>OX328281.1:5017500-10017500 GCA_946814005.1 Chamaenerion angustifolium
CATGTCCCATTTCTTTTTCTGAAAAGGAAATAATCACTTCTTCCTCTTCTCTGGGGCGCTTTCCTGACGTGGAAGTCCCTAAAATTTGAGAGTCGTAGACCTCCCTAGCGGCGCTTGTTTCTCCTCCTGAGATGAAACCTCCGCTTATCATGTTCAAGTCTTCCTGCCTACTAGGTCCAGCCACTGACTGATTGTTTTTAGGCGACGCTCTCCTTGGACTCCTACTCCTCTAGCGTCGGGCCACAAAACTTTTCAGGTGCCCCTGTTGGATCAGCCTTTGAATATCCATTTTCAGGATATGACAGTCATCCGTATGATTCCCCTTACAACGATGGTATCAACAATATTGATTGGGATTACTCCCCATAACTGTATCGGGCTTCCGTTGTGGTGGGGGCGTCACCCAATTCTTCTTTTCCATTTCCGTAAAAACAATGGAAATTTCCCTATTCAAGGGTGTGAAACTTTCAAATACTTCTCTTTGTGGGTGAGGCACGAATTGGCGACGCTTATCATCATGTCCAGATTTAGAAAGACGATGCTCTGGTCTCTTTCCCTCCGAAGTATCTTTTTTAAATACTTCCTTATTAGCCTTCCTTCCTTCTCTTGCAATTTCCAAGTCTACGTAAGACTTGACACGCTCCGCCATTTATTCTAATGTAGTGACATGTATGACACTCAAACTATCATACAAAGTCAAACCCCTTGGTCCCAATCCACGTATAAAAGCGCGGATGGTCTCCCCTTCAGTGATGGCTTGATCAATCCCAACTAGTTTTTTTATTGAACCTAGTATAGAAGTCACTCAAGCTTTCATCAACGTTTTGTCTTAGGTGATCCAAAGTTCCCACACTTTTTAGGAGTCGACGTCCTCCCATATATTGTATAATAAAATTTTCCTTCAATTCTCCCCATGATCTTATTGATGCCTTAGGGAGACTGAAAAACCAATGTGATGTGACATTTCCTAAGGTGGTGGGAAAAAGGAGTGCAAAATGTGTATCCTCGCTTGTTCTTCCCAATGAGGAGGCTTCATGCCTTTGAATATGGAAAACCAGATCACTTTCACCTCCATAGGAATCTATTCGAAATGTTAGTTGTATATGGGTCGACACTGTTACCGACAAGATTTCTGGAGCAAAGGGATGCGATGACCTATCTCGAAGATGTGGCATGGTTCTGCCTTTTTACTCCTTCAGCGTTTGAGCGACAATATCTATAATTTCCTCCTTGGTCATTGTACCATGGGGATGAGCCATTGTCAGACCTGTGCCTATCGTGGCGGCACTTGTAGGGAAATGCGCTTGCGGCTGGTTTCTTGGCAAGTCTCGAGGCTGGGAAGTGGCTTCTTGGGCAGCTTGAGCGTTTGGCCGTTGGGCTGCTCGAGCGTCGGCTCTCTGCTCTCTCCTATCTAAGAGCTCGTCAAGGGTCGCTATGAACGCTAGTGTTAATATGATCTCTGGAGCTACCTCTACGCGAGGCGGCGCCCTCTCCACAGAATAGTCAATGCGAGACTGCGCGGGTCTCAGTATATCAGGATCATATCTTTGTTCCTCAGGGACTTGGTACCCCAGGGGAAAGTACTTCCGGAGCAGATTGCTGGGGCGGCACCATCTGGACTGGTATGTATGATGCCTGTCCCAAGTGTTGTTGCAGGTTTTGGAGCAAATCATTGTCGTTAACTTCGCGAATAGTCTTTGCTCGTGTTGCAGGTGGAACCATGACTGGATTTTATTCAAAGGTTCCCACAGACAGCGCCAATGTGTTGGATCATATAAACCGGATTCTCCTTTATAGCGTTTGCTCCTTTGACCTGCACAAAGGAAAGCTCGGGGTGTTCCCGTTGTTTCCCCTCCGATGACGAAGTTAGTCGGAGGTTCGTTGTTTTGGAGTACTCAGATTGTATATGTGTTGAATGTCAGAAGACCTTTCCCCTAATTGAGGATGATAATGATGTATTTATAACATTCCATACCTGTACCATAGTAGAGTCAAATCCTACCATAGTTATCTGAGCTGTCTCTGAGGCGAGCCAACCGTCGTTACTCTAAGAATATTCATTTTGTAGTGGCTATTCCATTGTATACTATCCTTTTAGTTTGTTTAATCCTAGGCGTGCTAAAAGCAACCAACCTAATTTATAGGTGTGCATGCACACCAACTGAGGTGGTCAATGGATGCGGTGTCACACACTTAATGTGAGTATTTCATGTATTTGGCGCATCCTTATAGGGCACCGCCTTTAACGTAATCGCGCATCCTCAGTCAAGGGCGACACCCAAATATAATTGGGCTTCAATAAATTATGTTCAGAGCGATATTGGGCCTAATGTAAAAAGTAGCCCAATCCAATGTTCATAACCCAGCGAAGCTAAAACTCATTTTCCATGACAATACTTCTACATATACATATACTGATGTTTAGGAATATTAGTCTACACCTAAATTTTTTAATGAGTGAGTACTGTCATGACGAAGGTACTCAGAGATGAAATTGAGAACGAAGCAACTATTTTCTCAAGTTTTTGTATTATATAATTTTAAATTTAAACAGTATATGTTTTCTGTTGAGAAGAAAAATTAACTTTGTGTGATTTATTTGTGGTTCTTTTTAGTCTGGTTGTATAGTTTAGGGTGTTTTGTTAATTATTTCCTTTTAACCGTCAAACCATCGAACCAGTGTGATATTATTTGGTTTAGTAGTATTTAAGTGGGCAGTGATGGCTCTGCAGAGATCATCAAAATGATCTGCCAAAATTAATGCTTTTCTATTTTCCGAGTTCCTTTTACAGTTTCCTATGCGGTTGTCAGTTTCTTTTCTTTGGCGTATTTGATAAGTCTGAGCTCATTTGAGACTCTTCACATGGTATCAGAGTAGCAGACCTCTGATTGCGTCTCTTCATTTCTTCTGGGCATGCTCCCCTTGCATCTGAGTTTCTCCTCTGTCGAGATGGCAACCGATGATCAAACGCCCCCACGGATGATGTTAAAGCTGAGGATGATGCGATTGCAACTCCGGTGACGGTAGACTCTAATCACCCTATTTTCTTGCACCCTTCGGACACCACAGGTGCTTTTATGATATCTTTTCAGTTAACAGGTCCTGAGAATTACTGATTCTGGAGTAGGGCCATGTATATTTCGTTGGTTGTTAAAAACAAATTAGGGTTTGTGGATGGTTCTTAGACGAAAGAATCTTTTGAGCCCTCCTTGCATCACCTTTGAGAAAGATTTAATGCGGTAGTGTTTTCATGGATTATGAACTCTGTGTCAAAAGATCTCATGAGTACCGTTCTTTACTCCATTAGTGCCTTTCTTGTTTGGTCCAATTTAAGGGAAAGACTGAACAAAGTTAACGAGTCTAGGGTTTTTCAACTTCATCGTGAGATCTGTCTTGTTCAGCAAGGGGTAGATACCATATATGCATATTTTACTAGATTGAGGATGATGTGGGAAGAATTTGCTGCTATTACTTGCCTTCCATGTTGTGGTTGTGATATGTTCAGAACACATATAGAACATGCGAATAATCTCAAGCTTTTTCAGTTCTTAAATGATTTAAATGAGTCCTACTCTGCTATTCAGGCAAATCTTGTTATGAGAGAGCCTTTCCCCTATGTTAATCAAGCGTATGCCATGTTAGTTCAAGAAGAAAACCAGAGAGGCATCTCAAACAATTTCTCTGTTTCCTTTGTTGATGGTTTAGTTGGGTACTCTAGTGGTAATTGCAGTAGTACCTCAAATAAACCCCCTAACAGAAGGAGCTGAAATATGTTTTGCACCTAATGTAAAGGAAAATACCATGATTATGATTGCTTCTTTAAGAGGAAAGATTACCCCCTGGTTGGAAATTGAAAAATAAAACTCAGCAAGCTAATAGTGTTGTTGAGACCTCTGTTTCCTCAGGAGTTTCCACACCTACTTATGCTACGACTTGTTGCTCTACTCCGGTAGAAGATCAGACTCCCATGCCAGTGATGTTAACTAAAGAGGGTCTTGAGCACATTGTGGAAATGCTTTCAAATGACTCTAAGACTGAGGCCAAGTTAAATGCATCAGGTATATCTGACTCTCTTTATGATTGCAATAATGATTCTTGGATCCTTGATACATGTGCTTTCTAATTATATGTGTTCTAGATTTGATTGGTTACTCAATCCTAGGGATAGTTCTTCTAAAGTTCATTTACCCAATGATGCACGTTTTTCTGTTAAGGCCATAAGGGATATTCTGATAGGAAAAAATAAGAATATGTCAAATGTGTAATATCTTCCTGAGTTTAAATATAATCTGATGTTTGTTGCTAAACTCACCAAGGATTTATCATGTTCTGTTACATTTTTTCCTACCCATGTAATCATTTAGGACTTCTTCAGTGGAGTAGTTCTGGGGATTGGTAAGGAAGTTGCTGGCTTGTATCACTTTAAAATTCCTTTTCCGACAAATTTGAGCATGAATGCTTCTTCTGTGACTTCTGCTGCTTCATTTATTTGGCATACGCGTTTTGGCCATGTTCCTTTGCAAGTTTTGTGTAAACTGTCTGATTTGGGTTTGAGTAATTCTTCTGATAAGCATGTAAATGATTGTTCTATTTGTCCTATGGCTAGACAATCCAGACTCCTTTTACTAGAAGTTGTAGTAGTACTTTAGAGATTTGATTTGTTTCATATGGACGTTTGGGGTCTTTACAATGTAAATACTCATGATAATAAAAGGTATTTTTTTTTTACTATTGTGGATGATTTTTCTAGAAATACTTGGACATATCTGCTTTCATTGAAATCTGATGTTATTGTGGTAGTCAGACATCTCCTTGCTCTTGTTGAAAATCAATTTGAATGTTCAATCAAAAGGATTAGGTCTGATAATGGTAGAGAATTTTTGAATGAAGTTCAAAGAAAAATGAATAATTCATGAAACCAGTTGTCCTTACACTCCCCAGGAGAATGGGGTAGTTGAAAGGAAACATAGACATCTTCTTGAAATTGCTTGTGTACTAAGATTTGAAAGTGGTGTCCCTGTTAAGTATTGGGATGAATGTGTTCTTACCGCTTGCTATTTAATTAATTTGTTGTCGAGTTCTATTTTAGGAGGTATTTCTCCTTTTGAAAAATTAGCTGGAAGGAAAAGTTACGTTACACACTTGCGTGCTTTTAGTTGTCTCTGCTTTGCCAAGGTTCTTAATGTGTTGGATAAATTCAGTTCTAGATCAGTTGCTGCAGTGCATTTGGGATACTCTTTAACACAGAAAGGTTATAAATTGTTTAATCTGAATACCAACACCTTTTTTGTGAGTTGTGATGTTCAGTTTAAAGAAGATGTGTTTCCGTTTAAACAATATGGAAATATGCCAAATGCTCCTGTGTTTTCTGAAGAAAGATTGAATGGTAATCCACTGTTTAATTACATGAATACTGATGATTCTGAAAGACATGTTCATCATGTTGATAATTCTGATGCTCTGTCTGATATACCTGCTGATAATAATGCTGACCCTGTTTCTGTTGAGGTTGAAGCTTTACCCTATAGTGAGAGTATTGGTAATGATGATATGATATCTGAACGAAGACGCTCAACTAGGGTGAGCAAATTCTCTCTTGGCAACAAGATTATGTTATGAATCTGATTGATAGATCATCCACTGTCTATCCTATCAACAACTTTCTTTCATATGATGGTCTTTCTGATGAATATAAACAATTTGCATGCTCTGTTTCAAAAACAACTGAGCCTATTTGTTTTAAAGATGCTGAAAAGGATAGTAAGTGGGTGTCTGCCATGAAAGAAGAGATTGATGCCCTTGAAAATAAAAACACCTAGTATGTTGTTCCCTTGCCAAATGGTAAGAATGTATTTGGGTGCAGATGGGTTTTTTAGGTAAAATATAAAGTTGATGGGTCTGTTGAAATGTATAATGCCAGATTAGTTGCTAAAGGTTATAGCCAAAAGGAAGGTATTGATTATGGTGACACTTTGTCTCATGTTGCTAAAATGTTTTCTGTTAGATCTGTTTTAGCTGTTGCTTATGTTAAAAAGTGATCTCTATATCAAATGGATGTTTTTAATGTATTTCTTCAAGGTGACTTGGATGAGGAAATTTATATGGAACTCCCTCAGGGGGGGGGGGGGGGGGTATGGTACTAACATGGTGTGCATGTTGCAAAAATCTCTTTATGGGCTTAAACAAGCTCCAAGCAAGTAGAATAGAAAACTGACTGAAGCTTTGATCAGTCATGGGTATGAACATAGTAAGTATGATTACTTATTGTTTATAAAAAATAAAGGCTCTAATATAGTTGTCTTGTTGGTTTATGTGGATGATTTGTTGATTACTCTTATTACTGAGCTGAAATCTGTTATTGAGAAACATTTTAAAATGAAGGATTTAGATGAGTTGAGATATTTTGTTGGCCTTGAAGTTGCTAGATCAACTGATGGTATAGTGGTGAATCAGCATAAGTATGCCTTAGAGTTAATTTCAGAGGTTGGCTTGCTAGGTGCTAAACGTGGTAAAACCCCTATCGAATTAAATATATCCCTTACCTCTGTTGCATATGATGATACCTTTAAAAAGGATTATGATGATAAGATTTTGTCTGATGCAACTTTTTATAGGAATGTGATAGGCAAATTACTTTATCTTACCATAGCTCGTCCATATATTTCTTTTGCTATTCAGAAATTGAGTCAATATATGCAATCTCCAAAACAATCTTATTTAGATGTTGCTTTTAGTGTTATTCGCTATGTTAAGAATCAACCTGGTTTGGGATTGTTCTTGTCTGCCTCTACCTCCCTTAGTTTAACTGTTTTTTGTGACTGTGACTGGGCCACCTATCCCGAGACAAGAAAATCTATTACTTTTTTTTCTTTTTATAAAACTTGGAGATTCTTTAATTTCATGGAAGGTTAAGAAACAAAGCACATTCTCAAGATCTTCAGCTGAAGCTGAGTACAGGAGAATAGGAGTCACAGTCACAGTTTCAGAGGTAATTTGGTTAAAAGGTTTGCTTTCTGAGTTGGGTATTATTTATCTGAATCAGTATTGTTATTTTGGGATAATAAAATTGCGATTCAAATTTCTACTAACCCAATGTTTCACGAGCGTACCAAACATATAGAAATAGACTGCCATTTTGTTATAGAAAAAATCACTTCAGGTATTATCAAGCCTCAATATGTTTGGTCAACTGATCAAATTGCAGACATCTTCACAAAAGTTCTGGATGTAAAACAACATTATCATCTTGGAAAGAAGCTGGGTGTTAAGGATATATATCAATTAGTTAGCTTGAAGGGGAGTGTTGAGAAGACAAGCTAACTCTGTGTTATTTATTTGTGGTTCTTTTTAGTCTGGTTGTATTGTTTAAGGTGTTTTGTTAATTATTTCCTTTGAACCGTATAACCATCGAACTAGTGTGATATTATATGGTTTAGTAGTATTTAAGTGTGGGCAGTGATGACTCTGCAGAGATCATCCAAATAATCTGCCAAAATTAATGCTTCTATCTTTTCCGAGTTCCTTTTACAGTTTCCTATGCGGTTGTCAGTTTCTCTTCATTGGCGTCTTTGATAAATCTCGGTTCATTTGAGAACTCTTCACATTTTCGATTTAGCATTTTTCAATTCTTATATTTGTTTCCTATTTTTTTTCATGCGTATTCTAATCTTGTCCCCATGAATTTAAATTCTAACTTAATCCCTCGCTATCATGAACTTTAACATTCAACCCGAATGAAATTTTTAATGAGATTTTTCTTCTTAACTTTTTAATGATCCCATAATTCAATTCTTAACCAACTTTACCTTAAATCTAAACTAAAGAATAAAAATTTCAATATATCTAAACAATCTCGTCATGTCATACATATGCATACATATATCGAAGATCATACCTTCAACAATCAACATGCATATAGTATCGAAGATCATACCTTCAACAATCAACATGCATATAGTGCAAAGTCTAAGTGTATTTATTTACATTTATGTATAAGAATCTATATTATCTCTCTATATATTAATTTGACAAAGTATCCTATAATTTGACAAGTATGCTTTTAACACAATTTTCTCTATCGTAGTGTTATAATAATTTAATTTGATTGGTCCATGTAAAAACAAATTATTTACATCCATGTTATCATTCTCTCACATCCACATGGTCACTCTAAAATTAATCAAAAACTCCACATTTTTTTTTCAAAACAAATTCTTTTATTCATGACGAATTGATACTAATACCATTGTTATTACATTCTCTACATAATATATTTCTAAGAGAGAGTGGGGATTGAGAAACCCAGTCATTTAGACGCACTCCCAATTGAGATTGTTTCGCGAACCAATTATCGCATTCATTTGTCGATCGTCAAACCGTCTTTCATTCTTTCACTTCAAGTCTTCTCACTAAAAATTTAATGTTTTCGCATATTGTCTCGATCCTCCAATGGTGTGCTCTATCCTTCATTTGATTGATCACCACTTCAGAATCCGACTTGATCACAACATGGTTCCATCTTTTCTATATGGCGAGCTTTGTACCGAGCATGAGAGTTTCAGCGTCCATCGAGGTTGCATCCCTGCATCTTCCTGTTAGCCCCGCCTATCACTAGGCCATACGGGTTTCTAGCAATTACACCGATCCCTTATGTCTTGGATTGCCTACACCAGGGTGCATCACCGTTTACTTTAATTACACCTTGGCTCAGAACACTCCATCTCTCGGTCTCCCTCGCATCTTGTCCCACCTGCCTTGTGCTTGGTACACCTGTATATTCCTCAAGGGCTCGTTTCACCTCTTCAACAATTGTCATCGGGTTGGGCATCTTACCTTCATAAGCCGCCTAACATATTGCCTTCCATATACTCTAGCATACCATCATGCATAATTTCCATCTATTTTCTTTTATGCTCCTCATGTTACATGGTTCCATTTGTTGGTCACGAATTCAGTCTTCGAAAGAATGGTTCAAATGATGATGCGGTCCAAGCCCTAGCAACCCAAATCATACCGCTTCCATCCAAGCACACTTATATATATCATGTGCTCCCTATCCTCTTCCATTCCACATATCAGACAACCTACCGGCACATCCATCCCTCTTCTTTATAAGTTCTTCATGACCGACAAAGAACTCGATTGGAGTATCCACATGAAGTTCTTCGCCTTTGGTAACATATCACACTTCCATATGGCACTCCAGATTGATTCAGTCATGTCTCATTGGCGTTCTATGGAAGGTAGTCTGCCCTCGTCAACCTCCATCAGCCTGTGATATGGTGATCTACATTAAATCTTCCATCGTCTGTATATGGCCAGATGATGCGATTAGTTGTTGTAGTGGAAGGAACCGAGATCTGCATAATCTGTTCTGCCACGTTTGGATTGGTGATGACCCTAATAAGTTCTTCGTTCCACGACTTGTCTGGATTCAGCAGCTCCGACACATTTATCTCTGGATTCACTTGACAATCTGGTATTTGCTCTACCTTGAAACCATTCACAGTGTATACCCATGAGTTCCCGAATGTTCGAATAGATGTGCCATCTCCAATCTTCCACAGTCATTCACTCAAAAGGTAGTCCCGTCCACACATAGACTTGTCCAGCACACATAGACTTGTCCAGCCCCATGAGGCTCGCCTTCCCTTTCTCGCCGACGTGAAATCCCTCCTTGGATAATAGAGGAGGCACATTATCTAAACCCATAATGATTTCGATTCAGTTCTCATTCTCCCATCCATCTTCACGAGGAGAGCCTTGTTGAACATTTTTAGTTCTCTAAACCCCAAGCCCCTCACGTTTTTGTTCTTGGTAAGGATCTCCCATATTCTCCAATGAATTCTCCCCCCTCATTGGTTCGTCTCCACCAAAAGTTTGCAATCATTGTGTTTATCTCTAAACACCAAATTTTGGGCAGCTTAAATATACTCATAACATATGTCGAAATCGCCGTTATCGCTGATTTGATGAGGATTTCCTTGCCCACTTGGTTGAATGTCTTAACCCCCCATCCACTTATCTTATCACAGATTCGTGCCTTTAGGTATCCTATAGCCTCCTTTTTTGATCTCCCCCAAACTGTCGAGAGACCTAGGTATTTCCCCGGTTCGCTCGTGCTTGATATTTGTAGGACTTTCTTTACATCCCTGCGCCTATTCAGATCAACACCCCTATTGAACGTGAGTGTAGACTTCGATTCATTTATTCGTTGCCCAGAGACCCTACAATACATCATTATTAGCTCTTTTAGGCGACTTGCATTCTCAACAGTTCCTTGCAGAAAGAAGAGGGAGTCGTTTGCGAAAAACAGATGGTGCAAGTCCAGACATCCCATGCTTAAGATAATACCTTTCAACTTCTACTATTTAATGTATTTCTCAACCATTCTTGAAAGAACATCCGCCAATAATATAAACAAATATGGTAAAATGGGATCTCCCTGCCCGATGCCCCTAGTCGGCCGAATCGGTGCAGTTCGACTTCCGTTCACGAGCACCATGTAGGTCGATGTAGTTATGCAGAATTTTATCCAATTAATCCACTTGGGGTCGAACCCCCGCTTCTCTAAGATTTTAAGCAGGAAATCTCATTCAACTCGGTAATAGGATTTCTACATGTCAAGTTTCAGAGCGCACTCCACCCTCTTAGATTTGCACCTGCTATTCAGATGGAGGAAAACCTCATGAGCCACTATGATGTTATCTTGTATTAGGCGACCTGCTACAAAAGCGCTTTAGAAAGGAGTGATGAAATCTGATAGATAAATTTTCAAATTATTTACATGCACCTTAGATATCACCTTATACACAAAATTACATAAACTGTTAGGCCTAAAATCAGACACGAGGGGTGGGTTAGGTAATTTTGGGATAAGGGTTATATATGTTTGGTTTAGGGAGGGAGGAAAAATACATGTTTCGAGGAAAACTTTGACCGTAGTGAAGACGTTTGGGCCCACAATGTTTCAATTCATTTGATAAAATAACCCCGAAAAACTGTTTGGTCCCAGCGCCTTAGAACCACCCAATTGGAATACCACATCATGCACCTCCTCAGTTGTGACTTCTCTTGTCAAATTTGAATTCATTTACTCACTGAGCTGGTTTGGTAAAAAAAAATCTCCACATTTAATTTCAAAAGATGTTACATTTATAAGTACGTTCAATTAAATTTTGCCTTCAAACAATAGTAAATTGGAAGTTTTGCACCTAACAATTTACTTTGGAAAATTATACAAAAATTAAGAGTGAAATAAATAAATAAGAATAAAAACACAACATTTTTTTTTAAAATAATTGTAAAATAATTTGAAACAAATAAATGATAAACAAGACTTATGATATATAAATTATATTTAATATATATTTAAGCCTAATTTATAATTATAGTTTAGATTAATTAACTTAAAAAATGAATTAAGTCTTGAAAGTACATAATATTTATAATGGAAAAATTGATAAACAATAGTAACTAAGTTAATTAAAAATAAACTAAATAGATAGTAAATGTATATTTTTTTCGTCAATAGTTAAAATATATAACTATTTATTTGATTTCTAAATTTAAAACAAAAAGAAAAGAAAAACAAAACAATTTTTAAACAAAAGTTCTAAATGTTTACACAATCATTTTTTGTGAGAATTGTTTTTGAACATGGTAATATAATTGCTAAATAGCAATATTAAATATATTTTTTACAAAATTTTATGAAAAGTATCATATTAATTTAATTTTATAATTATAAATACACATGTTAGATTTTTATTTATGTATTTATAATTATTATAAAATTAAATTAAAATGATACTTATCCTAAAATTTTGTAAAATAATTATTTAAAATTGCTATTTAGCAATTATGATTATATTGTAAGTAAATTTTTATATATATAAAAATAAAACTAATAGTATTCTAAATAGTGTATATGCATATATAATTTATTAAGTTATGATTGTGTATATAATTTTCACATATTTTTAACTAAGAAAACAAATAAATAAAAAAAATAAGAATCATTTAACTATTACTAAATAAAATGTTTATAAATAACGTTTTTTATAGTGCTATTACTAAATGAATTTAGCATATAAAGTAATAAATATACTATAAATAATAAACGTTATACAAAAAAGTAAATTGAATAATATTATATTAATAACAAAAATTAAAATGCTTTTATTTTATAAGTTGAGTTAATGATATCAATATAATAATATAATTAAAAAGTATTTTAATTTGATTTATTTTTGTTAATTAATATAATAATTTAAATTTTATATTAAACTATATTTATATAACGCTAATTTAAATATATATTTTATATTATGCGCAAATGACAATCAAGTCTCATATATATATATATATATATATATTTGTTTGTGAAGAGACCAATAAATACTCCAAAAATGTCTCTATCATTGTCCTATTCCGTGCTAACAAAAGAATTACATCAACTCAGAAGTTAAGTAGTTAACTACTTCTTTTGTTGCTATAGCTGCTAGATAGGTTGGACATGAGCTGGCATATATTAATTTATTGTTACAGGGTTTATAAATAAACAAAAAAGAAATAAAAACACTACTACAAAAGTAACGTAAGACAATATATTTTCTTAAGATAATTGTATCGGGAGAAATAATTTCTTAAGATACTATATTTTCTTTTTCATTTTCTCATCGTTTAGTGTTGTGGACCTAAAATCCGACTTAAATACGATATTTAAATATAAAAAATTAGAGTCGCCACTAGTTAATTAAGACTAATTCGAAACCTCGATTACTTAGGAAAATAATTAAATTAAAAACTTAGGATTTTAAAACGGTTTACGTTAAGAGATTAGAGTTAGGGGATTCTGTTACAGAATAAAATGTAGTTGAAATTCCGTCATTTCAATACTCTATTTCATAGTTATTAGAATCAGATCGGCGGTCCGACCGGGAATCGGACCCCTGTTCGGTTTGGTTCAGTTAAAAGACTGTTTTACAATAAACAATGTTTGAACCAGGTTGAACCGGATGGTTTTTGGAAAACCGGTCAGTTTCCGGTTCACTTTTTAGCTGATTTTTTTTTTACAGACCAATCGGTCGCCGGCTCGATGGCCGATCCGGTTCTGATAACTATGCTACGAAGAATTCACAAACTAGAATATTAAACGGTGTATATATATATATCACTGAACCAAGTCATTTTTAATCCTTCTCAAACATCATATGCATATCGTGTTAGTATATATATTAGTAAAGGGTAAAATACGACATTGTCCCCTAAAATTTGCTCTGTTTTTTGTTTCCCTCTTAACGTTCAAAATTTTAAATTTTAGTCATAATGTTTGGACCGAATGAAAAATACCCCAATTCCATCAAAAAACCGTTTATTTGTGACGGAAACTGGTCATGTGCCAAGCACATGACTTTTTAATATTTTGAATGGACAGAATTATCATTTGTTCTATGTATTATTCTCACTGAAATGTCCACTCAAGTCATCCACTTCACTCTCACCCAGATCAACTCCCTCAAACACCTTCATTTACGATAACTTGGTTTAATCTCTGATGATTTCAACTTCCCAATGCCTTGAATCTCGACAATGTTGTTACACCACAATATATCCAATTCAAACAGACAATCCAACTACGGTATATTAAGACTTGCGATTGTGGGAAAAAACAACTTAAATCGAAGTATAGAAAAATTCTGGGTAAACTTCTGTAAACGTTTTAGGATGCATCCAACATACTTTTTTCATAATCAACCTCCACCCAACATGGAACAAAAAACAAATCCATGGCGTCATCGTTGACCATGAAATGGGAGTGAGACAAGAGCATAATACAGTGACGTGCTCCGAATCAATAGGAAAACCACCAGTCTTTAAGATTCTCATCCTAAAATAAACAAGTTGTCTTTGGAGAAAAAACAACAACGAAATTCTGGGTAAACTCAATTAAGATGATAGAGGAACCTGCAATTGTCAAGCAGGTCCAGTGGAAGTTGGAGACGCAAGCGAGAGTCTACTCCTCCAAGCTCCTCCACGTCTTAGCTCACGTAATCAGAAGAGACCGAGAGAAGTCGTCGGGAACATCCAGAGGAAGCCGGGGGTGAGCCTGATGCGACTGAAGGGGAAAGCGGTCGGTGGTGCAGAGGAAGGTGAGACATCTTGGATGTCTGGTTTCTAGCTGTCGACTAAATTGAAAGTGAGGAAGCTCCATAAATTGAAAATGATCGAAGAAACGATGGTTTCTGGTTGCTGGACATCTCGAAATTGAAGGAACGACAAAATCAATTTGTAAAGCAAGGAAGCTTCGACCGCAACAATGGTGAAAGAGGAGGGAGGATGGAGGACAATTTTGTCATTCAAAATGTAAATAAATCACGTGTCAAGCACATGACTACATTTCTGTTACAAATAAACGGTTTTTTGACGGAATGAGGGTATTTTTCATTCGGTCCAAACATTAGGACTAAAATTTAAAATTTTAAACGTTAAGGGGAAAACTAAAAACGGGGCAAACTTTAGGGGGCAATGTCGTATTTTACCCTATTAGTAAAATATAAACATGCATGCACTGAAATATTTTTCAAAGAGACTCCAACTTTCATTTGAAAAAAAAAGAGTAGAAGTAGATTAACCAATCGGCTTAACCCAATTGGTTAAACCGGTTTACTACTATTGTGTATTGTGTTTGAGAATTGAGTGTAATGTGTGTTTGAAATTGAAACTATGTAGTTTGTGATTGTGTGAGACTATGTAGTTTGAGGTAATTATGTTTGTGTTTGAGACTATGTATGTATTTTAAGTTTTCAGTTTTTTCCCCTTTTGAACGGTGAACCGCACACTGAACCAGGTTGGACCGGCAAAACCATGAATCGGCCCCTCGCCGGTTCGATAGACGGTCCAGTTCTGATAACTATGCTTTATTTGCTTAATTTATCATTTTTTAAAAGATATTTACAGAAATAACAATATATTGATTATAAGAAATTTAAATTCTTTATGAGTTAGGATAAAACTATAAAACATTACACAAGTATGAAATATGTATATATTTAAAAGGTGAGAATACAATAACTAATATTTTCACAATTTAATATCTTAATAATAAAAATATCAATTAATTAAATGTTAAGTAAAATATAAGACAAAAAGTTAAACAATGTAAATAAATAACTAAATGTTGATATATATATAAACTTAACCTAACATGGAGATCGTTAATGTATTATAACAACATATATATATATATTAAAAAAAATAGAGAGAGATATTTTATGCATAAATAAACAAGAATCATATACATGGAGAACTTCTTAGAGCAATGGTGTAATGGAATCGATCGAGAGAGATTTTTTTTTTTATGTTCCCTCTTTTTACACAATGCATAATACTCTTATTTATACAAGTTCCTGAAGTTTTCTAAACTAGGAAGTGTATATGCAATACAATATATTATACAATGTAAAATATTCATGAAATATTCTCGAAATATTTCAGAATATACCCTATATATTAATCTACTAAATCTGCACGAAACCTGTTTTTGGAAACTTCGTAACTCGCCATATTTGGAATCTTCATAATTGCGCGCCACGTGTCGCGATCCTGAACGTGTCACATCTAGGTCAAAATCGAGTGTCTACAGTTTGCCCCATTTTGGACATGCACATGGAGAACATATTTGAGGAGTGCTTGTCCAAATATAAGGTGACGTCGATTTTGGGCTAGAAAGTTGTAAATCAGTTACATGCTTATGATGTGGCGACTTGCATATCTGGGATAGCGTTGCGCCGATGAATATGGTTGAAGACTGCATATCTCAGACTAGATGTGGCAATTCGGGTCAACCCACCAGGTTCAGATCGACCCGACCCGACCTGTTACACTGTGCAGGTCAACCTGACCCCAACCCACTATACTGTTCGGGTCATCTTTCGTGACCCGAACCCGACCGGGTAGGTTGACGGGTCGACCCGCCTCTTCTTAAACCAAATCTCTTTCTAGCATTTCGTCGAACACCTTCCCTGCATACATTATATCACTGTAGTATACATATGTTCTGAAGCAGTTAAGCAGCTTAGGAGCAAAGGAATTGATGTGTTTGGCGTGGTTTCTCATGTATCTAATCCTCAGCAGAGAAAGAATCTCCTAGAAAAGACCCTCCAGGTGAGAACAAAGAACTGAAGCCTTTTCATTCAATGAATTGAGGCTTCATTTGATGTTGTTATATTGAATGTTGCTGCTAATCCATCTATGCTTGACAAGTTGTGGGAAATAAATGTCAAAGCTGATATACTTCTTCTAAAGGTAATTATTTTGGATGAAAAAACAATACTCTCCATAATCACCTCAATTTTAAGATCATTTGTGTTTACTCTACCCTATTACACATGTATTGAGCCACACATCTGTAATTGATTGAGATTTGACAGTAAAAATGAAATGTGATGATGATAAATACAGGAGGCAGTACCTCACATGTAGAAGGGTTCGTCAGTGGTTTTAATTTCCTCCATTGCTGCTTATAATCCTCAAGCTTCCATGCAGAAGGCGATCGAGGAAAAGACGCTACTGAACAGGCTTGGGACTACAGAAGCCATGGCTGCAGGGAAGTGGATTATATTTTTTTTTCCACGGGTCGATTCCGGGTCAGACGGGTCAACCCGGACCCGACCCACCTCTTGTGGCGTGTCAGACGGGTCAACCTGAAAATGACCCGTCACGCCTTTTTATTGACACAAACTCGACCCAAACCCGGGTCGATTCCTGATCATTTTTGGGTCGGGTCCAAAATTGCCACCTCTATCTGGGACAGCGTTCCGTCTTCAACCTGAGCGAGGCAAAGAATAGCATATCAAGGACAATACAACTTTGGGAAACTGAAACGTCTGGGATGGTTTCACGACTAGCATATCTGGGACAACATTGCGCCTTTTAGAGGATGGTGATCAGTAGCAAGCATATCTGGGATACCGTGGATCTACTCAAGACCAACTGGAGCAAGCCAAAGATTAACATATATGGGGCAACCTGACTTTGGAAGCGAGGTTATGCCTGTGATGGCAAGACAACTAGCATATCTAGGACAGTGCTGCGTTTTCTGAAGACGATAACTAATAGCGAGCATATCTGGGACAGCGCGGAGCTACAGTTGATCGAAGAGAGTGAGCCAAAAGCTAGCGTATCTGGGAAAACGCATCTTTGGACAGAAGGATTACGTCTGTGATGGTAGGACGACTAGCATATCTGGGACTGTGTTGCGTCATTTGTGTAAGGATATCCTGTAATAAACATATCTGGGACAACATTGAGCTACTAGAAACCAACTTAGAGCGACTAAAGTATAGCATATCTAGGATAACATGACTTTGGATGCATGGCTAACACCTGGACGATGATATGAAATGTTTTCCTTTAATTTTGCCTAGGATGCGCATTGTGCTACAACCTAGTGGGATTCTTCTTCTTTCTTTATTTTTTTTTCCCTCTCTTTGTTCTCTCCTTTTGGCACGGTAATCCTTGCGATATTTTTCTGACCGTGCCTTTCAATTCCCTATTTTTGCATGGACAGCCTCTAAAGGTTTTCAGCCCATTGGGATTTTTTCTCACCTTTTTCCATGATTGTGTTTTCCAGTTTACAATCATGCCTCTCTAAATTTTTATGGGTCGCCCTTTCGGGTCTTCAACCTACAAAAATGCTCATTATTTCGTAGCCAATTGTGGCTGGCTGTGGCTCTTGTGTTTTTCATCGTCGTGAAAATACTATTTATTGATAGTCAATTGGAGGGTGACTATGGCCCATATGATTTTCCATCTTCATGGAAACACTCTATTTATTGGTAGTAACTTCTCTTAGTTCTTACCTCGTGGAGGCCCTCTAATGTAGGTAGTCGGCTTACGGGTGACTGTGACCCCTCTCAATTCTCACATCATAATGACACTCTCATGTAAGTAGCCAATTTACGGGTGACTGTGACCCCTCTCGATTCTCACTTCATAATGACATTTTCATGTAAGTAGCCGATTTACGGGTGGCTGTGACCCCTCTCAACTCTCGCTTCATAATGACATTCTCATGTAAGTAGCCAATTTACGGGTGGCTGTGACCCCTCTCGATTCTCACTTCATAATGACATTCTCATGTAAGTAGCCGATTTACGGGTGACTGTAACCCATCTCGATTCTCACTTCATAATGACATTATCATGTAAGTAGCTGATTTACGGGTGGCTGTGACCCCTCTCAACTCTCACTCTATAATGACATTCTCATGTAAGTAGCCAATTTACGGGTGGTTGTGACCCCTCTCGATTCTCACTTCATAATGACATTCTCATGTAAGTAGCCGATTTACAGGTGGCTGTGACCCCTCTCGATTCTCATTTCATAATGACATTCTCATGTAAGTAGCCAATTTACGGGTGGTTGTGACCCCTCTCAATTCTCACTTTATAATGACGTTCTCATGTAAGTAGCTGATTTACGGGTGGCTGTGACCCCTCTCAATTCTCACTTCTTAACGGCACTCTCATGTAAGTAGCCGATTTACGGGTGGATACGACTCCTCTCAATTCTCACTTCATAACGACACTCTCATGCAAGTAGCCAATTTACGGGCGGCTACGACCCCTCTCGATTCTTACCTCATTATGACACTCTCATGTAAGTAGTCCATTTACGGGCAGCTGCGACCCTACAAGTTTCACTTTGTTGATCTCTCTTTATATATAGCCAATTGAGGGTGACTGTGACCCATACTATCTCACAAGAGCACACAATCTATTTGTTTGTAGTCAATTGAAAGGGTGACTATGACCCATATCTAAATTTTTCCATCTTGTGAAAACACTCTCTCATATCTAACCAATTTAGGGTGGATATGACCCATATAAATTTCCTATCTCAAATGAACACTATTTTTATTTGTAGTCAATTTAAGGGTGGTTGTGACCCTTACAAATTTGTAATCTATCTACATTATCGTATATATAGCCAATTAAAGGGTGGCTGCGACCCATCTACGTTTTGCACTTCGTGAAAACAACTCTATTTAGATGTAGCCAGTTAGAGGGTGGTTGAGGCCCATACATTTTTTTTTACAAAATGAAAATAATGAATAAGATAAAGGTATACAAAATGACTCCCTCGATTGAAGTATGTTAAGGTAGCTCAAATATATTGTGAATTGTTTTATTATTGTTATCATGAATGTGAGCAGAGTGACACTTTGCTTCTTTTTTTTACTCCTAAATTTCGCTTGGACAACCTCTAACAATTTTCACTCCAACAAAGATTTTACTTTATCGCATATTGTCATAACTGCCCTTGCGGGGTTTCAATCATGCCTCTCATTCCCTAATATTTTTGTTTAGGTGTTCTTCATATGTTTCATAAATTATTTTTTCATATATGATATTTAGTCCAACAAAAAGAATATATCCAGATCAATAATTGACCTCTGGAGGCACATTTATGCAAGTGCTGCAAATGGAGAATCTTGAAATAACTTTGGTGTTCAATGTCAGTATGTCGACCGAGCTTGGAGCAATTATCACAATTAGATTTGATTAATTTATTCATCTTGGAACCCGATCTATGGCGATCTTTCAGTTTCATGATCTCTCTGAGCTTATAAATCTCATGTGTGTAGGTCCATCTGTCAAATGTATCAAGATATCAAATACAAAAATTAAAATAAAAGAAAGATATGTCATACATGATTATTAGTTGCTTTTGATTTTGAAAATTTCAATGTTATTTATTTAATTCTTAAATTTCAATTGTTTCTAAGGAAGAAATGTCAAAATATAAAATCTAAGATATTTTCATTATCATATTGATCGTCAAATTAATTTAGTCCTTATTCTTGGTCAAACAAAGGTTAATATAAAATCTTGATTTTTAAAATAAAAACTTTTTTTGGAGCCCACTTGGTTAGACCATTATAATCACCCTTAAAAAATAAAAATCAGATTATCTTTTAAAACTTAAACTCACATTGATTTGTTTTTAAATTGCCAAATATTATGAACTGGGCGTGAAAAATCTTAGAAAATGTTGAATGTTATTATAAGTTATTTTTTAAGAAAAAAAAGTAATTCATTTGATGTATGCATAAAAAATAATCATTGTGAAAGACATTTAGAGTTACCTGATCACTTTTCACAACTACAATGAAATATACAAAATGTGCTATGATATGTAAGAAACAGATTTATGGGACGTATAATAAAAATGCAAACACAATAGTGTGGCTTTGTTCTAAGGGAGAGTTCCACTGATAGACTCCCGATTAGTGGTTTCTTCACCCCATCATAGAGATCACAAGACCTTCCAATCGAGTGGAGTTTTTCAGAGTCGTACCGGCTGCCCAGCAGCTCCGATCGTTTCCCCTACTAAATCTCTGGGGTTCCTAGTTGCCTTGGGTTTTAGGCATTTGGGACAATATTACTAATAGTGGTGTGTGCAAAATCATACATGAAATAAATATAAAAATATTTACATAAAAGAAACTCAACGCCTGCATACACACACAAAAAAAGTTAGAATAATTAATAATAATCAAATAATAACTAATAGAATGTAAGCGAACATAATGATCATGAACCCTCTAAATGTCCCCAGTAGAGTCGCCAAATTGTCAGACCTAAAATCCGACTTAAAGACGATATTTGAATATAAAAAATTAGAGCCGCCACTAGTTAATTAAGGCTAACTAGAAGCCTTGATTACCTAGGAAAATAATTAAATTAAAAATCTAGGATTTCAAAACGGTCTACGTTAAGAGATTAGAGTTCGAGGATTCTGTTATAGAATAAAATGTAGTTGAAATTCCGCCCCTTCAGTACTCTATTTGCTTAATTTATCATTTTTCAAAAGATATTTACAGAAATAACAATATATTGATTATAAGAAATTTAAATTCTTTATGAGTTAGGATCAAACTATAAAAAAAATACACAAGCATGAAATATGTATATATATAAAATGTGAGAGTACAATAACTAATATTTTCACAATTTAATATCTTAATAATAAAAATATCAATTAATTAAATGTTAAAAAAAATATAAGACAAAAAGTTAAACAATGTAAATAATTAAATAACTAAACATTGATGTATATATATATATATATATATAAACTTAACCTAACATGGAGATCGTTAATGTATTATAACAACATATATAGATATATACATATATTAAAAACAATAGAGATATATATTTTATGTATAAATAAACAAGAATCATATACATAGGGAACTTCTTGGAGCAATGGTGTAATGGAATCGATCGAGAGAGTTTTTTTTTTAATTTATATTCCCCCCTTTTACACAGCATAATACTCTTATTTATACAAGTTCCTGAAGTTTTCTAAACTAGGAAGTGTATATGCAATACAATATAAAATATTAATGAAGTATTCTCTAAATATTTCACAATATACCATATATATTAATCTACTAAATCTGCACGAAACCTGTTTTTAAAAACTTTGTAACTCGCCATATTTGGAATCTTCATAATGGCGCGCCACGTGTCGCGATCCTGAACGTGTCACATCTATGTCAAAATCGAGTGTCTTACACGTGTCTATATATATATCTCGTAAGAAGTACACATAGAATTCTAATTCTATTTTAAAATCGAAACCACTACGTTTATACACTTTAACAATAAATATAACTAAAATTAATAAACGATAATTTAGTCTGATTATTATTATTATTATTAATTAGTTATTAATTAATATGTAAGTTGCATCGGAGAGTAATTTTAGAAAAACTAAAATATGCATGCCGTCTTATTCTTGATTGCTTTATTACAATAATGTATATAATTTCAAAATTATAATACTATATATCATTATAAATTGTTTTACATCTATTTTCAAATAAAAATAATTTATAAATTATAAAAGTCATGACTCCTTATATTATAATACACAAAATTGAAAATATATAATAAATATTTAAATAATATAATAGTAAAACAAAAAATATATATTAAAATAAAATAATATTATTTGGATCCAAAAAATCTAAAAATGATTTAAATCTTTACTTTTTTATTGATGACACATGTCATTATTTTACTTAGTCGATTTTTTGTATATATTTTTAATTATTATCGGGATTTATTTAAAGACATTGAGGATAAAAACAGAGTGAGTAAATTTTTTGGCAAGAAAGAGAGTTAAACGTAACCTATTTTGTCAAAGTGAAATATATACCAACTAGATATCTCTGTCGCACTTTGCGTTTGAATAGATTTAATTTATAAATTATTATTTTTATGTTTAAATTAAAATTTAATAGTGAATGCTGTAAAATTTATTAAATTATTTGTTTAATGAATATATATTACAAAAAGAAATACAATTTACTATTATAAAAGTTAATTTGTTTATAATAAATTATTATGAGTTGTTATGAAAAAAGAGTTATTATTTATATTATGGCATAATTATGATAAACGTAATATCTAAGTAAAATATATAATAATATATATAACACATTTTAATAAAATATGTTTTATTTCATGAAAATGATTTAATTAAAATTTAATTTATCAATTATTTAAAAAATATATTTCTATTAATAAAGATAATTGACAATTATAGTTGATTGGTAATAACAAAATTTTATAATATGATAATACAACTTAGTTTGTATGATATTTATCATTGTTATGAAAATAGAAATTTATTATTTATTACAAATAATCTTTATAAGTGCAAATATAAATTATAAAAAAAAAAAAAAGAATTTAAACAAAAAGTGTAGGTAAATGTGATCTCTTTGTCCAAGTGTAGAATTTATGTTAAAGCCATAGAGGAAATGATTATATGTACATATATATATTAACTATAAAATAATATTACTTTAAAACACATAAATAACTGAAATATTTAATTAAGAAGATTTGATAAAATTGATCAACATTTTGCATAAAATTTTAAAAGAATATTTTCAACATAATATCTACATAAAATAGAGAATAATATATGTATAAAATGTAATTAATAAAACAATTTTAATTCTTGAAAATATATTTAATTAATGGTTAATTAAAATAATCAATATTAAAAAAAATGTATATGTGTTAATAGAGTTAATGGATGGTTAGCATGAATAAGTAAGAAAATTGATATAAATCTTTATTAATTTAAGAGTTAAATACCAAATAGCTATTCAGATTTTGACCGTTTTACAAATAGCTAACTCAACTTTGAATTTTCAAAAACGGCTACCTACTCTTTGGACAAAGGTGCAAATAACTACCTCAGTTAACTTTTCCGTTAAATATGGAAGGAAAATGATGTGACAACACATGATTGGTCCCTGATTTTAAAAACTACATGATTTTTTAAAAATACCAAACAAATCTGAAAAATCAATAGAGAAAATAAGAGTTTTTAATATAATACTTTTATTGAAAATATGAAACAAAAAACTAATTATCTATTATTTATTTATTTAATATTTTTAATAAAAGTATTATATTGAAAATTATTATTTTCTTTATTGATTTTCCATTTTTTAGTATTTTTAAAAAATTATTTAGTTTTTTACATAAGGGACTACTCATGTGCTGTCAGTATGTCACGTCATTTTCTATCTATATTTAACAGAAAAGTTAACTGAGGTAGCAATTTGCCGTAAGTGTCAAAGTTTAGGTAACCATTTTTGAACATTCAAAGTTGAGGTAGTTATTTGTAAAACGACCAAGGTTCGAGTAGTTATTTGCTATTTAACTCTTAATTTAATGTCAATACATGTTCTTATAACTATTTCAAACCTAATGATAATGATGACAACATCATAGCACTATTTCATAGCATTATTTTCATGGAAAATTAGGTATTATCAATGTAGTTTAAAATTTAATGTTTAATTGTCAATGGTAATATGAGTAATCTTACATGTATACACTCATTCATAAAATATAATATTAACTTTTTAGTATTCTAATATTTATTGTAAATTGTACGATAAATAAAAATAAATATATGATTACAATTAATATTTTTATGTAATTATAATATTATTTTATTTAAAAGTAGAAATATTAAAATACTTTTAAGTTTTCTTATGGCAATAAATAATATTATATTAATTAATTAAAATAATAGAAATAAATGGGAAGATGAGATAAAATGTGTAACGTATTGTGAAAAACGATGAGAAGCTCCATATGAATTCTAAAGTTTTTGGAAGTACGCTTGACAAATCCATATTATCGACAAGTACAAAATAAATTCAACAACTAATGACATTATTTCCTTTTGACAATTAAGCAACTCAAAACTTTATGTTTCCTGATTGAAGAAGTTCTAACCAAATTATATATAGATTATATGTATGTAGGGATGACAATTTCTTACACAAAACGATTAAATGATCTGTAACGATCGGCATTTTACAAGATAATGATTTGCATTAAACACATCCCGTGTCTAAAAAATTATTATTCGTTTAGACACAATTATTAACCGTGTCTAAACACATCTAACCTGCAAATACACAACTAAACACGATTAAGGATATTTATTTAATATTTTGAACTTATTTTTTAATCACTTATGAATTTTAAAACTTGATTATGAAATTAAATTATAGAATTTGTGAATTTCACATTGTATTATATTTTTTTCGTGTCATTTCCTGTCATGTGAGACGATTTGTCTTATGTATATATGAATTTTTTATTTATTTAAAAAAATAATCGTGTCTTAACATGTGTTCCACGTGTAATCTGTTTAATACCATATCTGTTTAAACACGACACACTTATAAGATATATCTATTTACGCACGACATCTGTTTATACACAACACGATTAATGACACAACACACACGAATTGCCACCCCTATATGCATGTATATTGATAAATATCGAGGTTTACTTGGCAAAATAAAATTAGTACAAAAGAAAACTAGTACATAGTTACATGTTGGTAGGGAGATTGATGGGTTGAAAAATAAAAAAATTGTCCCTATACCGTCATGAGTAGTTCATTTCGAGTTTAAGATCGAGTTAAAACATGTGGTCTTTTATCTCAAACTCAATTTCAGGCTCGGGTTTTGCCCAAAATATTGAATAAATCGGTCCGACCGGAGTATAGGTTTGTTAACAATCTTAAGCTAATCAGGGGAAGGCATTAGAATTGAAGACAATAGACTGAAATTCATTATCATTCATCGTGAAATCAGCTTGAGTCTATAGTAGATAGATCACAGTATTAATAGAAAATCCTAAAACTCCTAATTACATAAAAGCCCCATAATAATAATAACATAGATCACCCTTGATAAAAGCCAATAATCAAAACAGATCGTCATTCTTGTATTTGAGCATATATCGTAATCCCATGAAGATCGGTTTGCAGGAGCTGAGTCCACACCATGAGCGAACCATTCAACTGATTCGCGCTAAAAAAAATGAGCAAACAGATCAAGTAACTGAGCATGATCAAACATATGAAGAGAGTGCAGCAGCATATGCATCATTCAACCAAAGAACCAGAAAAAAAAACAGGATCATCAGTTGGCTAGGCTGCTTGCGGGAACGAAAAAACACATGACAAAGATGATCAGACATTGATACAGCTGACATAGAGGTTTAAGCCTCTATCTTACCAGAGTAATTGGAAGGTTTTTGCCTTCATCTTGCTGTCCGCAAGAGTGTGATCATGAAGATTTGGATTATTTTTTTTTTCTTGAACTCCTTTAAGGATCAAACACTCTGTTTTTGGACTGAAACCACTCCCTATGCCAGCTGATGTGGTTGGAAGGGTTGAACCTTCATCTTTTAGGTCTCAAAAGCATGACAAAGCAAAACTCTATTTTTGACCATAAGCCACATATTTAATCTAAGCTGAAAGACAGAAAAAAAATAAGGTCGAAAGCTGATCACTAAAAATACTAGTGGGAATGAAAAACACATGTTGCACAACAAAGCTGAATCTAATTTGATCAACACTGATACGAAGATCCGCAGCAAGAAACTGATGGGAAGAAGCCACACCGATTGATTGGAATCAATACATGAGGGACTGAGCCTTTTCCTAGCAAACACAAATAAACAGACAGGAAACAAGGATTTAAGGAGCATGGCACAAAAAAGAATGCGTATTTGATCCAATGCATGAGTCCAAGATTGTATCTCCATCCGACGCTTGATGATGAAGGTAGTCATCCACTAGAGCAAGTTCTTGTAGAGACGTGACCCTAAGCTTCTTGCGGAATGGAACAAATCGTTTTTCCAGTAAGCGGTTTAGTGAGGATGTCTGCAAGCTGGTCAGTGGCTAGAACAAAGTTGATTGCAATCTTTCCAGCAACCTCCTTCTGACGCACGAAGCATAGGTCAATTTGCACATGTTTCATTTTTGCATGCTACACCGGATTCTCAGACATAGCTACGACGCTGTTGTTGTCAGTCCAGATTGTAGGAGTGCTGGATAGGTGAATATTCAGCTCAGTAAGCAGGGAGGTGATCCATAGGACTTCACAGGTGGCGTTGGCGAGGGCACGAGATTCCGCCTTAGCGGAAGATCTGGTGACAACCGACTGTTTTTTGGAACTCCATACAACAGGGTTTCCATTAAGCAGTAAGTAGTGACCAGAGATTGATCTTCGGTCAGAGGCATCACCACCCCAATCTGCATCTGAATAAGAGACTAAGGTAGCATTGTTAGACAACGAAGAATGAGTTAGCTGAAACATCAAACGATGATCTAAGGTACCTTTGAGGTAACGAAGAATACAAGTCACAGCTTTACAATGGGGTAAATGAGGTGCTTGCATATATTGACTAAGTCTATTTACCGCAAAATGTATATCGGGCGCGTGGTACATATATGTTGAAGAGCCCCAATGGTGTTTCTATAGAGAAGACTATTAGGAAACGACTCCGATGATGCAAGCAACCAGGACTTAGAGAGACACTTACATGTCATAGGCGTGGGCAGTGGTTCAACATTAGAGAGACCAGTTTTGACAAGAAGATAGTTGTCAATTTGTTGAACTTCCATACCCAAAAAATGGTTGAGAACACCAAGATCTTTTAGATGGAATTCCTTATTGATCTGTCTGATGACATCATCTATGATACTAGGAGAGTTTCCTGTGATAACAATGTCATCAACATACACAAGAATAAAAACAGACCCAACATCAGTAAACTCGATGAACAGACAATTATCAGACACAAACAGTAAAGGACAAAGTGTCTAGTAGAAAAAACTTCAAACTCTCAAACCAGGCCCGAGGTGCTTGCTTTAACCCATAAATAGCCTTGTGCAAACGACAAACAAGAGCAGCTCCATTAGTATAGCGTTGCTGGAAGCCTGGAGGTTAAGTCATGTAGACCTCTTCAAGGAGTTCGCCTTGAAGAAAAGCGTTGTTGACATCAATTTGTCGAAGAATCCAATGGTGAGTTAAGGCAATAGGAAGGATGATTTGCATTGTTTGAGGATTCACAACAGGGCTGAAAGTGTCTTGGAAGGCAAAGCCAGGTTTTTTAGAGAAGCCCCGGGCAACAAGCCGTGCCTTACAACGATCAACTGAGCCATCAGGTTTCTTCTTTACCTTAAACAACCATTTGCAACTGATGGGGTGCCTGCCACGGGGGAGAGGGACCAAAGACCAGGTATGATTGTTCAGTAAGGCATCTAATTCTGCCCTTACTGCTGTAGCCCAGCAAGCATGTTCCATGGCTTCATAAATATTTGACGGTTCAACAATCGATGATAAGGAATTTTCAGGGAGATAGGTGAGGAGGGCATGTTGCGACTTGGTCTTGGAGCGAGTTTGCATAGAGTGCGAGGGAGGGCGAGAGCTAGAGGAGCTTTGAATATGGACCAAGGTTGAAGCAGTAGAGCTCTCAGGTACATAGCGAATGCAAGAGGTAGGGAAACAGGAATCATGCGCAAGAGGGAGGTTGGAGGAAGGTTGAGGTGCAGGGACTACCTGAGGAACATACGAATGAACAAGAACATAGTTACTATCAGAAGCAACTGATCGGGATGGAACATATCTGATCGAAGTGTTTGCTGGAGGAAGATCCTGATGACTAGACTGAGGTGACAGAGTAGGTGAAACCTGGATAGCTGTCGGACCCTCAGATGGTGATGTAGCAAGTGGACCAACCAAGGGAGCTGAATCTGGAGGGGAGGATAGCTGAGCATGGTCATGCTGTTGTGATGACAGGGAGGAAGCGTGAGGTACTGAGCCAGACAACTGCTACGTGTCTGGATGTGCTGATTAACATCGCATGCATTGGCTAGCAACGAAGAATCAAACGATATAAAATATAGAAGAGAAGTAGTAGTATTCTTGACTGCTGCAGATTTAATGAAAGGACCAGCAGAGTCTGCAAATGGAAAGACAGATTCATGAAAGGAAACATGCCGAGAGATATAAATACGACCAGATGCATCTAAACACCTTTAACCATGATGAGTAGAACAGTAGCCAAGAAACACATACGCAGTCGAACAAAAAACAAGTTTGTGTGAGTTATAGGGACAAATGTGAGGAAAACAAAGGCAACCGAACACCCTAAGAAACAAGTAGTCCGATGGTTTTTTAAAAAGTATTTCATGTGGGGAAACATTATGCAGAGCACTCGAAGTTTTTTTTTTAAAAGTATTACATGTTTCCCTAGTCATCATAATCAAGATTAGACAATGAAAAAGTTTGTATCAACTCGTCTATCACCTCACCAAATTATGCAATTAAAAATAATACTATAATACAATTGAGTAAGTAAATATCACCCCTATTAAACAATAATTTGAAGAAAAGTACCTAACTCTTCTTCGGGGTCAATGTCAAGTGTTGAACTAGTTGAAAATCTTAGTCAATCACCTGTGCAAAAGAGTGCTTCAACCATACGTGCTGATAGTGAGCACCGAAACTTATCTAACGCGCGACCTCCAGTACTAAAAGCACTTTCAGATGCTACTGTCGATAGTGGAATTGCTAAGACATCTCTTGCCATTGCTAATAGAATTGGATATCGTGAAGAATTCAATTTCCACCAATTTAAAATGTCAAAATCAACTTTAAGAGTATCAAGATCTTCCCTTAAATACTTCTCTAATTCGGATTTTTCATCAACATTTTCTTGCATTCCACTTTTACTCAAAAACTTCATATCCATGTAATCTACATTAGCATTACTAACCTCTGCATGTGAAGTAGTAACTTTGTTGACTGCATTTTGATAAGAGGTCAGCGCTTTTTCTTTCTCAAGATGGTTCTCATACTGTTCATACAAAGACTCCAAAGTCAAATTCAAATTGTCTTTCAACTGAGTAGATAGTGTTATATCATAACTACAAACAACAACATATCAAGACTCTTAACATTACCCCAATATTTGTCATGTTTTTTCATAATCTTTGTAGCAATGGTAGAAAATCGTGAATCTTGCAGACGTTCTGTAATTTTCATTGATATCTTACAAACTTCAGTCATGCAACTGTTGCTGGTAGCATAAGAAGAACCAGAAACAAGTAGAGTAACATCATAGAAAATTCGAAGAAATGGCAAAACTGACTCAGTAAAGTCTCAGTCTTCATCAGTAGGAACTCTTACACCACTACTAAGTATCAGGCCATACTTAGAGTTAGTTTTCCCTTTCAAAGAAACTTCGGAAGCAAATCGCGAAGGAAATGAAGAACACTTACAGATTGTGTGGCCACGAAAGTCACGCGACGGAAGATGGACAGAGACGGTGACGGCGGAGGCGAGATAGCGAGACGTTGACAGCAGAGGCGAGACAACTGCTGAAGAAGGCCACGAACGAAATGAAGACAAGCAGAGCTGCACAGGAGAGGGTGCTCAGGAATATGGATGGTGGCTGCTGTGCTGGGGCTAAACGAGAAGAGAAGACCAACGTAAATGATTAATTGTTAGGTTTTAATAAAACTCGGTCTGGGTCGGTCCGAATCAGGCTTTTCGGGAAGAAAATCGAGACCGGGACCGACCTTAGAGGAAAACATCCGCCCACTCGGTCTCGATCCTAATCGGTCTCGGTCTTAGATGGGTAGGGTTTGTCGGGATTTCGGTTCAACCAATTTGTTTGCTCACCCCTATCGACCACATCCACCTACGGCCTCCTTCGACCTTATCTTCTTCCTCGGACACCTCCACCTCATCCTCTTAGGCCACCTCCACCTCATCCTCTTAGGCCACCTCCTTGTCCTCATGACCTCCTCCTCCTCCTCGACATCTGTCTCCTTCTCCTCCTCCTCGGATACTTCAGTCACCTACTACTCATGACCTTCTCCTCAGTCACCTCATCCTCGGTCACCTCCTCCTTCTAAGCCCTACTCCCTCCTGCAATTAGCACTCACATTTCTTCCTTATCTATTTTTTCTCTTTTTTTTTTCATCAGACAGGAAAATCGATCGATTTTCTGAAAATCGTCTCATTCGTTGAAAACCATCTAGTTTTCACCTTTTGAATCGGGTTCTCTTTGCAATTTCATATTTTTAAAAGAATCGAACTGTCACCATGATCGGTTCACGATCCGTCCGAGTCTGATTGTCGGACTGATGGAGTTCGAGTCCGACTGAGTCCAACTGCCGGTCCAACCGAATTTGACCGCCGATCTGGTCTAGTTCTAATAACTGCTCTTATGTTTACTCCACGACTATTGAGTCCCCAATCTTAAAAGTTATTGGAATGAAACTAAAATCTAATTTTAGAATAGAGAGTCGATTTTCATAAAATAAACTTTAGTGTGTATTTGTATACATATAAAATTGCATAGATGGTATTTGACCTTTTCCGTTCACGCAGGATAGTTAAATGGATGAAAACAATAATGTAAGAGTTAAGATAGGATTATATTTTTCTGAAATGAAGATCCCTGTCTTAAATATTATAATCAAATAATCACAATTTTTTTCCTAAGGTATTCTAATTTAAGAATTGTTTTTTCAAGTCAAAGTAAGTGTAAAAAGATTTCTAATACATATGATCATATAAATTTTTAATTTATGTATTTTATCATAACAAGTTAATTAAGACAAAGCCATGGCCAAAATATTTTTAAGACAAAGCCACATTATATTAATTTTAAAATAAAAGTTGCGCCGATTAGTTACTATTATAACATAATATTTTATTTAAGAATTTTTGTTAGGAAAGAAGCATATTAATAACTATATATATATATATTACATAAAAAAAAAACATATAATCTGAATTGACAAGTAAATCAATAACTCTATTTTACAAATTTACCTCTATTTATATTATAGAATTTTTTTATTTGCGGACTATCGATTACTTTATATACATTTTTGTTGAATTTTTATTTGCGAACTATCTAGTACTTTATATAGACCATTTTTGTTGAAAGACTAAAATACTCTAATATCATTTTACATATTTGTCATTCGTAATTACCAAACTACATTCTAAAATGGTGAAAATGTCATGTTTTTAATAAGTTTTGAACCTTAAATCTTTTACATATTAGCTAAACGTTTTACCATTACACTACTAATTACATTTATTTTTTATATACTTCAAATATAGTTATTGAAACAACTCTCATAATATTGTATTAAACATCTCATGTTTCTTTATTGGCGTTATTTTGTAATTAACATTTGTTCAACACCGTTTGTTTAATTTAATTATGTATCTATTGTATTATTATTTTTTGAAATGGTTAAAAAATAAGTAGTATTCTAAATTTAATATTTATAGGCTACCATTATATTCATTTTGAAAAAAAAAATCAACTATCTCTAAAAAATCATATAGACTATAGTATGTAGATAATTTAATTATAACTCTAACGACACATATGTTGTTAAGTTACAATTTTCACATTTATCATAAAATTTAGTCAAAGTAGTGTTGGTAATTTTTGACAATTTACTAACTTTGACCAAATTTTATGGTTGAGTGGAAATATTGAAGCTCAACTATGGTTTTTTCTATCATCCATAAAATTTGGTCAAAGTTAGTAAAATAGTCAAAAGTTAGCAACACTCCTTTGACCAAATTTTATGATCAATTTAAAAATTAAAACTTAACACCACATGTATCGTTAGAGTACTAATTTAATTATCTACATACTTTAGCCTTTTTGATTTTTTTAGAGGTGGTTGATTTTTTTTTCTTTTTAAAATGCGTATTCTGGTAGACTATAAATACTAAATTTATAATAATATTTTTTTAACCATTTCAGAAAATTAATACAATAGATACATAATTAAATTAAAACTATAATTAAACAAATGACGTTGAACAAATGTTAATTATTAAGAGTATCAATAAATAAAAATGAGATGTTTAATATAATAATATGATAGTTACTTTAATAACTATATTTAAAGTATATACAAAAATAATTAAAATTAGTAGTGTAGTGGAATTTTGTGAGTTAGTGTGTAAGAGGTTTAAGTTCAAAACTTGTTAGAAACATAAATTTTCACAATTTTAAACTATAGTTTGGTAACTACGAAAATATGTGGTCGATTTGATAATTAATTTTCTTAAAATTAGTAAAGACAAATATGTAAAAAGTTTATTTTTTTTTAATATTTCAACAAAAATGGTCAATATAAAATTATCGATGATTTGCAAATAGAATCTTCCGACTTTTATATGTTCTTTCATCTTTTATCTCTTCAACCGTGCAACCTCATTCTCTCTTTCCTCCTCATATGTTATCCTCTTATCACAGTTTTTTTATGCATTATTATGATAATATTACTGCAATTTTGAGATAAATTAAAACATTTACATCTTTTCTTTTCATTAAATGAGTATTAAAATATAAACTGACAAAATCTCTAAAATCAAAGCACTCTTTTAAAATCAAAGAACCTACCTTTTAAAATTAGATAATCAAAAAGAAAATATAAAAAGAAATGTACAATTATTTTACTAAATGACCTATATATTAAATGAAGTTGAAGAAATCCCATATATATACCGCAAAAACATGCATGATTTCCGTGACTCTTGTTAGGTCCAACTATAATTAGAAGACTAAATTGGATTATGTTAACATTAGAAATATGTTAAGAGTAGATACAGTTTGTACAGAAAATTGAACATTGACAAGAACATGAGTGTTTTTTTGAAGAGAATATTTTATTCATTATTTAGAAATAGAGTTTAAAATATTATTATAACGATATGCATTAATAAAAATGAAAAAAGAAGTTAGAGGGTGTGAACTCAAGTGATTAATACCCAACTAATATGGTGGTTTTCAATTGAGGAAAATTAAATAATAAAACAACAATTTTTATTGTTACCAGCTAAGAAGAATTCGAGAATTGTAAAAAAAAATTATCTACATTTTATAGAGAAATATAGAAAATACACGTATAAAGTTGATAGAAATATGTTTAAGCAATAATAATATATTTACCAAAAAAATAAGCAATAATAATATATAAATTTAACTTGTAATCCATGTAACTTACTATCATAGTAAAAAATGGTATGGTAAAAATAAAATAATTGTAGTTATAATTGTTATTTTTGTGTGGTTAATTGTACAATTATACTAGTTATTTTGATAAAAAAAACTTATCCGTAATGATTATTATTACGATTATTATATTTGATTAATAATCGTGGTTATTATACAAAATTATTTATTAATATATATATATACACATATATAGTAATAATAATAATGAATAGTGATACAATTAAGTTTTTTCACAGCGTTATCCAAATGTTTTTGGGTTAATTATGTTAAAATTACGATGTTTTCATTTCACCTCTCAATTATGTTGAAATTACAATGTAATAATAGCTTATTTAATCGTTTTTTTAATCTTTGGCTAAAAAAGATTGAAATGTTTAAAATTTTGATTTATAGGAACTTAATAAAATATGATTGGTTATGATATTGAAAATTGTATTTTCAATAATTAAAGTATGTAGTTTAAAAATATGATATAATTATAATATTTATCTCTTCGATCTTGATAAATTACAATGAGTTTTATAAAATTATATTTAGTTTTTTAAATTGAAATTAAATAAGAATATGAAGTAATGGTTACATAAATATCACAATGATATGATACATTTTTTCAGACGCAACTGTTTCATCAATTGTCTGGCATATTTTCATACTTTGTCTTAATAAAAAATTTAAATAAAACAATTTTTAAAAAATATATAACGTACACTAACATTAAAAATGTTTGATTTCTTAATTACAATTCATCTATTATTTTAAGCTTTGAATGAATATGCTTGACTCCGAATAACAATTATATATGCACCCTTATAAAAATATACTACCATTTTTCTTATTTGATTTTCTCATATTGCTTTGGTAGACTTCAATTTATATTTACAATTATGCTTTTTTGAAGCTTCTATCTACACTATATAAATTATGGCCAAAAACAAAATCTACACTATATAAATCATAATATATAGTTGCGCATATAGACTATGTAAATCAAACTGCATATCAAGTATCAACATTCGAATAAGAGACCTCTTGTTTTTTGTTGTTTTTGGTAATTATATAAGAGACCTCTTGTTAAGAGACAAAAGACTGTATTGTCACACCAATACGCCATATTACGATGATTACAATAAGAGATTAAAATAAGAGAAGGTTAATGTTAGCAATAAATTACCCGATCGAATTTAGGTCCCCTATTATTATGTTTTGCTTTACATTTCTTTTCGGCTTTAGGGTGCAACTAAGCCCTACTAACCCAAATTAGTAATCATTAAAGGATAAAACAACGAAATTTCAAATATTCAGCAATATTTGGCCAAACATTGAGGACTATAATGCCCCAATATGAGCGATTGATGATCAATGAGAACTGTTGGATTTTTACTTCTTCTAGTAGCTGACTTCGCTCCTGTGCTAGAAAGTCGTCGCTTGTCCTTGCCCTTCAATGACCTGCAAGAAGGAAAACACGGGTCATTGTCAGTGCACTATTCATCCGGTTAAGGTTGTACCTCAGTTGATCTTGCTTGTGGATTGAGAATCTAACCAGGGTTACTTTGAGATGAGAGGGTCTAAAATTGAAGAGTACTAGGTACACTTGAAGTTTTTCATTAAATGATCCCTGTCCTTTCGGTCAAGGTGTTAGTAGGTCCAAAGGTTCCATCATCAGTGATGGATGGCGAGCCTGAGTGGGACAAGCTGCACTTACGCTCCAAACATATTAAGGCGTTGCTTGCTCCAGATTTGAAACGAAACTAAAACGTTTTTGGCAGGATTTGTTTTGAATTTTTATCATTGAGATCCAACGACTGATGATCCGCAACCCTTTGCTTTCATGGTCCAGATTGCTTGATCCCTTTTCAACCCCCTATACAAACCCCTTCTCATCCTTTTTTTTTCTCACTTTGCAATCTCATTTTTATCTGAGCTCCTTCTCTCTCATGACCTGCTGTTCCTTTCTCTCTTTAAGCTTCTGTCCCAGTCGACGCTTCCCTGTGTGTTGAGCCTTCATCCACTAGCAACATCATGGCCAAATGTAACAACCTAGGTGAGGAAAACACGTTCTTTTTCCGTTCAGTTTCGCAACCCTAAGCCCAATACCCTGTCCCCTTATCTCTTTCAAGAAGATGTGGACATATCGGGAATGAGCAACACTCATTGCCCTCGTTACCCGGGGATGCCTAACCCGGATGGGAGCAATACTCCTTATGTCCATAAACTTTGTGCGCAGGAAGCGACCGTCTTCCTTTGTCAGATTGACGCAAGATTGAACTTCCCTTATAGCGCCCCATCATCAAGTTGTGTTAGCTCTTGCAAATAACTCTGATGCAACTTTCTTTCAATACCTTTCACGTCTAGGCTGGGTTTAAGATTCTCCGCTATCAACGCGACTGAACTTACTCCCTTTCGTTATTCCACTGCTTCTACCGCCTTCAATGTAATCCCTCATAGTTTTCCATTTCCAGACTCGTAACCCCCTTCAAAGGTTGGCACTGGACCGGAAAACACTTATTGGTGGACGACTGCAAGACCAAAAACTCAAACTGGAAGTCCCAATACTTTTTCTTCAAAGGCGGCGTTCCCTGATGCCTACGGGCGTCGCTTGACGAAGCCGACCCTTCGGTCACCTTGGAGGAATTATCGGTGGAGGACCTCCAAATGATGAAGCTGGTCAACGCCGACTATAATAAAAAATCTTCTTTATACTGGTCGAAGACAATCACTGACGCGTCGCTACTAGCGACGGGGGTGATAGAGTCATCATGTCAGTCTTCTATTCGTTGGGTATTTTTCGAACTCTTTTCCTTTGTTTTTTTAGGATTTGAGTTGTTCATGGATTATCGCATGTAGGAAAGCACATGCGTCGCTCCCCAAGGCAAGGAGGTCTTGAAGAAAAAAATAGATCTCATCAGTCCAAGAAGGATAAACGCGCCACTAATCCTGATGCGACAGTGTTGGAGGAAGAGGCAACGCACAATGATCGTGAGGTCGAGATCCTCACCAACCCTGCCCAGGAGATGGTCCCGACCCCCGTTGCCATGGACTTCTTGGCGACGCCCGGAGCTGACAATGGAATATCCCTTTCTCAGGGCGACGCTACGCCTCAGTCAGCTATTGCTGACGACAAACGACATGTCTATGTATCAAGCATTTTGGTGATCCACGGTACACACAACATCTTATCCCAGTGATATTTATGCAACCTATCTCATTCTTGACGGTAGTGGGATAAGTATTGGAATTTGAATTGAAGATCCACGTGATCCTTCATGTGCCACTTGAATTGGATGAGTGGCAGCCAGAGCAAGCAAAAGCAATCTCATTCCGTACAAACGACTGAGAGGTTATGAATACGTTGAAGAGTGTAGGGGTTCCAATCTATCTGAAAATATAAAGTGTATATGTCCTATTGATTAATAAGATGGATTACACATGACTACGTAACATTCATATGAAATATAACATATTTAATAATCTACTAGTGTCGTGAGCTTATTTAGATAAAAATGTCAATCGTGATGTATTTTTCTTCCACGTCTTATTTTTTGTCCACATATTTAGAATGTGAAACATAAAAAATTATACACTACATAATTAATTTAAGGATGTATGTTTTTTTTTACCACGTCCCCACTGGTTGGTGTGTAGGAAGCGCAATCGTACTGTAGATCATGGGTTTACCTACGGATAGATGCTGCCATGACCATAACTACAACAAATTATTATGAAATATTATTGAATACGTTTTAAATCATTAAGTGAAAATGCTACACATTAACATGTACATATAGTAGTACATCACATCTCGTGATATTTCTTCTCCTGGGGTCATACCTTTGAACAAAACAATGTATAAAACTCAATACGGTAGGGCCCCAAGTGTATTGAGTTGTTTGTTGTAAAGACTCTAGAAAAGGGAGGTACTCCAGTGCAACTCTATCCCCGCTTGTGTTCGAGAACAAACATGCACAAAATATGTGTAAAATGTATCCTCTGGCTCTCTGAATGATTTCTTCTTCCGTCACGGGAAACCAGTCTGGGTTAGTGAGTGTCTTCTGAAACAACATCTTCAACCAAGATAACAACACGCCAGTCTTGGTTATCCCACTTTACTCACAAGACGGAGCTACACTCAGCAGGCGTGGGCATAATTTAACCACAATAACTTCTTCATCAAACAATCTCTAGTGACCGGTCACAAGAGGAACATTAACGTAACCCATATACTGAAGAGAATTTGGACATCCCTCAGAGTTACAGACATTTCACATCTAGTGATGTGAAATGTATTAATCTCTCGATGCCATCTCTCGACAAGAGCATGAAGTAATCCTGCATCGATTTTCAACTGAGATATATTTGAAGCCCATACAAACTTAACTAAATCGACCTAATGTCAGGTCATCGAATCTACTACCCAATATTTCTCCGCTTGAAAATATTTATCATCTCTACAACAATGATTAGCATTAACATTAACCTTTTTAATTTTAATTAAATATTTTAATCCTATAGAAGTTTAGGGTTACCGTATCCACAACGACATACTGTGACATATGGTGTGGTTGACTAAATAATAGAGAAAGATCGATCGTCTCCTTCTATGAAACGAAGGACGGTCTATATGAGCTTTCTTGACGATGATCCATCGTGTGTAGTCAAATATTTTCTCAATCTTAGCACATTAGGCATTCCAAATACTAATTATACCAAATTATACTCAATTTGATAATTAGCTCCAAAAAAAAAAAAAAAGGTTTCACACTTAATCAAATAATGCATTTTAATTCTAACAAAACACACCCCAAATTGGTCAATTTCAAGACATTAGGCATTCTAAATACTAATTGTGCCTAATTATACTCAATTTAACAATGAGACATTTTTAAAAAAAAATACAGTTTAACAATTAATCAAAATTGTGCATTTTAAGTCAAACCAAACACATAACAATTCAATTGATTAGGCATCCTAACTAGTAAGTATATAAATTAAAAAATTTGCAAAAAAAAAAACTGGAGCTTAAACTCGGCACGGTGGGAGTCACTTATGTTATACGAGAGCGGCACGGGGACAACAGAAGAGTGATGCATGGTCTGGCACGAGGATGACACAGGGAGATACATCAGAAGAACCTGTTTGGTTGAATATCATGAGTAAAAATAAAAGTTTCTAGTTTCTACATGTGAATGACAGTTACATTTAGGTATAATTTGATAAATAGTTTTGAAAACTGATTATTTTGAAATTTATTTTCAAATGGGGTATATTTTAAAGAAAAAACGATAATACTTTCACTTAATTAAGATTTTTTTAAATAAATTTTATGCTCATAAGATGATTTGTTAAATACTGTAATATTTATGTACTAACACAATTAAAAATATAATTCATATTTTTAATTATATAAACCAAATAATCGAATTAGGTAAGAACAATGTCGTACCAATTTCATCCAATTCATCGAACCTCACAAGAAAATAATTATTATGTTTTGTTTGTGTTGAAATTATATTGTGTTAGTACAGAAATTGTGTTGTGTTAATTTTTACTGAAATTATAATGTGTTAGTGTTGAAATTGTGTTGTGTTTCTATTGACGTTCTGTGCACCAATTAGGGAGGACAAGCTTTATCATAGACTTATGTATAAAGTGAAGAGGACAAGCTCCAATTCAAACAAGGACAACCTCTCAATTCAACACAACCTCAGTTTTCAGGACAACGTTTTAAAGAGAGTAGTAGTTTAGAGAAAATGCACCCAAAAAGACGTGTATTGGTACAAGAAAAAAGACTAACACGATCATACCATCTATGAACTTTTGACCCAAATATACCCGAAACAAAACACATAAATATCCTCAATTATTTTTAAAATTACGAAAGTATACTTACCCGCATAGGAGTTTTTTTTATCACCCGCGAATTTTAAGCCGTATCCGTCAATCACATTCTTCGAGTGGAAAACTCCACAAAAAAAGTGAATTATTTCTTCACCGGATGGAGAGAGAGAGTGCATTGTGGGGTGGGGCGCATTGGGAAGAGAGAGATAGAGATGAAGTGAATTTGAAATGGTTCCAAAGATGAAACCATTAGGAAAGCTTGCACGATAGAGAAAAAAAATGAACACCTACGAATAACATTCGCGAATGATTTTTTTTATATCCACCCGCGAATCTTATTCGCGAGTGATTTTTTTTATATCCACACGCGAATCTCATTCACTGGTAGGTATACTTTGGTATTTTCTTTTTCAAAAATAAGAATATTTTGGTATTTATTTTTATTTTGAGGTATATTTCGGTCAAAAATTCTACCATCCATCTCAAGTAAGACAACATATAATAAACTCAAGATTAGAGTGGTTATTTTTATGGAAAAGAAAAAAAAATATGTATTACACACAGAAACTAGACCAGAGTGGCATGACAATTTATAGGGGAAAAGTCTGAAAAATGTCCATCATGTTTGACGAAAATGGTTTTGGGTACAACTTGTTTTTTGACGATAGTTTTTGGTATAACATGTTGCAAACCTTCCATTTACCTGACATTTGATTGTCACGTTAAGTAGTCACGTTTTTTTCACGTGACTTCAAACATTTTATTTATTTTTTTCGAAAAAATTATCAAAATACCTAAATACCCCTCACTTCAGTCGTTCCTTCCTTGTCACTCTTCTCTTCTAACTGTTGCACTCCTTTTCACTTCAGAATGTTCATATCCCTTAATCCATCCCTTAATGCTTAGTAAACCTCCCTTAAAACATTGTATTATGCAGAATCGAACAAGCACAAATACAGGCAACCACACCCTTCAAATCATCCTCCAAAGGCCTTTCAAAAAAACTCCATTTTTGAAGACTTGATACAGTTCGAATCATGGGAAAGAGCATTGAATTGTGGACAGAATTGAAGTACTCCTCGAATGATCCAGGAATTGATACTTCGTAAGGTCCCATCAACCATGGCAGTAGTAGATAGTTTTGGGTTCCCACAATGTACTGATTTAACTTCAATAGTGGTTTCTGCTCCATGTCGGTACAATTGCTTGGTGCATAATCGTGTAGCGAAAACTAGAACTCCAAACCGACGCGATATTTCTCTGTAATCGTTGTCGGTGGCCAAACTGGAACTCCAGTTATTCCAGATGATTTTCGCTGCCCAATTTCTCTGGAGCTAATGAGAGACTCAGTTATTGTATCAACAATAACTGGGTTACGAAGGGAAATTCAATTCTATTGATTGAATTTAGAGTTTTGGGTCTAGGAAGATGATTGGTATAGGACGGGAGGCGTATAGAGGAAAATACAAGGGCATAAAATAAATTGCAAATAATAGTTTTTTCAGGCGAGTCATGTGATATTGCACGTGGTAGTTTTAACGTCTAAATTGAACGGCAGTTAGATGGAAGTACAAAAATCAATCATTTACAAACATGTTATACCTAAAACAATCATGATGGTTGTAAAACCATTTTCATCAAATATGATGGACATTTTTAAGACTTTTCCCCAATTTATAGTGCAGATCAATCTTTAACTCAAGCTCCTCAAGTTGTGGAGACAAATAAGACTTAGAATACTAAGTTCAATATGATTGTAAGAAAGTCATAATCAACACTACTGAAAATCATGTATTTACCGACGAAATAATTTCGTCGGTAAAAGGTATAAATTTCGTCGCCAAAAATAAATTTCGTCGTGACGGTATTGTCGGTGAATGCTTCGTCGGTAAATTTTTACCGACGAAATTCAGGTTATTAATTTTTTCGGAAAAAAGTAGTATGTTTCCCGACGAAAATTCCGTCGGTAAATTCATGAATTTTATTGACCAAACTTGTTGACTTTTTGTGATTTCGTCGGTAAATGACGTTCTTTTTCGACAAAATCTTTTTTTGTTCGTAATAAGTATTACCGACGAAATAAATTATCATCGGTAATGATGTTTCCCGACAAAATGTTTTTTCATCGGGAATTACGTTTACTGACGATGATTTATTTCGTCAACAAATACAATTACTACTGAATTTCATTTGCTTGGCAAATACATTTACAGATGAATTTCATTTTGATATATTAGCACACATTTTTCCCGACGAAATTCCATTTCGTAGGCATATGTACAAATATTATATCTGTAATAAAATACGATAATATGATAACTGAGCAAACTACAAAACCACATATAATGTATACATTCTCCAATAAACATAGAATCCACAACAAAACGTTACCAAATATAAACAACTAAGTCTAGACAACCATTGCAATAAATCTCCCAAAATTTAGCAGTTACTTGCAATAACCATATCAGATAACCAATTGAGTAACTGAAGAACCATGTCAGGTTCTTTACTTCCCATCAATATTGCAGTTGTGGAAAAGATGCATGAAATTTGTTGGAGACGGAACACAAACACATATAAATCATAATGGCTAATCCATCACAAAAGGTAAAAGGATTTGAGTACTCACCAACAGAAGGCGAAGCAGCAATCTGCATCAACGAGCAAGATAAGTCAATGATGCCATCAGATACAGAGAGTGAAGAAAAAAAATTACATCATATAGGACTACGAGGAGGTGTCTGCATAACTTACATCAAGTATCGACCTTAATTGTGTGCATGAAATTAGTGCGTTAAAGATTCCGGTAGGTCTGGAGGAGCTGCATATAGTCGAGGTACCTCTAAGACGCCATGGCTACAGAGACAACTACAACCACCAATCTTTGGACTATGATCGAATGAGACAAAATCGAGATGTCAATCGTAGAGAAAGAGAAATGATTGTCGAAAATACCTGAAAACCACCTCTTTTCAAATCTGCACAATTTAACTTTAATTTACAAGGTCTCCACTATGAATCACAACTTAACAACTGCAGAACTTTCATTTCGAAGTTACTAGAGCAGCAATATACGAAAACGTTATGCATCTAAATCTACACAGATCGCATAATCAATGAAAAAAGCATGGATGTAGTTAGCTAAACAAAAAAAGAGATCTAACCAATCCGTGCAAACAAAAAAATTTCACCATCTCCATTAGAACATCGACCTGAACTGCTCTATAGAAAACGATCCATGAGCATCGACCTCATTGAACCTAGGGTTTTCGAATGCTCAATTGGAAGATCCAATTAACGAGCGATATAATTGAGCCAACGGCCTACCGACCAGAATCACCTTGGAGGACGCTCTGAAGTACCTTGGCTGACTCTCCTTGAGCGAAGTAAGCTGATCTCTCGACGCCACCGAGCTGACATTGAAAAAGTCAGATGTCATGGCCGAGAGGAGATGAAGAGGAGAGGGTAAAACCTGATGGTGGAGTGCACAGTGTCGTGGTCGAGATCGTCACTTGCAGAGAGGAGACGAAGAGGAGAGCACCAAACGAAGAGGAGAATAACTCTGTTGTTTTGTGAGTGTGCGACTGTTGCGTGCAATTATTAGGGTCTTTGGTATTTCAGAGTTTAGTCTTTTGAGTCTGAATTTATATAATTAAATACAAGATTAAGACACAATTCAGTTGTAGTCTATTTGGTTAATATGTCAGGTTTTGATTTCGTAGGTCTGGAGTTTGAACCCCTTGTCACACATTTTTTTGTATTATACCGACATAAATGAATTTTCATCACCAAAAAAATTATATTTACGGACGAAATATGTGCTTTTGTCGGCAAAAATAAGTTTTAATAATTTTTTCTTCATATTTTACCAATGAAAATGAATTTTCATTGACAATTTTATTATATTTACCGGCGAAGTATTCGTTTTCACCGGTAAAATTTATTTTTACCGTCGAAATATGTTTTGGTCGGCAAAAATAAATTTTACCGACAAAATTATATTTTCATCAGTAATTATTACGTTTACCGACGAAATTAAATTTTCGTCGCTAAAACGTTTATTTTCAGTGGTGCAAGAGAAACTACTATGTGACCATTTTAGTTTTGGTATAATGTATTTATGTTGTAAATTGTTGGTTAGTAACAACGTTGATATTAGTAACTAAGTTGGTATATAGGTAGATTATGGTTATGGTACCGAGAACACTATCCCATTTTGATATATCATGAAACAATACACTTATGAATATTGAGAGTGCATAAATAATACACTTATGTTATGTGAAAAATTGGATTCAATTTATGTTGAATGAGACACACTTCAATCCAATAATTTAATAATGTACAGTACGATAAATATATATATACTATATTTAAATATTAAGACAAAAGTACATATATCAACTTGCAATAATAAGAGAAGTTATAAATTATAATTATCGTACCACAACGTAAAAAAAATAGTAACACTTCATTAAAATATTATTCTAAGTTCATCCACTAACTACCAAGTACACAAAACAAACAATGATAAGCATTCGATATAAACAAACACTCATTTGATTTGTGTTTAGATGAATAATGACATTCTTAGAAGGGGCTACCTATTACCTAATACATATATAAAAACATATTCCAATGACAATTTTATACATCGTCTTCCTCAATCAATATTTCTCCAACTTTTTTTTTCTTATGCATTCTTCATCCTCCTTTTCATCTTGAAAACATAAATACTGTACTAATGTTTGCTTTTGATCACTTATTGTTGTGGGTGTTATTAAATGGTAACTTATGTTTGCTAATGTTACTTCTTGGTTTCAAGTTCTATTTAGTCACTTACTTATGTTTTGACAATGTTATTTTTTGGTTAAAATTTATAATTTCTAAATTATTGAATGATAGTTTTACCATTTCAAATATCTTCTTCTTCCTATGTTCTTTTTCTTCATGGTATTCTAATATTCATTTTCTTCTTTTTCTTCGACCAGTTGTTCATGATTCGTCAAACAGGTAATCTTCTTATTCCTTTTCGAACTGAACCCAAAACTCAATTTTGGGGTTCGAACGGAATCCAAAAATTGAAATCTTCGTTTGAAATTTGGGTTTAAATTTGTTGTGAAGAAGAAAAAGGGTATTTTTGATATTTCATCTCATAAAAGGTGACACTTAGTAGTTGTAATAAAAAAAAGTAATATTGTCAAACAAAAGGTACTAAATAACACAAGTTTGAACCAAATAGTCATATGGTTAAATATAAGTGACCAAATATATAATTAAGTTGAAATAATCATACCATCCTCCATAAGAAATCCGCTAATGCATAAAACATAAATAAAATAGTAAAATACGAATTTCTTCCCTAAAGTTTGGGTCGAATTTAATATTCCCCCTTAATGTTTAAAGTTTTAACTTTTAGTCCTAATGTTTGAACAAGATGAAAATTTCTCCCATTCCGACATATCTCCGTTATTTTCAGACGGTTTCGGACACATGTATGGGTCACGTGCAGTTTCAAATTTGGAAATGACAAAATTGTCATGTTGTCCATTTCGCATGATCATTTCACTTTTGCTCCGTGATTACCCACACCCACGAAAAGAAGAGCAGAGTGACCTTTCATCTTCTCCAAACTTGCGACTTCAATTGCAGAGTGTTTCAACCATTGCGATTTAGCCGCGACGTTCTGGTGCTTCGCCTTCCAGTTTGCATCAAGGTAAGTTCCAATGTTTCGTTCTTGTGTGGAATTTTGCAATCCCGTTCGGAAGTTTAGAGTTTAGGGTTGCTTGTTCGAATTCCTGTGCTAAGCCGCGGCCTTGTTCTACTTTAGGGTTTAGGTTTGCTCAGACTTGCTGATCGGAAGGATTGCCGAAGAAAATTATAGATTTTTCCGACTTTGCTGATGATTTAGGTTTGGTTCTTCTCTATTTACGCCAAGTTTCGATTTCTACTGAATTTAGGGTGTCAGACTTTTCGTGTGGAACGATTGCTAAGTGTGATTGTGTTGTTGTTCCGTTTACAGGTGTATCAAATAGGTTATATGCCCCCCAAAATGTCCGCCTACTTACACATTACATACATTTTACGGTGGTAGATTGGATACAGTTGATGGGAATAAGATCTGCATTGGTCAGAAATACGTTAGACCTAGGTGGTCTATCCCATTTCGGTTGTCTGACTTGCTGAACCATTTAACACTGGTTCAACAATATTCAAGTGGTACTCAAATATATTACTTGCCCCATTTTATGGACATTAATAATTATTTAGTGAAGATTGTTACGAGAAGGATGTGGTCGACTTGAAGGGTTACCAGGATGGCATGGAAACCATTGTCCTGTTTATATAGGACAATGAGATTTGTTGTACCTATTGGGATGATCTTTGATGATTGGGAAGGAGATCCAATCCTGAAGGAAAAAATGGAGGATCCCTATGTAGAAGGTAGGAAGCTGTTTCGTTTCAATAGGGACTACGAGGATCGCATGCAACGGCACAGGGGGTCTAGGTGGTCAACACGAACCCATTGACATTTTGGATGATAAGGATGTGGGAAAAACAATACCTGAAATCTAGCCCACAGCCGAAAAAGATCAACCCACAGCCGAAATCACAATCAGACACCCATGAGGCTGAAAAAGCACATGAGGACCACCCCACAGATGAAAGTACTCACCTTAGTGAAGACGGTGAATTCTGGGATAGGGTTCCCGAGTTGGAAGAGTTGGTTTGATTTGTTTTTTTAATAACATTTTTCGTTCAGAAATAATCCAGTTCAAACCGAAACTGAACCAGCTGAAAATTCTGTCTAACACACTGAACCGACTTAAAAAATACTAAACACACTGAAAAACACACTGAATCGACTGAAAAAACACTGAATCAACTGAAAAATACACTGAACCAACTGAAAAACACACTGAACCGATTGAAAATCTATTCCACAACCAATAAAATATTGTCCAACATCAACATACGAGAGCCCAATATATCTCTAAGTTTGGTTTATTGAAGACATCTCTAGGTTTGGTTTAATTTCAGACCAGGTTAGTTAATTTTGCTTTAAATCGATTATAAAATTATATAGGTTTAAAGTGGTTTGATTTAAATTGAAGTATAAACCAGTATCAGAAAACGAGTTGATTCGAACTGAATTTTTGGTACTATTTTGAACTGGTCTACTTGAAGCCTAAAAATACTGATCTGGTTTTGATACTAGTTCGGCTGAACCGATTCGAACCAGCCTAGGACCCATAAGTCAACCCAAATCACAACTGAGTAGATAGTTGGTAGATACATCCACAAGTGGAATGTTGATTCCACCATGCCGTGGAAGGTTATTGCTGAGGTCATCATGAAGAACTTCAGTATAGAGGTCAGTCACTACAAGATTCATTTGACCCATAAAAAAGCATTGGAAAAGTTGCATGGAGTGTCAGCCAAACAGTTCGAGAGAATGCGAGATTATGCCGAGGCCTTATTGATGTTCAACCCTGGGTCCACTGCGGTGATTGTTGTTGACCAGATTGGTACATCCTTAACACCCACTTTTCAAAGATTTTATGTATCGTTCAAGGCGATGCACAAGGAGTTTCTTCGTGGTTGTAGACCGTTTATATGCCTCGATGGATGTCATTTAAAAGGTTCAGCATGGGGCAGTTAATTTGAGTTGTCACACGAGACGCAAATAACCCATGCAAGTACCGACTTGAAGTGGACCATAATGTCTGACAAACAGAAGGTGCGTACTTAACTTGCATTTTTTGTCTTTCCAAATAATGTAGGCTTGCTAATGTCAATTTGCTCTCGTTTTGGCTAGGTTCTATGCCTGCAATTGAGAATGTTTTCAAAGGATCGGAGCATCGCTCATGTGTTAGGCATATATGGGGCAACATGCAGTCCAAGCAATGGAGATGGAAAACTGTTAAAGACTGTTTGTGGGGAGCAGCGTCTAGCTACATCGTGACTTGGCACAAACACTGGATGAATCAACTAAAAGAGGTTAAATTGGCTGCATATGAGTACCTAAGGGATTTTCCAGTCCAGTTGTTAGCTCGGTCACATTTCCAATGGTTTTCTAAGACGAATCTTATCGTCAGTAACATTTTCGAGAGTTTCAATGTGAAGATTTGTTGACTGCGTGACAAGCCAGTTATTACTTTGTTTGAACAGCCCAGGTGGATGTTTATGTTGGAGTTTGCAAACCGAATGGATAAGGGGGAAAGGTTCGCACATAGGATCTGTCCAACAATTAAAAGGAAGCTGGATAAGGTAGCGCTAAAGGCAAGGGACCATATTGTAGGACATGTCGACTTAGGAATCTATTAACTAAGAACCTGCATGGTGGAACTTGTATTGTGAACTTAAGGGAGTTGAGCTGCAGCTGTGGCTAGTGGCAATTTTCCGGAATACCTTGTCCACATTCGTATGCGGCAATCCTGCACCATCGGTTCGACGTCCTGGATTATGTATTTCCTTAATATAGTAAGGAGTCGTATTTGAAGACATACGAGGATATCATCCATCCAATTCCAGGTAAGATTATATGTTATTCCATTGTCACAGTGTATAGCTGTCTAGGGGATTATATGTTGTATTCTGTTTTGCTATAGCTGTTTTAGGAGGGGTGATTGTCGGTTTATGATTGTCGATATGGACAACGTCATCGTGGGAAGCCAATGCGGGAAAATTGAGAAAAACGGGAGACCTCCAACATTGTGGAAAATGCAAGCAAGTTGGGCATAATGCTAGATCATGTGGAAAGAGGAAAACAAAGAAGACTCAAAAAGGGACCTAACACGAAGAGCAAAATCAAGGAACCGAAGGTCCTTCATCCACACAAGATAGTGCACCGAGTCAAGGAACCATGTCTAAGAAAGGAAAGGAAAAGATACAAAAGTAGGAAGTTGGTGCATTTTGTGGTAATGTAAGTGTTAGATGAAAACAAGACTTGCAACATGTTGCATTTTGGTATATGTTAGATTTTGAAACATGTTCAAACATACATTTTTGATTTAGTCTTACGTATTTGAAGGCTTGTGGTTATACCAACATCAATATGTTCAAATGGTGTTGGATGAAAAATGCTTACTTTCACAAACTATAGGGGTAATATTAAAAAACTTCAATACATTAAGGGGATACTTATTCCACCTGAGAAATTTCAAGAACACTGAACTTTCGTTGCAGAACCAAAATAGAGTTTCATACATCAACATTGCATACATCATCTTGTCCAAACATTAAGAGTAAAATTTAAAATTTTAAACATTAATGGAGAATCTTAAATTCGACTCAAACTTTAATGGGGAAACTCATATTTTACCATAAATAAAAATAATTGAGTAAAATTAACAAGACCTTTCTTAATTAAAAGTTCGGTAAAATATTACATTGCTTCTTAATATTTGACCAAATTCCGAGTTTCCCCCAAAAGTTTAAATCGTAAAATTTCCCCCATGTTTGGCCAAAGTGCAAATTTTCTCCTCCATCAATTTTTCCATCCAAATTTAACAGAATTAGTTTTGAAAATTGCAAAAATAATAATAATTTTTTTTTAAAAAAATGTTTCAATTTAACTCTTTCAAACTTTTTCAAATGTGCAATTGAATCCCGATTCGATTAGGGCTCGAGTCTGGGTCTTAACCTAGATCATCCCCTCATAAGTGGGTGACCAGGTTTGGGTCAAAACCCAGACTCGAGCCCCCTCGTTTGGGGTTCAACCGAGTCCCGATCAAATCGAGACTCAAATGTAACATCTGAAAAAGTTTGGGATGGTTAAATTGTGACATTTTTAAAAATATTATGTTATTTTTGTAATTTTTAAAACTTGTTATGTTAAATTTGGATGAAAAAATTGACGAATGTGACAAACTTATACTTTGATCAAAATTAGGAAAGAAAATTTTATGATTTAAATTTTAGGAGAGAAATTGAAAACATGACCAAACATTAGGGTAATCTCGTATTTTACTCTTAAAAGTTAGTACACCGTATATTTTACAATGGACAACTATAGATTATAGAACTTTCACTGAAAATTTTCTTAGGTGTTGAAAATCTTTACCACAATCCCTGTACATGTGCATCTTCTTCATATCTTATTCAGGTCGAGAAACCGTAAAATGACGAATTTAAAAGAGATGAGAGGAACTGATAAATTCTATTATGGATGATAGGGGTGCTAACCAAATTCTTAAATATCTATTTATAAATGACTTTTTAAGATACCTAAAAAGCTTTTATTCATTTAAAAAATTAATATAGTGAGAAAATTTAAACCTTCTTATAGTTGACGTAATAATTAGATTATTTTGGGTAGAGCAAAATAGATATTAAGTTAAGAATGAGGACAAATTAAGACGTCTCAGCCAATTTTATGCGGTGAATAATAATACAGTATACATTATATTATATTATACATTAATTTAATTATTTAAATAAAAGAACCTACCCTTTATAATTTATATAGGTAGTCTCCTTCTCTCTCTCTCTCCCCCGCGTGTCTGATTTTCTTGCTCGGAAGTTCAGTAGCTCTGTTGAATTTTGGCTTGGCCTCAAACCCCTTCTCCATTCTTTTTCTAAACTGAAGAGTTCTTCAAAAAATTCCACCTTTTCAACTTCGGCGATCCACGCTCAAACCTGAGGCTCCAGTCTTGTGGCACTAGAGCTGAATAGCCAAAGCATACACTGAGGCTCACTTCTTGATGCTACAGAGTTTCCGCTCACAGTTCTTAAAAAACAAATTCCCAATTTTTAACCACCTTTCTCTAAGATTAAGGTCTTACAGTGAGATTTTCGACTTCCGGAAGTTGCCAGCTGCTAGTCTGAAATATGGAGAATTCTTGCACCTGGTGAGTTCTTAGATTTTGAGGTGGGGCGCTAATTTCTGTGCGTTTTAGGTGAGGAAGTAAGGTTCTGTTTGTTAATAGGGGAAAGGATGATGATATAAACTACATTTGAGATGAAAACTTGCCGATTTCTCTAAACTGGGCTGGCCCTTTAGTCTTCTCTGCATTTTATTTTGTCTCTTGAAATTGGTGTCACCTCTAGTTCTTCACATGCGTGTATTATTGCTAGAGTAAAATTGAGTGATTACTGATTTTTCTTTGTTTTTCCTGTCAAACGATCTTCTAAAATGGAGCTGGTACTTGGTGATGGTGATGATGGACCAACTCTTCCTGTATTCTAAATAGATATGTTATTTTCACGTTTAGTCCAAGAAAAGAAAACATATAACCTCGTGGTGTTGGCCCACCCTAGTGTTTTAAGCTTTTAACCTAAAGTTGATTCTTTTGGTTTCTAAATTTTCATCACCAGGACTCCCAAGTTCTGCAGTAGCTAAAAAATTACTGTATTTTTCAATTTGACTGAGAAATCATACATCTTACAGCTAACCCTGAATCTATATTTGCACCATTAAAGTAGTATTCTCAGGGCATGGGCACGCCCAGGCAGGAATAACTTACTAAACTTATGCTGATAAATAGGTAGCAAGGATCAGAACTCTATTACATATATATGCTGTCGAGAATTTGTTTAAGCAATCCTTTGTCTCTTTATGAGATTATTGAAGGTGGTGACATATTTGGGAATTGACTATTTAGGCTATATTTTAATTCAAATTTGTACTAATTCACAATGCTGTAGAGTGTAATGGGGAAGGATTGTCTTATGACCAAATCAATGGAGTATTCTATTTGATAATTCTATTGAATAATATCATTGTTCTTGTTCTTATCCCATTACTTTGATTTATTATTCTGCATGGTGTCGTGTGCAACAATATTTAAACCCATATATGCCTTTCTTTAATACATCATGAATCCTTTCAATCAAATATATTAGTCTGGTGTTTTTACTTCTAGGTGTAGACACAGTTCAAATGCATTGGATAGTCAACTACTGTTTACTATTTAAACCTCATCGATATCGTGAGTAGTGAGATTGAAACTGCCTAAGGTGCCTAAAATTATGTGAAATTATAAATGCACCCTCAGAGAAAGATGGTGGATCTGAATCTGCACACCTATTATGTTTGCCTTTTTTGTTCTCCTCTGAAGTTTTTAGGATACATATCTGCCTGTCTTTCCACTTTGAAGAATACACTTCTAAGTGCATGTTTGTCTCACATTGACTAGATTTGAGAGTTGATGAAGTATAAAAGGAGGAAAAAGTATGGAGTTCAATTTTCGCATTTAGGTCCTAGCTTAGGTGACAAATAAAAAGCTTTGTCTTGATGTTTAATAACTAATCTGTTATTTTCTGTGATTTTAGCGTTGGATTTGGCCTTTCGGTTGTTTTTACTTTAGTAAAGAATATGTTCCTAATTCCGAAACTTGTTATCATTGTAGAATGAAGAAATATAGTTTTGATCGTTTTCATTCAGAAGGAGACGGGTTAGGAGAGTTCAGCATGATGGAACCAACAAAAAGGAGTCCTTGCTCTACTATTGAACAAAGCAGCACTCTCACATCTCTAATGCCAAAGCGACATAAAGCCGATTTATCCATCTCTAGCAAGGTTTCGTTTACTCGTATATCATTCATTCATAGTCGACAGTCGTGTCTCATCATCCGTATTTTACCTGATAATTATGTGTGTGTACTAAATAGGATCGGAAGGACAAGGTCGGAGAAAAGATTGTAGCATTGCAGCAGATTGTGTCACCATACGGAAAGGTACTACTACTACTAATAACAAGCAGAATTTTCTCAAATATGCCTTGAAAAACCTCACCATAAGTTAACCATTCCTGCTTTTGAGACCTTTTTTCGGGATTTGGTTGATCGTAGTGTCTTTGTTATTAAGGATCAAGATTTGGTTATCAGATTGACATTTTCTTTCTTAAATAAATAATGGCCAGACTGATACAGCTTCTGTACTGCTAGAGACAAGTGAATACATACGATTCCTGCATGAACAAGTCCAGGTTCCTCTCTTCAAACACCACCCTTATTTCATCACATTTTGTTCGTCCGGTATCTTAACTACTTGATGTCAAATAGTTTTTTTTGAAGCAAAATTAATGGCATTATGTTATGCAGGTGTTGAGTGCCCCATACCTTCAGAGCATCCCAGCACGGACCAAGATGCAGGTGAGTTATCTCACTTTGTTGGGTGCTTTTATGGTCAAGAAATTTTGTTATGCTAATTATTACCTTAATTAGGTACAAGGTTTTGAGATGATGTATAGTTTGAGAAATCGAGGTCTGTGTCTTGTTCCGATATCTTGTACGGAGGGACTTGCTCGGACCAACGGTGCAGATATTTGGGCACCCATCAAAGCTTCATCGTCCACTTCTCCTCAAATCGAAAAGCCGCTCTCTCATTTCAATTGACAACAAGATATTTGTCCTAGCATTGTGAAGAACTGATGAAGTTTCTGATTTTAACAACAAAAAAGACTGCTTCAGGTTCAGAGTATCTGCTTCGGGATGGAGAATATGATTGTAATAATAGATGTTATGGATGATGGAAGGGGGATATATCTGTAAAAGCAAGTTCTTAGGCTTCTAAATTTGCACAATACTCTGATGATGAGGGATTATTCTGTTGATGATAATTCAACGAAATTGCATTATAAATGAGTATTTTGTATTTGATAAAGGCAATCCACAGAATCTTTGCTTTTAATTTGGTGGGTTGAATCTCCGGATCATCAATTTCTGGGTTACCCGAAAAATCAACAAAAAAAACTGTTCAAATTTGGAGCAACAAGTAAAGGTTGGTGATCATCAAACATAAATGTTACTGCAGAATTTCACTAACAAAAAACCCAACAGAAGCAAGAAATCAGTGTCCAAATGCCACCAGCTTGTTTATTGATATACAACCAACTGACAAACAGAAAACCACACCTCTACATCCCTTCCTCTAATGGAGAGAGACAGGGTGAAGAAAGTCTATAGACTGGGCTTTTCCACATATATATATATCAGCTGAGGAGTTCAGTTGTAGCAGTAGAAGGAGAGGGAGCGGCCTCGGCTGGATCCTTTTCTCCGGACGTGGATGGATTGTTGATATGTGCACGGGCAACGTCTAGGACCAGCTCTAGCTCTTTTTTGTACTGTTTTATAAAGTAAATATACAAATACCTGGTATGTAAGGCATGAAATCTAGTTGACATTCATATATGTGGAGGTGAAGATTATGAACTAACCTCGTTAATAGCCCCCGACTTGATTTTTGATTGCATAACACACCATTTCTTGAAATGTGCACCTGCAAAATTACAACAGCTTATGGATTATATCCTTTAATTGGTCAAATGTTAGGAGCTTCTAGGGCAGCTGTCCGATTGAAGATCAAATTCCTTCAATGCAATTTTAGCTTCTTATTATAAGAAAAGGGAAGACTTACCAACTTTAATTGTGATAGAGGAAGAGTTGTCATCCTTGGCAGCCAAATGCCAACGACAGTGAATCTGATGGAAGTAAAACAATAATTATGTAAGTATAATAATAATAATAAACTACATCGAGATTACGCTGATAGCAACATGATACACATATAGTCTTTTTAACAGAGATAAGAGAGACCTCAAAGTAGGACCCGAATGGAACATCGTGCGCTTGTTGCACTGTCTCAAACACCTATAACATAAGTGGATTGTTCCCATCAATCCGTTAAAAAGGATGATTTCATAAATTTTGATATAAGACATGGATATGGAAAGGGGAGGGGAGGGGAGTGGGCCTTTGATGAAATACAGGTAAAGATCAAAAGTTTATACCAAAGTTCTCTTATCTGGTGACAGAACAACATGTTGGTACTCTGTCATGGCCGTATCTGGTGGGCACATTGGACTGGTACACAGGGATCGAAATGTAATCTCTCTCACTTGACCATCATATTCATCAGCAGCATGCCATTGTCCCATCTGAAAAAAGCAGCAAAACTAAACTAAGTAACAATTGCAGTTACAGCACAAGTGGCGCAAACTATATCATGGTATACCCAGTGCACCCTTTTATAGTCAAAATCAAAGAAACTTATATCATGGTATTACCAATAGACCCTTTATAGTCAAAATCACAGCAAATCCTTAAAGGACAATAATTCAGACCTCGGTTTAGTAACAGAAATTTTAGGTACACTCTTACTAACAAGAGCAGAAGAGAGAGAGGGATTCCACTGTTGGTTGAGACATACTATACTTCATAAATATTTTTGACAGAAGACATGATATATATCATTCTCAAAAGAATAACTCCAGAATTGCCATGTTGCATAAACAGAATAACACAACCTGACAACATTGTAAAATGATCAAGATACTTACAACCAGGTTTGTATCCTTTCTTGCTGAACGGAACTCATTCGTGTAGCTTGAATTATCGCTCAAGAGGAAGTTAAAGAAATCCTCAGGTGTGCATGGGAACATGTCCTGGGAGAAGAATTGATCAGTTTCTTATTGTTAAATAACCTTATAGGATAGGTATTTAACCCGAAAAATCAGATCATGCTTACATTATATATATCCACCAAAACTTCTTCTTTGATAAATGCTTGACGTTTTCCAGCTTTAGCCACAGTATCATCAGGGACCTTGCTCTGCCTCCGACCTACTTTAATAGAGCTGCTATGTGCTCGAAGTGCTGATTCTACCATCTCCTGTAGACAGAAATATCAGAACATTTTAGTAATCCAATCCAGTGTGTCCGACTTCCAAGATTAATTTTCTCTGTATGACAAATTTTCAATTGGATAAACATAGTCTGTTTTCTCCACAAAAAGTTCATTTTTTAGAGAATAAATAATGCATAATAACATTGAAATGCCAATTATCCAGAGAAGCTTTTCAAATCACCAACTAAAGAACTAGCTATCAAAACTATCACTCTATGAAGCTGATATTCCTTGTAGAATCAACTATCAAGCAGCATTAGCTATAAAATTATAAACACTTAATACCTTCAAACAACAGTGAATCTTCTATTTACATATTTTCCACTTCATATATAATAGTTAGCATTCCATAGAACACATGGAAGAGCTGAGGCAAGAGAGAGATGAGACCTTCTTTTCTGCTTCTAACATTTCATGGAAATTGTTCCTGGCACGCTGCAAGGCTCTTAATGCATGATTCCTGTTCCAAAATGATGCAAACATGTATCTGACTCTACCTGCCAACCAGACAAAGTTAAAAGACACAAGGTAACAAACCTAATAATTAAAATAGCTAAACAAGATTTTCAATTAAACCTGTAGCCTCTAAGAAGTTCCAGTAACAGGGTATCTCAGCCATAGATACTGGATTCGATTCTATAACTTGTTTTAAGTGTGAAGGGAAGTCATCTTTGCAATGTGAGGACTTAAGATTGTTTACCTAACATCAAGCACGAAGCCATGGAGGGACCAGATGGGGCAATTGCCCTCTGACATTACAAAGTTTTTAACCCATAAAAATGTATTTATTTTCAATTTAGCTTTTGAAACTTTATATTTGAACCCCTGAAATTTGCTTAATTATTTACCCCTACTCTAATTCTTGTCCCCATTGAAATACATTCATAACTTCGTCCCTGCCTAACATTAGTTGGACAGCAGCAGGAAAAGCTACAATAGATCTTTTAGGAAAACAACAGAGTAAGAACCTCACTGCTGTCCCTAGTAGTGAGCAGACACCCTTCACTATGCCAAAGAGGAGAAAAGAAACAGAACTTGAGAATGCAACCCAATATGAAGAAACGAAGGAGGATGAGACCATTTTACAAAGCCAAAGCAAACAATAGAGATGAACTTTCGGTAAAATCAAGAATATGCATTTCATTGAATAGAGAATACACCAACCATCAGGACTGCCCAAAGGAGGTACACCATGTCCGCCAGCACCCATCCGAAGAATAATTGTAATTGCAGGGTTTATAAAAGCATGTTGGCTTCTCTTTATCTATATACAAACACCCAAAATAAATAAGAAAGAAACCCAACTTGAGTAATTCAACCAAAAAATAACAAAGTAGAATAGGACATACCTCATCTATATCTTGAAAGGGTATGACCACCTAGCATGAAAGAAGCTAAAAAATTAAGCAAAATATTCACATGCATTGCAATCATAGAAGCGTTGATAGTCTCTACATGAGTGTGGATTGCCTTTTCGTTATAGGCATTATTCAAGGTGGCACAAGAAACCCGTCTGTCGCCAAGAAATTGAAAGTCATATAGTTTCATTGGCACGACAACTTGAAGAAAATTACATCCGTGCAAATCAGAGAATGTTATATTTATTCCATACATATACCTCCTCCCTCCATTTTAGTGAAGGGGGCAATTTCAGGTTTAACATCATAATTTTGGCTGTAAAACACACACACACACATGCATGCACACACACAGACACACATATACATAGTTAAATAGCCAGCCATTGTGAGGAGCTCCACAACTATTTCTGAGCCTTTGACTTTGTAGATTCATTTTTTGGGTTATAGTTAACCTAGGATTTAGAACACGTAACATACCCCCAGGTGACTTGGTGGACCATATCCTAGTTGCAAGTACCAAAGAAGGACATACATACAGAGAGTGAAGAGAGATAACAAAAATCACTTATGGATTGATCAAATCCTTACTTATTGCATATAACTATTGTCGAATACAACCTGCAAATATTGATATTTGCTTGAGGTTTATCCATTGTGCTGTTTAAGTTCTAATTTGAACTTTTTGTGGTGAATGCAGTTAAATGTGTCTCAGGAAATGTTAAGCTGACAGACACTGATTGTTGAACTATAATCCAGAGGTGGGATGGGATTTTCTATTGCTACTTGAACAAATTACAGGTCTTTCATAAAGTTCAAATGAAGGAGGAAGCTAATATGCCCCCTCCTTAGGTACCAGTCAACACCTTGTCTATGAGTTCTAAATTTCTAATGCAAAACGATGCATACCATTAAAAAAATACTTCAAATTAAACTGGTCTAACAGAGGTTGCAAAATGGCTAACCTTCATTTGCTTTGAGAATACGTTTGAATGGAAGCAAATGTGCCAAGTGGAGACATACATTCTGCCATGATATAAGAATGACCTTTCCACCGCGCATGAGTAACTATGTTCAACAATCTGAAAACTATATTAAGTTAGACGCAGAATTCCAGATTGCACTAGTATAAAAAATCAGGATGACATGTCCCCAGTCAAATTACAAAAACTTGCCTCATCTGGGAGGAGATTAAATATAGTTTGCAAGGGTCCTGGCTTTTGGTGGACCACAGTGGGACCTTGTTTATCTATGGATACCCTCCTCCGAGCATTAGCTCCCGCATACCCATTCACCGGCCTAGAAAAGAAGGAACAAGACACAGAGGAAAAAAGAGTTTATTAATTCTCTACAAAACAAATACATCTGGACCAAAAAATGCGGTAGATGAAACAGCACAAATACTTTTCAATTGCTCCTGGAACTAACAACAGAATGTTTAAAACCTCATTCACTGTAAATCCATTTTTGTTTTCTTAGCGTTGGAAACTGGCTATCAAACTTCTATGTTAAGGTTTGTTGATGAAAGACATAAAAATTATTTTATTTTTATAATTCAAGACTGACATCGTTTGTAATTATCATTGGAGCAAACTTCCATTTTTTTACCAGTGAAAAGAAGAAGGAAAGCTATTTATTGTGCTGACATTCATATATAACACTACTGCCATTGAGGGTTATTTATTACCAATTACTTTTGAGGCCCCTGAAATCCAAACAGATGCTATTGTTTTGACAGAAGAGAGGCTTTCCCGCAAAAAATGATATTACTAAAGTATATGCCTATGAAAATGGATAACTTAGTATTATGCCAAGATTGAACGATGCAAGAAAATTACCTGGAAAAATTTGATACTCTTGTTGTTCTAATATGAAGACAAACCTGAGTACGTAAGACTTTCATTAGAACGTCATAAGATTAGACTTTCCTAAAACCTGATACACAAAGATTTTAGATATTTACCTGCCCTGAGGGGCTATCCAAAGTATACCACACCGCCCCAGTTTGACCTTCACTTTCAACTGGTACAGACACCGCACCAAGCACGGCACTCTTCCAGATAATATCCCAATCATATATTGTAACAGTTATCTGCTAAATCGATGGGTTACAATTATGTGCTAATTGATAGTGCACAGTTACATCTCTTGCTCAAGAGTAAATTGAGTGCTTAATACAACTAGGGTCTAGGAATGCCAGAAATAAAGGCAAATGAAGATTCAAACATACTACAGCTAGAACTTCGATATACCAACATACAGCTGTACCAGTTGCTGTCCATTTCAAAAAAAAATCTCTAAAACTGTGCAGACACTAAGCCAGAAGAGAAGAAACTTAAAGATGTAAAACAAAAGTTTAAACTTGATAAAGCTAAAGCAGTAGTAATTTTTTTTTTTTTTGGGAAAGCAGTAGTAGCTAAGTATATGTTAAAGTAGTTGATTGTTAGAAAAATATTCATCTTTGTCAAAAAATTCCGGGAAAGGGCTCATTGCACAGCCCAATATCCTTCTGATCCAAAGGTTAAAGAATACCTTTACAGGAAGCTCATCAACAGAAAAATTGAACTCCTCCCCCCACATGGGATTCCGAGAACCAGGTACCATTGAACTGCAGTATGATAACACAACACATGTCATGGGAAAAGAACCGCATTTGGAGAATACCAATTCAAAGATTGTCCACTGGCCATGGAAAGAGAGGTCTTTTTATATTTTAAAAAGCTTTCGTGACAAACCACATTTTCTAGCCAAAAATTGGAGGAAGATTACATCAAAATTCTTAATCATGGGCATTGATATCTTAAAGGCATTCAATCTTCTTTTCTTTTTATTTATGAGAGGATGACAGAAATATCAATGATAGAATAACGGGAGAAACCGAGAAAGAAAATATATTTTGATCAATTACAGGACCATTTAACAAACCTGTACCTACTGCCTACACAATAATTTGTATAAACATGGAAATTCTAAAAAGTGGCTACATACAAAAATTTAGATCTTTCATCAGAACAGTTGTCGGCACAGGTATATCATAGCATTATACATTGTTTGCGATTTGTAATAGGTAAATGGAGCATGTTGCTGCAGAAAAACAAATATAAAGTAACCTGAATCTCTTCTCTGCACCACAAGTAATGATAGCATATGGATCTGATGTGCCATTTAAATTGGCACCAATTAGATTCTTTGCTGCTAATAGCTCCACCTAAAAGATGAAAGACATACATCACCTCCATGTGTATCAAAATGGAACTAATCCAAATTAGGATAGGAGACATTTTTTATAATTTATACAATTAAAACATAAATTATATCCAAGTCCTTACTTACCTTAATTATATAACAAGAGTTCCCAAGATTGTCTCCTTTCAAATTTGACATCTAAAAGGTAAATACAGAACTGATATCAAACAAGTGGAAATTACTCAAATAGATAAGCCGCAATAAAGTTATTCATTCCCATCACATTCTTCTAAGCACAAATGGACTTTAGTGACCAGAAATAGTAAGAATTTTCAATAAAAATAAAATAGATTGCTAGCCCTATTATGTTAGAAATTCAAAATGTGTGACATCGCACCGCCACGGCGGTGTTTGCTTTGCCGCATCAAATGCGATTGTTGAAGTGGTTAACATGTAAATAACATATTAGCAACCCCTTTCTCATAATTAAGCTCTTCCCATGATATCTACATCAGACGTCTAAAAGAAACATCAGTACAACCATGAAACTTATCATTTCCTAAATCTATCAAAAGGAAGTCAGTCTACAAATTGTTGATGGGCAAATTCTTGATCCAAAATTTCCCAACAGAGCAGGAAAAAAAAACATTTCTTTAAGCAATGATGAGCAAAATTAAGGTACGCCCTAAAAATTCACTATCAACTATACGCCGAAATGGAGAACACCTGATCATATACTTAAATAGAACTTCAAGTGAATGACAATGACATCTCTTAAACCCTGAAAGACAACGCACTAACGAAAGGTCCTAAGCTCACAAGACAAAAGTCTCATGAGCAAGCAGGAAAGTACATTTAAGAAAAGTTTGAAATTCAGATTAAAAAGGTAATGCAATTGAATGAAATGTATAAAAGTGGAAAACAAAAACTGATTCCTCAATCGAATATTTATACTAATTAATATGAATTCCTATGCATAAATAAGTAAGTTTTAGTTAATTCCCCAAGCGATTACAAATAGTATGCATCTCCAGTAAGATTATATTTTGCTCCAAATTTTTCAGCTTCTTCATGAAGTTGAAGTATACTAAACCCTCCAACTGTAACAAAAAAAAATACTAAAGTTTCCAGTATCTGACTGACCTTACTAACATCATCCCCACAGTTTGAGTTCTCAACATGAGACCGATCCTTGTCGGAACCGACTCTGCAACCGGTTGCATAGGCGAAATACCAGTACGCGACGATCACAAATGCTGAGGCTGCCACAGTGACCTTGATTTCCCACCATGACGGCACCAGAGCGTCCAGAATTACAGTCTCAATCATCGCGATCACCACATACGCAAGAAACAAAGGCGTATAGCCAAATTTGCAACAGTAGATAAATGAAATACAGCTGCTCAGCGAGACCGAAGAAGAGCTCGATCGCAGCCGGAGAGGTCTTCGGCTAGCGTCTCCGGCAATGTAGCATTCGCAACGCTGGAGAATCGAGACGGGTCAAAGTTGGAGCGAGCGAGCGACATTAGAGGGACGAAACTAGAAAGGAAGAAAAAAGATAATAAATATTTAGGATCTGTTCATGACGGAAATACCCTTTAGATGATCCTGAAATATCAACTATTGCGTGGCGGTGAAGCTGAAATTAACTGGAACTAGTTGGGGTGGTATTGTCTACTAGGTATGATTTGCGTGGACCGACGTGCTGTATTTGATTTTACGAAAGAGAACGACGAATAAATCAGAAGTCGTTGATTAGACCGTTTCTTTCAATTGCCATAAAGGTAACATAGACGGAACATGTCATGTCAAATACGAGTCGTGTTAAAACATAACTTCAAACGTATCCCTATATTTAATTTAAACATAACTCATAATTATTGATGTCAATTTTTAAAATTCAAACATAATCCACATGTTCACGAGTCAACTCACATGACTCATAAACAGTGTAAATTGATTTTATGATTTGAATTTTACGGGTCAACGTCGTAGATTCTTTTTTTTTTTTGGCCAAACGCGTCGTAGACTCATTCATGAACTTATATAACGTATTGATACATGTAACCTATAGTCTTGCGTAATCGATACGACCCATGAATTTTTATAAAATATAATTATTATATATTTATTGTATGAATTAATAATTTGACAAGTGGGTTGAGACTTGAGAGTTATGACTCAACACTAACCATTTTTTGTGTGGATGGTACATGTATCAAAATAACCCACAAGTAAAAAATATTCAACTAAAACATAATTCATATATGATCACACACGTATCATTAGAGGTGTTAATTTTGGACACGACCTGTGGGTCACCCACAGTTGGCCATTTTGACTCGACCCGTCTGACCTATCCAAAAAAGGGTCGTGTTTGGGTCGTAACCTTCGACCCACAAGTCAACCCATTGACGCGTTGAATAATTTATAATATACATTCGACTCATGGGTCAACCAATCAACCCGTTGAATAATTTATAATATATTATTAAATATTATATAAAATAAAAATATTATAACCCTAAACAAATTTAATACGAATCGTGCGGGTAGTAGGTTGGCCCATAAATTTGCAATGTAATTTTTTGATCATGTGAGTTGTGTGGGTTGACCCGTCGACCCGTGGGTCATGTTTGAGTCACGAGAATTGACCCATGAAAATTAATGAATCATGTTTGAGTTTAACAAATCTTGATACAACCCGTGATTGACACGACTATGTTATTTACTCAATCCGCGAAATTGACACCCCCTACAAATCATTCACAAATTGTGTCAAAAATTCACACAGTAGTATACACATTGCAAAGTACACCACCTACCCACAACGGCCCACCCACTAGGGTTGTCGATGGTTAGGGTATGGTCAGGGTATGACAAATACCATAATCATATCATATTTTTAAACCACATACCATAATCATTATTGGGATAATTTTCAATACCATAACCATTAAAGTAACTGTGGTTATTAACCATGGTTTTACCCGTATACCCATATTCATTCCACACATGTAATATAATAAAATATCGAAAATTTTATTTTAAAAATACATCAATCTATATTACCATTGTTGGATTTTGGCGCCTTCAATCTTCAACCATTTCAAATTTTCAATTATATAATTTATATTTAGTATATTATATAAATTAGTTTATTAATAAAAAATAAATATTATATTTATATAATAACCATGGGTATAACTCAAACACCATAACCATAACCTTCATGAGAAATTCTTTTTCCCATATGCTCTATGGAACATTTGGAAAAATAGGAACTCTCTTATTTTTAATGATAAATCTGTTTTTTCGTCTGTTTATAATTTATCTTTATCTCAGGCTAAATTTCACCAAAATGTTTATCTTGAGACTGACATTGCTAATGAGTTTATTTCCATTGATATTAGTTGGGTTCCTCCAAAAAAGGATTGGTTTAAAATTAACACAGATGGAGCTGCTAAGGGAAATCAAGGTTTTGCAGGAGCCGGTGGGGTCATCCGAGACTACATGGGTCAATGGGTAGCAGGATTCTCAAGAAATTTGGGTTGCTCAAACAGTATCACTGCGGAATGTTGGGCCATCCGAGACGGACTGCTTTTGGCAAAGACACTCGGATTAAAATCTATTCACCTTGAGACGGACGCCCTCTTAGCCCATAAGGTAATCTCTGATGAAAATATGTCAAATCATAAATTAATGTCAATCATTGCGGATTGCATGAAGCTATTGATGCAGTTCGAAAAGAATGAAGTTCAGACATATTTTTCGAGAAGCGAATGCGGTAGCAGATATCATGGCGGGTATGGCGCTCAAACAGCGACAGGTGTTTGAAATTCATAGCTCTCCTTCGAAGGAAACTATTATCGCGCTCCGGAAAGACGCTGTGGGCTTTCTGTTTCGCGAATTGTTAAAATTAGCTAGTTTTGGTTGTGTATTTTGAACTTGGGTGATTAATTGTCACCTATAGCGGTTATTTTAATCCATAATTATCAAAAAAAAAAACTTCATGGGTAGAAAATTCATCACCATAACTGCACCGCACCATAACGGTACGGTTAACCATATTAAACAGTACTGATTATAACCATGGTTATGAGGTTTTTACCGCACCATTGTCGGCCCTACCACCCACCCACCCACAAAAGGTCAGGAATTAATCGGAGTGTCTTCACTTTATTAATTAATTAACTAATAATCCATCTCTTAAAACAGTATATTTGCAATTTGCATCATTTACCATAATTCATCGCTTCTATATTAATTAATATATATATTACATTGTATATTCTATATATTACATTGTATATATGAAACGCAATAAAAAACGGATGATGTTATTTTTTAATTCACGTTTGTATTTTTTTTATTTATATAAATTTAATCGAATATGAGATAAACTAATTCAACATACACATATATAAGCAGATGTGACTAAATAGTTGAAACTTGAGCTGAATAACCAATTATGCTTCAACGTGACTAAACGATTACAAAAAAAATATATGAGATAAAATTATTAAAATACGTTTATTTATCTTCCTTTGTTATTCTCTTATTTATTTAGTCTTCCTTTGAACCCATGAGCTTGAATGTCGAACCCAAAATCGAATGATGAACTAAAAAAATATTGATTTATGGGTCGGTAAACCTATAAAGGGAATGGGAAGAAGAATTTTGTATATTGATTTGCGCAAATCGGTGATCGAAAACAGATTTTGTAATTAAATTGAGAAAGAATAACTTGAAGAAAAAAGAACATGAACATGAAGAAAAGAATAAGAGCAATGGTAAAATTGTCATTTTAGTAATTATTTAATTACATTTGTAAAAAAAAAATAAGTGATTAAATATCACAATGTTTAACCAAAAAGTCGCATTCTGAAATGTAAGTGACTGTCTAGTTACACAAGGGTTAATTACTTGAAACGTTACACATGTTTGCGCATGTGACTAATTGGTTATAACTTGTGCAGGATGGTTACACATGTTTCAGCATGTGACTAATTTATCAATTTTACTGTTCATCGTTAAAAATCACTGTGAAGTCATTATTTAAATACATAAAATGACCAAATTACCCTTACCTTCATTACTTAAGTAATGTCAAAGGAATAAGAAGATGAAAACCCATTCTTCATCCTTTAGAAGTCATCACTTGAAGAATCATTACACCAGTTTTCGGGGTATCGTTCACCTTCAGAGACTTACCAAAAGAGATACAATTCCTCAGACTAAGTGAAAGCAACTTTGAATGGTCTTTTTGCACAGTGGAGTTCCTCAGCTCCTTCCTTCATGAACCGATCGACCATGACTTTAATTTGGTCCTTCGAAGACATTGGGTCGTGAGTCTTAAGGTTCCATGGTTGTTCCAATTTTGAGGTAATTGCAAGCATTTTGAGTATTTCGTCCCAATTTTTCTTTTGATTGTGAAAATACCATAATTTTGGTAAGAACCATACTTGGAGTGGAAGCAGGAATAAGGGAGATATCAAAATTGGAAAGCAGACCGAGGTGGGAGTGGAAGAGATGCACTGAATCGAGAATTTCGAGAATTTCGATGACAAGAAGATGTTTTGATGTATTTGTTGTTGAATTTGAATTTGTTGTTGAATATTTTGTTCAAATGGGTTTAAGTTCTTCAGATCCTGGGTTTCAGTTCTTCAGATCATGGATTTCATTGAATAGTATCTAAATTAATGAATTCATTCTAACGAGAAATTTGATTAAATGGTTACATATGTTATCCTAGAATGTGATTAAATGGTTACGTATGTTCCTTGTAATGTGATTAAATGATTACGTATGTTTTCTTAAAATATGATTAATACGTTGAAATTGAGCATTATTACTGAGGTTAAAAAAGAGTAGTGTTGATCCCTGAAAAACTAAACTCAGATTTTCAATTATCCCAAATACTGCAAAATGTCATACATTATTATATATATTTGAATTCACCAAAAATTGTCAATTGACATGAAATATAAGATGATTCTGACATGTTTGGTATCCAACTACCCTCTCCCAAAAATAATAATAATTGTAATATACCAAAGACATCAAGTTGTACTAAATCATTAGTATAGATTATAGTAGTATACACTTGGCTCTATGTTGTATTATCTGAAGCAGGTTGCATAGTTGTATTATCTGAAGATGTATCATCTCCATCGAATCCACTAACATCTAATTCTTCAATGTCTGAATCAAGTTCTTCTACATTTTCCTTGCTGCATTTTTCTCTCATAAACGTAAGTGGAACTTGAAGCAAGGAGACTGTAAACACCTGATTTTGGCTCAGGGTCAAAATATCGTACGTGAGGAACCGAACTGAGAAAAAACGAATCGGCCCCACTACAACCACTATCACGCCACTTTCATCCACTTATTCAATTTGGCTTCGCTTGCTCCATTTGCCAAAAACTTTCAGTCAATTTATCCACTCACCTTTCATTCTTCCATCGAGTGTGTCTCCCACCCAAAAACCAACAAAGAGAAAACGGGAGAGATAAAAATAGGGCTACGACAAGAGGAAGGGGAGTTCCACGGCAAGAGGGAAGGGAAGAAAATGGCCGAAGATTGAAGCTCAAACAAGCTGTCGTAAGCTACGGTTTGGACGAAAGGAAGAACGAAAAAATAAAAGAGATAAAAAAAATGGAAGAGAAAAAATGACCCCAAAGTTAAACCACTTTTTTTAGCACAATTAAGTTTATTCTCTTTTGTTTATTTATTTTAAATTAACTCAAAAATAAAAAAAAAACTTGTATATTGTTAATTTAAAAAAATGCATGTCATCTCTTTACCCAAGCATGATCAAATTGGATAATTCGGGTAAATCGGGAAAGTTAAAAAAAATATAAATTCAAAAGCAAACTAAAGTACCGAAAGGGCGGATTATGGGCCCTCGAGCCCTTAAGACGTAATCAAACCCTCAAACTTGATTCTCTGGACGTATACCTTTCTAAGCCATAAGATGTTAACACCATGTACCCTAGGCAAATTTTAGGATTCCCATTAGCCTTTAATTAATCGGTGGCGACTCTTTCATTTTTCGGTCTGGTTGATGACCTCGCTCGACTGGACCGGTCGCTCGCCAAAACCCAACATTTTCAAACGAAAATTAAAAATATTTTTCAAAAAGGGTCCGTGAAAATCAAATTCGACGTCTGAGGGGGTAAATTGGATCCGATGTCCGACAGAGACCATCTACTTATTGCAGTACCTTCTCTGAAAAATATACATCATTTGACGTAATCATCATTTCAGACATGTTAAGACAGTTGAATAAAATTGGCATGGATAAATCAAACAAACAGACATGTGGTCTTCACCAACATGTCTTGTCTGAATGATCTTGTTATGGTGTCGATGTGTGAGAATCTCCAACCTGACAAATAAATGGTTATTGTCACATTTATTGGGCATTTGCTGCATAAGTTATTAGTATATCCTAAATGTAAAGACCATAAGGCAATATGTTGATGCAAGCTTCCAAAACATCCATTTGATAAAATTAAACCACTTACTCATTCACGATTAAATCAAATAGATGGACTCAGATGATAAGTGATTTCACAACTATAGGGAACTATGTTAGAATTCAGATGTTCCAAAGAGAAATTTAACGACCAAAGATACAAGATTCAAGTCATCAAAGATGTAAGCATACTAATAATATTTTAAAAAAAAATAATACTCACAAGATCAACAGTGAGCGGATCTTTCAAGGACAACAAACTGAACTTTTCCTAAATTAAGGGACACTCTCTTCAGCAAATCGATGTCACGACCAGGAGTTCCAACAACAACATCGACACCATAATCAAGTTGTTCAAACAGATCCGTCGACTGGGTACATCACACTCAAGCTTAAGTGGCTCAATAGTTGGTAGAACGCTCCAATTGCCGACACCCCCCTCGCACAAACCCATGCCTTCTCTGTTAGATTTTACAATCAAGAACCCGAATGGGTTTCCGATCTCTGCTTGTGTCTGATGCATCCACGCTTACATCCGTCTGCAATATTACTCGATTTACTGCTTCGTTCATCATCTTTCAGTCAGAACCAGCAGCTCCACATAGGCTAGTTCCTTTGAACCAGCACATACACCTCAACAATCGTGATGGTCTTCGGAGAAAGGAAAAAAATTGAAAGGAAAACGAAGAGGAAATGCGAGGTGAGTTCGGAGGTGGACCAATTGTGGAGATGCCAAACGAACTGGAGAGTCGGAGAAGGAGAACCGCAAAAATGTAGTCTAACATAAATGGAGGAAAATTAGGGAGGGGGTCATTAAAGATAACATAAGGGCAACTCCGTCATTTCAGAAGGGTCATGTGATTGTTACATGAGAAACAGACAAAACATTTTAACAGTTCAGTGACAGAGTAACCAATCAGTCACATACTGGAACATGTGTAACCATTCAGTCACACGAAAAAACATGTTTAATCAATTAATCACATTGGTCAAACATGTGTAACGTTTCAAGTAATTAACCCAAAAATATAAATGACTATTTAGTCACATACAAAAATTACAAGTGATTTTTTGAGATAGTTTAGCCTATATATATATATGTGCGCGCGGTAGCCATATATATATGCGCGCGCGGTATTCATTCTTGTTCGGCTCTTGGAATAACATTCAGTAGTGGTTGGAACAACTCACAAAATCCAAGTATACAACCACTTCACCTACCTCATTTCCCCCGTCCTTTCTCTCTCGTATCTCTATTGAAACAGAATGAGTGTATATAGACAAATGAGTTGCGTATGTGTTAGTAAAAGTATAAAAAGAAAAGGTAAATGGACTCTTAGTTATTTTCATTATTTATGGTTATATTTGCAAACATATATTTAAATAAGATGTTATTTTTACCCTCATATTCACAGTTATTTTATTTTAACAATTTGTTAAATTATGAATGATTCGAACTCACAGCTAAATTTCTTCTTTCATGTTGGCATTAGCACAATTTTTACATGGTACGCCATGCATTGACTTACGATTGATATCTGAAACATTTTATAAATAAGTAAGAATTGATGCATCTACAAACGTCCTTGGACGTGGTATATGCGGTAGCACACTTACATTATAATCTGGGTGAATATATCAGTATGTCTAGAGGTAGACCAATATATGTATCTAGGAAGGCTCAGGCAATTCCTCAATGAATGAATGACTTCTTCATAGGCCCATATTTGAGTAATGAGTCTCTTAACTTTGTCTTTGCTCTTGTTGGTTGATCCTTTTAAAAGTAAAGTTTGCCGATAACAGAATTAAAGAAATTATTTGAACACGATCAAACTGACAGAGAACACACTCGGAGTTGTAACTTGCATGGTTTATTGATATTCAGAATTGGTATGCAACGAGTGAAAAAAAAAACTATACCAGGTAGAGGATGAAATTTTAGTGCATCTATGTAAGAATCACAAATACAAGCATATAAAAAAATATCTAACTTAATAATACAATGTCTCTTATATTTTAAAAACAAAAGTATTTTAAAAAGGGTTAATAACCAAATTGCTACCCCAACTTTTGACATTTTAAAACTTACTACCTAAACTTTGTTTTTTCAAATTTTGCTACCTATACTTTCAGATTTGGGGCAAATCGCTACCACCGTTAAGTTTTCTGTTAAATATGGATGAAAAATGTACCTCCGTGACAGTACATGATTGATCCATAATTTAAAAAACTAAATAATTTTTTAAAAATACCAAAACAATTAGAAAAAATCTAAAAAAATTGGAAAATTATTAGGAAAAATTAGAGTTTATAAGATAATATATTTAATGAAAAATATGAAATTTAAAAAAAAAACTAATCATTTTTATTTTTTTATTTCATATTTTTAATAAAAAATTATATTTAAAACTTTTATTTTCCCTATTAATTTTCCAATATTTTTAGAATTTTTTGGATTATTTAGTATTTTTAAAAAATAATATAGTTTTTAATTTTATGAATCAATCATGTGCTGCCATGTCATTTTCCGTTCATTTTTAACGGATGTAGCGATTTGCCCCATGTGTCAAAGTTATGTAGCACTTGTTGAAAATTAAAGTTCGGGTAGTGATTTGTAAAGTGTGCAAAGTTGGGGTAGCAATTTGGTTATTAACCCTTATAAAAAATACTAAATAAAAATACTCATATCGTTGGACTTCATCTTATCAATTATGATATCGGACACAACTTTTCCTTGTTGTTATCGTCAATTAAGGAACATATTAATCTAACAGAATACTTTGACAAATTTTCAGTGTCACAGTGTAACGTGAAACTAAAGAACATTGTACGAGTTGTATACATGAGAATGAGAAGTTTTCACATACCTATACTTCCAACAAAGTTAAAAATTCAGCTTAGCTTATGTATAACTATGCAAGAGCATATGCATCCTAATCTTAATTGCGTAATGTTTTCAGATCCATTGACAACTCCAACAAATGTGCATGTATTTGGTGTCACTGTTGTCTATAAATATTGTACAACCATTACATAGAATAAGTAAGAACGTACAACATACTCCATGTACACGTGTGCTAAATTACCCTTTACAGTGATAAAAATTTGTTGCAATCATTCTAATTTTATGTTCTATTCAGTGTCTCCTTAAAAAGCATTTAACTATATCTTCAACCACTATTAGAGCTGCACTAATAACGCTCGGAGCTATTTCAGTTTTTGGTAAAAATAAAGAGTTATTTCATTCGTAAGCTTAATGACATGTTCTTTTCGCGGAAAACTTATGGAATTCGGCTTACAGATTTCGTAAGAAGTTGTTCTTTTCGTGGAATTGAAAAAATCTGGCTTCTACATTCCAAGCGGGGTAGACTTAGAAATTCCAAGCAAAAACCAAAGAATTCTTAAGGAGTGCTGACAAAGAATCCAGAATAGGTGTCCAAATGACTCTTTTGCCCTCATTAACTTTTTATAAGGGTCAAACTACCCTCCTGCAAAACCCACCGAAGAAGTCCCCCTGCTCTTCAATCTCCATGTAAACTCCTGCAAACTACCCTCATTCTCGGTATGAACCCAGAATCATGTTATGGGTTCGGTCGGAACCCATAATCATGGATTTTGGGTTCCAACGTACCCGAAATCTGTGTATCTCTACTGTGTTCTTGTTCTTCTCAAATTGTTCTTGTTATTTTGATTTGGTATATATGTTAATTATGTTCTTGTTATGTTGATTCGGATACGCTAATATGCAGATACGCATGAGTGTGGTTGATAACACGAATATGTTAATACGTTGATTCAGATATGCTAATTTGGATTCTGTTGTCGTGTGTTTGCATTCATATGTTGTTATTGATGTATGTTGATATATAATTTTTAAATAAATTATTTTTTTTAAAAAAATTATTAGTTAATTATATTTAAGTTTTTTATTAAGTTTTATTATTATTAATTTTTAAAATTAATTATATTATATAATATACATATAAAAGAAGGGCAAATATGTCATTTATCACATTACATTCCATTTCCATATACAATTCCACCAAAAAAACAAACAGAATTCCTTATTCCATTCCATTCCACCAAAAAACTTCATATTCCTATCTCTTATTCCCTATTCATATCCCCTATTTCGTATTCTGCATTTCGAATTTCGTGAAAGAAACGCCTCGTAATAGTTTGAACAATTTCTCTAGCTACCAGAAATTATAAAGGTGCACAAATATTATCTACATTTATGTCTATCTAACCAAAGGTAAGTAAAATGTGTTGGTGTCTCTCTATTATCTCCTTACCAATGTTCATTAAAGATGTTTGTCGCATTGAAGGAAACTACACACACTTGGTGACTGCCTATTGTACCTATTGTTGTAAAGGTTTGATTTTTATGCATTGTATGTATAATTGTACATTATTGTGGATACATCTTGCATTCTGCTATCCCAAACTATATATATATATAATGAAAAGGAACAAGATTGTTTATGTTTTCAAAGTAGTATATATTCTGATACATTAATTGACAATACGAATAAGTGAGTGAAAATAAATAAAGTGGATTGATTACAAAAGACGTGGAGATTAATAACATAAGAATTGTCACAAATTTCATCATATACCATATATACATTTTTGATAGCATAGTTAATGAAAGTTGGTGCAAAATCGGGGTTTATTTTATTTTATTGCTCTTTTCTTCGTCTCGATTTTTCTCGAATCGGATCGCCGCGTACAGTATTTTGACCCTGAGCCAAAATCAGGTGTTTACAGTTCCTATTCAAGGAATTTAATGGAACTTTTTTTTTGCTATGCCCTATGGAATTTTTGGAAAAACAAAACTCTCTCATTTTTAAAGATAAATCTTTAACTACTTTCGTATTTGATCCATCTTTGTCTTAAGCCAAATTTTACCAAAATGCAATTCATTCGATTGAGATCACTAATCTACTTATCTCTATTGATCTTAGTTGGCTTCCTTCATATCATGTTAAGGTTAAAATCAATACAAGACAATGGGTTGTTGATTCTCAAGAAATTGACATGTTCTTACAACCTCAGTATGAAATGTTGGGTCATCTGAGATGGACTATTATTGGTAAAGCAACTCGATTTCAAATCAATTTACATGGAAACAAATGCTCTGTCGACCCGTAAAGCTATATTTGACAATAGTACTTTAAATTTAAAATTAATACATGTCATTAGGAATTACAAAAGAACCATGTTGCAGTTCGAGAGGATGAATTCATACATGTATTCTTGGAAGTAAATGTGATCGCAAACATCATAGCGGGAATGTCGACTGATCAAAATCAATTTTTCGAATTTCATGAAATTTCATAAAGAAAAAATCATAAACCGTTCTAAAAGAATATAGACACTATTGAATTTATTCACTCAAACAGTAAAAGTTAACTAGTTTCGTTTATATCTTGGATTTAAGTGCGGAATTTTCGTCACCTATCTATCTATCTATTTGGCTAAATCACATAGAATATTGACAAATAATTTTTCTTTATTTCACACTATAATTATGATTTTTTTCTTAAATATATTTTATGAAGTGAAATTTATATAATAATAAAATACATAATATTATATTTTATATTAAATATGACATATTAAAATTTACCTTTACAAATTAAAATATATATTAATTAAGGATACATTTCATATATCACATAATATTCTTATTTAAATAAGACATAATACACATATAAACAATTATACATCGCCTACTCCATTATAATAATATTAAAATAAATTTTAACAATGCCACAAAATTAAATGTCATATATACTTATAAAGTCAATATAATTTACAATTAACAAAATAGATAAAATATAGTATGTCTACTAAAACATTAGAGATTGGTACTATTGCTAGAAGAATACTAATGTTTTTATATGATTAAGTCATACAACTCTATTTGACCAAAAAAAAAAAGTCATACAACTCTATCAAAATATTTAACTTAAAAGTATTAATTATTACTTTATTATGAATTGTTAATATTAATTTTAATTATTGACTCATGTATGTTTTAACTAGTTTTATGATCAAATACACTTAATATAATTTATAATTTTTGTATTTCATATTAAAAAAATATATTAACTTATCTATATAATTAATTATTTCATGCATTATTTTATATTTTTATTGTAAACAATTCAAACTTATAACAATCAACTTTTTGAAAAATTATTATAATGTATATTCACTTAAAAAAATAACTTTATAATAGTAAATTTACTATTATTTTGTTAAAAATGATTTTAGTTTATATTCATTTAAAAATAATTTTATACTATGTACTATAAAAAATAATTTATATTATATATAAAAAATAAAACATACTAAAAGCAAAACGCACTAGATATCTAGATTCTAGATTATAGTTATTTCCTTAATTATTAAAAGAAAACAAATTACAAAGGGTGCCTCCTCCATCCCCTCGTCTTCCCTTCCGCTATCAACTCACCAGCCGGCAGCCGCCATAACATCTCCTACGCTACTCACTGCTCTCCCTCCGGTACTCTTCCCCTCTTTCTTTTATGTACTGTACTGAGCTCTGTGATCATTTATCAGCAATGTACATATATACAATACACTACTTTGATACTCTGTTTTGTAGTTTAAGTTTAAACACTCCCATGTTGAACAGTAGCTTCTTAGTCCTAGTTCTACTCTTTCTTATTTGCTATCAGCTTCGACATTTCTGCATCTCCGTAAAGTTCCATGCCTTTGTTGAGATACAGTTGCAAAACCAAGAATTCAATTTGGGTGTTTCAACAAGTGGATCGAGTTAGTTACTTCATAGCCGTAGTCGTAGTAACTGTCAAATGTGAGCTTGCATCTCACCCAGAAGTTGCCAACGATAGAATTCTTGTTTTTTGTAATGTTTTTCTTTAGCTTCCATGGTCTTAGCTCTAGCGTAAGCTTGCGCTGCGATATGAATCAGAAGCACTTCTAGTCTCGTAACGTTGTTGAATTTTGCATTTTAAAGAATTTCTCCTGTACGCTGTTGTCATTGTTCATCTTAATCTGAACTTTGATCCCCTTAAATTTCGATTTACCCTTTACTAGGGTCGAGTTGCTCAACTATAAAGTAGTAAGTTTTCAATGAATCGAATTAGTCTTGGTAGTTTTGATTAATTCGTTTTATTTATTTGAGTCTACTCCTGAAAGATGGTTCTGATTTGCTTACTTTACTGCTGGTGCAAGAATGAAAATTAATGTTCAACTGTAACGCGAAATTGCACATTTTAACTAGTTATTAGTACTATTTGGATAATTGAACATCTGATGGTTGCTGTTAGAATCATTTCAAAAAGGGTTAATTACCAATTTACTAGCTAAACTTTCTGGGTATGGACAATCATTCGAAAGACTATTCTGCAAAGAAAGTGTTTTTCAGTGTCAAAACTTCGGGTTCTTTGTTGCAAATTATCATTTTTTCTAATCCATACATATGAGGAAATTATTTATGATGTACATTTGGAACTCAATCTAGTAATGACGAATTGGAAGGATTTACATCTGCGGAAACAAAACTATCATGAAATTCCTTGCATATATATGGAATAAGTTTTTTTGCTAGTGGAATAAATGATGATTATTTCATGTTTTCTGAGGAGATGCAATCTTCTAGGTGATACGACCTTGTGGAATCTTGCTGAAGGGTCCACGTGAAATTGCATGATGTATAAATGGCCCCTGCACAACCATCGCCAGAAATTGATGCAAATAGGATATACTATACATCAACTGCCTCTCCTGGCAATAGCATCTCTGACACAAAATTATTGATGCAACCTGCAATTAGTCGACAGGTAGAGATGAAACACGAGGATGTTGAGGTAGATGTAACAGGATGTTTGAACTTGGATAGTGTCGGAGAATCCGACTCTCAGGATCCAGATGCTACTGAGTATTCAAGCTCATTTGGTGGGACCGTCTCTGATTCAGAAAACTGTTCAGGGTTTAGTGAAGCCGAAGTTGAGTCGCGATTTGATAGAGACATTGGTTTGGTGCCTGCATTTGATGCAATTCATCATATGCTTCCTATAAGGTGTGTTACTCACTGAGCTCAGTGAACCAATCTTGTGTAGATTTAAAAAAACAATCCTTTTATATTCTCTATACAAAATGTAAGTTAACAATCATATAGTATCTGGATGCATGTTTAGACTATATATTCCTTTCCCTGAAAGGAAGAGTTGAGCATATTTGAGCTACTATGATTTAAAATATGCACTCTTCTTTTCAGGAAGAAGAAATTGACAGATCACTGGAAGAACTTCATCCAGCCTCTAATGTGGCGATGCAAATGGACGGAACTAAGAATAAAGGAAATCGAGTCTCATGCAGTGCAATATGCCAGATCATTATCTTTCTATGAACAAAGTATGAACCCGACAGTGGTTGAACCCAAACAGGAAGATGTTGTCTCCAAGTCACAGCCTTTCCCTTGCCGACCCCGTAACAGGAAGATCATGAAAAGGAGGAAAAGGAAGAGAGTAGAAGATGCAATGGGCACTTCATTCTACATGTCACACCATCACCTTTTCTCTTATATTGGTAAGTATTTCACTTCATTTAGAGGAAGGGCAGTATATTAATGTCTGTCAGTGGCTAAAGAGAGCTAATGTATTATTTTGTGCAATGGCAGATAATAAGAGGTCTGATCAGGAAACAACTTTCATGCCTGATGATGTTAGTAATTCAGGTATAACGCCATTTGCTGATATTTCTGCTTTAACTTTGGCAGTCACAAACAGCATTCTGCTGAAGTAGAAAATGAACACAATCTATGTATATTTTTTCCCAGAAGTTATGCATCCTGCCTTTTCCATGTCTATGCTTTGATGATCATTCATATTTGCCATCACTGGACATCGGGCACATTCATATTTACGTGTTCATACACTGGTCCTGGAGAAGAATATGGATGTATAACTACAGTTGTAGTAGTTCCACCAGCTATCAGTTTATAAGCTCCTCATTTGCACCCTCTAAGTTTAATTCATGGCTTCATTTTTGTCAGACAAGATCAAGATTGAAAACTTTGAATGTGGAGGCAATTACGATGCAATGTCTCCCAAATTTGGAGAGACTGATAAAGCCTTAGAAGAGATGCTTCAGAAGATTGAGCTGGTCCATGCTCGTGTCAACAAGCTGAGAAGCCAACTCGATGTGATATTGTCCCAGAACGCCGCGAAGTTCTCTTCTTCTGAGAACCTGAGCCTAGTTGCTCCGAGCCTCACATTCTCTGCAGGCAACGAGGATGTCAAATCGACGGGACCTCTCTACACTCCTAATCACCTTATGCTACCTGGGTATGACATGGATAAACTTGCTCTACCTGAAAGTGTAGTCTCCAGTTTTGGTAAGGCTGTCTGTGTGCCTGATGTGATTGAGAGCACGGTTGGGTTATTGTCTGCAGCAGATGTCACTTTTCATCCACCATTTCTTGGAGATACAAAGGAAGGCGTAAGTGTTCCTTTGCTTGTCAAAGCTACATCATAAATGAAGCATATGCAGTTCCTAATATGGCAATAGAGGTCAAGTTCAATTGACTACAACCCATTCACCACGCTTTTGCTTGTGTGTTTCTTCAGATAGTGGACAACGTCTTGATACACTACGAGGCGGTCGAAGGAGAGAGCCACGTGCTCAGTAGATCAAACACAGAAACCAATCTCAAGAATGCAGACTTCGGTAAAGGTGAACAAGACGAGAGCCCTGACCCTTCACCAAATATCGAACCCAAACCAGAGCCTGTATTACTAGACAACATTGCACCTCATCACCAACCGAATATACAATCAGGACTGGCCTCAGATATTCATGTACCGATGAGTAAAAGGAAACGAGGGGAACGTAAATGCGGTGTTGGAGGTTGGAACAAGAAAGGAGAGCTTGACAGCCAATGATTACAGATGTATATGTAATGAGTGTGCAAGAGCATGTCATCTAATGTATAAGGTCAGTTTTTGAAACTGACCCTTTTAGTTTTAACTTTTAAGTGTTGATGAAGGTGTCAGGTCTCTGTAGTTGTCTCCAAATCTCTCCATCATAAGTTGGGAAATCAATACATGATGGAGAAAAAGGCAGTTTTTTGAATCGTGAGATCTTTTTGAGACAACTTCTGTGATACATGTGTAGAAGAATGAACTAGATATGATGCCTTGTAGTTGTTTAGAGATTAAGGTCAGTCTAGAGCTAATATATGTCTGTTTAGGGGGTAGAAACACATTGGATTCTTCTGTGTACTGAGCTGGTTTAGATGGAATCTATGTTTGATCGTCGATGATGAATAAATCGACTGTTGTTGATTCGGTGCAGATTGATTATTAATTCTGCAATGAAGAATTTTGCAGAAATTCTTGCAGTGTTGCATAAAGTGTTGGATGGATGGCTGCAGTTCTCTGAGTTCATATACCAGAAGGAGAAACTGCTCAAAGGGATTGAACAGGAAAAAAAATACAAGTTTTTTGTAAGGGAAAACCGATTCGAATCGAAAATTTGAAATAAAGAAGAAAACATGTGTGTAAATTGAACTGTGTATTTTTGGTCTGATTCTAATCGAACTTTGTTTTCACCCCCACATCTGTCACTATGCAATTCAATATAGTTTATTTTTAATGACACATTTAGATAAACGATGGACAAAAAGTGTTAGATCATAGATGTAATTAATGTACTTTTCAAATATAATGATAAGCTATTGAGAATTTATGTGTAGGGTAGTCCATAGTAACCTTTTTATCATGAAAAGCCTGAAATTCTGAATGGAAAGACAATTGCCTTCCAGTTTCCACTGCTTGTCCACATTTCATATTCTAATTTCATTTGGTGGGGAAGAAAAGGATGGAGATCTCTTCTTCTTCTCCATCTTCATCAGTGGAAGTAAGAAGATTGAATTATTCTGCAGAAAAGAGAAAAAGGGACAGAGACTGAAAACACAGTCTTCTTTTGACCATAAATATAAAGCTACTCTGAACTCCAAAATAATGAAATCAGAAATTTGGGGGGCGTTTTAGTAATTTAATAAATACAGATGTTTGAAATTCAACTTCTCTAATAGAAATTAATGGCAGAATGGAAACATGCTCAAGAAGGGTGTTGACAGTATGTGGAAGACATCGTATATTCTCTAAGTAGTGTAGGTTATTTATTTATTTATTATAAAATATCAGTTTGAATAAGTGTTAGCTGAACCGGATTTGATCACCAATTAAATCCTATTGGACAATGAACCGGTAGGACAGACGGACCTGTTCTTCTAAAAAACCGAAATACACATCGAATCCAGTTCAAGAAATGCAAATCATATAAGTTTTATAGAACCAACCGACTTTTAAAGAACTGGCCGGTTTTGATTCACGGTTTCCCTCCTTATCTTCAACTCAACCCTAAGAACGTATTTGACTAGCTGAATAGAGAATAAAGAATAGGAAATAAAAATAGATAGGCTTGTTCAAAAAAATTAGGTTGGGCCGACTGAATCGGATTTGGTCTGGTTCTGGACTAGTTTGAACTGGTTCAACAGAACTAGTTCCAAAATTAAATCATTTTTTTAAGGTTAAAGTAAGTCATTTCAAAAAGTGAATTCAGTTCGAACCAGTTCAAATCGACTCATTTTTTATACTAGTTTATACTAAAAATTCAATTCAACCAGATTAAAGCTATACAATTTTTTAACCGACCAAAACAAATCAAACCGATCTAACCTAATTAATTAAATACTACAGAGGTCAGATGAGTATTTTATTTGTGTATTTTGCATAGTTCAATGTTCAAGGGCATCTATTAATTGACGTGTTTCTATTTTTTGACAGAATCAGTGCTGTTTTTTACTGAGTCAGAACTGAGTCTTGTTTTTTTTTTAAAAAAAAAGGATCAAACCAGTTCAAACCTAGTTGGTTCTAACAAAATCAGTTTTTTATACGTTAAATAGACCACTTCTTTTAGTGAACAAAAAAATAGTGGTTTGCTTTAAATAGTCTTAGTTCAGTTCACGGTTCGGGGTTGAACCAATTCATGAACAAGCCTAGGAATAGCCGATAATAATATGACATTATTTGATTGATTGCTTGAAATGAAATATAAAATTTTAATGTTTAATTGTAGTAATAAAATAATGAAATTAAATAAAATCAAAAGATATATACCATTTGTTTCATCATGTCATTTGATGTCTGAGATCGATCAGCTTTTTCATTTCTTTTCTTTTGGAGTCTGATTTTACAGCAACAACATGAAATCATGATCTGAAATAATAATAAAAAAAGAAGTAAATTCAGCTTATATATATAGAGAGAGAAGCATGCATGAAAAAGAAAAACGACAACTCTAACTTGTACATGATATATTACGTGTAAAATCTATCTATCTATAGGATTGCTTTTTGATGACCTATCTAGCCTTTGTATCCTATTTCATGTAATAATATAATCAGTTAAAGGTTTGAAACTCAAGCCGCCAATAGTTCCATCTCTCTACACATATACATATACGACTAATAATAGACACAATTATGTATCCAAGGGAATGAGGTAGACATCATCATTATCTTAGACATCATAATTTAAACAAAACACAGAGAGTTTTAATTATTTAATCAAGTGATTCTTCGATCTGTAATCATTACGAGGGAAAAAACACACAGTTCTTCCTTTCATTTTTCACTGAAAATAAAAATATTAGAGGTATGACTTTATTATATTTATGAAATGAGTGAGATGTGTACATAACACATGTACTGTCCAAAGCAAATGATATGAATCATGGATCTACAGAAGTGTATATATATATACTAAAAAACGAATATTTGAAGATAAAAGAGAGCACTCACTCACTATCACTACTACGACTACCATTGCCAACCCATTTTCAGATCAAAAGGGAAACAAAAAGAAAAGAAAAGTAAAGATAAAGAAAAGAGAGAGTGTGGAGTTGAGGGTTGAGTTCCCATCCTCCTTCTTCCTTCATATTCTCTTTCATCAACCTTTCTCTGTACTCACTCAGATGAAAGGAACATCTCTGCAGAAACTCTTTTACGCTTCTTCTTCTACTCCTTCATCAAGTGCAGCTGAAGCTGGTTCATGCAAGATCCAAACACATCTCACGCAAGGTTACTCTCTCTCTCTCTCTCTCTCTCTCGTTCAAGAATGTCGGGTTCTGCATTGATTTGAATTCTGAAGTTCTAATATATATAATGCATGATTTGAAGGTACTAGGGTTGATATAGATACTACTATCTTCATAAGTGTTGGATCCTAGCGACTCTAGTTGTCGGGTGCTCAGATGCTTCACACAATTTGTAAAAAGGAAAACTCGAGTTCTGCATATGGTTTTTCTTGTGACGATAAAGTCTAAATATGTGTATTGAATGTATCGATTATCTTTAAATGAACGTTTTAACTGATCAGTAGATTTTCTACTATGGTTGCCCTTGCCTTTTGTCTGATATGGTAATTAAACTATGATTGTTTTTATTCAGTTTGTAGCCGTATTAATACGAAATGTATTCTTTTCATACATTTAATGTACTATGTCTTTTCGATCCCCTGCCCTTTGAGAATCCAGTGTTAATATGCTTATAATAGCCACGTCTTCCCAAGTGTCTCAAGAGAATAATCACAGATTCAAGTAGCTAATATTGGATCTTGGGGTATCCACGTTTGATATTCATCATTAAGCAGCTAGCATGGAGAAATGGAAACCACAGATTAAATAATGCGCTGTGGTCTGATCCGCTGTAGCTGAAAGATGATGGCCCATGCAAATATAATACTATGTACAGTCTGGTAGCTTTGATCATTAGATTTTCCCAGTTCAACAGAACACAATATAATATATATCTACGGTCTATCATTAGCTATCTATCTAAGCTTCCTATCCATGTTCCTTTGTGTTGTCAGGAAACCTTGGTACCAAAGAGCAATGGACATGGCGACAACATGGAGAGCCGCCATTCCCTCCCACATCTCTCGCCCGACAAAGAATGGCTGCACCCTCTGGAAAACCATGACAAAAGGCATCACTTTCCCGACAACCTTAATTCGTCATAACATGACCGGAAACAGTAACAGTCCACAACGACGACTGAGAAAATGCAGCTCACTAGGGGTGGCAAGAGTGTGCTTATGTGCACCCATATCCTCCTACACGGAGATATTCCGGGCAGATATACCGCCAAGGAGGAGCAACAGCTACCCAAGGTCAAAGTCGATGTCTGGGTCTGGGGCAGTGGTCCCTACCACCACCACCATCAGCCCGAGGCCAAGTGTGGAGAGTCGGAGGAGGGCCATCTTTCGAGGGAAATCGTTGACGGAGGACGTGCTAATGAGGCGGTTTGTAGTGGAAGAGGAGGCTATGATGCAAGTGAGGAGGAGGGACCAGATGGAAGTCATACGGAAGAAGAGGAGGAGAAGGAACCACCTTGGGCCAAGCCCTCTTAGCAGAATGGTTAGGGCTCAGGATTTTCCTACAATGATGATTATTAATGAATTATAGAATGTTGACCAAACCATCAAGGTTAGGGTTGGTCTGTCCAGGCTTTGTTAATTTTCCTGGAAAAGTTGTCGCTTGTTTAATTAAGGTTGTAGTGTGTCGATTATTGGATGGATGGAAGGAGATTTTGGGTTTCAATGCATTCTCTCTTTTACTATGAAATATAATTTACGGTCACGCTAAGAAACCTGTTTGGGCTAGCTCAACGATGTACTTGCATGAAGGAGACACATGTTTTGTTTTTTCTTGGTGCAGATGGGTCATTTGTACTTTAACTAAAGATTTCGTCCGTGATGTAAATTATTGCACCAACTTCGTAGTCGGTGCTTTAAATTTTAATCTATTTGAAAGTTTTCTGAAAGTGGTTATATATATATATGATTCATTTAGTTAATGACTCCCTTGAGGTTGAGGTGGATATATTGTGCTATATATTAATTTGTGCCAACAGTGTCCCTATACTACTATATATATTTAATTGAATGTGTTTCATGCATATAGGGGTGGCAATCGTGTCGTATCATAATCGTGTCGTGTCTAAACATGTCTCGTGTCTAAACGGATAAATTTTAAACGTGTCTAAACATGTCTCGTGTCTAAACGTATAAGTCGTTAATCGTGTTTAAACGTATAGAGTTGTTTAGACACGAGATCCGTTAATCTCAAACTTATATACAATTTAAATCAGATATATACACAAATTCATATATATACAAATCCAAATATATAAAGTAAGGTCTTCATAGTTCAATATTACAAATTAAGTGAGTATTTTAATATTTTATTATTATTATTATACTTAAATGTTTCTAAACGTGTCACATATATACACAACACGAGTAGACACGAATAGTTAATCGTGTTTAATAGTGTTTATACAGATATCCGCAGATCTGAGTTGTTTAGACACGTGTCTAAACGTATAAGAGTTGTTTAGACACGGGATCCATTAAGGTCAAACCCATATACGCTTTAAAGCATATCGTGTCGTTTAATCGTGTCGTGTCAGAAATTGCCAGCCCTACATGCATGTACGTGGATCAACCATTTTTTTTTGGTAAGTTGAAAGTTACAATTCTAGTATTGACAAAGTCAATTAAGTCCATTCTAAGGATAGAGACAACACATCTACTAGAGGATCTATTAGTACTATAAATTTTGTTTCCAAATTGAATGTTTTCTTAGCAATGATGTCTGTTGCTCCATTTGTTTTTCGGACCACGTGTCTAATTTTGAATCTCATGAATTCCAACAACTCATGCAATAAAAAATAAGTGGCATTAAAAGTATATTTTCAATTTGTTCTTCTACTATCAAATCAATGACCTATTTTGCATCTGATTCCACGTGTATGTCTTGTATCCCTATATGTTTTGCCAAGACCAAACTGTCTCTATTCCCCCGTAACTCTGCCACCAAGCTATTTGTGATCCTCAGTTTTCTTTGTGATCATTTAAACTATTGTAATATTATTTTTTTGGGCCAACAAAACAAGATTCATTCCATAGTATGATGATCAAGTTCCGTACAATTACAATCCGATATAACAAAATAACATAACGAGGGTAGGGGTCGGGAGACCCAATCCGAAGGACACACCCCTAACTTAGCCTGTTTAGCAATCCAGTCCGCACATTTGTTTGTCGACCGAGGGATCGCTTCCCAGGAAACACTTCTAAATAAGTGAAGAAAGACTCTAACATTGTCAACGATCGATTGGATTCGCCACCTAAAGGAAACTCCTCGAATGTGGTTAAAATTGCCTGCGAATCAGACTCAATGACTATGTCGTGCCATTGCATCTCCACCGCTAGACTAACACCTTCGAGAATTGCCAATGCTTCTACCTCTTCCGCCGATGCGTTCGTCACCTTACCGTGCCTACCTCCCCTGATTGCACCCGAACTATCTCGCGCAATGATGAATGCAAACTTGACAAGGGAGGTGACGAATTTCGAGGTTAGGGAGGCCACATTCCAACTAGGTGGGTCACGAACGTCGGGTCTGTTTTATCAAAGGAACTAGAACATTGTGGGGGAAGACGTCATCACCGCGGTCAAGACTTTCTTATGAACTGGTATCCTTCTAAACCCCCTAAACAATACAGATATAGTGTTGATTCCAAAAGTGCCTATCTCGATGAGACCCGCTGAATTTAGGCCAATAAGCTGTTGCAACTTCATGTATAAAATCATATCTAAAGTGTTGGTGAACCGATCAAAATGTTATCTATAATAGTTTGTCACCCCTTTTCAGAGTGCATTTGTATCAGGTCGACACATCCAGGATAATATTATGGTAGTACATGAGGTTTTCCATCATTTAAACATGAACCGGACCGAGAACAAGGTGGAATGCGCTTTGAAGATCGACATGCAAAAAACATATGATAGGTGGAATGCGAGTTCTTAATCACCACACTAAGGAAGCAGGGTGTTGGATCGTGATTTCTTGAATGCTGATCTGGCAATGAATTGAATGCCAAGGAGATGGTGATCGCGCGCTTTCGCCTGAGCTCCGATGAACCTGCAAGAAGGGGATCGCAACAGAGGGGGTGCCTCTGGGTCCCTCTCCGATGCTTAAATGAGTATATGTGTGTATATAGCTCAAAACGTATTGAATGTATGTAAAGCAAAGGTATTTATAGAGTAGGAGATACCAAACCGTATAAGGTAACTGTATATCTCCGTGAATATTGTGTTGTTGAAGATTTAGATTGTAGATATTGCGGTTACGGCGAGATATTGCAGTTACCGTATCTAATCTTTAGTGAATATGTGCCCGAGATATGCGGGATATCGTGGCTATATCCTTATTAACGGTTGGTGGGACCAGAGGAGAGGGGCAAGGCTCTCTTCATGGCGAGCACTCTTCATGGCGAGCACTCCTATGACGAGCACTCCTATTGCGAGCACTCCTATGGCGAGCACTCCTATGGCGAGCACCTTGATTGTTGTCGAGCACTCCCTGGGCACTCCCTTGGCGAGCACTCCCATGGCGAGCAGTGGGAGGCTTTGGCCTTGGCCAATGGCGTCCACTTTAGTTTGGATTCGATACTGGACCACTTTATGAGGGCCAGAGTAACCTTACTGTGGGTTGGCCTTGTTTAAATGGTATGGGTTGCACCCCCTGCAAATTTATTGGGCCTTCGAGGCCTTTCCCATATTGGGTCGTCACTATCAATACCCAACATTTGCCCCCGAAGCTTGAGTGAAGTTTCTTCGATCGAGCTTGATTCTGTGATAGGGTTTAAGATAATGACTTTTGGACTGGATTTTTTGCTTTCCTTATCTGCTATTTGTGCCTTTTGATGCTCTGTATCCTTTGGCGAACGATTTTGGTTGCGTAGAGTTTTTCGGAATGTGTGATACCTTACCCCATTAGGCGAACGCTTTGGGTTTCCAAGGTTTATGGATGCTCATTCTTCACTCTTTGGGCGAACACTATCGTTGCGAGGGTGTTAGGAGAGGTCTGGTATAGCTTTTGGCAATCACCTTTTTTGTGTAAGATTTCGAACATTTTAATGAATGGACAGTTAGCGAAAGTCGAGAGGACTTTTGAGGCATGTCTGTCTCTTTGTCTTCCGTAACCAGTGGGCAGACTCACAGTTTTTTCGTGTCGTTCCAACCTTTTGTCTCCCCGATGTAACCCTTGGAATTCTGACATTACTTCGGTTTTACCCAAAAGGGTGTAATCATTATCTGAGCCGTTTCTTACGTTCCCGTTCGGTTTCCTTCATTTTGGCTAAAAAGGCTGAACTTTAGCATTTAGTCTTTTACGCACTCAATTCATTTTCATTCCAGAGTTCATATCTTCTTTCAGCCCTCTGTTTCAATTTTTCCTTTCTCTCTTTTTATCCTCGAAAAAGCTTTTTCAGCCAGAACGAGATACTCCTTCGAGCTTTGGAGAGCCGTCGGGGAGTGATCGGAACATCATTGATGACTTCTTCCGACATCATAGGCAACCAAACTTCTGTTCAATCCGCTCAGGGGCGGAAACTTCAGAGTCGATGCTTGGGCTAGCGGGCATTCATCAGTTCGTACAACTGACGCTCAAGGTCGGGGTTCATCATTCCGCGCCAGTCTTTATTGATTGGATAAATTTCTGACCCATCAGTCTGGGACCTAAATTCATTGACCGCACTTGAGGACCTAAATTCATCAGTCTATTTTCCAAGCGGGCTAAGACGAGGTTGTTAGCTGCCTAGGCGTCTATGAGTTTCGGATCAAGGATGTCGACCAGTACTCTGTTTGGCTAGAGGCAGAGAATGGTGACCTCAGGGCTCAACTGAAAGAGTCCTGGGTGCAGAGGGATGTCTCGATGGCTGAGCAGGAGCATCTTTCCTTAAATCTTAAGGTTGTCCCATCCCCCTTAGCGTGGTCGAGGACTTTAAGAAGTCCGAGTAGTTCTCTGACTGCGCCTTGGAGGTGATAAAGGTCAAGGCTGCTGCCTACCTCCAGATCTTGGTCGACGAGATTCAAGGGATTGATCTCAAGTTTCCTCTCTGGGAGGTAAAGTCTCTTCAGGACTTCATTGAGAGCGGCTACACCAAGGAAGCTCCTTGGCGATGAGGCTGCCCCCGGGGCCGAGAAGGAGACTGCATCCCCTGATGAACCCAGACCTTGAGGTCTCAGGCCTTCAGACGACCGAGTCGATGCAGAGTTTCAGGTCAAGGGATCCTGTTCATCCTCCTGCTTTTTGCTCATCCTTCTTTTTATCGATAATCACTTTTACTTCCCTTTGTTTTTGGGATAGTTGTAATTATTCTTTTGATTTCAGACTCAGATATTATTATAATGAATGCCTTTAATTTCGTAAGCCTTTACTCCTTTTCGACTTCGAATGTGTTTGGTCGTTCTTCCGATATCTCTTCGTTCGAACGCTTTAGGAAGTTTTACCATATTTGTTTTCAACTTCTCTTTAACTTATGTAGGAGAGTCTCGCCATATAGGATCTTGGACCATCCATTCCCTCCACCAAAGTTTCTTAAGGGAACTGTTACTCGAAGATCATACCTTTAAGGAAACTATCATCTTTTGTAGATGTGTTCGCTTTGTTAAGGTTTAGACCTTTGGAGTGTTCGTCTAATCACGGGGAACTGTTACCCGAGGCTCATTCATCTTTTAGTAAGTGGTCGCCCTAGGTTCATTCGCCCACTTTCTTGTGTTTGTTTCGCAAAGGAACTATTACCTTTGATATGGATTCATTCGCTTTGGATGTTACTTCTCAATTTTTGCCCACCTTATAAGAGAACGGACTCCTTGACGGATTGCTCGCCTTTTGCGCTAGGACTTCTGTCTGATTTTTATATTTAGGCCTTATTTGCCTAACTTTTTCCTTAGGTCTTTTCGCCTGATTTTGATAACAGGTCTTGTGCCTGACTTTGACATCAGGTCTTTCGCCTAACTTTGGTGCTAGGTCTTTCACCTGATTCAGTCATCAGGTCTTTCGGGTCTTTTGGTTTGCCTAACTTTGGCGTTAGGTCTTTCGCCAAATTTTGATATCGGGTCTTTTTGTTTCGTAAGCCTTGGTTTTTGTTTGACTTTGAGTATACTTGGTTGTTCTTCTGATGTCTATCTTGCTTGAAAGCTTTAGGAAGTTTTACCATACTTGTTTTCAACTTCGCTTAAGCTTTTGTAGAATAGTCTCGCCTTTTTGTTTTCATTCAAAGGGTCTTGGACCTTTCTTTGGAGGAAACGTTACCCTTTAGAGGTTCTTTTCGCTCCTTTAGGTTTCGGGGGAAGGACTGTGGCCTCTTATCGGCTCGTCCGTTCCTTTCGCCATGTTTCTTAAGGAAACTGTTACCCAAGGATTATGCCTTTAAGGAAACTGTCATCCTTTATGTATTCGTTCGCCTTTTAGGATTTTGGTCCTTAGATTCGTTCGCCTAGTCGTAGGAAACTGTTATCTAAGATTTGCTCGCCTTTTAGGAAGCTGTTACCTCGGATTCGTTCGCCCTTTTTGGGGAACTGTTACCCAAGATTCGCTCGCCTTTTTAGGAAGCTGGAAAGTTTTAGGAAGTTTTACCATACTTGTTTTCAACCTCGCTTTTCAAAGGAACAGTTACCTTTAGATTCGCTCGCCTTTTAGGAAGCTGTTACCTAAGATTCGTTCGCTCTCTTAAGCTTTTCTTTGGAGAGACTGTTACCTTATTGGTTCGTCTGCTCCGTTGTGCCCAATTTGTAAGGGAACTGTTACCCTTGATGTGGGTTCGTTCGCCTTTTAGTGTAGGTCTTTGTTCTTTCCAGTTGGACAGCTGTAGAGATTTGGGTAGCATAGACTTCTTTTGCATTGGACCCCTCGCCTCCGGCACCAAACCTTACAGCAATCAGGTTTATCACCCTCCTGCTCTGGGGCCAAATTGCTCGGGCGGAGCTGGAGAGTGGTTTCTACGTGGGGGCGTTCGACTTCTGGTGACAGGGCTTTTTGACCTTGGCGTCAGGGCTTTTGTCCTAACTTTGGCGTTAGGGCTTTTTGGCCTGACTTTGGCGTCAGGGCTTTTGGCCTGTATTTGACGACATGGCTTTTTCGCTTAACTTTGATGTCAGGGCTTTTGGCCTGTCTTTGCCTAATTCTATTGTTAGGACTTTTGGCCTGACTTTGGCGTCAGGGCTTTTATTTTGCCTAACTTTATTGCTAGGTCTTTTGGCCTAACTTTGGCGTCAGGGCTTTTGTGGCCTATCTTTGGTGATAGGGCTTTTTGGCCTAACTTTGTTGCTAGGGCTTTTGTGGCCTATCTTTGGTGATAGGGCTTTTTGGCCTAACTTTGTTGCTAGGGCTTTTGTGGCCTATCTTTGGTGATAGGGCTTTTTGGCCTAACTTTGTTGCTAGGGCTTTTGTGGCTTATCTTTGGTGATAAGGCTTTTGTGGCCTAACTTTGTTGTTAGGGCTTTTGGCCTGACTTTGGCGTCAGGGCTTTTGTGGCCTAACTTTGTTGTTAGGGCTTTTTTGTGGCCTATCTTTGGTGATAGGGATTTTGGCCTGACTTTGGCGTCAGAGCTTTTGTGGCCTAACTTTGTTGTTAGGGCTTTTGGCCTGTCTTTCGCGACAGGGCTTTTGTGGCCTAACTTTGTTGTTAGGGCTTTTGGCCTGACTTTGGCGTCAGGGCTTTTGTGGCCTAACTTTGTTGTTAGGGCTTTTGGCCTGACTTTGGCGTCAGGGCTTTTGGCCTAACTTTGGCGTCAGGGCTTTTGTGGCCCAGTAGGACGAGGATCTTCATGAGGAGCAGGTTTTTTTCTGCGGGCCTGTCCTATGATGGTTTCCAAGAGGGATATCATCTCTGCGGTTACCTGAATGGTTTCCCAAGCCACTTGGATGGTTTGTCGATCTGGAATCTCTGCGACGTTTGGAACAGGGGTCGTTCTCGAATTGCCAATGTGTTCACGTGCCGGTCTCGGAGGGACGGCATCACAGACTGCTTGGCTTGCAGGTTCTTGGTGGAGTGGCGAAGCGGCAGCGGAATTAGAGCTATCCGAGGATTGTTCGTTAGCTTCTTTCCGATGATTGCGGTTAGAGCGAGTATGTATGACTGTTTTGCTCGGTTTCCCACAGACGGCGCCAAATGTTGGATCGTGATTTATTGAATGCTGATCTGGCAATGAATTGAATGCCAATGAGATGGTGATCGCGCGCTTTCGCCTGAGCTCCGATGAACCTGCAAGAAGGGAATCGCAACAGAGGGGGTGCCTCTGGGTCCCTCTCCGATGCTTAAATGAGTATATGTGTGTATATAGCTCAAAACGTATTGAATGTATGTAAAGCAAAGGTATTTATAGAGTAGGAGATACCAAACCGTATAAGGTAACTGTATATCTTCGTGAATATTGTGTTGTTGAAGATTTAGATAGTAGATATTGCGGTTACGGTGAGATATTGCAGTTACCGTATCTAATCTTTAGTGAATATGTGCCCGAGATATGCGGGATATCGTGGCTATATCCTTATTAACGGTTGGTGGGACCAGAGGAGAGAGGCAAGGCTCTCTTCATGGCGAGCACTCTTCATGGCGAGCACTCCTATGGCGAGCACTCCTATGGCGAGCACCTTGATTGTTGGCGAGCACTCCCTGGGCACTCCCTTGGCGAGCACTCCCATGGCGAGCAGTGAGAGGCTTTGGCCTTGGCCAATGACGCCCTGAAGTGGCACTTTGACGTCCACTTTAGTTTGGATTCGATACTGGACCACTTTATGAGGGCCAGAGTAACCCTACTGTGGGTTGGCCTTGTTTAAATGGTATGGGTTGCACCCCCTGCAAATTTATTGGGCCTTCGAGGCCTTTCCCATATTGGGTCGTCACTATCAATACCCAACACAGGGCTTTGATGAGCGATGGTTGGGATGGATAAGGGAATGCATAGCGACGACAACATATTAAGTGGTGGTGAATGGGGAAAGAACAGCTCCATAGCCCCAACACGGGGCATCAGACAAGGCGACCCCCTATCATCCTACCTATTCATACTACTTGCGGATGTGCTATCAAGAAAAATGGAAGGGGCAGCCATGGAAGAACTGTCCAGGGGATCACACTAAAGAGACAATGCCCGGAAATCCACTATTTATTCTTTGCACATGATTTCCTGTTTATCATACGAGGAACGCCCGGGAACGCTAGAGGCCTATGGAGCATACTAGATGAGTATTGTTAGGTATCGGGACAACGGATACACAGAGACAAATCAACATTATTTTTCAACAAGGGGCCGAACCAAGTGCAAAGAGAGAAGTGGAGGATGCTCTTCATATAAAGAGCTTGGGTGATCCGGGTAAATACCTAGGATTACCATCGATTTGGGGACAATCAAAGAAGCAGGCATTGGGATCTTTGAATACGAAAATCAGAGACAAGTTGGGAGGGTGGAGGCCGAAAACACTCAACCAAGCCGGGAAGGAAGTACTCATCAAGGCGATCATTACAGCGATACCCACATATGTTATGAGTGTTGGAGAACACTCGAATGGATGGTGTTGAACTATTGAAATGTATGCTTGGATTATTATGAAGTCGTGATGACACTTTCAGATTGAAACTATTTGGAGGTACCCAAACATTCAATCGAATAAAATCAGAATACTGAACTAGAAGTTGAGAAGGATTGTGAATGTTTGAGATGAAATTTTAGGACCTCCCCTATAACCAATTTATAGTGTTTGCCACACCTTTTGGAGAAGACACCACATCCTTTGGAAGAGACACAACACTCTTTGGCCATGGTATGTGTCATTTCGGCCATATATGTCCTTTGGATTCAAATTTTGGCTCCAAAACCAAAGGGACACCTTAGGATGATGACTTGGAGCCGAAGTAATTGCAATGGTTCGGCCTAATACTTGGTTCTAAAGCAAGTGTCCAAAAAACGGAAATTTTGAGGTTAAAATGTTAAGTCATTAGTTCTAAAAATTCAAATTTACAATGAATTTTTAGAATAGTGACTTTATGAATTATAAAAACTTTCGACCCCAGACAGGGGCGCTGCCCTTAGACCCCGGCAAAGGGGGCGTTGCCCCCTTTGACCCCCATTGCCTCATCTCTAATCAACTGATGAATCTCCGATACAATGAATCATAATATACTTAAACAAGCGTGCACTTCGCACCCTCCTAACTTGTTTAATGAGATACTATGATCCCATTGGTCAACTAGTCAATCCAATTACACTAAAATATATAACAATCCTCCCCCATTTTAGTGTAATCCTTGATTAACTAAACATAAGATCACAATCAAACAACATAACAAACTTATGCATAAATGAAATATCATGACGATTGAATTTCATCTTAGTGTATTACACATTTCAAATATTCGAATATCAAGGTGTCACTATGGATTGAACATTTGCTATTCATTGTGAATACATGAAGATAATATACACATAAATTAACATTCTCAAATGTCCTTTCTTGACACTATCTTTTACTAGCCTTGTGTCCTAATCCTTCATAAACATATCAAAGCCAAGTCCTAGCTTCTTGAAGCGGCTAAACTTCATGTTTACATAGGTAGCTCTTTTACTCTTGCACATGCATATGCAATTTTTCAAAAGAACTATTAAGAAGTTAAACTTCAACCTCCTTTACTTGCAGGTCTGAACACATACCTTGGGATAATATAACCAATGTGTTCCAATCTCTAGATGTCAAGCTTTCCACATTGAATTCAACACCTAATGTCATATTAGGTGGGAATTGGGTATCTCAACATGAGAGATTTCAAATGGACTTTAATCCTATCCCCACAGCCGATTTGTGCACAAGATCCCTTCTTAACCCTTTGGTTAAATGATCGGCTAAATTATGTTGAGTTTTTATAAACTCCACTAATATAACACCATGCATGATGAGTTCACGAATCATGCTGTGTCTAACACCTAAGTGTCTAGACTTGCCTTTGTATACTTGCCTAGATGCATTAGCCAAGGAAGATTCACTATCACATCTGATATATATAGAAGATATCGGTTTAGGCCATAATGGAATTTCATAAATCAGATTTCTTAGCCACTCAGTTTCTTTACCAGTCGATGCTAATGCAACAAACTCAGACTCCATTGTTGAGTGAATAATGCAAATTTGTTTCTTAGATGCCCAAGAGATGGCACCTCCCCCAAGAAGAAATACCCATCCACTTGTAGAAGAATGATCTTCCACATTGGAAATCCAACTTGCTTGTGAATATCCTTCAAGAACAGAAGGAAATCCAGTATAAGTCAAACCATAATCCATGGTTCCTTTCAAGTACTTGAATACTCGATTTAATGCTTGTCAATGATGTGAACTTGGATTGCTAGTATATATACTAAGCTTTCCAACATCATAAGCAATATCTGGCCCAGTGCTAATCATGGCATACATAAGACAACCAATAGCCCTTGAGTATTCAAGTTGAGATACCGCCACACCTTTATTAGGTAGAAGCTTAAGACAAGGATCTATGGGAGTGCTAACTGGAGAACAATCTTTAAAATTAAATTTATTCAGAATCTTCTCAATATAATGGGATTGAGAGATTGAAATACCATTGTTCTTTCGCATGATCTTTATACCAAGAATCACCTCAGCCTCCCCCAAATCCTTCATGTCAAAATTAGATGACAGAAATTTCTTGGTTTTATCAACTTGATTTTGGTCAGTACCAAAAATCAACATGTCATCTACATATAGACAAATAATAACTCATTTACCAGAAGTATCAAATTTTCTATATACACACTTGTCTGCTTGGTTAAGAAGAAAACCATTAGACAATACCACATCATCAAATTTTTGATGCCATTGTTTTGGTGATGTTTAAGACCATACAATGATTTCTTCTACTTGCACACCTTGTTTTCATTTCTAGGCATAACAAACCCTTCCGGTTGTTTCTTATATATCTCCTCATCTAAATCACCATTCAAGAATGCACTTTTTACATCCATTTGATGAATTACAAGATTATGAATAGCTGCAAGTGCTATTAATAACCTAATAGTGGAGGTCCTAGCAACAGGAGCATAAGTATCAAAGTAATCAATCCCTTCCTTCTGTCTGAAGCCTTGGATAACCAATCTTGCTTTATACTTATCTATGCTACCATCCACTTTTATTTTCCTTTTGAAAATCCATCTGTTTCCCAAAAGTTTACAGCCAGGAGGTAGATCAGTCAATTCCCATGTATTATTATTCATGATTGAATCCATTTCATCATGGATAGCTTCTTTCCAGAATGCAACATCTCTTGAAGTCATAGCTTCACTAAATGTTCTTGGATCCTCTTCAATCATAAAACAATATTGATACTGATACTCAACATCATCTCTTGATCCTTCAACCAAATAAAGTTGAAAATCAGATCCAAAAGATTTGGCTTTTCTAGTTCTAGTACTTCTCCTTGGTTCAGTCGGTCCAGGTACAGAAACAGTACCACCAGAAGTATCTGAACTTAAAAAATTCTGAATCATATCTTTTGGTCTAGGTATAGATGTAAATCTATCTTCATCAAAGGTAGCATCTCTTGATTCTATAACCGTGTTAACAGACACATAGTCATTAGATTCTAATACATAGAACATATATGCACAGGACCCAATGAAGATACAATCTATACCTCTTTCACCCAAGTTTCTTCTTTTGGGTTCAGTGAGCCTTACAATTGCTCCACATCCCCAAACTCTCAGAAAACTTAATTTTGGGGGCTTTTTATACCACAATTCATATGGGGTAATCTTATTCATTTTATTAGGAATTCTATTCAATAAATAACAGGCTGTTAACATAGCCTCACCCCAAAAACCTTCACTTAAACCTGAATAGGATAACGTGGAATTAACCATCTCTTTCAAAGTCCTACTCTTCCTTTCAGACACACCATTTTGTTGTGGTGTATAAGGAGCTGTAGTTTGATGTATTATACCAGTAGATTGAAAATATACTGGATCATAATCCTCACCTCCTCTATCAGTCCGTAAATTTTTAATCAATTTACTTTGATGTAGCTCAACTTCCTTTTTATAAATTTTAAATTTATCAAGAGTTTCATCCTTAGTATGCAACAAATAAACATAGCAATATCTAGAAGCATCATCAATAAAAGTAATAACATACTTTTTATTTCCTAATGAAGGAGTAGCATGAAAGTCACATAAATCGCTATGTATCAGTTCCAATATATTGGAAACTCTATTTACATCCTTGAAAGGTTTTCTAGTTATCTTTGTTAACATGCAAGTTTTACATTTCTCATTGTTTATATCAATAGCAGGTATAAGACTCATTTTAGACATATCTTTCATTCTTTTATAATGAACATGTCCTAGTCTAGCATACCATAAATCTGATTTATTCATATTATTACCAGTACTAATAGAAGTCATGCAAGCAGATTCATTATCAAATGAAACCTTAACATTCAACATAAACATACCATTACTTAAATAACCAAATCCTACAAAAGAACCATGTTTGGACAAGATATACTTGTCACTTTCATACACTTGTTTGTAACCACAATTATTTAAAACAACACTCGATAAAAGATTCTTTCGAATCCCGGGAACATACAATACATTGTTTAAAGACACACTTTTTCTAGATGTAAAGACAAGTTTAACATTTCCTAGTCCTTTGATTGGTTCAGTCGCAACATTTCCCATCTTTAAGACAGATCCATCTTCAATTGGTTGAAAGTCCTTGAAGCAACGAAGATCCTTACACACATGAGTTGTTGCTTCTGAATCAATCCACCATGCAACATGATCATCCTGCACATAAAATGCCTCAGATATTACTGATACATAATTCTGAGCTGAATTATTATTTTGTATTAAAATCTGACCTTGTTGTTTTTCAGGATCCTTAGATCCTCTTGGACCAGCATTATGCTTACCTTTTCCAACCCGACAATCCTTCTTGAAATGACCGGGTTTGCCACACTTCCAACATGCCACCTTAGGCTTTTTGTTGAAAGACTTGTTATCATCTCCTTTAAACTTGCGTTTGTTTCCCTTGTTCGAGTTTGAAAATCGACCCTCTTCAACCATGTTTACAGAAGAGTGACCAACTTGGTTCTTACCCTTAGGGTTATTGTCAACTTCTTGAGCCCTTAAAGACTCCTCAATCCTGAAGTGACTTACAAGTTGAACAAGAGACATCTCTTCCTTATTGTGTTTTAGGGTATGTTTGAAATATTTCCATGATGGTGGTAGTTTGTCAATAACACTAGAAACCGAGATGGATTCATCCATCTTCATGTTATGTTGAGCAAACTGTCCCAGAATCCTTAACAGTTCGTTATACTGTTCCATGACCGGTCTAGTATCAACCATTTTGTAATTATTGAAATTACTAACAAGAAACTTCTTGCTTGAAGCATCTTCAGCCATGTACTTGGATTCAAGGGAATCCCACAACTCCTTTGCAGACTCGAAATTTTGGTATATATCAAATAGAGAATCAGACATGCCGTTCAGGATGTGACCACGACAAATGTAATCATCGTTCTCCCATTTGCAGCGGCGTCTGGTTTGTTCCACTGTTTCATTGTCGAGTAGTTCTGGCATGGGAGTACTTAGCACATACACCACAGTTAGGGTCTTAAAAAGGAAGTGCATATTCTTTTGCCATCTTCGAAAGTCGCTGCCTTTGAACTTATCTAACTTAGCAAACTTGCTCGTCATGTCTCTAGCAGAGTCTCCGTTCGTCATCTTCAATCTTTGTTGAAGAACACTCGAATGGATGGTGGTTGAACTATTGAAATGTATGCTTGGATTATTCTGAAGTCGTGACGACACTTTCAGATTGAAACTATTTGGAGGCACCCAAACTTTCAATCAGATAAAATCATAATACTGAACTAGAACTTGAGAAGGATTGTGAATGTTTAAGATGAAATTTTAGGACCTCCCCTATAACCAATTTATAGTGTTGCCACACCCTTTGGAGAAGACACCACATCCTTTGGAAGAGACCCAACACCCTTTGGCCATGGTATGTGTCATTTCGGCCATATATGTCCTTTGGATTCAAATTTTGGCTCCAAAACCAAAGGGACACCTTAGGATGATGACTTGGAGCCGAAGTAATTGCAATGGTTCGACCTAATACTTGGTTCTAAAGCAAGTGTTCAAAAAACGGAAATTTTGAGGTTAAAATGTTAAGTCATTAGTTCTAAATATTCAAATTTACAATGAATTTTTAGAATAGTGACTTTATGAATTATAAAACATTTCGACCCCAGCCAGGGGCGCTGCCCTTGGACCCCGGCAAAGGGGGTGTTGCCCCCTTTGACCCCCATTGCCTCATCTCTAATCAACTGATGAATCTCCGATACAATGAATCATAATATACTTAAACAAGCGTGCACTCCGCACCCTCCTAACTTGTTTAATGAGATACTATGATCCCATTGGTCAACTAGTCAATCTAATTACAATAAAATATATAACAATGAGTGTATTCCACCTCCCGAAAACATGGTGCTCGGAAATTGACGCTCTCATTGCGGACTTTTGTTGGGGGCAAACAACGGAGGGAAAAGGAATGCATTGGAGAAGATGGGAGGTCCTAACGAAAGCTAAAGAGGTGGGGGCTTAGGTTTCAAGGAACTCCAAAGTTTCAACACGACTCTCCTAACAAAGATGGCAAGCCGAATTATAGCCGAACCCGAAACCCTATGCGCACAAGTCTTAAACGGACTATACTATCCACTGTGTTCACTACTAGAGGCAAAAAAGGGAGGCTGAGCCTCATGGGGGTGGAGCAGTATCCTACATGGCCGAAAGGTAATAAAGCAATAAGGGATGTAGATGATTGGCACGGGAGAGGACATCCGAGTATTTGTGGACCCATGGATATATATATAAAGGAGAGCAAAAGAGTGAACGAGGATGTCATAGTGGAACACAGGGGGAACCTAAGGGTAAGCGAACTCATTCTACCAAATGGCACATGAAATGAGAACCTAGTAAGGAGCATAGTAGACCAAGAAGATGCATCCCATATTATCAACATCCTCTTACCACGAGATGGGGGAAGATACCGGTACATATGGCCCCACACAAAGGATGGAAGCCCCCAAGTCCAATCGGTCTACCACAAAATAAGGGAGAGGACCGAACAACACCCAATGCTGAACCAAAATGGCACCCTATGGAAAGACATTTGGAAAGCAAAGGTAATACATAAGGTGAAGAACTTCATATGGAGGCTTGCTATGAATTCCATAGTTGTTAAAGCAAACATGGCGCGTAGAGGGATGAATGTGCCTCCTAGTTGTCCAATATGCGGAGAAGTCGAAACACGGGAACACATGATCTTAGAATGTGGGTGGACGAAATAGGTATGGACTGACACAATTGGGTTGCGAGTTGATAGACCGAATGAGATTGATATGGTGGAATGACTCAAACGGAGGCGAGTGGAAGCACAAGGTGGGAGCGCAACGAGCGACAAGAGGTGGGCCCAAACACTCCTCACGTGTTGCCACATCTGGAAGGCGAGATGCAAGGCGGCCTTTGAAGCGAAACAACCAAATTCAAGGAGCGTGATAATGGAAACCAAACAAGCATACGAGGATCAACTAGGTGTACACCGAGCAACCCAAACACCACATCCGCAAGAGGAGGAACCGAACCGGCAGTGGCAACCCCCGACGGCATAGGGGTGGTAGCATGAGACAAGAACGGGAAAATAGTGGGCGGAATGAACTGGAGGCAAAGGAGCGACGATATCAAAACGATAGAAGCCATAGCAATACACGAAGGAGTACGTCTAGCAATTGAAGCGTGATGACAAAGCATTATCATCGAGACGGACTCACAAACGGTTCACCAACAACTCATGGAGGGCCCGAAACACTGGAGATTGTCAATAATAATACTGAATATTCGAGCACTAGCAACACAAGTGGAGCAAGTTACAGCAAGTTTAGTAATAATACTAAACGATTGGGTCAAAAGACCACCACTACCCTTTGTATGTTTAGTAGTAAATGATATGTTGTACGAACCTACGTGACCAAAAGTAACAGCGTTTTATTTCTTAAAGTAAAGCGACTAATTTAATAAAAAAAAACTAAATTGATAATAATGTGTACATTTTTCGTCAAGAATTAAAATATATAACTATTTACTTAATTACTAAATTTAAAATAGACAAAGGAATAAAAAATCAATTTAAACATAAGTTTAAGAAAAATAAATAAATTTATATTAAGTTAATAAAGAAGTGTGATGTCTCGAAGCAAACTCTAATCCTTTAACTGTTTATAAAATAATTTAATAAGTAAAAATAATAAATTTTAGACAATTAAAAATAAATCAATATATATATATATATATATATATGTGTGTGTGTGTGTATGTATTACACCGTCACCAGAGTTTAAATATGCACTCTTTAAGTGATTTCTTCAACAAAAAATATAAAAATAAATAGAGATCATATATATTTGGTCCACAACGTAAAAAAATTATTTTTGGCAAATTCAACGTAAAAACTTATTCATACTCTTAGAGGAGGTTATCAAGTTTTCCTTCTAATTCTCCAAAGAAATCCAACTCTCCACTAAATCTTTCGATAATTCATTGGGACGACTCAATTATTGGTTAAGTCAAAGGTGTATTATGTTAAAAGATGTGTAATTAAAGAACTATTCATGATTATTAGTGGATGAATATTCGAGAAACACGACTTGCATGTTAAATTCGCATCCCTCATAAATTTGTGTTCATTAAATTTGTAGAGTATGAATTTTGTGGGTCAACTAACTGGCCACACTACTTATAAACTCATACGACTCACATACTCATGCGACTTATTAACAGATGGACGCATGTGATTTATAGGATCCATGTAACCTATAAATTTTTATATAATATATATTTAATTATATGGGTACATGAGTTGAGAAATACAACCTAATTTTCGTATAGGTTGGACAAGTAATCTCAAAATGATTCGTGTATCCAAAATATCCAATCTAAACACGATCCGTGAGCGAGTCGCCCACAAGTCGTGTTCAAAATCGACACCCCTAGTCTCAACGTGATGTAAATACCACTTTCAATAATTAGATTATATTACAGTTTACTTATGATATGTACATTAAAATAGAAAAGGGGTTAATGGTTTCAAATGGTACCATATGTTTGACACAAGTTATCGGTTAGTACCTCTATGTTGTTTCATGATATTTTATGGTTCAGAATGTTGTTATTTAGTCCTAATTACTATTGACCGCCAAATTTGACTAACGGAATAGTGATGTTGCAGATATAAAGTAAAAATAAATATAAAAAATAGGGAAAAATCATTTTAAAATTTTATATAAATATAAATATATAGAGAGAGAGCAAGAGATAAATCTAAAAAGACTTAATAAAATTAAAAATCAAAAAATATAACTAAATTCAAAAAAGTAAAATATAAAACTTATTATTTATAAATTTATTTTTTAGTAAAAAAAACTAGTCAAGGACACTTGGATCAAATTGACCCAGCTTAGGGTCGAACCCTGGCCTGAGTTTTACCTCGATCAGGTCGCCTTATCTGGGCGATCAGGTCTGGGTCGGACCCAACCCTGTATTCGATCCAGGCTAGGTCAATTGGACCCTAAAGGTCGTTTACCCTTGCGATCCAATTGACCCAGCCAGGGTCGAACCCAAGGTTGAGTCCGACCTAAACCTGGTTGGGGTCCTCCAACCCAACCTAGGGTTCAACCCTTGGTTGGGTCAATTGGAACCAAGAGTCTAGACTAATTTTTTTTCTTCCTGTTTTTGATTTTTTTTTAATAAAATAAATTTATAAATAATATATTTTTGGATTTATAATTTAATTTTTTAATATAAAATCATATTTTTTAATTTACATTTATTCTTCTTAATTTTTAATTTTCAAATAATTATTGTTTTTTTTATAAATAATTTTTAGAATTTTTATTTTTATTTGAAATTTATATATTTTTATTATTTAAATTAAATATTATATCATATATCTACATGGCAATGACATGAAGCTGATGTGTCGCTTATTTGGCACAACATATGCAAGTCACATGAACATTTAACAAAAAAATGTAACGGAAGACTAATGGTGAGACTAAAGCATAACATTCTCAAACATAGAGTACCATATGTTAACCCAAATTTTGTTAAAGTACCATTCGATAACTTAAGTCAAACACAAAGTATTATAGGAACCATTAACCCATATAAAAATCTAGAAATTAAGTAACTATAGAAGAGGTATCTCACACAATGATAAGTGATGTACCTGATCAGATAATAGAAATTATTGTTATTTATAATAAATTGACTTAAGAAATAGAAATCAAGACACTTGAATATATACTTTTTTGTATAAAACATAATTCTTAATTAAATTTAATATTTATATATGATATAAAATATTCATCTTTAAGAAATAATTGTCTTCAATAAAAAGAACCTAAAACACTCGTTCTGAAAATTGTGTACTTGGTTTTTGAATTTTTTATTATTTAAAACTACTAATTTACTTTGCAAAGGTTATAATTTATATTATTCTAATTTATTCTTAAGTCATATTATTTTATTTTATTCTAAAAATAAAAAAAAAAAGCATAAATTTATTAAAACTGTTTAAATAATCTTAATATAGGAAAATTAAAATAACTTAAAAAACAAAATATTTTTAAGGAGAAAATAAATCTTTATGCTTTATCTTTTTAAAAAACAAAGAAACGTTTTTTTTTTTAATATCTTAGTTATTTTTTGTATAAAATGAATGATGGGTTTTATTTCCAATTGTTATTTTTTAGAATAAAAGAATTGATATAATTAAAGAATATAAAAAGTAATAAGTGAATTGCATATAGAATTTATCTTGATGAAGATAAACCAAACCGCAATAAAATTCCACACTTAATATAACACTAGAAAATATCTACTCTACGTGTGTGAAGTGTTTTTAAAACCAAACAGAATAATAAACTAAAAATATGGTCCACCTTTCATAACACGACAACTCCAACGGTTATATCATTATCATCCATGGGTAAATGACATAATCCAAATTCGTGACCCGTTTGGACATTAAAGAGTCAAGGGAAGGCCATCATATAAAATTACACGGTACAATTATGGATCAGTATTTTGTCTTTTAATTAGAGTTAAAACAAAATAATTAAATAAGGAGTAAAAACCAAAATAAAATGTTATTGACTTAAGCAATAATGCCCAAGAAAAGTGTTGAATTGACGGAGTAAAAAGCGCGTGAAAGTCGTGTTGAAATCAAAATTAAAATGCAATCTTTGAAAATTCAATGCTTCCCTTTATTTATTGATTGAAAGTCTCCACTTACAATCCATAAGTCAAACAATTGGATTTTGGTGTCTAATTCAAAGGAAACAAGATTAATCTCCGTAAAAAGTATAATTACATTAACCTTGAGTACTAATTAGGGAAGACACGACACGGTTAAACCAAATGCATCTGTAATGACCTGCATTTTATACGATAATGACATGCATTAAACACAACATGTGTCTAAACAACTCTTATCCGTTTAGACACGATTAATAACCGTTTCTAAACACATTTAACATGCAAATACACGATTAAGTATTTATCTAATATTTAGATTTATTTTTAATTATTTATGGGTTTTAAAACTTGATTATGAAATTAAATTAGAGAATTTGTAAATTTCATATTATATTAGTTATTTCGTGTTATTTCCTGTCACGATTTGTCTCATTTATATATGAATTTTTTATTTGTTCAAATAGTTAACTGTGTCTTAACGTGTTTTCCGTGTGTGATCTGTTTACGACTCTATCTGTTTAAACACGACACACGTTTATGCACGTTTAGGATTTTATCTGTTTATACACGACATTCGTTTATATACAACCAAATTAATGACACGGCACGTTTAGACACGACACACACGAATTGTCACTCCTAGCACTAATCATTCTAAACAATTTGGAGTTTTATTATATATGTAGAAAAAAAAAATTCTTAATTTAAATATATAACATTATGTAACTGAATAAAATATAGCATAATGAGTTGTTCCGTTAAAATTTGACCTACGACATTGCGAACTGCAAGTTAATGTGGGAGTTTGGTAAGAGTAAATGATTACCATTGCGGTGTGAATCAGGTTATGGTATTGAGTCGGGTTATATATAAAACTAAATAAGAAAATACAACTTCGTCTACTAATGTTTGAGCACAATTTGAGAATTCTCTTAATGTTTATTTTTAAATTTTTTATTCTCTATGTTTGATCATTTTTATTGAGTTTCATTATTCCATAAAATATTTCATTCAAACTTTAGCATAATATGTTTTAAAATATATAACAATACTTTTAAGAATATCATATTTAAAACCTTCACATTTTCATTAAAAGTTGAGTTCTACTTCAATAGAATGAGCTAGAGTCTGGGTATTGACCTTAGCACTACCAAAATTATATATGTCAAAAAGGCAAGAAAATAAGTTTGGTGCTCTATATCATGGTTAATGTAATCATTATCTTATAAAATAATTTTTCAAGTTTGAATTAAATATAAATATATTTATTTTAACCTAAGAGAATATGCTTTTTATAACTTTGATTTATGCATGAAATTACTAAAAAAAAATCATTTTTTAGATAACATTTTATGCTTACAATTATAATATTTTATTTATATAACTATGGTTATAACTATAATCGTGATTATTTTATAAAATATAATAATTATTTATTAATATATATACTAATTAGTTGTAATAAAAGTACAATTTTGCATAGATTCACGGTGTTGAATGATGTTAATGTTGAATATTTTTGTTGTTTGTGACATGATTTTGTGTATTTATTAAAATAATTAATGGTGTTTCATTACATCTCACATGTAATAATCAGTATAGATATTCAGATAAAACTGTAGTTAATAACCACTAATATGTAGTTTTAAAATATGAGTTCGTTATGACATTTATCATACTAAGAGTATATTCTAACCATTGTCAGTTCTAATAGTATCATAAGTTTTATACTAGAACTATTAATACATAAATGTATGGTTACTTATACTAAGAATGATTTATAGTAGTATGTATATATAACATGGTCTCAATCTACTACAAACGATGCTATAAATGGGTGTTTGATTGATGTATTAACCATGTGTTAGTATTAATTAATACAGTGTTTGATCAGAAATAATGATATGTATTAACTAATACATATGTATTAGCTAATACACAATTATAGTGTTATTGGATATTAACTAATACATCCTCTAATCATGGTATTATTTAATACATAATAAAAATTACTTAATTATTCTTAATCTATTAACATTACGTAAAAATAGTTTATCATGTTAGTTTTAAATTTTGATCAAATTTTGTGACTTTTAATATAAACTATTTTAAAAAAATATTATTTACTTAGATTAAATAATAATAATTAACGAAAAAATAATATATTAAATGAAAAATAAAATAATGTAATAATATTTATAATTTTCTATCAATAATTCTTTCATATATGTTTTAGTTTACAAAAACATGAAACCCTAAATCAAACACTACTGTTAATGTTTGGTAGTTGGTACCAGTTGAATTCAGAAACAATTTTTTAGTTCATTTCGACGATGATACATGACATATAATCAATATTTAAAAAAAATAGAAAAAAAAGTAATGAATAATTTTCTTAATAAAATTTTAATACTTACTCATATATTTAATGTTTTTTTAAAAAAAATATATTAAAAATGGCATCAAACAAACTTATATAATTTGCTCTATTTTTTCTGATCATTTATGCGCATGTGCCCATGAGGAAAAAACTTATAAGTGTTTATTTAATTGTTTCACCTCCATAATTCGCTATACAGAAGACTAACGCGGGTGACATAATACAATCTGGAAATAGATGAAATTTACCACAACGCTAGTGAATTAATTTGAGTCATCGACTATTCAAAAAAGACTTTCTTCTTCCTCCATTATCTCCGCAATTAGAAGAGAAAAAAAATATCATCTTCTTGTGGATACCGATAGTGCAAAACAATTGTATCTTAAAAGAGGAAGAAACAACAATGTTTAGCCATGGTATATTGAGTTCAACATTTTGAAAATCTACTCCCTAACATTTGTTACATGGTTTCCATTTCCTCTTGTGATTGGTGATTTAGGTAAGTGTTGTTCCACATATGTTTGTAAAATAATGTTAGTTCCAAGATCGGTTTGTAAAATCATGTTGTTCCACATGTTTGTAAAACCAACATAATGATGTATTTTGTATCTTCAGTTAGTAATCAATCACACATAGTCGCTTGAGAACATGAAGTTTTTAAATCTGTATGCATGAGAAAAACATATGGAACTGCAAAGTTTAGAAGAGAATAATCAAAATTGATTAAAGTGGGTTTGACTCAAAGGGGATACTATCTCATTTATTTTATGTAGGTGTTTTTTTTCTCATTTTTTTTGGATATTAATATATTTTGTTTTAAAAAATATACCAATTCATGTGTTAAACATATTTACATTGCAAAATAAATTTGAGGGTATTTATGTCTTTTTTCCACTTTACATGTAATTTTATATTGAATCAAACATTGTCTTATGGTATGTATGTATAAGTATATCTTAATACATGCTACATCCAAACATAATATTAATCAGTACATGTATTAACTAATACATCAATCAAACACCCCATAAGTGTGGTGCGATTATGATAAATATTATAAGTGTATCATATTTTTGTAAGTAAATACCATAACCATTTGTAGGTACAACTTTTAATTATCATAATTGTATTCATGAATCCCGTATTATAACTAATCGTTTTACACATATTTCATATTTGAAATACCCATATTTTATTCTAAATAAAGATTATCTATTAATAAATAAAAATATATTACATATGGGTTAATGCACAAAAAAGTTACCTGAATTTTGACTGTTTTACGTAAAACTACATGAACTTTGGTTTTTTAAATTTCGCTTCATGTATTTTTAAAGTTAGGATAAAAGGTTATCCCTATTAATCTTTTTTTAGTTATATTTGGACACTAAATGACGTATTGGCACATGGTTGGTTGTAAACACTATATTATTTTAAAAATATATATAAATGAGAGAAACACTGGAAAATTGATATAGTAAATCCAAAATTTTAATATACTTTTTTTTAAAAAAAATTACATGAAAAAAATAAAAAGTGTTTTCTTAATTATTTCATATTTTCTATAAAAAAAAAACTATTAATTAAATACTCATATTTAACCTCTCAAATTTTCATATTTTAGTCATTTTTAAAATGGTTAATTACTTAAATGGTTACACATGTTTGCCCAATGTGCAGAATGTGTAAACATGTTACACATCTTTTTTCCAATGTGATTAATTGGTTACTCCGTTAGTGAACCGTTAATTTTTTTGTCAGTTAACATTTTGAACATATTTTTGAATTATTAAATGGCTATTATACCCTCACTTGTTGTTCTTCAACCATTGAACTTGTTCTTCATCTTCTCCTTCATAGAAATTGTGATTTTTCACAGACCCAGTGCACAAGGAGCAACTCCAAGGTCGTTCCAAATTCAGAACAACTCCAATTTCGTTCCACATGTCTACAATTCACAGGACCAAACACAAACAAACCAAAGCAATGTTCTTGTTGAAACACCAACAACAAGAAATCCAACTGTTGCTATTACAGAGAATGTCTGTATATTAATATGAGATTGTTCAAGTAACAATCTTGTAACTCTTCATCTTGTCGATCCATGAAATAAAAGAGTTCCTGGAGTTCCTGAAACCAACGAATCCATGTTCCTTACTCTTGTTCATGTTGTCCAGCATCGTCACCTTCCGAAGCATCTGATCTGCATACCACCACACTCTCAACTCATCCACTTTCGTCTCCTGCAACTGATTCTCCAACACTGTCTGCTTCCACTTGAACACGCCTCTGTTGCTGCAGTTAAACGTCTCATTCCGTGCATTCGGGTCCACTGACACCCAGGTTTGCTGTTTTGCGATCAGATTCGTGTCCGCAGTCGTGGTGTAAACTCAAATCGCTCCGACGATGTTCTTGAGGCTACACGAAATTGGTTGGGTTATCCTTGATTTGAACACGAAATTGTTGTACACGAAATTGTTGTACACGAAATTAGTGTGCTGCGCAAGAGTCGATTTTGATTTTCCCTTGACATGAAATCGCAAATCTGTAATTCCATTTGAAGAAATCGAAAAGTGATATTCATCATTTGGTGTTCTTCGGTGTTCTTATGTTGATTCTTCCTGTTCTTTGAGTGAACAATAGAGTTTAGTGTTAATAAACTAATTAAAGATGAGTAATATTGTCATTTCATATGTTAGAATAGTGACTTAACAGTTATTTTTTTACGATAAAAGTAACAAAATAAATTAGTCACATTCTGAAATATATGTAACCATTCAAACATCTGTAACTATTTAAGTAATTAATATTTTTTAAAAATAATATAGTTTTCTACACTTTATAGCAATCACATAAACACGTCATTTTTCATTCAAATTGAACCAAAATAACAAAGGTAGCTTTTCGTTAAGTATATCTAACAAAAATAGAAAAATTAAGGTTCGAGGATAGCTTTTACTTAAGTGAGCAAAGTTTGACTAGTTTTTTCGTTATTTTTTTTTTTTTGGTATAACTAGTTTTTTCGTTATTAATCCTATATATAATATCCTACACATAATTACATTATAGATAGAAACTTTATTATATAACTGCATTATATTGCACCATAATAATACAAATAATCATATATATATATATATAAACCACAAGTTTTAAGTTTTCACTTAACTTCATTCTAACTCCCCTTAATTTTCCTTTTTAAACTGCGTTGTTAATCGAGAAGTACTTGTCCCAACGAACTTTAACTGACCACCCAACCCTATCTAATATCTATTCACTCCAGCAAAATCCAACCCGAGTTCAAGCTTAAGCAGTGGACCGGGTCCCTGTCGTCAGTTAAGGATGTGGACTCCAAGTATTAAATTTGAGGTAATACTTTTAAAAAAAATAAATTTGAAGTATAATTTGTAAAGTGGACAAAAATAAAATAGCGATTTGATTATATATATATATATATATATATATACAAAAATGCAATATTTATTTCACATCTATGACATACAAAAATATGGAAATTTCCCATCTCGTAAAAAAAATGAAATTTTTTAATCTTCACATCTATCATGGGCATGAATATTAATTAATACCCGAAGGAGGTTTTTTTTTTTGGCCAATAAACTTCATATATCATTCACTAAACGAAACATAGTTCGGGTACATAATATTATCCGCTACGATACAACGAAATAAAGAGGTTGGTGGTGATAACACCCAATCCGAAGGACACAACCCCGCTAATGCATTCTTCACTATCCAATCCGCACAAGAGTTGACGGATCTTGAAACATGTTCCCATGCAATTTCCCTAATCGAAGATGAAAGGGTTACCGCATTTGACAAAATGGGATCAATTCTCCAAGCGAAGTCCCGCCTTTGAATGTGATTGACAATATTCAAGGCGTCCGTCTCAATGATTACCCTAGGCCACCCCTTGTCGATAGCTAACTGAACCGCCGAGTAGACCGCATGAGCCTCGATCTCATCGACCGATCCCGCAAGCCGCATTCCACAATCGCCTCCACGTACCACGCCTGCGACATCCCTAGCGATTACACCAAAACCCCCCTAAGGGTATCACAAGACCAAGCACCGCCGCAGTTGATCTTGATCACCCCCGGAGGAGGTCCGACCCACGCTCGGAAGTGTTCCCGGTTGCGCACCCGTGTCTCGGTCGATCCCATCTCAATCATCGTGCGGGTGATCTCTTGATGAATAGCTGGTGGGAAGGGCTGGATGCCCTCGTAGGTGAGGCTACACCTTGATTTCCAGTTTGCCCACGCCAGCACCATCGATCGCCTTCAGTTCTCGGTCCGAACCCTCCTTCGATCTCCTGTCATGTCCGTTACTGCAGCTAGCCAATCATCGACCGAGTGCTGCCCTAGTTCCAGCTCATGACGGTCCATGTATGATTGTCAAACCTGTTTCACCCAAGGACACACAAAAAACATATGTTCACGAGACTCAGTTACAAGACAAGTAGGGCAAAGTGGATCAATGAGGAGGTTTATTTACAAAAGAAAGTTTCTAATTTTTTTTATATATATATAGAAGAACAATATAATTAACTAATTTTTTTTTTGACCATATATAATTAACTAATTAGCGCGCGATTATGATAAAAAATAATAATATATTTAAGATCAGCATCAACCTGACGTAAGCATCAAGATTAAACTAATCAACGGCCACTATAACCACCGTCTATAGATAGACACAATTCTGCATTTATTAATATATGGGACCCTTGATTCCATTCAATGTTTTGATCTCACGGTTGAACAGCTTCTTTCACCGCACGACAACTTAAAATTGTTTATTTTTTTCTCTACATTATCTTTAACAATAATTAAAAAAATGCCTAAAAAGAGGCATTTGACAATGTCACCAAGAATTCTATCCAATATAAAAACTAGGAATGAATTGCTTAAGCTCTATAATTGCATGGGAAATTTACTAATTTCTCAATACCGGATTTTCTCTCTCTTTTTTCTTCTTCTTATAATTAAAAGATTGTGTAATATGCAGTAACATGCTAACAAGCAATACAAGTGGAAATTATTAAGTGGGAAATATAATTTTCATGTTGTTCAAAATCTTTAGTAAACAAAGAGGCAGAATTTATGGATTGGTGGTGGTGGTTTGTAAATAGCATCTGTCTTTTAGAATAAATCTTCAAATGGAAGAAAAGGTAGTTGAAGTTGGCAAGATATTGAGTGACAAAGTGGCCAACCTTCTCACAGTCCCCACCCGGCTTCTCTCTCCAAGATCATCATTAAGCCAAATTTGGTGAAATTAATATAAATAAATCTTAAAAGATAAAAGGTAGTGGGAGAAAAAAAAAGTAATTTATTTTTAACCCATTCGGATTTCAGGAGACAGAGCAAAGAGAAAAAAAGGAAGACCCATTCCATGACAAGGCAAGAGAAGAGAAGGGAAGAAATGAAGAGGGAAACTCTTCCCTCTCCTCCTTTCCATTGAAAACATCAGTTTCTTAAAGGACAGAACCATAAACACCGTGTAAAGGTGAGTGGGATTTTGCTCTTCATTTCATTTGACCTTGTTGATTCTGGACTATTTTGGTTGAATTTGTCTCAATTTAGTGTCCTTTTTTGGTGATTTGATTCAATTTTATGTATGAGAATTGTGAGAGGTTGAGTTTTGGAGAGGTGAGTTGGGGTTTGGGGTTGCTTTCCTTCTGTCCTTGGATTCCCCACTTTAGCACAGACAAAAGAGCTCACTTTTTCACTGTCATGAATCATCATCTTCCATCTAGTTCTCTAAAAGAACTTAGTTTAACCCAATTCAGAAGAAGAAAATAGCTCTCTCTAGAAGGAAGGAAGGAAGACCATGTCCTCAAGAAACTCTATGATTGATCCTATGGAAGATTTCCCTGGACTGGAGAAGAATATGCAGCTCGTGAGCCTTTCCTTTTTGTCTTGTCTTGAATCCGTGTTACTTTTTTTTATTTAAAAAACATCTTTAATGCAAATTTCTTGAACAAATTGAAATTGTATGGCTGATAGATTGTCAGTACATGTTAAGCTGTAATTTCCGATCCAAACAAAACGTGTTGTAGTTTTGGATTCTAGCTGTTGTCTTTTATCATCTATTTTAATAACTTTTCTGCTAAGGCCGACCGTTCACTCTAGCTAACTACTGTTGGTAGTTGATTTTAGCTGCTGTTGCTTACACTTACGGTTTGTATTAAAAACCTTTGATTTCATCTTCTTCCCTGTACTTCATCGTTTTCAGAGTTTGATTTCCGTAATCGATATGGGAGGGCTTCTCCGGTTTCAATTGGACACTGAATTAGATTTGCAGTGTTAGTTGAATTTTGAGGTTGAAAAGAAAAATGAGAGAATTGTTTGCATGCAGGGAGAAGAGTAATGCTACGAAGATGGGGAAGAACGGCAGTTGGTTTTCTACAATCAAAAGAGTTTTCGTAAGCAACTCCAAGGATAAGATTGTCAACGTAAGGAGTTCCCTAGAATTGTTGATTCCCAAATGAAAAGCTTGAATTTTGCTCACAATTCATTTGAAAAAGATACTGAAAATGTTGCATTGGCATTATGGCTCATGTTCTTGATGTTGTAAGATCCGGGAAATGTGGGATCTATCTATATTTGAGGTTTTCGATTCATAATTGGTGTAAAACTGAATCTGTCAGGAGGTAGAGGAGAGAAGAGACAAGAAGAAGAACAAGGGGACAGGGAAATCAAGGAATGGAGAGAGGAAATCGTTCATTCCGCTCTTCAGAGAGCCGAGCAGTATAGAGAAAATACTTGGAGAAGCCGAGAGAGAACACAATCTATCATTCAGGCCTCTAACTCCAACTCCACCCCCACCACCTCCCGAGCAGCAGCAGCAGACATGGAGACAGCCCGATCAGCAGTTCCTGAGGACCCCTGCATCGGTTGTGCCACCTTCTCTTCCTCTTCCGCAACCTCCTGTAGTTCCTCCCAGAGCTGCCTCACCAAGGCCGCCTTCTCCCAGAGCTGCTTCTCCCAGAGCTGCTTCTCCCAGAGCTGCTTCTCCCAGGATTTTGAGGAATCGCCCAGAACCAACTCTGAGGAATCAGCATGCCTCTGCTACTAAGATTCAGGCAGCTTACAGAGGTTACATGGTCAGTAGACTCTGCAGCGTTATTTTCATAATTGGATGAACAAGATTATGACCTTAGTCCATGAATTATATCCCTTATCGATGCAGTCTTGTTTTTAATGTACAGGCGAGAAGGAGCTTCCGTGCTTTGAGAGGTTTGGTGAGGCTTCAAGGAGTAGTGAAAGGACAGAATGTGAAGAGACAGACAATGAGTGCGATGAAATACATGCAGATGTTGGTTCGGGTGCAGTCCCAGATACAGTCGAGGAGGATTCAGATAGCAGAGACCCAGGCTCGGGATCAAGCCCAGGACAAGGAAGTCGACAGTAAATTCACAAGTCCCGTAAGTTTAACCGTGATTGTTTTACCATACCTTTCATTTGCTAACGTAATTTCTTAATCATTGGATATTGAATTAGTCGGAGGGGGGAAACTGGGACGACAGCGTACTCACAAAGGAGGAAGCAGATGCAAGACTGCAGCGCAAAGTCGAAGCTACCATGAAAAGAGAGAGAGCTATGGCTTATGCAAACTCAAATCAGGTAATATATTCATTTCTAGGATACAATATTAACTCCGCATTTCATGTTCGGGATTAGTCGGGTATGAGTGTACCGCAAAATAGGAACAAAATGGTTCATTTAAATTGACAAAAAAATTAATATGTATATATATATATAAAGTGATTCACAAAACGGTATGATGTTTCACATATGAACCGGTTTTTATGGTTCGATCGAACTGTTTCATATTTTATTCAAAATACTATACTACTTTCGAACCGATTCGGCTGAATCAGTTAAAAATATTACGGTTCACATGTGATATGGTTCGGCTAAGCCGAACCAGTTCTTTTTTCCACACCTAGTCGTCGACCACCATTGGGGCCAGTCTCTTGTCCCAATGATGGTCGCAGGCTACTTACCCGTTGAATTTGAGGGTTGCCGTTCCCAATGTACTAAATATAGGGGTGACAATTTCTGACACGACACGATCTGTAACGATTTGCATTTTACACGATAATGACACGACACAATTAATAACCATGTCTAAACAACTTTTATCCGTTTTGACACGATTAATAACCGTGTCTAAACACATATAACATGGAAATACATGATTAACCATGACTAAACACGATTAAGTATATTTATTTAATATTTTGATTTACTTTTTAACTTATTTTTTAATTACTTATGAATTTTAAAACTTGATTATGAAATTAAATTATAGAATTTGTGAATTTCATATTGCATTATTTGTTTTTGTAATTTCTTGTCACGGTGTTACGTGTATATATAATTTTTTTTTGTTTAAAAAGTTAATCGTGTCTTAACATGTGTTTCACGTGTGATCTGTTTACGACTCTATCTGTTTAAACACGACACACGTTTATGCATGTTTAAGATTTATCTGTTTAGACACGGCACGTTTAACGATACGACACAATTGAATTGCTACCCCTAACTAAATATGCAATGAAGCCTAGTAAATTTGTTTGACAATGCTAAAAATTGTGAAACTTGAGTGAAATGTTTTCCAGTTCAGGACGTTGTTGATTCCTACCCAATCATTTTTTTTGGAAATGTTTTTTTGAACTTTTATAAATTTTTTAAAATTAGATTAGATATTCATTTTGAACTTAATGATTCATTGGGTTTTGTTATCCCACTGTCTGTAGCTATGGAAGTCGACCCACGCACCAAGCGATCTTCTATCGAGTGGAGTCCCACGGTGGTGGAACTGGCTCGAGAGGCAGCTGCCCCAACAAACCCTAGTCGATAATCAAACCCCGAAAAGCTACCGACTCACTCCAGCAAGGCCCAACTCTGAGTCCAAGCCGAGCCTGCAACCCATTTCCTCCTCCCCAAACAACACCAGCAATCGGCATCATCAACGCAACTTCAGGTTCGAGAACACTGAAGCAGCCACGCCAAGATCGTCAAGGTCCTCAATCATACCATCGAGGCTAGCCCAGACCCCTCCCTCAGGTAGGACCCCATTGTTTGTCGGCTCGAGTGCGAGTAAATACTCGATGTCGAGAGTAGGTGGTGGGGGCCATTCCGCCTTCGGTAAGGATGATGATAGCCTCGTGAGCTGCCCACCATTCTCGGCTCCAAACTATATGGTCCCAACTGTCTCTGCACAGGCCAAAGCCCGACCTAACAGTAACCCTAAGGAGAGGTTTCCGGGCACTCCAGGCAGTGAATCTAGCCGCCGCAGCTCTTTTCCGCTGACCCAGATGGGGTCCTATAAGTGGAACAAAAGGTCTTTCTTTAGCAAGGACTCGAGCTCTCACCGAGCCAAGGTTGGCTTAGATAAGAACCAGACACGGCAGTCTATGGACAACAAAAGTGTGGACTCGACAGTTTCATTGCCTGTTGGGGTTGGAAGGAAACCGTTTAATCGATTTGTGTGATTTTTTTATATGGTCTACCTTATTATATATATATATATATATATATTTCTTTCTGTGAAACTACTGATTTGAGTGTGTTGTGGTATATTTATCTACGTTTCCACTTATTGATGTAAAAGGGTAATCAAGAAACACAATAGAGGGAGTGATTGGTTTAAGGTTAATCGGGTGTGGAGTACATTTTGAAAAGAAAAAAAATGAGTTTTTTCTTCTTAATATTTGGTCACACTTTGAGTTTTCTCATTATGTTTAATTTTTCGTTCAAACTTAACATATTTTAAAACAAATACACTTTATTTTTTAAGAATGGCATAATTTAATATTTAACTTTTTTTATATATTACAATTAAGTTTTGATTCAAAAAGACTCAATTGAGTCCCATCAATTAAAGTTGAATTGACCTCTAGATTGAATTGGCTAGAGTTTGGTTCTTCACCCAAACTCTAGTTTATTCGACTAAGACTAAATTGAATATCAATTCAATTGAACCCCAATTGAGGGGTGGAGTCTTGACCCAACCAAGACCCCACTTATGAGCCAGAGCGTTTGGATCAAGGTTCAGACCTTAGCCCATTCAATTTAGACTCAATTGAGCCGCGATCGAATAAGTACTCAATTGTCGCTTATAATACAATTTTGAAAGGATTAATTATAGGGAAAAGTATGAAAATGGTGCAACATGTTTCACAAAAATGGTTTTTGGTGCTATTTTTTTTTTGACGATGGTTAATGGTGAAATACGTTTGTAAACGATGGTAAATGAACCTTCCATCTACAAAACGTTTAATTATGTCGTTAAGTTGTCACGTGACTTTATAAACCGTATTTTCGGTTGTAAATCAGTTTGGAAAATACTTATATGCCCTCTCCTTATTTGGTCCGGTCTTCTTCATCCGATTCTTCTTGGGTTCTTCATTTGTTCAAACGTTCTCTTCTCCTCACCGGTGCTGTTTCGTCTCCGCTACTTGAAGCTTGGTTTCGTCTGCGATTTTCGTCTCGGTTGGACTTCCTCTCTTCTTTACTTCGTTCTCGTCTGGAGAAGTAGGTTCCTTCGTTCTATTCTTCTCCCCGTTCGGGTCGGTGTAACTTCCATTGTTGAGAAATCGGTTCGATCAACCAGAGATTTCGCCGCGGAAGTTCTTGAAAACGTTAAGGTGAGTATGTCATTGGTTAATACAGTCTAAAGTCTGGATTTTTATGTGTTTAGTGGGTTAGTATGACCGAAATATGAATTTGTTGATTTTGGGCTGTTCGGTTACTGATAATGCCTAAGAAGTGTTGATTTTGATTGCCTTTTGTTGTTATCTTCTGTCTGATATACAGGAATTTGACTGATTTATTAGTGTTGTTCGGTTATGTCTGCTTAGGGTTGTTCGGTTTTGACTGATTTATGTTATATGTCGGTTCTTGATGTTGTACGTTATGTTGTGTATTTGTTGGATTATAACTGAATTAGCTTCTCTATTTGATAGTAATGTCAAAAGACAAAGGGAAGAGACCAATGGAGGATGATATTGATGATGATAGAGTGCATGAGTCAGACCAAAACACAGACACAGATTTAGATTCCGATTCAGTTTTGGATCCAAACTGGAAGCCAAGAAAAATGGACGAAAGAGATTTAGGCTCGACCGATGACAGCGTCGATGATAGTAACGTAATGAAAAATGTTAAGGGAAAGGGAAAAGATAAATCAGTCAAAGGTAGAAGCGACTGCAACTAAAGGTATGTTTTTCCCTTCAATTTGGATTTGAAACGTGATGAACAAGAAAACACTGATGCGAAAGCTTTTTTCCTTCACAGGCACGAGAAAGATGATGATATCATTGGAATAGATGTTGAGGAAAATTTTCTTTCTTTTCAAGCGGTGGATGCAAGTAACTTCAACGAAGGGCAGTATCCGAGTGACACGTTAAGAACTCCACCCCCTCAGATGTTGAGGATGAAGTCACAAGTAATAAAAGACCTCATATCATTGACCAAGAAGTAGATGCTGAGAATAACTCAGGTAAGGCGAAGAAGGACCTTAGAGTCGGGATGTTGTTTGTGGATGCGAAAGCATTCCGTGAGTACATGGTTGATCATAGCATCCAAGAGGGATATGAACCAGACTTCAGTCAGAAGAATTGTGCCACAAGGGTCGTCGTCAGATGCAAGGTACATAATTGTCCATTCAAGGTGGTTGGTGTTAAACTAAACAAGACGAAAACATTTCAACTGCGACACCTCACAAAGGAGCACGACTGTCCAAAGGCGTACATAAGTAGAAAGATTGGTGCCAAGTGGATTGCGAAGAACTATCTGGATCTAATAAGGAATGAACCAAAAGTCATAAGCAAGACAATTGCAGAGGAGATATCAAAGACATACAATTTCGACGTGAATAAATGGAACATCCAATAAGGAATACGAATTGCTAGAGAGAAACTCCGAGGCGATAGACTGTGGCAATTTGAAAGACTGCGGGACTACGCAGCAACTGTGATGATGCACAACCCTGGAAGCTCAGTGTTCATCCAAGTTGACCCAATCCCAAACCCCCTAAGACCGAGATTTGAGAGATTATACATGTGTCTTAAGGCATGTGTAGATGGGTTTAAGGCATGTAGACCATTCATTGGTCTAGATGGTTGTCACTTGAAGGGGTTGGACGGGGGACAGTTGTTGAGTGCCGTAACAAGGGACGCAGATAATAGAGTCTTACCTTTGGCCTACACATGGGTGGAGGCAGAAACTACAGAATCCTGGACATGGTTCCTTTAGCTGGTGAGAAGTGATATCGGAAATGACCGTCAGTTGGTGCTTATGTCTGACCGACAGAAGGTATGAACGACCTTCATTCAGTTCCTTTACTGTCTTCAACATTTCCATGACTGAATGTATATTTTGATGATGAAGATGATTTTGTTGCTGCTTCAACTGCCCCTCCTGTCCTGTCAGATTGCAGGGAGACTGTGCTTTTACCACAACCCTTGAAGACTAAGAAGACCAAAGTGTTTAGGCCAGGTTTTAGAAAATCACCAAGGAAGGTTAAACAGCCGAGGACCTGCAAAGATAGGTTCACTCAGTAATTTTGGGTTGGTTTAGGGTTCCTTTTGTGGGTAGTCCCATTTTGTGTCTCATTTTGTGGGTAGTTCTGTTGTTGCTGGTAATTCTGACAATGGTGTTAGATGTTAGATGACAATTTCTGTCCCATTTTGTGTTGGTTCTGTTCTGTTTCGGTATTTAACTGATGCTGTCGTGACACTTGTTCTGATGGATAATGGTATAACATGTTCTGTTTTGATGGAAGTTTGGTGCAACATGTTCTGTCTTGATGGTTTTTGGTTCAAGTTGTTGATGTTCTGATGGATACATATGAAACACGTTTAAAATATGATGGTTTTTGATACAACTTGTTTCTATTTCATGTGATGTTGATACAAACACCAACTATGTACGACATACACTACAACTTAACAACATAACACACTGCAGATCCAACATAACAACTACAACAACATAAGGCCAATAATAGTCAATGACATTACATAATGACCCAAACAAGAACACCTAATATCACAATGAACATTGAAATTAGGATTTTTTTTTTGATATTGCACCATCAAACGCAGGGAAGCAATTTCTTCATTCAGGGAAGCAATCTCTTCATTCAATTCGGCCCGGACTGTGTCGAACCTCTTCAAAGCCCTCTTTCCATACTCACACATTGGAGGGTCTGCCCATTCAAAGTAATTGCAATGACTCCCGCATGAAGACGTTTTCCACTGCATGTTTCGAAAAAAATTAGGGGATGAGGGATGATCAAATTCGGTTGTCTATTCAAAATTAGGGTTTCCAAAGTACTAAAATTGGGACAAATTAAAACCGAATTACCGAATATCTTGGGCATCCATAGAACATACGCCCAAAGTTCTTCGCCGTACCAGCTGGAATTGCATGCGACAACAACCCACAGTGGCATAATCGGCAGTCATACTCGTGGAATGTCTTCGGCAGGGACTTCGGTTCGGAAGACGAAGACGAAAACGTCGAGTACTTACCTGGAGGCATGGAGAACTTCAGCAGCAATCTTCAAGCAAGGGGACCAGCTTCAAGGAGGCATGCAGCACACCAGCTTCCCACGACACTCGATCACTTGGGCACACCAGCTTTGACAACAACATTTGGGCGGGATACTAAATAGGTTGATAAGGGCATAAATGGTGAAACATGTTGCACCATTTTCATACTTTTCCCTTAATTATAACATTTTTTCAAGTATTCTACATTTTTGCAATTTTCAAAGCACCTTTTATTAAGTTTGGATGGACAAATTATCGGAAAAGAAAAAATCGACAAATGAACATTATGTTAAGGAACATAATTTTCAAAAACAAATATAAAAGGGATTCTCAAATTCCGCTTAAACATTAGGGGGCCAAATAATACTTTACCGTTACAAAAATAACATAATACTTTTTTTTGGACGATGTCATGATAAGTGTCTATTTCATACGACATTCCATCAAGTCAAATCACTACTAAACTTTAGGCAGAGAAGTTAACTACTATTGAAATGCTCTCCTCTATTTTCTCCCTATCCCTTTAGGCTATCATCTTTTCAATTTCTGTCTTCTCAGCCTCCCTAGAATATTATCTTCTCAGCCTCCCTCGTATGTCGGATTACTCCTCGGAAGTTAGATCTCGTGATCCGTCCTCCACTGTTATCCATGACCCCATGGAGGCTGTACAAACTCCAATCATGGAAATTAGTAATAAAAAAATGTCATATAAAACCAAACTTACGGGAGTCATATCAGAGGCCTTTGAGAAAGTTGTTTATGTGGACCAGCTTCACTTTAACGATGTCAGAGAGTGTTGGGTATTGATAGTGACAACCCAATAAGGAAAAGGCCCAAGAGGCCTAATAACTATGAAGAGGTGAAACCCAGGTCATTCGAACCGGACCGACCCATGCTAAGGTCGATCTGACCCTCATAAAGTGGCCTAGTATCGAGCCCAAGCTAAAGTAGATGCCAAAGGCTCCATCACTAGTCGCCATTAACACCAAGTCGCGGGCTCCTACTGCTCGCCATAGGAGTGCTCGCCCCAAAGAGAGCCCTACATCTCTTCTCTGGTCCTACCAACCATCACCGAAGATATGACCACGATATCCCGCATATCTCGGGCACATATTCTCTGAAGATTACATATGGTAACTGCAATATTACGCTATAACCGTAATATCTGCTATCATAATCTTCACCAAGACAATATTCATTAAGATATGCTGTTCTCTTTTACGGTTTGGTCTCCTTACTCTATAAATACCTTTGGTTTACATACATTCAGTTACGTTTTGAGTTTTACACACACATATACTCATTTAAGCATCGGAGAGGGACCCAGAGACACCCCTTCTGTTGCGATCCCCTTTCTGCAGGTTCACCGGAGCTAAGGCGAGAACAATCTTCATCCTTCCATTGACATTCAATTCACTGCCAAGTCAACATTCAGGAAATCAATATCCAACATTTGGCGCCGTCTGTGGGAAACGAGTGATACAGCCATGCAAACTCGATCCAAAAGTAATCGTCGGAACCAGACCAATGAGCAGTCCTCTAACAGCTCTGATTCCGCCGCAGCTTTGCCGTTCCATCATGAACCTGCTAGCCAAGCTGCACCTAATGTCGTCCCCCTGAGGGCGGCTTTAGAACACGTCGGCAATTCCAGATCGGCTCCCGTTCCCAACGCCACAGAGACTCCAGCACCGCAAACCGTCTACATCGCTGGGGAAAACATCCAGTTAACTCCGAAGATGATATCACTTCTAGAGGCAATCTTAGGACAGGCTCGTCGGCAAGCCTTTGTTCCTCAGGAAAACTCTCGCCCCGCAGCTGCGGGGCCCAGGCCGACAGAAACTAGAAATTCGGGAACCACAACCCCCCAGGAAGATTAGGAGATGACATCGGGACACCAGTCCTTACCCTCGGCGTCCACTGAGCCACCGTTGACCATCTATTACGCCAATCCATCCAGTGCCATGCCGAATGGAGGGCAGCCAAACCAGTGCACTCTTGATCAAGTGAAGGAGCTTATCAGCAAGAGGCTCCAGGAAAGGCGAACGACAGTCGCAGCTCCCTTCAGAGAGCGATCAACTCATCCCTTCACCACTGAACTGGTCGCCATCAAAATCTCCAAGGATGTAGTCACCAGGGCAATCCCTGAATACAGTGGCGGAGGTGATCCCATTATCCACATCAACAAGCATGAGGCCTCACTGTTGGGTAAGTCAAATGATTCGAATCAACTGGCTTTATTATTTCCGTTGACCCTTTTGGGCTCGGCGTCGTCCTGGTTCTTCGGCCTCATTGCAGGATCAATAGGGACTTGGTCAGAGCTGAAAAACAAGTTCTTGGAGAGATACATGGGCGAGCGCCAACTTATGAAGAGTGTGGTCGCCTTAGATGCGGTCAAACAGCAACCATGAGAGTCACTGACCGACTTTTATGGACGTTTTCATAAGAACGTCACAGAGATAGATCGCCGAGTTGCGGATGGGGAGATTATTCGAGGCTTCTATCGAGGATTGGATGTGGCCAACAAAGCCTCAAGAAGATTGATGATTGCCGTATTCTTAAGCGAGACATTGAGAAGTTGATTCAGAGGGGGATGTTGAAAGAGTTTGTGGCGGGACGAGACAGGAGTTGAATGCCACCACGTCAAAACCACTCGCCATCTCCGCCTGAGCAATCCGGCCCATACCAGAGCAGGAGGGTAGTCAACCTGATTGCTGGAGAGTTTGGTGCCGGAGGCGAGGGGTCACATGCAAGGGAGGTCTATGCAACTCAAATTTCTACAGCGGTCCAGCTGGGGAAACGACATTGACCTGAAAAGGACATTGTCATTTCATTCTCTGAAGATGACTTGGCGCATGTCACCACCCCTCACAATGATGCCCGGGTTATCACAACCGATGTCGACGGTTGTGACGTAAAGAGAATTTTGATCGATGGAGGGAGCTCGACAGATATTCTGTTCTTGGACGCTTTTGAGAAGATGGGAAAGTCCAAGCGCGACCTAAAGATGGTTGATTTTCCATTGATCGGTTTTTCTGGGAGAACGAATTATATGCTGGGGGCAATAACCCTGCCAGTGATTCTGGGAGAAATATGGAAGAGCATCAAGGTGTCGGTCACCTTCCTGGTGGTCGACTCACCTACATCATACAACGCCATCCTGGGGAGGACCACGATCAATACCAATAAGATTGTGGCCTCCACAGTCCACCAAAAAATGAAGTTCCCCACACCCAACGGGATTGGAGACGTACTTTGCGATCAGCCTTCCTCGCGACAATGCTATGTAAACTGCCTGCGACGGAAAAATCAAAGGGAATCCCTCGCCATCGAAACAGAGGCTGACCCTCATGAGGATTTGGCTCGACCGGCGCCTATGGAGCAGTTAGTGGAGGTTGAGATTGATGGTCCAGACAAGAAGATACGTATTGGGACCACCTTGAACGATGACCAGAGGCAGACCATGACTGCACTCCTCAAGGAATTCAAGGAGCTTTTTGCTTGGAAACCGAGCGACATGCCAGGTATTAACACTGACATCATCTCTCACGAGCTGAGGATAGATCCATCCATCAAGCCAATAGCTCAGAAAAGGAGATCATTCGGCTCAGACAAGCGTTTGGCGATCAGGCAAGAAGTTGGCAGGTTGATCGAGGTCGATTTTGTCAGGGAGGTGAGATTTCAGAGCTGGGTCGCCAACCCAGTTCTTGTTAAAAAGTCAAATGGAAAGTGGAGGATGTGTGTTGACTTCCGCGACCTGAATAGAGTTTGCCCCAAGGATTCCTACCCTCTTCCCAAAATTGGCGTTCGTCCGGACTGAAATAATTGTTTTATGACTAATATATCAATGTGGCTAGAAGAAAATTGGAGGAACTCAGATTTACATGAAGACGTGATAGTGTGACGATTCATATTCTCATTGGCTATTTGACTACTATGGAATAATAGAAATTCTTGTATTTTCAATAACCCACCAGTTACTATTGATGTTAAATCTTAATATTTGTTTCAGACGATGGAAATTTCAAAGGTGCGCATAAGAAAACAGACAAAGCTAAAAACTTATATCATCCATGTGGGTTGGATTCCTACGGCACACGATTCGATAAAACTTAACACAGATGGGTCAGCTAGGGGAAATCTGGGACATGCAGGAGGTGCAGGGATAATAAGGAACGAATGGTGTGGATGGGTGAAAGGGTTCCAAAGAATAATTGGAATAACCGATAGTTTGGTCACTCAATTGCGGGCGATACGAAATGGTTTAATTTTGGCAAAAAAACATAGGAGTGAAAGCCCTCCATATAGAATCAGACGCCAAGGAGACAATTAATCTTATAGTGGAAGAATCACAATTTGATAGACCACTCATGCATCTTATTCTTGATTGCAAAAATCTTTTGTTTGAATTCCATAAATTCAAAATCAGACACATATACCACCAATGGAGTTGCAGATGCTTTAGCAAAAGAGACTTCCAGGCTGTATGAAACTTACCTAGTTCTTTTGAATCCTTCACAAGATGTCTTGAAACACCTATCTTTTGATAGTGTTGGTAAATTCAAATCTAAATTAGTTATAGACATTGTGTACTAATCCTCTATAGTTTAGCTACTCATTTACAAAAAAAAAAAGGGTCAAATCACTACTTATTTGTAAGTTTAATGTTGTGACATTATGATTTATCTCACAAGACATGTACTTCTTAATAGGTCTGGGTAAAAAAATTGGTTCAACCAAACATAAATGTACCACATTCGAATTGTGTCTCTTTATGTGCAAAAAATGGTATTTTAGTTAAAAATATGCAGCGGTTCGTTTGAACCATAAAAATTTTGTTCACATTTTTAAGAATCGTGCCCAAATCATCGAAGTTTCATTAAGAGTTAAGACGGACATGCTATTGTTGAATTATTTAATTTAATTAGTTAATACCAAATGAGTACGTGATATGTTATGTATTATTTTAAGCATTAAATAATCATTCACTACAAGAATCTGTATCAACAGCCACAAAATTAATTTGTTGACACAAGGAGTGGGTTAGTAAAACGGTGTATAAGTGACGAGTTTTAGTATCAACAAGCTTGTCGTAGCACAAACAATCTTTTATTATTGACGTTTGCCATCGCAATATGTCTGTGCCGACCAAATCCATGTGTCAAAAACTCAACCGAGATTAATAGTGATATTCAGTAACGGAATATGTTGGTATTGCAAAAAAGCATGTTTACTTTCAAAATTAATTGATGTAATAAATCGGTAAACAATATCGGTATAACTTCATTGGTAATATATGTATTGACGTTGCTAAACACTATACCCGCAATTATAACAGAACATGCCGTTTTTTCCAGTACAGTTCAAAACTCCCATGTGTGGAGCAGAGCCTTCGTCAGTCCATCAACGACCATATCCAAGATCGGATTCCCTTGCATATTGACTCCCAGGACGCGAATAGGTTACTCGCAGACATTCCAGGAAGCAACCCAGCTGCCGATCGATCGTGAAGTCGTTTGCTGCAGTATCCCACGACGAGCATTTATCCTCAGGTAGGCTGGTATGAGTAGTCGAATGTGGCTTCTTCTAATTGCGAATTGAATTGTCATGAGCTTAATTGTGTGATATATATAGCCAACGGTTCCTTCGGACAACTCACTCGAAGGAGTTGTACTGTTGAGAATAACAATTGTGCTGCTACAACCAATTAACAACTGTGCTGCTCCAATTGGACAACTCAATCGAATGAGTTCTAATCTTGCGTATAACAACCAATTAACTAGCAATTAAGCTAGCTGCAGCTCGTACGGTTCCAACGGGCAGCTCTCTGATTCCGTTTGGTTCCATCCACACATAAACGAAAATGAATATATGAACTGTTACAAATGGTCTGAATAACTGTCAATAACTGATTTTGCTACTTCCTGTACTGCATGTTTCAGAATTTATTTGATTAATTAAACTGTTGTGATGTATTTTTAATCCCAAGCCAACTTTTTATTGGGTTGATATATCTTTGCAGAAATAGAAGTGTGATGGATAAGAGTTGGATGACCAAACCTCGACAAAGTGGGGAATATAAGGAAGGGGTCGCTTCGTTTCTAGACTTTGCCTACTCTCGTTCAAGTTGGGATGGTAAGATTTACTGTCCTTGCAATAACTGTGTTAGTGCTTTCTTACTGGGAAGAACTACTGTTAAGTTCCATCTTGAAAAATGGGGAATATTGCCAACTTACACTACATGGGTGGATCGTGGGGAGGAATTTGAAGATGTGATATATAATGGTAGGAATTCATCCTCTCGTAGGGAAATTGAGGATATTGTGCATGATGGGTTCGGTGGTATGAGGGTGGACGAAGGTGAGGAACCAAATGCAGATGCTAGGACATTTTATAATCTATTAGAAGATTGTGAAAAAAGCTTATATCCAGGTTGTGTCTCCTACACGAAGATGTCTTTTTTAGTTGAATTGTTGCATCTCAAGGCACTGTACAAGGTTTTTAACAAGTTCGCTGATGAGCTACTTCACATGCTAAGTAAAGTATGGCCACCAGGGAACACAATCCCTAAGTCCTACTACGAAGCAAAGAAATTTATAGGAGGGTTAGGGATGGAATACCAAAAGATGCATGCTTGTGTAAATGACTGTATACTATTTAGAAAAGAGTACGCCAATTTGGATGTGTGTCCAACGTGTGGGGAGTCAAGATGGATTAAACCTCGACACAACACTGGAGGACTGGATATACCAGAGCAATCGAAGCGACAAATAGGGAAGCTACCAGTCAAAGTACTTCGATATTTTCCACTAACTTCAAGGTTGCAAAGATTATTCATGTCCCCCAAAACTGCTTCCTCTATGACCTGGCACCATACACGACGATTAAAGGATGGTATTCTACGTCATCCTGCTGATACAGACACTTGGAAGAAACTTGACAGTGTACTACCTGCATTTGGGGAAGACCCACGGAATGTGAGGCTTGGATTAGCTACAGATGAGTTTGATCCGTACAGTGATAAAAGTCACCCATATAGCAAGTGGCCAGTTGTTCTTATTCCATACAGTGTGCTTTCTGAGGTGTGTTTGAAAGATACGAACTACGTGCTATCAATGTTGATTCCTGGACCAAAGGCTCCAGTAAATGACATAGACGTGTATCTGCAACCGTTGATCGAAGAGATGAATGAGTTATGGTCGAATGGTGTGCTCATATATGATACAGACAAGACAGAAAACTTCCAAATGCGCACAGCCGTACTTTGGACCATTAATGATCTTCCTGCCTATGCGAACTTGTCCGGTTGGGCTACTTACGGTAATTTGGCATGTCCTATCTGTCAAATGGACACCCATTATTGTCGATTGAAGAATGGGAGAAAATGTTCTTTTATCGGACACAAACGATTCCTCCCCACCGATCACCCATGGAGAAGAAACAAAAGTTCATTCGATGGGAAACAAGAGTTACGGATGGCCCCACAAAGATTATCGGGGGAGGAAGTGTTACATGTGCTAGAGAATCTTGATCCAGTCATGTTCGGTAAGACTCAACCGCCCATTCAGGTTGGAATAGACTCAACTATTGGAAATTGGAAAAAAAGAGCATATTCTACCAATTACCTTATTGGAAGCACCTCTTAATCCCTCACAATTTGGATGTGATGCACATTGAGAAAAACGTGTGTGATAACCTCATTAGAATGTTATTGGGTGTTGCCGGTAAAACAAATGACAAACTTAATGCCCGGCTCGACTTACAGGCCTTGGGCATAAGAACGAGCTTGCATCCAGTCCGTAGAGGAACAAAATTGGTCTTATCACCAACTTGCTTTTACCTATCAAAGGAATAGAAGATTAAACTGTGTGAGTTTCTTAAGAACTTGAGATTTCCTAGTGGTTATTCATCAAACATTTCACGTTGCGTTAAGGTGAAAGACAGAAAATTGATTGGGTTGAAAAGTCATGACTACCATGTTCTCATGCAACGTATCCTATCTGTGGCTATTAAAGGATTACTCCCCAAACATGTATACAAAGCTGTGATAGACATGACTAACACATTTAGGAATCTATGCTCTAAGGAGTTGCACATGTCGGATCTGTTGAAGGTGGAGTCGCAAGTACCCATGACAATGTGCAATCTATAGAAAATCTTCCCACCAAGTTTCTTCAATATTACAGTCCATCTTATCACCCATCTAGCAGAGGAAGCAAAAGTAGTTGGGCCAGTGCAATATCGTTGGATGTATTCAATCGAAAGGTAAGTTTCAACACTCGTTTATGAAGTATGCCTTTGACAGAAGAGGTGTCTCACTAATAACATGTTCTTATTGTAGGATAATGGGGATAATGAAGTCGTTTGTGCGTAATCGTAGTCGTCCGGAAGGGTCAATAGCGGAGGGTTATATTGCTATGGAGTGTTTGACATTTTGTTCTAGATATTTCCATGGCATTGAGACTAAATTTACAAGGCATGAGTCAGTTATGGTAACTGAGGTAACTCCAAGGGCAGGGTATTACACTATGACACAGATAGGAATATCCATGCCTTTTAATGTTAACGTTAATGACGGTGGAAGTATTTGCATTCTCAGGTTGGTCAAATAGTTGGATCGGCTGAGGATGACAGAGGTCGTCAACTAAAGACTTTGGCACGAGGACCGTTATATGGAGCTAAGACATATAATGGTTATAAAGCAAATGAGTTCATCTTCCACACCAAAGAGCGGTCTCTAATGAGGAGTTTTAACAACAGCGGTGTGTTGTGCAAAGCTGACACAACGTGCTATGCGAGTTCATCCGATAACAACCTCATTGAAGGTGAAATTGATTATTACGGAGTGTTGGGGGAGGTGGTTAAGCTGCAGTACCTTGCTCACCTATAGGTTGTGTAAATGCGATTGGTACAACGTACTTTCATCCTTCAATGGGATGAAAATTGATGAGTATGGATTTGTGTGTGTCAATACCAAACTTTTTTTATCGACAGATGGACCATTCGTACTTGCAGCTCAGGTATTACAAGTTTTCTACTTACCTGAGAACATTAACCCTGATTGGAGCACTGCGTTGAGGGCAGAGTCCAAAAAACGATTTGTGATTGAGGGTCAAATGAGTGGGGAGTCAGTGGAGCCGTATCAGGAAACATCAACACTGGTTGTTGATGTACCGAATGTAGTTCCTATCGATGATGTGGTTGATTGGTGTAGAAATGACATTGAGGCTCTCAAAATATTTATTGAGGATGCCACACCGGAAATGAACACACAAGCCTTGACAGAAGCAACTGAAGGCCTTGACGAATTAGAAATTTTTGAGCCAGAGGAGGAGGATATTCCTGATGATGGAACAGACACTGACACAGATACAGAATTTGAGGACGATTTGTTCGATGACGAGGACGGCCTTGAGGGAACAATGAATGAGAATGACGATGATGATGATGATGCATCGTAAGTTCGTGTGCAATAGAAGAGTGTTTGTATGTTTCTTAAGGTAATTGTTCAATAGTTATGAATTTCATTATGTCATTGTTCAATAGTGAGGATTTTCATTATGTCAATGTCCGAATTGTTTACTTTGTTCAATAGTGAGCTATTTTTCTTGACAGACTTGTATGCTTTGTCCGAATTGAGATGGTTTTATTGAAATTTGTTTCGAATAGCGAATTGAGATGGTTTTATTAAAATTTGTTGGTTCACGAACTGTTGTGTTGTATGTGTGTGCTGATGTGTTGTGCGTGTGTGCTTATCTGTAAGTAGAATGTTGTTGCTGTAAGTGTTGCTGTGTAGATGGTTGTGGAGTGCTGTCACTTGTGGCGTGCTGTCAAATGAAGCTCAAAACTGTCATCCTGTTGTGGCGTGTTGTGTAGTGTGTAGTGCTGTTAACTGGTTCGACTGCTGCAGCTCATCACTTGTGGCGTGCTGTCAAATGCAGTCGAAACTGCATTTGGAAGCTGTCACATGCAGTCGAAAATGCAGTCAAATGCAGCTCATCACTTGTGGCATGTTAACTGATTCTCCTGCTGCAGCTCAAATGCAGTCAAATGCAACTCATCAGTCGAAAATTTGTACGTGGAGTGCTGTTAACTGGTTCTCCTGCTGCAGCTCATCACTTGTGGCCTCCTGTCAAATGCAGCCGAAACTGCATTTGGAAGCTGTCAAATGCAGTCGAAATTGCAGTCTCCTATGGAGTGTGGAGTGCTGTCAAAATGGCAGAAACTGCACTTGGAAGCTGGAATCTGTGGAGTGCTTCAAAATTGCAGAAACTGCACTTTGAATCTATATGATATACATATACTTCAAAAAAATGAAAATAAGATACATTAAGGTGTTTTTCAAAAACCATACATTAATGTGTTTTTCACACACAAACATACATTAATACTTTCAAAATACTGTCATACATTGGATGCTGTCGAATGTATGTGTTGCACTTCTCTGAAAAAAATGTAAATTCATGCTGTCATGCTTTTCCCTCTCAGCAAATGGATCGTCAACTCGGATCGACTGCAATTCTTCTTCATCTATGTCATTCTAACACAATTCAATATCATTCTCCTATCAAACACTTATCTGTTTCTCTGTTTTTCATAGATGCCAATTCAGTTGGAAATGTTCTGTCAAAATGTTCATAGATACCATGTGTTGTCAAAATGTTCAGAATCCAACCCAAACTTCAGAATCCAAAGTTCAGAATCCAAACTGTTCAAAATACAATGAAGACAGTGAAGGGATGCAATCCAAAGTTCACAATCTGCATATTCTACATGAAACTGTGTTGCATCTGAACAAGAACAAACACTCGTTTGCAAAACCTTTCACGACCACTTCTTCAAGCCACTGATAGAACTCTACCGTATGTTGTCTCTGTTGAAGCTGAATTGCTGTCTTTTTGAAGGAGAGATTTCTATTGAATGCAGTGATCACACAAGATTCATCCTGTAAGCTTGCCACTTCTGACCGAACAATGGACAAAAAAGGGTCATCCTGGAGCACCGGCACCGCAGACAGTCCACATTGCTGGACATGATATTAATTTAACCCCAGAGATGGTCTCCCTGCTGGAAGCCATCCTAGAACAGGCGCGCCGCCAAGCCCCTGCTCCTCAAGAAAACAATCCCTCTGCTCCTAAGGAAAACCACCGCCCTGCTGCCACAGGGCCCTCACCTTCGGAAGCGGCAAATCCTGGTCCCACTGCGCCTCAGGAGGATCAGTAGATGACGTCAGGACAGCAGTCCCTACCTCCGGCATACACCAAGGAGCCAGCAGCCGCGCATACTGCCAATCCTTCTGGTCCTCCTCCACCTGGAACCTCGCCTATGTACTGCACTGTGGATCATATGGATGACCTCCTCAACAAAAGGCTCCAGGAAAGACAGCTGACAGTCGTAGATCCCTTCAAGGAGCAGTCCTCTCATCCTTTTACCGACGGGCTCGTCGCCATCAAAATTCCAACGGATGTGGTTGCTCGGGCCATACCTGAGTATAGCGGTGGAGGAGATCCCACCTTGCATGTAAACAAACATGAGGCCTCCTTTCTGGGTAAGTCAAATGATCCCAATCACTTGGCTTTGTTATTTCCATCTACTCTTTCGGGTTCGGCTTCGTCCTGGTTCTTCGGCCTCCCTGCAGGATCAATCGGAACTTGGGAAGAGTTAAGAAGCAAGTTCCTGGAGAGATATATGGGCGAGCGCCAGTTGCTGAAGAGCGTGGTCGCCCTTGACTCAGTCAAACAGCAGCCTGGAGAGTCGTTGTCCAACTTCTACGGGCGTTTTCATCAAAACGTCACAGAATTAGATCGCCGAATCTCGGATGGGGAGATCATTCGAGTCTTCTACAGAGGTCTGGATGTGGCCAACAAGGCCTCGAGAAAGCTGCGAAACAGCTATCACGTGAAGGAGATTGAGACGTTGGAGGAGCTGACATCTAGAGCAAAAGATTTCATAGACCTTGAACGGGCGAACACCGAGGCTAACCTCCTGACGACCTCGCTAAGGGTGGTCCATGAACCCCGACGCGATGGTAAGAAGGAGGTAAAGAAGTAGAAGAAGGGAAATGAAAGAAAGCCCCGAGTCGAGTCTCTTCCAGCGCCTCGCCATCAGAGGTCCCTGAGTACTTCACGCCTTTAAATAGGCAGATCTCAGCGGTACTAGTCGAGATGGAGAGGAGATCCTTGGCGAGGCCACCGATGCCTCGTCGAGTTGGGCTGCCCATGGGAAAGGATGTCGAGAGCTACTGCAGATACCACAAGTGCAAGGGCCACAAGACATATGACTGCAAAATTTTGAAGCGGGACATAGAGAGGCTGATTCAGGGAGGAATGTTGAAAGAATTTGTGGCAGGGCGAGACCGAAGTCGAACGCCCCCAGGAGGCATCGTTCGCCAGCCCCTGCAGAACAAGCTGAGCATCTGGAAGCAAGAGGAGAGTGAATCTGATTGCAGGAGGATTCGGTGCAGGCGGCGAGAGGTCAAGCGCCAGAGAGGTCTACGCCACTCAGATCTCTACAGCAGTTCAGTTGGGGAAGCGGCCCCGACCTGAAGAGAACATTGTCATCTCATTTTCTGAAGATGATTTGGCACATGTCACCACTCCCCACAACGATGCTCTGGTCATTACAGCAGATATCGACGACTGTGATGTTGCAAGGATTCTGGTCGACGGAGGCAGCTCGACAGACATCCTATTTCTGGATGCCTTTGAGAAGATGGGCAAGTCCAAACGCGACCTGAAGAGGGTCGACTTTCCGCTGATTGGGTTTGCGGGAAGAACAACTTATCCACTGGGGGCTATAACCATGCCAGTGATTTTCGGCGAGGGGTGGAAGAGCATCAAGGTGTCGGTCACTTTCCTGGTGGTCGATTCACTTACATCCTACAACGCCATCATAGGGAGGACCACGATCAACCCAAATAAGATTGTGACCTCCAGTGTCTACCAGAAGATGAAGTTCCCTACTCCTAACGGGATTGGAGAAGTGCTAGGAGATCAGCCTTCCTCGCGGCAATGCTATGTGAACTGTTTACGCAGGAAGAACCAAAGTGAGGCGCTCGCCATCGAAACAGAGGCCGACCCCCGCGAGGACTTGGCTCGGCCAGCACCCATGGAGGAATTGGAGGAGGTCGAGATCGATGGTCCAGACAAAAAGGTGCGCATTGGGACCACCTTGAAAGAGGATCAGAAGGAGGCCATGACCGCCCTCCTCAAAGAATTCAAAGATCTCTTCGCCTGGCAGCCGAGCGACATGCCAGGAATCAACACAGATATCATCTCCAACGAGCTCAGGATAGACCCCTCCATCAAGCCGATCGCCCAAAAGAGGAGATCATTCGGGACGGATAAGCGTTTGGCGATCAGGCAGGAAGTCGGCAGGTTGATTGAAGCTGACTTCGTCAGAGAGGTAAGATTCCAGTTCTGGGTCGCCAACCCAGTTTTGGTCAGGAAATCAAACGGCAAGTGGAGGATGTGCGTCGACTTCCGCGACTTAAACAAGGCTTGCCCCCAAAGATTCATATCCCCTTCCGAGGATTGATCAGCTGGTCGATGCTACCTCGGGTCATGAGATGCTGAGCTTCATGGACGCCTATTCAGGCTACAACCAGATCAGAATGCATCCCGACGATGAGGCTCACACCGCTTTTTATGCTGATGGGGACATTCTGTGCTACAAGGTGATGCCCTTCGGCCTTATCAATGCCGGGGCAACTTATCAACGGATGGTGAACCGACTATTCCAAGACATGCTGGGAAGGAACATGGAGGCCTACGTGGATGATATGCTCGTCAAAACCATCAAGGGCAATCCTCACACGGCGGACCTCCGCGAAGCTTTTGAATGCATGAGAATACACAGTGTTCGCCTGAATCCTGCCAAGTGCGCCTTTGGGGTCAAGTCCGGTAAATTTTTGGGTTTTATGGTCAGTGAAAGAGGAATTGAAGCGAACCCAGAAAAGCTAAAGGCCATAGAGGAAATGAAGTCGCCAACCTGCCACAAGGAAGTCCAGTGCCTGAATGGACGCCTAGCTGCTCTCAACCGCTTCCTCTCCAAAGCGAGCGACAGGTCCCTCCCATTCTTCAAAACTCTGAGGGCCAAGCGCAAGTTCGAGTGGACGCCAGACTGTGAGGAAGCGTTCCAGTCCTTGAAGAGGCATATCCAAACACTCCCAGCTCTGGCAAAAGCCCGTTCCAGGCGAGCAGCTTTTCCTTTATCTAGGCATTAGCGATGTAGCAGCCAGTGCTGTCTTAATAAGGGAGGGAAATAATGTTCAGAGTCCAGTGTATTTCATTAGCAAAATGTTCAACTCAGCAGAAATAAAATATGTCCAGATTGAGAAGTATCTCTATGCCTTAGTTATTGTTGCTCGGAAGCTAAGACCTTACTTTCATGCGCACGACATCACGGTCCTCACCAATCAACCTCTCAAAAACTTCCTGATGAAGCCAGATTCTTCAGGAAGAATGGTAAAGTGGGCGATCGAGCTCAGCGAGTTCAAGATCAAATTTGCGCCAAAAACGGCCATCAAAGGTCAAGCACTAGCTGATTTTATAGTGGAAAGCACGAGTAACGGTCAAACAGAAGCAGAGAACAGGCAAAGTCAGTCAGCAGACGACAATCAAATCTGAGAACTCTATACGGATGGGTCTTCATCAAAAGAAGGCTCGGGGGCAGGTTTAATTCTTATTCCTCCTGAGGGCGAGCCTTTGAAGTACGTGATCGCCTTGACATTTCCGGCGACTAATAATGAAGCAGAATATGAGGCTCTTATCACTGGACTCAGACTAGCAAAAGGAATGGGTATAACTGCGCTTAAGGTAAAAAGTGACTCGGAGCTTATTGTCAATCAGGTTAATGGCGCCTACGAGGCAAGGGGAGAAAAGATGAAGAAATATCTCAGCATTGCCAAAAAGCTGGTCGCGAAAATCCCAAGTTTCGCGATTGAGTTTATTCCTCGCCAAGAAAACCAGATGGCAGATTCTTTGAGTAAACTGGCCTTCAGAGGAGCGACAGTCCAGGATGTGCAATTTCTGGAGAAAGCTCTATGTTCAGTCCTGGAAAGCAGAGCAGAGGTCTTCAACATCCAAGGACAGGTCACATGGATGACCCCCTTCCAGAACTATTTAAAAGAAGGAATCCTCCCGGGGGACGAAGGCGAATCCACGAGGATTAGAAGACTCGCAGCCAGTTATCTAATCATCGATGGAGAACTCTACAGAAGAGGCTATTCGACGCCTTACTTGAGGTGTGTTGCTCATCCTGAAACAGAAAAGGTTCTTCGAGAAGCTCACGAAGGGGCAGCAGCATGTCATGAAGGTGCTCGATCACTAACCAGGAAAATATTCAGATTGGGATATTACTGGCCGACCTTGGGTAAAGATGCAGCCGAGTTAACATAGAAGTGTGAGATTTGCCAGCAGTTTGCACCACGATCGGGTCGACCATCGACACTATTATCCCCAATAGTGGGTGCTTGGCCTTTCGCTCAATGGGGAATCAATATATTAGGTCCTTTTCCCATTAGTACTGGTCAGCGTACTCACATTATAGTGGCAATCGACTACTTCACTAAATTGGTAGAGGCGAAAGCTCTAGCTTCGACAACAGAATTCCAGGTCATCAAATTCCTGCAGGTCAGCATATTCTCCAGGTTTGGCATTCCTAAGATACTCATCAGTGATAATGGTCCGCAATTTGTTGGAAAGGAGTTGAAATGGCTCTCTGAAGAATATCATGTGGACCATCGTTTCAGCTCAGTACATCATCCTCAAACGAATGGGCAAGCTGAAGCAGCCAACAAGGTTGTCTTAGCAGGACTCAAGAAAAGGGTTCGAGCATTCAAAGGTAACTGGGCAGATGAACTGGAAAACGTATTATGGGCAATCAGAACGACGCATAAGGCGGCCACAGGAGAAACGCCTTTCAGTTTAGTGTACGGATCAGAAGCAGTAGCACCAGCCGAATTAGCAGTGCCTACCCACAGAGTCTTACACTTTAACGCGGAGGCAAATGAGATCGAGCGTAGAACTGACCTCGACTTAGCAGAGGAAAAGAGATGGCTCTCGGAAAAGACACAGGCAAAGATGCGCTTGGCGACCGCTCGGTATTTCAACAGAAAAGTCAGCGCTCGCCAATTTTTCGTGGGGGAGATGGTTATGAGAAGGAATGAATTCACAAGGCTGGACAGTAAAAATAAACTTTCAGCCAAATGGGAAGGACCGTACAAAGTAGTAGAGATCGCCGCACCAGGATCCTACTATTTGGAAACCACCGAAGGCGAGAGGTTACCCCGTCCATTTAATTCTGAGCATTTAAGAAGATTTTATACATAGCTTGTAATCAAACTGTTATGACAATAAAAGAAAGCCATTCCTTCATAAAGCATGTCCACTCGAAGCAAGCCGAAGCCAAAAGCCCTGACGCCAAAGTCAGGCCAAAAGCCCTGACGCCAAAGTCAGGCCAAAAGCCCTATCGCCAAAGATAGGCCAAAAAGCCCTAACAACAAAGTTAGGCCAAAAAGCCCTAACAACAAAGTTAGGCCAAAAAGCCCTAACAACAAAGTTAGGCCAAAAGCCCTAACAACAAAGCTAGGCCAAAAGCCCTAGCAATAAAGCTAGGCCAAAAAGCCCTAACAACAAAGTTAGGCCAAAAGCCCTAGCAACAAAGCTAGGCCAAAAAGCCCTGACGCCAAAGTCAGGCCAAAAAAAGCCCTAGTAACAAGGCTAGGCCAAAAGCCCTGACGCTAAAGTCAGGCCAAAAGACCTATCAATAAAGTTAGGCAAAACCAAAAAGCCATGACGCCAAAGTCAGGCCAAAAGACCTAGCAAAACGTTAGGCAAAATAAAAACCCTGACGCCAAAGTCAGACCAGAGAAATTTTAGGCGATCATTATCGATGATAAAGCCTAAAAAATTACAAATTCCCTGTTATTATGCCAACACCTCAAAGGTTTAAACTTCAAAGAATGAAATATCTCTTTGAACTTAGAAGTTTATGCTTTTAAGTGTCAGAAGTATTATCCTTAGAAAGTTCGACTTATGCTTGGTCTAAGGCTTTAAGGGTCGACGACATTACAAAGCAAGAAAAAGTGGAGAGTAATTATGATTAAGATATGGGATAGCCAAATATGTTCGAAGTCAATTAAAGGCTCAAGAATATAAAGGCATACAGGAAAACCCAAGTCTTAAATCAAACAAAAATTACAAAGAAAAACACCTATCTAAAGGGCAAATATTGTCGATAAAGGAGGTGGAGACTTCAAGCTTTGGGATCCTCGGGGGCAGAGGCGCTTTGCTCACCTTCAGGGGCAGAGGCGCTTTGCTCGCCTTCGGGGGCAGGAAGGCTGGGCTCGCCTTCGGGGGCAACCTCTTCAGCCGTAGCTGGAACAACCTCTTCAACAACAACGGTAGGCTGAAGGGTGCGACTTCGGAGGAAGACCTTCAAAGACTCAACTTCCCCAATGGGAAAGTTGGGATCGACCGCCTGGACATCATCCACCAGGACTTGGAGGAAATCGGCAATCACCGACTTTATCACCTTCAGAGCGCAGTTTTCAAAATCCTCGGAGGCCTTGAATGCCTCGACTACGCTCTGGGGCGAAGGGACAGCTGTCAACTGTGCAGTTAGTCGATCCCTCTCCTCCTCCAGGGCGATCCCCCTGGCTTCGGCAGCAGCCTTCTGGGCCTCCGCAGCTTCCCTCTGGGCCTCCGCAGCTTCCCTCTGGGCCTCCGCATCTTCCCTCTGGGCGTCAGCACCGACCCTTTGCGCCTCGGCAGCGACCCTGCGAGCTTCCGATTCTGCCCCTTGCGCTTGAGCTTCCTTTAGCTCAGCCTCTAGGCGAACTTGGACGATCTCCCCCTGATCTAAACACAGGTGAAGGGCGTCAAAGTCCTGAAGAGAAGCATCAGCATCAGCCTCCCTCTTCTTGACGTCAGCAAGGAGGCGCTGCTCCTTCCTGAAGTACTCATCCCGCGTATCGTCCGCCAAGGCGATCGCTGCATCTGCAGTCGTCTTGATGGTCCCCAATTGCCCAGGAGTGACCCCCGTACTTCGATACTGCTCCAGCTCGACAAGCATGTTGGAATGCTTGTCGGCAAGCTCCCCGAAGACACGACCAAGAATCACTTCTTCCCGAACGAACTGGCAACAAAGATAGAATGTAAGTTGTCAGGACAACAAACGAAAAGGGAACGACAAAGAAAAGACTCTACGAAATAAGAAACGAGATCCTACCAGAGCTACTCGTTCAAAGTGGGACCGAAGGAGCCCCTCGATCTGATGAAACTCCGTAGGAACAATCGAGCGGTCTGTAGGGGCAATTATCCCGTCCAGAAGCCGCATACACATATCCGGGCTACCCCGGAGGCTTTTCTTGGGAGGGTACCCCTTCTTCGTAAGGTCCCCGCAAGGGACCCCCAAGGTTCCCGAGAGTTCGCTGCTTTAAGTGGCTGGAACAAGTTTGCCAGGGAGCAATACTCCTCCGCAGGAGCCCTTGAAGAGATGGAAGCGTCAGGCCCCTTCTTTTGGGTCCCAGACTGCTTAAGGGGAGCCGTGGGCACAGTAAGAGCGGGAGGCGCTAAGGCCAAAACCTTCTCCTTGGTGGCGGAAGGGCCCTGGGGAGAAGGAGCAGGAGGCACCACGTCCAGACCCTTCCCCTTATTAGCGGAAGAGCCCTTAGGAGGGGGAGGAGGAGGATGCTGGTCGACTTCTGGGAATTCCTCACTCATGACCTTCTTGGAAGGAGGAGGAGGAGGATCCCGGGCCACGTCAGCCGAGGACTCCCCTGCAAAACAACAAGACGAAATGTCAAAAACCAAAAAGCTGCAAAGTATGAAAATGTTAAATCTACAAATGGCAAGGCGACATACCTAGTTGGAGAGGGCCAGCAGTGGCCGAGGGAAGCACCTCCTCAGATTTCCTCTTGGACGAACGCCTAGAGGGAGGAGGAGGAGAGTTCAGCAGCGCTTGGTCGGAGGACAATCCCGCCGAGCCCTGGTCATCAAAGAGACCTATCAGTTTTTGGCTCTTGCTTACGACCTTGCTTACAAGCGACAAAACAAGAAAAAAGGTTAGAAAGTTACCCAATCATCAAAGATTGGCGTGGCTTGATGAATGCCTGCCATCTCGAGCATGTTCTCAGTAGTTTCCGCCACCGAGCGAATGGACTTGAATTGGGACGATCGATGCAACCGATAGAGGTCGTCGATGGCGTTCCGATCACTCCCTGACAGCTCTTCGAAGGAAGGAGGAAAATCCTTATCCGGGGTAAACAATTTCCAGGGCACCCCCCCTTGTAAAAGAAGTAAAACTTCTTATAGTTGGAGTTGGTGGCCCGGAAATCATCAACCAGACGGACATGAGCATTCCAACTCCATGCTTGAGGGCCTCCCCACTCTGCAAACTTCGGCCAACGTGGTTGGAAGTGATGGAGGTGGTTCGCCCCAGCTGCCAGTCGGGAAAAACACCGGAACAAAACCAATGAATACGCCCATTCCTGGCGTATGCACAGAAATTTGAAACTGACCCACATCCTGAGGGCGTTAGGAACAAGCTGCGTGGGATGAATCCCGTAAAACTGGCACAATGTCTGCAAATCCTCACAGAGAGGAAAACGCAACCCAACATCGATCTGGGCCGCATAAATGTAAACCTCTCTGTCGTGAGGGAAATGTAGACCTAAGCCAGGATACCTAGGAGCATCCTCCACACTGAAGCCACCAAGCGCCACCATGGTCTTAAAGTAAGCCGGCTTCAATTCGTTAGGCTTGACATCTACTCAGAACGGTTCAAGTATAGCACAGCAAATATAAAAAACAAAGGAAAACAGAGCAGTAAAAGGGCGAAAGTTTACCTTTTGGGGAAAAAACAGGTGTGTTCAGCTCAGGCCCGTCCACCACTACAGGAGTGGTTGCAGACCTTCCCAGATCAGCTTGTTCCCCCACTGAGGGGGGCACGGTGTCATCCCTGATGATCAAGGGGGCATTGGCATTCCTAGGAGCGTTAGCTTTGTTAGCACCCTTGGGGGCCATATGCTTGGCTCTCTGACTTCGGGGAGCCATGGAAATGGATGAAGAAGGTTGAAGAAGGTTGAAAAAGAAAGAAGAAGGGTTTGCAACGAAGCTCTGGAAATTTGAGGGAGTGGATAAGCGTAAAAAACAAAATATAGAAACTGACGTTTCTTATATAGACCAAGAAGGGAGTAACCAACACGAGCAAATCAAAGCGACACAGAGGAATAATTGCACCTTTTTGGAAAAAGCCGAAGCAATGTCAGAATTCCAAGAGACACCTTGGGGAGACAGACGGTTGGCTGGTACAAATAGCTGTCAGACTACCCTAGATTTACGGAAAAGTAAATGTCAGGCGTGCCTCAAGTGACCGTTCGATTTCTGGACAACTGTGCAGTTATTAAATGCTAAAAGTCCACTAAGGAGACAAGGTGGTCGCCAGCGCACTAAGAGGCTTTACCAGAAATACCTCAGGCAAGTAGTGATCGCCCGACCAAGAAAAATAGACTTTCATGAACCTAGATTACCTTGAGTGATCGCCAAAGGGGAATAAAAGGAAGGATATTTTTTCAACTTTGAACGAAGAAAAAACTGCTCGCCAAACGAGCTCAAAATGCCTCAAAGGTTATGAACCAGTACAAGGAACGAAGAAAACCGAACCTGAGACGTCACTATCTAAAACCCTACCAGGAAATAAAGCTCGACTAAAGAAACTTCAGTCAAGCTTCGGGGGCAAATGTTGGGTATCGATAGTGACAGCCCAGTAAGGAAAGGCCTCGAAGGCCCAATAACTATTAAGGGGGTAAACCCATGACATTTGAACCGGATCGGCCCAAATACAAGTTAAACTCGGTCCTCCATAGAGTGACCCGGAACCAAGCCCAAGGACTCTGAGAACGCCCTGAGTGCTAGCCATTCTTCACTAAGGCCGCGACATCTCACTACCCGCCATGAGAGTGCTCGCCCCGAAGAGAGCCTTGCCTCTCTCCTCTGGTCCCACAAAACCGTTAATAAGGAAGTGTCCATGATATCCCGCGTATCTCAGTCACATATTCACTAAAGATTAGATTTGGTAACTGCAATATCTCGCAGTAACTGCCATATCCCACGATCTGAATCTTCAGCAACACAATATACACTAAGATATTCAGCTGCCTTATACGGTTCTATCTCTCTTGCCCTATAAATACCCTTGCTTTACATACGTTCTTGATGTTTTGAGTTTTATACACACATATACTCATTTAAGCATCGGAGAGTGACCCAGAGACACCCCCTCTGTTGCGCTCCCCTACCTGCAGGTTCACCGGAGTTGGAGCAGAAGCGTCTTCCCAACCTTGTCTGGCATTCAATTCACTGCCAGATCAGCATCCAGGATTTCACGATCCAACACTTTACACCACAAACTTGAGCAAATTTCACGTTATGCTACTGTGTTTAACAATATTTTCTCAGTATAGTGGGTACTCGGAGAATGGTCGTCGGAACAACCGTAGCTTCAAAGCTACCGACACATAGATCCCCAAGGAAGATAAACAGGGTTGCCACAAGTAATTTGTTTTTTTCACTACTACGTCTTGTACTTAGGTATTTGCTTTGTTTTAGGTGCTCGGTTACTAACACACTAGACATTGCTATAGGGGTTACGCCTGTGGAGAACATCCCTGCAGTCCCTCCGCCTGTCGAACCTCCTTTGGAGGTGTCTACTGAAGAGGAAATCCAGCTGGAGGACCCCTATGTGGGGAAACCACTAAGTATACAAATAGGTAACTTCTAATTTGTCCCATACTATTGAGCTTGCATTTATACAACTTGGTTATCTAATCGATACCTGATTTACGTGTCAGCTGCGGAAGAAGAAGAGGTAAGGCCACCATTGGACAGACTACGTAGAGGGCGAACTCCTTGCATAAGGTTGTCTCGAAATGGCGTTAACGAAAAAGAGGTTCTGAAGTTTAACTCTCGAGGTAAAGTCTGCAGTAACAATGCTTAGGTGTTTGCAAGTTGGTGTGGTTGCATTGTCAGGAAACGAACGAATGCACCTCTAATGGTTAAAGACTTGAAGAAGATTTCACTGTCTCCCATAGACTACGAGGCGAAGATGCTCATGCTAGTTGCGGTAAGTCTCAGTTGTTGACAATCCCTACACGGTATCGTTCAAATTGAACTAGGACTTACATATTGCACCTGTCTATTTGTAAATGCTGTAAATCTGAGCCTAACATTTCCATATTGTTCAACATCGCAGGAGAAGTTTGTGATACCGGATGATGAAAACCTGAAGCAGCTGATCATCTGTACTCTTAAAGAGAAGTACAGAAACTTCAGGGCGAATCTCAAGAGAAGGTACTTTGACAAGTACCTTACGAATGAAGAAAGGTTACAAAACATTCTTCCTGACGTGGTGAAAGAGGATTGAGTGTGGCTTGTTACCTGGTTCAGCTCTGACGAGTTTAAGGTTTGTGCCTTACTCCCTATCGCAACTGTATTTTTTTGTACAGTTAATGAGTGCTACATTTTTTAAACGTAAACTGGTTGTAACTTCAAATTGTTTGAAGTTAAAGAGTGATCGTAACAAAGCCAACAAAGCTTACCAAGTCATGAGGCACACCGCTGGCACTTCGTCCTTTGCGAGGAGAGAACAAGAAGAGGTAATCCTAACATTGAATTGTTATGTTTAATAAATAGTTGGCTACCCTTGAACAAGTATATGGTACTCTTGCATATTGAGAAGAACAACGAAAAACATCCGGGGGAGTATCATATGTTCAAGAAGAACCATGTGGACAAGAAAGGGCAGACACTGGATGATAAAACCACATCAATACTGGTAAGTAGTACTGCCCACCCATATAGTCACATGTGCTATACATTTGTATCTGATTGCTCGCTTATGTTCTTGTCACACCGTTTGCAAAATAGAACCAAGTGGAGGAAAGGGTTGCTCAGTTGGCGGCTGAGGAGGAGGAGTCTGTTGTTGACAAGGATGTCTTGTATGAGGAAGTTCGCCAACCTGAGCGTCGTCGAAGTCGTGTGTCAAAGCTTGCACGGATGATGGAAAGTGAGCAGTTAAAGCAGGCAAGGGAGGAGGTGGCTAGAAACGCAGCCGAATGTGAGCAACTCTGTGATCAACTCAAGAAGTTCCAGGCCAACATTGAACAATTTCAACGTGATATTGCTGTCATGAAAAGTACAATGTTTGCCAACAGTGCGTATAGTAATGATTTAATTGCATTGTGTACACCCATTTAGTCATTGTAGGGTATATTCTATAGTATGATTCTACCATGATTGTTGTTATTTCTATGTTTGCAGATCCAAATGTATGAACCATGGAGACATGCGGTAAGTACTCCTGCTTAGTAGTTACGTCGACTGGTGGTACACTAGGTGTTGACTGATTGTAAATGGATATTTTGGACATGATGTAAATGTGAACATGTCATCTCTGTTTGTGTTTTGCAATTGTCTCCATACATTTGTTTGAAATGCTTGGCTATATATAAATTCGGATGTGTTGGAAATGGTTCTACATAAGTAGCTATTTGTGTATTACCTGTTTGTGTATTATCTGTTTATGTATTATGTTTGGGTATGCTTGACTACGAGCATTAACATGATTAACAATTCGAAAAGAGAAACGTTAGCATTTGCATCAAAACAAACCATTGCCGACGGACTGTAATTGTATCCGTAATTGATGCTTCATATAAAATTTAACCATGACAACACGCAGACACAAAACATTGTCTATAGCAGCAACTTTCACAGTAGTTAAAACTCGATTTTAGCATCAACTATTATGAACAAGGTAATATTTATTACTGTTGGATGAGCATCGACAGGTTACTTATGACGTGGTCTAATTTGTTTTCCATCAAAATGCATCTGTCGCTAAGTATGTGTATTTACTTTCAAGGAAATGTTGTGGTTGAATAACCTATATTGCCTCACATAAATTGGATGCAATATCGATCAAATAGGGACAACAATACGCGGATACTAATACCCTCATTCTATATCTCACATATGTAGACACTCTAAATCAATATTACAGTCAAATACTTGTCGACGGTAATTACGCGTAAACAGAGTCGGCATATTTGCGATGCTAATGATCAAACCAACTATTCATTCAAGCCACGACAAATCTTTAGTGTCAGCATATTGTCGTCGTGTATACCTTTAGCCACGGGGTCTATTGGCACGACTCTTAGCATCGGCAACGGGTTATACCAGCACCAACAGTGCTTCCAGCAACGATGATTTACCATCGATGTAGAGCAAATTTCTTGTAGTGATTCTATTTAGAATTTAATTAAAGTTTGTAATAGTTCGTCATATATAATCATATTATTAAATATATTTTAGTTAAAAAAATATATTATAAATGTAACTTAAATATGTACGACAAAATATCACACGATTTGAATATTTACATTTTACACTATACAAAGCAAACTTAAAAAGAAAAGAAGAAATAAATAAGTTTTAAATCTAAACTTTCCCCTCCGTATAATTTTGAATTTTGAAATCTTGATTGGACGCGTTACACATATGATTAAATGGTTAAACATGTTTTTTCGCGTGATTGAATGGTTACACATGTTCCAGCATGTGACTGATTGGTGACTGACTGATTAAAATTTTCCATCTAATTGGAATATGCAAATCACGTGATAGGAGTTAGTTTTTTTTACGATATGCAAAATTACCTTCAAGCCCCTTACATCCCATTTCTTCACACCCCGCTTAACCAGTTCTGCCTATTTTCTGTAAGACCCGATCTCCTCCTCCTCCTCCTTCGGTGACTTTCCAACATCGACAGTTCAACATCGGCAATTTGTTGTTTCTATGTGATTCTTCATATTGTTGCTAGTCTGGGTGCTTGAAAATCCATAATTCAATAGTATAATTTCGGATATGTCTTCAACTACATCATCATCGGTGGCACATGTCTCTTTTGCTTTCTCTGTGTTTCAGAACCCTAACAATACGAATGGTATGTGCTCAATTTGGAATTACTGATTGGGTGCAGAACTATGCAGGGTCCGGAAAATCTTGCCTTCTGTTCCAATTCACTGACAAGAGATTCCAGCCAGTGCATGATCTCTTCATTGGTGTTGAATTTGGTGCTCGCATGGTTACTATTAATGGTCGCCCTATCAAGCTTCAGATTTTGGACACGAGAATCTAGTATATGAGTCTTTCTCCTTGAGTCTGTTTCATATTTATCTTTAATTTTGTTAGTTCAACTTGATTGCTTAGAAATTAGAATATATGTTATTTTACGCATTTCCTGCTCCAAGAATACAAGATCCATCCAGTTAGTTAAGATTAATTGATTTTACGATTGAATATGTCAGTATACAAGACAATTAGCAAGTTATCTTGATTGAATAAACATTATCGATAATTCAAATGCTTTACCCCTATGTGCCATAAACTTATCAGTCTACTATTGGGTTGTAATAAACTGGTCTAAGTTTAACTAGTTTTTTTTTTTCTAATTAGGCGACACTTTTCAGTAATTGTAAAAAAAAAAAAAAACTTTTTCATGTTCTCTACAATTTTTATTTCAAGCATGGTGTCCTGATCAATCACATGTTCATAATGTTTCTTTAGTTTTTGTACTTAAATAGGTTACTGAGTATCGTATAGTAAAAAAATGGACTGGAGGTCATTTTTACAAAAGATTGTTGCGGATAGATTGAACTTGAGCTGTTTTTTGATGAATTCATTAAAAAAATGTTTTTGTTTGTGATATAAGAGGAGATAGTTTTATTACTATCTTCATTATGAGGTGAGCCTTGTATCTTCAAATCCAGGTGAAGATTAATGTACTAGTCTAGTAATTGACCTTTCTTTGATAATGTCCAAGGATTCGACATTGTTATTTGATAATGGAAGAAAGGAGGAGTTGGGAAGAGCACATTTTCAGCACAACTGTCATGAAGACACTGGAGATAGAGGAGAGGGGAGAATTGTTAGGTATTGTAGTCAGATTAATATGTAATGGTAGATTATGTATTAATGTACGTGTCTCCCGTGTTGAGGTTGCCGGGGGGTGTGGGGTGCTCCCGCCCCCCACCCGAAGGCGGGGTTCGGGGCGCTGCCCCGAACCCATAGGCTATACTGTACTGTATTTCTCCATGTATACGTATTTTGTAACAGTAACCGTCATGAATAATATCTTCTAAACCGTGTGGAGGTTACCCACTTGGGTGTTACCACAAGAAATCTAATTTTGCTTCCCTTCCTTTCCTCTCTAGAAAAACTGAGTTTTTTCTTCTCAATCCTAAGTGTTTTATCTTCATTAGATTGGTTGTTTGATCCTAACAGAGATGTCACAATATGGGCATTAGAGTACATAAAACAGAATGCACCCGAGCTATTGAATCTGATTATTCATATTGAAGTTTTGGACAGTAGCAATGGCGGAGCAGCAAAGATGTGCACAGAAATGAGGGGTTCGTTTCTGGGCAAAGTTCCATTAGATCCAGAACTGTGTAAGGCAACTGAGGAAGGAAGATCCTGCTTTTTATTCGAAATTTGTTGAATTACACGAAAATAGCATACTTATGTGTTCTAGGTGTTCTGATTTTGTGTGGGGTTTTGCGAAATAGGTGTTCTGTTTTTGTGAAAAATGTTTTGTGGTGTTTGTACATATGTTTTGGGTCCCAAATGTGGTTTTAGTACTGGGTACTTAACTGGCTTATGCTGAACTTCTTCTGAAGTAAATGGACGTTTGTCTGAATACTCATCTGGTGTAAATTGATATTTGTCTGAATGAAACATGTCACTGCTCCCATGTTACGACTATTTAACCATTTAATCACATTTATATGAAACATGTTGTACTATTTAATCACATAGTAGGAATAGGTGTTCCACCTATTAATCATTTTTTAGAAAACATCTGTGACCATTTAATCACATTACAAAGAAACATGTATAACCATTTAATCACATTCAAGGATAACATATGTAAACATTTAATCAAATTTGAACTTAGAATGTACTCTTTAATTTAGATACTATGCACTTGAAAATCATTTGAACAACTGAAACCCAACTGCAAAAGAATTTCAGTACAGAACATGAAGAACTGAAACCCATTTCCATAAAATATTCAACAACAAATTCACATACACCTACTTGTTTAGTACATTGATCAAAAGTAAAGACCACACAACGACAATTGCAGCATACACCATCCATGAACCAACAAAAATTGAACAAGTTGTTCCAATTAGGGTTCTTATCAAAATTAGGGTTTGTAGGGGAGGAATCTTGACACAAAAGGGGACGAATCTTGGATGCTAGAGTGAGAACGAACAAACCCGAAATGCTCTCGCTAATTGTAGGGGAGGAACCCAGTCGATGCTTCCTTCTTCGGCTTCATCTTCGAAGTAGGAGGGAGTTGCTCTGCTGCTTGAGTTCAAATGAAATGGAAATCAGTTATAATAAAGGAGATAAGGGCATTTTTGAAAGTTCAGGTTGGTTTACACTCACGTGCAAGGCACATGTCAAACTTAACAGTGATATTTCACGGTGAACAGTAAAAAGACCAATTAGTCACATGTTGAAACATGTGTAACCATTCTGCACAAGTTATAACCAATTAGCCACATGTGTAACACATGTGTAACGTTTCAAGTAATTAACCCTATAAACAATATTGAACAGGTGCATTTAAAAAGAATGTTCCCTATCAAAACAAATATATATATATATATAAAGTTTTTTTTATCTATAATAGTATACGGTCATTTCGAAAGTAAAAAATTAATGTTTAATTAATGTCATTTATGTTGTAATTAAATTTACGCACTGTATTTTTTTGAGTAAGTATATAATTAAATTTTAACCTAATTGATTTTATTATTCCGGTCAAATTATAGGACAAACCATGTTAGGTTAAAAATTTAATTATATATCTAATAAAAGAAATTCAAAAAAATTAGAGTTGCTAGATAATTAAATTTCGCCATAAATGTCGTTAACGGTATTAAGTAGGGGTGATCAAAAACGACTATTGGACCGAATTCCTGACAAGATCGGCCCGGCTAGGACCGAGACCGGCCGGGCGAGTTTTTTCCTTCAAGGTCGGTTTCAGTCTTAGTTTTTTTCCCGAAAGCCCGTTTAGGATCAGCCCAGACCGAAGGAATGCGGATTTTTTCAGCAATCTCACACCAAACTAGATGAATTTGAGAGAGAAAGATAGGAAGAACAAGATGAAGAAAAGAAGAACTAACAGAATTAATAGAATTACTTGCATAGCAAGCTATCACTCAAAGTTAAGTTTTACATATGCTAAACGATCTTATTTATATAGGATTTACAGAACTTGAAGACTCTAACTAATTCTAGATTCTTCTATTAACTTCCATACTAATCTACATACATTCTTGAATCACACGGTTCAGTACCTTGGAGACTAAGTTGTCGACAATACTTTCATATTCATACATCCTAACATTCCTTTAAGAAGTTTGATTTTGATTTTTGATTTTCAACTTCATTTTCCATGCATCTTTCATCTTCAATCTGACAATCACACAGTCTTGATCAATCTTGAATTTCTGTCTTTCAAATCTGCATCTGCATTTAGTATAAAACTCCATACAATATGAGATCATTGAAGAAAACTGATAAATTGCGCAACAGCATCTTACGGAATCATTTCAACTCTATGATAATCTGTTTATTAACTAACCAAGCCTTCAACAAATCAACCTTTCCAATACATGATCATTTGTCTTTTCAGATTATTTCAAACTACATATAATGCTCACAATTCATATCCCAGATCAATCAGTTCATATCAGAGACAGAGTAACAGACTTTCCTTCATCTTTTACACTATATTTTCTTTCAATTTCTTTGTCTTGCTTGAATGACATTCATTATTTTTCTTTTCTGTTCTGACAGAGAGGTTTTCACGTGCCTCTATCTTACCAATGAAGTTGGGAGGTTTTCATTTTCCTCCATCTTTTCATCCTCAAACATATACTCAAAGTTGCTTGAATGTTTTCTTTGAGAAGAGTTATTTTTGGATTCAAGCTTCACCGTATGCCAGAATAGGAAGTCTGTCTATGCTCATGACAACTGAGATCCAAATATATAATCGTCAGAGAATATGTAATGAAATCACCAAGAAAACAAACACCAATATTGCAAGGAAGAGTGAGAAAGGCTTCATCCGAAATAGACTAATCATCATAGAGCTGAAGCAACCTCAAGTAGATAACTGAAGACACAGAAAAATCAAAAATCCGCAACGATCAACACAAGTATGAGTTTTATATATAAATGAAGAACAACCAAAAGACAGAATGCCAAAACAAACTCGACAATGGATAAACAGACTTAAGAAGAAAATAGCATATCAAGAGAACCATATTATCAAAACACAAAAAACACTTACTGAAAAAACACCTACTTTACACTTACCTATTGTTGTTCTAAGTCAGACTCATCCATCACAGAACTGGGTTAATCACACTGAACACTTACATAACTGAGCTGATCACTTACAAGGCTGGGCATTAATTCTTTGAACGACATCACTCCAAGCTTCTGTCTAAATGAAACAAATTGCTTTTTTGTAATTGGTTTCGTCAATATATCTGCAACCTGTTCTGTAGCAGGAACATAGTTGACTAAAACCTGCCCATTTTGAACTTTCTCCCGAACAAAACACAAGTCTATCTCAACGTGTTTCGTCTTAGAGTGATAAATTGGATTTTCAGATAAGGCTACAGCACCTGTATTATCACTCCAAACAATAGGAACAATTGTTGGTTTGACATCAATTTCAGATAACAAAGACACTACCCACATAATTTCACAGACTGCATTGGCAATTGCTCTGTATTCTACTTTAGCAGACGAACGAGAGATAACTGGTTGCTTTTTAGAACTCTAAACAACCGGATTCCCATTAAGAAGCAAATAATGTCCAGACACAGACTATTTATCAACCAAGTCACTACCCCAATCAGCATCAGCATAAGAAATTAAAACAACCTCAGTAGACGCAACAGGACTAGCTTGAAACAATAATCCATGATCAAGAGTGCCTTTAAGATAACGAAGAACACGAATAACAACTTTCCAATGATATATGAGAGGATGTTGCATATACTGGCTCAATTTATTTACAGCAAAGTGTATATCAGGTCTTGTAACACATACATGTTGCAGACCACCCAAAACACTTCTATATAAATGTTCATCAGCAGAAGGAGACTCACCGTGATCTTCGGCTACCTTAGTCAAAAAATTACCAGACATAGGCGTAGGCAGAGCTGAGGCATTGTTCACTCCTGCTTTCGCAATAAGCTCCACAATATACTTTCGTTGTCCTAATAACATACAGTCATCCAAGACCTGCACATCCATCCCCAGAAAGTAGTTAAGTGGTCCTAGATCTTTCAATTTGAATTCACTATTAATCCTACTAATAACTAGTTCAATGACATCCTTATCACTTCCAGTTATTACAATATCATCAACGTAAACAAGTAGAAAAACAGAACCTGCATTAGGTTTGTGAACAAACAAATAATTATCAGCTAAAGAAACAGAAAATCCAAGATTGGTTAAAAGGAAACATTTCAGTCTCTCAAACCAAGCTCTCGGAGCTTGTTTGAGACCATACAGTGCTTTATTAAGTTTGCATACCAGTACATTACCATCCTGATCACACTTTTCAAACCCAGGTGGTTGAATCATGTACATATCCTCGACAAGTTCTCCATGTAAAAACGCATTATTCACATCAACCTGTCGCGGTTGCCACTTGTGTGTCAGAGCCAAGGTAAGTATAATCCTAACATTTGGTGCTTTAACCACCGGGCTAAATGTATCCTGAAATTCAAATCCAGTTTTTTGTGAAAATCCCTTAGCCACAAGTCGAGCCTTATGTCTAGCAATAGATCCATCTGAGTTTCTTTTAACTTTAAAAAGTCATTTACATCCTATTGGTATTCGACCACCAGGTAAAGAAACCAGTTTCCATGTATCATTAGCTATCAAAGCATTTAATTCATCATGGACAGCAGATGACCATACATTAGACTGCATAGCAGTATGAATGTCATGTGGTTCATGCTTATCAGCTTCAATGGAATCAACCAACGAGGTAGTAAGAGCAGACAATGTCTTTGTTTTAGACCTTGTTTGCATTGGATGCCTATTAATATGAGAAGAAGGACCAAAATTAGGTACCTGTAGACCAGAGAAGCTTTCAGACCTATGTATATCCTTAGGAGCTGATCGAGGTAACTCATTAGCATCAGAAGTGGTCTGAACTAAGTCAGAATCATGAAGAACATACCTCACAGGAGGTTGAACCTCAACATCTAAAGGCATACCAATAGAAGGTGTATTACCATTTCCTTGTCTAACTGCAATATTTTCATCAGTTGATTGTTCCACCGGTTCTTGAACAGGTACCACCACATTTGATGGATCAGACTCAGATTGTCGAGCACACCCCGGGAGATTTGGAATACTATAAGCTGAACGATTAACCTGAACAGGTATAGAATCATTATGCACCACATCATCATCCAAGGCATTACATAAAGCAGAATTGAAAGGTAAGAAAAACGGAAGAGATGTTGCTGTATTTTTAACAGCACCAGATTGCATGAAAGATCCAGTTTTATCTGCAAAGGGAAAAACATTTTCATTGAATTTAACATGTCTAGAGATATATACTCGACCAGAGTCATCTAAACATTTATATCCATGTTGATTTGAACAGTAACCAATAAAGACACAAGGAGTTGATCTGTAGTCCATTTTATTTTTATTGAAAGGACGAATTAATGGAAAACACAAGCATCCAAATACTCTCACAAATTCATAGTCAGGAACTTTGAGAAACAGCTTCTCATGAGGAGAAATGTTTTGCAATGCTTTGGTTGGAAGCCTGTTAATGAGAAACACAAACGTGAAGAAAGCATCAGTCCAGTATTGAAAAGGAATAGCAACTTGTTTCATTAAGGTCAAACTCATCTCAACTATATGTCTGTGTTTTCTTTCTACAATACAGTTTTGTTCAGACGTATATGGGCAAGTAAACCTGTGATTGATGCTGAACTGACTTAGATATGCTGCTAAGGCTTTGAACTCTCCACCACCATCTGTTTGAACAGATTTAATCTTATGTTCGAGCTGATTCTCTACGGCTTTGTGAAACTGAGGAAAAACAATGGAAACATCACTCTTTTTCTTAAGAAAATAAATCCAAGTATATCTAGAACACACATCAATTATACTCAGATAATAGAGATTCCCATTTGAAGAAACAGGAGCAGGTCCCCATAAGTCCATTTCAAGCAAACCCAAAGGTGTATTGTATTCAGTCACTGAATCATAAAATGGCAATTTACAGCTTTTGCCAACAGCATAAGCCATGCAATGAGGAATTTGAGCACTTATATTCCAGTTAGAATGCTTGATTATTAAAGAGAAAACTTGTTGAGAAGGATGCCCAAGCCTTTGATGTAAAATCACAGGAGAAATTTTTATTCGATTCATATTACAAATCATGCTTGAGTTCATTATCTCAGATGACCAAACTTATCTCAGAGTTGGCATTGTGGTTTATTGTTTGAGTAGCCACGACCTCTGCCTCTACCTCTACCATATGAGGTATTGTTTGGTTGGTAATCAGGTGTTCGTTGAGCAAATCTGGACTAATTATGTGCCTGACCAGAATCAATAGCATTAACATGTCTTGAATCCACCTGAATTGGCTTGTCTTCAACATTCTTGACAACTACATTTGCCGCAGACAATGATGTATCAAAGATAGCATTTCTTTGCCTTGATTCTGAATCAAGAGAAACAGAAGAAATCGAGGCAAGATCATATGGATTTCGTCTAGCATGGATTACTGCAACAACACTGTCATACTGTCCCTTTACACCATTCAATATAATGGATATATGTTGCATCTCCTCAATCGGATGCCCACAACTCAATAGACTATCACATGTAAGTTGTATTTCAGTCAAGTAGTCTCTCATAGACTGGTTTAAGAGTTTACGAACCTTGAGTCTGTCGTAGAGACTCATAATCCTCGTTGTTGACGATGATGAGAAGTTCTGGTGCAGTCTATTCCATATCGATGATGCTGTCATACATCCAACTAGTCCTTTGCTAATTGGATAAGCTATGGAAGCCAACAACCATGATGCCAAGGAGTTGTCCTGCTGAGAGTACTTAGGAAATTCAGGATTCGGAATCCTATTTCCTTCTTCATCTTTAAGAAGACGAGGAACTACCAGTGTGCCAAACAAGTAACCTTCGAGATTGAGTCTGCGAACAGCCAACAACACTTGCTGTTTCTAGGACTGAAAGTTGTCATCTCCTGTTAACTGACAGATTCTCTTATTGAAAAATGTAGGTATCAATTCATCCATGGCAGCAGACAGTATCAGCAGTTATCTCTTTACAGGTAGACTGAATCGAATGCAGAACAAAAGTTTCAGACGAACAGAGTACCTTGAACAGCTTACCAAACCTTCGACTGACGAGCTGATTCTCTGGTTGATGACGACAATCGCAGCGACTCTTGATGATTTAGTATAGCTTTGATACCATTTCAGCAATCTCACACCAAAGTAGATGAATTTGAGAGAGAAAGATAGGAAGAACAACATGAAGAAAAGAAGAACTAACAGAATTACTTGCATAGCAAGCTATCACTCAAAGTTAAGTTTTACATATGCTAAATGATCCTATTTATATAGGATTTACAGAACTGGAAGACTCTAACTAATTCTAGACTCTTCTACTAACTTCAATACTAATCTACATACATCCTTGAATCACACAGTTCAATACCTTGGAGACTAAGCTATCGACAATACTTTCATATTACAATGTTAGGATATATGGTTTAGAAGTGTTCTAGAGTATTATAGGGTAGTCCTAATGTTTTGGACATCTACTCATAAGTCCCTAGATACTACTATATATAGTCATCTACCCGTCATGTAATTCTCAAGTTTAGACAATACATAGATGAAGTTTTCTTTAGTTATTGCCCTAAACTCACAATTCTCTCCAACATGACTAACACACTAATATGGTATTAAGTAGGGGTGATCAAAAAAGACTATTGGACCACACCGAAAGCCCGTTTAGGATCGGCCCAGACCGAAGGAAGGTGGATTTGAGATTTTCATAATACCACACCGAAAGGAATGTGGATTTTGGAGGTTTTCTATATCTATAAAAGCTACATCCTGATAAATTTACTAAAAAATACCATGAGTTCATAGTGTTTTTTTTAGAGGTGAACTATTCTTTCGCCTTTTATTAAAAAATACTGTGAGCTCAATAGTTTTTTTGGGGGCGCTGCAGATTTGGTCCATGACCGAGACCGGCCCGAGTCAAGAAAGACCGACTCGGGCGGGCTTTTTTGGCCGAGGTCGGTCTCGGTCTCGGTCCTCTAGAAGGCAAGACCGAAATTTCGATCTCGGTCTTGCCTTCAGGACCGGTCCGGCCCGCGCATGATCAGCCTTAGTATTAAGTTTCGACTGACATAGTCTTAGTTAATTTTTTTTAAGTTTAATTTTCATATCTCAACTTAGGACAGAGCTTATGACCAATCCGTAAGTCCAAATTTATTTATTTTTTTACATAATTTGAATCGTAATTAAAATATTTACTCACATTGTTTGTTTAATTAAATATTGTATCATCGAAAAAAAAAACTATGCTAAACATGTTACTCCTTAGTGTTTGTGTCATTTGTAGGGGTGAGCTTGGGCGGGTCGGGCTGGGTTTTTTGGCAAGACCGAGCCCGAGCCTGAAATTTCGGTCTTCACCTTTGGAGGACCGAGACCGACTTTGGTATAAAAAGCCCGCCCGAGTCGGTCTTGCTTGACTCAGGCCGATCTCGGTCCATTACCGAAATTTTCAGTAAAAAAAAAATACACTTTTTTGTCCAAATTTAGACAATACAAACACAAAACACAATAAATTAGCACATGTGTGGTGGGAGTTGCTAACTTGCTGAGTTTTTTAGAATGCGGAGGCGAGAGTCCGAGACCTAGTTGGAGAAGTTGATGTATAGTATAGTATTTTGTATTAGGGTTTTAGACAACTCGGGCCGGGCCGGGCCGAATCGTGAATTTCGGGAAAAAAACTGAGACTGAGTCCGACTTTAGAGGGAAAAACTCATCCGCTCGGCCTCGGTCCTAGTCGGTCTCGGTCTTAATCGGACCGGTTTTGTCAGGATTACGGTCCAGACAGTCTTTAAAAAAAAATACAATTTTTTGTCCAAATTTAGAACATACAAACACAATAAATTAGCACATGTGTGGTGAGAGTTGCTAACTTGCTGAGTTTTTTAGAATGCGGAGGTGAGAGTCTGAGACCTAGTTAGAGAAGTTGATGTATAGTATAGTATTTTGTATTAGGGTTTTAGACAACTCGGGCTGGGCCGGTCCGAATCGGGAATTTCGAGGAAAAAAAAAACGAGACCGAGACCGAGTCCGACTTTAGAGGGAAAAACCCGTCCACTCGGTCTCGGTCCTAGTCAGTCTCGGTCCTAGTCAGTCTCGATCTTAATCAGACCGATTTTGTCAGAATTTCGGTTCAGACAGTCTTTTTTGGTCACCCTTAATCATTTGAGCACAACAAACTACTTTACGGTGCGTTTGTTTGACGGAATTCGGAATACGGAATAGGAATTGGGAATAAGGAATAGGAGTTAAGAATATGAAGTTGTTTTTTTGGTGGAATTGAATAGAACGGAATAAGGAATTCTGTTGTTTCTTTGGTGGAATTGTGTACGGAAAAGGAATGGAATGTGGTAAAATGACATATTTGCCCCTCTTTGTATATGTATAGTATATAAAAAAAATAATTTGTATTAATTAATTATAAAACTTTAAAATATTAAAAACGTTTATTAAAAAAAAAAATTTAAAAACGAATTTTTTTTTTAAATTTTTTTAAAAAGACCAATTTATTAATTCTATTTAAAAAAATAAAGAATGTAAACATGACCACATACATAATACATCTTACATACATAATACAAAATGTTGTTAGTCACCACATACATTATATAGAACGTGGGTTTGTCCTTAATCAGTTTAGTAAATCATTATATAAACATTGTTAAATTGAATTGTTTTATTATTTTAATTTAATTTTAAATACTAATTTTGATTTTGGTATTTTTTTTGAATTTTCAGTTTAAATAAAAAAAAACACTCAAAAATGTATAGTACAAAGTAGGGGTGATAATAAACACAGTTGTTGATATGTCCGAGTGGTTAAGGAGACAGACTTGAAATCTGTTGGGCTATGACCGCGCAGGTTCGAACCTTGCTGTCAACGTTTGCAGAAGTTGTTTATCAGAATTATCTGATGGCACGCTTGTAAATTCTGCAAAATGGCGAGGGCAATTTGGTCTTTTTGCAGCTGATTCCGGATTCCGACCCGTGTGGGCTTAGGGAATCCGAGGTTTTTACCCGGATTCCCTAAGCCCGGACCGCCCGGATTCCCTAAGCCTTAGCCACTCCAATTCTGTGAAACGAACGGGCTCATATGGATTCCTTAAGCCCAAATCCGGGCCAAATCCAGAAAACGAACGGGCCATTAGATTTTGTGCATAGTAACTTGTATTATTATATTTTAAAAATATATTTTTTTAATACTTATTTTTCTATTTTTTTTATTATACCTACTTTTTAAAAAGTTGTCATCATTCAAAAATAGTTTACTTTTTTTAGTAGAAATGGAGTGCTCGACGACATCCACATGTTCCCGAACAACAAAGACCCTACAGCCAAATGTAGCTTGGAAAACTATTTTCCACTTTTTTCCGATAAATATCTTTCACAAATTTTAGTGTGTTTTGCTCAACAACTCATCAATTTGCGCTGTAATAATGATTTCTTTACTCGAAGAATCAACCACGTTATCCTCTCCAACCAAACAACTCACTTAAATGTCGGTATCGGATTTGTTTCACACGTATAAGTCAAATAAAACTCAATTACAGAAATAGATTATTTAACAAATAAGAAAGTATACCTACATGCAATTGAAAGTTGTGGGCGGACAATCCACCAGTAAATGGTAATCGTGGGTGGACAATTTAACTGTGTCGTTACATCCACCCGCAACTGGGGATCACGAGTAAGATAGTTTAGTTATTTTTATATGTTTTGCCAAATAAAAGTCAATTATGATGAAAAAACACTCTAGGTAGAGGTAAGAACTAGTTCAAGTTACTGGAAAACCAAAATGATTGTTTCAATATATAGTTTTCTGACTTTTGGGTGGATAAGAGTGCTTCAATTATGATGAAAAGACACTCTATGTAGAGGTATTAACTGGTTCAAGTTACTGAGAAATGAAAAAAAAAACTGCTTCAAGATCTTGTTTTCTGACTTATTGGTGGATAAGAGCGCTTCAATTATGATGAAAAAACACTTTTTGTCAGGTCACCCCATCTAGCATGTTAAGTACTCACCAAAATTTAACCTACGTAATGTACCTAAACAATATCACGTACAAATTTCTAGCTAAACACCAAGCAATTAAACAAATAGAAAAAAAAAATTAAACTACCTCACCCGCGACTGAGAATCGCAGGTTTATTGTCTCCCCGCGAATGAGAGTCACGGGTGGATGTAACGGATGTAACAACACAATTAAATTGTCCATCCGCGACTCCCATTTGAGGGTACGTATACTTTCGCATTTGTTAAAAAAATCGAGGTTATTTCTGTAATTGATTTTTATTTGAGGTATATATTAATGAAAAATTCTCGGTATCACTCAAAAAATATATATATAGTGATAATAGCTTAAACCCCCATTTAATTAATGTTGGATCTGAATCTCCTGGATTCTCTCTTGACAGTAAATTGAATGCCAAAGAATTGATGAAGATTGCACTCGCCTTAGCTCCGGTGAACCTGCAGGAAGGGGATCGCAACAGAGGGGGTGTCTTTGGGTCCCTCTCCAGTGCTTAAATGAGTATTCTTGTGTGTATCAATTCAAAGCGTAATGAACATATTGAAAAGCAGAGGTATTTATAGAGTAAAGAGACCAAACCGTTATAGGTAACAGAATATCTTAGTGAATATTGTGTTGGTGAAGATTAGGATAGTAGATATTACGGTTATGGCGTAATATTGCAGTTACCGTATATAATCTTTTGAGAATATGTGCCCGAGATACGCGGGATATCGTGGCCATATCTTTAGTGACGGTTGGTGGAACCAGAGATGAGAGGTTAGACTCTCTTGAGCGAGCACTCCTATGCGAGCAGTAAGAGTCAGCGACCTTGGTTATTGGCGACCGGTGATGGAGCCTTTGGCGTCCACTTCGGCTTGGGTTCGATACTGGACCCCTTTATGAGGCCCAGATCAACTTAATATGGGTCGGCCCGGTTCTGATGATATGAGTTTTACCCCCTGCAAAGTTATTGAGCCTCTAGGGCATTTTCTATATTGGGTTGTCACTATCAATACCCAACATTTGCCCCCGAATCTTGAGTGAAGTTTCTTCGGTCAAGCTTGATTCTGTGATAGGGTTTGAGATAGTAACACTTGGATTGGATCTTCTCTGTCCTTTTCTGCTATTTGTGCATTTTTCAATACTCCATGATCTTTGGCGAGCGGTTGTTTGGTCGCCTAGAGTTTATGGAATATTCGATCCTTTATCCCTTTTGGGGAACTCTTGCGGTTGTCAGGGTTTATGAATTCTTATTCACCACTTTTTTGCGAACACTACCTTTGAAAGGGTTTTCAGAAAGGTTTAGAAGAGTTTTGGCGATCACCTTTTCTGTATAGGGTCTTGATCATTTAATGATGCACGGTTATCCAGAAGTTGAACAGACAATTTCTTTTATCCAGACGTTTCGATTGTGTCTGTTTAGTTTCTTCTATTTTGTCTATATAAGAAACAGAACCTCAGCCCTTTTGTTTTTTACGCGTTCAAGTCATTTGCATTCCAGAGAGTTCAGTGCTTCTCAGTTTCTCAGTGCTCTGTTTTTCAACTTTCCCCTCTCCTTCTTCAATTTCAAAAAAAACTCCTTAACATTTCCATGGCTTCCAAGAACCCATCCGCCAGAAAGAGTAAGGCACCAGCCCATAAGTCTTCTTCAAACCAACCCTCCTCAAGTCAGAAGGTGTCTACGTAGGTCACCAATGCTCCCCTGACCATCAGGGACGGTTCCTCGTCGGCGCCAAGCCAGAGGAACCCTGTTTCCAGGCCTATCTGGACACCGGTGGTGGTGGACGGGCCAGAAACCAACGTTCCCGCCTTCTCCCAGAATTACTAGCAGGGTTATGGACCCCAGCGGATAAGTTGTTCTCCCAGCAAAACCGATTATGGGAAAATCGACTTGCTTAAGGTCACGCTTGGATTTTCCCATCTTCTCAAAGGCGTCCAAAAACAGGATATCTGTCGAGCTTCCTCCATCGATCAGAATTCTCTTCATGTCACAACCATCGACTTCGGCTGTGATAACCAGCGCATCATTATGAGGGGTGGTGACATGGGTCAACTCATCTTCGGAGAATGAAATGACAATGTCTTCTTCGGGTTGATGTCGCTTTCCCAGCTGAACCGCTGTAGAAATATGAGTTGCATAGACCTCTCTTGCATGCGTCCCCTCGCCACCGGCACCAAACCCTCCAGCAATTAGGTTAATCACCCTCCTGCTCTGGGATGGGCCGGATTTCTCAGGCGGAGCTGGCGAGTGGTTTCTATGTGGTGGCGTTCGACTCCTGTCTCGTCCAGCCACAAACTCCTTCAACATTCCTCTATGTATCAGCTTCTCGATGTCGCGCTTGAGGATGCGGCAATCATCGGTCTTATGGCCCTTGCACTTGTGATATCTGCAATAACTCTCGGTGTCCTTCCCCATGGGCTGAGCACTCTTGCGGGGCAATAGCGGCCTTACTAGAGACCTTCTTTCCATCTCGACTAGTACCGCTGAGATGTGCCTGTTTAAAGGCGTAAAATACTCGGGGACCTCTGGATGTCTAGGCCCTGGGTTTTCTGCTCAGATCTTGATATCTCGACCCTTCTTTTCCTTCCTACCACCGCGTCGGGGCTCAGGAACCACCCTTAGCGAGGTTGTCAGGAAATTAGCTTCGGCGTTCGCCCTCTCAAGGTCTATAAAACCTTTCGCCCTTGCTGTCACCTCTTCCATCGTTTCTATCTCCTGCACGTGGTAGTTGTTGCGCAGTTTCCTCGATGCTTTGTTGGCCACATCAAATCCTTTGTAGAAAGCTCGAATTATCTCCCCATCTGAAATTGTTGATGACATTTCATGTCACCGCATCTTCCCTTGAAGTGATTGGGACGGTTGGTCGTTGGGGTGATTTTGGGGTGGGGGAAACATAAAGCTCGGTCAACTTTGGTAAGGATGATGGGGACACCACCAGTTGCGGAGGGGCGGTATCTTGTCGTTGAGCCCAGAAAGAGGTTAGAATGTGAAAAGTGAAAACATATTGTGTGAGATCACGAACGGTAGGTCGGAGAACACGTCACGCGTTAACGGACAATGACCTAATTTTTCACAGTTACTGACTTATGTCGCAACTGTAGAGTTATTAGACTTTTTCTGCTCTAATCGAGTATAAAACTGTTCAAGTTTTTCTTCCCTTGACATTCTTATATATAACCATATATAGAGGGAAAAAATGAATCAGTATCATGATACTAGGGGTGAGCTTGGGCGGGGCGGGCCAGTTTTTTTGGCAAGACCGAGTCCGGGCACGAAATTTCGGTCCTCACCTTTGGAGGACCGAGACCTACTTCGGTATAAAAAGTCTGCCCGAGTCGATCTTGCTTGACTCGGGCCGGTCTTAGTCCATTACCGTAATTTTCATTTTTTTTAAAAAACTACGTCTTTCGCAGTCATTCAAAAATTGTTAAATTAATCAATTTCGAAAATTTATAAATGAACAAACCCTTTGTTTTCTTGACACGGTTATTTAGAAACCCTAATTTTCCTGTGAAATTGAAGGTGGCATTCAAATCAGCATCCGTGAAATCAACAACATTCAATCATCAAAATGATAAACATGAACACTACTTACTCACTATCAATCTGTAATCAATACATACACATCCTTGATGCAAAACCTTAAGCTCTTCTTGATGTCCCCAGTAAATAATGAGGTCAAATTTGACATTCGACTGTATAGAAGCTCTGTCACCAGAGGCATCCTCGCTGAGTCATTCGACATCCCGCTTTTGTAATCGCTAAGTATTAAGTTTTAATACTACTCGGGCCGGGCCTAATCAGAAATTTCGGGAAAAAGCCTGAGACCGAGACCGACTTTAGAGGAAAAAACTTGTCTGCTCGGTCTCGGTCCTAGTCGGGCTAGTTTCAGGCCGGTTTTGTCGGAATTTCGATTCAGACAGTCTTTTTTGCTCACCCTTACATGAAACTGACCTTATTGGAATAGACTCTCATTTATGATGACGGACTCAATAACCAAAACTAACACCAAAGACGAGTTGCCACATAGGCATGTGAACATTAATGTCTCACTATAGTTGTAGTCGCCCATGTGTACCGTCCAGTCCATTTTCTTGTTAGACACCGTCCACAGCTGCAGTGCAACCTAAACTGTGGTTGAACCGCAGGACGCGTGGACATTAATACAAAATTAACATTACATATTAATAAAAGAAATTCTGTATATTTATTTACCATTTAATAACGAATTTTAAAAAAAATAGACATGTTAAAAAAAGTATTTAGAAAAAAATATATCCGAAAAAAATATTTAGCAAACTATGCATAAGCGCGCATAATTGTTTTTTAACAAAAACGCTACCCGGGGTAGCGTTTACCCAATTTTTATTTTCTTACTTTTGACGACTTAATGTTTGATCGAAATAATTAAATGCATTAGTTGATAAATTTAATTATGTACTTATTCAAAAAAATCAAAAACAATACAGTGCGTAGATAAATTAATTACGAATTAAATGACGCTAACTATGTATTAATTTTTAACTTTTAGACTGACCGTATAATACAATACGTAAAAAACTCTACATACGATACGTAAAAATATAAACAGTGATTTAAAGAGTGAATTCACTGTTTAAATATCGAGTCATCAAAAATATATTTTTTAAAAAGTAAAAAAAAAAAAAAAAATGTGAAAACGCCACCAACAGGTGATGTTTGTGTAAAAACGCTATCCGGGATAGCATTTTTAGTATAAAAACAAATTATGTGCTACATGGGGTAGCGCATATGCATATTTTGCTAAATATTTTTTTCGGATATATATTTTTCTAAATAATTTTTTAAACATGTTTACTTTCTGAAAAAAAAATCTTTAATAACATCAAAAATAAATTATATCAAAATTAATATAACATATAAAAATCTATATTATTTACCCATTTTTTATTTAGTAGAAAATTTAAAATAGTGATTAAAATTTGAATAAAACACACAAATATCATTAGTAAGCTAAACCGACACTAATAATTAAGTTCCATGTGCATGCATTAAACGATATTATTATTTCCCAAACTTGGAAACATTCTCTCTACGTGTAAGTGGGTGGAAGTTGTCTTGTACCTTCCTTCCAGATAAGGCTAATCATGGACGGGTCGGTTCCGAAGGCAATACCGATACCAAGACTGAAATTTCAGTCTTACCTTCTGGAGGACCGAGACCCACCTCGGTTAAAAATTTCGCCCGAGTCGGTTTTTATTGACTCGGACCGGTTTCGGTCCTAAACTGAATCTGCACAAAAAAAAAATTATAAGTTCATGTTATTTTTTAGTAAAAGGCGAAAAAATAGTTCACCTCTCAAAAAAAAATACTATGAACTCAATATATTTTTTAGTAAATTTATCAGGATGTAACTTTTATAGAGATAGAAAACTTCCAAAATCCACATTTTTTTCGGTGTGATATTATGAAAATCTCAAATCCACATTCATTCGGTCTGGGCAGGTCATAAACGGGATTTCGGGAAAAAAAAGTCTGAGACCGACCTTGAAGAAAAAAACTCGCCCGCTCGGTCTCGGTCCTAGTCGGGTCGGTTTCGGACCGATCATGTCGGAAATTCGATCCTATAGTCTTTTTTACTCACCTACTTCCAGCTAGCTATTGATATAAAAGGCAGGCCAGCTCCAGCTGCTGGAAGTGTGTCTCCACGGAACAAGAGCTAGCTAGTGATATATGGCGTTGAATCCGCTGGTGGCGACGTATCCATCCCACCAGACTCTGTCTTCTTCATCAACATTATTAACCTGGAAATGCCTAACGGCAGCCAATCTCCGTCGTCCAATGTTGGTTATGGCAGCTACCACTGGATCTGATGTCATCAGGTAAGTGGACATGAAACTATACCTTGGTAGCCACTTGCGTCACGAACTCCCAACTATATATATGTTTGTTCAGCTGTAGGGATGGGGTCAAGGCTACGAAGAAACCCATTTCCCATCGTCGTGAAGTTCAGAACCAGGTTACCCATTCCATGCCTCCTGAAAAGGTGGAGATCTTCCAATCGCTGGAGGGTTGGGCGGAGCAGAATCTTTTGGGTTACCTGAAGCCGGTTGAGAATTCATGGCAGCCGCAAGATTTCCTTCCCGACGCCGCCTCCAATGGTTTCGATGAACAAGTTGAAGAACTGAGGAAGAGAGCAAAGGAGATTCCAGATGATTATTGGGTTGTTTTGGTGGGTGATATGATTACGGAAGAAGCTCTCCCGACTTACCAAACCATGTTTAATACCTTCGACGGGGTTAGGGATGAAACCGCCGCGAGCCCGACGGCTTGGGCGACTTGGAATCGAGCGTGGGCTGCAGAAGAGAATCGTCACGGCGATCTGCTGAACAAGTTTCTGTATCTATCGGGACGAGTCGACATGAGGCAAGTGGAGAAGACCATTCAGTATTTGATCGGATCAGGAATGGTAAGATTAACTAATTTATTTATGTAATAAAATTATAAAACACATTCTTCACCAAGCATTAATTATAATTTTTCCTAAAGTTCCGCTACCAGATTTTATTCAAAAAATGTTCAATTTTAATATTTGAACCGAGTCAAATCCAAATGTTCATTATATTATATAGATTGAGTTCCATTCTAAAATTAGTATGTGATAGGGGAAGTCAGTCAATGCTTAAATGGTGGACAAGTCACCGATATGGTACTTTATGGTGTATTTATTAAATGCATGATATCGATACTTTAAATTCAGACAAGTTGGAATTTATTTATTTTTTTCAACAAATTTCATCTCGCCCAAGCCCGATCTGGACTCTAGTTCGTGAACCCACGTTAGGTGCCAACAACAGGAAATAACAACTCACACTGTTATCGGAATTTAACTATGATACTATGTTATAAGTTGAGTTCCACATTAAAATTAATTAGTAATAGGAGAAATTAATCAAATTGTATATACCATGATAATTCTTATTTTTATTAAAGGCACGCCAGTTACCCTTTTAATTTTCAAAATGTATCTAACACTTTATTGAGAATTCTCAGGATATAGGAACCGAAAACAACCCGTATCGCGGGTTTGTATACACTTCGTTCCAAGAGCGAGCGACCCACATATCTCATGGTAACACGGCTCGTCTTGCTCGTCGACACGGTGACACCAAGTTGGCTCAGATTTGTGGCATCATTGCCTCCGACGAGAAGCGTCACGAGTTGGCCTACTCCAAGATTGTTGAGAAGTTATTTGAAGTGGACCCTGATGAAACTGTGGTAGCTTTCGCCGGGATGATGAGGCAAAGAATAAGGATGCCTGCTCATTTGATGTTTGATGGGCGTGACAGCGACCTCTTTCAGCATTTCTCTGCGGTCGCACAGCGTGTCGGAGTGTACACTGCCAAGGATTACACGGATATCTTAGAGTACTTGGTCGGGAGATGGAATGTGGACAAACTGAGTGGCCTGTCGGAGAAGGGGAGAAGAGCTCAGGAGTATGTGTGTGGGTTAGTTCCGAGATATAGAAAGCTTGAGGAGAGAGATCAAGAGAGGGATAAGAGCGTCGGAACGGAGATTCCTTTCAGTTGGATCAGCGGAAGAGAAGTGAAGATCTGACAGAAGAAGAAAAAGAAAAAAGTACAAGAATAATAAAAAGAAAAAATGGAGGGAATAATATATCTATGTGCATACAATGCTAATAAAATGAAATGAAGTTTGATTCAAAAATATAATGTTCAAGGAATATAGAATACAGAATAAGAAATAGGAGATAATAATATGAATTTGTTTATTTGGTGGATTGAAATGGAATGAAATAATAAATTCTCATGTTTGTTTCGTGGAATAGTATATGGAAATATAATGAAATATGGTAAAATGACGTATATGCTCTTACTTTCATTTGTATAGTATATAATAAAAAAATAACTTGTACTAATTAATTTTAAAAATAAAACTTATAATATATTTCATTAATAATTGAAAAACTTTTTAAATAATTAATTTAACTAACAACAATATCGCATTAAACTAATAGTAAATAAACAATCTCAAACACAATTTGTTGGCCACACCAGAAAACCACACGCAAGAATATCAAAAACGAAGAATACAACCACGCGCAAGAATATCAAACAACATGAATTCAACAGCACGAAGAAAACCACAGCATGAATATCAAGAAAACCAATATGAAGTTCAACATGAAAATCACAGCAAGAAAACCACAGCATGAATTTCAAACAACATGAAGCTAAAACAATACTAACAACACGAAGAATACAACCATAATCGACAAACTCAAACAAAATTATAATTGAGAATTCTGGGTTCAAACAGAACTTTGCGTTTCTGGTTTAGATTGAAGGATGAAGGAGGGAGAAAAGGAGGAACAAGGAAGAGAAGTTGTACCTGTGGATGAAGGAGTTTGGTTCGTTGATTCCTTGTGAAATGAAGGAGACGCAGAAGTGAAGGAGGGAGGGTAGTTTAGGAATTACATAAATCAATTGAGGGTAAAACCATCTTTTGCATCCCTATTCCGTATTCTCACCCCGCTCGGCTTAGGCGGTCTTGGGTTTTTGTCTGGAATCCCTAACATCACCCTTCTAGAATTCCGTATTCCAAAATTTTCCAATTATTCGAAAAGAACAACTTCATACGGAATATGTATCACCTATAATATTCATATTCCGTGAAAAGAACATGATGCTAGTGTTTGGTTCTAAAAGAAAATAAATTAATTAATAAAAGAAAAAAAAACTTTTTACCACAACTCATTTAGGGGTGACCCGACCAACAAAAGTTAGACCATAAAATTGTGATAAAGCGAATTTTGACATGATTAAATTATTATTATGAGTTGGGAAGTGGTTACTCTTTCTAAAGATAAGGGGGTTGGGTATACATCAAATTAGGGAAAGAAACAAGGTTATGATCTCTAATTTGGTATGGAGAATGGACAATTCTAAGGCTATGTGGGCTAGAATAATAAAGAATCGTTTTTTCAATCCAACCACTAGAGTTTCTAAGGATGGAAGAAGGTCGTGTTGCGGTCCCCAGTTTGCATCCACTGAACCCTTGATCTTTGCCGCCAATACTCATCTTCCTTGTTCCATGCCTCCTCAAGGGTTCGTTTCAAAGTATGTTCCTTGTCCCTCTGGTAGGTAGCCTCGGGTTGCAACTGCATTGCTCTGATTTCCTCATTGAGTCCCTCGATAACCTTCCTGTTATTCGAGATAGATCTCTTACTCCATCTATCGGTCCCCTGCACCTCCCCAGTTTTGTGTGAAACCCTCCTCTATCGGTCATTCTCCTCCCCTCGTCCCACACCTCCTCCACCACCTCACGGCAACCATTGTGTTCTAACCAGATCTTCTCAAAACGGAACTGCCTCTTGCTTCTCACCTGTTGCCTCTCAACTTGGACCAATAGTGGGCAATGGTCCGAGCCAATCTGAAGTTTGTGGATTACCATCGAGTACGGGTGGGTTCGAATCCAATCCGGGTTCACTATTGCTCGATCAAGTCTCTCCCGGATCCGATCATCCCCTCCCTATTATTGCTCCACGTGAAAGGGCATCCCTTGTAGCCCATGTCCGCCAACCTCGCCTCGCGCATCATCTCATTAAAAGTGTCCATCTTCCGGGCCTGCTTCGGCCTACCCCCCTCCTTCTCCCCGGCCACCGCCACTTCATTAAAGTCTCCCCCACACATCCATGGACCTCTCCGGTTCTGTGATATCCGCTTAATATCCTCCCAGAGTCGGAGCCTCTCGCCCCATTGAGTGCTGCCATAGATCCATGTGACATGCATCACTCCTCCCCCATTGACCTTTGTGATTGTCGTATCCATCATGTATTCATTTTTAGCATGGATCACGACCCTCACCTCCCTTGTCCACCATAAAGCCAACCCACCTGATATCCCAATCGGATTCACGTATTCTCCGTCACTCATCTTTAACTTCCTCCTAATCTTGTCACTGTACTTCTCTGTATTCTTCGTCTCCATCAAGTAGATCACATCCGGTTTGTTCCTCCGCGTGAGATCGGCGAGGTACGGAACTGTCAGGGTCGATCTCAACCCCCGACAGTTCCACACCAAGTAGTTCATTGAGGTTGGGTAGCTGTCTCGGGACAGCTACCAGAACCCTTTTGTGCTTCCTTGTTTTTCGCCGTGATTATCCTTCTCCGAACCATGGCTACATGATGGGTACCTCTCCGACCTCTTCCTCTTCCCCTTGGTGACCTCTGTCGTCCCCCCTTCTCCTCCATGCACCCCCTCTGTTTCTTACCCTTCTGATCCGATCTGTCCTCCCCCTCCGCCTCATCGTCCTCTTCGTGTTTCCTTTTGAGGGTAATTTTCTGAATGAGGGGGCTAAGCCCCGTGGGTAGGGCCGTCCCTTCACCGCTAGTGGCGGGGGATACAGGTTCTTCTACGAAGTAGTTCCATGCCTGCACATGTACCTCGTGGAGCTCCATTCCCACCTCGGTCGAAGTGTTGGTCGGGGGGATGACCACCAGATGTGCCGTGCCTCCCCTTCCTGAGCTCTCTCCTTCTTTAGGCCCCCACGCCCTCACTCCATCCTTCAGTTCAGTACTTGATCCCCCCGTAAGTTGGAGTAGGGTCCCCTCTTTCAGTTGTGTCAAGTCGTCCTTCCCCCCTTTCCTTCCCGTGTACGCCTCCATATTGATCAGGAAGCCCGTGCTTCCTCCCATCTCATCCCTCCTCTTCCATCCCACGGCCTCCTCCAGCGCCTGAGCTATCGTATACTGACCATCCTCGCGTATGGTCGTCTTACCCTTACCCGTCCATAGTTGTCTCCCCTCCTCATGCCTAGACTGATCTTCACTTCCCTTCTCTCCCCTTTGCGTCCGTCTCTCCCCATGCGAATACCTGATCATATCCATCCCCTCCCCTTCTCCCGATCTCGGTTCTTGGCTATCACGAGGCCCATGTTCCTCCTGCGTTCTCGTACTCTCAGCTGATTGAGCTGTGGGAGGGGTGTTCGACCCTTCCCTATCCTGCTTCTCTCGCATTAGGTCTTTCCAGCTCTTTCTTTTGGTATTACTCATCGGAGTTCCCGGGCTCTTCCCTACATACCTGCCCTGCTCACGCCTTCGCTTAGGTCTGTCCACCCTAACCCAAGGTCCATACATCGGTCCCCCTTGCGCCTCTTCTGAAAGGGTTATCTCTGTGGTGCACACCCTTTCCGTATGGCCGATCCTCCCACAACCAAAACAGAAGTCGGGGAGGCGTTCATACTTCACGGTGGCCCTTCCCATCTCCCCACTTTTGCACGTATACCAGAATCCCACCGAGAGAGGCTTGGAACTATCCACTTCCACCTTTATCCGGATGTAGTCCCTGTCCAATCCTAGTGGTCTCATAATCTCATCCACTTCTACGACCGATCCCAGGCTCTGTCCTATCGCCATTGAGTTATTCTTGGTGAATTTGTCGATCTCCAACCCGTGTATTTGGACCCAGAACTGGACCATTTGGAACTGCACCTCCGTGATTTTCATCCCCTGTCTCCACCTCTTCAACGAGAGACAGCTACCATTAACCGCCCACGGAGACCAATCCATTGCATCCAAGAGTTCATCCACCCTTTCGAACTCGAAAAGAATCACATCACCCGTCATCTCCTGAAACCTGATTCCTGCATATCTGCCACAAGCACTTTGTAGGACACTCTGCATAATAGTCGGTTTCATGATCTTGTCACTGATGACTTTCCCAACACACAGATTTTCAGCTGGGATGTCCACATTCTCCGAGATTTCAACATAATTCCCTAGCAATGTTCTATCATCACCTATTCTAGGGGCACATGTTCGAGCTAATCTATCCATTCCTAAAGGCACCACTTAACCGAATTCTAACTATTATCACTATATTGTTATCCAAAGATAGTATTACCTCCCTTGATTCCCTAATGGGAATTGCTCCGACTCGGTTGGTGGAGATGAGGATGTCCGAGTCGGGATTTTGGCCCTTGGCTTGGTGTGCTTTTGTCCCGAGATCAGCTTCCCGTTTCCGGTTTCCTTGACTCCGCCCTTATCAAACCGTGATGCCCTCCCCCCAGCCGAACCCTCCCTCGCCTGAGATCGGTAGCTCTCCCTAGACTACTCACCTGAAATCTCCTCCTCCAGCCCGTGTCGACGCCTCCCACCTAGATCCGGAGGTCCGACGACAATCGGCGAGCTCCCCTGTTCCCCCACCCCTCTCCCTCTCCTTTCCAATTGGTGGCTCTCATTGACCCGACCCTCCAATTGAAGCCGCCAGAAGCTGTGTAACGAGCCGAGCGACCTACGACCGGACCCAACAGCAATAAGCTATGACAGAGGGCGAGATTGCCCGACAAATTCCCCACGGTAGAAACCCTAAATCGCCAGACCTAGGGAGAAGACGGGAGAGGAGGCCCTAGTTGAGTCTCAGTTAAGTCTTGATCGAGTTAAAAGATCAATTAGAATAGCATTGAAGATTAATTAGAATAGTAGTAAAGTTATTAGAAAACAATTGAAACATTTTGAAAATGTATTAAATTAGTTTTATCAATTTTAAAAATACTTAATGACACAGTTGGTTGAATGATTGATGAAATGATTAATGAGATAATTATTAAATAGGTAGTTGAATCACATGGTTTCATAATTGTTTCATGATTAAGTAAACTGAACTTATTTTTGAAGGAAATAGATGACTTTTTTCAAAAACTATTCACTTTTCAAAAAATATTTGAAAAAGTGTATATCGAAATTTTTTTTTTAGAAAAGTATGCATACGCGCGACGCGCCTACTGAATAGGCGCATCCCTAGGACGCGCCTATTCAGTAGGCGCGTCCTAGGGATGCGCCTATTGCAATAGGCGCATCCCAGGGGTGCGCCTACTGCAATAGGCGCATCCCAGGGGTGCGCCTACTGCAATAGGCGCATCCCAGGGGTGCGCCTACTGCAATAGGCGCATCCCAGGGGTGCGCCTACTGCCTAAATTTTTTTTTTTTCGCAAAAACACCGGTCTATCAGAAACCACGTTGATTTTAAGTCTGCTTATGGTTTTCCTCCTAAATAGAAATTGAGAGATAGTCTCACGCGTATTCATAGGTCCAAACTACAAATTTTCCAACTTGTTCTGAACAACAATGAAACAAAGTTGTTTATTCACAAGTTTCTGAATGAGACTTTTCTTCAGATACACTAGCTAGTTTGACATTTTCAGGAATTACTCCTGCAAAAGAGCTCTTTGGGGTTTCCACTGCCTTTTTCTTCGGCATCTGAAGACTCTTGATTTTCTGCATAGTGTACTCGTTGATTTTAAGTCTGCTTATGGTTTTCCTCCTAAATAGAAATTGAAGTCTTTCATCACAAACTACTCTCTTCTTCGTAGGGTGATTCAGTTTGTTGTCATTGATATACCGCGCTATAATTGCTCCAACATCTTGCTGAGAGATCTAATCATGCGTCTCTACACCAACCGATTTGAGAAACTCGATGAGATTACTCGATCCCCATCTAACAAATTCCATTTTTCTTGATTGGTACTTCCTTTTTCTGAACAACTTGTTCTGAACAACAATGAAACAAAGTTCATGTTGTTGGTAGATGATGTGTATTTATGTTGCTCCAAATATAAGCTCCGGAGCACGGTTATAACACGAAAAAATGTATGGTATGTTTGCCTCACACTTGACCTGAACATTCAACAAGAAAAATCGAACAGGGTATAGGCTAACTAACAGCTGCAACACATTAGAGGCAGGCATGCTAGAAAGGTCCTGCAGCTGCAATCTTCTGAATATCTTGTAAAGCTTCTCCAATGACTATAGCTTTTTATCTGAGTTCAAGCCTGCTTATGGTTTTCCTCCTAAATAGAAATTGAGAGATACTCTCTCCAGTAAAGAAGAAAGGAAGTTCTAAGAAGAAATGGTTTTTCTCCTGAAAATGTCAAACTGGCTAGTGTATTTGAAGAAAAGTCTCATTCAGAAACTTGTGAATAAACAACTTTGTTTCAATGTTTGACCTCGCGGATGTTGTTCAGAACAAGTTGGAAAATTTAGGGCAGGAACCTAAAGGATTTAACTTCTGATAACTTCCTTTCTTCTTTATTGGAGAGACTATCTCTCAATTTCTATGTAGGAGGAAAACCGTATAAGCAGGCTCAAAATCAGATGTTTTTCAAAAAGTAAGCATATAGTAGGAAAAAAGCATACATGGAGGAATTTGGTGCGCGTAGAGGAATTTGGACTTGTGAATACTGGGATAAAGCAACGCGTGAGACAATCATCTCGGTGGTTTGTTAACAAATTGATTTTCTGTCCTCTTGATCCAAGACCCTTTTGTTAACAAATTGATATTCTGTCCTCTTGATTCAAGACCCTTCCTAACCATTGGAAGGGGATCAGTTTTCTTCTGTCCTCACCGTACGACAGAAGATATTCGGAAGATTCAGAATCTTGTGAATAAACAACTTTGCTTCATTGTTGTTCAGAACAAGTTGGAAAATTTAGGACAGAAACCTAAAGTAACCCCAAAGAGCTCTTTTGCAGGAGTAATTCCTGAAAATGTCAAACTAGCTAGTGTATCTGAAGAAAAGTCTCATTCAGAAACTTGTGAATAAACAACTTTGTTTCATTGTTGTTCAGAACAAGTTGGAAAATTTGGAGGAAAACCTGTGAATACTGAGATAAAGCAACGCGTGAGACTATCTCTCAATTTCTATTTAGGAGGAAAACCATAAGCAGACTTAAAATCAACGTGGTTTCTGATAGACCGGTGTTTTTGCGAAAAAAAAAAAATTTAGGCAGTAGGCGCATCCCTAGGACGCGCCTACTGAATAGGCGCGTCCTAGGGATGCGCCTATTCAATAGGCGCGTCGCGCGTATGCTTACTTTTCTAAAAAAAAAATTTCGATATACACTTTTTCAAATATTTTTTGAAAAGTGAATATTTTTTGAAAAAGATCGAAATAGATAACTAAACTTTTTTGGATATGCAAATACAAACTTCCGTTTATTTTTTTTATTAAAAACAAAGAGAATATGAAGGTTTCAAATCCTTTGGTCATGTCTATCTTATAACTTAGACATCTTAATTCTAAAAAAAATGATCAAATTTATTTATCAAGTGATAAATACGTGACTAATTTTGTTTATTTTTAACATAAAATTAAACAGAGGTATGTATTTGTTCGTTTATTTGCTACACATTTATTGTAAAACAACTACTATCCAATTGTCAAACCATATGAAGTTCATATAGTTGTTTGATAATTAAACTCACATTTACTTACCATATTTTTTAAGCATGTTAACGTAATTGGGTATATTAAGTTGATCTACTAAATTTTGCCGACATAGTGATGAAGTTTATCCTTGAAATTGTTTGTTTTGATAATAATTGAATTAGTTTGTCACACTTTAGGTTAAAATTAAATTATATACCTATTAAATAATATACTAAATAATCAAATTACGATTTAAGGGTGCATTTGATTGGATGTATTAGGTAATACATGTATTAGGTAATACATGTATTAGGTAATACATGTATTACTTAATACTATGTTTGGATTTGACATGTATTAATATATACTTATACATGTATAACCTAAGACAGTGTTTGATTCGATATAGAATTATACGTAAAGTGACAAAAAGACTTAAACACCCTTAAATTTATTTTGCAATGTAAATAAATTGTACACATAAATTTATTTATTTATTTGTAAAATAAAATATATTCTTATTCATAAAAATTGGAAAAAATCACGAACAAAATAAAAAAAATAGTATCTCATTTGAGTCATGACTGGTTCAATCCACTTCGATTCTTTTTTATATATATATAATTATGGACTAAAACCGCTATAGGTGATAAAACTTTGCACACAATTTCAAAACACACAACAAAAAACTAGATAGCTTTAACAAACAACATGATTTTACATTGCATTGATTTTACAAACATGTGGAACTGCATGATTTTACAAACAACATGATTTTACAAATTGATTTTGAGGACAACATGACATGTTAAAACACACTTGGCAAAATATAAAAACGAAACAGTTAAATAACCACTTCTAAATGTTTTCCCTCATGACACATAAACAGTCAAACAATAGAGTAAATAATATATTTTTATTTAATATTATTTTAAAAAAATATCAAATAGACGGGGAAGTATTAAAATATTATTGAGTAAATATTTCATTAATATTTGAACTTTTATTTTAAAATATTAATTATATTTCATATATCATCATTGAAATAAACTCGTAAATTGTTTCTAAATTTGAATGGTACCCAACAACTGTTATAGCGTTTGACTTAGTGATTCATTATTTTAAAATAAAATATATATAAAATAATTAATAATGAAAATTTATAAATAGTATTACATCATTTTATTTTTCATTTAATATATTAATTTTTTTTATTAATTATTATTATATAATCTGAGTAAATAATAATTTTAAAATATTTTATATTAAAATTTACAAAGTTTGATAAAAACTAAAAACTAACATGATAAACTATTCTTAGCTATGATTAATAGACTTATGATAGTTAAGTAAATTTTTACTATGTATTAAATAATACCATGGTTAGATTATGTATTAGTTAATACTCAATTAACAATTTAACACTATAATTGTGTATTAGCTAATAGCTAATACATATGTATTAGTTAATACATACAATTATTTCTAATCAAACATTGTATTAATTAATACTAATACATGGTTAATACTCCAATCAAACACTACATTAGTGTCATAAATTTTTTGATTGTTCGGATTATAGTTAATTAATCTAAAAGCTAATTAAATTTAATATTATTTGTAAGATTTAGTTTATAATTCAATTATTTATCTATTTATTGAATTTGTAACGTAACGTTCTTTATTCTTTAAACTTTCATATTTTATTTTAAACAAAAGCATACATCAGTGTACAAATCAATATAGTCCGTCTGAAGTTGAATTTCAACATTTTCAGTCTGAAGTTCAAACTTAATTACCCTATTAAAATTTACATGTGGGAGTTCTTCCTTCCGTGTTGACTCTACGACAACCATAGTTATTATTATTAGGGTCCCTTATTATTATTATTATTATCTATATATTAATTTGGTTGAAACTTATATAATTATGACACATAAACTTTTGAGCTACTTAGTTGTCAAAAAGAAGTGTTTTCATTGATAGTTTAATTTATTTTGTAAGGTTTGATGACATGTATTCGTCATGTGTACCTTCAGAAACTCTAAAATTTATGTGTAGCTTCTTATCACTTCTCGCAGTACGTTTCAGATTTCATTTCACATTTTCATTTATTATCATTATTTTATTTTATTTGTTAATATATTACTATTTATTGCTATTAGAAAAACTTTATTTTATTAATTGCTCTTTAAAAAAAAATATTGTTATAGTTTGATAAAAAAAATAATTATAGTTATTTATTTATTGTACAAATATAATAAATATTATAATACTAAAGTAAACATATTTTTGAAAAAATGTATACATGTTAGATTTCTCATATTACCATGTCTGATTAAATATTAATTGTAAAAATATATTGATGATACCTTTTTAAATATTATATACAATTTTCATGACATTTATGATACCTATTCAAATTTTATATACATTTTGTTTTTATGAAAATAGTGCTACGATGTTATCATCCAAGTCATTATCATTAGTTTTGAAATAGTTAATAAATGAAAACAAATATTATCATAAATAATCACTAATATAAATTTATTATACAAACCAAAAATTAACAATATCCTTCTCATTTATTGTCATTATTTTATTTATTAATATATTACTTTTTGTCGAGAAAAAAAATAGTATTTTATTGTTTCTAATATAAATAAAAAATAGAGAGAATATATTTAATTTTAGTTATATATATATTGTTTTACAAATTACAATAAATGTACTATTTATCTATCTATCCATCTGCGATTGTAAAAACAAATTACTATTTTTTTTTTATCGTTCCATAAATTTATACATTACAACTTAAAAAAAATGCTTATGTATAAAATGTTACAAAAATAGTTATAATTCTAATTGACAAATATTATATTTTATACAATATGAATATGCACACATATTGTTATATACAAATTAATATATATCCTTTTTAATTCATTTACTCATCTTTTATATCTCTAAATTTTGTAACACATATTAAAAGTTAAGAAAAACATATGTGTACATAAATGGTAATATAAATGCCATGCACCTTAAAAAATAAGTTAAAGAACATAATATCATATTAATAATAGTTTATATCCATTTTTAGTATTACATATTGCTAACTTATATTTAATTTTATATGTATTTATATACAATTTTTTTACATAATTTTATAATTTATTTCGATAATAATTTAATGATTTTTTACACTGCGTAAAGCACACGTCACTTGCCTAATATATATTAATTTGACTAAATCACATACAATGTTGACAAATGAGTTCTTTTGTTGCATTTTTCCACTCCTAATGTTAAATTAACATCTTCTAATTGATCTATGTCAATTAGGGGTGAGCTCGGGCGGGATGGGCCAGTGTTTTGGCAAGACCGAGCCTGAACCCGAAATTTCAAGCCTCACATGTGGAGGACTCAGACCGAGACTGATTTTGTTGACAAATGAGTTCTTTTGTTGCATTTTTTCACTCCTATTGTTAAATTAACCTCTTCTAATTGATCCATGTCAATTAGGGGTGAGCTCGGGCGGGATGGGCCAGTGTTTTTGGCAAGACCGAGCCTGAACCCAAAATTTCAAGCCTCACCTGTGGAGGACTCAGACCGAGACTGATTTTGGTCTAAAAACCCCGCCTGAGTCGGTCTTGCTTGACTTAGGCCGAGCTCGGTCTTGGACCGGAATTTTGAGTCAAAAATCAAGAACAATCGTCAATCAAGAATGTTCGAGAGTCAATAATCAATTGTGAATCAAGAATGGTCGAGTCGTGACAATCAGAATTAAGAATCAAGAACAATCGTGAATCAAGAGAAGGTTAAAAAAAGTTGAGCAGTACTTGGCGAAGCTTGAAGGCGATGAGGTTGGGGGTTATCCGTATTATGCTTGCTGCCACGAGAATTAGGGTTAGAATCAGAAAGAGAATAGAGTTAGGAACGGAGGAACGAAGAAAATAAAGTTACAATAATCACCTACCTCATTACAATAATATCATTATAAATTTTAGTAATGTCAAAAAATTAAGTATTATATATTTATAAACTAAATATAATTTACAGTTAATAAATAGATAAAATATAATATGTATACTAAAACATTATAGATTGTTACTATTGCTAGAAAAATACTAATATTTTTATATGTACATTGGTAGAAGTAATAAACCATATAAAATAAGTCAATAATATTATATGGACATTAGCATATTTTTTTACAGTTTTCTGAAAATTAGTTTTTATATATTTATAGCCCAACCTATTTTTGAATTATTAAAATACTATTTATATAATAAAAATATAATATATTATTATTATTACTAAAGTAAATAAATAATTACTAATGATTTTAATAGTCTTTTGTAAACATATGAACAAAATTAAGCCATAAAAATATATAAAAATATTTAACTTAAAAGTATTAATTGTTATCTTATTATTAATTTTAATTATTGATTCATGCATTTTTAATTAATTTTATGAACAAATGCATTTCATATAATATATAATTTTGGTATTTCATAATATAATTCATAATAACTTACCTATATAATTAATTATTTCATAAATTTTTAAGTTTTAATATTCTCACTGTGAACAATTCAAACTTTCAACAATGAACTTTTTAAAAAATTATTATAGTGTATATTCTCTGGAAAAAAAATAATTTTTTAAATCTTATAATAGTAAACTTATTATTTTATTTTTTAAAATTATTTTCCACTATATTCATTTAAAAATAATTTAAATATGTTATACTATGTAGTATGTACCATAAAAAATAACTTATATTAAATATAATAAATAAAAATATTAATAAATAAAATATACTACTAATTGTACAAGGATACCGAAATTCTAGTTATTATTCTCTTTTAAGCTTCTAATTTACTACAAAAGAGCCCAAACTATTTATTCTAGAACGTGAATGGGCATCAATTTATTTATTCCTTTTATTAACTATTATTATTAAAGGAACTAGTGAACCCAGGAACCGGGCGTTTTTCTCCTTCCATAAACTGTCCGTTCATTAACCACTGGTCGGTACTTTTTACCAAATGGATCTGGTTCATTATGTATAATATAGGTGAGCTCGGGACGAGTTTTTTTTGGGGGGAAAACGAACCCAAAATTTCGGGCCTTATATTTGAAGGACCGAGACCAAGTTCCTCTAAAAAAAATGTATGAGTCGGTCTTGCTTGACTCTGACCGATCTCAGTCTTGGACCGAATTTTTGTTAAAAAATTAAAATTACAGAAATTAGATGCAGAGCATGAACAACACGAACTACCTCTACAAAACAACATGACAAACTACCTCTCTATGAACACATGACGAACTACTCATCTCATCTACATTTACCTTAGCACAACAAAAGAAATTGGTTGCTTCAAGAATTGGTCACTGCTGCTGAGAGGACAACAGAAGGACAACAACAAGAATTGATTGTTGCATTTTAGGGTTACGGCGAGAAACAGATTCGAGTTAGTTGCTGCGAGAATTAGGGTTGAGACTTGAGAGTGCTGATAGAGTCTCTACTGCTTCTACCGTTCTGTGTTTTAGACTTTTAGTGGTGTTGTTGGTTGATGTTGCGTTTTAGACTTTTACTCATTAAGAGAATACTCGGGCCATACCAGACCAGTCAAGAATTTGGCCATAAAAATCGAGCCCAAGCCCGAATTATAGGGAAAAAAAATTGTCTGTATTGACTCGGTCTTAAACCCGGGATGGACTGTTCGGGACAGTCTTGGACTTTTTTTTTTTTTAAATTTGGTCTAACAGTCTTTTCTGCTCACCACTAATGTATAACGATTTTTGAATGAACTGAACCGTTATGTGCAGCTAGCTCCATGTTTTTTTATGAACCGTTATGAATCAAACCGAACCATTTTGATAGTCGATTTACTAACTACAAAAATATGGGTCGATTTAGTGATTAATTTCTTTAAAATTAGTAAGGGAAAATATATAAAAATCTATTAGGCCATTTTAGTATTTCAATAAAATTGATATGTATTAAGTAGTCGATGACCTGCAGATAAAATTTTCCTAAAATAAATAAGGGTTAATGGTTTCATTGGTACCATATGTTTGACGCATGTGATTGGTTAGTACATCTATGTTGTTTCTTAGTACTTTATGTTTCATAATGTTGTTTTTTTAGTCTAAATTACTGTTTACCGTCAAGTTTGACTAACATAATAGTTATGTGGCGCTGACGTAACAGATGCAAAGTAAAAATAAAATAAATAGGAAAAAATAGGAAAAAAGTTTTTTTAAAAAATAAAACTTTATATATTAATAAAAACAAATTATATATATATATATATATTTGGGGGGAACTTAGTAAAATTAAAATTCTAAAAATTAAAATATAAATTCTAAAATATAAAAATTATTATTTATAAAATTATTTTTAAATAAAAATCGAAAACAGGAAAAAAAAATTAGTCAAGGGTCATTGACTCAGCCTAGGGTCGAACCCCGAGTTGGTTTGGACCCCGACTAGGTTGTCTGGCCTGCTCCAACTACCTATCACCCTGCTCCATGCCCAAGTCTAGGGCTGACAATGGTGCGGTGAAAAAATCATAACCATGTTTATAACCGTTATTTTTATATGGTTAACTGTACCATTATGATACAGTTCAGTTATGGTGATTAATTTTCTACTCGTAATAATTAAAGTTAAATACCAAGGAACTACCTGAATTTTGGACGTTTTGCAACGAGTTACCAGAACTTTGAAAATTCAAAATGGACTACCTCAACTTTGAAGAAGGTGCATATAGCAACCTCTGTCCAATTTTCGACGACTTTTCAACGAATTTCCGTCAACAGTTGACGGAAAATTGGACGGAGGTAGCTATTTGCACCTTCTTCAAAGTTGAGGTAGTCCGTTTTGAATTTTCAAAGTCTGGGTAGCTCGTTGCAAAACATCCAAAGTTCAGGTAGCTCATTGGTATTTAACCCTTATAATTATGGGTATAGTATTTTAGTCATAGTCATGGTTATAGCCATGGTTATTATATAAATATAATAATAATTTAATATTAATAAATACTAATAACATAAGTAAAATTTTCACTTTTAGATTTCACAAATCTATAATTTCAAGGCGAACTGTAATTGAATGATGTAAATGTTAAATGATATTAGTGTTAATTTTGAATGATGTTGATGTTGAATGATATTAATGTTGAATATTTTTGTTGCTTGTGACATAACTTTATGTATTTATTAAGATAACATTTATAATGTTCCATTACATTTCACATGGTGGTAATTATTATGGGTATACAGTTAAAATCGTAGGTAATAACCATGGTATGGATATGATTATGATATTAAAAATTATACTCGTAATGATTATGGTTATGACATGCAATTTAAAAATACAGTGTAGTTATAATATTTGACATACTCGGACCATACTCTAAACATTGTCAACCCAACTCGAGTCATCTGAAAGAATTTCAATGAAGCGTGAAAAATATGGATATGTTAGAAAAAACTGGAGGAAAGAGAATATAAAAGAAAATGGATGTTTTTCAAAAAGTAACTATTGTGAAAAAAATATTTAAAAAATATATATTTAAAAAATATATATATAAAAACAATATTTAGCAAAATGTATATAAGCGCTACTGGGTAGCGTTTTTTACAACGTGCGCTACTTTGAGTAACAATTTTAAAAAAACGCTAGTAGGAGTAGCGTTTTTATGAAAAATGTCACCCCTAGTAGCGTTTTTTGAAACGTTTTTTTTATGTATCTATTAAAAAAATTAAAAAAAAAATTGTAATGTGTCATTGGATATGAATGCTAGCTCCAAGTTCAAGAGATGAATGTGAGTATTTTCTAGTGGTAATGGCATTGGAGTATGTAATTTACTTTTCTGGAGATAATGACATTAGTGTGTGTTTGGTGTGGAATGGTTTAATTTAGATGTGAAATGAGGGTGAAATTTTGAAATAAATTATTATTTTGCTTTTTAAAGTATATTTTATTACTTGTGGTGTAAAAGGGTTACATGCCATTTAATATAATATTTGTTTTTCTTGTGAAATGAGATGAGTTATGGGGTGAACTTCAAATTTTTAAATAAAATAAATAGTTCACCCATCACTCATCTCATTTCACAAGAAAAACAAATATTAAATGATGTGTAACCCTTTTATACCACAAGTAATAAAATATACTTTAAGAAGCAAAATAATAATTTATTTCAAATTTTCACCCTCATTTCACATCTAAATTAAATCATTCCACACCAAACATACACCAATGTCATTACCTCTAGAAAAGTAAATTACATACTTCAATTCCACTACCACTAGAAAACACCCGTCTTCATCTCTTGAACTTGGAGCTAGCATTCATATCCAATGACACATTATAATTTTTTTTTATTTTTTTAATAGATACAAAAAAAAATGTTTTAAAAAAACGCTACCCCTATTAGCATTTTTTGAAAAACGCTACTCAAAGTACCGCACGTTGTAAAAAACGTTACCCTAGTAGAGCTTGTATAAATTTTGCTAAGTATTATTTTTGTATATTTACTTTTTTAAAATATTTTTTGCACAGTACTTTCTTTTTGAAAAACATCATTTCGAAAAGGTAGAAGTTTGAGGACCATTTATGGTGTTTTCTAGGTACAAAATGTGACTTCATCAAAACACGACATGTATTTCGGGAAGTAAATAGAGTAACATATGTTATGGCGAAATAATTGGTCAGCTTGGAAGATCATTTTTAAGTTCTATTGAACCCACTGTTGAAACATCATACATGGAACTCCACCTTGAGGAATATTCATCACCTACACATGCTCAACAATAAACATTAGAAAAGAATGCTTTATGTAATAATGTCACATTTCCTTGATTCCTTATGTCTTTGTCTAGTTAGTGATAAATAGTTGTTGTATTTTTGGACAATTGTGTATCATACTTGTAGTACAAATAGATGTAATAGTCATGAATGAACATTAAGTTGAATGCAATGCAAAGCTTCAATATACTACATTTCCGTCATAATAGTTAACATAGTATCATAGTCGGATTGTTCGATCGGATTGATCGATTGAACCTTTCTCGGCATCATCATTTACCGTAGCCGACCGACATACCTGAATCATGGCAGATTCTGAAGGGGAAAGCACTCACACAACCGAGACTACCCCAACAGGTGGTGACCCGTTTGCAGCTCAGTGGGCGGCGATGTTCTCGAACCTGCCACAAACCAACACCGTTCACAAAACCGTCAGTTTATCCAATATTAGCTTAAGCATTAAGCTAAATGAAGGAAATTACTCCCTGTGGGCACGTCTAATCCGAATGAAGATAGACGGCCAAGGAAAACTCCACCATCTTTTGGGTGTTCCGGCACCACCCAAAATGAATGAACCGACATACTTACAATGGGAGCAAGATGACCTCGTAGTGTGCTCGTGGATGCTCGACAACATGGAACGGTATTGGTCAACCAATAGGTCGAATTCCCCACGGCGAAGGATCTCTGGAATGGCCTAGCTGCAACATATAGCAAAGCCAAAGACGGAGTCCAACTATTCGACCTCATATGCCGAACCAACAATACCAGACAAGGAACAGATTCGTTAGAATCCTTGTACAACAAATTGCAAGGATTATGGCGGGAAATTGAGCAACGTGATCCGAATCCAATGGAATACCCGAAGGACATACAAATATGGAACACAAAACGGGTTGAATCTAAGTTGTATCAGTTTCTAAATGCAGTAAGTAACGATTTCGATAATGAAAAACGTGATTTACTCAGGATTGAACCGTTACCGGGAGTTGAAAAGGCGTATTCAACCATTCGATCGAAACGGGACCGGCGAGCTATCATGGGGGCTGTCACCGTAACCGATTCAGGAGGGACAGGCGTAGGAGCTGGGCTGATGGTTCAACACTTTCCCGAGGCCAACACAGGAGGAGGTGGACCGGGTCACGCCGCCAGGCCGTAGCAGCTCGCCGGCAAGGGCAAACCAGGCCGGGTCGGTGGCGTTGATCGGAAAAACCTACGGTGCACACATTGTGGTAAGCAAAGACACGATAAAACCGAGTGTGACCTCTTAGTAGGATTTCCCGAAGGATGGAGAAGCCAACAGAGAGACGGAGCCGGCGTCGTAGGCCCAATCGCCACGGTGGCGAATGGCTGCGACGATTGGGGACGGAACACCGAAGGTTACGGCCACCAGCCACCTTCCCTCGGCCACCCACCTCCTTTTCACGGCCAACCGAACCAAGGGGGAGTGGTAGCCATGGCTAGGGTTCCGGCGGAACCACTTGGATGGACCGGATTCGAGAGGCCCGGCGGTCCTCATGCATCATGGAGCCAACAAGAGGAGGCTAGGCGTCGTTTTGTGGCCGGAAACCATGGCCACGGTGGAGAAGGCGGCGGCCGCACAAGGGAGGAGCAAACCCTAGCAGAGCAAACCCTAACACAAGGTACAAGTCTGTGGGGGTAAACCGATTATTACCCCTCTTCCTTAAGTAAAACTCGGTTCAATTATAGCTGGGCCGGGTCAGGTGGGCCGATTCTTCACGGGCCGAGTCCAGGAGAGGCAGCTGGGCTGGAGGAACTGAGCCGAGCTGGGCTGGAGAAACTGAGCCGAGCTGGGCTGGAGGAAGCTGGGTCGAGCGCAGCAAATGGGCTGAAAGGGCAAGCTGGTCCGAATTTGGGTCAGCTCTTGGGTCCAGATTCAGGCCAAACTCGGGTTATTGAGCTAAATAAATCGGAAAATACTAACAATATTGCTTGTACATTTTTTGCTCAAAAGAATGTAACAAGAAAATGTGGAAAGTGGCTACTTGATTGTGGAGCCACAGATAGTATGAGTTACGATAAGGATGATTTTATAAGTCATTCAATTCCACGCCGGGAAATGATACAGACAGCCAATGGAGAGTTGGTACCAGTTCAAGGAGCAGGAACCGTTAATGTCTCCTCAAATATTAAACTGGAAAATTGTCTATATGTACCTAGCTTAGCATGCAAGTTACTCTCTATTAGCCATGTCACTAAAGAGTTGAACTGTATGGTGCTGATATATCCCAATTTGTGTTTACTACAGGATATTCAGTCGGGGGAAATTATCGGACGTGGAGTTGAACATCAAGGTTTGTACTATGTGAAGGAAGTGACTCGACACGGAACTGCAATGCTTGCTCACGGAACAGTCACGAGGCAACAATGGTTGTGGCACCGGAGGTTGAGTCATCCGTCTGGGGGTACCTTCATAAATTATTTCGTAGTTTATTTCCGTCAAGTCAAGAAATCGTGTGTGAAACTTGTATTCGTGCTAAAAGCCATAAAAACTCGTATCATACATCTGAATCTAGAGCCAAGACAATTTTCTCTCTTATACATTTTGATGTTTGGGGGCCAGCTCCAAATAGTAGCACGTGTATGTCAAGTAATGGCTTTAGATATTTTGTGATTTTTATCGATGATTATTCTCTTATGACCTGGGTATATTTTCTTAAAAACAAATCTGAAGTTATCACTAAGTTTGTAGAGTTTCACAACTTAGTAAAAACTCAGTATAACACCAATATCCAAGTTCTTCGATCAGATAATGGTGGAGAGTACGTTAATTCTGCTCTCCAACAGTTTCTTAAGGATAAATGTATTATTCATCAAACGTCTTGTCCGCATACACCTCAACAAAATGGAGTTGCAGAACGGAAAATAGACATTTTTTAGAAATGACTAGAGCATTAATGCTCGAATCATCTGTTCCAACTTCATTTTGGCCAGAGGATATTGCTACGTCTGTTTATCTTATGAATCATCTTCCTACGACTGTGATTCAATTTCAAACACCTATTCAAGTTTTATCAAGTCATATGAGTATCTCCACAGCCTTGACACTGCAACCATATGTCTTTGGATGTTCTTTTTTTGTTCATATTCCTAAAACAGATCGTTCTAAATTCGATCCATGTTCTGTCAAATGTGTCTTTGTGGGATATGGGATTCATCAAAAAGGCTACAGATGTTTTAATCCAAAAAATAATCGTATGTACACTACTATGGATTGTACATTTCTAGAAACATAATTCTACTATGCCACCCAATCTTCTGTCCAGGGGGAGATTTTTTATCGTACTCCATTAGATTGGTTGATCCAGACTACTGTGACCACTCCAGTGTTTCCTCAAATAGTTCCAACAGGGCAAGTTGGTGGAACCACCGAGACATTATCTCCCGTCTTACAGGTCTCTGATGCTTCAACCCCGTCAACCCCGACGAATATTCCGGAGGTTAGTAATACTAATTGGGTTACTCCTGGTTCTATTATATCTCCTAATGATGGCTTGGAAGAATCACCAGTACAAGAACGGTGTGTACTGCCTGCTCGGAGAAACAGGGGAGTGCCTCCTGTCAGTTATGAACCAGAATACAGTCCCAGGAAGAGTCGATATCCAGTAGCAAACTTGGCAAGGGGGAGTCTGACACAAGCTGCTCAAGCATTTGCTACTGCAGTATATACTCAATCCATACCCAATAATGTTGAGTCAGCCTTAAAAAGTCAGGAGTGGAGGCAAGCTATGGGAGTTGAGATGGAGGCTCTGGAGAAAATCCAAACATGGGAGAAGTGTGAGCTACCTTATGGAAAACGAGCAGTTGGTTGCAGATGGGTGTTTACTGTAAAACATAGGGCTGATGGATCCATAGAGAGATACAAAGCAAGATTGGTGGCCAAAGGATATACTCAAACCTATGGTATTGATTATTCCGAAACTTTCTCTCCTGTAGCTCGAATTGATACTATTCGAGTTCTGTTTTCTATAGCTGCAAACAAAGACTGGTCGCTCCACCAGTTTGATGTCAAGAATGCCTTCCTGCATGGTGACTTAGAAGAAGAAGTTTATATGGAACCACCACCAGGTTTCAATGCAGGGTTTCAACAAACAGATGTATGCAGATTGAAAAAGGCACTCTATGGGCTCAAACAAGCACCAAGGGCATGGTTTGAGAGATTTACAGTAGCCATGAAAAAATATTGCTAACGACAAAGTAACTCTGATCATACCTTATTCATAAAAAGAAGGGAAGGTCGATTAACTTGTTTGATTGTATATGTAGATGATATGATCATTACAGGAGATGACAAAGAAGAGATGGTTCAGCTCAGGAAAAATCTATTCCAGGAGTTTGAAATGAAGGATTTGGGAGAACTCAAGTACTTTCTGGGGATTGAAGTACTACGGTCTGAAACAGGTATTTTCATTTCACAAAGAAAAAACATTTTAGATCTGCTAGTAGAAACTAGATTGATGGACTGTAAACCAGCTGAGACACCAATGATGCTGAATCATGGGTTGAGGATAATAGAAGGAGCTGAACCGATAGATCAAGCTAGGTTTCAACATCTAGCTGGGAAATTGATCTATCTCTCACATACCGGACCAGATATTGCATATGCGGTCGGTGTGGTTAGTCAGTTCATGCATAAACCGCAAGCAGATCACATGGAAGCTGCTCTTAGAATCCTTCGGTATTTAAAGGGTTCACCAGATAGTGGAGTACTGTTCCAGAAGAATGGACATCTCAGGATAGAGACATACACAGATGCGGATTGGGCAGGAAATCTGATTGACAGAAGATCAACTTCAGGTTACTTTGCCATGGTGGGAGGAAACTTGGTGACTTGGAAGAGTAAAAAACAGAAAGTGGTGGCACTATCGAGTGCTGAGGCAGAATTCAGAGGAATCACTCGAGGTCTTACAGAGGTGTTATGGTTACACAAGTTATTAACTGAGATTTGTTTTCCTATTCAGGAACCATGTAAGATAATGTGTGATAATCGTGCAGCTATAAGCATATCTGAGAATCCAGTCCAACATGATCGTACCAAGCATGTTGAGATTGATCGACATTTCATAAAAGAGAAGTTAGAGAATGGAACCATTGTGATTCCGTTTGTTCGTTCTGAAGATCAACTTGCAGATATACTCACCAAAGCTGTCAACGGAACCAACTTCAGAAACGTATTGTGCAAGTTAAATATCGGGGATCCTACTATTTAACTTGAGGGTGAGTGTTGAAACATCATACATGGAACTCCACCTTGAGGAATATTCCTCACTTACACATGCTCAACAATAAACATTAGAAAAGAATGTTTTATGTAATAATGTCACATTTCCTTGATTCCTTATGTCTTTGTCTAGTTAGTGATAAATAGTTGTTGTATTTTTGGACAATTGTGTATCATACTTGTAGTACAAATAGATGTAATAGTCATGAATGAACATTAAGTTGAATGCAATACAAAGCTACAATATACTACATTTCCGCTATAATAGTTAACACCCACCACCAGATATTTTAAAATTTCTTTTGTTTGATGGAGATGGTCGGACTTCAAGTAAAGTCCTCCATGATCGTATTGTTTAAACGATCGTAGTTATTTCGTTACTTATTTACAAAAAAAAAATATCATTTAGGGGTATGTTCATAACTTTCGTTCTCGTTGATGTCAATTTTTAATTCAATGTATGGGTGATTCGTGAATGATTTGCTCAAGGGTTGTGGTTGGATTGGACACTTTCGATTGTGAGTCATTTTGATACGACTCATTCAATTTATGCGAGAAACGAGACGTGTTAGAGTCTTACTTTTTGATCTACGAATCAACCAAGCACTCGTGTAATACATAATATTTTATAAAAATGCTTGAATTAGTATGGAGCATATGGGTAACATTAGTTACATGGATCAATAAGTTGAATGAATTTAGGTCTACGAGTTGCGTGGATTAACGTGTCAATCCGGAAATTCATCACAAAAAATAATTTAATACGAAACTTGATCCTTATTATAAAAAAAAAAAAAAAAACTCATTAGAAATCATAAGTCTGTCTCCGACACGATACACAATTAACCCATGAAACATAAACTGAAATACATAAATTAAGTTCCAGAGTTCGGACGCTGTGACAGAAGCATCGATCGTTGCCTTCGCTCTTGGTTGGACTTTCGACTGTGTTTCAGATTCTCCCTCCGAAAAATTTGATAATCCAGACAAGAGAGACTTCTTTGAATCTTGGTCATGGTAACCTCCTTTATCGCTTGGAATTCTACGTCGTCACGATAATCTCTCTTCATGTAGCTTTATCTGTGTATTTCTCCGCCGATCCGTGTTAGCTTTTTCCCTATCGTGCGATGATTTCGTAGCAACCAATGCGGATGTTTGGGTTCGTGATTAGCCTGCGATGCCGTGAGGTTTTGGGCTTGGATGGTTTATTATTGACATTTTTTTTTTTTTATAATTTATTCTTGACATTGTTGATCTGCAGACAGTGGCGCTGCATTAGAAGATGTTAATGTAAATCTGTTATGATTTTGCCAATTCTCATGTTCATAGTGGTCGGGTGAATTGTGGAGGGATAAGTTCTGTTGCTTCAGTGAATATTGATTTCACATTCGATTGATGTCCTCTGTTTTTAATTCTTACGGCTTAGGTGGTTCCAATGTCGACTTAATAGCTTGTATGGGGTGCCTTTGTTCTTCAATGGAGTACGAATTTCACATTTTCTTTAATAAGTCTGTTGATATGTGTCAAATTGGGTATTTAGTAGGTTCCACTGGATGTGTTTGATTTTAATGGAAGAGCATTCAGCCTCTACTGCTCATGTATAGATAGCATTGTTTCATTCTGTAGAATGTAGACATGATAACTACCTTTGTCGTGTTTTCCTCATTTTGTGCTTCTTTTGTTTTTCCTGTTAGGTTCTTTTACAACCAGACCCGTTTCTCAATGAGCTCACAAGCATGTTTGAGAAAAGCACAGAAAAGGGTTCTGTGTGGGTAACTCTTAAAAGATGTACGATTTTTTACAAGTTTCTTTCTTGCTCAGTCTCTCTATGTTTTCATCTTATGTCTGCATGAAAGAACTTGGGCAATGAAAGTGACTGAACTATCTCATCCTTTTTAGCTTCACTGAAGTCTAAGGTTCAGAAGAATAAAATGAAAACAGCCGGGCAGCCAATTGAGTACAGATGTCTTGTTCGTGCCACAGATGGCAAGAAGACTATTTCTACCTCTATATGTTACTTACCCTCTTATTAATTATTTGTTTGGAGTGCTCTGCTTCCTTATGTTTGTTTAGCTGTTCTTGCAATGAACTGTCTAATATAACATGATGAGCACAAATATTTATTGTCTTCTAGCAAGTAGCATCATTGACTAAAATGATAAGTAGAAATTGGATCCTTCGAAGTTCCACCAATTGTGCGTGATAAGGACCTGTTCAAGAATAACCTAACATTGCATAATGATTTGAGTGATGTTATTCCAGGTATCTTGATACCCATCTAGATCTGTATGTTGTGTCTTAACATGAATACGTTTCTCCATGTTGATGAGATCAGCAGTAGCTTTATTGTCAGTTCTACATGTTGATTAAGGTCAACATTGCCTACGGTGGATTAAATTCTAATTTATTGTTGGAATTTCTAAATTGTAGAACAGGCAAACAAGCTAATGAATCATAGCTATGGACAGAACACTAAGCACTGAATCTTCTGTCTTTCTTTCTTTATTGAATAGCTTTGTAGATTCATACTTCTGCAATAGATGAAACGTAGATGAATATCATTCTTGGGTTTAAATCCTGAACCAAAAATCATCAGCTTCATCCCTAGAGATTCCTAAGCAATTATGCAGGAGTACCTGGAATTACTGTCAAAAAGTTTGAAAAGGAAAAAATACAGTATATGGAATTTCCAAAACAACAATAATACTGTTAGTGATTTTGGAAAACTTTTGAAAAAAGTGTTACATTGAAATCTTTATTACATTGAAATTCATGATTTGGCTTGGTTGCTAATTCCCTGTATCTGATTGCCACTAATTCCCGTGTTACATGTTCAAGCTTCAGAGGTATCTGTTGTCTGTTAAGTTGCTCCATTTCGATTATATTTCATTATTGTATGAATGAATGATAGTCTAGTGATCAAATTGCATAAGAATATATATATATATATATTTTCGACTTGTTCAAGATTGATGCTTGCTTCTACTGATGATTATGATTATTCAATATCCTGCTGCTGTAACTAAAGGTTGGGATGAAAGATCATCATCGTTTTCAAGCATCATACGCCACGATTCTCAAGGCCCACATGAGTGCGCTGAAGAAGAGAGAAAGGAAGGATAAGAAGAAAGCAGCAGAATCATCAGATATTAAGAAAGACAAAGATTCGAAGAAGAAACAAAAGGTGTAAAGGAAGCACCATTTTTGTCCTTGCTTAGGTTTGAAATGCCAAGAAAGTTCTTGCAGACCACCAAGGATGGTGTATTTCTTTTCTTTTCTGTTTGTTTTTTTTTTAATTATTTACTTTCTCTCAAAAATCAAAACTATAAATTATAATAGTCGATTTTGGGACGGGGAGGATTGTTATAGAAGTTAGTATGTGACTTAGATGACATGCAATGAGAAATTTATGATTGACATAGACCAATTAGAATATGTTAATTTAACATTAGGAGTGAAAATTTGGTTAATTTCCACCAAGTTGGCTTGCCATTTGAAAATCTTCATTCAGATACAATATAGATCCTAGTACTTTAACCATTTGACATGCTCCATCCACCATCCCAATCATCAGATATATATTGTGCAACCAATCCGCATTTCCTTCATTCCAGATAATAATCATAAGAATAGTATGTGAAGCACATGTTATGCAATAGCATATTTATGTAAATAGTTTAGTTAAGGATAGTTGAGTGAGCACATAAATAGACAACTGCTCTTCAGAGCTTCCGAATGCAGAGAAACAGCCTCTGGTCGAGATCAAACTTGTGCATATTGGAAGGGTCGCCCCTCAGCAACATCAGAAGACCACCATATGATACATAGATCTCCCTGCAAAAGTTGATCAAACTGCGTTTAGATTGGATGTCCACATGAAATAGAGGCTTACTTTGATAAGCAAACATCAGAGATATATAATGCTTGCTAAAATCGACACCATGAAGCAGATAAGCAATCTTCAAAGTGCAAATTGTGTATTTTACTAATTGCCAGGATCAATCAGTAATATGGATCGATTATGAATGAAAACTTGAATTCCAATTCAACCGTGGATAATGATCAAGGGTAAATAAAAATTAAAGTGGAATCTTGTAATTGAAGTTTGAATCAATGAATGAGTGATATTGAGTTCAAGGACATACGCTTTGACTGATTTCCCTTTCGCTGCGGCCTTTGCTGGGTCTTCCTCTGATATCTTATACAGCTTTCCATGCATTATGTATTCGTACTTGTCAGCAATGGACTTCCTTCCGCCCTGATAAATAATTTGCATTCACTTCTAAGGTAATTAGCTGAGAATCAAATAAAATTATACTGGAATGTGTAGATAAATAACAGGAATATGAAATTAACTGAAATAATCAGAAACTGAAGCATAAATATATACAGCTGCTTTGCAAATGGTCGCGGTTAGTTCATGATAAAATTATATGCAGAGTTCAGACAATAACAAAGAATGCTGCTTAGCATCTGCTGCTACACAAAAATGCAAATATTTTGAGATATTATCTGCTGTTAAAAAGAATATCTTCAAAAATGAAGAAACAGAACAGGTGACAGATGACAGATGAAGCATGCAAATAACTAAATGCATAAGATCATCCCTAAATCAAATAAGAAAATGGCATGTCTACAAAAAGTTTGAGAATTTTCAATAAAATCCACTCTTTCTAATGCTTGATGCATAGGAATAATACCTTCATAAATCGTACCAGGGTATAAAGATATAGGATGGTAAACTTAACAAAAAGCAGCAGGAGTACGAAAAAATCAACTCTGAATTGTATAATTGCAGAGCTGTTAGAAGGTACAAGCTTTTTATCTTGATATCTGTAGAAGATTACCGGAGTATAATATCCAGTGTCAGGTGTTCCATCCAGATTCAATGTGGTGGCTAGTGCCATGGTGAACTTCTGCCCCTCACCCATCGGATATATTTCAGTATTCACATCGAGATGCATGAACATGTCAAATCTCTCACTCCTTGCTTCAATTCGAGTCACTACATAAACAGAATGAATCTTATAAAAACTTATCGTACAGTAAGTACTTTGAAGTAAGATAGACCGGTATATAGACTACTTATTCACCATTCACTTTACCTTCGCCATCAAACATAAGCGGCAAAGAAAGAATTTTGATTGGCAAAAATACAAGTCGCATCTGAAACATCATGAGTACAAATAGACATTCCACAAAAAATTCTAAAAACATTAACGCACAACCTTAATCTTGACTTATGAGACGGGATGCTCAAACAGTCCAAATTAACAAGACAACCTAAGTACCTAGCACAAGGGAAACTAAATTAAAATCCTTGGGCTGTCCGACGCGAAACCCTAACACGACTGATCCATCAATGAAATTAATGATCGGGTTGGAAATTCTATAGCCTTTCGTGCTTTTAATCTAACGCAACAATTTGCACCCAAACCCGTGTAATTCCGTTGGTAACCTTCCATATGAAGCGAAACCCTAGTTATTTTGCGGGGTATACAAAAATAGGAATCAATGCTAAGAAGAAGGATACAAAGACATTACAGCGCCGCGGCAGAATAGAGAGAACCAGAGAGTAAAATGAATCACCTTTATCAAACTTTTTGCCATCGGGGTCGAGTTTTTCAACTCTAAAGACATCCTCTAGAAGAATCATGATGAAGAGAGAGTTGCAATTAGACTGAGGAGAATGTCGAATACTACTCCTACAAACAAGAAGGCACACAGTGAAGCTGTTGACACTTTGACAGAGAGTGTGTGAGAGTCTGCGGCTGTTCAGTAAGGTCAGGTGAAGAAGGAAGGAACCGAAGAAGAAGCCCTGGAACAAAAAGGAATAAATATCTAGTATAAGGCCCATTGTTCCGTTGGAAGCCCAGTTTTAATAATTTGATGTATATACATATATATTATTTTAAATTAAATATCAAACTATTAATTGAACTTCGTTAATTGAAGTTATTTTTAATAAATTGATGACTGATTTTATATTGTTGTTAACTATTAAATTGTAAAGGAACTGCTCTATTATTTATCAATGTTATCACGAAGGACAGAACGGATAGTTTAATTTTTATAAAAGTTCGAGATGTACATTAAATCTGATTCAATATATGTAAATCGGTCTGTTTTTACAAAATCTACGGATTCCGGTTATTTGAGTTATCTTCATCTTTTACTCAGACACTCATAACTCTAAATTAGAAAACAGTCATTTTCATTCAACCAGTTCACGGTCGGCCTCCTCGCCTCGTCCCTCGCCCACAGCTTCTTCAACTCTGCGTCAGCTCGCCCACGTTTGCTTCTGTCTTCAACTTTCAAAAAAAACTGCATCTGCATAAGGTGATTACATTCGATATCATCATGTGTCTTTCTGCCGTTTAGAGTCTACTGAAGAAGTTGTGGGAGACGGACGAGGCGAGACGGACGACCGTGAACTGGTGGAATGAAAATGACCGTTTTCTAATTTAGGGTTATGGGTAAGTGTGGGCATGAACCGTATTTTTACCACATTTTAAAGAGGTACGGTTTACCGCTCCAGCTTTTGACTGCTCCATATTTTGACTAATTTATCATACCTCTTCTGAACCGGTTCGGCCGAACCACTTTATATATATTTTAAAAAAACTATAATAATAAATAATCTATAAACCATAATCCTAATTCATAAACCATAATCTATAATTTATAAACCATAATCCATAATCTATAAACCATAATGCATAAACCCTAAACCATAATTCATTATACAAATGTAGATTGTAAATCATCACCGAACCAACTTTGGTATAATGATTTAAAATATATATTTTATAAATTAAATATAATATTATATTAAAACTGATACAAGAAGTGGTACGGTTTACCGTTTGTGAACCAGTTTTTTGTACCTCTTCTGAATCACTTCATATTTTTGCAAAAAAAATGTTTGGTTTGTGAACCAGTTCAAAACCAGTACAGTTCGGCCGAACCGGATTTTTTGCCCAACCATAGTTATGGGTGTCTGAGTCACTGAAGAAAAGATGAAGATAACTCAAAGAACCTGAATCGGTAGATTTTTTTAAAATCGGTCGGTTTTTAAAATCGACCAATTTACATATATTGAACCAGATTTAATGTACATCTCGAACTTTTATAAAAATTAAACTATCTGTTCTGCCGGTTCGTTCATGATTCGATCGGTCATCCGGTCCGGTATGATAACACTGGATTTAACACTTTACCCTAATATTATAATCCTTCGTGATATCATTGATAAATAATAGAGCAGTTCCTTTACAATTTAATAGTTAACAAAAATATTAAAAATAACTTCAATTAACGAAGTTCAATTAATAGTTTGATATTTAATTTAAAATAATATATATGTATATACATCAAATTATTAAAATTGGGCTTCCAACGGAACAATGGGCCTTATACTAGATATCTATTCCTTTTTGTTCCAGGGCTTCGTCTTCGGTTCCTTCCTTCTTTTTTTTTTTTTTTTGGCCAAGTTCCTTCCTTCTTCACCTGACCTTACTGAACAGCCGCAGACTCTCACACACTCTCTGTCAAAGTGTCAACGGCTTCACTGTGTGCCTTCTCGTTTGTAGGAGTAGTATTCGACATCCTCCTCAGTCTAATTGCAACTCTCTCTTCTTCATCATGATTCTTCTAGAGGATGTCTTTAGAGTTGAAAAACTCGACCCCGATGGCAAAAAGTTTGATAAAGGTGATTCATTTTACTCTCTGGTTCTCTCTATTCTGCCGCGGCGCTGTAATGTCTTTGTATCCTTCTTCTTAGCATTGATTCCTATTTTTGTATACCCCGCAAAATAACTAGGGTTTCGCTTCATATGGAAGGTTACCAACGGAATTACACGGGTTTGGGTGCAAATTGTTGCGTTAGATTAAAAGCACGAAAGGCTATAGAATTTCCAACCCGATCATTAACTTCATTAGGTTAGGTTAGGTTGCCTTGTTCAATCCGCTTCTTCAATTGCTGAAATTGCTGAATAGGTTACAATCAGAAATTGCTGAATAGGTTACATAATTAGCAATTATTCACGTACCTCTAATCCCCGCAATGCACCATATACAGGATTTGCCTGCAGTAACAATCAGAATTCTGAAACCCTTGCTCTATTCCGTCAAATTCAATTTCAGTTGGCGAAAATTCTGAACCCTTGTTTTTGTCTCCTCAGCGAAGATAATGCAGAATGGAGGATTGGGTCTTCACTTTACCGACTGCGACATATTACGGGCTCAAATTAAGCACCAGGAGAAACAGCTTATGCTCAAGCGAAGGTAACACCGCGCACTCCTACCCTTCTCTTAATACTATTTCGTAATCCTTGTTTAAATGTGAACAAAATTTTAATCACAATGTACAAAATAGTTCGAACGTAACTTTTTAAACGTAATTTTTATTTTATTTTTTGGCTAGTGATTGCTTTCTTTTTCGGAGCTATTATCGGTTGTATTTAAATTTGGCAGAATGAACTTGGAGAGATTAGAAATCCTTTTCGAATAAGGGAAGTGGAAATTGAAGGATTTGGTAACTTGCGTGCAGATATATTGAAGCCTTTTTATGTAACTTGGTGAAAATTGCGTGCAGATATATGTAACTTGGCGAAAATTGAAGCCTTTTTATGTAGATATATTCCTTGAGCATTTTGGCAGTCTGAGGATCTTGACGCCTCACAAATAACTTTAATAATTGCTTAATATTGTAACTATGTCACACAGCATAGTCCATTTTTATTTTCTAGGTACTTTGTTTTTCTTTTATTTTGCCTTAACAAGGTTGATTGCGTACTGTTCTGTTGCTATTGGAATTTATTCAAGAAACCTTGCAGGTGGTTGATGGGGCTACCATTGTCCAAATCAGAAAAGAAGCATTTTGAAGGGCCCGAAACTTTATCTTTAAAGTATGTGTTCCAAATTTGATCTTTGAAATTCCTATACATTTATATCTAGTACTGTAGTCTTAATTTTGATACTATTTTTTTTTTCTGCAGTACCTTACCTGAATCATTGCTTAGAGAAGATGATGTAAGTTCTTTTGCCAATTGTAATTTGCATTATTTTTTATGTAAGTTTTCACTATTTAAATTGTTTAGTATTAACCTCTTTGACACATTGTCTTTATCTTTCAGTTATTTTATGAGAGAGTAAAAGTGCACGTTGAAGAATCATGTGGAGTGCGTGATCCTGAAACAGAATGCAGCACAATTCTTAACAGCATAAGATCTTTTGACACGCTTAATGAAGTAAAATATCTCCGGTCACACCTCAATGATTTGACCAATGAGGGACTCTATCATTTTGCCTTGATAGTCACTGGAGGCTCTGTCAGATTTGACAAAACACGCACAGTGATGAGGAAAGTTGTTAAAGAATCTCTTCCTACAGTTATTCGTGCTCATCAGAACAATGAACAAAGCAGTGAGATGTCTAAGCAGCTTTATCAACTCATGAGTGATCCTCGCAACTTTCGAGTGGATTGTCCAACTCATTTAGCTCCACCATCTAAGTCGAAGAGAACTACCGCCATAAAGATTCTAGATAGACTTGAGAACTTGCCTTCCCATGTTTTGATTGCAATGCAACGGAAGCTTAAAGGTGTGCCATTACAGGTGCCTCGACTAAAGTCCTCTAAATGTGGGCGGAATCGAGATGAATTGGTTAGACGAGTGAGAAAAATCAGTACACCAATACTTTTGAAACTTGGCATGTGGGACAGGTTGCCTGATCGACTAGCTAAAGCAATATCTATAGCAACTTTATCTTTGAAGCTTCTTCCCAGATGTGAAGAATTTCAATTCTCAATGGAGTTTTGCCAATTTTCACCAGAAATAAAAACTTTGCAGGATGATATAGTGAAGGCTATTCAGTTGCTGAGGAAAAAAGTCAGGTTTGAGGAGCTGAAAAGGTTACAGGGTTTGTTGGATCCTGAATCTAAAGTTCCAAAAGCAGGTTTACGGAATGCAGTTGTGAAAATGTTGACCGAGTATCTTTTCCAGTGTAGTGAGCTGGATCTTGTTCCTGATTCATTGTTAGAAGCTTTGTCGCTCATTAACCGTGCCTCAAGAGCCGCACCCAAAGCATGCTTTTCCAACCACGATGTTGAAGCTGATGTGGACTGTATACTTAATGTAAGCGCCCAGATGAAGCAGGCTTTATTGGATTCACTTCCTGAAAATGGTTATTATAAAGATTTTGCGAATGCTTATGTTGAGGAACTAACAGAGAGCGATGACGAGGATTATTTTGATGAAAACAGCCTTGCAGGGGAGAATTCAGATGGTTCTGATAATTATAGAATGGAAGGTTTTGGGGATTCAACAGCAGTTGATTCTCACTGCCCTCGTCCATCTTCTTCTTCTGTTACTGAAAAAGCTTCGTCTGTTATCATCACTCCTAGGAAATTGTTCAACAGTGCTATGAAACCTGAACCAGATTTAGGAGATGGTTCTGCATTTTCTTGTCAAGTCATATCGTCAGTTCAATATGGTGCCTCCAATCTTTCTGCAGGCAAGACAGAAATGGATACAAATGAACAAGACTTGTATGAGAGACACAAAGTTGAAGATGGTGATAACATGGACTGGAAAGCAGAAACTGCTAGCCAAGATGTGGATACATGTCAAAGTCGATATCTTGCAATTCAAGAAGTTTGTGATAAGACAAGTATGGTTGCCTATAACCTCGTTGGATCTGTGTTGGAAGGATTGGCACGAGCAGAAAGTTTGGATTTGGATTTCAGACATAGATTCTATCTCAACCGCGATCATCCAGTGGAAGATCTCTCAGGTTGGTACTTATCATTTTGGTCTTTAGCTGACTAAAACTTGTCTTAATCAAAATGATAAGGTAGAAAACTTGTCTTAATCAAATTGTGTGTGCTTTTATGGTAGAAAACTGAGTCTAGCATGTTTGCCATTTGACTAGAAAGCAAAAGTTGATGCATCGTTGCATTATAATGTAGTAAGCTGAATAATAAGGAAGCCTGATGACACCTAAACATGCAGTTTGATACATACAACAGTTGGGTTTAGTTAGCACAGTTCTTCAAGGTCGTAGAGTAGTTCAAAGGATTTAGATCCTTCTGATGGTTTGCACTTTTCCTTTTTATGCAGTTTCAAGAAAAAAACACGCTATTCTCGATGAAGATTTAAGAGGTTTGATCATGTTTAGTGCAGTCAAGATGCAGATTCCCTTCATCCAAGACAGGTAATACCACACATTCCTTCTCTATTTGTTAGTTACCTGTCTATTATTTCTGTAAGTATTCATACATCTAATGAACCCCCCTCCAGCTGTGGCATTTTCATGTCTCCTCATATGCGAGACTAATTTAATCTTCTCTTAGCTGTTACAATAATTAGTTGTCTTTTTTTTTTGTTTACAGTGTGATGAAAAAATTAGAGGAAGTCATGGAGTTGAGATAAAGATCAGATTGGTGGTCTGCTTGGAAGAGGTGTATCTGTTTCCATCCATATGAAACTATGTTCTGGTGGTTTGCTCGGAAGTGGATAGAGGGGACGAAGAAAGGGTCTCTCCTTTGAGCACTCTTGTGTGTCCATCCATATGAAACTATGTTCTGGTGGTTTGCTCGGAAGTGGATAGAGGGGACGAAGAAAGGGTCTCTCCTCTGAGCACTCTTGTGTGGTGTGACTTATTTTTTTGCAGTTATATGATTCATTCCTAAATTCTTCATGTTTAGATTATGATCCTGTTGAGGTATGTATAATTTTTTTTTTTGTTCATAGGTATGTATAATTCATGTGTATTCTTTTTTCGAATTAGCTAATTCAATAAAAATTGATGGTTTGCAGATTGCCTTTATTTTTGTTGATGAGGGTAATGAAGTTGGTAGTTTTCTTTTTGGCCAAGATAAATATTGTCAATTGCAATTGCAAGTTGGTAATGAAGTTGGTAGTTGTACAATATAAATATTGTCAATTGCAAATTTACAATACTAATTTATAAAATGCCTTTTATTTATTTATCTACTAGTGTGAATGAAAATCAGGTAGAAAGTGAGATGAAAATGATAATACACATTGAGCTGAGATCCTATAACTTTTCTTTGCTGTGCTATAACTAACAATTTACAACTTCTCTACTTTCTCATAACCTCTCTTCTCTTCAACCTTACATCAAATACCAGAGAAGGACAATTGACTTGAGCCATTCACATCATCCAAAGTGGATGGTCGCGCCCATATGCCTGGCACGATCTCACGGTGGACAGTGGTTTGCTTTACAACTACGAGCCATCCATCAAGAAGCAATTACTACTTCCCGAGCTGCCCATCGTAGCAGGAGAATCACAAACCAGAAACTTTACACTCCTCGTCCCACAATCCTCCATTATCTCCAAACACTCTTGAAGATCGGAATCACCTGAAAGCATCACCCATTCGTCATCATCATCCAAATACTTAAGCTGAAACATTCCATTTTGAATCCTAAATCGCTTAGCCACCTCCTCATACAGCTGAAAGCAACCATAACTCGGCTCAAACTTGAAAAGAAACATATCATCCCTGTAAGTCACCTTTACAGTTATCTGTGTACCGCTGTCAATGCAGTTGAGCTCGGGTTTTGAGGTATGCTTCCTTTCCTCGAAGCTCTGAGAACTCGAGGAACTACCATGCATGATCAAACCTGACCCGATTGATGAGTCCATCATGCTTGAACAAGGTGGCCCGTTATGAACGACTTCATAATCCCCCTCATGTCTTGTGTCCATTTGATCACTGACGGCAAAAGAACTTGAACTCCAAGAAACATTCTTCTTCATCCTTCCAGATTCAAGGGGGGTGGGGGTGGGCTTTTGTACTTCACCCATAGAGGCATCTTTTTCTAATTTGATTGTGTAATTCTCGTTGTTCATGCATGGAGCGGAGTTTCTTTCTTGCGTGCAAGAATCAGGACTTCTGATACTGGATATGCTTTCGGGGAAGACAAACAGTTTCTGGGTGTCTAAAGAATGGGAACTTCCTGCTGCTACGAACTCGTGTGTGGTTGTGTCAAACTTGAGTCCACCTTCAACGCCCTGGACAGAGTCAAGCACGGTCTGGATCTTCCTCAATGATCGGTTCACTTTGTTGATCTTCCGTGAAGGCCATCTTGAGATCCCATGCTGTCTGCATATCCTTTTGAGAGTTGTGGGGCAAACTGCAACAAGAAATCAGAAAATAAGAACAGAATCTTGATATCATGCCGAAATTATACATCTATGCTTCTATAGAGGGCCTTGATGGAATCTGAGATTAGGCAGCGTAACTGAAGAGAGCTATACAGCTTTGATTAGGTTAACAATCAAATCAGATTCAACAAATTCTGAGCCAAGCTTATACAATGATTGAGCCGAACCTGATCATACTAACACTTGATTCAAGCTGTTCACGAGCCTTCTAAACTCTACTAGAAAAATGCACATGCTCGTGAATTTAGATTAACTTTATATATATTATTATGACAATTCAATCTATTTTAAGTGGTGTATTAACTATGATGAACCAGGAATAATATGTTAGGCTTAAAAACATATGCCTTAACCAAGTCTCACATAAGTTCAAACTTGTGAGGGAAGAACTTCGATATATTCTCAAGGCATCTTAAGATAATACCGAAGACGACTTGAACAAAATTGAGGTTGGAAAGACAGTTTTTCTTGAGAGTGCAACTTCAAAGGAAGGTGTGTAAATGATCAAATTACCCTTAGATGAATCGTTGATTTTTTTATTTATGAAATTAGTACTAAATGACAAAATTATCCCTCATTGGATCAACAGTTTTCTATGAAATGAGTTTTTAACAAAATCTTGGTCTAGGGTTTGAACACGGTGAATATTGCATCGAGACGAGCTTGAACTTGAACAATCAGGCTCGATCAAGATCGAAGTTGACCTCCCACAGTTTCAGCCAAGTTGGTTCCATTAAACTCCTATCTAAGATTGAGAAGCTTAATATACATAATTGAACAAGTGAAAAAAAAAAAAAACGTCAAAGTAGTATGGATGCTTACCACCAATGCTTTTAGCAGCATCTTTGAGGCTACCAGAGAAGTACTGCTGGAGAACACTCAAGCTCACTGTTTTCTCACCCGTGCTTTTCTTTTTCTCCTGCTGCCTCCTCGATCTATTTGTGGCCTGAAGTTGGTGTGAAAGTTGTCTAGATTAACATTAACCAAACAGAAATATATAAATAAATCCAAAACTAGGTTAACCACCAAATTATTATCTGGACTTGTGACTAATGTGTTTGCCAGCCTGCTAACTGTACTAATTCTTGCAATATTTGGCTTGCTAAAAGAAATATCAATGCATTTTGCTAACTTTCATCATTTTTTTTAGTCTCGAATGGAAAATCCATAGTGGCACATATGTGTAGTCTAATTACGGTACAACGCCACGTATACATTTTCTGTCCAGCATTGATAGAAAATATTGATGGAGCTAGCAACTTACACTTCAATATGAGCTCAACTAGTTCGCAAATAAAAGTTCAGCTAACAAAAAACACACTAGTCACAAGTTTAGCTAGTAATTTGATAGTTAATAACCCCTTAAAGAAATTAGAAGCAAACCTGCTCAGAAGGACCATCTGAATCCAACTCATTGTCCTTTTGCCTACTGTCAATGCAATTCATGCTGCTGTCGGACAAAACTGCATTGGAGCTCCTCTTTATCGCACTCGTAGGTTCGATGGCCTTCAATAGCCTCATTTTAGACCCTTCTTCACCGCCTAACTCTGCACCTGACACTGTCCTCAATGACCTACAAATCCTCTGCATAGTGCGCGACAGATTATCCAACAAAAGCTGTTGTTCTGCACTCCCTTTGATGTTCACCGGAAGAAAGAATTCCAATACGTAATCATCGTCACCAGTGTAAGTGCTTCTTAGCCTAATTGCAACAGCTGCATTAAGGCCAAATCTCCGTGCATGGTGAACAAGCGGGTACTCACTTATGTCATAGGCTTTCACATCAGGGAAGAAGAATGGGTGATTTGATTGAAGCGCTTTTCCGACCATTCCCTGCCCCTCACCAAGATAGTGCTCTTCACAAGCATGAACAAAGCCTTCCATTTCCTTATCACTGACGTAACATGCGGTATTCTCTACGCACAAAACATATTTCTCATCTGGGTTCTTTTTCCTATTGTGGACATGGAACGTAGCAATCTCATTGGTATTGCCTGCGCTGCAGATACAAGGAATCCATGTCAGGGCCAGTGGAAATCTATGCGCATGGCATACGGCACGCAGTACATCAGCTATTTCAGCTAAGGCAGCTCTCTGGTTCCTCGAAAGTGACTGCTAGAACAGCAACAAAAAATACAAAACACGGATAACTGGATAAGTCATGATACCATAAAATTACAGGTTGATGACCAAACTGCATACTCAACTTTGGGCTGATTGCAGGAAACATAATGAACATTTTTCTTGAGAAAAACAAATATCTATACTTGCATAAAATTGCAAGCAACATACTCCAATTCTTTCCATCAGTTTGTCCGTTAAATTTATCTGTTTTTCTCCAAGAATACAAATGCCTTTTACTATTCTACAGTACAAAGATTCCAAACTAAAATAAAAGTTAGTAAAATATACAAAACATAAAATAAAATATACATGTAACAAGAGGAGAGTAAGACTTGAGAAGAATTTTTTTAATCATATTTTTCTAATTTTCTCTTTGTTGATCTTATACTTTTAAATATTAATATATTTCAAATTTGATCTTTATAATTTTTGTCTTTATTTTGGTTTTAAGACTAAAGCGAATTTCTGCCTCTTATTGAGAAAATTCCATCTGTCTTTTTTTTATATAGAAAATTCATCAAATTTAGCGGAAAAATGACGCGAAATTGTGGAGAATGCTATTGCCAATTTTATGCAAGTAAAGTTTTTTTTGTTAAGAAAAAAAGTTGAGTGGGTTTCTTGCAATTAAGCACAAAGTTGAGTATTGCAGTTTGGTAATTAAGCCTAAAATACAATGACAGACAAGAATCAAGAACTTCAACAATTTTATCTTTATCTTCCTGAATCAGTTAGTTCAGTTATGACTATAGATACGGATATCCGAATAGATGTTTACAAGTACCTTGTCATGTGGTCGAGGTGGAGTTGTTCTTAGATTGACAGCCTGCAAAGAGAACAAAGACACATACAACTTAGCAATGACTGGCAAAAATGGAGGGCAAGGGGAACTAGGAAGTTAAATCAATCACAAGGAATTGCAAAGATAACTGAACCTGTAGCGCGGTGCAGACTTTTTCCATCTCTGCATCGAAATTGGGTTGTTCTTTAATGGTGACAAGTTCCAGCACGGCGCAGCAAGACATGTCATTTGAATCAAAGATAGGCAACGCGATAGAACTACGAATATTATGGTCAACTGCATGCTTAACTCGCAAATACTCATTATGATTGTAATAAACTACGTTAGAGGTCCACTCAGGAACCTTTGATAAAAACACCCGACCAGGAAGTCCCGGGAAGGATCCTGGTTTCTCTTCGGCAGAGAAGGAGTATCGCCTCGATACTTCACGATAGCCTTCAAGCATTTTATCCAGCAAGAATGGTTGTTCACAAGTACTGAGGATGATCTTATCACCCTGTTGAATCGGGACCCACACTTGAGCAAGAATCCCCACACCGGATGATTGCTTGAATAAGGAGAAAGCCCTGAGCATCTTCTCATCCAATGATGGCCCCAAGGGTGTAGGTATAAAAGCACCACCTTCAATTTGCTGAGGATCATTTCTATTGCTGAGATTTAACTGGTAAGCAATTTGAGTATCGTCTGCCTGCAAATTCGACTTATCCCCAAAGACATAAGAACTTCCTGAGGCACCAAATCGGTCTGAAAAGGAAACCAGGCCTTGGTCAGCAAAATTCAGTGCATCGAATGACCCGTATGGTCCCTGTGGGCAATTAGGCAGCATGTAGGATGATAATATCTGGTCAGGTCCCGATCCGCTGCTGTACAACCCAACAGAATCGAAGTTCATGAGGTCTGCAAAGCTGCAGAAAGGGTCATCTGGCACTGGAATCCTAACTCCACTATCAATTTGTCCAGAGCTATCCATTTGAACTCCCTGTTCCAGTGCTGCCCAATAGCCAACACCTTTCTCTTTAGAAGAATATGGATATTCCATCTTTTACAAGAAAAATGGAAATCCCTTCAAAAATTGACTACAAACAGCACATACTAGAGTTCCAGAAGAGAAATCATACTGAAAACTCCTAACCTTCTAGTCACCACAACCAAGAATCAGATAGATCCCTGACTTGATAATCATATTCAAAACTAGAGATTGCAAGTCCTAGTTATTGAAATTTATGATGTTGACTTGAAGTTGATCCAACAACCCCTAAGATTACCCCTTTATAACAACAAACGCAAACACCAAATCGACCACCACCGTCTACAGAACTGCCATGAATATACATACAGATGACTAGAAGTAGCAGAACACGACTGAACTGACCTCAGAAGATAGATAAGACACCATACCGCTTACAGGCAGACCCCTCAGAATCTGGCATAAATTGCTGCAAGCAAAAAGGTGGCAGATGTATCAGCTATTTCAAAACTCACCTCAGACTCGTCCTATTATACACAACCAGACAATCGGAAAATGATCATCCAGTCAATACAACAGTAAACCATTCAGCAACAAGAGAACTCTCAGCGCATACTGACAAATCGAGCCGTAGGTATGATGAAGATTGAAGAATTGGCTCAGAACCAAGGAAAAGTGCTCTTGTAAGTTGTACCGTGATACATTTGCTGTAATTATCTGGGAAAATAGCTATTTGGCAAGATACCGATAGTGAATGACGGAATCACCCACGAGAAACCCTAACCCGGAAGCTACTGAATTGAACTGAAATTCTCGGAATTTTGCAAATTAAGCCACACGTCTAGAGAGAGATATGCTATAATTGGAAAACACTAAGTACGGAGTAGCGTGACGACTGCAAGTAGCTCATCTTTTTTTTGGTCAAGACAAGTAGCTCAACGGAGAGGGGAGATTGAGGAAATTTCACAGTGAAAAAATGTGTGTTTTTTTCTGTCGTAGCAGTTAACCTGTCTTCTCTCTCCGTGAACAGCAGTGGAATATGGTATTTGTCAACTATAGAAGGATATATAACTACTTCTCTTCATACCTATCGTGCGCGTGATAGGGACGCGCTTCTCTCCTCAGAGAAACTGGCGACTTCAGGCGAGCTCATTTCCAAGGAAGTTCGTTACTGTACCCGCTCGGAATTCCCGATTCCAACAGCCACAACCCATAGTCACGGCCAATCTTTCAAACTCGACATCCTCTTGCCCCCTCCGGTCAAGGGACGGATCGAATTGCTGTTTCCTGCAGTTGAACACCTGATTGAGGAGGTGGCCAAGAATACCAAAACCTAGATCAGTAACGCCCGAACCTTTTCTTTCCTTCCTCGCTTTCTTTTCTGTTTGTGCAGGTGCTGCGGCGGTCGTGATCGTGTCTGGACTGCTGAAGTCATGGCTTCCCGATCAAACTCCGATGATGAAGATGCATTTGAGATACCCGTCCTGAATCTGGTTCCTTCGGCCCCGCCAGACACTGCCTCTGCTTCGCCTCACCGTGCCCTGGGAATGCTAATTTCGGATAAGCCGATCAAGAATTCAGTCATCAAGCACGTTCTGAAAGAAGCTTGGTCAAGCTTCGGCAAGGTTAGGATGGCAGAGGTTAACTTCGCCACTCTGGTTTTTGAATTTGCTAGTGCCCAGGATAAAGATCGTATCCTAGAATTGTCGCCATGGTCTGTTCACGGTTATTGCCTGAACCTTAGAAATTGCCCACCTAACATGTCTGCCAGTGACATTGATTTCAACCGTGTTCAAGTTTGGGCACAAATTCATGGGCTCAGTATGGAGATGATAAACTCACAGAATGCGGAATGTATTGGGGGGAGAATTGGCAATTGTCTCAGGATTGAGGAACCAAGGGTGATGCAAATGAGAACCTTCCTTCGGGTTCAAGTTGATGTGAGCCTAGCAGACCCATTGTTGCCGGGTTTCAAGTGGATCAGCTCTAATGGTCAACAGAAGTGGGCATCGGTCCGTTATGAAAGGCTGTCCGATATATGTTACAGTTGTGGTTGCATCGGGCATGGATCTAGTGTATGCACGGAACCTGTCCGTATGGCGGAGAATGATCCAGAACAGCCTTTGTATGGTCCTTGGTCAACTGCAACACGCCCTAGGTCGGTTAACCAATGGGTTAACATTGGGGGTGGAGTCAGGCAGGCCTCGTCCAGGTCGTCGGTGCAGCAGACTCGGGACCCAGCCAACAGAACCTGGAGAGACATAATGCAGGATAGGAAGATCTACCATCCCCTTAGCCACCAGTCAGCTAGCTCTTCCCAATCAAGGACACAATCATCAAACAACAGAACCCACCCGGTTAACCCAGCACCCAGCAGCCACACATCGAGGGACAGCTCTACTCCCCAACGCCACCAATCAGGCTCACAGACCGAGCCAAACATGCCTCCCCCTCGCTACCCTGCAACCCCTTCGAACTCGGGTCCTCCCTCAACCAGACAGATTCAGACTGATCCCCTACCCTTCGTGGTGCAGCCTGTCAGCCACTCACCTAAGACCATCTGTTTCGATCTCAATGCTCCATCTTTGGAGGCAATTGAGGAAGGTGAAATCGTGGAGTACAATGGGGACCTTTCTCTCAATCTTGCCAACATTGCTCCCATGGACCCTGAACCAGCCACAACCTTCTCGCCACCCTCTGCAGACAACCAACCTATACCTACCCCACTCCATCCATCTTCCCTGCCATTACACAACAACCTACCACATCCAAATTGTCTTAAACCCGTCTGCCAACCCTTGCCTGGACCATCCACCTATCCACACCCACCAACCTTTTTACCTCCATCAAGCCTGTTCCCCTCATCCTCACTGCCACCACCCAACATCGTGCCACATTTACTTAGCCTTAACCCCATCACCCAACTCACCAACCGACCCTCTCCTGGACCACCTAGCTCGGCCAACACACATTCTACCTTACCTTCCCAACGCCTGAACACCTCCCCCTTCCCTAACCTGCCAACTGCCCCTACTTGCTCCATCGATAGCCCCTCCCCATCCTCAAGCTCAAGCCTTCGTCCAAACCTTACCACTGCTCCTCTGATGTTGGTTCCTGCTACTAATTTGTCTGTGCCTGCTGGGGCACGGGTGGGAGACACTTATGACCAAGGTCTCCAGCCTCGGGTCACCTTGGGGAGTACAGTGCTGCTACAGGTGACTGACGCAAATCTCATTGCTGCATGCACGATCACGAACCCTGCTCCTCGACCAAGGGGACCAAAGCGGCCAGTCACCTCCGATCGCTCAAAGGAAGCAAAGAGGCGCAAAACAGATGCTGCTGCGCCTCCAGTTTCGCAGGAACACATAGACAGGTCTAAGGGCCTCCTGTCAGGGACTGGCTCAGCTCTGGTTATTCGGGATAGGAATCAATCTGCAAGACAAGGTTCGCACTACTCTAAGGGTTCCGGTGGCTGTCCCCGAACAGCCACGGGTCCCCAATGAACTTCATTAGCTGGAACTGTCAGGGGTTAGGGTCTCCCCTGACAGTTCGCCACCTAAAAGACCTGGTGAAAGGTTCTCGCCCCTCGGTTGTTTTCTTGATGGAAACGAAGAGGAGTGAGGCCTACTGCGATGGGATACGAAGGGAGATAGGGATGGACTTCGCATCATATGTCCCCCCTATCGGCGCTAGTGGGGGACTTGCACTTTGGTGGACAAACGAGGTCTCGATTAACATCCACCACCAAGACAAGAATATTATAGACACTACAATCACGGCTACAAGCTTTAATGGGTCTTTCCGTATTACTTGGGTGTACGGGGACTCCATCCATGCGAGAAGGGTTATAAACTGGGATACCTTGAGAACAATCGGGCTGCATAGGTATGACCCATGGGCATGCCTAGGCGACTTTAATGAGATATCCCATCATAGGGAGAAATCGGGAGGCGGCCACAAGGATCAAAACCGGATTGACGCATTCAATAATCTTAAGGAGGAACTCCTCCTTGAGGACATGGGATACACGGGTAACGCTTTCACATGGACAAACAACCGTAGGGGGAATGATAGGATCCGAGAGAGGTTGGATCGGGTCCTAGCCAACCAAGCTTGGCTTAACAAATTTCCATCCTCCAAATGCCTCCATGAACTCATGATCGGGTCAGACCATGCGCCATTATCTCTTCTTTTAGCTCACAAGGAAAGAAGGGGCAAGAAACAATTCAGATTTGAGAACATGTGGCTTGAGAAAGAGGATTGCATAGACGTTATCACGGAGGCTTGGGGTCGAGGGGGATCAGTAGCGCACGTGGAGGACCTAGAGCCGAAACTTAACAACTGCAGAACCTCTCTTACACATTGGAGCAATACGGAATTCAAGAACAATATGATGGAAATCTCCAAGGTTAAGCATCAAATTCGGAACTTGGCAACCATGCGACCCTCGACCATATCCGATGCGAGATTAGATGAGGAAAGGGCTCTAAAGTCACGCCTTCACGCCCTATGGAAACAAGAGGAGATCTACTGGAAACAAAGATCACGGGTGAGATGGTTGGCCCATGGAGATAGAAATACAAAGTTCTTCCATCAGACAACTCTTGCTCGAAGACGACGCAACAAAATCGTTCGGCTTAGGGATCTTGATGGATCATGGATTGAGGGGGACCTGAACATCAAGACACACATTCACGCCTTCTATGCTGATCTATTCTCCTCGGACCGAACAGGGAACACGACTACCCCTCCTATGGATCAGTGCTTGGATAACGTTCCCAACCAGATTTCACATGACATGAACAGCTCGTTGACTAAGCTGGCTACTGCGGAGGAGGTCAGAAGGGCCTGTTTTCAGATGGGGGGTTCGAGGGCACCAGGTCCGGACGGGTTCTCAGGTACCTTTTATCAAAAGAGTTGGATCACCATCGGGCCAGACATGCTCACCTCTGTCAACGCATTCCTCACGACAGGTATCATGCCCCCTTTTCTAAACCAAACTGATATCACCTTAATTCCAAAAGTGGCTAATCCTTTATCTGCCTCTGAGTTTCGTCCTATTAGCTTGTGCAACTTCGGGTACAAGATTATATCTAAGGTTCTGGCAAATAGACTCAAAACCTATTTGTCAGAACTGATAACCCCCTTTCAAAGTGCTTTTATATCAGGCAGACGGATCCAGGATAGCATTATCATCGCGCATGAACTGTTCCACTTTCTCAAAACGCGGGGACGGCCTAGAGGTCAACATGGTCGATCCGAGTGCGCACTCAAGATCGACATGCAGAAGGCATACGACAGGATCGAATGGGACTTCCTCATCGAAGTCATGAGGAAAAGGGGCTTTAATGAGAAATGGATCCAATGGATCCGAGCTTGCATCTCAACAGTCTCGTACCGGATCATCATAAATGGGGACCACTCTGAGGTCATCAGTCCCTCTAGGGGCCTTCGCCAGGGTGACCCTCTATCTCCATACCTGTTTATTCTAGTGGCTGACGTTTTATCTAGAATGCTTGAGGACCAGGTTACACGGGGCATGATCAGTGGCATCCGCCCTCGCAGAGGGTGCCCCGAGATTCAACACCTTTTCTTTGCGGACGACTCACTCCTATTCCTGAAGGGTCCGCTGCAAAAGGCCGCCAACCTCAAGAACACTCTACAAATCTACTGCCGAGCATCTGGACAAAAGGTCAACTTCGCAAAGTCATGCCTCTACTTCAACTCAGCTGCCATGGATGACTACAGACGTGACATCTCCACCTTATTTGGGGTGCCTCATACCCAGGACCCGGGCTTTTACTTGGGCTTACCCACGGTGTGGGGAAGATCTAAGCGAGAAGCTCTGAACTATCTGAAGGAACGAGTGACAGATAAGATACAGAACTGGAGAACCAAATTGCTGAATCATGCGGGCAAAGAGGTAATGATCAAGGCAGTCCTTAATGCCATTCCCACCTACGTCATGCACATTTTTAAACTTCCTACGACGTGGTGCAATGATGTCAATGCCCTTATTGCTCGGTTTTGGTGGGGATCCCGGGACGAGTCGAGGAAGATTCATTGGAAATGCTGGCGGACTATGTCAAACTCCAAGGCCGAGGGGGGATACGGATTTCGCGATATGCAGGATTTCAACCGTGCCATTCTTGCAAATATGGCCGCACGGATCCTTGATGAACCTAATTCTCTTTGGGTTAGGTTCATTAAGGGTTTGTATTTTCCGAACTGTTCATTCTTGCAGGCAGCTCCAGGTAGCAGAGCGTCTTGGGCTTGGTCGAGCTTGCTTGAGGGCCGGTCCGTTATTCAGCAGGAGGGACTTTGGTCGATCGGTGATGGCCTCACCATTCAGCCATTCACTGATCGATGGGTTCCCCACCTCAACGGGGGAAGGGTCCGACCTTCTCCCTCGTATGCCCCTACAGATGCGATCACCGCGGCTCGATGGATGACTTTGGGCTCAACCGCGTGGGAGGAGGATCAGGTTCGCCTTGCTGCTCATCCGGACGATGTTGAGGCCATCCTCAACATCCCCTTGCCTATTCAGCCGCGGCCTGACCGACTGAGATGGCCCCACACCAGAGACGGGGCCATCTCGGTCAGATCGGCCTACCACCGCATCCATTCCTCTCGCCCACGGCCTCGGGTAAACGTCAACAACCAACCACCTTTGGACCTCCCTCACGTATGGAAGGCTATATGGAACTCTGATGCGTGGCCAAAGATCAAAGCCTTTATGTGGAAATTGGCGAACGACGTCTTACCAACGAGGGTTTCGCTAGCACGTCGGGGGGTTCAACTGGATATCCTATGCCCTACTTGCAGCGTCGAGGAGTCCCGGGAACACATGTTGTTCGGCTGCCCTTGGTCGGTTCAGGTATGGTCCCGTTTCATATCTCAGGATGCGATTGATCTTTGGGGCACCTCGGTTGACGGGTGGCTGGCCGAAGCCACCAAACAGCTAGCTCGGCCTCGGCATGCTTTGGGAAATTGGCGGCTCCTGATGGTGGTATGTTGGGTCATTTGGAAGGCTAGATGCCGCCTCACCTTTGACAACGTGCAACCTCATGTGGCATCGATGATCCGGGAAATCATAGCGACGGCGAACGAGATGGATAAAAAGGTAACTCACCCTCACGCTCGGCCTACTCTCACGCCTTGGTCAAGACCTCCAACAAACTACATCAAGATCAACTGCGACGCCTCTTGGAACCGGCTCTCCTCTCGTGGTGGGTTTGGCGTTATCGCGAGAGACGAATCGGGGGCGGTCGTTGGAGGTAACTGCGCGGTTAGGAACATGGGATCAGTCGAGGAAAGCGAGGCGGAAGCTGTGCTTATGGGGGTCCGACTTGCGATTGCTATGGGTTGGCAAAGGGTCATTATCGAGTCGGACTCTTCGATCATTATTGACCACCTTCTCCTTCGTCATTTCGCTTGGCGGGTGGATACCATTTTGTCTAACGTGATATCACTATCGGCCTCGATTAATGATATCTCGTGGGTCCACACACCACGATCTGCAAACTCCTGTGCGGATTGGATAGCGAGAAACACTTTGTTAGGGTTGTGTCCTCCGGATTGGGTACTTCTACCCCCAACCCCTCTTCTTAGATGTATTTATGCGGATAACATATTGTACTCGAACTCTTACACTTCGGTGGAAATGAATTAGCATGTTTCTATTGGCCAAAAAAAAAAAAAAAACTATAGAAGGCATCTGACGCTTCATAAGCTGGATCTAACTATCCATTATTTACTGATGCAATTAAAACCACAAATTTGACTATTATTCCACCCTAATGTATGTTAGTAGAGGGATTGACATCCTAAAGTATCAAAATATTGACAAAGTATATAAAAGGTGAAAAATCGTTGAAATCAATTACATGTTATAGCTTTTAGATTTTGGTAGGCACTAGGCGAGGGTGAGCCTATCGCATAGACAATCTGATTGTGAGCTTGACTTGGTGAATTCGGGAGCAACTAACAAGGGATCAAAGTACCTCAAAGATATTTTTTGGGGACAACACGTACGTCACGGTGAAGTACGAAAGGTTATCCGACTTCTGTTTCGGGTGCGGTCGGTTGGGTCATTCGGCTCAAGCGTGTGACGATGAAATAGCTGTGTCCGTTCGGAACTCGGCTTTCCCCAAGTATGGCCCGTGGATGGTGGGTTCCAGGCAGAAACTGCAAAGTAGAGCCATTAACTCGGGGGGCCAAGGGAGTCGGGCTCAGCATGTGAGAGATTCGTCCAGGAAATCCTGGAAGGAAATGATGGACGCAACAACTCAGTCGGACCAAGGAAGGTCGGGACAGGGGAGGAGCGGCTCGACCACATGGGTTCCTCAACAGTCTTCGAATGAGAGTGTTGGCCCTCGGGAATCCAGGGTGGTGCAGCCAGGGAAAGGAAATGAGTCGGTCCAGGAGGAGGGGACGAGGCTGAACTCACTCGACACGCACAACACCGAGCAGTTTCTAGACGCCATGCGCAGGTCGCCATGCAGGACGGGAGGAGTCTCGTTTGACCTGAACGTCTGCCTTCCGGAGGATGATGGGGAATCTAGGTCGGATGTGGTGGCTCTGGACCTAGGTCTGGGGCTCGGCAGCAACTCGGAGGTTGGCCAGGCTCCCATGCAGTTGGTGGACGGAAAGGATGCAGATGGAGTCTTGCAGGAGAACGCAGCTGGGGAGATGAATATTGAATCCGTGCTCAAGTGGCTGAATGACAACGAGCTTCACATTTCGAAGCAACTGTCTACGGGCAGCTGGTCCATCAGAATAGGAGGTCATCCCCATGAGAGTCCCCTGAACGGAATCCGCACTGCTCCCCTACCATTGCCATGAACTCTCTTCCTCACCCTCTCCCACAGCCCACACTCAGCATGGCCACGCCTACCACGTTCGTTTTCCCTTCACCCATCAACCCTTCATCCCTCAATGGCCAATCTAGCTCCCCTGTCACCCTTCCAACCCACATATTCGTATCCCCTCCTGTTACCCTTCCTACCCACTCACTAGCTTTCCCCATCGTCCACATGCCTAGCCACCCGTCCACCACCATCATCTCCCCTCTTCATCCAGAACCAGCTCCCTCCCAGGTTGGCCAGCCCCTGCCTTTACAAACCCTACCGCCTCCTAGCCAACCGCCTCATAGCCACACTCCCCCACCCTACCACAAGACCATCCAACCGCCCAACCCAACCTCCCTTGACCCATATATCCCTCGAATCGTGTCCCACTCTTCCAGCCAACCCTCGCAACCCTGGCTCACCTCCAACCCTCCCTTACCTGTGTCGGGTAACATATCTGAGCCCAGAGGAAAGAAACGGAAAGGGGAGCAGTGCAGCGACACGTCTGCAGCTGGGGGCTCGTCCTTGGCGCGAGAGGTGGTCTCTGCAGCTGGCAGGTTGAAGTTGGGTCGGGGCCAAGCCCACCGGGGCAAGAAGTGTGGCAAGAAGGCAGGATACCAAAATGAGAAAGAACCTACTTCCAAACCGAGTACGGGTTGTGGTGGCTGTCCCGGAATAGCCACACGGTCTCAATGAGCATCTTGTGTTGGAACTGTCAGGGGCTGGGGTCCGCCTCAACAGTTCGTCATTTGAAGGACCTGGTTAGGAGGAATCACCCGGCGGTTGTCTTCCTTATGGAGACGAAGCAAGGTGAGGCCTCGTGTGAACGTGTTAGGAATGCTGTGGGTATGGAGTTTGGAGAATATGTGGCACCGTCGGGCAGTAGTGGCGGCCTGGCGCTTTGGTGGACGAAGGATGTTACTGTGACAATTAACTGGAAGGATAAAAACTTTATGGATACTAAGGTGCAAAATGGTGTATTTGGCGACAGTTTCTTGGTTACGTGGGTTTATGGCGATCCTAACAGGTCGGCTCGACTCCTTAACTGGGAGACGCTCAGGCATATGGGAAACAACAGAGGCGAACCATGGTTATGTGCGGGAGACTTTAATGACATTACCCATCACTCTGAGAAAAGGGGTGGCAGAAGGAAGGAGCAGTACAAAATTGACAGCTTCTTATCGGTGATTGAGGATATACAGATGGAGGACCTGGGGTTCAAGGGTCAAATGCATACGTGGTCGAATAACAGGAGGGGAGATGACCGTATTGTCAAGAGGTTAGACCGGTTCCTAGGGAACAGGAGGTGGTGTCAGAAATATGCCAAATCTCAATGCCTCAACGGTCTGGCTATAGGTTCCGACCACTCACCGATAGAACTGGTTTTGGATTTTAATGACACAAAAGGCAGAAGGAGATTGAGGTTCGAACAGATGTGGTTAGAACGACCAGAATGTTTTGACATCATTAAGGCGGCTTGGGAACAGTCGGGCTCTGCCAGGGCAATAGAGGATCTACAACCGAAGCTAAATGATTGTAAACGTTCACTTATTGAATGGAGCAGAGCAGTGTTTAAGAACAACGTGAAGGAAATAAACAAGGATCGGGAGGCTCTCAGGGTGCTGGGTTTGCGATCTCTGGACGCCGATGGCCAGGGGGAGGAGAGGGCGTTAAAGTCCAGGATAGATGCCATGTGGAAACAAGAGGAGATTTATTGGAGACGGAGATCGCGGGTTAGGTGGTTGATGGATGGGGACAGAAACACTAAATTTTTCCATCAATCAACTATGGCGAGGAAGCGGGGAAACAAAATTATTCGCTTGCGCGGGGACAACGGCTCTTGGGTTGAGGGTGATCGGAATATTGGGAAGGTGGTGTATCAGTTTTATAACGATCTGTTTAGGTCGGAACGGATTAACCAGGGGAGGGGATCGGCTTTTGAGGAGGCTCTGGACTGTTTGCCTCACCAGATCTCTTTGGATACCAATTCCTACTTAACGTGTTCAGCGACTTCGGACGAGGTCAGACTTGCGAAGTTCCAAATGGGGGGGGGGGGGGGCGCTCCGGGGCCAGATGGCTTCTCGGGATCTTTCTTTCAGTGGAATTGGAGCGTCATTGGTCCAGACATCGTCACTTCAGTCAACATCTTTCTCACATCAGGTATCATGCCTTCTTTCTTAAACCAAACTGATATTACCCTTATTCCTAAATGTAAAACCCCGTGCTGTGCTTCTGATTTTAGACCAATTAACCTGTGTAATTTTGGTTATAAGATCATTTCTAAGGTTCTGGCAAATAGACTTAAAACCTATTTACCAGAACTGATTTCACAAAACCAGAGTGCCTTTGTAGCAGGGAGACGCATTCAGGATAATATCTTGATTGCACACGAGATGTTCCATGGTCTTAAGAACAGGAGGAACGGGGGTACAGACAGGTTGGAGTGCGCCCTCAAGATCGACATGAGGAAGGCATATGATACGGTGGAGTGGGACTTTCTCTTGGAAAGTCTAAGGAGAAAAAGCTTCTCGGGGACATGGATTCAGTGGATACGGGCATGCATATCTACGGTCACTTATCGGGTCATTGTCAACGGGAAGCGTTTACGAGTTATTAGACCATCCAGAGATCTGCGACAGGGTGATCCTTTATCTCCTTACTTGTTCATCCTTATGGCTGATGTTTTATCTAGAACAATGGAGTCCCAGGTCAATCGGGGGCTCATTCAGGGAATCCGTCCGAAACGAGGATGCCCTGTCATTCATCATCTGTTCTTTGCGGACGACTCTCTATTTTTCTTCAAAGGATCGGGTGAAAATGCCAGACGCCTGCAGGGAGTCTTGGACGGATACTGTGAGGCATCTGGCCAGGCGATCAACCTGTCCAAATTAGGGGTGAGCAAAAAATACTGGTTGGACCGAGACCGGCCCGAGACCGGTCCGAGACCGGCCCGACTAAGACCGAGACCGACTAGGACCGAGACCGAGCGGGCGGGTTTTTTCCTCTAAAGTCGGGATTGGGCTCGGGTTCGGGATTTTTCCCGAAATTCCCGATTAGGACCGGACCGGCCCGAGTTGCCTAAAAACCTAATACATAATACTATATATACTATACAAGTATAGTAGTATACAACAACTCACAAAGTCTCCATGTGTGTTTGGATAGTATGTTCTATATTTATAATGTGTGTTTGGATTGTATGTTTGATACTTGATTTATTGTGTTTGTATGTTCTAAATTTGGTGAAAATTCGAACATTTTTTTTTTTTTTAATTTGGATAGAAAATTTCGGTAATGGACCGAGACCGGCCCGAGTCAAGCAAGACCGACTCGGGCGGGCTTTTTATACCGAAGTCGGTCTCGGTCTCGGTTCTCCAAAGATGAAGACCGAAATTTCGGGCTCGGTCTTGCCTAAAAAACCGGCTCGGACCGCCCAAGCTCACCCCTAGTCCAAATCCAACATGTTCTTTAGTGCAGGGGCGGGAGAGGACGCGATGTCCGAGATCTCGAGTCTTTTGGGGGTTCAGAGAGTTACCAACCCGGGCCACTATTTAGGTCTGCCGACGGTGTGGGGCAGATCTAAAAGAGAGGCAATGGCATTCATCAAGGAGAGGATCAGGGAAAGAATGAACGGATGGAAGAATAAGCTATTGAATAATGCAGGCAAGGAGGTGCTCATCAAAGCGGTTATAACATCTATCCCAACCTATGCGATGAGCATCTTCTACCTTCCTAAGGTTTGGTGTAACGAGATTAATGCCATGATAGCAAAGTTCTGGTGGGGATCTAAGGAGGGCGAGAGGAAGATCCACTGGAAGAGATGGGACGTGATGACAGTCCCTAAGTTGGAAGGGGGGTTCGGCTTTAAGGAACTCCAGACGTTTAACAAGGCTCTGTTGACCAATATGGCGGCTCGGGTTCTGAATGAACCAAATGCTCTCTGGGTCCAGGTTCTTAAGGGCATTTACTTCCCACATTCAGATTTCATGCAGGCCAAGAAAGGAAGTCGGGCCTCCTGGGGATGGTCCAGTCTCCTGGTTGGCCGAGATGTTGTTAAAAAGAACGGAGTGTGGAGCATTGGGGACGGGAGATCGGTCAGGACCTTTGAGGATAGGTGGGTACCAACCCTCCCAGACTATCGCATACCATACTCGGCATTTACGAGTACCGGTGGGGAGGAGCATAGGGTGGCCAACTGGCTTAACACGAACCGTCTGGGATGGGATGAGGGGGCGGTGCGCCGTGATGTAGGCGACGCAGTGGCGGACCACATAACCAGTGTACACATTCACCGAGATAGGCCCACGGATTCCGTCTTGTGGCCTTTTTCGAGGGATGGGAGGGTATCGGTCAAGTCGGTTTATAACCGACTTAAGAACAGGGATACGGGAGGAGATACAGGGAACACTGCCCAGGGGCCGTGGAAGCAAGTCTGGACAGTTAAGGTGACTCAGAAAGTCAAGGTTTTCATCTGGAAACTTATCACTAATGCTTTGTCGACTCGTGCTAATCTAGTCAGACGGGGTGTGCCCATTACAGCTTCATGCCCGAGCTGCGAGGAGAACGAAATTGCGGAACACTTGATAGTGGGTTGCAGTTGGACACACAGGATATGGAGGGAAGTCTTGGGGTTGCACACGTCGGACCAACGTGCTTCAGTGTCTAGGCGCCTCTGGCCTAGTATGACCCAGCCTGGGTTAACGTTCGACTCAACCTGGGAGACTACCATGGTCACGTGTTGGGCAATATGGAAGGCGAGATCTAAGCTAGCCTTCGAGAACAAACCAACGGATGCCGGGGCAGTTATTCACGAGATACAGAGAACCATGGGGGAGCTCGCGGGGGTCCGTCTGAGGGCCCAGGAGGAGGCAGCTTTACGTACGGCCTTGAGACAAGATCGATCCAGATGGAGGAGGACTAGAATGGGAACGGTAAAGATAAATTGTGATGCGGCATGGAACGAGGCGTCTGGGGTTGGGGGTCTCGGGGTGGTTGCGAGGGACCACGGCGGAAACATGGTTGGTGGTAGTCATGGCACCATTTTGGGGGGCTCGGTTGTGGAGGCGGAGGCATCAGCGGTCCTCGCCGGTGTACGACTTGCTATACAAGAAGGATGGCAAGACGTTGTGATCGAGTCGGATGCGGAGGCTGTCATCAACCATATTAGGGGACATGACGCGGTTTGGAGGATCCATGCGATATCCACTGTTATCCTGTCTTTAGTGTCGTCTATTAGTCATGTATCGTGGGAGGCTATCCCGAGGATAGCTAACCAATGTGCGGACCATATTGCCAGTTTGGCATCTCGTAGGGTGTGTCCTCCGGATTGGGTCGAAAGACCCCCACCCGAGTTTTGTGCTTTGATGAGTTTTGATATTTCTTTGTAACGGATTGTCTTTCTTAATGAAAAGGAATCGTGTTGAAGGTAAAAAAAAAAAAGATACAGTTTCTCAGTGGCCCTTTTTTAAAGAAGTCTTTTTGGATTCCTCCATAAGATACATATAGAAATAATACTATAAAATAGGGTGACTCAACCCTCTAACATGTATGGTTTGCGGAATTGGAGTCAAATAGGGAATACACATTCTGTATTCCGACGATTGTTTCGTGAAATTGGAATTATTCGGAATCCTTATTTCTAGAGAACTAGGATTCGTGTTTGCTATAGGAATCCTTAGTTTAGTTTAGTTTGAAAAGTTAACATGGATTCGCGTTTGCTATAGGACTTCCATTCTTTGTTCCGTTGTTGATTCGATTTCGATAACATTCGTTTTTATTTAATTAAGGGTTAAATATATATATATAAAAAAACAATATATATGGTGAAAACATTGTTAGATCTAACATGGTTTTTGACCAAAAAAAAAAGGGTTAATAGCTTAATTGGTTACACATGTTTCCCCATTGTGCAGAATGGTTACACATGTTTCAAAATGTGATTAATTGGTTTTGAAATGTGACTATTTGGTTTTTTTACTGTTCACCGTTAAAATCACAGTTAAGTCACTATTTAGATACGTAAAATGACGTAATTACCCCTAGAATCATCTTCAAGAACACATCATCTTCAAGAACAAGAATTGAAGAAACCAGAAATCAAATTTCTGGTTTCTTGAGAACCCAGAAATTGCGATTCTGGGTTCTCAAGAAACCAGAAATCTGATTTCTGGTTTCTTGAGAACCCAGAAATCTTATTTCTGGGTTTTTCAAGAACCCAGAAATGCTGTTTCTAGGTTTTTCAAGAACCCAGAAACAGCGTTTCTGGGTTCTTGAAGTTCTGTATTGCAGTATATGTTATCACCAAATGTGATTAAATGGTCATACATGTTTCTCTATAATGTGATTAAAAGGTCATACATGTTTCTCTATAATGTGATTAAATGGATACTGTTGTTTGAAATGATGTGATTAAAAGGTTGTACATGTTACCCACATTGTGAAGAACCCATTCGAAATGTTTGAAATTGCTGTTATGGGTTCTTGAAGAACTCAGAACAGCATTTTCTGGGTTCTTGAGAACCCAGAACAGCATTTTCTGGGTTCTTGAGAACCCAGAACAGCATTTTCTGGGTTCTTGAGAACCCAGAACAGCATTTTCTGGGTTCTTAAGAACCCAGAATTACAATTTCTGGGTTCTTGAGAACCCGGAATTGCAATTTCTGGGTTCGCAAGAACCCAGAACAGCATTTAATGGTTCGATTTTAACATCAAATCGAATTTGATTCGATTTTAGTTTTTCAATCCTTCCAATCTGTTCTTCAAGACAACTAAGGGCATAATAGTCATTTCACAATTCAATAATATGTTAAAAAAATGAATTAACGTTAAAGTTAACGGTTTACTAACGGAATAACCAATTAATCACATTTGGAAAAACATGTGTAACCAATTAGTCACATAGCAAAACCAATTAATCACATTTTGAAACATGTGCAACCATTCTGCACAATGGTGAAACATGTGTAACCAATTAAGCTATTAACCCAAAAAAAAATCTAACATGTTTGCTGACGTTTTCTTTAATATACTATGTTAAGTATGTTTTATTGTATTGATTTTTAGATGAAAATATTAACCTTTTGTGCAACAATTCTATTAACTATGAAGACGATGATTATACAAGTTTCGTTGATGTGTGACTTGTGAGCATGTGATTGGATCATATTATAAAAAAAATCACATTTATTTATAATATAAAATAACTCAGAAATTGTTTTTATAATAATATTTTATTGAATTACTAAATTAAAAAGTAGGCTTTTTAATATGAAATAAAGGAAAAAATAGTAATTATTTATATTATTAAAATTTGGGAAAAAGTAAATAAAGTATACTCAAAAAAGGATTTTTATTGGATTTATGTATTATTAAAAATATGAAATTTAATATTAAAAAAAAAACATATTTTTTCTTAAATTTCAAGTATACTTTTCATTTTTTAAAAGAAAAAAATATATTTTAAATATTTTATATTTAGAAAAATATATTTAATTTCTCCATATCTTTTAGATTTTCTTTAACGTCTCTTTCAATATAAAATTACTTATTTATCATATCATGTCATCGAGTTTTTTCAAAAAGTATATACTTTAGTTTTTTTATTTAGGAAAGTATGTATAGAAAAAAAATATTTGAAAAAATAGATATATGCACACCCCCAGAACGCGCCTTTGGACAATACGCGCACCCCCAGGACGCGCCAATTGCATAGGCGCATGTTGGGGGTGCGCCTATTCAATAGGCGCACCCCCAACATGCGCCTATGCAATCGGCAGCGTTGGGGGTCTCTTTTTTTTTTTTTTTTTAAAAAGATTTGTTCTATAATGACGACTCGATGTTTAATTAAAAATAAAATTATGTATCTATTAAAAAAATTATAGTAAGTAGATATTTTAATTGCGATTCAAATGATGCAAAAAATATTAAATTTGTATTTACGGATTGCCTGTACGGCATGCCGTAAGTTGAGATATGAAAATTTGACTTAAAAAATTATAACTCGGACCATGTAAGTCCAAACTCAACACGGTTAACGTCATTTAGGTCGTAAATCAATTATCTACGTAGGATAATTTTTTTGATTAAAAATACAGTGATTTTGTAACCCCACATCGTTTACACCCAAATTTGACCGAAATAAGTAAATGCATTAGGTGAGAAATTTAATTATATACTTACTCAAAAAAATCAAAAAAATTACGGTGCGTAGATAATTTAATTACGAATTAAATGACGCTAACTATGTGTTAATTTTTTACTTTTAGACTGACTGTATAATACGGTACGTAAAAGACTCTACATACGATACAAAAACTTCCAAATAGTGTTTTGAACAGTACATTTACTGTTTACACAGTGAAATTTACTATTTGAACATTAGCTTTACTATGCAAAACACTATTTGGAAATTTTTGTATCGTATGTAGAGTTTTTTTCGTACCGTATTATACAGTCAGTCTAAAAGTCAAAAATTAACACATAGTTAGCGTCATTTAATTCGTAATTAAATTATCTACGCACCGTAATTTTTTTGATTTTTTTGAGTAAGTATATAATTAAATTTCTCACCTAATGCATTTACTTATTTCGGTCAAATTTGGGTGTAAACGATGTGGGGTTACAAAATCACTGTATTTTTAATCAAAAAAATTATCCTACGTAGATAATTGATTTACGACCTAAATGACGTTAACCGTGTTGAGTTTGGACTTACATGGTCCGAGTTATAATTTTTTAAGTCAAATTTTCATATCTCAACTTACGGCATGCCGTACAGGCATTCCGTAAATACAAATTTAATATTTTTTGCATCATTTGAATCGCAATTAAAATATCTACTTACTATAATTTTTTTAAATTTTTTTAATAGATACATAATTTTATTTTTAATTAAACATCGAGTCGTCATTATAGAACAAATCTTTTAAAAAAAAAAAAAAGAGACCCCCAACATGCGCCTATGCAATTGGCGCGTCTGGGGGTGCGCGTATTGTCCAAAGGCGCGTTCTGGGGTGCGCATATATCTATTTTTTCAAATATTTTTTTTCTATACATACTTTCCTAAATAAAAAAACTAAAATATATACTTTTTGAAAAAACTCCATGTCATCAGTTGATTCGTCAAGTCATCAATCTAAGATAAATAAAGGAGTTTTTTTGAAATATTTTTGGCCAAGTCGCCTATTCAAAGTGGCTGGGCATTGTCTATTTTTTTTTTTTGAAAATCAATTTTTTTTATAACGATAACTCGATGTTTAATTAAAAATAAAATTATGTATCTATTAAAAAAAATTTAAAAAAATTATAGTAAGTAGATATTTTAATTGCGATTCAAATGATGCAAAAAATATTAAATTTAGATTTACGGATTGACTGTACGGCATGCCGTAAGTTGAGATATGAAAATTGTACTTAAAAAATTATAACTCGGACCATGTAAGTCCAACCTCAACACGGTTAACGTCATTTAGGTCGTAAATCAATTATCTACGTAGGATAATAATTTTGATTAAAAATACAGTGATTTTGTAACCTAACATCGTTTACACCCAAATTTGACCGAAATAAGTAAATTCATTAGGTGAGAAATTTAATTATATACTTACTCAAAAAAAATAAAAAAAATTACGGTGCGTAGATAATTTAATTACGAATTAAATGACGCTAACTATGCATTAATTTTTGACTTTTAGACTGACTGTATAATACGGTACGTAAAAAACTCTACATACGATACAAAAACTTCCAAATAGTATTTTGCACAGTACATGTACTGTTTACACAGTAAATTTTCATATCTCAACTTACGGCATGCCGTACAGTCAATCCGTAAATCCAAATTTAATATTTTTTGCATCATTTGAATTGCAATTAAAATATCTACTTACTATAATTTTTTTAATAGATACATAATTTTATTTTTAATTAAACATCGAGTTATCGTTATAAAAAAAATTGATTTTCAAAAAAAAAAAAAAATTAGACAATGCCCAGCCACTTTGAATAGGCGACTTGGCCAAAAATAAAACTTTGAATAGGCGTACCCCAGGGGTGCGCCTATGTCCAAAAGGCGCGACCCCGGGGTGCGCGTATTAGGCTTGTTCATGAACCGGTTCGACCCCGAACCGGTTCTGAACTGAACTGGTCTGGTTTGAAAAAAACCAGTACATTTTTCTGTTTCTAAAAAAACTGGTCTGGTTTAAGGAAAAAAGAACTGGTCTGGTTCGAACCGATTCAGAACCGGTTCGAACTGTTCTGGTTTGTTTTTTTTAATATCAATTTTGGTTCGGAAATATTTCGGTTCAAACCGAACCTAAACCAGATGAAAATTCTGTCCAACACACTGAACCGTCTTAAAAAATACTGAACCAACTGAAAAACACTGAACCGGCTGAAAAAACACTGAACCGACTGAAAAATACATTGAACCGACTGAAACACACATTGAACCAATTGAAAATCTGTTCCACAACCGACTAAAATCTTGTCCAACATCAACATACGAGAGTCCAATATATCTCTAGGTTTGGTTTATTGAAAACATATCTAGGTTTGGTTTAATTTCAGACCGGTTTAGTTAATTTTACGTCAAACCGGTTCTAAAATTATATAGGTTTAAAGTGGTTTGATTGAAATTTAAGTATAAACCAGTATCAAAAACGAGTCGAGTCGAACCGGTTCGAACTGGATTTTTGGTACTATTTTGAACTGTTCTATTTGAAGGCAAAAAACACTGGTCTGGTTTTGGAACTAGTTCGGCCGAACCGATTCGAACCAAACCAGTTCCAGACCAGACCAGTTCGCCCGAACCGGTTTATTTGGCCAAGCCTAGCGCGTATACCTATTTTTCTAAAAACAAAATTTACATACTTACTTTTCTAAATAAAAAAATCAATATACTTAGTTTTCAAAAAAATTCTAAATAAAGCATACTTCAAAACAATTTTGGTCAACACATATATATATTTTCTACTTCTCCCATTAATTAAAAAAATATTGCATACGAGATCCTTCCTTCCTTCCCGTTTAAAATGAATTCTCCCTTAATTTATTAATTCATCCATCAAATACAATACAAAGAGATTTCGTTACTTAGGATTGTCAGCATTGGTGTACCGACAGTCCCTCCTGATCTCTCCCTTGTCCCCAGTCAATGCCCAGATCGAACCCATTCGACTCATCGACTGTGCAAACGACCGCCTCAAATCCTCAAACCCAGCCGCAAATTCATCCACAATTTCCACCGTGTCAGGGCCGAGGAGAAGCTGCTGATCGACGCCGAGTACGGCTTTGTGGTTTTGTATTCTCGAGTAGTAGCTGTTGTTGAACTGGTATGTCAATCCGGAGTTGGAGTTCAGAGGAATAACCGGGTCGGGTTTGCCTTTCACCACGGTCGGACCACACATCTTTTGTAGGGTCTTCACGTAAGTCGGGTCCATCGTCGGATCGGGTTTGCGGGTGTTGTTGAAATTGTAGAGACGGTCCCTGATGTACCGGCAGTGTGCTCCTCCCGTGGAATGGGCGCCTGAGTGGTGTAGGGTTTCCGTTACATAAAAAGGAGTCATAATAATAAAGGAGTCATAAGAAAAAAGGGCATTTTGATATTTTCACTCATAAAAAATTATATATAAGAAATATATTGAACTAATGGAACAAAACCCTAACACCAATAATTGGTTTAAATAAAAAAGATATTTTTAAATATAAATAACTAAACAAATAAAATTACAAGATTAAATGGTCGTAATTTAACGTACCGAGGAGTGTCCCCAAGTCCAACACATTTAGGCCTCTGGACTGGAAGTACTTCAAAGCGGCTTCCCACGAAATGGACGGTGATGGAAGGTCCACCGATGCTTTCGTTGATGTTAGACCGTCTCTTCTTCCGGTCAGTACAGGATACGATGGTGCACCCGCCTACATAATGTACGACTGAAATCATTGGATACTCTCTGTCGTAGTCATATCATTTTCATCTTCCACTCCAATCGTGTAATTACATATATTAATAGTTAATTATTTATTTATTTTGATCGATAAATATGTTAAACTAATAGTTTTAGTTTCATCTTCGTAACATTTTCAACCATCTATCTAATTTCAAAACGCAAATTTAAGTTCGAATTCAACCTAAAAATACATATTTGGGTTCAAATTCAAACAAAAAATGCAGATTTGAATTTGAGTTCATACTCAACCAAAAAATATAGATTTATGTTGAATTCGAACTCAAATCTGCAGTTTTTAGTCGAATTCAACTAAAAAATTGCATATTTTTAGGTTGAATTTAATTCTGCATTTTGAAGTTGAATTTCGTGATGAAGATGATACGAAGAATAATAAGAGGGTAAAATTGTCAGTTTGACCTATTTAACGAGAAAAATGGATAAACAGTTAACAATTGATACATTAAACAACTTGTTATAACTTAAGAATGCACGAAACACTTTTAAACATGTTGGTGCATTTTAAGAAAAGTCAAACCTCCAAGTATATTAGAGTTATACATTTTGTATTGAACTTACCAAATGAACGGCATCCCTTGTGGCCAGATTAAGAATATCTGCACAAGAGACTACACCCGGGCACCGTTGTTCGAGCACGGCTTTGATCTTATCGATCAAGGCGAACCCACCTAGTCCGGCATTCTGAGGCGCCTTCTTTTCCGATGCCGGTCCATCGAGCAGAATCGAAGCATCACATCCCTATACAAACAATAAACTTACCTATAATAATAATGTCTGGTTTGGTAATAAGGTTATGGAATGTAGGTATCTATCTAGTATCTACTACTACTAGAGAGCATTGCATTGCATTAAAAACCATATCCTTACCGTAACAAGGCAATCCGAATAGAGCAACCGAAGCAACTTGGGGACGATGGTCCGATCATGGTTATAGTAGTACTGCACCTGAGACTTGATAAACGTTTCCGCATACCGACACGCATTGTTCTTGTAGTAGAAGTGCCACTCGAGCTTCACGAGCGGGTCCGTGCCGGCAGCCTCCACGACCTTTACCGGGCCCCACCGACCAGCTTCGAGGACAAATAGCAATACAAATGGTAGAGACCATAGTGCTACTACTTCTTTTCTCATCTTTAATTATATGGTATAAGTACTCAAAAGACATTGCACACTTCAGTCTTATATATAGAAATGGATATCTCTCATATGATGTTTTTATACACTAACTTCACCGATAATCAAGAGCGTGCATTCAAGTTGTTTACTAACAGCTAGTTATTTTTTTTTTTTGTTCTAATTATTTTCAATCTCAAAGATGGGAAAATCGAGACACAACCTAGATCTTTCCCTTTATGCAAGTACGGGTTGAGGAGGTAACCAATGATTCAAACCAGATATTAGGGTTGGATAAAAAAATCCGTTTTGGTTGAACCGAACCATACCACATGTGAACCGTACATTTTTTGAATTGGTTCGAAAGTGGTATGTATTTTGGATGAGATATGGAGCGGTTTGACTGAATTACAAAAAAAAACGGTTCATAAGTTGGTAAACCACACCGTTTTATAAACCATTTTTTTATATTTTTTTATTATTTGTTTAGGGTTAATTACTTAATTGGTTACACATGTTTGACTATTGTTCACAATGGTTACACATGTTTCAAAATGTGATTAAATGGTTTTGCTATGTGACTAATTTGTTTTTCTACTATTCATCGTCAGAAATCATCGTTAGTCACTATTCTAACATATGAAATGACAATACTACCCCTAAACCCTATGATTCAGTCATAACACCGAAAGTGAGAGAAGAAGCAGAGGAGGAGCTAGGTCTGGAGGTAGAGTTGGTACGCCCCTCAATTACATAAACATATGGAACATGGATTCAGACCAAGACGGTTCCTCATATTTTTGGTTCCCAAACCCACCTGAAGGGTACCGAACAATATGCATGGTCGTAACTGATGGTCCCACAACTCCTGATCCTGAAGAAGTGTAATGCGTTAGAGAAGATCTGACGGAGCTCTGTGAACCGTCCAATCTTATCGGAAAACTAGGACCAAACAACTCGAATAACCCATTTAGGGTTTGGGAGACTCGTCCCTTGAAGAGGGGAAGAGAAGAAGTGAGAGTCTTCGTTGGAACATTCTTCTGCGATACCCTTGCAGAGGGCACTGAATCTGGTATAACTATCTTGTGCTTGAAGAATCTCAATTCTGCTCTTCAAGGAATGCCGATTCTTGGAGGAATATAATAGAGTTTCTCTGGGAAAGGCTTAAATTGGTTAGAACAGAGAGAAGGATTTCTTCAATTTCAGTCGGATCAGTCAGAATCGATTTTGTGATTTCTTCAATTTTTTCCACTGTGATTTCTTTAATTTCTTCAATTGTGATTTCTTATTCTACTATGGAAGATGAAGAATAGTGAAGGAGAAAGATGAAGAACAGTACGAAGATGAAGAACAGTACGAGGGTATAATGGTCATTTGATAAAAAATATATTAGCGGAAAAGATTAACGGTTAATGACGGAATAATCAATTAATCACACTGGAAAAAATATGTGTAACCATTCAGTCATGCATCAAAACTAATAAATCACATTTTGAAACATGTGTAATCATTCTACACAAATGGTCAAACATGTGTAACCATTTAAGTAATTAACCATTTTGTTTATATGTTCTAACATTGTTTTGTCATTTTAAGTGAACCACTTTGTTCATAAATGTTTTCTCTATTTTAAAACATTTTAATTTCAATAGTTCTGTGGATTTTTTTTAATGTATTATCGGTTATTAAAATTTAGAATATTTTAGTTTATTATTATTTATTTAAATAAAGGTATGACCAAACCGGTTTAGAACCGGTTCACAAGTGGTATAGTAAATTTTTTAAAAATATGAAGCAGTTCAGATGAAGGGATCGAATCGTAACTTACCATATATTAGATAAATTACGGTTTTTGAACCGGTTCATGTCCACCCCTACCCAATATCAAACAAACCCGATCTATTTCTTTGATCAGAATGCCTGAGTTCCATCTATCCCATATTATATTTTTGTGATGAATAAAATTGTTTTTAATAGCAATGTGAGTTTGTCGTGTAAAGCTGATTTTGGCCATGGAAGAAGGAAGCTTTTTGTGTCTGCAATTGGCTGTCCACATGACACCGCCAAATCCAAGGCACAGCATTTCTTCAATTTTAATGAATCTAAGCTGATATTATTTTTATTTTTTATTTTTAAAAGGGAAACGTACTTTTTTTTTTGGCCATCACGGGAAAACGTACTTGATAAGTATATGTTGGGTGATTTTGCATGTGATTTGCTTTCTTGGGGTTAGGGTTTCCAGCAAGAGAAACCTTGGGATTTTAAAACCTTTGAAAGTCAAATCTCATATTCACATTGGATGGTAGTAATTCATAATGAGAACGACGAATGCATTGATAATTTGATATAGATATGTATATAGTATATAGTGTAGGTCATAACTGATAAGTGGATTGCATACCTATTACAAAACTAATATATGTGTTAAATAATCCGGGACAAATTTTAGGACTCAGATTCTCCCACTTTACACACCAATTTATAAAGTTGATTTATTATTTATATTTTTGTATATGTATGTTTTAAATTATTCTTATATATGGTATAAATTTGTTTAAATTATTTTTAAGTGAATATAGATTAAATTTTCAATTTTTTTACTATTATAAAGTTTAAATAGTTTGTAATAAAAGAAAAGTATTAAATTTGTAAAATGCATACAATAATTCATTATATATATATATAGTAATTAAATTACAAACATCCATGGTTTGTATATGTATGATTTGTTTATTAATTAATTTAACTCGTTATTTAAGAAAAAAACAACAATTATTCTCTTTATGATAGAGGTGTATTAATATTTTTAATACACCTATTAAAAAATGAATAACTTATGTATGAAATAATTTCTTGGAAAATAATTATAAAACACCTATTAATAAATATAGTTTTTTATGTTAAAGATAATTATAATTATTAAAAAATTATATGGTTTAAGTATTATATATGAATTTGTATTAAAAATAAAATTTGTTATATACTGTATACCACCATTAGTATTTGAAGTTTTATGGCACAAAAAGTAAGAAATATAAATGTATATATCTACCTAAAATTAAAGTTCTACTCTAACTATAACCACGTTTTTAAAAGTAATATAATAAAAAGTATACAATTGTTTTTTTTCTTCAAATAAACAAGAGAGAACTAAAGTTAATCGTGCTTGAAATAAAATGGTTTAACTCTCGAGCCATTTTAAACGTGTCAAAACATGCACGAATAAATTTTGAAAATATTAAGCTCGTTGGACTAATTTGTCCCATTTTAAGAAGTTATAGGATGTCCAAAAAATATAGGGACCAAAATGCAATTTATAAAAATTTGAGCTGAATTGGACAAATATTTTCGAAAATTGCAGAAATGACCCTAAACTATTCTGGACTTATTTGTAACACTTGGTAAAGTTCTAAAATAACCCGAAAATTATTCTAGACTTATTTGTAACATTTTTAAAAGTCATGGAAAGTCCAGAAAAATTTAGGAATCAAAAAATGTAAATTTTGAAAATATTATAACTAAACTGAAAATATTTTTTTAAAATTACAGAATTGACCCTAAACTATTCTAGATTTATTTGTAACACTTGATCAAATTCCAAAAATAACCCGAAAATTATTGTAGACATATTTGTAACATTTTTAGAAATCATGAAATGTCTAGAAAAGTTTAGAAATCAAAATGTATTTTTTTTAAAAAGAGCTGAATTAAGAAAAACAATTTGCACAAATGGCCCAAAACTTTTCCGGTTTGATTTATAACACTCGATAACGTCCAAGAAATGACCCGAGAGTCCAATGACCGAGTTGTAACCTTCATCAAAGTTTGGGAATAACCTAAGTCAATTTTGAAATTTGTTTTTTTTACATATACATAATATACATATATTATACATAATACATAATATATATATATAGTATTACATAGACATAATATAAATAGATATTATACATATAGATAAATAGATAATATAAACATAATATAAATATATATTATACATATAGATATATATATAGTAATACATAAACATAATATAAATATATATTATACATAAACATAATATAAATATATAATATACACACATATATATATATATATTAACAAGTATATTATACATAAATAGATAATATATGTATATAAACTCTCAATTTTATTTCATATTTAGAAAATACAAAATATGATATTGAAGATGAGAGAAATATACCTAACTCATGGGAGGCTAAAATACCGTACAAGGAACCGAGTCCGATAATCATCAATAATTTTCACTCTTTTTTTTCTTCTATTTTTTTCAATACCTCACTTTGATTTTTTTTTTCAAACAATCACCGTAGCTTACGGCCCTCCATTCCTCACCAAGCCTTTTTTTCAACTCTCCCCCTCAATTCCTCATCAAGCTTCTTTTTAACTCTCGGCCTCTGGCACAACCGAAGCTCCATTTCTCTTTATAGAAGCCTTCTTCTTGTTTTTTTTGTGCAAGTGGATGGGACATGAGAATAAAATGGATTCGAAAGGTGGTGAAAGTAATTGTATTTTATGTGGATGGAGTAATAGTGGTCAATAATGGATGAAGTGGATGATTTAGGCGTGGGGAGTAATAGTGGATGGATGGATTGTTATATATATATATATATATATATATTATATGATGGATGACACACACGCACACATTTTTGTTTTTATTTTTCTGTTTCGATTTTTCTCGGTTCGGTTTCTCGCGTACGGTATTTTGATCCCGAGCCAAAATGTCTTGATTTTTCTCGGTTCGGTTCCTCGCGTACGGTATTTTGATCCCGAGCCAAAATCAGGTGTTTACAAGTACTATAATATTCCATGAGAAATATTTGAGGAATTGTAGAGCTTTTGAAAATACACATAATCAGATCATATTAGTGATACTTACAAAAAAAAATGTAGTTAACATGACTTCAATTAAAACATACTTATCTCAATTAAAAATATCACGTGATCTAAAAAAAATGAATTTAGAAGTAAAATAGTCGTTCGCTAGATAATAGTAATGATAACGACAACTGAGGCTAGATGGATAGGGGTCTTAGTCCGCGGGTTGGGTCGACCCATGAGTTGTGTCAACCACAGGTTGTGTCAGGAATCGTCTGATCCAAACACGACTCATCTATTTGTATGAGTCAAATTTCGTAACCCAAATCTGACTGGACTTTGGTGTCTGACCCACACCTCTTGTTGATGTTTGGCCAAAGAGAAGAGTCTTCTTAAAATTGTGGAACGGTTTCACTCATACAAGGAAAGAGACTGATGGAGGAGAAAACTAAGGTAGCTCAAGATTTTCGAAGAAGCATCCTCATGCTGCCATGGTTGGCCCATGGTCACGTATAACCATTTATACAGCTTGCCAAGAAACTCTCACAGAGAAGTTGTTAGACAATGGAGACTTTCGGGTCACCACCACCAGTCAACTGAAGTGGGCAGTCATTCACAAAAGTGGGCAAGTCACTCACCAAGTGGGCAATGCACTCATCAAAGTAGGCAAGTGAGTAAGTCACTCACCAAAGTGGGCAAGACACTCAGCAAAGTGGTCAAGCCACTAAAGATTGTCATCCTTTTGAATCTTTGGCAACTATGAAAAGTCAACAATGTCGAAGAAAAGATAGAACAAGAAAGAGAGAAGAGTAACAAACAGTTGTTGGAGTATTGAGTTTGTGGGAGAAAAATAGTGTTGTGTCTGTGAGCAAAAAATACGGAGTGAATATTTTAGAGTGTGAGCGATACATATTGTGTGTTTGAGTGATACACTATTTGTCTATAATGAAGTAGGTGTGAACCATGGATGTAGCCAAATTGGTGAACCACGTAAATCCTATTGTCTCGTGTGCATTTATCTTGAACCACTGAATCCCAAGGTCCTGCGAGGCGGAAATTAGCAGAATCTAATTTCAGAAATTAACATCATCTAATTTCCCAACAATTGGTATCAGAACTTTTGGTTGGCGAATTGAAGGCACGACAGACGTTTACGAAAATTATTATGCGAAATAATGTTGTATTCATCCTATTTGTTCGAGTGGGAGCAATGACGTCAGAGAAAGAATCCAAAATTTCTCATTTTGATGACACAAATTTTGGATTCTGAAAAATGCAAATAGAAGACAACTTGTACCAGAAGGATCTTTATTTACTTTGGGGTGACAAACCAGAGGATATGAAAGATTCAGAGTGGAAGCTGCTGGATCGGAAATCTCTCGGAACCATAAGGTCATCACTGTCAAAGTCAGTAGCCTACAATATTAAAAATGAAAAGACAAATGCGTCTCTCATGGCGGCCCTCTCCAGTTTGTATGAACAAACTTCTGCAACAAATAAAATTCATTTGATAAAAAAGTTGGTCACCATGACGATGCTAGAAGGAGCACAATTCAGAGAGCATCTCAGCGAGTTCAAAGAATTAATGAACCAACTAGAAACAATGGATATGTCTTTCATTGAAGAGATGCGTACATGTCTAATTATTGGGAAGTTGCCTAATAGTTGGAAAGACACAGTCACTGCAATCACCGGATATGCACGAAAGAGAAAACTGAATTTTGATGATATAGTCAACACCATTATGACTGAAGAAATTCGAAATCGGTCAAATGGTACTTCTAGCTCAGTGTCAGCTTTGAATGTAGAAAGCAGAGACAGAGATTTAAACAAGAGTGGACGGCACAATAAGTCCAAATCCAAAAATGGCAGATCACAATCTTGAAATCTCAAAAATTCCAACAATCAAAATCAGAACCAGAAGGTGATCGAATGTTGGAACTGCGGCAAAATCTGGCACTACAAAAATTAGTGTAGATCCTCGAAGAAAGAAAAAGAAGGAAATACAGAAGCAAACATAGCAGCAGAAGATACATGTGATGTATTGATTTGCTCTTTGGAGAGAAAGTCGGAGTCAAGGGTGCTATACTCTGGAGCTTCCTTCCATGCGACCTCCAACAAAGAACTCTTAGTGAGTTATTCATCACGCAACCTTGGTAAGGTATATCTTGTTGATGATCAACCTTGCGACGCGGTTGGTAAGTGTGATGTACAGATCAAGTTGAATGGATCTATGTGGAAGTTAAGGGATGTGAGACACATTCCTCACTTAAGGAAGAATTTGATCTTGGTGGGCCAGCTAGCAACTGAAGGTTACGTCACAACCTTCAATGGCCATACTTGGAAGGTTTCCAAAAGTGTAATGAAAGTCACTCGTGGCAAGAAGAGTGGTACACTCTATATGACGACGAACACTTGTGGGTCAATTATAGTTGCATACAGCAAAAATGATTCAAATCTATGACACCAGAGACTTAGTCACATGAGTGACAAGGGTCTCAAAATCATGCATTCCAAGGGAAAAATACCAGACCTACAGTTAGTTGACACTGACTTGTGTGAAAGCTGCATCTTTGGGAAGCAGAAGATAGTTAATTTCATAAAGAGTGACAGATCATTAAAGCAAGAAAAGCTTGAGCTAGTTCACACAGATGTCTGGGGCTCAACTACTGTCTCGTCCATTGGCGGGAAGTCATATTTTGTGACTTTCATTGACGACCATTCCAGGAAGGTATGAGTTTTTCTTGAGACACAAATAAAAAGTGTTTGGAGTGTTCAAGATGTGAAAATCCATGGTGAAAAATGAGACAGACATAAAGATCAAGAAATTGAGATCCAACAATGATGGTGAGTATGATGACATGGAGTTCAAAAAGTTATGTTATGAAAATGACATCAGATTAGCGAGGATTGTGCTAGGGACACCACAATAGAATGGTGTAGCAGAACGGATGAACCGAGCATTAACTGAGAGAGTCGGAAGCATGCGTATACATGCAAGACTGCCCAAGCAGTTCTGGGCAGAGGTAGTCAATACAACAACTTACTTGATCAATGTAGGATCATCAGTACCGCTAGCATACGGAATACCAGAAGAGGTATGGAGCAGAAAAGAGGTAAAACTTTCTCACCTGAAAGTTTTCGGTTGTGTATCATATGTGCATATTAGTGATCATGCTAGGGGAAAACTTGACCTCAAGTCACTAAAATGCACCTTCATCGGATATGGTGGATATGAGCTTGGATACAAGCTCTGGGATGACCAGATTAAGAAGGTGATCAGAAGTCGAGATGTGATATTCAATGAAAAAGTGATCTACAAGGGCAGAAATACACTACAACCTAGTAGTGTAACACAGGGCGATCGTATGTGCGTTGATCAAGATGATGTCCCAGATAGAAGTATAGTGCAACAAATAGATTAGAGTCCTCAGTCATAGGAACAGACATCACAGAGTAGCACACAACAGACTGATCCACCACAGTCTCCATCTTCATCTCCTGTACTAAGGAGATCTTCACGGCCTCCTATACCAAATAGAAGGTACATAAATTATTTGTTGCTTACTGATGCAGGAGAACCTGAATGCTATGATGAAGCATGTCAAGTAGAAGATTTGAGCAAATGGGAGCTTGCAATGAAAGAAGAGATGGAGTTCCTTATCTCAAACAAGACATGGGAGCTAGTTGAGTTACCCGTGGGAAAGAAAGTCTTACACAACAAATGGGTGTATCGAGTCAAGGAGGAACATGACAGTTCCAAAAGGTATAAGGCAAGACTTGTAGCCAAAGTATTTCAGCAGAAGGAAGGAATCGACTACACCGACATATTTTCACCGGTTGTGAAATTGACTACAATTTGGTCAGATTTAAGTATTGTTACAGCAGAAGACTTGCACCTTGAGCAGTTAGATGTAAAAACTGCTTTCCTTCATGGTGACCTTGAGGAGGAGATATACATGCAACAACCGGAGGGTTTCTTATATCGTGGCAATGAGAAACTCGTGTGTAAATTAAAAAAGAGCTTGTATGGACCGAAACAGACTCCAATGCAGTGGTACAAAAAATTTGACGGTTTTATGCAGACGAACGACTATTTCAGATGCAATGCTGACCATTGTTGCTACTTCAAAAGGATTGAGTCCAACTATATTATTTTGCTACTTTATGTCGATGACATGTTAGTGGCAGATTCAGATATGGGTGAAATCAAGCAATTAAAGAAGCAAATATCGAGTGAGTTCAACATGAAGGACTTGGGTGCAACAAAGTACATTCTTGGGATGAGAATCAATAGGGATAAGTCAAAGGGTACTTTGGAGCTATCTCATGCGAAGTACATTAGGTGTGTTCTCAAAAGGTTCGGCATGAGTGATGCTAAAGCGGTTAACACACCATTGACTAGTCACTTTCGACTATCCAATGAATAGTAACCCAAGACGGAAGATGAAATGAACTTTATGGCTAAGGTTCCATATACCTCAGCCATTGGAAGTCTCATGTATGTCAAAACCATATATTGCTCATGCAGTGGGAGCTGTAAGCAGGTTCATGACTAATCCTGAAAAGCAACACTGGAAAGCAGTCAAGTGGATACTAAGGTATCTGAGAGGCAACACAGATAGATGTCTGTGTTTTAGAATAAACGAGTTGAGATTACAAGACTTTGTAGACTCAGATTTTGCTGGTGAGATAGACAAAATGAGGAGTACTATCGATTATGTATTCAGAGTGGGGACTACTGCAGTCAGTTGGATTTCACAGATACAGAAGATAGTAGCATTATCCACCATAGATGCGGAATACGTAGCAGTTACTTAGGCGAGCTAATAGATGATCTGGTTACAGGGATTGTTAACAGAATTGGGTCTAAGGCAGACGAAGAATGTTTTGCACAGTGAGAGTCAGAGTGTTATACATCTGGCAAAGAATTCAGCATTTCATTCAAGGACCAAGCATATCGGACTTCGTTATCACTTTGTCAGATCTCTACTAGAGGATGGAGTTTTAACACTTGAGAATATTCAAGACAGCAAGAACTCAGCTGACATGTTAACCAAGATAGTCACTACACAGAAACTGAAGTTGTGCTCAGCTTCAGTGGGTCTTCAAGAATAGAAAACAGGAGAGCCTCACATCCAGTTCACTCATGGATACATTGGTGGAGTTTTAAAGCCTCCAAGTGGGAGATTGTTAGACAATGGAGTCTTTCGGGCCACCATCACCATTCAACTGAAGTGGGCAAATCACTCACCAAGTGGGCAAGTCACTCATCAAAGTAGACAATCCACTCACCAAAGTGGGCAAGACACTCAACAAAGTGGTTAAGCCACTGAAGATTGTCATCCTTTTGACAACTATAAGAAACCAACAATGTCGAAGGAAAGATAGAACAAGAAAGAGAGAAGAGTAAAAAACGGTTGTTGGAGTGTTGAGTCTGTGGGAGAAAATAGTGTTGTGTATGTGAGCCAAAAATATGGAGTGCGTATTTTAGAGTGCGAGCGATACATATTATGTGTTTGAGTAATACACTATTTGTCTATAGTGAAGTGGGTGTAAGCCATGGACGTAGCCAAATTGGTGGACCACGTAAATCCTCTTGTCTCGTGTGCATTTCTCTTGAGCCACTGAATCCCAAGGTCCTGCGAGGCGGAAATTAGCAGCATCTAATTTCCCAATAGAAACTTCACTATCTTCTTATGTTCCACACACATCAATCTCGAGCATCTAAGAGAAACAACAACCGAACCTTCGATTAAACTCATCGATCTCCACCTTCCTTACTTCCTGGAGCTTCCTCCTCGCTACCACACCACAAAAGACCTCCCTCCTCATCTCATGCCCCTTCTTAAAAATGGCTTTGATGCATGGGTCACAGTTGACCTATGGGTCAAGACTTCTGATCCAAACCTGACCTCGTTTTTCATGGGTCATCTATGGATCGTGTCAAAATGACCCGTGATCAAAATGTCTGACACAAGCACGACCGATGGAGTCAGCGTGGTACGACGATGAAGAGGCAAAGGCCAGGGACGACAAATGTGTAATGAACGGTGAAAAAAACTAATTTAAATGTAAGTAATTTGTAAAAAATAATTTTTAATCTGAATAATGAATATGTAGAATACAGAAGATCATTTTTAGTTTCTTAACAAAATAATCTATTAAAAATAATCATTATTTACCAACAAAATTTGGTATACTAAAGATGGCGGGCGGTACTAGTATAAGTTAATTGGTTAGGTTGAAAGTTTTTTAAAAAGTAACTACCGTGCAAAAAATATTTAAAAAAGTAAGTATACTGAAAAAATGTATATAAACGCTACTGAGGGTAGCGTTTTTTAGCATTTTTCAAAAAACGCTACTAGGGGTAACATTTTTAATAAAATGCTACTTAGGGTAGTGTTTTTATGAATTTCGCTACCCCTAGTAGCGATTTTTTTTTTTCGTTTTTGATTTTTTTTAATGATTTGATGTTTAATTTATTTTTTTTTTTAAATTACAGTAAGTAGATATTTTAATTTCGATTCAAATGATGCAAAAAATATTAAATTTGGACTTACGGATTGACGGTAGGCTCTGCCGTAAGTTGAGTTATGAAAATTTGACTTAAAAAAAAATATAACTCATACCCTATAAGTCCAAACTGACCACGGTGAATGTCATTTATGTTGTAATTCAATTATCTACCTACAGTAATTTTTTTGATTAGAAATACAATGGTTTTGTAACCTAACATCGCTTGTCTTAAAATTTGACCGAAATAATCAAATGAATTAGGTGAGAAATTTAATTATGTACTTACTCAAAAATCAAAAAAATTAAAGTGAGTAGATAATTTAATTAGAAATTAAATGACGCTAACTAGATGTTAAGTTTCTGCTTTTAGACTGACCGTATAATACGATATAATACGAAGTAAATTACGTATTGTATTATACGATCAGTCTAAAAGCAAAATATTAAGGTCTAGTTAGCGTCATTTAATTTGTAATTAAATTATATATTCACTTTAATTTTTTTGATTTTTTTTGAGTAAGTACATATTTAAATTTCTCACCTAATGCATTTGATTATTTCGGTCAAATTTTAAGACAAGCGATGTTAGGTTACAAAATCACTGTATTTCTAATCAAAACAATTACTCTAGGTAGATAATTGAATTACGACATAAATGATGTTCACCGTGGTCAGTTTGGACTTACAGGGTATGAGTTATATTTTTTAAAGTCAAATTTTCATATCTCAACTTACGGCAGAGCCTACAGTCAATTCGTAAGTCCAAATTTAATATTTTTTGCATCATTTGAATCGAAATTAAAATATCTACTTACTATAATTTTTTAAAATGTTTTTAATATTTTTTTAAATTAAACATCAAATCGTCAATAAAAGTCAAAAACGTAAAAAAAAAAAATCGCTACTAGGGGTAGCGAAATTCATAAAAACGCTACCCCAAGCAGCGTTTTATGAAAAACACTACTCAAAGTAGCGCACGTTGTAAAAAACGCTACCCCCAGTAGCGATTATATACATTTTGCTAAATATTTTTTCAGTATAACACTACTCAAAGTAGCGCACGTTGTAAAAAACGCTACCCCCAGTAGCGATTATATACATTTTGCTAAATATTTTTTCAGTATACTTACTTTTTCAAAAAAAAATTGCACAGTGCCAACTTTTTAAAAAATATCTTTAGATTGTACTAAATAGGGGTGAGTTGTGGAAGACTTTTCTAAAAAAAAGTTTTTCCTAAAAAAAAGTTTGAGCTCAAAATTTGGGGATTTATTTCTTGAGTACCAAGTCCGATTTCATTTCAAAAAATCCGTATGATGCTGTCTTTCTTGATTCGGACCAATTTCGGTCTTGAACCGATTTTTTCTCTAAAAAAAATATACAAAACTTTTAAATACAAAACACAATGCAAATATTATATAAAGTATCCAATATTAAATAAAATACAAATATTATACCAAATATCTAATATAGAAAAGTGCAAATTTCAAACACAATAATCTAATTAAAAAATACAATAAATGTTGATTTCAACCTATACTCGGTCCGGTCCGGTTTATTCGGTCTTTTGGGTAAAAATAACTTGAGTTCGAGATTAAAAACCCGTCCATCTTGATTCAGTCTTAAATTCGGATCGATCTCGGACAATTTTTCGATTTTTCGATCCATCAGATTTTTTGTCCACCCCTATTACTAAGTAAGTTGACTTGATAAATGTAAACTGTAAATGACAAGTTGCAGCATTGTTTGCGGTTTGACAATGGAAAAGTCATGTATACGACGTTTGACTGAGATATTTTAAAGGAAGGTCGGCCACGATGATTTCAAAAAGTGGACAACTCTTGCTTCGTCTTACAACGTATAGGACAGATATATCACTTCAGCTTCAAGTACTTTTATCGGCCGATTGTAAATGTATTTTAAACTCTAAATATACTATAAATATAAGCACTACACAATTATTAATCGGATCATACACAATATGTACAATTAACCGTTTGAAGAAAAAATTATATATACATGACACAAGTTATATATAAAATTCATAATTTAATTTTACAATCAAATTTTAAAATTCACAAGTGATTTAAAAATGTATATAAGAAGAAATACAAATATTGGATATATATTCGTATTTATGCATATATTTGCATATCAAAAATATTTAGACACAATTATTAATTATGTATAAACGTGTACAAATTATTTAGGCACGCAATATGTTCAAATTATACTCACATAATACAAATCGTTTAATCGTGTCGTGTTAAAAATTATCAAGTTTAATGCTTCCACTAAGTCGATGAACCATGTGGCTTAACATGAGCCAACAAGCACAAAGATAATATCAGGGAGGTCGACAGGCACAGCAGCCATCAAGGGTTGCGTTGTGGTGTCCGGACACAGATACTAGTCATTGAAGATGTACTCTTCATTCTCAGAAAATAATCAAATATACTCAGTTTCTATCATATTTCTTTGTCTTTTATTTGCCAAAACCAAGTGTTTGGCATGACAATAATGGCTTTCCAATAAATGCAGTTTGCTTTCATCAGTGTGCAGCACAGTGTACATTGTTAGAAGATAGTAAGCGAGAAAACTGCTAAAAAAACACAAAAAACGGAGAACAGTCATACATTTTTTAGTAGGGCATAATGAAACAGGAAATCAAGAGAACTGTGGTTGCTGAAAAGCCTGAAACACACTATTATGATATGGATGGCAACACCGATTCCAATTATTTGGGCAAGACAGGCTTCAGCTTCCCCTGAAGAAATTGCAGAATGTGTTCTCGTTTCCAGTTGTCAATTCTGATAACAAGCATGATAACAATTCAATTAGAACAGTATAAATAATGAACACCCTATACATGGTTGGATTGTTGGTTGCTGATGTTAAGAGCATTGACGACTAGCAGCATTAAGTGGCAGATGAGATCAGCAAGTTAAGGCTACTGAGGCAACACAAGATACATTACTGTACATCATTATGGTACGACGTTAATGCCTCAGCATGACCAAATAATAACTAATGGATTATTATGCAGGAGATGTCTCCAGAATGAATAGGGAGTTTGAGAAAGAAGCTCACCTGATAGTATCTTTGTGTTGGCCTTCCTCATCTAGCATGATCAGCTTTGGTGGGGAGTTGAAGACATACTGAACTTTAACGGAAGGAAATTGATCCTTCTCTTCTTCAATGAATCCAACAATGTCGGGATAAAAGACTAACTTCCTCATGCAGACCTCTAATATTGCCCCTGTATACGTTATCTGCAAGCAACAAAACTTTACATGAATAATGCTCGTGAATGAAATCAGGTTAAGTAATGCATTTTTTAAGTACATGCGTCACACTAAAATACAAAAATTCCATACATCCATAAACCACACCTTCTCTAGATTCTAGAATAAGGAGCATCATATGAATGTTTGAGAAATGGAAAAAAATAATAATAAATTAGAAGAGAGGATGAGCAGATGGAGATCAAAAGTTTCATACTGAAGTTACCAACTGTGACATCATTAAAGAAAATCATCTCTCTAAGCAGAAGAAGATGGTTTCTTTCTCTCTCTCTCTCTCTCAATGAAAGTGTGGGGAGATGAAGAGATGTATCAACTCAATTCAAACAAATGGAGAAAAAGAATCTATTTTGAATCAAGTTAACTTGAAAGAAAGAAAAGAAATGGACTAAGAACACTAAAATTGGGCTCAAATTGCTCGATGGTTGGCATGATTAAACATCATGGATAGTCACTGTGAAGGATTAGCTAGCACAACTCAAACAGAATATCAATTGGCAGGAATAGGATATAGTAGTTGGCCTGATTGAGGTTGAACCTTGCAACTAATGATACAATTCTTGAATGAAAATCTGTCTCATACATTTCAGTTTGCCTCTTCCAAAAATGAACTATGTACTTAGAAATTATACAGTAATAGTCTTATTCCTTAATGCACGACAAAATGAATAAAACATCTTTAACTACTGACACCCTTGTCCAACTATGCAGCACAATTCTTCATCACAAAATAACAAAGATTAGCGAGACAACCTTAATGCTTTGATCTTTTCTTATCTGAGTCTTAAATTAACAGGGATGTGTGATATAAGTCTAATTATATTTGGTAAAGGTGGAGTGGAAAATTTGGTAAAAGAGAAGTTTCCTCCTGTTGGAGCCGCATCTACCGACTTAGCTTGGTCAGAGATAAACACAATTTAAATCAAGCATAAGCAAATTAGACTCCGTCGCCACACTTAGTTAAATTTAAGCAACACCAAACCACTAGACTCTTGTGCTTAGGAACTACAAGTAGCCCAGAAAATGAACTAGAAAAGCTTTAACCAAAACTCCGAACAGTAATAGATCTATAAAGCAGTTCTCTTTTCACTGAGAAAGCACATACCTTACTCATCTCATCATCAGAATCTTCTGTGCAACACTTTAAGCATTCAGATACTAACTCTGCACATGAACGGACAAATTAGCGTCGCAAGGGATTCATGTAGGATCTCTGCCAGCTTCGATGATCTTAGACTAAGACAATTCATACCAAATATGCTCAGATGTAACTCAAATACGACATTTAGAACCATAATAAGTCTCAAAAACTACAGTCTTACATTTTCAGTAGCTACCATTATCTCAAATCTGTTTTTTTTTAACAGTACAAGATCAAGTGAAGCCAACAGCTAGTGTCTTAACTTCTTTCCACATCTGATCCTATCTATCGACACGAGAAGTTGCTAATAAACGTCCCCATGCGGTGATTCAACAGCCACTTGCCAGAAAATTAACCTCTTTTTAAGTCAGAAGCTCGTGCTACACAGAGAGAACAATATACGAACAGAGCAAAGAAGAAGAATTAACGAACCTTGGTCCTTGACGTACTCAGCCAAAGTGTTACAATCGGAGCAGAGGGCTAGACCAGTAAACCCTAGACTCTCACATTCTCTAGTGCTCAATTGCTCTCTCGATTGTATGATCGGCAATGCAGCGATCGAAATCAACAAGAACGCGTAAAGACGGAATCGCATCCCCGTACTCATCTTTCTCCGTTCCGCAATCGAGTAACTGGAGACTCTAGACTTAAAAGTTGAGAAAGACGACGATCCAGTAAATGTAAAACGACGTCACATACGGCGCCGGTGCCGGCGGCCCAGCATTAGTCCTTCAACGTTTACAATACTCAATATTAGTCCCCCTATAATATTGAAAAAGGAATTGACAGGTGATGGGCTATTTCAGATTGGGTTGTCTCAGTTCGGCCTAAGGAAGGAAGTAGAAGGCCCAGAAGTAAAACAAAAATGGCCGACATGCCCAGTGGTAATTGTGGAAGTTAAAAATTGGTGATTGCGAAGGTTCTTCCCGTTAGAAAAGCTAGGTTGAGTTTTCCTCGGTGATTGATTTGCCCCTTTGTTGTTATCGGTGATTGACGGGTCAGAGCTAGTTTTTGCCGGAATTCCTCTGCTCTTTCTTCCTTCGATAGGGTTGCAGGTCTCTGGTAGGGATGCAATGCAAAACATGAAGCGCAAGTTCGAGCTAGCTCTCAGTAAGTAATTCAGGTAACGGATATCTATTTCTTTTCTTGATCTGGCCATGACATTCAACTTCTCCCGTGCACCTCTCTCTTTTGAGATTTGACCCTACTCAAAATTGGCAATAAGGGAATTCATATTCTCTGCTTAGGAAGATAACACTCATAGTAACCGCCCAAACCACTGCTTTTTATTATTTTATAAGAAGCTCCTTGCCAGCTTGATGACTCAAAAGTAGGGTGTCAATGTGCGGCTTGGGTCGACACATGGATCGTGCCAGAAATCATCTGACCCAAGCACGACTCATGTGCGCCTTGGATCGACACATGGATCGTACCAGAAATCGTCTGACCCAAACACGACTCATGTATTGGTATAGTTTCGTAACTCAAATTTGACTTGCATGTCAGTGCAGCGGGTCAGGCTGACCCGTCAATAATAGTATTAACAAAGGCATGTGACTGACCCGTTCAACCTACTTCACCTCCGGGTCAGACTGACCCGTTCGAATTATCAATGGCATTAACAATTTATTGTCTCTTTCTTTCTGCTACTTTCTTCTTCACGTTTTAGGTTTTAGGGTTTCTTCTTCACGTCTTAGGGTTTCCTTGACTTTAAAATCAGAGAAAGAGCTAGGTTTCCCTGTGAGCTCCTCTCATTTTGATAAATTGCTCCTTACAAAGATAAGATATTAGGTTCATTAGTTCTTTCATTTCGAAAATGACGGTTATTATTCTATCTGATTGAAACTTGACCTAAACCTGACCCCTTTTTTCATGGGTCGTGTCAAAATGACTCGTGGGTTAAAATGTCTAACCCAAACACGACCTCTGAATGGGTCACCCATAGTTTGAGTCAATTTTTGTCATCCCGAATCAAAAGAGACCATTTTCCAACCTGAAATCGTAGAGAAAATATCATTTCACACGATCCTTTTTTTAAAAATAAAAAACTTCCTGGATTCTTTATTTTCTTCAACTAGTCCAAGTTTTCGGTGAGCCTCTTGATAAATGTTCGATTGTTTCTTACTTGAAGAAAATAAACGGCTTGAATTGATCGTCGTCTTTGTTTCTTTTGAGATGATATTAGACCTGTCAATTTTCGACCCGACCCGAAAATACATCGTCAACCCCAGGTTCGGGTCAAAGAATATATAGTGGTAGGACAAGATCGGGTTGATCCATTTGAACCACCCACAAAAACAGGTTGGATCTGAGTTTGGGATTTGGACCGAATCCGTCCCGTCTGACCCGCCCCATTAAAACCCTAATTAAGTAATTATAGCTTGGAGTCTTCAGTCTAGTCATCACTTCTTTTATTTTTGTCCGAACTTCACTCCAACTCCATCAACACAGCTCACAGCACTTCGTTCAGCAGTCAACAACAAAACAGCACAGAACCTGCCCTTCGCCGCACCGCACGCATCCGTCCGCCTCAGCTAGACAGCCTCAGCCTCTCTTCCCGTGAGCCGTGCTGTCTCGTTGTCTCGGCCTCCACCCTTCGTGATGTCTCGTCGTCTTAGTCAACCAGACGTCTCCGTTCTTCGACTCCGATCGTCCGCCCGAATCAGTAAGTCAATTTCGTTATTTTAATTTCGGTTGTGGTCTGTGAGTGTGTGGGTGTGCTATGTGCGTGATATTAATTGTTGATTGATAGGGGTGAGCAATAAAACCATTTGGACCAAGATCAGACCAAGACCGAACCAAAAAAAACAAACCATTTGTGGATCGAAACCAACGGTTTCACTTAAATGGTTTTATTGGTTCTGGTCTAAATTTCGGTCTTAGACCATTGGACACCATTTAGACCGAACCAGACCGATTTGTTTTAAAAAAAACATGTTAATGACTCACGCTTCACAGAATAGTCGAATAGAACAGAAGCTCACGCTCAGTCGCTCAGTTTTGCAGTTCTTTCACAGAACAGAAGCTCACTCACGCTCAGTTTATGATCAAAGGGAGAAATCTTCATCTTCTTCTTCACGCCCGCTCTGTCCAGCATTCTTCACACGACAGAAGGACGAGGACGAGTGCAGACCTAGCTTCGCGTTCGTCTCCTTCTGCCTCTAGGCTCTAGCTTCGCGTTCGTCTCCGTTGCCGAAAATCTGTGTTTCTCTGCCATGGTAATCTCCTCCTTGACACTTAATCCTATAAATTAAGGTTTTTTGATAAAATTACATGAGTATGAATGTATATTTATGTATGCACGCAAACTGTTCGACGAAATGCCTAAAAGACTGTCATTTATAATAAATTATATTCTCTTTGAATTTTTGAAATTTTTAGTAGTGTTTATTTTTTCCTAATAGCAAATATACAATAAATTATAGAGAATTTCGATTTTTTTATATTCAAAGCTAAGCAAAGTACCTACAATAAATTTTATATTAATTTTTTTTATTAAATAATTATTACTAATACTGAACAGATAATATTGCAAATGCATGATTGGCATGACATGGAGTACACTTGTATGACATGGAGTAATAATCTAATGTATTTGTTTGCAATTGCAGATGTCCTCAACAATAGGTGTTAGTGAGAGTGTTGCTGAGTCGAGATCCATCGCTGATCCAACATTTGTAATCCAGGTGTAGAAATTGAAGTTGTATCTGCAACTGCGTCAAAACCTCCACGGCCCGAAAGTAGTAGCACTTCCAGGAAATTTCGGTCTAAAATATGGCTTCACTTTCAGACACTCGCGGATGACAAAAGTAAGGCTTCTTGCAATTATTGTCAAAATATCTACTCTTGTCGTTCTTCATCAGGAACTAGTGGGATGAAAAATCATCTTAGTCGGTGCATTGCTTTTTCTCCCAATAAAAAGAAAGACAATAAGAAGGAGAAAACATGTTCACCTGAGGTCAAAGAGACATCATGGAAATTTGATAATGATATTGCTAGAAAAAAAACTTGTAAAAATGATCATTGATGTTGAGAAACCGTTTCGTCTTGTGGAGAGTGATTCATTCAGAGAATTTGTGGAAAGTTTGCAATCCAGTGTTGTATTGCTTTCACGCTTTACTGTTGCCCGTGATTGTATCAGTTTGTTTAATGAAGAAAAGTTCAAATTAAGGCAGTATTTTCGAAAAAGCAAGCAAAGAGTTTGTCTTACTACTGATACTTGGACTTCAATTAAGAATCTATCTTATGTCTTTGACTGCTCATTACATTGATGATGATTGGAAGTTGCAGAAGAAAATCTTGAACTTTTGTCCAATTTCTAGTCATGCTGGAGATGTGATTGGTGCAACTATTGAGAAATGTTTGCTTGGATGAGATATAAATAAGGTTTTGACAGTGACTGTTGATAATGCAACTTCTAATGATGTTGCAGTCAAGTATTTGAAGAAAAGGTTTCAAACATGGAATACATCAATCTTAGAAGGAAAGTTTACTCATGACATGATTGATGTAAACATGAAAAGTTTACTTCTAAGATTGATTTATTCCATGTTTGAAACCTTTTCTTCAAATACTTGACTGCAACATCATTAGAAGTTGCATTATCAACAGTCACTGTCAAAACCTTATTTATATCTCATCCAAGCAAACATTTCTCAATAGTTGCACTAATCACATCTCCAGCATGACTAGAAATTGGACAAAAGTTCAAGATTTTCTTCTGCAACTTCCAATCATCATCAATGTAATGAGCAGTCAAAGACATATAATATAGATTCTTAATTGAAATCCAAGTATCAGTAGTAAGACAAACTCTTTGCTTGCTTTTTCGAAAATACTGCCTTAATTTGAACTTTTCTTCATTAAACAAACTGATACAATCACGGGCAACAGTAAAGCGTGAAGGCAATACAACACTAGGTTGCAAACTTTCCACAAATTCTCTGAATGAATCACTCTTCACAAGACGAAACGGTTTCTCAACATCAATGATCATTTTTACAAGTTTTTTTTCTAGCAATATCATTATCAAATTTCCATGATGTCTCTTTGACCTCAGGTGAACATGTTTTCTCCTTCTTATTGTCTTTCTTTTTATTGGAAGAAAAAGCAATGCACCGACTAAGATGATTTTTCATCCCACTAGTTCCTGATGAAGAACGACAAGAGTAGATATTTTGACAATAATTGCAAGAAGCCTTACTTTTGTCATCCGCGAGTGTCTGAAAGTGAAGCCATATTTTAGACCGAAATTTCCTGGAAGTGCTACTACTTTCGGGTCGTGGAGGTTTTGACGCAGTTGCAGATACAACTTCAATTTCTACACCTGGATTATCAAATGTTGGATCAGCGATGGATCTCGACTCAGCAACACTCTCACTAACACCTATTGTTGAGGACATCTGCAATTGCAAACAAATACATTAGATTATTACTCCATGTCATACAAGTGTACTCCATGTCATGCCAATCATGCATTGGCAATATTATCTGTTCAGTATTAGTAATAATTATTTAAATATTTAATAAAAAAAATTGATATAAAATTTATTGTAGGTACTTTGCTTAGCTTTGAATATAAAAAAATCGAAATTCTCTATAATTTATTGTATATTTGCTATTAGGAAAAAATAAACACTACTAAAAATTTCAAAAATTCAAAGAGAATATAATTTATTATAAATGACAGTCTTTTAGGCATTTCGTCGAACAGTTTGCGTGCATACATAAATATACATTCATACTCATGTAATTTTATCAAAAAACCTTAATTTATAGGATTAAGTGTCAAGGAGGAGATTACCATGGCGGGGAAACACAGATTTTCGGCAACGGAGACGAACGCGAAGCTAGAGCCTAGAGGTAGAAGGAGACGAACGCGAAGCTAGGTCTGCACTCGTCCTCGTCCTTCTGTCGTGTGAAGAATGCTGGACAGAGCGGGCGTGAAGAAGAAGATGAAGATTTCTCCCTTTGATCATAAACTGAGCGTGAGTGAACTTCTGTTCTGTGAAAGAACTGCAGAACTGAGCGTGAGCTTCTGTTCTATTCGACTATTCTGTGAAGCGTGAGTCATTAACATGTTTTTTTTAAAACAAATCGGTTTGGTTCGGTCTAAATGATGTCCAATGGTCTAAGACCGAAATTTAGACCAGAACCAATAAAACCATTTAAGTGAAACCGTTAGTTTCGGTCCATAAATGGTTTGTTTTTTTTGGTTCGGTCTTGGTCTGGTCTTGATCCAAACGGTTTTATTGCTCACCCCTAGTAATCCTGTAATTTAATTTGAACGGGTGGGTTGACGGCGCCAACCCGCCAGGTCGGGTTCGGGTCATCTATGTTTTACCCATACAAACAGAAGGGTCGGGTCAACCCGAACCCGACGGGTCAACCTAAATTGATAGGTCTAGCTACCGTCACGTCGTTTTACATTTACTGGAACGTCTTCTTTCTCAACTTTTAAGTCTAGAGTCTCCAGTTACGCGATTGCGAAACGGAGAAAGATGAGTACGGGGATGCGATTCCGTCTCTACGCCTTCTTGTTGATTTCGATCGCTGCATTGCCGGTCATTCAATCGAGAGAGCAATTGAGCACTAGAGAATGTGAGAGTCTAGGGTTTACTGGTATAGCCCTCTGCTCCGATTGTAACACTTTGGCTGAGTACGTCAAGGACCAAGGTTCGTTAGTTCTTCTTCTTTGCTCTGTTCGTATATTGGTCTCTCTGTGTAGCACGAGCTTCTGACTTCAAAAGAGGTTAATTTTCTGGCAAGTGGCTGTTGATTCGCCGCCTGGGGACGTTTATTAGCAACTTCTCGTGTCGATAGATAGGATCATATGCAGAAAGAAGTTAAGACACTGGCAGTTGGTTTCACTTGATATTGTACTGTTAAAAAAAGCAGATTTGAGATAATGGTAGCTACTGAAAATGTAAGACTATAATTTTTGAGCCTTATTATGATTCTAAATGTCGGTCGTATTTGAGTTACATCTGAGCATATTTGGTATGAATTTTCTTAGTCTACGATCAATGATATATCAGTATCTCACTTTCAGTTTGATCCATGACAATGGCGGCAGTTGTTTCAAGCCTCTCAGTTCAACATCAGCACTTCTCCTCTCGTTTTTTCCACAAGCGAGCTGTACAACACTTGGAGAGGCCTCAGCCGACATGAATCCGAGGGCTGACCATGAAGATCGACCAGGCAATCTATTCAATCACCCACAACCTCCGCTGCAATCCCGAACTTGCAGTCAAGTTCTTTATTCGGTCGGAGACCCTTCTCAAGCCTGCTCAGCTGCTCCAACCCTTCTGCTCTATCATCCATGTTCTGCTCTCTCGCAACTTATATGGTTCCGCCAGCACATTTTTCGACAGAGTGATTGGCAAGAGTGAGAAAACGTCGGATGCATCTTGTGGGTTTCAGCTGTCAGTTTCTGAAATCTTCCGAGGTATCAAAATTTACTTGCACAATGTCAATCCGAGTCATGCGTACAACTTTCTGCTTCAAGGGTACTGTAGAAACAGAATGGTTGAAGAATCCAAGGACATGTTCAGTTTAATGAACAAAGAGCGTGTTTTGGTTTCTCCTCAGACACTGTCAGGAATGGTGAATCTGATGATGAGCTGCAATTGCATCGATACAGTTATTGAATTATGTGCAGTGGGTATATATTGGAGAACTGTCTATAAGCTTGTAATGGATAGTTTGTTGGGAGAAGGGCAGATTGGAAAAGGTTTGGATTTTCATAAGGCAGTTGTTTGGGGGAAGTTTGCGGTTGATACAGTGATTTGCAATAAGATACTGCAAGATCTTTGTAAAAAGAACCAAACTGATGTAGCTTTAAAGTTTTTGAATATGCTAATTCAGATCGGTCCTCAGCCTTCTGTTGTGTCTTTTAGTACTGTGATGAAGGGGTTTCTGAAGGAAGGTCAACTGAATAATGCAGTTAGAATTTACAAGAGCATGATTCAACGTGGTGTCAGACCCGATTTGGTTAGTTATAGTATTATGATGGATGTTTATGCGAAGGCAGGGAAGTTGAAGGAGGGGTCTGAACTTCTCTCAGAAGCATTGAATAAGGGTATGGAGGTGGATGTAGTTTTATGCAGTTCATTCATGGATGCCATGGTAAGCAGTGGAGATTTTAGGAAAATGGTAGAGTTGTATAGAATGATGATAAAACAAGCTATCTCACCGAATGTCGTAACATACAGCATTCTTATAAAGGGGTTATGTCAAAAACACATGCTTTTAGACGCTTGTGGTGTATTTGCAAAAATTATGAAGCACGGATTCACTCCGTCTGTTTTGACCTACAGTAGTCTTATTGATGGCTTCTGCAAGTTGGGAAATATGAGGGATGGATTCCATTTATATGAGAATATGAAGAAGAGTGGCTGCATTGCTGATGTTGTTGTTTACAGTGTGTTGTTGAATGGTCTTTGCAAACAGGGATTAATGGATCATGCCCTCAGGTTTTTCTTCCAGATGGTAAGTATTGGTGTAACACCTAACGTTTACATATTTAACCAACTAATAACTGGTTGGTGTAGAGTGGGCAACATAAAAAAGGCTTTAAAAGTGTATAAAACTATGATTTTGTGTGGTGTAAGTCCTGATGTTGTGACAAGAACTGCACTCATGGAATTGGCTATTAGATCTGGAAGCCCGACTGCTGCCTTGGCTCTTTTCTTCCAATTTCTAAAGAAAGGTCTGTATTTAGATGTTGTTGCATATTGCAACTTCATTGATGGTATGTGCAAGTATAGAGACTCTACAGCTGGGTTCCATATTTTCAAGATTATGCAGTGGAATAGGGTCGCTCCTGACATAGCCATATACAACGTTCTCATTAACATGCTTCTAAAAGAAGCTTGTCTTGAAGCTGCATTAGAGCTTTTTGAGCAGGTTACAGAAAGTGGCCTGAATCCCGACTTGGTCACACATAATACTCTGATTTGTGGTTTTTGTTCTCTGCGAAAGTTGAAAGAGGCAGTTCAACATTTTGAGGATCTAAGTCGTGGACATCTCAAACCCAATACCATAACATACACTATACTCATAGATGCGTTTTGTAAAGATGGTAAAATGGACGAGGCTATGTCCATGTTTGATAGGATGCTCAGGGACGGTCAAAAGCCCAACGTGATGACATACAGTTGTTCAGTTGATGGCTATTTTAAGTCTCATAATACTAAAAGTGCATTTGAACTTTATGAGGGCATGTTCAAGAATAATATAGCTCCTAATATTGTCAGCTATAGTATTCTGATTGATGGACTTTGTAAGAGGGGACTTGTGGATCAAGCATCTCTTGTGTTTTGTTGTGCAAGGAGTAGACAGTTGTTGCCCGATGTAATTGCATATGAAATTTTAATACTGGGGTTCTGCAAAAATGGAAGATTGGCAGAAGGCAGGATGTGGTACAAACGCATGTTGAGAGATGGCCTCCAACCAGATGATATCATGAACAAGACAATCGTGGAGAAGTATCCTCTGCTTTAAAGTTTGTGAGTCTACTGACTTTGTCTTTATTTATTAAAGTTTAACTTTCATACAATACAATTAATAAAAGGAAGACTAAACTGGGAGGAGTCTAAAGTTCTGCTTTTCCTTCAAGTAATGAATAACCTTAGTGTACGCAAGTGACATGGCCTATAAAATACCGGTTAATAGAATTTGTGCAATGGTGCACCCTTTCTACACATTTGCTTTTTATGCCACTAAAACTATTTGATAGGGTGAGAAAGTTGCTGGCTATTTGTTTTTCTACATAATATATCCTGTTAAACCTACTTTTGATTATTTGCATTTGGTTACAGGTTGTCTTCTAAGGGTTGATATAAAAAAAAACAAAAAAAACTGTTTTTGATAATGATATGTATGAGTATTTATGGATGGATACATACAACTGTGACAATTCCTCCTCTTGTATGCTGTGCTCCTTTTTTTTTTTTTTTTTTTCTTCCTGGCTCATGAAGTCTTCATAACCCCATGAACAAGTTACACTCATCTTGGTTCTTTCTCGAGTTGTGATACATTCTGGAAATTCATTCTATCTGCAGACGTGTCAATTATTGCTATACTGTATAAATCAAGAAAGATGATTAGCCAAAGAGGCGACTTTGTAGATTAAGGGTAAGTTATGATCATCTCACTTGATTGAGATTTTTGTACCAAAACATATAATATATATAATGCTAGGACTTCGTGTGATCTGAACTCTTAAACTATTCTATTTGACTATGGCAGCTCTAGAAACTAGTTGCTTAAGATGCTGCACCCGGGTGCCTTTGGTGTGATCACTCTTGTTCTTGTTTGAGAAATCACTTCTGTGATTTATGGAAAGTTCGGATGCAAGTGAATCATAAAGCTGTTACATGGATGAGGGGGAGCCTCTTTCCAGATTGTGGTCACAGCTTGTTTTCACAAGGTAATGCCTATACAATGCTGAGGCCTGAGATACAAATTGCTTGCTTGGCACATGAACCTTTTTTCGTCAAGTTTGCTCTACTTCCACAACCCTTTAATATTTCAAGATCTGAAATGTTGTTTTGGTGTCTTTGCACCTAAAATCAGGGTTATCTGCACTTCAGGAATTCGATCATATGAATATTTGGGCAAACAAAGTAACTTTTGGTAGAATTAGATGAGGATGATGATTGAACAAACGGAAAGAGTACAACAAGAAAGTAGCCAAGGCATCTTACCAATTCTCTTGTTTCTTTGTCTTCATTAATTAATTAGTCTTTATTTGTTAGTAATCACTGGTCTCTACCTTAGTTGCTTCAAATTAGGAAGGGGTGATGATGTAAGCACTATGGCAGGATTTTGGATCTGCAAAACTGGAATTGTTAATCTCCCAATCACAGCTAGCACAAAGAAAGGGATATATATATTGCTGTCTTGCTTATTGTTTCCTTGTTATTACAAGACCAAATGATGAATATAAAACCCCAAGGCATCCTTTAATAGCTATTTTGCTTCAACCTTTCCTATATAAAATATGTCACTGTTTGTTTTTCTTGGACACTATTTTATTAAAGGTGGATACATTTTACTAGGGTATAAAAAAATGGGTGATATTAATAAGTTTTAGATATGTTTTAATTCCACTACTAACAGGATAGAGTCTGAGTATAAAAATGTATTAACTTATATATGGGGCTAGCAATTTTTGATTTAAGAAATAATACCCAAAAATATTTCTACCTTTGAAAGAAGAAATAGAAAAAGACTAGGGAGAAGGAAGAACAAGAGAGAGGAAGAATAATATAAAAGAAGAGTAAAATTGTTATTATAGTTATTATTTAATATCATTGGTCAAATATAAGTGATTAAATAATATATATATATTTTTTAAAAAAGTAATATTTTCAAACATAATAATTAATCATTTAATGACATTGAAAATAACAAATAACAAAAATTAACATTGGTCAAACACAAAAATACTTAAAATTGAAATTAGAGATATAGGGAACCATGATCAACTTATAGAATTGAAAATATATTTTAGTAATTCATAGAAGACCAATCCCAAAACATTATCGATATTATTTTAGTTTCGCAGTAAAATATTTTTATTATTTCTTTTAATAGGTAAATATCAATTCATCACTTCACTCTAAAAAAAAGTTGATACAAGATCGAAATTATGGATTTATTTTAATTTGATGATATAATTTGTGTCATATTTAATAATAATAATATTTTTATTGATATTTTTGGGTAATAAATTACTAAAAGTAATCAAAATATTTTACTACCGAATTAAAATAACTTTAGTAAAGTCCTAGATTGGTCATCTATGTATTAGTGAAGTAAATAAAAATTTATAATATTTCTGTTTGAAGTAAAAAATGTATTACATGATCGATCATTTAGTTTGTCAATGACGTATAATATATCATTAACATAATATTTGAAAATACCTTAAATTAATTAAGAAAAAACCACAATATTAATATTATACTAAATAATTTAAAACATACGAAATGTGAAATAAATTATCTTTTGTTGCTATCCACTGTTATATGATCATGTCTAGTGACGTAATTGATCAATACATGTCTTTTTTTTTTATGTATAAGGTTAGATATTCCATCTTTTATGTTCAAATTTTTGTATAGGTAGTTTACATTTCGTCATTTTCAATGCATAAACTCTATGGTGAAGTTTTTATTATTTAAATATAAATAAAAATTCTATACTTTGAAATGATATTAAAAAATAATAATTTCAATTTTAAGTATGATTAATTAATGGTACTTTATATATACTAGACTACGACACGCATTACACTACACGTGTGCACATCGTCGTCGTTGGTCGCGCGTGAGCTTTAACGAAGACATGATTGTTCCGACTCCTAGGATAATGCAAAAATAGTACGGAAATTCAACATTTGATTAAAATATTATTAATTTAAAACTAAATTTAATTTGAATAAGCTAATGAAATAAAATTTAAAAACTCTAAATATTTCTAAAAAAATGCTCGAGCGACTGGAAGCACGAAACACTACTAAAATGAATCTCAGTCACTCAGAGCATTTTCTTGTAAATATTTAGATTTTTTAAATTTTATTTCATCAGCTTATTCAAATTAAGTTTAGTTTTAAATTTATAATATTTTAAGCAAATGTTGAATTTTCGTACTATCCTAGGAGTCAAAACAATCGTGTATTCGTTATACCTCACGCGCGACCAACGACGACGATGTGCATGTGTGTGTCGTAGTCTAGTATTATTATTAGGAAAATACACTTTATTGTATTAAAAAACTTTTACTCAAAATATTTTCTCAGTTGTGTATGTATACTATGGGTGACAAAAACCCAATCTGTGGGTGACCCGCCTACGGGTCGTGTTTAAGTCAAATTTTTTGACATATGTGTCATTTTGACACGACCTATGGTTGACCCGTGAAAACACGGGTCAGGTTTAGGTCAGAAGTGTTGAATCATGGGTCATCTAGTGACCCATGAAACAGTGAACACAAAGCAGCTTAAAACCCTAATTTTGAAACACACTTGACAGTTGACACTCCTCACTTCCTCAACGCAACTCAAACCTCCTTCCGTCCATTGTCTCCCTTTTCGTTGCTGGTGACCTCGACTGTTTACGTCAAGAATGTTGCAGGAGAATGGGAGAGAGACGTCGGTTCCCATCTCTCCCTGCCGGTGGAGAGATATCTGACGTTAGGATGCTTCCTCGTCACCTTCCTCGACGACCTGTTCGTGACCATCCTCTATCGCTTCATGAGATCTCTACTGTCTCTGCTCGTGACCTCGTTGTCTCTCTTCACCGTCACTGTCGCCGTTGTGGCTATCGTGCTCAAGATCGCTTGCTTAGTTGCTCTGGTTCAGCTCTATCTCTATTTCATTTTGCTTTGTTTTAGTTGCTCTAGTTCGTCGTGATTTCATGATTGATTCCCCCTTGTTCTTGAATATGAACAGGCAAAGAGAAAGTGTGGGAGGACTCCGACTCCAGGAAGTACCTCGATGGTGGAAGAGACAGAAGGGTCCGATTAAACTCATAGTTTATCCCCATATTTAGCCATGTATCCTTGAATTCTATTATTGTGGTCGAATTCTTGAATTGGAACGGACCAATTCAGTTTGGATTTATGTTCAGTCAGGTAGGCTTGCTGACGGGTCAGCCTGGCCCACAGGTTGACCCAACGACCCGCGAGTCAGGTTTGGGTTACGATTGTTGACCCATACAAATACACGGATCGTGTTTGGGTCAGATGATTCCTGACATGACTCATGGGTCGACCCATTACACGAATTGACACCCTTAATGTATATGACATATATCTACATTTTATGAATGTACAACCCTTTATTTATTATTGTAAATTATATATATATATTGATTCATGTTTTTCTATAACTATTCATTGAGTGTAAATAATCTCTTAAATGATAATATAACTAGAAATCTGTCTCACGCTTGCGCGTGATATGTAGTTTTTTTTATTAATATAATTACTTATAAGTAAAATATATATATAATAAAAACATATTAATAAAAAAATGATGATTGTATATCAGTTATTTAATATATTATAGATTCTTATTAAATAAAATTTATTAATCCATAAATTAAGTTAAATCTACAACATTTAAATATAAAGTTTCATAAAACATAAACATTAAAACAAATATATTAGCATTTTTTTTGTTAATGTGTTAAATTTTAGATTGCATACATAATTATAATTAGGTATTTATTTTAAACATGATTTTAGAAATATTGTGCTATAAGATAATAGATATCATAATTAATTAATCTAAAATTTAAATTGCAATAACTGGACTTATATTTCAATTATACAAATTATGTTATTATTAAATATAAAGAATAAGTATATTATTCATAAAAGTAAGTAAAATTTGTATAAGTCGATAATAAAGACAAATATTATAATTATTAACATGTTGCTAATTAATACTTTTAATTTATTTTTTTCACATAGTTATAATGTTGAAAGTATTAGTGAAATATGCTTATTTTACTAATAGTAATTGTCACTTGTGTTCAATATTTATCTATTTCATAAAATAAGCAGTGTCTATAAGTATATATAAAAAAATGGATCTCTACAAAACTAAAAAGAATATTAATATACTATAATGATAATATTAGTATTTGTTTGTTCATGTGTTAATTTTATATTGTCTTGCATAATTATAATAAATGACATAATCTTAGATATGGAAATATTAATTTATAAAAACAGTATATATAATACAAAAATTATATTTATGATTTTTTTAGCAATATGTGCACTTAATTTATTTTTATAAAGTATAATAATATAAAGTTTAGTATTTTAATAAACAAATAATAAATTCACATGTGAAGTAAGGCGATATTATGTCTAAAAAAGCTCTACATGACTATATATATATATATATATATATATATATTTTTTAAGAAATTATACTTATTATATTAATATTGTTTATATATGTGCTAAAATTTAGATTGCATGCATAATTATAATTGGGTACATAATATTAGAAATGCAACTATTAATTTTTAAAAACTATATGTAATACATAAAAGTAATTATAATTTAGTCTTAGAAATAAAACTTAAGAACAAAAGTTAATATGTACTTACTTGATTTTTATAAAGTATAATATTATAAAATTTAGTATTTGAATAAATTAGTAATAAAAATAATAAATGCACATGTGAAAGAGGGATATATTATTGAGTTTTTGTAACTTATGTGGAGAATGAATGAGAATGCTCGGAGGATTTTAAAGTGAGTTACATGACATGCCACATAGGAATGAGAATTGTATGTTTGACATGGACCACTAAAAATTGATTAATTTGGCATTAGAAGTAAGAAAATATATCAAAATACTTACTTGTCACAATTGCATACAATCTAGTCAAATTAATATATATATATATATTATAGGGTTAATGGTCAAAGTGCCCCCTAAAGTTTGGCCGAAATTTAAGAATCCGCCTTAAAGTTTAAAATTTGAAATTTTAGTCATAATGTTTGGACGAAATCAAAAATCCCCCCTTTCCGTCCTAAAACCGTTTTTTTGATACGGTAAACTGACATGTGTCGTGCACGTGACGTGATTTAAAATTAAAAGACAAAAATGCCATCATCAACCATTTCCTCTCTGTCCTGCTCCTCAACTCGCCGTACCTTCGTCCGTTTGCCGCTCGGTGGCAGCTTCTCCGTTTGAATCTAACCTCCTGCCGAATCTCCTCTCTTCTCTCCACCGCATCAAGTCTCTGTACGACCAATGCGCAGATCCTTGCTTCAACGGTGGGAAGCTCCGCATGCAGAGCGACCTCGACATGGTCTCATCCGCCGTCTCCACTCACCTCCACGACCTAGATTTGCTCCTCAAATCCGGCGTCCTCCAGCATTCTAACGCCATCATTTTGTCTCACCCCGGTCCCATCTCCGATAAAGAAGACATGCAGTTGTTCGTGAGAGACATCTTCACTCGGCTCCAGATCGGCGACGTTGAATTCAAGAAGAAAGCTTTGGAGTCATTGCTCCAGCTCCTCGCTGACGACGAGAAAGCCACCGCAGCGGCCGTAGTGGCGAAGGAAGGCAACGTCACGTACCTCATCCAACTCCTTGACCACCATTATAGTCCTTTGATTCGAGAGCAAGCCGTGAACGTGGTGTCCCTCCTGGCTTCAGCAACAGCAGAGACAAGGAAATGTGTCTTCGAAGGCGGCGGGCTAGGGCCGCTGCTCAGGATACTCGAGATCGGCTCTACTCCATTGAAGAAGAAGGCGGCGATTGCGTTGGAATCAATCACCGCCGATGAGGAAAATGCTTGGGCTATCTCCGCATACGGCGGAATTCCGCTCCTGATCGACGCTTGCAATTAAAATAATTATTTATTCTGTATTTTAATTGAATAAAATAATTATTTATTCTGTATTTTAATTGAAGAAAATAATTATTTATTCATCTGTGTTGTGTTAATCATTATTTAAAGGAAAAACGTGTCTTATAGTTATAAGAATAGGGCATTTTTGTCTTTTAATTTTAAGTCACGTCACGTGCACAGCACATGTCAGTTTACCGTCTCAAATAAACGGTTTTAGGACGGAAATGGAGAATTTTTAATTTCGTCCAAACATTAGGACTAAAATTTCAAAATTTAAACTTTAAGGGGGATTCTTAAATTTCGGTCAAACTTTAGGGGGCACTTTGACCATTAACCCTATATTATATAAAATGATGCAAAATAACATTAATAACACATAAAAAATAAATTAAAATTAAGAAATACAATTACAAGAAATTAAGATATACAACTACTTTCTTAGTAAATGTATGTCAAGTTTGATCGATATTAATTCAGTTTAAATTCTCTAAATTTATTAATAAAATGAGATTTTTGTAATTACGTCAATCTAAGTTTTCAATTTCACATGTTTCTTAGTTTTCTTTGGGAGATGGGATAAATGAGAAAAAATATTGTAGATGGGTAAAAAAGTAAGTAGAAGCAACATGAAATGATAAAAAAGTTAATGACTGATTAGAAAGAAAATAGAAGATTTTGAATTAAAAAAAATTGTTTATATAACTGTATATAGCATAGTCACAAATTTAAATTTTTATGATTGAGAAAAAATTCTACAAAAAAAAAATAATAATTTAAGTGTATCAAAAAATATCTGAATACTATTGATCTAGTGAAAGAATTTGTTATTGTAATAGTGAAAGTGTTCTTCAGTTTGAAACATTTGTTGGAGTTATTTTTATAAGAGATTTTCTATCCGTAAATTGCATTCAAGAAAATGGTGGAGAGATAGAGTGTAAATGACAAAAAATAGTCATGATAAGTTTGAATTAATTACATTATTAAGGGGTATTTGTGTAATTTTGCAAGTGACGACTACAAAAATCATTTCTGCCTAAATAGTATAGATATAAATATTAAAAAAAACTGGTGCATGAGAAATGAGAGAGGGATAGCGACAAAGAAAAATATAATTATCATTTTGTAAAATTTGTAATGTTGCATACGTGTGTAGTTGGTTAACACGTATATCTTTTAGTTATAAGGTCATACGTTCAAGTCTTTATGCATATAGTTTTTTTATAAGCTTTTGAGAAGACATTTAATTGACCAAAATAGTCATGAAAATATAAACTAATTAAACTATTAAGGGGTGTTCAGGTAATTTTATGTATGACAGTTATAAAAATAACTTATGCCTTAATAAATACTAGTCTACGACATGCGCTACACGCGTGCACGTCGTCGTCGTTGGTCGCGTGTGAGGTGTTACAAATGTATGATTCAATCTTTTTTACTTTTAGGATAATACAATAATAGTACGAGAATTAAACATTTGATTAAAATATTATTGATGTAAAACTAAACTTAATTTGCATGAAATAAAATTTAAAACAATAATTATTTTTAAGAAATTGCTCTAGTGACTGGGAGAAGAAACATTACTAAAGGAAATTCCGGCCGCTTAAGTAATTTCTTAAAAATAGTTATAGTTTTCAAATTTTATTTCATGCAAATTAAGTTTAGTTTTACATCAAAAATATTTTAATCAAATGTTTAATTCTCATACTATTCTTGTATTATTGTAGAAGTCAGAACGATCGAATCATACATTCGAAACACCTCACACGCGACCAACAACGGCGACGTGCACGCGCGTATCGCGTGTCATCATATAGTATAATCATTAGGGAAATATACTTTAGTGGATTAAAAAAATTTCACGTAAAATATTTTTTTCAATTGTATATGTAGACATATATCTACATGTTATGAAGGTACAACCCTTTATTTACTATTGTAAATAACACACACACACACACACACACACACACACACACACACACACATATATATATATATATTGATTCAAAAATTTCTATAACTATTCAATGAGTGTAAATAGTCTCTTAAACGACAATATAATAACATTTAGTGATACAAAAGAACATTAATAATCAACGAAAAACAATTTAAATTAAGAAATATTATTGTAAAAAATTAAGATATACAACTACATTTATGTAGATTAAATATCGAGTATTTATACTTGTAATTCCTTCGAAATTGAATTTCTTCAGAACTTTTGTTCTTGACTGCGTGGTGTCACGTGATAAAATAATATATAACTGAGTGTGACTAAAAAAATGGTTAAAAAAAGGGTTAAATACCAAGTGGCTACCTGTACTTTGGACATTTTACAACGTACTACCCAAAATTTGAAAATTCAATTTGGGCTACCTTAACATAGACGAATGTTCAAATATGTACCTCCGTCCAATTTACCGTCAATTGTTGACAGAAACTGACATGTGTCGCTCACGTGGAGAAGTTTAAGCGCTAAAATGATATGTTTCATCCCAAATGCCCATAATACCCTCTGGGTTGTGGTTGCGTGTCAAAAACTGACCAGACAGTCCCGTTCGGTGCCCCTTGCCAAAGTCCCGTTCGGCGTCCCCAGACGATTGAAGTCCCGTTCGGCGTCCTTTGCTGAAGTCCCGTTTGGCGTCCCCAAACAAAACAAAATACCAAATCTTCATTGTGGTTTCTCAGTTTCTGTCGACTATTAAGATTTGCTAATGTCGTTCTCTTATGGATAGATATGTGCTCTTGGTGCGTATATGCTTGGTTGTTATGGATTATGGCGTGATTTTGGTGTTTTTAATGCAATGCCAGTTATATGAGATGATTATTGTCTGTTATTGACGAGTTAGGGCTCGTTGCCTTCATCCTTTGATTCACGAGTATTATATGTTTGGAAGGATTTTATATTCAGTGCTCTAAAACAGGTTGTTGAATTTTTCAGTGACAAGTCCTCCACTTATGCTTTTGATATTCTTGTTACACTCATTCTCGTTTTCATGTCACTATCCTTGTAAGAAATCAAAATTCATATGAATGTAAAAAAAAAATGCTATGCTATAAGACCTAATCTCTTGAAAGGTCAATCTTGGATGGTTATCGAGCTTGATCTTTGGTATATTTTATAACTTAATAATTGTAAAAGTTATTTAAATTACCGATTCTATATCGGGTTTACTTGCCATTTGTTCCTTTTCATTGGGGTTTTAATTCAAGTCTGGATTAAGAATCTGATGCCACCGACATATGTTCTAATTTGCATTGAGAATCTGATGCAACTGGCATATGTTCACATTTGCATTGAGAATCTGATGCCAAGTGTTAATGGAGTAAATTTATGTATGCAACAATTTTTGGTTGTTTATTAGAATGGAGTACGAAAACTAGTTCCAGGAAATTACAAGCTCCAAATGTGACTGCCTTTTGTTTAGTAAGTTTGATTCTCTTGCTTGGAGGAGTCAATCAAGTGTTTTAGAATGATGAAACTTATTGGTATTTGGTTTATATTTTAGATGTCCATGATAGCTTCTACCCTTTGAGCTCCCATTAGGGCTGACAATTTCTGACACGACATGATTAAACGACACGACACGATATGTTTTAAAGCGTATATGAGTTTGACCTTAACGGATCTCGTATCTAAACAACTCTTATATGTTTAGACACGATTAATAATTGTGGCTAAACACCTCAAATCTGCAGGTATCTATATAAACACAATTAAACACGATTCACTAATCGTGTCGTGTATACATGTGACACGTTTAGACACATTTAAGTATAATAATAATAATAATATATTGAAATACCCACTTAATTTTTAATATTGAACTTTGAAGATCTTAGTTTGTATATATGAATTTGTGTATATATCTGCTTTAAAGTGTATATGAGTTTGACCTTAACGGATCCCGTGTCTAAACAACTCTTATACGATTAAACATGATTAATAATCGTGTCGTGTTTGTGTTTGAAGTTTTGAGACACGTTTAAGACTTATTCGTTTAGACACGAAACATGTTTAGGCACGACACGATTAGACACGACATGATTGCCACCCCTAGCTCCCGTTCACCTGCAAGGACGAATCAATTTCGGGAATTTACCAATTGACAAATGTTTCGAATTGGAAACACTAATTTTGTGGAAATGGAATGAAGAAGATGATATGACTTACGGGGAAGAAGAACGATGCATAAGTAACTGATTTATGGGGTAGTTTTGACATTTCAAAGGAACAAATGAACATGTGAGCGACACATGTCAATTTCTGTCAAAAATTGACTATAAATTGGACATAGATAATTATTTGCACCTTCGTCCAAGTTGAGGTAACCCGTTTTGAATTTTCAAAGTTCAGGTAGCTCGTTGAAAAAACGTACAAAGTACATGTACTTACTTGGTATTTGACCCTTAAAAAAATATATGTCGACGTTTGACAAAATTTGACTTATAGTCATCATAATATTAAGTCGTATTGAAAATAGTTTATGGACGTTTGAAAATGTAAGTGAACATTTTTGTGATTTATTTGATATCTTGAAATAAATGTTTTGGTTCATTTAAATAGTCTACCAAGACTTTTGCATAAAAACGATTACACATAAAATCCAAATATATCAGTCTTGTGTCATTACAAAGTACATTAGGCTTAACCAACTATTTTTTCCCACGTCCCTAGGATTTGAGCGTCGCCTTAGCCAATACCGGCCAACTAATTTTTTTCCTGACGTCCCTAGGATTTGAACCTGCGCACTTTGATACCAATCTTTTCCGATGAATATCGACCTCAATATTTGAACTCCGCCTTAGCCAATACCGACCTTAATCTACTCACGCTGATACCAACATTTTTCGGCTTGAAACAGGGCACACTCTGATACCAACATTTTCCGACAACTTTTTTCCAAATGCTCCAGGATTTGAACATGGGTAATATAATATCGACCTCAATCTTAACTGTCATCTTAGCCAATACTTAATCCAATCTACCCCCGCTCTAAGAGTATTTTTTTTCTGGAGTCGCCAAGATTTGAACTTGAGCACTTTGATACCATATAAAATTTCAAACGTACGCATTAACTAATTGTATCATGAATCCGAACTTGTGAGAGAATGCATTTGGTATACATTGAAGATATATTAACACACTCACTACAATTTCTATTAAACAACTATTACAAATCTACCGTGGCAACTAGGGCTGGACAAAAAAAACCGGTTCGGCAGAACTGTACCGAACCGTACCGAACCGTACCGGTTCTCAAAACAAACGGGTTTTTTGAAAAAATATGGAGCGGTTCAGAAGAGGTATAGAAAACTGGTTAACCGAACCTCTTTTTGTACCAGTTTTAAGCTTAAATATACTACTAAATCAGACCAGAACAGACCAGACCACAGAGTGACAGACCAGACCGAAAGACTCTCTTAAGTAACAGCACTATCATTTTATCATACTCCAATGACAGCATTGAAACTCTGTTCTTGCCCTGACAACTCTGTTTTCAGCTGTCTGTTTTCTTCCTGCATTAACCGACCCTGCGATTCCCATTCACGAAGTTATTAAAATTTTGTGTGTGAAGCTTACTAATTCTAACTCAACAAATCGAACAGAATCCCATCTACAACTCCACAACCCTTCAAATGGTTGAGTCTGTTTATGAATAAAAGATTGAAGAAGAAGAATCTGCTAACTTCACTCCATTTTTGCATTATCCATCTTCTTCATGCAATCCAAAATTTCATGTATCAGCTTATCTTTCGACCCATCCTCTGTCATCATCTGCAACGAAAGAAAATGTCTTTTTAGGTCTTTGATGATGTACCATTCAATAGACTCAGAACAACTATCAACCAGACAAAAAGTGATTAAGTAGATAGTCGACACTTTTCTGAAATGCAAAAGATAGCACTTTCACTCTAAGTTTTACATGAATAGTAGCAACTCAAATGCAACATAAAACAAGCAAGGATGTTAATTACCTTGTGGTGGAACAGCCAACAATTGATCCTCTAGGTGAGTTCAGAAAATATTTCATGTCACTTCGAAACCACACTGAGAGTCTGATATGATCTCCAAAACTGAACACATCAAAGGTAAATTTAAAATCATCGAAATAATTCCTTCGAGCTCTTCGACATAAGAGAAGTGGTGTCGGCGACATAAGAAGTGCTGCTGGCGGAGGTAGAGGCGGCACGCTTGTGGGCTTCTTCGAGCTCTTCCTTGTATTCAGTCACCACTTCTATCTGATTTGGATTCCTTCTCATCATTTTCTGCAGAGAGAGTGCAGACGTCTAGGGTTCAATAGAGAAGGTCAAACTACTCGAAGAGATAATTATGTTAAGTATCAGTGTGTCAGCTTCTGTATCTGGGTCCTTGGGCCACTCCGGCCTTGGTCCTTCAGTAAGACCAAGTGGCATTGATCGCCTCAGCCGTCTTTTCACAGTGGCGTGGGTACTAAACCAGACTAATAAAGTGGTTCGGCCAAACCGGTTCTGAACCGGTTTTTGAATCGGTTCAGAACAGGTACGGTAAATTGGCTAAAATCTGGAGCGGCCAAAAACTGGAGCGGTAAACCGTACCTCTTTAAATTGTGGTAAAGGTACGGTTCATGAACCGGTTCGGCCCTGAACCGGTTCATGCCCAGCCCTAGTGGCAACGTGAAGAAAATTTCAGTGATATTTTTTAAAACTAAAAATAAATTAGATATTTGATTAACTTATTCCTCATGTGTTAAGGGTTATTTAGATTTTAAGTTAAAAAATATTTGAAAAAATAATACAATTTATTATTTGTTTGAGTATTGATGTGCATGTGTATTATATATATTTATTAACCTTCAAGTTATGAGATTAAATAATGAAAAATTTATACGCTCTAAATTTGACAAACCCTAAAAAATCATTAAATTATGAAAAAGATTATTAATAACATTTGTAAAGAATCTATAAAAGTGATAGTATAGTGATCAAATATTGTATTGTTATAGCATAATCACAAATTTAATTTTTGATTTAGACAAAATTTTATAACAAAATCCACTTGAGTAGTTAGTGCAATAAATATAAGTTAAGTGGATTAGAAAATATTTTTTTTTTTTGCCAAGTACGAGGTACTATATCATTTCAACAACCGAATTAGAGTTCGAATACAAAATGTTATCCGCAAAAATACATCTAAGTAAAGGGGTTGGGGGTGAGGACACCCAATCCTGAGGACACAACCCAAGTAACGCATTTCTCGCAATCCAGTCCGCACACGAATTAGCGGACCTAGGGGTAAACTCCCACGCGACTGACTCAATCGAAGATGACAAAGCAACCGCGTTTGACAAAATGGGAGCTATCCTCCAAGCAAGTTCTCTTCCTAGCAAATGGTTTATGATGTTTGACGCATCTGAGTCGACAATGATGTTCGACCACCTATGGAAAATAACCAACCGAACCGCTCCAAGCACCGCCTCGGCCTTGTCGACGGATCCCGTCTCTTGACCTCATGCCATCCACCAAGGACCATTCCCGAGCTGTCCCGGGCAAACCCCAAAGGCTCCCTTGTTCGTCGTCGCGCACCATGCCGCATCACAATTAAGCTTAATGGTACCCATGACGGGTCTCCTCCAAGCTGTTATCGTCCCTCGGTCCCGAGCTTGCGCCGTAAGGTTCCCTTGTTCAAGGACGATCCGGTTCACCTCCTGTAATAACGACTCAACAAAGGGTTGGGTGTTCTCATACATTAACTTACACCTCGCTTTCCAAACCACCCAACACACAATCATCAATCGCCTCCACACTTGCTCATGTTCCCTACGGTTCGACCCCGTAGAGACCGTGACCCGGTGAAACCAATCCTCCACTGAATGTTGGCCCGTGCTTAACATGATGTCTGAAATATGTCGCCTCCAAACCTGCTTAGCCCACGAGCATCCAAACAACATGTGTTCTCTAGTCTCCTCGACAAGGCATGTCGAGCATAGGCTCGTAATGGGCATCCCTCTTCGGTGCAACTTCTCACGAGTTGGAAGAGCGTCCATTGCCAGTTTCCACATAAAAGCCATGATCTTAGGCCAAACCCGAGCTTTCCAAATAGATGGTCATACCTGACCGATGTCGGGTTGAGGCCTATGGTTGAGGTTGACATGAGGCCGATCGCGGTCGCTATGGATGACATGATAAGCAGACCGGACCGACACCATGCCATCCCTCATATGGGGCCACGTCAGCTTGTCCGGAGCGCTAACAATCGGAATTGTGACATGTAGAACCGCCTCAGCATCGTCTTGGTTGACCACATGCCGCACCGATTGCTCTCTCCAGATCCTGTCATCCACATCAATCCAATCAGCCAGGCTGGCCGAGCTCGCACCAGCTCCCTCCCCTCTCGGTCGAACCATAAAATTGGGTTGGAGGGGCACCCACGGATCCTGAAACGGTCTTATGGTTCGGCCATCCCCCAGCACCCAAATCCCCTTGTCTTTGATAACCTCATGGCCCTCAAGGAGGCTTGCCCATGCCCATGAGGCCCGACTCCCCGATGAGGCCTGCATAAATGACATATTGGGAAAATAAATGCCTTTGAGTACCCTTACCCAAAGCGATTGCGGTTCCTCCATGATTCGGCCCGCCATGTTAGCAAGAATGGCCCTATTGAAGGCTTGCATCTCGCGGAATCCATATCCCCCATCCTTCTTCGATGTGGTCATTGATGCCCAAGCCTTCCAATGTATCTTCCTTGCTCCATCCTGAGACCCCCACAAAAACCGTGCAATGAGGGCATTGATCTCATTGCACCATGTGGTAGGGAGTTTAAAGACATGCATCACATATGTAGGGATAGCACTAAGGACCGCCTTAATCAATACCTCCTTACCCGCATGGTTTAGAAGCCGGTTTCTCCAACTCTGAATCTTATCTCTGATTCTCTCCTTGAGATAGGCGAGAGCTTCCTTCTTTGACCTACCCCATACCGTGGGTAGACCTAGGTAGAAGCCCGGGTCCCTGGTTTGAAGCACCCTGAAAAGAGACAAGATTTCTATCTTGTATGACTCCGTAGCCGCCGAGTTGAAGAACAAAGTCGACTTGGAAAGGTTTACCTTCTGACCCGAGTCGATACAGTACTGGTTCAGCAGGTCCCTGAGGTTGGTGGCTGTGTGTATCGATCCTTTGAGAAAGAAGACCGAGTCGTCCGCGAAGAAAAGGTGTTGGATGTCTGGGCACCCTCTTCTCGGACGAATTCCCCTAATGTTACCCAAAGATACCTGTTCCTCAAGCAACCTCGGAAGAGCATCAGCAACTAAAATGAAGAGATAGGGTGAAAGAGGGTCACCCTGCCTGAGACCGCGGGTCGGCTTTATGATGTCGGTTGCCTTCCCATTAACAAGGACCCGATAGGTGACCGTGAATATGCAAGCCTATATCCACTTCACCCATTTATCCCTGAATCCCCTTCTCCGTAGACTTTTAAGCAAAAAGTCTCACTCTATTCGGTCATAGGCCTTCTGCATGTCGATCTTTAGCGCACACTCTGACTGACCCTGTGTTCCCCTCAGTTTGCCCCTTGTTTTGAGATAATGAAACATCTTGTGGGCAATTATGATGATATCCTGAATTCTCCTCCCTGCAACGAATGCACTTTGATACGGGGTGACCAGTTCTGGCAAAAAGGTTTTAAGCCTATTCGCCAGAACCTTATAGATAACTTTATAAGCAAAGTTACATAAGCTAATCGGGCGAAAGTCAGAAGCACACAAAGGGTTTGACATCTTAGGTATAAGTGTAATGTCAGTTTGGTTAAGAAACGAAGGCATAGTACCTGAGGTGAGGAAAGCATTGACGGATGTGATCAAGGCTGGACCGATTGTGCACCAACTCTTTTGGAAGAAGGTTCCAGAAAACCCATCCGGTCCCGGAGCCTTAGATCCCCCCATCTGAAAGCAAGCTTTCCTAACTTTCTCTGGCGATGCAAGTCGCGTAATAGCCTCATTCATCTCACCCGAGATTTGACTTTTGATGCATCCCAAACTGACCTCGAACCCACAATTCCCAAGCCCCCGAGTCCTACCCGATGTAAAGAGGTTCGAGTAGAACCCATGCAACTCGGTTATAATATCCCGGTCTCCTTCAAGCCACATACCGTCCCCGTCCCTTAGGCATACTATCTTATTCCTCCTCTGACGTGAAAGTGTTGTTTGATGAAAAAACCTCGTGTTTCTGTCTCCATGGGCTAGCCACTTAACCCGGGATCTCTGTTTCCAGTAAATTTCCTCATGTTTCCACAAAGCATGTAACCTAGATTTGAGCGCCCACTCCTCTTCTTGGTCGGTAATTTGGTCATGTTGGCTATTGATGTTCCGCAATCTATGTTTGACCTTGTTGATCTCCACAATATTGTTTTTGAACTCCACTTTACTCCATTTGTCGAGTGCCACCTTACAATTGTCAAATTTCTGCTTGAGATTGTACACTGTCACGGTCGGCCCTCCCATGTACCATGCGGTCCGAATTATGTCATGAAAACCCTCTTTCTCTAGCCACATATCTTCGAACTTGAATTGTCTCGAACCTCTTCTTTCTTTGTGAAGAAGATGTAGTGTGATCGGGGCATGATCCGAGCCTATAATGAGCTCGTGTATGCATTGCGTCGCGGGGAACTTTGCACACCAAGCTTGATTAGTGAGATCTCGGTCCAACCTTTCACGAATTCTCTCGCTTCCTCTTCGATTGTTGGTCCATGTGAACATTTGGCCATTAAAGCCCATGTCCTCGAGTGAGAGGTCTTTCATCAAGCTATTTAACCCATCTATTTTATGTTGCTCTTTGCGGACCCCCCGACCTTCTCCCTGTGATGGGAGATGTCGTTAAAGTCTCCCACACATGCCCACAGTTCTCGTCTTTGATCCCCCATGCTACGGAGATCTTCCCAGTTCAAAACTCTTCTCGATAAAACCGAATCCCCGCATACCCAGGTAACTTTGAATTCACCCCCACATTCGGCCATGGTAATTGTCGTGTCCATAAAGTTCTTGTTCTTGCGATGAATCCGGACTGTCACCTCATCTACCTCCCATAATGCCAAGCCTCCACTAGTTCCCATAGGGAGGACATAAGACGCGTTGTCCATCCCTACCTGTCTCCGCACTTTCTCACAGTAGGCCTCGTCTTGTTTTGTCTCCATCAAGAAGACAATCTTCGGACAAAAACCTTTCACCAGGTCTTTTAAATGACGGACTATCAGGGGAGACACCAACCCCTGACAGTTCCAGCTTAGGGCGGTCATCTGGACCTCGTGGCTGTTCGGGGACAGCCACCGGAACCCGTACTCTTTCTTGGTCTACCCTTCTCAACTGTTAAGTCCCTCCTCCCGCTCTGTTTCGGCCCACCTATAGAGGTAGATCCTAGGATCCTTAGAGAACCCCCAGATATGCGTGTTTCCTCCTTCTCGTTCGGCTTCCTTTTTTTCCCTAGCCCCACCTCCGTACTACACTCGGCACTTCTCTTAATCAGCCTCGGGGTGTAAGGCATAACGCCCAACTCCTTCCCCGACCTGTCCACTGCGAGAGTCCCCGCAGCTATACAGCTCTGGCCACTATCAATCTGCAATTCTGAGCCTCTGTTATGCGCCTCATAAGTTCTGTCCTTGGTACTGTCCTCCTTTGCAGCCGACTCAAGCCCCTCCCCTTCCCCTGATGTAATATGGGTACGGATTGGAGGTTGTTCAGCTATGGGCCTTAGGGATAGGCTGAGTGACAGACCACATGAGGCATCGTCCTGATCCACTCCCCCTCCTCCAATTCTGGTTCTGCATTCAGGTCAAACAGGATGGTAGTTGGCCGAGAGGGTGAGGGTGAACGCTGGGAGTCCACCTGTTGGGCTTGGGGGAGGAATAGCTGAGCTCATACTTTTGTTTGAATTTTCAGGAGCATGTGCCTTACCATGAGCCCCTCCATTATCCGCTTTGTCCATTCTGTCTAGCCCAACCGCCTCCGAGCTATTCCTCCCCTGGGTGCGATTGCTCGCAGCCTGGCTGGGTGGCTGTTCAGCCTGTATCGGACCACTCCCTTTAGGGCCAGAAGATTCAGACTTCTGCCTATCCAACATGATGTCCCTCCAGGATCGCCTTCCCGGTTCTTTACTCACTGGGGGCCTCGAGGAGCCCCCACCATTCACCCAGCGAGACATCAGCCGAGGTCTCGTCCCAGAGATCCAAGGACAATATAGAGGTGATCCTTGGACCTCGACTACAACAACCTGCTCGGTGCAGGCATTGGATGTGTGGCCTACCCACCCACATTCATAGAAGATGTCAGTGAGGCGTTCAAATTTGATAGACGCCCACTTCTCCTGCCCCCTCGAATCAGTCCAGTTGAACCCCGACATGAGGGGTTCAGCAATATCTATGTCTACCAACAACCTCAAGAAGGTCCTCTGCTGCATTAACTGTTCCTCCTCAATCCTAATGCACCTACCCACTCTATCAGCTATGTCGTCCCCGATCGCCATTAATATCGCATGTTCTCCTTGAGAGAAACACTTTCCAGCGCGTCGTGGTACGCGCGCGACTACCAACGTTGATAAGAAAATATTTGAGTACTACTGATTTAGCGGAAGAATATGTTATTGTATTAGTGAAAGATTTTGGGTTTAAAACTTTGCTATAGTTTTTTTTTCAAGAGATTATTTTATCCATAAATTGAATTTAATAAATTTTTGGAGAGAAAAAATATTAATGACCAAAATAATCATGATATATTTAAATTAATTTGATTATATTAACAGTTACGAAAACAACTTCGTAATTTATAAATAGTTAATATATATATATATAGGGTTAATGGTCAAAGTGACCCCTAAAATTTGGCTGAAATTTAAGAATTCTCCTTAAAGATTAAAATTCTCCCTAATGTTAAAGAAATGATGAAAAATTCCCCCTAAAAAAGCATCTGACAAGGGGGATTTTTCATCATTTTCAAATATTAAGGGACACTTTTAACTTTTAGGGAATTCTTAAATTTCGGCAAAACTTTAGGGGGCACTTTGACCATTTACCCTATATATATATAGAATGATCAATTGATATTGACTTGGCAACGGACGTTACCCTGGTATTAAAGTGCTCTATAACGTCCTGGGAAAGATAAAAATGTCTGTGAATCGAGCAAAGCACTTTTATTTTTATTGCTTATATATAAATATAAAATGATTAATTTGTTAACTAGAAAAGCTTGTATGTTGGATCACATCAACTTCACTTTCACTCTTTGCAAACTTTCTTGTCTACTTCATACAGCTTTAACCTTATCTTCTTGTTCACTTCTTTTATAATATATATATATATATATATATATATATTATATTGATTGTAATCTTTTGATTATAATTTATGTCCATTGTCCAACGGGGAACCTATTTTACCATTTATTATAATCAAGAAGATGTATATGTATATAATCAAAGTATCAAAGTATCTTCGCTAGTTGACGTCATTTTTTTATCAAACACTTGCACAAATTGTTGGATTATGTTGGAGCGGGTTCCAAATCCGGGTGCTGTTTAAAAACCTGCACGAAAGAAAGTTCGATTTTTATAAGTGATTTCTCCTTTAATGATAAAGTTAGTTGGTAGTTTTAGAAAGCAAATAAAACATATAACATGTATGAAATCATATCATATGTAAATTAGCTAGTAGTGAGATATTTATAGAAATACTTAATAATGAATTCAAGATTAATTCCTTACATAATAAATCATAATAACTTTCTATCCTGACACAATCGTCTATAGTCGTATTATTACGATTTGTACTCATTTAATGCATTCTATCATTTTATCTCCCAGTTGGAGGAGCTTATAAATACATCGATTCTACTATATTCGTGGTGACACCATATTTCATTATGGACATGCGAAATCTGTGCTAATGAACAGGATGTAGCATGTGCTTATGGGCATCACCATACTTATAATAAGTCACATGCCCTCGATTCTCGGGTGGGTCAAGGATACGAATAGTCGAGACTTGGTCTTCAGGTGACGACGTCCTTTTAAGCATCAACGCCCATTTAGAGGCATCGCTCTGTCACCACCTTTTTACTTGTCAATCGGGTGCCCCTGAGTATTAGACAAGTCATGGGTCATGTAGTCAATGCCTAGTCTTCGGGTTGCTGACGCCTGATATCCATCATTTGCCCTCAAGTCTAATAGGAGTGTTGCTCCTTTTAAGTTCATACATGCACTTCTTGGATGAAGACGTTGCTTATTGCTGACAAGATGTCACTTTGTTCAGACAAGTACGAGACTTAACAGAGCAAGTGGGTGATTCGACCAGAGGCGTCGTCTTAAGGGATTTTTACTTTATAAGTCAGACAGGTTAAGAGGCCTTGCCTTCTTATGATATGGAGGGAGGCGTTGCTCTTTAGATGTCGTAGAAGATGCTACCTTTTATGCAAGTAGACTTTTTATTTCGTAAAACTACTTAATGAACATGGATATGAGTTGAAATATGTGTTGATGAGGGGGCAAAACATGTGTTTATGAACATGTCGTAGCCTCTATTGATAAATCATTTTGAATCCTATAATGATTTACGCATTTAGGTGTAACACCTTGGGCTTATGCGTCAAAAGACTACACCTTTGAAGTGTAATATTTATGGTGGTAAAAGTCTTAGCGGTTGGGCAACTCCTAGGTTGATGCCTCATATGATTGATTCTTTGGAAGGCAACATCTTAGAGAGAACACCTATGATGACCAACGCCTTGGCTGATGCCTTAAAAGGTTGAGTCTTTGGGATGCAATGCCTTGTAGAGCGACGTCTTTGGTAGATGTCTTAGACAGTTGACTGCTCAGAGGGCAAAGCCTAGGTAGATATCTCAGGGAGCAACAACTTTGTATAACCATGTTCGCAAAGGATACATTTGATAATTGACACAATGGGAGTAATGTCATGTAGATTGATGCTGACGATGGACTTCTTAGGTTGTTGACGTCTCGAGCGCAATGCCTTTGGTGGCGGTCGACACCTCAGAACGTAACACCTAACGAAGGAGGACAGAGGACTTAGGTTGTTGGCATACGCAACACCTTTGGTGGTGGTTGATACCCCAAAGCGCAACACCTTTGGCGCCTGACGCCTCTGAAGGTAATGCCTTTAGTAGTTGACGCTTCAAAGGGTAACATATTGACGCAGTGTCGGTGACAGAGGCCTTGCACAATTTGATGAACTCATTTTACCATTGAAGGGCAACGCCTTAGACGGTTTAAAGCTTCGATGATGATGACTTTTGTTAGGGCAACATCTTTGAAAGTTGACACCTCTGATAATTACGAATTTTGTTGGCATTGGTGGGTAATGTTGTTTGTAATTGGCGTCTCCGATGATGATGCATGTTATTGACATCTCGGAGGGTAACACCTTATGTGGTTGACGTCCCCGATGGTGACAATTTGTGTTGGCATTAGAGTGTAAGGCCTTTGGCGGTTGACGCCTCCAATTGTGACACCTTTTATTAACGGAGCTTGTTGGTCAACGCATCAGAAGGCAACACCCTAGGCAGTTAACGCCTTGGAGAGCAACACCTTTAATACCCTTTAGGGCGGTTCTACTGATCTTATGGGTTGTAATCAGCTGGTTGTATCCTAGATGAACTCGTCGGGAAAGTTGGGTACCTTTGAGCGGTGGATGACTTATTTTTTGACGCATTAGATGGTAACGTCTTAGGTGATTGACGCCTTGTAGAGCAACACCTTTTGATACCCGTTAGGGCGTCGCCTATTGATCTTCTGAGGTGTAGTCATCTGCATGTAGCCTAGATAAGCTTGTCGGGAAAGGAGGGTTTCCTTACCCTTGGGCAGCAGGACACCTTAAGTTATTGACGCCTTTGAGGATAACGACTTTTGATACCCTTTAAAAAGGTGTATATTGATCTTATGGTGATCAAGTCTCCCACCTGATTCACAATGAGTATCGCTGGTGGATTAGTTTGCCTTAACCCTCTTAAGGATGACTCAATTTTTTGATCCCCTCCACCAAACTCATAATAAGCATCGCTTGTGGAGTTAGTTGTCTTGACCTTTATATTCGGGGATGACTTGATTTCAATAGCTTTGCTCTTCCACCTCACTCATTATGAGCGTCGTTGGTGAAGTTTGTCACCTTGACCCTTATATTCGGGGATAACTCATTTTTTCACATCACAATGGACAATCATCGATGTCATCTTTGGCGTGAAAAGGGTGTGGCACCCAATCACAAGTAGTAGACATTACCCTTTTTTCTTTGAGCTTCCTCTTTATCAACTTCTCGACTTAACTCATAGTGAGCGTCACTGGTGAAGTCCCATAGAGCGTCGCTCCCTTCTATCAATTAGCACCTCTAGGGCGACGATCATAGTCATAATTAAAATGTTCAATGGAGACGGAGCCTCTTGGGTCTGCTGGAACGGACCATGGGGGTAACGCTCGTACTCTTGCTCTTAACCAGGAGTCCATTGGGAGCAACATCTTTGATTGCTACATGCTTGGAGGCGTTACTACTGTTAGTCTAAATCGTCGTATTTGGTCTCCTAGGCCTGAGCAAAAAAACTGATTTGGCTTAACCAAACCATACCACTTGTGAATCGTATCTTGTTTGAACCTGTTTGGTCGAACCAGTTTGAAAGTGGTATGGTATTTTTGAAGAAATATGGAGTGATTCGACCGAACTATAAAAAATTGGTTCATAAGTGGTAAATCATAATATTTTATGAACCAATTTTTTAAATATATATATATATTATTATTTGTATTAATTTTTTTAATCTATTATATTTTTTTGTCATTTTAAATGAATCATTTTTTCATATGATATTTTAGTTTTGAATCTTTCTATTAACTTCCTTTTATGTATTATAGGATTATGTGTTAAAATTTATAAATTTGGAATATTTTATATTAATTTTTTATTTAAAGAAAATGTATGGTCAAACCGGTTCGTAAGTGATATGGTAAATCACTAATAAAGTGGAGCGGTTCAGACAAATGTGTCGAATGTGGTAAGGTACAGTTCATGAACTGGTTCGACCCCAAACGAGTTCATGCACATCCCTAGTCTACGTGATTGGTTGTTTAGCTGCTTGAGCACAAGTATTGGTGGTGCCATGACTTTCACATTTTCTATAAACGACGCCAATATATGTTGGATTTTGACGAAGCAGGTTCAAAATATGATTGTTGCTCCAAAACCTGCACAAAGGAAGCCTGAGCTTTACTCATGATTTTCCTTCTGATGATAAAGTCAGTCGGGATTTTTAAAGAGCAAATAAAACATATAGCATAACATGTATGAAATCAGATCACATGTATGAAATGGTTAGTAGTGGAGTATTTATAGAGATACTTTACATGAGTTCAACGTTAGTTTCTTATCTTGGTCAGACCTATGTGAGACTGACCTGATAAATAATGGTAACTTTCTATCTTGAGATAGTCATCTATAGTCGTATTAGTATGATTTGTACTCATTTAATGCATTTTGTCTTCTCGTTTGAAAAGCCTATAAAGGCATCATTTTTGTTATATTCGTGGTGTCATCATATTTCGTAGCGACTACCTTTTAGAGGCATCACTTTGTTGACACCTTTTTACTTGTCAACCGGGTGCTTCCGAGTATCAGATAGGTCACGGGTCAAGAAGTCGATGACTAGTGTTCAAGTTGCTGGCGTATGATATCCATCACAAATAAATCTTAAAAAATTATAGTATATGTCCTGTCATGTGACCATTTTATTTAAATTTGTGTTAATTAGTTAATTATATTTGACAATGTGACTTTTTCAAGAATACGCGTGGAAGATGATAAAGGGAATGGTAGAATGCCATTTAATTACACTGATACTAAATAAGTGATTAAATGAAATAAGTTTAAATGAAATAGTGACATATTAAAATGTAAATAATCATTTAACAATGTTTAAAAAAACATGAACAAAATAAGTGATCAAATAGTTAATGAATCATATATTTTATTATGTATACCAATTTGTAATATAATTTGCCCTCATTTTTCACGAATTATGTCATATGCTACTAAATGGAGGTTCAGTACATCTGTTACTCCTAGGTTTCTCAGTCTACAGATTGATTTTCTCTCATTATCCATATTAATATCTATAACAACTATAAACGTTTCTCTCTCATTAACTAGTGAACATCCTGTCCTTACCGGCGAAATTATTTCGTCGGTAAAAGGTATAAATTTCGTCGGTAAAATGATATTTTCATTAGTAAAGGTATCGTCGGTTAATGCCCCGTCGGTAAATCTTTACCGACGAAAATTAGGTTATTTATTTGGTCGACAAAAAGTAGTATGTTTCCCGACGAAACTTTCGTCGGTAAATGCATGAATTTTATTGACCCAACTTGTTGACTTTTTTTATTTTGTCGGTAAATGATGTTTCCCGACAAAATAAATCATCTCTGGTAATTATGTTTCTAGGCAAAATGTTTTTTCGTCGGGAATTACTTTTTACCTACGATAATTTATTTCGTCGACAAATTCAATTACCGATGAATTTCATTTGCTTGGCAAATACCTTTACCGACGAATTTAGATATATTAGCCCACATTTTTACTGATAAAATTCAATTTCGTAGGCATATGTACAAATATTATATCTGTAATAAAATACAATAATATGATAATTTAGCAAACTACATAACCACATATAATGTATACATTCTCCAATAAACATAGAATCCACAACATAACGTTATCAAGTCTAGACAACCATTGCAATAAATCTCCCACAATTTAGCAATTACTTGCAATAGCCATATCAGATAACGAGTTCAATAACTGAAGAAGCCTCTGAGATTCTTTACTTCCCATCAATATTGCAGCTCTGGAAAAGATGCAATAATCTGCAAAAGGTAAAAGGATTTGAGTACTCACCAACAGAAGGCGAAGCAGTAATCTGCATCAACGAGCAAGAAAATTCAATCATGCCATCAGATAGAGAGAGTGAATAAAGAAAATTACATCATAGAGGAATACGAGGAGGTGCCTGCAAAACTTACATCGAGTATTACAACTTAAAATGTAAGCTACCGAGTATTACATACGAGAGAAATGGCTACCGAGAAGACCTGAAAATCACCTATTTTCCAACCTACGCAATTTAACTTTAATTTACAAGGTCTCCACTATGAATCACAACTTAACAACTGCAGAATTTTCATTTCGAAATCACTAGAGCAGCAATATACAAAAACTTTCTGCATCTAAATCTACATAGATATCAAAATCAATGAAAAAATCACGAAAGTAGTTAACTGAACAAAAATGATATCTAACCAATCTGTGCAAACAAAAAAAACTCACCAGCTTCATTCGAACATCGACCTGAACTGCTCTATAGAAAATAATCCATGAGCATCGACCTCATTGAACCTAGGGGTTTCGAAGGCTCAATTGGAAGATCCAATTAACGAGCGATTTAATGAGCCAACGACCTGTCGTCCGGAATCACCTTGGAGGACGCTCCAGAGTACCTTGGCTGACTCTCCTTGAGCGAAGTAAGCTGACCTCTCAGTGCCACCGAGCTGACATTGAAAAAGTCGGATGTCATGGCCGAGAGGAGATGAAGAGGAGAGGGTCAAACCTGATGGTGTAGTACACAGTGTCGTGGTCGAGATTGTCACTTGCGGAGAAGAGACGGAGAGGAGAACAACTCTGTTGTTTTGTGACTGTGTGAGTGTTGCGTACAATTATTAGGGTTTTTGGTATTTCATAGTTTAGTCTTTTCAGTATGAATTTATAAAATTAAATACAAGATTAAGACACAATTCAGTTGTAGTCTATTTGGTTAATATGTCAGACTTTGATTCCGCAGGTCTGGAGTTTGAACCCCTTGTCACACTTTTTTTTTTGTCTTATACCGACATAAGTGAATTTTCATTACCAAAAATTATTATATTTACTGACACAATATGTGCTTTCGTCGGCAAAAATAAACTTTACCAAATTTTTCTTCATATTTTACTGATGAAAATGAATTTTCATTGGCAATTTTATTATATTTACCGACGAAGTATTAGTTTTCGCACCTAATTTTTTTTTTTTACCGTCCAAATATGTTTTTGTCGGCAAAAATATTTTTTAGGTAATTATTACTTTTATCGACAAAAGCATACCGACGAAATTAAATTTTCGTCGCTAAAACCATTGTTATCAGAACCAGACCGACCCTCAAACCGGCGAGGGGGTCGGTTCCCGGTTGGACCCAGTTTGACGTGTGGTTCACTGTTCACAAGCAAAAAAAAATAAAAAAAATACAATTACAAACTACATAGTCTCAAACGCACACATAATTACCTCAAACACACACAAACTACATAGTCTAAAACATACACATTACTCTCAAACACAATATAACGCAACATAATTACATCAAACTTTGAACATACATAACACAATAGTCTCAAAATCAAACACAATATGTCTAAACTTTAAACATAACTTCTAAACCGAATAAGTTGCTCGGTCGAACCGAATAGAACTACCAAAAAAATTTAAACCACCCAAATAAAACTAGAACCGGAAACCGGACGATTTTAGCAAAACCAAACGGTTTTCCAAAAAACGGCCGGTCCAACACGGTTCAAACACTGTTCATATGCATTTCGGTCTTTTAGATGAACCAAACCGAATAGTTCCCGATCAGACCGCCGATCTGGTCTAGTTCGGATAACATTGACTAAAACGTGTATTTTCAATGGTTAACCATCGGCCAGAGAGTGTATTATTTTCACAGTTATGAGCAAAGATTTCATTTTATTATAATTTTAAGTTACATTTTTTAAAAAAAATATTTCATTTGATGGAGAGAAATCTTATATGATGACCAATTGATGTCCTAGTCTTACTTATATGTATATATATATATATATATGATTCTTGAAACAGTAGAGGTCGGCTTATATTTGGATGATTGGAGATTCCTTTCCCGTTTAATAGTTTCTTATATTTTAATGAAATCATTAAAGTACTGTAGAAGATATTTTGATTGCAGAGAAATAATTAAATTCCCCGTGTCACTGTCTTAAGCATGCACCAAAGCAAGCAGAACCCATTTTGTCTCTGCTTAGCCTAAGCTTAATTATTCATAATATTTAGTTAATCCCCACATATGACATGACCCTGTCCTATATATGTATATATATACTTAACCAATTCAGCCAAGAAAATGACAGAAACTATTTAATAGTACATTAATAATTATATTTTCTTTCTCTGTTGGCCCTTCTATTCCATATGAAACTCAGTTACCCTTCAATGGATATTACCCTCTTCAATTCTGAAGGCTCGTCATCCTTCAAACCACAGAGCATAAGCAACAATAGCAATCTTGACCCGTTCACCATCATAGACATGCAAAGCAACAATCAGACGACCCAACATAGCCACACGTCAACGACTAGCCGTTCATCGGATTCCGGCGAAAGTGCCACCGGAAGATGGGCTCTGAGTCTACTACGTGAGTGCGCTCGAGCAATCTCCGACAAGGACTCCAGCAAAATTCACCATCTTCTTTGGATGTTGAATGAATTGGCTTCCCCTTATGGAGACTGCGATCAGAAACTGGCATCATACTTCCTACAAGCTCTCTTCTGTCGAGCCACCGGATCAGGTAGACGCAGTTATAAAACCCTAATATCTGTGGCGGAGAAGAGCCGGACATTCGACGCCGCGAGGAAGTTGATACTCAAGTTCCAAGAGGTGAGCCCTTGGACTACCTTTGGTCACGTGGCCTCAAATGGTGCAATTTTGGAAGCCCTAGATGGAGAGAGCAAGCTCCACATCATTGACATAAGCAACACTCTTTGCACCCAATGGCCAACTTTGCTCGAGGCTCTAGCAACAAGGAACGATGAAACGCCACGATTGAAGCTCACTGTGGTTGTCACCGCCAACCTTGAAGGGTCTTTAATGAAAGAGATCGGGCAAAGGATGGAGAAATTCGCAAGGCTTATGGGGGTTCCCTTTGAAATGAATGTGATCACTGGTTCGACCAACTTAGCGGAGCTCAACAGGGAAGAGTTAGGTATTCAAGAGGATGAGGCAGTCGCGATTAACTGCATTGGGGCATTAAGAAGGTCTAAGGTTGAAGAAAGAGACACAGTGATAAGGATGTTCAAGTCCCTCCAACCTAAGGTCGTAACCATTGTCGAAGAAGAAGCCAATTTCTCAAGCTCTAGAGATGATTTCGTCAAGTGTTTTGAAGAGTGTTTAAGGTTTTACACTCTATACTTCGAGATGTTAGAGGAGAGCTTCGTCCCTACGAGCAACGAGAGGTTGATGCTAGAGAGGGAGTGCTCGAGGAGCATTATTAGGGTTTTGGGTTATGATGATGAAGACGATGAAGACGACAGCAGCAGCAGTAACAACCATCCTAGTAACAACAAAAACAACGGCGGAGACTGCGAGAGAAGAGAAAGAGGTAGTCAGTGGTCGGAGAGGCTCAAGGAGTCGTTCTGTTCTGCCGGTTTTAGTGATGATGTCGTCGACGATATCAGGTCTCTGCTCAAGCGGTACCGAGCAGGGTGGTCGCTCGTGCTACCTACGCCAGGGCAACCCGATCATGAAACAGGCATTCACTTGACATGGAAGGATGAAGCCGTAGTGTGGGCTTCAGCATGGAAACCCTAGAATGTCGTATGAAGTCAGTCAAAATGATGATGATCAGTGCATTTTGATTTAGGGTTGGAGATCAAAACAAGGTCTTAAATTGGATCTTCTGCACAGCTGTGGGTTCATCAATTATTTGTTGCATTGGTTAGATTTATGGGGGAGTGGTGGTTAGCGATTGCAGTTCGAGTTCTTTGTATTTGCTTTCTTTTCCTTTTATCACTTTGTAATTCTTTTCTTTCTATCTGGACACTATATATATATGATTGAATTATCATCGACTTTGCACTATGCTTTTCATTGTTAGAACCGGGGTAAATATTTTCTGATACTACTATGATTAAACGATTTGTTATGATATGTATTTAAGCATATATGAGGTTAATTTAACACATTATGTGTCTAAATAACTATTATTTATATAATCGTATCTAAATATATCTAATATACAAATACATGCATAAATACAATTAATTATATGTGTCAAATCGTGCATGTATAACATGTGACACCAATTCATATTACAACACAAACTTAATTGTTTTTATACCCTTCAAATAAGTTTATATTACAATACAAACCTTTTTTTTACTGTTATACTCATTTACTAAGAAATTTGTGAATTTCATATCATGTCGTGTGATCTAACTTATTTCATGTATGATTTTCTTTTTGTTTAAAAAGTTAATCGTGTTTTCATACGTATCACATGTGATTTATTAATTGTATTATTTTTATATTTAAAATTTGGAAACACATTTAAAATTGATCGGCTTACAAAATATAATTAATAACAGATACCATATGCTAAGTGGTTAGACAAAAGCCGGCAACAGAAAAAAAGAAAGAAACCACGCCTTTTTTTCTTCTCTGTTTCACTTTTCTTTAGGTCAGGGTATGGACAGACCGACAGAGTGGATCAGCATAGCATACTTAATTTTATTTTGGTAAGAGATAAATATATTCATTTTAATATGATTAATATTTTAATTAAAAGAAAATAAATATCGAAGTTGCCGTCTAATAATTGACATTTTTAGTTTTTGTTGTTGTATGCTTGTGGGACTAATTTTTTCACTTAATATTTACAATTAATCCACGCTTTACAGCATAATGTTGTTATTTTATAACGATATTGTTTGAGAATATAATATAATGTATTATTATAATATTTTTTGCATTTATTTTTCAATTATAATCAATATATTGTAAGTCAGAAGTTGACTCCATATAATTAATTTAATATCGTTATTAACTTAACTTACCTTTAATTATCTTTTTTTTTTTAACTCTCCAATGGTATGTAATACATAGATAATCGTACGAAAATTTACAATAAATCATTTTTTTTCATTATTTACAAGATAAATTTGACCTTTGAATGGGAATGATGAAGGAACCCAAGTCGATCCCTTACTTTTTTTTATATTGATTTGAATATAATACGAATGTCGTCTCTCTGTATTGCTTTACCCCAACACCTTAAAGTGGATCCAACTTTTTCCTTTCCATCACTATAGACTTTGGCCAAAAAAATATCACCAAAGACGAGCCGATACAAGCCAAGCCTAGCTGAGATAAGCCTTTTGTGTATGTATTATGACCATTTCTTTCTATTTCTATCACCCATATTCTAACATGCATGTTTCATGGGCATGAAGTTTTATGAAACGTTCAAATGAATTGATTCACACTGCCTTTAATTTTAAAGTTGGATTAACTGTTTTTATGCTCATGATTATTCTCCATAGCCTACACTCCGATTTTGCATACGGACACATGTTCCCCTCTATTCAAAATGTATCGTCGTTAGGGTATCCAACTCGATATAGCACGTCAAATGATTTTCGGCATGACTTGGTCATCATCAGGGATGCGGCGTCAGCTCCCAAATCAATAAGGTCCTGAAAAAACGTGCAATGTCTTAACTGATGACGTCACGACCTCCTCACTTAGGCACATAAGAAAACTAGTCAACACTACGGGAGAATGGTTAAATAACGGTTCAACGGGATGACTCCAATGCTATTGAGCCATGAATAATTTATTTATCTAATTATTCACGGCTCAAACACTATTGAGCCGCCATTTTATAAAAAAAAAATATGTGGCTCAAATGTCAAAGCTGCGAAATAAAACAAAATTAAACTATTTTTCACGGCTCCTTTTTTTGAGTCGTCCTTTTTTTTAAAGGAATTATTTTTTTTCGTTATTTTTCAAGACTCAATAACTATTGAGCCGTAAAAAAATTAAAATTAAAATAGTTTTGACGGCTTTTTTTTGTTTAAGCCGTCATTTTTTTAAAGCAATTAATATTTTTTTTTATTTTTCACGGCTCAATCACTGTTGAGTCGTTAAAAAAAAAAAAAAAATAGGTTTCCCGTCGCTCCTTACCTCTTCTTCAATTCAAAAATTTTTTGTTTCCTTTTCAAACCTCTCCACGCCAACTTGAAGCTCCTTCTGGACGTGAAGAACGTGAAGCTCCAACTGAGGAATGATCTCGAGCAGCCTTGTCGAGGATGAGCCAGAGTCTGGTTTTGATTGTCTGATTCACCCACTGAGCCATGGGCTACCTCAATGTCCGCGTAGTGAACTCTAGAGCAGTCGTCTTCCGCTGGATAAGCCACGTCTCACCGTCGATGTTGAAGATCCCCTGGCCAAGCAGGTCGTGGAAGGCAATTTGCCAAGTCGTCCCCTTGCGGTAATTATCAAAGCGTGTCCTCAGCACATGCTCGATATTCTTGAGGGACACACGGTCGAGAACAGCTTGTACAACTCGGGAACGCCAATGTTGGAGCTTGTACAGCTCGCCGGGAACTCCGAGCTTGTACTCATGGTCGCCGGGAATGCCGAGCTGGAAGTACCGTGAGGCTGGAAGGCTGGAGCTTCAGAGCTAGAGCTGGAAGGCGGAGGGAAGGCTGAGACAAAAAACCATTAAACACACACACATATATATATATAAATATTAATATTAATATTTGTTACGGCTGAATATATTTTGAGCCGCCAAAAATAAAAAATAATTTTTCAGGCTCAACCAAAAGTGCCGCCATAATTATTTTGGCGGCACTTTCGATTTGAGCTGGGAATTATCACGACTCAACATATATTGAGTCGTGATAATTTCTCTGACGCTTCATGTCACGACTCAACTTCAGTTGAGCCGTGATAATTTAACGGCTCAATTAATGAGCCGTTAAAAATACCTTTTTTTCTAGTGAGATTATGTCTTCAATAAATATGTCTAAATTTACCATTATATATATGACTCTTTATTCGACCAAACTTAGATTATTTGTCAAAATGTATGCAGAATGTTGACACTGGATTAACTACCTTAGAATATTCTCTAAAAAATGACAATCATTTTCGACGCATTTATCCATACCTATAAACTCAGATTTCATGATGAATCTGGGTATGACCATTTTTTAGGAATTCCATGATACAACTGCAACTCTTGGGGTGAGCACGATTCCACTAACAAAGTTCGGATCTCTTGATGCAGATAACAAATTTGCATCTATAATAGTTGAATATCTCTTATATTACTCTCATAAGTATATCTTAAGTACTTGCACAATCTTATGTTTTCATTCCAGTGATTGATACTTGGATTATTCGTATATCTACTGAGCATGTCATCTACATGTGCAATATATTAAATGTCATTAAGTACATAACACATGTTAATTACTTAAATCATTACACATGTTTACTCAATATTCAGAATGGTTACATATGTTTCAAAATGTGACTAATTGGTTTTTGTGCGTGACTGAATGATTACATATCTTTTCCCCAGTGTGACTAATTGGTTATTCTGTTACTCCGTTAATATTTTTAATATATTTTTGAATTATTAAATGACTATTCTGCCCTTCTACTGATTATTTTCTTCTTCAAGAACTGGCTCATGTTGTTCTTCACCGTGGAGGAAGCTGGACGGTGTTGATCAATCTGTTGAAATCGGAGGAATCAAGCGTCAATGTTCATGAATCGGAGGATAATTTCACCTCTCAGCATTTACCAGTATAACAAACAAACTAGCATTTACCAGTCACAATACTAATTAAGATTGAAGTTCTTAAAGGTTCTCAATCACCTCAACATTGACGTTAGTACTCAAACAACCATTTTACCTACAAAAAATATAAAAATATTTGTGTATTCGTTTGCAAAGTGTTCATTTGTCAACCTTTTTAAAACGAAATTATAAAATTTTCAGATGAGGTGGGGTGCACTATTATTTCCACTTCAAATTCAATGCATTAGAAGAAAAAAATCAATGCATTATAAAGAGTCTCTAATGTAAAGATTCACGAAGATTGGGTTGAAGATGAACAAGGGCTACGGGGTTGAAGATGAACACAAGCTACAGAGAGAACTCAAGAAGACTAAAGAATAGAAAATGAAATTTGTATTGTTGCGGCTATAAAATACAACGGAGCATCTGCTTATATAGCAGAATAGAAAATCAATAATTACAAGAAAATGCCTGATAAAACTAACCCTAGCAATCTAAGACAGAAAAATAAATATTACATAATACACCCTACCCTAAACAATAGAGTATAATAAATAAACCTATAAATAAAGGATGTTAGCTTGAATTCAACACTCCCGCTCAAGTTGATATCCTTCATAAATATCAATCATTCCTAACTTCTTTAGGAGATAATAATGCTGTGTTTTTCCTAGCGCCTTGGTAAAAATGTCCGCAAGTTGTTCCCCCGAGCGAATATAATTAGTCTTCACAATACCTGCATTAATTTGCTCTCTCAAAAAATGACAGTCAATTTCAATATGTTTAGTCCTTTCATGATACATAGGATTTGCCGCAATTTGAATTGCAGCTTTATTATCACAGAATAAACCAGCAGGCATTGAATTTTCTATGCCTAATTCTCTAATTAAACCTTTCAACCAGATTATTTCAGATACAACTAAACCCATGCTACGATATTCTGCTTCAGCATATGATCTAGATACAGTGACCTGTTTTTTTACCTTCCAGGATATAAGAGAATTTCCTAATTTAACACAATAACCTGAAATAGATCTCCTGGTTTCCAAACAGCTGCCCCAATCAGAATCACAGTAAGCATAAATACAAGTATTAGGATCAGATGATAACAAAATACCTAAGCCTGGTTGTTTTTTTATATACTTAATTATCCTATATACAGAATCAAAGTGAGATTTTTTTGGATTCTGCATGAACTGACTCAGATGTTGAACAGCGAAACTAATATCAGGTCTAGTGATAGTTAAATAAAGAAACTTACCCACTGATCTTCTATACATAGTGGGATCAGAAATTAAGGCATCATCAGAATTCAGCCCAAATGTCTCATCATATCCCTTACTAGTCAGTTTCAGATTCTGCTCCATAGGAGTAATAATGGGTTTACCTCCTAACAATCCAACTTCGGAAAGAAGTTCAAGTGAGTACTTTCGCTGGCACTAAAAGAGACCATTTTTTGATCTAGCAATTTCTATACCTAGAAAAAATTTTAACTCACACAAATCTTTCATCCTAAAGTTGTTTTGCAAGGTTGCTTTTAACTCAGCAATAAGAAACTGACTATTTCCACTAATCACTAAGTCATCCACGTAAATTAATAAAGCAGTAATTTCGGAACCACGTTTCTTAGTGAAAAGGGAATAATCATATAAGCTTTGCTTATAACCATTTTTTACCAGGTCCTCAGTGAGTTTCATGTTCCATTGCCTTGACGCCTGTTTTAATCCATACAAGGATTTCTGCAAACGACAAACAACATTATTCTCCCCTGTTTGCGAAAACCTTGGGGAATCTGCATATAAATTTCCTCATTAAGGTCACCATGTAAAAAAGCGTTAAAAACATCCATTTGATAAAGCGACCAATTATTTTTGGCAGCAATCGAAAGTAAAGTTCTCACAGTGACCATTTTGGCCACAAGAGAGAAAGTATCAGCATAATCGATCCCTTCCTTTTGACTGTATCCCTTCGCAACAAGGCGCGATTTGTATATGTCTATACTTCCGTCAGAGTTATATTTTATCTTATATACCCACTTACATCCGATGGCATGTTTTCCTGGAGGAAGAGCAACTATAGTCCAGGTTTTATTTTCCTCTAATGCTTTAATCTCATTTTTCACAGCATTCATCCAATTAGGATCAAGAGAAGCGTCGAAAAAAATTTCAGGTTTAGTTGTTTTATCGATCGAACTGATAAAACATTTGTGATTAGAACTGACAGCATCATAGCAAACCTGGTGATTGATCGGGTTTGTGACAGAACTGCCAGTCATAACATAGTCCTTCTGCCAACTAAGAGTTCGAACTGATCGAGATGACCTGCGTGGCTCTTCATTAGGAACCTGTATATGAACTTGGCGTTCGGATTCATCCTGATGATCAGGATATTTGGGACTGATGGAAACTGGTATTTGTTCAGGAGGCGCAATCGCTTGGGGTAAACCAAAATCAATATCAATTGATCCAACGGGTTCATCAAGGAACATATTTTCTTTCACTTTTTCCAAATTTTTTAAGGGAAAGACATCCTCCATAAATCGAACGTCTCTACTCACAAAAAAACATTTAGTTTGCAAACTCAACAATCTATATGCCTTTTGGGTTAGAGAATAACCCATCATCACACATGCAACAGATCGAGAAGCAAATTTATCAGAGGTAGGTAAAACCTTAGCATAACAGAGGCAACCAAACACACGAAGATGAGATAAGTTAGGTTTCTTTCCTAACAGTTTTTCATGCGGAGATTTTCCATCAAGAACTGGAGTTGACATTAAATTGATCAAATAACATGCAGTAAGAATGCAATCTCCCCAAAATCTTGAAGGAATTTCAGCTTCTAGCTTAATAGCTCTAGCAACTTCTAAAAGGTGTTTGTGCTTTCTTTCTACTATACCATTTTGCTGAGGAGTGTATGGACAGCTACTCTGATGTATTATCCCTTGGTTTTTAAACAAAGAATAGCATTGCTAGTTAAAAAATTCCCCCCCATTATCAGTTATAATTTTTTTAACAGATGTATTAAACTGATTTTTCACAAGCAGCAGGAAATTTCTAATAATAACTATTGCATCATATTTCAAGGCAATCAAATATGTCCAAGTGCTTCTAGTAAAATCATCAACAATGGTGAGGAAATACCTCTTATTATCATGAATGGACCTATGATAAGGCCTCCAAATATCCATATGAACAAGTTCAAAAACAGAAAGCGTTTTAGAAGAACTAACAGAAAAGGGCAGCCTATGCTGCTTGGCTAACGGGCAAACAAGACAATCAGTCTAACATTTGTTTTTAAAAGAAACAGATTTCAGGGACTCTATTTTTTCTAGGATCTGAATCGAGGCATGTCCTAAGCGTCTATGCCATAACATGGAGTCAGGATGCAAGGTAGAAGAAACTTGAAGAGCAGTAAATAGTATATGAGGTTTGAAGAGATAAAGTCCTCAAGCCTCTCTACCAATCCCCAATACCATTCCACTGCAGAGATCCTGCAGTATCACAATCTTAGGATAAAATGTAACTGAACAGGATAAGTTTGCAGTTAATTTTGCAACTGACATCAACTTATGTTTAAAATCAAGTAAGTATAAAACATTATTCAAATATTTTTAATTTCCAAAAGGATATTTTCCAGATTTTGAAACATTCGAAAATGATCCATTGGGTAATCAGACACTGGAGCTAATGGTTTTTAAATCAGTTAACCAATCGATTCTACTGCTCAGATGATATGTTGCTCCTGAGTCCAATATCCAATGATCATTTTTATGAACAGAATTATTGGATTGAACCTTACTTGCAGCATTGGCGCTAGACTCTGGAGTTTCCCGCTGCTCCTGAAGTCTGCTCAGCATTTGCCTCAAGATACTCCAAGCTCTCGGTCGAGATCATCGCAGGTTCAGCGTGCTGCATATCCAGTGGTGTCGAGCAACCTGTATCGATCGTCTCGGGTGTGGAGCAAAGGGATGGATTGGCACTTGAAATGTTATTGGCTTGGGGTTTCTTTCCTTGGTCCTGATTATTCCTTCTCCAACCAGGAGGGAACCCATTCTTTTTAAAGTATCGGGTCACATCATGTCCTTTGCCTTTACAAAACTCACAGAATAGGTTCCTTCTAGGGGGTCTGGACTGGTTAACAACATTGGCCATAGAATTCTCAGTTATACCTCTCTGATGTTCTTCTTGAATAAGAACAGAGTAAGCCTGATTAATTCTAGGAAGTCTTTCTCTCATCAAAAGGTTTGATCTAACAGCAGAATAAGACTCGTTCAAACCGTTCAAAAATTGAAAAAGCTTCAAGTTGGAGGCATGCTCAATATGTCTTTGAAACTGATCACAACCACAGTTTGGAAGACAACATATGGATTCAAACTCATCCCACAAAAGACGCAATCTAGTAAAGTAATTCGAAACAGTGTCTACACCTTGCTGAACAAGAGAAATTTCACGATGCAGCTGAAAGATTCTAGAGTCATTCACCTTATTGAATTGCTCTTTCAAGTCATTCCAAACACGAAAAGCACTAGTGGAATATACTATGCCAGACATGAGATCGCGAGATACATAGTTCATTATCCATGAAAAAACTAAGGCATTGCATCTATCCCATACTGGATGTAAACTAGCATCATAGTTCTCCTTTATGCATGATCCGTCTATAAAACCTAGCTTGTTCTTAGCTACCAAAGAAATGTACATGGCACGGCTCCAAAAAGAATAAGTGTCAGATCCAGTTAACTTTTCATATATGAGAGCAAGACCAGGAGTATCATAGGGGTGCAAAAAGAGGGGATGGTTATGGTCTATCACAGGTGGAGTTGGAGTTATCACGGTCGGAAGACCGGTAACTCCAATCACTGTGGTAGAACTAGAGGATAAGGGAGAAGAGGTAGATGCCATCAAGTCTGAGGTTGGGTTATACAAGAAAAAAAAACAGGGCACAATATCTCTGCAATTTTAAAGAAGAAAAAAAAACAGAGAAACAAATAGAGATTAAGAAGAGAGAACTTTTCGCATAAGAAATAAACACATGATATGAAGAAGTTACGTTTCATATCTCAGAGACACATGCGAAGCACATGCATGTGAAACAAAAAAAAAATGCCAAGAAAAAAAATAATATCATATCTGTACAAATATCAACATCCGAAGCAAATGCAAGTGATAGATCTAAAGGAGTAAGATCAGATCTGTACAGCTATCAGTATAAGAAATACATGTATTTACCAGATTTAGAGATAACTAAACATATACCACGAAAATGACATATAAGGATGCTAAATGACAACAACATGCAGAATACATGCAAGTGCTAGATCTAAAGGAATAAGATCATATTTGTACAAATAACATCATGAGAAATACATGTAGATACGAGATCTAAAAAAAACATGTACTACAAGAATGACGCATGTAGATATGAAGATTTTAAGATTCTTTGTCGACTTAGTTATTCATCGAATCTATTTATGCAAGAATCGAGAGTTCACTCAGATCTTCGATGTATCACATGCTAAAGAAAAACAAACAAACTCTTACGGTACACATAAACCACAGATCTGTAACATATATGAAGTATCGCATAAGTATGAGTAAACGAAGTATGAACAGAATTTCAGATCTGTAACAACAGAATATAACCGAAGAAACCACATATCTGTAACATTCATGAAAGAAACATCTGATAAAAAGAAGAAAAGAACCGATAATATCTTCAACGAAATAAACGTAAACAGCAAGGAAACAGAATTTCAGATCTGTAACAACATAATATAACCGAAGAAACCACAGATCTGTAACATTCATGAAAGAAACGTAAACAGCAAGGGAAAGGTATACCTGACCGGCGCAGAAGTATGACGAGGATCGGGAAAAGGTTATCAAAACCTTTGATTCTCTGATACCATTTAAAGATTCACGAAGATTGGGTTGAAGATGAACAAGGGCTACGGGGTTGAAGATGAACACAAGCTACAGAGATAACTCAAGAAGACTAAAGAATAGAAAATGAAATTTGTATGCTGCGGCTATAAAATACAATGGAGCATCTGCTTATATAGCAGAATAGAAAATCAATAATTACAAGAAAAGACCTGATAAAACTAACCCTAGCAATCTAAGACATAAAAATAAATATTACATAATACACCCTAAACATTATAGTATAATAAATAAACCTATAAATAAAGGATGTTAGCTTGAATTCAACATCTAAAAGGTATATGGTTCTTACCATAATAATTTAATTATCCCCAAATGGCTCCACCTTGCATTTGAGGTTCATATTAGACCATCAAATTTTTACAAGAACAAGTATAGATTATTCGTCCTTAGTTAAACTCTCAAACCGAGTCATAATCAAAATTGACTCTAAAACCGAGGTCTTGAGATGCAGAGTCTCCTTAATGCAATTTTGTTCCCAACGCCATTATAGATTTGTGATTGAAAATATACAAAACGATCAACTCTTAGAATACAACAGTATCATCTTATAGAAACTAACATAGAGTTTCTACTGACCTAACTCAACAATACATGAATTAATACAAACTGATCGAACATGACAATCAAGATGAGCAAAAATAGAACCCTACAACAAAACAGACTCATAAGACTATCAACGTAGATTGCTGGAAAAGGAATACTTGACGATAAACTAATGTAAGCAATACTTTTCTGAAATTATTCATGTCATTAATATGGAAGATTGTCCGTGAAAGAAAGCACAAACTAGATTCCATTGCAGTAAAAGTGAACGTGTAGTGTTAAATTAGATTTTACAGCTCTATGCCTTTATTATAACTTTTATTAATTATAGTATAGGCCTCCTCTCTATTTAGGCTCTTCACTCCGACCTGGGCCATGAAACTTGGGCCTTTTTCCTCTTTAGGGTTTTACTTCAAAAATTGCATGCGGAATTGCGGAGCTTTGGAAGATAAAAAGATCTCCCGGAAGAGCTTCAGTGCTTCACTTAATTGGACGCCGACTCAACAGAAGCCTTCTTTTCGGACTCTGTTCTTCTCGATCCAAGATGGTAATTCGATGCTTGACTTAGCTTTCTTCCACCAGGTTCATCATTTTGGTTGTTGTGCTATATCGAGGAAGCAAAGGCTTGATTAGTTAGGGTTCTGCATGTGGATGTCTGAAATTATTTTGGCATGTATTCTGAGACAAATAGATTGTAGTATTGGTGTTCGGTGTTGATTTGAACGCAGTGGTGGAGTAAGTATGCGACTAGTTCACGTTTACTAGGTCAAGTTAGCTGCATAGTAAATTGATTATTAGTTGAATTTGTCGATGGCTATGTGGGGAAAGGTGATCGATTCCTTGGATCTGCGCAAAGGAACGTTCTAATTGCTCTTACCGATGGAAACTTGAGGAAATTAATATCATGCTGTTAATTTAAGCAATTCAATATTCCTTGGAAAATCTCTTGCCTTTTACGGGTTACTAGTTCTCTAATTTTCAACATTTGGAAACCTTAGGAACATTCCACTGCACTGGTGGCTGAGATATTCATGAAGGCATCCTATCAAGTTTGAATTTGTTATTTAGTCTGAAATTTTAAATGACATGCTTGATGTTACAATGAAGTAGTGCATTATAATATCTCAGTAAGAGCCATTGCAAATGGTGGAGTAGTTGAATACATCTTTTATTCAGCTTTGGCTTCTTTGTTTATGATATATATCTAATAGGTGTTAATAATAGAAGAAAAGTGTGGAGACCTTTCAAATCAGAAGTGTTAATTAGGGCCGTACAGAAACATAATTTTTTTTTTTGTGCTCGACTTTTTGAAGTTTGTATCAATTTCATATCATATGCCTCAATGCTCTGTATATTTGTTGTGGATCAATTTTTTAGATGATCTGTTCTAAGAATAGTTGATTGATCATAGCTTGAATTGATGCCAATGATACAGACTTGATGATTGTAACATGTTTGTTTGACAGCCCAAGCAGATACACGAGATCAAGGATTTCCTTCTCACAGCCAGGAGAAAAGATGCAAGATCAGTGAAGATCAAGCGGAGCAAGGATGCAGTGAAGTTTAAGGTCAGGTGCTCCAAGTACCTCTACACTCTGTGTGTTTTTGACACCGAAAAAGCCAACAAGTTGAAGCAGTCCCTTCCTCCAGGTTGGTGCCATGATCATTACCTTTTGCATTTATCATCGGATTATTCGGATTTTAGCTTATTTTGTTGCGTGAGAGGTATAGAGCAAATCTATAATTTCATGTGAATCAATCTGCATTAATTAGTACCGTAATTAACGGTTAGAAATGTAGAGTTTATTTGCTTTGCTGAGAAAGTTGATCTGATTTGTTGCAGGTTTAAGTGTGCAAGAACTTTGAAGAGATGATATCTGAAATTCATCCAACTCCTGTTTTAGGAAATTAAGTTGTTTTCCTTAATATTTTAGATTGACTGTAATATTTTACAGACTTATTCTGCAGCGTCTCTTTTTATTGTTTTCAAGCTACATAGCAACCTTGAAATCAAAAGCTTAATTACATATTTGTCACTTATGCTTGAGCTTTAGTACACTTTCTTTTTTATTTTATTCAAGTAATATGTAGTTAAAAGGGTATATTATTGTAATTATACTACCTGTTCACTAACCAGCGATCGTGTTCATCCTGCTCTTCAAAATACTATTTTTGCAAAAAAATCAGACCAAGTAAAAGAAAAGGAAGAGCAATATGAAGTTAATGAAAAACATATACACATCTCATTTTAACTTTTCATCCTTATGTCATTTTTTCATCAATTTTGCTTACCCAGAAGGAAAATAGAGAAGAGTGAGGAAAATTATTTACCCATAACGACTATCAGATATATATATGGAAAGACTATTAGATACTTCGTAGTTATTTTTGCCCTAATTCCTGTCCAAAACCTTTGTCTGAGGGAAAAGTGCATCGCCCTTCACTTCCATCATCTACTACTGCGTATCAATCCATTCATTCCAATCCAAACAAAGCCTTACAGAAAAGTCCTGCAATGCTGTTCTTCAGCTCAGATTATATTAAGAAAATAATGTAATTCTACAATGCAACAGTTTAACATCAAAGAACACCGCATCGATGCAAACCCAGTTTCAAAATCGTCAATAGGAAACTACAGGTGAATATATAGAAGCAGACCACAACTTAGGAGGAAGCATCTTACATCTCCTTGTTCCATTAGTTCTTCAAGCTTTCATACAGTTGCTCTCCAACCACTTACCCAATCATCCAAGTGCACATGCTAAAACGAAGGTCTATAAAACTGAGTGAATCCAATATCTCAAATACTGATTGCAAGTGACTGACCAAAAACACCTGAATTTCCCTAGCCTCGCCTCCTCATTTTACATAAGACCTGTGAGATTCTGAGAGGAGTAAGCATCAGTCAATCCTGAAAGGCAATGCAAGAAATTAATCGAGTATGCAATTAGGCAGTGCTTTTCTTTAATCAGCTTTTAGAATGATAAACTAATTCAATTCATTATTACAAAAAATTGCTCTGACACAAATGTCACAGACAAATTTCCAAATGGTTGCACTTTTAGACTTTAGTATCCATTAAAAGAAATTTAGCACAATAAGGTAGGAGAGACGAGCACGAACCTAGTTCACAAATCTAATGGTCAGAAGAATCAGGTGGTATGGAATTGGCATTGGAACTTTCATAGCCTCCGCTTGTTGGATGGGGTTGATAGTAAGGTGGCGGTGGTGGTGGAACCATAGAAGGTGCGTTTCCAGAGGTAGGTGTTCCTGAACTTCCAGGGACTCCCTGTGGAGGGATGCTCAATGTAGGAGGCCTCGGCAATCCATTAAGTTGAGGCGCAGAAGAGTTGGGAGCTCCTGGTGGCGCCATCATAGGTGGCATGTTTGGTAGAGGCGCGTAACCTGTCAATACAATCATACCAATTACTTAATGTTAAAAAAAAAAAACTCCATTTATTGACTCTTCGAATAAATAACTAGGATCATGAGACGTCCCACTTGTACACATCAATACAAAACTAAAACCCTTAAATTAAAATGGCAGAAGAATAGTGCAAGCTGTGTTTACCTGGAACGCCAGGTCCAGGCCTGGGCAAGGGCAATACAGGAGGCCTCATCGGGAAGTGTGACTGCATGGGATGTTGTCCATTTGGTCCCATAGGCATCATAGGTGTCGGTAATACAGGCAGACGCGGTCTTGCCATGAGATGTTGATTGTATGCTGCACCAACTTGTTGGAAAGCTGCTGCATTTCCCAAGTGTTCCTTGATCCTCTGGTCGATCAAAATTTGGGTTTGCTGTGCCTCAAATTGTTGGTAGTATTGTCTCACATTTGCCTGAATACCATTCAAATGGGACAAATGCTCATCAAGCCCAAAATTATAATGCAAAAAATGAAACAACCTCCAAGGAAAAATCTGCAAATCCATATCGAGTGGTGTACCTTGTGCTTGTAACCTGCATTGTGTTGCTTCCGGACTGATGGCTGAGAAAAATGAAGTAAAGATTAGCATACATAATGGGAAGGCACTTTCAATTTGGACACAAAAACTGTATCGATTTAACATGTGTGGCCGAACTAACAATATCTTTCCAAAGTAACTAACGGAAAGTGTGGCCCAAAGAAAAGGTCGAACCAAGAACGTCATAACTCATAACAATCTATTGTTTGTCACTAAGACAAAATCAAGATTTTAATTTTTCGTATATGGAAGCAACAGAGGAAGAGAGGATCTATCAATGAAAGATACGATGTTATGCTCTAAGCAAACTATTAAAAGTTATTCAGGTGCATTACACAAACTTAATACGAAGAAAACCCCGATATGCTGAAGAATAATCACTAACAACCAAGTAGCACAAAGAAACTACTGTTAAAGGGAAGAAATCCAGCAATCCCCAATCTATTAATCTCCGATGAACTAAAACATAAAGGAACCGAGGATCCATTACAATTGAATCCTCTGTCCCTACGGGTACATCAAACCAGCATAAAGTAGATGATTCATCAAAGAATAGCACAAGAATCAACTTACAGAGTCGTGCGTCAGGTAAGTGTCGCAATAGTCGCAATAATACCTGCAATCAAGAAATGGACGCCGAAGAAAGATTCAGCATATTAGCTTAAGATGTAGCCATAGAATGCTAAAGCGTAGATCATTACCGCGGCATTGTTACAAGCAAATCGATGCAGAAGCAGCAAAAAGAACCCTAGGAGAGAGAAACAGACTGGGAAGGCAGAAGTTTCTGGTTCAATTGAGTTGATTTTTCGTAAAGGCTGTGGTACTGGACCAGCCGGAACCGATCGAACTCCAGTCATAAGTCCGGTTCTGATTCAATCTTCCTTTCGAGGAGGAGTATGGTCTAATTACACGGCGGGGCCTGGCTTTTAACTACACATCCGAATCCGGCCCACATTTTATGGGCCTAAATTTATTAATTTATCCAAATTCAAAGAACAAATAAATCTTATATAGTTATTTTATTATTACGTAAATAGGTGCACCCATTTATTTATTTCAACATATTTATATTTTTCTACGTAGTTTAATGCATATGTATAATTGATGGATGTGATTAAATCCACGGTTAACAATATTTTATCGGTTAAGTTTTATGAAAGGAAAAACTCAATAAATTGTCAAACATTAAAAATCGAAACTTTCGGTTTCAAACATTAAACGAAAAACTCAATTTTAATCCAAATATTATGATGTAAAGTGGTATTTTACCCTTTTGACTTTGAGAACTAAAAACTATTATTTAACCCGAACTCTTGTTTCTTTACTTTTTTTACCTTTGAATTTAATATGCCCACATTTACAATCAAAATAAAATTTATTTATTTTCTTTGAGATTTCAAAATTCATTTTTATCTGTCCAAGATTCTGTTTTCTTTTGTGTTTGTTTGTTGTGCTCAACCAAACTAAAAATGTCTGAAAGAGAGAATGGTGTCCTTTGTTTGTTTTCTCTGTTGAATGCAGCTTAGCTTTCTTCTTCTTCATTCTTCATCTTCTACTTTGTGACTGACGGGAAGGAAGCTCCTCCAATCAGAACAGGGAATAAATTGATAAAAGATTCCCAGTTTTGGATTCATCTCCACTCCAACATCACTGTTCATGTCAGACTCTGACATATCTACGATCTCTATCATTCAGCACTGACATCAATTATTATCAAACAAAATAATTATAAAAACACTGTCGGTCAAAATTTATACTAACAAAATTCTGAATTGATTGGTGAACAAATACATAATAAATAGTATAAATTTGTCAAATGCAGTGGGTGTGGGTTTGATAGGTTGTACAATTACAGATATGATTTTTTTGTCCAATTTTAACTGATAATTATATATATATTTTAAAACTAAAATGTAGAAAACGTTATAAATCTACAAAATATACATTACACTTGGGCTAATCATGGGCGGACCAGGCCGGTCTTGAATGCAAGACCGAGACCGAAAATTCGGTCTTGCCTTCTGGAGGACCGAGACCTCGGAAAAAAAAAACGACTGAGTCGATCTTTTTGACTCGGGACGGTCTCGGTCCTTGACCGAATATGGCAAAAAAAAAAAATTTTGTCCAAACTCCAAATACAAATAACAAACATACAAAGTACAAATCAACCAAGTAACAAACATACAAAGTTCTAAACAAAGTTCATTTTCTCCCAACATTACATACAAGTTACAACAATACCATACAATATCCAAGATACATTAATGGAATCAAAGTTCGCGTAAGCCGTAGCCCGTAACCATGTTCCCCTAGTCATCATAATCCAAATTAGACAACGGAAATGTTTGTGTCAACTCGTTTGTCACCTCAACAGATTATGTAATTATAAAGAATAGTATAATACAAATATACAATTGACTAGTACAATACAATTGAACTAGTTGAAGATTTGAGTACAATACAAATATGAAGATTCAACTACCACCAATTTAAAATGTCAAAATCAACTCTAAGAGTCTCGAGATCTTCCCTTAAATACTTCTCTAATTCCGATTTCTCATCACTAATTTCTTGCTGCCCACTTTTACTCAAGAACTTCATATCCAGATAATCCGCGGACACATTACTAACATCTGCATGTGAAGTAGTAATTTTGCTGACTGCATTATGATCCTCTGACATAACTTTTTCTTTCTCAAAATGTGTCTCATACTGTTGATACAAAAACTCCAACGTCAAATTCAATTTGTTTTTCAATTGAGCAAATAGTGTTATATCATAACACTCGTCAATCATCCATGACACATATATCAATTTACGCCTAGGATCAAGTACAACAGCTACAAACAACAACATATTAAGACTTTTCACAGTTCCCCAATATTTGTCATATTTTTTCTTCATCTTTGCAGCCATGGTAGAAAATCTAGCATCTTGCAAATGTTCACTAATTTGCATTGATATCTTACACACTTCAGTCATGCAATTGTTGCTGGTAGCATAAGAAGAACCAGAAACAACCAGCAACAAGTAGAGTCGCATCATAGAAAATTCTAAGAAATGACAAAACTGACTCAGCAAAATCTCAATCTTCATTAGTAGGAACTCCTACACCACTACTAAGCTCCATGGCATACTTCGAGTTAGTTTTCCCTTCCAGATATTCAAATGTCTTTCTATACTTGATAGTTGTCTCTAACATAATAAAGGTGGAATTCCACCTTGTTTCAACATCCAAACACAAATTTACTATCCAAAACAACTTTTCATGTTCAACTGCATCCTTAAACTTCTGTAACCTAGCTGGAGATCATCTCCAAAATCTAACTGCTGTACAGATTCTGCTAATAGATACAGTGATATCCTTCAACTCATCCTTCACAGTAACATTAAGAACGTGTGCAACACACCTAACGTGAGAAAATTCCCCTTTAAATATGGTTGTGTTCCATACTTGAAACCTTCTTTTCAAATGGTTAACAAGAACATCATTAGAACTGACATTATCAACAGTGATAGTAAGCACTTTGTTAATACCCCACATAACCAAACATCTTTCAATAACTACACCCATCGATTCACCGGTGTGGCTAGCAACTTGGCAAGAGTTCAAAATTTTCTTATTCAACTTCCAATCAGGATCAATATAATGAGCAGTCAAATACATAAAACACTGATTTTTAATGGAGGTCCATGTATCAGTCGTAAGACAAACCCTTTGTTGTGACACAAGAAAATACTGTTTCAACTTCAATTTCTCTTCATTGTACAAACTAATACAATCCTGTGCAATAGTTAGACGTCCAGGCAATACAGCTTTTGGGTTCAAGGATCTTACAAACCTTTTGAAACCCTCATTCTCAACTAAGTTAAATGGTTTTTCAATCTCAATTATCATCTTTGCTAGTTCCTTACGAGCTACTTCGTTATCAAACTTCCATGACGCTTCACTACTAGCAGCAAATGTAAATGCAAGAGTCTTTTGTTGTTTATCTTGGACTCTATGTGGATTAAGTTTGCATATTTCAAGATGGTGGTGCAAACCACTAGTTCCTTGAGCACTACTACAAGCAAAATCTTTTCCACAATAATTGCAAGTAGCTCTACTAGTTGAAGCATTTCTCACAAAATGTTTCCAAACAGAGGACCAAGTTTTACCTCTAATAGTTGCAGCACTTGCACTTAAAGGTGGTAGACTTGCAGTTTCAGTGATTGTCGGTGCATCTACTAATGGAGTTGGAGTTGACCCAGCATCACTTGGAGCCGGGTGCGAACTTGGAGCATCAGATTCACACTCACACACCAAAGTCATCTACATAATTAACAATCCAGTGTTTATGTAATCTACAATTACTAAACACTCAAGAACTAGACAAGACAATGCTTAATAATACGACACCCAAGCTGGATGCCTAAATGTGAGGAAAATATCAACCTTGGAGAACAACACCAAAGTTGGATGTCGAGATGGGACAACCCAAGATCTATATAAGCATCAAAACCTCTATAAATAATACGACACTCAAGTCCCTTATCTCGTAGTAGAGTTGTGCATAAACTAATTAGAATCTTAAGAACCATGCAGAAAACAAAATCCTATCTATGTGATCAAAGTATTGAATATGAGCATACTCACATGCCCTAAAAAATATATAAGACCCCAAGAGCTTGAAATCTCAAACAATTTGCCTATTCAAATTAACTGGAAAAATTAGGGGAAGAAGTTCAAAGCATGCCATTGAACGAATTCGAATTCGATTACTAGTTTTTCAGTCCCTAATCTAGCATCTACTACTTTCAGTGTTTTAGTCCCTAAACTTAGAATTCGAATTCGATTACACCTAAATCAGTAAATCCCTAAATCGAACGAACGAATTCGACTCTACTCTACTCAGTCTACATTTGAAGTTCCCTAAATCGATTACCTTCGAGTGGCGACGACACCGAAGATGTCGTGGAGCTGTCGTGGAGGATGGAAGGAGCTGGACACCGAAGTGGCGACGACACCGAACAAATGAAATGAGTGATTGCGCCTGCTTGTTATCAATTTTAGGGTTTCTGAATTTTGCACTAACTTCATGTCGGTCCGGTCCAAACCGGGCTTTCGGGGGAAAAAATCCGAGAACGAGACCGACCTTGAAGAAAAAACCCGTCCACTCAGTCTCGGTCCTAATCGGTCTCCATCCTAGTCGAGCCGGTCTCATGCCAATCTTGTCGGAAATTCGGTCCTACCGTTTCTTTTCATCGTACCTATGTTACACAACCATTCATTACTTTGTAATGCATGGAAAATTTATTTGGATTCTGAACCGCACATTAAAAAAGGTGTATGGATTTAATTTAAAAATATATATAAAAAAAAAGACATCTGCTTTTTGAAACGTGGCCTGATCCACTTCCAATTTTCTCTGCACTCCAAGTTCAATGTGGACGCTTGTCAAAGACTCAAAAACAAAACTTCCCTTTCTTGTTTTCCTTTTTTATTTGTAATAATTGCAATTTGGTGATTACTTAAATGCTATCATCATTTTTTTAGAACTAAGGTCTGTTCTTTATTTTGTCTGGACAATAAAACAGACCAACCAAGATTACCAAAGATTTTCTATCCATAATTCAATTCTGGGTTTTGCAGAAAAATAGTTAAAAATCTTTGATTTGTAAGTGCATGTATATAGGAAGCTCTCTTCATTAATTTCATTCCTTATTTCAGTTCAACACTCTTCTCTCTCTCTGCCATATTTTTTGGCGGGCATTTCTCCTTTTTTGTTTCACCATCCGTTACGAGTTCTCAAGAACCAGCACAAACGAATTCAATTCCCTCCTTATAAAAAAATGAAATCTTGCCGCATATCTGAAGATCTGCTTGGTTCCTTGACGAAATCTGGAGTTTCTTGATCTGGATTCTGCAGGAATGGCGAATCTTGTTCCCGGAGTACTGCTCAAGCTGTTGCAGCACATGAACACTGGCGTCAAAGTCTCTGGAGATCACAGATCGTCTCTGTTGCAAGTGGTGAGTATTGTGCCTGCACTTACTGCTGGCGGTGAGTTATTCTCCAACCAAGGCTTCTACTTGAAGGTCTCCGATTCTTCACACGCCACTTACGTCTCTCTTCCTGATGACCACAATGATCTAATCCTTAGTGATAAAATCCAATTGGGTCAGTTAATCCATGTAGAAAGGCTCAATTCAGGGTCCCCTGTCCCGATCCTAGTAGGGGTTCGTCCCATCCCGGGAAGACACCCTTGTGTGGGGAGTCCTGAAGATATTGTGGCAGCTACTCCGCTAGGGTTTCTCAGCAATAACAACTCTGCAGGGTCTAAATCAGGAAAATTGAAAGCAAATATGGTTAGTTCTAATGAGGAAAAGAAGAGCACGGATAGAAAACCCACTTCATTTACTCGATCGAAGTCCCAACTGTCGAAACCATCACCATCTGTTGAGCCTCCACTACGGAGAATGAAATCGGTTAGCACGAGGTCAATCCCTTCTTCACCCACGAGCTGCTACTCTTTGCCAACTTCTTTTGAGAAATTTGCTAATGGGGTGAAAAAGCAACAATCTGAGATTCATAGATTGAATAAGGTGAATTCATCGAAGTTGGGATTCGTAGAAAAGGCAAGTTTGGTTCGTGGGGGGAGTTCAAAATCATTGAGGCTGCCATTAGATAGCTCGATTAAGAGTCTGATGCATCAATCTGGGATTGGGGGAAAGGGGTTGAGGAAGAGCTGGGAAGGAAACGTAGAAGTGAAAACAAGGGAGACACCAAAACTAAGGTCCTCCCCTCAGATCAAATCAACGAGCAACTCTGTAAGTCTTGTTAATCCAATTCTGCTGATACTTCTAATTTCCTTATGCAATGAAGAAGCTGTTATGCTTTAGTGTATAGGGTTGGAGATTGGAAAAGTATGCATGCTGTTCTTAGTTTTGTTAGTGTTCTTCTTATGCATATGATGTGCGCCATTTCGTGTCTCAGACCCCTCGAAAGGGTGTATCGAATGACAAATTGGCATCTTCTAGAAGAGAGTTGACAAATCGAAAGGCGGCTACCACAGCCCCATCTGCTGCTAAAGAAGAAAACAAGGTTCGAACATCCATGAAGAAAGTTTCTGGAAATGGGGGAGTGTCAGTTAATAAGCCACGGGATTTCGGAAGAACACAGTTGGGAGGAGAAGCAAATCATGGATTACCCAGCCATTTCGTCAAGCTTCCTGTTAGAAGTCTGCAACTGAGAGATGGAAGCATTTCATGGAGTGCCCTTCCTTCATCTCTTGCAAAGCTTGGCAAGGTATGCAACCTGCTCTATCAGAGATTGAAATATTTCAAACTATTTTTTTTTTTTAAATAATATTTTGTGAATCCTTTTTTTTATGATACAGGAAGTGATGAAGCATAGGGATGTTGCAAGAACTGTTGCTATTGAGGCTGTGCAGGAAGCTTCTGCTGCTGAGACATTACTCCAGTGGTTAAGGTATTTATCAAACTTTATACTCACTCTATTTGTATTTATACTCAATCTATGAAAACTTTTGTGATTCTTTTCTTCATTTTTGAGCCTTAATAAAATAAAATTTAAAGAAAATAAAACTTAAGTGACTTGGAACTCCTTTTGGTGTTTTTCTTGCTCAAGATTGCTCGAGTTTTTTTTTTATATTATTATTTTACGTAATTTATTTATGTAACATATAAATTAATATTTTTTTAATAAAATTTCATTATACTACTCTCACGGCTATGATTAATTTTCTATTATCCTCGAATGGTTATGCATAGGGCTGATCATGGCCGAGCCGGGCCGGAAGGCAAGACCGAGATCGAAATTTCGGTCTTGCCTTCTGGAGGACCGAGACCGACCTCGGCCAAAAAAGTCTACCCGAGTCAGTCTTTCTTGACTCGGATCGGTTTCGGTTCTGGACCGAATCTACACCCAACAAAAATAAACACTATGAGTTCACGGTATTCTTTAGTAAAAGGCGAAGGAATAGTTCACCTCTCAAAGAAACACTATGAACTCACTATATTCTGTAGTAAATTTATCAAAGATGCACATTTTATAGAGATAGAAAACCTCCAAAATCCACATTCCTTTCGGTGGGGTATTATGAAAATCTCAAATCCACATACATTCGGTCTGGGCCGGTCATAAACGGGCTTTCGGGAAAAAAGCCCAAGACCGAGACCGACCTTGAAGAAAAAAACCCGCATGTTCGGTCTCGATCCTAGTCGGGCCGGTCTCGGACCGGTTTTGTCGAAAATTCGGTTCTACAGTCTTTTTTTATCACCCCTAGTTACGCAGTATGTTAGCTGAACTTTTGAGAAAACACAATCAGAAAACTTTGTGTAAAAACGCAAACCGAAGATTATTCGAGAATCGATCAAATCTTTTACTCTTTGTAATGTTGTTTTGATTTGACATCCTCTTCTCTCCTTTTAGTGCATACACAGATCTGATATCCAATGCTAAAGAGGACAACGTTCAGCAAACTGTGGAGGAGTTCTTGACTCTTCATTCGAGATTGAATACCTTCATCACAAATTCTTCGAGCACTAACAATCGACGAATGTCAGACGAATCGATACAGGACTCGATAGAGAGAAGAAGAAAGCAGGCAGCTTCATGGATTCATGCTGCTGTTGCCACTAATATGTCCATCTTCACCGTATTCTCTAGTAGACATGCGACTTCAAATCTCCTCACGACCCACCAGAAACCTGACCTGCAGGGAAGTCGAGTTGCAGTGATTCTAGAAAGCAACAATGGTCTGCAAAAGAAGACCCACCAATCCATTGGGGGTTTGAGGATTGGGTCGTCCATGGCCCGACTACCCAATATCCAGAATACACAATCACAAGGTGAGGATAAGAATGTTGGTTTATCTGGAGAGTGGGTAAGAGGAAATGGGTTTGAGGCGATCATTGACTTGTGCAACAAGCTAAGGGTGGAGTCCGAGGAATGGTTCATCGGGTTTGTGGAGAGGTTCCTAGACTCTGAGACATCAAGGGTGTTGTCTGGGAACTGTGAGATTGCAGTTATGCTGAGTCAGCTCAAGAGGCTGAATGATTGGGTTGATGAGATTGATGATGAAGAAGAAGATTGTGATGAAGGTGTCTCTGCAGAGACTTTGTCTCGGTTACGACACAAGATTTACGAGCATCTCCTCATCAATGTGGAGTCTGCTGCTGCTGCACTAGAAGGAACAACTGCAACCAAAATCTAGCTACCTACCAAAGAAGAAGAAGAAGAAGCATTGGAGAAGTAGGGGTCGGGGCAGGATGGGGTCGGGAAATATTACACAGATGGATTCATTGTATACAAATTGATAGGTAGAGTAGAGTATATGGAAATGATCTTGTACATGAATCAAGCAGTAAATGAAAATGAAGTGAGCTTGTCTTTTTTTCTGGTGTCAGAGTTGAGGATACCATTGTTAGCATTAAAGTTTAAACCCTTTCTACCAAAAAAATATATATATGCATCTATTTATTGTCTGGTGGGGGTTAATTATTACTTTGCTAGTTAAATTTTAGTTTTTTGAAAAAGTAGGTATTTATATTTTTAGAAAAGTAAGTATACACAAAAAATATTTCGAAAAATAGGTATACGCGCATCCAGGGTTAACGCGTATTGGAAATACGTGCACCCCTGAGTGGCGCATATCAACCTACATCAATTTGTTTTTTTTAAATATTTTGTTCGATAACACGACTCGATATTTAATTTAAAATAAAATTATTTATCTATTAATTTTTTTTTTTTTTTATAGTAAGTAGATATTTTAATTGCGATTCAAATGATTCAAAAAGTATTAAATTTGGATATACGGATTGACTGTATGCTCTGCCGTAAGTTGAGATATAAAAATTTGACTTAAAAAATTATAACTCAGACCATTTAAGTTCAAACTCACCACGGTTAACGTAAATTTTAATTACTATTTGGACTTACATGGTTAACCGAGGTGAGTTTGGACTTACATGGTTTGAGTTTTAATTTTTTAAGTCAAATTTTTATAGCTTAACTTACGACAGAGCGTACAGTCAATCCGTAAATCCAAATTTAATACTTTTTGCATAAATTGAATCGCAATTAAAATATCTACTTACTATAATTTTTAATTTTTTTTTAATAGATACATAATTTTATTTTTAATTAAACATCGAGTCGTCGTTATCGAACAAAATATAAAAAACATTGTTGTGGGTTGATAGGCGCCACCGTGGAGTGCGCGTATTAGAAATACGCGCTACCTCAGGGTGCGCGTATACCTATTTTTCGAAATATATTTTTTGTATACTTATTTTTCTAAAAAAATAAATAAATACCTACTTTTTCAAAAATCTCGTTAAATTTTGATGGTATGAACAAGCTGAAATCTTTTGGAACAAATTATTAGTTGACTTGTTATATTTTGTTTTGTATGAATTGGACTTTGAAAAATTGTATTCTACTAATTAAATTTTGCGAAAATTGGCATGATGAACATGTATGAACCTTTCTATCACCATTTAGTAGTAAATTGGACAAAATTAGCAAATTATAACTTATTATAAAATTAACTAATAGTTTATTTATTTTTTAAAAAGAATAAATTATAAATTGTGTAGATAAAAGTTTAGCAAACAAATCAATAATATTAACGTCATCTATTATTTTATTAAACCTTCGTCGGTAAGTGTCTACTTCCCCCGCCAGGCCGCCCCCCACATAGCATTCCTGTTTTTTTTCTGATTTTTTTCAGAAAGTATACACTTTCGATTTTTTTTTTGAAAAAGTGTATATATAAAAATAATATTTAGAAAAGTATGTATACGCGCGTCGCGCCTATTCAATAGGCGCATCCTAGGGATGCGCCTATTGAATAGGCGCGACCCTGGGGTGCGTTTATTCCACAGATTTTTTTTCCTCATTCGAACCAAACGGTCTATCAGAAACCACGTTGATTTTAAGCCTGCTTATGGTTTTCCTCATAAATAGAAATTGAGAGATAGTCTCACGCGTTGCTTCATCTCAGTATTCATAGGTCCAAATTCCTCTACGTTAGTCTCACCAAATTCCTCCAGTAAACAAGAAAGGAAGTTATAAGAAGTTAAATACTTTTTTCCTGTCCTAAATTTTCCAACTTGTTCTGAACAACATCCGCGAGGTAAAACATTGAAACAAAGTTGTTTATTCACAAATTTCTGAGTGAGACTTTTCTTCAAATACACTAGCTAGTTTGACATTTTCAGGAATTACTGCTGCAAAAGAGCTCTTTGGGGTTTTTAGGTGCAAGAGCTAAATTTTCCAACTTGTTCGCGTATACAACATCCGCGAGGTAAAACACTGAAACAAAGTTGTTTATTCACAAGTTTCTGAATGAGACTTTTCTTCAAATACACTAGCTAGTTTGACATTTTCAGGAATTACTGCTGCAAAATAGCTCTTTGGGGTTTCCATTCTTGCGTCTCGGCTGGTTCTCTAAAAATGTGAAGTTTAGATACTAACATGGTACGGTAACCAAGGTCTTTCAAGCGACCTGATGCTTGTTCATTCTCTAGGCTAGTCTCACCAGGCTACAATTGCTAAAGCATAAGCATAACACATTAACACTAACCAGGCTAGAGAGACGTACATCTCTGACTCAACATCTTCTGAATATCTTGTAAAGCTTCTCCAATGACTATAGCTTTTTAATTGAGTTTTTTTAAAAAGTAATCATTATACAGAAAATCAAGAGTCTTCAGATGAGGATTTTTGGAGTTCGGGTGAGGATAAACAAGCTAGTGTCAAACTAGCTAGTGCATTTGAAGAAAAGTCTCATTCAGAAACTTGTGAATAAACAACTTTGTTTCAATGTTTTACCAGCCGAGGAATTTGGTGAGACTAGCGTAGATGAATTTGGATCTATGAATACTGAGATAAAGCAACGCGTGAGACTATCTCTCAATTTCTATTTAGGAGGAAAACCATAAGCAGACTTAAAATCAACGTGGTTTCTGATAGACCGTTGTTTCCACTTGCATATCCAACAACACCAGCCAGGGGGTTTAGATTTCTCTTGATAGAGAACCAGCCGAGGAATTTGGTGAGACTAGCGTAGAGGAATTTGGACCTATGAATACTGAGATAAAGCAACGCGTGAGACTATCTCTCAATTTCTATTTAGGAGGAAAACCATAAGCAGACTTAAAATCAACGTGGTTTCTGATAGACCGTTGTTTCTGATAGACCGTTGTTTCCACTTGCATATCCAACAACACCAGCCAGGGGGTTTAGATTTCTCTTGATAGAGAACCAGCCGAGGAATTTGGTGAGACTAGCGTAGAGGAATTTGGACCTATGAATACTGAGATAAAGCAACGCGTGAGACTATCTCTCAATTTCTATTTAGGAGGAAAACCATAAGCAGACTTAAAATCAACGTGGTTTCTGATAGACCGTTTGGTTCGAATGAGGAAAAAAAAATCTGTGGAATAGGCGCGACGCGCGTATACATACTTTTCTAAATATTTTTTTTATATATACACTTTTTCATTTTTTTTTTCGAAAGTGTATACTTTCTGAAAAAAATCATTATCTTCTTTATAATTTGCTTAAGAACAACCAAATAGGAGCTAATAATCCAAACGTACGAGATACCAGGAATAGGAGGCTCGGGCAATTTTGTTGGGTGTCAATCTTGCAAAACATTTTTGTTGGAATTCGGTTGTAATTGAGTCAGATTCGGAAGTGGTGATTAACCACATTCTAGGGTTAGTCCATTTTTGGGAGATAGAAACAATTATACAAAATAGTTTATACTTGGCAGAGTCGGTTGTGAATCTGTCTTTGGTTAGAATACCTAGATCCGCGAACCTTTGTGCGGATTGGGTCGCCAAAAGGGCTTTAGAGTGGATGTGTCCGTGTGATTGGGTTTCCCAACCCCCAACCCCTCTCCTAAAGTTGTTTCATTTTGATTCCGTTTGTATCGGGAACCTCTCGGTTCCCCAATTTTGTGAGTAATATACGAAGTTAGTTTGGCCAAAAAAAACCAGGAATACTTAGCTCGGAATCGAAAACAAGAAGGATTAGAGAACTATTAAATTAGGTAATTATCATACTTTGTAAAGAAGTAATATTAAGATATTATAAAGAGTAACCCATAAAAATGTTAATTTTGAACACGACTTATGAGTAAACGATAGTTTAGAGAAAAAAAAACACTTAATCTACTAGTGCATGTTGAAGTTTTATTTAGGAAAAGTGTTGAAGTACAAGCTATTATCCTAAGTTTAGGGTTGTATTTGTTATTTTTAATAGTTTAGAGTGTAATCTGTATTTGTTTTATTCTTAGATCAGATTTGTTAGGGTTAGAAATTCAGGGACTTATCTTGTAATTAGATTAGATTCGTTCTCCTATTTAAGGAGATGTATCTCCTGTGCAGTCACATATCAATTTACATTTCCTGATAAACTTCTCTCTCGCCTAGGGTATCTCTGTTCATCTTCTATGCCGTTACTTCGTTCCACATTCGGTTCCCATTCTTCACATGGTATCAGAGACTTCCGTGCTCTGACGCACCATCATCGATCCTGTTTTCTTCACCACGAACGTGCCTTCATGGTTTCTGTTTCCTTCATCGTCATCAAGTGACGACTACGGTATCGTGTTCTTGTCTCTGACTATTTCTTTTTTTATGTTTATGTAATGGCGACCGAGAAATCCGTTGGATCTTTATAAAGTTTTTGTGTTTCAGATCTGCTTTCATATTTCTCTTTTATGTTTTTTTTTTCCGTAATCTTGTTTATCATATCCTATGATGACGATATATGACTTGTTTTTTTTTTAGAAATCTGCTGGATCTATATGAATAAGAACTTGCGTTTCAGATTTGCTTTCATTTTTTTTGTTGCGAATCTTTAAAGCTTTTTTGTGTAATAGATCTGTTTGTTTATTAGATCTACATGAATAAGAACTTGCGTTTCAGATTTGCTTTCATTTTTTGTTGTTGCGAATCTTTAAAGTTTTTTTTGTGTAATAGATCTGTTTGTTTATTACATTGTTTCATATTTGCTTATTTCATATTCGGTTTTGTTACAAATCTTTAAGATCTTTGTGTTGTAGATCTGCTTGTTTCCTATAGATGTTTCATTCATTTGAAATGACTCCATTCATGTGTGTTCTTTGAAGATCTGTTATTCGCTTTTTTTTTTATGAAATCATTATTTCCGCTGATTACTTTGGTTTATATCATTTCGTTTATTATTGTTGATTGTCTGGTTATGTGGTGATTCTATGCCTCTGTTTTTTTTTCTTGTTGTATAAATTCTCATTATCGTTCATATTCTATCATTGTACACACTTATTAAAGGCATGTATCAATGTTTTTCTGATTTGTCCTTTTTTAGAATATGTGTATGAATGATATAAGAGGCTCTGTTTGTTGATCCGAGTCTGTTTCTTTTGTTTTTTTATTGCATTTCTTGTGCAGCTTTTTTTTACCTATCTTTTTTCCTTCATACCTGTCCCTATGGCATCTACCTCTGCACCCCTATCTTCTAGCTCTACCACCGTGATAGGAGTCACTGGTCTGTCGACCGTGGTGACTCCGCCCATGATAGACCATAATCACCATATGTTTTTGCACCCTTCTGATACTCCTGGACTATCTCTTCTATTAGAAAAATTGTCTGGTTCAGACACGTATTCTTTTTGGAGTCGTGCAATGTATATTTCTCTCTTGGCAAAAAACAAGTTGGGTTTTATAGATGGGTCGTGTGTTAAGGAAAACTATGATGCCAGTCTGCATCATATTTGGGATAGATGTGATGCCTTGGTGTTTTCTTGGATAATGAATTCTGTGTCGCGTGAGCTTATGTCTAGTATTGTGTATTCGACTAGTGCTTTTCGTGTGTGGAGTGATCTTAAAGAGCGTTTTAATAAGATCAATGGTTCTAGATTTTTTCAATTGCACCGTGAGATTTCTTTAGTCCAGCAAGGAGTTGATACTGTTTCTGAGTACTTTTCTAGATTGAGGTTGTTATGGGATGAGTTTGAGTCTATTTGCTGTCTCTCAAACTGTGGTTGTGAACAATTCCAGAGGCATCTTGAGCATGCATCGAACCTGAAACTGTTCCAGTTCCTTAATGGTTTGAACGAGTCATACTCAGCTATCAGGTCTAACCTGCTCATGAGAGAGAGACTTCCATCTCTTAACCAAACTTACTCTCTTCTTATTCAAGAAGAACATCAGAGGGGTATTTCTGAGAACAATATGGAAAATGTTGTGAACCAGTCCAGACCACCGAGAAGGAATTTATTTTGTGATTTTTGCAAAGGCAAAGGGCACGATGTGACCCGATGCTTTAAGAAAAACGGTTTTCCTCCTGGTTGGAGAAGAAACAACCAGGATCAAGGAAAAAAACCCCAAGCCAATAACATTGCCAGTACCAATTCCTCTCTCTCTGTTCCACACCCGAGTCTGTTGACACAGGTTGTTCTATGCCTCTGGATTTGCCGCGCAACGATTCAGCCATGATTTCAACTGAAAGCTTGGAGCATCTGGCACACATGATGAGTAAGATTCAGGAGCAGAATGACACTCCTATAACAAGTGCTAATGCAGCAGGTATGGTTCATTTTTGAAACTCTGTTCATAAAGCTGATTTCTGGATATAGACTCTAGAGCTACTGATCATATGAGTATTAGACTAGACTGGTTAACTGATTTAAAAGACATTAGCTCCAGTGTCCGATTACCGAATGGTTCATGTTCAGGTGTTTCTAAATCTGGAAAATGTTTATTCGTTAATCTGAAAAAATTGAATGACGTTTTATATCTGCCTGATTTTAAGCATAATCTGATGTCTATCGCCAAATTAACCAAGGATTTATCCTGCTCTGTTACGTTTTACCCTAAGATTGTGATAATGCTGGATCTTTACAGTGAAATGGTATTGGGGATTGATAGAGAAACGGGTGTGCTTTACCTCTTCAAGCCTCATATACCATCCACAGCTCTTCAAGCTTCTTCTTCCTTGCATTCTCCTTCCATGTTATGGCATAGACGGCTAGGACACGCATCTATTCAAACTTTATAAAAAATTGACTCTCTTAGATCGGTTGTTTTTCAAAACAAATGTGTTGTTGGTTGTTTTGTTTGTCCGTTAGCAAAACAACATAGATTACCATTTCTTGTTAGTTCATCAAAAACATTATCTGATTTTGAACTGATTCATATGGATGTTTGGGGGCCCTATCATAAGCCCGCTTATGACAACAAAAGGTATTTTCTGACTATAGTTAATGATTTTAGTAGAAGTATCTGGACTTATTTGATTGCCCTGAAATCTGATGTTGTTGTTGTGATTCAATATTTTCTTATCCTTGTGAAAAATCAGTTTAACAAATCTGTAAAAATGATAAGAACTGACAACGGGAAAGAGTTTTTTAATGAGCAATGTAACTTGGTTTTCAAAACCCAAGGTATTTTACATGAGAGTAGTTTCCCTTACACTCCTCAGCAGAATGGAGTGGTTGAGATAAAACACAAACATCTTTTGGAAATTGCTCGTGCAATTAAGTTAGAAGCCGATATACCTTTGCATTTTTGGGGTGATTGCATTTTAACAGCATGTTATTTGATGAATTTGATGCCTACTCATGTCCTTAATGGGAAATCTCCGCATGAAAAATTGTTAGGAAGAAAACCGAATTTAGCTCATCTCCGTATATTTGGATGTCTTGGTTATGCAAAACTTTTACCCGTTTCTGATAAATTTGCATCTCGTTCTGTTGTGTGTGTGTCATGATGGGATATTCGTTGACCCAAAGGGGTACAGTTGAATTTGCAGATCAACAGTTTCTTTGTAAGTAGAGATGTTAAATACATGGAGGACGTTTTTCCCTTCAAAAATCTGGAAAAGACCAAGAAAAACTTGTTTACAGATGAGCCAGTTGGACCGACTGATGTTGACCTCAGCTTGCCCCATTCGAATGCGTCATTGGATCATATTTCTGATCCCGACCTTCCTGAACATCCAGTTGATTAGGATGATTCAGACATCCATGAACATTCACAAAATCCTAATGAAGAACCACGAAGGTCATCTCGACTAATTCGAGTCCCTACCTGGCAGAAGGATTATGTGATGTCTGGCAGCAATGTTGCCTACCCTACCCGCAATCAGGTTTGCTATGATGGTATCACTTCACATCATAAATGTTTTATCAGTTCATTAGATAAAAGTTCTGAACCTGAAAATTATGTTGATGCCTATCTTGATCCTAATTGGATTGATGCTATGAAAAATGAGATTAAAGCCTTAGAGGATAACAAAACCTGGACTATCGTTTCTCTTCCACCAGGTAAAAGGGCAATCAGTTGCAAATGGGTATATAAAATAAAATATAATCCGGATGGTACCATTGATAGGTATAAGGATCGTTTAGTTGCAAAAGGCTATAATCAGAAAGAAGGAATCGATTATACTGATACTTTTTCCCTTGTAGCCAAAATGGTCACTGTCAGAACCCTTCTATCTATTGCTGCAAAATGTATTTGGCCCCTTTATCAGATGGATGTTTTTAACGCATTCTTGCCGGGCGACTTACATGAAGAGATTTTTATGCAAATACCACAAGGTTTTCGCAAACATGGGGAGAATAATCTTGTATGTCGTTTGCAAAAATCCTTGTATGGATTAAAACAGGCTTCAAGACAATGGAATGTGAAACTCACCGAGGCCTTGGTAAAATATGGTTATCAACAAAGTCGTTATGATTATTCCTTATTTACTAAGAAGTGTGGTTCTGATATTGTTGTTTTATTGGTTTATGTTGATGACTTAGTCATCACTGGAAACAGTCAGCATCTTATTACTGAGTTAAAAACAACCTTACAATACAACTTTAGGATGAAAGATTTGGGAGAATTAAAGTACTTTTTAGGCATAGAAATTGCTAGATCCAAAAAGGGTCTCTTTCTGTGCCAGAGGAAATATTCTCTTGAACTTCTTGCTGAAGTTGGGTTGTTAGGAGGTAAACCCAATAAAACTCCTATGTAGCAGAACCTCAAGCTGACCTCAAAGGTATATGATGAGACTTTCGGTCTGAATAATGATGATGCCTTGATATCTGATCCCACTTTATATAGAAAATTAGTTGGAAAATGCTTTACTTAACCATTACTAGACCTGATATTAGTTTCTCTGTTCAACATCTCAGTCAGTTTATGCAAAATCCAAAAAAATCTCATATTGATTCTGTATATAGGATTCTCAGATATATTAAAAATCAGCCTGGTTTAGGAATTTTATTATCATCTGATTGTGATTCAAATATTATTGCTTATAGTGATTCTGACTGGGGCAGTTGTATAGAAACTAGGCGATCAGTTTCAGGTTATTGGGTGAAGTTAGGTGATTCTCTTGTATCATGGAAAGTAAAAAAAAAAAAAATAGGCTACTGTGTCTAGATCTTCAGCTGAAGCTGAATATCGTAGTGTGGGGTCTGTTGTTTCTGAAATTATTTGGTTGAAAGGTTTGATTAAGGAATTAGGAATAGAAAATTCTGTTCCTACTAAATTATATTGTGATAATAAAGATGCTATTCAAATTGCAGCAAATCCTCTGTATCATGAACGTACTAAGCATATTGAAATTGACTGCCATTTTTTGAGAGAACAGATAAATGCAGGGGTGGTCAAGACAGAGTATGTACGTTCAGGGGAGCAAATTGCTGACATATTTATGAAGGTCTCGGGGAAAGCTCAACATTATTATCTTCTCAAGAAATTAGGAATGATTGATATTTATTTAGGATATCAGCTTGAGGGGGAGTGTTGAAGTACAAGTTATTATCCTAAGTTTAGGGTTGTATTTGTTATTTTTAATAGTTTAGAGTGTAATATGTATTTGTTTTATTCTTAGATCAGATTTGTTAGGGTTAGAAATTCAGGGGCTTATCTTGTAATTAGGTTAGATTCGTTCTCCTATTTAAGGAGATGTATCTTCTGCGCAGTCACATATCAATTTACATTTCCTGATAAACTTCTCTCTCGCCTAGGGTTTCTCTGTTCTTCTTCTACGCCGTTACTTCGTTCCACATTCGGTTACCATTCTTCACAAAAAGGAAATATGGAATAAAGATAGCAAGCATATTTGACAAATTTGGAAGGTGATTAGAAGTAGTTCGTTTCATTTTGTTGCCAAATGAGTAGGGATGATACTATTGCAGTAGAAACTTGAAAATTATGATTTTTGTAATATGGTTAACTACACTATTATAGTGCAATGCGATTATAATAGTAATTCTTTTATTCGTAATGATTATAATATTTGATATATAACCGTACATATACACACACACACATATATATATGATTTGTTTTTCAAATTTAACCTTAATTTAATAATTAATTACTAAACTAACAATCGCATTTTAGAATACACAAAATTAGGACAGAATGCTGGCGAGATCAACGTTTTTGAGTTTGAAAGGTAAAAAACGCTGACCCCGTCAACTTTAAGAACATTCGTTAGAAGGACGTTCTAAATGCTGACCCCGTCAGCGTCACAATATGAACGTTGATGTGGTCAGCGTTTAAATACCAATACAAAAAAAAGTCGTTCAGCAAGCATTAAGATGCAAGATTCAAACAACATTTTGGTACCACCACCAACTATACTATGACATTTCAAAATATATACTCTGACATTTCAAAATAGAAGGGACATCCTCACCAACTATTTTGCCTACTGGAATCAGAATCGGATCGACGGTCCGACTGAGTCTGACCGTGAATCGGACCCCTGTTTAGTTTGGTTAAGATAAAAGACCTTTTTGCAAATGAACATTGTTTGAATCAGGTTGAATCAGAAGTTTTTTGGAAGACCGACCAGTTTTCGGTTCAATTTTTAGGCTTTTTTTTACAACTCAATCGGTTTTTTGGTTTAAATCAATTGGTTTTATGCAGTGTTAAACCGAACCGATTTCGATGCATTCTACTATGCATAACTTTGAAGACATTCATTTTGCTATTCACATCATCCCTACCTGCATTTTCCTCATATGCATCCACAACAACGAAATAGCCTACCTTCTTCGTCCCCTCCTTGAATCCCCATCCCCTTCCATTCCACGAAATCCCACACTATTACCACCATAACATCTCCATGGATAAACTCTACAATTTCCATGGCTGGAAGCTCAGGCAATCCCCGAGTCGAGTCTTTGATGCAGTACTCTTCAGCAACAAACTCGACCTCCTCACAATTTGTTGGAAAGAACTCCACCCATATATCACAAAGTTCATCCTCCTCGAATCAAATTTGACATTCATTGGATTCCAAAAGCGACTCTTCTTCTTCAAGAATCGAGACTGATTCCAATCCGCAGAGTCAAGGTTATTTTACAATAACACCCCGGGTAGACTCAAAACCCTATAGGAGGTGAGGGTTGGGCCTCTGATTGGGGTCTATGAGGAGTCTCTGATTGAGGCCTGGGGAGAAGGGGAGGGTTGGGCCTAAGGAGGGCTGGGTCTGGGGAATATTGAACCACACATTGAACCGAGTCTAGTCGGGTTGGACCGGACGAATCGGGAACCGAACCTCTCGTAGGTTTGAGGGTCGGTCCGGTTATGATAACACTTATTTTGGCAATAACCTCAATAACTAGGCATTACCAAGATAATGTGTCACTTTTTTGGTGCGTTTTGAAAATTTTCTTCTAAAACGCTAATGCGGTCAACGTTTAGGATGTCCTGAACGCTAACAAGATCAACATTTTTTACTTTTTAAAATAAAAAACGTTGATTTCGTCAACGTTCAGTTCCAGTTTTGTATATTCCAAAATGCGAGTGTTAGTTTGGTAATTAATCATTAAAATAGGGTTACATTTGAAAAAAAATCCATATATATATATATATGTATTTGAATTGAATTAAATATCAATGTATATGTCAAATTTGAATTGATCTCAACAGTGTTAAAATTAATATATTTTAATAATTAAGTTAATATTTTACAAACAAAAAGTCCAAAAATTGATTTAGAACACTACAATAAAATATGATACTTCGAATATAAATATACGAGTAAAATTGTAGTTGATAAGCACAATTATGAATACAGTTATAATATTAAAATTCGTATACATTATGGCTACAATTATAGTATGTAGTTATAAAAATATGATGCAATTATGATATTTACTAAAACTGCACCATAGATATATCAATGTGCGTATCAGAAATGAGCAATTACATTAAATACGACTAGATAAAAAGATGAGTTGAGAAATTATAAAATTACATAATAAATAAATAAAAGGGTAAACCATATCAACAGTCACTTATGTTGTCACTATGTGACTAAATAGTTACTTATGTTTTGTACGTAGCTAAACAGTCATGTATGTTTCAAAAATGTGACTTTTTTGTTAAACGTGTTATATTCACTCACATATGTTTGACAAATGTGATTAAATGGTCACAAAAATGATAATTTTACCCATCCCTTTTATCTTGTTCTTCATGTCCGAAATTTGATTTTGAATACAGATTTGTGCAAATTTGGGTTCAAATCGAGCTTAGAAATGCAAAATTAGGTTTGGTTCGAACCCAAATCTGCGTTTGATTCGAGAAAGAAAAGATTGAAAATGAATCACATTAAAAACAATGGAAGAGTATTTTAGTCATTCTTTCACATGATTTTTTTTTGTAATCGTTCAACCACTTTTTGAAAGATAAGTAACTATTCAGAACAAATTTCAACTGTTCACTCATATGTGCCAATATAAGTAACTGTTGAGGTAATTTACCTTAAATAAAAAAAATAACAAATGATTACAAATTGAAAATTATTTTACATAAAAAATAAAAGAATGTGTAACAAATAATATATATATATATGAAAATTAGGAAAATGGTTTTTAGTTCAATTGTTTAAAAAAATATATTAATGATCATGGAAATTATAAAACTAAAACTTCACAATAACCTTATTTATTTATTAAAAAAAAATTAAAAACCTAAAAGTAAAAAAAATGGTATAAAAAATAAAAATTTAATGAAATAAAATAAAATAAAATAAAATGGTAGGGGTTCGTTGTAGGGTTAGCAATGGTACAAGTATGACCAATACTATAATTGCATTATATTTTTCAACTACATACCATGACTGTAATCATAACTATCGCGGATTCAAATTTTAATATCATAACTGCAATTATTAACTACAATTTTAAATGTATACCCATATTCAAAGTACCCATAATTTTTGGTACTATAAGATTATCTAACTATTAAAATATTACAATTTCAACATAATCGAGTGTAATTCAAATTTGACATAAATATTACGGGTTAAATACCAAATAGCTACTCGAATTGAATTTTAAAAAACGTCTACCTCAACTTTGACACATGGGTCAAATAACTACCTCAGTTAAATTTTCCGTTAAATATGGACGGAAAATGACGCAACACCACATTATTGGTCCATAATTTTAAAAACTATATTATTTTTTTAAAATACTAAAAAAATAGAAAAATTCTACAAAAAAACTGAAAAATTAATAGGAAAAATAAGAGTTTTAAATATAATATTTTTATTAAAAATATGAAATAAAAATAAATGATTAGTTTATTTTTATTGTTTTTTTTTTCATATTTTTTAATACAAAAATTATATTAAAAACTCTTATTTTTTCTATTAATTTTTCAGTTTTTTAGTGTTTTTTAATGATTTTTTAGTATTTTAAAAAAATAATATAGTTTTTAAAATTATGGACCAATCACGTGCCCCCACGTCATTTGCCGTTCATATTTAACGGAGGTAATGATTTGACTCATGTGTCAAAGTTGAGGTAGTTATTTGCCACATGCGTCAAAGTTGAGATAATCATTTGTGAAAATTTAAAATTCAGGTAGCTATTTGTAAAACGTCCAAAGTCCGGGTAGTTATTTGGTATTTAACCTAAATATTAAAATCTAAATGATAAGTTGTTTTATATGTATATAGTTATGGTTATATCCACAAACCAAATACTATAAATGCATTGTACTATAATGGCAGTTTACCATATAAAAACAGGGTGTGACATTTTTATTTTTGAGTTTTCACCGCATCATTTTTGCTTTACTTGACTGGAGCTACTCGACAGCGACATACGTTAAGTAAAAAATAATGAATTATTTTCTTTATCTTTTTCTTTTTAAATTAAAGTGTTTTGTTAATTATTTCATATTTTAAATAAAATAGCATATCCAACAAAATCATATTTTTTTCTCTCAAATTTATAAGTATATTTTTTCAAAATTTAATATTTTCAGTTATTTTTTTGTATTTAGCATTTCATAAATTTTAATAAATAGATCTCTAAAAAATCAGGTTTTTATTTCCAAATCTCCATTTTCTTTACTTTTTTCCAGATTTTATTAAATATTTTTTCATACTATATATATATTTACATTATTGTCTAATTTTGTGCTATAACATATGCATTTTAAAAAAAATGGCCAAAAAACATGTTATGTCAACGGATGGATGATTTGGCCAAAAAAAAACAAAAAAAAAACAAAAAAAAAACAAAAAAAAAACGGATGGATGACAATTGACAAACATATTACATTAATTTCATAGTTAATCCTTTATCTATTTTATTACATTAATATTGCTATTATATATATATATATATATATATATATATATATATATATATATATTTTCTATTTATCTTGTGGTCACCAAGATGATTTGAGAGGTCGATCGACAAACTCAACACTTTCCGTTTTGTCTACTTTATGCGAATTTGTTTTGTTGAAAAGTGCTACTTCACAAATGTGCGTTATTCACCGTCACAATCCTTTCTTTCAACACTTGGCCAAAAAAAAAATAATCCTTTCTTTCAACAAACAAGTAGTCAGTCGACTCAAGGCAGGGGCGGGCAGGCAGGAAGGAAAGGAGCAGAACGCTATATAATTTTCTGCAGACACGTTGCGCATCTGGGCTGCAACTCTTATGTACATTCTTCCAGGATACCCCCCACCGACACAATACGAAAATTCTATTCTCAATGGAAGCTCAATCTCTCTCGAACCACCACCTACAAGTAGAGTGTGTTGTAGGCAGACAGATTCAGCAGGGCGGTGGGACAGACAGAGACAAACAGAATTACCTGAGATAAGGCAAACTTCTACTTTGCTAATGTCCAGGTCCTCCTTGGACTGGTTGAGCAGTTGTTTGCTGCTGCTGTTGCTGTTTCTGCTGAATTTGGAGGAGGAGGTTAGCAGCAAACTGCAGTGTCGACTGATATCTCTGATTCTTATCAACGTCTTCTGGCTGAACCTGAACCTGCTGACCAGAAGCAGAAGAAGCCTGCAGCTGCTGCTGCTGCTGCACTTGTTGATTCTGATGAGGATTAGACAGGTGGCCCATATTTGGTCCTCCTACTTGATTCTGGGGATAACTCAATCCCTGAATCTGATTCGTAATGTTATGGTGGACTCCTGGTGAATTGCTATATAGCCCAGAAGCATCATGTCCTCCTTGTGGAAAACCATAACCACTACCTCTCGGAGTTACAGCTTCATGTTGGTGCTGAGGTGGAACTCCAGACTGGCCAGACGAGGTCATGACACCCTGCTGCAACATATTAGGATCTTGCATCTGGTGGACTGCTGGAGAAGAAGAAGAAGAAGAAGAATGGGTGTTCATAACTGATGAATAAGGTTGAAACTGCTGTGGTATCTGAGGTGGCATGAACTGGGCAACCTTTTGCGTCAAAGTATTGTTACCACCTGATTCAGACACTTGATAATCTTGCTGCCTCCATCCTTGTGAGTTCGGAGCAGGAGGAGGAGGTAGTGGTGGCCTGAAGTTCTGTTCCATTGGTGATGGCACATAGTTCTGTGCTTGAGCACCACCATCCATAGATGGTTGGTAATTCTGTAGGAAACTATGCTGGTGAGTTGCACCTTCAGCTGCAGAGGATGGTGTTCCCTGTGTTAGTGTTGGCGTTTTTGCAGGGATTAACTTAGATAGAGTAGCAATCATCTCAGGCGTCAAACCAACACTAGAAGGCTGTGACGCTGCTGACCCACTATTATTAGCAAGGACATAACCTTGCGATGCTGCAGGAGCTTCACTAGAAGAAGGTGCATACGGTGGTGGTTTCTGCTGAAACATTCTGTCATAATCAGTTGTTGAAAAAGATTGATTGTCTTCCTTGGGAGATACTAAGCTGAACTCCGGTCGGTTAGGAGGAAGACGCTGTTGTCTATCTGGGTGATTTGGTAAATTCATGGGGTGGTGCATGGATACGTTGCTTGGGACTGAAGGTTGAGGTAATCTGAGGACTACCCCGTAAAGGCGTTCGGGACCCATTACTTTTAATACTTTCCGAAGGAAATCTGATGGAGGCACGAGAAATAGAGTCGTTCCATCATCCAATTTGGCAACACCAGCACGGTTTTTTGAGCCTAAATAGTGAAGGAACTCCGTATAGGAAGCAAAATCATCTTCACTGTCTGGCAAGAAGTAGACAATATCAAATCCATCCGCATCAATGTAGTGCTTTGCTAGCAGATCCAACCCTGTCCTTGCTGAACAATTGACCACTTCCGGGCTGTAAAATGGAAACTTTCAAATATTAATCAACAGAGATACTATTGTACCAACTGCAATATGGGAAACTTAAGAATTAAGAGTGGTACAGTACTTAATCAGAGAGTCAGGTATTAACCATGTCAGGAGAAAAAAAACTAAAAATAAAGGAGAGTTTTGAAATAATACTTCCTTGAAATAGTAAGGCATGCCCACTTTCTTATTAAATTTTACTCTTAAAGTTTCATGTTGCAGCGTTGATCAAGCTGATTTGTTCTGCTTCATAAATTTTTCGGCATACTACACTCGTAAGAGAGACACAAAAATGGATATATGGACTTACAGATCTGTTGCAAGGCCTTCCCCAATAGGGACGCATCGAGCATGGCAGACGGGTGTCCCGCCCTTGGCAATGACGCCCCTCCAAATGAAATCATCACCTGGGCCTGAGCCAGGTCCCTGACCATATCTGGTACCAACTGGACTAGTACGGTGCCCTTTTCCGTGCATAGCACTACTGAAGGGACTCCCATCAAAACCACGGTCCAATCTCAATCGATCTTCAATAGCCAAAGAACCATCTATCCTTGCACGTTTAGGATCCCTAAGAATCGGGTTTCCATCGTAAACATCCCAACCACCTGATGTTCTATTTCCTGGACCAGCAGAAGGTAGAGGAGAGGGCCGTCTCCAGTTCAGACCTGACAGTTCGTCATCATATTCGGAACCTGAAACAGGGTCAAAGGTATTACGAGGACCAAAACGTCTTGGTGGAACATTAGGTCCTGTTGAAAGATTTGGACCAAACATGTCCATTTGTGGGGGAGCTCTGAAAGGAGGATGTTCAGTCCCAAATAATGGTGGACCACTATTTGAATACATAATGGTGATTCTGGGGTCATTGAAGAGTCGTCCCTGTAGCCCTTCTTTGGCACAACGGGCCTCGTCCATACTTCTAAACTCCACGAATGCAAAGTGCCTAGCAGGATAAGGACTGATCCTTTCGATTTCACCAAATAGTATCATTGCATTGTGCAACATTTGTTCATCAATCTGAACAGAAGGTGGGTACCCCACCCATAAAATGTTACTTGGTTGGCCATCTCGAGCTCCCGACGCTTGTGACATCTGCAGACAAATTAATTCACAGTGAAGTGAGGCTTTCTACCTCCAAATTTGGAAACAAACCAATATTCTTGAATATTTCAACTAAAGATCAAATCTCAACTGTATATCTAGATCACAAGTGTAACTTCAATTTCACATGCTGCCAAACGAGAAGCAGGCAGAGTGCAGCCAATGCCAATGATGGATAGATTTAGTTATACTTACATGTTGCCTTTTAGAACCAGCATGGATGTGAGATGGTCCCATTCCCCTACCACGATCTCTAGAGTCCGGAGCATCATGCCAATTTTCCTGTTAAAAGTGGATGCATCAAGATCATTACACGGTAAACACAAAGATTAAGGAAAAAAAAAAAAAACCCAAGAATTTAAAACATTTATCTAGTTGATTTGAACCAAATAGCATAACCAACGAACTTTTAAGCAGAAAACCTTTTGTTTTCCATGAGTAGTCGTACGCTTGATTCAATTTTTCAAATGGCCTACTTCTGTTCTGGTATAAAGAATTGTAACCCATGAAGATACAGCAGCCTGACATAAATTAACTTATTTTATGGTACATGGTTTGGGCATTAAAACTGCTTGCCCTTGATCTGAATTTTTCAAAGTCTAAAATAAATAAGGAACTCAATGAAATATGATACAAAACTGACACTGGAGAGACCAATAGGTCTATAAAAGTTGCTGACAGCAAGTTAAATGCATAAATTGGAATACCACTCCACTTCAGACAAACTTCAATATAATTGTATGCACAAATGACTTATAAATAGGAAGAGTCCGAGAACAATATAGAGGTAACTAATTAGATCCTAGGAGAATATTCATAGAGGTGACTGCATATCAACTTACTTTTTTCAATGGCTGTAGACGGATGAAATCAACACGTACTTGCTCGCCACCTAATTGCTTTCCATTCAGAGTTCTCATGGCCTGGATTGCATCTTCAAGTCTGACATACACGATGAATGCAGTATTGCGCTCTCGGTTGAACTTAAACTCTTCGATCTTGCCAAACTTTACCAACTCCTTTTCAACCTCATCTCTCGATAGAGATTGACTGATTCCCCCAACCCATATGTCCTTGCAAGCTTTAGCCTGAAAAAAATCATGACAGCACCAGCACGTTATAATTCCGCTAAATAATCCAGACCAACGCCCAACCCACCAGGAAAGGTCAATAGAAGAAACCGGAACTATCAGAAGGACTGCAAGGGGGAGGAATTAGAGCAACAATCAGCATTCTGCAAGCAGAGAGATATGATATATACCCCATCTGCCAAGTTTGGATAAAGAATATGATTTCTAGAGAAAATAAAATGCAGATGAAGGAATCAGAGCCAGGTCACTATTGGACTTTGATCAGTGCTGTTATTTGTATCATTGGACGCTAACACATTATTTTTGACAATCCGCCAGAACTGAAGATTTAAGACTAAGCAGATCAACAGGTTATTAAGACAATAGAAGGGAGACAAAGCCATCATCGATTCAGGGTTTCTTGAAATGTATGTAACTTAGTATGGTTAACAGGAAGGGATGGAGGTACGTATTCCTTCCATTAGCAAACCAATCCACTGCACTATCTCACTATAGGATACCGTACTAGAAGCTACTTAAAATCATACACCTAACTTCACATTCATACGAGCATTCGATAAGGATTATCATAGTGGGATGCTGGAAAGATGTAGATGGGTGGTAGAAGATTTTAGTAAAAGTGATACAGAAAAGATTAGAAACTCAGAATGATCAGCTTAAATGGAATTCACATGAACAGTTAAGTTGTAAATGTTCCTTTTCATCTTTCTAATTTGTTTAGCATGTGTTGGAACAGCTTCAGAGCCTTGTGGGAGATGGGTAAGAAACTGGCACGCAGGCGGCAGGGCATACTACAAGAAGCAGTAAAGTTTGATATTTGCAAGAGCGAATAGACAAACTGTAGCTGTACTCTAAATTGATACTAGAAATATAATAATAATTTTATTAGGAGAAGATGGGACAAATCTTAGGTTGGGCGTTAGAGTAAGACGTTCCCTTTCCTCCTTCACTTAACCCATGTACTGTTGCGCTTCATATACCTATCGTTTGTGATGGATAACTGGATATCGATCCACCTATAGTAACGCATCTATTTCTTCCAGAAACAAAAACACAGAAACTTGAGAAAGATTTGTGTATTTGTTATGGGTTCGAAGGGGAGGAGGATTGCGAATAATTCAAAGTAGCAGGACTTTGAACTAATCTTTTTCATAATCAAAGTTTCTTCAGTAATATATGCAAAGTTAAAATCAACGCCCAGTTTCTGGAACTGATGAATCGGGAGGAGGACGATTTGATGAATCGGAATTCGGGGCATCACACAGAAGCACTAATTTGGGTACACAAACCACGCGCACGTTAATATATTGCATAAGATCATTGGCAACAAACCCCAATCAGAAAAACAAATTTGAGAAATATCGCAACTTGATGAATTTCGATTCATGCAGACAACAATGCGGTAGAACAAAGAGAAACAAACGCAATCTAATTAATAAAGTTAGGCGATTGATTTGTTAGTTTCAATCAAATAATTAATTCCGCACAGAAAAGTCGGTTGATCACGACTAGAATGGTATTTTTCGACCCCCCCCCTAAAGTTAATCCGTTAACCCTAAACCAGAACGACTCACAAATTTGTGCCCTTAAGTGTACGATTGAGGATTTTGAGCGATTAAGACGGTCATAGATGCAGATGAGAATATCTTAATCCGAATATTCAACGTTGGATTTGAGTAATTCACCGCCAACACGTTATCCAGTTCAATCATCGATACAAAACAGTAACTGTGCGAATTAACGTAGTAATAAAGCCCCAATAATAATCTACAAAGAAGAATAGAACAAACCGGGCGTGCGAACTCGATCTTAATCGAAATACCCTTGAGGTTAGCTCCCTGCAACGTATCCTTGGCGGCGACTGCTTCCTCCACGCGCATGAAGAACACAAAGCCATAACTCCTAGTACTGTAAGATGTAGCATCGAGCACGCCGAATTTCCCGAATAGATTCAGGAGATCCGCATCGTTCACGTCGCTTGACAGGTTTCCGACCCAGAGCGTGGTCGAAGGCGTCGCTTCCTTGTCTCCGGAGTCCTTCCCTGATCCGAAATACGACGGCTTGGTGGATTTGATCGGCAGCGGCATCGTTACGGAATCTCTACCCCTAACGATGTGATTGAAACGGAAGCGGCCTAAGAAAATATCACAACCTTTCAACAAAACGAATCGAATTGAGGATAGGGAAATTGGAAACCCTAGATAAGGGAAGGTGAGAAGAGGAGGGACGGAGAAGATAGAAAGTTTAACGAGAGGTAGAGGAGGTACAGACTTCGTTGAGAAGGAAAAGGGGAAATTGAGAAACAAGTTTCTCGAGAAACAAGGATAGAGATTACGACTTTTTAATTAATTAATTAATTAAGGTTAGTTGAATTTATACTATACGAAAAAATTGCAAATAAAATTTTACATCTTTATTAGGGAGAGTAGTTTAATAGCTTCATTCATATTATATTTTTATATAACTGAAAAATTAATCAAATATAAAAAAAAATACATAAATCTTTACTATAATGATAAATAGCTTCAAAATTTATGTTAAGTAAAATGAAACTTTATATAAATTTATGAATTGAATTTAAATATAATATATTAAATAAAAGTTTGTATGAACTCTATTGATGTTGTACATAGTTTTAAAAATATGTTTAAAGTATTAATAAAAATATATTTATTTTAGTAATAATAATTCAGTTATGTTCTGTTATAAAATAATATATTTATAGAGTTAAATACGACATTACTCCCTAAAGTTTACGGTGATTTTAATTTTTTTCCTTAAAGTTTAAAATCTCTTATAATATTTAGAAATGTTGATAAATTTCCCTGAAAGAGTATCTAACAAGGGGGAATTTTTCTCATTTCCAAACATTAAGGGAACTTTAAACTTTAAGGGAGAATTTTAAAATCAGAGTAAATTTTAGGGGGCAATGTCGTATTTTACCCTATTTTTATATTTTGTAAAATAAATTGAGTCTGCATATATGTAATCAGTAAGCTCATGACTACTTAAGATAGCATAATCAGTAAAGTTAGAAAAATGTTTGACCAACCATTACACCATAGTTATTTGAACTGCACCGGATTGTTGGGGTTCGACCGCGAACTGGCACCTTAACGGTTTGATTCAATCAAAAGATCGAAAGCATGGTGGACCCGATTGAACCGGTGTGAATCAGATATATTTTTAAAAATTGATCGGTTTTCATTTTTTTTTTAGTTTTTTTTTATCAAACCGATCGACCGATTCGAGTCGGTTTAGTCTTAAGTGAAGACTTCTTCGGTTCGGTTTAATCACATTCCCAATCTAATTTCAATTAGGTCTTTCAACTTCCAGTTTGGCCTTTTGGAAACCGTTTCTTCGTCATTTCAGCTTCTTCACTCTGTCATACCTATTTTAGTTCTTGTGGTCAAGCTTCGGTTCTGCTTCTAGCTTCGCCGTCTGTCAAGCTTCAAGGTTTGATTCTGCTTCCATACCAAGCTTCGACGTCCGTCAGTTCTTTAATTCAAGCTTCGTCGCTGCTTCAGTTCGACATCTTCAAGGTACAACTCGTTTCTTGCATTGTGGTTCAACTCGGTTCTTTGCATTCTTCGGTTTGGCTCTGTCCTTTGCTGCGCTCCTTGCGTGCATTGTGGTTGCTGAAATTACTTTTGTTAGATAGTTGAAATTAGGTTGTCGATTTCTTGTATTTTGTTAGATAGTTGAAATTGCTCTTAGGTATGGGTGTCAATTTGTGTCATGGGTCGTGTCAGCCACGGGTCGTGTCAGCCACGGGTCGTGTCAGCCACAGGTTGTTAGATATATGTATGATTACATATAGATTGTGGTCAAATGTGTAAATTCTACGGAGGACTAGTTTGTAATTTCAACTTTCTCTTGTCATATAAATAGGATACCTATGTAACGATTTTAACTAACCTGACATGAAGAACTGATTTCTTTATTCTCATTCAAGTAAGTCTTCTCCTTATCTTTTCTGCTTACTTCGTAGGTTCTAACATGGTATCAGAGCTACTGCGATCATGTGATTTTATTCGTTGTGTTTGATTGCTTCGATTCAGTGATTCTGTTCGCTGCATTATCTGTGATTCTGTTCGTTGATTCAATGGAAAAAATCTCAGCATCCTTCTTCAACAATAAGGTATCTCAATTGGAAGGTGAAGAAAACTTCCAATCTTGGAGACAACATGTTCTTTTGGCTATGCAAGGCTATAATCTCGAGTCACATTTGTACGACACTGTTACGATTCCTCCTCGCATTCAAGGTCATGATGGAGCTGATGAACGTAATCGAGAGTAACATCTTCATCCACACAATCCAGTTTTGATGACCTTCTTCCAACTCCTGCAGTTCATGTTGTATCTTAACCTCATAATTTCAATTCTGGAAGAGGCAGGGGTCATGGCTATGGAAATAATCAACCACAGTGTCAGCTGTGCGGGAAATTTGGACACCTTGTCCATAGGTGCTATCATCACTTCAATGTTAACATCACCGGAGTGACAGATCCAGGAAGTTTGACTTCTCCAAATGTCAATCTTTGCTCTACACAATGGAAGATGTAACTGAGTCTACTCCCTCGGCTCAAGTGTCACCTTCAGCATTTAATTCTGTTTAATATCAACCTATGGCCTATGTTTCTTATGTTCATCAACCTGCTCAATCTCAACAGTTTCATCCTCAAACTTATATTTCCCCTCAAGTTCCTTCTATGTATACTTCTCACACTTTTCACATGTCATATACTTCTGTTTATCCTTCACCTTCTGTTTCTTACTTGTATTTCCCTATCTTCCTTCTATACCTGGATCTCCTTTTACCCCCTTTGTAGCAAGATCTATGCATGGAAATGTACATCCTATGGACACTCAGTCTGGCATCAACAATGCTCAAGCTCACATTGCTTCAGTGGCTTCTGTTGTTCAACATGACTCGAGTTGGTTCCCAGATTCAGGTGCCACAAACCACTTAACAAATGCCTCACCATCGTCATATAATGCTTGTATTCCATACAGTGGCCAAGGTAAGGTCACAGTTGGTAATGATTATTCTCTTAACATCTCTGCTATTGGATCTGTTGTTATCCCTGTTGATTCTCATACTGCTGGTATTGGTTCTCGTCATTTGTTTCTTCATAACATGCCATACACTCCAGCTGTAACTAAAAATCCCATGTTTGTTTCTCAGTTCGTCAATGATAACAAGGTCTACTCCGAGTTTCATGCCTCTCATTGTGTGATACGTGACTCACAATCTCACAAAGTTCTGCTGCATGGTTATGAAAGTTCTGGTTTATATAAGCTTGATTTGTCAAAGCTAAATCAATGTCAGTTTGTCAATTCTAGGTTGTTTGTTAGTAGTCCTCTTAGCAATGCTTTTATTACTGAAAAATATGGTGATGTTAGCGGTGAAAACTCTGGTGATATTAGTAGTACTCTTATTTCCGATTCTGCAAATAAATATAATGGCAAATGCAGTTTGTGAGATCATTTAGCTGAAATCACTCCTCACATAAATGAGATTGTAATTGTCTTCGGTTTCAATTGTCTGGATTGACAGTACTAGTGTTGCTGCTATCACTGAGAATTCTATTCAGCATTTTAAAATGAAACATGTTGAAATTTATTTGTTTTTGTAAAGGAAAAGGTGAACTCTGGACATGTCTTTGTTAATTTTGTTCCATCCAGTGAGCAAGTTGATGATATTCTCACCAAGCCATTAACTGAAAAGTTGTTTGTTCCTTACAGGAAGAAGTTAAGAGTTTTTTCAGGTCCTGAGCTGGATAGGGATACTCTTCTGTCTACGTATGAATTTGTTGCTTCTGAAGAGTAATTATGAGTTCTCTCTTCTGTGTTTCATATGTTGAGATTGATGAATGTACATTAAGTGCTTGTGTGGTCAATTGTTGTTTATTATGTTCATCTTAGTACATTTTGATCATCTTGCTATATCTGCATTATCTATGTCCTCTTTAGTCTACTGAATGATGCATGGTTCAATGTCTTGTTTTGCACTTTCTGTTTCATGTCATCTAGATTAGTTTTGGCACATATTGTGACATGTTAAGACTAATTTTGTAGTCATAGTTGCTTTCTTGAAGGGTACACTCTATGTAATTCACACAAGTTTTCATGTGTGGTTCAATTACTAGATGTTTTCAATATACAAGAGTGTTGTGTATGATGTGATCTCTACTATGAACTCTAAGAAAAAAAAAACATATTTTGTTTTGAGAAAAACAGATGAAAGAAGTTGAATTACATAGAATCTAGTGGCATAAAACGTGGCTTGATTCCCAAAACAGAGATCATTCCAAAGAAAACGTCAAGCTACTTTGGAATGAGTCTTGAGGAAGAAAAGATAAGGGCAAAAACCCTTCAGTCATTGTTGTTAAGATAAGGGCAAAAACCCTTATGTCAATTGGATAAAATAAAGAAGAGTAAAATACGACATTGTCCCCTAAAGTTTACACCGATTTTAAAATTCATCCTTAAAGTTTAAAGTTCCCCCTAATGTTTGTAAATGATGAAAAATTTCCCATTGTGAGGTGCTATTTCAGGGGGGGATTTTTCCTAATTTATAAACATTAGGGAGAACTTTAAACTTGAAAGAGGAATTTTAAAATCGGCGTAAAGTTTAGGGGCAATGTCGTATTTATGATTGAGTTTTCATGGCGGAGGTTTCGTCAAAGCATAATGCACTTTCATATATGTGTTTACTCTAGTTAGAAGATCCATCGTGTGAACTGTTGTGTTGTTGCATATGTGTACATCTTTTAATGATAGTATTATATGTGCTAAAGAAGCAGACTTCATGGCATATATGTGTTGGGATTGGTATACATGTATATGACTTAGATTGTGTTAGGCATGTACAGTAAATAGTGTGTGTGTTCAACATGATATAAAGTGTGTCAAGATTATGTGCGTATGTGAAGTGTGGTCAGGTGGGCTGAGTATGAATATCAAACACGTCAATGATCACTAGCAACTGGTATTATCTACTTCAACTCAGCAAATGTGAAGCTCAAATTGGAACTCAGAATTGCTTAAAGGAAAACAGGTGTTCATGTTGGTACTCAAAATGAAATTCAAGATGAAAAAAATTCAAAATTCAGGAAGAAGAAATTGGATATTGATTAGGGAATGTTAGGATATATGTATGATTACATATAGATTGTGGTTAAATGTGTAAAATCTAAGGAGGACTAGTTTGTAATTTCAGCTTTCTCTTATACTATTAATAGGATACCTTTGGAACGATTTTAACTAACCTGAAATGAAGAACTGATTTCTTTACTTTCATTCAAGTAAGTTTTATCCTTCTCTTTTCTGCTTACTTCGTAGGTTCTAACACGGGCCGTGTTAGGAATCGTCTGACCCAAACACGACCCATGTATTTGTATGGGTCAAGTTTCGTAACTCAAACTTGACCCGCGGGTTGGTAGGTCAACCCACGAGTCAGGCTGACCCATCAGTAATACTACTGACAAAGGCATGAGTCAGACTGACCCGTTCAACCTCCTTAACTCACGTGTCAGACTGACCCAATCCGATCAAAAGAGAAATTACTCATTTCAGCTAAAAATCATTAGCAAAATCAACACTCCAAACATGCATTAGCGAGGCATGAAGAGTTTTGAATACGAACCAGCGGATTAAAGCGATCTATTTTGAGGACACCGCCAAAAGCTTCGACACCAGAGGCTTCGACCCCCAAATTTGGTCACCGCCGCAAGTGAGATGGAAACAACAAACAAAAGCAACTGAGATGGAAACATCAAATCGAGATGAACCAACGGAACAAAGGGAAATAACAAAAGAACAAACAGAACAGAGGGAAAACCCCAAGCCGAGAAAACCGAGATGGGCAAACAACAACAAACCAAGATGGATAAACAACAGCAAACCGAGATGAAACAACATAATAGAGGAAACAACAGAATTGAAACCGATATGAAACAACAGAACAAAACAAACCGAACAACAACAAAGCCTAAGCTGTAACAACATAAATGAAGTGTTGTCGAAACACCCCTACTCCTACTCCTAGCTTGCTGAAATTGTTGCTATTGTTGTTGAAATTGCCCTATTTTTGCATGAAATTGCTGGTTTCTTCGGCAAATTGTTGTTGTTAGTTTGCTGAAATTGTCTTGAAGTGTGGTTTCCTGGGTTCGATAATGCAAAATTTTGAGAATATTCCGAATAGGAACATCGTCTCCTACAATTCGATCATATTAGGTCTCGGGCTCCATGGATTCCCCTACGAGGCATTCAAAGTGTTCTATGAGATGGGTAGTTTTTTTTTTGGCCTGTCTGAGATGGGTAGTGAAGGGCTCAAACCTAACAGATGTACTTTTGCTAACCTCTTTAGCTCATGCTGTCATGGAGGCCTTCTTAATGAGGGAAAAGAGGTCTTCAGAAGGATGAAAGACGAGTTCAGCATCAAACCCGAGGTTGAGCACTTTGTCCACATGGCACATAGGCAGTCAGACCGGTGAATCGATGGTCGGACCGGACGAAGCAAAAACCGGCCCCCTATTGGAAATCTATAAAGATGACATTGAGATTTGAAGACCCATTTGGACATCTAAAGATCCTCAAACTTGTTGTCTTAAGGGAAGGGTTGGTTACCCAAAAACTAATTTTATTTCTCATACAATATAACTCAACTCATTTCGAAGTAAGATTGTTCATTGACAAAGTTAAAAACAAATACCGTTTAAAGAATTAAAACTATTCAATCTACCCAAAAATCTTAATAGAATCACATTGGCACAAATTGTTTAGCCTGCTGGGTGCTAGCCTCTTAATAGGATTCTCCGTTGGAAAAAAAATAATTTTACCGTCCCCTACTCAATCTAAACCTTAATCCTTAAACCCCACTCAATCTATTTGAAATTTTGAACCGAAGCAAAAGCAGCACGTCACACTATCTAAAGTGATGAACAACGCCACTCAAGCTTTTACTCCAAGTGCAATCATATTTATGTGTAACATATATATATGTTGTTATGAAGAGAGGAAACCAAAGAATCAACCTCTCAAAAATAAACAAAAAAATTGCTGCGATGAAATTCTACTAAGGGATAGAAGCAAGACAACTTCACCTGTATGTACAGAAAGGTAAAGAAAAGAAATGAAATCACACTTCACGACCGCCACTAAGACTAGTTCACTACCAATCTTAAAAATTGTCCTTTGCTAGCCTCATCACTCTCAAGGCTTCCACTTCGTCTGCAGAGTCCGGAATACCCAATGACTGCCTAATTTCAGTACTTGTAGTACGGAGGAATGGATTGCATGCTTTCTCTACTTTCAAACTTGTTGGAATCTGTCACCACCAACACACAAAATATAGAGAGAGATGCTCAAAAGATTGAAGTCATTGTAGCCTGTGTAGTGACAACCGATATTCAAGATTACTTTGGCTTACCCTACAAGATACTTTTTTTTCAAAAACAAAATGAAGCACAGCAAGAAGAAGATCATAAGCACAGCGCTATGTCTGAGTAAAGCTTGAAATTTACCGTTGATAAGCTTTTACTTCGAAGATGAGCAACACGAGCTGCATATGCTTGAAGTGCCTCGTTGTTGGGCTCTAATGACAATGCAAACTTGGAGTTACTCTGTCGAATTAAAAAAACAAACATGTACATTCATTAGTGCTAATAAAGTTGAAGACAAAAATAAAAAAGATCATTGATAATGATGGCATGCAGTTCATTTGGAAAGAACATATTTGGACTAACCAACGTGTATTCATGACCACAATATATGTCCGTGTCATCTGGTAGAGACATGATCCTTTTAAGAGATGCAAGCATCTGTAAAAGAAACCAAACTTTAATATGCAATCACGACAAGAGAAGAGAACAAGGGCCATATATATATATATATGATAATAATTATAGAGTGAGGTTTGTGTCAAAAGGTTGAATGACTCCGTATCCAACCTGTTGATTGTTCTACTTGATCGCTTAAATATTTAGCTCCTAGAACTTTCTAATACATTTCTACTACAGACTGTACTTACAGAGTTATAGTACAACCATACTCACCCAGCTTGTGCAGCACACATGCTAAATTATCTACACAAATGAGTAGCCAGTAACGGTATTTGGCAAGAGTTGCTAATTGTAAGTCATAAGGTAAAATTGAAATTTGAAAGCATTCATGAATTGATGCTTTGCTAAACCGATGACCAAATAAAGAAATTTGAGCATGCAAGACCAATACGAAAGCATTTCAATTCTGCTATGTTATTATATACATGTGAAAAAAGATACACTTAACAATCTAGAATCCCAATAACATTGTCCATGTTTAGGGAAACAATTAAACAGAAATGACTTTGGAGAATATCCCTTCTACCCTTCTAACATAGGTAAGAAAAAAGTAAAAAAGGTACCTCCTGAGGAGTCCCTTCAAAAAGCTTGCCACAGGATAAGCTGAACAACGTGTCTCCAGTAAAGACAGCCTTCGACCCAGCAAAGTAGAAGCTAATATGGCCTGCAAATAACAACCACTTTTGTATTTAAAAATAGGATGCATTATTTAGTAGCGCTGAGTCTCCTTGATATGTCCAGACAGGACCCTCCAACACTAAAATAGTTAAATACCTTAGACTCAACCGAAGAAGAATACATTCTTAGACGTAGTTTGTAACTGATATTAGACCTTTAAATTCTAATTTTGTAGATAGTTGATGCAAAATGTTTCGGTAAGAAATATATATATATGAAGATAGCAAATCATCAATAATGTCAGACCTCGAGTATGCCCAGGGGTGTCCATAAAAAGCACTTCATGGCCAGCAAACATCCATTTATCTCCATCATCCAGAGCAATGTCAATTCCAGGAATCCTATTCTTATCTTTTCCTGAACCAATTACCTGCAAATGTCGAGGAAAAACTTTTACTATATCAAAATTTGTGATAAAAACTTCCCTACAGTGTAATTATGTTGAACTACATAGTAACTGAAACAACTAGACAAGCTGATGCCGCTTCAAGGATTGTATGTAATAAGACTATCAATTTAAGTGTATAAACTGCCGATCAAGAGAGTAGAGAGCATTGCATAGACCCCTGAGTAAGCTTCTTTCTTTCATCCTGTTTTTCTTTGTCTTGGTTGAGTTATTGACCCTTCTTCATTTGTTTAGTTTCTTAAGTAGGCACCATAAACTCAACAACATATGGGAAGACTACCTTTAGTCAAAAGAACAGAGGAAGAGAAGTAATTTGTCTGCTTTTCCACAATGAAGATATATCATTTAAGGCAACAACATCTCTACATAGTTAATCTGAAATCACAGGGAAAAATCTACCCGGAATGCCATACACAAACTCCTACGATCACTTCCCTAATCAATCAGGCAAATTAAACAATCTGAGCACAGAAGCTTTCAACACTTGGCAAGCAAGGGGTATCAAATATCCAGTTTACCTCTCTATGTAATGTCACTTCACTCATCTAACAAGAAATTCAATCACTTTTCTCTTTCGAAAAGTTAAATATAGAGAAATGGTGAGGCATCGAAGACTATTTTCTCATCAATATCCCCAATGAACCTGATTTTGCTCAATTTTGTAGGCAACAGATCCATGTAAATGACCTTGTTTTCCAAAGAAATGGAGGGCCGTCATTTAACCTTAACTTTACTATACCTTGTCATTAATTCCTTAAGGAAAGAAGCACATATTTTTCACTTAACTAAATACTTGACTTGGCTGAGCCAGTTAAACAACACATCCCAGACAGGCTCAATTTTTGTATATAATATCAGCCACTCGAATTTCCTTCTTTGCCTATCAGACATGTCCTTGGGCTAGCAATACAAACATTTCTTTAAATTTTGTATTTGTTTTATCCAAAGGAACTCATCCATGAAAAACGTTTAGAAAACCTGAAAAGCATGATTATAAAGGCACTTTAGTGACCTTTGAACCCTTTTTGCATATCTTATTATCATTGCTCTGACATATTGATTAGTCCCTAAACGTAAATATATGTGAAATAACAGTGCCCTTAACACCTTTTTGTACTCATCATCCACATGACAACTGAAAAGAGATTATAGAAAAGAATTGATGCAATGCAACAACTTTCTATTAAGATTTCAGACTATTTATCAAGTTTAATTAACCTGGTATATTATATTAAAAGATGAAAAAGAAAAGAGACATGGCAACTGAACTGAGGAAATGATATAACATACCTTTGCACCATATCTAGCTTTTAACTCTAAATTCCCACCAGTGTGGTCATAGTGATGATGAGTGTTCAGTATATAGGTGAGATTTCGATTTTTTCTACTCAAAGCATCAATAACAGGACGAGATTCAGAAGGATCAACAACCCCAACTGTTCCTGTATTCTCATCATACAAAACATACGCATAGTTATCCCTGAGACATGGTACCTGAAAAGAAATGGAACAGAAGATTAGGATAAAAATGTTTTAGAAAATAATTTACTTAAAGCCATATAAGAGCATGATGAAAGGCAAATATAACGAACTTGTCATATCTTAAATAAATACATTTCCATGGGTAAAGAGAAATATAAATTATGGAAATAAGAATTATAGGCCATTGTCCTAAAATACTAGAGAAGGGAAGACACTGAAAGAGGCTACCAAGTTACAAACATTTAAATATATAAAAATACCAGAATATAACTCTACAACACATGTACTGGCTAACTGTCACCTCATAATCCTAAAAATATTATGCTTATAGTAGCATGTTTGTAATGCTAAGTAAACTATTCAAAGGTACGACATGGAGGAGAATTCATTGCAGGGGTATCAAAAGAAAGCCTGGGTAAATATTTTGCAAAAGCATGAAGAAATAGATTAAATGCATCAACGCTAAAGACATAATTAATATAAAAATAAGATTCCTTCACTCACCAATTCAATTTGCAACGAGGACGATGCACTAGTTACACTACAAAATTGAGTGATTTTTAATGATCTACTAACACCCCACAAAGTCTTGAAGGGTATTGATAACAGCCTCATGAGACTATAAGGAAGACCTTTCCTCAAATAAAGTTGTCTCATGCCAGGCCATACGCATAGCCCACCCTCTACCTGAATGAGCAAAAGCAACAATGTTATTGTGGAAATTAAAAGAAATGATGTGCTCTCTGAAAAATCAAACAACTCGATATAAGAATAATAGAACTATTAAGTTGAATTTCATTTACTAAAACACGCCCCAACTTGTATGCATACAATGATTATACCAATGTATCTAAACCAAACAAGTTCATCACAGTATCAAAAAAAAACTTTCACCCTTTCCTCACATTATTTCTCTTTAAAATTCATTCAGTGATATAGGAAAGAAAAGCATACGCCACCAGATCAAACGATTTCAGACTTTTTAAACATCAAAGTCTAATAAAACCATGGCTGTATTGATTTCCCAAAATTCACGTAGTTAAATTTTAAGACTTTAACTTCCTTTACGCCAAGGTTTTAACAACTTCAGCCACCTTAAAGGATTCCACTCACTGAAGTGGCGGATTTCAAAACCCCACAAGCGAACAGACAGATCGTTCCAGCTAGCTAAATTCATCACGTATCAACTAAAAACTGTAATGACAACTTTTGAGTAAAGTTGAATCATATCACAAGGTCGATCTGTATAATGAAAATTTCCATCAAATTTTGCACAATCGTGCAAAACCGATCCTTCAAATTTCTTGAATGCCAAGCCAAATCACAATCCAAGCAACGAAAAGTAGAGAAATATTGGGGAATGCAACTGGCAGAAGCTTTAGGAAACACGCGATACAATAGTAAATAAGTTTACAATAAACAGAAAGAGAGATTAAACAAACCCTAGTGCAAGGAAAGGAAGCCATCGCAGACGAAGCTTTGGAGATCGTCTGCATCTCCCCTTCGGCTTTGGAAATCGCTTTGTTTTAAGAGAGAGATAAAGGGAGAGGGTTTTTTTTGGCCAACAAAGGGAGAGGTGGGTAGGCACCTTTTATGGCAGTTGTCACTCACTCCAGTCTCGACCATTTATTTTCTCCATCATTCTTTTCATTTTATTTTTTACAATAATTTCATTTTGTTCTATTTTTGGTAGGGCTCCACATAGACCGTGTTTTTATTTTGAACCGTATCATACTTTTTAAAAAGTGATAAAATTACAGTTTACTAATTTATTTATTTTAAAAAAGTGACTACGCACAAAAAATATAAAGGGTGATGTTGGTACTTGGTAAAAGCTAATCCAACATCATTCACGTATAGTTCTAAAAATGTTCTCAAATTACACACATTCCCTTACTGCAGTAGAGATTGCAGAACTTTTGAATAACAACACCAAATTCAAGGAAGATCAGTTGCATACTCTGCTGCAAGACATGGAAGAGGATGCACCGAAGTCCTCAACAAATCTCATCTTCTACAAGGAAAAACTCACTGATATTGTTCCCGGGGCATACAAAAAATCATTCTATCAAGAATGTTTGAATATTTCTGAATCAGGTCCATCAAAAGACCATGATGAAGTTGAATCGGATGGTAAACTAACATATAACATATCCAGATATGAGAAAGCAAGTATACAAGAAATGTACGAACAATCTATCATCATTAAAATTATAGGAAGAAGCATATTGTATCATCACATGGTGCTGAGAATTCGAAATCTCTGGAAACAGGAAGGGGAAATGTCATGCATTTTACTTGGGGGAAGGTTTTTATCTTATCAAATTCACTTGCTTGGGAGACATGGATAGGGTATTCAGTGATGGACCTTGGTTCATCGATGGTCGATTTTTATCCATACGAATTTGGGAACCCAAATTCAACCCAGAAAGAACCAATATATCCAAAGTTGTTGTTTGGATCAGATTGCCTAACCTACCAATGAAATATTTTGACCCTATAATTCTACAAGGTATTGGAAACACAATATAGGGCATTTGTTGAGAATTGATAGTCATACCATAAACGCTGAAAGATGTAAATTTGCTCGGCTTTGTATCCAAATGGATTTGAGCAAACCACTTCCTCTTTCTATTGACATTGATGGATATTCCCAAAAAATCTTCTATGAATGAATTCTATCAATTTGCTTCTTGTGTGGCATGACAGGACATAAAAATGAGCTATGCAATTTGGTAACTACATCAGTTCAAAGTTCTGAAGATCACGCCTCAACTACTACCAACCCCATTGTCACGCCTAAACTTACAGCTCCTAACACAGAAAGTCTGAATGGAGAAAGGGGATCTTGGATGTTGGTTACTCGCCAGGAAAAACCACCAGATCGAGGGGAAAGATGTCGGCCATGGTGTTGGCTATACCGAGCTTAGTGTCTTTGGAAGAATACGGTCGGGCGTGAGAGTTGCAGGAAGTGGGAATAAAATAAGAAGTGGAGAAGAAAAGTATTGTTCGGCTCCTGCACTGGGCTGAAGTGGTGGGTCGGTTCGATCCGAAGACTTGGAACGAATTGGAGAATTGGATCAGCATGTTGGGCAATCTTCAACTCCTGCGCAGCTGGGCCGAAATGATGGGTTGCTTCGGTCTGACGGGCTGGATCAGAATGAAGTGCTGGATCAGAATGAAGTGCTGGATCAGAATGTTGGGCAGGGCTGGAATATGGAGTTGGACCGAAAATTGGGTCTGGACAGAAAATATGGGATGGGCTGTGCATTAACACAAGAGAAGATGGAATTGGTCAAACCCAATTCAAAATGGTAGGACGAGTCGGGTAGTTGGAAAATTAAGATGAAGACAATTGAGGAAGATCTAAACTCCACTGATAACACATTGAAATTTACTCTTCTTAGTCCTAATTATTGTCCTAATGAGAAAAACAATTTAATAGCCCAGGGATATAGGAAAATTGGTAAGTCGAAAGGATGTTTCTTTCAAAGGCCAGGGTCACAGGAAAATTGGGAAGTCGCGAATTCACTTGGATATGATGGAGAATGGGTCAATATACATCGCAAAGGCACCTACTGAGCAAGGGAGTAAGAATGTCCAAACTCAGGGAGGTGAGAGTCAAGGTAAGGTATCTAACATGAGTTTAGATGTTAGTAGCGTTATATAACTAGGTTGGTAGTACTTATAGAAGATTAATTATGAATCAAGTACATCTTTCTAGTAATATGGTTCAAGAAAAAGCCCACACGAGATCCATAATGTGGAATGTTAGAGGATTTGGTAATCCGGCAGCTGTCAAGGCGGTAAAGCTGCTCATTCGTACTCACAAGCCTACAGTGTTGATACTAATTGACACTAGACTTAGTGGCCAAAGGATGGTTTAGCAAGCAGGTAAACTCCCGTTCAACAAATTTCTAGAGGTAGAAGCCAGAGATTTTAAGGGAGGAATTCTAGTGTTGTGGAATGATCACAAGACAAAAATTACGAAGATGGCATCTACAGAGCAGGAATTACACTTCAAGATCAATGTTATTCCTTCTAATATGTCTTGGTTCATGTCTGCGATTTATGCTAGCCCCAATTTAAAGGAAAGATTACTGTTGTGGGAAAATCTTAAATCGGTTGCCTCTAATACATCCAATCCTTGGCTAGTTGTAGGTGATTTTAATGATGTCACAAATAGTTCTGAAAAATTGGGGGAAATAGAGTATGCATGAATATGGTGTCTCTTTTTAATGATATGATTAGTGAGTGTAATTTGATTGACCTAGGTTTTAAGGTGCCTAAGTTTACTTGGGTAAATATGTAGAACTCTAATAGATTAATCCAGCAAAGACTAGATAGGATGATGTCAAATATGGATTGGAAATTTAGTTTTCCTAATGCCTTTGTTACCCATCTTATGAGAACCCACTCTAACCATTGCCCGCTTCTTATTACTTATGGTGGGGATGGTGGTAACAGGGTAATTAGACTGTTTAGGATGGAGCCTATCTGACTTGATCACCCAAGTTTTGAACTCATGGTAAAGAAGACTTGGAATGAATTTAGCAATAGGATCACGCCTTCCATTAACCACTTCCGTGACAAAGCTAGATCCTGGAACAAAGCGTTTTTTGGAAAAGTTTTTCAGAGAAAAGAAAAAATTATTCGGAGGATCTCAGGAGCTCAAAAGTGTATTGCTAATGGCCCAAACGACTTCATCGTCAATCTAGAAAAGAATCTTCAGCTAGAGCTATCTGAGATCCTTGATGAGGAAGAAAAACTTTGGGCTGCAAAGTCTCGCACTAAGTGGATCAGAGATGGGGATAGAAACACTAAATTCTACCACATTTCTACCCTTGTTAAAAGGAGAATAAATAAGATTTTGGCTAATAAAGACTTAGTTGAAAACTAGATTTTTGATGAGGGACTTATTCAGGAGGAATTTCAAAAATTCTTTTCAAAGCTCTTCACAACTTCAAAGGCTACCTCGTCTTTGTTGGTTGTTCGCCCCGATTCTTGGAGAACTATGTTGTCTGAAAATCAAATACAACGCCTAAACAATTTTATCACTTTGGAAGAAATTAGGAAAGCTACTTGGGATCTTAAACCTTTTATAGCTTCGGGCCTTGATGGCATTCATTCAACTTTCTTCCAAACGTTGTGGAATTGTACGGGTAGCTCTCTGACTAATGATGTTAGTGAGGTGTTTAAAAGGGGGTATGTCCCTACAAGTTAGAACGAGACGTTTATATGCTTAATCCCAAAATGTAGTCAGCCAAGTTCGGTCTCCCAATTCAGACCTATAAGTCTTTACAATTCTATCTACAAGGTGATTTCAAAAATTCTGGTGAATAGAATCAGACCAGTCCTGAATAATATCATCTCTCCTTTTCCAGGCCAGTTTTGTCCATGGTAGAAGGGCTTTTGATAATGTAATTATGATTAGAGAGGTGCTTCACTTTGCAAAGCATAAACATGGCAAAACATGGTGCATGATCATAAAAATTGACCTTGAAAAAACCTATGATAGAATTGAGTGGGACTTCATCAGAAGTACCTTCAGTTTCTTTAAATTCCCTGATAAAGTCATTAAGTTGATTATGAGTTGTATTTCCACGTCTTCGATTGAAATTTTATTTAATGGGGGGAAACTAGAAAAATTCTACTCGTCCAGAGGCATTATACAATGAGATCCTCTATCTCCGTACATATTTATTCTATGCATGGAATATCTGGCGTTTCTTATCGATGAAAAAGTTATGCAGGGACAATGGAAAGGAATAAAAGTGGAAAGAGGTAACATGACTTAATCCCATCTTTTTTTGTTGATGACATCATTTTAATGGGAGAGGTGACACCTGAAAATTGTAACTGTATCAACTCGATTTTAGAAGACATTTGCGCCATTTCAGGACAAAAGGTAAATCAGGGAAAGTCGATCATGGTTTTCTCAAAAAATGTACCCACTACCAAAAGAACAGAGATCTCAATGATTTTAAAGTTTAAAACAGTTGAGAACTTTGGGTCATATCTTGGGTTTCCTCTTGATTTGTCAAACTCGAAAGTTAACTCCTTTAACTTTGTTCTGGATAAAGTTAGAAATATATTTTCGGGATGGAGGGCAAATCTGCTATCGATGACTGGTAGGGTTACGTTGGTCAATCGGTCTTGTCCACGATCCCCTCCTACTATATGCAATGGACTATGTGTCCTAATTCAGTGTGTAAAGAACTCGACAGGATTAACAGAAATTTTGTTTAGGGATCCACGAACTAGAAAAGAAATATTCACTTGATTAATTGGGAGGAAATAACAAAGTCGAAAAAACTAGGGGGCTTGGCATTCAATCGACGATGTATCGAAATAAAGAAATCCTGGGGAGTTTGGCATGGAGATTGAAAAAGGAAACGACTCCTTGGGCGGTGATGATTAGAAACAGAACATTTAAGCAGGATAGAACGTCTATCACTACTTCAAACAAAACGCCATGTAATTGGAAAGCAATCAATGAAGGTACGAAAACCCTTAACTTGGGGTCGGGGTGGGTCGTGGAAAATGGTAGGGATATTAAATTCTGGCATGATAACTGGGTGGGCAGTCAATCACTTCGATCTTCTATTTATGACCCACTGAAGTACGAGTAGGACAAATTGATGGTAGGAGATGTCTTCCAAAATAACGAGTGGAACCTAGATAGAATTTCGTTTGATTTCCCCAAAAAACTTTTGGACATGTTTCGAAGTATCCCAGGGGACAATACCAATTGTCTCCTTCGACACTCAAATATGGAATGTCACATGCTCGGGGAGTTATACTACGACATCTGCTTATTCTCTCTTGCCAGGTCATGACTCAAATAGTCAGGTATCGGAATAATGAGATTGGGTTTGGAAAATTCAGACTACCCCAAAAATTCAATATTTTATTTGGTTGTGCCTTAAAAACAGGATAGCTAGTTGCAAACTATTGAACCATGGAAGATGTAATTTGAGCCCGCTCTGCCAAATTTGTCACTATGGGGTGGAAGACATATACCACATATTGCGTGGGTATGAGCATGCAAAAAAGATGTGGAGTTCAGTTACTTGGCCGCCCAGTCTGAGGCAATCATTCCACTATCCTTTGAATGAGTGGATCAAGTTTGGTTGTGAGGCATCAGAAGTCACTATTCAAGGAGTTGAGTAGAATTTATGTATTATAGAACATTTGGAAAAATAGGAACTCACTTATTTTTAATGATAAACCTGCTTCTTCATCTGTTTATAATTTATCTCTATCTCACGCAAAGTTTCATCAAAATGTTTATATTGAGACTGAGACCACTAACGAGTTTATCTCCATTGATATTAGTTGGGTTCCTCGAAAAAAGGATTGGGTAAAAACCAATACAGATGGAGCTACTAAGAAAAATTAAGGTTTTGCAGGAGCGGGAGAGGTCATCTGAGACTACAAGGGTCAATGGGTTGCAGGATTCTCAAGGAATTTGGGTTGCTCAAGCAGTCTCACTGCGGAATGTTGGGCCATCCGAGACGGGCTACTACTAGCAAAGACACTCGAATTAAAATCTATTCACCTCGAAACGGACGCCCTCTCAGCTCATAAGGTAATCTCTGATGACAATATGTCAAATCTAAAACGAATGCCCATCATTGCGGATTGCAGGAAGCTCTTGATGCAGTTCGAAAGAGTGAAGTTCATACATATTTTTCGAGAAGTAAATGCGGTAGCGGATATCATGGCGGGTATGGCGATCAACCAGCGACATGTTTTTGAACTCCATACCTCACCTATAAAAGAAACTACTAACTCACTCTGAAAAGACGCTGTGTTTTTTTTTCCCGAGAATTGTTAAAGCTAGCTAGTTTTGGTTTGTGTAGGTTTGAACTTGGGTGAAAGTTTTTCACCTATAGCGAGTTTTAATCCATAATTATATATAAAAACAAATGTTGGTACTTGGTAGTTAGTCTTTTATTAGATTTTTCGAAACATTATTTGGTTAAAAGTCTAAAAATGGTACAACATGTTTGACGAAAATGGTTTTCCAACCCAAACGATTGTTTTTGGTCCAATATGTTTGAAAATAATGGTAATTAGTACTTCAGTTACTTTTTTGTTAAAAAATTCCATTAAATATTTTTCATATATACAAAATTAACTAAATATTTTTCTAAATGTTACAATTAAACCCTACATTCAAACAAGTCCCGACTCGATTCGAGCCACACCGAGTCAGGTTCTGTCCAAACCGCTTGGGGCTCAATTTTGAGCCCCAATCTGGGATCCTATGGTCTGGCTCCGAGCCCAGACCAAGTCCCCAGGGTTGGGTGACCTGGTCTGGGTTCAGACCCTATGGTTTGGGTCCTATGCATTTTTAATTTCGAAATTTATTATTAAATTACAAATTTAATTCTCCTATATTACTAACAATCTTAAGGCGATTTCTGTGTTTTAGTAATTTTAGGAGACTAAGGCCGTTTCTTTTGTCAACAAAAGGAATGGGCTAGTAGTGGCGACCCAAGGCCCACTCCGCTACATAATGTTCGGGCTTTCGTACCGTCGCCTTCAGCTTGGTCTTGGTCTCAACCTCAATCCTTAGTCTCCTGAAATGCATAAAGTCCAAGCCATTGCTCCAACACTGATATCAACATCATTGTTGTTTGCAACCATTATTCCGAAAACAGAAAATGCTGAATTATTTTACCGGAAATTATTATTTCAGATTGCACAAATTAATGAACTGAACCAATCCTTAGTCTCCGGAAATATTAAAGAAGTTACATAAAAACATAATAAGAATATCCTAGGTTATTCGGTCTTGGTCTTAACCTCGGGTTGTGCTATTCAGGTCAGTATTATCGGGAATTCGGTCCAGTCAGTCTTTTCTGCTCACCCCTAGTCGTCATAATTGAGAAGTTACCCCCGACATGGAATATCTTCAAGGGCTACCTGAAGCACAAGCGGAAGGAGATGACCATGGTCGAGCTGCTCGAAAGGATCAACTTGCAAGAGCAGTACATGAATGTTGCGCGAGGAATTCCATTCGGTCCTATGAACACGATGACCTCCGCCAAGGCAAATGTGGTGGAGCATGGGAAGAGAAGATATGCTGCCAAAGGCAAGCAGAAGAAGCGGAGTCCCGAAGAAGTCGATATCCAAACCACAAGGATTTATTGGCGCCTGTTATAACTATGGTAAAACTGACCATAAATCTAATGTTTGCAGGCTTCCTAAGAGATAGGAGACCAACATAGTTCAGGAAATCACCGAAGACCTTAACGACATCAACTTTTTTGCGGTGGTGTCTGAGGTGAGCATGACTTATTCCAACCCCTGGGAGTGGTGGGTTGACACAGGTACCACCAAGTATGTCTGTTGGATAAATGAATATTCTTCAATTTTGAAGAAGTTGATTATGGGGAGAGATTGTACATGAGAAATTCCGCCTCATCCAAGGTCAAGGGCAAAGGAAATGTCATTTTGAACATGGCTTCCGGGAAAGAGTTGACATTGAAGAATGTGATGTATGTGCCAAACATTCATAGGAACCTGGTGTCAGGATCTCTCCTCAGCAAGCATGGTTTTCGTCTTGTATTTGAGTCGGATAAATTTGTGCTCACAAAAAATGGGATGTATGTGGGTAAGGGTTATGAATGTGGGGGATCTTCAAACTCAATGTAATGACTATTAAGGCTAAGATAAACAAGAATAAAATTGTTTTTTCAGCTTACTATAATTGATTGAGTCTCATAATATTTGGCATGGTAAATTAGGACATGTTAACTATGATACCTTGAGAAGGTTAATTAACATGAATCACATCCCAACACTTCAAATTGATCTCAAACATAAGTGTGAAATATGTGTTGAGTCTAAATTAACCAAGTCATCCTTTCATTCAGTTGAAAGGAATACAAAACCTCTTGATTTAATACATAGCGACGTTTGTGATTTAAAGTTTGTCCAAACGAGAGACGGAAATAAACACTTTATCACTTTTGTGAATGATAGTACAAACTATTGCTATGTATACTTGTTGAAACATAAAGATGAAGCTATAGAAAAGTTAATGCTTTATAAACAAGAAGTTGAAAATCAACTTAACAAGAAAATCACGATGTTGCGTAGTGATAGAGGTAGTGAGTGTGATGCTCCATTTGGTGAGTTTTGTGCTCAACACGGAATCATATATGAGGTCACCGCGCCCTATTCACCCCAATCAAACGGGGTGACGGAAACCAAAAAATCGAACATTGAAAGAGATGATGAATTCAATGATGATAAGTTCTGGGTTACCTTAGAACAGTGTGTCTGGAGGGGGGGGGGCTATTTTAAGTAGCAATTACCTTTTAAATAAGGTATCTCGAAAGAAAGAAGAGAAACCACCTTTCGAATTATGGAAATGTATAAAATCTTCTTTCAATCACCTCCGAGTGTGGGGGTATCTTGCTAAAGTGATGGTGTGTCTTCCTAAAAAGGTTAGGATTGAACCAAAAACTATTGATTGCATCTTCATAGGATATGCTCAAAACAGTAATGATTATCAATTTCTTGTGCATGATTTGAAGATTTCTGATATACATAAAGATACGATAATGGAATCAAGAAGCGCATATTTCTTTGAAGAAGTATTTCTGACTAAATCTAGGGGGAGTGCAATTTTGTCGAAACGAACTTATGATACTATTGAAAATAATGGTCTATATGGTCATACAAAATAATATTTTTTTCTCAATATTGTTTAGTTTTATAACTAAATCAACTTTAATTAATTAAATAAATACCAAATATATTTAAGCAAATATTTGAAAGTGTATAATTATAATAAACAAATATTAAAATAATTGAAAAATATTCTATTGATAAATACCTATAAATACTCATAAATAGAACTAGCTAATAAAAATATACCATAAATAACAAACGTTATAAAATTTATAAAGTAAGTTGACTAATATTAATTAAAATTATATTGAAAATAACAACACTTTCATTTTAAAAGTTTAGATAATTTTACCAATATAATTAAAAAAATCATTTGATTTATTTTTTATTATTGATATTGTAAACACCTAGTTTTGGCTCGGGGTCAAAATACTGCATGCGAGGATCCGAGCCGAGAAAAATCGAGATGAAGAAAAGAGAAATAAAATAAAATAAACCCCAAACCCTAAACCTTAACCTTAAACCCTAGACCCTAAAAAAAAACTAAACCCTAAACCTTAACCTTAACCTCTAAACCCTAAACCTTAAATCCCAAACCCCAAACTCTAAACCTTAAATCCCAAACTCTAAACCTTAAACCCCAAACCCTAAAATCCCAAACCCTAAAATCCCAAACCCTAAACCCTAAACCTTCAACCCCAAACCCTAAACCCAAAACCTTAAACCCCAAACCCTAAACCCCTAAATTCATGACACCCATTTTTGGCCAAACACCCATCATGCCATCCATTTTCGTCCAAATTTCCATCATGCCAGAAATCACTCCCAATTGCTCCCAATTGACACCAAAACTCTCCTAATTGCCATCACCATTTGTCCACTTGGTCACCTTTGCTCATCCTTGACCAAATTCTCTCCAATTACCACCAAAAGTCTCCTAATTGCCATCACCATCTGGTCACTTGATCACCTTTGCTTATCCTTGGCCAAATTCTCACCAAAAGATCTTCTAATTGCCATCACCACTTGCCCACTTGATCACCTTATAATATTGTTTGGAAACCTCTATAAAGGATGATTCAAACTTCAACAAATGGGGAGAACAAGAAGTTGTTGTAGCTTACGACATCAAGGAAAGAAAAGAGTGAAAAAAGAAAAGAGAAGAAAATAAAGGGAGAAGAGAAAAAAAAATTCAAAGTGAGCCATCGAGTGAAAAAATAGAGAGAAATTGAGTGGGAAAAAATTGATGATTATCGGTCTCGGTTCCTCATACGGTATCTAAACTTAAATAACTTAGGTGTATCTCTCTCGTATCGATATTATGTGTTAATAGTTATATTTCGTATAAAAATCGTACTCAGTTTTGAGTTTGGTATAACTTTGGGGTAATTTTAGGCATTTGTGAAAGTTATGGGGGATTATTTCGGTCTAAAAAAATATTTTCAAAACTGACTTAGGTCATTCCTGAACTTTGATGAAGGTTATAACTCGGTCCTTGGACTCTCCTGTCATTCTGGGACTTTACCGAGTGTTAAAAACCAAACCAGAAAAGTTTTGGGTTAATTTTGCAATTTTTGCAATATTTTTTTATTCAGCTTGAATTTTTTAAAAATTACATTTTGTTCCCTGAACCTTTCTGGACATCCCATCACTTCTCAAAATGGTACAAATAAGTCTAGAATAAGTTTCAGGTTATTTTGGAACTTTACCAAGTGTTACAAATAAGTCCAGGATAGTTTAGAGTCAATTCTGTGATTTTTTGTAAAAAATATTTTCAGTTCAGTTATAATTTTTTAAAAATTAAATTCCTAAACTTTTCTGGACATTTCATGACTTCTCAAAGTGCTACAAATAAGTCCAGAATAATTTTCGGATTATTTTGGAACTTTACCAAGTGTTACAAATAAGTCCAGAATAGTTTAAGGTCAATTCTGTCATTTTTTAAAAATATATTTCCAATTCAGTTCAAATTTTAAATAATTGCATTTTGGTCCTAAACCTTTTTTGGACATCCCATGACTTGTCAAAGTGTTACAATTATGTCATTCGTGTATTTTTGACATGTTTAAAATGGCCACAAAGTTAAGCCATAATTTTGTTGAGCATGATTAACTTTATTATCTCTTGTTTATTTATTTGAAATTAACTCGTAAATAAAAAATGTTTGTATATGGTTTAATTAGTTTTTTGAAAAACATATGTAATTGTTTTGGCCAAACATGATCAAAACGGGCAATTCGGGTAAATTGGTAAATGAATTCAAAGCAAGCAAGGGCGGATTATGAGCTCGCGAGCTCATAAGACGTAATTAAACCCCCCGAACTCGATTCTCTGGAGGTAGACCTTTCCAAGCCCTAGGATGTTAATACCATGTACCCTAGGCAATTTTAGGATTCCGATTAACTTTTAATTAATCAATGACAACTCTTTCATTTTTCAATCCGGTTGGTGACCCCGCTCGACCGAAACCATCACTTGCCAAGACCCGACATTTTTCGAGCGAGAACTGAAAAAAATAAAAATATTTTCCAAAAGGGTCGGGGAAAGTCAGATCCGACGTCCAACATGTGGCGACTCTGCTGGGGATCTCTTTTAGAAGGTTTAGGCTTTGTCATGTTTGCTTTGCCATATTATATTTTGTCATATCCGTTTTGACTGTTTGCTTGTGCTTGCAGTTTCAATTTTTGTCCAAAATGCGATGTAATTGTAATAATTCAAAAAAAAAGATTTAAATTCTTGTTTTATACACACAACGCCGGTTACCATTACCCGCTCAGACCTGGAGCACATTAAGAGCTTAGGGAGTTTAGTAGGGGAATGCGCCCGGAGTGGTTTGGACCGCCGACACGCACCCAAACAACTCAACTCGATGAACAGAATAAGCCCGTGATCCTCTTTAGGGGGTGAGGTTCCGCTGTTTCAGAGAACCTACAAATTCCATCCATTTAGAACAAAAGCTCCACACCGTGTTTAACCTTTACCAGTTTTGTGTGTATTTCCATTTTTTGGCCCAACTAATTTAAATGAGTTGTGGTTGTTTAACCAACACCGTGTTTAACCTTTACCAGAAAAATTGTGGTTGTTTGATTATTATATTTTTTTTAAAAAAATTATCCGTATAAAAATTAAAATGATAAAATATTTTTGGGTTAATATAGCTTTAATAGTCTCTTATGTTTAATTTATGTGATCAGATAGTACTTTAAGAACTTTTGCGTTATTGAAGACTCGTTTATGTGATTTGTATTGAAAAGTAAGTATTTTACCACTACAGGAATGACTTATGTTAAAGGCTCAATGTAACAGCAGTTCTCTATATGAGTCGTGAAAAATTAATTTAGAGAGTTATTCATGACTCAATAGTAATTGAACCCTTGTTTTTATTTGTTTACTGCTCAATTGAGTGTGATGTGAAATTTTACACACTTTTCACGGCTCAATTTCAAGTGTTGTGAATAATTTAATTAGTTTTTCTATAATTTTTGCGGCTCTTTGAATTTTGGGTTGCAAGTTTTATTTAAATTTTTTATTCTTTTTGCGTCTCCTTCTTTACTCAACCGTCATTATTATTTTATTTTAACTAAAATTTCTATTTTTCGTGTCTCCTACCTTTTCCAATGTCATTATTATTTAATATTAAATATTCTTTATGACTCGTTCTGTTTTCCAGCCGTCGTTATTTAACTATTATTTAATTTAACTAAAAATTATCTATTTGTTTTAGGCTCATTTTGCTTTCAGATGTGAAAAGTTTTTATTTTATAAATGAAAATTATTTTTCACAACTCGATATAACCAACCTTCATTCATCTATAACTTTTTCTCCCCTTGCAGTCAGAAAACATTCTGCAAAACAACGAAGAACAGAAGCTCTCTCGCCTCTGGAAGCTCTCACCTTCTGTCGCGCTCTGATTTCAGTTATTTGTTTTTTTTTTTATTTCAACTCATTTAACAAGTTGATCTTTCTTAGTCTTATACATGTTTCTACTTGTTCGATTTATTGAAGAAATCTCTAAAATTATCCATTCTGCAAACCCTAATTTTTTTAATCTAAGTGGTCTATGTAGAACATTCGATAGAGTTTCTTGGATTGATCTGAAGCCGTGACTGTCAGACGTCAGATCCGAATTTCCCGACCCGTTTTGAAAAATACTTTTAATTTTCGTTTGAAAATGTCGGGTCTTGGCGAGAGACGAGTCTGGTCGAGCGAGGTCATCAACCGGACCGAAAAAATGAAAGAGTCGCCACCGATTAATTAAAGACTAATCAGAATCCTAAAATTTTGCCTAGGGTATATAGAGTTAACATCCTAGGGCTTGAAAAAGTCTATATCCAGAGAATCGAGTTTGGGGTTTTGATTACGTCTTAAAATCCCGCGAGCTCATAATCCGCCCTTTCGGTACTTTAGTTTGCTTTCGATTTTTTTTTATAATTTACCCGAATTGCTCGTTTTGATCATGCTTTACCCAAAAAGACTACATGCATTTTCTTTAAATTAAACAAACCATGTACAAACATTTTTTTTATGAGTTAATTTTCAAACAAATAAACAAGAGAGAAAAAAGTTAATCATGCTCGAGAAATGAGTGATTTAACTTTGGAGCCATTTTAAACGTGTAAAAAATACACGAATGATTTTTAAAATATTAAGCACGTTGGACCAATTTGTCCCATTTTGAGAAGTTATAGGATGTCCAAAAAAATATAGGGACCAAAATGCAATTTATTAAAATTTGAGCTGAATTGGACAAATATTTCGAAAATTGCAAAAATGACCATAAACTATTCTGGAATTTTTTTGTAACACTTGGTAAAGTTCTAAAATAACCCGAAAATTATTCTAGACTTATTTGTAACATTTTTAACACTCATGGAATGTCCAGAAAATTTTAGGAATAAAAAATGTAATTTTCGAAAAAGTTATAACTGAACTGAATTTTTTTAAAAACAATTACAAAATTGACCTTAAACCATTCTAGATTTATTTGTAACACTTGGTAAAATTCCAAAAATAACCCGAAAATTATTCTAGACTTATTTGTAACATTTTGAGAAATCGTGGAATGTCTAGAAAAGTTTATAAATCAAAATGTAATTGTTTTTTAAAAAATAGCTGAATTTAAAAAATCAAAAATTGCACAAATGACCCAAAACTTTTCCAGTTTGGTTTATAACACTTGATAAAGTCCCAGAAATGACCCGAGTGTCCAAGGATTGAGTTGTAACCTTCATCAAAGTTTGGGAAGGACCTAAGTCATTTTTGAACATATATTTATTTCCACATATACATAATACATATATATATATATTATACATATAGATAGATAGATAACATATACATAATATATATATATATATATATTATACATATAGATAAAAAGATAAGATATAGTATTACATAGACATAATATAAATATATATTATACATATAGATATAATATCACATATATATTATATATATATATATATATATATTAACAAGTATATTCTACATAAATATATAATATATGTATATAAACTCTCAATTTTATTTTACATTTAGAAAATACAAATATGATATTGTCTATGAGAGAAATATACCTAACTCATTGGAGTTTAAAATACCGTACGAGAAACCGAGACTGATAATCACCGATATTTTTTTCACTCTTTTGTTTTATATTTTGTTTCACTCAATCACTCTTCTATTCTATCCTTACTTCCCTTCACTCCTTCTTCAACTTCCCGTTCACCATAGCTCACCCTTCCTTCATTTATAGAAGATTTCAATCTTTATTTTATTAATTTTTTTTAATAATAATAAAAATCAACTTGGTTCAAAAGAGGAACATGGCCATGTTCCACGTTCAGATATTTTTTGTTAATTTAATATTTTTGTTAATTATTTTTTTAATATCGATTTCTCTTGGCTCGATTCCTTGCGTACAGTATTTTGAACATGAGCCAAAATCAGGTGTTTACAGTTGCCCCTCTTTGAACACACGCTCATGGAAGTGATCTCATGAGTGTGTGTTCAAAGACACATGAGTGATTTTGGCTTCTTTTGCTTCATTATTTACATAGTAAACAAACATTATCGCGCAACTTTCGGAAGTTGGACATCTACAAGTCCCGATTGTTGACGATGATTTGCGGAGACTGAGCGCTTAAATGTTCATCGACTTGTGACTCCCAGAAGTTGAACACCTATAGGTCCAAGTCGTCGAGGATGACTTGCGGAGGATGAACACCTAAAGGCTCCGCTCGTCGGTCAGCTTGTGACTCGTTGGGGATAACTTGCGGAGGCTGGACACCTAAAGGATTCGCTTGTCGGCTTGTGACTCCCAGAAGCTGGATAACTACAGGTCTAGTCATCGAGGATGACTTGTAGAGGCTAAACACCTAAAGGCTTCGCTCGTCGTTTTTTTTCCATCAACGAGCTGGAGGTTGCTGATTTCTTTTTGCCAGAAGCATTGTTGAGGGTAACTTACGGGGGTTGAGCACCTCAAGGCCCCGTTCGTCGGCTTGTAACTTTCAGAAGCTGGACATCTACAGGTTCTGATCGTTGGGGATGACTTGCGGAGGTTGAGTACCTAAACGCTTCGTTCGTCGATTTGTAACTCTCGGAAGTTGGATATCTACAAGTCCCGATTGTTGATGATGACTCGCGGAGGTTGAGCACCTAAAGACCCCACTCATTAGCTTGTAATTCACTTTGGAGGAATCCTTCTCGAGATTTCTGACTGCTTGTGCGGACTTCTCAGTCTGTTTTCTCATTAATCGACTTTGCAGTCTTTCTTGACGGAGTTCCCTAAAGCCATTCATGCTATGTTCACAAGGTGTATCCATGCAAGTTGTCGAGGCAACTCAAATTAATGTCGATCACAACTTCTTTTTATTGCTACTGTGGGAAACAATGTCGTCCACTTTTGAGCATTTTTTTTCATCTCTTGAGTTTCTTTCCTTTTGATACAGTGTTTTTTTCTTTTTACCACACCTCTCAGTTCCCCTATTTTTTTGCCTAGGGTCGCCCATTTGAGTTTTCCACCTAGCAGGGATTTGATTCATTTCCTTTTGCCATGATCGCCATTTTTAGGGATTTTTAATAATGCCCATCTTCCCTAAATTATGCCTAAACCGCCCTTTCGAGTTTTCGATTTAGCGAGAATTTCTCTCATTTTTGGAGGCTCGCTTTCTGATTACGAGTTTTTTTTTTGCTGCATCCACATTGATTGGATTAGGGAGTTCTCTGTTGTCTATGTCAGTGGTGATCATGTCTCCCCCGCTGAAAATCTCTTTGATGACATAAATCCCTTCATATTTATGTACAAACTTGCCCCGAGAGTCTGGATTGACTTGATTTTTTTTTTAAAATCTCTCGCTTTTCTATCTTTTTGCTACAGTATTTCTTTTTTATTGCACCTCTCGGTTCCCTTAATGTTTGCCTAGGTTGCCCTTTCGGGTTTTCAACCTAGCAGGGATTTGATTCCTTTCTTTTTGCCATGATTGTACTTTTGGGGATTTTCAATCATGCCCCTCTTCCCTAAATTTTGCCTAAATCGCCCTTTCGGGTTTTAGATTTAGCGGGAATTTTCTCTCGCTTTTGGAGGTTCGATTTATGGTTACGAACTCCTTAAGGATAGTATTTTCTAACTGCGTCCATATTGATTGGACTGGGGAGTTCTTGGTCGTCCATGTCGGTGACGATCATGGCTCCTCTGCTGAAAGTTTATTTGGCATCATAAGACCCTTCATATTTAGGAACAAAGTTGCCCCTAGAGTCTGGATTGACTCGAATAATTTTTTTTATGAGAATTAGATTGCCTCCTTGTAAATGCGCGAGCCACGCGTTGCTGGTACAAATTCCCGTGGCACTGCGCAATGAGCCGCCTTTTGTCATGAGGTTCAATTGCACGTATCTGCATTTCGCCTACTCTGACTCGTCCTTCTCTGCCTCGACGAGGATCCTAGCTGACGGGAATTCTACTTCAATTGGCAACACGGCTTCGATCCCGTAAACAATGGAGAATGGGGTTGCTCCTGTTGGTTGCTGTATTGAGGTCATGTAAGCCATGAGTGCCCAATATAGCTTATCATACCAGTGCCTTTAATTGATGCTTCCACTGCGCCATTCATTTGTGGGCGATATGGAGATGCACTTTTATACTTGATCACAACTCAATCCAATTTAGATTTCTGGCATTGCCGGTGATGATTGACTTCGGCATCCCATGACACACAATGATGTCCTGGCTGATGAAAAATTCAATATCCTTTGCCGTTATTGACGCCAGGGTAATAACCTCTACTCCTGGTGAAGTAATCGATTGTAATCAATATGAATCGATGACCATTGGACGCCTTTGGGAAAATCATGTTGATTACATCGATGCCCCACATTGAGAAAACCCGTGGGGAAATCCTGGAATAGAGCTCGTGCAGTGACGCGTGGATTTGATCCGCGTACACTTTACAAATGTGACATTGTTGAGCATGTTTTATACAGTCAGTCGTCATGGTGAACCAAAAATATCCAAGTCTTGCACGTTCATGTGTGGGCCGCAACAACCTTCATGAATTTCTCTCATTAGATGTTCAGCTTCTTTAGCTTTCACGCATCTCAAATGGGTATAGTCGAGCCACTGGAAAATTAATTGCAAGTCATTCCTCGCATGACCATTCAGACATTTTCTCGTGGTATTCTCTGGGAACTCCGTACACCAGGTATCTTTTTTATATCAGTGAGTCATGGTTGACCGTCTGATTCTTCGATTGTACAACAATAGGCTGAAACCTCTTTGATTTTGATATCCATTGGCAGTTTTTGGTTTCCCTACTTCTATTCTTTGCAGCTTTCATCTCCGTGGTGATGACATTGCTGGCATCGCTGCTGTTGTCCTTCCATGAGTTTCTCTACCCTTCGGGGAATACGATAAGTTGGAAGTACTTCGCCTTGCTGTGACGAAACTTTCCGTAATAGCTACATTTCATGCCTTTCCGATCGACGCCACCAACAATGGTGTCTCTCTGCATCGACAACGATGTCTCCCCTGTTGTCAACAACAACGTATTCCCGCGTCAACAATGGTGACTCTTTTGCGTCAACAATGGCGTCACTTCATCTCTTTTTAAGTCGTCTCTGCTTCAACTCGATGAAACGACAGGGAGTTGTTTTTTTTATCTCCTTTACTTTGTAAAACAACATTCCCTTTTCAGGTGGTTGAATGTGGTTTGGTGGCGTAGGTCAGTTTGACTCCGATTTCCATTTCCTCTGAGCGAGGTGTAACATAGAAGACAAACTCAATTCCGGTCATGGGAACCTCGACGTCCTTCCTTGCTGCGGTTTCCATTACTTGCCTCCGATCCATTTCTTGATCGGATAGTTGCATAAGCCGATTCTACCTCAGGTAACGGGTTTTCTCGTAGTAAATCATCTTTTTCTTGATTATACTTATCGCTCACTGCAAAAAGTCCGCTCGAGCTAGGAGGTCATGCCAACGATTGACTGCACTGTGCGGGAGCTCATGGCGTACATGGTATGTTCTAGTTGGATGATTCTCTCCTCATGTTCTTGAGGAGCTGGAGTCATCGAATGTCGCATGGATTCCCAAAAACCTAAATCCAAAATACCGTAGTAAGAAGGACAAATACACAATTGATCATGCATGATTGGTTTTGAAGATTCTGCATGTTCCATTCATTCCATTCATTCCATTCATAAACTTTGATTGCATGTATGACAAAAAAAATTCAAGAATTGTTTAAAAGGATTTAGCCAATCGAAGTCTAGTTCTTAAGACGTTTCACACGACGATGCGATTTGTTGAGTGCATTTGTTACTTGTTCCTTGGTTCGAACGAAGGTCGAGGACATGCATTTTGAAAATCTTTTTATTCGCCTCGTCCTTGGTTCGAAGAAGGTAAGGATGCCATTCAACTCATCTATGTTGCCCTCACATTTTTTCAAGGTGCCCCCACATTGCTAGAAAGAAGGTGGTTGTTCGGGTCTATCCCCGATTATCTCCTTCGGGTTGAAAGACGGACTTGCAGGTGCCAAATGGAACATGTTCTGTTCTTGTTAATCACGCAGACGCGTTTTCCATATTCCAGAATTCAGACAAGGATAATCCAATTGACTTTGTAGTTTACGAGCTCGTGAACCTCGTCAATCTTCTTGTTCATGTATTTCTGATTTCCTTTTGTAATGGTTTTCCATATTTGGGCAATTTCGACCGTAGGGGGCTGTATGGCCTTAATGTAAGGGCAATGATTTTTTTCTTCATCCTTACCAAAGATGGTGTGTTAAACGTCCTCAGGATAAGAGATTGAATGAACAGAGCTTACATTTATTATTTTGAAAAATGCAATGCAAGTGTGAGAATTTAAATTCATTAGTAAGAATCGTATTACATTTACAACAGTCTGTAATATATAATACAAAAGACCCAATCCTATACATGTCATGATCTAGGGCCAAAATAAAATACCTTTACATAATGGGAAGAACTTCCATCTAGAGTTGTTGGGATGATTTCTAATTCCCAACAGTTGGGACGAATCTTCTTCATGAATTGTGGGTCAATCTCTCATCCAGATGCTTGGGCTGAATTCTCATTTACATCAGTTGGGCCCAAAAATGGAAATACACACAAAACTGTTAAAGACTAAACACGGTGTTGAGCTTTTGTTCTAAATGGATGGAATTTCTAGGTCCTCTGAACTAGCGGAACCTCACCCCCTAAAGAGGATCACGGGCCCATTTCGATCACCGAGTTGAGTTGTTTGGGTGCGTGTCAACGGTCCAAACCACCCTGGGTTCATTCCCCTACTAAACTCCCTAAGCTCTTAATGTGCTCCAGATCTGAGCAGGTAATGGTAACCAGCGTGGTTTGTACAAAACAAGAATTTACTTCTTTTTTTTTTGAATTATTACAATTACATCGCCTTTTGGACAAAATTTCAAACTGCAAGCATGAGCAAACGGTCAAAACGGATATGACAAAATATAATATGGAAAAGCAAACATGACAAAGCCTAAACCCTCTAAAAGACATCCCCAGCAGAGTCGCCAATTTGTCAGACGTCAGATCCGACTTTCCCGACCAGTTTTGAAAAATACTTTTAATTTTCGTTTGAAAATGTCGGGTCTTGGCGAGCGATGAGTCCGGTCGAGCGGGGTAATCAACCGGACCGAAAAAATGAAAGAGTCGCCACCGATTAATTAAAGGCTAATCGGAATCCTAAAATTTTGCCTAGGGTACATGGAGTTAACATCATAGGGCTTGAAAAGGTCTACGTCCGGAGAATCGAGTTCAGGGTTTTGATTACGTCTTAAAAGCTCGCGAGCTCATAATCCTCCCTATCGGTACTTTAGTTTGATTTTGATTTTTTTTTATTTACCCGAATTGGTCATTTTGATCATGATTAACCCAAAAAGACTACATACATTTTGATCATGCTTAAACATTTTTTTTATGAGTTAATTTTCAAATAAATAAACAAGAGAAAAAAAAGTTAATCATGCTCGAGAAATGAGTGATTTAACTTTGGAGCCATTTTAAATGTGTCAAAAATACACTAATGATTTTTAAAATATTAAGCACGTTGGACCAATTTGTCCCATTTTGAGAAGTTATAGGATGTCCAAAACAATATAGGGACCAAAATGAAATTTATTAAAATTTGAGCTGAATTGGACAAATATTTCGAAAACTGCAGAAATGACCCTAAACTATTCTGGACTTATTTGTAACACTTGGTAAATATCTAAAATAACCCGAAAATTATTCTAGAAATACTTGTAATATTTTTAAAAGTCATGGAATGTGCAGAAAAATTTAGGAATAAAAAATGTAATTTTCAAAAAAATTATAACTGAACTGAAAATATTTGTTTTAAATTACACAATTGACCCTAAACTATTCTAGATTTATTTGTAACACTTGGTAAAATTCCAAAAATAAAAAATTATTCTAGACTTATTTGTAACATTTTGAGAAATCATGGAATGTCTAGAAAAGTTTATAAATCAAAATGTAATTTTTTAATAAAAAATTAGCTGAATTAAAAAAAAAAAATTACAAATGACCCAAAACTTTTACGGTTTGGTTTATAACACTCGATAAAGTCCCAGAAATGACCCGAGAGTTCAAGGACCGAGTTGTAACCTTCATCAAAGTTTGGGAAGGACCTAAGTCATTTTTGAATATATTTTTATTTTTCACATATACATATACATAATATAAATATATATTATACATATAGATAAATATATAAGATATACATAATATATATATATATTATACATATACATATATATAGTATTACATAGACATAATATAAATATATATTATACATATAGATATAATATCACATAAATATATATATATTAACAAGTATATTCTACATAAATATATAATATATGTATATAAACTCTCAATTTTATTTCACATTTAGAAAATAAAAATATGATATTGAATATGAGAGAAATATACCTAACTCATTGGAGTTCAAAATACCGTACGAGAAACCGAGACTGATAATCACCGATATTTTTTTCACTTTTTTTTTTTTTATTTTTTTTTCACTCAATCACTCTTTTATTCTATTCTTACTTACCTTTGCTCCTTCTTCAACTTCCCCCCTTCACCGTAGCTCACCCTTCCTTCATTTATAGAAGATTTCAATCTTTATTTTATTAATTGTTTTCTAATAATAATAAAAATCAACTTGGTTCAAAAGAGGAAAATGACCATGTTCCATGTTCAGAGATGTTTTTTTAAATTTTTTATTTTTTAATATCAATTTCTTTTGGCTCGATTCCTTGCGTACGATATTTTGGCCATGAGCCAAAATCAGGTGTTTACAGTGACGACACTTTCAGATTGAAACAATTTGGTGACACCCAAATTTTCAATCAAATAAAATCAATATCTGTCGGAACTAGAACTTGAGAAGGAATGTTAATGTTTGAGATGAAAATTTCGGACCTCCCCTATGACAAATTTATAGTGTTTGTCACACCCTTTGGAAGAGACACCACACCATTTGGACGAGACACCACACCCTTTGGAACCCATAGGAACCATTCGGCCTAACCTTATGTCTATTCATTTGAAATTTTGGCTCCAAAGCAAAGGGACCCCTTGGGAAGATGACTTGGTGCTGAAGTCATTGCATCATTTCGGCATAAACTTGGCTCCACAGCAAGTGTCTAAAAAACTGGGAATTTTGAGTTAAAATGTTAAGTCATTAATTCCAAAAATTCAAATTTATAATGAAACTTCGAATAGTAGCTTTATCAAAATACTATGACCTCACTCAGAGGCTCTGCCTCTTGGACCCCGCCAGGGGCTACCACCCCCGGACCCCTGCAAAGGAGGCGTTGCCCCCATTGCTCGTCCCTAAATAACTGATGAATTTCCGATATAATGAATCATAATATACTTAAACAAGCGTACACTATGCACCATCCTGACTTGTTTAATGAAATACTATGATCATATTTGTCAACTAGTCAATCAAATTACACTAAAATATCTATCAGACTACATCTTCGATTTCTAGGTATCACTTCAATTGAATCATTAATTTGTGCATTGTGTCCCTTGGTGATGATGCTCCTAATACTGTATATACACTGGGGTGGCGTACGGTTTGCTTTCGGGTGTGGCGTGGGTGTTTCAATCTGCTAGGATAGTTTAAATGAGTATATAATAATATTTCTGAGCCCGTAAGAATTTCATTCGGCAATCTGTTAGTTATTAATGGTTGATCTCGTGCCTATCCTGAGCTGACAGTGGTAGTGGAAGAAAAAAAGCTAGGCAAGTTTATATTTGTGTGTAAGCACATGTAACCGTCAGAATCATTTTGTTATGCTCGTACCATCGGAATTAACCAAAGAAAATGTCATATTAATTAAGTTTAGTTACCCTTAAACTAAAACAAATTCAAAGAATGGAAAAAAAACAAAACATAACTTTTTTTCCACTATCATCAAGATGAATTGATAATATATAACCCAAAACACATATCTTGATCCTGAGATTTACCTTTCATTTATTAAAAAACTAAATTAAAGAAGCTAAATATATATCTTCTGAAAAAGAAGAAGAAGAAACTGAAAAAATACTGTCATTGCATGAAGCAAATGTCATTGATGGAGCGGAACAATGACAATGGAAAATACCGGTAGATCATTGATTTTCTGATGGTGGACAGGTTAGACTGTGTCTTTTCTTACAATTCATAATATTGATTCTTATTTCATTGTATTTAGTTGTTGTATTGTTTATATGTAGGAATCACCCAAACTTGAAAAACAAGTTCGGTGACAGCAATCATCTTTTCCCACCACAGGGTCAGAGAGTTTTGCTTGTGCAAGATATAGATTGATACGAACACTCTTAATCACATGTTTAAATTAATTAACATAATTTGTTGTTTTGCAATCTATTTTATCGTGTTTATTTAATAGGAACAAGAACGTAGAAGACCCGTGGGGAGTCTTGAATTTTATGAGTACGCACATGTCAAAAAACAATTGGTGCATTTGTTGATGAAGTGACAACGTCATTAGTCGTAATATAAGATATTTTCAAAGTTAAATTTTGAGTATAAGTTATATTTATAGAATATGTCGTAATAAACATCATCATCTTCCTTAACTGTATGATGTAGGAACAAGAAAAATCCAAATTGGAAAAGAGTGCTTCTCCAAACCCGGATGAGGATCCACTTATAAGATAGGAGGATGTGTATCGTAAGGTTGTAGGTGGAGAAAAACCTGAGCGAATCAAAGGTTATGGGCTTGGTGTTACCTCGACCAGGGTACGTTGATATAAAAAACCATAGTATGACTGAAGAAGAAGTAGAAAGTGTTGGTCGTGGACCAGCCCTTGGGCCGATTTGATTCAGCCTGGGTCAGTTTAATCTTAAACTGACTCAATCTTACTTGTGAATGGTAAATGAGGAAGGAAACAATATTAGAAAATATAATTGTTGGTAAAATATATTAGAAAATATAATTGTTGGTAAAATATATTAGAAAATATTATAATATTAATAAAATATTTCCTAATGTAATATAGTTGTTGATATTTTCGTTTTTTAACAATTAATTTAGTTTAAGTTTTTCTAAATTAATTTGTGGGTTACCTTAATTATAAGGAGTACCATTAACTCTATAAATAGGGTTGGTTCTTCTCATTTGAAAAAATCCGAAAATTACCAACAGATATATTGCTCGAGAGTTAATTCATATTCGAGTTTTCAGTTGTGTTCGAATTTCCGTCGAAGTCCGAGTTCAGGAATCCTCTAAGGGGGTGCAGCCATATCGTGGAAATCCTCTAAGCAAACAGTTATAGTCAAATCCACCATGGAATATGAGTTTATAGCACTTGATAAATGTGCTGAGAAAGCTGAATGACTACACCATTTTTTGAGGATATTCTCTAGGTGGCCTAGACTAGTGCCTGCAATAAGCATATATTGTGACAGTCAATCTGCGATTGGCAGGACACAAAGTCATATGTATAATGGTAAGTCTAGACATATTCATCGTAGGCATGATATCATTAGACAATTTATTTCAACAGGAATTATCACAATCGATTATGTCAAATCGAAGGATAATATAGCAGATCTGTTAACCAAATGGTTAAATAAAGAGCAAGTTGACCAATCATCGAGAGGAATGAGACTAAAGACCGTGAAGTAAACACTTTTGAGAAGGAAAACCTAACCTAGTTAATTGGAGATCCCAAGATCTAGGTTCAAAGGGACAATCTAATCACAAGAGTGAGGTTAGATCACTATGAGAGATTTTAAACCCTCACTCCATTCCTGTGAGGATAAACAATGACGACAGTGGATGGGGTTAAGCAAATGATTTTAATGATTCAGAAATGTAGAGTGTTGGAGTAACACTTGAGAATGAATCACCTATGCAAGTGAGAAGAGGGGCTGCTTCGAAAGGAATTATTGAGGGCTCAATTTTTAGAAACGCTTGCAGAACCAAGCAATGCCCATGGCCAGAACGAGCATGAATGCGTGAACTGAAAAATACTAAGAAACTATTTGTGTGGGTTATGTCATTATTTGCACTAACAACAGACAGTTCAAAGACATCGCGTTTACTGACTATCCAGTAAAGTCAATGTAATTTCACAAAGAAAGATTCAAAGGGTAACACCTATAGGGCTGACGATGGTTAGGGTATGACAAATACCATAACCATACCATATTTTTAAACCACATACCATAACCATAAGCATAACCATTACAGATACAATTTTCAATACCATAACCATTAAAATAACTGTGGTTATTAACCATGGTTTTACCCGTATACCCATATTTATTCCACACATGTAATATAATAAAATACCGAAAATTTTATTTTAAAAAATACATACATCTATATTGCCAATAATAAAAATATATAAAACTAACTTCATGGTTATTTATTACATGTATGTCTAGTAACTTCCATTATTTAGTATATATTAGTTTATTAATAATAAATAATTATTATATTTATATAATAACCATGGGTATAACTCAAATACCATAACCATAACCATAACCATTATGGGTAGAAAATTCATCACCATAACTGTACCGTACCATAATGGTACGGTTAACCATATTAAACAGTAACAGTTATAACCATGGTTATGGGTTTTTCACTGCACCATTGCCGGACCTAAACACCTACCTATCCTATGCAAGTGTCGACCGTTGAACTCTCATTCTGAGTCTAGAGCATCTAGGAATTCTCTCATTTATCCATTCATGTGGAGGGATTGTTAATCGTGGACACGCCCTTGGGCAAGTCTGATTCGACCTTGGCCGGTTTAACCCTAAACCGCCTCATTCTTACTTGTGAATGGTAAATGAGGAAAGAAACAATATTAGAAAATATGGTTGTTAGTATAATATATTAGGAAATATTATAATATTAATGAAATATTTCCTAATAAAATATTTTCTAATGAAATATTTTCTAATGAAATATTTCCTAATAACATGTTTTCTAATGAAATATTTCCTAATATAATATAGTTGTTAGTATTTTTGTTTTTTAACAATTAATTTAGCTTCAGTTTTTCTAAATTAATTTATGGGTTACCTTAATTACAATGAGTACCATTAACCTTATAAATATGGTTGATTCTTCTCATTTGAAAAAATCCCGAAACAATCTGAAAATTACCAACAGATATATTGCTCTAGAGTTAAGTGAGATTTGAGTTCCCAGTTGTGTTCGAAATTTTGTCAAAGTCCGAGTTTAGGCATTTTTCAGTTCGATTAAGGGAAACACCATGTTTGTTTCGCCTTGACGACACTGTTTTATCATGGGAGGTAATCTTCTCAATTTTCCTCTTACACGAACCATTTACGGTGAGGGGGCGAAAATGCCTTAAAGGAGACCGTTTTGATGCGGGACCTGGTCATTTTTCGGCAAAATCCATTTTTCTAGGGGCAATTTCGTCATTTTGTCAATTTGCATGTCATTCAATATTTTTATGCATTTTTAATTATTTTAATTATTATTAAATTACAAATTTAATTCTCCTATATTACTAACATAAAAATGTGTACGAGTACACCTCGAGGCACAAACAAAAGATTATGATGAGAAATTGAGACAACAAGATGCTAGAATGCAGACACAATTGGGTAGGATTGTTCATGAACCGGTTTGACCCCGAACCAGTTCTGAACCGAACTTGTCTAGTTTTAATAAAATCAATATGTTTTTCTCACTAAAAGATCTGGTATGTTTCTTCGGAAAAAAACTGGTCTGGTTCGAACCGGTTCATGAATCAGTTCAAACTGTTCTGGTGTGATTAATTTTTAACAATTTTGGTCTGAAAAAAGCAGAAGGGTTCTTCACGGATTCAACATAAAATCAAAAAGTGCACAAACTTGTTCTAGCCATTTCATTCCTTACACTCAAATATTCCTTATTCAAAGGGACAATATTTCTCCTTTTTAGCAAAGAAGATTCTAGTTCACTTCAGGGTCTAATTGAAATTAGCCAAACTTCTTAGTGAGGACTTTTAATAAACACTTCCATGCAGATTGAGAGAAATGCGCAATTTCTTAATCCAAGTGGTATTAAACGAATAGTGGAAGCTAAACAATGGCAGATGAGTAATGACCAATACTAGGTTGAGAAAAATGAAACAAGAGAGAATTGGCAAAAATACCTTGGTAAGGAGAGCTTTCACCTTCTCACTCTGTATGTCTGTTCATTCGCCAGAATCGCGGAATCGACTGAAACACGGATGAGGAGTTCAACTGAAACATGGCTAAATCACGGAGTCGCCGCGTCGAGGTTTGAAATGCTGCTGAGGAAGGAGCTGAGCGGCATTTTCTTTGTCTAGGTTTGACAGCCTGAGTCATTTTCCTTCACATAACTGAGTGTGAGCGATTGAAGTCTTCAGACAATTAGACTGGTTTGTTTTATTGAAAGTGGTTTGATTATATACGTTTAAAGTGGTTTGATTTAAATAAGTATAAATTAGTATCAAAAAACGAGTCGATTCAAACTGAATTGAAACTACTAATTTGAACTAGCCTACTTAAAGGCTAAAACAATTATCTGGAGATAATGACAGGAGATAAGTATGCAAAATATTTAGAAAAGTAAGTATAAAAACTATTTACAAAAGTAGGTATGCGCGCACCTAAGGGGTTGAAAATTGTGGTAAGAGAAATATACAACTCGCACCTATGGGAAATTAAAATAGAAATCCTACAATACAAAATTTATTATTTGTAATTAAAAGGAAAAAAAATGAAGGACTCTTGGCTCGATGGACACCAAGCCAGGGTCCATCCCTGGGTTAGATGATCCAACCTAAACTAGGTCGCTTGACTCGGATGACCTGGTCTAGGTCAGACCCAACCTAGGGTTCGGTTTGGCCAAAAAGAAATTCGGGTTCGACCCTAACTAGGTCAATTGGACTCTTAGGGTAACTGTGTAATTGATCCAAAGCTCATTTTTTTTTCATTTTTTTTCTTAATAAATGAGAATTTTATATTTTCAAATTTTTATTTTTTGAATTTAGAATTAATATTTTTATTTTTTGAATTTATATATATGTATATATTTCTAATTTTTGTTAAATTATGTTTTATTATTTTCCAAATTATTACTTTCCATTCGTCACACCACAATTCTGTTAGTCAAACTTGCCAATCATTAATAATTTAAACTAAAAAACAATTTATTAAATATAAAAGAGTATAAAATAATATAAGAATAGTGAATACCAACCGATTACATAAGTTAAATATTTGAAACTATTCAAACTGTTAACTCAATATTTTTCATAAAATGAAATATTTTGGTGTATTTTAAAAGATCAAGGTTTACGCTATGAAGTGAAATATTAACAATTTGAAAACTTTAGAATTATTTGGAACTTAAAAATATTCGGTTTCACCGTGTAAGATGGTAGTTTTTTTTTATAATTAAAATATTACAAAACTAAAGATTATATTATTTAATTTGTCTAAAATTGTAACAAGTAATGTTGTCATAATCAGAAATTACACGGCATACTTGACGTTGACGCCCATCATTTCCTTCGGTACAAAGCCAATATACTTTAGCTGTCTAACAAAGTTGTTCAACAGTGTCGGCCAATAATTAACCATCGGTATGACGGTGTCTCTTCAGCAAGCAAGCAATAAAGAAATGCTTTTAGAAATTAGAAGTACACACCACGGTTTTGTATATAATAATAATAAATACATATCTATCCTGCGCAAAAGCACAGTATACATATTTTTATTTTATAATATAAGTCATTTTTTAAAATAATATATAGTATAATACTTATTTAAATTATTTTTAAAGGAATATAGACTATAATAATTTAAAAATAATAATAAATTCACCTTTATAAAGTTATTTTTTAAGTAAATACAAACTATAATACTTTTTTGAAAAGTTTTATTGTTATAAGTTTTAATTATTTATAGTAAAAAATATGAAAATTTCAAAATGCATGAAATAATTTATTATATAGATAATTTATTATAAATTATATATGAAAAACAAAAATTATAAATTACATTAAGGTAATTTGTTCATAAAATTAGTGAAAAATGCATGAGTCAATAATAAAAATTAATATTAACAACTAATAATTAATACTTTTTATAGTTTTATGATTTATATTAATGCATATGTTTACAAAAGACTATTAAAATCATTACTAAATACTAATATAAAAAATATGTTGAGTTATACAAAATAGTATAAATATGTTGACTTATAAATATAAAAAAAAATACAATTTTTCATAAAACTGTAAACAAATATGTTATTGTCCATATAATACTATTAACTTTTCTGGTTTATTACTTCTATCAATGTCCATATAAAAATATTGGTATTTTTCTAACGATAATAACAATCTAATGTTTTATTATACATATTATATTTTATCTATATTGTTAATTATAAATACATTGAGTTTAAAAATATATAACATAAATTTATTTTGATATTATTGCAATAAAGTAGGTAATGTTGATATGTCACTTATGTCTTATTTTAATAAGAGTATTATGTTATAGATGAAATGCATTCTTAATTAATCTATATTTTAATTTGCAAGAGTAAATTTTAATATGTGAATATTTTATATTCATAAAGTATAATATTATGTATTTTATTATTATATAAATTCCACTTCATAAAATATATTTAAGAACAAATCATAATTATAATGTGAAATAAAGAGAAATGATATGAGTTTTGTAAATTATCTTAAGAATGAATGTGAGACTCTAAAGAATTTTAAAGTGATTTACATGACATGCCACATAAGAATGAGAAATTTATGATTGATACGGACCAATTAGAAGATGTTAATTTAACATTAGAAGTGAGAAAATACAATAAAAACTTATTTGTCAGTATTTTATACAATTTAGTTAAATTAATATATACAAGGTATCACCTTTAGCAAACTCCAACCAAGTGAGAGCAAATATCACTCTAAGAAAATTATCCTCGTGATAAGCATTGACCCTACCGAGTGTTCCCCAGATATCCACTGCCTCCATACCCAACACATGTTTGTTAATATTGTTATTTGCGCTACTCATGTAGTTAAGTTATTTACACTCATATGTTTGAAGATGTTATTATTTGCACAAGCATTACTATTTCACCCATTTTTTCTATTAAATAAGTCAAAATTACAATTTTACCCTCTTATTCATATCTATATGATCATATCATTTTCAATACTAAATCAAACTCCAAAATGCAGATTTAGGTTCCAATTCAACTCAAATCGAGATTTTTGAGTTTGAATTCACCTCAAATTTGCATTTTTTGGTTAAATTTGAACAAAAAAAATGCACATTTGAGTTTGAATTCAACCTGAATCTTTGGGTTGAATTTGAACTCAAATATGTATTTTTGGGTACAAATTAACCTAAATATGCATTTTTTTTGTTGAATTCGAACTCAAATATGCATTTTTAGGTTGAATTCGAATTCAACCAGAAACTACAAATTTGGGTTGAATTCAATCAAAATATGCATTTTTTGGTTGAATTCCAACTATGCATTTTTGAATTGAAAATGAATAGAAAGACAGAATTATCATTTTGATAGAAAACAATATTTTTAATGAGGAAAAATGGACGGACAGATAGTGGTTGATGCATTTAATAATTTTCTATAACTTCAGTGTGTACAGACAAACAGTTGGAAACATTTCAACAACACTATAACAAACATTCAAATTCAAGTACATTAAAACTATTTACCTTTTATATTAACATATACTTTTAGTCCATATAAAAAGTAAACTAACACCCCTCTATATGTTAACAACGCCAATTTGTTCTCCAAGAGTTATAAACGTGCAATATATATTTTTGGTGAACACACTTTGAAATGTTTTCTAAACCATTTTTTAGAATACATTTCACAAACATGACCCGTGAACTCTTTGTTGATGGCACCACACTTAATTAATTTTCTATTTTCTTCGCGATTCAATTTTTTCAACAACACTATCCATTCTCATAGATCTTGACCTTGATGATTTAACTCCATACATATCCTCATGCCTACAAGTTTATAACTTCATGCTATGTACTTCGAGTTATTTTCCTCACTCACAAATTTCATAAATAAACATGAAAAATACTTAATATAATAATCTAAAAGTTAATTCAATAAATAAAAATTAAATTCGTAAAATAACATTTAGTATCAGTGGTCTTCATAAAATATCATTTAGTATCAATGGTCTTCATAAAATAACACGTAAAGAGTTTTCGTTAGGACCAAATTTCAAAAATTACCGTGAACAGCAAAAACAAATTATAGAAAGATTAGAGAGCAACTAAAACTATTTTTTAAGCATTTCATTTTACAAATATTTGGAGTCACCCTTTAAAGAGTATGATATCCTTTAAAGCCTCATCCCTACAGTTCTCTAACCTTTTTGTAAAAATAAATAACGATATTATAAACGATTAGCTAAATAACATAATTTTGACTAGTTTAGTTAGTATTTTTACTTCACTGTAAAAAGATCACCTTTTGGAGAATTCAGAAAGTTCTCTAACCTAAATACCCTTATAATCAAGTTCGTATTATCTTTTGTCACAAATGACGTACACAATTAGCCTCCCAAGTCTCACTAACATCCACCGATAAAAGTTTAGGGTTTAATTAATGGATGACAACATATTAATTAGACAAGTATCATAAATCTAATATTTATTAATGCATCACAATTTTGTCTCCTCTCATTCTCTTCTCTTTCAAGAAACCGAAGTCAGAGTCAAAATTCATTGTTCTTTCTCCTTCTTCTCCGCTCGTTGCTCATCTCCATCCCCTACTCTGTCTCTATAATGCTACTCACCAACCTCAAACGCCAAACTCCATGGCAGCAGTGCTGACTAAAGAAAAATCAAACTACATGAAGAACAAAACAGCAGGTTGGAAACAGACCAGACTTGTCGCTGCTTTCTTCTCTTTCTGGCTTCTCCTCATATACTTGCGCTTCCAACGATCTGTTTGTCCCAACCAAACCCTAATAATCCCGATAGACACAGATCACATCGACATACCGACACCACCATGGGTTGCTTCCTCTGCTGCATGCACTGCTGGATCATACGTATACGTATACGACCTCCCTCCGCAGTTCAATTCAGACCTACTCAGGGACTGCCGCCACCTCAACATCTACACCGACATGTGCCCCTACGTGACCAATCGTGGCCTAGGGAGACCGATGCCGGGACTCGGAAAGCCGTGGTTCGCCACACACCAGTTCATCGGAGAGATGATCTTCCACGCGCGTATCGAGAACCACCCCTGCCGCACCACCGACCCAACCCGCGCTGACCTTTTCTACGTCCCCTTCTACGGCGGCCTTTATGCGTCTAGCAAGTTCCGTGACCCGGACCTGGCCCAGAGGGACGCCTTGGCGGTGGAGTTAGTGGAGTACCTTGGCGGTTCCACATGGTGGCGTCGTAACGGCGGAAGGGACCATTTTCTGGTTCTTGGTCGGACTTCCTGGGATTTCATGAGACTGTCTAATTCTGGTCCGGACTTTGGTGCGAATTCCCTTCTTGATTTGCCACGTATCCAGAACATGTCAGTGCTGACGGTGGAGAGACAGCCATGGAGAGGAGGGCCAAATCAGCAGGGTATACCCTACTCCACCTACTTCCACCCTTCCACGCTGGACGAACTGCTGAGTTGGCAGTACCGGACCGCCCATTCCGCCCGTCCGTTCCTCTTCTCATTCATCGGAGGAAAAAGGAAAGGACCGGGTAAAGCCGCCATTCGAGACGACCTCATTAGTCAATGTAGTAAGTCAACTACGTGCCAACTCATGAAGTGCGGCGCGTCTAGCAAGTGTCACGAACCGGATGCGTTACTACAAGTAATGATGAGCTCCCGGTTCTGTCTCCAGGCCCCAGGAGACTCGTTCACACGACGGTCAACTTTTGACGCGATCCTGTCAGGTTGTATTCCGGTGTTCTTTTATCGACACATGGCGTATACTCAGTACATGTGGTTCCTCCCCGATGATCGGGATTCCTACTCGGTGTTTGTTGACACACCGGAAGGTGGTCCGGTCACTACAGATATTGAGAAATTGTTGTCCGACATATCGAACGCAACGGTCGAGAAAATGAGAAGTAAGGTTATTGAGTTAATTCCTAGTATCACTTATGCCCACCCGAACGCCACCAATCCCGGATTTAACGATACCGTTGATGTCACGCTTGAGGCACTATCCAAGTCAACTAAGTTGGTACGATCGATATAAAGTTACGGGAATCTTCCACGTTTTCATTGATATTTGTGGCGTGAACGGCAATTCAGCTTGGCTCTGAATTACTTGGAATTAATTAAGGTCTATTGTGCTGACCAAAAGTATAGTTTTTTTTCTTTGTTTATGGAGATGATTTCATTGTTTTTAATGTATTTTTTTGAGAGAAGGGAAGCATCTTTTTGGTAATACAAGCTGTCTAGTCTTGTTCCACTTGGCACTGATTAGCGGGTTTACCTAATTCTGCACTGACTGGTGTAAAAGACAATTAAATAATTAATATGGTCGGCTTGATTGTCCTGTCCGGCCACAGCAACCTTAGAAGAATTAACTAAGGTGATGACTCGTGCCTGAACACGGACTACCTCAGGTAGGAGCTAGCTAGATTACAGTTGGATTGGTTGACTTAATTGTAAAAGTAGCAAAATTGAAAGTCATTGAGGTGCAAGTTATAAATATTTAAGTTATTACGTTGAATTTGAAAAATAATGTATATATCTATATTAATTTGGCTAAGTTATGTAGAATTGTGACAAGTAAGCTTTTTAATTAAGATATTTTCTCATGCTTAATGCCAAATTCATAACTTATAATTGGTCCATGTCAAACATATAATTTTCACTCATATGTGACATGTCATGTAACATAGTTTAAAATCTTCCAAACTCTCATTCATTCTCCCAATAAGTTACAAAATTTCATTAATATCTTCTTATTTTCTATGTGCATTTATGTTTTTTCTTAAGTTTATTTTATTTACTAAATTTTATATTTTATGAAAAGCAAGAAGATGTATAAATTAAATCTTTTTATTACAAGATAATTATTATGTATATTATATATCAATTTTATGAAAATAATAATCACATGTTAATTTTATGTACATATTTATAATTATGACATAACATTTAAGGTATGAAAAAAAATATAATAATAATAATAATTTAATTTATTCATACTTTTCTTAGAACTATTTTTATAAAATATCATTGTTATATTCTATTAGAATCAACATATATTACCAAATTTAAAAATAATTTAATTTTATATTTTATGAAAAGCAAGAAGATGTATAAATTAAATCTTTTTATTACAATATAATTTAAGATGAAATTAAGGATTATTATGTATATTATATATCAATTTAATGATAATAATCACATGTTAATTTTATGTAGATATTTATAATTATGACATAAAATTTAGGGTATGAAACAATTATAATTTAATTTATTCATACTTTTCTTAGAACTATTTTTATAAAATATATCATTGATATATTCTATTAGGATCAACATATATTACAAAATTTAAAAATAATTTATATAATTTATAATTACTATAACTAATATTCATATATATACATATACTCTAATAGTTAGTATTTATTTAAAAACGTATGAAAATAATAGATGTCATAAAATAAATTTTAAAATTATTAATTAGCCTCATATTCATAATTGGTTACATTTGTTTTTATTATCTACTCATTTATTTTCAAATAGTTTTATAAAATATAAATAATTATTATATTGTATAATATTATAAAAATAAAAATAAAAGTTTAACATTTTTTCATGAATATAATTAATTTTTATCCTGTGTAATTGAATTAATATTAATTAAATATACTTTAATAAAGTGTACATAATCATGCTATAAATATATATTTATATTTATTTAAAAATATTATTAATTTATAAATTAAATTAATCATTATATTGCGGAAAGCGCGAATGAGTTTTCTAGTATATATATATATAATAACTAAAAAATATGAAAATATTTATAGCAATCTATTCTGCAAGTACTCCTCTTTAAACAGTTTCTTTTTGCATGTACGTAAGACAGGTAGCCACCGCCCGCCGAGGATCGAGCCTACGTGGTGGTTAACGTCAAGCGATAAGATGCTTAACGAAAGCAATCCAATCAACCGATCCCTAACCTTCACAAAAAACATTCTGATCCATCGAAAAACCCTAGAAATATATCTAAATCTAGCCACCAAAAATAGCATAAAAACCTTATGATATGCTAAAAGACCAGTGTTTATCTCAAAAACCAATATTTTGAAATTTATCAATATAATAATTAACAGAAAGTGGTGTGTTTGTTTTGACAGGGTTAATAAGTTGATGGAACCATCGAAACCAAGGACACGATCCACCAGAAGATGATGATAGAATACGATCGGGGAAGTTCGTCGACTTCCCAGACAATGTGAAAATACTAACGACAAATTTATGTGTGGGAAAGGTAATTTGTGATAAACAAATCAAGATGAATGATGTGCACAATGTACTCCAACATGCTCGGGGGAGATATACAGGAGTCTGAGTGCAAGAGATAACACGAGAAATAATTCTCTTCAAGCTCAAAAAGGAATAGGATCATAAGGATGTGATGGATTGGAGTTCATGGGCGATCCAAGGGCATTGCTTGTCGCTGAAAAAATTTCAGCAATGTATGAAAATTTCTGATATCCAGTTTCATAAAATACAATTCTGGGTGCATATTCATGGATTGGAAGTCGACAAATTTAGTAAAAGTAATTCTGAAAAAATAGGGAGGTGCATTGGAGATGTGATCGAGGTAGACGAGATACTCGGACTGAAGAGGTTAGACAGGGATTTCATAAGAATAAAGGTAGAGGTGGATACCAAGAAGCCTCTAATGACAGGATTCTGGTACACGGGGAGGAACGGCGGTATTGAGAGAGATTGGTCACACAGAAAGAACGTGAAAAGAGGAGATTGGCATGTCTGAAACAGAAAAAGAAAGACCAATGTATGGGTCATGGACGAGGGTTGAACGACCAAGGAAAAGATGCCAACAATGCAGGATGATTGGGAAGAATCAAGAGGGGAGAAGGGAAGAGTCGAAAAGAATAAGTTGAAAAGATGTGATGAGGGGCAAACAGACAAAAAAGAAAACACAAAACGAAAAAAGTGGAGAAGTAGGGTCAAGAGGACAATGAAAGGATGTCGGGGAGGAAATAAATATTGGTCGTAATGAAACGATTGAAAGGGAAACAAGTCCTCAGATGCAAGAGCACAATAAAGATGAAAGCTGGATACAAAGTGAAATGAACTGGACAAACACAAAGGGAGATGAAAATGATGGAGAACCGAGTTGTGAAACCCATACAGAGACTATGGGAAGAAACTTAACCAATACAACAGAGCAGGCGCAAGGAGAAAATTGAAGCTTAGTATTGAGGAGAGGTGAAGCAGTAACAGAACAACTGGACCATGGAGTTTCTAGTAAGAACATCCAGATAAATTTTATTCAGCAACGTATGCAACCACATATTCCACAGCAAGCAAGTCAAACGTAGAGTGATTACAGAAACCCTCAGGGCAGACAGAATAGCAGACACCACCCGAACTTGAGGAAATTGCTTGAAAACCGATATGCAAACGTGTTACAAGATAACATAAGGGAAGAAGGAAGCTACAGTACCATGCAAAGTTGGCGACGTGAAACATCAATGGAAGAAGGAAGCTACAGTACAATGCAAAACAAAAATTTAACGTAGAACAGAGTTCAGCATCAACACATGTAGGAGAGAGAAACAGACTAGACACAAATAAGACCACTAATTGTTGAAGTTGAAGGAAATAACCACCAATTGAATTGGCAGGAACTCGGTGGAAATTAATGAAGGGGTGGAGATTCAAGAAACACCGCACACTAGGATGCTCGAGTGGAGAAGGGAACCAGGAAGTAGTTATATAGTGGAATCTCCGGAAACATCACCGAAGAAGGCCAACACAACCATCTCCATCCCGACAGGGCTGAGCCCTTTACTATAGAAGGTTCAACTCAAACGAAAACATGAGGAGGATACAAAGTATGAGGATGAAGAGACTAGAGGAATAAAAGTAAATCAGCAAAGGGAATCAAAGGAGGAAGGAAGTGGGATGGGGAAGAAAAGTATTTCGAACAGACCGACAAAAATGGGGAGGAAAAACTCAACCAGAGTCCGGAGTAAGATAATGATGGGAGGGAAACAACAAACTGTGATCACAGGTGCTGGTGGCTGTCCCAAAACAACCACACGAGATCAATGAGCCTCATAGTGTGGAATTGTCGGGGGTTAAGATCGACCTTGCCAATTCTGTACCTTTTCGATCTTAGTAGGAGGAACAAACCAGACATAATTGTTTTTAATGGAAATGAAGAACAAAGAAGAGTATTTCGAAGGAATAAAGAGAAATCTCAAACTGGAGAAAGGTCGTTATGTAGAATCGAATGGCTTATCCGGGGGATTAGCGTTGTGGTGGAGGAAAGACGCTAATGTCACAATTTATAGGAAGGATGAGTATATGATGGACACAATAGTGAATATGAACAAGGGAGATGGGGATGTGTATCTAACATGGATTTATGGAAGCACAAACTGGAGAGATCGGTTAGGCTTGTGGAAGAGGATGAGAACCACCGTGAGAACAAGAAACGGGTCATGGATGTGTGTCAGGGATTTTAATGAAATAGCGAAGGTTTCGGAAAAAGTTGGGGGAAGACTGAAACAACCAAGAAAGATGGAGACGTTCAATACAATGATGCACGATACAAGGTTAGTAGACATGGGGTACAATGGACAACATATCACATGGAGCAATAACAGGGAAGGAGACCACGAAATAAGAGAGGGGATAGATCGTTCCACTGCGAATACGACTTGGATTAGAAGATATCCTAGCTCAGTCGTCATCCATAAACTAAATATCGGTTTCGATCATTGCCCATTAGTGGTGCAGCTAGAGCCGACGGAGCGAAGAGGACAATAACCATTCAGATTTTAAAGTAGATAATTTGAATAGCAGGAATGTGGGGAAATAGTAAAAGAAGTGTGGAGAGCTAACTGAGCAAGTCAAAACCGAGAGGGATCGCATAATAGATTAGGAAGGTGCCATGAAATAGAAGACAAAGGGTGTCGAATAACAAGCAGAGAATAGAAGATATACACATGGCACTTAAAGAAATCCAACAAAGCAGGAATAATACCTACAACAGAGCCGAAGAACAGAGACTCAAACGGATGCTGGAGGAAGCGTGGGCCAAGGAGGAGGCGTATGAGCTACGAAAATCTCGAGTACAATGGTTGAAAGCAGGAGACATAAATACAATATTTTTCCATCAAGCTACGGTGGAACGGAGGAGAAAGAATACGATCAAACGTCTCCAGCGAAATGACGGAACTTGGACCGAAATTGAGGAGGATATATTAAATGATTGTGAGGAATACTTTAGGGGAATATTCAAAACAGAAGGGTGCAAGGGGATAAATGAACAACTGAGTTGTATGGCGACACGGTGGATGAGGAAATGAATATTATATTGACAAGGAGTGTGGATAAGGAGGAGGTGAGATCGGTCAGGTACCAACTTGGAGGAAACAAAGCGTCACGACCAGATGATTTCCCTGGTATATTCTATCATCGCTTTTGGGATGTGCTAGGGGACAGTGTATTCCATTCAGCAAAAACCTTCCTTGAAACAAGTAGTCTACTACCTAGTTGTTGTTATATTGACGTTGTTTTGATTCTCAAAATACCAAACCCTATTAGCACTACTCATTTTAGATCAATCAACTTATGTAATTTTAATTACAAAATTATATCCAAAATTTTAGTCAATCGACTCAAGCCTATATTACTAAGTCTAATAAAACTTTTCCAAAGTGCTTTCGTTTCTGGTAGGTTCATTCATGATAATATCCTTATCGCACATGAAGTTTTCCATCACCTGAGGACGAATAAGGCGGGTAGCAGAGAGGAATGTGCGGTGAAGGTGGATATGAATAAGGCCTACGACAAAGTAGAATGAGAATTCTTATTAGAGACTCTAAATAAATTGGACTTTTCACGAATATGGTGTAAGTGGATTGAAGATTGCATTACAAAAGTGCAATATAGTGTGGTGGTGAACGAGAAAAAGATGGTGCCCTTCCGACCAACTAGGGGAATAAGGCAAGAGGAACCATTATATATTTATCTATTTATTTTGATTGCGGATGTTTTGTCGATATAGATAAGCTAGGATGTGGAAGAAAGAAAGAAAGATAGAAGGAATAAGGATGAAGAGAACATGCTCGGAGATTCACTACCTTCTATTCGCAAATGACTCCATATTCTTTATAAAGACGGATGATAAAATGTCCGAGCTCTAAAACAAATCCTCGAGACATATAGTGAAGCTTCCGGGCAAAAGATCAATTTTGATAAGTCATGTATAATATATGGGGCAACTACACGGGAGACGACGGAATGTGTCGTGACGACGATGTCAGACGTCGGATCCGACTTTCCCAGACCCTTTTTGAAAAATATTTTTATTTTGTTTCGCTTGAAAATGTCGGGTCTTGATGAGCGACGGGTCCGGTCGAGGTCATCAACTAGACCGAAAAATGAAAGAGTCACCACCGATTAATTAGAGGCTAATCAGAATCCTAAATTTTGCCTAGGGTACATGGTGTTAACATCCGAGGGCTTAGAAATGTATACGTCTAGATAATCGAATTCGGGGGGGGGGGGGGGGGGGGGGGGGGGGGGAGGTTGATTACGTCTTAAGGGCTCGCGAGCCCATAATCCGCCCTTTCGGTACTTTAGTTTGCTTTTGAATTTATTTTTTTCAATTTACCTGAATTACCCGTTTTGATCATGCTTAACCAAAAAGATTACATGCACATTTTTTAATTAACAATATACAAGCATTTTTATTTTTTGAGTTAATTTAAAATAAATAAACAATAGAAGAATAAAGTTAATCATGCTAAAAAAGTATTTAACTTTGGGGTCATTTTAAAAGTGTCAAACATACACGAATGATCTTGAAAATACGAAGCAAATTGAACTAATTTGTGACACCTTGAGAAGTAAAGGGATGTCTAGAAATATTTAGGGATCAAGATGCAATTATTTAAATTTCGAGTTGATTTGGAAAAATCTTTTAAAAATTGCAAAAATGACCCAAAACTTTTCTGGTTTGGTTTATAACACTCGGTAAAGTCCGAGAGTCCAAGGACCGAGTTATAACATTCATCAAAGTTTGGGAATGACCTAAGTCATTTTCGAAAATATTGTTTTTACCGAAAAAACCCTCATAACTTTCACAAATGTTTTAAAATGACCCCAAAGTTATAATGAACTTAACATCGAATACGATTCTTATATGAAATATAACTATTAATACCTAATATCGATAACACAGACTTTATTCACATTGAGACATACAATTATCGAGTACGAGAGGATATATACCTAATTTATTCGGAGTTTATATACCTCACGAGGAACCGATATGGATAATCACTGATTTTTCTTTACTCAATTTCTCTAAATTTTTTTCACTCACTATCACTCAAATCCTCACTTTGAATTTTTTTATATCTTTTTCTTTTCTTTTCCTTTTTTTCCTTTTCTTCCCTCCTTAGCCGAAGCTTACGACAAGCTTTCCTCCAATCTCCATTCGGTTTTCCTCGCCCCTTTGAATTGTCGTGGGTTCCTTGCCTTTGTAGAGTTTTCCTCCTCCAAGTAGGTGATAAATCATGGACAATACATAGTGGATGGAAAATGTGATAACAATTGGGAAAATATGATTGGCAATTGAGAGGAATTTTGGTGTCATTGAGGGATTTAGTCAAAAGATGATGGTGGGTTAGCAAAAGTGATCAAATGGGAAAGGGGAAGGAAATTGGGAAGACTTTTGGGGCAATTGGTGGGGCTTGATCGTGGTTTAGGGGTTTAGGGTTTGAGGTTTAAGGTTTGGTTTAGGGTTATTTTTTTTTAGGGTATAGGGTTTTGGGTTTAAGGTTAATGTTAAGGTTTAGGGTTTGTGGTTTAAGATTTAGGGTTTGTGGTTTAAGGTTAAGGTTAAGGTTTTAGTTTTTTTTAGGGTTTGGGGTTTAGGGTTTAATGTTTAGGGTTTGGGATTTAAGCTTTAGGGTTTTGGGAGTTTAAGGTTTAGGGTTTGGGGGTTGGTTAGGGTCGATTTTCTCGGCTCGGTTCCTCGCATACGGTATTTTGACCCTAAGCCAAAATCAGGTGTTTACAGACAACATTGGGAGTTAAGGAGGTGGAAAACACGGGGAAATATTTAGGCATCCCGAAGAGTTAGGTAAGATCAAAGAAAGAAGTGTTGTGGTACCTAAAGGAGATTATAATAAAGAAGCTTCATGGATAGAAGACCATTCTCCTAAATACGGCGGGAAAAGAAACATTGATAAAAGCGGTGATCACGACAATTCCGTCGTATGTAATGACATTGTTTAGACTCCCTAAAACGTGGTGCGAGGATATAGCGAGATTATTAGCGCGATTTTCGTGTAATGGAAGGGATGCAAAAAAAATTCATTGGATGAGAGGGAGTCAATTGACAATGTCGAAAGATATGGGTGGGATGGGGTTATCATGACTATTCACTTAAATAAAACACCAGGTGAGGACATATTAATCTGGCCAACCACGGTTGATGGTAAGGCAATTCCAAATATGGTATACCGAAGAATAAGAGAAGTTGTACAAGACCGGGAGAACGAGGGTGACACTTGACAAAATATGTCGAGCTCCAGGATATGGAAACAGATATGGAGAGTCACACAGAACGTTATACCAGTCCATGGCGAGCTGGTGCGATGTGACATTGAGGTAACTCTGAATTGTCTGTTCTGCAGCAGTAGAGAAATAGTTAGTCACACAATACTGAGCTATATCTGGGCAAGGCAAGTGTGGTTTGGAGAACTGGTATTGAGATAGGAGTCACAGGAGGAACACCAATGGGAAGAATGGCTAAAATGTATGAACACTATGGAGATATTAGGTGGTGAGCAGGACCGGAAATGTCGAGTAAAGGGGGAAACACTAGCGTGGGATACATGTAAGGAATGATGATGAGCACTACACAATAGTGATTCTCCGAGATCGGCCACGACAATCCTTGCAGCAACAAAGCTGGTTGAAGAAACGTGGAAAGTCAATGGGGGAACCAACAAGGCGAGCCGAATGTAGAAACACAGATAGGGAGTTGCAACAATGGAGGAAACCAATATATGGTGTTGTAAAAATCAATTGTGATGCAGCTTGGCTGTCGGCAACGCGGAAAGAAAGAACCAGAGTGGTAGCTCGGGATTGGGAAGGAACGATTATTGCCAATTGGAACAAAGTGGGCAGTGATACGAGTGCAAAGAAAATGGAAGCCAACGACATTTTTCATGCAGTTGAGTTGACTATAGCATATAAGTGGGAGAAGGTGACTATGAAGTCAGATGCACAACATATAATAAACGAACTCAATGGAATGAAGGACGGACCAAATTGGGAGCTGAGAAACATTCTCACGGATATCATTGAGATGGCGGAACAAATTCCAACAATACACAATGGAAATACGTGAGAAGAAATGCAAACTGGGTCGCCAGAAAATCGAGACCGGAGATGTGTTCACACAATTGGACAATTATACAACCACCTCCTATTATTTTTATTTGTTTGTTAGACAATTTGAATTCCTCAACTCAGAATTAATAAAGTGATTTCATTGGGGAAAAAATATATATTCTACAAGTATTATAAGACTTTTTAATTAATTTTATTTATTGTCATTATATATTTATATGTTTCACCTTTCGTATTATTATATAAATTTGAAGAGTAAAACACGACATTGCCTCCTAAAATTTACGCCGGTTTTAAAATTCCTACTTAAAGTTTAAAGTCTTCTATAATGTTTGGACATGTGATGAAAAATCACCCCTTACTGAATGACTGGCATATACTCTTTCAGAGAGATTTTTCATCATGTCCAAACATTAGGGGGGACTTTAAACAGAAATTTTAAAATCGGCGTAAACTTTAGGGGGTAATTTTATATTTTACCCTAAATTTGTATAATGTTGTAGTATTCATTTAATATAGGGTTAATTGTCAATTTGCCCCCTAATGTTTGGACCGAATTTAAGAATCCCCCTTAAAGTTTAAAATTTTAAATATTAGTCCTAATGTTTGGACGTCGTCAAAAATTGCCCCATTCCGTCTTCAGGCCGTCTGATTCAAACGGAAATCCTGTCATGTGCCATGCACATGCGTTTTATGAAGATACAAAGACAATAATACCCTTATTGCCACGACATAAAGCTGACTATATATGCACCACCCATCAGCAGTAGCAGCATCGATCGTCTCCAGCTTGCTAACAGCAAAAAACCCTCAATGTCGTCGTAATTACAAAATGTTTTTAATATTGAATTATATAAATAATAATAATAATAATGAACAAAATTCTTCATCTTCTTCTCTTCTTGATCTCTTCTTGAGTTATATAACTTTCTCTCTGCCATTCCCAGCTGATTTGCAGACAGACTCTCTCATACATTGATCTGGGGAAATAATAATAACATCTATAATTACCTTATCTGAAGCGATAAAGAAGATGTGGGTTCTTCTATTTTGATCTCAAGAATCATGCTTGTGCCAACAGACAAGCATGGCAATGCACCTTCTCATGATGTAGAACCTCGCCTTCTGTTCCTTGGCCATGCTGCTGTACTTGCGGCCGCCGGAGCTTGAAGTTGAGCCTTTTTCAGATGGGTTCTGATGGAGAGACGCCTTGGAGGAGGAAGAAGAGGGGCATGGGGTTGCCTTTCAGGGAGGAGCTTCTCAAGAACGTGGGGTTGCCTGAAGAGGAAGAAGACGATGTAGCTGAGTTTTTGAGAGAGAAACTCCTTGGGAGAGTGAACTTGGATCCGGATCTCTTCTGCGATTTGCTTCGACCCAGTGGATTCCGTGACGACGACGGAGAAGTAGATGAATCCTCCATGAAAGTAAACTTCAGTTGCAGAGTCTGAAGCTTTGAGAGTTCAGATCTGTTGAAGAATGCAATAAGGGTATTATTGTCTTTGTATCTTCATAAAACGCATGTGCATGGCACATGACAGGATTTCCGTTTGAATCAGACGGCCTGAAGACGGAATGGGGCAATTTTTGACGACGTCCAAACATTAGGACTAATATTTAAAATTTTAAACTTTAAGGGGGATTCTTAAATTCGGTCCAAACATTAGGGGGCAAATTGACAATTAACCCTTTAATATAATAGAGTGGTATTAACATATGTTTTCAAATAGAATTTTATTTATTGTATCCGTTATTTAGGTATTAATATATATACATATATATATATATATACTCATATTTTTAATATATATTTGTTTTAAATCTATAACTGAATTTATTCATAATTTTTTCAAAAACTGTTCATATTAGATAAAAAAATTGAAAAAAAAATTATGGTAAAAAAAAAATGTATGCATAGGCGCAGAGGGTCTGGGGTGCGCCTAACCCAGGCGGCGTCTATTCAATAGGCGCAACCCCAGGTGGCGCCTATTGAATAGGCGATATTTAACCCGGGGCAACCCTAATTGGAGAACAGCAGCCTCCTCTAGCCGAATTGAAACCGGGTCCGTCTCCTCTCCAGCCGCCTCCTCCCGCCCAGCAGCTTTAAGCCCCGCCTAGCAGCCTCCAGCGCCCAGCGAGCCAAATCGTCCAGACGCCAGCGCCCAGCCCCCGTCCAGCGTCCAGCACCTCAAGCCGCCACCTCCACCCGTCGTGCCATCCGATAGCCCAGGACGCGAAACCTCGACCCCGCCGCTCAGCTCCACCCCGCCGCCCAGCTCCACCCCGCCGCCCAGCTCCACCCTGCCATCCAGCCGCCCATCACCAGCTGCCCACCCCACCACCATCCCACAGTCATCCCGCCCAGCACTAGCTCTCTAACGAAGGTCCTTCTTCCCTCTTTTTGTTTTTAAATAAATATATATATATATATATGTATATATATATATATATATATATATATATTGTTTTTAAATATATGATGGATAAAATTTGTGATTGTGCTAATTACATGTATTAGTAATTATTGTGCTAATTCAATATATTATTAAAAATTAATTATATATATTTGATTTATTAGATAATGATTATTAAAAAAACGTGGAAAAATATAAATTGTTAGAAATTAAAAATTTATACTGTTTAACTGTAGAATTCTCATGCTGCCGCGCATAGTTATGTCAAATCAGTCGACTTGTCCAAATGTGTTTAATGTTGGTTCTTTGGACCCATCGGTCCTGTGGGGACAAGATCAACATCGTTCGTCGGATGTAAGTGGTAACTAATAGATCACATTTCGATGTTTAAAAATGGAAGAAAATATAATTTCAGAAGATGCTAAAGCCATTGTATAAGCGGTTGGTTTATGGGATGTGGTTATTATGTCACATCTCAAACTGGATCCTAAGTTACTGACGTCATTGTCCGAACGTTGGCGCCCAAACACAGACACCTTTCATATCAGACATGGGGAGATGACGGTCACTCTCAAGGATGTAGCTGTGATACTTGGGCATGAAATCATAAACTTCATTAGCTCCAAATGTTGCTACTTCATTTTCAACATTTACTCTTTTGTGCATGAAATCATAAAATGTCCCAGGGATATATACGACCATAGCTGACAGTAGCCTAGGGAGGTTTACAAAGGCATCTTCGTGCGTTCCGTATAAAGACTCCAACACTACTTGTTTGGAGTAACCAAGCTCATGCTCAACCATTGACTGAATTACTTAAATTTTCAGACTCGTGTCAGCTAAAACTGAATTTCTTATCAAATACGCTATCAACTTGCAATAGATGTTTTGGTGTCGTTCAATGAGGGCTTCATTAGCACATATATGTGGAGAATGCAGTTTGGAAATTCTCCACAATCCAGTATGCTTAAAAAGACTTCCTCTCAATGACCACAAACAATTTGTAGGATCAACTTTACAATTAAAAACAATTGATTTTGGATTGGATGACTCAACAGTACACACCTTAGAATTTGCTATGTGTCATTTCCTCACAGCGGCAGCTAACTCGTCCTTACTACTAAATTTCATGTTTGTATTTAGGAAACTTTCACTCGACGTGTCATCAACAGTGATAGACCACTCATCCCTTGATTGAAAGTTGTCGATCCAGTTACTATCAACCATATTTTCAGCAGTCGATTGCATCATTTGCAAGTCGTGTGAGCTACTTCCACCATGGGCACCTTCATGTACATCTTCAGAATTCTCGCCAACCTCAAACACCTCTTCGTTGTCTTCATCAGTGTGCCCTGTAAAATGCCCAATATATGGATCTTCTTCATTAATCACATGGTCATCTGAGAGTGCATCAACGTCGACATCGTTATCTGAGAGATCATTGTTGTGATCATGCAAAATATTCGTTGTCTCATCACTATAAGTAATGTTTGGAATCACATTGAGTCCTCTAGTCACGCTAAACACAATAAATCGACTAGCAGAACTTAATTGTAAAGCAAAAGACAATGCACTTTGCGATCGAATACGTACAAACTTGCAAAGTCCATCAGTATCTAAATTTATATGAAATGCTTATGGAGATCGCTTCAACATTCGGTCAACCGCACTCCATACATATAATTTCCTTTAGTCTACAAAGAGAGATATCCAAGGTAGTTGTAGTGATACTGGAGGTACCACTCACATAAACCTCACTACCATTCTGAGACACTATTTCGTCGTCATATAAGCAAATTATATCAATCTCTGTCATGCTTGATACTAAAGAATTAGTATTATAAAAATTCTTATCAGATATGTTTATCTTTTAGTTAAATATGACTCTTACTAATTTTTAACAAATTAGTATTATACAATATACAAAAATAAATAACATACCTTACGAATAGATGATGGAGTGAAGGGAAGCTGCAAACGATGGAGTGAAGGGAAGCTGCAGACGATGGGATGAAGGGAAGATGCAGACGAATAGAAGCTGAGGCATCCTCAGTTACATATTTAAACAGAATGTATAATAATTTGAAACTACTGTTCATAATTCGATAATAATTAGTGTCGAACTGCAAATAATTGGTGGCATAGGCGCTACATGGGGTAGCGCTTATTACTATAGGCGCTTCCCGGGATAGCGCGTCCAAAAATGTTTAAACTGATACCTACTTTTTTTAAAAAAATCTGATATAGTTTTTGAAAAAATTCGTTTATTCAAGTTTACTTATCGTCTCTGACAAGCTAATATAAAATTATTCAGTGTTTTAAGCTATCGTTTTTTCTTATATCTATATTGAATTTGTGTTTAGTTACAAGAATATTAGTTTAGAATAGTAATATATAGTGCTTTGTGACTGATTAAAATTTTCATGTTTGAAAATATACTTCTTTTTTTGGCCCAATGAAAATATACTTTGTACATATAATTTTTTGATTATTATAGTGAAAATTGAGCATTTTAAATATTACCGTGTTAGAGTAATGTTAGAGTAATTTTAAATTGATTATTTTAAATAATGTTAGAGTAAATAATCATTTTAGAGTAAAAACCGTGTGTTTTTTAATTCAAGTTTAAAAAAAAAAAAAAGTAGTAATAGAGAATTTCTCATAATTGATTACACTAGTCCTTATGCTTTTGCATTTGTGCATTTAAGTTCCTAAATTATTTAAATTTAAAAATAAGTCGAAAGTATTTTTATAAACTTCAACAAGCCCTCAAAACTCTTATTATCTACATATAACTCCCTAAACTGTTGAAATTGCAATTAGGTCCCAACTTTTTTAAATTAAGTCCTCATTTTACATCTAATTATTAATAACAATCAAATATTTTCGTCTTTAAAAAAAAATCTTTACAATAGTATTTTTCATGATTTTATGGATTTTTTACCGGGAGATTCTATTGGCAGATCATCGACTACTTTATACAGACCACTTTTGTTGAAAGATTGAAATGTCCTAATATCATTTTACATATTTGTCCTTCCTGATTTTAAGGAAATTAATTATTAAATCGGTCTCATATTTTCGTAGTTACTAAATCGACCCCATATTATCAAAATGTTGAAAAATTATGTTTCTAGCAAGTTTTGAACCCTAGACCTCTTACATACTAGCTAAAAAACTTACCAATATACTAGTAATTCCAATTGCTTATCATATACTTCAAATATAGTTATTGAAGCAACTCTCATATATATATTATTGTATTAAACATCTCATGTTTATTTATTAATGTTCTTTAGTAATTAACATTTGTTCAACGTTGTTTGTTTAATTATAGTTTTAATTTAATTATGTATCTGCTAATCAATGTTTTTAAAAATGATTGAAAAATAAGTAATTTTCTAAATTTAGTATTTATAGACTACGAGAATACTCATTTTCAAAATACTTTTTCAACCATCTCTAAAAAAATCAGAAAGACTATAATATGTAGCTAATTAAATTAGAACTTTAACACATATGATGCTAAGTTTCATTTTTCCCATCAACCATAAAATTTGGTCAAATTTATAAAAATTGTCAAAAATTACCAACACTACTTTGATCAAATTTTATAATCGATAGGAAAATTGAAACTTAACACCATATATGTCGTTAGAGTTCTAATTTAATTATCTAAATACTATAATCTTTCTGATTTGTTTTAGATATGTTTGAAAAAAATATTTTCAAAATGAATATTCTAGTAGTCTATAAATACTAAATTTAGAAAATTACTTATTTTTGAACCATTTTAAAAAATTAATCAGTAGATACATAATTAAATTAAAACTATAATTAAACAAACAACGTTGAACAAATGTTAAATACTAAAGAGCATCAACAAATAAACATGAGGTGTTTAATACAATAATATTAGAGTTGCTTCGATAACTATATTTGAAGTATATAAGAAATTAATTGGAATTACTAGTATAGTGGTTAAACTTTTAGTTAGTATGTAAGAGGTCTAGACTTCAAAACTTGCTAGAATCGTAATTTTTCACCATTTTGATAATATGTGGTCAATTTAGTAACTACGAAAATATGAAGTCGATTTGATAATTAATTTCCTTAAAATTAGTAAGGACAAATATGTAAAAAACTATTAGGGCATTTTAGTATTTCAACAAAAGTGGTCTATATAAAGTAGTCGATGGTCTGCAAATAGAATATCCCTTTTTGACCAATATATACATGAAAAAAAATATCCTCCATTTTTTAAAAAATACGAAAGTAGCCTTACATGTGAATGGGATTCGCGAGTGGACATAAAAATCACGCGCGAATCACATTCACGAGTGTCAACTTTTTTTTTTCAAATCAAATTAACATTGTCTCCTTTAACTCTGCCAAATTTGCGACAAATCAATCTTCTCTCTTCTTTAACTCTGCCCAATTTGCGAATGGTTTGCTGCAAACCTCCTCCACGCGCGAATGAGATTCGCGGGTAAGTATATTTTTGTAATTGCTTTTTTAAAAAAAAAACTAGAGGAAATTTCTGTATTTATTTATTTTTTAAGATATATGTTGGTCAAAAATTCAATTTTATGTATATTATTTATTAATTATCTTTAAAATATTTGTTGTGCTTGACTGCATCAAATCAACAAAACATGTTCACATTAGTATATTTAACGATCGAAATGGATACAATTTTACCGTAAGGTGATATATTAGTCAATATTTTAATACGTTGTCCAATGAAAAATGTCAAAAATATTTTCCCGTATTTTTTATCAAAAAAAGAAAAGTTCAGTACGTGTTTTACAATTCGACCCGTTGAGTATGCAAATTCAATATAATCTCATAATAAAGCCATTTAAAATTCATGATATGCAATATTTACATAATATGAAATAAACTAGCTAATCATAAGAGTTTATACTAGGAAAGTAGGAGGGACCTTTATCGTTTGTGCCCTCTTTTACTTGGTAGGTAGTCGAAGCCAATACTATTTGGATCTGAAACGATTCAGGTCGCTGAATTCGAAAGCTGCTTCATTCGAAGTCATTACTGTTTGGATCTGAAACGACTCATGTTGCTGAATCCAAAAGCTGCTTCATCGAAACTTGCAGGAAGGGAAGCGTGAGAGTTTACCCATTGTTCTTCCTCTCATGATAAAGTCAAGTCGAAGTGTAAAGGAAAGAGTAAATGTAGCAGTAACGTATGTTTATTATTTTTGTAAAGAGTAAATGAATAGGTATTTCTAGCCTAGGTTATGTGATTATTAAGTTGTCTTATTTTATAATCAATTATTTTCTAATCAAAGTTTAATTTTATCATCACAAAAACAGTTATAATATTATTTAGGTCCGTGAAATTTCTAAGATTTATCTAATATCTAATGATCCCTTTACATGACTGATAAAGGTGTTGCCACAATGCCCACGTGTTGACCATGGTCGTCGCCTACGTGCCTCCAGAATCTAAGGTAGCGATGTCGAATTCTATGTTAGATATTTTAGTCTAATTGAATTGATTAGTTGACCAATAGGATCATAGTATTTCATTAAACAAGTTAGGAGAGTGCGGAGTGCACGCTTGTTTAAGTATATTATGATTCAATGTATTGGAGATTTATCAGTTGCTTAGAGACATGGCAATGGAGGTCAAATGGAGCAACGCCCCCTTTGGGGGTCCAGCGGCAGCGCCCCTGGCTGGGGTCGAAAAAATTTATTTTTGATAAAGTCACTATTCTAAAAATTCATTGTAAATTTGAATTTTGGAACTAATGACTTAACATTTTAACCTCAAAATTCCCAGTTTTTGGACACTTGCTTTAGAGCCAAGTATTAGGCCGAACCATTGCAATTACTTCGGCTCCAAATCATCATCCTAAGGTGTCCCTTTGTTTTGGAGCCAAATTTATAATCCAATGGACATATTGTTGCCGAAATGATACATGGCTTGGCCAAAGGGTGTAGTGTCTCTTCCAAATGGCATAGTGTCTCTTCCAAAGGGCTTGTTATGCCTGGAAATGAAAACAAGGTGTGCAAGTTGAAGAAATCATTGTATGGTCTTAAACAAGCACTAAAACAATGGCATAAAAAATTTGATGATGTGTTATTGTCTAATGGTTTTCTTCTTAACCAAGCAAACAAGTGTGTATATAGCAAATTTGATACTTCTGGTAAATGAGTTATTATTTGTCTATATGTAGATGACATGTTGATTTTTGGTACTGACCAAACTCAAGTTGATAAAACCAAGAAATTCATGTCATCTAGTTTTGACATGAAGGATTTGGGGGAGGCTGAGGTGATTCTTGGTATAAAGATCAAGTGAAAGAACAATGGTATTTCAATCTCTTAATCCCATTATATTGAGAAGATTCTGAATAAATTTAATTTTAAAGATTGTTCTCCAGTTAGCACTCTCATAGATCATTGTCTTAAGCTTCTACCTAATAAAGGTGTTGCAGTATCTGAACTTGAATACTCAAGAGCTATTGGTTGTCTTATGTATACTATGATTAGCACTAGGCCAGATATTGTTTATGTTGTTGGAAAGCTTAGTAGATATAATAGCAATCCAAGTTCACATCATTGGCAAGCCTTAAATCGAGTATTCAAGTACTTGAAAGGAACCATGGATTATGGTTTTACTTATACTGGATTTCCTTCGGTTCTTGAAGGATAATCAGATGCAAGTTGGATTTCCAATGTGGAAGATCATTCTTCTACAAGTGGATGGGTATTCCTTCTTGGGGGAGGTGCCATCTCTTGGGCATCAAAGAAACAAAGTTGCATTACTCCCTCAACAATGGAGTCTGAGTTTGTTGCATTAGCATCGGCTGGTAAAGAAGCTGAGTGGCTAATAAATCTGATTTATGAAATTCCATTATGGCCCAAACTGATATCTTTTATATTTATCAGATGTGATAGTGAATCTGCCTTGGCTAATGCATATAGGCAAGTATACAAAGGCAAGTCTAAACACTTAGGTGTTATACACAGCATGATTCGTGAGCTCATCATGCATGGTGTTATATCAGTGGAGTTTATAAAAATTCAACATAATTTAGCCGATCATTTAACCAAAGGGTTAATAAGGGATCTTGTGCACAAAATGGTTGTGGGGATAGGATTAAAGTCCATTTGAAATCTCTCATGTTGAGATACCCAATTCCCACCTAATATGACATTAGGCGTTGAATTCAATGTGGAAAGCTTAACATTTACAGATTGGAACACATTGATTATATTATCCCAACGTATGTGTTCAGACCTGCAAGTAAAGGAGATTGAAGTTTAACTTCTTAATAGTTCTTTTGAAAAATTGCATATACAAGTGCAAGAGTAAAAGAGCTACCTATGTAAACATGAAGTTTAGCTGCTTCAAGAAGCTAGGACTTGGCTTTCATATGTTTATGAAGGATTAGGACACAAGTCTAGTAAAAGATAGTGTCAAGAAAGAACATTTGAGAATGTTAATTTATGTGTATATTATCTCCATGTATTCACAATGAATAGCAAAGGTTCAATCCATAGTGACACCTATATATTCGAATATTTGAAATGTGTAATACACTAAGATGAAATTCAATCGTCATGATATTTCATTTATGCATAAGTTTGTTGTGTTGTTTGATTGTGATCTTATGTTTAGTTAATCAATGATTGCACTAAAATGGGGGAGGATTGTTAGATATTTTAGTATAATTGGATTGACTAGTTGATCAATAGGATTATAGTATCTCATTAAACAAGTTAGGAGGGTGCGGAGTGCACGCTTGTTTACGTATATTATGATTCACTGTATCGGAGATTCATCAGTTGCTTAGGAACAGGGCAATGGAGGTCAAAGGGGGCAAGCCCCCCTTTGCAGGGGTCCAGGGGCAGAGCCCCTGGCTGGGGTCGATATTTGTTATTTTTGATAAAGTCACTATTCCAAAAATTCATTGTAAATTTGAATTTTGGAAATAATGACTTAACATTTTAACCTCAAAATTCCCGGTTTTTAGACACTTGCTTTAGACCCAAGTATTAGGCCGAACCATTGCAATTACTTCGGCTCCAAGTCATCATCCTAAGGTGTCCCTTTGTTTTGGAGCCAAATTTTGAATCCAATGGACATGTTGTGGCCGAAATGATACATGGCTTGGCCAAAGGGTGTAGTGTCTCTTCCAAAGGGCATAGCGTCTCTTCCAAAGGGTGTGGCAACCACTATATATTGGTCATATGGGAGGTCCAAAAATTTCATCTCAAACATTCACAATCCTTCTCAATTTCTAGTTCAGTATTCTGATTTTATCCGATTGAAAGTTTGGGTGCCTTCAAATTGTTTCAATCTGAAAGTGTTGTCACTACTTCATAATAATCCAAGCAACCCCATTCGAAGGTTCAACAACATTCTATCCATTACCGCTATTATAAAGAAGTTATTAACAACCTTTGAAGTTAAACGTGATTTCAAATTAAAGACAATCTCTAATTCCAATCATACATGCATTCATTGTTGAAAGAGACATAAAAATTTAACAGTAAATTGATCATTATATATATATATCATACCCTAAGTTGGGTATGGTAGAGTAGCAATGTGGTTGTGAGCCACTGTCCCGATCCAAAGCTTCCCACCAACTTCCCTAACTTCACTCACTAACTTCATCACCTCTCCATCTCTATCCTCAAGGATTTCCAAGATCTGTCCATCCTCATTGAACAAAGCTATCACTGTGAACATCTTCATCCCCATGAATCTTGCTAGGAACTTCATGTGAATTGGAAGTCTGAAGTAGATGCTCTTCAGCCACGGGTTGTGCGTCAGAATCTCCTGAGCAGGTGTTCGACAGCAGTCAATGGCTACCCAGAACTCACCCTTCTCGTTGAGTCTCACATTGTCGGGGTACCCTGGTAGGTCCGCCACCAACTCTGTCATCCCTGACTTCGATCCTTCCAACCAATACTTCATTAGCCTATTGAGGTAAATTAGGTTTGGTTACTCATCATGATCAAGAAGAAGAATTAAGAAAAGGGTATGAAGAAGAAGAAGAAGAAGTTATTCTATATATGTACCTACAGTTGGTGGTCTCAGTGTATAAGAGAAAGTTTTGGTCCTTTGACAACTGAACCCCATTGGGAAAAGCCAAGCCTTCTAAAACTACATGAGTTGATTGAGTAGGTGGGTCATATCTTAGGAGTCTCCCTGTAGATTCTCCTTCAAGCAGTATGTAGAAATGGTTCCTACATATATAAACGTTGAATTAAAATGAAGCGGCATATATTATTTCAAGTTTTAATGGAGAAAAAGAGTCATCACTTACACCCTATCGTATCTCTTGCTAGTGTCAGTGAAGAAGATGGAGCCATTGGAGTGAATATCTAAATCGTTTGCGAAAAGGATGGGTTTGCCGTCAACGTGGGTGGCCAAAGGTGTGGCTTGTCCACCTTGTGGTCCGACTACCAACAGCCCATAGTATGCATCTGCCACATATAAAACTCCACTCACGTTGTCGAACCTTAGACCAAGTGGACGTCCGCAGAGTTTCTCGACCTTCCATTGCTTTTGTGTGGTTGACTCCACTCCCCTTGCACACACCTTCTCCGACCAAGTTGTGGTGACGAGGGCAAATGTTTCCCAACCTATCTCCTCACCCATCCATCTAACAATACGACCATCGGCTAAACCAGCATATGGGCCACGACCCTGAGGGTCGAACTCGAGTGACTCTGGACCAAAGACTTGGTTGACAAACTCCAACCTCCCATGCCGCCCTAGTCGACTTAGGTTATCCCTAGGCCAACTCTCCATGACGGTCTTGTAAGGTGCAATGCTATGCTTAACCGGCTTGAATTCTCGACCTCCTACGGGACCCACATTGAAGGGATCCATCATGCAAAACCCTAGGGCTGCAGCCAATATGGCCAAGAACAAGTGATTCCCACAAATATCGTCTCTTGGCTGCATAGTCTTATGGATCTTCTTCTTCATTGAGGTAGTTAGTATATATTGAATTGTGGGGCACAAAGTGTGCTTGTGGTGGTAGAAAGCAAGAGGGAGGAAGAGATATAGAAACCAACGAGGTGCGCTTGAGGCATGTTTTTGCTACCGAAGGGAGTATATAATGAGGTGGGTTAACTAACCATCCCATTTTCTACTGCAACAATATAATTAACACTAGTGATGTACATATTTATATTCTAACAGTAAATATATACATACATACATACACATACATGCAAAGTATGCAACTATATATGTATATGCCACCATGCTGATCACAAAAAGATGCTGTAAATACAATTTTTGTATATAAGAGATGAACTAAACCCTACTATCTAGGGTTTGGTGTTGAGTGGTTCATTATGATATTTTTATACATCAGAGGATCTGCATGCGTTTGTTGTGAGAGTTTTCTTAAGTGTTTCGGAGTAGGTGCATTTGTTGTATTGTTCATGTCTTCTGTGTGTCTTCTCCTTGAACGAAACCTAATTAAGTTACACGAGAAAGTACGTTTCATTGTACTTCAACTGCAATTAAGCCATGAAAAGTAAGGTTGGATGCCCCACTTCGGAGAGGTTCTAACATACATGTAGGAAAAAATAACCTCGCTATTCAAGATGATCATTGTTTTCACTTTGGTTTTTAAAGTAACCGGAGAATTTGATACATGCACGTACTACTAAGGTAAAAGTAAATTAATGTTTTTCTAAATTTTATTTAGCAACATAAAAGTCAGAAGAAATATGATGAGGAGCTCTTCCAGACTTGTTGTTACTGTTGTTAGAAGGCAGACGAAACAGAGCACAACCAGGGGAGGATTTTTGGTAATTGTCTACTTGTATATTTCATCATATTAGCTTACACTTATAACACACAAAATATAAAGAAAAGGAAATAATACAATAAGGAAACATATAGATGTGATTTGTTCCCTAATCGGTACTTTCCTAATGTTAGTTGTTTCTATTTCTAACTTCTAACACTCTCCCTCAAGTGGAATAGTGGGATCGTCAATATTCAACTTGCACAGAACATCTCTGAGGAACTATCCATTCACAGCCTTGGTGAGAATGTCTGCCAGTTGATCTTCAGATCGTACAAATGACAGAGTAGTGATCTTGTTCTCCAACTTTTCCTTGATGAAGTGTCGGTCAACTTCAACATGTTTTGTGTGTTCATGTTGCACTGGATTCTCATAAATGATATATGTTGCACGATTGTCACACACCAACTTGCATTCTCCTTGTACAGGAAAGTCAATCTCGTCTAATAGATTTCGTAGCCACAATACTTCTGCTAATCCCCAAGCTATTCCCCTAAACTCCGCTTCAGCGCTTGATAGAGATACTACTTTCTACTTCTTACTTTTCCATGTCACTAAATTCCCTCAAACTAGGGTGAAGTAACCTGATGTTGACCTTCTATCCACTGGATTGTCTGCCCAGTCCACATTTGTATATGCTTCTATATCTAAGTGACATTCTTCTTGACCAAGACTCCGCTTCCTGGAGACCCCTTGAGATATCTAAGAACTCTTAAAACCGCTTCCATGTGATCTTTCTGAGGCTTATGCATGAACTAACTCAGAACACTTACTGAATATGCGATGTTAGGTCATGTGTCAGACAAGTAAATCAACTTCTCTACCAAGTGTTGGTAACGAGCTTGATATACCATTTCTTCATCCCTCCACTATCTTCAGCCCATGATTTAACACGATAGCTGTGTTTGCTGGTTTACAATCCACCAAGCCTGTATCTAACGGCATATCTAAATTGTATTTCCTTTGTGAAATGAAAATACATGTCTTAGATCTTAACACCTAAATTCCCACAAAATACTTGAGCTCTCCAGATCTTTCATCTCAAACTCTTGAAACAAGTTTCACCAGAGCTGAAATATCTCATCGGTGTCATCTTCTGTAATACTCATATCATCGACATAGATTATTAAGCATGTCACGTGGCCTCATTTAATCTTGAAGAACAATGTATGGTCTGAATTTCTTTGTCTGTACCCATACGTCTTCGTAGCGATAGTGAACCTTCCAAACCACGGTATGGGTGATTGTTTTAAACCATACATAGCTTTCTTCAACTTACACACTTCTGATTTATGGAACCCTAATTTGAACCACAGGGGTGGTTCCATATATACTTCTTCCTTCAAATCATCGTGCAGGAACACATTCTCTACATCAAACTGATGAATCATCTAGTTCTTGTTAGCGACTATGGAAAATAAGACCCTGATAGTATCGATCTTGGCCACCAGAGAGAAAGTCTCTGAGTAATCGATACCATATATCTGAGTGTAACCTTTGGCTATCAACATTGCTTTATATCGTTCGATTGACTCGTATGCACGATGCTTTATGGTAAACACCCATCGACATCTAACCGTCTTCTTTTCGTGTGGTAAAACACACTTCTCCCAAGTCTTGTTCTTTTCCAATGCTTCCATCTCTACCTCCATAGCTTGACACCACTAAGCACTTGCTAGTGCGGTCTTTATTGTTCTTGGTATCTCTTGAACATAGACAACAATCATGAAGGAACGTTCCCCTGATGATAGACTCCCCGTGACTAAATTCGCCATTGGATACCGGCTTGTTTTAGGACTATACTCCGGTTCATACCGTACAGGAGGTATTCTTCTCTTACTCCTGGAAGGTAATACATACTTCCCCTGTGTGGGTTCTACCAGTTCCTACATTACTTCAACTTCTGGATGAGTATAATTAGATTCATCATTAATCTCACCTTCAGGACCGCTACTAACCTCGGGGATATTCGTCGGGGTTAACGTGTGCAAGTCCTCCGGTGGTTGTACTATGGAATTCAGCGTCTCACTCGTTTCGTCTGCTTGCTCTTTTGGGACTATTTCGGGTCACACTGGAGTGATCAACCAATCTAATGGGCTATCAAAGTTGCCCCCTTAAATAGTAGAATGAGTGGACCTTACTTGCACCGAGTAGTAAAATTCTATTTCAAGGAAATCACAATTCATCGTGACATATAAACGATGGTTGTAAGGATTATAGCAGTGGTAGCCTTTTTGATGTATCATGTATCCCACAATTAAACATCTGACGGAACATGGATCTAATTTGGAACGTTCTGTTTTAGGAATATGAATAAAAACAAAACATCCAAAGACATGTGGTTGGAGTGTCAATGGTGTTGGAATACTCATATGACTCGATAGTATTTGTAGGGGAGTTTGAAAATTTACCGCTTTAGTAGGTACACGATTCAAGAGATATACTGAGGTTCCAAATGCTTCAGGCCAGAAGGAAGTAGGGACCTGAGACTCAAGCATAATAGCTCTTGTCATTTCTAAGATATGACAATTTTTCTCTTAGCTACCCCATTTTGTTGGGGTGTATGAGGACATGACGTCTGGTGGATAATCCATTTTTCCTGGAAAAAGCTCTTAAGGATAGAGTTGACGAATTCTCCTCCATTATCAAAGCGGAATACCTGAACGGGTATGAAACTTATTTTGTACTAAGTTATGAAATTCTACAAACTTAGACAAGACTTCAGACTTGTGTTTTAGAAAATAAACACAAGTCATACAAGTAAAGTCAACTATAAATAACAAGAAATATTTAAAACCATTATTAGACATGCATATACCATCATTTGGGGCGGGACCCCATACGTCTGAAAGAATAAGTAAAAAAAACAGACTTAGATCTAGAATCAGACAGAGAGGAAGGTTGTTTATGACTCTTAGCTAGAATACATGTTTCACATGAAATATTTTTATTCGGCATAAATAAGTCAGGAAATAACTTATGAAGGTACCCTACTGACGGACGTCCCAATCTTCGGTGCCACAACGACTGTTGCCTGACAACTGTCCCGCGAGCAAGTATTGCAGTTCCGTGTTGAGTCATTTCGTCCACATAGTACAACACCTGATACTCAGCACCACGTCCAATGACTTTCCCCGACTGAATATCCTGCAATACACAGAAACTCGGATGCATAAGCACCATACAGTTCAATTCTCTTTGTCACATGACTGATAGATAAGAGTTTGCTTCGACAAGTTTTGAACATAAAGACAGTTATGTAGTTGTAGTGTGGGAGACAATTTAATAGTTCCCGCTCCATGAACCTTCGATAAGTCTCCATTTGCACTCTGAATCATACTACTATCGGGCACTGATTGACTATTAAAGTCATTCTTATCATAAGTCATAGTGTTAGTTGCACCACAATCAAATAACCATTTACTGATTTTCTTACATTGCTGATTAATAAGTTCAGGGGCTGAACCAAATATTTCAAAACTTATGGGTGCAAACTTTAAAGGAAAAAGTGCTGAGAGCAAGATGGTAATTTTGTTGACAGGAAGTGCTCCATTATCCAAGTGCTCCATTATCCAAGTGCTCCACTGTCCAAGTGCTCCACTGAACAAAGTGCTCCACTAAAAGATGTTAGCCACAAGCAATTGTCAACAAAGTATCAGTAGTTACAGTAGAAGTAAAAACGAGATTGTAATCTATATAATGTATGGATTTGAATGAGAATGATAAGTGAAAGAATTTTCTCAAATAGCAGTGTTTCTATTATTCTACTCTCTATTCAACATGGTATCAGAGCAGGTCTATCCTGACTAAAGTGTTTCATCAGGAACCGGATTCGCCATGTCTACACCAGAAACAGGCAAATCCGGAACCACAGAAGGGACGGATGATTTAGCAACACTTCTCAAAATGTTGAGAAGTGGCCAGCAACATCAAAATACTTCAGAAAACTTGACCGCAGCGGTTAAGCTAAACGAGTCCAATTACCCGCTATGGGCAATTGTAATGAAGGCAGCTATTGGAGGGCGGCGACGACTCAGCCACATTACCGGGGTGCCATTACCGCCAACCCCAACCGAGCCAACATATTCGGAATGGGAAGAACAAGACTTATGTGTTTTCTCCTGGATTATACAAAATATAGATCCAGAGTTAATCGGAAATGTTGCAGCATACCCGAGTGCAAGAGCACTTTGGAGTGCCCTGGAAACAACTTATGGTGCAGGAGGAGATGCCCTACAGACATACGATCTCCATCTCAAGGCGAGCGAACTAAGGCAAGGCGAATTGTCTTTAGAACGCTATTTCAATATCCTGCAAGGAATTTGGCAAGCAATAGATCGACAACATCCGAACCCAATGAGGCATGAAGAAGATATCATAATATACAACAAAGAACGTCAAGAAACTCGTCTATTCCAGTTTCTAGCCGGACTTAATATCAGGTATGAAACAACAAGGCGAGAAATACTCAAGGAGGAGCCACTACCTTCGGTCGAACGAGCATACGCGGAGGTCCGACGGGAGGCAACCCGAACCGGTATTCTCAACCAAACGACCGAGCCGAATCAATCAACCATAGGAAGTGGGCTCACGGCAGGGACCAGAACCACGGTCGGACCTGGACACGGATAAAACCTAAGCAAAGCAGACCGTGAAAAACTTTCGGAGGCGAAAAATAAACTTCGATGTTCTCATTGCGGACTGAATCGACACACAAAATACGAATGCTTTAAATTAGTCGGATATCCCGAGTGGTGGGATGAGAAAAAACGAACCGGAAAACCAAAAGCCTTCGCCGGAGGAGCAACCGGTGCGAGCAACCTTGGGGTCACCATCGAAAGTGACAGGGACGAGATGGTCGTATCTTACATGGCCGAAGGAGCAAGTTTCCGAACCATGACTTACCTTGAGGACGAATCGCCGGGAAGGAGGTCTGATCAATGGGAAGTGCCGATGTCAAAGCTCGGAGTTGGAAGGGGATATGCTGTTGAATCAGCTCCACATGTACTCTTTGATAGAAGAAACGGAATGGGAAGTCGGGCCGAGTCTGACCGACCAGCTCCACTGGCCGACAAGTATTTGGAGATTCCACATGTTTCCTTCGATTCTGGCCAAAAAGCAGCTCCAATCCTTGCTCCACGACAAACCTATCTTGCAGCTAATGGAATAAACTATTCAGCTAGTGGAGATGGAAGTGCGGTTGACAAAGCAGCTGGCGTGACTTCACGAGGAGGTGGCCGACACGGAGCTGCTGCAGCTGGCGTGACTTCACAAGGAGGTGGCCGACAGGAAGCTGCTGGCGTGCCTTCACTTGGAGCTACAGGTGGATTGCCTTCGCTTGGAGCTGCAGGTGGCGTGCCTTTGCATGGAGCTGTTGGCGTGTCTTCAACTGGAGGTGGCCGACAGCATGGAGCGGCTGGCGTGTCTTCAGCTGGAAGTGGACGACAACATGGAGTGGCTGGCGTGACTCCTGCAGCTGCAAGTGGCGTGATTCATGCAAGAGGCGTGAATCCTGGAGCTGGCGTGGCATCAGGAGGTGGTCGACAGCATGCTGCTGCTGCGGGTGGAAATGGAATGTCTATCAGGTCGGGTGGACCGGGTTCTAGTGGAGCGGATCGGTTTGCTCGAAGCGGGTCGGTTGATTCCTTACACATAGGTGACACTTTTTTGAGAAATTACGAAAGTGATCCTATAGTTTGTGCTATACAGGACTTTAAACCCGACAAATGTTTCAAGTGGATATTTGACTGCGGAGCAACAGATACAATGACTCACGATAGTCGGGACATAATTTCATGGACGACTCCACGAAATGAAAAGATTCAGACTGCTAATGGGAGTCTTACACCAGTAATGGGAGCTGGCACTATTCAAATGTCTCCAAATTTGAAAGTGTCAAATTGTCTCTACGTGCCGTCATTGTCATGCAAATTATTGTCAATTAGTCACGTCACTAGAGAATTAAACTGTACAGTACTGATGTATCCAAATTGCTGTATTTTACAGGATATTCAGACGAAGGAGATAATTGGGCGTGGAACTGAGCGAGATGGACTATACTATGTCGATGAGGTGGCTCAACAAGGGACTGCGCTACTGGCTCACGGGACGGTAGAAAGACAGTTCTGGTTATGGCACCGTCGGTTAGGGCACCCATCACTCTCATATCTTAGTATTTTATTTCCTAGTTTCAAGAATAGGGATTGTAGTCCATGTGAAACTTGCATTTATGCTAAGAGTCATAGAACTACTTTTCCAGCAAATAATACGCTTGTCAATTCAGTGTTTGAGTTGGTTCATTCAGATGTCTGGGGTCCAGCTCCAAACTCTATAAATAGTCGTTTCCGGTATTTTTTACTATTTATTGACGACTATTCCAGTATGACTTGGGTATATTTCCTAAAAAATAAGTCTGAAGTTCCTGATAAATTCGTGTCCTTCTATAACCTCATAAAAACCCAGTATCAAAAACAAATCCGCGTTCTTCGATCAGACAATGGGGGAGAATATGTTAATCAAACTCTCACCCAATTTTTTAAACAACATGGGCTCGTCCATCAGACCACCTGTCCTAATTCCCCGCAACAAAATGGAGTTGCGGAACGCAAAAACAGAATTATCTTAGAAATCACCCGAGCCATCATGCTTGAGTCCCATGTACCCCAATATTTCTGGCCAGAAGCTGTAGCTACAACTGTCTATCTTATCAATCGATTACCCACAAAAATTCTCAATTTTCATACTCCATTCCGTCTATTATCCCACCAAACCAAAACGTCTCAAGTCTCGGATCTCATACCCAGAGTCTTTGGATGTTCTGTGTTTGTTCATATTCCAAAGTCGGAAAGGACTAAATTTGAGTCATGCGCTATAAAATGTGTCTTTGTTGGGTATGGGCCACATCAGAAAGGGTATCGATGTTACAATCCAGTTACACATCGCATATACATTACATTGGATTGTAACTTTGTTGAAACCGAGTACTATTACTTACCCCATCTTAGCGGTCAGGGGGAAAAAGAGGATGATCGCTTAAGTTGGGTTAAGATGTCCGACCATAATCAGAACATGTCCAATACTGACCCAAAAGAACCAGATATCAGTCCAAACGATGTAACCTCTGAAACAGAAGGACAGTCCATCGAACTTAGTAACACGCATCAAGAATCTCTGACATCTGGAAATCCTGAGGTATGTACTACTCCCAGTATAGATCATTCTCTTTCTATATTTGAAACTGAAACTGATGATCCAGAAGTAGTCGAGGAGGAGAATTCTGGGAGATACATACTACCTCCACGAACCACCAGAGGAATACCGCCAAAAAGGTACTCACCAGAGTATAAACCAAGCAGATCGCGGTATCCATTGGATGATGGCGACAGGGGGAGCCTATCTGCAACAGCAAAAAGTTTCAGAGTCGCAATCGACAATGAAAATATCCCAAGAACGGTGGAAGAAGCCAAGGGAAACAGAAAATGGAACCAGGCAATGGAAGTTGAGATGGAAGCTCTCATGGAGAATCAAACGTGGGAAAAATGCAAGTTACCCACAGGGAAGAAACCTGTTGGTTGTAGATGGGTATTTACAATCAAACACAACGCAGATGGAAAAATAGAGAGATACAAGGCTCGATTGGTGGCAAAAGGATATACTCAGACGTATGGAATTGATTACTCTGAAACATTCTCACCCGTGGCAAAAATAAACACAATTCGAGTACTATTCTCAATAGCGGCAAACCAAGATTGGCCGCTTCACCAATTCGACGTGAAGAATGCATTTTTACATGGGGATCTCGAAGAGGAAGTGTATATGAGAGCTCCACCTGGTTTTGAATCAAATTTTCAGCCAAACGAAGTCTGCAAGCTGAAAAAGGCTCTATATGGTCTCAAACAGTCACCTAGAGCTTGGTTTGGAAGATTCTCCAATGTCATGAAGAAATATGGATACAAATAAAGTAATGCAGATCATACGTTGTTTTATCAACGCAAAGGTGAGTTGACTACTTGTCTAATTATCTATGTGGATGACATGATAATTACTGGAAACGACCAGAAAGAAATTAGTCAACTCAGAAAGAATTTGTTCTCAGAATTTGAAATGAAGGATCTGGGAAACCTCAGATACTTTCTTGGGATTGAAGTTCTGAGATCAAGAAGAAGTATCTATATTTCCCAAAGGAAGTATATACTCGACCTTCTAGCTGAAGTAGGGCTAATAAACTGTAAACCAGCGGATACACCTCTGGTTCCAAACCATGGCCTGAATATGGGAGATGAAGTCAAACCAGCAGACCGTGGGAGATATCAACGGTTAGTTGGTAGGCTTATTTACTTGGCACATACGAGACCAGACATCTCATATGCTGTGGGAGTAGTGAGTCAATTCATGCACAATCCACAAGAAGATCACATGGAAGCTGCGTTGAGGATTGTTAGGTATCTTAAAGGCTCTCCTGGAAAAGGAATCTTGTTTGAGAAAAATGGACATCTCGATGTTCAAGCATACACGGATGCAGACTGGGCAGGAAATCCTATAGACAGAAGATCCACCTCAGGATACTTCACTTTGGTGGGTGGAAACCTAGTAACCTGGAAAAGCAAGAAACAGAAGGTGGTAGCTCTTTCAAGTGCTGAAGCTGGGTTTCGAGGGATTGCAAAAGGTCTAACTGAAGTTTTGTGGTTGAGAAGACTCTTGGAAGAGTTGGGATTTTCAATTAAACATGCGAGCAAGTTAATGTGTGATAATAAAGCTGCAATCAGTATATCTGAAAATCTTGTGCAACATGACAGGACGAAACACATTGAAGTGGATCGTCACTTCATCAAAGAAAAGTTAGATGAAGGATTAATTGAGCTTCCATGGATTAAGTCAGAAAATCAATTAGCTGATATTCTGACTAAAGCAGTTACGGGGAAAGTGTTACAGGCAGTTCTTTGCAAGTTAGGTATTGTAGATCCTACTACCGAACTTGAGGGGGAGTGTTGACTGGAAGTGCTCCATTATCCAAGTGCTCCACTGTCCAAGTGCTCCACTGAACAAAGTGCTCCACTAAAAGATGTCAGCCACAAGCAATTGTCAACAAAGTATCAGTAGTTACAGTAGAAGTAAAAACAAGATTGTAATCTATATAATGTATGGATTTGAATGAGAATGATACGTGAAAGAATTTTCTCAAATAGCAGTGTTTCTATTATTCTACTCTCTATTCAACAAATTTTACCCCTCTTAACCCTATACCTTGTTCTGAAGCTTCCTCGGTTGTTTCCTTTTGTGTCGTGTATGATCTCTCATTCACAACTCCCATTTTGGATGCAGCTGTTCCTGCCAACCCTAGCTCCTCTTCCGAGCTTCCTTCTCCTCCGATCATTATCGCATCCAGGTTGACCGTGTCGATCTCGTCCTTCCATTGGCTCCTCCACCCCTCCGGGAAACCTTTGAGTTGAACTCACTCTGCATGACTGTGTCGAAACTTCCTGCAATGACTGCACCAAAGATTCTTCTGACCGTCGTCGTTGCAAGATGATGACCTCCCCCTTCTGACGGCTAATTACGGCATGGTGGCATGTCTTATGGAGGAATTAGATTCGTTTGAGCAGGAACTCCTGGCAGTGAAAGAAACTTTGGGCGAGAGGCCGGACCTGATTCCTGTATCAGAAGGAGCAATCGCCTGTTGATTCATCGGTTCGGTGTCAGATTTCTTATGCCCATCACCTGCGGTCGGGCTCGTTTTGACCGAATTGTGGCATATGTCGTCTCGAACTCAGGTAACTGATTCTCACGAAGTATGTCCCGCTTCTCTTGATCGAATTCATCACTGACTGCATGCAAAAATTGATATAGCTTAGTCTCTACCCGCTTCATGTTCCAAATTGCAATGTCTTCAAAATGTTTCATGGGATTAGGGTCCCATAGCTCAATATCCCTCCAAATCCTCTTCATTTTACTGTATAATGTCTCAAGAGAATCTGACCCCTGTTTTATGTTGTTTTCTTGACAAATTAGATCGAACTATTGAACTTCATATTTGCCCTTACTGTATGTTGTGAAAAGTCATTTCAACAATTTTTTTACAGTTGGAAATTCCGCGTACTGATGTACCAGGACAGACTCCATATTGTCAAGCATCCAGGATCAAACGATTAAGTCGTCTTGCTCCCATTGGGAGTAATATGGATCCTCGGTTTTAGGCGGTTTCGCCAATTTTCATTCGATTTGGCGGAACCACATGGAGTAGTTGGGCTTGAGTTTTACACTCAAATTGATCGTCGGTACTGAAACTGATTGCTTATGTGTGTGGTTATTTAATCGTGGCAGATTCGATAGAAAAGCTGACAATTGGGCCGCCAACGAGGATACTGTCGCAGTGGGTTCTCTAGAATTGACACTGTAAACCCCTGATTTTGGCTCGGGGTCGAAATACCATACGCGAGGATCCGAGCCGAGAAAAATCGAGAAGAAAAAAAAAACTTAAAACCCCTAAAACCTAAAACCCTAAACCTTTAACTCCAAACCCTAAACTTTTAACCCCAAACCCTAAACCTTAACCCTAAACACTAAACCCCAAACCCTAAACCCTAACCTTTAACCCCAAACCCTAAACCTTAACCATAAATCCTAAACCTCAAACCCTAAATCTTAAACCTTTAACACCTTTTATAAAAAGTCAAACTTATACTCTTCACAATTCATAACTTGCTCGGTCTTTTCACTAAGATCAAATGTAATATTATTAGTGTTTATTAATTTAATATTTGATATGTAGATCATCGATCTACATGATATTAAATTAATATTTTGAATGTGAGGAATCACTACAGTGTCGTGTGACACGTTTATTAAAATATATTCTAAAAAATTAAAATTTGTAAGAGTGATGCATTTGTTTAATAAAATTTATGTCATGTGACACGTTTATTAAAATTTGTAAGACTGGTAGTCGCGGGTGACACTAACGACCAAGCTCCACCCGCGACTACCGGTCGCGGGTTGACTTGACGGAAGGACTCCACCCGCGAATGAGAGTCGGTGAAGTTGAAAATAATAAAAAAAAAACTGTGACTCTCATTCACGGGTGAAGTTTTCACCCTCGAACGAGAGTCGCGTGTAGGTATAGATTTGTATTTATTTTCCACCCAATAACATTTTGGTATATATTTATAAAAGGATGTATATTTTGGTAATTCACACAAAAACGTATAATTGATTGGAAGGGCAAATCCCAAATTTTCATTTTTCAGAGATAAATTATTAGGAAAGCGAAGAGTTAGTCGTTAGTACAACAAAGGCAGTTGCGTCTGAGCTGTGAAGCTTCTTTCACGAAAGTACTTCAATTCAATTCACAAAACGTGAAGGAGAAATGAATGAAGTATAAACCAAACCCTATCTGCACCTCGATCAAAAAATTGATTTTCTTCATAACCTTCCGTCTGATGTTATTGGATTCTTGCAAATTATTCACAACTTCAATTGTTTTGCGCTTTCCATGTGCAGCAGAGGGGTTCCGGTGAGTGTGATTAATGTGCTTCTTTCATGCTTCTCGTTTTAAGAAGTTCAGGTAAATTTATAGGGGGTTCGCCATTCTTCTGCTTTTTCATTTGAATTCTGGATGTAGCTCATTAATGTTGTGTAAATTGCGATTCAGCATCGGACTTGCTTTATTCTCTTTTTGAAATCCTCATTTTGCATTTGAATTTTGTAACTTGATCTTTTAGTAATGTGTTCACACTTCTTCATTTAGTGAAATAAAGTGCAAGAAGTTGAAAACATTTGGAAGTTGCTCCCCATTTTTGATTTAGGCTACGAGTTATCAAATTTTCAGAATGTGAAATCACTCTTTTTTGTTAGTGTCTTGTAAATATGGATGAAGAATTAGTACGGTACCGGAGTCTAGTATAGACTTTCAGTAGCAAATTGAATCTGTTATCTGCTCAGCTTCTGTTAATTTATCATTCTGTTGTCCCCACTCCCATGGGATTAGTTGGGACGAATGCTCAGAGCCTCAGACACATATGTTTCAGGGGGGAAAAGTATCTATTAGTCTGCTGTTTCATAGTTGGTCGACTTCTACGTTTAGTGAGGACTATAGAAATAGTTTTGTGAACTGCTATAATCAGCAAAAGATGCAAGTTGTAATTTCAAACATTTGGTAATTACCCATCTGCTTTTTTTGGCTCTAAGCAAAGTAACCTGTCTTGTATATCACTAGTGGCTTCAATCAACAAAGAAATAAAAATAAGAAACGAAGTCCATTTCACATGACACATGCTTTGTCTATGACTCTATATATTGAAACCTATTCAGTTAGTTATCTGAGCATATGACAAATTGGCAATTCAAGTAATCATATTATGATTGTGTTTATAACTGTTGCCTCATATCCTTAGTTTTGCAAATTTGTCTATTTCGTAACTTGTTGAGTTTTATTCTATGTATATCATGTCCCAATTCTTTGTGTCTTACAAAATAGAAGGTATTAGTGATATCCCTAGTCTACTATCTGATTGAAATTTGTCACCATGATTTGATTTATACACATTCTTTCCATTACGAAGGCTTGAGATCGGTGCAGAACAATGTTGAGTTCAGGGTTTTATTCTTGTTATTGATCCTGTTGGTGGGAATTCACCATTCGTGACAGCTTTGGAAACTGATGGCTGGTCATCTTTCCATTATAACTGATAGATGCAGAACTTGATTAGAGATTGTGATGTTTCATCAGTCAATCGAGTGAAAATGTCTTGTTGTCATGTGGTAATTGTGATAACACTAAAGGCAGTGTTAATTTGTTGGAAATCATGTCATTTTCAAACTATCTAAATGCAGCAATGGTAGTCTGTCAATTGTTTTTTATTTTCTTTTAATTTATATGTATATGCTTCTGTTCCGTGCTGGCTAAGGTAGAAAGTAAGATCTATCCACATTTATGGAATGATGAAATGTAAATTTCACTAGACAATGCATCATTGGGTTTTCCATTTTTATTTCTCATACATCAATTTGACTAGGATTTTCAAATTGAGAAGGTTGCATTCATTCAGTATTACTTCATGACTATTAACTACACATATAAGTTATCGGTTAGTGTATCTGAATCCATATATTTTTTTACTATTTTGTTTGTTAACTCTGCAGCAAACTCAATAAGGACGGATGGGTAGCAGTAGCAATTGTCATGATGACAGTCAAGAATGGATTGAAGAGATAAGGTCAGGAGGGTCAGTTCCACATCTCGATTCAGACAATTGTACAAATGGTTGGTCGACCCCAGCAGGAGATAGATTCATGGTTCGAGGTCCTGACTATTTCTCAACCAAGATCAAGATCCCTGCTAGCGGTTACCTCCTCCAACCTCTCGCATTCGACTGGGTTAAATCCTCCACAAAGATCTCACAAGTCCTTAACAACCCGAATAGCCGCATCAGGAAAGCCATTGAATCCGACTTTCCCAACCTTAAACCATTCATCTGGGCTTTCAATCTACAACTTCCAAGCAAGGAGAATTACAGTGCAATTGCGTATTTTGTATTGACCGACCCAATTCCGGAGGGGTCGGTGATGGACAGTTTCTTGAAAGGCGATGATGTGTATAGGAACTCGAGGCTCAAACTCATTGCTAACATTGTGAAAGGTCCATGGATCGTTAAAAAAGCAGTTGGTGAGCAAGCAATTTGTGTCATTGGACGTGCCCTTGCGTGTAAATACAGTGTAACTGATAATTTCTTAGAAGTGGATGTGGATATTGGGTCTTCCATGGTGGCGAGCGCAATAGTTCACTTGGCGTTTGGGTACATCCAGACATTAACGGTTGACCTCGCCTTCCTCATAGAAAGTCAAATCGAGTCGGAGCTGCCAGAGAGATTATTAGGTGCTGTGAGGTTCTCTGAGTTGAATCCCGCATCAGCAGAACCAATCGAACAGTTGGCTTCAGTTGCTTTACAGAGGTCTCTTTCGACGAGATTATGGAAATCAATTGGGCAGGGATTTACGCATCTTATTCATCCCGGGTCTCAAGAAAGCGGATCTACTCCCGTCTGTAGCTCTATAAATGAGGAGGAAAGTAATGAGAAAACTGAAAAATGAGAAAGGTTTGATAAGTCAATTGTGTAGATCTCACTATCTATACATGTACATTATGCAGCAGCTGTGGATAGGAAAACGAACTTATATGCCGTTACATTGTTTATATTGTTGACTTATGTACTTTTCAATATTTATTAGGGTTAACTACCTCAACATTTATCTTTGTTTGCCCTATTTGATTAAACAGTTACTAATATTTTTTTTGTGTAACTCAACTGAAGTTTCCGTCAAATATTGTCGTTTGACTGTCACGAGACGTGACTTAATTTGAACAAATTAAACTTATATGGAATGACAATTATACCATTTTCCTCCTTGCCACCCCTCTAACTTCCGTCCCTGCAAAGACCCCTACTCTACAAGCATAGACCTCCCTTTTACCACCACTGTGGTGCGGATGTTGGAATAGTGAAAACGAAAATTGGGGATGGATCTGTTTTTACTGATAATGCATTGTATTTGATTTCTGGATTTTAAGCCAATATATAGACTATTACAAGACTAATAAAGGTAAAAAATATATTCTACAAATAAATTCTGTATATTCTGTTTTATATTGTTTCCTAGTCTAGCTTATTCCTTGTTTAGCTTCTATACAAATGGTAACTCATATATTGTGCTGTTATTTCTGACACTCCCCCTCAAGTTGAGTAGTGGGGTCGCTGATACTCAACTTGAAAAGAGTTTATTGAAATACCCTCCCGTTGACTGCTTTAGTGAGGATATCTGCAAGTTGATCTTCTGAACGGACAAAGGGTAATGCGATGATTTCACCTTCTAGCTTCTCCTTTATAAAGTGTATGCCCACTTCTACATGTTTGGTTCTGTCATGTTGGACTGGGTTCTCAGATATGCTTATTGCTGTCTTATTGTCGCACATAAGATTACACGCTTCCGTTGGAGGAAAATCGATTTCCGTTAATAGCTTTGTCAGCCAAAGGATCTCAGTTACTCCTCTTGCAATTCATCTAAACTCGGCCTCGGCATTGGACAGGGCTACTACCTTCTGCTTCTTACTCCGCCAGGCAACAAGATTGTCTCCCACGAAAGTGAAATACCCTGCTGTAGACTTCTGATCGTTCGGATTCCCTGCCCAGTCTGCGTCTGTATACCCCTTTATCCTTAGGTGCCCATTGTTCCTGAATAGTACTCCATGTCCAGAGGTACCTTTCAAATATCTTACAATTCTCCATGCATTTTTCATGTGATCCTGCTGGGGCTGGTGCATAAACTAACTAACCACACCAACTGCATAGGCAATATCAGGGCGAGTATGAGAGAGGTAGATGAGTTTACCTACCATACGTTGATATCTTTCTCGGTATGTTGGTATCCCGTCCTCTCTTATTTGCAGACCATGGTTTACCACTATAGGTGTCTCTGCCGGTTTACAGCCTAGCATCCCTGTTTCTACGAGAAAATCCAGTACGTATTTCCGCTGTGAGATGAAGATTCCTTGTTTAGATCGCAGTATCTCAATACCAAGAAAGTACTTCAAGTCTCCCAAGTCCTTCATTTCGAACTCCAAGAACAGTCTTCTTCTCAAATTCTTCATTTCATCTTCATCATCTCCAGTAATGACCATGTCATCCACATAGATGATTAAGCATGTAATACCCTGATATGTCTTCTTTAGGAACAGAGTATGGTCTGAGTTACTCTGTGTATATCCATATCTCTTCATTGCCATCGTGAATCGTCCAAACCACGCTCTTGGAAACTGTCTTAATCCATACAATGCTTTCTTTAACCTGCAGACCTTTCCCTGCTCTGACTTCTTTTCATATCTAGGTGGAATTTCCATATAGACCTCCTCCTGTAGATCTTCATGTAGGAAAGCATTTTTCACATCAAACTGTCTTAGCGACCAATTATTAGTTGCTGCTATGGACAACAGGACTCGGATCGTATCTATTTTGGAAACCGGGGAGAACGTCTCCGAGTAGTCTATTCCGTAGGTTTGTGTGTATCCTTTTGCTACTAACCTCGCCTTGTGTCGTTCAATCGCGCCATCAGGTTTGTACTTGATGGTATATACCCACCTTCATCCTACTGCTTTCTTTCCGGTGGGTAACTGGCAAATCTCCCATGTTTCATTATTCATAAGAGCCTCCATTTCCGTATCCATCGCTTGTCTCCAGAGGTTTGATTGTTGTGCCTCCTTTACAGATGTCGGAATGTTTCCTGAGTAGACCGCCATGATGAATGACTTAGCCTGACTGTTAGTCTTCCCTTCGTGACATTTGCCACTGGATACACATCTTCCCTGGTTTCCTTATCTGGTGTGTACCGGTTTGGTGGCTTTCCCCGATTGGCTCTCGGAGGTAGAACATATCTCCCCCTCTCCCCGTTTGCTTCGTTCTCTGTCTGACCTCCTGCTTCTGGTATGATAGGATATTCAGTCACATAATGAAGGGATTGGTCTGAATTGCTTACCTCGGATACCTTAGGAGACGGATCGGAGGTCGTGTCATCTGGCTCATTGTCCTGTACTATTGTTTCAGAGATCGGTTCGGTAGGTCGGCTAACTGACTCTGGAGGACCGACATACGAGAGATATGGTTGGCCAACCCAATCTAGTGATTCATGTGTAGTCTTCTCCCCCTGATCACTGGATTGGGAATAATAAAATTCAGACTCAAGGAAGTCACAGTTCATTGTGGTGAACATGTGACCCCTTTTTGGATCATAGCAGCGGTAGCCCTTTTGGTTAACTCCATAGCCGAGGAAGACGCATTTTACCGCACACGGATCAAGTTTGGTGCGGTCGACTTTGGGTATATGAACGAACACATAACATCTAAACACTTTAGGGGTTAGGCTCACTGTTGGGGGTATTCTGCTCTGAGACTCTAGGTTTTGAATTGCTGTTTTGAGATTGGTGTTTTGAGATTGAGGATCTTTGTTGGTAGACGGTTTAGGAGGTAAGTGGCAGTTACCATAGCTTCCGGCTAGAAAGTTTCTGGTACTTTTGATTCGATCAAAATAGACCGGGTCATTTCTAGAATTATCCGGTTCTTTCGCTCTACGACTCCGTTTTGCTCGGGGGTATGTGGACATGAGGTTTGTTGAATAATTCCTTTTTCGAGAAAGAAATTCTTCATCTGAGTATTGATAAATTCACCTCCATTATCAGAACGCATAGTTTCAATAGTTTTCTGGAATTGATTCTGAACCATATGGAAAAAGTGCACAAATTTTTCGAGCACCTCAGATTTGTTTTTGAGAAAATAGGTCCAGGTCATACGAGTACAATCATCCACGAAAATGACAAAATATTTGAGACCATGAGATCCAGGCACGGGTGCAGGACCCCAAAAATCAGAATGTACGAGGGAAAAAATATAATCAAGTCGAGTATTATTGGGTTTAAATGACTGTCTATGGCTTTTTGCTAAAATGCACGTCTCACATTCTAAAGTACGGGATTTATTCAGAAACAATTTGGGAAATAAAAGTTTAAGATAACCAAATGAAGGATGACCTAACCGTATGTGCCAAAGCCACAATTCTTCTTCTGTCGATCCATGAGCCAGCAACACCGATCCTTTTTGGACAACCTCATCCACATAGTATAGACCAGCATGCTCAGTGCCACGCCCAATGATCGTCCCCGTCCGGATATCCTACAGTATGCAAAACTTTGGATTTAGTATCATCGTACAGTTTAACTCCTTCGTCACTTGAGATACAGATAACAACTTGTTTGATAGTGTTGGCACCAATAAGCAATTAGAAATCTTAAGATTTTTTTAGATCACTAATGTACCCATCCCGGTCACCATAGCAACTCCACCATTTGCTGTATCAATATACTTAACCCGAGATTCTACTATATCACACAAATCCCGAGCATCAAACGTCATACTATCAGTTGCCCCACAGTCAAATATCCATCTTTTCCCTACTACGCATGTGACTAAATATCCAGCTCGACAAACTTCAGGGAGTAAATCAGATCTTTTAAACTTGCAGGACCTAACTCAGCTTCATTTGGGCAGAAATCTGAAATTATGGAAATACAAGGGCTTGGATTAAAAAACCCAAACCCTTTACCTCTAGGGTTGAAGCAATCAGCCGCATTCTTCTCCTAGTTGTTCTCCCGTGCGGCTCCTCCCAACTCAACTCCTCCCCACGCAGAGCTAGGGTTCTGCCTTCCTTCGGCCAGGTAAGCCTCGTTGTGGCTTTCCTCCGAGGTGCGTCTCCTCCCTTCGGTCAGGTAAGCCCGCCGTGGCTAGCCTCCAAGGTATGCGTCCCCGATCTTTGATTGAGTTGCTGTTGTTGCGGGAATGCTTCCCCGAACTGTGATTGGAACTCGTTGTCGGTGTTGGTGGCCTTCTTCTGTTGTGGTTGTTGGTTCAGATTCAATCTTGATCTGAGAATACTTGCAATCTGGTCGGTCAGGTCATCTCAGCTGATACCTGAACTGATTGGGTTCTGCGAGTTACTCTCGCTGTCGGACATTGTTGGGGTTGTAGATTTGTGGGTAGATGATGAAGCAGATTACAGATCTTTCTCTGATACCATGATGGAATAGTGAAAACGAAAATTGGGGATTGATTTGTTTTTATTGATAATGCACTGTATTTGATTTCTGGATCTTAAGCCAGTATATAGACTATTACAAGACTAATAAAGGTAACAAATATATTATGTATATTCTGTTTTATATTGTTTCCTAGTTTAGCATATTCCTTGTTTAGCTTCTATACAAATGGTAACTCATATATTGTGTTGTTATTTCTGACAGCGGAAACCTCTTCTCCGTTAAGTTTCCATTTTGCGATTCGCTTGGACTCATGGGTTAGTGTTGTTTCGTCTTCTTCTACATTCTTAACTTTCGTTTGCTGTTTCGCAAAATTTTCGGTGTCAAACTAAGAAAGATTTTCGTTCTTGGGTTAGCGATTACAGAAAGATCGGTGTCAAACTGAAGAATGGTTTATTCAGTTTTGCTTCGGTCATGCATTTGACTAAGAATAGTTTGTGAAATCGTATTGCTCTCAAATTGAGAAATCAAGCTAATTATTCATTTAATTGACTGATTATCTATTTTTTGTACTTCGTGATTCTAAGGATGTATTCGCCTTTGCTATGAAGTGTTGACTACTTTCTACCTCAACTTTGTTGTGATAAATGTGTAGTGAGAAGCATAATTGACTACTTCCCAACCTTATCATGTTTCTTTACTTCTGCATTAGATTTTTTTTTTCGAGAATGTCACTGATAACTTCTGCTTTTTTCTTTCTTTCTTTCTAATATGTTCTTTTAAATTGAAAAACAAGTCATTGTTGTACAAAGACTATTTGTAGCTCATGACATTTCCAATTTTATTTGCTTGTTTCGTTCTGCCTCAGGTAGTACTTATGTATTTGCTTGCTGGAGCTCTCTTTGGTGTATTTAAATGTGTAGCTCTTGTAGTTTTTGCTGCTTATTCTTTGTCGGAGCCCTCTTTGGTGTATTTAAAGGTTGTTTGGGTTCTTGATATGCAAAGTTTGAACTTGATTATCTGAACTATATAGGAAACATGTCCATTTGGTATCTTATTATAACTTGGTTTCTTGCTTTTAACAACTCTATTCAGGTTTTGAATCTGCTAAATCATGCTGATAGATTGCCTGCAGAGTAGAAGAATAAAGATTTAATTTTTTTTGGACCTGTAATTTCATTCTCTGTAATTTTTGTCAATATGAATGTAAAAAGTAACCATTCAAAGGATTCATAATGTGATAGCAGTATTCATCTCCAACATGAAAAGTTGTGAACAAAAATACATTTGTGATTCATTCATTATTCACCAAACAACAAGAATGTGAAAAAGTACATTTCCTCAACAACTAGATTCTTCTTTTTGCTGCAAACTGTTATCAACAAGAATGTCACTATTCATCATTTTCGAATTAAGTAACGACTAGATAACAAAATATCCAAACTAAAGTAACCGTTTAATAACATTTAAGTGAACATACAACTTCATTTAACAACTTCTCTACTAACATAAGTCATCCCTTTCGCAAACGACACAATGTTCTTCATACTTCAGTTACGGACGAATGACATACTAAGTAGCTACATACTCGACCTAATTCTTCGCAATTGAACTCAGAACAAAAACAACAATAATAATTACAAACGCAACAACTAACTTCCGATTGGTTCGACCTTCAAAAGCTCGAGTTTTCTCATACGAGATTTTGCAACAACAAACATAAATTAGGGTTCGAAAAGGATAAATAATTGAAGCAAAACGAATTAGAGTTACCAATTTGGGTTCGAAAATGATAAATAATTGAAGCAAAACGAATTAGAGTTATCAATTAGGGTTACTCACTATGAAATTACCTCAAAATGAGCAAATTTGTCCTCAGTTTTCATGCTCTAAGTTGTGTGGGCCTGCTCCAAGCTGTTCTTTCTTCCGTAGTTGTGTGGGTTCGTCGTTCTTCTTCTAACCTTTTCTTCCGCGCCTTCAAATCTGTAGGTAGGTTGAAGTTGTATGTAAATAGAGAATGAGAAGGGTAGTTTGGGAACTTCAGCTTCGCAGAAGGTCACGTGAACAACACATGCGCAAGTTTAACGAAGATAATTAACAAAAGTTACGAACCTGAACCTTTCAGTCACATTTTGCAACATGGGTAACGGTTGGGCTTAAGTTTGAACCGTTGAGTCAGATCTGCCAACATAAGTAACAGTTCAGGTAATTAACCTTAACTTTTATGAAATAATATACTAACTTTTATATTTTATAATATCATTTATATAATTGAAACACAAATACAATTATTATAATTTAAAGGATTAATATATTCAAATGCACCTTAAAATTAACCCATATTATCATATGATATCTAAGAATATTTATATTATCATAGACATTTTTATATGGGTTAATTACTTAAACCGTTACACATATTTGACCAATGTGATTAATTGATTAAACATGTTTTTTCGTGTGACTGAATGGTTACACATGCTCCAGCATTTGACTGATTGGTTTTCTTTACACATGAATAACCAGTTTCCCCTCATTTCCTTATGTCAGATCCGATATGTTTCTTCTCATTCAGTGACTTTCCAATTTCTTCTCCTTTTTTTCAACTTTTCTCGCTCGGCCGCACCCTACATTTCCGGGGTAGCGTGTTGAACCATTTCCTTACAAGTGCTTGTTTTCTCTCGTGCTGTTTCGCCGCGCTTCTAGTTCCTCCGACCTTCGCGATTCCAAGCGGAGTCGTTCGCTTTTGACAGCAAACGAGTTCGCGTCGAGTTTCTTAATCTTTCTGTGTTGTTGAACTTCCTCTCCCTTGTTGATCGATCAAAGCTTTGATCGACATTTAGGATTTATTAAATTTTGTCGAAAATTTGTGTGTGAAAAATGAGGTTTTTATGCAAAAGTTGTTGAATAAGTCGGAAATCGCATACTTATGTGATGTAGTGCATAAAGTTTAATTTTTTCGGCCAAATTTGAAGTTTTGTCATTTATGTGTGTTTGTGGGTTAAGTTTGACTGATTGGGGTTAAATAGTCTGAGTTCATTTGTGGTGGATGTGTTCCCTTTCGTTTTATTATTATTATTTTTTTTTTTACTTTTTGGTTTCTTACGTTGTTAAGAAGTTTGGAAGCCCAGTTCTAAATGTTGTCTTCTTTTGTCGCATCAGGAATTGAAAGCTGTAGTTGAATGGGGACCAAGGATCCCATTGTAGAAGCGATTTTTCATCATAGTGGAAAGTGGATTGATAATGGGGGTACCCGAACATACGAAGGTGAATTGGAGTCGCTCCATGTCCCTTACGAGAAGTTGAACTATTTAGCGCTTACCAGACTAGCTAAAGTCTATTGTGACCTTGTCGAAAATGGATCCATATTTTGGTTACCTCCGGGGGGAAATCCCAACACCGATCTTGAAGCTATAACTTCGAATGTCAATCTTCACCCTACAGCGAGATGTAACAACAAGATTATTAACGTGAGGGAGAAACCACTGACTACACTGCTTGAAGAAATCCGCAAAATGCTCATGCGAGACTTCGCTAAACGACGATAATTTGCAGAGCATGAATTTGGGGACATTGGCAGGAATATAATGAAGAAACTAACAGATGGAATACGTGGGTGTGAGATATTATATGCGGCGGATGGTGAGTATGAAGTACATGTTGCTCCATCTGTGTCGTATAAAACAAATGTTAATGCTAAAACATGTACTTGTGGTGCCTGAGAATTAAGTGGTTTACCTTGTGTTCACGTCATTGCATGTCTGTCATATGCCTGTGTACATGAGCTCGCACTGTACTACGATCCGATGTACCACAAAGGTGCATATATGCGCACCTACGCATGTGTCATCCACACATTGCATGGCCAAGATGATTGAGCACAGACCAACTCATGACCTATTGATCATCCCCTACTTAAAACACGTTATAGAAAGCCCAAAAAAAAACGAGTTAGGTCGGTAACAGAAGGCGATCATGCATGTGGTTCACGACGGACCAAAACTTGTTTAAAACAGTTCTGTTCGAAATGTGGGGAGCATGACCACAATAAGAGAAATTTCTCCTAAAGGAACCCTGAGGTGTTGTTTGGTCACAACTGCTGAATTTCCATATCGACTGTGATCGTACTGACTTTTGTTTTTTTATGCTCGTTCTTTGCGTAGGCTACGACTGTTGTTGACCCTACTAGTGCTGGTGTTAGTGGTACGAAGAAACCATCGAAGCGTCCTACTAAGAGAAAGTTAAACAGTGATTCACAACCCGAGAGTGCTACACCACTGCGTAAAATCCGCTCTCAGTCCCAAATGAGTACACAACTGAGGCAGTCCTATAAGACAACAGGTCTAGTTCGAAGAAACAAAATCGTAGCCCGAAAGAAGAAACAACCCTCTATTGATGAAGAACATAATACGACCGCTACTGAAGTTGAATCCCCTCCTGCTGTACCTTTAGGTACACCGACATATGAACCAGAGAATCCACGAGGACATGAAGTTGTTTACACTGAAGCTGAGGGGTTCAAAACGCTAAAAAACCGTGTTAAAACGTTAATGGTCAAATCAACATCGGTTAGTATTCAACTCGATAAATATTTCATAGTAGTATTGTTATATTAATGAGTAAAAATTGTGTGAACTATGCCAAAAAAGCAGGTAAGAGAAGAAAAATCAATGTTCGTCAAGGTCCGATTTATGTAGTTGTCGAAGACGATGTCGTATCTTTGGCACTAGTACTATCAGAATCTAGAGAAATCATTCTACCAGATCAACCACTGAAGACAGTTTTACAAAAATGGACAAGACAACACAAAAGGAGCATGTGTCAGTTTGGTTATCCAGGTAACAAACGATATACCCAGTAAATAAAATGTGGGGTTTTGTGAAATAGGTGTTCTCCTTTTGTAAAATATATTTTTTGGTCTTTGTACATATGTTTTGGGCACTAAATGTGGTTTTAGTGCTGAGTACTGACTGACTTATGCTAAACTTCTTGTGGTGTAAATGGATGTTTGTCTGAATATTTATTCTTGTGTAAATGTATGTTTGTCTGAACATTTGAATGGAACATTTATTCAGTCGATGCTTCCTTCTTCAGCTTCATCTTCGAAGTAGGTGTTGCTCTGCTTGAGTTCAAATGAAATTGAAATCAGTTATAATAAATGAGATAAAAGGATTTTCGGAAGTTCGGGTTGGTTTACATTCACGTGCAAGGCACATGCCAAACTTAACAGTGATATTTCACGGTGAAAAGTGAAAAATGACAAATTAGTCACATGCTGAAACATGTTGCACAAGTTATAATCAATTAGTCACATGCGCAAACATGTGTAATCATTTAAGTAATTAACCCTTTATATATTTATGAATATTGTCTTTTAGTCTCTACATTAATCTTTTAATATTTTTTTTATTAAATAATTATGTCACTTACACATTACATGTCATGCCAATAAATATATAATTTAATTTAAATACACTATAATATATATGTAATTTTGTCAAAAGAAATGGAGCGTTGTTGGCAATAACACTCATTACTTTTGGGATTTAATGCATTCACGTACCTCAAAAGTTGAGTTTTTACATTCAGGTACCTCACAAAAAGTTTGTTACTTTTAGATATTCCAAAAGTTGTAAGTGTAGTTACTTTATTTTGACATCCAAAATGGATGAAAAACGTGATCCGTGTCAGTCTCGTGACTCACTAGATGTTACTATCAGATACCTATTTTGTAAAATGTTGCTTTAAGGTATCTCTTGTGCTGTAAAATGTTGCTCTTAGGTATATCATCTTTCTTCACGTGACTGACACGACTAACGTTTTTCATCCATTTTGGATGTCGAAATAAATAAGCCACACTTACAACTTATGGGGTACCTAAAAGTAACAATTTTTTTTAATGAAGTACCTAAATGTAAAAATTTAATTTATAATGCATTTAATTGGGCATTCACCCACTTAACAGTATTTAATCGTGTGGACCAGTGTTATCAGAACCGCACCGACCCTTGAACCAGCGAAGGGGTCGATTCCTGGTTTGGTCAGTCCAACCCGGTTGGACCAGGTTCGACGTGCAGTTCACAAGCAAAAAAAAAATTGAAAATACAATTACAAACTATATAGTCTCAAACACACACAAACTACATAGTCTATAACATACACATTACTCTCAAACACAATATAACACAACATAATTACCTCAAACTTTGAATATACATAACACAATAGTCTCAAAATCAAACACAATATGCCTAAACTTTAAACATAACTTCTAAACCGAAGAAGTTGCTTGGTTGAATCGAAGAGACCACCCAAAAAATTTAAATCACCCCAAAAAACTAGAACAGGAAACCAACCGATTTTAGAAAAATCGTCTGATTTTCCAAAATCGGCTAGTCCAATCCGGTTCAAACAATGTTCAAATGCATTTCATTCTTTTAGCTGAACCAAACCGGACAGGGGTCCGATTCCCGGTCCAACTCGATCGGACTGCCGGTCTGGTCCGGTTCTAATAACACTGGTGTGGACCCATGATTTTGAGCCAAATGAGTAGGGCTGTCGATGGTTAGGGTATGGTCAGGATATGCCAAATACCATAACCATACCATATTTTAAAACCACGTACCATAACCATAACCATTATGGGTATAATTTTCAATAACATAACCATTAAAATAACCGTGGTTATTAACCATGGTTTTAACCATATACCCATATTCATTTCACACATGTAATATAACAAAAGATCGAAAATTTTATTTTAAAAAAATACATCAATCTATATTATTATCGTTAAACTTTGGCGCCTTCAATCTTCAACAATTTCAAATTTTCAATTATATAATTTATATTTGGTATATTATATAAATAGTTTATTAATAATAAATAAATATTATATTTATAGAATAACCATGGTTATAACCATGAGTATAACTCAAATACCATAACCATAACCATAATCATAACCATTATGGGTAGAAAATTCATCACCATAACCGCACCGCCCCATAATGATACGGTTAATCATATTAAACAGTAACAGTTATAACCATGGTTATGTGTTTTTCACCACACCATTGCCGGCACTACAAATGAGTGCGCGTTTGTTGTACACACGAAGAACAACACTTTACGATGGAATTCCTGGCAAAAAGATATAGATTAGGATGAGAGGTGGTGACCCCACAATGGCAATGGCACCGTTGTATTGTATCCTTCTGATTTCGTGAATTTGATATGCAAAATCTGAGAATGCTTATCTTCTTCTCTGCTCAACCGTCAATTTGTCGGACGGACGGTCTCTGCTCTCTCAATCACATAGCAAGATCTGTCTTGGCTTTCACTTCCTTGTCCTTATTAATTAAAGCCAGACACTGTCAATGTCACCCCTCTAACTCCCTTCTACCCACCTGGAAATATTATTTGAATCCTCATCGTTTCTCCACCTCTAGAACCCCTAAAAATTCTTATTTGAGCTTAATTTGGATCGATTTCGGACATTTCAGTGGCTTTTTGCGAATTTTCCCATCTGGGTTTCCCTTGGATGACGTGAGAAAACAAAAATAAATCACCGTTAGTAAGGATGAAGATCCAGTGCGATGTATGCGAGAGATCTCCGGCGACCGTGATATGCTGCGCGGACGAGGCGGCTCTGTGTGCGAAATGTGATGTTGAAGTCCATGCGGCTAACAAGCTCGCTAGCAAGCATCAGAGACTTCTTCTCCAGTGTCTTTCCAACAAGCTTCCTCGATGTGATATCTGCCAAGTAATTGATTTGACTCTATCTATTCTTGCTGTAATCATTAGTGTTAAGCTCAGTTCATCATGTGTAGTTTTATTATGACAAATGCTTGACCTTCAACACAAATTATCTGATTGTAAAGAGAAGACCAACGAATCTAAAGAACAGCAGGGAACTCTCATTAAATAGGTTCTAGCAGGTTAGGTTAGATAGCAAATGTAGTTTTAAGCCTGCAAAGTTTGTTGGTTTTAGGTGATCAAAAAGCAAGTCTAGGCATGAGGAAACTTCAGCAAGGGCCACACCCTTTATCCTTGGACTATAGTCTTTCAGGCCAAAGGTATAGACCATCCCCAACAATTACAAAAAAGAAGAACGTAAATTCTCTAAACAATTTGATTTTTGGGCTCTCATTTAAGTCTACCTCTACCTTATGGTAGATTCTGTTGATTATTTCACTGTAACCATATTCCCCAAGATTAACTGTAAGTCAACAGCAAAAGCAGAAAGTTTGATTTTTTTCGAAAACTATACATTTTAGTTTTTTTTATTTAGAAAAGTAAGTATAGAAAAAAAATATTTCGAAAAATATTACTGTTTACACAATGAAATTTACTGTGTAAACAGTAACTTTACTGTGCAAAATACTATTTGAAAGTTTTTGTATCGTATGTAGAGTTTTTTACGTACCGTATTATACAGTCAGTCTAAAAGTAAAAAATTAACGCATAGTTAGCGTCATTTAATTCGTAATTAAATTATCTACGCACCGTAATTTTTTTGTTTATTTTTGAGTAAGTATATAATTAAATTTCTCACCTAATACATTTACTTATTTCGGTCAAATTTGGGTGTAAACGATGTTAGGTTACAAAATCACTGTATTTTTAATCAAAAAAATTATCATGAGTAGATAATTGATTTACGATCTAAATGACGTTAACCGTGTTGAGTTTGGACTTACATGGTCCGAGTTATAATTTTTTAAGTACAATTTTCATATCTCAAATTACGGCATGCCGTACAGTCAATTCGTAAATCCAAATTTAATATTTTTTGCATCATTTGAATCAAAATTAAAATATCTACTTACTATAATGTTTTTAATAGATACATAATTTTATTTTTAATTAAACATCGAGTCGTCATTATGGAACAATTTTTTTTTTTTTTTAAAAAGACACCCCAACCAGCGCCAATTGCATAGGCGCGTCCTGGGGTGCGCGTATTGCCAAAAGGCGCGTCCTGGGTTGCGCGTATACCTATTTTTCGAAATATTTTTTTTTCTATACTTACTTTTCTAAAAAAAAAAACTAAAATGTATAGTTTTCGAAAAAAATCAGAAAGTTTCCCTTGGCAAATATTTCATTTTCGACATCCTCGGATCTTTCTCCTGTTTACAATGTTGTATGACAATTGAGTTTAGTTTTTGCTTGGGAAAAGAAGGGAGATTCAGAATATCTTTCTCCTGTTTACAATGTTGTATGACAATTGAGTTTAGTTTTTGCTTGGGAAAAGAAGGGAGATTCAGAATATCTCATAATGAAAGCTTGATTTATCTATTGGGGTCATTCAGTGGTGATAGATTTATGAATGTTGTTAAGACCATGTCATGATTCTTTAAGAAAACTTATTCATGCAGGAGAAGGCAGCATTCATATTCTGCGTACAAGACCGAGCTCTTTTCTGTCAAGATTGTGATGAACCAATCCACTCTGCTGGTAGCCTCGCTGCAAACCACCAAAGGTTCCTTGCCACCGGAATCAAGGTTGATTTGAGCTCAAATTGCACCAAAAGCACAAACAAGATCAGGAGTCTGGACCCACCAAGACAGAATGATCCGCTGATTTCGGTGAAGTTGGCTCTTCAGCAGCAGATTTCTACTCCATCTGAAGGATGGGGTATGGATGAACTATTGCAGTTATCAGAGGTCAATTCGACTCATGACGTGGTCAGAAACAGATTTCATCATGACTTTGTTAACTTCCAGTAACTGCAAAAGGGTGTTTTAATAATTTTTGTAATTATTATTATATTTACAACTGACAATGAAGTTGGTTTTTTTGATGCTTCAGAAAGATGAGATCCATTTTGGAGAGGTTGACTGGTTGTCAGATATGGGAATCTTTGGAGAACAGATTCCTCAAGAACCCATGGCAGCAGCTGAAGTCCCTCAACTCCCCATGTTACAGACAGGTCCTTATTCGTCGCCACTGCGATCTACAAAGTTGGGTTTTTCTCAAAAGAATGCAAGGACTGAATCCCGTGAACACTATGATGAGGAGGAGGAGGAGGAGCATTTCACGGTCCCTGATCTTGGTTGAGTTGAGATTAAAAAGGTGTCGGTTTATGTTGTTAACTTGTTATTACTGAAGCTGCTTTAGTTCCTGTTCTGGACTGTGTCGACGAACAAGACAGTTCTATACGAATCAGTGTGTGTAGTGGTAAGGTAAGTGTTGGTAAAACTAGTTGTGGTTATAGAGTGTGGGGTGAAGCATTCTAGATAAAGCTTTGATAGGATTCATAAGCATTGATGGTGTGATGTACAGTTGTGCATTATTATGTCGTCACGTAGGTAGATAGTGATGGGTTAGAAGATTTGGAGTGGGATGATAAACTTTGAACTATAAATTTGGTTGGGTAAGAGAAGATTGAGCTTGTTTGTTGGGGTTTGGCTTTCGTACAACAATATATTAATTTGGGTAGTATGTGTAAAATTATGAGAACTTTCTTAATAAATTTAGGTACTCCTAATGTCAAATTTATCTATTCTAATTAGTTTATGATATTATTATTTTTTGGGTTAATAGTCACAGTGCCCCCTAAAGTTTGGTCGAAATTTAAGAATCCCCCTTAAAATTTAAAATTTGAAATTTTAGTCCTAATGTTTAGACGAAATCAAAAATTCCCCCTTTCCGTCCTAAGTCCGTTTATTTGAAACGGTAAACTGACACGTGTCTAGCACGTGACTTCACTTAAATTTCAAAGACTAAAACGCCCTTAAGTCCTAAGTCCTGTTCTGTGTTTTGTTCTTGTTCTTGACTGATAAAATGTTGCAGAATGAATACCAACTGTTACTAAAATAGTAAAACTCCCCTTCATCTTTTCTCTTTTACCTTCATCATTTACAAATGTTTGCACCAAAACTACCCGGAACCATTGGGATTATACAGGAACCGCAATTACCAATCTTTTACAGAGAAGGGTAAAAAATGATTCAATCTATGGTCGAATAATAATAATAATAAAAATCAATCTATCACAGAAGAGGAGCTTCTCTACTCTCTAGCATCTGTTGTTAAATTCTGCAAATTTGCCATTTTCCTTTTGAGGAAAAATGCAAAGAGCAGCTCGTTCCATGTATCAGGAACTCCGGGAAGACACCAGTGGCTGCAGTCCTGGCGATGAAGAGCTGCGGGTCCTTCCGTGGGCCCACGGTAGTATAACGATGAGTGGTCGTCTTTTCTCTGTGCTGTCATCACTGTAATATTCAACAACTTCAACCTCAAAGGTGATCTCCGCCAGGCTGGTTGTTCTCTTCATAGGAGCTCGCTGCCTCTTTCCCAGCATCATGTCTCTGCTTGTCTGCCTTCACCTCCACCCTTCTTCCCGGTTTATGTCTCTGCTTGGATTTTCGTGATTTGGATCGTTGGAGCCATTTGAAGGTAGTTTCCTTTGCGTTTTCCGTCCTATCGACTCGTTGGAGCCATGACACGGATGCGAATTTGACTGTCTGGAGGGAATTCTTCGATTTAGTATTGAATTGGTTTATGCTGCTGAATGCGGTGGAACAGAGGACTGTTGTCTGGATACTCTTTCCTACTCGTTTCATTCGTCGTGGGAGTAGTTCTTAATGGGGGAACCCAAAGAAGGTGAAGTTTGTGCAGATGCCACATCAGTCTCGTCCATGGAGGACAAAAATTCTCCAACAAATGAATTGAAGCGAGACCATCAGTGCATTGCAGATGAAGCTGAGCCTGATTCGCCTCCAATAAAGAAGCATGCCATGGAAGCTTCTAATGAAGAAGTGCTTTCCGAAGTTTCTAATGCAGGAGGAGGCTTTGTATCGTTTCAAACATGTTCTGGTTGGCTGTCGGATTAATTGTCTGCGACAATTAATTGTCGGACCCGTATACTCTAACGACGCCGAATGAGGAAGAACCGAAGCTTGACTCGGCCTCACCGACCGCAGCAGGTTGTTCAAAGTCGCATGGTTCTGGAACTCCGATAACGTGTCGCTGGTAAGAGGAGAAGATCTGGGTCGCATTGTTCATGGCAAGAAGAAGCACAGTAACATAGGGACATTTTTTTTCTTTTCAATTTATGTCAAGTCACGTGTTAGGCACATGTTCGGTTTACTGTCTCAAATAAACGGACTTAGAACGGAAAGGGGGAATTTTTTATTTCATCCAAACATTAGGACTAAATTTTCAAATTTTAAACTTTAAGGGAGATTTTTAAATTTCGACCAAAATTTAGGGGGCACTTTGACTATTAACCCTTAATTTTTCATATAAGTTACATTAAAATTCTCAAAATAAGTCCAAAATTGTAATATCTATCTTCAGTTATAATTTTGTTTTAAATGTGCTTAATATATTTTACGAGAAGTTGTTTTGAGTTTTTTTTTTTAAAAAAAATGGGATAGATTTACGAAAAAATTTATTATTTAATTAGATATTACTTAGTTGATTAAAAAATTGAGGTCATGAACCTCACTATGAGCATTATAAAAGAGAGTGACACTAATCTAAGTTCTTACACATCATTTGTGTGTTGAAGTCTCTGTGCGTATATTGAGAAGTGATAATGTCAAAGAGTACATATTGAGTGCGTTTCAGAACTACATGACTCAAAATGGATTTATTCACCAATATTCATGTGTTAATACTCTTAAAAATGGCGTTGCTTAAGGAAGAATAAGCATCTCTCCAGATCGTGAAAGAGAGAAGGTACAAACTCAAACTTTCATTAACATAGAGGTGTTACAACTAGAACATAAGAACTCAAGAACACGAAGAACACTCACAAAGAACACTTAAACACACAGAAACAAAGGATTCTCACTTGTTGGGTCTCAACCGTGAGTATCCAGTTCTACTGACACTCTTATTTATAGAGATGAAGAGATAAGATTAGGTGCGCTGTGGGCCCCAATCTTTTCGTCTTTATCTCTGAAGAGATAAGATTTAGGTGCGTTGTGGGCCCCTATTTCTTTGTCTCTTTGTTCAAACCAACGAGATAAGATTTAGGTGCGTTGTGGGCCCCTATTTCTTTGTCTCTTTGTTCAAACCAACGAGATAAGATTTAGGTGCGCTGTGGGCCCCTATTTCTTTGTCTCTTTGTTCAAACCAACTATACAACTAAAGTGGGAGGGAATTATTTTAAAGAGATAAGGTGGACCGGGTGCGCAATGGGCCCCATCGACATCGACCTTATCCCTTCACAAATATCCCTGCTGTTCTTAACTATTATTACAAACTATTACAAACGAGACATAACATGTCATATTACACATCATTTAAACTAAGCTTTATATAAAAGGTAAATCGGTAAAATAATCTACCGATTTCTCAAGTTCTTGCACCTTGCTGGTTTCATATCCCAGTACTTCTCCGTCCCAGCTGTCTTTGCTTGCATGAGCTGCTATCCTCGTCAAGTTGATATATCTCATGGATAATAGGAGGGTCATTTCTCCTTTGACTCTCTTGGCTTGTTCCCTATACACCTTGATGAGCTGGGCCCTTTCTTCATCTTCTTCCTTGAAGCTAATTGGGCTTCTGAGCACATTTTCCGTGAGGAGCTTGAAATGCTGTCTTCTAGAAATGCCTCCGGAAGTACAGTCTTCAGTATACTGCGCAAGAGTGCTTCCTTCGCAGATATTTGTTTCCCCTCTTTCCTTCCACAGTTTAGCTCTCGTATAGCTCCTTCCAGCTGCTCCACCGTAGTTCTTAAGCTTCTTTCTTCCACTGGATCCTGATCCTGGTTCCATCCTGTAGTTAATAGAAAACATGTTAACCTTGATAGTGTATCTGCCAAGGCATTTTGTTTTCCATCAATATGTTCTATCTGGACCTCCACTCCTGAGCCAGTTATGAAATCAACAAAACCTAACCACCTAACCCTTGATGGTTTGTGTTGTGAGCTTTTATTATAGAAACTGACAATTGCCTGGCAGTCAGTTCTTAATGTAACCGACTCTTTGTCCAAATAGTAAATTTTGAATGCCTTCATCCCTTCCATTGAAGCATGGATTTCTGCGTCTATGGTGGACTTAATCACAGGGAACTTTCCACTAGCATAGGCACAGACTTTTTCAGCACTTTGGGGGTCAGACTTCTTTGGCTTCCATTTACACACCGCACCCCATCCTTCCATACAACCGTCCGCTTCGATCACCATGTGGGCATTCTTTGGTGGCAACTCCATGTCTGAGAGTTCCTGTATTTTCTTCTTTATCTGTCTGACTATGTCCCAGTCAGAGGCCTTCATTCTTTTATCACCGTGGGGACCTGTCTTTTCATAGAGAGGTCCCAAAAGGATTCCAAGTTTTGGAACATATGATCGGGCATAATTAAGAATGCCCAGCCATGATCGTAATCCCTTCTTTTCCATCAAACTCTTATCATCAAATTCTGCAATCTTTTTGATGATATGGGGTTGGAGCTTGATTTTTGATCTCCCAATTATAGCTCCGAGGAATTCTATTTCCTCTACTGCAATCTTCATTTTATTTGCAGATAGTACCAGCCCTTCCTTCTTGCACACTGCTAGCATTTGAGCTAAATGCTTCGCATGTTCTTCTTCATTTTCCGAGAAAACGAGTATATCATCAATATATACTGCTATATAATCAGCATGATCTCGGAAACAGTTATCCATTTTTCTTTGGAAAACTGCAGGAGCATTTTTCAACCCAAAATGCATTACCTTCCATTCATATAGTCCTTCTGGTGTAAGGAATGCTGTCCATGGGATGGATTCTTCATGCATTGCCACTTGATGGAATCCACTCTTTAGATCAAATTTTGAGTATATCTTTGATCTCCCAACCTTTTGCATGATAGTGTTGATTCCTGGCAGGGAATATTGATCCTTATACGTGTTGTCATTAAGTGTTCTATAGTTGAACACCATCCTCTCCTTTCCCTTTACCTCCTTCCCAGTGGCTGGATCTATAGAAGAACCTGAGTAAACCATCATGGACATTGTCCTGTGTTTACTCTTACTTGGTCGTATTACTCCAAGTTTTAAGAGGGCATCAGTATGCCTCTTAAACTGCTCCTTTAACTTTGGGGTAACATGTTTGAGAGGCTTATCCTGAATGGTTATGTCAGGATTGATGATATCAAGCTTGCATTGGACTTGGTTCTTCACCCAATGCCTCAAAGGATCTTCTCCTATGTAGCCTTGTTCTTCCAATTTTTCCAACAATGCTTGGAAACGTCTTTTGAATGATGGGCTTGTCTTTCCCATGTTGAATAATACCATCTCCTGGAAGGCTATGTACTCATTTTCCTCCATCTCTAATTCTTCTATGGCCATGTTTGCTTGCAAAGTTTCTTGCCTCGTGTGGATTGAGGTCAAGTTTTTGTAGAAGGTAATTATGTTACCTTCTATTCGCAATCCTCCGTACATGGCTCTGATGAAATTGCATCCTATGAGCATTTCAATTCCTTCCTTCATGCCCATGCTGAAGCTGTAGGTGAAAGGTATTCTGAACCTGTTTTCACCTATCTCCATTTGCCCTTGCTTCAACTTATGCTTTGCTATTTGTCTAGAGTTAATGCCCGAGAATACAATTGGGTTTGGGCTTAACTCCAGAGCTCCTTCAGGAACAATCTTCTGATCAATGCAGCATGTTGTTGCTCCAGTATCTAGTATTGCTCTTACAGTGAAGGGCTTTACTCCAGGGATGATCATCGTGACTGTCATGTTGTACAGTCTATTGGTCACCTGTCTTCCTTCCTTCTTTTCTTCACCCAAATGATAAGTGTCTTCTACACTCTCCCTTTTTTTTTCTTCCTCAAGGTCTTCCAAATCCTGCTTCAATGATGCAGTTAAACGTTCTTCGGCCTCCTTGGTTAGCTTTTCATTTACCTCTACAAGGTATGCACAGTATGCTAGCAGTTCCCGTATCAGAGTATCCTTGTTGTTATACTCTGATGATCCTGCTGCTTCTGGTTTTACTTTAAAGTTTAAGTAAAATCCAGAACATACCGGACAGGCCGTCACTGTGCATTTTGGGCAATGACTCCTCATTTTCTTTAGTGTTTTGTATCCACAGAAGTTACAGGCCTCCTGCCCTCTATTTACTTCTGTATTCATTTGCAGCTCATGGCTACATTCCTCCTTTTCTCTCTCAAGGGTCACTGCTTTTCTCCAGCCCAAATCTTCTCCCTTTGTTAAGACGAAGCCCAATTCATCCAAGAGCCCATCTCCTGTTAGGACACTTGTTATGAAGTCTTTTGAGCTCGTCCCTTCTCCCTCAGAGAAACTGCAAATGGCATCTGAGTCTTCTTCATTTAGATCCACCGATACCACGTCAAATTCTTCAGGTAGATCTAGGTCTTGTACTACAGCTGCCCTTGCGATGTTGCCATTTTGACGTTTGCATTCTCGTGCAAAATGTCCCTCTTCACCACATATGAAGCACTTACACTTCCTTACCCTATCCGCATGTTTTCTTTTGAAGATCCTTACATGCGAATCATGAGGTTTGCCTTTGTAGTTTCTTGCTTTTCTTAATCCGTACCTCCTTCCATTGTTGTAATATCCTGGAATTGGGACCTTGCTATAGAAAGAAAGGTCCTTCATACTTCGTTGTAGGGCAACCTTCTTGCATGCTTCTGCCAGGTACTGGTACGTAAAATGTACCCTTGGAATTACAGCACTTACAGTGCCTGGATACTTCACATTCCAAGCATCTTCAAGTTCCTTCCCAAGCAATGGTGGCATCTTTCTGAATAACTTTTCTGAAACATCTGGAAAATACGCCCTTCCAGATTTACTTGCCAGTTTCTTGAAATCATTCAAGTACTGAAAAATGTATTTTACATCATCACATCGGAGTCTTTCCAGATCATTGTACGCCCTATTTTGTTCCTCCGTACTTCCTTGATATGGATCTTCCAGTATGAAAATTCTCCTTATCTGGGAGAGCACATTCTGTGTATCCTCAGCAATCTCTTCAACAGCCGCATAGTCATTTGGGTATGCTCCCTTCCATTGCAAGTATATTTTCTTTTCATCTTCTCCTAACAGGTTCTCGATGTATTGCATCTTTATCCTGTTCGAGGGCCATGTCTTGCTGGGGTCATCTATTAGATTTGTGGTTATAGATTCCCAGCGAGAGATGACATCGGTGTATAATCCAATGTCATCCGGTAATACCAATAATACCCCTTGCGTCTGTCCTGCTGTTGGTAGGTTCCACATATTAGGTTGCAATGCTGCAGCCCTTGTTCTGAGTTGCTGACCATCAAACATCTGACTTCTGCTTGTTCCAATTGCTATCCTGGGATTGGCAGGAGGGTACGTTACTTCTCCCATGAGTGGTTCAGTTGGTGGTCTGTACGGTGAGTTAGCAGTAGTTGTACCGCTGTACACTCCTTCCTCCTTAGGTTCTCCTGCCTTTGTTTTTCCTTTTGCTTGTCTTGACAATTTCCTTAGTGATGGATAGTCTGTCAAGTCTTCCTCTTCTTCATCTTCCTTTAGTACATATCCATCTTCATTCCATGCTTTGAGTTCATACCCATCACTTTTGAAGGCCCTTGGTACTTCTTCGAACGCTGTTGGTGCCGAGGCAATGAAGTTGTGGTTTCGCTTGATTCCTCCTCCTTCCGTAGTGTACCAGAACGGTACCCAGCTATCTGGAGATGTGGGTATTGGTTCTGGATCGGGTATCTGTTGAACAATGCTTTCCAAGTAGTTTTCATTAGGGGAATGACCCCGCACTAATGAAACCTCCTCTCTGGATTCACTAGGGGAATTCTCGGAACTTTCCCTTACTAGTGATGTATCCTCCTTGTACGACTCAGGCGAAGTATCGGTATGATAATTTGCTAGAAAATTATTACGATAATCTTCCATCTCCTCATCATTACGATTGTCCACGTAGGCTTCTATGGAATCATCATCCCGATCTGAGGTATCTTCATCTGATGAATGATAAGATGCAAGACTCTCAGTATCACTATTATCATGCCCTTGTGCTACTTCCATCTCCTGATCAGATATTTGGGGTGTTTTGTCCCAAATTGGCTCTCCTTCGTCTGATTCATCATCAGAGTTGTAGATGAATTGTTGTGCCTGGTGGCTTGTGCTGGCACCTTCATTGTCTTCCCATCCTATGCAGGTTATTTCTGACAATGGTATTGTTGAGTGAGAGGGGGGGTTGTACTGTACCATATATTGATACCTTCCTCCATCTTCTCCAAGGGGTGCCCATCCCTCGTTAGGGTCATATCTTTGTTCAGGATAGTGAGGGTATTGTTCCTCTAGCCTATCCTGATCTTCCTGCAAGGCCAGATTTTCAAGATACCTGTTAGTATCATACCATTCCATTCCCAATTTTGGTTGCGGGTATGCCACCTCTTCTCCATTCCATTGGACTTCGTCCTCCCAGTGGAGATTATGTCCCCATATAGCGTGTACTAATTCCTCCTCTTCTGGCCATGTTTCATCATCATTTCCATCAACTGCTGCGGACCGTACTTCCTCAGATGCTGCGTTGTATGCTGCAAATCTGATGGATACCGATCCATCAACTCTGGTTTGTACATCTGCCCTTTCTGGTATATGGGTTTGGCTCCTTCGTGCAGGCTGTTGCACGATCCATCTTTGTCCTTGTAGGTGTTCTGCAGTTCTTTCTTGCCCTGCTACCGCTTGAATTCCATTAGAGGCTAGGTATTCAGCTACATTATTAACATTGTATCTGAATCCTGTGAAGCTTGTATTCGTTAGCCTCCCTACCATGGACCTTGTTATTAGGAGATTTGACTCTCCTTGATAGCCTTCGTACCCACGAACTTGTATTGACATTTCCACATGACGGTAGAAATCATGTATGCTCATCATCATGTCTGGTGTGATGTACACCAGTTGCGTTCCTCTTGTCATGTCAACTTCCATTGTTCCAATAATTGATCTGTCATCCAGCCATCTGGTGTCTCGTAATACCACCAAGACATTAGTACCAGCTCCTCGTCGATGCAAGGCATACACTCTTATCATGATAAGTCCTAAGTGTATGTGCTCCATGTTTGCCTGTCGCAGTTGGTTATAGGATTGTTGATTAATAAATCCCATGTTCAACTGCTGCCCTTCACGAGTCACCGGTATCCTTTCATCCGAGTAATGTTGGTACACTCGGTGTTCAGGTGCTCTGCTTCCCAATTCGTAGAGCGTTTCTGCTGGTACCAGGTTTGCTCGCCTTCTCTGGGAAAGACGTAACTGCTCTTCTGGGCTGAGTTGACTCTCCAGGCTCCTCCTGAAGGTTTGTGGTCGAAGCAGCCTATTTGCCCTTCTTTGTACTTCATACCAAGCTCTACTTGCTGTTCTGTATGAACGAATCTGGTCTTCCTGTGTTGGCATCCTAGTCTCCTGGTGTGCCTCCCGCACAGGTAAGTTGTGCTGCATGGTCTCGGTTCTGCTCATTGTAAACCGACCTCCTTTCTTTCTTCCTTAAGGATTTTATGGGGATCCCTAAAGACGTAGAAAGGTGTTGTTTTCTTCTTTGGTGCTTTTGGTTCAGAGGTTCCTTCACCAATATTGATTTTGGTTAAGGAACTGGAAATCTGTTGTATTTGTTCCGCAAATTCGTCAGTCGTCTCCTTGCGGTTTTCAAGTCTTCTGAGGCGTTCCCGGATTTCCTTCAGATCTTCTTCAATGTCCTTAAGCAATTCGGTCTGCTTAAGCGCTTGATAAATGAGGAAATTGTTCTGCTTGATCAGTATAGAATTTCCTTGGACAGCTGAGAGTCCTTCTGTTTTGGCCAATCCAACTGCTGGTGGACTGAACGGATCAAGTGTTCGCAGGGTTTCAATATACTCGCTTGACTGTACAGATTGATCAAGTGAGCTCATGAAACTAAGTACCCTTTTACTTCTTGCAAAAGGCTTTCAACCTTTACAAGTTGTAATCGGAGTTCTTCAGTAAGCTTCAACGCTTCCGATTCCACAAGCTTAGGTTGTTGTGAAATCTCCTCTACCAGCCGTAGTACTTCCTTCTTGGTCAAGGGTTTGTGATCCCCTTGTTCCTTTGAAATCTGCTTCTGCCCTTGTTGCAAAGTCCTTACTTCCTTCGTCAGGTGCTCAAGTTTTTGCTCCTGATTGCTTAAACTTTCGTGCAAAAGATGGAAGTGCCTTAAAGTAGTCTTGCTAAACAGGCCTAACCTATCGTAGTGATAATTTTGGTTATTATGGATTCCCAAAATACAATCACACAATAGATTTAGCTGAGGGTTTCCTGAGTGGGATATATGCTGGGCTTGAACTGGGTGAAAACAATTAATTGTAAAACCGTCTATGGATATTCTTTTACTAGGTTGTGGAGTTGCAAGGTCTAAATATTCTAGATCTGCTACTCTCGAGTTTTCATACCATTCTTGGATTGATCTTTCAAATCTTTCTGCGTTCATCCTATCATGTTTTAGTCAAATTATGCCTAATAATTCTCTATACTTAGAGTTTTAAGATTAGTTCTAAACCTGTCTTCCACAAGTACTCCGGGTTCCGACTACCTTTTTAACTTTCAGATCTTTTATCTTGATTATACTTGTACAGCCATGCCTTCTGAGGTCTTATTATGCCTACGGAGGTCTTACTCGACTCGTGTACTAGTATAATTAGACTCAAATCTTTCCAGTTATCCAGGCTTACGACCACCCCGTGAAATTGAGGTTTTAAACCAACTTAAAATCTAAATACAGATAAATCATAAGCATAAGCAACTAAGAACATAAGTAAGGCAAACACAAATTGATGATTAATCATTCTAAGAATAATACTAATAACTGTTGAGTAACAGTTCTAGAAAAGGAAATTAGCTAGACATAATACCTTTTATACTCGAGAGACAATTACGACTCTTTTATTAAAAATGAAGATTCCTAAGTAATTTTGGGTAGATACTATTTCCACAACGTGCTTTCTTAATTGTATGTCATCTCGGTACTTATTAGTGGTGTTGCTTCTATAATGTGTTATTTTCATATAAATCATTATTTTTAATAGTGCCTAGTATATTTGGAAGTACCTACTATCGTTTGAGATGTGCAACTTACTCTAACCAATTTAGACCCTACAACTTTAAAATGTGGATTCTTGGGATATTTTCGTTATCAGAAATGATATCATTGTTATTCTCCAAATTTTAATCGGTACCTGGTGTCTATTGATGCGACATTTTCAGAGACTCTTGTGTTCTAGTATCAGTATGTTGTGTTAAAATTAATAGAACATGAAGACGTGAATGAGATGAATAAGAAAAATATCTGACTCCATTGTATTTTGAAACTTATTATTTTGTACATAGAGAACTGCATATATACTAGAAAACTGATTTGCACTCAATATAATAATTATTTTAATTTATAAATTAATAATATTTTTTAAATAAATATAAATATATATGTGTATAACATGATTATTAACACTTTATTAAAGTATATTTAAATAATATTAATTCAATTACACAAGATAAAAATTAATTATATTTATGAAAAAATGTTAAACATATTTTTATTTTTATAATATTATACAATATAACAATTTCATATTTTCTAAAAATATTTGACAATAAATCAGTAGATAATAAAAATAATTTAACCAATTATGAATATAATGCTAATTAATGAGTTTGAAATTCATTTTATGGTATCTATTATTAGTTATAGTAAATTATAAATTATTTTTAAATTTTGTAATATATGTTGATTCTAATAGAATGTAACAATGATATTTTATAAAAATAGTTCTAAGAAAAGTATGAAGAAATTAATATTATCATTTTTTCATACCTTAAATTTTATGTCATAATTAGAAATATCTACATGAAATTAACATGTGATTATTATTTTCATAAAATTGATATTTAATATACATAATAATCCTTAATTTCATCTTAAATTATATTGTAATAAAAATATTTAATTTATACATCTTCTTGCTTTTCATAAAATATAAAATTTAGTAAATAAAATAAACTAAAGAAAAATCATAAATGCACATAGAAAATAAGAAGATATTAATGAAATTTTGTAACTTATTGTGCGAATGAATGAGAGAGTTTGGAATATTTTAAACTAAGTTACATGACATGCCACATATGAGTGAGAATTACGTGTCTGACATGGACCAATTAGAAGTTATGAAATTGACATTAGGAATGAGAAAATGTCTTAAAAAGCTTACTTGTCACAATTCTACATAACTTAGCCAAATTAATATATATATATATATAGAAAATATTTAATTTATACATCTTCTTGCTTTTCATAAAATATAAAATTTAGTAAATAAAATAAACTTAAGAAAAATCATAAATGCACATAGAAAATAAGAAGATATTAATGAAATTTGGTAACTTATTGTGAGAATGAATGAGAGAGTTTGGAAGATTGTAAACTAAGTTACATGACATGCCACATATGAGTGAGAATTCATATTTTACATGAACCAATTAGAAATTATGAAATTGACATTAGGAATGAGAAAATGTCTTAAAAAGCTTACTTGTCACAATTCTATATAACTAAGCCAAATTAATATAGATACATACATACATACATATATATATATATATATATATATACATATATTTTTATAATATTATACAATATAACAATTTTATATTTTATATTTTTTTAAACTATTTGAAAATAAATGAGTAGATAATAAAAACAAATTGAGTATGATGCTAATGAATGATTTTGAAATTCATTTTATGGTATCTATTATTAGTTATAGTAAATTATAAATTATTTTTAAATTTTGTAATATATGTTGATTCTAATAGAATGTAACAATGATATTTTATAAAAATAGTTCTAAGAAAAGTATGAAGAAATTAATATTATAATTTTTTCATACCTTAAATTTTATGTCATAATTAGAAATATCTACATGAAATTAACATGTGATTATTATTTTCATAAAATTGATATATAATATACATAATAATCCTTAATTTCATCTTAAATTATCTTGTAATAAAAATATTTAATTTATACATCTTCTTGCTTTTCATAAAATATAAAATTTAGTAAATAAAATAAACTTAAGAAAAATCATAAATGCACATAGAAAATAAGAATATATTAATGAAATTTTGTAACATATTGTGAGAATGAATGAGAGAGTTTGAAAGATTTTAAAGTAAGTTACATGACATGCCACATATGAGTGAGAATTACGTGTTTGACATGAACCAATTAGAAGTTATGAAATTGACATTAGAAATGAGAAAATGTCTTAAAAAGCTTACTTTTCACAATATATAGATAGATAGTATAGAGAGAACTAACTATATATATCGATGTTATCTATAAAATACACATACTATCTATTTAACTATATATATATATATATATAGTTTAACACCAACAGTGTCAGACATGTGCATCATGGCTTCTAATACCAAATATGGAGCATGCGGGTCTGGGACAACTATTAGTGCTAACTGTCCACACCAGTTAGTGCTAACTGTACACCAACAGAAGAATATCATGAGACATATAGAATAGAATAAACATGTAATGTATTATAAGTAGTTAAGTAGTTTGTTTTTGAACATCTGATTTGTAAGCTACGGCATAGAGCATTTGTTCATCCTGAATATATGTTTTGGTTCTCCTAAAGTTAACATGGTATCAGAGACAGATTTGTCGATTAATTGATCGGTACCTTTCTCGGCGATCATCATTTACCAAAACGTACCACAGTCATGGCGGAATCCGAAGGGGACAGTACCCGCACCAATGAACCAGGCTCAGCGAACGAGTCGATGGCGGCTCAATGGGCGGCCATGATGTCATCCCTGCCACAATCCAACAACACAAGCAGTCAGTCAATAACAGTTGCAACTATCAACTTAAGTGTTAAGTTGAATGAGAGCAATAACTCCCTGTGGGCGAGGCTGATCCGAATGAAGATCTGAGGTCAAGGTAAGCTGCATCATTTGACAGGTGTTCCGACACCACCCCAGCCCGAGGAACCAGGTTATGCACATTGGGAGTAAGACGACTTGATCGTGTGCTCATGGATGCTAGATAACATGGTGTCGGACCTGGTTCACCAGTATGTTGAGTTTCCTACAGCAAGGGACTTGTGGAACGGGTTAGCTGCAACTTACAGTAAAGGCAAGGATGGCATGCAATTATTCGATTTGATTGTACGAACTAACAATACCAAAAGGGCAACGATTCTCTAGAAGCTCTATACAGCAAGATGCAAAGTTTATGGAGGGACATTGAATTGAGGGACCTGAATCAAATGAAGTGCCCACAAGATATACAAATCTGGAATTCCAAACGGGCCGATACCAAACTATACCAATTCCTACATGCGGTAAGCGATGAATTTGATAACGAGAAATGTGACTTACTCAGGTGTAACCCCTTACCGGAGGTGGAGGCTGCATACGCAACCATCCGGTCAGAACGTGACCGGAGGTTGGTAATGGGAGCAACCAGGATGGGACTCAAACCGGCGGGACTAGAACTTGGTGTGGGGCTCTCGAACCGATACTTCCCGGAGGAAGGGGCTGCATGAACTGGCATCGGAAGCACCTCCAGGACACAATTGTTTCACGGGAAAGGCAGAAAACCGGCGAAGGGCGTCGTCGTCGACCGGAAGACAATCCGTTGCATCCACTGCGGGAATATGCGCCATGGACGAGATGAATGCTTCCAGCTGATCGATTTTCCAGAGGGATGGAAGAGCAACCGACGGGATGGCAACCAGGTCACGACGACGAATAACCGTGACCATGCATGGAAGGGCACCCAACCCTTTGGAGCAGTGGCGACGACGGCTAGGGTTCAGCAGAATGGAGACAACCGCGACAGAAACCTCGGGTGGACAGACCATGGTCGCGGTGACGAGGAGAGGTCCGGCTCCTCTCCGGCACCGCCATAGTTGTCGGAGGAGCCCAGAAGGCAAGGCGCGACGGCGGGAACCCTAGCCCGTCAAAGGATGATGCAGGAGAAGGAGGCAACATCAAATGAGGGAGGAACGGGAGGATCCGAAGGTATAGGGTTAGGATGCGGTAAATTACCATCCTACCCCCGGTGGTTTAATAATGGTTTTTTGCTGGTTCGAATGATAAACTGTGTTTAAAACCCGATAATTGTGAACCCGAATGTAATCCCACTATTGGGAGAACATTTATTGCTCAGGAAACAATGACAGACAAAGGTGGACAATGACTATTTGATTGTGGAGCCACATACAGTATGACCTTTGACAAAGGCGATTTTGTCGGTCAGTCAAAGTCCGACAGAGAGATGATTCAGACCGCCAATGGAGAATTAATACCAGTTCAAGGAGCAGGAACCGTTAATATTTCTTCAGATATCAAATTGAGAAACTGTCTTTATGTACCTAGCTTAGCCTGCAAGTTACTATCTGTAAACACCTGATTTTGGCTCGGGATAAAAATACCGTAGGAGAAGAATCGAGATTTGAAAAATATATATAGTATATATATATATATATATTTGAAAACTAAAAAAAAAAAGAAAAATTAAATAATAAAATTTTTAAAAAAAATAATAAAAAATTCAACGGTGGAAAATTACCTCTTTTCCACCGATTTTATTTTTTTATTATTAAAAAAAAATATATTAATTAATTAAATATGTATACAATTCTTCTATAAAATGGAGATGAAGGATAGACTCCAAAGGGGGAGGCTTCAAGGCTACGGTGGTGAGCTTGAGAGAATGAGAGAAAAAAAAAAGAGAGAAAAAGAAAAGAGAGAAAAAGAGTGAAAAATACCGATAATTATCGGACTCGGTTCCTCGTACGGTATTTTATCCTCCCATGAGTTAGGTATATTTCTCTCATCTTCAATATCATATTTTGTATTTTCTAAATGTGAAATAAAATTGAGAGTTTATATACATATATTATCTATTTATGTACAATATACTTGTTAATATATATATATATATGTATAATATATGTTTATATTATGTTTATGTATTACTATATATATTTATATTATGTTTATACTATTATATATATATGTATAATATATATTTATATTATGTTTATGTATTACTATATATATATCTATATGTATAATATATATTTATATTATGTTTATGTATTACTATATATATATATATGTATAATATATATTTATATTATGTTTATGTATTACTATATATATCTATATGTATAATATATATTTATATTATTTTTATGTTATCTATTTATCTATATGTATAATATCTATTTATATTATGTCTATGTAATACTATATATATATATTATGTATTATGTATAATATATGTATATTATGTATATGTGAAAAAAACAAATTTCAAAATTGACTTAGGTCATTGCCAAACTTTGATGAAGGTTACAACTCGGTCCTTGGACTCTCGGGTCATTTCTGGGACGTTATCGAGTGTTATAAACCAAACCGGAAAAGTTTTGGTCCATTTGTGCAAATTGTTTTTCTTAATTCAACTCTTTAAAAAAAAATACATTTTGATTTCTAAACTTTTCTAGACATTCCATGATTTCTAAAAATGTTACAAATAAGTCTAGAATAATTTTCGGGTTATTTTTTGAATTTTACCAAGTATTACAAATAAATCTAGAATAGTTTAGGGTCAATTCTGTAATTTTAAAAATATTTTCAGTTCAATTATACTTTTTTTCGAAAATTACAATTTTGATTCCTAAAATTTTCTGGACATTCCATGACTTTTAAAAATGATACAAATAAGTCTAGAATAATTTTCGGGTTATTTTAGAACTTTACCAAGTGTTACAAATAATTCCAGAATAGTTTATGGTCATTTCTGCAATTTTCGAAAATATTTGTCCAATTCAGCTCAAATTTTTATAAATTGAATTTTGGTCCCTATATTTTTTTGGACAACCTATAACTTCTCAAAATGGGACAAATTAGTCCAACGAGCTTAATATTTTCAAAAATTATTCGTGCATGTTTTGACACGTTTAAAATGGCTCGAGAGTTAAACCTTTTTTTTCGAGCACGATTAACTTTAGTTCTCTCTTGTTTATTTGAAATTAAAAAAAAAATTGTTTGTACATGGTTTGTTTAATTTAAAGAAAATGCATGTAGTTTTTTTTTGGCCAAGCATGATTAAAACGGGCAATTCGGGCAAAATTGAAAAAAAATTCAAAAGCAAATTAAAGTACTGAAAGGGCATATTATAAGCTCGCGAGCTTTTAAGACGTAATCAAACCCCCGAACTCGATTCTCTTGACGTAGACCTTTTTAAGCCCTAGGATGTTAACTCCATGTACCCTAGGCAATTTTAGGTCCGATTAGCCTTCAATTAATCGGTGGCGACTCTTTCAAAAATTTTCGGTCCGGTTGATGACCCCGCTCGACCGGACCCTTCGCTCGCCAAGACCCGACATTTTCAAAAATGAAATAAAAAAATATTTTCCAAAACGGGTCGGAAAAGTCGGATCCGACGTCCGACACTATCCATAAGCCATGTAACACGAGAGGTAAACTATATGGTACTGATGTATCCCAATTTCTGTCTATTACAAGATATTCAGTCGGGGAAGGTTATTGGACGTGGAGTTGAACGTCAAGGCCTGTATTATGTGGAAGAAGTGGCTCAACGCGGAACTACAATGCTTGCTCACGGGACAGTCACCAGACAACAGTGGTTGTGGCACCAGAGATTGGGTCATCCATCTGGAGGGTATCTTTATAAATTATTTCCAAGTTTATTTATGTCAAATAAATAAATTCTATGTGAGACCTGTATTCTTGCTAAGAGTCATAGACATTCATATTCCATATCTGAATCTAGAGTCAAGTCTGTGTTTTCGTTAATTCACTCTGATGTTTGGGGACCAGCTCCAAATAATGGAAAATGTATCTCGAATACTGGCTTTAGATATTTTGTCTTGTTTATCGATGATTATTCACGAATGACCTGGGTATATTTCCTTAAGCATAAATCTGAAGTCTTTACTACGTTTGTAGAGTTTACCAAACTTATTCAAACCCGGTTTAGCAAACAAATTCAGGTACTCCGGTCAGACAATGGTGGAGAGTTTGTTAACTCTTCACTTCAACAATTTCTTAAAGAAAACGGTATCATACATCAAACCTCCTGTCCACATACCCCTCAACAGAACGGGGTAGCAGAAAGGAAAAATCGTCACCTTTTAGAAATGACAAGAGCATTAATGCTTGAGTCAAATGTTCCCAGTTCATTTTGGCCAGAAGCTGTTGCAACATCAGTCTACCTTAGTAACCGTCTCCCTACTAAGGCAATCCAGTTCCAAACACCTCTCAAAATACTATCTAGTCATATGAGTGTTTCTACAGCCTTAACACTCCACCCTCATATTTTTGGATGTTCTACCTTTGTTCACATTCCTCAAACGGATCGGTCCAAGTTTGATCTGTGTTCTGTCAAATGTGTGTTTGTCGGGTATGGAATTCATCAAAAAGGCTACCGCTGCTTTAATCCAAAAACCAATCGCATGTATATTACGATGGATTGTACTTTTCTGGAAATACAATTCTACTATTCATCCCAATCTCATGTTCAGGGGGAGAATAATAATGAGGATAGTCCATTAGATTGGTTGATCCTAACCACTCTGACCACACCAGTGTTGACTGAGATAGTCCCAAAAGAGCAAGTTGGTGGAACCACCGAGACGTTGACTCCCATAATGCAGGTCTCGGATGATTCCGCATCCATATCAACCTCGACTGATATCCCTGAGGTCAGTAACTCCATTGCTATAACTCCATGTAATGATACTTCTAATGTTGTGGAAGAATCACCAGTACAGGAGAGATATGTACTGCCTGCCAGGAGAAACAAGGGAATTCCTCCTATACGCTATGAACCGGAGTATAGCCCAAAAGCAAGCCGATATTCGATAGCAAACCTAGCCAGGGGGAGCTTGTCACCAGTGGCGCGTGATTTTGCTGCGGCAGTATATTCTCAGGATATACCAAGTACGGTGGAATCAACAGTCAAACATCCAGAATGGAGGTGTGTGATGCAAGTAGAAATGGAGGCCTTAGAGAAGAATCAGACGTGGGAGAAGTGTGATCTCCCATATGGAAAAAAGGCGGTTGGATGCAGATGGGTGTTCACCATAAAACATAAGGCAGATGGAACGATTGAGAGGTGCAAAGCACGTCTCGTGGCGAAAGGGTAAACTCAAACCTATGGAATTGATTATTCTGAGATCTTCTCTCCTATGGCTGGAATTGATACTATAAGAGTTTTGTTCTCTATAGCAGCTAACCAAAATTGGCCACTACATCAGTTTGATGTAAAAAATGCATTTTTACATGGTGATCTAGAGGAAGAAGTCTATATGGAACCACCACCAGGGTTCATGACAGGGTTCCAAGGATCAACCGTGTGCAAACTGAAGAAAGCTCTATATGGTCTCAAACAATCACCCAGGGCATGGTTTTGGAGGTTTACTATAGCCATGAGGAAGTATGGCTATAAACAGAGCAATGCGTATCATACCTTGTTTTCAAGAAGAGAATAAGTCAAGTAACCTGTTTAATTATATACGTTGATGATATGATTATTACAGGTGATGATACAGAAGAGATAATCCTATTCAGGAAAAATCTCTTTCAGGAGTTTGAGATGAAAGACTTGGGCGAACTCAAGTATTTCTTAGGGATTAAAGTCCTACAGTCTAAAACAGGTATTTTCATATCACAGAGAAAATACATTTTAGACTTACTAGTGGAAACAAGGTTGATGGACTGCAAGCCAGCAGACACACCAATCATACCAAACCATGGACTCCAAATAATGGAAGGGGCTGAACCGGCAGATCAAACCCGTTTTCAACACTTAGTAGGGAAGTTGATCTACCTATCACACACCCGACCAGATATTGCATACGCAGTATGTGTGTTGAGTCAGTTCATGCATAAGCCGCAGGCAGATCACATGAAAGCTGCAGTGAGAGTTCTTCGCTACTTAAAGGGGTCACCAGGAAGTGGAGTATTGTTCCAGAAGAATGATCACCTTAAAGTGGAAGTATACATATATGCGGATTGGGCAGGGAATCCAATAGACCGAAGATCAAGCTCAGGTTACTTTGCTAGAGTTGGAGGGAACTTGGCAACGTGGAAGAGTAAAAAACAAAAGGTGGTGGCACTTTCGAGTGCTGAGGCAGAATTCAGGGGAATCGCTCGAGGTCTAACAAAAGTCTTATGGCTGTACAAATTATTAGATGAAATTGGTTTTCCTATCCGGAAACCATGTAAGATATTATGTGATAATCGAGCAGCTATAAGTATTTCTGAGAATCCAGCTCAACATGATCGGACCAAACATGTTGAAATTGATCGGCACTTTATAAAAGAGAAACTAGAAGATGGACGATCATAATTCCATTTGTTCGCTCGGAAGATTAACTCGCAGACATGCTCACCAAGGCAGTGAACGGGGCAAGCTTCAGAAGAGTTTTGTGCAAGCTCAACATTGGCGACCCCACTATTCAGCTTGAGGGGGAGTGTTGAACATGTGCTTAACACCAACAGTGTCAGACATGTGCAACATGGCTTCTAATACCAAATATGGAGCATGCGGGTTTGGGACAACTATTAGTGCTAATTGTCCACAACAGTTAGTGCTAATTGTACACCAACATAATACTATCATGGGACATATAGAATAGAATAAACATGTAATGTATTATAAATAGTTAAGTAGTTTGTTTTTGAACATCTGATTTGTAAGCTACGGCATAGAACATTTGCTCATCCTGAATATATGTTTTGGTTCTTCTAAAGTTAACAAAATATATATATATATATATATATATATATATATATATAATTATAAAGAATTAACTAAATATAAAGAGACAAACTAATTAATATAAATAAACTAAATGTTATAAATTTCAACATGTTGCTCCGACTAAAGTGAATGAAGATGAGTGTCTAGTGTATAAGGTCATAAGTGCACCCAGTGAGCAACAAGATAATGATCTAGCAGGGCCAACAACCAGTGTGCATCTACTTACACCAAGATCACTCATTATTCATCAATATTTCAGACGAGAAAAGCTAATCAATATACCACATGTATTAGTTCTTGTTCTCTTGGCTGATCCTCACTCAAATAATTCAACTTCTTTACAATTTGATCAACACTCATTTGTCGATGATGATATCATTCCTATTGCTCTTCGTAAAGATCTTCGTTAGTGCACCCTCCCTAAAACTGTGTATCTTATTTCCAGTTATATCTTCTATAATCACATGTCACATTCATTTACCTCCTTGATTGCCTTTGACTTTATCTTTGTGCAAAAGACATAAAAAAAGCCATAAGCCACCCTGGATGACGTATTGCAATGCTAGACGGAATTAATGCCTTAGATGAGAATTGCACGAGTGGGTTAGTGAATTTATCTAAAGGGAAGAAAGTTGTGGGATGTAAGTAGGTATTTGAAGTTAAAGTTAACCCAAATGATCGGTGATGAGACTAAACACACGACTTGTTGTAAAATGATATGAATAAATGTATGACGTTGACTATTCAAACATTTTCTCTCCGGTGACAAAATTTACTTCAGTTTGCCTCTTTATATTTGTAGTCGTTTCTCGAAATTGATCGTTACAATTGGATATCGTGAATGTATTTATTCATGGCGATCTAAATGAAGAAGTGTATATGGAGCAACCATCTGAATTTGTTGCTCAAGTGGAGTATGATAAAGTTTGTCACTTAAGAAGATCTTTGTTTGGTATGAAACAGAGTGGTCATGATTTGTTCGACAAGTTTAGTGAGATCGCACATGAGTTTGGGTTGAATAAGAGCGTGACCTTTTTTTTTTATCTTCCACAGGAAGTCAACAACTGAAATTGTGTTTCTTATCGGTTATGTTGATGATACATTACATGTGATGATTATGCAAAATTTCATGTCTTACTTCATTCTTTCATACCAAATTAAACACTAAAGACTTGGGTTAGTTGAAATGCTTTCTAAGAGTAGAAATTATAGGGAGCAAAGAAAGATATTTTCATGTCTTAGAGAAAATATTTGCTTTATTTACTTAACAAGGGACGGGAGCTAAATCATATACTATTCCAATGATTCACAACATATCTTTTGTGAAAGAAGATCCTGACACGTTTCAACGTCCTAAGAGGTATAGGAGTTTGGTCAGAAAATTGAACTAAGTCATTCATCAAGATGGTGAATATGCAGTCAGAGTTCCTAATCAATTCATGTATGCACCTACGATCAAACATTGGACAAATTTGGTTCAACTTAAAAGGAGCTCCAGGACTTAGTATGTTGTACAAGGATAACACACACACACTCGTATTGAGTGTTTTGTAGATGCTAAGTAAGCTCGATCAAAGATCCATTATAGATTACTGTGTTTTTGTAGATGGACCTCTTGTGTCTCGGAGAATTGAGAAACAAAATGTGGTGTCTAGAACCATAACAGAATTAGAGCGCAGAGCTATGACATCACAATCCACGTGTGAAGTTATGTGGATATATCATTGATTGAAAGAAGCTGTCTTGTAGTCGACACTACCAACTAAACTTTTGTGTGATAATTAAGTTGATCTTTATATATCCTCGAATTTGATGTACCATAAAATGACATAACATATTGAGATCGATTATCACTTTGTTAGAGAGAAAAGTCAAGAAAAATAGATTTTTACTAGATATGCAAACATTTAGCATATTTATTAACTAAAACTTTGATGGGAAATTAGAAATATCTTTATAATAAATTGGGATGATTAAGATATATTCTCTAACTTGAAAAGAAGTGTTATGATATATATATTATTTCCTTTATATATTATCTGACTATTTTCATATAGATATTTTTTTAATATAAAATCATTTACTTAGAAAACTGTAATAGATACTCACTAAATGAATAATATAGAGAGGTTTGGCATAAAAGCCAACCAAAACAGAGCCGACAAATAAAATGAAAATTCAATAATAACAATTGTATTTTATTAAAAAACAATATATTATATATTTATAAAATCAACATATTTTACAAACTACATATAACAATTACTATTAAAGGAACAAAATTCAAATAGTTTTAATAGTTTTATAAATATATATATATTTATTTTTATAGTAAAATAACCCTTATTTGAAAACATTTGAATAAAATTTAAAATTAGTATATAATCAACATGCTCTTTATAAATTTTTAAATTTTTAAATAATATAAAAAAAATATGTTGCACAAAGTATGAAATAGTTCTATAGTAAATACATTTAAGATCCATATGAAAATATAAGAATTATCTAGGTGAAGATGATATGGGTGATGATTTAATCACTGTTATCAGAACCGGACAGACCCTCGAATCGACGAGGAGGTCGGTTCTCGGTTCGGCCGGTCCAACCCGACCGAACCTGGTTTAATGTGTGGTTCACTGTTCATAAGTAAAAAAAATTGAAAATACAAAGTTACAAACCACATAGTCTCAAACACATACATAATTACATCAAACTACGTAGTCTTAAACACACACAAACTATATAGTCTCAAACATACACATTACTCTCAAACACAATCAAACCAATAACTGGAAGAAAAAAACGGTCGACTGTTAAAATAACCTGATGATTGGTCTAATCAACCGGAAACTTAATAACTGAAAAACCAATCGGTTTAAATAGAAACAAAATGATTGGTCTATTAAAAATTGAACTGAAAACCGTCTGATTCACACCAGTTCAAACACCGTTCACTTGTAAGTCGGTCTTTTATCTAAACCAAACTGGACAAGGGTCCGGTTTCCGGTCGGACCGACGATCCGGTCCTTTTCTGATAACACTGGTTTTAATTCTTTATTTCTAAATAACCTACTTTGTTGACCAAAAAAGTCCACATTGTAAACATGTTTTGGTTGAAATTGACTAATTGTTGATAATTTGTATCAATATTTAGAAATAGTTAAATTAAATAAAAATAATCCATAACAAAAAGAGAGAAGGGAAGAGTAGCTAGATATATTTAGTTGAGGAAGGGTTGATTCGGTTGTTGTGTCCATTGAATGCAAAGTCAACTTTGAATCAAACTTTTTTCTCAATTATAAGATTTTTAAAATCAATAATTCACTTGGTTAAAAAAAAGTTGTTTCTCGTAAAGTGTTTTAGGGTTTCGGTTTGGAAATTACTTTTGATATGTTTGTTTACCTAGAATAAATATTATATATATAATATTTATATTTCAACAATCTAGCCCTAAATGCTTCTCCTTAGTGGTCTCTCTTAAATAGCCTTCCTTTTCCACAAAGAGGAATTTGTTGTATGACTCAAGTTAATTTTCGGATAGTCTTTTAATTTAGGAAAAAGTCTAAAAATGGTACAACATGTTTGACGAAATGTTTTTCCAACTCAAACGATTGTTTTTTATACAACATGTTTGTAAATGATTGTTTTTGGTACTCCTCTATAACTATCATTCGAAATAGACGTTGTCCTATCACGTGCAATGTCACGTTACCCACCATTCTGAAAACTGGAAAAACTATTCTTTGCAATTCATTTTTTGCCCTTATGCTACTACTTAGGGATTCCTTTTCTGTTCAATCCTTAGACGTTGCAGATCCGAATAGTTTGGGGGGAGATTGTTCTTCTCTTCTCCTTTAAATTACCGTTCTATTATCACTTTCAATTAGGGGTGGCAAACATGTCGTGTCGTGTCAATAAATGTGTCATGTCTAAACGGATAAATTTTAAACGTGTCTTCAAAAGTCAAACACGTACACGATGCATTTAATAAACGTGTCACACGACACGATTAATACTCAAGTAAGACAAGACACGACAAACACAATACAATACGACACGACATACATGAAACGACACAATAAAACATGACACGATAAGATACGGTAAAATCAACACATAATCATATGGTAAAATCTCATTCTCCACACACGGTAATAATCAACACAAATCAGGGAATCCCATTATCACACATAATCAACACACGGTAAAATCTCATTCTCCACGCATAAATCAACACAAATCAGATGAGATACAATCCTCAAAAAGCAATGCCATAAGATCAAACTCATTTGTGTAGTAATACATGCAAACCACGTAAGCATCCATCTCTTTGGTGCACTTGTAGTGAAGATCTTTCAACCTGCAGAACAAGAATAAGCTCAAGCCCAATGGCCAATTCGGGGAATGTCATTTAAATGCATATCTATATACATATCATAGAAGCTTGGGAGTTAAAGGTGAATTAAAAGTTAAAAAAAAAAAAGGAATGAGAATATATATATATGAAGAATAGACTCGACACATTTTCAAAGAAAAAGGAAATATGAAAAACTTATAATGATAACTTACATTTTTAAACTTTCGTAATATCACCACCATAGTCATCTTCTTGTAGTTGATTAGCTTTTATCACATCTTCAATAAGATCATCAATAGAAATATCTATATTCTCTATTATCAATTGAGGTAAATAAAGATTAGAGCTTTTATAATAACCAACGAGAAAAATATTAGAGAATTATATTATACCTATATCTGCATAAATTAAATCTCTGCAACACATCAATGCTTCAACCAACTCATGACGTAATGTACTCCTGTACTGATCAAGTATTCGACCACCACCACTAAAAGCCGACTCTGAAGCAACTGAAGATATTGATATGCTCAAGATATCACGAGCCATTCTTGCAAGAATAGGATACCTTAAACTTTTGTCTTATATACATTCTCATCAAATCTGCCTTAACCGTGTTTTTACTAATGGTTGGAGTTTTTTCACGCAAGTACGAGAAGACAACTCTTATACCAACATTCTCAACAAATGCCAAATGATAATCATGCATAATCATGGCAGCAATCAACAATTCACGAAACTTCATAGGATGAAATACAGATGATCTCAAAGATAGATCATGATTCATCAATAATTGCCCTATATCACGTGTATCCTTTCTAGAACAAGTCTCAATATGACGTTTTAAATTTCCAGTTCTAGCAATATATTTCATTATTTGCCCACACCTTTTGAAAGTACAGTTGTACTTACCATCTATATCAGGTGTTTTCCATTTCCCAATAAATGCCCAGACTACAGATGTAGACTTTATGTTTCTTTTATTACCTTGTATTGCATTTGAAGGTGCACCCAAAGTTGAAACATTATCTTCGTCATCTTCAATCTTTGTTATAATTGGGCCGACTGGATCTGGAACTGGAATAGAGTTCGAAAGACCTCCTTCTAGATTTACCTACAAATCAATATCCATTAGTTTTGCAATTAACAAGAAAAAACTTTAGTATAATAAAAACTCAAACTTTGTTCAAGCTTAAAAACTCAAAACGTTCAAGATGTGAAACCACAACCACAAACAAGCAGAAAACACAAACAAGAGAAACGAACAGAACCACAAACCAATTGGAACGAACCCTAAGGATGATAGAGTCAATCGTCTCTATGATAGAATCGCAAAATCAAAGAAACGAAATCAGATACCAGAGAATCACAAAATCACAAGCTGTGGTCTGTTGGCTGAAACCAGATAAACGAAATCAGACATGATTATAGCAGAACGAAACCAGCGAAGGAAATCATCCCTACTGCAGAAACGAAACCAGATAAGTCGGAGTCGCTAGAGTCGAAAACATAGAAAACATAAAGGAAACCACAAAATGAAGTCGGACTGTTTAACTGACGTGTCAGAGTTGAATTCATACTCAAAGTCGGAGAAGCCAGAGAACTGAGAAGTTTCGGGAGAATTGAGAGTCTTCAGGGGAGATCGGAGTCCTGGGGAGGGAGAAATCGGAGTCCAGGGGAGGGAGAACTGAGAGTATTTAGGGGTAGTCGGAGACTCGGAGTCCTGGGGAGGGAGAAGTCGGAGTTCAGGGAAGGGAGAACTGAGAAACTTCGGGAGTAAACAACTTCAAAAATGAGAATGGTTGCGGCAAAATGAAAACAGTTTGTGGGAGCGGGAGTACATTAGGGTGAGTAACCATGTATAAATGAGACACGATCAGACATGATTAAACACGGTTAGACATGTTACAATTAGACACGTTTAGACATGATTAATTAATCGTGTTTAAACGTGTGTTTGTCGTGTGTTTGTCGTGTATTTGCATGTGAGATGTGTTTACCTATAAGAGTTGTTTAGACACGGTTAGTAATCATATCATGTTATTATCGTGTAAAATGCAGATCGTTACAGGTCATTTAATTGTGTCGTGTCAGAAATTATCACCCATACTTTCGATTCCATTTTGTCTCAAGGATCACTTCTCCTCTCCCTCAATCGCAACACAGTTTGCATACATGGCAGGTTTGACACCAGAAGGCTCTCAATTTGACCCACGTCATTATGACTAAAAAATGACTGAACTTGACACTGAGTCAACTGAGCTCTTTACATGTCATGATGAGGTTCATGACAATTTTGTTGGCATGGGGCTGCAAGAGAACCTCATCAGGGGTATCTATGCTTATGGTTTTGAGAAGTCCTCTGCAATTCAGCAAAGTGGAATCGTCCCGTTATGCAACGGACTTGATGTGATCCAACAGGTTCAATCCGGAATTGCAAAAAATGCAACTTTCTGCTCTGGAATTCTGTAGCAATTTGACTACAATGTAGTTCAGTGCCAACCTCTGGTTCTGGCCCCCACGAGGGAACTTGCGCAGCAAATTGAGAAGGTCATGAAGGTTATGGGTGATTACTTAGGCGTGAAGGTTCACACTTGTGTTGGTGGAACAAGCATTTGTGAGGATCAGAGGATTCTCCATAGCGGTGTCCATGTTGTTGTGGGGACTCCTAGTCGTGTCTTTGACATCCTGAGGAAGCAATCTCTCTGCCCTGATTATATTAAGATGTTTGTGTTAGATGAGGTTGTTGAGATGCTTTCCCAAGGTTTCAAGGACCAAATCTATGACATTTTCCAGCTCCTCCCACCTAAGATCCAAGTAGGTGTCTGCTCTGCTACCATGCCACCTGAATCCCTCGAAATCACCGTAAATTCATGAATAGCCCGCCTGAATCATCGTGAAACGAGATGAACTCACCCTCGAAGGTATCTAGCAATTCCATGTCAATATCGACCAGGAAGACTGGAAACTTGAAACCCTCTGTGACCTCTACGAAACCTTAGCCATCACCCAAAACGTCATCTTTGTGAACACCTGGCAAAAGGTGGATTGGCTGACAGACAAGATGAGGAGCAGGGACCACACAGATAACTGACAAAAGTTGAAAAGGTGGAAGTATCACTAGGGAGGGTATTTAGGTATTTTCAAAAAAGAAAAATTATATAGAAAATCAAGTGACAAAAACGTGACTACTTCACGAGAGAATTAAACGACGGTTGAACGGAAGGTTCATTTACCATAATTTTCCAACATATTGAACCATTAACCATCGTCTGAAAATAAGGTGTACTAAAATCCATTTTTGTCAAACATGTTGCACCATTTTCAGACTTTTCCTTTTAATTTATGATACATTTTATGAGTTATTGTTATTTTTTATGATTGTTGGATGATTGAATAATCCTGTATTTGTTATGAAAAATAATTGGGTTCAATCCGATTATTATAAGTAAGTTTTAGTCAAAAAGAAGAGAAAATATTCTCAATGGTTACGTATCTTTGCGTATATGACTAATTGGTTTAAACCTGTGCAGAATGGTTACATAAGTTTCATTATGTGATTAAATAGTCATTTTTACTGTTCATCGTTCATTATTTTCGTTAAGTCTCCCATGCGCCTTGCACATGAGAATTAAACCACTTGAACTTCCAAAGATGCCCATGTCTCCTTTATTATAAGTGTAGTTCAATTTGAAGAGAATCAGTTGGACATCCCGCCTAGTCGAAGATCACGAAGGAGAGCAGTAAGTTCGTCCCCTCAATCGTCGCGAGCACTTTGGGTTTGTTCTTTCATAGTCTAGCATCTAAGAGTCGTCCCTTGACATGTCAAGGCTCAGATGGTGTTACTGTGGTCAGCTTTGTTCAGTCAAATCTACGGGTACTTAGCCGAATTTCGGTCGGCGGTTCCATGGTTGCTCTAATTTTGAGGTAATTGCAAGCATTTGAGTATTTCGTCCCAATTTTTACTTCGATTGTGAAAAAACCTAATTTTGTTCAGAACCCTAATTTGAACCATATCTTAAATTTTTGGTTTTTCATGGAAGTTGTTGTGTTATGTTTCTTTGTGTTCTGTAGTCCGTAGAAACTCCCAACTGTGGATTTTTCAAATGGGAAGATCCACCTATGTGCCCATATGGAATAAACGTCGTGTTCAAGTTTCAAGCCATGTAGGGAAAGCTGAAATCTGAAGTTGTGACTGCACAAGCTGCTGTTGCTGCTGCAAATCGTAGCAATTGGAAGTTGTGTGTTGCATTAACTGTTGTGTATTCTGCACTTTTGATCAATTTACTCAGCAAGTAGTTATATTTGAATTTGTTGTTGAAATGGAAGCAATAATATGATTTTTGTACTGAACGTGTCTTCAAAACCTGAGTTTTATTGAATTGATTGTAAATTTAAGAGAAGATTCTTGTTTTGAAATGTGAATAAATGGTTACATATGTTTTCTTGTAATGTGATTAAATGGTTACATATGTTTTTTCTAATGTGATTAAATGGTTACATATGTTTCCTGTAAACTGATTAAAATTTAAATGGTTTCATTTGTTTTATTAAACTATGTTTAATAGGTTAAACTTTTAATCGTAGAATGTGATTATTTAGATATGCATGTTTCAGTAAACTTTTAATCATCTCGTCCACGTGATCATTAGATCGATGGATCACCTTCCAATTTGTCACTTTCACATTCACTAACGTCGTCTCCAAATCCTACTTCTTCCCAAGGGAACACCCTTTCTGCCTTCACGTTTTGTTTACTAGGTTTTTCGGCTTTTGGTTTTGTACCGATCGGGGTGCTTTACTGCAATCCATTTGTTCGATCAACACTTGTAGCACGCTTACTACCAGGTATGTCAGCTTCATCAACCAATTCGACTTCATCATCCGCACTTGTGTCTTCGTCATCGACCCCGTCCTTGGGTACAAAATTTGAATCTTCTTCAACATCATCACTGTCCTTTTCACTATCACTCGGAAATTGGAAGTTTCTTAAATCATCCAGCAGATTCCACAAACTATCCATGGTGTCGCTCATTTCCGAAATGGTGTCAGAATACATTTTGTTCTTGCCCTTCTCAGAAACCGACACTATCTTCTTGCCCTTGTCATCTTCTAGTTATCGGTCAATAACTAATTCAGGTTCCTTTGTTCGACATGACCTACGAGTTTTGTTTATGACCTTGTTGCGGAACTACATCATGAACGGTTCTTTGGTACATTATTCTCAATCAAATGGTGGCATTAAGTACATATTTATCTCCTTCGTTGTTCCTTGACGCTCTAGTATTGGCTGAAGACCGTCAGTACAAGTGATTGCTTCAAGATCGATCTTGGCATCTCCACTAGAAGGCAACCAAAATATGGATCCATGTGTCACGAGTCCACAATACAATTCAGCTAGTCCGGACTGCGAATAATAGTTCAACTTCTCGCACGGGACATGGAGTGACTCAAGGTCACCTTCATATAGCTGGTACCTTCATTGTCAATCCATTTGCCACCATGACGGATAAGAAGAGTTACAATGGGATCGTTGTTCCCCTTCCAAACACAGCTACACAGATTAAGCAGTGAAACAAATTGCTGATGCTGGCACACCAAAACAACATCTAGAAACGGAATTAGCAACATAGTAAGAATGTAAGAGACAAACAAGCAAAAGAAACCACCCATAACAAAGGGCATGCTACAACTGAAATCGAAACAAATACCATTTAACAGCAAATCAGTCAAACTTAACTTTCACACAAACATAAATGACAAAACTTCACCATCACAAGTTAAAATTTGGTCGAAAAATTGAAACTTTATGCATTACAAGACATAAATATGCTATTTTCCAAAAATTCAAGAGGAGCTTCCGCATATAAAATCAGTCTTTCACACACAACAGGTCGCAAAATTTCAATAAACCCTAAATGTGGATGAAACCTTTCATCGATCAACCATAAAACATTAAAAATTACAACTTTAGAACAGAAGGGGTTCCCCAGCACCTCCAGAGATAATAGTGTCTTTGAAACACCACGATGCACAACGAATCGCGATGGTCATATATTTCTGAACCGCGGAAAAGAGAAAGGAAAGAACAAGAAAAAAATTGTAAGGCCAAACTTCATTAGATTACCTCAGCGAACCACGGTGCAGGAGAAGTTTTGCAAAAGAAACTTGAAAAAGTTGGAGAGTCACTGAACAGGAGCAGTTGGAAAATATCGGCCTGACAATGCGAAATGGGGGGAAACTTGAGAAATGGTTATGAAAGGTGACAGAAGGGCAACAGGGTCATTTCCTCTTTCGTAAAATAAAATGTATGTTGTCACATGCCAAATCGACGGGAAAAAATAACGGTTCATTGACGGAGTAACCAATCAATCGCATGCTCAAAGATATGTGACGACTTAGTCACGCAAAAAAAGATGTTCAACCAATTAGTCACATTGGTCAAAGATGTGTGACCAATAAATATATTAACCCTAAAAAGAATTGAAACATGGTCCTAAGATGATATCCAAAACCATTGGTATAAATAGGTTGCGAATAGATTTCAAATTCTAATTCAAACAGGTAGGTTCTTGTTGGGTATCGATAGTGACGATCCAATATGACACAAAGTTCACAAGGCCTTCTCAACCGACAATACAATCTCAGAGTAGGCCATGTTGAAATATTTTAAACTGGGTCGTCCCACACTTATGGAAAACTGGAACCCACAAAACAATTCAGTCCTAACCCAAAGTCCAAGTGGCCGCCAAAGCCCCAAGTGGTCGCCTAGACCTCAGTCAATGACTCTCCGACGATTGCCCTGAGAGCGCTCGCCAAAGAAATCAGTCATCCACCTCTGGTTCTTTAACTGACTCGAAACATTCATCAATATCTTCCCATGTATCTTATGCATATATTTGATAAAGATCATACATGGTAACTACAATATTAGGTGATAACCATAATATCTGCTATCCTTGAAATCATAAGGGCAAATATACACAAATATTCGGTTACCTAATACGGTTTGATTCTCTACCTCTATAAATACTTTTGCTTTAGAGTTCATAGATCACAAGTATACTCATTTAAACAACGGAGTAGAACTCAGAGAAACCCCCTATGTTGCATTCCTATTTTTGCAGGTCATCGAAGCTTCGACGAAATGCTCAGTCACCACCCAGTCAGCATCCAATTAGTCCATAATCAACACTTGGGAATTCCTGTCCCAACAATTATGGTTTTTAATTAAAATATTAAGTATATATTAATTAAGTTTCGGGAACCTCTAAAATTATACGATACTCGGAACTGCTCATCTTTACTAAAATTCCTCTGAAGAGTCTTATCGAATCTCTCGGTACACTTTACACATACTCAACTCCTCATTTATTATTTAGTTTACTATTATCAATATATTACTATTATCCAATAATTTTTAAAAAGTATTTATTTTTTCTAATTTAACCAAATATTATTATAATTAAAGCTAAAGTATATTTATTTATATTTATCGTAGAATTAATAATAATATTATACTACTAAAAAGATATATTATATTTTATTAAATAAAACATTTATGTACATGTTATATTTTTCATATTAATATGTATAAAAATAAATTAATTATAAAAAGAATTTAAGAATACCTTTTAAAATATATTTTTATTAAGATATTATTATCATGCTCTTAATTATAATTACATTTAAAATAATTACAAAAGAATAATATAATATGATATTATTATCTATATATATATATATTAATTTGGCTAGGTTATGTAGAATTGTAACAATTAAATTATTTAAGACATTTTCTCATTCCTAATGTCAATTTCATAACTTCTAATTGGTCCATGTCAAATATATATCTCACTTATATGTGGCATGTCATGTAACTTAGTTTAAAATCTTCTAAAGTCTCTCATTCCTTCTCTCAAGAAATTACAAAACATTTCATTAATATCTTTTTATTTTCCATGTGCATTTGTGATTTTTCTTAAGTTTATTTTATTTACTAAATTTTATTTTATGAAAAGCAATTAGCCGCATATATTAAATCTTTTTATTACAAGATAATTTAAGATGGAATTAAGGATTATTATGTATATTATATATCAAATTTATGAAAATAATAATCACATGCTAGTTTTATCATTTATGTGGATATTTATAATTATGTATGCAACATAAAATTTAGGGTATGAAAAAATTATAATAATAATTAAAATATAATTTCTTCATACTTTTCTTAGAACTATTTTTATAAAATATTATTGTTATATTCTACTAGAATCAACATATATTAAAAATAATTTATATCAGTTCTAATAGTTTGTATTTATTTACAAATATATGAAAATAATAGATGTCATAAAATGAATTTTAAAATCATTAGTTAGCATCATATTCATAATTATTGACATTTGTTTGATTATATACTCATTTATTTTCAAATAGTTTTATAAAATATAAATAATTATTATATTATATAATATTATAAAAAATAAAAATAAGTTGAACATTTTTCCATAAATATAATTATTTTGTATGTTGTGTAATTGAATTAATATTAATTAAATATACTTTAATAAACTGTAAATAATCATGTTATAAATATATATTTATATGTATTTACAAAATATTATTAATTTATAGACTAAAGTAATTATTATATTGCGCAAAGAGCGAATTAGTTTTCTAGTATATATTAATTTGACTACAACCTCTATAATTAAGACACATAAGTTTTTGTCATGTTTAGTTGTCAAAAAGAAATATTTTCATTGGTTGATGAATAATTTTTGTAACAATCGATGATATGGATTCGCCATGTGTACCTTGAGAAGCCCTATATATTTTTTCTAAAGCTTCTAATCGATTCTCACGGTATGTTACAACTTCTTTCTCACCTTCTTATTTATTATATTCATTTTGTATTGAAATATTATTATTTATTGTTCATACAAAATAATATTTTTTTTCTCAATATTGTTTAATTTTATAACTAAATAAATTTTCAGTAATTAAATAAATACTAAATGTCGGACGTCAGATCCAACTTTCCTCGACCCTTTTGAAAAATATTTTATTTTCATTCGCTCGAAAGTGTGGGGTCTTGGCGAGCGACTAGTCCGGTCGAGCGTGGTCATCAACCAGACCAAAAAAATGAAACAGTCGCCACTGATTAATTAGAGGCTAATCGGAATCCAAAAATTTGCATAGCGTACAAGATGTTTACATCCTAGGGCTTGAAAGGTCTCCAGAGAATTGAGTTCGGGAGTTTGATTACGTCTTAAGGGATTGTGAACCCATAATTCGCTCTTTCGGTACTTTAGTTTGCTTTTGAAATAATTTTTTTGTCGATTTACCCGAATTGTGCTCGAAAAAAAAGTGGTTTAGCTTTGGGGTCATTTTAAGACGTGTCAAACGTATACAAATGATTATGAAAATACGAAGCTCATTGGACTAATTTGTGACATCTTGAGAAGTAATGAGATGTCCAGAAAAGTTTAGGGACCAAGATGCAATTATTTAAAAATTCCATCTTATTTGGAAAAATCTTTTACAAATTGCATAATTGGCTCAAAATCTTTCTGGTTTGGTTTATGACACTCGGTAAAGTCCCAAAATGACCCGAGAGTCCAAGGATCGATTTGTAACCTTCATCAAAGTTTGGGAATGACCTAAGTCATTTTTGAAAATATTATATTTTTTACCGAAACAAACCCCGTAACTTTCACAAAGGCCTAAAATGACCTCAAAGTTACACCGAACTTAAAACCAAACACGATTCTTATACGAAATATAACTAATAACACATAATATTGATAAGAAAAATTTCATTCACATTAAGAAATATAAATACAACATTGAATACGAGAGGGTTATACCTAAGTCATCCGGAGTTTAGATACTGTACGAGGGACCGAGACCGATAATCGACGATTTTTCTTCACTCAATTTCTCTCTATTTGTTTTTCACTCACTATCACTCAAATCTCACTTTGAAATGTGGGTTTGGAGTTTAAAGTTTAGGGTTTGGAGTTTGGGGTTTATGGTCGATTTTTCTCGACTCGGTTCCTTGCATACGGTATTTTGACCCCGAGCCAAAATCAGGTGTTTACACTAAATATATTTAAAATATTACATTCTCATTAATTTGTCAATATAAAAGTTTAAAAGTATGTATAATTATAATGAAAATATTAAAATAGTTGAAAAAATATGTTATAGATGAATACCTATAAATATTCATAGATAGAACTAGCTCATAAAAATATACCATAAATAATAAACTTTATAAAATTTAAAAAGTAAGTTGAATAATATTAATTAAAATTATATTAAAAATAAAAATACTTTCATTTTAAAAGTTTAATTAATCTTACCAATATAATAATATAATTAAAAAGTAATTTAATTTATTTTTAGTTATTCATATAATAATTTAAACTTTATATTAAATTAATATAACGACAACTTAAATCACTTTTCTTTTTTTTGGCCAATCTTAAATCACTTTTCTAATCAGCGCAAAGCGTGATTAAATAATTTGTCTAATCCGCAACTTAAATTATTATTCACCAAACGTCAGGCAAATCCAAAATAAACAAACCCACGTGATACACAATTTGCAAGCCAATCGTTTCCCTACTTCTCTGTGGGAAATTTCAGACCCGTTTATAGGACTTCATGATTCATGTCTTCATTAATTAAATGTCTCGATACTCGAAATATATAAAATATATAAATATAATAAACTCATTATTACATACAATAAGAAAAATTTAGATATATAACCAAAATACGCTTGGAACTTGGAAGTTAGAGATGCAAATGTCACTCATCTTGTTTTTAGTAGTAAATAAATGTTAAATAATAAAGAATATTACGTAACTAAATTTTATATAAATTCAATTTTATGATTGAAAATTACGATATATTCTTATACATATTTTGACACTCTTTTTTATACTGATATTTATTGAATTAATTTATATTAAACTGTTGAAAATAGGACGCACTGCTTAATTTAGGGGTAAGTAAAAAAAAATCATGAATTAAAAAATCGAAAAATTCGTTCCGAATTTAAAATTGAGTGAAAATGGGTGAGCTTTTTTTCTCTCAAACTCGGGTTCCGGTTCACCCACCCACCCGCACACAAAAAAAAATAAAAAAAAATCATCCCAGGTATAGAATGAAATCAATATTTATTGTGTTTTATAAATTAATTTATTGTATGTTTAAGATTGTGTTTGGAATTTGAACTTTTTTATATTGAATATTTGCTATGATATTTGTATTGGATACTTGTTATAATATTTACATTTAAAAGTTTTGAATATTATTTTTTTTTATAGAAAAAGTCGGTTCAGGACCAAAACCGGCCTAAGTCAAACAAGGTCGACTCAGTCGAGTTTTTTGAGATTAATTCGGGCTCATGTTCGGTTCTCTAATCACGAGTCCCGAAATTTTGGATCGACTTGAGTTTTTTTGGGAGAAAAAACCTGTCCCTCCCGTCCCGAGCTCACCCTTAACTAGGTCTGACAATGGTTAGGGTATGGTACGGGTATGACAAATATAATAACCATACTATATTTTTAAACTACATACCATAACCATTACGGGTACAATTTTCAATACCATAACCATTAAAATAACTGTGGTTATTAACCATGGTTTTACCCGTATACCCATATTTATTGCACACATGTAATATAATAAAATATTGAAAATTTTATTTAAAAAAAATACATAAATCTATATTGTCAACAATAAAAATATATAAAACTAACACCATAGTTATTTATTACATGTATGTACATTAACTTCCATTATTTAGTATATATTAGTTTATTAATAATAATTAATTATTATATTTATATAATAATCATGGTTATAAGTTATAACTATAAGTATAACTCAAATACCATAACCATAACCATAATCATTATGGGTAGAAAATTTATCACCATAACCGCATCACATCATAATGGTACGGTTAACCATTTTAAACAGTAACAGTTATAACCATGGTTATGGATTTTTCATCGCACCATTGTCGGCCCTACCCTTAACTTAACCAAATTTCTTTTTAAAAATAAAATACTCGATTGTGAAGCAAATTGTATAAATCTGTGAATTCGTTCATTAGTTTAGTTCATTGATACATTTCATTAATAATGTGGTATTGTTAAGAGTTTGATAAATTCAGAGAAAATATTAGTGTTAAAAAGACAATCAATTGTTCTCTTAAATACTGTTACTTATTTTTAAAAAAACAATAATGATATCAAAACGTAAAAATCAAGTGATTGCAGTAATTGTTTAATCCCAACAACTTTTTTTCTTCTATATTATTCCTAAGTATCCCAAACTATGGATTGTTCTTGTTCAATCATAAATCATTATTTTTACAATGAAAAAGAGAACAAAACCCCCCAAAGCCTCTCTCTTCATGTATCCAAAGAGAAGAATCAATCAAAAGACAAAGTCTGAATTCAAATGGTGAAGAAGCGATCCATCTCTTTCATTTGGATTCCTTGATGAGGCTGAGTACATCGGCCTCGTTGGGAAGAGCCGGGATGGCTCCTTTCTGTGTGGTGGTGATGGCGCCGCATGCATTCGAAAACCTAAGAGCTTCTCTCAGCTTCTTCTCATCCTCCATCAGGGATGGGTCAGACACCAACTTGCAGAGCAAGGCACCCACAAATGAGTCACCTGCACCCGTCGTGTCCACTGTCTTCACATGGAATCCATCCACAGTTCCACGGAAGTTCTAAGGAAAACAAAAATGTGTGAGAAATTCAAAATACAGTAACAGTATTGTCAATTGTGCCTACCCTACCCATTATAAAAAGGACAGAAATTTATTTATTTAAGAAACAAAAAAGCATAAAAGTGCAGTACTGAAGAGATCCATAAAGTCTACCACCAACCCCCACCAATGAATAGCAGCAAGTGACATTACATCTATCCCATATCTAATTACCAACTTGACAGATTTCATGAATCAAATAGGAATTATTTGGGTAAAAAAGTATGACTTGTTATCTATAATAGCATTAATAGCTCAAATGCAGAAGCAATGTATATATTATTTGGCTGCAAAACATGGACCACACTAGAGAAAACTACACAATATTAAAACTTCAACATGATCTGGCACTTCTTTTAAAATATATATATATTTACCAAATATATGTACTTCTAAGTTCTAACAGCTGTTGCACATTTTTCAGATTTTTCATAGAACCAAACTAAACCATATGCCTCTCAGTATATTTTTTTCGGACAAAGTGCTTGATTTTTAAACTCACCTTGGTATAATATTTGCATCCCTTCTCACCAAGAGTGACAAGGAGAAGCTTCAAATTTGGGTGCCACAAAGACATGGCAGAAGCATCATCGATCTTGTCGCTTCCAGTGAGGAATTCGAGCTCATTGTCACTGACCTTGATAACATCAGCCTTATCCCAGATGCTCTTGATCTGCTTCCTGGCCTCATCAGCTGAGGGCCACAATGGGAGCCTCAAGTTAGGGTCATAGGATAGCAGGGCTCCTGCCTCCTTTGCCACTTCCATGGCCTTCATGTGAGCTGACCTGCATGGCTCCACGATCAGGCTGATGGAGCCGTAGTGGAACACCTTGGCCTATCAATGTGCACCCACAAAGTTAATTAGCTTTTGATTTTAACAACTGCTTGGTAAATTATAATCCAAGCACAAATTATCCATCTAAGACTTGATTTAGCACTCAATTAACACTCACACAAGACGCCAACGGGTTAAAACTTGATATCTAACTGCAGACAATGAAACTTCTGGTTGCAGAATGGAAGTTTAATCTTATTAAACACCAACGAGTTCATATCAAGTGTCAAAATAGAACCAATCGGAAAAGATCCCACATGCATTATATTCTAAATCCATGATCAAAATGGAGAAGTTCAACCAACTTGATTGAATCAGATTAGAAACTAAATTTTGTAATTAAACGGGTCCTGAGATTATCAACTGGCAAACTAAAAGTCAAAGTCAATAGAGTTGTGCTCTCATTATTCATCAACAAACATATATAGAATAATCTTCTTTAGCCAAAATATTATAGAATAATCTTCGCACGTCCATCACATACGGATCATTAATGGGTATTAGAGAAACTTAATAATAATAATCACGAAATCATATATACATATTTATTAGAAGTCAAAAACACGTTAAGGAAGAAAGAAATAAGCCGTGCTACTTGCGTGCTGAAGGATGGCATTCCGATAATAATAAAAAATCATTTTTTTTATAATAAAAGCCAGATTTACCACGTCAGCCTTATAAGATGGTTATCTACGGTCTAGAATACGGTGCCGAAGATCCATAACAGATCTCAGCCGCCCGAGATTGATTGGAAAGGAAAAAATATCCTCGGATCACGGCTGGCTAATGGCCAGATGTTCACCAATATTCAACTTTTAGCTAAAAAAAAAAACTTTTTTCCTGCTTTTGGGTAATGCAATTGATTGCTTGGAGAATACTCCATCCGACGTTTCTCTTCAATTCAATAATTTTAAATCCATAAAAAGTTTTGTTTTTATAATCGCGATACGAGAGGGGCAAAAATCGGACCTATGACTGTGAGGTGGGTAGTGATTAAATAGAAGAAAATCAAGTTGGACCGTGAGATCATACGGGGGAGAGCACGCCGCTGCTCGTAACAGACGTTCGCTGCCACGACATATTTCTAGAATATATAAACGAGTAGTAGAGGAAGTAAAGATCGAGAACGTACAGATCTGATCAGGTCGAGATTGAGCTCCTCCGGCTTCAAGAGCATGTCAGCGCTGGGGTTCCTGTAGAACATGAACTCACGCTCTCCGTCAGCACGAAGAGTGACAAACGCGAGGGCGGTCCTGGCGCCCTTGTCGAAGTTGATGCCATCGGCGATCACGCCATTCTGCTTCAAGATCCCCGCGAGCATGTGGCCGAACTCATCGTCACCGAGCTTACCGACGAAAGCGGACTTACCGCCGAGTCTAGTGATAGCGATGGCGACATTGGCCGGAGCGCCTCCTGGGGCCTTGAGGAACCCCGGTGCCTCCGCAAGCGACACGCCGGAGACAGTAGGCACAAAATCTATAAGCATCTCGCCGAAACAAACAATCGGAGCATTGGGAGCCATTTGGAACAATAAACAGATCAACGAGAACAGAGAAAGAGTAGACTGCAGAGGGAGGTTGTAGAGAAAGTGGAGAGTGAAGGGCGTCCGGGGGGAAATTAATATAGGACAACAAATTAAGGGAGACAGTGGGGCCTGATTTTTCGGGAAGAATAAGTCAGTAAGAATCACTATATATAGGATAAATAAATAAAATAAAATAAAATTTTAATTAATTTGAGTTAGATATTAAATTATTCAATATCTATTTTATAAATATTTCTCTTTCTATCATGATCTATTATTTTTAAAAATCAGTGCATACAAAGTAGATAATAAAGAGATCTAGAGGGTAGAATTAGATTTCAAATAATAAAGAGATTATTCAAATATCATTAAAAATTTAGAATTAATATATATTTATTTATAGCTATAAATATATATTTTTATACATAGATTTTATCTATACCAATTGTTAATTATTTGATTTCATCCTCAATTTGGAGATCAATCCAGCATACGTAGAATTTTTTATAATGTTTTATACTAAGGGTCTTTAGAATGCAATATTTCCCCAAATGTAGAATTTTTGATAATATTTGATTCAGTAATGTGAATATGAGAATGTAAAGGGTAATTCTAGATAACGTTTCTTTGGTATGCTCATAATTTATAAGACAAAAGGGCAGATTACATTTTGGTTTATGTAAAAGGTAATATGTATATTTTTATTAAATTAAATTACCAAATAGTAATATGAGAGGTGATCAGAATACCATATAATTTTAGAGATTTTCAGATCATACATTGTATTTACAAGGTTCTTATGGGGTGTTTGATTGAATGTATTGGTTAATATACGCATTAGGTAATACAATGTTTGGATGTGACATGTATTAAGATATACTTACGCATGTATAACCTAAGACAGTGTTTGATTCGATATAAAATTATACGTAAAGTGATAAAAATACTTAAACGTCCTTCAATTTATTTTGCAATGTAAATAAATTGTGCACATGAATTTATTTATTTTTTTAAAAAATAAAATATATTCATATTCAAAAAAATTGAAAAAAAAACACAAAAAAATGAGATAGTATATCCTTTAAGTCATGACTGATTCAATCTACTTCGATTCTTTTATTCTACTCATTGCAATTTCATCCTTAAAATGTCACTCTCATGCATAAAGTTTCAAAACATTCATGTTCTCAAGCGACTCTGTGTTCTGTGTGATTGATTTTTGATTGAAGAGAAAAAAATAGAGTATTGCATTTGTGTTTACACACATGTGAAAGTGCATGATTTTACAAATCGATTTTGGGAATAATATGAAATGTGAAACCACACTTAGCAAAATATAAAGACGAAACAGTTAAATAATCATTTCCCTCATGACACATGCACATAAATAGTAAAACAAATATAGTAAATGATATATTTGTATTTAATGTTATTTTTAATATATCTGTTAAAAAAAACATCAAATAGACGAACAAGTATTAAAATATTGTTGACTAAAATTCACAAAGTTTGATAAAAACTAAAAACTAACATGATAAACTATTCTTAGGTAGGATTAATAGACTTAGAGTTTATGGTTTAAATTTTTACTATGTATTAAATAATATCATAGTTAGATTATGTATAAGTTAATACTCAATTAACACTATAATTGTGTATTAGCTAATACATGAGTATTAGTTAACACATACCATTATTTCTAATCAAACATTGTATTAATTAATACATGTATTAATTAATACTAATACATGTATTAATTAATACTAATACATGGTTAATACCTCAATCAAACACCCCCTTATATTTACTACTCGAAATCTACCCATTTGAATTTCTAATCGGAATCTATGTATGGCATGTTTTACCAACAATTCTGGATACCCAGCTGAATTCTAATTTTTGTTTTCTAAATGTGTCACATTCGGTCTCTTACGACTCAAAAAATTGATCACATTCAAAAACATATTGCACTTTATTTTATTTTTTTATAATTATGGAATAAACCGCTACAGGTGACAAACGTTTCACCCAAGTGCAAACTACAAAAACAACACTAACTAGCTTTAACAATTCTCGAAAATAAAAAAACAACCGCGTCTTTACGGAGCGCGTTAATAGTTTCCTTCAGATGTGACGTATGAAGTTGAAAAACATGATGCTGGTTAATCGACATGCCCGTCATGATATCAGCGACCGCATTTTCTTCTTGAAATATATGTCTGAACTTCATTCTTTCGAACTACATTATGAGTTTCCTGCAATCTGCAATGATGGGCATTAATTTTAAATTTGACATTTTTTCGCCAGAAATTACCTTATGTGCTGAGAGGGCGTCCGTTTATAGGTGAATTGAATTTAATATCATAGTATTTGCCAGTAGGAGGCCATCTCGGATGGCCCAACATTCTGTAGCGAGGCTGTTTGAGTAACCCAAATTCCTTGAGAAACCCACTACCCATTGACCCTTGTAATCTTGGATCACCCCACTCGATCCTCCAGAACCTGGGTTTCCCTTAGCAGTTCCATATGTATTAATTTTAAACCAATCCTTTTTTGGAGGAACACAACTAATATCAATGGAGATAAACTCATTAGTGGTCTTAGTCTCAAGATAAGCATTTTGGTGAAACTTGGCCTGAGATAAATATAGATTATAAACAGAAGAAGAAACAGGTTTATCATTAAAAATAAGTGAGTTCCTATTCTTCCAAATGTTCCATAAAGCATAAGGAAATAAGAAATTCCAGCCAACTCCTTGAACAGTGACTCCCGATGCTTGACAACCAAACTTGATCCACTCATTCAACTGATAGTGGAAGGATTGCCCCAGACTGGGCGGCCAAGTAACTGAATTCTACATTTTTTTGCATGCTCACACTCACGCAAGATGTGATCGATGTCCTCCACCCCAAAATGACAAATTTGGCATAGCGGGTTCAAATTACATCTCCTATAGTTTAATAATTTGCAAGTGGCTAGTCTATCTTTAAGGCGCAACAAAAAAAATACTGAATTTTTGGAGTAGTCTGAATTTTCCAAACCCAGTCCCACTGGTCAAGTACTTGACTTTTTGAGAAATGACTAGCTGAAAGAGAATAAGCAAATGCAATAGTGTAACTCCCAAAGTTTGTGACATTTCATATTTGAGTGTCCAAAGAGACATTGGTCATGTCCCCTGGAGTACTCCTAAACATGTCCAAAAATATTTTCGGGAAATCAAAAGAAGTTCTATCGAGGTTCCACTCGTCATTGTGGAATACATCTCATACCATCAAGTTGTCTTCCTCATACTTCAATGGACCATAGATAGAAGATCGAAGGGATAGACCACCCACCCAATTATCGTGCCAGAATTTAATATCCCTACCATTTGCTACCACCCACCCCGAACCCATTTTAAGAGTGTTCATACCTTCATTGATTGCTTTCCAAATATATGGCGTTTTGCTCGAAGTAGTGAGAGAAGTTCCTCGTGCTTAAACATCATGTTTCTAATCATCGCAACCCAAGGAGTTGTTTCCTTTTACAATATCCATGTCAAACTCCCCCAAATCTCTTTGTTTTGATACATCGCTGATTGAATACCAAGTCCCCTTAGGGTTTTAGGCTTTGTAATTTCATCTCAACTAATCAAGTGAATTTTCCTTTTCTGGTCTATGGTGCCCCAAAAAAAGTTTCTGTTAATCCTGTCCAGTTCTTTGCACACTGAAATAGGAAACAAAGTACACTACATATAGTAGGAGGGAATCATGGATAAAACTGATTTGACCAAACTAACCCTACCAGACATCGATAAAAGTTTTGCCCTCCAATCCGAAATTTTATTTCTAACTTTATTCAGAACAAAGTTAAAGGAGTTAACTTTCGAGTTTGACAAATCAAGAGGAAAACCAAGGTTATGCCCAAAATTCTCAACTGTTTTAAACTTTAAAATCCTTGAGATATCTGTTCTTTTGGCAGTAGGTACATTTTTTGAGAAACCCATGATCGACTTACCCTGATTTACCTTTTGTCCAGAAATGGCGCAAAACACTTCTAAAACCGAGTTGATACAGTTACAATTGTCAGGTGTTGCCTCTCCCATGAGAATGAGGTCATCATCAAAGAAAAGGTGGGATAAACTCATGTTACCTCTTCCCACTTTTATTCATTTCCATTGTCCCTGCATAACTTTTTCATTGATAAGAAACTTCAGTATACATAGAATAAATATGTACGGAGATAGAGGATCACCTTGTCTAATACCTCTTGAAGGGTAGAATTTTTCAAGTTTCCCCCAATTAAACAAAATCTCAATCGAAGACGTGGAAATAAAACTCATAATCAACTTAATGACTGTATGAGAAAATTTAAAGAATTTGAGTGTACGGCTGATGAAATCCCATTCAATTCTATCATAAGATTTTTCAAGGTCAATTTTTATAATCATGCACCCTTTCTGGCCCTTTTTATTATTTGAAAAATGTAGCACTTTTCTAAGTAAAACCACATTATCAGAACCTCTTCTACCTAGGACAAAGCTAGTCTGAAAAGGATAGATGATATTATTCAGGACCGGTTTGATTCTATTCACCAGAATTTTGAAAATCATTTTATAAATAGAATTGCGAAGACTTATAGGTCTGAATTGGGAGACCGAATTAGACTGACTACATTTTGGAATTAGGCAGATAAACGTCACGTTCCAACTTGTAGGAACAAACCCCTTTTAAAAACCTCACTAACAGTATTTGTCAAAGAGCTGCCAGTACAATTCCACAACTTTTGGAAAAAAGTTGGATGAAGGCCATAAGGGCCCGGAGCTTTAAAAAGTTTAAGATCCCAAATGGCTTTCCTAATTTATTTCAAAGTGATAGAATTGTTTTGGCAGCGGATTCAACCCTATATATGGCCAACCACTATCATCCATCTCCTAATACTTGTTCTCCAATATCATAATTTCTACAATAACATGCCACTAACTTTCTTGCGATCGGACATGAGGCACAATCAGTGTCACAGTAGGCTATCATGTTCTAGAAATTGGTTGAGGTCGGGAAAAATAATCTTATCCCCGGGTTAGCCTTTATATATCGAACGATCCTCATAGTTGCATTCATGTGAGAGGACTTAAGATTATGCACTAATTAACATAAGAGGTGTACCAGATAAGTAATGTCTGATCTAATGTACCGATGATTCTTTTATAACAATCCCCATTTTAGAGTTTCGTATCTTCTAGATTGAGTTTGAAAATGTCATCCTATTCACATGAAGAACTTGACATTTTGTTTTAAAAGATTGACAGTGTGTTTCACGTTTATCAAACCAAAAAACTATCTAAACAAAAAAAACAAAAACAAAATCTGATAACAGCTTAAGGTCATATTTGCGTTGATTAAGCATAATACCTTCTTTTGATCGCACTATCTCCAAACTAAGAAAATATCGTAATTCTCCTAAATCTTTCAACGTGAAATATTGAAAGTTTTCAAATGCTAGGGGTCATCAACATTTCAATATTTTCTTATAAATTACTACGAATAGTTAATTATTTTGATATTTTCTTATAAATTTGCACGTGAAAGTACAACTGACTAATTTATAAGAGCACGATAACATCGCACGATACACGTATTGATAAGTATGATAACACACACGATTTGTTACACACAATAAAAGTATCTATTTACTACTTGAACTTTAAAGTATATAAAATTTATTATATGAGTTTTTTAAATAAATTTGCTAACTAACTTAAAATAGATTTGCAAATTGTTACCTCTATATAATTTTACTATTAAATTGTGATGAACTTGCATTTCTATTATTATCTTACTTTATTTTTTTGTGCAAATTGTTATATGAACTTTTAAAGAAAAAAAATAATTTGCTAATTGAATTTTACAAAAGTTTACACTTTGCTAGCCAAATTTTGAATTTTTTTGCAATTTACTACTTATCATGGACATACGTGTGCATCTTTCCATTATCTATTTATCCATTTATATATATATATATATATTAATTTGGCTAAATCACATAGGATGTTGACAAATAAGTTTTTTGTTGCATTTTCTTACTCCTAATGTTAAATTAACATCTTCTAATTGGTCACTGTCAAACATAAAATTCTGATTTCTAGGTGTCATGTCATGTAAATCACTTTAAAACTCTTCAAAGTCTCTCATTCATTCTCAAGATAAATTTACAAATCTCAAATCATTTCTCTTATAATTATGATTTTTCTTTAAATTTATGTAATGAAATTTATATAATAATAAAATACTTAATAGGGTTTAAATTCACTCAGGTACCTCATAAGTTGGTTTTTTACATCGAGGTACCTCAAAGATTTTTTTTTTTACTTTTAGGTACCCCAGAAGTTTGAAGTAGAGCTACATTATTTTGACATCCAAAATGGATGGAATCCGTCATCTGTCCGTGTCCAATTATATTGGATAGTTATAAGATAATTGACGGTGTCCAAGTTTAATTCAGTTGAATTTGATATGGTAACTGATTACTGCTTGTTTTGGTGTTTTTTTGGAGCCTTTCAGACTCGAAATCAAGGTAAGATGATTTAGATTTTGTCAGTTCCAGGTCTTCCTATCATAAGTTTGTATGGATTTGTTGACGATGTGCTTGTTATTATTCTTTGTTGTAACAGAGAAAACTCGCCCAACGATCAGAAAGAGTGAAGTCTGTATATCTGCATCCAACCGAACCATGGTATGCAACTGTTGCGATTCTAGCTTTGGCATGTGATCAGTATGTTGATGAGATCCTTTTTTTGCAATTCTAATATGATGTAACTCATAACCAAATGCTAACACTAAGATTCTGAATAACTGAACATGTGTCTGATGCAAGCATTTGCTTCTTGCGGGATCCTAGCAAGCTTGTATTCTGGAACAGTTTGTATTTGAAACTACCAGACACAGGTAGGGAAATGTGTGGGATGGATAGATATGAACTGCAATAGTGCAATCTCTAAGAGATCTTTAAGAACTTTTAACTAATTTCTTTTATGTTACTGTAGACCATGGTGAAATCATTCGAAGTGACTGAGGTTCCAGGTGCGCTCATTCATTCATGAGGAAAATAGGTTTTATGCATTTTTCTCTTCTCTGAGCTGGACTGTCACAAATATCCAACTTATATTCCAGTAAGGTCAGCAAAGTTCATATCCCGAAAGCAGTGAGTTGTGGCAGGAGCAGATGATATGTTTATCCGTGTTTACAATTACAACACAATGGACAAGGTCAAAGTATTTGAAGCACATGCAGACTACATTAGATATGTTGCTGTTCATCCAACGCTTCCCTATGTGCTTTCATCATCTGATGATATGCTGATCAAGCTTTGGGACTGGGAGAAGGGCTGGGTCTGTACTCATTATTACCCATTATTAAATTATTGCGGTGAAATAAACTAAGTCATTCTGCACCAATTTGAGAGGATCGAAGTACTTCAGTTTACTCGTTGAGGTATAACTAAAGAAAAAATATCAGATATAATTATTTTCTGTTGAATTGTGTCTTTTTCTTATGCAGAGCTTTCTACATGCTTTACTTGATCGAAAGGGCAAAAAAGTGCCTCGATTTTTCAACAACCCTGTTCATTATCCATCACCTCTTGTGTATCCTTTATGGAGGTTGGCCTTCCTCAATAACAAGGTGGATTGTGAATGGGACTGGATTGGCAGTAATGGCTTTACTGGGTGAATATTTGTGCATCAGGTGAGAATTTCAGAAAATTCCAATTACACTGTATCATCGTGCAAGTAAGTATCGCATAATAGTGATAATAACCTTGTAGATTTTTCATAAATAGTGTGTCTATTGCAAAATCTTACGTTAAAATGCAGAAATTGGAGCAACTAATTACCAGTACATATGCTTTCCCTTGTAGCATAAACTGTTTTCTCCTAAAAATGGTAAAACAATTGCTGGAAAAGACAACTTGTTACTAACAGATGAAGTAAAGTAGGTAGCTTTGCTTGTATTTTGGCACTATGACTTTCTGGATTTTAAGGCGACTCCTTGCAGAAGTGTCTCTTCAAACATTAACTTTTTTAGGTTTCTTAGTAATTTTAAAGAATTTTTTGGGCGTATGATGTTGCTATATTTGGTACCTAACTATGTCCTGGAAACAAGATTAATGTCTAGCTAAGAATGTTTTTACTAGGTTCATTCAATTCCTTTTTAATTAATATCTCCTAGTAATGCTAAAATTAAGTGTAAGGATCTCATATGAGATGGCTATGAAGATCTGTGAATGTGTTGATAGTGGTAGTAGTGACACAGTTCCTGGGTTTGAACACACTTATCCTCTTGCAGATGTTTGAAGAACACAAAGAACCGAGGAAGGATTTGGTTGGTTCTAGATAAGAGATATAGGGGAGTATCTGCTCCAAGTTACAAAGTGAATGGATTGCAAGGGATTGAGACAATTCATGCTTCTTAGGATTTGGCTTAAATTGTTTTACACAGATTCTAGGATTTGTTGACAATGAAATATTCTTATTATGATTTTTATACAAGTTTGGTCTCTTCCATTGACACACGGTTCGTGTTGTTCGACAAGTTGTCATTCTCTTTACATCATAGATTAGGTTTATGCTCACCATGTAACTCCCTAAACTTGAACAATTGTGTTATTAGTCTAACATAACTTGACAAAGTCTGTTATTTTCACTTAATTAGATCCATAAAATAAGTATTTCTTTTAGATTTAAGTAGTATATCACTTACTTATATTAATTTTAAATCACTTTTTTTTTCTCTTTCGAATGTTTGCTAAATGAGGGTGTCACATACTACATATGGAATCTGTCATATGTTAACTTGTCAAGCACGGGAGCAAATAATAATTTAGTATCTTTGGAACCTTTCAACACTCTGGACTTGTCAAGCACGGATTAGGGCCGACAATAGTGCGGTGAAAAACCCATAACCATGGTTATAACTGTTACTGTTTAATATGTTTAACCGTACCATTATGGTGCGGTGCGGTTATGGTGATGAATTTTCTACCCATAATGGTTATGGTTATGGTATTTGAGTTATACCCATGGTTATTATATAAATATAATGCTGATTTATTATTAATAAACTAATTTATATAATATACTAAATAAAAATTATATAATTGAAAATTTGAAATTGTTGAAGATTGAAGGCGCCAAAGTCCAACGATGGTAATATAGATTGATGTATTTTTTAAAATAAAATTTTCAATCTTTTATTGTATTACATGTGTGGAATGAATATGGGTATACGGGTAAAACCATGGTTAATAACCACGGTAATTTTAATGGTTATGATATTGAAAATTATACCCATAATGGTTATGGTTATGGTATGTGGTTTAAAAATATGGTATGATTATAGTATTTGTCATACCCAGACTATACCATAACCATCGACGGCCCTAGCACATATGAAAATTTTGAGGAAAGACTTCCAAATTGAGGTGGGTCCATCTTTTGAAAAATGGGCATAGACTTTGAGGAAAGACTTCCAAATTGAGGTGGGTCTTTGTTTTTGAAAAATGGGCATAGACTTTGAGGAAAGACTTCCTAATTGAGGTGGGTCTCTTGTTTTGAAAAATGGGCATATTACTCCAAACTTTTTTGGTCCAAAAGAAATAGGGGAAAAGTATGAAATTGCACCCGGATGTTTGCAACAATTGGTAATTGCACCCATGATGTTTGTTCTTACACCCGTATGTTTACGTTTGTTTGTAATTGAGCTTTTCCATCCAATTCAGACAGTAACCGTTAAATTTGACCTAATATACCTAAAATACCCCCAGAACACATTAATTAACTGTCAAAGCCAATTGGTAAAGTGCTAAAGCTAAACTCAATCGATCTTCCATATTCTAAGGTAAAGTGCAATCTATCTTCCTACATAATTTGATGAAATAATTTTGCTGCATTATGTCCAAAAAGATCTGGAATCACTGCTGATAGATTAGGTCATCTGCTTCCATCTTTTGGCTCTGGTATATACTCTTCTTCACCAAATATTTGTCTGTCTCATGATTTATAAGCTTGATGCATTCCTGAACAAGCTTAGGCTCTTACAGATACCTTATTATGTAAGTTCTGAGTATATGTGCAGTTCCCAGAGTTGTGTACAGTACATGCTTGATCCACCAAATCGAAAACGAAGATGTTGTTGAATCTATCTTCACTTTACGGTTTCCATCTCGTGGTATCCTTGTACTACTCTACATGTTCCTGATAACAGTACCAATTTTATTCCTTATTTAGTTGCAGACATTGTTTCTGGTTTCAAATGGATTCATGTCGTATTGATTTATCTTTCTTTTTTTTCTGAAAGATGTCTGGTATCTAGTGTTTGTACAGCTTACATGCTGTTGATTTATCCTAAAACCCCTACTAAATCATCCAACCTACCAAATTTACTACATAATATGGACACAGATACCTTAATTCGGGGCAATGTCCATACTTGTGAGGGCAATATAGGAGAAAAAACGATATTATCGTGTCTTTCCAACTTGAACAACTTATCTGAACTCGAGTTGAGCGAATGTTGGGTGGAAGGAGGAATCGATAAGTTGGAGTCTCTAATAAGATTGAGTATACGTTGGTGTACCAAAATAAATAAGTTCCCCAATCTATCACGACTGAAACATCTTGAAGAACTGCACTTTTGGCGTAAGAGGTGCTTGAGCTTGAATGAAGATATGAAGATGGTTCTGATGCAGACGATTCGATCCCGCGCTCAGTTCGTGAAGATCACGACCCTCAGTCTTGTGTTCTGCGTGTCGGTTGTCTTCGACAACATTTCGCTCTGGTTCCTTCCCGTGTCGTTCAATCAGGCCATCGAAGCCACCACGCCGTTCTTCACTGCGATTTTTGCGTTGATTGATCTCTCTAAGTATCGATTGATGCTTTCTCTGCGCCAAAAGAGTGATTCCACTCAAGAAAGATCAAAGTTGAATGTGGATCATAGAAGTTTAACCCATATAGATTAAAGTGTAGATCAAAGTTGGAAACCCTTTTGTGATATCAGCAAGATTCTCAAGAAAGATACTTGTTTTCCCTCATCAGGTACTGGGAAATGCAAAAGGAGCAGTAGCAGTGGTGGTATCGATCCTCATATTCAAAAACTTGGTCTCAGTCACTGGAATGCTCGGCTACGCCTTGACGGTCTTTGGAGTCATACTCTACAGCGAGATGGATTGCTTAGGGGTAAATTGGTCATTTAACATGACATCAGTTCAAATTTAACGACGACACATGCCCTTCACGTGACACTTAACAGGATTTTTTAACGTTGGGTGCAATGACCAACAAAATGTAACATACAGGTGTAAATAATTGCGGCAAAAAACATATAGGTCCAATGACAAAAAATTGCAAACATCCGGGTGCAATTTCATACTTTTCCCAAAAGAAATAAGAAAGACTATTGTTTCTGTGTTGACTGAGGCTAGCTCAATAATTTCATGAATCAAGACAAAAGGACTTGTGTGTATGATGTAACTAGATCAATGGTCTTTATATTAAATACCCTTTCAAAGATGGACGTCACAATCCAAGTCAAGAGTTTTTTAGTATTTGTCAAACAAACTCTGAAACGATTGCTTAAACAACAATAACATAACCAATGAACTGAAAGGATTACATTGTATTGAGTTGTTGCTCTTCTCTAAATAACATTATACATATTTCTAATCAAAGGAAACCTAAATTGTCAAAGTACATAACTTAAATGTTGAATATATATGTTGTCCATATTTGACTATTGAGTTGTCCATTGTTGACACATTGGAGTTGTACATTATTGACATATTTGAGTTGTCCATTGTTGACAGTATTTGCATGACTTGTTAAACTAATTTGATAGAAAATACATAAAAAAATGTAAAGTTCCTTATCTCGAAGTCATTTATTTTCATTGATGTCTATATAAATTAAGCAAATCCTTGCTTCACTTTCTCAAGCCATATACATCTCAACCAAGTCCTCTACTTGATCATCATCATGTACAAATTTCACTTTCTAATATTTCTGCCATTTTTATATCTCCAACACCATCTTGTAGCTATTGGTTTAGAATTTGCAGTTGTTCAACATTCACCTCATGAAATCCAGCTGCCTCTTTGCCATGAGGATGAAGCTGCTGCCTTGTTGGAATTCAGGAGCAGTTTAGATATAGATCAAGATTGCGTGGATTACAACGGATGTTCTAGTAGGAAGCTGGAGCAGTGGAAGATAAAGGGCAACTGCTGCACTTGGGATGGCATTGAATGTGACATTCGAGATGGTCACATCGTTGGCCTTGACCTCGGCGCCACTTTTCTTTCTGGATCCATCAACTCAACTAGTAGTGTCTTCCGACTCCTTCACCTCCAAAAACTTAATCTTGCTTCCATTCATTTCTACTACTCCCATATACCATCTACAATAGGTAACTTTTCAAGACTCACAAGTTTAAACCTATCTGACTGTTGGTTTGCAGGCCCTATCCCATCCCAACTCTTACGTCTGACAAACCTGACTTCTCTTGATCTATCTGGGAATTATTTTTTAGAGCTTACACTGGTCCCTAATCTTGAAAATCTCATTCGAAGTTTAACCAAATTGGAAGAACTTCATCTCTCTACTGTAAACATCTCTTCCCCACTTCCCCATGTGGTTATCTATTTGACCTCTTTGAAGGTTCTTCGCATTTCGTATTGCGGATTAACTGGGGAACTTCCATCTTCCATTTTCAACTTACCAAAGCTGCAAGTTCTTGATGTGTCACTCAACCCAGGCCTCTCTGGTTATTTACCATAATTTCAACCTGGTAGCCTCCTCGAACGCCTATTACTCAATGATGTAAGTATTTCTGGTGGGTTACCAAATTCAATTGGAAATCTTGCATCTTTGACTGAGTTAAGTGTGCATTCTTCCACATTAGGGGGAGTCATCCCTTCCTCCATTATTAACTTGACCAAGCTCACTTCCCTGAGTCTTCCTGCAAGTAAAATCAACGGTTCACTTCCATCTTCCTTTAGGAATCTCATCAACCTTAAGCACTTGGACTTAAATTCAAATCAATTAACTGGTCTGATTCAATCTTACTTTGGGGATCTCATCAACCTTGAGTACTTGGATTTACACTCCAATCAGTTAACTGGTGAGGTTCCATCTCTAATTTCAAAGCTCACCAACTTAACATTACTTGATTTGTCTGACAATAAGTTTCAAGGGACAGTGCAACTAGACATGTTTTTGGGTCATAAGCTTTTAGATACTCTAATTCTATCATCCAACAACTTGTCAGTGATTACCAAATCCAGTGCCATAACGAACCAATCTATCCAACTATTTATGCTAGGATTAGGTTCATGTAAACTACGCGAATTTCCGAAACTGATCCTACAAAATCAGGAAAAACTGTATTCTTTAGATCTATCAGACAATGAACTCCATGGTGTAATACCCACATGGTTTTTCAATGTGAGTTTGGGAAATCTCTTCTTCTTGAATCTTTCACGTAATTTCTTAACAAGTTTCCCACAAAACTCTATCCTTTTCGAATGGCCACACCTTCAAACACTAGACCTTAGTTTCAACGAGTTGCACGGACCGATTCTACTTCCTCCGAAATCCATCACCAGCTACGATGTTTCTAAGAATCATCTCTCAGGAGAAATAGCTCCACTGATATGGAATCATAGTAATCTCAATCATCTTGATTTGTCCAATAACCACTTCACCGGAGTCGTTCCCCAATGTATTGCCAACTTGACTTCCCATCTAGAAATTTTAAGTCTGCATGGCAACAACTTTGTTGGGAAGATCCCTGAGATGGAAGGAAGGTGTGAAGGGTTGAAGATGATAGATCTAAGCAACAATCAATTGGTTGGGCCACTACCGAGGTCTTTGTCGAGTTGCTTAACGTTGGAGTTTCTGAACTTGGGGAATAACATGCTGAGTGATTCCTTCCCTTCATGGCTAGGCTCGCTTGATGCATTAACTGTGCTCATATTACAGTCTAATAAACTGCATGGTGTTATCCAAGATGTAGAAGTAGGTTTCGAGTTCCCTCGACTGCAAATCCTTGATCTCTCTCACAACTTCTTCGAGGGTCACTTGCCATCCAAATTGTTCCAGTTTTGGAATTCCACTAGAACTCCTCATGGATACTTGGGCACACCTGAATTTCACTATTCGACAGCCACAAGCGACTTCTATTACTACACCATGACATTAATGAACAAAGGCAACAAGTTAGAATATCCAAAGATCTTTACTTTAGTCCAAGTAATTGATATTTCGAGCAACAATTTCAGTGGACCGATCCCGACTTCTATTGCAGATGAAACGGGACTTCAGTTGCTCAACCTCTCCAACAACCATTTGGTTGGTACAATCCCACCATACTTGAGAAGTTTGACACAGTTGCAAGCTCTAGACCTATCTAAAAACTCTCTTTCAGGAGGTATCCCACAACAGTTGGTGCAACTAACTTTCCTTGCATACTTCAATGTGTCTGACAATAATCTGTCTGGGTCTATACCCCGAGGGTATCAATTCAATAAATTTGGTGTTGATTCATATGAAGGGAATGAAGGACTCTGTGGTGATCCACTCTCAAGGGATTGTGGGAATAATCTTGAGTCACCACCACCACCACCAGGAGAGGATGAACAAGACTCAGAAATGCCATTTTATATAGAGTGGAAGGCTATTGTAGTCGGTTATCTAAGTACATTCATCGTAACTGCATTGATTGGACACCATAAAATCAAAGTGAGACAGAACTGGTTTGTGATAATTTCTCGACTTAGAGACCAGAAAAGAAGAAGACTTCGACAGAGGTAGAAGAAGAGGTACGTATACTAGATTAAGTTGCTTTAATGCAAGATTCTTAGCATAATTTGTACTCACTAATGATGGCAGGAACGTAACTCCATGGAAATGGTCTGGTCTTTTTCACAAGCTCAGGTGAATAAAAGTGTTATTGTTACAGGTATATATGTGATGATTAGTCATGATATTGGTATTTAACGTGGTTTTAACTTCCAGATATATATGTATTGAATATTATGTAATCTTCCTTAAAAGATAATAAAGATGTGGGATAATGGTTCCATTGAGACCATATGTTTGACTCATGTAATCGTTAGTACCCATATGTTGTTTCTTGATACTTTATGTTTCAGAATGTTGTTTTTTAGTCAAAATTACTGTTGACCGTCAAGTTTAACTAATGGAATAGTGATGTGGCGCTGACTTGACGGATGAAAAATAAAAATAAAAAAATAGGAAAATTAAAATAAGTAGGAAAAAATAGAAAAAACAAATTAAAAAATATATTTTTAAACTTGATATATTAATAAAAGTAAAAATGTTATATATATATATATATATAAATTTGGAAACGTTGTAAAATTAAAATTAAAAAAATAAAACTAAAACTAAATTGAAAAAATTAAAATATAAATACACAAATATAAAAATTATTGTTTATAAATTTATTTTTGAATAAAAAATTGAAAATAGGAAAAAAAAAAAAAAAACTAGCCAAGGATTCTTGGGTCCAATTGACCGGGTCTAGCCCCTACTTGCCCAGGTCAGGGTCCAACCCAACCCAAGTTTGACCCTAGGGTGGGTCCGGTCAATTGGACCCAAGAGTCATTGACTAGTTTTGTTTCTTCATTTTTTTAAATATATTTTGGAATTTATAATTTAATTTTTTGAATTTTTAATACAAATTAATTTTTTTATTAACATTTATTCTACTTAATTTTTTAATTTCCAAATATTTTTTATTTTTTGAAAAAAGAATGTTTAGATTTTTTATTTGAAATTGATATATTTTTATTATTTAAATTAAATATTATATCAAATATCTACGTGACAATGACGTGGTGCTGACATGGACCATTTAACATAAAAATGTAACGTAAAGAGTACAAGACAACATTCTTAAACATATGTCATATAGTATCATACATTAACCTAACAATTCTTAAAGTACCATCCGATAACATGGATCAAAGATAAGGTACCATTGGAACCATTAATCCTAAAAATGATCACACTCTCATTGCACATACAAACAACAAATGTTCACTACACTCATTGTAAACTAGTAGAACCCTATACTGAACGCCCACTAAAAGATGAGTGTCAAATTTCCAGACTAACACACCCATGACACATTTCAAGTGAAGAATTTATGTAAATCGATGTTTGCAAATATGTGTTAAATGGAGGGCGTTGATGTATGTTTAAGAATCTACCGAATACATTCACTCCCAAGTTCGGACACGTGTGTTTAAGAGTATTTCAAATAGGAGAAGCTGGGGAAAATAGAGATATCAACTGAAATCAAAAACTTATGAGATATATATAATCACTCACTTGATCACTAAACAGAGATGAAGAGACAAAGAGCTATAGCAATCTATATTATACTCTCAAGGAAAATTTTATGAGACTTAATGCATTTTCGTAGCAATGACACAAACTATTCTTCCTCTTAATATGCGCACCAGGACCCTCCTCCATGTCCAGTTCTTCAAGCTTCTTTCCATTGGGGAGCTTCCAATCAAAGTGATACAGTAGAGAAGCTAACAGAACCTCCATACTTTCATTTGCAAATACTATTCCTGGGCACATTCTCTTTCCTGACCCAAATGGAAGAAGATGGAAATGGCTGCCGTTGAAATTAACCGAAGAGTCTACAACTACTAGCATGCAATTTTACTAGTTGTTCAATACTCGAAGTTTTTAAAGTGTCTCTAACTACTTCTGTATTAGCAGTTAGCTCATCATCCATGATTTTAAGGCAAATTGTAGGTTTCCCTAAATAGGCAATGCTACAAATCGTAAAAATTGATTCTCTTTTCCATTTTTTACAAGTGTTGTTTATCGTACATTCTTCCTCAATCACTTTTTCTTGTTTTTTTTCTTCTTTCAAGTTCACTCTAATTTCACATTTTGTAGAATTTTCCTTCCCGATATATACTTATTGAGGTCTTCCATGTTGTCTTCTTGTTTTCAGTCCCTTGCTTCTAATTGACTTGAGATTTCTCATCAATGAATTGTATAAGGTAGTTTATTTTCTTCTTCGGACCATTATCAATTTCTGTCTTTTAACACGATCTCTTTTGTTTTATCTGCAGTAATCCTTAAGGTTAAATCGTGAATATATATTGTAACTCCAGTTTGGTTCTCTGCTCTTCTAGTAGAGTAGGTTATTTTTTACGTTTAGCTAAAAGATCTAGTTCTAAGCTTGCTCTGTGGATGAGATTCTGCCACCTTATTCAAAACTTCAACCAATAAGCTACGTACTCAAAAAACAAAGGAGATATGCCAGAATTCACTACGGGAGAGTATTTTGTTGTCGACTGAAAATATGTTCATTAACGACTCATTTGTTGAGCCGTTAATTAAAGACAGCTCAATTAAAAATGAGTCGTCATAATAAGTGTCGTCTTATTTATGACGAATCAATTAGGAATGAGACGTCAAAAGGACGACTCAATAAGAATGAACCGTCAAAAGGACAGCCCAATAAGAATGAGTCGTCAAAAGGACAGTTCCTTCAATTTATCATCAGTTTATTTATTGTCCCTCTCTCTTTCAACCTGTAGACGTGCTCGTACACGTCTTTCTATTTCTTCTTCAGATATGCTAGCTTTCTGTGACCTATGTACCATGGTCGGTGTCACGCCAAGCACATATCCTTTGATTCGCCCAGGTTTTTCTCCACTTACAACCTCACGATATACACTTTCTTCCCTTATAAGTGGATCCTCATCTGGGTTATGAGAAGTGCGATATGCTAATAAGGATTTTCCATGTTCCTACAACAGACAATTAAGAATAATGTTTAATACATCTTCTATAAATAAAACTTGTATACAAAAGTTAACTTTGAAAAAATTAAGTATTACCACTACTAAGGCTGCCACTTCATCAACAAATGCACCATTATTCTTACGGACATGGGCATACTCATAAAATTCCAAACTCCCCACGGGTTTTTTATGCTCTTGTTCCTAGAATGCAAAGCACTACTAGAAATTATGTTAAATAAGATAAATATGTATTTAAAAGCATTCATACAAATCTATATTTTGCACAAGCAAAACTCTCTGACCCGGTTGTGTGAAGAGATGATTGTTGTGATCGAGAATGTTTCCCATGTTTTGATGATTTCTACTCATAAACTATATAAAAATTAAATAAAGGAAGTAAGAATAAATAACATTAATTATAAGAAAAAGAAGCATTCTAATCTGCCCTGCTTCAGAAAATCAATGATCTACTAAGATTTCCCATTGCCATTTCTCCACTCCATTAACTTCTTTTGCTTTGATTTATTCTTTGGTAACACCCGGCTTAAAGTAAACTTCTTTTAGTGAATTTTTGTGATCCTTCCACTTATTGGCAATGGATTTCAGTACAAATATTTCAAAGTATCTTTTAGTATCATCAGGACAAATGAATTTTGACTGCAAACATATTTGTACAAAAATAGATAGTAAGTTAAACATATAAATAAACAATTCATTTAAAAAAATAAAGATAACATATAACTTACTTTTGTGAGGGCTGGTAAATTTTGTGTGAAGTTATCGGGCATATTTTTCCATCCTTTGACATTCACAGGACATATCTGCGATGTTCAAGCCGCTATACCAAGCCAGTTTCCTAGAACTTTTGCTGATTTATCATATGGTTGACCAAATTCATTGCATTGAATAACAATTATTTTGTCTTTTAATTGTCAGACATCTGATGCACGAAGATGACTTTTTTTCCAATATCGATTACCAGAAGTATCTGCTAGACGAAATTAAAATTTATAAAACACAAACATATTGGTCTTATTATATTACATGAGAGTAAAATACATCACCTAAAATTTCCACATGGGTAAGTAATGATACTGGCTCGTTCTGCTGTGACAACTCTCTACCAAATGTTGAGTTAGATGTTGTTAGTGTAGGACAACTAGCATAATGCTCTCTGCCATCACCCTCATTGTAACTACTAGAACCTGAATGTGTGCCTGATATGTCGCTTTACCTGAAATACAATGTATCATTATACATAAATTGACGATATGATTTAATAATGTGTAAATACCAAAAAATAATATATATATTGAACATACTGTATGAGGTACAAAATTAGGTGTACAACTCATTCATCAACACCTTCTCGAATCCAACGATGATGATTATTAAGCTCGTCAACATCTAAATTATGATAAGACATACATTGCATAGAATCATCATCTTCATCACCATCTTCAGTTTTTCCCATATCAAACGTGTCTCTTGGCTTCATCTCCACTACCAAGTGTCAGTCCACATTTTTGGGATCTTGGACATAAAATACTTATTTAACTTGTGATGAGAACACAAATGGATCATCACGCAATCGTTCTCCTGTATGTATCAATCTCGAAAAATTAACTAACATTGTGCCATTTGAATCCTTCTTAAGCCCTCCCGGAGATTTCACATTAACCCAATCACACTGAAATAATATAACTAAATATCGCCCATAATTATCCAGTTCAACAATATCTGATAGTCTTCCATAATAAGTTTGTCCATCTGATTCAACGATTATACCACTATTATGACATTTTATGTTTTTCTCACGATGTTTTGTGTGGAATACAAATCCGTTGATAGAGAATGCACTAAATTTTCTAACAACGGAATTTGGACCAATTGCAAGAGCAATTTCTTCTTGTGAACATTTATTAACAATCATGTCAGGTACCTATATTTTTAGAAATACTATAAGAAGAAATGTATCTAACAAAAAAACTCTGTACATTCAAATAAGCTCAATACAGAACATAAACATGTTTATTAAGCCAATCTGCAAATTTCTCTATAAACAATTGCCCCTCAATGCTTGAAGTTGAAACTGAAGGGTGTTGTTCTGGTTGAACATCAACAAATCTCCTGTCAAGTTCTATTTAATTCAACTCTATCCAAAATATTTTGTTATTAAAATAATAATGTGATAAAGAGAAAACTGACCGGCGGTATGGTTCAAAGATATCACTATGTAGTATGACATAATGATGTGCTTGAGCTAGCAACATCGATCAAGCACCGTTGTCTGAGCACTACTGATAAAATAACCACCTTATGAAAACAAATATTTTTCACCTCCAGCATAGGATAAGATCCTTTTGGGTCGGTTAAATATCGAGTCTAATTGCCCCATAAACCTTTTGCAAAAGGTCATACATCCTTCTGCAATTGATCCCTCTGGTTGAGCTTTATTCCGAATGTAGTTTTTCAAACTGACCAAAAACCTTAAGAATTCATTAGGGAAAAAAATTGTTACATTACTATAACACACATTGGATAAAGAGAGTCAATTGAACTAACCTTTCAATAGGATACATCCACCAGTATTGTACAGGACCATTGTTCTACTAGGATACATTTAATTGTACAGGACCACCTAGTTTTACTTTCACTGGTAGATGTATAATTAAATGCATTATCACAGTAAAGAATTCTGGAGGAAAAATCTTCTCTAGATGACACAGAACAAGTGCTCCACTACTCTGAAGTTCATCCAAATCCTCGAGATGGAGAGTTTTGGAGCACAATTTCTTTAAAAAAAACTGACAATTCATTGAGTGCTAGAACAACATGTTTAGCCAATATACCTCTCAATGCAAGCGGTAGAAGATATTGCATTAGCACATGACTGTCATGACTTTTAAGATAAGCTTCCGCTCTTTCAGGTTTACTCCCCTAGATATATTTGAAGCATATCCATTAGGAACTTTCAAAATTTTCAACAATATAAGAAAGCTATCTTTCACATCCAATGTAAAGGTGTAACAAGCATGAGGCAAATAAGGCTTCCCATTAGGACGATCTACAGGATGAAGTTCAGGTCTTATACTCATAGCCTTTAAGTCGTATCTAGCCTTCTCATTATCTTTTTGTCTTCCATCAATATTCAACAATGTACCAATCACGTTATCGCAAACATTTTTTTCTACATGCATCACATCCAGATTATGTCGAAAAAAAATATATTTCCAATAAGGCAATTCGAAAAATATGATCTTATTCTTCCACAAAATACTGTTTTGAGTAGATGTCGAGGCACCTTGTTCAGAGTAATCATCTCTCTCCAAAATATCTTCATCCTCATATGTTGTATCAACAAATATGTTGTTACCATATCTTGATCGCTTCTTACTGCATTTACCATAACTATTTGTTAACCTCCTCATTTGCTCAAAAATTTGCACACCGGAAAGAGTTGTTGGTGAAAGTCGCATCTCAGTTGTACCATCAAACTCCGTTTTTTGAAGACGGAATTGATGATCTATGCGTAACCACCGTCGATGACACATATAACAGTATTTGCCACCGTTATCCAACCACAAAGACTCAGTTGAATAATCACATATAGGACATGCAACTCGACCTTTAGTACGCCATCAAGATAAATTAGCATATGCAGGAAAATCATTAACAGTCCACATGAGTGATGCACAAAGTGTAAAGTGTTCACCCTTCAACGCATCATATGCCTCAACACCATTCCAAAGTTGATTTAATTCTTCGATCAATGATTTTAGATAAATATCTATATCATTTCAGGGACCTTTTTCACCAGGGATGACCATTGACAGTATAAGAGACGACTTCTTCATGCACGACCATGGCTCCATATTATAAGGAATTATTAAAACATGACATGTACTATAAGTTGCACTCATCGTCCTAAATGGATTAAAACCATCACTGGTGAATCCTAGTCTAATATTTCGTGGGTCAGATGCAAAATTTGGGTAACACTCATCAAATGACTTCCACGCCAATGCATCAGCGGGATGTCTCAATACTCCATCCACTGTTCGACCCTCCTTATGCCAGCGTATCGAAGATGCAATCTTTTGACATATATAGAGGTTTGAGTCTTGGAATTAAGGGAAAGTACCGTAATACTTTTGCAGTTTTTCTTTTTCTTTTTTCCAGAAGTGGTCTCTTCTATATGATCATCATCTAGGTCTTTTTTATGATTTTCCCACCTCGAAAGACCACAAGTTTGACAACTGGAATATTCAGCATTTTCACCCCAATACAACGTGCAATTATTTGGGCATGCATATATCTTATCATACCCAAGACCCAATTTTGTAATCAATTTCTTAGCATCATAATAAGAAACCGGAAAAATTGCTGAAGGAAATGCAATTCTTAATACTTCAAACAACATATCAACTGATTTCCGAGATCAACCACCAACTGTTTTTATATTAGATATGTGTAAGATGAATGATATCACTGTGAATGATTCAGAATTGGGATATAATAGTTTTTCACATTCACTCATTAATTTTTGAAGATGTGAAATTTTTTCATGGCCAACATTCTGTTGTTCTAATCATGGCCAACTTATTCTTGAATGCAATTGTTTAAGCAATTCTTGATTAAAACCTACCCTTGTTTTATAGCACATTGTTTAAACAATCAATAAACAGTTAGTACTTAAACATCCATCAAAACCAAAGTAGGGAATGGAATCCATTTAACCTGATAAGCAATGGCCCAAGAACCACGCCACTACTGTTGAGGGCAGCTATTGCACTTTCAGCCTGCACCAAGTGAAAAAATATAATAACTACAACAGCTTCCGTGGTATACCAACTCCAGTAGCAGATTCCTTGTTTGGATGGGGCACATTAGATGGAAGAAGAAAAGGTGGTCGGACAAGAATAGGTGATCACAACAAAGTAATTAGAGACAAGGAAGATCATGTCCTTGAAATTTGAGGGTCAAACAAGTAATTAGAGACAGCTCTTACAGATACAGAGCAAGAGGTTTGAGTATCAATCAAAAGTAGCAAGGTGCAACACACACTGTAACATATGACTTGATTCAGCAAACTTATCTTCCTTGAACTAACAGTTGTACTTGATTCAGCAAACTTATCTTCCTTGAACTAACAGTTGTGCAGTGAGCACATAATGGGCTTGGTAGCACAGTCCCTAGGCAGTTATCATTAGTCATATAGAATGTACTTCATCACCAACGATTGCTACCGAATTTTGTTTGGATCACTACACACATATTTTTACTTAATATTGATTTTCAATGACTAAAAGTACTCACAAACAATTTCATTAACCGAAATCATGAACAATTTCATAAATCAAATGATTGAGATGAGCATGGAAGAGTTGATTTCATAAACAATTTCAACATGAACTGAATTAATGATACAATTGATGATTTTTGAACCCAAAAATAATACAACTAGGACATATTACCTGGAAATCGAAGGTTGATGTCGAAACTAGGGTTTGCACAATTGATGATTTTTTATGTTTTCTGTGATAAATCAAATAAGGAGAGACATATATAAGAAGAAGCAAGGTCGAATCGTTGAAGTAATTGAAAATAAAACTTAACGATTCGAAAGAGTGGCGCGCGGTGAGAGTTTCGACAGAGAAGAGTTCAACAGAGAGCTTTGAAGGAATGACTTTTGTTCGACAGAAAGGAGACTAATACTTTTCAGGGACGGCTCAATATTATTTGAGTCGTCAAAAATAGTTTTCATTTAAAAAATTTGTTTTTTAACGTCGGCTCAGCATTATTGGGTCGTCGAAATTGTTTTTTATTAAAAAATATTTACTTTTCACTGACGGCTCAACAATATTGGACCGTCAAAAATAATTCTGATTAAAATAATTCGTTTTTAAATGACGACTCAATAGTGTTGAGTCGTCAAAATTATTTTTGATTTAAAAAAAAATATATTTTCAATGACGGCTCCACATTATTGAGCCGTCAAAAAGAATTTTGATTTAAAAAAAATATTTTTAGCGGCTCTTTCAATATTGAGCCGCAAATATAGCTGGCGGCTCTAGAAATTGAAGTACCATCTGATAACATGGATCAAAGATAAGGTACTAATTGCACATACAAACAACAAATGTTCACCATTGTGCAGAATGATTACACATGTTTCAAAATGTGATTAATTGGTTTTTCCATGTTGCTAATTGGTTACACATGTTTCTTACAATGTGACTAAATGGTTAATCCGTTAAAAGCTGTTCTTTTTTCCGTAAAATTCGCATGTGCGTAACACGTGATCCTTATTTAAACAATTTACGACATCATGAAAAGACCATTTTGCCCTTCTGCATGAGTCTCTCCCCTATTTCCCCTATTTGACAGTTCGTATTTGTGTTTCGGTTTTCTTCAAGGCTTCCAGTTGTTTCTCCTCTTCCGATTGCGTTCCACCTCTGTGCAAAGGCTCACGTATACTATGTCCCTTACTTCTTTTCTTCATGCGTAGTTGTGTGTGTTTGTTTTGCTGGTTGCGGCGACCAAGGAGTGATGAGTTGCTGAAATCGGGTCTGTGCGTGTTGTTTCGAAGGCTCCATTGTGAGTCTGAAATCAAGTTTGTTGTAGTTTTGTTTAAATGGTTGTTATGCTCCTGTTTAGTTAAGTTTGCAGTGTTTTTGTTCGGTTTTATTGGACTTCAATTTTTGTTATGTTATTTTGAAGTTGGTAATTCAGTTTATAATTCTAAAAGATTTTGTATTGCTGAACCAGGAAAAGTTTAAAAGAGTGATTGTTTGAAGTTACTGGCACATGGCTACCAATGTCACAGTTGTTATCCGCCACGATGGGAAGTGGATTGACAAGGAGGAACCGAATATACGAGGGTGAACTTGAGTCACTCCATGTCCCGTACGAGAAGTTGAACTACTACGCATTGACCGGACTAGATGAAGTGTACTGTGATCTTGTGACGAATGGATCTATCTTTTGGTTGCCTCCTGGTAGAAATCCAAACACTGATCTTGAAGCCATCACTTCAGACCCCGATCTGAAACCAATATTAGAGTGTCAAGGAAGAACAACGTAGATTACTATGTACGTAATGCCTCCGTTTGATCGAGAAGATTGGGCGAAGGATCCATTCCTTATGCAGTTCCGCAACAAGGTGATAAACAAGAGTCGTAGATCATGGTGTGTGAAGGAGCCTGAATTGATTATTGACCGACAACCAATAGATCACATTTTCAAGAATTGAGTCCCAGATAATGAGAAGGGTAAGAAGAAAATGTTTCCTGGGACATTATCTGAAATGAGCGATGACCTCGGCGAAATGAAGAATTTTCTCAATGATTTAAGGAACTTCAAGTTTTCGAGTGACAGTGAAAAGGAAAGTGACGATGAAGAAGAAGATTTAGATTTTGTACCGAAGGAGGGGACCGACGAGGACTATACAAGTACGGATGATAATGATGAAGTAAGTAGAGAAACGGTCAAACATGAGAAAGCAGATAGTTCAGGTGTTGATCCTACAAAGCTAGGCCAAAGCACCAGCACTGATATGAAACCGAAATCTGACAGAAAGAGTAAATCAACAGACAAAGTAGACTCCATGTTTGACTCGGAAGAAGCCGGATTTAGAGATAAAGTTAGCGAATGTAGAAGCGACAGTCTGGAAGTTGGAACGAAAGATGATACGGGAGAAGATGCGAATAGTTCCGAAAGGCATAGATTTTACCAACCTGACAACGATGGTGCAAACATGGATCTCAGCTTTGGAATGTCATTCGATAGTATGGCCTACTTCAGGAAGGCAATGGGGGACCATGCGATAGTGAATGTGTATGATGTCGATTTCATCGTGAACAACGCAACAAGAGTGGAAGTGGTTTGCAAGCACACATGCAGATTTAAAGTTATTGCGTGAAGACTTAACCGTGAAATGACCGTGGAAATCAGTCGTCTAGTTAAAGACCATCAGTGTCCCCATGCACATAATAATTAGAATATTGGGATGAAATGGGTTTGTGACAATTTAATCGAAATGCTTCGTGATGACCCAGAATTAAAGGTACGTCAAACAACTTTAACAAATATATCGGTTGACTGCACGTGCACATGACTAACGGTTTTGTGCTTGTTTAGGTAATTTCACCTGCAGAATAGTGTCATTCGAGGTGAGATACAACGAATATTTGGATAGAATGTCAACCGTTATACTGTTAGTCCTGGACTACAGATGGCAAATGAGAAGCTTGTCGATGATCGTATTGAGGAGTATGGTAGGGTTCAGGACTATGCAGACACACTGATGGAACATAACCCTGGAAACACCGTTGTCCTACATGTGGACTTAGTTTCAAGCCCTTTACGACCCAGGTTTGAGAGATTTTATGCGTGTCTGAAGGCTTGTGTAAGTGAGCTGAGAAATGGGTGTAGGCCTTTCATAGCCCTGGATGGCTGTTTTTTGAAGAGTCCTGATGGTGGACAACTTCTCTGTGTTGTGACAAAAGTTGCGGACAATGTGTTGTTTCAGGTTGCGTTTGCATGGGTGGAGGCTGAAAACCACCAATCTTGGAAGTGGTTTCTGGAAATTCTGGTTGGTGACATTGGTACAGATAGGATATGGACAGTGATGTTAGATCAACAGAAGGTATGTTTCATTGATATTTGATTAAATGGTTAGCCTTGTTAAGCAAATTGTGGTTAATTGATGCTTCATGTTTATCTATTTGTGATTATTTCATTAGTCATGTTTAGTTCACATTTTATTAAATGGTGATCTGTAGGGTTTGATACAAGCTGTCCAAGCTATAATACCACAGTCTGAGCATCGGTATTGCATGCGACATATCTACTAGAATATGCAAGTTAGAGGATTGGGAGAAGTAGAGGTGAGGAAACGTGTTTGGTCAGCTGCATGTGTGTATACCTATACAAGACAAAAATGACATATGGACTTGTTGAAGAAAGCAAACACAAAAGCATGGGAGTTCATAACAGCTATAGACACAACTGCATGGTGTAGATATCAGTTTAGGCGATCTTCAAAAATTAATTTGTTAGTGAATAACATTTGCGAGAGCTTTAACAATAAGATCATCAATGTTATAGACAAGCCTCTAGTTACATTAGTTGAGGAACTTCGAAAAATGATGATGCACGCAAAGACTCAGTTAGGCGAGCTCTGGAAAAACATAGTCAAGAAACTCTGAAAGATGCCAGCAGGGATAGGTAGTTGTCGGGTATTATATGCTGCAGACGGTGAATATGAGGTACATACTGGACCGACTATTTCGTATAAAACCAATGTTTACGATAAAACATGTAGTTGTGATGCTTGGGAATTAAGTGGTCTACCTTGTGTTCATGCAATTGCCTGCTTGTCGTACTCCCGTATTCATGAAGTCACACCATTCTAACATCCATTTTATCATATGCGTGCATACGAGCAGACGTATGCAGGTGTTATACACGTGATGCTGGGGCGTGATGAGTGGGCACATACCAATTCCTTACAGGTTAATCCACCTGTTTTTAAGGCACGTTCCGGAAGAGCAAAGAAAAAGCGAGGTCGTTCAGCCATTGAAGACTCCCACACATGTAGTTCTAGACTGAGTAAAACTGGTTTAAAACAGTTTTGTTCAGAATGCATGGAACACGACCATAATAAAATAGGTTGCTCAGAAAGAGTCGAGGATGAGGTATGTAGGTTCTTAACCTTTTGGTTTTGTTAGACATACATACCAACTGATTTAACGTTTTGTTGGGTCAGACTTTGCATAGGAAACGACTATTCCAAAACTCTGAAAGTGACCTACCAAAAGAAAGTTACATACCGATGCGCAGACTGAGAATACACCACCTTTGGGGAAGGCGAAGACACAGTCGCAATCCCAAACATCCTGACAAAGTAGTCAGTCAAAGAAAGTTAAAAGTCATGTTTGAAGGAAGAAGTTGCATATGCGAAATAAGGGTGAACCGAAGGTTGCTTCACAACAAAATACACCTGGAGTTGAACCACAATCACCGACCGCTGTACCTTTGGGGACACCAAATGCAATAGAAGGTGTACCTGTTGGAACTGAAAGTGAGGGGTTCACAACTCCAGAAAGGCATTTGAAGACATTAGCCGTCAAATCATCATCAGTAGTATGCCAACACAATGTAAGTTCGATTTACTATAAGTATTATACTAATTATTAACTGTCGTGTGAACTAGATGAAAAAAAACAGGTAAGGGACGAAAGTTTAAAACTTCTCCAAAGCCGACTTATGTGGATATCGAAGACGATGTCGTATATTCGGCACCAGTCCTATCTGAATCAAGAGAAATAATTCTGCATAATCTACCACTGGAAATAGTTTTACCCAAAAGGACAAGACAACACAAAAGGTCAATGGGTCAGTTTGGATATCCGGGTGACAAACGAGCTACACAGTGAAAAAACTGTCAAAGTTGTTTTGAGATTTTTGTGAAATGTGTTGTGGTAGCTGAAAATATGTTTTGGAGTAACTTTCTTGTTTTAGTACTAACATATAGTCGTACCAGGTTTAAACTGTTTTGTCACTTGATGGTGAACTTGTTCTGCATGTTTTGTTGTAAATTGGTGTTTATGTGAACCTTGTTGTTCTGGAGGTTTTGTTGTAAATGGGATGTTTCTGTGAACCTTGGAATGAAATGGGGTTGTTAATGTTGTCATGACATTTTGTCTATTTAATCGCATTTATATGAAACATGCTTAACTATTTAATCACATACTACGCTTACAAGTTCACCTATTAATCACATTACAAGAAACATATATAACCATTTAATCACATTATATGCATACATATGTAACCATTTAATCAAATTTTCATTTAGCATGAACACTTTAATTAAGTTACTATTCAATGAAACTCAGGATATCAACAACTGAAACTTAGGTTCTGAAGAACAACATCAATACATAATACATCTTATTGCTTCCATTTCAAGAAAATATTCAACAACAAATGGAAATACATCTACTTCATCACTACATTGATCAAAAGTAAAGAACACACAAAGATTAATGTAGCACACAACTTCCAAAGGTTTCGATTTGCAGCAATTGACAACACATCTTGCATTCACACCTTCAGATTTCACTTCTTCATACAGAACTTGAAACTTGAAAATGATGTTTCTTCCATAAGGGCACATGGGTAGATGTTCCTATTCCAAAAATCTGCACCTAGAACCATCCATCAACTAGTACCATCCATGAACCACTGAAAATTTACCCTAATTGTTTCAATTAGGGTTCTCACCAGACTGATTGGGACAGTATACTCAAAATACTAGAGTGGGAACGAGCGAACGAACATACCGAGACTGATCTCGACGATTGAGGAGGACGAACTCGGTGCTTTCATTCTTCATGATCATATTCGAAGTAGGCGGAAGTGCGGGACTCCATATGTCCACGCGATACAATTATAGGCAAGAAGTCAATGACATTTTCGTAACTTCATATGAGTTTATGGTCACGTTTTAGACACATGGTTGATTTAATGGTGATTTCGGTACAAAAACCTTGAAAAAGTGTAACCAATTAATTAAATAATTGTTTTTTTTTATAATAAACCGATTAGGAGGTCGCCCTTCTTCCCTCGTTTCTAATTCAGTTTCTTTGCAACCTTGAGCTCCAACCGCACTCACTCTATACCCGCGCCGCCGACGCCGCCACGTCCTTTCTTCAAATCGGTCTCTCTCTGTTCCGCTCCCTCTTCACTTCTTCTCTACTTTACTTCTGATTCAGAATTTGAGGATTCAGTCAAAACCGTAACAAATTCCCAACTGCTAAGACGATGAAGAGGATGATAGCACTGGGCTTTGAGGGATCCGCGAACAAGATCGGAGTCGGCGTGGTGACACTCGACGGAACCATTCTGTCAAACCCTCGTCATACGTACATTACTCCCCCAGGACAAGGTTTTCTCCCTCGCGAAACCGCTCACCACCATCTCCAACATATCCTCCCACTCATCAAGGAAGCCCTGCAAACGGCTCAGATAACCCCGACGGACATTGATTGCTTATGCTACACGAAAGGACCGGGCATGGGAGCTCCGCTGCAGGTACGAAGAATTGATATTTTCTCTTCAATTTCATTTCAAAAGTTTTGTTCTTGCGGCCTTGCCAATTTTGTATGTTACTTGTTCAGGAAAGTGCTCTTCTTTAAGAAATGGATGTTACTTGTTAAGAAAGATGTTACTTGTTAAGAAAGGTGCTTAATTGATCTTAGTTATGGTGTGGTCGGTACCTACATATCATGATTTTATGTTATATTCAAGTCTCTTATGGCACTGTAGTTGTAAACTGCATTTCTGGTTGCAGGTTGCTGCTGTGGTAATTAGGGTGCTTTCTCAGCTTTGGAAGAAGCCCATCGTGGCTGTGAACCATTGTGTGGCCCATATAGAGATGGGGAGGATTGTAACTGGTGCTGATGATCCTGTTGTATTGTATGTAAGTGGTGGGAATACACAGGTGATTGCATATAGTGAAGGAAGGTATAGGATTTTTGGGGAAACAATTGATATTGCTGTGGGCAATTGCTTGGATAGGTTTGCTAGAGTCTTGACTCTCTCTAATGATCCTAGCCCTGGATACAACATTGAGCAGGTATTTAACTGTTTCTTTTTATGAGCTGTTCCCATCATTACTTTCTTTCGTATATTACTCTGGTTGTGGCTCTTCATTTATTTGCTTTATATGGTTTATTTATCACCATTGCTCAATTTCTTACATAGCCGAATATGTCATTTGACTGTGCCGTTTCATATAAGAGTTAGCATAAACAAGGCTTTCAATCATTTCCTTTCCCGAGTTGTATAGGATTCTAGCTAATTTGTTGGGTAGACTTGACGTATTATGCTCTTGCTGTACATTTGGTGTTGCACTAGATTGCAAAAATGTCTTCCCTTTTCTCAATATTCTTAAAAGTTTGACGCGCACCGAAACGCTAATGCCAAATATCACTTCAATTTGGAGGCATGCAAAAGGCCCTCGCCTCATCGAATGAGACGCACCTAGTATATACAATGTTATATTACATATACTAGTAAAGATGATAATAACATCTACTGACAATAACATTAACTAAATATGATACTGTCATTTTATTTCTACATAATTATTGATTATGGAATACATCTCAACTTTCCATTGTAAGAAACTCTACTGTAACTTTTGTGTAGAAGTAACCATACTGTCACACTCTGCTTTTGTTGGAGACTCATGACATAATCTATACTGTACAACTTGTCAACTGTACTTAATTTATCCTACTAGGCTGCATTAGGATTATGTTCGTTTTCATGGGCATGAGATTTTTCATTTGTATTTCCACTCAGTAGACACTATCTACTCTGTAGACACAAGTTATTGGTTTTCCACTTAGTTTATATTCACGATTAGTCTAGACTTGTTTCTGTAGTTACATTGCTCAGACCCTTATGGACAATCTTTTCTTCAGCTTGCAAAGAAAGGAGATAAATTCATTGACCTACCATATGTTGTGAAAGGGATGGATGTGTCATTCAGTGGAATCTTAAGTTTTATTGAAGCTACTGCTGAGGAAAAACTTAAAAGCAATGAATGCACACCCGCTGATCTTTGCTACTCCCTACAGGTAAACCTAAAATGTTTTTTTTGTTCAAAACCAAAGTTAAGACTGTTAAACACAATATTGTATGCACTATTATTATACACTAAATGAATCTTTTTTTGAGATGGTTATAGGAAACTCTGTTTGCTATGCTTGTGGAGATCACTGAAAGGGCAATGGCACACTGTGACTCAAAAGATGTTCTAATTGTGGGGGGAGTGGGATGTAATGAACGATTGCAAGAGATGATGAGGATAATGTGCTCTGAACGTGGTGGAAGGCTATTTGCAACCGATGACCGGTACTGTATTGACAATGGTGCAATGATTGCTTACACAGGCCTTTTGGCTTATGCTCATGCAGAGACAACCCCAATTGAGGAATCGACCTTCACTCAGCGTTTCCGTACCGATGAAGTTCATGCGATTTGGAGAGAGAAGGAAACTGCAGTTTGAAGTAGTACCACTTAAATGGTATGATTAGTTGTACTACCATATTGTATGCTAGTAGTTGAGGTTTACAGACAGTTGGAACACATTGTCAGAATTGTTGTGATTTCCTATGTTTGTGACAATATTGTTCATCCTTTCTTGTCTAAAACTGGATGTTGTCTTTACTTAACCTGTCTGTTCCGTTGGTTGATATTTAGAAACAGAGATGAGATTCACCGTTCTGTCTGCAGCATAGTATCACTGCTGTGGAACCAGCAAAACTGAATAGATACATACAATGAATCTTACTTACTCCGCCATCGGGATATGAAATCGTTAATTATATTGCTTGGATGATCAGTTGTATAATATTTAGGTCTTCGGGGTTGTTTGATTGAATGTATTATTTAATACACGTATTAGTTAATATTATGTTTGGATGAGATGTGTATTAAAATATACTTAAGTGTAATGTAAATACGTTGTACATATGAATTGATTTATATTTTAAAAAATAAAATATATTCATATTCAAAAAATTGGAAAAAAAAATCACGACCACAAAATAAATGAGATAGTATCTCATTTGAGTCATGACTGCTTCATCCACTTCGAATTTTCTCTTTTGATCTTTGCAATTTCATTCTTAAAATGTTAGCCCCATGCATAAAGTTTCAAAACCTTAATGTTCTCAAGCGACTCTGTGTAATTGATTTATGATTGAAGATAAAAACAAATAGAGCATTACATTGACTTTACAAACAATTATAAAAATAACATGATTTTACAAATCGATTTTGAGAACAACATTACATGTGGAACCATACTTAGCAAAATATAGAGACGAAACAGTTAAATAACCAATTTTAAGATTTTTTCTCATGACATGCATATAAATAGTCAAAAAAATATGGCAAATGATATATGTTTGTTTAATATTATTTTTAATATATTTTTTAAAAAAATCAAATAGACGAGCAAGTATTAAAATATTATTGAGTAAATATTTCATTCATTTCTAACTATTTTTAAAAAAAATATTAACTATATGTTATATATCATCGTCGAAATAAACTAATAAATTGTTCATGAATTCGAATGATACTCAACAATTGTTATTGTGTTTGACTTAGTGATTCATTTAAAAAAAAACATATATGAAAGAATTAATTATAAAAATTTATAAATAAGTATTACATCATTTTATTTTTCATTTAATATATTAGTTATTTATTAATTATTATTAGATAATCTGAGTAAATAAGAATTTTAAAATATTTTATATTAAAATTCACAAAGTTTGATAAAAAAAAACTAGCATGATAAACTATTCTTATGTAGGATTAATAAACTTAGGGTAGTTAAGTAAATTTTTACTATGTATTAAATAATACTATAGTTAGATTATGTATTAGTTAATACTTAATTAACACTATAATTGTGTATTAGCTAATACATTCCATTATTTCTAATCAAACATTATATTAATTAATAATAATGCATAGTTAAACCCCAATCAAACACCCCTTATTCATCTTGTGGAATGTTTAGGATAATGGATTGCTAAAAGTAAAGAAGAGGTCAGTTGGTTATAAACCCTAAACAGGGAAGAAATATTGGCCAAAAAAAAAAACAGGGAAGAAAAAGTGAGTGAAAAAAATATAAAAACAGAATTTGCCCTCACGCAGGATCGAACTACGGACCTTCAGTTTACAAGACTGACGCTCTACCACTGAGCTATAAGGGCATTTGTAATAAAATGAAACTGTTACGTATATAACTTTACTAAAAACGTGTTATTCTAGTTTCGATGAAACCTCTAAAAAAAGTTAAGTTTGAAGTTCTCATCACATTTGTGGTTTTCAGATTCTTTATAACACTTGAAAAAAAAACGTATGGAGATGATAGTATGAAGATGAAGGGTGCTCGAGTCATTCGGTACACCAAACATCCCTAACTACTACACCCTTTTCAGAATTGATGGGTAAGAACGTATATAATGCACAATTATGTATGTTACACTTACACATAATGTTCGAGTGAACCCTTCTTTAGTATTACTTTTTTCATTAAAAATGCTAACGAAGACACGTGCTACTGAGAGCCACGAATCAAATGAGAATGAGGGGCAATTCTGAAAACTGTAATTTGAAACTTAAAAAAATTTATATTTGACCATTTTTTAATGTATAATTTAATTGCTTTTTATTACTCTAATTGTTTCACTCAAATAAATTTTTGACTTCAAAATAGAAAAAATAAAATTAATTCCTTTTATTGTATAGTATGAAATTAGATGACGAAAAAAGTACTGCATGAAATTAATTTTTATTATTCAATACTTAGTTTACTCAAATTAATAAACTTAATTTTTCTTTTCAGGGAGCCTAATCTTAATTAAAATGATTAAAAGTGCGCTTATTTACATTTATGCAACACAATTTAAATATCATGTAATTCTCACCAAATTAGACTTTTTATTTTATACTTATTTCATCATATATAAATAGTTTTCAAATATTGTGATTTAGAATATTCAACTAATTTAAATAAATATTTTACAATTACATGTCCAAAGGTGTTATATTGTTGGTGCACACAATAATCCTCCCAAATCTTGATGAGATAGCATTGTCAAGTGTTAATTGTAGTGAGGTACAATTACTCCAACAAAATCCTTGAATATTCATAACCTTTCATATTTATGATACATTTTCTTATAATTAATTTATTATGATCAAATTTTATTAAATCTTTCTCTATCGTGTTACTTATGAATATATTGTCTTGGTGTTTACTTTGATTTAGTACAATTAGAAGTATATATTTTTGAATGAATAGATTAAAGCATAGCAAATGGTCCAATTTTGAACGATTACAATAATTAATCAGGTTTATATTATTAATTTTTTTTACATTTTCGTATGGCAAAACAATGTTTTAACATCTGTTTCCTACTTTTAAATTTAAGCATGTAACTGTTTTAGATGATCCAATGATTTTAAATACCAATCATTTTAAAAGAATATTTTACACCTCACGCAAAATGAGAAATAATTGTGGTGGGTTTGAGAGTCACTGAGTCACCCATAATTATAACCCTAAATCATCCATTATTATTGCTGCAAAATTCTGAATAACTGCAATGTGAAATCAAATAACAAAGAGAAGGATCATTTACTTGGTTAACAACAGCAAACCTGTAGAAACAAAAGCACGCTAATTTCTTTAGTTGATTATGATTTATCAAAGTCAAGCAGAGAAAGCATTACGAACATGCCGCCTGCTTGCCATATATATGAATGGGAATTCGATATTAACTCCATATGGAGGGATTTCTAAACTGGGTTGCCATTGCATCCAATAGGAACTTGATGAGGTTCTCTCTCTCGACCTGTTTCACCTTCTTCAGTTCAATATGTCGAACCTATCAAAATCAATTCGGCATATATAAGACGATTAGTAACTGTAAGAATTACTCCGAAACCCGACTCTCCTCAACATCAAATACATTGCTTACGAGGGTTCTCAGTTGTCTCTAAGCTAGATGGAACATACCTCACTATTCAGTTTCAAAAGAATTTCTTTAATATTGAATCTGAACAAAACTCATATGCTTAGGTCTGTTACAACTTTGCCCCTTCATTTCAAATCCTATGTAAGGAATGAGGAGGGAGTAATAATACCGTAACTGAGTCGGATTGAGAGACACTTGCATCTGTAAGAATCACGAGACATTTGATGTCATGCTCGTTTGCGTATTCATACTGCTCCGTAAAGCTTGGATCAGGCAATGGGACAAACTCAGCCTGTAACGCATAGATTATAGTGTAGAATTATAGATTCAAATTGCAAGGCTAAAGTATTATTACATTATTGTCATCACACCTAAACATGTGATAAAATCATCAAAATTAGGATACCTTAATGTTTTCCTCCCATAACTCTGCTACCAGTTCCATGCGTTCCACCAATAAACCACCTCCTCCTCTGGAGCACACAAGAACGTTGCTCCCTGCTTCATTTCTTTATAGACACGAATAGCATCAGAACAAGCGGTGAAATCCACCCTCTTACAAACAAAGCAGACAATCAGAGAAAGAAATTGAAAAACCTGAAAGGTCTGATTTCAGCTGAAGAATGCTCGATTATAGTCTCTAAAGCTAGACTTGTTCCAACGCCTCCTGGAGGACTTGTTCTCTGGATGAAGAGACCAAGCAGACAATAATAATTAAGTGATATTTCATAGAGTAGTTCAATGTGCCCTTTACACAGAAACTTAAAATTTCATGGATTGAAAAGTGGATCCACATGGAAGGAGTACATGTTTTCAAAATCTTACTACGTCAAAATCCATTAACCGGAGGCATGAGAAAACTACCAAATGCATGAGGGATGAAACATGGTATGCACAAATATTTTCTTGGAAAAAACTAAAGAATGAGTTGAACAAAATTTGATACTTCTCCAGGTCAGGTGCAATCATAAAACTAAGAGCGTTTATTTCTAGACCTACATTTTCAAGTTCCCATAGATGGTGGAGTAAGTGGTCATAGCGTCCTCCAATAGCAAGCAATGCACTTTCTGAAAGTGAGCTGGAGCTATTGTCCCTCATCAAATATACCTGAAATCAGATGAGGATTACCATATGCTCCGCTCTGAAAATTTGAGTTTTTCTTCAAACATAATTCCGTTAGAGTAACAAGTTTTGCTGAGTTTGATAAAGGAACAGCAACTGGAAATTAAGCTAGTTAGACACAGTGGTTTCCATAGTACAATTAAGATAAAAAGCCCTGAAAACAGAAAAACACCAAGCACCAGAAGGATACTTGTGTCAACTCTTATGTAAGCAAATCAAGTGAACTCGATATATACTTGTCAAAGGCTGGTCTTCATAAGGATTAGATTCAACAATAAGAGCAAATTAGTGTAATGTCATTGTAACTTGTGTCTAGTCTTATGTAAGAAAAGTTATAATCACAATATGAAAATATAGACATTTAAGCAGGTCAGGGGGGACATACTTGAAAAAACAAATCATGATAATAACTTTCTGACGGTGGCATCAACGCATTTACGTATACATATTGGTCTATCTTCCATACTCTCAGATAGCTAAATAGGTCTGATAATTCATCCAGAGCCTTCCGTATAGGTTTATCTGCATAAGACACCCATATGTGTGAGTAGATGATACACTGATGAAATTCCTTAGTCGTTGGTGATGACTCTAATTCAGTGGACATCAATTAGATAAAGGATCCCACATAACGTCTCATACACGCTTTGTCCAGTTTAAAGAGTCAAGCTCTTTAAAAGATCTAATTTGTGTAACAGGTTTCAGAAAAATGGTTTAATAGTAGAAAAAAAGAGAGGAATGGAATGAGCAGGCAATTTTTTTCACAAGGATAAATTTGAATGCTTTGGGTTGCTTCAGATAGACTGAAAATAAATTGGACATTGCCTTTAAATATCATTAGATACTATACCAGAAGGCAGAGCACCCCGTAGTCTAGGAAGAGCCTGATCTGCAGCGCCACAAAATCTTAAACCCACAGTCTGCATCCTATTTACAACTGCTTCTGCTAAATGAAGTTCCTGGTGAAGGACGAATTGTGTAAGACCCAAAATACCTTTAAAAAGGGGTATTATATAATTTACATTCAACAGGTTATATAAAAGTCACATTCTACAGGTTTCATATTTGCAAACACAAGGAACATACCGTCAGATAAAATAAGTAATTATATTAAGAATATCTAGCATTAGCTTGCATTAACACATCAATAAATAAGTAATTATGATTAGTTCTTGCCATGGGATGAAAAATATTGGCATCTAAGTATCAATCGTCAATCTGAAAAATAAAATGGAATCCTAATATATGAATGCCGCCACACAAATTACAGCTGGGCATAACTTAGTCGAGTTCCTATGACCTAGCAAGAGTGTTAAGTAACTTTCAGGGATATGAGCAAAACTGAGCTAACTGTTACCAAGTAAGATGTTGCATCAATAACTTTCAAGCAACATAATAGTCTATAAGATTTTTGGATATTTCCCTGACCTGCAAAAGCTGGCGCCTTATCACAACCCACTTTGCTTTCCATTCAGACGATTGAGGCCTCAAGCTGCTCATCAACGATAGAAGCTTCACATTGAAATAATAAATAAAAACATCAGCTCAAGCATGAAACGATATTCAGTATGTCGAAATGGATACATACCTCTGCCACTTTCGCTCTATGTTCTGCCTTGATACCAATCCAACACCATACTGCGTCCAGTAGGTCCCCATGATTTAGATAAATGTCGCATGAGTCAGCAGGGAAAAATCTACTTACCATATCCATTGTTACCTACAGAATGATTTAACGCAAGTACGAAGAGCCATTGATAGAGAGAACAAGCCTTTCAAGGAGTTAAAATGTGTAAGAAAAGACATCCTTCTTTCTGCTGCACACTCTTGGTGATTAGACTTACAAATATATGTTCACTAATAAAATTAAAAAAATGGAAAAGCAATAAAGCATCCTCTAAGAGAGACAAGATCTATCAGATAAGGTCACCAAAATGGTACTTAATCGCTTAAGCAGCAAGTAGGAAAGTTAATTCTTTGAATCCAAACTGACCTATTCAGACAGATTAAGTTCCTTTATTAAAGAGTACAACAACATCACAAACAGTTGCTACTGATAAAAGGATTTTTTCTCAATCACTCATCAATCCAAAGTCTATCATATCCATCACTGCGGAGGAAAAAATGTGGAAGATTATGTACCTTAATAACTTCTGCTTCTGTCAAGGATGAAGCACCCCCAATAATGTCAAAATCACCCTAGATTCAAATAGGTACGCAGATATAGAGATTAGTGTTGCTTTATGTGACAGACTCTAATTATCAAAAAAAGGTTGGTAGACATATACCTGAAGATATCTATTTGGTGGAGAACGGCCAATTGCTCTGCGGTAAACATATGAAACTTCATAGCGCTTGAATGAAGATTTCTACATTGTAAACATGATATTAACAGTTCGTCAAAGCGAATTGTAAACATTATTCTGCAATATGGTTGCAAATTCAGGATGAATTATACTGATTTGATTTCCACGTGATTTTTTATTTTTTATTTTAAAAAAACAGCAATATATATTATTCATAGCACCAAGAAAGCGCCATTTACACAAAACCCTACTGAGAGACTAAATTTTCTTGATACATTTCTTAAGAAGAGAGGAATACAGAAAGTGGTAGTTTTTAGATCTTAAAGCACACTCTCTTAGGTCTATAATAATTCGCATACTTCTTCTAGGCACACTCTTGTAGGTCTATACATAACTAAATAATTCACATTGTATCTAACTTATATAAGGATCGGTACTTGATAGCTGGAATAGGGAGAAGTAGCTTCACAAAGGGAATCTTAGCTACTAAAGAAAAAGTATCACTATAATCCATACCATAAACTTGGGTATAGCCCTTGACAACAAAATGTGCTTTGAGAAGATCAATCCAACTATCAACGCCAACCTTGATTATAAACACCTATCAATAACCGACAGTTTTCTTTCTAGGTGGGAGACAAATCAAATCGCACATAACTTTGATTCATAGTCTGCATCATGTCAATCATGGCTTGCTTCCATCCAGGATGAACAAGTGTTTCACGAACGATTTTGGGAATAGTGACAAAAGATTAGACTGATATAAATGCAAAGTAGGATGGAGAACAACGATGAAAAGTCAAGAAGTTATAGATAAGATGTGGATTACGAGTCGATCTAGAACTCTTCCTAAGGGCAACAGACAGATCATCTGATGACTTAAATCGGTCCGTAGTTGGTTCAAGCGACTGAGTGGGATGTAAAACAACAGGATATTCGAAGGGCTCTACCAACACTGTTTTGTTTGTTGTTGTCGTCTTTGGTAATGAAGAGAAGTGTTGGAGTTGATGACAATGGAACCTATGACACATCTTAAGGAGAAGCTGGAGGTGGAGTTTTGATTAGATGAAAATGGTAACACATCCTGTGTAATGGTTGAGGGTGGGAAAAAATGGTATCTTCAAAGAACATGACATTCATCAACGTATAATATCGATTCCTGATGGGAGAATAAAACTAGTATACTTTCTACAATTTGGAGTATCCAACAAAGATGCATTTGTTGGGCCATCCGAAAATTTGTCGAATCTTGAAGTAAGATTATGAACAAAACATGTACATTCAAAAACGCGAGTGGTCACGTGAAACAATGGTTCCTTAGGAAACAAGATAGAGTACGAGACTTAATTATTGAAAGAGAGGAGGAAAACATCATATTTATTAAATAACAAGTTGTTAAAACATCATCACTCCAATGACGAACTGACACAATGGATTGAAGTCACAGTATGTTCGTATCACCAAGAAGTTTTTCGTTCAATAATTCTATTTTGATAGGGTGTATAAGGACATGTTAACTGATGTAAAATTTCGTTTTGACTAAAAAATGATGAAAATGTTCCTGAGATTCTCCTGCATTATAACTGCGAAGTATTTTGATGTTTTAAGTTTTAACCAAATTGAGTCTAGACTTTAGTGCAAAATGACTGAAAAATAAGGAATGACTTGAAACGTTTTTCATTAAATATATTCAAGTACTCCGAGAGGATTCGTTAATAAAAATGACAAAATATTTGTAACTAACATAGATTCACTACGGTTGAGTGTATGCCAGTCATAGAAGAATCGACCATAGTTTCACTATGACTTAAAAAGGTAGATTGAATGTTTTCTTAGTTGGCAAGACTCACACTGTATTGTTTTCAATTTGACTAAATTAGAAATCAATTCTTGAAATTTGAACAAATTGGGATGATCAAGACGCATATGAAGGAGATTTGGAGACTCTGCAACATAGATAATAGAAGGTGATTTGTACCATGATCATGTATAGCACATGAATAAGTCACTAAACAAATAAAGGAATGTACCAGTTTGTTAACGGAAATCAGGTTGATAGGACGAACAAGAATGTATAAAACAAACTCTACGAACAATGATGGAATCAACAACTTTAGAGACACTTGCAAGACTAAATTTCCTTAATGCACTTCTTAAGAAAAAAGTAGTGATAAATTCTAGATCCTAAAAGCAAACACTTTTATGCCTAACATAATTCAACTATTTGTAGGCACACTCTCTTAGATCTATACATAATCTAGATAATTCCAACCCTACATAATTCTAGCCTTCTAGGTACTTCCAACCTTACATAATTCTCCTTAATTCTAGGTACTTCTACCATGAGAGCTTAAGACTATTATAATCTACTGAGTTATCTATGACATCAAACAATACATCGTCATCCCATTATTACTTTCCAGACAATCAAAACCTGAAATACGGTATCCAATTTTCCAGTAAATGAGCAACGATATATTCACAACCATCATAAGCTCCTGCATTTCTCCCAACTCCAAATGAGCCAACATATAACTGCTGGGGTTATTCTTATGCTTCTTATTTCCTTGTTGCCCCGGTTAACCAAATATTTTAACCAGCTTCTTTAAAATATTCCCCATTTCCATGTGAAAACTCCCCAAAATCTTACTCCGTTTGTGAAATTGAATCTTAAAAACATATTTATTCAGAACTGTCTACAAGACAACAGCATTCCAATTCACAAATATATTTTACATATGATAGTGAAAACAAGATGATAAAAATGCTGCCCAATCTGGGATTTATAAAATCACCGAAAAACACGTAGATAAACTCGAATTATGTTACCTCGTTTTTAACAGACCAATTCACAAATGGCAATCGTAGCTCACGGCAAAGCTCAAGCATATCTCCTCCATTAGACAAAACTTTGACAGTATTCCTGATCAACAAGAACAGATAAATTAACGAGCTGAAAAGAAACTAGTTCGAAAGTGTTGAAGCTTGAAAAAGACCTATTAAAATGTGAAGAATCATCCAACATGCGCATTGGATTAAACTCCAAATGCTTTCCACAGTGTTGTCTGAAAACTTCATTAGTGACTTCAACCACGTGAGTACGAAGTTCTGCACTAAATTCTGTGTACTGGTAAGAACCCATGCTACTATCTAGTTCTATGCTTCCTGGGATCTGGTGTTGGTTTTTCACCCTTAATACATCCTCATCAAAGATGGAGTTTACAACTTTGTCATATACACTTGTGTCCTCTGAACTCCTCATTCTTCGCAGGATGTCTGGAAGTAGTAAAAGACAATGAAAGAAAGCAAAAATAGAGGAACCTTATAGACATACACTAAAAATTACAACCAAAGAAGCAGCAAAAAGTTTTTAGGTTTTGGGTAATCTCATCACTTGCACTGTGTTGATGTGTTGCTTAAGTTACTGCAGTTGTTAGTCTTCCTTGTATTTAGGCAAAGTTTTTTTTTCCTGTTTACTAAACTTCGCAGTTTGTTAGAGATATAAGGCATGTGGCAAATCTTTTCTGTTCTACAACTGTAGCATTTCTAGTTCAGTTTCCCCTCTATAAAATTTTGTCCATAGCTAAATAAAACTATCAACAAATTTGCAGCAGAACACATATATCTTCTGTATTATTGCTGAAGTTATCAAATTCCTTAGATCAAAAGATCAACAATTGGTATCAGAGCAGTGTTTTTTTCTTTGAGAGACCAAGAGTGACTGTGAAATACTTTCTTGAGTGAGACCAAAACTTATCCACTACAACAGTCAACCATTCAAATGGAAGAAAGTTTGTCCTTTTCAACCATGGCTTCATCAATATTTGATGAAGATGACTACCAAGCATGGGCAATTAGAAGAGAGGCATATTTGGAAAGTTGTGATTTGTGGGAAGCAGTGGAAGAGATTCAAAAATTCCTCCTCTTCCGGACAATCCAACTTTAGCCAATATAATGATACACAAGGAAAGCCAAGGCTAAGTCATGCCTTTTTGTTGTGGTGTCTCCAACCATTTTCAGCCGAATTATAACTTGCAAGACAGCATAGGCCATATGAGAGGATCAGAGGCATGAAGGTGTTGAATCAAATACGAGAATTTGAAACCAACAAATGAAGGAGTCGAAGAGCATAAGAGAATACTTTGAAAGATTGGCCGGGATTGCCAATAAAGCAAGGATGTTAGCTACTGATTTACCTGAAAGTAGATTTGTACAAAAGGTTCTTGTCTCTTTACTCGAGAGGTTTGAGGCAACCATCGCCTCTTTCGAGAACACAAAAGATCTGTCAACACTCAAATTGGCAGACCTATTAAATGCACTTCAAGCTCAAGAACAGAGAAGATTAATGAAATTGAAGTTTGCTATAGAGGGTGCTTTGGCCACGAAGTTTCAAGCCTCGTGGAAATAAAAAAGGAACAGTCACAGCAAAAAGCATCATCAAAGCACTGAAGAGTTGAGCGGCAGTCAAACCTCATACAAAGGAAAAGGCCTAAAGAAAGACTATTCACCTTGTTAACATTGTGGGAAAAAAAAAAAAAGATCATCCACCTTTTAGATATTGGATGAGAATTGATGCAAAATGTAACAAGTGCAATCAGATCGGACATGAAGTTGTGATATGTAAATCACAGAAGAAAGTGGAAGGCGCTTGCAGAAGGAATTACCATGAATTGTTCATAAACCTTGAATCTTCATGCCTTCAGATTCATCATTTATATCCACAGCAATCACTTTGTGTGATATATGGTAATCACCATATATGGAAATAAGTATATTCTTTAACACTCCCCCTTAAGATGGAGTAGAGATTTTTTAATCATGTCCAACTTGTTATAGAGGTATTCAACTCGAGGGTCACTTAATACTTTTGTAAACAAGTCAGTCAATTGATCACCGCTCTTGACATATCCGGTGGAGATGAAGTTCTCTTGAATCTTTTCACGGATAAAATGACAATCCACCTTAATATGAGTAGTTCTTTTATTATACACTGGATTTGAAGCAATATGAAGGGCTGCTTGATTATCACACCAGAGTTTAGCAGTCTTTATGGGTTGCAATCCAACCTCAGTCAACTTATCCACAAAACTTAACATGTAGATTGTGTCATAGCTCAGTATTCAAGCTCAGCACTATACCGAGATACTACATTCTGATTCTTCGCCAAGAGACTAAATTTCCTTCAACAAAGACGCAAAAACCTATTGTAGACCTTCTATCAATCTTAGACTCTGCCCAGTCTGCATCTGCAAAATACTTTGTTCGAGTATTTCCGTTATCCGGATACAATATACCTAGCTCTTGAGCTCCCCTCAAGTAACACAAGATTTGTTTTAAGGCTGTCCAATGACTAACTAAAGGTGTAGACATAAATTAACTCACGACACTTACCGCATACGCAATACCAAGACGAGAGACTGTAAGATAATTCAACTTTCTCACAAGTCTTCTATACAATGTTATCAGAATCGAACTGCGGTGAGGGAGCCGATTCTCGATTTAGCGGTCTGACCGCAAGTACGCCTATATAACCGGACAATTCATTGATCTGTTATAAGGTAAAACTACAATAAATCCTACATTCTAAAATCAAAGCCTCTGCAAATTTCTCTATTCTTAGCAGAAAACAATCGCCAGATCTGCTTCAGAGTGTTGGTTGATCGACAGTGGCAGCACCAACAACATGACCTACGATAGATCACTTTTCAAAGAGATGAATAGTGAAGTCACAAAAGTCAGGATTGGGAATGGGAAATTTCTCGAAGAAAAAGGAAAAGGAATCGTGGCCATCTCAACTATAACAGGAACAAAAACAATCTCAAATGTCCTCTAGGTACATGAAACTAGACCAAAACCTGTTGAGTGTGGGACAATGGATTGATAAAGGGTTGAAAGTAACATTTAAAGCCAAACATTGTCATGTTTATGATGTTTATGAAAAAGAAATTCCAAGATCAAAGAAGGAAGAGTTTCTCTTTCAACCCTACAGAGGAAGATAACTCATCTTATCTCACTGAGGTAGGTGAACCTGAAACTTGACATAAGAGATTGGGTCATTGGGTCATTGCTACCTTCCAATAATGCTAGAGCTGAGAAAAATATATGTCAAAAGGGTTGCCTGAACTCACTGACATCATTCCGAATTGCAGTGCTTGTCAATTTGGAAAGATGATAAGCCTTTTCCAAAATCAGCATGGAGAGTCTCTGAGAAACTCTCCAAGATAGTCTTTATTTTATCTTGTTCATTGATGATCTCACAAGGATGTGCTGAATATTTTTCTTGAAGTTCAAGTCAGAGGTTCCTAAGACATTTTGGAGATTTAAGATTTTGGTGGAAAATCAAAGTGGTTGCAGGCTACAAACCTTAAGAACTGACAATGGGAAAGAGTATACTTCCACAGAGTTCAACTCTTTTTGTCAAGAAGCACAAATTGAACATCAACCCACAACTCCATAACAAAATGGAGTAAGTGAGAATAAATCAATCCATTTTGGAGATAGTCAGATGTGCTACACGAAAAGGAACTCCTCAAAGAATTCTGGACAAAGGAAGCCAATACTGCAGTATTCTTGCAGAATATACTTCTAACAAACGTCTTAAAGGACATGACTCCATTCGACGCATGGTACATACATAAATCCTCCCTCAAATTCCTTGAAGTGTTTGGTTGCATCTGCTAATGTTCCACAAATAAAGAGAGACAAGCTCGACCAAAGGGCAGTTCCTGGAATCATTGGGGTATATTTCACTATCAAAAAAAGCCTACAAAGTATATCATTCTCACACAAAGAAAATGTCAATCGCACGAGATGTTCATTTCAGTGGGTCCGAAAAATGGAGCTGGAAGAAATCAATCAATTTGTTGCAGAATCCTGACCACACTTTTCTTGTAAGATCATCTGGAAGATGATCCTACGATGGGCGAGATCACTATCTGCCGTTTAGCAAAGGTGCAATGTGGCAGTGTGTGAATCTTCTGGACCTGAGAAGACTCTTAAGAATCTAAGCTGGAAGAAAGTAATGGAAGACATTTTATCCATGATTGAGAAAAATAAAACATTGGAGCTTGTCAGCAAGCCTGAAGGGAGGAATTGGAGTAAAAAAAATGGGCTTTCCAAACGAAACTAAATGCAGACAACTCAATCAACAAGCAGAAGGTAAGACTTGTAGTCAAAGAATATGCACAAATTTTTGGATTTGATTACTCTGATACTTTACCCTGTTGTAAGAATGGATACCATCAGATTACTACTTGCAGTAACAGCTCAAAAGAGGTGGAAAATTTTCCAACTTGATGTAAAATCAGCATTTCTGAATGGCTCCCTAAAGGATCTTTGTTGAACAACCTTATGGCTTTGAGGTGAAGGACAGTGAAGACAAGGTATACAGATTACAGAAGGCATTATACGGGCTAAAACAAACACCTAGAGCCTGGTACAACAAAATCGATTCTCATCTAACCAGCCTAGGATTTGATAAGAGTCTCTCTGAAGCAACTCTGTACGTCAAACACATATATCTTCTCTGTTTTACTTCTGAAGTTATTAAATAGCCTAGATCAAAAGTCCCAGCACACTGAATCCAAAACTGGCATTGAAAAAGAGACGAGTTAGCCATATTGAATACTTACTATCTAACAACTCGTACTCCATTCTGGGCGGAAATGCATGCTGCAGAAGGTCCAGAGCAGATGGACGATCAGATGGACTAGAAGACATCAAGCGCTTAAGCAAAGAAGCTTGCTCTGGAAATTCAGAAACCCACGAAGCAGGCAGAATCCCTTTCGTTTTCAAGTCAGATAGTATGATGTGTCTCTCCATTGCTGTCCCAAAAGGGTGCCACAGCTCAAAGAACATAATCCCCACGCTGTACATATCAGCCTATGCAAACAAACCCAAAGATGAATATAACACCAGAGTGCAATCTATAGAGTTTTGTCAAGACTGCTTGAAGCAAAAATTAATAACTAGACGAAATGCTAACCTTTTCATCAATCTTAGGCCAACCTTGCTCAATTTCAGGAGCAGTGTAAAAGTAGGTGCCAACTTGACCAGTACCATCAACAGAAACTCCAGTTACTTCAGTTGGTAAGACTGGATCCTGATCAAACTGCTCAAGCTTTAAAAACTTAGCTGGAAAACAAAATAGAGAGAGGTTAAGTCGAGACCTCTCAACATAAATCATGTTCCCAATCATAAGGAGTCCTGTCCTGTAGATCAACCTTACTACAACTGTCAAGTATGTCATGCCATATACACAAGAAGGGCTTCTAACATATTAAAATTGTGGTATAACTCATTTCCCATCATGTTCTTTGATGCCAACAAGAACTATTAAGCTAAGAGGCCATTCACATCTGCTTGCACTCTTTGACAGATTATTTAATGCCAGCAAGGATTGTGGCTCTGAAGCGTGGGTTTCTCTTTGTCAATATGGTCTGTAAACTCTTCTGAAATAGCATTTGCCTCCCTAAGCACGTGCTTCATGTGACTAGAATGGGATTTAGATCTACAATGCTCAAACATAAAGATTTGATGATCTTGCCTTCATATACAATACAAAAACTTACAAATTCATCCACTCCTAAGTCCTAGGTAAACCAGTATTTACTATTCCTCATGACAAGAGACATTAGTTTGGCTCCTCGTGATTAATAGCACATTTTGTTATGCACGAAAAAAAAGGGGGGGGGGGGGGGGGGAGGGAATCACAATAGAGGTCAATTAAACTAGTAAACTGGATTAAAAAAAACTTTAAATACTTTAATCTCTCAACAAGCTATGCTCTACGCAAATATGTACAGGACCAGTTAAATGCTTTTTGTGCTATTCATATCATTTAGAAAAGTAACTTAAAAGACAAATATAAAGGTTATAGTTAACTACTTCCCTCAAAGTTTGTCAGGTAAAGGAGCAATGAACCAAACAGTTAATTACTTTCCCTCAAAGTTCGTGTGAGGTAAAGGAGTAAGACTTGGGTTATTTATAAAGTATTACACAGCATATAAACACTATAACCAACATTCTATCAGTATAAACAGATGCCATAAAGTTCATTATGGTTCTATAAATGCTAGAATATTAATGGTGGCTAGTGAATATTTGAGTACAAGTATATGAGAAGGATAATGGATGCTACAACAAGTAACCCAGTTTTAGATCTTCAGGTGGTGCGTCATAGTAGTCCTAAGAATGTGGCACTCAGACACTAGAGAATAAAGGTAACATGCCTTTCACATTTAAAACTTTGAAAGGGAAAAGGTGCAGTATTTACCAACTACTTACCAAGACCAAAGTCTCCAATCTTAATGTCATTACGGGCATCAAAGAAAATGTTATTAGGGGTTAAATCCCGATGAATGATCCCTTGTCCATGAATATGTACCAAGCCCTCTACAATTTGACGAAACAAATGCCATGCTAGTTCTTTGTCAAATTGATATGATTCAAATAATTGGCGCAGAGTCCTGCAACAATTTGAGGAAAAAGAAAGGCATCTATCAATTGAGTGAAAACATTATCATAAAGTTCTTTAACTTTGCCAGAATATTGAAAAACTAAACAAAAACCTTAGTTATCTAAGTTAGACATGCCACCACATATCTTCTAAAATGTTGGTCTATTAGCTCATCAAGCCGGTAAGCCCACTGTTATTTATACAATGCCAAGCTCATTTTCACGCACGACGTAATACAAAAATAATAATAAAGTTAGCAAACTAGAATGTTTGTAGTTTTCTTCTCGTTAAACGAAATGATAAAAAAAAAATCACTCAGCTTCTTTCAACTGCCAAGTAGAAGAAAATTAGAGGGATTTTTGTTTCCACAATCACAAGGGAACAGGCTAACTAGAATGATTCTGTTTTTCTTCTATATTAAATTGTCAAAATCTTTCACCCAGCTGCTTTCATTAGAGGAAGTTTTTTTCCACAATCACAAGAGAACATGCTAATTGGAATGTTTCATTTTTCTTGTAGGAGGGTAGTTAAAATTATTCACCCTGCTGCTTTCTAAATGCAAATTAAATAAAATGTTTTTTTATCAGCCAACTGTCCGAGGTAACAACATGACTCTACTTTCTATGACTAATAAAATGACTACGATTTACCTGCAGGATCCAACTTTCTTGTTGTACCTCTCAGTGGATCTCTTTTATTGACATCAAAAACTAATTGATAGACAGTTTGAAGAAGAAATGTTTTTTTATAAAAAAAAAAAATGGTCCCTGCTCATTTGCCGGACTAAAATTCAAAACCACGGAAAACGACTAGATGTTGATATGTTCACATTATTCCATTCGCAAATCGACTTTCAAATGTTTTAGCTTCTCTTCTTAAATGGCAAACGTTCCTTTTTCAGGTCATGTCGGTTGTTTCTATCCAATTTCCCATTTCTAGCCCAGGAAAGAATACCATGTAGACTCTGATTAAAAGAAGACAACAGTACATATAACCAGCAAAAAACTTTGAATACAATGCATTGCAACGACTATTTAGATCAACTGAAAGCAAATGTTATTGCAAGGCAATTATATTTCCCTGGTTTCTCATGTAGGAACACATGCTATAGACAACATATACAGTTGGTGATTAATCCAACATAAAGAAGCTTATCGTATTTACCTAGGGCAATACTCCATTTGAATATACAGGTATGTAGAGTCAAGTTTGCTGTCTTGCGTTACCACATCTATCGAGCTTGTATTCTTTTCAGTAAAAGAAGAGCTTGCAGCAGTAATGGAACCCCAAGTCGGGTCACCAAAAGAACCAGCAATTCCTGTTTCAAACCATGCCTGGAAGTTTCACATATTACAACGCTGTAGAAGCTAGAGAATGTTTGAGCAATGCATAACGCATCTTGGCAAGAAAATAACAATAATGGCACATCAAACATTTCATGAGCATTGTTTTATTTCAAATGGTAATAAACTATATCAGAAAGTAGTTTCCTTAAGAAGAATGATAAGATTTGTTAAGCATATGATGCAGTCTTTTTATAAAAATTACTTCATTTCTCTGTGAATACAAAATAGATATGATTTCTGCATGATCGCACCAGATTCCAGCGCTGCAGCAACGTTGTTTACAGCAAATGAGATAAGAGAAGGTATTTGGAGCAGACTACGCAAAATGCTTCTTGCCCTTCTAAGTGAATCCATCTACCTCTATCACATGTTCTCCTAAGGGTATCATCAGGTGCTTTACTATATACAACGTTGTTCCCTACGTTAATTCTTTGACTTTCACTATTTATCTTATACATATGCTTAGCTCTCATGGTTGTATTATTTTGATTATACTCGGACAACATTCTTTACCTTCAGCTTTATCTCTCTTTATTTGTGTCGGCAATGTAATTCTCTCATTATTTTCCTCCTGGTCAGACTCTGGCTTACTGGCCTCATTAGAATTTCGGGCTTTCAATAAAGCATAGAGTATAGGGAATTATAGGAATTAAACCCTAATCTTCATATTAATTTTTTCAAATGACGGATTAGGTATATATATGGAAAGAGCTTTTATCTTTTATATGGAAACCACCAAATATGGACATAAGTATATTCTTTACCACTCCTCCTCAAGTTGGAGCATAGATATTAATCATGCTCAACTTATTATATATGTATATGATCTGAGGGTCGCTTAACGCTTTTGTAAATTGATCAGACTTTAGAAGCATCTAGAATTAAAGAAAATTATCTAGGGTTAGAAGTATCTAGCACTGTGTGAATTATTTAATTATGTATAGATATAGGACAATGTGCCCAGAAGAAAGTGAATTATTATAGACATGGGATAGTGTGCTTTGTAAACTAGAAGTAACCACTCTTGTGTATATATACTCCTCTATTCTTAAGAAATGAATCAAGGAAAATTTAGTCATTCAACTATCAAATTGGTATCATAGTCAATACTTTATCTTGTTTACCGTCTGGCAAACAAAATTCAAAATCCTTCCATCTAATACTCTTGTTTGTTGTCTAGTCAAGCAAACAAAATCCAAAATCTTTCTATTCTCTTTCACAAATTAGATTTGCTTGTGTGAAGTCTACTTTCACAAAGTTATAATCAACATTTGTAGTCAACTTTTACAAAGTTATAATCAACATCTTATAAGTTATCAATCATCCTCTTTGAAGGTTCTTCCATCCTCTTTGAAGGTTCATCCTCTCCGATGGTTCCATCCTCACAAATTTAGTTATTCGATTGATAAGGGTTCCATTGCCCATGACACAACTTCCTCATGTCATTGAAACTTCTGCAATGACCACTAATCAAGGAGGACGTGGAAGACATGATGGTCGTAGGAGATGACGCATCGGTGTACATGGTGCTCGTCCCCAACGCTCTTATTGTAAAAAAAAAAAAAATAGGACATACTGTCGACAAATATTATTCTCTACAAGTATACCAAAGTATACTGCTAATGTCTGTCATACTAAAAAAAATAGAAAACACTACTACAACTGAGTCAGCGGAAGTCAAAACTTCTACAGTTGAGACTGAGTTTTTGAAGATGAAAAGGGCTCAAACAGACACAACCAGTTCAGTTCCACTGCTTGTATCTCCTAATCAGGTAAGAATTGATGGATTATTGATTCAGGTGTTTTCGATCACATTGCAGGTAATCCTTCCTCTTTCACCTCTATATCTTCAGTAAATTACTCTTGCAAGTGGCTCCAAAGTCGTCGCTAAGGGTATTGGTAACGCCACACCGACTTAAACCTTATTCCTAGAGTCTGTCTTATACATATTATTGGTTGTCCTTTCAACCTAATTTTTATCAACAAGTTGATGCGTTCCTTTAATTAATCAGTGACCTTCAATGAACACTCATTTATTATACAGGAACACGAGACAGGATAGACGATTGTTGTGGGATATGTATCAGGATTCTACTATCTAAAACCAACCTCAATTATTTGCGTTACACAGTATCCGCGTCTTCTTTATGAGTGTCTTGGTCATCCCAATCTGTCCAAATTTCAACAAATGGTTCCTCAATAAGTCAAGATGAAAACATTACATTGTGAATCTTGTCAACTAGAAAAACATGTTTGATTTACCTTTCCAAGTTATGGTGAAACTAGGGTTGATTCTCTTTTGTCTATCATACAGTCAGAATATTTGGGGTCTGAGTCTAGTATTTATTTCACCTTACAAATATTTTGTCACAACTATTGATGAATTTTCTCGATGCACTTGGACATATTTAATGAAAGAGTGTTCTGAGTTGTTCCCTATTTTTCGGTTGTTTTATACTGAAATTAAGATTCAATTTGGTCAAAAAAAAAATATTGTAGTGACAATTCCCAAAAATATTTCTTGAGTATGTTCTCATCATTTTTTAGTCAAAATGGCATCCTACATCAATGCACTTATCATCATACACCCCAACAAAATGATAGTGCTGAACAGAAAAATAGGTACCTTGTTAATACTACCAGCACCTTATTAATTCATTGAAATGTTCAAGTTCGTCACTGGAGTGATGTTTTGACAGTTTGTCATTTAATAACTAGAATGCCTTCTTCCTCTCTTAAGAATCAAATTCCGTACTTTATTTTATTCCCTAAGGAACCATTGTTTCACGTGACCCCTCGAATCTTTGGATGTACCTGTTTTGTTCATGATCTTTAGAAAGCAAAAAGGTGCTCCATCAAAGCTTTGGATGTACCTGCCTTGAAATCAGAAGACAAGGTGCTCCGTCAAAGCACCGGTTGTTCAAGATTTTCAGCAACAAGATATGAGGGTCAAAAATACTGAAGGCCACAAAAGAGTGAACCACCGAAAGCAACAACTCTTCCTCTAGCAAGGAGCGGCAATAGGAGTTTATCTGATGCAACAAGAGGAGAAAACACAAGACAACTAAGCTCCAGGAAAGGAATAGACACACACATGTGTCACGGACCACCAAAATACGGCCACAGGCGAGTCGCAAATGCCTTCGAGACGCCAAAAATCGAATGTCGCACAGAACATACCAGGGGCGCGCCTACACGCACCGGCGCATGACGAAAAACGTGAAGGGGGACAATAACGCGTGGCATTCACGCGATTTTTGCTGGGACGCCAGAGAACAGACATCGGTCGAAAACACCGATACACATCTATCTGAGGTAGTGGTGAGATTAATTGGTCACCCTAACAGTGACCCACGAATCTCTCTCTCTTTAAAACCCTAATTCAATTCTAAGACTCTAATACCATGTAAAATTTCATACCAGAATTTTTTTCTTATCTTATTCATTGAGTGAATTATATACATATATCGGAAAGATTCTTATAAGGATACAACTATTTGGAAATAACCTATAAGGAAACAATATATATCATAACACATATGATCTGAATTCTAAACATCTACGAAAATAATTGTAGAGATCGGAAAGGGTGGTCAATGGAAATAGTGCATTGGAGAAGAGGTGGCTGGTAATGGTAGGGCTTCTATTAGATTTTTTTTTTTTTTTTGCCACTGATAGATTAACTAAGTGATCTTTTAAATTATTGTAAGGAAAGATATGGATCTAATATCCAGTACCACACTAGCTTTAGCTGTCCCAAAATTATGAGTGACGAACTTATTGATGAAGCATGCAATTACATGAAAGGAATAGAGAAGACTCCGCAATCATGGAAGTCGGCAAGCAACAAATGAGGGTAAAATTTATTGTGCACCTTGCTAAGTGTGCATCCTTGTTTTTTCTAATTAAAAAAAAATTCTTAGCACAGTAAGCAAAAAGATAGTTAAACTAGAACAAGAAAGAAGAGTCTTTTTTCTGATAAAAGGAAAAGGGAAGGCCTTACTTGATAATATCGCACAACGTGTTGATGTTGTAGACGGGATAGTGTCGCTACTTCCCTTTAAGAGAGAATAATTTGTGTACTCGTTAGAATAACTTTATAACCATATGATACTTCAAATGCAATAACATTACAATTTTGTTAAGAATACGCGTTGAACATTTTAACAAATTTGTAAACCCTGAAAATTGGTTTCCTTTTAAAGTAAACTGCACCATCTAGGAATGTCCCTAAAGCAAACTAATTTAGGGAATGATGCCTAAAAGGAAAACCTAAATCACAAACTCACATATGCAATTGCAATATCATATTCGCTAGTTTTCCAAAATCAATATAAAGTTAACTAACCGTAATATGCGGTCATTGAGTGGAAGGCTTTTGTCTTTGAGACGAATTTTCTTGACTGCATACTGTCTTCCATCTAGTTTATTCTTACAAAGAACAACATGGCCAAACCCACCATGGCCTAAATCATTGACAACAGAAGAATATAAGATCTTATTGATCATTTATGAATTAAAAGGATATAACAGCAATGATGCAGCATAGCGATTAAAAAAAGTATTACAAGTAAACATGAAATGTTTATAAGTTTTGTACAGTAATGCATCCCTGTAGTAGTAATATTAATTGTATCAGTCAGAAATAGAATTTGAGAAAGAAAATATTAGAAGAGATCTACTGAAGTTATGATGTACAATGTTATGCATTTAGAGCATTATGTAGGCCATTCACTTTAGAGATAAGTTGCATTTACCAAGTGGCTGAAGTTCTTCGAAGTCATGGAGATACCGAGAGCTTGGAGCAGAGGTGCTGAGCTGCTCTGTATCCTTTATAGGCTTCCAAAATTGAGAAACTCGGGAAGAAGTCTATAAAACCATAAACAAAAAGATCCCTTTACAATTCAAAGCAGGAGGAAGAAAAAAGAGAGAAAAAGTAAAGGACAATGCAAAAGATGAAGGCATACCATATGGTGCTTAAAAGCATGATTAAATGTTTTACTGAACACTGATGAAGGTCTCAATGCTAAGCTCTGTGCCCGCTCAGAAAGAATCTGTGTCAAATAAGTGGAACACAATAATTCATTATTTTAGCAATACACATTAAAATAAAATAAAAAGTAGCCTTCTTACGCACCCCTAAGTTAGAGAGTTCTGAGGTTACTTGTGGCAAAGCATCAGCCAACAGTCCTCCAGAAGCACATGCAAGATGGAGAAGATGAGCCTACAACATATGCGAACTACTGTTATGCTGTGTAGATAGAGAATGTCACTGTTTTCGGAAGCAAGTGCCAAAGAGATCCTATAATAGTGATATGTCTCCACAAGAAAATGATTAAGAGATCGTGCTTCAAATATTTTACCATTATTAGATCTTTGTCAACAGTATGAGACTCTTGAGAGTGGTCAGTGGAAGCAGAAGAAAATGACTCCGAAGAACCATCAAAATCGTCATCACTATCACCTCCTGCCGAAGAATCCTCGAAATACATATCCTGACAGAAAGAATCATGTTCCAAAAGAAATAGCAGAGCAAGTCAAAATGATGAGCAATAAAAGATCCCTTTTTCCGTTAAAATTATGTGATCCAGGTTTTCAGTTTTCACAAATTTTATTGAGGGGAAAAAGAACTTTGTTAATTTTGTTTTAATTTTTACATAATTACTGAATATGCCAAACTAACTTCAGCTGCATCCTGAGTAATCCCAATTAATAAAAAAAAAACATGCTAATTCAGAATGCATGAGCCAATGAGGATGCTAAGGTTTACTGAATCTACAAATATGATTCAGGGAAAGAATATGAAAAGAACAGTCACCAAAGAAGAAAAGCAAGAAAAGAATATTTCACCTCTTCCTCACTAAAGTTGTTGGATCCTTGATACATCAACTCGTCGCTTGAGCCGGTGTTATTGATGCTCTTGTCACTAACTTGATTGTCTTCTTCAATTGTGTCAACATTCGGAGTAGGCTTACTTACTGTTCTCTGCTTCTTATCTTGCACTACCAATGGCTTTGTGGTCTCACCAATTTTCTTTCCAAAAACATCTAGTTTTGATTTTGAACCTTCTCTGGCATTTGATGGCAAAGATGGAACTTTTTCATGGACATGATCCATCCCAACACTCAAATTCCACGACTCCCCTGAACCACTAAAAAGATCTATGAAACCAAATACGAATGGTCCCCTCAAAGATACACCTTTACTGAATAATAGTGTCGTTTTTTCACTGTGTAATTCCAAGGAAGAGTCATCCTTGAAAGAGCTAGGAACCTGCGAAAGGAAAAGAGCATATTACAACAACGATAATACTGGATCCATCCCAATGAACTAAAGCGTAGCCATTCGAATAAAATCACCTATCCTATCAGGTTGAGGGGAAATCAAGCACTTTAGGACAATTAAACCTAATAACGGATTTCAGAAGTAATTGGTAACCCAAAAGGTTTAACTAATAGCTGATGAAACCCTTGTACTTGATTGCCTCTTCATTTTCTTTTCTAACACTCCTAGGACCTCAACACCCTCCCTCCCGTGCAAGTGGGCTTTCAAACCAACTTTTTTTCAAATGCAAATACAATTTGTGAGTCACATCAGCACTCTTGTTAGTCGTTACTTCGGTCTCGGACCGCGAAAGGACCTTAACCCAAGCCCGGATGACACCAACATCTAGCATGGGTTTAGACTCCTGCAATTTCAATATTGGCTATGAAATGGTGCGTGTCCACACAAACATACATAAGCCTTTGATAGGTATATGAAACCTTACTCATAGTCAACATTTTTTTACTTTTTTATAACCAATATGTAACCTCAACAAAAAAATATCAATAAAAGATATAATAGGCACCAAAACCATTCTAATAAAATAATGGTTGTCATCCAAAAACAACCTTTTCATATGGGAAAAGAGAATGGAATAAGTGGAATTAGAAATAACGAAAACCTTTAATTAGATACTATGTCAGCTCCATATGAAAATCTTTTCTCCACAACAATTAATTTGACTAGAATTACTCTATGACCTACAATTAATAAGGTTAGCTCATGTTATCATAATAATGCAGGTTCATATCAAACCTGGCTTCCTCAAATAAGTAACACTAGGAACTAGGGCTAACAAGTAACATCTAGCAGTCCTGCATGAGGAAGCAACCACATGTTCTTACCAATTTTTCCCCTTGACATACTGGAACAACCTCAGAAAGAAATTCTTGGGCAGCCTCCACCAAATTGAAAATCATAACACGCCCTTCACGTGAATTAGAATTTGCCTGTGGATGAAGAAAAATCACCATGAACGTAGACCATGGTACTTAAATGACAGCATAATTTAAGTTCAACAAAAATGAAGACATCCTTTCCCAGATAAATGATAGAAATATCATAACTACAACACTCTCATATTAGATCATATCACTTTTAATTATTTTCTTATCCATGTTCTTGTTCCTAACACTTGTTTCATCATATAAAGGAAGGAACCATAAGTCAAATAGTATTTCAATTTGAACAAGATTCAGGTTCACCTGTTCTTGAAGTAGAGATAGAAGGTTATCCGCATCAGCTTTAGATAAGCCTTTCTCTGGGGTTATTCGCAATTTTGGGCACTTGTGAGGATACCCCGGTAAGCACCTACCAAAAAGAGCTTCAGGGGCTAAACATAAATAAAGTACAAATATTGCAGAAGAGTGTGTAGCAATCTAAAATAAACCTGACTGAAAGAAGGGCAGAGACATCCAGATCCTCAGAACCCATATCCTTTGAGTAAGGCCTGCTTAAATTTGTAATTAGTTATTATGGACTTAAAAGAAGCACAGGACACAGGTTATGATAAAGTTACAATACGCTGGTTAAGAACTACCTCAGCTTAATGATGATCTGAGGAGGAGATTCAGGTAGGACTTTGCAATCTTCTTGAAATATGGCAGACCTGAAAAATACAAATATAGAAGCTTATAATATGTTTAACGTAGTTGACATGAAAGTTTCAGCATGTAATTGTAAAAACAGAACCAAAAACAATATGATTGTCTAATAGAATATGTAATAGAGTAATATACGGTAAATTCCTAGAGAAATGGTATCAGTAAATAATAGACCCTGCACCTGCTAGCGGATCTCTCAAGTCTCATTTAATATAGTCATTTCAGCAAGTGCTCAAGCATAACATGTAGTGACTAGATGTAAAAAAATTACAAGTTTCTGACAACGGCAATTGGCTATAGGATATACTTCAGTGAGGAATTAACCTAGAAATGGAAATGATCGGAATCCCTGAATACAAGCAACATATCTGTACTTTGCTTATCAGCTACTACAAAGCTGTAGTTGCTGTCAGACTCAACCGTACATTTAAAGAATGTTCTATGACCACATGTTTCCGGTTCGAGCCCTGAGTGGAAAGATATTCATGATCAGCATTTTAGTGTTGACCATTTTAGGGTTGAGAATTATTCTAGATGTGTAGTAAGCATGCCAAGGTTGTTGCCTCCTAAAAAAAGCATACCCATAATTTAGTTGTATTTGATCAGTCCTATCCTGACATTATTTGATGAATCCCACTCCCTACATAGTCAGTGCTCTAGGGTTACAAGTGTGACCTTATCCTCTATGGAACAAATAGCTATAGATTCCTTTCTATTCAGTAGCAAATTGCAGAATTCGATACAGCACATTCGGAATAAAATAACGGAATGAAAAGCATCGCGATACACTAATTTGACACTTACAGGGCAGTGATTTCCTCAGAGAGGAGCTCATTGTTATCTTCTAGAGTTTTATCTTTTGAGTTACTCCACCCCTTGCTTCTCTTTCCCCCTTTTTTCTTCTTCTTTGTGCTTTGACCCATTAAGTCGAGTATGATTTCATAGATTTTGCAGAATTGAGTGTAAATACGATCACCAGAATCAACGTGACGGCTGCTGGCTGTATTGAAAGGGATCCGAAGTGCAAAACAGGTAAAAATGAATCGGAATGCTGCCGGAGATTCTTGCGTCACGCTTTATTGTGCTACGGTTTAGAAGAGAAAGAGGGGAACTGGAACTGTGATAATTCACTGCGAAATGGAGGAGGAACGAGCTTTTGGGAGGGGGTGGACTGCTAGTGGCGCTTATTCGCTACCTCGCTCTGTTTGAACAGAGAACGTAGACAGAGCGGAAAGCCGAAGGAATGCCAATACCCACTAAAAAAAAATCTAAACTATACTTCATTTAAAAATTAAATGTCAAAATACTTTTTTTTTTTTCAAATTAACGTTTTACTTGATGAAATAAAACGTTGTGATACTCGATTACGGTTGTTCATACATACGATCATTCGCTACTAAACACGTAAATGGAAGTGGGGATCTCTCGACCGAATCATTAAGGCTCACTCTCAATCTTGCTTGCTTCGCTATCCAATCGGCACATTCATTTGTCGTCCTCGAAATAGCTCGTCATTGCACTTGGGCTAGTTGCCTAGCAAGTGCCCAGATGTTCGTGATGATGTTTGATGTCCTCCATTGCGTCGGTCCTTGTAATATTTGTTGGTGGATTACTTGCGAGTCCGTCTCAATGATGATGCTTGGCCATCCCACTTGTATCGCTAGTCTCATGCCTTCGTGGATTGCCATGGCCTCCATTGTTTCGATGTCGTCACTCCGGTACCTTCGGTTTAGTCCTCCAACAACCGTTCCGTTCTCGTCCCGCGCCACCACCCTTATACCCGCTCTTTTGGAACGTTGACACCATGATGCGTCACAATTGATCTTGATTGAGCCTTCTCTCGGTGGTGTCCAATCCTGGCCCATTCGGTCCCTCCCATTCGTCTCGGTAGTATCCTTGGCCTGCCTAGCTCGGTCGCTTTGACATTGCTCCGCATAGACTCGCTTTATCTCTTCGATGACAGCTCTCGAACACGGTTGCTTGGCTTCAAAGGCCGCCTTGCATCTCGTCTTCCATATTTACCAACATGTGATCATCACGAGTTTCCACCTCTTGTCACTCCCCACCCCTTGACCCCTTGGTTCCGTCCTTCTTTCCTCGAGCCAATCGACCATGCTAATATTGTTTGGTCGGTTCACTCGTAGTCCTAGTACCTCATGACATACCCTTTCGGTCCATTCGCACCCTAGTATCATGTGTTCCCTTGTTTCAACTTCTACACCTATTGGACAACCGTAACTCACATTCAAGCCCCTTCTAACTATGTTAGCCTTAACGGCTAGTGCATTCGTTGAGAGGCGCCACATGAAATTCTTTACCTTGGGTATTACCTTTGTTGCCCACATGCCCTTCCATGCTTCCCCATTTGTGGTTTGCTTCGGTCCATTGGTTCGGTCGGTGCTCTCCCTTAGCTTGTGGTACACCAATCGGACCATGGGTACTCCATCCCTCGTGTGGGGCCATATGTATTGATCCTCACCTCCTTCATGTGGTATTGGTATGCGTAATATGTGCTCTGCATCCTCGGGGTCCACAATACTTCGGATGAGTTCCTCATCCCATACTCCATTCGGCTTGATTAGGTCTTTAACAAGCAAATTTCCTCTGTTCTCCACCCTCGTATCGGCATTCACTCGTTTGGTTTCCTTAGAGTAAATCCAAGGGTCTTCGAACACGCGTATCTCATGCCACACCCTTACCACCCAAGTCCCTTCGCTTAACAAAGCTTCTCGGCCATGTAGCAAGATACTCCATACCCATGACGCTCAGACTCCTTTTTTTGCTTCAAGGAGCGAGCACCTCGGGAAATATAGTCCTTTAAGGACTCACGCGCATGGGTTGTCCGGTTCGGTTATGAGACGATTGGACATCTTTGTGAGTAGGGTCGAGTTAAACGTTTGCAATTCCCGGAACCCTAGGTCTCCCGCCTCCTTTGCCCTCGTTAAGACCTCTCATCTCCTCCAATGCGTTTTCTTACCATCCATGGTTTGGCCCCACCAAAAATTCGCAATGAGAGCATTTATTTCAGAACACCATGTCTTTGGTAGTCGGAATACACTCATCACGTGTGTTGGTATGGCGGTGATGATTGCCTTAATGAGGACTTCCTTCCCGGCTTGGTTCAAAGTTTTCGGTCGGTACCCATTGATCTTATCCTTGACCTTGGTTTTGAGGAATCCCAAGGCCTCCTTCTTCGAGCGCCCCCATATCGAGGGTAATCTCAAATACTTACCCGGGTCACTTGTGCCTTTTATGTTTAGCACCGCTTCCACCCGTTGTCTCTCGGTGTCATTTGCCCCTTTGTTGAAAAACATGGTTGATTTCTCCCTATTGATTCTCTGCCCCGACACCTTACAATAGTCATCCAGAATCTTTTATATAATATATATTTAGTTATACGGGTCCACGGGTCGATATATACGACCCATACCCAACTCCATTTTTCATACGGGTTGGACATGTCGTGTCAAAATGACATGCAAATCCAAAATATGCGACCCAAACACTACTCATGGACGGGTCACCCATGGGCCGTATCCAAAATTGACACCCATACTAAGGATGAGTCTCCTCCTTCCTCATCTCCACCAACTTCCTCATTCTCATCATCATCGATTTGATATTTCTCTTCTCCATAGACTTCCTCTTCTCCATGGACTTCCTCTTCTCCATCGACTTCATTTTTCTCTTCTCCCTCGATTTCTTCTGGATCTTATTCATCAAATTATAATTTTGGAATGACGAATACTTCTGTGTATTCATCATATATTTCGAAAACTGACTCTAATGCATCTTCATTGGTGATTGAAAATAGTTCATGACCCACGTTACAAATTAGGTGGTAGTTAGCTACTCGAATACTAACTCCGCAAATAATGGTAACATGTTATTTTAGTTGTGTCAGTGTGATGTCTCTTTCAACGGTAGTTATCGTTGATTCACTGTGAAGTACTTAACAAACAATGAGTCTCGGTTAATGTTACCACCATAACAGAAATTGATAGTAATAATTTCAAGAGTAAAAACACCAAATTGATTTTAAAATATGAGTGTAGGCATTCTAACATATCAAACATTCTAAAAATTAAGTCATTTTTAAATTGTCAAGACAAAAATATATGAAATTTTCGAACCACCTATATTGAAGAAGCAGATTTATTTTACACAGGTTTCTTGACAGTTTAGAGGTTGCTCAGATGAAGGCTGGACAAATTGAAGGCTCAGTCTGGAATATGATTGTTAAAAAAACGGTTTGACCGAACTTAACCAGTTCTGGTCTGATTTGAATCGGTTCAGACAAATTAGTTCCAAAATAAAATCATATTTTAAGGTTAAAGTAAGTCATTTCAAAATAGTAGATTTAATTCAGTTCAAATCGGCTCGTTTTTTGTACTAGTTTATACTACAAATCAAACTGGATTAAACTTATACGATTTTTTAACCAGCCAAAACAAAACAAACGGTTCTAACGTAATTGATTAAATAGTAAAGAGGAGTATTTTTTGTGTATTATGTGTAGTTCAATGCTCAAGGGCATCTATTTATTGCGCTGGTTATGTTTTTAGAGTGAACCAGATCTATTTTTGACTGAACCAAAATTGAGTCTTGATTTTTTTGAAAAACCAGACCAAACCAGTTTGAATTGGTTCATGAACTGGTTCTAACCATACCAGTTTTTTATGTGTTAAATAGACTAGTTCTTTAGTGAGTTCAAAAAATATTGGTTTGCTTTAAACAGTTCTAGTTCACTTCGGAACTAGTTCGGGGTCGAACTGGTTCATGAACAAGCTGAGTTTGGAAGGACATGTGCCTGGTCGGTCAGGCACATGTATACACCTTCTATTTGTGACTGACAGTCACAGATGGATGCAACTAACCTTCCAACCGTGACTGGTAGTCACGAGTAGGAGGTGTATAAATATGTCTCCCACATTTATTTTCACTAGGGGTGAGCAGAAAAACTGTTGGACCGAATTCCCGAAAAAATCGGTCTGAGACCGTCTCGAATAGACTGTCCCGTGTTTAAGACCGAGTCAATACAAGCGGGTATTTTTCCTATAAGTCGGGCTCGAGCTCGGTTTTTAAGGCCAAATTCCTGAATGGCCCGACCCGAGTATGTAGAAGCAACATTTCTAATAGAGTGGCATTTCGAATGAAAAAGCAGCAGCACTGAATCGTGAGCATGGTATGTTCATTATGTATACTGAATCATGAAAAAGCGGCCTGACACGAGTATGTTCATTATGTATTCTTATTTTGGGGTATGTTCATTATAGAGGGACTGAATCGTGAGCATGGTGCAAATAATGTCTTTCATTTATGTGGTTGTTTGCTTGCCTGCGGTGGTTTGTCTGCTTCCCAAACCCATCTCGTCTTCTATCTTCAATATTGCATATTGAATCTCTCAACTTGGTTTATTTTTGTAAAAAACAAAATTAGCAAACAATTCGGTCCAAGACCGAGACTGACCCGAGTCAAGCAAGACCGACTCATATGGTTTTTTAAACGAATTTGGTCTTTGTCTCGGTCCTCCAAATATAAGTCCCGAAATTTTGGGCTCGTTCCCCCCCCCCCCCCCCAAAAAAAAGCTTGTCTCGCTCGTCCCGAGCTCACCCCTAATTTCCACCACCGTCTTTTATATTCCATTGAGCCTTTACCTAAACAGTCATGGACCGACTTAACCTAAAAAAGAACCACTGTCGTATCACCCACAAGAAGAATTATTGACTATATGGAGATACTATAATTATTGGAAACGTCCCACCTCATCATACCACCCAAAATAACCACCGTGTTCCATCCCAAGAAGAAATACAAGTTATATGAAGATACTATAATTATTGAGAGTGTCTCAACTAACATCATCATACTCTAGGATGACACACCATCACACCACCTCAAGTAGAAATAATAGGTATATGGAGATGCTACAATTAGTAGTATCTCTTTGTTAGCAGATATGCACCCATCAATGTTAAGGTACAATAACCATTGAAGACGAATTTCTAGATTGTATAGAGATACAATAACAATTGAGAGCATCATCTTTCTCCTCATCAAATCTCAGAAATATCACCCTTACAGTGGACACAATTTTTAATGTGTATCACTTAATCTCATTACCGTCATCTTTTTGTTACCAGTTGAGGATACTATAATAATTGATTGATGATTTTTGGAATCTTGTACGTACATAGAGATAATATAATTATTGGGAGTGTCCCACTTTCGTTCATCACACCACTCAAAAGAACCATCAGCTTTATCTCAAAGGATAACTACCTATTAGATGAAGATACTATAATTATTTTGTACTGTTGTGTAACTCATAATGTAATTTCGTTTGATTGTTATAATTGTAATTGTTTAGTTATTGAACCTAATTCTCTTGGAGATGTTCTAAAAAATTATATATCTCAATCATGGTTTTTAGATACCTCAGATAACCTTTTTTAAACCATTTGTTGGGATAAACTCAAAAAATATGAAGAAAACACACACAAAAAAAACAGATTCAATAACTATATAACTTATAACAATAAATTTTAACTTAAGTACAGTTTAAAATATAAAAAAATTGCACAAAAAAATATTTATATACGTGCTCGTGACAGTCAATCACGAATGAAACTTAACATACATTTTTCTCGTGATTGCCATACATGTTACCTGCGACTTGCCGTCACTGACTGATCTAGTTTTGAAAATAATTTTAAAAATTGATTATTTTGATATTTAATTTTTAAATGATGTATATTTTAGAGAGACAAAATCCCCAATAATCATAAGAAGTTAGCTTATAGGAGATCTATGGATGGGCTCGGAAAAATATTAAGCTACTTAATTTTTTTTTTTTTTAAATAAAAATTGAATTGAAAGACCATGGCTGTTTTTTTTTCAAGACTATACTTCATTGGTAATACTTAGTAAGGTTCTTAATAGGGATCATAGACTACATTTTAGTAAGTAAAAAATTTAATATCATTTCATTTCTTATTTCTAATTTACACATTCGTTTGTTTCTTATTAATGACTCCATTGAACAGATATCAACACGGCGGTCGATTGTATAACATTAGAGACTACGGTTGTAGTCTTCCAATTGACACATTTACTTGACTCTTTAATTTGCATAATGGCTTCCCTTGAATTGGACTCGATTATCACCTTTAACCATCCTTTTTTTTAGCACCAGACCAATTCCTTCAAATATCACCCTTGCTTTAAGAACATAATCACCCAGTTAGTTAGCCTCCGATTCAGACCACCTATCGATCCAATCTTACTCCCACAGTCCCACGGCATCACTTTTAGTCCATGTATTTGCTTGCTTGATTGAAAATGAATATAGAATTCTAATATTTGATTGTTAGAAAAAAAAGAAATGAAATAAAAATAAATGACATATATACCCATTGTTGCAATATGTTTAATATATAATACATAACTTATAAAAATTATTTTAATTAGGGTAAAATACGAGTTTTTTCCTAAAATTTAAGCCAATTTTAAGCTTCCCCTCAAAGTTTAAAATTATAAATTTTAGTCATAATGTTTGGACCGAATGAAAAATACCACAATTCCGCCACTTATCCGTTTATTTCAAACGGAATGCTTCACTTGAGTGATATGTGGTTGATTAGTATTCTAAATGGACAAAGCTGCCCTAATTCGTGTTCTTTGTTCTTCAAGTGTGATTCTTCACCACTGTTGCATCTTCACTGACAGGCCACTGATCATATCTGTTCTTCAATGTCCCGTCGACTGAAATAAAAAGTTGTTAACACTGTAGATATTGAGAACAGATTCAAAGACTAATATAACTGTGTTAAAGAAGATACCTTCTTCCATCAGAGTCTGTAAGTGCTAGATTTCAAACTTAAGCAGATCGAGATCTCTATCATGGCGAGATCAATAAATCTTCCCATTAATATTATCTCTGTTATTAATAAACAAAATCATACATAAACAATCTATTTTAAATTTAATAATTAATATTTATAATTAAATATTTTATATGTTTTTCAAGTTTAATATTTAATTATTATAAAAAAATAATTTTTTAAACTTGATTGTATACTCATTTTTTGAAAAACATTTTAATATATATTCATTTTTTAACATATTCACTTAAAATTATTTAAATAAATTTTCAATATATATAAGATAAATCAAAATATATAAAATTAAACCAAGTCTGAAAAAACACGTCACACACACACAAATAAACCAGGTCGGTTCATTTCATTCCAACAGCGTGTGTGGACCTCTGCTACTGCTACGCCACTCTTCTCCACAATGACCGGCGATTACTGATTTCGACAGGAGCAATCGGAAGAGAACCTCTGGTGAGTAGTCTTCATCTATATTCTTGATTCCCTTTCTCTTTTCTGTTTCAGCGTAATCAAACACATGCTTGGGCGATCTTCTGTCTCAGTCGCTTAGCAAGTGAGGGATTTAAAGGCTGTACGGATGGGTTAATCCATTGTAATAGAACTTAGCGTTAGGTTAAGGCACTTGACTATCATGAGAAGTACGCTGTCGCCTTATTGCAATTTAATACTGGAAATGTCTAATTCAGCGCCATAAAAAGATTGGTCTAGGTTTTTTGAAAAAACTTGAGTTGTTTTAGTTTTAGTGTTTGTGAAAATAAGCTTCTGTAGAAGATCATTCGTGGAGCTTGCCTAGCTTTTCAATTGTAAGGTTGTATTTCACTTCTCAGCTTACGAATCTTGATATGTACGAAACTTTTTTTTCTTTTTGAATTTTTTTGAGAATGTATCTCTAGTGAAGTCAATTTTTAATTAAAACGTCTAGTTATTCCATAACTTCATTTGATTACAGCAAAAAAGGCATCACTGACCAACTGGTGCAACAATCAAACGATGAGATGGTTTGACATAACTAGGATGAATTTTCCTTGCCTGAGAATTATTGAAAGGTGAGCTTCAGGCAGCAGGATTTAAGTGCATCTAAACTTTTACAATTTCGTGCTGAAAAGTGTTAAGACAAATTACAGATTTTGAGATTTATTGTTCAACATTTTTTGAGATGTGTAATCTGATCTCTTGTCATGTTTACAATCTTTTGGAGAGAAAGGCAACGTTTGGATGGTTTACTTTTCTACCTCACTTCTTCTGCATAACTGATAGTGATGATAAAATTGTATAGTTTTTATTACTCGTTAGTAGTCATGAGGAATTGTGTCTCTCAATGATGATTTTTATAGCATAATTTTCCCATATGATTTCACCTTCTCTTATCATTTTTTTTATTTTTTAATCAGTGATAGTCTATGACTATGATGTTACTTCGGGGTGTTCGCGAGGGATTGTTATCTTCATTATAGATGTGGATAAGTTTTTTTATGGATTAGTATTGTAGAAGATAACATCTATGTTAATTGTGGGTTAGTGCAGACTGTTGGAGCCTGTATTTTTTTTCTTCTTTATTTTACAATTAAAGTCACTCTATGCTAAATATCTATCTCTTTCAGTTCCAATAATCAATGTCTCTTATGAGCTTGAAAGGAAATGTTATTATCTGCCGAAGCTATGCAACTTTCAGAGACCTTCCTTTTTGACTACCGCTGATCACATCTAAACTAGCAGTCTGGGGTTCAGGGTGGATGCTCTTTTCTTGTAGCAGTATTTACTTAGACTTTTAACTGATAATGTTGTTAATTTGGCAGATAAGATGGGTTCCAGTACAAAAGAAGAGTATGCTGCATTTCTGATGAAGGTGAAGCGGACAGTTTGCATTGATAACCTCTCACCTCAAGTAACAGAGTCAATCCTGAAAAATGCAATAGACCAGTTTGGAACGGTCAAAAGTGTAGAGTTTATCCCTAACTACACGGAAGCGGGTAATGTCCCACAATCTGCTTTAGTGGAACTAGAGAGTCCTATACATGCTAAACAAATCAAGGAAGTGATATCAGGACATCCTTTTATGGTATTTGGGATGCCAAGACCTGTGAGGGCTCGACTTGCTTCTCCTGAAATGTTTAAAGATCGCCCTAGAGAGCCTGGTAGGAAAATTAAGATGCGCTGGGTAGAGCGAAATGATCCCGATTTTGAGGTTGCTCAAAGAATTAAGCGGCGTGTAAAAGAACATGCTGCTGAGGCTTCATTTCTGCTAAAAGTAAGTTTGATTCCCCACCATGATAAACTTTATTTTTTTTGTTATAGATGTTCGAAATGTCTGGATTGTTAGAATGAAGGAGTTTGGTGTTTTTGGGTTACTTGAAAACCATATTAAGTCTGTGTTTGTTATGATTCAACGATAGTAAGTAAAGTAAGAGAAGAGTTGCTAGTTTAAGACAAAGCCTGTTAATTTATTTGTCAGCCTAACCAACCCTACATATAATTAAGTGCGTTTTGGCGCTCCTCTGATGAAAGTGTCTTCTATTTCTAGTTTTTACATGTGCCGTCCTATTTATTAAGCATTTAGTAATGAAATCTTAGTAAACTACTAGAGTTATCGCACCCTCATAAGAGAAAATGTCACTTTTAGTAAATCTGTGAATCTGGTAGGCTCATGACTAGCTAGGACATGATAGCTTAAGATATTGAGAAATGTGCTGTGTCATTGAAATTAAGTAGAAATTTAGCATCCTTTTTTGTAACACCAGTTTTCTGTTGCTTTCTGTTTTTGAAAGTAACTAACTTTATAACTTTAAATTCAAATAGTTCTCGGGAAAATAGTAGTTTCAGCTGAACCATCCCGAAGAAAACTATTCCCAGTGAGAATGTGCCTCCTTGACAGTAGTAGATACCGGCTTGATGCTAATAAATTAGTAATAGAAAGCTGAGATGCATAAAATTTGTGTGGTAACATTTTTGGCATCTTTACTGCTTAATTTTGAAAAGAATCATCTCTAAATATTGATTTGGAAGTTTTGATCTGTAGGAACTGCTGGAAGATGAAGAGAAGCTGGCAAAACAGCAGAAGGAGGCTCTCGGAGCCAACAATGACAAGTATAATATGGTTGATGGTGTCATGGCTGATCGAACGATTAATAAATTGGCTCGTCGTTACAACCTAAAGAATTTAGCCGCGGATGATTGACAAGCATCCTTAATCTCTTCAGCTTCCTTTGTATATAGCAGACAAAATGGTTGAGGGTGGGGTTGGAGTAGGTAACTCAAGTTCTTACTAGTATTTAAGAAACTATTGATGATCTGATTCTTTTTGGATAGTGTGGGACGTGTCTCCTTTTTTTTGAATTATTCCTGCATATTTAAAGAGTTGCAATGTGCTCAACTTTGTCGAGTGAATTCCCAAACTAGGTTGAATCCTAAACCTTAATTACCAAAATATACTGGGTTATATGTGGCATCCGAGCCTACTTATAAAATCATTTTTAACAATCTTTCGTGTATATTTTGTATCCTAATTTATGCACTCAGTACTATGCAAAGAGGATGTGAAGAGAGGTAACTATTCCTCTTAGTATATTTTTTATAGTTAGTTATCTTTTTTTTTTATTTGGCCCCCCAAAAAAGTTATCTTTATTTAAAAAAAAGGTATTTTTTTTTACAGTATTCTGTTTTGTAAACTGTTTTTTTATAAATGAAAATATATATTAAATTTTTTTTCTAATAAATATGATATCACATATTTTTAATTTATATATATATATATTAATGTAACAAATTCATGAAGAATACAGATCTGTATCAAATAATTCTAAAATTGATTTTACACCTATAAAATTAGCATTTTTGAGAGGTATGATATGACTCGTTCTTATGATTCGAACCCTAAACCCTATAAAAATATTTATTTTAAACTCGATGGAGATTACATATATCCTTTTTAAATGCTTTGCAACCCATTCATCTGTGAAACCATATAAAGTTCATTTACCTGCATGTAATTAATCCAATTTGATGGCATCACCCACCTTAGAATTCACGGACGAACCCATTCACTTAATTGTTATTTCCATATCTTCTAAACCATAGGAGATTTAAAGTTGGAAATTTCTCTCTTTTGCGAAAAACTGGGTAATTCAAACGAATGATTTATTTTTCCATTCAAAATTTATACCCAGAAAAAAAACACAATCAAAACAGTACATATCTTTTTTTTTCTTCCTTTCTTAAATTTTGTGGGGATTGGTATTATATTATTTGTGCGAAATTTTGAGCCGAAAATGATGAATCTAAGAGAGAAGACGGAGAATCTGACCTAAGCCAGGATAGACCAATGAAATTCGTCCATTAAAGATTTGGCCTACGACTTCTATTCAGTATTCACTCGTTCCTTATCTTTTCCTTCACACCACAAAAAACCCATGCCATGCATACCAATTCACATAGACAAATCCAAAATAGTAGAAAGAATAATAAAACTCCATCCCTCATTATTGTTAAGAGTGTCCAAATATACAAAATATAAAGTATTTAATAATATTATTAATAAATATAATAATTAGATTTTAATTTTATGCACGAAAGTTATTAGGATAAGGTAAGTTTAGTGTTTTATTATTCCTTAACCAGATGTCTCGAAGTTGAATCTTGATAATAAAAAAATATTTATAGTCAATATCTTACTCCGAGTTGATCAGGATGCGAATAAGAATTATTATAAATGCATCATAAATATATTAAAAATGTTACTCTTCTAATGACCCCTTAGGATACCCCAAATATAATTTAAAAAAAATTATTACCTCTAACAATGTCATTATTCAATATCAATTCAATCTGATTTTGAAGAGAAATTACTTTATTAAATAAATTAGCTAAAATAAGAATTAAAAATATAAAATGATGGCTTTAGCATTTAAATACTACCAAATAAAATAAATAAACCCCATTTTCATTCCAACTCTGGACTTCATCTTCTTCAACTCTCTCACTCTCCAAACTATGGGAACCAATTCTTTGCATTCAATCCCCCAACACAACCCCCAACACCTTCACCACCACAATCCACCACCTCCCTCCGCCGCAAATTTCTTCCTCAAACCCACCACCACTACCAACATTCGCAGCCGACATCCGTCGTTCTCTTCCGTAACCATCCCTGGCGCTGCCGTAGCTGCAGGCGCTTCTTCTTCCTCCCCTAGCGCTGCCGCTACCACCTCCACCTCCCAAGGCATCACCTTTGACACCCTACTCCAACACCTGACAGACAAGAACTATCGGCAGGCTGACGAGGAGACCCGGCGCCTCCTCATAGCCCTCGCCGGTGACGCCGCAGTGAAGAGAGGCTACGTCTTCTTCTCCGAGGTCCAGTTCATCGCCGATGAGGATCTTAAGGCCATCGACGCTTTGTGGAGGCAGCACAGCGACGGCAGGTTCGGTTACTCCGTGCAGAAGAAGATTTGGGAGAAGACCAACAAGGACTTCACTAACTTCTTCATCAAGGTCGGGTGGATGAAGAGACTCGACACGGAGATGGAGCAGTACAATTACAGGTCTTTTCCAACGGAATTCATATGGGAACTGAACGACGAGACGCCGGAAGGACACCTGCCATTGACGAACGCTCTCCGAGGGACTCGTCTGCTCACCTGCATCTTCACCCACCCTGCTTTCAAGGAAACTGAAGAGGACGAAGAAAAACAAGCCGGTAAGGAAGAAGGCAGCAGAGAAAGCGTGTCCAGCCCATTGATCGGCAAAATCTTCAAGACGGATTACAGCTTCTGATGAGGTCGATCGGAAGGATATAATAACATGACATTTTTCTGGTTCCAGTACGAGGTCGAGTGAATTTATGTGACTTTTGCTCGATTTTTCATACTTAATCCCAGGATTCAGGAACATTGCTGTCGATTATTTTGGGATCTGCAAGCTAATGCAATGGGTTGAACTTGATGATTGTCGTAAGAATTTGAATTTGTAATGGAACTTGAGCCTTTTATGTTTTGTGCTATGTGTCATATTACAATTGGGCAATTTCGGCATGAAATCTGACACGGACGTCTCCGAGCTGAGGTTGGCATGTTGTCCAGCGGCCAGCAGCCAGCAGCAGAGAGAGGGAAAGATTAGGTATTTTTTTTTTTTTTTGGCCCAAGTAATTGCACTATATTAAAGATAAAAGGTCCGGCAAAATTTGCAAATACAAAAGAACATCTCGTGACAACAAAATTGAAAGCGGCGATGGTGGGTTCGAGACCCAGTCAGAGCGACTCATCCCCGCAAGAGAATCCTTAGCGATCCAATCCGCACATTGGTTCGCCATCCTAGGTATGTGCTTCCAGGTGACACTCCCAAAAGAGCGTGCCAAAACATGACATTTATATGAAAGATTAGGTATTTACGGCATAGACATTTATATGAATATTAATAGGGAATAGAGAATTAGAATAAAAAGTAAAAAAAAATAAATATAAAGTTATTTAAAATAGATTAAATATTTGGTTAATAAAATTGTATGTAGAAATGGAATTAAATTCGGTCCAATGAAAAGTTTAATCCCTAATCAAATTAAATTATATATAAAAAAATAGATTAATCAACTTTAATTAAAATATAAACAAGTACATACTTTAGAACAAATTACTACAAACAATTTTTTATTAAAAACTGTAGAATAAATTATATTTAAATTAAAAATATATTATATTAGAAAATTTAAAAGTATAATTTAATTATTCAAATATAATATAATTTTTAGAACAAATTAAATTAAATTACTAATAATATAATTAGGGAGGGAAAACAAGTTTGGTACATGAAAAATTTGAAAAACTTGGTCCTAATCCGTCTCTAAGGGTGTCCTGAGAATTTTTTCAAAAAGTATATACTTTAGTTTTTTTATTTAGAAAAGTATGTATAGAAAAAAAATATTTGAAAAAATAGATATACGCGCACCCCAGAACGCGCCTTTTGGAAATACGCGTAGCGCATGTTGGGTGTCTCCTATTTTTTTTTTTTTTTTTAAATTTATTCTATAATGACGACTCGATGTTTAATTAAAAATAAAATTATGTATCTATTAAAAATATTTAAAAATATTATAGTAAGTAGATATTTTAATTGCGATTCAAATGATGCAAAAAATATTAAATTTGGATTTACGGATTGCCTATACGGCATGCCGTAAGTTGAGATATGAAAATTTGACTTAAAAAATTATAACTCGGACCATGTAAGTCCAAACTCAACACGGTTAACGTCATTTAGGTCGTAAATCAATTATCTACGTAGGATAAATTTTTTGATTAAAAATACAGTGATTTTGTAACCCCACATCATTTACACCCAAATTTGACCGAAATAAGTAAATGCATTAGGTGAGAAATTTAATTATATACTTACTCAAAAAAAATCAAAAAACTTACGGTGCGTAGATAATTTAATTACGAATTAAATGACGCTAACTATGTGTTAATTTTTGACTTTTAGACTGACTGTATAATACGGTATGTAAAAAACTCTACATACGATACAAAAACTTCCAAATAGTGTTTTGCATAGTAAAGTTACTGTTCAAATAGTAAATTTCACTGTGTAAAACAGTAAATTTACTGTTCAAAACACTATTTGGAAGTTTTTGTATCGTATGTAGAGTTTTTTACGTACCGTATTATACAGTCAGTCTAAAAGTCAAAAATTAACACATAGTTAGCGTCATTTAATTCGTAATTAAATTATCTACGCAACGTAATTTTTTTGATTTTTTTTGAGTAAGTATATAATTAAATTTCTCACCTAATGCATTTACTTATTTCGGTCAAATTTGGGTGTAAACGATGTGGGGTTACAAAATCACTGTATTTTTAATCAAAAAATTTATCCTACGTAGATAATTGATTTACGACCTAAATGACGTTAACCGTGTTGAGTTTGGACTTACATGGTCCGAGTTATAATTTTTTAAGTCAAATTTTCATATCTCAACTTACGGCATGCCGTATAGGCAATCTGTAAATCCAAATTTAATATTTTTTGCATCATTTGAATCGCAATTAAAATATATACTTACTATAATATTTTTAAATTTTTTTAATAGATACATAATTTTATTTTTAATTAAACATCGAGTCGTTATTATAGAATAAATTTTTTAAAAAAAAAGGAGACACCCAACATACGCCAATTGCATAGGCGCATGTTGGGGGTGCGCGTATTTCCAAAAGGCGCGTTCTGGGGGTGCGCGTATATCTATTTTTTCAAATATTTTTTTTCTATACATACTTTCCTAAATAAAAAAACGAAAGTATATACTTTTTGAAAAAACTCGTGTCCTGAGGTTATGATCGAGACTAATTAATTGATATCTTTAATTGCACATATTCAAATTACTATGACATAATTACATTGTAGAACTTTTATATAGTAATTCAGTAATTTAATTAATCAAATTTATCATGAATATATTTATTTTTTGTCGTATGATTTATTTTAGTTATTTTTTTAAGTTTGTGTATATTTTAGATGATCCAATAAAAAAAAGGTTTAGATCGAAACCATTCTGAATCAAACAATACCGTCTTAGACGAGTTTTTTTTATAATGACCCCACTTTTGGTCTCGATCCCCAAAATATTAAGTCCAAAACATTGATTTTGGCCTTTTTTAAGGGGAAAGTGAGTATGAAATTCCCAAACTCACCCCTAATTAAAATATGGTGCATAAATTCTAATAAATATTTTTTTTGCAAGATTAAAAACAAATTTTTGATAGATTAAGTTAAAAAATTATATATTTTTTCAAGTTAAAGTACAACTATTTAAAAAGTTGAGAGAGAATAATTTACATCTTGATTGACAAGCACAAGTGTAAAACATGACAATTTGTACATGTGTATGTCTTATTATATTTGGTAAATTAACTCAACAGTCACGTTGACCCATGTGACTGAATTGTTGAAATTATAGTTAACAATTATTTATGTTTCAAATTGTAACTGAACGATTATAAATAAAATTATGCGAAGAAATGACAAAAATACACATTCACTTATCTTCTTCATCTTTATGTGCATCTTCATGTTTTTCATTTTCAATATCTTTTTCCTCGATTCAAACTTGAAATCTGATTTCGAACTCAGATTTGCACAAATCTGAGTGTAAATTGAACTCAAATATGTGTTTCTAGGTTCATTTCGAACCCAAAAATGCAGAACTGAGTTCAAATCAAACCCAAATTTGCATTTCGGGCTCGATTCAAACCTAAATTTGTGCAAATTTAAGTTTGAAATCAGATTTCAGACATGAACATGAAGAACACAATAAAATGGAAGGATAAAATTATTATTTTAGTGATAATTTAATAACATTTGTCAAACATATATAGGGCTGGCGATGGTTAAGGTATGGTATGGGTATGTAAAATACCATAATCATACCATATTTTTAAACCACATACCATAACCATAACTATTACGGGTACAATTTTCAATACCATAACCATTAAAATACCGTGGTTATTAACCAAGGTTTTACCCGTATACCCATATTTATTCCACACATATAATATAATAAAAGACCGAAAATTTTATTTTAAAAAATACATAAATCTATATTGCCAACAATAAAATTATATAAAATATAACATCATGGTTATTTATTACATGTATGTCTAATAATTCAATTATTTAGTATATATTAGTTTATTAATAATAAATAATTATTATATTTATATAATAACCATGGGTATAACTCAAATACCATAACCATAACCATTATGGGTAGAAAATTCATCACCATAACTGTACCGTACCATAATGGTACAGTTAACCATATTAAACAGTAACAATTATAACTATGGTTATGAGTTTTTCACTACACCATTGCCGACCCTAAACATATATGACTCAATATGACAAGTTTAACCAAAAAGTCACATTTCTGAAACGTATGTAACCGTTTAACTAAAAAAAATAGAAGTGACCATTTAATCACATATTATCAACATAAGTGACTATTGAGGTGGTATGTTTGGTAATAATGCAAGATGAGAAGAGTTGATACTTTTGTGCGGTGAGGTAATCTTCTCTTCTTTTTTTTTTTCCGTAGAAATCTTATAGATATATCGTACGGCGTCCACAAGGAACACACCACAATTAGAACTTTTTCAAAAAGTAAATCTGTCAGAAAAAAGTTTTGAAAAAGTAAATACCGTCCGATTTTTTTTGAAAAAGTGTGTATTTACACTACTGCATAGCGATTTTCCAAAATCGCCACTGCCAGTATCGATTTTGGACAATTATTTGTGTCAACGCCAATTATTTGCCTTTTCTGTGCAATGTTTTAAATTATTACGTATATTTTTCTATTTAACGCGACTCACCTTCTTCATCCGCTGTCTGCTTCATCATCTGCGTTTCCTTCATCATCTGCATCTTCTTCATCTGCAAGGCATAAGGTAAGTAATATATTTGTATGTATTTGTTAATTACAATAATTTTTAAAACTGTTTGTAGTTATATTTACATAAATTTTAGATTATCTGAAAAACAAGCATATCTGATATGGAATGTTATAATATTAATTATTTAGGATCAAACATGACAGAGATCGGTATCATTTGCTTGTATGACGGTGAAATATTGTATCAGAATGGTAATGAGGTGTATGTGGGTGGTACTTCCAGCATTACTACAGCTACCTTGGATATATCTCTTTATAGACTAAATGAAATTATATGTATCGAGTGCGGTTGACATGACGTTGAAGCTAGGTCCATAAGTATATCCTATAAATTTACAGATACGGATGGACTTTGCAAGTTTGTACGGATTCGATCGCAAAGTGCATTGTCTATTGCTTTACAATTAAGCGTGTCTAGTCAATTTATTGTGTTTAGCTTAACTAGAGAAGGTAACTTGATGTCAAACACATCTAATGGTGGTGAGATAGAGAATGTTTTGCATGGTCACACCCATGATCTCTCCGATGACGAGGTCGACGTTGATGCACTCTCAGATGCCTCACTAAATGAAGAAGATCCGTATATGGAGCATTTTACGGGTCACATTAATGAAGAAAATGAAGAGGTGTTTGACGATTTTGACGAGGGTGGAAGTAGCTCCCATGGTGGAAGTAGCTCCCACACCCTTCAAATGATGCAACCCACTGCTGGAAATTGGATTGATAGTAACTGGATTGATGACAGACGAGTTGTATATGGACGTTGATGAACCGTCAACTGAAGGTTTCCTAAACAGAAACATGAATTTTAGCAGTAAGGACGAGTTATCTGCGGCTGTGAGAAGATGACATATTTCTAATTCTAAGATTTGCACAGTTGAGACATCGACCCCAAAATCAATTGTCTTAAAGTGTAAAGTTGATCCCATAAATTGTTCGTGGTCATTAAGAGGAAGTCTTTTTCAGCATACTGGATTGTGGAGAATATCCAAATTGCGAACTCCACATACATGCACGAATGAAGTCCTCATTGAACGACACCAAAACATCGATTGCAAGATGATAGCGTCTTTAATAAGAAATTCTATTTTAGCTGACACTGGATTGAAAATTTCAGTAATCCAGTCGATGGTGGAGAATGAGTTCGGTTCGAAAATTGGATATCCGAAAGCTTGGTACTCCAAACAAGTAGTGTTAGAGTCTTTATACGGAACACACGAAGAAGCCTTTGTAAACCTCCCGCGACTACTGGCAGACATGTCCGTATACATCCCTGGGACAGTCTATGATTTTTTGCCCCAAAGAGTAAATGTTCAAACTCAAGTAGCCACATTTGGTATGATGTTTTGGTCATTCGGTCCAGCTATTGAAGGATTTGTCCATTGCCGACCACTTATAAGTATTGATGCGACGCATTTGTATGGAAAATATAATGGAAAAGTTCTCGTAGCCGTATCATATGATTCTAACAACGGCATCTATCCTTTGACATTTGGTATTGCAGACGCAGAGACAAATGAGAGTTAGAACTGGTTTTTGCAGCATCTCCGGGATAACGTGACGAAGGAGAGAGTTGTCTGTCTAATGTCTGATCGACACAAATCAATAATTAACGCGGTCGAGAATGTATACGCTCAACATGGCCGTGGAACACATCGCTTTTGCGCGCGTCATCTAGCGAGTAATTTCAATCACACATTTCAATCACACATTCCCCACGCAGTACGTACATGGCGTTGCTCACGTGCAATTATTTCATCCGCTTGTCGAACACGTTCTTCGTACACGGGTACTTGACCGGCAACATCATAAGAGGACCGACATGTCTCGAGATAAGTCTCTCCAAGCAGTTTGAAATTTTTCTTTGTGAACTTCAGGGTACCTTTAGCAGCTTTACGTGCCATTAGAATTCCTCTAGCCATAATACCCATCTGCACTCCATGTCTAGAGAAAACAATTGTATAATATTAGTATGAAATGAATTAAAGTTACATATCAATCACCATAATTACCCTTACCACTGTCTCTACTTGGCCCCCGTGCGGAATATATGGGGCCGATGGGTGACTTCGTGAAGAACTACCTGTCTCGATTGTTGGACTCGTAATGAAACGTCGCGTTATTGTACGATACCACCTCATATACTACGCCCAAGCTATGAAAGGTCGACGTTCCTGTATAACATAATCATCCCGGTTATTCCACATAGCAATCCAATCTTGGTGTGTTATTGACCAACGACGTTGTCCCGGCGGCCCTCTACGGGCGAACTTATGCAGTCTCATGTGCTATTCTATCTCATTGTGGGTCATCTCCGGGATGTGTTGGTGCAATCCAAATTGCCGCATGACTCTATCTGGACGATGCCACTCAACCACATTAAAATGGATTAGTGGAACCCTCGCTCGGAATAGCTCGGCGTGCTGACAACATACATGTGGTGAACTAGCTAACCTAAAGGCGGGATATAACATCCACGTCACCTAATATTTAAGATTTTGTCATCATATTAAGTAAGGTTACAAAATGGTGAAAATTAACCAATATGTGTCAAATAAAAGTACACAAACCTGGTCATGGGATTGAGACTCTAGGTTATCCCTATAGTACACCAAATTTGCAGTTCTAACTTGGTGACTGAACGACCTCTTTGCTCACATATTAAGCAAAACACAAAAAATCAATAAATTTACATTACAAAATTCTGCAGTAATAGACATTTTTTACGTAGTCCAACAAACCAATAAATTTACAAAAATCACCTGTATCCTAATGGATGTATCTCTCCAGCAGACATTTCACCTTGAATCACATGGCGACCAATATGGAGGTGCTCCCACGCCCATAACTGTAGTAGAAAACCTCATTATTAAATTTTTAATAACCAATATTAATGATATGATAAGGCTTTCATATAGTTTACCTGCACAAGGATGGCACAACCATGGAATGTTGCACAGTTTAGCTCAGATGCCTCACACAATCCACGATACGTTGCAACCAACACAGCTGCCCCCCAACTGTACTGTGCTGCTCTTTCTAAATCTCTAAGTAGGGGTAAGTACATCAACGACACACTATCTTTCTTTGTCGTTGTAAATAGAACACCACCGATTACCATCAACATAAATGTTCTCGCTTGTTGTTCGGCGGTGAGATTAAGTTGAACTAAATGTTGTCGTAAAGTAGTAATTTTCAAAAAATCTCCACGACCTTGTACATTCAGTCCCAACAACTCCAGACACGCACCGACCATGTCTTCCTCAGGTACATGGTCATCAGTTACTGCATCTCCGTGTACTCGTAGTCCCAATAGCACGGAAACATCCTGAAGTGTGATCGTCATCTCCCCATGTCTGAGATGGAAATGTGTCTCGGGTCTCCAACGCTCGCACAATGCGGTCAACAATTTATGATCCAGCTTTGGATGTGACAGAATAACTACATCCCATAATCCAACTGCTTGGACAATAGCTTTAGCCTCTTCTGATAATAGATTATCCTCTAATTTTAAACACCTAAATGTTATTTGTTGGTTCTCACTCAGGTCTGACGAACGATGTTGATCTTGTCCCCAGAGTACTGATTGATCCAACGGACCAAGGTCAACAACATTTTCACCACTTGACATAATTACGCGCGGCGGTATTTTGATTCTACAATTTAAAAATACAAATTCTAAATTTTAACTTTCATAACTAACTACGCAAGCTTTAATCAACACAATAATTATTCATAATACTTTTAATTAACAATTAACAAAATAATTAAGCATAAAAATATATTTGAAAAAAAAAATGTATACCTGCACGGCGAGACTTCGACGAGACGAAGGCGAGCCTCCGACGAGAGGAACGACGAGAGGAACGGGCGAGAGGAACGGGCGAGAGGAACGGCGAGACTCCGGCGAGACGAAGGAGACGGGGTCGGGGCTTGGTACGGGGTCGGGACGAAGGAGACAGGGTCGGGGTCGATACGAAGGAGACGGGGTCAGGGGGAGCTGGGGAGTTGGGAGGCGGTGGGCGTGCTGGGGAGCTGGAGGCAGAGGACGAGCTGGAGGTAGAGGCCGAGCTGGAGGTAGAGGCCGAGCTGGAGTCAGAGGGGGAGTTGGAGGCAGAGGCGAGCGGGGGAGCTGGAGGCGACGACTGGATGCAGACGCAGAGGGGGGGCGGGGTCATTTAAAGGTCTTCCAGTAGGGTTTTTCCAAAATCGCTACTGATAGTAGCGATTTTCTAAAAAACGCTAATGACAGTAGCGATTTTCCAAAATCGCTACTGCCTTTCTTGCGCATATGCACATTTTGTTAAATATTTTTTTTGAATATATAATTTTTTAAATATTTTTTGCAAAACAGTTACTTTTTGAAAATAATCCACCAATTAGTGTTTAAGGTGGTGGATACAATTATTATGAGAATATTTTGTAATGATAATTCATCCTTCTCACACGATCTAATCAGTACTATAACTCAATTTTCTAGCACTGCACACGCGGTCTTAATCCTTTTAACATTTAAAAAATATACTAAATAGGCAACATTAAATCAAAATTTCAATTCTTTATTCAGAGTAATGAAAATGTTTGATAGTCCATACCTAGAGTGTTGGATCTCACACTACTCTGAAACGATATCATAATTACTATTCATACACACTTAAGTTAGATGTTTGAATCTTTGATATTCCATACCTAGAGTGTTGGATCTCACACGACTCTGAGACGATATCATAATTACTATTCATATACGGATAAGTTAGAATTTGTTGCTCTGTTCTTAGGTTTCTATGGTTGAGATTTGGTACATAGCTTAGTCCATATTAAATTTTATGTCGGATCAAGGCAAATGAGAAATAAAAAATAATTACTTAAATGAAACTTTATCCTAAAAAAATAATTGGTAATAAGTGTAAAGTAGAATTGGCAAAAAAAAAAGAGTAAAGTAGACAATTTCATGTGGAATTCTATCTCAAAGTGGAAGATTTCAACGGTACTATGGTTAAGATTAACTGTCTGTTTGGTCGGTAGAATTCGGAATACAGAATAGGAAATATGAGATAATCATATGATATTATTTGGTTGGTGGATTGAAATAGAATGGAATAAGGAATTTCAATATTTGTTTGGTGAAATAATAAATGATAATGGAATAAAATATGGTAGAATGACATATATACCCTTACTTTCATATGTATAATATATAATACAAATAACCATAGTTATCAGAACCGGACCGGACCGGAGGTCGGACCGGGTCCGACCGGGAACCGGACCTCTCTCCGGTTTGGTTCAGTTAAAAGACCGTTCTGCAAATGAACAGTGTTTGAACCGGGTCGAACCGGTCGGTTTCCGGTTCACTTTTTAGTTGATTTTTTTTCGGTTTCTTTTTTTTTTCGGCTGTTTTTTCCGGGGGGGGGGGGGGTCCGGTTTTTGGTTATGCACAAACCAATCGGTTTAACCCAATTGGTTAGACCGGTTCACTACTATTGTGTATTGTGTTTGAGAATTGAGAGTAATGTGTGTTTGATATTGAAACTATGTAGTTTGTCTGTGTGTGAGATCATGTAGTTTGAGGTAATTATGTTTGTGTTTGAGACTATGTATGTATTTTAAGTTTTCAAATTTTTTACCCATCGTGAACAGTGAACCGCACACCGAACCGGGTTGAACCGGGTTGGACCGGCCGAACCGTGAACCGGCCCCTCGCCGGTTCGATGTCCGGCCCGGTTCTGATAACTATGCAAATAACTTGTATTAATTAATTTTAAAAATTAAGAATAATAAAAATTATAATATAATTAATTAATAAAAAAAAATTAATTTTAAAGGAAAAATCCTTTAATTATTTAAGACCAAATAATTTAATTAATGTAAATTTTAATTTAAATCCATTCTTTTACCTCACGACCCATCGACTTTATATTTATCTGAAACATAATATCATTAATTACATTATCCGAAAAATAGTATTCCATTACAACATGACAATACACCGACCCAAAAAGTGAAGGTCATTTGCTATAAACTTAAGCATAAATGACCACACATACATCATACAAAACAAATTATTGTCCTAAACTAAATTTATACATTTAGCTGAAAGTTAGTGCATATTATCACATTGACCCCACCATCGCACGAAGACACTCATGACCGAATTTGGGGTCCATTCAAGTCGAGCTGCGCGAATCAATTTTACAACTCGAACCCAACCTGGCGGTTCAGTGGGTTGACCCGCCTGGTGCCACATGGGAATGTCGTGATGGTTTCTTGGTCTTCTTGTTGTATTATGTCGTAAATCATTCACAAAGTTAGCATTAGAGTTATCTTCACGAATGTTGGAGTCTCAACAAATATGAAAGATGAAATCCATTCTTTTCAAATATGCTGTAACATACAAGAATAGGAGAGCCGAGAGCCAATTAATAACAAATCACAATATGTCATGTTGTAACAAACAACTGATAACAAACACAATTTGTTGTTTTAAACTTCAATTTGCTGTAACATACAATAATAAGAGAGCCCATAGCCAAACCTGTGCGAAAAGCCAAATACCACGCTGGAGTGGAGGCTGGAGCTGGGTCGTGGCGCAGACGTAGGACGGCGTGCTGGACGCAGGACAACTCAACTGAACGGCTCACGACAGGGCAGGAGTGAAACTGGAGTAATGGACCGCAGGACAGCCCCAGACACACACCTGGGCTCACGGCGATGCAGTTCTTCTTCTCTTCAGGAAGGAGAAGGACTGAAGGAGTGCTAGAGTGGACTGTGGTCTGTGGAGTGTGGACTACAATAGTTCTTCTTCAAACTTTCAGACTGAAAGTTCTTTCATGGAGAGAGATTAAGAGAGTAGGACTTTAGTGTTCTTTTTACACGGATCAGGTCCGGGTCAGTTGACCCAACTCGGACCTAACCTGTGTTTTGCGACGAGTTAGATGGGTCAACCCGAAAATGACCCGACACACAATTTTTTAATCCAAGCTCGACCCAAATTCGGATCGATTCTAGGTCATTTTCGGGTTGAGTTCGAAATTGCCACCTCTATTTCAGGGTTTGAAATCAAGCAAGTGTCCACAATCAAGCAAACCATAATTCAATTCAAAGAGCCTACACATATGCATAAATTAAAAACCAAGATTGTAGAGCTTACCTGATTTTCTTGGTAGATGGAAGTGGTTGTGATTTCAGTCAAGCTAGGAGAGGAGGCAGTTGCGATTCAGTGGGAGTTTCGGTTCTTGAATGAAGAGCAATTGAGGAAAGTGAATAAGTAATGAAGATTAGGTAGCCAAATAAATGAGGGAGCTGCAATTAGGTGTTACAGTTAACCAAATAAATGAGGGTATTTCTGTCAATAGGTAAAATACATGAGGGTAATTTCGTCATTTTGCCTTCTATTCCGTGTTCCGGGAGAGTCCCTCCATACGAAATCCAAGCTTCTTGGACGGAAATCGTATTACTATTTCTCTAGGAGTTCGTATTCCGAATTTTTCCAATTCCGTGAAAAAACAACTTCATACGGAATCCGTATTCCTTATTCCTTCCCTATTCCACATACCAAACACCCCATAAGACCGCATTAGTTCTTCAATTCTAGCTTTGGGGATGATAAATTTCGTCCCTTTATTTTTCTTACTAACATCGTTAGTTATATATATGGAGAAATATAAAAAGAATGTAATAATGTGTTCGATCAAATAATTATTTGATGTAACTTGTTTTGAATTTTTATTTGTGATTTACTATGTTTATTTATATTGGTTTTAAATGAAAACGTTACACTTACCATCTATTTGGTTGTTCAGTCAGACCCGCACACCAAACACATATGTATTTTCTAAAATACTTAATTTACCCCTAATTTTATCTAATCCTTATTCTCTTTTTGCTGCTTTAAACTTAGCTGCAGATTTTGATCGTAACACACTAATTGGACTAGGGGTGAATAAAATCTGGTCCGGTCTAATTTAGTCTTGAAACTGAGATAAAAAATTATGGTCCTCTATTTTTCGGTCTTGAGATCGAGACCGGGACCTTTAGGATCATTTAATAGGGCCCTGAACTTTTTGGTCTTAGACCGTTTAGACCTTTTTAACATATATATTTTTATAATTTTATATTTTAACAAAATATTAATCAATAAAAATGAAATTAATTTAATTAATCAATAAAATAAAAATAATAAAACTATCTTAACAAATTAGTCTGAATGGTTTTCAATTGTTTAAGATCGAAATTGATAAAACCGTTAAGGCAAGATTGTTGATTTCGGTCCACAAACGGTTCAATATATTTTGGTCGATTTTGATCTGGTTGTGGTCTAAATGATTTTGTTGCTCAACCCTAAATTAGACAGGTTCAAGAGACAACAGGAGAAGCTTCAATCCACGCTATCTAGCATAGCTTCAAAGTCATCAAGCCGTTGCTCACGACATTTGAAGTAGAGATCGCTCTTAATCTGATTCCTGGGTGGTGGAAGAATAAGACTTGAGGTTGTCTATTCATATTGTCGTGGATTGTTGGTTGTTATGATTGGGTCTCCTATTAATGAGAGCCTATTTAAATAGATAAATCTTGTTACTCTATAGTTTAGAGAGAGAGGTAAGTAGTAGTGGTGTTATAAGTCATTGTCCATTAAATCGTGGTGTGTTCTCCCATTCGGTAGATCGTGATTCCAACCTCAGATAAGTCGGTTTCCACAAAAAGGCAATCGCTCAAAAAAGTAATATAAATATGTGTATTTAAACTATTACATATTCATTAAATTCTAATATGGATCAACCCAGAATAGTCCATGCTCGTGCTCGGGTGGAGCCGGTTGATTCAATTGAAGATTATCTGATGGATTATTATGCTCAGGACGTCGGGGAATGAACTGAATTCATGGTCATCCTCCACCTCTACGAAGAATGAATGTTGTTTCTTCTTCCGCAGAATAGCAACATTGCTTGAAGAACAAGCCACCAAATCAGTAGTATATAGCAACATTGTTTGAAGAACAATCCACAAAATCCATTCTAAAGCTCGAATTCTGCATTCTTCTGTTTCATATGATTTCATTATTGATTTAACACTCGTTTTGGAGTATAACTATCGGAATTCATCTAAAAACAATAATAAGAAACATATTCAATTTGAAATAAATAAAAATTATATATTTCATTTCCCCCCCTTATATTTAGGAGGTTTAACAGATATTTAGTGTATAAATAGTACGGTTCGGTTTTGGCCAACCTCCTTTTTTTTTCTTCTAATGTTTTTTTTGGCCAAGTGGATTCGATGCTCTAGTTGTGTACATTTCTTACCAATATCTCTCCGTGAAAGTACTCCAAAGTTAGTGCGTTGTTAGTTTATCATTCTGATTTTAGTGGGCTGCTAATGAAGGTCAAAAAGGCTCTGCTCTCTCTACTTTGATTACTTATATATACAATATCAAACTATGCTTACATATACATAAATACGTACTGATCTACATGTTCGGCGTGCGTTTTAATCCTTCAATGGGTGATATAAAATAATCCTTCAAATAGCACGTGTTGATAGACAAGAAAATGGATTATTATTTTTTTGGCCAAGTAGACAAGAAAATGGATGGAGTGAACTTCATGTTGTTTTGGTCAAAAAAAAAAAATCATGTGGGTGCTCGACAGAAGGGTTGGGAAATATATATGATTTCGCACACGATAGAGAAAATGAAGTCCTTTTCTGTTACGAGTTTGAATGTGCTTCATCATAATTTTAAAAAACGAAGTATAATTGCAAAAATAGGTATAAAAAATATATATTTAATTTAGAAAGTAGGTGTACACTCATTCATCCAGGAAGCGAGTTGTGCTAAAAGTATACAACTCGCTCTTAGAGTTTGAGTAAATACATTTGGTATATTGTATTATATGATTAATTCGAAAGTCAAGACTCAACGTCGTTAACGTCATTTATATTGTAATTCAATTATCTATTACTGTAATTTTTGTAATTTTTTCCCAGTAATTATACAATTAAATTTCTCACCTAAATTATTTTGTTCTTTTAGTTAAATTATTGGACAAACGATGTTATGTTAAAATTTTAATTATATACCTAACTAAACAATAGGTAGATAATTAAATTTTATCATAAAAGTCACTTACAATTATGAATTTCGACTTATGAATTTCGACTTATGAATTTCGACTGAATTTATATATTTTAAATTAATCAAGACTAATGCATAGATATCATCTTTTATATTAACACACTAATGACATGTTCTTTTCACGGAATGTCTAAGGAATTCGGCTTACGGAATCCGTAAGAAGTTGTTCTTTTCGCAGAATTGAAAAATTATGGCTTACGGAATCCGAGCCCTCTAGTGTTAGACATTCCGTGGAAAAAGGTCGGATTTCCTAAGCCTTGCGGGCTAGGAATCCGGAATAGGCATGAAATGACCTTTTTACCCTCAATATAATTTGTTAATGCCGAATCTACCCTTCAGTTATTCTTCACCCAACTCTCGACTTCTTCCACAATTGAAGTCTTGCTCTACCCAGCTACTCCTCTACGAATCCTTGGTCACTCTCCATTCCGCCGAATCATTACCACGTTCGGCACCGGAGCTTCAATCCGTCTCGAGGAAGAACAACAGCATGTAAGTTCTCTTTAATTGTTTGGATGATTTTTCCATATTGCTGGTGTTTGTTCGAGGATTGTGTTTCATTGATTGTGGGTTCTGTCGGAATCGTTGATTAGGGTTGATCTGTGTTGGATACTTGGATTTTAACAACTGATCAGGACTTAACATAAAGTAGATTTACTCTCGAGATTGGCCATTGGCCTATGCTTAGATCGGTTCACATATCACTTTATCTTTTATGTGTAAACTGCTTATATCTCAATTCGGTCTGCTAGGCAAAAGCTAATGATGGAAAGGGTCCAGAACTCCTACGAAGTGCACATGATGGCAGCACAAGTAGTCATGCTGACTCATTAGCATCAACTCTTGCTGAACATCAGCAACACTTGGCTAGTTTTCAGGTGACTATTTTTCTACCAGACACCCTGCAAGCATTCTATGCTTAGCGTCAAGATAAGTATCTTTTTAGCATATCATAACTCTGCATGATGCTATTGATAAAAGGATTGCACAATTAAGTTAGCTTTTGATCAAGTGACAGAAAATATGCACTTCTACTAATGACGACATACCTTTAATTATACTAATGGGTTTACTGAGGACAAGGATCAAGCGTCTGTTCAAAAATTAAGAGAAGAAATTAGAGAAGCTGCTCGAGACAAGTTCTCAAAGGAATTAGGAGAACGCATGGTTGATCCTAAGCTACTTGTTGCTTTCAGGGCTGCAGTAACAGGGACTGATAGTGGTGAAGGATTGTTGGTGAAGGACTCGTTATCGACGAATGGGTAAGTCCACATTTCATGGTATATAGGTTGGAGATTTGATTGTATCAATAAAGAACTGAGTTTTTGTCTGTGTTGTATATAGGTTGGAGATTTGATTGTACGCGTATGGTTATTTGTAATGGAATATGAAATTTTGGATGTTGTAATTACGGTTTTGTTTATGCAAATATGGAAATTTACAAAGAATATGAAGAAATAGTTATCAAGTTTTTTGTTGATTATATTGTGGATGGTTAGAATTTATGAGATACAAGAAATTGTCCTTTAAAATTTAATTAAATAAATTATTTAAAAGTATTTTTTTAATTATTAGTTAATTATATTTAAGTTTTTATTATTAATAATTTTTAAAATTAATTAATACCAATTATATGTATTATATATTATACATATATAAGGAGGGGCAAATATGTCATTTTACCATATTCCATTCATTTTCCATATACAATTCCACCAAATAAACAACAGAATTCCTTATTTTATTCTATTTCATTCCACCAAAGAAACAACTTCATATTCCTTATTCTCTATTCCTTATTCTCTATTCCTATTCCTTATTACGAATTCCGTGAAAGAAACGCCCCGTAAGTCCTAAGTTTAGTATATTAGCAGTATAGAATAGATTATATATATATATAGATCATTAAGGGGTACAGTGTTGTTTTGAAAAGAAAAAAAAAATCATTTTCAAATCCGAACTTAAGATTTCTGGTTAAGGGATAAAAGGATAAACCGTGATGGTATCTTGCGTTGAGTTGGTTAACCTAGAAACACTTGAATCTCGAATTAGTATATAATTATATATTCTCTACACAATAACTTTTGGTTGAGATAAGTAACCTAGCATTATAAGTGTACTTAATACTAAATAAGTTTGGTGGGTAGATTGTTTAGAGACGACTTTTTCTATTAGGATTCCACTCGCTAGGACACGTGATGTAATTGTCGAGTCAGCCACCTATTTTTATTTGTACATATATGATATGAAATTAAGAAGAGCTAAAGTATTTATATTAATTTAAGTTTATTTAAAAATAATGCTCCAACCATTTTTTTTTTTTTTTGCCATCAACAAGATTTAATTTTCATAAGTGAAAACCAAACCATTACAAAGAAAGGTCTAAACGAATCAAACGACAAAGGTAGGGTGGGGACCTTTCGACCCAATCCGACGGACACACCCTTAATCTAGCAAGAATTGCGATACAATCCGCACATTGGTTGGTCATTCTCGGAATGACTTCCCAACTAACAAAAGCAAAAGAAGACGCAAGCAAAAGAATAATAGAGGAGAGTCAGTGTAGTCGCCAAAATTAGCTGGTTCCTTTTAGGTGTTTTATTACCACCTCCGCATCCGACTCGACCTCGATGTATTGCCATCCTTTCTCTAATGCTAACTTGATTACTTCCAAAATTGTCGTAGCCTCCGTTTCCTCCACCGACCCGCATAGCAAAGGCCCATCAATGACGACCCCCGGTAATAAGTCCCCGATGGTCCCGGGCTATCACACTGAAGCCCCCTCGCATGGTAGTCGAACACCACGAAGCATCACATTTAAGTTTTATCGACCCGTCCCGCGGTTTCCTCCATCTATGTCGGGCCGTAGCCACAGGCTGGTTCGGTTCCCCGAGCCCCAGCACCCTGTCACTGACCCGATTCCTCTCCGCCCAACTGCTGTGAATCTCTGCAATGACTTGGGCAGCGCTCGGCCATTTATGCTCGAACACAAACTTGTTGCGCGCCTTCCAGATAACCCAGTAAGAGATCATGATCGCTTCCCAATATTCTTGCGCAACCCGACCACCCACGCCCTGTCCCTGGCGACTCTGCACGAACTGGACCTGCAAAATACCATCAGCGAGCTGCGCTCTGTGCTCGGGCGAGTGCAGGCCGAAGACCTCCCTCCAGACGAGGTGCGTCCAGCGACAACCCAGTATCAAGTGCTCGGGTGATTCAACGAGCCCACACACCGGACACAGAGGAGATAAAGGGACTCCTCGCCTGGCCAAAACAGCACGCACGGGCAAAGCATTAGAACATAGTTTCCATATAAACAGCTTTACCTTCGGTGGCACCTTCGCGTTCCAAATGGTGTGCCACTGTCCAGTTGCCAAAGTTGTGCCTTCTCCCGTCCGTGCACGCTCCCGGAGCCGGTGGTATGCTGACTTGACTGAGACTCGACCGTCCTTCGTAAAGGGCCACACCAAGGAGTCTGCCCCCCTGTCAGCCCGTACCTGCAACCGCACAGCAAGCTCGTCCCATCCATGCAGGTTCGGAGGTAGCCACGCAGCCACTCTCTGGTTTGCAATATCCTCTTCCAACCTGAAAAGAGTCGTATCTTCAGCTCTGTCACCCTCCAACCTATGGGTTCCTTGCGCGAACTAGTCCCTTAGATGAGTAGGCCTGTGCTCCTGGATCAAGTTGGTCGACTGAGACTGAGGGAGGACTGCATGCACCCACTGGACCGAAGGTGGAAGGCGATAGGTCGTAGTTATCATGACCCACCTATCCCGGAAAGTTCGAACTGACGAGCAAATGGCAATGGTCCAAACCGCATCCTCCATAATCACTTCACGTCCCGCCAGAAGGCTCGACCCTCCCCATGACGCACGACTCCCTTTCTTAGCCTGCAAGAAGTCCGAACGAGGGGAATATATACATTTGAGCACTTGGACCCATAGAGCATTCAGTTCATGGATAATATGAGTCGCCATGTTTGATAACAAAGCCACATTGAAAGATTGCAGCTCCTTAAAACCGAACCCCCTCTTTTTTCTAAACCGTCATAAGTTTTCATCTCTTACAATGGATCTTTCTCGCCCCTTCCTTAGATCCCCACCAGAATTTTGCAATTAGCGCGTTAATGTCGGCACACCAAGTCTTAGGTAGTTGGAAAATACTCATGGCATATGTAGGGATTGACGTGATGATCGCCTTGATCAAGACCTCCTTCCCGACATTGCTCAAAAGCTTGTTCCTCCATCCATTGATCTTGTCCCAAATCCTCTCCTTAATGAAATTCATAGCATCTTTCTTTGATCTCCCCCAAATAGTTGGCAAACCTAGGTACAGACCCGGGTTTTCCACTCTACCAACCCCAAGGATGTCGGATATCACACGACTGGTCTCCCCATCCACCCCTTCATTAAGGAACAAACTCGACTTTTCTAGGTTAATCGCTTGGCCTGATGCCTCACAATAGACATCCAACACCCTTTTGAGGTTGTTCGCATTAGCCATTGATCCCTTGAAGAAAAATAAGGAGTCATCGGCGAAAAACAAGTGATGTATAGTAGGACATCCTCGTTTCGGCCGAACCCCCTGCATAAGACCCCTCTCCACTTGTGAGTCCATCATCCTGGATAACACGTCAGCCATAATAATGAAAAGATAGAGGGATAAAGGATCACCCTGTCTGAGCCCTCTTGTCGGTCTGATTACCCTTGTTTTCTTCCCATTCACATTAACTATGTACGTAACCGATGATATGCAAGCATTGATCCACTGTATCCACATATCCGAGAATCCCCGCCTCCTAAGACTCTCCAAGAGAAAGTCTCATTCAGCCCGGTCGTATACTTTCTTCATATTTATTTTTAGCGCACAATCCAGCCTTATCTGAAGAAGTGGCTCCACCTCTCTTGGTCTTTAGGTAATGGAATATCTCATGAGCAATCAAGATGGTATACTGTATCCTTCTACCTGCCACAAACGCACTCTGATTTGGTGATATGAGGTCTGGCAAATAGGTTTTCAATCTATTTGCCAGAACCTTAGAAATAATTTTATAGCCAAAATTGCAAAGGCTAATAGGTCTAAAATCATATGCACACCCGAGGGTTTTACATTTAGGAATAAGAGTAATATCTGTTTGGTTTGAGAAAAATGACATGATACCTATTGCCTAGAAGGCATTGACGGATGTGACGATATCTGGACCGATAACGCTCCAGTTCCTTTGGAAGATGGCGTGCTCCAACCAAATGAACCCTTGTCTACCTAGCTAGTTAGCTGGTGGCAAAAAAAAATTTAGCTGGTGGCAACTGGCAAGAGCTAACTCAATTGGAATCCATATTAGCCATCCTTAACCCTTTGCCCGCTAGTCGGACACTAAGTATATGATGATGAGATGAATTTGAGTAAAAAGAGTTTTAATTATAAACTAATATTTACTAATATTAATTTAAGAGATGATGTTAAAATATTTTAAAAGTATATTGAATATTTTCATTAATTAAGTTCGGATAGTTAATTGGTTAATGTATACAATATATGATATCAAAACACCGAAATCAGATATTTAATCCTAATTTATTAGATAGTTAATTAAAACTCACGTGTTTAAATCTAAGATAAAAAGTGGAAGGATCGGACCGCACACACACTTGCAATAGCATCCATAGTTCAGTCCGACCAAACCCCACGCATCATGCACTTTTCTTGCCTATAAAACCACAAGACAAGTTCCTAGGTTTCTTCATTCACACCCACAAACATTTTCTTTCTATCTTCCCGCCAGTTAGTATTCTTCGTTCCAGCAGAAACATGGTCTTAGGTTTGTTCTTCATCATGGTACTTTCACTATTCTCCAGCATTCATCTGCTCGATTGCCGCCTCCTTCTAGATATATCACCATCATCCTCAGCAGTGTCTCCGTCCAACGTGCACCCACCAACACCCGCAGCAGTGCAAGAAGAAGAAGAAGAATCACCTTCACCAAGCCCATCATCACCCACCCTTGCTGCAACTCCAGAAGCCGCCAACACACCATCGTCTTCTTCTCCTCTAGCATCTGTTATTTCTCCCATCTCCAACACTTCCAATATTCCCATTTTACTATCCACACCACCGCCGTCAAACCCTACTTCCTTACCATTCGGATCCATTATCTCACCAAACACTTCATCCAACCCATTCAAGAAGCTGTTTCCTAATGCAACATCTCCTACTTCTCCCTTCTTTGGCTTATCACCCAACTCTAGTTTTCCCTTCATTGGATCACTCCCTAAACCAAACATTTCAATTCCTTCCATGCTTCCATTTTCACCACCGAAGGCCGCGACTCGCTCTTCAGCTCTGCTCAACGTCGTCTCCAAGCAATCATAATGCAGCTATATTGATCAATAGAGTTGTTCTCATTTGTCGATTAAAAGACACATTCCAACTTTACATGTACCGGATGCAGAAATATATATATTTCTATCCTTTTTCCTTTTGAAATCAATAAACTTGTTATCTTTTCCATTGTTCTGTTCTGTCCATCCTATAGGCTATTATTATATACAGTCAAATGCTTGCTCTAGCTGTTCTTGAATAAATTGTGAGAAAAAGGATATTTAACTAATTTAAGGTCCAAATAAAATGTGGATGTATTCTTTAGTCCCACACACCCAAATCTTTAAAGTGTTTTAGATAATATATGACTAAATATTTTATAAGAGTGTAAAAACTTATAAGATTAGAGATTATCTCTTGCGCCAACAATATGTGCATACGAGATGTCAATCTGAAAACTATGTTTTGCGCGCGCTTTGTTTTGCTGAAAACTCATTATACTTCCCAACAAAATCATAGTTGAATATTTAATTTTATGACCGTTGGATTTATTTTTCCTGTCTGAGCTTCGGTCATTGCCTGTTATCTGTTTGGTAAGAGGTCATACATTGTTTAGTTCGATCACATTTTTTGCATATTGTATTTGGATATGAAATAGTTATTCTATTACGTATTAATTCTCAATATGATTAACAAATTTAAGACGATTTTCTTAGTTGAACATGAGGGTACAAAAAGAAAAGAAATTTGTGACAAATCTTCACCTCCTCTATAGTATACATGTACTATAAGAATTTGCATCAACAACCACAAAAATAAGCTCTTGTTACTAATATTTTGACAGTAAAAATATTATTTAGTTGCGTCATTATATTTTGTAACTATATACAATATTTAGTGTCGTAACATTTACCAACGCTAAAACCAAGCGTTTAACGTGTATTTTTGCCTCAACAATTTTATAAACTTGAAGAAATTCTAGTGTCAAATACATTTTTGATAGTAATATATACATTTAGTTATGGAAAATGACGTTATTACTAGAAACAATGTTTAGTGTCTCAATACGTTGATGCAATATCATGATTAAAAGTGTCAACGTAATGACGTAGTTGTTACTGTATTTGTCGTCACTGTTCAATATTACTGTTCCGTTATTAAAGTTAGAATGGTAAAACCACTTTGTAGTGTCTCAATATGTTGATGCAATAACATGATTAATAGTGTCGGAATTATACCGTAGTTATTACTGTACTTGTCGTCAATGTTTAATATTATTATTCCTCATGACGATTCAAATTTCCCGCTGATGCACGCCCCAATGACGATTTTTTTCCAATTTGTAGATATTCTTACTCACTTCAGCAAATCCTCCCACCTCTTACTCTCCACCCCAACTTGAGGAGCCAACTTCTCTTCCTCAGAGCCTACGCCAAAGACTTTCACGACCAGTGTATCCTCTCCGTAATCCCCGACCAGATCCACCATGTTCACACCACACGGACGCAACAGTTCCTGGGCCTTACGGAAAGTGTGATTTCAAATGGTAAAAAATTCTCGATCTATATATAATTGTGTTGCCTACACACATCAGCTTCCGTTTCCCTTTATTATCTAGTAGGAATATCTCTATTTAGGGTTTCTTCTATGCTCCCTCTCCCACTCGTCGATGGCAGAAGAAGTACAGTACTCATCCGATGGCGGATTCAACAAATGTAAGTACGAGGAAGACCCTGTTGAACTAGATTACTGGAATTACTGATTACTGGATTAACTAGATATTGAGAATGGAAAACCTTATCATTCAACCTTACATTACATCTATATATACTACATCTCTTGCTTAACTGGAATAATGGAAATGTATTGTGTAAAGCAGATTCCTTATGTTGTTCCACATGTGAAGTGTGCTGTAAAGTCTTGAAGTGTATTGCAGTATTGTAAAGCCTTGGACTGGAGTGTATTGCACATGTTCAACACTCCCCTCAAGTTGAACACTGGAATCTCCAATGTTTAACTTGACAAGTATATTGTTGAAAATCCTTCAATTGATTGTTTTGGTTTGTCGGTCCACCATTGAGTTGCTCTGATTTGTTGTTGAACCCTATCAGAGCTAGGGTAGCTCTGGATTTGCTTGTTGTTGGACTCTATCAGAGCTAGGGCGGCTCTGGATTTGTTTGACCCTATCGGAGCTAGGGCGGCTCTGCTTTTGTTTGACCCTATCGGAGCTAGGGCGACTCTGCTTTTGTTTGACACTCCCCCTCAAGTTGAGCAGGGATCTCCAATACTCAATTTGCACAATATACAAACATCAATGATTTTTTTTTAATCCTTTTTTTTCGTTTTTGTAAGAAAGGTAAGCAAAAACAAAACAACACAAAAAATAAACTCCTCGCTCAGTACCATGCCCAATTATCTTCTTCGTACGAATGTCCGCTTGGTGAAGCTTGTCTCCCTATGGCTATGCCCGTGTAGCCTTCCATTGGATTTCCCGATGGTGTCATCTCTGCGTTTGTGTTCAGGCCGCTGACGGCAACTGCTCCTTTGCCGGTATTTGTTCGGTGACCCGTTTTATGGTTGTCTTCCCACCACTCCGGGTAGCCTACGATCCGAAAACATGTTTCCTTCGTATGCTTCCTCATCCCGCAGTGAGTGCAGACCAGCTTTGATTTATCTTCCCTGTCCCTGTTCTGAGGTGGTTCCCATCGGGGCTTGTTCCTTCCGCTTCGGTCCTCCGAGGTTTTGGTCATCAATCCCGCTCCGATTCCCGATGATGAGTTGAAGTCGGAGGATGCTACTTTTAGTATGTGAAGCCTGGCGAGCTCCCGCCGTATAGTGGCGTAAGCCGATTTGACTGAGGGAAGAGGTTCATGTTTAAGTATATCTCTTTTGATCGGATCGAACTTGTCGTTGAGGGTTGTCAACAATTGGTAAAGTCTCTGTTCTTGAACTTTGTTGTTGTAGATTCGAATATCCTCAGGGTCCCTCATTGGATTCGAATCCCTCCGATCGATGGCCATCCAGATGCTCTGAAGTTTCTTCCAACACTCCTCTAAGGACTGCGATCCATGTCTTAATGTATTTGCCTGTTTGTGGAGATCGAATACATGTAGGGAATCTGTTCCCAAGCTGTATGTGAGAGCTAGTCCATCCCATAGGGCCTTCGCGGTTGGGTACTGTGAAACGTTGTTCACCAGGTTTGACTCTATATTTTGAATCAACCAGGTGAATACGCATTGATCATTATGTTCCCAGTGTATATATGTAGTGGTTCTCCGGTAATGTGAGAGCCTCTCCCCTGCCTCCGATTGCTTTCCTCATTAATGTTGCCCATAACGTGTAATTGTCCCCGATGAGCTTTATTCCAAGAGACAAATTCTCGGAATTTATTGTTGTTGATTGTATCCCGAGTAGCGCTTCAATTTTTAGCATGAACTCCTCTGGTATGTTGTTTGAATTTGGATTGGTGTTGTTGTTAGAGGTTTCACTAAATTCTGGCATGTTTGAGTGTAGTTTCTTGGTGGACTACTGAACCGAACCAAATTAAATCAGTCAATCAAACCGTGCTATTAATTAAACCGAACCGGAGTACTATCAAACCGTGATATATCAAAAGATGAGTTGCCCACGTGATATGTCTTCCATCAAGAAAGCAAGAGTTGTCCTTTAGCAAGTGTTGTCCTCGCGTGCTTCAGAGCTGTCCCCGCGTGCTAATTCTTAAATGGTGGAGCTTCACAAGCTTACGCAGCAAAGGGAAAGGTTGGAGTGTCGACTGGTGGTGCGGAAGACTGGCGTGCCGACTAGTGTGCGGAGCTGTGAAGCTGTGGTGCACGCGGGTGCAACAGGCTGAGCTGCGGAAGGTGCAACGGGCTAAGCTAATGAACTGATAGCACCGAACCGAACTGGACGAGGACTGGACGAGTTGAGCTTGTCAAGAACTGGACGAGCTGAGCTGACCTTGTCGAGGACTGGACGAGCTGAGCTGACCAAGCAGTGGAGCTAGGCGAGCTTGTCGAGGACTGGACGCGGATGAACGGAGAGATTGGCTGGATTGGCTGAGGTTTGAGGTTTGGGATCGACTAGACACGACTGAGATTGGCTTTCAGGTTTGTTATTAGGAGAACCAAAAATCTAGCACTGCTCTAATACCATGTTGAACTAGATTACTGGAATTACCGATTACTGGATTAACTAGATATTGAGAATGGAAAACCTTATCATTCAACCTTACATTACATCTATATATACTACATCTCTTGCTTAACTGGAATAATGGAAATGTATTGTGTAAAGCAGATTCCTTATGTTGTTCCTCATGTGAAGTGTGCTGTAAAGTAAAGTCTTGAAGTGTATTGCAGTGTTGTAAAGCCTTGGACTGGAGTGTATTGCACATGTTCAATAGACCCCACGCCTCCTACTACTCGGAGTCCAACCAGATTCACGGGACTGATATCCTCAACTTCGCCAGATGGCGATAAGCGGTCGACCTCATACAACAGTGTTCCGCCTCCAACTAGAACTTCTCCATCCCGATTGTCGAAAAGGTAAAATCCAATGTCAGAATCAATCTATGTTCTTCCTTGAATTTGGTTGAGTTTTTCTTTGTATCGCATGTTTATGGAAGTGGAGGTGCACTTGGTGTGTTGTCTCTGTCTCTTAGATCTCGTGTTCTTGCTTGATTTATTTCCAATTGAGGATGTGCTTAAATTAATGAATTCCTCTTCTTATTATTTGTTTTGAGTTGTTTCGGTTTCCTCCATGGCCATTCTGTTGTGGACTATGACGTCGGGAGTGAAATTTGAGCTATTTTTTATTTTAGGAGATTGAGAAAGATGAAGCAGTTTATGTATTTTCTATCATTTCGTTCGATTTAGGAATCATATGATTCAGTTGATTTCTTGCTCACTATTGATGTCTTCTTTCTCTATTTGATCTCCATGAGGAAATTTAGAGATTATGTAACTGTGTTTGCTACTATCTTCTCCAGTGTGCTCTGATTGTGGTAGCTTGAAAATTACGGAGAACTGTGATATGTTGCAACAACATGTATTTGCAGTTCTCTATTTATATTCCTGTCGTCTTTTCCTATTTGCATTAAGGATTGCAGACCTATATCTTACTAGCATGTTAGATTTGGGTCAACCTTAAGATTTGTGAGTGAAAAGGATAATCTTGATTCTCAAGTCAGGGAACAAGTTAACTCTATCTTCAGGCTTTACCTATAGGCCGATGCTCTATGAGAAAAAAGACTGAGAAATTTGTCAATGATATGATCTTTCAATACTTATGAAATTGTTAGTCAAGATCTAAATTCTACATTTATTTCATTTATATTTCATGTGCGATTAATTAATAGACAATCCTTAGCCTTGTTTCTATTCCTAGATAGATAACATAACATATTTTGTTTCGAGTTTGAATTCTGAAAGTCTTTTCCTTTCTTCTTGGACCTTTAGGTGGTTGACTGAGATTGCTCATTGATGATTCTTTTTTTGTGGTGGCTGCTGTATTTAGATTGCTCACATCAGTGTAGGGTTCTTGATAGAGGTGGTACATATGGAATTTTGAAGGTGGAACAAGGGTACATCCATTTTGTGGAACATCTAAAACATGTTTTGTCAATGTCTCGGTGTTGTGTTTTAGAACTACTGTATGATTGCCTGATATGTGGTCTTAGATGTATGGGCGTACATTTTGTTGTTTGGATATGAGACTTTGTAGGAACCGGTGATATATATATATATATATCAATGTTTGGGCATATGTTATATATACCAATTTTGACAACGACGTTAGTTGTGACTAAAGAAACACAATAACATCTATGACGAACAAACAGTGCATTTTTGTCGCACCTGTGTCATGCATCGACTGTTACCTTTGGCTGGTAATACAGTGTTCTAGTATTAAAAGAGGTCGACGACGATTACACATGAAAACCAATGGCAATATGTTGATCCTAAAGGTAAAGACAAATGTTCATTCCAGCAACAACAGACATTTAGTGGCGACATATTATCTGTGCGAACATCTTTAACGTTGGGGCCTACAAGCACGAGTCTTAGTAGCGGCTTGAGGCATTAGCAGCAGCAAAAGTCCATCTAGCAACGATTTTATTCTGTTGCTATAGTACTACTTTCTTGTAGTGATGCTGAAAGAATAGAACTCACTTAGACATTTCATGTGACTTGTATCAGTGAGTAGTTATCCCTAACGTGAAATATTTGTAAGGGTTACCTGAAACAAACGCGGAAGGGGATGACAGTGGTTGAGCTTCTTGAGAGAATCAATGTGCAGAAGCAATACGTGAATGTTGCACAAGGAGTTCACGTATGTTCAATGAATATAATAATCTCCGCCAAATCTATTGTGGTGAGCACATACATAATTCAATTGGACATGACTTCAAAGACAAGCATAATAAGTTAAAGGAGAAAGGATTCAATCTACTTCCTAAGGGCAGAACCTCGAAGAAATCGGGACCGAGAGACCCACAGGGTTTTAAAGGATCTCGTTACAACTGTGGTAAAACATACCGCAAATAGTTTGCTTGCAAGTTTCCTAAGAGAAAAAAGGCCAACATAGTGGGAGAATTTATCGAAGACCTTGACGATATGAAATTATTGGTTGTGCTATTTGAGGTGGAAATGATTGATTCCAACCTTCAATAGTGGTGGATGGACACATGTGCCACCAAACATGTCTGTTCGAATTAGGAGATGTTCTTCAACTTTGAGATTGTTGATTTTGGGAAAAGATTGTACATTGACAACTAAACCTCGTCCAAGGTCAATGTTAAGGGAATTATCATGCTGAAGATGACTTCTAGAAAAGATTTGACCTTGAAGAATGTGTTGTATGTGCTAGACATCCGTAGGAACCCATTGTTAGGGTCACTACTCAAGAAGCATGGTTTTCGTCTTTTATTTTAGTCAAATAAATTTGTACTCATTAAAAATGATCTTTATGTAGGTAACTAGTATGAATCTAGGGGAATGTTCAAAAGTGACGTTTCAACTTCTCTTTCTCCTGGGTTTCCTGTAGGAGATTCGGTCGCCGTAGTGACAATTTGTCACTATCCAATGTGACAATATCCAAATTTGTTAGACTTTCCAATCCTTTGCTACATTCCAATCACTAAAAGCGAAGATTCCCTGGGGTCCAAGACTGCGGGAAACTATGAACTAGCATACGAGTGCCTAAACCCTAACGAGGTTTCCTTTCAAAGCACCAATACACCATAAAACTGCTTATTTTTTCTTGTTATTGTGTAAGTTTGCAGCGAAGGTTGTGAACATGTCTTGGTTGAAGCCAGTAATGGCGAGCCTATCCAATTCTGGAAGAATGCATAGAAGGGCCAGTTTACAACTGGTGTCAAACCCGGATCGGGAATACGAAACAAAGGTGTTTGGAAGGATAATTTCGCAAAAGCAGATTAGGAATACAGTGATTCATAACGTGCTCAAAATAGCATGGGCGAGATTCAGACCAGTCCGGATGTCAGAGGTTGACGAGCATACAATGATCTTCGAATTTGACAGCGAACGGGACAAAGATCAGATTGTGGACCTCACGCCATGGTCGGTTCAGGGCTACTGTATAAATCTCAAAACATGCATACCACATACGTGCATTGAAGAGATTGATTTCAGCAGAATGCAAATTTGGATACAGATATCAGGGTTGAGTATGGACATGTTTATCTCAGAAAATGCCCAGAGGATAGGGAATAATGTAGGTCCATGTATGCAGGTGGAGTCAGAACAAATAATGAGCCAAAGGATTTTACGGGTGGGTATACCGAGAGCATCAAATATGTGTGCAGACTAGATTGCAAAACAGTCGCTTTCAGGGTTGTGTTCTTTGGATTGCGTCTCGAGACTCCCAATCCCACTCTTTTGTTTAAATCTTTCGGATATTTCATTGTAAGCGAACTACTCATTTGCATGGAATGAAATGTCTTTTGATGACAAAAAAAAAAGAGTATTAAGCCCAAAGTGAAAAATAATAAGAATGTTTATTATTCTGCTTAATTATCTCTCTTAATCTTTACATGATAGATTTGAACATATTAATTATGGTACCTTGCAAATGTTAATTACCATGAATCATATTCATACATTTCATATTGATCTCAAACATAAGTATCAAGTGTGTTGAGCCTAAGTTAACATGATATCATTTCAATCAATAATAGAAAGGAGCATAGAACTCGTTGACTTAATGCAATTTATCTATTTTGGCAAAGGAGAGACTGTATAAGTACGTTATTACTTTTGTGTATGATAATACAAAATATTACTATTTATACTTATTGAAAATTAAAAATGAAACAATTAATACATTCATTCTTTACAAGCAAAAAGTTAAAAATCAACTTAATAAAAAAAATAAGGTGTTGCACGGCGATAGATGTGGCGAATGTGATGATTCTTTAATTTCATTTGGTGAGTTTCGTGCTCGGCACATTATAATTCATGAGGTCATTACACTTTACTCCCCCAAACCAAACAAGTGACAAAAAGAAGAAATAGAACATTGAAGAAAATTATGACTTTAATGTTGATATATTTTGGGTTATCCTAAAATATGTAAGTAAATTTTTTGTTAAGTAGTAATTACTTTGTAAGTAAGTTATTTGAAAGAAAGAAGGAAAACCCTTTGAATAATGGAAATGTAGAAAATATTCTTCCAATCAAATCCTCGTGTGTGGTGTCTTGCTAAATTGATGAACTTCATTTTAAAAAGGTTAGGATTGTACCAAAATATGTTGATTATATTTTCACTGGATAGACTCAAAATAGTAATGTTTATTGAAATCTTGTGCATGATTTGAAAATTTTGAATATACATAAGGATACGATAATGAAATAAAAATTTCTTTTTAGAAGTTTTCAGACAAAGTCTACGGGGAAACGAGTTCATTGAAACGAACATAAGAGACTATTTATTATAATAGTTAAAATTTTGAAATGAAGGAAATGTTAAGTTGGAACATAAATAAAGAAAAGAAAAAGGACTAGGACATAAAAGTACTCTGGTCCATTTTTTTAAATCTTATATGTTTGAAGTTAATCTCAAACCTTTCGAGAAGCCGTGAACAATAGGAGTGAGGAAATTCCTGTCTCGAACGATCCGATTTTAGGATTGGAACTGAAACCAAAACAGTTATGACCATATGATATGGTATGGTATTTGGAATACTTCACCAAAATATACCTCGTTTAATAAATATATACCAAAATGTCATCAGGTGGAAAATAAATACGAAAGTATACATAGCTGAGACTCCCATTCGTGGGTCCCCACGGTTAGGACCATGACGTGGGCTTAATGTGTCTTGCTCACTTACTGGACAATTGGGCAAAGACAAGAACAATTTCAACATCCATTCCAAGTCTGCCTTTGCTTATAAAAGCATCAAAGCACCAACGTGTTCATTAGGTCTTGATGTCCAGTCTTCCGGTGAAGACCTCATCTGCACAATCAAGTGCAATCCAGTCTTCTAATGTCCATTCTTATTGAGATTGTTGTAATAGCACTGCTGTCAATCTTTAAGTTTCTTTGTCGGAGGAAGAAATCGAATGAATAGGGTAGCAACTACAAAATGAGTGTGGAGAGTTTGTCGAGACTTTTTTTTTTGGCCAAGAAATCATTTCATTTACTCATAAACAAAATCCTGAATATCCATTACACATAAAGATACTAATGAAGGGGCTTGTCTTATAATCCAATCTTGTGGACATAAGCCCCGCTTAGACTCCGTTGCTACCCAATGGGCGCACCTATTCGCCTCACGTCTGACGAATTTCCAATGGATCCGTGGTATGTTCTTCGCCTTCTCCAAGATATCCGCTAACACGTTCCGGAGTTCCCAGTCCTTCCCCGCTTGCCCTCCCTGTAGAAGGTTGATGATATGTTGCGCGTCCGATTCAATTGTGACCTCGGGCCAACTCCGTTGCTTGGATAATCGCCCTTGCTTCAAGTGTTTTGGTACTCACCCCTATACCTGTTGAGTTCCATCCTGCTATTATTGTTCCCGTCCAATACCGTGCCACCTTTATTTGTATGTTGGTCCCATGCCACGTCACAATTCAGTTTCACCACTCCTCTACTCAGACGTTCCCATACCTGGTTTTGTCGCCCTCGAGTTCGGTTCTGTTGAACCTTTGCCTGTGTCCGCAATGTCCACATCTCCTCGACCATCACCATGACCGTTCAGACTGTCAACTCTGGTCTCAGTCTATCCTCCGCGTGGATGGCTCGACATCTCTCTTTCCACACCTCCCAAGCTATCGTCTCCCCCATTAGCATGAGCTTCCTTCCCACCTCTCCCCCTGTTTCACCCATATCCTGCATTAACCGCAACCATACATTCCATTCGGTCCCCCCAACCAAATCATGCTGAAGCCCCATACATCCAAACCATACCCTCCTAGCTCACTCACACCCTAGCATAGCATGGCTCACAGTTTTTAACTCATCACAGAATTGACAAGACGAGTTTAATTGTATCCCGCGTCTAACTAGTTCAGTTCTAACAGGCAATGCATTACTTAAGGTTCTCCACAAAAAGTGTTTTACCTTTGGGATAGTATCTCTGTGCCATAGCTTGTGCCATTGCCTTTCCATCGGTCGGGGCTTCCCATTCGCTACCTGGTTCGCTGATTGATTCTCGATCTCCCTTAGTCTCTGGTACACCAGGTTCGGCATAGCAACTCCGTTTACTGCGGTTGGCCAAATCAGTGCGTCATCACTTGGTGATATGCCTATATGGATTGCCTCGATCGCCTGCCTTTCCCTCTCCGTGATTTTGTTTTGGATCGCGGTTAGGTTCCAGCTCCTCCTATCACTGTCAATCAGTTGGCTTACCGTGATTCGTCGATCATCGTCCTCATACAGTTTGGTTCCAAGTCGGTTGTTCGGAATCCCGGGAACCCATGCATCCTAAAATGCCCTAATGCTGTCACCAGTTCCAACCTGCCACACCCCTTCTTTCCTGATTATGTCTCGGCCCGCCAGGATACTCGACCACACCCACGATGGTCGAGCCCCAGCCGTGGCCTCCATTAGGTCTCGTCAGGGGTAGTATAGTCCCTTTAATACTCTGGACCACATCGATGCGCCGTCATTCTGGAGTCTCCAAGCTGTCTTGGTTAACATGGCTCTATTGAAATCCGTCATGTCCCGGAATCCCATTCCTCCCATGTCTCTTGGTTGTGTCAGTTTACCCCATCGGACCCAATGAACCTTCCTCGTTTCATTATGTCCATTCCACCAAAAGCGGGCCACCATTCTAGCTATGTCTGCACACCATGTTTTAGGTAACTTAAATAGAGACATAACATAAGTAGGGATCGCAGTAATTACTACCTTTATTAAGACCTCTTTCCCTGCATTATTCAAGAACATCGTCTTCCACCCATGGAGTTTCTTAATCACCATGTCTTTCAAATACCTCATGGCCTCTATTTTTGACCTACCATATTTGTCGGTAGCCCCAGGTACTTCCCCGCATCCGAAACGACTTCAATCCCCAAGGCCTCCCCTCCTCACGCTTCGTGCTATCCCGCACATCCCTACCAAACTGGATGCATGATTTTTCTAGGTTAATTTTCTGCCCGGATGCCATGCTATACCTCTCTAATGTCCGTTTTAGTGCCCGGGTGTTCCCCTCCGTGGCTTGCATGAAGAATATCGAGTCGTCCGCGAAGAATAGGTGATGTATCTCTGGGCACGCTCTCTTAATTTGGATGCCGACAATCCTATTTTCCTCCACCTCTATCATGATCTGTCAAGACAATACATCTGGCACGAGGATGAACAGGTAAGGAGATAGGGAGTCTCCAAGCCTGAGTCCCCGCGACGGTCTGAATCTTGCAGTCTTCTTCCCGTTCACCATGACACTATACTGGACCTTCGAGATGCATTCCTCGATCCACCTACACCATTGATCTGAGAAGCTAAATTCCTTGAGAGTCTGGATGACAAACTTCCATTCGACTCGGTCATATGCCTTACTCATATCCAGTTTGACCGCGCACTCTTCCCTCTCTCTCGACCTGTTTGTCTTAAGATGGTGGAACACCTCATGAGCAATAAGAATGTTATCGTGAATAAACCTGCCTGAGACAAAAGCACTTTGAAATGGGGTTACAAGCTTAGGAAGAATTGATTTTAACCGATTGGCTAAGACTTTTGATATAATCTTGTAACTGAAATTGCAAAGGCTTATAGGGCGAAAGTGGGTTGTATTTATCGGGTTAGGAATCTTAGGGATTAATACTATATTAGTGTAACAGTACACTGGTAGTAATACACCCGACTCGAAGAAGCCTCTTACCGATTGGAATACGTCTTCCCCGAGCACATCCCAAAAACGATGATAGAACATACCCGGGAAACCGTCTAGTCCCGGAGCTTTGTTTCCACCCAGTTGGAATACTGCTCTCTTTACCTTCTCCCTACTTATCCCTTGCGTGAGAGATACATTATCCTCCTTGGTCACCAGGATCGACACACTTCCCATCTGGTCTTGTATCCCCTATGACCCTTCCGATCAGAATATGTCTTGGAAGTAGTTTTCACAGTCTGCCATTATATCATCTTCATTCTCCACCCAGACCTCATCCCTCCGTTGCATACGGCATAAGGTGTTATTCCTTTTCCTTTCCACCGTGGTCTGATGGAAATAGGCGGTATTTCTGTCTCCCACTCTCAACCATTGAATGTGAGACATTTGCCTCCAATACTCCTTTTCTTTCGCCCAAGCCTCTTCTAGCCTTCTTTTCATAGCCCGTTCTCTCTCTCTCTCTCTCTCGTTTGTAACTGTCATTCGGTTGTGTTTGTATGGTTTGTAGCTCCCCATGAATAGCCTCGATGATCCTCTTGTTGTTCGGTATGGCTATATTGCTCCATTGTCGAAGCTTCCCTCGACATTTCCCTAGCCTGATATGGATACCCCCGTGAGTGGTATCATGCACCCTTCCATCCCATACCTGTTTGATTATATCGCGGCATCCCATATGTTCCAACTAAACCTTCTCGAATCTAAATGGTCTTCTACTCCTTGGTTGTTGTCTTTCGACTTGGACGATTAGAGGACTATGGTCCGATCCATTATGTATTTTGTGGATCACCATTGCATAAGGAAATGTGTGGATCCAATCCGGGTTCACTATAGCTCTGTCAAGTCGCTCTTGGATCCAGTTTGCACTCTCCCTGCAATGCAATTTCGTTAAAGTCGCCTACACACATCCATGGACCCCTCCTATTCCGTGCAATCCCACGTAATCTGTCCCATAACGTTTGTCGAGACTTAGAGTGGGTAAATATTAAGATAATTTGGTGGAGTAATTTTGAATATGAAGATAAAAAGGAGAGTGAAAAATGAAGTGGTATTTGTTTAGCAATTTTATTTTTAAAATAGGTAAGGACAAATATGTAAAAATTTATTAAGGCATTTTAGTATTTTGACAAAAATGGTATGTATATACTAGTAGATGGCCTGCAAATAGAATCTCCATTTTTTTTTTTTTAATGATGAACTCGTTTTTGTCCCAAAATTATTAAACCCATAATTTTAAGATCAGTCTGTTTGGGGGAAAATCCCATCTGAACCGGCCCAAAGTCGCCCCTAAATTTCATACAACACTTTTTTTCTCAAATTAGAAAGGACCAATCTTTCATATTAAAACGTACATGTGAAAAGTATCTACTTCCAGAAGAACGGGGCCTATATTTGAAATACTAGAAGTTAGACGAAACGTTGTTAAATTTCTATGGTAAGATATTAACACTTAAATAAACTGGAGAAGTTATCTTAATGAAACAGAGGGCTAAAATGTAATTTAATCTTTAGACGTCCTCCCTCTCCTCTCTCATTCCTCTTCTGTTCTCCTCAAGCGCAACTACAGCTTCCCCGAACCCTAAAAACCTCCATTGGAGAGACTCACGAAACCAGAGGGAGAACGCGGATGCTGACCGCCACAAGCGCATTATCGATTCCTCTGTATTAACCTTCGGCTCCATCATCTCACTGGAGCTATAGGAGGTACCCGTCTATGGCATGCTTCGTAAATTGTACATGTTTGTATTTTAATGCGAGTTCCACTTTGAACCTTTTTCCTCCGCTAATTATGTTCAGTGGTGAATGCGATCGGATATTGTCATTATCCGCGGCGATGTTGGTTCTTTTAATTGTTTGGACATGCCACTTTCCTAGCTCCGTGTAGACTTATTAGCTGCCACGTAGAGTAGTGCCCAAATCACATGTTAGGCTGCTTTGGAACATGTAGAATTCGGCAGCACGTGGGCTGTGCTGACTGTTTTTGCATGCGTGACATGGAGGGGGTGTAGAGCCTAACGAAATGAAGAACTCTGATTTCCAGTCGTTAATGATTATGAAGCTTACTGGTCTGTATGAGCTAATATTTGAGTTCAGCTATTATTTCTACATGTGCTTTGCTTGTAGCGGCTTAATTGATGGTTTTCATCCTATGGTTGAGATTTTTAATTAATCTTTAGTTTCTCTTCACCAATGGTCATAATGCTCCGTCAGTGAAACCTCATGCAAAGATTGATATTAACGATTTCCATCTATATCTGCTTTACTTTTCCAAATGGCATACCCGATAGACGGCTTTCAGAATATTAAGTTGAAAAGAGCTTCCATGTGCTCCTTTGTGTCGCCTTATGCTCTGGATAGTGGATATAATGAATGGATTCAGACGAATTTATCATTCTTAGTCCAAGATGCTTAGTCATGTTTCTTTGTCTAGCTGGAGACTTGAAGGGAATGTAGCTCTTCTTTTTAAACCATAAAAATTTACTTTGATAATACTTACAGAACAAGGTATAAGGTCTGGGACAAGTGTCCTTCCTGTTTGGCTGGGAAGCTCTTCTTGCTATTACTACTTCCCAAATGACCATTTACAGTGTAAAGATATGTATAAAAAGTAAAGAACCGTGTCATGCTTGCAGTCAGATCAAATAATAATTAATGATAATATCCTCAAAAGCTCTGTATGCATGTATGTCTTCTGCAATCCCCAAACTAAAAACTTGACAGCATGAATAAATTGCTTAACCATAGCAGTGACTGGAACCTGCTTGAAGGATTGGAGAGTTTTATTCGTAGCCATCCAACGATAGTACTTGTGGCAGCTCAAGTCAAACACTATAGAACAGAATGTTTTCTTTCTTATTTCCTGTTTAATGGTCTACTTGAGCACTGTATCCCAAAAGCAAACCAATGGATAAATTCAAATTACTCCAAGATTTTACCCCAGAATGCCATAGAATTAATTCAATCATCATCTCCTTTCATTTGCTGTAACACTTGCTCTTCAATGAAGAACAAGTTTCTTTCTCCTCTCTGTGATTCTCCATCAAAGAAATGTGAAAGTAATGGCAATTTGCAGTTGGGAAACTGGAAAATGATTCCCTATCACGGCCTTAAATTTGCAGATCGTTGCAAGCTTAATATCATTGGAAGGTCTCTCTAAAGTTAGCTATCATAATATTTATGAATGAGTGGAAGCTCTTTTACAGTTTTACTGCTGGATTTGCAGTCATATCTCCTTATGAAATAAGTAAATTGTAGTTTCAGTTATTTGTGTGTACTGTAATGTTGGATTGGAGCAGTAATCCAGATTATACAGATAATTTGTTTCTTGCTATACTAAGTATAAGAGGACTTCATCCTTTGTCCACTACAAAATTTCATTTGTTTGGACTTCATCATTTTAGCATGGTGTTCTCTTACTGCTGGGTTTGCAGTCATACATACACATACTTATAAAATTAAGTAAATTTCAGTTTCAATTAATTGTGTGTTACTGTAATGTTGGATTGGAGCAGTAATTCAAATTACATTATACAGATAGCTTCTGGATAATTTGTTTCTTGCTATACTAAGTATAAGAGGACTTCATCCTTTATCCATTACAAAATTCATTTGTTTGATGTTCTTTCATTTTAGCATGGAGGTTGCTGAGAACTCCTCTGTTATGCTGTTTTCAGGACAATGTATTGGTGATGGAGTGGAAATTCCCACAAAATTTGTGAGGATATAATAACAGACATAGCAGTTTGTCAATGTATCCAAAACGATCTAGTCAGGGAGATGGATCTGTACCACGGCCAGTACGTACTAGTGATAGGATCAGGAGAAGACCCAAAAATTATGGTCGTTCATACTTCTACTCTTATCCTATTGTTCGTGCCAAGAAGAGAAAGACTAAGACTAGAACAGCAGCTGCACAAATTGCAAAGATGTTGCTTCCAGGTTCTCGGGCGCAAAGAACACCAAATCCCAGTGTAAGAGTCGTAGATTATCTACCCCTTTTATTTAGTGCTATTGATGGTGAGGTTACGGTTGATCCATATGTTTGCCCTGTAGATTCAAGGATCTTAGATGTGTATTACTGAGTTATTTGTGTACGTGCTTATTATTATTTTTTTCTTAGGTCTAATATGTATGAATATGAAGTAGATGATAACAATGCCGGTACCTTAATCTTGCCCGGGAGGGGGGGGGGGGGGGCTTGTACAATGTGTTACCATTTGAAGTTGGATAGAGTTAGACTGAGTCCTTTTCTTTTCCCCCTTTAGATATCAGCTTGATTGACTAATTACTAATTATGAACGGTTTTTAGTCAATTGCAACGAATCTCCGGCGATCTTCAAGAAAGAGGGTCTCTGTGCATTTTGACGATTATACAGACAGCTCAGGCATGGAGGACGAAGACCTAATGGTGAGACTTTGTACATTTCTAATGCTTCTTTAGTTGAGGTATTAGCTTTGAATCATCAGTGGATCTGGAAATTCACTTTTCTTTATTCTTTAGGTGACAAATTACAGATCGTCCAGGAATAGAGGTCATGACAATACCAGTCAGGATGAGCTGTCAACTCCTAAGCGTAGAAAGGTCAGGGGATCGAGATCAGTGCCTCGTCGGGAAGGCTTGCGTCCTCGTCGATCCAATACCTTGACAAGAAGCCAGTCAATTTTGCATTCAGATGATGATGCTGATGAACCAGCTACATCTGATGAAAAGGTTGGTCCAGATGAAACTGAGAATGGGAATGATGTTCAAAACGGGGGTGTTGGTGAGGATGATGCTGATGCTGAAGGTGAAGATGATGGAGAGGATGATGATGATGAGGGCGAAGATGAGCAGGAGGGTCGTAGGAGATATCATCTCCGTAATCGTGCAGATGTACAAAGGCATTCAATGGATTCCTCTAAGCAAATAACAAGGTCTCCTAGGAGAGTATTGCATCGTGGAATGGGGAATAAAGTTGGTAGAGATGTGAGGAAAGGTGGGTCTAGAGTTCATAAGCGTCACCGAATGCCAAGAGCTGAAGATTCTGATGATTCCCTTCTTGTGGACGAGCTAGACCAGGGACCTCAAATACCTTGGGCCCGTGGTGGAAACAGAACTGGATCGCCTTGGGTTCTTGGAGGAGGACTGGATATGCATGGTTCATCATCATGGGGATTGAATGTTGCTGCATCTGGTTGGGGTCATCAGGCTGATGCTTTTGCTTCCTTAAGTAGTGGTGTCCAAACAGCTGGTCCTAGCTCCAAAGGTGGGGCAGACATTCAACCTTTACAGGTTGATGAAAATGTAAGCTTTGATGATATAGGCGGGCTTTCCGAGTATATTGATTCATTGAAGGAAATGGTGTTTTTCCCGTTGCTCTATCCAGATTTCTTTGCCAGTTACCACATTACTCCACCTCGGGGAGTACTGTTATGTGGTCCACCTGGTACAGGGAAAACTTTGATTGCTAGGGCCTTAGCTTCTGCAGCTTCCAAGGCAGGTCAGAAAGTCAGTTTTTACATGCGTAAAGGTGCTGACGTGCTTAGCAAATGGGTTGGTGAGGCGGAAAGACAGCTGAAGCTACTTTTTGAGGAGGCTCAAAGAAATCAGCCTTCAATTATCTTTTTTGATGAAATAGATGGCCTTGCTCCTGTTCGTAGTAGCAAACAGGAACAAATTCACAATTCTATTGTGTCAACTTTGCTTGCCTTGATGGACGGTCTTGATTCTCGTGGACAAGTTGTTCTGATTGGAGCAACCAACCGGATCGACGCCATTGATGGAGCACTGCGTCGGCCAGGTCGATTTGATCGGGAATTTAACTTTCCTCTCCCTGGCTCAGACGCACGTGCTGAAATTTTGGACATTCACACACGCAAGTGGAAGTTGCCACCTTCCAAAGAACTGAGGCTAGAACTTGCAGCAAGTTGTGTTGGATACTGTGGCGCTGATCTGAAGGCATTGTGCACTGAAGCTGCTATCCGTGCCTTTCGTGAAAGATATCCTCAAGTTTACACAAGTGATGACAAATTTTTGATAGACGTTGATTCAGTCAAGGTTCAAAAATATCATTTTCTTGAATCCATGTCAGCAATTACTCCTGCTGCTCATAGGGGCTCCGTTGTGCATTCCAGGCCATTGTCTTCTGTAGTTGCTCCTTGTCTAAAAGGACATCTCGAAAAAGCCATGGCTCACTTATCTGATATTTTCCCTCCAATATCAGTTTCATCTGATTTTTCCCAGCTTTCTGTGCTGTCTTATGGATCTGCATTCCCTCTTGTATATAAACCAAGGCTGCTACTTTGTGGCAGTGAAGGTGTTGGGCTGGTAATTTTCTTTGAACCTCACATATTAGCAGTTTTTTGGGGTCGTCAGGATGAGCTTATACATTATTAAATCATGGCAGGATCATCTTGGGCCTGCCATATTGCATGAGATGGAGAAATTTCCTGTACATTCTCTTGGACTCCCATCTCTTCTATCAGATCCTAGTGCAAAGACACCCGAAGAGGCCTTGGTTCACATATTTGGTGAAGCCAGGAGAACTACGCCATCAATTCTCTACTTACCGCAGTTCCATCTTTGGTGGGAAACAGTAAGTGTTTTGGCATTTTTTTTTCCTGCTAGCCGTTTGAAAATGTTAGGATACTCTATAGAGTTCTAATAGCAGTTTCTGCAAAAGGAGTTTGATAACTTGATTTTGCAGTCACATGAACAACTCAGAGCTGTTCTGCTGACACTCTTAGAAGAATTGCCTTCGGACTTGCCTATTTTACTACTTGGAATCGCACAAGTTGCTCCTGATGAGCTTGGTCCTGATGATAATTTAATATTTTCACAGCGCAGTGTGTATGTCCTCTTTTCTCTCAGAGACAATGCTCTAATATCTTATAACTTTATACTATTTTTGTGAAGGTTTTTGAGCAATGCTTTTGAGCATATGATGTCTTTCTTGAATTAATTCAAATTCTGCTAGTTAGCTTTTCTCACAGTTTGCAGACATACTTCACTTTGAATTGTCAGCTATCGAGTGGGCAATGCATCTGCAGGAGACAGAGAACTGTTCTTTCACCATCTAATTGAAGCTGCTTTGTCAGTTGCATCATCAAATGTCAAGACAAAAGATTCATCAGAAAGTGTTACGGTTTCTGAATTACCAAAGGCTCCACAAGTACCAGCCGGGCCAAAGCCTTCTGAATTGAAAGCGAAGTTTGAATCTGAGCAGCATGCTCTTAGGAGATTTCGGATGTGTCTTAGAGATATTTGCAATCGGTAAGATGACAGTTTTCCCCCTATTAAGGATCTTACCTGGATGTGATTTGTATTCAACATATTAAGGATGCTGTAACATATCATCTTCAAATTTAAATCCAAAGATTTTATTGGTTGCAATAATTAGATCGAAGTCAGTGAGCTAGCATAATCTGATTTAAAAATCAACATGCTGTAGAGGGAAATTTTAAACCAACATGCACCTGCCACTGTCGGATGTTTAAGTCTTTTAGGTACCTAAATTTGTATGTTTTGATAAATTGCAATTTTTTTAATTACTTTTGGGTACCTAACATTTACTTGTTGTTGAGCTATCTTTTAGATGTTTGTATTGTATCAGACATTCCGTTTTTGTTTATTGTTGCAATTTAGTAATTGGTTCTTTTTATTGTTGCACTTTTTTTTTTCTTTTTTACATGTAGTAATAAAAACCAATTATTTGATTGCAATGAAATAAAAATGAGATGCTTATAAAGCAAAAATCTAAATGATGGTGCAACACGAACACTAGATTGGTAGATATCATTTAGCTTGAGGCATACCGAGGTGAGGTATGTTGGTTCCATACACTTCAATAACTCCAATGGCGCTTTAAGATTCTTTCTGTCAAAGCAAGTTTAAGTTGTAAATTTTTTCTCTATGCTCTAGTTGCTGTGGTTTTGTTGAACCTTATTGTATTTTTTTTTGTAGGGTTTTATATGATAAGCGATTCAGGGATTTTCATTTTCCAGTTACGGAAGAAGATGCTCCAAATTACAGGACTATCATTCATAACCCACTGGACATGTCTACTTTGTTGCAGCGTGTTGACTCTGGCCAATTTATCACATGTTCAACGTTCCTGCAGGATGTTGATCTCATTGTGACTAATGCAAAAGTGCGTTCTTAATTTTTGTTTTCTGTGTTAGTGGGTTTTCTTATACTATCAACTTACAAAAGTAGTTCTTTACATGTGAAGATAAATGTAATACTGATTAGGAAGACATCTCGACATGGTGTTAAATTTGAGATGTGCACGTTGATTACTATCTCTTGTCATTTGCTAATCAGGTGTACAATGGAGACGACTACAATGGTGCAAGGATTGTCAGCAGAGCTCATGAACTTCGAGATTCAGTACAGTCTCCTAAGCTTCTTTGAAGATGTCAGTGGCATAGCATTATGTCATATTCTAATAAACAATCTGTTTTTGTTGGCAGGTTCATGGGATGCTATCTCAGATGGATCCTGCCCTCGTCAGCTATTGTGACAAGATTGCTGCCCAAGGGGGTCCAATAACTCTTCCAGATGATATAGGACTATCCACTTTCCCTTCAATTCCTGTGGTGCAGCTTGGAACCGTGACTAGAGCAAGTGCTCGGCTTCGTAATTCCCAGCCAGAATTGGATCTAGTTCGGAGCTATGAGGCATTGAAGCGTCCAAAGAAGAATGTTGATTCTGCACAAGGAGGTATTTCGTGATGGTTTCCTTATTATCTTTATGGAATATATCCAACCATTAACTATATATATGTATATATAAATATATATAAAGCATGAAGGGGAGGATTAGGCGGTTATGTGGTCTTTGTTTTGGTTCCAACGTTACCCTTATCATATATATATATATATATTCAACCATTGTTGGAGTTCTCAAGCTCGTGATGTCTACAAACATAACCAATGACATCAATCACTAGGCTAACCCTTCACTTTGATAATTTTTATTTATTTTTACACTGGTATACTATACCTGTTGTATCGACAAACAGATATATAACTATTGTCGATCTCTGATAGATACCACGATAGAAGACATGACAGTATTTGCATAAAACCCATCAAGAAACAAGGATTCAGAGCACATGAACTTACTCGATTAGGCATGATAATGTCTGCTGTTTCTGTAACTTTGTTGTGATACAAACATGAAAAGTACGAATGCATATAATTTCATCACATTGGAATGTGTGATGAGCCTAGAAAGGACTTGTGCCATTGCTACACTGTTGGTTAATAATATGGATCGTCATTGCAGCTGAAGAAAAACCAAAGCCATCCAATGAGGAAGATGTGGACATGACGGATTCAGAAGCCCCCTCTCCTATAACAATGGATGTCAACACAACTGAAACTGCTGCTACTGCTGCTGCTGCTGCTTCTTCTTCGTCAGAGAAGACTATTATTGAGGAGGGAAGCAAGTGTGAAGATGCACCATCATTGAGTCTGGATGCGGATGATTCAAGTGAAGTGCAGTTGATTAAGCAGTTTTTGTTGAAACACACGGAGAACTATGACATTCCTCAGCTGGAGAGGCTGTACAATAGAGTTCTGAAGGGTGTGTTAGCAACCAGGAAAGGAAACGACGACCATCTCCTTCATAGGCAGTCAATTTTGAGCTTTTTGTTCAACTTTGCTCAGGACATGGCAAACTTTTGACCTTTCTTTTTATTTTATTTTTAAAACCCAAAGTTATTAAGATGAAAAGGAAAAGATGTACAGTCGGAATTTTCTTTTGATGGCAGTTAAAAAAAAGTGTTCTTTTTTAATCTTGTATTAATGTTGTTTTTAGTTTTTACCATATGGTGGCATCTTTATTTACGCTGAGATTGCTCCGAAAATTCAAATGAAGATAAGAAGTTGGATTTTTGAAACGGGAGTTTAGTTTCGTCTAATTTAGATTTTATCTTTTCTCTTGCCAAATATATGTTAAGATGTGTATAATGTATATATATCCAAGGGTTAAATACCAAGTAGCTACCTCAACTTTGGATATTTTGAAACGAGCTACCCGAACTTTGAAAATTCAAAACGAGCTACCTTAACTTTGAAGAAGGCGCAAATAGCTATCTCCGTCCAATTTTCTGTCAATTGTCGTCGGAAAGTTGTCAGAAATTGGTGCAGACAGACAAGGGGGACCTTGACTACCTTGACTCGAAACCAGTCAACTCTAACCACCTCAACATCATTTCCGTATTATTAATCTTTTATTCCAGTGTTATGTTATACTACCTGGAGTTGTATCACTTCCTCCGCAGAATGTTGTCTCGCCAAATTGGAAAAGGGAAGGCCAAATCATAGGGATGAAAAATAAAATAAATTGATATAAAAATAAAACCGTGGACGGCAGGATTCGAACCTGCGCGGGCAGAGCCCACATGATTTCTAGTCATGCCCGATAACCACTCCGGCACGTCCACATGCTTGTCTTATAAACTTAGAATTATATATCTATATTTAAATATATAGAAATATTTTCGAAACAATTACATGTAAAAAACAAATATTTATAAAATATATTTAGAAATCTGAACATACTCTACCCGGTAACTTTTTTCTTAAAACGGTACCTTACGTAGCTTTTTTCTCAAAACTCTACCTAGAATTAGGGCTGACAATGGTTAGGGTATGGTCAGGGTATGCTAAATACCATAACCATACCATATTTTTAAACGACATACCATAACCATAACCATAACCATTATGGGTACAATTTTCAATACCATAACCATCAAAATAACCGTGGTTATTAACCATGGTTTTAACCGTATAACCATATTTATTCCACATGTAATATAATAAAAGCCCGAAAATTTAATTTAAAAAAATACATCTATCTATATTACCAATAATAAAAATATATAGCACTAACATCATTCAACATCATTCATTATTTAGTATAATAATATATTTATAAAAGATAGCTTTATCTTTTTTTTTGACAACTTTTATGTACAACTGTTCAACAATTCATTATTTAATTCATTATTTAGTATAATAATATATTTATGAAAATAGCTTTATTTTTTTCCGACATCTTTAATGCTTTATGCTGTAATTTATATTTAGTATAATATATATATATATTAGTTTATTAATAATAAATAATTATTATATTTATAAAATAACCATGGGTATAACTCAAATACCATAACCATAACCATAACCATTATGGGTAGAGAATTCATCACCATAACTGCACCGCACCATAATGGTACGGTTAACCATATTAAACAGTAATGGTTATAACCGTGGTTATGGGTTTTTCACCACACCATTGCCGGCCCTATCTAGAATAGCGTTGAGTACATTTATTTATTTTTCTTCATTTTTCGATAACTCGATGTTTAATTAAAAATTAAATTATATATCTATTAAAAAAAGTTAAAAAATTATAAATTCGAATTATGCAAAAAAAATATTAAATTTGGACTTACGGATTGACTGTACACTCTACCGTAAATTGAGATATAAAAAATTGACTTCAGAAAATGTAACTCATACCTTGTAAGTCCAAACTCACCACGGTTATCAACATTTATGGCGAAATTCAATTATCTACCTACTCATTTTTTTTTGAATTTTTTTGATTAGATATATATTTAAACTTTTAACTTAATTTCGCCATATATATTGTTTTACGATTTTTTCCGTTTGTCATATAATTTGAACGGAATGATTAAATGTATTAGGTGAGAAATTTAATTATATACTTACTCAAAAAAAATAAAAAACATTACAGTGCGTAGATAATTTAATTACGTATAATATGTATGTATAGTTTTTTACGTATATGTATAATATGTATATATAGTTTTTTATGTATCGTATTATACAGTCAGTCTGAAAGTAAAAAATCAACGCTTAGTTATCGTTATTTATGTCGTAATTAAATTATCTACACATTGTATTTTGTTTTGAGTAAGTATATAATTAAATTTCTCACCTAATGCATTTAATCATTCCGTTCAAATTATATGAGAAAACGATGTTAAGTTAAAAAATTAAATATATATCTTATCAAAAAAATTCAAAAAAATTAGAGTAGGTAAATAATTGAATTTTTCCATAATTGTCGTTAACCGTTTGAGTTTGGACTTACAGAGTCTGAATTATATTTTTTTAACTTAAATTTTCATATATCAACTTAAAGGAGAATGTATAGTCAATCACTAAGTCCAAATTTAATACTTTTGCATAATTTGAAACGCAATAAAAATATCTACTTACTATAATTTTTTTAATTATTTTTAGATACATAATTTAATTTTTAATTAAACATCGAGTTGTAAAAAAAATGAATTGGAATGCGAACCGCTGGGATGTGACTTGTAATTTTTTCACACCCGAAGCGGCGCATATGCCTATAGTTTTAAACATTTTTTTTGTGTATATTGTTTTTCTGACTTGTATATTTTTCGAAAAAAAGCTCACATCTTCGGGCTATACTTCGCGCTGGAACCTCTTTGGTTTGATAAAATAGAATTTCATTCCATGACAAGAATGTAGAAATTACTCAGATAACATATTATTTCACATTCTTTCATCAAGAAAGATATTGAAGAACCATCTTACTCATCAACACCATATACTAACCATCTTACTCATCAACACCACGTACTACAAGTTAATTTGGTCATTCATTTTTTTTTTGTCATTTAATCTCCGCAAGAAGACAAATGTTTTAATTTTAGAACATTTTTAGTAGTTATAACTCATATAATCCCATGTAAAACATATGTTGAACCAACACAACAAAACTAACAAAAACTTATGATTTGAACAAAACAGTAATATTTTTAAATATAAGTGACTAAATCACACAAGTTTGAATTAAAAATTAATACTTGCCCGTGTAAATGACAAATAGTTAATTTATCACAAAAGAAACTTCCCATCAACAAAAGGTTATAAATAACACAACTTACAGATACAGCAAAGTTCCTCTAAATAGATAATTCCGATGAACAGAGCACAACTAGTAAGTAAAACTCAGCTCATCTCAAAGAGCTGCTGATCCGCGGAGATTAGACTTCCTCCATGCCCAATAGCTGCCTCTAATAGGATCTACTTTCCCCAAAATCAAACAAACGGTTTCTGCTACATCATCATCACACTCCACACTACCATCACCTGCCTCTGAACTTCTCAGTGCATTGACTGCATCGATCATCTCTTGGCTTGGTTTATGCTTGTGGCAAAGAAGCTCCAGCAGTGTGCTCAGAGCAAATATGTAATTTTTTTTACTTCTGAGCACAAACAAACATGTCTCAGAGACACGAGTATTTTGAACCCAAGCATCCATGTCATCTTTATAAAGACCCTGTAGGTATCTCCAGGAGCTCTCATTTTCTGGGTTTGCTAGTATAGACTCAAGTGTATAGCCAACTTCAGAATCTCTCATCACTTTTAGACCTCCATGGATTGGAGATCTTGTTATCACAAAGTACCTCTGTTCAAAGATGTATAATGACTTAGGCTGTTAGGCACATAACAGAACATGCACCCAAAACAACAATCATCCCATGCAGATACATGGGACATGTCCTTTATTTATTTTCTCAGTCTATCCCGAAATTTAAAGCTAGCTCCATGACTGTGAAATTAGCTTTATGTTTCTAAAACTGCAATTTTGGAAGAAGAAGAAAAAAAAAGGTGTCCTTCAATTTCATTTTTTCCATCCCAATTGGGTGCTACATTCACCCCATTTTACACCATGTATTTTACTTAGGTCCAACTTCCAAGACACTATAAAATATACATGCAGAAACTAGTAACAGAAAGAGTAAAGCCTATACATGATGACATCGTGAGAAAGATGAAGGGAAAAAAACAGAAAGATTTCGGATACCTGATTCCATGCAGAATTATTAAAAACATCTTCTTCGAGGAGCTGGTGACAATAGTCAAGCTCATATTCCCAGCCTCCAAGGTTTTGAAGAACCCACTGAGGTCAAGCGATTGTTCAAGATTAGAAGAAACTGTGAATGTCTAGGAAAGAGAGAGGGATGATTCTCAATAGACCTGTCTGTGGGACCAGGCATGATAATTTTTAGCATCAAGTTGAAGCATCTTCTTTGTAAACTGAAGCTCTTGATTAGCAACTTCAGCTCCCAATTTTTCAGCAACCCATCGCCTATGATGCCTGCACATTTGGTAAGACAACAGAGATATCTTTCCAAGGGACAATTAAACAGTGTATTAAACATCAAAGGACATGATGTTGCCAATTTATTTTTTCACCAACAGATTCACTTGCAGCACCACCTATTGATTCCACAACTTGAGTTAGTTCATGTAAAAAGAGTATTTTTCTCATGAAAATTGAAGAATAATTAGTGTCCAACTGCCAATTTCCAGTACAAATTCAAAACAAAGAAATTTATCTACGTCAAGTAAATGCTAATGTGAACAGCACATCCATTGGCCCAAAATTTGACCAAACCTAATCAACAGGTTACTGGCCAAAAAAAAAAAATCAACAGGTTGAATATTTTCTTAATTCATAAAATGATAAACCGGATCTAAATGAACCTTTTTGTAATTGATCTGTTGGAAAAGTAGGTTTGCTGCATTTATGTTTAGCCCATTTGCATTCAGAAGGTTTAATGTTTACTCAAAAGGTCACAAATATCAGGCCTAATACATAAAATCTAAAATATATTTGTGCATAAAAAATTTAAAGAATTAGAAAAGGTTAATCATGTTTGTTCGCGCACAAACATTAATGTTATATTTAATATTTCATGATTTTAAGGATGAAAATAACATCAGCAGTCCACTAGTAACTATCTTGGTCTTTTATGCATGTAGAGTTCATACATACAAGGTAACTCAACAGAACACATCGCTTACCATAACTGGTAATTTTTCGCATTGCCATTGGCAACTTGCTCAGTGAATTCTAGTTCAATGTGCAAGTCAAAGTCAAGTGCCTCGAGTATTTGACGCCTAAACTGCCATACCTACAAAGATTATAAAAGCTTTACAAGTTTTGTTGCTTCAAGATGCACTAAATGGCATCTCAAGAGAATTGTTACAACTGACAAGAGTAGCAAACTTTTGGGGGTGAAAAGGCTTTTCACTCATCAGCAGCATAAAACAAAGTGGAGCAGTGGAGCATCGTTGAGGAATTTAGAACTAGAAGTCGGACCCCATTACTGAAAGATTCTTCAGATTATGTAATTCATCAAGATTATGCACATGTAATTCAAACCACCACACTGTAACTGCGCGCTAAATTTATCGGCCAAATTAAATTGTATGCTCAAATATACACTTGATATGGGAGATCACGATGGATTAAACAAGATCACATGAACTAGTATCATGCCCCATCGAGACTCCCGATAAAATAATTCTCAATCAGGATCTGAGCTCATATCCTGCACTTTATTAGTGCCAACAATGAAACTACTACCTTGACCATTAAAATAGCTCATATACTGAACAGAGAGAGAATCACGAGGAAAAAAAATATCCTTTCCCGGGAAGAATTAAATAATCTCAGCATAGAGAGTAGGAATTAACGGAAGGAAGCAAATTACAGTGTAATTCCCAGGGTTGAATGTGATCGTTAAAGAGGTGAGAGTGAGAGCGCGAGGAGAGAGCTCGTTTGTTTTGTAGATTGCCCGGAAGTAATCCATTGTTTCTCGGAATTCATCTTTGTAGTCGATCGGCACTATCGGGTTCGGGCCGTCGTCTTGGGCTAACGGCGTCACGTCCGACCATTCGGGCCGCGCTCTGAGTGGAACCCACACTTCTATATCTTCCTTCGACGACATCTCCCTCTCTGCCTCGATGGCTTCGGCTAGCCCTCGCTCGGCTGCCTACTCGGAAAAAGAAGTGACAATTGGTCCGTTTGCGCCCATCGGGGAAACTCCTATAGTATTTAATCTCATTAATGTACAATTTAAATAGTACTAAAATGTGAGTATTTTTGTTTTTAATGATTTTAGGATTAAATATCACTTTGCCTTCTAATGATTGGGCCAAAATAAGTTCTCGTTCGACCAAAAAAATAATAATAATAATAAGTTTTCTCTTTAATATTTAAAAATAAAAGGTTCAGTATTTAATGTTTGATCAATGATTTAATTTTCTCGGAAATTTTTTCCATCCAAATCAATAGAATATATTTTAAAAATTACAAAAATAATATATATATTTTAAAAAATATCACAACAAAACCTTTTAAAACTTTTATATATGTTATAACTGAAACTCGATCGAAGGAGTTAAAGTCTAGGTCTGTACCTAAACCAATTCTTCTATGGGTTGGGTATGGGTTGGGGTCTGGCTGGGTAAATACCCAAATCTAAGCTTTTTCAATTGGAGCTCAATCGAGTCTAATAGCTAGAGTCTGAGTCATGACCCAGACCAGTTGAGGGATTCAATTGACCCAGACCAGTGTGAGTCACTACCCACTTCAATAGAAGGCTCAATCAAACTGAAGTTCAGTTTAGCCCAAATAGAGGGGGTTAAGGTCTTGATCCAAACAGACTCCCAACTCATGGGTAAGCGGTCTGGTCAAGACCTATATCCTAGTCCCTTCGATTGAGACTCAGTTGTAACATATAGAAAAGTTTTGAATGATTAAATTGTGACAATTTAAAATCATATTTTTGCAATTTTTAAAATATATTTTGTTAAGTTTAAATGAAAAAGGTAACGAAAGGAGAAACTCGACAAATTTGGAAATAATAAGGACGGAAGCTTTCGTTTTTAAATATTATGAGAAAAAATCAATTTTGACCCAAATCTTAAAGTGTTTGGCGTGATATTGTAACACCCTCAGCCCGAACAACTGTCCTCACTAGCTAGCCCAACCTAGCTTGACTAAGTCTGTTATCCCCACTAGCTCAACCCAATCTGACTAAGTCTGTTATCCTCACTTGGACCTAGTCTAGAATATTTGGGTCAAGACCTAAATACTAACCGCTTCAATTGGGGGCTCAATCAAACTTAAGTTCAATTTAGCCCAAATTGAGGGGCTAAGGTCTTGATCCAAACAGACTCCCAACTCATGGGTGAGCGGTCAGGTCAAGACTTAGATCCTAGTCCCTTCGATTGAGACTCGGTTGTAACATATACAAAAGTTTTGAATGGTTAAATTGTGACAATTTAAAAGTTTTTGTTTTGCAATGTTTAAAATATAGGGTTACCTACCCCAACAGTTACTTATCTTTGACCTGTGTGATTAAAAGGTTACTCATTTTTTTTCTGCGTGACTGAAATGTTACTTATGTTTGAGAATGTGACTGAACGGTTATTCTGTTAAGTTTCCATCACATATTTTCATCTGACTGTCACGAGGAAGTCATGTGAACTAATTTAAAAACGATTCTACCCCCTTTTATGTTTATGGATTATGATGTAGTAACGGTTAGTTAACAAAATGTCCAAACTAAAGTAACTGTTGCATAACATTTAAGAGAAGATAAAACGTCATTTAACAACTTCTCCACAAACATAAGTCACCACATTTGCAAACGACACAATGTTATTCATACTTCAATTACACACAAAGGTTACTGACAAATGACATACTACGTAGCTACATACTTAACCTAATTCTTCGCAATTGAACTTATAACAAAAACAACAATATCAATTACTAACGGTACAACTAACTTTCGAGAAGTAACATCCAATGGTGGTGGTGTTTGTCCCAAGCATTCTTTTAATGACAACACAAGAAACACCCGATTGTTTGTTTACTTGTATACCTTTTTCTTTTGATCAGGTGACCCTGAAGGTACATTGTGTGATCAGATATGACTTCTTCACCTTTCTTTATAAACTATATTTGCCAAATGAGTATTGAACTTACACATTATAGAACCATATAAGATTCATAAGCCCTACACATGCCAGCTGATCTTAAGGTGAATACATCAATCAAATTTAAGAACAATACTAACAAGTTAGGGACTTTTGTTTAACATCAGATTATCTTCAATTCTTCATTATATCTCCTTGTATCAGATCAAACACAATACACTACTCACTAAAGCTACAAAGATTAACTGCAGATCAATCTTACAAAGGTCAACCTATTAACAGTGGGCAACATAAAAATGACCATGATTTGGAGGTTCAATCATGTTAACGAAATCATCAACTTCATTAACAAACAAAGATGCCTTAAAGCTCATTAACTCTACTGCTTTGCTCAACAATGACTAAAGAGTTGACATAAATTCTTGAGTTTAGAAAATTAGACCTACAAATACCAACATAATCAATTTTGAAATTATTTATTCTATCAATATGATAAAATCTCGTGCAATGACACACAACACAATCAACAATTTTTTTTTTTTTTTGCAGAAACTGCATTGACAGATCAGAGAAAATTAATATCCAATAGATATTCAATCACAGATCCAAAGAAGCAAGATCATGAGATGAGGGAAGCTAGTAACCTGCGGGAGTTTTCCTGGATTCGAAGAGAAAACTCATTGTGGTTGGAGATGAATCTGCGTCTTCCTCTGAGCTCCACTTTACCCCGTTCTTGAACTGTAAAACTGTATAAAATAGTCAACAAACAACACTATCAACACATAAACAAATGTATTCATTAAGCAAGCAAGAAAAAATAATTAGGACCTCTAGAAATGACCCCAAATTAGACCAAGGGGTTTGCAGCCAAATTAGACCTCTGGAATTGGAATCGCAATTCAGAATCGCAAGAACCTCCGAGAAGAGATTGCTTCCAATTTCAAGATCGGAATTCAAGATTGCTTCCAATTTCTGAAAATCTTTCAGGAAAAGAACTTAAAGAACCTGCAATCAACATCACCGTCGGGAAAAAAAGTTTAACGTCACAAAGTGGGCTTCAGTGTGGCAACTCGCCAGTCGTCCTTCTTCCTAGGTCGACTGTCTCTTCCAACGGCAACGACATTCTGACCACGGCGGCCTCTGAGTTCGATCGGTCTCGGAGTTCCCAGCTCCACGAGTGACCATGGAGAAGAAGATAGCCGATAGGGTTTCATAGACAAGAACATATATTAGAAAGTTTAAGTTTGAAGAAGGTCACATGCATGGTATATGCGCAAGTTTAACGAAGATAATTAACGGATCTAACCATTCAGTCACATCTGCCAACATAAGTAACAGTTGAACTCAAGTTTGAACCGTTTAGTCACATGTGTCAACATAAGTAACGGTTCAGGTAATTAACCCTAAAATATATTTTGTTAAGTTTAAATGGAAAAGTTAACGAAAGGAGAAACTCGACAAATTTTCAAATAATAAGGACTGAAGCTTTCGTTTTTAAATATTATGAGAAAAAATCAATTTTGACCCAAATCTTAAAGTGCTTAGTGTGATATTGTAATGCCCTCAGCCCGAACAACTGTACTCCATAGACCAACCCAATCTGACTAAGTCTGTTATCCTCACTAGCCTAACCCAGTCCGACTAAGTCTGTTATCCTCACTTGGACTTAGTCCAGAATATTTGGGTCAATACCTAAATACTAACCGCTTTAATTTGGGGCTCAATCAAACTGAAGTTCAGTTTAGCCCAAATTGAGGGGACTAAGGTCTTGATCCAAACAGACTCCCAACTCATGGGTGAGCGGTCTGGTCAAGACTTAGATCTTAGTCCCTTCGATTGAGACTCAGTTGCAACATATAGGATGGCAGTTAGATTTGGAAATTCTATCGCAATATATTATAATATCTTAAACACCATACTACTTGTTAAATCGATGACATCGAATGTGGCTTAGGATGGCGAATTAGACCCAGTTTATTACTTCAAGGGGTAAGGGTAAAATTATTGTTATGAACCTATCAATTATTTTTGAGTTGCTAACTAATATTAGCTTAAGATGCTTAATCTATCATCTATCTAGTATTTAACATAAGTGTCATCCCATAATTGCAATGATGTAGATTGTATATAGTCACAGTGACTAATCTACCCTGAGAGGAAAATATATGAAGAACTAAAACTCTCTTTCTCGCTTCTCTCCTATCCTATCTGTCTTTTCTTTCGTCACCTTGTTCGTTCCTCATCGAACATATTAGTTGGTATCATAACACTACCGTCTCCATGATTGCAACCAGGAGGGACCTACCTAATACGAAAACTTCTATTGTAGCCGTTCTATGGCGGTGGCTAGCGAGACTCGAGCACAGCGAGAGGCCCGGGTTGACACTACTCTGTTGGAACACCAGAATCTCTTAGAGGAATAGAGTCACACACTACAGGAGCACAGCCGCTCGTTAGCAGCACTCTTAGAGCAGATCAAGTACGCAACTCGTATCAACCAATCAATGTTGGAGGAACTGAGGGCGTTTATAGCCTCCAACGCGGGAAAGAGCGCAGAGCAGACGCAAGACGCCGGAATCCTTGGTTCGGGCTCTGTGTCAATCCTTTTGACCTGTTCAACCCACACCACCGCCCACACTATCACAATACACAACACAAGACATAACACCAGAGCCATGAGAGCTTCATTATCCGTATCGTATCGGTAAAATCAACTTTCTTAACTTCGATGGGACTTATGTCATTAATTGGTTGTTTCAATGCAATAATGTTTTTGAGATCGACGACACACCGAAGGAGTCTAAATTATCCACTTCGAGGGTGAAGCGTTGGAAGGCACTAAGGGTTTATGCGAGTACAAGATGTGCAAGGGAGGTGTTACAAGGTCAGAGTATGTAAAGGATCTCCACACTCGTTTTGGAGATGATCTGCTCGAGGACCCAATGTTTGAGATGAAGAACCTACGACAAGATGGATCTTTCACAGAATATCAAAGACGTTTCGATACTCTCCTCCACAAGGTGCAACTGATCGAAAGGGTGTCGGAACGAGCGACAATCAGTCAGTTTGTCAGGGGGATGAATCTGCAGCTATAAGATCCAATTAGGTTCCGAAGAAATATTAAAAGACTTATTTGTTCTTTATTATTATGTTAGGTATCTTTTAGTAAATAAGTGAAGTTAATTTGTTAGAGATGGTAGATGACAGTACTACATCCTGTCGATAAAAGACATTTTCTATTTGTGATGAAATTCATTTAAGATTATTCCATCAACATTCTCTTCGTTTGTTCTCTCTTTCAACATGGTATTAGAGCCTCAGCTGATTATCTGTGTGTATGCATACATTTGAGTTTCTTTGATTCTTGGTGAACTCCAATGGCTGGAATCGATTAGGCACCGAATGATTGGCCTAGAGTTGGCGCAAATCCTGCTGGTGGAGCCGCGTATGGTGAAGGAGGAGCAGACATTGATGCAAACCTTGAAGATAGATTATATCTTCATCCCTCGAATGGTCCAACGAATCCATTAATTGGATTTCAACTCACTAGTTGCGATAACTATCAGGTTTGGGTTCGTTCAATCTCAGATGCTCTTCTAGTTAAGAATAAGTTGTGTTTTGTTGATGGAACGTGTTTGCGTGAGTCTGTGCCGAAATATTTGAAGTTTCGTTGGGATAGGTGTAATGCGGCCATCAAAGGATGGCTCACTAATGTCGTGGTTAAAAGTTTATCTCACATGCTGATTTATAGTCCGACTGCCTTAATCATATGGAAAGATTTGCGTGAACGTTTTAATAAGATTGATGGAACTCGTGACCATACGATGAAGGATTATCTTGCGGAGATACAGTCGACATGTGATAGCTTGGCTAGTTGTGAACACTCGGTCGATGAGCTACAACAAGACTCTACCATCGTTGAAGGTCTGGCTTCTGCTCCTGAATATTACAACGTGGTTGCAGTGATTCATGCGAGTCTCAACAACTACGATCTCCAAGCGGTTTGCTCTGTTCTTCTTCATGCTTAAACATGTCTTCGTGATACGATACTTTCTCATCCTATCTCGGTGCATACTTCCATCTCCCGGCCACCCAACCATCAACCTGGTCTTCCCTCCTCCAGCATGTCATTTAATAACATGCACTTGAACCCTACTACCAACTCTGCCACCCCTCCACCGATCCCCTCCTACAATGCCCCTTCCCCTATTCCCCCTCCACTGACGTACCCTGGGAACAACAACTATGGTCGTGGCCAGAGTCGTGGTCGTGGAAATGGCGATTGTCCCCAATGCCAACTTTGTGGGAAATTTGGCCACTTAGTTCCCAGCTGTTACAAAAGGTTTGACACCTCATTTCTCGGTGTCACCGCTCCTGCTTGTCCGTCTGACACGTTTGTTCCTCATCCTCCCCCTCCAAACCCGACCACTCACCTGACTGTCACAGACCCTTCGTTGTTCCCTCCCGTACAAAGCTACTCACATTCTGCAACATTCCAGTTGCCTAACACTACCCTACCCTACTCTTCGGTCCATGCTCCTAACTAGGTCTTCCCTCCCTCGACTGTTGGCTCGATTTCTTATGCATAACCATATGTTGTCTCTTTTGGCTCGTTTTCCCCTGCGTTCATGTTTCAGCTTGGTGAAAGTTTAGGTGCAGTTTCCTAGTCATGGAACCGAAGCTTCCTTCAATCCTTTTCATGGTGCAACTCCCCTACCCTTCGACACTTGTCTCCTTCCAACAATCTGACCCTCATGCATCAGCCCCTCCCCAGTTCAATGGAAGTGTGACTTCCTTGCCGCATCACTCAACCCATGCTGGTCTTGTATATCCTCATGGTCCCCTTGTACAAGTTCATGATGCTTCCCTTGCCACTCTTGAGATGGCGGCAGACTCCGCTTGGTATCCTGACTCTGGCGCTACGAATCATATCACTGATGCCTCCTCCTCCATGACTCATCTCACCCCCTGAATGGCTCAGGTAAAGTAATGATGGGTATTGCCACATCCTCACCTATTTCAGTTGTTGGCTCATCTTACATTTTCACTGCTCACAAACCATTACTTATATCTCAGCTTATTCTTGCTCCCGGTATAACCAAAATTTTCTTTCTCTCTCTCAGTTCACCAAGGATAAAAATGCTTGTTTTGAGTTTTATCTGTCTCATTGCCTTGTAAAAGATTTGTCTTCCCAACAAGTTCTTCTGATTGGCCCTGAATCAAATGGACTCTACAAACTTGCTCTCCCGCATCTTCCCCAGTTCCACCATTCTTCAGCTGCACCTGTTACTGCTTCTAATTCTGTAGCTTTAGCTTCCACTTCTACTGTACCTAATATTTCTATTGTTTTGTGGCACAGGAGGTTGGGTCACCCCTCCTATTTGGTTCTTAGGAATGTACTAAGGCAATGCAATATAATTTCTATGAATGATAATATTTCATGTGTTTCATGTCGATTAGGTAAAATTCATAAATTACCTTTTCAATCATCCAATACTATTTACACGCATCCGTTTGAGTTCAAAGAAATCGATTTGTGGGGCCCTTCTCTGATAACCTCTAATAGTTATAAATACTTTATTAGCATTGTTGATTACTATACATAGTTTACATGGATTTACTTTCTCTTATAAACGTGATGCTAATCAAGTTTTTCAACAGTTCCATCGCACTGCAGAAAAACAGTTATGTCATGTCACCAAAGCCTTACAAACTGATGGTGGGGGGAATTCAAACCAATCAGAGCATATATCTCAAGCCAAGGCATCGTTCATCGCCTTACATGTCCATACACTTCTGAGCAAACTGGTACTGTTGAGTGTAAGCATAGGCATACTGTAGAAACTGGTTTAACCTTGCTTGCTCAAGCATCTCTTCCTCTCCGTTTTTGGTTTGATGTGTTTTATTATGCAGTTTTTTCTCACTAATCGACTACCCACTAAGGTACTCTCAGATTTATCTCCTCATGAAGAACTCTTTAATAAAAAACCTAACTATAGTTCCTCAAAGTTTTTGGTTGTATGTGTTTCCCTCATACTAGACCGCTCAATGATCACAAACTTGATTTTCGGTCCACACCATGTACGTTTCTTGGGTAATGTGCTTCTCATCGTGGTTATAAGTGTATGGACTGTTCTTGGCATATTTTTGTCTCTCGTCATATTCTATTTCATGAAGATACATATCATTTTGCCTTAAGTTCATCAACACCTACCAAGAGCAACTTTCACCCTCACTTTCAATTTCCTCTAGATTCACAAACTCTGTTTTATCATTTTGATATTCCATATGTTTCTCCTTCTCTGTAGGCATCGTCCCTCACTTCATCCACCATGACGAACTCATCCCCTTGCCAAACCACTGAGCAGCTCATTCCCTCTGTTGACGCGCCTCAGACTCTCTCTGGTTTACGTCCTGAGCAATACCAACCAGATCAATAACCGGCTACATGTGGTGCTGCTAGTCCCCTCTGTTGCAGTCAACCCTGTTTCCCTTCCCTCAAGCTCCCAACCCTGCTCATGTCGTGCAACATCCTTCAGTAGCCTCTGGTTCGACTCTCTACCCTGTTCAACACCCCGTCGATCAGCCTTTGACTGCCCCTGGTGTTGATCGACTTCCTGCTCATGTCGTGCAACATCCTCCAGCAATTTCTGGTTCGACTCCCTCCCCTGTTCTGATACCGTGAAGAAACGAAAAAACTGATTTCGCTGCTCAAAATGAAAACAATCTGCTAAAGAGTCTTGCTCTGATACCGTGAAGAAATCTTAATTATGTAAAAAAACTGGAGAACAAACCGAACTTTGAGGAAAAATCAAGCAGTAAACCGAACTTGTTTTTTTTACAAACAATAAACCAAACTTTTGGAATTGAGCAAGAAACAAACTTACCTCAAATTTTCATTATGTTCGAACGGATTTTTCAATGTTTAAGGGAATTATTAAGTTAACATTAGTTGAAGTATATTAAGGAAAGAGTATTACGACTTAATAACTCTCTCAAACATTGAAAAATCTGTTCAAACATAATGAAAATTTGAGGTAGGTTTGTTGATTGCTCAATTCCAAAAATTTAGTTTGTTATTTGTCAAAACAAAAAGTTTGATTTGCTGTTTGATTTTTCTTCAAAGTCTGGTTTGATTGTTGATAATTAACAACCTTCTGCATAATGTATTGAAAAACTCACATATTGTTTTGCCATGCTATGCATAGCATGTTCTAGGCTAGGGGTGAGCAAAAAAGACTGTCTGGACCGAATTCCTGACGAAACCGGCCCGAGACCGAACCGATTAGGATTGAGTCCGGCTAAGACCGAGCCCGAACGGGCGGACTTTTTTTCCTAAAGGTCGGGCTCAGGCTCAGACTCGGTTTTCTTCATCCAAATCCCGAATGGACCGGACTGGCCCGACTATTATATAGTTTTTTTTTTTTATATGTTGGGCTTACTTGAAGAAAAAAACCAATAGAGTCCACTTGAAGAGAACCCAGATTCCACTTAAACCCTCAAGTTGAGTGGGTATGCTAGCAAGATATGTTGCCACTTAAACCAGAGTTCACATATCTTCATCTTCCCAAGATATATGCCAGGGATGTCAGCGAACGAGAGAAGCAGTCTCTCAGGCATCAATGGCTTTCCACACATATCTTCCATCTTCTCCACAACAAACCCAAACCGCCCTCCTCCACTCGTCGTTATCGTGGAGGAGCTCACATACGATCTCCTCATCGCCTTTGCAGGCCCGCTCCGCAGTCTCGTGGAGTTCTCCATAGTCGACGTCATCTGCTCAGTCACCCGTTCCGCTGGTGCCAGGGTCCTCCCGCCTCCGTCTGTCTCAGGTAACACCTCTTCCTCTTTCGATTGTTATCTGATTCTGATTGTTGTCACAGTCTTATTGTTTGTCACGATTGTTGAAGTTTGTCTGATTGTGGATTGTTGATTCCGATTGTCGTGGTTTGTAAAAAATTTCGATTGTTGATTTCGATTATTTGTCAAAATTTCGGTCTAAGACCGAGACCGGCCCGAGTCAAGCAAGACTGACTCAGGCGGGTTTTTTGGACCGAATTCGGTCTCGGTCTCGGTTTCAGTCCTCCACAAGTGAGAATCGAAATTTCGGGCTCGGGCTCGGTCTTGCCAAAAAGACCGTCCCGTCCCGCCCGAGCTCACCCCTATCCTAGGCTATTTAAGTTTTCCTTATTCAATATAGTCCCTAGTGTATGTAATAAGGTTATATTGGTCCCTAAACTCCATTCACTTCAACATCTTTCTTTCTTCTGTTCTTGGCACACGGCTGAGTCAGCTCACCCCCTTCCCTGTTAGAGATTGACTTGGAGCTGCATGATTTCCTAAGACACGGTTTCGATCTCTTCTCCGCAACGCGCAATGACAGTTGCAGCTGGAATCGGCTATGCCCTGATTGCTCTCGGTCCTTCTCTCGCATTGTTCGTCTCTGTCATCTCCAAGAAACCCTTTTGGATGCTGTATATTCTGTTTATCTGCAGATTTCAGAGCAACCATCTTGATAGGAGAATGTTAGAGATAATACTCTCTCCTCAAGCTCAAGATGGCGAGTAGCATGAAAAAAGTATAACAGTAGCATGCAAAAACAGAAATGCTACCGACCAAAACATAAATGCAGTACAAACAAAAACATGGTCGCAGCAAAATCAGAAATGGTCTCGTTTATGTTAAAATGCTTCTTTCTAAGAATTGTTGTCGTCTAAGTGTTAGTTGTTTGCTTCTCATTCCTTCTCATATAAAAAGGAAGTTTCTCTGTAAATCAAAAGAAGGAAAAGAATGGAGAATGACGTTTAACTCTTTTGTTTATGATTTCAAATCTCCCTACCACTGTAAGAACTAATAATTTTCACCCTACCGAAGTAATTAGCCACAGTTGAATCTCCCTATTTAATGTGATAAAGCTATCGACTAAGGTGAAAAATCTGTGTTCCGTTAATTTTATTGAACTGTTACGCAAATCACTCTAGATTATGATAACAGTAGGACTATATATCAAACCATGAACGAGAATTTTCGCAACTGAAGTAGTTAACCAACCTTTGACGATTGCGTGGCAACGGTCCCATCGAAAACGGAGATTCTCTGGCACATCATCTCATCTGCTTGAATCATCCACGAGACACAACTTGTTTTTCACCAAAAAGGTATCACATCGCTTGCACCCAAAGTTGGTAGTTCTCGCAGCCAGTAAGCTGAATCCTAATTAGTGAAGTTCCTGGAGCGTCAGAGGGATGCAGATACATATGATCTTCCAAATTCGCATCATCTAATTGGCTTCATTCGGTATCGCAACAACCCCCACAGGAAGCCACGCATTCCCTGACATCAGGATTCCAGCCATCGCAAAACAGAGCACGCTTCAAGAAACAGAACACCCCGAGAGATACATTCAAAACGTGAATAAATGAAAAAACTGATACCGTGAATCTTGCTCTGATACCGTGAAGAAACGAAAAAACTGATTTCGCTGCTCAAAACGAAAACAATCTGCTAAAGAGTCTTGCTATGATACCGTGAAGAAATCTTCATTATGTAAAACAAACTAGAGAACAAACCGAACTTTGAGAAAAAATCAAGCAGCAAACTGAACTTGTTTTTTTGACAAACAACAAACTAAACTTTTAGAATTGAGCAAGAAACAAACTTACCTCAAATTTTCATTATGTTTGAACGGATTTTTCAATGTTAATGGAGTTATTAAGTCAACATTAGTTGAAGTATACTAAGGAAAGGGTATTAAGACTTAATAACTCCCTCAAACATTGAAAAATCTGTTCAAACATAATGAAAATTTGAGGTAGGTTTGTTGAGTGCTCAATTCCAAAAGTTTGGTTTGTTGTTTGTCAAAACAAAAAGTTCGGTTTGCTGTTTAATTTTTCTTCAAAATCTGATTTGATTGTTGATAATTAACAACCTTATGACATATTGTTTTGCCCTGCTATGTATAGCATGTCCTAGGCTATTTAAGTTTTCCTTATTCAATATAGTCCCTAGTGTATGTAATAAGGTTATATTGGTCCCTAAACTGAAAACTCCATTCACTTCAACATCTTTCTTTCTTCTTGTTCTTGCCTTCTTGGCACACGGCTGAGTCAGCTCGCCCCCTTCCCTGTTAGAGATTGACTTGGAGCTGCATGATTTCCTAAGACACGGTTTCGATCTCTTCTCCGCAACGCGCAATGACAGTTGCAGCTGGAATCGGCTATGCCCTGATTGCTCTCGGTCCTTCTCTCGCATTGTTCGTCTCTGTCATCTCCAAGAAACCCTTTCTAATCCTTACTGTCCTCTCCAGGTAACTCCATTTTCATATATATTTTTTCCACCCTTTTCTTCTGTGTTCGTAATTTTCTCGGAAAAATATTGCGGGATATTATTTACTTACTGCTTCGTTTAGTTCTTGATTAATTAACCGGAAGGAGCAAGAAAATTGGAGATGCAGTTTATGAACTTTTACGAGGCCTTCTTGAGACATTAATTGGCATATAGATTTTGTTGCAAGTATCGTTTGTGCTGTCTCCTCAATTAGGATGAATTGATTAATTCATCATGCAATTTCAGATACCGTAACGAGCTTTTAGATTCATTGACATTATGCTTCTGGCAGTTAGGTCTGGTCTGCATAAATTCTACTCATATAACTTATAAGTTACTTAATGTCAGTTTTAGTTACACGGTTATTTTGCTTCTCACTTTATCAAGAGGTGCAATGGAATGACGGAATATCAAATTTGATCGAGTATATCAGTTATGGTTGAGTATATGCAATTTTCGGGTGATGTATGATAGTCTATTGATCTATATTTTGAAAAGCTGCTTCATCATTCTTTTCAAAGAACGATTATCAACTTATTCTGAGAAGTCCTGTCAAAATGGGTTATTGGAGAGGATCTTCCTGAGAGCTAATTGTAATGTCTCTTTGTATCCTAGTTCAGTAGACTTCTTTTTGTGTTGATTGATTCTATGGAAGATTAATCATTTACTTCTTATTCAAAATGGATTCAGTACTCTTCTCTGGCTTATAAGTCTGATTGTGCTGTCCGGACTATGGAGGCCTTTTCTCCCACTAGATTCAAGCACATGGTGGCCATATTCTATCCTGATTATAACGTCGGTAGGATTTCAAGAAGGTCTCCGGTTCTTATTATGGAAAGTTTACAAGTAAGATTCTTTTTCTCCAATTAGTGACATTCTATTTCTGTCTTTCCTGTATATTTTATGTGTCCCATAATGAGTTTTATCATATATTATGTGATTTGCAACAGGATACACTCTGCTACTGCAGATCTTTTTAGTTTTTGTTTATCCTATGATTGATGATGAGGCTAATGCTTCAGATCTTTTTCCTATCATTATGGTTGACTCCTCCAATTGCTGTTAGCCTGTTACTATAACAAAATCTGTAGGATATGAAGAAACCCCTTTTGCTTTGCAATTATTTGCTTAATTCAAGAATATCTTGACTTTGTTATGATATGCCGATCAGTTTGTTTTCCTGGTTTATAGGAGGTTGGAAGATATGTTGGATGCTTTTGCCGATAGAGTTTCAAAACCTCGTCTTTTTTTCACAGACAAGATGCAAATTGCTTTAGGTAAGCACTTCAGATTTTGCGTAGTTTTTGAAATTACTCTTTAAGGCTTGGTATCCTTATGTGACGTGTATGCCCTGACTACTGGTGTATGAATAAGTTTTTCTTCTTCTTGTTTTTTTTTTTTAATAAAAAACTAAAAGGAAATTGGAGCTCAAAATTGTTAAACTAGAAAACATAAAATACATGTAACAGTAAAACACCATAAAATAGCTGCTGTAAATGTACTTGTGCATACTGTTTCAGCAATAACATTAGTATGTGTAATTTATAATTATTTTAAACTGTGTTGATTAATTTCACTGTTGCAACATAGATTTTCTACTGATCTTGGGTATGCTGTCTTCACCTTGTTTTCATTATTTTAGCACTTGGGTTGAAAGATAAGAAAACCTTTTAATAAGAAAAACTGTGTCAAATGATTGTGCATAAAGTGGGAAGTTATGATCATTAAGATTGAACTCACAAGTCGTAATTAGTTTTAAATGGAAAATGTATGCAGCTGGTGGTTTAGGTCATGGTGTGGCCCATGCCGTGTTTTTTTGTTTGAGCCTCTTAACTCCATCATTTGGTCCGGCTACATTTTACACAGAGAGATGCTCAAAGATGCCGTTCTTTCTCATTTCTTGTGAGTTTGTTTCTTTTCATCTTCTGCCATTTTTATTGCTCACGATCAATGAACAATAAAATCATACAAGCAGGATCTTCTGTTACATGATTTTGTCTGATGATTATCCTCGTCTGTTTCAAAACCATTGCAGCTGTGATTGCTCTCGCATTTGTAACTATTCATACTTGTTCGATGGTGATTGCTTTTAATGGATATGCGGAGGGGAACAAAGTGGACCAGTTCTTCGTGCCAATAGTCCACTTGGTTGCTGGATTGATGGTAACTTGTTGATAGTCTTTCTCAATCACTATGCACCCCCTATGATTTCGTACACTGATATCCATATCCTCAGTTAAATCCTTGGTGGTTCACCCAATACATGATGTAGAAGTGATTCAAATTTTGTATTTTATGGGGAAATTAGTTGAATCAATACGTGATGCTTTGAATAAACGCGTGATTTTATTAATAGTTGCTGATGAGATGTTTGTTTGTCAGACGCTGTTGAACTTTGCATCGGGAGGGTGCTTGATTGGGATACCACTTCTGTATGTGATGGCAATCTTGACATTGATACACTGTGGAAGAATGGTTTGGAGAAGATTGACCGAAAACCAGAGAGTGCAGTAGCAGGAGTATTCTGCAGCATGTTGTGTGTAGAGGTGTTCAGTCGGACAGTCTTGTCTATATATCTACATTGTGGATATCCTTCGCGTTTTGGGATTTGATAAACTTGGTAGAAAAAAGGCTTTAGTATATTCTGGCTTTCCTGCACTATCCATTTACTCAATTATGATGATCTACGGCATGAGTTGAGTTGAGTTGATCAACTGGATTGTATGCGATTACTGCTTATTGTGATGCCAAAGAAGAATCGCGTGGCAAACCAAAAACAAAATGACACTACAGACAAGAAAAACGGCCAGAAGAGATGTTTATATATAATTGTATTGCTAATAGTTGGACGAAATGTCCACACTTGAGAATACGAAGTATTGTCAGATTTACAAATTCAATCAACAAACATTTTTTTTTTAAAAGATAAAGAAAAAGGTACAGCCAAATTAGATTCAGCTAGCTGTATATTCTTCCTCATCCTCCTCTATTCCCATTACTATTAATAATAACAATAACCAATCCCCCAACATCCGTACCAAGAAAACGACAAGAAAAGGAAAACACCTAGGCTAGTATTGTAAATACTCCTTTACTTCTTCTTTCTGGAATAAAAGGAAGGACTCGTAGAGGGGCCACTCCACAGTCCTCCAGCTAGAGTGTGTTCGAACATTCGAACTCTTCTACCTGTAGGATATATAAATACGATACAAAATGTTCGAACTTTACCTGTATACCAAATGTTCTTCTTTCGGTTTCTTCTTCATTTCACTTGAGAAAGAACTTCCAAACGTCTCTTTCAGACATCTCCTTCACCAAATGCACACCAAACACACCACCTTCATCCACCAAACTTCTCAGATGTTTCCCTACTCCGTTATTCATGAACCCCACAGAATTCCTTTTCGCCGCCAAGTACGCTACTCCATAGGGAGGCCTCACACACTTCAGACATCATTACAAACACAACAAAAACCTTATTCATTCCATTCACGAGAAGAAGAAAAAAAACATATGTGAGGACAAAAAATCAGAAGCTCAATCGAACCTTTTTTAGAAGAGCATATAGCTTCTTGAGAGATGCCAGTGAGTAAGGAATCTCTGAAATCAGAATGACATCGTAACCTCCTTCTCCCTGATCTGCTTCACTTGCTCTCTCCCATGCCCTGCTTCCAGACAACTTCCGAGAACGCCTCGAGAACAGCTCATGCCCCGCAATACTCCCATCCTGACTGCTGCATGCGTCCATGAAATCTTCTTCAGAGTAACTCAAGTTCATCATACCCGTCGTCGTCATCACTTCGCATCCATCATTGTTCCTCACAACAGAAAGCACCGTATGGAGCTCTTCCCAGTCTCCTGCGTAGAAATGCACTGAGGGGGTGAGTGCGTGTCTTGATGGAGTTATGGGACTTTCGAGCTGCCGACTCTGCAATTCTCTTGCTTGTTCCAGACTGGTGAACACGTTGGGTATGGTAGTGCATCTGATCGTTTCCGCACTTTGATCTTGAAAGTGCACCGTGCTAGCACCCTATCAAAGGCAAACAAAAATTACAAGAGCTGAAACAATTTAGGCAGAAAAATTTCATCTTAGAGGTCCAAATCCGTCACAAACACGAAGTGCAAACAATCCTGTGTTTGGGTCAGATACCCCTTGAAGCCTGTGATTAACCGTTTCATGGGGTTAGTGAGGACTTCATGGGCCCGAGGTTTACTTGGCAAAGACAAGTCCCTCGTGACCAAACGAAAAAAATCCAAAAAGATCAGTTCATGCCTTGATTTCAAATTCGCAGAACTAGAACAATGGTGTTTAAGTACCTTCATGCATGCAAGAATCCCAGGAAGTCCATAGTTGCAACCGAGCTGCAAAATATCAGATGGGAAGGATTACTTACGCACTGCCACAAAGAATGGAAATGGATTTCTTAAGCAGCTTCTCCGTTTTCTAAATAGATTGATTAAGCTATAATAGAGAGTGATAAGATCATATTTGAATTATTCAAAAGAAACATCAAAATTGCCAAAGTAGACATCAAATAAAGGAAAACTAAAAATGATAGATCCGAATTGCTCCATGCAGGTCTTACCTCAAGCACCCTTTTGCCTCTAAACGTTAATTGGCCATCTCGAATCTCATGTTTAAGAACATTGACAAGATCAATAGAACTATCCCAGGACTTCAGATATCCTGTCACAAGAAAAAGAGACTTTATACAGGGGTGAAAGAGCTGACTGACATTTTTTTCTTTTCTTATGGCGATTTTCACTCTTGACATCATACTATTCAATTAATTTGTTAATGGTAATAAACATAGGCAAAATGAAATCTAGTCTCCTGTTCTTACCTTCGGGTTTTGAGGAAATAACTTCAGGTCCAACAAACCCCATTACATCTGTCACACTGAGCCTGCCCTGCAAATGAAGAACCATTTTGTCAATAAACAGGAAAATACTTAATCCTCTAATTGATATTCTCATATTTAAAATACGAAAACACAAAACACTTGAAACCTCAGACATTCACATGTCTCATTTATTCTTTTGTGCAAAATAAATATATATTACATACAATATAAAGATGGGCAAGAAAATAACTGAGAAGACCTTAATTATGGGGACCCCTGGCAAGTCAATGTTCTCTCCAGTATATTTGGAGGGATGCACAGTCTGTAAGTCGAAAACACCGTTCAATATTCAATCGAAAAATAAGCTTACTTCAAATTGTGAGCTTGTAGCTAGCAGGCAAGATACAGGACTACCTTCGAAGGTAGAACCTCCACTGCCGGTGAAGGAAGGGTTGTGTCTCTCTCCGGTAGAGTAGACGTACCATGACTCCCACGTTCATGGGGCAGAATCCCAGGTAAGCATTGTGCAAGTAAAGATGGTGCTCGCATTGTTGTATGCTGAGAAATTTGCAGACATTTTAATATGACAATAATAATAATAATTCTTAAGGAAAATTCTGACTGTCGTAATAAGACGTGATGGTGGAAGCCGTCATTGAGAAATAGTAATTGCAACTGAGTCACAGACACCCATTTGACATTCAAATAAGTATGGGAAAGAAAATTGCTTCTTCCAATCAAATTAACCAGTATCTAAGACAACCAATTGATTCAAAAGAAAGTCCAACAAGCTCTTCCTGGAAAATTGTAATAGCATTAAATAACATATCAAAGAGCAAGAAGAACTACAAAAGAAAAGAAAAAGCCAGAGCGTGGCAGTAGGTTCGATCTGTTTCAACTTTGAATGGGAATATGTGATACTCGATGAATTCATAACCATGGTGCAAACTGAAGAATACCAAACGTAACTCAGCTACAAGTTGACTGGCACAGATATTGCAGAAAAAAAATGGGACATCACACGAAAATGCAGCAAGACAAACAAAACCGAGATACAGAAACAAGAAGAAAAGCATTGAACAAATTATCTTAACATTAATAGGATAGAGGCAGGCAATCCATGATGAGACTGCTAGCAGAACAACATCATTGTTTTTTAACTTTACATCTGAAAGACACTTCTCTTCATCAAAATGAATTAACCATTATCCTAAGTATAATATCAAAAGCACAAATTCCCCATGAAAACGGCTAGAAGTTCAATCAAGGAAACAGGAGAGCTCAATCCAACAACTTAGCAGTCAAATCAAGAAGAAAAACATGCCGAACAACAACAGATCAACACGAACCGCGACTAAATTCACCATAAGCGGCGTTCGAGGAGAGAAAACAAAGTGGTTACCTGAAATTCTCCAAGAAATGAAAAAATCCAGAAATAATTTTGGAGATGGACGAATATCAATTGAAGAGGTTCGTCTACCAGAAGATTGAGAAGGCAATGTTGCTGCAATTACTGCGACAAGGGAGGGTTCATCTTCATTAGAAGTCAAAAGAAGAGTTGAGAGAGGAGAAAGAAAGATGCAGAGAAGCTTCGTTTCAGACACCTTAACAACGTAATTCCTTCCTTGGCCCTTTCACCTTCCTAAATTCCCAACTTTGCCATTCTATTCCATAATTTCTTTACAAGATAATTTGTCCTCTCTCAATAAATTTTCAAATGTATTATTACTTAACCAATTTTCTCATAAGTTTATGAGTGAAGTCTTGTATATTTTTAAGTCATTTTAAGACTATCTACTTAATCTCATTTTTTTATGTGTATAAATAATAAATGTATGTCTCATTTATAAACTCGTAGGAGTTTTAAGATAAGGATAACCTTATACTTGAAAATAATTATTTACTAGCTAAAAACTTATTTAAGCTATTAATTAAGTTGATTTATATTATATTATATAAAATAAAATAAAAAAATACAAATTCATACTACATAACCACTTGATTTCTCTTTATTTATTGTATAATCAAGATTTTTTATTTTTCAAAACAGTCACCATTGTGATATAAATGTTGAAAATTAGTAATCTTTAGGTAGGGGTGATCAAAAAAGACTGTAGGACCGAATTCCCGACAAGACCGGCCCGAGACCGGCCCGACTAGGACCGAGACCGAACGGGCGGGTTTTTTTCTTCAAGGTCGGTCTCGGTCTTTTTTCCCGAAAACCCGTTTAGGACCGGTCCAGACCGAATGTATGTGTATTTGAGATTTTCATAATACCACACCGAAAATAATGTGGATTTTGGAGGTTTTCTATCTCTATAAAAGGTGCATCTTGATAAATTTACTAAAGAATATAGAGAGTTCATAGTGTTTCTTTGAGAGGTGAACTATTCCTTCGCCTTTTACTAAAGAATACCGTGAACTCATTTTTTTTTTGTGTGTGTAGATTCGGTCTAGGACCGAGACCGGCCCGAGTCAAGAAAGACCGACTCGGGCGGGCTTTTTTGGCCGAGGTCGATCTCGGTCCTCAAGGCAAGACTCACCCATGATCAGCCCTACCTTTAGGAGCTATTTTATGTTGACCGGGAAATTCTATTGAGTATTGTGTTTGGTATTTGATAAGAATGTATGTAAAATGAGTAACTAAAAAATTAAAACAAACAAACAAACAAACATTTTTATATTCTATTTTTTCGAAATTTAATAGGAGTGTTAATAAGAATGAGCATTTTCGGGTCTTCTGATTTTATAAATTTTCGAGATCGACCATATATAAACTGATTTTTCATTTTTGTACTAAGATTTTACTCAGTTAGTAATAGAACTGAAACATGATAATATCAATAAGTTTTGGATACTTAGTATGATCCTATTGAAATTATTTTTTTCTAACATGATTACTAATCTTTTGTACAAAACTATTTTTAATTATGTATTTTATAATAATAAAAGTGAAATATATAAGTTTATAATAACTAAAAAAATTTAACAATAAAAACTAATAAAAAAACTAAATAATTAATAAAGTATTATTGATATGTATTTATTTAGACGTATATTCATTACGACTTCAATACGAATAATGATTTTATTAGATCTAAAACATATTTTATTGTTTTTTCTCTTCCAAACTTTAATCTAATTCTAAACATTTTGCCATAAATCGTAAATATCCAAATAGGTATGGATTCAAAATAATGTTTTACTCCCCCTATTTTTTAAGGTTTTTAGTGACTTGGGTTAATTATACTAGGCTAGACATTTGGTTGGATTATGCAATTGGACTAGTGCATAAGTTCGATTGTTAAACTAATTAATTAATTAGTATAATGCACTTCAATAAATGGTATTGAGGTAAATAAATTGGACATTGAGGGCAGTTTAGTGAAAAGGGACGGGGTGGGTAGGAAGGAAAGGGCAATTTGACAATTAGAGAGGAGACGGAGAATGCGGTGTCGGCCGGTCTTTACCACCGTGTAAGACGGGACTCTCCGTCAACGGTGTTCCCGTCATTTCAGATTTCCACTCAATCGTCCTTCAGTTTCTTATGAAATTAAAATATTCATTGATCGGGAAATATCCCAGAACTATCAAAAGTATTCTCTATATTTAATATTTGTATAAATTGAAAGAAGAGATTTTTTACATCTATGTTTCAATTTAAGTGTATATGTATATATAAACTTCTTATCAATTTCAAGTTGGGGCTGGTTTGGGTGAAGACCTTAGCATTTTAGTTGGTGGACCCAAATCGAATTGAATTTAAGTTTAGTCCTAATAGGGGCTATGGGGTTGATTTTGACCCAAACCAAATCATAACTCCTTCGATTAAGAGTCAATCGAATCAAGTTGCGTTTGAATCATAACTCACTTGCAACCAATAGAAACGTTTTTAAAGATTAAATTGTGATATTTTAAAAAATATTGAGTTATTTTTATAATTTTTAAAATATATTCAGATAAGTTTGGATGAAAAATTTAACAAATAGGAAAAGTCAACAAATTTTAAATATTAAAAAAAACACTTTCATTTTTAAAGGGAAAACTCCATTTTGATCTGAATATTAAATGAAAAAGTCATATTTATCCTTAGAAATAACGAATAACTTTTTAAATAAATTGTACACGTTCATTCACTTCTATAAACAAGCGTTGTTAATTGCATAATCTTTAAATAATTAAAGATAAATTTAATTTCGTATTATATAATACAAAATTATGCATATTTCTAAAAAACGTTAAAACTATTCGTATTTTTATTTCATATCATTAATCCATGTACTTCAATACTACAAAGTATATTATAGAATGAAAAAGTTAAGTATAATTATTTATAAAATTAATTAAAAATACATGAATCAGTAATAAAAATTATTCATACAATGCTAATTAATAGTGTTTTCTTAAAATGTTTTTGTGACTTTTATTAGTGTCATATGCTTATAAAAAGAAAAATGTTAAAATCATTGTTAGTTATTTTAATCAAACAAATACTATTTTATTTTCTTAACTCGCAAAATATATTGAGAGATATTTATCATAAAATTGCAAAATAGTATCTTAATGTTCATATAATACTTTTAACTTAAATTTTATGATTTCTAGTAGTGGCATATATTTATAGAAAAATGTATAGAAAAAATAGTATTTATTTATTTATTTTAATACTTTGTTAGTAGAAAAAACGTGTTGAGCCTATAAATATATAACATATATTTTTGTAAGATTGTTAAAATTTACTTTAAAATTATTAGTTCAAGTTTTCAATTTTATATTAAAAATGAAATTATAATACGTTGTGAGATGTTTCTTAATTAATTTATTTAATTTGTATTATAAATATTTATTATGGGCATAATTTATATTAATTAAACATAATATTATGTATTTTAGTATTGTATAAATTCCACTACATAAAATATATTTTAGACAAAATGATAAATATAAATGTGAAATAAAGATAAATAATTAATGTTTTATAACTTATCTTGAGAATGAATGAGAAAACTTGAAAACTTTTAAAGTGATTTACATGACATGCAACTTATGAATTTATGAATGAAAATTGCATGTTTGACATGGATCAATTATAATTGATTAATTTAACATTAGAAATAAAAAAAATATCAAAAAACTTAAACTTGTCACAATTGCATACAATCTTGTCAAATTAATATATATAGATATAGATAGATAGATAGATTAGATATTTGATATAGCTTGTGTAGATTTTAATTCTTATGCCATCGAAATGAATTCTTAGTTTCGTCCGGACTAGGATTCTATGAATATGATTTTTTTTTTTCATGGGCAATCCAACGTCCCTAACCATGAAAAGATTTGAGTTTTAATCCAATACAAATTTGGGTTTTAATTCACTGGTTTGAAATTGCAAAATTCAGCTAGCATAAAAAGTAATTGCCAACAAAAAAAAACTAAAAAGGATAAGATCCCAATTATAAATCCTTACAACCCAAACGAAGCTTGTGAAATCATTCATATTTCTAGGATAGGCTGATCTGTCCCTCTACAACTTATTTAAATATTTGAACATCATTATTCTACCCAAAGTAAGTACGCAAAGAAAACCGATGGATCATCTTCTCGACTGCTTCCTTTTTCTTGTTTATCCTACGAATCAAAGTAGTAATAATATATATCTCATAGGTAGCTACTAGCTACTAGCTACCACTACCAACCCAACCAACCAAGACATTCATTCCTTGAATAGTGCCATTATACTGTATGCGTCGTTGCCATCTTCAGGACCGGTAAAGCCGCCAGGTCCACGGAGGATATGGGAGACTTGGTTTTGTTGCTTCAGACTCAGACTCACTCTCAGACTCCATTAGATAACACAGCTCCTGCTAGGGAGTGAAACACACTTTAGCAGACAGTGATGGATAGCTGAGACACCGAGGGAGATGTATAGATTTGGAGAGAGAGAGAGTTGTCTGCATGGGTTTACTTATGGTCTACGAGGCAGGACATGTATCCTTGGGGGTTTCATATAGCAGTCGGTGACAAAGCTAGATGGGAGAAATATCTAATCAAGAAGGAAGAATGGATGGATATCCAAATCAAACCCAAGAACTAAAATCAAACACTCAACGGGCCGACATAAAAAGCTCAACATTATAAAATGATTATATGACTACTTTTTTATTTATTTTTGCTAGATGCAAACTTCATTCCCTTTAAAGAGTATCTGTTTGGTCTAAGAATAATAAAGATAATAGAGTAGTTGGTGGTTCACACACCCAATTTACCAAATACATATCTCTTCTGGATTGTCTAACAACCTAATCCGCACATCGGTTTGCCTTTCGGCTCACCCATTGCCATGATATCGACTCGATTTGTGCCGCCATCCTCTTAATCGTGTTGAGGATGTTCTCCAATATCCAGTCGTTTTCCCCGGCCGATCCATCTAATTGCTTGATGATTTGCTCGAAGTCCGACTCGATGATGACATTGTTCCATGAGTGGTGGATCCTTAGTTCCACCGCTTGTTGTATTGCTCGGGCTTCCATGTTGATTGTCGAGACATCCCTTCGCGAAAAATTTCTCCCGCCCAATACCTTCCCTGTGTCGTCCCTTGCAATGATTCCCGTCCCTCCCCGACATGTCCCAGTGTCCCATGCTCCATCACAATTTAGTTTGATTGTGCCTTGGTCCGGTAGTTTCCATATTTGAGTTGCCCTAGACCTCGTCAGAAGTGGTGGTTGTGCCTTCGATTTTCTGTCCCAACTTTCCTTTGCAAGTCGAAGGCCACGCTCCAACGTGGTGTTTGGATTTGGGTTGTCATTGTTGTGATGTGCCCGACATCGTTCCTTCCATATCTTCCATGCCATAGTCTCAATTTTTGTTTTGAGAAAGGCACCTTCTCCATGGCTTGTATCGTTGACTTCAATCTCCTTCATCCATTCCACCCATGATTGTTGAGAGTTGTCCTCCCATTGGATGCCTATACCATCGAACCATATCAGACGAACCCACCTACACTCCATGAGGGCGTGATCGATTGTCTCGACCTTACCACAAAAAGAGCAGCACGGTGACAAGTTGATCCTCCTCCGATACAACTCTTCCATCACCTGTAGAGCTCGATTACAACTCTTCCAGATAAAGTGTTTTACCTTTGGAATTGCTTCCATATATGTTTCCATGTATTCGATCCGAATGTACGTGAGGTAGAGGCTTGGGTGGCTTGCGCGGGCTCGCTTCGTTCCATAAGCCTACGATACACCAGTTTTGGGTGCGTCGCGCCCGATCTCGAGGTTGGCCATACCATCCTATCTCGGGTTCTTACTCGAGGAAGGTGGATTGCTTGGATGACTATGTTCTCCTCTTCCGTGATGTCTCCTCGAATACGACTCGTGTCCCATCTCCCCTCTTCGGCCTCCATTATGTCCACTACCTTCAACTCGGTATCCACTCCATTTGTCGTGGTCCTTGATAGTCGATTCCCTCTAATCGTTGGTATCCACGCATCTTGGTATATTCAGACTAATTCACCATTCCCGACACGCCACATGCCTTCCGCTTGAAGGATATTTCTTCCTTCAATTATACTCGACCATGTCCACGATGCTCGACCACCCTTCTTTGCCTGAAATATGTTCGAGTTTGGGAAGTATATATCTTTCATCACTCTAGCCCAATATGCCTCGGGGTTGTTCTGGAGTCTCCATGCTGTTTTGGTTAGCACAGCCTCATTAAACGTATTGATGTCCCTGAACCCCATTCCCCCTTTCTCCATTGGTTTGGCCATATTATCCCATTTCCTCCAATGTATAGTGTGTTTGTCCACATCCTGGCTCCACCAAAACCTTGCCATCATTTCCCCACACCATGTTTTTGGGAATTTAAACAAGGTCATCGCGTATGTAGGTATGGTTGTGATCACCGCCTTGAGCATAATTTCCTTCGCTGCGGTGCTCATGTACATGTTTTTCCATCCAATCATTTTGCTCCAGATCTGATCCTTCAAATACCCAAGGGCCTCCCGATCATTGTGCTCAGGTACTTATTTTTGTCTCTCGTTTAGACAAACTTTAAGTCGCAAACGTCACTATGTATTAAATCAAGGGGTTCCATATTTTTTCTACCAATTGAAAAGACGATCTGGTTAATTTAGACTCAACACATATTTCACACTTATGTTTGAGATCGATTTGAAATGTAAGGATGTTATTCATGTTAATTAACTTTCGCAATGTATCATAATTAACATATCATAATCTACCATATCAAATGTTACGAAACTCAATCAAGTAAGCAGAAGAAACATTATTATTCTTACTATTTTTGGCTTAATAGACATTACATTCATTTTGAACATGCCCCCGCATTCATACCCCTTACCCACATACAATCCATTTTTAGTGAGTACAAATTTTTCCAACTCAAATACAAGACGAAAGTCATGCTTGTTGAGAAGCGGCCCTGACACCAGATTACTGCGAATGTCTGGTACATACAACATATTCTTCAAGGTCAACTCTTTCCCATAAGTCGTCTTCAGAACGATGCTTCATTTGCCCTTGACCTCAAACGAGACAAAGTTTCCCATGTAGAAGTTCTCCACATAATCAACTTCTTTAAAATTGAAGAACAGACATGCTTGGTGGCATCTGTGTTAACACACCACTCTCGAGGGGTGGAATCAGTCATGCTCACCTCAGAAACCACCGCCGACAAATTAATGTCGTTAAGGTCTTAGATGATTCTCAGCACCATGCTGGTCTCCTTTTTCTTAGGAAACGTGTAGACATTAAATTTATGACCAGTTTTTACCACAATTATAACAAGAATCAATAAATCTTTGTGGTTTGGATCCTGACTTCTTCGAGACTCCGCCCTTCGGACCCAGAATGAATCCATTTTTTTTATTTTGTTTTCCCTAGTGGCATGTGTGCTTGAGCTTTACCTATGCTCCACGTCATTTGCCTTGGTGGAAGACATCGTGTTCATGTTCTATTGAAATTCCCCATGCAACATTCATGTATTTCTCTTACACGTTGATCATTTCGAGTAGCTCACCCATGGTCATCTTATTCCGCTTATGTTTCAGGTATCCATTGAAGATATTCCACGTCGAAGGTAACTTCTTAATAATGACGGCTACCTGAAACGACTCTGCGAGTTCCATATTCTCAGCATGGATACTCTGGAGGAGAAGTTGTAGATCTATCATCTATTTCATAAATGGTTTGCTATCTACCATCATAAAGTCAAATAGGAGACTAACTATGAATTTTCCCCCTGCATCCTCAGACTCATATTTTTGTTCCAAGGAATGCTATAGATCCTTAGCAGACTTAGTTTTGTTATATACATCATACAACGAATCAGACAAACAATTCATTACATAATGTCTACACAAATAGTTTGAGTGATTCTTCCGCCAAGAATCGTGCTAAGCTCAGAGTGGTCACATAGAACTTCATCTTCTCCTACCACCTCTCAAAGTTGGGCCCGTCAAACTTGTCAAGTTTTCTACATGCACAAGTCCAACATGACGACTAATGGTTACTCGCTCAGGCGACGAGTGCATTCAACGACACAATAGAGACTTCAATCTGAGACAGTGCTCAAGAACTGCTATCAACATCATTATTGTTTGCAGTTATTTTTCTGAAACAGAAAATTTTATTTTACCGAAAGTATTTATTAAAAAGTATACAAAATGATTAAACGAAACCGGTTCTTAGGTCTCCTGTGTAATTATAAAAAGAAAGTGTATGAAGATTATTAGTAATATAGGAGAATCATTCTGTAATATAATAATATTTTTCGGATCAAATACTAAAAACATAAAAATTGCATAAACCCTAAAATAACATGCAACTTTATAAAATGATGAAATTGACCCTATGAAATATCAAAAAAATTTCGTTTATAAACTGAATCTCATGGAATGCACGGTCTCCCCATCACCGTAATAAATTCGTGTAAGAGGAAAAATTGGGATGATTACCTCTAAGGATAAAATAATGTTGTTATGGTGAAACAAACACGGCATTTCTCTTAACCAAACTGAACAATACCTGAATTCGAACTTCAACGAAAATTCGGACTCGAAACTTAAAAATCACCAAAGTTTGGGAAAAAAAACTAGGACACGTTTAGAATGTATAATAATATATTTCAGATTTTTGTAAGTGTAAGAATTGTGAAGAGAAACTCACATATTTATAGAGTTTAAGTAGATCGACCAAATTCGTAAAATGCCCAACCCACCCCCAAATTAGGTGTAACCCCTAAATCAATTCACAAAACTGAAATTATAATAAATATACAAACAAATCCGAAATATATAACATCTAAAATATCAATAGTCACATTCCAACATTATTTTAGTTCGGGTTGGAATCATGTCAAAATAAAATTTGAGTTTTAGCAAAACTCAACTGGCACAGGCTTTTCAGAGCGATAATTGTATCTACATGATGTTGAACTCAAACCTGAAACAAACACTGTGTTTACTTTAATCAAATTGAACAATACCTGAACTCGAAATTTGATGAATATTATTACTCGAAACTAGGAAATCACCAAATTTTAGGCAGAAGCTAGAACACTTTTAGATTGTACAATATATTTTAAACTTTTGTAAGTTAAAGAACTATGAAGAGGAAGTTACCTATTTATAAGGTTTAGGGAAACCCTAAATAATTCACAAAATTGAAATTAAAATAAATATACAAAAAAACTTAAATATATAACAAATACTAGACTCCGGCACGCGTGTACGTTGTCGTCGTTGGTCGTGCGTGAGGTCTTACGAGAACATGATCAACCTGACTCCTAGGATAATACAAGAATAGTACAAGCATTGAATACTTCATAAATATATTATTAATGTAAAACTAAACTTAATTTGGATAAGATAATGAAATAATAAAATTTAAAAATTCTTAAATAATTTTTAAAAATTGCTCGAGCGACCGGGAGCATATAACACTATCAAAAGGAATCCCGGACGCTCGAGTAATTTTGTAAAAATATTTAAGAGTTTTTAAATTTTATTATTTCATTATCTTATGCAAATTAAGTTTAGTTTTACATTAATAATATTTTTATGAAGTGTTCAATGCTTGTACTATTCTTGTATTATCCTAGGAGTCGGGTTGATCATGTTCTCGTAAGACCTCACGCACGACCAACGACGACAACGTGCACGCGCGTAGCGCGTGCCAGAGTCTAGTATCACCATTAGGGAAATACACTTAAGTGGATTATGCAAAATTTTAGTATAGTTTAGTAGTTAATTAGATATATATCTATATATACGCAACACATATCTACATATTATGATGGTACATCGTTGAGTTTATTCCAATTTTACTCTAAACATTTGATTAAAAATATAATTTGAATTGTAAAACTAAACCTAAATTACCTAATATAATTAAATGAAATTAATTTTGTTTTAAATAATTTTAAAAATTTACTCGGGCAACCGGGAGCCTCTTTAGTAGTGGTTCTTGCTCCATGTTGCTCGATTATTTTTTTTTAAATATTTGTTACTAAGAATATGATCAAACAAATATATGTCGATATTTGATAAAGTTGACCTTGCGCATTGTTTATAGTCACTTATAGTCATACTGTGAGTATTTTCAATCACATACCATGTCATAATATCTCATCTCATATCAACTATCTCTTAATGCTAGACCTCGAACTAATTTCTATGAGTATTCATACCGACTGTTACAACGACTATTATAAATCTATCATTATAACATCAACTATTGTTTAATGCTCTATCTCGAACTTTGTATGAGTAATTTTCACTCATATACCATGTCATACTATCTCATCTCATATCAACTATCGTTAATGCCCGACCTCGAACTTTCTATGAGTATTCATACCAACCTCGAACTTTCTATGAGTATTTTCATTCCGACAACATTCGTAGGATTCGGTGCTATGCGCTCATACTATTTGAGTTTTAAGACGTACGCTCATAAGTCAGAAATCGTCAATGAATACATTCAATATACTCTTAAGGTATTTTAACACGTTCACTACCATGCCTATAAAATAACGATTATTGCAAATCTACCATGACAACATAAATAAATTCCCACTAATTTGCACAAAAAAATAAAATTATATATTTGATCAATTTATTTCTTGTTTTTTTACTTTGATATTTTCAGAGTTTATAAAATATGGGTAAGTTAAGTTTAATTATATTTTAATTTCATATATATTTATCAAATGTTTAATTCTCATATCAACACCTCAAGCACGATAAATATTTATCATATTTGTTTCTAAGAATATGATCAAAAAATATATATGTCGACATTTCGACAAAATTAAGTATTTTACTTCTAATATCCAACTGACCTTTTTTTGAGTATTTTACTCCCGATATCCAACCTTTCATTGAGTATTATACTCCAACATCCAACTTTTTTCGACATCCGGCCTTTCTTTGAGTATTATCCTGCCGACATCCAACCTTTCTTTGATTAATATATTGCTGACATGTGACATCCCCTGGATTTGAACCTGGGCGCTGTCACTATTTATAATTTAAGATGCACGCCTTAACCACCTGTCTCATAAGTCCGAACATGTCAGTGAATAGATTTAATATACTCTTAAAATCTCTTAACAAACTCATTATCATGTATATGAAACGACGATTATAAAAATATACTATGACAACATCAAGAAATTACCAGAAAAATAAAATTATACATTTTCAGAGATCATAAAGTAGGGCTGGGAGTTAGGTAAATTCATATTTTAATTTTAGATATATTTGAAATGTAGAGTTAAGTAAAGACATACTCATAGAATCTAAATTTGACAAATCCTAAAAATATTTTTTTAAAATAATAAATAATAAACACTGAAAATTAATACTGATTTTTATATTTCAGTAATTTGTAAAATTTTATTTCAACACATCACTGAGGTTATTTTAATTTTGTAGTAATATATTTTTGTTACATTTTTCTCGACATGTAATACCTAAATTTTGGATGATATTAATTTGGAGTAATAACATATTAACAACTTTGGGCAGTTGGAATCATTTATGCATTAATATTAATAATACAAAAAAATTATAATTTGTTTTTAACATTTTAATAATATCATTATTTGAAAATACTCCATAATACATAATTATCATTATAAAAAATATATACATTAATCAAATATCTCCTTTCAAATTTGATTAATTGTTTTGTATTCATTGCTTCACGCGATAGATTATGTATATTCAACATATAAATAAAGTCAATTTTGATCGATTTTAATTCTATTTTAATTAATTAAATTTATAGATGAAATGTATTTTTATAATGACAGTCCTCACAATTCAAAAAATCTTTAACTTCTTGGAAAGAATAGAGAATGTTTTGAAGAAAACAAATCTATATAATTAATTGTAAAAATATTTAAAAAAAAGTCACAATTACAAAAGAAATATGACGACTTGAGTCTTGAGAACATAATATACAATTATCATCATTATGTAAAATTGTAAAGTTATATAAAATAACATATATAAAATTAAATAAAATAAATTTAAAAAATCGGATAAATTATAAACGGTACATTTTAATTATTTATTGCTTCAAATAATAGATAATGCATATATATTTGAAATATTAATTCAATCTAAATTTTCTCAGTTGTAGTCTTGTAGATGATATTATAACTTTTATAAATGATCTAAGTCTTTAGATTCACTATTATCTTAATGTCCAATAAAGTGAAAATATAATTTCATTTGTTAGCGATATATACAAAATGGTGCATGAGAAAAAAAAGATAGTGATAAAGAAAATATAATTATCATTGTTTAAATTGTAATGTTGCATAAGTGCGTAATTTGTTAATACGTATGTCTTCAAGTTATAAGGTCATAAGTTCGAGTCTCCGTGAACATATTTTTTATAACATTTTTTAGAAGACATTTAAATGACCAAAATAGTCATAATAAATATAAATTATTAGATTATTAAAGGTCATATATATAATTTAAACATATGTAGGTTACATAAACATGTTCAGTCTTAATAATATAGATAATGCAAATAGTCATGTTTCAACATATTGATCTACATTTATGTACCTCGTAGGCGCGCGAGAGAATCTTTTTTTCTTGTAAATTGTCATCCTTATATGAAGTGAAAAATAATATATATAGAGAGAGGTTAAAACCATTGTTTCCAACTTGTGGCAAGGAGATGGCCAAAAAAAAAAAACTTGTGGCAAGGAAAGTTAATTTTTCATTTAACTTATTGATCAGAGATAAAATAATTTGGAGTTATCCAAATTCTCACCCCAAATCCAACAAATATACCACTTAAATTTAGTCTCGCAATTTAAGTTATTTTTATCTAATTTCACCTAACTTGATTGACTAATTATGAAGATACTGACGGCGTCAGCGAAAGGACAACCGTTAAGTAGACGTCGCAGTAACGACTCTGAGTAAAAGGCGGGAAGCAACATGAAACCAACCTTTCCCTTTGAAAACACCTTCTCTCTCTTCCTCCATTTGAGACCACCGCCTCCCCCTTTTCTCTTTCTACCTCGCCTTGTCTCCCATGGGATTGGAATTCATTGCTGAAGCCAAATAAGGTATATTCGACAATTCCAATCTCCATCCCATGGGAAGCTGCATCTCCGCACCTGCAAAGGCAGGTGTCTACGCGTCCAAGAAGCTACTCCACCCCAGGAAGCACCCCGGCCCCTCCACACGCGCCTCCGGCCTCCTCGACTGCTCTCACACAACGCGGAGGTCTTCAGGTTTCCTCCGCCCTATCAAGATCGTCAAGGATCCCTCCGATGATAACGTCCACGAGAAGTACAAGTTCGGGAAGGAGCTGGGTCGTGGAGAGTTCGGAGTTACTTACCATTGCACGGACATTGATTCCGGCGATTCCTACGCGTGCAAAACGATCTCTAAGAGCAAGCTGAGGACGGAGATCGACGTGGAGGATGTGAGGAGAGAGGTGGAGATCATGAGGCACTTGCCCAAACATCCCAACATTGTCACCCTCAGGGAGGCGTATGAGGATAGAGAGGCGGTTTATTTGGTGATGGAGCAATGCGAGGGCGGAGAGCTGTTCGACCGCATTGTGGCTCGCGGGCATTTTTCGGAACGCGCCGCCGCAAGTATAACGAAGACGATCGTGGAGGTCGTTAAGGTATATGTCTTGTTGGCTCACAAGGGTTTGAACCGTTTCTATCTGTTGTTTCTTTCCGCCTTTCTAACGATTTTTCAGTCCATGACAGCTCCGTTTTTATAACAGAAGTTTAGGTTTGAAGATGAAGTGATTCCTTTTCCTATCATTTCAGGTGTGCCATGAGCATGGAGTGATCCACCGCGATCTGAAGCCAGAAAACTTCTTATTTGCGAATAGAAGTGAAAACTCGACGTTGAAGGCGATCGATTTCGGTCTCTCAACATTCTTTCGACCGGGTAATTCTCCCTCCTAGGCTTCATTCACCGCAACACATTCCGTCGTCACAAAAGAAAACGATTAGAACAAGTGATTGAATCTTGTAGGTCAGCGCTTCAGAGAGATCGTGGGAAGTCCGTATTACATGGCTCCAGAGGTGCTACGACGAGATTACGGACAAGAGGTCGATATCTGGAGCGCAGGGGTTATCCTGTACATTCTACTTTGCGGAGTTCCACCTTTCTGGGCTGGCAAGTTGTTTTCATCACGTCAATTGATATCAAGGTTGATTCATACTGATCTTAATTTGGTTGTAAAATGATGTTGCAGAAACCGAAGAAGGAATAGCACAAGCAATTGTCCTGGGAGAGATCAATTTCGAGCGAGACCCATGGCCAAAGGTTTCGGCGGAAGCCAAAGATCTCGTGAAATGCATGCTTGATCCGAATCCCTACGACAGATTCACGGTCGATGAGGTCCTCGGTAAGCCATTGTGATCTTTACCGACAGTTGTTTACAGCAACGTGTTTCTTTTGTCTCTAAATTTGTATATTGATGATCTGAGAAACCTGGGACATGTTCCAGAGCACACATGGATACAGAACATGGACAAGGCTCCTAACATCTCCCTCGGGGAGAATGTCAGGACGAGGATCAAGCAATTCTCCTTGATGAACAAGTTCAAGAAGAAAGTTTTGAGAGTAATCTGACCATCTCTATTCTACGTTCACTGACAAAAAAAACATGGATTCTGGTATGCTTTGTTATCGTGTTCGGTTTGGGTCATTTGCAGATCGTGGCTGATAACTTGCCGGATGAACAGATCGATCCGATCAAGGAGACATTCTACATGATGGATACCGATCAAAACGGGGACTTATCGTTCGAAGAACTCAAAAATGGTCTTCACAAATGTGGACAGCAAATGGCAGATCCCGATGTTAGGATGCTAATGGATGCTGTAAGTTACTCTTGTTTTTGTTAAGCTGAATTCGTGTTCTTGTTTCCGAATATAAATTTTGTTTCTATGGAAGGCGGATGTGGATGGTAATGGGACAATCGATTGTGAGGAGTTTGTGACAATGTCCATTCACCTGAAAAGAATTGGCTGCGATGAACATCTTTCGGAGGCCTTCAGTTACTTTGACAAGAACAAGAACGGGTATATCGAGTTTGATGAGCTCAGGGAAGTTCTTGATGAAGATGACATCGATCCCGACTATGATAAAGTCATTCAAGACATACTATTTGATGCTGATTTGGATAAGGTGATGACTTGAGCCTCAAGCAACATAATATACTCTTTCTAATAATACATGTTAAGATGACTTAAGAGTATACCGGTCGTTTTCACTCACAATGCATAGTTTTGTTTCATTGGGATCTTTTTTTTAATAAAAAAACAGGATGGTCGAATCAGTTTCGAGGAGTTCAAGGCGATGATGAAGTTGGGAGCAGATTGGAAGATGTCGTCTCGACAATATTCGAGAGCGCTACTGAATGCATTGAGCCAAAAGATGTTCAAAGAGAAAGCATCTGGTAAAAGTAGTGAAACGTGTTCAAGGGAATTCAAAATTTTCAAGTCCACAGATGAAACTGCAATGGTTGTTTGATGAATATATATAAATAAATAAAAAAGAGTACAAAGAAAAGTATCTAAACAAATCAGTTATTATTGTATAGATTTTGTCTTGAATAAGAAATAAAAGTTACACAACTCATGGACATAGTATGTAATTGTGGTCAAATTCAAATACATTATCATTTCTTATGAATTGTAGCGTTAGAGAAGCAAATCCTAAATATGCTCGATATCGTTTAACATTTCATCTTCAAAAGACGTAACATTTTCCCATATATTCTAGTCTTCCTCAACCATATTCATCCGCGAAAAACAATCGAAATATACTAGTCACCACTCTATTCAAAATAAGCACGTCAATCGTTGTGAAAACTAAAAAAGAGAGAAGAATGAATTTTTTTTAGACAAAATTAGTATTTCATTATTTTGGGATAAATCCTCATCGAACTTGTTTTGCGGGTGCGTGTTTAAAGAGTGTCAAACCCTAAACACTCAATTTTAACTCAGACGCTACGCGTTTAAGATCGTAACATGAGGCACGCTAAGATGAAGTGTTCTGAATGTGACGAGTAACAAAGTTTTCAAAGCTGATTCAGATGAAAATATACAAATATAGTTGATAAATAAATAAAATATATTAGGTTTACTCTATAATATTTTATAAAACATTCTAACTATATATTTTATAGAATGTTTCTGTATTTATTTTTATTTTCATTTCCTAGAGTATTATATTTGTATAAATAGAGATTTTATATTGATTGTGAATGAGTTTTTTTTTGCCATAGTAAGAAACTTTCATTAATAATGAGACATAACATATTGGTCTAAAAATAACAAGAAAATTAGAGCAGATGGTGGTTCACAGACCCAATTAACCATACACATCTCTCTTCTAGATTGTCTAGCAATCTAATTCACACACCTATTTGCTTTACGACTTACCCAACTCCATGAAACACCTTGGATTTGCGACTGTATCGTGGTTATAATGTTCTCCAACCTCCAATCTTGGTCATGTCCCGTTCCATTGAGTTGTTTGATTAGTTGCTCGGAGTCAGACTCAATGATGATCTCCTTCCATTCGTGGTGAGCCGCTAGTTCCACTGCTTGGAGAATTGCTCGGGCTTCCATATTAATTACCGATGTGTCCCTCCGTGAGCAATGACTCGGCTGTGTTGTGAGCAATGACTCGGATGCCCCCTTGCCTGGCGTTTTGTCCCACACGCTGTCACAGTTAACTTTTATCTTCCCACGGTTCGGTGGTGTCCATCTCTCGTTATGGCAAGCGGTATTCCTTCTCGGCGGTTCCTTTCGCAACCTCTCATGTGTATCCCAAGTCTCTTGGCCTAGTCTCATTCCACGGTCAAGGGTGGATTTCGTATTTGGTTTTTCCTTGTGGTGATAAGCTCGACATCACTCCTTCCATATCTCCCATGTCATTGTTACCACTTTGATCTTTAAGAAGACTCATCCAACAGGTTTATCATTTGATAGGTTGATAATCTCCTTCATCCATTCAGTCCATGTTAGGTGAGAAGTATCATCCCATCAGACCCTTACCCCACCGAACCGTAGTGGTCTCACCCATCGACACTGAATCAATGCGCGGTCTATCGTCTCCACTTGGTCACAAAAGGGCATATCAGTGTCGGATTGACTCCCTTTCGGTGCAACTCCTCGGCCACCTGCAGAACTCGGTTGCAGCTCCTCCATATGAAGTGTTTCACCTTTGGAATTGTGCTCCTCTTCCAGATTTCCTTCCATGTTGTTGGTACTACCGTGCGTGAGGAGGATGCTTGGGTTGCTTCCTCCGGCTCTTGCGGTTCCATTAGTCGTCGGTAGACCAATTTCGGATGTGCTTCTTCTGTTTGTGAGGAGGGTCAGACCATCCTATCCCGAGTTCTGTTTCGTGTCAAATGGATTGCATGTATGGCGAGATTCTCCTCCCCATTTATGTGATCGTGTATCCTTTATGTATCCCACATTTTCCCTTCGTCACACATTAGGTCCGCCACTCGCAAGTTGTCATCCTCCGAGCTTGGTTGGCCGCATGAATGTCGATGGCCATTAATTCCCGGAATCCAAGCATCCTGGAACACTCGAATATTCTCCCCGTTTCCTACCCGTCATATCCCTTCGTGTCTTGTAGTACATTTCTTCCTTCCAGGATGCTTGACCAAGCTCATGATGCTCGTCCTCCCTTTTTCGCTTCAAAAAAGTTTGATATGGGGAAGTAGATACCTTTTATGACCTTTGCCCAGTATGCATCAAGGGTTGTTGTGAAGGCGCCAAGCCGTTTTTGTTAGCATGGATATGTTGAAGATGTTTATATCCCTGAATCTCATTCCCCCTTTTTCTTTCGACTTTGTCATGTGCTCCAACTTCCTCCAGTGGATTCTTCTTTTGTCCATACTTTGACTCCACCAAAAGCGTGTCATCATTTCTCCACAACAATTCTTAGGGAGTTTGAAGAGGGTCATTACATATGTTGGAATGTCGTTGATGACCGACTTTAGCAATATTTCCTTCCCTGCATTGCTTAGGTATAAGTTCTTCCATCCATTCATCGTTTTCCAAATTCTATCCTTCATAAACCCTAGTGCCTCCTGTTTTGATCGGCCCCATACCATAGGGATCCCTAGGTATTTCCCCGCATTTCGTGTTTTCTCGATCCCCAATATTTGGCTCATCATTCGTCTACTTACTTGTGTCGTTCCGGAGCTGAAGTGGATGCTTGATTTTTGGAGGTTGACGTTTTGGCCCTATGCTTGACTGTATTCTTCCAATATGGATTTGAGGCCATACGTGTTCCGCGCGTCCACTTTGATGAAGAAGATCGAGTCGTCCGCAAATTGGAGGTGATGGACAATTGGGCATGTCCTCCTGATACAGATTCCTTCGAGTTGTCTCTTTTCAACCGCTTGTACAATATGTCTTGATAGAACATCAAACACAAATAAAAACAAATAAAGGGATAGGGGATCCCTCTGTCGGATGCCTCGTGTCGGTGAGAAGCTTTCCGTCTTTTTTTCATTTATCGTGACTCTATACCGACCATTTGTAATACATCATTCAATCCATTGAACCCGTGTTTCCTTGAATCCCATTCTTCTCATGGTGTTTAGTAGGAAGCTTCATTTCACTTGATCATATGCTTTGTTCATGTCGATTTTCACTGCACATTCCTCCATAGTTGACCTCTTGCATGTCCTTAGATGATGGAAAGCCTCATGAGCCACGATGATGCTATCATGTATTAGCATGTCAACCACAAATGCCCCTTGGAAGGGGGGTTATCAACAATGGAAGTGGAGATTGCAAACTGTTCGCTAATGTTTTGGACAACACTTTATAAACAAAATTGCACAGACTAATGGGTCGAAAATGTGTTGTTTTGAAAGGGTTTGGCACTTTAAGGATTAATAATATGTTCGTATAACAAAAGCAAGGGTCGAGTGTACCGTTTGACAGGTAATTCTTTTTTGCATGAATGACATCAAGTCCCACAACCTCCCAATACTTATGATAGAACAAACCGGGAAATTCATCATGTCCTGGGGCTCTCGCTCCTCCAAGTTAGAACGCCGCTCGTTTGATTACTTCATCAGTGCACGGTTTGAGAAGGCTCTGATTCATCTCCCTTGTCACTACCGGAGTCACGCATCCTAGAATGGTTGCCGAGTTCGACGTGCCCTCCGATTGGAACAGATTTTTGAAGTACCTTCCGCATTCCTCTATGATATCTTGTTCCGATTCTGTCCAAGATCCATCAATCCGCTGAAGACTTTTGATTTTATTTTTACTTCTCCTTTCAAGAGTGGATTTGTGGAAGAATGTGGTGTTTTTGTCCCCCTCCCCTAGCCATTGAATTTTCGCCTTTTGACTCTAGTATGTTTCTTCCCTTTTTCAGTATTATGTCAATTCTTTTTTCAGTTATTTCTCCTTGCTACTTATGTGTACCCGGTTGCTCTCCCTTTGAATCATATTGATTTGGCTATGGATCTATTCTATCTTTACTCTATTATTTGTGAAATTCTCTTTTCTCCCTTTTTCTCCCTTGTAAATGAGGTTGGAACAACGTATCTCCTTTAGCTATTAGTAAATCAACAATTCATATTCTTGTGCGTACTAAGTTTAAGTAATTAGATACTGGTAAAGTAGTAAAATAAGTAAATAGAGTACCCAATTAACAACTTATTATACCCAATTTAATTTGTAACAGGATTTCTGAATCTTAACCAACAATCTGATTCAAGACCTAAGATTTTTAATTTTTTTTATACATTAAATTTTTTAAATGAATCTATAACACTCTAAATTATTTATTCAAAATACCTCTATAACGTTATCATTTTGTCTCGCAAAAGCATATGTCAAATTACTCTCTCTCTCCAAATTCCATCACTTTGACAGAATAGAAAGCTTTCATCCTTCAATTGGATAAATTTCTTCAATTTCCTCCAATTCATTTACTTTTATATATATATATATATATTGCAAAACCGAGCAAGGGATTTCATTTTCATCCCCCTTCCTTCCTTCATTTTCTTTCAAACTTTCTGTTTGTATTGGAAAATTATAAATTAGCTACAATGTCAAAATACATTGAGGCATAAATAAAAGGATAAACAAAATGAGTACATAAAAATTGCATAATTTTAGTAAATTCTCAGCCTATATTTACGGGATAACATCACAAATCTCATATAGTTCAGTCATAAAGCTTAGAAGAGATATTTAGAAACTATCAACTGTGTACTTATTTATGCTCTTATGATAAGATACAAAACGACTATTATACAATACCTACGACTGCCCTCCCTAAAAAATTATCACCCTATCTCTCATTGTTTTCGTCAATTAGCTTTATACACATGTATATATTTTTATAATCATCACAAATATATATATATATATATATATATATATATACTAATTATATTTGTAAATATTCTCTCTCATATATAAATTGATAGATATCTATGTCATAATAATATACTCTTAATCTTCCATAAGATATACTCTTAACTAGATGTTCTCATAATCTTCCATATCCATAAGATATTAGAGATAATAAATCGAGTTAATTCCAAAAAATCTCCCACATATGATTGATTTAAATATTTCGAGATGAATGTGAGATTTTTAGGTAACAATATTAATGGTATCTACAATTTCTCTCAAGTAAGTTATGCGTAGTTCAATGAGATAAGTCCCAGTGAAACTGAAAATTACATTTCCGCTGCTAAGATACTAATCAGGCTTAAACAATACATAGTTAATGTTGTCTTAGATCTTCGTGGAGATAAAGGATAAACCACCTCTAAATCTCTAATCCAACCCTGTCTAGTGTTGACAAATTTTAACATGACATACAGGTAGAATTTGTAATCATTTTTACTTATGCATGTATGAATTTAATTTAATAGTATCTAAATAATTTTTATACGTTTAAGACACAAAAATACGATTAATTATACGTAACTAATATTTAAATTTATTTTTTAATTACAAATTGTGAATTTTAATTTTAAAATTAAATCATATAGTTTGTAAATTTCATATCTTTCTTCATGTACTCCGACTTTTATCATGAATATGTTCAGATTTTTTTATTGTCTAAAATGTATTATGATCTATCTATTAAATTAATCATGTTGTTTTCGTGTTTTGAATTTAGAGACGTTCTTAACCTATTCATTAACGACAGTTACTGACATGACTATCACAAATTGCCAGCCCTATTTTAGTGGCTCACAGAGTCACAACAACAACTGACCATACTCTATAATCGTTGGACCCCCCAATTTTTATGACCGAACCTACATATGCATACACTGTACATACAACAACACTATACATATATAAAAGAACATAATAAAACGCGTCATGGAAAAAAATATCCCCAATTTTCAACATTTGACTGATCCAGTCCAACAACACACCACAGTTCCCCAAAGTGAAGTTTTCAATGAAAACTACCACCTATATACATTGGATCTGTAAGTAACAATAGTAAGTAGTACTTACCATCACATCACATACACGTCCTGCGCTTTCTGTATTTATGACTGACTTTCCCATAATAATACATACATACTAAGGAGAGGGGAGAAGAGAGGTGTTCTCTACCGCCTCTGGTGACACATCTGGCAAATGGTTGAAGTCTTAACGTTAGCAAAAGTGCAGTGATCACAAGCCCAATGGGTCAATTCCTCAGTTCGACTGGAACTCCCAGATCGGCTTCCCAACTTTCCCTTCCCACTCCTTGTTGCCTTCACCGGGATGACGCCATTTTTGGAGCTACCTGCTACTGCCCTGCTGCTGCTTCCTCCACATTGAGAATCAACATCCACATCTGACAATCCATTCTCTAATGCCCTCACCAGGTTCTCAAAATAGTTCTTTGTCACACTGTTACAATTCAAACCACAAGGATACGGACAGAGCACGGCATCAAAAAATGAATACAAAACAAGGAGCTTATTTCAATCACACAGCGATTGCAGTGCCCATTCACTAAAAACAGAAGTTGTCATAAGAGACAGACACCATCGCAGGCCATTTCACTTCCCCCCATATAATAGAAGAATTAAGGTCATCTGGTCAATCTATGCTCCCTAGCTTCGGGTTCTTTCTCCCTATATGATCTAGAATCAGACCTTAGTCTTTGTTATTCAAAATAAACTAGTGCCACTCTCAGCCAAAGAAGCAGATAAATATCAGAGTAACCACACCAGTCAATAAACTGAACTCCTTGAGGCATAATATTGTTCATTATTATGAAAAATGCTTAGCGTAGACTCGAAAAGGAAGTGTCACAGTTAATTAGGGAAGGAAAAGATAAGGTATGAGGAAATAGGTTGATGTACCTGGTTAACCCAGCCAACTTGGTGCGGAAGTCATTGAAAGAGCTAGACGGTCCATCATCACTTAGGAACTGATGCAGTTCTTTTTCTGCGCATTGATGAAGCCTCTCTAACCCTGACTCTGCTTCACCTGGTTATAAAAGATTTATGCCGTATTTTACTATTTTAGCCACAATTCAATCAACTGAAATAAACCTAAACTAGATCATGCAAAAGGTATTTAAAAACCTTGCAAGTACTCGAAAAATTGTTTCTTTGCAAGCTCGTTCTCATCAAGATAATACCCATACGCATAGGTCCACTTGAGCACTCGCCTACATTCTACAATCTGCATATATCCAAGAGCACAGTCAAATTATTATCATCATATGTGTTTGCAGAAGCAATTGTCTTAAGGGCATGCCTCCTGACACTAATGATTCACATAAAAGGCCAGACTTCAAATTAATCATACCTGCTGCCAAGCCTCTATAATGAATTTGAGCTGGGACTCAGGCTGGCACTGCGCATCACTTAGCTTCTCAAGCTAAAAAACAAAAGGGAAAACATTACTTGGAAAGAACATGTTCATAAAATCATAAAGCACTCTAAGCTTCTCAACAGTACGGAAAAAATAAATCAAAAGAAATATACAACCACCATAAATTAAATGTGATTTCTTTTACTGAGTCTTGATCTCAGTGACACACCCACCCAATATCAAGTCTTAGAATGATCATCGATGTTCACACCAGTTTTGAGCTTCGAATTCTTTCAGGAAGTTTTGCTAAAGTATCACAACCTAAGGCCAGCCCATGTGTGGTTTCTTTGAATTGCTGATCAGAAGAATGGCTTCTAAACCATTAACTTCAAGACGGTATTATAATTAAATAATGTATATTTTTTCAATTAAATAATGTATATTAAATGCCAAAAGATTCTGCATTTTAAGCTCAAACAAGTATCTCCAAAATCAGCTTATTTCTTCAGTAAGAAAAGCAATATGAAGATTAAAACCTTCTGTCAGCACGTATTCAAATTACAAGTACAACTAATTACACTTTTGTGGCAAACTTTATTTTTGCATGCTAAACTTCACAGATACCAGATCTAAATGGCAGCGCAGAAGTTAAGGTACCAATAATGCTTTATAAAACTTGAAAGGCATAAAAGAATTAAAGATCAATAAGCAAAATATATCTTTTTCGATTATAAGTAACAAAAAACAAAGCCAACAACAGAAATCAGAACTCCAAGTCCAACTGGGGAATGGGATATTATTATGTCAATAATATAATCATAGACTAATAGTCTGTCTCAATCATTCTGCAGAAAGAAAGCAATTGTTTCTACCATCTAACTCGTTTTCATTTTGCCAGGAAACCTACGTGATCTCCTTGTATGAACTATGAACAAGGCCAGAAACCTCAAATAAACAAAGTGAGATATATACTCACATGCACGGTTTGCATTTGGTGTAAATCAGCAATAGCCTTTTGCCTTGACTGCAAAAATAAAACACAGCTTTGTTCAAAAATATAATAAAATAATCAAAATTATCACTTGCCCTATAGAGAGTTTTCAGCACATACCGACTGATTGCTTGCCCAACGCTCATAATAATGAGTGTATCTCTCCAAGGAATTTTTGGCCATTTCTCTTCTCCTTTCAGCCTCATCATACTGAGAAAATAAAGCAAAATTCAAGCACAGAAATTAATAATTTTGTTGGATCTCAACTTGCTAATTCATATGCTTCAGACTTGAAGGTCATCTAATAGCAACTTTATATGTGATATACAACAAGAGCATCTGAAAGGGGCTAGAGCTCTTACCGCTCCCTCCTGCTTAGCTGCCTCATAGCGATTACATGCATAAAAACCACCTGTTCGCTCGCCATGATCTGACCATGCACCGAGACAGAGCCTTCACACAACATTATAGAACTTACATGTTAAGGATTACATCTTTAGGCATCACCACCGAACTATAGTATCTGTAATTCTGTATTCCACAAAAGATAACACGATTACTACCACGGCAAGAACACCAGGACTTACCAGCAGAAATCAAATTTACAAGGTGGTGTACATGTCATGTGCATACATCCTTGGTTTTTCTCAATCGGTCGCTTGCACTTTGGACAAGGCTTCGAATTGGCGAGAATCCTATTACACCAAATCAACAAATATTAGCAACGTTTGGCTTGTACATAACCTTTTATTATTTTTTCTCTAAAGCAGTAGCTACTTCCTTATCCTAGGGTTCTAGTTGAGAGAAAACAAAGGGGCTCTATGAAGCGTTTTTCACTGATAGAGATACCTTATCTGTTAACATATTCTTGGCACATTTTCTATGTCATCTTTTAAAAGGATAATAAAATAAAAGGAACATAGTATAGGCCATACTTTTCCTTACTTAAGCAGAGGACAACTCACCTACTTTTCTCTAAAAACACCTGACAATTGATATTATGTAGAGCCTCCAAATATATTTGCATGTATTTCGTGTTTCTTATTTTATTTGAATTGAAAGGAACTTATTTTTTTCAAACAAAACCATAAATTCCAAGTCTAAACAGTCTAGTCTCAGTGCTGGTTTCATCTGAACTTGGGGACTCAGAACTTTGATACAGGTGAACGCTTAATAAACTCATTAAGCTAGATGAGATTCATGAAGCTACCCTCCCTCTTGGAGATCTGTAAATGAGTGGTTGGATTCATTAACACTAACAGAACAAAGAAAGAACGATAAGTGAACTTTTTATGATAGCAGGAATAGCATGATCCTGTTTGAGCAATTCAAGATATGATAAATGCAACATTACAATAGCAATTCTGAATTTCACCTACCAATTCATATTCTCAGACTCAGCACTGTTTTTCATAATCCACTTTAAGACAGTACCACAGTCCACTGGACGATGAGCTTCTTCAGTACACTGCATCTCAAAACAAAAGGTATGAGATCATTCATGCATATAAAATCTAAGGCAAGGGAATTTTGATGAAGTATACCTTCCAACAGAAGTTGTATGAGCAGAGACAGGAAATGTCAAAGACTTCACTTCCAGTTGTAAATTCAACAGCATATTCACAACCAGGAGCAGGACACCACTTGGTCTAGATCAGAGCACAAAAAATTCATAAGTAAATATCATCTATATGTGTTCTGTAATTTACTATCCACACAAAGGATAAGTATCTATGAAAGCAAACTGCAAAAGTAACCGAAGAACAATAGAAGTAGTTTGTTTTCCAGTTTCCACATATACCTTCTTATTGTCTTCAATATATGATCGAAGAAGATATAATCCATACTTCTTCTTATCCTCATCAGGGGCAAATAAACTTATCATGCCTTGACCAATAGCAGCAGAGCATGATGGATCAGGGCATCTTAGTGACAAACATCCAGGACCATCACCAATGGATGAGCTCATATAGCCTACATAACAGTAGAGTGACGCATCAATACATGAAAACAAGAGCGCTTTATTCGCTGAACGGATAGAATGGGTGAAATATTTTGGGGTAAAAAGGAACTAAAGACAAGAAAGAAAACGAAATTTATGAAATAGATAACTCTCTATAGCTTACTGCAACTAGAAATAGACAAGCAGCACTAACTACTAATTTGACGCATCTGAGAAAAAAACTCAGATCTAGAACACAGATGAACGACAAGTAGGCTTCGACAACACATAATTAGAGTTACTAGACATTCATGAACAATTGAATGACAAATTAAATTAAATTAAATATAAAAGAAGTGAAGATCAAACCCAGAAATGCAGTTCTGGGTTCGAATAGAAAAAGGTAAGCTATCTAAAAATACATAAGGAACTGGCAAAATTGACAAATTCGACAAACCTGCCCAGCATGTACCACAGAAAGGGTGTCCACAAGCAGCTGAAAAAATCTTATCATGAGGATAGGATTCAAAGCATATTCCACAAGTGATCTACAAACGTCAGAAACAATGTAATTTATAAAAGAAGAAGAAAAAACATCAATCCAACATAGCATCTATAAAGCACTGATAATAGCTCACTTCTATACGATTATGATACTGAACAACAGGCCTTTCCAGTAAGCCCACGGCCTTCCGCACTGCAGCTTCATCTGCAAACCATGCTTCGTGCACCGTTGTCACTCTCCTGAAAAAACAATTTATTTGCCTTTATATACAACAATAAAAGAAAAGGCAAAACTCTAAAGTCCAGAAAGACAAGCAAGAACACGCCTTCAAACTCAACATTCTTACTAACAGCAGTATCTCTTTTTCAACTATCCAAAACATTACAGTGTTACAACCAATGCTTTTAAAATTTTGAGGCACATCGAGTCGCAAAGGTCAAATACCGCCTCAATTTTGTGGCGCTTAAAAGGTGCTAGCCTCATTGAACGAGGAGCACATGATATATAAAATGTATGTAACATATACTAGTAAAGATGACACATTTATTGCAAATATCATTTACAAAACTCCAATGAAGATTATAATCATATAGAAAAGAGAAATTCAGCAAACTTAATTTTTAGTTTTTAATAAACACACTAGCATAAAAAAAAACGCCTAATTATCTAAATCAATTAATCATATTCGTAGTCCTCGTTATTTCTATACTTCTAAAAGCGATAGGCATCAATGGAATTCAGGCATAAATATATTTCGATAGATTAAGGCATAAATTTACTTCTAGTAAAGCTAGACATCGATGAATTTAGGCATGAACATATTTCACTATTTATTTTCCAGCTATAAGTTTTCTATTCTGCATATGAATGATTGAGTTTTTATAGACATGTTGCAGGAAACGGAAAGGTATTCAACTCTAAATTCTAATGATGATGAAGTGCACAATCTTTTATTGTCTAGTGCATTATCTTGAACAATCCAGCAAGGATTGAGACCTTACTCTGTCTATGAACACATACAAGCTTGGTTTGACATAATAGAGCATTATGTCATACTCTGAACATAAGATATAATGTAGGTCAGTTTAATGAGGCGCAAGCCTCGCACCTCATTGAAGGGTCTGCACCTCAACATGGTTGAGGTGCAGACCCTGTTTTGCGCCTTGCCTCAAGCACCTAGGCGCTCGCCTTTTAAAACACTGGTTACAACCATCAAGAAGAAAAGTTTCATTTCATCATAGCTTAAAATTTTATATTATTAATTGCAATCGACTTATAAATGTAGGATTACGAAGTAAAAAAAACAAAGGCCACGACAGCAATTAAAACACCAGGAAAGGAATCCATACCAATTATAATGACGGAGAAGAATGATTGCATCATTTCTAGATATAGAAAGTACTGTAGCCACTCTTGTTATATCATCCTCCTGGTGTTGTCGAATGTCATGCTCGGTTAGAATGGCGTAGCTTTGCTGAATCACAAAAAGGACCTTAATTAGAATATAAAGCGTAACATTACAACAATTCTGCTAATTTACCAATAAAGTTACTTTGTTTAGATCCATTTAACGGGCATTATTCGTAAAGATACCATTGCAAAAGCATCATAAAGGCATGTTCACCATGGAGAGATGCACAAACTTCAAAACAAATGTGCGTGCAAGACAATATATCTTGAAGACATTTGACTAAATTCTCATCTTAACAAGATGATGACAAATCTTTTAACAAAAAATTACCACCTAGATTTGAACATCAGCTGTTTCTGACACAACCTAACTGATCTTCAATTCCACCTAGAATTAGATCCTTCGTTTCACAGACAATTGTCAACTAAACAACATAGTCATCAAAATCTGCATATCTCAGTAGCAAGCAAATTAGACCTTTTTAGGCGTAGATCCAGCTCAATATATTGAGAATTTGTGGAGTGGCATGACGGGTAGGACTTTTAATTAATAACCTTGAAAATCCTATCTTTCATACTGCTGGACCGTAAAAATGTAAGTTTGTCCATAGCTTGCTAAAGTTATACACCAATACAAGATAAATATCTCTATGAAAGACATAAAAACAAATACAAGAAAGAGGAAATCTACTGCATGTTTACGCTATTGTTTATATTACAACCATCATCATGAAGAAAACTTAAGCCTGAAGCGCAAATCAGCGCTCGCCCCACAGTTTCTGAATGCTAGAGGATATAAATGTTATCCGGCATCATTGCTTGATTTGCTAAAACGGAGCACTCACAGACCCTAAAATGAGCATTGCGCTAAACCCCATCAAGGAGATTCAGGCCCACCAAGGACTTCACTGTTTGTCTAGGAGCACACAAACAGATTATACAAGATAATTGGAACACTGCCTAAATGTACTGAAGCCTGATCGAGCTCAACTTAGTGATTTTCAGCTGAAAAGCACTAAGCCATCTCAATAACAATTACATGGGGATACAGCAGAATCATGCACTATGTTAGACAGAAAAATGTCAAATAGGAAGCATAATACAGCACAAAGCAGCCCCGTTATTGAGCAGAAAATCAAATCCAGACATGGTTCCCGACCAAACCAACCAATTCCAGCAATCAAGACGCAAAAGAGGATTCCTAACCTGATGTCGATGAGCTTCCAGCAAGTCGGAGTCGTCATACACGTCATCAATATATCCATAATCATCGATTTCAGGGTTATCGCTGTTGTAACAATCCTCATTCTCATCGCTGTAGTAATCATCATCCACCGACTCCAAATCGTTGGCATCGTGCATGTCATCATCGGAGTCCATCCCGACGTCGAGCCCTAACCGTAAAAGAGCCGAAATAGGAAACCCGGTAGAAAAAGGAGGGACACGGGGAGCTAAATCTGGATTGAACAGTTGATCAGACGATGGAATTGGGCAAACGAGCTCCGTAATTAGGTGGGGAAAGGGTTTTGGTTTCTTCGTTGATGATAGAAGGACAGAATTTGGGGGAAACAGATGAACAAAAGAAGAAGAAAGTTTTAAGTGAGTTTTGACGGTGAAAGAAGAAAAGTGTTCCTGCCAGTGGTTTATTTTTATACTTTTATTTATATGCTTTTATTTATATGCATTCACAGGACAGGGGGAGTGAGATTGAGACGAATTATGATGCCCAAAAAAGAGATTGAGACGAATTAATGAATTATGACAAAAAAAAATAGATTGAGACGAAAAAAAAGGAGACTGGGCAACGTCTTTGTTGGTTTGTTTCTTTTTCTTTTTCAATTGTAATTATAAATGTACGGTGAGGTTTAGTATTTACGTTAAAGTATCAGTCATTTCTATATATATTAAACTCTGGCACGTATTACGCGCGTACACATTATCGTCGTTTGTTTCTCTGAGTTGTTATGAGGACATGTTTAGCTCGATTCCTAGGATAGTACAAGAATTAAATACTTGATTAAAAATATTATTTGAATTGTAAGACTACACTTAAATTACCTAATATAATGAAATAACATTAATTTTGTTTTTTGTTTTAAATATTTTTAAGAAATTGCTCGAGTATCGGGGAACCTCTTTAGTAGTGGTTCTTGCTTCCGAATGCTCGAGCAATTTGTTAAAAATATTTAAAACAAAATTAATTTTATTTCATTATATTAGGTAATTTAAGTTTAGTCTTACAATTTCACTAATATTTTTAATCAAGTGTTTAATTCTTATACTATCCTAGGAATCGGGTCGATCATGTCCTCCTAACACCTCACGCAAGACAAACGACGATAACGTGCACACGCTTAGAGCGTGCCAGAGTCTAGTATAACCATTAGAAAAATACACTTAAGTGAATTATAGAACTTCCATTATAATTTTATTTTAAAATGTATATGAATTTTTGTCTATAACTATTCATTGGGTGGATGAAAATTGACTATTAGAGAACAATATAGATATATAAGCAATATGATTAGTAGTAAATGAAAAGAGTATACTCAAATTATCAAATACAATTAAAGAAAATTAAGATGTATATCTTTCTCCTAACTATAACAAAATTTGAATAGTTAATTGATATAGCTAAATAAAAATAAAGAAAAGAAAATTACTATGCACATTTCCGTCCTTACTATAAAAAAATTGAACAATTAATTGATAAACCTAACAAAATATTGTGTAGACTCCGTTCAAGTATATATATTGATAATTCTTTTGAAATCCCATTTCTTAACCAAAAATTTTGTTGGTGACTACATATAATATTTTTGTTACTATAAATTTTTGTTACTATGTGTGGAAAAATAACATATAATTATTTGTTATTAGGAATATGATCAAACAAATATATGTCGATATTTGATAAAAATGACCGTGCACATTATTTATAGTCACTTATAATCATACTATGAGTATTTTCACTCACATACCATGTCATACTATCTCATCTCATACCAACTATCGTTTAATGTCCGACCTCGAACTTTCTATGAGTATTCATACAGACTTTTACAATGACTATTACAAATCTACCTTGATAACATCAACTATCGTTTAATGCTCGATCTCAAACTTTCTATGAGTATTTTCACTAACACATCATACCATACTATCTCATCTCATACCAACTATCGCTTAATGCCCGACCTCAAACTTTCTATGAATATTCATACCAATCTCGAAATTTCTATGAGTATTTTCACCCCCGACAACTTCCCCAGGATTCAGTCTTATGCGCTCATACCATTTGAGATTTATGATGTACGCTCATAAGTAAAAAAATTTCAATAAATGCATTCAATATACATTTAAGATACCTTAACACCTCACGCACGATAAATATTTATCATATTTGTTTCTAAGAATATGATTAAAAAAAATATGTCGATATTTGGACAAAATAGACATTGCACCTTGTTTATAAGAGGCAAATGCGCTCCCTCAAGACTTTTTTTCTTTGAGTATTATACTCCCGAGATCCAACCTTTCTTTAAGTATTATACTCCTAACATCCGGCTTTTCTTTAAGTATTATACTCCCAGCATCCCCAGAATTTGAACATGGGCATTGTTACTATCTATGATTTAAGACGTACGCTTTAACCAATTGTCTCATAAGTCTGAACATGTTAGTGAAGACATTCAATATATTCTTAAGATATCTTAACAATCTAACTACCATGTCTATGAAACGACAGCTATTAAAAATCTATTGTGACAACATCAATAAATTACCAGTAAAATTTGCACCAAAAAATAAAATTAGATATTTGATTAACTTCCTTATTTTTTATTTAGATATTTTTAGAGTGATTGTTTACTTTAATATTTTCAAAGTTCATAAAGTAGGATTAGTCAAGTATATTCATATTTTAATTTTAGTTATATTTGAAATGTAGGGTTAAGTAAAGAAATACTCATAGAATCTAAATGTGACCAATCGTAAAAATATTTTGTTAAGATAATAAATAATAAACCCTGAAAATTAATATTGATTTTTATATTTCAATAATTCGTAAAATATTATTTCAACACATCACCGGGGTTATTTTAATTTTGTAGTAAAATATTTTGTTACTTTTTTCTCAACATATAATACCTAAATTTTGGATGATATCAGTTTGAAGTAATAACATATTAACAATTTTTGGAAAATTTTATAAAATAACGAAGAAATATATTTTACTACTTTATTAAAATAACTTTGTCAAAGTGTTGAAATCATCTATGCATTAATATTAATAATACTAAAAACATCAATAAGGTTTTTAAACATTTTAATAATTTCATTATTTGAATATACTCTATAACACATAATTATCATTATAAAAAATGTATATATTAATCAAATATCTCATTTCAATTTGATTTTAATTTTTTTAAATTTGATTATTTGTTTGTATTTATTGCTTCACGCGATAGATTATGCATATTAAACATATAAATATACATCAATTTTGATGGATTTTGATTTTGTTTGAATTATTTTATTTTATAGATGAAATGTATTTTTATAAAGACAGTGCTCACAATTTAAAAAATCTATAACTTCTTGGAAAGAAGAGATAATGTTTTGAAGAAAAACATGTGCATAATTGTAGAAACATTAAAAATATAATAATTAAATCAGATAAAATTAATTAAAAAAATCAGATAAATAATGAATGAGATTTCTTCTTCCACTCTAATTTAAATTTCAAACTTGATTATATTGTACATCTTAATTATTTATTGCTTCAAATAATAGATAATGCATAATTGACATTATTAATTCAATCTAAATTCTCTCAGTTGTAGATGAAATTATAATTTTTATAAATTATCTAAGTTTTTAGATTCACTGTTAACTTAACATTCGATAAAGTGAAAATATAATTTTATTTGTTAGCGAGATATAAAAAAAAATGGTGCATGAGAAATATATAATTATCATCTTGTAAAATTTGTAATGTTACACATGTGTGAAGTTGGTTACTATGTATGTTTTAATGTATAAGGTCGGTCATATGTTTGACTTTTGAGTCTTTGTGCATACAGTTTTTTTATAAGATTTTGAGAAGATATTTGAATGACAATAAGATAACGATAGTGATAAAGAAAATATAATTATCATCTTTTTTTATTTGTAATGTTGCATACGTGTGTATCATGTTAATACATGTGTCTTTAAGTTATAAGGTCATAAGTTCAAGTCTCCGTGCAAATATATTTTTATAATCTTTTTGAGAAGACATGTAAATGACCAAAATAGTCATGATAAATATAAATTAATTGGATTATTAAGAGGTATTTGTGTAAATTTACAGGTGGCGGTTACAAAAAAATATATCCCTTAATAATATAGATATATATTAATTTGAATAGGATGTATAGAATGTTGTCAAGTAAGCAAAATGAATTTTTTACTAAATTTTATTGGTCCACCTAATCGTACGTTACATTTACTTATGTGACATTATAGTTTTGTATATGTAAACACATTAAGATTCTTCCTAAGCACCATATTCAATCTCGAAAACCGTTACGTTTTATCATATATTTTTACTTACAAACTAGTATATTTATGTGATTTTATTTTATCTACAATCTTGATTTTATTTTTATTTTTTTATTTAGTAAAGAATCTATATTAATATTTATCATTTTATAATATATTTTTCAATATATGCACTTTTTTATATGTACTTTTAATTATTTTTTAATGAAAAAATAACCTTTTTATTTTATTTTATATATTATTTGTATAATTAAAAAATAAGTGTATTCATAATAAAAAGAAAACATAATTTACTAATATTTTAAAATTTTGTCAAATATAATTAATTTTTTATAAAACTTAATATATTAAAAAATTATTATGATAGAAATTTTTGTTTCGAAAAAACGAAAGTGCAACTAGACTAAATAATAAATATAATTAATAAACATGTTATAACTATATCACATCATATTTTTGATTGCCTCTAATCTAATTTCTGATTGCAAGAAACTTCTGTTGAATTTCAAAAGATTTAAACTCAAGCATGTGTTCCGTGAAGCGAACGGCGTATCAAATTTTCTAGCAAAGGCATCTCGTAGAATGGAAGAAAATTTTGTAATTTTGGTAGACTCACCATTAGACATGTTGTCTATTATTAGATCAGACGTTATTGACTTATCCAATAATAGATTTGTAACCCCTATTTAAGTTTCTTAGATTTTTATGTAATCTCTTTACACAAAAAAAACAAGAAGATATATTACATATTTAGTTATATATATATATATATATATATATATATATATATATTTTATTTAGTTTCAATAAAAATAAAAAAGAGATATATTACTAAAATATATTTTGTGCATGTTGTTATTAGATATATTACATATTTAGTTATAGATAGATAGATTTATATCATATTACTAAAATATATACTTTCATGTTATAGTATATTTATGGGTTAATTGTCAATTTGCCCCCTAATGTTTGGACCGAATTTAAGATTCCCCCTTAAAGTTTAAAATTTTAAATTTTAGTCCTAATGTTTGGACGAAATCAAAAATCCCCCCATTCCGTCTTAAGGCCGTTTATTTGAAACGGTAAGCTCGACACGTGTCTTGCACATGCATTTTCTTAAAAAAAGAAGACACAAATGCTCTTCCACTGCTTCTTCTCCATCTCTCCATTCCACTGCAACTTCTTTCGTTGGCACTTGGCCACTGCTGATGACTTGATACAGCCATATAAACACCGTATGCAACACTTGTCGATAATATTGGCAAATTCTTTACCTCCTCAGCAGTAGACTTATCAATAGCAATAACCTTCTTTGCATTTATCAAGGCATTCGTAATTGTAGTACCAACCTAACAAATTACATTGCTGATAAATAACTCTCTGTCTAAATACTATATGTATTTAAATGCAAACAACTAGTTACACTATCTAAGAGAGAATGGTAGTTTACCAATGATGAAGTTGTGCCAACAACAAAAAGCTTTGCACCATTACGCTGCAAAACCCGTAAAAAACAGTAAGTTACCCAATAAGATATGATATAGTCAAAGAGTCGAGAACCAAACTTACAGCTATGGCACCAAATCGTTGTAGAAATGTATATGATGTTCCAGAGAGAGCAACCTAGAGATTGTTTAATAACCATTAGAAATGAATTCAAAATTGAAATTTGATTAATACCTAAACATAATGAGATCGAATAGTAACCTGGAATGCATTGTCGGGACAATTATGGAAGAAAGTTGCAAGTGCTCCCGCACCTGTTGTTATTGCTGGACGCAAAAATACGGTTGGAGCAGGCAAATGGCTGGAAATGGGGAAGTGGCCAAGTGCCAACGAAAGAAGTTGCAGTGGAATGGAGAGATGGAGAAGAAGCAGTGGAAGGGCATTTGTGTCTTTTTTTTTTTAAGAAAATGCATGTGTAAGGCACGTGTCGGGCTTACCGTTTCAAATAAACGGCCTTAAGACGGAATGGGGGGATTTTTTATTTCGTCCAAACATTAGGACTAAAATTTAAAATTTTAAACTTTAAGGGGGAATCTTAAATTCGGTCCAAACATTAGGGGTCAAATTGATAATTAACCCTATATTTATAGATAAGAGTATTCCTAAGATTAATTTTAAGTAAGTTATATTTCTTATTACTTTTATAGGTATAGTTTTTCTATATATTCAAGATTTATAATTAAATAAAGGAAACTTTGATCTCAAATAAAATTTTAGGGTAAAATACGACATTGCCCCTATTGTTTTGGTAAATTTTCAATTTTATCTATAAAGTTTAAATCGTAAAAGTTTATTCCCTCATGTTTGGCCAAAGTGCAAATTTGTTCCCTCCCTCAACTTTTTCATCCAAATTTAACAGAATAGGTTTTAAAAATTGGAAAAATAACAGAAAACTTTCAAAAATGTCACAATTTAACCATCACAAACTTTTCCAAATGTTACAATTGAGTTTTGATTTGATCAAGACTCGATTAAACTCCAATCGAATTGTGACTCAATTGTACATTTAAAAAGTTTGGGATAGTTAAATTGTGATACATTTGAAAGTTTACTGTTATTTTTGCAATTTTCAAAATTTATTCTATTAAATTTGGATGGAATAGTTGACGGAGGGGACAAATTTGCACTTTGGCCAAACATGAGGGAAGAAAATTTTACAACTTAAACTTTAGGGGGGAAATTGAAAATCTGCCAAAACATTAAGGAGCATTGAAATATTTTACCCTAAAATTCTATAGGAGTACATTATGAACTTATCAAGGTTTTCTCTTTTATCCTTGACTTATCAAACAGATCCCATCACCGTTTGTGGCGTCCTCAATTTAGAATTTCACTTGAGACCAAAGTCTGTTTTATTCATTTAAAAATTCTGAATATATTGAAAACCTATAGCTATAGAAAATAATAAAAAAAATAGGGTTAATTAACTCACTGGTTATTTATCTTTGCTCATGTGATTAATTGGTTATAGTTTGTGTAGAATGGTTACTTATGTTTGGACATGAGACTATTTAGTCATTTTTATTGTTCACGGTTTATTTTTTATCGTGAAGTGATTATTTAGTTACATGAAATGACCAAACTACCCCTGCATTAATTAAGTAATTATTCACCTTTATCTTGAATTTCTACGCACGTCAAATCAGGTACCGTCCTCTATCAAGTCCTTTCTTCTCCAATGATCGTCCTCTTTCAAATCTTGCAGGGCGTTTCTTTCACGGAATTCGGAATAAGGAATACGAAATAGGGAATAAGAATATGGAATAATGAATAGGAATAGGGAATAAGGAATAAAAGATAAGAATATGAAGTTGTTTCTTTAGTGGAATGGAATAAGGACTTCTGTTATTTCTTTGGTGGAATTGTATATGGAAATGAAATGGGATGTGGTAAAATGACATATTTGCCCCTATTTGTATATGTATAATATATAATACATGTAATTTGTATTATTTATTTTTAAAAATTAAGAATAATTAAAACTTGAATATAAATAATTAAAAATTAAAAGAAAAATTCATTATTTTTTTGTTAATTTATTTAAAAGACCTATTTCATCATTTTTTTTTATAATGCAAAATAATATATATTTTTTCACAATCAATTGAATGCATAACATGATTAGAAATATTGTTAATTACACTATCCGCAACGTTTCATTAGCACACGATAATACAAGGTCCAACAAATGAACTAGACATTTGCTTGAAACTTAGCATAAATGGTCACACATACATGATATAGAACATTGATTTGACAAACAAACTACATGAACGAGGTGCTTCTTGAAACCTAAGACAACAATTACATCACTTTGAATCAACATAAACATCACAAACACAACTAAACATCACAAACATAACCATAATCAGCATAAACATAATCAACATAAACATGATTCTGAGTTTGAACATAACCCATATCGCAATTTCTAGGTTCGATCGAACCAGAAATTGGAAATCCAGAAGAGACTGGATTGAGTACTTGAGAAGACGGAAGCTTCTTGAAGAGCAGGGGAGAGCTTCGGTTTAAAATACAGAAGGGATAAGTATGTCCTTATGAAATGTATATAAGGGCAAAACAGTCATTTCCCCTCCTATCCCGAATTCATTGCCTTCTGGGCTTAGGAATTTCGAGGTTTTCACACATAATGTCTAATCCTACCTCGCCCGGAATTCGTAAGCCAAATTTTTCCAATTCCGCTAAAAGAACAATTTTTTATGAAATTCATAAGCTGAAATCCTTACACATTCCACGAAAAGAACATGTTACTAAACATGGAGGTAAAGATTCGGAAACTAGGCGCTTCCTCAAACCAAAGCTTCAGAGGCCATGTACTTCCACGACCCATGCTTTCTTCCCTTTCATCTCTGGCTCGGTACTTCCTCAATTAGGTGTTTTCTTCCCTTTCATCAGCCTAGAGATTTGTTTTCTGAGTTGATTTCACCCAAGAAAATCGGTTTCTAGGTTGAAATCAACCCATAATTTATAATTTTGGGGTTTCTTATTTGAAATCAACCAATAAATTCGAAAATATGGCTTAATTTCAACAAGAAACTGAATTTTGTCGTGTCTCACTAATCTCGTTCTTAAGCGTACGAATTGTTTTCCATATACCCCAGGTAGCGTATTTTGTAAAAATGCTATCCGAGGTAGCGTATTTTGTAAAAATGCTATCCGAGGTAGCGTATATTGTAAAAATTCTTCCCCAGGTAGCGTATTTTGTAAAAATGCTACCCAGGTAGCGTTTTTCTCAAAACGCTACCCAAGGTATCATTCGAATCTAAATTAAAATATCTACTTACTATAATGTTTTAAATATTTTAATAAATACATAATTTAATTTTTAATTAAATATCGAGTCATCGAAAAATGAATAAAAAAACCCAATTGAACCAACGCACCCTTTGGATAGTGTTTTTACAAAATACGCTACTCGGGGTATCGTATTTTGTAAAACACAAATAACGCACTACTCTGGGTAGCGCTTATGCCTAGATTTCGATTTTTTTTAATACTTACGTTTCTAAAAAAAAATTGTACAGTGCTTACTTTTTCAAAAAAACTTTGTGTTGTCTTCTGTGTTCCTTTGTTTCTAGTCTCTCGATCAGGCTAGGCCCTACATACCTCAGTATAAGTGGCGAATAGGGCGGTTTAATAAGATAATGAAGGATGTTTCCACACGCGACTCAGAGTTACGGGTGGAACGGTGATTGGTAACGACAGTTTCACTTGCTACTTCCATTGGCGTGTGGCTTTTACACCCGCGATTGGGAGTCGCGAGTAGATATACATTTGTCTTTCTTTTTATAAAAAAACTCAGGACATTTTGATACTAAATTATTAATTGGGGTATATTTTGGTGAAAAATTCGAAAATCCACATGAGTAGTTTGATGATTGGTCTAGTTCGAATAAAAATGAGCATTTAAAACTTTAACTCGATTGAACAATGTTTATGTAATTTTCTTCTTAAACGGTTTGAATAATTAAAAAAACTAATTAAATAACTAAATTAATATTATTTTGTATTAATTAATACTAATTGTTGGACCCTAAGTTACGACCCTCCGTCGAGGCACATTGACGAGCACACGAGGTAACACCCTCCAACCCTCACCTAACTCGGGATTTCACGCTTAAAATTATCATAGTCTCTCCCTCCATTATGATGCATGATTCTCGTCTTTAGAGTAACGGTTCTTCACATAATCCGCTCATTAGAGATAGGATGTTATTTATCTATATACATTCTATAAAAGATATTATCTATAAACATATATCATATCGAGGTATTATCTATACAGATATATCATATCAAGTCATTATTTATAATGATATACCTTATCACTAAGAGAATATTTTTTTATCCTAAGCCTTAATATAAGACGAGATATACAAAATATATATGCAGGTAAAACAACCTAAGATCTGCCGGGATATTAAGGTTCCACAAGTATATATATACTCCTTACAATTTTTACATATAGAGAGGTTTACATTTAATATGACCTTCACAAAAACGATACTCATCTAGATTCGATTTCACGATCAGATCTGACAGTTACAATGTATCTTAACGCGAAAAAGAGGTTATGGATCTCAATAAATCTGATTATGATTCTCAACGCGATCTTAGACACAATATCTTAATTGACAAGTAACATATAGTAAAATATAAAATCACCCTATAAATACTATGTTCTTCATTCCTATACAACTAATCTAAATTTTATTTTAGAACCATATACTCACCTAAGCATGAGAGACTCGGAGAAACAGAGACTCAGAGAAACACCTTCACTCACTGTCCCTTTTTGCAGGACGGAGCACTGGATCAAATCACCAGATATGTCTCTCCGGTAAAATTGACGCATCTCTCAACGCTTCCAAATGTCGGTGTCGTTCCACAACTTCTCTCCTTATTGTTAAGTTTGTCAACACATTTTGATTCTCCGGTGAATCTTTATGTTTTCGCTAAAGACAACATTTTTCATATTAGTTGTCACATCACCATTTACTTGGTCATCCACCTCAGTCATCACTTTACGTTTGGATAAAATACCAAGTAGCTACCTGAACTTTGGACATTTTGCAATGAGCTAGCCGAACTTTGAAAATTCAAAACAGACTACCTCAACTTTGAAGAAGGTGCAAATAGCTACATCCGTCCAATTTTCCGTCAACTGTTGTCGGAAAGCCGTTAGAAAGTCATCGGAAAATCGTTGGAAATTCGTCAGAAATAGGACGGAGGTAGCTATTTGCACCTTCTTCAAAGTTGAGGTAGCCCGTTTTGAATTTTCAAAGCTTAGGTAGCTCGTTGCAAAACGTCCAAAGTTCATGTAGCTACTTGGTATTTAACCCCTTTATATTTTGGCAGATTCATCATAGCGACGAACCACTGAGAAATTCCATCACCTGGAATTTCAAGGCCACAAATAATAATGTTGAATAAGAGTTATTTATCACAAGAGTCGGTCTGGCTCGGGAGTAGGCACGGCCTTTTTTAAGGTTAAATGTGACTCAGAACTGGTCTTAATCCAAATTAAGGGGAATATGTGGCAAAATGATTTTTAACAACAATGAAGAAATATTTGAGTGAAGTCAGGGCGCTGATTAGTAAAATTGACGACTTTGAAATACAAGTCATACTTAAAAAGAAAATCAGGAAGTAACATTTGCAACCGTGTTAGTATAAAAAAAATACAATAATTCACCATATTAGACAAAACACCTATGATTAAGTTAAGGGTAAAATACGAGTTTCCTCCTTAAAGTTTACTATGTTTTTAAGTTTTCCCCTTAATGTTTAAAATTTTAAATTTTAGTCATAGTGTTTGGACTGAATGAAAAATACCCCATTTCCGCCAGCTGACCGTTTATTACTAACGGAATGTTCATCATGTGCGTGACATGTGATATTTCAAAGGATGGAAGTGACCAAATTGCCCTAAAAATCTAACATACCCATGTCACCTTCTTCCTCCCCTGCGTGGCATTTGATGATCGATTTTGGTGCTCGACAGAGGATTTGATGCTCGCAAATCTGGAGATTTGGCTGTCAGTGTTGGTGCGGAGATCTGCAGAGAATTTGCTCTTTGCCATCTACTTCCATCTGACAGCTGATCAAACCTTCCTCTATCAGCGGTCCTTCAGTCGCCTATGATACTAGGACCAATAGGTAAAAAAGGGGTTGTGTTGTAGGTGTTGAACGATCTACTCTACACAGGTGTGGGCAACCAGGGCTAGGGCCAAACCTTCCTCTATCGAATTGGTGCTTGAACTGCAGCATCCTAACCCTTTAAACAATCTGTCTTTTACCAACCCAGATGCCAAAATTTCAAAACTTTATGCAAAACCCATTTTGTAAAGGAAGTTCTTTTTTCTTTCCTCAACACTCTGCAGCTTGTTCATCCAAACATCAGAGTACATCGATTCGGTTGAACTTGGTGTAGACACACTTGGTTCTTCCGAACACAAGTGGTCCACCGAGTCGAAGAACCAATCAAACCCGCCATTTTTACCTTTTATACTCAATTCTCCATATAAAAAACGCAAACCCAGCTCCTCAAAGTCATCAAATTGGCAAACTCCAAGAACATATTAAATACTAACCACCAAATAAATTCTAAAAATTCCATAGTTCATGATCCGCGTCTCACTCGATTAAGAAAGAAGAAACAGAGGAAGAAGAACAAGAGGAAGAAGAAGCAATGTCTACTTTGTTTGTAATGAAGGGCAATTTTTTCATTTAAACACATGACGGGATTTTTGTTTGAATTTAACAGCAATTGGACAGAAATGGAGTATTTTTCATTTGGTCCAAACATTAGGATTAGGGTTGATCATGGGCGGGCCTGGCCGGTCTTGGAGGTAGGACCGAGACCGAAATTTCGGTCTTGACATTTGGAGGATCGAGACCGACTTTGGCCAAAAAAGCCCGCCCGAGTCGGTCTCGCTTGACACGGGTCAGTCTCAGTCTTGGACCGAAATGTTTTGTCAAAATTAAAAAAAAAAAACTAGATTAGCCAAAAAAAATCACTGAAGTTTAGGTCTTTAACTCGCTCACTTCCTGTCTTTCGTCGCACTTCTCTTATGGAACCGATCCAAGAGTTGTTGAATGTTTCAAGGTCATGAATTACTAGTGTTTCAAGGGTTATGTCATGAATTTCTAGGGTTTTCTTCAAGGTCGGGACGATCCGGTCCTAGTCGGGCTTTGGGGAAAAAAGACTGAGACTGAGACCGAACTTGAAAAAAAAAACGTCTGCTCAGTCTCGGTCCTAATCTGGTCGATCTCAGACCGGTCTTGTCGGGAATTCGATTCAACCAGTCTTTTTTTATCACCCCTAATTAGGACTAAAATTTAAAATTTTAAACATCAAGAGGGAAACTTAAAAACGGAGTAAACTTTAAGGGGGAAAGTCGTATTTTACCCTTAAGTTAAATACTTGCATATATATATATTTTTTATACGTGCCCAATCAAGAAGGTGGATAGATAAGGATCGGAGAAGGTGAAAGTCTCCATTGATTCATCAAAAACCCTATTCCTTCCCGACTCTGTTACAATCCTTAATATAGACTAGTAACCCTAATCACCCATTTACCCCCTCAACTATATATAATACTACTTTACCCCAATAGATTATTTTACTACCCAATAACTCCTTATACTATATAATACCATAACATAGCCCTCCCTTTAAAGACACCTTGTCCTCAAGGTGTCCAAAACTAGTAAATCATGATAATCTTGAACAAGTGACCTCTTGAAGTTGAATACACCTTGAAAATTTCTTGGACCATTAAAACCATCATAGTTTCTCATAAGCGACCATCCAAAAGTCAAACAATTTATTCTTATCAATTGAAAGCTTCCGGGACCGTTAAAACCATCATAATCTCGTAACATTACTCGAGTCATGATGACATATCCGAATTTAGACTTCAAGCTCGGTTCATCCACTCGATAAGGTGTAAGCTTGCAAGCACTTTTAAGCAGCTCTTTTGCGCGATCGATACCAACCAAATTATCCATCTTCCTGATTTTGGATTTCTCCATGTCGATGTTAGTGGGTCCCATAAATTCTACCTCGGATGTGAAGCTCCTATCTTCCTGAAGAACAACATCCTGATCTATTAGCTGCTCCAATGGGGCACTACCAATCAGTCTCAGTCTAATGATGCCCATTGATGATGATTGAATTGCTTGTGATAGAGCTCAACAAGCTGCCGATGATAAATTACCATTCTCCATATGTTGAGTTCGAAAAAGTTTCTCCAATATAGGCCAGAAGATTCTTAATAACGTCAGCATGTGATCATCTTCACCAATTCCATTGTGTTGAGGTGTCGCAAGATGATTGAACATTGTCCTCATCTTGAAAAATCCTCTCATAGCAGAGTCAATCATCTGAGTATAAGCATCTGTACTCTGCCGCATATAACCATTGTCATCTTCACTAATAAGTTTTACAATAGCCTCAAAACTAGTTGAGAGCAACTTGCCCAACAAAGTATTCTTGAGCTCTTTATTCGGTAAAGAGTTAAGCACTAAACTAATAGCTCCAAAAATTCCTTCTTCATCTTCAATCAGTAAATGCCTCTTCTCCAAACCCTCCACTATCCACATAAAAAATTCCAAATTGGCTGGTTCATAAAGTAGAAAAGATGCATCCTCACAAACTTTACGAAAAGCAGATGCACAAGAATTGGATGATACAGATTCTGAAATTCCCATTGCAATAACAATAATAAATAATTTGTCTGGAAAGCAGACAACCACTTGGAGTAGGAGCCGACAACATCCGCGAGTGACCTATACACAATACATAAGAAGCCCTTTAACTTGTCAGGCGATCTGGAGGACAATGCTGTCACCAACTGCATTATCGCAGAGAAATAAGGGATCCATCTCTTCTGGAGGACAATCTCAGCAATCACATTGAGTGCGAAGACCTTTATTTCTACTTCCTTCTAGCGAATAAGAATATCTGCATATGTCCGGACACCAAAGAGAAGTTACTTTTGAATGAAGGTGCATGGTCCCAAAATCTGACAAATATCCACAAGGAGTTCAACAAGATTTGTTCTGAATTGGACAAGGTTATCAAGCAGATCAACGTATCCACTGTCATTACTATATGTAGATTCATCAACCTAGGCACGCAATAAAAGAGCATCGAGGAGTGCTGAAAATATAGAAACGAATACACCTGTTCTTTTTTCACTATACTCATCTAGACCAAGGATGAAGTTTGAGAGGGCAGACCAAAATTGTAAAGTTGAACCTGCGATCTCCCAGTTGTCACTTGGAAATGACACACAACTCAGGAGGGTATCTTCCAGTGCAAGAACGTTGACCCCTACTTCTTCCACTTCACCAAATATGGAGTACTTGGAACATCATCCCTATGGAACTTCTGTCACTAGCAGAACTTGGAACATCATCCACATGGAGTTTTGTCCATCCCACCACCTATTGCAGTTCCATTTGCATATCTGCCACAATTTCTCTTTTGAGCATTTCATCGAACAGGTGCCATGCAGTAGCTCTTACTTTTCTTATGTTCAAGCAAACCAGCAATTGAGATAGCAATTCAGCACTAGCAAATTTTTTGCTTACATAAGTAAAATTTTCAACCTCTTTACGGTATTTATCATCAAAGGAATCCTCACGTTCACTCCCCAAAGCATCATCGTTAAGCAGAACAATCCATGGATCAAAAATTAGACATTCACTCCAGACCCTTGATTGTTAACTGGTTTCATATTTGTCATGTGATTCCATTTCCAGGTATGGTACTACATCTACATAACTCAATGTAACTCTATCTGTGAGGCCATCTGCAAGGTCATTATCTTTGAGTTCTACCGAAGAAACATAAGAAGAGGCATCATCAAAATGAGTTTCAACCACACGTGAAACATCTTCCACACAAGTAGTTGTTTCTTCCTCAATTTTCCAATGAAAAAAGTCAACTACAAGCCGACAACGATTATCATAGAAGCATTGACCATTGAGAACAATTTGAGCACCTCAAGCATCACAGATAGAGTCAAATTGAATGAGAATTTCAATATCTGAATTGAGCGAGTATCCAATTCTTTCCACAAATCCATAATGTGAAAAACGTTGATGTAAAGTATTGGCAGAAACAGGGCAACAAAGCTCATTAACTGTCACAAAGAGGACTCGACTTGGCTCTTTGATTCGGTTTAAATCCACGACATCAGTTCCTGGGAAATAATACGTACAATCTGCCATTCTTTGTATATCTGACATGTATAAGCAAGTAGCGAGTTATTGAGTCGTCGGTAGGTCGCGGTTGGAACTCGAAGGCGACAGCTGAAGAAGTGGTGATCTGCTCTGATACCAATGTTACGTGCCCAATCAAGAAGGTGGATAGATAAGGATTTGATAAGGTGAATAGATAAAGATTGAAGGTGAATAAAGGATATAGGAGAAGAAAATAATAAAGTCTTCATTGATTCATTAAGATTCCAGAGACGTATTGGAATCACCAATAGTCTCGTGGCGGAATTGTGGGCTATAAGAGACGGTTTAACCATGGCATCGAATTTGGGAGTGCAAAATCTACATGTCGAAGCAGACGCACAGGAAGCAATTAACTTGATAATTGATGATCCATATGCAGATAGACCATTAATGCCTCTCATATTGGATTGCAGGAAACTTATTTTGGATTTTAACAAATTCAAAATCAGGCATGTGTTCCGGGAAGCAAATGGGGTGGCAGATGTTTTGGCTAAGGAAGCTGTTAATCTAGATGATCCATTTCATATTCTATTGAATCCTCCCTCAGACATTTTGAAGTTTTTTATGTTTGATAGTGAAGGAAAATCCACTACTAGAATAGTTAAAAACAATTAGTATTTAGTTTTGGTTTGTTGTAATTTTGTTCTACCAAAAAAAAAAAAAAAAAAACCTATTCCTTCCCCCACTCTGTTACAATACTTAATATAGACTAGTAACCCTAATATAACCAAAAAAAAAGACTAGTAACCCCCTCAACTATATATAATACTACTTTACCCATATAGATTATTTTACTACCCAATAACTCTTTATACTATATAATACCATAACACTTTCTCACCTACCTAACATAAAAAGGTTATTAAGTATTTAATAATATATATTTACTTTTTAATAAACGTGGACTTACTTTATAATTGGTGGGAAAAATTATGAAAAAAAAAATCTGAACTTTCCTTTATATAGATTGTGGATAATGACAAATTTTGAATTCGAATGACCAGGAAATCCAACCATATAAAAAGGAGTCCCCCGGAAAATAAGTATAATAAAAACATAGTTCTCTTTCTCTCTCTCTATATATAATATTTTAAAATATAAGCATGTACACTACTCGCGCTACGAATTCAATCACAACTCACACCATATGGTAGAGTATTGTGTCTTTTTGACACAACATGTTACCCCAAGTGGCGAGTTCAGGAGGGGGCCATTTTTTTTTCCCGATGACACGATGTTTAATAAAAAATTAAATTATATATTTATTAAAAAAATTATAGTAAGTAGATATTTTAATTGTGATTCAATTGATGTAAAAAAATGTTAAAATTAGACATACAGATTGATCATACGTTCTACCCTAAGTTGATACACAAAATTTTAACTTAAAAAATTTAAGAATGATCTTATACGTCCAAACTCAACACGGTTAACGACATTTATGCCAAAATTTAATTATCTACCTTCACTAATTATTTTAGTAGATATATAATTAATTTTTAAACATAACATCGTTTGTGACAATATATCTATATATTGTATATCTATATATGCATGTATAGTTTTTTATCTAGTGTATTATACCGTCAGTCCGAAAGTCAAAATAATCAACGTCTAGTTAGTGTCATTTATGTCGTAATTAAATTATCTACACACTGCAATATTTTTTTTTAAGTAAGTAAATAATTAAATTTTAACCTAATTCATTTATTATTTCGGTTAAATTATAGGACAAACGATGTTAGATTAAAAATTTAATTATATATCTAATCAAAAAATCCAAAAAATTTAGTGTAGGTAGATAATTGAATTTCGCCATAAATGTCGTTAACCGTGTTTAGGGGTGGCAAATCGTGCGTACATTCGTGTTATCGTACGTATCAATACGTTTATTGTGTGATACTTATCAAACACGAACACGCACGATAAGTTTATCGTGTCATGTTCCTCAACACGAACACGACACACAATTTTTCGTGTGTGTTCATGTCATGTTATCGTGTTGTCTTAAGTTAGTTAGATATATTTTCACATGTGAGAATTATAAAATAATATCAAAATAACGAATTGTTCATAGTAAGAATTAACAGTTCAAACATCAGATTTTACGAGTCTTTAATATAAAATTGATAAACTTTAAAAATTAAATATCTTAATAGACTTTTAAAAGCTATTAAAAAAATTTGTTTAAAAAAGTATTCTAAAACATAGACTTTCAAGTCCAACTTTATCGTGTTATCATGCATGTCGTGTTCTGATACCTAACACGAAAATATTTTGTTGTTTGTGCTATCGTGTTATCGTTCTGTCATATACTTCCATGAACACAATTGTTTTCGTGAGTATTCGTGTCGTGTTATCGTGTTGCGTAAAACTTGTCAGACCTAACCGTGTTGAGTTTGGACTTATAGAGTCTGAGTTATATTTTTTATAAGTCAAATTTTCATATCTTAACTTAGGGCAAAACGTATGGTCAATCCGTAAGTCCAATTTTAATATTTTTACATCAATTGAAGCGCAATTAAAATATCTATTTACTCTAATTTTTTTTTAAATTTGTTTAATAATTACATAATTTAATCTTTAATTAGATATCGTGTCGTCGGAAAAAAAAATGGTCCCTCCTCAACACGCCACCCATTGGTGCCAAGGAGCAGATGGCAAAATGAGGTAATGTGTTGTGCCAAAATGACATCTTGTCTAGAATGCTTGAGGATCAGGTCACAAAGGGTCATATCTCAGGGATCAGACCAAGGAGAGGGTGCCCAGAAATACAACACCTCTTCTTTGCGGACGACTCGATATTCTTCCTCAAAGGCCCTATTCAGAAAGCAATCAATCTCAAACATACCTTGTCTCTCTATTGTTCATCATCAGGTCAAAAGGTGAACTTTGCTAAATCTTGCTTATACTTCAACTCAGGAGCCAAGGATGATTATAAAGGGGACATCGCACGGTTATTTGGGGTCCCTCAGTCTCTAGACCCGGGTCTCTATCTGGGGCTGCCCACTGTCTGGGGTAGGTCCAAACGGGAAGCTCTCAACTATCATAAGGAACGGGTAAGAGACAAAATTCTGAATTGGAGGAGTAAACTTCTCAATCATGCGGGCAAGGAGGTCATGATCAAGGCTGTTCTTAATGCCATCCCGACATACGTGATGCACATTTTCAAACTCCCGACAACATGGTGCAACGAGGTAAATGCTCTCATCGCTCGGTTCTGGTGGGGATCAAGGGATGACTCGAGGAAAATCCACTGGAAGAATTGGGGGACCATGTCAACCCCCAAGTCGGAAGGTGGGTATGGATTTCAGGACATGCAAGACTTCAACCGGGCTATTCTGGCAAACATGGCCTCTCGGATTCTAGAGGAACCACACGCACTTTGGGTCAGGGACCTCAAGGGCCTATATTTTCCGACTTGTTCATTCTTGCAGGCATCACCGGGTAGTAGAGCTTCATGGGCATGGGCGAGTTTGCTCGAGGGCAGATCCGTCCTTTTGCGAAGTGGGAGGTGGACTCTCGGGGATGGGCTCACCATCAGGGCCTTTGAAGATTAGTGGGTCACAACTCGCACGGAGTCGACGATTCGGGCACTACACCCTTCTCCCAGTTCGGCTGACATGCGGGTGGCGCACCTCATCCGACCGGATTCAGCCACTTGGGACGAGGGAGCAGTTCGGAATCTGGTTCATCCAGATGATGTTGCCGTGGTTCTAAGTGTCCCTATCCCACTTGACACTAGGCCGGATTACCTGCGGTGGCCTTTCTCTAAGGACGGAGTCATATCGGTTCGCTCGACCTACCATTGTTTACATGTTTCGGGTCAACCTCAGGTCAACCTCAACCGTCACCCCGTTTTAGATCTACCTCAGGTGTGGAACGCCATATGGAAGGTGGACGCGTGGCCCAAAATCAAAGCGTTCATGTGGAAACTCGCTAACAACGTTTTGCCCACCCGAGACTCCTTGGCGCGTCGAGGGGTTCAGTTGGATGCGAGGTGCCCTTCGTGCAGAACGGTCGAGTCCCGCGAACATCTCCTATTCGGTTGCCCTTGGACGAAGCAGGTTTGGTCTCGATTCATCACGCAGCTATCGATCAACAACGGACTTGACTCCGTGGAGGGGTGGCTAGCCGAAGCCACCCATTGTACCGCACGGCACCACCGATCCCAGATGGATTCTTGGAGAACAATCATGATTGTGTGCTGGGTCATTTGGAAAGCGAGGTGTCGCCTCGCCTTTGATAACATCCAGCCGAGAGTCGACTCACTTTTGTTAGAGATTCAGACGACATCATTGCAAATTATCAGGCAGGTAACTAGAAGACAACCCGTACCTACTGTCACGGCATGGCGACGACCTCCTCCCAATTCGATCAAGATTAACTGTGACGCGGCATGGTACATCTCTTCTTTGACTGGGGGTTTAGGGATCGTTGCAAGAGACTCGTTCGGCAAGGTCATAGGGGGCAATTCGGCGGTCATCACTTCGGGCTCGGTCGAGGAGTGCGAGGCCGAAGCGATCCTCTTGGCGTTGGAGCAGAGATGGATGAATGTGATTATCGAGACAGACGCCTCCATCGTCATTGACCATATTCACCATAGGAGCTTCGCGTGGCGAGTTGATACCATTTTGTCAAACGCGGTTTCTCTTGCGTCATCATTAGGGGAAATCTCGTGGGTATTCGCTCCACGATCCGCTAACTCGTGTGCGGATTGGATTGCGAAGCATGTTCTACTCGGGTTGTGTCTTTCGGATTGAGTGTCATCACCACCAACCCCTTTTCTTAGATGTATTTTTGCGGATAACATTTTGTATTCGGATTCGGTTATTTCTCATGAAATGAATTAGCATGTGTTTCTTGGCCAAATAAAAAAATGACATAACACGCTACCCTAGGGTGTGTGTTGTGATTCAACTCGCACCACTTACTAACCGTGTAAGTCCATATTTTAAAATATTTATTTATATATTTATTTTTCTTAATATGTTTTTATTATATTAACTTTTTGAAAAAATAAACTTTATAGAAAGTCATTTTCTCGTGTATCCAAATTCTCCCTTTAACCGAATATATGTATAATTAATTAGTCATATATAGTGATTATGTTTAATTGTGGAGGGCAAGCTGCAACCATACATATTCGTAGGACCTAGGGTCGGGCATAATAAACGATTCGGTCGAACTGTACATGAACCGAGCTAAACCGTACCGGTTCACAAACCAAACGATTATTTGCACAAATTTGAAGCGGTTCAGAAGATGTATAAAAAATCGGTTCGCAAATGGTAAACCGTACACTTCTTGTACCAGTTTTAATATAATATTATATTTAATTTTTAAAATATATACTCTAAACCATTATACCAAAGTTGGATCAGTGACGATTTACCATATACATTAGTATAATGAATTATATATTATGGATTATGCTTTATGCTTTATGGATTATAAATTATGGTTTATGGATTATGGTTTATGGATTATGGTTTATGTATTATCATAATAAATAATACATAAACCATAATCCATAACAATAATCCATAATAAATAATTCATAATACATAAACCATAAAACTATTATGTATTATTATAGTTTTTTTTAAATATATATAAAGTGGTTCGGTCGAACCAGTTTTGAACCGGTTCAGAAGAGGTACGGTAATTTTGTCAAAAACTGAAGCGGTAAACCGAACCTCTTTAAAATGTGGTAAATGTACGGTTCATCAACCGGTTCGACCCCAAAGCGGTTCATGCCCACCCCTAGTAGGACCTGAATATATTTCGCGTTCGTCTGATCGTCTCCACATATTTGAAAATAGTTTAATATATTTACAAAAAACTTTATTTGCATTTATATTTTTTCCCGTTAAAAAATTCTGTTAAATACTTTTTAAAATTATAAAAAATAATTATGTTAAATACTTTTTAAAAAATAATTTACGGAAAAAATTATTACCATAATTTTCAAAAATATTAGACTATTTAAAACATATTGAGTTAAAAAATTATTTTATGCAAACATATCGTTATATTTTTAGATTTTTTCCTTAACCATAGCTTACAAACGTGACATTTTATCCTTCCATGTAATTAACGCTTGCGGATGTGGCAGCAGTTGGACTGTCCCCTCGGCGGACTTGGATCATCTGGGCTTACCACGTCAGCCTCAAACCTCCTCTCCACCCTGCAGCAGGCAGACGAGGTTGGATGATTCGCTACGGTCTGCCACAACTCCTTGCTCGAACGCAGTTTACAGACAAACGAGCAGCATTCCCTCCGTTGTGTCATCTGATGCGCTTGAGGCTAAACCATGGAGATTTCACTACCATTCAAAAATTCTTCAGAAATTTCACTCCTTTTCTCCTCCTCTCTCCATATTCCAAATCGACAAATCAAACCAGCAATCTTCGACAACCCAAAAGCCCTAATTCAGCTCGTTCACCCACATCGCACAGCTCTGGCGCCGTAATTCCCTCACCAGATGTAACAACAATCTGCTCCTTGCTTAGTCACCAAGACGCTTCATCTCTCGATTTCGATTCTCTGCTCAGCGATTACAAAGGGGAGCTTAGTTCTAACCTGGTTCTTGATATCCTAAGAAATTATAGGCATTTGGGTAGGGTTAAGACTCTGGAGTTCTTCTCCTGGGCAGGGTCTCAATTAAGGTTTCAGTTGGATGATTCTGTGATTGAGTATGCGGTCGATTTCCTGGGAAGAAGGAAGCTTTTTGATGATATGAAGTACCTCTTGGTCACTGTTTCATCGTACAAAGGCCAAATATCGTGTCGTGCTTTTGCAATTTGTATTAGGTTCTTGGGCAGAGATGGGAGGGTTAGGGAAGCCCTTTCCTTGTTTGAAGAAATGGAAGAGAGATTCATGTGCAAGCCTGATAATTTTGTATACAATAACATGCTATATGTTCTTTGTAAGAAGGATTCTACAGGGGAATTAATGGATGTTGCCATATCAGTATTTAGGAGGATTGAATGCCCCGATACGTATTCTTACAGCAACATCCTTGTTGGTTTGTGTAAGTTTGGCAGATTCGAGACAGCCCTTGAAGTTTTCCAGGACATGGGTAGGGTCGGTCTCGTCCCAACACGATCAGCAGTGAATATTCTTATAGGTGATTTGTGTGTAATGAGTGCGAAGGAAGGATCTGTTCAAAAAGTTAAGGTGCATCACAATTATAGACCGTTTACCATTTTAGTGCCAAACTTAGTTGGAAAGGTTGGTGCTTTAAGGCCTGCAGCTGGCATTTTTTGGGCAGCTTATGACATGGGTGTGTTGCCAAGTGCATTTGTCATTAACCGCCTTGTGTCTGATCTCTGTCGACTTGGTAAGATGGAAGAGGCGATTGAGATATTGAATGCTCTTGGGAATAGAAAGATTAGTTGCCTTGAGGAGTGTTATTCCAATGTGATGAAATTGTTATGCGAGAGTTGCTTAGTTGAAGAATCTACTAAACTGTTTGGCAATATGGTTTCGTTTGGGATTGAACCGAAACTGGTGGTGTATAATTACATTATATGCATGTTTTGCAAAATGGAGAAATTAGATGAAGCTGAAAGTGCATTTGAGGTCATGAGGAAGAAAATGTGCATACCCAATAACACAACTTTCACTGCCATGATTCATGCATATGGTAGAGCTAATAAATGGGAATCTGCATATGGATTATTCAAAGAAATGCTTTCTTTGGGCATCTGTCCTCATTTCAACACGTATAGTGTAGTTGATCGGTTACTGAAGGATCATGGAAGGATAGATTTGTGTGCTAAATTGGAAGAAAAAGTGGATGCACAAATCTTGCTCAAGCATTGTAAAGTGGGTGACTTGGAGTCTGCTTATGACAAGTTACAGTCGATGCTCCAGAAAGGCTTTCTCCCACCTGTGTACATACGAGATGCTTTTATGAGTAAGTTTCGTAGCCATGGGAAAGCTCAAATAGCTCGTGAATTGGATGAAGCCCTAAAAAGAGCTGCATCTTAGAAAAAGGTTGAAACTTGAAGTTTCCATTACCAAAAGTTCATTATGGTGATGCGTTTCTTGCCGAAAGGCCATGAAGGTATCTGTATGGTGATGAAGTGCAAGGAAATCCCAGTATCTCAGCAATCCAGTTGCCACTTATTATGTTTCATTTTTTTTTTTTCTGGAGAAAATCTCGATTTCACTTCCCACTGAAGTTAAAGAAATGAAATCACTTCCATATATTGGAATCATCATTCGTCATGGTTTAATCCACCTATCACTGACTCTCTCATCCGCCCAACAGTCAGAATGAAAAGAAGGGGGTGGGGGCCAAGGCTTAACTTGACAGTGACGTTGAAGTGTGGCCAGTTCATCATCCATGTGTGAGACGAAGATGCACACCTTTTCAAATCTCAACCTCCGACTTGAACAGATACATGCATATGAACTGCAAATGCAGATTGAAACCAAACCAACCATATAATCTTGAATTTCAGTTACCTTACAGCAAAATTTAGCTTATTAGGAGAGGAGGGCTTGATTATTAGATAGTTGATGCTAAAACGGTTGATCGCTGCAACAATTCCCTCATATTCCGACATGTCATTTGCTACTATCTGTTCATCACGACTCCTCTTTCACAGCTCATCTATGAAAAGATGTTACGCAATGAAGGAGACTATTTTGATGACGTAGCATGACATGTCATCAAATTATGGTTCTTTGGTAAGTAAATAATAAATAACAATTACAAAGGTTTAAATTACACGATCCCGTTGCGTTCAACTCCATCAAATATAAAAAAATTCAACACATCCGAAGAGGGTTCAAAAGAACTTGGAAGAGTTTTTCTAAGATAACTGTTTCTTTAGTCATAGCATTCACTACTCCATTTGCTTCTCGAAACACATACCTAATTTTGAACTTCTTGAAATCCAAAAGTAATTTTCTGCAATCAAGAATTAGAGGCATAAGAGGTCTATCAAAGTTTTATCCTCCACTATCAGATTAATTGCATCCTGGGCGTCAGATTTCACATGAAAAACTTGCACCCCATGTTAGTTGCAATGGTTAAACCATCCCGGATCGCCCAAAGCTTCGCTACAAGACTGTCTGTGATTCCGATCCGCATTTGAAATCCTTTAATCCTAACTCCCATTCATTTCTTAAGACCCTTGCTCCCCTGCCGGACCCGGGTTACCCATAGCAGATCCATCGTGTTTAGTTTTATTCATCCTTGGGTCGGAGTAGTCCAACCCACACGAATATTCACGCTTTATGACTGACACTTTTGTTTCTACTGGCTTCCGAAATTTCCTTAGCATGAGAGAATGCTAAATTAGAAATATCAATATTGAGGGGAGGATCATTAAAAATATAAAAATTCATATTCTTCCAAATGAACCAAATTATTGATGAGAAGATAAATCGTCAGTCGATCCCTTTCACATGGGGGTAAGAACTACTGCAATTCTTTTCAAACCAATTTTGAAATTTAGACAAAAAGAAATCAGTAATATGCGTAGGGATAACAATTTATGACCACACTTTTCTGGCAATGAAGCGGTCGCGCAAGATGTGCATTGTATTTTCCACATGATTGACACAAATTTTGCACATAGGAATGATGTTAATGCCCTTCCTATGAAGCATGCTAGCCGAGGAATTTTTGTCATGATTGTTGATCCAGATGAAGAATTTAGTGCGAGGAATTGAGTCGCATTTCCAAATCCATTCCCAGTTGTTTTTTTCAGTTTCAATAGCATGGTTTTACACTCTATTCCTCTTAATAAAGTGATGAACAACGGAAACAGCTGGGATCCTGATAGGATCTCCCATCCAAACTTGTCTATCTGGCATGACTATGATAGTACTTCTGGGGATGCCCCAAATTTTTTCTTTTTATATTATCAGGCAGATGAAAAAGAAGTTTGTGAGAAGTCCCACTCTCCTGATTGACGAATCAAGTCTTTCACTTTCAGATTATCATCACCAATGGGTAAGGGACCACTGATGAGGAATCTAAGATTGACCTGACCCAAATATGGAAGAAAAACTTCCAAGAAACTTCACTTCGGTCGGCGGCCACGATTTACACTTTTGGCCGAAAGCTCACCGACAACCTCGGACATTGGTGAGCACCGACTCTAGGTCTCAATTATATATGTTTTTCCCTTAAGTGAAACTACACTCATTCATGGACATTTGACATTACCAAGTTGAGGCATGATCAAATTATTTTTTTAGATTACAATATCAAAACTTTCATGTTTTGACGTTAAATATAAATAGGTTAATAGTTTTAATGTTTCTATATGTTTGGATCATGTGATAGGATGATATCATAAGTTTTTTCGCGTGGTCGAATGATTCGTTATATTTTAAGATGTTGTCGTATGGTCCATCAGTTAGGCTACCGTTATATTTTTCTGTTAAATGGTTCACTTCAGCATCACGTCATTGTCACGTAGATATATAATATAATATTTATTTTAAATAATAAAAATATATAAATTTTAAGGCAAAATCTAAAAATTCTTTTAAAAAATTAGAAAATAAATTATAACAAATAAAAATTATTTTAGTTTTTTTTTTTTAAAACTAAAATTAGAAAATTAAATTCTAAAATATATTATTTATAATTTTATTTAAAAAATGAAAAACAGGGAAAAAATAGTCAATGACTCTTGAGTCCAATTGACTCAGCCAAGGGTCGAACCCTGAGCTAGGTTAGACCCCGACCAAGTCGCGGCCCTTGGAGTCCAATTGAACCAGACAGGGTTGAACCCGAGATTGGGGCCCGACCCAGACCTGGTCACCCAAGTCAGGCGACTTGGTCGGGGTTCAACCCAGGGTTCGACCCTAGGCTGGCTCAATTGGACCCAGGAGTCCTTGACTAATTTTTTTTCTTTCTGTTTTTCAATTTTTTATTTAAAAATAAATTTATAACAATAATTTTTATATTTTAATTTTTTGAATTTAGTTTTATTGTTTGAATTTTAATTTTACTAAATTTGTTTCCCAAATTTATTTATATATATATATATACATATATTTATATTTATTAATATATAAAGTTTTAAAATATATTTTTTTAACTTTTTCCTAATTTTTTTTCTATTTTTCCTTAATTTCTTTTCTTATTTTTCCTATTTCTTTTAATTTTTTTATTTATTTAATTTTTAGTTTTCATATGTCACGTCACGTCTGTATTCTGTTAGTAAAAGTTGACGGTCAATAATAATTTGGACTACATACCAACATTGTGAAACATAAAGTACCAAGAAATAATATAAGGGTACTAACTGATAACATGTGGCAAATATATGGTACCAATGGAACCATTAACCCATATAAATATTTAAAAGATATTATTATAATAATAATAATACAAAAGGAAAATTCTATGTGCAAACATTGATTATTTTATGTAACCACTTTTGTTGAAATACTAAAATGTTCTAATACTTTTTACATATTTACCCTTACTATTTAAAAAAAATATCAAATCAAACCCATATTTTTGTGATTACCAAATTACAGTTTAAAAGTGTGAAAAAAAAATCATGTTTTTAACAAGTTTTGAACCATATACCTCTTAGATACTAGTTAAAATTTTTATCACTACACTAATAATTTCAATTATTTTTGATATACTTCAAATATAATTATTCAAGCAACTCTCATATTAATATATTAAACATATTTATGAGAAATGACTGAAAATGGTACAACATGTTTGCACAAAATTGTTTTTTAGCCCAAAATGTTTTGAATGGTCTAACATGTTTAAAAATGATGGTAATTGCTACTTCCGTTAATTCTCTATTAAAAATTCCATTAAATATTTTTTATATTTCCAAAATTAACTAATTTTTTTCTAAATGTTACAACTAAACCCTACAAACTTACATTAATGTTACAAACAAGTCCTGACTCGATTCGAGACGCACCAGGGGTCCCAAGCCAAGTTCTGAACCCAGACCAAAGGACCCCGATTGGGGCTCAATTGGAGCCCCAATCGTCTGAACCGAACATGTGGTCTCGGTAAAATTAGTAAGAGTAAATATGTAAAATGTTATTTCCTAAATGGTGAAATATTACATTGCCCCTTAATGTTTAGTCAGATTCTGAGTTTCCCCTTTAAAGTATAAATCATAAATTTCCCCCTCATGTTTTGCAAAAGTGCAAGTTTGCCCCCTCTGTCAACTTTTCATATAAATTTAACAGAATAAGTTTTGAAAATTTCCAAAATATTAGAAACTTTTAAAAATGTCACAATTTAACCCTTTTAAATTTTTTCAAATGTTACAATTGAGTACCCCAATCGAGGGGGCTCGGGTTTATGTCTCAAGTCCCAATCGAATCAGAACTCAATTGTAACATTTGAAAAAGTTTAAAAGGGTTAAATTGTGTAATTTTTAAAAGTTTTTGTTATTTTTACAATTTTCAAAATTTATTATGTTAAATTGTATGGAAAAGTTGACGAATGAGACAAACTTGCACTTTGGCCAAACATGAGGGAAAGAAATTCTACGTTTTAAACTTTAGATGAAAAACTCGAAATCTGGCCAAATATTAAGGGTAATATCGTATTTTACCATTTTTCCTAAAAGTTACAAATATGTATAAGGGAGATTCTGTTTGCAGACCATCAACTACTTTATACATATCACTTTTGTTAAATGACTATAACGCCGCAATAGCTTTATACATATCTGCCCTTATTAATTTTAAGGAAACTAATTATTAAATCGACCTCATATTTTTGTAGTTACCAAACTACAATCCAAAATTGTGAAAAATTCATACTTTTAGTAAGTTTTGAACCCTAGACCTCTTACATATACTAGCTAAATTTTTTTACCACTATACTACTAATTTCAATTATTTATTTTTATGCTTCAAATATAGTTATTGAAGCAACTCTCATATTATTGTATAAAATATCTCATGTTTATTTATTAATGCTCTTTAGTAATTAACATATGTTCAACGTCGTTTGTTTAATTATAGTTTTATTTTAATTATGTATCTATTGTATTATTTTTTGAAATGGTTGAAAAATAAGTAATATTCTAAATTTAGTATTTATAGGCTACCAGAATACTCATTTTTAAAATATCATTTTTCAACAATCACTAAAAAAACAGAAAGATTATAGTACGTAGATAATTAAATTAAAGTTATAACGACACATATGATGTGAAGTTTCAATTTTCACATCGATCATAAAATTTGATCAAAATAGTGTTGACCGTTGATCAAATTTTATGATCAATGTGAAAATTGAAACTTAACACTATATGTGTCGTTATAGCTCTAATTTAATTATCTACATACTATAGTCTTTCTGATTTTTTAGAGATTTTTGGGAAAAAATATATTTTGAAAATGAGTATTCTGATAGCCTATAAATACTAAATTTAGAATATTATTTATTTTTCAACTATTTCAAAAAAAAACTTAATACAATAAATACATAATTAAATTAAAACTATAATAAAACAAATGATGTTGAACATATGTTAATTACTAAAGAGCATAAAAAAATAAACATGAGATATTTAATACAATAATATGAGAGTTGCTTCAATAATTATATTTGAAACATATAAAAATAACAATTGGAAGTAGTAACGTAGTGATAAATCTTTTAGCTAGTATGTAAGAGGTACAAGGTTCAAACTTGCTAGAAGTATGAATTTTTCACAATTTTGGACTGTAGTTTGGTAAGTACGAAAATATAGGGTCGATTTGATAATTAATTTTCTTAAAATTAGTAAGGACAAATATGTATAAAGCGCAGACCAGATATCTAGTAACAACATAATCCAACTCTTTTTGTTGATCATTCCGTTAGGAAATGGTATTAATCTAAACAAACTGCCATAAGTTGCTGACTTGAAATGCAAGAAATCCCAACCATAGTACCACAAACATGGAAAGCAACTTCTGAACCCGTACTACTACTCTAAGCAGCTACCTCTTGGACAGATTCGTTTGAGGAGACATCCTCGAAAGTGGGTGCCTTGGGGATGAGGCCAAGCGTCTTGAACATGAGCTGATCTGCATCGAAGTCATTGTTGGGGGTTGTCAGCAGTTTGTCTCCAGTGAAGATGGAGTTGGCACCTGCAAGGAAGCACAGAGCTTGCTCCGGCATGGAGAAACGAACCCTCCCTGCCGACAATCGGACCATTGCCTTTGGCATTGCAATCCTTGCAGTTCCAATCATTCGAACCATCTCCCATATCTCAACTGGCTACACAATCCAAAACAGAAAAGATATATATTATTATAATTATTGACGCCATTTAACTTTTTATGCGTTTCTTTGCAACTTTTCTATTTGGATATCTATACTATTTATATAAAGCAGGGCAGTAGTGGACTCCATTTTTGTTTTTCAGTTTCATCACTCTCTGCTAAATTTAAATTTAATGAAAAATAATAACAGTAAGAATCCAACACAAGACAACGTAACATCATAAACCATTCAATCAAAATGCATTTTAATGTATCTATTTGAATACATAATACATACACTGCATATAAAAACAATGGTTGTGTTTACCTTTTGATCTTGGAGAGGTGTGCCTTTAACTGCAAGTAGAGCGTTGATGGGAACACTCTCGGGATGGGCTGGGAGTGTTGCCAAAGTGTGCAACAAACCAATTCGGTCTTCTTCTGCTTCTCCTAGACCGATAATTCCACCTACGTTTTGTAGGAAAAGAGCAAAAACAAGTACTTTAATCCCCATGAAGAAGTAAATATTAACGTCATCTTTAGCTGATGCTCAATCTCGTTTTCAGCTATTTTCTCCTTCCCTCGTTCTACCATGACAAACTGCCTTTAAGAGATTAGTAGATTTAACTTTCAACAACAATCACTAAATCAGCACCATGCAGCGTGACACATCTGCCCACACCAATGACAAATGTACACTACTTATCTTTGTCCATAAAAAACATTAATAATATGCCAAACGCTATAGGTTAAGATTTTCCTTCCTAGAGACATTGCTATTAGCTAGATTTTTATTAGAGAACTGAATTTTCTCCACCAGACAAAAAATAACTTCAGAGCTTGGGGAATCATGCATATTTATATGCAATGTCTTTATGTAGCCCGTTGTTTGTAAAATAAAAAATTGTACCTAATCGTGTTATACCATAGATTGCCATGCCACCCTATATCACTTATGTTAATCAGCCATTAAAATTTCATAAAGCAGAAGATATAAATCTGGGAAGAAGAGGATTTTCAGGATAAAGGAAATTCATTCAAGTACCTGAACAAACATTGATCCCAGCATCGCGGACAAACTCAAGGGTTTGGAGACGTTCATCATAAGTTCTAGTGGTGATAATGGTGGGATAATACTCCCTTGATGTATCTAGATTATGGTTATATGCCGTCAGACCAGCCTTCTTCAGTTCGAGGGCTTGTTGCTTCTCTAGCATCCCTAAAGTGCAGCACACCTCCATCCCCATTTCCCTGATAAAATAAAGAGGATAAAATCTGTTAGGTCAGGCATGTACAGAGACCGAACAGGCAAAAGAATGCTTAATTCTGCAGTTGTTCTTCCAGTAGAATCACAAAAAGAATGCTTACTGTAGAATCACAAAAAGTTAAACTTTTGAGCTTGTGCAGAACAGCTAGAGAAAGAAATGCTAGAAATGTCTTATAAGACCACCTTATTTCTTTTACATATTCAAGGATATGACTAAAGTTGGTCTTCTTCCCAACAGTGTCCCTCCAGGCAGCACCCATGCAAAAGCGTGTGCTACCAGCTTCCTTTGCCTGAAAATGAATGGATTACAACATTTATACCACTAAAAATAACAGTAGACAACCAGAAAAGGGGGAATAAGTTGCAACTAACGAAAATGAATGAGAAACAATTTGGTCCAGATTTGCAAGAATGTTGTGTCTATGGACTCATCCAACACCATTAGCCCTTTTAAACAGACAAACAACCCCTAAACTGTTGACACAATTCAACTTTCCTTCTTGGGCGGCCTTGGTGTTCAACCTCTATAACCAAGAGCCTAAGTCAAACACCATGACCTCATAAAATTCATGACATCTTAAATCTCCATTTTAGTAGACTTGAATCACCCTTTCTACGCACAATCGAGAATTAAACTTAATCTCAATTCCAAGTATTTCTACTAGCATAAGCTTCTAAATCAATTTATAAATGATCATGTGAAATTTAAAACGATTCAAAAAGCTAACATATTATCTCACGCAGCAAACGTGCAGCTAGCATGCATCGTTTTCTCATGAACGCATATCAAACTGTAATGCTGCAAGAAAATAATCTTAAAAAATACTAGTAGATCTATCTATATGACATTATGTCATTAGTGAGGTACCGTACCAAAAGTAAACCAGGAGCAAGATGCAAAAATGGGGAATAATACACCCAAACTATAGCATTAATGCTCAAAGAAGAACAATGTATTGGTGTACATAACAAAAATGGGACCTTTTGAGCTGCTTCAAGAACATCGTCCTTCGTCATAAGCTTTTGAGCTTTCAATCCGGTGCTGTACCTTGAGGACTGTGGACAATACGAACAATCTTCACTACATCCACCTGTCTTGATAGAGAGGAGAGTGCACTGTTGCACTTCCCTGAAGTTGTGAGCGTGTCTATGGACTTGAGCCTGAAAAGAAGTGGTTTTATGGTAAAATTACAACAATGCTGCATGTAGCATTTAGATTGTACATTGAGTAGAACCAAGTAGTTACTTATTTATATACTTTAATAAATAATCTCCTGTTAAAGAGTATGCACAAAATAAAATACATATGGCAAATTCAGTGGCATAATTATCTAAGTACGTGAATGTAGATTTTCTATCCTTCATGTGAAAAAAAGCTCTCCAGTCCATGGCAATGCAAAATCTCTTTTGCCAAAATTTATCAATATGCAGTGTATAAACGATTTGAAAAAATGTTTATGACAAAATATCAAGGTTTTGCAATGACAATTGATAGAGAAACCTAAAGTAGTTAAAAGCAGTTTAAATCATTGTGGTTTGCCATTAAATTTGAATGTAATTCATATGAATTATCACAGCAGGTCTTTTTCATGTAAAGTTGGGCTGACCACTCAGTCTTGCCTAAACCCTTCAAGCATCGAAATAAATTAACTTGCTCATGGACTAGTTAGTGGGGCAGTTAATAAGAAATAATCTTTAGATAAGATAGAAACAGCACATCCAGTGCAAATAGAAAAGTGGGGTTAGTTGAGCTTTCCGGTATAATCAAACTTGTCCTGATGAACAAGTGGAAAAACATCAAATGGGTTTCAATGCAATATAATTTACATGGGTGTGTTTTCAGTACAGATATCATTGCTTAAAATCATTGTTTCATGGGTTAAGTACCTAATTGCTAGCTGAACTTTGAGTATCTGAACAATTTGTCAATTGATTTGTTTTTCAAAAAATTGCTAGTTGACTTTACATAAAGTTGCAATTTGCTAGCTTGATCTAATTTGTGTGCATGTCTCCATAAACATGTGACAACAAATTAAAGGAGCTAGCAAATTGCAACTTTATCTAAAGTCAGTTAGCAATTTATTTACAAAAAAAGTTAAGCTAGCAAATTGATCAGACCCGCAAAGTTCAACTAGTAAGTAAGTAATTATACCTTGTTTCATTTTAAGAGCAAATAAAGAAGACCACTGATCAATTACGAACTCCAACAGATAAAAAGTTAAAATCTTACTCAGTACACTGTTTCCCTCTATTAGCTACTGCAATGAGTATGGATCGGAACAGTCACTTCTCTCATATAGCAGGTTCAACATTCAATACAACTTACATAAATATGATAAACCTTCACTTGGGGCAAATAAATGACATTGGCAGGACCTTGGTTAACTAACCACCATATTCCCTTCAGATTTGGCCAAAGAAGTTTAACTTTGCCACGCAGCTTGACCTTAAGTCTGGAAACAAACTTGCCACAGACTACTTATGTTGTTCATGCAATGCGCCAAATTGCTAAGAATACAGAAATGAAGGAGAAAAACTGCTTACACCATGGAATAGGAGATCAAGAACAGGGGAGTCGTAAATGGACTTAATCTCATCTCGGGTCCAATCGTTTCTGGGTCCATCTCTAATGGTCCGCTCCGCATGGGCAGCTGCCGCCGAGGAAGTCTATGAGCAGCTACTGAAGAAAATAGACTGCCAATACGGCCTCACATTGCTCCGATATGCCCAGCGAGTCAGCAGCATTTTTGCTGTAGTCAATATGTTCCCTGTAGTTTACGAGATTTTAGAGAAGAAGACAACCACGACGACTGTGTTATTGAATTGGCAGAGAAGAAGCAAGCAAGAGGAGTTGGTGTCGTCAGAAATAAAGTGGCCGCCGGAGGGAGAGAATTATTCCGACGGGTAAGTGGTCTCCACCTATTAAGAACTACTTAATACCTACTCCCCCAATTTTACACCATAATATACTTCAATTAATAATGAATTAATAATTAAAGGGAAAAAACATGTTTCACGAAAATGGTTTTTCAACCAATTTGATGGTTTTAGGTACAACATGTTTAGTCAAATGGTTTTTGGTACTTCCGTCTGACTTCTGTTGAATACATACGTTAAGATAGCACGTAGTCTGTCACGTGACTCTGCCTTTAGAAAATAAATGTTGAAATACCATTTATGCCTTTATCAACCTATATATTATCCCGCCCAAATGTTTGTCGAACTGGTGTGTTGTGTGTCGTGGGAAGGGTGTGCTGCATGTCTCCTTGAAACTGGTGGGAAGCTTGAAGATTGTTGTTGAAGTTCTCCATGCCTCCAGGTAAGTACTCTACGTCTTCGTCTTCGTCTTCCAAACCGAAGTCCCCACCGATGACATTCCACGAGTATGACTGCCGATTATGCCACTGTGGGTTGTTGTTGCATGCAATTCCAGCTGGTACGACGAAGAACTTCGGGCGTATGTTCTATGGGTGCCCAAGATATTCGGTAATTTGGGTTTAATTTGTCCCAATTTTAGTAGTTTGGAAACCCTAATTTTGAATAGTAAACTGAATTTAATCATCCCTCATCCACTAATTTTGTTCGAAATATGCAATGGAAAACGTCTTCATGCGAGAGTCACTGCAATTACTTTGAATGGGCAGACCCTCCAATGTGCGAGTATGGAAAGAGGGCTTTGAAGAAGTTCGACACAGTCCGGGCCGAATTGAATGATGAAATTGATTCCCTGCGTTTGATGGTGCAATATAAAAAAAAAGATCATAATTTCAATGTTCATTATGATATTAGGTATTGTTGTTTGGGTCATGATGTAATGTCAGAGACTAGTTAAGTTGTTAGTGTTGAGTTAATGTGTTAGTGTTGAGTTTCAGTGTTAGGTTGTGTATTGGACCTAATGTGATATTAGGTAGTGTTTAGTTTATGTGTTAGTTTCTGCAAATCAGTTTCTGTACCCACCACCTTGAATGGACAATTCTGTACCTTGCACCCGACGATGACCCGGGTGGCACAATTCTTCTGATTGAAGTCCGGTTCATATCCCTCTTGGATGCTATGATCAACCATGTACTCACGGAATGCTTTCGCATCCACAAACAGCATCCTGAGTCTAAGCTCCTTTTTCGCCTTACCGGAGTTATTCTCAGCATCTACTTCTTGGTCAATAATATGAGGTCTTTTATGACTTGTGACTTCATCCTCAACATCCGAGGGTGGTGAAGTTCTTAACGTGTCACTCGGATACTGCCCTTCGTTGAAGTTACTTGCATCCACCGCTTGAAAAGAAGTAAAATTCTCCTCGCCATCCATTCCAATCATATCATCATCTTTGTCATGCCTGCGAAGGAAAATGCAATCGCATCATTGTTTATTGTTCATCACGTTTCAAATCAAAATTGAAGGAAAAAACATACCTTTAGTTGCAGTCGTTTCTACCACTGTGATGTTGTTTATCTTTCCCCTTACCATGTTTCCTTATGTTCGTATCATCGAAGCTGTCATCGGTAGAGTCTAAATATCTTTCGTCCATTTTTCTTGGCTTCCAATTTGGATCGGAAACTGAATCGGAATCTAAATCTGTCTCTGTATTTTGTTCCGACTTATCCACTCTATCATCAGCAATAGCATCCTCCATTGGTCTCTTGCCTTTGTCTTTTTGACATTACTGTCCAACAAAACCGAACAAAGACATTACTAAATCATCCTAAGCAATAAATCAGATAGTACCGAACAGAACAAAGACAGAACAAAAACAGAAACAAACACAAAGGCAGAACAGAAACACCAAAAATCAGACAAACAGAACTGAACCAAAAATCACCAAACAACCTAATCAAGACAGAACAACACTAAATCAGACAGTACTGAACCATTTTAAACATTAAAAAGCAACACTTGTTCAACATTATCAGTAACCGACCACATCAAGATCAACAATCTCATATTTCGGTCCTAAACACATAAAAATCCACACTTTAGACTATAATAACCAAGAAGATACTCACCTTAGTGTTTGGATAAATTTCCCTCGGCGAAATCTGCAGTTGATCGACACAAACCAACACCAAATGGGAGACAAACCAGCAGCAAACCAGAAGAAGAACCAGAGATGGAAGCCACAGAGACAAACCAGCAAATAGGAAAAGACACGGAAATCGCCGAGAAGGGAACCAAGGAGACGGAGAGGAGACACCAGCACGGGGAGGAGAAGACAACTGCAGTACCCAAGAACAACCAAGTACAAAACGGAACAACTAAGGATGGGGCATTTAGGTCTTTTCCAATTTGATTTTCAACCGAAAATCCCGTTTGTAAAGGCACGTGACATAAACGTGACAACTTAACGACATAATTAAACGTTTTGTAGACGGAAGATTCATTTACCATCATTTACAAACGTATATAACCTTTAACCATCGACAAAAAACAAATAGCACCAAAAACCATTTTGGTGAAACATGTTGCACCATTTTCATACTTTTCACATAATTAAATATCAAAATGTCATATGGAGAAAATAAATACAATTTTATATTCTCATTACCGCGAATCTCAAAACCCAATTCAGAACCAATTCAGTCGAATCACTTTATTTTTTTAATAAAAAAAAGTTTTGTATATCAAACACGTGCATGACTCAACTCCAGACATTCTTGGAGTGTTCCTTGATGCACCGAGAACGTCTGAAGTTGAGTCATGTATGTATTTGGTATATAAATCATATTTTTTTTATTAAAAAAATTAAGTGGTTTGACCGAACCGGGAATGAACTGGTTCAGGTATCTACTTGCTCATTCGTGTAAGTTCAGGTACCTGTTTGCTCCTCACGTGATATTTTTTGTTTATTCTTAACGGAGACTAACGGTAGGTGACTATTTGCTTATTTAAGAAAGTTAGGCAACCTATTTTCTACAAAATAAAAATAAAAATTCAGGTACCTACTTGCTAATCAGTGTCAAATTCGGGTACCTCTGTGGTAGTTCTCCCTTTAAAATATAAATAACTATTTAACATCCTATTTAACATCGTTAAAAAGAATAATAACCAAATAGTTAATTAATCCAAAAATTAACTAGTATGAGTTTTGGAAATTAAGTTGATCAACACTTTTATCGTAGCATGACTAAAGAAGATATGGTGGAGGAGGGAGGTTTAGATTTACAAATAGCAATTCCCTTTTTCATTCTCAAAAACTCAGTCAAATATATGCTTTCACAGTATAGAATAGCAACCACTCCTCCCAACAACAACAAAAAACCATTCTTATTCCCACATAAGAAAACACAAACAGAGCTTCTCGCCAAGAAATACATGTCTGCTCAACATTTCAAGACTGGTCATTTCTTCCAACTCGTTGTATTCATCCTTCTTGTAAGTCCCAGATTCTTTCTTGGCAGAGACCACCATAACAACACCTGATAAGTAAAACGGTAAAGCTAAGAAAGATAAACATAGACCCCAACTAGCATCAACGACAAAGTAAATAGAAGCAAGCAGAATCCCAAGTAGTAGATGGGTGGTCAGAGTCAAGACAAAATTAACTCTACTTTTATTATGTCTTACTGCAGACCGAACTTGTGCCTTGAACCTTCTCTTCTTATATGTGAATCTCAAACATGGTAAAGATAATTTATCAACAACTCCTCAATATTGACAGGTAAAGGCACCTCTGACTTTCACCTAAACAGCAAGTAAGGAGATAAGTGTTTCACTTTCACACTAATGCATCAAAAAATTTCATCACTCACCTCTAGTTTGCTTGTGCATCTGATCAACAGATGCTCATTTTGACATGCATGCAAACCAACCGTTCCAGAGTTAGCCAGTAGTTTCTTGCTTAACTTCAACTTTAGCTCTCTCTGCAGCAGCTCTTCTCTTTGCCTGAATTTGATGTACGAACTCTGACACAATGATGTAGAACCTAGGGGAAAGTTTACTAGATGAAGATACGTTAAGCCCTGCTTTCCTCAATGCTCTTGTCACATCCTTTAGAGATTTCTGGAAGTGGGCCACACAGAGAGACGTAGTGTTTGATCTTAGAATTGGCTTTCCGCATGTTATAGGACCCGCTTGAGCACTACATAAAAGATAATAACCAATCAGCATGCAGTCATCAATTGAAAACTATATTAACTGATAGCGTGAAGGGAGGAACCACACAGTTTCCATTTAGAATCATTTACATTTTACAGTCCTCTTTACAAAATACTACAGTTTTCAGAGAGCAATCACATGGCTTCTTCCACAGGGTTGTTATTCGGAAAATTTATTAAGAATATGGCAAAAAAAAATGTTTTTTTGATTTACTAATTTACTAGTTTGGATTAGTGTTCATGTATAGTGTAAGACTCACATAATTTTCTATTGAATGACATGAGCTTTTAATGTTGGGCAGTTCAAAATATTAACAAATATAGGATACAGCCTACTTCTAGGAGATATTACCAAATACTATAACTCAATTACCTTTCTTTATCAGCTAAAGATAAATACTTCCATTTACTGTCATAAAACGTGCAAACATATGCTGTATCAATATTTGAATTACCAATACATAGAAAGCACATCCATTACATGATTATGTATTTGACTTTGCAAACTACAATGTCATGAATCCATTATCCCATTCCATAGAATACGCACGAAAGATATAGGTGATAGGACCCAAATAAGCTTCGAATGCTCTACTTCTACAGCTTTGAACCTTAAAAAAATGTCTACAGCTTTGCTTACTCAAAGGGCTAGGGTACTACTCAAGTTTTGCAGAGTGAAACTCTTAAAATAGTGATAAAGGTAATGTCTAATGGCCTCTCAAAGTACGGGAGTTTCAACTCCCTAGGATGATTGAGAAACTGGAATTAAGGGAAAAGACTCTTTTCATATGAGAGATCCTAACACTGCCAAAGGATCAGTGTTAACCCAACAGACAGTCTAAATTTGCATCTTACACGTTGGACATAAGAAAGATGGCTTACTACATGACTGACCCAACTGAAAACCAAGATGAGCTGAATGCTTGGAGGTGCCTGGTGAGTTTTTGGAATACACAAAAAAGCCCTTTATTAGGATTCTTTTGGTTACAAACAAACAGACATTTTCCTGTTTCGTATCTTTAAAGTGTAGTCCAACCCTTTATCTCAAGAAAGGAATTTTAGGGGAGGTCAAGCTCAAGCATCTGCCATCTGGAATGAGTCAAGGCACACAGAGAAAACAACTCCAACATCATGCGCACTCCAACTTTAAGATCACAATTTAGCATCAACAAATACGTGAAATGAAAACAAATTGCTAAGTAAAACTAACTTTCCAAATGGTAGATAATGCAAAAGGGAGAGATATCTTAGGGATTAACAGCTCTGCTTCACCAATCTCATCATATAAAACTCGCTCATTACTCATTAGATCTCATGGTTGTGGCAACACAAAACATCAGAGAAGATGAGGACAACAGGAAAATGAAGGCACGTTTCTATTTACACTTTGGTCTTAAAAAAGTATTCCTATTTGAACTAGATAAAGCTCATTAAAGGAAATAGTATGGATGGTGAGGGAAGGGAGGTAACAAAAACAACTTCTTCCTTGGAATTTGGATAAGGTTTATTCAGAGGAAGGAAATTGAGAGGTTTGAAATCCCAACTCTTGTTCCTAAAGCAAGGAAAATAAGAAACTCAAAGCAAAATCCTACACTTCCTGGCCTCTTTCCTTCCCTTAATTGAATAGCAAGGAAAATGAGAGATGGTAAACCCATTTATTTTCCTAAGAAATCATTCAATTAGGTGGATAACCAAAAACCTTTGGAAACGAAATGCAGATTTTGGAGGAAAATAAAGCCTACAGTTTTCCAATTTCTTTACACGTCTCTTCTTTCCAATCCATACAAAAAGCTCATTCCCCTTCTTCTCCTCTCCCTTTCCTCCAATCTCCACAATCCGAACATACCGTAATGATAAAACATGGCAATTCAGACCTTTTTACATAAGTTCTAGGTCCACAAGTACAATACCCAGAAAATAATCGCAGCTTCAAATAAAAGAGAGGAAAGGGTATACCTTTTGATCACGTGGACACAAGGCGTGTAGAGCTTCTGCTTTGGATCCGACAGTATATGGAGGTGACAGAAGCTTGTCAAAGCCATAGCCTTGAGCTTACACCCAACAAAAGCGCACCTCTGATTGTTACTGCTTGCGTCCAAATCGACCCGATTACTAACAGAACCGTTGTTATTACCGGGATGTTGGTTACCATTCTCGCCGGAACCCTCAATGTCAGCTAAATGCGCATCGCGGACCTCAACATCCTCCTCGCGCTTTGCCTCTCTGAAGGGACTGACACCGTACTCCCAGTAGTACTCCCGGTACTGGATCTTGAGCTCCTCCATGAGAGCCCAGTAGTGGTCGCGGTAACATCGGGATAGCTGCTTCAGTCGATGGGAGCGTAGCCTCAGGACCTCGGAGCGCGTGAGATGAGACGCGCGCGACAGGGTGAGTAATTCGGGAGATGGGTTGAGAGGATTGGCGGTCACGGGGCTGACGGAGGGCTCCGACTGGATGGAAATAGGGTTTGGGAGATTGGAGTGGGTTGTGCAATTGTTGATGGTAGCAAGGTTGGGAATTTTGGGGGGCTTTGAGGAAGAAGGGTGGTGAGGCTTGAGAGTAGACGCCATTCTCGATTACCGGCCGCCCGCCACCTTCTCTGCAGAAGTCCAGGTTTATATTTTTTTATCAACGGTCTAACTACCACACCGGGTACGTTTTTGATTTATTAACAATATTAATATCTAAGACAAACAATACGAGTCAACACAGCCAAGAGATGGAGTGGTTGGGCCGTTGAAACCTTTGGGTTATCAGGCCCAGGAAAGTCCCCGGGCCCATTACTGCAGAGATGCAGGCCCTGGAAAGGGAAAACCTCTAGTGCGGGATTCCATCGCCACTGGCGAGGGGCTGAGACACGTGTGGAGCCTTAGTGGATTTCGAACGGAGGTGCCTTGGCCGATAATCACAGTTATTCACTCGGTTCATTAAGAATTACAGAACGGGGCTTACAATCTCTTGGTAATTTTTTTATAAATAGATATTTATATAAAATGGCGGTAGTTATATCAATAAGGCATTTTTTATTTTTCATACTTAACATATATTTATGGGAAAAGTATGAAAAACCACCCGGATGTTTAATTTTTTTTGTAACTGGACCCGGATGTTTTTTGTCGCAATTAATAAGTGCCGTATGTTTCGTTTTGTTTGTAATCCCACCTTCCGTCTATTTGAGCTTTGAGCTGTTAAATGTCACGTGCCTTGCACGTGACACCGTCAATTTTGAACCGAGCCGTGTACAAAGACAATTATACCCTTGGCAGCCCATCACCTTCTTCCCTCGGTTTTATTTGTATTCCCTCCCCCAAATCCCCAAAATCCATCACCTTTGACCGAAGTAAACCCTCTCAATCTCCTCCCTCTGAAAATCTTCCCCTGCAGCCCCGACCGACGAAACCTCACATCCCCGACCGTGCCGACTGCTCCACCGAACCCCCACTTCGCCCAGACCGACGAACCCCCACCGATTGCTGCTGGTGTTCTCCTCCGACTGTTGGTTGCGTCGATTGAAGGTGCGTCTCCTTTCTCCCTTCTCAAATGGCTCCGATTTACTGTGATGTTGTTGTTCTTAGTTGCCGCTGGTTTGCTTAGGGTTGAGTCGTTTTTTTGCTGTGGGTTCGTTCGGTTTGTGTGGTGTCCGATTTTAGGGTTTCCCTAATCGGTTGGGTTGTTTGATTTCTTGCAGTGTTTTTGGTTGAAAGGTTTGATTTATTGCCCGAAGGAGTGTGTTGTGGTTACGATGGACAAGACCCGTGTTTACAGTTTGTCAATCAACTACGAAGGAATTTTTGTCGATGGAATTTGGGTTGGTAAAACGGAGGTCACCGACTTAACTGAGGAGTTAATCACTTATGACACGTTGGAGTTGTTTCTGGAGTACTACGGCTTAGTCACAGGAGGATGTATTTGCTATGTCCCTCCTGGTTGTACACCAAAAACGTCCGTGGAAGTGTTGAAGTCGGATGCCAACGTTAGGGAGATGTTGGAGAAGCAGCATGGTTGTTTGGATGTTACCGTGTTTGTGTTGCCCCCGTTTAATGCTGAAATATGTGCGAAGGATCCTTTCATGGAAGGGTTGCGTCTCAAATCAATATCTCGGATAGAAGAGGAGTTGGAAAGACAAGTGCATTCAACCCCCCCTCCGAAGGACAAGGGAAAGAGTCCCATGGAGCCCGAGTTGGAGGATTACGGAGTATCTTCATCCTCGGAGACTGATTCATGGTCGGATGCGATATCCGACCCAAACTGGAAAGCCGGCAAAGATGACTGTGAGGACGATGACGAAGAGGCCGAAGTGAAGTCACGTGAGGGCAAGACAAGGGAAACTCCGAGAAGGGCTGAACGTGACGGTACCACAGGTCCGGTACTAAATGCCGACATTGATGATTTACTTTACGGTGCTGACATTGAAGATGTTAGGCCAAGGCAAGTGCACGTTGTTGCACCTGTGGACGTTGATGCAGCAGAATGTCGAAGTGACACGTTAACAACTCCTGTTCGATCTGATGTTGAAGGTGACATAACAAGCGGGCGTCGAGGAAAAATAGTCGATGAAGAAGTGACAAAGGAAAATGGTGGCAATCAACGACCGAAGCACGAGCTTAAGCTAGGTATGAGGTTTGTAGACGGTCCCGCCTTCAGGAAGTATGTCATCGAACACAGCATAGAGGAAGGGTACGAACCAGATTTTAGCCGAAAGAACAACTCAGACCGTGTGGAGGTTGTGTGCAAACAAGCTTGTGGTTTCAAGGTGGTTGGGGCGAGACTGAACCGTGAGAAGACCTTTCAAATTCGAAAACTAGTTGCCGAACACACATGTGGAAGGGCTTATCACACTAAGAAAATTGGGGGGAAATGGATTGCGGAGACTTTCATGGAACTAATTCGGAACGAACCAACTATTCGGTCCAAGACTATTGCCGAGGAGATACAAAAACGATACAACTTCGACGTGAAGAGATGGAATGTTTGTGAAGGTATTAAGTTGGCTCGACAAGCACTTGACGGAGACCGACTTTGGCAATTCGAGAGGTTGAGGGACTATGCTGGAACAGTTTTACTGCATAACCCGGGCAGCACGGTCATCATCCAAGTGGACCCAATTCCCTCGCCCCTTCGGCCCAAATTTGAAAGGATGTACGTATGCCTCAAAGCATGCGTGGACGGTTTCAGAGCGGGATGCAGGCCGTTTATAGGTTTGGACGGATGTCATTTGAAGGGATGTGATGGTGGGCAGTTGTTATCTGCGGTTTCAAGGGACGCGGACAACAGGGTCTTCCCACTTGCGTATGCATGGGTGGAAGCTGAGACCGGGAACTCATGGACGTGGTTCCTAGAGCTGTTGAATCAGGATATTGGGACGGACAGAAACTGGGTAGTTATGTCAGACAGACAGAAGGTTAGTCCAAATGAAGCGACTAACAAAAGCACGAGCAAACTAACCAAACATGGGTTAAAACAATTTTGCTCCCTTTGCAAGTCGACAGGTCACAACAAGAGAGGATGTCCAGACGCACCGCATGCTGGTAGTGCAAGTAGGTCGCAGTCAGGTAGAAGAGGAACCAGTCAGGTAGACGACGAACCACTAACTCAACAATCTCAGGCGTCTAGGCCGCAGCGAAAGGTAAATGGCTAACTTTATCTTTGAAATTGCGAAATGGCTGTGAACTGTATAAAACCGTGGTTGTGTTGGGCATGACAGGCGAAAAAAGGAGCTGTTCGGAGGAGGTTGAACCCCGAGGTTGGACCAACGACTGGAACAGAGCCGCAAACCGAGCCGCAAACCGAGCCGCAAATGGATGAAACACCAACCGAGCCGCAGGTGGATGAAACACCACATCAGGAGGCTCCAAAGACTGAGGCTCCAAAAAGAAAACGCCGGGTCAAGTTAAGTGTTCGAAGAGCCAAACCAAAGGTATGGATCAACCAAGTATATCTACTTTTAATTTTATGTTAATGTAACTAACTTTCGGTTATTTAGGTGGATCGACCAAGTACGTCGAAATCAGCCCCCATACAGCTGGATTCGGATGAAGAGGTGGTTCGGTCAAGTGCCCCGGAGTTATCATCTTGTCGAGCTCTAGTGCTATCTCCCCAACCATTGAAGACAGGAAAAACGAAGACAAAGAAGAAGCAACCGAAGCAGTGGACTCGCAGTTCACCGCGTTTTGGAAGAAGATCAACCCAGTAAACGGCTATTTTGTTTTGTTTTGGGAAGGAATTGCCATTTTGTTGAATGTTGTAACATTCTTTTGGAACTTCCCATTCTTTTGGAACTGTTGGATGTTTAGGAAGTGTTTCTTTTGGAACTGTTGGATGTTTAGGAAGTGTTAAAACATTCTGTTGAAGTAGGACACCTTTTGGTTCTTGTGTTGTATCACAGTTGGTTTGTTGACAAACAGGTCAGTTTTGGATCTTTCAAATACTCAGGTCACCTTGCCCATGTGTTCGTCTAAACATAAGGGTGCAATTACACATAAATAGGCAAACATAAGGTCTGGAAACATTACAGTTACATCAACTAGTCAGTCCAAACAACATTCATTAAACATAGATAAAGGCCAAATAAATGACAACGTACATAACGTCAAACTTAAAACAACTAACTGACTACATCTTCAACATAAGGGCCAACAACAACAATTACGAATGCTGTCACAGAACAACATAAGCAGGTGCTCTCCATACGAATGCAGAGCAATTTCAAAGTTCAAATCGATAGTGCCCAAAAACTGCAGCTGCTCTCCTTTCGTGGATCTGCGTCGAGCTGCCCCATCCAAAGAAGTCCCAACCACTCTTCAAAGAATTGGAGTGCTGCACAGAATGAAGAAGAAATTAGGGTTTCAGAAAACCCTAAAACTGAAAAACGGTACACAATCGACCGTACCTTCGAAATTAACTCAAGGAATTGACTTCACCACCTGTTTCGAACGTAAGACCTGCTGGAATTTGCCAAGGGAGACGTGGGAAGAGTTGGTACGTAAGGAGGAGTGACTTCGTAACTGCTTCAAACGTTTAGAAGACAAAGGATGAAATATACATGCTATAGGGGTATTTTAGGTATATAGCATTGTAATAACATCACGTGCACAGCAGGTGACATCAAATTAACGGAATATGAAACGAAGTGACGGAAAGGCTGACTTACCAACAATTGAAAACATATGGGTGTAACGACAAACTATATGGGTGCAATTACCAATCTGGCGAAACATCCGGGTGGTTTTTCATACTTTTCCCTATATTTATATATAATATTACTATTACACATTTTTTTGCTACTTTAATAAAAAAAGGTTCAATAAATTTGGACATCAACTAAATGAGAGAAATTCTATTGGTTGATCACGACTATTTTATACATATCACTTTTGTTGAAAGATTATAATGTTCTAATAGCTTTTTTCATATTTGCTCTTACTAATTTTAAGAAAACTAATTATCAAACCGCCTCCATGTTTTCGTAGTTACCAAACTACAATCCAGAATTGTGAAAAATTCATGCTTCTGGTAAGTTTTGAATCTTACAACTCTTACATACTAACTAAAAGTTTTAGCACTACACTACTAATTTCAATTGTTATTTTTATACGCTTCAAATATAGTTATTGAACCAACTCTCATATTATTTGATTAAATATATCATATTTGTGATGTTCTTTAGTAATTAACACATGTTCAACGTCGTTTGTTTATTTATATTTTTAATTTAATTATGTATCTACTGTATTAGTTTTTTGAAATAGTTAAAAAAATAACTAATATTTTAAATTTAGTATTTATAGGCTACGAGAATATTCATTTTGAAAATATATATTTTTCAACAATCTATAAATAAAAATCATAAAGACTATATTACGTAGAGAACTAAATTAGAGCTATAACGAATAGAGATGCAGGCCCTGGAAAGGGAAAACCTCTAGTGCGGGATTCCATCGCCACTGGCGAGGGGCTGAGACACGTGTGGAGCCTTAGTGGATTTCGAACGGAGGTGCCTTGGCCGATAATCACAGTTATTCACTCGGTTCATTAAGAATTACAGAACGGGGCTTACAATCTCTTGGTAATTTTTTTATAAATAGATATTTATATAAAATGGCGGTAGTTATATCAATAAGGCATTTTTTATTTTTCATACTTAACATATATTTATATATAATATTACTATTACACATTTTTTTGCTACTTTAATAAAAAAAGGTTCAATAAATTTGGACATCAACTAAATGAGAGAAATTCTATTGGTTGATCACGACTATTTTATACATATCACTTTTGTTGAAAGATTATAATGTTCTAATAGCTTTTTTCATATTTGCTCTTACTAATTTTAAGAAAACTAATTATCAAACCGCCTCCATGTTTTCGTAGTTACCAAACTACAATCCAGAATTGTGAAAAATTCATGCTTCTGGTAAGTTTTGAATCTTACAACTCTTACATACTAACTAAAAGTTTTAGCACTACACTACTAATTTCAATTGTTATTTTTATACGCTTCAAATATAGTTATTGAACCAACTCTCATATTATTTTATTAAATATATCATATTTGTGATGTTCTTTAGTAATTAACACATGTTCAACGTCGTTTGTATATTTATATTTTTAATTTAATTATGTATCTACTGTATTAGTTTTTTGAAATAGTTAAAAAAATAACTAATATTTTAAATTTAGTATTTATAGGCTACGAGAATATTCATTTTGAAAATATATATTTTTCAACAATCTATAAAAAAAAATCATAAAGACTATATTACGTAGAGAACTAAATTAGAGCTATAACGAATAGAGATGCAGGCCCTGGAAAGGGAAAACCTCTAGTGCGGGATTCCATCGCCACTGGCGAGGGGCTGAGACACGTGTGGAGCCTTAGTGGATTTCGAACGGAGGTGCCTTGGCCGATAATCACAGTTATTCACTCAGTTCATTAAGAATTACAGAACGGGGCTTACAATCTCTTGGTAATTTTTTTATAAATAGATATTTATATAAAATGGCGGTAGTTATATCAATAAGGCATTTTTTATTTTTCATACTTAACATATATTTATATATAATATTACTATTACACATTTTTTTGCTGCTTTAATAAAAAAAGGTTCAATAAATTTGGACATCAACTAAATGAGAGAAATTCTATTGGTTGATCACGACTATTTTATACATATCACTTTTGTTGAAAGATTATAATGTTCTAATAGCTTTTTTCATATTTACTCTTACTAATTTTAAGAAAACTAATTATCAAACCGCCTCCATGTTTTCGTAGTTACCAAACTACAATCCAGAATTGTGAAAAATTCATGCTTCTGGTAAGTTTTGAATCTTACAACTCTTACATACTAACTAAAAGTTTTAGCACTACACTACTAATTTCAATTGTTATTTTTATACGCTTCAAATATAGTTATTGAACCAACTCTCATATTATTTTATTAAATATATCATATTTGTGATGTTCTTTAGTAATTAACACATGTTCAACGTCGTTTGTTTATTTATATTTTTAATTTAATTATGTATCTACTGTATTAGTTTTTTGAAATAGTTAAAAAAATAACTAATATTTTAAATTTAGTATTTATAGGCTACGAGAATATTCATTATGAAAATATATATTTTTCAACAATCTATAAAAAAAATCATAAAGACTATATTACGTAGAGAACTAAATTAGAGCTATAACGACACATATGGTGTTAAATTTCAATTTTCACTTCGATAATAAAATTTGGTCAAAGTATTGTTGCTAATTTTTTACCAAATTTTATGATCGATGTGAAAATTAAAACTTAACACCATATGTGTCATTATAACTCTAATTTAATTATCTACATAATAATTTTACTAACTTTGACCAAATTTTATGATCGATGTGAAAATTGAAACTTAATACCATATGTGTCGTTATAACTCTAATTTAATCATATACATACTATAGTCTTTCTGATTTATTTAGAGATTATTGAAAAGTATATATTTTCAAAATGAGTATTCTGGTAGCTTATAAATACTAAATAAGTAATACTCATTTTGAAAATATATATTTTTAAACAATCTCTAAAAAAATCAAAAAGACTATATTATGTAGAGAATTAAATTAGAGTTATAACGACACATACGGTGTTAAGTTTCAATTTTCACATCGATCATAACATTTGGTCAAAGTTAATAAAATTGTTATGTAGATAATTAAATTAGAGTTATAATGGCACATATGGTGTTAAGTTTTATTTTTCACGTCGATCATAAATTTGGTCAATGTTAGTCAAATTGTTAAAAATTAGCAACACTTTTTTGACCAAATTTTATGATCAATGTGAAAATTGAAACTTAATACCATAGGTGTTGTTATAACTCTAATTTAATCATCTACATACTATATAGTCTTTCTGATTTCTTTAGAGATTGTTGAAAACTATATATTTTCAAAATGAGTATTCCGGTAGCTTATAAATACTAAATAAGTAATACTCGTTTTGAAAATATATATTTTTAAACAATCTTTAAAAAATCAGAAAGACTATATTAATAGATAATAAAATTAGAGGTATAACGTCACATATGGTGTTAAGTTTCAATTTTCACATCGATCATAAAATTTGGTCAAAGTTAGTAAAATTGTTATGTAGATTATTAAATTAGAGCTATAATGACACATATGGTGTTAAGTTTTATACCCATAATGAATACTGGTTCGATTCTAAAACAATTTATACCCAACTCTACAAGGTGGTGTATGGTTTGATGACATTGGTTAATAGACACAGTAAAAATGTTCGCATTATACGTGTATTAATGTGTTCTAATGAATAAAAATTCATTATTAGTTAGTATATATTCAGTCTCAGTCTATTAAAATTAGACCCATATTTGATTTCTAACGTCAAACTTGAGTAGATATAAGCAAATGTGAGCATACATAATGTCATTAATTAGTACAACTTTATTAGCCCCACGAATGTCTATCATGATCGGTACTAATATTTGATGAATATAAGTAACAAAAAAATTAATCAAACACGCATTATGTATTATTAATCATGTATTATCTATTGTTAACCGTCATTTTTACCACCAATCAAACATTTCATACACTACCGGAGAGAATTATGTTAACAACTGAAAGTAGCTTAATTAACTGCTCATTTTTTGAGCCGTTAATTAAAGACGGCTCAATAAAAATGAGTCGTCATATTATGTGTCGTCCTATTTATGAAGACTCAAAGAGGTAGGAGTCGCAAAAGGAACGACTCAAAATAATGAGTCGTCAAAAGGACGTCTCAATAAGAAAGTGTCAGCGAAAATACAAATATATTTAATATTATGTATTTTTCGCGGCTCAATGAAATGAGGTGTCAAAATTAAATTATATATGAATAATTTATCTTTGAGGTCTCATTTCGTTTGAGCCGTCAAAATTAAATTATATTTAATTATAAATAATTTATTTTTCACGGCTTATTTCTACTCAGCCGTCAAAGTTATATTATAATTTATTTATTTTTGACGGCTCAAGTCTTTTCAGCCATAATTATTTGATTTTTTTAAATAAAAATTGAATAAATTAATCTATCCCTAATCATAATTTTGCAACGTGAATAGTTTTACAAAAGAGAATTTGTAAATATAAACAAAATATATTAAACCAACAAAAATCAGTTTTACAATTCGTTGTTCAATTCCTAAAGTAGTAAAGAAACAAGTTCGAACATTATCAACTATCTTCAATCATTTGTCGGATCATCATCATCCTTCAATCATCGTTGAAGGAATTGAAAAAAAAAACATTGAAACTTACCGATTCAGAGCAGTGGCGCGGCATAGGAGAGGGAGGAAGGACTTCCTTCGACAGAGGAGAACTTCATTCACAAAGGAGAAGAAGTTAGGTCGACAAAGGATGACTTATATTTTGAGGGACAACTTAATATTATTCGAGCCGTCAGAAATAATTTTGATTAAAAAAATTGTTTTTGAATGATGGCTCAACAATATTGGACCGTCAAAAATAATTTTGATTAAAAAAATTATTTTTCAATGACGGCTCAATACTATGAGCCGTTAAAAATAATTTTGATTAAAAAAATATTTTTAACGGCGACTCAATTGTATTCGAGTCGTCATAAATAATTTTGATTAAAAAAATTTATTTTGAAGGACAACTCTACAGTATTCGAACCGTCAAAAATAATTTTGATTTTCAAAAAAAATAGTTTTAGCGTCTCTTTCAATATTGAACCGCAAATAAATATGACGACTCTAAAAATTGAACCGGTAATTCAATAATCGACGACTCAACATCTATTGAGCCGTTAATAATTGTAAAAGTAAATTTTTCACGGCTCAATCATGCTTGAGCCATTTCCTTGAACGCTTAACAACACAATCTCCCGTAGTGATAAAATCCTTAATTTTGATCTTAAAAGAAGAACGAAGAAATTCACTTTTGGTATAAAAACTATAATGAGTGAAAGAGAACGACCATTCTTAATATATGGATGATCACTTCAAAGTTATTTAAATTTCTGACACATTTAAAAAATGTTTTTAGAACTATTTTTCAAAATCTTAACTTAATATCACATTAAAGCTACATATATTATGAATGGTCGTTATTGTTGGAAGCATGTTGCATGTCATTATGTACTTAGATATATTATAGGGTTAATTATCAAATAGGTAACCCCAACTTTACATGGTTTGGCAAGTAGGTACTTAAACTTTTTTTGCCGCAAATAGGTTGTCCAACTTTGTGAAATTAGCAAATAGGTACATACAGTTAATTTTCTATTAAGAATAAACATGAAATATCTTGAGGAGCAAATATGTACCTGAACTTGATATGGTTTGGCAAACAGGTACCTGAACTTACACGAATTAGCAAATAGATACCTGAACTGGTTCAGTCGAACCACTTTTTTTAATAGGGTTTATATGTCAAGCACATACATGACTCAACTCCAGACGTTCTCGGTACATTAAGTAAGCATCATGAACCCATCGGTCCTTGTTATCCCCATTCGGGATAAGATCGTTCTCGACTGCGAAAACGAATACAAACAACTCGAAATCTAAACCTAGTTTGGAGATGGGCATCGTCGATAAATCCGACTTAGAATCTAAGCCTTTGAAGGAGGAACTTGTATGTAGAATGAAATTTTTTTGCTAAGAATATTCAGACCGATAATTTATATTGAATATATCGATCGTCTTGTCATGTATATACTATAAATTTTAAAGACTCAACAACACGATCACGATATGTACATGTTAATATGTACGATCCGTTCTCATTTCAATTTTATGATATAAATTTGACATATCAACGTGTTCACTCGCACGACCCCATAAACCCTACTTAGATGCACCAAGAACGTCTGGAGTTGAGTCATGCATGTGCTTGGTATATAAATCCTACTTTAAAAAAAAAAAGTGATTCGACCAAACCGATTTTTGAACCGCTTCAGGTATCTACTTGCTAATTCTTGTAAGTTCAGGTACCTGTTTGCCAAACCATGTCAAGTTTAGGTACCTGATTGCTCTTCACGTGATATTTTCTGTTTATTCTTAACGGAAAATTAACGGTAGATACCTATTTTCTAATTTCACAAAGTTGGTCAACCAATTTGTGACAACAAATTTAGGTATCTACTTGCCAAACCATGTAAAGTTAGGGTACTTATTTAATAATTAACCATACTTTATAATGATAACACATAAACAAAAATAAGTCAATAATATGCATGCATTAATCGAAATCTTTGGACATGATTTGTAGCGGGTATAGTTTAGTGGTAAAAGTGTGATTCATTTTTTTAAATCCCTTTTATTGTAAAGAGGGTGCTCACTAGAATTTTACAATTAATCAAATAATGCATTGTAATTTAAACAAAACACATAATAAGTCCTCAATTTCAAACAATTAAGCATTCTAAATATCAATTATAATTAATTACACTAAATTTAACAACTTCTCCTAAATTTTAAAAAAATAAGGTTTCATAATTATTCAAATCATGCATTATAATTTAACCAAAACACATAAGGCATTCCAAATATCAATTATAATTATTTACAATCAATTTAATAATTTTGCCCAAATTTGAAAAATTAGGATTTCACAATCATTCAAATAATGCATTATCTCAACCAAAACACATAATAATTCCTCAATTTTAAATAATTAAGCATTATGAATAACAATAATAACTAACTGCACCCAGTTTAATAATTTATCCCAAATTAAAAAAAAAAGGATTTCATATATATATTCAAATAATGCGTAATAATTTAATCAAAACACATAACAATTCATAAATTTTAAATAATTAATCAATCTAAATAATAATTATACTTAATTGCACTCAATTTAACAATTAGCATCCAATCATAAAATTATGGTTTCACAATTAATCAAATAATGTGCTATAATTCAAGCAAAACACATAACAATTCCTCAAATTTTAAATAATTAAACATTCTAAATAGAAATTATACTTAATTAAATTCAATTTAACAATTATATATATAAAAAATGTTTCATACCTTATTGACGACGAAGACACGGTGGAGGCACATAAGAGGCACGATGGAGGTACAACAGAAACACAGAAGAGTAAGTCACGATAACGTAATGGGGAAGAAATTCCCCTCCTTTTAATCTCTCCCTCACCTGTGAATGTCATTCACGAGTTTATTTTTTAGAAAGCAAAATCTCGCAAATGGCAGTCACGCATGAATATATTTTGGTAGTTTTTTAAAACTAAATAATTTTTTTATTTAATTTTCCAATGTGATATATGTTGGAGAAACAATCGTTCAAATTTCCAAGTTGGAGGACTTGCAGTGATATTTTCCTAAACATTAAAATATAGTGAGGATGGTGATGGGGAGTGGGGACTTTGTTGCCGTCAGTAGTTGTCAGGAGGCTGAAAGGGAACTCGGTAGCGGTCGGAGGAGCCAAAATCATATCGAACTTTGTCTTTTGCCACTCTCCAAAGATCACCATCACTCACCTTCCCCTTTCTCACTTCTGCATATAAATATATATAATAATTATCTGTTCTACCATTCTTCCTCCTGATTGTTCTTCTCTCTCAACTCCATTTCTTGATCTATTATCGTCAAGGTCGGTCACCAGGGAGAACTGGTAGTTACCCTCTAGTGGAGAGGCTGTTGCTTCATCATATCACCAATTATCGAGAGATTTCATAATTCAAGCAAATTTTTTTTTTTCACATTGACCCAGATGTTTATCTAAATTTGATTTCAGTTTATCATCGTCATTGACAATTTGACATCATCCTTTTGCACTCTCGATTTTGCTGTACCATTTACTCTACGTTTTTTTTTATTTGGTCATTTCAATTGTTTTTGCAGTATATTTCATTTTTTTTGGATATGGTTTTAATCTTTTGCCTAGTTAAACAGTGCTAGAATCTTATCGTAACGACAGAAACACTTGTTTTTCTGGTCAGATCCAGCTTTGGTTGAGTTGAGGGCCTGTGGAATTTGAGTTCACTCGTTCAAGAGTCCGTAAATCTGCGGACATTCATCCGACCAGATTCCCATTTCATCAATGGCTCATTCGGCTGTCGCCAAGGTTGGTAATCCTATCGGCCATTTCAGTCTTTTTTTCTCCATTTATAAGTATCTTGCATGTTCTTGGATACTGAACACTTGATTGGTCTAGTTGTTCATCATGGGTTAATGAGGTTTTGATATTCTTTTGCAGATTTCTGTTGCTCATGTTCCCGTAGGAAGCGACTCCTCTCTAAAGAGATCCGTGTTTAAGGTGATCCCCATTTGTTTCTCTAGAATTGAGCTGCTCATCTCATGATAAATTTGATGGATTCATTTAAGCCAACTATAAAAAATAAGGCAGCTAGATAATGTACAATAGAATAGATACATATCAAGGTTAAGTTGATGAGGTAAAGATAAAGAGTAGCTAGCAAAATATTGCTGCATCACAAATTGAAGAGCTTGGTAGAAATTTCTCCCCCCTTGTACTAAAGGAGTTAACCAAAACGAAATAGAGCAAAATCGGCTTTAGTTGATACTTGCATCAAAGTCAAAATTAGATGGAACTTGAGATTTAATTGAGGTCTATTTTGCATGTTTTCTATCTTGTATGATCAATCATATGTATCTTAACATATACCAACCAGTAAAGGCAGTCAACTCTCTCTCTATATATATTGCGTTTCTTGGATTACTCACTGTAGTTAACTCGATTGCAGCCACAAAGTATCAACTTTCGTGGTACATCTTTGGCACCTTCATTGGCTTTGAACAAAACAAGTAAGAATGTGCAGTCGAGAGGTCAGAACATTGTATGCATGTCAGCTCAGCTGGCAAGCACACCCAAAGTTGCTGTTGCTCCATTAGGCCTTGAGAATGCCAAGGAGCCTCCACTAAACACCTACAAGCCTAAGGAGCCTTACACAGCAACCATTGTTTCTGTCGAGAGGCTTGTGAGCCCAAAAGCACCTGGTGAAGTCTGTCACATTGTGATCGATCATGGTGGGAATGTACCATACTGGGAAGGACAGAGCTTTGGGGTTATACCACCCGTAAGTCACTGGTCCCAATTTGGATGGATGATATTGAAATCTTCCCTCACTTTCTTGATTTTTTATGAGCCATATTGATTGGTTTGATAGGGTGAAAATCCTAAGAAGCCTGGGAATCCTCACAATGTCCGTCTTTACTCAATTGCATCTACCCGATATGGGGATAATTTTGACGGCAGAACCGGGAGTCTTTGTGTGCGTCGGGCAATTTATTATGACCCTGAGACTGGGAAGGAGGATCCTTCCAAGAGCGGTGTGTGCAGCAATTTCCTATGCGATGCGAAGCCTGGTGACAAAGTTAAGATCACAGGTAAATTTTAACTGATTTAGAACTTTCATGTGCTGATGCAAATCCATGTCTCAATTGTGTAAAATCTACTTACTGATGTGCTTGATTTATGCCTCAATCTACAATGCCATGCCATAAATTGCTAGTTATTTTAGTTTACTCCAATCATGCTATGCTTTTTCAGGACCTTCTGGGAAGATCATGCTTTTGCCAGAGGAAGACCCAAACGCGACCCACATAATGATAGCCACAGGCACGGGTGTGGCCCCCTTCAGAGGCTATCTTCGTCGCATGTTCATGGAATCTGTGCCCACTTACAAGTTTGGGGGTCTTGCATGGCTTTTCCTCGGAGTGGCCAACTCTGACAGCCTCCTTTACGATGATGAATTTACGACGTACCTCAAAGACTACCCCGACAATTTCAGGTTTGACAAAGCATTGAGCAGAGAGCAGCAGAACAAGACCGGTGGCAAAATGTATGTCCAGGACAAGATCAAAGAGTACAGTGATGAGATCTTTAAGCTACTGGATGGCGGAGCCCACATCTACTTCTGTGGGCTCAAGGGGATGATGCCGGGTATCCAGGAGACGCTGAAGAAGGTGGCGGAGCGGAGAGGGGAGAGCTGGGAGGAGAAGCTATCTCAGCTGAAGAAGAACAAACAATGGCATGTTGAAGTGTATTGAGTAAAAAGAAGATTACTTCTTCAGTATGCTTCCACTCCTTACCTTTCCTTTGTTATTGGAGTCGTTTCTTTTGGTACCCTTATTGAATAATATTGTTGTTGTAGAATGAATTCAGAAATTTGTTTTTATAATTGTTGTTAAGGGCGATTATGGTTTCGTTCAAGCCTTACAATATGATGTTAGCGGGGTTCATAATAGACACTGATGAGCAGCGAAAAATTGCAAAATCCTTTTGTTGTTTGATACATGTTTTATGTAAATCAACACAACAGACAAATCGTTCGACTACCTTTTGAATGAGTGAATCAAGTTTGGTTGTCCAGTTCCGGGAGTAACTATTCAAGGAGTTGAGTGGAAAATTTAGTTCCCTTATGTATTATGGAACATTTGAAAAAATAGGAACTCACTTATTTTTAATGATAAACCTGTTTTTTCTTATGTTTATAATTTATCTTTATCTCAGGCAAAGTTTCACCAAAATGTTTATCTTGAGACTGAGACCACTAATGAGTTTGTTGCCATTGATATTAGTTGGATTCCGCCAGAACAGGATTGGTTTAAAATTAATACAGATGGAGCTGCTAAGGGAAACTAAAGGCTTGCAAGAGCGGGTGAGGTCATCCGAGATCACAGAAGTAAATGAGTTGCAGGATTCTCAAGGAACTTGGGACGCTCAAACAGTCTTGTTGCGAAATGTTGGGCCATCCACGATGGGCTCCTACTGGCGAAATCACTCGGATTAAAATCCATCCATCTCGAGACAGACGCTCTCTCAGCTCATAAGATAATTTCAGAGGAAAATATGTCAAATCTAAAACTAATGCCAATCATTGTGGATTGCAGGATGCTCCTGATGCAGTTCGAAAGAGTGAAGTTCAGACATATTTTTCGAGAAGCGAATGCAGTAGCGGATATCATGGCAGGGTTGGCGATCAACCAGAGACATGTTTTTGAAATCCATACCTCCCCCCGAAGGAAACATTTAACGCGATACGAAAAGACGCCTTGGGTGTCTCTCTTTCTAGAATTGTTAAAGTTAGCTAGTTTTGGTTTGTAGATTTGAACTTGGGTGATAAGTTTGTCATCTATAGTTAATTTTAATCCATAATTATTAAAAAAAAAAAAAAACGGACAAATATTGGGCAAACATGATAGAAAATTGGATTAGATAACATCATCGTTTGATGCATTTTTATTTTATAGGGAAAACTTTTTTCTTCAAAACTAAGTACATATAAAATAGAGTTAACAACTTTAACAGTTACTTATCTTTTACCTGTGTGATTAAAAGATTACTTATCTTATTTTGTGTGGCTAAACCGTTACTTAAGTTTGAGGATGTGACTGAATAGTTATTCCGTTAAGTTTCCGTCACATATTTCTGTTTGACTGTCACGAGGAAGTCACGTGACCTAATTTAAAGACGATTCTACCATCTTTTATGTGTATGGATTATGATGTAGTAACACTTAGGTAACAAAATGTCAAAACTAAAATAATCGTTTGATAACATCTAAGAGAGGATAAAACGTCATTTAACAACGTTTCCACAAACATAAGTCACCACATTTGCAAACGACACAATGTGCTTCATATTTCAGTTACAGACAAAGGTTACTGACAACAATTTCAATTACCAACGGTACAACTAATTTCCGAGAAGCAACATCCGATTTTAAGGGCATTGGTCCACGTATATCCTGCACGCTAGGGTGTTTCGTAATATGTCTGGTCTTCAGTTTCACTACTTTCTTTCCCAATGAGTTCCTCAACCTAGTAGCGTGCATCATCACCTCTTCGCTGTCCATGTTCCTCACGCATACTACCCTCTCATTCTTGTTTTATGCAAGTTTCACAATAATTAAGACTCTACCTTTGCAACAAACAAAGTTTTAGAGAGAGAAGCCTACTGTAGAATCCTTTCAAGAGTGGATGTTGACCACAGACGAGTTCAGTAACCACCTCGAACTGAGGATTGCTTGATTTAAATCTCAACTATCTTATTACGTGAGACAGTATATATGATCAGCTTACAACCAAGAGAAAAGGTCATAACTCAAAAAATGGATTCTATGATAATAGGTGTGAGCAAAATGTGGTTTGGTTAGATCTGGTTCGGTCTTTAGACCGAAACCAAAACCGTTTATATGGTCTTGATTTTTCAGTTTTGGTTTGGTCTAGACCATTTGGACCGTTAGACATAAATGTTTTGTATATTTTTTCTATTATGTATGTATATCGCTCTACACGAACCTAATTTTATTATTTCTTTATAAAATATGTAATATATTAAAATAATATTTATTCAATTGACATAATTTCGTTCTAAATTGAAATCAACCGACTGACATTTTAAAGACCATTTCGAAATCAAAATAACTATACTATCCAATATAATTTAATATCATAATATAGAATTATATAAATTACTATAAGATGATAGTGTCTAATATAATTTATTAATAATTTATTATTGATCTAAACTTTTTTCATTCAAATTATATTATATTTTTTATCGAGCGTTCTTTTATAATTAATTCTATCGAAATAAGACATATATAATAAATCCACTAAAAAATAGTTAATGGTCTTCAATGGTCCCCATGGTCTTAACGGTTTAGGACCAAAATAAGACAAAGACCGAAAAATACCATAAGCCGAGACCATTGGTTTCAGTCCACAAATGGTCCGATTTTTGGTTTGGTTTCGGTCGGTCTCGGTTTGGTCTCGGTCTTCGCGGTGTTCTCTCTCACCCTTTATGATAGTCCAAATTGATCGTGGTATTCAAAGAACTGCACTACCATGACATTTTCAAGTACAAAAGCTTGAAACTATCTAATTAGACAAAGATCATTCAATTGAACTAGCTAGTTTGCTAGTGAAATACCTCCATAGTTCCATAGTAAACTAAACTGCTAACTACCAAGAGCTCAAATTAAGCTAGCACAAATGATTCCTCCCAACACCTTAAATTAATATTTCATTTGAATTTGGATATTCATAAATCCTAATTTCTACAGAGTGAGAGGTCCTGTAACTTATCATATGAATCCAGCTTAGCAGAATGACTAATTCTCTTCAACCAAAAGGCCAAACGACTCCAACCCTCAATGATTATATTTAAATTAACTCGATTGAATCACACATACATCCACATAGATACAAATGGCATGAGATTCAACAAAAAAGAACATAATGCAGAATATCACAAATCAGAACAGGATAATCCATAAGGAAACAAATATCAAAAACAGAATCGACAACAATGGAAATCAGCAAAACGAATTTAGTTTATTGTTGGATTCTGATCTTTCTCCACGGCGCTCCGGTGCTGCTCCGGCGACCTGCAAGAAGGAAACCCTGGGTTTTTCCCGTGGATTCCCCTCCGACGATCAAGTTAGTCAAAGGTTCGTTTTCGGAGATCATGGAGAGCTCTCAAATCAGTCCCCTTAAAATGAAGGGATTAGTAACTATATATAGAAATGTTTAACCTTAGTCCATGGTCAGGCATTTTACCTTGGTCAGACCTTTGTGAGACTGACAGCACTAACCATGGTAACCTTTTATCTTGCATTGTGCTTTGTGCTTGCATTGTGTCTTGTGTCATCTTGTGTCATGTGCCATCTTGTGTCTTGTGCTGCATCGAGCATTCTGACTCAGCGCTCCATTATAGGCATGCTCCTGATACCTTAATTTGCAGGTGCGGCGCGCCATATTGCATGTATGCATGCACCATGCAGATGCATGCAAGGGAGGTGCTACGTGATTCCTTGCCATTAATTAGGCTTTGGGCTTGAGTTTGGGCCCATTATGAAGAAGGAAAGTGTCACCTTTCTTCTTCATCAAAGCTCTTCTTCAACAAAGCTCTTCTCCAATAAACGTGCAACTCTTCCTGGAGACATATGCAGACTTCGTTCTTCGACAGGCGTACTCCGACCATGGTGCAGCGTGATTACCTCGCCCTTGTGGGGCTCAGTCTAGGTTGGTGACGCCAAGTCATCCAAGTGGGTGGCTCTCCTGGAGGGTGGCTCGCCTGGAGAGGGCGGTCGACCTCTTGCTGGTGCGGTGCTTGGCGCGCCCTGTGGCTGAGCTTGACACGCCCTGCGTCCGAGGTTGCACGGTGGCGAGACTAGCGCGCCCATGCAGAGATCTTGGTGGCCTTGACGGGGCGCCTCTGTGGCTGTAGCCTTGTGGGACTCGTTCCATGTTTTCGACGCCAGGTCCAGGAGGGTGGCGCGCTTGGAGGCTGGTCGACCTCTCGCAGGAAGGTGGCGCGCATGGAACTGGTCCCATGTTGGAGCTTGTGGGGCGGCACCACCTTGGAGCTTGGTGACCGTGACCGAAGCTTGTGGGGCGCGCCATGGACGAGGCTCTCCCATGGTCGACCTCTTGGTGGAGATGGCGCGCACGTTGGTGGCTCTCCCGTGGACCCGAGCTTGAGGGCGGTGCCTCCGGAGTTTGAAGGAAGACGCCAAGCCAAGGTGTCTCGCCTGGTACCCTCGAGCTGGAGCTGAAATCAGGTGGCCTAGGTGGGGCGCGCCTGGTGGGAGACGAAGCTGCCAACTGAGTTCTTCCTGCTTCCTTTACGTGAAGTGCTTTATTACGTGAAGCTTTGGTGAGATACAAGGTTCTGATATCTCATATCCAACATCACCCCCAAGCCTAATAGGAGTGTGACTCCTTTTAGGTTTATGCACCTTTCGGATGAAGGCGACACTTTTTGCTTTTGGTATCTCGCCGAGGCGTTTGTTTTTGCCTTTTGCCGGGTGATCGACCCAGGCGAGACGTTTGTTTTTGCCTTTTGCCGGGTGATCGACCTGGGGGAGACGTTTGTTTTTGCCTTTTGCCGGGTGATCGACCCGGGCGAGACGTTTGTTTTTGCCTTTTGCCGGGTGATCGACCCGGGTGAGGCGTTTGTCTTTGCCTTTTGCCGGGTGATCGACCCGGACGAGGCGTTTGTCTTCGCCATGTAGAGGCGAGACGTTTTGCCTTCGCCATGTAGAGGTGACCCGGTTCTCCATTGTGGTTGATATCTTATCATCTTTATGATCTCCCTTGGCGCGCCATATTGCATGTACGCATGCATGCAAGGGAGGAGAAGGCTACGTGAAAACTAAGCTACTCATTGCTCCAAGTCTTCTTAAGTTTTGGGTCTTATCTTTGAGCCCAAGAGGATGAATATTTAATGAAGGGTGTTGCCTTCATTCCAAACAGATGCATGAGTACTTCAACAAGTATGAACAGATTTCGTTCTACAAACAGAAGACAGTGACGCGCCCTAGCTAGGAGGTAGTTTACGTACGCATGCATGCATCCAGTACACCATATGTCTTGGGCCTTAGTTTTGGCCCAAGATGGAGATTTTATGAAGGCGTCATCTTCTCCAAACACACATATTCAACAAGCATTCTTCATTCTTCTGGAGCGCCATTGTTGCATGTATGGATGTATGCAAGGAGACTACGTGAGGTGGCGCCATGCATGCATGCAAGGGAGGAGATGAAGCGCCGCTCAGAGTTTCGTTGCCTCAGGCTTTGGACCTTGGCTTTTGGGCCCAATAGGAGTTACTCCTTCGTTCCAAGGTAGGTGACGTTCTTTGTCTTCCATCGCCATGAAGGAATCCCAGAAAGCTTCGACTGCAGCTTTTCTTCCCCAAGCAGACAGTCGCTCCGACGAAGCTTTGTTTATCGAGATGCCCTGATCATGAATGAGAAGTATAGGCGTCGAGGTTGCCTCGCCCTTATGAGGTGACGTTCTTCGTCTTCCATCGCCATGAAGGAATCCCAGAAAGCTTCGACTGCAGCTTTTCTTCCCCAAGCAGACAGTCGCTTCGACGAAGCTTTGTTTATCGAGATGCCCTGATCATGAATGAGAAGTATAGGCGTCGAGGTTGCCTCGCCCTTATGAGGCTAGTTCCAGGTTGGTGACGCCAGGTCTAGGAGGGTGGCGCGCTCAACTTTGCTCCATACACAGCTTTACTCGTTGAAGGCTTGCTGGTCGACCACTTGCAAGAGATGGCGTGCCCATGGAGCTGTCCAAGTGACCGCGGCAGGTGCTCCTTGGAGGTCGAATTTGTCGCGTCGAAGGTGATGCGCTTGGTGGACCCATGGCGCTGCCTTTGCCAGGTCGAGCCATGCAGTTGGCGCGGAGTGCCGAGGGAGCTGGTCCCTAGTCGGCCTCTAGCAGGAAGGTGGCGCGCCTGGAACTGGTCCAGTAATAAGATGGTGGGGCGCGCCATGGATGAGGTTGGCGTCATGTTTTGATGATCGAGAGAGCCGAGCGAGAGTCTCGAGTGAGATCTCTCGGCGAGGCGTCGCTCCGACTTCTACTGAGGCGTGGCTCGGAGCCATGGAGCTGGTGCGAGGTAGGGTGCGCCTGGTGTTTCATTATCCGTGGCGCGCCTGTTGTCTCCGTGCAAGTGGCGCAAGGTAGGGCGCACCTAGCGCTTCCTTTCTTGCACAGGAGAGAGCAGACACTCTTTGTAGGCAGGACAGCCTTGTCGGAGAGCCTCTTAACCTTGAAGAACGAAAGGGACACCTTCGCTGTAGCTTCATGGATTCCATTCCGGTAAAGCCTCGGGATCTTAGGCGACGACCCCTTGATCTCAGGGTTGTCTTCGGCCATTTCAGATAGCCAACGAAAGTGATGGGTTTTAGAAAGTTGCACCCTTATCCATGGTGGCTCTTGGTGAGCGAGCGTGCATGGACAACCGAGATGTCTCAAGCGACCCGGGCGTGGCGTTTCGCCTTCGCGGGGTGAGCGACCCGGGCGTGGCGTTTCGCCTTCGCGGGGTGAGCGACCCGGGCGAGGCGTTTCGCCTTCGCGGGGTGAGCGACCCGAGCGAGGCGTTTTGCCTTCGCGGGGTGAGCGCGACCCGAGCGAGCCGTTTTGCCTTCGCGGGGTGAGCGATCCGAGCGAGGCGTTTTGCCTTCGCGGGGTGAGAGCGACCCGAGCGAGGCGTTTTGCCTTCGCGGGGTGAGAGACCCGAGCGAGGCGTTTTGCCTTCGCGGGGTGAGAGCGACCCGAGCGAGGCGTTTTGCCTTCGCGGGTTGAGAGCGACCCGAGCGAGGCGTTTTGCTTTCGCGGGGTGAGAGTGACCCGCTCGTTGGTTTCCTCCTTGGTCTTTATGCCAAGGGGGAGAGCCATTGTCATCTCAGTTTTGGGTGTGAGCTAACCGAGAGCAAGAGAGAGAGCCGAGGAGAGAGCGTTTCGCTCGAGTATTAAATTGTAGCATGATTTTTTGTCACGTTCCCACAGACGGCGCCAATGTTGGATTCTGATCTTTCTCCACGGCGCTCTGGTGCTGCTCCGGCGATCTGCAAGAAGGAAACCCCGGGTTTTTCCCGTGGTTTCCCCTCCGACGATCAAGTTAGGCAGAAGTTCGTTTTTGGAGATCATGGAGAGCTCTCAAATCAGTCCCCTTCAAATGAAAGGAGTAGTAACTATATATAGAAATGTTTAACCTTAGTCCATGGTCATGCGTTTTACCTTGGTCAGACCTTTGTGAGACTGACAACACTAACCATGGTAACCTTTTATCTTGCATTGTGCTTTGTGCTTGCATTGTGTCTTGTGTCATCTTGTGTCATGTGTCATGTGCCATCTTGTGTCTTGTGCTGCATCGAGCATTCTGACTCAGCGCTCCATTGGAGGCATGCTCCTGATACCTTAATTTGCAGGTGCGGCGCGCCATATTGCATGTATGCATGCGCCATGCAGATGCATGCAAGGGAGGTGCTACGTGATTCCTTGCCATTAATTAGGCTTTGGGCTTGAGTTTGGGCCCATTATGAAGAAGGAAAGTGTCACCTTTCTTCTTCATCAAAGCTCTTCTTCAACAAAGCTCTTCTCCAATAAACGTGCAACTCTTCCTGGAGACATATGCAGACTTCGTTCTTCGACAGGCGTACTCCGACCGTGGTGCGACGTGATTACCTCGCCCTTGTGGGGCTCGGTCTAGGTTGGTGACGCCAAGTCATCCAAGTGGGTGGCTCTCCTGGAGGGTGGCTCGCCTGGAGAGGGCGGTCGACCTCTTGCTGGTGCGGCGCTTGGCGCGCCCTGTGGCTGAGCTTGACACGCCCTGCGACCGAGGTTGCACGGTGGCGAGACTAGCGCGCCCATGCAGAGATCTTGGTGGCCTTGACGGGGCGCCTCTGTGGCTGTAGCCTTGTGGGACTCGTTCCATGTTTGCGACGCTAGGTCCAGGAGGGTGGCGCGCCTGGAGGCTGGTCGACCTCTCGCAGGAAGGTGGCGCGCATGGAACTGGTCCCATGCTGGAGCTTGTGGGCCGGCTCCACCTTGGAGCTTGGCGACCGTGGCCGAAGCTTGTGGGGCGCGCCATGGACGAGGCTCTCCCATGGTCGACCTCTTGGTGGAGATGGCACGCACGTTGGTGGCTCTCCCGTGGAGCCGAGCTTGAGGGCGGCGCCTCCGGAGTTTGAAGGAAGACGCCAGGCCAAGGTGTCTCGCCTAGTACCCTCGAGCTGGAGCTGAAATCAGGTGCGCGCCTGGTGGGAGACGAAGCTGCCAACTGAGTTCTTCCTGCTTCCTTTACGTGAAGTGCTTTATTACGTGAAGCTTTGGTGAGATACAAGGTTCTGATATCTCATATCCAACATTTACCAATTAGGATTACCCACTATGAAATGACCTCAAAATTGGGGCAACCACAGAAAGCCTACACAGAAGAGGGAAGACGAGACATAGAAAAGTGTATCTCTTTAACGTCTAACCTAACGAAGCTTTCCTCGATTCATCTACGATTGAAGAGAGGAGGGAAACGAAGAGGAGGAAGTTGGAGTTTATAGACGCTTCTAATTAGGAGAATGGTATATTAGGAAGTTTAAGTTTGAAGAAGGTCACTTGCACAGTACATGCGTAAGTTTAACGGAGATAATTAACGGAGATAAGTCACATCTGCCAACATAAGTAACGGTTGAACTCAAGTTTGAACCGTTCAGTCACATCTGCCAAAAAATGAACCAACTCTGAAATGACCTTCATTAGTATAACTCTCATTAAAAACATATATTTCTCGTTCATTTTCACCATATCTCCCCTATGGCTGTCTCTCGTTGGTGATGCTGCTATCATCGCTCATACTGCATCTGTGTCAAGGATCAAACCTCAGAAGAATAATAAAAAAGAAGCAGAGCAAGAATCACAGAAGAGAGAAGAAGATCAAGAAGGATATGGATCTGTTTATTCAATCGGTGCTTTTCAAACCCATACATCCACCTTTCTTTAATAGCAGGTCTAAGTAAATTCTACTTAATACTAAACATATCCCTACCTTTGGCCAAAAAAAAAAACATATCCCTAACTTGTAAAGAGTAACAATAAGGCCCTGAACTACTTTGTTACATGACAATTTACTTCCAACTAATTGATATCATGCGTCAACTGCCCTTAGAGGCCGCCCGGCGCCCTTAGAGACCTAAAATGTCGCTCGACGCTCATAGAAGCCGCCCGACGCCCTTGGCGGCCTTAGAGGCCTTTCGACGCCCTTAAAGCCCTAAGAGATTTCCCGACACCCATAAAGGCCGCCCGTCGCCATTAGAGGCCTGTCGCCGCCCAAAAAGTCAGTTGACTCACGTAGAGGTCGCCCGACGCCCTTATAGACCGCCCAATGCCCATAGTGGCCGCATGCCACCTTTAGAGGTTGCCCGACGCCCTTACAAATTCAGATGACAGTGACTGTGTCAAGATATAAAGTTACCACATTATATTGTGTCATTCTCATAAAGGACTCACTATGGTAAGGAAGTGACCATGAACTCAGGTTAAGTATCCCACTTCTACCTCATTAGAAGAGCACTAATATTTCAAAAATATTATATTAAAAAATCTTATTTTCTCTATTAATTATCCATTTTAAAAAAAACATATTGTTTTTTTATATTTTTAAAATATTATGTAGTTTTATAAATTATGGACCAATCATGTGTTGCCACATCATTTTCTGTCCATATTTAACATAAAACTTAACTGAGGTAGCAATTTGCCCCAATTCCGGAAGTATATGTAGCAAAATTTGAAAAAGTAAAATTCAGGTAGCAATTTGTAAAGTGTTCAAAGTTGGGGTAACGATTTGATTATTAACCCTAACAAATATGAGTATACAGTTAAAACCGTGGTTAATAACCACACTATGGATATAGTTATGATATTGAAAATTGTACCCGTAATTGTTATGGTATGCAATTTAAAAATATGGTATGATTATGATATTTGTCATACTACTACCATAGCATAACTATTGTCTGTCATACTCACCTCATTATAAATTTTGTTAGTTTATATGGTAATATTTATCTACATTAATAAATTAAATTTAATAAAAAGAAAAATGCAAAAGTCATTATTTATGTTAAAATTGTAACAATGTTAGTATAATGATGCATAGAGAGCTCTCTGAGTATGAGGAGACGTGAGAGGAGGGATGAGAAACGAGGAGTTGAATGAGGGACATATGGAGGGTAGCAGAGAGTGTAAAGGCACATGGATGGTAGCAAGGAGAAGCAGAAGGAGAAGGGAGGAGGGCACGAGAGGGGGAAGGAGGGAAGAATACGGTTAAGGAACGAGTAAGGAAAAAAGGAGGGGAAAGAGAAGAAATTAAAGAAAATAAGAGAGAATAAAAATGATTAACTAGAAATTTGGTTTGCGCTTTGCGCGATATGTATTTTTTTAATATAATTAATAATAAGTATAAATTTATATAATAAAAAATTTAATGATCATATATTAGTCCTTTAATATATTATAAGTCATTCTTATATTATAAAGAATAAAAATAAATTACATTTTAGAGTTTGTTAATATAATATAAAAAATATGTTTTTAATAGTAATTACACTTATATTTCCATTATACCAAGAATAGTATAAAATATAATGATTAATTGTATTTTTTCATAAAAATAATTGGAAAGTACATAAGTTAAAATTAATAATAGTATTTTGTCATAATTGTATACATTTTATCCAAATTAATAGATAGATAGATAGATACGTGTTAAAATTTATATTGCATGCATAATTATAATTGAGTACATGTCGATGTTATGTCAAACAAACTCAAACGAGTGCTTAAATAATAATGACAGAACCAAAGAACTGAAAGGATTACATTATATTGAGTTGTTCTTTCTTTAATCAAAACTGTACATATTTATAATCTAAGGAAACCTAAATTGTTAAATTCAGATGTTGTCCAAATTTGACTCTAGAGTTGTCCATTGTTGACACTACATTAAACGAAGACGACATGAAATAGAATCATAAATATGGTAAATTATTTAACTATTTTATAAAATCACAATTTATTATAATTAAATGTATATATTATAAAAGGAAATGACTAATAGGTATATTTTTTTAAAGGTGTCTAACTTAAGATATAATGTTTTTATATATATTTCTTAGCTTAATCACTTCTGACTATTTTTCTATGAAATAGCAAAGGTTTTGAGATCATACTTTTATCTGTTAGCTAGAGTTCGAAGATTCGTGAGATGATTAAAATAGAAGATTTAGCAGCGACTATTTAGCAGTTTCAAGTAAGTTTATGTGGATAAATTTCATCATCACTCTATTATAAGGAAAAGTATGAAATTGCACCGGATGTTTGCAACAATTGGTAATTGCACCCATGATGTTTGTTTTCACACCCGTATGTTTCTGTTTGTTGGTAATTGGACTTTTCCGTCCAATTCCGTTGGTTATCCGTTAAATAACTGTCATGTGCTGTCCATGTGCCCTAAACCTAACCTGATATACCTAAAATACCCTAGCCTCTTTTAATAAAGTAGGATTCAATGGGTCTCACCACTTGCCACTCAAATTCTGTGACTTGGGCTCCCTTCAACAATCTTTATACCACAGTCCAGACAACACCTCAGACTCATCATCCTTTTTCCATGTAAGTAAGAAAGACGTATACATATATATATGATCCCGAATTCATATCAGTAGTACTGCAACTAGAAAACTAGCTTCCAGTAACTCTAAAAACCAAAATCCTAATAGCAGTAAAGAAAAAAAACAGGATGAAGTGGAAGCAGAAATGAGGAGGCTAAGGCTAGAGCTGAAGCATACAATGGATATGTACAACACGGCATGCAAGGAAGAACGTTCTGCAAAGCAAAGTGTACTGCACTAATTACAAAACATAAACAGTGCTAATTAGTATATATCATGTGTATGCATTTAGAATGTAACTAATAGATATCGTGCAGAAGAAACTGAGGATTTAAGTAATGTATATTTTCTTCGTTCAATCTGATCTTCCGTGTACATTGAAGTATAAATTTAATGTGATTTCCGTGGTAGGGTCCTTGCTCCTTTCCATATCAACGACGATTTAGATTAGCCATATTTGATCTGCTCCATTGCTTCTGTTCTTCCTTAGTTTAATTTAACCCACACTACTGATCCTGTTAGTAGTTAGAAAATTCAGTTACTGAAGGTTAGGAAATCGTGTGGTATTACTGATCCTACGATAGGTTAAGAGGTTTTCTGAAGCAAAGAGTGGAATTGTTTTCCTTATGCTGGCTAATAAATTTCTGATTTTTGATGTTGTTAATCAGATATTATTTGTTTGATTTAATTGCATAGATGTCTGTGAATACCGATGATTTGATTCTCATCTATTCATTTGGAAAATGATGCTTTGCATCATCTGAAGTTTTTCTACTATTCATTATGTTGAATTGATCATTCCATTGAGTGGCGTATTTTTCTCAAGTCTATGATTGAGATATTAACTTCTTTCTTTTATCTCATTAGGTCATATGTTGTTTAGTGTTTACTTTGAATGAGGATTCAATCAGTTTTTAGAAGATAGCGCTATGGAAGAAATGGATAGTGTTGAGCTTGACAATTCTCCTGTAAAGGATTCTGATAAAGATGAAGCATTTACTGATATAAGCATAGATGAAGTGGTGGGTCCAAGTTCTCCACGTGATGGTATTTTATACAGTAGTGATCCTGAAGTAGGAAGTACGAATGTAAGTTTACAAGAGATTAATACCTTATCCCCAATGATAGACGGAGATCAGGTTGAGCAGGTCTCCTTGAAAGATCAGGATATAGTTACTGGTCATGCTGATGAAAGCTATGCCGGTGCAAATGATTCATCAAGTTCAGAAACTGAGAAGCACCCTTCTGAATCTTTTGCAGCAGATATTGATTTATCTTATATAGCTGAGATTCATATCCGAACCTCTACTTCAATCCCTAATCCTGAAAGAGATACGGGTTATACAGTGCAATATTCACCATCGGCAACAAGTTTTGATGCAGGTGCATATAGTGAAGTTGGATACTCGTCTATTGATACACCTTCAAATCCTAAGCCAAGAGCACCTATGCCGAATGTATCCCCAGAATTGTTGCATCTCGTGGATTCTGCCATCATGGGAAAGCCTGAAAGCTTGGATAAGTTAAAGAAAATAATGCATGGTGATGATAATATTGGAACCAGGGATGAAATGGATAGCATTGCATACTTGGTGGTTGATTCACTGATTGCCACAATGGGTGGTGTTGAGAGTTTCGAAGAGGACGAGGACAACAATCCTCGTAGTGTGATGCTAAACTCACGTGATGCAATTGTGGCTGCTGAATTAATTCCCTGGCTTCCATGGGTTGGGGATAATGATGTTTTCATGTCCCCCAGGACACGGATGGTTAGGGGGTTGCTCGCTATACTGCGGGCATGCACGAGGAACAGGGCTATGTGCACTATGGCTGGTCTATTGAATGTTCTCCTGGTATAAGCCAAAGCTCTTGAAGAAGAAGATGAGATGAAGAAATTGTTTGATGATGAGGATGATGAGATGTGGAAGCTGCAGGATTGGACGATGAAGAAATTGTTTGACGAATCAAAGTGATTAGAAACGTACCCGATTTGGTTCTGGAGGGTTTCTAGGGCTATTTCGAAAGGCGACGATTTGATTCAGTTACAAGAAACCAAAACAAATGTGGTGGGTTTGCCTTAGGGGTAAATTGGTCATTTAATATGGCATCGTTTCAAAATTAACGACGACACGTGCCCTTCATGTGACACTTAACGAGATTTTTTAACGTTGGGTGCAATTACCAACGAAATGTTACATACGGGTGTAAGTAATTGCGGCAAAAAACATATAGATCCACTAACAAAAAAATGCAAACATCTGAGTGCAATTTCATACTTTTCCCCTCTATTATATGTAGACACTCCATTTTCTTATGTGTTGAAATTTTAGAACATTCAACCAAATTAATATAGATATATATAGTTTATTTAGAATTATTTAGAATTATTTTGTATTTTTTTTTTCTAATTTCATATTTTATCATAATTTTTTACTTTACTCTAAATTTTAGTGTTAATTTTCTATAGTAAATTGTTAGATCTAAAACTTACATTTTTACATTATTGGGGTTGAAGTTTAATTTAATAAATTGATAAATGAAACGGTTTTTAATAGTGAATGAGGAGCCTTGGATTGATTTTAAACTATCAATATGGAGGTGAAATGAGGATGACAAATATGTAACTTATTTAAATTTGACATGGACCAATTAAATTGTATTAAATTTGACATATATGAGAGAGAATTGTATAAAAAACTTATTTGTCAAGTATCTAGAAGATTTAGCCAAATTAATATATATATATATATATATATATATATATATCATAATTGTATACATTATAGCCAAATTAACACACACACACACACACACACACACATATATATATATATGTAAAACACAAGTAAATCTTTTAGTTTTTATAATTACAAGAGATTTGTAAGAAATAAAAGTAAATTTGCAAATAAAATTTCTCTTAGTTAATTATTAATAATCTGCATAATGTTAATGCTTTATTTCGCAATCGAGTTCAATTATTTCGTCCATTTATAAAATTTTCAAAAAATAGATTTTATTAAATTATCAATTAATCATTGAATCTTAGTATTTGGATTGTTAATGGTTTAAAAATGTTAATTATTTAGCTAATTGTGCAGCGTTTATTTTTAAATTTGCATTAGATGTCAACAATTTTGTTAAATCTTGAAATTATTAAAAAATTATTTTATGAAGTATTTACCGACTAATTATTGAATTTTAGAGGTTGAATCTATACTACATTCATATGATACACATTATATATTTCTCACCTCTATAATCATTATAATTTGTTCTATTTCGTATTGTAGAGAGAATCATATGCCGCAGTTACAGTTTGTTTGATCCTCCATCGTTGGACGGAGCTCGTTGATCCGTCATTATTGTATCATCAACAACGTCATATGTCACAACAATCCCATGATAGTAATATTTACCTGTCAAACAATTTAGTATTACGTACAGTTGCTTTGTTTTATTATAACCATTAGTGTGTTACTATAAGTTGATACAAGTAGAAACCCTAGATAGAGACAACGTCCATTACCCGAGAGTGCGGGTAAATAATTCGAAATAGGTTTGCATATGCGTAGACACGTGGATGTGGACTTGAGCATGTCGTGATATATCACGAATCATAGTCAGCGAGATTACTCCACCCTATTTTTGAGAGGTGGAGTCTCGAGACAAATGTTAGGTATTGTAATCTGTTTGATATGTAATAGTCGATTATGTATTAATGTACGCGTCTCGCGGTTCAACCTCCGCGGTGAGGTTGCCGGGGTGTGTGGGAGGCGGGAGCCCCCCACCCGAAGGCGGGTTTCGGGGCAGCGCCCCGAACCCATAGACTATACTGTATTGTACTGTATTTCTCCATGTATACGTATTTTGTAGCAGTAACCGTCATGAATATATCTTCTAAACTGTGTGGAGGTTGCCCACTTGGGTGTTTCCACAAGAAATCAAATTTCCTTTCCTCTCTGAAAACTAAAGTGTTTTCTTACCAATTCTTAGTGTTTTCTTCATCAGATTGAGTGTTTGATCCTAACAACTGGTATCAGAGCTAAGGAGATTCAACACGATCATTGAAGATGGAGAGTTCGAAATTTGGAATCGAGAAGTTTGATGGATCCAATTTCGGTTTCTGGAAGATGCAGATCGAAGATTGTCTCTACCAGAAAGATATTAACGAACCCTTGATTGGGGTGAAGTCGGATTCCATGAGAGAGGATTAGTGGAAGCTGAAAGATCGTCAGACCCTAGGTATGATCCGATTGACTTTGTCGAAGAACGTGGCGTTCAACATCGTCAAGGAGAAGACTACGTCCGGTCTGTTGAAGGCACTGTCAAATATGTACGAAAAGCCATCGGCTATGAACAAGGTATATTTGATGCGTAGATTGTTCAATTTACAGATGTCTGAAAGTGGATCTGTTGCTGATCATATCAACGAGTTTAATATGTTTGTTAGTCAATTGAGTTCTGTGGAGATTCACTTCGAAGATGAATTTAAAGCCTTGATTTTGATTTCATCTCTACCTGAGTCTTGGGATACTATTGTTGCTGCAATTAGTAGTTCCCGTGGTTCTAAGAAACTGAAATTCGATGAAATCCGAGATGTTGTTCTCAGCGAAAGTATTCGCAAACGCGAAGTGGGAGATTCATCGGGTAGTGCTCTCAGTGTAGACAAAAGGGGGAGAAGCAATTCGAAGGGCCAAAATCAACATGGTCGATCAAAATCAAAGAATCGAGGAAAATCTCCGAACAAAGCGAACGTGGTTTGTTGGAATTGTGGTGAGAAAGGCCACTATCGGACAACCTGTAAAAAACCCAAGAAGAAGCAGAATCAGAAATCAGGGGATGATACAGATTCTGTAAATTCAGCAGAAGACATTGGGGATGCTCTAATCCTTAGTGTGGACAACCTGGTTGAATCCTGGATTTTGGATTTTGGTGCATCTTTTCATTCGTCTCTAAGCAAAGAATTGTTTCAAAATTTCAAGTCTGGAAATTTTGGAAAGGTATATCTTGTTGATAACAAGACATTGGAGATTGAAGGAAAAGGGGATTTCTGCATAAAGACCCCGTCGAGAAACCAGTGGACATTGGAGGATGTCAGATATATTCCTAGACTCAAGAAGAATCTGATATTTGTTGGTCAGTTGGATAGCACGGGCTACGCAGCAGATTTTGGTAAAGGTTCGTGGAAGATTGTAAAGGGTGCTATAATTGTAGCTCGTGGCACGAAATCTGGAACCTTATACACCACTGCAGGGTGTATAAACATGGCTGCTGTTGCTGAGGGTGCTTCTGGTTCATGTTTGTGACACAACAGACTTGGACACATGAGTGTTAAGGGAATGAAAATGCTAGTTGCAAAAGGAGCTCTAGAGGGTCTGAAGTCTGTTGATATGGGTCTTTGTGAGAGCTGTGTTCTGGGAAAACAGAAACGAGTCACCTTCACAAAGACTCCGAGAGAGTCGAAGAAAGTGCAGTTGGAAATGGTTCATACAAATGTATGGGGACCATCTCCAGTTTCATCACTTGGAGGATCCAGGTTTTATGTCACCTTCATTGATGATTTCAGCAGGAAGGTATGGGTTTACTTCTTGAAGCATAAGTCAGATGTGTTTGCACCATTCAAGAGGTGGAAAGCTGAAGTTGATAATCAGACCGGATTGAAGATCAAATGTTTGAGGTCTGACAATGGAGGAGAGTATGACAAATCAGAGTTCAAAGCATTATGTGTTGCTGAGGGAATAAGATTGATGAGGACAGTTCCCGGTAAGGCTAGGCAGAACGGAATTGCTGAGAGGATGAACATAACATTGAATGAGCGTGCGAGGAGTATGAGGCTGCATTGTGGGCTGCCCAAGATGTTCTGGGCAGACGCAGTGAGCACAGCTGCATACTTGATCAACATGGGACCATCAACTCCCTTTGGGGTTCAAGATTCCAGAGGAGGTATGGACAGGAAAGGATCTCAAGTACTCACACTTGAGAACTTTCGGTTGCACTGCTTATGTTCATGTTGATCTAGAGAAAAGAGATAAGCTTGATGCTAAGGCTGTGAAGTGTTACTTCACAGGCTATGGTTCTGACTTGTTTGGTTACAGGTTTTGGGATGACAAGAACAGAAAGATCCTGTGACACTGTGATGTGATGTTTGATGAATCTGTCTTATACAAGGACAGAGAGCAGAAGGTTCAAGAGACTACGAAGCAAGTGGGAGTTGAGTTTGAGATGCAAAATATTACACCCATAGAAGATACTCAAACAACTCCAGAGACTGTGGATGAAGAACCCGTAGTGGAACAAATGACACCTGACCAGGTGTTGATGAGATCATCCAAAACCATCAGAGCACCAGATAGGTATTCACCTTCATTACATTATCTGTTGCTGACTGATGAAGGGGAACCAGAGTCTTTTGATGAGGCCCTACATGTGGAGGATTCAATCAAGTGGGAGCAAGCCATGGATGATGAGATGAGCTCACTTGAGAAGAATGACACGTGGTTGTTGACTGAATTGCCTGTAGGGAAGAGAGCCTTGTTGAATAGGTGGGTGTTCAGGATCAAGGCTGAACCAGATGGCAAAAGACGGTTCAAGGCTCGGTTAGTAGTTAAAGGGTATTCACAAAGGAAAGGTATTGATTATGCTGAAATATTTTCTCCTGTTGTGAAATTAACTACTATGAGGATTCTATTGAGTATTGTTGCTTATGAGAATTTGCATCTTGAGCAAATGAATGTAAAAACAGCATTTTTACATGGAGATCTTGATAAGGAGATCTATATGCATCAACCAGAAGGATTTGTTGTTCCAGGCAAGGAACACATGGTGTGCAAGCTCAACAAGAGCTTGTATGGGTTGAAGCAGGCACCGAGGCAATGGTACAAGAAGTTCGACTCCTTCATGATCAAGAGTGGCTTTTGTAGGAGTGAAAATGATTAGTGCTGTTATTTCAAGAAATACACTGATTCTTATGTATTTCTACTCTTGTATGTGGATGATATGTTGATTGCAGGATCCAGTATGAGAGAGATAAACAATGTGAAGGCAAGTTTGTCTTCTGTGTTTGAGATGAAAGACTTGGGTGCATCAAAGCAGATTCTTGGGATGAGAATATCTCGGGATAGATCTGCTGGCACCTTAAGTCTGTCCCAGGAGCAGTACATTGAGAAGGTAGTGACCCGATTCAGGATGACTGATGCTAAGCCCATGACTACTCCTTTGGCAAATCATATAAAATTATCAAAGGGGCAGTCACCCAAGACAGCTGAAGAACGTGACCAGATGGCACTGGTTCCATATGCTTCAGCAGTTGGGAGTTTGATGTATGCTATGGTCTGTACAAGACCTGACATAGCACACACAGTGGGTGTGGTTAGCAGGTATATGGAAAATCCGGGGAAAGAGCATTGGGAATCTGTGAAGTGGCTTCTAAGATATCTGAAAGGTACATCCAGTAGTTCACTTTGTTTTGGCAAATACAAAGTGATTCTGCAGGGTTTTGTGGATGCTGATCTTGGTGGAGATGTAGACTCTAGCAAGAGCACATCGAGATACATTTACACCATAGGTGATACTGCAGTGAGTTGGATGTCCAGGCTTCAGAAATGTGTTGCTCTTTCATCTACTGAGGCTGAGTATGTGGCAATAGCTGAAGCTGGGAAGGAGATGATATGGTTGACAGATTATCTGGAAGAGTTGGGCAAGAAGCAGAGTGACAAGATTCTGTATTCAGATAGTCAGAGTGCCATACAGTTAGTGAAGAATCCAGTCTATCATTCGAAGACTAAGCACATTAGAAGACGGTATCATTTCACTCGTAGTGTAGTGGAAGAAGGCTACTTGTGCTTAGAGAAGATAGAGGGTTCAAAGAATCCAGCAGACATGTTGACAAAATGTGTCGATGTTGGGAAACTGGGGTTGTGCAAAACCTCGGTTGGTCTTCTGTAGTTATGTTACTACAGATGGTGCGGTGAAGGTATTAATGATGATGCTAAGAAAATATGTGTTTGTTTTGGTGACAGAATCAGTCTCCAAGTGGGAGAATTGTTAGGTATTGTAGTCTGATTGATATGTAATGATCGATTATGTATTAATGTACGCGTCTCGCGGTTCAACCTCCGCGGTGAGGTTGCCGGGTGTGTGTGGGAGGCGGGAGCCCCCCACCCGAAGGCGGGTTTCGGGGCAGCGCCCCGAACCCATAAACTATACTGTACTGTACTGTATTTCTCCATGTATACGTATTTTGTAACAGTAACCGTCATGAATATATCTTCTAAACCGTGTGGAGGTTGCCCACTTGAGTGTTACCACAAGAAATCAAAGTTCTTTTTCTCCTCCTTTCCTCTCTGAAAACTGAAGTGTTTTCTTATCAATTCTTAGTGTTTTCTTCATCAGATTGAGTGTTTGATCCTAACAACAAACACATTCCGCTCGCGATGGGTTGAGATGAACGTCGTCAACTCCAAAATGTCCTTTTTGAGAGGTGGTGGAGCTGGCGGAGGAGGAGGTGTAGGTGTCAGTTCAAGTCACAGTGGAGGTTTTGGAGCTGCTGGAGGAGGAATAAGTAGTTAAGCTTCCGGTAGCATTGGTGTTGGTGGAGGTAGTGGTGACGATAGAGGAGGCGAAGGTGTTTAATTTGGTGGTAGTTTAGGCCACAGTGAAGGCTTTAGAGTTGGTGTTGGTGGAGCAGTAGGAGGCGGTGGAGAAGGGAATTAGAAGCTGGTAGGGGTCTAGGTGGAGGTTTTGGACATATGCGTGAAATTAGTATCGGTGTAGGAAGTGGAGTTGCCTGAGGCAATGAAAGTGAAGGAGGAGCAGGAGGTGGTGACAATGCTAGAGGTGGCCTTGGAGAGACCATGCATAATATTGGTTAGGAAGTCGAAAATAATTTTGGTGTAGGAATAGTGATGGAGCTAGATAGACAAACGAGTAAGGGGCAAATGAGTCAATTGTTATTACTGTTGTAGTGTTATTGAATCTAGTAACATTAGATTTTACATTTTGTCCTTATCAAGTATTTCAACCAACTGTTTTTTCCCAAAAAGGTTTAGCTAGGAAGTTATCCAACTATGTAAAATTCAACTAACAACTTGGTAATTAACTCTTTTATAAATGATAATCTAATTAGTTATCATTAAATGTGATAATTGTGGCGTAGAAATACTTGTTAATTAGTTGGTCGCCCCATGATTATGATTGTCGGACGTCGGATCCGACTTTTTCCGACCCGTTTTGGAAAAATATTTTTAAATTTTCGTTTTTGAAAATGCCGGGTCTTGGCGAGCGAAGAGTCCGGTCGAGCAGGGTCATCAACCGGACCGAATTTTTTTGAAAGAGTCGCCACCGATTAATTAAAGGCTAATCGGAATCCTAAAATTGCCTAGGGTACATAAAATTAACATCCTAGGGCTTAGAAAGGTCTACGTCCAGAGAATCGAGTTCGGGGGTTTGATTACGTCTTAAAAGCTCGCGAGCTTATAATCCGCCCTTTCGGTACTTTAATTTGCTTTTGAATTTTTTTCAATTTTGCCTGAATTTCCCGTTTTAATCATGCTTGACCCAAAAAAAACTACATGCATTTTCTTTAAATTAAACAAACAATGTACAAACATTTTTTTTTTATTTTCAAATAATCAAGAGAGAACTAAAGTTAATCGTGCTCGAAAAAAAATGGTTTAACTCTCGAGCAATTTTAAACGTGTCAAAACATGCATGAATGATTTTTGAAGATTTTAAGCTCGTTGGACTAATTTGTCCCATTTTGAGAAGTTATAGGATGTCCAAAAAAACATATAGGGACCAAAAATGCAATTTATAAAAATTTGAGCTGAATAGGACAAATATTTTCGTAAATTGCAGAAATGACCCTAAACTATTCTGGACTTATTTGTAACACTTGGTAAAGTTCTAAAATAACCCGAAAATTATTCTAGACTTATTTGTAACATTTTGAAAAGTCATGGAATGTCTAGAAAAATTTAGGAATAAAAATTGTAATTTTCGAAAAAAATATAACTTAACTGAAAATATATTTTTAAAATTACAGAATTGACCCTAAACTATTCTAGATTTATTTGTAATACTTGGTAAAATTCTAAAAATAACCCGAAAATTATTCTAGACTTATTTGTAACATTTTTAGAAATCCTGGAATGTCTAGAAAAGTTTAGAAATCAAATTGTATTTTTTTTTTAAAGAGCTGAATTAAGAATTATTTTTTGCACAAATGGCCCAAAACTTTTCCGGTTTGGTTTATAACACTCGATAACGTCCCAGAAATGACCCGAGAGTCCAAGGACCGAGTTGTAACCTTCATCAAAGTTTGGGAATGACCTAAGTCAATTTTGAATTTATTTTTTCACATATACATAATATACATATATTATACATAATACATAATATATATATATATAGTATTACATAGACATAATATAAATAGATATTATACATATAGATAAATAGATAACATAAACATAATATAAATATATATTATACATATAGATATATATAGTATTACATAAACATAATATAAATATATATTATACATATAGATATATATAGTAATACATAAACATAATATAAATATATATTATACATATAGATATTTATAGTAATACATAAACATAATATAAATATATATTATACGTATAGATATATATAGTAATACATAAACATAATATAAATATAAATATATATTATACTTATAGATATATATAGTAATACATAAACATAATATAAATATATATTATACGTATAGATATATATAGTAATACATAAACATAATATAAATATATATTATACATATATATATAATAGTATAAACATAATATAAATATATATATAGTAATACATAAACATAATATAAACATATATTATACACATATATATATATATTAACAAGTATATTATACATAAATAGATAATATATGTATATAAAATCTCAATTTTATTTCACATTTAGAAAATACAAAATATGATATTGAAGATGAGAGAAATATACCTAACTCATGGGAGGATAAAATACCGTACGAGGAACCGAGCCCGATAATTATCGGTATTTTTCACTCTTTTTTTTTCTCTCTTTTTTTTTCTCTTTTTTTTTTCTCTCTAAACTCACCTCACCACCGTAGCTTTCTCTTCTCCAAGCCCCCCTATTCTCTCCAATTTCTCATATTTTATAGAGAAGTTTATATTGTTTTATAATGAAATAAAACAATATTATGTGGATTGATAAGATTGTTGATCAGAAGGTGGCCAAGTTTGGCCAAATTGCACCAAAAGTGTTTTGTCTTCTTTTATATATATATATATATATATATATATATATTAACATATATTATATATTAATATTACATATCACTAAGTGATATGTAATATATATATATATATATATATGTAATATTAATATATAATATATGTTAATATATATATATATATATGTAATTTTTCTATTTCATTTTTCTTGACTCGGTTCCTTGCGTACGGTATTTTGACCCCGAGCCAAAATCAGGTGTTTACAGTTGCCCCTCTTTGGACACGCGCTCATAGAAGTGATCTCATGAGTGTGTGTTCAAAGACAAATAACTGATTTTGGCTCCTCTTTATTCATTATTTAGGTAGTAGACAAACATCATCACGCAACTTTTGAAAGCTAGAGATCTATAGGTCCCGATCGTTGACGATAATTTGTGGAGAATGGGCGTCTAAACGCTCATCAACTTGTGATTCCCAGACGTTGGACACCTACAGGTCTTGGTCGTCGAGGATGACTTGCGGAGGCTGAACACCTAAAGGCTCCGCTTATCGGCTTATGACTCCCAGAAGCTGGATAACTACATGTTCTGGTCATCGAGGATGACTTGCGGAGTCTGAAACCTAAAGGCTCCGCTCGTTTTTTTTTTTTCCAGAAGATGGATAACTACAGGTCCTGGTTGTCGATGAGACTTGCGAAGGCTGAACACCTAAAGGCTTCGCTCGTTTTTTTTTTTTTTTTGTGACTCTAAGAAGCTGGATAACTACAGGTCTTGGTCGTTGATGATTTTTTTTTTCAGAAGCTTTGTTGAGGGTGACTTACAGGGGTTGAGCACCTCAAGGCCCCGTTCGTCGGGTTGTAACTTTCAGAAGCTGGAAATCTACAAGTCCCGATTGTTGATGATGACTCGTGGAGGTTGAGCACCTCAAGGCCCCGTTCGTCGGCTTGTAACTTTCAGAAGCTGGACATCTACAGGTTCTGATCGTTGGGGATGACTTGCGGAGGTTGAGCACCTAAACGCTCCGTTCGTCGGTTTGTAACTCTCGGAAGTTGGAAATCTACAAGTCCCGATTGTTGATGATGACTCGCGGAGGTTGAGCACCTCAAGGCCCCCGCTCATTAGCTTGTAATTCACTTTGGAGGTAAAAACCCTTCTCAAGATGTCTGACTGCTTGTGTGGACTTCTCAGTCTGTTTTCTCATTAATCGACTTTGGAGTCCTTCTTGATGGAGTTCCCTAAAGTCATTCATGCTTTGTTCAAAAGGTGTATCCATGCAAGTTGTCGAGGCAACTCAAATTAATGCATATCACAACTTCTTTTTATTGCTACTGTGGGAAACATTGTCGTCCACTTTTGAGCATTTTTTTTTATCTCTTGATTTTCTTTCCTTTTGCTACGATATTTTTTGTTTTTTACCGCACCTCTCGATTCCCTTAATTTTTGCCTAGGTCGCCCTTTTGGGTTTTCAACCTAGCAGGGATTTGATTCCTTTCCTTTTGCCATGATCGCCCTTTTTAGGGATTTTTAATCATGCCCCTCTTCCCTAAATTTTGCCTAAACCGCCCTTTCAGGTTTTCGATTTAGCGGGAATTTCTCTCATTTTTTGGAGGCTCACTTTCTGATTACGAGTTTTTTTCCTGCATCCACATTGATTGGATTGGGGAGATCTCCGTTGTCCATGTCAGTGACGATCATGGCTCCCCCACTGAAAATCTCTTGATGACATAAATCCCTTCAAATTTAGGTACAAACTTGCCCCGAGAGTCTTGATTGACTTGAAGGATATTTTTTTTTATCTCTCGTTTTTCAATAATTTTGCTACGGTATTTTTTTTTACCGCACCTCTGGGTTCCCTTCATTTTTGCCTAGGTGGGCCTTTCGAGTTTTCAACCTAGCAGGGATTTGAATCCTCTCCTTTTGCCATGATTGTCCTTTTGAGGATTTTCAATCATGCCCCTCTTCCCAAAATTTTGCCTAAACCGCCCTTTTGAGTTTTTTGATTTAGCGGGAATTTTCTCACTTTTGAAGGCTCGCTCTCTGGTTACGAGTTTTTTTTTCATCCACATTAATTGGATTGTGGAGTTCTTGCTCGTCCTTGTCAGTGATAATCATGGTTCTTCCGCTGAAAATCTTTTTGACGATATAATCCCCTTCATATTTAGGCATAAACTTGCCCCGAGAATCTTGATTGACTTGAATGATTTTTTTTTAAATCTCTCACTTTTCTATCATTTTGCTACGGAATATATTTTTTTTTTTACCGCACCTCTCGGTTCCCTTAATTTTTTGCCTAGGGTCGCCCTTTTGGGTTTTCCACCTAGCAGGGATTTGATTTCTCTCCTTTTGCCATGATTGTCCTTTTGAGGATTTTCAATCATGCCCCTCTTCCCTAAATTTTGCCTAAACCGCCCTTTCGGGTTTTCGATTTAGCGGGAATTTTCTCTCATTTTTGGAGGTTCGCTTTTATGGTTACGAACTCTTTAAGGATAGTATTTTTTGACTGCGTCCATTTTGATTGGACTGGGGAGTTCTTGGTTGTCCATGTCGGTGACGATCATGGATCCTCTGCTGAAAGTCTCTTTGGTGTCATAATACCCTTCATATTTAGGCACAAAGTTGCCCCAAGAGTCTGGATTGACTCGAAGAATTTGTTTTCTGAGAATTAGATTGTCTTCTTGTAATTCTCTTGGACTGACTTTCCTGTTAAATGCACGAGACATGCATTGCTGGTACAATTGCATGTGGCACTGCGCGATGAGCCGCCTTTTGTCATGAGGTTCAATTGCACGTATCTGTATTTCGCCTACTCTGACTCGTCCTTCTCTTCCTTGGCGAGGATCCTAGCTGACGGGAATTCTACTTCAATTGGTAACACGGCTTCGATCCCGTAAACAAGGGAGAATGGGGTTGCCCCTGTTGGTGCTTGTATTGAGGTCATGTATGTCATAAGTGCCCAAAGCAGCTTATCATGCCAGTCCTTTAATTGTTGCTTCCACTGCGTCATTCATTTGTGGGCGATATGGAAATGAATTTTTATAGTTGACCATAACTCATCCAATTTAGATTTCTGGCATTGCCGATGATGATTGACTTCGGCATCCCATGACATGCGATGATGTCCTCGCTGATGAAAAATTCAATGGCCTTTGCCGTTATTGACGCCAGGGTAATAACCTCTACTCTTGATGAAATAATCGATTGTAATCAATGCAATATGAATCGATAACCATTGGACGCCTTTGGGAAAATCATGTTGATTACATCGATGCCCCACATTGAGAAAGCCTGTGGGGAAGTCCTGGAATAGAGCTCGTGCAATGACGCGTGGATTTGGTCCGCGTACCCTTGACAGATGTGATATTATTGGGCATGATTTATACAGTCAGACGTCATGGTGAACCAAAAGTACCCAAGTCTTGCACGTTCATGTGTGGGCCGCAACAGCCTTCATGAATCTCTTCCATTAGATGTTCAGCTTCTTTAGTATTCATGCATCTCAAATGGGTATAGTCGGGCCACTGGGTAATTAATTGCAAGTCATTCCTCACATGACCATTCAGACATTTTCTTGTGGCGTTCTCTAGGAACTCCGTATGCCAAGTATCTTTTTATATCAATGAGTCATGGTTGACTATCTGATTCTTCGATTTGTACAACAATAGGTTGAAACCTCTTTGATTTTGATCTCCATTGACAGTTTTTTGTTTCCCGGAGAAATTTTACACATGGGTACGAGCATTGCCAATTTGTTTTGTATGCAATGACGCAAATAAGAACACAAGGTAATTGTTGGTCTGCTTCTCTTCTTCGCAGCTGTCATTCCTGTAGTGACGACGTTGCTGGCGTCGATGTTGTTGTCCTTCCATGGGTTTCTCTACCCTTCGGGGAATCCAATCAGTTGGAAGTACTCCGCCTTGCTGTGACAAAACTTTCTTTAGTGTCTACATTTCATGCCTTTTCAATCGACGCCGCCAACAATGGCGTCTCCTCTTCAGGAATCAACAACGGGGTCTGTCTCGTGTCAACAATAGTGTCTCCTCTGCAGGAGTCAATAATGATGTGTCCCGTGTCAACAATGACGACTCTTATGCAAGAGTCAATAACGGCGTCTTCCCCGTGTTAACAATGGCGACTCTTCTGCAGGGGTCAACAACGGCGTCTGTCCCGTGTCAACAATGACATCTTGATGGCGTCTCCCCTGTATTAATAATGACGTCTCCTCATCTCTATTTAAGTCGCCTCTGCTTTAGCTCGATCAAACGACAGGAAGTTTGTTTTTCTCATCTCCTTTACTTTGTAAAACAACATTCCTTTTCCCGGTGGTCGAATGTGGTCTGGTGGCGTGGGTCGGTTTGACTATGATTGCCACTTTCTCTAAGCGAGGTGTAACATAGAAGACAGACTCAATTCTGATGATGAACATCGGTGTCCCTCCTTACTGCGGTACCCATTACTTATCTCTGGTCCCTTCCTTGATCGAATAGTTGCATAAGTCGATTCTTCCTCAGGTAACGGATTTTTCTCGAAGTAGATCTCGTTTTTCCTGATCATACTCCTCACTCACTGCATTCAGGAATTGATACAATTTGGTATTTGCTTGATTTTGTGTTCCAAATTGCAATGCCGTCTGAGCCAACAGATCATTCACTGTAATGTATAAAGTCAAATTCGGCAAGGGTGCCCCCATTAGCGAGTGGACAGACGAAAAGGCATGAGGGAGCTTCATTGAGGAGAGCTCCACTAGTGATACCAGTTGAAAATAAACCCGACAAGCCCTTGTGAGCATCAACGTCATCGGGTTGGATCACTTGTGTTGGGCCTGGTAATGAAACAGTGAGGAGAGGAAACAACAATGTCCCTGAACTTTCGGCTAAATGTTTCCTCCAGGCGAATTCATAATCTTTGAAATTAGGACGAAAACCCAGTCCTAAAAGTATCTTTTTCCTTCCGGGTGTGTGATGGTCATATGTGGGAGGTGGACCTTGGTCAGGATGGCCATATGTGGGAGGTGGAGCTTCGCCAGGATGACAAAAGTGTCTGACATGGATTGATGAGGTGCCACGACAGCAGTGTTCCTCGGGAAGACGAGGTCGGGGATACTGTGGTAGTCACGACCGCAAAAATTCGTTCGACCTAGGAGGTCATGTCAATGATTGACTGCACTGTGCGGGAACTCATGGTGTGCATGGTTTGCTTTAGCTTGATGAATTTCTCCTCGTGTTTTTGAGGTGCTGGAGTCATCGAATGTCGCATGGATTTTCGGAAACCTAAATCCAAAATACCGTAGTAAGAAGAATGAATACACAATTGATCATGCATGATTGATTTCAAAAATTCTGTATGTTCCGTTCATTCCATTCGTAGACTTTGATTGCATGTATGACAAAAGTTTTTTTCAAAAATACTTTATAAGGATTTGGCCAATCGATGTCTACTTCTTAAGACATTTCACACAACGACGTAGCTCATTGAGTGCATTTGTTGCTTGTTCCTTGGTTCGAACGAAGATCGAGGACATGTATTTTGATTTTTTATTTGCCTCGTTCTTCGTATGAATTGTTCAAGGGTGTCATTCAACTTAGCAACGTTGCCCCCACATTTTTCCAAAGTGCCCCAACATTGGTAGAATGACGGTGGTTGTTGGAGTCTATCCCTGATTATCTCATCCGGGTTGAAAGACGAACTTGCTGGTGTCGAATGGAATTTGTGGACGTATTCCGTTGTTGTTAATCACGCAGACGCATTTTCCATATTCCAGAATTCAGACAAGGCGTTGAGAATCCAATTGACTTTGTAATTTACGAGCTCGTGAACCTTGTCAATCTTCTTGTTCATGTAATTCTGATTCCCTTTTGTCATGACTTTCCATATTCGGGCAATTTCAACTGTAGGGGGTTGTACGGCCTTAATGTGAGGGCAATGATTTTTTTTTCATCCTTACCAAAGATGGTGCGTGAAACGTCTTAAGGATACAAGATTGAATGACCGGAGCTTACATATTTATTTTTTTTGAAAAATGCAATGCAAGTGTGAGAATTTAACTTCATTAGTAAGACTCGTATTACATTTACAACAGTCTGGAATATATAATACAAAATGCCCAATCCTATACATGTCATGATCTAAGGCCAAAACAAAACACATTTACATAAATGAGCCAAACTTGTTCATGGGCCAAATTTCTTCATGGGCCGTGGGCCAATCTCATATCCAAATACTTGGGCCGAATTCTCATTTACATTAGTTGAGCCCAAAATATGGAAATACACACAAAACGGGTAAAGACTAAACACAGTGTGGAGCTTTTGTTCTAAATGGATGAGATTTCTAAGTCCTCTGAACCAGCGGAACCTCACCCCCTAAAGAGGATCACGAGCCCATTCCGATCATTGAGTTGAGTTGTTTGGGTGCGTGCCGGCGGTCCAAACCGCTCCAGGCGCATTCCCCCTACTAAACTCCCTAAGCTCTTAATGTGCTCCAGGTCCGAGCGGGTAATGGTAACCAGCGTGGTGTATGCAAAACAAGAATTAAAATTTTTTTTTTTTACTTATTACAATTACATCGCCTTTTGGACAAAATTTGAAACTGCAAGCATGAGCAAACGGTCAAAACGGATATGACAAAAATATAATATGACAAAGCAAACATGACAAAGCCTAAACCCTCTAAAAGAGGTCCCCATCAGAGTCGCCAAATTGTCGGACGTCGGATCCGACTTTTTCCGACCCGTTTTGGAAAAATATTTTTAAATTTTCGTTTTTGAAAATGCCGGGTCTTGGCGAGCGAAGGGTCCGGTCGAGCGGGGTCATCAACCGGACCGAAAAAATTTGAAAGAGTCGCCACCGATTAATTAAAGGCTAATCAGAATCCTAAAATTGCCTAGGGTACATGAAATTAACATCCTAGGGCTTAGAAAGGTCTACGTCCAGAGAATCGAGTTCGGGGGTTTGATTACGTCTTAAAAGCTCGCGAGCTTATAATCCGCCCTTTCGGTACTTTAATTTGCTTTTGAATTTTTTTCAATTTTGCCTGAATTTCCCGTTTTAATCATGCTTGGCCCAAAAAAAAACTACATGCATTTTCTTTAAATTAAACAAACAATGTACAAACATTTTTTTTTAATTTTCAAATAATCAAGAGAGAACTAAAGTTAATCGTGCTTGAAAAAAAATGGTTTAACTCTCGAGCAATTTTAAACGTGTCAAAACATGCATGAATGATTTTTGAAGATTTTAAGCTCGTTGGACTAATTTGTCCCATTTTGAGAAGTTATAGGATGTCCAAAAAAACATATAGGGACCAAAAATGCAATTTATAAAAATTTGAGCTGAATTGGACAAATATTTTCGAAAATTGCATAAATGACCCTAAACTATTCTGGACTTATTTGTAACACTTGGTAAAGTTCTAAAATAACCCGAAAATTATTCTAGACTTATTTGTAACATTTTGAAAAGTCATGGAATGTCCAGAAAAATTTAGGAATAAAAATTGTAATTTTCGAAAAAAATATAACTTAACTGAAAATATTTTTTTTAAAATTACAGAATTGACCCTAAACTATTCTAGATTTATTTGTAATACTTGGTAAAATTCTAAAAATAACCCGAAAATTATTCTAGACTTATTTGTAACATTTTTAGAAATCATGGAATGTCTAGAAAAGTTTAGAAATCAAATTGTATTTTTTTTTAAAAGAGCTGAATTAAGAAAAAAAAATTGCACAAATGGCCCAAAATTTTTCCGGTTTGGTTTATAACACTCGATAACGTCCCAGAAATGACCCGAGAGTCCAAGGACCGAGTTGTAACTTTCATCAAAGTTTGGGAATGACCTAAGTCAATTTTGAATTTATTTTTTCACATATACATAATATACATATATTATACATAATACATAATATATATATATAGTATTACATAGACATAATATAAATAGATATTATACATATAGATAAATAGATAACATAAACATAATATAAATATATATTATACATATAGATATATATAGTATTACATAAACATAATATAAATATATATTATACATATAGATATATATAGTAATACATAAACATAATATAAATATATATTATACGTATAGATATATATAGTAATACATAAACATAATATAAATATATATTATACATATAGATATAATAGTATAAACATAATATAAATATATATTATACATATAGATATAATAGTATAAACATAATATAAATATATATATAGTAATACATAAACATAATATAAACATATATTATACATATATATATATATATATTAACAAGTATATTATACATAAATAGATAATATATGTATATAAACTCTCAATTTTATTTCACATTTAGAAAATACAAAATATGATATTGAAGATGAGAGAAATATACCTAACTCATGGGAGGATAAAATACCGTACGAGGAACCGAGCCCGATAATTATCGGTATTTTTCACTCTTTTTTTCTCTCTTTTTTTTCTATTTTTTTTTCTCTAAACTCACCTCACCACCGTAGCTTTCTCTTCTCCAAGCCCCCCTATTCTCTCCAATTTCTCATCTTTTATAGAGAAGTTTATATTGTTTTATAATGAAATAAAACAATATTAGGTGGATTGATAAGATTGTTGATCAGAAGGTGGCCAAATTTGGCCAAATTGCACCAAAAGTGTTTTGTCTTCTTTTATATATATATATATATATATATTAACATATATTATATATTAATATTACATATCACTAAGTGATATGTAATATATATATATATATATGTAATATTAATATATAATATATGTTAATATATATATATATATATATGTAATTTTTCTATTTCATTTTTTCTTGACTCGGTTCCTTGCGTACGGTATTTTGACCCCGAGCCAAAATCAGGTGTTTACAATTATTACAACTTCATTGAAGGGGGTCATTCACTGAGGATGTGGTAAGAAAGTCTCTCTACTTGTAGTGGTTGATTGTTTGTTTGTTTAACAAATATTGAATTTTATAATGTAATATTGCTCCTACTTATTAGGTGGACGTCGCTAAATTTGCTAGTTCCATTAAGACGACATAGATGCGTTATGACTTATGAGAGTTCTAAGGAAGATATACGAGGTAATGTTCTAAACGATATATAAGATTGTCCAATCCACAATTTGTAGTGTATGTCTTTATTGAAGATATTTTGTTCATCGTACACACCTTAAAGCTTAGAGATCAATACATATGTATCAAATATTTTGTCTTTCCGACATTTTGGTCAAGCAAATATGTTTGTTTTTCCTACATGTTCGTTCTTTCAGATAATGCAAATCTCATACTACTATATTCTGATTCAGCAGACGACCTAGAAAATGTACTGTGTTTTTTTTGGAAAAAGTATGAAAATATGTAATATATTTGCCAAAATTCGCAAGTGATGCAACTTATTTTGGTCTTCTAGTATATGATATACTATGTTTTCATTTTGTAGGTTTTACATAAAACGTGAGTTTTTCCGTTATTTGTAATCAGTCTTCTGGAATTGTCCTTACTTGTATTTCTCTAACCTCGCCTGCCTAATCCTCTGCGTCTCCCTTCCTTGCCTTTACTTGAATTAATCTGTTATGTAAAACATTCTTGATACGGCTGTAACTCTGCACTAGAGGCACTAAATGGAGAAGACTGTGCTACACTAAAGTGAGAAGACTGTTGGTATAAGTATCCATCCGGGTCTTGCCTCGATTTGGGTTAGAATCAGTGAGTGCGATCGTGAAAATGCAGATAAGGACTTGGAGTTCGGTTCCCTCTGTCCAAAGTTTGTTCTTAAGAAACAGATGAATTCAGTGGAAGAAAGAGAAATGTCTTCTTCAGTGTTGTGTGGGTCTGGAGCTGAAGAGAGTCTGAGTTTTGTTTGGCGAAGCGCTCAATCGATCAAGCTTCTGCTGAGTTGGATTTGAATAAAACTTGAAGAATTATGTATTCAAAGAGAAGTGAATTGGTGCATAGTTGATTGACTGAGTCTCCGAGTGCGTTAAGTGAGTGAAATTAGCTTCCGTGAAGACCAACAGTATTATCAGGAGCTGTTTTTGAGAAGAGATATGATCAATCTACAAATAATTGAAAATCAATTCAAGATTTATTATTACAGAAGATGGAACTGCAAAAAAAGAGGTTTGTTAATGGGATAGTCCTCTGCTTGAATATTATTTCTATGATGTGAATCAATTAGTAATGATCTTATGTTTGTTCTTTGGACAGCGTGAATTTACTCGAACAATCCTTCTTCTGGGTCTTTACTGTAGAGGTAAAAAGTTTGTTTGTTTACTTATTACCCAACCAGAAATCATATTTTGTGTCTAACTTCCTTCATTCGTGGTTTGGTTGCCTTTCATTGTTGGTTTCTTTCTTTCTTTGCAGTAATGAAGAAACTCTGCAAAACCGGAGGAAGAGGTGTCTCCATATTGTTGGTAATTACTTCCACATCCTCTTCTAGCAACAAGCTAAGAAGAAGAAATGTTGTGGATTTGAAGGGGGAAATACACATGGATGGTTGGTGTGATTTTGAACGTAAATTCATTCATTTGTAAGTAATCCATCTAATTTATGTTGTCTGTTTGTAGAAGAAGAGCAAGGGCGGGCATCTCCCATTCCCTTTGTTTGCAATGTCTTGGTTGATTGAGAATGTTGTTCTTCTGTTTGGATTAACAGAAACGGACAAGAGCAGAAGCTATTATGACTTGTGTGAAGTGAATATAATGAAAGTGCTGCCTGCAGAACTCATCGTTTGAGAACTATCGCTTGCATACCAGAAAAGAGGAGGATGACAAGAATTTGGTCCCCTAAGGAACTGTCGTAAAAGGTGTACTTCTTCAGCAGTCAAAGGAACTGTTCTTACGCCGCATATTAATGTACGTGTCTTGTGGTATACGTATTCTGTAACAATGACCTATCATTAATACATATAACCAAACCGCGCGAAGGTTACCTTAATTTTGGGTGTTACCACGGAAAAACCTACATCTTCCTAATCTCTCTCAATTTTGTTCTTCTCCTTCATCTGAATTCAGTGTGTGTTCAAGGAATCGGTCCTAAGAATTGGTATCAAAGCTAAGGAGATTCAACACGACCACTGAAAATGTAAAGTTCGAAGTTTCGAATCGAGAAGTTTGATGGATCCAATTTCGGTTTCTGAAAGATGCAGATCGAATACTGTCTGTACCAGAAAGATCTTCACGAACCCTTGCTCGAGGTGAAGCCAAATTCCATGACAGAGTAGCAGTGGAAGCTGAATTTTTTTTTTCAAGCCCTAGGGATGATCCAGTTGACCTTGTCGAAGAACGTGGCGTTCAACATCGTCAAGGCGGAAAGTACTGCCGATCTGTTGAAGGCTCTATCAAATATGTACGAAAAGCCATCAACGATGAACAATGTATATTTGTTGTCATCTCTGCCCGAGTTTCTGGGCACCATCTCCAGTTTCATCAATTGGAGCATCCAGGTTTTATGTCACCTTCATTGATGATTTCAACAGGAAGGTATGAGTTTACTTCTTGAAGCATAAGTCAGATGTGTTTGCAACATTCAAGAGATGGAAAGCTGAAGTTGAGAATCAAACTGGATTGAAGATCAAATGTCTAAGGTCTGATAATAGGGAGAGTATGACAAGTCAGAATTTAAAGCGTTCTGTGTTAATGAGGGAATCAGATTGATCAGGACAGTTCCCGGTAAGGCTAGGCAGAATGGAGTTGCTGAAAGGATGAACAGAACATTAAATTAGCCCGTGAGGAGCATGAGGCTGCATTGTGGACTTCCCAAGATATTCTGGGTAGACGCGGTGAGCACATCTGCATACTTGATCAACAAGGGACCATAAACTCCCTTGGGGTTCAAGATTCCAGAGGAGGTCTGGACAGGAAAAGATCTCAAATACTCTCACTTGAGAACTTTTGTCTGCACGGCGTATGTTCATGTTGATCCAGAGAAGATAGATAAGCTTGATGCTAAGGTTGTGAAGTGTTACTTCATAGGCTATGGTTCTGACTTGTTTGGTTACAGGATGAGAGTAACGAAAAGATCCTAATACACTGTGATGTGACGTTTGATGAATTTGTCCTATACAAGGAGAAAGAGCAGAAGGTTCCAGAGACTACGAAGCAAGTGGGAGGTGAGTTTGAGTTGTAGAAGACTACACACATAGAAGATACTCAAACAACTCCAGACACTGTTGATGAAGAACCCATAGTGGAGTAAATGACTCATGAGCAGGTGTTGAGGAGATCATCCAGAACCATCAGAGCACCAGATAGGTATTCACCTTCATTACATTATATGTTGTTGACTGATGAAAGAGAATCAAAGTCTTTTGATGAGGCCCTACAGGTGGAGGATTCAATCAAGTGGGAGCAAACCATGGATGATGAGATGAACTCACTTGAGAAGAATGACACATGGTTGTTGGCTGAATTGCCTGTAGGGAAGAGAGCCTTGTTGAATAAGTAGGTGTTCAGGATCAAGGTTGAACCATATGGCAAAAGGCGGTTACAGGCTCGGTTAGTAATTAAAGGGTATTCACAAAGGAAAAGTATTGATTATGCTTAAATATTTTCTCCTGTTGTAAAATTAAGGGTTAATTACATAATTGGTTGCACATGTTTCACCATTGTTCAGAATGGTTACAGATATTTCAAAATGTGATTAAATGGTTTTGCTATGTGACTAATTGGTTTTTCTACTGTTCATCGTAAAAATATCACTGTTAAGTCACTATTTAGATACATAAAATGACTTAATTACCCTTTCATCCCTTCTTCATCAACCTCAGCTGGTGTCTACTTGATATGTCATGGATAGCATTTCCTTTTCAGCAGCGTGAGATTTCCAAATCTGGCAACAATTCTCTACCGCTCTTCCAGGTACGTCTCCTTCTCCGTACAAGATTCTGAGTACGAACCCAGAAATCGCGATTTGAGCGGAGGATCGGAATTCGGCTGCCAAGGCTTGCTCTGGTCAACTTGATAATGATCTTGGTGCCTGATTTCATTCTCTGCCCTGTTATATATTTTAGTGTAATTGGATTGACTAGTTGACCAATGGGATCATAGTATCTCATTAAACAAGTTAGGAGGGTGCGGAGTACACGCTTGTTTAAGCGTATTATGATTCATTGTATCGGAGATTCATCGGTTGATTAGAGATGAGGTAATGAGGGTCAAAGGGGGCAACGCCCCTGGCTGGGGTCGAGCTGCCAGGTCAGCTGGGAAATCGGCAGTGGGGATAGGATTAAAGTCCATTTGAAATCTCTCATGTTGAGATACCCAATTTCCACCTAATATGACATTAGGTGTTGAATTCAATGTGGAAAGCTTGACATCTAGAGATTGGAACACATTGGTTATATTATCCCAAGGTATGTGTTCAGACCTGCAAGTAAAGGAGGTAGAAGTTTAACTTCTTAATAGTTCTTTTGAAAAATTGCATATGCAGGTGCAAGAGTAAAAGAGCTACCTATGTAAACATGAAGTTTAGCCGCTTCAAGAAGCTAGGACTTGGCTTTGATATGTTTATGAAGGATTATGACACAAGGCTAGTAAAAGATAGTGTCAAGAAAGAATATTTGAGAATGTTAATTTATGTGTATATTATCTTCATGTATTCACAATGAATAGCAAAGGTTCAATCCATAGTGACACCTTGATATTCGAATATTTGAAATGTGTAATACACTAAGATGAAATTCAATTGTCATGATATTTCATTTATGCATAAGTTTGTTGTGTTGTTTGATTGTGATCTTATGTTTAGTTAATCAAGGATTACACTAAAATGGGGGAGGATTGTTATATATTTTAGTGTAATTGGATTGACTAGTTGACCAATGGGATCATAGTATCTCATTAAACAAGTTAGGAGGGTGCGGAGTGCACGCTTGTTTAAGTGTATTATGATTCATTGTATCAGAGATTCATCGGTTGATTAGAGATGAGGTAATGGGGGTCAAAGGGGCAGCGCCCCTGGCTGGTGTCAAGCTGCCAGGTCAGCTGGGAAATCGGCAGTGGGGATAGGATTAAAGTCTATTTGAAATCTCTCATGTTGAGATACCCAATTCCCACCCAATATGACATTAGGTGTTGAATTCAATGTGGAAAGCTTGACATTTAGAGATTTGAACACATTGGTTATATTATCCCAAGGTATGTGTTCAGATCTGCAAGTAAAGGAGGTAGAAGTTTAACTTCTTAATAGTTCTTTTGAAAAATTGCATATGCAGGTGCAAGAGTAAAAGAGCTACCTATGTAAACATGAATTAAGTTTAGCCGCTTCAAGAAGCTAGGACTTGGCTTTGATATGTTAATGAAGGATTATGACACAAGGCTAGTAAAAGATAGTGTCAAGAAAGGATATTTGAGAATGTTAATTTATGTGTATATTATCTTCATGTATTCACAATGAATAGCAAAGGTTCAATCCATAGTGACACCTTGATATTCGAATATTTGAAATGTGTAATACACTAAGATGAAATTTAATCGTCATGATATTTCATTTATGCATAAGTTTGTTGTGTTGCTTGATTGTGATCTTATGTTTAGTTAATCAAGGATTACACTAAAATGGGGGAGGATTGTTATATATTTTAGTGTAATTGGATTGACTAGTTGACCAATGAGATCATAGTATCTCATTAAACAAGTTAGGAGAGTGCGAAGTGCACGCTTGTTTAAGTGTATTATGATTCATTGTATAGGAGATTCATCGGTTGATTAGAGATGAGGTAATAGGGGTCAAAGGGGGCAACGCCCCTGGCTGGGGTCAAATTTTTTATTATACATAAAGTCACTATTCTAAAAATTCATTGTAAATTTGAATTTTTAGAATTAATGACTTAACATTTTAATCTCAAAATTTCCGGTTTTTGGACACTTGCTTTAGAGCCAAATATTGGACCAAACCATTTCTAGGCCGAACCATTGCTTGTGTGTCATCCTAAGGTGTCCCTTTGGTTTTGGAGCCAAAATTTTGAATCCAAAGGACATATATGACCGAAATGACACATACCATGACCAAAGGGTATTGTGTCTCTTCCAAAGGATATGGTGTCTTCTCCTAAGGGTGTGACTAACACTATAAATTGGTCATAGGGGAGGTCCTAAATCTTCATCCAAAACATTCACAATCCTTCTCAAGTTCTAGTTCAGTATTCTGATTTTATCCGATTGAAAGTTTGGGTGCCTCCAAATAGTTTCAATCTGAAAGTATCGTCACGACTTCAGAATAATCCAAGCATACGATTCAAAAGATCAACCATCATACATTCGAGAGGTTTCCAACATGCCCTGCTTGGCCTTGTTTACTCCTGGATACTGATTTTGTGCTAGTTGGAGCTGGTACGGTGGCACTGATTGAATGCATTTCATACAATGCAACTCCATTTTGTTTGCGGGGCATATGTGGATAGCATGAAATGAACAAAGATGTTGTGATGATGCTATAATTGGTGCATCGACACAGCTTCAACCATTTTTACCCCTTCTTCCCTTTGTCATATGTCATTTCCAATAAGCTAATTAAGTCCCAGAAGTTCTTTTGGTGTTTGGACGAATGATTGAACTTAAACGTGGATTTGCCAAAGCTGAATTTCGACAACTTTTCTCGATGTATGTTTGTATCAAATCCTTTCTTTTAGTTTGAAATTATGAGCTACTGGGATTCGTATATCTTGCATTCATTTCTGCAGCTTCCAAATCGTCCAGTCTAGCACTTTTCTCTTTACGTGTTTATTATCGGTGGAAGTCTATTTTCCTATAATTGACATATTTTGCATCTTTTAATCAGAAATGTCCTTAGCAAAAGTTAGCATCCACCGTGTTGTCTGATTAAAAATTGAGATCTTAAAATGTCTGAACAAAAAGTTATGCTACCTAGGCATAATTTACCTTTTTCTGGTCATTTAATATTTATTATTATTTTTTTAAGCTTATACATCCCAGATTCTGAGATACGTCACTCAAATTATTTGCTAAGTCATGCTTTAGGCCATAAATGGATTAGAGTCGAAAAGACTGTTGATTCTCTAAATTGAAAAGTGTAGGTGGAACACCAAACATAGACGGTTGATTCTTTTAGAGTTCTTTTTGTAGTGTACGCCTGTGGCGTAGACAAGTAGTTGGTTCAGTCAGGAAAGACTGCTATAGCTCCAATTTATCATCAACGGGTTTATAGTTTGCTGCAAGTCTTTACCTATTTCTATAGTCTCACCAATTTCAGCTGTTTCCTCTCTTTCTAATTTCCACAGATCCTGGGCAGCATGAGGAATGATCCAGCATCATTAATGTTATACTTTGTGGTGAAGAACTTTAAGAAGCTTGGCTACAAATTTAAGGTTTATGTTATTTTGAACAACATAATTTTATTTGTGTTGTATTAGGTTATGTCATATCATAGGTGAAGCTATTGGAATAAATATGAAAGTTGTAGCAGCAGTAAAACTGAGAATACTGAGTTTTATATTCTGACTTGATTTGCAGTATAAACTTGTTCATGGAATAACTTTCTTTTTTCCTTTTCAGATTAGTTGTTTATAATGGTCTAGGGTGGCTCCACTATTGTGTTGAAATTTTTCTAGGTTACTTTGAAGTAAGCTTTTACTAACCTGTATTGATGAATGATTAGTTTTGCATACATTTATTTTAATATCTTCTCTTTTCAGCTTTTTGATCAGATCTTTCTGCAATAAAATTGATAGTTGGAAAACTATTACCTTTCCACCTTACAGAAAGACTTCAAAATCGTGATGTTTGTGTTTGATTCTATGTGTAGTTGCTGTTTATGTTGTGTTTGTTTATGCTCTGGGTTCATTAGGCTTAAATTGGGTGCAATTCTGTTGTTCAATCTATGCTCTGGGTTCTTTCAGTCATTTTGTATTTTGGGCATAATAGTAAACAGTTAAGGGTATAATAGTCTTTTGATGATTCAAAAATATATTAAAAATAATAATTAACAGTAAAATTAACGGTTTACTAACGGAATAATCAATTATTCACATTAGGAAAAGCATGTGTAACCAATTAGTCACATAGCAAAACCAATTAATCACATTTTGAAACATGTTTAACCATTCTGCACAATGGTGAAACATGTGTAACCAATTAAGTAATTAACCCTAAAATTAACTACTATCAGGATTCTATTGAGTATTGTTGCATCAGAAAATTTGCATCAGAGAATTTGCATCTTGAGCAAATGGATGCAAAAACAACATTTTTACATGGAGATCTGGATAAGGATATCTATATGCAGCAACTAGAAGGATTTCTTGCTCCGCGCAAGGAACACATGGTGTGCAAGCTCAACAAGAGATTATATGGGTTGAAGCAAGCACCGAGGCAATGGTAGAAGAAGTTCGACTCCTTCATGACCAAGAGTGTCTTTTGTAGGAGTGAAAATGATCAGTGTTGTTACTTCAAGAAATACAATGATTCTTATGTATTTATACTCTTGTATGTGGATGATATGTTGATTGCAGGATCCAGTATGAGAAAGATAAACAATGTGAATGCAAGTATGTCTTCAATGTTTGAGATGAAAGACTTGGGTGGACCGAAGCAGATTCTTGGGATGAGGATATCTCGGGATAGATCTGTTGTCACCTTAAGTCTATCCCAGGAGCAGTACATTGAGAATGTCATGGCCCGATTCAGGATGACTGATGCTAAACCCAGGACTACACCTTTGGCAAATCACATAAAATTGTCAAAGGGACAATCACCCAGGACAACTGAAAAACGTGAGCAGATGACACTGGTTCCATATGCTTCAGCAGTTGGGAGTTTGATGTATGCTATGGTCTGTAAAAGACTTGACATAGCACATACAGTGGGTGTGGTTAGCAGGTACATGGAAAATCTGGGGAAAGAGCATTGGGAAGCTGTGAAGTGGCTTCTGAGATATATGAAAGGTACATCTAGTACTTCACTTTGTTTTGGCAAAGACAAAGTGATTATGCAGGGTTTTGTGGATGTTGATCTTGGTGATGATGTGGACTTGAGCAAGAGCACACCCGGATACATTTACACTATAGGTGGTACATCAGTGAGTTGGATGTACATGCTTCAGAAATGTGTTTCTCTTTCATCTACTGAGGCTGACTATGTGGCAATAGCTAAAGCTGGGAAAGAGATGATATGACTGGCAGATTATCTGGAAGAGTTGGGCAAGAAGCAGAGTGAGAAGATTATCTATTCAGATAGTCAGAGTGTCATACAGTTGGTGAAGAATCCAGTCTATCATTCGAAGACTAAGCATATCAGAAGGCGGTATCATTTCACTCGCAGGGCAGTGGAAGAAGGCGACTTGTGCTTAGAGAAGATAGAGGGTGCGAATAATCCAGTAGACATGTTGACAAAATGTGTCGATGTTGGGAAACTGAGGTTGTGCAAAACCTCGGTTGGTCTTCTGTAGTTGTGTTACTACAGATGGAGCGGTGAATATATTGACGATGATGCTGAGAGAATACGATTTTGGTGATTGAATCAGTCTCCAAGTGGGAGAATTGTTAGGTACTGGAGCCTGATTAATATGTAATGTTAGTTTATATATTAATGTACGCATCTCGCGGAAGCCCCCCACCCGAAGGCGGGGCCTATAGGCTGTATTGTACTGTATTTCTCCATGTATATGTATTTTATAACAGTAACCTATCATTAATACATATAACCAAACCACGTGGAGGTTACCCTAATTTTGGGTGTTACCACAGAAGAACCTACATCTTCCTAATCTCTCTCAATTTTGTTCTTCTCCTTCATCTGAATTCAGTGTGTGTTCAAGGAATCAATCCTAACAAAACTTGTGACAGATTTTCTAGTTTCTATGCACCCAGTCCATTCAGAGTCACAACAACCTACTAGGCTAGAATCTGACTCACAAGCTAACAAAATACCCTTACCTAGTTCCCTTTTAATATACCTCACAATTCGCATGGCAACTTCCAAATGAGATGCTTTTGGATAGTGCTTAAATTGACTCAAGTTATGCACAACGAATGATATATTTGGCCTTGTAATGGTTATATACAACAATTTCCCTATCAATCTCCTATAGGGTTCATCATCCTTATTCACATTTAGATGCTCATCATATTTCCTACTAGTCGGTTTCAAATTTAATTCCATAGGAGTTTTAGCAACTTTATCACCAAACAAACCAATACAGAAAACAATTCAAGTGCATATGTCCTTTGAATGAGAATGAGGCCCCTTTTAGATCTTGCAATTTCAATTCCTAGAAAGTATCTCAACTCTCCTAAGTCTTTTATTTTAAAGCCTGATTCTAAAACATGCTTCAGTTCAACAATCAATTTACCACTATTTCCATATATTATCAAATCATCAACATATACAAGCAAAAGAACTAATTGGTTTCCATCATACTTAGTAAACAGAGAATAATCAAGCTTCGAATGACTATAACTAGCTCTAATTAAAGCATCACTCAGTTTTACGTTCCACTGTCTATTGACCTGTTTCAACCCATAAAGAGACTTTTGCAATTTTTACAACAGATTCTTATCATCAAAACCTTTTGGCACACAAATATATACCTCCTCATCTAAGTTCCCTTGTAAAAAAACATTATGGACATCCATTTGATATAGAGGTCATTCATAAACAGAAGCTAGAGCAAGTACAGTTCGAACATTGTTCATATTTGCAATAGGCTAAAAGATTTCAAAATAGTATATTCCATATTTTTAAGTATACCCCTTTGCTACAAGTTTAGCTTTATATCGACTCAAACTTCCATCAGACTTGTATTTAAGTTTATATACCCATTTGCAACCAATAACAGAATTACCTTGTGGGAGAGGTACTAAATCCCACATTTGATTCTCTTCAAGAGAATTTATTTCTTCCGGCATTTCTTGAACCCGTTCTTTGAATTTTACTGCTTCAAAAAAGTTCCAGGTTCGACCAACTTAGAGGTTGAAGTTAGATAGATCTGATAATTGTCAGACAGTTTATCATACGACACAAAATTTTCAATGGAACGAGCATGCGATGCAGTAGACTCTTCATGATTCTTGATCCATATGGGGGGGAGGGGGGGTCTAATGTGTCTTCTAGACCTACTTACAGTGGGTTTGGAAGAGTCAGACACATTATGCTCATGATGTAGCGTAGATCCAATAGAGTCAATATAACATTCATCATGTAGTATATTTCTATCAGAGTTCACTCGTAACTCATCACATGGAATTTCTGCATCAATAAGAGTGTCATCCTCCTTAGTCATTATTGTTTGTTTGTTGACATCATAGGACTTCATATCTTCATAATGCTAAAAAAAACAATATGGGCAGTTGTTCAAGTTTATCATTTTCAAAAGGAAAGACATTTTTATTAAATTGAACATCCCTTTTAACAAATAACTTTTTTTTAGTTAAATCAGAGAGTCTATAACCCTTTTGAGTCTCAGAGTATCCCATTAGAACTGATGGAATAACTCTGGAGGTCAACTTGAGAGTTACCACAATATTTTTTGCATATCATAAACACCCCAAAACTCTTAAATGACAGATTTTGGGTTTATTTCCGCTTAAAAATTCTAAGGGATGTTTTCCTCCTAATAACTTGAAGGGTATCAAATTGATCAGTTAGCATACCGTAAGGATACAATCCGCTCAGAAAACATTTGGGATTGATCTTTGCAGCTTCAAGGTCCTTGCCATTTCTAGCTGGAGCCTACGTTTTCTCTTGACCCTACCATTTTGCTGAGGGGTGTAAGGGAAACTACTCTAATGAATAATTCCCTTATCACGAAATAGTGCATTAACATGCTCATTAAAAAACTCTTCACAATTGTCAGTTCAAAAACATTTGATTTTTTTTTAAACTGAGTTTCAATCATAGCAATATATCCCTTTAGAACAATAACAACATCAAATTTAAATTGCATCAGGTGTACCCATGTCACTTTGGAAAAATCATCAACCAGTGCTAAGAATATTTTATATGATCATAAGTCATATTGTGATATCTCGCAACACACGAAGAACAACTTTCCAATGACACAATAATGGATGTTGCATATATTGACTCAATTTATTCACTGCAAAGTGAATATCTGGTCTAGTAACACAGACATGTTGCAGAGCACACACAATACTTTGATATAAATGATCATCTGCAAAAGAAGACTGACCTTGATTTTCAGCAACTTTGGCCAAAAAATTACCAGACATTGGTGTAGGAAGTGCTGATGCATTCGATACTCCAGCCTTCAAAAGAAGATCCATAATGTACTTCATTTGACCAAGAAGCAAACAATCATCCATAACCTGCACATCCATACCAAGAAAGTAGTTAAGTGTACCAAGATCTTTCAACTTGAACTCACTGTTAATCTGACTAATAACTAACTCAATAGCAGACTTATCATTTCCAGTTATCACTATATCATCTACATATACTAAGAGAAAAACCATACCGGAATCAGATTTCTTAACAAATAGACAACTATCCGCTAATGATACAGAAAACCCAAGAGAATTAAGGAGAAACCACTTAAGTCTTTCAAACCAAGCTCTCGGTGCTTGCTTAAGACCATATAACGCTTTATTGATCTTGCACACAAGAACATTTTCAGCATCATCACACTTCTCAAATCCAGGCGGCTGAGTCATAAAGACATCTTCAGATAACTCACCATGCAAAAATGCATTGTTGACATCAACTTGTCTAAGCTGCCACTTATGTGTTAAAGCCAATGTCAAAATAATTCTCACAATTGGTGCTTTAACCACATGACTAAATGTATCTTGAAAATTAAAACCTGGCTTTTGAGAAAAACCCTTAGCAACTAGACGGGCCTTATACCTGGCAATAAAACCATCTGAATTGCGTTTGATTTTAAAAAGCCATTTACACCCTATAGGAATCCTACCACCAGGTAAGGGAACTAGATTCCACGTTTCATTAGCTGCCAAAGCACTCAATTCATCCTGCACAGCAAATGCCCATTTGAAAGATTTCATCGCAGTATGTATATCATGAGGTTCATGTTGTTCAAGCGCATCAGAATCAACTATATAAGTAGTAAGAGCATCAAGACTTTTTGTCTTGGACCTGGTTTGCATTGGATGACAACTTTTATGTCCTGAGCTTTTATGTCCTGAATCAACATGAGTAAGGGGAGAATGGCTAGATACTTCAACTGTTGATGTCGGTATGATAGATGAATCCCTGAGCACATACCTTACCGTAGGTGGATCAGGTTGTTGCAACAAAGCTGCAACATTATCTTCAAGTTGTCCCACTGGAGCTTCAGTATGATCAACATGTTACTGATCAGAATCTAGTTATCTTGTATTTCCTGAAGGAGTAGAGATAATATCAGAAGATGTATTAGAAGTGATAGGACTTTGATGATGAGCTACAAAATCAGCATCAATAGGAGTGCACAATGAAGAATTAAATGGTAAGAAGAAAGGCTCTGATGTTGCAGTGTTTTTAACAGCACCCGATTGCATGAAAGAACCAGATTTATCTGCAAACGGAAAAACATTCTCATTAAATCTGACATGTCTTGAAATGTAAACACGCCCATATGCATCTAAACACTTGTAACCATGCAGGTTTGAGCAGTATCCAATGAACACACAAGGAGTGAATCTGAAATCCAGATTGTGTTTATTGAATGGACAAATCAAAGGATAACAGAGACACCCAAACACTCTCAAGAAATCATAATCCGGTAGTTTTGAAAACAGCTTCTCATGAGGAGATATGTTTGCCAAAGATTTAGATGGTAATCTATTAATGAGAAACACAGATGTAAAAAACGAATCACTCCAGAATTGCATAGGCAGATCAACTTGTTTCATCAATGTTAAACCCATTTCAACAATGTGACGATGTTTCCTTTCTACTATCCCATTCTGATCAGAAGTATAAGGAAATGTGTACCTGTGATTAATGTCGAATTGAAGAAGATATGAAATTAAGGCTCGAAACTCACCTCCTCCATCAGTTTGAACAGATTTAATGCTATGGACTAATTGATTCTGAATAGCTTTATGAAACTGAGGAAATACGACAACAACATCACTCTTCTTCTTAAGAAAGTAAATCCATGTATATCGAGTATAAACATCAACAATACTCAAGTAGTATAAATTGTCATTTAACGAAACAGGAGCTGGTCCCCATAAATCCATTTCAAGAAGTTCTAATGGTGTATGATATTCAGTATTTGAAGCATCAAAAGGTAATTTACAACTTTTTCTAACAGGACACGCCATACAGTGTGGTATGTTAGTGTTTAGATTCAATTTTTCATGCTTGATTATCAATGAAAGAACTTGTTGAGAAGGATGACCAAGTCTTTGATGCAGAATAGTCAGAGACAGTTTTATTTGACTGATATTACAACCCATTTCAGAATCTAGATTTGTTACAACTATATGAAGACAGGCAGTTATTTTTATTACTAGCTAACTGATCCTTACGACAATTATCAAACAAAATGAAATCAAGCTTGTATAGCCCCTGATGTTCTTGCCCTTGAAGAAGAACATAATGAGTTTGAGAATCACGAACCAAACAGTGAGTATCATGAAACTCAAAGTAGACACAATTATCCTTGGTAAACTACGAGACAGAAACCAAGTTTTTAGTAATCTGAGGAATGTATAAAAGATTATGCAATCTGAGAGGTTTGGACGAGGTGTTTATAAAAGATGTCCCAATGTTGTTAATGCCCAAGTAACTTCCATTAGCCACTTGAACTTTACCTGAACCAACATATGAATGTGATGCATGAGCCGGAGGAACAGCATTGGAGAAGTGATTCGTGGCTCCTGAATCCGGATACCAAGCCTTATCTACTGTAGGTACTCCAACTGCTGAACTTGCAGTTGTAGTGAAATTGACTTGATTTACGATATCTTGAGTGACAGAGGATACACTAGGAGCTGCAAAAGGTAAAGTAGGCTGATAAAGCTGCATTGGAGGAGTAGAGGCATGAACCTGAGGTAGCTGAACCATAGAAGGCATAAAGGTTAGGGGTTGATAAGCAGGAGTAGGTGCTGACATATATGGACTGAACATGGGTTGAGAAATGACAGCAGGTTGAGTATATGTTGGAGGTACACCAGACATAGGAAGAAAACCAGAGGCGGAGGAGAAACTCAGACTAGAACTGCCAGCATTGCTACTGAAGTACTGGTTCTTGGTAGTACCAGAGTTGGAGTAGGAGATATAATCTGCATCATTCCATTGATTAGTGATCATATTTGCACTCATATGATCATTTGATTGAGCAGTGAGTCCCTGAAAATGAACATTAAATCTCTGAAAACACCGATGAACGAGATGTTTGAATTTTCCGCAAAGCTGGCACTGTGGTTTGTTATTTGCAAAACCACGCCCTCTGCCTCTTCCACGTCCATAGGATGAATTGTTTGGCTGATAATCAGGAGTGTTGTTGACTAGATTAGGCTGAGCCTGTGACTGACCAGAGTCAAGGACATTTGCTTGTCCAGAGTCCATCGGAGAAGGCTTCTCAACAACATTCTTCACAACTACATTAGGAGATGACAATGATGTTTCGAATAGAGTATCTCTTTGCCTAGGTTCGACATCAAGCAAAACAGACAGTATAGAGGCGAGATCATATGGATTACGACTTGCATGAATTACAGCAATAACACTATCATATTGTCCATTCACACCATTCATTATGATAGATATCCGCGGCATGTCTTCAATTGGATACCCATATCTTGCCAAGTTGTCGCATGTCAATTGAATTCCAGTTAAGTAATCTCTCATAGATTGGCTTAGGAGTTTACGAACCTTTAGACGATCATACAAGCTCATAATCCGAGTAGTGGATGAGGAGGAGAAGTTTTGGTGCAACCTATTCCAGATGGATGCTGCTGACATACATTCGACTAATCCTTTGTTGATTGGAGATGAAATCGAAGCAAGGAGCCATGAAGCCAGAGAACTATCTTGTTGAGAAAACCTGGTGAAATCTGGATTCAAAATCATGTTGCCTTCTTCATTGTCAATCAGTCGAGGAACAATCAAAGTGGCAAACAGGTATCCTTCTAGATTCAGTCCTCTAACAGCTAACAATACCTGCTGTTTCCAGGACTGGAAATTATCCTCACCTGTTAATTGGCAGATTCTTTTGTTGAAGAAAGCAGGTATCAATTCATCCATGGCTCGGAGAACAGATTGATGTGTAGCCGCAGAAAATTTGGCGATGAGGTCTTCAACAAACAGAGATGGAAAGGATGGCCTAGCAGTGATTGGCTGAGCAGAATGCCTTCAATTGAACTACAGATCTTCACAGCAACGGAAATAACGACTCTGATGACAGAAACTTCAACGGAGATAAGGTTTTAGAATGACTCTGATACCATTTCAGCAATCTCACCCTAATCTAGATGAGTTTGAGAGAGAATAATGAAAACAGAATGAATAAGAAGAATAACATAACTAACAGCTTTCCTTATTTCACAAGTAATCTTCATACCTCATCAAAAGTTACCTTAAACTAAGATCTAAGGACTCTATTCATACACGAGACATATGATAACAACTACCTAATTCTTGAATATTCTAAAATCTTCCACAACCTTCTAACACACACTTCACACTTCCATACACATTACGGCACCTTACCTTGATCACTAAGCTATCTACAACACATGCATATTCATACATCCTAACACCAAATTTTCTACACATACAACATCTAACTGTTTGAATGCGTAATCAAATGATATAATTATTTTCAATGTTAACGTAATAAACTCAGCTGGTAGTCAATACATCTCTATAAAACTGTCGGACTAACGGTTGAGGATTTTTCTTCGTAATTAACTAATATGTGTATTAACTAATACATCCAATCAAACACCCCTTAAATATTGATACTTATTTCGGTAATTTGTTTACATATATCGTCAAATTTGAAAAATATTCTAAAATTTGTTGGTTTTACAAATTTATTATCATGTAGTTTCCCCTCTAGATAGTCCTCTTTTCCTTTTCCCTACAAGGCCAAAAGCTCCGACTAGGGGTGACAATCGTGTCGTGTCTAATTGTGCCGTGTAATTAATCTTGTCGTGTATAAACATGTCTCGTATCAAAACGGATAAGTCTTAAACGTGTCTCAAAACTTCAAACACGAACACAACACGATTAACTAGAAGAGTACACGTGACACGATTAACTTTCATGAGAAAAAAAACTTAAAACATGTCGGGTCATACGACACGACACGATTAAACACGATAGAATTACACACGAAGCTGGTAGACACGATACGATACGGTTAAACACGACACGATTAGACACATAATTCACTAATTTTACAAGTTATTTCACATATTTTTCAAAATAGAAATCTATATATACAAAGTAATATATTTAAAGTTCAATATTAAAAAGTAAGTAGGTATTACAATATTATTTTATTATTATTATACTTAAATGTGTCTAAACATATTATATATATACACAACACAATTAGTTAATCGTCAATTAGTTAATCGTGTGTATACGTTATAGACGATACGATTATATATATATCTGCAATGTCTATGCGGATGCGGATATGTTAACGTAAAACACTAACTCACGTACGCTCTAAACCGTTCGTGTCGTTGGAGGGTGTAGTGTTAGAAATTGACAGCTTAGCTCCGACCTATCTCTCTCTTACTCAGGTTCGTCTCAGGTCATCCTCGTCTCTCAAATGGATATGATTCTCTCTGTGGAGTATTTGCTTTAGTTTGGTCTCTATCGCTCTGTCTGATTCACTCTCCGGTTTGAAGCATTCTACGGAATCGCTCTCTTCTTTGTTCCGAATCATTTCAGGTACACGGCGTTCTGTTGTTCTTCCGTCACTGATGTGAATTTGTCCGATCTGGAGAGCTTTTACGAGGTTTCTTTTATTTTCTTCTTATGATTTTGAAACTCCTATGGATCGCAGATCTTCATCCTTGCAGCTATCTGCTCCGTGAAGGCTCCAAGGATCTAATAGTCAGCTACAATGGTTACTTTTGAAATGAATGACCGCAAAAGTGAGATTATCTAGTTTTGAAACACTTCTGAATTTTTTAAGCATAATTTTGCTCGGATGGATCTGCCGTGTGAAGTGGATCTGTCATTGAGAGATTTAAACCAGTCCGACTTGGAGGAGTGCGATTTTCTCCTTATGCATATGATCTGGTTAAATTTACCCGTAATTTTTTCAATCAAGCAACTAGAATTACATTTCTATCTGTCTGCTTTCATGCATGTCAAATACTGTCATTCTTAAGTGGAACATTCAATGATGCCTACTAGTACAGAGTTATGTTGGATGATTTTTTTCCTTCAGTTTTCTGGTTTGATTCAGTATCTGTTCGGTACTCCCAGGAACTTGGATATTGGGGTATTTGAAGTAAATACTTCTCGTAGGATCCATTAAGACAAATTTACACTCAACATAAACACGAAGTACAAGGTTCAAACTACAACCGAAAAGTGAATAATAAAACATGTCTTTGCTCGGTTTTCTAGTCCTCCATCCATGTCCCACCCATGACTCATGCTTATTGCCAATTATAAGGTAAAACAAATAGACTATGTCCTTGCATTAACTGAATGAGAGGAGACATTAGTTTGGACTTTCAATATAGTAGCTTCATATCATAATGATAAGTTCTGCTGCTGCTGTAACATGAAATTAGGTAATGCCAGTCTGGAATATATTCGTCATCTACTTATGCTTAATGATTTCTTAATGTGTGAATCCAGTCCATTTCATTTGGATTTTCTGAAGGAATAATTGGTCTTGCATTACCAGTAACCATAGTTATCTCAGAATCTGCAAATGAAGATCTCGATAGTTAGATTGTCTCACAAATGGATAAGCAATTGGATTCAGAGTGTGTGGTGCTGGTGAAGCTCTGGCAGCAAGAGAAACTGCATGAAATATTGATCTATGAAAGTTCATTTTTATTTCTTGCATCTACTTGTGGAAATATTTTCCCTATCATCAATCTTTGCTGACATCTGAGTTCCCCTCAAACAGAGATCGGACTTGGGTTGACTGGATTCGGGATCTTTTTCTCATTCCTTGGAATCATCTTCTTTTTTGATAAGGGATTACTTGCAATGGGAAATGTGAGTACATTTAGTTTTTTTATCCAAAAGGTTCTTTCTTTCTCTTGAAGCTCAGTTTTTTATTTATTTGAATATTCTGTCTAACGTAATCTCGTTTCTCTGGATTCTTAATCAGATCCTCTTCTTGTCAGGGGTATCTTTGACTATAGGATTGAAGTCAACCATGCAGTTCTTTATGAAACGACAAAATTTTAAGGTTTGTATTACACAAATACGCACAAAAGTTTGTTACAGTTTTTGGCCAACGGACACTTGGTCAAACGGTATCGCCCTTGCTTGGATGCAAGAGGTCCCGAGATCAATTCTCGGCATGTCCCAAGGTTATTCCTTGGATGACCAAATTTTCTTTTGTAGTTTTTGGTACTTTAAAGTTTGAAAATATTGTAGGGAACAATCTCATTTGGTACTGGCTTCTTTTTGGTGGTCATCGGATGGCCGATTCCAGGCATGATTCTGGAATCATATGGATTCATTATACTTTTCAGGTTTGCCAATATTCCTAGTGAAACAAACACATAGCCAACTTATTCAGTGTAACTAATCGCTAGATGTACTATGTATGCAGTGGCTTCTGGCCGACTCTTGCTGTTTTTCTGCAAAAGATACCTATTCTTGGTTGGGTGTTTCAACAGCCATATGTGAGATCGGTATGTTTTATCTCCGTCCTCTATCTTTAGATTGTTGTGCACAATCTTCTTATTGTGTGCTTGTGAAACCAGACTTTAATTTGACTCAACATAGTTGTAAAAGTGAAATTCATTAAGCTGTAGATATGCTAGCTCACTGAAGCTAGATTTTAGTTGATTGGTTTACTTGAGAGATGTATCATAGTTCAAATGTTAGGCTATCCCAAGTAATCTCTCTTTAGCAATCAAAATCCAATGAAGGGTAGTTCAATGGATTCGTAATTTTTTGTTGGGTATTACAGGTGGCCGCAATCAGTAGAACACAAAGCTCTGTAATATGATATCGACGACAGGCTTTTTTGATTTTATAATTGCTTAAATGTATGGTGTGGAAGTTAAAATGCTGCTTTTGGACTATTTGTTTATCTTTATGGCCTGCTAAACTAGTTGGAAAAATGTGATGTGGAGTATCATCAGAGGTTCCATTTTAAGATGTAATTTCTGTGCACTAGGAGATGTCTGATTAATTAATCTTACCTTTTCCTGTCTGTGTGATGGCAGATCTTGGACCGTTATCGGGGAAGACGAGTTCCTGTGTAGTTGGAGAACCCATAGCACATACGAAATATGGAACCCAGCTAGTAGCTGCAAGTCTTGCTTGTAAAAAAGTTGAAGGTAAGATGTGGAAACGGTGAAGGAAGGAATCGGTTGATACTCCAACCGTGCTCTACATTTTATATGAACAGAATAGGGAAAAAAAATTGGTTAAAAAGGATGTTAGAAAGAGAGATATGTTTGATCTGTTGAGTAAACTATAAATAGTGTGTTGTTTTGTTGCCTTTGATCTGTCTGCCCTTTGTTAATGACATTTTAGTAAATTTTTTGGAATCATAAGGGGCAAGTTTTTGGTGACTTTTGGCAATAAATTATTTTTTGTTGATAATAATTGTATGTATAATGTTTATTTTAACATCCAAAGTAATTTTTTTTGTCTTTGCACTGTTTTATCATTTTTCTGTCAAAACCGCCACTTCATGAGTAGAAACTCAAACTTTCATTAACATAAGGATGTTACAGACTCGAAGACAACTCAAACATAAGAACACTCAAGTACTCAAATACAAAGGATTCTCACTTGTTGGGTCTCAACCGTGAGTATCTTTTTTATTTGATACTCCATTTATAGAGAGGAAGAGATAATCTTGGGTGCGCTCTGGGTCCCAATGTTATCATCTTTATCTCTTCACGGATTTATTCTAATCATACAATAATTACATATTGGAAGAGATAAGGTAGATCGGGTGCACTCTGGGCCCCATCGACATCATCCTTATCTCTTCACAAACTTTCTGCTGTCCACACTAAACCATTCAATTATTACAAACTAGTCATTATTACACAGCGTTCCACAACATACATTTAATTACCTAAGCCTCCCCTTATATGAAAGGCAAATCGGTAAAATAGTCTACCGATTTCTCTAACTCTTGTACCTTGCTGGTTTCATGCTCCAGCATCTCTTCGGCCCAGTTGTCTTTTGTTGCTTGGGCCCCCATCCTTGTGAGGTTTATATATCTCATAGATAGCAGGAGTACCGTTATGTAACCGGGAAAAAAAATACATAAAATGCCCTCTAATCTCTTCTTCTTCTTTCCAGATTGTTCATCAATCTATTGTTTACTAGGGACGACAATTTTTAACACTGACACAATTAAACGATATGTAATGATTTGCATTTCTGTGTATATGTGTTTGACCTTAATACACCTCATATTTAAACACCTCCTATATGTTTAGACACAATTAATAATAATTGTGTTTAAACACTTCTGATCTATAAACATACGTATCAATATATATATATATATATATATATATATAATATTTGAAATTGTTCTTATAAAGTTTTTGAATCAATTGGGGCTTTAAAACTTAATTGTGAAATTAAATTATGAATTTTGTGTCGTGTTTTATCGTATTATGTGACACAAATTGTGTTATGTATATATGATTATTTTTTTGTTTAAAAAGTTAATAGTGTGTGTCACGTGTTATCTATTTAATAATCGTATTGTGGTCGTATTTTGAGTTTGTAGATAGTTGTAGGACTTATCATTTTACACATGACATAAACATAACAACATAACTAGTAATACGATACCACTCCTACTATCAATCCCCACAGAACCAGCAAATGAAGACAAAATAGGTAGCTACCTAGATGTAGTGGTACTTTGATCTGAATAGGTAACAAAATAAATTGAACTTCCTCACTTCATTTTCTACCTTTTCAATGTAAATTCCTCAATACAAACATGTGTAGTATTGTTTTTTTCAGAACTAGAAAGAAAAAAAAAAGATTCGTCACTCTTGACTTTATAAAGTTTATAGTTTCTTCATGGAAGAAGGGAGATCATCATCCGTAAATTTTTTTTTTTTAAAAAAATGATTCTTAAAATGTGAAATCTAGAAAAAGGGAAGAAGAATCCTTTTCAGTTTTGATAATTGATTTTTTTTTTTAAAAAGTAAACAGTTTTTTTTTTTAGAAAAGTAAGTATACAAAAAAAAATATTTGAAAAAATAGGTATATGCGCACCCCGATTACTCGATTTGCGCGTATTGAACATACGCGCACCCCCGGGTAGTGCCTATTGCATATGCGTCATTCAAAGTGGCGCCTCAGCCTCTAGTTTTATTTTTAAAAAATTCTCAATAATGACGACTCGATGTTTAATTAAAAATAAAATTATGTATCTATTAAAAATATTTAAAAAAATTATAGTAAGTAGATATTTTAATTGCGATTCAAATGATGCAAAAATTATTAAATTTGGATTTACGGATTGACTGTACGGCATGCCGTAAGTTAAGATATGAAAATTTGACTTAAAAAATTATAACTCAGACCATGTAAGTCCAAACTCAACACGGTTAACGTCATTTATATCGTAAATCAATTATCTACCTAGGGTAATTTTTTTGATTAGAAATACAGTGATTTTGTAACCTAACATCGTTTGTTTTATAATTTGACCGAAATAAGTAAATGCCTTAGATGAGAAATTTAATTATGTACTTACTCAAAAAAAATAAAAAACATTACGGTGCGTAGATAATTTAATTACGAATTAAATGACGCTAACTATGCGTTAATTTTTGACTTTTAGACTGGTTGTATAATATGATACGTAAAAAACTCTACATACGATACAAAATCTTTCAAATAGTGGTTTGAATAGTAAATTTACTGTTTAAATAGTAAATTCTATTTCTTTGTTTCATCTATTTGATTTATCTTGATTCCAACCAATCTGAAATCATCAACCGAAGGGGAATTCTTACTATTACGGTTCTAATTTAAGTTATATTCAATAGGAATTCTGGCACTCATCGAAAGAATCAAATCAATGGATAAATATGTGTATAAAAGAAAATTGTTGGATTTTCTTTTAATATTCCGAAAAAAGAATTGATTGAAGAGTTAACGGTGGATCTGATAATTAATTTGGATTTTGAAAAGGAAGAGTCAAACCTACCATTTTAAACTCGTGATCCATGATATGAAATGAGTTAATAAAGCATAAATAACATTTTTCAAAACAAAAACTAAGAAAAAAGCGATAAAGGTAAAGAAAGTAAGTGGGCAATGTGTGACTTGCCCGAGGTACGATCCTATTATGCGCAGTCTCTCCATGAACAATCGCAATGTATAGCTTATTTCCCATAGCATAGAAGGTATGCATCTCCTTAACAGAACTTTTCCTTCTCTTGGACCAGCAAAGAGAAAGAGGGAAACAAAATAAAATAAAATAAAAACCATACAAAGTAAAAAGATTTTTCAAAACGATCTAAAGAATTGATACGGTTTTATTCCTCTGCTCAATTAGTAGCACCTCAAGATAAATCAAATAGATGAAACAAAGAAATAGAATTTATTATTTAAACAGTAAATTTACTGTTCAAACCACTATTTGAAAGATTTTGTATCGTATGTAGAGTTTTTTACGTATCGTATTATACAACCAGTCTAAAAGTAAAAAATTAACTCATAGTTAGCGTCATTTAATTCGTAATTAAATTATATACGCACCGTAATGTTTTTGATTTTTTTTTGAGTAAGTACATAATTAAATTTCTCACCTAATGCATTTACTTATTTCGGTCAAATTATAAAACAAACGATGTTAGGTTACAAAATCACTATATTTCTAATCAAAAAAATTACCCTAGGTAGATAATTGATTTACGACATAAATGACGTTAACTGTGTTGAGTTTGGACTTACATGGTCTGAGTTATAATTTTTTAAGTCAAATTTTCATATCTTAACTTATGGCATGCCGTGTCAATCCGTAAATCCAAATTTAATAATTTTTACATCATTTGAATCGCAATTAAAATATCTACTTACTATAATTTTTTTAAATATTTTTAATAGATACATAATTTTATTTTTAATTAAACATCGAGTCGTCATTATTGAAAAAAAAAATTAGAGGCTGAGGCGCCTATGCAATAGGCGCCACCCGGGGGTGCGCGTATGTCCAATACGCGTTACCCGGGGGTGCGCGTATACCTAATTTTTCAAATATATTTTTTTGTATAGTTACTTTTCTAAAAAAATGCTTACTTTTAAAAAAAATCTTGATAATTACATACATCAATCATGATTGCCCAGGGATAGAAACGTTGCAGAATTCAAAATGATAGTCATGTCTAAAATCTTTGTCTAAACCCTTAAGACACTATTAAAAATTCAGTTATAGTTTTATTATTTAACACGTCTTCTTACACATGCGTTAAAGTTTAAAGCTTATGCTTACTTTATAGGGTTAATAACCAACCAGCTACCCGAACTTTGGGTGTTTGGCAACTGGCTACCTAAACTTTGATTTTTCAAATCGAGCTACCCGAAATTTGGACGGAGGAGCAAGTAGCTACCTCCGTCACTATTTCCGTTAATTCATCACGGAATGGACCATGTGCCCCTCACGTGATCTTCATTTGGCGGTAAAGATTGCATTTATTTTCAATATTCCATTAATGCCCTTGAATCCATTCTTGCGTGGCAAAGTGAGTAAGGAAACCGAGGAGACTTGGGCCAAAATCATCATTTGAAAGAAATCAGAACTGCATCCTACTGTAAGAAACGATAGTTCCTCCTCTGCCATTGATACTCACCCGCCCTGCTTCCTCCGTCCAAACCGAGCGATTTGTTGAAGAAATCGAGTAATGTCGACTTGATTCCTTGCGCTGGTGCATGCAATTTTCAGGTTAGTCCATCACAAGACCACCGAAGCGCCACCATCTGCTATCCCGAAGACCTCATTTCTAGGGTTTTGGCCGAAGCTTGACAGATGAAAGGGAAGATGGACAAAGAAGGGTACGTATCTTGTGCTATTGTATTCCGTTATTGTATATTAGGGTTTCCCTCTTGTTATGAACCGAATGCTTGCCATGGTCAAATGATGCTGCAGATTTTTCATTCCCGAAGGAGTCCAGGATGATTTGCTGTTCGAGATTCACTTCCATGTACGACTCATTGAAATAGAAGGTAAGGTGGAATATGTAGGCTTGATTGATTATGAGGAATTCCCTAGGTCTCTAAGCTTCAAGGATTTACACTCGGTTTTGGTTCAAAAGTATTATCATCAAATTGGGGATGTGATACATTGTATGCATCCGAAGGATGAACTTCCTACTGGATTACATGTGGTGTCCACAGATGTTGATTTGAAAGTAATGTTGGATAAGGTAGATGGTGAGCAGAATTGTGTACTGCTATTCTTTTTGGTTCAAAAATCAGATGTTGGACAGGGACCTAGTCAGTTACGTAGGAGTGAACAAGTTGATGAAGACATTTCGTTGACCCTGCATTTTGGTGATGAAGGAACTTCTTATGGGCCAAGTTTGGATGGATTAGCCACAGAAAAGACTGGGCCAGAGGTATGTGTTAGCGGGCCTAGTATAGGTGGGTTAGGAAATGACAGGCCTTGTGATGAGCAACTGGAAGATGTTAGTGATGAAGATTACCTGCAAGAGTCAGTCGAAGGGGATGACAGTGATACAGAGTTCTGGGAACAAGCTAGCTTAGTTTCTGAGAGGGTAGAAATTCCCCCTTCCGAGCACGTCGAGGTGGATGTTGCACCGTATGATTTGGAAGCCGATGAACTCATTGGTGAAGAAGACGTCATCATTACTCCGCCACTGTCTGATGATGAAGGTGAGCTATCAAGACGATTCCCAGAGTATAACAGTAACGCCTATGTTGTCCCTGAATTCTCACTTGGAATGAAGTTTGCTAATGCAAAGTCATTGAGAGGTGCCTTGGTCGAGCATAGTATCAACAAGAACTTTGCTCTGAAGTACAAGGTCAACCAATCTAAGAAGATTTCAGCTCATTGTAGTGCTGAAAATTGTGGGTGGAGGCTATATGCAGCAACAATGAAGGATGAGGACACAATGCAGGTGAGGACTTACTACTCAGAGCATAACTGCGCGAGAGCACACAAGTCCAGATGGGTGAACCCAAAGTGGATTTGTAAGGAGTTCATTCAGAGGTTTAGAGATCAACCACTAACATGGGGTTTTATTCAAGGGGAGATCCGTAGGAAGTATGGGTTTGAGGTAAACCAGTATGCTATCAAGAGAGGTATATGTAAGATTAAGGAGATCATCTATGGAGATAATGCCCGACAGTTTGAATTGTTGAGATCCTATTGCATGACCGTGGTTAAACACAATCCAGGCAGTAAGATGAAGATTCAAGTTGACGGAACTTATTTGAGGCCGAAGTTTGAAAGACTTTACAGCTGTTTTAAAGCCTGTAGAAATGGTTTTCTAAATGGGTGCAGACCATTCTTCGGATTGGACGGCTGTCATCTCAAAGGTGCCGATGGGGGGCAGCTCCTGACTGCAGTTGCCCGAGATGCAAACAATGGTATGTTTCCCATTGCAATAGCTTGGGTGGAGTCAAAGTCCAAGAGCTCCTGGAAATGGTTCTTAGAACTTCTTTTGGCGGACATCGGTACTGGATGTGGAGAAAGGGTCTGGGTTATAATGTCAGATAGGCAGAAGGTCAGTTGTTTCTACTTTACAGGTTATGTATTGATTTATCCTTTGCGTGTTCGTTTACTAATCTCGTTTTCTGTCGTAGGCCTTGGTTGCTGCTGTTGAAGAATGCTACCCAGGTGCGGAACACAGGTCCTGTGTTAGACATATCCACGCTAACATGATGAACCTGGGTTGGAAAGGGAAGGAGGTGAAGGACCTACTTTGGGCTGCTGCTTCAGCGTATACAGTTAATGGACACAACCACGCAATGCTGGAATTGAGTCTAAAGAAACGAGAAGCTCATGCATATCTAAATGAGATTGATCGAACTACATGGACTAGAAGTCACTTCCCAACATGGTCAAAGGTCGAGGTTGTCGTTAACAACCTGAATGAGTCGTTCAATGCAAGAATATTGGATGCTCGTGATAAGCCAATAATCAGCACGTTCGAGGTGATTCGAAGAAAGTTCATGCGGGAGTTTCAGTTGAAGAGGGAAGCAATGTCAAGGTATGCCTTTGACATATGCCCTAGGATCAACAGAAAGATTGAGCATTCAAAGCTGGTAGCGAGAAACTGTAATGTGATTTTTGCCCAAGGACTCCTAACAGGACCCCTACGGGAAGCCAACAGGGTCAACAACAAGGAGCCGGGATGGAACAACGCAGCCATCTCACAAGCAGCCAACCAGCAGTAAACCCACAGGTACGTCGATCTCCAAGATTCACAAGACCATCATCTAGTCAACCGTCATCGGGGACGAGGTCCAAGGCAGCACGACAGCTCCGTTCAGGATATAATGACGGACCTGATGTTTCAAAGGCAACAGGCAAAAGACCATGGCGACCATGATGTTGGACTGCAGATAGGCAGATAGTACAAATTTTGCAGAATTGGGTACCAAATTTTGTATATGACAACACAATGGTGAACCAATTCTGCAGAATTGGGCATCACAATTCTGCATAATTGTGCAGCGCAATTCTGCAGCTTTTGTGTACCTCTTTAGGGTCGGTTATTAGGTTCGGGTATATTGGTATGTTTAGTCTCGGTTATATTGGTGTTGTTATATATGTAGTACTGGAACCAAGACATTTTGATATGTTATATAGGCTCGGTTATGTTGGTGCAATCTGTTATATTCTGTTGAAATGGTGTTGTAAGTTAAAATGCAATCTGTCAAAACTGGTTCTGCAATATGTTCAAATTCTACAATATTATGCAATATGTACTGTCATATGCTGCAAACTACAGCATAACAATCGGTTAAAACAACATAATATTCTGCAAACAACAGCAATATGTACTATCATATTATGTAAAAACTGGTTCTGCAACAATCGGTTAAAATTATGCATATTCTGCAATTCTTCATTAAATAACAAAACATTACAAACAGCATTACAAGTCATATTCAGCATTACAACAACAACATAACAACCTACAACAGCATTACTAAAACTGTAACAACATGACACGCACCAATTTCGCAAAGACAGAATGACAACCACCTAACTAAAACCTTAAAAACAACAACACAATCAAAATGACAATAACAACTTGATACACTCTAATCTGATGCTGGTATTTCTTGATGCAGTTTGTTTCTACCTCCAACACCAACTTCTTGATTTTGCTTGAAACCCTCTTTGAATGACTACAAACATTCACGTCATACCAAAGGAAGAAACCACACCCGAATCCCTTCAATTTACTCTACATTTCAAAAATATGAAATATCAATCAACAAAAATTTCATTAAACGAAGAACACTACTTACATTATAATTAAGGCATCCATAAAACCGTCTTCCGAAGTTATCCCAAGTCCAAGACGTCTTGATTGTCGCAGCCATACCACATTTGCAGAATTTCAGTGCTGCGTTTGACGAAATGGAAGACGAACTCGAAGACATGACCACCTGGAATTGAGGACTTCAGCAACGGATTCAACGGATGACTTTCCACCGGAACGAACCTCGCCTCCAGCACAACCGAGCAACTGTCGTCCAGCTATGAGAACCCTAATTTCTTCGACAGGAAGGAAGAACACAAAAGGGAAGAAATTTCGTTTGAACCAAACAGCTGTATTAGGAACGGTCTTGTAGGGTCAATTTGGACATTTGATGCCAAATGAAGACCACGTGAGGGGCACATGGTCCATTCCGTGATGAATTAACGGAAATAGTGACGGAGGTAGCTACTTGCTCCTCCGTCCAAAGTTCGGGTAGCTCGATTTGAAAAATCAAAGTTTAGGTAGCCAGTTGCCAAACACCCAAAGTTCGGGTAGCTGATTGGTTATTAACCCTACTTTATATATATAGAGAGAGATTGTATAATGCAATAATTATATCATGTACTTTAATAACTTTTTTTTTGGCCAATGTACTTTAATAACTGAGAATCGTGCAAATGAAACCTTGCGGTTATTAATAACTTTATACCATGTCTAAATCATTTATACTAAAATCTTTTATGTGTTATATAAAATACAATTATGATTTTATTATTTAATAAAGTTTTCACTCACGACTTAAGCTCCAACTTCCATTAAAAAGGAAGGTTTTCAACTTCCACCTCGTCTTATTCCATGCACCATCAAGAACAACCTTTGTTATCTCTTCCACATATTAGGATTTACAGATAGATGGGTTTCCAATTTTCCATGCTTTAGAACATGTTTTTTAAGATGTAAGCTATTGTAGTTAACAGATGTCTAAGCTTAAGTTGAAGCAACTTAAGTCTATGCCAACCAAAATCTTTGTTGATGTTAACGAATAGGGAACAACAAGTGAAAGGACTTTCCGAACTTTAGACAGCATAGAGTGTTAAACTTTAGAAGGAGATATACTGAAAATACTTAGTATTCAAACTTACAATCCTTTGTACAGATACATTACATTTATAGATCTATGATAGCTAAGCTACTTGTCCTTTGATCGACAATACATAGTGATACTTGTCCTATGCTAAGACAATATATATTGGAATACATAAATACATAGTGAATGAAGACATGAAATAATATCTGTATAAAAACATGGGATAATGGAGGAATATGGGATAGTGGAGGAATATGTGGAAAGTATGTTTCAACACTCTCCCTCAATTTAAATAGTGGGATCTCCGATATTTAACTTACATAACACATTTATGAAACTTCTCCCGTTTACCGCATTGATAAGTATATCTGCAAGTTGATCTTCAGAGTGTACAAATGGAATAATTATGATCCCAGTTTCCAGTTTTTCCTTTATAAAATGTTGATCGATTTCAACATGTTTGGTGCGATCATGTTGAAATGGATTTTCGGAAATACTTATAGCTGCACGATTATCACACATTATCTTACATGATTCCTGGATAGGAAAACCAATCTCAGTTAACAGTTTGTACAACCATAATACTTCTGTGATACCTCGAGCAGTTCCTCTGAAATTTGCCTCAGCACTTGAAAGTGCCACCACATTCTGCTTTTTACTCTTCTAGGTTACTAAGTTTCCTCCAACCATACCAAAGTAACCTAAAGTTGATCTTCGGTCTGTCGGATTTTCTGCCCAATCTACGTCTGTGTATGCTTCTATTTTAAGATGACCATTGTTCTGGAACAGTACCCCGCTACCTGGCGAACCTTCAAGTATCGAAGGACTCTCATAGCGCTTTCCATGTGATTGACTTGTGGTTGGTGCATAAAATTGACTCAACACCCCTACTGCATACGCAATATCAGGTCTTGTATGGGAGAGATAGATTAGCTTCCCCACAAGATGTTGGTATTGGGTCTGATCTGCTGATTTTGCATCCTTCACTATCTGCAATCCATGATTAACCATAATCAGAGTATCTGCTGGTCTATAGTCAAGTAGCCCTATCTCAACTAGCAGATCTAAGATGTACTTTCTTTGAGATATGAAAATACCTTTCTTTGACCGTAGTACTTCAATTCCCATAAAATATTTCAACGCTCCCAAATCTCTCATTTCGAACTCTTGAAATAAATTCTGCTTGAGTTGTAGCATCTCTTCAAAATTGTCTCCTATGATGATCATATCGTCAACATAGATAATCAAACATGTCATACTCCCTTATTTTCGTTTTAGAAACAAGGTATGATCAGAGTTACTCTGATGATATCCATATTTCTTCATTGCAACTGTGAATCTCCCAAACCATGCTCTGAGTGACTGTTTTAACCCATACAACGCCTTCTTCAATTTACTTACATCTCCTTCTCGAGAAACTGCTTTAAAACCAAGTGGTGGTTCCATGTACACTTCTTCCTCCAAATTTCCATAGGGGTGAGCTTGGGCGGTCCGGGCCGGTTTTTTAGGCAAGACCGAGCCCGAAATTTCGGTTTTCACCTTTGGAGAACCGAGACCGACTTCCGTATAAAAAGCCCGCCCGAGTCGGTCTTGCTTGACTCGGGCCGGTCTCGGTCCATTACCGAAATTTTCAATCCAAATTTTTAAAAAAAATTGTCCGATTTTTCACCAAATTTAGAACATACAAACACAATAAATCAAGTATCAAACATACAATCCAAACACACATTATAAATATAGAACATACAATCCAAACACACATGGAGACTTTGTGAGTTGTTGTATACTACTATACTTGTATAGTATATATAGTATTATGTATTAGGTTTTTAGGCAACTCGGTTCGGTCCGGTCCTAATCGGGAATTTCGGGAAAAATCCCGAACCCGAGCCCAATCCCGACTTTAGAGGAAAAAACCCGCCCGCTCGGTCTCGGTCCTAGTCGGTCTCGGTCTTAGTCGGGCCGGTCTCGGACCGGTCTCGGGCCGATCTCGGTCCAACCAGTATTTTTTGCTCACCCCTAAATTTCCATGTAGGAAGACATTTTTAACATCAAGTTGATGGAGATGCCAATCTCTATTAGCAGCTGTTGAGAATAGTACTCTAATGGTGTCCATCTTTGCAACGGGAGAAAATGTTTCCGAGTAATCAATGTCATAGGTTTGAGTATAACCTTTAGCCACTATTCTCGCTTTATACCTTTCAACCGAACCGTCAGCCTTATGTTTTACGTTAAACACCCATCGACATCCAACTGCCTTTTTTCCATGTGGAAGAGCACACTTTTCCCATGTTTGGTTCTTCTCTAAGGCTTCCATTTCTGTTTTCATGGCCTGCCTCCATTCTGGAATCTTTAATGATGATTCCACTGTGCTAGGTATATCTTGAGCGTATACTGCAGTAGCAAAGGCTTGTGCAACTGGTGACAAACTCCCCCTGGACAAGTTTGCTACTAGGTACCGGCTTGCCTTCAGACTGTACTCTGGTTCATATCGTACATGAGGAACGTCTCTGTTTCTCCTTGCTGGTAGTACATATCATTCCTCTACTGGTGAGTCATCCAAAGTCTTGAAAATAGAATTAGTAGTACTAGGAATTACAATAGGACTACTAACGTTAGGGATATCAGTCAAGAGTGACAGGTTTGAAGCATCCAAGACCTGTATGCTGGGAGTCAATGTCTCGGTGGTTCCGAGAACTTTCTCTTTTGGGACTATCTCAGGGAACACTGGTGTGGTCAGAGTCGTCAACCAATCTAACGGACTAATACTATGATTCTCCCCCTGAACGGAAGATTGGGTTGTATAGTAGTATTCTGTTTCAAGAAACGTACAATCCATCATAGTATACGTACAATGGTTTTTAGGATTAAAGCAGCGGTAGCCTTTTTGATGAATCCCGTAGCCCACGAAAACACATTTTACAGAACATGGATCGAATTTGGTACGATCTGATTTGGGAATATGTACAAAGACAGAGAACCCAAAGATATGTGGTTGGAGTGTCAAGGTTGTTGGAACACTCAAATGACTGGAAATGATTTGGATAGGGATTTGGAAATTGACGACCCTAGTTGGTAAACGATTAATCAGGTAGACAGATGTTGCAACTGCCTCTTGCCAAAAAGAGGATGGAACATGTGACTCCAGCATTAATGCTCTTGGTATTTCTAGGATATGACAGTTTTTTCTTTCTGCTACCCCATTTTGTTGAGGGGTATGTGAGCAGGAGGTTTGATGTATGATACATTTGTCTTTAAAAAACTGTTTTAATGAGGAATTTAGGAATTCTCCTCCGTTATCAGAATGAAGTACCTGGATGTGCTTACTAAATTGAGTCTTGTCTAGATTTGTAAATTCTACGAACTTTGTGAAGACGTATGATTTATGTTCGAGAAAATAAACTCAAGTCATGTGAGAATAATCATCGATAAAGAGCACAAAATACCTAAACCCATTTTTTGACATGCATGTACCGCTATTTGGAGCGGGACCCCAGACATCCAAATGAATTAAGGCAAACATAGATTTAGCTCTAGAGTTAGACAGTGAATATGACCCTCTATGACTTTTAGCAAACATACATGTCTCACACACAATTTCTTTATTTGACAGAAATAAGCTGAGAAGTAATTTATGAAGATACCCTGCAGATGGGTGACCCAATCTCCGGTGCCGTCCCGTGAGCAAGCATTGCAGTTCCATGTTGAGTCACTTCCTCCACATAATACAGGCCTTGACGTTCAACTCCACGTCCAATGACTCTTCCCGACTGGATATCCTGTAATACACAGAAAGTGGGATACATTAGAACCATACAATTTAGTTCTTTGGTTACATGGCTAATATATAGCAATTTGCACGCTAGGCTAGGCACATATAGACAATTCTGTAATTTAATGGTTGGAGATAGAGCAATAGTTCCAGCTCCCTGGACCGGTGATAAATCTCCATTTGCAGTCTGAATCATCTCCCTTTCCTGGTGCCAAATGACTGATAAAGTCATTTTTGTCGAACGTCATACTTTCTGTACCTCCACAATCAAATATCCACTTTGTATTCTTTTCTACTAGATAATCCTTGAGCAATAAATGCTTGAGCAGTTATGGAACTGTTGTTTTTAAGATTTGGCTCCATTTGTGGTTTTCATCAATCTCAGGACCCGGGACATCGAGCTTTAAACATGAAGGACCAAAATACTTATAATTAGGTTTACAGGGGTAGGAAGGTAATTTTGCACTTCCTAACCCTATACTTTCATTTGGTTTGGAGGGTTAGCCGCTGCAAGAGTTTGTTGTTCTCCAACGTTCCTCTTCATCGGGTGCCGCCGCAGGTAAGTGTTGTGCTTCTTGATTTCGGTCCATCCGAGGGAAGCTTGGTCTGCAGGCTAGTTCTGACCACAGTTTCCCTTCGTTTCCAATAGGGTTTTCTCTCGTCACGGTCGCCACGAAGGGTTCGGTGCCCCTCCGAAGCATTTCTTCACGCCCCCCGTTCACCAGTGTTGCTTGGTTGCCGACGCCGAGCCCTTCCCTTGGTTGGCTCCTCCATCCCTCGGAAAAACCTATCAAATGGAAACATTCGGACTTACTATGATGAGGCTTTCCACAGTGGATGCACCTTATCAGTTTCCGGTCACCACCACTGCCACCGCCACTATGGCGAAGGGTTGCGGCTTGGAGGCGTGTCCGAATGGCAGCCGCATCATTTGAGTAAGCACGGGTTACAAAGCCCAAACCAAATTCAGCTTCCTTCTTTGGAACTCCCATGACTTGTCCCCAATCTCGTTCCAATCGGATTATTGCATACGCCGTTTCCACCTCCGGTAACGGATTTTCCCTGAGTAAATCACGTTTTCGTTATCAAATTCATCATTTACAGCATTTAGAAGTTGATATAATTTGGTTTCGGCTCGCTTTGTGTTCCAAATATGTATATCTTCGGGATATTTCATTGGATTCGGGTCTTGTAGCTCGATTTCTCGCCATAAACTCTATAATTTGCTGTACATATTTTCCAGGGATTCAAAACCTTGCTTGGTATTGTTCGTGCGAACAATGAGGTAGAAAAATGGAATGTCATCTTTTCCTTTGTTGTATGTTGCAAATAGGCCTTTCCATAACTCCTTTGCCGTGGGATGTTCTACATATTGATGCTTCAAACCTGGTTTCATGTTGTCGAGCATCCATGAGCAGACGATTAGATCTTCTTGCTCCCATTGTGCATGGTCGGATTCTCCGGACTGAGGTGGTTAGGGAACACCTATGATGTGACAGAGTTTCCCTTATCCACCAATCTTCATGCGGATAAGTTGTGACCATAGGGAGTAATTACTCTCATTTAGTTTCACGCTTAAATTAATGGTAGGTACTGATATGGATTGCCTCTGCACTTGTTGTTTTTCAGATTCGGCATACTCGATAGAAGTGCTGCCCATTGAGCCGCCAACGATGGATTCGTTGAGCCAGGTTCGGTGGTATGACTGCCTTCTTCAGATTCGGACATGACTGCAGGTACGTATGGTAGATGATGAACGCCGAGAAAGGTCGATCGATTTATGTGATCGAATATTCCGTCTTTAATACCATGTTAAACTTTAGAAGGAGAAATACTGAAAATAATTAGTATTCAAACTTACAATCCCTTGTACATATACATTACATTTATATATCTATGATAGCTAAGCTACTTGTCCTTTGATCGACAATACACAGTGATACTTGTCCTATGCTAAGACAATATATAGTGGAATACATAGTGGATGAAGACATGCAATAATATCTGTATGAAAACATGGGATAATTGATGAATATGGGATAGTGGAGGAATATGTGGAAAGTATGTTTCAACATAGAGATCATGACAAAAGAAAGGAGATGTCATATTCTGAATTCTCCATAATAGAAATGATCTTTAGATTGATGAGAAAATCTTTTAAACCCGCGCATCTTGAAATATAAGATTAAACTTAATTATTGGATTCAAACAAGCCTAATGGCATGTTCTTTTCACGCAAAGGAGAATGAATTCGGATTACGGAATCCGTAAGAAGTTGTTCTTTTCGCGAAATTGATAAAACTTGGCTTACAGAATCCTAGAGGGGTGGTGTTAGGGTTTCCGACTCAAAACCTCGGATTTCCTAAGCCGGACGGGCAAGGAATACGGAATAGAGGTGAGAATTACGAAATTACCCTCACTTAATTTAACTATTTCCTAAACTAACCTCACTTTAACTCTCACAGGGAGAATCGACCGAGCTGCTTTCCTTCTCCTTCATTCCAAGCTGCTCTTCTACTCCTTCAATCCAAGCTGCTCTCGTTCTCCTTTATTCCAAGGTGTAGATTTCCAGTAGAATTGCTTCAAACCTCAGGTATGTTCATCCCGTTCATCCCGATTCTGGGTTTGAGTCGAACCCAGAATCGGTATCGCTCAAAAATGGTTGCAGCTCCGGCAGCGGCGACGCTCAAAAGAAGGATCACTGTCGCTCCAACGTCTCAGGCTTACTTGGAGAACAAACCGGTGGTCGACACCAAGAAATTGATAGCGGACCTCTGCCGCCATTTCTACACGCTTGGATGGGTGTCAGGTACTGGTGGCGCTGCCTGAGGATATGTACATTATGTGCTCAAATGGTTCTTTCTTGGTTTCTCCATCTCTTAAGCCTTATCCAAATAAGCCACCCAAGTGCACAGACTGTGCTCCCCTTTTCATGAAGGTATATGTTCTACTTTTTTTTTTTTCCAGAGAGGACAGTTCTTGTAATTTTGAATGATGGTTACCAGTAGGAGAGTCAGATTAATCAATATACATTGCAGTTTCTTGCATATATTTTCTTCATGCTGGAATTTTTTGTGTACGAAAATTTCTGTTGATCATTTTAATGGTTGCATAATCCATGGGTTGTCAAATAGTTGTTTTTGATTGACTAATTTTTTTGTCCATCCGTAGTTAATTCAAGTTATTCAACCATTTCCTCTTTGCCTGAGTATTTTTTTGTTCAATTGAAGTATTATGCTCCTTCTACTCATCCCATTGTTGTTTTGACAAGACATTTGAGCTACATATGACGTTGTTGCAAGATGATATGGGCTTTATGTTTGCACTTTGCAGGCATATCAGATGCGTAATGCTGGAGCTGTGATCCACAGTCATGGAATTGAACAGACCCAAATTCTACAGGATGTGAACGACTCGACTCTCCCTCATACTAAAGTTATTCGCTGTGATGTTTGCAACCATGGAGAAGCTGTCTTCTTTCAGGTAGAGAGATGCTGCTTTTTAATCCTCGTTACGTCCTAAATCTTTACGTGATGTTTGATAAATCACTGGTCTACCATTTTATAGGCTACTGCAAGAGGAAAGTAAGGTATGACGCCCTTCTTCGTCTGCTGCAACCCCAACTGTGGCAGATTAACTGCAGAGAATGAATTTGATGAGACTATTAGCAGTTTACCTCTTCCTGGTTTAGTTTAGGTTAACCTCTTCTGGATATGATGGTTGGTGAAATTGATGATTCTTGATGTTTGCTGTTTGCTATTTCAATCGGTTGTTTGTTGTTTGAATTAGTTGATTGTTAGAAGTTCGGTGTTCATTTTGATGCTTCTTGAATGAATCGTGGTAAATATAAATTTAATGGTTTGTGAAAAAAAATAATTTAGATTATAATGGACATTAATTAAACTATTTACCAAAAAATAAGTAAAGGGATTTACATTTAAAATTAATTAAATAAATTATTTTAAAAAGTTTTTTTAAATTATTAGTTAATTATATTTAAGTTTTTATTATTATTAATTTTTAAAATTAATTAATACACATTATATGTATTATATATTATACATATATAATGAGGGGCAAATATGTCATTTTACCACATTCCATTCCCTTTCCATATACAATTCCACCATAAAAACATCAGAATTCCTGATTTCATTTTATTCAATTCCACCAAAGAAACAACTTCATATTCTTACTTCTTATTCTCTATTCTCTATTCTTATTCTCTATTTCTATTCCCTATTCCTATTCCCTATTCCTATTCTCTATTCCAAATTCCAGGAAAGAAACGCCCTGTGACTATAAATGGAGTAAGGGTGGAGTACACGGTCAACTCGGAACAGTTCCTTGATCTAGGATTTAACCAGCAAACAACTCGTATCCTATTTCAAGTTTGGATCCTACGCATAACCCGATCGTTCATCCAAAAGCTCTAACCTTACTTCTTGTACTCGAAAATAATCTCTTTTGTAATACATTCCTTATTACATGATGACAACGAACTATATGTAATATGTTAAAATTTTATAATTCTTTTTTATGTAACATTTACGCGCATATATGATAAGACTTTTATTTGAAATGAATTAGGCATTGAGACAAACGTAATGTGATTACGTACATCTAGTTAAAGTCATGAGGAATGCCATATTTCGTGTGTTTTTTTTTGGTCAATATATTTCGTGTGTATTGTTAATAAGTTGATCAAAGATTATAATAAATTAAACCCGCGCGCGATACTCTATAATGAATCCCATTCATGGGCGTTGCTTCAAAATAAGTGGCAATAATTATTGTCTTAAAACTCTACAATTAACCTAAAGAACATTACACCATTCCAAGCAAAGCGCATATTCTTTGTTAGTGTCAATCCTTGCTAATTTTTAGTTAAATATATATTCATTATAATTGTTTTTGAATTAATTATACTAAGTATATAACTAATACATATAATTAACAACAGTTTTTTTTTTACTTAAAGGTAATGAAAAGTCAAACCCAATATAATTATCTCCTGATTCAATCAACGGATGTCTATAATTAAAAATATACGAATATTATTGTTAAGTTACCCCATCTATCTAAATAATCTAAGTTTGAGAAGAACTAGTAGATGGTATTTGTTAGACCATCTAAACTTTTATATGGAATGATGGCCCAAAAAAAAACTTTATATGGAATAAGTCTTTAAAGACATATATAAGAAGTAGTAAACCCACATTAAAGATGGCCAAAAAAAAAAAAAAAAAAAAAACCCACATTAAAGAAATCTAAACATTGCAATTTGGTAAGATAATGATCGGATTAGGACGTTGAAGAGGTCTATCGTCTTCTGCCAATCCAGTAAACCCTATAAAATGGCCCAGAAACTCCATTGTTGTTCACAACGACAACATATGTCTGCCTCCTTCATGAAGAAGTCTTCAGTTTTTCTTGTTGTTCTCCTCGGCCTGACGAACACACTGCTAATTGCTGTAGCGCATGCTTCTCATCATGATCATGACGGTAGAAAGGCAAGTAACAACTATCTCTGTCTGTCTGTCTGTTTGTCTAGCTGTGTGTCTGTCTAATACCTTTCACTGTGGTGCATATATATATGCTTACAGTCGTACATCGTGTACATGGGACATCATCGTGAGGGTGATTCTCCTGCAAAATCTCTTCACATGAGTTTATTGCAGAAAGTCATCGGCAGGTTAGCATTTTCATTGGTCAATGATGAACATTTTTTGCTCTTCTATATATTCTTTGATAAGTTTAATCAAAAGTCAACACAAACAAAGTAGTTATTAATGAAACGTACGCAACGCAGGGAAGCCGCGACAAGTTGTTTACTTCATAGCTACAAAAGGAGTTTCAATGGATTCGTTGCAATGCTCACTGAAGAGGAAGTCCAAACACTTTCTGGTTCGTGTACTTGAACTCTATCTATCTATCTATCTATCTATCTATCTATCTATCTATCTATCTATCTATCTATCTATCTATCTATCTATCTATCTATCTGTGTATACATACATATTATATCTATCTATTCACTAAAAATATAACTATATAACTAGGTTTGGAGGAAGTAGTGTCTGTTTTTCCTAACCGTAAGAACAAGCTCCACACTACAAGATCATGGGATTTCTTAGGGTTTCCCCAACAAGTTACGAGAGCTGCATTGGAAAGCAACGTGGTTGTTGGAGTCATCGACACGGGTATCTGGCCGGAATTAGAGAGCTTTAGCGATGTTGGATTCGGTCCACCACCAACCAAATGGAAGGGAACTTGTGAAGGAAGAAATTTCACATGCAATAAGTAATATTGAATAATTGGTGCAATTACATGCATACTATTGTCTCATACTCTTGACTTATAAATTACATCATTTTGTTGACAACCACAGTAAGATTATAGGTGCAAGATACTACCGTCAAGATAACAAGTTTGGGTCAACTGATATTATGTCTCCAAGAGATTCCGAGGGCCATGGAACCCACTGTGCCTCAACAGTTGCTGGGAGCTTAGTTGAGAAGGTCGGTCTCTACGGGTTCGCTTATGGAACAGCTCGAGGTGGAGTCCCGTCTGCACGTATTGCAGTGTACAAGGTTTGTTGGTCGGACGGCTGCTACGATGCAGATGTTCTTGCAGCATTTGATGATGCAATAGCAGATGGAGTCGATATCATCTCTGCCTCACTTGGCTTCTCTCCAAGGGATTATTTTGAGGATTCCATCGCCATTGGCTCCTTTCACGCCATGAAAATGGGAATTTTAACTTCGAATGCGGCTGGAAATGAAGGTCCTACACTCGCCACCATCAACAATGTCTCGCCGTGGGCTCTGTCGGTAGCGGCGAGCGCTATCGACCGAAAGTTCAATACCCGAGTACAGTTAGGAGATGGTTCCATTTATGAGGTACTTTTCTTATTCACACTTTTATACTTTTATTGTTACATATATGTACGCAGAGAGAGTAATTTTTTTTATATAAATAGGGCATTTCAATCAACACTTTCGATCTCCAAAAGACTATGTATCCAATTATATATGGTGGAGATGCTCCGAATACCACTGCAGGATTTAATTCATCTATATCTAGGTAAGCTAGCTCGTACCATTCATATGAATTATGCACGTAACTCGATCGTTTTATGCATGCCTGTAATTCAAATTACGTAAATTCAAATTCAAATTCTGATTTTGTTCTTGATCGTACAGGTTTTGCTCTCGAAATTCATTGGATTCAAACCTAGTTCGAGGGAAGATCGTGCTATGTGACGGTCTAAACACGGGAGGGCCTTTCTATGCTGGAGCACGTGGAGCGATCTTAAGTCAAGACGGCCCTAAGGATAAAGCGGACATTTTCCCCTTGCCTGCATCTTACATTAGCTTAGCGGATGGTGCAAGCATCTACTCTTATATGAGCTCTACCACTAACCCAACCGCCATCATATTCAAAAGTGAAGAGCAAAATGACACATTTGCCCCTTACGTTTCTTCCTACTCTTCTAGAGGCCCAAATCCCATAACCCTAGATTTATTCAAAGTAAGTTTAGTTAACCTTCTATTTTGATAATTAAATTTGATTTATAAGTAATAATTCTTGTTTGGCTAACCAATTAATACGCAGCCCGACATAGCTGCACCTGGAACACATATCCTTGCCGGTTGGTCTCTCAACAACCCGATTTCTTCAACTCCAGGTGACGATCGATTTGAATCGTTTAACATAATATCGGGCACATCAATGGCATGTCCTCATGTCTCCGCTGTAGCTGCATACTTAAAGTCATTTCACCCGACTTGGTCTCCCGCTGCTATCAAATCTGCTCTCATGACCACAGGTACGATTCATTTATATTTATGGACCGACTCACATTTCATTAATATATAGTAAATACTTGACAAGATAGGTTTTGTTGTCCAGCTACCCCAATGAGAGCGAGTCTAAACCCCGACGCAGAATTAGCATATGGCTCTGGCCATATCGACCCGCTTAGAGCCTTAACTCCTGGATTGGTCTACGATGCTAATGAGGCAGACTATGTCAAGTTCTTATGCGGTCTTGGCTATACCACTAAGACTCTACAAATCGTCACCAATGATCTCAGCACTTGCACTGCAACAAATAACGGGACAGTCTGGGACTTGAATTATCCTTCATTCACCATTTCCACAGACAAAACGGGAATTGTGAGCCGCTCTTTCACAAGGACCGTCACGAATGTTGGATCGGCCTCGTCGGTATATAAATCGGAAGTGGTTTCCACATTGGGAGTGATGATTTCGGTGACACCAAGTGAGCTTAGTTTCACGTCGGTTGGAGAGAAGAAATCATATATAGTGACTGTTGAAGGGGTTTTAACTCAACGTATTGAGTCTGCTTCTTTGACTTGGGACGATGGTACTTATCAAGTGCGGAGCCCTATCGTTATGTTTACCCCGTAGGATGATGATGTTTATATTTAAACTGCTTAATTCAACAACAATAAGATTCCTTCATCTGTACAAGTTAAATAAACAAGAGAAGGAAGGTGATGCAGTTACTCAACTGCTAGAGTGTGTGTATATTCTACATTATTACCATTTATAAATGTTCTTTTGGAAGTGTGAGGAAATACCACGTTGTTGGTTTCCTAAATAATTAGGGTTAAAAGTCTAAAATTGCATATGCACCCAGATATTTATCTTTGTGGGTAATTGTGTAGTAATTCATTCATGCTGTTTGTTATTGTACTTAATGAGTGTTTTGAAATATTTCTAATTGCACTTTTCCTTTATTGTCGTTTCATTTCTGTCATGTGGACTATTATTACCCAAAATACTCCAACCATTGTCTTTTTAACATTCCCCCTCCAACGTCTCTTTCTCCCTTCGAACTAATTAATAAACCAGTGGAACTTCGTTCCCAAGAACACACAATGACCACCGCAAAAAACATTATCGAGGTTTAATTTTTAGCTTGAATTGCTTCCTTTTTCGCGCAAAAATGGTGTCAAACCATGTTGTTTTAAATGTACTGGTCAGTCTTATTTCATTAACTAGGGCAACTCCATCTAGGTTACCTCCATAAATAGTTCTATTTTATCCCGTAAGATCTATGTGGAGTCTCTCCGCATGACTGGGCAGACAATAAGCATGGTAAGCATTTGGGAATATATAAACGATCGATTCCTTCAAGTCATTTTGGACGTCCGTAACTGTTGTTCATCAATCAATAGAAATCAAAGAACATCAGATTCAACATGGAGTTGAAGAACACAAATACAAATCTTATATTTGTTGAACAAACTCTCTTAAACTCTTATAAAACTTTCATTCAACTCACATACAAAACATACAAACATAGCCACCTATTTATACTAATACATAGTAGCACTTGTTTACAAGGTTGGTGCAGTATTTTCTACAGCAAATATGCAGCATTTCCTACAGTAAATATGCAGCATTTTCTAAAGTAAAACACATGTTGGAGCAGCAGCAATTCATACAGCAAAAAACTGATTTATACTAACACTCCTCCTAAATCAGGTTACTGCAAACTCTCAATCTTTCCCTAAGAAAAACAAATCTAGCAACGGGAAAAGACTTGGTAAATATATCTGCAACTTGTTCTTCAGTGTTGCAGTATATCAGCTTTACTTCTTCATCATTTTGTATCTCTCTTATGAAGTAATAATTTACCTTGAAATGTTTTGTTCTTCCATGAAATACTGGATTTTGGGATATAGCAATTGCAGCTTGATTATCCACGAAAATCTTAGTGCTTTCAGCTTGAGCTTCTTCAAGATCTTCCAACAGCTTCCTCAGCCAAATGGCTTGTTTGGCTGCTCCTGAAACTGCTATAAACTCAGCTTCTGCAGTGGAGAGAGTCACCACTTCTTGCTTCTTCGAACACTAGGAAAAGCATCCAGAACCAAGAGAAAAACAATTACCAGAAGTGCTTCTAGCATCATTTTATGAACCAGCCCAATCACTATCTGAATACCCAATCAAATTGAGGTCCTTACTTTTCCCAAACTTGACCCCAAGTGATTGAGTTCCCTTCAAGTATCTTACTACATGTTTTGCAGCTATCATGTGTAGCTCACTAGGACAATTTAAGAACCTAGAAAGAACACTTACAGAATAGAGAATGTATGGCCTTGTTGCAGTTAGGTACATTAAGCACCCAATCAGCCTCCTATAGAATTTTTCATCTGCTGCATCAGCTTCATCTTCATTTTGCAGCTTTGATTTGAGAACCATTGGGGCGCTCACTTCTTTGCAATCCTCCATCTTGAATCTTTTGACAATATCCTTCAAATACTTCTTCTCGCAAATGAAGACTTCATGCTTACTTTGTTTGATCTCAATGCCCAAAAAATAGGACATCTCTCCCAAGTCAGTCATTTCGAATATATGCATCATCTTCTTCTTGAATTCTTCGATTTGAATGACATTACTTCCTGTAATAAGTAAGTCATCCACATACAAGGATACCATTACTACATTAATACCTGCTTTTAAGATGTAGAGGGTGGACTCACTTGCAGCAAATGCTCGTCAATTTTGCTATACCACTGTCTGGGAGCCTGCTTCAAGCCATAGAGAGTCTTCTTCAATTTGTACACCTTCTCTTCTTTGCGTGAAACAATGAAGCCATCAGGTTGCTCGATGAAGATCTCCTCATTCAACTCACCATTCAGAAAAGCTGACTTGACATCAAGTTAGATGATCTTCCAATTCTTCTGAGCAGCAATGGAGAGGAGCATACGAATGGTGTCCAGCCTGGCCACAGGTGCAAATGTCTCAGAGAAATCAACTCCCCATATCTGAGCATAACCCTTCACCACCAATCTGGCCTTGTGCTTGTTGATTGAGCCATCAGGATTGAGTTTGGTCCTGAAAACCCATTTGACACCAATCACTTTTCTGTTCCTTGGCCTCTCCACCAATTCCCAAGTCTTATTCTTCTCAATCATGGAAAGCTTCTCCTTCATTGCAGCTAGCCATTTTTCATCAATCTTGGCCTCCTCATATCCTTCAGGTTCAAGAACTGCAAGATTGCATCTCTGATAAATCTCAGCAAGAGATCTTGACCCCCTAACAGATTGATCATTTGTTAGTTCATCATCATGAAGGGTCACTTGTTTCTCCACTTCTTCATTGGGCCATTTCCATTTCTCTTCTTCAAGGAAGTGGACATCTCTGCTGACTGAAATCTTCCCTCTCCTTTGATGATAGATCCTATAGGCTTTTTATACTGCACTATAGCCTATAAAGATCCCAGGTTCAGCTCTTTCTTCCAGCTTATCTACTTTCACCAAGGGCACATGGGAATAACAGATACAACCAAAAACTTTAAGATTTTGAAGTTTAGGCTTGATGTCATACCATGCTTCATGAGGAGTTTTCTTCTCAAGTGCTCTTGTTGGTAGCTTGTTCAGTAAGAATACTGAAGTGTGAGCTGCTTCTGCCCAAAAAAAATTTGGAAGACTTTTCTCGTGCATTAGACACCTGGTCATCTCCATAATGGTTCTATTCTTCCTCTCACTGACCCCATTTTGTTGAGGAGAATAGGGCACAGTAAGTTGGTGCTCAATGCCTGCATTCTTGCAAAACTCATCAAATCTATCAGAGGTATACTCAGTGCCATTGTCCGGTCGTATGACCTGAATGTGACAGCCACTTTGATTTTCAATCCAGACCTTAAAGCCTCGAAACACACCAGCAACTTCCGACTTGAACTTCATGAAGTAAATCCAGCACATTCTAGTGAAATCATCAATAAAAATCACAATACCGATTTTTCTAATTTTCCACAATGACAATAGCAATGGCAACAGGGAAAATCCCATCATCACCCTCCGCAAACACTGCCGCAAGAAGCACCCTTGGGTATTTGAAAAATAGAGGAACAATATAAAGGAAAAGAGGGGAACGATAACCTTGTTGAAACCCAATGATCGAGCTAGGCATGAAATGAAATGAAACGAAACAAAGAAGCGATGAAATGATGTGTCTTCCTTGGTGCTAAAGTTAGCAATACAATGCTACCAGGGTTAGTCTTCTTTGAAATGTTGTGTACGTAAGATTGATATTTTATTGACGTGATATCTGTTTGAGACTATAAAGAGACTTTAGAAGTCTACAAACTGCGTGAGATTCTGCAACATATCCCCTTTATATATACTTGCTCCTCCTCCAGCAAATCATCCAAAAATGCGTTATTTTCACATTCATTTCAAAGATCTAGCATCTACAGGTATAATATCTAGCAAGGCTCTGACAATAGTCATTTTAGCTACTTGTTTCATTCAAATCAACACCTTCAACCAAACCTATGTGAAGCCTTTGGCTACTCGATATACCCATTTGCATGCAAACACAGTACCTGCTATGTTGACATGTATATCAGTTGCATTCTCCTTCAACAAGTACAACTTTATCATTCTTAACATAAACGTCATCAAGAACAACATTAAATCGTACATTACCAATCAGATTTATCTGTTGTACATTAATATGGCATCATTGACAGATCCAAATATTTATCTTCGATTCTCTTGTAAGAGAACAGAATAAGCAACGCCCAGCTTCACATATCAACACCAGATCATCAATGTATGTAAAACAAAGAGAGACTAGCTTAAACTTCAAACCGTAACGAAACTCTCTCTTGTTGTTGATGTAGTCATATCAAGACAAGACTAGACACAAAAAGGAGGTGCTAGCTACACTCTCGTCTTAGAATCTGACTGACCAAAGTAGCTGCCGCAGATAGTGGCCATTATATTCAGCATGACCACCTCCTCATCCGCCTCTACTTTGTCTGCTCTCAAACTCGCACACTTCCTCAGAAGACTCCGTACAGAAGCGCAGGTGTCGGCGTGGAATGGGGTGTCAACAGCAGCACACAATGCAAACAGCCAAACACAGTCCTCCCTTGAAAGTGATGTCCGCGTCTCCAACTCACTGATTCGTTTCTTCAGATTCGAAACACGGGAAACAGAATCCATTGCTAGCAAGAGAGACAGTGTATCGGAGATGGAGATGGACATCCCAAAACTTCCAAGAATGTCAAAAGTACATGGAGTGTCCACCATTGCAAGGACCACTTCTTCTTTCTCATTCAAGAGATCAGGATGGGAATCATCCACACAAAAGTCTGGATTTTCAAGGACTACTATGGGCTGCTGCTGCAAATCAATTGACATCTCGGCTCTGGCAGCATCAGCTTGTGTCAATGCCTGTAATAGCAATCAAATCAATATTCAGCAAGGTCATGTAACTAGCACCGAAGATTCCATTCCAACATTCCATAACAGGGAGTTCGTTCTACACTACACTCATTAGCAGACAAGGTAATGACACATATATATCAGGCGATTCCAAAGTGGAACAGAACGTGTATCTACTGATGAACACATAGTTGCCTCTCTTTTAGAGAACTACCAACAAAATATAGGGTTAGTGTTTTCATGTCATCAACTAGGATTTGACATGTTTTTTTTACCTTTTTAAATCACTTTTCAACTTATATAAAATCCAATGTAAAAAGCTTGCACATATTTCGAGGTGTGTTTTATGGCCAATAAATCAGGTTACACTCATATTTATCATGAGGTCAGAATGAATTGCTTGCCCTGATCGTAAAGCTCTATATGATGCAGCAGCACAAGTTGTGTTTGTTGATAAAATAAAGAAGTGACACAATTTCAAGTAACGGTACAAGGGATCAGAAGATCATATCCATACCAGGCGCAGCCTCGAAAAATCAGCAAGAAATGCTTCCTCCCATTCTTCTGTTGGCTTCAAGTGATCTGGACACTTAGGTATATCAGGAATCACGGGCATGTAAGCAGTCTGTTCCTTATTGAGTTTGTTTTTCTCAAGTTTGGCCACTTTAACCTTTGGAATCCTTGCTGCTTCCCACCTGAAAACAAATGAGGCCGTGTAACTGATCTAGAAATTAACTAGCGAAAAGGAACCTCTTATCATTTCAAAAACTCTATAATTCTGGAGCATTTTCAAACAAGTCTAATTCCCCTCTGATAATGTATTTTGGACTTAGTATGGATATAAGATGAAACCAGGTGTTCTGAAGGCAAAGAGACGATACCTGACTCTCCTGAGATATTCTTGGCCATCTTCCGGTGGGCCTGCATCAAAATTGGGTTCACCTTCAACTGCAAATGCAGGCCTCTGGATGCTACCAAAATATTCATCACTGTCATCGCTATCTTCCTCAAATTCTTGCTCCACAACGTTGGCAGAGTGACCATCATTACTAAAATGTACATTTTTCTGTTCACTATCTTCCATACTTCTTAGTTGTTCAGTACTCTGTTCTTTACAAGATTCTTCACCTGTAAGTGATCATTTAGTTACACCTTCTTAGCAGACCAAATGAAGAAAGAAACTGTAGGGAGGGATATACAAGCAAGGCACATGCTAGTTATCAGAAGCAACAAAAGATATACAAAACCACAATATTTGAGATCAACAGATTGCTCTTATTGGTATGTTTATTTACAGAAAGAATGTCTGCTGCTGCAGATTGCATTATTTACAATTGAAGTAATCACTCTTGGTGAAAACAAATGCTGAAAGACGGAAACTACTTCTGAATGTACAAAAAGAATTATTAGCTAGACAGACTGCAAAGAATCATCAGGAAGACTGCAGATGGATTATGTGGTGGAAGAAGCAGGACAGGAGCCTTTAAGAAACGTATGGCCAATTTGGAGCATAAAATGGAGTAATTATGTTTGGATGAACAACAATATTGAAGGGATTTGGTCTTCCACTTCCAGCAATGGGACCTGTTTCAGAGAAACATTAACTATCAAACAGAAAATTGGAAGGAAAAATCAACACCAAATAAGAATTTCGAGCAACATTAACTTCCAGCAACCCTTTCCCCAGAAACAGAAAAAAATCTTATATCTTTTTTCTTTGATGTCTGATCGACTCAGTGGATTAGCAAATCCAAAAGAGGAGCCCTGGATTGAAGTAAAAGTCCTTACAATCCCGATTCGATTATAAAGCTTTGGCAAGAGGACTAAAATTATGTAGAGCTTCATTAATAAAACAATAAACCCCTCAAAAGAAGAAACACACAATATGGCATAAGCAATTTATGGGCAAACAGATTGGAATCAAACAGCACCAAAAAATAAACATCCAATTTAGACAGAATATCCAAGGATGGATCTTTATAACAAATTATATTACTATACAAGAAGAGGAGAGGCGAGGAGAAGAGAGGAAGTGATACTGACCAAGAATACCAGATGCCAGTGGATTCCTTGGCTTTGGATTCTTCGAGCCAACCAAGCTTGCGTATTCTTCAGCAACAGACCCGAGACCATCGTAGATCTCTCTCCACAGATTCTTTTGCTTCACAACTCCAACGAACCTCATTGCAAGCAGCTCTTCCCTTAAATACGTTGCCTTGACCCCATCTCTTCCGCAGTTGTGCTGAAAGACCATTTTAGCCTTCTTTCCACCTTTCCCTTTTCTACGAGGCCGTTTTTCCTTCTTCTGATGTCCGGCTTCGATTCCGAGCCCTGGGATCCCAGTATAGGGTTCAATCACTGCAGTCTCATCAATTAACTTGATCTTGAGTGAACTTGTACCCGCCCCATCAACTTCATAGCAATCCTCAATCTTTCCAACGTCTCCCACAATTACGTTCCCATCCACCATCATTGCATTCTCGACAGCATCAGTAATGCCTCCAAAAACTGACCCAGCTTCGAGATCCCTCAGAAGCTGCAGCTTCTTGAATTCCAGAGTCTCCAGGTCGACTCTATCTTCACTGGAGAGATTCTCGATTTCTTGAAAATCTCTCTTCCTTTGAAAATCAAGATGCGAAACCGTATAAACGACATCACTCTTCATTTCTTGGGACTCCCCACACCCAAATGACGCAGCGGCAAGCCCGAACGGATGCTTTCCCTCGAATTCACCAGTTAAAGAAGACCCCGCCGCTTGCACAAGACCCTTGTCAGAAGTCTCGTTGGAAACAGAAGTGAAGTGGCCGGCGACGGTATCGTTCGCATGGTTTATCGGAGAATCAAAACTGTTCTCTGCAGCCATGGTAAGAGAGAGGGTTCAAAGGTGCAGGGGTTAAGAGAAGAGAAATGTTAAATGCCATATAGAGAGAGAGCAAGGCCAAGTCTGTTCCGGGTTTATGTAACTCCTATATCCGAATTTCGAACAGTATGTTTTCTGTTTCGGTACCCATATTATGAAATTCAGTCCCTATGGTTCTTATAATCTAAACAATCTCAAAACAATTATCATTATTTTCAATTTGGCCCCTATGCTACCTACCGCTTGAGATGTTTTCTTTACAAAAGCATTCTCAATAAATCTACAAAATTTCACTAAACCATTAATTAAGGAAACTTTTTATTGTATTAAGTAATTGTATTATCTATATTGATATTAAATTTATTATTCTAAATTAATCATACAAGACAACTAAAGTTAAATTTAATATTCTAAATTGACCATATATTTTGATATGCATAATTGAAAGAAATTGCATATTTTTGTAGTAGAAATTTATATGACAACAATCTCAAAGCAATGAGTGAATGCAACAAATGTTCATCTAAATAAGAAAGATATTAAAGATGTTTTGCTGGCTTTATAAGTCTCTGTGTAGAATCTGTATATATGGTAAGCCCTAAATCTAAATTATTATTATGTTACACTATGAGATTTTATTTAGTGGATTCTAGATCCTATAAAACTATGTTTATATTATTCGAATTTTCTAATTTTGGTGGGAATATATGTCAATTTATTTAGTGACTTATGTAATTTTAATAGAGCATGACAGTCCCAATAGCATTTTGTTTAAACTTTAAACATAAACATTGATCATGTTAAATTAAACATAAATAATGATTTAACAATATTGTGTAAAAAAATATGTGCTTAACAATATTCTATTAAATATAGGTATATGTAAATTTTTTTTTATAAAATATAGTAAATTACTTATTAACATTTAGATATTCTCAACATTCACTAAACACTGCGTTGTTAACAACAAACGCATATATTGAGAAAATCAGTTCAATAATATGAGTTTTTTTGAAAACATAGGCATTTGTTTTTTTTGTTTTTTTTTAGAAAAGTAGTCACACTGTTTAAACAATGAAATTACTGTTTAAAACACTATTTAGAAGTTTTTGTATTATAGGTAGAGTTTTTTACGTATCGTATTATACAGTCAGTCTAAAAGTAAAAAATTAACGCATAGTTAGCGTCATTTAATTCGTAATTAAATTATTTACGCACCGTAATTTTTTTGATTTTTTTTTGAGTAAATACATTATTAAATTTCTCACCTAATGCATTTAATTATTTCAGACAAATTATAAAATAAACGATGTTATGTTACAAAATCACTGTATTTCTAATCAAAAAATTACCCTAGGTAGATAATTGAATTACGACATAAATGACGTTAACTGTGGTGAGTTTGGATTTACATGGTCTGAGTTATAATTTTTTAAGTCAAATTTTCATATCTTAACTTACGGCAAAGCGTACAGATCAATCTATAAATCCAAATTTAATATTTTTTTGCATCATTTGAATTGCAATTAAAATATCTACTAACTATAAATTTTTTTATTTTTTTATAGATAGATAATTCTATTTTTAATTAAACATCGAGTCGTCGTTATCGAACAAAAAATAAAAAACAATTGGCCAATGTTGTGTGGCGCCTATTCAATAAGCGTCACCCTGGGGTGCGCGTATTGCCAATACGCACTACTCGGTGGTGTGCGTATACCTATTTTTCGAAATATTTTTTTTGTATACTTACTTTTTTAAAAACAAAAATGACTACTTTTTGAAAAGAAACTCTGATCATATTACAAAATGGGTAAATACGACATTGTCCCCTAATATTTGATTAGATTTTGATTTTTTCCCTTAAAGTTTAAATTATAAATTTTTCGAGTTTTTTGAAAAAGTATATACTTTAGTTTTTTTATTTAGAAAAGTATGTATAGAAAAAAAATATTTGAAAAAATAGATATACGCGCACCCCCAGAACGCGCCTTTTGACAATACGCGCACCCCCAGGACGCGCCAATGCATAGGCGCATGTTGGGGGTGCGCCTATTCAATAGGCGCACCCCCAACATGCGCCTATGCAATTGGCAGCGTTGGGGGTGTCTTTTTTTTTTTTTTTTTAAAAAAACAAAATTATTCTATAATGACGACTCGATGTTTAATTAAAAATAAAATTATGTATCTATTAAACAAATTAAAAAAAATTATAGTAAGTAGATATTTTAATTGCGATTCAAATGATGGAAAAAATATTAAATTTGGATTTACGGATTGCTTATACGGCATGCCGTAAGCTGAGATATGAAAATTTAAATTAAAAATTTATAACTCGGACCATGTAAGTCCAAACTCAACAAGGTTAACGTCATTTAGGTCGTAAATCAATTATCTACGTAGGATAATTTTTTTGATTAAAAATACAGTGATTTTGTAACCCCACATCGTTTACACCCAAATTTGACCGAAATAAGTAAATGTATTAGGTGAGAAATTTAATTATATACTTACTCAAAAAAAATCAAAAATATTACGGTGCGTAGATAATTTAATTACGAATTAAATGACGCTAACTATGTGTTAATTTTTGACTTTTAGACTGACTGTATAATACGGTACGTAAAAAACTCTACATACGATACAAAAACTTCCAAATAGTGTTTTGCACAGTAAAATTACTGTTCAAATAGTAATTTTCACTGTGTAAACAGTAATTTTACTGTGCAAAACACTATTTGGAAGTTTTTGTATCGTATGTAGAGTTTTTTACGTACCGTATTATACAGTCAGTCTAAAAGTCAAAAATTAACACATAGTTAGCGTCATTTAATTCGTAATTAAATTATCTACGCACCGTAATTTTTTTGATTTTTTTTGAGTAAGTATATAATTAAATTTCTCACCTAATGCATTTACTTATTTCGGTCAAATTTGGGTGTAAACGATGTGGGGTTACAAAATCACTGTATTTTTAATCAAAAAAATTATCCTACGTAGATAATTGATTTACGACCTAAATGACGTTAACCGTGTTGAGTTTGGACTTACATGGTCCGAGTTATAATTTTTTAAGTCAAATTTTCATATCTCAGCTTACGGCATGCCGTACAGGCAATCCGTAAATCCAAATTTAATATTTTTTCCATCATTTGAATCGCAATTAAAATATCTACTTACTATAATTTTTTTTAATTTGTTTAATAGATACATAATTTTATTTTTAATTAAACATCGAGTCGTCATTATAGAACAATTTTTTTTTTTTTAAAAAAAAAAAAAAAAAAAAAAGACACCCCCAACGCTGCCAATTGCATAGGCGCATGTTGGGGGTGCGCCTATTGAATAGGCGCACCCCCAACATGCGCCTATGCATTGGCGCGTCCTGGGGGTGCGCGTATTGTCAAAAGGCGCGTTCTGGGGGTGCGCGTATATCTATTTTTTCAAATATTTTTTTTCTATACATACTTTTCTAAATAAAAAAACTAAAGTATATACTTTTTGAAAAAACTCAAATTTTTCCCCTTATGTTTAACCAAAGTTCAATTTAGTCACATCCGTCAACTTTTTCATCCAAATTTAAAATAATAAATTTCAAAAACTCTAAAAATAAGAAAAATTCAAAAATGACATAATTTAACCATTCCAATTTGGATTGGGGCTCGATTGTGCCCCAGTCGAGGAGGGTCAATCTAGGTCAAGCAATTTTGTTTGAACTTTGTTGGCCTTTGGGCTGAATTTTAGAAAAAAAAATGCCCTGAATGTTTGAATGAGAAAAGAAACAATTTAGGCTTATTCTTCATAGACCGCACCGATTGACCAAGGCAAGCAATGTTTGGTTTGTTTAAAAATTGTTTCACTTTATACAAGTGTAATAACTTACAAAAAGAAAGACTCTCTCGCGTGTCCAGAGAGTGAAAATTAACTCGGTTTGCACTCTCCGGTTCAAGTCGCCCCAAAGTGCGCCTACATCATGCATGTGGACACGATTGTTGGTCCGAAAAAACTGCCTTGTGAGAGCTAATTTTTACTAAAATTCACAACTTTTTATTCCGACTCGAAAAAAAATTCAGTAAAAAAAACATTTGTGACTATTGGAGAAATATGTTTGTTGTGTTTTTGGTTTTTATAATTAATTTTCTTTTAGTTTTTGCAAAATTTAATTAGGGTATTAAGTGCCCTAATTATGGATTGAAGAAGAGTGGACTACCTATTTGCTTCATTCTTCATTTTCCTACCCTTAAATTATTTTTTATCACATTGCTCTACCTCTACCACTCAACCATCATCAGACCAATAGTTTGGTCATGCCGAGTTGTAGAGTACTTTCAAGTTGAATATTTAATCGATTATGTTTTGGAGTTTGTATTTTTTTTTTTTTATAATTATGAATTAAAAACCGCTATAGGTGACTAACTTTTTACCAAAATTCAAAAACTACACAACCAAAACTAGCTAGTTTAACAATTCTCGAAACAGAATAACCAACATCATATTTTCGGAGCGCGTTAGTAGTTTCCTTCGGAGGTGAGGTATGGAGTACAAACACATGTCGCTGGTTGATTGTCATACCCGCCATGATATCCGCTACCGCATTTGCTTCTCGAAAAATATGTATGAACTTCATTCTTTCGAACTGCATCAAGAGCTTCCTGTAATCCGCAATGATGGACATTAGTTTTAGATTTGACATATTTTCATCAGAGATTACCTTATGGGTCGAGAGGGCGTCCGTTTCGAGGTAAATAGATTTTAATCCAAGTGTCTTTGCCAGTAGTAGCCCGTCTCGGATGACCCAACATTCCGCTGTGAGACTGTTTGAGCAACCCAAATTCCTTGAGAATCCTGCAACCCATTGACCCCTATAATCTCGGATGACCCCACCCGCTCCTGCAAAACCTTGATTCCCCTTAGCAACTCCATATGTATTGATTTTAAACCAATCCTTTTTTGGAGGAACCCAACTAATATCAATGGAAATAAACTCATTAGTAGTCTCAGTCTCAAGATAAACATTTTGGTGAAACTTTGCCTGAGATAAAGATAGATTATTAATAAGTGCCTTAGAAGAAGAAACAAGTTTATCATTAAAAATAAGTGAGTTCCTATATTTCCAAATGTTCCATAGTACATAAGGCAAAAAGAAATTTCACTCAACTCCTTGAATAGTGACTCTCGATGCCTGACATCCATACTTGATCCACTCATTCAAAGGATAGTGGAACGATTGCCCCAAGTTGGGCGGCCAAGTGACTGAATTTCACATCTTTTTTGCATGCTCACACCCACGCAATATGTGATGTATGTCTTCCACCCTATAATAACACATTTGGCAGAGACGGCTCAAATTACATCCCCCATGGTTCAATAGTTTGCAAGTGGCTAGTCTATCTTTAAGGCACAACCAAATAAAATACTGAATTTTTGGGGTAGTCTGAATTTTCCAAACCAAATCTCATTGATCCAGTACCTGACTATTTGTGTCATGACATGCTAAAAGAGAATATGCAGATGATGTAGTATAACTCCCCGAGTTTGTGACATTCCATATTTGAGTGTCCAAGGAGACATTAGTCTTGTCCCCTGGAGTACTTCGAAGCATGTCCAAAACAAAATTTGGGAAATCAAAAGAAGTTTATCTAGATTCCACTCGTCATTGTGGAAGACATCTCCTACCATCAATTTGTCTTCCTCATACTTCAGTGGACCATAGGTAGAAGATCAGATGGATTGATTACCCACTCAATTATCATGCCAGAATTTAATATCCCTACCATTGCCACCACCCACCCCGATCCTAATTTAAGGGTGTTCATACCTTCATATATTGATTTTCAATTACATGGCGTTTTGTTCGAAGTAGTGAGAGAAGTTCCATACTGCTTAAACGTTCTGTTTCTAATCATCACATCCCAAGGAGCCATTTCCTTTTTCAGTCTCCATGCCAAACTCCCCTGAAGCGCTTTGTTTCGATACATTGTCGATTTAATACCAAGTCCCCCTAATTTTTCGGCTTTGTTATTTCATCCCAATTGATCAAGTGTATTTTCCTTTTTCTGGTATGTGGATCCCCAAACAAAATTTATGTTAATATTGTCCAGTTCTTTACACACTGAATTAGGAAACATAGTACATTGCATATAGTAGGAGGAGATCGTGGACAAGACCGATTTGACCAACGTAACCCTACCAGCCATCGATAACAGCTTTGCCCTCCAACCCGAAAGTTTATTTCTAACTTTATCAAGAACAAAGTTAAAGGAGTTAACTTTCGAGTTTGACAAATCTAGAGAAAAACCAAGGTAAGACCCAAAGTTCTCAATTATTTTAAACTTTAAAATCGTTGAGATCTCTATTCTTTTGGTAGTAGGTACGTTTTTTGAGAAAACCATGATCGACTTCCCCTGATTAATCTTGTCCCGAAATGGCGCAAAAATCTTCTAAAACTGAGTTGATACAGTTACAATTTTTAGGTGTCGCCTCTCCCATTAGAATGAGGTCATCAACAAAGAAAAGATGAGATAAAGTGATGTTACGTTTTCCCACTTTTATTAATTTCCATTGTCCCTGCATAACTTTTTCATCGATAAGAAACGCCAGATATTCCATGCATAGAATAAATATGTACGGAGATAGATGATCACCTTGTCTAATGCCTCTGACGGGTAAAATTTTTCTACTTTCCCCCCATTAAACAAATTTCAATCGAATACGTGGAAATAAAATTCATAATCAACTTAATGACTTTATCAGGGAATTTAAAGAAATTGAGTGTTCTTCTGATGAAGTCTCACTCAATTCTATCATGGGCTTTTTCAAGGTCTATTTTAATGATCATGCACCATGTTTATGCTATGAAAAATGAAGCACCTTTCTAAGCAGAATTACATTATCAGAACCCCTTCTACCTGGGACAAAACAAGTCTCAAAAGTTGAGATGATATTGTTTAGAACTGATCTGATTCTATTCATCAGTTTTTTTAAATGACCTTGTAAATAGAATTGCAAAGACTTATAGGTATGAATTTGGAGACCGAATTAGACTCACTACATTTTGTAATTAAGCACATAAACGTCTCGTTCCAACTTATAGGGACAAAACCCATTTTAAACACCTCACTGATAGCATTAGTCAGAGAGCTACCCGTACAGTTCCATAACTTTTGGAAGAAAGTCGGATGGAGGCCATCAGGCCCCGGAGCTTTAAAAGGTTTAAGATCCCAAGTGGATTTCCTAATTTCTTCCAAAGTGATAAAATTGTTTAGGCGGCAAATTTGATTTTCAGATAAAGCAGTTCTCCAAGAGTCGGGGCGAACAACCAACAAAAGTGAGGTAACCTTTGAAGTTGTGAAGAGATTTGATTTGATTTTTTTTGAAATTCCTCTTGAATAAGTCCCTCATAAAAAATCCAATTTCCAACTAAGACTTTAATAGCCAAGATCTTATTTCTTCTCCTTTTAACAAGAGTAGAAATGTGATAAAATTTAGTGTTTCTATCCCCATATCTGATCTACTTAGTGCGAGACTTTGCAGCCCAAAAGTTTTTCTTCCTGGTCAAGAATTACAGACAGCTCTAACTGAAGATTATTTTCCAGATTAACAATGAAGTCATTTGGGGAATTAGCAATACACTTTTGTACTCCTGAGATCCTCCGAAGTATTTTTTATTTTCTCTGGAAAAAAATTCCAAAAATCTCTTTATTTCAGGCTCTAGCTTTGTCGGGGAAGTGGTTAATGGTAGGCGTGATCCTATTGCTAAATTCATTCCAAGTATTCTTGACCATGAGTTCAAAACTTGGGTGGTCAAGCCACTTAGGCTCCATCCTAAATGGTCTAATTACCCTGTTACCACCATCCCCACTAGAGTTAATAAGAAGCGGGCAGTGATCCGAGTGGGTACTCATAAGATGGGTAAAAAAAGCATTAGGAAAATTAAATTTCCAATCCATATTTGCCATAATCCTATCTAGTCTTTGCTGGATTAATCTATCAGAGTTCCACATATTTACCCAAGTAAACTTTGGCCCTCTAAAACCTAGGTCAATCAAATTACAGTCAAAATCCCCTACAACTAGCCAATGACTAGATATAGTAGAGGCAATCGATTTAAGATTATCCCACAACAGTAATCTTTAATTTAAATTGGGGCTAGCATAAATCACAGACATGAACCAAGACAGATTAAAAGGGATAACCTGGATCTTGAAGTGTAATTCCTGCTCTGTAGAAGCCATCTTCGTAATTTTTGTCTCGTGATCATTCCACAACACTAGAATTCCTCCCTTAAACCCTCTTGCTCCCACCCCTAGAAATTTGTTGAACGCAAGTTTACCTGCTTGCTCAACCATCCTTTGGTCACTAAGTCTAGTGTCAATTAATATCAACACTGTAGGTTTGTGAGTATGGATGAGTTGCTTTACCACCTTTACAACTCCAAGATTACCAAATCCTCTAACATTCCACATTATGGATCTCATGTGGGCTTTTTCTGGAACCATATTACTAGAAAGATGAACTTGTTTCATAATTAAACTGCTATAAATACTACCAAACCAATTACATAGAGCTACTAACATGTAAATTCATGTTAGATACCTCACCTTGACCCTCACCTCCTTGAGTTTGAACATTCTTACTAACTTGCTCAGTAGGTGCCTTTACAATGTATATTGACCATTTCTCCACCATATCAAAGTGAATTCGCGACTTCCCAATTTTCTTGTGTCCCTGACCTTTGAAAGAAACATCATTTCGACTTCCCAATTTTCCTGTGTCCCTGGGCTTTGAAAACTTCACAAAAGTAATTAAATTGTTTTTCTCATTATGACAATAATTAGGACTAATAGGAGTAAATTTCAATGTGTTATCGGTTGGGTTTAGATCTTCATCGATAGTCTTAAGCTTTATATGTCAACTCCCCGCCTCATCTTGCAATTTTGAATTGGGTTTGGCAACATTCATCTCATCTTGTGTTAGTGCAGATTCCAACCCGGATTTTCGGTCTAGCTCATATTTTCGGTCCAACCCAATATTCCAGCCCAGCCAAGCATTCTGGTTCAGCCCTTCATTCCGATTCAGTGGAGTTTGTAGGTTTGGTCTATGATGTATTATGATGTATTATGTGTTTCTAGATTTTTTGTAAACCCTAGATCTAAATTAGTATTATTACTAGATATATGATATGTGCTCTGCGCAGTAAATTAAATATATTATTTTATATTTAGCTTAGATTATATTTTATTATAACAAAATATGTAATCTAAACAATGCATAAAATAATTATATATATATATATATATATAATTAGTTATGAAATATCTAATATAATGTTTTTAAGTATGATTTGTTTATAATAATAAAGATATAATTTTATCCTCATCATGATAAGTATGTTGAATATGAAACTTTTAACACTAACAATTTGTTAATAGAGAGAAATTATTGGAAAAATATCTATTAAATAAATAAAATTTTATTTTAAAGGTAATTGGAGTCATTTGAAATTAAAATTTCACACACACATATATATAAGATAACAAATATTTATCATATTATATTAACAAATAAAAGGATTATACATTAAATATATTTTTTCAATATATGTATTTATTAATTATGATATTATGTGTTAATTTAAAATATTTTTTTGCGTAATAGTAATATATATATATATATATTTATTTTTTACATTTTACATTTATGTTTGAAATTTTAGATGTTATTTAGTTTTTTTCTAAAACTTAATGTTTTATTATGTTTTTATGGTTAAGTTCACCATAATTTGTAATCTAGTTACAATTTTGCATATATATAATTAAATATATTGTTATTTGTTCTGGCAAAAAATATATATAGATATTCATTATGCATTTATTTATAAAACGTTCTCTAATTGTTTAAATTTAAAGTATATATATATATATATATTTAAAAATCTAATAAAGATTAATAATATGATATTAATGCACGCTCTTCAACCTAGTTTTTATGTTATTTATTATTATCGTATGTTTGTCACAAATATTAAATTGAATATACGTGTTTTACTACTTGTAATCACTCTACTTGTATAGTAACTATTACATGTATTGTCTACCAAGTATAAACATATAAAAAAGATGTATCTTTTAAAAATTATTTATGATAATTATAATTTTAACATATTTATAATTAGATTTGTTTAATTTATTATTTTTAATTATAAATTTAATATATTAATAAAATCCTACTGAATTGATTTTTAATTACAACTTTAAAACCTATAAATATAGTTTTGTGAAACAAACGTACTAAAAAACCATAATTATCTATATATATTTTTAATAAAACAAAAATAGAAAACTAAGCTTGAAAACAATTATTTTTTATAAATAGTTAACATATTTATAATTAGATTTGTTTAATTTATTATTTTTAATTAAAAAATAATATATTAATAAAATTCTAATGAATCAATTTTTAATTACAAATTTAAAACCTACAAATATAGATTTGTGAAAACAAAACATACTAAAAACCTGTCATTATCTATAGATATTTTTAATAAACAAATATAGAAAACTAAGTTTGAAAAAAAGTAAAAATTATTGAATAATTGGTTTGTAATAAATATGATAAAATGAAACGGTTTTTAAGATTTAATATGGTGTTTGGGAGAAATTTGAAAGTGTCCACATGTACAAAAATATGATGTCACATATGTAATTATAACATACAATCTAGGTGGACCAATAAAATTTATTAGGAATTTTCATTTTGCTTACTTGTCAATATTATATACATCTTAGCCATATTAATCATAGTTATCAGAACCGGACCGACCATCGAACCGGTGAGGGGGGCAGTTCATGGTTTGGCCGGTCCAACCCGGTTCTGTATGCGATTCACTGTTCACAAGGGGGGGGGGGAATTGAAAACTTAAAATACATACATAGTCTCAAACACAAATATAATTACCTCAAATTACATAATCTCTCTCACACACAAACTACATAGTTTCAATATTAAACACACATTACTCTCAATTCTCAAACACAATAGTAGTGAACCGGTTTAACCAATTGGGTTAAACCGATTGGTTTATGCAGAACCAAAAACCGGACCCCCCCCAAAAAAAAACAGCCGAAAAAAAAAACGAAACCCCCCAAAAAAATCAACTAAAAAGTGAACCGGAAACCAGCTGATTTTTAAAAAAACGGTCGGTTTTCTAAAAACTATTTGGTTCAACCCGGTTCAAACACTGTTCATTTGCAAAACGGTCTTTTAACTGAACCAAACCGAACAGGGGTCCGGTTCCCGGTCGGACAGCCGATCCGATCCGGTTCTGATAATTATGATATTAATATATATATATATATAGATAGATAGATAGATATAGATGTTACACTTTATGGGATTTTATTTAGTGGATTCTAGAATCTATAAAACTATATTTAGATTGTTTGAATTTTATAATTTTGGTGGAATATATGTCAATTTATTTAGTGAACTATGTAATTTTGTTTGAATTTTATAATTTAGACTGTTCCAATAGCTTTTTGTTTAAATATAAACAATCATTTAACAATGGTATGTTAAACATAAATATCTATTTAATAATATTGTATAAAAAATATGTCTATTTAACATTATTTTATTAAATATAGGTAATTATGTAACAATTTTTATAAAATATAGTTAATTACTTAAAAACATTTAGATATTCTTAACATCCACTAAAAACTCTGTTGATAACAATAAACTCATATATTGAAGGGTGGAAGATTCTATAATTGATGAGTTTGGTGAGTCATTGCTAAGTTTTGGGGTACTTTAGAGTTCAAGTAGTCTTTAGTTTTGCCAAAGGAAATGTCGTGTTTATTTTCGCCTTGATGATCGTCCCAATTTTTCTCTAACACGAACCTATTATGACGAGGGAGACATAATTGGCTTAAGAAGACCGTGAATCTCACGAGAGTCCATTTTTAAAAACAATGTTTTTTATCGTGTTAATTTCTCCATTTTACTAACCTTGAATTTATTTTAGGATTTCTACATATTTTATTATTTAATCCAAATTTGTCATATTATTATAAATTAATCCTTCATATTATTAAAAACAATTTACTCGATATGAACATAGTATCACATTTTAAAACAAAACAAAGTTTAAATTAGTGTGTCAAGAATTAAGGCTACCGAAACTTATATTGTTGGGTTCTGTAAATCTTCTTCTCTATAGGCGTCGCTCCTCTCGGGTTGGACTTGTGTAAAAATGACAACTCCGGGTCGACCCATTTATTCCACTCCGAAGCTTAAGTCATTTCTAAGGCTTTGAAGGGCTTTTATGTGGATGTGGTGAAAATGTGAATGTAATAAATGATAATGAATGCTGGTATTTATAGGCTTTGCTTAACCTGATGAACAGTGCTTCCTTTTTACCTTGGTTAGCCTTTTTAACTGAGGTTAAACTGACATTCGGATGGGACAGAAGTCCTTATCTATTAAATATCAGAGATATTTAGTCCCATTTAATGCTGTCTGACCTCCATTTAATGCGGCCTTATCCTGACACATATAGGCGACGCCTTCTATAGGTTGACGTCTCTCGCATATACTTATGGGCGACGCCTTACATAAATGGTTTGTATAAATCTTATTGATTTTTCTTTATGCCTATGATATAATGGTTTATTAAAAAATAAGGCGTCCCTTATAAACCCCATCATCTGCCCCCCAAGCCAAGCAGGAGTATTAGTCCTGATTGGATAGAATCTCTCTGTGAGTTCGACTTTCTAGAAGTCTTAATTTGCCTCAACCGGGTTCTTATTTTATTAGGCGTCGCTTTGCTATGAGATTTACTAACCTTTGCAAATTTCATAGGTGTCAATGAGCCTTTAATTTTCCCAGGTGTTGACACCTGGAATTTTTTAGGCGTCGATGAGCCTTTAATTTTCTCAGCTGTTGATACACCTGGAATTTTCTAGGCATCGATGAACCTTTAATTTTCCCAGGTGTTGATACACCTGTAATTTTTTAGGCGTCGATGACCAGGTGTTGATACACCTGGAATTTTCTAGGCGTCGATGAGCCTTTAATGGCGGGAATTTTTACAATTTCCTGGCGGTAAAATTCAAATTTGAATTCTTTCAAAAAAGGAAATCATTTCAATTGCCCCCATGACGTCAGCAATCCGTGTGATCTCTGATGATCCAACGCTCCACATTGCTTGATATTTTGGTTTTGTTTGAATTTGAATGAAACAGTGTGATGACATCAGCAATCCATGTGACCGTTGCAATCTAACGGTCAATCAAAAAGCAACGTTTCGAATTCCGTTTTAATCCAACGGTCATCTATGGGTGACGTTTCGGATTCCGTTGTAATGATTGCCAATTTCTTCATGGGTCCACTATAAAAAGAGGTGGTCCCTTCATTTTGAACACTTTCGAATCTTTTGCTCTACCTTCTCTCTAGTTTCTCTCTCTAAAAACTGCTAGCCATCGCCATTTAAGAGGAGCGTCGCCATCATTGCTCGCTGTCGAGTAACGCCATCCGAAGTATATTTGTTGAAGAAAGTAATGGCGTCTTCCAGCAACATTCCTAGTAAGACTCTTAATTTTCCACTTCCTGCTATCGATCCTAAACAAAATCTTCTTACCCGAGAAACTTTTGCATGGGCAGTCGAAACCTCGGGTATGAGTAACGAGGATTGACCCCATTTCCCCTACCCTGAGTCCATGGGCGATAACAGGGTATGCTTTCCTGAGGAAGATGAAGCCACGATTTGTGATTCCTTAGTAGAATTATGTCGCTACTATGGAATCACCCCTACCCAGTTGACCCCCAACGTCATACGCATGTGGGTAGGGTTTAGCATTCTCTGCTTTGAAAATAACTGGCCTTACTCCTTGTCCTTATTCCGATCCTTCTATCGTCTTTAATTCAACGCCTTTGGCGTTTTTCTTTTTCAAACTCGTTTGCCCGAGTCAAAGGGTTGGAACGTGCGACGCCTAGGGCAAAACCCTTGGTTTTGGAATGCCAAAAAGCTCTTGGTTAGTGGTTTAAGTCCACTAATTCAAATTGGAAAACCAAGTATTTTTTCTTCTTCGGTGGCGTCGCCTGGGCCTTAAGAAATCCTCGAACAGACCATTTACCCTCCTTTACCGAATATTCTGAGGAGGATCTCGACACCCTCAACCTTATATACATAGAACATTCCAAAGGACAACTCTCCTTTATATCCAAGGATACAACGGAGGCGATGCTTGCTAGTGCTGCAATAAAGTCGTCAACTTTTCATCCGGAGATTGATTGGGTATTTCTTTAATCCTTTTCCTCTTTTCTTTGCAGATGATGACTTTGATTATTTATTTCAACCCTCTGGATGCTATGTCCAGGTGTCGACTGGAGTTCTTCCACCTATTCAAGAGGAGAAACCATCCAAGAAGAAGCACAAGGCCAAAACTATGGCCCCGAAGCGACGCTCGAAGAAGGATAGGACCAACCCTGCTGATACTTCCAACACTATAGTGTTGGATGAGAGTACAGAAGAAACAGCATCGCCAACAGGTATTCTTTATTTTTAAAAGAATTGTATCCTATTTTGTAAAGGTTTTGGCTAATTAATCTTGTTAATTTTTTAGGAAATGTGGAAGCGTCGCTAGAGGGTGGGGTGTTTTCTATTTCAACACTTGATCTCTCACCCCTTAGACAAGCCCCGCCTCAGAGGTCCCCATCGCCTGTCACACCTACAATGCCCCAGGCATCACCCGTTCAAATGTCTCCTAGGCCATCTGTCCAGCCATCTGGTAGACCAGCGACGCCTGCTGCCTCCATCAATCCTCAGGTATCTTCGTCTGCTGCCTCAATCAATCCTCCCTTGGGTCCTATCGAAGGTCCGGGATTTGATTTGAGGCGGCACCTCTACGAGACACCTGTTTACGAGAACCGCTTGATGAACTAGGAACCCTGGCGTCGCCTGCAAGGGATCAATATTCCAAAGGGGACCTCCCTTCAAGCGAAGCTTCGTGAAGGAACCCCTGCTAACTCTGACATGGCTCTCCACCTTGTGAGTGGGTCAGTTCTTCCTGGCGATCGTTGTCAGCTTCACTTCGATCCTCAGTGGGTCGAAGGGCTGTTAAAAACCACCTCACCTCCGTCGCCTCTGTAAGTTTAACTTTACTTATTTTATTATTTCCTCCTTTCGTTTATCTAATCCCTTTTTGTCTACAGCTTTTGGCTACAGAGACTCAGGTCGGCGCCTTGCAGTACGGCTGGCCGACAAATGTGCGACTATGGAAGACCATGCCTTAAGGGCTGCCAAAGCTGATCATCTGGAAAAGGAGAAGGCAGACTGGATGAAGGAGAAGGCGAAGCTGGAAGAGGATAATGCCTTCCTTCGTCAACGCCTTGATGAAGAGGTCGAGTTGAAGGATGGAGCCATTGAGAAGGCTCAGTTTTCTGTAGACAAGGCTAATAAGTTTGCCCAGCAACTTCCGGAGTGTGAGCAAGTCTCCAGCAAAAATAGGGAGAATGCTCGCCGGGCTGAGAAGAACTTATCTTCTCTAACCAAGGAGATGTCCTCTGTAACGAAGGATAAGGAGGAGGCGCTCCTAAAGGCTGAGACTGCCCAGAAAGAGAAAAAGGCAGCTTTTCTCCAATTCCAAGCCATCCAAAAGGAGAAACAGGCGGCGCTCCAACAATTAGAGACTGCTAAGGTGGAAGCGGCGTCGTCTTTCAAGAAGACTGCTGCCTTTGAGGAGGCTGCTAAGAGGCACCTGGTGAACAAAATTATCCGGGTGTATGGAAAATTGGTCTCCCAGATCCATGAAATTCAGCCAGACTTCCCTGTGGAGAAGGTACAAGGCTTTCAAGCCTTCTTGCGGATGCAGCAGCAGAACACTCCTAAAGTTGGGGTGAAAAGAGCGGCGCTTGAGCCAAGCACTGAGACTCCCAAGGGTCCTCCTTCAAAGACCATTCCTCCGAAGAGCAATTAGAAATTTTACTGCTTTTTAGGACTTTTCTTTTGTAGTTTTCGCTTTTTTCAGCACTTGAACATTTTACTATGTAAATTATCATTTTTTGATAATGAAGTCAAGGCATGTTTTATCAAGGCGTCGACGTTCTTATTCAAACATTGAATCAATGACTTCTATAACTTGCAATACTCATTAGTAATATTCAAATACTTGATATATTTACAATGGTATTATACATTACAGTCTAAGCATGGAATTTTTTCAAATGCTCCGCATTGAAAGTATTCCTTAGCTTTCTTCCTTCCTCATCCTCCAAGACATAGACGTTGGGGTGGGGAACAACGACGACCATATAGGGCCCTTCCCATTTCGGGGAAAGTTTATTCAGACTGTCCAGGTGTGAGAATTCATTTCTTCTCCATACCATCTCCCCCACGAAAAATTGGCGAGAGAAAACTCGCCGATTATAATATCTAGCAGTGGCCAATCTCCTTCGTCCTTGAGTTTCGTCGAAGATCCATCTTTTAGCTTCCACCAAGTCAAGGTCGACACGCCTCTATTCATCATTAGGCGCCGCCTCATAATGGGTTACTCGGTGTGAGAATACTGCTATTTCAGTAGGAGCCACAACTTCTGAACCATACACCAATCCAAAGGGTGTTTCACCCGTAGATGTTTTTGGTGTTGTCCTGATGGACCATAGAACATTATCCAATTCATTAGTCCATCTTCCTTTCAAAGCGTCAATGCGCTTTTTCAAACCATTGAGAATAACTTTGTTTGCTGCTTCTACTTGTCCATTTGTCTAGGCATGCCTTACCGAGGCATGACGATGGTCAATGTGCAATTCTTTACAAAAGCATTTTAGCTCCCTTCCAGCAAACTGAGGACCATTATCACTGACAAGAACACTCAGAATTCCATATCTAGAAATAATTCTGGATTTCAGGAATTTTACTACTTGGAATTCCGTAGTCGACGCCAGAGTTTTAGCTTCTACCCACTCAAGGCATCTGCTTCTTCATTTTCTTCTTTCGGAATGGCGTTAATCTCAAATTGGGCGAAGCCTTCAATCAGAATTTTGGCTTCGCTTAAATACTTTTTCATCATCTTTCCCTTAGCTGCATATTCCCCCCTTGACTTGATTAACCACAAGTTGGGAACCGCAGTATACCTTGATGGCTTTGATGCTTATACCTCGAGCTATCCTTAGACCCGGAATCAACGCCTCATACTCAGATTCATTGTTGGGAGCCTTAAAAGTTAGAACCAAGGCATATTATATAGATTCCCCTCCATCTGGTGGAGTTATCACTAATCCAGCCCCGAACCTTCAATGGATGAAGATCCATCTGTGTATAACTTCCATACAGGCGAGGATTCTTCCTTAGTGATCGGAGGTAAAGTATTTGTGGAGGACGGCGCCTCGTTCTGACTATGTGTGGACTTGACAATGAAGTCTGCCAAAGCTTGACCTTTTATGGCTGTTCTAGGAGCAAATTGGATTCAAAATTCACTTAACTCTATCGCCCACTTTATCATCCTTCCAGACGCATCTGGTTTTTGGAGGAAATGTTTTAGTGGTTGATTAGTTAGTACAGTGATTTCATACTCGTAGAAGTAGGGGAGCAATTTCCGAGCAGAAACTATCAACGCAAATAGATACTTCTCAACTTCTACATAGTTTATTTGTGCCTTTGAAAGGTCCTTAGATACATAGTAAACTGACACTTGGCCAGATTCTATGTTCTTTACAAGTACAGAGCTTACAACCACTGGACTAACACTTAAGTAGAGAACTAAAGCGTCACCCCTTTCTGGCTTAGCCAAAGGCGGTAGGGTTCGAAGATGCTTCTTCAGCTCTTGAAACGCCTCTTCACATGCTGATGTCCATTCAAACTTTTTGTTGGCCCTTAATACTTTGAAGAAGGGTAGGGATCTGTCCCCAGCTTTGGATAAAAATCTGCATAGCGCTGCCAACCTTTCATTTAGACTTTGTACTTCCTTGTGACAAGTGAGACTGTTCATGCCCTCAATGGCGCTTAGCTTCTCAGGATTTACTTCAATCCCCCTTTGGCTCACCATGTACCCCAAGAACTTTCCAGATTGGACCCCAAATGCACATTTGACGGGGTTTAATCGCACTTGATGAAGCCTCATGACTTCGAAAGTTTTCCTGAGGTCCTCTGTATGACCTGTTGGAATATTGGGCTTAAAAAGGGCTTGGAAGCAAATTGGACAAGTTTTGGACTTTGGGCTCAAATTTAGCAAAATCAATGTGGAATGGAAGAGAAGTGTATTTCTCTTGTGAAAAACTATACCACACCGACTGGATTTGCTAAAGGGGGTGAATATATATGATAATTCACTTCTCAAGTGTGTAAGTAATCAAGTCAAGAGACTCTCTCTTGCGCGCAGGGGGGGTGCAAACCACGAATTTGGTTAGCACTTCGAACCATTTGGCTTGTGTGCGTGCCCGCGACATGCGTACACGATTGTCGGACCGGAAAGCTTGCCTAGCGCGAGCCGTTTTTTGAAAAACCGGATTATAAAAGTTGTCCAGATTCAATGTAATTTTCTTTTTGTCTAAATACATTGAACCGGTGTAATTAATTCATTAATTACCGTTTGTATTAAATTTCGGAATTAATTACAATTTGTATTAATTTTCGGAATTAATCACAGATTTGCATTTATTCCAAACCTCAAAATTGAGCCTCTATATATCCCTCTCATTTCTATAATTTGACACACCAAAAACCTCTCAAATCCTCTCATATTTCTGAAGTTGTTCTTCGTGTTCTTCATCCTCTCCTTTGCTCTTCGTGTTGACAATTGGCAAAGATCTCTTAGGTCGTCGTGTTCGATCTTTCTAGTCTTTTAATTTTCAAGTCGTCGTGTTCGGTGTTGAAAGTAGTCGTTGTGTTCGACTGATTTCCTTTGGAAATCGAACTTGGTTCAGTTCGGTCGGTCACTACTTCGTGCTAAGTAAAAACCGGTGTCGTCGTTGACTCCTGGGAGGTAATAGGTAGGGCTGACAATTTCGGACACGACACGATTAAACGACACGACACGGTCAGCTTTAAAGCGTATATGGGTTTGACCTTAATGGATCCCGTGTCTAAACAACTCTTATACGTTTAGACACGATTATTAATCGTGTCTAAACTACTCAGATCTGTGGATATCTCTATAAACACGATTAAACACGATTAACTATTCGTGTATAATCGTATTGTGTATACATGTGACACGTTTAGACACATTTAAGTATAATAATAATAATAAAATATTAAAATACTCACTTACTTTGTAATATTGAACTATGAAGACCTTACTTTGTATATTTGGATTTGTATATATATGAATTTGTGTATATATCTGATTTAAAGCGTATATAAGTTTGAGATTAACGGAACCCGTGTCTAAACAACTCTATACGGTTAGACACGATAAACGACTTATACGTTTAGACACGAGACATGTTTAGACACGTTTAACATTTATCCGTTTAAACACGAGACATGTTTAGACACGACACGATTATGACACGACACGACACGATTGCCACCCCTAGTAATAGGCCTAAGATATACCCTTGCACAAACCGTTCACGGTTGGGTAGGACTAAATTACCTTTAGGAAACCGTGCTTAACACGGGCCTCGACTTGTTATTGCCACTTTTGCATGGTTATAAATTTATTTACTGTTTAGTCCTTGAACTTTTGATTAATACAGATTGGTCCTTAATATTATTATTATTTGCAACAATCTTAAGGTAATTTATTTTGTTTAAAAGGACAAATTCGTGTATTAATACAAGTTAAGGATTAATTGTAAGTTTTTGACGAAAAAATATTTCAATAAAACTAACTAAATTTATATCCATCTTTCAGAAATGGCATTGAATGAAAATTTGGACAACTTGAACCAATTGGGCCAAGATGGGGCAAATCTGAATGAAGCCCAAGAGCCTGTCCAGAATAACCCTATTCAGGGAAGCTCAAGTGGAATGGCCAGACCAGTGGTCCGACCTCAAGGTCCACTGGTTTATGCAGAGAAGCCGGAAAAATTCAACGGTTCAAATTTTAAGAGATGGCAGATGAAGATGCAATTCTTCCTAACAACCTTAGGGTTGACTCAATTTCTTACAGATGATCCCCCGGTCCAGGGAGAAAATGAACCGGAATATATAATGGCTAAAGATCAGTGGAATAATTCTGATTACTTATGCAGGAATTATGTCATGAACTGTTTGACTGAGTCCCTGTACGACGTCTACCTAGAAAATAAGACTGCCAAAGAACTGTAAGAAGCCCTTGACAAAAAGTACATGGATGATGAAGTCAGCAAACAAAGGTTTGTGGTAGGAAGATTCCTAAGCTTTAAAATGATCGACTCTAAACCGGTCTTACCCCAGGTGCATGAACTTCAACTTTTAATACAAGAAATAGAGAAGTTGAACATGCAGTTTGGCAAACCCTTCCAGGTTGCGTGTATGATTGAAAAACTACCTCCAAGTTGGTGGAAGTTCAGGGCAAGTCTAAAACAGGAGACTCGGGAAATAACAGTTGAAGACTTTGTCCGCCGTGTTTCAATCCATGAGGAGACAATGAAGGCTGAAAATGCGGTTAACGCCGTAAAAGCTAATGTTGTGGAGCATGGTCAAAAGGGCAAACAAAAGGGTCAGAAATTTGGACCAAAAGGTGGAATCTCCAAAAAGCAGAAGATCCAACCTCCAAAAGGCTTTCAAGGATCTTGTTTTAACTGCGGTAAGACAGGTCATAAGTCTAATGTTTGCAGGTTGCCTAAAAAGAAGAAGCAAGAAGCAAACACGATTGGAGCGGTCTCTAAAGAGACAGAGGAGTTGGACCTTTCCGCAGTTGTGTCTGAGGTGAACCTGATTGACTCCAACCCACGAGAATGGTGGGTAGATACTGGGGCCACCAAACACATATGTTCTGACAGGGGAACGTTCACCAACTTTGAAGAAGTTGAAACTGGAGACAAGATTTTCATGGGAAATTCAGCTTTCTCAGAAGTCAAAGGTAAAGAAAATGTTATCCTGAAGATGACATCTGGCAAGGAACTAACTCTGAGGAATGTATTGTTCGTGCCAGACATCCGAAGAAATCTTGTCTCTGGGTCCTTGCTCAACAAACATGGTTTTCGCTTAGTCTTTGAGGCAGACAAATTTGTATTGACTAAGAATGGGGTGTTTGTGAGAAGGGGATATGATTGTGGGGGCATGTTTAAGTTGAATGTAATGGTTGTAAAACCTAAGATGAATAAAGAAAGTTCTCCTGCTTACATGCTTGAGTCTTCTGATGTGTGGCATGGTAGACTTGGTCACGTCAATTATGATACAATACGTAGATTGATTGCGCTAAATCACATTCCCAAAACTATAATAGACTCCAAACATAAGTGTGTCACTTGTGTTGAAGCTAAATTAACAAGGACATCGTTTTATACAGTTGAAAGGAAAACTGAACCCCTTGATTTAATACATAGTGATGTATGTGATTTAAAAATTGTGCAAACAATGGGTGACAGTAAGTATTTTATTACTTTTGTCGATGACAGCACAAGATACTGCTATGTATTCTTGATGAAAAACAAAGATGAAGCTATAGAGAAATTTATTCTTTATAAGCAAGAAGTTGAAAATCAACTCAACAAAAAGATTAAGGTACTAAGAAGTGATAGGGGAGGAGAGTATGATGCTCCCTTTCAAGAATTATGTGCAAAACATGGAATCATTCATGAATTCACAGCGCCTTATTCTCCACAATCAAATGGAGTTGCAAAAAGGAAAAACCGAATATTGAAAGAGATGATGAATTCAATGTTATTAAGTTCTGGGTTACAACGGAATATGTGGGGAGAAGATATATTAAGTAGCAACTACCTTTTAAATAAGGTACCCCGGAAAAAGGAAAATAAAACTCCTTATGAATTATGGAAAGGTAGAACACCTTCATATCATCATCTTCGAGTATGGGGATGCCTTGCTAAGGTGGCAGTACCTCCACCTAAAAGAGTAAGGATTGGGCCAAAATCCGTTGATTGTATATTCATAGGATATGCCAAGAATAGTAATGCATATCGCTTTCTGGTATATGATTCCAAGATTCCAGATATTCATAAGAATACTATAATGGAATCTAGGAATGCATCTTTCTTTGAATATGTATTTCCTGCAAAGATCAGGGAGGAAGCAAGTTCTTCAAAACGAACTTATGAGGAAATAAAATATGATAACCAGGAAGAAGAAAATGTTGAGATTGAGCTTCGGAAGAGCAAACGGATGAGAATTGAAAAATCTTATGGCCCAGATTTTCTAACATATATGTTAGAAGTAGAGCCTCAAACTTTTCTAGAAGCCGTAAGTTCTCTGGAAGGTCCTCTTTGGAAAGAGGCGATTCAAAATGAAATCGAATCCATTCTGCAAAATCACACTTGGGAGCTAGTGGATATGTAACCAGGATGCAAACCACTAGGCTACAAGTGGATTCTCAAAAGGAAAATGAAAATAGATGGAACGATAGATAAATATAAGGCCAGACTTGTAATCAAAGGATTCAAACAAAAAGAAGGCCTAGATTATTTTGATACGTATTCTCCGGTAACGAGAATAACATCCATTAGATTAATTATTGCGATTGCAGCATTAAGAAATCTAGAAATCCATCAAATGGATGTAAAGACTGCTTTCCTCAATGGAGATTTAGAAGAAGAAATCTACATGGAACAACCTGTGGGTTTTATTGCTCCAGGACAAGAGAGGAAAGTATGTAAGTTGGTTAAGTCATTGTATGGCTTAAAACAAGCCTCTAAACAATGGCATCAAAAATTTGACAATTTCATGCTTGAAAATGGGTCCAAAATAAATGAATGTGATAAATGTATCTATGTAAAAGATACAACAGATGGGTATGTCATGCTATGTCTTTATGTTGATGATATGCTTATAATTGGGAGCAATGAAAAAATGATCAAATCAACTAAAGACATGTTGAACTCAAAGTTTGACATGAAAGATATGGGTCTCGCTGATGTGATTCTTGGAATCAAAATAACAAAAACATCAGACAGAATTATCTTAAGTCAAACTCATTATATCGATAAGATAATAAAAAAGTTCAATAAAGATGATGTGAAAATGGTTGGTACTCCAATAGAGGGCAAACCATTTTCTAAAAACACTAGGGATAGTGTTTCTCAATTGGCATATTCCAGGATTATTGGAAGTGTAATGTACTTAATGAGTTGTACACGACCAGATATAGCCTACACTTTGGGGGTATTAAGTAGATTTACTAGTAATCCAAGTATAGACCATTGGAAAGGAATTACCAGGTTGCTAAGGTATTTGAGATATACCCGTAACTATGGATTGCACTACATGAGGTTTCCTTCTGTAATAGAAGGATACTCAGATGCGAATTGGATAACCGATTCAGGAGACTCAAAATCCACGAGTGGATTTGTCTTCACTATGGGTAGTGCAGCTATATCTTGGAAATTCTCTAAACAAACCATTATAACCAGATCAACCATGGAGTCTGAGTTCATAGCTCTAGACAAATGTGGAGAAGAGGCTGAATGGCTACGACAATTTTTAGAGTATATTCCTAGATGGCCAAAGACTGTACCTGCTATAAGTATACATTGTGACAGCCAATCTACGATTGGTAGGGCACAAAGTGAAATGTATAATGGTAAGTCTAGACATATACGTCGAAGACATGATACCATAAGACAATTGCTCGGAACTGGCATTATTACTGTTGACTATATAAGGTCAAATGATAATATAGCAGATCCACTGACCAAGGGGTTAACAAAAGAGCAAGTTGTAAAATCATCAAGAGGAATGAGATTAAAGCCCATGGAATGAAAAACTATTGTGAAGGATAAACCCAACCTAGTTAAATGGAGATCCCAAGATATAGGTTCAAAGGGACAACCTAATCATAATGGTAAAAGAAATCACTATAGGAAAAACAATAATACACTAAAAAACATTCCTATGATGAGAAACAGTGATGGAGAAATTAAGCATAATCTTATGCTTTTAATGATTTCTAGATTTCGGAATTCCGAATAAGTAATGATGTTACTAATGAAATCACCTATGCAAGTGAGAAGAGGGTCCGCTTCAAGGGGAACTGTGGTGGCACAGTTCTTAGCAACACTTGCAGAACCAGGCATTGTAATCCATGGCCAGAATGGACACAGAAAGTTTGAACTGAACCATGATAAAAATATACTTGTGTGACTTGTGTAAAACTATTACACATACGGCAGACAGTTCAAGGACATCGCGTCTACTGACTAGCTAGTAAAAGCTACATAAATCACAAGGGAAGGTTCAAAGGGATTACACCTACCTATCCTATGCAAGTATTAATTGAATCGAGTCAATACAAATCTCTTCCATGTGGAGGATTGTTGGAATATTGGGCTTAAAAAGGGCTTGGAAGCAAATTGGACAAGTTTTGGGCTTTGGGCTCAAATTTAGCAAAATCAATGTGGAATGGAAGAGAAGTGTACTTCTCTTGTGAAAAACTATACCACACCGACCAGATTTGCTATTGGGGGTGAATATATATGATAATTCACTTCTCAAGTGTGTAAGTAATCAAGTCAAGATGTCCTCTCTTTCGCGCAGGGGGTGTGCAAACCACGGTTTTGGTGAGCACTTCGAACCATTTGGCTTGTGTGTGTGCCCACAACATGCGTACACGATTGTCGGACCAGAAAGCTTGCCTAGTGCGAGCCAGTTTTTGCTAAACCGGATTATAATAGTTGTCCAGATTCAATGTAATTTTCTTTTTGTCTAAATACATTGAACCAGTGTAATTAATTCATTAATTACCGTTTCTATTAAATTTCGGAATTAATTACAATTTGTATTAACTTTCGGAATTAATCACAGATTTGCATTTATTCCAAACCTCAAAATTGAGCCTATATATATCCATCTCATTTATGTCATTTGACACACCAAAATCCTCTCAAATCCTCTCATATTTCTGAAGTTGTTCTTCGTGTTCTTCATCCTCTCCTTTGCTCTTCGTGTTGACGATTGGCAAAGATCTCTAAGGTCGTCGTGTTCGATCTTTCTAGTCTTTTAATTTTCAATCTGTCGTGTTCGGTGTTGAAAGTAGTCGTTGTGTTCGACTGATTTCCTTTGGAAATCGAACTTGGTTCAGTTCGGCCGGTCACTACTTCGTGCTAAGTAAAAACCGGTGTCGTCGTTGAATCCTTGGAGGTAATAGTCCTAAGATATACCCTTGCACAAACCGTTCACGGTTGGGTAGGACTAAATTACCTTAAGAAAACTGTGCTTAACACGGGCCTCGACTTGTTATTGCCACCTTTGCATAGTTATAAATTTATTTACTGTTTAGTCCTTGAACTTTTGATTAATACTGATTGGTCCTTAATATTATTATTATTTGTAACATGATCGACGCTCTTGATGGATTTCACCAGCATATCATGGACATAAGCCTCCATGTTCACCCCTATCATGCCTGCAAAGAGCTTGTTGACCATACTCTGGTAGGTGGCACCAGCATTGATAAGTCTGAAAGGCATGACAGTATAGTGATATATATCACTATCTGCATAAAAAGTTGTATGATGAGCGTCGTTGGCTGACATCTTGATCTGGTTATACCCAGAATAAGCATCCATGAAGCTCAATAACTCATGCCCTGAGGTGGCGTCGACCAGCTGGTCAATTCGTGGCAAAGGATATGAATCTTTAGGGCATACTTTTTTCAAGTCCCTAAAATCCACACACATTTTCCATTTGCCTGTGCTTTTCTTCACCAATACAGGGTTTGCAACCCATGTTTGGAATCTGATTTCCTTGACAAATCGAGCTTCAATCAACTTTGCCACTTCTTGCTGAATGGCAATTGTCTTTTCTTCCCTACCGGTCGTCGCTTCTGAGCGATAGGTTTGATAATTGGGTCAATGTTGAGCTCGTGAGTAATAATCTCCTCACTTATACCCGACATATCGCTTGGTTTCGAAGCAAAGATCTCTCGAAATTCAATTAGTATGAGAGTCAACGTCGTAGCCTGCTCTTCTGGAAGCGTCGCTCCAATTTGGACGACCTTTTCAGGGCCATCTATCCATATCTTTACTAGTCCTTCCACTGGTGTTGGGCGAACCTTCCCTTCTCTTAAACCGTCCTCTGCTTGGATGGATAAGGTTTCCTTTCCTTTTAAGACTCGGTTCCTAGTGGATTGCACGTAGCAATTTCTTGCCCCCGGCTGATTGCCTTTTACCACTCCTATCCCGTGAGGAATTAAAAACTTCAGGAGTTGATGATAAGTTGAATGAACCATTCGATATGGATTCAAAGTAGACCGTCCCAAAATTACGTTGTATGCGGTAGGGGTGTCGACTACAACAAAAGTGACATTCACTGTCAAGGATTTCCATCCCTCGCCCAAAAATACGGGTAAGGTAATGGCTCCTACAGGGTAGGTAGGAGTCGAAGTAAAGCCTAAAATTGGGAAGTTCAATTTTTTCAGGTCTTTTTCACTCCGTCCCATTTTCTTCAAAGCGTAGAGAAAAAGGACATCCGTTGAACTTCCCGAATCGATAAGCACTCGCTCTACATCGTATCCAGGAATTTCCGCAGTGATGACCAGTGCATCCTCATGTGGGCATGTCACATGATTCATCTCATCCTCCCTGAAAGTAATACTGGTTTCTTCCGGTGATCTAGGGCGCTTTCCTGCCTTAGAGGTTCCAGACAACTGAGTAGCGTATACCTCTCTTGCATTACTAGTTTCTCCTCCCAAGGAAAAACCGCCACTAATCACTCATACATGTCCTTGCTTGCCCCTGGAGCCCTCATCTCCCATTTCTCTCTTAGGCGACACCCTCCTGTCCCTCCGTGGGTTGGGACTCCGATCCCTTTTTGCCACGAAGTTTTTGAGGAGTCCCTTATGGATGAGTGTCTAAATATCTCTCTTCAAAATCTTGCAACTATCAGTGCTATGCCCCTTACTTCGATAGTATCGACAATATTGCTCATGATAAGGGCCCATAGGTCCTCCCGACCTTCGAGGTAATGGTGGCGACGCCAAATCCCTCTTCTCCATTTCGTTTAGAACTACAGAAATGTCTTGGTTTAAGGGCGTGAAAGCCTAAAAAATTTCTCGTGATGGACGTGGGATATTGGGGCGACGTCTGTCCTCTTGGGGACGTCTTCGTCTATCCTCCCGGGGACGACTTTTCTATGGCTTCTGCTCTGGCATTTTTCCTTCTTGTACCTCCTTTCGATGATCTTTAGAAGATTTTCTTCCTTCGCGGGCTATTTCAAGGTCAATATATGACTTGACCCTTGCCGCCAGATCGTATATGGCATGAACAGGGATGACGCTCAAACTGTCGTGCAAAGCTGAGCCCCGGGGACCTAGTGCTCTAACAAAAGCTCGAATAGTCTCACCTCCTGTGATACCTTGATCGATACTAACTAGAGACTGGTTAAAGCGTTTGTAAAAAACTCCCAAACTTTCATTCCCTGCTTGTCGAATATGATCTAAAGTACCCACGCTTTTCAGCAATTGTCTACCACCCATTTACTGGATGATAAATTTTTCCTTCAAATCCGTCCAAGACTTGACCGAAGCCTTGGGTAAGCCAAAGAAACAATGAGAGGCGGCGCCACTCAAAGTTAAGTAAAAAGGATTGCACAATGCTTTTCATTTTTAGATCTTCCCAATAGGGAAGATTCGTGAGTTTGGACATACTCCATAGGGTCACCCTCCCCTCGATACACATCAATCCTAGGGATCGAGACAGATGGTATTTCTACTTCCAGAATTTCGTCCGTGATAGGATGTGATGCCGTATCTCTTACTTCGGGCATTACTTTGCCAGGTTGTTCCTTGTTCGCCTCAGCAATAAGCTCCCTCACTTTATCCAGGGTCACTTCACCCGGAGGAGGAGCCATTATTACTGAGGGGACAGGCGTAGCGACGCTTCTGGGCGGAGGATCTACCATAGATGGCAGTCCAACTACGGGAACCTCTCGAGGTTCTGATGTCGCTTCACCCGTGCGATGATGCTCGTTAAGACGAGTTTCACGAGCAACAACCATAAGCTCTCTTCGATTCAAAAGCTCATCTATCGCAGCTATAAGTGCGGGAGTAACGATATCTTGGGCAGTGGGTACTGCTGAGGGTGCTCTTCCTCCCGATGAGGCTATATGAGATTGTGCTGGTAGGAGCAGTGCTCAAGCCTGCGGAGGTGGCAGTACTCTAGCCTGGACTCCTATTGGGGCTGAAGCACTTGGGTGCGCCGCCCCTGAATTTCCCCGAAACCTTGGCATAAAAGCAGAAGGCGTCAGGTGTTGTTGCAGATTGTGGAGTGAACTTCCTTCCTCCGGCTGCTGAGTTTTCTTAACTTTTGTATTGGTAGGAGCCATGACAATGTTTTGCTCAAGGGTTCCCATAGACGGCGCCAGATGTTGAGTTCTGTAAATCTTCTTCTCTACAGGTGTCGCTCCTCTCGGGTTGGACCTGCATAGAAATGACAACTTCGGGTTGACACATTTATTCCACTCCGAAGCTTAAGTCAGTTCTAAGTCTTTGAAGAGCTTTTATGTGGATGTGGTGAAAATTTGAATGTAATAAATGATAATGAATGCTGATATTTATAGTATTTGCTTAACCTGATGAACAGTGCTTCCTTTTTACCTTGGTTAGCCTTTTTAACTTAGGTCAAACTGACTTTCGGATGGGACAGGAGTTCTTATCTATTAAATATTAGAGATATTTAATCTCATTTAATCTCATTTAATGTTGTCTGACCTCCATTTAATGCGGTCTTATCCTGACACATATAGGCGACGCCTTCTATAGGCTGATGTCTCTCGCATATACTTATGGGGCACGCCTTACATAAATGGTTTGTATAAATCTTATTGATTTTCTTTTAGGTCAGTGATATAATGGTTTATTAAAATAAGGCGTCCCTTATAAACCCCATCATATATGACTAGCATTCTTAAGATAAAAAATATGGAAACTTAAAAAACGTAATTAATATAAAATTATACGTAATATTAAAGTATAAGTTCATCTAACTATAGCTAGTTTTTTTTGTTTTTTTTCAATTTCGTATATATTTGAAACTATTAACCCACTAATAGCTAGTCCATTATTTATATATATATATGGACTAGTCCGGCCTCATCTAGATTCAACTAGCATCAGCAAATCAGCAAATCTGTAGTTGACTTTCGAAATCTGTGAGTCAAATTTCTTGAAGCAGTTGAATGAAGAACATGAAACAAATTTAAGAAGCCTATATAAAGAAAAACAAATTGCATAGATTATAAAGACAAATCTGAAGTATTCTGTCCATATCCTTTTGGATGATTTTAAGTGTCGGAAGCCGCAGTTTGTGAGGGAGACTTGAGAAGCGTCTGCAGCGCCTTCACTACGATGCTCATATTAGGACGGAACTCAGCTTCATATTGCACACACAATGCAGCTACTGCACCTAACTGACAATTATGAACATACTTACTAGAATAGAAGATCATCATCTGAATGAAGTACATTTCCATCATCATGTACCAACCTTAGCAATTCCTTTCACAGGATAGTCTTTCAGCCTCGGATCCACGCATTGCTTCACTTTGTCTTCGCTCAATCGTGGAGTAGCCTAGACAGCGTTCATATTAAGTACCACAATCTAACAAAGACTCATGCATAGTATCAATTGTTTAAATTCATGCTCTTCTGCAAGCTCACCCATGTAACAAGACTCTGTTGCCCTCGAGGCATCGTATGGTCCACGGGTTTTCTTCCCGTCAGTAGCTCCAGTAACACAACTCCAAAACTATAGACATCGCTCTTTTGTGTCAATTGTCCCGTCATTGCATATCTGCATTTACAAGTTTATTTCCAATTGCTAGTGACTAATATCATAGCTGACTAACAAGTAATGATAAGATACTTGAAAGATGAAAGAGATAGACTACTCTGGAGCATGATAGCCAAAGGTTCCCAATACTCGAGTGGAGTGGAGTCGAGCAGCCATGTCTGGTGCTTCATTAGAAAGGTTAAAATCTGCAATCTTCGCTTTGAAACCATCAAACAGAAGCACATTGCTCGATCGAACATCTCTGTGAATAATAGGGTTCGGTTTCACCTTCTCATGCATATACTCCAATCCTTTAGCTGCATCAACTGCAATTTTCACCCGTTGGTTCCATTCAAGAAGTGGACCTGGTTGTGCACCCTGAACTCCCTTTCTCCCTATAAAATACAAGCAACAATGGTAGGTAAGTTGATTTGAAAAATTCAACTTTAGTGCTACATTTGGACATTTTGTATGATAGAGTCCAGTATTTATGGATAAAAGTAGGAAGCTATATCTGTGTTCAAAATTTTGTTTGAACTTTTTGGATGAGGCGGCAGAATCTCATTCATTGATCAAATCCATCTGAATCCCAAGTGAAGAGGGTTCAAGTTCAAATAATATATTTGCCTACCATGTAATACATCATGCAAAGAGCCCATAGTTGCAAACTCATATGCAAGGACATAGACATCTCCATCCAGACAGTAACCAAGCAACTCAACAAAATTTTCATCCTTCAATTTTGAGACAGTAGAAACCTACAAAAACAGTACAAAAAGAAATAGATATAAGTAAATATCCCCACCCCACAAACTACTACTTAAGATGAATACTTCATGATGTTAGAACATATATATATATATTATAAGGAAACCTGAGTCAAGAAATCGTCGCACGATGACTCGGCTGAAACATCAAGTTTTTTCACTGCCACAGCTCTTCCGTTACTTAAATTCGCATAGTATACCCTTCCATATGATCCTTCACCAATCAATGCCTTGGGTCCAAAGTTACCAGTCTTCTCTTTTATTTCATCCAAAGACAAAGTTGGTACTTCAATAGATAAGGAAAGTTTAGCCGTTTCAGGCTTGGCAAGGGCTGGTGTTGGATCATTTCTAGGCCCTAGATTAGCATACCATGTTTAGTTTTTTTGTTTTTTTTGGCCACTACCATGTTTAGTTGAAGAGTATAAAAATACTGAAGAAAGTGCAACAATTACAAGAAAACCATTTCAGCAGATATTCCTAAACCCAGGGTCACTGCTTGGAACTTGAAAAGAAGCAATGTTTGGAACATGAAGCTATTGATCAGCAAAGAAATGTACCGTCTGCCTTCTGCTCCATTGGGCTTTTGACTACTTCTTGATCACCTTTTGGAGAGAGATCATCAGCTTTACAAGAACAACAAAACCAGCGTCGCATTTTGTCTTGTTCTTCCTATTTAATTAAAATGATATTTTTATCGTCTATACCTTGATAATGTACACGGGGAGAATGAGATGCCTGCATAAGCAAGATTCGATAATTGAATAGAGTGGACTATCAAATATTTATGCTAACTGAAACAACGATTAGCTTAAAACTCAGTCGTAACTATAACACCAACAACACATTGCATTTATAATGTTGAATGTATTGGACAAGAACAAATCAACTCGTAATTCAGTTTTGAATGTCAAATAAGCTTGCTAAAGGCAAATCCAACACATTCTTCTGCATCATGGCCGAAAAGTGTCAACAAAGCAGATAAGATGTCAACAAAGTGACATCGTTTACCAGTCAAAAGGTGCAGAAAGGTGCAGCAGTAGAGTACCAGATTGTCAAACATAGAGCACAAGATTGTCAGATGTAATAATTAGTTGTTACAATAGAAAGTTATTGTAATCTCTATAATAGACAATGTTGTACTGAAATGAGAATTGCAATTGAACGAATTTCATCAAATATCAGTGTTTCTATCATTCTACTCTATATTCAACATGGTATCAGAGCAGGTCTATCCTGACTAAATCATTTCATCAGAAACCGGATTCGCCATGTCTACACCAGAAACAGGCAAATTCGAAATCATAGAAGGGCCGGATGATTTAGCCACAACACTTCTCAGATTTTTGAGAAGTGGTATGGAAAACTCAGCCAAGACAACCATCAACCAGCAACATCAAAATTCATCAGAAAACTTAACTGCGGCGGTTAAGTTAAACGAGTCCAATTACCCCCTATGGGCAATTGTCATGAAGGCAGCAATTGGAGGGCGGCGACGACTCAGCCACATTACCGGGGTGCCATTACCACCAACCCCAACTGAGCCAACATATCCAGAATGGGAGGAACGTGACTTATGTGTTTTCTCCTGGATTATACAAAATATAGAACCAGAGTTAATCGGGAATGTTGCAGCATACCCGAGTGCAAGAGCACTATGGAGTGCCCTGGAAACAACTTACGGTGTAGGAGGGGATGCTCTGCAGACATACGACCTCCACGTCAAGGCAAGCGAACTAAGACAAGGTGAATTGTCTTTGGAACACTATTTCAATACCCTGCAAGGAATTTGGCAAGCAATAGATCGACAACATCCGAATCCAATGAGGCATGAAGAAGATATCACGATATACAACAAAGAACGTCAAGAAACTCGTCTATTCCAGTTTCTAGCCGGACTTAATATCAGGTATGAAACAATAAGGCGAGAAATACTCAAGGAGGAGCCACTACCTTCTGTCGAACGAGCATACGCGCAGGTCCGAAGGGAGGAAATCCGATCCGGCATCCTCAACCAATCAAACGAACCAACCATTGGAAGTGGACTCACGACAAGGGCTAGAACCACGGCTGGACCTGGAAACGGGAAAACTCTAAGCAAAGCAGATCGTGAAAAAATTTCGGAGGAGAAAAACAAACTTCGATGCTCTCATTGCGGACAGAACCGGCACACAAAAAATGAGTGCTTCAAATTAGTCGGATATCCCGAGTGGTGGGATGAAAAAAAACGAACCGGAAAAGCGAAAGTCGTCACCGTGGGAGCCTCAGGTGCGGGTAACCTCGCGGACACCAGCGACAACCGGTGGAACCAAGCCACCAACGAAGGTGTGGCCATGATCGGAGGAATGGATGAATCGCGGCCTGGGCAAGAAGAGGTACCGATGTTCCACCAAGGAGTTGGAAGAAGTTACGTGGTTGAATCCATAGGCCACGGCCATGCTGTCGAACGTGCTGTTGGAGGTGCTCCTTTTAATCACGATTGAACGACACTTAGTGGAATTGGAGATGCAGTTGCTTTCGGCCTTGGTGGAGATGGAGCTGTCACGATCGGCTTGAATGACAGGCAGTCGGTTGTGTCTAGTGGAGCTCCTGCGGCTCGAGCTGGTCCCTATGGTGGCAGACACGACGCGGGCCCTGGAGGAGCTGGAGGTGGCAGACAAGCTGTAGGCATGCTTTCGGCTGGTGGAGCTAGCCTTTCCACTGGTGGTGGCCGACAGGCTGGAGCGGCGCCTTGGAGTGGAGGAGTTGGCTACATGCAGGTGGGTCCCTCGCCTGGTGGTGGAGCTGCTGGACTGGGTCCCTCGTCTGGTGGAGCTGCTGGAACGGCGCCTTGGAGTGGAGGTGGCCGACAGAAACATGGAGTTGTGGCGGGTCCCTCGCATGCAGGTGGAGCTGCGGCTGGTGGAAGACAAGGGGCCGCCTCGGATGCTGTCGTGGGCTCCTTCGGTGCGCAGGTGGATCCCTCCAATGCTGGCGTGGGCTCGACTGATGGCAGACAAGGAATACGGGACGTATGTATTCCTGGCGTGGGCTCCTTCGGTGCGAAGCAGGGGTCGGGTGGAGCGGGTCGTCTGGTATTCGACTGAACCGGGTCGGTTGGAGATGACAAAAACCACTCGGGTCCTGGTAGAGCGGATCTGTTTGGAGCTAGCGGGTCGGCTGGTCCGTTTGACCTAGGTGACACTTTTATGAATAATTGCAAAAGTGACCCTATAGTTTGTGCTATACAGGATTTTAACCCCGACAAATGTTCCGAGTGGATATTTGACTGCGGAGCAACAGATACAATGACTCACGATAGTCGGGATATAATTTCATGGACGACTCCACGGAAGGGAAAAATTCAGACTGCTAATGGGAGTCTAACACCAGTAATGGGAGCTGGCACTATTCAAATGTCTCCAAATTTGAAAGTGTCAAATTGTCTCTACGTGCCGTCATTGTCATGCAAATTATTGTCAATTAGTCACATCACTAGAGAATTAAACTGTACAGTACTGATGTATCCAAATTGCTGTATTTTACAGGATATTCAGACGAAAGAGATAATTGGGCGTGGAACTGAGCGAGATGGACTATACTATGTCGATGAGGTGGCTCAACAAGGGACTGCGCTACTGGCTCACGGGACGGTAGAAAGACAGTTCTGGTTATGGCACCGTCGGTTAGGGCACCCATCACCTTCCTATCTCAGTATTTTATTTCCTACTTTTAAGAATAGGGATTGTGGTCCATGTGAAACTTGCATTTATGCTAAGAGTCATAGAACTACTTTTCCAGCAAATAATACGCGTGTCAATTCAGTGTTTGAGTTGGTTCATTCAGATGTCTGGGGTCCAGCTCCAAACTCTATAAATAGTCGTTTCCAGTATTTTTTACTATTTATTGACGACTATTCTAGAATGACTTGGGTATATTTCCTCAAAAATAAGTCTGAAGTTCCGGATAAATTCGTGTCCTTCTATAACCTCATAAAAACCTAGTATCAAAAACAAATATGCATCCTTCGTTCAGATAATGGGGGAGAATATGTTAATCAGACTCTCACCCAATTTTTTAAACAACATGGGCTCGTCCATCAGACCACCTGTCCTAATTCCCCACAACAAAACGGAGCTGCAGAACGAAAAAACCGAATTATCTTAGAAATTACTCGTGCCATTATGCTTGAGTCCCATGTGCCCCAACATTTCTGGCCAGAAGCTGTAGCTACAGCTGTCTATCTTATCAATCGATTACCCACAAAAATTCTCAATTTTCATACTCCATTCCGTCTATTATCCCACCAAACCAAAACGTCTCAAGTCTCGGATCTCACACCCAGAGTCTTTGGATGTTTTGTGTTTGTTCATATTCCAAAGTCGGAAAGAACTAAATTTGAGTCATGCGCTATAAAATGTGTCTTTGTTGGGTATGGGCCACATCAGAAAGGGTATCGATGTTACAATCCAGTTACACATCGCATGTACACTACATTGGATTGTAACTTTGTTGAAACCGAGTACTATTACTTACCCCAGCTTAGTGGTCAGGGGGAAAAAGATGATGATCGCTGAAGTTGGGTTAAGATGTACGACCATAATCAGAACATGTCCAATACTGACCCAAAAGAACCAGATATCAGTCCAAACAATGTAACCTCTGAAACAGAAGGACGGTCCATCGAACTTAGCAACACGTATCAAGAATCTCTGATCCTGAGGTATGTACTACTCCCAGTATAGATCATTCTCTTTCTGTATTTGAAACTGAAACTGATGATTCAGAAGAAGTAGCCGAGGAGGAGAATTCTGGGAGATACATACTACCGCCAAAAAGGTACTCACCAGAGTATAAACCAAGCAGATCGCGGTATCCATTGGATGATGGTGACAGGGGGAGCCTATCTGCAACAGCAAAAAGTTTCAGAGTCGCAATCGACAATAAAATTATCCCAAGAACGGTGGAAGAATCCAAGGGAAACAGACAATGGAACCAGGCAATGGAAGTTGAGATGGAAGCTCTCATGAAAAATCAAACGTGGGAGAAATGCAAGTTACCCACAGGGAAGAAACCTGTTGGTTGTAGGTGGGTATTTACAATCAAACACAACGCAAATGGGAAAATAGAGAGATACAAGGCTTGATTGGTGGCAAAAGGATATACTCAGACGTATGGAATTGATTACTCTGAAACTTTTTCACCCGTGGCAAAAATAAACACAATTCGAGTACTATTCTCAATAGCGGCAAACCAAGATTGACCGCTTCACCAATTCGACGTGAAGAATGCATTTCTACATGGGGCTTTTGAAGAAGAAGTGTATATGAGAGCTCCACCTGGTTTTGAATCAAATTTTCAACCAAACGAAGTCTGCAAGCTAAAGAAGGCATTATATGGTCTCAAACAGTCACCTAGAGCCTGGTTCGGAAGATTCTCCATTGTCATGAAGAAATATGGATACAAACAGAGTAATGAAGATCATACGTTGTTTTATCAACGCAAAGGTGAGTTGACTACTTGTCTAATTATCTATGTGGATGACATGATAATTACTGGAAACGGCCAGGAAGAAATTAGTCAACTCAGAAAGATTTTATTCTCAGAATTTGAAATGAAGGAACTGGGAAACCTCAGATACTTTCTTGGAATTGAAGTTCTTAGATCAAGAAGAGGTATCTATATTTCCCAGAGGAAGTATATACTCGACCTTCTAGCGGAAGTAGGGCTAATAAACTGTAAACCAGCGGATACACCTCTGGTTCCAAACCATGACCTGAAGATGGGAGATGAAGTCAAACCAGCAGACCGTGGGAGATATCAACGGTTAGTTGGTAGGCTTATTTACTTGGCACATACGAGACCAGACATCTCATATGCTGTGGGAGTAGTGAGTCAATTCATGCACAATCCACAAGAAGATAATATGTAAGCTGCGTTGAGGATTGATAGGTATCTTAAAGGCTCTCCTGGGAAAGGAATCTTGTTTGAGAAAAATGGACATCTCGATGTTCAAGCCTACACGGATGCAGACTGGGCAGGAAATCCTATAGACAGAAGATCCACCTCAGGATACTTCACTCTGGTGGGTGGAAACCTAGTAACCTGGAAAAGCAAGAAACAGAAGGTGGTAGCTCTTTCAAGTGCTGAAGCTGAGTTTCGAGGGATTGCAAAAGGTCTAACTGAAGTTTTGTGGTTAAGAAGACTTTTGGAAGAATTGGGATTTCCAATTAAACATGCATGCAAGTTAATGTGTGATAATAAAGCTGCGATCAGTATAGCTGAAAATCCTGTGCAACATGACAGGACGAAACATGTTGAAGTGGATCGTCATTTCATCAAGGAAAAGTTAGATGAGGGACTGGTCGAGTTTCCGTGGGTTGAGTCAGAAGATCAGTTAGCTGATATTCTGACTAAAGTTATTACTGGTAAAGTATTACAAACAGTTCTCTTCAAGTTAGGTATTGTAGATCCTACTACCCAACTTGAGGGGGAGTGTCAACAAAGCAGATAAGATGTCAACAAAGTGACATCCTTTACCCGTCAAAAGGTGCAGCAGTAGAGTGACAGATTGTCAAACATAGAGCACAAGATTGTCAAATGTAATAATTAGTTGTTACAGTAGAAAGTTATTGTAATCTCTATAATAGACAATGTTGTACTGAAATGAGAATTGCAATTGAACGAATTTCATCAAATATCAGTGTTTCTATCCTTCTACTCTATATTCAACAAAAAGATCCAACCTTCACCAACAAATCATCATCTCCATTAACTTATGCAGCACAGTATCACATCAAATCTTGATCATCATTAATGCAAATCACGAAATTAAAGAAACCTCTATTACTTTCTCTGCTCGATAAACCAAAACCAAACCAAGCCCAGAAAAATCTCTTTTGACATAATTTGGCATCATAAACAGTAATCAAGAATTCACCCTATGGGAGGGAGACCAATCGATGGGAAAATGTAAGGAAATTTGCTGAAGGCTGCAATGCTGAAGGCTGCGTTCGAAGGCCTGGACGGTTGGAACGATTGTAGAGAAGAAAAGTACCTTCTTCCCCGTGCGACGATGATGACCTGAATTCTGAAGTGGAACAGTGTGGTTCGTCCTTCTAGATGTTTTGTGGAAGGGACAGATTATTATTACCGATCACCGACAATAGAAGACGACGTTTGTATGAAGATAGACGTAGGCTGGCCAGTTAGGGGGGAGAGAGATTTGATTGTATCGTATGAATCTGCTTCTTGTCATCAGGATTATGATTTATGCATGATGACTTATTATATAGATAAGGGTTAATAGTCAAAGTGCCCCCTAATGTTTGAGCGAAATTTAGGATTGCCCTATAAAGTCTAAAAATTTAAATATTAGTCCTAAAGTTTGGACGATTTCAAAAATTCCCCCTTTCCGTCCTAAGACCGTTTATTTGAGACGGTAAATCGAACATGTGCCGTGCACGTGACGAGACTTATATTGAAAATACTAAAATACCCTTTTCTCCTCCACCTCATCTCTGTTACTGAAGAACAGACATGGCGCCTCAGACATGTGCACCGCCCAGCACGGAGGTGGGACAAACTCGTCCTTCGATTTGGGGGGAGATGCTGATGGCCATGGATGGAGCTTCAGCTTCGATTTCCTCGAGGAGCTCATCCAAGCCGCGAGCTGTGTAGACTCCGGCGAGTTACAGCTCGCTCAGGTGATATTGGCGCGGCTCAATCAGCGGCTCAGGGAGCTCTGCAGTCCAGCGTGCCGCGTTCTACTTCAAGGAAGCTCTGCAGTCCTTTCTAATCTCTGGCGCAGCGAACCGCTCCCAGGCGCGGCTCTCGTCATGGCACGACATCGTGCAGACGATCAAGTCCTACAAAGCCTTCTCCGTAATTTCTTTAATCCCGATGTTCACCCACTTCATGGCAAACCGTGAGCAGAGCAGAGCCCAAGAGATGTTAGATATACCTTGAGCAGAGCACTCTGGTAAGGCTAGCATAGCAACTCCTATGAGCATTGAGATCTCCCTTTGTCGGGCAAATGCCAATCGACGAGAAGTCACCATTGAGACTTTCTCCATGTTCTTAGCAATTCGATGCAAAGCAGTGGCAACATTGAGAGGGGATAGAGGTGAAGGGCTCAAGCCCTTCCCAACAGCCATGATCATCTCTGCAGATAACTTGAAGAACTTCTTCAGCAGTAACTTCCTTGCGACGATTCATGATTTATTTTGTATTTTAATTGAATAAAATAATTATTTATTATGTATTTTAATTGAATAAAAGGAAGGCATTTTGGTCTTTAATATTTATGTGAAGTCACGTGCTAGGCACATGACCGTTTTCCGTTCCAAATTAACGGACAGAGGACGGAAAGGGGCGATTTTTGAAATCGTCCAAACTTTAGGACTAATATTTAAAATTTTAGACTTTAAGGGGCAATCCTAAATTTCGCCCAAACATTAGGGGGCACTTTGACTATTAACCCTATAGATAAATATGGAATATATAAAAGGATGACACAAATAAGGAAATAGGAGATGGGGTAGGGCTGGCAATGGTGCGGTGAAAAACCCATAACCATGGTTATAATCGGTACTGTTTAATATAGTTAACCGTACCATTATGGTGCGGTGCGGTTATGGTGATGGATTTTCTACCCATAATGGTTATGGTTATGGTTATGGTATTTGAGTTATACCCATGGTTATACCCATGGTTATTATATAAATATAATATTTATTTATTATTAATAAACTAATTTATATAATATACTAAATATAAATTATATAATTGAAAATTTGAAATTATTGAAAATTGAGGGCGCCAAAGTCCAACGATGGTAATATAGATTGATGTATTTTTAAAATAAAATTTCTGATATTTTATTATATTACATGTGTGGAATGAATATGGGTATACTAGTAAAACCATAGTTAATAACCACGGTTATTTTAATGGTTATGGTATTGAAAATTATACCCATAATGGTTATGGTTATGGTATGTGGTTTAAAAATATGGTATGATTATGGTATTTGTCATACCCTGACCATACCCTAACCATCGACAGCCCTAATCTGGGGTCGAGTTTAAGACTGATAGTAATGATTAATATTAAAATTATACTATATATTTTAAGTACATATTATAACTATAAGCATTACGGATATACTTTATTAATCACTGTTTTAACCGTATATTCATACTTATTATCACATTAAAATATAATGGAACACCATGAATGTTATCTTAATAAATATATAAACATACGTCACAAACAACAAAAATATCATACACTAATATCATTTAACATTATTCAAATACAATTCCCTTAGAATTATGAATTCGTATATAATAATATATAAATATTAAATAATTATTATATTTATATAATAACCATGAGTATAATTAAAATATCATAAATATAACTGCAGTACATCATAATAGTACATTTAACCATATAAAAAATAATAGTAATAATTATAGTTTCATGTTTTCACCGAATGATTGCCGACTATAGTTACGGTATATTTTTTTGGATTCTCTTTATATATATATATATATATGAAATTTTGTAACTTCTTGGGAGAATGAATGAGAGAGTTTGAAAGATTTTAAACTATCTTACATGACATGCCAAATATAAAAATAGTTTTAAGAAAGGTATGTCGTAATTATAACAATGATATAAATTTTTCATACCCTAAAAGTTTATGTCATAATTATAAATATCTACATAAAATTAATATGTGATTATTATTTTCATAAAATTGATATATAATATACATAATAATCCTTAATTTTATCTTAAATTATCTTGTAAAAAAACAATTTAATTTATGCATCTTCTTGCTTTTCATAAAATATAAAATTTAGTAAATAAAATAAACTTAAGAAAAATCATAAATGCACATAGAAAATAAGAAGATATTAATGAAATTTTGTAACTTATTGGGAGAAATAATGAGAGAGTTTGGAAGATTTTAAACTATATTACATGGCATGCCACATATGAGTGAGAATTATATGCTTGACATGGACCAATTAGAAATTGTGAAATTGACATTAGGAATAAGAAAATGTCTTAAAAAGTTTGATTATCACAATTCTACATAACTTAGCCAAATTTATATATATATATATATATATATATATGAGTAGATAATAAAAACAAGGGTTAATGGTCAATGTCTCCCCTAAAGTTTGGACCGAATTTAAGATTCCCCCTTAATGTTTAAAATTTAAAATTTTAGTCCTAATGTTTGGATAAAATAAAAAAAAAAACATTTCCTTCCAATTTCCGTTTAGTTCAGACGGAAACCCATCATGTGTTTGACATGTTTTTATTTTTAATTTTGAAATTACAAATTTACCCTCCATTACTCACACTTCTTCTTCCTCATCTGCTTGGTTTCGTTTCATCTCATCTGCATTTAGATTCGTCTTCAATATAACAAGATGTTCAACCAACGAAATCCAAATTTAACCCCACAGAAGTTTGCTTTCCACAAAACGATGGTATTGTTCGTTCCATCAGGAGTCGAACCGGAGGATGTGTCCGAGGAGATGGTCACTACAAGAATCTGTTGCAACAGCAACGAAACTTCCGTGTTGACGCTAACAGTTGTAGTTAAATATATGTATATTGTGTCGACAGTTTTTGTTGTCGTTATTTTTACTTATTAGGCACAATATGTTTACCATTGTTATAAGGTACATTTAGTGTTAAATTTTGCCGTCACCTTATATTTTACATGGATGAATGTGTAATGTCGACCAACACTTGATGTTAAATAACTCCATCAGTAGCAGGTGAATTTTTCATTGCAAATGTACATATTCAAATGCGAAACGTTCTGTCGTAAATATAGTGATATAAGCAACGGTTGTTTGCCGTAACTAATAAATTTTTGTTGTCGTTAACACATAAGTACCGGAAAAATGTAAGAATAGATTTGTGTTTCAATATATGGTCGACATTAGTATAGTCATTCAACAACAGATTTAATTGTTGTTGTTAAATAGTTTATTTAGTGACGACTATTGTTGTTGTTAAAAAATCAAATTTTCAAATTTTTTTCCCGCTCTGATTTGAAAATTCAAATTTTTTTCATTCAACAACTTATTTTTACACGTTTTACAGAACCTTCTCTTATCTTCCCTTCACCTTCCCTTCATCTTCCCTTCCTTCCCTTCACCTTCCCTTCACCTTCCCTTCACCTTCCCTTCATCTTCCCTTCCTTCCCTTCATCTTCCCTTCATTCAAAACGTTTTCCAAAGGATGAAGTGTCATGGAGCTGCTCGACCGACCTGTCATGGATGAAGTGTTGGAGCTGCTCAAAGTTCCATGGATGAAGGCATGCTGGAGCTAGAGCTGGAGAAGGCGACTTGGAGCTGGAGAAGTCGAGTTGGAGCTGGAGAAGTCGAGCTGGACCTGTAGAAGGCGAGCTAGAGCTCGAGAAATGCTGGTTCTCCAATGCCTTCACCATTGATGAAGTGTCTTGAAACAATCGGCCATGGATGAAGCCATAGATGATGAAGTGACGATATATGGATGAAGAAGCCATGGTTGAAGAAGGAGGAAGAAGCCATGGATGAAGAAGGATGAAGAATCCATCGATGAACACAAATAATTTAAAATCGGACTACAAAATCGCAGAAAAAAAATCAACCAACAACAACCTGAGTCCGCTCTAACATCGGAAAAGTGTTGTCGTCGTTCATCTGTGTTTAACAACAACCTGATTCCGCTGTAAAGTTGTACATGCTAACAGCGACAATCCTTTTACAACGGCAAATTGTCGACGTATAGACCTTTAACGACGGGGGCTACCGCGACGGAGATTTTGTCGCTGTCCAGACTTAACAACGGTATTTATGCAGTTAGCAACACATTTTTGCCGATGTGTATGCTCGAGTTTCTTGTAGTGGGTCCTTCCCGGTTCCAACATCGTGGTGGATCCGTACGCAGGATACTCGCAGATTAAGGAGGTCGAGTTCGTGAAGAGTAGTGGGAAGGCCAAGGAGTGCCCTAAGGATGGTCGGCCTGAGTTCGTGATCCTCGGTCGCTCTAATGTGGGGAAGTCTTCTCTGATTAATGCTCTTGTTAGGAAGAAGGAAGTTGCTATCACTTCTAAGAAACCAGGTTAGTCTCTTTTTCTTTTGCAAAATTTACATTTTATCATAATTTGATTCAATTAAGGTTGTCTGGTTCTCTTCAGGTAAAACACAACTTATAAATAACTTTTTGGTGAACAAAAGTTGGTACATTGTGGATTTACCAGGTTATGGGTGAGTATCTCCTTCTGTTGTTTTTCCTCCGAAAATGCTTAGAATTGAGCTGTCTCAACGCTCAATTCTCAAAACACAGCTTTGTTTCATTTGTTGTCTTGAGAGTTGAGATTGTCTTCTTTCTAAGACATTCTGAATGAATCTTGTCACCATTCTTAAGAGTAATGATAAATCAATGGCAAAATGCTTAAAATGTCAGCTCAATTTATACTTGTTCATACTTGATTATGAATGGATTTAGCACATTTCAAGGTAGGGTTTGGTTCCAGACACGATCAAGCTCTTCAAGCAACAGTGGAAGAGGACGAAGGCAGTTTGGTCACTTACCAAAATTAAAATAGCATGTGCCTCGCACATGATCCACATTCTGTTAGTAATAAACGGTCAACTGACGGAATGGGGGGATTTTTCATTTTGTCCAAACATTAGGATTAAAATTTAAAATTTTAAACATTAAGGAAGAATCTTAAATTCGGTCCAAACTTTAGGGGGGACATTGACAATTAACCCTAAAAACAAATGTAACCAATTATAAATATGATGCTCATTAACAATTTTAAAATTCTTTTTATGACATCTATTATTTACATCTATTTTTAAATAAATACTAATTATTAGAATATATATGCATATTAGTTATAGTAACTATAAATTATATAAATTATTTTTAAATTTGGTAATATATGTTGATTCTAAGAGAATATAACAATGATATTTTATAAAAATAGTTCTAAGAAAAGTATGTCATAATTATAACAATGATATAATTTTTCATGCCCGAAAAGTTTATGTCATAATTATAAATATCTACATAAAATTAATACGTGATTATTATTTTCATAAAATTGATATATAATATACATAATAATCCTTAATTTCATCTTAAATTATCTTGTAATAAAACAATTTAATTTATACATCTTCTTGCTTTTCATAAAATATAAAATTTAGTAAATAAAATAAACTTAAGAAAAATCATAAATGCACATAGAAAATAAGAAGATATTAATGAAATTTTGTAACTTATTGGGAGAATGAATGAGAAAGTTTGAAAGATTTTAAACTATCTTACATGGCATGCCACATATAAAAATAGTTCTAAGAAAAGTATGTCATGCTTATAACAATGATATAATTTTTTCATACCCTAAAAGTTTATGTCATAATTATAAATATCTGCATAAAAATAATATGTGATTATTATTTTCATAAAATTGATATATAATATACATAATAATCCTGAATTTCATCTTAAATTATCTTGTAATAAAACAATTTAATTTATGCATCTTTTTGCTTTTCATAATATATAAAATTTAGTAAATAAAATAAACTTAAGAAAATTCATAAATGAAAATAGAAAATAAGAAGATATTAATGAAATTTTGTAACTTATTGGGAGAATGAATGAGAGAGTTTGGAAGATTTTAAACTATGTTACATGGCATGCCACATATAAAAATAGTTCTAAGAAAAGTATGTCATGCTTATAACAATAATATAATTTTTTCATACCCTAAAAGTATATTTCATAATTATAAATATCTACATAAAATTAATACGTGACTATTATTTTCATAAAATTGATATCTAATATACATAATAATCCTGAATTTCATATTAAATTATCTTGTAATAAAACAATTTAATTTATGCATCTTCTTGCTTTTCATAAAATATAAAATTTAGTAAATAAAATAAACTTAAGAAAAATCATAAATGCACATAGAAAATAAGATGATATTAATGAAATTTTATAACTTATTGGGAGAATGAATGATAGAGTTTGGAAGATTTTAAACTATGTTACATGACGTGCCACATATGAGTGAGAATTATATGTTTTACATAGACCAATTAGAAGTTGTGAATTTGTCATTAAGAATGAGAAAATGTCTTAAAAAGCTTTTTTGTCACAATTCTACATAACTTAGCCAAATTAATATATATATATATTATTAACGGATATATCGTTTTTGTAACCGCCGCCTGTAAATTTACACAAATACCCCTTAATAATCCAATTAATTTATGTTTATCATGACTACTTTGGTCATTCAAATATCTTTTTAAAAACTTATAAAGAAAACTATCTCTACGAAGACTCGATCATCTATGACCTTATACATTAAAAACATACATATTAACCAGTTTCACAGGTATGTAACATTACAAATTTTACAAGATAATAATTATATATTTCTCTATCACTATCCCTCTATCACTATCCCTCTATCATTTCTCATACACCATTTTTTATATCTCGCTAAAAAATGAAATTATATTTTCACTTTATCGGACATTAAGATTACATTGAATCATCTATGTTAAATATGCGTTATCTATTATTTGAAGCTTCCGACCAAAAAAATAAATTTATTTGAAGCAATACATAATTAATATGTACAATATAATCAAGTTTCAAATTTAAATTAGAGTGGAAGAAGAAATTCCATTTATTATTTATTCATTTTTTTTTATTAATTAAATTATTATATCTGTTATTTTATATAACTTTATAATTTACATAATAATGATAATTTTATATTATGTTCTTAAGTGGTCATATTGTTTTTTTGGTAATTGTGACTTTTTAATGTTTCTACAATTATATAGATTTTTTTTACTTCAAAAAATTCTCTCTTCTTTCCAAGAATTTATAGAGTTTTTGAATTATGAGCATTGTCGTTATAAAAATGCATTTCATATATAAATTTACATAATTAAAATCTATCAAAATTAACGTATATTTATATGTTTAATATACATAATCTATCGCGTGAAGCAATAAATGAAATATTTTAAAAAGCAGGTACTGTGCAAAAAGAATTTGAAAAAGTAAGTATACTGAAAAATATTTAGCAAAATGTATATAATCGCTACCGGGGTAGCATTTTTTACAACGTGCGCTACTTTGAGTAGCGTTTTCCAAAAAACGCCACTAGGGGTAGCGTTTTTAATAAAACGCTGCTTGGGGTAGCGTTTTTATGAATTTCGCAACCCCTAGTGACGATTTTGTTTTTTTACGTTTTTGACTTTTTTTGACGATTTGATGTTTAATTTAAAACAAAATTAAAATATTATTAAAAAGTTTTAAAAATTTACAGTAAGTAGATATTTTAATTTCGATTCAAATGATACAAAATATTAAATTTGGACTTACAGATTGACTGTAGGCTCTGGCATAAGTTGAGATATGAAAATGTGACTTAAACAAATATAAGTCACAGGAGTTTCCTTGCTGCTCCGTTAACCTGCACCGAAGGAAAGCACAGGAGTTCCCGTTGTTTCCCCTTCGATGATTAAGTCAGTCGGAGGTTCGTTTATGGATGAAGTATATGGAGTCAAGTATGCAATGTTACATTAGTTTAGAATGGAGATGGGTGAGGGTATTTATAACCCTCAACCCTAGCCTGACTGAAGTTAATCCTGATCATGGTCATCCCATGTGTCATCTAGTTAACTGACCAGGGTTATATCTTGAGTCCCGTGCTGCTTGGTGTCCTGTGCATAGTGTCCTTATTTTCTGGATCTCTATCCCGCACGTCGGCGTCCCCATTATCCTTTGCCTGGCCTGGAGCCTTGAGCTGTATTTACCGCCTCTATGGCGCCACCCTTGAGGCTGCGCCATCGCCTATTACGAGTCGAGTCAGTCTTTGTTCAGGTTTATCTGAGGACATGCTAACTGATTCCCAACATATTTCACCATCCTAGTGTTAGATGATGGAATTCATCAGGTTTGGCAGTGTTCCACTCGTGAATTCACAAGAGGATGAAATAAGTTCTTTTTCGTTCAGTTATGAACAAGGATTCGATTATGGTATGGGTTAATTACTTAATTGGTTACACATGTTTCACCATTGTGCAGAATGGTTACACATTTTTAAAATGGGATTAATTGGTTTTGATATATGACTAATTAGTTTTTTTACTGTTCACCATTAGAAATCACAGTTAAGTCACTATTTAGATACATAAAATTATGTATTTACCATTTTCATCAACCAAGTTGTGTTCTTCATCACCAAGCTATGTTCTTCATCAACGAATTGAATTGAAGAACCGAGAAATTCGTTTCTGGGTTCTTCAAGAACCCAGAAATGCAATTTCTAGGTTCTTCAAGAACCCAGTTAGAACCCAGAAACTGCAATTCTGGTTTCTTCAGAAGCCAGAAATGCAATTTCTGGGTTCTTCAAGAACCCAGAATTGCAGTTTCTGGGTTCTTCAAAAATCCAGTAATTGCGTTTCTGGGTTCTTCAAGACGATTTTGGGTTCTTCAATACCACTAAGGGCATAATAGTCATTTCACAATTCAATAATATGTTAAAAAAATTAATTAACGGTAAAATTAACGGTAAAATTAACGGTTTACTAACGGAATAATCAATTAATCACATTGGGGAAAACATGTGTAACCAATTAGTCACATAGCAAAACCAATTAATCACATTTTGAAATATGTGTAGCCATTCTGCACAATGGTGAAACATGTGTAACCAATTAAGTAATTAACCCTGATGGTATTTAATTCTGGGAATATCTTGCCTAGTGTCACGGGCTTGGAGAAAGTCTTACGCTCTCACCTCACTCGTGCGGCCTTAGAATGGATACTTAAGCAGCCTTTCCCTCAAACTCACCAAGAACACTTGAATATGAGAATAATTTTGACTTGTATTATTACTCTCTTGATTATCCTTGGTGATTACAACTGAATCTAACGGTGCGTTTGTTTGACGGAATTCGGAATACGGAATACGGAATAGGAATTGGGAATACGGAATAGGAGTTAAGAATATGAAGCTGTTTTTTTGGTGGAATTGAATAGAACGGAATAATGAATTCTGTTGTTTCTTTGGTGGAATTGTGTACGGAATAGGAATGGAATGTGGTAAAATGACATATTTGCCCCTCTTTGTATATGTATAGTATATAATAAAAATAATTTGTATGAATTAATTCTAAAACTTTAAAAAATATTAAAAACGTTTATAAAAAAAAAATAATAAAAAACGATTTTTTTTTAAATTTTTTTAAAAAGACCAACTTATTAATTCTATTAAAAAAAATAAAGAATGTAAGCATGACCACATACATAATACATCTTACATACATAATACAAAATGTTGTTAGTCACCACATACATTACACAAAACGTGGGTTTGTCCTTAATCAAAATTATATATACATGTCTATCCGATGAAACTATGATGCTATAGGATGGTATAATCCGATGAAACTATGATGTCCTTAATCAAAATTATACATACATATAACCAATAGGATGCTATAATCAGGAGCGAACAACAGTGCCACAATAATACTATAATCAATTTTATTCAAAATATGGGACCATACTCTGTTTCTAATTGTACAAAACTTTGCTAGAAAACAATAAATATGGTAAATGTACCCAACAAGAGAAGGCACACATAAGTCCACTGTGGAACAACATTGCTTCTTTCTTGAGAAAATCATATACATATATATATATATTATTCAAAGGTTGAGCTTTCCGGCCAAGTACCATGAGTGCATAGCAAGGCTACCAAAAGACATTATATTAGCAAGAGATGAGAGACCATGTATCATACCGAACTTCTTGTTCATGGCAGCAAGCTTTGGGTTGTTTTTTGCAGCTTCCTGATTCTTTGTCCACCCCACTTCATTCCCTATTTTCTCATCTCTCTCTATCTTGTGCCAACTGGTACTTCTCAGTGGAAGGAGAGGACTTCCATGGATGCAAATATCCAAATGCTGCCACTGAAATTGCAGCACACACACTAACCATAGTGAAGTATGCAGGGAACATCTTGCTTTGCAGATTACCAAACTGATGCCTAGGCAGATTCCTACATTGGAAAAATCGTTCAAGGCATATCAATTATTTTTATAGCATCAGATAGTGGATATTCAAGAGAAGAAGAACAAGAGCAACAATAATAAATGGAGATCGTTAACCAAAACACAGAACTCGGGAATTGTTTGCTAAGTTATCAACTGAGAGACGGGCAAATAATTCCACATTCCAGAGGTACACTTAGAAACTCACAACACCATTATCTTCAACAAGTGAAGAATTGAAAGAAAAATAGCTTACATCACATGTGCAAGAAATGTGTTGTACAAAACCAACAACTACTGCTCTGAAAGATATTGTGTTGTTAAAAAAATTGTAGGCAGATGGAGTTTTACCTTTATTTTCTTGAAAAGGTTGGGAATATTTTCATCATCAAATGGGAGAGTTCCATAGAGAAGAGCATAAAGTATGACACCGCAACTCCATACATCTACTTCAGGCCCAGCATACAACTTCCCAGATATAACCTTAAGCAGAATATAAACCAAATAGAATCAGTTCAGGCATCCACATGATTTAAACAGAAAAGCAAATAATGCAAGGCAAATAAATAAGCACATTTGTTTCTTTCCGTAAAGTGATTAATTAGATGTCAAACCTCTGGGGCAGCATAGTTTGGGCTGCCACAACTGGTCTTCAGAAAATGACCATCCCGCATTACGTTGCTCAGACCAAAATCAGCAATCTTCACATTGCATTTGGAATCCAACAACAAGTTTTCAGGCTTTAAAATCTCTATGAACCACCATATTCCGATGACAGTACTCCACACCAGAAATTATCTAAAGTGTTGGCATAACATATCAAGTAAGGGCAGGAAGGACTCAGGGTAGCCAACTAAAATATAAAGTAAAATACATACCTGCTGAAAAAAATTACGAGCTTCTTCCTCCTGCAATCTTCCCTTCTCGACAATGTAGTCAGGCGGACGAATTGAATCAGGCGGACAATCCCTTCTCGACAATCGTTCCCAACATAGTTATTGAAGCAGCACTTACCTGTTGTTGAAGAAAATCGCAGACGAATTGAATCAGGCGGACGAATTGAATCGCAGACGAAAATCGCAGAACTCAACCCTAATCGCAGACGAACGCAGAATCGAATGCTGGCAAGAATCGATGTTTAAAGCCAAATCGAAATCTGACAAACTGTTCGGTGGAATTGAAGTGAATCCGACAAACCGTTCGGTGAGGTGTGAAAGATTGGAGGAATGAAGACGATTCTGCGCTTTCAACAGCTTCTCAGCAGATTTCAAGCTCAATGAATACGATGGCAGGGTTGTAATTACGTCAAAATCAAGAGGGCAATTCAGTCATTTGGGGTCGGAATCCGGATTCTGATCCGTGTGGGCTTAGGGAATCCGAGGTTTTTACCCGGATTCCCTAAGCCCGGACCGCCCGGATTCCCTAAGCCTCAGAATTGCCAATTCTGTGAAACGAACAAGGTGATATGGATTCCGTAAGCCCAAATCCGGGCCTAATCCATCAAACGAACGGGCCATAAGACCCCTATATATACACCTAAGGGGTATGAATTACCTAATAGAGTATACAATGAATGAGAAAGTTCATGTATTCTAGGGGGCATGTATGCTAGGATACATTCATGAATCTATGGATACATGAATGAACTCATGGATACATGAATGAACCTATGAATACATGAATGAACCTAGAGATACATTGAAACTAAGATACAATGTATCTAAGAGTACATTGAATCTAGGATACAATGTATCTAAGAGTACATTGAATCTAGGATACAATGTATCTAGCCCGGTGCGCCGAATCCGGATGTTGGAACGACCCCTCTAGAAATTCCAATGTATGTGTGTGTCGTGTGTCGCTTCCATTCATCAATTTGGATGGTCCGTGACATTCTCCCTCACCTATTCAAGCGACGCCCTCGTCGCGTCTCCAGTACAAAATACCTTGATTGCCTTTTATAATTGTGAATAGTATCATGTCGGTCCTTACATTGCGTGAGACTCTGGTAGTCCCTTGCTCTTGATAAGGTTTTGGGTGTTGACTTCCGTCGATATTCCCGCATGTCCCTACCTTCCACAAGTCTCCCAATGTCTTGTTTGTGCCCCCTCTTCTAAACTCGTTTGCAACCTATGTGTTGGTCCTTATACCAACGAGTAAAATCCCCATGGATATGATTAAGTTGAAGAATGAAGCTCTTACTCTCCATTGGCTTCTTCCGTGTCCGGTTGTTTATACCCATTTGAATTGTTGCATTCGGTTGCTTTTGGAGTTTCAGTTGGGTGTCAACTAAAGTATTTGGCGAACGAGTATGTGCTGAACCGAGAAGCTCCTTCAGATTCTTCTGAAATTTGGACAGCATGTCTTCCTTCTAATTTCTGTGGACTTAGGTTAACTCCTTTGGATTGTCGCTCCCCTTCCTCTGGCCCTCATCCATCCTCAATATGGTGGGGTAGGCATTGATGCTTTCTTGGAAGTCCTCCCGTAATTGCATAGCTGCTAGCACTTTCTTGCCATTTCCATTTGAGCGTTTTACTGGCACAATACATTGGCACCTCGCATCCAAAATACATATGCAGTCCTCGGAGGGTACTATCATGGCATTGACTCGATCTAGGAAGTTCATCCCGATAACAAAGTCATAGTCGTCGAGAGGAACTATTTCAATCGTTTCTTGCTGCTCCATAGGCCAATTTTCATGCTTACCTCGCGCATGACACCGCAAACTGGTATTTCCTTGGAATTCACCATCTGGAATCGCGCACTTGTGTTCTCCAAGCGATTATTCATCTTCTTTGCGACCCTCTCAGACATGAATAGGTTGGAAGCGCCTATATCAATAAGCGCTTGCATTTGTTTGCCCGTGACTTCCACGTCCGCGAACATTAACCATTTTGTCTTGGCCTTCCGACTTTGAATAGCGTTAAGACTCCGTAGCGCTCCTAATCGTACTTGCTCCTGCGTCTCCTTTACTTCTCGGTCGTCCATACTAATGATATCTGCAAGTTTATTGCGCATCGGGCAATCCCGTGCCAAATGGGGTCCTTTGCATATGAAACATTCTAACGGACCGCGTTCTCCTTTCCGCCTTGGCGAGTTTTTCCCATGGTTTTTCCCCCCATCGGCCTTCTCATCGTCGGAAATGTATTTTCTTCCTTTATCCGACTTGTAAGAGTTGTCATGATCTCTTTCGTCGATGGATTTTTCCTTGTGCTTTTGCTTCTCCGACCGAAACTCGAGTAGGGTCTCGACCGTCGACATGGCTCTATCGACGTTTTCCACTCCCCGATGCTCCAATTCTTGCTTTGCCCATGGTTTGAGTCCATCCATAAATTGGAAAAATGTCTCCCCTTCGGTCATGGATGGAATTTGTAACATCAACTCCGAAAATTGCTTCACATGCTCTCGGAGTTCCCCCTTATGCTCCAAGTGATGAAGCTTCCCACGTGCCTCATTTTCAGCATATTCCAAGTAGAATTGTTTGTAGAATTCTGTTGTGAACTCCTCCCATGTTCTAATCGGTTGAGCAATCCGACTATCCCTCTTTCAACGCCACCAAAGCAACGTAGTGTCCTGCAAATATGAGGACATCATCCCCAACCGAGACATATCATCCTCTACTCTCGTGGCTTGGAAGTAGTCCTCAATGCTGAACATAAAATTGTCAATGTCTTTGGCCACCCGTGACCCTTTGAACCTGTCGGGTCAAGGAACATCTAACTGAGCACCGTATTGAGCAGCACCACCCCCATTAATGCGTACTCTCTGCACTGATTGAGCTACTTTTTGAGCCCCTCCACCCCAGATCGCAGGCCCGCCAATTCAGCAATTTCAGTCTGTATGCCCGCAAACTATGTCATCTCCTATCTCAGGGCTGAAATGAGACTTTTGAGTGAATCGTCACGTCTGTTGAGTTCATAAGTTGATATGTTAACCACACCTTGCACTCCCTCACAAAGATCTTCCAAATCAAAACGCAGCTCATCCACCCTATTGGATGCGTCCTCGGCCTTTCCTTGGACATCCGCCAACACGTCCTGCAGCTCCACCATGCGGTGTTGTAACATCTTCAACTGAGCCCTTGAACTCTCGCGACTCTTCTTGGGATTTCCTTGTTCATCCACGTGAACAATTTCACTTTGGTTGTTCGAAGCCATCGATTGGATTTAACTTTGGCTCTGTTACCACTTGTCACGGGCTTGGAGAAAGTCTTATTCTCTCACCTCACTCGTGCGACCTTAGGATGGATACCTAAGCAGCATTTCCCTCAAACTCACCAAGAACACTTGAATATGAGACCCCTATATATACAAGTGAGGGGTAGGAATTACCTAATAGACTATACAATGAATGAGAAAATTCATGTATTCTAGGGGGCATGTATGCTAGAATACATTCATGAATCTATGGATACATGAATGAACCCATGGGTACATGAATGAACCTAGAGATACATTGAATCTAAGATACAATGTATCTAAGAGTACATTGAATCTAGGATACAATGTATCTAGCCCGGTTCGCCGAATCCGGATGTTGGAACGACCCCTCTAGAAATTCCAATGTATGTGTGTGTCGTGTGTCGCTTTCATTCGTCGATTTGGCTGGTCCGTGACACTAGGTTGTATTTTACAAAGGTGAAATTGGGTTCTCCACCCAAGGAATTCAATGTGCAAATTGATACAGGAAGTGATATATTATGGGTTACATGCCGTACCCGCAGTGATTGCCCCAAAATCAGTGGACTCAGTGTAATGTTTTGAGTCCTAACACTTACATTAGCCTTCAAGAATTCTGATAAATCTAATTCTAGATGATCATGTACTTGTCTTTAAAATTTTAGATGTTGTTCAATTTCTTCAACGTCATATGTTGTCCCATGTTCAGACCTATGTGCACATCTCAAGTTCAAACAATAGCAGCTGAGTGTTCTTCACAGAGTACCGCGTGCAGCTACTTCTAAAACGGGTGATGAAAGTGGTACATCAGGTTTCTATGTAGCTGACACGTATTTTGACATGATTCTTGGGGAGTTTTTGATTTTCAACTCTTTTGCAGTTGTTTGTTTTGGGTGAGTTGTCATTACATGCATAGAAACTTCTCTGCTTGAATTTTTTGGAGTTTTGAAAAATTCGAAACCCACTGACTGGAGAAACAAAAAGCAACCACTTTTCCATCCTAAATGATATGGAACTCATATGTTAGGATCAATTTCTCAACACACAAAAACTTATGAAGAACAACAAGAATTGAGAAAGATTTTTGGAAAAATTAAAGAGAAAACGTGTCAGAGAGTTTTACGTGCTAACACCTCTTCGAGGCAACCACCGTGATGATTGTATAACTCTATTACAGAATTGATGATTGTTCAACTCTTCAAGGTACAAGAGTTGATGATTGTTCAACTCTCTATTACAGAATACATGAATGAAGAAATGTATATATAGACAAAACTATGACTAAGTGCAAAACTCCAACTTGAACACATTTTATTGCACAACACGTTTTCTTGCGCAACACGTTTTCCAGATTGCACCGTCCAGACGCCAGTGTTGACCACTGTCCAATCATCTGTGTTGACCATTGTCCATCCGCCCATGTGCACCGTCCAATCCATTATCTTGTTAGGCACCGTCCACAGCTACAGTGCAGCCTAAACTGTGATTGAACTGCAAAACGTGTGAACTTTAATATATAAAATACATTACATATTAATCAGGCTCCACAACCTAACATCAAGATGGAAAATTCAACTTCAACGGAGTTTTTATTAATATTATCAATTTAATGATCTTCCAGGTGTAGTAACTACCAGTCTAGAGATTTGACTAAATCAGATAAAGCAATTGATGGCATTTTTGGATTCGGGCAAGGAAATTTATCTGTTATATCTCAGCTATCTTCACGAGGTATAGCACCAAAAGTGTTCTCTCGTTGCTTGAAGGGAGATGGAAATAGAGGCATAATGGTTCTTGGGGATATATTGGAGTCGGGCATTGTGTATAGTTAGGCTTGTTCATGAACCGGTTCGGGGTCGAACCGGTTCAGAACTGAACTGGTCTGGTTTGTTAAAAACCAGTATTTTTTCTGTTTCTAAAAAAATTAGTCTGGTTTATGGAAAAAAGAACTGGTCTGATTTGAACCGATTCAAAACCGGTTCAAACTGTTATGGACTGATTTTTTTAATAACAATTTTGGTTCGGAAATTATTCGGTTCAAACTGAAACTAAACCGGCTGAAAATCATATCCAACACACTGAAAAAATACTGAACCAACTGAAAAACACATTTCTAGGTTTGGTTTATTAAAGACACCTCTAGGTTTTGTTTAATTTCAGACCGGTTTAGTTAATTTTGCTTCAAACCGGTTCTAATATTATATAGGTTTAAAGTGGTTTGATTTAAATTTAAGTATAAACCAGTATAAAAAAAACGAGTCAATTCAAACTAGATTTTTGGTACTATTTTGAATGGTCTATTTGAAGCATAAAAAACTGGTTTAGTTTTCGAACTAGTTCGACTGAACCGGTTCAAACCAAATCAAAACCAGACCAGTTCATCTGAACCGGTTAAATTGAACAAGCCTATGTATAGTTGGGCTAGTGTTATGTATAATTAAATATTTTATTTCGGCTAGTGTAATTAATTATATTATGGTTCGGGTAAATATAAATTCGATGTATATTGGCAAAAACAATGTATTTATGTTAAATTTTACATTAATTTTACTATTTTATTTAAATTAATTAACGAGATTTTCTTTTAAAACTAATTAATTAAATAAATAAATTATTTTAAAAGTTTTTTTAATTATTAATTAAATATATTATAAGTTTTATTATTTTTATTTTTTATAATTAATTCAAATTATTTGTATTATACACTATACATACGAAAGTAAGAGCATATATGTCATTTTGCTATATTCTATTTTCATATATCATTCCACCAAATAAATATTGAAATTCCTTATTTCATTCCATTTCAATCCGCCAACCAAACATCATATTATTATCTCCTATTTCCTATTCTGTATTCCTTGTTCCGAATTTCACCAACCAAACGCATAGTTAGATATTAACAAAATAAAATGTAGACTAACCGTTCATTTACTGTTCTTCTGATTAATGCTGCTTGGCATAAAGCCAGCCCTTGGAAGGTAGAGAGAGAACATCAGCTGAAAGAAGCATGATTCCAGAACCATCCAACTTTTACTCATTGTGCCAATGAATTTCCTGTTTCCAACAACTAGAAGTATTAATATGCGCGGTGTAGGGTCATCTTATGACCAACATAAGTGAAAATATGCAGATTTCACCTATAAACACTACATGATGCAGGTTTATGAATAAAAAGCTCAAAATTTTCAACTTGGTGCTTGACACTCAACTAAATCGGCACCTTAGTCATAGAAAATGCATCTAATTTAACGTGATGATCAACCAAAGAAATTAATAGAATGAGAAAGTGATAATGCTGAGGAAGCAACTAACCATCTGATATAAGCTATCTGAAAGCATTAGGGCTTCCTCCCATTTACTGCTTCTAACAAGGCCTCTAACAAGATGGACAAAGGATGTTAACTCTGGGATCATACCCCTCCTTGTCGAGTCTGCATAAAGCTCAAAAGCCTTGTCAACCTTAGTTGCAAGAGAAAGACTTTCAATAAGTAAAGCATAAGTGTTTCGATAATCAGGCGAAGCAGGTGAGGATGAAATGATTTCTTCATGCAAATCTAGAGCCAACTCAAGTCGACCAGCCTTGACAAAATTATCCATCACCATGCAATAAAATGGCACAAAGGGAACTGAATCCATCTCTGATGTCTCGTATACCAAGCCGAGGGAGACTATGAATTGCTTACTGAAACCTTCAATGACCTTGCGATACCCAGTTAGATGCTTTGGCCAATAAGTCAATTTCATCTCGTTCAAAAGTCTGTACGCATCATCAAGAAGTCCAGCAGCACAACAGTGTCTTATCAGAACACCATAAGTAACAAAATTTGGTGAACAGCCCTTGTCACACATTTGCTTCAATAGCTCAAGGCCTTTCTTTATTTCACCCACTTTACCAAATCCATCGATCATTGCAGTATAGGTTATAACATTTGGATGACATCCTTCCTCTTCCATCACTAACATTAGTCTAGAGGCTAAATCAGTTCTCCCATCTTTACACAACCCATCAATCATTGATGTGTATATAACAACGTTAGGGGCAATAGAATTTTCGAGCATCCTAGATACAAATTTCATAGCCTCAGCCGGACGCCCTTCTTTGAACGATCTATCAATGAAAGAGCTATAAGTATGTCCATCAGGACCGATTCCACGCCGTGACATCTTATTAAACACTTTAAGTGCTTCATCTAACTTCCCAACTTTACAAAACCCATCTATAAGTGCATCATAGACAATATGGTTCGGTTCACAACCCGCCACTTCCATGGCATCCAACAAATCATGAGCTTCTTCAACCTTGTGGGACTTGCACAAACCATCAACCAAAGCTCCATATGTAAAAACATCTGGTTCTTTAACTTCATCACCACTTAGCTTGAAATACATATCGATACTAGAAAAATCTCCATTTCCTCTCATTCTTGAGTATATCTGGCAAGCTGTTTCGACCTTACCAGCTTTACAGTGGCCATCTATCAGAGCTGTGAACGTGACAATGTTAGGAGTGATTCCTTCAGACTGCATCATCTCAAATAGTTCATTTGCACGAGAAATCTTACCTACTTTGAGACAAGCATGGATAAGAGTTGTGTAAGTGACCACATTAGGTGGACAGCCAAGTCTCACCATTTCATTGAACAAGGTTTCTCCCTGATCAATGAGGCCAGCCTTACAAAAGCTATCAATCATAACCGTATATGTATACACATCAGGAACAATACCATTGTTCTTCATCTCTTCAAACAACGAGAATGCCTTTTCTACTTTCAAAGAGTTGCTGAGGAAACTGATCACTTCAGTATACGTAGATGAATCTGGCTTGAAACCTTTTTGCATCATTTCTTGGATGATCTTATGTGCTGCCTCAAACTTTCCAGCTCCACACAGACACCGAGCAAAACTGCAAACATTGACCTTATTCAATACAACCCCAGCACCAAGCATTTCGCAATAGGATTCCTCGACCAATTCCAGCAGATTTGAGTTAAGAACTTCTTTGTTGCTGCATATACTGCCAATTAATATGTTGTAGACCACATAACCTGGACGGTGCCCACACTTAACCATCTTCTTGAACAACTTTTTTGCATAAGAATGATCTCCCGATATGCAAAAAGCACTAACAAGAAGATTAAATGTTTCGCGATTTGGATAACAACCTTCTGGAATCATCATACTAAGAATTCTCTTACATCTACCTAACTGTCTCTTCCTCAAGCACCCACCAAGCAAAATGCTATAAGTTTCAACATTCGGAATCCAAGAACTTGATCGCATCCTATCCAAAATATTAAAGGCTTCGTCAAAAAGTGAAGCTTCACACAGCCCACATATCATTTTTGTGTATATTACCGTCTTACTCAGTGGAGCATATTCTTCCCGCTCAATTAACGCAAGGGCATCTCTCCAGTTCCCTGACTTGCAAAGTGAATACACAAAACAACCTAAATTATGCGCATCCATAAAAAAACCGGCATCGGACATCTCTCTGTGAACCAACTTAGCCGTGTCAAATTTATCCGCTTGAAGAAAAACTTGAACCAAGGCATTATATGTTGCATGAGTAGGCCTGTAGCCGTAATCCTTAAGTCTTCCTAGCTCTTCCAGAGCTAAGTTCCACATCCCTCCTCGGCAACATTTTCGAACCAAAAAGTTGAGCAAAATGCCAAGCACTTGTCTATCCTCATCTTTGATTTCTCTTAAAATTGAATCAGATACTCTTACATTTTTCTCACCGCAGCCCATAACCTCCAGCAAGGCATTATAGACTGCAGCAGTATGAACATATCCAATTTGCCTACCTGCCCAAACAAAAAACTTAACACCTAACTCCGTGTCTCGCAAAGCACCTAACACATCAACTACAAAACTTTCGCAGAGCTTCTCCCTATATTGCCGAAGAAATTTCTGTGTTTTATCCCCAAATCCATCATTGGTGTCACGAATAACATTGGCAATTGCAACTGCTTCATTCGACCAAGTACCCGGATTGAGATTCAAACCAGCATCGTCTTTAAATCTGGACAAGGAATCATGTAGGAACTCGAATTCAGCGCCTGAAGCAGTTCCTGATTGCAAATTTTGGTCCGCAGGATCAATCAAACCTTCAAGACCATCCGGCAAAGAGGTGCTCAAGAATCTCGTCCCAAAGATACGGTGATTGAGGTGAGAATGTCTGGTGGCAGGAGGAGGAAACAAAGAGATGATGGCAAAGGTGCGATTGTGTTTGACGGAGGTAGCAGAATAAGGAAGTGGACAATACGAACAATCTTCACTACATCCACCTGTCTTGGGAGAGAGGAGAGTGCACTGTTGCATATCCCTGAAATTGTGAGCTTGTCTATGGACTTGAACCTGAAAAGAAGGGGTTATATGGTAAAAGACTAAAAGAAGAACAATGCTGCTTGTAACATTCAGATTGTACATTTAATAAAACCAATTAGTTTCTGATATATATATAAATGCACTTCAACAAATAACCTCCGATTAAAGAGAATGCAAAAAATAAACTACATATAGAAAATTCAGTATCATAACTATCTAAGCACAGGAATGCAGATTTTTTTATCCCTCAAGTGGATAAATAGGTCTCCACTCCATGTTAATGCAAAATCTCTTTCGCTAAAATCTTTCAATATGAAGTATATAAATGATTGAAAAACTGTTTATGACAAAATATCACGTTTTTGCAATGACACTTAATTGACAAAGAAACCCTAAACAGTTAAAAGCAGCTTAAATCATTGAGTTTGCCATCAAAATTTGAATGTAATTCATGTGAATTATGACAGGAGATTGTTTTCATGTAAAGTTGAGCTGACCATTGAGTCTTGCCTAAACCCTTCAAAGCATCCAAATAAAAATAGTTTTCTCAGGGATTAGCTATTTGACCAGTTAATAACAACTTCTATTTAGATAAGATAGAAACAGAATGCCCAGTACGAACAGAAAAGTGGGTTTATTTTATATTTAGATAACATAGAAACAGAACATCCAGTACAAATAGAAAAGTGGGATTAGTCGAGCTTTCCGGTATAACCAAACTCGTCGTAATGAACAAGAGGAAAAACATCAAAAGAAGTCCAATGCATTTTAATTTACATGGGTGTGTTTGCAGTACAGATATCATGGCTTAAAATCGTTGTTTAGTTTTAACAGCAAACAAAGAGGATCACCGATCAATTACGAACTCGAACAGATAAAAAGTTAAAATCTTGCTCAGTACATAGTTTCCCTCTGTTAGATACTGCAATGAGTATTGGCTCGGAACAGTCACTTCTCTCATATAGCAGGTTCAACATTCAATACGAGACTACTAGTTAAATAAGATAAAAATACATGAAATTGGCAGGACCTGAGTTAACTAACCACCATATTTCCCCCTCAAATTTGGCCAGAGAGGTTTAGTTTTGCCAAGCAGCTTGACCTTATGTCCAGATACAAATTTGCTACTGCCTACTTATGTTGTTCATGCAAAGTGACAAATTGCTAAGAATACAGAAATAAAGGAGAAAAATTGCTTACACCACGGAAGAGGAGATCAAGAACAGGGGAGTCATAAATGGACTTAAACCCGGCTCGAGTGCAATCGTTACTGGGTCCATCTCTAATGGTCCACTCCGCATGGACAGTTATCGCCGAGTAAGTGGATGAGCTGTTACTGAAGAAAATAGACTGCCAATAGGGCATCGCGCTGCGCTGGTATGCCCAGCGCTTCACCAGCATTTGCGCTGTAGTCAGTCAATCTGTTCCCTGTAGATTACGAGATTGTAGTCTTTAGAGGAGATGAAAACGACGATGAAGGCTGTGTTTTTGGATTAGCAGAGCAAAAGAAAGCAAGCATTAGCACGCAAGAGGAGTTCGTGTCGTTAGAAACAAATTGCCTGCCTCTCTACTGGTAAGTGATCTCCATCCGGTACACTAAACCCTATTCCCCAGCTTCAACTCCGACTCCCAAAAAGTTATGATACTATCTTAACACTTATTTGGTCAAAAAAAAAAAATCTTAACACTTATGAGCAAAAAACTAAAAATACTGAACACTACGTATGAGAAAAAAATACTTTAACAGAAAAAAGACTGACTTGATTGAAATCCTGACAAAATCGGTCTAACACCGAGATTGACTAAGACTGAGACTGAGCGAGTATGTTTTTCCTCTTAGGTTGATCTCGATTTTGGGTTTTTTGAAATGGCCCGCATCGAATTGTATTAAAACCTAACAAACTGAAAGTAAGAGTTAATAATTTACTTACGTTAGGTCTTCTACTCTTCTGTTTTCAGTCTTCTCGTTCAGCTCAGCACTTCAAAACTCAGCAGGCACCAACACCCTTTCCTCTACTGGTTGTTTCATTTCGTTTGTTGCCTTCTCCAGCAGCCGTCTCGCCTCCGTCGTCACCGTCTCGCCTCTCGTCGTCGACTCGTTGTAAGTGTTCTTTACTTCCTTCGTGATTTGCTTTCGAAGTTACTCAAATTGCTTCGATTTGCTTCGTGGTTGTTTCGATTGTCACGATTTAGGTCACGGTTTACTGATTTAGATCACAATTTAGGTTCCGATTGTTCACAATTAGATCACGGATTTAGGTCACGATTTACTAATTTAGGTTCTGATTGTTCCAGAATCACGATTAGGTGAGATTAGTTCCGAATTTCATTTGACTATCGCGACTATTTCGATTTCAAAATGTCTCGCCGATTCCGATTTCAAAATGTTTCATGTTAGATGATGGTGCGGTTTCGATTGACTTTCATTGTGTATGGATGAAGCTTGGAAGGTTGTAAGATATGACTTTCATCGTGACTGATTTATGTACGTAGTTTAGAGGAGCTTGTCGTCATGCGTTCATTCTTTTGGTTGGTGTCAATTGGTATTTGGTAATATATTAAGTTTGAGAATTGAAGCAAAAGTTTGGACTTGAATCGATGACTGTAGTGGTTCAGACAATTTTATTTTTACAACAAATTTCGGATAATTTTTTTAATGAAAATTCCGGTCCAAGATTGAGACCGGCTCGAGTCAAGCAAGATCGACTTTGGCGGACTTTTAAACCGAAGTCGGTCTCAGTCCTCCACAGGTGAGAACCGAAGTTTCGGGCTCGGTCCTGCCAAAAAGACTGGTCCGACCCGCCCAAGCTCACCCTACTAAACACATGAACCAAACACATAACTTAGATAAAATTGAGTGAGTTTTTTTTTTAATTAGAAGTTTTTGTATCGTATGTAGAGTTTTTTACGTATCGTTGTTATACAGTCAGTCTAAAAGTAAAAAATTAACGCATAGGTAGCGTCATTTAATTCGTAATTAAATTATCTACGCACCGTAATTTTTTTTTTTTTGAGTAAGTACATAATTAAATTTCTCACCTAATGCATTTAATTATTTCGGTCAAATTATAAAACAAACGATGTTAGGTTACAAAATCACTGTATTTCTAATCAAAAAAATTAACCTAGGTAGATAATTGAATTACGACATAAATGACGTTAACAGTGGTGAGTTTGAACTTACATGGTCTGAGTTATAATTTTCTAAGTCAAATTTTCATATCTCAACTTACAGCAGACCGTACAGTCAATCCGTAAATCCAAATTTAATATTTTTTGCATCATTTGAATCACAATTAAAATATCTACTTACTATAAATTTTTTAATTGTTTTTAATAGATACATAATATTATTTTTAATTAAACATCGAGTCGTCGTTATCAAACAAAATATTTTTAAAAAAAAATACATGTTGTGAATAAGCGCCATGCCACCCTAGGGTGCGCGTATTGCCAATACGTGCTACCCCGAGGTGCGCGTATACCTATTTTAAGTATATTTTTTGTATACTTACTTTTCTAAAAACAAAACAAAAAATACCTACTTTTTCAAAAAACTCAAAAATCATGTGTCATGCACGTGAGAAGCATTCTGTTACAAATAAACGGTCAACTGACGGAAATGAACGATTTTTCATAAAGTCCAAACATTAGGATTAAAATTTCAAATTTTAAACATTAAGGGGAAATTTTAAATTTGACTCAAACTTTAGGGGACAAACTCGTAGTTTACCCAATCTTATATTGATAGCTCCATTGGTCTAAACACTCAAAAACCAACAAAAACGAGAGTATCAGTTTTCAATTAGAACTATAAAGTCCAATAATATTGCAGTTATTTATTTAGTACTACCATCCCTAAGATCCCATTGAGGTTATAGATTTACTCTTATGATCGTGACAAGCAAAACGAGGTGAAATTTGATATCTAATTACTCCATATTTTTTAGACCAACTCAACATAATTCTCAAAACTTACCGTAGGTAGATGGTTCAACTACAAGTTTAATCACGACGTTTCAACGTTATGAAGACCCACACGCACCCGTGAAAGTTGGATGGGTATAGTCAATTTGTTTTCAACCTAATGATAGATTTTAAAGATTACATAGACTACTTTGAGGACATTGCAAATTACACAATTGAAGTGTAATTAGGGTTATATATATTTTAGATTTGAAGATATAAAGACTGAAAACTTGCAATGAACATCCTGAAATTTGGTGAAAGTTTGATTACGCCAACTTGTTTAAATCAATTCCAGGTTAAACATATTTAAAAGAAAGTTTGAAAATACGAAGACTCAAGAGATATAGAAGATCATCTTAAAATATGAGTGAAAATTTATCGTACAAATTTAATAAGATTAATTTAGTTTAACATTTTCGAGGCTAAAAGATTTAACAATATAACAATACAAGATAATCTATTTTAGTTTAAAATAATTAAGGTTTCAAGTCGATTAATGAAAGAATGAGTGTATGAAGAAGTTTAACGTCTTTATTCGATTGAGAGCAAATTCTTGACCAAGTTTAAACTCAAAAAGCTTAATCTCATCAACAAGATGTAAATAAAATAATTCAGGAAACAAATTGAATTGAACTAATAAGTGGGAACATATAAAGAGTAGATTTGTTTGTAAGTTTAAAAGTTTGTGCCACTAGGTTAAACATGGATCACATATTCTTACAATAAGGGTAGATGGTTGGTTACCTTTAAAATGTAAATAATGAAGAAATATAGAGTATACGTATGCAAAGAGGATGGGTGTATTAAATTGTACAAGAGGAAAGCTCCAGAACTAGGAATCATAACTGATATTAGAGTCGATGCTGGATCACTTCAAACTTGTAAAGTAGAAAATTTGTATCGACGTGAGAAAATAGATGATTAAGTGAACCTATCTACAAAGTATAGGACCTACAAGTTAAGAGTCATTTATGGAGAGTAAAGATTCTAGATTGAGTTGCAATAGGACGTCACATAATTTAGACATAGTACATCGTGACACATTGATTTATCCCACGTTGAAAATAAACAAAAAAATGATTTGAACTCTTTATAAGTAAAAAATGTGTTACGCAAATCCACAAAAAGAAGCTTTTTTTCTAGCCCAAGAAACATTTATAACTACAGGTACAAAAATCATGTGTAGAGTTACCACTAGATTTTGTTCATCCTGATCACACACTCAATTCTTCTTCCGAAGTCCTTAGTGGATTAGCATGTGCAAACAACATCTTTAGTTATCTCTTCCAATTGCAGATTCGACTTTGTCACGGAACAGAATAGTTTGAGGACCTTATGATTGTTTTCTACTAGTTAGGGGTTGTATTCGGAATAAGGAACAGTTATGCTGTTGCAACTGTTTCCATCTGAGCCTCCTATATAAGGAAGATTTACTTCAGAGCTATCGAATGAAATTGAAAGAATCTTCTTGTCTGTGTTCTTCCTTCTGTTCCTGCACTTCTGGTTCTGCACCTAACAGGCAAACCTCGACCAAAATGTGGCCTTTTCACTCTGCGTGCTGTAGACGAGGAACCAAAATTTTCAATATGATTACGATGAAACGTGCACATATGGACGAGACGAAAACCATTCTCATTTGATTGTCCATACTATAATCTATAACTCAATACCACCATACATCTGTTCATTGTGAGAACACAACAAAAATATCATCTGAAGAGAGACTAGCATCCTCCCCAACACCAGACAAATGACAACCTAAGGAGGTGCGTGCAGACTCAAGATGGACAAACATATACGGATATATTATATTACACCCCTCGTACACAAACAAAACAAATTCACGTAAAATAAGTCATGCAATTCGGAATACACCCGTTCTGATGTCATCTTGGCCACGTTCCACAAAAATTTCAATCCTTGAGATTCACCACAGTTGAGGGTTGATGGACCCAGGCTACCTTACTTAGCTAGGAACAAACCAAGATGACGCTGGAGTAGGAATTCAAACGGTTAACTTTCACCTATAACCACCATATGGTTGTTGGGTGTAGCCGCCTCCTGGACCCATCATCGGCGTATAAGTATAACCACCACCACCAGGAGGCCTTTGCATTTGACCACCTTGGGCCATTCCTGGGTTCATTCCCAGTCCCATAGATGGTTGGGACATGCCTCTGTAGACAGGTGCACCTCCCATGCCCATGGCTGAACCAGACATTGGGTGGTTAGAAGGAGGCCTTAGTGCGCCTGCACCACCACGACCCAGGCCTGACCCAGACCCCATAGCTTTGCCCATGGTAATCGTGGAAACGGGAGGATTAGCTGTGGGTTTCTCCATCCTCCTCTCCTTCCTATTCAATGCGTCAAAATCAACTCCGATATCTGCCATAGGATTGGCTTTAGCTGTAACCAGACAAAAATACAGGCCAAAAAATGTCAATCACATCTCTCTAGTCTATACAATTAATTATAAATCAATGAACATATATAAACTTTTACTGAAATACACTTAAAACTTAGTTACAGATTATCACATACCACAACAGAAGCTCAGCATGCAATAGTGTGATTAACCTAGCCTTGTGAAATACAATCAGTTAATAATAGATAGATAAAAACAACTCACATCCTGATATGTTGAGGTTAACGAGCCCACGGCTAAGAGTATCTGTCCACACAGTGGACTTGGTCTCAAACTTGTCCTTGCTTGGTTGCTGCTGCTGAGGAACCAGAGCAAGTGCCCCTGATGAAGCTGTTAATGCAGGTTGTGAGGTCATGAAGGACATGCTTGGTCCTGGTCCTGCTTGTGAAACCGAGCTTCCATAGTTGGGCACTTGATAAGAAGAAGCTACTTGTGAATTAACAGGCACCTGCTGCTGAAAGCTCCCTTGATTGTAGTGACCGTGACTCAATCCAGGTGGTTGCATGTGAGAGAGAATCTGAGAACCAGGTTGGACAGCGGGGCCAGGTTGAGGATGGTAGCCCGAAGCCAAAGCTGGAGGTGGCGGACCACCTCCATACATGTTTGTATTTGGGTTGGTAGCTGACAGCGATTGAGGAAAACCAGAGCTTGGAGTTGTGGTATAATTACCATTTGGAGCATAAGTTAAATCTGATAATGGCGACTGGGCAAAACCATAGTCTGGTACAGTTTCTGCTTCGGGGATTTGGGGTGCAGTAGACTGGAAAGAAGCTGTTTGCGCAGGATTTGACTCGTTTGTGGAAGGGCTTGCCTTGAAAGGACCATCCCCAAATGGATCACCAAATGCCTACACCATAACATACAGTACCACCACAATCACAACAATATATTTATTCTAACAAACATCATAATGACTCATGAGACACCTTGATACATGACCCAATTTTCCTTGCCAAGGCAAAACCGTCCATTTTCATTTATAACAAATAAGAATCTCAAATACATTCTACAGTTTTGAGTTATCTTCGAGTTCACCGAAACAGTTGGAAGCGAGTCGGAAGAGAACAAAATAAGATTCTTTGGTTGAAATGAAGACTATGTTCTTCAACATATATCATAAAATTTGGAACGGTGATATATCCCTTACTACACTTAACCTACTCTATCAATCTAGACAAAATATATGTCATCGGACTCAAAGCATGAACAAATATACTTGCCTGACTTGTTGCTGAAAATGTAGGTCCTGCAGATGGTGGGTCAACTTCAAATGTAGTTGGAGGGTCTACCAAAGCTAGGGCTAATGGATTGAATGAGTCAGAGCCAAACAAATCCACTCCTGGACTCACAGAGGTAGTTGGAGTAGCTGCTAATGGAAAAGAACATTAAAGTTGTGATTTGTTAGTAGAAGAAAAAAAAAGAAACAGAATGGGGAGGAATTAAAATACAGTCAATTTCAGAAACATTAAAGTTCAACACATCTCTTAATTGTACAACAAAGTTTCACTTCCGGAGTAACATCATTAAGAGGACACATAATAGTTGAAGTTATCTGTTGATATTATTTGTTCATAATTTACAGGGAAAACGAAGAATTTCTTTTACTATTGTAAAAGAATATATACCTGAAACTGGAATACGTGGATCAAATTCATCAAAGGTCTCAAACTCCTGCTGGGGAGGAGAAACAGAAGCCCTTGGTGCATTTGCTTGTGGCACAGTACTGTTGCTCACAGGTGCGGAAGAAGGTTTAGGTACAGGGGCAGCTTGATTTTCACTGTTCCTTTCAATCAGATAGCGAACATTAAGTCAAATGAAGTAGAAACAAGCTCCATTCAATTATAGTCACTGTGGTAGTACTATTAATACCTCTCACTTAATCCAGGACTCTGAGATTCACTTACAGCTTCTTCGTAACTAGGAGGTGCACCTATATTTTGCTCAGAGAATTTCCGTTCTAGCCGTCTTCCAAATGAATAGTTTCATCAAATATATTCAATCAGATTGGGGGGGGGGGGGGGGGGGGGGGATGAGAAACAATTGTAAACTTACTGTTCAAGAGATTCTTCAGCTCTGGCCTTGCTATCCCTGAAGCAAAAAAATGAGAGTATTTATTAGTAGCTAAAAAACAAAATATTGTCTAAGCATAATCAGACAAGCAGCACTTCTGTAGCCAAAATGCTTCTCCTCATATGGGTTGGACAAATCAAATTCAAGAATTATTAACAAATAAAAATGAACTTCAAAAACAGCTGATTACCAGTACTAAAGGATTAAATAATGCTTTTATGTAAATTTATTAAAGGAGACACATACCTTGATGAATAATTACCGTCATCCTCATACGCACGTTCTCTCTCTCTATCAGAGCTTCTACTCCTAGACCCATATTGGTAGTTATCTGTACTCCTACTTCTCCCTCTGTATTCATCATCCTTGTAACTACCTCTTCCATATCGTTCTTCAGACTCTCTTCCATAACGATCTCCATCTCGATAGGAATCTCCATCCCTGGAACCCCATTCCCGATCTCTCCCATAGTCATACTTATCATCATCCCTGCCTCCTCTATATTGGCCTTCATCAGCATACCTTGCATCTGGATATGAGCCTGGGCGATACATTCCACCAGCAGAGGATGCACTTCGGAACCTACTCATGTCATAAAATTGATACAACCATTAGAATAAATACTGCAGAACCTTAATGGAGACTCTTCTTCCTTAGTATTAGCCCTAACCCATAATGCATAAACTTATAAGATTCAGGCATAAACGATTGCAGAACAGTTTCTTTCTGATCTGGTGATAGAGGAGATGCTAAAGGAAAATGAGACCTTCTACTGCCAAAATAAGAAAGTGTTGAGGACCCTAACAAATATTATATGCATAGAAGGCCCAATACAGAAGCAAAGAAAAGAAATTATCCCCTGTATACTCACTTATCCCTGTTAGCAGCAGCCTTCTGTCTGACTTCTGCTATCCTTTCTTTGTCATTCACAAGAGCCACAAGAGACTGTGATTTCCTTCTTACATTGTTTCCCTGATCCCTTCCGCTGGAGTCAATGTACTGAAAATTGGATAGAGTCTGATACAAGAAGCGATTAAGTTTAAGAGTAAGTCTTCAGTTGTATGAAAATGGTCAGTCAAAAATTCAACATTGCGGTTATATCAATGTAAAGTGACAGAGAGCATATGGAATTACTTGAATCTGGTAGGCATGTTCTCTGATCTCATCTATTGCACGCTCAGAACCATTAGCTACCATATATTCCAATACGGTAAGTGCCTGAATATGACAACAAAACATCTCAGCACAAGTTGGATGAATAAAGAAGAAGAGAAATTAAAGTAAATTGAGACCAGAGGAATAACTCCATAGTTCGTAGTACTGCTATCTGATAGCATGTCTTACAGGGATAAATATTGTAAAAAATGTCCCCCAAAAATAAAGAACTTAAGACAGTTCAACTAGAAACCTTGTAGACATGTCGCCAGTTCTTTCCCGTGTCATTGATTCGCTTCCAGAGTATTGTCATGATCATCTGATACTCATGACTGCATACGCATTTGGAAGTCAGCTTTTCTAATTATCGCAAAGCCATTCTAAGATCATTGCAAAAAATATATTGAAGCATACTAGTTTCTGGAGGCTTGTGCAATATCTGCAAGAAGTGTTCCGTGAGGACCCCAAGGTTCATTGCTAGTAGCATCAAGTACCTGAAAAGGGTAACATTAATCATCGTATTTCGTAATCTATAATCTACATAGAAAGTATAATAAGTGAATAAAAAACTTAATATTCCAATTTTTCATTCTCAAGCATTAAGGTAAGGTAGGTGCAGAAACTACTTAGATAGAAGAATTGAACCTTTTCAACCGAGAGATGTGAATGTCTATAAACATAATAATAGAAAAATTGGGATATGGACATCTGTACCTTCTGTTCTATGCCAGGCACTTTAAGCACTTTCTTATTCACCTCTCTCTTACTGCAAAAAGAAAAGGCAAACAAATAATAATAATAATTAAAAAAAAAAACACAATAGAACAAACTGCATGTACAAGGTAAGCATACGTAAATGATTTTGTAGATTAAAATACGAAAACATGTAGATTAATGGCTAATAAGCAGTAACTTAGAAGAGGAAATTCTTCCATAAACATTTGCTAACAAAATTTAGAGAGATCCAAGCTATAGAAAAAATATATTCTTAAACTTACAGGTCCCGAACGGTTTGATCTAAGACTTTCTTCATTGCAGTTGTTATTCGAAATAAACTTCTCTAAAATAGCAGTGCAGGTAGCACTACTCCAATTTCACTTGACCCAACTCCAAGTATCTATCCACTGCATGTTAATCAAGGACTCAGTCAGTAAGATTTCAAATGGCAATGCAAAAGTGTATAACAAACAGTAGGACGCTAACTAGGCAATATCTTTTTGTAATTTCAAGCATATCAGGGGTCAAGCAAAGAACACCAGATTCAAGCAATCACATAGACTGGTATAGCTGCTAAGTTGTTTTCCTTGTGAAGAAGTCAGTTTTCAACTTTCTACCTGATTCCAAATTATAACCGAGACCGCAGTCCAGATCAATGAAGTACATGTTATGGATAATCTAACAAATCTTAATTTTGATTCCAACAATCTTGGAACGGGATTGGGCAAAAAGTAGTAGTTTTCAGTTTTAACTTTAAAAAGTGCTCATATCAAAATCTAGGTAATAAGATTTTCAAATTCCATAGCTACCTGGAGCAAAACAGGTATAGACTACAGACAGAATTTTGACTCGACAGTACGTTTCTGAAGCAAATAGATGATTCAAACGTAAAGGAAGTACCCATCTCCTATACAGGAAGTACCACCACGGATAGAACGTAACGAACAACTCAACATATCGGCAAGATGAACCTAGAAAATGAATTCATTGTCCGATCTCCAAGGAAGCAGAGATGATTCTCATATGATCACACGTTGCAAAAGCTTAATAACGCCTAAATGTTACAGAACTGGAAAGGAGTTGAATCCGAAAACTCAGAATCGGCAAGCAAGAACCTATCAAAACTGGACCTTATTGACCGAAGACGCAAATCAGCAACAGCAGGAACTGGAATAAAAAGATTTCCCAAACCCAGATCTAATCTAGAGAAGATAAGATCAAACCTAATGGAATTCAAGCAGATAGAGATCCACAAATTCACGGCAATCCCAAGATCTAGCAGTAATTTCTAGCAACCTGTTATGCTTGCAGAGAAAAAGAATAAGAAAAGCGGAAATGGAGAAGGTCTACGGAATGGTGTTGCAGGTTGATTCTTATGTGGAAGGAATATGGAGGAGAAAAGATGAGAGGGAGGGGAAGAAAGAGAGGAAGACAGCTCAACTTCAATGAGGAAGACTTTGGCATCGGGAAATTCTACATGCTAACAGTGATAAGTAATTTAATTTTAAGGAAAATTACGGTTCACCATGTTTGCACAATATTGCACAATATGGTTATAGATCGATTTTTGTGATGATTAATGGTTCAATACGTTTGAAAATGATGGCAATTGACGTTACATTTCCGTTAAATATTTTTCATATTTGCAAAATTAACCAAATATTTTTTTTAAATGTTACAATTAAACCCTACAAACTTACACTAATGTTTCAAACAAGTCACGACTCGATTCGAGCCACATCGGGGTCCCATAGTCAGGGTCCGAACCCAGACTAGGTCACCCAACCCTGAGGAACTGGTCTGGGTCAGAACTCAGATCAGGTCCCCATGGTTGGGCGACCTGGTCTGCGTCCGAATCCAGACCAGATCCCCATGGTTGGGAGACCTGGTCTAGGTTCGTACCCAGACCATACGACCCCCGATTGGGGCTCAATTGGAGCCCTAATCGTTTGAACCGAACTCGGCCAGGTTCGGTCCAAACCGATTGTGGCTCCAATTAAGCCCCAATTGGGGGTCCTATGGTCTGGGTCCGAACCCAGACCATGTACCCATGGTTTTTATACATGGTCTGGGTCCGAACCCCGACCAGGTTGCCCAACCATAGGGACTTGGTCTGAGTTTTGACCCAGATTATAGGACCCCCAATTGGGGTTCAATTGGAGCCCTAATCGGTTTGGATTGAACTCAGTCAGGTTCGATTCAAATGATTGGGGCTCAAGGGATCCCATGGTTTGGGTCCGAGCCCAGACCAGGTCCCAAGGGTTGGGTGAATTGGTCTAGGTTCGGACCCTGGCTAGGGGACCCTGGTGTTGCTCGAATCGACTCGAGACTTGTTTGAAACATTAGTGTAAGTTTGTAGGGTTTAATTGTAACATTTAGAAAAATATTTAGTTAATTTTGCAAATATGAAAAATATTTAACAAAATGTTTTAACAAAAAAGTAACAAAGGTACCAATTACCATCATTTTCAAACATGTTGGACCAAAAACAATCGTTTGGGTTGGAAAACCATTTTCGTGAAACATGTTATACAATTTTCAGACTTTTCCCTAATTTTAAACTTTATTTCACCATCGCAAAATTATGTATTGTCCACCGGGAAAAACGTTTTTCCATCAGTATAGAAATTTTGTATGGTGCTTGATTTTTGAATTTATCAAGAATAGAGTTTTTCGGTTTTTCGGTCCATCTAGTGGTGCACAAGAAGATTTCGCTCAACTTGGATCCTCCTTGTCTTCTTGGAATAGTTTGAGCATACTCATATGAAACTTCAATTTTGCGAGAAACTCCACTTTATACGCTACCTTTCCAACACGCTTGAGGACTTGGAATGTGCCTTCGTACCGTCAAACAAATTCATTGTGAACGTCATTGTGTCATAGAATGTTGTGTAATTTCACCAACAATTGGCCGCCCACATTAAACTCTACGTGCCGTCATTTTTTGTCTGTCCACTTCTTCATTCATTTAGTGGCTTTGTTAAGACAAGATCGTGCTAAGTCCACCTCCTCTTGACATGATTTGGTGAACTTGTATGTCGTTGGACTACTCCCCTTATAGCCTATTTCCATCATACTTGGAGTTTATGGTTGTTGTCTGATCACGATCTCGAATGGATTCCTTCTTGTGGACTCGCTACAAGTTGTAGGAGAATCGACTATGTAACTATGCTCAATCGGCCTGCGTTGAACTCACGTAATGCCAAATTCAAAAGTCTATTGACCCGCTCCGTCTGACCATCGGTTTGGGGATGTAAACTTGTGGAGAAGTTCAAGTCCGTACCCATCATCTTGAATAGATCCATCTAAAATCGCCCTGTGAATCAAGGATCACAATCGTTCACGATCGTTGATGGAACTCCCCAATACTTTATCACATTTTCATGAAGAATGAGTCACCTCTTTTGCTAGACACATTCCTTCTTTGCCGCTATAAAGGTCGCGTATTTGGAGAATCGGTCCACCACCACTATCAACGTTTGACACCCCTTCCGATTTGGGCAAATTCTCAATGAAATCCATCTAGATGCTCTCCTACAGTAGCTCCGGGTTAGGAAGAGTCTCAAAAAGACATGCGGGTGCTCTCTGTTCCAACTTGTCTTGCTGGAAAATAAGATAAGTCGTTATGTACATCTCTACATCATCCCACAATTGTGGAAAAAATACATATCTTCCACTAGTGCCATGGTGCAATGAATTCCCAAATGGACCGCCTACTTCGAATTATGGCACTCGCGCACGATCTCCTTTAGAAGGTTGTCATGTTGAGGCATGTACAGTCGGGGACCCTTGGTGTAAAGTAAGTCGTCTTCACACCAAATATGTTGTGTATTCCCTTTGCTTTCTATCACCATCAATGCTTAATCCTCTTGCTCAAGGTGCACTCTAGACGACTTATGGATGCCAAGTTTATTATCATGTTAAGAGCATCAACAACATAGTTTGTTTTACTATGTCTATATTCTAATGTGAAACCGAACTCTGCAAAGAAGTCTTGCCACTGTGCTTGTTTGGGCGACAATTTCTTCTCGGTGTGAAAGTAACTCGTAGCAACGTTGTTTGTCTGTACCACGAACTATGATCCAAGGAGATAGTGTCTCCACGTACGAAGACAATGCGCCACTGCCTTCATTTCCTTCTCCTAGACCATGTACCTCCATTATATATCGCTCAACCTCCATTCGACCTATATGTATGTATATGTATAATATATATATATATTATGTATATGTGATACTATATATATATATATATATATATATATAATACTATATGTATATGTATAATATATACTAGACTCCGGCACGCGCTACGCGCGTGCACGTTGTCGCCGTTTGTCTTGCGTGAGGTGTTAAGAGGACATGATCGACCCGATTCCTAGGATAGTACAAGAATTAAACACTTGATTAAAATTATTAGTGGAATTGTAAAACTAAACTTAAATTATCTAATATAATGAAATAAAATTAATTTTGTTTTAAATATTTTTAAGAAAGTGCTCGAGCATCCAGGAACCTCTTTAGTAAACAAAATACTAATGGTTCTTGCTCCCGGATGCTCGAGCATTTTTTTTTAATATTTGTAAAAAATAATAATTTTATTTCATTATATTAGATAATTTAAGTTTAGTTTTACAATACCACTAATATTTTTAATCAAGTATTTAATTCTTGTATTATCCTAGGAATTGGTCTGATCATGTCCTCCTAACACCTCACGCAAGACAAACGACGACAACGTGCACGCGTGTAGCGCGTGCCGGAGTCTAGTATAACCATTAGGAAAATACACTTAAGTGGATTCTAAAACTTCCATTTTATATTATTTTAGATTGTATATGAATGCATTCAATATAAGACGTACACTCATAAGTTAGAATTTGTCAATGAATGCATTCAATATACTCTTGAGATATCTTAACACCTCACGCACGATAAATATTTATCATATTTGTTTCTAAGAATATGATCAAAAAAATATATGTCGATATTTGGACAAAATTGATCTTGCATCTTGTTTATAGTCAGGAAGCAAATGCGCTCCATCGAAACCTTTTTTTGAGTATTTTATACCCGACATCCCCATGCACAGAATTTGAAAACCTGGGCATTCTGACACTGTCACCCCTTTTTTGAGTATTATACTTCCGATGTCTGACCTGTCTTTGAGTATTATACTCCCGATGCCCGACCTGTCTTTGAGTATTAGATTCCTGACATCCTACCTTTCTTTGAGTATTGTACTCCCGACATTCGACCTTTGTTTGAGTATTATACTCCCGATTGTTTAGATTGAAGGAGAAGTACTGCAGTTTTAGCTGTAAAAGCTTGAGTTCTATTCGATGAAGCTTTGGCATTTTATAGAGCCATAATACAACTAACTAGAGAAGAAAGCGGACTAACAGTTCTAGAAGAAAGATTTGACAGCTATCCCCTGATTCTAGGGATTATTGAAACAGAAACGAAAACAAACTTGCGCAAATTATTATAACAATCCCTCCCTTAAACTGAACTATGTTTCAACTTGTTTAGTTTATGGTGGTGTTGTTGTTGTTGCATACTCCAAGCTCATTCCTTAGTCTTTGGAACACTTCTAGATTTAGAGGTTTTGTCATGATGTCAGCTAGTTGATCTTATGTGCCGCAGTGTACAAGGTCGATTACTTCTTCAATTGTCAGTTCACGGAGGAAATGGAACCGCACATGTATATGCTTACTTTTGCCATGCATTACCGGATTCTTCGAGAGCTTTATGGAGGAGCTGTTGTTGCAGTAGATAGTGCACTGTTTCTGTTGGACTCCTAGCTTATCTAAAACCCGCATCATCCATATGATTTGACACGCGCAGGCTGCAGCAGAAATGAACTCTCCTTCAGTTGTGGAGAGTGACACCACCGATTGTTTCTTTGAGCTCCAAGCGACTATACCATTGTTCATCTTGAATACATAACCTGATGTGCTCTTCCGATCGTCAATATCCCCTGCATATTCACTATTCGAGTAAGCAATTAGTCCTTCCCTTCCTCCTTTCTTGTAGAATATCCCCAAATCAGTGGTGCCCTTTATGTAGCGAAGCACTCTTTTTGCCGCTTGCTTATGTGCTTTTGTGGAAGTTTCCATGAATCGAGCTATCAAGCTTACCCCATACATTATATCGGGTCTGGTCACCGTCAGATACATGAGGCTCCCTACCATCTGTTTGTAGTTAGTGACGTCCACCTTTTCCCTCGTTTGTTCTCTCGACAATTTGTGACCAGGCATAATGGGATTGCTTACTGCCTTGCTTTTTTGCATTCCAAATCTTTCTAGGACTTCGTTTGCATACTTCCTTTGGCACACCAAAATCCCGTTTGAGCTTTGAGTTACTACAACTCCAAGGAAATACTTCATGGATCCCAAATCAGTCATCTCGAACTTTCCTTGCATCTACTTCTTGAATTCTAGGGCTATCTCTACATTGTTTCCTGTATAGATTAAATCATCGACATAGAGGTTTACAATGAGGATTCTTCCTACCTTGTTTCTTCTTACGAACAAAGTGTGATCACTATGATTCTTCTCAAACCCATCTTCCACAAAGTAGGACTCGATTTTGTGAAACCACTCGAGGAGCTTGTTTAAGTCCGTACAAGACCTTCTTGAGCTTGTAGACCTTTTGGGGTTCTCCTTTTACTTCATATCCTTTTGGTTGTTCGACGTATACTTCCTTTGTGATTTGCCCATGTAGAAAGGAACTTTTTACATCGAGCTGGTATACTTTCCAACCTTGAGATGCTGCAATTGCAAGTGTCAGACGGATCGTGTCCCAACATGCCACAGGTGCGAAGACTTCAGTGTAATCAATTCCTGCTTGTTGGGAGTATCCTTTCGCCATGAGACAAGATTTGTGCTTCTCAACTTCACCCTTCACCCTTCTCATTCAGTTTTGTTTTGTAGATCTATTTTACTCCTATCGTCTTAGCCCATGGCGGTAAATATGTTAATTCCCAAGTCCCGGACTTCTCGATTGCTTGGATTTCAAGTTCCATGTCTCTTCTCCATACTTGACATTTTGCTTCTTCTTCGAATGTAATGGGGTCGTTGCCTGCAAACATTGCTAGTTGTTGCAGCTCCATGGTGAGATCCTAGATTTCCCCATCTTCATCTTTAGATAACCCTTCTCTAGGTACGTAATCTCTCACCCATGCTGGTTCCCTTCTTCTTCTTCGTGTTGGGTTGGTGTCTTCTTCGAGTTCAGTTCTGTCACCACTTTGTTATGCTTCTTCTACCCTTTCATTTTCTTCACCGACTAGAAACCTTGGTCCACTTTGTGTTTCTTCATCACCTTTCCAGTTCCACTGCTTGTTTTCTTCAAATGTCACGTCCCAGCTGATCACTATCTTCCCGGTTTCAGGATTGTATATTTGGAAGGCTTTGGATTTTTCACTCACTCCCACGAAGATGCATTCACTACTCTTTTCATCAAATTTGCTTCTCTTGACGTCCGAAATGTGGACATGCCCTATGCACCCGAATACTTTGAAGTGTTCCACCGAAGGCTTTGATATGTTCTATGCTTCTTCAGGTGTTATATTTGGCATGGCAGACGTTGGACACCGATTTAGCACATGGGTAGCCCAATTTGCTGCTTCCGTCCAGAATTCTTTCGGCACCTGTTTGGTAGCAAGCATGCACCGTATGATGTTAATGATTGTTCGATTTCTTTGCTCGACAACTCCGTTTTGCTGTGGAGAGTAAGTTGGAAACTTATTCCATTGTTGTTGCAATAGTTCGAGAACTCGGCTGAGGTGAATTCTCCTCCTCTGTCAGTGCGAAGGCAACTAATTTTATGACTCCCCGTCTCCTTTTCTGCCATGAGTCTGAATCTCTTAAATACTTCCAAGGCTTCAGATTTTTCCTGCAGGAAGTAAGTCCACATTCTCCTACTATAATCATCGATTAAAGTGATGATGTATCTCTTACCCGAGAAAGATGTTGGAGTGATCGGTCCACACAAGTATGAATGGATGAGCTGAAGGGGTCAAGATGCTCTCCATGTGCTCTTCTTTGGAAAAGAATCCCTTTTCTGTTTTCCTTTTAGGCATTCGTTGCATACTTCCGAGCTGCTCCGAATAGGTAATCATGTCACCATTTTGATAGGTAATCATGTTACCATTTTTCGATAAACAAGCGTTCGCAATCCCTTCAAGTTTAGGTGGCCAAACCATTGATGCCATAAGCTCGTCATATCTTCAGTATCTATTTTAAAACAGATCGGGCATGAGGCATGAGGCATTCGTAGGTGTCGAGGCTCGTAATACGAACATACGATTTGCCGTCATCGTTGTTTGTATTAACAAGCTTTTCTCATCATGGTAGATTCTGCAGCACCAATGTTGAATTGTTATGGTCAGATTCCTTTCTTGAAGTTGGCCAATGCTAATGAGGTTGTTTTTCAGGTCAGGGATGTAAAAAACTTCGGTGAAATTGACAGTTTTTCCTTCTATCTTCATGCGAATATTCCCTTTACCCATAACATTCAAAGTTGAATTGTTACCTAGCTTCACACTCTGTCGAAAGGTGTGATCCAACTCTAAGAACCATTTCTTTTCCCCACTCATGTGGTTGCTGCACCCCGAGTTGAGGAACCATACCCCTTCGTGAGAGGGGCATTCTTCTTTTATATCTTCTATTAGTAACATTTCTTATCCTTCATGAAGGTCGGTGTATGTGGCGTAATGTCCGATACCTGGGCATTCCCCCTGAAAGTGTCCCAATTTGTGACACCGCCAACATTCGATGATAGCTCGGTTGATTGCTCTTCCCCTTCCTTGCCCTCTTCTCGGGCGTCTTCTTCCTCGTCCTTGATCTTCTTCTCTCATGTCCCAGTCGTACGTAATCTTCAGAGCTTGTTCCTCCACACTATGTCGTTTGAGTTTCTGCTGATGGACTAACAGTGAGCTCTGCAGTTCATCCACATACATGGTGTCAATGGCTTTGGACTCTTCAATTGAGCACACTATGTAATTGTAACTCTCCAAAAGTGTGCGCAAGATTTTCTCAACAATTTTTCCATCCTCCAATTCTTCTCCTGCTCCTCTCATATCACTGACCATCATCATCACTCTGGAAAAATAGTCATTAACATATTCACCAGGTTTCATCTCTAGAAGTTCGAAGTCTCTCCGCAGCCTTAGTAGTTGTGCCCGTTGAACTCGGATGTTCCCCTGAAATTTTCTTTTCATCGAGTCCGAGAAAGCCTTGGATGTGGACTTTTGTGTGATTGTTTTGAGAATGCCTTTGTCGACTGACTAAAATAGGTAGTTTTTGGTTCTCAGGTCTTTCAACCTTTGTGTCCTCAAGTGTCTTCTGCTCGGCTGTGGTGAGTTCTTCTGGATTTTTCGGTTCGACATATCCATCCTCCGCAATACTCTAGTACTCTCTAGAATGCAGCATGTTTTCCATGATCATGGACCAATAGTCATAGTCCCCATCGAACTTAGGGATGCTGAGAAGGTTACTTCCATCTGCCATTTTTGAAGGAGTCAAGAGTGTCGGAGGTCGGGTGTGTGGCTGTCTCACGGTCGCACTAGACAGGACTGAGAGTAATGGCTTTGATACCACTGTTTAGACTGAAGGAGAATTACAATTTTAGCTGTAAAAGCTTGAGTTCTATTCGATGAAGCTTTGGCCTTTTATAGAGCCATAATACAACTAACTAGATAAGAAAGTGTACTAACAATTCTAGAAGAAAGATTTGACATCTATTCCCTGATTCTAGGGATTATTGAAACAGAAACGAAAAACAAACTTGCATAAATTATTCTAACACCGACATCCGACATTTCTTTGAATCTGACATTTATCTGAGTATTATACTCCCGACATCCAACATTTCTCTGAGTATTGTACTCCTGACATCCCAGGATTTGAACCTGGGCGTTGTTACTATCTATTATTTAAGACGTACGCCTTAACCAACTGTCTCATAAGTCCGAACATGTTAGTGAAGCCATTCAATATACTATTAAGATATCTTAACAATCGAACTATCATGTCCATGAAATGACGACTATTAAAAATCTAGTGTGACAAGATCAATAAATTACCAGTACAATCCGCACCAAAAAAATAAAATTAGATATTTGATTAACTTCTTCCTTATTTTTTATTTAGATACTTTCAAAGTTATTGTTTACTTAATATTTTAAGAGTTTATAAAGTAGGGTTAAGTATATTTATATTTTAATTTTAGATTTATTTGGAATGTACGGTTAAGTAAAGAAATACTAATAGAATCTAAATTTGACACATCACCGGAGTTATTTTAAATCCTAAAAATTAATATTGATTTTTATATTTAAGTAATTCGTAAAATATTATTTCAACACATCACTAACAATGCATATGGATTAAATCTCCATTGCTTATCATCTACCAATCTAAGCCAACCAAAAACAGTCGGAAACAATGCCAGATAGGGACTCAGACTAACCATCCAAATAGCCAACTTGATCAGAAACGGACTTAGCCTCAGACACAAACAACCCAAGGATCTACCAGAAACCATCACAGTAACTGTAAAACTCAATGATCAGAATTATCATTTATGGACTAGACTTATGCATATCGCCATAGGAGGAAGAGTACTATTGCATCACTTGACGTGGGATCCAGAGCCTCTAACCAGAACATATCCAGTTTTTGAAAGATGGAAGCAGGACGATCTAATCGTTTTCTCATGGATCATTCAAAACGTGGAACTCAGGTTAGCAAATAATGTTGCTCATTATCTTACATCCAGGGATCTATGGAAATCACTACAGGTAACATACGACAGTGAGAGAGATTTGCTGCATGTGTTCAATTTACACAACCGGGTAGCAAAAACAGTGCAAGGAACACTTACCCTAGAAGAATTCTGGCCGACAATGCAATCACTGTGGGGAGAAATCGAAGCTAGGAGAGAAAATCCTATAGTGTGTAGTGCAAATATTTCTATGTTCAATCTACTTTGGAATGAAACAAAGTTGTATCAGTTCCTGGGGGGATTGGCCCGAGATTTGACGGCATCAAACGAGAAATCCTCCGCGAGGAACGACTGTCCTCAATCGAAGCTACTTATGCTTTTGTACGGAAGGAGGCTACCAGGCTCCACAATTTCGGAGTGACAATCGGCAGCGACGCATCATCATCGACCATATGGGAATGGTTTGCTGCCAAATGGTGAACGACCACAACACGAAGCCACAGTGAACACAACTATAAGCTGTCGAACTGGACCATGTCGGTCAGCACAACTAAAAAAGCTGGCGTATCCTCATCCTGAATCGACAAAGACAAATTGAAATACACTTACTGTGGAATGGCCAGACACACAAAAGAGTCATTTTTTCGTCTGGTCGAATATCCTGAATGGTGGGAAGACAACCATAAATGGAAGGAGAGCTGAGGGACTGGAAGCACAGCAGCTTCCATGGTGAGCAACTGGAAAGCTACCAACACCGAAGGTGACACCGACTATGGAGGACAGTGGAAGGAGCATCCATTCGGTAGAGCCACAATCAACCGAGGAGAAGGAACGATAATCAACCGAGGAAAAATCCTAATAAGGAGAAGAGATGCTCCACCATAGGAAAGAAACGTCTGGCTGGAGGAGTCTTCAAAACGAAGAGATGTGCGGCTAAAGGAGTCTTCAAATCTTGCGGCTGATTTCAAAGGTAAAGTGTTTGAGAAATTGCACCCAAGCGCTTACAGTTTAAGCCCTAGCCAACTTGATACTAATTGTTTAAAACTATTCGACTTTGCCCCTGAATGTTTATCAAGTGCGTATTCAACCCACATGACTTGTGAAAATAAGAATAGTCAGTGGATTTGATTGTGGAGAAACAAATATCATGACCTTTGATGCTCGTGATCTGGAAAATATTGTGCAATCACCGGTTAAATTTATTACACCGTAGATGGAGGGAAAGCTCAAGTAATAGGGATGGGAACCGTAGAAATCTCACCAATCCTGAAAATCTCAAATTGTCTCCTAGTTCCGTCATTATAAAATATTTTGTTATCAGTATCCCATAGAACAAAGGAGAGAAATTGTACAATGCTGATGAATTCCAATTTTTGAATTTACAAAATATCCGTACATAGATGATTATTGAGTGTGGCATTGAGCGGCGAGCGCGCTGGTCTGTACTACGTGGACGAGGTAGTCCAAGAAGGTTCAGTGATGTTGGTTCATGGATCGACAGAAAGAGATGTTTGACCATGACATCGGCGACTGGGTCATCCATCCACGTGCTATCTTAAACTTTTATTTCCAAAGTTATTTTTTGCATAATAATATTTTGTTTTGTGAAACTTGTGTTCTGGCGAAAATCCATAGACATACATTTAAACAAAATAATACCCGCGTAGATTCCCTTTTTTCACTAGTACACTATGGTGTGTGGGGTCCTGCACTTATATCTGGGGGTCTTGGGTTTAGATATTTCCTACTATTTGTTGATGATTGCTCTCGCATGACATGCATATATTTATTCAAAAACAAGTCTGAAGTGTTTGACAAATTTGTTCAATTCTTCCACATGATCCAAAATCAGTTCAACAAAAATATTCAAATTCTTCGGTCAGATAATGGGGGGAGTTTGTCAATACTCACATGAAAAATTTCTTCGTAGAAAAAAGAAATGTTCATCAAACTTCTTGCCCACATACACTAGAACAAAACGATGTGGCCGAACTAAAAAATCGGATACTCCTCGAAATGACTAGATCATTGTTGATTGAGTCCAAAGTACCAAAATCTTTCTGGCTGGAAATAATTGCAATAAATGTTTATCTTCTTAACAGACTAACCACAAAAATACTTTACCTCCAAACTCCCATTCAATACCTGTCCAAACTAGCAAACATACCTCAAGCCTTCGGATGTTACGTCTTCGTACATATACCAAAATCACACCAAATTTGATATGTGTTCGATCAAGTGTGCATTTGTAGGTTATGGGGTCAATAAAAAAGGGTATTGTTGTTATGATCCCAAAACTCGTCACATGCTCACAACTATGAAGTATGATTTTCTTGAAACAAAGTATTATTATTATCATCACCAATCCAATGTTCAGGGGGAGACTACAACGAATCCATTGAATTGGTTTTATAGCCCAAGCCTCTCCGATATTGGTGCAACATAACCGGTTAGCCGAATCACTGGGCCGACCTCTAAAACTTCACTGCAGACCAACAAATCAGCTGTCACTATCAATGATCCTCCACCTGAGATATCCGAGGTAAGCCCCACTACACCTACAAATAATGATGTGAATAAAAACCCTATGTTGAGAAAACTGCAAGAGAAGAGGAAGTGGTTGACTTAACAAGATAAAAAGAAGTTATAGAAACGGAAAGATACAGATTACCTCCAAGAGAAAATCGATGGTGACCACCAACAAGATACACTCCAGATAAAGAATCAAGGCAAGCCAGGTACCCAATAAGTAATGCAGTAAGGGGGAGACAAAACGGTGAAAGCATATATTCACAAATAACCAATTAATTAGATTGAAGCAGATTTAGAAATAATATCCATGAATTAAGCATGTAGTTATTTACTTACCATAGATAGTTAATAGAAAAAACTATATGTCGTATCCTATTGTGTCAAGAACATAATAACAAGAAAAATAGAATTATGGATCTACAATATCAAGTTCAATAGTTCAAGCTGAAGTTTCATCCAATGTTGAGCCCATCCATGAATTGGAAGAATTCCTCCCTTTCATTCATTGACAGAATTTGCAACATGAGCTCTGAGAATTGCTTCACAGATTCTTAGATGTCTCCCGTGTGCCTCCAACCGAAAAGGCTTTGCAAGCACATCGTTCTCAAACATACTCAGGATAGAATTGATTGAGGAATTGTTCCCACTATCTAACTGGTTCCCCACTCTAGTTGTCGCACCTACGATGCCACCCATAATAAGATTGTATCGGTACGAAAAGAAGGAATCATACTTAACCGAGACATATCCTCCTCTACTCCAATCGCCCGGAAGTAGTTCTCCTCATTGAATATGTAGTTTTCCACGTCCTTAGCCACTCACGGCTCTTCGAACATATTCGGTTTACGAATGTCTAGCCGGGGACCAAGTTGAACCGCGCCTGCCCCTTCAACATGAGTTCTCTGCACCCTATCAAACTCCCTCCTAAGGTCATTCACCCCAGCTCGCAATTCTGTAAGCTCCGCAATTTTTGCTCGCATGGACGTGATTTGTGCCTCCAACAAGTCGTTCCGTTTTTCGAATTCTCCAGTCGTCACGTTCAAGGCACCCTTTATTTCTCCACGAAGCTCCTCCATGCCCTTGGACATGTGTCATCAGTCTTCCTTTGAACATTTGCGATGACTTCATTCAATTGAGTCACACGGACCTCTAGTGCCCCCAACTGCTCTTTCGAATTTTGCCTCTTCGAGTTGTTTGCATCATTCACGTATTCCACATTGGATGTCATCGATTGGATTGACCTTACTTTAATACCAATTATCACGACCTTGGAGTTTATTTAGTGTTCCCTTACCTGTGCGGTGTTAGGATTCTCTCCTAAGCAGCATTTGTCTCATTGTTTCTAGAGAGAGAAACTCTAGTTTGTATTTCTTCTGATGGTTTGCAAATGAAGGTTACATCTATCAACTACCCACATTAATTACAACCGCCTTAATAAATGACTGTGTAGAGAGTTCTACTGTCGCCTATATATTTACAGAGTATTCTAAAGTGTTCAAAAAATTTCTAGATTTACACGCATTACGAGACTCCTCAATTCTTGTTTTGTCTTCTCACAGGGTCTATGAGTGTCCCAGTTTTAGCCTCAGTCATCAAGTAAACTCACAGACCGTGACATATACATAAAGTTTTTTTTTACTTGTTTGAAAATTTAATCATGTATTTGTGTGAATTGGATGTGATTAGTTTATTAATCGTGTAGTACGACATATTGACAATAAGTGGTACGACACGAAGAGAGCAAATGCGCAGAAATTATCGAGCTTACATATGGAAAGCATTTTTTTATAATTGACCGTTCAAACGGCGACATTAATGTTCTAAATTGTTTGTCAGTGTCGACGTGACCTATCAAAGAATGGTTAACCAATTTTTTTAGAACAAAATCAGTCAAATTATGGAGACTTACGTAAATGATATGTTAGTGAAATCTATGAAGGTGTCTGGGTATCCATGAGATCTAAAGAGATCCATGAAATCATAAGTCATTACAATGTGGGCATCAACCCAAGAAGTGTATCATTAGTGGACAAATCTTTAGTTTCACAGTTAAACAGGGAATCAACACAAACCGGTGTTGAGGACATGGAGTCTTGTCCAAATTGAACCAAGTATAGATCATAACATTTTGTTTTAAATTATCCTAAGACGTTTTTTAGGAGCACGACATGCAGTGTTGTGTCCTGGCAAAACAACATGACATATACTAGTGTCATTGAGTTGTGTTGAAATTGTTAAACGCCAACATATCAAAAAGGTATGACACGAGTTCACGACATTAAAAATAGTTAGTCAATAAAAGTATCTAGTCTCGTGTGTTGATTTTATGGTTTTACAGAAGTTTGTTTCTATTGTTTTGATGACGAAAAATGTTAAAACATGTAAAATTTTAGCTATGAGGTGAACTTAGTGGTATCAGACTCGAGTTAGTCTCACATATCGTAATCTAAAGTTTTGAGTGAGCTTATTTGGGTGGGATTTGAGTTGATCTCATATCTTCAATTTAGACTTTAGTTGAACCTATTGAATTGATCATTAGGTCACATGTCATGCACGTAATCTCAAACAAAAAAATAATATAATTATGAAATACATATTTTACCATCAATTTTTTTTTTTTATCTTTTGTTCTCAAACCCTCTGATCTCCCGTCACAAGCTCGTCTCCGTCCATATCAAGAGCTTGGAATGTGGTCCTGAGTAAGTCACTGAGTTCACCGAGTTCCATATCTTTTGTGTTCATCTCCAGGAACTAGTCTATGCTAAGCAGACCATGCATCTACATTCTTGTAACCTTCCTCCACCATTTCCTTCACGTCTTGGTCGCTAGATCTGACGTACCCTAGCGATCGTACAAACCCAGCTAACTTTGACTCCATGATTTGACCATCATCGTCTCCATCGAAGGATCAAAAGCCTTAACTAGGACTTGTTCATGGCTCAATGTCTCAGTAATTTGTGCAAAAATGGAGCTGGGTTGGGGTTGGGCTATGGTGGGTGTAAATGGGACGAGTATCTCTTTTACAGTTTAGTGATATGTCTATATGCTGCAAATGTTTATGGTGTTATATATATGCAGAGGAAAAAAAAAGGCGGATTCATGATAAGATAATTAGAGCAAGTCGCTTACACTTGTGACAATATAGTATATATATCGAATGTATATTGGCAGAGTTTCAAAGCAATTTATATATATATATATATATATATATATATAAAACATAATTATGTATCTCATTCTCTTCCTCCTTTCACTGCTTTCTCATTTCCTCTTCCTCTCTGAAGTAGAAGTCTCGCTCTCCTACAGAACTGTTAAAGAGAAAGAAGGGCGAGAGGGAGAAGAGAAAGAGCATCGAGAAAATGGATTTGAGAAGAAATTTAGTAGAGCACATAATTGGTGTTAAGTGCGGGAAGAGAGTGAAATTAGTGTATGAGAGAGAATCCACTATTGATAATGAGGAAGAGAGTTTTACTGTCAAGAAGAAAGACATAAGAATGTGCATGTAGGGTATATTTGTCATTTGAGAAAAATATATAGTTTTTAACCGGTTATATGTCACACATCAGTCTAAATTTAACAGTCAAAATGACAGAAAAGTTAACGTTTCATCTAAAACATACAATGACTAAAATAAGAAATAAATCAAAAACCTACATAATCAAACATAGTGCATCACAAACCAACGACCCAAACAAGTGACATAAATTAATAGATTTAGTCAAATATATTATATATTTTTCATACTTTTGCATGTATATATGTTGAGAGATTAACATATATGTAGTTTGAGTTATATAGAGGAATTGAACTTAGAGTGAAGTTGATGGTCGATTCATGAAATTTGTTTGTGGGTTAAAAATAACTTGTTATATTAGTTTATTTAGTAACTTTTTATTTATATTTACATCACTCGAGAATGTAGATAAAATTGACTAACCACATAACCACTTGTCTAAACTTCTGCACTTTATTATTTAATGGTCAGTTAGGTTATATTTTTATATTTGATAAACCGATTAATACTAAAATTAGAGAAAGGGGTTATATATATACTTAATGTCTTACTTAATCTTTTATATCCATAGACTCAAGAATTATTAAGCAACAACATGCTCGGAATGTGCGTAATAACATATTATTCAAATACATTTGAGTAAGTTGCAATAGTTATACTTCCGTAAATTAATTATTAAGAATTAGAAATACCTCAGTCTTGAAGTTTTATGTTAAAGTATATCAAATATTGATTGAAAACACACCGTGGTGTATGTTTTGCTTCAAAACACAACTTCAAGTTGTGTAATAAGGTGTTCTTTTTAAAACTAATCATAGTTCTTTTTGCATTTATTTTGTATTGAAAAATTATTTTAGAAAAAATAATTCATGTTGTATTTTTAAAAGTAATGTATCAAAATCAAAATATGTTAAAAGTAAAGGTGACCCAATTTCAAACAACCCCAAAGATTCTGTACTTGACACTTCTTTTTGTAATTTTACATAAACATCCTTAGCTATTATTGGAAAAAGTATGAAAATAGTATAATATATTTCTATAAAATGTGTGTTTCAATTCAACATGTTTTAAATGGTCCAAAATGTTTGAAAACAAGGGTAATTAGTCATTCCGTCAATCCTCCGTTAAAACATTATGCTAACTACTTTTTATATTTATAAAATTAACTGAATACTTTTTCCAAGTGTTACACTTATACCCTAAAAACTTATATTAATGTTAAAATTAAATACCAACTTCAATTGAGCGTCAATAAGGGGACCTACGGTCTCGGTTCAGACCCAAACCAGGTAGCCCAAGGTCAGAAACCTGAAATGAGTTCGTACTCAAACCATAGGACCTCGGTTGGGACTCAATTAGAGCCCCAATCAGCCGAACCAGGTTGGGTTGAACCTGTTCCAATCGATTGGAGCTCCAATTGAGCCCCAATCGGGGGTCCTATGGTTTGGGTTCAGACCTAGACCAGGTCGCCCAAGGTCGGGTACCGGATATGCGTATGAACTCAGACCAAGTCCCCAATCTTGTGCGACTTGGTCTGGGTCCGAACCTAGACCATAGGACCGTTGATTGAGGCTCTTGAAGTCCCAATCGGGGGTCATATGGTTTGGCTTACGACCCATACCAAGTCCCTAACCTTGGGCGACCTGGTCTAAATTTAGAACTAGACCATCAGACTCTCGATTGAGCCCCAATCGATTGGGCCAGGTTCGGCCCTAACCTGGTCCAGCTGATTGGGGTTCCCAATTGACAGAAATTTTTAACGGAGGCTTGACGGAAGGACCAATTACCATCGTTATTAAACATGTTAGATCATTCACCTCGTAAAAAAAATGTTGATGCAAATAACATTTTTGTGCAAATGTGTTATACTATTCACTTATTATTTTGATGATGGAGTTTTCTTTAAGAACTAATTTAGAGTGCATTATTATTCAATAGTCTCCGCATTTATAATATGTGCCATGTGCCCCCAATCTTTACTAGATGGTACATATGTTCATTTTTCTTTCTAAAGAAATCGTATTATTTTCAATTTCACAACTAGTACTAAGCATTACTATAAGAATTTGCATGATAAACAAAAAGTCACTATAAGAAAGTAGGACTATAGTCGCGGCGTAAAATCGTTGCTAAGTTGGGTTTTTTCCGTTGCTAAGATGACATGCCGCTGCTAAGTGTCGTGCCTGAAAGCCCCGATGCTAAAGGTATCCACACAGACAAAATGCCAATGCTAAATGTCTGCCGCTGCTGGAATGAACAGTTGGTCATACCTTTAGCATCAATATATTGTCAATGGTGTTCATGATTAATTAGTGTAGGTCCTAATTGGATGCTATACAGGTGTTTTAGATACAATGTGAATTGATGGTAAAATGGATCTATCGGCTACAACATATATGTGTTGCTGTTTCATGTTTGTTGTGTCTATCATCCGGGGATACAGTAAGGTTATATTAACGTCAACAAGTATTTAGAAACTAATTATACATAAATAGCATTACATACTGTTTAATGCAAGAAAATGTTAATATAGTCTAAGTTTGTGGTCGATGCAAGTCACAAGTGCGACCTAAATTGCACTGTTTGCTTGGTGTTGAGGTTATTGTCTATGTTTAGCCACAGTAATTGTCGTTGTCTACCTTACGACGTTTGTTGCAGTTAAAAAGTAATTGCATCAGTTTTTTTTCTGAATGTATTTGGCGTATGTATTGGTAATCAAATTGTCGATGCTAATACAGCTATACCAGTTTCATAATAAATTTTTCAGATTTTCACCAGCTAGACATTACATAATGCATACCACCCAGAACCAACCATTCATACATTTCCATACAAAGTGTCCAACCTCAGCATAAACAAAGCACATTACCAACACACAATAAATTCGGCATATACATGTGGTCCAAAAGGACCAAAATACATAACAAACAAAAACAAAATACTGTTAAGATGTTCCTGCATTACAAAATGGCACAGCCGATGTTTCAAGACGGATACTATACTAGGCCTAACCCAACTTGGACATCAAGCAAGTGAAAATGATTACCTAAAGCAAGTGCTGCATCATATGTCAAACATTTCGATCTGCAAGCACACCAATAGGTTGAATTAGAACAACCTCACATTAACATACCTCAAAAACAGAGTATCATCACTCAAACAAAGACTTGTTTACTGTACCTTATGGATCTGAATCTTCGAGCAATGCACCATTAGCTTGCAGTGCCCTTCTCATGAAGGCCATATCTCTTTGGACTACCGTCATGTTTTCCTGGAACTTCATTAGAGTTAATGTCGCTTCCTCCGCCTTCCTTGAACTCTTCTTCGCCTTCTTTGAACTCTCCTCCGCTAACTTCTTCACTTCTGCAGTTTCAGCTCTAGCTAGCGCCACTTCTTCCCTCGCTTTCTTTAACTGCTCACTCTCCATCATCCGTGCAATTTTGGATACACGAGATTGGCGACGCTCAGGCTTACGAATTTCGTAATAAAGTGCATCCTTGTCAACGGGAACGTACTCTTCAACTTGCAGTTCAGCAACCCTTTGTTCAACTGCAGCCTACAACTAGTACAATCCAATCTCATGTGTTAGGTGTGAAACATTTAAAAAATTAAGAAGGAAGAGGAGGTATTATCGCTTACCAGGATTGCTTGACTTTTCGGATCTCGAGGAACCCCCTTCTTGTCCACATGGGTCTTCCGAAACATGTGGTATTCACCCAGATGCACCCCATTATTGTTCATAATCTGCATTTTTAAAAACAAGCACTGTAACTGAGTGGTTAATATATTCTGAAGAGTGTGGGTGTATGGGTTCATTACCTCTTCCTGTTCTCTCTTGGCAAAAGGTGCATGTCCCCGCAGTGTGCCTGATCACTTGGTGAGCTTTGTTTGCTTTGTTACGCTCGCTGCCCACCTTCAATTCAAGTATGAGGACACAAACAGTCATATGGTTAATAAGATATAAAAACTTGCTATAAACCGCAGTAAAGCATAAAAGAACAAGATTTTGTCAGTTTAACCACCTGAAACTCCTCTGAACTGAACCAATTCACTAGCCACAACCAATATTCTTTCACCACGTCCGGCGGGATGTTCTGTATCCTTTCTTCATCGGTAAGGTATCTGTCATAATACTTTCTTTTCAGGTTGGCCCAGTAATTCATGTACTTCTCTCTCAGTGTGCATATAATCAGTTGCTTCAAGTTATCATCTTCAGGGATAACAAACTTTTCATGCGAAGCAACAATAGTTGATTAATGTTTAAAATCGTAATGTTGGCAAACATACACATTCTGTCTTATTGAACAACAACCGTTAAGAAAGAGCATGTAAGTGTACTTAATCCAACGAGCATTAGCATTTTGGCCTCGTAATCAATGGGTTCCTTTGGGATCTCTTTCCAGTCTTTCACCATCAATGGTGCATTCGTTCGTTTCCGTACGATGCACCCACACCATGAGGCAAACACCGATGCATTCTTCGAGCAGACCTTGCCCTGAGCATTAAACCGTAACTCTTCTTTTTCATTGATTCCATTTCTTGATAGCTTAATACACCTAGTTCGACCCTTCCGTAGCTTCTCAGCTGCTGACCTTAAATCTTCATCTTGCACCCTTAAACCTTCATCTTGCACTTCTAAACCTTCATCTGTACTTAATATTAAACACACGACCATATGAATAAATGATTCAATAACTTCCAATAGTTGTTGGCTGGTTTGGTTTACACATAGACTTACCCTATTCGGTCGCATTCTCTTCCACCAATGGATCTTCATGCTGTGTTTCCTCTGCTGGAATTTCTGCAACTGGGGGGGTCCAATGTGATCGGTGCTGTACGGTTCTCCACCAAGGTGTCACCAACTGATGAACCTGAAAGTATAAAGTTAAACAAGGAAGTAAACCTATATGGGTACAGGATACACCTCTCCCATGTCCTGTAAGCCACAGAAGTTTGGAGGAAGTAAACCTACTTGGTGCTGCGCGAGACAGTTTCCGGGGTGACTTCCGAGTTGGGATTGGCTTAATTGGGGGTGATACGTTGGTACTATTGTTCTTCATTCTTCTAGTTCCCACCATGCTGACGACTGTGTTCAACACTGCTACAGCAGTCCTTCCAAACAGTGAGTATGTGGAAGAATATTGATGAATATGTAAGGACCATAAAGTTGCTAACATATTATGGTGACAACCGATCGAAGAAACCCTAACAAGACATGCATCTTCCAAAATGTGGCTAATCATGATTTCAAAAGGTTTGACATATTAATTTTTCAATTTTTAACGGACTGTCGTGGAGTAAAAGGTAAGAACAGTACATCGTTTGAAAAACTAAACTAAGTCCGACCTGAGTTGCTCAAGTTTCTTCAAAGAGGAGAGGAATAGCACTGTTGTTCCTAATAACAGCACAGCACAACGTTTGCAAAACCTAACACTGTTGTTCAAGTTTATTCAAAGACAAGTAAGCAGATGGAATAGCAAGAACATGAACCGTACCTTTGGTGCTAGATATGCAGAACTTCTTGAAGATAAACCGTCCCTTTGAATCGTCAGAGGAGAGGATCTTTCGGTGAGAAATGGAGAGTACAACCCAAGAACGCGGGTAGAAGGAGTGATTCCGCGGTAAATTACAGAGGAATTGCAAAAGCTGCAGAAATGGTGGGACCACGTTGTCATGTCATCTTAATTTCGAATGACATTTTCTTCGAAGAGGGGTAATGTGCCTGTCGGACGTCGGATCCGACTTTCCCGACCCGTTTGGAAAATATTTTTAAATTTTCGTTTTTGAAAATGTCGGGTCTTGGCGAGCGACGGGTCCGGTCGAGCGGGGTCATCAACCGGGCCAGAAAAATTGAAAGAGTCGCCACCGATTAATTAAAGGCTAATCGGAATCCTAAAATTGCCTAGGGTACATGGAGTTAACATCCTAGGTCTTAAAAAGGTCTACTTCCAGAGAATCGAGTTCGGGGGTTTGATTACGTCTTAAAAGCTCGCGAGCTTATAATTCGCCATTTCGGTACTTTAGTTTGCTTTTGAATGTTTTTTCAATTTTGCCCGAATTACCCGTTTTGATCATGATTGGCCCAAAAAGACTACAAGCATTTTTTTTAAAATTAAACAAACCATATACAAACATTTTTTTTATGAGTTAATTTTAAATAAACAAAAGAGAACTAAAGTTAATCGTGCTCGGAAAAAAATAGTTTAACTCTCGAGCCATTTTAAACGTGTCAAAACATGCATGAATGATTTTTGAAGATTTTAAGCTCGTTGAACTAATTTGTCCCATTTTGAGAAGTTATTGGATGTCCAAAAAACATATAGGGACCAAAATGCAATTTATAAAAATTTGAGCTGAATTGGACAAATATTTTCGAAAATTGCAGAAATGACCCTAAACTATTCTGGACTTATTTGTAACACTTGGTAAAGTTCTAAAATAACCCAAAAATTATTCTAGACTTATTTGTAACATTTTTAAAAGTCATGGAATGTCCAGAAAAATTTAGGAATCAAAAATTTAATTTTTGAAAATATTATAACTGACTTAAAATATTTTTTTAAATTACAGAATTGACCCTAAACTACTCTAGATTTATTTGTAACACTTGATAAAATTCCAAAAATAACCCGAAAATTATTCTGGACTTATTTGTAACATTTTGAGAAATCATGGAATGTCTAGAAAAATTTAGAAATCAAAATGTAATTTTTTTTTTAAAAACGAGCTGAATTAAAAAAATATTTCAAAATTTGCACAAATGACCCAAAACCTTTCTTGTTTGATTTTTAACACTCGATAAAGTCCCAAAATAATCCGAGAGTCCAAAGTCCGAGTTGTAACTTTCATCAAAGTTTGGGAATGACCTAAATCATTTTTTGAAAATATTATTTTTTATTTGACCGAAACAAACCCATAACTTTCACAAATGTCTAAAATGACCCCAAAGTTATGCCTAACTTAAAATCGAGTACGATTCTTATATGAAATATAACTATTAATACATAATATCGATAACATAAACTTTATTAACATTAGGAAATGTAAATACAATATTGAATACGAGAGAGATATACCTAAGTTAGTCGGAGTTTAGATACCGCACGAGGAACCAATACCGATAGGCCTTTCAATTTTTCTCAAAAATTTCATATCCCTTTCTTTTCTTCAACCTTTTTACATTGGATTGTTTATGTTCTCCACCACCTTGCAGCATGCAGGCCTTGCAGAGGTGGTCGAGCGAAGCAACGAATGACGGGAGTTGATGCAAGGTGGTCGAGCGAAGCACAACACCGAGTACAACACAGCAGAACAACACCACGAACTGGACGAAGCAGCAGCGGCACCACGAACTGGACGAAGCGGCAGCAGCACCACGAACGTGAAGAACTGGAACCGTGAAGATATGGGACTTGGCTGCGGCTTGGAGTACTTACATGGCTTCAACAGGCTTGGAGAGGAGCGTGAGGTGGGCTCTCGTCCGAAAACATACCAAGCAGTCTCTTGAAGGAGTTGATGCTCTCTTCGTCCTCCTCCTTTTCTTCCTTGAATGCTTCCTCCCTTTTGAATGAAGAAGATGACTCCCCTTTAAATTCTCGTGGCCCCATCTTTGTCTTTTTTTTTTATTATTATTATTAATAATTCATTTCATAAAGCATGGACAAAGTGGATGGGCTGGCTTGCATGAATCACTTTACAGGAGTGATTTGTGGTCGAAAGTTACACTAGTATATATATATATATTTGTTTTTGTTTTTATCTCAATTTATCTCGGTTCGGTTCCATGCGTATGGTATTTTGACCCCAAGCCAAAATCAGGTGTTTACAGTTGCCCCTCTTTAAACACGCGTTCATGGAAGTGGTCTTATGAACGTGTGTTCAAAGACAAACAATTGATTTTGGCTTATCTTGATTCATTATTTACATAGTAGACAAACATCATCACGCAACCTTCAGAAGCTAGACACCTATAGGTCCCGATCAGTGACGATGATTTGTGGAGACTGAGCGCCTAAACGCTCATCAGCTTGTGACTCCCAGATGCTGGACAACTACAGACCCTGGTCGTCGAGGATGACTTGCGGAGGCTGAACACGTAAAGGCTCCGCTTGTCGGCTTGTGAATAGTTGAGGATGAGTTGCGGAGGTTGAACACCTAAAGGCTCCGCTTGTTGGCTTGTGACTCCCAGAAGCTGGATAACTGCAGGTCCTGGTCGTCGAGGATGACTTGCGGAGGTTGAACACCTAAAGGCTCCGCTACGGCTTGTAACTTTTAGAAGCTAGACATCTATAGGTTCTGATCGTTGAGGATGACTTGCGGAGGCTGAGCACCTAAAGACTCCGCTTGTCGGCTTTGTGATTCCCAGAAGCTGGATAACTACAGGTTCTAGTCATCAAAGATGATTTTGCGAAGGCTGAACACCTAAAGGCTCCGCTCGTCGTTTTTTTTCTTCCAGAAGTTGGATAACTACAGGTCCTGGTTGTCAATGAGACTTGAGAAGGCTGAACACCTAAAGGCTTCGCTCATTTTTTTTGTTTTTTTTTGTGACTCCAAGAAGCTGGATAACTACAGGTCTTGGTCGTCGATGATTTTTTTTATTATTTTTTTCAGAAGCTTTGTTGAGGGTGACTTACGGGGGTTGAGCACCTCAAGGCCCCGTTCGTCGACTTGTAACTTTCAGAAGCGAGACATCTACAGGTTCTGATCGTTGGGGATGACTCGCGAAGGTTGAGCACCTAAACGCTCCGTTCGTCGGTTTGTAACTCTCGGAAGTTGGATATCTACAAGTCCCGATTGTTGATGATGACTCACGAAGGTTGAGCACCTCAAGGGCCCGTTCGCCGGCTTGTAACTTTCAGAAGCTGGACATCTACAGGTTCTGATCGTTGGGGATGACCTGCGGAGGTTGAGCACCTAAACGCTCCGTTCGTCGGTTTGTAACTCTCGGAAGTTGGAAATCTACAAGTTTCGATTGTTGATGATGACTCACGAAGGTTGAGCACCTCAAGGACCCGTTCGTCGGCTTGTAACTTTCAGAAGCTGGACATCTACAGGTTCTGATCGTTGGGGATGACTTGCGGAGGTTGAGCACCTAAATGCTCCGTTCGTCGGTTTGTAATTCTCGGAAGTTGGAAATCTACAAGTCCCGATTGTTGATGATGACTCGCGGAGGTTGAGCACCTCAAGGCCCCCGCTCATTAGCTTGTAATTCACTTTGGAGGTAAAAACCCTTCTCGAGATGTCTAACTGCTTGTGCGAACTTCTCAGTCTGTTTTCTCATTAATCGACTTTGGAGTCCTTCTTGATGGAGTTCCCTAAAGTCATTCATGCTTTTTCATAAGGTGTATCCATGCAAGTTGTCGAGGCAACTCAAATTAATGCAGATAACAACTTCTTTTTATTGCTACTGTGGGAAACATTGTCGTCCACTTTTGAGCATTTTTTTAATATTTTTTTATCTCTTGATTTTCTTTCCTTTTGCTACAGTATTTTTTTTTTACCGCACCTCTCGATTCCCTTAATTTTTGCCTAGGTCACCCTTTTGGGTTTTCAACCTAGCAGGGATTTGATTCCTTTCCTTTTGCCCTGATCGCCCTTTTTAGGGATTTTTAATCATGCCTCTCTTCCCTAAATTTTGCCTAAACCGCCCTTTCAGGTTTTCGATTTAGCGGGAATTTCTCTCATTTTTTGGAGGCTCGCTTTCTGATTACGAGTTTTTTTCCTGCATCCACATTGATTGGATTGGGGAGATCTCTGTTGTCCATGTCAGTGATGATCATGGCTCCCCCACTGAAAATCTCTTGATGACATAAATCCCTTCAAATTTAGGTACAAACTTGCCCTAAGAGTCTTGATTGACTTGAAGGATATTTTTTTTTATCTCTCGTTTTTCAATCATTTTGCTACGGTGTAATTTTTTTTTTTTACCGCACCTCTGGGTTCCCTTCATTTTTGCCTAGGTTGGCCTTTCGGGTTTTCAACCTAGCAGAGATTTGATTCCTCTCCTTTTGCCATGATTGTCCTTTTGGAGATTTTTAATCATGCCCCTCTTCCCTAAATTTTGCCTAAACCGCCCTTTCGGGTTTTCGATTTAGCGGGAATTTTCTCTCACTTTTGGAGGTTCGCTTTTATGGTTACGACCTCTTTAAGGATAGTATTTTCTGACTGCGTCCATATTGATTAGACTGGAGAGTTCTTGTCGGTGACGATCATGGCTCTTCTGCTGAAAGTCTCTTTGGGGACATAAGACCTTCATATTTAGGCACAAAGTTGCCCCGAGAGTCTGGATTGACTCTAAGAATTTTTTTCTGAGAATTAGATTGCCTGCTTGTAATCCTCTTGGACTGACTTTCCTGTTAAATGCACGAGTCATGCGTTGCTAGTACAAATGTGTGGGGCACTGCGCGATGAGCCGCCTTTTGTCATGAGGTTCAATTGCACGTATCTGCATTTCGCCTACTCTAACTCGTCCTTCTCTACCTCGGCGAGGATCCTAGCTGACGGGAATTCTACTTCAATTGATAACACGGCTTCGATCCCGTAAACAAGGGATAATGGGGTTGCCCCTGTTGGTGCTTGTATTGAGTTCATGTATGCCTTGAGTGCCCATGACATCTTATCATGTCAGTCCTTTAATTGCTGCTTCCACTGCGTCATTCATTTGTGGATGATATGGAGATGCATTTTATACTTCACCACAACTCATCGACCAATTTAGATTTCTGGCATTGCCGGTGATGATTGACTTCGGCATCCCATGACACATGATGATGTCCTTGCTGATGAAAAATTCAATGGCATTTGTCGTTATTGACGCCAGGGTAATAACCTCTACTCCTGGTGAAGTAATCGAGAATAATCAATATGAATCGATGACCGTGGGATGCCTTTGGGAAAATCATGTTGATTACATCGATGCCCCACATTTTGAAAGCCCGTGGGGAATTTCTGGAATAGAGCTCGTGCAGTGACGAGTGGATTTGGTCTGCGTATACTTAACAGATGTGATATTGCTGGGCATGTTTTATACAGTCAGCCGTCATGGTGAACCTACCCAAGTCTTGCACGTTCATGTGTGGGCCGCAACAACCTTCATGAATTTCTTCCATTAGATGTTCAGCTTCTTTAGCATTCACGCATCTCAAATGGGTATAGTCGGGCCACTGGGAAATTAATTGCAAGTCATTCCTCGCATGACCATTCATACATTTTCTTGTGGCGTTCTCTGGGAACTCCGTACGCCAGATATCTTTTTTTATATCAGTGAGTCATGGTTGACTGTATGATTCTTTGATTGTACAACAATAGGCTGAAACTTCTTTGATTTTGATCTCCATTGGCAGTTTTTGATTTCCCGGAGAAATTTTACTCATGGGTGCGAGCGTTGCCAATTTTTTTGAACGCAAAGACGCAAGTAAGAACACAAGGTGATTGTTGGTCAGCTTCTCTTCTTCGTAGCTTTCATCCCCGTGGCGATGACGTTGTTGGCGTCATTGTTGTTGTCCATCCATGGGTTTCTCCACCCTTCAGGGAATCCGATCAGTCGGAAGTACTTCGCCTTGCTGTGACGAACTTTCCGTAGTGGCTACATTTCAAGCCTTTCTGATCGACGCTGTTAACAATGGCATCTCTCTGCATCGACAATGACGTCTCCCCTGTTGTGAACAACGACAAGCGTCAAAAATGGCATTTCCTATGCAGGAGTCAACAATTGGCGTCTGTCCCGTGTCAACAATGGTGACTCTTATGCAGGAGTCAACAACGACGTCTTCCCCGTGTCAACAATGGCAACTCTTCTGCAGGGGTCAACAACGGCGTCTGTCCCGTGTCAACAATGACATCTTGATGGCGTCTTCCCCGTGTCAACAATGACGTCTCTTCATCTCTATTTAAGTCGCCTATGCTTTAGCTCGATCAAATGAAAGGGAGTTGTTTTTCTCATCTCCTTTACTTTGTAAAACAACCTTCCCTTTTCCCGTGGTCGAATGTGGTCTGGTGGCGTGGGTCGATTTGACTATGATTGCCACTTTCTCTAAGCGAGGCGTAACATAGAAGACATACTCAATTATGATGATGAACCTCAGTGTCCCTCCTTACTGCGGTACCCATTACTTATCTCTGGTCCCTTCCTTGATCGAATAGTTGCATAAGTTGATTCTTCATCAGGTAACGAATTTTTCTCGGAGTAGATCTCGTTTTTCCTGATCATACTCCTCACTCACTACATTCAGGAATTGATACAATTTGGTATCTGCTTGATTTTGTGTTTCAAATTGCAATGTCGTCTGAGCCAACAGATCATTCACTGTAATGTATAAAGTCAGATTCGGCAAGGGTGCCCTCATTAGCGAGTGGACGGACGAAAAAGCCCCTGGGAGCTTCATTGTGGAGAGCTCCACTAGTGATACCGGTTTAAAATAAGCATGACAAGCCCTCGTGAGCATCAATGTCATCGAGTTGGATCACTTGGTGTGGGCCTGGTAATGAAACGGCAAGGAGAGGAAACAACAATGTCCCTGAACTTTCGGCTAAATGTTTCCTCCAGGCAAATTCATAATCTTTGAAATTAGGACGAAAACCCAGTCCTAAAAGTATTTTTTTTCCTTTCGGGTGTGTGATAGTCCTATGTGGGAGGTGGACCTTGGTCAGGATGGCCATATGTGGGAGGTGGAGCTTCATCAGGATGACAAAAGTGCCTTACATGGATTGATGAAGTACCACGACAGTAGTGTTCCTCGGGAAGACGAGATCAGGGATACTGTGGTAGTCACGGCTGCCTGGAGCTTAGAAAAGCAAAAATCCGCTCGACCTAGGAGGTCATGCCAACGATTGACTGCACTGTGCGGGAACTCATGGTGTGCATGGTTTGTTTTAGCTTGATGAATTTCTCCTCGTGTTTTTGAGGTGCTGGAGTCATCGAATGTCGCATGGATTTCCGGAAACCTAAATCCAAAATACCATAGTAAGAAGGATGAATACACAATTGATCATGCATGATTGATTTCAAAAATTCTGCATGTTCCGTTCATTCCATTCGTAGACTTTGATTGCATGTATGGCAAAAGTTTTTTTCAAAAATACTTTATAAGGATTTGGCCAATCGATGTCTAGTTCTTAAGACGTTTCACACAACGACGTAGCTCATTGAGTGCATTTGTTGCTTGTTCCTTGGTTCGAACGAAGGTCGAGGACATGTATTTTGAAAATCTTTTTATTTGCCTCGTTCTTCGTATGAACTGTTCAAGGGTGTCATTCAACTTAGCAACGTTGCGCCCACATTTTTCCAAAGTGCCCCAACATTGCTAGAATGATGGTGGTTGTTGGAGTCTATCCCTGATTATCTCATCCGGGTTGAAAGACGGACTTGCTCGTGTCGAATGGAATTTGTGAACGTATTCCGTTGTTGTTAATCACGCAGACGCGTTTTCCATATTCCAGAATTCAGACAAGGCGTTAAGGAGAATCCAATTGACTTTGTAGTTTACGAGCTAGTGAACCTCGTCAATCTTCTTGTTCACGTATTTCTGATTCTCTTTTGTCATGACTTTCCATATTCGGGCAATTTCGACCGTAGGGGGTTGTATGACCTTAATGTGAGGGCAATGATTTTTTTTTCATCCTTACCAAAGATGGTGCGTGAAACGTCTTAAGGATACAAGATTGAATGAACGGAACTTACATTATTATTATTATTTGTTTTTGAAAAATGCAATGCAAGTGCGAGAATTTAACTTCATTAGTAAGACTCGTATTACATTTACAACAGTCTGGAATATATAATACAAAAGGCCCAATCCTATACATGTCATGATCTAAGGCCAAAACAAAACACATTTACATCAATGAGCCAAACTTCTTCATGGGCCAAATTTCTTCATGGGTTGTGGGCCAATCTCGTATCCAAATACATGGGCCGATTTCCCATTTACATTAGTTGAGCCCAAAAATGAAAGTACACACAAAATTGGTAAAGACTAAACACGGTGTGGAGCTTTTGTTCTAAATGGATGGAATTTCTAGGTCCTCTGAACCAGCGGAACCTCACCCCCTAAAGAGGATCACGGGCCCATTCCGATCATCGAGTTGAGTTGTTTCGGTGCGTGCCGGCGATCCAAACCGCTCCGGGCGCATTCCCCTACTAAACTCCCTAAGCTCTTAATGTGCTCCAGGTCCGAGCGGGTAATGGTAACCAGCGTGGTGTGTGCAAAACAAGAATTTAATTTAATTATTTTTTTGACTTATTACAATTACATCGTCTTTTGGACAAAATTTGAAACTGCAAGCATGAGCAAACGGTCAAAACGGATATGGCAAAATATAATATGGCAAAGCAAACATGACAAAGTCTAAACCCTCTAAAAGAGGTCCCCAGCAGAGTCGCCAAATTGTCGGACGTCGGATCCGACTTTCCCGACCCGTTTGGAAAATATTTTTAAATTTTCGTTTTTGAAAATGTCGGGTCTTGGCGAGCGATGAGTCCGGTCGAGCGAGATCATCAACCGGGCCGAAAAAATTGAAAGAGTCGCCACCGATTAATTAAAGGCTAATCGGAATCCTAAAATTGCCTAGGGTACATGGAGTTAACATCCTAGGGCTTAAAAAGGTCTACGTCCAGAGAATCGAGTTCGGGGGTTTGATTACGTCTTAAAAGCTCGCGAGCTTATAATTCGCCCTTTCGGTACTTTAGTTTGCTTTTGAATGTTTTTTCAATTTTGCCCGAATTACCCGTTTTGATCATGATTGACCCAAAAAGACTACAATCATTTTTTTTAAAATTAAACAAACCATATACAAACATTTTTTTTTATGAGTTAATTTTAAATAAACAAAAGAGAACTAAAGTTAATCGTGCTCGGAAAAAAATAGTTTAACTCTCGAGTCATTTTAAACGTGTCAAAACATGCATGAATGATTTTTGAAGATTTTAAGCTCGTTGAACTAATTTGTCCCATTTTGAGAAGTTATTGGATGTCCAAAAAACATATAGGGACCAAAATGCAATTTATAAAAATTTGAGCTGAATTGGACAAATATTTTCGAAAATTGCAGAAATGACCCTAAACTATTCTGGACTTATTTGTAACACTTGGTAAAGTTCTAAAATAATCCAAAAATTATTCTAGACTTATTTGTAACATTTTTAAAAATCATGGAATGTCCAGAAAAATTTAGGAATCAAAAATGTAATTTTTGAAAATATTATAACTGACTTAAAATATTTTTTAAAAATTACAGAATTGACCCTAAACTATTCTAGATTTATTTGTAACACTTGATAAAATTCCAAAAATAACCCGAAAATTATTCTGGACTTATTTGTAACATTTTGAGAAATCATGGAATGTCTAGAAAAATTTAGAAATCAAAATGTAATTTTTTTTTTAAAAACGAGGTGAATTAAAAAAATATTTCAAAATTTGCACAAATGACCCAAAACTTTTCTTGTTTGATTTTTAACACTCGATAAAGTCCCAAAATGATCTGAGAGTCCAAAGTCCGAGTTGTAACTTTCATCAAAGTTTGGGAATGACCTAAATCATTTTTTGAAAATATTATTTTTTATTTGACCGAAACAAACCCATAACTTTCACAAATGTCTAAAATGACCCCAAAGTTATGCCTAACTTAAAATCGAGTACGATTCTTATATGAAATATAACTATTAATACATAATATCGATAACATAAACTTTATTAACATTAGGAAATGTAAATACACTATTGAATACGAGAGAGATATACCTAAGTTAGTCAGAGTTTAGATACCGCACGAGGAACCAATACCGATAGGCCTTTCAATTTTTCTCAAAAATTTCATATCCCTTTCTTTTCTTCAACCTTTTTACATTGGATTGTTTATGTTCTCCACCACCTTGCAGCATGCAGGCCTTGCAGAAGTGGTCGAGCGAAGCAACGAATGACGGGAGTTGATGCAAGGTGGTCGAGCGAAGCACAACACCGAGTACAACACAGCAGAACAACACCACGAACTGGACGAAGCAGCAGCGGCACCACGAACTGGACGAAGCGGCAGCAGCACCACGAACGTGAAGAACTGGAACCGTGAAGATATGGGACTTGGCTGCGGCTTGGAGTACTTACATGGCTTCAACAGGCTTGGAGAGGAGCGTGAGGTGGGCTCTCGTCCGAAAACATACCAAGCAGTCTCTTGAAGGATTTGATGCTCTCTTCGTCCTCCTCCTTTTCTTCCTTGAATGCTTCCTCCCTTTTGAATGAAGAAGATGACTCCCCTTTAAATTCTCGTGGCCCCATCTTTGTCTTTTTTTTTTTTTATTATTATTATTAATAATTCATTTCATAAAGCATGGACAAAGTGGATGGTCTGGCTTGCATGAATCACTTTACAGGAGTGATTTGTGGTCGAAAGTTACACTAGTATATATATATTTGTTTTTGTTTTTATCTCGATTTATCTTGGTTTGGTTCCATGCGTATGGTATTTTGATCTCAAGCCAAAATCAGGTGTTTACAGTGCCGATGCAAAAGGTGTTGCCTGCTCGGACACCGGGTGGGCTTACACCGAAAAGAATAGGCTTCGGTCCGATAACACTTGATGTCTAAAATAGAACAGGGCTTCAGTCCAATAATTATAGGATGAAGACAACAACATGCATGAACAAGTTCAACCCTATGCAATAATTTGTCAATAATTTATTTTATCGAATTATTTACGAATCAAGTATGGGTGGCAAAACCTGACCCAACTCGTGTTTTTGTTAGTGTTTTTGACCCATGGATCATTTGGGTCGTAGATTGGGCTCTGAATTTATACCACATATACAATTAAAAGAATAATCTGAGAGCTTAATGGACCAACTAATGAACCTGGTTCAGTATACAACAGTGAGTATCTATTTTTTTCATTTCTTTATATAATTCATGTACATGAGATTGTCAAAGAACTTTACTAATACTGAGTAAGTAGATTTTTATTAGTTTTCCAAACATTTAGTCAAGTCTTCTGCTGAGAAGAATGTGTAGGTCGTTGGAGGAACCTAAACATAATCCATATGAGCGCAAACCCTAAACCATTATGAATGCAAACCCTAAACCATTATGTCGTTGAACAGATTTGACCAAGATTATGAACCCAAACTTCTCAATGATGATAATTCCAATCCTAACCGATAGGTCCATAATCCATATGCCATAGGTCCATAATACATAATTCATTATATTAGTGTATATTGTAAATCATCACCGAACCAACTAAGTTGGTGTAATGGTTTAGAGTAGATTGAATAATAATTAAACAGAATATTATACTAAAATTGGTACAAGAAGTGGTACGACCCTAAAGGTTTTTAATATAATATACAATTACAACATATAATATAATAGGGGCGTACAAACTTGTATATACTGTATATAATACAAACTTGTATATATTGTATATACAAACATATAGTAAAAACTTGTACATATAATACAGTATTATATGTAGTTATGTTGTTTTTCTAATACAGTATTATATACAGTCATATTCCCCACTAAATTATCTTATTTAGTAATAACGTTAAGTTACAACCCCTAAACCGTCGGAACTACATCTAAACCACTATTAACTAGATATCTAACCTGCAAATTACGCTCAGTAGCCATAAGTAGTATATTATATATATATATATATATACTCATTATACTAAGTGTATAAAATGCATATAATTAGTTTTAGGAAAACAATATAGGGCATAATCTATTTAAAATCCCTAACCCATAAGTCTTCGTTATGCCCTTCATTTGCAAAGTCTCCCCTTCATTTTGAATTTCCTGCGATTTGCAAGGCCCTCCCCTTCAGAATTGCCGAATTTCCATTTTCCCGCTTTATGCGATTTGAAATTTCTATTTTAGGGTTTGGGTTCATTGTGCAGGAGGCCATAGCGACACTGAGCAAGGGTCTGGGTTTAGTGTGCGATTTCGGTAGCGCTAAGAAATTGGTAAGTTGATTAGGAAAAATGGCAAGCGTGATCAAAATTGACACATTGGGGTTCTGGTCTCTAACTAATTGAATCAAGCTGAAATTTTCAGGTAACTAATTGAGCCTAACATATCTTACGTATGCTCAAGATACTATAGGGCTCCATAATTGATTTTTGGTGCGGTTGAATATACAACTGCCATTGATATGTGGTATGTTGGATGTGTCATGGCTGAGCTTCTGTTGGGACACGTAAGGGTCTTGATTAATTCTGTATTTTCATGCCAAAACACTCAAAGGAAAGTCTTACAAGTTGTTTACTGCTCACTTTCTTATATTCTTTTTTTTTTTGTTTCGTATTCTGATGTAGCCTCTATTTTCTGGGGAGAGTGCAGTTGATCAGCTCATGGAGATAATAAAGGTTTGATTTTGCTCCACCCTCACTAATTTTCATGATTTAGATAGTGTCTATTTCTCTGAAATGGTTTGTAAGATTTTTATGTTGATTCTATCTATTATGGACACAGATCTTAGGAACGCAAATAAGATAAGATATTAAGTGCATGGATCCCAATTATCATGAATTCAAGTTTCCTCAATTGTGTATTAATTGCTGGGATTGTCATATTGTGCTGGGAAACTGCAGTTCTATCAAATGAGCTCGGATTGTCATATTGTGCATTCCACAATTGATGTTTTTATATTGTTGCAAAATTGGATGGTGCATCCCCTGAGCTTTGTAGCCGCCTCATTCCCGATCATGAAAGGAACAAAATCTTGCCTAGATAACGTAAATGGGATTCTTCGTTTATTTTTACTGTTAAAATTGAAGCCAAGAGGACTGTAGAAGACAATCATCCATCAAGAAAAGACTGCTAAATATTTGTAGGGTAGACAAGAAGGTCGATACACATTGGGTTTGCATTATGCTGCATTATATAGAAACCGTCTGTCTGCCTTGTTGGCTGGTTTGTTGTTTATGTCTGTTGCATCGTGTTGTTTATGTATGTTGAAACAAGCGAACAAGTAGACAAAGCAGTAGGGAAGATGCAACAGGGATGATCAGCAGGGATGAACAGCAGTTTTATAGAAAACATGTCAACGAACATCAGTTTTATTTACAACACTTGCATTTACAGCAATGTACATACATTAAACATCAATTTACACCAATGTACAACAATTTACACCAATGTACATCAATTTACAACAATATAATGTATATACATTGAAACATCAATTTACACCAATGTACAACAATTTACAGAATTGTATACAAACAGTATTGTATACCAAATATAAACAGAATGTATACAACATTAATATAAACAGCATTGCTCAACTAATTGAGCAGCAAACAACATTACTATAAACAGAATATTAACAGAATGTATACAACCAGAATGTAAACAGAGCAATATATAAGTAGAATTGTATAATCAAATTGCTACACTCTTAAAGTCTACATAACAAATGTCATAAACAGAAAACAAATGGGAATAACCTAAAGTCTACATAACAAACATAACAGAGTTGTAGAACACAAGTCTGAACACAATGTATCCCTCAGCCTACAGTACAAACCGAACATACAATAACAACAGTTGTAGGTTTTTAACCTAAAGCCTTTGTCAGTCATCTTCCGGGTCATCATTGGATGAAGACCCAGAGACTTGCTCGGAGTCGTACAAGTCTTCCTCCCATTCTGAGTCGGTCCCACCAGATGAAGAATAGTCACTATCTTCCACGCCAACAGATGTTGCATCCTCTTCTTCAAGAATGTCCGGTCCTTCGTGAATGTCATTGTTTCGCATGACTTCACTAACGAGATCGTTTTCTACCTCTACTGCATCAATGTCGTTCCTACACCAATCGAGCTCCTTGTCAACCTGATCGACATGCGAGACATTAGCAACCACTGCAACAGAGGTTTCCTAGAACGATTCAACAGATTCTCCAGACATTTGTCCGCCAAGGACGAACCGCCTTTTGACCTCTGCAGTCAACACAGTGCTCCAATCTTTATTATTATTGTCAGTCAAGTAGAAAACCTGTGCTGCTTGGGATTCCAGTACATATGGTTCATCCGTGGATAAATAGTTTGTTGTGTTAACACAAACAAACCCGTACTCATCCACTTTCATGCCATTGGATGATGACAGTACGTTGTACCAGTCACATTTGAACAGAACAATGCTGAGATCTCCAAGATATTGAATCTCCACTACTTCCCTTAACACTCCGTAATAATCAATCGCCCCTTCAAGGGGGTTGTTGTCGGAGGAACTAGCATAGCACGTTGTATCAGCTTTGCATAAGACACCACTGTTCTCAAAGTTCCTCATCTTTGACTGCTCGTTCGTGTGGAAAATGAACCCATTAGATTTATATCCAGTATATTTCTTCACGCCATATAAAGGACCCCGACACAATTCCTTAAGTTGAAGAAATTGTTCATCCTCATGCGGTCCAGACATTTGATCAACCTAATGCAATGAACAATTCAATGTATACATCAATACCTTTATCATGAGTAAAAACCAGGGTTAAGGATTTCAAACCCTTCCTTCTAACCACTGGATGAATGTTCTATTGTGCAACACGTAGATGTCCCGTCTGTTAACCCTAGCTGCAATGAGCTGCCGCTTGTGTTCCCTTTTTGAAAAATATCTCCAAATGGAACGAGTTAGACATAATTGACTTACACTATTTTGTTCTTAACGAAATAATACATTGAATCTTGAGGAAAAACAGGATTGTGTCGGCTAAATTTAGTCTCAATGTGATGTAAATATCTGGAACAAAATATCAAACACTCTAGCGCAATATAACCCTCAACTATTGAGCCCTCCGTCCGACTTCTGTTGCGAACGAATGACTTCATTAGCCCTATTATCCTATCACAGTAGCATGTCATAAGCTTATAAACCCATATTAAAACTCATTTAAAAACTTGGTAGAGTAGTACTGACCTTTCAATTGAATACATCCATCGCTATTGAACTGGCCCTCCTACTCTTGCCTTATCTACAAGGTGAGTTATCAAATGTACGGTGATGTTGAAGAATGATGGTGGAAAGATTCTCTCTAGGTTTCACATTGTGGTTGGTAACTGCGTCTCCATTTTCATTAGATCTGCCATGTGCAACTCCTTGGAGGATAACACTCTGAAGGTGTTGCTCATGTCTATCAGTGCCTTGCATACATTCTTGGGCAGTAATCCCTTAATTTAACACTCAGTATGCGTTCCATTAGAACATGGTAGTCATGACTTTTCAGACCGATCAATTTCCTATCTTTAAACTTTACACAACTTTAGAACATGGTAGTCATGACTTTTCAGACCGATCAATTTCCTGTCTTTCAACTTTACACAAAGAGATATGTTTGACGAATAACCACTTGGCAATCGCAAATTTTTTAGGAACTCACATAGCTTCATCTTCTGTTGTTTCGATAGGGTGAAGCAGGTAGGCAATAACACCAACTTCGGTCCCCTACGGACGGGATGCAACAATGTTCTTATGCCTAACACCTGCAAGTCCAGTCTGGCATTGAGATTGTCATTTGTTTTTCCAGAAACACCTAGTAATATCCCAATCAGGTTATCACACACGTTCTTTTCAATGTGCATAACATCCAAGTTATGAGACACCAAAAGTTCTGCTTAGTAAGGTAAGCGGAAGAATATGCTCTTCTTTTTTCCAATTTCCAATGACTGAGTCTAATCCAACTTTGTGGGGGCTGCGTTTTACCAAAGTTAATTGATTGAAGGCACTCTAACTGTTTCAACACCTAATCCCCGGAACGTCTTTGTAGGGCACTCCTTACCTCCACAGTTCCATCAAACGCGCTTTTGTTTCTCCTCCATGGGCGAGCGACCATTAGGAATCGTCTATGGCCCATAATGGAACGTTTCCTCCCATGCTTTAATCTGCAGTAATGTGTGCCCATTTGACATACTGGACATCCCAGGTTACCATAAGTAGCCCAACCGGACAAGTTTGCATAAGCATGGAGATCATTTATTGTCGAAAGTACAACAACGTGCATTTGGAAGTTCTCTTTACAGTGTGCATCATATGTTAATGCACTATTCAACCATAACTCATTGAGCTCATCTATTAATGCTGCAGATACACGTTAATATAATTTGTTGGGGCTTTTGGACCAAAAATTAACATTGACAATATGTAATTGGTATCTTGCAGGCAGGTCTTCACTGACACTTTGTAGGGAATCAACACAACCAGCCACATGCTATATGGGTGACTCTTGTCACTGTAAGGATCGAACTCATCAGTAGCTAATCCAAGACGTACGTTGCATGGCTCTGCCCCAAAGGCAGGATTCACGTTGTCAAGTTTTCTCCATGCCTCTGTATCCGCAGGATGTCGTAGTACTCCATCTTTTATTCGGTCTGTAGAGTGCCAAGTCATAGATCCTCCTGTTTTAGGAGACATGAATAGTCTTTGCAACCTAGAAGTTAGTGGAAAGTATCGGAGTACTTTAACGAGAAGTTTTCCACCCTTTTGCTTAGATTTCTCCGGACTGTTCATTCCCCCTGCACTTTCATGACCTTGAAACCATCGTGACTCACCACATATTGGACACGCATCGAGATTGACGTATTCATCTCTAAATAGAATACAATCATTTACACAAGCATGTATCTTCTCATAGTCCAAACCTAACCCAGACATAAATTTCTTTGCCTCATAGTACGACTTAGGTACTGTATTCTCAGGTGGAAGTACTTTACTCAGCATACGAAGCAACTCATCTGCGAACTTGTTAGAAACCTTGTACCAGGCCTTTAGATGCAGCAGTTCCACTAAGAAAGACATCTTGTTGTAGGATACACACCCTGGGTATAAGCCTTTCTCACAATCTTCTAAAAGATTATAAATGTCCTAACCTCTGCCACCCTGGGTTCCTCACCTTCATCACGACTCATACCACCCAATCCATCAGTTATCATATCTTCCATTTCTTCACGAGACGTGGTAGTCCTCCTGTTAGTAATGCTTTTTTCGAATTCTTCTCCATGATCCACCCATGTAGTGTAACTTTGTAGTATCCAATATCTTTCCAGATGCAACTTCACCGTACTTCTCCCCAACAAAGACATACCAACACAATTATGGCATGGACAGTAGATTCTCCCATCCCATGACGCACACGAATAGGCAAAGTCCAAGAAAGAGGTAACACCTGCCTTATATTCCTGACTTTGTCGATGTTTGGTCATCCAACTTTTATCCATCCATAATGAGCCTCTGTTTAGAAATGAGAAAATATTAAAACCAATATCACAACGTATCATGTAAGTAGACACTACTGTTTTCCACCCACCAAGTGTTTTACAACTGTAAGTAGACACTTATGTTACAAAACTGAGATCCTATGCATAGTCTTTGTTTAAAAGCAGTTGTTAACTGCTGTATAATTATGTTCATAGAAGCTTTACCCGAACCCATGATAATTAACCAACTTTCTTCAATGATAAATTCAGTTAATTCTGTTACTGTAAGCAGTAATCGTACAGTGTGTATACACTTAACCAAAAAATCAAACAGGCGATTTGTAGTGAAACACAACAGAAATTGGGAGAAATAGACACATTTTGTTATGTCTACATTCAGCAATCGCCTTCGTAAGAATCAGTTGCTTGGGACATACACACAGTCACCCAATTCGTTAACCGATTAGATAAGCCGCTCTTTACTTGATGTACACAGAATGAAATACATTGACAACACAGTAGCTGGGTGAATTTCATTGTCTTAGCTCAAACAATTAGACGTCAATTCATAATTTGAGGAGGAAACCGTACCTTTTCGTAATGCTGCAGGAAAAAGGATGACAATGCATGGAAGTTATGTGAAGGTTGTCTCGGGGTGAAGGTTGGGAAGGTTGGGTAGATCGGTTGTGAAGTGAAGTGAAGGATGTCGTAAATAAGGTATGCAAAGCAGCTTCGATCGATTTGTCCCGGTGTCATTACGGTGAGATTGTTTATGGAATCGCTTCGAAGTGAAGGTGTCGGGGAGATTCAAAAGTCTGGGCTGAGGAAACGGCTACGTTGGTCATCTGCTTCATATGCTGGTAAAATCCGAATTGTTCTATTAATTTTACAGGTTGGTATCTGAATTAGTAATGTTGGGTATCGATAGTGACGGCCCAGTAAGAAAAGGCCTCGAAGGCCCAATAACTATAGAGGGGGTAAACCCATGACATCCGAACCGGATCGGCCCAAGTACAAGCCAAACTTGGCCCACCATCGAGTAATCCAGAATCGAGCCCAAAGTCTATAGAGACGCCAAAGGCTCTCAGACTGCTCGCCATTCTCTACCAAGTCGCGACCTTCCACTGCTCGACATGGGAGTGCTCGCCCCGAAGAGAGCCTTGCCTCTCTCCTCTGGTCCCACTAAACCGTTAATAACAGAGTGGCCAAGATATCCGCAATATCTCGGTCACATATTCACTAAAGATTAGATTTGGTAACTGCAATATCTCGCAGTAACTGCCATATCCCACGATCCGAATCTTCAGCAACTCAATATACATTAAGATATTCAGTTGCCTTTATACGATTCTATCTCTCTTACCCTATAAATACCCTTGCTTTACATACGTTCTTTACGTTTTGAGTTTTATACACACATATACTCATTTAAGCATCGGAGAGGGACCCAGAGGCACCCCCTCTGTTGCGTTCCCCTACCTGCAGGTTCACCAGGAGTTGGAGCTGAAGCGTCATCTCAACCTTGTCTGGCATTCAATTCACTGCCAGATCAGCATTCAGGATTTCACGATCCAACATTTGGCGCCGTCTGTGGGAACGAGCAATTCAGCCATGAGAACTCGATCCCAAAGCAACCGTCGGAATCAGATTAGGGAGCGATCCTCAGATAGCTCTGATTCCGCCGCCGCTTCACCGCTTCAACAGGAACCTGCCAGCCGAGCAGGAGTTAATGTTGTTCCTCTGCGGACAGCCCGAGAACATGTCGGTGATTCAAGACCGACCCCAGCTGCTGATCAAAACGGAGCCCCTGCACCGCAGACAGTCCACATTGCGGGGCAGGATATTAATTTAACCCTCGAGATGGTCTCCTTGCTGGAAGCCATCCTAGGACAGGCGCGCCGCCAAGCCCCTGCTCCTCAGGAAAACAATCCCTCTGCTCCTAAGGAAAATCACCGCCCTGCTGCCACAGGGCCTTCACCTTCAGAAGCGGACAATCCTAGTCCTACTACGCCTCAGGAGGATCAGGAGATGACGTCAGGTCAGCAGTCCCTACCTCCAGCACACACCAAGGAGCCAGCATCTGCATATACTGCCAATCCTTCCGGTCCGCCTCCACCCGGAGCCTCTCCCATGTACTGCACTGTGGATCAGATGGATGACCTCCTCAACAAAAGGCTCTAGGAAAGACAGTTGACAGTCATAACTCCCTTCAAGGAGCAGTCCTCTCATCCTTTCACCGACACGCTCGTCGCTATCAAAATCCCGAAGGATGTGGTTGCTCGGGCCATACCTGAGTATAGCGGTGGAGGAGATCCCACTGTACATGTCAACAAGCATGAGGCCTCCCTTCTGGGTAAGTCAAACGATCCCAATCATTTGGCTTTGCTATTTCCATCTACTCTTTCGGGCTCGGCTTCGTCCTGGTTTTTCGGCCTCCCTGCAGGATCAATCGGAACTTGGGCAGAGTTAAGAAGCAAGTTCCTGGAGAGATATATGGGCGAGCGCCAATTGCTGAAGAGCGTGGTCGCCCTTGACTCGGTCAAACAACAGCCTGGAGAGTCGCTGTCCAACTTCTACGGGCGTTTTCATCAAAACGTCACAGAATTAGATCGCCGAATCTCGGATGGGGAAATCATTCGAGCATTCTACAGAGGTCTGGATGTGGCCAACAAGGCCTCGAGAAAGCTGCGAAACAGCTATCACATGAAGGAGATAGAGACATTGGAGGAGTTGGCGTCCAGAGCAAAAGGTTTCATAGACCTTGAACGCGCAAACATCGAGGCTAATCTCCTGACGACCTCGCTAAGGGTAACCCATGAACCCCGACGCGATGGTAAGAAGGAGATAAAGAAGGAGAAGAAGGGAAAAGAAAGTAAGCCCCGAGTCGAGTCTCTTCCAGCACCTCGCCATCCAGAGGTCCCTGAGTACTTCACGCCTTTAAATAGGCAGATCTCAGCGGTACTAGTCGAGATGGAGAGGAGATCCTTGGCGAGGCCACCGATGCCTCGCCGAGGTGGGTTACCCATGGGCAAGGATGTCGAGAGCTATTGCAGATACCATAAGTGCAAGGGCCATAAGACAGACGATTGCAAGATTCTGAAGCGAGATATAGAGAGGCTGATTCAGGGGGGAATGTTGAAGGAATTTGTGGCAGGGCGAGACCGAAGTCGAACGCCCCCCAGGAGACATCGTTCACCAGCCCCTGCAGATCAAGCTGAGCCTTCTGGAAGCAAGAGGAGAGTGAATCTGATTGCGGGAGGATTCGGCGCAGGCGGCGAGAGGTCAAGCGCCAGAGAGGTCTACGCCACTCAGATCTCCACGGCAGTTCAGTTGGGGAAGCGGCCCCGACCTGAAGAAAACATTGTCATCTCATTCTCTGAAGATGATTTGGCACATGTCACCACGCCCCACAACGATGCTCTGGTCATTACGGCAGATATTGACGGCTGTGATGTTGCAAGGATTCTGGTCGACGGAGGCAGCTCGACAGACATCCTGTTTCTGGACGCCTTCGAAAAGATGGGCAAATCAAAACGTGACCTGAAGAGGGTCGACTTTCCGCTGATAGGGTTTGCGGGAAGAACAACTTATCCACTGGGGGCTATAACCATGCCAGTGATTTTTGGCGAGGGGTGGAAAAGTATCAAGGTGTCGGTCACTTTCCTGGTGGTTGATTCACCTACATCCTACAACGCCATCATAGGGAGGACCACGATCAACCCAAATAAGATTGTGGCCTCCACTGTCCACCAGAATATGAAGTTCCCCACTCCGAACGGGATTGGAGAAGTGCTAGGAGATCAGCCTTCCTCGCGGCAATGCTATGTGAACTGTTTACGCAGGAAGAACCAAAGGGAGGCGCTCGCCATCGAGACAGAGGCCGATCCCCGCGAGGACTTGGCTCGACCAGCACCCATGGAGGAATTGGAGGAGGTCGAGATCGATGGTCCGGACAAAAAGGTGCGCATTGGGACCACCTTGAAAGAGGATCAGAAGGAGGCCATGACCGCCCTCCTCAAGGAATTCAAAGAGCTCTTTGCCTGGCAGCCGAGCGACATGCCAGGAATCAGCACAGATATTATCTCTCATGAGCTCAGGATAGACCCCTCCATCAAGCCGATCGCCCAAAAGAGAAGATCGTTCGGGACTGATAAACGTTTGGCGATCAGGCAGGAAGTCGGCAGGTTGATTGAAGCTGACTTCGTCAGAGAGGTAAGATTCCAGAGCTGGGTCGCCAACCCAGTTTTGGTCAGGAAATCTAACGGCAAGTGGAGGATGTGCGTCGACTTCCGCGACTTAAACAAGGCTTGCCCCAAAGATTCATATCCCCTTCCAAGAATTGATCAGCTAGTCGATGCTACCTCGGGTCATGAGATGCTAAGCTTCATGGACGCCTATTCAGGCTACAACCAGATCAGAATGCATCCAGACGACGAGGCCCACACTGCTTTCTATGCTGACGGCGACATTCTATGCTACAAGGTGATGCCCTTTGGTCTCATCAATGCCAGGGCAACTTATCAGCGGATGGTAAACCGAATGTTCCAGGACATGCTGGGAAGGAACATGGAGGCCTACGTGGATGATATGCTCGTTAAATCCATCAAAGGCAATCCTCATACCACCGACCTCCGTGAAGCTTTTGAATGCATGAGGAGACACAGCGTTCGCCTGAACCCAGCAAAGTGCGCCTTTGGAGTCAAGTCCGGGAAGTTCCTGGGTTTTATGGTCAGCGAAAGGGGCATTGAAGCAAACCCGGAAAAGCTAAAGGCCATAGAAGAAATGAAGTCGCCAACCTGCCATAAGGAAGTCCAGTGCCTGAACGGCCGACTAGCTGCTCTTAACCGCTTCCTCTCCAAAGCAAGCGACAGGTCCCTCCCGTTCTTCAAAACCTTGAGGGCCAACCGCAAGTTCGAGTGGACGCCAGACTGCGAGGAAACATTCCAGTCCTTGAAAAGGCATATTCAAACACTCCCAGCTCTGGCAAAACCCGTTCCAGGCGAGCAGCTTTTCCTCTATTTAGGCATTAGCGATGTGGCAGCCAGTGCTGTCTTAATAAGGGAGGAGAATAATGTTCAGAGTCCAGTGTATTTTATTAGCAAAATGTTCAACTCAGCAGAAATAAAATATGTCCAGATTGAGAAGTATCTCTATGCCTTAGTTATTGCTGCTCGGAAGCTGAGACCTTACTTTCATGCGCACGACATCACGGTCCTCACCAATCAACCTCTCAAAAACTTCCTGATGAAGCCAGATTCTTCAGGAAGAATGGTCAAGTGGGCGATCGAGCTCTGTGAGTTCAGGATCAAATTTGCGCCAAAAACGGCCATCAAAGGTCAAGCACTAGCTGATTTCATAGTGGAAAGCACGAGTAACGGTCAAGCGGAGGCGGAAAACAGGCCAAGTCAGTCAGCAAACGACAATCAAATCTGGGAACTCTATACGGATGGGTCTTCATCAAAAGAAGGCTCGGGGGCAGGTTTAATTCTTATTCCTCCTGAGGGCGAGCCTCTGAAATACGCGATCGCCTTGACATTCCCGGCGACCAATAACGAAGCAGAATACGAGGCTCTTATCACTGGACTCAGACTAGCAAAAGGAATGGGTATAGCTGCGCTTAGAGTAAAAAGCGACTCAGAGCTCATTGTCAATCAGGTTAATGGCGCATACGAGGCAAAGGGAGAAAAGATGAAGAAATATCTCGGCATTGCCAAAAAGCTGGTCGCAGAAATCCCAAATTTCGCGATTGAATTCATTCCTCGCCAAGAAAACCAGATGGCAGATTCTTTGAGTAAGCTAGCCTTCGGAGGGGCGACAATCCAGGATGTGCAATTTCTGGAAAGGGCCCTATGTTCAGTCCTTGAAAACAGAGCGGAGATCTTCAACATTCAAGAACAGGTCACCTGGATGACCCCGTTCCAGAATTATTTGAAAGAAGGCATCCTCCCAGAGGACGAAGGCGAATCCACTAGGATTAGAAGACTCGCAGCCAGTTATCTAATCATCGATGGAGAACTCTACAGAAGAGGTTATTCGACGCCTTACTTGAGATGTGTTGCTCTGCCCGAAACAGAAAAAGTTCTTCGAGAAGCTCATGAAGGGGCAGCAGCATGTCATGAAGGCGCTCGATCGCTAAGCAGAAAAATATTCAGATTGGAATATTACTGGCCGACCTTGGGAAAAGACGCGGCCGAATTAACACAGAAGTGTGAAATTTGCCAGCAGTTTGCACCACGATCGGGTCGACCATCGACATTATTATCCCCAATGGCGGGTGCCTGGCCCTTCGCTCAATGGGGAATCGATATATTGGGTCCTTTTCCCATTAGCACTGGTCAGCGTACTCACATTATAGTGGCAATCGACTACTTCACTAAGTGGGTAGAGGCGAAAGCTCTAGCTTCGACAACGGAATTCCAAGTTATCAAGTTCATGCAAGTCAACATATTCTCCAGGTTTGGTATTCCCAAAATACTCATCAGCGATAATGGTCCACAATTCGTTGGAAAGGAGTTAAAATGGCTCTGTGAAGAGTATCATATCGACCATCGTTTCAGTTCAGTACGTCACCCTCAAACGAATGGGCAAGCTGAAGCAGCCAACAAGGTTGTCTTAGCAGGACTCAAGAAAAGGGTTCGAGCATTCAAAGGGAACTGGGCAGACGAACTGGAAAACGTATTATGGGCAATCAGAACAACGCCTAAGGCGGCCACAGGAGAAACGCCTTTCAGTTTAGTGTACGGATCAGAAGCAGTAGCACCAGCTGAATTAGCAGTGCCTACCCACAGAGTCCTACACTTTAACACGGAGGCAAATGAGATCGAGCGCAGAACTGACCTCGACTTAGCAGAGGAAAAGAGATGGCTCTCGGAAAAAACACAGGCAAAGATGCGCTTGGCGACCGCTCGGTATTTCAACAGAAAAGTTAGCGCTCGCCAATTTTTCGTGGGGGAGATGGTTATGAGAAGGAATGAATTCACAAGGCTGGACAGTAAAAACAAACTTTCAGCCAACTGGGAAGGACCATACAAAGTAGTAGAGATCGCCGCACCAGGATCCTACTATTTGGAAACCACCGAAGGTGAGAGGTTACCCCGTCCATTTAATTCAGAGCATTTAAGAAGATTTTATGCATAGCTTGTAATCAAACTGATTATGTCAATAAAAGAAAGCCATTCCTTCACAAAGCGTGTCCACTCGAAGCAAGCTGAAGCCAAAAAGCCCTGACGCCAAAGTCAGGCCTCAAAAGCCCTAGCAACAAAGCTAGGCCAAAAAGCCCTAGTAACAAAACTAGGCCACAAAAGCCCTGACGCCAAAGTCAGGCCAAAAAGCCCTAGCAACAAAGCTAGGCCAAAAGCCCTAACAACAAAGTTAGGCCAAAAAGCCCTAGTAACAAAACTAGGCCACAAAAGCCCTGACGCCAAAGTCAGGCCAAAAAGCCCTAGCAACAAAGCTAGGCCAAAAGTCCTAACAACAAAGTTAGGCCAAAAAAGCCCTAGTAACAAAACTAGGCCACAAAAGCCCTAGCAACAAAGCTAGGTCAAAAGCCCTAGCAACAAAGCTAGGCCAAAAGCCCTGACGCCAAAGTCAAGCCAAAAAGCCCTAGTAACAAAACTAGGCCAAAAAGCCCTAGCAACAAAGCTAGGCCAAAAAAGCCCTAGTAACAAAACTAGGCCACAAAAGCCCTAACAACAAAGTTAGGCCTCAAAAAAACTGACGCCAAGAGTCAGGCAAAGCCCTGACGCCAAAGTCAGGCCAAAAGACCTAGCAAAATGTTAGGCAAAATGAAAGCCCTGACGCCAAAGTCAGGCCAAAGAAAGTTTAGGCGATCACTATCGATGATAAAGCCTGACAAATTACAAATCCCCTGTTATTAGGCCAACACCTCAAAGGTTTAAACTTCAAAGAAGGTAATATCTCTTTGAACTTAGAAGTTTACGCTTTTAAGTGTCAAAAGTATTATCCTTAGAAAGTTTAACTTATGATTGGTCTACGGCTTTAAGGGTCGACGACATTACAAAACAAGAAAAAAGTGGAAAGTAATTATGAGTAAGATATTGGATAGCTAAATATGTTCGAAGTCGATTAAAGGCTCAAGAATATAAAAGCATTCAATAGAAAAATCCAAGTCTTCGATAAATAATTACAAACCAAAAACAGAAAATACAAAAATAGCTATCTAAAAAAGATAAATACGGCCGCCAAGGAGTTGGGGACTTCAAGCTTTGGGGTTCTCGGGGGCAAAGACGCTCTGCTCGCCTTCGGGGGCAGAAGTACCAGGCTCGCCTTCAGGAGCAGCCTCCCCAGCAACAGAGGGCTGCGAAGGCTGACTCCGCAGGAAGGTCTTCAAGGAGGCAACTTCCCCAAGAGGAAAGTGGGGATCGACCGCCTGGACCTCCTCCACCAGGTCTTGAAGAAATTCGGCAATCGCCGACTTCATCACCTTCAAGGCCTGGTCCTCAAAGTCGTCGGAGGCCTTGAACTCCTCAATCACGGCTTGGGGTGAAGGAACCGCCTTCAGCTGATCAGCCAGCCGGTTCTTTTCCTCCTCCAGGGCGATCCCCCTGGCTTCAGCAGCATCCCTCTGGGCGTCAGCAGCGGCCCTTTGCGCCTCAGCGGCGACCCGAAGAGCGTCCGACTCAGCCAGCTGAGCGCGAACCTCCTTCAACTCAGCCTCTAGGCGAGCCCGGACCGCTTCTCCTTCATCAAGGCACCGATGAAGGGCTTCAAAATCCTGAAGGGCAGCCGCCACATCGGCCTCCCTCCGCTTGATATCAGCAAGGAGGCGCTGCTCCTTGCTGAAATACTCTGACCGGGCATTGTCTACCAAGGCGATCGCCGCGTCAGCAGTCGTCTTGATAGCCTCCAGCTGCCCAGGGGAGATCCCCGTGCTCCGGTATTGCTCCAGCTCGACAAGCAGGTCTGAATGCTTGCCGGCGAGCTCGCCGAAGACACGGCTGATCATCACCTCTTCCCGAACGAGCTGACAACAAAAGAAAAATGAGAATTGTCAGGACACGAACAAAAGGGAACGACTATGGAAAGAGGAAAAAGAAACGAGGCCTTACCAGAGCGACTCGTTCGTAGTGAGACCGAAGGAACCCCTCGATCTGAGGAAGCTCCGTGGGGACGGACGAACGGTCCTTGGGAGGAATTATCCCATCAAGGAGCCGCATACACAAGTCTGGGCTACCCCGGAGGCTCTTCTGGGCAGGGCACCCCTTCTTCGAAAGGTCCCCGCAAGGGAACCAAGCACCCCGAGAGTTCGCAGCCTTGAGCGGCTGGAACAAGCTCGCCATGGAGCAATACTCCTCCCCGGGAACCCTTGAGGAGCTGGGGGCATCGGAACCCTTCTTATGGGTCCCAGACTCCTTCGGGGGGACCGCGGACGCCGTAGGAGGTGGGGGCGCCAAAGATAAAACCTTCTCCTGGCCAGCCGTAGGCCCCTGGGGGAAGGAGGGATGATCGCCGAAGCAGGAGCCTTCCCTTTGCCAGTGGAAGGACCCTCAGGAGGAGGAGGATGCTGTCCAATAGCCGGTTGCTCCTCACTCCTGACCTTCTTGGCAGGTGGAGGAGAAGGGTCTCGAACCACGTCAACCGTGGACTCTTCTGCGAAACAAAAAGAAGAAAGTCGCGTCAAACAAACGCAGGGAATTTAGAAACAAGGTGGAATATGGAAATAATGCAATATGAAATAACATACCTCGCTGGCAAGGGCCAGCAGGGGCCGAAGGAAGGGCCTCCTCTGGTTTCCTCTTGGTCGATCGCCTAGAGGGGGGAGGAGGAGAGCTCAGCAGCACTTGGTCGGAGGACAATCCCGCCGATCCCTGGTCATCAAAGAGACCTATCAGTTTTTTGCTCTTGCTTACAACCTTCCCTACAAGTAATAAAACAAGGGAAGAGTTAGAAAATTACCCAATCATCAAAGATTGGCGTGGCTTGATGAATGCCCGCCATCTCAAGGGCATTCTCGGTAGTCTCCGCCACTGAGCGGATGGACTTGAACTGAGATGACCGATGCAGCCGATATAAATCGTCGATGGCATTCCGATCACTCCCGGACAATTCTTCGAAGGAGGGAGGAAAATCCTTGTCCGGAGCAAACAATTTCCAAGGTACGCCCCCCCTTATACAAGAAGTAAAACTTCTTGTAATTGGAGTTAGTGGCCCGGAAATCATCGATCAGGCGGACATGGACGTTCCAAGCCCATCCTTGAGGGCCTCCCCACTCCGAAAACTTCGGCCAGCGGGATTGGAAGTGGTGGAGGTGGTTTGCCCCTGCTGCCAGTCGGAAGAAGCACCGGAACAGGGCCAGTGAATATACCCATTCCTGGCGTAAGCATAGGAACTTGAAGCCGACCCACATCCTGAGGGCATTCGGGACAAGCTGTGTGGGGTGAATCCCGTAAAACTGACACAAGGTCTGTAAATCCTCACAGAGAGGAAAACGCAACCCAGCATCGATCTGGGCCGCATAAATGTAAACCTCTCCATCGTGAGGAAAATGCAGACCTAGGCCAGGATACCTAGGAGCATCCTCCGCACTGAAGCCACCAAGCGCCACCATGGTCTTAAAGTAAGCCGGCTTCAGTTCGTTAGGCTTGATATCTACTCAGAATGATTCAAGTATGGCACAGCAAATATAAAAACAAAGGAAAACAGAGGATATTGCCAAAATAGAGCAATAAAAGGGCGAAAGTTTACCTTTTGGGGAAAAAATAGGCGTGTTCAGCTCAGGACCATCTACCACCACTGGGGTGGCCGCAGACCTTCCCACGTCAGGCTGTTTCCCCGCCGAGGAGGGCACAACTTCATCCCTAATGGTCAAGGGAACACCGACATTCTGAGGGGCGCTGGCTTTGTTAGCACCCTTGATGGCCATGTGTTTGACTCTCTGAGTTCTGGGGGCCATGGAAATGGTCGAAAGGAGAACTGAAGAGGATTGAAAGAGAAAGGAGAGGGATTCGCAAAGAGGCTCTGGAAATTTGGAAGAGTGAATAAGCGTAAAGAACAAAACAGAGAAATTGACGTTTCTTATATGAGCCCAAAAAGGAGTAACCGCCACGGACGAATCGAAGCGACACGGAGAATAATTGCGCCTTTTTGGAAAAAACCAAAGCAATGTCAGAATTCCAAGAGACACCTCGGGGAGACAAACGGTTGGTTGGTGCAGACAGCTGTCAGACTACCCTAGGTTTACGGAAAAGTAAATGTCAGGCGTGCCTCAAGTGACCGTTCGATTTCTGGACAACTGCGCAGTTATTAAATGCTAACAAGTCCACTAAGGAGACAAGAGGGTCGCCAGCGCACTAATAAGCGCTATTAGAAGTACCTCGGGCAGGTAGTGATCGCCTAGCCAAGAAAGATAGACTTTCATAAACCTAGATTACCTCGAGTGATCGCCAAAGGGGAATAAAAGAAAGGATATTTTTTCAACTTTGAGCGAAGAAAAAACTGCTCGCCAAACAGGCTCAAAATGCCTCAAAGGCACTGAACCATTACCAAAGACGTCACTATCTAAAACCCTACCAGGAAATCAAGCTCGACTGAAGGAACTTCAATCAAGCTTCGGGGGCAAATGTTGGGTATCGATAGTGACGGCCCAGTAAGAAAAGGCCTCGAAGGCCCAATAACTATAGAGGGGGTAAACCCATGACATCCGAACCGGATCGGCCCAAGTACAAGCCAAACTTGGCCCACCATCGAGTAATCCAGAATCGAGCCCAAAGTCTATAGAGACGCCAAAGGCTCTCAGACTGCTCGCCATTCTCTACCAAGTCGCGACCTTCCACTGCTCGACATGGGAGTGCTCGCCCCGAAGAGAGCCTTGCCTCTCTCCTCTGGTCCCACTAAACCGTTAATAACAGAGTGGCCAAGATATCCCGCATATCTCGGTCACATATTCACTAAAGATTAGATTTGGTAACTGCAATATCTCGCAGTAACTGCCATATCCCACGATCCGAATCTTCAGCAACTCAATATACATTAAGATATTCAGTTGCCTTTATACGGTTCTATCTCTCTTACCCTATAAATACCCTTGCTTTACATACGTTCTTTACGTTTTGAGTTTTATACACACATATACTCATTTAAGCATCGGAGAGGGACCCAGAGGCACCCCCTCTGTTGCGTTCCCCTACCTGCAGGTTCACCAGGAGTTGGAGCTGAAGCGTCATCTCAACCTTGTCTGGCATTCAATTCACTGCCAGATCAGCATTCAGGATTTCACGATCCAACAAGTAACAGCTAACTAAGTTTTAAATACGCACTTACTGCGACGCTGTTAACATATATATTACATCAACAAATATTGACAGTAAAACAATGAATCAGAAATAGCATTAATCCATGATGCTGTTGATGTATATTACCCTCGAATACGTATTTGTCAAGTATTTTTTTGGGACTGACACAACTAGTCGCGACAAAAGTACATACTAAAGCATTGTTTCAGCTACGACAAAACTTCCGACTAAAAAAAAACTCTATTCCCTCGAAAAATAGTGTTAAAATAAAAAATGCTTTTTAACAATGACTTCCTAGCGACAACACAATATACTCGTGGCTGTTGAGGCAGATTCTTGATAAAGCAGGTTCTAGTCTAACAACTCTCACTGGAAAACTTGTTATGGCTCGAAGCTCGACGCCAAATCGTTTGAGTGCTATGACATTTGATCGAAGCTCGACTCCTCCTGTCGATGGTTGATAGTTGCTTCTACTAATTATTCAGCAAATTTATGTCTTCGTGTCGATGGATCATGGTTAACCTCTCGGTGGCTTCCATTGTCGACATTAAAGACAGAAAACGTTATACAATTGCGAAAGCTTTAGTGAGAATGGTCTTGAGTTGAGTAATGCGGTAAACAAAGATTCATAGTATAGGGAAGAAAATGGTAATTGTTCTTTAAAAAATGGAGCTTGAAAAGATTACCAATGAAAATGAAGGAAGGGAAAGGGGAGAATGGGAGGGAGAAGATAGATTAGTGATGAAGTTGGGAGCTTGAGAAAGGAAGAGCGAGAGGGAGAAGAGAAAGAGCATCGAGAAAATGGATTTGAGAAGAAATTTAGTAGAGCACATAATTGGTGTTAAGTGCGGAAGGAGAGTGAAATTAGTGTATGAGAGAGAATCCACTATTGATGATGAGGGAGAGAGTTTAACTATCAAGAAGAAAGACATAAGAATGTGCATGTAGCGGTATATTTGTCATTTGAGAAAAATATATAGTTTTTAACAGGTTACATGTCAAACATCAGTCTAAATTTAACAGTCAAAATGACAGAAAAGTTAACGTTTCATCTAAAACCTACAATGACCAAAATAAGAAATAAATAAAAAAACCTACATAATCAAACATAGTGCATCACAAACCAACGGCCCAAAACAAGTGACATCAATTAATAGATTTCGTCAAACATATTATATATTTTTCATACTTTTGCATGTATATATGTTGAGAGATTAACATATATGTAGTTTGAGTTATATAGAGGAATTGAACTTAGAGTGAAGTTGATGGTCGATTCATGAAATTTCTTTGTGGGTTAAAAATAACTTGTTATATTAATTTATTTAGTAACTTTTTTTATATTTACACCACTCGAGAATGTAGATAAAATTGACTAACCACATAACCACTTGTCTAAACTTCTGCACTTTATTATTTAATGGTCAGTTAGGTTATATTTTTATATTTGATAAACCGATTAATACTAAAATTAGAGAAAGAGGTTATATATACTTAATATCTTACTTAATTATCTTTTATATCCTTAGACTCAAGAATTATTAAGCAACAACATGCTCGGAATGTTCGTAATAACATATTATTCAAATACATTTTAGTAAGTTGCAGTAGTTATACTTCCGTAAATTAATTATTAAGAATTAGAAATACCTCAGTCTTGAAGTTTTATGTTAAACGGTGCTTACAAGTTTCACTTATAATGAAATATTCTTATTTTCCTAAAATAACTAATTAAAAAATAATAGCAATTCTTTTAAAGTATATCAAATATTGATTAAAAACATACCGTGGTGTATGTTTTGCTTCAAAACACAACTTCAAGTTGTGCAATAAGGTGTTCTTTTTAAAACTAATCATAGTTCTTTTTGCATTTATTTTGTATTGACAAATTATTTTAGAAAAAATAATTCATGTTGTATTTTTAAAAGTAATGTATCAAAATCAAAATATGGTAAAAGGAATGGTGACCCAATTGCAAACAACCCCAAAGATTCTGTACTTGACACTTCTTTTTGTAATTTTACGTATTCTTCCTTATCTATTATTGGAAAAAGTATGAAAATAGTATAATATATTTCTATAAAATGTGTGTTTCAATTCAACATGTTTTAAATGGTCCAAAATGTTTGAAAACAATGATTTTTTTCAAAAAGTAGCTACTTTCGAAAAAATATATGAAAAAGTGTATATCGAAAAAATATATTTAGGAAAGTATGCATACGCGCGTCGCGCCTATTCAATAGGCGCACCCTAGAGAGCTCTTTGGTCATCATCAATTGAAATGTAGGATGACTCATTATAACTATGGTGAGGCAGCCTGTAGAATACTGGACCCCACTCAGGCATTAACGGAGATACTGGCTGGCCTAAGCTTAATTATGGTGTATGTGTCGCTCTCAGTCTCAACCTTCCATATAAGTCTGCCGTTGAGAATTGAGACCAACTATAGGGTTTTCGTCCTAAATAGAAATTGAGAGATAGTCTCACGCGTTGCTTCATCTCAGTATTCATATGTCCAAATTCCTCTACGCCAGTCTCACCAAATTCCTCGGCTGGTTCTCTATCAAGAGAAATCTAAAGACCCTTGCTGGTGTTGTTGGATATGCAAGTGGAAACAACGTTGATTTTAAGTCTGCTTATGGTTTTCCTCCTAGTTGATTTTAAGAGCTCTTTGGAATTACTGCTGCAAAAGAACTCAAATAAAAAGCTATAGTCATTGGAGAAACTTTACAAGATATTCGGAAGATGTACGTCTCTCTAGCCTGGTTAGTGTTAATGTGTTATGCTTATGCTTTAACAATGTTAGTATCTAAACTTCACATTTTTAGAGAACTAGCCGAGAGGCAAGAGTGGAAACCCCAAAGAGCTATTTTGCAGCAGTAATTCCTGAAAATGTCAAACTAGCTAGTGTATTTGACGAAAAGTCTCATTCAGAAACTTGTGAATATACAACTTTGTTTCAGTGTTTTACCTCGCGGATGTTGTTCAGAACAAGTTGGAAAATTTAGGACAGGAACCTAAAGTAACCCCAAAGAGCTCTTTTGCAGCAGTAGTGCCTGAAAATGTCAAACTAGCTAGTGTATTTGTCGAAAAGTCTCATTCAGAAACTTGTGAATAAACAACTTTGTTTCAATGTTTTACCTCGCGGATGTTGTTCAGAACAAGTTGGAACATTTAGGACAGGAACCTAAAGTAACCCCAAAGAGCTCTTTTGCAGCAGTAATTCCTGAAAATGTCAAACTAGCTAGTGTATTTGAAGAAAAGTCTCATTCAGAAACTTGTGAATAAACAACTTTGTTTCAATGTTTTACCTCGCGGATGTTGTTCAGAACAAGTTGGAAAATTTAGGACAGGAAAAAAGTATTTAACTTCTTATAACTTCCTTTCTTCTTTACTGGAGAGACTATCTCTCAATTTCTATTTAGGAGGAAAACAATAAGCAGGCTTAAAATCAACGTGGTTTCTGATAGACCATTGTTTCCACTTGCATATCCAACAACACCAGCCAGGGGCTTTAGATTTCTCTTGATAGAGAACCAGCCGAGGAATTTGGTGAGACTAGCGTAGAGGAATTTGGACCTGTGAATACTGGGATAAAGCAACGCGTGAGACTATCTCTCAATTTCTATTTAGGAGGAAAACCATAAGCAGGCTCAAAATCAACGTGGTTTCTGATAGACCGGTGTTTTCACGAAGGAAAAAAAAATTGTGCAATAGGCGCACCCTTGGGTCGCGCCTATTGCCGTAAGCGCGACGCGCATATGCATACTTTCCTAAAAAAAAAAATTCCCTATACACTTTTTCAAATATTTTTTCGAAAGTAGCTACTTTTTGAAAAAAATCGAAAACAATGATATTTAGTCATTCCGTCAATCCTCCGTTAAAAAATTATGCTAAATACTTTTTATATTTATAAAATTAACCAAATACTTTTTCCAAGTGTTACACTTATACCCTAAAAACTTATATTAATGTTAAAATTAAATACCAACTTCAATTGAGCGTCGATAAGGGCTCCTACAGTCTCGGTTCAGACCCAAACCAGGTAGCCCAATGTCAGAAACTTGAAATGAGTTCGTACTCAAACCATAGGACCTCGATTGGGACTCAATTAGAGCCCCAATCAGCCGAACCAGGTTGGGTTGAACCGGTTCCAATCGATTGAAGCTCCAATTGAGCCCCAATCAGGGGTCTTATGGTTTGGGTTCAGACCTAGACCAGGTCGCCCAAGGTCGGGTATCTGGTAAGGGTATGAACTCACATCAAGTCCCCAATCTTGTGCGACCTGGTCTGGGTCCGAACCTAGACCATACGACCATTGATTGGGGCTCTTGAAGTCCCAATCGGGGGTCATATGGTTTGGCTTACGACCCATACCAAGTCCCCAACCTTGTGCGACCTAGTCTGAATTTAGAACTAAACCATCAGACCCTCGATTGAGGTTCAATTTGAGCCTCAATCAATTGGACCAGGTTCGGCCCTAACCTGGTCCAGCTGATTGGGGTTCACAATTGACAGAAATTTTAAACGGAGGCTTAACGGAAGCACCAATTACCATCGTTTTTAAACATGTTAGATCATTCACCTCGTAAAAAAAAATATGTTGATGCAAATAACATTTTTGTGCAAATGTGTTATACTATTCACTTATTTATTTTGATGATGGAGTTTTCTTTAAGAACTAATTTAGAGTGCATTATTATTCAATAGTCTCCGCATTTATAATATGTGCCATGTGCCCCCAATCTTTACTAGATGGTACATATGTTCATTTTTTTTCTAAAGAAATCGTATTATTTTCAATTTCACAACTAGTACCAAGCATTACTATAAGAATTTGCATGATAAATAAAAAGTCACTATAAGAAAGTAGGATTATAGTCGCGGCGTAAAATCGTTGCTAAGTTGGGTTTTCCGCTGCTAAGATGACATGCCGCTGCTAAGTGTCGTGCGTGAAAGCCCCGATGCTAAATGTGAGCCGCTGCTGGAATGAACAGTTGGTCATACCTTTAGCATCAATATATTGTCAATGGTGTTCATGCGTAATTAGTGTTGGTTCTAATTGGATGCTATATATGTGTTTCAGATACAATGTGAATTGATGGTAAAATGGATCTATCGGCTACAACATATATGTGTTGTTGTTTCATGTTTGTTGTGTCTATCATCTGGGGATACAGTAAGGTTGTATTAACGTCAACAAGTATTTAGAAACTAATTATATATAAATAGCGTTCCATAACGTTTAATGCAAGAAAATGTTAATACAATCTAAGTTTGTGGTCGATGCAAGTCACAAGTGCGACCTAAATTGCACTGTTTGCTTGGTGTTGAGGTTATTGTCTACGTTTAGCCACAGTAATTGTCGTTGTCTACCTTACGACGTTTGTTGCAGTTAAAAAGTAATTGCATCAGTTTTTTTTTCTGAATGTATTTGGCGTATGTATTGGTAATCAAATTTTCGATGCTAATATAACTATACCAGTTTCAGAATAAATTTTTCAGATTTTCACCAGCTAGACATTACATAATGCATACCACCCAGAACCAACCATTCATACATATCCATACAAAGTGTCCAACCTCAGCATAAACAGAGCACATAATAAATTTGGCATATACATGTGGTCCAAAAGGACCAAAACACATAACAAACAAAAACAAAATACTGTTAAGATGTTCCTGCATTACAAAATGGCACAGTCGCTGTTTCAAGACAAATACTATACTAGACCTAACCCAACTTGGACATCAAGCAAGTGAAAATGATTACCTAAAGCAAGTGTTGCGTCATATGTCAAACATTTCGATCTGCAAAAACGCCAATAGGTTGAATTAGAACAACCTCACATTAACATGCCTCAAAAACAGAGTAGCATCACTCAAACAAAGACTTATTTACTGTACCTTATGGATCTGAATCTTCGAGCAATGCACCATTGGCTTGCAGTGCCCTTCTCATGAAGGCCATATCTCTTTGGACTACCGTCATGTTTTCCTGGAACTTCATTAGAGTTAATGTCGCTTCCTCCGCCTTCCTTGAACTCTCATCCGCCTTCTTTGAGCTCTCCTCCGCTAACTTCTTCAGTTCTGCAGTTTCAGCTCTAGCTAGCACTACTTTTTTCCCTCGCTTTCTTTAACTGCTCACTCTCAATCATCCGTGCAATTTTGGATACACGAGATTGGCGACGCTCAGGCTTACGAATTTCGTCATAAAGTGCATCCTTGTCAACGAGAATGTCCTCTTCAACATGCAGTGCAGCAACCCTTTGTTCAACTGCAGCTTACAACTAGTACAATTCAATCTCATGTGTTAGGTGTGAAACATTTAAAAAATTAAGAAGGAAGAGGAGGTCTTATCGCCTACCAGGATTGCTTGACTTTTCAGATCTCGAGGAACCCCCTTCTTGTCCACATGGGTCTTCCGAAACATGTGGTATTCACCCAGATGCACCCCATTATTGTTCATAATCTGCATTTTTAAAAACAAGCACTGTAACTGAGTGGTTAATATATTCTGAAGAGTGTGGGTGTATGGGTTCATTACCTCTTTCTGTTCCCTCTTGGCAAAGCTGCATGTCCCCGCAGTGTGCCTGGTCACTTGGTGAGCTTTGTTTGCTTTATTACGCTCGCTCCCCACCTTCAATTCAAGTATGAGGACACAAACAGTCATATGGTTAATAAGATATAAAAACTTGCTATAAACCGCAGTAAAGCATAAAAGAACAAGATTGGGTCATTTTAACCACCTGAAACTCCTCTGAACTGAACCAATTCACTAGCCACGACCAATATTCTTTCACCACGACCGGCGGGATGTTCTGTATCCTTTCTTCATCGGTAAGGTATCTGTCATAATACTTTCTTTTCAGGTTGGCCCAGTAATTCATGTACTTCTCTCTCAGTGTGCATACAATCAGTTGCTTCAAGTTATCATCTTCAGGGATAACAAACTTTTCATGCGAAGCAACAATAGTTGATTAACGTTTAAAATCGTAATGTTGCAAACATACACATTCTGTCTTATTGAACAACAACCGTTAAGAAAGAGCATGTAAGTGTACTTACTCCAACGAGCATTAGCATTTTGTCCTCGTGATCAATAGGTTCCTTTGGGATCTCTTTCCAGTCTTTCACCATCAATGGTGCATTCGTTCGTTTCCGTACGATGCACCCACACCATGAGGCAAACACCGATGCATTCTTTGAGCAGACCTTTCCCTGAGCATTAAACCGTAACTCTTCTTTTTCATTGATTCCATTTCTTGATAGCTTAATACACCTAGTCCGACCCTTCCGTAGCTTCTCAGCTGCTGACCTTAAACCTTCATCTTGCACCCTTAAACCTTCATCTTGCACTTCTAAACCTTCATATGTACTTAATATCAAACACATGACCATATGAATAAAGGATTCAATAACTTCCAATAGTTGTTGGCTGGTTTGGTTTACACATAGACTTACCCTGTTCGGTCGCATGCTCTTCCACCAATGGATCTTCATGCTGTGTTTCCTCTGCTGGAATTTCTTCAACTCGGGTGGGGTGGGGGGGTCCAAAGACAAGTAAGCAGATGGAATAGCAAGAACATGAACCGTACCTTTGGTGCTAGGTCTGCAGAACTTCTTGAAGATAAACCGTCCCTTTGAATCGTCGGAGGAGAGGATCTTTCGGTGGGAAATGGAGAGTACAACCCAAGAACACGGGTAGAAGGAGTGATTCCGCGGTAAATTACAGAGAAATTGCAAAAGCTGCAGAAATGGTGGGACCGCGTTGTCATGTCATCTTAATTTTGAATGACATTTTCTTCGAAGAGGGGTAATGTGCCGATGCAGAAGGTGTTGCCTGCTTGGACACCGAGTGGTCTTCAACCGAAAAGAATAGGGCTTCGGTCCAATAATTATAGGATGAAGACAACAACATGCATGAACAAGTTCAACCCTATGCAATAATTTGTCAATAATTTATTTTATCGAATTATTTACGAATCAAGTATGGGTGGCAAAGCCTGACCCAACTCGTGGGGTGACCCGCCCACGGGTCGTGTTTTTGTTAATGTTTTTGAACCATGGATCATTTGGGTCGTAGATTGGGCTCTGAATTTATACCGCATATACAATTAAAAGAATAATCTGAGAGCTTAATGGACCAACTAATGAACCCGGTTCAGTATACAACAGTGAGTATCTATTCTTTTTCATTTCTTTATATAATTCATGTACATGAGACTGTCAAAGCACTTAACTAATACTGAGTAAGTAGAATTTTATTAGTTTTCCAAACATTTAGTCAAGTCTTCTGCTGAAAAGAATGTGTAGGTCGTTGGAGGAACCTAAACATAATCCATATGCCATAGGTCCATTATACATAATCCATTATATTAGTGTATATTGTAAATCATCACCGAACCAACTAAGTTGGTGTAATGGTTTAGAGTAGATTGAATAATAATTAAACAGAATATTATACTAAAATTGGTACAAGAAGTGGTACGACCCTAAAGGTTTTTAATATAATATACAATTACAACATATAATATAATAGGGGCGTACAAACTTGTATATACTGTATATAATACAAACTTGTACATATAATACAAACTTATATATATTGTATATACAAACTTGTAATGTTGTATATACAAACTTGCATGTAAGTGTATATATTGTATATGCAAACTTATAATACAAACTTGTAAATATTGTATATACAAACTTGTACATATAATACAATATTATATGTAGTTATATAACTTGCACATTGGGGTTCTGGTCTCTAACTAATTGAATCAAGCTGAAATTTTTAGGTAACTAATTGAGCCTAACATATCTTACGTATGCTCAAGATACTATAGGGCTCCAGAATTGATTTTTGGTGCGGTTGAATATACAACTGCCATTGATATGTGGTATGTTGGATGTGTCATGGCTGAGCTTCTGTTGGGACACATAAGGGTCTTGATTAATTCTGTATTTTCATGCCAAAACACTCAAAGGAAAGTCTTACAAGTTGTTTACTGCTCACTTTCTTATATTCTTTTTTTGTTTCGTATTCTGATGTAGCCTCTATTTTCTGGGGAGAGTGCAGTTGATCAGCTCGTGGAGATAATAAAGGTTTGATTTTGCTCCACCCTCACTAATTTTCATGATTTAGATAGTGCCTATTTCTCTTAAATGGTTTATAAGCTTTTTATATTGATTCTATCTATTATGGACACAGATCTTAGGAACGCAAATAAGATAAGATATTAAGTGCATGAATCCCAATTATCATGAATTCAAGCTTCCTCAATTGTGTATTAATTGCTGGGATTGTCATATTGTGTTGGGATTGTCATATTGTCATATTGTGCTGGGAAACTGCAGTTCTATCAAATGAGCTCGGATTGTCATATTCTGCATTCCACAATTGATGTTTTTTTTGTTGCAAAATTGGATGGTGCATCCCCTGAGCTTTGTAGCCGCCTCATTCCCGATCATGAAAGGAACAAAATCTTGCCTAAATAACGTAAATGGGATTCTTCATTTATATTTGCTGTTAAAATTGAAGCCAAGAGGACTGTAGAAGACAATCATCCATCAAGAAAAGACTGCTAAATATTTGTAGGGTAGACAAGAAGGTCGATACACATTGGGTTTGCATTATGCTGCATTATATAGAAACTGTCTGTCTACCTTGTTGGCTGGTTTGTTGTTTATGTCTGTTACATCGTGTTGTTTATGTCTGTTGAAACAAGCGAACAAGTAGACAAAGCAGTAGGGAAGATGCAACAGGGATGATCAGCAGGGATGAACAACAGTTTTACAGAAAACATGTCAACGAACATAAGTTTTATTTACAACACTTGCATTTACAGCAATGTACATACATTAAAACATCAATTTACACCAATGTACAACAATTTACACCAATGTACATCAATTTACAACAATATAATGTATATACATTGAAACATCAATTTACACCAATGTACAACAATTTACAAAATTGTATACAAACAGTATTGTATACCAAATATAAACAGAATGTATACAACATTAATATAAACAGCATTGCTCAACTAATTGAGCAGCAAACAACATTACTATAAACAGAATATTTACAGAATGTATACAACCAGAATGTAGTCAGAGCAATATATAAGCAGAATTGTATAATCAAATGGCTACACTCTTAAAGTCTACATAACAAATGTCAAAAACAGAAAACAAATGGGAATAACCTAAAGTCTACATAACAAACATAACAGAATTGTAGAACACAAGTCTGAACACAATGTAACCCTCAACCTACAGTACAAACTGAACATACAATAACAATAGTTGTAGGTGTTTAACCTAAAGCCTTTGTCAGTTGTTGGGTATCGATAGTGACGGCCCAGTAAGAAAAGGCCTCGAAGGCCCAATAACTATAGAGGGGGTAAACCCATGACATCCGAACCGGATCGGTCCAAGTACAAGCCAAACTTGGCCCACCATCGAGTAATCCAGAATCGAGTCCACAGTCTATAGAGACGCCAAAGGCTCTCAGACTGCTCGCCATTCTCTACCAAGTCGCGACCTTCCACTGCTCGACATGGGAGTGCTCGCCCCGAAGAGAGCCTTGCCTCTCTCCTCTGGTCCCACTAAACCGTTAATAACAGAGTGGCCAAGATATCCCGCATATCCCGGTCACATATTCACTAAAGATTAGATTTGGTAACTGCAATATCTCGCAGTAACTGCCATATCCCACGATCCGAATCTTCAGCAACTCAATATACATTAAGATATTCAGTTGCCTTTATACGGTTCTATCTCTCTTACCCTATAAATATCCTTGCTTTACATACGTACTTTACGTTTTGAGTTTTATACACACATATACTCATTTAAGCATCGGAGAGGGACCCAGAGGCACCCCCTCTGTTGCGCTCCCCTACTTGCAGGTTCACCGGAGTTGGAGCTGAAGCGTCATCCCAACCTTGTCTGGCATTCAATTCACTGCCAGATCAGCATTCAGGATTTCACGATCCAACATTTGGCGCCGTCTGTGGGAAACGAGCAATTAAGCCATGAGAACTCGATCCCAAAGCAACCGTCGGAATCAGACTAGGGAGCGATCCTCAGATAGCTCTGATTCCGCCGCCGCTTCACCGCTTCAACAGGAACCTGCCAGCCGAGCAGGAGTTAATGCTGTTCCTCTGCGGACAGCCCGAGAACATGTCGGTGATTCAAGACCGACCCCAGCTGCTGATCAAAACGGAGCCCCTGCACCGCAGACAGTCCACATTGCGGGGCAGAATATTAATTTAACCCCCGAGATGGTCTCCTTGCTGGAAGCCATCCTAGGACAGGCGCGCCGCCAGGCCCCTGCTCCTCAGGAAAACAATCCCTCTGCTCCTAAGGAAAATCACCGCCCTGCTGCCACAGGGCCTTCACCTTCAGAAGCGGCCAATCCTAGTCCTGCTGCGCATCAGGAGGATCAGGAGATGACGTCAGGTCAGCAGTCCCTACCTCCAGCGCACACCAAGGAGCCAGCAGCCGCATATACTGCCAATCCTTCCGGTCCGCCTCCACCCGGAAGCCTCTCCCATGTACTGCACTGTGGAGCAGATGGATGACCTCCTCAACAAAAGGCTCCAGGAAAGACAGTTGACAGTCATAGCTCCCTTCAAGGAGCAGTCCTCTCATCCATTCACCGACGCGCTCGTCGCTATCAAAATCCCGAAGGATGTGGTTGCTCGGGCCATACCTGAGTATAGCGGTGGAGGAGATCCCACCGTACATGTCAACAAGCATGAGGCCTCCCTTCTGGGTAAGTCAAACGATCCCAATCATTTGGCTTTGCTATTTCCATCTACTCTTTCGGGTTCGGCTTCGTCCTGGTTCTTCGGCCTCCCTGCAGGATCAATCGGAACTTGGGCAGAGTTAAGAAGCAAGTTCCTGGAGAGATACATGGGCGAGCGCCAGTTGCTGAAGAGCGTGGTCGCCCTTGACTCGGTCAAACAGCAGCCTGGAGAGTCGCTGTCCAACTTCTACGGGCGTTTTCATCAAAACGTCACAGAATTAGATCGCCGAATCTCGGATGGGGAGATCATTCGAGCATTCTACAGAGGTCTGGATGTGGCCAACAAGGCCTCGAGAAAGCTGCGAAACAGCTATCACGTAAAGGAGATAGAGACATTGGAGGAGTTGGCATCCAGAGCGAAAGGTTTCATAGACCTTGAGCGCGCAAACATCGAGGCTAACCTCCTGACGACCTCGCTAAGGGTAACCCCTGAACCCCGACGCGATGGTAAGAAGGAGGTCAAGAAGGAGAAAAAGGGAAAAGAAAGTAAGCCGCGAGTCGAGTCTCTTCCAGCGCCTCGCCATCCAGAGGTCCCTGAGTACTTCACGCCTTTAAATAGGCAGATCTCAGCGGTACTAGTCGAGATGGAGAGGAGATCCTTGGCGAGGCCACCGATGCCTCGCCGAGGTGGGTTACCCATGGGCAAGGATGTCGAGAGCTATTGCAGATACCACAAGTGCAAGGGCCATAAGACAGACGATTGCAAGATTCTGAAACGAGATATAGAGAGGCTGATTCAGGGGGGAATGTTGAAGGAATTTGTGGCAGGGCGAGACCGAAACGCCCCCCAGGAGACATCGTTCACCAGCCCCTGCGGATCAAGCTGAGCCTTCTGGAAGCAAGAGGAGAGTGAATCTGATTGCGGGAGGATTCGGCGCAGGCGGCGAGAGGTCAAACTCCAGAGAGGTCTACGCCACTCAGATCTCTACGGCAGTTCAGTTGGGGAAGCGACCCCGACCTGAAGAAAACATTGTCATCTCATTCTCTGAAGATGATTTGACACATGTCACCACGCCCCACAACGATGCTCTGGTCATTACGGCAGATATTGACGGCTGTGATGTTGCAAGGATTCTGGTCGACGGAGGCAGCTCGACAGACATCCTGTTTCTGGACGCCTTCGAAAAGATGGGCAAATCAAAACGCGACCTGAAGAGGGTCGACTTTCCGCTGATCGGATTTGCGGGAAGGACAACTTATCCACTGGGGGCTATAACCATGCCAGTGATTTTTGGCGAGGGGTGGAAAAGCATCAAGGTGTCGGTCACTTTCCTGGTGGTCGATTCACCTACATCCTACAACGCCATTATAGGGAGAACCACGATCAACCCAAATAAGATTGTGGCCTCCACTGTCCACCAGAAGATGAAGTTCCCTACTCCGAACGGGATCGGAGAAGTGCTCGGAGATCAGCCTTCCTCGCGGCAATGTTATGTGAACTGTTTACGCAGGAAGAACCAAAGGGAGGCACTCGCCATCGAGACAGAGGCCGATCCCCGCGAGGACTTGGCTCGACCAGCACCCATGGAGGAATTGGAGGAGGTCGAGATCGATGGTCCGGACAAAAAGGTGCGCATTGGGACCACCTTGAAAGAGGATCAGAAGGAGGCCATGACCGCTCTCCTCAAGGAATTCAAAGAGCTCTTTGCCTGGCAGCCGAGCGACATGCCAGGAATCAGCACAGATATTATCTCGCATGAGCTCAGGATAGACCCCTCCATCAAGCCGATCGCCCAAAAGAGAAGATCGTTCGGAACTGATAAACGTTTGGCGATCAGGCAGGAAGTCGGCAGGTTGATTGAAGCTGACTTCGTCAGAGAGGTAAGATTCCAGAGCTGGGTAGCCAACCCAGTTTTGGTCAGGAAATCTAATGGCAAGTGGAGGATGTGCGTCGACTTCCGCGACTTAAACAAGGCTTGCCCCAAAGATTCATATCCCCTTCCAAGAATTGATCAGCTAGTCGATGCTACCTCGGGTCATGAGATGCTGAGCTTCATGGACGCCTATTCAGGCTACAACCAGATCAGAATGCATCCAGACGACGAGGCCCACACTGCTTTCTATGCTGACGGGGACATTCTATGCTACAAGGTGATGCCCTTTGGTCTCATCAATGCCGGGGCAACTTATCAGCGGATGGTGAACCGACTGTTCCAGGACATGCTGGGAAGGAACATGGAGGCCTACGTGGATGATATGCTCGTTAAATCCATCAAAGGCAATCCTCATACCACCGACCTCCGTGAAGCTTTTGAATGCATGAGGAGACACAGCGTTCGCCTGAACCCAGCAAAGTGCGCCTTTGGAGTCAAGTCCGGGAAGTTCCTGGGTTTTATGGTCAGCGAAAGGGGCATTGAAGCAAACCCGGAAAAGCTAAAGGCCATAGAAGAAATGAAGTCACCAACCTGCCATAAGGAAGTCCAATGCCTGAACGGCCGACTAGCTGCTCTTAACCGCTTCCTCTCCAAAGCAAGCGACAAGTCCCTCCCGTTCTTCAAAACCTTGAGGGCCAACCGTAAGTTCGAATGGACGCCAGACTGCGAGGAAGCATTCCAGTCCTTGAAAAGGCATATTCAAACACTCCCAGCTCTGGCAAAACCCGTTCCAGGCGAGCAGCTTTTCCTCTATTTAGGCATTAGCGATGTGGCAGCCAGTGCTGTTTTAATAAGGGAGGAGAATAATGTTCAGAGTCCGGTGTATTTCATTAGCAAAATGTTCAACTCAGCAGAAATAAAATATGTCCAGATTGAGAAGTATCTCTATGCCTTAGTTATTGCTGCTCGGAAGCTGAGACCTTACTTTCATGCGCACGACATCACGGTCCTCACCAATCAACCTCTCAAAAACTTCCTGATGAAGCCAGATTCTTCAGGAAGAATGGTCAAGTGGGCGATCGAGCTCAGCGAGTTCAGGATCAAATTTGCGCCAAAAACGGCCATCAAAGGTCAAGCACTAGCTGATTTCATAGTGGAAAGCACGAGTAACGGTCAAGCGGAGGCAGAAAACAGGCCAAGTCAGTCAGCAAACGACAATCAAATCTGGGAACTCTATACGGATGGGTCTTCATCAAAAGAAGGCTCGGGGGCAGGTTTAATTCTTATTCCTCCTGAGGGCGAGCCTCTGAAATACGCGATCGCCTTGACATTCCCGGCGACCAATAACGAAGCAGAATATGAGGCTCTTATCACTGGACTCAGACTGGCAAAAGGAATGGGTATAACAGCGCTTAAAGTAAAAAGTGATTCAGAACTTATTGTCAATCAGGTTAATGGCGCCTACGAGGCAAAGGGAGAAAAGATGAAGAAATATCTCGGCATCGCCAAAAAACTAGTTGTGGAAATCCCAAATTTCGCGATTGAGTTTATTCCTCGCCAAGAAAACCAGATGGCAGATTCTTTGAGTAAGCTAGCCTTCGGAGGGGCGACAATCCAGGATGTGCAATTTCTGGAAAAGGCCCTATGTTCAGTCCTTGAAAACAGAGCGGAGGTCTTCAACATTCAAGAACAGGTCACCTGGATGACCCCGTTCCAGAATTATTTGAAAGAAGGCATCCTCCCAGAGGACGAAGGCGAATCCACTAGGATTAGAAGACTCGCAGCCAGTTATCTAATCATCGATGGAGAACTCTATAGAAGAGGTTATTCGACGCCTTACTTGAGATGTGTTGCTCTACCCGAAACAGAAAAAGTTCTTCGAGAAGCTCATGAAGGGGCAGCGGCATGTCATGAAGGTGCTCGTTCACTAAGCAGGAAAATATTCAGACTGGGATATTACTGGCCGACCTTGGGAAAAGACGCAGCCGAATTAACACAGAAGTGTGAAATTTGCCAGCAGTTTGCACCACGATCGGGTCGACCATCGACATTATTATCCCCAATGGCGGGTGCCTGGCCCTTCGCTCAATGGGGAATCGATATATTGGGTCCTTTTCCCATTAGCACTGGTCAGCGTACTCACATTATAGTGGCGATCGACTACTTCACTAAGTGGGTAGAGGCGAAAGCTCTAGCTTCGACAACGGAATTCCAAGTTATCAAGTTCATGCAGGTCAACATATTCTCCAGGTTTGGTATTCCCAAAATACTCATCAGCGATAATGGTCCGCAATTCGTTGGAAAGGAATTGAAATGGCTCTGTGAAGAGTATCACATCGACCATCGCTTCAGTTCAGTACATCACCCTCAAACGAATGGGCAAGCTGAAGCAGCCAACAAGGTTGTCTTAGCAGGACTCAAGAAAAGGGTTCGAGCATTCAAAGGGAACTGGGCAGACGAACTGGAAAACGTATTATGGGCCAGCAGAACAACGCCTAAGGCGGCCACAGGAGAAACGCCTTTCAGTTTAGTGTACGGATCAGAAGCAGTAGCACCAACTGAATTAGCAGTGCCTACCCACAGAGTCCTACACTTTAACGCGGAGGCAAATGAGATCGAGCGCAGAACTGACCTCGACTTGGCAGAGGAAAAGAGATGGCTCTCGGAAAAAACACAGGCAAAAATGCGCTTGGCGACCGCTCGGTATTTCAACAGAAAAGTTAGCGCTCGCCAATTTTTCGTGGGGGAGATGGTTATGAGAAGGAATGAATTTACAAGGCTGGACAGTAAAAACAAACTTTCAGCCAAATGGGAAGGACCATACAAAGTAGTAGAGATCGCCGCACCAGGATCCTACTATTTGGAAACCACCGAAGGCGAGAGGTTACCTCGTCCATTTAATTCAGAGCATTTAAGAAGATTTTATGCATAGCTTGTAATCAAACGGATTATGTCAATAAAAGAAAGCCATTCCTTCACAAAGCGTGTCCACTCGAAGCAAGCTGAAGCCAAAAAGCCCTGACGCCAAAGTCAGGCCTCAAAAAGCCCTAGCAACAAAGCTAGGCCAAAAGCCCTAGCACCAAAGCTAGGCCAAAAGCCCTGACGCCAAAGTCAGGCCTCAAAAAGCCCTAGCAACAAAGCTAGGCCAAAAGCCCTAGCAACCAAGCTAGGCCAAAAGCCCTGACGCCAAAGTCAGGCCTCAAAAGCCCTAGCAACAAAGCTAGGCCAAAAAGCCCTAACAACAAAGTTAGGCCCAAAAGCCCTAGCAACAAAGCTAGGCCAAAAAGCCCTGTCGCCAAAGACAGGCCAAAAGCCCTAACAACAAAGTTAGGCCAAAAGCCCTAGCAACAAAGCTAGGCCAAAAAGCCCTGTCGCCAAAGACAGGCCAAAAGCCCTAACAACAAAGTTAGGCCAAAAGCCCTAGCAACAAAGCTAGGCCAAAAAGCCCTGTCGCCAAAGACAGGCCAAAAGCCCTAACAACAAAGTTAGGCCAAAAAAGCCTTAGTAACAAAACTAGGCCACAAAAGCCCTAACAACAAAGTTAGGCCTCAAAAAACCTGACGCCAAGAGTCAGGCAAAGCCCTGACGCCAAAGTCAGGCCAAAAGACCTAGCAAAATGTTAGGCAAAATGAAAGCCCTGACGCCAAAGTCAGGCCAAAGAAAGTTTAGGCGATCACTATCGATGATAAAGCCTGACAAATTACAAATCCCTTGTTATTAGGCCAACACCTCAAAGGTTTAAACTTCAAAGAAGGTAATATCTCTTTGAACTTAGAAGTTTACGCTTTTAAGTGTCAAAAGTATTATCCTTAGAAAGTTTAACTTATGATGGGTCTACGGCTTTAAGGGTCGACGACATTACAAAGCAAGAAAAAAGTGGAAAGTAATTATGAGTAAGATATTGGATAGCTAAATATGTTCGAAGTCGATTAAAGGCTCAAGAATATAAAAGCATTCAATAGAAAAATCCAAGTCTTCGACAGATAATTACAAACCAAAAACAGAAAATACAAAAATGGCTATCTAAAAAAGAAAAATACGGTCGCCAAGGAGTTAGGTACTTCAAGCTTTGGGGTTCTCGGGGGCAAAGACGCTCTGCTCGCCTTCGGGGGCAGAAGTATCGGGCTCGCCTTCAGGAGCAGCCTCCCCAGCAACAGAGGGCTGCGAAGGCTGACTCCGCAGGAAGGTCTTCAAGGAGGCAACTTCCCCAAGAGGAAAGTGGGGATCGACCGCCTGGACCTCCTCCACCAGGCCTTGAAGAAATTCGGCAATCGCCGACTTCATCACCTTCAAGGCCTGGTCCTCAAAGTCTTCGGAGGCCTTGAACTCCTCAATCACGGCATGGGGTGAAGGAACCGCTTTCAGCTGATCAGCCAGTCGGTTCTTTTCCTCCTCTAGGGCGACCCCCCTAGCTTCGGCAGCATCCCTCTGGGCCTCCGCGGCGACCCTAAGAGCGTCTGACTCGACCAACTGGGCACGAGCTTCCTTCAACTCGGCCTCCAGGCGAGCACGGACCGCCTCCCCTTCATCAAGGCACTGATGAAGGGCCTCAGCTTCATGAAGGAAGGCTGCAGCATCAGCCTCCCTCTTCTTGACATCAGCAAGGAGGCGCTGCTCCTTCCTGAAATACTCCTCCCGGGCGCCGTCCACCAAGGTGATTGCCATGTCAGCAGTCTTCTTGATGGCCTCCAACTGCCCGGGGGTGACCCCTGTGCTTCGGTATTGCTCCAGCTCGACAAGCAGATCAGAGTGCTTGTCGGCGAGCTCGCCGAAAACGCGGCCGAGGATCACCTCTTCCCGAACGAGCTGACAACAAAAGCACAAGGAAAATGTCAAGTCATCAAAATGAAAAGGAATGACAAGGAATAAATAATGGAAAGAGGGCGAAATCATACCAGGGCAACTCGTTCGAAGTGGGTCCGTAAGAACCCCTCGATCTGAGGAAGCTCCGTAGGGACAATCGAACGGTCCTTGGGAGGAATTATCCCATCAAGGAGCCGCATGCACATATCCGGGCTACCCCGTAGGCTCTTCTGGGCGGGGTACCCCTTCTTGGCAAGGTCCCCACAAGGGACCCAAGGCCTCCGAGAGTCCCCAACCTTAAAAGGCTGGAACAAGCTCGCCATGGAGCAGTACTCCTCGGCGGGAGCCCTCGAGGAGCTGGAAGCAGCAGGCCCCTTCTTTTGGGCCCCAGACTCCTTAGTAGGAGCCGTGGGCACTGAAGAGGCGGGAGGCGCCAAAGACAAGGCCTTCTCCTTAGCGGCGGAAGGGCCCTGAAGAGAGGGAGAAGGAGACGCCGTGTCCAAACCCTTCCCTTTGCTGGCAGAAAGGCCCTTAGGAGGGGAAGGAGAAGGATGTTGGTCGACATCAGGGTGCTCTTCACTCCTGACCTTCTTAGAAGGAGGAGGAGGAGGGTCCCGGGCCACGTCCGCCAAGGACTCCACTGCAAAGCAACAAGACAATAAGTCAGGAGTCAGAGAACCGCAGAATGTAAAAACATTAAATCAACAAAAGGCGAGGTAGTACCTGGTTGGCGAGGGCCAGTAGTGGCCGAAGGAAGCGTCTCCTCGGGCTTCCTCTTGGTCGAACGCCTAGAAGGAGGAGGGGGAGAGCTTAGCAGCACCTGGTCGGAGGACAATCCCGCCGATCCCTGGTCATCAAAGAGACCTATCAGTTTTTTGCTCTTGCTTACAACCTTCCCTACAAGTAATAAAACAAGGGAAGGGTTAGAAAATTACCCAATCATCAAAGATTGGTGTAGCTTGATGAATGCCCGCCATCTCAAGGGCATTCTCGGTAGTCTCCGCCACTGAGCGGATGGACTTGAACTGAGATGACCGATGCAGCCGATATAAATCGTCGATGGCATTCCGATCACTTCCGGACAATTCTTCGAAGGAGGGAGGAAAATCCTTGTCCGGAGCAAACAATTTCCAAGGTACGCCTCCCTTATACAAGAAGTAAAACTTCTTGTAATTGGAGTTAGTGGCCCGGAAATCATCGATCAGGCGGACATGGACGTTCCAAGCCCATCCTTGAGGGCCTCCCCACTCCGAAAACTTCGGCCAGCGGGATTGGAAGTGGTGAAAGTGGTTAGCCCCTGCTGCCAGCCGGAAGAAGCACCGGAACAGGGCCAGTGAATATACCCATTCCTGGCGTAAGCATAGGAACTTGAAGCCGACCCACATTCTGAGGGCATTCGGGACAAGCTGTGTGGGGTGAATCCCGTAAAACTGACACAAGGTCTGTAAATCCTCACAGAGAGGAAAACGCAACCCAGCATCGATCTGGGCCGCATAAATGTAAACCTCTCCATCGTGAGGAAAATGCAGACCTAGGCCAGGATACCTAGGAGCATCCTCCGCACTGAAGCCACCAAGCGCCACCATGGTCTTAAAGTAAGCCGGCTTCAGTTCGTTAGGCTTGATATCTACTCAGAATGATTCAAGTATGGCACAGCAAGTATAAAAACAAAGGAAAACAGAGGATATTGCCAAAATAGAGCAATAAAAGGGCGAAAGTTTACCTTTTGGGGAAAAAATAGGCGTGTTCAGCTCAGGGCCATCTACCACCACTGGGGTGGCCGCAGACCTTCCCACGTCAGGCTGTTTCCCCGCTGAGGAGGGCACAACTTCATCCCTAATGGTCAAGGGAACACCGACATTCTGAGGGGCGCTGGCTTTGTTAGCACCCTTGATGGCCATGTGTTTTATTCGCTGACTTCTAGGGGCCATGGAAATGGTCGAAATGAGAACTGAAGAGGATTGAAAGAGAAAGGGAAGGTTTGCAGCGAAGTTCTGAAAATCTGAAGGAGTGGATAAGCGTAAAAAACAAAATGCAGAAACTGACGTTTCCTATATAGACCAAAAGGGGAGTAACCGCCACGAGCAAATCGAAGCGACGCAGAGGAATAATTGCACCCTTTTGGAAAAAACCGAAGCAATGTCAGAATTCCAAGAGACAACGGTTGGCTGGTACAGACAGCTGTCAAGCTACCCTGGGTTTACGGAAAAGTAAATGTCAGGCGTGCCTCAAGTGACCGTTCGATTTCTGGACAACCGTGCAGTTATTAAATGCTAAAATTCCACTAAGGAGACAAGGTGGTCGCCAACGCACTAATAAAGCTTTAGCAGAAATACCTCGGGTAGATAATGATCGCCTAACTAAGAAAGATAAACTTCCATAAGCCTGAGTCACCTCGAGTGATCGCCAAAAGGGAATAAAAGGAAGGATATTCTTTCGGCTTTGAACAGAGAAGGAATTGCTCGCCAAATGAGCTCGAAGTGTCTCAAAGGCACTGAACCATTACCAAAGACGTCACTATCTAAAACCCTACCAGGAAATCAAGCTCGACTGAAGGAACTTCAATCAAGCTTCGGGGGCAAATGTTGGGTATCGATAGTGACGGCCCAGTAAGAAAAGGCCTCGAAGGCCCAATAACTATAGAGGGGGTAAACCCATGACATCCGAACCGGATCGGTCCAAGTACAAGCCAAACTTGGCCCACCATCGAGTAATCCAGAATCGAGTCCACAGTCTATAGAGACGCCAAAGGCTCTCAGACTGCTCGCCATTCTCTACCAAGTCGCGACCTTCCACTGCTCGACATGGGAGTGCTCGCCCCGAAGAGAGCCTTGCCTCTCTCCTCTGGTCCCACTAAACCGTTAATAACAGAGTGGCCAAGATATCCCGCATATCCCGGTCACATATTCACTAAAGATTAGATTTGGTAACTGCAATATCTCGCAGTAACTGCCATATCCCACGATCCGAATCTTCAGCAACTCAATATACATTAAGATATTCAGTTGCCTTTATACGGTTCTATCTCTCTTACCCTATAAATATCCTTGCTTTACATACGTACTTTACGTTTTGAGTTTTATACACACATATACTCATTTAAGCATCGGAGAGGGACCCAGAGGCACCCCCTCTGTTGCGCTCCCCTACTTGCAGGTTCACCGGAGTTGGAGCTGAAGCGTCATCCCAACCTTGTCTGGCATTCAATTCACTGCCAGATCAGCATTCAGGATTTCACGATCCAACATCAGTCATCTCCCAGGTCATCATTGGATGAAGACCCAGAGTCTTGCTCGGAGTCGTACAAGTCTTCCTCTCATTCTGAGTCGGTCCCACCAGATGAAGAATAGTTGCTATGTTCCACGCCAACAGATGTTGCGTCCTCTTCTTCAAGAATGTCCGGTCCTTCGCGAATGTCATTGTTTCGCATAACATCACTAACGAGATCGGTTTGTACCTCTACTGCATCAATGTCGTTCATACACCAATCGAGCCCCTCGTCAACCTGATCGACATGCGGGACATTAGCAACCACTGTAATAGAGGTTTCCTGGTACAACTCAACAGATTCTCCAGACATTTGTCCGCCAAGGACGAACCGCCTTTTGGCCTCTTCAGTCAACACAGTGCTCCAATCTTTATTATTATTGTCAGTCAAGTAGAAAACCTGTGTTGCTTGGGATTCCAGTACATATGGTTCATCCGTGGATAAATAGTTTGTTGTGTTAACACAAACAAACCCGTACTCATCCACTTTCATGCCATTGGATGATGACAGTACGTTGTACCAGTCACATTTGAACAAAACAATGCTGAGATCTCCAAGATATTGAACCTCCACTACTTCCCTTAACACTATGTAATAATCAATCGCCCCTTCAAGGGGGTTGTTGTCGGAGGAGCTAGCATAGCACGTTGTATCAGCTTTGCATAAGACACCACTGTTCTCAAAGTTCCTCATCTTTGACCGCTCATTCGTGTGGAAAATGAACCCATTAGCTTTATATCCAGTATATGTCTTCACGCCATATAAAGGACCCCGACACAATGCCTTAAGTTGACGAAATTGTTCATCCTAATGTGGTCCAGACATTTGATCAACCTAATGCAATAAACAATTCAATGTATACATCAATACCTTTATCATGAGTAAAAACCAGGGTTAAGGATTTCATACCCTTCCTTCTAACCACTGGATGAATGTTCTATTGTGCAACACGTCGATGTCCCGTCTGTTAACCCTAGCTGCAATGAGTTGCCGCTTGTGTTCCCTTTTTGAAAAAGTGTCCAAATGGAACGAGTTAGACATAATTGAGTTACACTAGTTTGTTATTAACGAAATAATACATTGAAACACTTACTCAATGAAGGGTTTGACCTCTTCACATTGATTGACAATATAGCGTTGACACTGTCCCCATTCTTCGTTGGTCAGTTCGCGAATCACTGCACGACCTATGGGTGCTCCAGCCGGACGAAAGATGCCTAATCCACTGATCGTCAACCTAACAACCTGATCTTGAGGAAAAACGGGATTGTGTCGGTTAAATTTAGTCTCAATGTCATGTAAATATCTGGAACAAAATGCCAAACACTCTAGCGCAATATAACCCTCAGCTATTGAGCCCTCCGTCCGACTTCTGTTGCGAACGAATGACTTCATTATCCCTATTATCCTATCACAGTAGCATGTCATAAGCTTATAAACCCATATTAAAACTCATTTAAAAACTTGGTAGAGTAGTACTGACCTTTCAATTGAATACATCCATCGATATTGAACTAGCCCTCCTACTCTTGCCTCATCTACAAGGTGAGTTATCAAATGTACGGTGATGTTGAAGAATGATGGTGGAAAGATTCTCTCTAGGTTGCACATTGTGGTTGGTAACTGCGTCTCCATTTTCATTAGATCTGCCATGTGCAACTCCTTGGAGGATAGCACTATGAAGGTGTTGCTCATGTCTATCAGTGCCTTGCATACATTCTTGGGCAGTAATCCCTTAATTTCAACACTCAGTATGCGTTTCATTAGAACATGGTAGTCATGACTTTTCAGCCCGATCAATTTCCTGTCTTTCAACTTTACACAACGAGATATGTTTGACGAATAACCACTTGGCAATCGCAAATTTTTTAGGAACTCACATAGCTTCATCTTCTGTTATTCCGATAGGGTGTAGCAAGTAGGCGGTAACACCAACTTCGGTCCCCTACGGACGGGATGCAACGATGTTCTTATGCCTAACACCTGCAAGTCCAGTCTGGCATTGAGATTGTCATTTGTTTTTTCAGAAACACCTAGTAACATCCCAATCAGGTTATCACACATGTTTTTTTCAATGTTCATAACATCCAAGTTATGAGACACCAAAAGTTCTGCCAAGTAAGGTAAGCGGAAGAATATGCTCTTCTTTTTCCAATTTCCAGTGACTGAGTCTAATCCAAAGGTAATTGGTTGATGGCACTCTAACTGTTTGAACACCTCATCCCCGGAACGTCTTTGTAGGGCACTCCTTACCTCCACTGTTCCATCAAACGCGCTTTTGTTTCTCCTCCATGGGTGAGCGGCCGATAGAATCGTCTATGGCCCATAAAGGAACTTTCCCTCCCATGCTTTAATCTGCAGTAATGTGTTCCCATTTGACATAGTGGACATCCCAGGTTACCATAAGTAGCCCAACCGGACAAGTTTGCATAAGCAGGGAGATCATTTATTGTCCAAAGTACAACAACGTGCACTTGGAAGTTCTCTTTACAGTGTGCATCGTTGAGCTCATCTACCAATGACTGCAAATACACGTCAATATAATTTGTTGGGGCTTTTGGACCAAGAATCAACATTGACAATATGTAATTGGTATCTTGTAGGCAGGGGTCCGCTGACATGTTGTAGGTGACTCTTGTCACTGTAAGGATCGAACCCATCTGTAGCTAATCCAAGACGTACGTTGCGTGGCTCTGCCCCAAAGGCAGGATTCACGTTGTCAAGTTTTCTCCATGCCTCTGTATCCGCAGGATGTAGTAGTACTCTATCTTTTATTCGGTCTGTAGAGTGCCAGGTCATAGATCCTGCTGTTTTAGGAGACATGAATAGTCTTTGCAGCCTAGAGTTAGTGGAAAGTATCGGAGTACTTTAACGAGAAGTTTTCCACCCTTTTGCTTAGATTTCTCCGGACTGTTCATTCCTCCTGCACTTTCATGACCTTGAAACCATCGTGACTCACCACAGTAGATTCTCCCATCCCATGACGCACGCGAATAGGCAAAGTCCAAGAAAGAGGTAACACCTGCCTTATATTCCTGACTTTGTCGATGTTTGGTCATCCAACTTTTATCCATCCTTAATGAGACTCTATTTAGAAATGAGAAAATATTAAAACCAATATCACAATGTATCATGTAAGTAGACACTATTGTTTTCCACCCACCAAGTGTTTTACAACTGTAAGTAGACACTTCTGTTACAAAATTGAGATCCTATGCATAGTCTTTGTTTAAAAGCAGTTGTTAACTGTTGTATAATTATGTTGATAGAAGCTTTACCCGAACCCATGATAATTAACCAACTTTCTTCAACGATAAATTCAGTTAATTCTATTACAGTAAGCAGCAATCGTACAGTGTGTATACACTTAACCAAAAAATCAAACAGACGATTTGTAGTGAAACACAACAGAAATTGGGAGAAACAGACACATTTTGTTATGTCTACATTCAGCAATCGCTTTCGTACGAATCAGTTGCTTGGGACACACACACAGTCACTCAATTCGTTAATCGATTAGATAAGCTGCTCTTTACTTAATGTACACAGAATGAAATACATTGACAACACAGTAGTTGGGTGACTTTCATTGTCTTAGCTCAAACAATTAGACGTCAATTCATAATTTGAGGAGGAAACCGTACCTTTTCGTAATGCTGCAAGAAAAAGGATGACGATGCATGGAAGTTAAGTGAAGGTTGTCTCGGGGTGAAGGTTGGGAAGGTTGGGTAGATCGGTTGTGAAGTGAAGGCTGTCGTAAATAAGGTATGCAAAGCAGCTTCGATCGATTTGTCCCGGTGTCATTACGGTGAGATTGTTTATGGAATCGCTTCGAAGTGAAGGTGTCGGGGAGATTCAGAAGTCTGGGATGAGTAAACGGCTACGTAGGTCATCTGCTTCAGCTGCTGGTAAAATCCAATTTGTTCTGTTAATTTGACAGGTTGGTATCCGAATTAGTAACGACTAACTAAGTTTTACATACGCACTTACTGCGACACTGTTAACATATATATTACATCAACAAATATTGACAGTAAAACAATGAATCAAAAATAGCATTAATCCATGATGCTGTTGATGTATATTACCCTCGAATACGTATTTGTCAAGTATTTTTTTGGGACTGACACAACTAGTCGCGACAAAGGAACACACTAAAGCATTGTTTCAGCAACAACAAAACTTCCGACTTAAAAAAAACTCTATTCCCTCGAAAAATAGTGTTAAAACAAAAAATGCTTATTAACAATGACTACCTAGCGACAACACAATATTTTCGTGGTTGTTGAGGCAGATTCTTGATAAAGCAGGTTCTAGCGACAACACAATATTTTCTCACTAGAAAACTTGTTATGGCTCGAAGCTCGGCGCCAAATAGTTTGAGTGTTATGACATTTGATCGAAGATCGACTCCTCGTGTCGATGGTTGATAGTTGTTTCTACTAATTATTCGGCAAATTTATGTCTTCGTGTCGATGGCTCATGGTTCACCTCTCGGTGGCTTCCATTGTCGACATTAAAGACAGAAAACCTTATGGCTTCCATCGGTGTGTGCCTACAATTGCGAAAGCTTTAGATAGAATGGTCTTGAGTTGAGTAATGCGGTAAACATAGATTCATAGTGTAGGGAAGAAAATGGTAATTGTTCTTTAAAAAATGGAGCTTGAAAAGATTACCAATGAAAATGAAGGGAGGGAAAATGAAGATTGGGAGGGAGAAGAGAGACTAGTGATGAAGTTGGGAACTTGAGAAAGGAAGAGCGAGAGGGAGAAGAGAAAGAGCATCGAGAAAATGGATTTGAAAAGAAATTTAGTAGAGCACATAATTGGTGTTAAGTGCGGGAGGAGAGTGAAATTAGTGTATGAGAGAGAATCCACTATTGATGATGAGGAAGAGAGTTTAATTGTCAAGAAGAAAGACATAAGAATGTGCATGTAGCGGTATATTTGTCATTTGAGAAAAATATATAGTTTTTAACAGGTTACATGTCACACATCAGTCTAAATTTAACAGTCAAAATGACAGAAAAGTTAACGTTTCATCTTAAACCTACAATGACCAAAAAAATAAATAAATCAAAAATCTATATAATCAAACATAGTGCATCACAAACCAACTACCCAAAACAAGTGACATCAATTAATAGATTTCGTCAAACATATTATATATTTTTCATACTTTTGCATGTATATATGTTAAGAGATTAACATATATGTAGTTTGAGTTATATAGAGGAATTGAACTTAGAGTGAAGTTGATGGTCGATTCATGAAATTTCTTTGTGGGTTAAAAATAACTTGTTATATTAATTTATTTAGTAACTTTTTTTTATATTTACACCACTCGAGAATGTAGATAAAATTGACTAACCACATAACCACTTGTCTAAACTTCTGCACTTTATTATTTAATGGTCAGTTAGGTTATATTTTTATATTTGATAAACCGATTAATACTAAAATTAGAGAAAGGGGTTATATATACTTAATGTCTTACTTAATTATCTTTTATATCCTTAGACTCAAGAATTATTAAGCAACAACATGCTCGGAATGTTCGTAATAACATATTATTCAAATACATTTTAGTAAGTTGCAGTAGTTATACTTCCGTAAATTAATTATTAAGAATTAGAAATACCTCAGTCTTGAAGTTTTATGTTACACGGTGCTTACAAGTTTCACTTATAATGAAATATTCTTATATTCCTAAAATATCTAATTAAAAAAAAATAGCAATTCTTTTAAAGTATATCAAATATTGATTGAAAACACACCGTGGTGTATGTTTTGCTTCAAAACACAACTTCAAGTTGTGCAATAAGGTGTTCTTTTTAAAACTAATCATAGTTCTTTTTGCATTTATTTTGTATTGAAAAATTATTTTAGAAAAAATAATTCATGTTGTATTTTTAAAAGTAATGTATCAAAATCAAAATATGGTAAAAGTAAAGGTGACCCATTTGCAAACAACCCCAAAGATTCTGTACTTGACACTTCTTTTTGTAATTTTACGTATTCTTCCTTATCTATTATTGGAAAAAGTATGAAAATAGTATAATATATTTCTGTAAAATGTGTGTTTCAATTCAACATGTTTTAAATGGTCCAAAATGTTTGAAAACAATGGTAATTAGTCATTCCGTCAATCCTCTGTTAAAAAATTATGCTAACTACTTTTTATATTTATAAAATTAACTGAATACTTTTTCCAAGTGTTACACTTATACCCTAAAAACTTATATTAATGTTAAAATTAAATACCAACTTCAATTGAGCGCCAATAAGGGGTCCTACGGTCTCGGTTCATACCCAAACCAGGTAGCCCAAGGTCGGAAACCTGAAATGAGTTTGTACTCAAACCATACGACCTCGATTGGGACTCAATTGGAGCCCCAATCAGCCGGACCAGATTGGGTTGAACCTGCTCCAATCGATTGGAGCTCCAATTGAGCCCCAATCGGGGGTCCTATGGTTTGGGTTCAGACCTAGACTAGGTCGCCCAAGGTCAGGTACCTGGTATGGGTATGAACTCAGACCAAGTCCCCAATCTTGTGTGACCTGGTCTGAGTGTGAACCTAGACCATACGACCGTTGATTGGGGCTCTTGAAGTCTCAATCGGGGGTCATATGGTTTGGCTTACGACCCATGTCCCCAACCTTGGGTGACATGGTCTGAATCTAGAACTAGACCATTAGACCCTCGATTGAGACTCAATTTGAGCCCCAATCGATTGGACCAGGTTCGACCCTAACCTGATCCAGCTGATTGGGGTTCCCAATTGACAGAAATTTTTAACGGAGTCTTGACGGAAGGACCAATTACCATCGTTTTTAAACATGTTAGATCATTCACTTCGTAAAAAAAATATGTTGATGCAAATAACATTTTTGTGCAAATGTGTTATACTATTCACTTAATTATTTTGATGATGGATTTTTCTTTAAGAACTAATTTAGAGTGAATTATTATTCAATAGTCTCCGCATTTATAATATGTGCCATGTGCCCCCAATTTTTACTGGGAAATTATGAAAAACCACCCAGATATTTCCCAAGTTTGATAATTGCACCCATATACTTTGTCTTCACACCCATATGTTTGCAATTGTTGGTAACTCCATCTTTCCGTCACATTGGTTCATTTTCCATCAATTTGAAATCACATGCTCCACACGTGATGTAATAACAATGATATATACTTAAAATACCCTAGCATGTATATTTCATCCTTTATTTGAGAACCGTTCGAACCATTTTGAGGCTCGCTCCTCCTTGACGTCCCAATTTTGACCAAATTTCACATGCTCCACACGTGATGTAATACCAATGATATATACTTAAAATACCCTAACATGTATATTTCATCCTTTATTTGAGAACCGTTCGAACCATTTTGAGGCTCGCTCCTCCTTGACGTCCCAATTTTGACCAAATTTCTTTCTGTCTGTGGGTAATTTCTACAGCATAGCGCATGTTCAAGTTTCGGGTCGTCCACTATCACCTTTATTTGGAGTTGAGCCCCTCGAACCTCTTGGAAAGTTTATTCTGAAGGTCCATAGCTACGATCCTCCCCAGAACACAGATTCCCCGCCCGTTCCAAATGACTCGTTGCAGATTCGTGTGAGACAATTGGAGAACTTATTGCATATGCTTCGAGAAAATCATATCGTTTTTTAGGAACCATGGGTACAAGCAGAAGAGCTGGAGAACTCCGATGAAGAAGAGCCTCTTTAAATGTTTTCTTGTTTATGGTTTGCTTACCTTTGCAAAGGTCATTTTTTCCCCAGTCCCATGAGATTATGTAGCGAAGATACCAAATCACCTTGTGTATATATAGTGACGATTTTTGAGTAACTGTTACAATTGAATTGAGTTTCACACATCCTATTTCATTGTCAGAGTACAAGTGTTTGTGGTCCCGTCTTCCGTTTATTATTCTTCCATGAATTCAGCTAGAAAGAGAATAAGCAAATGCTACAGAATAAGGAGGATGCAGTACAGATTTCGATTCTGCAAACCATAAATCTAAAGCATTGCTAAAACTCTCATAGCGTCGCTGGATGTTTAGGCAACCAAGAACAAGGTTGATCTGATAATTATTATTATTGAAAGAGACCATTTTTTCCCTCACAGTGTCTTGGACTTGGGTGGTGAAGGAAGCAACTGCATATACACATTAATATGTATCATTTTCCTCAATCGAAGAATTGAACAAGAACATTCAATATCCAATCCAAAAATTAATAGTGCTATGAATAATTAGGATTACCTGATAGCAGGAGATGAGGGAAGTGGTGAAGCCTAATGCTCCAGTTACTCGGGGAGTAACCTTCTTTGGCACCAACTGAAACAGTCCTATTGCAACTACGATATCCATTCCCGACTTAATTAGGGCAAGAGATCTCTCATTCGATTTCTTTAGCTTGGCACTGTATTCTTCATTCTGCAGCACCAAAAAAAAAGAGATCTTGAAATGTTCCAACAGAAAAATGACAGTATTAAACTTGAAGACATCATAGTACGAGAATAATGTGACATACTTGGTACTCGTTGCTGTCCTTGAGTTCTTTTCCCAATTTCTTCATTGATGAGGAAAGCCTTCACATCTCTCCAATCTGATTCATATATAAATAAGATAAATTCAGTTTTTTTTTTTCTGGTTAAATCATCGAAACATTTTACACGGAAGTATTTAAGAGCGAGTAAGGTACCTCGGTACGGTCGACGCGGTGGGGTTTCTGGGGAGATAGCAGAGGATTCGCAGAGGATTTCGGGGATGTGAGTTTGGGTGGAAAGCTTCGGTTTTGGGGAGGGAAGAATGAAATAACTGAAGAAGAAGTGATGGGATGTTAGGGGTACAACAGTCATTTTATAATATTCAGTTCAAATTTAACGGTGTCACATGCAAGGTACATGACAATTAACCGGTCAAATTGACGGAATGTGCTATTACAAACAAAATGAAACATACGGGTTGTATTAATTGCGACAAAAAACATCCGGGTCCAGTTGCTAAAAAAAGCAAACATCCAAGTGGTTTTTTATACTTTTGTCAATCTTTACTAGATGGTACATATGTTCATTTTTCTTTCTAAAGAAATCGTATTATTTTCAATTTCGCAACTAGTGCCAAGCATTACTATAAGAATTTGCATGATAAACAAAAAGTATGTAATAAAAAAATGTTTATTACGATGATTAGCAACGTACTATAATAATAAATCAAGAGGCTGTCCAAGAAACAAATAGGTTGACTAGCTAAAATTAGAATGGAGAAAAGAGTGAAAATTGAGTCGTCATTGCCAAGGAATCTTTTCAACAATCTCTGTCTGCTGTGCTTGAGCTGGAGAAGGCGAAAGGATAGCTGCTGCCGAAGTCGAACAAAACAACTCCCTGAGATTCATGACTTTTTTATGGATCTTCAAGACCCTTATTTAAACTTGAATAAGAACTATTGGTTTTTTGAATCTGCCGTTCTTATATCCCTCTTTTATTGCATTCAGTGAAACTACAGATCTGTAAAAGTAGTTCCAATGGTTAGATTTACTGTATTTGATGAGTTACACAGCGAAAAACCATAGTGAAAAGACAAGGAGAATAACGTCGACTTACTTGATTCTTAGTTTGTGGCTAAGCATTTCAACCTTAGTAATGTGGTGGTGGAGGAGAGCTGTAGACGTATTTAGATTGGGGAGGAGGGGAGTTGTAGACGTACTTGGGTGGTGGAGGGGAACTGTAGACATACTTAGGAGGTGGCGGTGGTGGAGAGTTGTAGACGTACTTAGGAGGTGGTGGTGGAAGTGATTTGTATACATATGGTGGAGGTGGTGGAAATCTATAGACGTACTTAGGAGGTGGTGGAGGAGGAGATTTGTATACGTATGCTGGAGGTGGGGGAGAGTTGTAGACGTACTTAGGAGGTGGCGGTGGAGGAGATTTGTATACGTACGGTGGAGGTGGGGGAGAGCTATAGACGTACTTAGGAGGTGGCGGAGGAGGAGATTTGTATATGTATGGTGGAGGTGGGGGAGAACTGTAGACGTACTTAGGAGGTGGTGGTGGAGGTGATTTGTATACGTATGGTGGAGGTGGGGGAGAGTTGTAGACGTACTTAGGAGGTGGCGGTGGAGGAGATTTGTATACGTATGGTGGAGGTGGGGGAGAGCTGTAAACGTACTTAGGAGGTGGTGGCGGAGGAGATTTGTATACGTAAGGTGGAGGTGGGGGAGAGCTGTAGACGTACTTAGGAGGTGGAGGTGGGGGAGAGTTGTAGACGTACTTAGGAGGTGGTGGCGGAGGAGATTTGTATACGTATGGTGGAGGTGGAGGGGAGCTGTAGACGTACTTAGGAGGTGGCGGTGGAGGAGATTTGTATACGTACGGTGGAGGTGGGGGAGAGCTATAGACGTACTTAGGAGGTGGCGGAGGAGGAGATTTGTATACGTATGGTGGAGGTGGGGGAGAGCTGTAGACATACTTAGGAGGTGGTGGAGGAGGAGATTTGTATACGTATGGTGGAGGTGGGGGAGAGCTGTAGACGTACTTAGGCGGGGGAGGTGGGGGAGACTTGTAAACATAGGGTGGTGGAGAAGGTGAACTATATACATACTTAGGTGGTAGTGACTTGTAGACATAAGGACGTGGTGGAGGAGAGCTGTAAACATATTTAGGAAGTGGTGGTGGTGGTGATTTGTATACATAAGGAGTAGGTGGAGGTGAGCTATAGACGTATTTGGGTGGTGGAGGAGAGTTGTAAACATACTTGGGTGGTGGAGGTGGTGGCGGAGGAGAACTGTATTCATACTTAGGAGGTGGAGGCGGTGACTTATATACATAAGGTGTTGGTTTAGGTTTTGTGTTCTTGCACTCTGGGTAGATGATTTTTGGGGCATAAGCAAACGGTTTGACTGAGAGTACAACTTCGTATTGATTATTTGATTTCAAGGTAATATGAGCTCCCTTAATGCCACCATTCAGATCCGTTGGGATGCTGAATGGTGAGTACTTTGGTGCAGCATGGAGCTTGGCTTTACATGCCTTGGATCCGTATTTTCCATAGGTGAATCCATTAACGGGGATACTGTATTTTCCGTTGATCTTGGTTGTACCGTATGCTTTGATTTCCTTATCACCTTCCTTGCAAATCACCTCAACAACAGCACCTGAGGACGTTGTTTATGTTATGAATGTAATTTATATGAGTTCAAAGTGTTTAGACTATGAGAGTTACACTTACGTACCTTTAAGATGTTTCTTCACGTGAGACAAGAGGGGGGAATGCCAGTCATAGCACTTGTAGCTATAAACTTTGCCAACTACCTTCACGACAAGGGGATGTGGAGGTGGTGGTGAAGTGTAGTAGTATGGTGCGGGTGTATGTTTTAGTGGAGGGGGAGAACTGTAAACATATTTCGGGGGTGGGGGAGGAGGAGACTTGTAAACGTAGGGTGGTGGCGGAGGAGAACTATAGACATACTTAGGTGGTGGTGGAGGTGGAGACTTGTATACATAAGGTGGTGGAGGAGGTGAACTATACACGTATTTAGGAGGTGGCGGTGGAGGAGATTTGTAAACGTAAGGTGGTGGGGGAGGAGGAGAGGCGTAGACATACTTCGGTGGAGGCGGTGGGGGTGACTTGTAGACATAGGGTGGTGGTGGAGGAGACCTATAAACGTACTTGGGAGGCGGAGGAGGTGGTGACTTGTAGACGTACGGTGGTGGTGGATGAGAACTATAAACGTACTTGGGAGGCGGAGGAGGTGGTGACTTGTAGACGTACGGTGGTGGTGGTGGAGAATTATAAACGTACTTGGGAGGTGGAGGTGGTGGTGACTTGTATACATACGGTGGTGGTGGAGGAGAGCTATAAACGTACTTGAGAGGTGGAGGTGTTGGTGACTTGTATACATACGGTGGTGGTGGAGGAGAGCTATAAACGTACTTGGGAGGTGGAGGAGGTGGTGACTTGTAGACGTACGGTGGTGGTGGTGGAGGGGAGCTATAAACGTACTTGGGAGGTGGAGGAGGTGGTGACTTGTAGACGTACGGTGGTGGTGGTGGAGGGGAGTTATAAACGTACTTGGGAGGTGGTGGAGGTGGTGACTTGTAGACGTAAGGAGGTGGCGGTGGAGAGCTATAGACATACTTAGGTGGCGGAGGTGGCGGTGACTTATATTCATAAGTCGGCGGAGGAGGAGATGAGTATGTATAGCCATCTGCTGAAACCGAGCCTACATTGTTGGAAACTGCCAGAGCGATGAATGCTACGACTAATGAAGGCCAAAGACGACCCCTTTTTGGGTCCCAGCTTGAATAGATCATGCCGGTGAAGTTCCCTTCTTTGGCGGTTTGAAGAGGTAGATGGAGAAGATGATGTGTAAGAGATGATGGTTAGAAGGGAAAGTGGAGGAAGTATTTATATAAGGTGCAGTCCGTTGAGGCATACCTGTCCCTAAATGGACTTTAATTTGTTTATCATTTGATTGCTCCACCCCGTTGCCTCCTTTAGCTATTGGATTCAAGAAACAAAAAATATTAGAATTCGTCAGTGCATCATGTAATGTTGAGGGCACGACTTTTGGTTATAATTAAAATAATTAGGGTACCCGTTTTTCATGGTTTCAGGTGCACAATGCATGCATGTGAACATTTCTTGCACATGTTAGGAGATTAGGGTTTAACTCTGAAGTCTCAGATTCATGGTAATATGTTTACATGGGGTGGTTGAGTTGACATTCTATTTTTCGGCTTGTGTGGCATTTTAATATAACAGCCTAACTTGATAAAAATGAGTCAGATTTAAGTTATAACTCTTAATCCAGAGGCCAACCCGTTAACTTATACGCTAAAATATGGTCACACGGGCCATAAAGTCTACCGGTCTTCATTCATTATTATTATATTCAACTACGTATATCGAGATTGAAAAGTATTTTTATGTGTTGGTCTAACGAGATTGAAAAGTATTTTTATGTGTTGGTCTAACGAGATTGAAAAGTATTTTTATGTGTTGGTCTAACGGCATAGGTACATTTATAAAAGGTTCTCAATGCAATTGTTTGGCATGACATCTATCTTTCCGAAATTAAATCAATTACCTTTTTATGCTTAATGTCATTCTTCAAAATCCATACTCACACTGCATACACGGACAGCAAATGTTCTCTCTATTTGAAATGAATTATTGTAATTAGGTGTCTAATTTATTAAACCAAATTGACTGATTCTCGATCGATGCTAACAATTATAAAAAAAAGTGACATCAACTTCTTAATCAACAAGGTTTTGATGGACGTGTCACACTTTATTTGACGATCCCACAACTTTTTCGATTACACTTACCAAAAAATAAGTTAAACTCAATAATCGAGATTTTAAGAGAGCAATGGGTGTTACAGTTCAATAAATTGAAAATTTACATAAGGTGATACAAGTCTATATAATTCAAAATACTAATGTGCAAAATTAAATACTGATGGGCCAGCAACTGAAAGTTTGGGACATGCAGGGGTCATACGGAATCGGCTTGGAGGATGGCTAAAAGGGTTCCAAAGAAAGTTGAGCAGAACATCAAACACTCTGGTGGCAGAGCTATGGATGATTAGAGATGACATAGTTTTGACAAAAAGCACGGGGATAATAGATAAACAACATTCGTTTTTTGATCAAATAATCGCTTTACGTTAAGAAATAAAGCAGTGACTTTTGGTCACGTAGGTTTGTACATCATATCGTTTGCTACTAAACATACAAAGGGTAATGGTGGTTTTTCGACTCAATCATCAAGACACACTTCCGTTCTTGCTTGCTTTGCTATCCAATTGACATATTCATTGCTCATCCTTGGAATCGCTCGCCATTGCACTTGTTGAACTTGTCTTTCTAGTGCTCAGATGTTTGCTTTGATTGTGGACAGTCTCCAATGTTTCAGTCCTTCCATGATTTGTTGGTGAACTGTGTGTGAGTCCGTCTCTGTTATGATGCTTTGCCATCCCGCTTCAATCTCTAGTCACACTCCTTCTTGTATGACCATGGCTTTCATCGTTTCTATGTCGTCACTACTTTGCCTCCGGTTCATCCCGCCCACTAGGTTGCCGTTTTTATCTCTTGCCACCCTTATGCCGACTCTTTGCGTTTCCTTGCACCATGAGGCGTCACAATTGATCTTGATCGTATGACCAGTCGGTGGTGTCCATTGTTAGGTCGATCTGTCATCTTGCGTGCGGTTCAGCCTGTCATCTCGTAGGCTTGGTTGATTTCCATTACCACAACACTCGAGCTTGGTTGTTTTGCTTCAAAAGTCGCCGAGCATCTAGCCTTCCAAATGTGTCAACACGTGATTAGTGTTTGTTGGATCGTGAAATCCTGGATGCTGATCTGGCTGTGAATTAAATGTCAGACAAGGACGGAGAGACGCTTCTGCTCCAACTCTGGTGAACCTGCAGGTAGGGGAGCGCAACAGAGGGGGTGTCTCTAGGTCCCTCTCCGATGCTTAAATGAGTATATGTGTGTATAAAACTCAAAACGTATGTAAAGCAATGGTATTTATAGGGTAGGAGAGATCAAACCGTATAAGGCAGCTGAATATCTTAGTGTATATTGTGTTGCTGAAGATTCGGATCATGGGATATGGCAGTTACTGCGAGATATTGCAGTTACCAAATCTAATCTTTAGTGAATATGTGACTGAGATACGCGGGATATCGTGGCCACTTCCTTATTAACGGTTTAGTGGGACCAGAGAAGAGAGGCAAGGCTCTCTTCGGGGCGAGCACTCTCATGGCGAGTAGTGAGAGGTCGCGACCTGGTGAAGAATGGCGAGCAGTCTGGGAGCCTTTGGCGTCCCTAGAGGCTTTGGGCTCGGTTCTGGGCCACTCGATGATGGGCCAAGTTTGACTCGTACTTAGGCCGATCCGGTTCGAATATCATGGGTTTACCCCCTCTATGGTTATTGGGCCTTCGATGCCTTTTCTTTACTGGGCTGTCACTATCGATACCCAACATTTGCCTCCGTTTCTTCAGTCGAGCTTGATTTCTTGGTAGGGTTTTGGATAGTGACGTCTTAAATTCGGTTTTCCTCGTCCCTTATAATGGTTCATGACCTTTTGGGCACTTCAGGTTCGTTTGGCGAGCAGTTCTTCCACTTTTCAAAGCTGAAGGAATATTCTTCCTTTTATTCCCTTTTGGCGATCACTCGAGGTAGCCTTGGTCTGAGGAATTTCATATTTCTTTGCTAGGCGATCATTACCTACCAAAAGTGTTTCTGATAGAGCCTATCAATGCGCTGACGACCACTTTGTCTGCTCAGTGGACTTTAGCATTTAATGACTACACAGTTATCTGGAAATCGAACGGTCGCTTGGGGCACGCCTGTCATTTATTGTTCCGTAAACCAAGGGAAGTCTGACAATGTCTGTACTGGCCGACCGTTTCTCTCCCTGAGGTGTCTCTTGGAATTCTGACATTGCTTCGGTTTTTTCCAAAAATGTGCAATTATTCTCCTGCGTTGCTTCGATTCGCCCGTGGCGGTTACTCCTTTTTGGGCCTATATAAGAGACGTCAGTTTCTCTGTTTTGTTTTTTACGCTTATTCACTCCATCAGATTTTCAGAGCCTCTTTGCGAACCCTTCTCCTTTCTTTTTCAATCCTCTTCAGTTTTCCTTTCAACTATTTCCATGGCCACCCGAAGTCAGAGAGTCAAGCACACATCCACCAAGGGGCCTAAGAATGCCCATGCCCTCAAGAATACTAATGCCCCCTAACCATTAGGGGTGGCGTCGTGCCCCCCTCAGCGGGGGAACAGACTAACCTGGGGAGGTCTGTAATCACTCCGGTGGTGGTAGATGGGCCTGAGCTGCATACGCCAGTTTTTTCTCCAAAAGGTAAACCTTCGTCTCTTTACTGCTCTGTTTTGGGAATATCCTCTGTTTTTCTTTGTTTTTTATACTTGCTGTGCTATATTTGAACCGTTCTGAGTAGATGTCAAGCCCAACGAGTTGAAGCCAGCGTATTTCAAGACAATGGTGGTACTTGGTGGTCTTGGTGCGGGGGATGTCCCTAGATATCCGGGCACGGGTCTGCATTACCCTTGTCAAGGAGAGGTTTACTTATATGCGGCCCAGATCGATGCTGGGTTGCGTTTTCCTCTCTGCGAGGATTTGCAGGACTTGTGCCGGTTCTACATGATACATCCCACGCAGCTCGTTCCCAATGCCATTAGGATCTGGGCTGGATTCAAGTTCCTGTGCATACGTCAAGAATGGACGTATTCATTGGCCTTGTTCCGGTGCTTTTTCCGGTTGGCGGCTGGGACGAATCATCTCCACCATTTCCAGTCCCGATGGCCAAAGTTTGCTGAATGGAGGGGCCTTCAAGCTTGGATTTGGAATGTCCATGTCCGTCTGGTCGATGACTTCCGGGCCACCAACTCCAACTATAAGAAGTTCTACTTCTTTTACAGGGGGGGTGCCTTGGAAGTTATCTACCCCTGATAAGGACCTTCCTCCTGAGTTTGATGAGCTATCCGGAGGCGACCAGAACACCATTGATGATTTGTTCCGGATACACCGATCAAATTCATTCCGCTCCATCCACTCCGTGGCAGAGACCACAGAGAACATGCTCGAGATGGCGGGCATCCATCAGGCCACGCCAATCTTTGATGATTGGGTAACCCCTTCTAACTCTTTCTTGTTTTACCGTTTGTAGGCAAGGCCGTAGGCAAGAGCCGAAAACTGATAGGTCTCTTTGATGACCAGGAATCAGCGGGGCTGTCTTCCGACCAGGCTCTACTGAATTCTCCTCCTCCCCCTCTAGGCGTTCGTCCAAGAGGAAACCGGAGGAGGCCCTACATTCGGCCACTGCTGGCCCTTGCCAGCGAGGTATGTTGTTTCACACTGTATTGTTTCCATACTCTGCCTTGTTTCCAAGTTTTCTGAACTTGTTTGACGTAACTTCTCCTTTTTGTTTTGCAGAGGAGTCCACGGTTGACGTGACCCGAGACCCTCCTCCTCCTCCTCCTCCTGCTAAGAAGGTCAGGAGTGAGGAGCAGCCGTCTGTTGAACATCATCTTCCTCCTCCTCCTCCTAAGGGTCCTTCCGCTGGTAAGGGGAAGGCTCCAGCTTCGGCGACCATTCCTCCTTCTCCCCAGGGCCCTACGGCTGGTCAGGGGAAGGTTTTGTCTTTGGCGCCCCCTCCTCCTACGGCGTCCACGGTCCCTCCGAAAGAGTTTAGGACCCAGCAGAAGGGGCCCGATTCTCCCAGCTCCTCAAGGGTTCCTGGGGAGGAGTATTGCTCTATGGTGAGCTTGTTCCAGCCACTCAAGGCTGCGAACTCTCGGGGTGCTTGGTTCCCTTGTGGGGACCTTTCGAAGAAGGGGTGCCCCGCCCAGAAGAGCCTCCGGGGTAGCCCGGACCTGTGCATGCGGCTCCTCGACGGGATAATTCCCCCCAAGGACCGTTCGTCCATTCTCACGGAGCTACCTCAGATCGAGGGGTTCCTGCGGTCACACTACGAACGAGTCACTCTGGTAAGACCTCGTCCCCTTTTCTTTTTTCATGGTCGTTCCCTTTTGTTCGTGTCCCGACAATTCTCATTTTTCCTTTGTTGCCAGCTCGTTCGGGAGGAGGTGATGATCTGCCGTGTCTTTGGAGAGCTCGCCGGCAAGCATTCAGACCTACTTGTCGAGCTGGAGCAATATCGAAGCACGGGGATCACCCCCGGGCAGCTGGAGGCTATCAAGACGACCGCTAACGCGGCAATCGCCTTGGTGGACAACGCCCGGTCGGAGTACTTCAGCAAGGAGCAGCGGCTCCTTGATGATATCAAGCGGAGGGAGGCCGATGCGGCGGCTGCCCTTCAGGATTTTGAAGCCCTTCATCTATGCTTAGATGAAGGGGAGGCTGTCAGAGCTCGCCTGGAGGCAGAGCTGAAGGAGGCTCAAGCCCAAGGGGCAGAGTCAGAGGCTCAGCGGGTCGCCGCTGAGGCGCAAAGGGCTGCTGCTGACGCCCAGAGGGAAGCTGCGGAGGCCAGGTGGATCGCCCTGGAGGAGGAGAGGGATCGGCTAGCTGAACAGTTGAAAGCTGTCTCTTCGCCCCAAAGCGTAGTCGAGGCATTCAAGGCCTCTGGGGATTTTGAGGACTGCGCTTTGAAGGTGATGAAGTCGGCAATTGCCGATTTTCTCCAAGTCCTTGTGGATGATGTCCAGGCGGTCGACCCCATCTTTCCCATTGGGGAAGTTGAGTCCTTGAAGGGCTTCCTCTGAAGTCGCACCCTTCAGCCTACTAATGCTGCTGAAGAGGTTGACCCAGCTGCGGCTGAAGAGGTTGCCCCCGAAGGCGAGCCGAGCGTTCCTGCCCCCGAAGGCGAGCAAAGCACCCCTGTCCCCGAGGATCCAAAAGCTTGAAGTCTCCACCTCCCTTATCGACCATATTTCCTTTGTCTTTTTAGATAGCTGTTTTTACTATGTAATTTTTGTTTACTTTGTAATTATTTATTTGACTTAAGACTTGGTTTCCTTATATTGAATGCCTTTATATTCATGAGCATTTACTTGACTTCGAACATGTTTGGCTATTCATCCAATGTCTTAATCATAATTACTCTCGACTTTTCTTGCTTTGTAATGGCTTCGACTATTAAAGTCTTAGACCAAGCATAAGTCTATACGAACTTTCTAAGGACAATACTCTGACACTTAAAAGCATAAACTTCTAAGTTCAAACAGATATTACCTTTTTGAAGTTTAAACCTCGAGGTGTTTGCATAATAGCAGGGAATTTGTTAACTTCAGGCTTTATCATCCATAATGATCGCCTAAATTCCTCATCCGCTGTTTTAATTTGATAGCAGATCTCTTTGTCCGATTTTGGCGTCTGCTCTCCCGTCTTTGCCTAATTCTATTGTTAGGACTTTTTGGCCTGACTTTGGCGTCAGGGCTTTCATTTTGCCTAATTTTATTGCTAGGTCTTTTGGCCTGACTTTGGCGTCAGAGCTTTTTGGCCTATCTTTGGCGATATGGCTTTTGACCTAACTTTGTTGTTAGGGCTTTTTGGCCTAGCCTTATTGCTAGGGCTTTTGGCCTAACTTTGTTGTTAGGGTTTTTGGCCTAGCCTTGTTGCTAGGGCTTTTGACCTATCTTTGGCTATAGGGCTTTTGGCCTGACTTTGGCGTCAGGGCTTTTTGGCCTATTATTGGCGATATGGCTTTTGGCCTAACTTTGTTGTTAGGGCTTTTGGCCTAGCTTTGTTGCTAGGGATTTTGGTCTATCTTTGGCGATAGGGATTTTTGTGCCCGATTCGGTTATCAGGTCTTCGCCTGACTTTTGACGTCAGGTCTTTTTTCTTCGACTTACTTCGAGTGGACACGCTCTATGAAGGAATGACTTTATTTTATTAACATAACAGTTTGATTACAAGCTATGTATGAAATCTCCTTAGATGCTCAGAATTGAATGGACGGGGTAACCTTTCGCCTTCGGTGGTTTCCAAATAGTAGGATCCTGGTGCGGCGATCTCTATTACCTTGTACGATCCTTCCCATTTGGCTGAAAGTTTATTTTTACTGTCCAGCCTTGTGAATTCATTTCTTCTCATAACCATCTCCCCCACGAAAAATTGGCGAGCGCTGACTTTTCTGTTGAAATATCGAGCGGTCGCCAGGCGCATCTTTGCTTGTGCTTTTTCTGATAACCATCTCTTTTCTTCTGCCAAGTCGAGGTCAGTTCTGCGCTCGGCCTCGTTTGCCTCAGCGTTAAAATGTAGGATTCTATGGGTAGGCACTGCTATTTCGGCGGGTGCTACTGCTTCTGAACCATACACTAAGCTGAAAGGCGTTTCTCCTGTGGCTGACTTAGGCGTTGTTCTGATGGCCCATAATACGTTTTCCAGCTCTTCTGCCCAATTCCCTTTGAATGCTCGAACCCTTTTCTTGAGTCCTGCTAAAACAACTTTGTTGGCTGCTTCAGCTTGCTCATTCGTTTGAGGATGATGCACCGAGCTGAAACGATGGTCGACATGATATTCTTCATAGATCCATTTTAGCTCCTTTCCAATGAATTGCGGACCATTATCACTGATGAGTATTTTGTGAATTCTAAACCTGGAGAATATGTTGATCTTTAGGAATTTGATGATCTGAAATTCCGTTGTAGAAGCTAGAGCTTTCGCCTCTATTCACTTAGTGAAGTAGTCGATCGCCACTATAATGTGGGTGCGTTGACCAGTGCTAATAGGGAAAGGACCTAATATATCAATCCCCCATTGAGCGAAATGCCAAGCACCCGCCATTGGGGATAATAGTGTTGATGGTCGACCCGATCGTGGTGCAAACTGCTGGCAAGTCTCACACTTCTGCGTTAATTCAGCCGCATCTTTTCCCAATGTTGGCCAATAGTATCCCAACCTGAAATATTTCTTGTCAACGATCGAGCACCTTCGTGACATGCTGCCGCCCCTTCATGAGCTTCTCGAAGAACCCTTTCTGTTTCTGGGTGAGCAACACATCTTAAGTAAGGAGTCGAGTAACCTCTTCTGTAGAGTTCTCCATCTACAATCAGATAACTGGCCGCAAGTCGTCTTATCCTCGTGGATTCGCCTTCATCATCCGGGAGGATCCCCTCTTTCAAGTAATTCTGAAACGTAGTCATCCATGTGACCTGTCCTTGAATATTGAAGACCTCGGCTCTGCTTTCAAGGACTGAACATAGGGCATTTTCCAGGAATTGCACATCCTGGATTGTTGTCCCTCCGAATGCTAGTTTGCTCAAGGAATCTGCCATCTGGTTTTCTTGGCGAGGAATAGACTTAATCGCGATTTGGGATTTCCACAACGAGCTTCTTGGCGATGCTGAGGTATTTTTTCATCTTTTCTCCCCTTGCCTCGTAGGTGCCATTAACCTGATTGACAATAAGCTCTGAGTCACTTTTTACCTTAAGCGCAGTTATACCCATTCCTTTTGCTAGTCTGAGTCCAGTGATAAGAGCCTCATATTCTGCTTCATTATTGGTTGCCGGGAATGTTAAGGCAATCGCGTATTTCAAAGGCTCGCCCTCAGGAGGAATAAGAATTAAACCTGCCCCCGAGCCTTCTTTTGATGAAGACCCGTCTGTATAGAGTTCCCAGATTTGATTGCTGTCTGCTGACTGACTTGACCTGTTTTCTGCTTCTGTTTGACCGTTACTCGTGCTTTCCACAATGAAATCAGCTAGTGCTTGACCTTTGATGGCCGTTTTTGGCGCAAATTTGATCCTGAATTCGCTGAGCTCGATCGCCCACTTGACCATTTTTCCTGAAGAGTCTGGCTTGATCAGGAAGTTTTTAAGTGGTTGATTAGTGAGGACCGTGATGTCGTGCGCATGAAAGTAAGGTCTCAGCTTCCGAGCAGCAATAACTAAGGCATAGAAATACTTCTCAATCTGGACATATTTTATTTCAGCTGAGTTGAACATTTTGCTAATGAAATACACTGGACTCTGAACATTATTTTCCTCCTTTATTAAGACAGCACTGGCTGCCACCTCGCTAATGCCTAAATAAAGGAAGAGCTGCTCGCCTGGAACGGGCTTCGCCAGAGCTGAGAGTGTTTGGATATGCCTCTTCAAGGATTGGAATGCTTCCTCGCAGTCTGGCGTCCACTCGAACTTGCGGTTGGCCCTCATCGGTTTGAAAAATGGGAGGGACCTGTCGCTCGCTTTGGAGAGGAAGCGGTTGAGAGCAGCTAGGCGTCCATTCAGGCATTGGACCTCCTTGTGGAAGGTTGGCGACTTCATTTCTTCTATGGCCTTTAACTTTTCTAGGTTTGCTTCAATTCCCCTTTCGCTGACCATGAAACACAGAAATTTCCCGGACTTGACTCCAAAGGCGCACTTGGCAGGGTTCAGGCGAACGCTGTGTCTCCTCATGCATTCGAAAGCCTCGCGGAGGTCTGTTGTGTGCGGATTGCCCTTGATGGTTTTGACGAGCATATCATCCACATAAGCCTCCATGTTTCTCCCCAGCATGTCTTGGAACAGGCGGTTCACCATCCGCTGATAAGTTGCCCCGACATTGATGAGGCCAAAGGGCATCACCTTGTAGCACAGAATGTCCCCATCAGCATAAAAAGCGATGTGAGCCTCATCGTCTGGATGCATTTTGATCTGGTTGTAGCCTGAGTAAGCGTCCATGAAGCTCAGCATCTCATGACCCGAGGTAGCATCGACCAGCTGATCAATTCTAGGAAGGGGGTATGAATCCTTAGGGCAAGCCTTGTTCAAGTCGCGGAAGTCGACGCACATCCTCCACTTGCCGTTTGATTTCCTGACCAGAACTGGGTTGGCGACCCAGCTCTGGAATCTCACCTCTCTGACGAAGTCAGCCTCAATCAGCCTGCCGACATCCTACCTGATCGCCAAACGTTTGTCCGTCCCGAATGACCTTCTTTTTTGGGCGATCGGCTTGATGGAAGGGTCTATTATGAGCTCGTGGGAGATGATATCTGTGCTGATTCCTGGCATATCGCTCGGCTGCCATGCGAAGAGCTCTTTAAATTCTTTGAGGAGGGCGGTCATGGCCTCCTTCTGATCCTCTTTCAAGGTGGTTTCAATGCGCACCTTCTTGTCCGGACCATCGATTTCGACCTCTTCCAATTCTTCCATGGGTGCTGGCCGATCCAAGTCCTCGCGAGGGTCGTCCTATGTTTCAATGGCGAGGGCCTCCCTTTGGTTCTTCCTACGCAGACAGGTCACATAGCATTGCCGCGAGGAAGGCTGGTCGCTGAGCACTTCTCCGATCTCGTTGGGAGTGGGGAACTTCATCTTCTGGTGGACTGTGGAGGCCACAATCTTGTTCGGGTTGATCGTGGTCCTCCCTATGATGGCATTGTAGAGTGAGTATGATTATGATTTCGGTTCAGGCTTGGGTTCGGATCAAGTGCTGCAATTTTCGGTGGTTCGGTGCCAGGGTCGTCTACTGTGTGTTACGGCTCGTGCCCTTTGGTTGCAGGCGTCTCCTAGCTGGGTGCTGCTGGGACAACCTTCTACAATGATGTCTGAGCCTCACCTGTTTCGTCTCGAAAGTTGTCATCGCCGGCGTGGAGAAAGACTCAGTTCAAACAAAGTTCGACTTCTTCAAATGGGCGAGCGACGTTTTGCAGTTTCCTTTGCATGGAAACGTCCAATCGGAATACAGTAGTTGGATGCCTTGGTTAGCTGTGATTGGTCAGTTGCAATTGACAATAAATGCCAAATCGAAAGCCTCCAATTTGGAGCAGCAGGGACGAATCCAGCACGAGACAACCCTAGAAATGTGGTGTGATCTTCTTGGAGAGAAGCGCGTCCAGCTCAGACGCGGATATTATAAGATGTAACCCTATAGATAAACAATATTCATGTGGAATCCAATGCAAAGAAGGCAATAAGTATGATAGTAGAGGAAGTTGATAATGATAGAACTATAATGCTGCTAATTTCTGAGTGCAGGAAGCTTTTGTTGGAGTTACTCACACACAACTAACGAGAAGCGAATGAGGTAACAGATCAACTCGTCAAGACAACAGTCAGACTTGAAAAACATTTTGTGATTCTCTATGATCCCTCATTAGAAGTTTTGTTGCTTATTAAAGTAGACATGTTTGGTTTGACCAAAACCAGACTTGTAGCTCCTAACTAAATTTTGTTGCTTTTATGTAATTATAATTAGTTTCTACCAAATATATATATAATAATAAACAAGTTGTACAAACAATCATCTATTGTTATTTAAAAACTAAATAATTAATTTCATATTGGATTTTTAGTTTAAAAAACATTTAAACTTCATTTTGTTGCTTAAAAAATTAATGTAAAATTGTTCAGCAGCCTTTAAGAGCGTAGGTCAATTTCTCCCTGTTGAGAGGATCAAAAAAGAATACAGTTCACGTTCTGCATAATTAAATCAGTCAACTCATATTTTTCCACGATAACATTTGTGATTAGTTACGATACGTGTTCCAATCCAACGAAATATAATTTGATTAGACTAAATGAGATAATAGTACGTTATGAAATTCAGATTTAAAATTAATTTGATAATATTTAGATTTAATTGTCTACTTTTTCAACATTAACACAACTAATAATTCTAATATTCAAAGCACACACAAAAAACAATATCATTCAATAATATTATTTTATTTTAATACTTATGGGAATATCTAATTTTTTTACTTTATTATAATATGATATTATTTAATATATTTATTCACTACAATATTCTCTATTTTTTATAACAATAAAATAGATATAATTTTCTTTTTACATATTCTAATTTACGATTTTATTTTTTAATAAATAAATATTAAATATTTTGTAATAATAATAATAATAATATAAAATTTTAATTTATGTATACTATGGTAAAAAAAAACTAATCAATATTTATAGTTTTTATTTTTTTTTTTGCTAAGAGAATAGTTTATTCACTATTCAGAAATATAGTTCAAAATATCATTATAGAATTTTACATTAATAAGAACTTAAAGAGAGGTTGAACAATGTGAAAATCAATCGTTAAGACGCAACATCATTCTTACTTTTGTAGTTATCAAATGCGCACATTCGCTGACTTTACTCGATATCGTCCTCCAGGTTACACTCCTTCTGGTGTTCGCGATGTAAATAATGTGTCTCACAGTCGGAATGATTCGCTAGTAGAACTCTTTTTCAAGGATTTGATTAATAACATTACTCACGTCGGTCTCGAGTTTCACGCTATGCCACCCTTTGTTAGTTGTCAAGCATAGTGCTTCTAAAATGGTCATTGCCTCTACGCATCTGCATCTTCTCCACTCACTCGTATGTTCATGTCATCGATCATTCGTCTGTTTGAGTCACGAGCAATTACCCAACCCCCCTATGTTTTTTTATTGCAGGCACCAAGAGGGATCGTAGTTTAACTTGACTGTCTCGACTGTTGGCAGTGTCCAAATGGGGGATTCGGGTCTTAGTCACGAACGTCGATTCACATGGGTTCTTCCCAGTATTCATTCGCTTCTCGTAGACTGCTTTGAGTGACTTCCACGAGGTTCGATAGTTTACCCTTGAAAGCTAACTTGCACTTAACATTTCAAATGTGCCTGCATGATATTAAGACAAAATTCCATCTTACCCTTTGGATCGCCCTAGAGATATTCAACTCGTTCTTTCGCCTGGTTAGCCACTCCACGATGGTATTAGTTGGAGATAGCCCAGGGCGTACTCCCAAGATACCGAGCCATATCGTTCTAGTCCAATCACACTGATAGATTATGTGTTCTCTCATTTCAATATTCTTACAGAAAGGACAGATCGGGCCAACTAACATCCCTCTATGCTAAATTTTATTTGATCCCATTGGAGTTAATGACGAGTCTCCACATGAAAGTCTTGACTTTAGGGAGGAACTTGTACTTCCATATATGTGGTCATAACTCCTTTGTCATGCTTTCCTCTTTGGTCATCGATCTGAGCCCATATTGCTGCTTGTTCCGAAGGTAGTGGTAGACCAACTTTATCAATGGAAAGCCTTCTTAGTTATGGGGCCATATAAAAATATCTTGACATCTCTCATTTGGGAGGGGACTCACATGATGCATTTTTCTATTTTATTGGTTCAGCATCTGACGGATATACTCTTCATCCCATCAGTTTGCCTCAGTTTAGATGATGGACGTGACCTTCGCTCCAGCAACCACTGTGATTTTTGATTAGTGCAAGATCCCCGTATTAATACCTTTGTAAATCTATGCCATCTTTTTATAGTCTGATCCTCTCTACATATACTAGTATCCAGAAACCCTCATCTCAGATTACATCTCCAGTTGCAAGAAAACTTGACCAACCACATGATGCCTTCGACACCTATTTTGCATTGTGCTCGCAATGCAGAACCTTAATTGTTTTCACATAGAGTGCACTAGGTTCTGAGATGACCCGAAAATATATTTTGGTTAGTAATCCAAGGTTGAAAGTCTCGAGCTCGTTAAAGCCCATGCGTCTATGTTGTTTGGTTTTTGTCATCACTTCAAAGAGTTTCAAATGGATCTTTTGACCTGAATCTGATCCTCTTCACCAAAATCAAGCAATCGTGCATTTATTTCCGAGCACTAGGTGGATTTTAGTTTGAAAACACTCATTTCATTGGTTGAGTTTTTCGTAATGATCATTTTTATAAGCACCTCCCTACCCGCATTATTGAGCATACTTCTACGCCTAAAGTTTTCCATTGATTCTTGATTTAAGGTAACTGAGTGCTTCTTTCCTGGATCTTCCCCACGTGGCCGAGAGCCAAGGTATCTGCGCGAGTCTCTGAAGTTTTGGATGTCGCACGCGTTCCCGATATCTGACATGTTTTCTTCATTCGTATTGGCGCTAAAACAAAGTCTAGACTTTCCAACATTAACTTATTGACTCGATGCCTGTCAATATTTATCAATGAATGAGTTCAGTTTGTGCGCATTTTTACTGATTGCCATGATGAAGAACAATGAGTCATCTGCAAAGAACATATGATGCAATTCCAGGCAGCCACGCTTCATTTAAAATACCTTAATTATGTTCGCTCGCGCCTCAACTTAGATGTCACGCAACAAGACCGTCAACCATGACAATAAATAGGTAAGGCGATAGAGGGGTGCCATGATGGATAACCCTTGACGATTGGATTATCGGTGACCTCTTCCTATTTACCAACACTGCGTACGATACCAAGGATATACATTCCCAAGTCCATCCACAATATTTTCATTGAAGCCCATACATTCCATAATGCCCCGTACGAAGTCCCATTCAATTATATCATACGCTTTATGCAGACCCACATTAACTGTGCACTCCATCTTCTATGCATTCCTTTGGGAATGGAGAAAATGGAAAACTTCATGGGCAATTAAGATAATATCTTGTATTGATCGTTCTGCCACAAAAACACTTTGAAACAGGGTGATAAACTCCGATAAATAGGTTTTTAGTTCATTCACCACAACTTTTGAGATTATCTTGCAACTAAAATTAGAGAGGCTAATGGGCCGAAAGTTGCTAGGCCCGATTAGGTTAGCAACATTCGGTATTAAGGTTATGTCTGTGTGGTTTATGGTGAGTTAGAGATTACATGTATTCATGAAAGATTTGACCATAGTGAGCAAATCTCGACCTACGACATCCTAGAAACATTAATAGAATACCCCAAAAGCCATTCATTTATATTCCTCCTTTTGAACTTGATGACTTATACCATTGGTCATTCTTAGGAGCTGACTAATTAATCTCCTTGATTCTTTTACGGTTGTTCATGAATGACCTTCTACTCCAGGCCCTAAGCGCACTTCTACCCCCACCCAGTCTAATTGGAAGTTGAGTGTAGGTGTGTGATCGCTCCATCCTCGTCTAGGCTTGTTTAACCACGTTCCTACAATCACTATTTTCCAACCACATCTCTTCGAACAAGAATATATATCCTTATATTCCTTGCGTCTTTGTTGCAAATGTGGATAACTAATGGTGAGTGATCCGATCCTATTGTGACTTCATTAAAAAAATTGTGTAAGGAAATTTAGTTATCCACCCTTATTTGATAGACCACAGTCGAGATGTTCTCTAACTCTATCTGCTCTCCTGCGATTATTACTCCACGTATACTTCTGGCCTTTAAACCCTAGATCGTCGAGTTTGAGATAGTAAATTATCGAATTAATAGTGTCTATTTTCCTTTGGTCCTCCAATTTTTTCATGTTGATAGCATATCATTGAAATCTCTGACACAAAGCCACGGTCCACGTCTATCCCTTCTAAGTTGTCGGAGACTCTCCCAATTCCTCACTCTCTGTCCTAAGACAGGATCTCCATACACCCATGTGATGTATATATCGTCACTTTTGACGGGCACTATACAATTCATGCACACTAAGATTGGTGTCATTCTTCCACCACAACGCAGTCTACCATTGATTCCAATTGGTTGAGAATAATGCGCACTGTCTCTTTCCCAACTACTCTCATGACTTTCTCATTAACACCATCTAAATTATTTGTCTCTATTAATAAGATGATCCAGGATTGAACTGAGATCCTTCAAAATTTGGACTGTGAAGGAGGATCTCAACCCTTGACAGTTCCAGTAGAGTAGATTCATTAGTCACCCGTGGCTATTGATCGATAACTACCCGAACCCTTGTCAACTTTTTCTTCAGAGTTATTTTTTTACATACTTGTGCTCGATCGAATATTCTTACTCGATGAATTTAATATATTATTTCAAAAACAATTTTACATACAGTGCGGATATTAATAATTAATATAATATAAATCCTCGTAACATAGAGATAATTATAATTAGGGATGAGCAAACTACCCATTTGGACTCGGAACCTATCCTGAACCGACACTTTGGGTAGGTTCCAGGAAAACAAATTCCAAGAACCGATTTAATTGGTTCCAGTTCTCTTATCTGGATACCCTAAACTAACCAGAACTGGAACCAGTTCTATATATCTATTATTTAAAAAACAACAACTAAAGAAATAGAATGAGAGCACCCTAAATAGCCTTCATGCGCAAGTGTTGATGATTGTAATAAAAGTTGTGATCTCTGATGACATTTGTTTAAATGTGATTGAAATGACAGTATTGAAGAATGTATCATCCTCAATAACAGGAACCGAACCAGAATTGAACTAGAACCGAACCAGAACAAATTTGTTTTTTGAAAAAAACAAAAAACAATAAACATGTTCCTAACATGGTACCTTGAACTGTTTGTACAAATTGGTTTCGGGTAGGTTCCGGTTCCAAATTGAAATAACCTGTTACATACTAGGTAAGTTCCGGGAACCCCTAAATTTATAGGGTATCCGAAACCGCTCACCCCTAATTATAATGTTGTACTATTCACTAAGTATATATGATTTGAAGATTAATTTAGAAGATAAATAATTTAATATGACAGTTCATATATTCCAACTGTCGTTAAAGTAAGAGATGTAACTATTTTTGTTAGGGTTAATAACCGTATCGCTATCCCAACTTTGATCACTTTACAAATTGTTACCTCAATTTTGCTTTTTCAAATTTTGCTACTTATACTTTCGAAGTTGGGGCACATTGCTACGTCAGTTAAGTTTTTCGGAAAATTTGGACGGAAAATGACGTGTCAACACATGATGGCTCCATAGTTTAGAAAATTAAATATACTTTTGAAAGTACCAAAAAAATCTGAAAAACTAATAAAGGAAATAACAATTTTTAGTATAATAAAATATTAAAAAACTAATTATTTTTTATTTTGTGTTTTTAATAAAAATATTATATTAAAAACTCATATTTTTCCTATTAATTTTTCATTTTTTTAAATTTGTAAGAATTTTCTAGGATTTTTAAAAACAATTGTTTCTTTAAACTAGGGACCAATCAGCTGCTGTCACATTATTTTTCGTCCATATTTAACGAAAATCTGAATCGATCTAGCAATTTTCCCTAAGTGCGAAAGTTTATGTAGCACTTTTTAAAAAAGTAAAATTTAGGAACAATTTCTAAAATACTCAAAGTTGGGGTAGCAATTTGGTTATTAACCCTTCAACCCTTCTTTTATTAAGCTAGCGCAATATTGCTGACCTACGTGACTCGATTTTACGAGACTTGCCAGTCCTTATTATATGATGATAATAATATGGGTAAAATACAATATTGTCCCCTTATTATATGATTTCAGTTTCACCCCTAAAGTTTAAATCGTAAATTTGTTTTTCTTCATGTGTTAGCCAAAGTACAAAATTGCTTCATCAGTTAACTTTTCCATCCAAACTTAATATAACAAGTTTTAAAATTGCAAAAATAATAGAAAATTTTCAAAAATGTCAAGATTTAATCATCCCAAACTTGACTCAGACTCGAGCCCTCTCGATTGGGGTTCAATCAAGTCCCGATCAAATCATGACTAAATTGTAGCATTTGAAAAAGATTAAAAGAGTTAAATTGTGACATTTTTGAAATAATTATGTTATTTTTAAAATTGTTAAAACTAATTTTATAAAATTTGGATGGAAAAGTGGACGGAGGGGACACACTTGCATTTTGGCTAAACATGAGAGAATAAAATATTACGATTTAAACTTGAGGGAAAAAACTAAAAATCTGTCTAAACATTAGGAGTCAATGTGATATTTTAACCTAATAATAATAATTATAATTGATTCATATGCTCGTTTCTTTATAATAAAAAAATAACGGAATATGGGGCGAATAATGATTTTCATAATTTAGTGGGCAAAAAAAATATTTTCATAGTTTCACAAGTCTATCTATCTATCTCTATATATATATATATATTTGCATTTATCATACCAGTTAGATAAATAATATGTTCGAATTATTTCATAGAAACTATTCACTTCGTTCCCCTTTATCTTTTGTCAACGGTGATTTTTTTTTTTTGAACTTTATGTCAACGGTGATAAAAGAGGGAATAAATCCGCATTTGCGCTTTCCCTACTTAAGTCCCATATTCTGCTTTTATACAATATATATAATAATAAATAATTATGATTTCCCGAATAAAACCTTTTAGTTCGTTCAGTAGCTAGTTCCTTTTTTATTTTTGGTCAAAAAGCTAGTTCCTTGAATATATATATTTCCAACACCATTCTCCAACTAACTGAATTGATGCAACCATGATGCACTTCTTTAACCGCAAATTTTTCTTACCCAACCTATAAATATTAAATTTAAAACATTACTTATTTTTCAATCATTTCAATATTTTTTATATAGTACATAAAAATAAAATTAAAACTATAATTAAACAAACAATATTGAACTAAATTTAACTAATAAAAAGTGACAATAAATAAATATGAGATACTTAATATAATAATTTGAAAGTTGTTGCACTAAGTATATTTGATATGCATTAAAAAATATATTTAAAATCAATAATATAATGGTAAAATGCTTAATTATTATAACGGAGGATGAATATTCAACTCTTGTCGTAACCATAATTTTTTCATCATTTTCTTATTCAAGAAAAGTGATATAGTAATTGATGGTATGTGAATAGCATTTCTCATATTATTAGGGAAATTCTATAATAGTTTTTTTTACATATTTGTCCCCAAATAAGAAAATGGTGAAAAATTTATGCTTACAACATGAATTGAACTTTAAATCTCCATCCTAATAAATAAGCGCTTTACCACTATAGTACGAATTTCAAATACTTTTTTTCACCTCAAATATACTTATTGCAACAGTTCTCAAATTATTATATTAAGGATCTCATGTTTATTTATTCTCATTCTTAAAGAGTTAAATTTAGTTTCACATTGTTTGTTTAATATAGTTTTAATTTAATTATCTATCTACTATATAAAAAAAATTGAAACTGTATAAAAATAAGCAATATTTTAAATTAAATATTTATAGTCTACCAAAATACTATTTTTGATAATATTTTTCCATAAATCTCTAAACAATCATAAATATTTTTGTATGTAATTAATTAAATTAGAACTCTAACGACACATATGATGTTGAGTTTCGATTTTCAAATCAACCATAAATGTTTTACAATTTTGATCGGATTTAAGGTTAATGAGAAAGTCAAAATTGAACATCGTATATTTCATTAGAGCTCTAATTTAATTGTTTATATACTATAATCTTTTTATTTATTTTTAGAGATGATCAAACAATTTTCTTTTTTTCAAGATGAGTATTTCGGTAGCTTTAAACACTAAATTTAGAGCATTACTTATTTTTCAACCGTTTCAAAATAAAATTATAGGATGTAAATATTTAAATTAGAACTTTAATGATAGAACAAATATTAATTATTAAAAAGTATAAATAAATAAATAAATATGAGATGTTTAATATAATAATATGAGAGTCACTTTAGTAACTATATTTGATGAATATAAAAATTAATTGGAATTAGTAATTTAGTGGTAAAAACTTTAGCTATTAAGCAGAAAGTCTCTTGTTAGAAGTATAATTTGTTTAAGCATTTTAGACTGTAGTTTATTAAATACAAAATTATTTGATCGGTTTGATAATTAGTTTTCTTAAAATTAGTAAGGGTAAATATGTAAAACAAAAACTATTATGACATTTTAGTATTTCAGTCAAAGCGGCCTATATAAATTAATCGATGGTTTGCTAATAAAATTTTCCATATTATTACAAACATATTAGTTGTATGCCAGATTTAAAAAATAATTATAATAAGAATTCACTATATAAATTTATAAACAATAAAAATTAAGAGAGAAAAAAGTGAAAATAAACATTTTTTTAAAATAAAGTAAATATAAATATTTTCAAAATTTTTGGAATATAATAAGTGTAATGTATTTCTGATAAGTATAATGTATTTAAGATATCATTTAAGATAAGTATAATGTATTTGTGATTTGGCCTAACAAACCAAGGTCTTCTCACCCCCGGTTTGCATCCTAAAATGTAATTAGGGGTGAGCAAATTATCCATTTGGACCCGGAACTTATCTGGAACCCACATTTTGGGTAGGTTACGGGTAGACGTTTAAAATTTTTGGTAGTTTTAAACTTGAGAACCTATTTATTCGGTTCTGGTTATTCTATCTAGGTACCCTAAAATAACCGGAACCGGTTCTCTCTCTCTCTCTATATATATATATATTAAAAAAAATAGAGAGAAACCCTATGAGAACTATAGTCTCTCACATCCAGTCAGTCTTCTATCTTCTTGAAGAACCAAGAAGTGCAAAGGAGCCTGTTAGCTATAACCGCAACTTATCTTCCACGTTTGGAATTGAACAACCTCAACCTCTCTTCAAAGTTGAAGAACCACATCCTTCTCGACAGCACCTCTCCGACGTCTTCGCTCTCCGAAGTAGCCTTTTCAATCAGCGTCTTGACATATAATTTGGAAACGAAATTATTCCCAGGTATAGATAATTTGGAAACAAAATTATTTCATGGTAGAAGAAGTTTCAGAGAAATTATTCTCACCTTTGATTTATGCTTCAAAATCCACGATTAGTTAAAGAATCTAGTAAACTACAACATTAGTTGATAGTGTTTGTTCTACTTGGCCATTGAGAGTTTTCCACGGCCACCTCATCCTTTAATGAGAGTTTTCCAAGTCTTTGTTCTGCTTGGCCATTGAGTCTTATTGGATTGGCTATATTCTGCATAGATATATAAAGCAAAACTAGTATCACCAAACTTGTAAATTCTAAGAAATTACTGCTTGTATTGTTCTGATGTATTCTAGGAAATGACTGCTGTAACAAAAAATGTAAATGCTAGAAAATTACTATTTCGATCAGTACCATACTAGTCTGCCTGTATTGTTCTGTTGTATTGTTTCGATCAATACAACTCTTTGTTTCAATACAGGCCTGCCTAAACTTTGTAAAGATTGGGTTGATCGGCGGATCGAATTGATAGTGTATATATGATTGATACTAGTATACTCTGATTGATAGTATAATTTGAATTGTTTGTGACAGATAATGAATAACAACGATTCGATTCGTTGCAATGTTATCGAATCTGACTCTGCAACTGAACCGGGAACAAATACTGCCCCAGTTATTGCATCTATAACAAGTAGTGAACCATCAGCAAGTATGAAAGATAAGCATGAGGGTAGCAAATGAAGTCGATCTCAGGTATGGTTTCATTATAAAAAGGAATATAATGATGACAAGAAGTTTGAGGAAAGCGTATGCAATTATTGTCATGAAAGGATCAAATATCATATAAGTAATGGTACATTAACTATGTGGAAGCACTTGAAAAATTGTAGCAAATATCCTGATAGTGTTGATAAGACACAGAAACTTTTGTCATCGATTTTCCAACCAATGAAATCTGGTGATGTTTTTGCTGCCAATACACTTGGAACATGGAAATTTAATCAAGAATTGTGTAGACATATGGTTGCTAGGATGGTCATTGTGGATGAGCAACTTTTTTCAATGGTTGAGAAAGAAGGTTTTAAGGTTTTTGTATCAACAATACAACCTTTATACAAGCATGTATCACAGTTTATATGGCTAGAGATTGCATGAAACTGTATGCTAGTGAGAACATAATTTTGAAGGGGCACTTAAATAAGATGAAATCAAGAATTGCGTTAACCACTGACAAATGGACTTCCGTTCAAAATCAAAGTTACTTATGTCTCAAAGATAAGATAATGGTTTAATAAGCAAAATGATATGGACGTTGACGTGACATCCCAAAGTGTCTTAGAGAGGTATCTTGAAGAGAAATGTGAAAAGGATACTAAAAAGGGTTTTGATTTACTGAATTGGTGGAACAATAAGAAAACAATGTATAAGGTTGCTTGCTATGATGACAAGAGACATTTTAGCAATTTCGATCACTACTGTAGCATCTGAATCGACCTTTAGCACATCAGGGCGTGTGCTTGATCAATTTCGTAGTTCCCTGAGCATGAATCTTGTGGAAGCTTTAATTTGTAGTCAAGATTGACTTAGAAGATCCCCATTGCCTATTACAATTGAGCAATACATGAAAGATGCTGAAAAATATGAACAATGTATTCAATATTCATTACTTATTTACTTCATTTTGGTTTTATATCACATGGTATTAACTATTAACATATTGTTTTTGTTCTTTTTCATAGATCTTAGTGGAATTATGGACAACGTTGAAAATATTGTTACATGAAGAAATAGGCTTTGTGTTTGGAATTGTGTATTTAGTTACATTATTATGAGTCAATTTAGTAATTTGGAACGGTGGTTTGTACTGTAATTTGGAATTGTATATTTGGGAACTGTGCGGTTTGAACTTTAATTTGGAATTGTTTGTGTTTTGGAACTGAAATGGATTGTGTAACTAGATTCGAACCGGAACCGGACCGAGGACAAAAATAAATAGGTTCCTAACAGGGTACCCATAACCATTTGTACAAACAGGTTCCGGGTAGGTTCCGTTTGTATTAAACTGGGTAAGTTACGGGAACCCCTAAATTTACAGGGTACTCGGAACCTCTCACCCCTAAATGTAATCACCTATTCATCATTCTATCTAGCGGTTACTGCTTAAGTTATAATAACCTTAGTTTGGATGGTCGTATTTAGGGCCCACAATGGTGTAATGAAAAACTGATAACCATGGTTATAACTGTTGGGTATCGATAGTGACAACCCAATACGGGTAAGGCCTCAAAGGCCCAATAACTTTTCAGAGGAGTAAAACAAAAATCATTCAGAACTGGGTCGACCCACATTAAGGGTAAACTGACACCCACAAAGCGGTCCAGCATCAACCTCAAAACTAAAGTGGACGCCAAAGCCCTTACAAGTCGCCATCGGCCAAGGCCACAACCTCCTACTGCTCGCCATGGGAGTGCTCACCAAGAGAGTCAAACCTCTCAACTCTGGTGCCACAACAAACACCGAATATATAGCCACGATATCCCGCGTATATCGGGCACATATGCTACAAAGATCATATAAGGCAACTGCAATATTTCGTGATAACCGTAATATCTGCTATCCTTATTTCCAACGGCACAATATTTACAGATATACTCGGTTACCAAAACGGTTTGGTCTTCCATCCTTATAAATACTCCTCTTTTACATACGTTATTTTTACGTTTTGATTTCATACACACATTATACTCATTTAAGCATTGGAGTGGGATCCAGAGGAACCCCTCTTTTGCGTTCCTCTTCTTTCAGGTTCATCGGAGCTCCAACGAAGGCTCACGGTCATCAACCAATTGGCATTCAAATCGCTGCCAAGTCAACATTTGGGAAATTCAGACCCAACATTTGGCCCAGTCTGTGGGAATATGAGCAAACAGTCACGCATACTCGCTCTAACAGCAATCGTCGAAAACAGGCTAATGAGCAATCCTCAGATAGCTCGGAATTCGCCGCCGCTTCGCCGCTCCATCAACAAGAACCTGTTAGCCAAGCAATCCATAATGTCGTCCCCCTGAGACAGACACATGCGCACATTGGCAATTCGAGACCGGCTCCGATTCTGCCCACCACCGAGATTCCAGTTCGACCAACTGTTCAAGTGTCTGGGGAAACCATTCAGGTAACCGCGGAGATGCTATACCTCTTGGAGAGTATCATAGGACATGCCCGCAGACAAGCCCTTGCTCCTCATGAAGATCCTCATCCCGCGGGGCAACATGAAGCAAAAACTGGAAATCCGCGTGCCAGCGCTCCTCAAGAAGACCAAAAGATGACCTCTAGACACTAGTCCATGCCTCTGGCCTCCACCGAAGCGCCGACAGTCACTCATTCTGTCAATCCATCGAGTGTCTCACCGACTGGAGAACAGTAGCCTCAATTCACCCTTGGCCAAGTTGATGAGCTTAGTAATAAAAGATAAAGGAACAACGCGGAGCCGTCATGACTTCCTTCCGATAACGATCCTCACATCCATTCATCGTTGCCTTTATAGCGGTTAGAATATCGAAGGATGTGGTGGCGAGATCTATCCCTGAATATACTAGCATATGAGATTTTGTGATTCACGTCAACAAGCACGAAGCTTCTCTGTTGGGTATGTCGAACGATGAAAATCACTTATCCCTATTATTTCTGTCAACCCTTTCGGGTTCGAGGATGTTTTGGTTCTTCGGCCTCCTTGCAGGATCAATAGGGACATGGTCCGAGTTAAAGAACAAGTTCCTGGAGTTGTATATGGGCGAGCGCTAATTGCTAAAGAGTGTGGTCGCCTTGGACGCCGTCAAACAACATCCAAGAGAAACCTTGGCTGATTTCTATGGGCGTTTTCATACAAACGTCACAGAGATTGATCGCCAAGTCACGGATGGAGAGATCGTTCGAGGTTTTTACAGAGGGCTCAATGTGGCTAACAAAGCCTCAATAAAACTGCGTAACAACTATCATGTTCAGGAAATAGAGACATTGGAGGAGCTGGCAGTAAGGGTGAAAGGTTTCATAAACCTGGAAAGGGCAAACTCTGAAGCTTATTTCCTGTTGTCAACCTCGCCAAGGGCTATTCTAGAGCCCCGACGCGATGGAAGAAAGGAAAAGAAGGACAAGTGAGGTTCCCAAGTATTTCATGCCTTTAAATAGGCAGATCTCAACGTTACTAGTCGAGATGGAAAGAAGGTCCTTAGCAAGACCATCGATGCCCTAAACAAATGCTCAGCCTATGGCTAAAGAAACAGAGAGATATTGCCGCTATCAATAAGCGAAGGGCCACAACACCGATGATTGTCGTATTCTTAAGCGCGACATCGAGAAACTAATCCAGAGAGGCATTCTGAAGGATATCGTGGCAGGGAGAGAGCGAAATCAAACTCCTCCACGTAAAACCCAATCGCCAGTTCCTCAAGAACAATCTGGCCCATCCCAGGGCAAGTGGGTAATAAACTTAATTGCCAGAGGGTTTGGAGCCAGAGACGAGGGGTCCAATGCAAGGGAAATATATGCCACACAAATCTCCACAGTTGTGCAACTAGTAAAGAGACCTTAGCTTGAGGAAGATATCATCATCTCATTCTCTGAAGAAAACCTGACACATGTCAAAACTCCGCATAATGATGCCTTGGTCATCACGACAGACGTCGCGCGATGTGATATGAAAAGAATTCTGATCGATGAGGGAGTTCGATAGACATTCTATTCCTGGACGCTTTCGAAAAGATAGGCAAATCCAAAAGAGATCTTAAGCGAGTCGACTTTCCACTCATAGGCTTTGCTGGGAGAACAACGTATCCGCTGAGAGCTATAACCCTGCCGATAACCTTGGGCGAAGGATGGAAGAGCATAGAGGTGTCAGTCACTTTCACAGTGGTCGACGCACTCGCCTCATACAACGCCATCCTAGGGAGGACCACCATCAATACACATAAGATTGTGGCCTCCACAGTCCACCAAATAATGAAGTTCCCCACACCTAATGGAATTTGAGAAGTTCTAGGCGACCATCCGTCCTCACGACAATGCTATGTGAACTGTCTTCACAGGAAGAACCAAAGGGAATCCTTGCCATCGAGACAGAGGCTGGCCCTCGTGAGGACAAAGCTCGGTCAGCCCCGATGGAAGAACCGAAAGAAGTCGAGATAGATGGTCCAGGAAAGAAGGTGCACATCAGAACCACCTTGAATGACAACCAAAGGGACGCCTTGACCTGCCTAGTAAAAGAATACAAGGAATTGTTCTCTTGGAAGCCCAGTGACATGCCAAGCATCAACACCGACGTAATATCCCACGAGTTAAGGATAGATCCCTTGATCAAACCTATTGCTAAAAAAAAGGTCATTTGGATAAGACAAACGCCTGGAAATCAGGCAAGAAGTAGGCAAACTACTTAAAGCCAAATTTGTCAGGGAGGTACGTTTTCAAAGATGGGTCGCCAATCCAGTGCTTGTGAAGAAGTTGAATGGAAAGTGGAGAATGTGCGTCGACTTTCGCGATTTGAACAAATCCTACCCCAAATATTCGTATCCCTTTTAGCGAATTGATCAGATGGTGGATGAAACCTCTGGTTACGAGATACTAAGATTCATGGACGCCTATTCAGGCTATAATTAGATCTGAATGCACCCGGCCGATGAAGCCCATACAACACTCTATGCTGATGGAGATATACTTTGCTAGAAGAGATGAAGTCCCCGATTTGCCATAAGGAAGTCCAGAGTCTTATTGGTTTCCTGGATGCGCTCAATTGTTTCCTCTCAAGGGCGATTGACAGGTCCCTCCAGTTCTTCCAAACTCTCAGGCCAAACCACAAGTTCGAGTGGACGCTATAGTGCGAGGCTACCTTTCAATCACTTAAGCAGCACTTGAAGACACTGCCGACCTTGGCGAATCCCATTCATAATGAACCACTCTTTCTATATATAAATAATAGTGAAGTCACACCCAGTTCAGTTTTAGTAAAGGAATAGGGAAGTAAGCAGAGTCTAGTCTACTTTGTAAGCAAATTGTTTAATTCGAATGAAATAAAATATATCAAGATTGAGAAGTATCTCTATTCCTTAGTTATTGTTGCTCGAAATTTGAGACCATACTTCCATGCTCATGGCATAACAGTCCTCGCTAACAAGCTCCTCAAACACTTCCTGATGAAGACAGACTCTTCAGGAAGGATTGTCAAAAGGGTGATTGAGGTGAGCGAATTCAAGATCAAATTTGCGCTGAAAACGACCATCAAAGGTCAAGCCTTGGCAGATTTTATAGTGGAAAGTACTAGCAATGGTCTCACAGAAGTGAAAAAACGACATGAACAGCCAGAAGACAAGGGCAAAAGCTGGGAACTCTATACTGACGGATCCTCTTCAAAAGAAGTCTCGGGGCAGGATTAATCCTCATCCCCCTCAAGGTGATCCCTTAAAATATGCGACCGCCCTCACATTGAAGGCAACCAATAATGAGCCCGAGTATGAAGCACTTATCACTAGATTGCGACTCGCTAAGGCAATGTGTATAACGTCACTAAAAGCAAAAAGCGATTCAGAGCTAATTGTCAACCAAATCAATGGAAATTATGAAGCAAAAGGGGAGAAAATGAAAAAGTACCTCGTTATTGCCAAAAAACGCATTGCCGAAATTCCAACTTTCGCGATCGAGTCCATTCCTCGCCAAGACAACCAGTTAGCCGACTCCCTAAGCAAGTTACCGTTCGGAGGAACAAGACTACATGACGTACAATTCCTGGAACAAGCATTATACTCGATCCTTGAAAATCGAGCAGAAGTCTTCAATGTCCACGAGCAGGATAACTGGATGACCCCATTCCAGATCTTTCTAAAAGAAGGAACCCTGCCAGAAGACAAAGGCGAGACCACGAAAATAAGCCGCCTAGACGCAAACTATCTTCTCATAAATCGATAGCTCTATAGAATAGGATACTCAACTCTCTAACTGAAACGCATTTCCCATCCTGACACAGAAAGATTTGTCGCATGCCATGAAGGTGCACGCTCACCGAGGCGCAAAATCTTCAGACTAGGCTATTACTGGCCAACCTTGTGTACAAATGCAACAGAATTAACAAGGAAGTGCGCAACTTGTCAACAGTTCGCACCAAGATCTGGTTGACCACCGACATTGATATCCCCAATGGCAGGCGCCTGGGCTTTCACCCAATGGGGAATGGACATCTTGGGGCCCTTTCCGATAATCACTGGGCAAAAAACCCATATTATCGTGGCGATTGATTATTTTTCCAAATGGATAGAGGCGAAAGCATTGACCTCTACGACTGAATTTCAAGTGATTAAATTTCTAAAGATTAACATATTTTCACGATTTGACATCCCCAAGATACTCATAAGCGACAATGACCCACAATTCGTAGGAAAATAACTCAAATGACTCTGCGAAAAGTACCATATTGATCATAGATTCAGCTCGGTACAAAATCCTCAAACCAACGGACAGGTCGAAGCAGCCAACAAAGTTGTCTTGGTAGGACTCAAGAAGCGGGTTCAAGCCTTCAATGAAAACTGGGTAAATGAGCTAGACAATGTGATGTGGGCTATCAGAATGACACTCAAAACAGCAACAGGGGGAACACCATTTAGTCTGGTGTACGGATCTGAAGCAGTGGCATTCGCCGAAATAGCGGTGCCTACCCATAGAATCCTACACTTTAATGCTGAAGCTAATGAAATCGAACGACTTACAGACCTCGATCTTGCTGAAGAAATGCGGTGGCAATCATAAAAGTCAACGCACAAGCTAAAATGCGATTGGCGATCGCTCGGTAGTTCAACAGAAAAGTCAGCGCTCGCCAATTTTTCGTGGGGGATACGGCTATGCGAAGGAATGAGTTCAGAAAAATGGACAAACACAACAAACTCTCAACTAAGTGGGAAGGGCCATACAAAGTAGTAGAGATCGCCTCACCAGGGTCTAACTACTTGGAGAACACAGAGGGTATAAGGCTACCTCGTCCCTTCAACTCCGAACATTTACAGAGGTTTTATGCATAGCTTGTAATCAAAATGTTATGTCAATAAAACAAACCATTCCATCATATAGAGCATAACCACGTGAGCCAAAATGAAAAGTCCCAAAGAATGGACGAATCATCGAAAGATAAGACCTAACACATACAGGCAGACGAACCAACAAATGTGACAATCTCCTCAGTCAGGAAAAAGAGGATTGCGAACGAACCTTTTCAAGGTAACAGTTCCCCTCCCATGAAGACCTAAAATGAGGGGCAAACGAACCGTCAAGGTAATAGTTCCCTTACAGGTAGGCGAAAAACCTACACTAAAAGCCAAACGAACCATCAAGGTAACAGTTCCCTTAAAGTTAGGCAAAATAAAGACCTGATATAAACGGTGAATGAACCCACATCAAGGGTAACAGTTCCCTTACAAGTTGGTCACATTGGAGCGGACGAACTAATAAGGTAACAGTCTTTCCAAAGAAAAGCTGAAGAGAGCAAACGAATCTTAGGTAACAGCTTCCTAAAAGGCGAGCGAATCTAAGGTAACAGTTCCTATGAAAAGAGAAGTGCTCGAACTAATCTAAGGTAATAGCATCCTAAAAGGCGAGCGAATCTTGGGTAACAGTTCCCCAAAAAGGGCGAACGAATCCGAGGTACTGTTAGGGGGTATGAAAATGTATTAGTCCAAACCGTGTGTTCATTGTTTTCTGTATGTGTGTTTGCTAGTCTAAGCTTCTTCAATCTTCTTGAGTTTTCTAGACTAGTTCAATATGTTATTCATGTATCTAGCTTAGACTATAAATAGACTGTAGTGGTCTTGTAATCTTTATCTTCTTCAATCAATGTGAAAATCAGTTTATCTGTTTCTGTTATAACATAATTCAATTGCTTCCTCTATAAGGTTTCATTGTTTCGAATTCAAGCAACCTTGATTCTCATCTCTTTCTATCAAATTCTGTTTTCGATTCATCTAAAATGGTATCAGAGCTATACGAATCTGAGGAATACGTCGAGTAACTCGACTTATCGCCGCGAATCATCATCTGAAGAACAGAATCAGTTCTGCATTGCTGTCGACGTCTGGTTATGGAGGATATTCTGCCACTTGCCTTCTCAAACAAGAAGGTATGTTAGCTGACTGGAGACGACAATTTCTAGTCGTGGAAACAGAAGGTATTGCTTGCTGTTCGTGGTTTTGATTTGGAATCTCACTTATATGGAATTCAAGTTGTTCCCGCACACATCACGGATGAAAATGGTGACAACATACTTAATCCTGCTTTTGCCAAATATCAACAACGTGATAGATCTTTAGATTCCTGGTTGTTCGTGTCCATATGTCCACAAGTTAACAGATATCTTCTAGGTTGCATGACTGGTAACGCAATCTGGTCGAAACTTCACCAAATGTTCTCATCATCATCTACAACTCGTGTGATGAGTCTATTTGGTAGGTTAAAAACCAGAAAACTGATTACGCTATCTGTTATAGATTACCTAGCAGATATTCAGTCTACATGCGATAGCCTAGCAAGCTGTGGTCATCCAATAGATGAGATGCAGCAAATTTCGATAATTCTTAATGGAGTTAAATGCCAGTTTGACAATATAGTTTCTGTGATACATGCAAGTCGAAATCCCTATGACCTGGCTTCTATTAGCTCAGTCTATGCAGAGACTAGGATTCGTGATCAACTATTTGATTCAAGTTTGATGCCTCAAGCAATGATACACAGTTCTGAAGATTTTAAGAAGAACTTACCAAACTCTGTCACTGAGTATAAGTCAGATCCAATCAGTCATCAACAGTCGAACATTCAGAATCAACCTCCTCCTCTCATGGTTGATATAGGAAGAGGAGCTGGTGGAAGAGGACGCGGTAGAGGTAATTGGTCGCAATGTAAACTCTGTAGGAAGGTTGGCCATTTGGTTAATAGATGCTATAAAAGATTCGATGTAAACTTTCATGGAGTGACATCTTCCAACAATCAGAATGTTCAGATGGCTACCAACATGTGTCAAACTTCCTGGAATGATTCTGCAGATACAACTTCTACTGTGAACACTTTGCCCAATCCTTTGAATGTACCTCATCCTGTTTTTCTGCCCACAGGAACAGCTCCCTCTTATCCTCAGTATCCTTTCATGCTTCATTACGGAATGATGCCTGGATATGTTGGGAATCCTTCCTCCTATTGAGGCTCTATGCAAGAGACAAGCTTTAATCCGCAAGTCAATTATGTCTCTCTACCTATTCCTTAATCAGGTAGGAGTGATCAAGCGTGGTATCCTGATTCAGGGGCGACCAACCACCTGACAACTGGGCAACCACCGCAAGGAGCTGAGCAATATAAGGGAGCAGGTACAATTCAAGTTGGTAATGGAGCACATTTAGATATTTCAAGCATTGGTACTTATGTTTTCAATACTCATTCGAAACCATTATATCTCAACAATTTGCTTTATACACCCGATATTACCAAGAGCTTAGTATCTGTTTCGCAGTTTTCCAGGGATAATGGTGTATACTTTGAATTTCATCTTCACTCTGTCTGGTTCGTGACTCAATTACTCTTGAAGTTTTGCTGCAAGGAGAAGAAAAAGAAGGTCTATACAAGTTAGATTTCAGCATTTTTAGTTCGAATAAATGTAATAAAAGCTCTGTTTCTCGTGTTGAATGTCAGACTGTCAATAAAGTTGAATCATCAATTTTGTGGCATTAAAGACTTGGACATCCATCCTCAAACATTCTGGCTTCTGTTTTAAAAAATTCTTGTTTAAAAGGATCTTCCTCATATGGATTTTGTTCTGCTTGTTCTGTTGGAAAAAGCATTAGGCTTCCATTTTCAACTTCGACCACAGTTTATTCTAAACCTCTGCAACTAGTAGAAGTTGATCTGTGGGGGCCTGCTCCTGTTGCTTCAAATGGTAAGAGATACTATATGAGTGTTGTTGATGTTTACTCTCGATATACTTGGATTTATTTTCTAAATCAGAAAAGTGAAGCTGCAAGTTTGTTTATTCAATTTCACAAACTAGCTGAAAGGCAGCTTTCATGTTCCTTGAAATCAGTTCAAACTGATGGGGGTGGAGAGTTTAAGTCTTTGTCTTCAAATTTTTCTCAACATGGTATTGCTCATAGGGGTACTTGTCCATATACATCTCAGCAAAATGGAATAGTCGAAAGAAAACATAGACACATTGTTGAAATGGGTCTCACACTGATGTATCAAGCCCGCCTACCGATGCAATACTCAAGTGATTCGTTTTATACTGCTGTGTTTCTTATCAATAGGCTACCTACTCAAGTTCTTGATCATATCTCTCCCCATGAGAAACTATTCGGTAAGATTCCTGACTATTCAATACTTAGAGTATTCGGTTGTTTGTGTTTTCCATTTACTAGACCGTTTAATAAACATAAGTTGGATTTTCAATCTACACCCTGTGTTTTTCTTGGGTATTGCTCTCAGCAGCACATATACAAATGCTTAGATAGTAATGGAAAATTGTATATATCAAGACATGTTAGATTTCATGAGGATGAGTATCCTTTAGCTGATAAAAAGGGAAAGTTCATGTTGTCTGCTGCACCTAAGAACACCTATACAAGTGAGCCTTTCTTCTTACCTTTTGGTTGTATTGATAATCTTGGTTCGGACAGGTGTTCTATATCTCCTTCTTATCCTTTGCCTTCACATAATACATCTACTTCTGCACTCTCAGGAGGCTCAACAGGTGGTTCTCCTAGGGACATTGCTGTTGTTGTTTCACATGATAATCCTATTGATTCTGATCAGGTTTCGCCTAGAGATATTCCTAATCAATCTGTTTTTGTATTACCTATATCTGATTCAATAATTCAGGATGATTCTGTTATTAGATATGTTCCTTGTTCTAACAATGAGCTAGTTGAGGTAGCAAGGTTTCCAGCAAAAGACATTAGTAATTTGATTCGACACCTATAGAGTCATCTAGTCAGCTGAATCATTCAAAGAATGTTCATCCTATGATAAACAGATCGAAGAGTGTTGCTGCACAGGCTTCTCACTCTTCAGCTTTAACAGCAACTGGAGAAATGAAAGTAGACTCAGTTGAATTAGAACCATCATCTATTCATGCAGCTTTTCAATCTCCACAATGGACTCAAGCTGTGAATGATGAACTTCAAGCTCTGTCAGCTAACAAGACATGGTATGTTGTGTCTCTTCCCGAAGGACGTATTCTTGTTGGGTGTAAATGGGTTTTTAAAATCAAGCGTAATTCGGATGGCTATATAGCTAGACATAAAGCTCGTCTGGTTGCTAAAGTTTTTTCACAAAAGCATGGTTTTGATTTTTCTGAAACTTTTGGTCCAGTTATAAAATCACCCACTGTTCGTATTATCCTATCTGTAGCTCTAACAAACAAATGGAAAATCAGACAGGTTGATGTCAATAACGCGTTTTTACATGGTGATCTCACCGAGGAAGTCTTTATGCTCCAACCTCCTGGTTTTGAGCAAATTGATGCAGCTGGTAATGTTTTAGTTTGTAAACTTCATAAAGCATTATATGGTTTAAAACAGGCACCCCGTGCGTGGTTTGAAAAACTCAAGCATTTTCTTTTATTTCAGCTTATGTTTCAAGTCTCAAAATCTGATAATTGTTTGTTCATCAATAAATCTAATGAAGGCTATGTGTTTCTTCTCGTATATGTCGATGATATTGCTATCACAGGAAGTAGTTCTTCTGAAGTAGAGGGAGTTATCAGTCGAATCAATTATGAGTTTCAGCTAAAAGATTTAGGGAAGCTTAACTATTTTTTAGGTATGGATGTTCAGGAGAAAGATGAGTGTCTTCTTCTCAGTCATCACAAATATATTGCAGAATTTCTTACAAAAACAGGTTTGTCTAATGCTTGTTCAATGCCTACGCCAATGACAGGTAATTTTCTTTCTAAAGTTATGGCTGATAAAGACAATTCTCCTTGTCCTAATGATGATCTCTATAGAAGCATAGTTGGTGCTCTTCAGCACATATGTACAACTAGACCAGATATTGCATTCGCTGTCAACAAATTAAGTCAATTTGTTCAATCCCCTACACTATGTCACTGGAATGCTCTTGTCCATATTCTGAAATATCTTAAAGGCACTATCTCTCATGGTTTGTTGTTTCAAGCTTCATTGGTTCCTTCTAATGAAGTTTCTCTGGTTTCATAAGCAGATGCAGATTGGGGCAGTGATCCAACAAATCGAAAATCAATTTCTGGACATTTTCTCTTACTCAATGGCAATCCGATTGTATGGAGCTCTAAGAAACAATTTGTCATCTCACGTTCTTCAGCTGAGGCTGAATATCGAGCCATAGCAAATGTTATTTGTGAGGTACTTTGGGTTAAGTCTCTTCTTCAAGAACTTGATGTTCCTCTGTCGTCTATTCCCTTGGTGTGGTGTGATAATACAAGTGTTGTTGGTTTAACTGAAAATCCTATCCATCATTCAAAAATGAAACATGTTGAGATAGATTTGAGTCTTGTGCGTGAAAAAGTCTCTAGTGGTCATGTGCTAGTTAATTTTGTACCTTCTAATGATCAGTTTGTTGGTATTCTTACAAAGCCATTGACTGAAAAATTCTTTGTCCCTCTTCGTCAAAAACTTGTTTTTTTTTGCCTGAGGAAGTTGATGTTCTTTCTAACTGTTTAAATGAAGGTGTTTGATATCTGTGGTATTGTTTTGGTTGTCACTTGTTCGTTACTTCAATATCTTGTCTGATTGTGTTTTGATTCCGTGGGTAGAATGTTCGGTTTTCTAACTTGATGTTGGTTTACTCTGCTCAAATTTGCTATCAGTTCTGTGTTCTTGAACTGTTATCATTTTTCAAAACTTGTGATCTGAATATATCATCCTTTCTCTTCTTTGGTTCGGATCATAACACATTCTCCATACAGTGTTGTATTGCTTGTTTATTCTGAGCTTTCATTCTTCTTCTCTGTTCTTTAGCTTGCAATGTTCAGTTCTCTTTGTGATTGTGTGTAGGTGAAATATGTTTTCTTCTGATCTCATTGATCTCAGTCTGATATTGAATCATATGTTGTTAGCCAAATAGTTTGACAGCTCATGGGATTTGATTTCAAAAATAATCAATGAAGAAAAAAACGTCAAAGCCATTTCTTTGTTGATTTGAGAAAGAAAAGATGGGGCTCAAACCCTCCAATCCCAATGAAAATATGAAGGCTCAAACCTTCCTGTCAATAAAAAAATATATTGTTAAAAAAAACAGAAAGGAAACGACGAAAATAAAGATCAATGAAAAAAATATTTTGTTGAATAGTCTCATGGATGATTCCTAATATCAGAGTTGATGTGTATCATGGGTCTTTAGAAGTTTGTTTCACCTATTCATATCTCAAAGATGAACATGTATTGCATATTGAATAGTTGTGAGACTGTATGACAGCTTGTATATCGATCAATACATCTTTCTGTATGAGTCTGGTTTATGATCTGTTTACCTTTGGTAGTGAAATGTGATGATTCTATATGATATCTCTTGTTTGGATTGTAATGATGTTATGAAGAGCAGTAGAACTGATATCAAGATTTGGACATGATCAAACGAGCTGTGTTTAGAGAACAAGAACAGTTCTGGTTTTTGGTTTCAAAATTGCAAGCTAAACGAGAATTCAGAATGAAGATCATGAAGGAGAGTCAATTAAAACAAGGTTTAAGAAAAGATCTTTGCTAGGGAATGTTAGGGGTTATGAAAATGTATTAGTCCAAACCGTGTGTTCATTGTTTTCTTTATGTGTGTTTGCTAGGAGCCTCAACCTGTCTGGGGACAGGAGCCTCGCTCCGGGGAGCAAAAGATCCCCCAGCAGCAGCAGGACGCTCCTCACCAAAACTCCTCGTCCTCTTAGATGGAGCAAAAGCACAATCCGCCTCGACTATGACATTCTCTGAAAAGAAGCAAATATGGTATTAAACCTAAAGGTAAATCAGAAAAAGAAAATGTAGATGTCATATCTTAAGTAATACCTCTTGGGCGATCGGCAGAGGCAACCCCAGAATGTTCCTCCTCAGGCCTACGCTTGGTCTCGCGCCAAGAAGGAGAAGGAGGTGGACTCAAAATCATCCGGCCAGCAGACAACCCTGCCTTAGCCTTCTTGGAAAAGAGACTGAGAAGTTTAGGTCCCCGAGTGCCTAGAACACAAAAGTCAGAAAAGAAAAAGGATCAGAAAATTACCCAATCAATAGAGACTGGCGCAGACTGATGAATGCCCGCCAACCTAAGTAGGGACTCTGAAGTCTCCGCTACTGAACGGATCGAACAGAAGTCTGGTTTCTTATGAAGTCGGAAAAAGTCATCAATGGCATTTTGGTCACTCCTAGACAGCTCGCCAAAGCTCGGAGGAATATCCCGCTCTGGCTGAGAAAGCTCCCAAGGCACACTACCCTTACAGAAGAAATAATACTTCTTGTAGTTGGAGTTGGTAACCCGGAAGTCATCCACCAATCAAAAGTGAACATTCCAGTTCCATATGTGGCCCATCCATTCCTTAAACTTCGACCATCGAGTTTGGAAATGATGAAGGTGGTTAGCATCGACAGCCAACCGATAGAAACATCAGAACAGGGAAAGTGAATACGTCCATCCTTGAGGTAAGCACATAAATTTGAACCCAACCCACATCTGAATAGCGTTGGGCACCAGTTGAGTAGGACCTATCCCGTAATACAACAAAGAGTCTTCAAATCATCGTAAAGAGGAAAACGCAACCCAACATCAATCTGGGATAAATAAACATAAATCTCTCCTTCACGTGGGTAATGCAACCCTAGACCCGGATACCTAGGTGTGTCCGCTTCTCCTAAACACGTCAAGGCGACCACGACCTTAAACTGAGCTAGACTCAACTCATTGGGCTTAATATCTAAGAAAAACATCATGACATGACAAGAACAATACTAAAATAATAAAAAGGAAGAAGCATTACCGCCTAAAAAGAAGCAGAAAGGGCAAAAGACTACCTGTCGGAGAAAAACCCGGAACGTTGGTCTCACGCACGTCCACCACAATCGGTGCGACAACCTGACTTACAGAGGTAGGTTTCGACACAGAGGCTCTTTGGTTCTGAACCGGGGTAGAAGCATCTCTGATAGAACCAAGGGCATTGGAAACCCTAGTTGTAGCTTTCTGGCCAGAAGTAGAATGAGCAGGGGAAGGTTTGGAGGACGAATCCCTAGTCGTAGCTTGTTGCCATCCATGGCAGTAAAAAGACAATTTTTACCGTGAGGAAAAAGTCTAAGAGGAAAAGGCTTGAACAGAGGATTAAGGCATAGAAATGAGCACTTGAACTCTGGGAATAAGAAAGCTTGAACACGTAAACGGCTAACTGCCAAAGGTTAGCTTTTTATAGCCAAAACTGGGGATACCAAACGGTTATGTCTAGAAAAAATCAAACAATAATTACGCCCCCTTTGGGGTAAAATCAAAGCAATGTCAGGACCCAAATGGCTACATCATGGAGAAAAATGGTTGAAACAGTACAGAAAACTGTCAGCCTACCCCCTATTACGGAAGAGACGGGCATGCATCAAACGTCCTCTCGACTTCTCGCCAAACAGTGCATCCATTAAATACTCAAAACCTTACCGAAAAAGATGATCGCCAAAAGCTATAACAAGCCTCTCCTAATACCCTAACAACGGTAGTGTTCACCCAAAAAGTGGTGAATGAGCATCCATAAACCCTGGCAACCCAAACCGTTCGCCTAATAGGGTAAGAGGTTAACATTCCAAAAACTCTAGCAACCAAAGTCGTTTGCCAAAGGATACGGAGCATCGAAAGGCACAAATAGCAGTTAAGGACATCAAATGTCCAATCAAGAAGTCACTTTCTCAAACCCTCTATCACAAGATCAAGCTCAATCGAAGAAACTTCACTCAAGCTTCGGGGGCAAATGTTGGGTATCGATAGTGACAGCCCAATATGCGTAAGGCCTCAAATGCCCAATAACTTTTCAGACAGGTAAAACCCAAATCATTCAGAACTGGGTCGGCCCACATTAAGGGTAAAATGGAACCCACAAATCGGTTCAGCGCCAAACTCAAAACTAAAGTGGACGCTAAAGCCATTACAGGTCTCCACCGACCAAGGCCAAAGTCTCCTACTGCTTGCCATGGAAGCGCTCGCCAAGAGAGTCAAACCTCTCAACTCTGATCCCACAACCAACACCGAATATATAGCCACCATATACCGCGTATATCGGGCACATATGCTACAAAGATCATATAAGGGAACTACAATATTACGTGATAACCGTAATATCTATTATCCTTACCTACAACGACACAAATATTTACATATATATTCGGGTACCAAAACGGTTTGGTCTTCCATCCTTATAAATACTTATGTTTTACATATGTTATTTTTACGTTTTGAGCATAGTTATCAAAACCGGACCGGCCATCGAACCGGTGAGGGGGCCGGTTCACAGTTCAGTCGGTCCAACCCGGTTCAGTGTGCGGTTCACTGTTCACAAGGAGAACAAAATTGAAAACTTAAAATACATACATAGTCTCAAACACAAACATAATTACCTCAAACTACATAGTCTCACACACACACAAACTACATAGTTTCAATATTAGACACACATTACTCTCAATTCTCAAACACAATACACAATAGTAGTGAACCGGTTTAATCAATTGGGTTAAGCCAATTGGTTTGTGCAGAACCAAAAAACGGAAACCAAAAAAAAAACTTACCGAAAAAAAACGAAACAAAAAAAACCCAGCTAAAAAGTGAACCGGAAACTGACCAGTTTTCCAAAAATGACCCGGTTCAACCCGGTTCAAACACTATTCATTTGTAAAATAGTTTTTTAACTGAACCAAATCGGATAGGGGTCCAGTTCCCGGTCGGACCGTCGGTCCGGTTTGGTTCTGCTAACTATGTAGATTTAATAGAACATGAAGACGTGAAGGAGATGAATAAGAAAAACATATGACTCCATTATTGAGAAACTTGTTCTTTTGTACATAGAGAACTACATATATATAGTATAGAGATAACTATATATATTCAAAACTTCAGTTCGAGACCGGCCCGAGCCAAGCAAGACAGACTCGGGTATGTTTTTTTTTGCCAAAGTTGATCTCGGTCCAGATGTCAAGACCGAAATTTCAGTCTCGCTCTCGGTACTGCCTCCACGACCCGGCTCATCCCGTCCATGATCATCCTTACTTATAATAGCTTTAGGTTTTGTCTCATGTGTGTATTCCAAGTTTTGAGTCCAAATTTCCGTTGACATCCGAGTTTAGGTATTGTTCAGTTCAGTTAAGGGGGAGCTGCATGGAGGAGGCATAATGACCGACAAGAGGTGGGCTCAAACCCTACTTACGTGTTGGCACATATGGAAGGCAAGATGCACGACCGCCTTTCAAGCGAAGCAACCAAGTCCAAGCGTCGTGGTAATGGAAATCAAGCAAGCCTATGAGGAGCAACAAGGGGCCAACCGAACAAACCATCCAACCCACACGCAAGAAGATAGACCGACCCAACAATGGCAACCACCGACGGGCAACACGATCAAGATAAATTGTGACGCCTCATGGTGCAAGGAAACGCGAATAGCCGGAATAGGGGTAGTGGCACGAGACAAGGACGAGAAGATAGTGGGCGGGATGAACCGGAGACAAAGGAGCGATGGCATAGAATCTATGGAAGTCATGGCTTTACAAGAAGAAGTACGACTACCGATTGAAGCGGGATGGCAAAGCATCATCAGGGAGACTGACTCACAAACGGTTCACCAACAAATCATGGAGGGGTCGAAACATTCGAGGTTGTCAACCATAATGCCGAATATTCGAGCACTAGCGAGGCAAATTGAGCAAGTGCAATGGTGAGCTATTCCAAGAACGGGCAATGAATGTGCAAATTGGATAGCAAAGCGAGCGAGATTGGGAGTGTGTCTTAATGATTGGGTCGAACGACCACTACTTCTCTTTGTATGTTTAGTAGCTAATGATATGATGTACGAACACCCGTGAACAAAAGTCACAACGTTTTATTTCCTAAAGTAAAGCGGTAATTTGATTAAAAAAAATATATCCCTACCATACTCTAGCTATTAACAGCTTGTGTGCATGCGTCTGTGGAACAAAGTTCTGTACCAGTCTACGACGACCAACGACGAAGTTGTTCATGGTACAGGGGCAATTGCCCCTCTGACTTTTAATAACAGTAGATTATACCATATAAGTTTTTCTATCATTTCAGCTTTTGCCCATATTGAAATTTTTTTTTGAAGATTGGTACAAATACTTTGTAATGGAAAATTTGATAACTGAGTCAGAATACAATAAAATTCTCTGAAAAAAAACAACAAGTTTCACTAGTTTAGAAAGTCAAATCTTTGTTTTATAATACCAACTCTCACGGTATCACTTTTTCAACTGCAATTCGTCAGTTTATATTTTTACCAAGAACATATTCAAGCAAGCAATACAAGAGATATCGAAGACCAAGCTAGACCCACTGTACACATAGTGATTCTAAATCAATATGAAAGGTAACTTCAATTTTTCTCTTGATTTATTCAAATCTTCATATAGTAGTTTGCCTCTTTAATTAAAGGAGGAATAGAAGAATTGCTGCCTCGTTGTCGATGTGCCTTAGAGAAAAGAAGAGTCGGTTGTCTGTTTGTTAGTGCTGAAAGGAAGAAAGCAGACGAAGCTTTAGATATTTAGGAAAGCAGAGAGTGTTCAAATCAAACAAGTCGCACCATGTTTAAACAGACACACATGAATAAAGCAGTTGCATCTGCCGTTTCTTCTTCTTGTAATTTAGTGGGCTGAATACTTGTTCAAAATGAGTTAGAATAGTTTGGGCTAACCTAATTAATTTATTAATGGGTTAGATATTTTGGGCTAAATAGCTAACTACATTAATTCTTTAATATATTAGAGTAAATAATATTATCATATTAATATATTACTAGATATTAAATATTTTATTTTTGTTTAGTTTAAATTATATTTTATAATAAGAAAAATATTAAACAATTATATGTATTAGTTATGAAATATCAAATATAGATATTTTATGTATACTATTTCTTGATAGTAAATATATAATTTTATATTCATCATGATTCATGTGTTGAGTTTGAAATTTCTAGCACTAACAGAATAATTTATTAATGAATAGAAATTATTTGAAAAATATTTAAAAATATCTATTAAATAAATATATTTTTATGTAAAAGGTAATTGAAGTTATTTGAAATTAAAATTTCACACACACAATAAATATTTGAGCATTCAATATCATAATATATTAACAAATAAATTATTATTTTTTGAATATTTGTATTTATTAATTATGATGTTATGTGTTAATTAAAAATAAATTTTGGCATAGTAGTAATAAATTTTTATTTTTACATGTTACTCTTATGTTTGAAGGTTTAGAAGTTATGTTTTTTGCTAAAATAGATTAATTAATGTTTTTATAGTTAAGTTCAATATAATTTGTGATCTAGTTAAATTTTTATGTAAATATATTGGTATTTTTTCTAGAAAAAACATATATAAGGTATTTATTATGCATTTATCTATGAAATATTCTCTAATTATTTTAATTTAAAGATTTTTATTATATATATTAAAAATTGCATAAACATTTACTAATATGTTGTTAAGGCATTCTCTTCAACTTATTATTTTTTTTATTATTATTGTTTTTTTTAACGAATATTAAATTGAATATATGTATTTTAATAATTCTAACTACTCTACTTTGATAATAGTTATTACCTATGTTGTTTACTAAGTATGAACATATAAAAAAGATAATATATTTTAAAAATCAGTAATGATAATTTTAATTTTGGATCGTATGATAAATTTTATATTTTAGACATACTCATAAATAAATTTGAGTAATTTATTATTTTTAATTAGAAATTTTAATATTTTGAAATGAATAAAACCCTAATGAATTAATTTTGAATTACAACCATAAAATCTACAAATATAGATTTGTGAATAAAAAAATATTAAAATTCATATTATTAATATATATTTTAATTAAAAATGAAGAAAACTAATCTTGCCTTTAAAAAAAATATTAACTAATTGTTTATAATAAATGTTACAAATGAAACGGTTTTTAAGGTTTAATGTGGTATTTTGGAGCAATTTTAAAGTGTCCACATGTACAAAAATATGATGTTACGTATGAAATTGTAACATACAATCTAGGTGGATCAATAGAATTGATTAGAATATATATATATATATATAGGGTTAATAGTCAAAGTGCCCCTTAATGTTTGAGCGAAATTTAGGATTGCCCCTTAAAGTCTAAAATTTTAAATATTAGTCCTAAAGTTTGGACGATTTTAAAAATTGCCCATTTCCGTCCTCTAACTGTTAATTTTGGACGGAAAACGCCCATGTGCAATTCACGTGACTTCATACAAATTTTATAGACAAAAATGTCCTCTACAGAAATCACCTCTGTCACCTCCTTCAACCTCACGCTTAGGAAGAACACACCAGAAACAGAAAATGATGAAGAGAGCCTGGAAGTTGCCATTCCGACAGCGGCGCCGACGCCGAGTCCAAGATCGTCTCTGACCGCCGGAAGCTGCCCTCGTCGAAGTACAAGGGTGTGGTGCCGACTTCTAACAAGGGGAGTCTTATAGGTTATAGTGTCATCCGATAGGCGACAGCCTTTCATTATCCATGCGCCGTTCCTCTAAATCCTCTCAAGTATTATTTCAGTCTGCAACCATTCACATTAGTTCCGTTATTTTCCTGAATTTTGGTCCTGTTGCAATTTTGTTGCTTAATTTTTGGTTGTGTCTGTTCGGTGAAATTGGTTTAGCTATGGTTGAATTGCATGTTCAGTGATAAAAATTTCACATCTATGCTACGGATTGTAAACGATGGTTTGTACGATTTAGCTGAAAGGTCATACTGCATTCTATTTGGATTTTGTCTCGGATTTGTTTAAATTACAGACTGTCTGTATTCGAATTAGAGTTGATCATACTTGAGCTGCAGTTTATTTTAATTTCTCAACATGATGCTGGTGAATTCTTGTTGCTGTTCGGATTTCATAAACATCTGCTTTAACCAGAACAGTGTGTATTTGTAATTTTGCCAATCTGTCGGTTATGATGCTCAGACACTGCTTCTGGTAAATATTCTCTATGCTTCTGTATCCTAACTTGTGAAGTTTGTTAAGAATAGTGGAAGTGAATGGCTGTATTTAGTGAATAAGGCTCTCTTCATCATTTTCTATTTCTGGTCTGTTCTTCATAAGCGTGAGGTTGAAGGAGGTGACATAAGTGATTTTTGTAGAGGGCATTTTTGTCTTTAAAATTTATGTGAAGTCATGTGCCGAGCACATGGTCGTTTTCCGTCCCAAATTAACAGATAGAGGACGAAAAGGGGCGATTTTTGAAATCGTCCAAACTTTAGGACTAATATTTAAAATTTTAGACTTTAAGGGGCAATCCTAAATTTCGCCCAAACATTAGGGGGCACTTTGACTATTAACCCTATATATATATATATATATATATATATTTAAAATAATTTTTTTGTACTTAATTTTGTATTTATTTTATAGGTACTGATCATTTTTTTTAATAGAATTAAATAAAAATCTACTAATGAATAACGTTCGAGCAACAAAATAAATGAGAAGATTTTAAGCACTTCTTTTTACTAAATAATTTCTCATAATATATTAACATTAAAAATATTTATATATAATTTAATCATAAACGTTTTTTTAATATCTTGCCTCACTCATTATATATTCTGGCTTCGTTCCTGGACGAGGACAAAGATTTTGGGTTAAGGCAGGGCCATTGCAAATTGCAATTGCAATTGCAGAGCTTACCAATCACGAGACTAATCAGGAAAGTTATTATTAGAAAATGGATTGGTGGGAATGATGAACCTGATGATTTGATGCGAGCTCTTGGTTTCATCGACAACCCCATTGCCCATTACATCCCCAACTCCAGATCGAAACGAAAGAGAGAATTCTCCAGGAGAAAACTCAAGAATTGGGCAATGGGGTTGGCGTTCGACACCTGGAGGTACTCAGCGATCGTGCTGGGCACAGCCAATGCCGCGGCCCTGATTCTCGGTGGGTGTTTGACAATTGTGGGTTATCGCTCCTGCGGCCATTATGGGACGTTCCCGTTTGCGACGGTGATGATGGCGGCCTTCGCCAGGATCGTTGCCATGATCAATATCGGGATAGCTCAGGAAGCTTCAGCTAAGACCATTTTGCAGTCGCAGGAAGTCTCCGTTGATGCTGCCATATACCAGGAGAGACGAGTAATTGATTCAGACACTCTTTGTCTTTTATTTATTTCCCGAAAATTATGGAAAAAATAGTTTATTTACTTAATTTTTCAAATAGCCGAATTGATACTTCATTAGGTTGTCGCTGAAGGACTGTGGACATCTATTTAGTTTTACAAAATTGTTGCAGTATGTTTAAAAGTTGAGTATGCACCCAGTTGTTAATTTGGCTTGTGATGGAGAAGTAGAGACTGAAAAGACGATTTCAAAGAATTCTGTTCCGCTTATAATAGATCCCGTGTTGGTCCCGGAACTGGTATGAAGCATGCAAGAGTAACCATTCTTGACGCTTACCTATTCCATGTGGTTCGTTAGATACTGTACGACATGTTGCTATGTAACCTTAACTCAGGAGGGGTAAACATCTAGGCTAAGGACTGGAATGGTTGATTGTTAGCAATTAGGAGTAGATGTGTCCGAATGTATGTCTTTTTCTAGCATCGACGGCTCTGGACTGAGACATCTCAAAATTATTCCAACATTGAACTACAAAATGGATTCTCTTAATTACAAAAACATGGAGCAAGACAGGACTCTCTGATAAAATAGTTTCATGTACATCCTTCCAGAATGTTTATGTTATATGGCTTTTGGTAAATAAAATGATGCTGACAACTGGGAACTTTTCAGGACTTGGTGGTTCCTTATTATGTTCTTTTTGGTCTTGAGTATGGCCGGAGCATTAATGATGTTTGGAGACTCTTGTATTACTGCATTAGTAGGATATCTTGATATACATCTCTGTCGAATTATATTATCAGTAAACAGCCAGTTTGGGATTTGCTATTTGATCCCTTCTCAGGAATTTAGTACTCGTGATTGTACTTAATAGTCAATACTAAATTCCAACTGTATTTCATGCAAAGTAATTTGCTTTATTTCATGGGGCAGCTAAGATATATAAAATGGATTTGGTGGTCAAGATTTGCAACGGTTATCACAGTGCTGCAAGGTGTGGGTGCTGCATATCTTTTGATCTATATGTGCAGATCTGCCTCCCATGATGACCCTGACAGTAACTGTCTCCTAGGTAAGAAAATCTTCCTTGTTTTTGGGATCTAGTTTTCTTTATCTTCAGTAATGCATTCTAAAGTTATATTTCTTTGCTTGTTTTGTTTTAGATTTTAAAAAAAAAATGAGAATTTTTCCATAGATAAATGGTTGATTATTGTGATGAAACGTACCACGGATATACTTGGTGTAGTTTGTCCTTTATCGCACAGCTGACCTTATCTTATCTAGTTGTTTCTTTCTGTATCGTACATTTGACCTGACTCGTTGAGACATTTGATGGTACAGATTATCTTAAGTTTAGTGAGCAACATTTAATCTTGTTGCTGTTATTCTTATGTAGCAACTGGGTAAACAGTGTATCTTTTTCTTAGTAAGCATAGACTTGGAATTCCCATTGATTTTTCCTTGTTAAAAATGAAGTTCGGATTTCCCTTTTTTTTTTGGGGGGGGGGGAAGGGGATTTTCCCTTAGAGAAGGCTTTATTTTGTATACACAATCGTACGATTTAGCTCTAAACGAATCAACTTGAGTTGAATCATCAATCATTAAATAAAATTCAATTTCTAAAGCTTGATATTTAGTAAGTTAATAACTTACTGCATGCATTATGTTGAGCCTTATTCATTAAAAGCAGATCCTTGTGGGTCCATTATTCTCATTTTCTTTTATTTATATCTGAATGCAGGGGTAGTTTCTAAAGATAGCAAATTGGAGCAGAATGTTCTGGCTGTATTTGTACTAATGGTCTGCTTCGTAGCATTATTCCAGTGTTTTGCTGGATCTGATGTTCTAAGATGGAGGTCGTTTTATGCAACGGAAGATAGTGCATGGAAAGCCCACTATAGGGAGGTATTTGATGTTGGCATCCGCGAAGCTTTGTGCTGTCTTGGACGTGCGAAATACTTGTAGGCTATTAAATAGCATTTTGATTGATGATCAGAGTTTTCATCATAAGCTCTGCTGTGCTTTTATTAATCAACAATCTGCATGAATCTTTTAAGGAGTGCTGCGGGGGAGGATGAAGTTTATTCAGTAGCGCGGGTGCTTGGTGAGCTTGTAGCTTATCGAGCATCAGGGACCGGACATTTGGAGCTTCTAACTGGTTAGTTGTTCACCATATTTCATGGATAAAATCTAGATACTCTTAAATGGCACCTATAAGAGCTTTTCAACTTTGTGCTTTGGTAAACCTGTTTTTAAAAAATAATAATAATTATGAACTAACTAATGGCTAATGTTCAAATGTGCAAAAGAAGTATCAATGGATTTTAACATGGTCAAAAGTCAAAACAGGTATTTGAAATTAAGTCACCTCTAACAGATTCCCGTTGTTTACATTTGCATAGTGTAAAGATGACACTTTGGTGAAGTATTTTGATCATTTCTTTTGCTCAGGCTGATATAGGTAGATCCAAGAATGTATATTATATAAATCTTTTCATGTTGTATTTCCTAATCAATATGTAAATGCATTTTTTACTTGGTATTAGTTTGAATAGGTAGAACCATATTGCAATTTTGTTTATCTCTTATCTTGAACACGACACGAATGATTTCTGCATTATTCGGTCACTTTCTATTAGTTGATCGTGGATTTTTTACCATCTTCAGGTCTAGCTTTATTTCAGAGGTGTGCTAGCCCCCAATATTGTGATGAAAGTCTTGTGGAGGCACCCCGGGGACGAATAGAGGAGGCTGCGTCTCTTCACAAATTCGCTGAAGCTGCATATACGGTACTGCCAGTTGCCTTTTTACTTCTTTTTTTTCTCCTGAAAATGCAGCTTGCATCTCTAAAATCTTAGTGTCTGCTTCATTTATGCAGGGTCCTCTGCTTGATGTTGGAAGAAACCCCTTCCTATTTCCTTGTACTTGGCTCTATAGGCAAGGGGTATTGAGTCCCTGGTCCCGTAACAGGTATCTCATCTAATAAGATACAGTCTTTGTCTTCTCCTATGACTTTCTGAATCTCTCTCTTGAACCTTGACTTTCTCATTTTTCTTACTTGCTAGCTTGTATTGATGACAGGAGACCCAAATTAAAAGGTGACAACTGGTGGAGAGGCAATGCAGCAGCTTTTCTAAAGTACTTGGATTTACCACCGGAAGCCCTTCGTCGAGGACGTGTTTGTCAGGTAGAGTTTTGTTTCAGTATAGTGAACAACGGTAGCCTAATGCAGTCTTTATCCTTGAAATGGATTCAGGTCAAGTTGAAGAATAGGTTCGTAATTCATTTATCCGGGGTTTCACTTTTACTGGGCTTAAAGACTTGTCTATGAAGTGATATATATACTTCTGTAATTTAACCAAACATTTCGGACCCTTAAAAATCTCAACCCAATCAAGATATACTTACATTTCTTGGTACAGCTGTATGCACCAAAAAAAAGAAGAAGCACTGCGCAACTCGTCTTTTTATATTCAGCAACATCAAGCATTTGGGTCTTTAGAAAATGTCTCTTGTGGGACAAATTTGTAAAGCATTCACATTTTTAGTTCTTTAGATCATGTTAGATACTTCTATCTAGAATTATGATACTTCTAATAGATCATAAATCTTTATAAATCTTATACTCAATGGCGCGTTAGTTCTTTTTAGTTTGGCGCTATAATGTTGATGGAATTGTTAGTGTATCATGGTTTTCTAAAAATGTGTTTTCCTGGTCGGCTGGTAAATGTATGCATTTGTTTGGGTAATTGTACTGTTTACAAGTCTTGTAATTTATACACTACTTAATATTACTATGCTTGTTTATTAGTTTGATGCGATCATAGCAGAATTGAATTTACTAATTTCATGTATGAAGAGGAAAGCTGGCAAAATAAATGATATACTTAGAATTATGACTATGACTATGAAGAATAATCTGACTGGAAATACATCACCGAGTAGACATAAATGTAAACTAAATGAACTTGTCAATTAGACCATATTTCAATAAGTTATAATCATATTATTTCTGCAACCTCTTACTCATTGGACACAATTCCCTATAACCTACTTTCTATTAGTGAATGTATATAAGTGACTTCAACCTTTTCATGTCTGCTTGGTCAATTAACAGCATGTAATCTCTGATCTTGTTTCTCTTACTTCACATCTCCAATGGAGATTACATCCTGTTTTTTTTTTAATTTTAATTTTATTTTTTTTGTCTTTTCAGTCATCCTGAAAATATTTTATTATTTGAACAAGTTACTTTTCTTGGTTCTCAGTGTGCGGATTTATCATTTAATAATGAAATTAGAGTTTGATTTCCGTATGTATATCAGGGAAGATGCGAAGCAGCATATTTTGTTGTGGCTCTGCACCATCAAAGGACAGTTGTAATTACTGTTCGTGGAACCGAGACACCTGAAGATCTCATAACTGATGGACTATGCAAAGAATGCCCACTAGTTGCAGAAGACATAGAGGGGTTGATCAAGCAAGTGCCCTTCTATCTTTCTCTGAACAAATAGAAAAACAACTTTGAAATTAAATTTGTTATTTTTCTTGCAGGAGCAACCGTATATTGCTGGATGCAAATCAAAACATCGAATCATCTTTCCCTCATTACGGACACTCTGGTATTGTCGAGACTGCACGAGATCTGTTCTTCCAGATTGAAGGAAACCCACCAGGTGAATATTAGTGTATGATTCCCTCTTGTAGCCATGGATCCTCTTCTTTGATGCTCCAACCATCCAAAAGTTGCTCTTTATGTTACAATCTTCTACAATATATATATATATATAATCTGATTGGGCATTGTTTCATTGTTCCTGCTTTTTGTGGTGCAGATAGCGACATTGAATCTGCATTAAGGGGAAAAGGTTTCCTGACATCATTGCTTGGATGTGGAGGGGAGTGTGAAGGTTATAGTGTTCGGATAGTAGGGCACTCGCTCGGAGGTGCTATTGCTTCTCTGTTAGGAATTCGAGTATGAATTTTCCACTTGCTTAATTCATTCAGCCCATGTTGAACGTTGATAAGCGTGCTTATCACTTATATTTACATAACATATGGTTTTTATCTGATATGGAGTATGAAAGTAATTGTTTTTAATAATAATTTACGTTTGTTGAACAGTTATACAATCGGTACCCAGATCTACATGTGTATGCATATGGGAGTCTTCCGTGTGTTGATTCCGTTGTGGCAGATGCTTGTTCCGATTTCATAACAAGGTACGTGCTTGTGTCAAAGTTAAACAGTCTTTGTGCGTGAAATTACTTTGTTGTAATGTGAGCTTTGTTGCAGTATTATCTACGACAATGAATTTTCTGCCCGGCTTTCCGTTGGATCAGTGCTGCGTTTGCGGGCAGCATCACTGATGGCACTCTCACAGGATCAGACAACAGACTCGACCCTGATATTTAGACTGGCCCGTCAATTTCTGTTTCTGAACAAGTATCAGGCAAACAGGACGCAGACTACTGATCCTGCAGCTACGGGAGAGTTTAGGCAGTACAGTAATGAGGACAACCAAGGTAAAAAATAAAAATAAAGACTACATTTGATCCTCATATTTCACTTGATCTAGTTACCCTATGAATTGATGTTATTTCTTGAGATAAAAAGTGAATTCTCAATTCTTGGTTCAATGCAACAGATGCGATGGATCAGCGCAGAGACTTGCTGTCAAACGACACAGTTACTGCCTTGGGTACAGCCATCAACAACAATCAGGAGAATAGTATGACAAGGCAGTTGAAGAGTGATGGGGGTATCATATCAGTGGATGATCCTGTTCGTCGATTCATGGAAACTGTCCCCAATGCTGAACGTGCTTCCATCTTTGACCCACCTGAGCTTTTCTTACCCGGCCTCATAATCCACATTGTTCCTGAAAAGACCAACTTCCCCCCTATCCCTATCTGGAAACCCTGGAAACTTCAGGACAACTCGGATGCCTTCAAAGTGTATGTAGCAAACAAAGACAGCTTCAAGGACTTGGTCGTATCTCCCTCCATGTTTCTTGACCATCTCCCTTGGAGGTATGTTGCGCTCATTCCTTTTGAGAGTGTATTTCAATAAGTTGGTGCTAACTTCTTAGGGTGGTTGTCTTTGTTTCAGATGCCGAAATGCACTGCACAAGATATTGTCGAATCCGAACTTGGTTCTACGATCCACGTAAATCTTTTGGTGTTTTTGGGTTTGCTAGAGGTGGTGGGTCACTCACTTACTACAAGGAGAGAGTAGCTGTAGAAGAAGGCAGCAGAAAAAGCTTGTGAGGGAAGCATATTCTCGAGGACTTTCGAATGCTGCTACTGATGGAGAGGACGAAAGAAAGGAGAGGGAAAGAAGTGCATACATGGATTAATGTTTCCTTTGTGTTTGTATACCACCCACCATTCCTGCCCAACGCCATACCCTTGTATTATATTATTCATATATTAACTTCTTTTTTTTAAAACTACATCTATCAATGAGGCACAGCCTTATATTTTGTATAGCTTATTATTTTTTGGGTGTAAATATGGGTTATTATCTTCTGTTAGATGCACAGCCTTATACTCGTATCGTATTTGTGAATGTCATTTACATTTACGTGGGGCAGCTACCAGCTTTACCGCAAAATATGTTGACTACAAGTTTATGTTCCACGCTTTGATGCCAATTAGAATCCGATGCCATTTAGAATCCGATGCCATTTAGAATCCAACGTCCTTAGATTTCGAACATTCAAAATATAATTCAACTTATCATGAAACTGAAGAAGAGTTAAATGGGACTAAGTTGTTAGTAAGCAACTTAGTAAGTAGTTGTAACTTATCCCTATTGTAAACATCTGATTTTGACTCGGGATTAAAATACCGTATGCGAGTAATCGAGCCAAGAGGAATCGAGTTTGGAAAAATATATATAATATATATATATATATATATATATATATATACATATACATATACATATATATATTTGAAAACTAAAAAAAAAAATCCAACGGTGGAAAATAAATTTTTCCACCGTTTTTATTTTTTTATAAAAAAATAACGTTTTTTTATATTTAAAAAACGTTTTTTTTTATTATTAAAAAATATTATTAAAATTAAATAAGTAGTAGATTTCTTCTATAAATACAAGGTGAATACTATATAGTGTGTAGGGGAAATGAAAGAAAAGTGAAAGAATTAAAGAAGAGAAGACTGATTGGAGAAAAAAAAAAGTGAAAAAAAATATATCGGTAATTATCGGTCTCGGTTTTTCGGACGGTGTTTAAGTTCCGAACGATTTAGGTATATTTCTATCGCATTTAATATTGTATTTGTATTTCCTAATGTTATTATTCATGTTATAAAAAAAAGTTTATATACATATATTATATATATTTATGTATAATATACTTGTTAATATATATATATATATATGTATAATATATATGTGATATTATATCTATGTATAATATATAGGGCTGGCAATTCGTACGTGCGTGCGTGCTATCGTGCACCAGGACACGACATGCACGATAGTCCAACATGATACGCACAAAAATGTAATCGTGTCACATTCACACCATATGAACACGGAACTAAATTTTTTGTATTAACACGACACGAACACGATAACACGAAATTATCGTGGAAAGTCGTAGCACGATAGCACGGTTGCACGATAGCACGATAACTATTTCGTCGTAACACGATAACACGTTTGCACGATAATACGATAACAATACCTAAATAACAGGAACAACAATAAAATATGTCCAAAACAAAATCAAACATCACCCTTCGAAAAGAAACTTCAAGCTGCTCATGCTCCAAAACAACAACTGATTCATTCATGCTTCACTTCCAAAACAAAAACTTCAAAATGTTTCTCACTACCACAACTGAACTGAATCATCATCAAAAAAACATATTACCATTTAATTCTTCAAACAAAAATCAGAATAAAAGTTATTCAAATTGCTTAAAAATCTCACATGCAATTCACTCATTCTCCACGGTTACTATCTTTCAACTAAGCATCTTGATTAGCAACAACTTATGATTGGACATCTTCCGCTCGTAATGTCAGAAAGTTATCATCCAAAGGTACTTTGACTTAAAAACTGACAAGCAAATGAGTTAGCATAAAAAATATACAAGTAAACAACTTTTATTTATGAACTCTTACTTAGATGTCCGACCTCTGCACGTATCTAATCTTTGCAACAAATAATTGCTTCAACGGTTTCAGGAACAAGTGAATTGCGAACTGCATCAACCACACGACCACCAGCACTAAATGCAGATTCGGACGGAACAGTAGTGATAGGGATACTTAGTATATCACGAGCCATATCAGCAACAATAGGATAACGACATTGCTCTCGATATCAAAAATCAAGAACATTAAGATCCACATTCCTATCTTTCCGTGGATCCTCTAGATATTGCTCTAACTGTGACTTATTTCGTATCAAATCATCAATTCTACCAGTCTCATCAAACTCCTATACGATAGAAGTAACATACTAAAATTTAAACAAAGAAATTAAAAAAGCTGTAAATTAAATAATGATACAATATTATTAATATATATTTATATTATGTTTATCTAATACTATATATATATATATATATGTATAATAAATATTTGTATTATGTTTATGTAATACCATATATATCTATATGTATAATATATATTTATATTATGTTTATGTAATACCATATATAATGTATAATATATATTTATATTATGTCTATATAATACTGTATATGTTATCTATATGTATAATATATATATATATATATATATTATGTATATGTGAAAAAAAAATAAAAATAAAAAGACTTAGGTCTTTCCCAAACTTTGATAAAGGTTACAACTCTGTCCTTGGACTCTCGGGTCATTTTTGGGACGTTATCGAGTGTTATAAACTAAACCGGAAAAGTTTTGGGTCATTTGTGCAATTTTTGATTTTTTTTTATTCAACTCGTTTTTAAAAAAAAAATTACATTTTGATTTCTAAACTTTTCTAGACATTCCATGATTTCTCAAAATGTTACAAATAAGTCTAGCATAATTTTCGGGTTATTTTTTGGAATTTTACCAAGTCTAGATTAACACTGGTTCAACCGAATATGTAATGCAAACTGATCTTTTAATTGAACCAAACCGAACATGAGTCTAATTCTCGGTCGGACCGCCGGTCCGATTCGGTTCTAATAACTATGATACAATGTGATGACAATAAAAAGTTAGATATCATCATGTAATGAAACTAACGTCTCCAAAATCTGAAATCAATTCTACGGATTTTCGTATAATTTCTGGAAATTTCACATATCATAACTAATAGTTTTGAATTTGAAAATGTATAATAAAAATTACATGACACTAAAGATATTATATTATTTTATAAGGTTAAGAGGTTTAATGAACCGTTAGTTTGACCTATAGATTGGATGGTATTATAAAAAAATTGTATTGTCGAAGACACTTTTATATTTCAGAATATGGTCTAATAGTTTTTTTGTTAGTGTTATATTATTTTTTCCCGTTAACCAATCAATCAATGATCGAACCTACTTAGATTTTCTATATTTTCTATAATTTTTTGTTAAATAAATTTTGTTATTTCTATTTTGCTAAAATTTCAATTTTCTTTATGTTTTCACTTTTTATCATCATACACTCATATCATTATTTAGTTAGTTAAAATTAACTGTTAATAAAGTTTGAACTAAATAACCACATTCCAAAATATAAGTGTTGGATTAAAATCTAACAAAGTGCACATCAAATAATAAAGGTCATCGCTCCATCATATGAACCAAACTTAAGGATACAATAGACCTATTAGCCTTTATTTTAATGTGTATAATTATATTTAGTTTACTGTTCTTCGTAATAATATCATCTAGTTTACTGTTCTTCGTAATAATATCATCTAATTTTAAATATTATAGTTGAAATTATAAGTTTTTCTACAATATTTTAATTTTTAAATTATTTTTCATATGAAAATAAATAAGGAAGTTTTCTAATAACATATAATATTTTTTTTAATTTGGGTATATTATTATCACAAATTAATAAAAATGATATATATATAAGATTAATTTTAAATATATTATTTTATATAGAAGTATAAATTAATAATTTTTTATTTAAGGAAAAATTGATATAAAGTGCGGATGAAAAATTAGTTTCAGTTAAAATTTTAGACCTTGAATCTGCACCATCTTTCTGATTTTTCTGAACGAGATCAAACATTAAATTAAGTTTTAACTATTTATTTGGTTACTTATGTTTGTTGTTGTTATATTTTGATTATTTATGTTTTTTGGCGTTGGTAAATGGTTACTTACACTTTATGATGTGACTATTTGTATCAAACATGTGTTATTTGATCACTTATATTTGATAATGTTATTTTTTTGTTTAAATCACTATCTTTCGTTACATGCTAATATTAAAATATGATGTACTTAAAAAAATTATTAATCTCTTACTCTGTCATTTTTCTCTTCTCAAAATTGTATTGGTCTGTTTCGGAAGAGGAAGAAGACGGATAAGAAACGTTAAGAAGAAGAGAATAATGTCATTTTTGGTATATTAGGTCTTAATATTAGCATGAGAGAGACTAACTGTGAAGAATAATAAAATTTAGTGATCTAAACCAAGATGTAATATTGTCGAACATAAGTGACTAAATAATATAAGTTTGAACATAAAAGTTACATCGTCAAACAACCTAAGTGATCAAATAGATAATTAACACTTAAATTAAACCCAAAAATTGATTAAGTTGAAGGATTCAATATATTTTTTCTTCAATTTAGAATGACTATGGCTTATTTTTCGTGACTTTTTTCTTCAAAATATTATTTTAAGACGTGATTTTTTGAATTTCTTTTTTCAATAATTGGGTTTTAAGCTTGGGTCTACGCTATAAGATAACAATATAGTATTTTATCATTACTTATACTTATTTTTTATGATCATATTTAATCACTTCATAAAAAAGTTCAAGCCTAGCTCAATTTGATAGACGAAGTTAAGTGTTTTAGCTGAAATTCACATTGTATTTCTAGGTCGAGTATGATCCAATTCAAGGCTTCTAGGTCTACATCAACCTTGAGGTCGATCTAACTAGAGAGTCAGTCCATCGAGCATGTAATCATGGATCATTTCTTTTAAAGTACTACATATAATTACTAATTACAATTTGTTTTTCTATAAATAATATTTTTTTTTTTTTTAATTCTTGATGTATTATTGTTCAGAATGAAATAAAAAAATAAAAATATTAAATATGCACAATTAACTATCATGTCATGTTTCTCAACATGAACTCGACACACATTTTTTTGTGTGTTCACATCGTGTTGAGTAAATTTAATCAGTTGTATGTTCACATGCAAAATTTATAAAAATATATTAAAATAACAAATTGTTCATATAAAAATTATTAATTCAAACATCAGACATAGTATTTGGTGTAAAATTGATAAACTCTAAAAATTAAATATTTAAATAAAATTTGAAAAGTTATTAAAAGAAACTTGTTTAGAATTTTTTTTTAAAAAATAGATTTTTAAGTGTAACTTTATCATGTTATTGTGTGTGTCATGTTCTGATATTTAAACACAAACATGACACATAAATACTTTTGTATTATTATTATTTTGTAATATGCTTTCACGAACACATATTTTTTTATACATATTTGTATTGTATCATATATTACTTAAGAAATTGTCATCTTTAAAAAACGTTTTTTAAACTAAGTATAATAAAAAATTATTTAAAACCGTGAGTGAAAAACAATTATTTAAAAAATTGTTTTTAGTCACATCTGAGGGGTGCAGATTGTGCTAAAATAGTACACAACACGCACCGAGCGTGGTGTGTTACTGCTATGTTTTTTTACAATTTAAATTATGTATCTATTAATAATTAAAAAAAATAGAGTGAGTAAATATTTGAATTAAGATATGAACGACGCAAACAATGTTGAATTTCGATTTAAAAGTATGAGTTAAGTTTTTTAAGTTAAATTTTTATATTTTAATTTATGATAGAGCGTATGGTTAATCCGTAAGTCCAAATTCAATATCTTTTGCGTTGTTCGGATTAGGATTTGCAATGGTGTGGTGAAAACAAAAAAATTATGGTTATAACCATCATTTTCTATATGGTTAACCGTACCATTATGGTGTGGTGCAATTATGTTTATGAATTTTCTATTAGTAATGATTATGATATTTTAGTCATATCGGTAGTTATTATATAAATATAATAATTATTTAATATTAATATATTAGTAAATATGAATAACATAATTAAAATTATCACTTTTAGCTTTCATAAATTGATAATTTCATGGCCAAAGTAATTGAATAAAGTTAATGTTAGTTTTGAATAGTGATAATGTTGAATATTGTTGTTGCCTGTAACATAACTTTATGTATCTATTAAGATAACATTCATGATGTTCCATTACATTTCACACGTAGTAATAAATATAGGTATACGGTTAAAATTGTGGTTAATATCCATGATTATGATATTAAAAATTGTACATGTAACCGTTATGTTTAGTTATGATTGTGAAATGCAATTTAAGAATATGGTATAGTTATGATATTGTTAAACATGCACAATAGCCTAACTATGGTCAACTTTAGTTCGATTCACAATTCAAATATGTACTTAGTCTATTTTTTTTTAATAAATACGTAATTTAATTTTTAACCAAGTTCTTTTGAAAAAAAAGTAGTAACACCACTCTAAAATGCAAAAAGTGTATTGTTTTAGCACAACGCAACTCAACCGCGTCTAATATTATTTTTGGGGTTAATTACCAAAAAATAAACTGAACTTTGAGGAAAAATCAAAAACCAAACTGAACTTTTTTTTTTGACAAACAACCAACTAAACTTTTGGAATTGAGCAAACAACAAACCTACCTCAAATTTTCATCCTATTTGAACATATTTTTCAATGTTTGAGAGAGTTATTAAGTCAACATTAGTTAAAGTATTCTAAGGAAAGTGTATTACGACTTAATAACTCTCTCAAATATTGAAAAATCTGTTCAAACATAATGAAAATTTGAGGTAGGTTTGTTGTTTGCTCAATTTTAAAAGTTTGGTTTGTTATTTGTCAACAAAAAATGTTCGACTTACTGTTTGATTTTTCCTTAAAGTTCGTTTTTTTTTTGCAATTATCCCTTATTTTTGTTATACTAACTTTTAAAAAAATAAAATCTAAAAATGAAGTTTTCTCGTCTAAATCCAGGTCATGCAGGGACGTATTGACATTTGACTTGACCAAAAAAAAAATGTATTGACATTTGACAACCTCCCAGTCCCAGCTGTGACGTTAAGAACAAACACATCACCCGCATGTGATGCAACTCCCCTCCACCCATTTCTTTATTTCACCTCTCTGGTTCCGTTCTTCTCATTTCTGTGCAATCCTACTCTACTATACTCAAGTCTCCATTTTCGCAGCTTACAGGAAGACTGCCAACACTAGCCATTTCCTGTTCATCTCCATTTCTGCAAGAGATCTAGCTTAAGTAATTTTGCTGCTAATTAGTTATTTTTCTTGCTTCTTCAGCTTATATATATAGCGAGATAGAGAGTTGCGTCACTGTTACTATGTACCCATCTTCCTCCTCCTCTTCCTCCCAAAAATCCATGTCCTCTAATTCCGGCCTCATTCGCTACGGCTCCGCCCCTGGTTCTTTCCTCAGCAACGCCGTGGACTCCATCTTCGGCGGTCACGACTTCACTTCCAATCTCGTCCCCCAGGCCACTCCCCATCCCCACCAGAGGCCGCCCCCGCCACCCTCGCTCCTTGGCCAGTACTTCTCTGCTGATTCCTCCTCGGTCACCTCCGAGTCAACCTGCAAAGTCAACGCCTCTGAGGAGCCTCACAGGGAGAACGCCGGAGGGCTTCAACGATCGTTCGGCTTCAGCGATTTGACTGTGGGCGGCGGATCATCGAGCTCTTATCCCCTGGTCAGGCAGCGGAGCTCTCCTGCTGGGTTTCTTAGCCATCTGCCTGCTGAAAATGGTGCGCCGTTCTTATCTCAAATCATACATATCTATATATTTATTCTCTAACTAATTCGAATAAATTATTTTCTGATATAAAAGAAATTACATTATTGTTTTTTACATCAAATTATAATCTGTTATGAATTGAATCAATTTTCTGTAACGTAATCCAATCCGATCGATCTTTTGCATAGTTGAATGTTAGGTCAATATGCTGATGGGAATCTTTTACATTGAAGTTGGTATGGAAGCTTTTATTTTTAGGGAAGAGTATTTATTAATTAAGGTGATTATTTACTATAAATATCCCGACATTCACGATCTCTGGTGAATGATTCATCATCATCCCATGGATTAAACATAATGGGTCAAGAGTGTTCGAATTTTAGAGCCTTTCTATTAACACATCTGGACTGGACTGAGTTTGACCTCACACACGTGGCAACAACCCAGAAAGTTCAACAAGAGCCTAAAATAAAAGAAGAGCAAACCACAAAAGGCTGTAACTGGAAGAAGTCCCTGGTCTAGCTGAAAAGGAAATTTTCCTAAAACCAGTGTTTTTGTCTTAGAATTGTAATAGATAACGTTATTATAAGTTTAGTTGTGAATTTTGTTCTAATTTACCCAAAATAACTATATTATTTGCTGTCATTGCTGGTAGGCTAGGTACCTAACCAAGTTTATAAAATCTTCATATGCTATGATTTATTAATGCGGTCCGTGAAGTGGAACAAGCTGTGCATGATCCATCATTCACGTGTTAGTTGTAGAGGCAGAGGTCCTTTTGTTGATACCAATTTGTAAACATGTGCCAACTTGTAAACATGTTATGTGTGAGTGAGAGAGACGTTGAATGGCGGATTGTAGATTGTGAATGTCAGGCCTTTTCTTAAATATATATTTTATTTATGGTTATGATTTTTTTTGTATTAACAAAGTTCTCTTGGAATCCTACACTTGATGGAATCGTAATAATTATATTGCAAGTAGCTGATATATGGTTGGAAAGTGGATTCCCATGGGTTGTTTTTGTTATTTGTGTAGACTTTCTATACATGTTCGCCTGGAATCAATGCTCTTCTTCAATATTCCTAAACAAATGAAATATCGTACATATATTCTTCAACCTTGTACATCTAACTTAATGGTCTGCTGCTGTTGTTCGAGATGAGTATGAATGATCTGAGTGAGGGTCCTGATTCATCCTAGTTTGAGGTTTTAATGACACGTGCATGCCCTTAGATTGAGACTCTATATTGTTGTTGTATGAATATGAAATTATGGGCGGATAGGAGAATTGGTTTATGATATGGACTGGAACTTTTTAACTAGTGTATGTATGTATATGGGGATGAAGGATGCAATACTTATTAATGGAAATGGAGTGATGATGTTTTGTTGGATGAGCAGCATTCTCACTGAGTAGAGGAGGAGGGAGTAGCTCTAATCATAACAATGGAGGGCAGCTGGGCGGTTCGAGGCTCAAGTCACAGTTGAGCTTCACAAGGCAAGATTCCCAGCAGCTCTCTGAAGTTCGAGAAAGCATAGTGGATGGAGTTGTCGGCCATGGAAATGGCCACTCTTACGCCACCACCAGCTTCGGTATAGAGTCATCCTCTTCGTGGGAGAATCATCACAATACCAACTCCATCCAGTTCTCTGCTCCGTCCACCAAAAGACACAAGACACATAATAATATGGAGGGTGGGGACATGTACAGCTTCCATCCCTTGGAAACCCAGGTATTATATATGAAACCTCCTCCTCCTCCTTATATATGTGCTCGATTCCATATAGCTAGTGTTTCTTGTCGTGCTTGATAAATAGGATCTATGGATGATCCTACTTTTCAGTTTAGCATTCCGGAGACGAGTCTTGAGTTGGCTGCAGTGGAAAGGATGCTTCATGTTCCGGATGACTCCATTTCTTGCAAGATCCGTGCCAAGCGTGGCTGTGCAACTCATCCTCGCAGTATTGCTGAAAGGGTAAGTACGAAGTGTTCTCTCATTGTAGTTTTAACTTTTATTTATGATAGATATTGATTCATGAAGAAGAAGAAGAAGAAGAAGATAAGATACTATAGGGTCTGATAAGATTCAGAAACATGAAATATATACATCTGCGGTATATATATATATATATATATATAATCTGTACTATCTTCACAACAGGAAAGAAGAACCAGGATAAGCGGTCGACTGAAGAAACTGCAAGATCTCGTTCCGAACATGGATAAGGTAATATTGATTGGTCACCGTTGTCAGTATTAACTGAAGCTTGAACTAAAGAATTACAGAGAATAGCATGGTTTTGTTAACCTCCGTTGTTCTCTGTGCAGCAAACAAGCTATTCAGACATGTTGGATCTGGCAGTGCAGCATATCAGGACTCTCCAAACTCAAGTCCAGGTGTGTGCCTTATTAGCTTGTTTGAGATTTCGTTTTCACCTTAACAAAGGTTTGATCCGAAAAAGAAGATGATCATGAATTGTTACTCTAGAATCAATGATGACATCGTAACTATTGTAGAGTTTCCTTTTATATATATATCTAATGCATGGTTCTGCGTGATGCAGAAGCTCCGACATGATCTGGACAACTGCAAATGCGGATGCAAACCTACTTCATGAGACGGACCGAACCATGCATGATTCATTTACGTTTTAAGTAATGAAGGAGAGCGAGGTTTTTCAGATTTTGTTTTGTAACCTATACTAGTGCAGGTCGAATAAAGAAGACAAACAATGGATGGACATTGGACAAGTGTAAATATCAAAATTGCTTGCAAGTTTTGTTAAAATGAGGTTTGACTTATTGTAAATCTTATTTCCATGCAAAATGGGTCTTATTCAAACTCCATTAATGTTCGTCACTTCGATTGGACCTCCATGATTTTGCCATCTCAAAGCCATTCTTAGCATTGGTGTAGTCCTCCATAGCCTGTCTAATCTCAGACTGAGTGTTCATCACAAACGGACCGTACGGCACAACTGGCTCGTTCAGTGGTTGACCTCCGACAAGCACAAACCTCAGCTGATGCTTTGTCGACACGTTCCATACGCTCACTCCCTCTCCTTCTCCCAATACAAGTAAGTTATAGGCAGCATATCGAGCCGAGCTAGGCGTCCCGATCACTCCTTCGCCATCAAGTATGTAAACAAATGATGTCCAGTTAGTGGGGATGGGTTGATGGAGGTGAGCACCGGGGCATAGGGTGAAGTCGAGGAACATTGTCGGGGTTCGGGTGTAGATCGGTGATCGGACTCCCATGGACTCCCCTGCAATCACTCGGACCTCAACTCCCCTCCTCTCTGCCCTGGCTATGTCCTTACTTAGCAGTTCCTGGTATTGTGGCTCGATCCTACGTAATTAAAACAATATATAGTTAGTTTTTTTTGGTCAATAATATATATATAGTTAGTTGGACATTCATTATGATAAAAACAAAACAAAAATAAGAATGATCTAATAAAAAAAATATTCAAACTGAATAATAATAATAATAAAAGATGGGGAGACCCACATTTTGTCTTTGGAAGACAAATTAACCCAAAGTTGTAGTGCTTTATTGACTCCCTCTCCAGCAGGCATCTCCGAATGGACTATTCCTCTACCTGCTGTCATCCACTGCAAATCCCCATTGACATTAACTTCTTTAGACGAGTAAAATAAATAAGTAGATACAAAATAGGAAACTCTTGCTTAATTATTAGGGTTGATTCAAACTTAGTGAAGTTTTGTCCATTTTGGTTGTTAAGTTGTGAATATTTTTTTTTATTTAATTGTACATCTATATGCAAAATTTAGAAGAAATGTTAAAATAATGAACTACTTATAATAATAATTATGAATTCATATCAGATTTCACGAGTTTTTATTATAGATTTGACAAAGTTTAAAATCTAAACAATTAAATAGAGTTTTAAAAGTTATTATCTCTCGGTTATAAAGTAATCAAAATCAAATTTACAAGTCCAACCTTATCGTATTATCGTATATATTGTGTTTTAATACTTAACAATTATTTTATTTATCGTTCCGTTATATGTTTCAATAAACATGATTTCTTTGTATTTGTTCGTGTTGTGTTACGTAAAAAATAACAAGCCCTACATGCTAGAGATCGACCGATTGATGAAAATTATATCAAATGATCTGAGATTTAACTTACTTGAACATCCCCGGTTCGTATCGTTCCCTTATGCCCCGCGAAATCTTCATGGACTATAGCTCCCTAGATATATATCATCATCATCCATCTGGAAATTAGATTCGGAGTTTGATTTTATTTTATCCAAATTTACATTCGTTTTAAATGAACTAACCTCCAATACGTAGGAAACAGTTTCAAATCCTAGAAAAGAAAACACAAAAGGTAAGGTTTTGTCGCAGATTAGAAGGATAAGTAGAGATTCTCAAACCTCTATGAGGATGGTCGGTGAATCCAGCAGGTGCACAAACTGCAGATGTTGGGTAACAAGTACAGTGTTATAATAATAACATTAAAATATCACTTTCTCTCATAATGATGTGTGGGCTAAAATCAACTTTTAAGTTTTGGTGGTTAATATTTGACAATCTCTTAAGTTTTCAACTTCCTGTTAAGAATATGTTTTGAAAATTGTAAAAATAACAGTTTATATTTAAAAATATCACAATTTAATTATTTCAAACTTTTGCAAATGTTGCAAATGAGTTTTGATTTGATCGAAACTCAATTGAATCACAGTCGACAAGGTTGATTCTGGGTTAAGACTCAAACTCTAATCCCTTTGATTATGGTTCAATCAAGACTCAATTGTAAACATTTGAAATGGTTTAGAACGGTTAAATTTGTATTTTTTTAAAGTATTATATTATATTTACAATTTTCAAAACACATTTGATTAATTTTGGATGGAAAATTTAACGGAAGTCAAAACTCGACTAATTGTTGAAGTTTTTTAAAATATAGGCACTGTGCCAAAAAAATTTGAAAAATTAAGTATACTGAAAAAATATTTAGCAAAATATATATAAGCGCTACTGGGAGTAGCGTTTTTTACAACGTGCGCTACTTTGATAGCGTTTTTCAACAAACGCTACTAGGGGTAGCGTTTTTCATAAAACGCTACCCCTAGTTTTTTGTTTTTTTTTGCTTTTTGACGTTTTTTTGACGACTCGATGTTTAATTAAAAAATAAATTATGTATTTATTAAAAAAAAATTAAACAACTATAATATGTAGATATTTTAATTGCGATTCAAATTATGCAAAAAAATATTAAATTTGGACTTACGGATTGAATGTAGGCTCTGCCGTAAGTTGTGATATGAAAATTTGACTTAAAAACATATAACCTAGACCCTGTAAGTGCAAACTGACCACGGTGAACGTCATTTATGTCGCAATTCAATTATCTACTTAGGATAATTTTGATTAGAAATACAGTTATTTTGTAACCTAACATTTGTTTGTCTTATAATTTGACCGAAATAATTAAATACATTAGATGAGAAATTTAATTATGTACTTACTCAAAAAAATTAGAGTCCGTAGCTAATTTAATTACGAATTAAATGACGCTAACTAGACGTTAATTTTTTACTTTTAGACTGGCCGTATAATACGATATAATACGAAGTAAATTACGTATCATATTAGACGATCAGTCTAAAAGTATAATATTAACGCCTAGTTAGCGTCATTTAATTCGTAATTAAATTAGCTACGCACTCTAATTTTTTTTATTTTTTTTTGAGTAAGTACATAATTAAATTTCTCACCTAATACATTTAATTATTTCGGTTAAATTAAAAGACAAGCGATGTTAGGTTACAAAATCACTGTATTTTTAATCAAAAACATTATCCTAGGTATATAATTGAATTACGACATAAATGATGTTCACCGTGGTCAGTTTGGACTTACAGAGTCTGAGTTATATTTTTTTAAGTCAAATTTTCATATCTCAACTTACGGCATAGCCTACAGTCAATCCGTAAGTCCAAATTTAATATTTTTTTGAATCTCAATTAAAATATCTATTTACTATAATGTTTTTAATTTTTTTTAATATATATATATATACTTTTTAATTAAATATCGAGTGGTCAAAAAAATGTCAAAAAACAGAAAAAACGCCATTAGGTGTAGTGTTTGTTGAAAAACGCTACTCATAATAATGCACGTTGTAAAAAACGTTACCCCCAGTAGCGCTTATATTCCGTGCTTACACTTTAAAAAAACTCTTAATTGTTAAACATTAGGGATCGAAATTTTTGGCTACAGAGAAATTGGATTTTGATCCAAAATGGTAATTTCCCTTAATAAAATACTATTAAAAAAATTTGGGGGTCAACTTTTTACCTGAAACGTCACCCAGAAGAAGAAAAGGATCCAAAGTTAGCAATTCGTTGCTGTAAATTCAACAAGACTCAATTCAGTGATTAATATTGATCAACCTCCAGATGACAAAATTCAGAATATTCAATCGACGAAGCATCAAGTTTGAGCATAAATAATTAGAAAAGGTTGACTTTAAACCTAATAATGAATCTGACCAAACAACATATATAGATAGATAGATAGATAATAGATGATGAGAAGCTCCAACTGAATTTGGTGACTAAAATGTTTAATCATCTTCTTATTCTGAATCGTAAAGACGAAGGAAGGAAGATGTTATAGACCTTCCAATGCTTCTCCTGACGATTACACCGCTATTTCCTTTATGCTTCTCTGCAAAAACCGTTTTGACGACCACCCTGGGAGTGTCAAAGGGAGCAACTTTCTGAGATTCCGACATTCTTGTATGTGATAATAGGTGAGACGCGTTCCTGGGTTTGATTTATTGTGGTAGGGTTTTCTATGTATGGTAGTAGTCTATCTATGTATAATGACAGACCATTGAAGACAGACAGCACAGCTGTTATTGTCCTAATTAGTATGAAAATTTGTTCCCTTGTTGTAGTGTTATTATATAGATAGCTTCGAGAAGACCAAGTTCTAGAAGGACAACGGAACGCTCTCATTTCATGTATTTTCAATGCCGTCGTTTCAAGAAAAACGATTTGTTTAATGATTCAGTCTACGTTATGTTGTCAGATCCTGGGTTTCATAATGGAATGGAATGATGATTCTGGTTGGAATCATGGGTGGAGTCAGTCAAAGTCAAGGTCTACATACGCATATGCAGATGTAGTTTGAACATCAAAGTAAAAAAAGAAGGCTGTTTCCACTTGAGTTCTCACTGATAATCTCATATTAGTTAATCGTATGGTGTATGTATTAAATTTGTTTCCAAGAAAATACAAATACACATAAACAGATAATACCAAATACACACCATAACACAATTAGCTAATTTTAAACATTTGTGGGTTCATTCAGATATCACACAAGTTGTGTCACATGACACAATACGAAATTCATGTGAATGGTGAAGCAGGGGAAGAACCGAAGGCCAAGAGACGAAAAACCCTAGCGAATGAGAGAGAATGGAAAAAATGGAATGCTTCATTCAGAAGGATACAAGCCTTTAAATAAGGTTGAAAGTCTTGGTATTTACAGTCTTACAGGTGAGGTCCCTAAACTAAAAACCCTAGAGAAATAACTCCTAATTAAAATAAAAGTCAGCATATCAATTAAATACACTCCACACTATTTTAACTTAACAAATCGATCCTCAAACTAACTAATCAGATTGTACTTCAACACCCCTCCTCAAGCTGATATTTTGATAAATATCCTTAATTCTGAAGCCATTTAGTAAATGGTAATGATGTTGACTTCCAAGAGCTTTCGTGAAGACATCTGTAAGTTGATGACCCGTCTTCACGTATCTTATCGTGATACATGCATTAATCTGTTCTCTAACAAAGTGACAGTCAATTTCAATATGCTTAGTTCTTTCATGGTACATGGGATTAGATGATATTTGTATAGCTGTTATAATATCACAAAATAATGTAACAGGAGATTTAGAAGAAAAAATCAATTCTTTTAATAAACCTCTTAACTAAGTGATTTCGGAAACTGTAGACCTCATGCTTCTATATTCAACTTCACCTGAATACTTGGAAATTGTGACCTATTTTTTTTTTTTTTTAAACTTTACAGGAAATTAATGAGTTTCCTAACTTAATACAGTAACCAGCAATATATCTTCTACTTTCTAAACAACTACCCCAATCTGAATCATAAAAAGCATAAATATAATCATTGTTATTAGGTGTAAGTAAAATACCTAAACTTGGTTGATTTTTAATATATCTTATTATCTTATAAACAACTTCTAAATGTGATTTTTTTTGGAGATTGCATATACTGACTTAAACATCGAATAGAAAATGCAATGTCAGGTCTTGTAAGAGACAAATGTTTTACCTATTAACTTTGTATACATACAAGGATAAGAAATTATGGTATCATCCTTATTCAGCCCAAAAGTTTCATCATATCATTTACTTGTGAGCTTCAGATTTTGCTCCATTGGAGTCTTACTTAATTTTCCACCCAACATTCCAACTTCAGAAATAAGTTCAAGTGCATTTTTCATTTGGCACGGAATGAGACATCTATCAGATCTAGCTACTTCTATACTAATAAAATATTTTAGTTCACCAAAATATTTCATTCTCAAATTGGTTTGCAGGGTGACTTTTAGCTCTTTAATTAATGGGAAAACTATGAAAAAGATGTAACCTATTTTCCCGAATTTGTAAGTGATGTAACATGTTTTGTAAGTGATGAAACATGTTTGTTTTTTGTGGTTTTAGATAAATTAAGTTTTTCCGTCCAAATATGTCGTTAACAAACATGTTTGTTGAGTGTGAAATTCCTCAATTACCCTTGTCTTCTCCACTGATGTATACATGAGTTATTCTGGTCTTTTTTCATGCGTCTCCATTCTTCATTCATTCTTTCGTTAAATTACTTCATCTCGAGACCGAAATTGTTGAAATTGATCATCAGACTGATGTAATATGCATAACCCGATTGCACCCGGATTCAATAAACCCATCAATTGTAGATGAAGAAGAAGGGTTGCCTTCTTCTCCTCTCGATGAAGCATTCTTCGCCTCCCAAACCACCCCGATAGAGCTATCTCAAGTACGTGTCAAAATCTCTACTTGCAATTTGATATTGAAACCTAAACTGTATATAACTGATTAAATGTGTGGCATTTGTTGGGATTGCGACTTCGTTTTACGAATTGCAATTCTTCGATGGGATGGATGATTATGGAAGTGAGTAGCAAACTTTATTACTTGTAAATGTGATAGATTTTGCAATTGGATTCTCTGCTTTGGGCTCTGTCTAGATTACTTATAATGAATGAATTACTGTGGTGCAGATGTTTCTCTCTCTCTATCGAGTTACCCCGTGGAGAAATTGAGGTAACTATGAGAATCAAGCTATAGATATATATCCAGTAAGATGTTTTTGGATTGTAAGACGTTCTATGATTGAAATTGTGAAGAAAAAATGAAACTTTTGTTGATGGTTTAGACAGACAGATTCTTCAGAATGTTGTGTTAGGTGCGATGATTAATTTGCTCGGCAATCATAATCTACTTGATGAAAATAAAGACGCACTTGCCACACAGTCGAAGTTGAGGATATTGTAGGAGTCAGAGATTGCATTAGAAAGATCTTGCAGTGTGTTTCCACCTTCAAACACAAGACCCTTCACTAGGTATTTTTGGAGTTGTGATATCATCACTCTCCTATTGAGGCAAGCAATTTTCTTGATTCACTAGTAGAATGTTAGTCTACTGTCGCAGATCAAATTCGTTGTCAATAAATATTATCACTACAAAATATATTTGTGTCGACATTTAATGTCGTACTTATACAACATATTTAGTGTCAAATAATTTGTCACAGCTAAAACTCATGTTTTGTGTGGATTTTTTCGTCGTAGAATAGTTTAACTCGATTTTTTTTTATGTCAAGCCACCCTCGCAGGTAATTTAGATAATTAGTAACAGATCTTAGCATTAATATAAAAACATATGTTTAGTGTCCAATGTACTTGTTGTAAATTGTATATAAACAACATCAGTTTCTAGCCGTCACAATTATCAATTTGTCGCCACTAAAATACATTATTTAGTAATAATGCAGTATTGTCGTCGTTAAATCTATTGAACCGCTAATACACTAGTTGAACCACCATAAATTAAAATTTAAAAAGTCAAAAACTAAACCTAATCCACAAAAACCTAATCCACATTGTGGCCCTCTCACACATCATCTTGACGGGCACACTCCACCCACAAACCTATAACTTAGAATCTGCTCACCCACCACTCAAGAGCTCTCTCAAACCCCCTCCGCCGAAAGACCCGCCTCTCGAAGACCCGCCGGATGACCCGCCTCTCAAATTGCAAGAAGGGTTGCCTTCTCCACCTCTCGATGAAGCATTCTTCGCCTCCCAAACCACCCCGATAGAGCTATCTCAAGTACGTGTCATAATCTCTAATTGCAATTTGATATTGAAACCTAAACTGTATATAACTGATTAAATGTGTGGCTTTTGTTGGGATTGGGACTTCGTTTTCCGAATTGCAATTCTTCGATGGGATGGATGATTATGGAAGTGAGTTGCACACTTTATTACTTGTAAATGTGATAGATTTTGCAATTGGGTTCTCTGTTTTCGCATATGTCTAAACTACTTATAATGAATGAATTACTGTGGTGCAGATGTCTCTCTCTCTCTATCGAGTTACCCCGTTGAGAAATTGAGGCAACTATGAGAATCAAGCTATAGATATATATCCAGAAAGATGTTTTTGGATTGTAAGACGTTCTATGATTGAAATTGTGAAGAAAAAATGAAACTTTTGTTGATGGTTTAGAAAGACAGATTCTTCAGAATGTTTTGTTAGGTGCGATGATTAATTTGCTCGCCAATCATAATTTACTTGATGAAAAGAAAGATGCGATTGCCACACAGTCGAAGATGAGGACATTGTAGGGTATGTTGTTTTCTTGCAAGCAAATGTAGGAGTCAGAGATTGCATTAGAAAGATCTTGGAGTGTGTTTCCACCTTCAAACACAAGACCCCTTACTAGGTATTTTTGGAGTTGTGATATCATCACTCTGCTATTGAGGCAAGCAATTTTCTTGATTCACTAGTAGAATGATAGTCTACTATCGCGGATCAAATTCGTTGTCAATAAATATTATCACTACAAAATATATTTTGTGTCGACATTTAATGTCGTAGTTATACAACATATTTAGTGTCAAATAATTTGTCACAACTAAAACTCATGTTTTGTGTGGATATTTTCCGTCATAGAATAGTTTAACTCGATTTTTTTTTATGTCAAGCCACCCTCGACAGTAATTCAGATAATTAGTAACAGATCTTAGCATTAATATAGAAACATATGTTTATTGTCCAATGTACATGTTGTAAATTGTATATAAACAACATCAGTTTCTAGCTGTCACAATTATCAATTTGTCGCAACTAAAATACATTATTTAGTAACAATGCAGTATTGTCATCGTTAAATCTATTGAACCGCTAATAAACTAGTTGAACCACCATAAATTATAAAAAAAAAAAGTCAAAAACTAAACAAAATTCACAAAAACCTAATGCACATTGTAGCCCTCTCACTCATCATCTTGACGAGTACACTCCACCCACAAACCCATAACTTAGAATCTGCTCACCCACCACTCAAGAGCTCTCTTAAACCCCCTCCGCCGGAAGACCCGCTTGACGAAGACATCAGCTCCGTCGGAGAAACGAGTCAGCATATCGAAGACTTCTCTGTTTAAGTGGAAGATCAAAGAGAGAGAAGAATATCGTGTCCGTGGAGGGTAGGGTCGAATTCTTGGAGCTTCGTCGGAGAGGTCGGCAGCGGAAAAAACTTGTATCCACTAGGAAGCTGGTGTCTGTGATCTGTCGACTTAGTCTACCAGAGATTATTGTTCTCAACGGCGAAGTAAGCGTCATCCTTGGTCGTGGCAAATCGAGGTTTAGGTTTAGGTTAGTGTTGGGTATTGATAGTGACAGCCCAATAAGGAAAAAGGCCTCGAAGGCCCAATAACCTGGAGGGGGTAAACCCAAGTTATTCGAACTGGGCCACCATAGAGTACCCCAAGATCGAGCCCATGTTGATATGGACGCCAAAGGCTCCATAGCTGGTCGCCATTCTTCACCAAGTCACGACCTCCTACTGCTCGCCATAGGAGTGCTCGCCCCGAATAGAGGCTTGCCTCTCTCCCCTGGTCCCACCAACCATTTATAAGAAAGTGGCCACAATATGCCGCATATCTCGGACACATATTCACTAAGGATTAGATATGGTAACTGCAATATCTTGCCGTAACTGCAATATCTACTATCCAAATCTTCAACATCACAATATTGTCGAAGATATACGGTTACCTTATACGGTTTGGTCTCTCCTACTCTATAAATACCTTTGCTTTACATACATTCATTACGTTTTGAGCTATACACACACATATACTCATTTAAGCATCGGAGAGGGACCGAGATACACCCCCTCTGTTGCGATCCCCTACCTGCAGGTTTACCGGAGCTAAGGCGAGAGCATTATTCAACCGTCACCTGACATTCAATTCACTGCCAGATTAGCATTCAGAAGTTTACGATCCAACATTTGACGTCGTCTGTGGGAATCGAACCCACGACCACGTGGTTAAAAGCCACGAGAACTCGATCGCAAAACAATCGCCGGAACCAGGCCCACGAGCAACCCTCGGAAAACTCTGATTGCGCCGCCGCTTCGCCGCTCCATCAAGAACCTGCCAGCCAGGCAGCACCCAATGCCGTCCCCCTGAGGACAGCCCGAGAACATGTCGGTAATTCCAGACCGACTCCTGCTCCCAACCATACCGAGACTCCAGCACCATAAACCGTCTACATCGCTGGGGAAAACATCCTGTTAACTCCGGAGATGATATCATTGCTGGAGGCCTTGCTAGGACAGGCTCGCCGACAAGCCACTGCTCCCCAAGGAAACACTCGCCCCGCTGCCATGGGGCCCTTACTGACTGAAACTGTGAATCATGGCGCCACAGCTCCCCAGGAGGATCAAGAGATGACATCGGGACACCAATCCCTACCCCCGGCATCCACCGAACCGCCGCCGACTACTTATTCCACCAATCCATCTGATCCCATGCCGAATGGGACTTCACCAAAACAATGCACCCTGGACCAGGTGGACGACCTCATCAACAGGAGGCTCCAGAAAAGGCGACTGACAGTCGCAGCTCCCTTCAAGGAGCGATCTTCTCATCCCTTCTCCGACGATCTCGTCGCCATCAAAATCCCAAAAGCCGTCGTCGCCCGGGCTATACCTGAATACAGTGGTGGAGGAGACCCCACTATACATGTCAACAAACACGAGGTCTCTCTTTTGGGTAAGTCAAATGATCCAAATCACTTGGCCTTATTGTTTCCGTCGACCCTATCGGGTTCGGCGTCGTCCTGGTTCTTCGGCCTCCCTGCTGGATCTATAGGGACTTGGGCGAAATTGAGAAGCAAGTTCCTGGAGAGGTATATGGGCGAGCGCCAACTGATGAAAAGCGTGGTCGCCCTGGACGCGGTCAAGCAGCATCCTGGAGAGTCACTGACTGGTTTTTATGGACGTTTTCATCAAAACGTCACGGAGATACACCGTCGAGTCTCAGATGGGGAGATCATCCGAGCCTCCGACCGAGGGCTGTACGTGGCCAACAAGGCTTCGAGAAAGTTGCACAACAGTTATCATGTGCAGGAAATTGAGACGTTGGAGGAACTGGCGGCCAGGGCGAAAGGTTTCATAGACCTTGAGAGGGCGAACGCTGAGGCTAACTTCCTGACGACCCCGCTAAGGGTGGTTCCCGAGCCCCGACGCGATGGTAAGAAGGAGGTTAAGAAGAAGAAGAAGGGACGAGACAACATGCCCCAAACAGAACCGAACCCAGGGCCTAGAAATCCAGAGGCCCCTAAGTATTTTACGTGTCTAAACAGGTAAATCTCGGCGGTACTAGTCGAGATGGAGAGAAGATCTCTGGCGAGGCCACCGATGCCTTGAAGGGGTGGTAAGACCATGGGGAAGGATACAAAGAGCTATTGCAGATACCACAAGTGCAAGGGCCACAAGACTGATGATTGCCGCATTTTGAAGCTGGATATCGAGAAGCTGATTCAGGGGGAATGCTGAAGGAATTTGTGGCGGGGCGTGATAAGAGTCGAACGCCACCGAGGATAAATCGTTTGCCAACTCTCGCTGAGCAAACTGGCCCATCCCAGAGCAAGAGGAGGGTAAATCTGATTGCGGGAGAATTCAGCGCAGGAGGCGAGGGATCGCATGCAAGGGAGGTCTATGCGACTCATATTTGTACAGCGGTCCAGCTGGGAAAGCGACCCCGACCTGAAGAGGACATTGTCATCTCATTCTCCGAAGATGATTTGGAACATGTCACCACTCCCCACAATGAGGCTCTGGTTATCACGGCTGATATCGACGGCTGTGACGTGATGAGGATTCTGATCGACGAAGGGAGCTCGACAGATATTTTGTTTCTGGACGCCTTTGAGAAGATGGACAAATCCAAACGTGACCTGAAGAGGGTCAATTTTCCATTGATCGGGTTTGCTGGGAGAACGACTTATCCACTGGGGGCAATAACCATGCGGGTGATTTGGGGCGACGGATGGAAGAGCATTAAGGTATCGGTCACCTTCCTGGTGGTCGACTCACCTACGTCATACAATGCCATCCTGGGGAGGACCACAATCAACCCCAACAAGATTGTGTCCTCCACAGTGCATCAGAAGATGAAGTTCCCCACACCCAACGGGATTGGAGAAGTACTTGGCGACCAGCCTTCCTCGTGACAATGTTATGTGAATTGCCTGCGCAGGAAAAACCAAAGGGAAGCCCTCGCCATCGAGACATTGGATGACCCTCGTGAGGATTTGGCTAGACCAGCACCTATGGAAGAGTTGGAAGAAGTCGAAGTCGATAGCCCGGATAAGAAGGTGCGTATTGGGACCACCTTGAATGATGATCACATGCAGACCATGACTGTCCTCCTTAGGGAATTCAAGGAGCTCTTTGCATGGAAGCCGAGCGACATGCCAGGTATCAGTACAGACATCATCTCTCATGAGCTCAGGATAGACCCTTCTATCAAGCCGATCGCTCAGAAAAGAAGATCGTTCAGGACAGACAAGCGCCTTGCGATTAGACAGGAAGTTGGCAGGCTGATTGAAGTTGACTTTGTCAGAGAGGTGAGATTCCAGAGCTAGGTCGCCAACCTAGTTTTGGTCAAGAAATCAAACGACAATTAGAGGATGTGCCTCGACTTCCGCGACCTGAGCATAACTTGCCCTAAGGATTCCTATCCTCTTCCCAGGATTGATCAGTTGGTCGATGCAGCCTCTGGTCACGAGATGCTGAGCTTCATGGACGCCTGTTCATGCTACAACCAGATCCGGATGCACCCAGAGGATGAGGCCCATACCGCTTTCTATGTAGACGGGGACATTCTTTGTTACAAAGTGATGCCCTTCGGTCTAATCAATGTAGGGGCGACTTATCAGCGAATGGTGAACCGCCTGTTCCAAGACATACTGGGGAGAAACATGGAGGCTTATGTAGACGACATGCTCGTCAAAACCATCAAGGGAAATTCTCACACAACAGACCTTCGTGAAGCTTTCGAGTGCATGAGGAGGCACAACGTTCGCCTGAACCCTGCAAAGTGCCCTTTGGGGTCAAATCTGGAAAATTCTTGGGATTCATGGTCAGCAAACGGGGTATCGAAGCGAACCCGGAAAATCTCAAGGCTATAGAAGAGATGAAGTCGCCAACATGCCATAAGGAGGTCCAATGCCTGAATGGTCGCCTAGCAGCTCTCAATCGCTTCGTCTCCAAGGCGAGCGACAGGTCCCTCCCGTTCTTCAAAACTCTAAGGGCTAACCGCAAGTTCGAGTGGACGCCAGACTGCGAGGAGGCGTTCCAATCCTTGAAGCAGCACATCTAAACACTCCCAACTCTGGCAAAACCCATTCCAGGCGAGCAACTCTTCCTTTACCTGAGCATCAGTGACGTGGCAGCCAGTGCCGTTTTAATAAGGGAAGAAAATAATGTCCAGAGTCCAGTGTATTTTATTAGCAAGTTGTTTAATTCGGCAGAAATAAATTATGTCCAGATTGAGAAGTATCTTTATGCTTTAGTTATTGCTGCTCGAAAGCTGAGACCTTATTTTCACGCGCACGACATCACGGTCCTCACCAATCAACCTCTCAAAAACTTCCTGATGAAACCAGATTCTTCAGGAATAATGGTCAAGTGGGCGATCGTGCTCAGCGAGTTCAAGATCAAATTTGCGCCAAGAGAAGGCTCGGGGGCAGGTTTAATTCTCATTCCTCCTGAGGGCGAGCCTTTGAAGTATGCGATCGCCCTAACGTTTCAGGCGACCAATAACAAAGCAGAATATGAGGCTCTTATTACTGGACTCAGACTGGCAAAAGGAATGGGCATATCAACGCTTAAGGTAAAAAGCGACTCAGAACTTATTGTCAATCACGTCAATGGCACTAACGAGGTAAGGGGAGAAAAGATGAAACAATACCTTGGCATCGCCAAGAAACTCGTCGCAGAAATTCCAAATTTTGTGATTGAGTCTATTCCTCGCCAAGAGAACCAGATGTCAGACTCTTTAAGTAAGCTGGCGTTTGGAGGAACCACAATTCAAGACGTACAATTCCTGGAAAAAGCCTTATGTTCAGTTCTTGACAACAGAGCAGAAGTCTTCAACATTCAATGACAGATCACATGGATGACTCTGTTCTAGAATTTCTTAAAAAAGGGAATTCTCCCAGAAGACGAAGGCGAATCTACGAGGATAAGACGACTTTCAGCCAGTTACTTGATTATAGATGGAGAACTCTACAGGCGAGGCTACTCGACTCCTTACATAAGGTGTGTTGCTTATCCAGAAACAGAAAAAGTTCTTCGAGAAGCTCATGAAGGGGTTGCAGCATGCCACGAAGGTGCGCGATCATTAACAAGAAAGATCTTCAGGCTGGGATACTACTGGCCAACCTTGAGAAAAGATGCGGCTGAATTAACGCAGAGGTGCGAGACTTGCCAGCAATTTGCACCACGATCAGGTCGACCGCCAACACTGTTGTCCCCAATGGCAGGTGCCTGGCCTTTCGCTCAATGAGGGATGGATATATTGGGTCCGTTTCCTATTAGTACTGGTCAGCGCACTCACATCATAGTGGCGATCGACTACTTCACCAAGTGGATAGAGGCGAAATCTTTGGCCTCTACAACGGAATTTCAAGTCATTAAGTTCCTGAAGATCAACATATTTTCCAGGTTTGGCATTCCTAAAATACTTATCAGTGATAATGGTCCACAATTCATAGGAAAAGAACTCAAATGGCTCTGCGAGGAATACCATGTCGACCATCGTTTCAGCTTAGTGCATCATCCTCAAACGAATGGGCAGGCTGAAGCAGCCAACAAGGTCGTTTTAGGAGGACTCAAGAAAAGGCTTCGAGCATTCAAAGGAAATTGGGCAGAGGAACTGGAAAACGTATTATGGGCTATCCGAACAACGCCTAAGACAGCCACTGGAGAAACACCCTTTAATTTAGTGTACGGATCAGAAGCGGTGGCACCCGCCAAAATAGCAGTTCCTACCCACAAAATCCTACATTTTAACACTGAGGCAAACGAAGTCGAGCGCAGGACGGACCTCGACTTGGCAGAAGAAAAGAGGTGGCAATCAGAAAAACACAAGCCAAGATGCGCCTGGCGACCGCTCGATACTTCAACAGAAAAGTCAGCGCTCGCCAATTTTTCGTGGGGGAGATGGTTATGAGAAGGAATGAATTTACAAGACTGGACAGTCAGAATAAACTTTCAGCTAAGTGGGAAGGACCATACAAGGTAGTAGAGATCGCCGCCCCAGGATCTTACTATTTGGAAACCACTGAAGGTGAAAGGTTACCCCGTCCATTCAACTCTGAACATTTAAGGTGATTTCATACATAGCTTGTAATCAAAATGTTATGTCAATAAAAGCAAGTCATTCCTTCATAAAGCATGACCACTCGAATCAAATCGAAGAAAAAGACCTGACGCCAAGAGTCAGGCGAAGACCTGATGACCGAATCAGGCATTGAAAACAAAAGCCCTGACGCCAAAGTTAGGCCAAAAGACCTAGCAACAGAGTTAGGCAAAACAAAAGCCCTAATGCCAAAGTTAGGCCAAAAGCCCTGACGCCAAAGTCAGGCTAAAAGACCTAGCAACAGAGTTAGGCAAAACAAAAGCCCTGACGCCAAAGTCAGGCCAAAGACCTAGTAACAGAGTTAAGCAAAACAAAATCCCTGACACCAAAGTGAGGCCAAAGACCTAGCAACAGAGTTAGACAAACAAAAGTCCTGACGCCAAAGTCAGGCCAAAAGACGTAGCAACAGAGTTAGGCAAAACAAAAGCCCTGACTCCAAAGTCAGGCCAAAGACCTAGCAACAGAGTTAGGCAAAACAAAAGCCCTGACATCAAAGTCAGGCCAAAGACCTAGCAACAGAGTTAGGCAAAACAAAAAGCCCTGACGCCAAAGTCAGGCCAAAAGACCTAGCAACAGAGTTAGGCAAAATAAAATCCCTAACGCCAAAGTCAAGCCAAAGACCTAGCAACAGAGTTATGAAAAACAAAGGCCCTGGCACCAAAGTCAGGCCAAAGACCTAGCAACAGAGTTAGGAAAAAACGAAAGCCCTGATGCCAAAGTCAGGCCAAAGACCTAACAACAGAGTTAGGCAAAACGAAAGACCTGACGCCAAAGTCAGGCAGAAGATCTGTTACCAAAATCAGGCAGGAGTCCTAACGACGAAGATAATCAATCCATCAAGGAAGTTATCCTCTTATAAGTTGGACAAATTTTGGAGAAGTTATCTACTAAGGATGACAATTCCTTTACGAAGCAAATTATGAAAGAGGGACAATGAATCTTGAACGATCACTATGGAAGGTGAATCTTTAAGAAACAAGTTCCTTTCGCGAAGACGAACATTCCAAAAGGTTTAAACTTCAATAAGGTTATACATCTTCAAGCCTAGAAGTCCATACTTTTAAGTCTTAAGATATTTTCCTTAAGAAGTTTATACTTGGCGAGATAAATGGATAATTCTATAAGGTTTTATTATTTTGAGCCTAAAGAAAAGTCCAAAAACCTTAAGGGTTGAGACTCTCATAAAGGGAAAGAAAAAGTTGAAGGTAATTACGATTAAGATATCAGAGGAATCGTCAACACATTCAAAGTCGAGCAAACACAAAGGCTTATGAATATAAATGCATTCAATAAAAACCGAGTCTTTAATCGAAAAAATAATTACAGATCAACCCAAAATACAAAGAAAGATAAGGAAACAATTATCTAAAAGCAAAAGAAATATATGATCGCCGAAGAGGTGGAAGCTTCAGGCCTTGGAGTCTTCAGGAGCGGGGATACTCTGCTCGCCTTCGGGGACAACCTCCTCGACAGTCGCAGCAGGATCGACCTCCTCGACAGTAGCAGCTGGGTCGATCTCTTCAGCAGCAGCTTGGTCGATCTCTTCAGCAGCAGCTGGGTCGACCTCTTCAGCAGCAGCAACATGGGTCTCCTGGGGAAGGGTGCTCCAAAGGAAAGGCTTAAGAGACTCAACTTCCCGAAGAGGGAAGTTGGGGTCAATAACCTGGATGTCCTCGACTAGGACTTGGAGAAAGTTAGCAATCTTTAACTTCATCACCTCCAAAGCACAGTTAACGAATTCTTCAGTTTCCTTGAAGTCGTTGACCACACTATTGGGGGAGGGAACAGACTTCAGCTGTACAGACAGCTGTTCCTTCTCCTCCTCCAGGGTGATCCCCCTGGCTTCAGCAGCAACCTTCTGCGCCTCAGCAGCAGCCCGTTGAGCTTCAGCATCCGCCTTTTGAGCCTCTGCCCTTCGGGTTTGAGCCTCTTTAAGTTCAGCCTCCAGGCGAGCCCTAGCAGCCTCGCCTTCATCTAAGCACCGATGAAGGGCCTCAGACTCCTGAAGGGCGACTGCCGCATCAGCCTCCCTCTTATTGACATCAGCAAGGAGCCTTTCCTCCTTCCTGAAGTACTCCTCCCGAGCATTTTCCACCAGGAGAACTGCCGAGTCGGCAGTTGACTTCTTGGCCTCCATCTTCCCAGGAGAGAACCCCAGGCTTCGATATTGCTCTAGCTCGACAAACAGGTCAGTCTGCTTCTCGGCGAGCTCCCCGACGACAGACCGATCGCCACCTCCTCTCGAACGAGCTGGCAACAAAGGGAACAAGGGGTAAAAAGGTTGTTAGTCTATGAAAAGTACAAGTAATACGAAAACATAACGAAGATTTGAAGTCTTACCAGGGCGACTCGTTCAAAGTGTGTCCTCATCATCCTCTCGATGAGGTGCAGCTCCGAGGGAACCGCGAAACGATCCCTGGGAGGAATTATCCCCTCCAGGAGTCGCATGCATAAATCCGGGTTGCCCCGGAGAATCTTCTTGTCGGAGACACCCGTCTTCGAGAAGTCTCCATTGGGGATCCAAACGCCCCGGGATTTGGCAGCCTTAGGCGTCTGGAACATGCTCGCCTAGGAGCAGTACTCCTCAGGGGGAGTCTTCGAAGAACCGGGGGGCATCAAGCCCCTTCTTCTGGGCCCCAGATTCCTTGGGAGGAATAGAGGCTGAGGGCTCAAGAGGAGTAGGGGTCGCCAAGGTCAAAGCCTTCTCCTTGGAGGAAATAGAGCCCTTAGGAGCAGGAGGACTCTTGGGAAGAGCCAGGCACTCCTCGCCTGAACCCCTGACCTTCTTGGCAGGGGGAGGAGGGGGGTCCTGAGCCACATCAGCAGTGGGCTTCTCTGCAAAAAGTAAGTAGATATATCAAAACCCAGAAACTTAAGGTGTGGAAACAAAGAAGGGGCGAGTAGGAAGGCAATGTACCTGGTTGGTGAGGGCCAACGGTGGCCAAAAGAAGTGCCTCCTCAGGCTTCCTCTTAGAGGAACGCCTAGAAGGAGGAGGAGGAGGAGGATTAGTGACGCCTGGTCCGAGGACAGCCCCGCCTTACCCTGGTCATCAAAGAGACCTATGAGTTTTTGGCCCCGGTTGCCTACAACCTTGCCTACAACCAATAAACAGAAAAAATATTAGACCGGTCCAAGAGCTGGACCACAACCAACAACTATTTGCTTGAGACGGCTTCCCTTGGGGATCAGGATTTTCTCTTTTCCAGCCAGCAGGGTACCCGTGTTTGTTAAAGCAACGATTAACAATGTGACACCTAGTTTTACAAAACTCACAAAAGATGTTTCTCCTAGTAGGACGGGGATGATTAACAACATTAACCACATAACTATCCGACAATCCTCTTTGGGTCTCCTCTTGAATCAGAACTGAATAAGCTTGATCCAGGCTTGGTAGTTTTTCTCTCATCAAAAGATTTGACTGAATGGTCGAATAAGAGTCATTCAGACCATTCAAGAATTGCAAATTTTTTTAAATTGGCAGCATGCTCAAGATGTTTATGGAATTGTTCACACTCACATGTTTGAATACTACAAATAGCTAGGGGTGAAAGAAAAACTGTGTTGTCAGAAAATCTGGTGAAAACCGAACCAGACCGAAACGCAAAATCGGTCTGAACATGTATGATTCAGTTTATGGTCGATCGTTTTTTGAAATGGTTTTTTATATGGTTTGGTCTACGAATCTATAAAACCGTGGAGTCTGGTCTAACAGTTAATATGTAAATAAGTTTATATATTATATTAATTAATATAATTAATCAATGAATACAGACAAATAATAATTTTTTTATTTAATAGTTATTTTATCTATTTAATCGGTTTAGTTGAAAATTATGTAAACATTGTTAAAACGAGTTATTTTGTTATTTAATTTATTTTGAATACTTATTTTGGTTTTAAATGTGTATTTTTTTCCGGTTTAAATCGAAAATCCGAAATCCGAATCGACAGTTTATGTTTCCTTATGTGGTCTTTTGGTCGAACTTTTTTCCGAAAAAAATACGGTCCGAAAATATAGGTGTCCGACCGACATAGTAAAAAAAACGGACCGATCGGTCCAGTTTCACCCCTACAGATATCATCAAATTCATCACATTAGATGGAGTTTGAAAAAAAAAACTCATAAATGATTTGAACACCTTGGTGTGGAAGGGAAATATCTCGATGTAATTGAACACCTTTCACGTAAATCTTTCCAAACTCGAAAGGCGTTTGTAGAATAAACTATATCATTCATCAATTCCTGGGATATATAATTCATGATCCAGGCAAAAACAAGAACATTGCATCTCTATGAGATCTCATGTAAACTAGGCTCAAAATTTTCTTTCACACATGTTCCGTTAATAAAACCGAATTTGTTTTTAGCAACTAGAGAAATGTACATTGCTCGACTCTAGAAAGCATAATTATCAAATTCCGTTAGCTTTTCAGATATCAAGGAAAGTCTCGGTGTATGAGACAGGTGAAGAAAGAGGGGATGATTACAGTCAATCACAGGTTGAACTAGTGTTGACACTGTAACAATGTTAATACCGGTGACATCCAGTCCAGCCTGGAGAGTGGAAGAGTTTCACAAAGTGGAAGTTATGGATTTAGTAAAATGGAACTTTTATGAAGGTTGCATAATCAAGAAAAGTTTAAGAAAATGAAAAGAGATCTGCAACCATAGAGTAAAGGAAAGCAAAAATGAGCAACAATTTTCTTCTCAGTTTAAAATAATCCTCACACTATAAAAGAAATAGTAAACATGTTGATACCATGATAGTGTAAAAAAGAGGTCTGCATGTGACCGATGTCAAGTAATAACATGTATACTCAACATGGATCCGAAACGTCACAAGAGAGAGAAAATACAGAATCACTTCAAGGAAAAGACATACACGTTTATGGAAATGAAACGTCAAAGGAAGAGAAAGAAAATACATAATCATTTCAGAACTTAAGGATCTAAGATTTCTTATACATGCATGGCCAAAAATATCAACGATGCATAACAATCACATGTAGATCCGACGTAAGCGTTTCACATGAAAAAAATGACAAAAGAAAAACGATCTACGATAGGGATGATTCAGATTAAGAGAAAAAACAATAGATGTATGACAGGAGTTTGCAGATTTATAATAAAATCGCCCAGATCTGAAAAAAATAGTACAACAAAAGAAAAATTGCATACATGTACAACCATAATAAGAAGAGTTGTGTATATCTGTACAAAAGAAATATCAGCAGATCTATGACACCAATTTATAGATCTATACTGAAAACATCCAGATCTGTAAAAAAAATAACACAGGTAAAGAGAGATTTCATAAATGCACAACCAGATCAAGAGGAGTTACGTATATTTGTACCAGAAACATACAGATCTACAACGAGTAACACAAGCGTATCAATATTTCAGTCAACAGATAACAAATCCAAGAGAAAAACGCATAAATCTTGTAGATAAAACATATTTTTAGTGAAAGTAGTGAAAGCATAGTTATCATAATCAGACCGGATCATCGGTCCGACTGAGAACCGGACCTCTGTTCGGTTTGGTTCAATTAAAAGATTGAAATGCATTGTAAATCCGGTTGAATCGACCAATTTCCGGTTCAAAATTTTTTGTGGTTTTATTTTTGTTAAACCGATCAACCGATTTTCTTCGGTTTAAACCGACTTCTTTAGTTCGGCATAACAACTTCAACTGGTCGATCTTCAGACTTCAATAGTTCAATTAAGTTTTAATTCCATTTGATTCAGACTTCTTCGACTATTTGTTTCATTTTCATGAGAAATACTGGAAGCTTGAGAAGAATACTTGAAATCGAACTGGTTGGTGCTGTACTAGTACGAGGAAGCTTGAGATGTTTTATCTTCATGAGAAATACTGAAGTTGATGTTGGATTCTGATCTCCTGAAATGCTTCTGCTGACTTATTCGCGGCGCTCCGACGTCCTGCAATAAGGAAAACCCGGGCTATGCCCTTTGTTTCCCCTCCAAAGCTTAAGTGAGCTGGGAGTTTGTTATGTATGTAAGTATGAATACTAAATAGTAGATTAGTCTTAAGTAGAGAGGGGTGAAGGTATTTATAGCCTTCACCCTTAACCTGAGTCGGGTTGAAGTCTGACCCCAGTTATCCTATGTGGTGTCCGACGTGGCTGAGTGGAGTACCATTGGACAGTGTGCTGCCTAGTGTTTGGTGCTTAGTGAGCTCGTTTCTTGTGCCGGAGCTCCACATCAGGCGTGAAGCTCTCCCATCCCTCCCTGCCGGTCATCGAGCCTCGTACCTGTTAGGAAGGGTGGCATATTTCACGTGGCGCGCCCTTGTATGGCTCGCCCTCAAGGGCGGGCCTGGGTCTATAGGCCTTCCCAACGGGCCTGGAGGGGCTTTCTATTGTAGATGCATGTGAGGCCCAGACTTGTCCGGGCCCATAGGCCAGGATCCATCATCTGCCCCTGAAACCTAATACGAGCGACGCTCGTGTTAGGTTTTATCGGGCGTTCTAATGTTATAAGGCGATGGCGTTTCCTGAACCCCTCGTTTGTTTATTTTATTTCAATCTCCAATGGCGCGCCTTTGATGGCGTGCAGCGAGGGATGCTCTCTCTTCAGATGTCTTTCTTTGAATCCGTCTTTAAAGAATTAGTCGTTGCGATCGAACCGTTTGGGAAGCCGTACCGTTTTGATCGAACCATTGGCAACCCTTGTCTTCCCGAGGACGTTTCGTCCAATCAGGCTCCCTAGGAGTAGGGTGACTGTTGGGCTTCTCCAGAAGAGCTCTATAAATAGGGTCCCTCCTCTTCATTCTGTCACTTTAATCTCCTAACGTAACTTTCTCTCTCTAGAAAAGCTCTGTCTTCTCTCTAGATTTCCGATCATTTTCCTCCGGTCGCTCTAGGATTCTGGTCGCTTTTCCGCCCGCTCTCTCAAAATAGCTCGATGTTCCCCTTTCGAGCCCAGCCTCTACCCCCGTCGCGAGCGCCTTCTTTCTTTAATGGTGAGCGGATCGACAAGAGGTGAGGCTAATGTCTTTTTCCCTCCTGGGTTTAGTGACCTTAGGCCAAATATTATTTCTAGGTTGGTTTTTAATAGAGTAGTAGATGAGTCGTGCATGAGCGACGCCATAACTCGCTTTCCTCTTCCGGATGAGCTTGATCCTGATAACGCCACGTCCATCTCAAAACCAGGGTCAGGCGAGGAAACCATCTATCCCCTCCAGATAGATGCTGGATTAAGATTCCTACTCTGTCCTGACCTGGCCAAGGCCAGTCGCTACTATGACGTCTCCCCTACCCAATTCTCTCCCTGTTCTCTCCGCGCCTGGGTAGGCTTTAGGTATTTGTGTGAGAGGCAGGGCTATACCTATTCTTTAGTATTATTTCGCCATTTTTATAGGATAGATTCCAACCGCTTTGGCGTTTTTAGCTTTGTCAGTCGCTTTCCTGACAATAAGTTCAAAAATTGGAAGTCCTCCTTCCCCTTAATCACTGGCTATAGGACCCAGAACTCCAATTGGAAGAAATCGTATTTTTTCTTCAAAGGTGGGGGGGGTTCCTTGGTGTATTACCTCCAAGGCGCTCCGTGACCCCTTTCCCCTGGATGATGAATTATCCCCTTGGGATAAGGAGTCGCTCCACATGGTGTATGTCGATCACCTCGAAGGGCGCGCCTCGTGGATATCCAAGGAGGAGGATCTTTGCAACGCTGACATTTCTCCAGTTCAGTATCACTTATATAGGACACGGGTAATAAATCATTTTATTTTCTTTTGCAGAAAAACTTGTTTCGCGCTTTGATCTTGCCTTCACAATCTCGGATGATGAACTAGAACCGCTCGCTTCCAAGGCTCCGAGCGACGCTGTTGAGAGTTCCAAGAAGAGGAAGCAACAGTCGTCGAAGAAGAAGGTGCGCCCTGAGGATGATGTAGATCCGCTCTCCGCAAATCCTCAGACGTTGAGTCCTGATACTCAAGAGGCGGTGGCTCTTTTTCAAGGTGTATTCCCTTATTCTCGTTATTGTAACAATTCCGTTTTTTCTAGAAGGTTAAATATTCTCCACACTAAGAAGTGGGGCGCGCCTGTCGTGACGGATTCGGGCATGGCTTGGACTTACCATGTCTTCTCTGATGGTACTTCCACAGAGAGAAGCGTTAGGAACGAATGAGCCTCCTACCTGGGGAAAAGTCACAGCGCTCCCTCTTCATGGAAGAAGAAGACTCCGGCGAGGGAATCTACCTCAACAAGGGAATCTGCCTTGGGGCGGATAGGGAGCTGCCCCCCAATTCTCCTATGGACTTGGAGGCACCCTTGCCTATACCCAGTGGTCACGAGGGGCGCTATAGGTCGTACGCGGGTCTGGCGTTTGACCTTCATAGGGATTTAAAGGTCGACGAGCTTCCTGGGTAGGTTTCTCAGGAGGATCCGAGCGGCGCACCCTGGGCTCCCTGGGAGCGCCTCCAGGATGCTCCCCTGCTGCGGGCAAACACTTTGCTGGATCCCGATTTGGGTCTCCACCTGCTGACCGGCACCTGCCCACCTGCTGATCGTACGCCTATTGACAAGGCTAGCGGTGCTTTGGACAATCTGGTGCGCCAAGGCCTGACCTTGTTTTCTCCGGTACCAATTGTTCATTAGTTTTCACTATTTTTTACTAAGTCTTTTTTACTAACTGTTGGCCTTTTCGTAGCTTTTGCCCCTGCAACTCCAAATGGGTACCGCCATCGTGGAGTTGTCTGAGGAGCGCGAGGTCACTGCTGCCCAGCTAGAGCGCACCAAGGAGCTGGAACTGGAGAATTAGCGCGCTAACCGTAAGTTAGCCGCGGAGAAGGCCGCGAGGGATGAAGAATCCGCTCGCCACGCTCAGGAGATGCTCAAGGTGAAGGAAAAGCTGTCCGAGGCAGCGAAGGCTCACGAGTAAGTCTCCCAGGCGCATGAGGAGCTTTCTGACCTTCGTAGGCAGTTTGAGCGAGAAAAGAGTAAGGCCAACTCTTTTGAACACCGCGTCGTGGCGGCTGAGCAGGATGTTAACCGTTTGGAGGAAGAGGTGTTGCTTCTTCAAAAGGAGTCTCCCAAGCGTTTCGCTGAAGCTGTGGAGGAGTACAAGAACAGCGAGGAGTTCAATACTTCCTGCGCCCGCTGGTGTCGTGAGGCCTTGGTAGAATCCTTCACTGCCATCCGCACGGGCATTCTGAAGACTGACCCTAAGTTTCCTATGGAGACGCTCCCTTCTTTTGCCAACTTCTTAAACCTGGAGGCCAAGAGAGAGGCTAAGAAGAAGCGGCTCGAAGAGGCGGCCAAGAAGAAAGCGCTAGAGCCTATAAATGAAGAGGATGAGGAGTCTCCTGCACCCTCTCCCCTGCATCGAACTAAGTGCGCTTCTACCTCTCAGCCTTGCCTTCAGATGGGGCGATCCCTTCCGGCGAGGCCCAAGAGCTTCTTCCATTGTCCATCGAGACGTTGGATGTGCTGCCCGTTCCTCCTTCCGAAGATGCTACTTAGCTTATTTTTTGTTTTTAGGAAGTCCTCTTTTTGGTGAGGCGTATCTTTTGTAATGAACTGGGGCGTTTGCCCTTATTTGTTCTTATTTTAGACAAGTGTTTTATCTTATTCTATTTTGAGCGCCCATATGTCCGAACACATAATTTGCTTATTTTGTCTAAGTGCCCAGTTAATACAACAGGATTACCAGTATTTTATAAACCATGGTAATTGCCTAAGTACATTGTTCACAACGCTTCTAAGAATAGAACTTTTTTAAGTGTTCTGCATTGAACGTATTTTTCACGTCTTTCCTTTTTTTTTTTTTTTTTTTTTCGAGTATGTAGGCGTTTGGATGGGGTATGACGATCACCTTATATGGCCCTTCCCATTTAGGCGAGAGCTTGTTGATTTTATCCTAGTAGGCGAACTCGTTCTTTCTTAACACCATCTCCCCCACAAAAAATTGGCGAGCTGAAACTCGCCTATTGTAGTATCTGAATGTCGCTAACCGCATTCTTCCTTGAAGTTGTTCTGATGCCCATCTCTTTTCATCCGCCAAATCCAATTCCATGCGCCTTTGACCCTTATTCGCCATTACGTCGAAGTGTTTTGTTCTGTGTGAGGCGGCCACTATTTTTGTTGGTGCTACCGCTTCTGAGCCGTATACCAGGGAAAAAGGCGTCTCCCCTGTGGCCTGTTTAGGAGTAGTATGGAGCGCCCAAAGTACATTTTCTAATTCCTCAGTCCATTTTCCCTGTAAGGCATCTTGTCTTTTCTTCAATCCGTTCATAATAGTCTTATTGGCCGCCTCAACTTGTCCGTTCGCCTGCGCGTGCCTGACTGAAGCATGCATATGCTGTATTTTTAATTCCTGACAGAACCACTTCAATTCCCTTCTTGCGAACTGAGGCCCATTGTCGCTTACTAGAATGCTTGGGATGGCATATCTAGAAGCAATTCTTGACTTTATGAACTTGATGACTTGGAATTCTGTGGTCGAAGACAGCGCCTTCGCCTCAATCCATTTGGAAAAGTAGTCGATCGCTACCAAGACATAGGTGCGCTTCTTGGACTTAGGAAGTGGCCCTACCAAGTCGATTCCCCATTGCTTAGCTTCTCTACTCATGGTAGGCCAATAGTAGCCTTGATTGAGTATCTTTCGAACGATCGATCGTGGTTCTTTGTGACTGGCGGCGTACCCCTCGTGGACCTCCCTAAGTATCGTGATAGTCTCTGGCTAAGCGACGCATTTGAGGAAAGGCGTTGAGTAGCCCTTCTTGTACAGTGTTCCCTCGATAATATTATAACTCGGGGCGAGCCTCAATATTATTTTGGACTCTGCTTCGCTTTCTGGCAGTTCGCCCTTCTCGATGTTATTCCTGATAGGGGTCGCCCAGTCCTCCCCTCTTTAAATGCTTGCGCACACATGCCCTGCCTCTTTCCTTATAATTTCCACGAATGACACCGTTAGAGGCGTCGCCTGCCAAGCATATTTACTCAACGCATCCACTTCTTTGTTCTCTTCCCGGGGAATAGCCTCTATCTGGAAGATGCTAAATCCGCCTGATAGCTGGCGCGCCATCTGTAAATATACTTTCATCTGCTCGCCCTTGGCGGTATATTCTACCTTAACTTGATTTACCACCAATTGGGAATCGCAGTAGACACTTAGGTGCTCGATGCCTAAACCCTTTATGAGTCGTAGACCCGTGACCAACACTTGATACTCCACTTCGTTATTGGTGGCTTTGAAGGTAAGGACCAGAGCGTATCGAAGGGGTGCGCTTCCATCCGGTGGGGTTAGTACTAAGCCTACCCCCGAGCCATCTATTGATGAAGACCCATCCGTATGGAGAGTCCAAGTCTCCTTTGGCCCACTACTTTCTGGAGGCGACGCCTTTGGGGGACAAGTGGATTCCACTATGAAGTCTGCCAGTGCTTGTCCTTTGATGGCGTTCCTAGGGGAAAACTTGATTCGGAATTCACTTAATTCGATCGCCCATTTAATCATTCTTCCTGAAGCGTCAGGCTTTTGGAGGAAGTGCTTTAAAGGTTGATTTGTTAAAACTGTGATTTCGTGCTCATGAAAGTAAGGGCGGAGCTTCCTAGCAGAGACTACTAGCGCATAGAGATACTTCTCAACTTCGATATAGTTCATTTCGGTCTTTGTAAGGACCTTGGAAACATAATACACTGGCGCCTGCGCCTTGTTGACCTCCTTAACTAAAACAGAGCTTACAGCTATAGGACTGATGCCTAGATACAGAAAAAGAGCGTCGCATTTCTCAGGCTTGTCAAGCGGAGACAGTTTCTTCAAGTCCTGGAATGCCTGCTCACATTCTGTGGTCCACCCAAACCTTTTGCTGGCTCTAAGGACCTAAAAGAAGGGGAGAGACTTCTCTCCAGACTTGGCCAAGAAGTGGCTGAGCGCCGCCAATCTTCCGTTCAGGTACTGGACCTCCATGTGGCAAGTGGGGCTCTGCATGTTCTCGATCGCTTCTAGCTTGTCCGGGTTTACCTCAATCCCCCGGTGGCTCACCATATAGCCTAGGAACTTTCATGAGTGCACGCCGAAGACGCATTTGGCTGGGTTCAGGCGCACCTGGTGGAGGCAAATGCACTTGAAAGTCTTTCTCAGATCCTCCACATGGTTTGCGCTCTTCACGGAATTCACTAGCATGTCATCAACGTATGCCTCCATGATGTCACCTATCATCCCGACGAAGATCTTGTTGACCATCCTTTGGTAGGTCGCCCCTTCATTCAGCAAACCAAACGACATCACCTTATAGTGATAAATATCGCTATTTGCATAAAACGCCGTGTGCTGAGTGTCGCTGTCTGCCATCTGGATCTGGTTGTACCCAGAATAGGCGTCCATGAAGCTAAGTAGCTCATGTCCTGATGTGGCGTCCACCAGCTGGTCGATCCTTGGCAGTGGGTAGGAGTCCTTGGGGGACACCTTGTTTAAGTCCCTGAAATCCACACACATGCGCCACTTGTCGTTGTTCTTCTTCACTAGTACTGGGTTCGTCACCCAGGTCTGGAACCTGATTTATTTTACAAAGTTGGCCTCTACCAACTTCCCTACCTCCTGCCGTATGACGATCGCCTTTTCCTCCCCCACAGGGCGTCGCTTCTGAGCGATGGGTTTGATTGTAGGATCAATCCCCAGCTCGTGGCAGATGATGTCCTTGCTGATGTGTGGCATGTTGCTAGGCTTCTAGGCGAACAACTCCTTGAACTCAACTAACAACATAGACAAGGCCTTGGCCTCGCCTTCTGGAAGCGACGCACCTATCTGCACCGCTTTACCTTTCCCTTCCAATTCGACTTTTCGCAATCCTCCGATCGCCTGCGGGCGACTCCTATCCTCTCACGGGTCCTCCTCTATCTGAATTGCCATGACCTCCTTATCCTTACCCTTCAAGACGTGGCGACGCGTGGAGTTGACGCAGCAGTTCCGCGACGCTGGCTGGTCCCCCTTCACTAGTCCAATCCCATGCGGGGTTGGAAATTTCAGCATCTGGTGGTAGGTGGAGTGGACCATCTTGTGTGGGTTCAAGGTCGAGCACCCTAAAATGGCGTTGTAGGCAGCCGGAGCGTCCACAACGATGAAAGTAATGTCTATGTTCAGGACCTTCCAGCCGTCTCCAATCTCGTCCGGCAAGGTCACCGCTCCCACCGGATAGGTGGTGAGCGAGTCAAATCCCATGAGTGGGAAATTAACCTTCTTCAAATCTTTCTCCTTCTTTCCCATCCTTAAGTAACTTTCCAGAAAAAGCACATATGAGGAGCTCCCAGAATCCACCAAGACTCTCCTCATGTTAAAATTCTCAACGCCCAGCGTTATGACCAGAGCGTCATCACGGGGCGAAGGAACGTGCTCCATCTCCCTTTCCGAGAAGGAAATGACCACGTCATCCTCCTCCCTAGTTCGCTTTCATGCCCTGGCCGTCCCTGCTAATTAAGCTGCGTATACCTCTCTGACGGCGCCAGTTTCCCCTCCCGCAGTGAAACCGCCGCTAATGACATACAACTCGCTCTTTCCTGAGCCAGATGCTCCTGTATTCTTTTTAGGCGACGCTCGCCTCTCTTTTCTCGGACTTCTAGTTCTGTCACTCCCTTCAATGAAATTCTTAAGGTAACCCCTCTGGATAAGGCTCTCTATGTCATTCTTGAGTATCCGACAATTATCGGTCGAGTGACCTTTGCACCTATGATAGCGATAATAAGCGTTCTTCCTAGCTGCAGGTGGTGTCGCCAGATCTTTCTTCTCCATTTTTGCCAGAACTACGGATCTCTCCTTGGTCAGGGGTGTGAAGGATTCGAAAACTTCTCTAGGGGGGTGGGATGAGAGGGCGGCGCTTTGCTTCCTCATGGCCTCCCTTTGGAGGGCGATGCTCTACTCGTCTCTCCTCCACTGGATCCTTCTTGAACTCCTTTCTGCCTGATCTCCTACCTTCCCCGGCGATCTCCAAGTCTATGTACGACTTGACCCGGGCTGCCATGTCCTCCACCGTGGTTACTGGGATTACGCTGAGGCTGTCATTCAGAGCGGCGCCTTTTGGACCCAGAGCTCTGGTGAAGGTGTGAATGGTCTCGCCCTCCGTGATGACCTGGTCTATTCCAGCCAGCTCCGTGTTGAATCTTGTGTAGAAGTCGCCCAGGCTTTCCTCACTTCCTTACCTGACCGTGTCCAGGGTCCCTACGCAATTTAGCAGCTGCCTGCCACCCATGTACTGGATAATGAACTTGTCCTTCAGGTCAGTCCAACTTTTTACTGACGCTTTAGGGAGTCCAAATAACCAATTGGACGCCACGCCACTCAAGGTTGCTGGGAAGAGGAGCGCGAAGTGGTTATCATCGCTCGTCCTTCCTAGGAGAGAAGCCTCATGGTTTTGTATGTGCTCCACCGGATCGCCCTGGCCACGGTATATGTCAATCTTCGCGGGCCTCACCCGATGTGGGACCGTGATGTACAACAACTCTGGGACGAGCGTATGCGACTCTCTATCGCGAACTGCAGGCATGACCCGCCCGCCATTTGTCTCCTTCACCTGGCGAGCTATCAACTGCTGTAGCTCCTCCTTTCTCATGTCCCTATGCGGTTGGATGCAGAGGAAACGCCACTGGCGGCGGGGGACGAGACTGTCGAACTGATGGCGCTGGTCTGGAGTTGGCATCTTCTACCTTTGTGTTCTCTGCCCGCCGATCGGCCTTCACCTCAGCTCTCTGCTCTCGCCTACTGAGCAGGTCTTCCAGCGCAGCAATTACTTCCGGTGTCAATCCGTTTGTCGATCTTGCCCCAGCTGTCGGCGGCGCCCTTACTGAAGAGGCGATTCTAGGAGCCCCAGCTGTTTCAGCTCTTACGGCTATAGGCTGCTGGGAGCGCATGCTAGGGCGAGCTGCCTCCGAAACTGGGACGTTATGCAGATTCTCTTGGGGTGGTATGACAGACGTGCCTCCCAAGTGTTGTTGCAGGATGTGGAGCGAGCTGTCTTCCTCGATTCCTTTGTTGTTCTTTGCTCTGGTGATTTGGGGGAGCCATGGCTGTTGTGCTTAAGCTTCCCACAGACGGCGCCAATGTTGGATTTTGATCTCCTGAAATGCTTCTGCTGACTTCTTCGCGGCACTCCGACGTCCTGCAATAAGGAAAACCCGGGCTATGCCCTTTGTTTCCCCTCCGAAGCTTAAGTGAGCTGGGAGTTTGTTATGTATGTAAGTATGAATACTGAATAGTAGATTAGTCTGAAGTAGAGAGGGGTGAAGGTATTTATAGCCTTCACCCTTCACCTGAGTCGGGTTGAAGTCTGACCCCGGTTATCCTATGTGGCGTCCGGCGTGGTTAAATGGAGTACCATTGGACAGTGTGTTGCCTAGTGTCTGGTGCTCAGTGGGCTCATTTCTTGTGCCGAAGCTCCACGTCAGGCGTGAAGCTCTCCCATCCCTCCCTATCGGTCATCGAGCTTCGTACCTGTCAGGAAGGGTGGAAGACTTCACGTGGAGCGCCCTTGGTGGCGTGCCCTTCTATGGCTCGCCCTCAAGGGCGGGCCTGGGTCTATAGGCCTTCCCAACGGGCCTGGAGGGGCTTTCTATTATAGAGGCTTGTGAGGCCCAGACCTGTCCGGGCCCAAAGGCCAGGATCCATCAGTTGATATATGCGACGACTTGATAGATGGAGTGAGCCTTGGTGACGCAGGGTGGAAGTGTGAAGGGTGGAGTGGTCGGAGCTGGAGTGGTGTTCTTCTGGTGGAAGTTTTGGATGTCTTTCAGAAGAAGAGCCGTGTAAGAGGATATCAGATTGGTTGTCTCTGCGGGATTTATTTCAAGAGGGTTGAACTTGAGATTGTCATATGTTCTCCTAAACGATATGCTTCTCGTTAACTTCCTCAGTGTCTGCTTTTCCACTGCTCTGACCTCATCAATCTCGTTATTGGTTTTCTCTTTAATGGCGGTGGACTTGCACGTGGCAAGCTTGTTGGTGTCAATGTCCGACAAAGGATTCTGGTGAAGTGGCGACGAGGAGTTGTGACTCAGGGATGTCAGCTGCAATTGCTGTTGAGTTTGTCTTCTTACCGATGATTGAGATTGAGGTCGGGGAGAAGGCACTGCGGTTCTCAGAGAAGTTTCAGAATTGACATTCACGTTTCTCTTGATCGTGACCTTTCTGACAGTTTGAGCCCTAGCGGTGACCTACCCTGTATTCACGGCCATTGATGAAATAGTAGCAAGTACAAACATAATCTTCCCAGGTTTGTTGCTCTCTGTAGATGCTTTTGGATTTGGGTTTGTTTCAGAACGTCTGGCTGGAGACCGACTCACGCGGAGGCTACCTGGGATCCGCTCTTTAATGCTGGAACACTGCTGTTCTCTTTCGCTGCTCGGAGTCCTCTAACGACTTCTACTCTTCTGAGACCGTCTCAGCTTCCAGTCATCGTCGCCGATGAAGTCTGAGTTGGGGGTCTCCTATGTAAAGTTTTTTTTATTAGTGCATGATGAACTGTCTAGTCCGGCCGGGTGGGACCGGTCGAACCGGGAATCGGCCCTCTCACTGGTTCAAGGGACGATCCAGTTCTGATAACACTGAGTTAAAGTCTAAACAAGTAACAAAATAACCGAGAGCAGATCAAAGGATGAAACAGAAAGACAAAAGTGATACTAACAATATCGAGTAAATAGAAGAGCAGTGAACTTGAGCAACGCTGTAAACGTGGTGATGCTCAAATCGAAAACATGTTATAAAAGCCTGAAGGCTCTGATACCATGTGAAGAATAGTGAAGCAGGGGAAGAACGAAGACCAAGAGACGAAAACCCTAGCAGAGGAGAGAGAATGGAAAAAACGGAATGCTTCATTTTGAAGGATACACGCATTTAAATAAGGCTGAAAGTCTCAGTATTTACAGACGAGGTTCCTAAACTAAAAACCCTAGAGAAAAAACTCCTAATTAAAATAAAAGTAAGCAGATTAATTAAATACACTTTGCACTATTTTAACTTAACAAATCGATCCTCAAACTAATTAATCAACTTGTACTACAACAATTCACATATGTATAATCTAATTTCATAATTAAATTTTAAAATTCATAAGTGTTTTAAAAATAAGTATAAAATAAATTTAAATATGTTAAATTTTAAAAAACGTTGAGCAACACACAGTGCAAGTAAGTGCATTACTTTGTACCAACAAGTGCATTAATTATTTCATTGAGAACGTTGGATGACACATAATAGAGACACTAATTTCAAAATGCGTGTGTCTTCCTTCGAAATTCATATTTTATTTCCACAATAAAGAAAGGGAAAAGACAAAAGAGGAAGAAAATAATAATATAAAATGACACTTGTAGTATATATAAACAAATTAAATAGACAGTCTAGCAATCCATTTTGAATTGAATAACCTGCCCTTAATCCAATATTTGAAAAGATTCCATTTTCACTATGAAACCAGCATTCCTAGATAAATGCAGGTTAATGTTAGAATTTGAGATATGAATTAAAAAAAAACGCTACCCGGGGTGGCGTTTTTCATAAAAACTCTACCCCGGGTAGAGGTTTTTGTAAAACGCTACTTCAAGTAGCGCACGTTGTAAAAAATGCTACCCCTACTAGCGCTTATATACATTTTGCTAAATATTTTTTCTGTATGGTTACTTTTTCAAATATTTTTTGCACAGTAGTTACTTTTTGAAAAACTTCGAATTATGTTGGTTGCCCCATTTAACAATTAATTAATCATTTATAGTTATCGCAATTAGGGCTATCGATGGTTAGGGTATGGTACGAGTATGAAAAATGCCGTAACCATACCATATTTCTAAACCACATTTCATAACCATAACCATAATCGTTACGGGTACAATTTTCAATATCATAACCATTAAAATAACTGTGGTTATTAACCATGGTTTTACTCGTATACCCATATTTATTCCACACATGTAAGATAATAAAAGATCGAAAATTTTATTTAAAAAAATATATAAATCTATAATGTCAACAATAAAAATATATAAAACAAACATCATGGTTATTTATTACATGTATGTACAGTCATTTCCATTATTTAGTATATAGTAGTTTATTAATAATAAATAATTATTATATTTATATAATAACCATGGTTATAACCATGAGTATAATTCAAATACCATAACCATAACCATAACCATAACCATTATGAGTAGAAAATTCGTCACCATAACCATATCACACCATAATGGTACAGTTAACCATATTAAACAGTAACGGTTATAACCATGGTTATGGTTTTTTGACTGCATCATTGCCGGCCCTAATTGCAATATATATGATAATTGTTGTATTAAATATATCTATTAATTTAATTAGAATGTATATAATTGTGATAAATAGGTCTTTGTTATATATTTTTGTACTCATCATGTAAAATTAATATATTTTACTTGATTTATGTCAAACATATAATTCTAATAAGTTGAATTACTTGTAAATTATTTTAACAAATTTCAAACTCTCATTTATTCAAAAAAAAAATGATACAAACCTAAATAATTTCTCGTTATTTTACATGTATATTTATAATTTTGCCTTAACATGAATATCAAATATACATATTTTAAAATTTATCAATATAAATTAAATAGAATATACTAATTACGAATACATTCATTTCATCTATTATAAAATAATTTTATCAAAATAAAAGTCAGCATATCAAATTATATACCTTATTACAATTATATTTTTAATATAAAGTTTAACAAATGAACGGATATTTATATATATTTATAAATCAACATATTTTATGAATTATATAAATAAAAAACTGTTTGTATAGTCAAAATATAAATTATTATTATTATTGTTAATAATAATAATAATATTAAATAAATAGTAATTATTTATATAGTGTGTTTCATGCTATGTTTTATAATATAAGACTCAATGTTTTTCATATTTTGTTTCTAGTATTATGCAGTTTCGCCATAATTGTTCACACATGATCGTTGAGTTTCTATTCAATCGGGACTAAAAACTATGTTATTTGATAAGTTTTTAAATCAGCCACAACTTAGGTTGTATATTAACTGGCTTAAGTTATAATTGGACAAGTAAGGTTGAGTCCACTCAAGTTTGTGTCCAAACGCACAATTTTGAGTGTAGCTAGTAATGTTGTAGTTGTACCAAATAATTTTTCACTAACCATTTCTCAAATGAAAATTAATTACGAAAATAACCTTGACTTTGCAACAAATACGAAAGTGTACTTACCCACAACTCTCAGTCGCGGGTTGAAGTCTACACGCGAATGATAGTACCGGATGGAACTATCATTACCAACTACCATTTGAAAGGTAAATGACAGTCCACACGCGAGTCTCCGTCGTGGGTGGTTGGATTATGTGTTGTAAATTTCACACCATGCATTAAAAAAGAAGAAATAATCTCTTCCTTAACAGAAGAAAACGGTATGATTCCTTCAAATCATGATCTTCCATACAACATTCTCTCTCTCTCAGGAACCATATGTTTTCTTTGGTTAGTTTAGTTACTTACAGAGAATATACGGAGGTTGGGAACAATTAACCTCATAATTTATAAAGAGATTAATTGCCCTCATTTTTTGGAATTTTTCACCCATCTACACCTCAAATAAAAAATATTTACAAAAATATTCTCAATTTTTAAATAAATACGAAAGTATATCAACCCGTAATTGAAAGTCACGGGTACAAATTTTATTTTTTACCACCCGCGAAACGATTTTCCGTTAACTAAAACGTCAACAACGCGGCCCAACAAAGTGGAGACGTTATCCAACAAAAATGATTTTTTTTTAAAGTATTTATTTTCGAAAAAAAAAATTAAAAAGTATATATGCAAAATAAATATTTAGCAAAATGTTCATCTGCGCAGGTCTACCACCTGAGTTTTTCGCAAATTTTTGTCTTTTTTTTTTTAAAACACATGAATTTTGAGAAGACACAACACACAACCAGTCACAACAGTATCAATCAAAGAAAATGAATTTTTGAAAAAATATTTTTTGGAAAACTTCAATGAAAATGGACTGGTTCTCTATCAAGAGAAATCTAAACCCCCTTGCTGGTGTTGTTGGATATGCAAGTGGAAACAACGGTCTATCAGAAACCACGTTGATTTTAAGTCTGCTTATGGTTTTCCTCCTAAATAGAAATTGAGAGATATAATCACGCGTTGCTTCATCTCAGTATTCATAGGTCCAAATTCCTCTACGCTAGTCTCACCAAATTCCTCGTCTGGTTCTCTATCAAGAGAAATCTAAACCCCCTTGCTGGTGTTGTTGGATATGCAAGTTCCATCGTTGCTCTCTTCCAAGCAGTGAGTGGAAACAACGGTCTATCAGATACCACGTTGATTTTAAGTCTGCTTATGGTTTTCCTCCTAAATAGAAATTGAGAGATATAATCACGCGTTGCTTCATCTCAGTATTCTTAGGTCCAAATTCCTCTAGGCTAGTCTCACCAAATTCCGCGAGGTAAAACATTGAAACAAAGTTGTTTATTCACAAGTTTCTTAATGAGACTTTTCTTCAAATACACTAGCTAGTTTGACACTAGCTTGTTTATCCTCACCCGAACTCCAAAACTCCTCATCTGAAGACTCTTGATTTTCTGCATAAATTCCTCCAGTAAACAAGAAAGGAAATTATAAGAAGTTAAATACTTTTTTCCTGTCCTAAATGTTCCAACTTGTTCTGAACAACATCCGCGAGGTAAAACATTGAAACAAAGTTGTTTATTCACAAGTTTCTGAATGAGATTTTTCTTCAAATACACTAGCTAGTTTGACACTAGCTTGTTTATCCTCACCCGAACTCCAAAACTCCTCATCTGAAGACTCTTGATTTTCTGCATAAATTCCTCCAGTAAACAAGAAAGGAAGTTATAAGAGAGGAATTTTGAAAAGTATATATGTCAGAAAAAAATTAAAAAAGTATATATGTAAATTTTTTTTTTAGCAAAATGTGCATCTGCGCAGGTAGACCAGTAGCGTTTTTCTGAAAAACGCTACTGGTACCTGCGTTTTTCAGACATAAATACTTTTCAAAATTCATCGTTATAAGAAGTTAAATACTTTTTTCCTGTCCTAAATTTTCCAACTTGTTCTGAACAACATCCGCGAGGTAAAACATTGAAACAAAGTTGTTCATTCACAAAGTTGTTTTCCAATGCTTTTTCACACCTTCCGAGAAAAATCTGCTACGTTGCCCTACTTGTCCGGCAGGAGTCTGATAATTGAGATTCAAAAGAGTTGAAGCAATTATTATTATTTAAAATCCAACATTGACATGGTTACTTTTTAAAAAAAATCAATTAAAAAGCTATAGTCATTGGAGAAGTTTTACAATATATTCAGAAGATGTTGAGTCAGAGATGTACGTCTCTCTAGCCTGGTTAGTGTTAATGTGTTATGCTTATGCTTTAGCAATTGTAGCCTGGTGAGACTAGCCTAGAGAATGAACAAGCATCAGTTCGCTTGAAAGACCTTGGTTACCGTACCATGTTAGTATCTAAAGTTCACATTTTTAGAGAACCAGCCGAGAGTCAAGAGTGGAAACCCCAAAGAGCTATTTTGCAGCAGTAATTCCTGAAAATGTCAAACTAGCTATGGTGTTTTACCTCAGGTGAGACTAGATTAGAGAATGAACACTCTGCTGCTTTAAAAAAAAAACGATTTTTTTTTTTTGAAAAACGCAGGTGGTACCTGCGCAAATCAACATTTTGCTAAATTTTTTTTTAACATATATACTTTTTCCAAAAAAAATTCTGACAAGGTTACTTTTTAAAATTCCTCAACAAAAATGTGAAAGGACAGTATGAAGTGCAAGATTATACAGTTGCAGGAAGTGATGATAATGTTGAGTTCCAATGAAGAAAAAGCAACGAAGTAGAGACGTTATCCAACAAAAAGGTAATAGGACAGTATGGAGCATTGGAGTGCAAGATTATACAATTGCAGGAGAAGCGATGATGATGTTAAGTACCAATGAAGAAAAAGCGAGTATGATGTTGAGTTTGAACGAAGAAGAAAAAAACATTTTAAATGTTTCTTGTATAGGGAGTCGCGGATGACGTTTAAGTTAACGTTAAATGTATACTTGCAATAGGGAGTCGTGGGTGATAAAAAAGAAAATTCATGACTCTCAATCGCAGGTTGGTATACTCAGGGACGAAGTTAGAAAAATTATTGAGTGAGAGCAAATATTAGAGTAATGGTAAATAGTTGAACTAAAAAAAATTCAGTGTGAGCAAATATATAATTTAAATGGACTAAATTAAAAATTATTACATTTTTTAGGATTAAATTCACAAATAATTGAAAGTTGAGAGGGGCAATTGCCCCTAGACATAAGGTGCTTTCGTATTTGTTTAAACATTGAAAAATTCCATTTTTAGGAGGTCTTCTTCTTCTGTACATAGGAGTTACTAATCTCCTTTATGTATCTTTTTATCATAAATAAAAAGTTAAATGGTAACTCTAAAGCCACTAAAATATTAATTTTTAGACATTCGGGCATACCACAATAGTAACAATGTTCAATTTTTTTTAGGTTTGATCAATGTTAAATTTAATATTTTACACTAACACAAAACAAGACAAGTCGAATGAAGTTGAAACTCGAAGTTTTAAGTCATAATCTAATACATCTAACTTTTACTATTATATATGTTCAATCTAAAATTCAAAATCCATACATCTAACTTTTACTATTATATATGTTCAATCTAAAATTCTAAAATTAATATTTTTTGCCACCATATTAGAGAAGTTCGAGGAGACCAATCAGTGAGGCACTCCTACATAAATGCCACTCGTTGAAATCACAGGGAAACATATTTTATTTAGTCAAACAAGGATACCACGAAAGAAAGAAGTCACCCCACAAAAAATACAGAGAAATAAGAGAGTTAGAAGAATACTAGTGATATTTATCATAAAAGAATTAGGGCACACAATTGTGCGGTGAAAAACACATAATCATGGTTATAACTGTCACTGTTTAATATGGTTAACCGTACCATTATGGTGCGGTACGGTTATATTGATGAATTTTATACTCATAATGGTTATGGTATTTGAGTTATACCCACGGTTATTATATAAATATAACAATTATTTATTATTAATAAACTAATATATATTAAATAATGGAAGTTACTCTACATACAAGTAATAAATAACCATGATATTAGTTTTATATAATTTTATTGTTGATAATATAGATTTATGTGTTTTTTTTAAAATAAAATTTTCGGTCTTTTATTATATTACATGTGTGGAATAAATATGGGTATACGGGTAAAACCATGGTTAATAACCACAGTTATTTTAATGGTTATGGTATTGAAAATTGTACCCGTAATGGTTATGTTAATGGTTATGGTATGTGGTTTAAAAATATGGTATGATTATGATATTTGTCATACCCGTACCATACCCTAACCATCGCCAGCCATAAACGGAATCGATCGGACGATGAACTGCCAAGGAGAACAATTCACGGTTCATTCGGTCCAACCACGATTCGCTAATTAAACAGGTTTATTCATATGGTATTAAAGTAGTCAATTTGAAGATATTCTTCTAAGTAACAGATCTGCTGCAAGTAGAAGACGAAGAGACAAGCATAACGAGGACGAACGATAAGCAAGCAGCAGCTTCCAGCCCCCATCCTTCCTCCCAGCCAACTAGCCGCCCTTACCCCTACCCCGTCTTCCTCCTCCTAGCCAGCTATCCACCCCCACACACGCCGTCCTATTGCTCCCAGATAGTAGCCCTCCGCCTCTTCCTTCTCTCAGCCTGTCGCCTCTTCTTCCACCCAGCCCTCCTTGCCTGCCTCTGTCCCAACTCCATCTTCAAGTATAAACCCTAATTCTAACTCTCTTTATTTGTTTATTAGACCGAAACTGGAATCACTGTACTAAGGATCGGACATGGAAGAGGAGGAAATTAGGGTTCAGCTTCAAGACTCCATACTAGGAAATTCTTGTTCACGTATTTCTAATTACCTTTTGTCATGGTTTCCATACTCGGACAATTTCAATCGTAGAGGGTTGTATGACCTTAATGTGAGGGCAATGATTTGTTTATCCTTACCAAAGATGGTGCGTGAAACTTCCTAAGAATACAAGATAGAATGAACATAACTTACATTTTTTTTAAGAAAAATGCAATGCAAATACGAGAATGTAAATTTCATTAGCAAGGTTCGTATTACATTTACAGCAGTCTAGAATACATAATACAAAAGGCCCAATCCTATACATCTCATAATCTAGGGACAAAACAAAACACATTTTCACAATGGGCTGAACTTCCATATACAGTTGTTGGGCTAACTTCTAATTCACAATAATTGGGCAAAATCTTCTACATGAATTGTAGGCCAATCTCGAATCCAAATACTTGGGCTGAATTCTCATTTACATTAGTTGGGCCAAAAAATGGAAACACACAAAATTATTAAATGTTAAACACGATGTGGAACTTTTGTTTTAAATGGATGGAATTTCTAGGTCCTCTGAACCAGCGGAACCTCACCCCCTATAGAGGATCATGGGTCCATTCCGATCATCGAGTTGAGTTGTTTGGGTGCGTGTCAGCGGTCCAAACCGCTTCGGGCGCATTCCCCTACTAAACTCCCTAAGCTCTTAATGTGCTCCAGATCCGAGCGGGTAATGGTAACCAACGTGGTGTATGCAAAACAGGGAATTTAAATTATTTTTGAATTATTACATTTACATCGTTTTTCAGACATAAATTTAAAACGACAAGCATGAGAAAAAGTCAAAATGGATAGGCAAAATATAATATGGCAAAGCAAACATGACAAAGCCTAAACCCTCTAAACAGATAAGTCCCCAACAGATTCGCCAAATTGTCGGACGTCAAATCCGACCTTCCCCGACCCATTTGAAAAAAATATTTTTTCTTGCTCGAAAATGTCGTGTCTTGGCGAGCAACGCGTCCGATCGAGCGGGGTCATCAACCGGAATGAAAAATGAAAGAGTCGCCACCGATTAATTAAAAGCTAATGGGAATCTTAAAATTTGCGTAGGGTACATGGAGTTAACATCATAGGGCTTGGAAAGGTCTACATCCAAAGAATCAATTTCGGGGGTTTGATTACGTCTTAAAAGCTCGCGAGCCCATAATCTGCCCTCTCTGCCCTCTCGATACATTAGTTTGCTTTTGAATTTTTTTTTTTCTGATTTACTCGAATTGTTCGTTTTGATCATGCTTTCCCCAAAAGATTACATGGATTTTCTTTAAATTAAACAAACCATGTATAAACATTTTTGTTATTTATGAGTTAATTTCAAATAAATAAACAAGAGAGAATAAAGTTAATCGTGCTCGAAAAAAAGTGGTTTACCTTTTGAGCCATTCTAAACGTGTCAAACGTATACAAATGATTTTGAAAATACGAAACACGTTGGAGCAATTTGTAACACTTTGAGAAGTCATGAGATGTCCAGAAAGGTTTAGGGACCAAGATGAAATTATTTAAAATTTTGAGCTGATTTGAAAAATTCTGTTAAAAATTTCCCAAAACCTTTCTGGTAAAGTCCCAAAATGACACGAGAGTCCAAGGACCGGGTTGTAACCTGCATCAAAGTTTGGGAGTGACCTAAGTAATTTTCGAAAATATTATTATTTTACTAAAACAGCCCCCATACCTTTCACAAATGTGTAAAATGACCCCAAAGTTATACCGAACATAAAATCGAATATGATTCTTATATGAAATATAAATTATTAACACATAATATCAATAAGACAAAATTTCTTCACATTAGGAAATACAAATACAATATTGAATATGAGAGAGATATAACTAAGTTGTTCGGAGTTTAGATACCGTACGAGGGACCGAAACCGAAAATCGCCAATTTTTTCACTCAATTTCTCTCTATTTTTTTTTCACTCAATACCTCACCATGAATTTTTTCTCTCGTTTCTTCTCTTTTTTATTTTATTTTTTCTTCTCTTGGCCGAAGCTTACGACAATTATTTCCTTCCAAGTTTTCTTCGGTTCCCCCCCTTCCTTCATTGTTGTGGCTTTCCTTATAAATTTCATTCCCTTGTCTTTTTTGATTTTTTTGGGTGGGAGACATGCTTTAGTGAAAGGTGGAGACTTTGGTGAAAGGTGGGAGACTTTGGTGAAGGTGGCAAATTGAGAGTGATTTGTGTCATGAAAGGGGTTTTGGTCGAAAATGGATGGCATGGTGGGTTTGTGGCTCTGGTTTTAGGGTTTAGGGTTTAGGGGATTAGGGTTTAGAGTTTGAGGTTTAAGGTTTAGGTTTTAGGGTTTTTAGGGTCTAGGGTTTTGGATTTAAGGTTAAGGTTTAGGGTTTGGGGTTTGGGTTTAAGGTTTAGGGTTTAATGTTAAGGCTTAGGGGTTGGGTTTGGGGTTTAAGGTTTAGGGTTAAAGTTTGGGGTTTAGGGTTTGGGGTTTGAGGTTTAGGGTTTGGGGTTTAAGGTTTAGGGTTTGGAGTTTATGATTTCTTTTTTGTTTTTGTTTTTTTATTTGTCTCGACTCTGTTCCTCGGGTACGGTATTTTGATTCTGAGCCAAAATCAGGTGTTTACAATATGAATCAGTATTTTGTGATTTTTTAAATTATTTTATTTGAGGACAAGTAAAAGAAAAATGAGAGATCAGAAATGATGTTGTAAGAAATAAATTAAACAACACTATACTACGGTATGAACACATATAAAAAATTTGATTCGTGTAATATATGACAGGATTATAACAAGATGACACAATCATGATAAAACGAGGTAGTGTTGGGCAAAAAAAAATAATCTGGACGAACCGAATTATACCACATATGAACCATACCTCTTTTGAACCGAGTCAGAAATGGTATGATATTTTGGATGAAATATGGAGTGCTTCGACCGAACTATAAAAATCTGGTTCACATGTGGTAAAACGTAATGTTTTATGAATCACTTATACATATTATTATTATTTTTTATCATTTTAAGTTAACCATTTTGTTCATAAGGTCTTCCCTATTTTAAAACATTATAATTTTCAAATTTTGTGTGAACCTTTTTATCTATTATCAGATTATGTATTAAAATTTATCATTTGCAATAATTTTTATATTTTTATTTAAAGAAAGGTACGGTTGAACCGGTTCAGAAACCGTTTTTGAACTGATTCACAAGTGGTATGGTAAATTACTAAAAAAAATGGAACATTTCAGACAAATGGGTCGAACCGTACCTTACCACATTTTCGGTAAGGTACAGTTTTTGAATCAGTTTATGCCCACTCCTAACACGAGATAAGTTTTGTGTCGTTGATATTTAAGTATTACAACTGGATAATACGATAAAGTTTTGCTAGTTAGTCCGATTTCTAAGTAATTTCTGAAAAAAATTTTATTTAATAACTTTTAAAATGTCAACTAATTATTTTATTTTGAGTTTGACAATTCTATATTAAGAACTTTTCATTTTTGATATTTAAACTTAGGGTTAATTAAGTGAAACGTTACACATGTTTGACCAATGTGATTAATTGGTTACACATGTTTTTTCGCGTGACTGAATGGTTACTCCGTCACTCAACCGTTAAAATTTTATGTCTAATTCTCATGTGAAGGTCACGTGACCCTTATGAAATGATGGAGTTGCCCTTCTGTTATTTTTCCCTCCATTTCTGTCAGACTATATCTTTGCGGTTGGGGTGTCTACAGTTGGAGCGTCGGAGCTGCTGGTTCTTGATTGTGGAATCTGACAGAGAAGGCATGGGTTTGTGCGAGGGGGTGTCGGCAATCGGTATTATATCGGGTATCGTTACGTACAGAGAAGAAATCGACAGGTTAAACAAGGTTGTAAATCAAACACAGAGCTTGGTTTATGATTTGCATGAACAACTTGAAATGAAGGAACAGTGCATGAATGTTGAAGAAAACAACACAAATGGAAGCTCCCTCAGAAACAGAGAATTTGTCATGTCTTGTGTCGACACTAATTGGGACCTAGAAAAACCCAACAATATCGAAGAAATCGAAGAAGAACTAGAACGGTTGGAATTGAACTTTCACATAACTGATTTTGTCGAGGTAATATAATTTTTGTAGTTTCTCTTGTTCTTGATTGATTTCGATTATTGTATAAAGATAGAAACAGGATGTGTCATCCTCGTTGCTCTGCCATCAGTATCAATACTTGACTTGCATAGACGCACAATCATTGGAGCAGAAACATGGATATCACCTACTGGAATTTCAGAATGTTCACCACCATCACTTTCTTCAATGTCGGATTGTGCTTCCTTCATGATGGTGCATTCATGGCAAAACCAATCACCTGAGGGCACAGTGTGACCCAAGCCAACACATAATGTATGGGCAGTTGAATCGCAGAGGTCATATAAGAGCAGAAAGCATTCATCTTCCATTCCGTGACATACACAACACTTCGTTTCCGCATAAGGATCGAAAGTTCTTGAATCATGAGCTTGTTGGTGAAGTGGCGCGAATGTTGATGTCTTTACAATTATTATTTTCTTTGGGATAGGGTAGTTGGATGAGATACATGTATGAATCATCTTATGTTTCATCTCATGACAATTCTTGGTGAATTGAAATATATAATAATGTATGAGATTTTGCAGTATTTGGGATAATTGAAATCTGGGTTTAGTTTTTCAGGATCAACACTACTCTTTTTTTAACCTCACGCAATGGTTGCTGTTTAGACTTATTTCCTCTTTAATTCTAAAAAGAGATTATATATATATGATGAAGAAGTCCAATGGAGCTCCACTTAAGTTCATGATAGAAAAATGCAGCAAGGAAAATGCAGCAAGGAAAATGCAGATCTTAACCTCAGTAATAATGCTCAATTTTAACGTATTAATCACATTACAAGGAACATACATAACCATTTAATCACATTCTAGGATAATATATGTAACCATTTAATCACATTACAACGAACATATGTAACCATTTAATCAGATTCTAGGATAACATATGTAACAATTTAATCAAATTTCACGTTAGAATGAATTCTTAAATATCAGGATCTGAAGAACTCAAACCCAGGTTCTGAAGAACTCAAACCCAGGTTATGAAGAACATCAATACAAAATACATCTTCTTGCTTCCATTTCAACAAAAGATGCATCAACAAATTCAAATACAACGACTTGTTTAGTACAGAATACATGTTCTTGTCATCAAAATCTTCGATTCGGTGTTTCTCTTACCCAAATTAGGGTTTTTTCAAAATCGAAGGAAAAATTGGGTAGAAGATTATGGACGGAACTGCAGAAGAATAAAGAGTGGAAGAACTCTGGGTGCTATGAACCACCAAATCGTTCATGGAATCCGTACGAACATAGATCTCAATTTGAATCATCTTTCTTGAATTCAACTAATTGATTAACAAAAATTTAAATACACATGATTTTGCGCGACACTCAGGTCGAGATTCGTCTCAAATTCGACGAATGATTGCGTGACACCAAGCTCCTCAACGATCCGTCTCTCCAGAATCGGTACCCAGAAGCCACGAACGATGAAACCGCAGAGGGAAAACTCAAAATTAATGAAGAAGGGGTCTTCATCTTCTTCTTCATTTGACAATACTTAATTAATGAAGGTAAGGGTAATTTGGTTATTTTATGTATCAAAATAGTGACTTAACGGTGATTTTTAACGATGAACGGTAAAATAACACATTAGTCACATGCTGAAACATGTGTAACCATCATGCACAAGTTATAACCTATTAGTCACTTGCGCAAACATGTGTAACGTTTCAGTTAATTAACCATTAAACTTATAGTTATTAGTATAAACAATATATTTGGCCAAAAAAAAAGAAGTATAAACAATATATTATTTTAATATTTGTTTTTTATAAATCTTACATCTGATTCGTATTTTGATGAATACATTTCCTTACGAACGGAAGGTCTTTTGCGAGCGTAGGCCAACCAACAAATCGTTTCTCGTATCCGGTTAGGCAGACCTCTCAACTAGTAGAAATTAATACAATACGATAATCTGACATAAACACAGAAAAAACATTGAACTATTAAAATAAGAAGAAGTAACTGACAGAATAAATGCATTGAGCCTCACCGTAAAAGTAGTATAGACTATCAATAAAAATTCCTAAAAAAATAAGATATTAGATTGATTAAAACTAATAGTAATTTCATATATGAATTAATAAATTCATCATTCCTCTCCCCCCTATGAATTTACATGTTGATTTAATATACAAATCTTAACCTTCTTAATTATTTATTAAAAATCGAGTTTAAAAAATCTACTAAAATCTCTTCTTTATTTTTTTGGTAAAAAGATAGAGATCATTTATTAATAAAAATAAAAAGCAAGCTTAACTAGAAGTTACAAGTCTAGTGTTGGTCATACCAATTGAATCCATTTCAAGGTTAGACAATACGCTTACTTGAGGATCTAATAGTACAACAAAATTTGTTCCCAATCCGACTACATCGTTGGCTAGGATGTCCGCTGCTTCGTTTGCTTCCTGAAACACATGTCTAAGCTTGAATCTTCTCAATTCCAACAACAACCTCCTGCAATCAGAAGTGAGTGGCATTAAAGGTGTATCATCATTATGTTCTTCCACTATCAATCTTCTTTTGCATCTGATTCCACGTGAATGTCTTGTATCCCCATGTTTTGAGCCAAGACCAATCCGTCTCTGATTCCCCATAGTTCCGTCACCAAGCTGTTTGTCCTCCCCAGTTTCCTGTGCGATCCCTTCAACCATCTTCCAAGATGGTTCCTAAGTATCGCTGCACAACCCGCTGGTCCTAGGTTTTGCAAATGCAAATCCATCTATATTTAGTTTTGTCCATCCAAACTTTGGTTGGGTCCATCGCACTTGTAATTGTCTTCTTCTCTGCGCTTAGAAGGTTCGTTTTTATCATCATACATGGTAGTGTTTTTTATTGTTGGAATTATTGGTGCTTCAGGCTGGCTAGATTTGGCCAAAAAAAAAAAAGGCTGGCTAGACGCGTGGGCTCACCATGTCATTTTAATATCTATAAATATTAATGAAATTGGGGAGAAACAGCAAAATAAAGAAGAGAAGGAAACCCTAGAAAAATGCATAACATGTTTAAGACACAATTGGGGTTCATCGAGTCTTTTTCCTTCATTTGGAAGACTCTCCCCCTTAAATAAAACCTCTTAACAACTATTGTCAAATTTACATTGGGCCAAGAAAAGAGAAAAAACTGAAACAAAATAACGAGACAAGTCGAAGATAATAGCCCAATATAAGACCCCAACACGAGACTAAACTTCAGAAAACAAATTGTACGAACAAACTTCGAGATTGCATACTCCAACTTCCAATACTCCCCTTCAATCTGGAAGTGATCATGTAATGTCCCCCTGTCCAGTAAAAATATTCTTCATTCAAGACTTCCACTCAATATATAAGGTTTCTGTAATCTTAGTAGCTTGGTGAGTAAATCTGCTAATTGATCACCTGTTCTAACATACTCAAGCTGCACAACTTTTTCAATCAATTTTTCCCTAACATAATGACAATCTATCTCTATATGTTTAGTCCGCTCATGAAAAACAGGGTTATTAGCAATTTGAATGGCAGCATTACTATCACAATATAAAACGGATGGAATATTATGTTTAAAACTCAGTTCTTCCATTAATCCTCTAAGCCATATAATCTCGGACAAGGATGCACCCATGCTCCTATATTTTGATTCAGCAGATGATATGGACACAGCGGTTTGTTTCTTAACCTTCCAACTCACCAAAGACTTTCCTATCATGATGCAAAAACCTGTAACAGATTTCCTTGACTCAATGCAACCAACCCAATCAGAGTCGCAATATGCTATAGTGTTCGACAAAGAGTCAGAGGAAAGAAGGACACCCTTACCTGGTTCCCTATTTATGTACCTGATTATTCTCAAGGAAGCTCCGAGATGTGAATTTTTCGGATTCTGCATATATTGATTGAGGTTCTGCACAACAAATGGAATATCTAACTGAGTAATTGTTAGCTACAAAAGCTTCCCTATCAGTCTCTTATAAAGGGTGACATCACTTAGGGGTTTATCATCATCATTAAGGTTCAGATGCTTATCATAATCCATGCTAGTAATATCCACATTTTGCTTCATAGGAGTCCTAGCAGTTTTAGCACCTAAAAGGCCAACATCAGAAATAAACTCCAAAGCGTATTTCCTTTGGCAGAGTACCAGTCCCTTTTGAGACCGAGCTATCTCAATACCAAGGAAATACCTTAATTCACACAAATCCTTCATCTTAAAACTTGATTCCAAAATATGCTTTAAATTAGATATCAGCCTATCAATATTACCACAAATAAACAAATTGTCCACATACACCAAAAGAATAACCAATTCATCCCCGATAGGTTTTGTAAACAAAGAATAGTCAAATTTAGACTGATTATATCCAGTCTGAATAAGGGAGTTGGTTAACTTAATATTACACTGCTTATTTGCTTGTTTCAAGCCATATAACCATTTTCACAATTTACAGACAAGATGAGCACTATATTTACCAACAAATCCTTCGGGGACATGCATATAAACTTCCTAATCTAAGTCGCCTTGCAAGAAGGCATTATAAATATCCATTTGTAAAGCAGACAGTTTTAAACAAAGGCAAGGGCTAGCACTGTTTTAACAGTACTCATTTTAGCAACAGGAGAAAATGTGTCAAAATAGTCTGTAATATGCATTTGACTATATCCCTTAGCCACCAATCTGGCCTTATGCCTATTCAAAGTTCCATCAGAATTGAATTTCAATTTATAAACCCATTTACATCTGATCGCTCTTTTACTTGGGGGAAGGGGAACTAAGTCCCCAAGTCTGATTTTGTTCAAGGGCTTGTATTTCATCCTCCATTCCACATATCCATACCTCATCTTTGACTGCCTCAAAGAAAGTATTAGGCTCGACAAGTCTGGAAATTGAACTCAAATATACTTGGTAAATATCAGACAAATCATCATAACATATACACTTGTCGATAAAGTGAGGGCAAATACATTTGAAACCTGATAGTCTTTCATCCATATAGGAGGCTTAATAGTTCAGCTTGACCTGCTAAAAATATGTACAGAAGGTTCCTGTGTAATAGGGGCATCGTTGCTATCAGGGTCATCATATGACTCATCATCTAGTGAGGTTCTATCAGTTCCACGAGAGGGTCCATCATCTGGAATATCTGCACTGATATCAGTGTCACTTTCCTTAGTATTTGCATCTTGTGGGATGCTTACATCATAGGAATCCGACTTGGTATAGTGATCGAAAAATATGGGCAACTTATTTGATTTTCTATTCTCAAAAGGGAACACTTTCTCATTGAATTAAACATCTCTACTAACAAAATATATTTTTCCAACTAAATCATAAAGTCCATAACTCTTTTGAGTTTCTGAGTATCCCAACAAAACGGATGGGATAGCTATAGAAGCAAATTTATCAGCCACCTGCATATTTGTCGCATAACACAAACATCCAAACACCCGAAGGTGACTAATCGCAGGTTTCTTATTACTCAATATCTCAATGGGCAATTTTCCTTCCAACTACCTAGATGGAATCACGTTAATCAAGTAACAAGCTGTGAGAACACAATAAATTATTTGGAAGTGAGGCTTGCAACTTAAGTGCCCTAGCCACTTCCAGGAGGTGTCGTTACTTCCATTCGACCCTCCCGTTTTATTGAGAGAGGAGGGGGTAGGGGGTAAAAGGGCAACTGCTTTGATGAATAATGCCATTTTCTTGGAAAAGGGTTTTGACATGTTTGTTAAAGAATTCATTACCATTGTCGGTTCTGAAGCCTTTGATTTTCTTACCGAACTACATTTCAACAATAATAGTGAACTGCCTCAGAACAACAACAACATCAAATTTAAACTGCATCAATTGAATTTATGTAACTCTAGAGAAATCATCAAAAAATGTAAAAAAAATAAAAATTAGTATCATAGGTAGGGGTATGAAAAGGCCCCCACACATCAACATGAATAAGATCGAACATAGCATCTGCTCTTGACATAGAAATAGGAAAAGGTTTTCTAATAATTTTCGCTTTGGGACATATAGAACATTCAACAATATCAGACAGTTTATTCTTAGGTAAATCAAGAAAGTCCAAATGTTCTAAAGCCTTTAACGAAATATGTCCAAGACGCTTGTGCCCCAACATAACATTCAAAACAACAGGAAAATGAGTAGTACATGGGGTGTTATTACAAGATATCCTAATGAAGTATAGCCCCTATTTATGCTCACCAGTCCCCAAGACCCTCCCATTTGAGAGGTCATGCAGGACAACTAACTTAACGTAAAAAATCACATAACAATTTAATTCTTTAGTACGTCTATAAACTGATAAAAGACTGTATTTAAAATCAGGAAAATATAGGATATTCATCAGTTTCTTATCTTTATTAAAGAAGAAATTTCTAATACTATTAACAAATTAATAACCCCCATTTGGCAATTGAACCCTAGTCCCTGGAATCAACTTACTTTCACACAACCAAACATTTATGTTGGTCATATGATCAGTCACTCCAGTGTCTAGAATCCAATAGTCACTATCACATGCAACAATAGAATTGAGAAAAATACATGTTGTCTTCGACATGGGTAGCACCTGTTGCTGTTATAGTGCTGCCACCCTGTCCAATTGTCTGTAAAAGCTTCTCGAACTGACCACGTGTGAGGGTAATACTACCTTGTATCAGAACTCAAAGAAGGGTCGTTAGCAAACACCTTTAAAAAATCATAATTAACATCACTAGTCTAGAAGAGGTCACATTAGCCTTCGAACTGTTGTCTTTCCTTTTCATAAACTCTTTATATTTGAAAGAATTGTCCTTAGCATGACCATTCCTTTTACATAGTCACAGCCTCGGGAAAAACACCGCTCAATAGTATGCCCCTCCTTTCGGCAGTGAGTACACTCTAAATTTTGATTGCCTTTAGGCCTGTCTGAACTTAAAGAACCATTAAATCCAGAACTCAAACTAGCATTCATCGCAGAGGTTATTCATCCTTAGATTTTCTATTGGACAAGCAAGTTAGAGGCCTGATTCACATATGGGAGAGGGTTCCAAAGGAGCAAATGACTCCTTACTCATGAATAAGTCTCATTCAAACCCATTAAAAATTGAAAAAGACGTTGATTCTCCTTGTGCTCAATATGTTTTTAAAATCCTCACCCTCAATATGAGGTAAGGCACAAGCAGCATCATATTCAGCCCAAAGAAGTCTCAGTTTAGTGAAAAAAATTGGAAATCGAGTCAAGACCTTGACGAGTCATGACTATTTCCAAATTTTATTGATAGGTCCTTGGTCCACTAACCTTATCGAATCTTTCCTTAAGGTCTTTCCATACAAGAAAAGCATTTTCAGTGTACATTAACCCACTAGCAAGTTCCTTACAGATCGAATTTGTAATCCATCCTAACACGACAACATTGCATTTATCTGACATATGGTGAAAAACAGGATCATATTTAGCTCGCATGTGACACAGTAATAAAGCCTAATTCGTTTCTTCTTAACAGGGTTAACCGAATGGCACGACTCCGCATATCGTAGTTTTCAGGACCAGTTAAGGTAATAGAAATCATGTTTAGCCAGGGTTATCACTCACATTTAAAAATAGAAGGTGATGAGATCCTACCGTAGCCATATCATCATCAGTGGCATATTTGGCTGGCTTCCTAACAAGTTTTTCCTCAACCATGAAAGAGTAACAGAGAGACAAATGATTACGTTATGGCCAAAAAACAGAAGAAGATAAATCGTCATTCAGAACGTCGGGGCAAAAACCAGGTTAACAATAGAATCTTAACTCGCGGTGCATCATATTTTTTTTTTAAAACTCAAAATCGTGAAATATAAATTACATAATTCAAATAAAAAATATTAAAATACCAAGTTTTAACCCTAATGAAGAAAATTGAAGTTACAAACATTTGAATAATTTTTTTCATTGCATAATAATTCTTAACCACCTCAACAGTTACTTATGTTGACACAATATGACTAAATGCTCATTTATTTTTTTTAGTTTAATGGTCATTTACGTTTCAAAATTGTATTTTCTTTTTGTTAACCTTGTCATATTCAGTCACTTATGTCTGTCAAATGTGATTAAATTAGGCTTGTTCATGAACGGGTTCGACCCCGAACCGATTCAGAACTAAATTAGTATGTTTTGAAAAAAAAATACATTTTTCTGTTTCTAAAAAAGCTGGTCAGATTTAGGTAAAACAAACGGGTCTGGTTCGAACCGATTTACAACCGATTCGAACTGGTCTGATTTGTTGTTTTTAATAACAATTTTGGTTAGGAAATAATCTAATTCAAACCGAAACTGAACTGACTAAAAATCATGTCCAACACACCGAACCGACTGATAAAACACTGAAGCAACTGAAAAACACACTGAACCGACTGAAAAAACACTGAACTGGCTGAAAAAATTAAGAACTGGCTAAAAACACATTGAAACGACTAAAAACACACTAAACCGACTGAAAATATGTTCCACAACCAACTGAAATCCTGTCCAACATCAACATATGATAGTCCAATACATCTCTAGGTTTGGTTTATAGAAACTTCTCTAGGTTTGGTTTATTGAAGATTTCTCTAGGTTTGGTTTAATTTCAAACCATTTGGTTCAAACCGGTTATAAAATTATAAAGGTTTAAAGTGGTTTGATTTAAATTTCAATATAAACCAGTATAAAAAAACGAGTCGATTCAAACTGAATTGAAACTACTATTTTGAACTGGTCTACTTGAAGCCTAAAAAATTAATTTGGTTTTAAAACCAGTTCGGCCGAACAGGTTCAAATCAGACCAGAATCAGACTAGTTCGACCGAATCAGTTTAAATGAATAAGCCTAGATTAAATGATCACTAAAATGATAATTTTACCATTCCCTTTTATTTTGTTCTTCATGTTCATTTTAAAATATGATTTCTAACTCAAATTTATGCAAATCAATGTTCAAACTGAACCCAAATTCGATTTTTTGGGTTTAGTTTGAACATAGATTTGCTGATTTGGGTTCGAACTGAACCCAAAAATGTGAATCTGGGTTCAAAATCAAATTTCAGGTTTGAATCGATGAAGAAAAGCTTGAAAATGAAGAACATGAAGATGAACATGAAAACAATAAGATGGAGAATATTTTAGTATGTTTTTCTTATAATTGTTGAGTCACTTTTTAAACATAAGTGATTGTTGAAGTAGATAGATAATTAAATTAAAATTAAAATTACACAAACAACGTTGAACACAGATTAATTACTAAAGCATCAATAATAAACATGAGATGTTTAATACAATAATACGAGAGTTGTTTCAATAACTATATTTGAAATATGTAAAAAGTCAATTTGAATTAGTAGCGTAGTAGTAAACATTTTAGTTAGTACGTGAGATGTCTATGGTTCAAAACTTGCTAGAACAATGAATTCCTCAATATTTTGAGAATATGAGGTCGATTTAGTAACTACAAAAATATGAGATCGATTAGATAATTACTTTTATTTAAGTTAGTAAGAACAAATATGTCAAATACTATTAGAGCATTTTAGTCTTTCAACAAAAACGAACTATATAAAGAAGTCAATAGTCTACAAATGAAATTTCTTATAATATATATTACTTCTTATAATTTTATAAAATTATAGATAGATCATATTGCCACATGTTGGCCCGCGGGTGTAAATCTCATACCAATCTGTCCCATAACTCGCGAACGACCAATTTGGTGGACCATGATCCATTAACATTCCAGCAATGAAGTGAAAGGTGACTAACTTTTTTTATTTGATTACCATCGGAGGCAACAATTTTCTTCTACAAGTAGGCTTGTTCATGAGCCGGTTCGGGGTTGAACCGGTTCAGGACTGAACTGGTTTGGTTTGTCAAAAACTAGTATTTTTTACTGTTTCTAAAAAAAATGGTTTGGTTAATGGAAAAAAAACGATCTGGTCTGGTTCGAACTGATTCAAAACCGGTTCAAACTGTTCTGGTTTTTTTAATAACAATTTTGTTTCGGAAATAATCCAGTTCAACCGAAACTAAACCGACTGGAAATTCTGTCCAACACACTGAACCGACTGAAAAAATACTAAACCAACTGAAAAACACACTAAACCGACTAAAAAAACACTGAACCGACTGAAAAATACAATGAACCGACTGAAAAACACACTGTACCAATTGAAAATCTGTTCCACAACCGACTGAAATCCTCTCCAACATCAATATACGAGAGTTCAACATATCTCTAGATTTGGTTTATTGAAGACATCTCTAGGTTTGGTTTAATTTAAGACCGGTTTAGTTAACTTCTAAATATTGATTTAAACAGTAAATTCACTGATTAAACAGTAAATTTACTGTTTAAAACACTATTTAGAAGTTTGTGTATCGTATATAGAGTTTTTTACATATCGTATTATACAGTCAGTCTAAAAGTAAAAAATTAATGCATAGTTAGCGTCATTTAATTCGTAATTAAATTATCTACACATTTTTTTAGTAAGTACATACTTAAATTTCTCACCTAATCCATTTAATTATTTCATTCAAATTATAAAACAAACGATGTTAAATTACAAAATCACTGTATTTCTAATAAAAAAAAATTAGCCTAGGTAGATAATTGAATTAAGACATAAATGACGTTAATAGTGGTGAGTTTGGACGTACATGGTCTGAGTTATAATTTTTTAAGTCATTTTCATATCTCAACTTACGGCAGAGCGTACAGTCAATCCGTAAATCCAAATTTAATATTTTTTGCTTCATTTGAACTTTAATTAAAATATCTACTTACTATATATTTTTTTTAATATATATATAATTTTTTTTAATTAAACATCGAGTCGTCGTTATTGAACAAAATATTAAAAAAAAAACAATAGTTGTGGTGTGGCGCCTATTCAATACGCGCTACCCGGGGTGTGCATATACTTATTTTTTGAAATATATATTTAGGTAAATTACCAAAGAGCTACGCGAATTTTGGACATTTTACAAATAGCTACCCGAACTTTGAATTTTCAAAAATGACTACCTAAACTTTGACATAGGGGCAAATAGCTACCTCCGTTAAATATTTCGTTAAATATGGACGGAAAATGACGTGGAAACACATGATCGGTCCGTAAGTTTATAAATTATATTATTTTTTAAAATACTAAAACAATTAGAAAAATTCTTTAAAAAACTGAAAAATTAATAGAACAATAAGACTTTTAAATGTATTTTTTTATTAAAATTATGAAATAAAAATAATTGATTAGGCTTTTATAATTTTGTTTCATATTTTTCAATACAAAAATTATTTTACAAACTCTTATTTTTCCTATTAATTTTTCAATTTTTAAAGATTTTTTTAGTGTTTTAAAAAATAATATAGTTTTTAAAATTATGGACCAATCATGTGCTGCCACGTCATTTTCCGTCAATATTTAACGGATAATTTAACGGAGGTAGCGATTTGCTCCATGTGTCAAAATTGAGGTAGTTATTTGCACCTTCGTCCAAAGTTTAGGTAGTCGTTATTGAAAATTCAAAGTTCGGGTAAGTATCTGTAAAATGTTCAAAGTTCGGATAGCTATTTTATATTTAACCCTATTTTTTTTGTATACTTACTTTTCTAAAAACAAAAATGCCTACATTTTCAAAAAAATCCAAAAACCCAAACCCTAAAACCCTAAATCCTAAATTCCAAATCCTAAAATCCTAAACCCTAAACACTAAACCTTAAATCCCAAACCCTAAACCTTAAACCCCAAACCCTAAAATCCCAAACCCTAAACCATAAATCTTAAACCCCAAACCCTAAAGCCTAAAGCTTAAACCCCCAAACCCTAAACTCTAACCCTTAAATCTCAACCCTAAACCTTAAACCCCAAATCCTAAAATCCCAAACCCTAAACCTTAAACCCCAAACCCTAAACCCTAAACCCCAAACCTTAAACCCCAAACCTTAAACCCCAAACCATAAAGCCCAAACCATAAACCCCAAATCATAAACCATAAACCCCTAAACCCATGGCACCCATTTTTGGCCAAACATCCACCATTGCATCCATTTTCGTCCAAATTCCCACCATGCCCCAAATCACTCCCAATTGGCACCAAAAGTCTCCTAATTGCTATCACCATTTGACCACTTGATCACATTTGCTCATCCTTAGCCAAATTCTCTCCAATTATCATCAAAACTCTTCCTAATTGCCAATCACCTCCCAATTGCCAATCACCTTTTCCCAATTGCTATCACCTTTGCCATCCACCATGTATTGTCCATGTTTATCGTCTATTTAGAGGAGAAAACTCTACAAAAGCAAGGGATATATATGGTTGAAGAGAAAGGAAGAAGAAACCAAAGGATAGTTTGGAACAAGCTTGCCTTAAGCTTGTTCAAAGAAATGGAAAGAAAAACAAAGGAAAGAAATGAAAAGAGAAGAAAAGAAAAGAGAGAAAAAAATTCAAAGTGAGTATTTGAGTGATAGTGAGTGAAAAATAAATAGATAGAAATTGAGTGAAGAAAATTCGGTGAATATCGGTCTCGGTTCCTCGTGAGGTATCTAAACTTCGAATAACTTAGGTATATCTCCTCTTGTGCTCGATATTTGTACTTCTTAATGTGAATGAAGTTTGGTTATCGATATTATGTGTTAATAGTTGTATTTCATATAAGAATCGTACTCGGTTTTAAGTTCGGTATAGCTTTGAGGTCATTTTAGACATTTATGAAAGTTATGGGGCAACTTTCAGTAAAAAAAATAATATTTTCGAAAATGAATTAGGTCATTTCCAAACTTTGATGAAGATTACAACTCGGTCCTTGGACTCTCGGGTCGTTTTGGGATTTTACCGAGTGTTATAAACCAAACCAGAAATATTTTGGGTCATTTGTGCAATTTTCAAAAGAATTTTCCAAATCAGCTCGAAATTTTCAATAATTGCATCTTGGTCCCTAAACTTTTCTGGACATCCCATTACTTCTCAAGGTGTCACAAATTAGTCAAATATGCTTCGTATTTTCAAAATCATTTGTATACGTTTGACACGACTTAAAGTGGCCCCAAAGTTAAACCACTCTTTTGTTAGCACAATTAAGTTTATTCTCTCTTGTTTATTTAATTTAAATTAACTCAAAAAAAAATGCTTGTATATTATTAATTAAAAAAATGCATGTCATCTCTTTAGCCAAACATGATCAAATTGGACAATTTGGTTAAATCAAGCAAGTTGAAAAAAATATAAATTCAAAATCAACCTAAAGTACCAAAAGGGCGAATTATGGACTCGCGAGCCCTTAAGAAATTTGGCCCATTAATGTAAATGTGTTGTTTTGGCCCTAGATCATGACATGTATATGATTGAGCCTTTTGTATTATATATTCCAGACTGTTGTAAATGTAATACGAGTCTTACTAAAGAAGTTTACAATCTCGCACTTGCATTGCATTTTTCAAAAAAAAAATGTAAGTTCCGTTCATTCAATCTTGTATCCTTAAGACGTTTCACGCACCATCTTTGGTAAGGATGAAAAAAAAATCATTGCCCTCACATTAAGGTCATACAGCCCCTTACGGTCAAAATTGCCCGAATATGGAAAACCACGACAAAAGGGAATCAGAAATACATGAACAAAAGGATTGACGAGATTCACGAGCTCGTAAACTACAAAGTCAATTGGATTCTCCTTAACGCCTTGTCTGAATTATGGAATATGGAAAATGCGTCTGCGTGATTAACAACAACGAAATATGTTCACAAGTTCCATTCGACACCAGCAAGTCCGTCTTTCAACCAGGATGAGATAATCAGGGATAGATCCGAACAACCACCGTTATTCTAGCAATGTGGGAGCACCTTGGAAAAATGTGGGGGCAACGTAGCTAAGTTTTTTATACCCTTGAACAGTTCATATGAAGAACGAGGCAAATAAAAATATTTTCAAAATACATGTCCTCGACCTTCGTTCTAACCAAGGAACAATCAACAAATGCACTCAACGAGTTGCGCCGTCATGTGAAACGTCTTAAGGGCTAGACTTCGTTTGGTCAAAACCTTTAAAAGTATTTTTGAAAAAACCTTTTGCCATACATGCAATCAAAGTCTACAAATGGAATGAATGGAACATAGAATTTTCAAAATCGATCATGCATGATCAATTGTGTATTCATCCTTCTTACTACGGTATTTTGAATTTAGGTTTTCTGGAATCCATGCGACATTTCACAACTCCAGCACCTCAAGAACACGAGGAGAGAATCATCTAACTAGAATATACCATGCACGCCATGAGTTCCTGCACAGTGCAATCAATCGTTGGCATGACCTCCTAGGTCGAGCGAATTTTGGCTTTTCTGAGCTCTAGACAGGCGTGACTACCACTGTATCCCCGACCTCGTCTTCCCGAGAAACACTACTGTTGTGGCACCTCATCAATCCATGTCAGGCACTTTTGCCATCCAGACCAAGCTCCACCTCCCACATATGAACACCCTAACCAAGGTCCACCTCCCACATAGGACCTTCCCACAGACGGAAGGACAAAGACACTTTTAGGACTGAGTTTTCGTCCTAATGTCAAAGATTATGAAGTCGCCCAGAGGAAACATTTAGCCGAAAGTTCAGGGACATTGTTGTTTCCTCGCCTCGCCGTTTCATTCCCAAGCTCACCACAAGTGATCCAACTCGATAACATTTATGCTCACGAGGGTTTGTCAGGCCTATTTTCAACTGATATCACAATTGGAGCTTTGCTCGATGAAGCCCCCTTAGACCTTTTTGTCCGTCCACTCGCTAGTGCGAAACTCTTGCCGGATTCGACTCTATACAAATGATCATTCGATGATACCCGTTTGAGATGTATGAATGTTGAAAAAACTGAGCGTCGAATGGAAGAAATCCATGAAGGTTGTTGCGGACCACACATGAGCATGCGAGACTTGGATACTTTTGGCCGACTATGTGAGATACGTTCAACAGTGTCACCTCACTAAGAGTACGCAGACCAAATTCACGTTCCACAGCACGAGCTCTGTCCCATGACCTTTCTCAAAATGGGGGCATCGATGTAGTCAACATGATTTCTCCCAAAGGCGTCAATGGTCATCAATTCATATTAACGGCGATCGATTATTTCACCAAGTGGGTAAAGGCTATCACCCTGGCATTAATAACAGCAAATACCATTGAATTTTTCATCAACCAGGACATCATCGTGCGTCATGGGATGTCAAAATCAATCATCACCGGCAATGCCAGAAATCTAAATTGGTTGATGGGTTGTGATCAAGCACAAATATTCATCTCCATATCGCCCATAAATGAATGACGTAGTGGATGCATCAATTAAAGGGCTGACATGATAAGCTACTTTGGGGCACTCATGGCATACATGACCTCAAAATGGACCTCAATAGGAGCAACCCCATTCTCCCTTGTTTACGGGACCAAAATCGTGTTGTTAATTTAAGTAAAAAATCTCGTCAGCTAGGATCCTCACTGGGGCAGAAATGGACAAGCCAGAGTGGGCGAGATGCAAATACGAGCAATTGAACCTCATAGAAGAAAATCGGTTCATCGCTCTGTGCTATGAGCAATTGTACTAGAAATGTATGGCTCGTGCATTTAACAGGAAGATGCGCCCAAGAGAATTGCAAGCAGACAATCTAATTCTCAGATGAAAAAAATCCTTCAAGTCAATCCAGACTCTCGGGGCAAGTTTGACCTAAATATGAAGGGATTTATGTCATGAAAGCGATTTCCAGCGGGGGAGACATGATCATCAACTGACATGGACAACAGAGAACTCCCCAATCCAATCAATGTGCATACAGTAAAAAAAAACTCGTAATGAGAAAGCGAGTCTCCAAAAATGAGAGAAATTCCCGCTAAATCAAAAAACCGAAAGGGCGGTTTAGGAAAAATTTGGGGAAGAGGGGCATGATTAAAAATCCCTAAAAAGGGTGATCATGAAAAAAGGAAAGGAATCAAATCCCTGCTAGGTGGAAAACCCAAAAGGGAGACCTAGGCAAAAAAATAAGGGAACTGAGAGGTGCGGTAAAAAGAAAAAAATACCGTAGTAAAAGGAAAGAAAATCAAGAGATAAAAAAATTAAAAACAAAAATGCTCAAAAGTGAACGACAATGTTTCCCACAACAGCATAAAAAGAAGTTGTGATCGACATTAATTTGAGTTGCCTCGACAACTTGCATGGATACACCTTGTGAACATAGCATGAATGGCTTTAGGGAACTCCATCAAGAAGGACTCCAAAGTCGATTAATGAGAAAACAATCTGAGAAGTCCGCACAAGCAGTCAGACATCTCGAGAAGGGTTTTTACCTCCAAAGTAAATTACAAGATGTCTCAACGACCAGGACATGTAGTTATCCAGCTTCTGGGAGTCACAAGCCGAAAACGGGGCCTTTAGGTGCTCAACCTCCGCAAGTCGTCCACAACGATCAGAACCTGTAGATTCCAGCTTCTGAAAGTTACAATCCGACGAAAGGGACCTTGAGGTGCTCAACCCCCGCAAATAATCCTCAACGATGCTTCTGAACAGAAAAAATCTCAACTTCCATCTCGTTGATGGCGAAAACAAACGACGAGCGGAGCCTTTAGGTGTTCAGCCTTCGCAAGTCATCCTCGATGACCAGGACCTGTAGTTATCCAGCTTCTGGGAATAAAAAAAAATGATTAGCGGAGCCTTTAGGTGTTCAACCTTCGCAAGTCATCCTCGATGACCAGGACATGTAGTTATCCAGCTTCTGGGAATAAAAAAAATACCGACGAGCGAAGCCTTTAGGTGTTTAGCCTTCGCAAGTCATCCTCGATGACCAGGACCTGTAGTTATCCAACTTCTGTAAAACAACGACGAGCGGAGCCTTTAGGTGTTCTGCCTCCGCAAGTCATCCCCAACAAGTCACAAGCCGGCGAGTGGAGTCTTTAGGTGTTCAGCATCCGCAAGTCATCCCCAACGAGTCACAAGCCGACAAACGAAGCCTTTAGATGTTCAACCTCTGCAAGTCATTCTCGACGACCAGGACCTATAGGTGTCCAGCTTCTGGAAGTCACAAGTTGATGAGCGTTTTGGCACTAAGTCTCCGCAAATCATCGTCAACGATTGGGTTCTATGGGTGTCTAGCTTCCGAAAGTTGCGTGATGATGTTTGTCTACTATGTAAATAATGAATAAAGAGGAGCCAAAATCAGTTGTTTGTCTTTGAGCACACACTCATGAGATCACTTCCATGAGCGTGTGTTCAAAGAGGGGCAACTGTAAACACCTGATTTTGGCTCGGGGTCAAAATACCATACGCGAGGAACCAAGACGAAGAAAAAAGTAAAAATAAAATAAATCCTATACCCTAAACCCCAAACCCTAAAACTCTAAATCCTAAACTCCAAACCCTAAACCCTAAACCTTAAACCTTAAATCCCAAACTCTAAACCCTAAACCTTAAACCCCAAACCCTAAAATCCCAAACCCTAAACCTTAAACCCCAAACCCTAATGCCTAAAGCTTAAACACCAAACCCTAAAGCCTAAACCTTAAACCCCAAACCCTAAAATCTCAAACCCTAAACTCTAACCCTTAAATCTCAAACTCTAAACCCTAAACCTTAAACCCCAAACCCTAAAATCCCAAACCCTAAACCTTAAACCCCAAACCCTAAACCTCAAACCTTAAACCCCAAACCATAAGCCCCTAAACCCATGACACCCATTTTTGGCCAAACATCCACCATTGCATCCATTTTCGTCCAAATTCCTACCATGCCCCAAATCACTCCCAATTTCTCTTAATTGGCACCAAAAGTCTCCTAATTGCTATTACCATTTGACCACTTGATCACATTTGCTCATCCTTAGCCAAATTCTCTCCAATTATCATCAAAACTCCTCCTAATTGCCAATCACATCCCAATTGCCAATCGCCTTTGCCCAATTGCTATCACCTTTGCCATCCACCATGTATTATCCATGTTTATCATCTATTTGGAGGAGAAAACTCTACAAAATCAAGGGATAGCTACGGTTGAAGAGAAAGGAAGAAGAAACCAAAGGATAGTTTGGAACAAGCTTGCCTTAAGCTTGTTCAAAGAAATGGAAAGAAACACAAAGGAAAGAAATGAAAAGAAAAGAAAAGAAAAGACAAGAGAGAAAAAAAAAATCAAAGTGAGGATTTGAGTGAAAAAAAATAGATAGAAATTGAGTGAAGAAAAATCGGCGAATATCGGTCTCGGTTCCTCGTGAGGTATCTAAACTTCGAATAACTTAGGTATTGTTGGGTATTGATAGTGACAGCCCAATAAGGAAAAGGCCCCAGATGCCCAATAACCATGGAGGGGGTGAACCCAGGTTATTCGAATCGGACCAGACCATGCTAAAGTCGATCTGGCCCTCAATAGAGTGGCCCAAAGTCGAGCCCAAGCTAAGATGCACGCCAAAAGCTCCATCGTTGGTCGCCATTCATCACCAAGTGGCGAACTCCTACTGCTCGCCATAGGAGTGCTCGCCCTGAAGAGAGCCCTGCCTCTCTCCTCTGGTCCCACCAACCGTTCCTAAAGATATGGCCACGATATCTCGCATATCTCGGGCACAAATTCTCTAAATATTACATATGGTAACTGCAATATTACGACATAACTGTAATATCTGCTATCCTAATCTTCACCAGCACAATATTTACTAAGATATACTGTTGCCTTCTACGGTTTGTTCTCCCCTACTCTATAAATACTCTTGCTTTTCAATACATTCAGGACGTTTTGAGCTATATACACACATACTCATTTAAGCATCGGAGAGGGACCCAGAGACACCCCCTCTGTTGCGATCCCCGTCCTGCAGGTTCACCGGAGCTAAGACGAGAGCACCTTCCATCCATCCATTGACATTCAATTCACTGCCAGATCAACATTCAGGAAATCAAGATCCAACATTTGGCGCCGTCTATGGGAACGAGTAATACAACCATGCAAACTCGATCCAAAAGCAATCGTCGGAACCAGACCAATGAGCAGTCCTCTGATAGCTCTGATTCTGCTGCATCTTCGCCGCTCCACCAAGAACCTGCTAGCCAAGCAACACCTAATGTCGTCCCCCCAAGGGTAGCCCGAGAACACGTCGGCAATTCCAGATCGACTCCCGCTTCCAACCACACCGAGACTCCATCACCGCAAACCGTCCACACCGCTGGGGAAAACATCCAGTTAACCCCGAAAATGATATCACTGCTGGAGGCAATCTTAGGGCAGACTCACCTACGAGCCCCTGCTTCTCAGGAAAACGCTCGCCCCAATGTTGCTGGGCCCCTGCCAACAGAAACTGGAAATCCGGGCACCACAGCCCCACAGGAAGATCAGGAGATGACATTGGGACACCAGTCCCTACCCCTGGCGTCCACTGAGCCGCCGGCAGCTACCTATTCCACCAATCCATCTGGTCCCATGCCGAATAGGGCGCCACTAAACCAATGCACTATGGACCAGGTGGACGAGCTTATCCACAAAAGGTTCCAGGAAAGGCGAACGACAATCGCGACTCCCTTCAGGGACCGATCAGCTCATCCCTTTGCCGATGATCTCGTCGCCATCAAAATCCCGAAGGACGTCATCGCCAGGGCTATCCCCGAATGCAGTGGTGGAGGAAATCCCACTATCCATGTCAACAAGCATGAGGACTCTCTTTTGGGTAAGTCAAATGATACAAATTACATGGATTTATTATTTCCGTCAACCCTATCGGGTTCGGCGTCGTCCTAGTTCTTCGGCCTCCCTGCAGGATCCATAGGGACTTGGTCAGAGCTGAGAATCAAGTTCCTAGAAAGATATATGGGCGAGCGCCAACTGATGAAGAGTGGGGTCGCCATGGATGCGGTCAAGAAGCAGCCTAGAGAGTCACTGACTGATTTCTATGGGCGTTTTCATCAAAATGTCACAAAGATAGATTGTCGAGTCTCGGAGGGGAGATTATTCGAGCCTTCTATCGAGGACTGGATGTGGCCAACAAAGGCCTCAAGAAAGATGTGCAACAGTTACCACGTGTCGAAGATTGAAACGATGGAAGAGCTGGCGGCTAGGGCAAAAGGTTTCATAGACCTTGAAAGGGCGAACGTCGAGGCTAATTTCCTGACGACCTCGCTAAGGGTGGTTCCTGAGCCCCGACGCGATGTTATAAATGAAAAGAAGGACAAGAAGGGACGATATAGCAAGCCCCGAGCAGAAAACCCAGGGCCTAGAAATCCAGAGATCCCCGAGTATTTTATGCCCTTAAATAGGCAGATCTTGGCGGTACTAGTCGAGATGAAAAGAAGATCTCTGGCAAGGCCACCAATGCCTCGAAGGAGTGGTCAGCCTATCGGGAAAGACACTGAGAACTATTGCAGATATCACAAGTGCAAGGGCCATAAGACTGATGATTGCCGTATTTTGAAGCGGGATACTGAGATGCTTATTCAGATAGGGATGTTGAAAGAGTTCGTGGCAGGACGAGACAGGAGTCGAACACCACCAAGGCGAAACCACTCACCAGCTCCGCCTGAGCAATCTGGCCCATCCCAAAGTAGGAGGGTAGTCAACCTGATTACTAGAGGGTTTGGTGCCGGAGGCGAGGGGTCACATGCAAGGGAGGTCTATGCGACTCAGATTTCTACAGCGGTCGAGCTGGGGAAGCGACCTCGATCTGAAGAGGACATTGTCATTTCATTCTCCAAAGACGATTTGGCACATGTCACCACCCCTCACAACGATGCCCTGGTTATCACAGCCGATCTCGACGGTTGTGACGTGAAGAGAATTCTGATTGATGATGTGAGCTCGACAGATATCTTGTTTCTGGACGCATTTGAGAAGATGGGCAAGTCCAAGCGTGATCTGAAGAGGGTCGATTTTCCATTGATCGGGTTTTCTGGGAGAACGACTTATCCGCTGGGGGCAATACCCTTATCGGTGATTCTGGGCGAAGGATGGAAGAGTATTAAGGTGGCGGTTACCTTCCTGGTGGTCGACTCGGCTACATCTTACAACGCCATCCTGGGGAGGACCACGATCAATCCCAATCCGACTGTGGCCTCCACAGTCCACCAAAAAATTAAGTTCCCCACACCCAAAGGGATTGGAGAAATACTTGGCGATCAGTCTTCCTCGAGACAATACTATGTGAACTGCCTGCGCAGAAAAAAAAACAAAGGGAAGCCCTCGCCATTGAAACAGAGGTTGACCCTCGTGAGGACTTGGCTCGACCATCGCCTATAGAAGAGTTAGAAGAAGTTGAGATTGATGGCCCGGACAAGAAGGTGTGCATCGGGACCACCTTGAACAATGATCAGAAGCAGGCCATGACTGCCCTCCTCAAGGAAATCAAGGAGCTTTTTTTCCTAGAAACCGAGCGACATGCCAGGTATTAACACTGACATCATCTCTCACGAGCTCAGGATAGACCCCTTTATCAAGCCGATCGCTCAGAAAATGAGATCATTTGGGTCGGACAAGCACTTGGCGATCAGACAGGAAGTTGGCAGGCTGATCGAAGCTGATTTTATAGTGGAAAGCACAAGTAATGGTCTGACAGAAGCAGATAGTAGGCCAAGTTCATCAGCAGACACCAGTCAAATCTGGGAGCTTTATACAGATGGATCTTCTTCAAGGGAAGGCTCGGGGGTAGGTTTAATTCTCATCCCTCCTGAGGGCGAGCCTTTGAAATATGCGATCGCCCTAACGTTTCAGGCGACCAATAATGAAGCAGAATATGATGCTCTTATTACTGGACTCCAACTGGCAAAAGGAATGGGCATATCAACACTCAAGGTAAAAAGCGACTCTGAACTTATTGTCAATCAGGTCAATTGCACTTACGAGGCAAGAGGGAATAGAAGAATAAGTACCTCGACATCGCCAAGAAACTCATCGCAGAAATTCCAAATTTTGCGAATGAGTCTATTCCCCGCCAAGAGAACCAGATGGCAGACTCTTTAAGTAAGCTGGCGTTTGGAGGAACCAGAACTCAAGACGTATAGTTCCTGGAAAAAGTCTTATGTTCAATTCTCGACAACCGAGCAGAGGTCTTCAATATTCAAGGACAGGTAACATGGTTGACTTTATTCCAGAATTTCTTGAAAGAGGGAATTCTTCCAGAAGACAAAGGTGAATCCACAAGGATAAGACGTCTTTCAGCCAGTTACTTGATCATAGACGGAGAAATCTACAGGCGAGGCTACTCGACGCCTTATCTAAGCTGCGTTGCTCATCCCGAAACAGAAAGGGTTCTTCATGAAGCTCATGAAGGAGTGGCAGCATGCCACGAAGGTGCACGATCATTGACACGAAAGATCTTCAGGTTGGGATACTACTGGCCAACCTTGGGAAAAGATGCGACTGAATTAACACAAAAGTGCGAGACTTGTCAACAGTTTGCACCACGGTCCGATCGACCGCCAACACTATTGTCCCCAATGGTAGGTGCCTGGCCTTTTGCTCAATGGGGAATGGATATATTGGGTCATTTTCCCAATAGTACAGGGCAGTGCACTCACATCATAGTGGCGATCGACTATTTCACCAAGTGGATAGAGGCGAAAGCTTTGGCCTCTACAATGGAATTTCAAGTGATCAAATTCCTGAAGATCAACATATTTTCCAGGTTTGGCATTCCCAAGATACTTATTAGCGATAATGGTCCACAATTCGTAGGTAAATAACTCAAATGGCTCTGCGAAGAATACCATATCGACCATCGGTTTAGCTCAGTGCATCATCCTCAAATGAACGGACAAGCTGAAGCAGCCAACAAAGTTGTTTTAGCAGGACTCAAGAAAAGGGTTCAAGCATTCAAAGGAAATTGGGCAGAGGAGCTGGAAAACGTACTATGGGCTATCTGAACAACGCCTACGGCAGCCACTGGAGAAACACCATTCAGTTTAGTGTATGGATCAGAAGCAGTAGAGCCCGCTGAAATAGCGGTGCCTACCCACAGAATCCTACACTTTAACACTGAGGCAAACGAAATCGAGCGTAGGACCGACCTCGACTTGGCAGAAGAAAAGAGGTGGCAATCAGAAAAAACACAAGTCAAGCTGCGACTGGCGACCGCTCGAAAATTCAACAGAGAAGTCAGCGCTCGCCAATTTTTCGTGGGGAAGATGGTTATGAGAATAAATGAATTTACAACACTGGACAGCTAGAATAAACTTTCAGCTAAGTGGGAAGGACCATACAAGGTAGTAGAGATCGTCACCCCAGGATCTTACTATTTGGAAACCACTGAAGGCGAAAGGTTACCCCGTCCATTCAATTCTGAACATTTAGGGAGATTTTATACATAGCTTGTAATCAAAATGTTATGTCAATAAAAGCAAGGCATCCTTTCATAAAGCATGACTACTCTAATCAAATTGAAGAAAAAAGACATGACGCCAAAAGTCAGGCGCAAGACTTGATGACCGAATTATGCATTGAAGAAAAAAGACCTAACGCCAAAAGTCAGGCGAAAACCTGATGACCGAATTAGGCATTGAAGAAAAAAGACATGACGCCAAAAGTCAGGCGAAAGACCTGATGACCGAATCAGGAAAACAAAGACCTGATATCAAAATTGGGCGAAAGACCTAACGCCAAAGTTAGGCAACAATAAAGACCTGATATCAAAATTGGGTGAAAGACATGATGCCAAAGTCAGGCAAAAGACCTAACGCCAAAGTTAGGCAACAACGAAGATCTAACACCAAAGTCAGGCAAAAGACCTAACGCCGAAGTTAGGCAACAACAAAGACCTGACGCTAAAGTCAGGCAAAAGACTTAGCAACAAGGTTAGGCAAAGCGAAAGACCTGACGCCAAAGTCAGGCAAAAGACCCAGCAACAAAGCTAGGCAAACCCAAAGACCTGACACCAAAGTCAGGCAAAAGACCTAACAACAAAGTTAGGCAAACTCAAAGACCTGACGCCAAAGTCAGGCAAAAGACCTGTTACCAAAATTAGGCAGGAGTCCTAACGACAAAGACAATCAATCTATCAAGGAAGCTATTCTCTTATAAGTTGGGCAAATTTTGAAGAAGTTATCTATACTAAGGATAACAATTCCTTTATGAAGCAAATTCTAGAAGGCAATGAACCTTAAGCGATCACTATGAATGATGAAGTTTTAAGAAACAAGTTCCTTGCAATTAGGCGAACACTCCAAAAGGTTTAAACTTCAAAAAGGTAATACATCTTCAAGCCTAGAAGTCTATACTTTTAAGTCTTAAGATATTTTCCTGAGGAAGTTTATACTTGGCGAGGGGAATAGATAAGTCTATAAAGACTTATCCTTTCAAGCCTAAAGAAAGGTCCAAGACCCTAAGAGTCGAGACCCTTATAAAATGAAGAGAAAGTCGAAGGTAATTATGCTAAAGACATTGGAAGAATCGCCAACACATTCAAAGTCAAGTAAAAGTAAAGGCTTATGAATATAAAGGCATTCAATATTACAACCAAGTCTGAAATCAAAAAATAATTACAAACATTCTTGAAATACAAGGGAAGACAAAAACTATCATTAAAAGTAGAAAGATGATCGCCGGAGGAGTTGAGGACTTCATGACTTGGGCTCTTCAGGAGTGGAGGCACTCGGCTCGCCTGCGAGGGCAACTTCTTCAGCAGCAGGAGGAGGAGTCTCCTTGGGAAGGGTGCTCCGGATGAAAGGCTTAAGAGCCTCAACTTCCCGAAGAGGATAGTTGGGATCGACTGCTTGGATGTCCTCGACCAAGACTTGGAGATAGTCAGCAATTTTTGACTTCATCACCTCCAAGGCATAGTCGACAAACTCCTCGGACCTCTTGAAGTCATCGACCACACTCTGGGGGGATGGAATGGACTTCAGCTGCATAGCGAGCTGTTCCTTCTCCTTCTCCAAGGCGATCCCCCTAGCTTCAGCGGCAACCCTTTGAGCCTACACGTCTGCCCTTTGAGCCTCCGCATCTGCCCTCTGAGTTTGAGCCTCCTTAAGCTCAGCCTTCAGGCGAGCATTGGCAGCCTCAACCTCGGCTGAGTCCTGATGGACTGCCTCGGACTTCTGGAGGGCGATCGCTGCCTCTCCCTCCTTCTCCTTGACGAAGGCGATGAGCCTCTCCTTCTTCTTGAAGTACTCCTCTCGAGCGCTTTCCACCAGGAAAACCGCTGAGTTGGAAGTCAACTTCATGCTCTCCATTTGGCCAGGGGAGAACCCCAAACTCCTCTACTGCTCCAGCTCGATAAGCAGGTCAGTCTACTTATCGGCGAGCTCCCCAATGACCCAATCGATCGCCAGCTCCTCTCGAACAAGCTGACAACAAAGGAAATAGGGGCAACGTACTGTTAGTCTAAGGAAAAATACAAGTAATACAAACACACAACAAAGATGTAAAATCTTACCAGGGCGACTCGCTCAAAATGCGACCTCATCATCCTCTCAATGGCGGGCAATTCTGAGGGAACCTCGGCCCGGTCCTTAAGAGGAACTATCCCCTCAAGGAGTTGCATGCACAAGTCCGGGTTGCCCCGGAGAGATTTCTGATTGGAAACGCCCGCCTTCGAGAGGTTTCCATTGGGGATCCAGACGCCCCTGGAGTTTGCAGCCTTGGGCGGCTAGAACAAGCCCACGAGTGGGCAGTACTCCTCAGAGGGAGCCTTCAATGGTCCTAGGGCGTTTGACCTCTTCTTCCGAGCCTCAGACTCCTTTAGAGGAATGGAGGCTAGGCGATCAGGAGGAGGAGGGGTCGCCGTGACCACAGCCAAGGCCTTCTCCTTAGGGGCAGCAGGACCCCTAGGAACAGAAGGGCTCTTGGGAAGAGCAGGATGCTCCTCGCTTGAACTCCTGACCTTCTTGGAAGGAGGAGGGTCACGAGCCACATCAGCCATGGGCTTCTCTGCAAAAATTAACAAAGGCAAAGAAGACCAAATTCAAGTGTCACTATCTCAAACCCTATCAAGGAATCAAGCTCGACCGAAGAAACTTCACTCAATTTCGGGGGCAAATGTTGGGCATTGATAGTGACAACCTAATAAGGAAAAGGCCCCAGAGGCCCAATAACAATGGAGGGGGTGAACCCAGGTTATTCGAACCGGACCGGACCATGCTAAAGTCGATCTGGCCCTCAATAGAGTGGCCCAAAGTCGAGCCCAAGCTAAGATGGACGCCAAAGACTCCATCGTTGGTCGCCATTCATCACCAAGTCGCGAACTCCTACTGCTCTCCATAGGAGTGCTCGCCCTGAAGAGAGCTCTGCCTCTCTCCTCTGGTCCCACCAACCGTTCCTAAAGATATGGCCACGATATCCCGCATATCTCGGGCACATATTCTCTAAAGATTACATATGGTAACTGCAATATTACGTCATAACCGTAATATCTGCTATCCTAATCTTCACCAGCACAATATTTACTAAGATATACTATTGCCTTCTACGGTTTGGTCTTCCCTACTCTATAAATACTCTTGCTTTTCAATACGTTCAGGACGTTTTAAGCTATATACACACATACTCATTTAAGCATCGGAGAGGGACCCAGAGACACCCCCTATGTTGTGATCCCCTTCCTACAGGTTCACCGGAGCTAAGGTGAGAGTACTTTCCATCCATCCATTGGCATTCAATTCACTGTCAGATCAGCATTCAGGAAATCAAGATCCAACAGGTATATCTCCTCTCGTGCTCGATATTTGTATTTCTTAATGTGAATGAAGTTTGTTTCATCGATATTATGTGTTAATAGTTGTATTTCATATAAGAATCGTACTCGGTTTTAAGTTCGGTATAACTTTGGGGTCATTTTAGACATTTGTGAAAGTTATGGGGGTTGTTCCAGTAAAAAAAAAAAATTTCGGAAATGAATTAGGTCATTCCCAAACTTTGATGAAGGTTACAACTCGGTCCTTGGACTCTTGGGTCGTTTTGGGATTTTACCGAGTGTTATAAACCAAACCAGAAACATTTTGGGTAATTTGTGCAATTTTCAAAAGATTTTTCAAAATCAGCTCGAAATTTTCAATAATTGCATCTTGGTCCCTAAACTTTTCTGGACATCCCATTGCTTCTCAAGGTGTCACAAATTAGTCAAATATGCTTCGTATTTTCAAAATTATTAGTATATGTTTGACACGACTTAAAGTGACTCCAAAGTTAAACCACTTTTTTTAGCACAATTAAGTTTATTCTCTCTTGTTTATTTAATTTAAATTAACTCAAAAATTAAAAAAAAATGCTTGTATATTATTAATTAAAAAAATGCATGTCATCTTTTTAGCCAAACATGATCAAATTGGACAATTTGGGTAAATCAAGCAAGTTGAAAAAAAAATATAAATTCAAAAGCTAACTAAAATACCGAAAGGGCGAATTATGGGCTCGCGAGCCCTTAAGACGTAATCAAACCCCTGAACTCGATTCTCTGGATGTAGACCTTTCCAAGCCCTAGGATGTTAACATCATGTACCCTAGGCAATTTTAGGATTCCGATTAGCGTTTAATTAATCGGTGGCGACTCTTTCACATTTTTCAGTCCGGTTGATGACCCCGCTCGACCGGACCCGTCGCTCGCCAAGTCCCGACATTTTCAAGCGAAACAAAAAAAGAAAAATATTTTCCAAAACGGGTCAGGGAAAGTCGGATCCGACGTCCGACACTTACTATGGTTCAGGTAAAGATACTATAAATACCTTAATCTTCCTTTGACACATTTACTACTGCCATTTACTACACTCACCTACCATTTGCTCTTCATTTACTCTCCTCTTAAAAACGAACCTCCGACTGACTTTATCATCGGAGGGGAAACAACAGGAACTCCCCTGGCTTTCCCTCTGTGCAGGTCACCGGAGCGGCTAAGAGCGATCGACAAGGGGAAAATCAATTTTCCGTGATCCAACATCTGATGCCGTATGTGAGAATCTTGGGTGAAATCAACCATGGTTCCCCCCAACACTCGAGCAGAATCCCAACGTCAATCTTTAAACGAAGGAAGCGCTCAGGCGGTAAAGAGAAAAACCCAGAAGTGGTTTGAATGAAGACAGTAGAAACATCGAAAAACATATAAAAAATAAAGTCATCCGTGACAGTGACATAAGACTCTAAAACCCACCCAAGTGTGGAGGGCGTTGTGTAGGAGAAATGTCGTAATGGAGACATAGCTCGGCTAAGGGTGGGAATTAGGGGAACCTTAGCCCCTCATCAATTTGAAGCGAGAATATGGTCTCCTCGCCCGCCTTAGGATGACACACAGGGTGAGAATTTTCACGATCCGTATCATCGGAGATGGGGAACCTAGGGACACGAGCGTCGCTCATGGGAGAATTTTTTAAAAATAGTGAGGGAAATTGGGTTGGGCTTGAGATAAGAAAAAGACTTAGGGAGAAATATGTGATTACCCATGTTAGAGTTAGAGACCATCTACCGGAATGAGCGTATCGAATGTATAGCGCGGAGATGGTGGGAGTTGAGGGCTAAAGGAAAACACCGAACAATGATGACCAAGGTTAGAAAGACGTTTGGAAAAGAAGGTAAGAATGGAACGAAAAAGCGAGCAAAGATATTCGAAAAACGAGAATGGCGATAAGAGTTTGGCCGGAATTCTAGAGAGAGGTCAGAGGATCTAGAGAGAGAAAATTTTGAAAAATTTGGGAGGAGATGCAAAAGTGATGAAGGAATGGGTTGGGGTATTTATAAAGAACCCCATAGGTCAGTCGAAGAGTCACCTAGGTTAGACCCTAAGGACCTAAAATTACGAAACTACCTATGAAGGTGAAGAGTCTCATCGGTCCTTGAAACTTCTAGAAGATCCCGCTAAAATTTCCGGTTCGAATTTGGAAAATTCAAAAAGGCAATCATGGCAATGTCATGAGTGAACTGTGCATGAAGGACAAGTGGAAGGTGAAGCGGAGTGAACAATAGAGGTATCGCTCCTTGATGATACATACTATCAATAAGGTTCTTTAACCTTCAGAAAAGGCGTCGCTATGAGGGAGATGAATTCGCGAAGAATTCTAAAAGGTGGTCGACTTGTCACAGCAAGGTAATAACCCTTGAATGAGCGTCAATCATCCAGAGCTTCAGGGGCCCGAGTATTTTCGTATCCGGCTCAACCGGATATTGACCCGCATTACATAAAAGTGTCGCATGGTGAGGAAGGCTGGGGTGTCACTCTTATGACCCATACATTGGCGTTGCCCTGCTTGAATGCGCCAAACGTCTTCTGTCACCTCTTTGACAGGAGACATGAAAGTACGATGATTAAATGCATGTCAGAATACCAAATGAGTATCCTAGTTTATACGCTGACGCACCTATAGCCTAGTTCGGCCATTTATAATAAGATATTGACAAGGCTGACAGAAAGTACAGTCTACCATAGAGTAGTTGTCCTACTCCTTATCATCACCACTATCAACCATGGTTCGCTCGCCCTATAGACAGTTCAGATAACAATGGTAGGAGCTGACTTTACCATGGTCCACGTAAAGGGGCTATCGATACCCTCATCTACCTTTGACACATTTACTAGTGTTATTTACTACACTCACTTACCCTTTGCTTTTCATTTACTCTCCTTTGAAAAACGAAACTCCGACTGACTTTATCATCGAAGGGAAAACGACGGACACTCACTGAACTTTCCTTCCTTACATGTCACCAGAGCATATAGGAGCAACTGACAAGTGGAAAATCCATTTTCCGTGATTAACAAATAGGATCGGAGAAAATACTGTGAAATCATGATTCCCATCCAATCCCCAACGCCACTGCATCTATCTTCTAGAAGCTGTCTGTTGATTTGAGGATAAACCATTACACACGATGACCACCAGAATCAAAGTGCGCGGGAAGTATATATGCGCGCAGTGGCTACTCCATTTCAACTTCCACGTACTACTACTACTTTTAATATGGACACATTGGAAATCATCATTACCAAAGTCTACACTTTAATTTGTGGCAGCAAACATAACGTAACGGACAATAAAATATATTTTCACAACCATTAGCTTAAATTTATCATTGTAGGACGCTTATAGAGGTTCCAAAGGTACTGAACAATTTATGGCTCTATTAAAACTATCCATCGTGTATAATTTAGACAACTATTTATGTATATTCCTTACGTATAAGTGAATACTTAAAGAAATTATCTAATTACTTAGGACCTGTAACGATCCTAAGCTTAGATGGGCATAGCTCTTCCACTATGGACATGGATGTTAGGTATGGTGGCGGTGGAGAACGGGAAATAGTTGGTGTGCTAAGACTTATCATGTGAACAATTTCCTTAAAGTGATATTTGTCACCACTTGTTGGAGTTTGCTAACGGACTTATGTGGCAAGTCACTCCCAAGATACAACGACTGCTTGAAGATTTTGAATAGCAATTTCAAAATTTTCCTCTTGAACTCTCGAATAAACTCTTAAGATATAACGGAGACTAATGATATTTTTTTTCAAATCAAATCCAAATTTAATAATTTATTATCAAATTAACCCTCACATTTTTTAATATACAAAAATAAGACAGAACGTTGACGGTGTTAGCATTTTTACTTTGAAAGTCAAAAACGTCAACTCTGTCAGCGTTCACATTTAAGTAAACACTGATGCAGGTAGGGTTCGGGGAATGCTTTGTTTCGTGCGGTCTACTGTATTGCTTTGCTTAATATTTGTGCAAAGAAAAAATATTACAAAATTTGTTACCTCGACTCATATCACAAATTTTCGTACGGTCACTTCACCTCACAAAAGTTGTCATCCATGAAAAAATATCACAAATTTCCATTTTATATCACCTCACAAGAGTTGCACAAATATCAAGCAAAGGTCATATATATATATATATACACACATTAAAAGGTTTTATATTTCCGTTTTTTCATGGCTTAAATTTTGCACAAATATCAAGCAAACACACAACACGAGGTGGGTGAGGTGACAACACGAGATTTAAGGGAAAGCGTTAATTTCGTCAATGTTCTGTCCTATTTTCATATATTTAAAAAGACGATGATTAGTTTAGTAATTAATTATTTAATTATGGTTAAATTTGAAGAAAACAAATCAACTAATGAAAACACTAATAAGGAGAGCACTTTCTTATTATCTTAAGAAAGAAGAATGTTGATGATTTTTGGATGATTTGATTGTCTTGTATACAAGAACTTTTTCAAAAAATGAATATGTCAGAAAAAAGTTTTGAAAAAGTAAATACCGTCTGAAAAAATTTGAAAAAATGTTTATTTACGCTACTACCAGTAGCGTTTTCCAAATTCGCTACTACCAGTAGCGAATTTGGACAATTATTTGTGTCATCGCTAATTATTTGCCTTTTCTGTGCTATGTTTTAAATTATTACGTATATTTCTCTATTTAACGCGACTCACCTCTTCATCCGCTCCGCTATATGCTTCATCATCTGCTTTCCTTCATCATCTGCATCTTCTTCATCTACAAGGCATAAGGTAAGTAATATATTTGTATGTATTTGTTAATTAAAAAAAAACTGTTTGTTGTTATATTTACATAAATTTTAGATTATCTGAACAATATGCATATCTGATATCGAATGTTATAATATTAATTATTTAGGATCACAAATGACAGAGATCGGTATCATTTGCTTGTATGACGGTGAAATACAGTCTATGGTAATGAGGTGTATGTGGGTGGTACTTCTAGCATTACTACAGCTACCTTGGATAAATTTTAGATTATCTGAACAATATGCATATCTGATATCGAATGTTATAATATTAATTATTTAGGATCACAAATGACAGAGATCGGTATCATTTGCTTGTATGACGGTGAAATACAGTCTATGGTAATGAGGTGTATGTGGGTGGTACTTCTAGCATTACTACAGCTACCTTGGATATTTCTCTTTATAGACTAAAGGAAATTATATGTATCGAGTGCGGTTGGCATGACGTTGACGCTAGGTGCATAAGCATATCCTATAAATTTACAGATACTGATGGACTTTGCAAGTTTGTACGGATTCGATCGCAAAGTGCATTGTCTATTGCTTTACAGTTAAGCGTGTCTAGTCAATTTATTGTGTTTAGCTTAACTAGAGAAGGTAACTTGATGTTAAACACATCTGATGGTGGTGAGACAGAGAATGTTTTGCATGGTCACACCCATGATCTCTCCGATGACGAGGTCGACGTTGATGCACTCTCGGATGCCTCACTAAATGAAGAAGATCTGTATATGGAGCATTTTACGGGTGACATTAATGAAGAAAATGAAGAGGTGTTTGACGAGGGTGGAAGTAGCTCCCATGGTGGAAGTAGCTCCCACATCCTTCAAATGACGCAACCCACTGCTGGAAATTGGATTGATAGTTACTGGATTGATGACTTTCAATCAACAGATGAGTTGTATATGGACGTTGATGAACCGTCAACTGAAGGTTTCCTAAACAGAAACATGACTTTTAGCAGTAAGGACGAGTTATCTGCGGCTGTGAGAAGATGGCATATTTCTAATTCTAAGATTTGCACTGTTGAGACATCGACCCCAAAATCAATTGTCTTCAAGTGTAAAGTTGATCCCATAAATTGTTCATGGTCATTAAGAGGAAGTCTTTTTCAGCATACTGGATTGTGGAGAATATCAAAATTGCGAACTCCACATACATGCACGAATGAAGTCCTCATTGAACGACACCAAAACATCGATTGCAAGATGATAGCGTCTTTAATAAGAAATTCTGTTTTAGCTGACACTGGATTGAAAATTTCAGTAATCCAGTCGATGATGGAGAATGAGTTCGCTTCGAAAATTGGATATCCGAAGGCTTGGTACTCCAAACAAGTAGTGTTGGAGTCTTTATACGGAACACACGAAGTAGCCTTTGTAAACCTCCCGCGACTACTGGCAGCCATGTCTGTATACATCCCTGGGACAGTCTATGATTTTTTGCCCAAAAGAGTAAATGTTCAAACTCAAGTAGCCACATTTGGTATGACGTTTTGGTCATTCGGTCCAGCTATTGAAGGATTTGTCCATTGCCGACCACTTATAAGTATTGATGCGACGCATTTGTATGGAAAATATAATGGAAAAGTTCTCGTAGCCGTATCATATGATTCTAACAATGGCATCTATCATTTGGCATTTGGTATTGCAGACGCAGAGACAAATGAGAGTTGGAACTGGTTTTTGCAGCATCTCCGGGATAACGTGACGAAGGAGAGAGTTGTCTGTCTAATGTCTGATCGACACAGATCAATAATTAACGCGGTCGAGAATGTATACGCTCAACATGGTCGTGGAATACATCGCTTTTGCGCGCGTCATCTAGCGAGTAATTTCAATCACACATTCAAAAGCGTACTTCTGAAAAAGCAGTTGTATATAATGGCAAGTACCCCTGATAAACGTAAGTTTGATGTGTGGTATTCTAATCTATTAACTCTGCAAGATGGAAAGTACCGTGATTGGATTTCGAACATCCCCCTTGAGAGATGGGCCCTGGCGTACGATGGAGGCGCTCGATATGGAAACATGACTACGAATTTGGTCGGAGTGTTTAACGGAGTGCTGAAAGGGGCAAGGGCATTACCGTTAACTGAATTAGTGAAACTCACTTACTGGAGGTCAAACACATACTTTTTCACTCGTCGCCAACAAGCAATGGAGGCAATTGTGGAGTCTCAGGTATGGTCTGACATCGTTCAAAAAACCATTACTAGGGCACAAAAACAACTTGGGAGGATGCAAGTGGCTCAATTTTCGCAAGTACACGGTGTATTCCAAGTGCGTGATATTGGTAGATTTGTCCAAGGTGTCGGTTGGACTACTCAAGGAAATTATACAGTCAACCTAGTTGAAAACAAATGTGAATGTGGATTATGGCAAATATATCATCACCCTTGTGCACATGGAATGGCAGCACTGACCAAGGCGGGGATGCAATGGGCTCCTTACGTGGATCATCTATATTCGAATCAAGCACGTCTGGCTGCATACACTCCATGTTTTCAACCCATCCCGGATGAATATTGTTGGCCCCAGTTTAATTTACCACAATACACTCACGATCCAGATAGGTGGAGGACCAAGCGTGGTAGAAGAAAAAGTAGTCGTATTCATAACGAAATGGACGCGAGAGAATGATTGCCCAGGAGAAACAACTGCAGTAAGTGCGGTGGAAGTGGTCATAATAGGAAGACATGTAAAAATGTATAATAATTGTTGTTTTGTATTATAATATGTTGCATAATAAGTGTTGTTTTGCACATAGATTGTTGGGTTTTGTAATATTTTGCATAACAAATGTGACTGTCAAAATGAGATGAAACTTGTTTCATTAGTCTTCTTATATACGTATGTACGTCCATTAAAATTTTAGAAAAAAAAATAAAATAGTTGAAAAATTAGTCACCTTCCGGGGGACCCCTTTTAGGGGTAAATGAGGGTTCTCTAAGAGATGTCATTTTTTGAACATTCTCAAAAAAAATCCACAAAAATAAAACAAGTTTCTACATAGCAACAAAGGGTAATGCAATAGTTAGTTCATGCAATTAACAACAATATAAACTAATTATAAACTAAATACAATAGATAATTTACGACCAACGAAAACGTTCGATAATGAGCAAATCATTGTGCAAAATACAAACTAAAAACTCCAAACTACTCGAAATCATCATCCTCATCATCTTCTTCGGTTGAGGTGGGTTGTCCATGACGAGGTTCAACAGCTCTAAATTTACGTGACGGTCCAGATGGCACTCGACTTGAACTTTCTCCACCCCGTTCACGCCCTGGAGCTGTTGGACCGCGTCCTCTTCCTCGGACTGGCTCAGTTCCCCACGCAGTACGTACATGGCGTTGCTCACGTGCAATTAATTCATCCGCTTGTAGAACATGTTCTTCGTACACGGGTACTTGACCGGCGACATCATAAGAGGACTGACATGTCTCGAGATAAGTCTCTCCAAGCAGTTTGAAATTTTTCTTTGTGAACTTCAGGGTACCTTTAGCATCTTTACGTGCCATTAGAATTCCTCTAGCCATAATACCCATCTGCACTCCATGTTTAGAGAAAACAATTGTATATAATTAGTATGAAATGAATTAAAGTTACATATCAATCACCATAATTACCCTTACCACTGTCTCTACTTAGCCCCCGTGCGGAATATATGGGGTTGATGGATGACCCCATGAAGAACTACCTGTCTCGATTGTTGGACCCGTAATGAAACGTCGCGTTATTGTACGATACCACCTCATGTACTGCGCCCAAGGTATGAAAGGTCGACTTTCCTGTATAACAAAATCAGCCCGGTTATTCCACATAGCAATCCAATCGTGGTGTGTTACTGACCAACGACGTTGTCCCGGCGGCATGACTCTACGGGAGAACTTATGCAGTCTCATGAGCTCTTCTATCTCATTGGGGCTCATCTTCGAGATGTGTTGGTGCAATCCAAATTGACGCATTACTCTATCTGGACGATGCCACTCAACCACATTAAAATGGATTAGTGGAACCCTCGCTCGGAATAGCTCGGCGTGGTGACGACATACAGGTGGTGCACTAGCTAACCTAAAGGCGGGATATGGCATCCACGTCACCTAATATTTAAGATTTTGTCATCATATTAAGTAAGGTTACAAAATGGTGAAAATTAATCAATATGTGTAAAATAAAAGTACACAAACCTGGTCATGGGATTGAGACTCCAGGTCATCCCTATAGTACACCAAATTTGCAGTTCTCACTTGGTGACTGAACGACCTCTTTAGGAATGCCCACCTACTAAGCAAAATCACAAAAAATCAATAAATTTACATTACAAACCAATAAATTTACAAACCAATAAATTTACAAACCAATAAATTTACGTAGTCCAACAAACCAATAAAATTACAAACATCACCTGTATCCTAATGGATGTATCTCTCCAGCAGGCACTTCACCTTGAAGCACAGGGCGACCAATATGGAGGTGCTCCCACGACCATAACTGTAGTAGAAAACCTCATTATTAAATTTTTATTAACCAATATTAATGATATGATATGACTTTCATATAGTTTACCTGCACAAGGATGGCACAACCCTGGAATGTTGCACAGTTTAGCTCAGATGCCTCACACAGTCCACGGTACGTTGCAGCCAACACAGCTGACCCCCAAATGTAGTGTGCTGCTCTTTCTAAATCTCGAAGTAGGGGTAAGTACATCAACGACACGGTATCTTTCTTTGTCGTTGTAAACAGAACACCACCGATTATAATCAACATAAATGTTCTCGCTTGTTGTTCGGCAGTGAGATTAGGTTGAACTAAATGTTGTCGTAAAGTAGTCATTTTCACAACATCTCCACGACCTTGTACATTCAGTCCCAACAACTCCAGACACGCACCGACCATGTCTTCCTCAGGTACATGGTCATCAGTTACTGCATCTCCGTGTACTCGTAGTCTCAATAGTACGGAAACATCCTGAAGTGTGATCGTAATCTCCCCATGTCTGAGATGGAACGTATGTGTCTCGGGTCTTCAACGCTCGCACAATGCGGTCTACAATTTATGATCCAGCTTTGGATGTGACAGAATAACTACATCCCATAATCCAACCGCTTGGACAATAGCTTTAGCCTCTTCTGATAATAGATTATCCTCTAATTTTAAACATCTAAATGTTATTTGTTGGCTCTCACTCAGGTCTGACGAACGATGTTGATCTTGTCCCCAGAGTACTGATTGATCCAACGGCCCAAGGTTAACAACATTTTCACCACTTGACATAATTACGCGCGGCGGTATTTTGATTCTACAATTTAAAAATACAAATTCTAAATTTTTACTTTCATAACTAACTACGCAAGCTTTAATCAACACAATAATTATTCATAATACTTTTAATTAACAATTAACAAAATAATTAAGCATAAAAATATATTTGTAAAAAAAAATTGTATACCTGCGCACGGCGAGACTCCGGCGACACGAAGGAGAGACTCCGGCGAGAGGAACGGCGACACTCACGGGCGAGACTCCGGCGAGACGAAGGAGACGGGGTTGGGGCTTGGGTACGGGGTCGGGACGAAGGAGGCGGGGTCGGGAAGAAGGAGACGGGGTCGGGGGGAGCTGGGAGGCGGCAGTGGGCGTGCTGGGGAGCGGGAGGCAGAGGCCGAGCGGGGTAGCTGAGAGGCGGTGGGCGTTCTGGGGAGCTGGAGGCGACCGGGGCAGCTTGGAGGCGAGCGGAGCAGGGAAGCGAGCGGGATGAAGACGCAGAGGGGGCGGGGTCTTTTAAAGTAATACTAGTAGGGTTTTCCCAAAATCGCTAATACCAGTAGCGTTTATCTAAAAAACGCTACTACCTTACCTGCGCATATGCACATTTTGTTAAATATATTTTTTGAATATATACTTTTTTAAATATTTTTTCCAAAACAGTTACTTTTTGAAAAATATCTGTATACAATCCTATTTATAGGTAATATGATACCCCTTAGATTTGTTCTAAAGGTCACAACTCAAAAAATGAATCATATCCCTAAGTGAAACAATGCATCTCCACCATTTATATATTATTACAATCTATTAACAATCCCCCACTTAGATTGTAATATACATATCCATTAAATCTGATATAGTTCATACATACATGAATGTATCTTTCAATTTAAACCTTTAATTAGTGTAAACATTTCAAAGTATCAAAGAAGTCAGTGGTGGCCTAGGCTTAAACCAAGACTTCTTATGTCAGAGCTGAAAATATCACACATATGGACTATCCGGTTTCAGTGAGAAATTCATATCACAATTAGCACTTTTACGGGCATGTACTCGATCCTGGTTTTCTTGAACAATTTACAACAAACACATTTGCTTTTTTGGAGCCCAAGAGATTGTTGCTCCTCCAAGATTAAAAATTCATCCAGAGGTAAACTTATTGTCACTCGTGCTAGTTATCCAACTGACATCAGTATATCCTTCTAAGACTGATGGAAACTTATTATATGCGAGTCCTAAATTAAGTGTTCTCTTAAGATAACCAAATATTCTTACAATAGCCTTCTAATGATTGACACTAGGCTTACTAGTGTATCTAGAAAGTTTGAAATAGAAAAGGCTATATCTGGTCTAGTGCAATGCATTCCATGCATTAAGCTTCCAATTGCACTAGCATATTCTAACTGAGCTACAACTCGTCCGGTATTTTCCGTTATCTTAACTCCAGAATCATATGGGGTACTCGCTTCCTATTCCCAAGTATTTAAACTTGTGGATTCTTTTCTCAGTATAATGATATTGAGTTAAAATATAACCCCCACTACGTTTGCGCATTTTAATTTATAAGATAGTATTTACTTCACTCAAATCTTTCATTTGAAACATTGAGGATAGAAACTTCTTAGTTTCTATGAAACCTTTCATATTTGTTCCAAATATGAGTAAATCATCAACATATAGACAAATGATTACAATATAATCATTGGTATACTTTGAGTATACACATTTATCTGCATTGTTATGCTTGAACCCATAAGACAAGATTACCTAATCAAATTTTTCGTGTCATTGTTTAGGTGTTTGTTTTAATCCATACAAAGATTTCAACAATCTACACACATTCTTTTCATTTCCTGGTAGTATGAATCCTTCTGGTTGCTCCATATAAACTTCTTCATCAAGATCACCATTCAAGAATGTTGCCTTAACATACATTTAATGAACAATTAATTCGTAAATTGAGGCTAATGTCATCAAGACTCTTATGGATGTTATTTGTGCAACCGACGTGTATGTATAAAAGTAATATATACCTTCTTTCTGTTTGAACCCTTTAGCTACTAATCTAGCCTTAAATGTTTGAATCGTTCCATCGGTATTGTATTTTCTTCGAAATACTCATTTGCACCCGATAGGTATAGATTCGGGAGGCAAGTCAACAAGTACCCAAGTATTATTAGATAATATTAAGTCTATCTCATCATTAATCATCTCTTTCCAAAAAGTGGAATCTCTTAAAGCCCTAATTTCCTTGATCTTTATTGGATCGTCTTCGACATTACGCACAAAATGAATTTTGTGTAGAATATTATTTATTTATCCTTATGTTAAGAAAATAAGAGTTTGATATGATATAAAATATGATCCAATACTATTTTCCTTTCTAGTCCTTTGACTCTTTCTAGGCTCCTCGTTTTATTCAACTTTCCGTTTTTGTTGAGGAGTTAATACATTCGAAGACACTTGCTGAGAAGATGCAATATCAGCATTCTTAATTTTTTTCCTCCAAGAATTCAACATCTCTAGACTCAATTATGATATTTGAGTCCAAGTCTAGCAATCTACATGCCTTAGAATTTTCAGCATATCCGACAAAGGCTTTTTTCAAGGCTCTTGGACTCAATTTTGTCCTATGTGGATTAGTGATTCTATAGAATGCTCAGCATACCCAAACTCTAAGATAACAAAAATTTGGTTTTCTATCATTCCATATTTCATATGGGGAAGTATAAGACTTTCTTGAAGATATTTTATTATGCAAATGACATGTCGTCAATAATGTTTCACCCCAAAGATTTAATGGTAATTTTGCATTCAAAAGCATAGCATTCACCATATCTACCAGTGTTCTATTTTTTCGCTCAGCCAACCCATTTTGTTGTGGGGTATAAGGAGCACTGGTTTGATGAATTATACCATTTCCCTCATAAAAGAGAGAAAATTTGATGGGAAAATACTTTCCCCCTCTATCGGTTCGAAGAATCTTTATTTTCCTTCCATTTTGGTTTTCAACAACATTTTAAAAACGTTTAAACATTTCAAAAGCCTCATCTTTACTTTTCATTAAGAAAACATATGTGAATCTAGAACAATCATCAATAAAGGTAATAAAATATATATTTCCTCCTCTTGTTAAAACACCATTTAATTCACATATGTTAGAATAAATAAGTTCTAAAATTTGAGTATTTCTTTCTGCTTTTGGAAAAGGTTTCCTAGTTATCTTTGCTTAAATACAAGTCTCACACTTTGAAATTTTATCAAACTTAGTAGAAATCAAACCATGTTTTGACATGTGTTTTATTGAATTATAATTTTAATGTGCAAGACGAGAATGCCATAAAAAAGATGAATACTAAACGGTATAAGTAGAATCAGAAATCATTTTATTGATACTTAACTTGAACATACCATTACAATCATAACCTTTCCCCACAAATGTTACACCCTTGGACAAAATGAGTTTGTCAGACTCCGTCACAATCTTGAATCCGTTCTTACATAAAAAGCTACCAGAGGCAAGGTAATTTCTAAGTTCTGGAACATAAAGTACATTCAGAATAGTTAATTTCTTTCCAGAAGTAAAGTGAAGGTCTACACTTCCTTGACCAAGAACCTTTGCAACGTTAGAGTTTCCCATAAGCACTTCTTGCCCCTCTACAATGTCTTCATATTTTTTGAACATTTCTTTACTATTGCAGACATGAATTGTGGCGCCAGAATCTAACCACCAATCTGTGGTGGTTGTCTCAGTAGCTATGTATAGCTTAGTGATCATTATGACTTGAAGATTTGGAAACGTTTTAGTGACCATAGTCACTAGCTCCTCATCTCTATCTTCCACCACATTAGCGATGTTAGATGCGCTAGGATTTCTCTTTGGTGCTTGTTTGCGATGTTTGCAATCTTGAATGAGATGTTCCTTTTTCCCGCAATGGAAACAAGACTTATCAAAATTATTTTTTTTGGTAGTGTCATTGGGGATGGTATCATCAAACTTTCTCTTATTTCCGCCTTGTTTCTTTTTGAACTTCAGCTTCCTTTTCTCCACTAGGTTCACTCTCTTATCCTCTTGAATACCTTCCTAGAAGAATGCGAGTTTCTTTCTCAATCCGCAAATGCTTATGCAATTGCTCCAGAGTGAAATTCTCAGATGAGTAGAGAAGTTTATTCTGATAATGACTTCAATTTATTGGAAGTTTAGCAATTATTGCTCCAACCTGGAAAGACTCGGAGATGTCAACTTATAATTCTTTTAACTTACTTACCATGATCTCCAACTGATGCACTTGATCCGTGACATATATATTATCAACCATCTTGAACTCCAGGAACTTCATGGTAAGGAACTTATCCACCCCATGTATTTCTACTAAATACTTGTTCTACAATGCCTTCCATATTTCACGGGGTGATTTGATTGATGTGAATAGATCATATAATCTATCAGAGAGGGTGTTGAGAATATGACCTTGACAAACCAATTCGTCTTCGTCGCACTTTAGTCGTTGTCTTTCGATTTCTTCACTTTCACCTTCCGTCGGCTCGAGGATCGGAGGAAGGTTTGGACTTAGAACATAAAAGATCTTTAAAGTCATCAAAAGGAATTTCATCTTGTCTTGCCCACGAGTGAAATTGGTTCCATCGAACTTGTCCAATTTTACAAAGTCTTGATTCAACACTTTGAAAGCCGCATCCGAAGTGGTATTCATCGTGAATATCACTCTTAGGTTGTTAGGTATGGTGGCGGTGGAGACTTATCACGAGGACAATTTTATTAGAGTGATATTTGGCCCCACTCGTTAGAGTTTGCTAACGGGCTTATGTGGTAAGTCACTCCCAGGATACAACGAATTAGCAATTTCAAAATTTCCCTCTTGAACTCTCGAAGAATCTCTTAAGATATAATGGACACAATTGAGAACACTAACGAGAAGAGCACTTTCTTATTCTCTTAAGAAAGAAAAATGTTGATGATTTTTGGATGATTTAATTGTCTTGTATGCAATCCTATGTATAGGTAGTATGACACACCTTATATTTGTTCTAAAGGTCACAACCCAAAAAATGAAGCATCATATCCCTAAGTTAAACCAATGTTTCTCTAAGTGAAATAATGTTTCTCCACCATATATATATATATATATTTGAAGCATCGTATCACTAAGTGAAACAATGCATCTCCACCATATATATATATATATATATTACAATCTATTAACAATGGATAACCTATTATCACATAATTTTACATTGGATTAAGGACGGGTGGTTAGAGGAATTAGAGAAATTTTATTAGTAAATTGTTGATTATTTTATATAAATTACTTTTACTGATAAATTAAAATGTCCTAATAGTTTTGTTTTACATATTTATCCTTACTAATTTTAAGAATAAAATAAAATTGCTACCTTTTTTTTTCAATTTTGACCCATATTTGGAAACTAATTACCAAACTACTCGGTATTTTCGTATAGTCTAAAATTGTGGGGGGAAATCAAAATTTTGACAAGAATTAAACCCTTAACCTAGTAGTGAATTTTTTTACCATTACACTACTAATTCTAGATGATTTATCATACACTGCAATTATACTCATTGCATCAATTCTCACATTATTGTATTAATCATCTCATGTTTATTTATTGACGTCATTTAGTAATTAACTTTTATTTAATGTCATTTGTTTAATTATAGTTTTAATGTAATTATACGGTTAATTAACTCAATGGTCACACATGTTTACTCATAGTGACTATTTAGTTATTCATTTTTTTCACGTGATTAAATGATCACTTATGTTTCAACATGTCACTATTTGGTCACTCCGACCATCACATGTTAATCTTTTACGTTAGTCAAACATTTTAGCATACTTTTTAGGGAAGTTTTTTGAAAATGGTCCAACATGTTTGCACAAAATGGTTTTTCAACCCAAAATGTTTTGAATGGTCTAACAGGTTTGAAAAAATGATAATTGGTATTTTCGTTAATTCTCTGTTAAAATTTCCGTTAAATATTTTCCATATTTATAAATTTAATCAAATACTTTTCTAAAAGTTACAACTAAATCCTACTAACTTACACTAATATTACAAACAAGTCCTGACTCAATTTGAGGCGCGCCGAGATCCCTTGGCCTGAGTCTGAATCAAGTCGCCCAAAGTCGGAGACCTTATATGGGTCAATCTAGAATTAATAGAGTACTGGTAAAAGGTTTAACTACTATGTGGAGGTTCAAGATTCAATTCTTGCTAGAAGTATGATTTTTTACACTATTTTCTCGTTTAGGTCCAGGGTTCAATTCTCGTTCGCGGGTATAGTCAGTGTGGTAAGCATGGGAGTCATTTTGGTAATTAGTTTGTAAATATGAGTCAAAATTGAAGAAAAAATGGTATTTTTTTAGCAATTTTATTTTATTCTAAGAAGTAAGGTCAAATATGTAAAAAAATTATTAGAACATTTTAGTCGATGGTTTGAGAATACAATTTTTCATTTACATCTTTCACTCGTATATGGTGGGGTTGTTCATATCTTAAGTCAACACATATGAAACATATCTCCTCCTTACATAATAAAATTCTCATACAGAAAAATAATCATGCAACAAATTTGCACAACAAGCAAAAATGTTACACATCATATAAGAGTTATATCGACTCGCAAAGTCCACTCTCACGGTAAATTTGTATCTTGCACATGGTCATGTAATATTCTTTAGGACTCATCACAATGATCTCATATACCTAAAGTATTGTATCCATAGCCGCGGTCAATGTCGATGTTGTAGGCTACCTTGTGGACAAAATTATAAGAAGATCATCTAATGATGATGCTTCTACCATTATCTTGTTAGCTCGACTAGTGCCACGGTCGGCGGCCACCTCGTGGTCACAAGCATAATCATTCATAGACCCATGAAACCAGACTAAAATAACAAACATTAAATCGAACCTCAAATCTTTGTTCAAAGTATTAATGGTACGTTTGGTACTCTTTGCTTACAATCCTGGATCTTACACTACTTTGAGTAGAGATCATGACTCGAGTCCTTGCATACGGTCAAGTTGGACTCGTGCAATATGAAATGTATGTTACAACATGTCTCCTTTTTCCCATTAAACATATGTTTAAATGGTATTTGAATGTTCATCAAGCACACAACATACCCAAATCAAGTGTCCATAAAACTCTAATCTAATCTAAGTGAATTGGCATATCATAATTCATCTAAGTACATGGTGTGGAGCAACTATGTTCTAGTGTGAAGTTTATAGGTTTCGGCCTCACCAACGTTTTTTAATCACCACAATTGGCTGAACATAGAACCATCCAAGTTTAACTTAGCCACGGAAAGTAAGAAGTCATTGCTCATATGAGAGACTAATACAAAATTCACTCAAGATATTTTAACAAAGGATTACAAATATAACATCCAAAAATATCCGCATTACTAAATATAACTCACATATTTTTAAATAGAGAAATATTGTCCAAGGGAAACATAGAGTGTAGTATAGAGATCTATCATGTCTCTCAAAATACTCATTTTTTCACGAGTTTGATGAATAGGTCTGCAATCATATCCTTTGTGGACAAGTAATTCAAACTAATCATTTTGTGTCTAATCATATCACTTGCATAGTTGTATTTCATATCTAAGTGTTTCAATTTATCATGATAATTTGATCCTTTGTCGTTGAGATCGTGACCTAACTGCCAAAATACACCGTGATCGATTTTTCCAAGCTCCTACGGCACAACAATCAATTCAAGGCTTCGACTTCTATGGTGGATAATACTATGTATGATTATTTTGTGCTCATTTATGATATGACGTTATTGGAGAGCAATAAAGTCAAGATGGAGGTGGATTTTTTTATTTTTTTTTCTTCAAAAAGTAGGTACTTTGAAAAAAAAAATAATAGAAAAAGTAAGTATATCAAAAAAAGATTTAAAAATGTGTACATGATCGCTACTGGGGGTATCGTTTTTCACAAAATGCGCTACCCCGGGTAGCGTTTGGAAAAAACACTAACAATGGGTAGTGTTTGACCATTGTTCTTTTTTTTTCTTCTTCCTTCTTCGATGACTCGATGTTTAATTAAAAATTAAATTATGTATCTATTAAAAAAAATAAAAAATATATAGTACGTATATATTTTAATTGCAATTCAAATGATACAAAAATATTAAATTTGGACTTACGGATTGACTGTACGCTCTGTCGTAAGTTGAGATATGAAAATTTGACTTCAAAAAGTATAACTCAGACTCTGTAAGTCCAAACTCACCATGGTTAAGGACATTTATTTCGTAATTCAATTATCTACCTAGGGTAATGTTTTTTGATTTTTTTTTATTAGAAGTATATTTAATTTTTAACCTAACATCGTGTGTCATATAATTTGACTGAAATGATTAACTGCATTAGGTGAGAAATTTAATTATATACTTACTCAAAAAAAAATTACAATGTGTAGATAATTAAATTACGCTAACAAGTTGTTAATTTTTAACTTTAATTCAGAATGACCGTATAATACGATACGTAAAAAACTATGCATATGTATATATAAACAGTAAAATCACTATGTATACACTAACATGTATCGTATTATACATTGATGATACTGTATACACAATAATTTTATTGATTATATATACGTATGTAAAGTTTTTACGTATCGTATTATACGGTCAGTCTGAAAGTCACAAAATAACGCTTAGTTAACGTCATTTAATTCGTAATTAAATTAACAGTGATGTTACTGTATACACAGTTATTTTACTGTTTATATATACATATGTATAGTTTTTTACGTATCGTATTATACGGTTAGTCTGAAAGTAAAAAAATTAACGTCTAGTTAGCGTTGTTTAATTAGTAATTAAATTATATACGCACTGTAATTTTTTTATTTTTTTAGTAAAATATAATTAAATTTATCACCTAATGCATTTAATCATTTCGGTCAAATTATAAGACAAATGATGTTATGTTAAAACATTAAATATATTTCTAATCAAAAAAATCCAAAACAATTACCCTATGTAGATAATTGAATTAGGACATAAATGTCGTTAACTGTGGCAAGTTTGGACTTACATGGTCTAAGTTATATTTTTTTACGTCAAATTTTCATACCTCAACTTACGGCAGAGCGTACAGTCAATCCGTAAGTCCAAATTTATTTTTTTTGTATAATCGCAATTAAAATATCTACGTACTATAATTTTTTTAATAGATACATAATTTAATTTTTAATTAAATATCGAGTTGTCGAAAAAGGAAGTGAAAAAAAATAACGATGGACTAACGCTACCCATTGGTAGCGTTTTTTCAAACCGCTACCTTGGTAGCATTTTTCGAAAACGCTACCCTAGATAACGCATTTTATAAAAAATGTTACCCCCGATAGAGCTTATATATAAATTTTTAAATGTTTTTTCGGTATACTTACTTGTCCAATTGTTATTTTTGCACCGTGCTTACTTTTTTTAAAAACTTGAATTTTTTCCATCTAAGGCAGTGACCCTCGGGTCCTCAGTTACGTGTAAATTCGTGTTATCATGTGAGTCGCACTTGTAAGACATGGTGTAATGATATGTATACATCAGATGATCCTTTTTATTGTATGTTAATGTTTCAATCGTGGGTAAGTTTATGAGTACACAGAATTATTATGTATATCATGCTTATGATAGCACTCACGTAAAATTTTTTCTTTGAATGACCAAAAAAAAATAAACTACCTTTTAAAAAAAAAAAAAAAAATTGTACATGAATATGATCTGACGACATACTCATCAATAGCTTCTACAGAAGTTGAGACTTTATTTATGATTTTTTGAACATATTCCTAAGAGATGGGCAGTTTTTATGCAAAAAGAAAATTTCTTTAAAAAAAAATCATCCACTGGAACAGAACCGTCAACCAAGTGCCTGAGACCTCCATGACCTAGCCATCTCAAAGCCATTCCTAGCATAATTATAGTCCTCGATGGCTTGATCGATCTGACCCTGACTGTTCATCACAAACGGACCATACTGCACCACCGGCTCATTCAATGGCTGCCCGCCAATCAGCACGAACCTCAGTGTCTTGTTTGACTTGTTCCACACACTCACTCCATCTCCATCTCCCAACACAAGCGTATTGTGAGCAGCTGTGGGTGCTGCATTTGGTATCCCAAACACTCCTTCCCCTTCAATTATGTACACAAATGATGTCCAGTTGGAGGGGATGGGTTGGTGGAGATGGGAACCTGAACTAAGGGTGAAATCAAGGTACATTGTTGGGGTTCGAGTATAGACAGGGGATCGGACTCCCATAGATTCACCGGCAATAACCCGAACCTCCACGCCGTCAATCTCTGCACTGGGTATGTCATTGTGAAGCAGTTCTTGGTATCGTGGCTCGATCCTGAAATTTGTTAATGTGCATTAGTTTTACAATCCTAATGGAAAAGAGAAGAAGCAAAAGCTCTTTTGTTATAACATGATAAAGCACATGAAATTAAACGGATCTAAGAAATTATAAATTTATGTAAAATTAACTAATAATTCCAAAACTTTAACAAACCAATTATTCATAACCATTGTTTGATCACTGATTTGAACATATTCATTCAGATTAGGAATCAATTCTATATAGATTTAATAAAAAAAAGTGTGAAGAATAAGAGTAGTTATCACATTTTGTCTCTTGCTGACAGATTAATCCAGAGCTGTAATCCTTTATTGACTCCTTCTCCACCAGGCATCTCCGAATGGATGATTCCTCTTCCTGCTGTCATCCACTGCAACATATCATACATAACATATTAGATGATCATCAGCTTGAATACAAAATAGAAAATAATTTACCTGTACATCACCGGGGTAAATGGTTCCTCTGTGACCCTTGAAATCTTCATGGGTGATAGCTCCCTGAATAAGAAAGTATATCAGATTCAGATATTCATTTGATCCTATTTTTGTTTCACTTAAGAACAAATTCAGTCACCTGCAGCATGTAGGTGACAGTCTCAAATCCTGATGAAGTAACAAAACGATTTTGCATTAGATTTGGATAAATATTGAATTTTTATATGTATAATCATTGTTTCTGGTGAAGAAAACCTCTATGTGGATGGTCAGGGAATCCAGCAGGTGCAGAAACTGCAAGAAACAAACACAATTACATTAATTCCATCAAAGGAATAAGACAGATTTGAGGCAAAAGATTAAGATGTACCTGAGAACTCATCCAACATAAGGAAGGGATCCAAGTTCCTCAATTCACCTCTGCAAAATTAAATAAACAGAAGTTTTTAAAAAATATATATATATGAATAATGCAGAGTTCTTGAAAAAAATCATCTACGGAAAGAAAGAAAATTCGACTAAGAATAAGATCAAAAACCCAAAATCAACACAACCCAGATGACAAAAACTGCTAGCGTTGAGACTCAATTTTGCTTCTGAAGAGTCAGTCAATCAAGATGGTAGAAAATTTTAAGACCTTCCAATGCTTCGTCTGACGGTAGCCCCTTCCCCTTCCTTTTGCTGCCTTGCTAACACCTTCTTGACGACAAGCCTAGGACTGTCAAATGGTGAGTCTTGGTCTGATCCAGACATGGTATTTGTATTCCTGAGAAGAGCAGAGACGAATTTGTTGGATATGATTGGCGCGGATCCTAGATTTGGATGTAACAGTAGTACCCTTTGACAGATAGCTTTCATAGGCTTTCTAGTTGTTTGTAATTGTAAGGATATGTAAGGTTGGATGGTATATATAAGGATGGAAGAGCTCGAGGATTTTGAAGAAGAAGAAGAAGACCGAGGAGAGGTGGTGAGGGGGAAATTGCAATTGTTGTAGAAAAGAAGTTTTTGTTTATTCTGCGCCACGTTAGATTAGAAGGAGAACTGTATATTCAGTTCCCATCTTATTTTTTATTATGAAAAAATATATCGAATCTGAATTTTCAGACTCAAATTTAATTATTTCAAACTTCAGTACGAAAAGTCTGAAAATAGTTATAATATTTGCACAAAATGGTTTTCGGTACAACTTGTTTTTTTAGTGATAGTTAATAGTTTAATACGTTTGAAAATTATAGTAATTAATACCTCTGTTATTTTTCTGTTAAAAAATTCCGTTAAATATTTGTCATATTTGCAAAATTAATCAAATATTCTTCTAAATGTTACAATTACACCCTACAAACTTACACTGATGTTTCAAACAAGTCCTGACTCGATTCGAGCCACACCGGGGGTCCCCTAGCCAGGATCTGAACCACGACCAGGTCACCCAACTCTGGGGACCTGGTCTGGGCTCGGACCCAGACCATAGGACCCCCGATTGGAGCTCAATTGGAGCCCCAATCTGTTTGGGTTGAACCAGGCTAGGTTCGGTTTAAACGATTGTGGTTCCAATTGAGCCCCAATCAGGAGTCCTATGGTCTGGGTCCGAAACCAGATCAGGTCGCCCAACCATGGGCACATGGTCTGGGTTCGGAACCAGGCCATAGGACCCCCGATTGGGGCTCAATTGGAGCCCCAATCGGTTTGGACTGAACCTGGTTGAGTTCGGTTAAAAGGATTGGAGCACCAATTGAGCCACAATCGGGGGTCTTATGGCCTGGGTTCGAACCCAGACCTTGTACCCATGGTTGGGCGACCTGGTCTGGGTTCGGACCCAAACCATAGGCCCCCCCGATTAGGGCTCAATTGGAGCCCCAATTGGTTTGGACCGAACCTGACTAGGTTCGGTTCAAACGATTGGGGCTCCAATTGAGCCCCAATGGGTCCTATGGTCTTGGTTCGAACCCAAACCAAGTCCTCATGGTTGGGCAACCTGGTCTGGGTTCGGATCCTGGTTAGGGGACCCCCCCCGTGTTCGGGACTTGTTTGAAACATTAGTGTAAGTTTGTAGGGTTTAATTGTAACATTTAAAAAAAATAGATGGTTAATTTTGTAAATAAAAAAATATTTAACGAAATTTTTTAACAGAAAAGTAATAGAGGTACCAATTACCATCATTTTCAAACATGTTGAACCAAAAACAATCGTTTAGGTTGAAAAAATATTTTCGTCAAACATGTTGTACCATTTTCAGACTTTTTCCTAAATTAATATACTAAAAAATATTGATGCATTTATTTTTAATTAATTTTACAATTATACATTATTATATGTCAAGGAAAGCTTATTTATTTATATATAGGAATTAAAATAATAAAGTATTTATAGGTAATGAAAAAATAGAATTGAAATTAAAAGTACAAACTTAAAATAATAAAATAAAATACATTTACTAAGTTGCAATAAAGCACCTAACTCTTAAAAATTGATTCTCAAGTACCCATTTATAGAAATATAATTTATCAAGTATTTAAAAAGCTTTTTAACTTATGTTTTTGTAGAACAGAAAAAACTATTAATAATTTCTGTTCCATTTCTTCATCCCTCTCTGTATTCGCTGGTTTATTTATTTGATTTTTTGGCCGCCTTTTGTTTGTTAATAATTAATATCCTGGATAGCGAAATTCTGATTGTGTTTTAATTATAAATGACCTGGCTCGGTTGGGGGCGGTCGCGGTACGAATAGATGAATGAAGTGAACACTTGAAGTTGGAGGGAAATTGAGGGTCCCACTTTCTTGATATTGTATGACGTGAAGATATTGTCATCATGATGAGTGCCTTTTTCATAAACAGATTTAGGAACTTTTTTAAAAAGTATTTATTTTGGAAAAAAAAATTGAAAAAGTATATATGTAAAAAAAGTATTTAGCAAAATGTGCATCTGCACAGGTGGAGGTAGCGTTTTTTATTTTTTTTTCGTTTTTTTTCTGAAAAAAAATCAAAAAATCATAAAAATATTTTAAAAAATTACAGTAAGTAGATATTTGAATTTCGATTCAAATGATGCAAAAAATATTAAATTTGGACTTACGGATTGACTGTAGGCTCTGCCGTAAGTTGAGATATGAAAATTTGACTTAAAAAATATAACTCATACCCTGTAAGTCCAAATTGACCACGGTGAACGTCATTTATGTCGTAATTAAAATATCTACCTAGATTAATTTTTTTGATTTTTTTGAGTAAGTACATAATTAAATTTCTCACCTAATGCATTTGATTATTTCGGTCAAATTTTAAGACAAGCGATGTTAGGTAACAAAATCATTGTATTTCTAATCAAAAAAATTACTCTAGGTAGATAATTGAATTACGACATAAATGACGTTCACCGTGGTCAGTTTGGACGTACAGGGTATGAGTTATATTCTTTTAAGTCAAATTTTCATATCTCAACTTACGGCAGAGCCTACAGTCAATCCCTAAGTCCAAATTTAATTTTTTTTTTGCATCATTTGAATCGAAATTCAAATATCTACTTACTGTAATTTTTAAAAAAAGTTTTATGATTTTTTTGATTTGTTTTCAAAAAAAAAAACGAAAAACGCTACTGGTAAAAACGTTACTACCCTACCTGCGCAGATGTACATTTTGCTAAATATTTTTTTTGTATATATACTTTTTCAAAAAAAAAATCTGACATTGTTACTTTTTGAAAAACATCCCGATTTAGGCTTCTTGAATTGAACCATAACAACCACGACACTTACTTCTTTTTTTTTTTTTATAATTATGAATTAAAAAATCGCTATAGGTGACAACTAATCACTCAAGTTTAATTACATAACAAAAAAAAAACTAGTTAACTTTAACAATTCGCGAAACCGAAGAGTCAACAACGTCTTTTCGAAGTGCATTAATATTTTCCTTCGGAGGTGAGCTATGGAATTCAAACACTTGTCGCTGGTTGAGCGTCTTACCCGCCATGATATCCGCTACCGCATTCGCTTCTCGAAAAATATGTTTGAACTTTATTCTTTCGAACTGCATCAATAGCTCCCTGCAATCCACAATGATCGGCATTAGTTTTTGATTTGACATATTTTCATCGGAGATTACCTTATGGGCTGAGAGGGCGTCCGTCTCAAGGTGAATAGATTTTAATCCGAGTGTCTTTGCCAAAAGCAGTCCGTCTCAGATGGCCCAACATTCCGCAGTGAGACTGTTTGAGCAACTCAAGTTCCTTGAGAATCCTGCAACTCATTGACCCCTGTAGTCTCGGATAACCCCATCGACTCCTGCAAATCCTTGATTTCCATTAGCATCTCCATCTGTGTTAATTTTAAAATAATCCTTATTTGGAGGAACCCAACTAATATCAATGGAAATGAACTCATTAGCACTGTCAGTCTCAAGATAAACATTTTTGTGAAACTTTGCCTAAGATAAAGATAAAGTATAAACAGAAGAAAAAGCAGACTTATCATTAAAAATAAGAGAGATCCTATTTTTCCAAATGTTCCATAGAGCATAAGGAGAAAAAAAATACTTCCACTCTACTCCCTGAATATTGACTCCTGATTCCTTACAACCCTTCTTGATCCATTCATTCAAAGGGTAGTCGAAAGATTGCCCCAGATTTGGCAGCCTAGTGACTGAGTTCCACATCTCTTTAGCATGCTCACACCCACGCAATATGTGATCTATGTCCTCCTCCCCAGAGTAACAAATTTGACACAGAGAGCTCAAAATACATCCCCTATGGTTCAATAGTTTGCAGGTGGCTAGTCTATCTTTAAGGCACAACCAGATAAAATACTGAATTTTTTGGATAATCTGAATCTTCCAAACTCAATCCCATTGATTAATTACCTGGTTGTTTGTGTCATGACCTGCTAAAAGAGAGTATGCCGATGTTGTAGTGTAGTTCCCCGAGTTTGTGACATTCCATATTTGAGTGTCCGAGGAGACATTGGTCTTGTCCCCTGGAGTACCTCGAAACATGTCCAAAATATTTTTGGGGAAGTCAAAGGATGCACTATCTAGGTTCCACTCTTCGTTATGGAATACATCTCCTACCATCAATCTGCCTTTTTCATAGTTCAGTGGACCATAAATTGCAGCTCGCAACGGTTGATTACCCACCCAATTATCGTGTCAGAATCTAATGTCCCTACCATTCGCCACCACCCACCCTGATCCTAATTTAAGGGTGTTCATACCTTCATTAATTGCTTTCCAATTACAAGGCGTTTTATTCGAAGTAGTGAGGGAATTTCCATCCTGTTTAAACGTTTTGCTTCAAACAACCACAGCCCAATGAGCCGTTTCCTTCTTCAATCTCCATGCCAAACTTCCCAGAAGTCCTTTGTTACGATACAAAGTCGACTGCAGACCAAGTCCCCCTAGTTTTTTCGGCTTTGGTATTTTCCTCCGAATTGATCAAGTGGCTTTTCCTTTTCTGGCCTGTGGATCCCCAAACAAAGTTTCTATTAATCCTGTCCAGTTCTTTACACACTGAAATAGGAAACATAGTATTGCATATAGTAAGAGGGAATCGTGGACAAAACCGATTTGACCAACGTAACTCTACCCGCCATCGATAACAGCTTTACCCTTCAACCCGAAAGTTTATTTCTAACTTTATCCAGAACAAAGTTAAAAGAATTTACTTTTGAGTTTGACAAGTCCAAAGGAAAACCCAGGTAAGACCCAAAGTTCTCAACTGTTCTAAACTTTAGAAACGTTGAGATCTACGTTCTTTTGGTAGAAGGTACATTTTTGGAGAAAACCATGATCGACTTCCCCTGATTTACATTTTGTCCTGAAATGACGCAAAACTCTTCTATGACCGAGTTTATACAGTGACAATTTTCAAGTGTCGCCTCTCCCATTAGAATGAGGTCATCATCAAAGAAAATATGGGATAATGTCAAACTATCTCTTCCCACTTTTATTCCTTTCCATTGTCCTTGCATAACTCTTTCATCAATAAGAAAGGCCAAATACTCCATACATAAAATAAATATGTACGGAGACAGAGGATCACCTTGTCTAATGCCCCTGGACTGATAGAATTTTTCTAGTTTCCCCCCATTAAACAAGATTTCAATTGATGACGTGGAAATGCAATTCATAATCAACTTAATGACTTTCTCAGAGAATTTAAAGAAATTGAGTTTTCTTCTGATGAAGTCCCACTCAATTCTATCATAGGCTTTTTTAAGGTCTATTTTTATGGTCATACATCCTGTTTTGCCCTGTTTATGCTTCGAAAGGTGAAACACCTCTCTGAGCAGAATTATATTATCGGAACCCCTTCTACCTGGGACAAAACTTGTCTGAAATAGAGAAATGATATTGTTCAGAACTGATATGATTCTATTCACATGAATTTTTTAGATGATCTTGTAAATAGAATTGCAAAGACTTATAGGTCTGAATTGGGAGACCGAATTAGGCTGACTGCATTTTGGAATTAAGCAGATCAACGTCTCGTTCCAACTTGTAGGAACCGACCCTCTTTTAAACACCTCATTGATGGCATTAATCAGAGAGCTACCCGTACAGTTCCACAACTTTTGGAAGAAAACCGGATGGAGACCATCCGGCCCTGGGGCTTTAAACGGTTTAAGGTCCCAAGTGGCTTTCCTGATTTCTTCCAAAGTGATAAAATTGTTTAGGCGACTACTTTGATTTTCAGATAAAACGGCTCTCCAAGACTCGGGTCGAACAATCAACAAAGGTGAGGAAACCTTTGAAGTTGTGAATAGATTAGAAAAGAATTTTTGAAATTCTTCCTAAATAAGTCCCTCATCAAATATCCAATTTCCAACTAAGTCTTTCAGAACCAAGATCTTATTTCTTCTTGTTTTAACAAGAGTAGAAATATGATAGAATTTGGTGTTTCTATCCCCGTCTTTGATCCACTTAGTGCGTGACTTTGCAGCCCAAATTTTTTCTTCTTGGTCAAGAATCTCAGACAGCTCTGACTGGAGATTTTTTTCCAGATTGACAATGAAATCATTAGGGAAATTTGCAATGCACTTTTGAGCTCCTGAGATCCTCCGAATGATTTTTTCTTTCCTCTGAAAAACATTACCAAAAATTTCTTTATTCCAGGTTCTAGCTTTGTTAGTGAACCACGACACTTACTTGCTACAACGGCATCCCTTACTTGGATGCAAGAGGTTATTTATTGGATGACTAAAAAAAATAACCCTAACAAAACAAATTATATTCATGCATGTTTAATGATAAATCAAATTGAAATACAAATATTAAATAAATTTATAAAAATTATTAGATATTGAAGCTCATTCATATACCATAGAGTAATAAATAGTCTAGATCAACAATGCACCCAACGATAGACTAGTATGATTATTAGAACTAATAAATACAATTAACAAGAAAACATATGGTAATTAAGTAACATAGCATGTGTGTTGTAAGCTTGTAAAAGAGTTTTAATCGTATGTTTGTTTCACAGATTTTTTAAGGAATACGAAATTCGTATTTCTGTGGTTGTTTCGCGAAATAGGAATTCCATAAATTCAGAATTCTTAGAGAGCTAGGAATAAGAAGTCTTGTGTAAAGGGTCGGAATTGTTATTCCGAGCTTACCTGCCAAAATAAGGAATAGATGTCCAAGTGACCAAATTGCCCTTCACTATTCTTATAATTATTAAATTTTTTTAATAAAATATATTTTATTTTAATTAATCTTAATTTAAGCTTTCCAAATTGATTAATATATTTTTTTATAAGTTAATTGTATTATATATTATACATGTTGAAGCAACTAATGTATATGTTATTTTATTTTATTATATTTTTATATATCATTTCATCAAACAAACATTGAAATTTCATATTCGGTTTCATTTCAATCAATCAACTAAACAATATCATATTATAATCTTCTATTCTTTTTTCTCGTTTCATATTTTCTATTTCTTATTCTATCAATCAAATATGTTGTAAATAAAAATCTTGGTGCATTATGATATTTAAAGTTTGGTGACGATAGTTACCAACTATGATATTTTATGATATGAATTAAAAAATTTGTAATCATAATTTATCTATATTTTTGTACAAATAGTTATTATTTTTTCAAATAAAATAATTCTATATGTTCTACATGAAAGAGGCTCGAAATGTTGTTCGAACTTCGAAGTAGAGCTTTTGGTTCCCCCTTTGACTTGAAAATTTAAGATGAGAGAAAGTGACATCAACAGTGCCTAAGCATTGCGTTTGCAGTTGGCTCTAATCATCATCGCCAATAATATTGGCCAAAAAAAAAATCATCGCCAATAATAAAATAAAATAAAAGGACTAAATGGAACATTGACTTCTCTTATTCTTTTCTAATTCATTTATGTCCGGGTGTGAATATATATTATATATGGAACAATGACTTCTCTTATTCTTTTCTAATTCATTTAGTCCCGGTGTGAATATATATGGAACATTGACTTTTTCTATTCTTTTCTAATTCATTTATGTCCGGGTGTGAATATATAAATTTCTATCATCATTTTAGATTTTACAAATTACAGGTAGAGAAAAAAGTTACTCACCCCTGACAATTAATTTATTTTTTAATAATTATTATATGGTTTATTTTAATCTTTCCGGTAAGATCCACCGTATTATCAGACAACCACCATGGTCAGTTTTTTTTTTTTTTTAAAATTAGAGTAAATAGTGACAATACATTCATTTGGTTACTTGTTTACTTATGTTGTTATTTGCATCAACTGTTAATTATTTATTTAATTTTGTCGTTAAATATGTCAAAATAATAATTTTACCATTTTATTTATGTTCAACACAAAATTCAAATATGCTTCTTTTTTTTTGTTCAAATTCAACCCAAATCTAGGATTGAATTCGAAGAAAGAATGCAAAGTTGAATATGCATTCAATTTCAAAATGCAGATTTAGGTTGAAATTGAACTCAAATTTGTATTTTGAAGTTGGATATAGTGTTAAAAATGATATGAAGAAGAATAAAATGATAAAATTATCATTTTCACATATTTAACAATAAAAATGTATGGATGTATAACATTTAATCAATTTAATAACTTTTTATAATTTAAGGGTGCGTGGAAAATGCTAGCTTTCAAATATTTTTGTACATTTAACAACATTTAAATATCTAGGTGCATGAGGCTATTTACCCTTGTATTCTATTATTATTATTAAGATAAAACCGTGATCAAACAAAACTTTTTCTTACTTCTTTATGAAATATATTTTTGTCACTACGAAGTGGGAAGCCCTTGTTGGGTCTGAGATTCCCATGTGCTGACTTGGCAGTGAAATGAATGCCAAAGAGGTGATGATGACGTGCTTTCGCCTGAGCTCCGATGAACCTGCAAGAAGGGGATCGCAACAGAGGGGGTGCCTCTGGGTCCCACTCCAATGCATAAATGAGTATACCGTGTGTATGAACTCAAAACGTAATGAACGTATGTAAAGCAAGAGCATTTATAGAGTTAGGATATCAAACCGTTATAGGCAGCTGAATATCTTTGTAAATATTGTGTCGGTAAAGATTAAGATAGTAGATATTACGGTCATGACGTAATATTGCAGTTACCTTATGTAATCTTTATAGAATATGTGCTCGATATACGCGGGATATCGTGACCATATACTTGATGTCGGTTTGTGGGACCAGAGTTGAGAGGTTTGACTCTCTTGACGAGAGCTCCCCTGGCGAGCAGTAGGAGGCTTTGGCCTTGGCCGATGGCGACCTAAGATAGAGCTTTGGTATCCACTTTAGTTAGGGTTTGGTACTGGACCGCTTTGTGAGTGTCAGATTACCCTTACTGTGGGCTGACCCGGTTATGAGTGATATGGGTTTTACCCCTGCAAAGTTATTGAGCATTCAAGGCCTTTTCCATATTGGGCCGTCACTATCAATACCCAACATTTGCCCCCGAAGCTTGAGTGAAGTTGCTTTGGTCAAGCTTGATTCTGTGATAGAGTTTGAGATAGTGACTATTGGACTGAATCTTTTGCTGTCTTTATTTGCTATTTGTGCCTTTTGACGCTCCGTATCCTTTGGCGAGCAGTTTTTTGGTCGCTTAGAGTTTATGGAATGTTTGATTCCTTACCCTCTTAGGCGAACGCTCTGGGTTTACGGGGTTTATGGATGCTCATTCATTACTCTTTAGGCGAGCACTACCGTCAAGGGGATTTTAGGAGAGGCTTGGTGTAGCTTTTGGCGATCACCTTTTTGTGTAAGGTCTCAAGCATTTAATGAAGGCACTGTTATCAAGAAGTTGAACGGGCATTTGAGGCATGTCTGTCTCTTAGTCTTCCGTAACCAGAGGGTAGGCTGACAGTTTTTCATACTGTTTCAACTGTTTGTCTCCCCAATGCGACACATGGAATTCTGACATTGCTTCGATTTTACCCAAAAGGGTGTAATAATTATCTGAGTCGTTTCAGACGTGCTTGTTCGTTTTCCTCCATTTTGGCTATAAAAAAGCGAACTTTGTCATTTAGTCCTTTACGCACTCAAGCCATTTTCACTCCAAAGTTCATATTTTCTTCAGACCTCTGTTTCAACTTTGCCTTTCTCTCTTTTCGAACTCAAAAAAGCTTCTTCTTCTACCATGGCTTCCAAGAATCAATCGTCTGGAAAGGGATCATCCAACAAGTCCTCTTCCGCCCAACCTTCTTCTGGATAGATGGTTTCGGCCAGGGCTGCAAACGTCCCTTTGTCCATTAGGGATGACTCTTCCCCGGCGCAGGGCTAGAGAGTTCCTGCACCCAAGCCAATTTTTGGGCAATCGACCGCCACACCGGTGGCAGTGGACGTGCCTGACGCGAATATCCCCGTCTTCTCTCCGACAGGTAATTGTCTATGTCTTCTTTTTCCTCCTTTTTATTATTTTTGTATTGTTCTTGACATGCCATGGTGTTTTTAGTAGATATCAAGCCCAATGAGTTGAAGCCAACTCAGTTCAAGGCGGTGGTCGCCTTGAATGGCTTGGGAGAAGCAAATGCCCCTAGGTACCCGGGTTTAGGTATGCATTATCCTCGCGAAGGAGAGATTTACTTTTATGCCGCTCAAGTCTATGCTGGGTTGCGTTTTCCTCTCTGCTACGATTTAAAGGAGCTCTATTGCTACTATGGGTACGCCCTACGCAACTGGTGTCCAATGCCATTAGGATGTGGGTTGGGTTTAAGCTTATGTGTTTACGTCAAGGATGGGCGTATTCACTGGCTCTGTTTCAGTGTTTTTACCGATTGGCTGTCGGGGCGAACCATCTTCATCATTTCCAGACCCGCTGGCCAAAGTTCGAGGAATGAAGGGGTCATGCTTGAAACTGGAACGTCCATTTTCTCCTGGTGGATGGCTTTCGTGCTACCAACTCCAATTACAAGAAGTTTTTCTTCTTTTGCAAGGGTAGTGTGCCATGGGAGTTTTCTCAGTCGGAAAGGGATACTCCTCCGAGCTTTGGAGAGCTGTCGGGGAGTGATCGGAACGCTATTGATGACTTCTTCAGACTTCATAGGCAACCAGACTTCTGTTCAATCCGCTTAGTGGCGTAAATTTCAGAGTCGAGGATTAGGTTGGCGGGTATTCATCAGTCTACACCTGTATCTATTGATTGGGTAAATTTCTGACCTCTTTTCTTTGTTGGTTGTAGGCACTCGGGGACCTAAACTCATCAGTCTGTTTTCCAAGCAGGCTAACGCGGGGTTGTCCGCTGCCCAAGCGTCGTTGAGTCCTCCTCCTCCTCCTTCTAGGCGTGCTTCCTAGTGCAAGCCTGAGGAGGAGAAATTTGTGGCCGCTTCTGGCGATCGCCAAAGAGGTATGCATACGACTGTCTTTTGAGTTTCCTTTCTTTGTTTCAATCTTAGATTTAATACCTTTGTTGACTGTTTTTCAAGGAAAGCTGAGGCAGCTCCGAGTCCTGCTCCCGCTAAGAGGGCCAAGAGTTCTAATGAGGTGCGCCTAACTTCCTCAGGGGGCTCTGCTATTTCCCGGGGCAAGGTCCCTACCACCGGAGAGGTCGCCGCGCCTGCCTCTGATGTTGCTGCTCCCAACCCCTCAAAGGGGGTTGGGGATCGGAAGAGGGTTCAGACCCTTGGTGCCTCTACGGGCACCACCAAGCCTCCCTTCGTCGGGGATTACTGCCCCTTGGTGGGCTTATTTCAATCGCGAAGGTGGTGGACCAGTGGGGTCTCTGAGCCCCTTGGAATAATCTCCAGAAGGTGGAGATTTTGGACAAGTTGATGCTGCGAGGTAACCCAGACCTTTACATGCATTTGCTTGATGGGATCATTCCCCCTCGGGAATGGTTGGAGGTCCCTTCCGACCTTACTAACATCAAGGGTGTCATGAGGTCACATTTTGAACGGGTCGGTGTTAGGATATAAGTGTGTCTAACACTTATGTTTAGGATCAATATGTAAATATTGTTGCTTGAGGCCCAAACATCAATTAGTTTAGTATTAGGGACTTAGTTGCAATTCTCGGTCGGTACTGTTTTGTCTGTTCTCGCCTACTTTACCTTATATCTGTTGCACTGTTGAACAATTCTATCAATCAAGTTATCATCTTTGATTCAGAGAGCTTTCTTCATCTTCTTCCTCGCCTTACCTTTCTTCTTCTCAAACCCTAAATCCAAACATGGTATCAGAGCTCGATCGAGCCTGAAATCTTCTCCTTTCAACCTTCCTTCTTGATTCATGGAAGAATCTAGCCCTGCCTTCGCCAACAAGAAAGTAGCTCAGCTACTTGGTGAGGAGAATTTCCAGCAATGGAAACAGCAGGTTCTACTATCTGTAAGAGGGTATAACCTGGAAAGCCATCTCCATGGAGCTAACGTACCTCAGTTTTTGGAAGATGAAACTGGGGCTGCTGTCCCAAATCCTGCATACACGAAGTTCCTCCAGCAGGACAGCTCCCTCGCGTCTTGGCTTCTTGCCTCTGTCTCCTCTCAGGTCAGTAGGGGTCTTATAGGGTGTATGTCAGCTGATGCCATTTGGCAAAAGATTCATAGAGATTTTTCATCATCGTCCACCACCAGAATCATGCATTTATATGATAGACTTAAGGTTAGGAAGCATGTTCATCAACCTATGAGAGACTACCTCACTGAAATACAAACCACATGTGATAGTTTAGCTAGCTGTGGTCACCCTATAGAAGAGATGCAACAAATCTCGATTATTTTGAATGGGGTAAAGGGTCAATATGATAATGTCATTGCTGTCATTCATGCTAGCCAAAATCCTTACACTATCGCTTCTGTGAGTTCTGTGTTATTAGATGCTGAGTCTAGGCAGTCTGACCTCTTATTTGATGCTAGTGCTAGTGTCAACATAGCTTCTGCTAAGGTTCCCAACCCTAGTAAGCCCCCTGTGTCGTATGCTGAAAACAACTCTGGTAGCATGTCTGGTCTCCTCCCCTCACCCCAACCCACAAACCAAAATGCTCAGTCATTTTCCTATGGTCCCCCACCATTTGGTAATCAACAATCTGGGAGGGGTAGGGGGCGTGGTAGGGGCTTTGGAAATAGCAGACTCCAATGCCAGCTGTGTGGAAAATTTGGGCATTTGGTGCACAGATGTTTCCACAGGTTTAATGTACAATTTACTGGTGTGACTGATCATCAGTCCAACTCTCCTGCACCTTCAGCAAACCTGGCTGCTTATGACACTGAGCCTGACCCTTACCAACATCAACAACTGAACCAACCCTACCTTCCACCTCAGCTGCACAAAGTTCAGAATCAATCTCAACCACCTCAGACCACAACCATCCATCCTCCTAACACCCAAACACACTCTGTCTTGCAGTACTCACCCTATCCATCACCCTTACCACCTATCTACCCCTACATGATGGCCCCCCCATGTTACCCACCTCAGCCATATCAAGTTTTTCCAAATCCTCAGCCTCAACTGAACCCCATCCTTACTCAATTAGCATCACCTCAACCCCCTCAAGCCAATCACCTGTTATCCAGCAGCCATAACCCAGCCACCTCTGATGGCAGCTGGTTCCCAGATTCAGGAGCCACGAACCACCTGACGAATGCTCAGCCTTTCCAGAACATGAGTTCTCCTTATTCTGGCCCAGGTAAGGTCTTAGTGGGAAATGGCTCTACTCTTGATATTTCTGCTATTGGTTCTTCTACTTTACCTTCCACTGGAAAACTATTACTCTTAAATAACTTACTTTACACTCCTGCTGTCACTAAAAACCTGTTTTCTGTATCTCAGTTTTCAAAGGATAATCAGGTTTATTTTGAATTTCACCCATCGCATTGCCTGATCAAGGATTCACTCTCCAACAAGGTGCTGCTCAAGGGTTATGAGTCTGGGGGTCTCTATCGTTTAGACTTCTCTAGTCTTAGGTCTAAGTCTAATAATTTAGTCGAGTCTGCTACTGTTAGTCCAGATCAGTGTTTGAACCTTTCTACTGAATTTCAGTCTTTTTGTAATAATGCAGTTTTATCTGCTCAAAACTCTGCCTTTCCAGTTATTAGTAATGACAATTCTGCTGCATGTGATGTTTATCATGGTACCTCTGTTTCTCTTCCTGCTTATAATGATGATGTCTCTGATGATTCTTCTGTTGTCACCTGTTTTAATAGTGCATCCTCTAATGCATTACCTGATTTTGAAATAAGCTGTTTTCTCAGCTCTTTGAAAACAACTGATCCTTCTCACCTATGGCACATGAGGTTAGGCCACCCATCTAGGAATATTCTTGTTAACTTCTTGAGATTACAAAATCTGCCCACTAAACACATATCCTCTGAGTGTGCTGCCTGTGCAGTGGGTAAGAGTAAGACCCTCCCTTATCAACCTTCAGAAACTGTCTACTCTCGTCCACTCGAAATGGTTCAGGTAGATCTTTGGGGTCCTGCCCCTTTCTCCTCTAGTAACTGCAATTACTATCTTAGTATTGTTGATGCCTTTTCTAGATTTACTTGGATTTACTTTCTGAACCGTAAGTCTGATGCTACTAAAGCCTTCTGTGAGTTTCATCTCTTAGCAGAAAAGCAGTTTGGCATGAAGCTCAAGGCTGTGCAATCTGATGGAGGAGGTGAGTTCCACTTTCTTACTACATACTTAGCTCAGTATGGCATAGTTCATAGGATCACCTACCCATATTCAAGCCAACAAAATGGCATGGTGGAGCGTAAGCACCGCCATATTGTTGAATTGGGTCTGACACTGCTTGCACAGTCATCCGTCCCTCTTCACTACTGGACGGATGCCTTCTCCACTGCTGTTTTCCTAATTAATCGCTTGCCTTCCAAGACTCTGGAGAACTGTTCTCCTCATGAGCTTATTTTCAATACCAAGCCTGACTACTCCTTTCTGAGAGTCTTTGGCTGCTTATGCTTTCCCCACCTGAGACCTTACAGGTCTCACAAGTTGTCCTTCAAATCAGAACCTTGTGTATTCATTGGGTTTTGTTCTGACCACCATGGCTATAAGTGTCTCTCTTCATCTGGAAGAGTTTACGTGTCACGAAATGTTGTCTTTCATGAGACAACATTTCCTTTCAGTGACACCACAGGACCTTTCTATGCTTCAAACACACCAAAAGCCTCCACTCCTTCCAAACCATTTTTCATACCCTGTGACCCATTCTTCCAACAACCCACCTCTGTTCCCTCTACTATCACTCATTCCTCAGGACCTCCTGTGCATGCCCACACGTCGGGGGAGTCCAGCTTACCCTCCACCACACCCTCCCAAAACATCACTTCTACTCAGCCTCCCTCTGCACCTGGTCCTGCTCCTGACCTTAGCTCCCCTACGGAGGTCTGTAGATATGTCCCTTCTGGTTCTACCCTTGTTCCCATTTCTGACCCGTTTTCCTCTGCACCACCACCACCAGCTCACTCTGATCAGTCCTTCCCCACCTCCCCACAAGCCCATCCACCCTCATCCTCTCGGCCCTCTCGCCCCAAATCTTCCACCAATGTTCATCCTATGCAGACCAGGTCTAAATCTTCCCTTCATGAGATGTCCACTTCACTTGCCCTATCCACAGACTTGACTAACTCTGAGCCTCGTAGCATTCACGAAGCTCTTCAGTCACCTCATTGGTTTAAGGCTGTGCAGGAAGAGCTTACAGCTCTTACTGCCAACAACACCTGGACTCTTGTTTCCCTACCTACAGGTCGTATACCTATAGGTTGTAAATGGATCTTTAAAATCAAAAGAAATGCAGATGGGGCTGTTGTCAGATACAAGGCCCGTCTTGTTGCCAAAGGTGTTTCCCAAAAACCAGGCTTTGATTTTCAGGAAACCTTCAGTCCTGTCATTAAATCTGCCACTGTTCGTATTGTTCTGTCCTTAGCTCTCACTCATAAATGGTGTATCAGACAGGTGGATATTAACAATGCTTTTCTTCATGGTGACCTCCAAGAGGAGGTCTACATGACACAGCCTCCTGGTTTTGAGGTTCACTCTAATACTCCTAACCTGGTTTGCAAATTTCAAAAAGCTTTATATGGTCTTAAACAGGCTCCCAGAGCCTGGTTTGAAAAACTGAAGTTTTTTCTTCTGAACTCCCTTGGTTTTCATGTTTCAACCTCAGATAGTTGCCTCTTTATCAAATCTGCCTCTGATTCTTTCGTGTTACTTCTTGTTTATGTGGATGACATTGTTATAACTGGCACTTCTGTTAATCTTGTTTCTAAAATTGTTGACTCTATAAATGCTCAGTTTCAGCTGAAAGATCTGGGAAACCTGAACTACTTCCTTGGCATGGAAGTAGTTTCAGGTGATGACTTTATTCTGTTAAATCAGAAAAAGTACATTCAGGAACTCCTGGATAAGGTAGGTCTGAAAGATGAATCTGAATTTCCCACTCCAATGACAGGTACTTGTTTGTCTAAGTCAGGTATGTCTTCCTGTTCTGATCTCTTTCATGATGAAACTCTATATAGGAGCACAATAGGTGCTCTGCAACATGTCTGTGTCACTCGACCAGACATTCACTTTTCAGTGAACAAACTGAGTCAGTTTATGCAGGCACCAAATAACAGCAACTGGAAGGTTGTTATTCATGTGCTGAGATACCTCAAAGGCACTCTCAATCATGGTCTGTTGTTCAGACCAACACCCTCGCCTGTCACAGACATCACTCTTACCTCCTTCTCTGATGCTGACTGGGGTGGTGATCAAACTGATCGCCGCTCCATCTTAGGGCATTACCTTCTCCTGAATGGTAATCCCATAATATGGAGCTCTAAGAAACAGACAGTAGTCTCTAGGTCGAGTGCAGAGGCTGAATTTAGGGCCATTGCCAATGCCATGTGTGAGATCATGTGGGTCCAATCCCTTCTCAAGGAAATTGGTCTTCACACACCCACTGCACCTGTCATCTGGACAGACAACACAAGTGTTGTAGCTTTGTCTGAGAACCCCATCCATCACTCCAAGATGAAACATGTAGAGATTGATCTCTTCTTCATCAGAGAGAAAGTTCAAAATGGGGATGTCTTAGTCAACTTTATTCCAGCTTCAGAACAGACATCTGACATCTTGACCAAGCCTCTGACAGAAAAAATTTTCATTCCCTGCAGAAAAAAACTTGGAGTCTTCTCACTGGAGGAACTGGAGGATCGTGGTGTCTCCCCATTCCTTCAGCTTGGTTCCACTGCTCAATGAACTTCCCACACAGTCTGTACGTTTATTGTTTCTCTGTTTACTTAGTAACTTGCCTTGTCCTATGAGCTTTGGGACAGCCATATGTTTGTTATCTAAGTTTTCCTGTTGACTGCACCTCTGTAATTTTTTGAACCTCTGTCTGTTCTTATGCATGACTGATCAACTCTATCTTGTTTCAATTAGTGCTTGTAATCTTGGTATGTTCTCGTCTGATTTCCATGTCTAGCATATACCTGAGTATCGCCTGTCATGTGTGCATTTCTCTCTTCTCTGATCATAAGCCTTGCCTTTGTGCATCACTGAATATATCTCTGAAGAAAAAAAAAAAGAAAAAAACTGCTGCATTAACCATGGCATAGGGTATGGCTTGAGTCCAAAAACTGAGTGAAATCAAATATTAAATGACAAAGTCATACTGAGGTTTTCACTCTTGAGGATGAAAAGATCAAGGCTCAAACCTTGCAGTCATACTGATAAGATAGGAGCTCAAACTCCTCTATCATGTTATGAATCTCTCAATTTTTCAAGACATTCCAAATGAATGAACAAAGCATCAGTTAAAATGATTATATTAGTATGTCTGATGCACTTTGGCAACAGTTTACTGATCTGGAATAGAGAGAATCATGCATATGATTGTGAATACTTTGTACTGCTTTTCGTGTTTTTTCAGACTTGTTCATGATCTTAGATTACAGACATTAATCGCCCTATGATCAGAGTTCTGATTACCCATACTAAAGATAGCATAGATGCTAAAACAATTGCATAGTGCATCTCAGCTAGGAGAACTCAGCCATACTACGTATTCTGCTCAGATGTGTCAATAAGGAACAGGCAAGTACTTCGTTCCAGAGAATGGATTTACTGCAGACTGTCAAATTTCAGGGAAAATCAAGTTTCGGATCAGCTCACGTCACTCATACTTTGAAGATTTGGCGACCACGAGTACAGTTGGCGACCACAATGACAAGATTAAGTTCATTTGGCGACCAAATGTTCATTTGGCGACCACAATAACAATATCAAGTTCAGTTGGCGACCACGAGTGCTTTTGGCGACCAAAGATCAAGTTTCAAAGACAAGATCAAGCATAGGGAATGTTAGGATATAAGTGTGTCTAACACTTATGTTTACGATCAATATGTAAATATTGTTGCTTGAGGCCCAAGCATCAATTAGTTTAGTATTAGGGACGTAGTTGCAATTCTCGGTCGGTACTGTTTTGTCTGTTCTCGCCTACTTTACCTTATATCTGTTGCACTGTTGAACAATTCTATCAATCAAGTTATCATCTTTGATTCAAAGAGCTTTCTTCATCTTCTTCATCGCCTTACCTTTCTTCTTCTCAAACCCTAAATCCAAACAGTCGGATCGTGGGGGAGCTCGCCGATAAGCAAGTTGACTTGCTTATTGACCTGGAGCAGTTCCGGAGCTTGGGGTTCACTTCTGATCAGATGGAGGACCTGAAGAATAGGGCTGAGGCGGACACCGATTTGGTGGAGTATGCTCGCTGGGAGTATTTTGAGAAGGAGAAGAGGCTGCTCGACACCCTCAAGGAAAGGGAGGATCAAATGGCTCTCGCCGAGGACAAGCGGGTGAGCGCTGAGCTCCAGATCAAGGAGGCTGATCAGTACTCTGTTCGGCTAGAGGCAGAGAATGCTGACCTCAGGGTTCAACTGAAGGAGTCATGGGCGTGAAGGGATGTCTCAGAGGCGAAGAATGAGCAGCTCGCCTCAAAGTTGAAGATTGTCCCATCCCCCAGAGCGTGGTCGATGACTTTAAGAAGTCTGAGGAGTTCTCTGACTCCTCCTTGGAGGTTATGAAGGTCGAGGTGGCTGCCTACCTCCAGGTCCTGGTCGATGAGATTCAGGGGATTGATCCCAAGTTTCCTCTCCGGGAGGTGAACTATCTCTATTACTTCATTGAGAGTGGCTACACCAAGGAGGCTCCTGCTGCTGTTGGCGAGGAGGCTGCCCCCGGGGCCGAAAAGGAAGCTGCTGCCCCCGACGAACCCAGACATTAATTTCCCGAGCTCCCCAGGCAATCGAGTTGTTATTCTTTCTTTTTGATAATCACTTTTACTTCCCTTTGTTTTTTGGGAAAGTTTGTAATTATCTTTTTTTATATCAGACTCGGTTATTATTTTAATAATATTGAACGCCTTTATATTCATAAGCCTTTATTCTTGTTTGACTTTGAATGTGTTCGGCTGTTCTTCCAATGTCTTTCTCATTTGAATGCTTTAGGAAGTTTCACCATACTTGTTTTCAACTTCTCTTTAACTTATGTATGATAGTCTCGCCATATAGGGTCTTGGACCTTTCCTTAGTCTTAGAAGGAAGGATGGTGATTCTTTATAGATCCATCTATTCCCTTCACCAAAGTCTCTTAAGGGAACTGTTGCTCGAGGATTATACCTTTAAGGAAACTATCTTTCTTTATGGATTTGCTCCTATTTTTTAAGGTTTTAGTCCTTTGGAGTGTTCGCCTAATCGTGGGGAACTGTTGCCCAAGACTTACTTGCCTTTTAGTAAGTAGACGCCTTAGATTCGTTCGCCCACCTTCTTGTGCTTGACTTGTAAAGGAACCGCTACCCTCGATATGAGTTCGTTCGCTTTGTATATCAAGTCTTAGTTTTTTCCCAATTTATAAGGGAATTGTTACCTTAACGGTTCGTTCGCCTTTTATATCAGGTCTTCTGCCCGATTTTGATATTAGGTCTTTTGCCCGATTTTGATATCAGGTGTTTTACCTGATTTTGATCTCAGGTCTTTTACCTAACTTCCGCATTAGGCCTTTCGCCTAATTTTGGCATTAAGTCTTTCGCCCGATTTTGATATCAGGTCTTTTGCCTGATTTTGGTCTTAGGTCTTTTTGCCTAACTTTCACATTAGGTCTTTCGCCTAATTTTGGCATTAGGTCTTTCACCCAATTTTCTCATCAGGTCTTTTGCCTGATTTTGATCTCATGTCTTTTTGCCTAACTTTCACATTAGGTCTTTCGCCCAATTTTAACATCAGGTATTTTGTCTGATTTTGATCTTAGGTCTTTTTGCCTAACTTTCACATTAAGTCTCTCGCCTAATTTTGGCATTAGGTATTTCGCCCAATTTTGACATCAGGTCTTTTGCCTGATTTTGATATCAGGTCTTTTTGCCTAACTTTCACATTAGGTCTTTCGCCTAATTTTTGCATTAGGTCTTTCGCCCAATTTTGACATCAGGTCTTTTGCCCGATTTTGATATCAGATCTTTTGCCTAACTTTCGCGTTAGGTATTTCGGCTAATTTTGGCATTAGGTCTTTCGCCTGATTTTGATATCAGGTCTTTTGCCTGATTTTGTTATCAGGTCGTTTTGGGAAATGAACTGTTACCCTGATGGTTCGTTCACAATCCTCTTTTTTCCCTTCTTTGGGACCTTTCGTTTTGGTTCAACTGACTATGTTTTATATGAAGGAATGATTTGTTTTATTGACATAACATTTTGATTACAAATTATGCATAAAAACTCCTTAAATGTTCGGAGTTAAATGGACGAGGTAACCTTACACCTTCCGTTGTTTCCAAGTAGTAGGACCCTAGGGCGACAATCTCAACTACTTTATATGGACCCTCCCATTTAGCTGAGAGTTTGTTTTGGATGTCCAATTTTGTGAATTCATTCCTTCGCATAACCATCTTCCCCACGCAAAATTGGCGAGCACTGACTTTTCTGGTTGAAGTATCGAGCGGCCGCCAGTCGCATTTTAGCTTGGGCATTGTCTGATCGCCATCGCTTTTCTTCTGCAAGATTTGAGGTATGTTCTGCGCTTGATTTCATTTGCTTCAGTATTAAAGTGTAGGATCTTGTGGGTAGGCACCGCTATTTCGGCGGGTGCTACTGCTTCCGATCCGTACACTAAACTGAATGGCGTTTCCCCCTTGCTGTTTTGGGTGTTGTTCCAACAGCCCACAATACATTATCCATCTCTTCTGCCCAGTTTCCTTTGAAGGCTCGAACTCGTTTTTTGAGTCCTGTCAGGACAACTTTGTTGACGTCTTCGGCTTGTCCATTCGTTTGAGGATGGTGTACCGAGCTGAATCTGTGATCGATATGCTATTCTTCATAGAGCCACTTGAGCTCTTTTCCCACGAACTGTGGACCATTATCGCTTATGAGTATTTTGGGGACGCCAAACCGCGAAAATATGTGGATTTTCAAGAACTTGATCACTTGAAATTCGATCGTGAAGGCCAAAGCTTTCGCCTCTATCCACTTGGTAAAGTAATCGATCGCCACGATGATGTGGGTTCTTTGCCCAGTGCTGATGGGAAAGGGGCCTGAGATGTCTATTCCCCATTGGGCAAAAGGCCAAGCGCCCGCCATTGGGGGGTAGCAGCGTTGGTGGTCGACCGGATCGTTGTGCGAACTATTGACAATTCGCGCACTTTTTTGTTAATTCCACTGCGTCTTTGCTCAAGATTGGCCAGTAATAGCCTAGTCTGAAAATTTTGTGTGTTAATGAGTGTGCACCTTCATGGCATGCGACGACTTCTTCGTGAGCTTCGCGAAGATCTCTTTCTTTCTCGGTATGAGAGATGCACCTTAGATAGGGAGTTGAATATCATCGCCTATAAAGCTCTAAATCTATGAGAAGATAACTTACGGTTAGGCAGCTTATTTTCGTGGACTCGCTTTTGTCTTCTGGCAGTATTCCTTCTTTCAAGAAGTTCTGGAATGGAGTCATCCAGTTGTATTGCCCTTGAATGTTGAAGACTTCTGCTCGGTTGTCGAGGACCGAATATAGAGTTCCAGAAATGGCACATCCTGTATTTTTGTTCCCCTGAAGGCCAGTTTGCTCAGAGAGTCAGCTAGCTGGTTGTCTTGGCGAGGAATAGACTCAATCGTGAAAGTTGAGAAATCGGCGATGAGATTTTTAGCGTACTCGAGGTACTTTTTCATCTTTTCCCCCTTTGCTTCATAAGTTCCATTGATTTGATTGACGATTAGCTCTGAATCACACTTTCTTTGAGTGACGTTATGCCCATTCCTTTAGCGAGTTGCAGTCCAGTGATAAGAGCTTCATATTCGGCCTCATTGTTGGTCGCCTTAAAAGTAAGGGCGATCGTATATTTTAGAGGCTCGCCCTCAGGGGGGATGAGAATTAATCCTCCCCCCGAGCCTTCTCTTTAAGAGGATCCATCAGTATAGAGTTCCCAACCTTTGCTTGTATCTTCTGACCGACTCTGCCAATTTTCTGCTTCTGCTAGACCATTGCCAATACTTTCCACTATGAAATCTGTCAATGCTTAACCTTTGATGGCCGTTTTCGGCGCAAATTTGATCTTGAATTCGCTCAACTTGACTGCCCATTTAACCATTCTTCCTGAAGAGTCTGGCTTCAGTAGGAAGTGTTGGTGAGGCTGGTTGGTGAGGACTGTAATGGTGTGAGCGTGGAAGTACGATCTTAACTTTCTAGCAGCAATAACTAAGGCATAGAGATACTTTTCAATCTCGATATATTTTATTTCACTTGAATTAAAAAATTTGCTTACAAAGTATACTGGACTCTGCTTATTTTCTTATTCTCTTATTAAAATTGCACTGCTGCAACCTCGCTAATACTTATATAAAGAAAGAGTTGTTCGCCGGGAATGGGCTTTGCCAAAGGTGGGAGTGTTTGCAGGTGCTGCTTTAGAGATTGAAAGGCAGCCTCACACTCCGGTGTCCACTCGAACTTGCGGTTTGCCCGGATAGTCTTGAAGAACGGGAGAGACCTGTCACTCGCCCTTGAGAGAAAGCGATTGAGTGCGGCCAGACGATCATTCAGACATTGAACTTCCTTGTGACAAGTTGGGGACTTCATTTCCTCAATGGCTTTGAGTTTTTCGGGGTTCACCTCTATTCAACGTTCGCTTACCATGAATCCCAGGAATTTGCCTGATCTTACTCCAAAGGCGCATTTTGCTGGGTTTAGGCGAACGTTGTGCCTCTTCTTGCATTCGAATGCTTCGCGGGGGTCTTCTGTATGAGGGCTTCCCTTTATTGTCTTGATGAGAATGTCGTCCACATAGGCCTCCATGTTGCGCCCCAGCATTTCTTGGAACAGTCGGTTTACCGTTCGCTGATTGGTTGCCCCTGCATTGATTAGTCTGAAGGGCATCACCTTGTAGCAAAGCATGTCTCCGTCTGCATAGAAGGTTTTATGGGCTTCATTGGCCGGGTGCATTCAGATTTGATGATAACCTGAATAAGCGTCCATAAAGCTCAGCATTTCATGACCAGAGGTTGCATCTACCAGCTGATCGATTCGAGGAAGGGAGTATGAATCTTTTGGGCAAGCCTTGTTCAAGTCGCGGAAGTCGACGCACATTCTCCACTTTCCATTTGATTTCTTTACGAGCACTGGGTTGTCGACCTAGCTTTGAAATTGCACCTCCCTAACGAAATTGGCTTCAAGCAGTCGACTTACTATTTGCCTGAACGCCAAGCACTTGTCTAACCCGAATGACCTTCTCTTTTGAGCGATTGGATTGATCGAAGGATCTATCCTTAGATCGTGTGACACTATATCGGTGCTTATGTTTGGCATGTCACTGGACTTCCATGCGAACAGTTCCTTATATTCTTTCAAGAGGGCAGTCAGGGCACTTCCTTGGTCGTCGTTCAAGGCGGTCCCAATGCGCACCTTCTTTTCTAGACCATCGATTTCGACCTCTGCTAATTCTTCCATAGGGGTTGGACGAGGTTGGTCCTCACGCGGGTCAACCTCTGTCTCGATAGCGAGGGTTTCCCTTTGGTTCTTCCTGCGAAGGCAGTTCACATAGCATTGACGTGAGGATGGCTGATCGCCTAGAACTTCTCTGATCCCATTCGGTGTGGGGAACTTAATTTTCTGGTGGACTGTGGAGGCCACGATCTTATGAGTATTGATGGTGGTCCTCCCCAGGATGGCGTTGTACGAGGTAGGAGCGTCGACCACTATGAAGGTGACCGATACCTTTATGTGTTCCATCCTTCGCCCAAACTTACCGGCAGGGTTATGACTCCTAGGGGATTAGTTGTTCTCCCAGCAAAACCGATGAGGGGGAAGTCGACTCGGTTGAGGTCTTTCTTGGATTTTCCCAATTATTCGAAGGCGTACAGGAACAGGATGTCTGTCGAGCTTCCTCCGTCAATCAGAATCCTTTTCATATCGCAGTCGTCCACTTCAACCGTGATGACTAGAGCATCATTGTGCAAAGTGGTGACATGTGCCAGGTCTTCCTCAGAGAATGAGATGATGCAATCTTCTTCAGGCCGAGGTCTCTTGCCCAGTTGGACAACTGTAGAGATTTGGGCGGCATAAACTTCTCACGCATTGGACCCCTCGCCTCCGACACCAAACCGTCCTGCAATTAGGTTTATCACCATCCTGCTCTGGGATGGGCCAGATTGCTCTGGCGGAGCTGGCGAGTGGGCTCTATGTGGGGGCGTTCGGTTTCTATCTCGTCCGGCCACAAATTCTTTTAGCATGCCTCTCTGGATCAACTTCTCGATGTCGCGCTTGAGAACACGACAATCATCGGTCTTGTGGCCTTTGGCCTTACGATATCGGCAATAGCTCTCTGTGTCCTTTCCCATTGACTTAGTACTTTTCCGGGGCATTGGTGGCCTTGCTAGAGACCTTCTTTCCATCTCGACTAGTACCGCCGAGATCTGCCTGTTTAAAGACATGAAATACTCTGGGACCTCTGGATGCCTTGGTCCTAGGGTTTCTGATCTGGGATTTTCTCGACCCTTTTTATCCTTCCTACCATCGCGTCGAGGCTCTGGAACCACCCTTGGCGAGGTTGTCACGAAATTGGCTTCAGAGTTCGCCCTTTCCAGTTCTATGAAACCTTTCGCCCTCACTGCTAGCTCATCCAATGTCTCTATCTCTTGAACGTGGTAGTTGTTGCGCATTTTTCTTGCGGCTTTGTTAGTCACATCAAGTTCTCTATAAAAGGCTCGAATAATCTCCCCATCTGTGACTCGACGATCTATTTCTGTAACGTTTTTGTGAAAACGTCCGTAAAAGTCGGCCAATGTTTCTCCTGGATGTTGTTTGACGACGTCCAAGGAGACCACATTGTTCAGCAATTGGCGCTCGCCCATATATCGCTCCAAGAATTTTCTCTTTAGCTCGGACCAAGTCCATATTGATCATGTAGGGAGGCCGAAGAACCAGGACGACGCCGAACCCGAAAGGGTCGACGAAAATAATAGGGCTAAGTGATTCTCATCATTCGATTTACCCAATAGAGAAGCTTCATGCTTGTTGACATGGATTATGAGATCTCCTTCGCCACTGTATTCAAGGATGGCCCTTGGGACTACATCCTTTGGAATTTTGACAGTTACCAGGTAAGTGGTGAAGGGATGAGTTGATCGCTCCTGGAAGGGAGACATGACGGTTCCACGCTGTTCCTTGAGTCTCTTACTAATAAGTTCCTCAATTTGGTCAAGAGTTATTGATATGATTAACTCAACTTACAAAATGAAAATATTTTATTTTTGTTATTAATATAAATATTATTCAATTTACTTTTTTGTATAACGTTTATTATTTATAGTATATTCATTACATTTATGTTAAATTCATTTAATAATAGCACTATAAAAAAATTTATTTACAAAATTTTTATTTAGTAATAGTTAATTGTTTCTTATTTTTTACTTATTTATTTTCTTAGTTAAAAATATGTGAAAAATATATACACAAACATAACTTAATAAATTATATATGCATATACACTATTTAGAATACTATTAGTTTTATTTTGTATATAAAAAAATTACTTCAAATATAATAATAATTACTAAATAGCAATATTAAATAATTATTTTACAAACTTTTATGAAAAGTATCATTTTATTTTAATTTTATAATTATAAATACATAAATGAAAATCTAACATGTGTATTTATATATGCTTAATTTTAAAACAAATTAATATTATTGTATTATAATTTTCTTTTTAACAACAAACATGAGTGTGTACACATTTAAAACTTTTGTTTAAACTTTTATTTTAAATTTATAAATAAAATAAATAGTTATATATTTGAATTATTGGAAAAAAATATACATTTACTATATATTTAGTTCAGTTTTTAATTAACTTAGTTATTGTTGTTTATCATATTTTCCATTATAAATATTATGTACTTTCAACACTTAATTCATTTTTTAAGTTTAAGTAAGGTAAACTATAATTATAAATTAGGATTAAATATAGTTTATATATCATAAGTCTTGTTTATCATTTATTTATTTCATTATTGTTTTTTTTTTTAAATGTTGTGTTTTCATTCTTATTTATTTATTTCACTCTTAATTTTTGTGTAATTTTCCAAAGTCAATTGTTAGGTGCAAAATTGCAATTTACTATTGTTTGAAAGCAAAGTTTAATTTAACATGCTTATAAATGTAACATATTTTGAAATTGAAGGTGGAGCTTTTAATTAATTTTAGAGTGTCCTTGTGGATGTGAGAGAATGATGACATGAATGTAACTTCAATTTTTTTACATGGACCAATCAAATTAAATTATTATGACAATATAATAGAGAAAATTGTATTTAAAGCTTACCTGTCAAAATTATAGTATAATTAGTCAAATTAATATATATAAATAGATAGTGTGAAATCAGAAGTACAATCGGTGTGAAATTGCACACTAAAATTTCAATGGGGGACTAATTTGGTGTATAAACGGTTTTTGTTTTAGTGATTCCACTGCGTGTTATATCAGTTAAGGTAGTCAGATATTTTGAGTTTTGACATATTCAATCAACTATTTATTTATAGTGTGTTACATTATATATAAAGTAGATATATCAAAAGTGTATCTCCGTATAAAAAAAAGTTGTTTATGCTGCAATTAGTAGCTAGCTTTTAATAACACTTTGAAAATGTCGCAAATAAATAACACACTTTTCAAAAGAATTAAGGAAAACAACATCTCGTTAAGTTATGCCAAGGGTGCCATGCACATGCACATGCAAACTCCTAGCGTTTTTCTAAATAGTGGTGACAATTCGTGTTGTGTCTAATCGATAAGTCATTAATCGTGTTATGTATTAAATTTGTGTTCAAATTCAAAATATGAGCACGACTATTAAACATATCACATGTGACATGCACGATTTAACTTGTTAAACAAAATAACTTCATATATATATATAAGATAAGTCATGTCACACAACACAAAATATTACGAAATAACATGATAAAAATTCATAATTTAATTTCATAATCAAATTTAAAATGCACAAGTGATTCAAAACACGTACGAAGAAATCCAAATATTATATATACTTAATTGTCTTTATGCATATATTTATAGATTAGAAGTGTTTATACACAATTATTAATTGTGTTTAAACTTATAGGAGTTGTTTGGACACGATATGTGTTAATATCAAATTTATATACACATAAATGCAGATCGTTACATATCATTTAATTGTATCGTATCAAAGTATATGTGAATGAGAGAGGCTTCGATTGACCCAGAAAATAAAATTGAATAAGAAATAAAATAGAAAAATGTGTGTTTGTGAATTTAAACCAAAATACAAATGTAAGAACAATAAATTGGAAGACTCAATCTACATGGTCTTGAAAATTATATAAATGTGTGGAAATCGATAAATGAATAATAATCAATGTGACGTACCTCTTAATCAATTATCTCGTAAGATTGATATGATGAGATAAACAAATTTCTATACTTTTAAAATATTTTATCAACAACAACAACAAAAAAAAAAGAATGATTGGACTCTCTAAATTATCGTAGGGGTTAGTGTATTAATAATCTCTCTCCCATCTTCACTCTAATATATAAAAATTTCTCCTATTTATTAAATAGTGATAATGTAAATAATATTTAAATTACCATATAAAGTAGATGTAAATATATTAATTATAATAGTTATTGCTAGTGATAATATATGTATACATGAGTCCTGAATATGGAGAGAATATTTAAATTGATACAATATATTATATACTGATAGAATAATATATATTAGTATTAAATAGGTCAAATATATTTAAATATATGATACTTGTTTTGATTATAGAAATATAATGGCTTAGTAGACTGCTCCACCGATGGTATTAGATATAGTTCAGTTAGTATGTAGATTTAATTTTATTCATTCAGTCTTGACCTAAATTGAGAATCAATCATGTAAATGACTCCATTACTAGAAGTAGTGAACATAAAAAGTGCATCAAGTTGAATTATACTGGTGTCCCCATTAAGGTTTAAAAAACTTTTGGAACATTCTGTGTCAACTTCTAGAAGCTCTTATCGTGTGTGTCTCTCCCACTAATCATTAGTGGGACGTAAAAGAGAAAATTGTTCATGGTCACCATTTTCTTTATTTCGTCTTGAACCCCTGGACTATGTATGGTATACACTACTAATGTTCGTCCAGTCAATATCCACTTCAGCAGATCGAATTTAGTAATGGGCAATTTGTAAAATTAATTTAGGTATTTCAAAAATTGTGTTTTTATAAATGTTGAATAACGTTTTCCGGTAGAACTCTATTTGGAGTGTTCCGAGTCAGTCTTCTTGTTGCTCCGATAACCTGCACAAAAGGAAAGCCCGAGAGTTCTCGTTGTTTCCCCTCCGAAGATTAAGTCATTCAGAGGTTCGTTTTGGCAATCAGAACAAAATGTATAATCACTACTTGTAATAGAATGTTTTTCTTATCCATCCCTTTAATAAGGTTGTTTGAGGGATATTTATAACAAATGTGTACATGAACCATGGTATGGTCAAATCCTACCATGGTAATCTCAGTTGTGACTGAGGTGAGCGAACCATGGTTACTAAGAATAATGTAGGACGGCTACTTTGGTGTAGACTACCCTTTTGGTTAGTTTAATCATAGGAAACTAAAAGCGGTCGGGCTAAACTATATGATTGTAGGCGTTTAGATTAGGGTAGTCAGTAGGTGTCTTGACACACACATAATCTGAATACTTTTTATATTCTGACGCATCCTTACGAAGAGCATATGAGTGACGCCTTTATCGGGGTCGTATATGGGCGCCGCCATAAAGATAATATGAGCGACGCCATTATGTCATTTGGCCTACACATCCAGTTTTGAATGGTCTTGAGCCCAATGTGAAAATAACCAAGCTCAAATCTCATAACCCATCATTTACCCCCGAAGCCCTAAATGAGTAACAGAGATTATTATTTTGCAGCGAAAGTCGATTCTCATATAGATCAATGCTAATCTATCTTTTATCAAGTGACACCTTTTAACAAATCTGATAATCATTTGTATTTTCCAAAGGCGATGCGTGCCTTATTCTTCCCTTCTACGTGTCTCTCATGCACGGTTCGCCTCTGACCCGTTATAATTACTTTTTTGAATTTCAAATTCAAATATTTGGGCGGGATCTTCTAGAAGCTTCTGGATATGAAGAGACTCTTCCTTTTAGGGGCAAACATGTAATTTCAAACACCTAGGGTTAGCCTAGGAAACCCTTCGACTAACCTATGAGGGGTTCTATAAATACCCCTCAACCCCTTCATTTACCACTTTTACTTCTCTTTCATAATTTCAGAATTTTCTCTCTCTAGAAACCTCTGACTTCTCTCTAGAATTCCGGCCAAGCTCCGATCGCCTTTCATCATTGCTCAGTGTTTTCCTCTAGCTTTCAATGTCCATCATCTACGTGCCATTCACTCATACTAGAAAATGGCATTCGACTCCGACATTGGTAATCATATCTTTCTCCCTAAACATTATCTTGATCTTAAACCCAATACTCTTTAACCGTTTTGAAAAAGCGGTGGTTGAGGTAGGGATGAGAGACGCTCATGCCCCCAGGTTTTCCATCCCTAATGATGCGGATCCTGAAAATTCTCACCCCATGTGTCAACCCAAAGAGGGAGAGGAAATCATATTCCCGCTTCAAATTGATGCGGGGCTAAGATTTCCCTATTGTCCTCCTTTAACCGAGTTGTGTCGCCATTATGACATTTCTCCCACCCAACTTTCACTGAACGCCCTTCGTACTTGGGTGGGTTTCAGAGTCTTGTGCTTTCGTTACGGAAAGACGTATTCTTTAAATATTTTTCGTTAATTTTATCGCCTGGATGCGAATCGTTTGGGGGTGCGCCTTTTTACCACTCGAGTGGCTCCACCTTTCAAAGACTGGTGTTGGGATTCCGTTCGTCCCTTGGTCACGGATTTCCAAACAAGAAACTCGAATTGGAAGAACGCCTACTTCTTTTTCCAATGAGGTGTCCCCTGGTGTCTAGGATCTTCAAAGGCGAGCAAGGATCCCTACCCCCGCGTCGAGGAGTTATCCTCGACAAACATGGATGCCTTGGCGGCCATATATTTGGACCATAAAGTTGGGCGCGCCCAGATAATCGCCAAAGAGACCAGTGAGTCTGATTTAGAGCAAGCTAGCGTATCCATTGTAGAGCGTCGCTTTCTGCCATTAACTCTAGTAAATGACTCATTATTTTCCTTTTTGCAGAAAGGGATTTTGCCCTAATTTCTCACGTCTTACAAAAAAAGGCGCGCAATGACAAAAGGAAGGTGAAGGAGAATAAGGGCGATGCTCCTGAGAGCTCAAGAAAACGCAAGAGCTGCCATTCCTCCAAGGGACAGAAGAAGGCGAAGCCTATGGAGGATTCGTTTGACCCTCTCAAGGCCCCAACCGAACTGTTTAGCGATGCCACGAATGAGGCCATCGTTACCTTTAAATGTGTGATTCCTAAATTCTATTGGATTAATAACAACATTATTAGTAATATGAATAATGTTCTATTTACTAAAATGTGGGGTCCCCCTGTTTTGTCCAATGCCGACATCATGTGGAGCTACACCAAATATCACAATGGCGTCCTAAAAAATGGAGCATTTGACCCTTCCTTTGATTCGACAGGGGTGACGCATGCAGAAGCATCAAGGTCCAAGGCGCAGACACCTGCCCGGACTCCTTCTACTGGGTCCCAGGAGGTGATCTTGCTAGACAATCTTCAAGATGCCAATGAGGTACCCCCCCCCCTCCTTCCCGCTTAGAATGGCAAGTACCCCTCCTCAAGTCCTGACACGCGTTGGAAATGAAGGCCCTTCCCCTTACACGGGGTCTTACTTTGACCTGAGGCAAGATCTGCTGGAGAATGTAGGCGTCGCGAACCCTCAACAACCTTGGCTGTCTTGCGCCAAATTGAGGAAGGTTCCCTTGGTAGCTGGGAATTCCTATTAAGACCCCAACATGGGTCTTCATTTGCTATATGGGGCGTGCCCCCTAGCCGACAGGGGGACTTTGAGTTTAGAGTGTGACGCTCTAGAGGGATTGGTTTGTCAGTCCCTCTCCGTGATGATGAGTCAGGTATACACCTTTTAAAGTTCTTCTTCTTTATTCTCTTAGGAATTTTTTAGACTTAGAATTTTTCTAACATTTTGAAGTCTAAATCCTTCAGGTTATTCCTGCTTAGCTGAAGATGGATGCCACCATCATGGGATTGGCGGAGGAGAGGGATCGCAACATCTTTACGATCCACCAAGCAGAGGCTACAGAGTTCGAGCTGGAGTGAACTCGCCGTCGTCTCACCATTTCGGAGGCGGCTCAGAAGAAGTTGGAGTCTCATGTTGTTCAAAAGGAAAAACTTGCCACCAACTTAAGGGAGGCACAGAAGAGGGAAACCGCCCTAGCCATGGCGTTGGAAAGATCCAAAGAGAGAATGCCGAGCTAAAAGGGGATGCGACAACTTCCCAACAAGTGGATACATAGGCTAAGAAGGAGGTGGTGAAAGCGCTGAAGGAGGTTGAGCTCCTAAAAACCGAACTTCCCAAAAGGTTGGAAGAAAGCGCCACAAAGGCTATAAAGACATTCCGCACCAGCGAGGAGCTAGGACTAGCTGCTGTGGAGTGGAATCGCAAGGGCCTGTCCTCCATCTTCAAGAAGGCGTCCAAGGACATTCAAAAGGTCAAAGCCAACTTTCCTTTGGAAAATCTAGACTTCCTGAAGAGCTACCTCGCTCTAAAGGCTAGGGAGGAAGCTGAGGCGAAAGAGGCCGAAAAGGAAGAGTCGGAGGATGAAAGTGTTTCCATTTTCAGCATTCTCTTTTCAAACTTATTTTATTTTGCTTCCATCGACTTAGTCTTTTTCAGATGTTTTTTGTAAATACTTGATCCATTGCGGCACCTTTGGCTATTATATTTTGGGTACTTAATTTTGTTTCACTAAATTTTATATTCGTTATTTAGCATGCTATGATTCGACTCTTTGTCATTGATACGTCGTCTTTGACACGTCGCCTTTGGTAATTATTTGAACTTTTCCCACTTAGCCTTATTTTGACTAAGTATGAATATTACTCTAATCACACTGCTTGATCGTAATCATAAACAAAACGAGTTGCCATAGATATTTGGATGAACGCTTAGCCTAAACAAACTTTTAACTAGGTTGCCTAATTAATCAAACTTAAGCATTCACCAATAAGTATTGATTTGCAATGCTTTCAACATCAATTACAACGCCTTCGACATCACAAGATTACAATACACATGCATGTACCACCTTTCAAGCATAAAGCCTTTTCAAATGCTTTGCATTAAAAGTATTCTTCAATACTATCCCTTCTTTATCTTCTAAGACATACACATTTGGGTGAGGAATGACGATGACTTTGTAAGGTCCTTCCCATTTTGGAGACAATTTATTCATTCTATCTTGATTCGCAAATTCATGTCTTCTCCATACCCTCTCCCGCATGAAAAATTGGCGAGAAGATACTCGCCTATTGTAGTATCTTGTCGTGGCTAAGCGCATTTGACCTTGAGTTTTTTCAGAAGTCCATCTCTTTTCATCAACCATATCCAATTTAAGATGCATTTGATTATCATTGTTCAAGGCATCGAAATGCTTCACCCTATGGGACGCTACTGCTATCTCTGTTGGGGCTACAACCTCATAACCACATACTAATCCAAAAGGTGTTTTCCCAGTCGCCTTCTTTGGGGTTGTTCGCAACGCCCATAATACATTTTCCAATTTCCTCCCAAAGCGGTCAGTCTCTTCTTTACACCATTCATCACCATTTTATTTACCGCTTCGATTTGTCCATTGGCATGCGCAAGTTTAACTGAAGCATGCTGATGCTCAATTTTTAACTTTTCGCAAAACCATTTCAATTCCTTTCCGGCGAAATGTGGACCATTGTCACTGATTAGAACTCTTGCGATTCCATATCAGTAAACAATCCTCGACTTCAGAAATTTAATGACTTGAAATTCTGTAGTAGACGACAACGCCTTTGCTTCAATCCATTTTGAGAAATAGTCAATCACCACTATAATGTAACTGCGCTGCTTGGACGTTGGTAAGGGACCTACCAAATTAATCCTCCATTGGGCAAACAGCAATGCAACACTATCTTCGGGCTATACTTTTGGCATGATTCACATTTCATTACCAAAGTCGTCGCCTCTTGATTCATTGTAGGCCAATAATACCATTGATTCAAAAAAATTCTCACAATTGACCTAGCTCCTTCATGACAAGCCACATATCCTTCGTGTACTTCCTTAAAAATGGTAGTCGTGTCTGGATGAGCGGCACATCTGAGGTAAGGCATAGAAAATCCCCATTTATAAAGTGTTCCATCAATTATTCTAAAACTTGGAGTTAGGCGAACGATCTTCTTGGCTTCAACATCATCTTGAGGAAACTCTCCAGTTTTTAAATAAGTGTGTATAGGTGTCGCCCAATCTACTGCCCTGTTAATATTGGCGCATAGCAAATTCATCTCCCCATGAATGATTTCTATGAAATGCGCATGTATAAACATTGTCTGCTAGACATATTTGTTGAAGGCATCTACTTCCTGATTTGTTTCTCGTGGGATGACCTCTATTTGAAACCTTTTGAATCCTTCTGCTAATGCCTTAGCATCTTTCCAATATAACTTCATTTTTCACCCTTCGCTACATATTCGCCTTTAATTTGGTTTATTACCAATTGAGAATCACAATACATGTGAAGAGAAGCAACGCCTAAACCTTTAGCCAATCATAAACCAGTTAGAAACACTTCATATTTTGCCTCATTATTAGTTTCCTTAAGGTGAACACCAGAGAGTATCGTAACGGGGTGCCGCCATCAGGTGGGGTTAGGATTAGTCCTGCCCCCGAGCCTTCAAATTATGAAGAACCATATGTATGAAGTATTCAAGGTTTCTCCTCTTCTTCTTTTTGGATAAGCGTGGCTGGCTGAGAACATGTTGATTCCACAATAAAATTTGCCAAAGCTTGTCCCTTAGTCGTGGTTCTAGGGGAAAACTTAATCTGAAACCCACTTAATTCGATGACCCATTTGACCATTCTTCCCGAGGCGTCTGGCTTTTGTAAGAAGTGTTTTTGCGGTTGGTTTGTTAAAACGGTAATTTCATGTTCATGAAAATATGGGCGTAACTTCCTAACTGATATTACCAACGCAGAAAGGTACTTCTCAACGTCCAAGTAATTTATTTTAGCTTTGAAGAGGACTTTCGATACATAATACACTTGCACTTGGCCCTTGCCTACTTCTTTAACCAAAACCGAGCTTACAGCAACATGAGTGATACTTAAATATAAAGACAATGTGTCACCTTTATAGGGTTTCACCAATTGTGGGAGTGTTTTGAGATGCTGCTTCAGGTCTTGAAAAGTATTGTCACATTCAGACGTCCACTCAAACTTCTTGTTAGCCCTCAGCACCTGGAAAAATGGTAGCGATTTGTCCCCTGCCTTTGCTAAGAAACGACTTAGCCCCGTTAGCCTTCCATTCAAACTCTGTACTTCTTTGTGGCAAGTAGAGCTTTCATGGCTTCAATCACTTCCAATTTCTCAGGATTGAATTATATCTCTCTTTGGCTAACCATATATCCTAGAAACTTGCCTTACTGAACGCCAAAAACACACTTTGCTTGATTTAGATGTACTTGATAAAGGCGCATCCTCTCAAACGTTTTCCTCAAATTTTTAACATGATCAACACTTTTTATCGACTTCACCAACATGTCATCCACATACGCTTCCATGGTGACGCCTATCATTCCAAAAAAAAAATTGTTAACCATCCTTTGATAAGTGGCACTTGCATTTATCAGTCCAAAAGGCATCACCGTGTAGTAATAAATATCACTGTCAACATAAAAGACTGTATGTTGAGCATCACGATCACTCATTTGTATCTGGTAATAACCAAAATAAGCATCCATGAAACTGAGAAGTTCATGGCCTGAGGTGGCATCGACCAATTGATCAATCCTTGGTAAAGGATATGAATCTTTTGGACACGCCTTTTTCATATCACGAAAGTCGATACACATTCTCCACTTTCCATTGTTCTTTTTCACAAGTACAGGATTCACTATCTAGTTTTGGAACCTGATTTCCTTTATGAATTTTGCTTCCACCAATTTTCCGACTTCTTGTCTGATAGCGATCGTCTTTTCTTCACCTACCAGGCGTCGCTTTTGAGCGATTGGTCTGATGTTCGGGTCAAGGTTGAGTTCATGGGAAATTACCTCCTTACTAATACCTGGAATGTCACTTGGTTTCCATGCAAATAGTTCTTTGAACTCCACCCAAAGAATTGACAAAGCTTTAGCCTTTTCTTCTTGGAGCGACGCTTCAATCTGCACTTCTTTTCCCGGACCATCCACTTCTACCTTCTTTAATCCTTCAACTAGTTGAGGGCGGCTCTTTTCTTCTTGAGTGTCCTCCTCCGTTTGAATCGCCAAAGTTTCCTTTTTCAGATCATGGCGTCGCATTGTTTAGACATAACAACTGTGCGCCGCTAGTTGATCTCCCTTCACCACTCCAATACCATGAGGCGTTGGAAATTTAAGCAGCTGATGGTATGTGGAATGCACCATTTTGTTGGGATTTAGAGTTGAACGTCCTAATATGGCGTTGTATGATGCAGGAGTGTCGACTACAATAAAGGTAACATCTAGATCCAATGACCTCCATCCTTCTCCTAAGTGTACCCGAAGAGTGACAACCCCTACGGGATACGTAGTATGTGAGGCGAATCCCATCAAGGGAAAATTGATATTTTTTAGGTCCATCTCTTTTTGTCCCATCCTTTTATATGCATCGAGGAACAAAACATCTGTCGAACTTCTCGAATCTACCAATACCACTTTCACATTGAACTTATCAATCGCCATTGTGATTACGAGGGCATCATTGTAAGGGGAGGTAACATGTCACATTACCTTTTCTGAGAACGAAATGACCACGTCCTCTTCTTCTCCAGGGCTTTTTCCCATCTTGGAAGTCCCTGAAATTTGAGAGGCATAGACCTCCCTGGCAGCGCATGTCTCTCATCTAGAGGTGAAACCATCACTTATTACATTAAGGTCTTCCATCTTAGATCCAGTCGCTTGACGATTGCTCTTAGGCGAGACCTTCCTTGGACTTCTACTCCTTTTATGTCGCACCACGAAATTTTTGAAATGCCCTTATTGTATTAGCCTTTCGATATCCTTTTTCTGGACGTGACAATCAGCTGTGTGATGCCATTTGCAACAATGGTATCGATAGTATTGGTTGGGATTGTTTACCATGATTGCATCGCATTTTCGCTGTGGTGGAGGCGTCACCAAATCCTTCCTTTTAATCTCTACAAGAACAACTGAAATATCTATATTTAAAGGCGTGAAATTTTCGAACACTTCTCGTTGCGAGCGGGGCATAAATTGGCGACGCTTGTCATCATGCCCGAACTTTGAAGGACGTTGATCTGGTCTTTTTCCTTCTGGAACATCCTTTTTAAATACTTCTTTGTTTGCCTTCCTTCCTTCCTTGGCAATTTCTAAGCCTATGTAAGACTTTAGTCGCGCCGCCATTTCCTCCACCGTATTAACAGGGATAATACTCAAACTATCGTACATGACCAAGCCTTTTGGTCCCAACACTCTTATGAAAGCACAGATAATGTCTCCTTCCGTAATCACCTGATCGATTCCAGCCAATTCCTTATTAAACCTGGTGTAGAAATCACTTAAGCTTTCATCATTCCTTTGTTTTAAGTGGTCCAGAGTCCCAACACTTTTTAGGAGTTGGCGTCCTCCCATGTATTGCACAATAAATTTTTCTTTCGGATCTCCCCATGATTTAACTACGCATTAGGGAGACCGAAAACCAATGAGGCGCGACGCCTGCCAGAGTAGCAGGAAAGAGAAGCGCAAAATGATTGTCATCATTTGTTCGTTTCAATAAGGAGGCTTCGTGCCTATGAATATGTTCGACTGGGTCGCCTTCTCCTCGATAATAATCAATTCGAATTGTCTGCACATGAGGCGGTACGGCGACAGACAAGATCTATTGGGCAAATGGGTGCGATGCCTTATCCCTCAAACGCGCCATGGCTTTGCCCTTTTGTTTCTTCATCTTTTGGGCGACAAGCTCTTCGACTTCCTCCCTGGTCATTATGCCATAGGGATAAGTCATTGTCGCCCCAGTGCTTACTATGGCAGCGCTCACCGAGAGAGGAGCTGGCTGTGGAGCCCTTGGTAAATTATGGGGCCGGAGGTGGCTTCTTCCATCCTACAGGTGTCCGCCTGTTGAGTTGCTCGTGCAACTGCTCTTTGCTCTCTTCTATCTAAGAGCTCATCGAGGGCCGCCATAAACGCCAGTGTCAAAACAATTTTTAGAGTTATTTCCAATCGAGGCGGCACCATTTCTGCAGAAGAGGCAATACGAGAATGTGATGGTCTTGGCGTCTCAGACTCAAGCCTTTGCTCTTCACAGACGGGAGGTGCCTCCTGGATAGGTTGATGAGGATGAACATGTTGGGCCGGTATGAATGCTGATTGTCCCATATGCTTTTAGAGGTTTGGAGTGAGTCCTCTTCATTAACCTCTCGAATAGTCTTTGCTCGAGTTGCAGAGGGAACCATGACTGATTTTGTTCAAATAGGTTCCCACAGATGGCATCAATGTGTTGGATCACGTTTTCCTGTAGAACTCTATTCGAAGCGTTTCGGATCGGTTTCCTTGTTGCTCCAATAACCTGCACAGAAGGAAAGCCCGGGAGTTTCCGTTGTTTCCTCTCCGATGATTAAGTCAGTCGGAGATTCATTTAGGAGATCAGAACAAAATGTATAATAACTAGTTGTAATAGAATATGTTTCTTACCAATCCCTTTAATAAGGTTGTTTGAGGGATATTTATAACAAATGTGTACATGAACCATGGTATGGTCAAATCCTACCATGGTAATCTCAGTTGTGACTGAGGCGAGCAAACCATGGTTACTAAGAATAATGTAGGACGGCTACTTTGGTGTAGACTACCATTTTAGTTAGTTTAATCATAGAACAACTAAAACGGTCGGGCCCATAGAAGTGCATGTGTTTAGATTAGGGTAGTTAGTAGGTGTCCTGACACACACTTAATCTGGATACTTTTTATATTCTGGCGCATCCTTCCGAAGAGCATATCGGTGATGCCTTTATCGGGGTCGTATATGGATGCCACCATAAAGGTCATATAAGCGAAGTCATTATGCCATTGGGCTTGTAAATCCAGTTTTGAATGGTCTTGGGCCCAATGTGAAAATAATCAAGCCCAAAACTCATAACTCATCAATAAAAATGTACTTTTTGGTAGGAACCAAAGATTCTTAAAGTATTGCTAGGCCTTTAATATGTCGGTTTTGGAAGGAATGTAAAAAATTAAAATAAAGTACATATACCACATTAAAACAATAAGACAAACTGCATATATAAAAAAACAAAAACACATGGTACATGTAATGATTTGCAACAGTAAAACAAAGTACAAATAACTTGATGTCACTCATATTTTCACATTCTGTCTAAAACTCACATATCAAAAAACGGATCAACACTTTGAAAATCTCAGGTACCTAAAAAAAAATCAAATACAGATTTATAAAAATGTAATTTTTTGGTTCCTAAAATAATTTTATGTTAATAAATAAATAGGTAGCTTCCAATATGCAGTTCCGTACACAATGAATATTAATACTTCATATAAAATTTATTTTGAAGTATATATATATTATATAACAATAAAAGTAAAACATATAAATATCGAGGAAACAACAAACGTACCTCAAATTTTCATTATGTTTGAACGGATTTTTCAATATTTTAGGGAATTATTAAGTCGTAATGCACTTTGCTTAGAAAATTTCAAATAACGCTGACTTAATAACTCCCTTAAACATCGAAAAATTCATTCAAACATAATGAAAATTTGAGGTAGGTTTGTTGATTGATCAATTCCAAAAGTTTAGTTTGTTGTTTGTAAAAAAAATAAGTTTGTTGTCTATTTTTTCCTTAAAGTTCGGTTTGTGTTTTGGTAATTAACCTGATGAACAAATATAAATTAACAAGAGAAAACTAATAGAAAAATTAAGTAATTAATAAAATATTATTTACATCATATTATTAAAGTATTTATTTAGGTATAACTAATGAATATTCATTTATTCTTGGCATATTAATATTCACATAGTAAATCTTGAAATCAAACCCATAAATTCAGTTTCTAGGTTTGATTGTACCCACTAAACGAGAAATTCATGAATTGGGTATGATTTCAAGGTTTCGATTAGGGTTTGATTTTAAAATTTAGTGAAGAACTTGAAGATAATGAATAAAAAAAAGAGAAGGGGAAGAATAAAATCGTCATTTTAGTGACCATTTAATTATATTTGTCAATCATAATCATAAGTGTTTAAATACCACAATCTTTAATAAAAAAAGTTACATCATGCAACATAAATGACTATTTAACTACACTAAAAAAATATAAATGATTAAAAGTTGACATTCGACAAACAATAAGTGACCATAGAGGTAGAACATATTTTTTTTTGGATTTTTTAGATGGTGAAAAAATCAATTATTTTTAATCATACTACCCCAAATATTAAAAATTCGTAGACTTTTTGTACTATTTCAAATAAAATAAATCCAAATAACTTGATTAGATAGATAATTAATTTAAAATACTAACAACGAAAATGGTTTCAAATTTGAACTTCTTAAATGACCACACGATAATCCAACTTAGAGTTCCAAAATTTTAATCTAAAATTGTCAAATTTGAAAACAAAAAATTTAGGAGAAGGTGAGTAGTTTTGTGGCAAACCTGAAAATGACAAAAGTCTGCCCAAATTGATTTATTTAAAAATGAGATGCTTATATATATATTAATATATATGGTTTATTTTTTCCTACAAAAATCCCCAAACGAAGAGAATTAATACCAAGCCGTACAATTGGGCCTCATATGCATGGGCCTTCATTTACAACACATAGACCTAATTGCTACCATCTATAAAGTAGAAGGATACTGGGTACAAAAATAAAGTATAAGGATCATTTTACATTTTACAGTTAGTTACCCGTTACCAAAAGCCGAAAGGTTAAAACCCTAGCGGCGGAAAAGAAGTCTTCTTAAACCCTACTAAGTTCCTGCAAAATCCCAAGACACAATGGGAAGCCGTAAGGTAGAGAACTCGTCTAAACCCTCTGTAGGAAACCCTAGCAAGCTTACCTCCAAATCTCACTTCAAGAAGAAGAATGATAAAAAGAGTCGGAGTCATCCTTCCAATGGTGAAGGAAAAAAGAGGCACAAGCAGGAGAAGCGAGTCAGTGCAGACACTACCGCTGCTCACACCGTCGATAATGTGAAAATCCAAAGCGATATTGCCGGCGGACCACTGGTAACGGCGTCTCAGAAGCTGAGCTTCTTCCTGGATCAATATCAATCGGCCAATGCTATCAAGCTATCCTCACTCGAGCTTGAATCATTCAGTGGTACATATAATTTTTTTTATTAATCTAAAATGGATACGCCTAGAATAGATCTGAAACACCTTCATTTTTTTAGCTAATTGTTGTCTGCTTATGTGACATTCTGTTTAATTTCATAAATATGTCAAATTTATTGTTGTACATTCTCATTGGGTGTTAACTTTTGCAGATGCCTGCATTTTGGATCTAAGTCAAGGTTCAGATTTAGATGAGGAAACGTTGAGCAAAAAAATAAAGGCAGCTTTCGGTTCATCGTGGAAAGAAGAGCTTTGTCAAAAGAATCTTTTAGACGGAAAGGTTGATCCTGGAAGTCCAGCAGTTCTTGTTGTCTCAACATCAGCTGTACGGTTAATTGAAGTATTAAGGTATTCTCTAGTTCTTGGTGTTTATTAACTTTTGGAATTTGGACCAAGATATTTGGTAATGTGTGATTTATCTTATTAATATCATTACTCCAACTCCTTTTTTCCTTTTGCCTGTCACGATTAAATATTTGTCATTGTATTACATGTTCAGGGGCTTCCGGTCACTAACCAAGGAATGTCATGCTGCAAAGTTATTCTCAAAGCACATAAAAGTTGAAGAACAGGTGATCCATCTTTTGTCTTAGCTACGCTTATTGAATGAATGTCCGAAATCGAGGTGATCAGTTAATCTGTAATATTCTTGAGAATTGCAGGTTCATGTTGACTATTTTATAAAAATGATGTTTTCTGCTTATCATTGGTCTGTCAGTTCTCATTTAGAACTGGTCATATAAGAAAATGATTTGTAAATTGATGGATCTGTAAACTGTACACGATGCTCCTGCACTTCTCAAATAGACAAAAAAAAGCAAGGGCATCTGCTTTCAGTTTTTCATACTCTTGCTTTCTGCGTTTTGGTATTCTGATTTGGATGGTGGGTTTAGGAAATGATGCGAACATCACTTGTTATCTAAGGCATTTGCTGTGCTGAATAACATTTTGCACGTCAGTCTGATCCCAGTTGAAGGATTATTGTTTTTCTGTTCTTTTTTGCGTTTGGTTTTCTATTCAGTGTTGGTTTGGGAGATGAAGTTAAAATATCATCTGAGCCACAAGCTTTGCGGAATAATATTTTGCACGTCAGTCTGATCCCAATTCCACTTCCATTTAAATATGGTCCTCACTGTTCCTTCTGCCCTTCATTTTCTGTTTTCAATGTTAGGCACGGGAAGTGATGCAAACTCAAATCGTTATCTTAGGCATTTGCTGTGCTGAATAACATTTTGCACGTCAGTCTGATCTCAATTCCACTTTCATTTAGATATGGTCCTCCCTGTTCCTTTTGCCCTTCATTTTCTGTTTTCAATGTTATACACGGGAAGTGATGCGAACTCAAATCGTTATCTTAGGCATTTGCTGTGCTGAATAACATTTTGCACGTCAGTCTGATCCCAATTCCACTTCCATTTAGATATGGTCCTCCCTGTTCCTTCTGCCCTTCATTTTCTGTTTTCAATGTTAGACACGGGAAGTGATGCGAACTCAAATCGTTATCTTAGGCATTTGCTGTGCTGAATAACATTTTGCACGTCAGTCTGATCCCAATTCCACTTCCATTTAGATATGGTCCTCCCTGTTCCTTTTGCCCTTCATTTTCTGTTTTCAATGTTAGACACGGGAAATGATGCGAACTCAAATTGTTATCTTTGGCATTTGCTGTGCTGAATAACATTTTGCACGTCAGTCTGATCCCAATTCCACTTCCATTTAGATATGGTCCTCCCTGTTCCTTCTGCCCTTCATTTTCTGTTTTCAATGTTAGACACGGGAAATGATGCGAACTCAAATTGTTATCTTAGGCATTTGCTGTGCTGAATAACATTTTACACGTCAGTCTGATCCCAATTCCTCGTACTATTTGATTATGCCTTATATTTCTGCTTTTGTTTTCCTATTTCAATGTTAACTTGAGAAATGAAGTGAACTTTTGAGTTATTATCGAAGGCACTTCCCTGCTCTTTTTTTTCTTCTACTTGAATGTAGGTCTGGGAAATGATGTGAACTCAAATTATTAACTGAGGCTCTTGCTTTGCTGAATAATATTTTGCACGTCAGTCTGATCCCAGATTTGTAAACTTTCATTTCTATTATCTTCCTGTTCAAGCTAAATGGTTAAGCGTTTTCTTAAGCTATATTGGAGTTTGGGAATTGATGATGACATGGAAAATGATTATCTAAGGCTGTAGTAGCTATGCTGATCACAAACTATTTGCACGTCAGTCTGATCTCAATGTTCTTCAATTGTCTTGGTCTTCTATTTTAATCATTATTACTTCATTTAGCTATCTAGAATCCAACAAACATATGCGTGATAGTAAGTTTTAATTTTACTTTTTTCCCTGTGCAGGTAGCTGTATTAAAGAATCGTGTCAATATTGCGGGTGGCACACCAAGCAGGTATGTCTTGTCCTTGGTATTGTTTTAAGAAGTTTCTCTCTATGGCTTTACGACATGCTAGTGTAACTAACTGAAGGTGTATCTGTGATGTAAATGCAGAATAAAAAAGTTAATTGAGGTTGAGGCATTGGGTCTTTCACGTGTTTCCGTGCTTTTGTTAGACATGCATGTAGACGTGAAGGGCTATTCACTTCTGACGCTCCCCCAAGTAAGGTAGAATCTTATTCTACCATTCATCTTTTGTTTGATTTTCTCCAATTAATGAACACCATTTTTATACGTCTAATTTATTAACATATTTTAGCATTTGAACTTATGTGCAGAGATGAATTCTGGGACCTGTATAAGAATTTCTTTCACCAACGGCTAGTAGAGGGTAAAATGCAAATCTGCCTGTACGGTCCAATCCAAGAAAAGGAGAGAGCTTCACGTAAAAAATGACGTAGAAAACAGAAGCTGCCGCTGTTGAAAAGGTTGGCTGCATCCAGTGTATATATCGTGGTGAATTGATGAGCATTTGCTCTTTTGAAGATCGGATGTTAGTCCGTGGAACAGCGGCTTCCTTCCATAATCAACTTTTGCCCAGGAGGGGAGATACACTTTGCAGTGTAATTTGAATATATTCACTGAAGATGATGATGTTCAAAACTTTCAAGCGATTTTCTATGATATCATTTTTGTTTTCAGAGATTGTAATGTAGTAGCAACAATTAGGTATGATCAAGTAGACATGATTGGGTTTAGGGTGTACTAATATTTTTAGTCCGAATTGTGGATTTAGATCATTAAGGACCATGAACAAAACAAAATAGATATTAAGTATTTTTTAAAGATTTATTATATATTAAAAATTGTATTTGTAAACTAATGATTATTTTCAATTTCAAGTAAATTTTTACAAAGAATAAAAAAGTCTTTGGTTGTCAGAAAATTTGGAATACAAAGTTGGAATTTCAAAAGGTTTAGAAATAGTTGAATTTTGGTTGTGGTCAATCGTTATTGTGGAAGTTTCTGAAATAGGGAATGAAAATAAAAAAAGTCCTCAACTGTTTTAATTAATTATTAAAATATCTAAATTTAAGTTTATTTCACTAATTAACTTAATTTAAAATTATTTACTCTAAATTTCTAATTTAATTTAATCAATGTATTTTTGTATTTTATTCAAAAGTTTCTCATAAATTACATTTTATTTATATTACATTACATTTTTAATACTTTAATTTAATTTATTCTAATAAATTATATTTGTAATTTAATTAATATATTTTTCTATCAGTTAATTTATTCTAAACTTTTTAATAAATTATATTATTAATTATTTTTTAATATTTTAATTTATTCTAAAATATCTAATAAATTTAATATTTTCATTATTTATTTTGCTTAGGTATTATACATATTTAAACAAATAATATATATATTTATATATATCATTTGACTTAATTCCATTCTATTTCTATATATCGTTTAACCAATCAAACATCAAATTCCGAATTCATATTCCATTCTAAAATGACAACCAATCAAATTCTTACTTTTATTATCATTCCTTATTTTCTATTTCTATTTCGGATACCAAACGTGTGAGTGTTTACATGTTTTTCCTGTCTTCCCTTCTTAACACAATTTTACTCTTTTCTCTCCACCCCGTGCTCCATCCTCCCCTCTCTGTGCACCCACTTCCCCACTCCCTTTGTCTTCCCTTCTTGTATATCAATTGTGTGCCTAAAAACATAGTACTGAACGCCATTTTCAAGTGTGCCCACCTCAGACAGACCTTATAAGTGTTGTGTGGGGTGGGGGTCTATCAATTGGCAAGTTCAGTTGGGCTCATGGTGTGGACACGAATTCTTAATCCTTCTAGTGATTCTTTATAATAAAAAAAAACGTCACCTCGACGGTCCAGCCGATCCTCACTCCTCCATACCACCATGGGTTGGTTAGGAGGCAGACTCAATCAAACACAATGTAAAGAAAGACAAAGTATAGGGGTTCCAAACAGCAATCATTGACTGACAAAGGTTTATATGCTGAAGTACCCATCAATATACAGAAATCACCTAAATGACTCGGCACGCTTGGGCTTGCTCTGAACCACAGACTCAATCCTCTCCATCACAGATGCTGTCAACAAGGGGATGGCCTCAATAGCCTTCATGTTCTCTTCAATCTAATAAGTACATTATTATTATTAGCAGATTGGGAATTGTAAGCATTCAATTTTGTTGCATGAAAACACATAATAGACTAACCTGAGACTCCTTTGTAGCACCAGTGATGACAGATGAAACGTTAGGGTTTGCAGCACACCATGCAATGGACAGCTGAGCCAATGACACACCCAGCTCATCTGCAATAGGTTTCAGGCCGTTGACCTTCCTCAGCACATCACCCACCAAGGAACGGCTGGCAAGATTCTGCAACAAAGAAAAGTACAGCATGGGAGATCGGTCCATATATATTATATATATAATATGGTATCAACAAAATCTCATTGTGCACATGCCAACACAGCAATGGCAGTAATTAATTCTTGCACTTGCAAACTAAAAGTCAAAGGAGAAGAAGGTATGGTGAATTGCCTGATGTATCTCAGCAAAAAATTTCATCATCTTATCATTATTATTTATGGGATCTCGAAAACTTCACAAACAGGGTTCTATATTATATTCATGCTATCATATCGAAATAAGTGTTTTGGAGAACCCAGAGAAATCATGGCGCTAATACTTTCTGATAATGATGATAAAACATTTACTATGTTGATTCCCAAATTGGCCAGGAACGCAAAAAAAGGTGGATGAATAATATAATAAGCAGCAAACAAGATAACAATATGGATCTTTATAGTCCGAAAGAAACATTACTTTATAATTTTCCAGCGCAAAACGGCTGTCAGGAGGTATATTTCCCTTGGTGTATTTTCCAGTGAGCACCCCAGAAGCAAGTGGGCTCCATGTTGTAAGTCCTATGCCATAGTTTTGGTACAGAGGAAGATATTCTGTCTCAACCTGCATTAATGAACATAGTACAATAGTCACTACTAAGGAGAAGCATGCAGAGACCGCAGATGACATTGTTTGGATATTCTTGACAAACTATTTGGAGACTCAAGGCTAATTTCCCAAATACAACTTTCTCTTCTCTTAGATATATTAATCTTACCTCTGTAAATAAAGCATCAACTAATATAAACTTATGAACTTTAATAAACGAAATTCACAAAAGCATTCAATGTGGCAATCTGTTGTATATTTAAGACAGAACATCTATAGAGGAATGAACTTAGGCCAAAATCTTGTAAGGTGAGGATTGCCCAAAACCAGTGGCTCGATGTGGTACTCAACAATAATCGCTTCTTGAGAACAAGTCATACAATGAGACAGCAAGTCTAGAGATATAACAAGCTGTTAACTGTTGTGATTGAATAACTACCTTGTGCCTAGACAGCAGATTGTACTCAGGCTGTTCCACAATGGGCCCCACCATATCAAGCCTCTCAGCAATTCCCCAAGCCTCTGTGATCTGCTGGGCGGACCATTCACTAGTACCCCAGTAAAACGCCCAGCCCTTGTCAATCACATAGTTCATAGCTCTCACTGTCTCTTCAATTGGAGTGGATGAATCAGGCCTGCATAAAATGGTGCATACCAAGTCATTTCAACATATGGCACTATTCAACTCCCTGATACGTGTTGTGAAGAATATGATGGTAGAATCTACAAGAATTTGGTTAAACTTTTGATCTTGCTTCAGTGTACATGTAAGATTCTCAAACATCAGAGCTTTGGAGATAGGAAACTGTACAATTGCTAATTTGCAAAGGAATGCCTCAGGATCGTCTGGAATCAACCCCCTTGTTCCACAGATCTAACTGATAAACAAGTATCCGCCACTAAACCAAATCGCCACAATTCGCACAATATGCAATATGGGTTTTCCATCAACTGATCCCAGGAAGATACTAAAGCAATTGGCATTACCTGTGGCAGTAAATTAGATCCACATAATCCATATCGAGGCGCTTGAGCGAGGCCTTGGTGCCTTCAATGATGTGCTTTCTAGAGAGACCCTTGTCGTTAGGGCCGGGACCGCCCCAGAAGATCTTGGTGGAGATGACCACATCGGATCTCTTCCACCCGAGCTCTCGGATTGCCTGTCCCATGATCTCCTCTGCGCGTCCATTGGCGTATACCTCGGCGTTGTCAAAGAAATTGACGCCGTGGTCGCGGCAGCATTGCAAGAGGGACTTAGCTTCCTTGACATCGAGCTGGTTGCCAAAGCTGACCCAGGCGCCGTAGGAGAGTTGGCTGACCTTCAGCCCCGAACGGCCTAGATTCTTGTACTGCATCTTCTTCTTCTCCAGTTCTCTTCGCTCTGAACTAAGCTTCACGAGGTCTGTGATTTTGTAAACAATAATTGAAATGAAATTTAAACAAATAAAAATAGATCGAGGAAGCCAATGAAAATTGTCCGACTCCCTACTACTTACTCGTGTTAGACAGACGGTTTTTATTGTTACGCCACGACGTGACTCTTATGGTCCGTTCTTCTGCAGAATGACCACAGATTTGGGCTTACGGATTCCCTAAGCCCATGTTCGTTTGATGGAATTGGCTATTACTTGCTTGTGGATTCCTTGCGGTCTGGGCTTAGGGAATCCGGGTAAAAACCTCGGATTTCCTAAGCCCACACACGTCGGAATTCAGAATCAGCTGTCAAATGACCGAATTGCCCTCGCCTTTTTGGAGAAATCCCGAGCGTGCCCTCGACAGAACTGGATTGACAGCTTCCTTCTCTGCAACCGAGCTGCAGAGATCTTCAATTTGAATCGCCAGTCTTCATTGCTCACCAACCGAATCGATTCCAACTGAACCCACTTCAATTCCACCGACCCCTTTGTCGGATCTTGAAGTCCATTTAAGCGAAGCTGATTCCATTGTCCGGTTGTTCTTCGTTCTTCAGCTCGGCGTCCCAGAATTGCAGCTGCTTCCGCTCGTTTTCGTTGTTCTTCGATTGTTCTTCGACAACAGGTTAGTAGCTGTTTAGTTATGCTGTTAGTAGATTGTTCGTTTTTGGTTTCTGTTTGTATTTCTGATTTCCGATTAAGTTTTTAGCTGATTTTCCGATTTCTTGTTTTTGTTCGTTCTGCTGTTTAGTTTTCAATGAAATATGTTGTTAGTTGTTTATAGAAGTAGGTAATTGTTCATATTGAACCCAGAATCAGCTAATTCTGGGTTCAGTTCAACCATTCCATACAAAGAGGGGCAAATATACATATACAAAGAGGGGCAAATATGTCATTTTACCACATTCCATTCCTTTTCCGTACACAATTCCACCAAAGAAACAACAGAATTCCTTATTCCGTTCTATTCAATTCCACCAAAAAAACAACTTCATATTCTTAACTCCTATTCCTTGTTCCCAATTCCTATTCCGTATTCCGAATTCCGTCAAAGAAACGCACCGTTAATTTGTGCATATGTTAGATATTGACACTTTTTCTATTTAAATAATTTTTATACGATTAAAAATTTAAAATGACTAATAATTATATTTAAATATTTTATATGTATAAATACGACTAAATACAATTAAATACTTGTTTTTGAATCAAATGTGAATTTTAAAACTTAATTGTGAAAATTTATTATGAATTTTCGATAGTGTAGTTTTGTATGACACGACTTGTGGGAAGTATATATGATTTTTTTTCAAGAAAGTAATGGTGTTAATCTTGTGTGCACATGTAATCTATTTAACAATCGTGTCATGTACATATTTTTAAATTTGGAGACATATTTAAAATTTATCCGTTTACACATGATGATACGTACAAATTATCACCCCTTACCTTTAACAATACACATATTTAGGAATGCAAATGTATATACACTGGTCTATACCCTACTTAAAAGGGTAAATTAACTCAACAGTTACTTATATTGACACATGTGTCTCGACAATTGAAACTTGTGTTAAGCAGTTAATTATGCTTCAAAAAATGTGATTAAACGATTACAAAAACAAAATGACAAATACTTTTCCACTTATCATGTTCATCTTCAATATCTTCTCTCTTGATTCAAACCTGAAATTTAATTTCGAATTGAGATTGCGCAAACTTGGGTTCAAATCGAACCCATAATTGTCGATAAGGGTTTGATTCGAACTTAATTTGCATTTTTCGATTTGATTCGAACCCAAATTTGCATTTTTGGGTTCAATTCAAACTCAAATTTGCGCAAATCTGAGTTTGAAACCAGATTTCGGATATGAAAAACAAAATGACAAATACTTTTCCACTTATCATGTTCATCTTCAATATCTTCTCTCTTGATTCAAACCTGAAATTTAATTTCGAATTGAGATTGCGCAAACTTGGGTTCAAATCGAACCCATAATTGTCGATAAGGGTTTGATTCGAACTTAATTTGCATTTTTCGGTTTGATTCGAACCCAAATTTGCATTTTTGGGTTCAATTCAAACTCAAATTTGCGCAAATCTGAGTTTGAAACCAGATTTCGGATATGAAAATGAAGAACAAAATAAAAGGAAAATGGTAAAAATAATTTTGTTATGTTCTTTAAGACGAACTGAGAGTTCATTTTCTGTATATCCTAGTTCTAGTTCTGCTTCTGCACATTATGGTCTTGGAGTTCCATACTCTACCACTAATAGCAAGTCGAAATGAGATATTACTTGTTTTTATTGCGGGAAGCGAGGTCACACAAAAGGTGCTTGCTATAAAAAGAAAAAAGACATTGCAACTGGTCAAATCATCAAGCAAACTCCATTGGCTAACAATTATATTGTATTTTTATAATTCACAATTATATTGTTGAATCTAGTGATGTGTCTTCTTCGAATGATGTACAAGTCATTGAGTCATCTCTGATTCGTTTCACGCCACACCAATTGGAGCAGCTTCGTTATCTGTTCACTAATCCAGCCACCACAACCACTGTTAATGTTGCTAATGTTGGTGCTGGTTTTGCAACACTTACTGCAGGTAGTACTTGTTTTCTTAGCTCGATTTATAATAACTCGATGTCTTGGGCAATTGATACTGGTGCAATGTATCATCATGAATGGCTCACTAATTTAGAAATCAATAATCCTCATAGTTCCACTGTGTCATTGTCAAATGGACATAAAGCTATCGCAAGTCATATTGGTTCTTACATTTTGCATGCTAGAGATGTTCTTATGGAGGTCTGGTTGGTTCCCGACTTCCAATATAACTTGATCTCAGTTTCGCGCCTAACCAAGGATTTGAATTGTGTAGATGTTTTCCCATGATTGCATCATTTCTCAGGATTGTTACATTGTAAAGGTTCAGGGGATAGGTAAGGAGCACAAAGGATTATACTCATATCATTCATCTGCGTCGACCTTGATTGTTAATCGTCGTGACGATCTTCCCGTTGCGTTTGCTGCAGATGTTGTTGATAGTGGTATGTGGTATATACGTTTATAATTTGACTGGTCGCTTTCACTTATAATTTGTGTTGACCTTGCAATGTTTGTCCACTCTCCAAAGAAACACAATCATCTTTTACTTTGAGTAATAATAAAGTCTACTGTTCATTTGAGTTAGTGCATATGGATGTTTGGAATCCTTATGGGATACCAAATTATGATGGATTTTGTTATTTATTAATTATCGTTAGACGATTTTAGTCGAAGCACATGGAGCTTTTTGATGCGGCAAAAATTAGATGTATTTCAACATATTGTTGTATTCCTTCATAGGTGTGTCAATGGGTTGTGGTGCACCGCGAACCCGCTGTGCATCGTGAAAATTTGCCCCATGGATTTGCTACCCGTAGGTTATGATGCGGGTTTGGTAAATGTAAGTGACAAACATTGCAATGTGGGCCAAGTTATGGTATTAAGTGTCAACCTGCACCATTATGGACCTATGTAATTTTATTAAAAAATCAGAGTTATTTTACCTTAATAAAAGGATATGGAACAATATATAGCACTTACAAAATTAATTCGTACTATATGATTTTACTTTGTATATAGGGTTAATGGTTCCAATAATACATTATGTTTGACCCATCTTATTGAATGGTACTTTAAGAATTTATTTTTATTAACGTATAATACCATATATTTTAGAATATTGTCATTTATTATTTCTGTTAATTTTTTGAATTTTAATCTTACTAAGTTTTTTTTTCCATATATATATATATATATTTATTTATTTAAATATATTTTTTAGGGTAAAATATGAGTTTCCCCCTAAAGTTTGAGCCGAATTTAAGATTCCCCCTTAATATTTGAAATTTGAAATTTTAGTCCTAATATTTGGACAAGATTAAAATTTTCCCCTTACCGTCGTTTCTCCGTTAATTTAAGACGGATTTGTTGATATGTGCGGGTCACGTGGTATTTTCAAGGCAGGAATTGATGAAATTGCCTTCTATGGCATCCTCTTCGTCTTCCTCCTCCTTCAACCCCAACAACTCGTCCACAGTGTCGTCTGCAACCCAGATGACAAATCAGGCATCCTTGCATTCAAGAAGGGCATCACCGCAGACCCCACTGGAATCCTAACGTCCTGGAAGTCTGGCACCAACTGTTGCACCTGGAACGACATCACCTGTTCAGATAATCGTGTAACTAGTGTCTTCCTCATTGGGATCAATGAAAACTCCTCCATCTACTTCGCATGGAAGATCTCGTTATCGTTGTCGAAGCTCCAGAAGTTGGACGGGTTCTACCTACTGAATCTCAAGCAAATCTCTGGTCCCTTTACGGAGTTCGTTCTCTGACTGCCAATATTTAATTACATGTACCTCGATGACACCAAGCTCTCCAGTCCATTTCCCGCACCCGTCGGAAATTTGAAGTAGATGTTCTCACTGAGCGTCGCTGGGAATCGATTCTCAGGGCCGATCTCGAGCTCCCTGTTGGGGCTGACGAAGCTGGGGCAGCTCAAGCTTGGTAACAACTTCTTCAACGACAGCATCCCCGCCGGGATCCGAAACCTCAAAAACCTAACCTGCCTAAATTTCCAGCAGAACCACCTATCCGGGCCCATACCGGACATCTTCGGATCTTGTCGAATCTCAAAATCCTCAAATAATCTAGCAACAACTTCACCGGTAACCTCCCGCCGAGCATGGCAATGCTGGTGCCGAAGTTGAGGTTCTTCTAAGTAGGTTTCAACTCTCTCACTAGACCCATCCCTGATTTCCTCAGACAATTCATGACCTTCGACACCTTGTACCGTTCCCAGAACCTTCGCCAACATCACCAAGATCTTTAACCTTGACTTGTCGCACAACCGCCTTGTCGAACCATTCATGGCGTTGAAGGTCAAGGGGAGCTAATCCCTCGATCTGTCATACAATAAGTTCCACCTCGGTAAAGAATGGAGAGGATGAAGAAGACTGGATGAAGAAGAGTAATTTGGTCACTAAAATAGCACCTGCCACACACATGACTAGGTTTTTGTTAAGAACAAACGACTAAGTGACGGTAAGGGGGATTTTTCATCCTTACCAAACATTATGACTAAAATTTAAAATTTCAAACATTAAGAGGGAATCTTAAATTCAGCTTAAACTTTAGGGGGAAACTCGTATTTTACCTTATTTTTTATCCTTTCCCTAAGTTTTCCATATTTTCCCTAATTTTATATTTATTTTATTTTTACTTTACATCTGCCACGTTAGTGTCAAATCACTATTCCGTTAGTCAAACTTGATGGTCAACAGTAATTTGGACTAAAGAACAACATTCTGAAACATAAAGTATCATGACACAACATAGGGGTACTAACCGATAACATGGATCAAACATGTGGTACCATTGAAACCATTAACCCTAGTATATATTGCATATCAATCCTTACCATTTTTATTAAGAAAACAAAATCCTATACTTAGTATTAAAAAAGTTATGGTGCATCGTAGATTGAATCGTGGTGCCAATAGTTGAGGAGCAATCTGACTCGCAATATTCATGGTGCGGATTTGGTAGACGATACTAGATCTGCGGTGCGAGAATGGTATTGTGTGAGCCTGCCCTACCCAATTTTCTACAGTCGTGAAACTCGTTCGTTTGAACAATGGTTCTGAATTCTTCAATCGATCAGTTTCTGATCCGTTTGCTACTTATGGAATGATTCATCAAAGCAATTGTGTTTCGACCCCACAACAGAATGGATGGGCCAAGAGAAAGCATTGACGCTTATTAGATGTGAAAATGGCTCTTCAGTTTCAGGCACAAATTCAATTTATTGGCGCAACTACATTTTAACAACATGCTACCTGATTAATATCACTCCTTAGACATCATTGAATAACAAGACTCCTTTTGAAATTTTTTTAGTCGACCTTCGACTTATGATCACCTACATACATACTCTTTGTTAGAGACAAAATGGGGGGGGGGGGGGGCAAGTATTAGAATAGGGGGGCAAGTATTAGAATAGGGCCAAATAGTTGAACTAAAAAAATTCAGTGTGGGCAAATGTATGATTCAAAGAGCTAAATTGAAAAATTATTACAGTTTTATGATCAAATTCACACAACATAAAAAATTCATGGGATCAATTGTTCCCTTCATTTCTTATTTGCTCCATCACTGCTCTTGAATCCTTATGCTATGTCACCACGATTGGTCGATTCAATAAGTTTGTGTTGGTGGTACTGAAGGCACACACAGGAAGAACAGAGGTTTGCTTGGTAAAAACTTTTGTATGTTTTATTGATTCTCAAGTACTATACTTATATCCTATACATGGTATCTAGGTATTAGGAAATACTTACAATATGAAATATTACATAAGATTTGTTTCCTAAATACAAACTTCCTATATGTTGTATTTCTTCTTTTCTAACACTCACCCTCAAGTGGAATAGTGGTATCACCAATATTCAACTTGCACATAACGTTTCTGAAGATTCTTCCGTTTACAACTTTGGTGAGGATATCTGTCAGTTGATCTTCAAAGCGTACAAATGGTAGTGCAATGATTTTATCTTCAAGTTTCACCTTGATGAAGTGTCGATCAACTTCAACGTGTTTAGTGCGGTCATGCTGTACTGGATTATCTGAAATGCTGATTGTTGCACGTTTATCACACATTATCCTGCATTCCCCATTTACCGAGAAACCGATCTTAATCAATAATTTTCGTAACCACAACACTTCTGCTAAGCCTCTAGCTATTCCCTTAAACTCTTCTTAAACACTTGAGAGCGACACAACTTTCTGCTTCTTACTCTTCCAGGTAACTAGATTCCTTTCAACCAAGGTAAAATAATTTGAAGTTGACCGCCTATCTACTGGATTGCCTTCCCAATCAGCATATGCATATGCTTCTACATCTACATGTCCGTTTCTTTTTAACAATATTCCACTTCTTGGGGAGCCCTTCATATATCGATTGACTCTTAAAGCAGCTTCCATGTGATCTACTTGCGGATAATGTAGGAATTGACTCAGAACCCTTACTGCATGCGCAATATTAGGTCTTGTGTGTGACAGGTAGATCAATTTCCCTATTAGATGTTAGTAGCGGGTTTAATCTATTAGTTCCGCTCTATCCACTATTTTCAAACCACGATTCATCATAATAAACATGTCTGCAGGCTTACAATCAATTAAGTCAGCCTCCACTACTAAATCTAAGATGTATTTTCTTTGTGAGATAAAAATACATGTCTTAGATTGTAATATATACTTGAGTTCATACAAGTCTTTCATTTCAAACTCTTGAAACAAATTTTGCATGAGTGGAGATATTTCCTATGTATCATCCCATGTAAACAATCATATCACCAACATAAATAATCAGGCACGTCACCCGACCTTTTTTCCCTTTTAAGAAAAAGGTATGGTATGAATTGCTTTGTGTGTAGTCGTATTTATGTGACTGTTTCAATCCATATAATGCCTTCTTCAGTTTACACACAACTGAGTCATGGAATCTTGACACTACTAGAAGTAATGCTTTTACCGACGAAGCTTAGTCGTTGGTAAAAACGTTTTTCTCGGTAAAAGTCTTGTCAACAATGTTATTCGCTGGTAAAAGTCACCGCTGAAACATGATCGATAAAACTTTTACTAGCGAGGTATAGATCGCCGAAAAAAGTAACACTTTTACCGGCGAAATAACTCATCAATAAAGATTTATATATATTTATGTTAAAGGATCAGAAACACCCATTTACCAGAGAGATATCTCGCCACTAAATGTATTTTTTTTACCGCTTAGATATGTCGCCACTTAATGTTTATTTTTACCGACGAGATATTTCATCGGTAAATGTTTATTTTTACCGATTAAATTTTGTTTATAATAAAATATTTATTACCAAATCTCAAATTAAAAGTAAAACTACACTTATAATAAAACCGATCTAATAGATTATTTTTATTAATCAAGAGCATATACAAATTAAACACGTTCTTATTACATGTCCATTATGAATTTTGAGTAATAAGCAATTCTAACTGTAGTTCTCAATTACATGTCCAATGATAACATAAACACCTCGATAGTATAGAACACAAGCAGTTTCTACAAGTAACAAGCAACTAAGCAGCTAAGCTTGAGGTAACCTTCAATTAGCCAAATTATGTGTATGACATCCACCCAACCTTTGTACCTAACACAATATAATGTGCTCTAGCTTATTTAGGGATTAGTGAGTCCAAACATAATAAACTATGAGAAATAGTGCATAAACACATCACGTATCCCCAACCAGTCCACCTAGTAGGAGACCTTCTATAAAGGTGCTAATGGTGTAATTTGAATTGGGTGTCAATTTCTGTTTCTCATACTCATGCCCTTGAGGGATTCACAAAACATAACCTGCAAATGGGCAAAATCAACTGACTACTAATACGCCGCAAGAATCACATGAATAGAGCATAAGATTAAACACTTATGTTTTGTAACATGGAAAAAGAACACATAATCTCTGAAGAAGAAATAGAATGAAGTGGACGTTCACATTTTTGTCGAGATATAATGAAACAAGAAGCACTAGCTTGAAACATACCCAATATACAGTCCTTTGAATCCCTGTTCCATCCATATTGAACGAAATATCATGAAACATACCTAGTATGCAAAAGATCTTGTTAGTCTTGGTGTTACACCTCTATACAACCCTACATAATCCATCATAACATATATTCATCATGACCATAAGCATATCAACATCAAAAAATATTTTTTATTATTTAGCAATATCGATATTTAGAACAAATGCATAATTAAATCTACTGTCTACTTTGAGTCTGACTTTGAAAATACACAAAATGTGCCTTAGCATTCTTATTGACCTGCACAACAACGAATAAATAAGTTAAGGGACAAAAAGACTAGAAGCACATAAGAATGTATAACACAAACATAAAAGCAGCAACTTACAATTTTGCTATCTCCTGTCATGCTAGATTAATCGATTGCAAGCGAGTGGTCGGATACAAAGTCTCCATCATCAGGAACCGAGTAGATGTCAAAATAAACTAAACTCTTTGAATATCGCTTGCTTACAAACAAGCTCATGACATAACCTTTTCTTTTCATCGATCACTTCTACAAACGAAATGCATATCAATGAGAAAAGCATCCTGGATTACGACACACAAAAAGCATGAAAAAATGAACAGCTCACCATAGCATCAAAACCATTGACGAACACACGATTGTAGTTTGGTCTGATTTGTAAAAAGCAATAAACAATTGCTCCAAAAGCGGGTATGGTTCGGTCGAAAATGGGTTGAATCTACCTGATATATGAATAGTAACAGTTTATGGAAACAATTCATGCAGGGTCGCATCTAACAACAATTTATACCAACAATTTATGGTAACAATTTCTCATGTAACTAAACTTGATTCTTTTAATAATTAGAGTTTAGTTAGAAATTAGGGTTTGGGGCTTACTTTATTTGGCTGACTCATGGTGGTGGTCGAGACGCAATATGTCGGAATGAAAGATGGTAGGATGGCACGATGAGACGACAAAACAAACACCTTACAACAAACGGAGACGACAATCGCACTCGCTGAGGAAAGGACGAAGAAGAACTGTGTTCTTAGGAAAGAGTTGCTGGTTGTGGACATAAGTCATGACCATGTAGAAATGCATTTTTTACGTCAAACGGGTGGAACAACCAACTTTGATTTGCCACTATGGAAAATATGACTCAAATAGTATCGATTTTAGCTACTGGGGAGAATGTCTCTAAATAATCAATATTGTATATATGAGTATAACCTTTAGCTACTAACCTTGTCTTGTATCGTTCAATTGACCCATCTGCACGATGCTTTATGGTGGACACCCAGCGACATCCTACTGTTTTTTCCGTGTGGTAATACACACTTCTTCCAAGTTTGGTTGTTCTCTAATGCCTCTATCTCTACCTTCATAATTTAACACCATTCTGGAATCTTTAATATTTATTCTATTATGTTTTAGGAATGTGAACAAAAATAGAACACCCAAAGACAGGTGATTCGAGTGTTAAGGTTGTTGGAACACTCATATGATTAGATAAGAACTGGACAGACGTTTGAAGTTTTAGTACCTTGGTGGGTAGATGGTTAAGAAGATAGACTGAGGTTGCAACTGCTTCCGGCTAGAAAGAAGTAGGGACTCGTAACTCAAGCATAAGAGCTCGTCACATCTAGGATAAGGTTAATATATTCGATGGTTACACATCTTTGCCCAATGTGATTATTTAGTTATACATTTTTTTCCGTGTAACTACATGGTTACGTAACTTTCAACATGTGACTATTTGGTTACAACTTGTTCTATTTAGTTACTTATGTTTAACAAATGTGATTTGATAATCACTAAAATGACAATTTTGCTCTCCCCCTTATCTTCATCATGCTTCATATTCATCTTCATGTTCAACTTCAAGTTCTTATTCTTTGCAAATCAAACCCAAAAATTCAGTATGGGTTCGTTTGAAGAAGAAGTAAAAGATTTTACAGAAGATTTTTTGGATTTCGAAGAAGAATATTTTTTTTTGAAGAAAACTATTATGAATGATCAAATGAAGAAAATTAAGATAAGTCATAAGGGTATTTTTGTATTTTCATTTCATAAAAGTCATTGTAACCAACCAGTCACATCTCCAAATATACATAATCAATTCACACAAAGAATAACCAATTAGTCACATGGGGAAAGATACGTAACCATTGAGTATATTAACCCTCTAGGATATGACGATTTTTCCTTTCCACAAACTCATTTTGTTGTGGTGTATGCGGACAGGAAATCTGATGGATAATGTCGTTTTCCTTGAAAAAACATTTGAGCACAAAATTGACATATTCTTCACCATGATCAGAGTGGGGAATCTGGATTTGGGTATGGAACAGTGTTTGAATTAAGTTGTGAAATTCTACAAACTTAGACGAGATTTCAGACTTATGTTTTAGAAAGTATACCCAAGTCATACGAGAAAAATTATTTATAAATAGTACAAAATATTTGAACTCATTATTAGACATGCATCTACCATTATTTGGGGCAGGACACCACGCGTCTGAATGACCAAGGGAAAAATAAACTTAGCCCTAGAGTTAGACTGTATATAAGACTGTTTGTGACTCTTAGAATGCATACATGTCTCACATGAAATATGTGTATTAGACGGAAATAACTTAGGGAATAATTTATGAAGATACCATGCAGACGGATGTTCCAATCTTCGGTGACACAACCATTGTTGTCTGTCAACTGTCCCGTGAGCAAGCGTCGCAGTTCCGTTTTGAGCTACTTCGTCCACATAGTACAACCCCTGATACTCAACACCACATCCAATGACTTCCCCCGAACGAATATACTGCAATAAACAAAGTTTGGATACATCAATACCATACATTTTAGTTATTTAGTCACATGACCAATAGATAGGAGTTTGCATGACATGCTTGACACATAGAGGCAACTCTGTAATTGCAATGTTGGTGACAATGCAATAGTTCTTGCTCTGATACCATGTTGGTCGGACCGAAGGGACACACGGGAAAAACAAAGGTTTGCTTGGTAATTTTTTTTTGTATGTTTTATCGATTCTCAAGTACTATACTTACAGTACTAGGTATTAGGAAATACTTACAATAGGAAATATTACATAAGATTTGTTTCTTAAATACATTGTTTCCTAAATACAAACTTACTATATGTTGTATTTCTTCCTTTTCTAACAGTTTGTTGCACACACAGTTCCAACCATTATCATGGACTATTCCACGACACAAAGGATTACAAATTGTTGTGGTTGAGTGATTCATTTTTTTTTCTTCTGTGAGTTAAGATGTTGATTTCAAGGAAACCACCTTTCCTTTCTCAATAAAGTGCCAATTAGTGATGGAAACATTCTCACCAATGCTTTCTTATGAGAATGATTATCGATTGTCTATACCCTCACCCTCAAGCTCAGATGTAATTTTAGCTATTGAGGATCAGAAGGCAATCATGTGGATGAAGTTGGCACTATGGATAAAGCTGCCAACTCTCCTACTGAAATTGGACCTCAGCGTGATGATAATACCTATTCTGATCCAGCCACTAGTGGTTCTGACACTCAATCATCTCGTTGTAGTTCTCGTCCCCATCATACACCCGGTTGGCATCAAGACTACATTCTCCATAAAGTTGGTTCTGCACAATATCTGTTAGCAAACTGCTTATCCTATGCATCCATATCTGTCTCTTAAGTTTCTTGGCAATGTCACCTAACTCACGGAACCTACTTCCTTTTTCCAGGCTTCAGAAGATACGCATTGGGTTGAAACTATGGCACACACGAGATTCAAGCTTTAGAAGATAATCACACTTCAGTTCTAGTTGATTTGCCTCCGGACGAAAGAGCTAATGGATGTAAATGAGTATACCACGTTAATGATGGTACGTCGAGAAGAAAGGATTAGATTAATGTTTGCGAAAGGATACACTCAAAGGAAAGAAAGATGAACTTCAATGAAATCTTATCGTCGGTGGGTGGAATAGATTAATGTTTACAATCAATATCTTGAGAAGAGTGCTAAACCTATTCTACGTAGACATTTGCATTACTTTTCAGCTATTCTTTTTTCCTTTAGTCTACTCCGTCCACATGGACAAAACATGCGTTGAAAAAAGTGTAAATGAGTTTCTGGTAGTTAAAATGGAATAATATAATTAACCAGAAAACAAAAAGTAAAAGACCGAATGAACCTATTGATAGTCCGAATAACTAATTAGGAGGTAACAAGTTTATGACATTGAAAATAAGACAGGCCAAACCCAAAGCCATTGTCACAAATCTGAGACCAGAATTGCATCCCAGATCGATTCCATGTCTAAAGAAGGCATCCTACTCAGCTGAACCGCCTCCACGTCCGCAACCGCCGCCGTCTTACAAGACCCGACAACATCTTTTGTCGGATCGTCCTCCTCACACTTGATCACCTCCTTCCTTGAGATCACAGATTTCTTACAGACAGGATTTGCCCCTTGAGAGATGGCCTGGAGCTTGGTTTCAAGAAGCGCGGCCGTAGAGGAGTTGCGCCTAATCTCGTGCTTCAACTCCGGGAAGTTTAAATGAGCAAAGTCTCCCCTTAGTATATAAGCCGCAGTGTCATACGCCATGGCTGCTTCCTCGGCCTTGTCGAAGGTCCCGAGCCAAACCCGGGTTCGGTTCCGGGGAAGCCTTATCTCGGCGACCCATTTGCCCCAGTGCCTTTGCCTCACGCCGCGAAACATCTTCCCAGGAGGTGAGCCCTTTGGGAATTTCCGCCCCGTACACTTCATGTGCTGAGTCTTGGTTGCACCGAGACAACTGTAGTCACCGCCCCGTTGGAACGATAGTAACGGTGTGCTGTCGGAACCCGAATCAGGACTTCTTTCACTCTTGCTAAGAAAATGTTGGATTTGATTTGTCTGATGATGTAGGTCAGTGGATTGGGGCCGAAACAAGGTTAGGTTTGAAAGAGACGAAGTGGATGATGATGATGAGGAGGAGGAGGAGGGGGTTGTCGGAGTAGTAGGCTCAGAAACCCTAATAACATCAGGAAGACCAAAACAGCCGGAAGGGGTAAGACTGGGATGAAGTAACGTCGAAGAAGGGAGCTTTGAATAGATGTCTATGGCAGCAGTACCCCACAAGAATGGATCAACAAAGGCTCCATTGGAGAAGTGTTTGAGGAAAACAGTTTCCATTTTTGGAATCTGCCTCTCCATTACAATTGAATTAAGTGAGGAGAATTCACAGAGATGATGAAAAAAGAAGGTTGAATTGCTACTTATATATTTTTCTAGAAAGTACAGCGTGATGATTAAATAATGAGATTAATTAGTAAGCTGAATATTTATATTCATATAAAGTCATCTTATGAGTCAGAATTTGGAGCCTTCTAAAGAGTATAACTACATTATCTCCGTCTCTACTCTTTCACCAAAAGGCTTCGTGACACCCACCCATTCATTCTTGTATGTTTTGCTGACAACCAATCACAAATTGACACCTAAAGGTTCTTTCCTTAACCCATAGGATGTGGATCTGACATTGCCTACTATATGAAATAAGAAAAAGATGTTATTATTATTATTATTTTAAGTAAATAATAAATAAAAACTATAAAGGTTTAAATTACACGATTATGATTATGGACAACTCTATTAATTGATCCATCAAACAAAATAAATTTCAACACATATGAGGGCATGTTCAAAAGAAATTGGAAGGGTTTTTCCCGTCCGCTTTCTTAGTCATAGCATCCGCTGCTCCATTTGCTTTCGAAACCCATGCCGAATTTTGACTTCTTAAAATATAAAAGTAATTTTCTGCAATTAAGAATTAGAGGCATAAGAGGTCTATCAAAGTTTTTATCCACCAGTATAAGATTAATTGCTTTATGGGCGTCATATTTCACATATAAAACTTGCACCTCATATTAGTTGCAATGATTAAACCATCCTGGATTGTCCAAAGCTCTGTCACGAGATTGTTTGTTATTCTGATCAGTCTTTTAAATCTTTTAATCCAATCACTCCATTATTTTCTTAAGACCCCTGCTCCCCCTGTCGGGCCCGGATTGCCCATAGCAGATTCATTCGTGTTTAGTTTTATTCATCATTGGGTCGGAGTAGTCCAACCCACACGAATATTCACAAATATTATAATTTATTAATTGCCTATTTGTTTTGTTGCTTTCTATGGCATTATTGCATGTGTTTTAATCATTTAACATGTGATTTTCCCACAGTTCGACATGTCATATATTCTTTTCCTTTAAATGTTTTTTTTCATAGATTAATTCAACATAACAGTTCATTAGACATTTCGTGATACTTATTAAGAGAACAAATATTTATTTTCTTCTACAGACTGAATTATATCTATAAAACTTGACTAACTTGTAAAATAGTTAACCATAGACTTATAATTGCAAAGTCTCTATTAAATTATTTTTAGCACATAAATATATACTCGGCGATAGAGTTTTGCTCTTATAATCAATCTGTTATTGTCGGATACTATGCGATCATGTGGTAAGTTATTATTTGGTTTTAGGTATATTAATAAGTACTTGGATAGAGGGCAAGTGCGAGAGAAAACAACCTTTCGGGTGGTGCCTAGCTTAAAGATTTAGCACTAAAAGCACTCGAATTCCTAGCTCCCTCTACATCTAATACGATCTACGTCTAATATGATTTTGACTCGTCAGATAATTCATTTAGTAAAGATGAGATCATGGTTCATAAATATATACCATATTATTAAGGAATAAAATATCGCTTAACAATTGAATATAAGATATATATGGAAAGTATCATAACGACAGATGGTTAACTGTGGACATCTGAATATAGTTCTATTTATAAATTCATTACAACTCTGTTTATTCATTCAATATTACATCCATAGACACACTCATTAAGCGTTGAAAATGGATAGGTTCGTTCAAGAACTGGTTCAACCTTGAATCAGTTCTGAACTGAACTAGAACTGTTTAAAGCAAATCAATATTTTTGTTTACTCACTAAAAGAATTGGTCTATTTAACACATAAAAACTAGTATGTTTAGAACCAGTTTAAACTCGGTTCGAACTGGTTTGGTCCTGTTTTTTTTTTAAAAACAAGACTCAGTTACAGTTCAGTAAAAAACAACACAGATTCAGTAAAAAAAACAAAACTGGTCCAGTCTATATACTGAACCGGACCAATAAATAGATGCCCTTGAACATCGAACTATGCAAAATACTCCTCTATAATATTTAATCAATTAGGTTAGACAGGTTTGATTTGTTTTGTTTTAGCCGGTTAAAAAATTGTAGGTTTAATTGGTTTGATTTGATTTTTTTTGCATAAACAAGTACCAATAATGAATCTATTCGAACCAGTTTGAACTAAATTGAATACACTTTTTGAACTGACTTACTTTAACCTTAAAAAATTGTTTAGTTTTGGAACTAATTCGATCGAACCGGTTCAAACCAGTCCAGACCAGATCCGGTTTATTTGAACAAGCCTAAAAAGGGATATAGAGGAATACTTTCACTCTTTTCTCTTTTGATGATGTTGTGATCAACTGACGACGGCGGAGATCACCAACATTCAATTCACGGTATTAACTCCTAACGAGTTTCACGGTTGATCATGGTACCTCGTACCAAGAGTTAACTCCCAACGAGTGTCTAATTCTTTGGAAGATAATCATAGCTGAAATAGTAACTCACTTTTTTAAATAACGGATAAAAAACCCCGAAATGTATTATTCAACAGTTTTATTGAGACAGTGCTACCAAGAATGTAAATAGTCATCAAATCTAATATGAACCATACATGAACGATAATTGGTTTTGTCATTTCTCCTAAAGTTCTTTCATTTTGAATCCTTAATGAATATGATTAAGTTAGGGTTTGCGACTATATTTCTTCAATTATTTAAGCGAAGAAGAATCTATGACCAACCCCTTAATTGTATTAGTGTTTTTAATTAAGAATAAAGCGTCAACCCTTATCATTAACATAGGGATATAACTTAAAATCATCATTAAAAAGGTTAAGTATGCATAATTAGACAGATTGTTTCTCTATATATAAATACACTCTATTTGTAGAGGAGTTGTATACTTATAAGGAAGAGACTTACACAATGACAGAGGGTGAGAGTTTTTATGCATTTTTGTTAATTTATGAAAAGTGGGTAATTATATATATAAATTCGTGGACCCATCGAAACAAATTTAATAGAAAAAGAAAGAATTGATGAAACAAAAAATGTATTATCTAAATCCAAAAAAAAACGAAGGATGAAACATAAATTATGGATCCACTAAGTCATTTCGAGAACGTGTTTAAGAATTAAAAAAAAAAAAGACTCTCATGTAAATAATGTGGAATAAAGTTTAATCTTATTCAAGGTGATTCCATAAATATTCCGTTTCAAAAACTGAATCGAAGTAAAAAAAAAAATTAGATTGAATAATAGGTTACTAAATGAGAAAGGAGGAGACAAATAATTATTCATGACTGTATAGTATATTATGAATGATTGCTAAGTTATACTTCATCTTAAAGATAGCAACAAAGATAATTTAAATAAAAAAAATCATGTCCAGTTACGCTTTATAATTGATTAAACAAAATTAATAGTTAGTTTGCTAGCCATAATCAATATTATCATCAAGAACAATCATCAGCATGAGCAATGGGAATCTTAACATATTTAATCAATAATATATATATAATTTTTGCCCAGTAATGAATACATTTAATTAAAAAAAGTCTTCTGCAAATTAAATGTTCTATTTTCCTTATAAGGAAGGAAGGGTATACTTGTGGAGCAGGTCTTTAGATGTCGTGTCAAAGTTTAAGTTAGATCCAACTATTCCATTACTAACTCTAACTTCATTAAGCAGAAAAGAGAACATCATATTCTATAAAATAGATTACCTCTGTTTATGAAACCTTTATAGGCTAAAACAGTCCAAGTCTTTCAGATCGTGATCATCAAAGTTATTTATCAGAAATAATTGTTCGAGTTCTTATAAATAAAGTTTGTATTAGGAATTATCATTAGAAGTAAGTTATTATTAATTTAATCCTTATAATTCGAATAATCATTCCATGTAAGTTCATCGTGAGTGGGAAATCACCCATATGGAATCTTTAGGTTTTAGTAGCTGGCGTTTGAAGACACGCACGACTCCCTTTCCTGGCCAAGAACCCTGCAGATTTAGGGTTTGCTCGTGCCATTTTCATCCAGTCGATTCCAATTGACTGATTTCATTTGGCATTTATTGCCAATTCACATTCCAACCAATCACAAGCAGCCACGTGAAGATACTGTGGACGATTGTGACATTTCCATGCAAGGAATGGAACAAACGTAGCTGCCTCCTGCTGAACTTCTATCAGCTCTGTTCAAGGAGGTTTCATTCAGTCGGCGACCAATCAACCGGTGACCGAACCACCTCGGCAGCAGCCCCACCCGAGCAGCTGACCATCACAGTACCAAACTAGGAGGAGTCCACAACCACGAGAACCGCACCACACATAGCAGCAAGTCAGAACTTGGCTCGAACCCAGCAGCAGAATTAATAGCACAGATCACCTCCAGCTGGTGGTCGAAGCACAGGCAACTAAGCCTCGTTGGCACACGCCAACAACTAGGCACCTGACCAAACAGCAACCCTCAAAGGGGAGCCACGCCCAGCAACCATCGTCCCCTGTCCCAAAAGACCAGAATTGGGCAGCTGCACCAATCCGTTCTCCAAACCCACTGAACCACAGAAACCACTAATACTAATCCCGTTTCATTTTCGTGTTCTTGTAGTGAGCTGCCACTCGAGGTGAAGGCGCTGCACCCACGACGACCATGGCTAGACAACCAGTTCTAGTTCCGGCGGGACAAACAGGCTCGGGGGACACGTGGTTGATCTCGACTCAAATCAGCAAGTCCAAAATGAGGCTTGGTATATCAGAAAGATGCTCTCCCAAAGGCCAATGAAACAGGGCACGATAAATGGGGTCCTCCGATCGGCATGGGCTCGATATGGGAAGGTTTCGATATCAGAATTAGAGGTGGGGATATTGTTGTTCGACTTTGAATGACAAGAGGATGCGGAACAGATTCTGGACCGATCAGCGTGGGCAGTGAATGGTCACATTTTGAACATCAAAAGATGAGATCCGAGTGTGGGAGTAAAGGAGGTCGACTTCCAAAAGGTACATTTATAGACCCAAGTGGATGACTTAGGTCAGGAGAAATTTAGTGATACAAATGCATGGAAGATAGGAAACATGATAGGGAAATGCCTAAAAATAGAAAAGCTTGATGGGAGGATAAGTAGAAGCTATATGAGAATACGAGTTGAAGTAGATGGGGATAAACCCCTAATGGCGGGGTTCTGGTGGAAGAATTCACAAGGTGGTGAAAGATGGGCATCTGTTAAATATGAACGATTATCTGATTACTGTTATGGGTGTGGCATGTTGGGTCACACGACCCAAGCATGCAAAACTGAAGAGCAAGTATTTTGGATTACTTTCGATATGGGGACGCTCAAAGAAAGAGGCCTTGGCTTTTCTAAAAACCAAGGTAAAGGACAAGCTTCAAGGATGGATGCCCAAAACTTTAAACCAAGCGGGAAATGAGATTCTCATCAAGGCAATCATCACCATGATACCTACATACGTGATGAGTATATTCTGATTACCAAAAACATGGTGCTCGGAAATAGATGCTCTCATTGCGGACTTTTGGTGGGGAAAAACTGTTGATGGCAAGAAAACGCATTGACGGAGACGGGAGATCCTAACTAAGGCTAAGGAGGTGGGAGACCTAGGATTTAGAGAACTACAAAGTTTCAACATGGCCCTACTCACGAAGATGGCCGAACCGACGACTCTCTGTGCGCAGGTCCTAAAGGGACGATATTTCCCGAGATGTTCATTCCTAGAGGCGAAAAGAGGGGGCCGAGCCTCGTGGGGATGGAGTAGCATACTTCATGGCCAAGAGGTGATAAAGCAAGAGGGGGTATGGGTGATAGGATCGGGGGAGAATGTCTGAGTGTTTGGAGACCCATGGATCTATACGAAGGAGACCCGAAGAGTGAATGCCGAAACAAGGGTGGAGAATGGAGAGCACTTACTAGTCTGGGACCTCATACAACTGAACGGGTCATGGAATGAAGGACTTGTACGAAGCATTGTTAACCACGAAGACGCCGAACACATACTTAACATCCCTCTACAGCAAGATGGGGGATACGACAGGTACGTATGGTCACACACGAGGGATGGAGTTCCTATGGTCCGATCGGTATATCACTAGGTACTGGAGAGGGCAGACCGAGAAGTGAGGCCGAACACATTGACACAAGGCGCGCTTTGGAAGGGCATTTGGGCTACAAAGGTAATACCCAAGGTAAAGAATTTCACTCGGAGACTTGCAACGAATGCAATAGCCGTTAATGCTAATATGGTAAAACGGGGCATGAATGTTAGCCTAGGGTGCCCCATATGTGGAGAAGTGGAAACGAGAGAACATATGATCCTTGATTGTACATGAACTGAATGCATGTGGCTAGGTGTGCTAGGGCTAAGAGTGGCCCGACCAAACACCTTGTACATGGTTAAGTGGCTTGAAGAGAGGCGAACGGAACAAAGGAACCAAGGACCGACCGACGAGAGGAGATGGGCACTTATGTTGATCACGTGTTGGCAAATATAGAAGACAAGGTGCAAGGCGAATTTCGAATCCAAGCAACCGTACCCACAAACCGTGATAGAGGAAATCGAGAGGGCATATGAGGATCAATCACTTAGTGGCCGACCCATGCAAGGCGCGACCGAGGAGAACCCACCCAACGAAGACCGACCGCAACAAGAGTGGCAACCACCGACGCCAAACATAATCAAGATCAATTGTGACGCGTCATGGTGTGAACAATCGAGAAGAGCGGGAATAGGTGTGGTAGCACAAGACAAACATGGGAAAGTGGTGTGCAGCTTAAACAGACGGTACCGGAGCGAGGATATAGAAACAATGGAGGCATTGGTGGTACATGAAGGTGTAAGACTAGCACTAGAATCGGGATGGCAAAACATTGTTATAGAGACGGATTCACAAGTGGTTCACGAACAGATTGAGAACGACCCAACACACTGGAGGGTGTCAACCATCATCACAAACATCCGAGCATTAGCGAGGCAACTCGAGCAAGTGCAATAGCGAGCTATTCCACGAACGACAAATAAATGTGCGAACTGGATAGCAAAGCAAACAAGACTGAGAGTGAATCTAAATGATTGAGTCGAAAGACCAACACTTCCATTTATGTGTTTAGTAGCAAATGATTGTATGTACGAACAACCGTGATCATGTATCACGACGTTTTATTTCATCAAGTAAAATGATAATTTGACAAAAAAAAAAATGTAAGTTAATTGTGAAATCCTTACCAAATGTAAAAGGACAACTCAAATAACTCAAATATATGATATATATATATATATATATATATATATATTTCATTTTACTTAATTTATTTTATTTCCCTATATTCTTTTATTAACTAAATAATTTTATTTTTTATTCATTATTTGTTTTCTTAGTTTGCGTACCAAACATATTATAATACTTAGGTAAATAAAATAAAATATAAATATATCATTTTTTTTATGAACGAAAAAGTGGAAAAGGTTAGCTTTTAGCTAGAACATTTCTGTGGGGCATGAAATCCCATCTCCATGTTTTACTATCCTAATGATTAAAATTTCGCACATCAACAAAAATAGTGGTGGTGTGATCAGTTGCACTGCTTTTCAGAGGACCACCGATCTGATGGTCAGTTTACTGTTAACTGTTAAAAGTAGGGTCAACCGGAAACATCACTTGAAAATTATGGTTATACATTTTTTTATTTTATAGTTAACCATAATATTATAATGTAGTGTGATTATAGCGAAGAATTTTCTACTTGTAATTGTTATGATTATTGTATTTTACTCATACGTATGGTTATAACTATGGTTATTCTATAAATATAATAATGATTGAATATTAATACATTAGTAAATATTAATAACAGAATTAAATGGTAATCGTGTTAATTTTGAATACGGATAATGTTGAATGATATTAGTATTAAATATTTTTACGGTATGTGGCATAACTCTATGTATTAATTAAGATAACAATCATTATATTCTATTACATTTTATATGTGGTAATAAATATGAGTATACGGTTAAAATTGTGGTTAATAACCACAGTTATGGATATAGTATTGAAAATCGTACTTTAATGGTTATGGTATGGTATGCAATTTAAAAATGTGATATGATTATGATATTTATCATACTTGTACCATACTCTAACCATCGTTAGCCGTAGTTAAAAGCATAGTAAGATAGTTACGCGACTGTCGTGAAAATTAGAAACTTTAGTTATAATTATTATTTTTTAATATGGTTAATCGTATTATTATAACGTGGTGCAGTTATAGTAATTATTTTTCTATCCATAATGGTATGGTATTTTAATCATACCTATAGTTTTTATATAAATATAATCATTTAATATTAATATATCAGTATATACTAATAATAAGAGTAGGACTTTCACTTTTCAGATCTCACAGATTCAGAATTTCAAAACGAACTCTAATTGAATGGTGTTAATATTATTTTTGAATGATATTAATGTTGAATAATGTTAGAGTGAACATTGAATTGTGTTAGTATTGAATATTTTTGTTGTTTGTGACATGAATTTATGTATTTACTAAGATAATATTCATGATTTTCCATTACTTTCCCATGTATTAATGAGTATGGGTATACAAGTAGAATCGTGGTTAATAACTATGGTTATGTTATTGAAAATTGTACTTATAATAGTTACGGTTATGGTATGTAGTTTAAAAATACTGTATAATTATGATATTTAGCATATCAACACCATACACTCACTATTGTCAGGCCTAGAGCAAGGCTACAGATGATATCGTGTACACTGCATATTATATCAAATGCTATAATGGTATAACATTTGATAGTGGTATAGTATCAAACACTATCATAAATATAATATACATATTTTAATAATTGCAAGTATGTTGATTGTAACATTATTTATGTTGAGATTACATGTTTCATTAAAAAGTTATTTATGATATTATTAACTTTGTTTCATATAATAAATTGTATACTTCAAATATAATTATAATAAAATACATAGTAATGATAACGTCATATTAGTAATTAATTAGGATAATAATGTGCATGATGATAACACTATTTTCATGAAAATCGTAGATGTATTTTTAAAATTTATTTAATTATACATGCTAATATATGGAATCTAACATGTATACATTCTTTCATAAAATATAATATTTATTTATTGTAAAGTGTACAATAAATATAAGATATAAATTAAATAAATATATAACTAAAATTAAGTTGTTGTTTTTTCTCTAATTATAATAGTATCTTTTTTAAAGTAGAAACAATAAAATATTTAAAAGCTTTCTTATCATGATAATTAGTACTATATTAATAAATTAAATAATAACAATAAATAAGAAGTTGAGATCAAATGTGAAACATAACGTGAGAAACAATAGGAGACTCTTGAGTTGAAGAGCTTCTAGAGACCCACATGACGAGTCTATGTAATCAACGATTACAATGTAAATTTAATAAGCAACAAAAACATTTCTTTTTGACAACTAAGCAGTTCAAAATCTTATATGTCAGTCATTTTTAAAGTTCTTGAAAAATTAATATTATTAGAAAATCAGGAAATGCTTTTCGAAGTATATGATAAATTAAAGTATTAAATTATTTCTATAATGATATTTAAAATGTAAAATTGAATTATTTATTGCTAAAATAATAACTAAAAATATACAATTATTGATTATTATAGTAATTTGAAATGAATTGTTTATAGGGCTGGGCATGAACCGGCCCCGAACCGGTTCAAAACAACATTTACCACATTTTAAAACCGTTACGGTTAACCGCTCCAGTTTTTTGTCGTTCCAGATTTTGGCCAATTTACTGTACCTGTTCTGAACCTGTTCAGCCGAACCTGTTCATACCCAAAAATAAAATAAAAAATTTGAGGTTTCAATTCCAATTCAGCCAACACAGCAGTCCAGCACTATGGACCTTTAGCATTCTCAGTCATAACTAAAAGCAATTCCCTAAATTCGTATAAACCTGAAGAATCCTACATAAAATGCTGCACAGATTAATCGAACCATGCTTTCAATAGCCTCGGTCATCTCATCAACTAATTAAAAACAATAAGGATGTATATAAACAACAAAAAGTAATGTTGAATTCTGGAGCTGCATTGTAGACGTATCCATCAACCTCATATCGACCAGTTTTGTAAAAAGAAACATGGTTAAGTCACGAGCAGCAGAGATTGCAAGCTAACCAATAAAACAGAAAAATGCTAATTTACCAGAACCAACCACATGGCTGAATGTACATAACAGTTTTGTCTCCTGTAGTCAAAATCGTCATGATCATTTCTCCAGGAACATCAACCCAATTAAACACAGAAGTAGCAGTTATTGCCTCCAACTAAACATCAACCCAATTAAACTTATAACAATTGCAATTTGAAACATTAAACTTAAACTAATGCAGTTGAAAACACCAAGATTAAATACAAAAACAGAAGTAGCAGTTATTGCCTCCAACTTCCAACTATTAGGCAGCAAAGAATCTAGCCATAAACGAGAGAAAAAAATCTAGAACTTCTTTAAGATAATTTCGCAATATGAATGTGCACCATATACTACTAATCCAAGAATGAGATGCATAGATAATGATATCAGTCAAAGGAATGAGTCTTACCTCCCTACTGGATAAATATCAACAGAGTTCCCCAAAATTTTTGTTTTTAGCTTGGATGTCACACCATACACAAAATACTCATTTTCTGCATGTTATGTGACTTGAATTATGGACACTAATTAAGAAGAGAGGGTCAAGGTATTAATCAGCTGAGGTGTTATGTGACTTGAATTCCTCTATTCTTTTTTTGCTTAGGCAGATCTTAAACGTATAGCAAATTAGCAATCACGGTTGAGGACAGCAATCACGGTTGAGGACAGCAATCACGGTTGAGGACAGCAATCACGGTTGTCATTGATGTTAAATGTATAGGGTATCACGATTGAGGACATCAAATTAGCAAATTATCAATAGCAATACCAATCAACAACAATAGCAAATTAGCAATCTCCAATCAATTAGCAGGACAACAACTAATCAACAGCAAACGAAGAAGACGAACCTGGTCTAGGACTAGTCGATTAGTCGGGCGAAGAAGATTGGAGGCACCGAGGCGGAGAGACCGGAGGCGAGGAGATGCGAGGTTGGAGGCGATGCGAGGCGTGGCTAGGCGGGAACGTCCGAACGGCGAGCGTGGATGCCAAATTGCCAATTAGGTCTGAGAATGACTGAGATGAGAGTGAGACTGAATTATTCGACACTAGTGATTGATAAAAACCAGTTTTGTCTGGTCTGGTTTAATATTTAGTAGTATTTTAAGTTTAAAACGGTACAAAAAAAGACCGGTTAACCGGTTTTGAACCGGTTTTCTGTACCTATTCTGAACCGATCCATATTTTTTCAAAAAAATCGTTTGTTTTGTGACGGTACGGTTCGGCCGAACCGGTTATTTTTGCCCAGCCCTAATTGTTTAGATACAAACGATTATGTTTTATTTAGTTTCTCTATTATTACATTAATATAATAAAAAATTACTTTATTGTAGTAAATTAATGATCTATTTGGACATTAAAATTAATTTAGTATAAATTTAAAAAGGGTATAATACTGAAATTATATATAATTTTTTTCCTTTTTGAAAATGAGTATATGCTAAAACAAAAACAAAAATCTTAAGACATAATTGATTATTATTGCAGTCTATGAATTGTTTTATGTATAACCTACTATATTTTTATCATACTTATAAAAGAAATTAAGAAAATAAATATAATTCTATGAAGTCACATTTTTTTTAAAGGATAGAAAATTATAAATGAAATAAACAAAATAAAATTAATAACAAATAAATAAAATATTTTTTGCATTAATAGTCAAAAGAAACTTACACGAGTCATCTTGAAGAAATTTATATTGATGTTGATCAAAATGTTTTGATTTTAACATGAGTGCGCCATCTTATTACTTATCACAATTCTAAGCAATCTAACAAAATTAATATAGATATAAATATATACGGGTTACAGTTAAAACTGTGATTATGATGTTAAATATCATAACAATAACTATTATGAAAAAGAATTTATAAATAAAATTATACTACATCATTATACTGAAATTAAGTATGATGAAAACAATCTAAAACAGTAATTAACGATTTTTATCACATTATTATTTGCCTTACTAAAAAACACTACGGATGTTGAATAGGTTTTAAATCTTAAATTTTTTTTTTGGTCTCAAGATTTAAATATTAAATTACTATGTAATGTATGTCTAAATGGAATAGACATATAGTAGATTATATAAAAATTTATTTTACTTTTTTTTAGTCAGATAGTAGATTAAATTTTTTTAAAAAAATCTATTTTAACTTATTTAAGTTGCAGCTTAATGATTTAAGGATAATATTTTTCATATATTGCATGAGTTTTAAATAAATACTAATCTTATAATATTTATACTCATCGTAATTGCGAGCAAAAATACCCCACTCGTTTATAGTTATGTATAACTTTCTATATATTTATTAAGAAAAGAGAGCAAATAAGAAAATATATCTATATAGTTTCTTAATATGTTTTTAATGAAAAATATTATTATATATACACTCAAATATATTATAATGAAAGATAAGATAATGTAATTACTAGTAAAAATATATTAATAATCTTTTACAACGTTAACATTTATAATCATTTTTTTTTGCCAGCTTATAATCAATAACAATAATTGAGCCGGCAAAATCTATATTAAAAATAAATGGTGACCATAAACATCATAAAATCCTAAAATGAAGTTAAACAGCATAGCGTGGCATGCATAACAGTTAACATTCCCTTTTAATATCGATTTTTTAAATTCTACCTTATTTTTAAATTCTCATTCAATTTCAAAAATTATTTCATTACGTTTGTTTTGACAATTAACATTAATTTTATTGTTTGCTATTTTTATTTATTTATTTGTTATTATAAAATTAATTTATATTTTCTATATTGTAATTATTATTTTTTCTTGATGTGGATGAAGCCAGTTAAAAAAAAATACACGTGACCAAAAGCTGATATTCATATTTATTTTTATAGAGATAAAAGCTTTTTGAGTAAGTAATAAATTATATTTTTAGAAATAAGTACATGGTATTTTCGTTCACAATAACGTCTTTGAAATTATTAAAATTTTGTTCTATTTTTTACATTACTTTTTTAAAAGAAGTTGAGGACAAAATTATATAACATTAAATATTGAGGAGACATTAAAAGTTGTCCATATATTTGAAGGATTTTGTCTGCACTTTTCTTAATTTTTACAATTATGTAATGTAGTGGGAAAGATGAGGGTGATGATAACTTTCATTACATTCCAACTAAAATGTGAGGCCATGTTCTTCTTCGGTGTCACTTTATGTTTTTCATCATTTTGGTTTATTCTCTTACTATATTATGAATATTGTTTCTTTATTCCATTTCTTGTGTCCTATGTTAGCCTCACCGCATAGACTAGAATATCATTTATATACTAACTTTATGTATGTATGTTTGTATGAAATAAAATATAGTGTTTTTTATTTGTTATTATATAGGATAAAATACGACATTGTCCCTTAATTTTGAGTTTCTCTATTAAAGTTTAAATCATAGTTGTTCATTCTCTCATGTTTGGCCAAATTTTAAGTTTATTTCATCCATCAATTTTTTCATCCAAATTTAACATAATAAATTTTGAAAAATGCAAAAATAACATAAACTTTTAAAAATATCACATTTAAGTCTTCCAAACTTTTCAAATGTTAACATTAAGTCCTGATTCGATTGGAATTCGGATTTGGGTCAAGACCTAGACGCGAGCCCCCTCTATTGGGGTTCAATCTAGCTTCAATCAAATCAATACATAATTGTAACATTTAAAAAAGGTTGAAAGGGTTACATTGTAGCATTTTTGAAAGTTTATGCTAGTTTTGCAAATTTTAAAAATTGTTCTCTTAAATTTGGATAGAAAAGTTGACAGATTGATCAAACTTGAATTTTGGTCAAACACAAGGGAAGGAATTTTTATGATTTAAACTTTAAGGAGAAAACTCTAAATCTAGTCAAACATTAGGAGCCAATGTGATTATTGGATTATGATGTTAACGCCTTAAATCTGATTGCTACTCCATAACCTGCAAACATGACAACCCGGGTTTTGCCTGTGGTTTCCTCTCCGATGATAAACTCAGTTGGGTGTTTTAGAGAGCTAATAAAGTATATATGAAATCAGATTGCTCAAATGAGGTACAAGTAAGGTATTTATAGAGATACTTATCCTAGGTTCAAGGTTAGTTCCTTACTATAGTTAGTCATCTGTGAGTCTGACACAATAAACTATGGTAATTTTCTATCTTGACACGGTCATTATCATTCAGAGTTTTTGTATAAGTACAATCATCACAATATGTCCTTTTTTTTCCCCCTTATTCGAGTTGAGATTTTGCCTATCAGCTGATATGGAGCGTCGTATACTGATCGACCACAACCTTTTAGGCGTCAGTGACATTCGAAGTGCCAATGACACTTTAGACGCCGGTGACCTTTTTAAGCGTCGATGACCTTTTTATTATGGACAAGACGAAGCTTGTACTTATGGACAGGCGAAGCCTATGAGGATAGATAGGGTGAAACATGTGATGGACAAGTGAAACCTTTGATGGACATGGTGAAGCTTATTTTGGACAAGCGAAGCCTCAAATGGATTGGTGTCACCATACTTATAATAAGCCACGTGTCCTCGATTTTGATTATACTTTGGTCATCAGATGGGGATGGTCTTTATAGTGGCGACACCATTTTAGATGCATCACTCTGTTGTTACCTTTTTACTTGTCAACCAGGTGACCCCGAGTATCGGCTAGACCACGAGTCAAGAAGTCAACGACTGGTCTTCACGCTCTCGTCGAGTCACCGAAGTTGGCCTCCAAGACTACCTTCCGGCGTTCACTCGAGTATTAGGTAGTGTCATGACTTTTTTTCATGTTCCCACAGCCGATGCCAATGTTGGATTCTGATGTCAACCTTAAATCTGAGTGTTGCTCCATAACCTGCACGAAGGAAAGCCTGTGTTTTGCCCTATGGTTTCCCCTCAGATGATAAAGTAATTCAGGGTGTTTAAAGAGCAAATGAAGCATATATGAAATCAGATTTTCTCAAATGAGGTAGAAGTGAGGTATTTATAGGGATACTTAACCTAAGTCCAATGTCAGTTTCTTACAATAGTCAATCTTTGTGAGACTCACAGAATAAACCGTGGTAACTTTCTATCCGAACACAGTCACTGTCATTAAGAGTTTTCAGATAATACAATCAACATGATATAACCTTTTTGTCACCTACTCGAGTTGAGGCGCCACCCATCAACTGATAGGGAGCATCGCGTAATAATCAACCACAAATTTTAGGCGTGAGTGACATTCGAGGCTTCAGCGACACTGTGGGCGCCAGTAGTCAACCAGGCGCTCTCTAATATCGGTCAGGACACTAGTCAAGAAGTCAACAATTGATTTTCAAACGGCTAACATATGATATCCATCTATGATATTTAATCGAATTATTATATATTCATAAAGTAGAAACATTTAATGGTTTGTATCAGTGTTATCAGAACCGAACCCCTGTCCGGTTTGGTTCAGTTAAAAGAATGTTTTACAAATGAACAGTGTTTGAACTGGGTTTAACTAAACAGTTTATGGAAAACCGACCGGTTTCCGGTTCACTTTTTAGGGTGTTGTTTTTACAGACCAATCGATTTTTTGGTTTAAACCGATTGGTTTTGTTCTGCACAAACCAATTGGTTTTATGCAGTGTTAAACCAGTTCACTACTAGGTTAAGTGTTTGTTCAACACTTTGCTGAGTTTGCTCATTCAGTTTTAGGCAAGAGCATGACGCATCACAACAGACGCATCCCTTCACGCAGGTCTATAATGTATGTGAGAAGAAAACAATGCTAATTTCTGGTCTCAGGTGATCAGAGTGAAGTGGTCCCTTCACGCGAGGGAAGATATCATATTTGAGCTTCTCCAACATCTGAGAGGAAATGTTACAAGAAAATTGTTGGAGGGAATAAGGAGGAGTACAAGGGAGATGATCGAGGAGCAAGAAGCTGTCTGTGGCCGCTTGTTCACCATTCAAGATGCTATGACGAGCACAATTCGCGCAGGCAAATTCAACTCCAGTACTTCTCATTCATTCATTTTCCTGTAGTTGAAAGCTTGAGCATTAGACATTGATATTCATCTATCTGAAATCTTTGCAATTTACAAATTATATGTAAAAGAGATTGGGTTAGTTATTAGAATCTATGGGTTTATTGCATATTGGTACCTTGACCTTTTTGTGCGTGTGTGAGAAATCGATATCCCAACTTTATGGACTGCTATAGCATCTCATTTTTGCTTTAGAAATGGAAATAACTTATTTCTATGTTAAGTTTTAGTATGTAAGTATCTTTTAGATTAATCTTCATGATTAGCATCCATTTCTAATTAAATATTAGACATTGCAACAACTTTGAATCAGAAAAAAAAACATACACTCAGTTTTTAGTTCTAACCCTACATATATGAAAACACAAACTTCAACAAAACCCTTTCTAATTGATGCAGGACTGAAGCCTGCGAGTAACTCACAACTTCACCGTCTTTGGAGGTTGCGGTTTGGTTCTAATAATAATCACTTGATTGTTTGGTATAAATGTGGATGGAATCCCTGGGGCGACCAACACGCCATATGCATTTCGTATGTTTTCAGCCATTGTAGTGTTAATCGATGTGGTGTTGATTGTGGTTGGTTTGATTTACCTCGGATTGAAGAGGTCGATAAGTGAAGAAGAGGTAAAGGTTAGAAATCTAGAGCTGCAGCAGCTTGTGAAAATGGTCCAGCACGAAGCTGAAACCCATGCTCAAGTCCGAAAGGCACCTCTCTCTCGCAGTAACTTGACTCATACCGCTGGAGATATATTACCAGGAGATACCGACTATGTTGTAATACATGGTTGAAAGACCATGTCATAATTATCAACTAGTTATAGTCACATTCATAATCTTGTCAAAGGACACAATTTTCTGAATGGATGTGGATGATGGTAATGTTTGGTGTGTATACCGATTGGAAAACATAATATATTTTCTGATAAAAGAAAGAAAATGCGGTGAGCGTGGATCGAACACGCAATCTTCAGATCTTCAGTTTGACGCTCTCCCAACTAAGTTATCCCCGTTATTTTTTTTAACAAGATTGAACACGTAACATTCTTTTAAGTTTTAAGTTTTTTTTCCATTGTGAACAGTAAACTGCACACCGAATCGGGTTGGACCGACCAAACCGTGAACCAGCCCCCTCATCGTTTATAGATTCGATCCAGTTCTGATAACACTGGTTTGTATGTATGATGCATGTATAGAGGAGAGGTTTGTCGTTTATCAACCAAGAGTTTTATTATGAGACAAAATTGTAAGCTGCTTTCACCAACCTCAACAACTGCTCTACTAATTACTTACCTAATTCCGAATATCATATTCTGAAGTATCTCTCTCATCAACGTAATAGACAACATGTCATGTTACTATATTTGTTTATATCTATAATATAATATAATTAATCAAAATGTTTACTTTTACCTAGTATATAACTATTTAACTACACATAGAGAGAAAAATTAAAATTAGTAGATGGGTTAGATAATAATACAATTGAAAAGGCAAAGATGCAGACAATCTTATCTATATTGAACAGCTGGTTGTTACAAGGATGACAAGCACATACTTATATTATACTAGACTACGACACGCGCTACACGCGTCTACGTCGTCGTTGTTGGTCGCGCGAGATGTGTTACGATGACATGTTCGACTCAACTCCTAGGATAGTACAAGAACTAAACACTTGATTATCAATATTATTTATCTTACCCATTTTTCTCCGACATTACCAGGATTAGAACTTGGGCCACTATGATAAGGACCTTTTTTCGGCTAAGTTTGAACCTTCCGACTTGGACCATTTCACCATTAGCCATCTAATTTTTTCCGATGTCCCCAAGATTTGAACCAACGCACTATGATACCGACCTTTTTCGACTTATACATTTTCAGTCTTTGCTCATCACCTTAGCTAATTATGTTTTCCAAAATCGACAAGATTTGAATCTGTGCACTCTGATACCATATACGATTTCAGACGTACACCTTAACCAATTGTACCATGAATCCGAACTTGTGAGGCAATGCATTCAGTATTCACTTAAGATATCTTAACATGCTCACTACCATGTCTATGAAACAACGACTATTAGAAATCTATCGTGGCAACATTAAGAAAATTTCCGTAAATAATTTTTTAAAATAACATGAAATTAGATATTTGATTAACTTATTCATCATTTTTTTACTTTGATATTTTCAAAGTTACGGTTGGTTAAATATTATTTATATTTTAATTTTAGATGTATGTGAAAAATACTATACATCAAATAACAATCAAGTATATATTACATAAATTAACATAACAACTGAAAATCAAATTTACTTAATTAAGAAAATTTCATAACATGAATAGATCAAATTTCATTTTTCTACACCAATTTTAATTTTGCAAACGTTATTATTTTGTATGTATTCATTATTTATCAATTTAGACAATATATTATGTATATTCAACATGACGTCAATTTTGATAGACGTTAATTCAGTTTAAATTCTTTAAATTTATTGATAAAATGAGATTTTCGTAATGACCACGATCTAAGTTTTTAAAACTCACGTGTTTCTCAGTTTTCTTTGGGAAGAGGGATAGATGAGGAAAAAATGTTGTAAAGGAGTAACAAAGTAAGTAGGAGCAATATGAAATGATAGAAATATTAATGAGTGATTAGGAAAAAAGGAGAAGATTTTGAAAGAAAATAGTCATGATAGTGAATGTTCTTGAGTTCGAAACTTCACTGGTAAATGATCAAAATAGTCATGATAAGTTTCAATTAATTAGATTATTAAGGGGTATTTGTGTCATTTTGCAGGCGACAGTTACAAAAAAAAATACTTCTGCCATCATAATATAGATATAGCTAAAGATATGAATATAAATATAAACAATTGGTGCATGAGAATGGAGAGAGAGATAATGATAGAGAAAAATATATTTATCAATTTGTAAAATTTATAATGTTACATACGTGTGTAATTGGATAATACATATGTCTTTTAGTTATAAGGTCATATGTTCGAGGCTTCGCGCATATAGTTTTTCTAATAAGCTTTTGAGAAGACATTTAAATGACCAAGACAGTCATGATAAATATAAACTAATTAGATTATTAAGGGTTATTTGTATAATTTTGGAGGTGACGTTTACAAAAATCACTTTTGCCTTAATAATATAGATATAGATAAAAAATATAAATATAAATATAAAAAGTTGGTGCATGCGAAAGGTGAGAAATATAGTGATATAGAAAAATATACTTATCATCTTGTAAAATTTGTAATGTTGCATACGTGTGTAACTAGATAATATGTATGTCTTTTAGTTATAATGTCATATGATCGAGTCTTCGTGCAAACAGTTTGAAAATAATTGTAATTGATATTTTCGTTAATTCTTCATCCAAAAATGTTGTTAAATATTTTAATATAAAATTATTAAGGGGTGTTTGTGTAATTTTGAATTTATAAAATTTAACTTATACTAATGTTCAAATTTATAAAATTAATCGAATATTTTTTCAAATGTCCCAACAAAATCCTACAAAGTTACATTAATATTACAATTAAGTCCTAAATCGATTCAGACTCAATCGAGGGTCCCTTATGTTAAGCTAGACCAAGTAGTTCAAGGGTTAAGACATGGTCGGGGTCCCAACCCAGACCAGTTTCCAACTCTTGGGGTGACATAGTACGAGTTGAGATTATCTTGATTTTGTGTTAATCGAGTCTCGATCGAATTGAGACTTAATTGTAACATTAGTATACGTTAGTATAGTTTACTTGTAACATTTAGAAAAACATTCAGTTAATTTTATAATTTTGAATGGTATTTACCATAGTTTTTTAACGTAGGGTTTACGAACGATGCATTTATCATCATTTTTAAACATAGTGATACATTCATCATCGCAAAAAACATATTGGTGCAATAAAAGTTTTGTATAAATATGTTAATCCAGATTTTTCTCTAAATATATTGATATATTATATATGTTGCTGATGTTTGTATTGAAGTTTATCTATATAAGTTGTTGGTTTGATTCCAAGAAAGTTATTGTCTACAAATATATATTACATATGTATGCCATATTTCTCTTTCACTTTTATGCTAAGTTAATTTTTCCATTAGTTATTCTATCAACTTCTCATATTAATTGAAACCACACAGATAAATGTGGGTCCCACACACACACATATATATATATATAATTTTGACAAATAAAAATAATAATAACAAAAGAAATATGTATGATCTTATTGGAATCCTATCACTTCAATTTGATGCTTTCTTCTTCTTTCGCTTTCTTGCTTTTACCCTCTTTTTTAATGTACTATATAGATGACCTTCACTTTTTTTAAAGGGAATATATTATCACCATTGCCTGGAGCCAAGTACAAGTTCAATTGAAACAACCAAGTTTAGACTAACTATACCGAATCAAGCAAATACTTTGGTTGACCATAGTAAAATAGTGTATTGATTTAACATTTTATCTATTAATTATATATGAAATTATATGCCTTTTTTAGTGGTAATATCATTCAAAAATTGACAAAATCTTAATGGAAGTTGTCTCGTGTCATTAATAAAAAAAATAAAGTCGCAATGATCAAAGTTATCAATGTCATATTGTGTCCCTGTAATTGTGAGGCAACCTTCATAGTTGCGGCGGATCCACAGTTGGAGTGAGGTCCTAAGACCCTAAATGATTATATTTTTTTAAAAAAAATAGGTATATTTTAAGTAATATTTATTGGGACACCAGTTATATTTTGACAGAAATTCAGTTTTCAATTCAAACTTAACTCGTTATGCATTTACTTTTTAGGTGCAGGCAAAAATTCAAGTTCTAATGAAGTTAGAGTGAAGTATTATTATTTTTTGTCTGATTTATAATTCTCAACATGAAAAGTATTTTTATTGATTCTTCAACTTGCTATATTTGATGTATATAATTAGTATTCTAATTCCATTAGATTTTTATTAAAAAATAAATTTATTTTTGGTCTTAGAAAAATAATACTATTTTTTAGACGTTTAAGTTTAAAGTATGCACAAATTGAATACCAATTTCTTTGTTTAGGATTTAAGTTATATGCTAAATAATGTATATGACTTAGTGATTGTTTTTTTGTTGCAAATCAGTCTCTTTATAGCACAGTAGATAAATTAAAAAAAAATGATAATGTGTTTGTTTCACTCATTAAAAATTATTGTATCTAGTTTAGTTGTTACAAATTGTTAATATTTATACGAAAACAATTGAAATATTGTATCATTTTATCTTAAAGTATTGTATATATGTAGTTAAATTTTTATTAAGTTTTTTTTTAAAATTATTTCAATAAGAATTTATACCAATTTTATTTTTGGTGACTCCGTAAAACAAAATTGTAATAGGTACACACTTAAATAGGTTCCTAGATCCGCCGTTGTTATGACTCATATATTATATATATATATATAAAGTTCATTGATGCAACTTCGTTCACAAAAGATGAAAAGATAAGAGAATTTCACAAAGTATATTCCTATGTGACAATCAACACAAGATAGTGACACGTCACAGAATTATCAAAAGAAAGGGTTAAGCGCGTGACATCATAGACGACCTTCGCATACTAGAAGGAAAATTCATAAAGTGGTTAAGTTGTTAACATAAATCACATTGAAAAACAACATGGATTAACACGATAAGAAATTCATAAATACTATAATTTAATTTCAAAATTAAGTTTTAAAATTCACAAATTATTCAAAACATGTACAAGAATCAATAAAAATATTAAATACATATAGTTGATCGTGTTTATGCATATAATAAGTGTTTATATATATTTATTAATTGTATCTAAACGTATAATATTGTTTAAACACTGAATGTGTTAAGGTCAAATGAATATACGCATAATGTGTATCGTTACAAATCGTTTAATCGTGTCGTGTCAAAAATTATCAGCTTTAGGTGCAACTGTATCATGGAAATCCTCGAAACAAAATTGTTATCGCCAGAGCCACTATGAAATATGAGTTTATAGCGCCGGACAAATGTGTTGAAGAGACTTAGTGACTATTTATTTTTTTAGAGACAATTTTGTGGTCGCCAAAACTTGTATCGAGAATCTGGAATTCTAGTCAATCTGCAATTGGTAGAGCACAAAGTAACATATACAATGGGAAGTCTAGAAGACATAACTCCATTAGACAATTGCTCTGGATTGAAATTATTGTGATCGACTATGTGAGATCGAAGAATAATATTGTGAATCCGCTAATCAAAAGGTAAAACAAAGAGCAAGTAGACCGTGAATTAAAAACACTTTTGAGAAGAAAAAATCAATATAATTGATTTTGATATTCCTAGATCTAGGTTTAAAAGGGGCAACTTATTTACAATAGTTTGTGAGATCATTGGAGGAGATTTTTACCTAAAGTCCATGCTATGATGAGAAACTGTGATGATAGAAGTTGAGTTTAAGCATATGCTTTTAATGAATCTAAAAATAGAAAATCCCAGCATAGAGATGAAGTAACAATTAAGATAAACATCACTAATCCAAGTGAGAAAACGTGTCGCTTCGAAAGAAAATATTGAGGCCGTAATTCTTAAAAACACTTGCAGAACTAGACTCCCTTACTAGTAGACATGAATGTGACATATGAACCATAATAGGACGAGGCTTGTATGGGTTATGTCATCATTTATACCAATAGTCGATAGTTCAAGAACTTCACGTCTACTAACTACTTAGTAAAGTTGATGCAAATTCACAATGGAAGGTTCAAAGAGTAACACACACTTGGTGGACAATTGAAATCAAACTTCGAGTCTAAAACTACCTTATGTAATCATTCAATTTTCATTTATGGGGGGATTGTTGGAAAAAAATGGGTTAAATATGAAAGTTTGGATCGATCTTGTAATTGGATCGGGATGTTGCCCTAGCCCAAGAAGGTAAACGAAAATTGGTCAAATAAATATCTCGCATTAAGTATTTTCAGATACTACTTAAGTTTTTAACCTTATAATTAAGAGAGTTTTCTCCTTTTCAAGAAGCAAGTGTAGAATCTAAAATTTAGAATCTAATCAATAGTTTCTTTCCTTCTTATCGTATCGGCGATTTGTGTAAACATTCGTTGAAGTCTTTTCAAGAATCATTTGTTACTTCTTTTTTTCGTCTTGAACTTCGTGTTTGATTCGTGTATAGAGAACTCAAGTATTAATCAATTTAGTCAGAAGAAACTTTATGTTAATTTCTACCTGATAACATTATTGTGTCATTGGAGTTGATTGTCCTGTAAATATCCAAGGACGAACATGCGACTTTGAAGGGGCGAAATTGTCTTAAAGATGTTGTCCACCTCATGAGCTCAGTTTAATTTTTTGCCAGTTTCCGAGTCAATTTAAATTATGTGCATGATTTATATATTAATCCTAATTTTTTTTAATTATTCGACGTATTAATCTTTACCGTTTTAAAACATTACCATCTAGTCTTTCAACCTTTATTATTCCAATTTATCTTTTGTATTGCTAACATATACTTCTTTGCAACGTGTTTTTTTTCCTATTTTTGTGATGTCTTAACTAATTAGCATTATTATCATTTTTCTTTTATGGGTAGTTGGGGATTAAATTTATCAATCAAATATATTTGAAAAGTTCAATTTCGTTATTATATTGCATTTCTAAATATCCCTAAATTTGAATACTATAACTTATTTTAATCATCTTTATATAAAGGACTATAGAAAATCATCCTGTGATATTTTATCAAAATAAGTATATTTATACGTAATATTTCTTATGAACGTATATGATTGTAAAATACAGAGAATGATAATTTTCATATATTTTATATGATTTTCAAAATTAAAAAACAAAAAACTAATTCAATATTATTATGTACTAATTATAACTATATCTAGAAAAAAGTTTTATAAAATTAAAAAGCAATAGCATCATAAAATAATGTATTCACATATAACTTGTTAATATATGTTCTTGTATTCATAGGTTCAACATATAAATAAATAAATACAAACGAAAATTACAAATAATAAAAATATTTATCAATAAATTACTACAAACAAGGTATTTCACAAATGGAATTTTTATGATTACATTATTAGATGATTTTAACACATTTGTACTGAATATATTATAATAATAATCGTTATAAAATCTTCCAAGTAAGTTGAATATCACTAATATGAAACTATATAAATAACAATTAATACTAATTTTATTAAGTTTGATTTATATATTATAAAGTTTATTTAATCTTATTAATTAGAAAAATAGAGTAGTACTCTAGTGAAAAAACAATCTCTACCCAAACTATTTTTTATAGGAGATTATTTTTGTAAAAAAAAAAAGACAGTCTTTTTTTAAGTGACATATTTAGTAGAATTTGAATTGGATTTGTTTGAACAATCCTTTGACTTTCATATTAAATAAAGTGCTGTCGAAGGATTCTGACGTCTCTGGATGAATTAAGATGATCTCATTCATCCTTTCTTTAATGTGGGAAGGTTATTTAACAGTAAATAAATCCAAATGTAATGTCTAAAGTAGGGAAAAATATAGAAAAAATAATAATAACTTTAATTAATAAAAAAAAATACTCTTTAGTCGGAGAATTACAACATTTTGGAGAAAAAAATAACTGTGGTTTCAAAAGGAAAAATATTATTTTTTAATTATTAATATACTGATTTTTTTTCTTGAACATGTGTAAGTTTCTTTATATTTGTAATTTTTCGTTGAAATTTTATTTATTTTCCAATCTATTTTAAATAAAATGAAGGTTCAACTGAAGTTGCCTCTAGTGTAGGGTTGGACAAAAAAACAAGTTATGCCTGAATTGGTTCCAAAAAACAACAATTTAGGGAAAAAATATGAGGTGATTTAGACTAATCATAAAACCGGTCTAAAAATAGTAAATCGTACAATTTGTTTAATTTAATAAAAATATAGCTGTTTCTAATATCGTTTTACTATTTACTATTTTTTATATCTCTAAAATTGTTTATAATACTGTTTCTAAGTTCATAATTAATATGTAATAGTATTCAATCATTTGTCTTCAAATTTATTTTTAAATATTTAATATATTATCAGATTGATTATTTAATTTTGGAGACTAAAAAAGTTTGTATTAATGATAATTTTTTATTGTTTTAAATTTATTTTTTACAAAAGGTATAGAACAAGTCAAACCGATTTTAAATCCATATGATATTTGAACAAAAATATGAATCGAATCTAGAAGGATGTTTGATCAAAAAAAAATCTAGAAGGATGGACCGTACTTTTACCTTTTTATTAGGTACCGTACATTTATTCACACCCATATTTTGGTGGAAACCGATTTAATGTGGTGTTAGATGATTGCCATACTTTCTTCTTATTTTGGTTAATTGGAACAATGATGACTTATTTTTATTAATATGACTAATTGTTACACATGTTTGACTATGTAACTATTTGGTCATTTTGATTAGTGTTAATATAACATATCAAAATTAGCCCTTTGTTCTTCTTTAGTTGTTAACCCTTACCAACAGATTTTACCATCCCCATGAATCGATCTTCTACAATTCGCAAGTTGGAACTTTTCAACTCGATTCCCACTTGATTCACCACCTACGGCAGAGATTCATCGCTCCTTCCACCCACAGCAGAGATTCACTACCAGATAAACAAATATAGGTGCTAAATAATAAATCCATAAATCCTATGTCTTAACCAAAATTTAAAACAGCCAGACCTTTATTTTATTGTATCCTTACTTAACATACAATAACAACCACAACATTAAAATTTTAAATCACAACTCCAACACTTTCTCCTAACCACTTCTTTTGTCTTTTTTTTTTTAATTTCATTTGAATTGTTTTTCTCTTCACTTTCTGTTTATATTTTATTATATTCCTAACAGCAGTTTGCCAATATGCATATGGTCTTAAGTATTTTATAACAGTCGAGTCCCTTTCAAGTTTCAATAGTATTAATATAATAATCATTGATTAAAAATTGTCCAATACAACAGAAAAATGTTATTATTTTTTATTATCATTCGAAGTCTGAACTACCGTACCTTTTCTGGGATTTGAATTTCTAGAACTAGATAACTCAAACAGGTACTACTATGTAATTAATTTTATTTAATAACGCTACCAATCCAGAAAAAAAAATGAGGTAAAAGGGTGCTCTAAATTAAAGAAGAGGAATTTGTAAAAATAATTCAGTCAAGAAATGTATAGCTATGGTGCATGGATGGACTTTGAGGATACATTGCATCAGCATCCACACATATTTGGAACATAAGGCTGCTATTTGTACAATGTGTAAAAGTCAAATGAACTATTATAATTAACAAATTTAATACAGATTGGAATACAAATACAGAAATACTGAAGTAGATTAGGGTCATCATTCTGTAATTGTGAAAACACAGATTATATGTGGATAAAGAATCTAAACCCGAGAAACGCTCAATATAAGAAAAGGTGCACAGAAAAAACATTGCACCTTTATTCTGGTACAAATTCGTAATCCATTTACACAAAAATCAAACCAAATCCTACACAAAAAAGGGTCTAAATGTGAGGGAGGAGAAGAAATCACATATCTATGTAATCTGCAGACAGAATCCGTCGCTGAAGTTCCTTCAAATTTGCCAGAACATAACGTGGTCCTAAACTTTGCACACCAATGTAGTTTAAAAGCTGCTCTAAATCCTGCATGAAAAATCAAAGATGAACTTAACCGAAATAAATGGATGCAGAATGAACCAACTGATGAATTCATGAAGGAAGGTATTATCTAGCTACTTCTCCAGTAGTTGACAGACCTTTTACCTATGGCAAGTAAATAAGTAACAAAAAAAAAGTAGGTATAATTTGATGTATTATGTGGATCTAGCTACACTTCGTTCATGAATAGACAAACAGGAAAATTAAGAATAGGCAGTAAAGATGATATGCTTCAAATGGCTGGCAATGACAATGCAACAAAAGAGGTAGACCTTCATCAAAGGAAGAAGGGATCTAACTCAGTATAATTATTGTCTAAACTGTAGGAATATCCATTAAGTGCAAATTGCAATGCAACGAACCTTGAGCGATTTGGGCTGAATAAAGGGGACAAAGAAAAGTACAAACTTTAGATAGTAGTACCAGTGAGTCAAAGGTTACCTTGTTCAACAGGAACACAGCATAAGCTGCTCTCGTGGTATCTTGACCTTCCAAAAATAAAGGAAATTCTGCTTGCTTCAAGTTTGTCAATTCTGAATTTGTTGATGAATCAGATGATGCAGCTTCCACTGATGGTGCTTTATCCAGAATGTAGGAATGAGAACCACCAAAACGTACAGGATACCGTAAAGGAACTTGCATGTAGGAAGCTATAAGTGAAACCGCCTGCAGCAAAAGCAGAGCAATGAACAAAACATTTTCTTTTTTGGTATTTAATTTTGGTAAATTTGCAATTCCATTTCCTAACTAAGGCAATTCTCATCATGGTGATAACATGAGAATATTATCATCAAACCAACCCAAGTACTGCTACTGCTAAATAATGACAACCAGCATAGAGATAACGCACCTGACCGACATATCCCAGAGCAGTTGCTGATTTCTGGACCTCCTTCTTGTCTGTGAAAAAACTCATCTTTGTAAACGGAAGCATAGTCAGTTGCAGGCCTATAATTGTTAGTGATTCATGGTTAACGGGCTTCGAACCAGAAGAATTCCCTGAAACAATTCAAAAATATAATCAAAAGTTCCACAAGTAAAGCAGGTCATCCAATTAATCTGACCAGCTTGCTCTTGCATCTTGAGTTGCGTACTGATTCTTTGCAGAAAAACTGCCCCCACCCATTTATAAATCATATACTCAATCAGCATATAAGAAACACTACACAAGCCGACAACAAAAATGAAGTTGCGCAATATGTACAGATATAAAGACGGAAGAAAAAGTCTGAAATAGCCGACACTTAAGTAGCACCAGAAGATGCATTCAAGAAGATGGAGTTGGGATCAGCATAAGATAGTATAATCAGGTCTGTCTCTTTACATAGGTAAGAAATCAGCACATCAAACAATTATTCACGTAGCAGTCCTTGTCAGTTCAGTCCATTAAAATATTAAATTACTGGCACTGACAAAAGTTATAATACATTAAACCAAGCATGGGTATGCGACATCTATCACTCTTTGCCAAATGTAACTACACACACAAATTCTAGTAAGTTATGCTTGTTTTGTGCTTCTTGCAAGTATTATTGTCCTCCTCGGATAAGAGCTCCCTAAACACCAAATCATACTGCAACTACAAATGCCCCATAATTCAGGGTGGAGTAGGTTAAATGTCACTTATGCTTTCATCAACAGGAGCGACGTTGTAGGTGGAGACTCTGCCTAGATGATTACTCGGAATGGAACCATGCTGCTAAAGCTTCATTTGCATTAGACTTGGGATTCCCTTCTATGAAGTTAGCATGTGCTTTGAATTGGATTCCACAATCTCTTAAAACAGTTGGGGACTGAGATATTTTAAAAACATTTGAAGATGATACCCCTCGCTATGTTTTTTATTATTTGGAGGGAAAGGAATAGAAATGCCTTTGAGGTTATAGAAACTCAGGAGAACAAACAAATATAAAAATTGGGCTAGAGTTGTACATTTTTTGCTTATTGGGAAATACAAATGGAATCTTTATATTTTCGTGTACATGATAGAGATATTAGCATGTCCTCGAATCCTTCTGTACATTTTGGTTTGCTGTGTGATATATATCCTAAGCTTTAACATTAAAAAAGTAATACTTGGAACAGCTCATTTAGTCCTTTATTAAATAAAAAGAATAGTATAATAGCAAGACACCTTTCAGGAGTCCTATACGAGAACAGTGTAAACCTTAACTAAAAGATGACGTATATGTTAGACAGTCTTGATCACCTACAGCTGTTGCAAGTCTTTGTAGAGATTAACAAGCTACCAGAGTCTGGTCCGTGTGGCCCCCCAAACAAGACCCACTATTAAAAGTGCAAAAATTTGCAACTGTTGTTAAACTTACCGAATAGGGTTTCATGTAAAGTCTAAGGGAAAGCTCTAGTCTCAATGTTAAGTCTGATTATGCACGAAAAAAAAAAAGTTGACAAACCAACCCATATTAGTCATGATGCTGGGTATTAGGAGGACCTAATACCTATCAGTTGATATCAAATCTACTAAATTTCTCCATTTGAAAAGCAGTTTTCTTTAGAGGGGAAGTCTATGCCTTCAGTATCTCTATGCTCACTGTTTATAACCTTTAAGTGATCAACGTAATCCTACAGTAATACCAGCCACCATGTAAGTAGCACGACTAGAATGCTGCAACAACCATTCTCCAGGAGAAGATTCAAATAGCAGAAAGGCCATCACAGATACACTCAGGTTTAACTTTAATCTACAGAATATATATATAATATGTCCTCAAGTAGTGGATGGAACAAAGAAATTTCAAATGAAACTACGGTATCACAAGAAAGTAAAGGACGCAATTAACAACATTTTGATGCCAACATAATGTAGGCTTTACTATGAACAGGCCCAGACATCCTTTCAATAATTACAAGATTAGGTTAAGTTGTTACCTGATCTAGTACTGTTGGGAAGTGATTCAAGTTCTTGGTCTTGTGCTTTCCCAACAGTGATCTTTACCGGATAAAGAAGTGAAACTTGTGATACCATATATTGCTGCCTCATTCTTAACATCTTCTGCAAGTTCTTGAGCATAATACACCCTCTTGGCCCGTCAAGTGCCTTACTTGATTCCTGTAATGAATGCATAATCACTATACTATAAAACCATTTATACAGAAGAAAACAAAGCCTCTTCAAACAGATCAGTGATCATGACCATAATCTCCTTAAGGAAAACTAGATAACCATCTGATTAGAGAAAGACAAGATTTTCATAGTGATTTTGACTTTTAAAAATGATATCCGGCCTTATTTTGCTCAAATAGGAAAGAAACGTGAATATATGAATGTCTCACCATTTAGGTCAATCAACTAAAGCAAGTTCAATCCCTACCCTCATTAATCATGGCTACTGTGGTTTCAATAAGCATTGAAGTGCTTGACTTGCATCAGAAACCAAGTTGTAAGGAGAACCACTTAGGACTGAAGTACTTCCTTATCCTCACTCTACTGAAAGAATATCCCAGGAGAAAATTACGCACTAGCTTAACATGCTTTCATGGACACTTTAGATATATTATCTTGTCTATGAAACTTTTGTGCAGTTTTCGCGTTTTTTAATCCTCTTTTGTAAACTATGAGCACTCTTTAGGTGTATTATTGAATGATAGTCTAATCATTAACATTCAAAACATAATAATATGCTCTAGCTTAACCAGTTCAAAATAGAAACCCTACACATACGGATAATAACTTCTTAATGGTAGAGCCCAACCCAATTAACTAGTTAAATGTAGTTTGAAATTTACAATGGGGAGCAAGAAGTAAAGTAGGAATAGATAATTTAAAAAAAATAGGGGGCAAAAAAAAGATGAAGGGCTAAATTGAAAATAAATGCATTTTTAGGTCTAAAATTGCACAATGTTGGGCAATCCCCATCGTACTAAGCCGCTTTCATTTCTGAGTACAAATCCCATACTTTAAGTGGTATTAAAGCATAACACTTTGACTGGGAGAGCATCAATAATTAGAAAGGATTAGTTAGCTGAAAATATTGCCAAGAAGATAATCTTCAGGGCTATAAAGGGAAAATTTATACGTTTACTCAAACTGGTTGATGCAACGAAATATACCTGCAATCTTTTCCGAGCAACTGAAAGAGCTGTTCCAGCAACTAACAAGGATCCAACTTCAGTACCAAGCTCCTCCTCTTTCTTCTTGGCATCTTCTGCTACTATCGTTGTATGCAGCGACATGTTCTGCATCAGTGACTTCCTACGCTGTACTTTCTCTCGCATCTCCTCCAACTCGTTGGACCTGCTCAGTGACTCATTTGTGTTCTGTAAAACATGTTCCAGACCGCTAATTAGGAGACGTCAGAACTAACTCAAACATTTAAAAAGCACAGATAAAAGATATTTGACAAGATTTCGGAATGAACTGTATGCCAGGCCATTTTTTTTCAAATACAGATTAGTCTAGACAGAAAAAGAATAGGAAACCCAATCATAAGGTTCTTCTGAAGTTCTGATCAATATAACCTGTCCACGTAAGTTGCCCATGAGTACATCCGATACAAAGTTCTCCAGGGCTCGTTAAACAGGTTATACTCAAAAACCCAACATAAGGTTCTTTTTTCTGATATACCACGTCCATGTAGTTTGCTCATTTTCAAATAATGAGTGCATCTGACACAAAATCCATCAGTACATCTGACACAAAATCCACCAGTGCATCTAAAGAGGTTATACCAAAAACGCAAGGAGAAAAACGAATCTACCTCATTCGGATTCTCTGTATAGCAGCACAATGTATCGACGATCTTAATAAAATTTGATCCAGGAAATTTTAATAGAGAGTAAGATCAAGGAAGATGGGATGATAAGTACATTTGTTTACAGGATTGAACCACGATTCACTTTAAAACCAGCCAATATACCAGAACAGTACTTAACTGATAAAACACCTAATTGAAAGAGCTAACAAAATCACTTTGAGAAAGTTGTTGAGACAAATAGCACATCAATCAGACACTAAACGGGTTACTTGAAGTTGGCAGGCTAAAGAAACAAACTCAGTAGCATGCAATTGAGAGCGTCGACAATCAAAGTAGCATTACGAAATCTGCAGACCATAGAAAAGAATACCTGAATGAGGGAGTCGAGCTTGTTTTGAAGAATGTGTTTCTTCTCCTTGGCTTCTCTGAGGGCGGAAGAGAGGCTCCAAAGACGGGCGAGCTCCTGCTCGAAATCTTCCCACTCGATTACTTTCTCGTTGGCTGGACGACTGGAATTGCTGGGTTCCGAAGCGGGAGTAGAGTTTGATTTCATCGAGAATGAGAGAATCGGTAAGGATGAGCGAGTTCTTCAAGGTGAGTTCATGGCTCGACCTCATCGTCCTCGCATCCAGATTGGGTTCAAAGGTCTCAAGATCGCAAGTCCATTTCCCCTTTGGAACTCGGTCTTGCTATTGATTTTCCTGGAAAACGTATACTTGGGTAATTCCAGGTCAGGGCAAGAAAAATAAAAGAGAAGCAAACCAGACGAGCGTTCTTTCTGGCGGACGTTAGACGGTGACCGACGGGTGGAAGTTGGTCTTCGAGGGCATTGTGGTCTTCTTTCTGTGCGAACACCGCGTCGCGCTATGTAAACGACATTTTCTGTATAAAAGAAATTCCCACTGGTCTAAAGTCTAAACTTATGATCAAATATCAATTGATCCTCAAAGTGTAAAACGCAATCATATTTTAGGTGTTGAAAATTACATCGTTAGGTTTATAAATGTATTAGGTATTAATATATTTTAAGATTAATTATCAATTTATTTACTTATGTGATCATTAGAGATATCAATGGTGCAGGTTGGACCAATACTGGATCCGCACCATGAATATAGCAGATTGGGTCAATCGCTGAACTTTGACATGTGGTGCACAATATTTTTTTTATCAACTAAAAATCATTTGTGAAAACAAAAATCAACTAAAAATCATTCAACACAAATTACAAACATCCAAAAAATCAACTAAAGTCATTCAACACAAATTACAAACATCCAAATACCAAGTTTTAACCATAAGGATGAGTAAAACTGAAGTTACAAACATTTGAATATTTAGTAATATGTATTAGGTCCTATAATTTTCTAAAATTACAAAAAGACCCAATCAAATTTATCTTATGGGTTAAATTTTGCAGTGCACTGCAACTTGTTGACACCCCTAATGATCATTTATATTTAAAAATATTACTTTTGAATTTAAATCATAAACCACTGTTACAATAGTGTAGTATGTGTCTTGCATTGTGATTTATTATGACTCCAACTACGCAATGACTTGTTACGTTTGTGGTATAAATTGACGTTCTTTGAGACAAAATTCCACAATACTAAAAGCCACAACGTCAAGTTGACCATGAAACATTTGCAGTTCATGTTGTGCTGCTGGAAGTTCTTGCCTCAAGGTTCTATGCGTGACATCAAATCTCTGGTTCAATGTGACTATGCATTGTGTTTATGTGTGTTGTGAGACGAGCTTCTATTTGAGACGACTTCAGGAGGAGGTAACATATTAACATATGGAAATAAATCATGAGGACGACGCATCCTTGTACCGTATGGAGCATCGTTTACTGAATTTGAACATCAGAGAGACTATTGAGTTATAACTAATAGAATAGAAGTTAGTTACACATTATGTTAATTTTACTTAATATAAATAGAAAACTTTGTACTATGTAATACTATGAGAATGTGTATACATTAGATTATTCTTGTGAATTTGTCCCACTATTTTATTCATTTCTACTGTCTTCTACATGGTATCAAATAGGGGTGAGCAGAAAAGACTGACTGGACCAAATTCCTGACAAAACCGGCCCAAGACCGACCCTAATAGGCCGACCCAAGCTTAAGACCGAGACTGAACGAGCGGATTTTTTGCATGTAGGTCGGGCTCAGGCTCGATTTTTTTTCTTTCTAAAAGCCCGACTAGACCGACCCAACCCGACTTAATTATGCATATGAATCCCTCCTATAGGTCCTCCTTGATATGTAGATCGCTTAATTTTCCTCCCTCTCTTCACCTTCCGTGAGCTCTTCCCGTCGCCTCACTCTACCTTCAACCAATCCTACCCTGTAACGTCAGCCAACGAGTATCCCCTCTTCTTCGCTAACTGGAACCTTGAGAGACAGGTCTCCATGAATGTAAGGACCGAACTTTACAACTACGACATCGACAGATCCAAGGATTTCCTCTCCGCCAGCCGCACCCATCTGCCCACTATTTCTTCATATTCCCCTTAGTGTACTTAGCCTTCATAGGGTTCTGGATCTACATTTGCTTCCAAAACAAAATAATTTGTACACCAGATCCATCTCCTCATGGGTGGCCTCCTCGTCATGAAGGCCCTGAACTTGATCTTTGGAGCTAAGGACAAGCACTACGTCAAGGTCACTCGAACTCCTCACGGATGGGATGTCCTCTTCTACATCTTCCAGTTCATCAGCGTGGTTCTCCTTTTCACCGTGATCGTTCTAATCGGAACTGGTTGGTCCTAATCGAAATTGGTTGGTCCTAATCGGAACTGGTTGGTCTTCATCCGCGTGGTTTCCCCAAAATTTCGGTACAAGACCAACTCAGACATTTTTTTTTGGAAGAAATCGGTCTCGATCCTCTAGTAGTAAGGCCCAAAATTTTGGGCTCGGTCTTGATCTTTCCAAAAAGCTCGGCCCGTCCCGCCCAAGCTCACCCCTAGTATCAAAGCTTATGCTCGATCTTTCTTCTTTTGATCCTCTCATCATTCTTTGATTTATGAGTATTTGATAGGATATTACCTCCTTCTATGATTAATTATGAACATGTGAATCGTATTCTGAGAATTTACGATTGTTCATTCGTTTTGTTCTGCTAAATTCATCATGGTGGTTACTGTTGAAATTGATGATTGTCTTTACCTGCATCCGTCAGACACTACAGGAGCTTCGTTGATTTCTTTCCAACTACTTGGACCCGAGAATTATCAAATTTGGAGTTGTGCTATCAATGAAGCGCTTCTTGTCAAGAACAAGTTATGTTCCATTGATGGATCCTATATACAGGATTTTGTATCTGTTGAAAATCAGAATCGTTGGGATAGATGCAACGCGATATTAAAAGCATGGATACACAATGTTGTGACACCAAATATGTGGGAGAATCTTCATGATATGTACAACACCATTGATGGCACACGCAAGGTACATCCTTTGTGATTGCTTATTATGGATGATTGAAGATATTGTGGGATGAATTAACTACTATCGATGACCTTGTATTAATATGTGTGGATGATGTTGTTTCACTATAAAGAAGTAAAGAAAGGTAAAAAAAAATGATTCAATTCTTACTTGGATTGAATGATACATATTCTTCTATTCGTAATAATCTTTTGATGAGTCAACCTTTTCCAAATTTGAATGTGGCCTATTTTGTTATTTTACAAGAAAAAAATCATCGGTCAATCTCTAGTTTAATTTCTGATGGATTATTGGACAATACTACTGTATTGTTCTCAAATTATGTTCGTTCTAGTACTTCGTACAAAGGAAAAATTGATAAATCAGGTTGGCCATGTTCCTTTTATGGACAAAAAGGTCATAGCGAGTAGATACTTGTTGGAGAAACATGGTTACCTGATCATATTAAGAAGAAATGGGGGTCGAATAATCATATCCATGCAAAGGTTGACGCAGATCCTTCTACCTTTGTAAATGTTAGTGCTCTTAATGATCCATTACAACATTCTTCTTTTATGAATGATGCTTCAATGTAGCTTACATCCGAACATTTCAATCATATAGATCAATTCTTGTAGTATATGAAGCAAAATAAGGATTCAATCACTGATGTACAAGTCAACATGGTATGTATGCTAAATTATCCTATTTCAATGGATTGGATCATTAATTATGGAGAAACTAATCGTATTACTTGTCATCGAGATTTGACTGATTTAAGGAAAAATACTACAAACCTTCCAATTTGTTCATTTGCCTAATGGTCAGAGATTTTTAGTGACTCATATTGGAAATTATTTCCTTGCTACTGGTATATGTTTGAAGGATGTCTTACTGGTTCCAGATTTCACATTCAGTTTGATTTTTGTTTCAATGTTACCAACTCATTTGAATTGCGGAGTGTTGTTCTCTTCTGATTATGTGAAAATACAGGGCCTCTTAGATGGTAGAATTCATCATATTGACATACATGCTAAAGGTCTAAACATTTTAAAGGTTCCATTGGATTTGGGGTGAAAGACTAGTTAAAGTAAATTCATTTGTTGTGAAGGATGATCTACTTCTTTGACATTCTTGTCTAGGACATGGTTCATCTTCACAACTATCCAAGTTATGTCTATCTTTGACAGTTCAAGCTCGTGATGAAATACATAATTTTATTATTTATCCTCTTGCTAAAGAAACACGTTTATCTTTTAAGAACATTGATTTTCATGCCTGAGCACATTTTGATATTGTTCATCTTGATGTTTGGGAACCTTATGAGTTCCAACAATAAAGGATTATTGATACTTCCTAACAGTTCTTGATGATTGTACTAGAACTACTTGGATTTTTCTAATGCGAAATAAAAGTGAAATTGTTCTGTACATCAATAATTTTCTGGTGATGATCAAGACTCAGTTTCAAAGTACTGTTAAGATCTTCCGAAGTGACAATGGTGCAGAATTTCTCAATGATATTTGTCATTATTTTTTCCAAATTGGTATTGTACATCAGACAAGTTGTTTGTGCACTCATCAACAAAATGATTGAGTTGAACGAAAGCATCACCAATTGTTGAATATTGCACGAGTTGTGAGAGTTCAATTATGATATAGTATTAGGGATATTGTGTTTTGTTAGCATGCTATGTAACGAATTTACCGCCTTCTTCTACACTAGGAGGCAAAACTCCTTACAAATGTCTTCACAATCGTGTGTCAGATTTATCCATCTTCGCACTTTTGTATGTCTCTATTTTACCACGAGATTGCATAATTCAGACAAATTTGCTTGTAGATATGAGGTTGCTATTTTTATGGGTTACTCTCTGACAAAAAAAGGTTACTTGGTGATAAGTTTACTGGATTTTATTTTCCATTTTAGTAGGGATGTGGTTTTTCATGGAGACATTTTCCCATTTCGTTTGAGTAAGGAAACCCTTGCTAATTTGATTCCTCAGTTAATATCGCATACGCCCTTTTCTTTTGGATGTTTTGACTATGATTTTCCTACTCACCATAATGATGTTCCTGCTTCTGATTTGCCTTATCATACTCATTGTATTCCTGAGCCTCTTGTGAGGAGATCTTCACATGATATTAGGCCTCCAGGTTGGCTTAAGGATATTGTTTCACCTCATGCTTAAAATAATTTTTGGCTTAGAGAAATTCACTACTTATGATAATTTGTCACATGAGTTTCGTTGTTTTATTTTGAATATCGATAAAGTGAAAGAACCAACTACCTATAATGAAGCAGCAAAGGATCCACGATGGGTGACTGCTATGCAAGAAGAAATTTCTACACTTTAAGTAAATAATACATGTATTGTATTTGATCATCCTTCAGATAAAATGCCAATTGGATGTCAATGGGTCATTCAATTCCAACACCCTACACAAACAGTTGATTCATCTTCGATTCCACCACATCAGGTCTCTGATTTAGACCTTCCCATTGCCCTCTGTAAAACTCTTTGTAACTGCCCAAGTGCTCGATATTCCTTGGACAACTTCCACTTTTACGCAACTCTATGATGAATCAATAGGGTCTTTCTCATGTATCAATTCAAGTCATGTACATGTATATATAGTGAATGGATATACTTATACAAGGAAGGTGCATGCATACATGGAAAGCATATATGCAGACAATATACAAAACTCTAATAGGCATATGAAATATACAGTGAATACACGCCCAGTGGCTTGATCAAGACAACGATATACCTTAATACTAGTTGCATAGCCGACGAAAACGCATGCTAATGCTTTAGGTGCCAATTTGTGAGACGGATTTGACAAACGGAGAGGATAACAACGACAACCAAACACACGCATAGAGTTGTAGTCTGGATCTATACCAAATAATCTCTTAAAAGGAGAACTGATGTTTAAGGACGAGGTAGGTACTCGATTAGTGATGTAGACGGATGCAAGGAGGGCCTCTACCCAAAAGGAAGGTGGCATAAATGCATGAATTAGCATAGTCCGTGTCGTTTCGATTAAATGATGAATTTTGTGTTCGGCGTGCCCATTTTGGGAGGGTGTATGTGGACAAGAAATTCTATGACTTATACCATTCGACAACAAGTACTCTTTAAAATGATGACTAACATATTCTCCTCCACCATCAGACTGAAGACACCTAATAGTAGCAGAGCACAATTTTTCTACTGAGAGACGAAAATTGTGAAATATATGAGGGACCTCAGATTTGTGTTTCATAGGGAAAACCCAAGTAAATCGAGAGAAGTCATCGACGAACAATACAAAATATTTAAAACCAGAATTGGAATATACCGGGCTAGTCCATACATCACTATGTATTAAAACGAGCGGAAAAGAGGCCCTGTGGGAGCTTATTTCAAAAGGTAAGCGATGAGATTTACCCGTATTACAAGATGCGCAACTACTAAATTTTAGATTACGAACAGGAAAATTAATGATTTTCTGGAGATGAACTATGGCACGATGATGAAGATGTCCTAAACGATGATGCCACCGATCAACATAAGCATAGGGTTGGTGACTGGATATAGGGCAGAAGTAGAGCTAGACTGAAGGAGAGTTTTCCCGGTCGGTTTTTCCTTGACAACAAATGAGTCACCATCAAAACAAACAAGACATGCATTATCACGACAAAGTTGTTTAACAGATAACATGTTTCAAGATAATTGAGGTACGTGATAGACAGTTGATAACTTTAGGGGACCGTTAGGTGTAGAAACGAAGAAATTTCCGACTGCATTGATGGGTAACAAAGTTCCATTACCAACTATTACCTTAGTAGAAGTAAAATGGGGTTTAAGATTCAAGATCATACCTGGATCATTGGTCATATGGGCTGAGGCACCACTGTCAAGATACCAAGCAGAATCCATTGATTCTCCAACCGAGAGTGCCAAAAACGTATCGGGCAAGTTGGACATGGCATATGCATGGTCATAGCGATGAGGTCAGCTGTGGCAAGAATGACCTGCACTATTACACAGTTGACATGTTATTGATGGACCAGAACCGAGGATTCCTTTGCGGGAAAATGGTGGAGAGTACTGATTGGTGGTCCCTTTGTGAGTGTTCACATTATGCATGGAGGAGCTGCCCAGTTTTGAAGAGTGACCACGTCCTTCATGCCCACGTCCAGATGGATTGTAATTGTTGCGCCCATCCTTATGTTTGCCACGACCACGACCCTTTGTGAATTCAGCACGAGGTCGATGTGACGACGAAGGCGTCAAGGATCCGAGGAGAGCATGGTCGACATCAAGTGAAGAAGTCATGTGGCGATTGAGTCGATGTTCTTGAGCCAATAGTTTCGCCCTTAATCCATGAAATGATACCTGTTGTGGAAGATGACTGATTCCTGCAACAAATGCATCATACTCAGGTGGAAGACCATTAAGTGCTTGTATTGCGACATCCTTCTCACTTATTGGACAGTTAATGGAGGCCAAGGAATCGACAATTGCTTTGAGTCCTGAAAGGTAGTCCGAAATGGATTGATTCGGTTGTTTAGAGTAACCGTAAAACTGTAGCTTGAGTGTCATCTCATTTGAGGCGCATTGATCCGTATAACGTTCGACAAGGGCGAGCCATAACTCTCGACTGGTACCGAGGTTGTGTACTTCTTTATGAATCGGGTATGTGAGAGTGGAGGTGATCCATGCACGAACACATTGGTCCGATTTCAGCTACACGGAATGATTGGGGTTCAGCGCGGCGTTGCCCAATTGATCCGAGATGATCTTGGGAGGGCACGGAAGTGATCCATCAATGAAGCCAACAAGATTGTAGCATGTGAGTACTGACTCCATCTGGGATTTCCAAACCAGATAGTTTTCGGCATCAAGTTTTATGGAGACAAGATTGAGGAAGTTAGAGAGATTTAGGTGTGGTATTGGGTAAGGAACAGAAGACACGGGGTTTGGGAATGAAGGGAGAGATGGTACAGGTGGACTTGAGAAGGTAAGCATAGGAAAGGTAGATAAAGATGAATGGTTTTGAGGATTGGTGATGCATGTACTACTAGATGCCGAAAGAAAACTAGTTGTGAGAATAGGAGAGGAAAGACCAGCAAAGGGAATAGGAGATGACGCTGGTATTGCTTGTGAAAGGGAGGGTGGTTATACGATGGAGTCAACCTGCTCTGATACCATGATGAATCAATAGGGTCTTTCTCATATATCAATTCAAGTCATGTACAAGTATATATAGTGAATGGATATACTTATACAAGGAAGGTGCATGCATACATGGAAAGCATATATGCAGACAATATACAAAATCCTAATAGGCATATGAAATATACAGTGAATATACTCTAATACTCTATACATAAATCACTATGTCTTTACTTCTAGTCTTGACAGTTTCTTAGTTCCTAAGAAAGTGACAGAAACTATGCACAAACCATGGGTGGTTTAGTGTTGTGTAGGAGGAAATGTCAGCTATGCAAAACAATGAAACATGAGATCTTTGTTCTGTCCCCTTGGAAAAAAAGGCAGATAGATGAAAATGGGTCTTCACAAACAAGGTTCATCTTGATGGTCACCCCATCGACACAAAGCTCATTTGGTTGCAAATGGATACTCTTAGTCTAATGGCCTTGACTATGATGAAACTTTTTCTCCTGGTGCTAAAATGACATATGTTCGCATTTGCATATCTCTCGCTACTATTCGTCACTGAACACTACACCAATTAAATGTCAAGAATGCATTTCTCATTGGCATTTTTGAGGAGTAGCTTTACATGACTCAACCACCTAGATTTGTAGTTCAGGAGGAGGCTTCCAAAGTCTACCGTCTGTGAAAGTCTCTATACGGTTTGAAACAATCCCCACACGCTTGGTTTGAGCGTCTCTTCCAAGCACTTAATCAGTTTGTCATGACTAGGAGTGCTAATGCTCATTTAGTCTTTTATATACACTTAAAGGAAAAGACCATCATCTTAGTCGCATATGTTGATGATTTGGTTATCACTGCTGATGATGTCGAAGGGATCTCTGTGTTGAAGAAATTCTTGAGCAAGCAATTCCTGATTACAGACCTTGGTAAACTTAAGTACTTTCTTAGCATTGAGGTATCACGAACTCCTGGTAAGATCATTATCTGCTTAAGAAAGCATATACTTTATATGCTTTTTGAATGCGGGTTACTTGGATGTAGACCTGTTGACTCACCCATGGTCTCTGAGACCAAGCTCATGCACGATGACGGAGCACCCCTACATGATCTTGAAAAATATCAGAGATTAGTTAGGAAGTTAAATGATCTAATTGTTAGTTATTCAGACATTGCTTATCCAGTAAGCATAGTGAGCCAATTCATGTCAGCCTCACACACTACACACTGGGATGCAGTCAGATCCTCTGATACCTCAAGGGATTTTTAGGTAAAAGGCTTGTATATTCTGATCAGGGACATAGTAGGAACGCAATGTTTACTGATGTTGATTGGGCAGCTTGTCCTATAGTAGAAGATCCACTCCTAGATAATGTGTCTTATTCGATGGAAATCTTATATCATGGAAAAGTAAGAAACAGATAGTTGTATCTTGATCTAGTGCGGAGTCTGAATACCGTGCAATGGCAAACACGACTTGTGAGCTAGTTTGTACAAAGCGTTTACTCAGCGATCTAGGCATAAACCATGATGGTTTAATGAGGCTACATTGTGATAATCAATCTGCCATGCATTTCGCCAATAATCATATCTTCCATGAACGAACCAATCACATTAAATTGGATTGTCACCTGGTTCGAGATCTTGTCATAGGGACACTCTCAAATTCACCATGTATTCAACTTATTCACGTTTGAACATATCTTTAACTTGCAGATATTCTAACCAAGCCCCTTCACAAAGCTTCAATCAATACTATATGTAATAAGTTGGGCATGTTAGACATATACGCTGCAACTTGATGAGGAGCGTTAAAGATAGATGTGTATTGTATAGTTAATGCTACCTACTTAGTTTAGCTACCAACATCCTAAACGGTTCAACTAATTATAACCGTTGGGCACAAGCTATGCGTAGTTTTCTTAAAGGTTGAATGCTTTAGAGATATATTACATGTGATATAAAGAAACCTGCAAAAGATGATAAAGAAAGGGATGAAACCTATGCTTAACGTCTTAACAATTGGTATGCTACAAATCATCACCTGGTTCAATAATACATCAATTCCATCAATTAGTATGTTATATGACCGATTTGAATTAGCAAAATATGCATGTTATTGTTTGTAGAAAAAAAATTAACCGACGATTTTGTGCAAAAGTATCAATTAACTAAAAAAGTTTTGGTTAATCTGATAGTGATTTTTATTCGAAATTGAGTTACTTATGAGACCAATTGGTTGTCCCAACCAAAACTTCAATGTGATGACGATGCTCAGTTATTCCTCGATTATCGTGATAGTTTACGTTTGACTCAATTTATTATGGCTTTACGTGATGATTTTAAGTCTACTCGAGCATCATTACTTCATAGATCTCCATTACCATCCTTAGATAATGTTGTCTCTAAGCTTATTTCAGAAGAAACAAGACTACAAAATCTTAAATCACCCATAAATGGCGACAATGAGCTCATCTTAGCCGCTCCATCACAAAAGCATATACTGGGAAATCACAAGTACATGCACTCAAGTCCTAGCAATTTCAGTCGTCATTCGTCAGACTTCTTGGAAAACTGTAATTTTTGTCTCTCTAAAGGACCTAATGTCGAGCTCTTGCAAGAATTCGTGTTTCAAAAGGTAACACGCCCTCCAAAATGGTCGCAGTAGCTGAACTTGAAGTAAATGAACTAACACTCAAACCAACTCCAGCAATATAAGAACTTGAGCCTCTCGTCAACCAGTTGCTCACACAAAATGGGTCTAGCATTCCTGGAATGTTAACATGATTAGGTAACAACTCTTGGTATATTTATTCTAGATGCAGTAATCATATGGCATTTGATCCATCTTATTTACAAACACAAATAAGATCACATCATCACCTAACATTCATGTTGCAAATGACTCTTATATGCAAACTACTCATATAGGAAATATTTCGATATCATTTATACATATTCCAAATACTTACTTACTTCCATTATTGTCGTTAAATTTATTATCCATTGGTCAACTTTATGATATGTAGGTTTTTTCAATAATTGGTTCGACCCTGAACCAGTTCAAAACTGAATTGGTTCGACCTTGAACCAGTTCAAAACTGAATTGGTCTTAATAAAATAAGTATTTTTTTGTTACTAAAAGAACTAGTCTGGTTAAGGGAAAACTGGTATGGTTCGAACCGATTCAGAACCGGTTCGAACCAATTTAGAACCAATTTAGAACCGATTCAAAACCGATTCAAAACCGGTTCGAACTGGGATGACCTATTTTCTTAATAAAAAAATTGGCTTAGAACCAATCCGTTCAAACTGGAATCGATCTGGTTCAAACAGAAATCGAACCGATTGAAAATCCTGTCCAACACACTGAACCAACTGAACACACTAAACTGGAATTGAAAATGAACACACTGATGAGACTCTGTTCAACAGAGTGAATTCTGTTCCACAAGGGACCATAACCAACTGAAAATGAAATCATGTCCAACATCAACATGGCAAAGTCAACTACATTAGTACAACAGTTACCAAGCTCGAGAGCCCACGAGTATTAACTGTATTACCAATCCAACATAATGTTGTTTTCATGTCATAACCTCTAAACTTAACATCAACTCTCCACTGGAGGAAATCTTGTTTAATGCCTAAGATATGTGAGCTCAATTATTGGCAATTGAGCTTTAACTAAACCCAACAAAATAGTTGAACTCTATCAGCACTGATGAAATTCCAATCGAATTCAGTAGCAGTAGCAGATAGAGTAGCAATGTCTGATTACAATAGACCTAGATAACTACAATCGACCCAATTCCAAAATACATAAAATCACATCACGAAAATTATGAACAGATACCAAGATTCATGGATGAGCCACTAGATTGCAGTAAAACAAATATAATTAAATTAACTCGAAGAAGAAATCAAAGGTGCCCGAAAAGTGAGGAATCCAGAATTTACCTCAGCGGCACATGACTATGATGAATTGTCTGAAATCGGAGATGGATCCAATCATGAAGTAAAATCTTCTGATGATGGGAGGGGAGTTAACTCCACCTAATTACTATTATTAAGGGAAAGAAGAATTAAAGCTCGGAAGAAGAAGAAGAAATAGAGTGGGTTTGGGTATGGAGTTAAGGATGTGTGTCTGCAACAACATAACGATCAACAAAAGAAGGAACTCAGCGATAGAAATGAATGAAGTTCGAATTGGATCAACAACATTTCTTGTATGGACATTGAAATGCTCTCAAATTACACATATTCCCTTACTGCAGTAGAGAGTGCATAAATTTTGACTAGCAACACCAAACTCAAGGAAGATAAGCTCCGGACTTTGCAAGACATGGAAGAGGATGCACCGAAGAGCTCAACAAATTCCATCTCCTACAAGGAAAAACTCACTGGTATTGTTTGGGGGCATACAAAAAAGCATTATATCAAGAATGTTTGAACTTTTTTTGAACCTTCTCCCTCAAAAGTCCATGATGAAGTGGAAACGGTTGGTAAACTAACATTTACCATATCCAGAGATGATAAAGCAAGGATACAAAAACGGTATGAACAATCTATCATCATTAAAATTATAGGAAGGAGCATACCTTATCACCATATGGTGCTGAGAATTCAAACTCTCTGGAGACCGGAAGGGGAAATGTCCTGCATTTTGCTGGGGGAAGGTTTTTATCTAATCAAATTCTCTTGCTTGGGAGATATGGATAGGGTAATCAGATATGGACATTGGTTCATCAATGAGAAATTTTTATCCAGAAAGAACCAATATATCCAAAGTTGATGTTTGGATCAGATTGCCCAATTTACCAATGGAATTCTTTGACCCTACAATTCTACAGGGTATTGGAAACACAATATGGCATTTGTTGAGAATCGATAGCCACACCATAAACGCTGAAAGAGAGAAATTTGCCCAGCTTTGTATTTAAATGGATTTGAGCAAACCACTTCCTCCCTCCATCGACATTGATGAATATTCCCAAAAAATCTCCTATGAAGGAATTTAATCAATTTGTTTCTAATGTGGCATGACAGGGCATAGAAAATAACTATGTAATTTGGTAACTTCAGCAGATTAAGGTTATGAAGATCACGCCTCAACTACTAAGACCACTACTGTCACGCCTAAACCTACAGCTCCTAACATAGAAATTCCAAATGGAGAAAGAGGACCTTGGATGTTGGTTACTCGCCGGAAAAAATGGTTGTCATCGGAAACGGCTAGACTATGGCGGGAGAATCAATCAAAAGATATAATCGATCCAAATCCTCACAATCAAATGGAAATCTTACTACCTCACAATCGAACGGGCATCTAGAAGAAAAATGAAAATCACGTCGGAAACCTACTTACCTCAACCGCAGGAAAACTTCTCATCGACAAGGCAACCACTTGGAGACCCAACAGGAAGAAGAGCTCGTCGAAAACTGGAAGTGGTCGGGACATGGCTGGGTAGAGAGGAAACAGAATTGTCGGGACTAAACCAGGGTATGCTGTCGGACACGTTGTCGGCCAGACCGTGGTGAGTGGAACGGAAAGGGAGCTGTTGGGCATGGCAACTATGAGTGGAGAAGGAAAGGTAATGGGTTCAACTATGAGTGTAAAGGGAACAGGATTTGAGGAAGGGAGAGTACATATGGTAAGTCTGGAAAAGATAGTTGTGGGGCAGACTTCAATTCTTGCACAGCTGGGCCAGAATGGTGGGCTGGATCAGACTGACGGGATGGATCGGAATGGAGGGCTAGACCGGAATGCTGGGCTGGAATGCTGGGTTGGACCGAAAATCTGGGTTGGACCGAAATGTTGGACTGCTTCAAAATGTTGGGTCGATAGTAATTTCCCCTAAGATGGGCTGCAATATCAATGACTGGACAAAAGATTACCGTGCATTAACATAAGTTGAGATGGAATTGGCTAAACCCAATTCAAAATTGCAAGATGAGTCGGGTAGTTAGCATATAAAGCTTAAGACTATTGATGAAGATTTAAACTCAACCGACAACACATTGAAACCTACTCTTATTAGTCCTAATTATTTTTCTAGTGAGAAAAACAATTTATCTACTTCTGTGAATTTTACAAAGCCCAAGGACATATGAAAATTGGGAAGTCGAAAGGATGTTTCTTTCAAAGGCCAGGGACACAGGAAAATTGGGAAGCCACGATTTTACTTTGATGTGGTAGAGAAAGGGTCAATATACTTCGGAAAGGCACCTACTGAGCAAGGGAGTAAGAATGTTCAAACTCAAAGAGGTTAGGGCCAAGGTGAGGTATCTAACATGAGTTTAGATGTTAGTAGTTCTATGTAATTGGTTTGGTAGTGTTTATAGCAGATTAATTATGAATCAAGTACAACTTTCAAGTAATTTGGTTCCAGTAAAAGCCCACATGAGATCCATAATGTGTAATGTTAGAGGATCTGGCAATCCGGTATGTCTGAAGGCGGTAAACCAACTCATCCGTACTCACAAGACTACGGTGTTGATATTAATTTACACTAGACTTAATGGTCAAAGGATGGTTGAGCAAGCATGTAAATTACCGTTCAACAAGTTTCTAAGGGTGGAAGCCAGAGGTTTTAAGGGAGGAATTTTAGTGATGTGGAATTATCATGAGACAAAAATTACAAAGATGGTTTCTACAGAGCATGAACTTCACTTCAAAATCCAAGTTATCCCTTCTACTATTTCTTGGTTAATGTCTGCGATCTATGCTAGCCCTAATTTAAATGAAAGATTACTGTTGTGGGATTATCTTACATCAGTTGCCTCTACTATATCTAGTCATTGGCTAGTTGTAGGTGACTTTAATGATGTCACAAATAGTTCTGAAAAATTGGGGGGGGGGGGGGGGGAATAGTGTTTGCATGAATATGGTGTCTTTTTTAGTGATATGATTAGTGATTGTAATTTGATTGACCTAGGTTTTAGGGGATAAAGTTTACTTGGGTCAATATGTGGAACTCTGATAGATTAATCCAACAAAGACTTGATAGGATGATGTCAATTATGGATTGGAAATTTAGTTTTCCTAATGCCTTTGTTACCCATCTTATGAGAACTTACTCTGACCACTGCCCGCTTCTTATTGCTTCTGGTGGGGATAGTGGTAACAGGGTAATTAGACCGTTTAGGATGGAGCCTATGTGGCTTGACCACCCAAGTTTTGAACTCCTGATCAAGAATACTTGGAATGAATTTAGTAATAGGATCACACCTTCCATTAACCACTTCCCTGACAAAGCTAGATCCTGGAATAAAGAGATTTTTGGAAATGTTTTTCAGATAAAATAAAAAATTCTTCGGAGGATCTCAGGAGCTCAAAAGTGTATTTCTAATTCCCCAAATGATTTCATCGTCTCTCTGGAAAAGAATCTTCAGTTAGAGCTTTCTGAGATTCTTGACCAGGAAGACAAACTTTGGGCTGCAAAGTCTCGCACTAAGTGGATCAGAGACGGGGATAGAAACACTAAATTTTGTCATATTTCTACTCTTGTTAAAAGGAGAAGAAATAAGATTTTGGCTATTAAAGACTTAGTTGGAAATTGGATTTTCGATGAGGGACTTATTCAAGAGGAATTTCAAAAATTCTTTTCAAATCTCTTCACCACTTCAAAGGTTACCTCGTCTTTGTTGGTTGTTTGCCCCAACTCTTGGAGAACTGTTTTGTCTGAAAACCAAATCCGCCGCTTAAACAATTTTATCACTTTGGAAAAAATTAGGAAAACCACTTGGGATCTTAAACCTTTTAAAGTTCCGGGTCTTGATGGCATTCATCCGACTTTCTTCCAAAAGTTGTGGAACTATACTGGTAGCTCTCTAACAAATGTTGTTAGTGAGGTTTTTAAAAGGGGGTTTGTCCCTACAAGTTGGAACAAGACGTTTATCTGCTTAATTCCAAAATGTAGTCAGTCAAATTCAGTATCCCAACTCAGACCTATAAGTCTTTGCAATTCTATTTACAATGTGATTTAAAAAATTCTGGTGAATAGAATCAGACCGGTCCTGAATAGTATCATCTATCCTTTTCAGACTAGTTTTGTCCCAGGTAGAAGGGGTTCTGATAATGTAATTCTTCTTAGAGAAGTGCTTCATTTTTCAAAGCATAAACATGGCAAAAAAAAAGGGTGCATGATTATTAAACTAGACCTTGAAAAAGCTTATGATAGAATTTAGTGGGACTTCATCAGAAGTACTCTCAATTTCTTTAAATTCTATGATAAAGTCATTAAGTTGATTATGAGTTGTATTTCCATGTCTTCGATTGAGATTTTTTTTAATAGGGGGAAACTTGAAAAATTCTATCTGTCCAGAGGTATTAGACAATATGATCCTCTATATTTGTACATCTTTATTCTATGTATGGAATATCTAACGTTTCTTATTGATAAAAAACTTATGCAAGGACAATAGAAAGGAATAAAAACGGGAAGAGGTAACATGACTTTATTCCATCTTTTCTTTGTTGATGGCCTCATTCTCATGGGAGAGGTGACACCTAAAAATTGTAATTGTATCAATTCAGTTTTAGAATATTTTTGTGCCATTTCGGGACAAAAGGTAAATCAAGGAAAGTCTATCATGGTTTTCTCAAAAAATGTACCTACTACCAAAAGAATAGAGATTTCAACGATTTTAACGTTTAAAACAGTGGAGAACTTTGGGTCTGACCTTGGGTTTCCTCTTGATTTGTCAAACTCAAAGCTTAACTCCTTTAACTTTGTTCTGGATAAATTTAGAAATAAGCTTTCAGGTTAGAGGGCAAATCTGTTATCGATGGTTGGTAGGGTTACTTTGGTCAAATCGGTCTTGTCCATGATCCCCTACTACTATATGCAATTTACTATGTTTCCTAATTCAGTGTGTAAAGAACTGGACATGATTAACATAAACTTTGTGTGGGGCTCCACATACCAGAAAAGGAAAATTCACTTGATCAATTGGGAGGAAATTACAAAGCCAAAAAAATTAGGGGGACTTGGTATTCAATCGAAGATGTATCAAAACAAAGCACTCCTGGGGAGTTTGACATGGAGATTGAAAAAGGAAACCTCTCATTGGGATGTGATGATTAAAAACAGAACGTTTAAGTGGGATGGAACTTCTCTCACTACTTCGAACAAAACGCCATGTAATTGGAAAGCAATCAATGAAGGTATGAACACTCTTATTGGGTGGGTGGTCAATCCCTTCGATCTTCTATCTATGGTCCACTGAAGTATGAGGAGACAAATTGATGGTAGGAGATGTCTTCCACAATGACGAGTGAAACTTAGATAGAACTTCTTTTGATTTCCCAAAAACAATTTTGGACATGTTTTGGAGTACTCCACAGAACAAGACCAATGTCTCTTTGGACACTCAAATATGGAATGTCACAAACTCGGGGAGTTACACTACTGCATCTGCTTATTCTCTTTTAGCATGTCATGTCTCAAATAGTCAGGTAATTGAACAGTGGGATTGGGTTTGGAAAATTCAGACAACCCCAATAAATCAGTATTTTATTTGGTTGTGCCTTAAAAACATATTAGTCACTTGCAAATTATTGAACTATAGGGGATGCAATTTGAGTCCTCTCTGCCAAATTTGTCATTCTGGGGTGAAGAACATAGATCACATATTGTGTGGGTGTGAGTATGCAAAAAAGATATGGAATTCAGTCACTTGGTCGCGTAGTCTGGGGCAATCGTTCCACTATCCTTTGAATGAGTGGATCAAGTTTGGTTGTCAGTTATGGAACATTTGGAAAAATAGGAACTTGCTTATTTTTAATGATAAGCCTGTTTCTTCTTCTGTTTATAATCTATCTTTATCTCAGGCAAAGTTTCACCAATGTTTATCTTGAGACTGAGACCACTATTGAGTTTATCTCCATTGATATTAGTTGGGTCCCTCCAAAAAAGGTTTGGTTCAAAATCAATACAGATGGAGCTGCTAAGGGAAATCAAGGTTTTGCAGGAGCGGATGGGGTCATCCGAGATTACAAGGGTCAATGGGTTGCAGGATTCTCAAGGAATTTGGGTTGCTCAAACAGTTTCGCTGCGGAATGTTGGGTCATTCGAGATGGGCTCCTACTGACAAATACACTCGAATTAAATTCTATTTACCTTGAAGCGGATGCCCTTTCAGTTCATAAGGTAATCTTTAATGAAAATATGTCAAATCTAAAACTAATGCCCATCATTGCAGATTGCAGGAATCTCTTGATGCAGTTCGAAAGAATGAACAAGAGGGGACTAGCGTGTGGGGACTAGCGTCACACTCAACAAGAGGTGGTAGTCGATATTTGTGGTGTTTATTGATTATTATTCTTGATTTACTTGGATATATATATATATATATATATATATATATATATCTTGATTGATTTGCCTCAATTATACACAATAAATTGCCTACCATTAAAGGTAGTAGATAATGTCTCACCATATGAATGATTTATATGGAAAACAATAACTAAATATGACATGTTTCACACAATTGGTTGTGCTTGTTTTATTCTTCTTCAAACACATGAATGTAACAAGTTGCAACTGAAATCTCGTTTGTGTTGTTTTCTTGGTTATCGCATTGGACAAAAATGTTATAAGTGTTATGATCCTGGCTCTCAACGAATTCGTGCCTCCGTTATATTATTTTTTGGGAACATCGAATGTCCTCTAGTTTAGTTAATGATAGTATTCAAGATGCATCCATTTCTGAACCATTTTAGATATTTTTCCTTCGCCCTTGGTTGACACAGTACATTTGAATGAGAATCATAATCATTATCAAGAGAATAGTTTGATCATGATCTGAGCCTCATCTATCAACCTGTGTAAGATAACCTCTTAAACATTTGCAAGATTTCCATTATTATCATACTTTTTCCACGTTATGTGAACATGTTTCTTTTCGAGAAGTTTCATCTAACCCTAAATGGAAACAAGCCATGCATGATGAGTTGCAGATTATAGAAAAGAATCAAACTTGGCGATAGTTGACTTACCCCAGGTAAATCAATGGTCGGGAGCAAATGGATTTATAAGATAAAAACTATCATTCTATAGAAAGATACAAAGTTCGACTAGTGACAAGAGGATATTCTCAAGAATATGGTATGGAATATGAGGAGACCTTTGCACCAATTGCTTGAATCACTTCAGTTCGTACTTTGTTAGTTGTTGCTGCGGCTAGACACTTGAGATGATTTCAGTTGGATGTAAAAAATGCATTCTTGAATGGGGATATATCAAAAGAAATATATATGCGTCCTCCTCATGAATACTCCACTCTAAAAGGAAACATTTGTCGCTTGAAACATGCCTTATGCAGACTAAAACAAGCACCACGAGACTGGTTTACAAAATTTAGCTCAAATGTTATAAAATTTGGTTTCATTCCAAGTTTCCATGACTCGACACTATATGTTTGTAAAACTAATCGTGGGATTATTCTTCCCTTACTATATGTTGACATGATAATATCTCGCAATGATGATGCTGGAATTTCAAATTATATTTGAATGATCATTTTAAAATGAAAGACTTAGGTAATCTCAATAATTTTCTCGGACTTGAGGTAACTTTCATGGAAGATGGGTACTATCTTTCTCGAGTTAAGAACACCTTTGATTTGCTTTCTCGTGTATGTCTAACTGATAGTAAAATTGTTTATACTCTTTTATCATATAACGAAAGGCTTACTCCAGAAGAATGAAAATTATTAGATGATCTCACTCTATATCGTAGTTTGGTAGGTGGATTAGTTTATCTCAACGTTACTCATCCTAACATCACTTATGTTGTTCATGTAGTAAGTCAATATATGTCTGCTCCACGGTTCACACACTTCGCGATAGTTTTACTCATATTGAGATACATAAAAAGGAACCATATTTAACAATTTACATTTTCCAACTAAGTCAAATCTTCAACTATATGCGCTTAGTGATGTTGGTTAGGTCAGTGATCTAACAGAGAGACGTTCAATAATAATAAACTGTTTCTTTCTCGGAGATTATCTTATATCATGGAGAAGTAAGAAGTAAACAGTTGTTTCACGCTCCAGTATAGAGGTTGAGTATCAAGTTCTAGTTGATATAGTAGCAGGTCTCTTATGGTTTTGGTGGCTATTAACCGACATGGGTATCCAGTTATTCCGAGCCTTCTACCATTTGGTGCGATAACCAAAGTGTCATTCAAATTGCACACAAAGACGTCTTTAATGAACGTACCAAGCAGATTGAAGCAGATTGCCACTTTATTTGTCATCATACTCGTAACAAAGTTGTCCAAGTCTGCTTTGTCACTTCTCAAGAGCAAACAACATATATATTTACAGAAATTCAACTTCCATGTCAACTCGCTCACTTAGTTCACAAACTCAAGATGATATCAATCAATTCCACTTGAGTTTGAGGGGTGTAAACGTTGATTTTAATGTTGTACGTATATTCATTGCTCTCCATCCTAGGTTTATTCCTTTTAGGTTTCAATCTCAATCTATAAATTGAGATATCCTTTTGTACATAAATACAACAAAAATATACAAAATCACATTACAATTCACACAAACAACTAGAGTTATACATTAGAAAACAAATGTGAAAGCAACTATCCTAAATAAAGGTACGATGTTGCAAATTCCAATTAAACTTGCTCTGATACCATTTTAGCAATAATTTCGGATTACTCTGAGTTAGTTCAAAGAGAAGAAAAAAAGGTTTAAGATGAAGTACAATGCATTATAGAAGTAGAGAATAACTACAACAGATGTTCTTTCAGACTTAAAAACTTAAAGGTGATGCATGTTCTCGGGATTGAAACTTGTCATCTATTGTGAGTTGAGAGGTTTTCTTATTTGAAAATGTAGAGGTAAAACCGATACACGACATATTGAAAAACAAGCAACGACTAGAGTATAGTAGCAGAAAACATATTCAAAAGTAGTTAGCAAGAAATAATACGTATACCACTACAAATCCCTACACAAATTCACACTGATACCATTTTAGCAATCTCAATTGAATTTGAGTTCAAAGAGAACAAAAAGAATGTTGAAGCTGAAGTACGCAGTGCATTAAACAAATAAGAACTACACAAGATATTTTTCAATCTAAAAAATTAAAGGTGTCAAGTGCATTAAAAGAACCACAAAATATGTTCTGTCAATCTAAATTTGTTGGGAAAAGTATGAAAAAGATGTAATATGTTTGCCCTCGGTGGTAAATGCGGCACAATGTTTGTTTTTGATGTAGTATGTTTGGTGGTGTAGGTTTTTGATGAATTTCGTTTATGTCCATTAAAAATTTCCGTTAATAGCTGGAATGCCTTGCACGTGACCTTTTGTCTGTGTGAAATTCCAAATATGTCCCTGACTTCTTCACCATTGAAGCATACAATTTCTTCTCCAAGGTGCTCGTCGATTCGCGAAGTCTTCGGCCCCAGATCAGAGCTTCTCTACCCTCAAATCAAATCGTATCACTCGATCATCTGTCTCTAGTCTTTGCTCTTCTAGCTTCCTCCTTCTGTAACAATGGGTTATTCGAGGGTCGCCCCGAGCCCTCTGCTGAAGGATGAGCTCGTAATCGCGATCCCCACGATCCGGAATCTGGACTTCCTTGAGATGTGGCGAACGTTCTTCTAGCCGTACCATTTGATCATCGTCTAGGACAGTGACCCGTCGAAGACCATCAATGTCCCTGAGGGCTTTGACTATGAGATGTACAACCGCAACGACATCAACCGCATTCTAGGCCCAAGGTGTCTTGCATCTCCTTCAAGGACTCCGCCTGTCGCTGCTTCGGGTACATGGTCTCCAAGATGAAGTACATCTACACCATTGATGATGATTGCTTTGTGAGTTCTTCAGTCCTTCAAATGGATGATAATCACACTATACTGATACCCACCAAATACCCAAATGGATTACACTGATTAAATAGTCACAAGATGATGCTGAAAAATGTGGATTGCCATGAACAGAACCATTGTCAACACACATGAAGGAGCAAGGCCTTGAGTTTCTGCAATTTGCTTTCCGCTGGTTCAATTGTCTCTTAATACGTGAGGTTTGTTGCCTTGTTTTCTGCAGTGTATTCCTTTTTTTTAATCACTTGTTTTAAACAAACAGAGTATTCTTGATTGATGACATTCCAGGAGATGGTGATGTTCATTCAACACGTCCCTACCCAGAACTGGACAGACCTGGAGCTGGAGATGGTCCTTTCCAGGGCTTACATGTGGCACTCTATGTTCAATAACTCCCCTAGTCACTTTCTCTCCTAAAGTCAAAAGACACACCCAAATATTATTCCTCATCTCATTACACTGCGTACGTGGTATGTAGTTCTCCATCAAGAATCTTTGACCGTGAGTTGATTGGTCCCGCCATGTACTTTGTAGTATTTGGACTCATGGGTGATGGTCAGCCTATCGGCCGATACGACGACATGTGGGCAATGTGGTGCATAAAGGTACCTCTCATTGGTCTCACCTTATGGATATCATTACCCAAAAAACAAATGGTGAAGTATACTGAAGAATAGATCTTTGTTATGATGATTAGGTGATATGTGATCACTTGGGATTGTGAGTGAAGACAGGGTTACCCTACATCTGGCACAACAAAGCTAGCAACCCATTTGTGAACCTCAAGAAGGAATACAAGGGCATCTTCTGGCAAGAAGAGCTGATTCCATTCTTCCAGCAAGTGACCCTCCCCAAGGAATGCACCTCTGTCCAGAAATGCTATATTGAGATCTCCAAGCAGGTGAAGGCAAAGCTCGACAAGATTGATGATTACTTTATCAAACTTGATGATGCCATGGCGACATGGATCGAAGCTTGGGATGAGCTCAACCCTTCAGGAGCAGAGGCCTCCTTGCCCAATGGAGTTGTTGCTGCTACGAAGTAGGAAAAACTAATATTGTCTTGATTGACATATTGTTGTTATCATTATCATTATGGAATAGGGTTTGGTGCATGAACTGTCGCATTATCGAGTATGCTCAAGCTGTTCAGAGTTCTGATCTTGAAGTTTTAGAAAAATAAATAGTGTTCTTCATTTATGTACCAGATCAGTTATGATCTTCCATCGAGCTATGTAATTTTTGGAATACATTATGATTTATGAGATTTTATTGGTCAATGCGGGGTTTTGATATAGACTGGGCTATCATCAATTTTTTGTGCTGCAGTAGCTTTGAGTATTTAGCTACGAGTATGAGCGCTTCATCAGTTGAAGGGAGTGTCGATTCTGTTTCAGGTGTAAATTGAAGAAATTGCAGCAGCAAGGTCTTCGGTTCCGCAACAGGGCCTTCCGTTCCGCAGCAACAACGGCTTCAAAACCGCAAGCTTGGCTCCGATTATGGTCTTCCGCAGCATCAAGGGATTAGGGTTACACACTCTTCTATTTCGGGAGGTGGAGTTCTTCGGTTGAGAGAAACTGAAGTGGTGCAAGTAAGGGCAGCTGATGGGTATTTGAAGGGAGACGGTTTAGTTGTGGAAGTATAAGGATGGAAAACATATAGAGGGTAGTTTTGGTATTTTCGTTTTTTGTTATTTTAACGTCCAAATTATCTATTGCGTGAGCTGCACATGTCAAATTTAAACGGATAAATTAACGGAAAAACTAATGTTTCTTCAAAAACCAACAGAATGAAACTTCGTACATAAAAAATCTACGACCCAAAACAAGTTACATCGATTACCAATTTTGTCAAACATCTTACATCTTTTTCATACTTTTCCCAAAAAATTTAAAGTGTCAAGATGTTCCTGGTACTCTCTATGCATTGAGAGAAATTTATTTTAGTTGATCATGATAAAAAATTCATTCCCAAATCTAGAACTCGAAACATCTATTCAAATTACATTACATTATAAATCTCATATCAAAATAAAATTTCCTTAAATTAAAAATAAAATGAATCTCAATATTGGTTGAATTAACAAGTAAGGAAGTAGGCAAACATTTGAATTTCATTAATCATTACCTTGATCTTTAAGTCTTATAGAGTGTTTGATTGGTGGAATAAGGAATATGAGGTTATAATATGATATTGTTTGTTTAGTTGATGAAATTGAATGGAATATGAAATTCTAATGTTTGTTTAGTGGAATGATACATGGAAATGAAATAGAATAAAGTAAAATGACATATATACCATTTTATTTAATATGTATAATCTACAATAAAATTAATTTGAAAAAAATATATTAAATAATTTGGAAAAATTAAATTGTGATTAATGAAATTTAAAAGATATTTTATTAAACAGTTTAAAATAATTTAAATTTTAAATTAAAATAGTTAAATTAAAATGTAATTAATTGATTACATTAAAAATATAATTAAATAAATTAAAAATATAATTAATTAAAAAGTGTATTTTAATAAATTGTTTGTAATAGTTTAATAAAGTAAAAATTATACTAATTAAAATATAATTAATTAAAAAATATATTTTAATAAAAACTTTGTAATAATTTAATTAAGTACAATTATATTAATTAATACATAATTACATATAATTAAAATTTATTTTTATTAAAAACATAATTTAAAAATAAAAAAAAATTATATTTTAATAAAAACTTTGTAATTAATTTAATTAAATAAAAATACAAATAATTAAGCAGTACAATGGTATTTTCGTAATTAAACGAATCAATGGAGAGTATTTTTATCATTTGACCACCTGTTCCGTATTCCGGGAGAGCAAGGAATAGCAATTCTGAGTTTTCATACGAAATAATTATTCCTAATTCTCTAGGAATAAGGATTCCGTGAAATTCTAATTTCGCAAAACAAATGTCGGAATACGGAATTCGTATTACTCATTCCACTTCAATTCTGCAAATCAAACGTGTTAGTTAATCTTAATGTAGGCTTGTCCAAATGAATCGGTTCAGACGAACTGGTCTGGTCTAGAACTGGTTTGGTTCGAACCGGTTCGGCTGAACTAATTCCAAAATCAGACCAGTGTTTTTAGCCTTCAAATAGAACAGTTCAAAATAGTACCAAAAATTCAGTTCGAATCGGTTCGACTCGACTCGTTTTTTATACTGGTTTACACTTAAATTTAAATCAAACCACTTTAAACCTATATAATTTTAGAACCGGTTTGAAGAAAAATCAACTAAACCGGTCTAAAATTAAACCAAACCTAGAAATGTCTTCAATAAACCAAACTTAGAGATATATTGGACTCTCGTATGTTGATGTTGGACAGATTTTAGTCGGTTGTGGAACAGATTTTCAATCGGTTCAGTGTATTTTTCAGTCGGTTCAGTGTATTTTTCAGTCGGTTCAGTGTATTTTTCAGTCGGTTCAGTGTTTTTCAGTCGGTTCAGTGTATTTTTCAGTCGGTTCAGTGTTTTTCAGTTGGTTCAGTATTTTTTCAGATGGTTCAGTGTGTTGGACAGGATTTCAGCCGGTTTAGGTTCGGTTTGAACCAAATTATTTTCGAACCAAAATTGTTATTAAAAAAAACATACCAGAACAGTTCGAACCAGTTCTGAATTGGTTCGAACCAGACCATTTTTTTCCTTAAACCAGGCCAATTATTTTAGAAATAGAAAAATGTACTGTTTTTTTTCAAACCAGACCAATTCAGTTCAGAACCAGTTCGACCCCGAACCGGTTCATGAACAAGCCTACCTTAATGCATCGAGCTCAAAACTAATTTCGTGTACATATATTATATAAATAAATAAAGTGGGACATTAATAATTTATCGTGAGGATAAGAGAGAGAGAAACGATAAAATGGGGCTAAAATGAGTAAACAAAACTAAGAGGAATCAATTACGTATGAAAAATAAGTATGAGGGTTAACTTCCATAATGTTAATCATGATGTTGACGTGGCGCTTCCAGACTACGGACATGCTCTCTCCGTTACTGATCGCTACTCGATGTGGCCCCCCTCCAGCGCTCTCTTCCTTGAGGAGGAAGACGAAGGAACCTCGAGAAGAAGAATGGCGATCGTTCTTTCAGGAACCCTAGATTTTGAAATCGTGTCTTAAGTCTCTCCCTACTGATCTCGGAATAATCCAACAGTTTTACTAATACCTCCACAAGCATGAGGAAGAAGGTCCCTGATTGGCTCAACAGCACGGTCTGGTCCGCCGCTCCTTCGTCTGTACCGGATCGCCTTCAAAGCTACGAATCCAAAGCGTCCGCCTCCAGCTCCTCCGTTTCTGAGACACCTGCACCCGAAGATCCGCTGCCGCCAGTACCGGCACCGGTTCCACCTCCATCGGCTGTTGCTGTCGAGCCCCCAAAGCCAGATTTGATCATTTCGAGAGATACTAACGAAGATGATCATGGTATCAGCTCGGAGCGTCCTGTTGCAGAAGATGTATCCAGGCAGTCCCTGCTCTTGGCTGAGGTTAGGGTCAACTGTGCAGTGCCTTGAGTGGCAGTTTGTCGCAAGTCTATATTTGCATGCTGTGATTACTTTCTAATTGTGTCAACAAATGATTCCTTCTGATGCTGTTGACGTTGTAATCCGTATTTTAGGAGTTCATTGCTATAGTCTCGAATTGCGTCAACAGTGTAATTGCAAAATATCATGCCATGGGGTCATTTTTTTTATTTGTTATTGCTATTTTTGTCCTTCTAGCATTTTGCCTTAGGAGTTATTTCATTATCTAGAGAGAATCGGAATATAGCACTTGAAGTAGCTACAACTACAAATCAAAGCAGGGAACTATAGTATCCAAGATCGCATGAACTTCTTTTTTTTCTATGAGCGTGTACACCATGTACTGACAGTTTCACATGTGTGATCGTATTGTTTGATTGATCAGCTTTCAAAGAAGGTTATCAATATCAGAGAATTGAGGAGAATTGCATCACAAGGTATCCCAGATGGATCAGGAATCCGTCCCACTGTGTGGAAGGTATCATGTATTTCTTTCATAGATAGATCATGTTCTAAGTTGTTTTATGGTTTTTTCTTTATGTTCTTTTGATTTTGATGGCCGAGAAATTCCTGAAGGGGAGCATCCTTCTTATTTTTGTCATCATCTGTAGGTTTGTTAGTTGGAACTGTTAATTGATATCAGATCTCTGCAATGCAGCTTTTGCTGGGATACCTACCCCATGATCGGGGGATGTGGTTTTCAGAACTGTCTAAGAAGAGGTCAGAGTATGAAACTTTCAAGGCAGAACTTCTAATCAATCCTGTAGGTGAAGTTTCATTTTTGAATCCAGTGCATCTATTTTCATTTTTTATTATGTTTTTTTGAGTTGTGTACCATTGAAATGATAACTCTTTGAGTGATTGTAATAGGACTTCTGTGTATAGTTCTTATTGGCTTATTAATATTGAGCTTTATTGAATCATCATAAAAGAAAGTATAGCATTAGCAACAGAATGATTGATCAAGGACCAAGTTAGCAGTTTAGATTTGTAACTAGCATAATAAATACTTGAGATACTTGTTATATCTACACTTCTAAAGTGGTGATTATGCTTGTCTGGTGGATGAGGAGACAGGGGTGTTACAAGACACAATCCTTGAGGAAAGTGGTTGCCTTGTAGAGTTTATCACCAAAAAGGCTTATGTTGAAAACCCATCCTGTTCCTCCTGCTCCATTATTTATAAATAGAACTGCTATAGCTATCTTTTGTCCCTTGATCTTGAAGAGGACATATGGCATAGTATTGCTTGTTTGTTATTTCAAAAGAACGGATTGGAGAGTAGCATCTGAGATTTACTCTAGTAGTCTAGTTAGTTTTCATTAAATTAATTCAAATTGAATGCTTAATTTGAATTGCTTGTATGTGTCCCTTCGTGTGATACTTGTCTGCCCTGACTTATTACGTTGTTGATGCATAAGTGGTATATTTTATAAGGTAGTCTGAAGCATAATCTCATTTACTGCTTGTCTTCCCCAAATGTTCTGTTTAAAATGGAATTTCTGAATTTTGTGGTAGTCAGTCTGAAATTACCAGAAAATTGGATGGTTCCACTAGTGCTCAGAATGAGGACAAATCAGCAAAAGGCATTCTTTCAAGATCTGATATACCGCAAGGAGAACATCCTTTGAGCCTTGGGAAAAGCAGCATCTGGAATCAGTTCTTTCAGGTAATACATCATTCATACTTATTGATGAAACTCTTAGTATTATATTATTACTTATTTCTTTTCTTCTCCTCGTCTATCCCTGGGCAAACAATATACCATATGTCCATAAGTTTTTATTCCACAGGTGCTTTTTATTTTGACTGAACACGATTGTCACTTGTGGCAGAAAAAAAGAGAACACCATTAGTACTTTAGAACACTTAAAACTAAGAGATGTTTCTAAAGATGACTAGGGTTGAATAGCTACTCTTCTCTTTCAATAGAACACGGAGGAGGACTCTTTCCTGTATTCATGAAATTTTTATGTTAGTCAGCTGGTATGCCTTAGTCAAGTTGCCTTTTGATGATGACTGAGAGAAGATTGCTACTTGTTCAAATGTAATATCAAAAAGCAGGAGCCAGCCAGCACTCCCTTTCTAAATCACTTCACTTGCATTTTGTAGGATACAGAGATTATTGAACAGATTGATCGAGATGTAAAACGAACACATCCAGATATGCACTTTTTCTCAGGGGACACACTGGATGCAAAAGCTAATCAGGTTTGGGTCCTATGGTTTGATTTTGTTTAGCTTAGACAAAGCATGTAGCTGATCTAATTCTTTCTCACTTCTTCAGGAGGCTTTGAAAACTATATTGACGGTATTTGCAAAGTTAAATCCCGGCATAAGATATGTCCAAGGGATGAATGAGATTGTAGCTCCTTTATTTTATGTTTTTAAAAATGATCTGGATGAGAAAAATGCTGTAAGTACATTCTTTTTTCTCTATTTCTTTTATCACGGAGTCAATGACTTACAAAAGTTGATTTTCGAATTAATCAAGTCAAGGGGTCGTATCATTGATGATGCAGGTTTCAGCTGAAGCAGATTCGTTCTTCTGCTTTGTAGAGATACTGAGTGGATTTCGGGATAACTTTTGTAAGCAGCTGGACAACAGTGTGGTTGGGATTCGCGCAACAATTACAAGGCTATCAAACATGCTTAAGGAACACGACGAAGAACTATGGCGTCATCTTGAGGTCACAACAAAAGTAAGACAATATAATTGCATTCCTCATTTATCGTGTTTATTGGGGATCTACTGTATGTACCCAATTCTTTGAAGCAGCATCATCTAAATGTTGCTATTTTGTCAGGTGAACCCACAATTTTATGCCTTCAGATGGATCACTCTACTCTTAACTCAAGAATTCAATTTTGCTGACAGCGTTCATATCTGGGACACCCTCCTCAGCGATCCTGAAGGTCCTCAGGTGTGTCTTTCTATCTTCACCGAGAACTCGTTTCGTTCATCTGAAGAACTGAATGGTTCGGTTCCACTTGTTATTAGAAAATAAAGATGATAGTGTTTGTTGTGTAATGCATAACAGGAGACTTTGCTTCGAGTATGCTGTGCGATGTTAATACTGGTAAGGAGGCGACTACTCGCAGGCGACTTCACTTCGAATCTAAGGCTTCTCCAAAATTACCCCCCTACAAACATAAGCCACCTGCTTTATGTGGCCAACAAGTTGCGGGTTACGCCATCAAGTTAACCACTACAATTTCTCTCATTTTGGTTCCCCTTGAACTATTTCAAACTTTGGGTCATGGTGGACTAGACCAGTTATTGCTATTAATTGCGTTGGTTTGGGTCTGTTTCTACGGTACAGATTTTAGATGTTCCAAGTTACGTTTACCTGTTTCGTAAACCACGTTGGGTGGGGGATTGCATCCGCCCAACTAACTATTTATTATGATGAAGGTCGTATGTGCTTTGGTTAGTTTGTGAATGTGCTTTGGTTAGTTTGTGAATGTGCCGATCTACTAAGTATCTTATAAAAGATGAGTCTGGGACGCCTATGAATTATGTACAAACTATGTAAAACATATAGCTACTAAAAAATACAGATGAATATCTCATGTATTTAGATATCAATTTTTAGTTTTTAGACCAACACATGCTAAACACAAATGGATAGATCATAAATGTTATAAACAACATAGGTGTGGTGAGAGAAGAAATGTATAAATAAAGCATGAAGCTTAAATGTTAGTTAGGAAGACAAACTCTAAGTTGCAAAAGAGAAGTTCTTGGTGAGTCAATGATAAGTTATTGTAATCATCCATTCTACTCATTTATAACACTTTCATAACTTGTGGATGTAGGCCAACTAAATCGAATAAGGTAAACATTTGTGTATACTTCTTCTAACTATTATTTAATTTACTTATGATACCATTTTATTTGATAGATTTACTTAACATTATTATATTTGATGAATCAATCTAAATTAGAATCTAACACGCTTAAAGTCTTACTTGATCATTCATAACCTAAAGAGTCGAGTGTGTTAAAAAAAATGAAGAAGCTAAACTAGGTAAGATATGTTCTTAATATCTTCCTTATACACACTTTAACATGTTTGGTTGATAAAAAAACATCCAAAATGGATATAAGTTAGTATTGGATAAAAATTTAAGAGATGTACTAATTAATAACATTTTGGTACTTCTTGAGTCAAAGAGTTATAAAATTAAGGGTTAATTACTTAATTAGTTACACATGTTTCAAAATGTGATTAATTGATTTTTTTACTGTTCACCGTTAGAAATCATAGTTAAGTCACTATTTAGATACATAAAATGACGTAATTACCCTTTTCATCAACCAAGTTGTGTTCTTCATCACCAAGCTGTGTTTTTCATCACCGAATTGAATTGAAGAACACAGAAATTCGATTTTGGGTTCTTCAATTCGATTGATTCTGGTTCTTCAAGACGATTCTGGGTTCTTCAATACCACTAAGGGCATAATAATAATTTCACAATTCAATAATATGTTAAAAAAATTAATTAACGGTTTACTAATGGAATAATCAATTAATCACATTGGAAAAAATATGTGTAACCAATTAGTCACATAGCAAAACCAATTAATCACATTTTGAAACATGTGTAACCATTCTGCACAATGGTGAAACATGTGTAACCAATTAAGTAATTAACCCTAAAATTAATATGGAGTAAAGTCTGATTCATATTATTTACTCTCATAGAATCATAAGCACTTGTTAGAGAACTTTGAGGGAATTGAGAAGTTGCTACTTGAACTTATGTAAAATTGTAATTTGATAATTTTACCTAATTTATTATTAAAAAGTGAGGAAGATATACCCGCACACATCACGTGTTATCAGAATTAAACTTGTAAATTGTAATTTTTTTTAAATTAAATTATAAAATCGTAATTTTTTACAAAGTTTAGTTCACATTTTGTATAAGAAAATATAGTAAAGACTAGGTTGGAGTAACATGTTATCCAATATAGAGGCTTGTACTAAATTGTAATATTCAAAGATCAATATGAAAAATAACCAACATTCAGGATCATCATATTTACCATCGATATTAGCCCTAAAATTGACAAAATTTCAAAATATGACCCGTGAGGTGCACAGTCTCCTTAAGACAATTTTTCCCTACTCATCCGCAGGTTCGTACTCAAGGGTTCATGAGACGATCACCTCCCAAGAAACAACAGTGTCGTCAGACGTAAACTAGTACAAGGTATCTCCTGACCGAATTGAACAATGCATAAACTCAAAATAAACTGATTGCCTAAACACAATAGTCAACGTGAAAGAAAGGTCGAACATGACGACCGAAAAGACTCCGACGAATGTCAACACAGTCGTCACATGAAAAGAAAATTCACTATAGAAGAAATTCTCATTTTTAGGATTTTCTTATTTTATTACTTCAATTTTAAAGGTGGGAAAATTCTCTATTTATAAGGTGAAAACTTTGATGAGATTGTGAAACTACTTAATGTGGTACAACTTTCAGTCACCTTAGGTTTTTGTGCAAGTTTGGCTTAATTACAAAACTAACCCCACATGAATGAAAATTGATGGATTATCAAAGGTAGCTCTGACTCGAAGTTGGAGTTTAACGGTCGACACCTTCATAGGATATGTAAGTGTTACCCTTTGAACTTTCCCTTATGAAGTTACATCGACTTTTCTGGCTAGTTAGTAGACGTGATGTCTTTGAACTATCTGCTGTTAGTGTAAATGATGACATAACCCACACAAGCATCTTCCTAGTATTGTCCAGTTCACGCGTTCATGCTCGTTCTGGCCATGTGCATTTCCTGGTTCTGCAAGTGTATTTAAAAATTGTGTCATCAACAATTCCTTTAGAAGTGAACCATCTTTTCACTTGCATAGGTTATTCCTTATCTCAAGTGTTACCAACACTTTATAGAGATATCTACATTTTTGAATCATTAAAAGCATTTGTTTAACATAATCCACCATCCTCATTGTTTCTCATCATAGGAATGAACTCGGGGTTTAAAACCCCTCACAGAGATCTAACTTCACTATTGTGATTAGGTTGTCCCTTTAAACCTAGATCTTGTGATATTCAGTCCACTAGGTTGGGTTTTCCTTCTCAAAAGTGCTTACAGCACGAGCTTCAACCTCATTCCCTTCGACGATTGGTCAATTTACTCTTTATAACCCTTTGGTTAACAAATCCGCTATATCCTTCGATGGAACATAATCAATTGTGATAATTCAATTGAGAGCAATTTCCACAATATGGTTGCACCCCTTAGGGTAAATACGAATCCATTTGTGGAGTTCGAGTCTCTTGATGCATATATTCAATTATCATCACTATATCCTTCTATAACAGTTGGATAACTCGTATAATGCAAAGAATAACTACGAGTATATCTCAAGTGCCTGAGTAATCTTTTGATTCCATCTCAGTCATCAGTACTTGAATTACTCGTATCTCTACTCAACACACCAACAACGTGTGCTATATTATGTCTAGTACATATCATCAAGTACATGACACTTCCAATGACTCTAGAGTACTCTACTTGAGACACACTTTCTCATGTATTTCTTGAGAAATACCTATTTGGATATATTAGACTGCAGACCTCCTTTTTATCTTGAATTTCTCTAATATCTTATCGATATAATGAGATTGACTTAGATCAATTCCTTCTGATGTTCGATTAATCTTAATTTCAAGAATTACATCACCAATACCCATGTCTTTCATGTCAAATCTCGAATTCAACATATCCTTTGTGATTTAATCATCTTATCATTACTTCCAACGATAAGCATGTCATCAACGTAAATAAACAACATGACATAACCTTCATTTGTATCTTTCACATAAATGCAATTATTATATTCATCTATTTTAAATTCTATTTCCAGGATGAAATTGTTAAATTTTTGATGTCACTGTTTTAGTGCATGTTTCAGACTGTACAGTGATTTCACTAGTTTACAGATTTTGTTTTCTTGCTCTGTGGAAACAAAGTCCTGAGGTTGTTCCATATTAGATTTCTTCCTCTAAATCGCCACTTAAGAAATCTATTTTTACATTCATTTGATGTATTTTCAAATTTCGCAATGCAGCTATTGTGAGTATCATTCTTATGGATGTTATTCTCGTGAGCGGAGAATATGTGTCAAAGTAATCAAGACATTTTATCTGCTTGTAACCCTTAATTAAAAGTCTAGCCTTATAATTGTAAATTTATCCATTTGTTTTCATTTTCCTTTTGAAAATTCACTTGTAGCCTAGTGACTTGGATCTATGAGGAAGATCCACTAGCTCTCAAGTATGATTTTGCAAGATCCACTATTGATTGTCTCTTTCCGTAAAGGTCTTCAGAAGAATTTACGTCTTCATGAAATGTTTGAGGTTCAACTTCAAGCATATAAGTTAAAAATACGGACCAAAAGATTTTTCTACCCGGGCTCGTTTGCTTTTCCTGGGTTCTACCTCCACATTTTCTTCATTTTCTAGGTCTAGACCATTATAATCAATAGTCCCATAAGTACCTTTCGACAAACTTGCATTTCCTCTAAACCTAGCCAGAAATACTTCTTCAAAGAAATATGCTTTTCTCGATTTCATTATTGTATCTTTGTGTATATCCGAAATCTTCAAATCATGCACAAGAAACCACTAAGCATTGTTGTTTTAAGCATATCCAATGAAAATGCAATCAACAGTAACGCAATTTCGAACTTGGATCGATATGCAAAATAATGAACATTCATGATCATCATGCATATCATCGAAATTGGCTTTGAAATTGATCAAATTTCACAATGAGACCTGTGAGGTGCACGCTCTCCTTAAGAAAGATCGAACACGACAACCGAAAAGACTCCAACGAATGTCAACATAGTCGTAAGAGGAAAAGAAAATTATGTATAGATAAAATTCTCATTTTTAGGATTTTTCTTCTTTTTTTACTTAGATTTTGAAGGTGGAAAAGTTCTCTATTTATAAGGTGAAAATTTTGATGAGATTGTGAAACTACTCAATGTGGTACAATTTTCATTCACCCTAAGGTTTTTGTGCAAGTTTAGCTTAATTACAAACTAACCCAAACTTACAAAATTTTGATAAAATGTCCATTTTTTCCAACACAAAAAAGGTTATTTGAAAAATTCGGCCCTAGACCGTTTCGAAAGGTCTGTCTCGAGTTTAAAATTGAGACCAATTAAAAAGATGACAGATGGGTCTCGTACTTTTCAAATCAAATTTCCGATAGAACCGACTCGGTCCCGATTTTACTAACTTTAGTTATAATATATATATATATATATATGCATTATATATATTGATATATTTGATTGCACATATTCAAATTACTATGACCTAATCACATTATAGAAATTTTTATATAATAATTCAATATTTTAATTAACCAATTTTATCATGAATATAATTATTTTTTGTCGTATAATTTATTTTAGTTGGAATTTTTCTCTTTAATTCTGTGTATATTTTGGATTATTTAATCCAATAATACAAAAAATATTGATCTAAACCGAATACATCCTGAATCAAACAAAACCACATCAGACAAATTTTATATAGTGAACTCAGTTTTTGTCTTCATCCCAAAAATATTAACCACAGAATTTCTTGCTGAAACGTTTTTTAAAAAAAGGCTCGCCTAGAGCAACCCAAACTCATACATAATAAAATACTAGACGCGTGCACGTTAATCAACCCGACTCCAAGGATAATACAAGAATATTATAAGCATTTAACACTTTATAAAAATATTATTAATGTAAAACTAAACTTAATTTACATAAGATAATGAAATAATAAAATTTAAAAACTCTTAAATATTTTTAAAAAAATTGCTCGAGCGACCGGGAGTATAAAACACTATCAAAAGGAATCCCGGTCGCTCGAGCAATTTTTTAAAAATATTTAAGAGTTTTTAAATTTTATTATTTCAATCTGATGTAAAATAAGTTTAGTTTTGCATTAATAATATTTTTATGAAGTGCTCAATGCTTGTACTATTATTGTATTATCCTTGGAGTCGGGTTGATCATGTTCTCGTAAGACCTCACACACGACCAACGACGACAACGTGCACGCACGTAGCGCGTGCCGGTGTCTAGTATAACCATTAGGTAAATACACTTATGTGGATTATGCAAAATTTCAGTATAGTTTAGTAGTTAATTAGATATATCTATATATATACGCAACACATATCTACATATTATGAAGGTACATCGTTGAGTTATTCCAATTTTACTCTAAACACTTGATTAAAAATATTATTTGAATTTTAAAACTAAACTTAAGTTACCTAATATAATTAAATTTGTTTTAAATAATTATAAAAAATTATTCGAGCAACCGAGAGCTTCTTTAGTAGTAGTTCTTGCTCCTGGTTGCTCGAGTAATTTTTTAAAAATATTTGTTACTAAGAATATGATCAAACAAATATATGTCGATATTTGATAAGTTGACATTGAGCGTATTAATTATGTATTAGTATTATATTAACTAATATAATGTTTGATTAGAAATAATAAATGGTACTAATTAATACCTATGTATTAGCTAATACACATTTCTAGTGTTAATTGTGTATTAACTAATACATTCTATAAACATGGTATTATTTAATACATAAAAACAAATTACGAAATTACCATCAATTAACCCACACAATTCCTATCCATAACTCAATTACTTGATCGTTTTTTACGATTTGTTTTTTGAAACCGCATAACTTTTCGAATTCTATGCAACCCATTGTCGTAAGGCGATTTGGCCCGCTAATTTCTTCTAAAAACACCGTTTTACATCTTAATTCCCCTATTTTTCTATAAACCTTCAGCTCTTTAAACATTTCTCACCCTTATTCATTACTTTTTTTAACAATTTGTCTCAACTCCTGTCATGGCACCGTTACTCTTGGTCCTCACACGCCATTAAGCTACTCGATTTTGATCGGGACCACACTGGTAACCGCATACCGCATTTTCGGGTCCCGACAGGCATGCTCACACTCGAACCCTTGCTCAGAGTTATTTTATTTTAATATTTTCAGAGTTAAATAAAATAAATTTTAAAAAATCGGATAAATAATAAATGGTACATTTTAATTATTTATTGCTTCAAATAATAGATAATGCATATTTGAAATATTAATTTAATCTAAACGATATTAATTCAATCTAAATGAAATAAATGGTACATTTTAATTATTTATTGCTTCAAATAATAGATAATGATATTAGAACTTTTATAAATGATCTAAGTCTTTAGATCCACTGTTATCTTAATGTTCAATAAATTGAAAATATAATTTCATTTGTTAGCGAGATATAAAAAATTGGTGCATGAGAAAAAAAATGGTGTTAAAGAAAATATAATGATCACCTTGTTTAAATTGTAACGTTGCATAAGTGTGTAGCTGGTTAATACGTATGTCTTCAAGTTATAAGGTCATAAGTTTGAGTCTCTCTGAAAATATTTTTTATAATTTTTTTGAGAAGACATTTAAATGACCAAAATAGTCATGATAAATATAAATTATTAGATTATTAAAGGACATTTTTGTAATTTAGACAGATGGCGGTTACATAAACATGTTCAGCCTTAATAATATAGATATATGGTAAAATACATTGCTCCTAAAAGTTTACGCCGATTTTAAGTTTCCCCCTTAAAGTTTAAAATTTTAAATTTTAGTCCTAATGTTTTGACCGAATGAAAAATTCCCCCATTCCGTCACTTGACCATTTATTAGGGACGGAATGCTTTTCATGTGCAGGTCACGTGCTATTTTTAAAGGTGGAAGTGACAAAATTGCCCTGATGCTTCTAGGTCGTGGAACTCTATGTCAATCTCCTCTAATGTTGACTCGATGGATTCCTCAAGCATCCTGAAGAACGTTGCACATCACAGTTCCAATACATCTCCACAACCATGCCTACTTGGCCACCCATGCTCCAAAGTGTTGACGACAATAGATATGACACCAGCCAATGACGCAACCATCGAAGAAAAGCTAGAGAACCCACCAAAAGTAGAGGCAGCTGCAGCGAATCCAGTTAGTAGTGGGCCAGAGATGGCAAGCATTCGAACCCATGCTCCAATGGCCAGAGATGGCAAACATCATGCTCCAATTCCACCGTCCAACCATTCGAATCCTCTGGCATGCGTGACCTCTGAAACTCCGCGTAATGATAGCTCGATCTTGCAGATGGAAAATGTCGTCTCAAAGTCTTCTTCTTCTTCTTCTTCTTCTTCTTCTTCTTCTTCTTCTTCTTCATGTGTTGGTAATGGATGATAATTTTGTCATTTCAAAATGTAAAAAAAAATCACATACCAAGCACATGATGAATTTTTTGTTTGAACTAAACGACAATTGGACAGAAAGAGACGATTTTTCATCGAGTCCAAATATTATGACTAAAATTTAAAATTTTAAACTTTAAGGGGAAAACTTAAAATCAGTCTAAACTTTAAGGAGAAAACTCGTATTTTACCCTAAAATATAATAAACAACACTTAACAAATTAAATAAAATTAATTAATATATTATACTTTTATATAAAGAATAATTAATATATTATAACATATTAGACATTAATAGAAATAATTAACAAGAGAATTTTAATTGCACGTGCGACCTACTTATTCTTTATTTTCTTTCATTTCCTTTTGGCAGAAATGAGCTTTGGCCAAAATTTTGATTTTGATTTTTTAAAATTTAAGCCTAATTTAATAATTAATTATCAAACTAACTCTTACATTTTTTAAAGTACGAAACTAGAAAAAATGTTGATGGAGTTAGCGTTTTTTACTTTGAAAATTAAAAAATGTCAACTTCGTCAGCGTTCAGGACGTCCGTTAGTACTTAGAAGGACGTACTAAACGCTAACTGCGTTAGCGTTCACATTTAAGTGAACGCTGATGCGGTTAGCGTCCCCCCATACCCACTCACCCACCCACCCACCCCTAGCCCCACAATCGCCTCGCCCCCTCCCTTTGTAACTCCCCTCCGACTGAAGACTTCGCCGCGTCCATCCATTCGTGTCCTGTTGTCGTGTCCTCCCGTGTGAAGCCTGCCTCCAGCCGATTTCAATTGGTCGTCTGTTTTGTTTCCGAAAATCGTCGTCCCTCACGAAGTCACCACCTTCGCCATGTTCTCCACCACCGGAACTTTGTCACGTCCACCGATTGTCGATTTCACATCCAACTTTTCCTTTGCTGCTCCAAATCGAGGTGAGGTCGAAAATCCTAATTGTTAGAATTTGGGGTAAATTATTGAATTGGATTAAATTAGATATAATTAGTAGTTAAAATGCGTAATTAGTAGGTAGAATGCTAAATATAATGAAATTGATTAGGTTTACTAACAGATAATGGACAACGATCCAAGGAGATCAACGAGTGCCCTGTTGAAGAAGGAACCAGAGGATCCCTCATTGTTGTACTTCCAAAAATATCACATCTCGCAACAGGTCGACGAGGATACAGTAATTTTGTCAAACCTTTATGTTGTTATTTTTGAAAATGTTGGGAACTTTTCTAAACTTTCCATATGTGACTATTTATTATAGGTTACTGCTAGTGATAAGATTGGGGATGATAGGTAGTCAAGGACATGTAAATCTTGGCCCTTATATCCACGTACGCGTGAATGAGTCGATCTTGCTGGATTTGAATGGGCATCAGATATATCACGCATCGTTGTTGATGCAAGAGCACTTTATTCACTCATTGAGAGGTGACGACTGAAGACTCATACTTTCCACTTGAGGTGGGGTGAGATGACAGTAACTCTGCACGATGTGCAAGTTCTACTAGGTCTACGAGTTAGTGGACCACCGGTCACGTACGAATATTATTTGGATGAGGAATAAGTTAATTTGCTTGAGCTCTGCGCGCGATTGTTGGGACACCCACCCACCTCACGTGATGGTAAGATTGCAAAAAATTAAGTACACCTCTTCTGGTTGAGAACTTGATGGAAGAACCCGTGTCATCTAATGAGGACGACCAAGTCGACTACACAGATCCACTAGAAAGCAAAATTCGATTGGATGCAGTCGTCATTTCATCCCAAAAATGGAAGCTCTGCAGCCTGCAGGAGAAGAGTGTTGCACTGGTATTTAAAAACTCTTAAACATTGATGTCATCAGTGTTTAGGGGTTTCCCCAAAAACGCTAATCACATCAACGTTTTTTACTTTTCAAAATAAAAACGTTAATCCCATCATCGTTTTGTCTTATTTTTGTACGTTCAGAAATAAGAGTTAGTTTGGTAATTAATTATTAAATTAGGGTTAAATTTGAAAAAAAATTCCAAAATTTCAGGAAGGGTTAATTACCAAAAAACAAATCCAATTTTGACCGAAAACCAAAAAACAAACTAAATTTGTTTTAGAGCAAAAGACAAACTGAAGTTCAGTAATTGAGCAATAAGGAAACCCAGTTCAAATATTTTTTAATTATGGAAGGAATTTTGAATACCAAACGGAATTATGAAGTAGATTACCGTTATACCCTTCACAGCTCATCTCGCATCTTCATAGCTCATCTCGCATGAGCTGTATAACGGTAATCTATTTCATAATTTCGTTTACTATTCAAAATTCTGTCCATAGTTAAATAATATTTGAACTGTGTTTCCTTATATCTCAATTTTTCTCCAAAACAAAGTTAATTTTTTTTTTTTTTGTGTTGGGTTAAAGTTAGATTTGTTTTTTTTGTAATTAACCTTTCAGGAAATAGCAGAGATTCTCTTCAAAACCAAAACGGTGGATCCAAATCGAGTTGACTGAGAAGGGAAGAGGGTCTGTTTTGGTTCGAATGTATTGCTGCTGTTGAGTCCTGCGACGTTTGATTGCTATTTCGTCTCGATTCAGTCTCCTTGGCTTTGATTGGCTTACTGTTCGTTTCTCCCACAGATAGCAGTGGATCATTCTTGTACAGATTTTTTCTTGAATGGAGCAGCCCATCAGAATTACGCCCAAATAAATGGCGCATAATTTGCTGCTTCTCTTTTCCATAAGCTTCACTGTTACACGACGGACCGACAGTTCTAACACGATTCCATATTTCAACTCTTCTTTGATCAGAGATTCGACATTTTAATCCGATTCAAAAATGGTATGGATCCTAAGTCGATTTCTTCGAAATACTCATGTGGTGTATATCCAAGTTGTGAAGTTTATAGCTGTGCATGCTAATCTTAAGATCATGCTGTCTTTAATGTATATAATCTCCATGAAGATTTTGGGTTGTGGTTTATAATCTAGAATTGCCAAATTATGGTAGTAATTTGTTGAAATTCATTTGATTTCCACAATTGTGGCTTTATCGAATCATTCAGTGATCGTTGTTGGAATTTGAAAATTTTCAGGCTACCACATTGAGGCTCTACTTAACGTGTATACGGAACACTCTCGAGGCTGCAATGTGCCTGCAGGTCCGTATATGTGTTCATGTCTTCAGTGGATTATTGTGTTGATACATGTCAACATGTACCGTCCCTTTTTATTGTTTTGGCATTGATTTAACTGAATTATTTAGGAGCGATCAAACAGTTAACTATAATTCAAGTTATCACGATCCTGCTTCATTAGCCACGAATAGCATGTATGTACAATTAGGCAAAGAATCAGTGCGAAGGGTACTGGTTGTGGCTAGTTTGTAACCCTCATTCAAAGTGGCCGGAAATGTTGACACAAACAATTTTAATTTTATTTACTCTAGGTTACTGTTCATTTCTTTTTTCAATGTTTGATGATTGCAGAATTTTCCTTGTCAAGAAGTTGAGAGGCACAACAAGCCAGAGGCTGAACTGAAGTATGTTTATGTCTTCGTTGTTGGCAGCTGATATCTTACTATTCCTGCAACCATTATTAAAAAGATTTTCTGCATTCTTAGGTTGTCCATGACATGAACTTTTCTGATTTAACCTTTTTATGTTTGAAGTAGGTTTAATTCCTACTCAATTAAAGAATATTTGATTATAATATTATTGCTTTGCTCTTTATTTATTGTTAGGATAGAAGCTTGACTAGAAAGTAGAAACATCTATTACCTGATAAGGGTTTTGTCTTCTTTGTTGTAGGACGAGTCCTGAACTTCTGTTGAATCCGGTAAGTGTTATGAAAGTTTGTAGCAGAGAGCTTTTCATGTGGTTTTACAGTAATTTATATTAAACTTTTCCAAATTTAAGCATTGTCTTTATAAGTGAACGTATCCACATCTAACCCGAATGCTTATCTTCTTAAAGGATACTATCTCATACCTATCTTCCATGATCTTCTCTCGTTATCTAGAGACTTCAATAATTGTGAAATTAGATTTCTTTCTTTCTTTTGTTTTCCTTCTTTGTTACCTCTTAAATATTTACTGGTATATGAACATGAACAATAAGAGAAGTTAGATAACAGTAAGGAGGAGTTATTCCTCTGCAAGACAATGCCAATTTAATCAAACAGATAAATTCCCAATCAATACCATATATATATATTTTTTTTAATCACATGTCTGTTAAATCATTTCAGGACATAAGAGAAATCTCAAATTCATAAGGTTTTCTTTCATAATGACATAATCTCATCTGATGCTATTATATAGAACACTTGAATTTGGCATTTTCCTAGAGTAGTCTTCCTCTCTTAGGAGAATGTCTGAATTCCAAACCTCTCAGTATAGTATTTCTTTCATATTAATTTAATTGTACTATAGTATAACCTTTTCTTTTAGTTAATTTCATCATTGGTACTTCTATCCAACTAAAGTGTGTGTGGGATATTCTTTTTAATACTTTCATCGTCAAATGGTTTAATTTTGGTGCTTTTTCCAGGTGTTGATATGCCGGAATGAAGCCGAAAAGTGCTTGATTGAAACCTCTATTAATTCACTTCGCATAAGCCTCAAGGTGAGTTTTCTGTCTTTATTATTTATTGAAGTCTACCTAGAAAGGAGGTGCTAAAGTCTTATTGGCTGAAGGTTCTATAATTTATTAGATTGTGTTGCCTAGATAGATGATGTCCTGCTGCTCTTTTTGTTGGTGGAACCTTTTCCTGTCTATGAAAGGATTGTAGAACCCCACAACAACATTGGGCTTACTGTTTATTCTAGCTTGCTTTAGTACAACATATTGTAATACTCCTTTTTCTTTTGTTGTTAAATGACTTGTTCGAATAGCAGAAATGAATACTCTTCTGTAATCTTCAGTACAACAGACTGTAATACCCCCTTTTCTTTTCTCATTAAAGGACTTGTTCTAATAGCAGAAATGGGCACTCTTCTGTGGTTTGAGAATGTATATAGAGATTGCAAGTCTAGATTAGATACCCATCTAGAGTGTTCATCGTATTATCTCCTTTAAGCACCTTGGAAAAGGCAGTATATATTGCCTTATCATTTATGAGGGAAAAGCTCAAGATGCCTAAAAGGCTCTGATGTCCTTAAAGAGGGCAAAAAAGAATTTCCAACTTATAAAAGGGGGACAATCTTTAAGGTTAACTTGTTAAAACAAAATATTATGTTGTATCATTATCTTAAATGTTGTTATTTATCAAGTAATGTTTTACCGTTTTATAGGTTAAGCAGGCAGATGAACTTGAAAACATATTAGCCAAAAAGTTTCTAAGGTTTCTGTCAATGAGGGCAGAAGCATTTCAGGTGCTGAGGAGGAAGCCTGTCCCGGTACATACATTGCATAGTTTGGTATCATTTGACTATGTTCTACCCATATACAAAATCTGTTGAATTAAGAGGACCAAGCTGCTAGTATTTCTGATTCTAAATTCATCAAATTTATTGGTCATAATTTTTAGCAGACTTTTTTTCCCCAGCTTTAGTAGCCCTTTCGAGTGAATACATGTGAGAGCTATTCCTTTTTGTGAACCCTGATACATATTTGGTTGCTTCACAGGGTTATGACATTAGTTTTCTTATTACAAACTATCACTGCGAGGATATGCAAAAGCATAAGCTGATTGATTTTATCGTTCAATTTATGGAGGCAAGTTATCTTCACCTTTTCATTTATGTTACATTTTAGGTGATGATAAATAAAGTAATCATGTTTGTACAAGAAACAATAAAACTCTAAGAGAACACACATCTTATCTCATCTTCTAAAGTACACTGTTTATCTGTCAGGTTAATTTAAGAGACATTTGTTATTGTTTTGCAATATTAGGATATTGATAAGGAGATTAGTGACTTGAAGATGTCCGTGAATACGCGTGGCAGGCTGGTGGCTGTGGAATTTCTGAAGCAATTCATCTAGAAGCTCCCTCTGTCTATCGACTAGAGTTAGGATTTCATTCTTATATATGCCCATGATGGTAAAGCCTGACATTGGTCATTGTTTGATCAGTTTCGTTTAATAAGCTGACTGTTTGATCTTCATCAGATTCTTTATGTATCCTCATAACTGTCATGGACTTGCTGTCATATTTTTGTGGATTGTTCTTTTAAGTTTCTGTTTTGGCTGAGGAAAACAAACAATTGGGAAGCTGCTCACTTCCCTGAGAAGGTCTTAGCTAACCTCCTTGAGGACTTCCTTTCGTGATAGGTGTATTTTTGTGTTGGAGTTGGGATAAGTGCTTCTGCAGTGACACAACTCTTTCTGTTGCAAATTCATGAGAAGTATCTTCCCCGTTATTTGTCCCTCTCCATGCAATAATTGTAAAGAGGCGAAGTGCGATTTGTACTTGCTCAAAATCGTAATTTCTGGTAAGAAGAGAACTAGGATTTGTACTTGCTAAAACTCTGAACATTGTTTATTTGAATAAACTTCTTGTATATATTTTTATTTCATTCACCATACAAGGAGAATTACATAACTATTTGTAGATGGAAAGACTAGCTTTGATCGATATTCCAGTTCTTTGTTGTCAATTGTTGATTTATCTAAACTGTGGCTACCTTCCTCTATTACAGTTCAATCGTTGTCAATTGTTTCATTACGGTACCTTCCTCCAGAAACAACTGTTCAGGTTTTTTAGATTAATTTCCAAGAAAGGGAAAATCAAGCATTGGAGATATTCTTTCACTCGAATTTAATCTTTCCTCACAGTGATTTGGAGGGTGAAGCGAGGGAGACAGAGAATGACAAGAAGAAAAGCAATGGTCGGATGGAGGAGAAAGATTACAGGTATAATACTGAAGGAGAGAGTATAATAGTCATTTAATAAATAAAAAGTAACCAATTACTCAGACTTTAAAAAAGATGTGTAACCATTTAGTCACGCAGCAAAATCAATTAATCACATTTTGAAACATGTATAACCATTTGAGTAATTAATCCTAAATAAAATGATGTTGAAGCTCAATGTGATTTGTCCTTGCGTGAAACACCATATTATTCTCAAGCTTGAGAATACTCTAATGACCTCCATGAAGTGTAATAAGCTTATTGACACTTCAAATAGTCTTTCGAAGCCACACTTTATTGGATTGCAAATTTTGAGGGCTTGTACTCTACCTCAGTGCTCGATAAGGAAAACACATCTTGTTTCTAGCTACACCATGAAATACTCGTTTTCATATAGAAAAACATACCCTAATGTAGATATTGTATCATCTGGTTCTCCCCCAAAGTCAGCATTCGTGAATTCTCGAAACGAAAAATCAACTTCACCTTTGAATGGTAGCCCCATATCCAAAGTAGAGTTCACATATTTTATAATTTTGCATCCTACCTCTAGATGAGACTTTCTTGGAGCTTGCATAAACGGGATAACAAGTCCAACCGAACAGGAAATATATAAACTTGTAATAGTCAAATAAAGGAGACTTCCAACAAGGGCACAATAAGGTCGATGATCGGGTAAAATAGACATTTTATCACGTTTAAGATTTATGTGAACATCGTGTGAAGTAGAACATACCTTTTTATATTTCACTCCATACTTTTCAACCATGCTCCTTGCATAACTTTGTTGAGATAAAATTATTTATTTACATAAATTCTCGACCTCCAAACTGAGGAAGTTGCTCAATTTTTCAAGTTTCTTCATCTCAAATCACATGACTTTCACCTGTCTTGACGAACAACTATGAATAGGAGTTTCATAGGTATTGAGTAATCTTTCAGTACCAAACTCTTGGAGCTTGTTTCAACTTATAAAACACCTTATTGAGCTTATATAAACATAATTTGGATGTTCTCCTTAAACAATTTTGGGTGGTTACTCAATGTGTATGTTATTATCTACTTATCCATACAAGAACACATTCTTGATATTAAGCTGCCACAGTTTCCAACTAAACCTAACCGATAAGCCAAAAGAATACGTGTCGTGGTCATTTTTGTCACGGGACTCAATGACTTCATAATTTTCACCATGCTTTTGGGAGAATCCGTGAGTCAGTAGTTTTGATTTTCACCAATCAATAATCCCATCAACTTTCTTTTGATTGGATAAACCCATTTGCACGTGACGATTAACATTTGCTGGTTTTTGAACTAAATTCCAAGCCTCGTTCTCTATGAAAGCACCCATCCTTCCTCCATCACAGTCTCCTACACTTTTATTCCATTGTCCTCATCATATTACGATGAGTCTTACTCATCTACCGTGTTGCAAAGAAGAAATAATAAGTAGTGACAAAATGTTCATTCCTATATCGCGATGACTTAGTAATTGATCTCATCGGTCGTTGTTTCACCACTGATTATTTATCCACTCATCTCCCCTTTTCTCCAGGCACCTCTCTTGAAGTAACTTCCATCATTGGCGACAACGGAAGATATGTCGACCCCTTGTGAGAAGAATAGTCACTTTCATGCTCGATTTGTCTACTTTCTCTGGAGTACAACAATACTTCGTTTAATATGACATATCGTGATACAAGAGCTTTATGCATCATAGGATCCATGCATATTCAACCATTCCTTTACTCATCATAACCTACGAAAATGCACTTCTTAACTTTCTGGCCCAACCTATCCTTTGAGATTCCAGAATATAAACATAGTAGATCGATCCAAAAATTTAAAGGTGCTTGAAAATGATTTTTTTTCTACATGTATCAACTCGTAAGTAGATTTAATAGTATTAGGACTGAGCGACATCTGATGCTCATCATGACTTATGTAACCTTTTATCATGCAACCAACTCTTACATTTCCTCGGAAGATGTCGAATCTTCTGCTCTACTAAGCCAATCTACCAAGGCTTATCTAGGCATGATAAGTCTCTCCTACTGTCATATTATTTGCAGAAAGAGATAAACTCGTTTGATATGAATTCACCTCTACTGACCTTTCTTAGAATTCTAATCTTCATACCAAGTTCGCCCTTCACGGTCACCATGAACTCTTGAAACATGAAAAACACTTCTACCATGTGCTTATTGAAATAAACCCAAGTGAATCCTGAAAAATCATCAATGAAGATAACCATATATAATAAGATCTAGAATAAGATGGAGTTCGTGTTGGACTAACTATGTCAATATGGATCCATTCCAGAGGAGCCTTGCACCGATATGTAGATAAGTTAAATGGAAGCCTATAAGACTCCATGTATTGACATCCTTCAAAAACTCTTCCATTGTCAATAATCAAATTTGGAATACCTTTAATCAACTCCTTATGCACCTTCAGTTCAACTTAGTCATATTTACATGACCAAGTCTCGTATTCCAATGATATGCATTTTCGTTGTTGTTCATCTTCTCCACGTAAGATGAAAACTTACATGAGAACTATCATACGATATGAATAAATAAGCGGAACAACATAGTTTCCAATAGCGGTCAGTGTATTTGGAAGTTAGGTATTCACATCCAGGAGTTCCGTAACAGGGTCCTTTAGATGTCTCCTCCTCTACCAGCTGCTGTTTCGAGGTTCCTTAAGCACGCCCACAACTGATCTTAGCTTGCGTCAGGTAAGGTGTTCAAATAGTGTAACTAAATTAACTAACAACTCTTAACAAATTGACTCCAACATTTTTCATGTTCTAAGTATGGAATTCTGTAAGCTCGATGGTAATTGAACTTGCAGAAGCTGTAGCCCAAACAATGTGGCAGCTCAGCCGAAGAAAAAAAAACACATAAAGAAGAGTTTACCTCTTCAATTTTGATCGAGCCGTGATTATGCAGACTTACGAACTGCTGAACCATGCGTGAGAACCAGCTGAAAATGTTGCAACAAATGTTGAGTAAATCCTTGTCGTGGTATAGATTTGTATCGAAACGGCATCCTCTTCACGGTTTACTACATTATCGGGGAGGGTAGAATGACTAGGGAATGAACTTATTCAACTAATTCAATTTCTAGTAAAACCAATTCTATAATGAACAGTTTAACATGTTTGTATCTGATTTAGTAACGACAAATGTAGGATCACCTATAATATAATGTCGCCACAATTAACACATAAATTGCATCAACATATGTTGTTACTAAAAACAAGTTTTAGCTTGAACACATTATGTTGTTACTGATTATAAGTATATAACAAGGTTTCAACTATGGTAATTTTGACGAAACTAAAAATAGTATACTACTACGTAAGATTTTATGTATCTGTAGAATATGTTTAACCACAACTTCCTTGTGACAACAAATCATCTTCGTGGCTATTGAACAAGATTCTTGTAGTGTGAGGCCGACAAGACATATACATTGTTTACTCACGTGCTAGTGTGAACGAGATTTGTCTTTAAAATTTCAAATTTCTAGAAATAATTCACATATTTTGGGTTGAATAAACATAATATTCATGAATCAACTGCATTTAACGCAGATAAGAGATTATTCTTCACATCAGGAACATGATAAACATTGTTCAGCTTAATTGACGCTTCGTCGTTACTGTTGATAACAATAGTGTCTTCCTTCTTGACAGGATGGACTATGGTCCACGGTAACTATAACCTCTTTTCTTTTGTGGTGTCGTAGATCTCAAAATTGCTTTTCGTTCCCTGTAAGATGGTGACCGCAACGAGAATCAATGATCAACTTTGTTTCAACACTTATGACTGCAAGCACGGATGTAAAAGTGCTCTCCATGATAAAGCATATTGTCAATTCTCCGTCTTCAGTTGAGACCTTCTACTCGACAACATTGCCCTCCTTCAATTTGACTATACAGTTCCTTTTTCGAATGTCTAGGTTTTCTACATGGGTAACACTTAAATTTCTATTATTGGACTCCACCATGCCATCATATTTATTTCGAGCATCCTTCTCTTTTGGACGTCCCTAAAAGTTTGGGTGTCTTTGATCCATAAACGCATTTTGATATTCATCCATCTTGATTCTGACCATTTGCTTAGCCAACGACTCTTGTGAGGCTAAGAGGTTCTCGAAGTCCTCCAAAGAAGGTTGTTGAACCTATGCTTGAATTGGCGTAACATATGATATATATTTGAGACGTAATCCCTGATAATGCATTGTTTTATCATTACCTCCAACATTAGCTCCTTCGAATTAAGAAGATTGATCCTCGGAAATATGTTTTTCACTTTTAGAAAAAACTTTGCAATTGAGAACTTATATTGTTTCATGTTTTCAAGATTGCTTATCAACATCCGTAGTCAAACCCCATTCTTCTTGTTGTAGAATTGGGCAAGTGTCTTCTTGAAGTTGATAGAGATACATCGTGAGATTTGCTCAAACACCTCTGAAGATATCGTTCTCTTCAAAGAAAATATTGTATTGGAATTCCTCCGCTTCCAATTCTTGTTGACTTCACCGTTTGTAGTAGTCTCTTCCAACGCGATGGTTTCACTCACTCCAACGACGTCCCACAAGTTTTCGCTAAGGAGATACGACTCCATGCAAGACTTCATGATTCGAAAATTGGGCGGGTTGAGTAACTCCATCCTAATTCAAGTCACACGACCTACAACCTCTATATTTAGAGTTCATGAATTCTTTAATCGTCAATCTTGACTCGAACCGCGTCACCACAATAGTGGCTCTGATACCATGTAAAGACACGAAGTGCGATTTGTACTTACTCAAGACTGTAATCACTGATAATAAGAGAACTCGAATGATTGTATATAAAATTCTAAATATTGTTTACTTGGAAAAACTTGTACATATTTTTATTTGATTCACTTGGAAGATACATATAAGGAGGGTTATATAACTATTTATAAATAACCAAAGAGATGTCTAGCGTCTTAAAAATTATCTACATAATTTTTAGTCATAGAAATATATATAAAAATAAGGGAAAAGTCTGAAAATGGTACAACATGTTTGACGAAAATGGTTTTCCAACCCAAACGATTGTTTTTAGTCCAACATGTTTGAAAATGATGGTAATTGGCATCTCCGTTACTTTTCTGTTAAAAAAGTCCGTTAAATATATTTTATATTTACAAAATTAATCAACTATTTTTCTAAATGTTACAATTAAACCCTACAAACTTACACTAATGTTTCAAACAAGTCCCGACTTGATTCGAGCCACACAGGGGGGGTCCCCTAACCAGGGTCCGAACCCAGACTAGGTCACCCAACCCTGAGGACTTGGTCTGGGTTCGAACCAAGACCATAGGACCCCCGATTGTGGCTCAATTGGAGCCCCAATCGTTTGAACCAAATCCAGTCAGGTTCAGTCCAATCCGATTGGGGCTCCCATTGAGCTCCAATCGAGGGTCCTATGGCCTGGGTTCGAACCCAGACCATAGGACCCCCGATTGGGGCTCAATTGAAGCCCCAATCATTTGAACCGAACCCAGCCAAGTTCGGTCCAAACTGATTGAGGCTCCAATTGAGCCCCAATCGGGCGTCCTATGGTCTGGGTCTGAGTCCAGACCAGGTCTCTAGTGTTGGGTGACGTGGTCGGGGTTCGGACCCTGGCTAGGGGACCCCCGGTGTGGCTCGAATCGAGTCGGGTCTTGTTTGAAACATTAGTGTAAGTTTTTAGGGTGCAATCGTAATATTTAGAAAAATATTTGGTTAATTTTGCAAATATGAAAAATATTTAACTGAAAAGTAACGGATGTACCAATTACCATCATTTTCAAACGTATTGAACCATTAACCATCACTAAAAAACAAGTTGCACCGAAAACCATTTTGTGCAAACATGATGAACTATTTCCAGACTTTTCTCTAAAAATAAGTTTAGACCCTCCTATCTAAGTACATCTTTAAGTAAGTATTCTTATACTGAATTCAATTCCTAAACTTCTAAAAAAATACTTCACAATGTATATATTATATATTAATTTGGTTAACTCTTCTATACTTAAGACACATAAGTTTTTGAGCTACTTAGTTATCAAAAAGAAGCATTTTCATTGGTTGATTAAAAAATTGTAATCGACGATGACATGGACTTTCCATGTGTACCTCTAGAAACTCTAGAATTCCTTTGAAACTTCTCAATCGTTTTTCACAGTAAGTTTTATATTTTATCTAACCTACCACATTTATGGTCTTAATTTTTTTTTATGAATGCACTACTACTTATTTTTATAAGAAAAGATTTTAAATATCTTTGTTCTATTTTTAAAATTTTATGTAATAATTAGAGAATTTTTTGAGTGAAAGTTTATATATATTTATATTTTTGACTTTATTTATAATTAATATTATAAACCTACTATTTGAGAGAATATTAACATGTTCAACTATAAAAATACATATTTGTAAATAAAATATACAGTTTTTTTAATATGTCTCAAAATAAGTAATAACTACTATCAAAATAGTTACAACTACAAAAATATGTATATACAACATAATATTTATGATAAATATACGATAAAAAAAGAATATAAAATCTAGGTTAAAAACATATGCATTAATATTATATTTTTAAATGTTTATATCATTTTTATAACCAACTCATATTATTATTCACTAACTCTATTAATATGTATATATATATATATATATATATCATCAAAATTTATAATTTTAAAAAATAACACACTCTCTTAAGTTTACTGTTGCAATATTTATTAATTTACCTTTTAATTTTAAGCATTTTGATATTATTCACTCATAATTATGGTATAATATAAATATATAGTTTTTTATTTTCAGAAAAAGTCATAATTGTTTATTATAGACAATTTAAGTTTTATAATAGTAAAGATTTTTTTAATCTATTTTCAATTAATAAATAATTTAATAGTATTTATTTCTAAACAAAATGAATAATTCATAAATTATGTTTATTACTTACCGTGCAAACACGCGCAAGATACCTAGTTTAATAATAAGGGTTGGATTTAGCCGCAGAATGCCCTTCGTCAGTACTTTGTTTTGGAAAACTTATATTCTACATTAATTATGTTCATTCATGGCTAGCAAATTAGTTCACTCATGAAATATATAAATATTTTTCTAATAGTTTAAACAGTGAATTTACTGTTTAAATCACTATTTAGAAGTTTTTGTATCGTATGTAGAGTTTTTTACGTATCGTATTATACAGTTAGTCTAAAAGTAAAATATTAACGCATAGTTAGCGTCATTTAATTCGTAATTAAATTATCTACGCACCGTAATGTTTTTGATTTTTTTTGAGTAACTACATAATTAAATTTCTCACCTAATACATTTAATTATTTCAGTCAAATTATAAAACAAACGATGTTATGTTACAAAATCACTATATTTCTAATCAAAAAAATTACCATAGGTAGATAATTGAATTACGACATAAATGACGTTAACCGTGGTAAGTTTGGACTTACATGGTCTGAGTTATAATTTTTTAAGTCAAATTTTCATATCTCAACTTACGGCAGATCGTACGGTCAATCCGTACATCCAAATTTAATATTTTCTTTTGCATAATTTGAATCACAATTAAAATATCTATTTACTATAATTTTTTTTATTTTTTTTAATAGATACATACTTTTATTTTTAATTAAACATCGAGTCGTCGTTAGAGAGCAAAAAATAAAAACAAAACAGCAATAGGCGCCATTATTGTGTGGTACCGATTGAATAGGCGCCACCCTAGGGTGCGCGTATTGCTAATGCGCGCTACCCGGGGGTGCGCGTATACCTATTTTTCGAAATATATTTTTTGTATACTTACTTTTCTAAAAAATAAATGCCTACTTTTTCATAAAACTCTGTAATGTGTTGCAAAGTGAACAATCCATGAAGCCTACTTCGTACGCAAGTCCTTGTAACACACAATTAACGAGGAGGTATACACGATTAGTGTTTCTTAATTAACGAGGAGGTAATGCCGTATAATCTACGCCTTGTAAAGAAATGAAGTGTGATTGCACTTGCCCAATAGTGTATGTAGACCATGAAGTAAGAATTCAAATATCTGAATTGAAACACTCAGAATACGCTCAAAGGGAAATCACTTGGATTAATTAGATTTTTACTCACTTGGTGGATGATACATGCAATGGTTTGGACTCCTATTTATAGTACCCTAAAGACATCTCTAGAACAAAAAAAAATCTCTAGACAAAAATTAACTAGAAGCTATCAAGAAATTCCTAGAAACTATATAGGTCCTACAAGTCTATAATTATAGATAATTCTACAATTAGACATACTCTAAGTTACGCCAAATATTTGACTCAAAAAATTACTTTACATTTAACACGCCTGTCATTTAACATGTCTGCTATTAGGGGTGAGCTCGGGCGGGACTGGACGATCTTTTTGGGAAGACCGAGATCGAGCCTGAAACTTCAGTCCTGAATTTTGGAAGACCGAGACCGATTTTTGGAAGTAAAAAACACCTAAGTTGGTCTTAGTTGACTTGGGCCGGTCTCGGTCTTGGACCAAAATTTTGGTTAAAATTTGGGCATTGCTGGAGATTTTCACCTGAAGAACCTCCAAATTTGGGCATTGATGGATCAGAAGGCGCTTGACACCTTGAATTCCCGACTCGACACCTTAAACACTCTCTACAACACACCCTCCACGCACGTAGAATCTCTGCAAAGTGCCTTCCGACCTTCACTGCAAGAGGAGATTACTGCGAGAATCTGTAACGCCTTCTCCGTGAGCGAGTTCGGTTGCGATGCAGATGCGAGGAGGTTCAATAGGTTCACTACAAGAAATTCAGGCATTAGCGTCGGCATAAAATAACCATCAAAGGCATAAATGACGCTGTTAAGCTTTAGCGACAAAGCATTCTTTGTCCCGGTAGTCCCCGTCGCTAAATGGTTTTCCTACGACAATTGACCGTAGCTAAAGGTCTGTCGCTGCTAAGATGACATCTCCCACAACATTTTTACAACCAAAGTAAGTTGTTGTTAAACACAATGAAAATGCGACGAACACGTTTTCGATGTTATAGATGGGCTGGCTTTATTGATGAAAATTAGTCATCGTTAAATTGCATTTTTAGCAGTGACTTTGAGGGGCTGTATTTTATTCGAAACAACGTCCATTAACTTGTTGTAAATACGTGTATTTAGTGACTAGTGACTACAAATCCACCATTAAAATCACTTGACACTGTCAGGTAAGGTTGTTGCTAAATACATGGTTTAGTGATAACAACCACTAATATCAGTTTATGTCGCTGCTAAACACAATATTTTTGTGGCAACAACCACTAATAATTGTTAAATACAAACTTTTGTGATGTGTTTTTATTAATTATCTAGTTATTGATATATGATATGAACTACGCAATACATTTTAAAAATATAATATATTATTTATCCAAGTATATATATACATCTTAATAAACATCCAAACTACAAACTTAGAATAATTTTGAACGTAAATACATAGTTTTCTAAATTAGATGAAGACCTAAACTAATATGGTTTTATACTTGAGATGAGTGTGAATTCGGAATGTCGAAACTACGAACTTCATGAACGTCTCTAGTTCACGATCCCCTACAAGGTTCAAGAATATCATGTTATCATATATATACATAGAAAGGAAACACAATAAATGCAATAAAAAATAAAGGTTAATATATCATTAATAAAGCACCAAAAGGATATTATTCATTTTCAAAAGAAGGGTCATTACACTCGTAATGAGAGTTATAAGAAAAGTGCAACCATGGCATGAGAGATGTATAACTTAGGGCCATATGCTATCAATGAGAATTATTGCAATATAGTCTCACCATTCTGTGTTGATTTTAACAATAGTTTGATACTAAGATATTAAGCAAAAATACACATTTGAACTACCAAAACAGGATATGCAAGAAGAGTTTGGATCTGCATAAGCATTAATAGAAGATTGCCAAGCTCTCTCGAAATGGGAAAAAAACTACAGTAGTAACTCACAAAGAAAGGGAGATATGAATAGGCTTCAAGTTTATCATCGCAATATGAATATGAGGACTTTGGCATATGGTACAACACCTACACATTTAAAAGGAAGAAGGACTAAAACGTCAAAACACCTACTCATACCCTGTAAGTCCAAACTGACCACGGTGAACGTCATTTATGTCGTAATTCAATTATCTACCTAGAGTAATGTTTTTGATTTTTTTTGAGTAAGTACATAATTAAATTTCTCACCTAATGCATTTGATTATTTCGGTCAAATTTTAAGACAGGCGATGTTAGGTTACAAAATCATTGTATTTCTAATCAAAAACATTACTCTAGGTAGATAATTGAATTACGACATAAATGACGTTCACCGTGGTCAGTTTGGGCTTACATGGTATGAGTTATATTTTTTTAAGTCAAATTTTCATATCTCAACTTACGGCAGAGCCTACAGTCAATCCGTAAGTCCAAATTTAATATTTTTTGCATCATTTGAATCAAAATTCAAATATCTACTTACTGTAATTTTTTAAATATTTTTTAAGATTATTTATTATTTTTTTTCAAAAAAAAAACAATACGTAAAAAAAAAAAAAACTCTACTACCAGTAGCGTTTTTCAGAAAAACGCTGCTGACCTACCTGCGCAAATGCACATTTTGCTAAATATTTTTTTTATATATATACTTTTTTAAATATTTTTTCTGACAAGGTTATTTTTTAAAAAAACTCGACATAAAACTATCATCCATTTCATTGAAATCCTTGCACGTTGAGATTGTAAATGACGGACAGAAGAATGAAATCCCAAGATCTACCAGATACATAAATATAATGCATAGTGGTCTAAAGTCTAAACTTTGACGAACTCCATAAGAAATTCTTGTTCCCACTATAATCATCCATGACTCTAAGATTTGGCAAATACATAAGATATAGGAGGAAAAAAAGGATACATATGCATGCAAATAAAAGATTTAAAAACCTCAACCTTCGAGTACCTGGAAATAAAGATTTGGCACAAATATAAGAAAGTAATTTATCATTATATGGTCATGGTGGAGAAACGAAAGGTAACTCTTCATTTGCTAATGGCAACCCATATCATGGTCAGAGAACAGTTGGAAGCATTTCTTGATTATAGGTGGGAACCAAATGATAAACCAAACCAGCACGGAAAATTTAATAAAGAACTATAACAATCTACGTGCATGGAATCAATAAAGCTTCACAACACGTAGTGATAAACTGGAGATTGAAGGAAAGATGGATTCGGCCCACTTACCAGTCATGAACCCAATCATGTGGATAATCATTTGAGCAGATTAAATGAAAGTACAATCCTTCCATCGACTCACACATGCATAAATTCTCCTTGAATCACTCCTTCCTCTTTTCCACCATTCATAAAAATCTTAACAAAGATTTCAGACACTCTAGATAGTCCTGATGCCTCCGAAACCTTACCAACAATACAGGCGTGCCTATATTTCCCAGATACAGTTCTAACATCTGCATCTCTATTCACTATCAGCTGTGACTAAGCATACTTTTGATCCCTTTTACTAAGCATAACATGCTGTGACTAAGCATACAGTTAAATGTTATCTCTATTCTAACAACCTGTCTATGGTGTCCAACTTGTTCCAACAAGATGTTCTAACACTGAAATTAGGGTTACCTGTAGCCGTCGTCAGCCACTCGCATCGTCTCGGCCCTCGCCCCTTCCAAGTCATCTTCAGTTCGACCCCAGTTCCTCTCTTCCGCCACCGCCAACTTCAGTTCGTTCGCCCTGCTCGCCTCGTCTCTTCCCTTTCACCTCGCCCCGTCCGCCTCGCCTATGTTCTTCGCAGCTCCCGTCGTGTATCAACTCCCGCCACGCAACCTCCGTTCCCATCGCGCAACCTCTGTTCATCCGCCAACTCCGTTTAACCTTTCCAGCTTTCGTCCGCAGTCTTCCTCGGCCTCGTCAGCTTCACATCCCTCACCTCTCGCCTCTCGCCTCCCTCTGTTGTAAGAAGTTCCACTTGCCTCCCCAGCTCTTCTGCTGCTTCGCGTATGTGTGCCTCCTACAAATCTGCTGTGCTTGATTTAAAACAGCTGGTCCAGTTTAGAACTTAGGGAAATGAAGAGGAGGGAGCGGGAGAGGCGTGAGCTTATGGATTTAAATTTGGAGCAGTGGAATGGAGTGAGTGTGTGAGCTAAACCACATAAGCAAGGAGTGATAGATAGTTAGGTTAAGTTTTTTTTTTACATTAAATAGTGGTTTAATTCGGTTTAGTGGCGTTTCTATCGGTTTAGTGGGGGTTCTTAACATTTAGTGACGACAACGACTAATGTCAGTTGATAATATGCCCTAGTTATTTATCCATGATTGGCATCAACAATAGTCGCCGCTAAATCAATTATTTTACCAAAATAATTGAATCTGTTACTGAATGACTATACTAATGTCGACAATATATTGACAATGTTTGGTTCGGAGGGGGAACTTGCATTCTAGCCAAGCCACAGATTGATGCCGCACCAGATGAAGGCAAATCGTGGTAACCTCCCCAATTAGAAGACATGATCGACGAAGAGGAGGTGGTGGAAGGTCCTTTATATCGGTTGTCAATGAACAGGAAGGAGTTGCCTTAAATCGGAGAATTGGTAGAAAAATGATGTTTCTTCTATATATGCGCGCTGCAAATTTATGTATCTGTTACTCTGCCCGTCATTCATGTTTTAGTGACAACAAAACACAATATCAACACCTTCGTTCCGTTGTTGTTTTAGCTACAACAACGACAACAAATTCCATTGTTTAATACTTATATTTTCTGCAGAAAAACTAGCTGCAACTAATGGACTCTTTTAAAATCAAAACTTGATTGTTGTTACACTTTCATCCATGTTAAAAATTTAGTAATGGAAAAAAGTCACACTACATGTAACCTACAGTGATGGAAAACACATTGTGTCTAACAAGTAATAATAACAACAACAAAAATTGTCAACACAATACGCATATTTTTAACTACAATTGTTAGATTCAACATGAAAGAACTGTCGCTGTTGCAACAGCTTCTTGTAGTGTTTCTTAACTGACTGGAGGTCGACAAGCTTGACTTTCACGCACATCAGCTTCAAGAGTGAGGTTGAACACTGACTTCGCTAGTGAAGTCGGTCCGGTCCAGTTGAGCATTGGGGGGGGGGGGGGGGGAACCGAGCCCAGCATGAACCCGACCTAAAGGGGAAAAAAATCACTCGGTCGGTCTCAGACTTAAGCTCGGGTCGGGCCGATTTTATCGGGAATTCGATCCTGTCACCCTTTTTTTGCTCCCCCGTATCTGTCATTGAGACCATTTGCTTGGCTATTTTCCACAACTACATCATTAAGGGTAGATATCTTATTTAGAGGTATTAATACAGGTTGATCCATCGGGTTAGGGTTAATAGGGATCAATGCGGAACCGACCCACGAATCTTCACGGGTCACATATGGTGACTCGAACTCGACGGGTTGGTAGGTGTATGAACCGCAACAATTTTATTTTTATGAAAAAAATATAAGGAAATATTAAAATTTATTGTATCTTATAATTAACTACTTAACAATCACCCTTAATTTTAACAATGACATTCAAAATTATCTTTAAAAACTTTAAATATTTTATAATTAACAAAATATCTCTAACACTATTATCTAAAAATTGAAAATTATATATAGACCATCAAACAAAAGTCTCTTATTTTTTCATGATATAATATATTTAACTCAAGATAATTAGAACATTCTTAGTATTATATAAATAGTATCCTAGCAAATAACAATAATAATAAAAAATTGACAGGTCGACAAGTCAAGCCCGGGCCAATATTCTTGACCTGAACTCAACCCGTCATTTGCAGGTGACCCTTATTTTCATGGCCCGAATCCAAGTCGATTCCGGATTACTTTTGGGTCGAGTCAGAATTTCACACCTCTACTCTTATTATTATAAATAAGGGTTGAAAAATCATTCCAACATACTATTGTATTTGCTAATAAGATAACTGTGTTGACTAAACACGACACTTATTTTTTTTATATTTATATTGTATTAATATGTTATATTAAATTTTTTAATGTATCTTCAATTTTTTTAAAATAAATATCCAAATAATCTAACTTTCATATTTTGGCGTTCAGCTCCGCCCCACCCCTCCTTACCACAATTTCTCCATTTCCATAGTTGAATTCTTCTTAGTTAAAAAAAATGTCAATGACAAAGTAACGATGGTGGCAACATTTTCATTGATGGTAGTGGATGTTTTGAAGATGCAGACAATTGTTGGCATATTATATGGATCAACGTACATATGATCGCTCTGAGCTACACTACTAGTCTGTAGTGTATTTCTGTCTTTGTACATCACATTTTCATTGAATATCACGTCTTGACTTCTGATCACCTTCTTGGTCTGATCATCCCAGAACTTGTACCCAATCTTATCTTCACCATATCCGATGAAGGTGCATTTTAGTGACTTGGAGTCAAGCTTTCCCCTAGCCTGATCACTAATATGCACATATGATACACAACCAAAAACTTTCAAATGAGAAAGTTTTACATCTTTTCCGCTCCATACATCTTCTGGTATTCCTAACTTTAGTGGAACCGATGGTCCACGGTTGATCAAATATGTTGCTGTATTGACTGCCTCTGCCCAGAACTGCTTGGGTAGTCCTGCATGTATTCGCATGCTTCTGGCTCTCTCAGTCAATGTCTGGTTCATTCGTTCTGCTACACCATTCTGATGTGGTGTCCCTGGCACAGTCCCTTGGAATGCAGTATCTTGAGACCCTTGTCACTCATGTGACCAAGTCTCTGGTGCCATAAATTTGGATCGTCTTTGCTGTCCGCAACTGCAATTGACCCACCAACGTTCGTTGTCGTATAAAGTGTACCACTCTTCTGGCCATGAGCGACTTCCATCGCACCTTTAGAAACCTTCCAAGTATCGCCATTGAAGGTTGTGACAAAACCTTCCATTGCGAGCTGCCCTACTGAGATCAAATTCTTTCTCAAGTCAGGAATGTGTCTCACATCCCTTAACTTCCACACAAATCCATTTAACATGATATGTACATCACCCTTGCCAACCACATCACAAGGTTGATCATCACCAAGATATACTTTGCCAAGATTACCTGGTGAATAACACATTAACAGTTCGCTGCTGGAGGTCGCATGAAAGGAAGCTTCCAAGTCAAGAACCCATGACTCCGACTTGCTCTCCAAAGAGCATACCAAAACATCGTCTGCCTCTTCTGCTGCGATGTTTGCTTCCTGCTTGCCTTTCTTTTCTTTCTTCGGGGATCTATACTGGTTCTTGTAGTGCCTGATCTTCCCGCAGTTCCAACACTCGATCACCTTCTAGTTCTGATTGTTGGAATTTTTGGGATTCTGAGATTGTGACCTCCTACTCTTGGACTTGGACTTGTTGCCCCCTCCATTCTTGTTTGAATCCCTGCATTTGCTCTCTACGTTCAAAGCTAACCCTGAGCTAGAAGCGCCATTCGACTGATTTCAAATTTGTTCAGTCATAATGATACTGACCACATTATCAAACTTCCGAGTTTTCTTATTCCCTGCAGATCCGTTGATGGCAGTGACTGTGCCTTTCCAACTATTTGGCAACTGCCCAAGAATTAGACAGGCACGTATCTCTTCAGTAAACGTCATGCCCACTGCTTCTAGCTCCTCTGTCACTTATTTGAACTTGCTGAGATGTTCTCTGAATGGTGTTCCTTCTAACATTGTCATATTGAACAACTTCTTTATCAGATGAATTTTGTTTGTTGTAGAAGGCTGTTCGTACATACTGGAGAGGGTCGACATGAGAGATGCAGTTGTCTTTTCATTCTTGATGTTGTAGGCCACTGATTTTGACAGTGATAGTCGTATGTGCCCGAGAGACCTTTCCGGTCCAGTACCTCCCACTCTGAATCTTTCATTTCCTTTGGTTTCTTACCCAAAGGTAAATAAAGATCCTTCTGGTATAGACTGTCTTCTATTTGCATTTTCCATAATCCAAAATTTGTGCCATCAAAATGTGAAATTTTGAACTCTTTCTCTAACGCCATTGCTCCCACTCAAACAAATAGGATGAATACGAAAATTATTTCGCAGAATAATTTCCGTAAACGTCTTCCTTGCCTTTGATTTGCCAACCAAAAGCTCTGATACCAATTGTTGGAGCTTGTTTCAACCCATATAAGCTCTCCCGCAGTTTACATGATCCTGTAGTGTATACATGGAGCAGTCCGAGGTTTTCTCAGAGAATGGCAAGGAGAAACTCGTTTGTAAACTGCGGAAGAGCTTATATGGGTTGAAACAAGCTCCAGGGCAGTGGTACAAAACGTTTGATGGTTTTATGCAAACGAATGACTATTTCAGATGCAATGCTGACCATTGTTGCTACTTCAAAAGGTTTGAGCCCAACTATATTATTTTGCTACTTTATGTCGATGACATGTTAGTGGGAGGTTCAGATATGGGTAAAATCAAACGATTGAAGAAGCAATTATCGAGTGAGTTCGAGATGAAGGACTTGGGTGCAGCAAAGCAGATTCTTAGGATCTTAATCAATAGAGACGAGCCAAAGGGTACTTTGGAGTTATCTCAGGCGGAGTACATTGGTCGTGTTCTCAAACGATTCAGCATGTGTGATGCTAAGCCAGTCAACACACCATTGGCTAAACATTTTCGACTATCCAAGGAGCAGTCACCCAAGACGGAAGAAGAAAGGAACTTCATGGCTAAGGTTCCATATGCCTCAACCATTGGAAGTCTCATGTATGTCATGGTTTGCACAAGACCGAATATTTCTCATGCAGTGGGAGTGGTGAGCAGGTTCATGACTAATCCTGGAAGGCAACAATGGGAAGCGGTCAAGTGGATACTAAGGTATCTAAGAGGCACTACCGATAGATGCCTGTGTTTCAGAAGAAACGAGGTGAGACTATAAGGGTTTGTAGACTCGAATTTTGCTGGTGAGGTAGACAACATGAGGAGTACTACCAGCTATGTATTCATAGTGGGGACTACTGCAGTCAATTGGATTTCACAGATACAGAAGATTGTATCGTTATCAACCACAGAGGCGGAATACATAGCAGTCACTTAGGCAAGCAAGGAGATGATGTGGTTACAAGGTTTGTTAGCAGAATTGGGTTTAAGACAGGTGAAGAATGTTTTTCATAGTGACAGTCAGAGTGTGATACATTTGGCAAAGAACTCTGCATTTCATTCAAGGGCCAAGCATATTAGACTTCGTTATCACTTCGTCAGGTCTCTACTAGAGGATGAAGTTTTAACACTTGAGAAGATCCAAGGCAGCAAAAACCCAGCTGACATGTTAACCAAGTCAGTCACCACAGAAAAACTGAAGCTCTGCTCAGCTTCAGTGGGTCTTCAACAATAGAAGACAGGTAAGCCTCACACCCATTTTACTTATGGATACAGGTGGAGTTAAAGTCTTCAAGTGGGAGATTGTTGAGAATGAAGACTTTTTCGGGCCACCACCACTTACTTAAGTGGAGAAGCCACTTACTGAAGTGGAGATGCCATTACTGAAGTGGAGAAACCACTCTTCTGGTGGGCAAGTCACTTACCAAGGTGGACAGGCCACTCATGAAAGTGGATAAGCCACTGACCAAAGTGGGCAAGACACTCTGCAAAGTTGCCAAGCCACTGAAGATTGCCATTTTTTTGGTCTATAAGAAGCCAACAATGCTGAAGGAACTACAGACTTGAACCACGAATTGAGAGAGTAAGAATCGGTTGTTGGTGTCCTGAGTGTGGGAGAAAATAGTGTTGTATTGTGAGCCAAAAATACGGAGTGAGTATTTTAGAGTGCGATACAATTTGTAACACTATTTGTCTATAGTGAAAATGTGGGTGTGAGCCGTGGACGTAGCCAAATTGGCGAACCACGTAAATTCTTGTGTCGTTTTGCATTTCTCTTAATCCATTGAGTCCCAAGATCCTGCAAGGTGGAAATTAGCAGCGGCTAATATCCCAACAACAATAATGTTATACAAAATAAGAAAAATACATTCGATGTACATAACTAGGATGAACAGATGGAGAGAACAAAATGATGGGGTTGATGAGAAGAAGATGGACGACGATGTAGACTATCATTTTTCATTTTATATATATTTATAATTGTATTTTGTTTTCAAAAAGTATGTATGTTAGAAAAAAAATAGTTACATAGGAAATTATTTCAGAAAAATGTTAATATGCACTAGCTAGGATAGCGCATATTTCATTTTCGCTACCCAAAATAGCGAAATAAATCTTTTTGCTACCCCAAGTAGCGAAATGTTCCATATGGCAGTGGGGGATGCCCCCACTGTTTTGTTTTTCAAATTATGAAGGCAGCGTGTGCAGGTAATTTGAATGTGAGAGGTGGTGTGTACATGTGATTTGAATGGGGAATTTTTTACCGATGTATACCTCAAATAAACAATATTTACGAAAATATCTTAAATATTTTAAAAAATACGAATGTATATCTACCGCGACTTCCATTCGCGGGTGGGAAAGACACTCGCGAATGAGAGTCGCAGGTGGAAAAGACACCCGCAAATGGGAGTGGCGGGTGGAAAAGACACCCGCGAATGGGAGTCGTGGGTATGTATTTTTTTATTTTCGCCAGTTAGACGTCAATGGTAATCGCGGATGAAACTGACTAATAATTTAATAAGACCCTCTTACAGATTGATTGTTTGATCTGATAATTGTTGTCGACTATGGGGAAAATGGACAGCAAATGGAAGGATCATCTGAAATTGGAGGACATCGAGGAGTCTGAAACTCTAGAGCTTGTTCTCTTCAAAGTACCTGAATGCTACATGTATATTGTGAAAACTGGTGAAGAGTGGTGGATTCAATCGAAGATAGCAAACCCTAGAAAATGGATTTACAGAGAAAACCTAAGGATACGCAACAATTGGGGTTCATTGGGACTTATTCCTTCATTTGGAAGTCCCCCCCCCCCCCTTAAATAAAATGTCTGATTAATTACAACAGATGGAAATATGAAACGACGGTTCAATTAACAAGGCAATAAACGAAACGACATTGCAGAAAAGGAAACGACTCGGCAAATGAAGAAGGCTGCAGTCCAGAACACGTGGGCTTGCCAGATGAAGATGGGCTGCAGTAAATGAAGAAGACCAAGCCCAGAATGAAGAATTATGAAGCCTTCCAGATTGAATGATAAGCCAAGAATACAGATTTTAACACTCCCCCTCAATCTGGAAGAGGTGAAGTGTTCTCCCCCTGACCAGAGAATATATTCTTCATTCCAAGTCTCCCAGATAGAATCTGATGTTGTTGTGTTCCAAGAGGCTTGGTAAATAAATCTGCTAATTGATCACCTGTCTTAACATGCTCAAGCTGCACAACTCTGTCAACCAATTTTTCTCTAACATAATGACAATTTATTTCAATATGCTTGGTTCTATCATGAAAGACAGGATTATTCGCAATCTGAATAGCAGCCTTACTATCACAATATAAAACAGATGGAACATTTTGCTTAAAACCCAACTCTTCCATTAATCCTCTAAGCCAAATAATTTCAGACAGTGAAGCACCCATACTCCTATATTCAGCTTCAGCTGAAGATTTAGAAACAGTAGTCTGTTTCTTAACCTTCCAACTGACTAAGGATTTGCCTATCATGATACAAAAACCAGTAACTGATTTTCTAGAAACAATGCAACTGGCCCAATCAGAGTCACAATAAGCAACAATTTCAGGCAATGATTCAGATGACATAAGGATACCTTTACCTGGTTCCCTTTTGATATACCTGACAATTCGCATTGCAGCTTCTAGGTGAGAATCCTTCGGATTTTGCATGAATTGGCTAAGATTCTGCACTGCAAATGAAATATCTGGGCGAGTAATGGTTAGATACAAAAGCTTCCCTATCAGTCTCCTATAAATGGTGACATCACTTAGGGGTTCATCCTCAACATTGACCTTCAGATGCCTATCATATTCCACACTAGTAAATTTCACATTTTGCTCCATAGGAGTCCTAATCGTCTTAGCACCCGAAAGACCAACAGAAATGAGCTCTAATGCATATTTCCTTTGACAGAGGATCATCCCTTTACTAGATCGAATTATTTCAATACCAAGGAAATATCTCAATTCACCCAGATCTTTCATTTTAAAACACGATTCAAGAACATGCTTTAAATCAGATATCAGAACATCACTATTGCCACAGATAAGCAAATCATCCACATATATCAAAAGAATAACCAGATCAGATCCAACTTGTTGGATATCGATAGTGACAGCCCAGTAGGGAAAAAAGGCCTCGAAGGCCCAATAACTATAGAGGGGGTAAACCCATAACATTCAAACCGGACCGGCCTCCATAGAATGGCCCAGAACCGAGCCCAAAGCCTCTGAGGACACCATGAGTGCTCGCCATTCTTTACCAGGCCGTGACCTCTCACTGCTCGCCATGAGAGTGCTCGCCCCGAAGAGATCCCCGCCTCTCTCCTCTGGTCCCACTAAACCGTTAATAACAGAGTGGCCAAGATATCCCGTGTATCTCGGTCACATATTCACTAAAGATTAGATTTGGTAACTGCAATATCTCGCAGTAACTACCATATCCCACGATTCGAATCTTCAGCAACTCAATATACACTAAGATATTCAGTTGCCTTTATACGGTTCTATCTCTTTTACCCTATAAATACCCTTACTTTACATACGTTCTTAACGTTTTGAGTTTTATACACACATATACTCATTTAAGCATCGGAGAGGGACCCAGAGACATCCCCTCTGTTGCGCTCCCCTACTTGCAGGTTCACCGGAGTTGGAGCTGAAGCGTCATCCCAACCTTGTCTGGCATTCAATTCACTGCCAGATCAGCATCCAGGATTTCACGATCCAACATTTTGCGCCGTCTGTGGGAACCGAGCAATTCAGCCATGAGAACTCGATCCCAAAGCAACCGTCGGAACCAGACCAGGGAGCGATCCTCAGATAGCTCTGATTCCGCCGCCGCTTCACCGCTTCAACAGGAACCTGCCAGCCGAGCAGGAGTTAATGCTGTTCCTCTGCGGACAGCTCGAGAACATGTCGGTGATTCAAGACCGACCCCCGCTGCTGATCAAAACGGAGCCCCGGCACCGCAGACAGTCCACATTGCAGGGCAGGACATTAATTTAACCCCGGAGATGGTCTCCCTGCTGGAAGACATCCTAGGACAGGCGCGCCGCCAAGCCCCTGCTCCTCAAGAAAACAATCCCTCTGCTCCTAAGGAAAACCACCGCCCTGCTGCCACAGGGCCCTCACCTTCGGAAGCGGCAAATCCTGGTCCCGCTGCGGCTCAGGAGGATCAGGAGATGATGTCAGGTCAGCAGTCCCTACCTCCGGCACACACCAAGGAGCCAGCAGCCGCATATACGGCCAATCCTTCCGGTCCTCCTCCACCCATAACCTCTCCCATGTACTGCACTGTGGATCAGATGGATGACCTCCTCAACAAAAGGCTCCAAGAAAGACAGTTGACAGTCATAACTCCCTTCAAGGAGCAGTCCTCTCATCCTTTCACCGACGGGCTCGTCGCTATCAAAATGCCGAAGGATGTGGTTGCTCGGGTCATACCTGAGTATAGCGGTGGAGGAGATCCCACTGTACATGTCAACAAACATGAGGCCTCCCTTCTGGGTAAGTCAAACGATCCCAATCATTTGGCTTTGCTATTTCCATCTACTCTTTCGGGTTCGGCTTCGTCCTGGTTCTTCGGCCTCCCTGCAGGATCAATCGGAACTTGGGCAGAGTTAAGAAGCAAGTTCCTGGAGAGATATATGGGTGATCGCCAGTTGTTGAAAAGCGTGGTCGCCCTTGACTCAGTCAAACAGCAGCCGGGAGAGTCGCTGTCCAATTTCTACGGGCGTTTTCATCAGAACGTCACAGAATTAGATCGCCGAATCTCGGATGGGGAGATCATTCGAGCCTTCTATAGAGGTCTGGATGTGGCCAACAAGGCCTCGAGAAAGCTGCGAAACAGCTATCACGTGAAGGAGATTGAGACGTTGGAGGATCTGGCATCCAGAGCAAAAGGTTTCATAGACCTTGAAAGCGCAAACATCGAGGCTAACCTCCTGACGACCTCGCTAAGGGTAACCCATGAACCCCGACGCGATGGTAAGAATGAGGTAAATAAGGAGAAGAAGGGAAAGGAAAGCAAGCCCCGAGTCGAGTCTCTTCCAGCGCCTCCCCATCTAGAGGTCCCTGAGTACTTCACGCCTTTAAATAGGCAGATCTCAGCGGTACTAGTCGAGATGGAGAGGAGATCCTTGGCGAGACCACCGATGCCTCGTCGAGGTGGGCTGCCCATGGGCAAGGATGTCGAGAGCTACTGCAGATACCATAAGTGCAAGGGCCATAAGACAGACGATTGCAAGATTTTGAAGCGGGACATAGAGAGGCTGATTCATGGGGGAATGTTGAAAGAATTTATAGCAGGGCGAGACCGAAGTCGAACGCCCCCCAGGAGACATTGTTCGCCAGCCCCTGCGGATCAAGCTGAGCCTTCTGGAAGCAAGAGGAGAGTGAATCTGATTGCGGGAGGATTCGGTGCAGGCGGCGAGAGGTCAAGTGCCAGAGAGGTCTACACCACTCAGATCTCTACGGCGGTTCAGTTGGGGAAACGGCCCCGACCGGAAAAGAACATTGTCATCTCATTCTCTGAAGATGATTTGGCACATGTCACCACACCCCACAACGATGCTCTGGTCATTACGACAGATATTGACGGCTGTGATGTTGCAAGGATTCTGGTCGACGGAGGCAGCTCGACAGACATCCTATTTCTGGACGCCTTTGAGAAGATGGGCAAGTCCAAGCGCGACCTAAAGAGGGTCGACTTTCCGCTGATCGGGTTTGCGGGAAGAACAACTTATCCACTGGGGGCTATAACCATGCCAGTGATTTTTGGCGAGGGGTGGAAAAGCATCAAGGTGTCGGTCACTTTCCTGGTGGTCGATTCACCTACATCCTACAACGCCATCATAGGGAGGACCACGATCAACCCAAATAAGATTGTGGCCTCCACTGTCCACCAGAAGATGAAGTTCCCTACTCCGAACGGGATTGGAGAAGTGCTAGGAGATCAGCCTTCCTCGCGGCAATGCTATGTGAACTGTTTACGCAGGAAGAACCAAAGGGAGGCGCTCGCCATCGAAACAGAGGCCGATCCCCGCAAGGACTTGGCTCGGCCAGCACCCATGGAGGAATTGGAGGAGGTCGAGATCGATGGTCCAGACAAAAAGGTGCGCATTGGGATCACCTTGAAGGAGGATCAGAAGGAGGCCATGACCGCCCTCCTCAAGGAATTCAAAGAGCTCTTCGCCTGGCAGCCGAGCGACATGCCAGGAATCATCACAGATATTATCTCCCATGAGCTCAGGATAGACCCCTCCATCAAGCCGATCGCCCAAAAGAGAAGATCATTCGGGACAGATAAGCGTTTGGCGATCAGGGAGGAAGTCGGCAGATTGATTGAAGCTGACTTCGTCAGAGAAGTAAGATTCCAGAGCTGGGTCGCCAACCCAGTTTTGGTCAGGAAATCAAACGGCAAGTGGAGGATGTGCGTCGACTTCCGCGACTTGAACAAGGCTTGCCCCAAAGATTCATATCCCCTTCCGAGGATTGATCAGCTGGTCGATGCTACCTCGGGTCATGAGATGCTGAGCTTCATGGACGCCTACTCAGGCTACAACCAGATCAGAATGCATCCCGGCGATGAGGCTCACACAGCTTTCTATGCTGATGGGGACATTCTGTGCTACAAGGTGATGCCCTTTGGCCTTATCAATGCTGGAGCAACGTATCAACGGATGGTGAACCGGCTATTCCAGGACATGCTGGGAAGGAACATGGAATCCTACGTGGATGATATGCTCGTCAAAACCATTAAGGGCAATCCTCACACGGCAGACCTCCGCGAAGCTTTCGAATGCATGAGAAGACACAGTGTTCGCCTGAATCCTGCCAAATGCGCCTTCGGGGTCAAGTCCAGTAAATTTCTGGGTTTTATGGTCAGTGAAAGAGGAATCGAAGCAAATCCAGAAAAGCTAAAGGCCATAGAGGAAATGAAGTCGCCAACCTGCCACAAGGAAGTCCAGTGCCTGAACGGCCGACTAGCTGCTCTTAACCGCTTCCTCTCCAAAACAAGCGACAGGTCCCTCCCGTTCTTCAAAACCTTGAGGGCCAACCGCAAGTTCGAGTGGACGCCAGACTGCGAGGAAGCATTCCAGTCCTTGAAGAGGCATATTCAAACACTCCCAACTCTAGCAAAACCCGTTCCAGGCGAGCAGCTTTTCCTTTATCTAGGCATTAGCGATGTGGCAGCCAGTGCTGTCTTAATAAGGGAGGAAAATAATGTTCAGAGTCTAGTGTATTTCATTAGCAAAATGTTCAACTCAGCAGAAATAAAATATGTCCAGATTGAGAAGTATCTCTATGCCTTAGTTATTGCTGCTCGGAAGCTGAGACCTTACTTTCTTGCGCACGACATCACGGTCCTCACCAATCAACCTCTCAAAAACTTCCTGATGAAGCCAGATTCTTCAGGAAGAATGGTCAAGTGGGCGATCGAGCTCAGCGAGTTCAAGATCAAATTTGCGCCAAAAACGACCATCAAAGGTCAAGCACTAGCTGATTTCATAGTGGAAAGCACGAGTAACGGTCAAACAGAAGCAGAGAACAGGCCAAGTCAGTCAGCAGATGACAATCAAATCTGGGAACTCTATACGGATAGGTCTTCATCAAAAGAAGGCTCGGGGGCAGGTTTAATTCTTATTCCTCCTGAGGGCGAGCCTCTGAAGTACGCGATCGCCTTGACATTTCCAGCGACTAATAATGAAGCAGAATATGAGGCTCTTATCACAGGACTCAGACTAGCAAAAGAAATGGGTATAACTGCGCTTAAGGTAAAAAGTGACTCAGAGCTTATTGTCAATCAGGTTAATGGCGCCTACGAGGCAAAGGGAGAAAAGATGAAGAAATATCTCGGCATTGCCAAAAAGCTGGTCGCGGAAATCCCAAATTTCGCGATTGAGTTTATTCCTCGCCAAGAAAACCAGATGGCAGATTCTTTGAGTAAACTAGCCTTCGGAGGGGCGACAGTCCAGGATGTACAATTTCTGGAGAAAGCTCTATGTTCAGTCCTGGAAAGCAGAGCAGAGGTCTTCAACATCCAAGGACAAGTCACATAGATGACCCCGTTCCAGAGTTATTTAAAAGAAGGAATCCTCCCAGAGGACGAAGGAGAATCCACGAGGATTAGAAGACTCGCAGCAAGCTATCTAATCATCGATGGAGAACTCTACAGAAGAGGCTACTCGACACCTTACTTGAGGTGTGTTGCTCATCCTGAAACGGAAAAGGTTCTTCGAGAAGCTCACGAAGGGGCAGCAGCATGCCATGAAGGTGCTCGATCACTAAGCAGGAAAATATTCAGATTGGGATATTACTGGCCGACCTTGGGAAAAGACGCAGCCGAGTTAACACAGAAGTGTGAAATTTGCCAGCAGTTTGCACCACGATCGGGTCGACCATCGACATTATTATCCCCAATGGCGGGTGCCTGGCCTTTCGCTCGATGGGGAATCGATATATTGGGTCCTTTTCCCATTAGCACTGGTCAGCGTACTCACATTATAGTGGCAATCGACTACTTCACTAAGTGGGTAGAGGCGAAAGCTCTAGCTTCGACAACAGAATTCCAAGTCATCAAGTTCCTGCAGGTCAACATATTCTCCAGGTTTGGCATTCCTAAGGTACTCATCAGTGATAATGGTCCGCAATTTGTTGGAAAGGAGCTGAAATGGCTCTGTGAAGAATATCATGTGGACCATCGTTTCAGCTCAGTACATCATCCTCAAACGAATGGGCAAGCTAAAGCAGCCAATAAGGTTGTCTTAGCAGGACTCAAGAAAAGGGTTCGAGCATTCAAAGGGAACTGGGCAGATGAACTGGAAAACGTATTATGGGCAATCAGAACAATGCCTAAGGCGGCCACAGGAGAAATGCCTTTCAGTTTAGTGTACGGATCAGAAGCAGTAGCACCAGCCGAATTAGCAGTGCCTACCCACAGAGTCTTACACTTTAACGCAGAGGCAAATGAGATCGAGCGCAGAACTGACCTCGATTTAGCAAAGGAAAAGAGATGGCTCTCGGAAAAGACACAGGCAAAGATGCGCTTGGCGACCGCTCAGTATTTCAACAGAAAAGTCAGCGCTCGCCAATTTTTCGTGGGGGAGATGGTTATGAGAAGGAATGAATTCACAAGGCTGGACAGTAAAAACAAACTTTCAGCCAAATGGGAAGGACCGTACAAAGTAGTAGAGATCGCCGTACCAGGATCCTACTATTTGGAAACCACCGAAGGCGAGAGGTTACCCCGTCCATTTAATTCTGAGCATTTAAGAAGATTTTATGCATAGCTTGTAATCGAACTGTTATGTCAATAAAAGAAAGTCATTCCTTCATAAAGCGTGTCTACTCGAAGCAAGCCGAAGCCAAAAGCCCTGACGCCAAAGTCAGGCCAAAAGCCCTAGCAACAAAGCTAGGCCAAAAAGCCCTATCGCCAAGGATAGGCCAAAAGCCCTGACACCAAAGTCAGGCCAAAAAAGCCCTAGCAACAAAGCTAGGCCAAAAAGCCCTAACAACAAAGTTAGGCCAAAAAAGCCCTAGCAACAAAGCTAGGCCAAAAAAGCCATAGCAACAAAGCTAGGCCAAAAAGCCCTGACGCCAAAGTCAGGCCAAAAGCCCTAGCAACAAAGCTACGCCAAAAGCCCTAGTAACAAGGCTAGGCCAAAAGCCCTGACGCTAAAGTCAGGCCAAAAGACCTATCAATAAAGTTAGGCAAAACAAAAAAGCCCTGACGCCAAAGTCAGGCCAAAAGACCTAGCAATAAAGTTAGGCAAAACAAAAAGCCCTGACGCCAAAGTCAGGCCAAAAGACCTAGCAAAACGTTAGGCAAAATAAAAGCCCTGACGCCAAAGTCAGGCCAAAGAAATTTTAGGCGATCACTATGGATAATAAAGCCTGAAAAATTACAGGCGATCCCCCTGGCTTCAGCAGCATCCCTCTGGGCGTCAGCAGCGGCCCTTTGCGCCTCAGCGGCGACCCGAAGAGCGTCCGACTCGGCCAGCTGAGCGCGAACCTCCTTCAACTCAGCCTCTAGGCGAGCCCGGACCGCTTCTCCTTCATCAAGGCACCGATGAAGGGCTTCAAAATCCTGAAGGGCAGCCGCCACGTCGGCCTCCCTCCACTTGATATCAGCAAGGAGGCGCTGCTCCTTGCTGAAATACTCTGACCGGGCATTGTCTACCAAGGCGATCGCCGCGTTAGCAGTCGTCTTGATAGCCTCCAGCTGCCCAGGGGAGATCCCCGTGCTCCGGTATTGCTCCAGCTCGACAAGCAGGTCTGAATGCTTGCCGGCGAGCTCGCCGAAGACACGGCCGATCATCACCTCTTCCCAAACGAGCTGACAACAAAATAAAAATGAGAATTGTCAGGACACAAACAAAAGGGAACGACTATGGAAAGAGGAAAAAGAAACGAGGCCTTACCAGAGTGACTCGTTCGTAGTGAGACCGAAGGAACCCCTCGATCTGAGGAAGCTCCGTGGGGACGGATGAACGGTTCTTGGGAGGAATTATCCCATCAAGGAGCCGCATGCACAAGTCTGGGCTACCCCGGAGGCTCTTCTGGGCAGGGCACCCCTTCTTCGAAAGGTCCCCACAAGCGAACCAAGCACCCCGAGAGTTCGCAGCCTCGAGCGGCTGGAACAAGCTCGCCATGGAGCAATACTCCTCCCCAGGAACCCTTGAGGAGCTGGGGGCATCGGAACCCTTCTTATGGGTCCCAGACTCCTTCGGGGGGACCGCGGACGCCGTAGGAGGTGGGGGCGCCAAAGATAAAACCTTCCCCTGGCCAGCCGTAGGCCCCTGGGGGGAAGGAGGGATGACCGCCGAAGCAGGAGTCTTCGAAGGACCCTCAGGAGGAGGAGGATGTTGTTCAACAGCTGGCTGCTCCTCACTCCTGACTTTCTTGGCAGGTGGAGGAGAAGGGTCTCGAACCACGTCAACCGTGGACTCTTCTGCGAAACAAAAAGAAGAAAGTCGCGTCAAACAAACGCAGGGAATTTAGAAACAAAGTGGAATATGGAAATAATGCAATGTGAAATAACATACCTCGCTGGCAAGGGCCAGCAGGGGCCGAAGGAAGGGCCTCCTCTGGTTTCCTCTTGGACGATCGCCTAGAGGGGGAGGAGGAGAGCTCAGTAGCACCTGGTCGGGGGACAACCCCACCGATTCCTGGTCATCAAAGAGACCTATCAGTTTTCGGCTCTTGCTTACGACCTTGCCTACAAGTGATAAGACAAGATAAGAGTTAGAGAATTACCCAATCATCAAAGATTGGCGTGGCTTGATGAATGTCCGCCATCTCAAGGGCATTCTCAGTAGTCTCCGCCACTGAGCGGATGGACTTGAACTGGGATGACCGATGCAGCCGGTACAGGTCGTCGATGGCATTCCGGTCACTCCCTGACAATTCTTCAAAGGAGGGAGGAAAATCCTTGTCCGGAGCAAACAATTTCCAGGGTACAGCACCCTTGTACAAGAAGTAAAACTTCTTGTAGTTGGAGTTAGTGGCCCGGAAATCATCGACCAGGCGGACATGGACGTTCCAAACCCATCCTTGAGGGCCTCCCCACTCTGAAAACTTCGGCCAGCGGGATTGGAAGTGGTGGAGGTGGTTTGCCCCTGCTGCAAGTCGGAAGAAACATCGGAACAAGGCCAGTGAATACACCCATTCCTGGCGTAAGCACAGGAACTTGAAACCGACCCACATCCTAAGGGCATTCAGAACAAGCTGCGTGGGGTGAATCCCGTAAAACTGACACAAGGTCTGTAAATCCTCACAGAGAGGAAAACGCAACCCAGCATCGATCTGGGCCGCATAAATGTAAACCTCTCCGTCGTGAGGAAAATGCAGACCTAAGCCAGGATGCCTAGGAGCATCCTCCACGCTGAAGCCACCGAGCGCCACCACGGTCTTAAAATAAGCCGGCTTCAATTCATTAGGCTTGACGTCTACTCGAACAAATTCAAATATTGCAATGATAAACATAAAAAGCAAAGAACAGCAGGGGATATCACCAAAACAGAGCGTCGAAAGAACATGGATTTACCTTTCGGAGAAAAGATGGGCGTTTGAAGCACAGGCCCATCTACCACCACTGGGGTGGCCGCGGACCTCCCCACGTCAGGCTGTTTTCCCGCTGAGGAGGGCACAGCTTCATCCCTAATGGTCAAGGGAACACTGACCTTCTGAGGGGCGCTGGCTTTGTTAGCACCCTTGATGGCCATGTGTTTGACTCTCTGACTTCTGGGGGCCATGGAAATGGTCGAAAGGAGAACTGAAGAGGATTGAAAGAAAAAGGAGAGGGATTCGCAAAGAGGCTCTGGAAATTTGGAAGAGTGAATAAGCGTAAAGAACAAAACAGAGAAACTGACGTTTCTTATATAAGCCCAAAAATGACTAACCACCACGGACGAATCGAAGCGACACGGAGAATAATTGCACTTTTTTGGAAAAAACCGAAGCAATGTCAGAATTCCAAGAGACACCTCGGGGAGACAAACGGTTGGCTGGTGCAGACAGCTGTCAGACTACCCTAGGTTTACGGAAAAGTAAATGTCAGGCGTGCCTCAAGTGACCGTTCGATTTCTAGACAACTGTGCAGTTATTAAATGTTAACAAGTCCACTAAGGAGACAAGAGGGTCGCCAGCGCACTAATAAGCGCTATCAGAAGTACCTCGGGCAGGTAGTGATCGCCTAGCCAAGAAAGATAGACTTTCATAAACCTAGATTACCTCGAGTGATCGCCAAAAGGGAATAAAAGAAAGGATATTTTTTCAGCTTTGAGCGAAGAAAAAACTGCTCGCCAAACAGGCTCAAAATGCCTCAAAGGTCATGAACCAGTACAAGAAACGAAGAAAACAGAATCTAAGACGTCACTATCTAAAATCCTACCAGGAAATAAAGCTCGACTGAAGAGACTTCAATCAAGCTTCGGGGGCAAATGTTGGATATCGATAGTGACAACCCAGTAGGGAAAAAAGGCCTCGAAGGCCCAATAACTATAGAGGGGGTAAACCCATAACATTCGAACCAGACCGGCCTCCATAGAATGGCCCAGAACCGAGCCCAAAGCCTCTGAGGACACCATGAGTGCTCGCCATTCTTTACCAGGCTGTGACCTCTCACTGCTCGCCATGAGAGTGCTCGCCCCGAAGAGAGCCCTGCCTCTCTCCTCTGGTCCCACTAAACCGTTAATAACAGAGTGGCCAAGATATCCCGCGTATCTCGGTCACATATTCACTAAAGATTAGATTTGGTAACTGCAATATCTCGCAGTAACTGCTATATCCCACGAACCGAATCTTCAGCAACTCAATATACACTAAGATATTCAGTTGCCTTTATACGGTTCTATCTCTCTTACCCTATAAATACCCTTGTTTTACATACGTTCTTTACGTTTTGAGTTTTATACACACATATACTCATTTAAGCATCGGAGAGGGACCCAGAGACACCCCCTCTGTTGCGCTCCCCTACTTGCAGGTTCACCGGAGTTGGAGCTGAAGCGTCATCCCAACCTTGTCTGGCATTCAATTCACTGCCAGATCAGCATTCAGGATTTCACGATCCAACACAACCCTTTTGGTAAACAAAGAATAGTCAAGCTTCGACTGATTATATCCAGCATCAATAAGAGAATTGGTCAGCTTAATATTCCATTGCCTACTTGCCTGTTTTAAACCATACAACGATTTTCGCAATTTGCATATAAGCTGAGTGCCCATTTTATCAACGAATCCTTCAGGGACATGCATATATACTTCCTCATTTAAGTCGCCTTGTAAAAAAGCATTGTATACGTCCATTTGATAGAGGGGCCAGTTATGAACAGAAGCAATGGCAAGCACAGTTCTAACAGTACCCATTTTAACAACAGGCGAGAAGGTATCAAAATAGTTTATACCATGCTTTTGACTATATCCCTTAGCAACAAGCCTAGCCTTATATCTATTCAACGAGCCATCAGAATTGAATTTCAATTTGTATACCCACTTACATCCGATTGCTTTTTTACCTTGGGGAAGAGTCACCAAGTCCCATGTCTGGTTTTGTTCAAGAGCCTCTATTTCATCCTCCATTGCACGTATCCAGGATTCATCCTTAGCCGCCTCAGAAAAATTTCTGGGTTCAACAATCCTTGAAGTTGAACTCAGATATACCTGATAATTATCAGACAACCATCATAACACAAATATTTGCTTATAGAATCCGGACAAGATACATTTGAAACCTGGTAGTCTTTCATCCATATAGGAGGCTTTATGGCTCTACCTGACCTACTAAGAACAGGCATAGAAGGATCATGTGTAATAGGGACAATACTGCTATCAGAGTCATTATCAGACTCATCACTTAGCCTGTTTCCATCATTATCATGAATGATATCATCATTTGGACCATCCGTATTAATCTCCTCAGTTTCTGCATCACGAGGGATGTTCACATCATGGGAGTCCGACTCAGCATCATAATCAAATAATATGGGCAACTGATCAGTTTTGCTATTCTCAAAGGGAAATAATTTCTCATTGAACTGGACATCCCTACTAACGAAATATTTCTTTTCCGACAAGTCATACACTCTATATCCCTTTTGAGACTCTGAGTATCCCACCAAAATGGATGGGATAGCCCTAGAGGCAAACTTGTCAGCTACCTGCATATTCTTTGCATAGCAAAGACATCCAAATACCCGAAGGTGACTAATCACCGGCTTTTTATTACTCAACATCTCCATAAGAGATTTTCCATTCAGCACCTTAGATGGCATCAAATTAATCAGATAGCAAGTAGTCAAGACACAATCACCCCAAAACTCATTAGGAAGTGAAGCCTGCAACTTAAGTGCCCTGGCTACTTCCAGGAGATGTCGATGCTTACACTCAACTCTCCCATTCTGTTGGGGAGTATATGGGCAAATGCTCTGATGAGCAATTCCCTTTTCATGAAAGAGAACTTTAATGTTCTCATTGAAAAATTCCTTACCATTGTCCGATCTGAAGGCCTTAATTTTCTTACCGAATTGAGTCTCAACCATGATAACAAACTGTTTCAACACAACAACAACATCGGATTTAAACTGCATTAAGTGAATCCAAATAACTCTTGAGAAATCATCCACTAATGTAAGAAAAAATCTTTTGTTATCATGAGTTGTAGAGTGAAAAGGGCCCCAAACATCAGCATGAATAAGATCGAATGTACTATCAGCTCTTGATACAGATATAGGAAAAGGTTTTCTAACTATTTTCGCCTTTGGACATATGGAACATTCAGATATATCAGAAACTTTATTCTTTGGTAAATCAATAGAATCCAAATGTTCCAATGCCTTTAACGATATATGTCCAAGACGCTTATGCCACAACATGATATTGAAAACAGCAGAAGAAGAATTACATGATGTATCAACACAGCCTGTTCTAATGAAGTACAAACCAGATCTAAGCTCACCAGTCCCCAAGACCCTCCCATTTGAGAGGTCCTGCAGGACAGCAAACTTAGGGTAAAAAATCACAGAACAGTTCAATTCTTTAGTAAGTTTAGAAACTGATAAAAGACTGTATTTAAACTCAGGTAAATACAGAACATTCATCAGTTTCTTATCCTTATTAAATAAATAATTTCCAACACTTTTAACAACAGAGAAATCCCCATTAGCCAATTGAACCCTAGTTCCTGAAAACAACCTATTCTCACATAACCAATCATTTCTGTTGGTCATGTGGTCTGTTGCTCCAGTGTCCAGGATCCAATAGTCATTATAGGAAGATATAATAGTGTTTAAAGATATACCTACTGTATTTACACGATGATCTTCCATAGGGGTAGCACCTGCTGGTTTTGCAGTGCTGCCAGCCTGTCCTACTGTTTGTAACAATTTTTCAAATTGACCATGTGATGGGGTAATGTTACCTTGAACAGCAGAACTCAAAGAAAGATCATCAGAAAACAACTTTGATAAATCAGAATTAGCATCATTATTTTCAGAAGAGGCAGTGTTAACTTTTGAACCATTCTTTCCTTTCAAAAATTCCTTGTATTTAAAACAATTGCCCTTAGCATGTCCCTTCTTTTTACAGAAGTCACAGCCTCGGGCAAAACACCTTTCAAAAGTATGCCCCTTCTTCTTACAATGAGTACATTCCAAATTCTGATTTCCCTTAGGTCGATCAACACTAAGAGAGGCATTCACAGATACAGAGGAAACATTCATAGCAGAAGTAATCCCCCTTTGGGTTTCCTCTTGAATAACAAGATTATATGCTTGATTAACAGAGGGGAGAGGATTCCAAAGAAGCAGATTACTTCTAACACCAGAATAAGTATCATTCAAACCAGCTAGGAACTTAAACAAACGTTGATTATCTTTGTGCTCAATATGTTTTTTAAAATCCTCACCCTAAATATGAGGTAAGGCACATGCAGCATCATATTCAGCCCAAAGAAGTCTCAACTTAGTGAAAAAAGAAGAAATAGAATCTAGACCCTGTCTAGTCATAATGATTTCTAAATGCAACTGATAGGTCCTTGGACCACTGACCTTATCAAATCTCTCCTTAAGGTCTTTCCACACAGAAAAAGCATTTTCAGAATACATGTAACCACTAGAAAGATCCTTACATATTGAATTCAACATCCATCCCAAAACAACAACATTGCATCTATCCCACAAATGATGATAAACAGGATCATATTTTTCACGAATACAAGTTCCAGTAATAAAAACTAACTTGTTTCTACCCAACAAAGTAAAGCGAATAGCACAGCTCCAAATAGCATAGTTTTCAGGCCCAGTTAAAGAAACAGAGATCATGCTAACACCAGGATTATCACTAGCATGCAAGAATAGAGGATGATGAGACCCTACTTTAGCCATGGCCTCATCATCAACATCATCATTTTCATATTTACGGACCTTTTCAGCAGGCTTCTCATCAACCATCAGGAAACAACAGAAGCAAGAATATCAAAGAACCAGCAAATAATCGACCACAGGATAATACACAGATAATAGCCAGAACAACAGAGAAAGCCAAAGATAATCCCAACAGATCCAAACAGAGGCAGTAATAATACGACGACAGAGGTTACCTTCGGACCAAGAAAAGAAATGGTCAAAGAAACAACAAACCGTCAGTCGAAGTCAGAAAACTGCAACACAATCTTTCACCAAGGAGGATCTCCGGAAAAGGAAGGTTACAGTCGCAACGAAGATCTCAGTCCTCAAGAAGAAGGACCGAGAAACAGAGAACGAACCGTCGAACAGAAGAAGACGATTCTCACAGACAGAGAATAACCACCACAAGAACCAGGATCAGATGAAGGGGAAGAAGATGAGCAAGGCTAGAACGCCTTTGGCTCTGATACCATGTGAAAACTGGTGAAGAGTGGTGGATTCAATCGAAGATAGCAAACCCTAGAAAATGGATTTACAGAGAAAACCTAAGGATACGCAGCAATTGGGGTTCATTGGGACTTATTCCTTCATTTGGAAGTCACTCCCCCTTAAATAAAATGTCTGATTAATTACAACAGATGGAAATATGAAACGACGGTTCAATTAACAAGGCAATAAACGAAACGACATTGCAGAAAAGGAAACGACTCGGCAAATGAAGAAGGCTGCAGTCCAGAAGACGTGGGCTTGCCAGATGAAGATGGGCTGCAGTAAATGAAGAAGACCAAGCCCAGAATGAAGAATCATGAAGCCTTCCAGATTGAATGATAAGCCCAGAATACAGATTTTAACATATATGGTAAGTTTGGAGGTGGATTTGTAGTTAGTTTGCTTCTTTTTTCCGATAGATCAGTCAATATGAATTTGATGTTTGTGATTAGGCCATTATCTTCTTCTTGAATTTTTCTGATTATTTGATTAGGCTGGAGGAAGATAAAAGAATTGCATTACAAAGTGATAGGCTCCGGGGATTGATCGAATAACTAGTTTTACCCACAAGTATAGTGAGATGATCCTTTTGATGTTTATAGAAGATCCCTAATATGTTTTGAATTGCTTGATGCATAAAATAATCTCTTTAGTACAACATTTACGTATTGGTTGAAAGTTATGAGATTGCATGATTGAACCAGATTCGGTATTAATATCAGTAGAAGAGTGAATCAGTTGCTTCCCACTGTTATTTTTGAAGCGTGGATGGTCAAAATTAGATAATGCGGTATCTTGTGGTAGGCGGGGTCATGAATTTTGAAATGTAGAGTTCATAGATAGAATAGCATTTGAAGATCTCTATTTGTTGTCTGCTAAATTTTCTTGTAATTTGCAGATACCTCCTCGGAAAACTGCAGCTTCCTATACATGATATTTTATTTTTGTACAATGTGACACCCATGAAGTCATAGTTTATCCAAATTATGAAGTTGCTATAAAAAAGGAGAAAAACAAAGTAAGAAATGGACAAATGATTCAAAGGAAATCTATGTGATATCTCATTGATGTGATTGAACGATACAACAGATATAAATAGTTACTGAGACTATGAAAAAGGAAAACTGGACTGTTAAAAAACAGTTACAATTTACTTAATTATCTATTCAAACCTACATCTATCTAATAATTATATATTAGTCCCTAAAATAAAAACAAACTTCAAACAATCAATAACACCAGCAATTCATTCCCTACTGAACAACCTTAACCTTCATGAATAATTTCATCATCCTTATCATATTGATCTTCAATAATCCCCCTCAATCTGATAGGTCTAAATAAGTCTTTAAGTCCAAGCTTTTCTCCCAAGTAATAATGTTGCTCCCTTGACAATGCCTTTGTAAAAATGTCACCTAGTTGCTCCTTGGATCGAACATGTTTCAGCTCAATCAAACCTACCTGCAATGTTTCTCGAACAAAATGTCAATCTATTTCTATATGTTTTGTTCGTTGATGATACATTGGATTTGTTGAAATTTGTAAGGCTGCTTTGTTATCACAATAAACATAAATTGTATCTTTATGTTGAACATTTATTTCTTCTAACAAACCTTTAATACAAACCAATTCAGCAACAGTCATTCCTATAGTGCGAGACTCTGCTTCAGCAGAGGATTTTGATATGGTCCCTTGCTTATTTGCTTTCCAATAAACCAAAGACATTCCAAGCTTTACACAGTAACCTGTAACAGATTTCCTGGTTTCACAACATCCCGCCAAATCGAAGTCGCAATATGTTGCCAGATGCTGATTGTTTTCAACAGGAAAGGACATACCTAATCCCGTTGGTCCATTATGTTCAGAAAAATCATTATCAGCTTCTTCATTTTGGGTCACATCATTATTTCGCAGTTGAATATCCGAAATAGAATTCAAATCATAATAAGGTTGAATGTTATCAGCAAACAATTGCATACCAGTTTCAGACATAAAGGAATAAGGAAATATATGCTCATAGAATAAAACATCCCTACTGATATAAATCTTTTTGTTTTTCAGATTGAGCAACTTATATCCTTTTTGATTAACAACATATCCCACGAACACACTAGGAAATACTCTAACATCAAATTTATTTTGTGGAGTGAGGTTCTTACCATAGTAGAGGCATCCAAAAACACGCAGATGTTCAAGTCTTGGTGCAGCTCCATGTAGACGTTCAAAAGGAGAAACAAAGTTCCAAATAGATGAGGGTAACAAGTTGATTATATAACATGTTGTTAAGACACAATCACCCCCAAAAATATCAGGTAAATTGCTTTGAATCTTCACATATCGTGACACCTCAAGAAGATGTATGTGCTTCCTTTCTGCAACAACATTTTGATGTGGTGTGTATGGGCATGTGGTCTGGTGAACTATACCTTTCTGGTTAAAAAAAATTTTGTTGCTCTCATTAACAAACTCTCAGCCATTATCTGTTCGAACAACCTTGACCACAGAAGAAAACTGATTCTCGACAAGAGAAATGAAATCTTTCAAAATCACAAACGCATCACATTTAAACTACATGAGATATACCCATGTACAACGCGAATAATCATCAACAATGGATAAAAAAAAAACGTTTGTCATCATAGGTTTTACAAGAAAAGGGTCCCCAAACATCCGTATGTATGAGATCAAAAGCTTTCTTAGACATGGTAATACTGTTGGGAAATGGAAGTCTGGTTAGTTTGGCTTGAGGACAAACATCACATTTCTGAATAGAAACATCATTACAATTGTGTTTCAGCACATAAATTTTTGAAAAAACAGATTCTCATACATGACCTAACCTTCTATGCCACAACTCATGGACAAAAACAAAAGAATTCAGAGTTTTTACAGAACTATTCCTATTTGCTAATGAATTCATAGAACACAGGTACAATCCATTAATCTCTCTACCAATCTGGAGTGGTTTCCCATTGTAGAGGGCCTGGAAAACAGCAAACTTGGGGTAAAATACTAGAGAACAATTCATATCTTCAGTTATTTTCAAAACAGATAATAAATTCTACTTAAAATCTGGAATATAAAGAACATTTTTCACAGTGAAACCATTTTGAAAGGAGTATTCTCTTGTGTGAGTGACAAATGAAAACTTTCCATTAGGAAGATAAACTTTTGATTCAACAATTCTTTCCACATTATCCAACCAATCAAGTCTATAAGTCATGTGATTTGTGGCCCCTGTATCAATAATCCAAGAATCAGTACTAGATTTGATTTCAAGTATACCTACCATATTTGCTCTGACTTCAGAAGAGGAGCTGTTGGAATCCGAACTTCCATTAAGCTTGACGATCTGTTCATATTGTTCTTTTGTAAGGGATGGTGAACTGGTAGATCTGCTTATCGATTCTTGAACAGAACCTTCAACAGATCCCTGCATATATAGAGGATGTATCATAAAAAGAATTATAAGCAGATTGTGTAGGGTTGATTGAATTTTTCCTCTTGTTTTTCAATTCCGGGTGTAATGACCAACAGAAATTGACAGTATGTCCCTTCTTATTGCAATGCTGACATATCCAAGTTCTTCTTGGATTTCCAGTGTTGTTTCTTGAACCAGTATAACCAGAAAACATAGAAGAAGTATCAGAAGAAGACATTGCTGAGGAATTCATGAATCCCCTTTGGCTTTCCTCCTGGATTAGGACAGAGTATGCTTCGTTTAATGTTGGCAAGGGGACTCTCATCAACAGATTGGATCTGACATTTCCATAGTTCTCATTTAATCCCATGATAAATTGAAAGAGTTTAATATTGATATCATGTTCCAATCTTTCTTTGGCTCTATCACAGTTGCAACTTGGTGCTCCACAAGTGGCCAAGAACTCAACCCACAGAAGTTTGAGTTTGCTGAGATAAGTGGCAATTGAATCCAAACCTTGTTGAGTGATTGATATTTCCTGATGAAGATGATATATGCGGGAGCCGTTGATCTTGTCAAATCTTTCAATTCAACCCAAATAGAGTGAGCATCAGAATAATATATGATTGTGCTAAGCAAATCTTTAGAAACTGCATTCATGATCCAGGCGAATACGAAGGCGTTTCACCTATCCCATTGATGATGCATTGCAGGTGGAAGATTCTCCTTCTTGCAAGTTCCATTGACGAACCCAATCTTGTTTTTGGCCAAAAGAGCAATCCTCATGCCTCTACTCCAGATAGAATAATTCTCAGATCCAATTAATTGGATTGAGATAAGATAAAGGCCTGTGGTATCGGATGGATGCAAGAACAATGGATGATCTTAATCAATCGTCTCGATCGCTGCAGCTTCTGCCATTCTTGATCGAAGAAGGAAGGAGAAAAGAAATCAGATATGGGAGAAAAAAATCCATGAACGATTACAATCGAAGCTCTCTTTTCAATGGCTTTGTGGCTCTGATACCATAATGAAAAAGGCAAAAAAAACAAAGGAAGAAATGGACAAAGGATTCAAAGGAAATCTCTGTGATATCTCATTGAAGTGATTGAACAATACAGCAGATATAAATAGTCACTGAGACTATTAAAAAGGAAAACTAGACTGTTAAAAAACAGTTACAATTTACTTAATTATCTATTCAAACCTACATCTATCTAATAATTATAAATTAGCCCTAAAATAAAAACGAACTTCAAACAATCAATAACACCAGTAATTCATTCCCTGCTGAACAACCTTAACCTTCATCAATAATTTCATCATCCTCGTCAGATTGATCTTCAATACTATATATCAACTTCACTTGATCTGCATTCCATGAATTCTCAGTAACTTTTAAGTCCAAACCTAGATGTTGTGCATTTAATCTACTTAATCATTGGAAGCAATGGTATTAAAGCTTAACGAATTATACTTTGTTCCTTCCAAATTTCATGAATTAGGTCCTATAATCTATTTGAGAAGCTCATAAAAATAATATGTAAGTTATTTCTACAACGTATGCTTACTCCACAGTTCATCATTTAGGCTCTTTGATCTGACTGTACTTTGCCCTTTTTTTCCTGTTGTCAGCTCGTCCGGGAGGAGTTGGCGATCGATCGGATCGTAGGGGAGCTCGTCGATAAGATGAATGACCTGCTTATCGAGTTGGAGCAGTACCGGAGCCTGGGCTTCACTCCCGATTAGATGGAAGGTCTGAGGGAGACGGATGAGAAGGCCACCTATTTGGTGGACCATGCTCGCGAGGAGTACTTCCAGAAGGAGCAGAGGCTCCTCACCTTCGTGCAGGAGAAGGAGGAAGAGGCGGCCCTCGCCAATGATAAGTGAAAGAGCATCGAGCTCCATCTTAAGGCGGTCGACCAATACTCTGCTAAGGTGGAGGCAGTCAATGCTCAACTGAAGGCTCAGTTGAATGAGGCTGAGGCCAGGAGGGTCGCCGCTGAGGCCAGGGGGACGCCATGGAGAAAGAGAAGGAGTAGCTTGCCCTTCGGATGAAGTCTGTCCCATCCCCTCAGAGCATGGTCGAGGACTTTAAAAAGTCCAAGGAGTTTACCGATTGCGCCTTGGAGGTGATGAAGGTTGACGTGGATTCATACCTCCAGATCCTGGTCGATGACATTCAGGGGATCGACCCAAAATTTCCTCTCCGGGAGGTTGAGTCTCTCAAGCCCTTCCTCGAGAGCAACTACTCCAAGGAGGCTCCCCCTGCTACTGTCGTCGAGGAAGTTGCCCCCGAAGTCGAGTAGGAAGTCGTTGTCCCTGAAAATCCCAAGTCCTCAAGTGTTCAACTCCCCCGACGATCATATATTTCACTTTTGATGATAGTTTTTATTTGTCTTCCCCTATATTTCGGGAATGTTTGTAATTATTTTTTGATTTCAGACTCAATTATTATTATAATATTGAATGCCTTTATATTCATAAGCCTTTACTTTTATTTGACTTTGAATGTGTTGGCGATTCTTCTGATGTCTTTATCATGATTACTTTCGACTTTCTCTTCGCATTATAATGGTCTCACCACCTAGGGTCTTGGACCTTTCTTTAGGCTTAGAATGATAAGTCTTTATAGATTTATCTATTCCCCTCGCCAAGTCTAAACCCTTTAAGGAATACTATCATCTTTTGGAGATGTGTTACCTTGTTAAGGTTTAGACCTTTTGGAGTGTTCGCCTAATCGTGAGGAACTTGTTACTCGAAGCTTCTTCATCTATAGTGATCGCCTTAAATTCATTCCCTAAACTTCTTGAGTTTGTTTCACCAATTAATTATTACCCTTAATATGGATTCGTTCGCTTTGGGTGTTATTCTCAAACTTTGCCCAACTTATAAGAGAACAACTTCCTTGACGGATCGTTCGCTTTTTGCGTTAGGATTTCTGCCTGATTTTTATATCAGGTGTTATTTGCCTAACAAATTCCTTAGGTCTTTTTGCCTGATTTTGATAATAGGTCTTGTGCCTAACTTTGACGTCAGGTCTTCTGCCTAACTTCGGCGTTAGGTCTTCTGCCTAACCTTGTCGTTAGGTCTTTTTGCCCAATTTGACTATCAGATCTTGTGCCTGACTTTTGGCGTCACGTCTTCTGCCTAACCTTGACGTTAGGTCTTTTTGCCCAATTTGACTATCAGGTCTTGTGTCTGACTTTTGGCGTCAGGTTTTTTGTCTAACCTTGGTGTTAGGTCTTTTTTCTGATTCGGTCGTCAGGTCTTTCGCCTAATTTTGACTTTAGGTCTTTGTGTTGCCTAAATTTTGTGTCAGGTCTTTTGCCTAAATTCGACATTAGGTCTTTCGCCCAATTTTGATATCGGGTCTTTTGCCAAACCTTGGTGTCAGGTCTTTCGCTTAAATTTGACTTTAGGTCTTTTGTTTTGCCTAACTTTGGTTCTACGTCTTTCGCCTGATTCGGTCATCAGGTCTTTTATTTTGCTTAACTTTGGTGCTAGGTCTTTCGCTTGATTCAGTCATCAGGTCTTTCGCCCAATTTTGTTATCGGGTCTTATTGTCTTCATTTTGGTTCGAGTGGCCATGCTTTATGAAGGAATGATTAGCTTTTATTGACATAACATTTTGCTTACAACCTTAAATGTTCAGAGTTGAATGGACGGGGTAACCTTTCGCCTTCTGTGGTTTCCAAATAGTAAGATCCTGGGGCGAAAATCTCTACTACCTTGTATGGTCCTTCCCATTTAGCTGAAACCTTGTTCTGGTTGTCCAATCTCGTGAATTCATTCCTTCGCATAACCATCTCTCCCACGAAAAATTGGCGAGCGCTGACTTTTCTGTTGAAGTATCGGGCGGTCGCCAGTCACATTTTAGCTTGGACGTTTTCTGATTGCCATTGCTTTTCTTCTGCAAGATCGAGGTCGGTTCTACGCTCGATTTCATTTGCTTCAGTGGTGTAGGATTCTGTGGGTAGACACCGCTATTTCGGCAGGTGGCACTGCTTCTGATCCGTACACTAAACTGAATGGTGTTTCTCCAGTAGCTGTTTTGGGTGTTGTTCGAATAGCCCATAATACGTTTTCCAGCTCTTCTGCCCAGTTTCCTTTGAATGCTTGAACCCGTTTTTTGAGTCCTGCTAGGACAACTTGGTTGGCTGCTTCAGCTTGTCCATTCATTTGAGGATGATGCACTGAGCTGAACCTATGATCGATATGGTATTCTTCGCAAAGCCACTTAAGTTCTTTTCCTACGAATTGTGGACCATTATCACTTATGAATATATGGAGAATGCCAAATCGTGAAAATATGTTGATCTTCAAGAACTTGATCACTTGGAATTCAGTTGTAGGGGCCAAATCTTTCGCCTCTATCCACTTGGTGAAGTAGTCAATAGCCACTATGATATGAGTACGTTGCCCAGTACTGATGGGAACGGGGCCCAATATAGCTATTCCTCATTGAGTGAAAGGTCAGGCGCCCGCCATTCGGGATAGCAGTGTTGGTGGTCGACCAGATCGTGGTGCGATATGTTGATAAGTCGCTCACTTCTGTTTTAATTCTGCCGCATCTTTACCCAAGGTTGGCCAATAGTAGCCTAATCTGAAGATTTTTCGTGTCAATGAGCGTGCACCTTCATGGCATGCGGCAACTCTTTCATGAGCTTCACGGAGAACCCTTTCTGTCTCGGGATGAGAGATGCACCTTAGATAGGGAGTTGAATATCCTCGCCTATAGAGCTCTCTATCTATGAGATGATAGCTTGCTGAGAGACGCCTTATCCTTGTGGACTCACCTTCGTCTTTTGGGAAAATTCTATCTTTCAAGAAGTTCTGGAATGGAGTCATCCAAGTTACTTGCCCTTGAATATTGAAGACTTCTGCTCTGTTGTCGAGAACTGAATATAAGGTTTGTTCCAGAAATTGCACGTTCTTAGTTCTTGTTCCTCCGAACGCCAGCTTGCTCAGAGAGTCTGCCATCTGGTTCTCTTGGCGAGGAATAGACTCAATCGCGAAAGTTGGGATTTCAACGATGTGTTTCTTAGCTATTTCAAGGTATTTCTTCATATTTTCCCCATTTGCTTCATAAGTGTCATTAACCTGATTGACAATTAGCTCGGAGTCGCTTTTTGCCCTCAGTGGTATTATGTCCATTCCTTTATCAGGTCTGAGTCCAGTGATAAGAGCTTCATATTCGACCTCGTTGTTGGTCGCCTTAAATATAAGGGTGATTGCATACTTCAAAGGCTCGCCCTCAGGGGGATGAGAATCAGTCCTGCCTCCAAGCCTTCTCTTGAAGAAGATCCATCTGTATAGAGTTCCCAGCATTGGATTGTGTCTGCTGATGAACTTGGCCTATTTTCTGCTTCTGCTTGACCATCTCCTATGCTTTCTACTATAAAATTTGTCAATGCTTGACATTTTATGGCCGTTTTCGGCACAAATTTGATCTTGAACTCGCTGAGCTCGATCGCCCATTTGACCATTCTTCTTAATGAGACTAGCTTCAGCAGGAAGTGTTTGAGAGGCTGGTTGGTGAGAACTGTAATGGCGTGCGCGTCGAAGTATGGTGTTAACTTTCGAGCAGCAATAACTAAGGCATATAGATACTTCTCAATCTGGACATATTTTATTTCAGCTGAATTAAACATCTTGCTAACAAAATACACTAGACTCTGCAAATTTTCTTCTTCTCTTATTGAGACGGCAATGGTTGCGACCTCGCTAATGCTTAAATAAAGGAAAAGTTGCTCGCCAGGAATAGGTTTCGCCAGAGCCGGGAGTGTTTGAAGGTGTTTCTTTAAGGATTAGAAGGCATCCTCGCACTCCGACGTCCACTCAAACTTGAGGTTGACCCTGAGAGTCTTGAAGAACGGAAGTGACCTGTCACTCGCCTTTGAAAGGAAGCGATTGAGTGCGGCCAGGCGGCCATTCAGACATTAGACCTCCTTCTGGAAAGTTGGTGACTTCATCTCCTCGATGGCTTTGAGCTTTTACGGGTTCGCCTCAATTCCTCGCTCGCTTACCATGAATCCCAGAAATTATCCAGACTTGACTCCGAAGGCACACTTTGCTGGGTTCAGGCGAACACTGTGCCTTCTCATGCACTCGAATGCTTCTTGAAGGTCTTCTGTGTGAGGACTTCCCTTAATCGTTTTGACGAGCATGTCCTCCACATAAGCCTCCATGTACCGCCCCAGCATGTCTTGAAACAGGCGGTTTACCATTCGCTGATAGGTCGCCCCGACATTGATTAGCCTGAAGGGCATCACTTTGTAGCAAAGCATATCTCCGTCTGCATCATAATCGGATTGTAGCCTGAATAGGCATCCATGAAGCTCAGCATTTCATGACCAGAGGTTGCGTCGACCAACTGATCAATTCGAGGAAGGGGATAGGAATCCTTCAGGCAAGCTCTGTTCAAGTCGCGGAAGTCGACGCACATTCTCCACTTGCCGTTTGATTTTTTTGACAAGAACTGGGTTGGCGACCCAGCTCTAAATTCTCACCTCCATGACAAAGTCGGCTTCGATCAGCCTTCCTACCTCCTGTCTAATCGACAAACGCTTGTCTGATCCGAATGACCTTCTTTTCTGAGGAATTGGCTTTATCGAGGGATCTATCCTTAGCTCATGAGAGATGATGTCGGTGTTGATACCAGGCATGTCGCTGGGTTTCCAGGTGAAAAGTTCTTTGAATTCCTTCAATAGGGCAGTCATGGCATTTTTCTGGTCGTCGTTCAAGGTGGTCACAATGTGCACCTTCTTATCTGGACCATCAATTTCGACCTCTACTAACTCCTCCATTGGTGCTGGTCGAGCCAGGTCCTCACGAGGGTCGACCTCTGTCTCGATGCCGAAGGTTTCCCTTTGATTCTTAATGCGTAGGCAATTCACGTAGCATTGCCGTGAGGAGGGTTGATCGTGACGAACTTCTCTGATCCCAGTGGGTGTGGGGAACTTCATCTTTTGGTGGAATGTGGAGGCCACAATGTCATGGGAATTGATTGTGGTTCTCCCCAGGATGACATTGTATGATGTTGGCGAGTCGACCACTAAGAAGGTGATCGATGCCTTGATGTTCTTCCATGATTCGCCCAGAATTACCGGCAGGGTTATGGCTCCCAGCGGATAAGTTGTTCTCTCAGCAAAACCGATCAGTTGAAAATCAACTCTCTTAAGGTCACGCTTGGATTTGCCCATCTTCTCAAAGGCGTCCAAAAATAGGATATCTGTCGAGCTTGCTCCGTCGATCAGAATTCTCTTAATGTCACAACAGTCGACTTCGATTGTGATAACTAGTGCATCATTATTAGGGGTGGTGACATGTGCCAAGTCATCTTCAAAGAATGGAATGACAATGTCTTCTTCGGGTCGATGTCACTTTCCCAGCTAAACAGCTGTAGATATCTGAGTTGCATAGACCTCTCTTGCATGCGACCCCTCGCCTCCGACACCAAAACCTCCAGCAATAAGGTTGATCACTCTCCTGCTCTAGAATGAGCCAGATTGCTCAGGCGGAGCTGGCGAATGGTTTCTACATGGTGGCGTTCGACTCCTGTCTCGTCCAGCCACAAACTCTTTCAACATTCCTCTCTGTATCAGCTTTTCGATGTCGCGCTTGAGGATGTGACAATCATCGGTCTCATGGACTTTGCACTTGTGATATCTGCAATAGATTTCGGTGTCCATCCCCATGGGATTAGCACTCTTGCGGGGCATCGGTGACCTTACCAGAGACTTTCTTTCCATCTCGACTAGTACCGTCGAGATCTGCCTGTTTAAAGGCGTGAAATACTCGGGGACCTCTAGATGTCTAGGCCATGGGTTTTCTGTTTGGGGCTTGATGTCTTGTCCTTCCTACCATCGTGTCGAGGCTCAGGAACCACCCTTAGCAAGGTTGTTAGGAAATTGGCTTCAGTGTTCGCCCTCTCAAGGTCTATAAAACCTTTCGCCCTTGCTGCCAGCTCTTCCATCGTTTCTATCTCCTGCACGTGGTAGCTGTTGCGCAGTTTACTCGAGGCTTTGTTCACCAAAGCTAGAATTATCTCCCCATCTGCAACCCGACGATCTATTTATGTGACGTCTTTATGAAAACACCCGTAATAGTCAGCCAGTGATACTCCTGCTTGTTGCTTAACTGCGTCCAAGGTGACCATACTTTTCAGAAGTTGGCGCTCGCCCATGTATCGTTCCAGGAATTTGCTTTTGAGCTCAGCCGAGGTCCCTATTGATCCTACAGGGAGGTCGAAGAACCAAGACGACGCCGAACCTGAAATGGTCGACGAAAATAACAGGGTTAAGTGATTCAGACGGTCGACTTACCCAACAGAGAGGCTTCATGCTTATTAACATGTATAATGGGGTCGCCTCCACCACTGTACTCGGGGATGGCCCTGGCGACGACATCTTTTGGGATCTTGATGGCGACCAAGTTAGTGGTGAAGGGATGAGTTGATCGTTCCCTAAAGAGAGGCGCAATGGTCCCTCGCCGTTCCTGGAGCCTTTTACTGATAAGCTTCTCAACTTGGTCAAGAGTGCACTGGTTCTGCTGCCCTCCATTCGGTATGGAACTTGATGGATTGGCAGAATAGGTAGTTGTCGGCGGCTCAATGGAAGTCGAAGGTAAGGACTCGTGTCCCGAGGTCATCTCTTGATCTTCTTGAGGGGCTGTGGTGCCCTGATTTCCATTTTCTGTTGGCCTTGGCCTTGCGGCTGCGGGGCGAGGATTTTCCTGAGGAGCAGGGGCTTGTCTGCGAGCCTGTCCTAAGATGGTCTCCAGGAGTGATATCATCTTCGGGGTCAACTGGATGTTTTCCCCAGACACATGGACGGTTCACGGTGCTGGAGTCTCTGTGGCGTTTGGAACGGGGGTCGGTCTGGAAGTGCCGACGTTTTCTCATGCCGGCCTTGGGGGGACTGCATTAGGGACTGCTTGGCTAACAGGTTCTTGGTGGATCTAAATCTCCTGGATGCTGACTTGGCAGTGGATTGAATTCCAAAGGATGGATGAAGATCGCTCTCGCCTTAGCTCCGATGAACCTGCATGAAGGGGATCGCAACAGAGGGGGTGTCTTTGGGTCTCTCTCCGATGCTTAAATGAGTATACTGTGTGTATGAACTCATAACGTAACGAACGTATTGAAAAGTAGAGGTATTTATAGAGTAAAGAGACCAAACTGTTATAGACAACAGAATATCTTAGTGAATATTGTGTTGGTGAAGATTAGGATAGCAGATATTACGGTTATGGCGTAATATTGCAGTTACCGTATGTAATCTTTAGAGAATATGTGCCCGAGATACGTGGGATATCGTGGCCATATCTTTAATGACGGTTGGTGGGACTAGAGATGAGAGGTTAGACTCTCTTGGACGAGCACTCCTATGGCGAGCAGTAGGAGTCTGTGACCTTGGTTAATGGCGACCGGTGATGGAGCTTTTGGCGCCTACTTTGGCTTGGGTTCGATACTGGACCGCTTTATGAGAGCCAGATCAACCTTAATATGGGTTGGCCCGGTTCGGATGATATGGGTTTTACCCCCTGCAAAGTTATTGGGTCTCTTGGGCATTTTCCATATTGGGTTGTCACTATCAATACCCAACACAAAGCAGAGGTAATATAATCAAGTTTAGTCCACTCTTGTTGTAGTGTTCAAACAAAATAAAAAAAAAAATATAAGCTGATTATGTTCTAATCATTGTTTTATATATAGATTGATACTACTTCTCACATGGCAAATGTTGCGCCTAGACCAATCGAGAAGCCTAATGCCTCATTGCAGATCGACCCGAATGTGGGTTATTTTTCAAATGGTTATCCATTTACGCATAGCAGATTTTGTCAAATCGGTCAGTTTAAAAAAAACTAAAATAAAAAACACTTCAAAAAAAGCGAATCGAAAATCGACTTATTTAAAAAAAAAACGTATGGTTCACACCGGTTTACATCGATTCAAACATTATTGCTATGCAAAACATCTTTTAGCTGAACCAACCGGACAAGTGTCCAGTTTCCGGTCGGACCGTCGATCCGGTCCAGTTCTGATAACACTTGCTTATTACTTCGGCCACTACACAAATCATCACTCTAGGGGACCAACTCACATGTACACTCAACCTCACATTCAAATCACCTACAGACGCCACCTTCAAATTTTGGACATAAATTTTAAAAAAAATAAGTGGGGGGCAGCCCCTACGCCCCTATGGAACATTTAGCTACCTAAGGTAGCGAGAGGACTTATTTCGCTATTTTGGCTAGCGAGTGAACAATTTCTTTACTTGGGGTAGCGAAAACGAAATAGGTGCTCCCCCAATCAGCGCCTAACATTTTTCTAAAATCTTTTTCTCCGTACCTACTTTTCTCAATTTGTTTTTCTAACATATATACTTTTTGAAAAAAAAAACTTATAATTATAATACTTAAGAGTTTCATAAATAATTAAAAAAAATTATAGATGTAACCACATTATTTTCGATTTCCATAGGAATGGAAATCTATAATTATCACATTTTTTATTATATTTTTTGTATATTTTTTAATTGAAATATTATTTTTTATAATATAAAGAGATACTCTCAAGTAGATTCACAATGGTTAGGGTATGGTATAGTTATGTCAAATACCATAACCATACTGTTGGATCTTGATGTTTCTTGAGTTCTCCAAACTCTCCTTTCTGGGTGCTCTAACGACCTGCAAGAAGGAAATCTCAGGGTTTCCCCTTTGTTTCCCCTCTGATGCTTAAGTTAGCCGAAGTTTATTATAATTGTAGGTAAGGTATAAAATGTTGTAGCGTTAGTTTGAAGTGAAGAGGAGTGGAGGTATTTATAGCCTTCACCCTTCACCTGATTTGGGTTGGATATTGACCATAGTTATCGTAGGTGGCGTCTAGTTGGCTGACTGGGCTAATCTCGAACAAAGTATTGTCTAGTGTCTCGTGCCTAGTGGGATTGTACCTTGTGCCAGACCTCCACTCCAGGCGTGCTAGTAGCCCATTCCTCTTTGTCGGACCTCGAGTCTAGAACCTGTCAGAAAGCTGGAATATTACTAGATGGCACGTCATTGACGCTCTTGGCGCGCCCTTAATAGCGCACTCCTAGATGATGGGATTCTCACTTGGGCGTGAAGCCCACTTGCCGAGGTCCAAAAAGGTAGGATCCATCATCTGCCCGCGAAGCTCAATATAAGTGTCACTCATGTTGGGTTTGTCAAGTACTATCTGTCTAGAGCTACAACTCTCCTTGGGTTGTCCGCGAACCCGAACCTGTTTGATGCTCTAGGTGATGAGCGCACCCTTTGAGGGTCGGTTTAGGCTTTCCTTGTTTGAAATTCAAATTTCGAATTTCGCATAGGAGCGGGAAGTAGCCGTTGCTTCTGGACCGTTGGCAACCCTTAACTTCCCGAGGATGTTTCATCCAATCATCACCCTTAGGGGTATGGTGACCATTCACCTCCCCGAGAGATCTCTTCTATAAATAGGCCCATCCTCCATCACTTCATCACTTTTACCTCTCGGTTCTCTCTAGAATTCCAGCATTTTCCTTCGGTCGCCTTTGATTTTCCAGTCGCTCTTCAAAATAGCTCGTTGTTCTCCTTTCGAGTCGAGCCTCTACCCCCGTCGTGAGCGGCTTCTCTCTTCAATGGTGAGCGGATCGATAGAAGGTGAGGCGAACGTCTTCTTTCCTCCTGGTTTTAATGACCTTAAACTCATTTATATCTCTTGGTCTATCTTACATAGAGCTGTAGATGAGTCTTGTATGAGCGACGTCTTAGCGTCTCGCTTTCCCATCCCGGATGAGCATGATCCTGAGAATGCTCATCCTATTTCTAAACCGGGTAAAGGCGGGGAAAGCATCTATCACCTTCAGATAGATGTTGGGCTGAGGTTTCCGATCTGTCCATACCTAGCCGAAGCCTGTCGCTAATACGGCGTCTCCCCTACCCAATTTTCCCCAAACTCCATTCACACCTGGGTAGGCTTTAGGTGTTTGTGTGAGAGGAGGGGTTAAACAGATTCCTTATTCTTGTTTCACCATTTTTATAGGATAGACTCGAATCGCTTTGGCATTTTTAACTTTGTCATCCGCTTTCTTGAAAACAAATTCCAGACCTGGAAATCCGCATGGCCTTTAATCACTAGTTTTAGGACAATGAACTCAAATTGGAAGGATTCTTATTTTTTCTTCCAAGGGGGAGTTCCTTGGTGTATTACTTCCAAGGCGCTCTGCGGCCCTTATACGATGAATTATCCCCTTGGGATGAGGAGTCCCTCCACCTGGTGTACGCCGATAATCTCGCTGGGCGCGCCTCTTGAATATCCAAAGAGACCACGGAGGAGGATCTCTTTAACGCTGGCATTTCTCTAGTCAAGCATCACTCTTACAATACACGGGTAATAACTTGTTTCATTTCCTTTTGTAGAAAAAAATATTTCGCGCGCTGACCTTGCGCTCGCTCTACCGGTTGAACAGGATTTGGAGCCACTCCCAAGCAAGGCCCCGAGCGACGCCGCAGAGGGCTCTAAGAAAAAAAAGAGACAATCTTCCAAAAAGAAAGCGCGCCCTGAGGATGCGGTAGATCCACTCTTCGCGGATCCACTAACCCTAAGCCCTGCTTCTCAATAGGCGGTGACTCTTTACAAAGGTGCGGCCCCTTACTCTTGCTATTGCGACGATTCCCTTTTAGCTAAAAGGTTAAATATTCTACATACTAAGAAGTGGGGCGCACCTGTTGTGACGGATTCGTGGATAGCTTGGACTTATCATGTCTTCTCTGATGGTACTTCCACAGGAAAAAGCGTTAGGAACAACGAATCTATGTACATAGGGAGTCCACCTCGGGGGCGGATAGGGTGCTGCCCCCCGCTGTCCCTCTCGATCTAGAGACGCCTTTTCCCCTACCCAGCGGTCAAGAGGGGCTCTATAGGTCGTACGCAGGTCCGGCGTTTGACCTGCATCGAGACCTCAAAGTGGACAAACTCCTTGGGTGGGTCTCTCATGAGGATCCAGGCGGTGCGCCTTGGACTCCTTGTGATCGTCTCCAAGATGTTCCCCTGTTGAGGGGGAACAATTTGCTGGACCCTAATTTGGGTCTCCATCTTTTAACTGGCGCATGTTCTTCTGCCGACCGTTCGCCTATCGACAAGTCTAGTGGCGCTCTGGATAACCTCGTGCGCCAGGGCTTGACCTTGTCCTCACATGTACCTTTTCTTTCCCCATAAGTCTTCCAATATTTTTCTAAGTGTATATTTTTCTAACATCCTATTTTAGGTTTTACCGTTGCAACTCCAAATGGGTAGCGCCATCGTGGAGCTTTCCGAGGAGAGAGAAGCCACTACTGTGCAGCTCAGGCGGGTCAAGGAATTGGAGGTACAGCTTGAGTGCGCCCAGCGTAAGGTGACTATTGAGAGAGATGCTAGGGATGAGCTGGAGCTCGAGGCCTCTCGCCACGCTCAAGAAATGGTAGGGGTTCAAGCCAAACTGGTCGATGCAGCGAAGGCGCATGTGAAGGTGTCTGAGGCGACCAGTAAGGTCATGGATCTTTTTAAGCAACTTGAGCTGGAGAGTAAGTCGGCCTCTCTAGAGCCTCTCTAGAGCACTGCGCCATTAAGGTTGAACAGCGCGCCAAATAGGCGGAGCAGGAGGTCTCGCTCCTCAAGAGGGAAGTTCTCAAGCGCCTCTACGAGGTTGTTGAAGAGTTCAAGAATAGCAAGGCCTTTGATACAACAGCGGGATTATGGAGTCGCCGCGCTTAGTGGATGCCTTTGCAGAGATTCGTAAGCATATTTTGGGTACTATGCTGATTTCCCTATTGTGACGCTTCCCTCCTTTGCTTAATTCCTAGATTACGAGGCTAGGGTGCAGGCGTCCAAAAAACGAAGGATTGATGCGGAGGCGGCCCAAAAGAAAGCAATGGAGAAGGATCATAACTCCTGGGACGAAGAAGAAGATGAGTCGCCAGTATCCTCTCCTCTTCGCCGCTCCAAGCGCGCCCCTCTTCCTGCCTCCGAGCCTATGTTGCATGATGCTTCATCTGGGGTGCCTTCCTTGCCTGAGGCTGAGGAGACCCCTTCAGGCGAGTCATCAGACCTGCCTCCTTTGCCTGAGAACGAGGCGATCCCTCCAGGCGAGTTGTCAGGCCTGCCTCCTTTGCCTGAAGTCGAGGTGCCTGTCTTACCTGCTCTTCCTACCGAAGATCCCCCTTCTGATGTAATTGAACTTATACTTTTTTTTTTATTTTAGCAAGTCCTCTTTTAGTGAGGCCATATTTGTAATGACTAGGGCGTTCGCCCTTATGGATTTCTTACTCCTTTCCATTTTATTTTGGACAAGTGTTTTGTCACATTATTTCGCCTTAATTTTGTCTTGCTCTGAACGCCTTTATCATTCTATGCATACGATTCATTTTTGGCCAAGTACCCGTATTATGGGGCGGCGCTTGATACAATATTTTGTTAAACATTGTAAATGCCTAAGTACCATTTTTGATAACCTAGTAACGTCTAAGAATAGAACTTTTTCAAGTGTTCTGCATTGAAGGTATTCTTCAAATTTCTTCCATTCTCATCTTCTAGTATGTAGACATTTGGATGGGGAATGGCGATGACTTTATATGGTCCTTCTCATTTTGGTGATAGCTTATTGATTTTATCCTGATGGGCAAACTCGTTCTTTCTCCATACCATCTCTCCCACAAACAATTGCAGAGCGGAGACTCGCCTGTTGTAGTATCGGGCTGTGGCGAGACGCGTCTTTCCTTGAAGCTGTTCAGATGCCCATCTCTTTTCATCCGCCAAATACAATTCCATACGCCTATGGGCCTCATTCGTTTAGTCAAATTGTTTTATTTTGTACGAGGGGACTACTATTTCAGTTGATGCTACCGCCTCTGAGCCGTATACCAAGGGAAAAAGTGTCTCCCCTGTTGCCTGATTTGGCGTAGTTCGAAGCGCCCAAAGGACGTTTTCTAACTCTTCAGTCCACCTTCATTGCAAGGAGTCTAATCTCTTTTTCAATATGTTCATAATTGTTTTGTTGGCCGCCTCAACCTGTCCATTCGCTTGTGCATGCCTTACTGAGGCATGCCTAGGCTCTCTCTTCAATTCCTGACAAACCCAGTTTAGCTCTTTTTCCGCGAATTGAGGTCCGTTGTCACTCACGAGCACACTTGGGATTCCATATCTAGAGACAATTCTAGATTTTAAGAACTTGATCACTTGGAATTCTACATTCGACGCTAATGCCTTCGCCTAGATCCACTTGGAAAAGTAGTCGATCGCTACTAGGACATAGGTGCGTTGTTTGGACCTAGGGAGTGGTCCTACCATGTCGATTCCCCATTGCGCGAATGGCCATGCGGCGCTGATGGAGGTTAGGTCCGCTGGGGGCGCTATGCTTGAACTGTATTTCTGACACGACTCGCATCTCTGAACCATCTCCTTCGCTTCTTTATTCATGGTAAGCCAATAATAGCCTTGATTGAGTATTTTTCGGATAACGGATCTGGGTCCCTCATGACAAGCAGCATATCCTTGATTAAGTATGGTGACTGTTTATGGATGGGCGACGCATCTGAGAAAAGGTGTGGAGAACCCCTTTTTGTATAATGTTCTGTCAATAATCTTAAAACATGGGGCCAGCCTTAGTAACCCCTTTTTGTACAATGTTGGATCTTGATGTTTCATGAGTTCTCCAAACTCTCCTTTCTGGGCGCTCCGACGACTTGCAAGAAGGAAATCCTGGGGTTTCCCTTTTGTTTCCCCTCTGATGCTTAAGTTAACCGGAGTTTATTATAATTGTATGTAAGGTATAAAATGTTGTTGCATTAGTTTAAAGTGAAGAGAGGTGAATGTATTTATAGCATTCGCCCTTAACCTGATTTGAGTTGAATATTGACCATAGTTAACCTAAGTGGTGTTCGGTTGGCTAAGTGGGCTAATCTCGATCAGAGTGCTTCCTGGTGTCTCGTTCCTAGTGGGATTGTGCCTTGTGCCGGATCTCCACTTCAGGCGTGCTAGTAGTCTATTCCTCTTTGTCCGACCTCGAGTCCAGAACCTGTCAAAGGACCAGAATATTCCTAGATGGCGTGTCATTGACGCTCTTGGCGCGCCCTTAATAGCGCGCTCCTAGCTGATAGGCTTCGCACTTGGGCCTGAAGCCCACTTGCCGAGGCCCAAAAAGGCAGGATCCATCACATACCATATTTTTAAATTGCATATCATAATTATAACCATTACGAGTACAATTTTCAATACCATAACCATATCCATAACTGTGGTTATTAACCACGGTTTTAACCGTATACTCATATTTATTACCACATGTTAAATGTAATAAAACATTATAAATGTTATCTTAATAAATACATGAAGTTATGTCATGTTGGATCGTGAAATCCTGGATGCTGATCTGGCAGTGAATTGAATGCCAGACAAGGTTGGGATGACGCTTCAGCTCCAACTCCGGTGAACCTGCAAGTAGGGGAGCGCAACAGAGGGGGTGTCTCTGGGTCCCTCTCCGATGCTTAAATGAGTATATGTGTGTATAAAACTCAAAACGTAAAGAACGTATGTAAAGCAAGGGTATTTATAGGGTAAGAGAGATAGAACCGTATAAAGGCAACTGAATATCTTAGTGTATATTGAGTTGCTGAAGATTCGGATCGTGGGATATGGCAGTTACTGCGAGATATTACAGTTACCAAATCTAATCTTTAGTGAATATGTAACTGAGATACGCGGGATATCTTGGCCACTCTGTTATTAACGGTTTAGTGGGACCAGAGGAGAGAGGCAGGGCTCTCTTCGGGGCGAGCACTCTCATGGCGAACAGTGAGAGGTCACGGCCTGGTAAAGAATGGCGAGCACTCATGGTGTCCTCAGAGGCTTTGGGCTCGGTTCTGGGCCATTCTATGGAGGCCGGTCCGGTTCGAATGTTATGGGTTTACCCCTCTATAGTTATTGGGCCTTCGAGGCCTTTTTTCCCTACTGGGCTGTCACTATCGATATCCAACATTTGCCCCCGAAGCTTGATTGAAGTCTCTTCAGTCGAGCTTTATTTCCTGGTAGGATTTTAGATAGTGACGTCTTAGATTCGGTTTTCTTCGTTTCTTGTACTGGTTCATGACCTTTGAGGCATTTTGAGCCTGTTTGGCGAGCAGTTTTTTCTTCGCTCAAAGCTGAAAAAATATCCTTTCTTTTATTCCCCTTTGGCGATCACTCGAGGTAATCTAGGTTTATGAAAGTCTATCTTTCTTGGCTAGGCGATCACTACCTGCCCGAGGTACTTCTGATAGCGCTTATTAGTGCGCTGGCGACCCTCTTGTCTCCTTAGTGGACTTGTTAGCATTTAATAACTGCACAGTTGTCCAGAAATCGAACGGTCACTTGAGGCACGCCTGACATTTACTTTTCCGTAAACCTAGGGTAGTCTGACAGCTGTCTGCACCAGCCAACCGTTTGTATCCCCGAGGTGTCTCTTGGAATTCTGACATTGCTTCGGTTTTTTCCAAAAAGGTGCAATTATTCTCCGTGTCGCTTCGATTCGTCCGTGGCGGTTACTCCTTTTTGGGCTTATATAAGAAACGTCAGTTTCTCTGTTTTGTTCTTTACGCTTATTCACTCTTCCAAATTTCCAGAGCCTCTTTGCGTATCCCTCTCCTTTTTCTTTCAATCCTCTTCAGTTCTCCTTTCGACCATTTCCATGGCCCCCAGAAGTCAGAGAGTCAAACACATGGCCATCAAGGGTGCTAACAAAGTCAGCGCCCCTCAGAAGGTCAGTGTTCCCTTGACCATTAGGGATGAAGTTGTGCCCTCCTCAGCGGGGAAACAGCCTGACGTGGGGAGGTCCGCGGCCACCCCAGTGGTGGTAGATGGGCCTGTGCTTCAAACGCCCATCTTTTCTCCGAAAGGTAAATCCATGTTCTTTCGACGCTCTATTTTGGTGATATCCCCTGCTGTTCTTTGCTTTTTATGTTTATCATTGCAATATTTGAATTTGTTCGAGTAGACGTCAAGCCTAATGAATTGAAGCCGGCTTATTTTAAGACCGTGGTGGCGCTCGGTGGCTTCAGCGTGGAGGATGCTCCTAGGTATCCTGGCTTAGGTCTGCATTTTCCTCACGACGGAGAGGTTTACATTTATGTGGCCCAGATCGATGCTGGGTTGCGTTTTCCTCTCTGTGAGGATTTACAGACCTTGTGTCAGTTTTACGGGATTCACCCCACGCAGCTTGTTCCGAATGCCCTCAGGATGTGGGTCGGTTTCAAGTTCCTGTGCTTACACCAGGAATGGGTGTATTCACTGGCCTTGTTCCGGTGTTTCTTCCGACTGGCAGCAGGGGCAAACCACCTCCACCACTTCCAATCCCGCTGGCCGAAATTTTCAGAGTGGGGAGGCCCTCAGGGATGGGTTTGGAACGTCCATGTCCGCCTGGTCGATGATTTCCGGGCCACTAACTCCAACTACAAGAAGTTTTACTTCTTGTACAAGGGGGGTGTACCCTGGAAATTGTTTGCTCCGGACAAGGATTTTCCTCCCTCCTTTGAAGAATTGTCAGGGAGTGACCGGAATGCCATCGACGACCTGTACCGGCTGCATCGGTCATCCCAGTTCAAGTCCATCCGCTCAGTGGCGGAGACTACTGAGAATGCCCTTGAGATGGCGGGCATTCATCAAGCCACGCCAATCTTTGATGATTGGGTAATTCTCTAACTCTTATCTTGTCTTATCACTTGTAGGCAAAGTCGTAAGCAAGAGCCGAAAACTGATAGGTCTCTTTGATGACCAGGAATCGGCGGGGTTGTCCCCCGACCAGGTGCTGCTGAGCTCTCCTCCTACCCCCTCTAGGCGATCGTCCAAGAGGAAACCAGAGGAGGCCCTTCCTTCGGCCCCTGCTGGCCCTTGCCAGCGAGGTATGTTATTTCACATTGCATTATTTCCATATTCCACCTTGTTTCTAAATTCCCTGCGTTTGTTTGACGCGACTTTCTTCTTTTTGTTTCGCAGAAGAGTCCACGGTTGACGTGGTTCGAGACCCTTCTCCTCCACCTGCCAAGAAGGTCCGGAGTGAGGAGCAGACGGCTGTTGAACAGCATCCTCCTCCTCCTGAGGGTCCTTCCACTGGCAAAGGGAAGGCTCCTGCTTCGGCAGTCATCCCTCCTTCCCCCCAGGGGCCTACGGCTGGCCAGGGGAAGGTTTTATCTTTGGCGCCCCCACCTCCTACGGTGTCCGCGGTCCCCCCGAAGGAGTCTGGGACCCATAAGAAGGGTTCTGATGCCCCCAGCTCCTCAAGGGTTCCTGGGGAGGAGTATTGCTCCATGGCGAGCTTGTTCCAGCCGCTCAAGGCTGCGAACTCTCGGGGTGCTTGGTTCCCTTGTGTGGACCTTTCGAAGAAGGGGTGCCCTGCCCAGAAGAGCCTCCGGGGTAGCCCAGACTTGTGCATGCGGCTCCTTGATGGGATAATTCCTCCCAAGGACCGTTCGTCCGTCCCCACGGAGCTTCCTCAGATCGAGGGGTTCCTTCGGTCTCACTACGAACGAGTCGCTCTGGTAAGGCCTCGTTTCTTTTTCCTCTTTCTATAGTCGTTCCCTTTTGTTCGTGTCCTGACAATTCTCATTTTTCTTTTGTTGTCAGCTCGTTCGGGAAGAGGTGATGATCGGCCGTGTCTTCGTCGAGCTCGCCGGCAAGCATTCAGACCTGCTTGTCGAGCTGGAGCAATACCGGAGCACGGGGATCTCCCCTGGGCAGCTGGAGGCTATCAAGACGACTGCTAACGCGGCGATCGCCTTGGTAGACAATGCCCGGTCAGAGTATTTCAGCAAGGAGCAGCGCCTCCTTGCTGATATCAAGTGGAGGGAGGCCGACGTGGCGGCTGCCCTTCAGAATTTTGAAGCCCTTCATCGGTGCCTTGATGAAGGAGAAGCGGTCCGGGCTCGCCTAGAGGCTGAGTTGAAGGAGGTTCGCGCTCAGCTGGCCGAGTCGGACGCTCTTCGGGTCGCCGCTGAGGCGCAAAGGGCCGCTGCTGACGCCCAGAGGGATGCTGCTGAAGCCAGGGGGATCGCCCTGGAGGAGGAGAAGAACCGTTTGGTTGATCAGCTGAAGGCGGTTCTTTCACCCCAAGCCGTGGTTGAGGAGTTCAAGGCCTCCGAAGACTTTGAGGACCATGCCTTGAAGGTGATGAAGTCGCCGATTGCCGATTTTCTTCAAGACCTGGTGGAGGAGGTCCAGGCGGTCGACCCCAACTTTCCTTTTGGGGAAGTTGCATCCTTGAAGAGCTTCTTGCGAGGTCGCCCTTCTCGGCCCGCTGTTGCTGAAGAGGCTGCTTCTGGAGGCGAGCCCAGTACTCCTGCCCCCGAAGGCGAGCAGAGCACCCTTGCCCCTGAGGATCCCAAAGCTTGAAGTCTCCAACTCTTTGGCGACCGTATTTATTTTTATCTTTTTTAGATAGATGTCTTTGTAATTTTCGTTTTGGTTTGTAATTACTTTCTTAAGACTTGGGTTTTTGTATTGAATGCCTTTTATATTCATGAGCCTTTTTGAACATGTTTGGCTATTCATCCAATGTCTTAATCATAATTACTCTCCACTTTTTCTTGCTTTGTAATGTCGTCGACCCTTAAAGCCTTAGACCAAGCATAAGTCGAACTTTCTAAAGATAATACTTCTGACACTTAAAAGCATAAACTTCTAAGTTCAAAGAGATATTACATTTTTTGAAGTTTTAACCTTTGAGGTGTTGGCATAATAACAGGGAACTTGTAATTTTTCAGGCTTTATCATCCATAGTGATCGCCTAAAATTTCTTTGGCCTGACTTTGGCGTCAGGGCTTTTATTTTGCCTAACGTTTTGCTAGGTCTTTTGGCCTGACTTTGGCGTCAGGGCTTTTTGTTTTGCCTAACTTTATTGCTAGGTCTTTTGGCCTGACTTTGGCGTCAGGGCTTTTTTGTTTTGCCTAACTTTATTGATAGGTCTTTTGGCCTGACTTTAGCGTCAGGGCTTTTGGCCTAGCCTTGTTACTAGGGCTTTTGGCCTAGCTTTGTTGCTAGGGCTTTTGGCCTGACTTTGGCGTCAGGGCTTTTGGCCTATCCTTGGCGATAGGGCTTTTTGGCCTAGCTTTGTTGCTAGGGCTTTTGGCCTGACTTTGGCGTCAGGGCTTTTGGCTTCGGCTTGCTTCGAGTAGACACGCTTTATGAAGGAATGGCTTTCTTTTATTGACATAACAGTTCGATTACAAGCTATGCATAAAATCTTCTTAAATGCTCAGAATTAAATGGACGGGGTAACCTCTCGCCTTCGGTGGTTTCCAAATAGTAGGATCCTGGTGCGGCGATCTCTACTACTTTGTACGGTCCTTCCCATTTGGCTGAAAGTTTGTTTTTACTGTCCAGCCTTGTGAATTCATTCCTTCTCATAACCATCTCCCCCACGAAAAATTGGCGATCGCTGACTTTTCTGTTGAAATACCGAGCGGTCGCCAAGCGCATCTTTGCCTGTGTCTTTTCCGAGATTCATCTCTTTTCCTTTGCTAAGTCGAGGTGCGCTCGATCTCATTTGCCTCTGCGTTAAAGTGTAAGACTCTGTGGGTAGGCACTGCTAATTCGGCTGGTGCTACTGCTTCTGATCCGTACACTAAACTGAAAGGCGTTTCTCCTGTGGCCGCCTTAGGCGTTGTTCTGATTGCCCATAATACGTTTTCCAGTTCATCTGCCCAGTTCCCTTTGAATGCTCGAACCCTTTTCTTGAGTCCTGCTAAGACAACCTTATTGGCTGCTTCAGCTTGCCCATTCGTTTGAGGATGATGTACTGAGCTGAAACGATGGTCCACATGATATTCTTCACAGAGCCATTTCAGCTCCTTTCCAACAAATTGCGGACCATTATCACTGATGAGTACCTTAGGAATGCCAAACCTGGAGAATATGTTGACCTGCAGGAACTTGATGACTTGGAATTCTGTTGTCGAAGCTAGAGCTTTCGCCTCTACCCACTTAGTGAAGTAGTCGATTGCCACTATAATGTGAGTACGCTGACCAGTGCTAATGGGAAAAGGACCCAATATATCGATTCCCCATCGAGCGAAAGGTCAGGCACCCGCCATTGGGGATAATAATGTCGATGGTCGACCCAATCGTGGTGCAAACTGCTGGCAAATTTCACACTTCTGTGTTAACTCGGCTGCGTCTTTTCCCAAGGTCGGCCAGTAATATCCCAATCTGAATATTTTCCTGCTTAGTGATCGAGCACCTTCATGGCATGCTGCTGCCCCTTCATGAGCTTCTCGAAGAACCTTTTCCGTTTCAGGATGAGTAACACACCTCAAGTAAGGTGTCGAGTAGCCTCTTCTGTAGAGTTCTCCATCGATGATTAGATAGCTTGCTGCGAGTCTTCTAATCCTCGTGGATTCTCCTTCGTCCTCCGGGAGGATTCCTTCTTTTAAATAACTCTGGAACGGGGTCATCTATGTGACTTGTCCTTGGATGTTGAAGACCTCTGCTCTGCTTTCCATGACTGAACATAGAGCTTTCTCCAGAAATTGTACATCCTGGACTGTCGCCCCTCCGAAGGCTAGTTTACTCAAAGAATCTGCCATCTGGTTTTCTTGGCGAGGAATAAACTCAATCGCGAAATTTGGGATTTCCGCGACCAGCTTTTTGGCAATGCCGAGATATTTCTTCATCTTTTCTCCCTTTGCCTCGTAGGCGCCATTAACCTGATTGACAATAAGCTCTGAGTCACTTTTTCCCTTAAGCGCAGTTATACCCATTCCTTTTGCTAGTCTGAGTCCTGTGATAAGAGCCTCATATTCTGCTTCATTATTGGTCGCTGGAAATGTTAACGCGATCGCGTACTTCAGAGGCTCGCCCTCAGGAAGAATAAGAATTAAACCTGCCCCCGAGCCTTCTTTTGATGAAGACCCATCCGTATAGAGTTCCCAGATTTGATTGTCGTCTGCTGACTGACTTGGCCTGTTCTCTGCTTCTGTTTGACCGTTACTCGTGCTTTCCACTATGAAATCAGCTAGTGCTTGACCTTTGATCGCCGTTTTTGGCGCAAATTTGATCTTGAACTCGCTGAGCTCGATCGCCCACTTGACCATTCTTCCTGAAGAATCTGGCTTCATCAGGAAGTTTTTGAGAGGTTGATTGGTGAGGACCGTGATGTCGTGCGCATGAAAGTAAGGTCTCAGCTTCCGAGCAGCAATAACTAAGGCATAGAGATACTTCTCAATCTGGACATATTTTATTTCTGCTGAGTTGAACATTTTGCTAATGAAATACACTGGACTCTGAACATTATTTTCCTCCCTTATTAAGACAGCACTGGCTGCCACATCGCTAATGCCTAGATAAAGGAAAAGCTGCTCGCCTGGAACGGGTTTTGCTAGAGTTGGGAGTGTTTGAATATGCCTCTTCAAGGACTGGAATGCTTCCTCGCAGTCTGGCGTCCACTCGAACTTGCGGTTGGCCCTCAAGGTTTTGAAGAACGGGAGGGACCTGTCGCTTGTTTTGGAGAGGAAGCGGTTAAGAGCAGCTAGTCGGCCGTTCAGGCACTGGACTTCCTTGTGGCAGGTTGGCGACTTCATTTCCTCTATGGCCTTTAGCTTTTCTGGATTTGCTTCGATTCCTCTTTCACTGACCATAAAACCCAGAAATTTACCGGACTTGACCCCGAAGGCGCATTTGGCAGGATTCAGGCGAACACTGTGTCTTCTCATGCATTCGAAAGCTTCGCGGAGGTCTGCCGTGTGAGGATTGCCCTTAATGGTTTTGACGAGCATATCATCCACGTAGGCTTCCATGTTCCTTCCCAGCATGTCCTGGAATAGCCGGTTCACCATCCGTTGATACGTTGCTCCAGCATTGATAAGGCCAAAGGGCATCACCTTGTAGCACAGAATGTCCCCATCAGCATAGAAAGCTGTGTGAGCCTCATCGTCTGGATGCATTCTGATCTGGTTGTAGCCTGAGTAGGCGTCCATGAAGCTCAGCATCTCATGACCCGAGGTAGCATCGACCAGCTGATCAATCCTCGGAAGGGGATATGAATCTTTGGGGCAAGCCTTGTTCAAGTCGCGGAAGTCGACGCACATCCTCCACTTGCCGTTTGATTTCCTGACCAAAACTGGGTTGGCGACCCAGCTCTGGAATCTTACTTCTCTGACGAAGTCAGCTTCAATCAATCTGCCGACTTCCTGCCTGATCGCCAAACGCTTATCTGTCCCGAATGATCTTCTCTTTTGGGCGATCGGCTTGATGGAGGGGTCTATCCTGAGCTCATGGGAGATAATATCTGTGCTGATTCCTGGCATGTCGCTCGGCTGCCAGGCGAAGAGCTCTTTGAATTCCTTGAGGAGGGCGGTCATGGCCTCCTTTTGATCCTCCTTCAAGGTGATCCCAATGCGCACCTTTTTGTCTGGACCATCGATCTCGACCTCCTCCAATTCCTCCATGGGTGCTGGCCGAGCCAAGTCCTCGCGGGGGTCGGCCTCTGTTTCGATGGCGAGCGCCTCCCTTTGGTTCTTCCTGCGTAAACAGTTCACATAGCATTGCCGCGAGGAAGGCTGATCTCCTAGCACTTCTCCAATCCCGTTCGGAGTAGGGAACTTCATCTTCTGGTGGACAGTGGAGGCCACAATCTTATTTGGGTTGATCGTGGTCCTCCCTATGATGGCGTTGTAGGATGTAGGTGAATCGACCACCAGGAAAGTGACCGACACCTTGATGCTTTTCCACCCCTTGCCAAAAATTACTGGCATGGTTATAGCCCCCAGTGGATAAGTTGTTCTTCCCGCAAACCCGATCAGCGGAAAGTCGACCCTCTTCAGGTCGCGCTTGGACTTGCCCATCTTCTCAAAGGCGTCCAGAAATAGGATGTCTGTTGAGCTGCCTCCGTCGACCAGAATCCTTGCAACATCACAGCCGTCAATATCTGTCGTAATAACCAGAGCATCGTTGTGGGGTGTGGTGACATGTGCCAAATCATCTTCAGAGAATGAGATGACAATGTTCTTTTCCGGTCGGGGCCGTTTCCCCAACTGAACCGCCGTAGAGATCTGAGTGGCGTAGACCTCTCTGGCACTTGACATCTCGCCGCCTGCACCGAATCCTCCCGCAATCAGATTCACTCTCCTCTTGCTTCCAGAAGGCTCAGCTTGATCCGCAGGGGCTGGCGAACGATGTCTCCTGGGGGGCGTTCGACTTCGGTCTCGCCCTGCTATAAATTCTTTCAACATTCCCCCCTGAATCAGCCTCTCTATGTCCCGCTTCAAAATCTTGCAATCGTCTGTCTTATGGCCCTTGCACTTATGGTATCTGCAGTAGCTCTCGACATCCTTGCCCATGGGCAGCCCACCTCGACGAGGCATCGGTGGTCTCGCCAAGGATCTCCTCTCCATCTCGACTAGTACCGCTGAGATCTGCCTATTTAAAGGCGTGAAGTACTCAGGGACCTCTGGATGGCGAGGCACTGGAAGAGACTCGACTCGGGGCTTGCTTTCCTTTCCCTTCTTCTCCTTCTTTACCTCCTTCTTACCATCGCGTCGGGGTTCATGGGTTACCCTTAGCGAGGTCGTCAGGAGGTTAGCCTCGATGTTTGCGCGTTCAAGGTCTATGAAACCTTTTGCTCTAGATGCCAGCTCCTCCAACGTCTCAATCTCCTTCACGTGATAGCTGTTTCGCAGCTTTCTCGAGGCCTTGTTGGCCACGTCCAGACCTCTGTAGAAGGCTCGAATGATCTCCCCATCCGAGATTCGGCGATCTAATTCTGTGACGTTCTGATGAAAACGCCCGTAGAAATTGGACAGCGACTCTCCCGGCTGCTGTTTGACTGAGTCAAGGGCGACCACGCTTTTCAACAACTGGCGCTCACCCATATATCTCTCCAGGAACTTGCTTCTTAACTCTGCCCAAGTTCCGATTGATCCTGCAGGGAGGCCGAAGAACCAGGACGAAGCCGAACCCGAAAGAGTAGATGGAAATAGCAAAGCCAAATGATTGGGATCGTTTGACTTACCCAGAAGGGAGGCCTCATGTTTGTTGACATGTACAGTGGGATCTCCTCCACCGCTATACTCAGGTATGGCCCGAGCAACCACATCCTTCGGGATTTTGATAGCGACGAGCCCGTCGGTGAAAGGATGAGAGGACTGCTCCTTGAAGGGAGCTATGACTGTCAACTGTCTTTGTTGGAGCCTTTTGTTGAGGAGGTCATCCATCTGATCCACAGTGCAGTACATGGGAGAGGTTCTGGGTGGAGGAGGACCGGAAGGATTGGCCGTATATGCGGCTGCTGGCTCCTTGGTGTGTGCCGGAGGTAGGGACTACTGACCTGACGTCATCTCCTGATCCTCCTGAAGCGCAGCGGGACCAGGATTTGCCGCTTCCGAAGGTGAGGGCCCTGTGGCAGCAGGGCGGTGGTTTTCCTTAGGAGCAGAGGGATTGTTTTCTTGAGGAGCAGGGGCTTGGCGGCGCGCCTGTCCTAGGATGGCTTCCAGTAGGGAGACCATCTCGGGGGTTAAATTAATGTCCTGCCCTGCAATGTGGACTGTCTGCGGTGCCGGGGCTCCGTTTTGATCAGCAGCGGGGGTCGGTCTTGAATCACCGACATGTTCTCGAGCTGTCTGCAGAGGAACAGCATTAACTCCTGCTCGGCTGGCAGGTTCCTGTTGAAGCGGTGAAGCGGCGGCGGAATCAGAGCTATCTGAGGATCGCTCCCTGGTCTGGTTCCGACGGTTGCTTTGGGATCGAGTTCTCATGGCTGAATTGCTCGGTTCCCACAGACGGCGCCAAATGTTGGATCGTGAAATCCTGGATGCTGATCTGGCAGTGAATTAAATGCCAGACAAGGTTGGGATGACGCTTCAGCTCCAACTCCGGTGAACCTGCAAGTAGGGGAGCGCAACAGAGGGGGTGTCTCTGGGTCCCTCTCCGATGCTTAAATGAGTATATGTGTGTATAAAACTCAAAACGTAAAGAACGTATGTAAAGCAAGGGTATTTATAGGATAAGAGAGATAGAACCGTATAAAGGCAACTGAATATCTTAGTGTATATTGAGTTGCTGAAGATTCGGATTGTGGGATATGGCAGTTACTGCGAGATATTGCAGTTACCAAATCTAATCTTTAGTGAATATGTGACCGAGATACGCGGGATATCTTGGCCATTCTGTTATTAACGGTTTAGTGGGACCAGAGGAGAGAGGCAGGGCTCTCTTCGGGGCGAGCACTCTCATGGCGAGCAGTGAGAGGTCACGGCCTGGTAAAGAATGGCGAGCACTCATGGTGTCCTCAGAGGCTTTGGGCTCGGTTCTGGGCCATTCTATGGAGGCTGGTCCGGTTCGAATGTTATGGGTTTACCCCCTCTATAGTTATTGGGCCTTCGAGACCTTTTTTCCCTACTGGGCTGTCACTATCGATATCCAACATGTCACAAACAATAAAATTACTTAACATTAATATCATTCAACATTAGCATCATTCAAAATTAACACTAATACAATCTAATATTTAAATAATTCAATTACAGTTCGGCCTGTAATTATAGATTGGTAAAATCTAAAAGTAAAAATTCTACTCCTATTATTAGTATTTATTAATATATTAATATTACATTATTATTTTATTTGTATAATAATCAGGTTTATAACAATGTGTATGTCTAAAATACCATAACCATAATCATTACGGATAGAAAATTTATCACAATAACTACACCACACCATAATTGTATGATTAATCATATTAAAAAATAACGAATATAATCATGAATTTAAGTTTTTCACCGCACCATTCTCGTTATTGGTATCATGTAGTTATTGTTATCATGTATTCTATTAAAGTGCATTAGATTACCTAAATTTTTCCGTTCTCATGTTGGACCAACCATAAGAAGTAGTGGGGTAGGTGAAGTTTGTGGCCGACTTAGAAGTAGTGGGGTGGTGAACGGATATATCATCACAATTCACGTACCGATTTAAAACTTTGAAATGGTTATAGATTCGAAGATGGAAAATCATTGACCCAACAACCCATATATCAAACCAATTAACACACTTCCTAAAACTAGTTTTAATAATTAATAAAAAATTATACTTATTCAAAGGTAATCCTAATTTACATAAATATTTTCAACGATTTCTGAAAATGCTCCCTGGACCAACGTCACTTTTGGTAAAACATTCAATCGTGATTTTAATCCAAATGAAGACGTTTCTTATTATGTTCACATGCCATTTAAGAAAAAAATGATATTTTAGAGCGGTGTTAATGTGTTATTATCTCATAACTTAAATGAATTGCCAAACTTCAAAAATGTTTTTTTTGGACCTTTGGATAATTAATTATTATTTTAGAAGAGAAAAAAGAAGTATATCTACTATCTAGTACTTCCAATTCCATATACTAGACTTCTACTCCTCGTGAATGTTTTGTTGGTATTCTCCACAAGAAAGAAACACATAATAATGACAACCCAGACTCACGTTTCCTCATGCCACTACATTTTAGGAAAATGATAACACCGAGTCGATTGCTTTGCTATAAACTCATTTGATTGCATCATTCTAATTCAATCCTAAATCGAGACGTGTATCGAAGATGGGTGATTTTCTGATGAAATTTCTGGTTTTAGGGGCAGTAGTCTCTTCACTTCACTCAGCTTCCAGTGCTTGCTCTAATGGAGAATGCAAGGTTGTCCTGTGCCTTCACCTTAATTCATTACTAACTACCAGTTTCAGTTTACTTCGATTATTTGGTTGAATTTTTGGGATTTTGATTTTGTCTGTACGTAATTGGAAGCTGCAGCTTCTCGAGGAATGTTCTTCCGACAGCGATTGCGCCGCAGGTCTCTTTTGTTCCACCTGCATGCTAGGATTCTCTGGTTCGAGATGTATAAGGTCCTCCTACACTAACCAGTTCAAGCTTCTGGTCTCTCTCTCTCTTCTCTCTCTCTCTCTCTCTCTCTCTCTCTCTCTCTCTCTCTTCATCTTCTGATCATGAACTTTCATGGTGGCCGGCCGCCGACAGAACAATTCCCTTCCGTTCAACAAATACGCGTATTTGACGACGCACAACGCCTTCGCCATCGAAGGGGAACCGCTGCACACGGGAGTGCCTCGCCTCACCTTCAACAACCAAGAAGATTCTGTCACCGACCAACTTAACGTGAGTGAGAAATCATCTTCGTTCATTCGTTACGATGGAATGACTGATCATCATTGTTTATAGAACGGAGTTCGGGCGCTCATGTTGGACACTTACGATTTCGATGGTGACGTATGGCTCTGCCATTCTTCTGGCGGGAAATGTCACGACTATACGGCATTTGTACGTTTTTCCTTCCCCTCCTCCTATCCTAAGAACTGATTTATCCAGATCTCTCTCGGTGCTTGAATCATTGATGATAGTAGGAACCTGCGATTGACACTTTGAAGGAGATCTCTGCGTTCTTGTCTGCCAATCCGACAGAGATTGTGACGTTAATACTCGAAGACTACGTTCACACACCCAACGGATTGAAGAAAGTGTTCACCGGCGCCGGACTGACCAAGTATTGGTTTCCGGTGTCCAAAATGCCAAAGAATGGTGGCGATTGGCCGCTTGTCAGTGACATGGTGGCCCAAAACCAGAGACTGCTCGTTTTCACTTCCATCCGGTCCAAGGAACATAGCGAAGGAATCGCGTATCAATGGAATTACATGGTCGAAAATCAATGTATAGAAGAAGATCGATGATCCAACTTATGAATTGAAAGCATGCATATGGTATATTGGTATGTGGTTAGGGGCGGAGTAGAACTTTTTGTTGATTCTTCTTTTTTAATTTCCAGATGGAGATGGAGGGATGCGTCAAGGGAGTTGTCCGAACCGGGCAGAATCATCGCTGTTGAATGACAATAGGAAATCGCTGGTTTTAGTGAATTACTTCGGTTCGGCGCCGGTTAAGCCGCTGTCGTGCCGTAACAACTCGGATCGACTTCTCAACATGCTCCGTACCTGCTACACGGCGTCGGGTAACAGATGGGCCAACTTTGTCGCCGTGGATTATTATAAGGTAGGTCGGTAGGGACGACTGTAACAAATTGTCATTATTGTTATAAGAAAAATGACTGTAAAATATTTTTCAGAGAAGTGAGGGAGGCGGGTCATTTCAAGCTGTAGACTTTCTGAATGGCAAGTTATTATGTGGAAGCGATGATGTCCATGCGTGCGCGGTAAGTATATGCACATTTGATACTTCATTCACCACCTACACTCATGTGGACTCTCGAATGGTATGGGCCTATATGTAGGCCCAATAATCTGCATTTTTTGTACTATATTGGCTGGAAAGCCCAATGAAGCTTGTATGGGCTAGTAAAAGGCGCAAACAGGAAACTGATGCTACGACGCTCTTTCCCTGTTACAGGTCTAATAGGGAATCAAGGTTGTTGGCGTTGGTGTTCCAGTCAGTATCAACTTCAGCACACTGCACTCTAATTTCTTTTGATTTGAAAAAGGTCCGACATTCAGCTTAAAGGAGATGATGTTAACATGCTATATAACTAATTATCCACATATTTAAAGGGACGTCGGTCGTTTTCTTTCTGTACTATGTTGAATCACGTAAATTAGATTTTACTCTCGTGTCCCTCCTAGCTGCTCTGTTGACCTGCACAGAAGGAAATCTCGGGGATTTTTCGTTGTTTCTCCTCCAATGATAAAATCAGTGAAGGTTCATTTAGGCAATCAGAACAAATGTATAATCACAAATTGTAAAGGAAGGTTCAATTATCAGTCCCCCTCAATAAGGTTGGTTGAGGAATATTTATAACATATATGTACCTGAATCATGGTAGGGTCAAATCTTACCAGTGTAATCTCAACTGTGACTGTGGCGAGTGAACCATGGTTACTAGGAGCAATGATTGTTTGTAGAACAGTTACTCTGATGTGGACTACTATTTTAGTTAGTTTAATCATAGGTCGGCTAAAAGCGGTCGGGCTAAACCATAGGAGTGTAGGCCTTTAGATTATGGTAGTCAATAGGTGTTCTGACATGCACTTAATCTTATTAATTTTACGTCATGGCGCATCCTTCCGAAGATCATATGGGTGACGCCCTTATCAGGGTTGTATATGGGCGACGCCATAAAGATCATATGAGCGACGCCATAATACCATTGGGCCTATAAGTCCAGTTTTGAATAGTCTTGGGTTAAATTCGAAAATAATTAGGCTCATAGCTCATAACTCATCATCTGCCGCAAAATCCCTAAATGAGCGACACTCATTTTGGGATTATTACTTTGCAATGAAAGTCGATTCTCTTATAGATCAATGACAATATATCTTCTATCAAGTGAAGCATTTTCTAAAGTTAAACAAATGTGATAATCATTTGTACATTCCAAAGGCGACGCTTGCCTTATTCTTCCCTTCCACGTGTCTTTCATCCACGATTCGCCTCTGATCCACCATGATTACTTTTTTGAAATTCAAATTCAAATTTTTGGGCGGGATCTTCTAGAAGCTTCCGGAACCGAAGAGACTCTTCCTTTTAGGGGTTAACTTGTCATTTCGGACACCTGGGGTTAACCTAGGCGACCCTTCGACTAACCTATGGGTGCATTCAACGTCCATCATCTTCGTGGCATTCACTCATACTGGAAAATGGTCTTCGACCCCGACGTTGGTAATCATATCTTTCTCCATAAACCTTTTCTTGATCTTAAACCCAACACGTTTTCTTTATTGTTTTTTGAAAAAACGGTGGTTGACGCAGGGATAAGCGACGCTCATGCCCTTAAGTTTCCATCCCTGATGATGTGGATCCTGAAAATCCTCAACCCGTGTGTCAATCTAAAGAAGACGAAGAGATCATATTCCTGCTTCAAATTGATGTGGGGCTAAGGTTTCCTAATTGGCCACCATTAGCTGAGTTGTGTCGCCATTATGATATTTCTCTCACCCAACTTTCACCAAACGCCCTCCGTACTTGAGTGGGTTTCAGAGTCTTGTGCTTCCGTTGTGGATGGACATGTTCTTTAAACATTTTTCGTTGTTTTTATCGTCTGGATGCGAATCGTCTCGGGATGCGCCTTTTAACTACCTGAGTGGTTCCTCCTTTCAAAGTCTTGTGATGGAATTCCACTCGTCCCTTGGTCACGAGTTTCCGAACAAGGAACTCGAACTGGAAGATCGCATACTTCTATTTTCAATGAGGCATCCCCTGGTGTCTAGGATCATCGAATGCGAGCAAGGATTCATGCCCTGGCGTCGATGAACTATCTATATATCTAGACCATAAGGCAGGGCGTGCTCAGATAATCTTCAAAGTGACCAGTGAGTCTGATTTAAAGCAAGGTTGTATGTACCTTGTAGAGCGTCGACTTCTTCCTTTAATTCCGGTAAATGACTCATTCTTCTACTTTTTGCAGAAAAGAATTTTTCTCTAATTTCTTACGTCTTAGACGCTCCACATAAAAAAACGTCTAAGGAAAAGAAGAAAGAAAAGGAGAAGATGGGTGACGCTCCTGAAGACTCAAGAAAACGCAAAAGTCACCACTTTTCAAGGTGGTGAAGCCTATGGAAGACTCACTTGATCTCCTCAAGGCCCCGACCGAACAGTTCAACGACGCCACAAATGAGGTCGTCGTTGCTTTCAAAGGTGCGGTTCCTAAATCCTACTAGATTAATAACAGTGTTATTAGTAATAGGAATAATATTCTATTCACGAAAAAGTTGTGGTCCCCCTGTCGTGGCCTATGGCTACTTCATGTGGACCTACATCGAATATCATAATGACGTCCTAAAAAATGGGACATTTGACCCTTCTTTTGATCCAACAGGAGGGACACCTGCTGAGGCGTCAAGATCCAAGGCGACACAACCTGGGGAGGTGATCTTGGTGGATGATCACCCGGACCCAACTGAGGTGTTTCCTTCTCCGCACAAGTGGTGTATACCTCTCCACAAGTAGTGGTGCACACCAAAGATGACTGAGTTCTTCTTTGTAAGGGTCTGTATTTTAACTTGAAGTGAGACTTATTGGAGACTGGAGGCCTATTTTAACTTCTTCTTTGTTTCACTAAATTTTATATATGTTATTTAGCATGCTACGATTTAACACTTCGCTTTTGACAAGTCGCCTTTGATAATTTACTATCTTTGATCTTTAATTTATTTCAACTTTCCATACTTAACCTTATTTTGACTAAGTGTGGATGTTGTTCTAATCACACCGCTTTATCATAACCATAAACGAGACGCCATAGATTTTTGAATGAACTCCTCGCCTAAATAAACTTTAAATGTGTTGTTTCTTTCACAATTAATTCAGCATTTGCCAATAAGTATTGATTTGCAACACCTTCAACACCAATCATTAACAATATTACAATGCCTTCGACATCATTCCTTAACAAGATTACAATACATATGCATGTACCACCTTTCAAGCATATTTTATTTTCAAATGCTCTGCATTAAAAGTGTTCTTCAATACCTTCCCTTCTTGATCTTTTAGGACATACGCATTTGGGTGAAGAATAGTGACAACCTTGTAAGGTCCTTCCCATTTTGGAGATAATTTATTCATTCTATCTTGATGCATAAATTCACGTATTCTCCATACGCTCTCCCCACAAAAAATTGGCGAGAAGACACTCGCCTATTGTAGTATCTTGGCGTGTCTAGGCGCATCCGACCTTGGGTTTTTCCAAAAGCCCGTCTCTTTTCATCAACCATATCCAATTCGAGACACCTAAAATCATCATTGTCCAGGGTGTTGTAATGCTTCACCTTATCAGATGCCACCGCTATCTCCGTTGGGGCCACAACCTCAGAACCATATACAAGTCCAAAAAGTGTTTTCTCAGTCGCCTTTTTGGGAATTGTTTGCAACGCCCATAAAACATTTTTCAATTCTTTTGTCGACTTTCCTCCCAAGGCGTCGAGTCTCCTTTTTAAACCATTCAACTTTGTCTTATTCGGTGGTTCGACTTTCCCATTGGTCTACACATGTTTAACTGAAACATGGTGACATTCAATTTTTAACTCCGCGTAAAACCATTTCAATTCCTTTCCAGCGAATTGTGGACCATTGTCGCTGATACCAACGCTTGGATTCCATACCTGGAAATGACCCTTTACTTAAGAATTTTGATGACTTGAAATTCTGTAATCGATACCAACGCTTTTGCTTCAATCCATTTTGAGAAATAATCGATCGCTACTATAATGTAACTGCGCTGCTTGAACCTTGGTAAGGGGCCTACCAAGTCAATCCCCTATTGGGCAAACAGCCATGTAACACCTATACTGGTAAGCTTAGCTGGGGGACACACTATCTCTGGGCTATACTTTTGGCATGATTCACATTTCATTACCAAAGTCATCGCCTCTTGATTCATTGTTGGTCAATAATACCCTTGATTCAAAACTTTTCTCACAATTGACTTAGCTCCTTCATGACAAACCGCATATCCTTCATGTACTTCCGTCAAAATGGTAGTCGTCTCTGGATGAGTGACGCACCTAAGGTAAGGCGTAGAAAATTTCCGTTTATAAAATGTTCCATCAATTATTCTAGAACTTGGAGCTAGGAGAACGATCTTCTTGGCTTCAACATCATCTTGAGGAAGCTCTCCAGATTCTAAATAAGTGTGTATAGGCGTCGCCTAATCTATTGCCATGTTAATATTGGCGCATAACATATTCATATCCCCATGAATGATTTCTATGAAATACACATGTATGGACGTTGTCTGCCATGCATATTTGCTTAAGGCATCTACTTCCTGATTCGCTTCTCGTGGGATAGCCTCTATTTGGAACCTTTTGAATCCTTATGCCAATGCCTTAACATCTTTCCAATATAACTTCATATTTTCACCCTTCGATGCATACTCGCCTTTAATTTGGTTTGTCACCAATTGCGAATCAAAATACACGTGAAGAGAACCAACATCTAACCCTTTAGCCAATCGTAAACCAGTGATAATTGCTTCATACTCTGCCTCATTATTAGTCGCCTTAAAGGTGAGCACCAGAGCGTATCGTAACGGGGTGCCACCATCAGGTGGGGTCAGGATTAATCCTGCCCCCGAGCCTTCAACTGATGAAGAAGGATCTATATGAAGTATATAAGGTTTCTCCTCTTCTTCTTTTTCGATAGGCGTAGCTGGCTGAGTACATGTTCATTCCACAATAAAATCTACCAAAGATTATCCCTTAATCGCAGTCCTAGGGGCAAACTTAATCTGAAACTCACTTAATTCGATGACTCATTTGATCATTCTCCCTGGGGCATTTGACTTTTGCAAGAAGTGCTTTAGCGGTTGGTTTGTTAAGACAGTAATTTCATGTTTATGAAAATATGGGTGTAGCTTCCTAGCCGATATTACCAACGCATAAAGATACTTTTCAACCTCCAAGTAATTTATTTCAGCTTTGGCGAGGACTTTCAATACATAATACACTGGCACTTGGCCATTGCCTACTTCTTTGACCAAGACCGAGTTTACAACAACAAGAGTAATACTTAAATACAAAGACAAGGTGTCGCCTTTAGAGGGCTTTGCCAATGGTGGGAGCGTCCTGAGATGCTGCTTCAGGTCTTGAAACGCTTTCTCACATTCAGACGTCCACTCAAACTTCTTGGTAGCCCTCAACACCTGAAAAAATGGTAACGATTTGTCCCCTGCCTTCGCTAAGAAATGACTTAGCACTGCTAGCCTTCTATTCAAACTCTGCACTTCTTTGTGTCAAGTAGGGCTCTTCATTACTTCTATCGCATCCAATTTCTCAGAATTGACTTCTATCCCTCTTTGGCTAACCATATTTCCCAGAAACTTGCTTGACTGAACGCCAAAAACACAATTTGTTGGATTTAGACGCACTTGATCTTGCGCATCCTCTAGAAGTTTTCCTTAAATCTTTAACATGGTCGACGCCTTTTATCAACTTCACCAACATGTCATCCACATACGCTTCCATGGTGACGCCTATCATTCCAGAAAAAAAGCTTATTGACCATCCTTTGATAAGTGACTCCCGCATTTATCAGTCCAAATGACATAACCGTGTAGTGATAAATATCATTGTCAGCATAAACTGCTTTATGTTGAGCATCACCACCATCCATTTATATATGATTATAACCAGAGTAAGCATCCATGAAACTGAGAAATTCATGGCTCTATGTGGCATCGACCAATTGTTCAATCCTTAGTAAAGGATATAAATTTTTTGAGCACACCTTATTTGAAATCACGAAAGTCGATACACATTCTCCACTTTCCATTTCTCTTTTTCACAAGTACGGGATTCGCTACCCAAGTTTGAAACCTAATTTCCTTTATGAACTTTGTTTCTACCAGTTTTCCAACTTCTTGTCTGATAACGATCACCTTTTCTTCACCTATGGGACGTCGCTTTTGAGTGATTGGTATGATGTTCGGGTCAAGGTTTAGTTCATGGGAAATCACCTCCTTACTAATCCCTGGTATGTCGTTTGGTTTCCATGCGAACAGTTCTTTGAATTCCACCAAAAGCATTGGCAAAGCATTAGCCTCGTCTTCTTGGAGCGACGCTCCAATCTGCACTTCGTTTCCCAGACCATCCACTTCCACCTTCTTTAATCATTCAACTGGTTGATGGTGTCTCTTTTCTTCTCGAGGGTCCTCCTCAGTTTGAATCGCCAAAGTTTCTTTCTTTTTAACATGACGTCGCATTGTTTGGACATAACAACTATGTATCGTTGATTGATATCCTTTCACCACTCCAATACCATGAGGCGTTGGGAATTTAAGCAGCTGATGGTATGTGGAATGCACCATTTTATTGGGATTTAGAGTCGAACGCCCTAATATGGTGTTGTATGATGTAGAAGCGTCAACTACGATAAAGGTAATCTCTAGATCCAATGACCTCCATCCTTCTCCTGAATGTACCCGGAGAGTGACAGCCCCTACGGGGTACGTAGTATGTGAGGTGAATCCCATCAAGGGAAAATTGACCTTTTTTAGGTCCTTTTCTTTTCGTCCCATCCTTTCATATGGATCAAGAAACAAAACATCTGTCGAACTTCCCGAGTCTACCAATACCCTCTTCACATTGAACATATCAATACCCATCGTAATTACAAGAGCATTATCGTGAAGGGAGGTGACATGTCCCATCTCCTTTTCTGAGAATGAAATGATCACTTCATATTCTTCTCTGGGGCATTTTCCAGTATTGGAAGTTCCTGAAATTTGAGAGGTGTAAACCTCCCTAGTATCACATGTCTCTCCTCCAGAGGTGAAATGGCCACTTATTACATTAAGGTCGTCCATCTTAGATCTGGTTGCTTGACGATTGTTCTTAGGCGACACCTTCCTTAGAATTCTACTCTTTTTATGCCGCACCACAAAAATTTTAAATGCCCTTATTGGATTAGCCCTTCGATATCCTTTTTCAGGATGTGAAAATCATATGTGTGATGCCCTTTGCAACGATGGTATCGACAGTATTGATTGGGATAGTTTCCCATGACCGCATGCATCGCCTTTTGGCTGTGGTGGAAGCGTCGCCAAATCCTTCCTTTTCATTTATACAAGAACAACTGAAATGTCTTTATTTAAAAGTGTGAAATTTTCGAACACTTCTCGTTGTGAGCGGGGCATATATTGGTGACACTTGTCATCATGCCCGGATTTCGAAGGACGATGATCCGGCCTTTTCTTTCCGGAGCATCCTTTTTAAATACGTCTTTGTTAGTCTTGCTTCTGTCCTTTGCAATTTCCAAGTCTATATAATACTTTACACGCGCCACCATTTCCTCCACCGTATTGACAGGAATAATACTCAAACTATCATACAAGACCGAGCCTCATAGTCCCAACGCTCTTACAAAGGCGTGGATAGTATCCCCTCCTGTGAGCGACTGATCAATTCCAGACAGTTCATTCATCATTCTTTTGCTTCAAGTGGTCCAGTGTCCCAATATGTTTTACGAGTTTACATCCTCCCAAAAAAAATTCCTTCAAATCTCCCCAAAAAATTAGTGAGACGCGACTCCTGCCAAAGTAGCTGGAAAGATAATCGTGAAATGATTGTCATAGTTTGTCCATCCCAATAAGGAGGCTTCGTGCCTCTGAATCTGTTCGACTGAGGTATTTTATCCTCGATAATAATCAATATGAATTGTCTGCAGATGAGGCGGTACAGTGATAGACAAGATTTCTTGGGCAAACAAGTGTGACGCCCTATCTCTCAAATGTGGCATGGCTCTGCCCTTCCGTTCCTTCATATTTTGGGCGACAAGCTCTTTGACTTCCTCCCTGGTCATTATGCCAGGGGGATGAGCATTGTCGCCCGAGTGCCTATTGTGGCAGCGCTCGCCGGGAGACGAGCTGGATGTGGAGCCCTTTGGTAAATTATGGGGCCTAGAGGTGGCTTCTTCCATCCTTCACGTGTCCGCCTGTAGAGCATCTTGGGCAACTGCTCTTTGCTCTTTTCTATCTAAAAATTCGTCGAGGTAGAGGGTCGGTATCAAAAAAAATTCTAGAGTTACCTTCAATCGAGGCGACACCCTTTCCGGAGAGGAGGCAATACGAGAATGTGTTGGTCTTGGCGTCCCAGACTCGGGGCTTTGCTCTATAGGGACGGGAGGTGCTTATTGGGCAGGTTGACTGAGCTGAACAGGCTGGGACGGTATGAATCTGATAATCTCAGGTATTGTTGGAGGTTTTGGAGTGAGTCATCTTCATTAACCTCTCGGTTGTTAGTCTTTGCTCGAGTTGTAGGGGAACCATGGCTGATTTCGTCCAAATGATTTCCCACGGACGACACCAATGTGTTGGATCACGTTAATTGGATTTTACTCTCTTGTCCCTCCTAGCTACTCTGTTGACATGCACCTAAGGAAAGCCCGGGGATTTCCCGTTGTTTCCTTTCCGAGTATAAAATCAGTGGAGGTTCGTTTGGGCGATCGGAACAAATGTATAACCACAAATTGTAAGTGAAGGTTCAATAATCAATCCCCCTCAATAAGGTTGGTTGAGGGATATTTATAACAAATGTTTACCTGAACCATGGTAGGGTCAAATCCTACTAGGGTAATTTCAGCTGTGACTGTGGCGAGTGAACCATGGTTACTATGAGGAATGATTGTTTGTAGGACGACTACTCTGGTGTAGACTACCCTTTTTGTTAGTTTAATCATAGGTCGACTAAAAGCGGTCGGCTTAAACCATAAGAGTGTAGGCGTTTAGATTAGGGTAGTCAGTAGGTGTTTTGGCATGCACTTAATCTTATTACTTTTATGCCTCTGGCGCATCCTTCCGAAGATCATATGGGTGATGCTCTTATCGGGGATGTATATGGGGGGCACCATAAAGATCTTATGAGCGACACCATAATACCATTGGAACTATAAGTCCAATTTTTAATGGTCTTGGGTCAAATGCTAAAATAACCAGGCTCAAAGCTCACAACCCATCATACTCAATCATAAATCAATGACAATGCATTTCTTCTGACAAGTTGTACAAAATGATAACACGGGTTTTAGATATGAATAGGAAGGCATCAATGTATACCACAAACCATGCATTAAGGTTGATGACGGGAAAAATGCTCTAACTAATCCTCGACGAAGAAGGTTTTTAAAGGCTTGAAATAATAACGTTTCAACAGTGGATAATGGATTTTTTTTTTAAATAACCCTAATTTAATAATTAATTACAAGAATAACCATGTGATTTAAATTTTCCAAAATAACTCTAAACGCGAACCTCATTCGCGATCAGTGGGGTATTTACAGACCCTCACTGATCTTCTTCTCCCCCGCGTTAATGTCCATCCAGCACAACCAGCAACTAGCCTCTTGTCGCCGCATGCCTCACACACCTTCAGAAATGCCCCCCACAAGACGTTTTGCCCGACGTTGCTTCCTCGATTGGCGATTGGAGTGCTGTTTCATTTTTGGTCCCCGTTGTCCCGCCGAGACTCCCGCCGCTTCCGCAACTACTCCTGTCGGCACTCCCGCAGCACACTCGCCAGTACAGTGCTGTCTCACAGTTAGGGTGAGTCAAAATCCTATTTTTTTTCATTTGGGATAAATTATTGATTTGGAGAAAATTAGATATAATTATTGGTTAAAATGAGTAATTAGTAGTTAGAATACTAAATATAATGAAATTGATGACTAATAAAAAATATATGTAGTAGTGTTACCCTTGTATTTAGTTAATCCTTACTAATACTGTCATTTATCATTAGATAATGGCCCACGATCAAAGGAGATCAAGAAGAGACATGTTGAGCATCTCACAAGTACCAAAGGATCTGTCATTATTGTACGCTTAACAATACCATATGTCGCAACAGGTCGTTGATGATACGATAATTCTCATTTTTTATGTCTAACTTCCTAAAATTTATTGTAATTTTCTATATTGAATAAAAATGGTTACGTATACGTTACTGCTAGTGATCACAGTAGAGATGATAGATATTGTAGGGCGGGTAAATGTTGGCCCCTAAATCCACGCACTCGTGAGTGGGTGGATCTAGCAGGTTTTGGATAGGCATCAAATATATCGCATCATTGTTGATGCGGGATTACTTCATTCACTAATTGAGAGATGGATACCAAAGACTCATACATTCCACCTACGGTGAGGTGAAATGACTGTAACATTGAGTGATGTTCAAGTTCTACTAAGTCTACAAGTGAGTGGACCCCCAGTTAACGAAACATATTATATGGGAGATGATGAAATTAACTTGCTCGACTTTTGCCCACCAGTCTGTATTAATGTGTACTATTAATTTTTTATTTGTGTTTAAGGTAAACTGGAACTCATACACCCATGATCGACTGCAAAATGTGTCACTGGCATGTATGGAGGATGCAAAATTATGTCTGGCAAAGGTGCCACTACTACATTTTCATAATGTGGAGTGACACATGGTGGATTGGGTGATGCAACAGTTCAGTCTCTGTCAACCTATCCCAGAAGCATTCCTTGACTGTCAAGATTGGGATAGATTGCATAAAATATGATGGAATAAGAAGAGACACGAGCCATGGGCCACCCGACATCATGCGTACATACAAATATGGAACAACAGTGGTCTGCATCTAGTCCATGAATCAGAGATACACGTAGCTCGTTCTGAGTACTTAACATGGTACTCAAGGATGACAGTTACATTAATAAAAGATTCATGACCATCGATTCCAGTTGACCCAGATGCAGACTTATTGTCGACCATGCACTTCGAACCTCACAATGTTGTTGGTAAGTTTTTGGTATATATAAATTCAACTATTATTGTTATTATTTGGTGTAGTTATGAATATTATGTTTTGGGGGTCTACAAATGTGAGGTTAGAAACATGTGACACATTATTGCAAAAAATTGATAAAAACAACAATCGAGAGATCAAAAACGTATGTGGACGAGATTATTAATGTTTGCACGTTCTCCCACGACATACCTAGTGATCTATCGGGGTTCAATCAGATGATGACAGAACTTGTGTCATCTAGTGAGGACAACAAGTAGAATGCACAGATCAACCGAAAAATATGTCTCAACATCATCAATAGCCACCACCTCCGGTCACTCAACAATCGTAAATTGATAAGGTACAACCGTAAGTCTCCAAACCAAAGAAAATAAGAAATGTTAAAGGTCGGCCTAGAGGGGATATCTGGTAATAGTAGTCAGGGTGGTAGTCGTAGGGTTGGATACATTAGATGATAATAAACTTGGATAATGTTTGTATTAATATATTTATTATAAATATATGATTATCACTTTGTCATTATTAAATTTTTTAAAAAACAATGGCTAAATAGTAAGTATTTATAGATGTTTATTTAGAAGGAAAGAAATTGTCGTAAACGCGAATGTCGTTAACGATTAAGGTTACTTCAGAAATTTTAAAAATTGTCGAATTATTTCGGTAATTAATTATTAAAGTAGAGATAAATATGAAAAACAAATCTGGATTATGCCGGAAAACTTCAATGGTGATTAAAAGTAAACAATTAACGCATAGTTAGCGTCATTTAATTCGTAATTAAAATATCTACGCACTGTAATTTTTTTGATTTTTTTTGAGTAAGTATATAATTAAATTTCTCACCTAATGCATTTACTTATTTCGGTCAAATTTGGGTGTAAACGATGGGGGTTTACAAAATCACTGTATTTTTAATCAAAAAAATTATCCTACGTAGATAATTGATTTACGACCTAAATGGCGTTAACCGTGTTGAGTTTGGAGTTACATGGTCTGAGTTATAATTTTTTAAGTACAATTTTCATATCTCAACTTACGGCATGCCGTACAGTCAATCCGTAAATCCAAATTTAATATTTTTTGCATCATTTGTATCACAATTAAAATATCTACTTACTATAATTTTTTAAATTTCTTTTAATAAATACATAATTTTATTTTTAATTAAACATCGAGTCGTCATTTTTCGAACAAAATGATTTTTTTTTTTTTAAAAAAAAAGAGACCCCCAACGCTGCCAATTGCATAGGCGCATGTTGGGGGTGCGCCTATGCAATAAGCGCGTCATGGGGTTGCGTGTATTGCCAAAAGGCGCGTCCTGGGGTGCGTGTATATCTATTTTTTGAAATATTTTTATTCTATACTTACTTCCTAAAAAAAAACTACAGTATATAGTTTTTGAAAAAATTTCCAAATCAGATTAAACTCAAATTCCAAGAACAAGATGATGAGATCAAATATTTACCCCAAGTTTAAGAATCTAACCGGGACGATCTTTTAATTTGTTGCAATATAATATATTTTATTAATAATTAATTTTTAATTGGGAAAATTTTAAAAATTGTCCAACACATTTGCAGATTAAGGTTATGCGATTTAGTATGGGTTCGGACCCCCCGGCTAGGGGATCTCGAGTCAGAAATTGTTTGTAACATTATTGTTATAAGTTTGTAAAGATTAGTTGTAACATTAGAAAAATATTCAGATAATTTTGCAAATATGAAAAATATTTAATGAATTTTTTAACAGAGAAGTAACGGAAGTACCCATTACCATCGCGCTTTCAAACATGATGAACCATTCAAAACATTTTGTTTTGAAAACTTATTTTGTTCAACAGTTGAACCATTTTCATATTGTTTCCTTTTTAATTTGAATACAAATGTATATATATAATGCTTATTAACCATATATTAATTCTCTAAATATGATTTAATTAAAATTAATTCAACTTAACTATAAATTAATAAAATAATAATAGTTATATTTATTAAAATATATTAAAGTTATTGCTAAGTTTGTTTTTTCTACACTATTTACTGGGTTTCGATTATACACTATAATATTATTGATATTTGTTCAAACAATTAGTTGAAAAACAATATAATAAGCGGATAATAAAAATGAATAATAATAATAATTACTAATGATGTAGTTAATTGTTTTACATTTTTTTTTTAAATCTATTATAACCATATATTCTGGAGGAAAACAATATTTAGTAAAATCTATGTACTTTATTTAGTAATAGTAATTATCACTTATATTCAAGTATACAAATAATTTATTTTTTAATTCGTAAAATACGTTGATTCTAAAAGAACAATGCTTTTTTCGCAAAATTGTACAAAAGTATTAAGAAATTATCTTTATAATATTTTTAATTTCTTGTTTATGGGTAAACAATTATGTTACATGCACAAACATAATTATTTACAAGATATTAACATGCGATTATTATTTTCATAAAATTAATATGTAACATAATTATTTTTCATTTAGTCTTAAATTTCAGTTGTAATAAAAAAAATATGTGCACGCATTATAATTTTTGGTATTTTATAAAATTTACTAATAAACTATATTTAATAAAAAAAATTATAAATATATATAAAAAATAAAGAAAGATATTTTATATTTTATAACTTATTAAGAGAATAAATAATAACCTCTTAATTTGTAAAGTAATCATATTACATGCTATATATAAGGAGATTGTATATTCGAAACTGGCTAATTATAAGTTATGAATTTAATATTATAATATTTAAAAAAGTCTTACGGGACGTTTCTTTCATGGAATTCAGAATAAGGAATACGGAATAGGGGATAGGAATAGGGAATAAGGAATAGGAGATAAGAATATGAAGTTGTTTCTTTGGTGGAATGGAATAAGGAATTCTGTTGTTTATTTGGTGGAATTGTATATGAAAAGGGAATGGAATGTGGTAAAATGACATATTTGCCCCTCCTTGTATATGTATAGTATATAATATATATAATTTGTATTAATTAATTTTAAAATTAAGAATAATAAAAACTTATAATATAATTAATTAATAATTAAAAAAAAATAAAATAACTTATTTAATTAATTATTAATTAAGATAAAATTGTTGAATTAATATAAATTTTAAAGTAAGGGCATTTCGGTCATTTCGCCTCCTATTCCTCATTCCTAGCGCTCCCGGCTTAGGAATTCCGAGCTTTTCACACTGAATGTCTAAGCCTACCCCGCCCGGAATACGTAAGCCAAATTTTTGCAATTCCGCAAAAAGAACAACTTCTTACGGAATCCGTAAGCCGAATTCCTTTTCCATTCCGTGAAAAGAACATGCCATTAAATTTTAGTGAAAAGAACATGCCATTAAATTTTAATGGTCGTAAGTCACTTATCAAATTAATATATACTATTGTTATTTTTTGGTAAATATATTATCCCACATGTAAATCCTTGTACGAGAGAGTCCATTGGTAAAAGGAATGCTAAGAAAAGTACTAGATTAAAAAAAAGTATGATTAAAAAAATGTTTAGAAAAATAAATAAATAAATATATATAGGTGTATGTGTTGGTTGTGGCACAGCCCTTGGACCAGTCTGATTCAACCTGGGCCGGTTTAGGATTAAACCGACTCAATTTTCTTATGAATGGTAAATGAGGAAGGAAGTAATATATTAGGAAATATGATTGTTGGTATAATATATTAGGAAATATTAGTGTTGATATAATATATCAGGAAATATTTTCTTAATATTCTTCACAATATTGCAAAATATACGTGGAATATTGTTACTATCTTTTTTATATCAAGAGAATATTATTAATATATTTCCTAATGAAACATTTCCTAATAATATATTTTCTAATGGAGTGTTTCCTATTGTAATATAGTTGTTGGTATTTTTTATTTCAAGGAGAACCATAAACCCTATAAATAGGGTTGGTTCTTCTCAATTAAAAACAATATAATACACTCCCGAAAATTACCAACAGATATATTGCTCAAGAGTTAAGTCAAATCCGAGTTTCCAGTTGTGTTCGAATTTTCGTCGAAGTCTGAGTTCAGGTATTGTTCAGTTCGGTTAAGGGAAACACCGTGTTTGTTTCTCCTTGACGATACTGTTTTATCCTGGGAGGTAATCGTCCTAATTTTCCTCTTACACGAACCATTTACGGTGAGAGAGGAGAAATTGCCTTAAGGACACCGTTTTGATACGGGACTCAGTAATTTTTCTGCAAAATCCAATTTTTTGGGCAATTTCGTCATTTTGTCAATTTGCATGTCATTCAATAATTTCATGTAATTTTTAATTTCGAATATTATTATTTAATTCTCCTAAATATTACTAACAATCTTAAGGCAATTTCTATGTTTTAGTAATTTCAGGAGACAAAGAACCGACTCGGTTCATTAATTTGTGTAATATGAAATAATAATTTTCGGTAAAATAATTCAGCATTTTCTATTTCAGAATTATGTCTGCAATCAACAATGAGTTTGATATCAGTGCTGGAGCAATGGCTCAGACTAAAGTCCCTAATGCGTCGTCGAACGCGCCCGTCGTTGCGCCGACTGGGGGGGATAACCATGACTCGTCCGGCTGGACTTGTGCATGCTGAGAAGCCCGAGAAATTTGATGGCTCAAACTTCAAGAGGTGGCAGGAGAAGATGAAGTTCTATCTGACCACGCTGAGCTTGGCTCGATTCGTGACTGAAGAACCACCAACTCAAAGCGAGGATGATGATAATCAAGGGTTCTTCTTAGCTCTAGAAGCTTGGAATCACTCAGATTATTTATGTAGACATTATGTAATGAACTGTTTGTCTGATTCATTGTATGATGTATATAGTAAAACAAAGTCCGCTAAAGAGTTGTGGCATGCCTTGGAACAAAAATATGAGTCTGAGGATGCCGGAAAAAAGAAATTCCTAGTTAGTCGCTTGTTTGACTATAAGATGGTAGATAACAAACCATGTATGAAACAGGTGATAGATCTACAGCTCCTCCTCCAGAGTATCCATGCTGAAAAAATGGAACTCGTGGAGTCGTTTCAAGTAGCCGTCATAATTAAGAAGTTACCCCCAGCGTGGAATATCTTCAAGGGCTACCTGAAGCACAAGCGGAAGGAGATGACCATGGTCGAGCTGCTCGAAAGGATCAATGTGCAAGAGCAGTACATGAATGACGCACGAGGAATTCCAATCGGCCCCATGAACACGATGGCCTCCGCCAAGGCAAATGTGGTGGAGCATGGGCAGAGCAGACATGCTGCCAAAGGCAAGCAGAAGAAGCAAAAAGGATTCGTTCTGGGCCCTAAGGGGGGAGTCTCGAAGAAGTCGGGATCCAAACCACAAGGATTTATTGGAGTCTGTTATAACTGTGGTAAAACTGGCCATAAATCTAATGCTTGCCGGTTTCCTAAGAAAAAGGAGACCAACATGGTCCAGGAAATCACTGAAGACCTTGACGACGTCAACTTGTCTGCAGTGGTGTCTGAAGTGAGCATGACTGATTCCAACCCCCGGGAGTGGTGGGTTGACACAGGTGCCACCAAGCATGTCTGTTCGGACAAAGGAAGATTCTTCAATTTTGAAGAAGTTGATTCTGGGGAGAGCTTGTACATGGGCAATTCCGCCTCATCCGAGGTCAAGGGCAAAGGAAGCGTCATTTTGAAGATGACTTCCGGGAAAGAGCTGACATTGAAGAATGTGTTGTATGTGCCAGACATTCGCAGGAACCTGGTGTCAGGATCTTTCCTCAACAAGCATGGCTTCCGTCTTGTATTTGAGTCAGATAAATTTGTACTCACAAAAATTGGGATGTATGTGGGTAAGGGTTATGAATGTGGGGGGATGTTCAAACTCAATGTTATGGTTATTAAGCCTAAGACAAACAAGAATAAAACTGTTTCTTCCGCTTACGTGATTGAGTCTCCTAATCTTTGGCATCGTAGATTAGGACATGTTAATTATGATACCTTGTGAAGGTTAATTAACATGAATCACATCCCTACACTTCAAATTGATCTCAAACATAAGTGTGAAATATGTGTTGAGGCTAAATTAACCAGGTCATCCTTTCATTCAGTTGAAAGTAATACAAAACCTCTTGATTTAATACATAGCGACGTTTGTGATTTAAAGTTTGTCCAAGCGAGAGGCGGAAATAAGTACTTTATCACTTTTGTGGATGATAGTACTAAATATTGCTATGTATACTTGTTGAAGAGTAAAGATGAAGCTATAGAAAAGTTCATGCTTTATAAACAAGAAGTTGAAAATCAACTTAACAAGAAAATCAAGATGTTGCGTAGTGATAGAGGTGGTGAGTATGATGCTCCATTTGGTGAGTTGTGTGCTCAACACGGAATCATACATGAGGTCACCGCTCCCTATTCACTCCAATCAAACGGGGTGGCGGAAAGGAAAAATCGAACATTGAAAGAGATGATGAATTCAATGTTGATTAGTTCTGGGTTACCTCAGAACATGTGGGGGAAGCTATTTTAAGTAGCAAATACCTTTTAAATAAGGTAACCCGAAAGAAAGAAGAGAAAACACCTTTCGAATTATGGAAAGGTAGAAGACCTTCTTTCAATCACCTCCGAGTGTGGGGGTGTCTTGCTAAAGTGATGGTGCCTCCTCCTAAAAAGGTTAGGATTGGACCAAAAACTGTTGATTGCATCTTCATAGGATATGCTCAAAATAGTAATGCTTATCGGTTTCTTGTGCATGATTCAAAGATTTCGGATATACATTAAGATACGATAATGGAATCAAGAAACACATATTTCTTTGAAGAAGTATTTCCGGCTAAATCTAAGGGGAATGCAAGTTCGTCGAAATGAACTTATGAGACTATTGAAAATAATGGTCTAGACCTAGAAAATGTTGAGGTAGAACCTAGGAAAAAAATGTTGAGGTAGAACCTAGGAAAAGTAAACGAGTTCGGGAAGAAAAAACTTTTGGTCCAAATTTTTTCACCTATATGCTTGAAGCGGAACCTCAAACATTTCAAGAAGCCGTAAATTCTTCAGAAGGACCTCTATGGAAAGAGGCAATCAATAGTGAAATTGAGTCCATATTGCAAAATCACACGTGGGAACTAGTGGATCTTCCTCCTGGATCCAAGCCACTAGGTTACAAGTGGATTTTCAAAATGAAAATAAAAACAGATGGATCAATTGATAAATATAAGGCTAGACTTGTAATTAAGGGTTACAAGCAGAGAGAAGGTCTTGATTATTTTGACACATATTCTCCGGTCACGGGAATAACTTCCATAAGAATGATACTCGCAATAGCGGCATTGAGAAATTTGGAAATACATCAAATGGGAGTAAAAACAGCTTTCTTAAATGGGGATTTAAAGGAAGAAATCTACATGGAACAACCTGAGGGTTTTGTTGCGCCAGGGCAAGAAAAGAAAGTCTGTAAACTTGTTAAATCACTATACGGTCTGAAACAGGCACCGAAACAGTGGCATCAGAAATTTGACAATGTAATCCTGGAAAAAGGATTTAAAATAAATGAATGTGACAAATGCATCTACGTGAAATATACAAATGAAGGTTATGTCATTTTGTGTCTTTATGTTGATGACATGCTTATCGTTGGAAGTAACGATAAGATGATTCAATCCACGAAGGATATGTTGAATTCGAGATTTGACATGAAAGACATGGGCCTTGCTGATGTAATTCTTTGAATTAAAATTAATCGGACATCAGAAGGAATTGCTCTAAATCAATCTCATTATATCGATAAGATATTAGAGAAATTCAACAAGGATGACAAAAAGGAGGTCTGCACTCCAATAGATCCAAATAAGTATTTCTCAAGAAATATAGGAGAAAGTGTCCTTCAAGTTGAGTACGCTAGGGTTATTGGTAGTGTCATGTACTTGCTGACGTGTACTAGACCTGATATATCACACGTTGTTGGCGTGTTGAGTAGATATACGAGTAATCCAAGTACTGATCATTGGGATGGAATCAGAAGATTACTTAGGTACTTGAGATATACTCGTAGTTATGGGCTGCATTATACAAGATATCCAACGGTTATAAAAGGTTATACTGATGCTAATTGGATATCAGCATCAAGAGACTCGAACTCCACAAGTGGATTCGTGTTTACCCTAGGGGGTGCAGCCATATCGTGGAAATCCTCTAAGCAAACAGTTATAGCCAGATCCACCATGGAATCTGAGTTTATAGCACTTGATAAATGTGCTGAAGAAGCTGAATGGCTACGCCATTTTCTTGAGGATATTCCTAGGTGGCCAAGACCAGTGTCTGCAATAAGCATATATTGCGATAGTCAATCTGCAATTGGCAGGGCACAAAGTCATATGTATAATGGTAAGTCTATACATATTCGCCGTAGGCATAATTCCATTAGACAATTGCTCTCGACAGGAATTATCACAATTGATTATGTCAAATCGAAGGATAATATAGCGGATCTGTTAACCAAAGGGTTAAATAAAGAGCAAGTTGGCCAATCATCGAGAGGAATGGGACTAAAGCCCGTGCAGTAAACACTTTTGAGAAGGAAAACCCAACCTAGTTGACTGAAGATCTCAAGATCTGGATTCAAAGGGACAACCTAATCACAAGAGTGAGGTTAGATCACTGTGGGGGATTTTAACCCCGAGTCCATTCCTATGATGAGAATCAGTGACGACAGTGGATGAGGTTAAGCAAGTGCTTTTAATGATTCATAAATATAGAGTGTTGGAGTAACACTTGAGATGATGAATCACCTATGCAAGTGAGAAGAGGGGCCGCTTCGAAAGGAATTGTTGAGGGCACATTTCATAGAAACACATGCAGAACCAAGCAATGCCCATGGCCAGAACGGGCATGAATGCGTGAACTGAACAATACTAGGAAGATACCTGTGTGAGTTATATTATCATTTACACCAACGACAGACAGTTCAAGGACATCGCGTCTACTGACTAGCTAGTAAAGTCAATGTAATTTCACGAGGGAAGATTCAAAGGGTAACACCTACCTATCCTATGCAGGTGTCGACCGTTGAACTCCTATTCCGAGTCTAGATCGTCTAGAAATTCTCTCATTTCTCCATTCATGTGGGGGATTGTTGGTTGTGACCCAGCCCTTGGACCGGTCTGATTCAACCTGGGCCGGTTTAGGATTAAACCGACCCAATTTTCTTATGAATGGTAAATGAGGAAGGAAGTAATATATTAAGAAATATGATTGTTGGTATAATATATTAGGAAATATTACTGTTGATATAATATATCAGGAAATATTTTCTTAATATTCTTCACAATATTGCAAAATATACGTGGAATATTGTTACTATCTTTTTTATATCAATAGAATATTATTAATATATTTCCTAATAAAATATTTCCTAATAATATATTTCCTAATGATATAATTCCTAATGAAATATTTCCTAATAATATATCTCCTAATAAAATATTTTCTAATGGAGTGTTTCTTATTGTAATATAGTTGTTGGTATTTTTTATTTCAAGGAGAACCATAAACCCTATAAATAGGGTTGGTTCTTCTCAATTAAAAACAATCTAATACACTCCCGTAAATTACCAACAGATATATTGCTCAAGAGTTAAGTCAGATCCGAGTTTCCAGTTGTGTTCGAATTTCCGTCGAAGTCCGAGTTCAGGTTTTGTTCAGTTCGGTTAAGGGAAACACCGTGTTTGTTTCGCCTTGACGACACTGTTTTATCCTGGGAGGTAATCGTCCTAATTTTCCTCTTACACGACCCATTTACGGTGAGGGGGGTGAAATTGCCTTAAGGAGACCGTTTTGATACGAGACTCAGTAATTTTTCTGCAAAATCCAATTTTTTGGGCAATTTCGTCATTTCGTCAATTTGCATGTCATTCAATAATTTCTTGTAATTTTTAATTTCGAAAATTATTATTTAATTCTCCTAAATATTACTAACAGTATGTACATTAAGGAAGTGTGAGTTGTGCTAAAACAGTTTTACAATGTGCACCAAAATAGCATAAGACGTTGCTCTAGCCTCTAGGTGGGGTGTACTTGAATTGTTGTTTTTCAACGAATGATGTTTGCTTAGAAATGAAATTATTTATTTGTTAAAAAAAAATACGAAAAATTAGAGTAAGTAAATAATTGATTGCGATCCGAACGACACAAACAATATTGAATACTTACGGATTGATTATACATTCTGTCTTAAGTTAAAATCTAAAATTTAACTTTAAAAAAAACTTAACTCAAACCGCATAAGTTGAAACTTAACATCATAAGCAACATTTATTGTGAAATTCAATTATCTACCTACTACAATTTTGTATAATTTTTTAGTTAGGTATATAGTTAAATTTTAACTAATATCTTTTGTCATATAATTTGACCGAAATGACAAAATGATTTAAGTGAATAATTTAATTGTATATACTCAAAAACTAATTACAGTATTAGCTAATTTAATTACAATATTAATTATGCTAACAACGTTTTGACTTTCGGACAGATACGATATACCAAATGTTAGATATATAGTGAATAATGTATATACATTACATAGATATAGATAGATAGTTATTAGGGGTGAAACTGGACCGGTCGGACCGGTTTTTATACGATTTCGGTCGGGGTCCTATATTTTCGGACCGGATTTTCTTCAAAAAAAAATCCGACCAAAAGACCGTATAAGGGAAAATAAACCGTCCATTCGGATTTCGAATTTTCGGACCGGATTTTCGGTTTAAACCGAAAAAAATAAATACTAGGTGTTTCATAAATACTAAGGAGGGTTAGCTTAGGGAGAAGAAAAGAAAAATTGATGGGTGGCATGGGAAAGATGAAAAGTTGAGACTTTTGAAAACATGTTCACTCTTGAAAGTTGAAAAAAAACAAGTTTTGACTCTTGGACGAATGAAAAAGTTGGTATATGTGCACAATGTTTCATATTAATTAATAATAAATATATTATATATAATCAATTCGGTCGGTCCGGACCCCATGGTTTTTTAAACCCAAAGACCGAACCGGACCGAAAATCCAAAACAAAGAAAAAAAAACCGTCCATAAACCGAACCATGTATTTTCGGATCGGTTTTTTTGGTCCGGTTCGGATCGGTTCTTATCGGTTTTTCATACCAACCGAATTTTAATTTCAGCCCTAATAGTTATATAACATATTAAATATCTCTGTGTATATTTTTTTATCTATTGTGCCATACGGTCTAAAAGTTGAAATCGATGTCGTTAGCGACATTTATGTTGTAATTCAATTATCTACATAATGTATTTTTTTCATAATATTTTTTAGTAAGCATACAATTACATTTCTCACCTAAACTATTTTGTCATTCCGATCAAATTATAGAACAAACAGTGTTAGGTTAAAAAAATAATTATATATGTAATCAAAAAAATAAAAACAAATAGAGTAGGTAGATACTTGAATTTCGCAATAAATGTTGCTATGGTATTCAGTTTTGACTTAGAATGTTTGAATTGAGTTTTTTTAAGTCAAATTTTAGATTTCAACTAAGGACAGAGCATATGAATATATGATTAATCCATAAGTCCAAATTCAATATTGTTTGCATCGTTCAGATTACAATTCAAATATCTACTTATTTTATGTTTGAATACGTAATTTAATTTCTAAAAAAATAATTGGTCAAAAAAGCTGAAGCACACGTCATTTAGAGCAACGTGCTATGCTAAAATGACACTACTTGTTATCCTAAATTACGTGCTATGTTTTTTTTAGCACAACTCGCTCTTAAGAGTTATATGTATATCTATTTTTTTAAATATGTTTTTTATATTTAATTTTATAAATATTTTTTTCAATCATACTTACTTTAAAAAAAAATCTTATATGGCAACCAAACAAAAATACGCAAGAGAGAGAGTTGACCGTTTCTTTTTCTTCCAATATATATAAACGATATATTGGAAGAAAAAAAAACGGTCAACATATATATATATATATATATATATATCGTTGTCCCAATAAATAAGCAAGGATGGCAATCAATCAATCATGATTATTATATTTATTATATAATAGGCGGAGTTGATTCATTTCAGTCCATTTCCCTACGCGAGTACGCGTCGACCATGTCTTCCAAATGCCAGAGCACAGAGAGCGAAGGGAGACATTAAGAAAAGTCAAAACATTTTATGGTCAACTCATATTCACCCTTCATATAACCATCCTCTTTCTAGCTCCCCTTCCCTCTTTCCACCTTGAAGAAGAAGAAGAAGAGCAAAGTATTTTCTGCATTATTTGTGTAAGGAATTAGGATTCATGGATGTAAGGGACTCTCTGTTTTTGTTCCTCATTTCAATTTCAGATGTCATCATAAATGCAGTCTCATTAACTGATTCTTCTTGCTATATATTCTGCAGAAAAGGAAACCGGTCGCGCCGCAGTTTGGTAACTGGGATGAAGATGTTCATTACACAACCTACTTCGAAAAGGCCGCAAGACCTACTACGAAAGCTACCACACCGCCAAACCCTAACCAAACAGCGGATCAGACGATGAGCAAGAGACCAACGACTGCAGCTTCTAGAGGAGACATCAATGCAGCGGATCATCCAAGGAGAAGAGGACCGGATCCTCGAACCTCTTCGAGTCAAAGATCAACCGCATCGGAATCACAAATACAGGGTTCTCCGTCTTCGTCCAGAGGCCAATTTCGGCCATCTGCAATCACTTGGGAGCTGAGGAACACGAACAGAGATGAGATGATCCCAAGGAATTACGATGATGCTGCTTCAAGGCATAATTATCGTGGCGGAAGGGGAGGAGAGGTTGTTGGAGCTGCTGCTGCTGCTGCTGCTGCACCAGTAAGGAACCTTCCTTATGAAGGTCAGCGGTATGGCAGTGCTCCTGCCACACCCCAACACGGATATGGATATGGTACGCCCAATGAAATTAGGGTAAGTACTCCTCTTTACTTTTACGACATGATGAAATGATATTAAATGAACCAACTGCTGACATATTTAAAAACACTAAATTGTCACATTGCCTCGTCATGGTTAAGTATAGTTTAAAAACAATCTCTTAAAATTTAAATTTGGTAAAAGAAACACATTTTTCTCTTTCGTCCATTCAACGCTAATGAAATACAACATTCTAAAATTGCAATATAATAAATATTATATATATATATATATATAAATGTAGCAATTAAATCTTAAAACTTATATATATATATATATATATATTACAGTTAATTATCAACTAGATTGAATTTCGATTGGGATATAACCAAAAGGTTCTTATTACGAGTCTTGACCTAAACTAAAGCCCCAATTGAATTGAGTTGAATCAAACCCTAATCAACTAGGTTAAAGTTTGGATTTGACCCAAACTAATTCTCCCAAGTGTGCCGTCTGATTGAATCAAAACTGAACTATATGCCCTAATCGAGTGAGTTCATGTCCCAGCTTTGATTTGAGCCCCCTCGGACAAACTCAATTTAATAGAGATTCAATTGTAAAACTTATTTTAAGGGTTTAATTGTAATATCTGAAAAATATTCTATTATTTTTGAAAATTTAAAATGTATTATGTTAGGGTTGTATGGAAAAATGAATGAACGGGAGGAAAATAAAAATAATGCCAAACTTTAAGGACAAAAGATTAAAAAACAAAATAGAGGGATTTGTTAAAATATACCCAAACATAAAGGGCAATATGGAAATTTATTATATTTTATATATACAAACAGAAAAACTATATAAACATTAAACACCATTATTATTTTTTAAAAATCACAGTTTATAACTATTCATCTTTTACTCTTAAATTATATTGTTTAACCAAAAAAACTGTCTCGATTAAGGTTTTACCAGCTGGATACAAAGTTAATAATTGAGAAGAAAACAAGAAGGTGTTGGATGTGGGATATTTTTTCAGACTATTTAAAGAAAAATTTATTTGTACTTTTTTTCAATTAAAATATATAATTTAATTAAATAATAACACGTGATACTAACAAGATTTTTTTTCTTAAATATACCTCAAACTAAAAATAAATACCAGAATATCCTCAATTTTGAAAAAATAAAAAATTAAAGTATTCTAACCTGCGAATGAGATTCGTGAGTGGGTATATTGAAAAAGTATACCGGCGAATGACATTCACATTTATCTAAAATGTATCACCCGCAATAGTATTCGCTGATAGAACTTTTGTTTTACACGTCATTAAGATGAGAGAGAGAGAAGTATGCAACTTTTGCATATATATATATATATACACGGAAAGAGAGAGGTAGAGAAGTATATTTTGAGTTTAGCGTAAGTATACTTTGATATTTATTCGGATGTAATTTCACCCGCGAATAAGATTCGCGAGTATGTATACTTTGATATATTTTTTTCAAAAATGATAATATTTCAGTATTTATTTTTATTTTGACATATATTTTGTGAAAAAATTCTACTAACTATAGTTTTGAACTCTAAAACATAGTAACTATACTATAGTCATAATTTCTTAATATATGTACCATAAATATGTTATATTTAATAAATATTTGATTTAGGACATACATAACTTTTTTTATATAAATTTAAAAATATTATAACCTTATATACCATTTGAGTTAAAATACATTGTATTATTTAGTTATTTATCAACATTTATTATGAAATAAATGTAATATTTAATAGAGTTCAAAATATCACGTTTGCTCGAAAGTGATATTTAAATATCAACGAATTAAACCGAAATAATTAGTATAACTGTTATATAACTTATATTAAAATCTAACATTTTGTTTTGTAGAAAATAATAAAAGAAGGAAGTGTGTTGGAAAGAAACGGATATTAAGGGTAAATAATAGAAAATTAATTGTCTGGTCCACACTTTGTGAAGTAAGTAAAAACATATTTTTTTTAATAGTGAATGGTGTAAAATTTATTAAATAATTATAGACCACAGTTAAAAAAACACTTTATTATTATAAAATTGAAATTATTTATAATAAATAACTTTGATTTGTTATGAAAATAAAAATTTATTATTTATATTATGTCATAATTATGAGTGCAGTGTAATATCTAATCTACGTTAAATATATATATAACACTTTTTAATAAACATGTTTTTTAGTTAATTATTTTTGTATTTAATTTAACTATAGAGTTAAAAAAAATATTAATAGTGTTAATGAACAATTAGCATGAATTTGTAAAAAACATTATTTTAAAAAAAATATAATATGATGTTAATGCAGTATAATTTTTATGATATTTATTATTATGAAAATAAAAAATTATATTTATTGTTTACAATCTTTATAAATGCAAATAATAATAACGACGTAAAAAAAAAGTGAATTGATTAATAGTGAAACGAAAAGTGGAAGTAAATGTGGTTCATTTATTCAAAGGTTAAATACCAAGAAGCTACCTAAACTTTGGGTGTTTTGAAACGAGTTACCCGAATTTTAAAAAATCAAAACGGGATACCTCAATTTTGGCAAAGGTGCAACAAGCTACCTCCGTCCAAATTACCGTCAACTCTTGACAGAAATTCGTCGAAAGTTCGTCAGAAATTGGACGGAGGTACCTTATTGCAAATCGTCCAAATTTCAGGTAGTTCCTTGATATTTATTACCTTTATTAAATTGTAGAGTGTTATGATGACATGTATATAATTGCTAACTGTAAAATCAAATTATTGTAAGGCACAAATTATATATATATAACATAATATCTACATAAAATAGAGAATTATATATATCTAAAAACTTATTAATGAAATATTTTAAATAATAAAATATTATTTAACTAAAGATTAATTCAATTATACAATATTAAAAAAAATGTTTCTATATATTAATGGATAGTTAACATAAGTTGCTAAAATAATAATACACTATGGGAATGATCAAAGTTACGGTCGGAAAAACCAGTTTTAACGGCTCATTAATTGAGCCGTTAAATTTTCACGGCTCAACAGAAATTGATCCGCTATAGAAAGTGTCGAGAGATTTATTACGACTCGAATTTGGTAGAGTCGTGATAATTAACAGCTCAAATAAATGAATCGTGAAAAATACTTTTATTTTTTTATTCATTAATTTTTACAGCTTATTAAATGAGCCGCAAAAAATATAAACATCCCAGCGGCCCTAGCTCTAGCTCCACCGACCGTCTTCTTCCACCCTAAACCCTAGTTTTCGTCCAGTCTTCTTCCGTGAAAATGTGTCGCGAGTCTTCTTCCACCGGCCGTCTAGTCTTCGTCTAATCTTTGTCATGTCTTCTTCGACCGTCCAATCTTCATCGAGTCTTCTTCGTCGTCGAGTCTTCGTCGTATCTTTGTACAAGCAATGAGAGGTCCTGCAACAATTATAACTTATTAGAGTTACATACATCATATAAACATAAATGAAGAAACTTTCTACGTACATATGATGTTATGTATTTCTATTTTACTTATATTACTGCGTTAACAAAAAAAATATAACACGTATATATTTTTATTAATTAATTTAAAATGAAGGTTTAGTGTACAACATGGATTAACAACTAGTTATATACTTATATTATAGACTTTTGATTTATTTTTTATTTTTCCAAAATTCTATGAGTCGTCAGAATATTTATTTATTAGTTAAGTGATTACTTTCGTTTTTTGTTATTATAATGTCTACTTGAATGATGTTTTAAGAATCTCCAATTTTTTATTTTTATTATCTAAATTCTCAAGCGGTATCTTTCATCTAACACTTAAGGAACTTTTTCAAAAAGTAGATACTTTATAAAAAATATTTGAAAAAGTGTATATCGAAAAAAAATATTTAGGAAAGTATGTATACGCGCGTCGCGCCTATTGAATAGGCGCACCCCTGGGATGCGCCTATACCACATAATTTTTTTTTTTTTTTTTCAATAATGACGACCCGAGTTCCTAGCCACTGCACCGATGCCTCCCGTTATCGATTGTGAACACCAGGCTGCATCAACATATAGATGAGCTTACTAACTTATCACTTAGAAATGAAGTATTAAAAATAATATGATATGTTAATATAATGTATCGTTTTCCAACACTAACATATTATATATAATATGTTGATCTTGAAAGTTGTAATGTGTCGTTTGGGGTTGCGTAAGGCTTACTTTATGTGTGTGGGTGGCTGTCTTGTCTGGAATTCCTTTATAGAAAGAAGTGTTTAAAAGGATTAATGAGGATGTGTAATACTCTATCCGATGCAATTAGTTTAATGATTTGTGTTGGAGTTGGGTAATTTAATTTTTGTTTTATCTACTGTGGCATCCATTAATGGTGCAATTTTCTGAATCTATCTATCCCCAAATAAATAAATGTGTACTTTTTTTCTTTCATATATTTTAATAGCCAAATGATGATCAATCTTTGTTTTCTTTTCTTTACTAAGAACATGCGCCTACTTTTTCTACAAGACAGAGAGACCAGGTCTTTGTGTTTTTAGTGGGAGTGGGCTTCTCTCCCAACACCATTTTATTTTTCTTCTCTCTTCTGAAGGTTTCTCTGACCATTCTTCGACTTCAGAGCCACCCACGATAGATAGATTCAGAAAATTGCACCATTAATGGATGCCACAGCAGATAAAACAAAAATTAAATTACCCAACTCCAACACAAATCATTAAACTAATTGCATCGGATAGAGTATTACACATCCTCATTAATCTTTTTAAACACTTCTTTCTATAAAGGAGGGAGTGCCAGACAAGACAGCCACCCACACACATAAAATAAGACTTACGCAACCCCAAACGACACATTACAACTTAAAAAAAAAAAAATTATATGATATAGGCGCATCCCAGGGGTGCGCCTATTCAATAGGCGCGACGCGCGTATACATACTTTCCTAAATATTTTTTTTCGATATACACTTTTTCAAATATTTTTTCTAAAGTATCTACTTTTTGAAAAAGTTCACACTTAAGTATTAAATTACTAACGGAGCTTTGAGTATTTGAATAATTTGCTAATTAATTTGTTTTTAAATAAATTATTAGTTAACTTTATACTTTTTTGGTCACTAGTTAACTGTATATAAAAGTATAATTTTTTTTTGATAATTATGGATTAAAATAACTGCAATGGATGATTAATAAATCACCCAAGTTCAAAATACACAACCAAAACTAGCTAACTTTAACAATTCGCGAAACAGAAAAGCCCACAGCGTCTTTCCGGAGCGCGATCAAGGTTTCCTTCGGAGGAGAGCTATGGATTTCAAACACATGTCGCTGATTGAGCGCCATACCCGCCATGGTATCCGCTACCGCATTCGCTTCTCGAAAAATATGTCTGAACTTCATTCTTTCGAACTGCATCAATAACTTCCTGCAATCCGCAATGACCGGCATAAGTTTATGGTTTGACATATTTTCATCAGAGATTACCTTATGGGCTAAGAGAGCGTCCGTCTCGAGGTGAATAGCTTTTAATCCGAGTGACTTTGCCAAAAGCAGTCCGTCTCGGATGGCCCAACATTCCGCAGTGAGACTGTTAGAGCAACCCAAATTCCTTGAGAAACCTGCAACCCAAAGACCCCTGAAGTCTCGGATGACCCCACCGGCTCCTGCGAAACCTGGATTTCCCTTAGCAACTCCATCTGTGTTAATTTTAAACCAATCCTCTTTCGGAGGAACCCAACTAATATCAATGGAAATGAACTCATTAGCACTGTCAGTCTCAAGATAAACATTTTTATGAAACTTTGCCTGAGATAAAGATAAAGAAAAAACAGAAGAAAAAGCAGGTTTATCATTAAAAATAAGAGAGTTCCTATTTTTCCAAATGTTCCAAATCGCATAAGGAAAAAAGTACTTCCACTTAACTCCCTGAATATTGACTCCCGATTCCTGACAACCCTTCTTGATCCATTCATTCAAAGGGTAGTCGGTAGACTGGCCCAGGTTAGGCGATCCCGTGGCTGAATTCCACATCTCTTTAGCATGCTTACACCCACGCAATATATGATCTATGTCTTCCACCCCAGAGTAACAAATTTGGCACAGAGGGCTCAAATTACATCCTCTATGGTTCAATAGTTTGCTGGTGGCTAGTCTATCTTTAAGACATAACCAGATAAAATGTTGAATTTTTGGGATAGTCTGAATCTTCCAAACCCAATCCCATTGATTAATCACCTGGTTGTTTGTGTCATGACCAGCCAAAAGAGAGTATGCAGACGCAGTAGAGTAATTCCCCGAGTGGGTTCCATTCCAAATTTGCGTGTCTGATGATATATTGGTCTTGTCCCCTGGAGTACCTCGAAACATGTCCAGAATTTTTTTGGGGAAGTCAAAGGAAGTTCTATCAAGATTCCACTCTTCATTTTGGAATACATCTCCTACCATCAGTATGTCTTCTTCATAGTTCAGAGGACCATAGATTGCCGCTCTCAGGGGTTGATTGCCCACCCAGTTGTCGTGCCAAAATTTAATGTCTCTACCATTAGCCACCACCCACCCAGAACCTAATTTAAGGGTGTTCATACCTTCCTTAATTGCTTTCCAATTACAAGGCGTTTTATTCGAAGAAGTGAGAGAAGTTCCATCCTGCTTAAAGTTCTGTTTCTAATGACCACAGTCCAAGGGGCCGTATCCTTCTTCAATCTCCAAGCCAAACTCCCCAATAGTGCTTTGTTACGATACACCGCCGATTGCAGACCAAGCCCCCCCATATTTTTTGGCTTTGTAATTTCCTCCCAGTTGATCAAATGAATTTTCCTCTTCTGATTCGTGGATCCCCAAACAAAATTTCTATTAATCTTGTCCAGTTCTTTACAAACTGAACTAGGAAACATAGTACATTGCATATAGTAGGAGGGGATAGTGGACAAGACCGATTTGACCAAAGTAACTCTACCTGCCATTGATAACAGCTTTGCCCTCCACCCCGAGAGTTTATTTCTAACTTTATCCAAAACAAATTTAAAAGAGCTAACTTTCGAGTTTGAAAAATCCAAAGGAAATCCAAGGTAAGAACCAAAGTTTTCAACTGTCCTAAACTGTAAACTCGTTGATATCTGAGTTCTTTTGGTAGCTGGAACATTTTTTGAGAAAACCATGATTGACTTCCCTTGATTTACCTTCTGTCCCGAGATGTCGCAAAACTCTTTTAGGATCGAGTTGATACATTCACAATTTTCAGGTGTCGCCTCTCCCATGAGAATAAGATCATCGGCAAATAAAAGATGGGATAAAGTCAAGCTACCTCTTCCCACTTTTATTATTTTCCATTGTCCCTGCATAACCTTTTCATCGATAAGAAATGCCAGATATTCCATGCATAGGATAAAGATGTACGGGGATAGAGGATCCCCTTGCCTAATTCCTCTGGACGGGTAGAATTTTTTAAGTTTCCCCCCATTGAACAGAATTTCAATAGAAGATGTGGAGATACAACTCATAATCAACTTAATGACATTATTCGGGAATTTAAAGAATATGAGCGTTCTTCTGATGAAATCCCACTCAACTCTATCATAAGCTTTCTCAAGATCAATTTTGATGATCATACACCCTGTTTTGCCATGTTTATGCTTTGAAAAGTGCAGCACTTCTCTGAGCAGAATAACATTATCTGAACCCCTTCTACCAGGGATAAAACTAGTCTGAAATGGAGAGATGATATTTTTCAGAACTGGTCTTATTCTGTTCACCAAATTTTTTGATATGACCTTGTAAATAGAGTTTCAAAGGCTTATAGGTCTGAATTGGGAGACCGAATTTGGCTGACTACATTTTGGAATAAGCAGATAAACGTCTCATTCCAACTTGTAGGGACAAAACCTCTTTTAAACACCTCACTGATAGCATCTATAAGAGAGCTATCCGTACAGTTCCACAATTTTTGGAAGAAAGCCGGGTGGAGGCCATCCGGCCCAGGAGCTTTAAACGGTTTAAGATCCCAAGTAGCTTTCCTAATTTCTTCCAAAGTGATAAGGTTGTTTAGGCGCCGGATATGATTTTCAGAAAGAGCAGTTCTCCATGCCTCTGGCTGCTCAACCATCAAAAGTGAGGAGACCTTTGAGGTGGTGAAAAGATTTGAAAAGAATTTCTGAAATTCCTCCTGGATGAGCCCCTCTTCGAAGATCCAATTTCCCATTGAATCTTTGATAGCCAAGATCTTATTTCTTCTTCTTTTAACAAGAGTAGAAATATGATAGAATTTGGTGTTTCTATCCCCATCTCTGATCCACTTTGTGCGGGATTTTGCAGCCCAAAGTTTTTCTTCTTGGTCAAGAATCTCAGACAGCTCTGCCTGAAGATTTTTTTCCAGAGCGACAATGAAATCATTTGGGGAAGTAGCAATACACTTTTGCGCTCCAGAGATCCTCCGAAGGATTTTATCTTTTCTCTGAAAAACATTCCCAAAAATTTCTTTGTTCCAAGCGCGAGCTTTGGCCGGGAAGTGGTTAATGGCAGGCGTGATCCTATTACTAAACTCATTCCAAGTATTCTTAACCATTTGTTCAAAACTTGGATGATCAAGTCACATAGGTTCCATCCTAAACGGCTAATTGCTTTTATGCCACCATCCCCACCAGAGTTGATAAGCAGCGGGCAGTGGTCAGAATGAGTTCTCATAAGATGAGTAACAGAGGCATTGGGAAAACTAAATTTCCAGTCCATATTAGCCAACATTCTATCAAGTCTCTGCTGGATTAATCTATCTGAGTTCCTCATATTGACCCCAGTAAACTTAGGCCCTGTAAAGCCAAGGTCAATCAAATTACAATCACTGATCATATCATTAAAGAGAGACACCCTATTCATGCAAACTTGATTACCCCCAATTTTTCAGCACTATTTGTGACGTCATTAAAATCACCTACTGCTAGCCAAGGACAAGAAATAGTAGAGGCCACCGATTTAAGATTATCCCACAATAGTAATCTTTCATATATCCCACATATAAAAGTATAATTTACTAACTCCGTCTAATTTACTATTAAATTGTGAGAAAAAATTGGATTTTATTTAATATATTACTCTAGTTTTGTACAACTTGGTAACTGAAGTTTTAAAAAATTTACTAGTTGAATTTTGTGGATAAAAACGGAGGCATAGAGGATTCTAAGGCAATTACCCTCTTCAATATTTACCTTTATATAAATTTAAATTAAAAAATATAATTATTTTTTATTTAAACTTTTAAAATGTGATATTTACCTCTTATTTTTTTTTCAATTATATACATTTTCTCTAATTTTGTCTCGATCGAACAAAATTCCTCACTTGGTCCTTGTTTCTGGTGTTGACAATTTGGTGTGCTGTATTATTTAGTGTGTGTGTATATTTGTTATTACAGTCCGAAGACAAGGGAGGTGTTCCCAAATTCGGCGTTTGGAACGTGGATGACAGCGCAATATCTGATGGCAATTACACTCAAGTGTTTGAAAAGATGGAAAGAGGGAGGAAAGATCCAGAAAAGCAGCAGCAGCCGCCCATGCCGAGGCAACCGATTAGGAGGCCTCCAGCTGATCCGAAGCCGAGAACCACCCAACCCACATTCTTGCCGGAAGTGCCTCGGCGGGTGACACCGCCAAAATCACCTTCGTATGACCTTGTTAATAATAATGCAAAGGCCAAGAAAAGTCCTCCGGTAAGCATCTATCTAAATATTGTAATACCGAAACTATACTTACATTGGTCGGTATATCGACGTCCGGTAGCGGAAGCATGCGAGATCGCTGGTGGTTTGAAGTCACGACAACGATACCGATCGAGAGGAACGTCACATAAACGAAGCGTCTCTCGTTTTCACAGTGAATTCCTAAGACGAACTAAAGAGACTTATTAGATATTTTGTATGGATGTATATTAGGGCAGCCTCTAGGTGTTTAATTATAAACCCTGGGCAGTTAAGATTTTTCGTGACTGTCTAATTTGTTTCAGAAATTTCCGTAATTTACATAACCACCTCTTATTGGGTGAATTTTTCTACACATAGGATTGACGATCTTTGTCTCTAACTCAAACCTTTTGTTGTGTGCCTCTTTTTTTGAAGCGATGCTGGCCATTTCGGTTCAGCTTCAAGTGAGGAGAAGATTGTGTTTCTGCAGTTGGCTGGGCAAAGAAGAAAATAATTTGCATTTTGGTCTCTTATGTTTGGTTTCTACTTGATATCTTGTTCTAATTGAATGGAAATTCGAGGGAAGACTCTAATTGTGTTGCTGCAGTTGGTTGGACAAAGCTTCCAACAGTCTTTGAAATAACTTGGTGTGTAAGGTCTGCTGATTTCTAATCTGTTCAATGAAGTCAAAAAAATTTACTGGGTTAAATTTGATCAAGTTTAAATCTTTTGAATACAAGGATATCTCTATTATGTAACTCAGGGATACGTGAAACGTGATAGATAGTGAATAGCACAGGTTTTTTTAATCGAAGCTGCAACTCATATGAACAAGAGATTTGAACTGAACTAACAACTTAACTATTTGCTGATTCCCTAGTAAATAACTAAATTAATAAAAAAAACAAGTGAACTGAAAAAAGTTGTTATTTGTAAGAGTTAAATATTATTGGGTCTCAATCTCCTGGATATTAACTTGACAATGATTTGAATACCAATTGGACGCGCCTTTGTCGGAACTCCGATGAACCTTTTAGAAAGGGAGCGCAACAGAGGTAGGCTTGTTCATGAACCGGTTCGACCCCGAACCAGTTCTGAACTGAACTGGTCTGGTTTGAAAAAAACCAGTACATTTTTCTGTTTCTAAAAAAACTGGTCTGGTTAAGGAAAAAAGAACTGGTCTGGTTCGAACCGATTCAGAACCGGTTCGAACTGTTCTGGTCTGTTTTTTTAAATATCAATTTTGGTTCGGAAATATTCCAGTTCAAACCGAACCTATACCGGATGAAAATTCTGTCCAACACACTGAACCGTCTTAAAAAACACTGAACCAACTGAAAAACACTGAACCAGCTGAAAAAACACTGAACCGACTGAAAAATACATTGAACCGACTGAAAAACATATTGAACCGATTGAAAATCTGTTCCACAACCGACTAAAATCTTATCCAACATCAACATACGAGAGTCCAATATATCTCTAGGTTTGGTTTATTGAAAACATATCTATTTTGGTTTAATTTCAGACCGGTTTAGTTAATTTTGCTTCAAACCGGTTCTAAAATTATATAGGTTTAAAGTGGTTTGATTGAAATTTAAGTATAAACCAGTATCAAAAACGAGTCGAGTCGAACCGGTTCGAACTGGATTTTTGGTACTATTTTGAACTGTTCTATTTGAAGGCAAAAAACACTGGTCTGGTTTTGGAACTAGTTCGGCCGAACCGGTTCGAACCAAACCAGTTCCAGACCAGACCAGACCAGTTCGCCCGAACCGGTTTATTTGGCCAAGCCTAAACAGAGGGGTCCTCCGGGTCCTACTTCGATACTTAAATGAGTATACTGTGTATGAACTAAAAAACGTAAGGAACGTATGTAAAACAAGAGTATTTAGACAGTTGAATATCTTTATGAATATTGTGCCGTTAGAGATAAGGATAACAAATATTACGGTTATCACGTAATATTGCAGTTGCCTTATGCAATCTTTATATAATATGTGTTTGATATACGCGGAATATTGTGGCTATATCCGGTGTCGGTTGTGGGACCAGAGTTGAGAGGTTTGACTCTTTTGGCGAGCAGTAGAAGACTTTGACATTGTCCGATAGCGACCTGAAATAGAGCTTTGGCTTTTGGCGTCCACTTTAGTTTTGGTTTTGGTGTTGAACCGTTTTATGGGTGTCAGCTTACCCGTTCTGAATGATGTGAGTTTTACCCCTCTGAAAAGTTATTGGGCATTTGAGACCCTACCCGTATTGGGTTGTCACTATCGATACCCAACAAATATTAAATTGTTAGCATGTTTGAATAATTTGTTAGTTTATTTTTTTTGAAAAAAATATTAGTTAATTTTTTATAAAGATATAATTTACTTGATTTGTTTAATTTACTATTACACTGTTGATAAAAAGTTACATTTTATTTATTATCTTACTCTAATTTTTGTACAATTTGCTAACTAATTTTAAAAAAATTTACAATTTGCTAGCTAAACTAAACCATGTATAAACAATTTATTAGTTGAACTTTGATAAAATTTGATAGTTAAACACCTAACATAAGTAACACTTACCTATCTCCATAAATATTTAACAAAAAATTAAACTAAATTAACAAATTACAATTTTATATAAATCATATAATAATTTGTTAAGAGATAGAAGTTCAACTCACCAATTATTTAGAACCATAAAATTTAAACAATTATGGCCCGTTCTTCTCATGGAATTCCAAAGGATTCCGTAAGCCCATGTTCTTTTCACGGAATTGCTGATTCTTTGCTTAGGTATTCCAGGCGGGGTGGACTTAGGTTTTCCGGGTGAAAACCTCGGAATTCCTAAGCCAAGAAGGCTTGGAATTCGGAATTGATGACAGATTGATGATTATGCCCTCAACTATTTCTAGAAATTCCGAGCGTGCCCCTCCAGTATTGTGTCTCTGCTGCCCTAATGAATGAAGGAAGCTGTCCAGAAGGATTTGTCTCTGCATTTTCAACCACCTTCATCGATTCTGGGCTGCGTCTTCAATTCTCTGCAACAATCAATTCACCAATTCAATTCTCTGCGTTCATCTCTGCGATTACCACCTGCCAATTCAATTCGCCATCTGCTCCATTCAATTCAACCGACCTCGTTGTCATGTCCTTCTTCCATTTAAGCGCAGCAAGTGAGTTGTTTGTTCCTCCTTCTTCGAATCCGTCTTGTCCTCTTCCTGTCCAGCAAGCTGCGTTCGATCGTTCCTCTTCTTCAGCTCCAGTGCGTCCGTAGTTCGAAAACAGGTTAGTCCCAGTTTTTTGTTTCTGATTTTTAATTACGTTATGCTGTTAGTTATGTTAAACTGAATTGATTGTTGATTGTTAGTTATGTTAAACTGAATTGTTAGTTACGCTATGCTCTGCGTTCGATTCTGTTTAGTGTTGATTGAAGCAACAATTCTGTTTATGGTTGAGTTTGAACCCAAAATCGATGGTTCTGAGTTCAGTTTAACCTAGAATCATATGATTCTAGGTTGAACTGAACCCATAATCGATGATCCTGGGTTCAGTGCAACCCAGGATCATCAATTCTGGGTTGAACTGAACCCATGATCGATGAATCTGGGTTCATATCAACCCAGAATTTCAATTCTGGGTTCATATCAACCTAGAATCAGCAGATTCTGGGTTGAACTGAACCCAGAATCGTTGATGGGTTCACGTTATGAACCCAAAAATGAATCCCCATCTAAATAGTTATGTATATTTTCAGTTATGCCTGCCGAGAGTATAAAACAACATATAACACTGATGAGAAGGTGTGTTGTTATGTTCCTCCCTCTTATTATGACAGTTGTTTTGCTTGTGTGGATGCACATGAAACTACCAAGACTACCCAATCGAGCCTTTTCGATGTATGAGGTGGCAAAAAGAAACTATATTAAGGGCCTACTACATTCGGATGATACCGATTATAGAGACCAACTCATAATGAATAGGCATTGCTTTAGCAAGTTCTGTGAAATATTGTTAGGCGAGGTTGGTGGTCTTAGGTCAACGAGATATGTCAACATAGATGAGCAAGTAGCGATGGCATTATACATACTTGCTCATCACAAGAAGAATAGGGTGATCAAGTTTGACTTTAGATCAGGATCAACTGTTGGTCGTTATTTTAACAAAGTTATCTTGAGTATCCTACGGTGTCACGGTGTGCTAACCAAAAAACCTGAACCGATCACACCAGATGGAAACGATGAAAGATGAAAGGGCAGGTTACCACCAATGTCCTAGCTGCTTGTTCCCCAGATATGCAAATCATATATGTACAACCGAGTTGGGAAGGTTCAGCTGTTGATAGTCGAGTTTTGCGAGATGCTCTATCTAGTGAGAATGACATTAGGGTCCCTCGTGGTTGTTATTATTTAGTTGACGCTGGATATGCCAATTCTGAGGGTTTTTTGGCCTCATATAGAGGAGTGCGTTATCATTTGAATGAATGGCGCATCGGGCATCAACCTGCAAATGCTAGAGAATACTTCAATATGAAACATGCGAGAGCTCGGAATGTGATAGAGCGTTGTTTTGGTCTGCTTAAGATGAGATGGTCCATACTAAGGAGCACGTCTTATTATCCAATGGAATTTCACAACAGAATTGTCCACGCTTGTTGCCTGCTCCAAAATTTCATCAGAAGGGAGATGGATGATCCCTTAGATGATGATATACTTCTTGATTATGAATCAACTCAACCTGATTCTATGGATTTTATTAGCGAGGTTCGCGCTTCAGCGGAGAGGAACCTTTGGAGAGATCAGTTGGCGGAAACTATGTATAATGACTGGATAGGAAATGTCGTTAACAATCATGCTTAGTTATGTATTGTGTTTCTAGATGATGCTTTTACAAACAATGTGAGTTTATCTTCTTCATGTCATGTAATTTTCCGTGGATGCTTCGAATTATTTATGTTTTCTTATTGGAGACATTTGTATGGTTTATTATGACAATCATACTTTGTTGGTTTATATGCTTCAGATGTGATTGTACGTACATATGATGCTATAGTTCTTCATTGTTTTAGTATGTCTACATCCCAACATAAATGGACTGCAGTTGAAGATGTAGCCTTGGTTGCATCAATGGCTGAGTTGCACGCCCAAGGTCATCGTAATGCCGAAACAAGATTCAAGGTGGTTTTTTTTTACCGGAACTCGAGAAGTTGTTGAACCTTAGGCTCCCGGGGTGTGGTTTGAAGGCTAAACCACACATCGAATCTCGGTTGAAGACTTTGAAGGGTCAATGGAGTATTGTGTATGATATGGTTCATGGAAAAAATACATCCGGCTTTGGTTGGGATGATGCCAAACAATGCGTGGTTGCAGAAGAGGAAGTTTGGGCTGCCTATGTGCAAGTAAGTTGTGTAGACATTTCTGGCTTTAGAATACTAGTCTAATTTGACCCTAAAGTATTTATGTTATATGATGTTTTAGGCACATAAGGAAGCTGCGCCGTTTAAAAATAAGAGCTTCCCGTACTTTGATGAAATGACACGAATCTATGCCAGGGATAGAGCAACGGGGTTGCAATCTCAAACGGTGCATGAGGTGCTTGCCTTAGCCGAGAATGAACAGTCGAACATCCCAGACGAGGAGGCAGAAATGCCATATTATGTTAACCAACCGGAGGGAGAAACCCGAGACTCTGCTAATCGTATGTCACAAGGTAACACAACATTAAGTCGGAAAAGAAAGAGAATTAACGATGACGTGCAACATCTTTGCTCAGAGATGAACACTGTTGGAACCATGATATCTGATTCGTTAAGGGAGACGGTTGCATTAACGGATCCAATTCAACAACAACTACCTCGTGTGGATGCAGCGGTTCGTAGTCTAGAAGGTGTCACCATGGATGATGTGTGGAAGGCTCACCATATGTTCTTAACTCGTGAGAGAAGTGTGCTGATTTTTTTTTGGGATGGAGCCTGGCAACCGGCTCGAGTGGTTGCGTGCAATGAAGCTGTAGATGTATGATAGTTTTATCGGATCGACATATATGTATAATTTTGATTAAGGACAAACCCACGTTTTGTATAATGTATGTGGTGACTAACAACATTTTGTATTATGTATGTGGTCATTTTTGCTAGGTTTCAAGCAAATGACTTAACACTTATTCGGAACGACTATTGTTGTAGGTTCATGGAATGTTATATTGCGAATATTGTATTTATCGATATTTCTAATCATGTTAATGTTATGTAATCAATTGATTGTTTAAGAAATTTTACATTTTTTATTTTTTTAAAATAAAATTAATAAATTGGTCTTTTTAAAAAAATTAAATAAATAAAAATTTCGTTTTTTAATTTTTTTATTATGGGTAAATGGTCAAAGTGCCCCCTAAAGTTTGGCCGAAATTTAAGAATCCACCTTAAAGTTTAAAATGCCTCTTAATGTTTGGAAATGATGAAAAATTCCCCCTTGTCAGGTGCTCTTTTAGGGGGGATTTTTCATCATTTTTTAACATTAGGGGGGATTTTAAACTTTAAGGAGGATTCTTAAATTTCGGCCAAACTTTAGGGGGCACTTTGACCATTAACCCTTTTATTATTTAAATAAACATTTTTAATATTTTTAAGTTTTATAATTAATTAATACAAATTATTTTTAGGGTTAATTACTTAATTGGTTACACATGTTTGACCAATGTTCAGAATGGTTACACATGTTTCAAAATGTGATTAATTGGTTTTGAAATGTGACTATTTGGTTTTTTCACTGTTCACCGTTAAAATCACAGTTAAGTCACTATTTAGATACGTAAAATGACGAAATTACCCCTAGAATCATCTTCAAGAACACATCATCTTCAAGAACAATAATTGAAGAAACCAGAAATCTGATTTCTAGGTTCTTGAGAAACCAGAAATCTGATTTCTGGGTCTTGAAGAACCCAGAAATCTGATTTCGGGGTTCTTCAAGAACCCAGAAATGCTGTTTCGGGGTTCTTCAAGAACCATGAAATGCTGTTTCGGGGTTCTTCAAGAATCAAGAATCGCAATTCTGGGTTCTTGAAGTTCTGTATTGCAGTATATGTTATCACCAAATGTGATTAAATGGTCATACATGTTTCTCTATAATGTGATTAAAAGGTCATACATGTTTCTCTATAATGTGATTAAAATGTCATACATGTTTCTCTATAATGTGATTAAATGGATACTGTTGTTTGAAATGATGTGATTAAAAGGTTCGACATGTTACCCACATTGTAAAGAACCCAGAAATGCTATTTCTGGGTCTTCAAGAACACAGAAATCAGATTTCTGATTCTTCAAGAACCCAGAAATCAGATTTCTGGGTCTTCAAGAACACAGAAATCAGATTTCTGGTTCTTCAAGAACCCAGAAATCAGATTTCTGGGTCTTCAAGAACATCAGAAATCAGATTTCTGGGTCTTCAAGAACCCAGAAATCTGATTTCTGGTTCTTCAAGAACCCAGAAATCTGATTTCTGGGTTCTCAAGAACATCAAATCGAATTTGATTCGATTTTGGTTCTTCAATCCTTCCAATCTGTTCTTCAATACAACTAAGGGCATAATAGTCATTTCACAATTCAATAATATGTTAAAAAAATGAATTAACGTTAAAATTAACGGTTTACTAACGGAATAACCAATTAATCACATTTGGAAAAACATGTGTAACCCATTAGTCACATAGCAAAACCAATTAATCACATTTTGAAACATGTGTAACCATTCTGCACAATGGTGAAACATGTGTAACCAATTAAGTAATTAACCCTTATTTTTATTATATACTTTACATATACAAAGAGGGGCAAATATGTCATTTTACCACATTCCATTCCTTTTCCGTATACAATTCCACTAAAGAAACAACAGGATTCCTTATTCCATTCTATTTCATTCCATCAAAGAAACAACTTCATATTCTTAACTCCTATTCCTTATTCCCAATTCCTATTCCCGATTCCGTATTCCTTATTCCGAATTCTGTGAAAGAAACACCTCGTATAACCTTATTTATAATCCATATATGAGAAAAAAAGACGTTGGTCAATGATAATTCGAATTTTTCACCAATATATACCTTAAATAAAAATAAATATGAAAATAATCTCGATTAAAAAAAAACGAATTTATACCTACCCGCGAATACCATTAGGGGGTGGCCATTGGAACTGCACGGTTAATCCCACCCGCTAATGATATTTGCGGGTGCGTTAAATGCTCCCCCACCCACGAATGTCATTCGCGGTTGAGTTTGCATTGAAAATAATATTAATATCTTAAGTTGAGTCGTTTTGTCAAAGCTAAATTCAACATTTGTCACATCACCTATTAAATTATCTCTCTGCAAAACTGAATTCAACATTTGTCAAATCACCTATTTGCATTTGTTAAAGTTGAATTCACCCGCTCTCTACAGGTATTATCTGCATTATTATTATTATTATTATTATTACCTCTATTATATCAATATTTTCATTATTAATTTTGAATTACCTCATTTTCATGGTTGTTCCTTGTGTCTACGAAAAGTAACCGTGAACAACTGCCATCCACCCACGAATGCAATTCGCCGGTAGAACGGTAGTTCCTAATGTCCATTCCAACAGCGAATGCCATTTGCGGGTAGGTATTGATTTTTTTTTTTTATAAATGAGGTTATTTTCGTATTTATTTTTAATTTAAGGTTATGTATTGGTGAAAAAATGTGATAATTCATCTTGATCTTGCTAGCCCAAGGACGAAGGACCTTATTTATTTTGTCAAGACCCTGTCATCCTGCCACGTGAAGAGCACAATACTGAACGGCCATCTTCCTTCGTGCCACGTGTCTGTACACATTTTGTTCCGTCAAGTAACGACCGTTAACGGCCTCTCCTTCGTCTCTTCGAGCTTCCCCTCCAAGTCCCAACCGCTTCTCGGTTCAAACACCAGTCTTCGTATCTAGTATCGACCCACTACCATCGACAGTTCTTTCTGTTCACTACAGAATGAAGTATGAGCAGAGGCTCAAAGCAGCTGCCAACATCGTCCTAGACGATGACACTCGCGCCGGCGAGTCACCGATCAACTGCGCCGATTTTGGGATCACAGGATCGTTGAAACCTCACCAAGTAGAAGGGCTTTACTGGCTCATAAGGAGATACCGACTCGGGGTCAACGTAGTTCTTGGTGAGATTTTCTGTTTCGCTGTTAGGACATTCTCTGCGCTGATGATTCCAGTAGTTTCTGATTATCGTATGTTTTGTTGGTTCCATTTGATTGCAGGAGATGAGGTACATTCGTGTGTTGGATTTGGGGAACGAAATGGGCCTAAAAATGTTCTGCCTCTTTATTTAAGATGTTGAATCTAGTTGTGTATTTGCTGCGGTTGTCTCCAAATTGAATTCTAGTCGTTTACTTGACAAGTTGGTACATTTCTGAAGTCTAATCTGTAGCTGTAGGAGTCTTTTTTGGCAAAAAACAAAACAAAACACTGTAGGAGTCTTTATAGCGTGGAATTTGTTTCAATTTATGCATGTTAGTTCTAAATTAAATCGAGAAAAATGCAAAATCAATGTCGGTAGAGACCACAGATTTCAGTTTGGGGTTCCAGTAGTAGTTCTTCTGAGAGCTAATACGTAGTGCCATTAAACACTTTCAGATACAAAAAAAAATCTAGGAGGACTAGATGAACGAAAAATGCAAAAAATTAAATGAGTTTTCTGCGTATGAGCATCTTAAATTTTCTGAGATAGGTCTTAGTAACGGACATGGATGCTAACATTCCTTTGAATGCATAATTTTTTACCAAGTAAACTTGGCTATATATGAATTTTGGACACACTATCAAGAGTCTATCTTAAAATTCATGTAAAGGTTTTTGTTCATGTAGTTGGCATATATTCTCAAACCAGAGCCCAAAATAGCTCAACTTTTGACAACAATGTTATATGAAGTTTTATACTACTATCCTGAAAGAGAGAAGTTCCTATTTTCCAACATGAAGATAAACGTGATAAGTTTATCTTAACTATTTGCAGATGGGATTAGGAAAGACGTTGCAAGCAATTTCTCTGCTGAGCTATTTAAAGGTTTCACAACTGTCATCAGGTCCATTTTGTAAGTCAAAAGTCTTCTCTTTGGTTTCGAAAACCTTTGGCTCCACATTGGTTGTGGCATAGACTAATATATTCTATTCCCTATTTAATGATCTGCAGTGGTATTATGTCCTCTAAGTGTAATTGATGGGTGGGAATCAGAGATTGTCAAGTTTACTCCAAAGTTGAAGGTTGTTAGATATGTAGGAGAAAAAGAACACAGACGTAGTCTCCGAAAGATGATGTATGACCATGTCAAGGATCATCTTTCAGTTTCTAATGTGGGTAAAGGATGAACTTTCATTGGATGCTTTGTAAACCATTGTGTTTTAGCTATTCTACATGGAATAATGAGAATCTAGTAGTGATTTCTTTCTTCTGCAACCAATTCAGGTGTTATCATTACCTTTCGACGTACTGCTGACGACATATGACATAGCATTGATAGATCAGGAGTTCCTTTCTCAGATACCATGGCATTATGCAGTAATTGATGAAGCTCAGAGGCTTAAGAATCCTTCCAGTGTAAGTAATAAATAGTTTAAGGATAGATATTTGTACATTAATTGTGCACCTACAGATATAAACAGCAATTTAAATCCCAAAGCTTAAGCCGGCGAGCAATAACAGTGTTAGGAATATAACACTCATTAGATTTTGTGTAAGCTGTTGCATTCTTGAGACAAAGTCTCCACATGCATGTAAACAGGACTTTTATCATGTTAAAACGGTTGCCTATGTATAAAAATGCACTCCTATATGCAAAATAGGACTTAATGTTGTAGATACGCTTAATGTTCTGTTTACTCCTATCTGGTTCTGTCATATTGTTATTTACTTTTGGGCTCAAACAGATCAGAATCCTTACAACATAAAAATCACCAATTCTTTATTTATTGGTTATAGCGACTCAATGTATCTAGTTGTGACTAATGCTTTTAGATTTGGGTTTCACTTGTGGAATTTTTAAGTAATAGTTGATGGCAATATATCCCTTATAATATTATGGTATTACCTGTCCAATTTTCACAGGTCCTTTATAATGTTTTAATGGATCGCTTTCTCATGCCAAGGCGGTTGCTAATGACTGGAACACCTATCCAAAACAATCTTGCTGAACTGTGGGCATTGCTGCATTTTTGTATGCCTTCTGTATTTGGATCACTAGAAGAGTTCCTTTACATGTTTAAGGAAGCTGGAGATTCTTCAACAGGTTACCTCTGCAGAAGCTGATTTTTCTGAATTATAATTTTGCCATGATTAACTTTTTTTTTATTATGTTAGTTCATTGAGAATTCATATTTGCTTGTCATTTTTTTTCTACTGTAATATTTCCAAACTGTGCATAAACCTATTTCTACACCACATGGATGAGTACTTTTTTGTGTGCATTATAAAAGTTGTCTTCTTCTTCTTGCCCACTATGTTAAATTATTAATAGTTATTACGGGCCAAGCAAGTACATGTTGAATGGGAGGGTGGGTGGTGAAGCCCCAATTGGGAAGTGAAAGCTTCTGAAATATAAAAATGTTTCAAGCACTTATCGCCTTATCGGCTTAAGTTTATTGGTTGGATATAGACCCAACTCACTTACAATGACTACTACATGTAAATTTAAAATCTTTTATTGATTCTGAATTGCTGATATTCAACAGCAATACTTTTAGTTTCTCTTGTTGTCCTAATTCTAAAAGTTTCCGTTCTTTTTGGATTGACAATGTTTATTCTACAACTGTTGCTTCGTTTTGCCTTTCAGGTGAGTATATAAATCCTTCCTTAAATTTGATTCTTCAGAGATTAGGTGAACTGTTTATTCTAGAATGCTTTTCAAAATCCAAAAGTTCTAGTCAATGGAAAATTGCTGGTATAGTTATCATTCTTTTCTTGTTAAAATATAAGCACCACTTTCGTGGTATGATAATAGAAATACACTTAGCTCTTGTTGATGGGACATGAGCTGCTTACTTTCCACATATATTACAGTGTTTTAATCACATTACTTCTGTAAAAGTTCTTCAGTTTTGTAGGTGTCAGTCTATTTGGATTATAATGTAGAATAGAGTTTGTTACTTGAAAGAAGGTATTGTCTGAAATTCATACGATTTTTCCCTTATGTGGAACAGCGCCTGTCAAGTCTAGGGAGCAGTTCAATATCTTGAAGTATGTATTGAAAGCCTTTATGCTAAGAAGAACCAAATCTAAACTTATTGAATCCGGGAGTTTGGTGCTTCCTGCTCTTACAGAGATCACTGTGTAGGTTCCTTCAACGTCATATATCATTGCTTAAGCTATACTTTGAAAGAATGGTCTATCCTCAAGGAGCATTTAGTTATCCAAGCTTATTTGTATTGAACAATGATAAGGTCCATTGTTCTGATAGGATGGCTCCAATGGTCAACCTGCAGAAACAGGTTTATATTTCAATATTGAGAAAAGAACTTCCTAAACTCCTCGCACTCTCATCTGGAGCGTCCAGTCATCAATCTTTGCAGAATATTGTAAGAGCATACTTTAGTTTCTCCTTGTCCGCTATATAGAAGTCCTATTCTGTTCTATATAGAAAAACTCTTTTACTACGAGATGTTCCATATGTAGTAGTATGATTAGCTTTTCATGAGATTTACTTGGCAGTCTATAAGAAGAACTTCTTGGATGAATCCATGATGATTGATTAGATTGTGTTAAATAGTCAATTGGCCTAAAGAGAGGAGCTCTCAGTTCTCAAATAAGTTCAAATTTTTCCTGTGTAGGTTATACAGCTCCGCAAAGCGTGTAGCCATCCCTACCTCTTTCCTGGTATTGAGCCTGAACCATATGAAGAAGGTGAACATCTAGTTCAGGTAGGGGCTGATTAATAATCCTTGCCGTTACATTACATGAGTTTATTACGAATACTTCAAATCTGCTATCTTGAAAACTGAACAAGGGAGGTGAAATTGATAGTGTTTCCGTGCTTGTGCATGATAAAATATCCAAGAAAAAGGATGCTATTTCACCATTACTGCACTGATAAAGAACTGTTTGCCTATATGTTCATCATCAGGCTAGTGGCAAACTTATAATTTTGGACCAACTTCTTCGCAAGCTTCATATCTCTGGTCATCGTGTGCTTCTTTTTACTCAGATGACCCATACACTTGATATTTTACAGGTTTTACGCTCTTATTAATTATTATTATTAACATACACACATATAGGTTACTCGACATATAAACGGCTTTTGAATACATTGCAGGATTTTCTTGAGTTGCGAAAATATTCTTATGAGCGTCTTGATGGATCTATACGAGCTGAAGAGCGGTTTGCTGCAATACGAAATTTCGAAAGACAAACAGTTACTTCATCTGAAGATGACCAAAATGGTGCATTTGTTTTTATTATATCTACACGAGCTGGGGGAGTTGGCCTTAATCTTGTGGCTGCTGATACAGTGAGTTTCATGGTTTCCCTAGTCACACCCGTCTTTCAGTATTGGATATTTGAACAAGGATTTATTGCTACTAGATTTTATTGTGTTTTTTGAATTCTTCACTTGCTTAGCTTTGTCACTATAGTTCGGCCTTCTGGTATGCTTTTGGATAAAGTATAAACAAGCATAACAAACTTATTGTTGTAGGCTGGCCATTTAGGTTAGTCTTGATTTTAGGTTTGTGCTTCCTTTCTTTCCTTAATTTTTCTGAACACTAGAAAGGTCTGCCATTATCTTCAAGATAAGAAAGCTGACCCCTTCACGTTCCACATCTTAAGGAACTAAATTGCAATAATCTAAACGACACAATATAGTAACTTTTGCCGATTCAGAATCTAGGTAACTTGATTGCAGTAATCCAAATTATACCAATATAGTGACTTTCACTGATTCAGAATCTCTGTGGTCTGCCAGAGTAATATTACATCGGGAGTCTGAGTTTAATCGTAAGTCATTTCGTCATATATGCATTCTCTGGAAAAGTGTTTGTAAGGTGTGTGTACTGTTAGGAGGAATCATCAAAGATTCAAATGCTGCCTCAAGTTGTCTGTCCATAAGAAAACATTTTCTTTTATCATATCTTATCTAGAGGAATAAGAAATGCCTGTATCTAACTGGTTCATAAGGTTATGGGGATTTCATGGATCTGAGGGCTTACTTGGCGAAACCAAGTCTCGTTACAGAAAAAAAACATTTTATATCATCATATCTGATTTAGAGGAATAAGCAAGCTCCATAAGTGATGAGTTGCTGGCAAGGCATCAAACAGCGATGATAGTTTTAATCCTGCACAACCAAGGAAAGATGATCTTCCTTTCTCTTTTCTTGTGGTTGTAAACCTGGACTTTGGTTTTAAAAATGTTGTAAAATTCCCTCTATGTAAAAATTGCTATCTATATTGGTACTTTTATGAGTAAATGTGATAATGAATAGAGTGTGAGGCGCGTCAAAAGAATTTTTGGGTGTGTAAATGGATACCGCGGTGATCTAATGTAGCTTGCTCTAATTCCAGGTTATATTTTTTGAGCAAGATTGGAATCCTCAAGTAGACAAGCAGGCTTTGCAGCGTGCTCATCGGATTGGCCAACTGAATCATGTCTTGTCTATCAATTTGGTTACAGCAAAGTCTGTTGAAGAGGTAAGATTTGATGGTTGTTTGTCATAGCTAGAATGTAGTCATTTATGTTGAAGTTGAAGTCCACTATGAGTAAAAAATAGTCCCACATTGGTGGTTGACAATAAATTAGACACCATACAAATTGACTTCTTCCTACCACCAATTGGTTTTAGGATGGAACCCAAGTTGTATAAGTGGTGACCCTTTGTTTGGCTCGACCAAATGTAGAATTTAACATGGTATTAGAGTCCGGTTCTGTTGACGATGTTGGGTCATTTTCCGTGGGTTTCTGTTGGATTGTTGTTTCTCGTTTACTTCATGTACCAGAGTCCTCCAGGTCATGCCTGGACGTGAGAGAGGGAATTTGTTAAAAATTAAGCTCCAACCCGTCTGAATTAAGAGTGTCGATCGTGCTTTAGAGTTCTCATGGTACGGGGAGTGTTGAAGTCCACAATGAGTGAAAAATAATTCCATGTCGGTGATTTGACTATAAAATAGGCATCATATATACAGATTGTCAGATTGACTAATTAGTTTTAGGATGGAACCCAAGTTGTATAAGTGGTTTCCCTTTTTTAACCATTAGGTTTGGCTCGTCTCGATGTAGAATTTAACAGGTGGCAACTGAAAGATCCTTACATGTAACAGGTCATTATGAGAAGAGCTGAGAGGAAGCTACTTCTAAGTGAAAGCGTCTTTGGAGATGCAGATGATATCTTGCAGAATGATGGAAAAGACACAGCTGAAATTGGGACTGGTGATTTACGTACCATTATGTTCGGGTTGCAGATGTTTGACCCTGTGGAGAGCAATGAGGAACCAGGGGATTATAATATGTCAGAACTGAATTCTGTGACCGAGAAGGTGCTTGCTGTGCGCGAAGGACATGGAAAAGATGAGAAGATAGAAATTAGTACCACGAGTATATCTAATAAGGTCGATACCAATGTGGTTTCTGCTTGTGGCAATTTGAACCCTGATTTTGATGAAGCTTTATATATCTCATGGGTTGAAAAATTTAAGGAGGTTGCTCAAAATAGTGACCTCGGTGAGTACCTACCAACCAGACGAACTTTCATATCTCCTGAGCAAAAGAGTGTTGATAAAGATGCTGCGAGAAAAAAAGCTAGAGAGAAAAAGATTTCAAAATGGGAATCCCTTGGTTACTGGTCATTGTCAGTTGAAGAACCTACTTTGCCTTCCGATGAGGATGTAACACAAGATGCAGGTTCTGTTCAGTTTGTCTATGGAGATTGTAGCCAGCCGACAAAAGTTTGTCCGTCTAAACCAAGTATCATATTCAGGTTAGTCTCGTATTGAAGTTCTTTCATCCACTTCTCTTGTACATCGAATGGCCCTGTATTCAACCCTATACAGCACAAAACCTAACATTAGGAAAATTGTAGATGTCATCCAGCGAAAAGTGTAGTAAAGAGGCAGAAATTAGGAATATTTACACCAAATGTTTGTTCTACAATATTGTTTTGTTAATTGTGAAGATGTGTTCACCTGGAATTTCCTTTTCCCCATGTCCATGAAGTTGAGAACATTACCAGAGTATGGTATCAGTGAACCAATTATCCTGAACAGTAGAAGCCCTAGTTCCTCTCTCACATGAAACCTTCACTATTTTTGTTACCTCGGTAAAAACAATTTTGTAGCTTCTAAAATAAATAACTCAGCATATTTTTACCGACACCTTGCACAAATCCTTCTCTTGTAGAATATCTTGGCATTAGTAATTTTATCAGACCATTGTTCCGCTGCGAATGCTGTTAGTGGGTTATGAATCATTTCTTTCAGATAGAATATACTTACTTGAATTACTTTCAGCAGCAGTTTCGTTTTAGAACTTTGTGCTAGATAATAAAAACATTAATGAGTCTTTACCTAATACCTTAAGGTTTTAGGAGAGTTGGTTTCATGACATAGTATAAAAGTGCGTAAGTTCGGATTTTCGTAGCGTCAAGTTAAACCCTCATTTAATCAAAAGTTTTACGTGATGGTCTAGCTTTTAAGACAGTTAGTCAAGTGGTCCGTCTAAACTTTGCAACGTGTTGAAAATGATATAATCCCATGTAAACTAGTAACCACATTGTAAAGTGTTAAAGAAATACATGGGTTATAGTTAAGCTGGGTCCACCATGTAATAGCTTCTTCTTTTTGGTTAGATATAAACTGTCCTGCACTCTTGCTTAGTTCTGTAGTTATTCAACATAGAAAGAGGCTATTGCTTTGTAATTCATGTGTAAGATTACAGGAATCTTTGATAATTTAAAAATATGTAATTGTTGCTTCTCCAAAGCACTTCTGGTGTGATGATCCTTTGTGTCTCTTTAAATGGAGTCGTCATTACCGTACACATCTATGGTAATTGACTGCTGTACTCTACCAAATTTGTGATCTTAAATCCATCTCTGTTATTGCAGCTGTGTTGACAACTCTGGAAAATGGGGACATGGAGGAATGTTTAACGCATTAGCCAACCTTTCTGCTGCTATTCCTGATGCATATGAAAGGGCAGGTGAATTTGGTGACCTGCATCTTGGTGATCTTCACCTTATAAAAGCCAAAGGTGACTACTTTAGTCTCTTATCCTGTGGTTTTGTTAATTCCTTACACACCCATTTTCTTTTCCCACTTGACACTGCTCAATGGTATATGGCGCACATTTATGTCATGGGTTAGTGATATTTAGAGAGAAAAAGGACAATAAGCTAACTCTTTCTCCGATCTACATAGATGGTGAACAGAATGGAAATGGTGGTTCGAATGTGTGGGTAGCTCTAGCTGTTGTACAATCATACAACTCAAGGCGCAAGGTACCTCGGAGTCATATCTCTATCCCTGATCTAGAACGTTGCTTGCTGAAGGCATCTCATTCTTCTGTTCAGCATTCTGGTAACAATTCTCTCTGTTGTTACTGTATGTATATATACACTTGTTTTGCAAATCTTGCTTCAAGAAGTATCTTGGGTTTCTTTCATTTGTTTTCTTTTCTTTTTAAGTGTTGTTATAGTATATATTAATTGGGTTACCAAAATAAATAAATGACTAGTGATTGCTGTTGTGTATCCAAAGCATCCATTCACATGCCACGGATTGGTTACCAAGATGCAGCAGACCGGTCAGAATGGTACACTGTGGAACGTCTTCTCCGCAAATATGCTTCCATCTTTGGCATTCAGATTTTTGTGTACGTCTCTCCATCCTTTATTCCCCTTCTCTGTTCTCTCCATTTCTTGAGTTGTGTCTTGTTTTGTCAGGTACTATTACATCCGACCAGTTTAAGAAGGTATTGTTACATTCCCTGCTCCTTCTGTGGACAGTCTAAAGGAGTTGTTTATTTTGTGTTGTTCTAATTGTGTATTTTTGTAGCACAACTCAACCCAACACAAAGTCTTCTGGTACTCAAATCTTGTGGATACAAACATAGTTGACGATAGCCTCAGGAGTCAGGATGATGGTGGTGGGGTGTATCTCTGTTGACACCATTGTACTTTGCTAACACAAAACGGCAAGCTACTCCAGGAAGACTCATCTATCGCAACCTTTCATACACTGCAACTGAAAAAAAGAAGGTAAATAGTTCCAATGTACGAGGATGTTGGACCATGTTGTTAAATGTATCACCTATGTTGTTTTGTGCACTTAAATGTTTTAGAGTGTTATTATAGGCACTACTCTTACTATTCCATCAATTTCAAAATGATAATTTTGTCATTCTATTCATCTTCAACACTAAATCAAACTCAAAATGCAGATTAAATTGGGAAATTAACATAATTTTGAATTCAGAACAATATTTATTGATTTGAAATCAATTCAGAACATTATTTATGAGTATGAAATCAACTTAGAAATGTTCTTCTGGGTTATTTTTTAACCGCAAAAAATATTTCTTGATTGATTTCGAACTTAAAAATGTTGTTTTGGATTGATTTTGAATCCAATAATGCATTTGTGGTTTGAATTCATATTCAAAACTGTTTTATTGGATTTAATTCGTGGTTTTATATTGAAAATAGGATGAATATGAACATGAGACAAAATCGTCATTTTGATATAAAAGTTATATTTCTCTATTAAATAATAATTTTATCAAAACAATAGTTGTATATTAACATCAACGTATCTTACTATATTTATATTTTTAATATTTAATCTATGATGGACTAATAATAATATTAAGATAAATTTTAATAATTTTTATATAGATAGATAGATAGATTGAAAGATTCAACATATTTTGTTAATAAAATAGATAAATTGTTGTATCTATAATTAAAATATAAGAGATTTGTGTTATTATTATTAAAGAATACTAAAGTTTTTTTTAAGGGAGATTCTATTTGTAGACCATCGACTACTTTATACAGACCACTTTTGTTGAAACACTAAAGTGCCCTAATAATAGTTTTTTACATATTTGTCCTTACTAATTTTTAGAAAATTAATTATCAAATCGACTTCATATTTTTGTAATTACTAAATTGACCCCATATTATTAAAATGGTGAAAAATTATGATTCTAGCAAGTTTTGAACCATAGACATCTTACATACTAACTAAAAGTTTTACCACTATACTAGTAATTCCAATTGATTTATTATATACTTCAAATATAGTTATCAAAACAATTTTAATATTATTGTATTAAACACCTCATGTTTATTTATTGATGATTTTTAGTAATTAACATTTACTCAACGTTGTTCGTTTAATTATAGTTTTAATTTAATTATGTATCTACTGTTTAATTTTTTCAAATGGTTGAAAAATAAGTAATTTTCTAAATTTAGTATTTATAGACTACCAGAATATTCATTTTGAATTTTTTTTCAAACATCTCTAAAAAAAATCATAAAGATTATAGTATTTAGATAATTAAATTAGAACTCTAACGACATATATAGTGTTAAGTTCCAATTTTGTTATCGATTATAAAATTTGATAAAAATAGTGTTGGTAATTTTTGACAATTTTTATAAATTTGACCAAATTTTATGGTTGATGGGAAAATTGAAAATTAGGATCATATGTGTTAGAGTTCTAATTTAATTATCTACATATTATAGTCTTTCTATTTTTTTAGAGATGATTGAAAAAATATTTTCAAAATGAGTATTCTGGTAGTCTATAAATACTAAATTTAGAAAAGTACTTATTTTTCAATAATTTTTAAAAAAATTGATTAGTAGATACATAATTAAATTAAAACTATAATTAAACAAACAATATTGAACAAATGTTAATTACTAAAAAGCATCAATAAATAAACATGAGATGTTTAATACAATAATATGAGAGTTGCTTCAATAACTATATTTGAAGTATATAAGAAAGCAATTTGAATTACTAGTATAGCAGTAAAACTTTTAGCTAGTATGTAAGAGGTCTAGGGTTCAAAACTTGCTAAAAACATAATTTTTCACAATTTTGATAATATGAGGTCGATTTAGTAACTACGAAAATATGAGGTCGATTTAATAATTAATTTCCTTAAAATTAGTAAGGACAAATATGTAATGCTATTTGGGTATTTTAGTCTTTCAACAAAAGTGGTCTGTATAAAGTAGTCGATGATCTGCAAATAGAATTTTTTTTAATGTTTTTTTTGGATTAATTATCAAATAGGTAGCTGAACTTAACATGGTTTGTCAAGTAAGTACCCACACTTTTTTTTTTTTGCCGTAAATAGGTTGCCGAACTTTTGGAAATTAGCAGATAGGTTACTGACATTAGTTTTTCTATTGGTTTATGACAAAAACCGTTTCGAACGAACCACTCTATTTATTTAAAAAAAAAAAGATAGGATTAAATACCAAACACGACTCAACCCTAAACCAAGCCATGCATGTGTTTGATATATAAATCCTACATTTTAAAAGAAAAAAATAGTTCAATCGAACCAGCCATGAACCAGTTTCCGTCACAAACCAACAGAAAAATTAACGTAAGGAACCTATTTGCTAATTTTCAAAAGTTCAGCAACGTATTTGCGGCATAGTGTGTCAGGTTCAGCCATGATTCTCCTCGCCATCTTCGTGAGGAGGGCCGTGTTGAATCTTTGCAATTCTCGAAACCCTAGTCCCCCAAACTCTTAGGATTTGGTTAAGACTTCCCATCTCCTCTAGTGTGTTCTCTTCCCCTCCGCCGCTTGTCCCCACCAGTAATTCTCTATGAGTGAGTCGATTGCCGAGGACCACATTTTTGGGAGGAGAAATATACTCATGACGTACGTGGGGATTGTTGTGATGATCACATTTATTAGCACTTCCTTTCCTGCTTGATTTAGGGTTTTCGGTCTCCACCCGACCAGTTTTTCCATGATTTTGGTTTTTAAAGACCTCATGACCTCCTTCTTTGATCTTCTCCATATCGATGGCAATCCCAGGTATTTGCCTGAGTCACTGGTGCTTTGTATGTTAAGAGAATCCTCCACTACCTTCCTTTCATTCGACCTCGCCCCTTTATTGAAGTAAAGGGTCGACTTGTCAATATTCATTTGTTGTCCATATACCTGACAGTAGAATTCCAGAATGCTCCTGAGGTGGTGGAGCTCATTGTCTATTGACCCTTGGATGAAGAACAGTGAGTCATCTGCGAAAAAAGGTGGTGGAGCTCCGGGCATTGTCTCTTTATTATGATCCCCTGTATGTTCTTCTCCCTGGCTTCCCTAACAATTTGTCTCGAGAGTACATCCGCAAGTAGAATGAATAGGTAAGGTGAGAGGGGGTCACCTTGTCGTATGCCTCAGGTTGGTTTGATGGTGGTGGTTCGTTCCCCGTTTACCACCATTAATAGGTGGTTGTTGATATGCATTCTCTGATCCATCCTAGCCATTGTTCCGTGAACCCTATTTTCCTTAACGTTGCTAGGAGAAAGACTCACTCCACTCTCTCATACACCCCTTGCATGTCAATTTTCAGCGCACAATCCACCTTTTTTCGTTTCGACTCGTGTGAAGGTGATGGAAAACTTCATGTGCCACCATGATGTTATCATGTATGTGTCTACCTGATACAAATGCACTCTGAAAGGGAGTGATAAGCTCTGATAGATACACCTTTAAATGATTCACCATCACTTTTGATATGATTTTGTACAAGAAGTTACAACAACTTATTGACCTAAAATCAGTCGGTTTGGTGGGATTTGACACTTTAGGTATCAGTACAATGTCACTATGATTTAGAGGGTTCAAGAGAGTATCTGTTCTGAAGAAAGCCTTGACCGCGGTGACGACGTCTGCTCCCACGATGTTCCAGTTTCTTTGATAAAACAAACCCGGTTACCCGTCCGGACTCGGCGTGCGTGACCCTCCAAGTTGGTATGTGTCCACTATGATTTCTATATCTGTTACCTCCCGCGTCAAATTTGCATTCATCTCGAGTGTGATGTGGTTCGACACACATCCGAGAAAATCATCTCCTGGTTCGGTTTGTTTCGATGTGAACATGTCCCCGAAGTACATTCTTAATTCTTCGGCTATACTCCCCTCATTCATTATCCACTCTCCGTTCGTTCCCCTCAATCGACATATTTGGTTCCTTCTTCTCCTTGATATCGTTGTTTGGTGGAAGAAGGTGGTGTTGCGGTCCTATTCCCTAATCCATTTGGCCCACGACCTCGGTTTCCAATGCATTTCCTCCCTCGTCCATAACCCTTGGAGCTTTCCTTTCAACCTTTTTTCTTCTCGGACTGCTTCATGGGTCATCCCCCCTTGCATGTGTCTCCTTAGCGCTTCCTTCGTTTTAGCAATCTCCTTTATATTGTTGCTGAAATGTGCCCTACTCCATGTCATGAGTTTTCTTTGGCATTTGTGGAGTTTGGTGTGTACTCCTTGTATTGCTCTTCGTGATGTGGGTGTTTCCCACGCTTCTTTTATAACTTCCTTGCATGACGGGTTTTTGAGCCACATAGCCTTGAATTTGAAGCGTCGTCTTGCCATTTTCTTTGGTTGTTTTAGTTAGATCATCATTGGTGCGTGGTCCGACCCGATGACTAATTCATTTATGCATCTCCCCACTTGATGTCCCGCCGCTCATTCTGTGTTTATTAACACCACCCATATAGTTTGTCTTCACACCCATATGTTTGCAATTGTTGGTAACTCCATCTTTCCGTCACGGTGGTTCATTTTCCGTCAATTTGAAGTCACATGTTTTGCACGTGATGTAATAACAATGATATATATCTAAAATACCCCTAGCATGTATATTTCATCCTTTATTTGAGAACTGTTCGAACCATTTTGAGGCTCACTCATCCTTGACGTCCCAACTCTTCCCACTTCTCCCTTGGCGAATTTATACATTCCAGCTCGTCTTACGTTCGAACCAGGTAATGAAGTCAATTACTTGATTTAATTTCGAAGGTACGGTAGATTGTGTACCGTTTTTCAATTTTAGGGTTTTTTGAAACCCTAATTTCTTTTTCATTCTGTGCAGCACTCCAATTCTTTGAAGAGTGGTTGTGACTTCTTTGCTTGGGCAGATCGACGCAGATCGACGGAAGGAGAGTAACGACAAAGTTTGTATCGAATTGAACATTGAAATTGCTCTGTTGCGTAGTCTAAATCAACAGCTGCAGTGTGTGACAGCCTTCTTAGTTGTTGTTGTTGTTGGGGAGATAACACTAGAGCCCGACAAGTTGATAACTCTGGGGCACTTGACCTAACCCTTTCCACCTCTTCGTCCGAATCCAGCTGTATGGGGGCTGATTTCGACGTACTTGGTCGATCCACCTACATAACCCAAACTTAGTTACATTAATATAGAATTAACACTAGATGTACTTGCTAGCCTATATCCATACATTTGGTTTGACTCTTCGAACACTTAACTTGACCCGTCGTGTTCTTTTTGGAGCCTCATTCATTGGAGCCTCTTGCATTGGTGTTTCATCCATTTCCGCAGTGGGGGCATCTTCCATTGGTGTTTCATCCATTTGCGGCTCCGTTGGTTCTTTCCAGTTTTAATGAGTGCAATAGAAGCACAAGCAGTTAATAGGCTCACAAATGTGAAAGGATTCGGGTGGGTCCCCTCTTCGAGCATTCGAACAAAAAGGTTCAAAGCTTCAGATCCTTGCCCATTTTGTGCAAATCCTGTAATCAGTGCAGTCCAAGACACAGTATTCCTAACTAGCATTTCCTCAAACATCTTACAGGCATCATCTATTCGACCTGCATGAGCATAGGACACAACCATGGAAGTCCATGTCACAACATCTTTCTCAGGCGCTACACTAAACAGGGAAAGAGACATGTCTGGTTTCTGACACTTCCCGTACGCATCAATCAAAGAATTATACACAATTCTATTGAATTTCAACCCAATGACAGTAGCAACCCCATGGACCTGTTCCAGCAACTTGGACGCGCTCAAGCAAGCACAACTCCTTGCCACACTCACAAACGTAAACTCATCCATGAACAAGAAGTCATGCACTTTCTACATCCGCAAGAAAATTGCCACCGCCTCCCTATACATCCCATGACGAGATAAACCAGAAATCAACGAGTTGTAACACACGATATCTCGGTCGGGCATTTCATCGAACAGTTCGAGGGCCTTCTCGAAATGGCCACATCTACTGCATGCAGATACAACAGCGTTCCAAGAACAGCAGCAGTCGGCGAATATTCGGTCGGGACGAACATCACCAGTCGGGGATGCAAGCAACCGGTCGGCACGGTGGGCTTTCAGTGGAAATCGAAGAGGTTTCGCAGGGGATTTAGGGGAGTAGAGTTTCAGTGCAAAGATTGGTTTTTGGGAGAGAACAATGAAATAACCGAAGGAAGAAGGTAGAGAGACAAGGTGATGGGATGTCAGGGGTAAAACTGTCATTTTACAACATTCAGTTCAAATTTAACGGTGTCACGTGCAAGGCACATGACAATTAACTGGTCAAATTGACGGAATGTGGTGTTACAAACAAAATGAAACATACAACACTTATTAATTGCGACAAAAAATATCAGGGTCCAGTTGCTAAAAAAAGTTAAAATCCGGGTGTTTTTTCATACTTTTCTCTTATTCACCACCATAGAGACCTTCATTGTCAATATCTTCATTAAGCTCAGTCGTATACGCTCATTTCAGACTAATTTGATTCGTGTCTTCTCGAAGAGTCGTCACTTCTAACATGTCATTCTCATTTATTACACAAATTTCGTCACCCATAATATGAACACACATATCATCTTACGAGACTTCAACACGTGTTCTATGGATCCCAATCAACAAATAGGATAAATTTATAATTTAATGCATTTCTGTCATTTGACAAAGTATAGTCTTGTAAATGAACCAGTAAAACTTGTTGTCCTCGAGAAGATGCTTCTGAAACTGGTATTCAAATGATGGGCATTCATGTGATACTTATGCATAGATTCACTGTTGGAAATGTAATTTTTTCGTCGGTACAAATCAATTCCGTCGGTAAATATATATTTTTGTCGGTAAAATTTCGTCGGTGAATGACCCGTCGGTGAAAGTTTACCGACGAAATATGACACAAATATTTCGTCTGTAAAAATATTTTTTTGCCAATGGAATTTTTGTCGGTAAAAAGGTTTTTCGTCAACAAATAATATTTTTGCCGATAAAATCGATTTCGTCGATAAAAAATTGAATCGTCAGCTTAGACATATTGATGACGAAAGGTGAAATCGTCAGCAAAGACATTTTTACCGACGAAAAACGTTTAGTCGATATATGACTTTTTACAGACGAAAAATATGTCAGTAAAACAACTCATATTAAAAAAAAACTACAAATAAATTTACAAATAGACAAATAATGAAGGCCAAGAAAACAATATGTTATACACATACCGTCAACATCTAAAGTTGTTATTCAAATCAAATCATCAAAAAATATAATATTATAGAACCTAACTGTAATAGAGCATCCTGCAAAAAAAGAAGAGCGATGTACATAAAATTGTTACCACGTCAGTAAGATGTAATATTAATGGTGTTTCTGTAAACAGAACAAGGTTTATCATACTTGAGTGTGATCAAGAACACGGATAACTGTGACGTATTTCTTGAGCTTCTCAAGTTGTGCATGTACACTCTTCTTTCCTTCATTAGATTCAAACTTCTTGCAATACTTTGTGAAGGCCTTCTTCTTAGATAATCAAACCTATAAGAACCCATCTTGTATCATATGTAATGAAGATTTTAAGACGTGGATTTTGAAAGAATAGATACCCCCATTGCAAAAGCAAAACTATTATATGTTGGACTGAGAAATATGACGCCCAATGATACAGGGAAAAGTACAGTACCTCAACATAAACCTATGAGCTTTCAAGGCTTGGCTGGGTCATCCTTGGGGAAAGACTTCACTGCATCAATTCAAGAGACTGATTAGTGGATCAAATCTCAAAACAATTCGACAAACTATGTTACATGGGAAAGTACACGACCATCGTTGGAAATTAATGATACTAACTCCTCTGTGGCGAGCATCTCTCTTCTTCTCCCAATGGAACCGTGCCTGGGATGCTCAAACTTCATGTGAGACATTTCCCCCCTCTACAAACAAGCCCCCATCACCAACAGAAATCATGCTTTAAACTATCAAGAGCACATGTTATGTAATTTATTTAGGAAAATTGGAAAATTAGTGCTGCAGCTAAGGTCGAATGTTGCTGATATTTATACTTCTTCAAATCTTCTATCATAATTGTCTTCAACTGCAACAAAAATCTATGTTGGTGTACGGTAAACATCATCAAGTATAGAAGAAGACATGTTTATGGCCACAAACTATTGTTCTTCGCATGAATTATATTGTTACACATCCAACTAAAACAGAAGCAGTTAATTAATAACACGAGCAATCGAGTAAGAACACAATCATCGTAATAACGAAACCCATAAATTCAATTCAGTAAGAACACAATGAGTAAACATGGTACCTGGTCGGAACGAAGATGCTCCTTCTTCATTCCAGAAGAAGATACAGACGAGGAAGAGCTACGGTCGAGGAAGAGCTGGAGCTGCGACCGAGGAAAAGTGGATGCGGCCGTAATATATATTAAGTATGTGATAAATTAAATACAAGTGTTGTCATTTGGTTTGGCATAAAGAGACTTGATTTTACTTGAAGGTCGTGGGATCGAAACCAGCTAGAATACTTTGGTTTTGTAGGTAAAATACACTCTTACCAAAAATTATAATCCTTTACCGACGAAATGCGAACTTTGTCGGTAGTTCTTACATTTTACCGATAAATTTTATTTATATTGTCGGTAAAAATTTATTCATTGATGTTACTTCAAGGTCGTGGGTTCGAAACCAGCCCATGACATTTTGGTTTTGTAGGTAAAATTAGTTTTTACCGTTGAAAATATTATTTTATAGGATAAAAAAAAATTACGAACGAAAATATGGTTACAGCGATAAAATTATATTCCTTTACCGACGAAATGTGAACTTTGTCGGTAATTATTACATTTTAACGACAAAATTTATTTATATTGTGGTAAAAAATTATTTTATCGACAAAAATTAATTCGGTCGTCTAAAACTATTTTTGGCGACGAACATAATATTTCATGGGTAATAATATTTTTGTCGACGGAGTTTTAGCGACGGAATTTATTCCTCTTCTATCATAAATAGGTTAAACATAATTAGGTTAAACGACTTATTTACCTCAACATTTTAATACCTATTTACCTCAACATTCCAGTACCATTTCAATACTTATGGTAACAAATATTTTCTCTGTCACTAGATGAAACAATTTATAATTTTTAGTTGCATCATGATAGTCATTCCAAATACATTTTTGTCTATTCTCGTCAAAATTCTTTCTAAACTTTTAGGTATACCGTATATGTGCATACATTATACAACTAAATATTTGTAAATATGCGACTTGTCCATACCTCGTAAGGAGTTTTCATCTGGAGTCCTTTTGTGGACAAATGTTCATTACATGAACTGCATAAGGTAGAAAATTCACCAACATAGCCATACTTTTTTGATAATTTTTTAAAATAATATAGTTTTTTTACGATATGGACCAATCACGTTACCATATCAATTTCCTTCCAAATTTAACAGAAAATAGACGGATATAATATTTTGTCCAACTCTGAAAGTAGAAATTGTAAAATTTTAAAAACAAAATTCGGGTAACAATTTGAGTAACCCAGAATTTAATAGAAATACTGCTAGAGTAGCTAAGACTATGTCGGGGTATGATTAACCATGTGCCGCAACGCTCATGACATCACTTGTAAATTGCAATCATTCAACCAAATCATCCCAGAAGTGGAATTAAGAGTTCGTTGAGTGAATAAGATGACAATCACATCCTTTAATAAGTAGTTCACAATTTCTTTTGATCAAATACATCAACATTACTATGCATTAGTCGTTTTAAGTAGTTTTAACTCAATCAGACACTCGAAACTTCCAAACACGTGTAAAATGTCGGGAAGAATAACGAATGAGGGGAGACAAGGTGGTCAACGAGTTCCGAGAATAATACCATACCGTAAGTATGTTCAAATTCTTTTACATCATGTTTCTTTCACGGAATAGAGACACAATAGGTGATACGAATTCCGTATGAAGTTGTTTCTTTCGCGGAATTGGAAAATTTCGGAATACGGAATCCTAGAGGGGTGGTGATATGAATTCCGACCAAAAAGCTCGGAATGCGTATGCCTTGTACGCTAGGAATACAAAATAGAAGACAAAATGACCAAAATGCCCTAATTTATTTCCAAAACTGCCCTCCTCCTTCATAAGCTTCCGTGATTGCTTCATTAGTTCTCCCGTTCGGCCAAGAGAAACCGTCTCCTTCATCCCATCAAGTACGATTTCTCCTTCATCCTTGTTCGAATCCTAAACCCTAAGTTCAAATCTGGTACGACTTATCCTTCTCCTTCATCCCATCGCAATTCTGAGTTCGGCCAGAACCCAGAATCACTGATATTGTTGTTATTGCTGTTATTCCTGGGTTCGACTGTTATTGTTGATTGAGAGATGTTGTTATTGTTCATGCTAAAACATGTTTGGAGATTGATGAATACACTCAAACAACTTTGATCAAATGTATATTGTTGCTGGGCCGTTAGAGAAATCTTGTAATGGAATAGAATAAATGTTTAATACCATGGTGTATTGTTATTCGTAATGGAATATTATATTTCAGATAGTGTAATTAATGATATTATGGTTCGGTTAAATATATCGTTGATGAGTATTGGTAAAAATAATGGATTTATATTAAAATTTACATTAATTCAATTATTTTACCTTAGTTAATTAACATATTTTTTTAAATATTAATTAATTATTTTAAAAAATTCAACTATTAATTAAATATATTATAATTTTTTAAATTAATTAATTCAAATTATTTGTATTATATACTATTCATGTGAAAATAAGGGCATATATGTCATATTACCATAATCCATTTCATTTTCATATACCATCGCACCAAAAAAACATTGGAATTCCTTATTCCATTCCAATCCACCAACTAAACAACTTCATATTATTATCTCATATTTCTTATTCTCTATTCCTATTCCGTATTCCGAATTTCACCAAGTAAATGCACTGTTAATTTTCTAAAGTTTATTTAAAAGTTTTCTAATTTTATAACTTTTTTCAGTATTTTAAAATTTTAAGGAGGCAAAATTTATTTAATTTTGTTTACATATTTTCTCATTTTGTAAAAATGTCACAATTCGCTTACGATGCGTTTCTTTCACGAAATTCGGAATAAGGACTACGGAATAGGAAATAGCAATATGGAATAAGGAATATGAAGTTGTTTATTTGATGGAATAGTCGAGCATGCTTCGTTCTTTCTGCATATCTTCAAAAAGTTTCTGTCTTTTTTCTTTCAAATCATTCACCTCCTTTTCCACTTCATAGTATCTTGCTGGAAGAGTAGATGCATCCACATGCACTTTTACTGCACATCTACATCTTCCCTACAATTCAATTAAAAAAGAAACGGACCAAATCACTAATAACAAGAGAAATTTCACCAGGAAAAAATAGGAAAATAAAATAATCTACTTGCTTATGAAACCCGATTAACCTCAATGTTGTTTTCAATCATGTTCTGCTCCTAAGATCCGCGACATCTAAATAATCAAATTTATACTGAAATAGAAGCATTCATCTGTTTCATCTATATATCATTATTCCAATGATATTCATCTTCATTAGAAATATGGATGAAAACCTACAATGTTTAACACAGAACTGATGATCTATGAGCTAATTAATAATACTAATTGGCGTATACATTTATATACTTAATTATTGAAAATATCTTTATTATTTTATAAAATAATTTAGGCATTTTGTCTAAGAATACAAAGTTCACATGCTGTTTCTAGCTAGACAACCATTAACATTTGTTTATATAAGACGAAACTTTACCAATTACAGAAAACGAAAACTATAGCAAATGCACACTTGTAAGTTTGAGACACAACTAACAATATGCAATCGACATAACATCAATTCAACCGATAACAACAATTCTACTGTCCATAATAACAATTCAACTGAACAACAATTCACTGGTCAAAACAACAATTCAACCGAACAACATTTATAAAGCAACCGAACAGAACATGATGAACCTAACATTTATAAAGCAACCGAATTCTGGGTTCAACCAAACATGATGAACCCAGAATTCGCGATGCTGGGTTCCCCCGAACCCAGAACTCACGAATTCGAAGGAGAAGAAGAAGAGAAGGCAAGCAAAGGGAGAATTTACATGTTGAAGCTTCAGAGCAAAGGATGAACTGAGCGAGGAGAGACAATTACGCAGATGAGCTTCTTGAAGAGCAGGGGAGAGCTTCGGTTTAAATGGAAGAAGGGATAAGAATGTCCTTATTAAATGTATATAAGGGCAAAACAGTCATTTCCCCTCCTATTCCGGATTCCTTCCCTTCTAGACTTAGGAATTGCGAGATTTTCACACGAAATGTCTAAGCTCACCCCGCTCGGAATTCGCAAGGAAACTTTTTCCAATTCCACGAAAAGAACAACTTTTTACGGAATCAGTAACCGAATTACTTACCCATTCAGCGAAAAGAACACATTAGTGTTAGTATTTATTTTTGACAAATATTTTTGTTTTTATTTTTTTAAGGGGCGATCGAAAATTTTGGCCTCACTCTGTAGTCTGTAGTCTGTACTGAGTAGGGGTGTCAAAAATTGACCCATTTATCTTAGATAAGTTGTTGCAAAATAACCCACTTATCTTAGATGGGGAATTTTTTCACGTGCGTTGTTGTGCGCATATTTTAAACTTGATAGTGCAAGATGGGTTAAAAGAAATTGACTTGGTTGTCAAAAAAATCAGAGAAATGGTGAAATACATTCGAGGCTCTCAAGTTAGAAAAGTAGATTTTCAAAAAAAATGTGAAGGATTTTAGGATGGATGGTCATCAAGGTTTGAAGCAAGATTGTCCTACTAGGTGGAATTCAACTTTTGAAATGCTTCAAAGTGTCTTACACTATAAAAATCCCCTTCGACACATGGAGTTTGGAAGTTCCATAGAGTGTCCTACTGCGGATGAATGGGGAAGAGTTGAGTCCATTACAGATTTCTTGGGTGCTTTTTATGATCTCACTTGCATTTTCTCTGGGACAAAGTATCCAACTGCCAATTTATACTTTCCATTGGTATTTGTTATAAATTTGACATTGGCCAAGGATTACGTTGCTGAACGTTACTTCATGAAGAGTATGGTGGATAGGATGAAACTGAAATTTGACAAGTATTGGTCCAGTTTTAGTGAAATTCTCGCAATTTCCGTGGTGTTGGATCCACGGTACAAATTTCAGTTTGTTGAGTTTGCATTCAACAAGTTGTATGGTGAAGATATTGGAAAGGTGAAAGCTTCGATGATCCACTCTAATTTATATGAGGTGTACGAGGCTTATGTGTTTAAATCATCTGAAAGACCATCGACTTCTAAAGATTCATACAAAAGGATGCGTTCTTCTAGTGTTGAGGGTCAGATTTTACGACACTAAAAAATGGGAGGTGTTGTGTTCAATGTAAGTAATAATTTCAACAATTCTTTCTTTTATTTATACATTCACTTGATAATATTATAATGTTTTTTGTTATTTGTATATTTTCAGGAATTTGGCTCTCTAAGATCGACTAATCAACACTGTCAGAAGTCCCAACTAGAGTGTTATTTAGATGAGGAGCTATTTGATGGACAAGAACATTTGGATATCTTAAGTTATTGGAAAAGTGAAAGCAATCGATGTCATGTACTTTCTTCAATGGCATGTGATATTTTGAGTGTCCCCATTACAACCGTGGCTTCCGAAGGTATGTTTAGTATTGGAGGTCGTGTCCTTGATGAATATCGAAGTTCACTTAAGCCAGAAACTGTTGAAGCGATCATGTCTTGTAGAGATTGGATATCTTATGGAAAAGGTATGTTAACCTATTTGACCTCTGTTGTTACAATTTCGTTTCATTGTATATTTTTATTGGTTAACTTATTTGCATTTATATGTGAAGGAGTGAATGAAGAAACAATTGAGTTAATGGATGCTGATTCGGTTGGCAAGTGCGAGGCAGAGGTAGAAGAGTCACAAGGCTCTATTTGTTGAAATTAAGTTGTTTTCTACTTGATGATCGTATTGTATGCATTGTATCATTGTTGGTGTGTTCATGTATATAATGCAAGGTCTTAACCACTGAAAAGGGAGGAGCAAGTGCAAGTGCAATGACTTGATGTAAGGAGCAAGTGCAACAAAACTAAATTTGGAAAAATTCTGGTTTGTCCATTCATGATATATGTTGGTTTCCTTTTTGTTATTCTAGTTTGAATTTGGTAGTTAACTAGTTATGTTGTGATTCTGTCAATAATGTTGTATGAATTGTGGATGCATTTTGGATGCATTATGGTTTGTAATCTTGTATGCATTTGACAGAATTGGTGGTAATATAACTCAGTTCATTCTGGTTTTTTGTGTGCGCGCGGGTCAAACGGGTCAGACCAACCCGCGGGTCAAACAGGTCAGTCTGACCCAACCCTCTCATTCATCACGGGTCATTCTGACCCGCGGGTTGACCCACCAACCCGCGGGTCAGGTTTGGGTTTGCAAACCTGACCCATACTACTCCACGGGTCGTGTTTGGGTCAGGGGGTCTCTGACACGACCCAAGGCCGACACGACCCATGAATCGACCCATGACCCGTTTTGATACCCTAGTACTGACTTAGTTGTACGGGAGGCCCAACCTTAACCGCCACAAACTTTTCTCTCTTTTGACTTGTGGATTGCGTACTGGCGAGAGACACGCATCATGTAGTCAAACACGCATTGCACCTATTCTAAGGCTCTTTGTGGCGGTTTTCTAATATCAACACGTTTTCCCCTGTTGTTCTAACAATCCTAATCGGTGGCTAATCCGCCGCTTGCGGAGTAAGGAGATCAAAGAGGAAGCCGGGATCGAAAACGAGAACTACTGGACCAATCTAGTTTCGCAATTCGTCAAGGCTAAAAGAGGAGCCGTTCCCCAGGATGGGATTTTTACCGACGCCTTATCTGATGTATGCTCTTTCCGAGCTATCTGTTGAATTGGCGGGAGAAGCAATCTGTTTTTATTCGTTACTCTGCTAAACTATATCCTCTCCTGACTCAAACCTTACTTAAATGCCCAATTTGAATCCTCGGTTTACGGTAATGAATTGTTCATTTCTTGCTCAGTTTAGCTGTTTAATTGATTTTGCTTGTTATTCCTGAATCCTTATAACTGCTACATCTGATCTTTGTTTGTAAGAAACAAGTAATTTTTCTTTCTAGTTTCTGGTATGGTCGGAGGTTATTGATTGATAATGATGTGATGAAGAATGAATGTTCTTATATCTTTTCTAGAAAATTATAGATGAAGTTGCAATGAAATGAAATTGTATGTAGGTTGGTTACTCTGATGCATGGGATAGTAGGAATAGTAGATGCTGACACAACAGTTATCTATATTGTGCATGGAAGGAATTGATAAAGATCATTTTTGTATGATAGGCAGGTGTGGTGATTTGGCTGATCGGATCTGTAAACGTTGCGTGGATTTATAGTTATTCTGAGAAGAAGGTGGATGATTCCCCTATTTTTTACTTCGTTTTTTTTTTGCATTCTGCAAGTCGTTCTCTAGGATTTGTTTTTGGTATTGAGTAGTTTTTCGGAAGATACAAAACTACCTCCTGAATGTCTTGTTCTCTAACATCAGTGTTTGGGGATTGAATCAGAAATTGTTGAAAATGGAAGCTGGAAGACCCAACAGAGGAGAATCAAGTAGATCCCTTGTTGTGAGTACACTGATGTTTGGATGATTTAATATTGTTTCTTCTGTTCTGTTTCTGTTTGCCATTATCATAGCTGCAGTTTGCTTGTTTCCTTGTCTTCTTTTCTTTGATCTCTCTTTTGGAGGAAATGTGTCGCTAAAAGGAAAACTCAACTGTTATATTGATTGCCATGGCATGCTCATGCAAATGTTAGATTGGATCCTTAGAGTTTTTACCCTGGGATTACAAAATTGCAGTAGTGTCTGGTGTTTGTAAAACTTGATGGTATCTCTTCTACAGAAACAGAAGTTGGGAGGTTCAAGTGAATATAAATCTGGAATGCATATAGATTTTATCTGTTGATACTCTTGACTCTTGAGAAGTATCATTAAAAATGAGGTTATCCTGGAGCATAGAAAATTTAAGAGTTTGTACTCCATCAGAATCTGAGATCCTAAGAGCTGAAAAGTGAAAGAGTGAAATTGCTAGCCTCCGTTTCTATTCAAGTGTTGTATTTTGATGTTTAACTCATAGCTGGGTATGATCTTGCATGTTTGATACAGTAAAACTAATTCTCTGATAAGCTCTCCAATGATGATCACTTTCAGGTGCAGGACCCTACCATACAGATGGATGGTCTTATACCTCAACTCTTTACTTCCATGCCATCTCTGAATGAAGCCGCATCTTATCTTGCACAGACAACTTCGTATTTTACTGGATGTTTCTCTGATTTTTCTGGTAGGCATATCATATCACCTATACATCGAGCTCTTGTTTCCCCTCTATAAAATAATATCCCTGTTGGTTGGAGGGATCTTACTCTAGAAAAAGTCAAACTCTATTTCTTCTGGAGAGAAATTCAATTGAGCAAAATCAGGCCATAGCTGTATCTTATCCTTTCTACACAATTAAGTTTCTTCGGGATGTCGTAAGTGAAATGTGCATTAGTCAAACTCAAGACCCTGTTTCATTATGTTTGTGGAATTGCCACAATAAGGGCATTATTTGCTGCAAGAAATTATTACAATAGGATGACGGCTAGGTTGTTGTCAGTTAAGACCTTTCAAGAGGTCACCAACATGATCATATTTTTAATCTGATTCTTTGTTAAAGAAAGGATCCTGACCAAGATGGTTTTGAATGCTGGTTCATTAGTGGAAACACCTTTCCCACTTGTGAATGAAAAAAACAAGTAGTTTGTGATTACCTTGAAGATCCAGAGGAGTTATGACACAATTTTTTATTTTTATTGATCTAGAGTGATTTTCCTTTGAGATGTAAAATTATCTGATCCATCTAATTGTATCTTTCCTTATGTTTTACCTATTACAATTCAGTTGCTTCTGCGTTAAGTTTATTGCTTCATATTACTGTTATTCTATTGTACTTCATGGGGTGATCCCATAGCAAAATGTTGCAGATGAATCTAGCCCCAGAGAAAGACAGACTTTGTTGGATGGGCAGGAATTACAGACGTTCCCTTCTGAACAAAATGCAAGACATCTTGTCACGGATCACCCTTCTACAAGTGAATTATCATCGAGTACAAGTGCTACATCACCTTCCCCTGATACTATGACTGGGAGGACGTCTGCTATCAACACTTCACAAACTACAACTGCAATTGTGGCTTCATCCAGTGGGGGAAATGGCATTTCCTTGTTCCAAGGGTAAGCAATTGATGAGCTATACTTTATGTCTTTTTCGTGCAGATTGAGATACTAAGGCATTATTACTCTGTAAGTAGGTTTCAGTTTATTGAGGTGCATTCTGTATTGCAGCTTTTGTCCAAAATTATGTATTGCACCTATTTGGTCTGATTCTTTTTGTTTGTTCAGTCTTGTTGAACGTGCCCGGAGAACTGTTCGAGGGTCTGCTGATGATATTGGGTGGCTCAAAAAAGATCCAGGGTTGCCTCCTGCTGAAGATGGGACAGAGAGATTCATGACGATTCTTGACAACATTAGGTATACATAAAATATTTCATTGATCATGTACATCAAAAGTCTTCAGAACTTGGGCATGAACCTAAGCTATGGTTGCATCATTTTGGTCCTCTTTATCAGGCACGGCGTACACCAGCTACCATCATCTGTAGTCTACTTGCTTGTTCCAGGTACTCATTTCCTTCCAAACGACTTACAGTATTTGCCTCAGTCCTGCCATGTGAATGCTAATCTCTTCTAACTTTAACATTCATTTCCTTTTGTTCGTACGTTTTGTTCATTAAGATATTTTTTCAAGCAAGTAAAAAATAGAATTTCTCCTTGGAGATAGTCAATGAAGGGGTTCTCAATGGTGTCCTATTTATGTAAATGGACTGTTTTCCTCGATATCTGAAATTGATCGATTACTCCTAGTTCTGTCAGCTTCTTATATTGTTTGGTCTTCTGTACCAAACTTCAGGTCTTTTCAGCAACCATGGGCCGATGTACTTCGTAAATACAAAGTTGAAATTCTCAAAGATGGGTTTGACTTGTCACATTGCTAAGATTCACAGTGAGGTATTATTATTCCCTGATTTCAATACAACATCATATTACCTTATTTTGTACGGATTAGTGAGTCAGTCAATTATTGCTGCTGATCAGTCTTCCGTTGAGAAAAATGCTCGAGAGATAAAAGACTACATTGAGGAAATCTATTGGGGTTCAGATAAACGTGTTATGCTGCTTGGGCACAGCAAAGGGGGTATAGATAGTGCAGCTGCATTGTCACTCTATTGGCCTGAATTGAAAGATAAGGTTGCTGGTCTGGTGATAGCACAGAGCCCATACGGTGGCACACCTGTTGCTTCAGATATTCTGCGAGAAGGGCAGCTCGGGGATTACGTTAGTTTAAGGAAGCTCATGGAAATTGTCATCTGCAAAGTCATCAAGGTACTATTCAGCTTTTTGACTCTCCCCTCTACTGCTTGAGCCATTTTGGGTTTCCTCAAAAACTACTTCAATTTTGTTTAGTCCCTACCCGCGTAATATTGAATCAGGGATCGTAGCCCAAATTTTAAACTGATTTTGACAGAATCCCACACACGTGTGACACACATGCGCTCATTCAATTTTAAGTTTGACCCTCAATTTGTTTCAACCAAAAGCTGCAATCCCTCTAGAACTGAGATTGGGCCCTAACTAGTTAGTTCCTAGAATTTGGTTCTTCCTCCAGATCAGGTCTCACCCTTCACCCTTGGGTGTGGTTGGGGTCCAACCCAATCTCTAACAGAATTTGAGCTTGGTTGACTCAACTTGACAAACTCAGGGCCAAATTGGAGATTCAGTGAGTATCATTCCCACAAGTGTGGGATTCTGTCAAAAGTTGTTGGGTATGATGCTACTAGGGGTGAGGGAATCTTGTAATGGGGAAATCGAAGGACATTCCAAATATTAGAGTCTGAAGTTTTAATTCTTCCTAAATACAAAAATAAAGACATGCAAGCTGATGAGAGTGAATAGGGTGACATACAAGCTCTGGAAGACCTGACCTACACTAAACGGAAGGAGTTCCTGAGGAAGCACGAGCTGCCGAAGGAGCTTCCAGTGGTGTCATTCCACACAGAAGCAGGCATCACTCCAGCAGTGATGGCCACTTTATCCCACGTCGCTCATGCTGAGCTTCCCTCTGTAGTCTCGTCTGAGTCGCCAACCAAACTGCCCGTGGTGATTCCTTTAGGTGCTGCCATGGCTGCATGCGCGCAGCTGATTCAGATCAGGTACGGTGAGAAGAGTGATGGTCTTGTGACGAGATGTGATGCTGAGGTTCCTGGATCATTGGCGGTAAGGCCTACACGTAAGTTGGATCACGCTTGGATGGTGTATTCTTCATTGAAGGATGATGGTGGTGAAGCCAATGCTGCTGAAGTGTGTGAAGCTCTTCTCACCTTGCTTGTAGAGAAGGAGAGGCAGGAATGTGAGAAGAATGAATGAATGAATGATAGTAGTTTGTAGTGTAATCATCATCATCTTGTTTTTAGGTTGGTTTGAATGAATGGAAATGAGATCGTCTGCTCTCTCAGACACTAGGGGCACCAAACAGTTACAGAATTATCCTGAACTGAGCCTTCCATTGTCTTCTTAATTAAGGAGTCACTAGTTAGTGTGTGTACATTCCGTCGATCGTAGCATTCAGGATCTGAATATATTGAAGTGAATTATGACTTTATTCGGTAACATATTATCAGCAAATAAAGTGCTTCATCACCTCTTAAGAGCAAACATCAAACATATTTACAAAAAAATCAATTTTCAGATCGAATCTATCATTTACTTTGTAAACTAAAGATGATATCAACTATTTTTTTTTTTGGGTACTTTTGAGTGGGAGGAAGGTACGGTTTTGGCTTTTGCAAGGGGAACTCTTACAAGGTAGGACTGTGCACACAATCCTGTCCCACAGTATTCAGCTCAGGTGCAGGCATATTAGGACTTTAGGTATGAGATTTATCTACTTATACAATAATAATATTAATTAATCTCGACAGCTTAACATAGAACTCAATCTATTATTTATTATATATCAAATATGTAACGATGACATCAAGATACAACTTCATGAGCAAATTATTCTCTGCCTGTTTCCATTTGCTACCCTAGTCACCCTAACATGGAGGTAAGTAAATATGAAAACTTAAGTTATTGACCGTTAACCCGTGACGTATCCTCCGACTGATAGACCATGATCCTAATTTTAAGTAGATCCTCTATTCTCACCAAGTCCGTTATTAAAGAAGGTAAACTTAAATATGCGTATTTGTTTGTGTTGTGTGCCTGATCGAATGCATTTCAACAATAATAAATATACGTAACAGTTTATCACAAGATCTAACAACCGTATTATTCTTTCTCTTCTAAAAAGTGTAAGACCCCCCTGAAGATAATTCGATCGACATGAAATTCATGGGTTAAGAATCATACTTACTTACTTAAAGACAAACAGAAAGAATTGTGTGCGTCCTCTAGATGCCGATGATCGAGCAGGAAGTATATTCTTTTTCTTCCCCAAGGAAACAAGAATGTGGAGATGAAGTTCAAATTACTAGGTATCATTATCATTCCTTCATCCCCCCGGTCACACTCTATATATGCATGGAGATCTTTGATCTATATAGATTTCAAATTCATGTTCCAGAGATGATGATGATGAGTAGTCTATATAGGATGAGATTACTGTTATTGATTGTTATGCTGATCTCCATAACTAGTACATCAAGAGGTGTCTTTATCTGGGATGAAGACTACGTCATCTGCAATACTGCATCATACCAAGATAACCAGGATCCTTACCATTTGGGCATTGCTTCAGCTCTCACCATTGTAAGTAAGAACACGGCCGACAATGGCTACAACTACTACGCCACCTCTGAGTTCACGGATGGACTCACTTATGGACATGGCGTCTGCAACGGACGGATCTCCAATAAGGATTGTTCTGGTTGCTTACTCGTGGCTCAGAGAACTATTCTTTTACAGTGTCCAAACAGGCTCGGAGCTCAACTGCAATTTGTGGATTGTAGGATTCGATACGAGATTTATCCATTCATCGAATAGCAATAGCAATTGGATTGGATTGCATGTGGAGATATTATTAAAAAAAAACGAATTTTGAGAAAAATCAATCTAACATCAAATTAAACTTTTTTTTTTATAAACAACAAACCAAACTTTTGGAATTGAATCATCAATAAATCTACCTCAAATTTTCATTATGTTATTCTAATAACACTGTCAAACATTAAAAATTCCGTTCAAACATAATGAAAATTTGAGATAGATTTATTGATGGTCCAATTCCAAACGTTTAATTTGCTATTTATATTAAAAAAAAATTAGTTTGTTGTTTAATTTTTGCTTAAAATTCGTGTTTTTTTTTGTAATTCACGCTTTAATTACTTAGACTTTATACCATCTTAAGTTTTTACTACTTTTCCTCAAATTGTTGGACTTTGCTTTAGTTATAATGATTTATAACCATTGACCAAAAAAGAAAGATTTATAACAATTTAACTTAGAACCACGTTTTGCGCGAAGAAGTTTATTAAAATAAATAAATTTAATCTCTCTATAAAAATTAATATATTGAATAATTATTAAAGAAAATGTATAAACAACTAGTTTGTCATCTCTATTTCTATAATTAATAAGACAACTTCAATTTTGTAATATATACAAAGAAAATATCCATATTTTACAAAACTATTAAAAGTTAACAAATTTTAATATTAAAAATAGATATCAATTATTAATAATATAATGGTAATAAGTGTTTTTAAGCATAATTTTTAGATTCAATAGCCATTGTTATCATTTTATATTTAAACGTACTTATAATAGAGTTATTTAGCAGTAGTTACTTTTTTTTAATTTAATTAATAGTTCTATTTTATTTATAAATATATTTATTGCTTTGTTCGAAAATTTGTTGAAGAATATTCAACATATTTAAATTTAATTATTAGTTCTATTAATTACTTTATTTATGATATTATTAGCTTCACATTTATCTAACCAAACCAACAAAATCATCTTCCATTGCCGATTTGACTTGGAAACTCTGTCTAACTTTTATTGGAATTTTTATTTTCTTACTTGGTCGAGGATTAAATTTCTAAAAAGCGATAAGGTATTTATCGACGGTATTAACAACACCGCTTCAACTTCATTATACATCTTTAAGTTCGACTCTTCTTCATCTTCATCATAAGATGAAGTTTTTTCCTCTACAATCAGTCAGGCGATGAAACAAGAATAAATGATAATAAATTTTTTATCTTGATACTTTTTTTTTGGTCATGTTATCTTGATACTCAGAAGGCTTAATGATTGAGTTTTTGTAATTCTGGATTCACCACTTCTTCTTCTTTTTCTTTTTTTTTTTAATAATAATATTCAATTCCATGGATGTTTCCGTGAGAGTCAAACTAGGAGTGACCTCGGGATGGGCGATACAAATTTTTCTATCCTAGTCTGAAATTTTGAAATTCATGCCCGGAGGACATAGACCGAGTTTATCTCAAAAAACCCACTCGAGGCGATTTTTCTTGACTTGAACCGGTCTCGGTCCTGAACTGACTTTTTCTCTAAAAAAAATATCCAAAGTTTTTAAATACAAAACACAATACAAATATTATACCAAGTATCCAATACAAAATTTTGACAAAAAAAAAAGTATCCAATACAAATATCATACCAAATATCCAATACAAATATCATACCAAATATCCAATACAAAAAAGTTCAAATTTCAAACACAACCCTTAACACAATAAACTAATTAAAAAAACAGAATAAATGTAATTCCAACCTATACTTGGGCAGAGCCGGTTTATTCGGTCCTTTGGTTAAAAAATCTGAGCTCAAGCCCGAGTTTGGGATAAAAAAAACTTGCCCGTTTTGATCGGTCTTAAATTCAGGACGGTATCAGGACGATTTTTTCGATTTTTCGGTCCACGAGTCCTTTTTGCTCACCCCTAAGTCAAACTCCACCTTGATGCATAAACCTATTTTGATGACGATATAACATATGTCATCTACTCATGTGCCGATGTGAATGACATCTGCCTTGATCATCTTAACATTTAGAATAAAATGAACATGCTTAAACCAACTGCATTTGTAGATAATAAAATATTTTTCTTCACACCTAAAACATGTTAGACTTTATCAAGTTTGATTGGTGTCTCACCACTATTGTTGATCACAAAAGTACATTCCTTCTCGACATGGTGAATGGTGTAATCGGCAATGACTATAATTTTTTCTCCTCAATGGTGGTAGAGTGTGGAGAGTTGTCCTTCGACTTCAGTGAGATGATTGATGTCTACAACGTGAATCTACGATTCACTCATTTCTTGAGTTTCTGATCAAAAGAGAATGAATGATCTTGACTAGAAAACACTTAGCCCACTCTTAATTTTCAGTTGAGGTTAAACTCATGCTATTCTCCTTCAACTTGGTGTAACATTTTTTTTAGATGTTCAGACTTTTCACACCGATAACATTTTTAAATTTTCTTTCAAGATGACTATAACTTCAATTGAGCAAATGAATCTATGAATGCACATTTTTAACATTTAGGAAGAAGTGTAAAATAAAACACTCACCCTGTTTTGCTCCAACATATGTATGTTGCAGAAATGAGATCCTATCCATGTGAAGCAATCCTCATCGTTATAAAAACAATTATTATTATTATCTCCATTAATTTTTTTTTTTTTTTGTTGAATACATTAGATACTCATCTCCATGGATGCATCTTTATCTAAGCTATGATCGATCTTGTTGATTACTTATTCCATGGGTAGCATTTTCCTGCACCGAATAGACATAACCCAGTTGATCCTACGGTCCACGGACACTCCCTGATACAATGTTTTTCATCCCTTTGCGAATCGTAGACATCAAAATAATGAAATTGATTGGACCACTTAAAGCTGCAGAAGAAAAGAGTGCTACTAAATATGTTTTTACGAAACTTGAAATCCCAATTCATCGCGGGAGATAAATGATGAATACCGATGTCATCGTCACTGGATTTGCAATGAAGACTCAAATTATGATCTAATCCATTAGAGATAATCACATGCACTTTGGGAGGACGAAAAAGGGAAGACGAATTACTGGACGAAAAATCGACGGCTTCGATGTGGAGGACTGATGATATTGGAAGAAACAACAACACGATGATCAGCTTCGTCCATCCGATTCCTCGGGAGGAGGAGGAAGTGGAAAACATAACAAAAACAAGTAGTAGTAGCAGTAGTATTTGAGAAATGGATTCAATGTAAAATATTATATCTATATTATATATTATATTGGAGAGATCAAGAGATTATTGAAATAATAAATGGGTAAACAACACGTACGTAATTGGTAATATATCATCAAATATGATGGTCAAAATGGAAGTTAAACGGTTAACCTAATCAATGTAAAGTGTATTAAATACTCCCTTTTTAATTAAAATTATTTTTTATTACATTTTTTTCCTAATATTGAAAATTTTAATTCAATTCTTTACACTATTTCCATAACATGTTTTTTTTCTTCTAGATGCGCTATCTCATATCTCTCTATTATCTTCAAAATAATCTCTTTATCAAGTGAATCCAGTAATTTTAGAAACAAATTATGTCTTAACTATAATGCACTACTAATTTCTAATTATTAAAATAATAGTACAATATCCATAATAAAAATATACATGAAACGTACGTATTGGAAAATGTTAAGAAGAACTTTTTTTTGGAGGAAATGTAATAAAAATGATACATTTAATTAGTGAATTTTGAATCCTAAATATAGAAAAGAATAAATAGAACCTTCACAGCCTTAATAATTCACATTACCAACGTATTAATTCAAATTTAACTCTATAATAATTATATTTCCTCATTACATTTTCTTTTAATTTTAATCAAGTATTTCTATAATGTGTCTAATCGTATTCATTTTCAATTTGAATCCAATTTAAGTTTCACTTACCCCTTTCCAATTAAAAAATATAAGTTACCTAATGTGTGCAATATTAATTATTCTAATTTCATCATCATTCTTCTTATTAATTACCAACAAAAAATTTGAAATCAATCTAAATTATTTTTATTCCTTTCTTATGGTAAATGTCTGCGTTCCATTCCATTACTTTTCATCATTCCATGGAAAGCAATATGGTTTTTTCTCCGAGGGCAGAGCTAAACAAGGACCATATGGACGAATATACCAATGGCAATATGTTTTACATCTCTCTATATCTCTATCAAATATGTAGACATCAAAGTAATGCGACTGTTTTCCCCACTTAAAGCTGCAGTAGAATTGTGTATTCCAAGTATAGTTGGGTACGAAATGGAATGCGTAGCTGCGTTGATTTCCAATGAAATGGATGCCGAGATCATCGTCCTTAGATTTGCAATGAACTTCTAAATTGGTAAGAACAGAAAAATCATTCGTTATATTTACGTATGTCTTCTTATGGGGCAAAAGAGACAGCAAATGTCGACCAAACACCATCTCATCCGGACTGCCATTGGCTTCAAGAAGAACAAACAACACTACTCCAAGGAAAAGATGAGTCTTCTTCATGGACTGCATAACTATATATATAAACAAAAGAGAGTTGAGAAAACCACATAAATAATAGTATTATAAGCTAATAATACAACCATACAGAAAATAAACTAACCTAACATAAAGAGAGGGGAGATATATCAGGAGTACGAGACTATTTCACATCAAAGGGTATTTATTTATAATGGGTGGGAGGAGAGGGAAGCTAATGGTAATAAATGAGAAGGGAAACCTTAGAAAAACGAAACGAATATATTCAGAGAGCATTTATAGGATGTGGAAGAACAGCAGCATGTATATTTTAGATCAGTGAGATGTAGTAAATAAATACTATTTCAATGGAACAAACTGTTTAAATATGTAGTTGTAATATGGTTTATATAGATGGAGATACTATAATTACTTGTAATGTCGTTTGTTTGGTATATTTTGTAATTAAAAAAAATATCCATCTTCACACAAGAATGCATTTTATGTGTTCACACAAGAGTGTACTTTCTGAGTTTGGTGGACTTTGGAGTTGGTTGTCTTCTTGGTTATTGCATTTCCTAATATTTATTTTTCCAGTGGTATTAGGAAATTCGTCTGGATTGTTTATAGCGATTCTTCTTCTTCTTGCACTAAATAAGCACATAACCATGAGAAGAGAGATGTGCATTATCCCCCTGGTTTGTTTATTGCAGATGGTAAGCAAAGAGTCTAGGACGAGTCCATGAGTCTGTCCATCACCAACTTCACAACAGACTGAGCATCAACTGTCACAGCTACCTTCACAACTGGTTGATCACACCAGGCAGTCGGTTCACCAAATCTAAAACACACAACACATCAATGAAGATCGATCCAGAAAAAAGAATGAATCATCATCCTATTTTGTTACCTTTTCTGCCTGTTGTATAGGATTGTAAGACCACGAGTAATACCGGTAGTCTGAACTCTCACAACACCCTCAGTGAAGGTGAGGAGGGAGGGATCGATAGCTGCTACAATGGTTGTTGGGTCATGAAGATACACGCCTATGCTCACAGATAGTACGTATTATTGGCCAAAATACAAAGACTTTGTTTTCATTAGACTCGGGCCATATGCATACCTTTCAGGAAGTAGGCTTCACGATGATAATCAAAGTAGACATCCATTATCGCACAGAGGTACTTGGCAAACTTATCATCAGACAAGGCAAGCTTGTCACGATCCTCATCTGCATTAGTATGTAGGGAGACACTCTTAACAAGCATCATTTATAAAGACATAAGGAGAGCAGCTAGAATGATCAACAAAAATCAGTAACCAATTATAAATGACAGTAATCAGAATAAATGGATCCCTGCATCACCAGAATACTATTTCACACGAATATATGTAAATTTTTAACCAAAACCATATTGTGATTTACAGGATAAACCTACAGATGACTCACTGTCAGTGGCAACAAAGAAAGCAAGATCATGACCACCATATCTGCTCCTACTTTGAATATGAAAGATTTTTTTAGCATGAAATGTCACGGGTTTATTTATTTCTTCTTTGCAGAAAAACATAGGTAGACACTACTAATTTTATCAAAAACAGTAACTATTGACTCAACCTGTCAAAATAACTTGATGAGTAACATTGATACCCACAGCCAAAACATCCGCACCACTTGTAAAAACAATATCTGCAGCATCTGGATCTCCAAAAATCTACAATAACAGAAGTCGAGTCCAACAGAATTAAGAATTGTCTACCAAATAAGGAGCTCTAAATTAAATAAAAAAAATGATAAACAAATTCTAAGTGATATGTCAAACTCACATTTGCCTCTGCTGCTGGATTGACATTTCCATTCACGCAAAAACTTCCACCAAGAAGAACAATCTGACCAATCTTTTTGGCAAATTCGGGATCTTGTTGAATAGCCTGATTTCACTATCAGATAAGTTAATCTGATTACCTTGAGTCTGATAAATCAAAAAAAAATCAGAATCTGACCAGTGCAATATTTGTAAGTGGGCCTAACGCCACCACAGTGACTTCCCCAGGGTAAAGGTTTGCTTGCTCAATAAGGAAATCAGTGGCTGACTGTTCTATTGGTTTTCCTTTTGGTGGTGGGAAATTTTGATTTCCAAGTCCATCAGTACCATGCACAAAATCAGCAATTCGAAGTTTGGTACCTTTCTGCACCAGATTGGGAAACAATCACGGAGTGGCCAGTTGCAAGAGCCAAGATCACAGCTAAAACAACCATGCCTCAACAAAGAAAAATACTCAACCGTTTCAATTCCTACATGCTGCAGTTTTGCTTCATATCTAATGCTTCCATATCCACTGCCTGGACAGAATATACCACTACAACATTTAATTCTTTTTAAGAGGACTGAGTAGACAGACAGAAGTTGCATCATTAATAAAGGGATGTTCAAACTCGACATCACCCAAATGAATCAACGCTGGAAGAATGGGCAGTAATAGAACATAGATCAAGGGATCCTTTTCCTTGTTTGAAGATAACAGGTCACAACTAAAGCATGGACATTTCATTTAATGCACCCATCACACAAGTCACAAGTGCTAAGAGACAATGTTTCATGAAGAACAGTGAAGTGAAGTGAATGGGTATAGAGTTACAGCAACAGGAAATGATGGACAACACATAAGAGTTTCTTACAGTTATTGTTACATGCGATCCTTCAGCAACTGGTATATCAGTCCTTTCTGCAACCTCCAGCTGAACCAATATATCATAAAACCGTGAATATGGTAAAAGGACATGATCATGCAGATGCTAAAATAAACCGGGACATGAAGCTCAAGTTATCCTTAGCAAATCAAGCTTCAGTTGAGTAAATACCAAGTGCAAGGCATTTCGAGTAGCCAACGCTGTGTAGACATTCCCATATATTGTGGTGAGGCCGATAACATCAACTTCTGGTGATCTCAGTGCTAAGAATATCGCCATGGCATCATCTGCATCCATAAAATTCAAATATTGTGCGGCTTCTCAGCATATCACCTTGGTTTCCGCTAAATAAACATTCACCCCAGTCCCCATTACCAAACAACATCTTACATATCAGCTCTCTACTTTCAGCATTATCAATCCATCGTATCGAAAGGAAGAGCAAACAAATGAAAAACGTTCTGGTTTACCCGTGAATATTTTAAGAGGACGATCGTTTTTCTTCTAAAAGCACCACAACCTACGTGTGAGCTCGGGACGGGCGGGATGGATTTTTCTAAAAAAAAAACTCCGACCCCAAAATTTCAGGATTCATACCTGGAGGATCGATACCAAGTTCATCTAAAAAAACCGCTTGAGGCGGTCTTTCTTGACTCAGACCGATCTCGGTCCTGGACCAACTTTTTCACTAATGTTTTTTTTAAAAAATATTCAAAGCTTTTAAATACAAAACACAATGCATATATTATACAAAGTATCCAATACAAAACAAAATACAAATATCATACCAAATATCTAATAGAAAAAAAATTCAAATTTCAAAAATAACCCTAAACACACAATAAACTAACTAATAAAAACGCACAATAAATGTTAATTCCAACCTATACTCGGGCTGGACTGGTTTATTCGGTATTTTGGGTAAAAAATTCTATCCCGATCCGGAGTTTGGGATCCATTTTGACTCAGTCGGGACAAACTATTCAGAACGGTTTCGGAACACTTTTCGATTTTTCGGTCCACCATATTTTTTTTCTCACCCCTACCTCAACCTACAAACACCCATCTTGATTTCTCTGAATGTCACGGTTGCTATCTATAAAATGGCTTCATTTTTCCGTTTTATATGTACTTGTATTTGATTGAGTTATTCAAATCATATAATTGATCAAAAGAATATGTCCCCCCCCAGGCCCCAGATATATATGCATAAGAGGAAAGAAGTACCCAGTACTATTCATGGAAAAAGTTTCACTCCATGGTTCGGATGGATCGAACATGACGTTCCAATTCGGCAATAAACACAAAAATTTAATGACAGCAGCTCGAGCAAGACCAACAAAGAAAGCAAGGCCTTTCAGATATAAATAATCTCGGAAGAGCTCACCGATTCCAGGATCCGTGTCTATGATTATCTTTTTCGGATTCGCAGACATCACCACTAATCGAGGAGCCGTAATAGAGCAGGATGTTCTTCTCCGGTGAATTCTTCTGTGGTCCGTCCAGCATCAGCACTCCACCTCGTGTTTATATTTCTCTACTCCGTCTCTTCCTCTGAATCATTCCAGTCTGTTCTCGTGATTTGTGTAAGTTTTAGATTTATTTAGTGTAATTGTATCACATTAATTTTTATTTTTTTTTTAGAAAGTGTCACATTAATTAATCAATGAATATTGATCCACCTAATTCTTGGATAGATTAGACGTAGGGAGTAGGCTAGGCTGCCTAATCGGAAGTGGAAGTGGAAAAAAAAACTTCAAAAATTTCAATAAGACCTGTTTGGAGGTGTCGTGTCGTAGCCTGATACTTCAAATTAATTAAAAATGGTTAAATATTCATTTTGTTATAATTTATTAATAAATTTATTAGAAAGTAGTGGAAAACTTCAAATATGCTCACACGATAATTATATTTCGTTTCGTTTTGGCCAATTGTTTTGCATATATTCCTACTATATTCCTACAGCAGTATGAGATTGATTTACATGTAAAACATATAATAATTAGATTTACATAAATTTTAATATTTAGTATTATAATTTTGTACTAATTTAAAAATAAATTACTTTTTAATTCGTTACACCAATATGATTTTTTTTTAATAGTACAATTATATTTTGGGTTAATAACCAATTGCTATCCCAACTTTGGTCACTTTACAAATTTCTATTTGAATTTTATTTTTTTTCAAAAGCTGCTACCTAGACATTGACATTTGGGACAAATTGCTATCTCGGTTAACTTTTGCGTTAAATATTGACAGAAAATGGCATGACAGCATATGCTTGTTCTTTAATTTAATAAACTAAATGATTTAAAAAAAAACTATTTTTTTTTTAAATTTGGAAAATTAAAAGGGAAAATATGAGTTTTTAAAATAATTTTTTTTATTAAAAATATGAAATAAAAATAATGATAAATAATTAGTTTTATTTTGTTTTATATTTTTAATAAAAGTATTATATTAAAAACTCATATTTTTCCTTTTAATTTTCAATTTTTTTTTGTATTTTTAAAATATCATCATTTTTTTTAAATCAGAGACCAATCATATGCTGACACACCATTTTCCGTTTATATTTAACAAAAAAGTTAACTGGGGAAGCAATTTGCCCCAACTCCGAAAGTATATGTAACAAAATTTGAAAAATCAAAGTGCATGTAACAATTTGTAAAGTGCTCAAAATTGGAGTAACAATTTGGTTATTAATCCTTATATTTTATAATGATAATAAATGTACCAACAAAATACTTCTGTCAACCTTAAAGGCTTAAACGATTCAATATAGTTGGAATTATAATATTAGTATTAAATAAAACGGTTCTAAAAGAATACATACATTTTTGTTTAAAACATAAGAAAATGCAGATTATCCAACAATTTTTTTGAAAGTAACATCTTTTTAATATATTTTATTTAAAAACAATTGTGATTAGGATGTTGAGTTGATACGTGTTTTATTTAAAAGACGATAGCCTGCCTCTTCCTCCTCTTAGACTTTCATTAAGTCCGTCGTGGCGCAGCTCTGGAAAGGGCTTTGCAGCAAATGCGCTATTTTTCTCGCAACACGTCGTATCGTATATCTTCACCTTGAAGTGCAGAAACGACGAATGAGGTTGTGCTTTATATTGCTGCTGCATGCCATCAACAGATTCAGTTCAGATCAGATCAGATCAATCTAGCTTAGCTACGTGCCTATTATTAATTACTCTTTGTTTTTTTCCAAAATGAAGAAAAAAAGAAGAAGATGAAGAATGAGGCAACCACGTCACACGCACCTTGAAGTTGCTTTCACCATCCAATTTGAAAACGATGAAGTGTCCGGTTACGATGGAGTGGTCTTTCCAGAATGTCTTCCATCCTTCCCCGAAGAATAATCCCCCATCTGGATTTTCGATGAGATTCATTTTCCAAGTGTTACCGCTGGGGCCTGTCAGATACACTACTACTCCCGATTTTTTGTTTATCAAGTTGTTGCAGAAATAGGGAGGGATTTGCTGTGTTCAGTGTGGAATCAAAGTTAAATAAATCATCTTTTTAAGAGGCTAGGTTTCGGAGAGATTCGGCACTACAGCAGATTCAACACCTAGCTAGTATCTATCTATCTATCTATACAAGTATCGCTCATACATATATCATAGCTGAGTTGAAGATCTTACTTACCAACTTTTCAGAACTGAATTGTTCAAGGAACACTTTGAAAAAAGCAGGCCTCTTAATTGATTTCGACATTGGTCCTCCCTTCCTCGGTCAGAAGCAAAAAAGTCAAGCTTGATATTGAAAACCTTACCGCTATTCTCAGCAGACTATGACTGAAGGATGAAGAAGGAAAAGAAAAATGCAGGAAGGAGCCAGAGAGAGAGAGACATCAACAATAATAAACTCACCTGCCCTGAAAGCAAGCAAGCATTACTGCAAGTCTGCAACTCCAATTTCGGATACTGATTCAGCTCTCATACCAGAAAAGTGCTTGCTTGAGAGGAGTAAGGACAGATGACATGAGGAGTAAATGGAGTAGTTAGTGTACTACACCAAACAAATTGTGTTGTGCAGAGAACACGAGATATTTACGAGATATTTACAGTTAACATTTTTGTTGGTTTTAGGATAATGAACCGCCATAAGTGGGAACCCATTCATATAAGCTCATTTGTGTATCTGACCTTAAAACCTATTACTCCATATATCTGTATATATAGGGGTGCTCAAAGTTAGGAGAAACCTGCAGCAGCTGATAATCTTCAGAATAGATAGTGTGGTATTATAGGTCATGGCCCGTCAAACCGTGGTGTGTCCTCCCGTCCGGCAGACCGTGATCTCAACCTCAGGCCGATCCGCTTACGCTTCCGCAAAGGGCAATTGCTCTAAAGAGGTTTCCTAAATATATGTATTTAGTCGATTACTTGATGTTGTTCATATGTCATATTCCAACAATTTTATTATTTACGAGTTAAATATATAGTAAGTATGCCAAGAATGTTGTTCTTTAAATGGGCTAGGACACCGCACGAGAAAAACTATTTTTTTTTGTACTGTGGGTTGGACAGTAGGCCACAACTCAACTATGGACACAATATCACTTTGCAGATAAGCAATGGATGAACCTGAGTCTATGAATTTGGGAGTAGCTTTGGCGACATTTGCATAATTTACTGAGTTTAAGACAACAAGCCAAGTGCAGCTCGGTATAAACATATTGGCGGGTCATTCACACTTTCTATATTCAGCAATGGTGTCCTGCATATATATTCAACAATGGTGTCTAGCATAAGTCAACAATAGGATGTCGAAGATATCTTGTATGGACTATAAGTAGAGATGTATGTAAAATAAACATGAGTGTTTCAGATAATAGAATTTAGTTCTATATTCAATCAAGTTCTAAATTCTATTATGTATCAGAGCTAGGAGCATCATGGCTGACAGTACTAGCATGACCAATATGCTGGTGGTTACCTCCTCCTTCAGCTGTGAGACCCATCTGAAGCCCCTGTCGACGTGTTTGTAGCCGAAGCCCTTTTACGCGTCATCCATGTGTAGCCTCAGTAGTCAACCGTGCGTAGCCTCATCCGTGTGTATCCACTTCCTTCAGACGCAGCCTCTTCAGTCGAGTCGCCGAAGCTTTACATAGAAATTTACAGAATAACAGAAATAACCGACTTGAAGACTTTACTTTTCATTCAAGTTAAGTTCAGATCAGACCTCCTTCCTCTATTTATACAAGATCTAGGATAGGTAATCAATCAAAACTAACAGCTTCTTGAATCTTCTATAAACATCTAAACACTTCTAAACTCTTCTAGACCAAACTTACACCTTACAACACAATACCTTGCATAACAAGTAATCACTAGACTCATACATCCTAACAAACTATGCGTAGCCTCATCCGTGTGTATCCACTTCCTTCATACACAACCTCTTCAGTCGAGTCGCCGAAGCCTCGGTCGCCCCGAGCACCCGTTCAACCACCGCTCTTCCGTCGAGCCGCCGTAGCCATCGTCTCAGCTTCAGCCTCAGCTTCAGCCTCGCCGCTCAGACGACGCGTGCTCCCGTCTTGATGCGTCGATCAAACGAAGACTCTGCTCTTCGACAGTCTGTCATTGCTGCAGTCGTCTCCCTCATGTTTCAAGATGCAGAACGAAGAATGGAAGAATATGGATAAGTTTCAAACAGTTTTATCAGAACCAGACCGGAACGGCGGTCCGCCTGGAAACCGGACCCCTGTCCGGTGTGGTTCAGATAAAAGACCGTTTTACAAATAAACAGTGTTTGGACCAGGTTGAACCGAGAGTTTTTTGGAAAATCGGGAGCTTTTTTGAAAAAAACGTCCGGTTTCCGTTTCACCTTTTTAGGGGGAGTTTTTTTTTTTTTTTAAACAATAGAATATTTGAGAAGAGAAGAAGTTTTGCCCGATATATATATATGCAAATAACATAACATGAATATTATAGATTTGTTTTTGCCCGATGAATAATATAGATAGAATGGACATAAATCCTTTAAAGTTTAAACGACGACAATTATGAGCCAAATTATTTTTACAACATTATTCTTACTTAATAAACATAATTAGAATTCTTTATATTACTATTTACGACGAATGCAACAAGGAAATACACACAAATTTGGAAAGCGACCCATTCATTAATAATTATTTACAGAGCCTTGGACAAACTGAAGCTTTAATTACTGAACAATAACTTTTTTTTTCTTTTCAAAATGATATTATATATATATCACATTTTCTCATGGCTATAGAAATTTGCAAAATAATAATAAACAAGAGAAAGACCAAAAAGTAATAAATTATTAAATTCTGCATAGTGTTACACTAAGCTACTACACTGTCGGATCCCAAAAACTGCAAGAAGCACTTTCCTGGCAAACCCTTGTGACCAAACATTGCCGCCGCAACCACCGGAAATGCATCTTCTCTATTCTCCCGAGAAGTCATAGGTCCATCACCTCTTTCTTCGGCAAAACCAGTCGCGACGATAGTCTCTCATCTTCATTGATAGACTCACGTGACTCATATGTTTGTGGAGCTACCACTATCTCTAGTTGTCCGGCAAAACAAGCCTGGACTTCTCCCGACGGCGGCTTGACTTCTCCTTCCTTTTACCCTTGTCGTGGCTCTTCTAAGATAGCTCGTCGAAGCTCATATGGGCGGGAGGTGGAGGGGCGGGAACTCCTCCTGCGATTTTCGGAGCTCCTCATCACGATTAGGCTGATTGGAGGCTGGGAGCTAGGGTAGAGCTGTAGAGGTCCCCAATAAGCGCCAAAAAGGACAGCGGTGACACCGATCTTGTGGCGGACGCCAGCAGTAAGTATGGCGGAAGAAGTGGGGTGGCCAGGTGGAGGGGGAAGGGTGGAGGGGGAAGGTGGGGGGGGGGGGGGGAAGAGGAAGGGGGAACGACGGGAGGTGGAGGGGAGGGGGATGAGAGCAGGTGGGGGTGGAGGGATAGGAGAGGTGGGGTGGAGGGCTAGGGTGGGATGTGAATTGTGAGGCCGAGCGAGGTGGAGGCCTGGGGTAGAGGGCTGGGATGGGGCGGAGGGCTGGGTCAATTTTTTTATTTACTTATAAACAGTAAATCACACATTGAACAGGGTCTGACCGAGTTGGATTGGACGAATCGGGAACCGATCCCCTTGCTGGTTCGAGGGTCGGTCGGGTTCTGATAACACTGGTTTCAAAGTACGACTAGGGTTTAATTTAGGATCAGTACGATTCTTCAGTCCGGTTTAATTTACAGAAAATTCGGTTTGGTTCGGTTTTTCAGTTCGATTCAGTATTCCGGTTCGATTCTGTTCACCCATTTGGTCTACTCGCTCGTTCAGCTCAATTAGCTGGTCTAGACTGATTATGTTCATTTCACTACATCATCTCGTGGTGACTAAGAAAGAGTAAAAAAGACTGACTGAACCAAAATTCCGACAAATCTGGCCCGAGACCGACCCGATTAGAACTGAGAACGAGCAAACGATTTCAAATTCGGTGTCATTCCCCCCAAAAGTCCGACCCGAAATTAGTTTAATTAAATATCTTCTTCTCCAAAGTAATACCAACCTTAGTAATACTAACCCTCAGGTCTCAGCTGTTCTTCTTCTCCCCTCCCCTCAGCCAATTCTTCTTTCTCCCTCCCCTTTGTCGAGTTTCTTCTCCCCTCCCCTCAACCATTGTCGATTGAGATTTTTTCCGTCGATTGGTAATACTCCCATGGTTTATTCTTCAATCTTACACCGATTGATTTGTTTTCTTCAAAAATTCGGTCCAAGACCGAGACCGACCTGAGTCAAGCAAGACTGACTCAATCGGTCTCGGTCCTCCAAAATTGAGGACCGGAATTTCGAGGTCGGTCTTGCCAAAAAGACTGTCCCGTCCCGCCCGAGCTCACCCCTAGTGGCGACGACATGAACCGGAGGAACATGAGGTGCAACCACTGTGGAAAGTTTCGTCACAGACGGGCCGAATGCTTCGAATTCAATGAATTCCCCGAAGGGTGGAAGAGCCAATGATGGGACTGTGTTGGCCGTGGATTCAGTGCGAAAGAGAACGTCGCAGCAAATCGAGGAGAAGGAGCATCTCAGAAAATTTATCTTCATATTCAGTCGAACTAGTCAGGTAGTCATAAGACTGGTATGTCCTTGTTTGAGATATCAGCGTATGATCAGGTATCTAGAATTGAAAAAAATAGTAAATGACTATTTGATTGTGGAGCCATATACAGTATGACGTTTGACAAAAATGATTTTATCAGGGGTTAATTAACTCAACCGTTACTTATGTTTGACAATGTGATTGAACCGTTCAAACTTGAGCTCAACCGTTACTTAAGTTGACACATGTGACTGAACCGTTACTATCACCTAACTGCTGTTATTTCTTCCCGTTAAGTAGTGACATGTGCTTGTCACGTGATTAACATGTAATTTGAAGTTCCTAAACTACCCTTAACACAGCTTTGTCTATTTAAGAGAGGTTGTTCTTAGGTCTGGAGAAAAGCTGGAACGGAAATGGCGACTGTCTCGGTTTCGACCAACCTCTCTCGCAAGGTTATCGCCATCGCCGCCGGCGAAGCTCACACGCTCGGAATTTTGAAACCGTTCTCACAGTGAAGGTAAGCCCCCTTCTTTCATCTTGATTTCTTCTTTGATGCAGCGATGGAGACGGCGACAAGGACTGGGGATACGGTAAGTGCGATGAAATGGGAGAAGTTCATGCCGAGGATGATGATGAGAGTGTTGCTCGTCGAAGCTGATGATTCGACGCGGCAGGTCGTCGCTGATCTGCTCCATAAATGCAGTTACAGAGGTCAATTGCTTCATCCTGAGTTTGTTCATCACCAAAATTGTAGTCAATATCTACAGTATTAATTTTGCTTACTATCCATTTGATGAGGTATTAGAATCTGGATTTTGCTTGCTTTGCCGGATGGACGTTGATTTGGCTCAACTATTTTCATCGTTTGTGTTGAGTTTCCTTTTCTTTGAATCGAAGTTGTTTGGTAGTTCAGATCGCCTAATTCTGTTGATTCCAAATTGTTGTTGTGCTCAGAACTGTGATTCATAAGAATTCTTTGACAACAAGTTACTAGTTTTATAACATTTTATATGATTAGGGATTTTCAGAGTTTCCTATTCACAAATAGGCATCACTTTTGAGTTGATTTTGAAGGCAAATCCCAAATAGAGCCAAGCGTGGAACTTAGGATCAAAATTTCAAATTTAGTCAGCAGCATGCAGACTCTACTATGTTCATTCTTCCTGCTTGAGATTTTACTGATCGTTTTACTTGGATTTCACTTTGAGCAGTTGAGGCTGTTACTGATGGCTTAGAGGCCTGGGAGATCTTGAAAGAAAAACCTCAAAATTTCGACCTCATTTTGGCAGAAGTTGATTTGCCATCAATCACTGAATTCGCTCTTTTAACACTGGTTATGGAGCATGACATTCGCTCTGTTTCATCTGCAGTGATGTCCTCGCACGGTTTGGTTGCAAATGTTTACAAACAGAAATCCGTTCTTTGATCATTCTAACCAAAAAATACTTGCAGAAATAATCTATATTCCTTAAAAAAAATTGTTTCTGCAGCTGATTCGCCATTCTTTGGTCATTGTTACTGAAAATATGTGCAGAGATAAACTATAATCTTGAAACTTTTTCTTTGTGCAGCTGATTATGCCATTGAAAAGCTCATTGATGCTGTTCAAGGAGATGAAAATCAGGTATGTCACTAAACCATTTTATATATTATTTGATAGGTGTCCTGCTCTAAACTACATGTTCTATATACATAACCATGCTTCTTTGGGGATGGTCTGATGGCATGGTTGCAGATGAGCTGCAAGGACCAAAAAAGAGACCAAGAATTAAACTCGGAGAGGAGATCGATGAAAAGTCCAAGAAGGTACCTCAGTTCTGCAAATTCGTTATCCTATATCTGAAAATACGATTTTACTGATGGACGATTCTGTGTTCAGTTTCGAAGGAAACTCCAATCAGTGGTTGTGGATGGACATCATATTATCTCGACAGCAGAGGCTGCAAGAATGAAGTCATTAGCGAGACTCGAGGGTAAGGACGCAGCAGCAAAAGCAGCTGCGAAAAGAGAAGAAGAACGAGTTGCAGAGTTGAAGAAGATGAGAGGAGAGAGATGGTTACCTTGCAATGCCAAAGAGAAGAGACACAACGTAAACACTAGAACATAGCATGTTGCAGAAATATTTGGAGAAATACCAAACTTTTTAGCTGAAATAGAGCTGTTTTTTTAAGATTGTTCTATCTGGTCTAATACAGGCGCGTATAATTTATTAACGATAAAGTATACTTTGATTGAGTGATAGTGAGAAAATATAGAAAATTGTTGTATGTATTATAAGAAGAAAATAAAATGAAATGGTTGCAAATGTGGTGAATTATGTTTGTGGAGAAGTTGTTAAATGATGTTTTATCTTCTTCTAAATGTTATTAAACAGTTACTTTAGTTTGGACATTTTGTTACCTAACCGTTACTACTTCATAATCCATAAACATAAAAGGGGGGTAGAATCGTCTTTAAATTAGGTCACTTGACTTGCACGTGACACTTTGACGGTCAGATTTGACGGAAAGTTCACGGAGTAACCTTTCAGTCACATTTTCAAACTTAAGTAACGTTTCAGCTACACAAAAAAAGATGAGTAACCTTTTAATCACATGGGCCAAACATAAGTAACGGTTGAGGTAATTAACCATTTTATCAGTCAATCAACACCAGGAAGGGAAATGATTCAGACCGCAAATGGAGACCTTTCACTAGTTCATAGAGTTGGAACCATTGCTTTCTCTCCGAACATTAAATTGGAGAATTTTCTCTATGTGCCTAGTTTAACGTGCAAGTTGCTCTCTATTAGTCATGTAACAAGAGATCTAAATTGTATGGTAAGTATGTATTCTAATTTCTATATGCTGCAAGATATTCAATCGGGTAGAGTTATTGGACGTGGTGTTGAGCTTCAAGGTCTGTACTATGTGGATGAAGTGACTCAACAAGGAACTGCAGCGCTTGCTCACGGAACAGTTACCAGGCAACAATGGTTGTGGCATCAGAGATTGGGATACCTATCTGCAGGGTACCTTCATAAATTATTTCCCAATTTATTTCCGTCAAATAAAGATATTGTTTGCGAGACCTGTATTTTTGCTAAAAGCCATAAACATTCATATTCATTGTCTGATTCTAGAGCTAAGTCTGTGTTTTTCTTAATTCACTCCGATGTTTGGGCTTCTGCTCTAGACAATGGTACATGTATGTCAAATAATGTGTTTAGGATTTTTTTCTTTTTATCGATGATTACTCTCGTATGACCTGAGTCTATTTTCTCAAACATAAATCAGAAGTCTTCACAAAGTTCGTGGAATTTCACAATCTAATTCAGACTCAATTTAGTACAAAAATTCAGGTACTCCGTTCTGATAACGACGGAAAATTCGTAAATTCCTCACTCAAACATTTTTTCCAGGATAAAGGCATCATGCACCAAACCTCTTGTCTGTATACCCCTCAATAAAATGGGGTAGCAGAAAGAAAAAACTGTCATATCATAGAAATGACGAGAGCATTAATGCTGGAGTCACATGTTCCAATATCGCTTTGGCCGGAAGCAGTAACAACTTCGGTCTATCTCCTTAATCGCTTACCTAGTAAGGTAATCACTTTTCAAACACCTCTCTAGGTCTTATCCAGTCACATGAGTGTTCCAACAACCTTGACACTACAACCAGGTATCTTTGGGTACTCTGTCTTTGTACATGTACCTAAATCAGACCGCTCTAAATTCGATCCATGTTCTGTTAAGTGTTTCTTCGTGGGGTATGGGATTCATCAGAAATGATATCGTTGTTATGACCCTAAAAACCATCGCATGTATACCACGATGGATTGTACTTTCCTTGAAACTGAATTTTACTATACAACCCAATCTTCTGTCCAGGGGGAGAGTCATAATAGTAGTCCATTAGACTGGCTGCCCACTTTGAACATTCCAATGTTTCCTGAGATAATCCCAAAAGAGCAAGTAGACGGAATCACCGAGACGTTGACTCCCATCGTACAAGCCTCAAATGCTTCAAGCTCATCGCTCCCAACTAATAGTCCTGAGGTTAGTAGTCCTACTTTGGTAACTCCTACTCCTACTTTAGTAACTCATCGTTCTAAAAATTCTAATGAAGACAGTCCAGATGAAAGAACTGTACAAGCAGCAAGTTCACCAATACATGACAGATATGTGGTGCCAACCAGGAGAACCAGAGGAATTCCTCCCATACGATATGAACCAGAATATTCCCCCAAAGCAAGTCGATACCCGTTAGCACAACTGATTAGGGGGAGATTATCGCCAAATGCACATGATTTTGTTGCAGCTGTATATGGGCAGGAGATACCCAAGGTTGTAGAATGAGCACTTAAGAGCCTCGAGTGGAGGCAAGCCATGACAGTAGAAGTGGAAGCCTTGGAGAAGAACCAAACGTGGGAGAAATGTGCTATTCCACATGGAAAAATGATGGTTGGATGTCGATGGGTGTTTATTGTGAAACACAGGGCTGACGGATCTGTCGGAAGGTATAAAGCGAGGCTCGTGGCTAAATGTTATACTCAAACATATGGGATCGACTACTCGAAGACGTTCTCTCCGGTTGCAAAGATTGACACTATTAAAGTCTTGTTCTCAATAGTTGCTAACCGTGATTGACCACTTTATCAATTTGATGTTAAGAATGCTTTGTTACATGGGTATCTGAAGGAGAAGGTCTATATGGAACCACCACCTTGTTTTAAATAAGGTTTTCAGGGATCACATGTATTAATATTGAAGAATGCGTTATATGAGTTAAAACAGTCACCCAGGGCATGGTTTGGAAGGTGCACTGTTGCAATGAAGAAGCATGGATATCATCAGAGTAACTCTGATCATACCTTGTTTCTTAAAAGAAAACAAGGTTAAGTAACGTGTCTGATTATTTATGTCGATGATATGATAATTACAGGGTACGATTATGAAGAAATGACACAACTTAAGCAAAATTTGTTTAAGAAGTTCGAGATGAAGGACTTGGGAGAGCTAAAATACTTCATGGGGATTGAAGTACTACACTCGAAACAGGTATTCCCATTTCTCAAAGAAAGTACATCTTAGACTTACTAGTCGAGACATGCTTGCTTGACTGTAAGCCAACAAATACTCCTATTGTGGTTAATCATGGGTTGAAGATAGTAAAAGATGCAGAACCAGCAGATCAGACCCAGTATCATCATCTGGTGGGAAAGCTAATTTATCTCTCCCATACGAGGCATGATATTGCATATGCAGTAGGTGTGTTAAGTCAGTTTATGCATGAGCCACAAACTAGCCATATGGAGGGTGCTATGAGAGTTCTTCGGTATCTGTAAGGATATCCAGGAGTAGGAATCTTGTTCCGGAATAATAACCACCTAAATATAGAGACATATACAGATGCGGATTGGGCAGGAAACCCAACAGATAGGAGGTTAACTTCAGGTTACTTTGCTCTTGTTGGAGGAAACTTAGTCACCTGGAAGAGTAAAAAGGAGAAGGTGGTAGCACTTTCGAGTGCTGAAGCAGAATTCATATAAATAGCTTGAGGTCTTACAGAAATATTGTGGTTACACAAGTTAGTAGTTGAGATTGCTTTCTCTATAAAAGAACCATGCCGACTGATGTGTGATAACCATGCAACCATCAGTATTTCAGAGAATCCAGTACAACATGACCGAACAAAACATGTTGAAGTGATCGACACTTTATCAAGGAGAAATTGGAAGATAAAATCATTGTTTTGCCGTTTGTGCACTCCGAAGATCAACTAGCAGATATATTTACCAAAGCTGTGAATGGAAGAATATTCAGAGAAGTTCTACACAAGTTGAATATTGGTGATCCCACTATTCAACTTAAGGGGTTGTGTTAGAATGTCAACACTATACACTTTCTATATTCAACAATGGTGCCCAGCATATATATTCAAAAATGCTGTCTAGCATAAGTCAATAATTGGATGTCGAAGATATCTTGTATAGACTATAAGTAGATATGTATGTAAAAATAAACATGAGTGTTTCAGATTATAGAATTCAGTTCGATATTCAATCAAGTTTTAAATTCTATCAGGTCCTTGCTGAACTTGAATTTAGACGACGACTTTTGGGATTACTCGAGCTTTGATTCTCATATTTGTTTTTTAAATTTCTAAATTGAAACTAAAATTAGAGGCAAGGTCACCTTAAATAAGGTGATCGGCTTGTGATGGTGACAAACCGATTGAATCGTGAACTAGCTATTTTGGCAATTCGATCCTCTCAAGAAAACGGAGTCACAACAAACCTAGTTCAACAGTCACTCAGAGTTAAACATTGTAAGTAATATATTCGTTTGACATCCTTAAATATGTTTTTTAACGATGACAAAAGTGAAAAGTGATTAGTGACAAACTAGGATTTGACTTTGAGATGCTCTCATGAACCATTGAGTCAAGAAGACCAACTTTAATTGTGTACTCTCTGTCTAGTGCTACGGGCTTGGAGAAAAATTTCCTCTTTCACCTCCCTCGTGCGACCTTAGGAGGGATTTCTAAGCTGTCTTAAACACAATCTCACGAAGCACACTCAAATTTGAGAGGAATATCTCTACTTATATTACGCTTACGTTTTCCAATGTGTTTACAGATGAAAGTGAGACCTCCTTTATATACATACAAGTGAGGGGACTTCTAAAGGAAACTACTATAATTAATGGAGAGCTAAACATATCAAACAATATGTTATCCGGTACAACGAATGTAGACCCATACATCGAATCTGGTCGATGTGAATAATCCATTCTCTTGTATCTATATTTGCACAGATCCTTCTAAAACTTCCCATACATGAGATTTGCCTTGCCTTACCATGTATTGATCCCAATCACCTATTTTGATTCTCCGTGACATTCTCCCCCACGTAATTAAGTAATGCCCTCGTCGTGTCCCTCACACGGAATGCTTTGATCTCCTCTCTGATATACCAAAGATCTTATGTTGGTTGTTGGATTGGTATTACCTTCCACTTAATAAGGTCTTCCAACTTAGTTTCCGTCAATATTCTCGCACTTCCCAACTTACCAAGATTCTCCCAATGTCTTGGTTGTATTCCATCTTCTTAGCTCGTTCAAAACTTATGTCCCTTTCTTGACTTGTCAAGTCCTCATGGACGTCCTTATGTTGAAGAACGCCGTTTATCCTCACCGTTGGCTTGTCCCATGTTCGATCGCTTATGCTTATTTGTTTTGTCACATTGTGTTCCTTTTGGAATGTAACCAGTGTGATAAATAAGGTCTTCAGAGTCTGAGTATGATCTGCAATGAGAAAATCGTTTAGCTTCTTTTGAAGTTTGACCAACGTGTCTCCTTTTAGGTTTCTGCGGACTTGGGCTAACTCCCTCGGGATGTCGATTCGTTCTCCTTTGCCTCTGTACCTCTTCAATATTGCGCGGTAGGCAATCTTGTTTTCTTGAATGTTCTCCTTTAGTTGAATAGCTGATAGCGTTTTCTTTCCATCTCCTTTCGAACGCTTAACTGACACAACAGATTGACACCTCACATCCAGGATACATATGCAATCATCGAAAACATCTATCACAGTATTGATCCGATCGAGAAATTCCACCCCGATAACAAAATTGTAGTTGTCGAAAGGAACTATCTCAATCGTTTCTATGCTGCTCCATAGACCCATTTTAATTCTTATATCCCGTATGACACGACATGCTGGTATTTTCTCTGAATTTACCGTCTTAAGCCACACACTTGTTTTCACCAACTTGAGTTTCATCTTCTTTGCAACCGACTCAACCTTGAATAGGTTGGAAGCGCCCGTTTCGATAAACGCTTGCATTTGTTTGCCTTCAACTTCTACGTCCGGGAACGATAAACCTTTTGTCTTTCACTTAATTCATTGGATTGCGTTAAGACTCCACGGAGCTCCCAATCTTGCTTCCTCTCGTGGTTCCTTTTTTTCCTCGTCGTCCAAGCTAATGAGTGATGCAAGTTTCTCCCACATTGAGAAATCCCACGCTAAATGGGGCCCCTTGCATAGGAAGCATTCTAATGGTCCGCGCTCGCCTTTACACTTTGGCAAGCTTTTCCAGTGGATCTTCCCTTAGTCAACCTTCTCGTAATTGGACTTGTGGTTTCTCTCTCTATCTGACTTGTATGTTTGGTCTCGATCTTCCCACCCTTGGATTTATTAGATCGACCTAGATCCTCGGTGCTATTTGAATATTGGGACTTGTCATGATCTCTTTCATCATTGGATTTGAAGATCTTGTCATTATCTCCTCCGTCGTTGGACTTATCCTCCGGTTTATGCTTCTTCGACCAAAACTCGAGTAAGGCCTCGGTCGTCGACATGCCTGATGTACTTTTGAATTTTCTTCAAACCTTCTTTCTTAGAGTCAGTCTTCTGCCCCGACGGATGATGAAGTAAAGGATGGTTATTCTATAAAAAAAAACAGGATGGAACTAGTCTTACAGGTTGTTTACTCACACAAGAAGGTTTCTTGAAATTGCAGCAATGTTGGAATAATTCTTTAGGCATAGGCTCTATTTGTCTTATATATTTTCTTGTTCTAATCATGCTCCGGGAAGGTCATCCAGTCAGTGATGATGTTAATGGTGCATTATATGAAGCGATGCGTAAAGATCTAAGACGTGCAGTTGAAGAGATCAAAATGGAAATTGGTCAGGTTTACATACATAAAAATGTTCATATCTGACTTGTTTGCTGAACTTTATGTATAGTCGTATCCATTTACTAACCTGATAAGTTGCTTCGTTCCAACACCTTTTATTGTCCCTTGCCCCTTGCACCATAGGTTTCTGTTGGATCACGTTTTCCTGTAGGACTCTTTCTGGTGAGTTCCGGGTCGGTCTCCTTGCTGCTACGATAAACTGCACAGAAGGAAAGCCTGGGAGTTCCTGTCGTTTCCCCTCCGATGATTAAGTCAGTTAGACATTCATTAATGGAGGAACAGAGTATAGGAAGTATAAGAAGTCAGGTGTGCAATGTTATGTTAGTTCTAGAATGAAGATGGTTGAGGGTATTTATAACCCTTACCCCTGACCTGGGTGGAGTTAATCCTGACCATGGTCATCCCATGTGTCGCCTGGTTAAGTGACCATGGTTATGCCTTGAGTCCTGTGCTGCCTGGTGTCTTGTGCAGAGTACCCTTGTACATTATGCATAGTGCTTGTGTCCCATGTTTTCTGGGCCTTTCTCCCTCGTGTTTGCGTCCCCATTACCTTCTGTATGGCCTCGAGTCTTGTGCTGTGTTTGTGCCGTAGGAAGAAATTTTAAAGGAAGATTGACTTCCAATTAGCGCGCCTATATGGCGCGCCTCTATATTGTAGCGTCCAAGAGCTTGACATGAAGTGTCGTTGGCGTGTTTATAGGGTGATGGCGACCATAATCATTAAGTGGATAATGTATCCTAGGGATCGTGGTGAGCGCGCCATCCTTAGGTGAGTCAAGGGTGGCACCATCAATTATTCCGGGCCGTGTTGGTCTTTAATCGGGCCATCCGAGGATATGCGGACTGATACCCAGCATCTTGCCCCACAAGCCAAGGGTGAGTAGCGCTCGCCCTTGGGACTGATACCCAGCATCTAACCATTTTTTGGAGGGAACCGTTGCCTGGTCAGACTGTTATTTTGCCCGAACCAATCATTCGAATCATCACTTCATCATCGTTGCCAAGGGTGAGTAGCGCTCACCCTTGAGTTTGAGTATTTTTATGAGCGATTGCCTTTCTGTGGGGTGAGCTCAACAATTTTCCAGCTTCCTTCAATATGGTAGCGCGTCGTCTGATCCACATATGCCACATCATGAAACAACGTGAATGGAATGATGCGCCATTCTTGAATTTATGCTCGTTGAACTTACTTTTCGTCCGTTGGATTTTTGACGGTTGAGCTGCTGACCGTTGCCACCTTTTCGACTTCCGAACTAGTAGACTAAGGGGATGACACGTGGTGATGCACCATAATTATTTTTTTTTTGCTCAAAATTTGAATTTTGCCTGGTTGTGATCGTGCCACGTGGAAACAAATCTTTGTCTTTTCAAGGCAATCTTTCGGTTTCCCAGGAGCGGTTTCGGAGAGATCGAACCGGGCATGCGAACCGTTTCTACAAAGGAACCGTTGACTGGTCAGACGACTATCATGATCAAACCAGTCATTCTAACCATTTTTTGGAGGGAACCGTTGCCTGGTCAGACTGTTATTTTGCCCGAACCAATCATTCGAATCATCACTTCTTCTCCTAGAAATACCCTTCTCATACTCTTTTTACCATTTTCGACCCCACTTAAGACTTTCTATCTTTCTCTCTCTAAAAATCCTCATCATTCTCTCTAGAAATCCCAAGTTCTTCCGGCCAAACTTCGACCTTTGTTACTTGCGACGCTCTACGCACCCGAGACAAGATTGCTCCTGTTTCTTCGGCTCGCATTAGTCGGCACCTTCAACTCCTGCATCACGCCATGTCAAAGCATACCGGAAACTCCGGTTTTTCAGGTGAGGCCAACGTCTTCTTTCTTCCCGGATTTTCAGACCCAAAGCCAAATATGATTTCTAGAGCTTTATTTGAAAAAGTCGTCGAGGAGTCGGGGATGAATGAGAGTTATTCTCCTCGATATCTTATTCCCGATGAGACGGACCTTCAAAAAACTCACCCCATGAGCGTACCTCAACCATGCGAGGATGCCATTTTCCGCTTCAAATCGATCTGCGGATAAAGTTCCCTTATTGTCCCGAGTTGGTGGAGATGTGTATGTATTACGGGGTTTCTCCTACCTATCTTTACCCGAATGCTATTCACGTTTGGGTTGGTTTTAAAATCATTTGCCATGACCGTAGATATCCCTACTCCCTTTTCTTGTTTCAGCATTTTTATCGCCCCGATTCCAATAATTTCGGCGTCTTTCTCTTTGTTTTCTGTAGTCTCGATGTTAATAGTCGGTCATGAGACACTTCTCGTCCCATTGTCCAAGGTTTCAAAACCGGGAATTCCAATTGTAAGTTCTGATATTTTTTCTTTAAGGGAGACGTCTCCTGGTGTATGAATACCAAGGTAAAGCGCGATCCGATTCCTTCTATGGACGAGTGTACATGGCGACACCATTTACAGAGTATGAACATGGCAGCGCCATTTACATCTGCAAGGCGACGACCGAAAAATATTTAAGGCTCGCCGACATTTCATCAGCAGTGTGTTGTCCTTCCCCACCGCACCGGGTAATAACTCTTTCCATTTCCTTTTGCAGAACAATATTTTGCGCACCTCGCTCACGCCTTTACTATTATCCCGTAACAGCAGCGTGGCAAGAAGTTCTCTTTGAGGAGCAGCGACAATCCTGAGGCTTAGGGTTCGATCTATTAGCGGACCCTAACTTAGGGTTCCATCTGTTAGCAGGCGCTTGCCCCCCAGGTGATAGGATGCCCATATCAACTGAGGGTGGCGATTCCGAGGGCTTGGTGCGCCGTGGGCTTTCCTCTTGGCGGATGGCTTTTGATTTCTCCTCACCCATGGCGCGCCACTTCTGGGCGATTGGCCTGATGCTCGGGTCGATATTGAGCTCATGGACAATCACCTCTCGACTTATCCCAGGCATGTCACTCGATTTTCAGGCGAACAACCTCTTCCTCTTCCTTTGGTATCGCCGCTCCTATTTGTACGACCTTTTCTGGGCCATCGATCTTGACTTTCTTCATTCCTTCAACTGGTTTAGGACGAATTCTTTCTTCCCTAGGGGCTTCCTCTGTTTGAATGGCGAGAGTTTCTTTTCTCTTCCATACATGGCGACGCATCGAGTGTACATAGTAGGAGCGCGCCGCCGCCGACTCTCTTCTTACCACTCCTATCCCATGGCGGGTTGGGAACTTCAGCATCTGATGGTAGGTGGAGTGAACCATCCTGTGCGGGTTGAGCGTGGAACGCCCCAAGATCGCATTGTTTGATGCCAGAGCGTCCACCACAATGAAGATGACGTCGAACTTCAGCGACCTCCATCCGTCGCCAATCTCTATTGGTAGGGTGATGGCCCCTATTGGGTACATAGCATTTGATGTGAATCCTATCAGGGGGAAGTTTACATTCTTTAAGTCTTTTACCGACTTTTCCATTTTTAGCAACGCCTCTAAAAAGAGCACGTCGGTCGAGCTACCAGAGTCCATCAGGACTCTCTTCACTGTATAGCCGTCGATGTCCATAGTAATTACCAACGCATCTTCATACGAGCATGTCACGTGCCGCATGTTGTACTTTGAGAAGCAGACAGTGACGTTGTCTTCTTCTCTGGAGCATTTTCCTGCCTTTTCCGTTCCCGAGAGTTAGGCCACATACACTTCACGGGCGGCACCCGTCTCTACTCCTGCCACATAACCACCGCTTATAACGTTGAGAGTTCCTTGTTGGCCTTTTGACGACTCACTTCTCCTTCTTAGTGATGCCTTCCTTTCCCTACGGGGTCTACAACTCCTATCTCGGTGCGCCACAAAGCTTTTCAAATGGCCTTTCTAAATTAACCATTCTATATCCCACTTCAGGATATAGCAGTCATTCGTGCTATGACCTTTACACCAATGGTAGCGACAATACTTGTTTAAATTGTTGCCCATGGGCGCGCCATGCTTCTTTGGATCAGGAGACGACGCCAAGTCTTTTCTCTCCATCTCCGTCAGTACCACGGAGACGTCCCTATTCAGGAGAGTGAATGATGTTTCGTAGACATCTCGGGTAGGGCGCATCAGGAAGGGACGACGTTGTTCATGCGACACCCTCGTGGGACGGTGTTCAGGCTTCTTGCCTTCTTGAATTTCCTTCTTCAACTATTTGGGAAACATCCTTCCTTCCTTTGTTATTTCCAGATCGACGCATGATTTTACACGCGTCGCTAAATCTTCCACGGTGTTGAACGGGATAATACTCAAGCTGTCATACAAAGCTGATCCTCGCGGACTGAGCGCCCTGACAAATGCACGTATGGTATCACCTCCCGTGATAACTTGGTCGATTCCTACTAACTCCTTATTGAACCTGGTGTAGAAATCCCCCAAGCTTTCCTCGTTTATTTGCTTGAGGTGGTCTAGCGTACCTATGCTTTTCAACAATTGTCTTCCACCCATGTACTGCACAATGAACTTTTCTTTCAAATCTCCCCAACACCGAATGGAAGCTTTAGGTAGCTCAAAGAACCAGTGGGAAGCGACACCTCCCAGGGTGGCCGGGAAAAGCAAAAGGATGTGATTCTCGTTACTTCTTCGTTGTAGGACTGCAGACTCATGCCTTTGAATGTGCTCGATCGGGTCGCCTTCACCTCGATAATATTTATGGATTCTGCATGTGCTTAGGCACGATGATCACCAGTATATCGGGAGCAAATGGGTGTGATGCTCTATCGCGAAGGCGAGGCATGACTCCGCTCTTTTGGTCTTTAACCTTTTGGGCAACAAGCTCCTCGATTTCTTCCCTGGTCATCGAACTAGGGGGATGACCCATTTTCATCCCTGTGGATGGCATGTCAGCGCTCAAGGGAGTCTGGGTTGGTCAGGGGCGGCGCCCAATGAGGATGATGGTGAGACGTCGCCTCCGCCACTCGAGGAGTGTTAGTCTGCTGGGCTGCTCGTAGCTTGCTCTCAATGAGCTCGTCTAACGCTGCCATGAAGGCAAGCCTTGGGAGCGCCTCCGGACCTACCTCCACCCGGGGCGGGGCCTTACCTAAGGGTGCTATTGCTGACTCAGCTAGTTTGTGCATCTCGGGTTCGGCTACAGCCACTCGTTAGGGTGCGGGCGACGCCTGGTATGTTGGCGGTTGAGAAGTTTATCCCTCCGGTTGCCGGGACGGTGGCGCTAAGTATACCGAGGCCCCCAGGTGTTGCTGGTGATGGTGGAGGGTATCATTTTACGTATTTTCGACTTGATTACTCTTTGCTCTAGTGTTGGGAGGAGCCATAGCTGATTTTTCTCAAGGATTCCCACAGACGGCGCCAGATGTTGGATCAGGTTTTCCGGTAGGACTCTTTCTGGTGTGTTCCGGGTCGGTCTCCTTGCTGCTCCGATAACCTGTGCCGAAGGAAAGCTCAGGAGTTCCCGTTGTTTCCCCTCGATGCTTAAGTAAGTCGCAGGTTCGTTTATGGAGGAACAGAGTATAGGAAGTATAAGGAGTCATATGTGCAATGTTACGTTAGTTCTAGAATGAAGACGAGTGAGAGTATTTATAACACTTATCTCTGACATGGGCGGAGTTAATCCTGATTTGGGCGGAGTTAATCCTGACCATGGTCATCGCAGGTGTCGTCTGATTAAGTGACCATGGTTATGCTTTGAGTCATGTGCTGCATGTGTCTTGTGCATAGTGTCATTGTGCACTGTGCATAGTGATTGTGTCCCATGTTTTCTGGGTCTTTGTCCCTCGTGCCTGCGTCCCCATTACCTTATGTTTGGCCTCGAGCCTTGTGCTGTGCTTGTGCCGTAGGAAGGAATCATAAGGGAAGATTTACTTCCAATTAGTGTGTCTCTATATTGTAGCGTCAAGGGGTTTGACATGAAGTGTTGTTGTCGTGTTTATAGAGTGATGACAACGATAATCATTAAGTGGATATGTATCCTGGGGTCGTGGTGGGCGCGCCATCCTTAGGTGAGTCAAGGGCGGCGCCATCAATTATTCCAGGCCGGGTCGATCTTCAATCAGGTCATCCGAGGATATGCGGAGTGATACCCAATAGTTTCAAGACACATCTCCTCCAAAGAGTGGAGGCCAAGTATTAGCAAAAATTGCTGAAGCTGTTGATACTGACTCTTTTCTTGGGAAAAACCATGAAATGAAAGTGGATCCGGTATTTGAGGTGAATCATCACTACATTTTCTCCTGTTATTAATTAAACAAGCATTGGAGTTAGCCGAACCCTGTATTATCTTATTTTCTTGGAAAACTCATAGAGGGTAGATAGAAGAATTCATGGTAAAGTAGAAGGATTTCTTGCATGTTTTGTAGCTTTACCGGCATATTTATATCTTAGTAGTGATTATAGCAGATTAGTCTTGAATGATCCAGCTTTTCAAGTTCGGAACATAAATAAGAGAATCTCAAATAATAACCAATTGCATAATTAATAATCAATTGCATCCAATTGCATAATTAATAATCAATTGCATAAGTGTGTTCATGTATAGTTGTGTTCATCGTCAATGAAAGATGTGCAAGTTCATTTGATTGCAGATCCATATTAGAATCAGTTCAAACATTTCAGTAAAAGTCTGGAAGCATGGAAAGTTTGAAGAATTGGTTGACAATTTTTAAAGTTTGAGGACTTGAAATAGAGCACAAAGAAGATCAAGAGGAAAAGAGAATCACTGAGAATGTTAGAGGTGTAGATTAGGATATATTAGTATTGTCCTTAATTGTTTTCTGATTTCATCTTTTGTTAATTAATACTTCATCTCTAGGGTTTTCTATAAAAGGATGATATTTCTATTGCATTTGAACATCTTGAAGCAATCCAGTATTTTTCATTAATAAAAGTTGTGAGTTCTAAATTCTCAATGCCTAAATACTAAGACACAAGTATTTTTCAGTTTCCTCTCTAAAATTTAAATCGTAAAATTTCATTCTCTCATGTTTGGAAAATGTGCAATTTTGTCCCCTTTGTCAACTTTTTCATCCAAATTTAACACAATTAATTGCAAAAATAATAGAAAACTTTCAAAAATATCACAATTTAACTATTTCAAATCTTACAATTGAGTCCCGATTTGATTAGGGCTCGATTGAACCCCAATCGAGGGGGCTCGGGTTTGGATCTTGACCTATACCTGGTCCCCTACCCATGGGGTGTTAGTATGGGTCAAGACCCAGACCCGAGCCCCCCAATTAGGATCGAACCAACCCCCAATTCGATTGTGGCTGGATTGAGCCCTAATCGAGGAGGCTCGGGTCTAAGTCTTCACCCATACCTGGTCCCTACCCATGGGGTGTCAGTATGGGTCAAGACCCAAACCTAAGCACCCCGATTCCTAATCGAATTGGGGACTGGTTCGATCCCAATTCGATTGGGGATCGCTTGAGAAACATTTGTGTGTGTGTGTGTGGGGGGGGGGGGGGGGGCTCGGGTCTGGGTCTTGACCCATACTGACACCCCATGGGTAGGGGACCAGTTATGGGTCAAGACCCAGACCCGAGCCCCAATCGAATCGAGACTCAATAGTAACATTTGAAAAAGTTTGATAGGGTTAAATTGTTGTGATATTTTTGCAATTTTCGAAACTAATTCTGTTAAATTTGGATGGGAAAGTTGACGGAGGGGGCAAACTTGTACTTTTTCCAAACATAAGGGAAGAAAATTTTACGATTTAAGCTTTAGGGGGAAACTGAAAAATCTACCAAATTATTAAGGGACAATGTCGTATTTTACCCTACAACATATTACAACATATAATTAATAGTCTTTAACTTCTAATAAAATCTTGTTTCTTACTTAAATGAAAACAAAAAGTGAACAATTATGTCTCATATCCAGTGATGCACTTATACATAGGTACAAAATTATATTCATGCATGTCCACAAGGCGTGACATTGATCTAGTTCTGCAACGAAGCTATTTTCATCTAGAAATATGAGTGTCAACGATTTTGGTTGATGCACAAAAATGAATTAAATGTATATTGTCCTTATCAATTCAATGCTATATAATGAGGTAAGAAAACAATGTTATCCGTGCCATGACGATCCATGCATACCAAACTAGCAAGGGGTCTTAGTTTCCTCATAAATCTACACTCGTCAGTTCCATTTTTTCATGAACAAACCCAAACAAGTGAAGAAGAAAGAAAGAGTTGAGTGAGACAAAAAGATAGCTATGGAGATCTCATGGGGTGGTAGGAACATCCTTATCACAATGGCCATGATGGTTTTGGTGTATGGCGGTGTAGCTGAAGCCAAACCGAAGTTCGACGAGGAATGTCTTCGGAGGTGCTACCCTACATGCATCCCCCGCCGCAAACTTACGCCCATCTGTATCGCTGCATGCCAAAAGAGGTGCAGGCTTCCACCGGCATTGATGCATGGAGGCACAAACCATGATTCTTCTTGTATGTTGGATTGTGTGGATTCTTCGTACCCTAGTTTAACATCTTCATCAGGTACACATATTTGAAGTAATAATTTTGTGTGACTTTTTTTTCAAAAAGTAATTATAATAAAAAACAATATTTAGAAAAATATATATAAAGAAAAAATAATTCAAAAAGTAAGCATACTCGCTACTCCGGGGTGTGAGTTAAATCACAACTCGTACCCCAGGGTAGCGTGTTGTGCCAAAATGGCACAACATGCCACCCAGAGTGACGTGCTGGGTGCAACACATCTTTTTTTTTTTTTTACAACGACATAATGTTTAATTAAAGAATAAATTATCTATCTGTTAAAAATTTTCTAAATATTTTAATTGTGATTCAAATGATATAAAAGTATTAAATTTAGACTTACAGATTGACCATACACTCTTCCCTAAGCTGAGATATGAAAATTTGACTTAAAAAAATCTAACTCAAACCCTGTAAGTTCAAATTCAGCATGGTATGATACAATAGATAATTTATATCGTATATATATATATATATACACACACACACACACACACATATATATATATATACAATAGATAAAAAGTAAGTGAAGTCACTGAAGTCACTGTGTATATATATCTGTATACATGTATGTATATAGATATGTAAAGTCTTTTTTTATCTATCGTATCATACGGTCAGTCCAAAAGTCATAACTCGAAGCATAGTTAGCGACATTTAATTCATAATTAAATTATATACGTATTGTTTTTTTTTTGTTGAGTAAGTATATACTTAAATTTTTAACTTCATTTATTTTATCATGCCGGTCAAATTATAGGACAAACGACGTTGGGTTTAAAAAATTAATATATACGTCTAATCAGAAAAATCCAAAAATTAGAGTAGGTAGATAATTGTATTTTGCCATAAATATCATTAACCGTGTTGAGTTTGTACTTATACGGTTTGAGTTATATTTTTTTAAGTCAAATGTTCATATCTCAACTTAGAAAAGAGCGTATGGTCAATCCGTAAATCCAAATTTAATATTTTTTTATACCGTTTGAATCACAATTAAAATATCTAGTTATTCTATTTATTTTTTATTTTTTTAACAGATAGATAATTATCCTTTAATTAAACATTATGTCGTCGAAAATAAATGCATGGCACGCCACATTGGGTGGTGTGTTGGTGTTGTGCCAAAATGACATAACACGCTACCCTGGGGTGCGAGTTGTGATTTAACTCGCACCCCAGAATAGCGTGTATATATAATATTTGAAATATTTGTTATTTATATATATATTTTTAAATATTTTTTAATTATAATTACTTTTTGAAAAAACTCATTTTGTGTTTATGCAGGGAGGAATGCAGACTTATCTAGGGTTTACTAACCCTACCTTCTTAGTGCCTATTCCACCCAAATCGTTATTTGTAATACTTCTAGAGTTATTCGTATTTACATATTTAAACATGTTTGTTATTTACACCGTCGTTACTATTTTATCTATTTTTACGTTAAATATATCAAAATAATTTTTTTCCTTATGTTAATCTTCCTATCATTTTCAATACTAAATTATACTTTAAAACGCAAAGAGTTGAATTGAACCCAAATATGCATTTTTAGGTTGAGTTCAAACTCAAATTTGTATTTCTAGAAAGAAGATGAACAGAAAAATAAAATCATAATTTTAGATAAAAACAACAATATTTAACAGAAATAATGAACAAATAGTTATCCGTTAATAGATTTAGTAACTTTTTATAACTTAAATTTATAATGATACTTTCGTAATGTTTGTAGCTGAAAACACTGCATCTATAATCAACCTATGCACAATTCCCTATGCATTGTTAAGCGTTGAGATTGGGGGTCAGGAACAATAGTTATCAAAGTTTAATACAATGTCATAGAGTTACAAATACATTATCTATAGTACTAGATAACGATTCGAAAACATATTCGAGGATTTCGAGATTCCTGCAATAGAAATAGATATAGCACATTTGTACGATAAATAACATAATATGAAATTATATTTACACCGTTCGTATGTAGCAACGTGCGATGACGGAAGTGTGTGAGATCAGTGACGGTTTGGAGGGATACGTCACATGATCGAACCGCACCTTAGGTTTCCACATAGGAAAAATTAAAGATTTGAGAGAGCAACTAGGGTTTTCGGTTGTATATTTTCATATTATGTGCAAAGTCAAAGAGATCCATTTATAGGCCTTAGAGAAGTTACAATCTTTTTGTAATTTTAAACTTTAGCCCCTGATCTTTTTATGCCTTGCACCCCATATAGGTACCAGTTTCCCACATCTTTCACTCACACATACTGTGGAAGCTCATGTGTGCAAGAAAACATACTTCGTGCACCTTATTTGTCTTTCATACATGGTTTCTTCTGTGCGAACGACATATTTAGTGAGAGCTAGTTGTTGTATATCTATTAGTGGAATACGACCTCTCATTGGGAGCGACCTGCAATGATAAACACTACAAGAAAGTTGCTCTATAGCAACAACATTAAATGGTTGCTAAGTGGCCTTTTGTCGCTGCTAAGGTCCCATGTCGATGCTAAGACTCGTGCCCGTAGGCCCCGATGCTAAAGGGCTTAAGCAGTGAAAATATGTCGCCAGTAAAGGTCTGTCACAGTTGGAATGAACAGTTTCTTTATCCTTTGGCATCGACTTACCGCCCATATTATTCATACGTAATTACCAATGACATATAGGTGATGTTTAATATAACCTTCAACTACAGTATATACTAGTGGCTAATTAAACCTATCTGTAACACTTATTTTCATTGTTGTTAGTCTATTTTTGTTACAACGGTTTTAGTTGCATTAAATGTTAATTAATAACGAAGTTTATCCATTGGTGATTACAGTATAATAACGATGACTAATTGTTAATGCTAGTTGCTCGTATTATCATCTACCGTAATTGGTCAATGCAATCCACACGTGTGAACAAAATCCACTATTTGTATCGAATTGTAGATGTTCTGTATATTTTGTGGTACCAATTGTTGTTGCTAAAACATGTCAACTGCGTTTGCAAAGTTAGTTACATATATTGATTACCGACATCACTGTTAATGAACTTAATTGGACTACTTCAATGAGATGCACCTTGCATAAGTAACCATCCTCACTCACTTTCAGACTAATTCCACACAACATCAAGCAAAACTTAGATATATAAAACTAATGTTGCACTCCAATGCATCACATCCAAAGCACAAAATGTAAGATATTACATATGCGAAAGTATTAGGCAACACATATAAGTTTGATTACACACCACATATACGATGATAAATAGAGTTTCTCGGTCTTCCACAAAATAGAGTTCCCTGCTTCGGACACCAATTTATCATTCATTTGGATATGCAAACACCCAATAATGAAGTAGATAAAGAACGTGGCAATACAATGCAATACCATATCATGTTATGTCATTACAAGAAATATTGGTTTTGTGCGTACGTTGAGTTTCTGAGTCGTCGGGAAATCCATAGGTGGCGCACATGGACGTTCTCACCTCATCCACAGATCTTTGAAAAACGATCATGTTTTGCTTATGATTCTCGAGGTCCATTGCAAGTTGGGCAGTTTCTGCTCTTTCCTTGACCACTTCTTCCCGAGTTGTTTTCAACTGCTCTGACTCCATCATGCGTGCAATTTTAAATACTCGAGATCGAAGACGCTCCAATTTACGAACCTGTTCGTAGAGTACGTCCTTATCGACCGTTTGATCCTCAATCGCTGCCAACTCAGAATCTCTTTGCTAAACTTCTTCCTATAATTACATAAATACTACAAGTGATCTGATCCCAATGGTGGGTAACGTTTTTGAAAGCATGCGTATCGCTATAGGATTTTGGCTTACCATGATTGATATTGTTTTGGGATACAAAGGAACACCTTTCTTGTCTAAGTGTAACTTACGAAACATGTGATATGCACCCGGATGTTTCCCAATGTTCTTGAGAATCTGTAAAAAAACAAAAAACATAGCGTGGTTAATTAGGCAGACACATTTGGAAAGTTTACTTACTAGCTATTTTGATTACCTCTTTTTGCTATCTCTTGGCAAAACTTTATGTCCCTGCAATGTGCCTAATCACCTGGTGAGCTTTGTTCGCTTTGTTCTGCTCGCTTTTTACCTTCAAATATGAGGTGACAAATGCAGTTATATCAGACTGAGCCATTCAGATTATAAGTACGATGATGAAAGAATAAAAAGAAATATGCGTAAGTGCACATACCTTAAACTCCTCCGAACTGAACCAAACCCAGTCTTCTTTAACCACGTACGGTGGGCAATTCTGTATCAATTCTTCATTGGTAAGGTACTTATCAAAGTACTTGCTCTTCAAATATGCCCTGTAGTTTCAGTATTTCTCCCTAAGGGCACATATGATAAGCTGTTCCACGTTATCATCCTCCGTCACAACAAACGTTTCCTGCAAATCAACATATGTATTTGAGGAAATCAAATAGTAAAGAACAGTAAACATAATGTAGGTATATCTGCATTATGTCAATGCATATATCTAACATTAGAACGATGAACAGTTATGTATACTTATAAGAGCATCTTCGCCTTATAGTCAATTGGTTCCTTAGGAAACTCTTTTCTGTCTTTCACCATTAGTGGTGCATTCGTTATTTTACGAACAATGACACCACACCATGAAGCAAACACAGATGCATTCTTCGAGCACACTTTTCCTTGAGCATTAAACTATAGTTATTCTTTTTCTTTTATCCTATTTCTGGACAATCTTATACACCTTGTACGTCCCCTGCATGTCTTCTCAGTTGGCGGGCTTACTGGTTCTTCTATATAATTAAAAACCAGACGTTGTTTAACCTAAGGAAAAAATTTACTTAGCTAATACTTGATAAAGTTTAAGATCAGATACCAGTCTCTTGTATCGGTTCTTCGACCAACAGTTCTTCACCCAGATTCCCCTCTTCAGTTTCTTCTGCAGGCGTTTCCATCCTCAGAGGTACTGGAGTGTTCTCCACAAGAGTCTCGCCTTCTGTATCAGCAGAAGTCCTTGTGAAGGTCAAATGAATCACATCATGTTTTGAGACATCTCTATGAACATGCGAAAACAAAATTGAATAACATCATGTTGGGCAATGGTTGCATGGATTATGAACGAAGTATAAACAATGGGAAACATTTCTTACTTGTGATTGCCCGGTAAAGCTTACGTGGAGATGTTCTTGGGGGCACATCTATGGCGTTTGTCCTCATGGGGCCCGTTCTACGAGTTCCAACCATATTGATAGTAACTGCAAACCACATGTTTTATTAGCAACATTTGAACAAAACTTCATCACAAATAACTTTCTATTCATAATTCACTGTAAAATTTTAATCTTTGGAAAAGATTGGAATTTTACTAAGTGTTTGTGAAAGACTTAGGGTGTAGAATAAAGATGAATGTAAGATCAACCACCAACACAAAATTAATACATGACACACCCACACATATGTCATAGTTTCATAGTTTCACACACACAAATCAGATTGTTAACAGTAGTAGACACATATTCACGACAGAAATTCACAGATTCTAACAAATAAAAATACACAAAATTTTATGTGAAAAAATGTGACTAAATTAGTATATGTAATTATGTACAATGATTTATCTTGTTTTTTTCTTTGAACAAATTTCTTTAAAGCAAAAACAAGTTATATTTTTTCATCACAAATAAACCTAAAATTCAATAAAATATATAGTAGAAAAAGAAAATGAACATATGATCAAATCTTAAATTATTGCATATGTATATATACCTATGGTTTTAAATTTTGGCGGGAATGGATAAGAAAACCTAACACCCAACCAACACAAACATATGATCCTCCTCACGGTCTCTCTATGCTTTGTCTTTGTGTTTCCTCTTTTCAGGGTGTAATATGAGACGTTATTGAATATTGGTGTTTGTTTTGTGCAAAGACAAAGTGGTGTTTGTCTATCACAAAATACAAAACAGAAAAAAAATATCATTAGCCTTTTAAACTAATACAAAATACAAAAGTTATCATTCTCCTCTTCTTCGTCGGTTTCATAGTTCTTTTTCTTCTTTGCTCAGCCACCATTTTTCTTTTCTTCTCCTCACAAAAATGTCTTCTTGAGAAATTTGATCCAGAATAATTCTGTAAAGCTATGTGATCTTAGCATGAGATGTAATTTTTTTAGCACTGCATTCACAGATTTCACTAATTGAAATGACAAAGTTCTTAATTTTGTACTGTAATTGAGCTTGGGTTTAAGTTCTTGGATTTGCACCGAACAATTTGTGATTGTAATTTAGATCAACTTCGAATTCATGTGTGGGTTACGTTCTCAAATTAGCTGGTACATTGGTTTTTTTTATGGATTTATTTTATGTATTGCCAAGGGTTCCTAATTCGATTTCATGACATGTGATAATTTTGTATAGATGACATGCCCTCCTTCTGGTATAAAACTAGAACGTGCATAATTAATTTTCCAACATTCGGCAGAACATGGGTCTTGAGGTTCTGGTATGAAACATATGCTAATTTTCCAGCATTCTGGTATGCAACTAGACTGTTATGAGGTTATTAAAATATGGGTAAGACCATCTCCCATATATACATACACATATGCCAAATTGCTCATCCTATTTTTACCATGTATGCCTAATTGCTCGTCCTTGCATACATGTTGCATGCACCAGTCAATGTCATCCACCAAGAGCAAAAGCCTTCTTTAGAACATCTTGCAAACTCACCTTGACAAACTTTGTTATGTTACCCTCTATTCCTTTGACTTTGGTATCCCTTGGATGAACAGATAGTTGAGCATCCCCATTGGAAAAGAGAAAAATGACATATTTGCATGTATATGGAACACCCGTTCTTAACAAATAAAATAAATAAACCATATGTAACCAGATATAAGCATGTTTGACAGATAAACAGAACAAACATTTTCCATCCAAGACTGTGTATGCTACTCATAACAGTTTTGACAGTATAATGAACACCTGAGTTTCATTATCAAATCTGTACATTTCACATAGTTTCACTGAACTGCTACTGCACCTGGTTTATGTATTGAAAACATCTCCTACTATTCAACTATGAAACTATACATTTCAATGCCACAGAAATCCATCTGCAGATCAGAACCTGCATTTCAGGTACAATCATTGAAACAAAAGAAGACATCTAGCATAAATAGAATCATAATAGATCCAGCAGAAACCGAATAACATACACCTTAAACTTGCATAAATAGAAGCACAAATCCACATGGATGAAAGCCAATCTTGAACTCACCTTTTTAAAATATATAACACACATAAACGCCACAACAAGAATTGTTCACTTGCAATGTATAACACCATACAATCCTTGAAACAAAACAGACAACAATGTCTTACACTGAAAAGAGATATTCACTACAACCGATCAAGTCTTACTATAAACATCTGCAATAATTCATTAACTACACTGATTATACAACACATACTGTTAATTATCATTACTCGAGCCTGGTAACTCTTCCTTTGAGTTAGACAGTTCATCCTCTATTTCTTCGTCGGTTTCGTCATTTGAAGAATATTCAGTGGCATTCTCCTCTGCATCAATTCCATTTGTTTCTTTCTCTATTTTTTCCACAACAGGATCTTCTATGTTGACTCTTTCCTGTATTGGTATGTCCGCAGCTACCTCAACCGCGTCAATGTCATTAATGGCCTAATCAACCTCCTTACTAACATGATCACCATATGTTATTTCCATTAAACCTACAGACGTTTCCTGGTATGGCTTCACAGATTCACCTGACATTTGTCCCCCCAGGACGTATCTTTTCTTAGACTATGTCATTAGCACCGTCTGTCAAGTAGGGTTAGTATGGTCTGTCAAGTAGAAAACTTGTGTTTCCTGGGATGCAAGTATAAAAGGTTCATTTGTGGACAAATTGTTAGTGGTGTTAACACACACAAACCCGTAATTGTTGTACCAGTCACATTTAAATAAAACAACAAGTAGATCCCCAGATATTGAAGGTCAATTACTTCCCTTAACACTCCATAATAATCAATAGCTCCTTCAATGGGATTGTTGTCTGAGCAACTAGCATAGCACTTTCTGTCGGCTTTGCATAGTACACCGATGTTCTCAAAGTTCCTCATTACTTAACGTTCTTTTGATTGGAAAATGAAGTTATTTGCTTTATAGCAATTATATGTCTTCAAACCGTACAGTGGATCTCGTGACAACACCTTTAGTTTATGAATTTTGTAATCCTCAATAGGTTCAGTTCTTTGATCAACCTTACACAACAAACATCAAAACCGTCATGAGGGTGCTCGTACATATGTACAAGAGTGGGGTTATAGATGTCATACTCTGCCTTCTAGCCACTGTATGAATTTTCAGTTGTGCATGATATCGAGGTTCCGACTGTTAACCCGTGCTCCAATGAGCTGCCTTTTGTGCTCACTAAAACATCTAAAGAATGCATCATATCAACATGGTGTGCATAAGGATTTTTAACTTACATGTGTAATACGATGAAAGACTTACTCTATGAAAGGTTTGACCTCTCCACATTGGTTGAGTACAGATCATTAACATTGTTCCTATTCAGAATTGGACAGATCGCGAAGAACAACACATTCTTTGGGGGTTCCAACTGGTCGAAAAATGTTTAATCCAGGGGTCGTTTGTTGTAACTCTTCTCGAGGAAAAACTTCCTCTTGTCGTGTAAATTTGGTCTCAACATCACAAAGATATCTAGAATAGAAAGTAAGACACTCCAGAGCAATATAACTCTCAACTATCCACCCCTCCGGTCGACTTCTATTTCGCATAAATGACTTCATTGTCCCTATTATCCTATCACCAAAACATGCCATAAGGCTATAAAACGGTTCATTATAAAAATAATATTTGATAGAGCAGAACTCACCTTTCAATTGAATACATCCAACGATATTGAGCTGGTCCAGCTAGTTTTGCCTCGTTTGCTAGATGAGTTATCAGATGAACGGTGACACTGAAGAACAATGGTGGAAAGATTCTCTCTAGACTGCACATTGTCATGGGTTATTGATTCTCAATCTTAAACAGATCAGACATGTGCAACTCCTTGGAGCATAGAACTCTAAATGTCTTGATCATGTCTATCAACGCCTTGCATACATGTTTGGACAATAATCCCTTAATTGCCACCGACAGTATGCGTTGCATCAGAACATGGTAGTCGTGACTTCTTAGGCCAATCAACTTCCGATCTTTCATCTTCACACAACGAGATATGTTTGAAGAATAACCACTAGGCAATCGTAAGATTTTGACAAACTCACATAACTTTATCTTCTGCTGTTAGGATAGGGAAAAACAGGCAGGTGGCAATACCAATTTGGGCCCCCTACGAATGGGATGCAACGATCTCCTTATCCCTAAAGCCTGCAAGTCTAGTCTGGTGTTAAGGTTGTCATCTGTTTTTTCGGCAACACCTAATAACATCCCAATGAGATTATCACAAACGTTTTTCTCGATGTGCATACACTTGATTCCTGTAAACACTTGATTTTGGCTCGGGATCAAAATACTGTATGCGAGTAATCGAGATTGGAAAAATATATATAGTATATATATATATTTTAAAACTAAAAAGAATTTTTTTTTTTTTTAAAAATATTTTATAAAAAAAATAATAAAACATTCCAACTGTGGAAAATTTCCTTTTTTTCCACCGTTTTTATTTTTTATTATTAAAAAAAACGTTTTTTTTATTATAATTTGTTTTTTGTAAATTAATTATATAAGATGCAATTTGTTATATAAATACAATGAATGTTATTTAGGGTAGAGGGGCATGATTAAAAATTCCTAAAAAGGGCGATCATGACAAAAGGAAAGGAATCAAATCCCTGCTAGGTTGAAAACCCAAAAGGGCGACCTAGGCAAAAATTAAGGGAATCGAGAGGTGCGGTAAAAAAAATACCGTAGCAAAAGGAAAGAAAATCAAGAGATAAAAAAAAATAAAAAAAAATGCTCAAAAGTGGACGACAGTGTTTCCCACAGTAGCAATAAAAATAAGTTGTGATCGGCATTAATTTGAGCTGCCTCAACAACTTGCATGGATACACCTTGTCAACATAGCATGAATGGCTTTAGGGAACTCTCTCAAGAAGGACTCCAAAGTCGATTAATGAGAAAACAGTCTGAGAAGTCCGCAAAAGCAGTCAGACATCTCGAGAAGGGTTTTACCTCCAAAGTGAATTACAAGTTGATAAGTGGAGTTTTTAGGTTTTCAACCTCCGCAAGTCATTCTCGACGACCAGAACCTGTAGTTATCCAACTTCTGGGAGACACAAGCCGACAAGCGGAGTCTTTAGGTGCTCAGACTCCGCAAGTCATCCCTAACGATCAGAATCTGTAAGATGTCTAGATTCTGAAAGTTACAAGCCGACAAGCGGAGCCTTTAGGTGTTCAGCCTCCGCAAATCATCGTCAACAATCGGGACTTGTAGATATCCAACTTCCGAAAGTTGCGCGATAATGTTTGTCTAGTATGTAAATAATGAAGCGAGAGAAGCCAAACTTACTTGTTTGTCTTTGAACACACACTCATGAGATCACTTCCATGAGTGCGTGCTCAAAGAGGGGCAACTGTAAACACCTGATTTTGGCTCGGGATCAAAATACCGTATGCGAGTAATTGAGATTGGTAAAATATATATAGTATATATATATATATTTTAAAACTAAAAAAACAACAATGTTTTTTAAAAAAATATTTTATAAAAACAAATAATAAAAAATTCCAACGGTAGAAAATTTCCTCTTTTCCACCGTTATTATTATAAAAAAAAAGTTTTTTTTTATTATTAAAAAAAAAACGTTTTTTTGTAAATTAATTAAATAAGATGCAATTTGTTCTATAAATACAATGAATGCTATGGTGATTTGGAGAGGGTGATGAGAAAGCTACGGTGAGTTTCAACTTCAAAGGAGTGAAGAAAAAACAATTAGAGAAAAAAGAGTAAAAAAAAAATATCGGTGATTATCAGTCTCGGTTTCTCGTACGGTATTTTAACCTCCAATGAGTTAGGTATATTTCTCTCATCTTCAATATCATATTTGTATTTTCTAAATGTGAAATAAAATTGAGGGTTTATATACATATATTATATATTTATGTATAATATACTTGTTAATATATATATATATATATATATATATATATTTGTATAATATATATTTATATTATGTATTACTATATATATCTATATGTATAATATATATTTATATTATGTTTATGTATTACTATATATATATCTATATCTATATGTATAATATATATTTATATTATGTTTATATAATACTATATATATCTATATGTATAATATATATTTATATTATGTTTATGACATAATATACATATCTATATGTGTATATATATATATTATGTATATGTAAAAAAAATATTTTCCCAAAAAAAAAGACTTAGGTCTTTCCCAAACTTTGATGAAGGTTACAACTCGGTCCTTGGACTCTCGGGTCATTTATGGGACGTTATCGAGTGTTATAAACCAAAGCGGAAAAGTTTTGGGTCATTTGTGCAATTTTTTATTTTTTTTTCTTAATTCTGTTCGTTTTTTAAAAAATTTACATTTTAATTTCTAAACTTTTCTAGACATTCCATGATTTCTAAAAATGTTACAAATAAGTCTAGAATAATTTTCGGGTTATTTTGGAATTTTACCAAGTATTACAAATAAATCTAGAATAGTTTAGGGTCAATTCTGTAATTTTTTTAAAAAACAATATTTTCAGTTTAGTTATAATATTTTCGAAAATTACATTTTTGATTCCTAAATTTTTCTGGATATTCTATGATTTCTCAAAATGTTACAAATAAGGCCATAATAATTTTCGGGTTATTTTGGAGCTTTACCAAATGTTATGAATAAGTCCAGAATAGTTTAGGGTCATTTCTACAATTTTCAAAATATTTGTCCAATTCAGCTCAGATTTTAATAATTTGCATTTTGGTCCCTAGATTGTTTTGGACATCCTATAACTTCTCAAAATGGGACAAATTAGTCCAACGAGCTTAACATCTTCAAAAATCATTCGTGCATGTTTTGATACGTTTATAATGGTTCAAGAGTTAAACCATTTTTTTTCGAGCACGATTACCTTTAGATCTCTCTTGTTTATTTGAAATTAACTCAAAAAAAAAATGTTTGTACATAGTTTGTTTAATTTAAGGAAAATGCATATAGTCTTTTTGGGCGAAGCATGATCAAAACGGGCAATTCGGGTAAATGAAAAAACAATTTCAAAAGCAAATTAAAGTACCGAAAGAGCGGATTATGAGCTTGCGAGCTTTTAAGACGTAATCAAACCCCCGAACTTGATACTCTGGACGTAGACCTTTCTAAACCCTAGGATGTTAACTCCATGTACCCTAGGCAATTTTAGGATTCCGATTAGCCTTCAATTAATTGGTGGCAACTCTTTCAATTTTTTCGGTCCGGTTGATGACCCCGCTCGACCAGACCCTTCGCTCGCCAAGACCGGACATTTTCGAACAAAACAAAAAAGAAAAATATTTTCCAAAACGGGTCGGGGAAAGTCGGTTCCGACGTCCGACAATTCTAATACGGTAACTTGAAGATGATTATTTTATTTTTCCAATTTCTAGTAACTGAGTCAATTCCAACCTTCATGGGGGTTGAGTTTTACCAAACATAACTGGTTGAATGCAGTTCAACACCTTTAACACTTCATCCCCCGACATTTTTTGTCGGGCTACCCTAAACTCCTGTGTTCCATCAAACGCGCTTTTGTTTCTCTTCCATGTGTGATCGTCTGGGAGGAATTGTATATGTCCCATGAAAGCACATATCCTCTCATTTTTCAATCGACAATAATGGGTGCCCATTTGACAAATAGGATATCGAAGTACTTTAACTGATAGTTTCCCAACCTTTGGCTTTGATTTTTCAGGAATGTCCATTCCTCCTTCATGGTTTTGGCCTTGGATCCATCGAGACGCACCACATGTGGGGCATGCATCTAAATTGAAGTATTCATTTATCAACAGAATATAGTCATTAACACAAGCATGTATTTTCTGGTAGTCTAAGCCTAAGTTGGATATAAAATTCTTTGCCTCGTAGTATGATTTAGGTACTGCATTATTGGAGGGGGGAAGGAGCACTTTACTAAGCTTGGCAAGTAACTCATCGAGAAACTTTCTAGAAACCTTGTATAGGGCCTTCAGATGCAACAGTTCGACTAAAAAAGACATCTTGTTGTAGGAGACACAACCTGGATAAAAGCTTTTCTCATAATCTTCTAACAAATTATAAAAGGTCATAGCCTCTGCATTTGGTTCATCACCCGGGTCCTGAGTCATACCACTGAATCCATTAGTGACCATATCCTCCATGTCATCCCGACATGTGTTGTTCCTCCTATTCGACGGGCTTTGTTCATATTCCTCCCTATGGTCCACCCAGGTAGTGTAAGTTAGTAGCATTCCATGTTTTTCAAGATGTAACTTGACAGTACTTACTTCCAACAAGAACCCACCAACACAACTATTGCAAAGATAGCAAATTCTCCCATCCCAATATAAACGAGAGTATGCAAAGTCTAGGAAAGAAATAACACCGGACTTATACTCCCAATTTTGTCGAGGCTTGGTCATCCAACTCTTATCCATCCCTGTGGAGCATGTATTTAGTAAAAAGAACAAATTAGTACATATAAGGTTATCGTTGTAGTGAGACACAATTATCCTACAATTAACCTTCCGCAATTCTGGTAGCTATCAACATAAATCAAGTATTAAACATGTAGGGAGACTATCACAGGAGAGCGTGCATCATAAGGTTTGTTGAAAATTTAATCCATCATAATTTCAATGAATCAGTTCATATTTGCTCTTACTTAAATCTAACATGCATTTAACTAAACATTCGTTCATCCATAATATGATATGAATAAATCAGCGTAAAAAAAAACGGAGTTTCCAATAACTGTCAGTGTATTTTGAAGTTAGGTATCCACATCCAGGAGTCCCGTAACAGGGTCCTTCATATGCGTCCTCCTCTACCTGCTGCTGTTTCAAGCCTAAGCAGGTCCACGACTTATCTTAGCTTACATCAGTTTGGGTGTTCAAATAACGTAACTGAATTAACTAAGGACTTTTAACAAATCGTCTCCACTATTTCTCATGTTCCAAGTATGGAATTCTGTAAGCTCAATAGTAATTGAACTTGGAGAAGCTATAACCCAAACAATTCGGCAACCCAGCCGAAGATGAAAAAAACAGAAGAGCTTAACTCTTCAATTTTGGTCGTGCCACGATTATGCAGACTTATGAACTGCTGAACCACCTGCAGGAGAACCAACTGCAAAAAATGTTTTGTAAATCCTTGTGGTATGATCTTCTTGGAAATGGCCTTCTATTCACGATTTACTACATTATCGGGGAGGGGAGAATGAGTAGAGAATGACTTTGTTCAACTAATTGAATTTATATTAAAACCAATTCTGTAATGAATAGTTAACATGTTTGTATCCGATTTAGTAACGACATATGTAGTATCACCTATAATCTAACGTCATCACAATTCATATATCAATTGCACCAACATATGTTGTTACTAATAAATTGTTTTAGCTTGAACACATTATGTTGTTACTGATTATAAGAATTAACTTCGGATAACTACTTGACACAATTGTTTTAAGGGCTTAGACATATTGTTGCGGCAAAAGTACTCATTATAACAAGGTTTCAGCTATGGTAATTTTGACGAAACTAAAAATGGTCTATTGCTATGTAAGAGTTTTCCATATCTGTAGAACATGTTTAACCATAACTTTGTTGTGACAACAAATCATTTTCGTGGTTGTTGAACACGATTCTTGGAGTGAAAGTATGCTTGTGCCCTTAACCGTCGAATCTCTTTTTGGTATCCTTAAAGTCCTCATTAGTCATACCTTGTATTCACAATCATAATACTAAAGCATGAATGTTTAACAGGTGAACACAATTCTTAAAAGTAATTCCGTTGAGAATCTTCCTCTTCTCACGATCCTTCAAATCGCTTTTCTAGACATGTTCCTCGTGGCCGAATCTGTGTACATCACCATCTGACAACATACTAAGCTAACGAGCACCGTGTCAGGTTTCAAGTCTCTGATTAAAGTCATGAGGGCACACAATCTAGAAACTATCAAGGATCCTTGGGTCTCACACTTAAACAAATAGAGATCGTGCTTATTAAAATTGTGATCATTTAATAACACACGCAATATGAAACACGTGTCACAACACATTTCTCATTTCTCATGGAGTGTATGTCATTTGTCATAAAGACGGTGTTGTGAAGATGTTTCTCCAAATACCATATGCATCTAAACCAAAGTCTATTAACTCCCATCTTGCTCATAAGTTAACTACTTGGAAGCAATATTCCATTAGAAATGCAAATGACCTCATATCAATGGCCATTAATTTTTGTTACTGATGATCTCATTTCAATGGGAGACTTATGAATTCGATTAGTTAGATCTCAAATTATCCACAACGGATTTTTACTCGAAATCATGTCTCATCTTCACTCGTCACATAGACGCAACATCATTAACACGCGAAGGCGGTTACTCGTGTGCGTGTGTTAACCTTAAGTTTACTTGACATATATTTCAAATACAAATCATGAATGCACTAATCAATCATTTTAAACATGTTTGCATTCAAATCAAACTTATTGATCAACATTACCAATGTGATGTGATCATTCTCATTTGTCTACGCAACGGTCTTTACCATTTGCTTCATTAAGACAAAAAATCTCGAATGAATGCATCCCTACATAAGGGTTTTCACGAGCTCATCCATTTATCTTTCTTTTATCAACTACCAATTCACATTCACTTTCTTGCATGTCACCATGCCTTATGCATAGTAATATTGATTTTTTGAATGTTTATTCATCAATATGATCCTTTTCAAAATATATGAAAACACAATTATCAGTATAAAAACAATGGATCAATAATTTCCATCATTTTGTTGTTGGTGCATGAGTAACTTGCTTTACTTCAATCATCTATAGTGAAGTTATTACTTGTTTTCATTTATTTGATCAGATGGCCATCTCTAGTAAGAAACCTTATCTCGAAAAGTCTTAAATCCAACTAGGAATAACTTTACAACATTCTACCTAGGCTTGTTCATGAACTCGTTCGACCCTGAACCAGTTCCGAACTAAACTAGTATGGTTTTAATAAAACAAGTATTTTTTTTGTTACTAAAAGAACTGGTATGGTTTAGGGGAAAATGGTCTAGTTTGAACTGATTCAGAATCGGTTCAAACTAGTCTGGTCTGGGTTTTTCATCCATTGACTGAGCCTTTGAAATTAAATGACACACAAATTGCACCCCTTGTGGATGAAGCCTCCAACAATCGAATCTTGCAAGAATCTCAATATCTCAGAAGGAAGTATCACTTTGATTCTTCAACATCTATGGAACTTTAATCCCAAAATATACACCAAATAATTGAACTTTAACGAAACAAATATCTCTTATTCTGAACCGGTGAGATTAGACCCAGCAGTGTTGGATTTTAGGGATTTGGCAAGAACAAGATGAAGAACAGGAAAGGGAAAACGAAGGAGACAATACGGAAGCTTTACTGATTCATTTCTTGTTGTTGTCCGAGCTATAGTCGACAAATATTTAAAGAAAGACAACAGACATACTAAAAGATAGAAATTGCTAGATAGTCCCTAAAACTTACAACAATTGAAACTTGACTCACAAACAAACTATAATTACTGATTAACCCCTAAATATAAGTGTAAAACACACTTATAACCTAACATTCCCTATAATTGATCTTGATTTTGGAATCCAACCTTCCTTGAGGGCTGACAGCCTGAAGTAAAAAGTCCATTCTCGAGGAAAACAGAGTACTTGCCTTTTTCTTTTCAATGCATTCTGAGCAGCTTTGTGAAGCTTAACCGAGATTTTCTAGCTGAGATGCACCTTGCATTTTAAATGGAGTACTGACCTTAACGCAGTTCTGATCATGGGATTAGTACCTGTAATCTGAGGTCATGATCATGACTGATAACACGATTAGCAATACCAGATAATCAAAAGTCATATACATAATTCTCCCTATTCCTGATCAAAAAACAATTGCCAGAGTGCATCATGACCAGTCAGTCTCATATTTGCAGGCTTATTGCTGCTTTTATTCATTGATATTTCTAATTTGGAATTTGAATTTTCATTTCATCATGACAGTAGAGTTTGAGCTCCTATCTTACCAGCATGACTGCAAGGTTTGAGCCTTGATCTTTTCATCCTCAAGAGTGAAAAACTGAAAGTATCTTGTCGTTTTCTTAATGGTATTCACTCTGTTTTTGGACTCAAGTCACGCCCTATGCCATTTATAATTGAGCAAGCAATTTTTAAATAGAGACACCAGTGATGCACAGGGGCAGTGATCATGATCAGGCATGGGATAATAATCAGATGACATGTGAATCTAAAGCATTTGCTTATCATTATAAACAGACATGAGCAGAATACGATTATCAGCATTAACATACCAATGATAGAGCTGATAAGACTTGTATGAAGGCAGACAAAGTTAAAATCACAGAAGGGCAGTCAATAGAAAAAGGGCAGCAAGCATACACATGGCTGATCAAGAATGCTAAATATGAGGCAAGATACTCTGTCAACAGAGAGTGGAAGTACTTACAGACTGGTTATGGAGATCAGGAAGAGCTGGATGTAAGCTGAAGGAATGGGGAGACTCCATGATCCTCCAGTTCTTCAAGTGAGAAGACCCCAAGCTTTTTCCTGCAGGGAATAAAATGTTTTTCAGTTAGTGGCTTAGTTAAAATGTCCGCAGTTTGTTCTGAAGCGGGTATGAAGTTAACTAAGACATCCCCTGAGTGAATTTTCTCCCTAATGAAGAAGAGATCAATCTCGACATGTTTCATCTTGGAGTGATGAATGGGGTTCTCTGAGAGGGCAACCACACTTGTGTTGTCTGTCCAAATGACAGGTGCAGTTTGAGTGTGAAGGCCAATTTCCTTGAGAAGGGATTGGACCCACATAATTTCGCACATGGCATTGGCAATGGCCCTGAACTCAGCCTCTACACTAGACCTAGACACGACTGTCTGTTTTTTTGAGCTCCACACTATGGGATTACCATTTAACAGCAGGTAATGACCTGAGATGGAGCGACGATCAGTGTGATCACCGCCCCAGTCAGCATCAGAAAATGAAGTGAGTGTGATGTCTTTGACAGGTGAGGGTGCTGTTATAAAAAACAGACTGTGACTGAGAGTGCCTTTGAGGTATCTCAGGATCTGAATAACAGCTTTCCAGTTGCTGTTATTGGGGGCTTGCATAAACTGTCTTAGTTTATTTACAGCGAAGTGTATGTCTGGTCGTGTGACACGGACATGTTAAAGGGCATCTATTGTGCTTCTGTAGAGGGTTTCATCATGAAAAGGATCAGAACATGTTGACATACCTGATTTAGACAGACACGTACCTGTCATTGGAGTGGGAAAACAGGTTTGATCATTTAGGCCTACCTTGTCCAGGAGTTCCTGAATATACTTCTTCTGGTTCAGAAGTATGAAATCATCACCTGAAACTACTTCCATGCCAAGGAAGTAGTTCAGGCTCCCTAGATCCTTAAGTTGGAACTGAGCATTTATGGAATCAACAATGTTAGATACAAGAGAAGAAGATGTACCAGTTATAACAATGCCATCCACATAAACAAGTAGAAGTACGAATGAATCAGAGGTGGATTTAATGAATAAGCAGCTATCAGAAGTAGAGACATGAAAACCAAGAGAGTTTAAGAGAAAGAGCTTTAGTTATTTCAAACCAGGCTCTGGGAGCTTGCTTAAGACCATACAAAGCTTTTTGAAGTTTGCATACCGGATTAGGAGTGTTGGAATGAATCTAAAAACCTGGAGGCTGTGTCATGAAGACCTCCTCATGAAGATCACCATGAAGGAAGGCATTGTTTATGTCAACCTGTCTGATACACCATTTATGAGTTAGTGCTAAGGATATGACAATACGAACAGTAGGGGTGAGCATAAAATACTGGTTGGACCGAGACCGGCCCGAGACCGATCCGAGACCGGCCCGAATAAGACCGAGACCGACTAGGACCGAGACCGAGCGGGCGGTTTTTTTCTTTAAAGTCGGTCTCGGTCTCGGTCTCGGGTTTTTCCCCGAAATTACCGATTCGGACCGGACCGACCCGAGTTTTACTAAAAACCTAAGAATAGTGAATACTATACAGTCATACTTAGTAATTAGGGTAGCAGACTTAGCAGTCAGCACTGAGCACTCGTTCATTTCCATTTTCCTCCCGCAGTCCCGCTGCTCTTCTGAGAAGAGTCTTCTCCCTCTCCCGCGGCGTCTCCGACTTCGACTTCGTGTCCGCCTCACCTCCGCCTCTCCTCTCGCCTCCAGCACTGTGTTACTTCGATTGTTACTTCGGTAAGTTCGGTTAACTTAGATTGGTACTTCAATATACTTCGATTGGTACTTCGACTTCGTCTCCGCCTTGCAGAAATTGAATTGGTAAGAGAGAAATTGATCTTGTTTTGCAAATGGTGATTATAGTCAAGCCGAGATTAGAATTTGGAAGGTTGGATTGCATTGGTTTTGAGCATATTGGTTCAGTAGGGATCCTGATATATTCTGATAGAAGTATCATAAGCGTATTCTTGTTTTACTTGATATATTGGTTTTGAGCGTATTCTTGTTTTACTTTCAATTAGTTTCAAATGTTATCTACATGTGATTAACTTAAATGACGGAAATTTCTTTTAGTAGGATCATAAGTACTTTTATCATATCAGGAATTGCTAAATTAGTTTCAGATCTGGTGTAGACCCATATCCATATCCAACCTAAAAAGCTTACGTTGATAGGACGGTGGACTTTCCCACTTATTGCCAAACTCACTCTTTTCTCTAATCAATGTGGACATTAGCAGAAAGGTTCCTACTGCATTTTCCCATGCTATGTGAACTTGAGTAATTTCCATTTCTATTTCCCTTTGTCTTTGTTGGTGCATTGATCCATTGTCCTTCTATATCTTTTTTGTAGATGACTTTGGTGACAGATTTAGACGCTCATACTCCAAGTGATGTTGGGTCAACTCCAACTCCACCACCAATAGGAGATGCACCGTCGAGCACTGATATTGAAAGGGTACCACCTACTCGAGCTGCAACTACTAAGGGTAATAAAACTTGGTCCTCTGTCTGGAAACATTTTGTTAGAAACGTTGCAACTAGTAGAGCTACTTGCAATTACTGTGGAAAAGATTTTGTTTACAGTAGTGCTCAAGGAACTAGTGGTTTGCATCATCATCTTGAAAGATGCAAACATAATCCGCATAAAGTTCCAGATAAAAAACAAAAGACTCTTTCATTTACATCTGTTGTTAGTAGTGAAGTGTCATGGAAGTTTGATAATGAAGTAGCTCGTAAGGAACTTGTGAAGATGATAATTGAGATTGAAAAACCATTTAAGTTAGTTGAGACTGAGTCAGTTTTGCCATTTCTTAGAATTTTCTATGATGCTACTCTACTTGTTTCTGGTTCTTCTTATGCTACTAGCAATAATTGCATGAGTGAAGTTTGTAAGATATCAATGCAAATTACAGAACGTTTGCAAGATTCACGATTTGCTACCATGGCTGAAAAGATGAAGAAAAAACATGACAAATATTGGGGTAGTGTTAAGAGCACTTTGGATTCTTTGTATAAACAATATGAGAAGCATCTTGAGAAAGAAAATGCTCCGATTTTGATCAAAATGCAGTCATCAATGTTACTACTTCGCATGCAGGGGTTAGTATTGCTAATGTGGATTACATGGATATGAAGTTCTTGAGAAAAAGTGGGATGCAGGAAAATGTTGATGACAAATCAGAATTAGAGAAGTATTTAAGGGAAGATCTAGAGACTCTTAAAGCTGATTTTGACATTTTAAACTGGTGGAAGTTGAATTCTGCACGATATCCGATTATATCAGCAATGGTAAGAGATGTCTTAGCAATTCCAGTATCCACAGTAGCACCGGAAAGTGCTTTTAGTACTGGAGGGCGAGTGTTAGATAAGTTTCGGAGCTCACTATCAACAGGTATGGTTGAAGCACTCATTTGCACAGGTGATTGGTTAAGAACTTCAGGTAGTTCAAAACTTCACATTGACATTGACCCCGAAGAAGAGTCAGGTACTTTTCTTTAAATTATACTATTATAGTTTAATAATGGTGATATTTACTTACTCATTTGTATTATACGATTATTTTTAATTGCAGAATCTACTGAGGTGATAGACGACTTGACGCAAACTTTTCCATTGTCTAATCTTGATTATGATGACTAGGAAAACAGGTAAGTTGTAGCTTCCTTTTGATTATGAATCATTTATGATGACTAGGTACTCCCTTTTGACTTGAGTTTAGTATGCATAATGAAGCTTGCAATGCCCCGAGCCTATTTGATATTGTTCAATTTCAGCTTTCCTGGAATCATTTTGTGCAGTATAATAGATTGATTTTCAGCTTTTGATTCATTTGTCTAGATTGTGAATTATAATAGTGCAAATTTACTGATTTACTCCTCTGTGTTACAGGTTTGGTAAATGGCAATTGGCAAGGGATACTTCAGCATTATTCACTTAATACTTCAGCATTATTCACTTTGTACTTTGTGGAAAATAGTTTGTAGATGTACTGAATTTGGATTAGTTTGGTACTTGGTACTTTGTGGATCACTTTGTACTACTTTGTAGTTACTAGTTTGTACTGAATTTGGATGACTGGATGTATTTGGATTTGTAATAATTCAGTTTTTTTTTTTTTTGTGGAATTTCGGTAATGGACCGAGACCGGCCCGAGTCAAGCAAGACCGACTCGGACGGTTTTTTTAGACCAAACTCGGTCTCGGTCCTCCAAAGTGGAGGACCGAAATTTCGGTCTCGGTCTTGCCAAAAAGACCGGCCCGCCCAAGCTCACCCCTAACGAACAGTAGCAGACTTAATGACAGGACTGAAAGTTTCCTGAAAGTCAAAACCTGGTTTCTGGGAAAAAACTTTGGCAACAAGGAGAGCCTTGTACCTGAAAACAGCCCCATCTGCATTTCTTTTTATTCTGAATATCCACTTACATCCAATTGGGATGCGACCTGTAGGTAAGGGAACAAGGCTCCATGTGATGTTTGTGGAAAGAGTTGTAAGCTCTTCCTGAACATCCTGGAGCCAATGAGGTGACTGAAGAGCCTCGTGAATGTTTCGAGGCTCAAAGTTGATTAGATCAGTGGACAGAGCAAAGGACATAGAAAGCCCTTAAAGAGAGGTTTTCGATCTTGTTTGCATGGGATGCACATTGGTGGAGGATTTGGGACGAGAAGGATGTGAAGATGAGGAGGGTTGAGTTGGAGGTGAGGTGGGGAAAGACTGATCAGAGTGAACTGGTGGTGGTATGGAGGAAACAGTATCAGAGGAAGTAAGAGGGACAAGTGTTGAGACAGAAGGAACATACTTGCATACCTCAGTAGGCGAGGATAGGTCAGGAGCTGAAACATGTATTGTGGGAAGCTGAGTGGGAGTAGTGTCTTGAGTGGGTGTGGTGGAGGGAAGGCTAGACTCACCTGAAGTGTGAGCAGGCACAGGAGGGCCAGAGGAATGAGATACTGTGGAGGGAACAGAGGTTGGCTGTTGGAAGAAAGGGTCACAAGGAATGAAGAAAGGTTTGGAAGGGGTGGAAACTTTGGGTGCATTGGAGGCATAGAAAGGGCCTGTGGTGTCACAGAAGGGAAATGTTGTTTCATGAAAAACAACATTTCGTGACACATACACTCTTCCAGAGGAGGAGAGACACCTATAGCCATGATGATCAGAACAGAACCCAAGGAAGACACAGGGTTCTGATCTGAATGACAGTTTGTGAGACCTATACGGTCTCAGGTGTGGAAAACACAGGCAGCCAAAAACTCTTAGAAAAGAGTAGTCTGGCTTGGAATTAAAAATAAGCTCATGAGGAGAGCAGTTGTTAAGTACTTTTGAGGGCAATCTGTTTATGAGAAACACAGCAGTGGAAAATGCACATGTCCAGTAGTGAAGAGGGACAGATGACTGTGCAAGAAGTGTGAGGCCAAGTTCAACAATGTGGCGGTGCTGACGCTCCATCATGCCATTATTTTGTTGGCTTGTGTAAGGACACGTGATCCTATGAACTATGCCAAATTGAGATAAGTAAGCAGTAAGGAAATGGAACTCACCTCCACCATCAGATTGAACAGGTTTAAGTTTTGTGCCAAGTTGTTTTTCTGCTAACAAGTGAAACTCACAGAATACCTTAGCAGCATCAGATTTACGATTCAAGAAATATATCCATGTATATCTAGAGAAAGCATCAACAATACTAAGGTAGTAGTTGCTATTACTAGAAGAGAAGGGAGCAGGACCCCAGAGATCTACATGTACCAGTTCCAAAGGGTGTGAGTAGACTGTGTCCGAGGATTGATAAGGCATATTCTTGCTTTTGCCCACTACACAGGCAGCACACTCAGATGATATGTGGTTAGTAGGCAGATTCTGAAGTCTCAGAAAGTTAACAAGGATGTTTTTAGAGGGGTGGCCTAACCTCATGTTCCACAGGTGAGAAGATTCATTTGTTTTAAGTGAACTAAGAAAACAGCTGAATTCAAATTCAGGTAATGCAGTAGAAGATGCGTTATTAAAGCAAGTGACAGAGGAACATTCATCAGTATTATCAGAACTAGAAGCAGAGGAAGCATGATTAACCATAAGCATAGAAACATCATTATCAATAACCGAGTTTTGAGCAGATAAAACTGCATTATTACAAAATGACTAAAAATCAGGTGAAAGACTCAAACATTGATCCGGACTAACAGTTGCAGACTCAACTAACTTATTTGAGCTAGACTTAAAACTAGAGAAATCAAGGCGGTAAAGACCTCCTGATTCATAACCCTTGAGCAGCACCTTGTTGGAGAAGGAATCCTTAATCAGGCAGTGTGATGGGTGGAATTCAAAATAAACCTGATTATCCTTTGAAAACTGAGATACAGAAAGCAGGTTTTTAGTAACAGCAGGTGTGTAAAGCATGTTATTGAGAAGTATAGGTTTGCCAGTAGAAGGTAAATGAGATGAACCAATGGCAGAAATATCAAGAGATGAACCGTTACCAACTAAAACCTTACCTGGACCAGAGTATGGAGAGGTGATGTGTGGAGCTGGCTGAGCATTGGTCAGATGGTTCGTGGCTCCTGAGTCAGGGAACCAGCTTCCATCAGATGTGGCTGGTTTGAGTTGTTGCCCATCAGATGATTTGCCTGGGTGGGTAGTAGTGATGGAGGCTGAGATGGGGCAGGGGTAGTGTGAGGCTGAGGATTGGGAAGTACTTGGTATGGTTGAGCTGGGTTCACATTACATGGAGGGGCCATCATATAAGGGTAGATATGTGGTACGGGTGAGGGATAGGGTGAGTACTGCATTACAGAGTGTGTTTGAGCATTGTGAGGGGTTATGGTGGTGGTCTGAGTTGGTTGAGGGTGAGCTTGGGATTTATGCATCTGAGGTGGTGGGTAATGGTGGGTTTGTGGTGAGGATGGTTGTTGATGTGGGTCAGGATCAAGATCATAAGCAGCAAGGTTGGCTGAGGGTGCTAGAGAGGTGGACTGAGGATCAGTGACACCAGTGAAGTGCACATTGAAGCGATGAAAACATCTGTGCACCAAGTGCCCAAACTTTCCACATAACTGACACTGAAGTCTGTTATTACCAAACCCTCTACCACGACCTCTACCCCTACCAGACTGTTGATTACTAAAGGGTGGGGGACCAGAAGAGAATGGCTGATTGTTCTGAGGTGTGGGCAGAAGACCAGACTGAGTGGGGTTCACAAACATACTATCTTTGTTTCCTGAGCTATTTTCATCATAAGACACGAAAGATTTACTAGGATTGGGGACCTTAGCAGAAGCAATGTTAACACTGGCACTAGCATCAAATAGAAGGTCAGACTGTCTAGACTCAGCATCTAGTAAGACAGAACTCACAGAGGCAATGGTATACGGATTTTGACTAGCATGGATGACAGCAATAACATTATCATACTGACCCTTAACACCATTCAGGATAATAGAGATTTGTTGCATCTCTTCTATAGGGTGACCACAGCTAGCTAAGCTATCACAGGTGGTCTGGATTTCAGTGAGATAATCTCTCATGGGCTGATGAACATGCTTTCTAACCTTAAGCCTATCATAAAGATGCATGATTCTGGTAGTAGAGGACGATGAAAAATCACAGTGAAGCTTTTGCCATATGGCAGCAGCTGACATACAACCTATCAACCCTCTACTAACCTGGGTGGAGACTGAAGCTAAGAGCCAAGATGCTAGGGAGCTGTCTTGTTGTAGGAACTTCGCGTAAGCTGGATTGGGAACTGTAGCTCCAGTCTCATCCTCCAGAAACTGAGGAATGTTGACTCCATGAAGGTGATTCTCGAGGTTATAGCCTCGGACAGACAGAAGAACCTGCTACTTCCATTGCTGGAAGTTCTCTTCGCCAAGTAGTTGTCTTACTTTCTTGTTGGCGAAGGCAGGTGATGATTCTTCCATGAATCAGTGTAGAAAAGGTTTAGGAAGGTGATTTCAGGCTCGAATAAGCTCTGATACCATGTTGGATTTTAGGGATTTGGCAAGAACAAGATGAAGAACAGGAAAGGGAAAACGAAGGAGACAATACGGAAGCTTTACTGATTCATTTCTTGTTGTTGTCCAAGCTACATTCGACAGATATTTAAAGAAAGACAACAGACATACTAAAAGATAGAAATTGCTAGATAGTCCCTAAAACTTACAATAATTGAAACTTGACTCACAAGCAAACTATAATTACTGATTAACCCCTAAATATAAGTGTAAAACACACTTATAACCTAAAAATTATAAATATTAGACCTAAATATAACCTAAACATAACCTAAATATAAGTGTAAAACACACTTATAAAGATTAAACCCAGCAGAAAGTGATGTAAGCAGATATTGAGAAACTGAATCGACAAAATTCTAAGGAACTGAACTCAAAACCCTAAAAACCTGACCTTGGAAACTTTTCACCTACCCCCGGGATACAACGAATCTCGTAAGAGCTTAACCGACAAAATGCCAACGAAAAGAACATACAAAAATTGAACAAGTTCGGAGAAGATTCAGGTAAATCACCATTGCTGGATTGACGATCCTTTCCCAAGAACAGTTGAATCAGGGGTGGAGACGAAACACATTTGTACTCAATCTAAGCGATAATCGAGAAAGGCGTGTAAAATGGTCATGGAATGAAGAATTGACCTCGAGTAATATGAATGGAGAATAAGAAGGAACAAACCAGTTTGGTTATATAGGTTTTAAGTAATTTGATTTGAATTTAAGTATAAACCAGTATCAAAAAAAGAGTTGATTCGAACCGCTTCAAACTGAATTGAAACTACTATTTTGAACTGGCTTACTTGAAGCCTAAAAAACTGGTATGATTTTTATACTAATTCGACTGAACTGGTTCAAACCAGTACCAGACCAGAACCGGTTTAGTTCCGCAGAACAGTTTTTTTTTTTACAAACCTAAATCTATCACACACATATACACAATGCTTAAACAACGATTAACTATGTGATCATTGAGCATCAAATCAAATTGTCATTTACCTGATTAAGTAATTGGTCTAAGGGACCACTAAAGTCCTAAATTTGTCTTCTCATACTCAATATAGAGAAGCACCTCACTTTATACTCCAATAACTTCTAGGTTAACATTTATATCCAAGATCTCCTTTTCTAGGTTTATACGAAACTGATATTCGTAATCAATCGAGACACAATTCTCAAGATGAGTCATGATTTCTAGGATCCATTTACGTTTGATATTTTTTTATATTATCCTCCATTTTGACATAAAAGGGTGAAGTATAAGAAGTCTTAAAGGCTCCCACTAGGATCAAGAACATTGTACACACTCCTACTAGAACGATGTCTTTTGATTACTGACTTATAGTAACATCATCTTGCTGTCACTTGAACTAAGGTGTTAAACCAAGATCGTTTGTATTCATAGCCGATGATGAAAAGAAGGAACCATGAGAGAAACTAGTTCATCATCTGCTAAAATCCTCCCATTCGAATCAAATTATCTTGGTGCATCTTAATGCTAGGACTCGAAAATGGACTTAATCCACTTATTACCCTTATAATAAAATATTTCACTTTGACATCTTTCATTTGTGAAACATTCGTATACCTCCATTCAGAATTTCCCAGTTCATAACTTATATGAAGGGTTAGGTGATTGATATTCTAGGCACTCTATTAAACTGATAGAGATTCGTCCCAAACGTAGTGGGTGATGTCAATGGAGTAACCAGAACATTACTGTGGGCAATGTGCAATTGGACAATGCTGTCACATAACTATATGTACGAGTTTTACTCACAACTTCTAACAACACTAAGTTGCATGGTGCAAAATATAGTCAACAAATGAGTTCATCTTTATATCGTATGCCGCTAAGTCGAGACGATAATCAACGTATCTACAAACCTTAAGTTATTTAAATAACAAATTTATCCACAAGACTCACTTAGCCATTGTAGAAAATTAGATAAATATAACTGATACAAAGCATTAATATTTTTTTCCACAACAAACTCAAGCAAGTTCGATATTCAACAAATTCACCGGAATATACCATATATTACAAACTCACTAACATTAATACTATAAATGAAAACCTTAGGGCTAATAGAAACACATATTGAAAACAACTCTTTAACTAATTAATAAAGCATTGATGACTCGGTTGTCACATGCACATTGCTTGCGAATACTGATTCCTTCAACGACAACTTTCGAGTTTTTATATTTCATTATGCTTATAGATGAATTTCAAAGAGAAGTTATAATTCTTCATGTATGTGGCTCAATCCCGACAGTTCAGTGTAGTGCAATCGTTGGAGTTGTGACCCTTCCAATTACAACTACAACACTTTCTTTTAGCCATATGGACACGACGCAGACATTTCCGCTCCCCAATTTCATTAGTTTGTTGTTTCTGATTGGATTCAGTAAGCTCATCTTTCTTGCCATGATTCTGCCTTTTATGTCTTTGTTGGGTCTTGGAGGAAGTTGCCACATGCAACTCAGCCAAAGTTCTTTTATCCTATGCTTTTCTTCGTCGAATTTTAGGAGTCTTTGAACTTCTTCAGGTTTGGCAGACCAATCAGAGAGGGACAACTGCATTTTAACATGGTTCCATGAATTGTGTAATGAACAGATCACTACTTGGAGTTGTTCTTGTTGAGTGATAACATGACCGATACACTTTAGTTCAACTATCATATTGATCATGTGTCGAACATGTATCTTCAAGGAGTTTTTAGGATGTCTCTTGTAGGAGACTAATTTCAAAGTCTGAAATTGCATCCTTTCTAAGGAATAGGAAACAATTTTTTTCTCAAGGCTTCCCAAACTGTCTTTGCATTTTGATAAACTTGAAATTCCCTAAACATATCACCATCCTTTACACTTAGCAAAATGATGCATGCGGTGCAGTTTTGCTCTTTCCATGTTTCATAGTTTTTCATGTCTTGCCTTTGTTGGGCCACATTCCTAGTTGTAGGCTTTTTCATGTCATTAGATATGGTCTCCAAAATTCATAGTTTTGGGAGTAAGTACTTCAATTTGTCTTGCCATATGTCATAATTATCACAATTTCAATACACAACTGCGTTTGACAACTTTCTGGAGGTGTTGATGTCATCCTTCACAATAAAAAATGACCATCAAGTCAGGATTAACATATACAAAAGAGGAATGCAAGATTTACGTTCAACATACATACACATGTTATACTTAACTTTTTTTAATTAATAATTCAATTAATGCAAGCATATCCCAGGGTCAAAAGTTCACTATATTTCCAATTATTGTCCAAAGATGCTTAAGAAAAATTAATTTTGATAATAATTAAGTTAAGTACTTCATTCATATCAATAAGCAATCATGGCTCAATCTACACATTAATTCCTAATTAAAACATGTATAGTAATTGATTTATCAAAAACATTAACAAGTAAAAATGTTTGCATGGTTGTGATGTATCCATGAAGTCTAAAAAAACAATGAAAAGATTTTCAGTGTCTACCAAATAATCACGCTTTATGATTTTCTAACACATGAAATTTATACATATATTCACCACTTATCATGCTAGACATACAATTAACATGAAATAATCTAGCATGTTTACATGAATAATTTGAACTTGGATAAATTATAATTTTAACATATCATGTTATCATGCTTCATATTTATCGCATGTTCCTAAACAATGATTCTTAATAACTCAACATGCATAATGTGTGAAAAGTAAAATATAAGCATGAGTTTATGTGATCAAAACATGTTTCTACTCATGGAAGCTATAATAATAATACATAATATTTTATATTGGCGTGGTTATCACATATTCCTATACATGGATACTAAAATACATAAATTGTGTATAATGTGTACAAATACAATTTACTTATCAATTCATAATTCATATTCATGCAAGGATATAAACACATATTAACATTCAACATGCTTAGCACACACAACAAAAATCAAGGTGCCCCTTAGTGATTTGGACAAGACTAACTCATACCAAATACTCATTTTGAAGACTATATTGATAAAAATGTAATATTCTCAAAAGTTACGTTTAAAACAAAAATTCTCAGGTGGACCGAAAGGTTCGCTTGACAGACTCAAACTTTCTTATTTCTTAAACAGAATACGTAGGTTCCAAGGCCGGAGAGGAAGGGGCACGGTGTCCAGTTTTCACTTTAAACTTGGTCTCTCTAAACATAATTTTTTACTCAAGAACATCACAATTGAATCCCTTAAGATTTTAGCAAAACAAAATCATGAATAGTTTAAACAAATTAAACTAGAGGGGTCATCATGCTCATTATTCATTAAACTAGAGCTAGTACTAATAAATATAAGTACCAACTCATTTCTCTAAAAAATTATTAGGGACCATTTTGAAATAATAAAAAATATTTTGTTCCTAAATAAAGTTTGAGGACCTAATTGAATATTTTCAACAATTAAGGGTCCTAGAAAACTATTTCACTTACAGACCGAACCACAAAACAAATCCAATTGGGCCACAGCACAGTTGGGCTGCAACCTAGAGGATGACTAGGTGAGGGCCATACGACTGGTACTCAACCTAGCTACGACTGGATCTCAGTCCAGTACAATTTGGGATTGTGCCTAAACCGATTGGGCTAGTTCCCATACTGATTTGGGTCAGTGCCCAAATCCAGGGGTGTGTATGAACCGGTTCGTCCCCAAACCAGTTCAAGCACTGTACCTTACCTAAAATGTGGTAAGGTACGGTTCAACCCATTTGTCTGAACCACTCCACTTTTTTGGTGATTTACTATACCACATCCAAACTGGTTCAAAAACCCATTCTAAATCGGTTCGACCGTACCTTTTCTTAAATAAAAAATTACATAAAATATTCCAAATTTATAATTTTTAACACATAGTTCGATAATACATAAAAAGATCAATAGACATAGTCAAAAATAAAATATCTTAAAATAGGGAGAGCACATATGAACAAAAATAATTAGAATATATTTTAAAAAATTAATATAAATAATATACATATTTATTTATTTATTATCTTCTCTCCAATCAATTCATTCTTCAGCCTAGGGTTGACAATTTTTTACGCAACACGAATACGCACGAAACAAAATCGTGTTCGTAGAAGCATATGACAGAACGATACCACAAAAGTATTTTCGTTTCGTGTTCGTGTTTAGGTATCAGAACACAACACACGATAAAATTTGACTTCAAAGTCTATTTTTTTTAAATACTTTTATAAAGAAACCACTTTTAATAGCTTTTAAAAATCTATTAAGATCTTTAATTTTTAAAATTAGTCAATTCTATATGAAAAACTCGTAAAATCTGATGTTTGAACTATCAATTCTGGCTATGAACAATTCGTTATTTTGACATTTCTTTATAATTCTCGCATGTGAAGATATATCTGACTAACTTAAGAGAACACGATAACACGACATGAACATGCACGAAAAATTACATGTCGTGTTCGTGTTGAGGAACATGACACGATAAACTTGTCGTCCGTGTTCGTGTTTAGTAAGTGTCACACGATAAATGTATTGATACGCATGATAACACGCACCTACGCATGATTTGCCACCCCTACTTAAACCTCTCCCAAAGAACAATTTCCTATATGTTTTATGGAACCATTTTCTCACTTCACTCGTCGATAACCTTCTTCAATTTACTGAGTACCCAACAATCACTAGCGACTTCAATGGAATTCTCCGCGTACCCGCCATCGAGAACTTATCACCAACAACTTCGCTCATAACTGTCGCGTAACTATCGCCGAGAACTTATCACTAGTGACTTCGATGATAACCTTCACGTAGCCATCGTCGAGAACTTATCATCGGCAACTTCAACGATAATCATCTCGTAAGTGTCACCGGAAACTTATTTTCGATGACACCACTGTATCGTTTCGTGCATTGTTGTGCAATATGTCGTGAGTTATCATTAAACAGATTACAACATTTAGATTAAAACTGTTAGTAATATAGGAGTATAAATAATAATATTTGTGGATATAATTATAGAACAACTCCATTATAACATGTAAGATGCTTACAAATATGAAATTGCCTCTGAGAAAATTATTTTTATTTAAAAACTGAGTCCCGTGAAGTAGACAGACTCCTTACGGCAATTTCGTCTCTCCTAACCGTAACAGGTTAGTTTAAGAGGAAAAATGGAATGATTATCTCCATGATAAAATTGTGTCGTTAATGCAAAACAAACACTGTGTTTCCCTTAAATGAATTGAACAATACCTGAACTCAGACTTCGATGGAAATTCAGACTTAAACTTTAAATAACCAAACATAACAATTTCTCAAAAGGAAAAGTTTAGTATGTAATATGTTTGTCAAAATTGGTAAGTGATGCAACTTATTTTGGGTCGTTGGTTTATGATCTACTATGTTTCATTTTGTAGGTTTTAGATGAAACGTGTGTTTTTTCGTTATTTTTTTCATTAAAATTCGCAATGTGCCTCGCACGTAACATCTAATTTAAACGTTAAAAAATATCCAAAAATTTCCCTTACTTCTATCTCCAATTGCAGTGGTCCCCCCTCTATCTCTCTCCCGAAGAGACTCCGATGAAGCATTCAGGACCGAACAAAGCTGCAATTCAAGCATCTTCAACCTTCAGTTCCTGCGTATTCTTCAGAAGTTCTTCACATCGTCGTATTCTTCATAGCGCTTAGGAATGCTGCACAAGAAATAAGTTTTTGAATACAGTGTTACTATTTTTGGAAGAAAAAAATGGAGAGAGTTTGGAACGGAAAATTCTCAAAAAAGGGTGACAGACAGACATTTTCTGAAAACATATGGGGGGCAAAACAACATTCTCCCAAAAATCAAATCAAATGTGTTGTGTTGTTAAAGTCCAAGGCAATCATTTGAATTACATACTTCATTTGCTTAATTATATCATATTTAACAAGGCTCATCATATAGTCAAACACAAAATCCATTCAACCAGTATATGAAAATGTAGAGGTACACAAAAAATTGATAAATAAACATATATATGGAAAGTGTAGTAGCTGGAGAGCCAAGTGTAAAATAATTCCTTTGACAATTCATTGCATCTCTCGATGAGGGAGAAGAATCGGTGCTGATTAGCAACACTGAAGAAGACAGGTTCATTTCAGTCTCTTTTTACTTACCTTAGGTCACGTCGAACGCACGCGAGCAGTTAACGACAATTCTTCACGGACCCTAACAGATTCATCAAAAACCAACCACCATGTTTCATTAAAAAAAACAAGGTGTCACTTTTACAACAATAGACAAACATATTACATCTTTTTCATACTTTTCCCTTTCTCAAATGTAAAATTAAGATTTTCTTAGTGTGTATGAAATGAGAAAAAATAAAGGGTTTAAGGGCACTCAAAGCTAGTAAGTCTACCCTTAATTACTTTGTAACCCTAAAATAAATTTACAAACTAAAAATGAATTCACCAAAACCAAAATCACACAACAAAACAAATTCCAACAATTACAAATAATTAGTGTGTCAAAAGTTAGGAAAAAAAATTAACTCAGGTTGAATAACAAATTGCTAAAACTATACTCGCCCAAGGTAGATTTTCTGGAGCAATAATCATGTTTGCATTATTCGTGCGCACACGTGGATCGGCCCCGAACCGAAAAGTGTCAATCAGATTGATTCGCATCCCGGGCAAACGAGAGTCTTTCTATTAAGAAGTTGTTACACTTGAATAAAATATTACACAATATATACCAATTAAAACTTCAAGAAATGACAGGTGTCTAAGTTCTTTCCATAAAAACTTATTTTTCATTCAAATCATTATTGAGACGAATTTAACAAAATTCAGGCCAAAGGCCAACAAAAATAACTCTCGGCTCAAAAAACAAGTTTGCCACCTTTTGCAAACTGTCGGCCGAGCCATTTTCATGCGAGGACTGGAATAGAGCATTGGCAGTCACACTACATGGTAGAGGTATCAATTCTGACCTAACCCGAAAATGACCAAGACCCGATCCGGGTTCAGGTCAGATCCAGATCAAGAAAATAAGGGGCACGAGTCATATTCGGGTTGACCCATGCAAATGACGCGGGTCGAATGGGGTCAAGAATATTGACCCGAACCTATTCTGTCGACTCGTCTAAAATATGTTTTAAAAAAGAAATTTGCTAGGATACTACATATGTTAATACTAAGAATGGTCTAATTACCTTAGATTAAAAATGTACTATATCATGAAGAAATAAAATATTAGTTTTTTATTTGACGGTTCACAGAGATAGATAATTTCCAATCACTATAAGAAATTTGCTTTTTTGTGAGGGTCAAATTTCTAAGGGAATTTCAAAAATTCCTTAGAAATTTCACTTTGTAATGAATTTTCTAAGGAATCTACCCTTAACAAATAAGCTTGCTAGAAAAAAAAAAAAAAAAAAAGCAATTTAAAAGGAAAATCTTTCCTTATAAAATTCCTAGCAAACTTTTAAAAATCAATTCCCTCACAAACTTATTAAGGGAATTTTGTGAGTATTTTCCCTAGTAAATTATAAAGGATTTTTTCAAGGGTTTTATTTAGTAAATTTACAAAGGGATTATTAAGGAAAATCACTATAAATAATTTTATAAATATATATATATATATATATATATATATATATATGTATTATATTTATAACATGTAACATAATACACACATATATATATATTATTATATGAAACAAGTTTATAGTTTAAACATTCAAAGTCTTAACTAAAGAGATAACAATTAACAACGTATCTAAATAATACATACTTAGTCAAAAATATCTAAATATAAATTATGCAACAACTTATGTATTTGAACCATTATCCCGTTGAAAGGGATTAAACTCCTGACTTTGTTTTGCAAATTGCTCTATCATGCTTTGCACTAATGCTTGCATTTGGTTGATCTAAGATTGTTGAGCTGAAATTTGTGTTTGTTGTAGTTCCAGTACATCTTGTAACTTTTTATACTTCTCGTCCGTGTGCGTATTTCGAATCCTTGAACTTGAACTTGTACTCTTGTACCATGTATCTAAGGATGAAAAACTTTCGGATCCTAATAGGATCTTTGGATCCACCTTGGGCCCGAAACCATACAACTTTCCTTTCTTAGGAAATCCAGCTGCTTTAACCCATGAACTTTTATCGAACTTAACTTGGGATGCACCATCATGACCATACTTTACCACAACATCTGTATCATAGTCCTCCTAAAAAGAGAAAAATATATAATAATACTAACTATTTATCAACAAGAATAACACTATATACCTTATCATGAGATATATAATATTAGAAGAACAAATGAATATATAATAAAGCATAACTTACAATGACCCTTTTTGATTTTTTGTCAATGAATTGATCTTCACTTCCCTTCAAACGATGGAGCCTCCGAAAAAACTCTCCTTGAGTCGGTTCTCGACCTAGTTGTCTAGTCTACAATAATAATAAAAGAAATTTATGAGAAAAGTTATATATATATATATATATATATATATATATATACATATATATTAAATGTTACCATATTCAATACCATTCTTTGCATATGCTCATCAAAAGAGACTGATCCTCCACTGTGTTTAGTGATTGATCCATCTTTCTCTATCATTCGATTTTTACGTGCAGCTTCTGATTTTTCTCTCCATTCAGGTTTTTCCCAATTTTCAACCAATGAATTCCATATATCCTATTCATCCATCCAGGGTTATGATCCTTAAGCTGAGCAACATCATTTTTCTTAAGAGCTTTTAAAATCTGAGTTCTTGCACCATTCAACATACTAGTGTAACGCGATGCAGCTGTTCTCTCAAATGCTTCCATAAGGTCATACTTATCCTCAACAAATCCCATTCTCTCCTAACTCAGACATGCAACAGAAAACAAAAAATTAGTATCAGTAGAACATACTACAATACAAACAAATAACTAGCCTGATATTGCCCCAAATTGTCCCAGCAACCATTCATGTCTAAATCATAAATCTCACGTATACCAGAGAAGAGTTCTAATCTAAATCAAAATTTAATATCAGCAGTGCACTCACCAAATCTTACTCAACTCTACAGTTGATGCATCATTAAAATAAATTAGTACGTTAAACTGTTTCCAATAGAATTAACGAACATCGATGGGAACATCCTTCCATTTCTCAGTTAATACATCCCAAACAGAATTTGGAACCATGTCCCTTACAGCAACTGGAAGCAATCTCTCCATAAACACGTAACTCCAAACCGATGCGCAACACCTTGCTCGTTGTGCATGTCGGTCGCACGGCTGCTACCTTGTATGTGACTTTGCTGTATATGGGGAATTCGTTCTCCTGGTGATGGCTTAATGAATGAGCGCCCCCCCCCCCCTCCACACACACTTTGTGTGAGTGGGAGATGTTGGTTTTGGGTGATTGGTTCGCCCATTAGTGGGAGCTCATTCTAATAAGCCCAGTATTGGATACTGGCTCAAACCATTCCCTTTATGTATAGGGATGCTCAAGGTTGGAAAACCTGATGATGTCGATGATGCCCTACCGCCCTACAGTTTAGACTTAGGTAAGTAGTTGTGGAAACCTAGGTCACTGCCCGTTAACCCATGGCGTGACCTCCCATCCGGCAGACCGTGATCCCAACCTCAGGCAGATCCGCTTCCGCTAAGGCAATCGTTCAATGAGGTAACTTAAATATGTGTTATGTTGTGACCTAAACAATTGCATGTTTCGTACATTCCACACTTAATTTCATGAATATATTCATCGATTTTCAATATAGATTAATTAGGATCCAACTTCAACAATTGTTAATATATTTTTTTATTGAACTATTGCATATGTTTAAGAAGTGGAGGATTGTACGGGTCCTGCGCTGATAAATAATGTAAGAGGAAACCCTAGCTAGTTGTGGTGATTGAAGCAGTGTTATCAGAACTGGAACGGTCCTCGAACCGGCGATAGGGGCGATTTCCGGTTCGGTCGGTCCAACCCAGACAGATCTGGTTCAATATGCAGTTCATTGTTTATAAGTAAAAAAATTGAAAATACAAACTACAGTCTCAAATACACATATAATTATCTCAAACTACATAGTCTCAAACAGACACAAATTACATAATCTCAAACATACACATTACTCTCAAACACAATATAACACAACATAATTACTTCAAACTTTGATGCTTGTTTAGCACAACCCATCACAATAACTGAATTAACAAACAAACTGCGAGCTAGCTATGCAAAATTACAGCAGCAGATGTAGAAGAGAACAGGTTATCTAAATAGTGGTTGTTAGTTTGAAAGCAACTTGCATGTTGATGTACCTCCCTATCAACATTGACGAGAACAATAAATCACCATTCTCTACTAAAAGAACATAATACATACTTGTATCCCACCAAAACGATTTGTTCTCGTCCTTATCCTTTTATCTTTATCAAGAATAAATTAATCATTATGCTGACTCCACTAAGTTTAGTACCTGAAGAAGAAATTGAGATGAAGAAAGAATGTCGTCCATATCAACAAAAAAAGAAATTGGGCCCACAAACGTATATATAATAGCACGAGAAATTTCTTTGCTCTAGATTGAAAACCAAGTTGATTGCACTAGATTTCTCTATCGATTAACTATCAAAACATTGCTTATAGCAATGGAAGAATGAAAAAAATATATATACAGATTGAACTAGAGAAAAAACAATTTCACCGCAAAAACAATTTCAACAGAAACAATGAACTGAAATAATTTCGCAGCAAGGAAACAAGGAACGAATTGAAGCAAGGAAACAAATAGAAGAAGGAACAAAACAATTTCACAACAATTTCAACGGAAACAATTAAACAACAAGGAACCGAAACAAGGAACGAATTGAAGAAGACAACTAACAGACGAGGTGAAGAATGAAGACAACTCACGGACGAATTGAGGAAGAACGAACAAGAACTCACTTAAATGAAGCTTGGCTACGGCGTGAAGAAGAAGAACTCACGGATGGCAAATGCGTGAGCGTGAAATCTCAAAGTCTCAATTGAAAAAATTGACCTAGCTTCAAAACTGGTCGGTTGTGCAGAATAAAACCATTTGGTTTAAAGTTTAAACAAAAAACCGATTGGTCTGTGTTAAAAAAAAATATCTCAAAAAACGAACCGAAAATCGACCGATTTAAACACTGTTACTATGCAAGTCGATTTTTAGCTGAACCAAACTGAACAGGGGGTCCGATTCTGATAACACTGGATTGACGTATGTTCTTACTAGGATCAGGATTATCATATCTGAAGAAGGATCGACATCTCTATTTTCATATAGACCAACAAAGGAAGTCAAATATTTGATATATGTGTCGATGGAGTTCATCCCTATTCATATTCAACATAATACGAGAATTCTCCCTTTAGACATTGATCGACTCTCGAGGCAACCCTCGTCATATCACTAAAGACAAAGGAACAAATATAAAAACGCAATGGTGACCGAGGGCGCAACCCTCGATATATCATTCTTGCGTGAAGTTCCTCCACCTGAGCTCAGAGACGAAAAAATTTAACTTCAACACATCCCGTTTATGAATTTTGACTCCGACGAAGGTATGTACAAATCTTCTACTCCAGTTTCTTAGCTTCGGAATTTATGCGTGCTTAGATGGACCCGCAACGTTTCGGTGATTCCATTCGGTTTACTTTTGTTTGAGCAGTTGATTGGCAGCTCCAACGCTACTTTTACTGATTTACTGGTTTATTTGTTCGTTAATTGACTAAAAAGTACTGAATTCACCAATTTTTTATTTTGACGTGTGTATAATTACTGGACTTGCTTACTTGTAACGTAGTTGCAATGGTTTAAACTCGTTTATGGTGGAGACGTACCTGGTTGAATCTGAGTTCTATTTGGTATAGCTGAATTGTAATTCCCACTTATGGGCAACGCAAACTGATGGTATGCCACCGGATTTGAGTGCATCCGTTTTACCAAAATAATATAAATAAACTTGTCTTGGAAACATAACCCAAAATTTACCAATTTTAATTTAGGGTTAATAGCTCAAATGGTACCATATGTTTGGGTCATGTGATCTGGTACCGTATGTTTTTTGATGTGATCAAATGATCTGTTATGTTTGAAGGATGTTGTCCCATGGTATTCTGTTAGTCAACCGTTAGATTTTTTGTTAAATGGTCAATATCAGCGCCACATCAGCGCCACGTAGATATATAATATAATATTTAATTTAAAAAATAAAAATAAATAGGAAAATTTAAAAAATAAAAATAAATAGGAAAATTTAAAAAATAGAGTAAAAATCGGAAAAAATGTAAAAAATATTTAAACTTGATATATTAATAAAAATTATGTTTTATTAATTTATTTTTAAAAAAGAAATAAAAAATAAAAAACGTTAGGGTCGACCCTTGGGGACCAATTGACCCAGTATAGGGTCGAACCCTGGGCTGGGTTGGACCCCCACCAAGTCGCTTGACCTGGGCGACCAGGTCTGGGTCAGACCCAGCCCTGGGTTCGACCCTGGCTGGGTCAATTGTACCCCGCCCTAGGCTGGGTCAATTGGACCACAAGGGTCGAGCCTAACGTTTTTTTTTTCGATTTTTCGATTTTTTTAAACAATTAATTTATAAAAAATAAGTTTTATTAATATATAAATTTTTAAAATACTTTTTTGAAATATTTTATAATTTTTCCCCTATTTTTTCGATTTATTTTAATTTTCCTATTTATTTTTATTTTTCATCCGTCACATCAACGCCACCTCAGGGCCACATCATCATTCCGTTATTTAAACTTTACGGCAACATTAATTTGGACTAAATAATAACATTATGAAAACATAAGGTACCAAGAAACAACATAGGGGTACCATCCGATCACATGACTCAAACATATGGTACCATTTGACCTATTAACCCTTTAATTTATTGTAATCAGTTGTCGTTGGGATCCAGCTTGCACAAATTTCTAGTGGTCCAAAGTCAACCCCCGTCATCCATGGTATTAAGTTTTTGTAAGTCAGACCAAAGTTGACTACTGCAGGTAAGACAAACATGCGTATTGTCTTTAGCATCCAACAACTCCTTGTCTTTCTATAAATCTGCACTCATCCATTCCATTTTCCTTCCAACTTACAGCATCAGAAACAGAAACAGAAGAAGAAAGATTATCATGGAGAGACCAAGTAGTGGAACAAAGCAGGTGTTATTGTTGGTGTCCATACTGGCTTTGTTGTACGGGTCAGTTGTGGTCGAAGCACAACAAAACTCCCTCAAGAAATGTGTTTTTCGCGCAGCTCTTTGCATTGCTAAGTGCCTACAAAGGTGTTTAGTGGTTCCAAAATCAGCACAAATTCATGGGGGCATCGGGAAGGGAAAGGACGGAAATAATCCAACTACTTGCATTCTGCAATGTGTGGAATCTTCATGCACCGAGTATCCACCACCGCCTCCACAAGGTAGGAATCATTTTAAATTGTGTTATGATTTTTTTAGTCATTTACTGTTAAATTGTTATATGGTAATGAACTCGGATTCTATTATAAATCAATGAAGCTTAATTTACAACATTTATTTTACTATTTGCAGAGGGTGAGGAGCCAGAGCCACCACCAGGTACACATATTCGAACTGTACTTATAAGGAAGATGTTTTGTATACATAAAAATCCTTGTTAAGAGTTTATTTTTATTATTATGATCATTGCAGAAGGTGACGAGCCAGAAGCAGCGCCAGGTATACTCATTCTCAGACTTTCCCATTATGTGTTATGTACAGATGATTTAATTACTTATTAATGGAACCGATTATTTCTTAAAATTCTTAAGGTATTTCAACTTTGAAAAATTGAGTGATATTTCAATAATGAAGCTTATTATTAATTTGTTGTTTGTGATGACTCCAGATTTTGGCAAAGTGGGAGATCTTGTGGATTCATGTTCTAATGGAGACAACTCTTGTTGAGAAAATTACCAAAAAAAAAAACTCTTGTTGAGACGATAGACAGACATGTTATTCAAAGAGACGACATGAATATTATTTTCCAAAAAATAACAATATATTAGCGAAAGTTCCATAATTTTATGTTTCATTAAACTATTTTATTTTCTTACACGCTTCGAATACTTGTTTATCGCACAAGTCTTTTTTTCTAACAATAAAATCTTTAACCTAAAGGAAAAGGATTTTCTCTACAAACTTGAAGACGGGGTGAGAACTGTTGATGCTAACTTTATAAATATGGAACGAACTCTGCACTGTAAAATGTGAAGTTTATAAACTGCTCTTGGAGATGGATATATAATTTTTTATTTTACCAAAAATATTCATCAATAAAACATAAGTTAATTATTAATTAATAAAATAAAAATTAATTTAACATAAATTATACAAACAAGAAGACTTGTCTCATACATCATCAAAAATTCATATAATTTTGAAATTGTTCATATTATTTCTCAAATTTACAATAATCATGCATGTATATAACAACATTTCCAACAAAATATTCTTACTCCAATATTTCAACTAAATCCTCAAGACTTTCAATCTATCTATATTTATATCTATCAATTAATTTGGCTAAATCCAATACAATGCTCACAAATAAAGTTTTATGTTGTATATTATCACTCATAATGTTAAATTAACTTTATCTAATTGATCCATGTCAATCTTAAATTTCTCACTCCTAGGTGTCATGTCATGTAAATCACTTTAAAATGTTTCAAAGTGTCTCATTCATTCTCAAGATAAGCTACAAAACTCATATCATTTCTAATTCATTCATAAATTATGATTTTTCATTAAATGTATTTTATGAAGTAAATTTATATAATAATAAATACACAATATTATATTTTATAAATATCAAGTATGAACATATTAAAATACTATTTATATCAAAATATTTTATGAATATCAAGTATAACCCAACCTATTTTTGAAATATTAAAATATTATTTATATAATAAAAATCTATATATATATATATTAATTTGGTTAAATCACACACATTGTGGACAATTTGTTGTATTTTCCCACTCCTAATGTTAAATTAACATCTTCTAATTGGTGTATGTCAATCATAAATTTTTTATTCCTAGGTGGCATGCCATGTAAATCACTTTAAAATCATTCAAAGTCTTTCATTCATTCTTAAAATAATTTACAAAACTCATATCATTTCTCATTCATTCATAAATTATAATTTTTTGCATTAAATATATTTTATGAAGTGAAATTTATATAATAATAAATACACAATATTATATTTTATGAATATCAAGTATGTACATATTAAAATACTATTTATATCAAACTATTTTATGAATATCAAGTATAACCCACCTAATTTTGAATTATTAAAATACTATTTATATAATAAAAATATAATATATTATTATTATAACTAAAATAAATAAAAATGGACATTAACATATTTTTTACAGTTTTGTGAAAAATATGCTTTATATATTTATTGTCCAATCTATTTTTGAATTATTAAAAAACTATTTATATAATATATATTTGGCTAAATCATATACAATGTTGACAAATCCGTTTTTTGTTGTATTTTCTCACTCTTAATATTAAATTAATCTCTTCTAATTGATCCATATCAATCATAATTTTCTCATTCCTAGGTGGCATGACATTTAAATCAATTTACAATCCTTCAAAGTTTCTCATTCATTCCCAAGATACGGTACAAAACTCATATCATTTCTCATTTATTCATAAATTATGATTTTTCATTAAATATATTATATGAAGTGAAATTTATATAATAATAAATGCACCGTATTATTGAAATTTATAATAATAACCCAACCTATTATTGAATTATTAAAATACTATTTATATAATAAAAATCTATCTATCTATATCTATATTAATTTGGCTAAATCACACAGAATGTTGACAAATAAACTTTTTGTTGTATTTTCTCACTCCTAATGTTAAATTAACATCTTCTAATTAGTGTATGTCAATCATAAATTTCATTCCTAGGTGTCATGCCATGTAAATCAATTTAAATTCCTTCAAACTCTTTCATTCATTCTTAAGATAAGTTACAAAACTCATATCATTTCTCATTCATTCATAAATTATGATTTTTCATTAAATATATTTTATGAAGTGAAATTTATATAATAATAAATACATAATATTCTATTTTATGAATATCAAGTATGCACATATTAAAATATTATTTATATCAAAATATTTTATGAATATCAAGTATAACCCAACCTATTTTTTAATTATTAAAATACAATTTATATAATAAAAATATTAGATATTATTATTAAAATAAATAAAAAACTATTAATGATTTTAATATGGACATTAACATATTTTTTACAGTTTTGTGAAAAATAAGTTTTATATATTTATAAATTAATCTATTTTTGAATTATTAAAATACTATTTATATAATAAAAATACAATATATTATAATTATTACTAAAATAAATAAATAAACAATACTAATGCTTTTAATAGTCTTTTGCAAACATATGCACTTTTTCATATTAATTTTAATTATTGACTCATGCACTTTTAACTAATTTTATGAGTAAATGTGCTTAATATAATATAAAAAATTTGTATTTCATAATATAATTTATAATAACTTATCTATATAATTAATTATTTCATGCATTTTTAAGTTTTAATATTTTTATTGTAAACAATTCAAACTTACAACAATGAACTTTTTGAAAAATTATTATAGTGTATATTCATTGGCAAAATAACTTTTTAAACCTTATACCAGTAAACTCATTATTTTCTTTTTTAAAATTATTCTACACTATATTCATTTAAATATGTTATACTATGTACCATAAAAAATAACTTATAAATATAAAAAAAAAATATATATATACTACTAATTGCGCAAAACACATACCAGATATCTAGTTTGATGATAACTTCTTCCATTGTTTTTTTATTATAACTGTCGTGAGGAGCAAGGAAAAGAGTGATAATCCTTTTGGCATTTTATCGAGTAGTTTGTGTGCATACATATATATGGATTCATGGTAAGGTAATTTTTATCAAAATAACATAATTTATAGGATTTTGACGATATACAACATTATTCAACAGATAAATTCAAATTTCAGCATGAGATTACCATGGTCAGGAGGAGAACAGGTGAGTTTTCAACAGCAGATGAGACGAAAACATAACACAGACGAAAGACAGAGATAAAGCCGAGAGCTAGAGGAGACAATCCTTATAGACTTCCACTCGTCGCTCCTCGTCCACGTAGTCTTTGGCCTCTGCGTGAAGAATGAAGTTGGAAAAAGAATCGACGGAGATCTATTTTATTTTTTAACAAACATATATCTATTTTATTATTAATTATTGACTCATGCATTTTTAACTAATTTTGTGAAGAAATACACTTAATATAATATATAAGTTTTATATTCCATAATTTTATGAACAAATACACTTAATAATTTTAATTAATTATTTTATGCATTTTTAAATTTTAATATTTTTATTGTAAATAATTCAAACTTATAACAATAATCTATTTGAAAAATTATTATAGTGTATATCCACTTAAAAAAATAACTTTGTAAACTTTGCATAATTGTAACATTTTAAACTTATATTAAATATAAAAAATAAAACATATTACTAATTGCGCAAAGCACATAACAGATATCTAGTAAGCTCATCTTTGGACTAAAGTTTCAATTTCACTTAGATATCAAGTTGATAATGCCAAGGGTTTAGGGACTATTTTATAATTTTTTTCTTGAAGTTTTGGACACTTTTATGTTGTCTCGTATCATCACTAAGGGGTCGTTTACCCTTGGAGTCCAATTGACTCAGCTAGGGTCGAACTCAGGGTTGTGTTCGACCAAGACCTGGTTGGGGTCTAACCCAACCCAAGATTTAGGGGTGAGCTTGGGTGGGTCGGGCCGGTCTTTTTGGCAAGACCGAGCCCGAAATTTCGGTCCTCAACTTTGGAGGACCGAGACCGAGTTCGGTCTAAAAAGCCCGCCCGAGTCGGTCTTGCTTGACTCGTGCCGGTCTCGGTCCATTACCGAAATTTTAAGTAAAAAAAAAACTGAATCATTACAAATCCAAATACATCCAAATTCAGTACAAACTAGTAACTACAAAGTACATCTACAAACTATTTTCCAAAAAGTACAAAGTACCAAACTGATCCACAAATTACATCTAAATTTGAAACCTGATCCGCAGCAATTTGAATAAGTGAATAATGTTGAACCTTTGTACCAAACTACAAAGTACCAAACTGAAGTATCCCTTGCCAATTGCCATTTACCAAACCTATAACACATAGGAGTAAATCAGTAAATCTGCACTATTATAATCCACAATCTAGACAAATCAATCAAAAGCTGAAAATCAATCTATTATATTGCACGAAATGATTCCAGGAAAGCTGAAATTGAACAATATCAAATAGGCTCGGGGCATTGCAAGCTTCATTATGCATACTAAACTGAAGTCAAAAGGGAGTACCTAGTCATCATAAATGATTCATAATCAAAAGGAAGCTACGATTTACCTGTTTCCTAGTCATCATAATCAAGATTAGACAATGGAAAAGTTTGCGTCAAGTCGTCTATCACCTCAGCAGATTCTGCAATTAAAAATAATTTTATAATACAATTGAGTAAGTAAATATCACCACTATTAAACTATAATTTAAAGAAAAGTATCTGATTCTTCTTCGGGGTCAATGTGAAGTGTTGAACTAACTGAAGTTCTTAGCCAATCACCTATGCAAATGAGTGCTTCAACCATACCTGCTGATAGTGAGCTCCGAAACTTATCTAACAAGTGCCCTCCAGTACTAAAAGCACATCCCGATGCTACTGTGGATACTGGAATTGCTAAGACATCTCTTGCCATTGCTGATACAATCGGATATCGTGCAGAATTCAACTTCCACCAGTTTAAAATGTCAAAATCAGCTTTAAGAGTCTCTAGATCTTCCCTTAAATACTTCTCCAATTCTTATTTTTCATCAACATTTTCCTGCATCCCACTTTTACTCAAGAACTTCATATCCATGTAATCCACATTAGCATTACTAACCTGTGCATGTGAAGTAGTAACATTGATGACTGCATTTTGATCAGAGATCAGAGATTTTTCTTTCTCAAGATGCTTCTCATACTGTTTATACAAAGAATCCAAAGTCAAATTCAATTTGTCTTTCAACTGAGCAGAGAGTGTTATATCATAACACTCGTCAATCATCCATGATACATATATCATTTTACGCCGAGGATCAAGGACAACAGCTACAAACAACAACATATTAAGGCTCTTAACACTACCCCAATATTTGTCATATTTTTTCTTCATATTTTCAATCATGGTAGCAAATTGTGAATCTTGCAGATGTTCTGTAATTTGCATTGATATCTTACAAACTTCACTCATGCAATTATTGTTGGTAGCATAAGAAGAACCAGTAGAGTAGCATCATAGAAAATTCTAAGAAATGGCAAAACTGACTCAGCAAAGTCCCAATCTTCATCAGTAGGAACTCCTACACCACTACTAAGTTCCATCACATACTTAGAGTTAGTTTTCCCTTCCAGATATTCAAATGTCTTTCTATACTTGACAGCTGTCTCCAACATATTAAAAGTGGAATTCCATCTTGTTTCAACATCCAAACACAAATTTACTGTCCAAGTCAACTTTTCATGTTCAATGACATCCTTAAATTTTTGTAACCTAGCTGGAGATCCTCTCCAAAATCTAACTGATGTACGAATTCTGCTAATAGATACAGTGATATCCTTGACGGTAAGATTAAGAACGTGGGCAACACACCTAACGTGAGAAAATTCACCTTTAAGTATGGTTGTGTTCCAGACTTGAAACCTTCTTTTCAGATGGTTAACAAGAACATCATTAGCACTTGCATTATCAACAGTAATAGTAAGCACTTTGTTAATACCTCAGATCACCAAACATCTTTCAATAACCGTAGCCATCGACTCGAATGTGTGGCTAGCAACTTGACAAAAGTTCAAAATTCTATTGTTCAACCTCCAATCATGATCAATATAATGAGTAGTCAAAGACATAAAACATTGATTTTTAATGGGAAAAGTAAGTAAATGCCCCCAGATGTTTGCATTTTTTGTAATTGGACCCATATGTTTTTTGGCGTATGTTATGACACCCGTATGTTTCAATTTGTTGGTAATTGGACCAAACGTTAATTATACCCGTTAACTGTCACGTTCCTACCATGTGCGACGTTTATTTTGAAAAAAACGAAATGTAAAAAGACAAGTTTGCCCTTTATCATCGCCTTCACTTACCCGACCCTTCTTTGTTCCCTACGGTTTCATTGTCATTGTCATTCTCCCTCCATATCTCAAACCCCCATCTAAAAACCTAACCTCCCCTGCGGTTTGTTGAAGAAGCGAAGATGACCACTCCTCCGGTTTGCTGCGAAGACTCATTTGACGAAGACGTCTCCCTCCATCCCTATTCGACCACCGATTGCGGCTCCCAACGACGAAGTCCGACAGTGCCAGGCGACAGGTTTGCTCGGTTTGCTCTGCGACGAAGTCCGACAGCGAAGGGGTTTGGGGTTTTGTTCTCTCGATTTGCTCGGTTTTCCAGGCGACTCGGTTCTGTTCTCTCGATTTGCTGCAGCAAGGTACCTCCTTCGATCGGCAAGGTGAGTGAGTTTTCGAATTTGAGTGAGTTTGCCAGGTGCCTCGATTTGTAGATATTGCTTCAGTAGTTGATTGCCTGGATTTGTGGATATTAATTGGTATGGTTTTGAATTTGTTAGGTAAATTATGGACAAGGATAGTGGCCAAAACCGAAATTACATTTTGACTATTAACCACAACAGACAGTTTATTGATGGAAATTGGGTTGGACAAACCGAAGTGACTGATTTAGGGAGGGATATACTCAGTTATGAGACATTGGAAGTGTTTATGGAGTATTACGGATTAGTAGCGGGTGGGTGTATTTGCTATCTCCCTCCTAGAGGTGATTTGAAGACAGATTTAGAAGAGTTGAAAAGTGATGAAGACGTTTCTGAAATGTTGGAGAGGCAGGCTGGAAGTTTGGATTTGTTGTTGTATGTGTTAGCACCCTTCGATCATGATGTACTCCCTTAAAAAGGGAAAAACAAAGCGTTGCCGCACCTCACCCTGTTTTGTGCGAAGATCTACTCAGTGAAAGCAAAGTCAGCACCATTAGTGAAAGACATGGATGTTATGTTTGTTAAAGCGTTGGTTTGTTAGGTTGGGTGACTTCATTTTGTTGGATATTAGGTTTGTTGAACCTTTGTGTTGGATATTAGGTTTGTTGAACCTTTGTGTTGAATACTATCTAAATAGCTTGGTCTCATGGTCTATGTTGATTGGTCTGTTGGTTTGTGTGTTCTGTTGATTTTTCTTTAAACAGGTTGGTTTGTGTGTTCTGTTGGATAACAGGTTGGTTTGTGTGCTGAATGTCGAAACATATGGGTGCGTTAACCAATTTTTTGTCAAACATAAAGGTGGAAAACCAAACTATACACCAAACATAAGGTACAACTGAATAACAACGTACATAACTTGTGGGTCCACAATGTATTCATTAAACAATCATCAAGTACAACTGAATGACAATGCACATAACGTACATACTATACAACAAAAATTTTAAATGTAGCTACATCTTCAACAGAAGTCCAGCAACAATGAAAACTAAGAACACTATAACACACAGCTGTTGCTGATTTCTGCTACGCAACACAGAAATTTGATTGTTGAGTTCGGATTCCTTTGACACAAATTTGGCAATGGCTTCTCCTTCCATACATACACATCGGTGGATCTGCCCAAGCAAAGAAATCACAACCCCTTTTCAATGGATGCATAGTGGTAAACATAAATTAGGGTTTCCAAAAAATCAAATTTGTTCGAAATACACTAATCGACTATATCTTCGAAATTAACTCAACGAATTGATAGCATTACCTGGTATCTCGGATATGAAAAGAACAGACGACCGAAATTTTTCATGGTCCAAGCTGTTCTTGCACGAGTTTGTAGATCGCAATAGCAAAGTGGTTCCTCGTGGTCCATATCCGGGTGAGATGCGAAAGGGGAAGAAGAATTGGAAGAAGATTCAAAGTACTTACCTTGGCCCATCTTGCTAGGAGAAACGCAGCAAGTCGACGACAACGTGAAGACGCAGGGAGAACAAATGACAAATGGAAGAAAGACAGACTTAATAAACAGAAATGGCTAAGTAATGGTAGTTTAGGTATTATCATTTAGGAGTAAGGCACATGACAACCATGTGAGCATCAATTTAACAGAAAATGTTCAGAATGGACGGAAAGGCTCAATGACCAACAAACGTAAACATCCGGATGTAATAACAAACATCATGGGTGCAATTACCAACTGGTGTAAACATCCGGGTGCATTTACTTACTTTTCCCATTTTTAATGGACGTCCATGTATCAGTAGTAAGACAAACTCTTTGTTTTGACACGGTAAAATATTGCTTCAGCTTAAACTTCTCTTCATTGTACAAACTAATACAATCACGTGCAACAGTATGACGTCTAGGCAAAACAACTTTTGGGTTCAATGATCTCACAAACCTTTTGAAACCCTTAGTCTCAACTAACTTAAATGGTTTTTCAATCTCAATTATCATCTTCACAAGTTCCTTACGAGCTACTTCATTATCAAACTTCCATGACACTTCACTACTAACCGCAGATGTAAATGAAAGAGTCTTTGTTTTTTATCTGGAACTTTATGCGGAATAAGTTTGCATCTTTCAAGATGATGATGCAAACCACTAGTTCCTTGAGCACTACTATAAACAAAATCTTTTCCATAGTAATTGCAAGTAGCTCTACTAGTTGCAACGTTTCTAACAAAATGTTTCCAGACAGAGGACCAAGTTTTATTACCCTTAGTCGTTGCAACTCGAGTAGGTGGTACCCTTTCAATATCAGTGCTCGACGGTGCATCTCCTATTGGTGGTGGAGTTGGAGTTGACCCAACATCACTTGGAGTATCAACATCTAAATCTGTCACCAAAGTCATCTACAAATAAACATAAAATACATTAAACCAGTTAGGAGCACTCCATGATATCTACTCTTTCCAGTTAGGAACTACACGCCGATAAAATTCGAAATAAGTAGAGTAAACTGACAAAAAATGTTCTCTAATCGAGAAGCCTACCACACATGCTTGTCTGTGCATCCCTAAAATAATGCCACAATCAAGATCCTTTACATAGAAGTGAGACATCAAGGGTTGGGTTGGGCCCCTGATCATTCACAATAAGGTCACATTCTCAAAGTCCTTAATTCCTAATACATAGCGGATGGAAGCAAGCCATGCTCTTTTACATCTAAAGAGGTCAAGTTAATGTCTTCTATGGATCAAGATTAATCATTAATCGCAAACATTCATACAAAAAAGGAGCAACGAAGAAACCTAAAAGGCCAAAAGAGGGACACAGTGCTGCAATAACTAACAGATAAGTATCATGTACTGTAAATTCGAAAGCACACTATTTCAAACAGATTGGAAGTAAATATTGAAGAACAATCGAGATAAATTGAAGAACAATCGAAGAAATTGAAGAATAATCGAAGTAAACCCTAAAGTTTAGGGCACGGTGAGAAAACTTACTGGAGGCGAGAGGAAAGGCGGAGACGAGGTCGGAGAGTCGAGAGGCGGACGCGGAGACGAGTAAAGACGCCGCGGAGACTAGAGACGAAACACGCCGCGGGAAAGGATACGGGAGAGGGAGAAGCGCAGCGGGAAGGAATGAAGTTCAGTGAAGTGTTACTGTGTTGACTGCTACCCTAATTTACTAAGTATAGTATTCAGTATTCAGTATTATTAGGTTTTTACAAAATTCAGGCCAGTCCGGTCCGTTTCGGAAAAAAAAAAAAAAAAAAGACTGAGCCTGACTTTAAAGGAAAAAACCCGCTCGCTCGGTCTCGGTCCTAGTCGGTCTCGGTCTTATTCGGGCCGGTCTCGAATCGGTTTTGTCGGGATTTCGGTCCAGACAGACTTTTTTGCTCACCCCTACCAAGATTCGACCCTAGGCTGGATCATTTGGACCAAGGGTCCTTGGATAGTTTTTTTGTTTCTTTTCTATTTTTGTTATTTTTTAAAATAAATTTATAAATAATATATTTTAGAATTTTTAAATTTAATTCTTATTTTTTAATATAAAATCATATTTTTTTAGGGTTAATTACCTCAACCGTTACTTATGTTTGACAATGTGACTGAACCGTTCAAACTTGAGCTCAACCGTTACTTAAGTTGACACATGTTACTGAACTGTTACTATCACCTAACTGCCGTTATTTCTTCCCGTTAATTAGTGACATGTGCTTGTCAAGTGATTAACTTGTAAGTTGAAGTTCCCAAACTACCCCCAACATATTGTCTACTTAACAACAGCTGATTCTTAGAATCGAAGAACAGGAAGAAGAAGTTTGCGCGCGAAGAACTGGAAGAATCGAAGAACTGAAGAACCGAAGACACAAGCCATGAAGTCTGCAGATGAATGTTGTCCTATGGGTTCTGAGAACCGTAGAAAGGTTAGATCTTGGTCCATCTCTTATGCGTCTGCGAATGCCAACCACGGAGCTTCGCGTCTGCGAATGTGCTACTGTGGGCTTGTGTGCTCCGTGAAATCAGCTGGTACATGGCAGAATTTCTCGCGCGGATTCCATGGTTGCCCCAATTTTGAGGTAATTTGACAGTGGGTAACCCTAATTTGCAACCCTAATTCGTTTTGCTGCAGTAATTTGCCCCAATTGGAGGTTGCGAAAAACTGAGCTGTTGAAAGTCGATCCAATCGGAAGTTAATTGTAGTCTTTGTCATTGTTGTTGTTGCTGTTTTTGGTCTAAGTTCAATTGCGAATAATTAGCAGAAGTTAGTTGTAGTTGTGTCTGTAACTGAACTGTGTCTGTAACTGAACTGTGTCTGTAACTGAAACTGAAGGATGAAGAACAATGTGTATTTTGCGAAGGTGGTGACTTATCTTTGTGGACATGTTGTTAAATGAAGTGTTATCTTTTCTGAACTGTGATTAAAAGGTGACTTAAGGTTGTGAATTGTGATTAAAAGGTGACTTATGTTCGACATACTGTGATTAAAAGGTTACTTAAGTTTGGACATTTTGTTACCCAACCGTTACTAAAATACATAATACATCCGAAAACACAGAATCCATAATAATCCATCAAAATCCAGAATTCAGAATACATCCCAAAACATGGTCCATCCTATAATCCCAAAATAGGTTCCGTTAATGAGACGCGTGATATGAGACGCGTAGCCTCAAGACCTCGGAGCGCGTGATATGAGACGCGCGCGACAGGACGAGTAATTCGGGAGATGGGTCGAGATTAGAGGGATAAAAAAAACTGTTGGACCGAATTCCCGACAAGACCGGTCCGACTAGGACCGAGCAGTCAAGTTTTTTTCTTCAAGGTCGGTCTTGGTCTCGAGCTTTTTTCCCAAAAGCCCATTTAGGACCGGCCCAGACCGAAGAAATGTGGATTTGAGATTTTCATAATACCCCACCGAATTGAATGTGGATTTGGAAGGTTTTCTATCTCTACAAAAGATGCATCCTGATAAATTTACAAACTACGCAACCATGCGGTGAGCTCATAGCGAACTATTCTTTCGTCTTTTACTAAATAATACCGTGAGCTCATAGTTTTTTGTTTTTTGGGTGCAGATTCGGTCCAGGACCGAGACCAGCCCAAGTCAAGAAAGACCGACTCAGGCGGACTTTTTTGGTCGAGGTCGGTCTCGGTCCTCCAAAAGGAAAGACCAAAATTTTGAACTCGGTATTGCCTTCAGGACCGGACCGACCCGCCCATATTCAGCCCTAGTCGAGAGATTGGCTGTCGCGAGGCTGACAGATGGAATTAGGGTTTGGGAGATTGGAGTCGGTTGTGCAATTGTTGATGGTAGTAAGGTTGGGAATTTTTGGGGCTTTGAGGAAGAAGGGTGATGAGGCTTGAGAGTATACGCCATTCTCGATGGAGGGGCCACTAAGGCATACAATATGAGTCAACACAGTCAAGGAGATGGAGTGGTTGGGTCATTTAAGCCTTTCGGTTATCAGGCCAAGAAAAGTCTCCTGACCCATTATTGTAGAGATGCAGTCCTGAAAAGGGAAAGCCTCTAGTTCGGAATTCCATTGCCACGTGTGAAGGGCTCACACACGTGTGGAGCCTTATTAATGGATTCTGAATGGAGGTGCCTAGCTCGATAATCAACGGTTCATTAAGAACTACAGAACGGGGCATATAAGACATTTTTTAATTAATATAAATATAGATAAGGTGTTTTTATTAATATATAAATATATTTATATAAAATAGCAGTAGTTATATCAATAAGATGTTTTTATTTTTTTATTTTTATTTTTTACTTTTTTTTTTACTTTTTTTTTGGTCGAAAACCCACACCATGCATTCAAGAGCCCGAAGCCGGGTTAAAGTTCAATACATTATCCGAGACAATACAACGTAACAAAGAGGTTGAGGGTGTAGACACCCAATCAGAAGGACATAACCCCGCTAAAACAGACTTTGCTAACCAGTCCGCGCAAGCATTGGCGGACCGTGGAACATGTTCCCAAGTGATAGGAAACTCAAAATATACTAAGAAAATCAGAAAGAAGACTTACTTGATTGTAAAGAAACGAAATCTTGCATTTCATCAAGTTAGTTAAAGTCGGTATACACAGTCTCTATTTATAGACATGGAGAATTGGAAAATTACATCTCGGTCCTCAGATATTTGCAGATCAGTCCTTCATCTATATGTAATCATACATATATCCTAACATTCCCCAATCAAGATCCAACTTCTTGATTCTTCACTTTCATGCTCTAGGATGTTTGATTTCCTGAGATTTAGAAAAACATGGTCCTCTCCAACCTGTACTTCGAGAAAGGATGCAATCGAGAAAGATACTACTGCATGCTATATCTCAGTCTATACACAGCAATAGCAGTATACACTGAGATTAACAGATATCCCATTTACATAGATCTCATACAAGAAAATTGTACTCTCATCATATGACTACAGCTTTCTCCTTATATCTTCAACAATCTGTTCTTCCAATTCATGACAACATTACTTATCTTATCATATATATCCAAGCATATATACATGTAGATCATTATCAGTATATCTCAATCATGCATTTTATCCCAAAGTAGAACAATCGCTTCCAGACAAACACCCATCGAATCCACCATAGTTACTCAATGGATTTTAAAACCAGACGCATACCATTTCAGTCTAAGGCAATCACTCCATGACCATCATCTTACTGTCCTCATTATAAATCATCATCAGAATTATGAGATCTTATATCTTTCCTGTTTTTTTTTTCTCTGCACTTTAATTTTTCTTTGATTGAACACAATGCATTTTTTTTTTCATTATTGACAGAAGGGTTTTAGCCCTTATCTTATCAACACAAACTGACGGGTTTGAGCCCATTTCTTTCCTTCCTCAAGAGATATTGCCAAAGTATCTTAACGTTTTCTTTGACAGTATACTCTGTTTTTGGAATCAAGCCTGGTTTTATGCCAACATACAACCTCTTTTTTTTTTCTTTCTGATGATGATAGACAACAAAGACAGTAACAGATTATCAACCAGAACACTACCTTTCAACTGAACTGATAGCATAACAAGTAAACAACCCACATGAGCAACAATGCCAAAATTCAGATGAGCATTTGAACAAAGAAGACGAGTACTACTAGGTGACAACATCATGAAACAGAATACCAACTATATTCTACATGACATATGCCAGAATATACACAGAACAGATACGTATGCAGCATACCATGAAAGAACAGCATGTCAAGAATATAAAGAAAACCAAGCCATTCTGATTAAAGTACACCCTTCCTGATGATAACTAAGCTATATAGGATATCTCAACCTAAGCATATAACGCATATTAACTGATATAGACAGAGAGTATAGAATCATACATCATATCCCTCAAGAGAGCAGAACATCACAGATTTATCTTCATCCACCTCTGACACAGAAAAGACTCCAAGTTTCTTCCTGCACGGAACAAAGAGCTTCTCAGTCAAAGGTTTTGTCAAAATGTCTGCAACTTGTTCAGATGAAGGTACATAGTTAACTAGAACATGTCCCGAATTAACTTTCTCCCTAACAAAAAACATGTCAATCTCAACATGTTTCATTTTGGAGTGCTGAATAGGATTTTCCGTAATGGCAGCAGCACTTGTACTGTCTGTCCACACCGTAGGAATCGAGGATAGTTGAAGACCCATCTCCAAAAGTAGTGACTTCACCCACATGAGTTCACATACAGCATTTGCAATCGCCCTAAACTCAGCTTCCGCACTTGACCTTGCCACTACTGACTGTTTCTTTGAACTCCAGATTATTGGATTACCATTCAGCAATAGGTAATGTCCTGATATCGATTTCCTATCTGAAATGTCTCCACCCCAATCTGCATCAGTATAAGAAGTTAACGAAATGTCATTAACAGGAAATGAATTGTTGCGAAACATGATACCATGATCTAAGGTTCCTTTCAAATACCGAACCACATGTAACACTGCTTTCCAATGTCCAAGAGATGGAGTCTGCATATACTGGTTGAGTTTGTTGACAGCAAAGTTGATATCAGGTCTCGTGACACAGATGTGTTGTAATGCCCCAATTGTACTCCTATATAAAGTCACATCATCAAAACTTTCCTCACATGTAACAACACCTGTCTTTGATAAGCAAGTGCCAGTCATCGGTGTTGGAAATACAGTAGCATCATTCAATCCTAACCGAAGTATCAAATCTTGAACATATTTCTTTTGATTTAACAACAAAAAATTATCTGTAGTAGTTACCTCCATACCCAAGAAGTAGCTAATACTGCCTAGATCCTTGAGTTTGAACTCAGAATTAATCACTTGTATTACCTTAGCAACCTCAGACTGAGATGGACCTGTCACCACTATATCATCTACATAAACTAGTAAGAAAACAGAACCTGCATTAGTATGTTTTATGAAGAGGCAACTATCGGCCACAGACGCCTGAAACTGTAAGGATTTTAGAAGAAAACATCTAAGCTTTTCAAACCAAGCTCTAGGAGCTTGTTTTAAACCATACAATGCTTTTGACAATCTGCACACAAGAGGAGTATCAGAATCTGTTTTAATTTCAAACCCGGGCGGCTGCACCATATAAACTTCCTCCATTAACTCACCATGTAAAAAAGCATTGTTAATATCTATTTGTCTTAGATTCCATTTATGTGATAAAGCCAAAGACAAAACAATCCTAACAGTTGCAGATTTAACTACAGGACTAAAAGTTTCTTGAAAATTGAAACCTGGTTTTTGGGAGAATCCTTTAGCAACTAGTCTTGCTTTATAACGAGCAATCGATCCATCAGCATGTCTCTTGATCTTGAACAACCATTTACATCCAATTGGAGTCCTGCCTGAAGAAAGATCAACTACAGACCATGTGTTGTTTTGCTGAAGTGCCGAGTACTCTTCATCAATCGCAGCCTTCCAATGAGGACTTCTAAGTGCCTGATGTACAGATTTGGGTTCCTCCTGAAGTAATACATCAAAATCATTAGCAGATGTAAGCAAAGCATGTAGAGAAGCAGGTTGACCAGTCTGCAACTGAGTCTTCGACCTTGTCATCATAGAGTGAACATTATTGGACTTGGCCAAAGCAGGAGAAGAAGAAATAACAGAATCAGATACACTTGGAAAAGCAGGAACTAGAGATGAGTTTCTTAGCATATAAGTAATCGTAGGAATGGACTCAGATGGAGACCCAGCTGTAGGAGCAGGTGTAGGAGAAGAAACATGAATATCATGAATCTGTCTAACAGAATTGTCTACAATAGTTGGACTTGAGCAGTCCAAATCATTCAGACGATGATTAGTGGAAATAGGAACTGCACGAGTAGAAGAAACATCATTAGTAGCAGACATAACAGGTAAAACAGGTGAAGATGCTGATGAATTCCTAGTAGTAGTAGGAGGAGTAATATCAGGAAAAGATGCAGCACCAAGACCAGAACCAGATCCATTGCCAACATCCTGCATATCACACTCAGCAAACTTAGAGTCACACAGAATAAAAAACGGAAGAGAAGTGTAATTCTGAGTTGGATGAGATGAAATACTAAAACTACCTTTCTTGTCCGCAAATGGAAAGACCTGCTCATGGAACACAACATTCCTAGTAGTATATACTCTACCCGTAGCAGACAGACATTTGTAACCATGATATTTTGAGCAATATCCCAAGAACACACACGGTTCAGATCTCATAGCTAATTTGTGTTTGTTGTACGGTCTCAAATGAGGGAAGCATAAACATCCAAACACTCTAAGAAACCCATAGTCAGGAGAAATTTTAAACAGCTTTTCATGAGGTGATAATTTGGCCAAGCTATAAGATGGTAACCTGTTAATGAGGAAGGTGGCTGTGAAGAATGCATCGATCCAGTAATGCAGCGGAACAGAAGCTTGAGCGAGGAGAGTTAGACCCAGTTCAACTATGTGCCTATGCTTTCTCTCCACAATGCCGTTCTGTTCAGAAGAATATGGACATGTGATCCTGTGCACAATGCCAAACGAAGACAGATATGATGACATGAAGGCGAATTCTCCACCCCCATCAGTTTGGACAGCTTTAAGAGAGTGCCCAAGTTGCTTCTCCGCAAGCCTGTGAAACTCTACAAAACACTTGGAAGCATCACTCTTTTGTTTTAAAAAATAAATCCAGGTATACCTGCTAAACGCATCCACAATACTCATGTAATATCGATGTCCATTAGAAGCACACGCTGCAGGTCCCCACAAATCCACCTGTACAAGCTCAAGAGGATAAGAGTAAACTATTGATGATGAATGAAAAGGTTGTTTTTGCTCTTTCCAACAGCACAAGCCGAGCATTGTAACGTAGAATGAGACATAGGATGATTATGCATTCGCAAGAAATTTAACAGAATTTTATTAGAAGGATGTCCTAGTCTCAAGTGCCACATTTGTGCCGAATCCTTTGTGCTCAGAGTAGATACAAAGCATTCAAATTCTTTGTTGTCAATAGGATCAGAACATATGACACCAGAGCTGGGAGTATCAGAAGCAGAATCAATACGTATTGAAATGGTATTACATTCTATAGAATCAGAACAGATAGTATCAGAAATGGTGTTGCTTTTAACATAATCGGAACATAAGAAATCAGAGTCATACTCAACACAATCAGATTTATTCATGCAGATCATCTTTTTGATACCAGATGTTTTATTACAATCACCTAAGACAGAATTTTCAGCAACATAAACTCTAGATGGTAAAACATGAGCATAACTATCAGACTTAACAGACGAACACTTATTTAGTTTGGACAGATCTAATTTGTAAAGACCAGAACTTTCAAAACCTCTTAGCAGTACTTCTCTAGTTTGAGAATCCCTAATGATGCAATGAGACGCATGAAACTCGAAGAAGACGTTGTTATCCCTGGCAAACTGTGACACAGATAACAAATTTTTAGTTACGGATGGAGTATATAACATGTTATGTAAAACAAGAGGTCTAGAATAAGAGCCATTTGAATTTAAGGCAGCAGGTATAACACCAGAACCTATAGCAGATATATCTAAGGATGAACCATTGCCTACTATTACTTTACCTTGGCCATTATACGGAAGACATGCATTGTATAATGGAGGGACAGCATTGGTTAAATGATTCGTCGCACCTGAATCCGGAATCCAGCTTGAATCATTTTGTACCACTGGAGCAATTGACGCCATATTTGCCTGAGCATTGCTCAATACAGATTGAGTATCCACAGATTGGTTGAAACTTGCCACTGAAGGAGCATACTGTGATGAAGGAAACGAGTTGTGAGAAGGAACATGGAACTGGTGAAATTGAGGTGACTGTATAGGCATGGGATACTGAGCATACGCCATGGGTGAATACATCATTTGTGATGATAGATGCGGCACAAAAGCAGGAGAGACCAAGTTGTTATTGAAGTGTTGAGGCTGATTGTAATGTGCTTGAGGTATTGGAGGTGATGGCATTGGAGCTGATGGAAAAGATGGAGCTGTATGTCCTGACGAAGCTGCAGAATAAGAAGGCACAGTAGAACCAGTCTCACAAGGATCATCCCACTGAGCTGAAGCTATGTTGACAGAAGGAGAGTTCGAGCTTCCTGGATCAGTAACCCCTGTGAAGTTGACATTAAACCTGTGATAGCAGCGGTGTACAAGGTGTCCAAACTTTCCACACAGCTGACATTGAGGCCTATTGCTACCGTAACCTCTTCCTCTACCCCTACCTCTGCCATTATTAAACTGCTGAGGTTGTGTAGAAGAAGGCATCATCTGTGACTGGAAGTTATTATCACCTATGTTCGACGAAGTATTACCAGTCATAGAGCCAGTTTTCGCATCTTCATTCCCAGACCGATCAGAATTTGATTTCATTCCAGTAGAGGAGCCATTACTTACAGCCACATTAGCCGTAAGATTAGCATCAAACAGCAAATCTACTTGCCTAGCCTCCGCATCCAATAAAACTGAGCTAATAGATGCAATATCATATGGATTACGGCTAGCATGGATGACAGACACAACACTATCAAACTGACCTTTGACGCCATTGAGGATTATAGATATCTGCTGCATTTCCTCAATCGGATGACCGCAGCTTGCTAGACTGTCACAGGCCGATTGAATGCAGGTAAGGTAATCGCGCATGCTCTGTCATATAGGTGCATGATCCTGGTTGTGGATGAAGAGGAGAAGTCTCTATGCAATTTCTGCCAAATCGATGCAACAGACATGCAGCCAATCAATCCACGACTTACCTGAGATGTCACAGAAGCAAGCATCCATGATGCAAGGGAGCTGTCTTTCTGTACATACTTGAGGTAATCTGGATTTGGTTCATCCTCTCCATCAGGACCTTGAATGCGCGGCTGAATTGTATGATTTCCATACAGATGTGACTCCAGATTGTAGCCACGAACAGCTAGAAGAACCTGCTGGCGCCAGGATTGAAAGTTTTCCTCCCCTTCCAATTGGCAAACCTTTTTATTGAAAAATGAAGCAGATATTTCTTCCATTGCATTTATCAGAAACAGATATCAACAGAATATAGAATTCTAACAGAATCGCAGCAAACAGCCTTCACAGAGTCACAGAATCATAGAAATCAATTCAGCGATTTCGCTTCACATAATCGCCGCACTATACACAGAGTACCAGCTAGAACAGAGTCGCAACAATCAGAACAGAATAGGCAGAGTCTCACCTTGCGCAGGCCACCGGATTACAGCAGCTCTGATACCATGATAGGAAACTCAAAATATACTAAGAAAATCAGAAAGAAGACTTACTTGATTATAAAGAAACGAAATCTTGCATTTCATCAAGTTAGTTAAAGTCGGTATACACAGTCTCTATTTATAGACATGGAGAATTGGAAAATTACATCTCGGTCCTCAGATATTTGCAGATCAGTCCTTCATCTATATGTAATCATACATATATCCTAACACCAAGCAATCTCCCCAATCGAAGAATAGCGAAACACCGCATTCAACAAAATCGAATCAATCCTCCAAGCGAAATCCGTTTGCCGAATGTGGTTGATAATGTTCATGGAGTCCGTCTCAATGATGACCCGGGTCCAACCCTTGTCGATGGCAAGTTGGACCCCTTGTGCTACCGCCTCCGCTTCAATTTCGTCCGCCGATCCCGCAAGGAGCACCCCCACGGAACCCCCACACACGGCTCCCTCGCAATCCCGCGCAATAACACCAAAACCACCTTGTAAAGAGTTGGTCGCCCAAGCCCCGTCGCAATTGATCTTGATGATCCCAAAGGGCGGACCGATCCACGGCATAAACTGCCGATGGGCTCGAGCATGAGGCTTTGCCGAACCCAACTCAGCCAGTGTGCGATTAACCTCGATGTGGATCGCCGTCGAGAGAGGATGGACGCTTTCGAACACGAGCTTGCACCTAGCTTTCCAAATTGCCTACGCAACCACCATGAGGTTACGCCAAACCTTTGCTCTCGCCTTCCCACGGTCGCCCGTGAAGTTAGTGACCATGGATAACCACGCCACGACCGAGACCTCACCAATATCCAAGTCCGATCTGTCGGCATAGCTTGACCAAACCTGCCTTCCACACGGACAACCAAATAAGAAATGTTCCCTAGTTTCAAAAACAAGGAAAATCGAGCAAAGACCATCCACATTAGCACGTCTCCTCAACAAGGACTCTCCGGTCGGGAGAACATCGTTGGCTAACTTCCACATAAAGGCTTTTATCTTAGGCCAAACATTTTCCGACCAAATCGCCTTCCATACCGACGGAAGCATCGACCTCTGACCCGAGTTGGTGTCGACTAATCCTCTTCTCCGAACCTGTTTCTCATGAATAGCATGGTAAGCGGATTTGACGGTGATAGCTCCGCTCCTCGAGTGTGGCCATCTATGCGAGTCTGGGGCGAGTGCAAGAGGGATAGGGACCTGTAAGACAGCCGTAACGTCATCCGGGTGAACCGCCTCGCGAATCGAATCCTCGACCCACACTCTGCCGTGAGGGTTGATCCAAGAAGCGACCCTTTGAGACGGCAGCTATTCATCCTCCACCAGAGGCCGAAGCCTACCTGTTTGAATGTTCGGCACCCACGAATCCACGAAAGGGCGTATGGACCTCCCGTCACCAAGGGCCCACACTCCCTCCTCGATTAGCACGTCCCTACCCTCAAGGAGGCTTGACCAAGCCCAAGAAGCCCTCCCTCCCGCCGAAGCCTGCAGGAATGAGGAGTTTGGGAAGTAAAGCCCCTTGAGGAATCTGACCCAAAGAGCATCCGGTTCGCGGGTGATACGAGATGCCATGTTTGCGAGAATCGCCCGGTTAAACTGGTCAATATCCCTGAATCCGTACCCCCCAACCGACTTGGCGGAGGTCATCGAGGCCCAGTTTTTCCAATGAATCTTCTTGTGACCCTCCCTAGATCCCCACCAGAAGCGTGCCATGAGGCTATTGACCTCATTGCACCAAGTGGTCGGAATCCTGAAAATGTGCATGACGTAAGTAGGGATAGCACTAAGAACCGATTTTAAGAGTACCTCCTTCCCCGCGTGATTCAGGAGCTTATTCCGCCAACACTGGATTTTGTCCCGAACCCTCTCCTTAAGGTAGTTAAGAGCTTCCCTCTTTGAACGTCCCCAAACAGTCGGGAGGCCTAGGTAGAAGCCCGGGTTCGCAGAAGGCTCTACCCCAAATAGACCCGATATACTCCTCTTAAACGCATCATGAGCACCCGAGTTGAAATAAAGAGACGATTTGTGGAAATTGATCTTCTGTTCTGATGCCCGGCAATAGTCACCAAGAGTGCACTTAAAGCTCGATGCTTGGGCCAACGAGCCTTTCAGAAAGAAAATCGAGTCATCCGCGAAGAGTAGGTGTTGGATCTCCGGACATGACCTACTCGGGCGGATGCCTCTAAACACTCCCTTCGACACCTGATCATCTAGAAGTCTAGAAAGGACGTCAGCGACCAATATAAAAAGATAAGGTGAGAGAGGATCACCCTGTCTAAGACCCCTTGATGGGCGTATCATGTCCGAGCGGTCACCATTGATCAAAACTTTGTATGTGACCGAAGAGACACAAGCCTTGATCCATGAAATCCATTGTCGTTGAAGCCCCTTTGTTTCAAGCTCGCTAGTAGGAAATCCCATTCAACCCGATCATAAGCCTTCTGCATATCGATCTTTAGAGCACATTCTGACCTCCCCGAGGTCGTTCTTGGCTTGCCTCTTGTCTTCAGGTAATGGAACATCTCGTGAGCTATAATAATGCTGTCCTGTATACGTCTCCCTGAAACAAACGCACTTTGAAACGGGGTGACCAGTTCTGGCAAATAGGTTTTTAATCTATTCGCTAGAACCTTAGAAATAACTTTGTAGCCAAAGTTGCACAGGCTAATAGGCCTGAAGTCGGACGCACAAACCTGGCTAGAAATTTTAGGAATCAATGTAATATGGGTTTGGTTAAGAAAAGAAGGCATGATACCTGTCGCAAGGAAGGCGTTAACCGAAGTGAGCAAGTCCGATCCGATCGTGGCCCAACTCTTTTGGTAAAACGTGCCCGAGAAGCCGTCCGGACCTGGTGCCCTCGAACCCCCCATATGAAAACAAGCCCTCCTAACCTCCTCAAGGGTAGCCAAAGCCGTGAGATTATCATTCATATATGAGGTGATCGTGTTCGGCACACAAGCAATAACCTGATCGAAAGCACTCGAGTCGTCCCCGACCACTCTCTCCGAGGTAAATAGGTTCGAAAAGAACCCATGCAACTCAGTTTTTATTCTCTTGTCACCCTCAATCCAAACCCCATTTGCATCTCTAAGCCGAATGACCTTGTTCCGCCTCCTTCTAGACATAGTGGTTTGGTGGAAGAACCTCGTGTTCGTATCCCCGTTGCCCAACCACTTGATTCTCGACCTTTGCTTCCAAAATATCTCTTCCCGTTTCCAAAGGGCGTGAAGCTTAGATTTAAGCGCACGTTCCTCATCCATGTCCCCCCTAGAAAGATTGTTGGCCGAAATGAATCTAAGGGCCGCTTTGACTTTAGCCATCTCCACGAGGTTGTGCTTGAATTCTTTAGAGCTCCATTCGGTCAAAGCGAGCCTACATCTGTCCAGTTTTGTTTTTAGTTCGATACCATGGATCATAGGGCCCCCTCTTTGCCAAGCCGAGCTAATGACGTCTCGGCATTCTTCTTTCTCCAACCACATATCCTCAAATCTAAACTGTCTCTTCCCTTTTAGCCCTTCACGCCTAAGATGAATCAAAATAGGTGCATGGTCAGACCCGATCATAAGCCCGTGAATACATTGTGCCGATGGAAAAAGAGCAAGCCATTCCGGGTTCGCAATAGCCCTATCCAACCTTTCTCTTATCCTATCATCCCCTCTCCGGTTGTTGCTCCAAGTAAAGATCGGTCCATTGTAGCCCAAGTCCTCGAGGTTAAGGTCGTCTAAGAGAGTGTTGAAACCGTCAATTTTCCTTTGTTCCTTACGGCCACCCCCTCTTTCTCCCACTGATGAGAAATATCATTGAAGTCGCCGATGCAAACCCACGGGTCCGCCCTATTCACCCCCATAACCTTTAACTCCGCCCAATTGAGACACCTCCTGGCGTATACTGAGTCACCATAGACCCAAGTAATACGCATCATGCCTCTAAACTCCGCACTCAGAACAGTCGTATCAAAGAAATTTTTGTTACTCGAAAGAACTTGGAGGTTTACCTCTTTAGTCCACCAAAGAGCCAAACCCCCACTTGCACCAATTGGTTGGAAATACGCAGCAAAGTCCATACCAACCTCCCGTCTTACTCTCTCACAGTGGGCTTCATTCTTCTTTGTCTCCATGAGCAAGACAATGGTCGGATGAGAGCCCCTCACTAGGTCTTTTAGGTGACGAATTGTCAAGGGAGACCCTAACCCTTGACAATTCCAGGTTAGGTAGATCATTGTGAGCCAGTGGCTGTCGATTGACAGCCACCGGACCGTTTCGCCTTCTCCGATTGCCTTGTGTTCCTTCCTCCCATTTTCCTTTCCCCGATCTGCCCTACACCCTGCCCTTGGTCTAACCCTTGACTGCCATCTCCAAAACAAATCATCCCCCCATTTGCCAAAACTGAGGGTCCGCTACGGGTCTTCCTTTTTTTGACCGACCCTCCAATGTTTGAAACTTCGCCTTTCCTTTTTGCCTCAGTCGGAAACGAGATCGCCCCCAACCAGTTCAGATTACCTACCCCATCGTGCATTCCATCACCACTCTGCATATCTGCCATTGTGACCCGAGCCTGCTTAACCTCCAAGCCCTGGTCCAAGGCCCTTGGAATGCCCAGGATCTCAGCAGCTCCCTTGATAGAGGCTGTCCGAGATGATCCCACTTATGTGCTAACCGAGACCATCTCAGTACCCTCCATACCTGTTTCACCGACCTCATTCTGTTCCATTTCCTTGACTGATCCCTCTCTCAGATGGTCCCCTAACAGCTGACCCTTGGTAGGTAGCTCCCCATACAACACCGCATTTCTGTCGAAAATGCTTGGCCCGTGGGATTCCGATTGAATAGGAGATAGTGGAGTGGCTGTCTCTAAAATTCTCTGGATCTCTGATTGGGGTAGCTCCCCTTCCTCGACCAACTCCCCAACAAACGTTTCCTTGGTCGCCAAGTCTTGTGTCTGTCGCTGGTCCTTCTCCGAAATTTGGGCATTGGCACCGGGATCCAGTCTGTTTAGGGAGTCATCTTGATCATGGAGTTTTCCAGCCTCTGTTGGGTGAATCCTAGCAGGAGGACCATTGTTGGAGAAGGAGCTCGAAGCGTGACTTCTCTGATCACCCCATGTCCTCCATCCGGATCGCCCCGCTTGACTAGGTGCTATGTGTGTTCCCCTGCTGACAGAGCCGTGATTGTTTCTAGCCCCTTGTTGCTGCATCAGTTGTGTCCAAGACTTCAACCGTGGGTCTCTGGAGTTGGCCTGCCGTGCACCACCCCTCACACAGACCAAGCGGCTGTTAGTCTTAGGACGTTCACATGTTGTCCAAGGTCCGTACAATGGAGAGTCATCCGTAGGATCTGCCACGACCGGTTCAGTGCACGACTTAGAAGAGTGCCCAATAACCCCACACCCATAGCATAAGTCTGAAAGTCTTTCATACCTAACCGATGCCCATTTCTCGTTTCCACTTGAATCCAACCATTTGAAACGCGGCATCAAGGGAGAACCCGCATTCACATCCACCTGAACTCTCAAGAAATTCCTTTGCTTCATGATTCTATCCTCTTCCAATTTCAAACACACACTGATACTGTCTCCAATGCATTTAGCATTCGTCTTGTTTAACATCTCAAGGCTAAGGCCGTGAATTTGGACCCAAACCTGCAGTCTAGAAAATTCAACATCCGCAACAGATTTATTGACCGGGCATGATCTAATATTCAGACAATGACCATGAATCGTCCAAGGGGATAGATCAATAATCTGTTCCTTATCCTTCAAGCGAGTAAAATCAAAGACAAGAGTAGATTCATTCTCCTCAGCGATCGAAACCGATCCAAACCTAGCCCAAGCTTCTCTAAGCACATTCATGACAACATTATTCTTAATGTGCCTATCAGATATCATCATTCCAAGAGCTCTATTCTCAGGCCCTATATCCACACCTAGGTTCCCCGAAGGCACCAAACTCAGAAGAGACATACCCGGGGCGGCTTCACCGCGAGAATTGGACTGAGCCATAGGCACCACGGATCGGACGAGCTCACTACAGAATCAACCACCTGCAAACAAGAGGAAGACACGATAGAAGGAAAGAACAGGGAAGGGTCGGGAATTACAGTGAATGGTCGATCAGGCGGCGCGGGCACAGGCCAATTGGAAGCGGTCGCCAATTGGAGACAGACGCCAAGAGGAAGCAAACGCCAATTGGTTGCGGGGACCCTCGCTGGTCAAACCAACAAGTTTGTCAAAGGAAGGAATGGCGATTGAGGAGGCAGGGACAGTCGATCAAACGATCGATTTTCCAGGGGAAAGGGCCGAGCAGACACCGCGAGCTGACGAGCAAGGAACGAGCAATGAACAGATAGCTGAGCTGAAGGCGGCGCACGACAAACTCCCAGCTGGTGTTCTCCTCGGAAAATTGCGACTCCGATTCTAGGGCACAGAATCAGGAGAAGCGCGTCAGACGAACGCGCGCGAGTACTTTGTTTTATATTATTTGAGAATTGAGTCCCTGTTCCCACTTTTTTTTTTTACTTAGTATATACATAAAATAGCGGTAGTTATATATTATTCACTATTACACACTTTTTAGCTGCTTTAATAAAAAAGGTTCTCAATAAATTTATAAATTAGGACATCAACTAAATGAAGTTTTGACAGTCAAGATTGTGTCAAGTAGAGGTGACAAATCATGCGTACGTGCGTGTTATCGTGTATATCAATACGTTTATCGTGTGACACTTACTAAACACGAACATGCACGAAAAGTTTATCGTGTCATATTCATCAACACGAACACGACACACAATTTTTCGTGCGCGCTCACATCGTGTTATCGTGTTGTCTTAAGTTAGTCAATTATATCTTCACATGTGATAATTATAAGAAAATTTCAAAATAACGAATTGGTAATAGTAAGAATTATCAATTCAAACATAAGATTTCACAACTCTTTAATGTATAATTGACATACTCTAGAAATTAAATATCTAAGTAGACTTTAAAAAACTATTAAATAAGATTTATTTTAAAAAAGTATTAAATAAAATAAATTTTCAAGTCCAAATTTATAGTTGGCAAAAAAAAGTTCAATGTTATCGTATGTGTCGTGTTATGATACATAAACACGAATACGACACGAATTTTTTTTTCGTGTTATCGTTCTGTCATATGGTTCCATAAACACGATTTTTTCGTGTGTTTCCTTGTCGTATTTCGTAAATAATTGTCAGACCTAGTGTGAAACCCATCAAATGTAATGGGCTAAATATGGCTAAACTTAACCCACATCCGAAAGCACAATATCAGAAACCACTGCACCTAAAAAAGCACAATCAGGCATCCATGAGGCTGAAAAAGCACCTGAGGAACACCCCACTTATAAAGGTACTCACCTTAGTGAAGATGACGAAATCTTGGACAGGGTTGCCGAGTTGGAAGAGTTGGCGGACCGAGCTCCATCAGTAGATGTACCACAAGAAAGTAAGGAGAGCAATTGGGAATCAGATGTGAAAGTGGAGAGCACAAACAATTCTGACACAAGTGTGAATGTGGAACAACCACTTAGGGGGAATGAAAATGCCGTACAAGAAGATGTGGATTTTGAGAGTGATGATCTGAGAACTCTGTGTGGATTTGAAAATGAAGATTAGAGGAGGTCTAGAATGCCTGAATATGATGCAGACGACGAATCCGTCCAGGAACCGACACTTGGTTTAACATTCCCATCAATGGTATCCCTAAGGAATTGCATTCGCAATTGGAGTGTACAAAATGGGGGTGGAAATTAAATGGGTGAAGAATGACCCAACTAGAGTTTTAGTTGAGTGCAACGAGGGCTGCGATTGAAAGTTGTATGGGTCGAAGGTCGGGGATGAAGAGACATACAGAATTAAAAAGTTGATGGGGACACACGTTTGTCCTAGGATCCATAAGTCAACCCAAATTGCAACTGAGTGGATAGTTGATAGATACATCCACAAGTGAAGTGTTGATTCTACCATGTCATAGAAGGTTATTGTTGGGGACAACATGAAGAACTTCAGTATAGAGGTCAATCAGTACAAGATTCGGCTGACCCATAAAAGAGAATTGGAAATGTTGCATGGAGTGTCAGCCAAGCAGTTCGAGAGACTACGAGATTATGTCGAGGCCTTATTGAAGTTCAACCCTGGGTCTACTGCGGTTATTGCTGTTGACCAGATTGGTACATCCTTAACACCCATTTTCCAAAGATTTTATGTGAAGTTCAAGGCGATGCACAAGGGGTTTCTTCATGGTTGTAGACCGTTTTCAAAGATATAAATGTAGGAAGTTGGTGTCATTTTGTGGTATTGTATGTGTTAGACGGAAACAAGACTTGCAACATGTTGCATTTTGGTATATGTTAGATTTTGAAACATGTTGAAACATACATCTTTTGATTTAGTCTTACGTATTTGAAGGCTTGTGGTTATACCAACATCAATCTGTTCAAATGGTGCTGGATGAAAACTGCTTACTTTCACAAACTTTAGGGGGAAATATTAAAAAAGTTCAATAAATTAAGGGGGGGGGGACTTATTCCACCTGGAAAATTTCAAGAATACCGAACTTTCATTGAAGAATCAAAAAGAGTTTCATACCACAACATTGCATACTCCATAACGCACTTCTTACATGATGCATAACAAATACACTAAAAAAACCTACATTACATCGTCAAGAACACAACTAAGATGAACAATAAAGTCATCAACAAACATTCGATAAATTTGTATTTTTCGACGATAGTCTTCGAGCTCAATGGTTGCATTCTCGTACAAAGCCAGTAAATTTGGCAGAGCACTACCACAACAACTGCATTTATCAACCTCTTGTTCTTCAACATCCACCCAGAAAAAACCACATCCTGGATTCTCACTATTCTAAAGAAAAAAACCATATACATAACGAACCCTAGAATCAACTTCAAAATTTAAGGAACTTAACTAAATCGGGTTTCAATCAAACCTTGAAGTGAGGACAACCCCAAAATGCACGTCCATAGTTCTTGGGGGTTCGGGACATTCTCAAATGAGGTGATAATCCGCAATTACATTGGTGAATACTTGAAAATTATACCTTTGAGGAAGATTACCTCGACATTGCCGCGAGAATCACCTCAGTACCGTGAGAATCAACTACCTTTGAAGAATCCTAGGTTTCAGTTGTTTTTCATCAAAGGAGTGGGTTGTAATTCAAAACCTCCAATATGTAAAGTTACGTAGTTGTATAGAGTGAAAGGAGATCAATTTTGTCATTTCCAAATTTGGGACCGCACGTGACCTGCACATGTGCCCTAAACCGTCTGAAAATAACAGAAATATGACAGAATGGAGGAAATTTTCATCTTGTCCAAACATTAGGACTAAAATTTTAAACAGTAAGGTGAGATCTTAAATTCAGCCCAAACTTTAGGGGGACACTCGTATTTTCCCTAATAAAAATGTTCATATATAAATAAATATATTTTACCCTAATAGAAATTCCTATTTGTTTATTTACATTTATTATTCTTAATTTTTTTAACTTTTATAAATTATTTTTTATTTTATTTTTTGAAAAAATAAAATAAATTTTTTTATTTTTATTTGAAATTTTTATATTTTTATTATTTAAATTAAATATTATATTATATATATATACGCGACAATGACATGGTGATTACATGGATCATTTAACATAAAAATGTAACGGAAGACTAACGAAGATACTAATGGCCCGTTCGTTTGCAGGAATGGCCACGGATTTGGGCTTACGGATTCCGTAAGCACATGTTCGTTTGATGGAATTGGCCATTCCTTGCTTGTGGATTCCGTGCGGTCCGGGCTTAGGTAATCTGGGTAAAAACCTCGGATTTCCTAAGCCCACACGGGTCGGAATCCGGAATCAGCTGCCAAATGACTGAATTGCCCTCACCTTTTTGGAGAAATTACGAGCGTGCCATCGACAGATTCTGGATTGACAGCTTCCTTCTCTGCAACCGAACTGCGCAGATCTTCAATCCGAATCTCAGTCAGGAATGGCAGGTAGCATCCTAGTCACCGGCGGCTCCGGCTACATTGGCAGCCACACTGTCCTCCAGCTCCTCCTCGGCGGCTTCAAGGCCGTCGTCGTTGACAATCTTGATAACTCCTCGGAGATCGCTCTTCACAGAGTCAAGGAGCTTGCCGGCGAGCATGCCAACAATCTCTCTTTCCACAAGGTGTGCCAGCTCAGCTCTTACGGTTAACTCGATCCATTGCTTCTTCGATCTCTTTGCTTCTCCTTAGATCAATGATCGGGTCGTGGTTCTGATCTGATTATTTCAGAAACTTTTCGTCTGATCTCGTTGTCTGCATCTCTTGCTGACGATCCATGAGGCGTGAATTTCATAACGTATAGTTAGTTTAGAAAGGTTGCAGGTTATGACAGCAATGGCAGATTTATAAGAAAGAATTTCCGCAAATTCTGATGATTTTTCTATTGTATCTACCTCTTTGATTCCATTGTTAGAGTATTGTGTATGACATGGTGTGCAGAGATGACAAACACCTACCGCTGGTAGATGAAGCGGTTCGTAGTCTTCCCTGTGTCACGAGGAAGGATGTGCACAAGGCTCACAGTCTGTTCTTCACTAAGGAGAAAAGTGTCCTGACATTTTTTGGGATGGCGTCTGCCAACCGGCTGGAGTGGTTGCGGGCAATTAAGATGTAGATTTATCATAGTTTCATCGGATCGACATGTATGTATAATTTTGATTAAGGACAAACCCACATTTTGTATAATGTATGTGGTGACTAACAACATTTTGTATTATGTATGTAAGATGTATTATGTATGTGGTCATGTTTACATTCTTTATTTTTTTTAAATATAATTAATAAATTGGTCTTTTTAAAAAAATTAAAAAAAAAAATCGTTTTTAATTTTTTTTTTTAAAATAAACGTTTTTAATATTTTTAAGTTTTATAATTAATTAATACAAATTATTTTTATTATATACTATACATATACAAAGAGGGGCAAATATGTCATTTTACCACATTCCATTCCTTTTCCGTACACAATTCCACCAAAGAAACAACATAATTCCTTATTCCGTTCTATTCAATTCCACCAAAAAAACTTCATATTCTTAACTCCTATTCCTTATTCCCAATTCCTATTCCGTATTCCGTATTCCGAATTCCGAATTCCGTCAAACAAACGCACCGTAAAGGACAACATTCTTAAACATAGGGTACCATACATTAACCTAAAAATTCTTAAAGTACACTACAGGAGAGAGGGGCGTTACTGTTAGGATGTATGAAGATTGTAGGTTGCTTAGCCTACAAGTTACTACCTTGTTGGTCAAGGAACCGTATAGAAGATTGTAGAATTGTCTAGAATTAGTTAAGAATTAGTTAGCTAGAGTCTTTCTTCTTGTAAACCTATATAAATAGGATCAGCTAGGATGTAATATCTTAACTTTTGAATGATAGCTTACAAGCCAAGTAATTCTGTTATTTCTGTTTGTTCTTCATTTCCGATTTCTGGTTTTTCTTCTTCTTCTCTCTCAATTCAATCTAGTTTGATGTGAGATTACTAAAATGGTATCAGAGCTACTCTAATTCATTCAGAGGCGCTGCGATTGTCACAATCAGTCGGTGAATCTGCTCGACATCGAAGATCTTGTAAGAAGCTGAAGGTACTCTGTTTTCAATCCGAAAACTTATTCTGTGCTGTTTGATTACTGTCTGCTGTTAAAGAATCATCTGCTGCTTATATATGTTCCAATGGATGAGATAATACCTGCTTTCTTCAACAAGAGAATATGTCAGTTAACAGGAGAGGACAATTTTCAGTCCTGGAAACAGCAAGTGTTGTTAGCTGTTAGAGGACTAAATCTTGAAGGTTACCTGTTTGGAACACTGGTAGTTCCGCGACTTTTGGAAGACGAAGAAGGCAACAGGATTCCAAATCCTGAGTTTCCAAAGTACTCGCAGCAGGACAGCTCATTGGCGTCATGGCTTCTAGCCTCCATTGCGTCTCCAATCAGCAAAGGATTGGTCGGTTGTATGACAGCATCTGCGATATGGAACAGGCTGCACCAGAACTTCTCGTCATCGTCAACTACGAGGATCATGAGTCTATATGACAGACTCAAGGTTCGTAAACTTCTAAATCAGTCCATGAGAGATTATTTGACTGAAATACAGCTTACTTGCGATAGTCTATTGAGTTGTGGGCATCCAATAGAGGAGATGCAACAGATATCCATTATTTTGAATGGAGTAAAGGGACAGTATGACAGTGTAGTTGCTGTAATCCATGCTAGTCGAAATCCATACGATTTGGCTTCGATTTCCTCTGTGCTTCTTGATGCAGAAGCAAGGCAAAGAGATGCTATCTTTGATACATCTCTATCTGCAGCTAATGTGATAGGTAAAAATGTTGATGACAAGCCTATTCAGGTGGATTCTGGACAAGTCTCGGCAATGGATTCTGGACAGACACAGAGTCAGACGAGTTTCAATCAGCGAACACCAGATTATCAACCAAACAATACCTCGTATGGAAGAGGTAGAGGCAGAGGTCGTGGCTACTCCAACAACAAACCGCAATGCCAACTCTGCGGTAAGTTTGGACATCTGGTTAATCGATGTTATAATCGATTTAATGTACATTTCCAGGGAGTGACATCTACCTCGACTGAAAACATGAGTGCTAATCTGGTTTCTCAATGGAACGATGAAGATGATTCTTCTTATGTTAAGAATCAAAGTACAAATCAGTCGGTTGCTTCTGGTACTGGATATGGTGTTAACTCCCTCAGCATCTGTTCCTACTATGCATCCTATCTCTTATCCTCAGCATTTACCTACCTATCCTCAACATATATCTGCTCCTTATTCCCAACCAATGTTTCCTCCACCTATGTTTAATCAATACATGACCAATGCTGCTCCAATGTACTCTCCTATGCAATATACTCCACCGATGTATCAGCTCAATTCTGGTACACATACATCTGCATCTGCCCCTCCTGTTCAACAATGTCTAGCTGGTGGATATTCTGCAGCTCCAAGCGTGTCAGCTGCATCTGTTAACCTTGACAATCCGAGTCAAACTCACCTGGTCTCATCAACAACATCAGCTGGAATACACGCGGATAAAGCCTGGTATCCAGACTCGGGAGCCACCAATCATCTGTCAAATGGAATTCCCCCTGTCAATTCATCGCATTCTTATGCAGGCTCGGGTAAAGTACAAGTAGCAAATGGTAGTTACTTAGACATATGTAGCATTGGCACATCTGTTATAAACACTGCATCTAAGCCTCTGTTATTAAACAATCTCTTATACATACCACAGATTACTAAAAATTTGGTTTCTGTTTCGCAGTTTACCAAGGATAATAGGGTATACTTTGAGTTTCACAAAACTCATTGTCTGGTTCGGGACTCTGACACTCACCATGTTCTGCTGTGTGGACAGGAACATCAAGGCTTATATAGACTTGATTTTAGCTCGTTTAATAGTAATAATAATAATAGGAATGCTGTTGTTAATAAATCAGAATGTCTGTCTTCGTATGAAAGCTGTAATTCTTCTGCATTAATGAACTCGAGGATGTTGTGTAATGCAAATCAGTTGAAACTTTCTCCTATGATTTTACATCAAAGGCTTGGGCATCCTTCTCAACATGTGTTTTCTTTGGTGATTAAACATTCTAACTGGAATATGAATGCCCAAGTTCCTCATTGTACTGCTTGTGCTGTTGGCAAAAGCTGTAAAATGCCATTTTCTGAGTCTATGACAGAATACAGCATGCCCTTAGAACTGCTTGAAATGGATTTATGGGGACCATCTCCTGTTTCTTCAAATGGCAACTTGTATTATCTTAGTATTGTAGATGTTTGTTCGAGATATACGTGGATCTATTTTCTTAAGAAAAAGAGTGATGTCTCTATCTTCTTCCCGCAGTTTCACAGAGCAGTAGAGAATCAGCTTGGACACAAGATCAAAGCTGTACAAACAGATGGCGGTGGAGAATTCAAAGCATTAGCAGGATACCTCATTCAGTTTGGCATCAATCACAGGTTTACCTGTCCATATACGTCTGAGCAAAACGGTATTGTAGAAAGGAAACACAGACATATAGTTGAGATGGGTCTCACCTTAATGAAACAGGCTGCTCTTCCTTTTCAATACTGGACCGATGCCTTTTTCACATCAGTTTTCCTTATTAATAGGCTGCCTACGAAAGTTTTAAACAATATTTCACCTCATGAGAAGCTGTTTCTCAAAGTTCCTGATTATGAGTTTTTAAGAGTGTTTGGTTGCTTATGTTTTCCATTAATTCGTCCATTCAATAAACATAAAATGGATTACAGATCTACACCGTGTGTGTTCATTGGTTATTGTTCAAATCAGCATGGTTATAAATGTTTAGATGATGCTGGTCGTGTTTACATATCAAGACATGTTAAGTTCAATGAAAATGTGTTTCCTTTTGCTGACAAAAGTGGATCTTTTATGCAATCTGGTGCTGCTAAAAATACTGCTACGTCTCTTCCTTTCTTCTTACCTTTTAACTCGGCTTTGTGTGATGCTTTAGATGATGAGATGATGCATAATGAACCGTTACCTATACCTGTTCAGGTTAATCGTTCAGCTGATAGCATTCCTAATCTCTCGGGATGTGCTAGACAATCAGATTCTGATCCGTCTAATATGGTACCTACTCAACAACCAGTGGAACAGCTATCTGATGACAATGCAGGTAGTCATGATATTGGGGATACGATTTGTACTGATTTGGATGCTGCAAGTCAACTTCCTGTGAGGTATGTTCTCAGTGACTCTGAATTAGTTCAGTTTTCATCGGATGGTCATGCATTATCTCAACCAGCTATTGAAAGGGTGCATAGGTCCGACAATGTTCATGGTGTTCAGGTACCACCTACTAATTCTGTTTCTCCTCGTGTTAATAAGCACTCGATGCAGACCAGGTCCAAAACCAAGTCGTTGTCTGCTCTTACTTCTTCTCTTGTTGAGTCTGTGAACAATGATCATTTAGAACCTCAAGATATTCATGATGCTATGCAATCCAGTGTATGGTCTTCTGCAGTTCGTGATGAACTAAATGCTTTAATAAACAATGATACATGGAAATTGGTGTCATTACCTGGTGGTAGAATACCAATTGGATGTAAATGGCTGTTTAAGGTTAAAAGAAATTCAGATGGATCTATTGCTAGACACAAGGCTCGTTTAGTGGCTAAAGGGTTCTCACAAAAACCTGGTTTTGATTTTCAGGATACCTTTAGTCCGGTTGTCAAGGCACCAACTGTGAGGATTATACTTACCTTGGCTCTAACACACAAGTGGCAATTACGACAGGTTGATGTGAACAATGCATTTCTGCATGGAGAACTTTCTGAGGATGTTTACATGATACAGCCTCCTGGGTTTGAAAAGTGTGATCAGGAGGGAAATGTGTTGGTCTGCAAACTTAATAAAGCTCTGTATGGCCTAAAACAAGCTCCGAGAGCCTGGTTTGAAAGGTTAAAATGTTTTCTTTTAAACAGTCTTGGTTTTTCTGTATCGTTAGCTGACAATTGCTTGTTTGTTCAAAAGTCATCTGCAGGATCTGTTTTTCTTCTAGTTTACGTCGACGATATTGTCATAACTGGAAGTGATAAGGCTGGAATTGAAAGGGTTATTAACAGGATTAACAGTGAGTTTAAATTGAAAGACCTTGGATCTCTTAACTACTTTCTGGGGATGGATGTGCAGGTCCTGGATGATTGTCTATTGTTAGGACAAAAGAAGTACATTCTGGAGCTTATAGCGAAAGCAGGAGTAACCAATGCCTCAGCCTTGCCAACACCTATGTCTGGTAATTTTTTTAGCTCGAGTAGCTGAAGATCATGGTGAGTCTCCTCCTTCTGATGAGCATTTATATAGGAGTGTTTTAGGAGGTTTGCAGCATGTGTGTGTAACACGGCCTGATATTCATTTTGCGGTAAACAAACTGAGTCAATATATGCAACATCCTCTTATATATCATTGGAAAGCTGTGATTCGTGTTCTTAGGTATCTCAAAGGTACTCTTGATCATGGTTTATTGTTTCGTGCTAGTTCTGTTCCTTCGTCTGATGTTGTGTTAATCTCCTATGCAGATGCAGACTGGGGCAGTGATATGGTTGACAGGAAATCTGTGTCTGGTCATTATTTGTTACTTAATGGAAATCCAGTTGTTTGGAGCTCTAAAAAGCAGTCTGTAATCTCAAGATCGTCTGCTGAAGCTGAATACAGAGCTATTGCCAATGCCGTGTGTGAAATTATGTGGGTAGTAATCCTTGCTATCTGAACTAGATGTCAAGCTAACATCTGTACCTATAGTGTGGAGTGATAATACAGGTGATGTGGCCCTATCTGAAAACCCGATTCATCACTCTAAGATGAAGCACGTTGAGATAGATTTATGCTTTGTTCGTGAGAAAGTTCAAAATGGGCAAGTATTGGTTAACTATGTTCCAGCTACAGAGCAGGTTGCAGATATCTTGACAAAGCCTATCACAGAAAAGCAATTTGTTGTTTTCAGACAGAAACTTGGAGTAATGTCTTTCAAAGAGTTAATGTCCAGTTCTGAGGACAATCAGTATCAGTCTGTAAGTATTCATATTGATCAGTCTAGCAATATAATGGATAACTCTGATTTAGTTTAAGAGTAGGTGAAGATTAATTTTGTGTTTGATATCATGTTTCTCTTGATATGCTGAGTTTTCTGTCTTGATCTGCTGTTCTTGGTACGGTTTGATCTGGTTTTGTGTTTTTTGGTTGTTCTGCATCTACACATAGAACTCATACCTGTGATTAACATTACAGATCTCTGATTTTGTGCGCTTTCAGTTATCTTCTTGGGGATTGTTTCATCTGGGTGACGATTGTTTATGACAGCTTTAGCCTTGTTCACTCTTCCTTGCAATGTTGATGTTTGATCAATTTGGTAATTTCAGTGCATTTTTGTGTGTGTCGATTCATTCATTTGATCTCAGTTACCATGTGCATTAACAGTCATCTTTAATCTGACAAAGGGTGAAGTTTGAATCCAAAAATAACTCTACTCAAAGAAAACATTCAAGCAACTTTGAGTAGGTGTTTGAGGATGAAAAGATGGAGGGAAATGAAAACCTCCCAACTTCATTGGTAAGATAGAGGCACATGAAAACCTCTCTGTCAGATTGAGAAAAAAAGAGAGTGCAATGATCATCTCTCAATCAAGTAAAAAAAAAAAAAAGAAGAAAGTTGAACAATAGAAGAAGAGATGTCTGTTAATAGCATCGTGTATGATCTGATTGATCTAAGTTTGAATTGTCTGCATGATATGTTGTTGAAATTGTCTGAATTTTCAAAAGATCAGGTATTGAAAAGGTTGATCTGTTGAAGGCTTGGTTGTCAATAAACTGATTTGTCATTGAGATGAGATAATTTGTGAAAGATGTTGTTATGCATTGAATCAGGATGTCTGAAATGTTCTCATACGGTATGAAGGGTTATGTTGGATGCAGATGCATGCTTGAAAAACAGGAAATCGTGAATGACCTTGATCAAGTAATGGTTAGATTGAAGATGAAAGCTGCATGGAAAGTGAAGCTGAAAATCAAATTGCAAAATCAAACTTCTTAAGGGAATGTTAGGATGTATGAAGATTGTAGGTTGCTTAGCCTACAAGTTACTACCTTGTTGGTCAAGGAACCGTATAGAAGATTGTAGAATTGTCTAGAATTAGTTAAGAATTAGTTAGCTAGAGTCTTTCTTCTTGTAAACCTATATAAATAGGATCAGCTAGGATGTAATATCTTAACTTTTGAATGATAGCTTACAAGCCAAGTAATTCTGTTATTTCTGTTTGTTCTTCATTTCCGATTTCTGGTTTTTCTTCTTCTTCTCTCTCAATTCAATCTAGTTTGATGTGAGATTACTAAAAGTTACAAGCTCAATGGGACGACAATTCCTTATATGAGCCGTAAGTAATTTATTTATCTAATTAGTCACGACTCAATAATTATTGAGCAGTCCTTTAACTAATTTTACGACTCATTATATAGTGTTGTGAATATTACACCTTTTCAACGACTCAGTTTTATGTGTCGTCAATATTACAACTGATTTTTCTACTTTTATTTTACATTTTTCGCGGCTTAATCTTGAATGGTCCGACACTTTATTTTGAAAAATAACAAACTTTTATTTTTCGCGACTCATATTTTTGAGTCGTCCTTTAAAAAGATCAATATTTATTTTCACGGTTCCCTACATTTAGTCGTCATAAGAAAAGAAGAATACAGAATGTTTCTTTTCTTCATTCTTCTCTTGCCTAATTCTTCATTTTTTTTCTGCCTTCCTTGTCTACAGATCTACCCCATCCTCTAGCTTCTCAAGGGAAGAAACTTCCATGGCTTCTATTGCAGCAATCATTTCGGGAGAAAATGGCACAACTCAAGGCAAAATTGACACACTTAGAGAAGCAGGTGTTACAGTAGTTGAATCTCCTACAAAATCGGTGCGACCATGTTGGAAGGTTTTCAAGCAAAGAGGCATGGTTGAGTAGAAGACACCTTCTTTTTTACCGTGCATTTGTTTTTTTTTTGGGGGGGGGGGAGGGGGGAATCGAGCATCTCGTCATTATTCTTTTCTGATCTGGCTTCTCCAAGATTTGTCTTTCTGAAGTTAAACTAGGCGTCGATCTGAGGATTTCATATGGTAAACTAATCCAGTCTCCTAATATAGATGTATACTCTCATATAGATTTCTTATGCTTGGGAGATTGAATTTATCTTATGCGTTTGTGCTTAATATGTGTTGCTATTACCCAGGTGTCACTGGACATTGAAAACTACCGGTGAAGATGTATATTTTTTGTAAATATACAATTTTTTGGTGGCTATTTATATAAGCCGTAAAAAATAAAGAATAAAAAAGTAAAAGTCTTTTCTGCGACTCATTATAAGTGTCGTCATAATTAGTTTGGCGGCACTTTTCATTTTACCCATTAATTTTCACGACTCTACCAAATTCGAGCCGTGATAAATTCCGCGACACTTCCCATCGCGGCTCCATTTGTATTGAGATGTGAAAATTTAACAGGTCAATTAATGAGTCCTTAAAAATGATTTTTTCAATCGTTATCATGACTCCCTCCCATAGTGGGACCATCTGACAACATAGGTCAAACATAAGGTATTATTGGAAGCATTAACCCTAATACATATTTCATCCAAGCATAGTATTAACTAATACGTATATTAATTAATACATATATTAACTAATTTATTCAATCAAACATTTCTACATATACTGATTGTAATTTGAAAGTAATTGAAACCCATTACCAATATTCTTGATTAGAGATACCTAACTCTTTTTCACAGGTTGACTTCCTATATATATCTTGTAAATTGTAATATGTTTTGACATGGATTTTGTTTTTCTGAATGCGCTTACACAACATGGATCGTTTAACTTTGTATATTTTTGTATGTTTGAATGATTCCTGCAGGTATGTCTGTAGGTTCTTCAGACATAGATGCTTCTATTTGTTTACAGGATCATCAAAGAAGGAAGGATGTGTTAGAATATAGACAGTATTCTAGTACTTAAATATAGGATGAAATCAAGGAAAGATATATTCATGTAATCAATAGTTACCATAGCTAGTAGTTACCATAGCTAGCATTGTAGAGCCCTATAGAAAGGGATTACTTGTATGTATCAGTTTAAACAAGAAACAATACAATAAAAACAGAGTTCTTCTTGCGATCTTAACATGGTATCAGAGTGGTGTTATTGATCCTAGGAACTCATCAAAATTTCATCACAACTCTTATACCCTTCCCAACCAATAATCAACCAAGAATAGCAGAAACTTGCACAAAACCATGTCAGAATGCAGTGAAACTTCTGACAACAATACCAACCGAAATCCTACCAACATTCCAGAAGAACTGATGCTACAAATTGATGCATTACTGTGAAATAGCCTTGGAACACAACCCACAAGAACGAATTTGGAGAACTTGTCAATCATAATCAAGCTTAGTGGAAATAATTATTCATTATGGACAACCTTAATGAAGAAATCAGTTAGGGGCAGGGGGAGAGTTCCACACATTACGTGAGAACATTCACCCCCACCAAAAACAGATTCGACATAGAACCAATGGGAACAAGATGATCAGTGTGTTTTTACATGGCTGATCCAAAACATTGATGTGAGCTTAGTGAACAATGTCTCGCAATATCCCACGACAAAGGCTCTTTGGGATGGATTAGCAATTACGTACGGGTCAGGAATGGATTCACTACAGATATTTGACCTTCACAGGAGGGCTAATTCACTGAGGAAAGGAGGAGGTACGTTAGAGGAGTGTTGGAACCGACTGCAAAGCATATGGATGACAACCAATCATCGGGATCGAAACCCAATGAAGGACACCTAAGATATTCAAATCTACAATAATAAAATTCAAGAGCATGGACTTTACCAACTACTCACAACCATCGACGATCAGTTAAAACTGATTAAACGGGACATCCTCAAGCGGGATCCACTTCCCTCAATCGAAGCCGCATATGCCACCGTACGATGTGAGGTCGCTAGGCTCAACATTTTGCAGGCGGAAACCTCGGAAGACGATTCATCATCGGGGGTGGGAGCGGGTCTAGTGACCAAAACCGATCGGAGCAACATGGACATAGGCAAAGCGGGACAGTCGGCCATGAAGAACAAGAGTCGTTTTGATTCTTACCAGAATAGGGACAAAGAAGACAAATCAAAGCTTGTTTGCACTAATTGCAACATGAAGAAACATACAAAAGAGACGTGCTTCAAGATCGTGGGTTACCTAGAGTGGTGGGAAGACAACCACAAATCGGGACAGAGATTGGCCACCAGAAAGAAAACTGTTGTCGTGAGCCACCCGGATACCAGCACAGAGTTGACGTCGTCGAGGAAGCAAGGAGGCGAAGCAGCGTACGGGGGCACAACCGTGGGTAGAGAAGCCACGACCGGTAACCCTAAAAGCTTTCGTTTTTTCCAAATTGGATTAATGAATAGACTGTGCTTCCTGCATTTTAAAGGGAAATAAGACCAACTCCTGGATCAGTTTGTGTGTTTAAGACTGGTCCGACAAAAATATAACCGGTTCTCGGATCGATTCTTGTAATCAAGTTCGGTCCACTAGTAGTGATCAAAACCGAAAAGGAGTCGATTGGATTTTTGATTGTAGGGCCACAGATACTATGTATTATGACCCAAAAAAATTTCATACCTATCATCGCCATTAAAGTCCCATATTGAAACCGCCAACGGAGAACTTGTGGAAGTAAAAGGAGGGGGCTCTATTATGTTAGACCAGATAAAGCTCTATTATGAATTAAAATACTTTCTTGGTATAGAAGTTGTTAGGCCTTCAGAAGGCCTCATTCTGTGCCAAAGAAAGTGTTTGAACTTGTTTCGGAAGTAGGTATGTTGGGTAGCAAGCCAAATAAAATCCAAATTTAAATTTTGAGTTGAACAATGATGATGCTCTTATAGATGATCTCAGTTTATATAGAAGGTTAATTAGTAAGCTATTACATTTGACTATTACTCACCTAGATATTTCTTACTCTGTTCAATGCTTGAGTCAGTTTATGCAGAGTCCGAAGCAGTCTCATCTTGATGCAGTTTATAGAGTTCTCAGGTATGTTAAACAACAACCAGTTTTGGGAATTCTATTATCCTAAAACAGTGATTTGAATTTAACAACTTACTCAGACTCCGATTGGGGCAACTGTTTATATTCTCGTAAATCAATTTCTGGTTATTGTATTTTCTTGGTAGAAATATTTGATATCATGGAAAGTAAAGAAAGAAACTACAGTATCCTGTTCTCCTCAGCTGAAGCTGAATATAGGAGCACGAGTTCTACTGTTTCGGAGATAATCTGATTGAAAGATTTGTTAAAGTAATTAGGTATTTTAGAACAAAATCTAGTAACTCTCTTTTGTGATAACAAAGCAGCTATACATATTGCAGTTAATTATATGTACCATGAGAGCACTAAGCACATTGAAATTAACAGCAATTTTGAGAGAACATATTAATGTAGGTTTGATCAAAACAAATTATGTGAAGACATCAAATCAGTTAGCTAACATTTTTACAAAGCCTTTTGGAGTTGGCCAACACCTATATCTTGCAGGAAAGCTGGGATTGAATGATATTTTTCGAGAATCGGTTTGAGGAGGAGTATTAAGTCATGCTGATATTGTAAAACTTGATATAGTTTTTTTTTTTTTTATAATTTGATATAGTGTTGTTGTTTTATAAGGGCCTGATTGTATATTTCTTATAGGTTGAGATATTAGTCAGATAAGATGTTTTTTAATTATTAGAAACTTATAGGCTAGTCTGCTAGGGTTTTACTCCTTTGTGTACTATATATACTAGTGATGGTTGGCATATGTCGTAACATACTCCATATGATTCACAAAGTTCTCTCTGGCCTTCTCTCTTGTTATCTCCGTTTCAATAAACTATATAATTCACATTGTCCATGATTTTTTATAAAATATATTTATTGTGCATGTCCATGAGTTGACCCTGGACACAAAGTTAAATCCATTCTTTTAGCGGGTTAGACGAGTCATGTCAAAATGACTTACATGTTTAAAATGTTCAACCCAAATACAATCTATGAGCGAGTTAGCTCTGAGTTGGGTCAAAAGTTGACATCACTGCATCCAACACTCTTTTATGGAGTGTTGCTTGTAGTTGCATATGGCTAGGGTTTAGAATAGGTCGGTTCTAACATACTTCTCTCAAAAAACTCAAGCATGAAATTCTAGTTTTAGTATCTCAAGGACCGCGCCAAGTTCACTATAAAAGAAACACACGAAATAGGTTTATTTGACTGGACGAGCCTAGGCTAAACCAAATTATTTTTATACAATATCTCAAAATACATATAAATGAAAAAACTAACTAACTAAAATAAATGATATGGCAAAAAACTAATATATTCATGATAAAATTGATTAATTAAACTACTGAATTACAATGTAATTTTACAATGTTATTATGTCATGATAATTAAATTTATGCAATCTAAGACAACAACTAAATACAATATGTATTCTAATTAGGATCGATAAATTAGGACAGACTAAGTTCAATTAGTAATTGAGTTAAAAATCTTGAGATCGAATCTAACCTAATAATACTAAAACTACATGATCAGTCTCGATCTTACATTCAAGATGAGACATTAAGAACATTCGTGTGTGTTTTTCAAGTAGGGGTGGGCATAACTGGTTCAAGATCGAATCGGTTCAAGAACCGTACCTTACCTAAAATGTGGTAAGGTGCGATTCGACCCATTCGTCTGAAGTGCTTCACTTTTTTGGCGATTTACCATACCACTTTCAAAAGGGTTTTGAACTAGTTCAACCATACCTTTTCTTTAAATAACAAATTAATAGAAAATATTTTAAATATATAAATTTTAACACATAATCTGATAATACATAAAAAGATCCGTAAAAATATTGAAAACTAAAATATCTTAAAATAGAGAAAACACTTATGAATAAAATTGTTCACTTAAAATGACAAACAAATAGAATAGATTAAAAAATTAATAATATACATATAAAAAAGTGGTTAATAAATTGATACGGTTTACTACTTATGAACATATTTTTTATGGTACGACTGAACTTTTTCATATTTATTTCAAAATACTATCACTTATGAATTTGTCTGATCGAACCGATTCAAAAAAGGTACAATTCACATGTGGTATAATTCGATTCGACCGAACGAGAGTTTGTTTTTCTAGATCTATCTACAAGCTATTTTGCTCCACACTATATATATGGTTAATATACTCAATGGTCACACATGTATACCCAATGTGATTATTTGAGTATTCATCTTTTTTTTTTTTGCATGACTAAATAGTCGCTCATGTTTCAGCATGTGGTGATTATTTGGTCACTTTATTAAGCAATCGTTAGCTTTTTTAGTCAAACAAGTTTTTTAAACATATTTTTGAATTATTAGATGATTTTTATGTCTTTGTATCCTCTTCTTCAACAGTTCTTCATCCCTTTCTATGCCCTTCACTCTATTCATCATTTTTTTTATTTAACTCGACAAAAGAAGCAACAAGATGTAAACTCGATTAACATCACCTCCACTAGAGCACTACAAGGAACTCGTGCATTAACGTCGGCATAAAATTGTTGCCAAAGGCATAAATGGTGTTGTTATCCATTAGTAGCAACAAAATCTTTGTCAGGGTAAATCGTTTACCTACGATAATTAACCGTTGTGAAATGTCTGTCGCTGCTAAAATGACAACTCGCACAACAGGTTTACAGCCAAAGTAGGTTGTTGTTAAACACATAGAAAAGACGACAAACACATTTTCGATGTTATAAATGGGTTTTACTGATGAAAATTAGTCATCGTTAAATTGCATGTTTAGCAGTGACTTTGATGGGCTGCCTTTTATTCGAAACAATGTTCATTAACTTGTTGTAAATACATATTTTTAGTGATAACAACCACAAATATCAGTTTATATCGCTGTTAAACACGAGCTTTTTGTGTCAACAACCACTAATCATTGTTAAATACAAACTTTTATGATGTGTGTTTATTAATTATCTAGTTATTGTTATATGATATGAACTACACAATACATTTTAAAAACTATAATATATTATTTATCCAAGTATATATATACATCTTAATAAACATCCAAACTATGATAACTTAAAATAATATAAAATGTAAATACATAGTTTTTCAATCAGATGAAGACCTACAACTAATATGCTTTTATACTTGAGATGGTTGTGAATTCGAAATGCTGGAATTACGAACTTCATATGCGTCTCTAATTCACGATCCCCTAAAAGCTCCAACAATATCACGTGATCATATAGAAAGAAAACGCAATAAATACAATAACAAAATCATTTAACACAATAATCTAAAACACACTACATAACACTAGACATCTTAACACAATAGTTTAACCACGGCATAACACAAGACACCTAAACACAATAAGACAGTAAATTGAATGAAAGAAATATAACAAGCATAAGACAGTAAATTGTTATAAATGAGCATCCAACAATAACGTGAAGAGAAAGAGCATCCAACATTTATAGATTTTTGAAGACAGTAACTTGGTATAGATGAGCATCCAACAATAACATGAAGATCAATTGATAATGGCTTCAAATAATTAACCAGACAATTCAAGAGACAATCTCAATTTTGAACGCTTTGGATAAAACTTGATTAAAATGAAAAAAAAAAAAAAAAAAAAATAGGAGATGTAATCTAAGGTGCTCACAAGCTTAGTCTCTTCCCGTTTTAAACTCTCATAACTTCTAAGTGTTTGATGACCAAGGGGTTCATCATTTTCGGATGGGGAGTTTTGGATTGCCTATGTTGTTTTAAGCTCTTATCCTACCAAATCTATTGCACTCCTGCAGCAACATCAAGGTGCTTGAGTATCTTATTTCCATGAATATCAAGTCAACTGTAGTAAATATGAATATGCTTAGCTTGGTAAAAGGAATATCAAGTAGTCTAGTTTATATACTGACCTGCAAATGCAAAAAGCTTTCCTCATGTCTCCAGATGCGGCAACGATTTTCTGTCAAACCTCCACACTCTTAGTTCCATAAGTAACAAATAAGGATACACAAAGATGGTAACGATATAATGCAGTGGGCCTACTCTTGCACACAGTTCCAAGGCTCGTGGTTGGAAAACAATATATGGTAGTGCCTGTCGAGATAATGCATTCTATTAGCAATTGGTGTGTTGAAATACTCCAACCACTGACTTATTCTTCTTATATCAATGGTGTTATTGCATAAGGTAACAATCATGGAAGTAAGCATGTGCATCTGACGGGACTAGTAGGAGTACCATGAGCCTTTCTTGAAGAATCTCTAAAACCTGATCCTTCATGGAAATTGCAGTAATTTGTTTTTTTGGCCAAATTTGCATTTCATTCGATAGAATAAAACGTTGTTCGGGATTACAATCATTCGCTAATAAACAAGTAAAAGGGGGTGGGGGTCGTTCGACCCAATCATTCAACCGCACTCCCATTCGGGTTTGCTTTGCTATCCAGTTAGCACACTCGTTTGCTGTCCGTGGAATAGCTCGTCATTGCACCTGTATGTGTTGCCTCGCCAGTGCTCGGATGTTTTGGACTATTGTCGTTGTTCTCCATTGTGTTCCGTATTTGGTGTATTATGGTTTGTGAGTCCGATTCTATTACAATGTCCATCAATCCCATTTGTATCGCCAAACGAAGCCCTTCCAAGATTGATATTGCTTCCATCATCTCCACGTTGTCGCCTCGCAATGTTCGGTTTAAGCCTCCCCTGAGTTTCCCTTCGGCATATCTTACCACCACACCTATTCCCGCTTGTGTCGAGCTTGTGCACACCACTGCATCGCAGTTTATATTCATGGTATCTCCCCTCGACTTCTCCCACTTCTGGTTCGGTCTGTCTGGTCCCGGGGTCGGTTCCTTTTGTACATTCGCTAGGGATCGGCATATGCTTCTCGGATAGTCTTGATCGTCTCCCATGGGTTCAGTGGTTTAGCCTCGGAAGCTGCCCTACATCGCAACTTCCATATCTGCCAGCATGTGAGGATACATTTTGTCCACCGAGCTTCCCGTGTTGGCCCATGTACACCTGGTTCCACGCACCTCGCCTACAACCACTTTGGTACCTCCGTTCGATCCATTATGCACTTGTACGCCTAGCACTTCAAACCAGACTGGTTCGGTCCACCTGCACTCAAAAATCATGTGTTCCCGTGTTGCCATTTCCCCACACATCGGACATCTTGGAGGGACTTGCATTCTGCGTCGTAGAAGGTTCTGTTTTACCGCGATCGCGTTTGACACTAGGCGCCACATGAAGTTCTTCACCTTAGGTGTTGTGGTCGTCGTCCATATGTCCCTCCATACCGTCCTATTTCGGTTCTGGTTCCCTTTGGTTTGCTGCCCCTCCAGTTCTCGAAGTCTATGATAGACGGACCGCGGATGTGGTGTTCCATCCTTCGTGTGTCACCATATGAAACTGCAGTAATGACTTTAGAAATAACAGTACTATAACATTCTGAAGGGCAAGGAAAATCTGTCGAGGCAGAGAAGAGGTTGTGCGACGACGACGTCTTCAAAGGAATTGCCCTAAACCTTTCTAAAGGAAGATTGCACAACTTTCTGAAGGAATTGCCCTAAACCCTACTAAATTAGGTCAGAAACACAAAACATTTACGCCGAAGAGGGGACTGAATCGAAGAATCTTACTGAGGGGACCGAATTGAAGAAGTGGGAAGAAATTGACTCTCAGAACTTCTCTCTGCCGTCGGTGCCTAACTCACATTGCACAAAGAAACGCTGGAGAGAGGCGTAGGACAGAGAAGATGGCTTATTCCCAAGGAGTGTAAGACGGAGAGGGAGATGGTGAAGATGTGGAAAGGCGTAAAGCGAGAAGGAGAGATAGGTTATAGAGGAGAAAGGGTGAGTGAGAGTTAGGTTAAACTTTTTAGAAATAGGTATTTTTTTTAAAAAAATAATAATGCTTCAATTTGGTTTAGTGGCGGTTCTATTGGTTTAGTTGGGGTTCTTAAATTTTAGTGACGACAATATATCATAGTTGTTTGTGCTTTATTAACATCAACAATAGTCGCCACTAAATAAACTATTTTACCAAAACAATTGAATCTGTTACTGAATGATTATACTAATGTTGACAATATATTGACACGCAAACCTATTCTTACATTTTCTACGCTGCTTATGTTTTAACGAGGACAAAATTGAGTAGTTACGGAAAACAACGGTTGATGTTATCGCTATATTTATGACAAAACTTTTCGCATTTGAATATGTACATTTACAAAGGAAAAGTCATTTGTTACTGATGGAGTCATTTAACATCAAGTATTGGTCGATATTACACATTCATCCATGTAAAATATAAAGTGATGGCAAAAATTAAAACTAAATGTATCTTATAACGGTGGAAAACATATTGTGTCAAATAAGTAATAATAACGATAACAAAAACTACTGACACAATAGCCATATTTTTAACTACAACAGTTAGCATCAACATGAAAGAACTGTCGATGTTGCAACAGCTTCTTGTAGTGAGAGATATAATAACTAAACACCAAATATAACATGACACTATATTATTCAATTTTCATTCCAATGCAGTGCTCAGATTTCTTAGGCCACAGAGGCATGCCACGTATACAATCGATAGAGAGTGTTATGGAGGGTGATGAGGCTCATATCATTAGGGCACTTGAGAATTCATCCATTTGCCTTCACATTCGAGCTTCCCAAGACCTGTTTGATGATAAGCTGCTCTTGTTCATCGTGTTTCTTCTCTTCAACTCTGACAAGTGCGACTGCCACTGCTTTTTTCATTCACCTTTTGTTGGGATATTAGACACTACTAATTTCCACCTTGCAAGACCTTGGGATTCAATGGCTTAAGAGAAATGCACACGAGACAAGGATTTACGTGGTTCACCAATTTGTCTACGTCCACGGCTCACACCCACACTTTCACTATACACAAATAGTGTTACAAATTGTGTATAACACCAACACACAAAATGTATCGCTCGCACTCTAAATATACTCACTCCGTATTTTTTGGCTCATATACACAACACTATTTTTCTCCCACAGACTCAACACTCCAACAACTGTTTCTTACTCTTCTCACTTCGTCTCTTTCTTGTGCTTGTTCTTTCCTTCAACATTGTTGGCTTCTTATAGACCGAAAAGATAACAATCTTCAGTGGCTTGGCGACTTTGCTGAGTGTCTATCCCATTTTGGTCAGTGGCTTGGCCACTTTCGTTAGTGTCTTGCCCACTTTGGTGAGTGGATTGGCCACTTTCGTTAGTGCCTTGACCACTTGTTGAGTGGTGGTGGTGGCCTGAATGTCTCCATTCTCAAGAATCTCCCAGTTGGAGACTTTACTCCACCTGTGTATCCATGAGTGAACTGGGTGTGAGGCTCTCCTGTCTTCTATCCTTGAAGACCCACTGAAGCTAAGCACACCTTCAGTTTCTCTGTAGTGACTAACTTGGTTAACATGTCAGATGAGTTCTTGCTGCCCCGGATCTTCTCAAGTGTTAAAACTCAATCCTCTAGTAACGATCTGACGAAGTGATAACGAAGTCCGATATGCTTGGTCCTTGAATGAAATGCATAATAATTTTCCAGATGTATATCACTCTGACTATCACTATTCAAAACATTATTCGTCTGCCTTAGACCAATTCTGCTAACAATCCCTGTAACCAGATCATCTTTTTGCTTGCCTCAGTAACTGCTACATATTCCGCATATGTGGTCGATAACGCTACTATCTTATGCTTCTGTGAAATCCAACTAACTGCAGTAGTCCCCACTGTGAATACATAACCGGTAGTACTCCTCATGTTGTCTACCTCACCAGCAATATCTGAGTCTACAAAGCTTTGTAGTCTCAACTCGTTTCTTCTAAAACACAGGCATCTATTGGTAGTGCCTCTTAGATGCCTTACTATCCACTTGACTGCTTCACAGTGTTGCTTTCCAAGATTAGTCATGAACCTACTCACAGCTCCCACTGCATGAGCAATATATGGTCTTATTCAAACCATGGCATACATGAGACTTCCAATGGCTGATGCATATGGAACCTTAGCCATGAAGTTCGTTTCATCTTCCGTCTTGGGTGACTGTTCCTTGGATAGTCGAAAATGACAAGCCAATGGTGTGTTGACTGCTTTAGCATCACACATGTCGAACCTTTTGAGAACACGTCTAATGTACTCTGTCTGAAATACCTCCAAAGTACCCTTTGACTTGTCTTTATTGATTCTCATCCCAAGAATCTGCTTTGCTGCATCCAAGTCTTTCATGTTGAACTCACTTGACAATTGCTTCTTTAATTGCTTGATTTCACCCATATCTGAACCTGCCACTAACATGTCATCGACATAAAGTAGCAAAATAATATAATTGGACTCAAACTTTTTGAAGTAACAACAATGGTCAGCATTGCATCTGAAATAGCCATTCATTTGCATAAACCCATCAAACTTTTTGTAACACTACCTTGGAGCCTGTTTCAATCCATACAAGCTCTTCTGCAATTTACACACGAGTTTCTCCTTGCCACTTTCTGAGAAACCCTCCTCCTGCTCCATGTATATCTCCCTCTCAATAGGCTTGTTCATGAACCGGTTTGGGGTCGAACCGGTTCAGAACTGGACTGGTCTGATTTGTAAAAAACTATTACTTTTTTCAGTTACTAAAAAATTGGTCTGGTTTCTGGAAAAACAAACTGGTCTGGTTCGAACCAATTCAGAACCGGATCAAACTGTTCTGGTTTGGGTTTTTTAATAACAATTTTGGTTCGGAAATAATCCGATTCAAACTGAAATTAAACCAGCTGTAAATCATGTCCAACACACTGAACATACTGAAAAATTAATAAACCAACTGAAAAACACATTGAACTGACTGAAAAAACACTAAACCAACTGAAAATACACTGAGTCGGCTGGAAAATACACTAAACAGATTGAAAATGTGTTCCACAAGCGACTGAAATCTTGTCCAACATCAACATACAAAAGTCCAATACATCTCTTGGTTTGGTTTATTGAAGACATCTGTAGGTTTGGTTTAATTTTAGACCGGTGTAGTTGATTTTGCTTCAAAACGGTTCTAAAATTATATAAGTTTAAAGTGGTTTGATTTAAATGTAAGTATAACTCAGTATAAAAAAACGAGTTGATTCGAACCGATTCGAACTGGATTTTTGGTACTATTTTGAACTGGTCTATTTGAAGCCTAAAAAACTAGTTTGGTTTTGGAACTAGTTCAGCCGAACCGGTTCGAACCAATCCAGAACCAAATTAATTTATCTGAACCGGTTAAATTGAACAAGCCTACTCCTCAAGGTCACCATAGAGGAAATCAATTTTTACATCTAACTGCTCAAGTTGCTAGTCTTCTGCTGCAACAATACTTAAAACTGACTGAATGGTCATCAGTTTCACAACCGGTGAAAATATGTCGGTGTAATCGATTCCTTCCTTCTGCTGAAAGCCCTTGGCTACAAGTCTTGCCTTATACCTTTTGGAACTGTCATGTTCCTCCTTGACTCGATACACCCATTTGTTGTGTAAGGCCTTTTTTCCCATGTCTTGTTAGAGATAAGGGACTCCATCTATTCTTTCATTGCATGCTCCCACTTGCTAGAATCTTCCACTTGACATGCTTCATCATAGCATTTAGGCTCTCCTGCATCAGTAAAAAGCAAATAATTCATGTACCTTCTATTTGGTAAAGGAGGTCGTGAAGATCTCCTTAGTACAGGAGATGAAGATGGAGTCTGTGGTGGATCAGTCTGTTGTGTGTTGCTCTGCAATGTCTGTTCCTATTACTAAGAACTCTCATTTGTTTGCTCCACTATACTTCTATCTGGGACATCATCTGGATCAACGTACATAGGATCGCCATGTGTTGCACTACTAGGTTGTAGTGTATTTATGTCCTTGTACATCACATTTTTATTGAATATCACATCTCGACTTCTGATCACCTTCTTGGTCTGGTCATCCCAGAACTTGTATCCAAGCTCATCTCCATCATATTTGATGAAGATGCATTTTAGTGACTTGGGGCCAAGCTTTCCCTTAGCCTGATCACTAATATGCACATATGATACAAAACCAAAAACTTTCAAATGAGAAAGTTTTACCTTTTTTTGCTTCATACCTCTTCTGGTATTCCATACTCTAGCAGTACGGATGGTCCTCGGTCGATCAAGTAAGTTGATGTATTGACTGCCTCTTCTCAGAACTGCTTGGGCAGTCCTGCATGTATACGCATGCTTTTGGCTCTCTCGGTCAATGTTCAGTTCATCCGTTCTGCTACGCCATTCTGTTGTGGTGTCCCTAGCACAATCCTTGCTAGTTTGATGCCATTTTCATAACATAACTTCTTGAACTCCATGTCATCATACTCGCCACCATTGTCGGATCTCAATGTCTTGATCTTTAGACTTGTCTCATTTTCTACCATAGCTTTTCACATCTTGAACATTTCAAATACTTCTGATTTGTGTCTTAAGAAATAAACTCATACCTTTCTGGAATGGTCATCAATAAAAGTCACGAAATATGACTTCCCGACAATGGATGAGACAGTAGTTGGGCCCCAGACATCCATGTGAACTAGCTCAACCTTTTATTGCTGTGATGATCTGCCACTCTTTATGAAGCTAACTCTCTTCTGCTTCCCAAAGATACAGCTTTCACACAAGTCAGTGTCAACTAGGTCTAGTTTTTTTCCCTTGGAATGAATGATCTTGAGACTTTTGTCACTCATGTGATCAAGTCTCTGGTGCAACTGTAATTGACCCACAAGTCTTCGTCATCGTATAAAGTGTACCACTCTTCAGGCCATGAGTGATTGTCATTACACCTTTAGAAATCTTCCAAGTATAACCATTGAAGGTTGTGACATAACCTTCCGTTGCTAGTTGGCCCACCGAGATCAAATTCTTCTTTAAGTCAGGAATGTGTCTCACATCCCTTAACTTCCACATAGATCCATTTAACTTGATTTGTACATCACCCTTGCCAACCACATCGCAAGGTTGATCATCACCAAGATATACCTTACCAAGGTTACCTGGCGAATAACTCAAAAAGAGTTCTTTGTTGGAGGTCACATGAAAGGAAGCTATGGAGTCTAACACCCATGACTCCGACTTGCTCTCCAAAGAGCATATCAAAGCATCGCCTGCTTCTTCTACTACGATGTTTTCTTATGTATTTCCTTCTTTCTTTTTCTTTGGGGATCTAGACTGATTCTTGTAGTGCCCGATCTTTCCGCAGTTCCAACATTAGATCACCTTCTGGTTCTGATTTTTATTGTTGGAATTTTTGGGATTTTGAAATTGTGACCTCCCATTTTTGGATTTGGACTTATTGCGCCCTCCACTCTTGTTTGAATCTCTATCTCTGCTTTCTACATTCAAAACTCACCCAGAGCTAGAAGTACCATTTGACCAATTTTGAATTTCTTCAGTCATAATGGTGTTGACCACATCATCAAACTTCAGTTTTCTCTTTCCTGCAGATCCGGTGATTGCAGTGACTGTGCCTTTCCAACTATTAGGCAACTGCCCAAGAATTAGACACACACGTATCTCTTCAATGAAAGACATGTCCACTACTTCTAGCTGGTCTGTCACTTCTTTGAACTCGCTGAGATGCTCTCTAAATTGTGTTTCTTCTGACATCGTCATGGTGAACAACTTCTTTATTAGATTAATTTTATTTGTTGCAGAAGTCTGTTCGTACAGACTGGAGAGGACGTCCATGAGAGACGTGGTTGTATTTTCATTTTTATGTTGTAGACTACTGATTTTGACAGTGATAGTCGTATAGTGTTGAGAGCTTTCCGATCCAGCAACTCCCACTCTGAATCTTTCATTTCCTCTAGTTTGTCACCCAAAGGTAAATAAAGATTCTTTGGGTACAAGCTGTCTTCTATTTGCATTTTCCAGAATCCAAAATTTGTGCCATAAAAATGAGAAATTTTGGATTCTTTCTCTCGCACCATTGCTCCCACTCGAACAAATAGGATGAATACAAAAATTATTTCTCAGAATAATTTTCGTAAACGTCTTCTGTGTCTTTGATTCACCAACCAAAAGCTTTGATACCAATTGTTAGGATATTAGACGCTGGTAATTTCCACCTTGCAGGACCTTGGGATTCAATGACTCAAGAGAAATGCACACGAGATAAGGATTTACTTGGTTCACCAATTTGGCTACGTCCACGGTTCACACACACACTTTCACTATAGACAAATAATGTATCACACCAACACACACAATGTATCGCTCGCACTCTAAAAATACTCACTCTGTATTTTTTGGCTAACATACACAACACTATTTTTCTCCCACGGACTCAACACTCCAACAACCGTTTCTTACTCTTCTCACTTCGTCTCTTTCTCGTGCTTGTTCTTTCCTTCAACATTGTTGGATTATTATAGACAAAAAAAAATGGCAATCTTCAGTGGTTTGGCCACTTTGTTGAGTGTCTTTCTCACTTTGGTCAGTGGCTTGACCACTTTTGTTAGTGTCTTGCCCACTCTGGTGAGTGGCTTGGCCACTTTCGTTAATGCCTTGACCACTTGTTGAGTGGTAGTGGTGGTCCAAAAGTCTCCATTCTCAACACCTTTTTCCTCCAAGACTTGATTCATCATCAATGCATATACATCAGTATTGCTTTCTTTAAAAGAAAACATAATTTTTGGGTTGATTCAACCCCGAAAAATTAATTTGTGGGTTGATTCAACCTAGAAAAACGAGTTTAGCTAAAATAAGATGAAGAATAAGCTTCAACCACGAAAAAGAAGAATAAGATGAAGCAGCTTCTTCCTATTATATACCAAAATTAAAATGTAGCCCTCCACCACAATGCCTTCCACCTCCGTTAATTTGAAATTCTCATCCGACGAAGCTCCTGAGCACATGTTTTTCAATGTCTCTGAAGAGCTCACAGTGTAAGGTGAAAGGTAAAGAACAACTTAATTAATTAATGTATGGTTAATTTAGTCATTTCACGTAACCAAGTAACCAAACAGTCATTTATCAGTGAGAATAAATGGTAGTAAAAATGACCAAATAGTCACATAGTTAAACATGTGTGACCATTGTATATAAGTTGTAACCAATTAGTCACATAAGTAAAGATAAGTAATCATTAAGTATAATAACTCCTATATATATATCGGGTTTTTATCATTGTTATCAGAACCGGATCGGCCCTCGAACCGGTGAGGGGCCGGTTCTCGGTTCATCCGGTCCAGCCCGGTTGGACACGGTTCGTTGTGCAGTTCACTGTTCACAAGCAAAAATAAAATAAAATTACAAATTACATAGTCTGAAACACACACATAATTACCTCAAATACACACAAATTATATAACACATACACAAACCTTAGTTCCAAGATACTCACTTGCCATGAATTAGACCAGATAGATAGAACAACTTTGCACCATCATGGGTTTCAGTCCAAAACCGATGCTTCAGGTGCTGCTTTGTTTTCCTAAGTTTCTTTACATCCTTGAACTTATCAAGGTGAGTAAGAACACCCATGAACTTAGGGAACCCATGAACTTGCAAAATGTTGAGAAACTCAAATGTTTCCTGAAAACAAAAAAGCTTCAGTAACATGAAAATCAAAGTTTGCATAAAAACATGGCATGCTATCACTCTTATGGTATAGCACAAAGCACATCACCTCAAGATAAGTACAAACTAGAAAGATCAAGTAGCACTAACATAGAAGTGTTCTAGAATCAAATGTGCTATACTGGGTGGTGCTTGTAACACAGAAGATAATCTGAAGCTTGATCCTTCACTACCATTACGTCTTCACTGGGTGGTGCTTGTAACACTGTGATGATAACAAACATCAGCCCGAGCAATCTCTCTTTTGGCGAAACTCAGAACACGCTTCATTGGGCAGATCGGGCCAAAGAAATTTGAAACAAGATCCAAACTTCCTTCAATTTATTAGCGCTTGCTGAGGTTTCTATGACATAAAAATTGACAATTTAGATTGAAATGGTAGATGATGAATCAGGAATGTGATGTGAACGAGGAGATTGTGTAGGTAACAGAATCAGAAGTGGATCAAGCCAAGCTATTGCTCGAACTGCAGAAGCAAAACAGAGAGTTAAGAGTTCAACTTGCAAGGCAACAACAGAAGCTGCTTTCACTACAAGCACAAAATTTGCTTGCTCACTCATCTCCAACTCCATCTTCAGTGACATCCCTCTTGACCAAAGTGAATCATAATGAAACCCTTGGTATTTTGGAGATGATCAATAAGTCGTCCAGGGGTCGCCATCAACAAGTTTACACCTTTTTGTGATTCTGCCTTCTTTGAGATGAACTTAACCTAGCAGTGAACTGAACCGGTTTAACATTGCAGAAACAAACCAATCGGTTTAAACCGAAAAAACGATTGGTCTGTAAAAAAAAATCAACTAAAAAGTGAATCGGAAATCGGCTGTTTTTTTCAAAAATCGTCTGGTTCAACCCGGTTCAAACACTGTTCATTTGTAAAATGATCTTTTAACTTAACCAAACCAGACAGGGATCCGGTTCCCGGTCGAACTGCGGGTCCGTTCCGGTTATGATAACTATGGTTTTTATATATATTTTTCTTATTTCTTTTTAATGTTTAAAAAAAAATATTTTTAACCAAAAAAATTGAATAAGAGACTCGTATGTAGGAACGCACATGGTTAAGTTTTTATATATTTTTGGGTTAATTATTTATTTAATTACTTTTGTTTAATCAATGTTAATTTTTGGACATTTATTATTTTGGCGTTATTGAATGGTCATTCAAGAATGTTAATTTTTTTTATTTAAAATTAAGTTATTTAATTACTTATTTAAGTCGAGGTTCTTATTTTGGAGCAAGAAATCGAGGTTCTCTTTTTTTTTGGCCCCATAAAATCGAGGTTCTTAACTCTTTATCTTTCTTGCACGTCTGACTTTATCATCATCCCCTCAACTTCCTTCACTCCATTCCTTTTTACCGTGAAAGAGAAAGCTCTCCGATTTTCTCAACCATATGATTACCAACCCTAAACAACAGTAGCCCAGAAAATCAGTTCCTCATAATCAAACAACTCACAGACAGCGGATTATACCAAGAGATGCGTTGCTATGGTGTAATGCTACCCGGAGGCGACATCACTCGCTTCCACTATCCTAGACCCGCCGTTTTAAATCAAGGACCTGTATTACCCGCCCATGTCCGGTTCCGTCCAGTTAGGGCAAGCGCTGGCGCCGGCATCGACGGAGGATTGGTAGCGGAGGCAGGGCTGAGCTTCTACGAGCTCCTCGGGATATCCGTGTCTGGGTCGCTGCCGGAGATTAAGCAGGCATACAAGCAGATGGCGCGCAAGTATCACCCCGACGTTTCACCTCCGGATCGGGTGGAAGAGTACACGCAGAAGTTTATTCGGGTGCAGGAGGCGTACGAAACATTGTCGGATCCACGGCGGAAGGCTATGTACGATAGCGACATGGCCAAAGGGCTTCACTTGGCTTTCTCCGCTCGGAGACCCTTCAAAAATGATGAGGTACTTGTTTATAATTTCATCTGCTGGTGCATGCAATGTTAGATTATCAACCCTGTGCACGATTTGGCAAAAAAAAAAACGAACTTAAAGTGCCTGAAATCGATATAGCAATTGTTGGGCTAGATATCGCCCAGACACAATCTTGGTTGATAATGAGACTGCTGGGTGTAAAGGGTTATCTTCTGTCTTGGCAATTTGTTGCAGCTTTATGGAAACTTGATAGATGAATTGCGATGTGGGCATTTGTTTGAGTATTTTGTGAATTACGTCTGGTTTCAGTTAATTGTTTTCTTCTAGTCTCCAATTCCTTCCATTTGGAACGAATTTTGAGGACGTGTTGTGGGATACCTTGTTTTCTGCGATTTGGTGATGAATTTTAGTCAATCGTCCGGTAACTTGATTTGTGAAGTTTCCTTGCGTTGTCTTCTCTTCTCTTTTGGAAAGTAGTGATATACCATTGGACAAAGTCCATGTCGATCCTTTTGAGTTTTGAAGACTTTTCTGTCCATTAAACGAAATTCGATATATTTATTAAGATACTATATTTTTTGAAGTTAAAGCTCATTGGCTCGAGATTATTTTATCACCAATTGATCTTTTGATTCTCGAAGGAACAATTTTTTGGCAATTCGGCATTGTCAAGTGACCATGTGGGAAACATAAATTAAGATAATGCAATAATCAGAAGAGGTGGTTTTGTGTGCCGGTTTAACATCATAATGTCTCTGGATTTAAAATCATGTGTTGATATCTGAAACCGAACACAAAACAGTCAATTTCTGGATGACTATAATGTTGTATTCTCATCAGTTGTTTCGTGCTGATGCCATTTTGTTATTGAAAAAGAAAGAAAGCATTACTGAACACGTATGTACATGCATTGATAATGAATCAGGATTTGGAGGACAGAGGTGAATGGAAAGGGCGGTGGCAGTCGCAGCTGTCAGAGCTGAAGAGAAGAAGCACGATGAAGAAGAGCAGTTCATCATTAAACATGTCTTGGGGTGCTCGAATGCGAAGGCAAAGGGAGGAATCCTCAGGTGCCTTATGATTTGACCCTCATCATCCTCCATAACACTCTCTATGGATTGTATACAGAGTATGTCTGTGGCCTAAGAAATCAGAGCACTGGAATGAAAATGGAATACTATCTACTATTATATATATGAAATGAAGAATGCTAAGCTAAGCATAGAGTTGTAATGTATATAGTTCGTGCTGAATAAAATGTTGTATAGTTGCATGCTGTATTTTGCTTTTAGTTACTATATCTCAGATGGATGAAATTGATCTGAATAGAGTTTATATCTTGCTTCATTTTTGTCGAAGAAAGTGATGCTTTTTATGATGTTCTCTACTCATCTCTTGGTAGCCAGAAAAAAAAGAAGGTATTGTATACAATGAGCCATGTGGAGAGGAATCATGACAGTGACTCATTCATTCACTGCATTTAATTTATTGGGGTCGATCTTGTAATCAGGCCAAGTGGTCCTCGTATGGATATTGATGGAGTCTTCTCTCATCATCCTCCAGCTCTCTATTCCTCTTATCCTCTAGGCTCCATCTCACCTCTTGATTGACAATAATATCTATGCTTGTTGTCTCTTATGGGGTGGGTATTGTTTGGTCAGGCTCGTCATCTTCATGGGATTCACTTCAAAAAAGCAGGTTTAACTTCCTCTTATGCCAGGAAGTTGCTGATCATGATGACTCACTGTATGTATGATCCAAAATGGAAGGGTAAACATGAATTTAGCGAACTTCTGTCTTATGGAGGCTGAATTGCAGTCACATATGCTTGTGTGTTTTTATCCTTAAACCTATAAATACATGTTTCATTGGGTAAAATTGATATAAATTGAATGTAGTCAAGAGTACCATGCCATGCAAAAGGAGAAACAATTTGTAGTGTGCATGAAGATGACATAATACCAGTGTTATTAGAACCGGATTGGACCGGACCGGTGGTCCGATCGGGAACCGGACCCCTACCCAGTTTGGTTCAGATAAAAGATTATTTTGCAAATGAATAATGTTTGAACCAGGTGGTTTTTGGAAAAGTGGACAGTTTTTGGTTCACATTTTAGACTATTTTTTTTACAGATCAATCAGTTTTTCGGTTTAAACCAATTGGTCTTATGCAGTGTTTAAATTTGATAACACTGCATAATACTATCTCATCTAGTTTTTTGCGTGTGTATGTGTTTTTTCATTTTAAGGGTATATACATTGTTAAATAAATTTAAGGATATTTATGTATTTTTGCCACTTTACGTATAAATTTATACTGAATCAAACACTATCTATGTATGTATATATATATCTTAATAGATATTTCATCCAAACATAGTAACAACTAATTCATGCATTAATTAATATATCTAAAAAGCACTAAATGTTCAATAACATACATCAACCAAAAACGAATATAAAAACAGCATAGAGGACAATACAAAACACAACTACTACAACGATGTACACTTTTTTCTTTATGACACAAGGCAAAACTTCATTTGTAGACTCCTCATACACTGCTCTAAATTTTATTACGACTTTTCTTCCATACATGTACATTATCGTATCTCCTCACTTAAAAATTAGCGGACCTCATATTCAGACTTAGTTGTATGTAATTAAAACTATGCTTAGTCAAAATTTTGGATAGTAAAAATTAGGATTGATGAAGTTAAAATTATAGTTTGAGAAAGATGAAATTAAGGATATTAAGGTTTGTCAATTCAAAATTAAGGTTTCTGAATTTGAAATTCTACCTTTTGGGCAAAAAATACGGGTTGTTAATTCAAAATTAGGGGTTCACCATGTCAAAATTAAGGTTCGAGAAGAGTAAAATTGAGATTTTCAAGTCAAAAATTGAATTTGTTAATTCAAAATTACGATGTTGATTTGTGGAGAATTGAAGATGAGATTTAGGAAGGAAAGATAGAAAACCCTAGAAACGGCAAGATGAACTGACAAAATCGACTTAAGGATCATTAGGGATTATTCCTTCATCTGGAATCCCTTCACCTTAAAACTCTAATATACTAAAATATCCAATACAAAACTGAAGAAAACGAAGAGTCTGAGAAATGAATGAAAGAAACGAAGAGTCTAGAATAACAATAATGACAATTGAACCATCGCAACAATTAAACCAGCAGACCAGAAGATGAACCGAGCAGACCAGAAGATGAACCGTCGGAAGAGTCTAGAACAATGGCCCATGTGGGCTGGAAGCCCATAACGAGTAGAATGCAGGCTGAGTGTAACAATTGGGCTATAGTTTTAACACTCCCCCTCATACTGCATTCCTTCCAGAATTTGCATACTTGTTTGCTGCTCCCCCTGTCTTGCAAACAGGTTTCTCATTCCCAACTTTCCACATGATGTATGATGTTGTTGTCCCCCTAATGCCTTAGTAAACAGGTCAGCCAACTGATTTATAGAACTGATATGCTCAAGTTTAATAACATGATCAAGCAATTTCTCTCTAAAGTAATGACAATCTATCTCAATATGCTTGGTTCTCTCATGAAAGACAGGATTACTAGCAATTTGAATAGCAGCTTTGTTATCACAATATAGAGTAACAGGTTCAGTTTGTTTCATTCCTAACTCATTCAACAAATTTCTAAGCCATATTATTTCAGATAAAGCTGAACATATACTCCTATATTCAGATTCTGCAGAAGATCTAGAAACAGTGTTTTGTTTCTTAACTTTCCATGAAACAGCAGATTTTCCCAACATGATGCAATAACCAGTAACAGATTTTCTAGTTTCTACACACCCAGCCCAATCAGAATCACAAAAACCAACTAGGCTTGGGTCAGAATCACTAGATAATAAAATGCCTTTACCTGGTTCAAATTTGACATACCTGATTACCCTTAGGGCTGCGTCAAGATGAGAGTATTTCGGATCCTGCATATACTGACTTAAGTTTTGCACTGCAAACGTTATACAAGTCTAGTAATAGTCAAGTACAGCAGCTTCCCTATCAGTCGTCTATAAAGACTCACATCATCTAGGGCTTTATCATCCTCATTCAATTTCAGGTGTTTATCATAATCCCGACTGGTCAATTTCAAGTTCATCTCCATTGGTGTTTTGCTAACCTTTCCAGCAGACAATCCAACTTCAGAAATAAGTTCTAGGGCATATTTTCTTTGGGTTAAAAAAAGACCATTCTCAGACCGTGCAATTTCAATTCCTAAAAAGTACTGTAATTCGCCCAAATCTTTCATTCTAAAGCTGGATTGTAAAACAGTTTTCAGTTCACTTATCAGATTCTCACTATTACCAGAAATGAGTAAATCATTAACATATATCAGCAAAACAACCATTTGATTTTTATCATGCTTGGTAAACATGGAATGATCATTCTTAGACTTACTATATCCAGCTTTAACAAGAACATCACATAACCTCATATTCCACTGCCTACCAGCATGTTTGAGACCATAAAGGGATTTTTTCAGTTTGCAAACCAAATCAATCTTACCATCACTGAACCCCTCAGGAATACGCATGTAAACGTCCTCATCTAGATTGTCTTGTAGAAAGGCATTGTGCACATCCATCTGATAGAGCGGCCACTTATAGATAGCAGCTAGGGCCAAAATGGTACGCACTGTATTCATCTTAACAACGGGTGAGAAAGTCTCAAAATAATCTATACCGTGCTTTTGATTGTACCCTTTTGCAACCAACCTAGCTTTATATCTACTAAGGTTGCCATCAGAATTATATTTCAATTTGTACACCCACTTAGATCCAATTATAGATTTACCTATAGGGGCTGGAACTAAATCCTAGGTGTGGTTCTCCTCAAGCGCCTTTATTTCTTCTCCCATTGCATCAACCCATAACCTGTCTTTTACAGCCTCAAGAAAACTTTCTGGCTCAACCAGTTTAGATATCGAAGAAGTAAAGCACTGATATTCATGGGACAATCCATCATACGAAATGTATTTATCAATAGAATATGGGCAATGAACATTAGAAGCCTCATAATCTTTCATCCATATAGGAGGCCTAATGGTTCTACCTGTTCTACTCATAACAGGTCCAGAATCTCCATCTACCTGAGAACCACCTCTCTCATCAGAGTCATTAGAAGACTCATCACCTGAGAGAGTTTCGGTTGAGATCTCATGAATCTCACCCGATGTGTTTCTCTCGGTAGTTCTTACAACATCCTCAGTTTCAGCATTCTCAAGGTTGCTAACATCATCGGAATCTATATACTGCTCAAAGAACACGGGTAATTGATCAAGCTTACTACTCCCAAAAGGAAAGATACTCTCATTAAATATAACATCTCTACTAACAAAAAAAAAAATCGGTTAAATCATAGAGTCTGTATCCTTTCTGGGTCACAGAGTATCCCATCATTACTGAAGGGATAGCTCTGGAAGCCAGCTTATCATTCACGACCATGTTCTTAGCATATGCAAGGCAACCAAACACTCTCAAATGATGTATCACAGGTTTCTTACCACTTAAAACCTCAATGGGGGACTTACCCTTCAACAGCTTGGTAGGCATCAAATTTATAAGGTAGCAAGCTGTAAGAATACAATCTCCCCAAAAAATATTTGGACAACTACTTTGATGGATGATTCCCTTATCAGTCAACAGTTTATCCATATGATCATTAAAAAATTCTTTTCCATTATCAGTTCTCAAGCATTTTATCCTTCTTTGAAACTGATTTTCAATCATGGCAATATAATTTCTCAGAACCAAAAACACATCCGATTTGAACTGAATAAGGTAAACTCAAGTCACCCTTGAATGATCATCAACTAGAGTCAAAAAATATTTTTTTTCATCATAAGTGGGGCAATGATAAGGCCCCCAAACATCCGCATGCACCATATCAAAAATAGCATATGTTCTAGAAGCAGAAATAGGAAAACGATTTCTAGCAATTTTAGCTCTAGGACAGATAGAACAATCATTCATGCTTAATTTCTTATTTCCAACGATATCAACAGAATCTACATGCTCAAGAGCCTTAAAAGAAACGTGTCCAAAACGTTTATGCCACAACATGATATTATTCACAGCGGGACTAATTACAAACTGACTGACTGATCTGCATGGAATTTTCATGAAATACAACCCAGATTTCTCATCACCAGTCCCTAAGACCTTCCCATTTGAGAGGTCCTGCAGGATAGCAAGCTTAGGGTAAAACAATGCAGAACAGTTCAAGTCATTTGTAATTTTTGAGACAGAAAGAAGATTGTATTTAAAATTGGGCAGATACAACACATTTCGCAACTCTTTTCCAGAATCAAGCATAACATTTCCAACACTATGCACCTCAGAATATTCACCATTAGGCTGATGGACTTTGGTTCCAGGGGCTACCTTAATACCACATAACCAATCATTTCTGTTGGTCATGTGGTTGGTTGCTCCTGTATCCAGAATCCATACATCTTTATCACAATTATATACAGAGTTTAAAGATATACCGGTTGTGTTCGAATGTGAATCGTGAGAGAGGGCTGCACCTGCACCAGCAGCAGTGCCTCCAGCTTATGCCCCAGAAGCAGTGCCTCCAGCTCTACTCACTGTGTGCAAAAATTTCTCATATTGTTCACGTGAGAAAGTAATTCCACTTTGTACTCCACAATTCAAAGAAATATCACTATTAGTGGAGTTATTTAAAAAAACAGGATCAGTGTTACCAATTTTGGTGGAATTACTGCTGCCCTTGGGATTGTTACCCTTCGCCTTCAACTCTTTGAGTTTAAAACAATTATCTCTGGAGTGACCCTTCTTTTTACAGAAGTCACATCCCTTTGCGTAGCATCGGTCAGCAGTGTGCCCACGTTTGTGACAATATGATCACTCTAAGTTTTGATTTCCTTTCGGTTTATCTGAACTTAGAGACACATTAGCAGACTTAGTCATCATCACATAATTCATGGTGGAAGAAACATTTCTTTGGCTTTCCTCTTGCATTAATAGATTATAAGTCTGATTAACAGTAGGCAAATGAAACCAAAGCAATAGATGACTTCTCACATTTGAATAATTATCATTCAAACCCATCAAAAATTGAAACAGACTCTGATTATCTTTGTGATCAACATGTTTTTTAAAATCTTCATGATCAATATGAGGGAGAGCACAAGCAGTATCATATTCATCCCAAAGAACTCTTAGTTTCGAAAAAAAAGGTTGAAATAGAATCAAGACATTGCCTAGTCATCACAATTTCCATATGTATTTGGTAAGTTCTAGGGCCACTAACTTTATCGAATCTTTCTTTTAGATCTTTCCAAATGAGATAAGCATCCTCAGTATACATCAAACCACCACCCAAATCTTTTGAAATAGAATTTGTCAACCAACCAAGAACAACAGCATTACATCTATCCCATAGATGGTGAAAAACATGATCATAATTTTTACGAACACAAGTACGAGTAATAAATCTTAGTTTGTTTCTTCCTAGCAAAGTAAACTGAATGGCCCTACTCCACATAACATAATTCTCAGGACCAGTCAGTTTATCAGCAACAATACAAGTTCCAGGATTATCACTAGCATGCAAATATAATGGATGATGGGAATCAACTGAGGCCATGGTATTAGGATTAATATCATCGGTGGCAAGTTTTGCCTCCTGATGAATCTTTTCTTCAGCCATATCAACGAGATCAACAGAGACAACCAGCAATGATTTCGCAACAACAATGAGCCAAGAATACCAACAGATATCAACAAAATCCAGACTACAATCAGATAATACCAACAGATTTCAGCAAGATCCAGACCACAGCAACAATAATAAGCCAGGCGCAAAGTCAAGAGACAAGATAGAGAATACCGACGGTTGCGATGAAAATAGCAACCTGTAACCGATGTAGGACTGAACGAGATCGCTTGTTAAAAGGTGAAGAGATCCGCAGCAAGGAATGATTTTCCTTACAGGAAAATCATAAACCGAGATTCTTTCAAGAAGAATCAACAAGAGCAAGAAAAAAAATCGCCAGAGCCCAAAATGATTTCGCGAAGAAATCGTACACCAACAAGAGAAAGAAAACAGGATCGATGAATATCAGAAGCAAAGATTTGCATCAACGCTCTGATACCATGTTGATTTGTGGAGAATTGAAGATGAGATTTAGGAAGGAAAGATAGAAAACCCTAGAAACGGCAAGATGAACTGACAAAACCGACTTAAGGATCATTAAGGATTATTCCTTCATCTGGAATCCCTTCACCTTAAAGCCCTAATATACTAAAATATCCAATACAAAACTGAAGAAAACGAAGAGTCTGAGAAATGAATGAAAGAAACGAAGAGTCTAGAATAACAATAATGACAATTGAACCATCGCAACAATTAAACCAGCAGACCAGAAGATGAACCGAGCAGACCAGAAGATGAACCGCCGGAAGAGTCTAGAACAATGGCCCATGTGGGCTGGAAGCCCATAACGGGGCTGGAAGCTCATAACGAGTAGAATGGAGGCTGAATGTAACAATTGGGCTATAGTTTTAACAATACGTCAAGTCAAAACGAGTGTTTTCTAGTAAAATTGAAGTTTAGAACTTCAAAATCAGTTAACTTACTAACGCAAAATTAGCTTGAATTTAAGACATCTAGAAAATGTTAAGCTAAAATTCTTGTCCAATTTGAGAATTTTTTAGATATTCATAAAAGTAAAAAACGTTAATGGAGTTAGCGTTTAGGACGCATGTCTAACGGGTGTTTTAAACGTCAACCCTATTAGCGTTTTACGTTAACGGAATTAACGTGCTGTCCATAAATTTGAAAAACATTATTGTACTGGCAGCAATAGTGATGATGATATTACGAAGTAATGATGAAGGCTAATTAAGAGTAATAATGATAGTTTGATATGTATGCTTTTGATACTACAAAAGTTTTGACTGCTTTAGCAGATGTATTGTTTTCTTTATGTGAATAAAACAATTGCCGAGAAGAGAAAAAAAGCAATCGTCAGAAGGGAAAAGACAAGAGGGGCGCAACACTACAGTCCGCACAAAAAACATTAAATGCTATCGTGGTAATAAATTGCAGTTAGCTAACAGACAATTATTATCTCTGAAGTACAAAACGATAATGTCATTAACTTTTAGAACTTTGAAAAGTCCAAAAGGTAAGGTATTAGCGTTCTGTCTTATTTTTATAAATTAAAGGGTTAATTACCTCAAACGTTACTTATGTTTGCACATGTGACTGAACCGTTCAAACTTGAGCTCAACCGTTACTTATGTTGACACATGTGACTGGACCGTTACTATCATCTAACTGTCATTATTTCTTCCTGTTAAGTAGTCACATGTGCTTGTTACGTGAGGTGGTTGTATTTTGAAGTTCTGAAACTACCCTAAATAGCTTGTCTACTTAACATCAACTTGTTCTTAGGTTGTTGGAGAAGTTTGAGCGCGGAGACAATTGAGAAGAAGGAGGAATTGAAGAACCCAATTGAGAAGAACTGGAGACAGAAGCCATGAAGTCTGCGGATGAATGCTGTCCTATGGGTTCTGACAACCGTAGAAAGGTTCGATCTCGGTCAATCTATTCCCCTAATCTCTCGCCGTTTCCATGGATGCCCTAATTTTGAGGTAATTTGACAGTGGGTAACCCTATTGGCAACCCTAATTCGTTTTGCTGCAGTAATTTGAACCGTAAAGCCTTATTTTCGAACCTTAAATCGTCAAATCTGAGGTCTGTACAGAACCCCGGATGTGGGTTTTTTGACTGGGAAGATCCAGCAATGTGCCCTTACAATCGGATTGCAGTGATGCAATCTCAACAAAGAGAAAAACATTTGAAAGAACAATTGGATGTTGCGAAAACCCGAGCTCTTAAAAGTCGACCCAATCGGAAGTTAGTTGCAGTTATGGTAATTGTTGTTGTTGTTTTTGTTCTAAGTTCAATTGCGAAGAATTAGTAGAAGTTAGTTGTATCTTTGTCTGTAACTGAAGGATGAAGAACAATATGCATTTTACGAAAGTGGTGACTTATGTTTGTGGACATGTTAAATGAAGTGTTATCTTTTCTGAACTGTGATTAAAAAGTGACTTAAGTTTGTGAACTGTTATTAAAAGGTGACTTAAGTTTGGACATTTTGTTACCCAACCGTTATTAAAATTCATAATGCATCCGAAAACACAGAATCCATAATAATCCAGAATCCAGAATACATCAGAAAACATAATCCATCATATAATCCCAAAATAGGTTCCGTTAAAACAAACCTTCATAACTAAGAAAATGTGGAAGTACAAAATGAACTCCACTCTACTCTACTGTGTAGATCAACTAGGAAAAATGTTAGGCTAAATTATGCACATTTCACCTGTTCTTATAACTTGATGATGAGGCCAAGCTTGCTATCGTCTACACCAATTGAGGGATATATGTTGAGTTTAACATTTCAATTATCTTGTCCTCCACAAGGCAATTTAGTGTTTTCTGTTGACTGTAGATTCCATTCTTCTGCATTCTATTGCATCTCTATTCATTGTCCTTGGAACTTTCATGTTTCTGAGATACTACCAGCAGAAATGCATTCTGCAACGAACAAAGTCACTGTGAAAGTACATATATAATGGAGAATGTATTAAGGGAGAATAAGTAAACCTGCAGAAACCTTAGTTCCAGCTATGATGGTGCTATTGAGGGGATGAGCAGCTTATTCAGCTGTACTTACAACATATACAAAGGTAAAAAACAAACTTTCACAATAAAAATCAAAACTTTGTTACCAAATCAACAACCTACAACACGTACAAAGCATATCGACAAAAAATCCTAACCTACAAGCTGAACTTCAACATCAATCTACAACAAATCGCACAAACACACAGAAATAGGAACATATTATGCAGAAACCTGCAGAAACCTTAGTTCCAGCTATGATGGTGCTATTGAGGGGATGAGCAGCTTATTCAGCTGTACTTACAACATATACAAAGGTAAAAAACAAACTTTCACAATAAAAATCAAAACTTTGTTACCAAATCAACAACCTACAACACGTACAAAGCATATCGACAAAACATCCTAACCTACAAGCTGAACTTCAACATCAATCTACAACAAATCGCACAAACACACAGAAATAGGAACATATTATGCAGTAATTTCATAGTTTCGTACCGCAAACCAACATCAAAGCCCTAATCTTCAACCGAATCGAACATTAACGAAGCTAAACAGGGTAGAAGAACACAAATCCAAGTCGGAGCACAGAAAGAATGTGAAAAGTCACAGAAACCGAAGTTCAATCGAAGCAAAAACACAAACTTACTTCCAGATGTGGTTTCGAAACGCAATGTTGCTGAGGAGGGTTCCTTCCGTGCTGATAATTGACACACTCTGGACAGGAGGGTATAATCATCCTTTCAATTGACTTCAAATCGTTTAAATTGGATCATGTCCTTTGCACGTGACATTTACACGGTAAGATTTGACGGAAACTTCACGGAGTAACCTTTCAGTCACATGTTAAAACTTAAGTAACGTTTCAGCTACACCAAAAAAGATGAGTAACTTTTTAATTACATGGGTCAAATATAAGTAACGGTTGAAGTAATTAGTCCTAAATTAAAAAATGAGAAGTTTTAGTTTGGTAATTAATTATTAAGTTAGGGATATGACCAAAAAAATAATAATAATAAGTTAGGTTAAATTAAAAAAATATTCTTAAATCTCGCACTACGATTTGAAAGAGGAAGCTTAAGTAGTTAGTTCATAAGGACCCTTCCGAGCTGCATAACATTGACGCGGCGCGACATTCACCTCTCACTAGTAGAGATGTTGCAGCTGCATCAATTGAATGGTCTGGACTCCAAATTAAGAAGACAGACATAGTATTATTGTACTTCATATTTCTTGACAGTAAAACAGACACTCAACTTACTTAGTCCACTCGAAAAGCAAACAGATATCAAAAGGGAACAATAATCGTCTATTGACGACTCTCCAGGCACTTTCTTTTATATCTGAAATCAAACTTCAGATGAGATGGTTATCGAACACTAGATCATTGGTCTTCAGCTTGTCTTTCAGCTCCGGGATTTGTTCCTCTGGCAGAACCACCGTGACGACCATCCCGTTCTGTGAGGACTTGTCGCTCTTTGGCCCTGGAGCGACGATCACAACCCCTTCCCTTCCAACACCTTGAATACTGTAATCTGCAAATAGAGGCTTCCCACCTTTGAGCTTCATCCCGTAGAGTTCAGCCTCCCCAAGGTCAACAAAGGTTAAATTGGCTCCATACATTATGAAATCACCCAACCCATTGCTCCTCTCCACAGCTTCTTCAATCAGCTCATTTTCGTCCACTTCATGTTCCCTCAAAAGCCTCAGCAACTCCATTGGGTCGTCGGTAGGGACCTCCGCCTCCACCACCCTTATTTTCTGGCTGTTGCTCAGAGACCCTTTCGCCCTTTTGCTTGAATCATTCTTGCAAATGGTGACCCTTCCCACTCCTCCTCTTGCTTCAGATATTAATTTCCAGAGCACCGCACATATTGACTCGAACAATGGGATATGGTCGGATTTGAAGAACTTCAGACTGACGTGTTTCAACTGACCAATTGTGAGTTGGAAGATGAATGTCTTCAGGTTGCATTCACTGTTATAGATCCAATGATCGCCTACGGACTCGACCCGTTTCAGGGAAACCGGGTCACGCTCCACTGTGCATGGGCTCTTCGGGAATGTTGATATGGTCTCATTTGGTTTTGGTCTAAAAGGCTTTGGCCCAACAAGATATTGAGACCACGTATTCATGCAATCGATGGCTGCGATTGCATCACCAAGAACATGAGCCCAGCTAAGGCCCAAAGACATCCCTCCGCATTTGAATCGGGTGATCTGCACAAAAATAAATGCATTGAATGATAGATAGAAGTATTACATGCCAAAAAAAAAGAATGATAGAAGAGTATTCCAATAAACAATCATGGAAGTACAAATTGCAAAAATAAACATAAAAATCGTCCTTCTAATTCGTAAGAATTTATGTATATAAATTATAAAGCTTACAGTATTCGACGTGCCAACAAATTTAAATGGGGAAGAATTTAGCTATTATTCACTAGGATGACAAATCGTGCGTATTAATAAATTTATTGTCTCACTTACCAAACACGAACGCGCATGATAAACTTACCGTGTCATGCTTCTTAACACGGCACACAATATTTAATGTGTGTTCATGTCGTGTTGTGTTAATTTAGCTAATTATATGTTCACGTGCAAAATTTATATTAAAAATATATATATTAAAATAATAAATTGTTCATTATAAAATTGTGAATTCAAATATCAAATTTTAGGAGTTTTTAATGTAAAATTGATAACTTCTAAAATTTAAATATTTAAATGGAGTTTTAAAAATTTATTAAACGATATAGACTTTCAAGATTTAATTCACTTTATCATGTCATGATATATGAATACGAACACGATACAAAAATAATTTTGTGTTATCGTCTTTATACTATCGTGTTATCGTTCTAACATATGTAGGGGTGTCAAAAATTGACCTAACCCATTGGTGAGCCGCCTACGGGCCGTGTTTGGGTAAGACATTTTGACTCACGGGTCATTTTGACACGATCCATAGATAACCCGTGAAAACACGGGTCAGGTTTGGGTCAATAGCCTTGACTCATGGGTCAAACCGTGACCCATTGAATTATGATATATTATTAAAGAAAATATTACAAATGTTTCTGGTTTTGGTCAACCCATGACCCATGGATCAAGCTTGCAGATGTTTCTGGAGCTTTTAACCGATAGTGGGTCGAACCGGTCAGTCTGACTCATGCCTTTATCAGTACTATTACAGATGGGTCAGTCTAACCCACGAGTCAGGATTGAGTTTCGAAAATTGACTCATACAAATACAGGGATCAGACGATTTCTGCCACAACACATTACACGAATTGACACCCCTAATCATGTTTTCATAAACATATATTTTTTTTATATTCATCGTAATATTTTGTTATGTAATAAATTATCAGTTCTAATATATTCTCCGTGATCTTTGCTATCTCGGATATTATTACTTGTTTTTGAACTAATTGTTGAAAGTCATTCAAAATTATTTTAATTATTTTGTATTCTAAGAATTATAAATGCGCTCTTTTTTATCTTTACAACCACGAACTACCCTATTATTAACAATTTAATACCGACCAATAATGTTATCCCCTATTAAAGTTCCGTTACTTTCCCTAGATTGATGTTCCCATAATGTGACATTTAATGAACTTGGGTCCATCATAAATTCAATACAACTACTGTTATTACTTATTAGGGTAAAAGACATGTGGACTAAAAATACCGTCTCCAGTTTGAGTTTAAGACTCAGTTAAAATGGATTTTTTTTTTAAAAAAAATCTCAAACTCAGATTTGGATTCAGAGTTTTTTTGTCGAATAAACTAGTCTACCCAAGTATAGGTTGGGGACAACATTTATTTGTTTTTTGAATTAGTTTATTGTATGTTTAGAGTTACGTTTGAAATTTAAACATTTTTTATATTGAATATTTGGTATGATGTTTGTATTGGATAATTGATATAATGTTGCTTGCATTGTGTTTTGTATTTAAGAACTTTGAATATATTTTTTTAGAGAAAAAGTTGATCCAGAACCGAATCTGACCCGAGTCAAATAAGACCAACTCGAACGAATTTTTTGTGATAAACTCCGGCTCGGACTTATTTCTCCAAGCATGAGTTTCGAAAATTTGAGCTTTGACTCTTTTCTTTTAAAAAAAATCTTGTACCGAGCTCACCCCTATTCCTTGTCATAACATCTTGGAAAATGGTGCAGCTTCTAATACAAGAAGAATAAAAACTAGAGAATAAGGAGGAACTTAATATTTTATTTCATTACATAAAAAATTACAGAAAAATAATTATTATATATATATATATAAATATGAGGACGAATATAAGAATTTAAGGGTCTTTGTTAAAAAGAATTACATTTGTTTTTATCATATAAAGTTTCTTAACTTTTGAGAGGAAGAATTGCTCACTTAGGCTTACTTGGGTTAGTTTTGAAACTATAATTAATAAAAAAGTTAAATATCAAATAGCTACATCAGCTTTGACCGTTTTACAAATAATTATCTTAACTTCGAATTTTCAAAAATGGCTACCTAAACTTTGATACTTGGGGCAAATTGCTACCTTGATTAACTTTTCCGTTAAATATGAACGGAAAATGATGTGGCAACACATGATTGGTTCCTGATTTAAAAAAACTAAATAAGTTTTTAAAAATATCAAAAAAATATGCTTTAAAAAATAAATAAAAAATCAATAGAGAAAATTAGAGTTTTTAATATAATACTTTTATTAAAAATATGAAATAAAAATAATAAATAATTAGTTTTTTATTTTGTTTCATATTTTTTATAAAAGTATTATATTAAAAACTCTTATTTTCTCTATTGAATTTCCAAGTTTTTTATTATTTTTTTTCAAGATATTTTTGGTATTTTTTAAAAATCATTTAGTTTTAAAATAATGACCGATCATTTGCTGTCGCGTCATTTTTCATCCAAATTTAACGAAAAAGTTAATTGAGGTATCTATTTGCATTTTTGTCCAAAGTTGAAGTAGTCATTTTTGAAAATTCAAATTTTAGGTAGCTATTTGTAAAATGACTAAAGTTCGGTAGCTTTCTAATATTTAAACCTTAATAAAAGCATCCTAAATGAAAAATGTTAAACACCGTATATAAGTGATATGATGAAGGCCAAAAAATCAAATAATAGTAAGTGATATGATGGAATTTCAAACAAATGGAGCTAAAATGATTAACTCTCTTTGGAAATAATTTAAGGATTTTGTAATTCCTAACTATATCAAAATTAAAATTAAGACAGTAAAATTTATTATTTAACTGTGACAAGGGTCACTTATTCCAAGTTTTTTACTTTCTCACCTATAGTTTGTTGTTGTTTTTTTGAAAAATTAGGTATATATGAAAATGTTTTTTTTTTAGAAAATTTGTGAGTCGTGATGCGACTGTGTTTTAAAACAGCACATAACAATTTAAAGGGTAAATGGTCAAAGTGCCTCCTAAAATTTGACCGAAATTTAAGAATCCCTCTTAAAATTTAAAGTGCCCCCTAATGTTGTTTGTCCACCAATTTGACCAAATGACAAATGATGTTACATTACAAAACAAATTATGTATGTATTTTAAAACAGTTACAATATTTTAATAATTTTATTCTGACATAAATGTCGGTAATTGTATTGAGTTTCAACTTTTGAATTGATCAGACATTTTTATCAAAACAAAAGTTAAACATAATACATACATATATATATATATATATATATATATATATGTGTGTGTGTATTATATACCTAGGCTGAACAAAATGAATTGAAAATACGAATGTTAATTTAATAATTATTTTTAAAATACGTATTTTTCCTAAACAAAATGAGTATATATATATATATATATATATATATCCAAATTTGACTGTTTTTAAACATTTATTTTACCAGAGTAGTATCATAGGATGTTTTTTTCCCCGCAAGTTTTGGTTAGAAGAGATTTCATAATAACCTAGCTTTGTAATAAATAATGAAAAACTATCTAACTGGTACCCGAACTTGTGGTTGATTAGCAAGTAGGTATGTAAATTTTTTTTTTGTAGCAACTAAATAGCCAAACTTATGAAAATTAGCAAATAGCTACCTACTGTTAATTTCCGTTAAGAATGAACGAAAAATATCACGTGAGGAACAAACATGTACCTGAACTTACACGAATGAGCAAATAGGTACCTGGACCGGTTTTAACCGGTTCGGTTGGATCACTTTATTTTTTTAATAAAAAATATAATTTATATACCAAACACATGCATGACCCAACTCCACACATTCTCGGAGTGTTCCTTGATGCACTAAGAACGTTTGAAGTTGAGTCATGCATGTGTTTGGTATATAAATACTATTTTTATAAAAAACAAAAAGTTATTCAACCGAACCGGTTTTTGAATCGGTTCAGATACATGCTTGCTCATTTGTATTAGTATAATAAGTTCAGGTACATGTTTGTTTCTTATGTTATATTTTCCGTTTATTCTTAACGAAAATTAACGATAGGTACCAATTTGATTATTTAAGAAAGTTCAGCAACTTATTTACTACAAAAAAAATTTAGGTACCTACTTGCTAATCACCCACAAGTTCAGGTATCAGTTTGGTAGTTTTCCCGATAAATAAAGAATACGTTCGGACGTAGGAAAGTTTAATATGCTGTAATTTATATTTTTTGGAATTACTGAGGTTTCTGTCAGCAAAATGCGATGGAAAATGCATTTATGTATCAGAAGATTGAGATCGATCGGTACCGCCGTCCGGTCCGGTCGGATTCTGATTGTTTTTACCTGTATGAGGCATGAAGGAGAGAAAGCCATCTCCGGTCCGATTCCCTGTTCATAAATGAGCCGATTCCTCATCTCCTCCCCATCCTCCAACATGAACTTGAGCCACTCCTCAACCGTCTTGTCGCACACCGCCTCGATGATCCGAACCCCACAGTCATTGCACTTAATGTATGGCCGACCTGTCTCCGGACACCTCTTGAACCGACCACACACTATGTAGTACATGTTGAGCCATTCAAACATCGCCGCTTTTATGTTGCTAATCGTCAGAACCTACAGTCACACCAGGAATATATCCTTGAAACGGAAATGAGTGTGTGGTGAGGTGAGGAATATGGAATTACCTCAGCTGATTGGCTACTGAAATAGTAGAGTCCGGTAAGGTAGTGTAGCTTCATGGCTAAATCCATGGGTTTCAGCTGGTGGACAACGTCCGTGCCGGTCACCTTAGACGGACCGACGGAGGATAGTCTCAAGCTGTGTACCAGCTTCTCTTCCTTTGGGAACACCATTTTTCCAACTCACCTGTCTTCACACTTTGCTTTGAACAGGAAGAAGGCATAGATATAAATAGAGACGGGTCGACATTTAATGGCCTTGGGGACGTTTAGGTGAGACTTCTGTTATCGGAAATCAAAATTGTCCATGCCAAATTTTGGACGAACAACTTAGATCGGGACCTCGGTCTTCTCAGCTCGAACGCAGCTTATGAGATATAACCGTTTGATAAATAAAAAAATATGACGAAAAATATATACGATGGACGGAGTAACCAATTAATCACACACACCACGGTAACGCAAAAAAAATTATTAATCAATTAATTACATTGAAAAATATTTATAACCATTTAACTAATTAAACAAAAAAAATCACTTTCCTTTTATTATTCTCGAATATAGCCATGTAGAGTAAGTGTTTTATCCGATAAAATTTAAAAAGTAACTGTCAGAATTTTTTTTTGAAAAAGTATATATAAAAAAAATATTTAGCAAAATGTGCATCTGCGCAGGTAGGGTAGTAGCGTTTTTACGAAAAACGCTACCCACAGTAGCGTTTTTCTGTGAGTGGCGTTTTTGTTTTTTTGAAAAAAAAATCAAAAAAATCATTAAAAAAAATTAAAAAAATTTTAAAAAATGACAGTAAGTAGATATTTGAATTTCGATTCAAATGATGCAAAAAATATTAAATTTGGACTTACGGATTGACTGTAGGCTCTGCCGTAAGTTGAGATATGAAAATTTGACTTAAAATAATATAACTCATACCTTGTAAGTCCAAACTGACCACGGTGAACGTCATTTATGTCGTAATTCAATTATCTACCTAGAGTAATTTTTTTGATTAGAAATACAATGATTTTGTAACCTAACATCGCTTGTCTTAAAATTTGACCGAAATAATCAAATGCATTAAGTGAGAAATTTAATTATGTACTTACTCAAAAAAAATCAAAAAACTTAATCTAGGTAGATATTTTAATTACGACATAAATGACGTTCACCGTGGTCAGTTTGGACTTACAGTGTATGAGTTATATTTTTTTAAGTCAAATTTTCATATCTCAACTTACGGCAGAGCCTACAGTCAATCCGTAAGTCCAAATTTAATATTTTTTGCATCATTTGAATCGAAATTCAAATATCTACTTACTGTCATTTTTTAAAATTTTTTTATGATTTTTTTTCAAAAAAAGACAAACCAAAAACGCTACTCACAATAGCGTTTTTCGCAAAAACGCTACCTCCACCTGCGCAAATGCACATTTTGCTAAATACTTTTATTACATATATACTTTTTCAAAAAAAAATTCTAAAATAAATACTTTTTAAAAAAACTCGTTTTATCCTTCCTTTGGCTTTTTCAGTAGGCATTCAATTTTTTTAGTTGGTAGGCGCTGATCAGATTTGATGGATCAGGAGACAACTCTTGCAGAAGTAGTTCAGAAATATGTATATATAAAAAAATCAATATAACGCGTTTTAGAAAAGTGTATAAGCATTTTTATCTGGGTAACGGTCTCTGTGTATGTTGCTATGGATAGCGTATTGTCCAAGACTCCAAACACTATACTTTTTTTCCTTAAATTTTTAACAAAATTACACTAAGATGAAAACTTTAATTACCAGTTTAATGTCGCAAAATTAAATTAAATTTTGACTTTTGAATTGACCACACACTAGTCAAATATAAAGTCTGAAATTTTTTAATTTTAATTTTGACTGGTTTGTATGCACGAGTTACTACGAAGTTAACACGCAATATATTTTGCGACATTAAAGTCGTAATTGATTTAATTATCTACTGTTTTTTTTTTTAGTTTTTTAGTATGCAAATATTTATATTTTTAACCTAACGTCGGAGACGAAATTACGTAACTCACACAGTCATCGACATTAAGTTAAAAATTTAATTATCTACTTACTAAAAAAAACTTTTAAAAAATTTGATTACAATGTTAATATTGCAAACTTTATTGAGTTTGAACTTTTATAGTGACAACACAAGTCAGTCAAGACTCTAAGAATTATTTAAAAAATCTACTATCAAATACTAAAAACTTTTTAATAATTACGATTGAGTCCTGACTAGATCGGTGATCAATTAAGATCTAAATAATGGATCCCCAACACAATCTAATACCCAATCCCGCAACCCTTTAGTTGGGTTTGTTCTTAATTCAACTCAGGATCTAAATTGGAAATTTCTCAGTTAGGGTTCAATTGTGCCCTAACCTAGTAAGTTTGGAAATGGGTCCAAATCCACACTCATAACCGTTTATTTGGATCTTGGTTAAACCCTAATTGAGGGCTCATAGGTTTGGGTGTCCACTCAAATTGATTTGTTACCCTTGTAGAAACTAACTTGGATTCTAACCCAAATCAGTGGCTCACTCAATAGGTCTAGTTAAGTCTCGGTCGAGTTGGTATTCTATTATAACATATTTCAAAAAGTTTTTAGAATTTTAATTATAATATTTGTAAAAAAAAATCTCTTATTTTTTAATACATTCCATTGACATTTAACGAAAAAATAGCTTAAAGAGGCTATGTTTAATTTTGGTTGAAAGTGACTGGGCGAGATTAGTTTGTTGTCGTCGAGTTACAGACTCACCGATGCAAGTCACTTTCCAAAATATAACTACTCACCATATTTTGTACGAAAAACTTTCACCCAACTTTCTTAAGAAAGTAGTTAATATAAAGGAGATGTATCGATTTTTTTTATAAAGTAATTTAAAAATTAAATATTGAAATAATTCGTTTTCAAAACTAATTAACAAAATATACATAACCATGATTGACTGTCACGACCCTTTAAAAAAATAGTTAATATAAAGGATGTATTTTTTTTTTTTCATAGAGTAATTTGAAAACTAAATATAAAAATAACTAATTTTCTAAATTAATTAACATATACCTAACCATGATTGACCGTCACGATTCTATTAAGAAACTAGTTAATATAAAGGAAATGTATCGATTTTATTTTAGAGTAATTTGAACATCAAATAAAAAAATAACTAATTTTTAAAACTAGTTAAAAAGTATATCTAACCATGATTGACAATTATGGGTAGGGATTAAATAATCTTCTAGCTCTGACAGTCACGGGTAATGACGGATAGTCACGAGTATACATATTAGCAACTTTCTATATTTTAAACTTTATTTAAGTTAAAATTTAATGTTTATTAATAAGCTATGTAATTATTAAATTTTATTTTATTTTCATTTTTTTGAGTTTGTCAAAGAAAAAGCTTTCAAAAAGGCTATTCAAGGTACCTAAAACACCATGAGATATATAATATTTTTGGACTATCTTCAAAATATTTGGTTCAATAGCTAAACAAAGTAAAATTATAACCATACAAACAACATTACATTTCAAGTTAGGCAACAATACTAAATAATTATACTATCTCCATTTAAGAGGTAGTTTTTATATGAGGGTACACATGTTACTTCTTCATGGTGTGTTGATTGGACAATCCAACAAAAGAGAAATCATCCCAAGTGAAAATCATTTCCATGTTGACGCACAAAGGGTTGTTGTGATTGTTTTCTCATCTGCGAGTTTCATAGATACTGTGTCAGTCACATGACCAACAACTTCAATAAGAATTTTAAGGATAAAAATCTGAACCAGAGATTCTTTGAATTACCGTGGAAAACATCGAGGAAAAAGCTCAAGAAATTGTGGAAATTATTCAACAGTGGTAATGAGGACAAGTTTCATCAATAGTTAGCCAGATTTCAGCTTATGGTTTCAAGTGTACGATGGTGGACATAGATACAATGTTATGACAAAAAATAAGTCAGGGATCTGCAACAAGGCTTTGAAAGGAGCTCGTCCGTTACTCGTAATGACATTGATAGATATTACATTTAAAAGACTAAACATGTATTTTATCGATCGTAGGGGCCGATATGAAAATGAGGTAGTTATAGGAAACGACATTCTTACGAAAGTGAAATAGTTATTGGCGGTCACTGAGGAGTTTGCTCAACTTTTTCTAACGGAAAAAAGTACAAAGTAAAAACACGGGTTAGTAACAACTATCATGTAAACCTACAACAAATGTCATGTGATTGCAATGAATGGACGTTGTTTCGACGACCATGTAAATACGTCAGATAAGGATCCAATTCAAAAATACGAATCTGAAATCGTACAAGGATCCATATTTTGGTGTTGATTTATTACATGCAGACATACCTTCCTAAATTTCACCCCTACTGGAACCTTATTAGTGGCCATAGTGGAATGTTCCAACAGTAAGGTGTGATCCGTAAATATCAATTTCTCCACGTGGATTCAGAAAATTGAGAATTCACAATGAGATGGATTCTAGTAGTATATCAAGACAAAATAAATATAGTAAATGTGGTCAAACATGCCACAATAAAAGATCTTGTAAACAATAATGTAAATAGTAGTCTAAATTTATTTGATTTCGTACTGTTATGTAACTTGGAATGTAATGTCGTTTGTTTGGTTATAGTTGTAATTTGTTTAGTTATTGAAGCTAATTTTTTCATTTCTTTTGGAGATGGTCCGAAAAATTATATATTTTAATAAGAGTGTTTTAAGTATTTCGAATATTGTTTTTGAATTTTTTTTTGATGTTTTAAGTATTTCGAATAACCTTTTTGAAAATAAGTTTTTGAACAAACTCAAAAAAATAAATTATAACATTAATTTGAACTAAAATTTTGTTTAAAATATAAAAAGTTGCAAAAAGAAAAATAGATATACCCACTCGTGATTGTCTCACGTGTAATTCTTTTTTATTTTTTTTTTTTATTTTTTTTTATCTAAACTGTGATTGATAGCCATAGGTTGAACTTAACGGACGTTCCACCCATAAACCGCCAGTCGCGAATAAGGTTGGTATACTTTGGTAATTAATTTTTCAAAATGGTTATTAACGTATATTTTGGTGTGAAAAATCTACTAATAGAAATGTTTGGTTTTGTTCGCTTAAACAGGAGTCTTCTTTATAATTTATCTAATTAATACACAATTTCAAATATAAGTTGAAGTGCTAACCGCTTTCAAAAATATTTTGCTAGATTACTCTCGCAACGAAATATTAGTCATTTCTTGCAAGGTTCTATTTTTTCATTCTACCACATAATTTTGTTGTGTAGTCGTAGAAGACGAAAATTGATGCTCAAAATTAATTTCTTCACCAAATGAAGTACAGTCAAGGTTGTTACAAGACTCTAAATTTGCGAACAGTTTAATAAGAAAATGCACTCATAGTTCACATATCCTTTACAATTCATTCAAACATCGGTGTACAATTGTGTGATTATGCCAATAGTATTTTTATAGCAAAGCTCAAGAATGGAAAACGCTAACCCTTCCTCTTGAAGATAAAGAGGAGGAAGATGGATTCATAAAGAAACTCATCAATAAAATAATCCCGGATCCCTATTTCTATGTTACAAATCAAAATTGGGATGGAGCTAGAAAAAGAGGCCACTTATTTCCTCTTTACATTCCTCCCCAACTTTACTCCGACTGCTATCATGACAAGATTAGACATAATAATACACAATCTAATGAATATTCTTCTCCCTCTCTACATCTTTAATCTGCCACATCCCAATGAAATTCAACTACAATCTCCAAAACTTTGGAAGTATACCATTTTCAGCACAAGGTACAGGCCGAGTCTGTGCTTAATTAGATCATGCAAACCACAATGGATCCAAATACCAGTATGCGAGCAAGATGGAGATAGTCCATCCATCCATGACAGCTCTGCCATTCACTGACCAATAAGGAAGTCAAATAATCAAAATTTTAAAGAACCCAATTAGTAGGGGAACACATAAGGCAGAGCATAAATATCAGCCGACTCTATGTGGATAGATTCTCCCCAAACCTCTGGGGCCCCCTCAAACATAGGGGGTGCTCCTACATTGGACTTCTTAAAGTCTTCCCTGTTAATGCTAAAGAGCCATCCTTGGTCATCGTCTAAATCTGGCAACTCATCAAACTTTGGGACTTTCAGTATCTCACCAAGAAGTGTAGAATTAGGATGTGGCGGTTTCACTAATAGCAACTCTGCTTCTGCAGCAGATGACGGAGGGTGGTGCAATGGTGAAACGGGAGATGTATGAATAGCACCTCCCTTGACACCATTTATTTTATTTTCCTCTTTATTTACCTCAACATTATTGATGGGCTCTGGCTGAGAGGGAGACGTTTTCGTGGAAATTTGATGGGTTTCCATTCCATTCTCCGTCGTCGAAGGCTGAAAACCCTGAGTATGTTTGTGCAACTTGTTGGCCCTATCTTCATCGCCTGTAGAACGTCATATCAACATCAAATCACTAGCTGCAGATTAGAAGTTTATAGGGCATCTTTGAAATGAAAAGCTTGTGTATCCTCAATGCTCACAGATAACGGTATCATCACCATAACATAAATATCTGCAACTTTACAGAAATAGAGTATAGTATTGACTTAAAACTCACTTTGCTTAAAGTAATGAGTAAAATGTAAAAACTGCAGCTCTACTTTTTCTACATTGAGGAGATATACAAGCTCATGCCCTACTCCCAGTTAAAGGTCTACTTCTTCTACAATGAGGAGATATATACAAGGTCATGCCCTATTCCCAGATAAACTGTATTGCAAGTTCAACAATGCAAAAATGATGAAGTTCAGAGAAAAGGAGGTTCTTATTTTTCAAAAATTGTGAAAAGAAAAACAGTGAGTTTTTCAAGAGAACTTTAGCAGAAAAACTGCGCCATATTTAAATAAAAAATCATTTATGACAAAATATGCATATTTTATACATATATGCTCGCATTACATGAAGTACGTGCAAATGGTAATAAGACTTGCAGAAATATACCATCTAGTTGTGCCACAGAAACTAGTAACAATGATTTAAAGAGCTCACCAAGCAGAAAACCATTTGTTTCAGCCTTTCTCTTCTTAGGATTCCATTCAGCAGCTACAGTTCTATTGGGTTCCTTCACGGGCAGCAGGCTATTTAAATGAGGGCTCTCAAGCACACCATTCTTACTGCCTGATTTCGACTTTTCTTGATTACTGTGTTTCTGCTCACTCTTCTCCTTTGATCTTTCCTCTTTTTTCCTCATTTCTTTCACCTTTCCTTTATCTCTTTGCTTAGCATCACCTTCTCTTCCTGTCATAATTTCCCGGCATTCCATTTCTCTAGCATTTGCTTCAGAAGGTTTCACTATCTCTTGGAGTTTCGTTCGACCAGGAGCTTCCCTGAAACTTTGGGCCTTCACAGTTCCATTTTGCTCCTTACTCACATGTTCATCCATCTTTTTTTCATGATTATGTCTCCTATCCTTTGCTCTTTCTTTACCTTCGATACCAGCAGCAGCCTTGCTTAAAAGATGGCCCTTGACATCATTATTTTTCCAGTCTGGAGTACCAGACACTTGTTCACTCCCAGAACACTGGTCATTTTTCAGCCTCTTGGCCAACTCTTGTATACATTTAGCATCGCTGACCCTAGCAGACACATAATTGGTGGAAACAACCGTCTCACCATTCTGACCGCTAAGTGTGACAGAAGGTCTCTTACTGTCTGCAATGCTGTTTCCGATTTTATCTTTCTTTTTCTGAGTGAATTTCTCTCCAGCTTGCAAAGCAGGAAATGCAGGAGGAACTTTGTGGTCGAAAAATTTGTCCTGGTTGATACATTCAACCTGAACTGATTGGTTTTTCTCATTAGAAGTGCTACTTATACCCCTTTCTCTCTCCTTGTTCTTGTCCTTCTTGTCTCTCTGTTTATCCTTCTTCTCTTTCTTGTCCCTGTGTTTTGCATCACCACGGACTTTTTCCTTCTCTTTACCCTCTCGCTTCTCTTTGTCTCGCTTCTCCTTTTTATGCTTCTTTTCTCTGTGCTTATCCTACCAAACATAGAAAATCAGGTCAAATTTAGACACTGTTGATTGAAATTGGAACCCTGCTAAAAAGCCACTCCCCTCAGATTCATGCCCCCAACATAACGCAATAGTTTGAGGAGATATCATGAAAAATAACAGGATCCTTCGATTATTCTAATTCTAGAGGCATCTTCATAGCAAGTATTTCTGTCTCTATGTAAGCAGTAAGCAAGATATTGTATCTAAAACGGTATCACTTACTCCAGGAAAATATCTCTTTTTGCCAAAACCTTTAAAAACAAAGATATGTTACCCTTTCTTCTCCAGAAATTTCTACTCCTTTTTAGTAAGACACATGAAATATAATTCTAGAATCCAACAAAAGTATGTGAACAGGGACAGATAAGTTAAACCAATTTGATAACTACATTGATTAATAATGCATGTGTTTTCTAGTATCACTTATTGGTTTAATGCCGTGTGAGTGATCCTGTATGTAACACTCACAGGTACAGTATACTCTCTAATTCCTATACGATCAACTGGTGCTGTCCATATGAGAGAGATACCTTCACAGAACCTAAAGCTGAACTATGTCAGCATCATCCAACTGGTTAGATTAACATTATTTCAGCCTATTGAAGGAGCCTTTCTGATCAAGAGAAGTAAGTGTTTATACAGAGTTCATCTTTGTCCAAATCAGTTACTCTGTTATATATTTCATTTACAGGTATTGCCTTCTCAGTTGCTGAATTCAGACGAGTTAGTGGGTCTGCTAACTTACTCCTAGTTCTGTAGTTTTTCTTGTCTCACTTCCCCTTTATGTTTTCTGTCATCATATGCCTCCTTATATATAAATACGAGTTGTCTGTTTTTCAAAAAAGAAGTGCAAAGAGGCTGGTTACCTTCAGTTTATCCAAATGAATAGGACAACTATCTTTCGTCGCAGCAGAAAACAATTAACAAGGCTCTCGTAGGCATCAAGAAGCAGAGAAAAATAACTACAACTACTTAGGCAATATTTTTTATTTTAAAAAAAATAACTAACAAAACATCCAATTTGTTGTCTAACAAAAATGACAATGACATATAGTATAGAGAAAAAGGAAATACATGGGCAGGTATGGATATTATTTAACTTGTGCACAGTCTGCTTCCATCCTAAACTCAATTAGTATACTCCCTCCACCCAAGTGTCAAGTTCTATATTATCCAATTAACAAGTTAAAGGTTACGGCCTTACGTAAACGGTGAAAGGATAACCATTATATACAAGGCATCAATTGAAAAGTAAAGAAATGACTCAGGTTCATTACTAAAACAAGTCCAAGGAGAAAGAAACCCCACCAACCATCCAATGATATCTAATCAAATCACACATAAATATGATTTGAACTCTTATGAGATGTTATCTATCCATTTTGACATTACTATTTAAACAACTTAAATAGGCTTAGCTGATGGGGTATGGAGAATGATTCTCCATACCCCATCAGCTAAGCCTATTTAAGTTGTTTAAATAGTAATGTCAAAAAGGCTAATATTGATACAATGATCTCTTTTGGGTAAAGGGACTATATTAATGAAGGAAATTTAGTAAGGTGTATGTCTGTAAATTATGGGTTGTATCTACCTTCTATGGTAGGTGATTGAAAAGAGAATAATTAAGGGACAATAGAATAGCAGAACGAAGAAAAATCTTCCATTCAACTTCCTCAAACAAATCAGCTCGCATTTGATCTCAGCGCTATTCAATTAAGATTCCTTTATACAACATCTGCTAGTTAGTATTAGTTGAAAAGTTTAGAACACCCCAAAGAACTTTTTATCAGCTGGAACTCCCCAAAGAAAGAATTGTTCTGTTAGATTTTTTTACAAAACTATGGAGAATTTATTATAATAAACTACAATTTGGTCTCAATTTTGTGCATTTACAATTTTAAAACACTTTATCCCAGTCTTTCATCGTCATTATAAATATGAAATAGCATAACAAGATTCCTTCAAATTTTGATAACCTAATTTATCAGCAGACCTTACCTCTTCAAGGAAACCATGTGCAATAATTAAATAATTCTAAATCTTGTCCACAAAACAAGCACTTAATATTATGAACCAAAAAAATTTCTGGAAGTATCAGCAGACACCAGGGAACGTAAAGCGCTACAGCTACAAAACCCTAGTCCCAACAGTGCGTGTAAAGCTTGCTTTGAAATAGGAGATGAAAGTTGGCTCAAAGTTAGCCAATATATATGCTGTCTGGGACAAGATTGTGGAAGGAAGCAATCAGAGGAAGATAATTTTTTTTTTTCGTTAATATATTTGTACTGATGATATTCAGCATCAGGAAAGTTCAATCATATGCAAACTTTACAAAAAGGATATCTTTAAGACTACGAACTATTCTTAGCTTATCTACAGCGTCAAACCTTAGTCATAATTTCCAGTCAAATGAAAGCTCAATAACCTAATCCAGTTGTCCAAGAGACAAGAGTTTCATAACAATCTAAGGCTTTAACATCAGAAGGGTCTGCCTATACCAACAGTATTAATTTTATACCAAATCCAATAACATTTCATTTCTTGATGATGGAAGCTGTATGCCTATCTAAGTGCCACTAGTAAATTAACCGACATTGTAACTATAATGGTTAGGTGCTTTATACATTTTCAGATTTTTAGTAGGTAGGGAGCAACTTCCATCCATCTTACCAAGACCACCAGCATCAAATAGATGGATAGAAGAAAGTAAACTATGTGATTACTTTGCATCTGTAATGACTAATTGAGCCAAGTAAAAGAAAAGCTGATTAACCTGTTTTAATACGTCCACGTTGTTTGCTCCAGCTTTCCTTTCATATCCTGGTGGTGGGAATGGAAAGCAGCGCGACATTGCACAGAGGTGGAAATAGAATCTCTGAAGGGGAACTTCTAGAGTTCCTTTCCCTCAGGGTTTTCCAAAAAAGAATTACTAACCATTAAAAAAGTTCGTGCTCGTGCACCATGTACCAGCAATCAGTTCCAACTCCAAAATACCTCCATGAAACTCTCAGTCAACTTGAAAACCCAAAAGACAAAACTTGAACAAACTTACCTACAACTCAGTCCAAATTACTGTTCACCAGCTCAAAACTCTACTTCAACTGTCTTATACTAAGTTCCAAGTTCCTCCATATATCGAGCACAAGAGACAACTTAAGCGGCTCTAGTTGTGCTCAAATTTCAGCTCGAATTATGTCGACATGAGTGGTTTGTTGAAGAATGAGAGGTGCCCCCAACAATCTAATTTCCAATGCCTCGTCCTGACCCAGTTTACAACCATCACCGCTTCTAGTCAGATGTCCTCAGACAGTGGCAAGATCATTAAGGACTAGAGACCAAGTACAACCATGGAAAGCCCCAAACCCAGTAGCTTAGGGATCCCTTCTGCCAACTGTCAGCTGACATTCTAAACGATGTAGCATCTTCCACGTTCTTTACAACCCTAACCAATTTCCAGTATAAAATTTTTGAATTGCAAACCCCAAATTCAAGTTCTGCAAAGTTCTAAGCTCCCATTCAATGAGTAGATGGGAGCTGTCCCGCCAAATCAGTGGCGATTGGCCAACCCTGGTAGGCCCAATGGGAAATTGAGGAAATTTTCAGTTGGATCCACAGAGAGCTACAAAGAAATCCAGTAGAAGAAGTTGCTGAGAAAATTCCAAAGGCATAGCTAGGGTTTGACGAAACAAGAGAGAATTCGACGGTTTATCCTCTTTGGGGGTAGGGGGTTAGTGCAGTATTAGTAGATAATGCAGTTGTCTGAATAGTATAGATCAGAAAAGGAGCTCCGTTGACAGCGGAAAGGAAGAATTCATCGAAAAGTAATCGCAAGATCACCTTAAGGCAGAGAGTGGGACATCGAGCAATACTGCAGATACACAAAATCTTTCAAAATAAATTCTTTATACGATGAAGATGATAAAGAAGAAGAAGATGATGATGGCGATGGTGTAAAGAGTACAAGGTTTCGCCTCTGTTTTTCTTTTTTCTGTATCTATTCTTGCCAGAAACTCTGCTCTTCTCTTCTAAAATTGAACTGCGAAGAGAGAGAGAGAGAGAGAGATGTGTTGATTTAGTTTGTAGGAATAGCATGGGGGCATTGAGGGCAAATTCGGAAAATCACTCGCGGCTGAAAAATGGACGTACTAGGAGGGTGGACGATGCTAGAAGTTAGAAAAAGGCCGACTCGATCGAAATTCCGACATGACCGATCCGAGACCGACTAGGACCAAGATTGAGCGGACAAATTGTTTTCTCCAAGGTTGGACTTAGTTTTGATCTCAATTTTTTTTCATCGAAAGCCCGTTTAGGACCAGTTCGGGCCAAGTTTAGTTAAAACCTAGCATTTACATTTTATATCGTCCTTCTCCTTTTCTATCAAACCTAGCATTTCGTATCCTCTTCCAATTTGTGCAAAAAATGTTACTCGAAGACTTTACTATTGAAATTTGGTTCCAATTTGGGATGGTTCTTTAAAGACGTAACCCAAAAGTTGGAGTCATGTGTAATGATTTTATTCCGGGATTGTATCATCCGACACTTTTTTTAAAAAAAAAATTGGACTGAAAATTTCAGCCCAAGACTGAGACTGGTCTGAGTCAAGCAAGACCGACTCAGACGGACTTTTCGATCTCGGACCCGGTCCTCCACATGTGAGGACCGAAATTTCGATCTCGGGATCAGTCTTGCCTAAAAGACCGGCCCGGCCCACCCAAGCTCACCCCTAGACGATGGTACCGTAAAAATTGAAAACTATAGTTATAACTGTAATTATATATATATATATAACCGTGATAATTTTATTTATTTATAATGATTATGTTATTTTATAGGGGTGAGCAGTTTTAGATACTGTAATTTTAGAGATTTTCAGAACTTACCCTGTTGCAAATAGGATATTGAGTTTTAGAACTGAAATCTATCATGTTGCATTTGGAACCGGAACGAACCTACACAGAATTTGTTTATACCAACGGTTTTGGGTATCCTATTTGGAACCTATTTCGAAATTATTTATCTAAAACTTGTTTATACTACTGGCAATGAGTATGAGTATAGAAATACAGTTATGCTATTAAAAGTTGTATTGTAATGATTATGATTATAGTTATGATATATAGTTTTAAAATGTGGTATGATTATGATATTTGTCATGCCCGCACGATACTCTGATCAATGTCAGACCTAAGTCCTAACATTCATACCGAAAAGTTTCGAAACAATCATTCCGTCCAAAAACCAAAGAATGACTATTTTGGCATTTCTTGAATTCTAATTTCGTATTCTGTAAATTTTAAGTAATCAAACAACATAATATGAATTTCGTATTATGATTCCTTCTCTACTCCACAAACCAAACACTCTGATAGTTTTTTAAGTTAAATTTAAGTTCTACAATTAAAATAATAATGCATATAGTGATACTTCTAAATTCAATATTTGACCCACATAAGAAAATTTCAACATACGCGACACACTAGACATATGTTGTAATACATCAATAAAATGTTATTTTAAACACACTCCCTTTGGCAAGTTGATCTGCCACTTTGTTTGTTTTCCGCTAGATATGTCTAATTCATAATCTTTAAAATGACTTAAAAAAACATCATGCAATCGTTAAAGACATCAAAGGTTTATCATTTACTATCATATTCACACCTTTTCAGACATCCCACTCAAAATATATCAAATCAATATTTCAAGTATTTTTCACTTGAAGACCCTTTTAATAGTTCAAATTTTATCCACTAGATTATCTAATACTCATAACCGTTTATAAAACTTGTTTATCCAACCACCATATTCATTTCTTAGAACTCCCCCACATCTCCGACTAGTCCAAAATACTTCCTTATATATATAGAAAACATCTCGCCCTAAATATTGTCTATAATATATTAATAAGTATAATATATATATATATAGGGTTAATTGCTTTAATGGTTACACATGTTTGCTAATGTGGCTAATTGGTTATAACTTGTGCACAATGGTTACATATGCTTCAACATGTGACGAATTGATCATTTTTATTGTTCACCATAAAAAATCACTATTAAGTGATTATTTGGATACATAAAATGACCAAATTACATTTACCTTCATTAATTAAGTACCATCAAAGGAAGAAGAAGATGAAGACCGCTTCTTCATCCTCTAGAAATCATCACTTCAGGAATCATTGCTCGTAAAGAGATGTTTCTTCCTCTGCGTTGTAAGTTTCCCAGTTTTCGGGGTATCGTTCACCTTCGGAGACTTACCAAAAGAGGTACGACTCCTCAGACTAGGCTTGTTCAAATTAACCGGTTCAGATGAACTGGTCTAGAACTGGTTTGGTTCGAACCGGTTCGACCGAACTAGTTCCAAAACCAAACCAGTGTTTTTAGGCTTCAAATAGACCTATTAAAAATAGTACCAAAAATCCAGTTCGAATCGGTTCGACTCGACTCATTTTTTGATACTGGTTTATACTTCAAACCACTTTAAACCTATATAAATTTAGAACCGTTTTGAAGCAAAATCAACTAAACTGGTCTGAAAGTAAACCAAACCTAGAGATGTCTTCAATAAACCAGATCTAGAGATATATTGGACTTTCGTATGTTGATGTTGGACAGGATTTTAGTCGGTTGTGGAACAGATTTTCAAACGGTTCAGTGTGTTTTTCAGTCGGTTCAGTGTATTTTTCAGTCGTTTTCAGTGTTTTTCAGTTGGTTTAGTATTTTTTCAGACGGTTCAGTGTGTTGGACATGATTTTCAGCCGGTTTAGGTTCGGTTTGAGTCGGATTATTTCCGAACCAAAATTGTTATTATAAAAACAGACCAGAATAGTTCAAACTGGTTCTGAATCAGTTCGAACCAGACCAGTTCTTTTTTCCTTAAACCAGACCAGATTTTTTAGAAACAGAAAAAAGTACTGTTTTTTTTTTCAAACCAGACCAGTTCAGTTCAGAATCGGTTCGACCCCGAACTGGTTCGTGAACAAGCCCACCTCAGACTAAGTGACGAAGACTTTGAATGGTATAATTTTCACACACTGGAGTTTCTTAACTCCTTCCTTCATGAACCGATCAATAATGACTTTAAATTGGTCCTTCATAGACATTGGGTCGTGAGTTTGGAGGTTCCATGGTTGCTCCAATTTTGAGGTAGTTGCAAGCAATTTGAGTAATTCGTCCCAATTTTTCCTTCAATTGTGAAAAAAAATCCTAATTTTGGTAAGAACCATACTTGGAGTGGAAGCAAGAATAAGAGAGATCTCAAAATTGGAAAACAGGCCGAGATGGGAGTGGAAGAGAGACACCGAATTGAGAATTTCGATGACAAGAACAAGTAGTTGTATTTAAATTTATTGCTGCATCTTTTGTTGCTGGATCTTCTGTATTGATGTTCTTCAGAACTTATTTTTTTTTTTAACAATATCTAAATTTAAGAAGTGATTCTCGACTTGAAATGTGATTAAATGGCTACGTATGTATTCCTAGATTGTGATTAAATAGTTACATACGTTTGCTTGTAATGTGATTAAAATGTTACGTATGTATTCTTAAAATGTGTTTAATAAGTTAAAGTGCATTAACAGTAGAAATATGATGTTAGTATAGGATTCCAATTCCAAACCCAAATCTTGAAGCATTACTTCATTTGAATGAACATATTTAGTACAAATAGATCGATGCCTGGCTCGTCTAACTAACTATATGGTCTATAGATTTCACAATTCTAGAGTTTAACTATGTCTCTCTACAACTATCTAGCTATGTTGCAGTATCGATTTCTAATTTTTCATCGCTTCGAAAAGACGACCAGAATCTACATCGACATTGGTACCATGAGTTTGAAGCTCTAAGATTCTCAGAAGTTGTGGTTATTGCCAACTGAAGAAGAAGATCCCTCTTGGTTTTGTTCCTTGGTTGCTGCAAGTTGTTCCCTCAGGTCCTTCAGCATCTTCTCCCTTTGTTCTAGAGACTGCCACATGCGAAAAAGGAGAGGAAAACATGTCAAAACTAAACACAAATCACAGTAAAAAACGAACACAAGTCTGATGCACCTTTTGCTACAAACACAGAAGTACGACATCCAACATGTCGAGGCAGTTCTACTGATTTTATTTTAGGTATTGATTCTAAACTGGAGAGTCTGCCTGACCGTTCTAAGAGGAAACATTTAAAGTGTTCTGGCATAAATTCTGCTCTAGCATTTTTTTTTGATAGAGAGTTAGTGGGATCACATGACATGGGTGATTTAACTGTAAACAAGTGAGCATAGCTAGTTAGGAGTCACTTGCATCAACACACAGTTATAACCAGCCATTTGGATGGGTACAACAACATAAAACACAGTCAAAATTTTCCATGGTGGCAGAAAACAACGTCAGAAGTACTCACATCGATGGAGATTTAGCAAACATGACTGGGAAGAAGAGGAAGATACCTGTGCAATTGTGCAATTCATTAAGAGATTTGGAATATATATGCGTTTCCATTTCTTAACAACAAGACTGGAGCAACATGCTTTTTCTCGTTTGGGTACATCACACTCAAGCTTAAGTGGCTCAATAATTGGTAGAACGCTCCGATTGCTGACACCCCCTCGCATAGACCTATGCCTTATTTGTCAGATTCCACGATAAAGAACCCAAATGGTTTTCAGGTCTCTGCTTGTGTCTGATACGTCCACGCTTAGATCTGTCTGCAGTATTACTCGATTTACTGCTCCATCCACGCTCGAGACTCACCCATAAGGTCATATCATCTTTCAGTCAGAACCAATAGCCCCACATAGATTGATTCCTTTGAACCAACACGACACATCAACAATCGCGATGGTCTTCGGAGAAAGGGAAAAAATTGAAAGGAAAATGAAGAGGAAATGTGCAGAAGATTACCTGAGGTGAGTTTGGAGGTGGATCAGTTGTGGAGAGGCCAAACGAACTGGAGAGTCGGAGAAGGAGAACCACAAAGATGTAGTGTGACAAAAATGGAGGGAAATTAGGGAGAGGGTCATGAAAGGTAATAGGAGAGAAACTCCGTCATTTCAGAAGGGTCACGTGATTGACACATGCGAAACAAACGGAAAACTTTAATACTTTACTGACGGAGTAACCAAACTAGAGAGCATCTTTGGAGATATGTGTATTAGTGTATATGATTATGTGTATGGGCAATCTCGCTAGGGGTCTATTTGTTAGAGGATTATATTTCAATAGTTTACAAGTTTGTGTATTTAGTTTCAATTACATGTTAGTCCTTATGTTTAGGTCTTTTGCTTATTAGTCCCTAGTACTTCCTATATATGGAGTACTACCTCTTTGTATTAGAAGATAAAATAATTCCACTATGTTTTCAATACACAAAGCCTTGATTTCTACTTTCTCTCCTCATTACAATCTCAAAATCCTTTGATGGTATTAGAGATTGAAGATCATGGACGAAATCATCATTCAGTTGGAAATTTTCAACTGAAATTCCGTTGAAGAATCTTCACGTTGTACTTCAAATATTCACGTTGTTCTTCAAATCTTCACGCTTTCTTCAAATCTTCACGCTGTTCTGTTTCTCGCGCGCTCAACATTCTGAAATTGACCAAATCACAGAAGCTGCAAGTTTGATTCAAGCAGGTCACATCCTCTACACATGCATACGAGTTGAAATCCTTCAATTCCAAGCAAAAGGAGCTCAGATTTCAACATTTCTAGAACCGAACAGCATCTCCAGAGATAGGCAGAATCACAATGATTCGTTCCTGCATTTCATTGCAATGATTCGTTCTAGCGATTCCTTCCTGTTAGTCGTTCAATTGTTTCAGTGCAGTGCTTCGTTCCAGCGATTCCATTTGGTTCCAACGTTTCAATCTGATTCGGCAAAGCTCAATCTTCGGCATAGCTGTATCTGTTCTTCGGTTGAGCTGTATTTGACTCTGTGCTGATCAATTTTGATCGAATTCGTGAAACAATTGATGCAAATGATCTCCTCGGCAATTACTGAAATGAAATGAAGATGTTCTGCTCTATGATATACTGTTATTGTGAGTAGTGCTTGATTGTTGGAAGTCCTGTTCTATTATGCTGAAAGGAAGATGTTCTGCAATGTGATATGTTGATGTTCTTGTAAACACTTGCTTTTGGCTCGGGGTCAAAATACTGTACACGAGGATCCTAGCCGAGTATAATTGAGCTGAAGAAAAAAGTAATAAAATATATCCCAAACCCTAAACCTTAAAACTTAACCCTAAACTTTTAAACCCCAAACCTCAAACCCTAAACCCTAAAAAACCCTAAACCCTAAAAAACCCTAAACCCTAAACCTTAAAACCCCAAACCCCAAACCCTAAACCTTAACCTTAAACCCTAGACCCTAAAAAACAACATAAACGCTAAACGTTAAACCCCCAAACCCAAACCCTAAACCTTAACCTCAAACTCCAAACCCTAAAATCCCAAACCATAAACCCTAAACCCTAAACCCCAAACCCTAAACCCCAAATCCTAAACCTTAAACTCCAAACCCTAAACCCCAAACCTTAAACCCCAAACCTTAAACCCCAAACCTTAAACCCTAAATCCCAAACCATAAACCCCTAAACCCATGTCACCCATTTTTGGCCAAACACCCACCATGGCATCCATTTTCGTCCCAATTTCCACCATGCCACAAATCACTCCCAATTGACACCCAAAGTCTCCTAATTGCCATAACCATTTGTCCACTTGGTCACCTTTGCTCATCCTTGGACAAATTCTCTCCATTTACCACCAAAAGTCTCCTAATTGCCATAACCATTTGACCACTTGATCACCTTTGCTTATCCTTGACCAAATTATCTCCAATTACCACCAAAACATATCATAATTGCCATCACCACTTGCCCACTTGATCACCTTATAATATTGTTTGGAAAACTATATAAAGGAGGATGCAAACTTTAACAAATAAAAGGGGGATGAGAGCTTGCCGAAGCCTTCGGCAAGGGAAGAAAAATTGAGAAAGAAAGAAAAGAAAAGAGTGAAAGAAAATAAAACAAAAATCAAAGGGAGGTATTGAAAAAAACAGAGTGAGTCTGAGTGAAAAATATCGGTGATTATCGGTCTCAGTTTCTCGTACGGTATTTAAACTTCGAATGAGTTAGGTATATTTCCCTCATATTCAATATTGTATTCATATTTTCTAATGTGAATGAAATTGAGGATTTATATACATATATTATATGTCTATGTGATACTATATATATGTGTATGTATATGTGATATTATATGTATAATATAGATATACTATGTCTATGTGATACTATTTATATGTCTATGTATAATATATATATATATATATTATGTATATGTGATTTTATATGCATGTATATGTATATGTGATACTATATATATGTATATGTATAATATATATATATATATGTATATGTGAAAAAACAATATTTTCAAAACTGACTTAGGTCATTCCTGAATTTTGATGAAAGTTATAAGTCAGTCCTTGGACTCTCGGGTCATTCTGGGACTTTACCGCGTGTTAAAAACCAAACCAGAAAAGTTTTGGGTCATTTGTGCAATTTTTGAAATATTTTTTTATTTAGCTCGAATTTTTTAAAAATTACATTTTGTTCCCTGAACCTTTCTGGACATCCCATCACTTCTCAAAATGTTACAAATAAGTCTAGAATAATTTTCGGGTTATTTTGGAACTTTACTAAGTGTTACAAATACGTCCAGAATAGTTTAGACTCAATTCTGTAATTTTTTGTAAAATTTTTTCAATTCAGTTATAATATTTTAAAAAATTACATTTTTTATTTCTAAATTTTTCTGGACATTCCATGACTTCTCAAAGTGTTACAAATAAGTCCAGAATAATTTTCGGGTTATTTTTGAACTTTACCAAGTGTTACAAATAAGTCCAGAATAGTTTAGGGTCAATTCTATCATTAAAAAAAATATCCAATTCAGCTCAAATTTTAAATAATTGCATTTTGGTCCCTAAACATTTTTTGGACATCCCATGACTTGTCAAAGTGTTACAATTCTGTCATTCGTGTATTTTTGACATGTTTAAAATGACCCCAAGTCACCATTTTTTCGAGCATGATTAAATTTATTATCTCTTGTTTATTTATTTGAAATTAACTCGTAAATAAAAAATGCTTGTATATGGTTTAGTTAGTTTTTTTTGAAAAACGTATGTAATCGTTTTGGCCAACCATGATCAAAACGAAAGGGTAAATTGGTAAATGAATTCAAAGCACACTAAAGTACCGAAAGGGCGGATTAAGAGCTCGTGAAACCATAAGACGTAATCAAACCCCCGAACTCGATTCTATGGATGTAGACCTTTCCAAGCCCTAGGATGTTAATACCATGTACCCTATGCAAATTTTAGGATTCCGATTAACTTTAATTAATCAGTGGTGACTCTTTCATTTTTCGGTCCGGTTGATGACCCCGCTCGACCGGACCCGTCGCTCTCCATGAGTTGATATTTTTCGAGCGAAACATAAAAATATTTTTCTAAAAAGGGTCGGGAAAAGTCGGATCCGACGTCCGACAATTTGGCGACTCTGCTGGGGAGCTCTGTTTAGAGGGTTTACACTTTGTCTTGAATTTGCTTTGCCATGTTTGTTAGGGTATATGTATAATTACATATGAGTTGAGGATCATTTTAGAATTAGTCATAAGGACTGAAGTGCAAATAGATAGAAGTTGTAGGCTATAAATAGGAATCAGTTGTACCGACTTCAACTAACTTGAAATGAATATCAATTTGATTTCTTAGGTTGCAAGTAAGTTTTTCTTTTCTTTCTGTTCTTAATCTGAGATTCATAACATGGTATCAGAGCCATCTCTTTCCTGCGAATTCATTCATTATGAGTTTCTTGTTCGTCATTTTGAATACTGCGTTCGTACTCTGCTATTGTGAGCTGTTTTCGATTCTCGATTCTGTGATCTGTTGTACTTGCGATTGCTGTTTCTGGTGTTGTTCTGTCAATGGAAGAAGTTGCAGAAAATTTCTTCAACAAGAAAGTCTCTCTGCTAGAAGGAGAATTCAGTCATGGCGACAACAAGTTCTTCTCTCTGTTCGTGGTCACAATTTGGAGTCACACTTGTATGGTAATGTCACCATTCCGCCAACTATACCTGGAACTGATGGAGCTCCAGAGCCGAATCCTGATTATCAGAAGTACATTCAGAAGGATAGCTCGTTGGCGTCGTGGATGCTGGCATCAGTTTCTTCTCAGGTCAGTCGCAGTCTCATAGGATGTATGACAACGTCGTCAATTTGGCAGAAGCTTCACCGTGACTTCTCATCGTCATCCACAACAAGGATAATGCATCTTTATGATCGGTTAAAGGTTAGAAAATTGCCGCATCAATCTATGCGAGATTATCTAACAGTAATTAAATCAGCCTGTGATAGTCTGGCAAGTTGCGGACATCCGATTGAAGAAATGCAGCAAATATTTATAATCCTCAATGGAGTGAAGGGACAATTCGACAGTGTCGTCTCTTTTATTCATGCCAGCAGAAATCCTTATGATTTGGCGTCAATCAGTTCAGTTCTTCTTAATGCGGAAGCAAGGCTTGGTGATCTGCTGTTTGATAATAATATTACAGAAAATGTGGCTATGAATCAATCGTCTGTAGTGAAGAATGCAAGTTCTGCTTCATCAGATTCAAATGTTGCTTCAAACTCTTCTGAAGTTGTGATGTCTTCTACTGCTACAAATCAAGCTATACCACGGTCTCAACCTCATCAATCTTTTGGCAATGGAAGAGGCCGAGGTCGTGGTCGCGGCTATGGTAGTAACAGACCTCAATGTCAGCTCTGCGGGAAGTTTGGACACCTGATCCATAGGTGCTATCACAGGTTCAACGTGAATTTCACTGGTGTGACTGATCCTGGAAATATCAGTCAGCCAAATGTCAACTTATGTTCTTCACAGTGGGATGATCTTGTTAAATCTCAACACGTAGTTTCATCTACTCATTCGCATGCTCCTATCATGAATCAATCTCAACCTCAACCTTCTATGTACCAATCTGTTATGCCTGGTCATCAACCTTCTTTTGTTCAAACCTTCTCTCCTCAGCCTCATCAGGTGTTCCCTAACTCATCTTATCTTCCTGTTTCTCAACGTATAACACCCTCTGCATTCCAGCCTACTGCACCTTTTTCTGGTTTTCATACTACATCCTCTTTGCCTCAGCATCTGTCAAATTCTTCAACATACCAGTCTTTGCCTCAAATCTACCCTCACGTTGTCACTAGCAATGCGTTTGTTCCATCAGGAGCAGGTTATGTTACTACTGGAAGTGTATATAATATGGACACTCAGTCGATAAATGGTAATCCTCAGGTGAACCTAGCATCGATGGCCCCTGTGATTCAAAATGATTCTAGTTGGTTCCCAGACTTTGGTGCCACTAATCATTTGACAAATGCTCATCCCAATCAGTATCAAGCTTGTGTTCCATATTCAGGCCAAGGTAAGGTAGTGGTAGGTAATGGTTCCTCATTGAACATTTCTGCTATTGGTTTAGCAATTATTCCTTCTGCTACTAGACCTTTACAACTTCATAATATGCTTTTTACACCTGCAGTAACTAAAAATCTTCTTTCTGTTTCACAGTTCGCCAAGGATAATGGTGTGTTTTTTGAATTTCATGCATCTCATTGTGTCATCAGAGATTCAAAGTCACATCAAGTCTTACTTCATGGATATGAGTGTTCGGGGTTATACAAGCTTGATTTGGATAAATTCAGCAAGAATCATAGTATTCAGTCTAGTTCAAATGTTATGAACTCTGTTAGCAATACTTCGTTTGCTGTCAATAACTCTGTCAATCTTGATTGTAGTTCGGCATATGTTTTGTCTTATTCCAATGATAATAAAAATGGAGATGATATTTCTGGTTCCATGTGTTCTAATTCTTCGTGTAACACTATAGACATTGTCATTGATTCTCCAAAAGATTATTATGTCATAACCTCTGAATCTGTGTCTCAAGCTGAAATTGAATGTTTTGTTGCTGCTTTGAAATCACAGGATTCACCTCAGCTCTGGCATATGCGCCTTGGTCATCCGTCTTCTAAGATTCTTACAAATTTTTTACGTATGCAAAATCATCCGGTGTCTCATGATCAGGCTCTTTGTCAAGCCTGTGTAGTAGGTAAAAGTAAGAAGTTGCCATACCACTCATCCACTTTTGTTTATAGTCATCCTTTGGAATTGGTTCAAGTGGATGTCTGGGGGCCAGCTGCTTGTTCATTCAATTGAAACAACTATTATTTGAGTATAGTGGATGCATATAGCCGATACACGTGGATCTATCTTTTACATAAGAAAAGTGATGTTGCTAAATGTTTTGTTGAGTTTCATAAACTTGCAGAAAAGCAACTAGGACACTCTTTGAAAGCTGTCCAATCGAATGGTGGAGGAGAATTCAAGTTTCTAGAAGTATATCTTCCTCAGTTTGGGGTGAATCATCGGGTTACTTGTCCTTATTCTTCCCAACAGAATGGGATTGTAGAGAGAAAACACAGACATGTCGTTGAGCTTGGTTTGACGTTATTGGCCCAGTCATCGGTTCCTCTCCATTATTAGTCAGATGCGTTCTTTACTGCCACATTTCTCATTAATAGATTGCCTTCATCTAGTATTAAGAATCTTTCTCTTCATGAGAAGCCGTTTGGTTCTTCACCTGATTATTCCTTTCTAAGGGTCTTTGGGTGTCTATATTTTCCTCACCTAAGACCTTTGAACAGGAATAAACTTGCTTTAAGATATGAACCTTGTGTTTTCTTGGGATATTGTGCTAAGTATCAAGGCTACAAGTGTATATCTGCTTCTGGGCGTATATGTATGAGGAATGTTAGGGTATATGTATAGTTACATATGAGTTGAGGATCAGTTTAGAATTAGTCATAAGGACAGAAGTGCAAATAGATAGAAGTTGTAGGCTATAAATAGGAATCAGTTGTACCGACTTCAACTAACTTGAAATGAAGATCAGTTTGATTTCTTAGATTGCAAGTAAGTTTTTCTTTTCTTTTTGTTCTTAATCTGAGATTCATAATAATGTTATATTTTGCCCTATCCGTTTTAACCGTTTGCTCGTGCTTACAGTTTTAAATCTTTCCCGAAAGGCGATGTAATTGTAATAATAAAAAAAAAAGATTTAAATTCTTGTTTTGAACACACCACGCTGGTTACCATTACCCGCTCAGAGCTGGAGCACATTAAGAGCTTAGGGAGTTTAGTAGGGGAATGCGCCCGGAGCGGTTTGGACCGCCGACACACAACCAAACAACTTGATGATCAGAATGGGCCCGTGATCCTCTTTAGGGGGTGAGGTTCCGCTGGTTTAGAGAACTTCAAAATTCCATCCATTTAGAACAAAAGTTCCACACTGTGTTTAACCTTTACTAGTTTTGTGTGTATTTCCATTTTTGGGCCCAACTGATGTAAATGGGAATTCGGCCCAAGTATTTGGATACAAGATTGACCCATAATTCATGAAGAAGATTTGGCCAAACTGTTTTAAATTAGATGTCAGCCCAACAAATGTAGATGGAAGTTCGACCCATTATGTAAATGTGTTTTGTTTTGGCTCTAGATCATGACATGTATAGGATTGGGCATTTTGTGTTAAATATTCCAGAATGTTGTAAATGTAATACGAACCTTACTAATGAAGTTTACATTCTCGCACTTGCATTGCATTTTTTTTTTTTTTTAAAAAGTAAGTTTCGTTCATTCTATCTTGTATCCTTAGGACGTTTCACGCACCATCTTTGGTAAGGATAAAGTAAACAAATCATTGCCCTCACATTAAGGTCATACAGCCCCCTACGGTTGAAATTGCCCGAATATGGAAACCCATGACAAAAGGGGATCAGAAATACGTGAACGAGAAGCTGGCGAGGTTCACAAGCTCGCAAACTACAAAGTCAACTGGGATCTCCTGCACACCTTGTGTAACTTCTAAAATGTGGAATGCATCCGCGTGATTAACAACAACGGAATACATTCACAAGTTCCATTCGACACCTGCAAGTCCATCTTTCAACCCGAAGGAGATAATCGGGGATAGACCCTAACAACCACCGTCATTCTAGCAATGTGGTGGCACCTTGGAAAAATGTGGGGGCAACGTAGCTGGATTGAATGACACCCTTGAACATTTTAGACAAAGTCGAAGCGAATAATTTTTTTTTCAAAATGCATGTCCTCGACCTTCCTTCGAACCAATGAACAAGCAACAAATGCACTCAATGAGCTACGCCACCGTGTGAAACTTTTTAAGAACTAGATTTCGATTGGCCAAATCCTTTTAAAGTATTTTTGAAAAACAAAACTTTTCCATACATGCAATCAAAGTCTACCAATAGAATGAACGGGACATGCAAAATTTTCAAAACCAAGCATGCATGATCAATTGTGTTTCATTCTTCTTACTATGATTATTTTGAAGTTAGGTTTCCAGGAACCCATGCGACATTCGACGACTCCAGCACCTCAATAACACGAGAAGAGAATCATCTAACTAGAACATACCATGCATGCCATGAGTTCCCGCACAGTGCAGTCAATCGTTGGCATGACCTCCTAGGTCTAGTGAATTTTTGCTTTTCTAAGCTCCACGCAGCCGTGACTACCACAGTATCCCAGACCTCGTCTTCCCGAGGAACACTACTGTCGTGGCACCTCATCAATCCACGTTAGACAATTTTGCCATCCTGACCAAGCTCCACCTCCCACATACGACCATCCTGACCAAGGTCCACTATGAGAGTAGCATGTAGATTAGTCTAGTATTTTCAAGAGATGTCTAGAATAATCAATATTAGTCTAGGTTAGTCTAGTTGATTACGTGTTAAGTTACCTAGCATGTTCTATATAAGGACTTCTACTCTTTCTATATAAGGACTTCTACTCTTTGTTAAGTTACCTGTCAGAATCTTCAGATGATGATTATGAGGATGAGAAGCCAGCTGCTACTAAAACCCTGCTGGACTCTAAAGCTAAGGAACTCCAGCAGAAAAAGGTTGATTCTGATAGTGACAGTGAAGATAGTTCTGAGGAAAGCGATGCACGCCACCTTTTAGACCAAATCCCCAAACAAGACATCCGCTGATGGGTTGTTCTCACTAGCGCGCTTTCTCGGCAGGGACATCACGAAGAAGCTCTCAGACTATTCCACGATATGCAGAGGGATGGCTTTGGACCTGACAGAGATCCCGAGAGTGCACGCCAAGTGTTCGACGAAATCTCTGACAGAGACTTGGCTTCGTTGAACGCTATGATATTTTGGGTATGTCCACCATGGTCGGATAAAAGCAGCGCTGGAGCTACTGGAGAAGGCAGTTGAGACTGATTTGGCTACCTGGAACACTGTAATCTCAGCGTTCTCCAACAAAGGTGATGTTTTATGGTCTTTGAGATTTTCAAGAAGATGAGCATCTTCAATCTTCTTTGATGATGTAAATGTTCAGAATACTTACTGATGCTGCTGGTTATTCCTTGCTGATGTGTTTACAATGTTGTTGATCATTGCTTCGCCTAATGATTGCTAAGAATCATACCTGATTTGCTGCTCGGTTCTTGATTGAGCTGTGTTTGCTGTGCTCTGTTATGCTCTGTTTGCTGCGCCTATTGCATTATGCTGCACCTATTGGATTGTTGAGGATCTTGCCTGGTTCTTTGTTGGATTATTTTCTCGGTTATTTGCTGGCTCTATGCTGAGATTTGTTGATTCAATACCTCTACAACCAATGCTGAATTACTTGTGCCGAATTGCCAGTTTGGTGACGTGAAGATATGTGATCACATTGAGTTTGGGCAACCAAGTTTTTGATGATTTACAATGGATTCGATACAAGATTGGAGTGTTGGAATTCAGATTTTAGATTAGTGTTAGTTTTTCTTTTACGGCATGACCACGACGAGATGATCGAGATGGCACCGCGATGTCATGACTAAGTCTTCTTTATTCTCGTCTGGATTTCAACTTGAAAAACTTGTATTTGAATGTGGAGTACCTCACCGATGATGAAGATGTACAAGCTCAATTCGGTTGGAGATTTGATCGAGATTGAACTTGGGATCCGTCACGAGCAAAGGAGCATTGGAAGTTTTGGGGTCAAAATTCAGCAAATCAAGAAAAGCAAAGAACTTGGATGAATGTTAGAGCATACAAAATCAAGAAAAACAAAGAACTTGGGTGAATGTGAGAGTAGCATATAGATTAGTCTAGTGTTTTCAAGAGAAGTCTAGATTAATCAATATTAGTCTAGGTTAGTCTAGTTGATTACTTGTTAAGTTACCTAGCATGTTCTATATAAGGACTTCTACTCTTTGTATCAATCAACTCAAGGTAATACAATGTTTTCATTAGTAAAATCATTGAGTTCATCTTTCTCCCCCCACATATCTAGATCCTAACATCCCCCTCTTACATATGACCTTCCCACACCCGGAAGGACAAAAACACTTCTAGGACTGGCTTTTCGTCCTAATTTCAAAGATTATGAAGTCGCCCGGAGGAAACATTTAGCCGAAAGTTCAGGGACATTGTTGTTTCCTCCCCTCGCCGTTTCATTCCTAGGCCCACCACAAGTGATCCATTGGAGCTTGTCAGTTTCACAAGTGACATCGCGAGGAACTTTTGAGTTCATAGCTTGTCAGTTGCGATGGAAACAACAAGTGATCCATGGCGAAACGGCAAGGGGAGCCTGACAATCCTGATCGCGAGGGCTTGTCAGGCTTATTTTCAACCGATATCACCATTGGAGCTTTGCTTGATGAAACTCCCTTAGGCCTTTCTGTCCGTCCACTCGCTAGCGGGAGACCCTTGCCAGATTCAACTCTATACAAATGATCATTCGCTGATACCCGTTTGAGATGCGTGAATGTTGAAAAAGATGAGCGTGTAATGGTCCACACATGAGCGTGCGAAACTTGGATACTTTTGGCTGATTATGTGAGACACGTCCAACAGTGTCACCTCTATCAAGAGTACGCAGACCAAATCCACTTGCCACTCCACGAGCTCTATCCCATGACTTCCTCATGGTCTTTCTCAATGTGGAGCATCGATGTAATCAACATGATTTTCTCAAAGGCATACAACGGTCATCGATTCTTATTGATTGCAATCTATTACTTCACCAGGAGATAGAGGTTATTACATTGGCGTCAATAACGGCAAAGGCCATTGAATTTTTCATCAGCGAGGACATCATCGTGTGTCATGGGATGCCGAAGTCATTCATCACTGGCAATGCCAGAAATCTAAATTGGATTGAGTTGTGATCAAGTATAAAAATGCATCTTCATATCGCCCACAAATGAATGGCGCAGTGGAAGAAGCAATTAAAGGACTGACATGATAAGCTGTCTTGGGTACTCATGGCATACATGACCTCAATACAGAGACCAACAGAGCCAACCCCATTCTCCCTTGTTTACGGGATCGAAGCCGTGTTGCCAATTGAAGTAGAGAAGGACGAGTCAGAGTAGGCGAAATGCAGATACGTGCAATTGAACCTCATGACGAAAGGCGGCTCACCGCGCTGTGCCACGAGCATTTGTACCAGCGACGTATCACTCGTGTATTTAACAGGAAGATGCGGCCGAGAGAATTGCAAGCGGGAAATCTAATTCTTAGAAAAAATTCTTCGAGTCACTCCATACTCTCGGGGCAAATTTGTGATTAAAATATGAAGGTCTTATGTCACCAAAGAGATTTTTAGCAGAGAAGCCATGATCGTCACCGATAAGGACGACCAAGAACTCTACAGTCCAATCAATATGAACATAGTCAAAAAATAATTCTTAAAGAGCTCATTACCAGAAAGGGAGCCTTCAAAAGTGAGAAAATTCTCGCTAAATCGAAAACCTGAAAGGACGGTTGCAAAATTTAGGGAAGAGGGCCATGATTAAAAATCTCTAGAAAGGGCGATCATGGCAAAAGAAGAGCAATCAAATACCTGCTAGGTTGAAACTCTGAAAGGGCAACCTAGGAAAAAATTAAGGGAACCGAGAGGTACAGTAAAAAGAAAAAAAACGTAGCAAAAGGAAAGAAAATCGAGAGATAAAAAAAACAAGCAGTCAGACATCTTGAGAAGAGGTTTTACCTCCAAAGTGAATTACAAGCTGATGAGCGGAGTCTTTAGGTGTTCAACCTCCACAAGTCATCCTAAAAAACCAGGACCTGTAGTTATCCAGCTTCTGGGAGTCACAAGCGGATGAGCGAAGTCTTTAGGTGTTCAGCCTCCGCAAGTCATCCTCGACGACTAGGACATGTTGTTATCCAGCTTGTGGGAATAAAAAAAAAGACGAGAGGAGACTTTAGGTGTTCAACCTTCGCAAGTCATCCTCGACGACCAGGACCTGTAGTTATCCAGCTTCTGGGAATAAAAAAAACTGACAAGCGGAGCCTTTAGGTGTTCAGCCTTCGCAAGTCATCCACAATGAGTCACAAGCCGATAAGCGGAGCCTTTAGGTGTTAAGTCTCCGCAAGTCATTCTCGACGACCAGGACCTGTAGTTATCCATCTTCTGGGAATAAAAAAACTACGAGCGGAGCCTTTAGGTGTCCATCCTTCGCAAGTCCTCCTTGAATACCAGGACTTGTAGTTATCCAGCTTCTGGGAGTCACAAGCCGATGAGCGGAGCCTTTAGGTGTTCAACCTCCGCAAGTCATCCCCAACGAGTCACAAGCTGACAAACGGAGCCTTTAGGTGTTCAGCCTCCACAAGTCATCATCGACGACCAGGATCTGTCAGCTTCTGGGAGTCACAAGTTGATGAGCGTTTAGGTGCCCAACCTCCGTAAACCATCATGAATGATCGGGACCTATAGGTGCCTAGCTTCTGAAAGTTGCATGATGATGTTTGTGTACTATGTAAATAATGAATAAATAGGAGCCAAAATCAGTTGTTTGTCTTTGAACACACACTTATGATATCACTTCCATGAGCGCGTGTTCAAAGAGGGGCAACTGTAAACACTTGATTTTGGCTCGTGGTCAAAATACTGTACGCGAGGATCCAAGCCGAGAAAAATCGAGACGAAAAAAAGAGAAATAAAATAAAATAAAGGCCAAACCCTAAACCTTAACCCTAAACCTTAAAACCCCAAACCTCAAACCCTAAAAAATCATAAACCCTACACCTGAAAACCCCAAACCCCAAACCCTAAACCTTAACCCTAGACCCTAAAAAACAACATAAACCCTAAACCCCAAACCTTAACCTTAACCTCCAAACCCTAAAATCCCTAACCCTAAACCTTAAACCCCAAACTCTAAACCTTAAACACCAAACCCTAAACCCCAAACCTTAAACCCCAAACCATAAACCCCTAAACACATGACACCCATTTTTGGCCAAACACCCACCATGGCATCCATTTTCGTCCAAATTCCCACCATGCCACAAATCACTCCCAATTGCTCCCAATTGACACCAAAAGTATCCTAATTGCCATCACCATTTGCCCACTTGATCACCTTTGCTCATCCTTGGCCAAATTCTCTCCATTTACCACCAAAAGTCTCCTAATTGCCATCACCATTTGGCCACTTGATCACTTTTGGTTATCCTTGGCCAAATTCTCTCCAATTACCACCAAAAGATATCCTAATTGCCATCACCACTTGCCCACTTGATCACCTTATAATATTGTTTGGAAAACTCTATAAAGGAGTATTTATAGGGATGGAAGGCCAAATCATTATAGACAGCTGAATATCTTTGTGAATATTGTGCCGGTAAAGATTAGGATAGTTGATATTACGGTTATTGCGTAATATTGCAGTTACCTTATGCAATCTTTATAGAATATATGCTAGATATATGCGGGATATCGTGGCTATATATTTAGTGTGAGTTTGTGGGACTAGAGTTTGAGAGATTTGACTATCTTGGCGAGCGCTCCCATGGCGAACAGTAGGAGGCTTTGGCCTTGGCCGATGACGACGTGAAATGGGCTTTGACGTCCATTTTAGTTTTGGGTTTGGTGTTGGACCGCTTTATGGGTGCTAGCTTACCCTTACTGTGGACCGACCCAGTTCTGAATGATGTGAGTTTTATCCCTCTGCAAAGTTATTGGGCCTTCGAGGCCTTACCCATATTGGGTTGTCACTATCGATACCCAACATTTCCCCCCAAAGCTTGAGTGAAGTTTTTTCGGTCGAGCTTGATCTTGTGATAGGGTTTGAGATAGTGACTTTTGGATTGGACCTTTAGCTGTCATTGCATGCTATTAGTGCCTTTTTGTGCTCAATATCCTGTGGCGAATGATTTTTGGTTGCTTAGAGTTTTTGGAATGTTTGATCTCTTACCCTATTAGGCGAACGCTTTGGGTTGCCGGGTTTATGTATGCTCATTCACCACTCTTTGGGCGAACACTACCGTTGTGAGGGTTTTAGGATAGGCTTGGTATAGCTTTTGGCGATCACCTTTTTGTGTAAGGTGTTGAGCATTTAATGGATGCACTGTTAGCGAGAAGTCGAAAGAACATTTGAGGCATGTCTGTCTCTTTGTCTTCCGTAACCAGGGGTAAGTTGACAGTTTTTCTTACCGTTTCAACCTTTTGTCTCCCCGATGTTACCCTTGGAATTCTGACATTGCTTCGATTTTACCCAAAGGGGGTGTAATCATTGCCTGGGCCGTTTCGGACGTACCCGTTCAGTTTCTCCAATTTTGGCTATAAAAAGTCAAATTTTGGCATTAGCCCTTTACGCACTCCAACCTTTGCATTCCAGAGTTCAAGTGTTCTTCAATCCTCTGTTCCAACTTTCACTTCCTCATCTTTTACCTTCAGTAAACTTCTCCTTTTTACCATGGGTAACAACAAGAATCAAACTTCCGACAAGGGATCATCATCATCATCCAAATGTTCTCCTGCCCAGTCAACTTCTGGGCAGAAAATTACGGCTAGGGCTTCCAATGCCCCTCTCATTATCAATGATGCTTCTTCCCTGACACAGGACCAGAGAGCTTCTGTGCCAAAACTGATTTCTGGTCAGCCGGTGGTCGCACCGATAGTGGTGGACGTACCCGAGACCAATGTCCCCGCCTTTTCTCCGACAGGTAGCCTTTTCTGTTTTCTTTGCTTCTTTTTAGGCGGTAAAGCTTCCTCATTTTTGTTATTTTAGTATTGTTCTTGCCATGCCATGGTATTTTGTTTAGATATCAAGCCCAATGAGTTGAGGCCAACTCAGTTCAAGGCGGTGGTCGCCTTAAGCGGTTTAGGAGAAACATATGCACCTAGGTATCCAGGTTTAGGTCTGCATTATCCTCACGAAGGAGAGCTTTACGTCTATGCGGCCCAGATCGATGATGGGTTGCGTTTTTCTCCTTGCAATGACTTGAAGGAACTCTGTTGCAACTACGGGGTAAGTCCCACATACCTGGTACCCAACGCCATTCAGATGTGGGTTGGGTTCAAATTCATGTGTTTACGTCAAGGATGGACATATTCACTTGCCTTGTTCCGATGCTTTTATCGGTTGCCTGCCGGGGTTAACAAGTTTCATCATTTCCAAACCCGATGGCCGAAGTTTGAGGAATGGAGGTGTCAGGCGTGGAACTGGAACATCCACTTTCGCCTGGTGGATGACGCCCAGGCTACCAACTCCAACTACAAGAAGTATTACTTCTTTTGTAAGGGTAGTGTTTCTTCAGAGCTTTTTCAGTCGGAGCGGGATATTCATCCAAGCTTGGGCGAGCTGTCGGGGAGTGATCGGAACGCCATAGATGACTTTTTCCGACGCCATAGGCAACCAGACTTCTGTCGATGACGGAAACTTCAGAGTCGATGCTTAGGTTGGCGATCATTTATCAGTCCACGCCAGTCTATATTGATTGGGTAATTTTCTTACCTTTTTTCTTTGCTGGTTTTGTGGTGTAGGCACTCGGGGACCTAAACTTCTCAGTCTCTTTTTAAAGCAGGCTAAGGAGGGTCTGTCTGCTGCCCAAACGTCTTTGAGTACACCTCCCCTCCTTCCAGGTGCGGGACCAAGCGTAGACTTGAGGAGGAAAAATCTAGGGCCGCTTCTGGCGATCGCCCAAGAGGTATGTCTCGAAATATGCTTTCTGTTTCTCTTTTTCTGATCAAGGCTTAGGTTTTAATACCTTTTTTTTTGCCTATTTTCAGAGAATGTCGCAACTGAGGCGACTCTTGCTCCTACTCCAGCCACTCCAGCCAAGAGGGCTAGGAGTTCTGGCGATGAGCGTCCTGCTTCCACTGAGGGATCTTCTGCTTCCCGGGGCAAGACCCCCGCTACCGGGCAGGTTGGTGCCCCTGCTTCCGATCATACTACTCTCAACCCCTCCAGGGGAACTGGTGCTCGGAAGAGGTTCCAGACCCCAAGTGCCGCGACGGGCACCTCGAAGACTCTCTTTACCGGGGAGTATTATTCTTTGGTGGGCCTTTTCCAGCAACCGAAGGTGGTGCACCCGAGGGATCTGTGGGGCCCTTGCCACAGTATCCAGAAACTGTGTCTCTTCCTATAATTAATTATGTATTGTGAAAGTTCAACTCCAACAAGCATCTTACAGAAGATAATTTTCTTGGGGTTTTCAAGCATAGCAAGCACCATAACACAAAGACTCTAGTGTAGACTGCGGAGAAGCAAAACCTGCAACTTGAAAGATGAACATCAATTCTCCACTCTGCTTCAACACTTGCTTTCCGAATGTCATGGGACAACGACACAAACTTTGGAAACACACAAGACTGCACAAGGGGAAATTGTTCCGCCTCCATTTCCAACAGCGGCATCACTACATTGGTATATGTTATCCAAGACAAAGCATTTTGTCATAACAAGAGACCCAAATGCATACCATTCACATTCTATGTATAATGAAGGAATTTCCGCATGGCTGGCTTGGAAGATCCAGAAGAGGTGACGATGCCAAGACAAGAGGGGATGCTTTGCTGCATCTGAGAGATCGGAATCGAACGGAGGAGAGGTCGGAATCGGAGAGAAGCGGTAAGCATCCGCCAGGTAGAGAGTCAGTGTAGAGACGCTACCAACAAAATATTTTGCCGGCATTTATTGCTGGCGGCTTTACCGACGATTTAAGGAATTTTGTCGATAAATATATATTTATAGCCGACGAATATTCAGTTTCGTCGGTAAAATTTATAGTTGATGTATTTATTTATCGACGATATATTAATGTGGTCGGTGAAGACCTAATTACCAACGATAATTACATTTTGTCGGCAAATAAGTGAGATTTTACAGACGAATTTTCTGGATTTTGTCAGTAAAAATATATTTTGCCAACGAAATTTGATATTGTCGGTAAAATAATTTTGACCGACGAAAATTAAATTTTGTCGGTAAATTAAGATTTACCAACAAAATTGTTTTTCGTCGGTAAAGGTAGTTTTTCAGTAGTGCTCATTTATGTATCTTTAAAGAACTCATTAATCATACCATGTATTCACAATCATGATGCTAAATCATGATCGGTGTGCACTGTGAATACAATTCTTAAAAGAGATTTCGTTCACAATTTTCCTCTTCTCACGATCCTTCAAACACTAACCTGACTCGCTTTTTTAGACATGTCCCACCCGGCAGAATAGGTGTACATGACCATCGGGTAACACACTAAGCTAGCGAACATCGTGTTAGGTCTCAAGTCTATGTTTGGAGTCATGGGGGTACACAATTTTGAACCTGTAAAGGATCCTTGGGTCTTACACTTCAACAAGCTAAAATCGTGCTTGTGTAAACCAGTGGTCGATTAATAGCACCCGCAGTATGAAATGCGTGTCACAACAACCTTCTCCATTTCACACGGAGTGTTTGTCATCTGTCATAAAGACGGTGTTGTGTTGACGTGTGTCCATATACCACATGCATCTAAAACATAGTACATTGACTCCCATCCTGCTCAAAAGTAAACTATATGGAAATAAATTTCCTTAAAAATTTCGATGACATCATACCATTAAAAAATTTATATTGATGGTCTCATATCAACGGGTGACATATGGATTCGAGTAGTTAGCTCTCAAATCATATGTTTGACAATTTTTGACTCGAAATATTGTCTCATCTCCACTCGTCACATAGACACAACGCCACTAAGACGCGGAGGCGGTTACTCGTGTGAGTGAGCTAACCTTAAGTTTACTTAACATACATTAAAACACAAATCAAGAATGCACTGAACAATCTTAATGAACATGTATGTATCCAAGTCAAACTCTTTGATCAACATGAACATTGTGATGTGATCAATTTCATTGGTCTACGCAATGGTAGTTACCATTTGCTTCATTAAGATAAATATCAGATGAATACATCCCTACTGAAGGATCTTCATTGGCTTTTCTACTTAAGGGTTTTCACAGACCAAACTAAATCCAATTGTTGGTGCGAGAGCCACTTGCTTAGCTTCAATCACCTAAAGTGTGTTCATTTGTTTCTCACTCATTTTATAAGACGGTCATCTCTAGAAAGAAAGTTATCCCAGAAAGTCTTAACTCCAACTAAGAACAACTTCACAACATTCTATCACCTGTATATACACAATGCTTCAACAACAATTAACTATGTGATCCTTGAGCATCAAATCAAGTCGCGTTATATACCCAATTTAGTAGTTGGTCTAGTACACGTCACAACATGATAAGAACTTCTAGCTTAGCTCATCGTTAAGACATTTGGCGCATTATGTCATGAATTTTAGATACAAGAGTTTTAAACGGGTAATACTAAAATTATCACTTAAGAATTCAATTTCTCAAGTAGCCTATCTCGGAATCTAAATTCCAAGAATATATTATTGTTTACCCTTTAAACATCAATTAGGTCTTATCTTTCATTGATGAACTTTGCAACTACCCAACCCATACTCGTGACAAACACTTTGTTGCAAGATCTTGCGAATATTTCACTAACAGACTTAATCCATAGTGGCTATCCCATTCAACATGAACGAATCATGTCTAACATTTATAATAATGACTTAAGAGAAAACATAGAGTTATAAGGGACCACCAAGTCCTAAAGTTGCATCCTCATACTTAATATAGGGAAGCACCTCGCTTTATACTTCAATACTTCTTTGGCAACATTTATATTCAAGATCTACCTTTCCGGGTTATACGAAACAATTATTCACAATAAATTGAGACACAATTATCAAGATAAGTCATGACTTCTAGGATCCATTTGATCCATTTACACTTGACAGTGTTTTTTAATCTTATCCTCCATTTTGCCTTAAAATAGCGAAGCATAAAGAGTCACAATAGGCTCCCACTGGGATTAAGAACATTATACATGCTCCCACTAGAACGATACATTTCAATAACTTACTTAGAGTATCAACTTCTTGCTCCCACTTGAACTAAGGTTTTAAACCAAGATCATTTGTATTCACAATTGATGATGAAGAAGGTGAGCCATGATGAGAAATTAATTCAACATCAACTAAAATGCTCCCACTTGAATAAAGTTATTTAGTTGGATCAAGATGAGAAACTAATTCATCATCCGCTAAAATCCTCCCACTCGAATCAAGTTATCTTGGCGCACCTTAGTGCAAGAACTCGAAAATGGATTGTAATCCAATTTTTACCCTTTTTGAGTAAGTACTTAACTTTCTCTTGCCATATTTCATAGTTATCACAATCAATTTCAACACAAAGTTGAGTTTGACAACAATGTTTTGGAGGATTGATGTCATCTTTCATACATAAAAGGGTCATCATGTTGGGATCAACATATACGAACAAGTAATGCAAGATTCATTGTTCAACATACATACACATATTATACTTAACTTTATTATTAACAAAACAATTAATGCAAGCATATCCCAGAGTCAAAAGTACACTATGTTCCCAATCACCGTCCAAAGTATATGCTTAACAAAAATTAATTTTGCTAATAATTAAGTCAAACACTCCATTCACATCAACCAAAACAACATACAATCATGATTTAATTTACACATGAATGCATACCAAAACATGTATCATACTTGATTTACATAAATATTAAAACATGTTTATATGATTGATTTATACATGGAGTCCACATTAATAATCACCAAGATTATAACTATTTATCAAGTAATCATGCTCTTTATTTACCAACACATGTAATTGAAACAAATATTCAATAATTTTTCTTGTTAGGAAACACTACAAACATGAAGGGGTATTTGATTGGTGTATTAACTATGTATTAGTATTAACTAATGCATGTATTAATTAATACAATGTTTGATTAAAAATAATGGTATGTATTAAGTAATACATATTCCTTTGCTAATACACAATTATAGTATTAATTGTGTATTAACTAATACATTATATAACCATGATATTATTTAATACATAGTAAAATGTACAAACTACACTAAGTCTACTGATCCCACGTAATAAGAATTTACCATGTTAGCTTTTGTCAATCCTTGTGAATTTTAATATAAAATATTTAAAAGTATTATTTACTCAGATTATCTAATAATAATTAATAAAATAAATAATATATTAAATGAAAAATAAAATGATCTAATACTATTTATAAATTTCCATCATTGAGTCTTCCATATATGCTTTATTTTACATAAAATGAATCACTAAGTCAAACGCAACAACATTTGTTGGGTACCATTAGAATTCATAAACAATTTATAGAGTTCATTTCGATGATGATATATGACATATAATCAATATTTAAAATAATAATGAATAATTCACTCAATAATATTTTAATATATACTCATTTATTGGATATTGTTTTAAAAACAAATATTAAAAACAACATTAAACAGATATATATCATTTGCTCTATTTGTTCTGATTCTTTATGTGCACGTATCACGAGGAAAAAACTTAGAAGTGGTTATTTAACTGTTTGGTCTCTATATTTTTCTAAGTGTGGTTCCACTTGTGTTTTTTAAATCGTGTTGTTCCCAAAATCGATTTGTAAAATCATGTTACTTTTATAAAATCAAGTTGTTTTTAAAATCATGTTATTCCACATGTTTGTAAAACCAATGCTCTATTTGTTTTCTCTTTAATCATAAATCAATCACACAGAGTCACTTGGAAACAAGAAGGTTTTGAAACTTTATGCATGAGAGTAACATTTTAAGGATGAAATTACAAAGATCGGAAGAGAAGAGTCGAAGTGGATTGAAGCGGTTATGACTCAAAGAGGATACTATTTTTTTTTTTTGTGTGTGTGTTTATAAAAAAATATAACTCAATTCATGTGTTGAACTTATTTACATTGCAACATAAATTTAATGATATTTATGACTTTTTGACACTTTACATATAATTTTTATAATGAATCAAACACTGTCTTAGGTTATGTATACTAGAATCCAGCACGCGCTACGCGCGTGGATGTTATCGTTGTTTGTATTGCGTGAGGTGTTAGGATGACATGATCGGTCTGATTCCTAGGATAGTACAAGAATTAAACATTTGATTAAAAATATTAGTGAAACTATAAGGCTAAAATTAAATTACCTAATATAATGAAATAAAATTAATTTTGTGTTAAACATTTTTAATCAATTGCTCGAGCATCATCAAGAACCACTACTAATGAGGATCCCGGATGCTCGAGCAATTTCTTCAAAATATTTAAAACAAAATTAATTTTATTTCATTATATTAGGTAATTTAAGTTTAGTCTTAAAATTTCACTTATATTTTTAATCAAGTGTTTAATTCTTGTACTATCCTAGGAATCTGACCTATTATGTCATCCTAACACCTCACACAATACAAACGACGATAACGTGCACGCGCGTATCGCGTGCCGGAGTCTAGTATAACCATTAGGAAAATATACTTAAGTGGATTCTAGAACTTCCATTTTAATTTTATTTTAGATTGTATATGAATGCATTCAATATAAGACGTAGGGGTGAGCGGTTCCGTGTGCCCTGTAAATTTAGGAGTTCCCGGAATCTACCAAGTATAGAACATGGTATTTAAATTTGGAACCGGAACCTACCCGTTTAATTTTGGAACCGGAACCTGTTTTTGCAAACGGTTCGAGGTACCCTTTTAGGAAACTATTTTTTTTTAAAAGAATCTGGTTCTATTTTGGTTCCGGTTCAGTTCTGAAACAATAGCCTTTTAGAGTTCCAAACACCAATTCCATAACACCAAACACACAGATCGAATAATCTTTTACAGTTCCAAACACAAGTCCAAGCAATAGAAGGAAATAACTAGGCACATAAATGTTGAGAAAGTATAGTCCCAAACAACACGCATTAAAGCCAAAAGAAGCTGCAGATCACTCCGTTCACGAGAAACCTGTATTGATCAAGAAGGATTATTCAACAAATAAAAGCACTAAACCACATCAATTTGCTAAAGTGTCTAGAGTTTTCATAGCTATGCATACCTCATGAGCAACATAACATGTGAAATAAGGAACTAAAGGATGTAATCCTGAATCTGTTGCTAAACTTGCCATGACTGTCGACTGAGAGGCTGCTCTCTTCCTTATTTTAGTTTTTTTTTTTTTAATATTAATATATATATATAACCAGTTTCAATTAGTTTAGGGTACCCATATAGGAGAACCGGAATCAGAACTGAATAAGTAGGTTCTTGAATTTGTTTCCCGGAACCTACACTATTTTTAAAACTTCTACCGGGAACCTACCCAAAGTGTCAGTTCCGGATAGGTTTAGGGTCCAAATGGGTAATTTGCTCACCCCTAATAAGACGTCTGCTTATAAGTCAGAATTTGTCAATGAATGCATTCAATATACTCTTAAGATATCTTAACATCTCACGCACGATAAATATTTATCATATTTGTTTGTAAGGATATGCTTAAAAATAATTTGTCGATATTTGGACAAAATTGACCTTGCACCTTGTTTATAGGTAGAAGGCAAATGCTCTCCCTTGAGATTGTTTTTAGTATTTTACACCCGACATCCCGAGGCCCCAGGATTCCCCCATACAACCAACTTTTATTTGTGTATTATACTCCCAACATTCGACCTTTCTTTGAGTGTTATACTCCCGATATCCGACCTTTATTTAAGTATTATACTCCTGACATTCAACCTTTCATTGAGTATTATACTCCTCACATCCAACCTTTCTTTGAGTATTATAGTCGCGACATCCCCAGGATTTGAACCTGGGCGATGTTACTATCTATGATTTAAGACGTACACCTAACCAACTGTCTCATAAGTCTGAACATGTCAGTGAAGACATTCAATAGACTCTAAAGATATCTTATCAATCTCACTACCATGTCTATGAATCGATGATTATAAAAAATCTAGTGTGACAATATTAATAAATTGCCAGTAAAATTTGAACAAAAGTATAAACTTAGATATTTGATAAACTTCTTCCTTATTTTTTATTTACACATTTTCAGAGTTATTGTTTACTTTAATATTTTCAGAGTTCATAAAGTAGGGTTGGTTAAGTATATTCATATTTTAATTTTAGATATATTTGGAATGTAGGGTTAAGTAAAGAAATACTCATAGAATTTAAATTTGACCAATCCTAAAAATAATTTGTAAATAAAATAAATAATAAACTTGAAAATTAATATTTATTTTTATATTTCAGTAATCCGTAAAATATTAGTTTCAACACATCACCAGAGTTATTTTAATTTTGTAATAAAATATTTTTGTTATTTTTTTCTCGACATATAATACCTAAATTTTGGATGATATTAGTTTAGAGTAATAACATATTAACAACTTTTGGCAAAATTTATAAAATAATGAAGAAAGATATTTTACTATTTTATTAAAATAACTTTGTCAAAGTGGTGGAATCATCAATGCATTATTATTAATAATACTAAAACAAATCTATATATTATTTTTAAAACATTTTAATAATCTCATTATTTAAAAATACTCTATAATATAATACATAATTATCATTATAAAAAAATGTATACATTAATCTAATATCTCATTCAATTTAGTTTTAAGTTTTCAAATTTGATTTTTTTTTGTATTTATTGCTTCACGCGATAGATTATGTATATTCAACATATAAATATACATCAATTTTGATCGATTTTAGTTATGTTTGAATCATTTAACTTTATAGATGAAATGTATTTTTATAACGACAATACTCACAGTTCAAAAAATTTATAACCTCTTGGAAAGAAGAGAGAATGTTTTGAAGAAACAAAAATCTATATTATTGTAGAAATGTTAAAAAGTCACAATTACCAAAGCAAATAGGTCGACTTGAGAACATAATATGCAATTATCATTATTATGTAAAATTGTAAAGTTATATAAAATAACAGATATAATAATTAATCAAAATTAATTAAAAAATCAAATAAATAATGAATGAGATTTCTTCTTTCAGTCTAATTAAAATTTCAAACTTGATTATATTGTACATCTTAATTATTTATTACTTCAAATAATAGTTAATGCATATTTGACATTATTAATTCAATCTAAATTCTCTTAGTTGTAGATGAAATGATAAGTTTTATAAATGATCTAAGTTTTTAGATTCACCGTTATCTTAACGTTCGATAAAGTGAAAATATAATTTAATTTGTTAGCGAGATATAAAAAAAAATGGTGCATGAGAAAGGATGAATGTATAGTGATAGAGAAATATATAATTATCATCTTGTATAATTTGTAATGTTACATACGTGTAAAGTTGGTTAATATGTATGTCTTTAATGTATAAGGTCATATATGTCCGAGTCTTCGTGTAGATAGTTTTTTTTAATAATTTTTTGAGAAGATATTTGAATGACCAAAAAAGATAGGGATAGTAATATAGAAAAATATAATTATCATATTGTTGTGTCTGTAATGTTTTATACGTGTGTAGTTGGTTAATACGTGTGTCTTTAAGTTATAAGGTCATATGTTCGAGTCTCTGTGCAAATATATTTTTATAACTTTTTGAGTATCTGACATGGGGGGATTTTTCATCATTTCTAAACATTAAGGGGGACTTTAAACTCTACGGTAGAATTTTAAAATCGGCGTAAATTTTTGAATGAGACATGTATTAAGATATACTTATAAGGGAGTATAAATTCCCCCTAAAGTTTATGTTGATTTTAAAATTCGCCCTTAAAATTTAAATAAATTTTAGTCCTAATGTTTGTACTCTGAAAAATCCCTCTACCATCAAATGCTCGTTTATTTAAGGCGGATTTTTGATCATGTGCGTTGCACCTGGTTTATTAATTGCCATCTGTATGAACCCTTCATCTGCAAGCATAACTTGTCTTCCACCCTTCTCCCTCAAAAGCTTCATCCCTCCGTATGGTTTCAGTGGAGTCGAAGAAGATGGATGGAGCTGAAGAAGATGAAGTCAAGATACATCCGGATGCTCCTGATTTCTTGATTCAACGATCTGGGCTACCTGGTGAGTCTCTCAGACCACAAAACCCTAATCTTAGCTTTCTTTTCCCACCACGATCAAGATCATGGAGTGTAGGCCTTTCGATATCACCGTTCTCGTTGCTAAAGGCCTTAAGAACGTCAATTTCCTGTCCAAGATGGACGTCTACGTCGTTGCCTCCTTAACCGACGCGACCGATCCTCGCTAGATGCCGCAAAAGACTCCAGTCGATAAGGATGTCGGGACCAACCTTCAATGGAACATTCATATGAAGTTCACCCTCGATGAGGCCGCCGTTCACATGGATGATGGCAAATATGAGAAGACTACTAGTTATGTCGTGCTAACGCCGAAGGGTAAGAAGAAAGGCAGTTGGTATTTCTCATACAGATTGAGAGACAAGTACACTTACTCCACTCCAACTCTGGCACCGGTATATGATGCTCATCCGGCTCTGGTGAAGGGTTCCAACGAATCCTGCGGCAACGGCGACTGGGGTTGGGAGTAGCTCTGCTTATGCAGTGTACCCACCTCTGGGCTATGCCCATCCTGGTTATGCTTATTCGCCGGAATACTTGCAGTCGCACGACTACCCACAATAGTACCTGTAGACCATCTCAAAGCCTTCTGGGCCGCTAGGAAAGTCATCGAATTTGATTCCAGAGGTCTTGATTTGAGTGTGTTTTATTTCTTGCTTGATTATCTTTCTTAAACTTGCACACTACTTGAAATGGTTTTCTGCAGAGAAGGAAGAACACCACATAACCCATCAATGATGGAAATTGACAACTTAATAATCAAATACTCTACAACCTCTGCAGTCTGCAGGGAAATGAATTATTTTGTTGAATCGGCAAGGGAAGATGAATAGGTTGACATATAGGGCAGTTTTGTCAAGAAAATTTGTTAATAAATCACGTGGGCTGCACATGACTTCAATTCCGTTTGAAATAAATAGGCGTTTGACATTAAGGGAAGATTTTTCATCGGGTTCAAACATTAAGACTAAAATTTAAATTTTAAACTTTAAGGGGGAATCTTAAAATAGGCGTAAACTTTAGGGTGCAGTGTCGTATTTTACCCTAGTATTAACTAATACAAGTATTATCTAATACATGTATTATCTAATACATGTATTATCTAATACATGTATTAGATAATACATGTATTAGGTAGTACGTGTATTAAATAACACATCTGATCAATCGCCCCTGAAAGGATTTAACTTGAATGCATGAATAACTCGAACATGGATAATATATCATCATACTTAGATATTTTATCATACGCCCCTCTACATGGATACTAAATTAAATCAACATGTATAATGTGTAATAAAAAAAAAAAGTAAGCACACATGATATTTCTATACATGAAAATAACATACATTAACATGTATCATGATTGATAAATGACAAAACATCATGTAACATGATTTGCATACAAAAAACATCAAGTGCCCTTTTTGAATTTTGACAAGACTAACTGACACAAAATTAAACTTTCGAAGACTATAGGGACCAAAATGTTCTATTCTCAAAAGTTACTACAGAGCATCAGTCAGTGTTATTAGAACCAGACCAGACCGACGACCCGATCGGGAACCGGACCCCTGTTCGGTTTGGTTCAGCTAAAAGATCAAATTGCATAACAATAATGTTTGAATTAGTGTGAACCAACCTTTTTTTTTAAACCAGCCGGTTTCTGCTTCGTTTTTTTGGGATGATTTTTTTTAACAGACCAATAAGTTTTTTTTCGGTTTAAACCGAATAATTTTCGTTTTTTTGTATGATTTTTCTATGTGTTTGAGACTATGTTGTTTGTAACTTTATATTTTTATTTTTTTTTAACTTATGAACAGTGAACCACTCATTAATCTGGGTTCGATCGGTTTGGACCGAATGAATCGGGAACCGAACCCTCGCCGGTTCCAGGGCCGGTCTGGTTCTAATAACACTGGCATTAGTATGTTTAATACAATAATATGAGAGTTGATTCAATAATTATATTTGAAGTATATAAAAAAATAATTAAAATTAGTAGTGTAGTTGTAAACCTTTTAGCTAGTATTTAAGAGGTTTATGTTTCAAAACTTGTTAGAAGCATGAATATTTCACCATTTTAGACAGTAGTTTGATAATTACGAAAATATGGGGTCAATTTAATAATTAGTTTCCTTAAAATCAATAAGATCAAATATGTAAAAACAATTATAAAGATAGTTTAATATATCAACAAAAGAGGTCTGTATAGAGTAGTAAACGGTTAACAAATAGAATTTCCCAATGAAAATCTTATGTACATTCATGGCCCCATATACGTCGGAGGAGGAAATTTTGGAATATATATAAATTTTCTACTTTAAAAGAGTGTAAGAACTTACATGAAAAGATACTCTCGCACACATTCAGGGTGATACAAATCACAATCTGACTAGCACGATGCAATCCTTTCGACTCATGGGTGCACCGATGACATGTATACACGATTGTTAGTTCGAAAAATCTACCTTGCGCGAGCCGAATTTTGCAGAAACTCCTAATATTTCCAGCAAACCTTAATGATTTTTTGTTTTCTATTTGTTGGAATTTTTTATATTGTATTTTTCGATTTTGCTTCTTCAGGTTTTCTACAAAATTTATTTTGTCATTAGCGCATTTGATTGCACCTAGGGTGAATATGGAACGTCTATTCTTATTTTTCAAAATTTTAAAAATAATTCTGAAATTGTGCTAAGTTCCACTCTAGTTTGGTTATTTCAAACTTTCAATCGTGACCTTAATCTGTGTAAGAGTTCAAGTATTGTTCAGTTCGATCAAGTGAAACATTATGTTTGTTTTCGCCTTAATGACAGTGGTGTCTCCTACGAAATGATCGTTTAATTTTCTCGTATACAAACCTGTTACGATGAGGAGGGGTGAGGGGTATGTAGGAGAATAATTGCCTTAAGAAGACCCTGCACATCACATACCTCGATTTAAACAAAATCTATTTTTAGGGACAATTTAGTGATTATTAATTAAAACTTGAATTTTATTGTAGAGTTTAGGAAAATTATATTTGCAGACCATCGATTACTTCATACATACCACTTTTGTTGAAAGAGTAAAATGGCCTAATAACTTCTTACATATTTACCTTACTAATTTTAAAAACATTATTTATCAAATCGATCTCATATTTTCATAGTTACCAAACTACATTCTAAGATACTGAAAAATTTATATTTCCAACAAGTTTTGAACTTTAAGCCTCTTACTTAGAAGCTAATTTTTTTAGCACTATACTACTAATTCCATTGTTTTTTTAAATACTTCAAATATATTTATTGAAGCAACTCTAATCTTGTTGTATTAAACATCTCATGTTTATTTATTGATGCTCTTTAGTAATTAACATTTATTCAACTTTGTTTGTTTAATTAAAGTTTTAATTTAATTAGGGTTAAATACCAAGTAGCTACCTGAACTTTGACTGTTTTGCAACGAGCTACCCGAACTTTGAAAATTCAAAGAGGGCGACCTCAACTTTGAAGAAGGTGCAAATAGCTACCTCTGTCCAATTTTCCGTCAACTTTCAGCAGAAAGTCATCAGAAATTGGACGGAGGTAGCTATTTGCACCTTCTTCAAAGTTGAGGTAGCCCGTTTTGAATTTTAAAAGTTTGGGTAGCTCGTTGCAAAACGTCCAAAGTTTAGGTAGTTCCTTGGTATTTAACCCATTTAATTATGTATCTACTGTATTATTTTTTTCAAATGGTTGAAAAATAAGTAATATTCTACATTTAGTATTTATAGAATACGAGAATACTCATTTTAAAAATATTTTTTCAACCAGCTGTAAAACAAATTTAGAAAGACTATAGTATGTAGATAATTAAATTGGTACTTTAACGACACATATGGTGTTAAAGTTTAATTTTCACATCGATCATAAAATCTGGTCAAAGTAGTGTTGCTGATTTTTGATAATTTTACTAACTTTGACCAAATTTTATGGTTTTTGATTTAAACATGAGATATTTAATACCATAATATGAGAGTTGCTTCAATAATTTTATTTAAAGTATATATAAAAAATAATTGAAATTAGTAGTGTAGTAGTAAAACTTTTAGTTAGTATCTTAGACATCTAATGTTTAAAACATACATTTTTCCCTATTTTAGATTGTAGTTTGATAATTACGAAAATATGGAGGTCGATTTGATAATTAGTTTCCTTCAAATTATTAATGACAAATATGTAAAAAGTTATTAGAGCATTTTAGTCATTCAACAAAAGTGTTATGTAAAAAGTAACTAGCGATCTGCAAATAGAATTTCCATAGAGTTTACACAAATTATTCATAATTATTATTTCAACCTAAATTATTAATTTATTATAAATTAATCCTATATATTGCCAACATAGTTAGCACTTAATAAAATAAAGTATGATTAATAGTCTTTATTTAGTATTTTTAGTTTGGGTTAAATAGCAAACTGCTAGCTGAAATTATATAATTGCTTACCAAACTTTTGTTTGTGGCAAATTACTAAGGTTGATCAATTTTACAATTAAGTTTGACAGAAAATTGCTAAAGAATTACAAAAATTATATTATGATAATAAAATAATGTTAAAGTTTATGTAAAATCACGTGAAGAAAATTAAAATAAGAGTAAATCGGACTAATGCACCTCATGGTTGGATTATGTAACCAAATACACCCATATTGTTTTAGGGAAATTTTATTTGTAGACTGTCAATTACTTTATACATTCATACCACTTATTTTTTAAAGACTACAATTCCCTAATAGTTTTGTTTTTTACATATTTATCCATACTAGTTTTAAGAAAGCTAATTATCAAATGAACCCCACATTTTCGTAGTTACCAAAATACAATCTAAAATTGTTTAAAATTTATACTCTAGCAAATTTTGAACCCTAGACCTCTTACATGCTAGCTAAAAGTTTTATCACTACACTACTAATTTCAATTTTTTTTGTATACTTTAAATATAGTTATTGAAATAATTATCATATTATTGTATTAAATATCACGTGTTTAGTAATTAACCTTTGTTCAACGCCACTAATTATGGTTTTCATTTAATTATGTATCTACTCTATTAATATTTGAAATAGTTAAAAAAATAAGTAATATTCTAAATTTAGTATTTATAGGCTATCAAAATACTCATTTTGAAAATAGTTTTTCAACCATCTCTAAACAGATTCTATCAACCATAAAATGAGTTGTAATTCTAAAATTAGCAACACTACTTTAACCAAATTTTATGATCAATGTGAAAATTGAAACTTAACACCATATGTGTCGTTAAAGTTCTAATTTAATTATTTACATACTCTATGTATCAAAATGTTATTATTTATTGTCATACAAAATTATTTTATTTTTTTACATGTTCCTCACACTTTAGCAAAGCACATACCAAATACCTAGTATACATTTAACTAGAAATCTTCTTCACGCTTGCGTAATATGTGCCTTTCGTTTTTAAATATAATTACTTATAACTAAATATATATTAAATAAAACAAATATTAATAAACAATGATGATCGTATATAAGTTATTTAATATATTATAGATTCTTATTATATTATAAAGATAAAAATAAATTACATTTTAGAATTTCTTAAAACAAATAGTAAAAAGATTCTTTTTAGTATTAATTACACTTATATTTTCATTATACCAATATATAATAGTATAAAAAAACTATTTGTTGATGATAAAAATAAATATCAATAATCATTTATGTAATGCTAATTAGTGTTTTAAATCTCATTTTAATATTTAATTTACATTTAACAAAATGTTAAAAATATTAGTAAATACATTATTCTTTTGATAATCAATTAATCACTATACTTGTATTTTTATTATACGAGTAATATTATAAAATATAATAATTAAGTAAATTTTCTATTAATTAAAATAATTAAAAGTTCAAAATTCAATAATAAAAATGAACATCAACAATTACTAATATGATTCTAATTAATGATTTTAACTTAATTTTAAAGTTTTTATAATGTCTATTATTGTCGTATAGTTATTAAAAAAAGTTCAAAGTATTGGTTAAATATATTTATTTTTACGAATAATAACGTTTAATAATTTTGTTCAATTATATAAATAAAATTTGTCAATCCATAAATTAAGTTAAATCTACAAATATTTAAATATAAATTTCCGTAAAACTTAAGTATTAAAAAAAATATTAACAATTATTTTGTTAATGTGTTAAATGTTTTCGATTGAATGCATAATTATAATTAGGTATATGGTTTTAGAAATATTGTGCCATATTAATATAAAATTTAAATTGTAATAACTGGACTTGTAATTAAATTATACAAATTATGTTATTAAGTATAAAGAATAAGTATATGTTTCATAAAAGTAAGTACAATTTGCATAAGGCAATAATAAAAATCATGGCAGAAAATAAATATTATAATTATTGACATGTTGTTAATTAATACTTTTAACTTATTGTTTTTTCACTTGTTTATAATGTTGAAAGTATTAGTGAAATATGTTTATTTTACTAATAGTAATTAAAATATGCGTTCAATGTTTATCTAATTCGTAAAATAAGTCGAGTCTATAAATATATAAAAACAAAGAAGATCTACAAAACAATAAAATAATAATTAATAAACTATAATGATAATATTAGTATTTTTTTTGTTCATGTCTTAAATTTTGTATTGCCTTGCATAATTATAATAAAGAACATAATATTAAACATGGAACTATTAATTTATAAAAAAAGATATATAATAAACAAATACTAATAATTTAGTTTTAGCAAGAAATTTTAATACCACATTTTAATATGTGCACTTAATTGATTTTATAAAGTATAATATTATTAATTTTAGTATTTTAATATAAAATAATAAATTCACATGTGAAATAAGGTGAAATTATGTCTAAAAATAAAGCTCTACATGAGTATATATTTGTTTTAAGAAACTATACTTATTATATTAATAGTTATTTTATACGTGTTAAAATTTATATTGCATGCATAATTATAATTGAGTACATAATATTAGACATGCAACTATTAATGTTTAAATATATATATATATATATATATATATATATATATATATAATACATAAAATCAATCATAATTTATTCTTAGAAATAAAACAGAAGAACAAGAATTAATATGTGAACTTACTTGATTTTTAAAAAAACATAATATTATGAAACTTAGTATTGGAATAAATAATTAATAAAAAATAATAAATGAACATGTGAAAGAGGGATATATTATTGATTTTTTATAATTGATGTGGATAATGAATGAGAAGGCTTGAAGGATTTTAATGTGAGTTACATGACATGACACATAAGAATAAGAATTATATGTTTGACATAGACCAATAAGAAACTATACAAAATTTACTTATTACAATTGTATACAATTTAGTCAAATTAATATATATATAAATACGGTTATCTAACTTATTATTATGTGTTAGTTTATATCAGTGTTATCAAAACCATAGTGGCGATGGGGCGGTTCCCGGTTCGGCTGGTCCAACCAGGCCAGACCGGGTTCAATGTGCGGTTTACTATTCATAATAAATAAACTGAAAATATAAAGTTACAAACTACATAGTCTCAAAAACATACATAATTATCTCAAACTACGTAGTCTCAACTCTTAAACACATAAACTACATAGTCTAAAACATTACCATGTTTTCAACATTAACCAATTTCAGCACCAATTAACACAATTAACACATCACCATAATTTCAGCACCAATCAACATTAACCACATTAACAATCAACACAATTAACACCAATTTTCAGCACGAATTTAAGCACAAACAACACAATTTTCAGCACCAATCAACACAATTAAACCAATTTTCAGCACAAATTTAAGCACAATTTAAGCACAATCAACACATTAACCACGAATTGAAAAACAATTTCAATGGAACCGAAGAAGGACGAGTGAACTTACTGAAGAACTAAACAAGGAACCTAAGTACTGCGGTGAATGTGCTAAATAAGGAACCGAAGGACGTATGTGATGAACAAGGAACCGAAGAATAAGGAACCAAAGCACGGATGTGCTGCGGCGTGAGGATGTGCTACGGTGTGAACTTTAAGAACAGAAGTACAGAACTGATTTGAGGGACAAATGAAGTGAGAATAAAAGTTACAAAACTTAACCTAAATTTCAAACCGGTCGGATGTTAAAAAACCCGGTGATGAACAAGGAACCGAAGAATAAAGAACCAAAGCACGGATGTGCTGCGGCGTGAGGATGTGCTGCGGTGTGAACTTTAAGAACAGAAGTAAATAACTGAGTTGAGGGACAAATGAAGTGAGAATAAAAGTTACAAAACTTAACCTAAATTTCAAACTGGTCGGATGTTAAAAAACCCGGTGATTGGTTTGTTAAACCGGAAACCTAATAACTGAACACCAGTTGGTTTAAACCGGGAAACGATTGGTCTGTTAAAAGACCATCCAAAAAAAACAAACCGTGGCAGGTAGTAATTTGAAATAATGGTGCTTTGATGTTTGCGTGGATAGATTTTATTAATTTGGCATAGTTAACATGAGGTCTTCAGGTAGTAATTGAATTTTTACATACAATTTACAAAAGAATAGGTTTTCTTAATTTATAAATGATACTTAAAAATTGAAACACTGAAAAGTAGCAAAAAATTTATAAATCTTGAGGGAAAAAAACTTCAAAACACAAATATATATTAGAGAAATAATTTAAAAATTGTTTTTTTTATAGGAAATATTTCCAAGGGTTTGGCTTTAGACCATTGGGTTCCATTGGTTAAGGCCACAGGTTAGCCTTGATTGGGTCTAGCCCCAACAACGGGCTAGCTGTATGGGGTGACACTATCTAGGTCGATCCCTGGACAAGTCTACCCACTGCCGTAAGCCAATTGACCCAAATCTTCATTTGTGGCCGCTTTTAGGCTAATTGAATTAAACACGACAGGAAGTAATCCTGATTTGGGACCGCTTAGATTATTGGGTCGCCTCACATAGTGATAGTGCCCAATTTTTGAATTTCATTGATTTGGCTATAGTTTAAAAAATATATTTTATTTTATATTGTTAACTTATAATAATTTTCTACTTTGATTTAAATGTTTCTGTTGATATCGGTGGCGACGACCCAATCTGGCACAAATTTCACAAGACATTCTCGACCCAATATAATCACGGAGTTGGTTAAACTCAAATATTTTAACACTGGGCCGACCCACACTCTCGGAAAACTGGAACCCACAACGCGGTCTGCATCAACCCGGAATCGAAGTGATCGTCAAAGCTTCAAAAGGTCGCAAAGAGCCCAGTCAATGTCTCTCAGGTGATCTCCCTGGGAGCGCTCGCCCAAAATAACTTAGCCTCTCATCTCTGATCCCTTAAGTGACTCCAAATAGTCAGCAATATTGTTTCGCATATCTCGGGCACATATTTAACAAATATCGTGTAAGGCAACTACAATATTACGAAATAATCGTAATATACATTATTCTTAAAGTCACAACGACAAATATACATAAAGATTCGGTTGTCTATAACAGTTTGATCTTCTGCTATACATACATTAATTACATTGAGAGTTCATACAACACAGTATACTCATTTAAGCATCAGAGTGAGACCAGATGAACCTCTTTTGTTGCGTTCCCCTTCTTGCAGGTTCATCGGAGCTCAATCGAAGTGTTTGATCATCAGTCAGTCAACATCCAGTCATCACTTACTCAACGTCCAGTCAAAACCTGGGAAATCTTATCCCAACATTTGGCGTCATCTGTAAGAAGAAGCAAACAGTCATGCAAACTTGCTCTACTCGAAACCGTAACAAACAGGTGATGAACGAGCCATCATAGGACAGTTCCAAATTTCATGCCTTATTGCTCCACCAACAAGAAACTGCACACGCGACGGTTCCTAATGCTATTCCACCGAGATCATTTGAAGAACACGTCGGTACTTCCTCGTCCAGTCATGGTTCCTCATTCAATCAGCATTACGACCCAGCCTGCCATCACCTCAGTACAGGTAGCTGGGGAGACCATCCCAGGCACCACTGAGATGATGTTGTTCCTAGAAGCAATCTTACGGAAAACTCGAAGATAGACCTCTATCCCCCATGAAGACTCTCACCCTCAAGGGTTGTCGCAAGCAGAAATCAAGAACCCCCACTCTGACAATCCTGAAGAAGAGCAAGAGGTGACCTCTAGCAATCCAGTCATGTCGCCGACCTCTCCCGCGACACCAATGACAACAGGTGTCAATCCATCGACCACTCTACCCAACGGGGTCCAACAACCCCTATTCACCGTGGATCAAGTTGAAGAGCTCATAAGCAAGAAATTAAAGGAACAACGAGGAGCCGTGGTAGCTCACTTCACGGAACAATCCTTGCATCCATTCAAGACTACCCTCATACATGTGCGAATCAATAGAGTCATGGTGAGAGCTAAAAAGCAAATTCTTGGAGTGATACATGGGCAAACGCCATCTACTGAAGAGCATGGTCGCCTTAGATGCTGTCAAGCAACAGTCGGGAGAAATCCTAGCTGACTTCTACGGGTATTTTCATAAAAACGTCACGGCGATTGATCACCGGTACGAATAGAGAGATCGTTAAAGCTTTCTATCGACGGATGGATCTGACAAGCAAAGCCACTCAAAAAATACGCAACAACTATCACGTGCAGGAGATCAAAACCCTAGAAGAGTTAACAGACAGGGCTAAAGGCTTCATAGATATGGAAAGGGTGAACGCCGAAGTAGAGCTATTCGCATCAGCGTCGCAGAGGACTAATGTCGAACCTAGACGCAATGGAAAGAAAGATAAGAAGAATAGGGGGAACGCGAGAAGCCTCGGTCCGAAGTTCCAAGGACAAATCCTAAAGAGGTCCACGAGTATTTCACGCCCCTCAATAGCCAAATGTCGACGATACTGGTGGAGATGGAAAGAAGGTCATTAGCCAGGCCACTGATGCCTCGAAAGAATAACCAAACCATGGGAAAGGATGTTGATAACTATTGTCGCTATCACAAAACAAAGGGCCATAAGACTGATGATTATAGAGTGGTTAAGCGAGAGATCGAGAAGCTGATCCAGAGAGGCATGCTAAATGAATTCGTGGCGGGAAGAGACTGAAGTCGAACGCTCCCGAGAATAGCCCGTTCGCCAGTAAATCAAGAACAATCTAGTTTTTCAAAATGCAAAAGGGTCATCAATCTGGTCGTTGGAGGATTCAGAGCTGGAGGCAAGGAGAGTCATGCAAGGGAAGTTTACACCACGCAAATCTCCATGGGTGGACAACTCAGAAAAATGCCTCGTCCCGAAGAGGACATTGTCATCTATTTTATTGGGGAAAATCTGACACACGTCATAACAACGCACAACAACACACTAGTCATTACTGCTGAAATCCACAGGTGTGACATGAAGAGAATTATGGTCGATGGAAGAAGCTCGACAGTCATCCTGTTCCTAGACGCCTTGGAGAAGATGGACAAATCCAAAAGGGACTTAAAACGAGTTGACTTCCCTCCTAACAACTTTGCTGAAAGAACAACATACCCATTGCAAACCATTACTCTACCGTTAATCTTGGGCGAAGGATGGAGACGCATAGAGGTATCAGTCGTATTCATAGTGGTGGATGCTCTCGCTTCGTACTATTCCATCCTGGGAAGAATCACTCTCAACCCTAAAAAGATCGGGGCCTCCACAATCCATCGAAGAAGTGTTAGGCGATCAGCCTTCCTCACGACAATATTATGTGAACTGCCATCGCATGAAGAACCAAAGGGAGTGTTTCGCCATCGAGACGGAGGCTGACTCGTGGGAGGACAAAGCTCGACTTGCACCATTAGAAGAACTTACTGAGGTAAAGATAGATGACCCAGATAAGAAGGCGTGCTTAGGGCCGCCTTGACTGAATAACAGAGGGACGCCTTGACCTCCCTGTTGAAAGAATACAAGGAGTTGTTTGCCTGGAAACCCAGTGACATGCTAGGAATCAGTAGAGATATGATCTCTCACGAGCTGCGGATAGACCCCTCTGTCAAGCCCATCGCTAAAAACAGGAGGTCGTTTGGATCTGACAAACACTTGGCGATCAGATAGGAAGTCGGACGACCGCTCGACGCCAGGTTCGTAATGGAGATAGACTTTTAAAGTGGCATATGCCAGGTTCGCCAATCTAGTACTGGTAAAAAAAGTCGAACGGAAAGTGGAATATGCGTGTGGATTTTCTAGACTTAAACATTGCGTTCCCTAAAGACTCATACCCCTTGCCGCGAATTGATCAAGTGGTGGATGCAACCTCTGATCACGAAATGCTAAGCTTCATGGACGCATATTCCAGCTACAACTAGATCTGAATGTTGAAGCCCATACATCGTTCTAAGCAAACAGTGATATCCTTTGTTATAGAGTAATATCTTTAGGACTAATAGATGCCAGGGCAACCTATCAGCGTATGGTGAATCGATTGTTCAAAGATATGCTAGGGCGAAATATGGAGCTTTATGTGGATAACATGCTCGTAAGTCCATGAAGGGTAGATGTGGCAATTCGAGTCAATTCGACTCGTCACTCTTTGCGTGTCAACCCAGACCCAACCTGGTGAGCCACACGGGTCAGGTTTTACGACCCATATCCGATATGGTGGTTCAGTGGGTCAACCCACCGCACCTGGCGGGTTGACATACCTGACCCTCATGTAGAGAAGAAGGATGCTCGATTTGTTCTTGGTCTTGGCTGAGGAGTTGCGGAAGAAAAGATGTTCTTGTTCTTGTTCTTGAATCTTTGGGTATATACTATATTACTATATATGAAAGATACGTACTGACGAGATTGTGGTGAAGGGAAGAGACACCACCAAGAGAAAACTCAATAAACAAGGAAATAGTTTAAAGTCGTCCCTGAATCCCTCATAGCCATCCTTCCCTTCTTCACTCACTATCTCTCTTAGAAAAAGGGTTAAACTTTTGTAGCTGAAAGTCGCAGAGACCCTGAAGCTCTGATTTATTCAGGTAGTTTGATTCGACTACTATTGTGTTTCCTTCATTTTCTTGATTATGGAGTTGGGTTTTCTTGGGGGTCATGAATCTCTTCTTGTCTGATGCTCTGAGCGAGTCATCGATGTAGGCACCAGGCACAGGTAGGAGTGGAACAGTGGAACTGGACGACTCAGTGCTCACGACAGGAATGGATGCAGCGCAGGCAAGAGTGAAAGTGGAACTGGACCAGGAAGGCGGGACGCAGGCAAGAGTGAAAGTGGAACTGGACCAGGAAGGCGGGACGCAGGCAGCGTTGGCTTGCTTAAGGAGACAAGAATGTTGTCTTGCATAAGTTTGTTGCTTCAAGACTCTCAACTTCACGGAGACTCAATTAGTTTTTTTTTTACATGGGTCAACGGGTCGGGTTCAGGTCAGTTGACCCAACCCGGACCCGACCTGTGTTTTGTGACGGATCAACCCGAAAATGACCCGATGTTCTGGTTTTTTCACCCGAACCCGGGTCCAATCTGGGTCATGTTCACATCGGGTTCAAAATTGACACCTCTAATCAAGGGAAACCTTCAAACGACAAACCTCTAGAAAGTTTCTGAATGAATGCGGAGGCATAATATTCGCCTGAACCGATGAAATGCGTTGTCAGAGTAAAATCGTGCAAATTCTTTGATATCATGGTCAGCGAAAGTGGAATTGAGGCGAATATTGAAAATGTCAAGACCATAGAAGAGATGAAGTCCCCAACTTGCAACAAGGAGGTCTAGAGTCTTAATGGTCACTTCCTTTCTTTCAAACTTTCAGAACCAACCATAAATTTGAGTGGACGCCGTAGTGAGAGGCTGATTTTCACTCAAATAGAATCTCCAGGCATTCCTGGCTTTATTAAAGCCCATTCCCGACGAAGAGTTTTTTCTTTATGTAAGTATCAGTGAGGTCGCAGTTAATGTAATGTTAGTGTTAGAAGAGAAGGGTAAACAAAGTCCATATTATTTTGTAAGTAAACTTTTCAACACAACTGAAATGAAATACATCGATATTGAAAATTATCTTTATGCCTTGGTTATCGTCGCACGTAAGTTGCGACTATAATTCCACGCCCATGCAATAACAGTCCTCACTAAAAAGACACTCAAACATTCCTCATGAAGCCAGACTCTTTAGGCAAGATGGTCAAGTGGGAAATTGAGCTAAGTAAATTCAGAATAAAGTTTACCCCGAAAACAACTATCAAAGGACATGATTTGGCAGAAGAGAAAAACTCTCTACACTGGCAGATCCTCTTCAAAAGACGGCTCAGAGGCAAGTTTGGTCTTCATCCGTCATCATGGCGAGCCCCTCAAATATGCCATCACTCTCACATTTAAGACAACCAATAATAAAGCAAAATACGAACACTCATAACTGGTATGCGACTCACTAAAGTAATGGGTATAACCTCACTAAAGAAAAAATAGACTCTAAATTGATTGTCAACTAGATCAATGGCGATTATGAAGCAAAGAGGAAAAAAAAAAGTACCTCAATATCGCAAAAGGACTTATCGCAAAGGTTCTCCTCCCTTAGCAAACTTGCGTTTGGAAGGAGAAAAATACGCGAAGTACACTTCCTAGAACAATCATTGTACTCGATACTTGAAAACAGATGAGAGGTCTTCAATATACAGGCGCAGGAAACTTGAACTATTCCACTCTACAACCTTTTGAAAAAAGGGATCCTGCTTGAAGACGAAGGCGAGGCTACCAAGATAAGCCGTAGGGCCGCCAACTATCTTCTCATAGACGGGGATTAATACAAGCAAGGATTCTCAAATCTGTATTTACGGTGCATCTCTTTTCCATAGACAGAAAGGGTTATGCATGAAGCTCATGAAGTATTTGTCGCATGCCATGAAGGAGCACGCCCGTTAGTGTGGAAAATCTTCAGATTTGACTACTACTAGCCAACCTTGAGCAAAAACGCATCAAAATTGACTAAGAAGTGTGAAACATGCCAACAGTTTGAAGACGAAGGTGAGGCTACCAAGATAAGCCGTAGGGCCGCCAACTATCTTCTCATAGATGGGGATTAATACAAGCGAGGATTCGCAAAGCTGTATTTACGGTGCATCTCTTTTCCATAGACAGAAAGGGTCCTGCATGAAGCTCATGAGGGAGTTGTCGCATGCCATGAAGGAGCATGCCCGTTAGTGTGTAAAATCTTCAGATTAGTCTACTACTGGCCAACTTTGAGCAAACATGCATAAGAATTAACTAAGAAGTGTGAAACATGCCAACAGTTTGCGCCAAAGGCTGGTCGACCATCCACTTTGCTTTCCCCTATGGCGGGCACCTGCCCTTCGCCTAATTGGGGGTCGACATTCTCAGACCTTTTCCAATAAGCACTGGACAACGAACCAACATCATCATGGCGATCCACTATTTCTCCAAGTGGATAGAGGCAAAAATATTGACCTCTACAACCAAATTCCAAGTAATCATGTTTTTGAAAGTCAACATAATCTCGCGATAATTGGCCAAAAACAACCTCGCGATATAGCATCCCTAAAATACTCATAAGTGATAACGAGCCACAATTTGTGGGAAAAGAGCTCAAATGACTTTGCGAAGAATACAATATTGACAACAAATTCAGCTTCGTGCATCATCCTTATACTAATGAACAAACCAAGGCAGCCAACAAAGTAGTCCTGACATGTCTGAAAAAAACGTTCAAGCCTTAAAAGTAAACTAGGTAGAAGAGCTGGACAATGTGTTGTGGGTCATCACAGCAACGCCCAAAACAGCAATAGAGGAAACGTCATTCACTCTAGTGTACAGATCTGAAGCTGTGACCCTCACCGAATAGTTGTGCCTACTCACATGATCCTACATTTTGACAACGATGTGAACGTCATCGAGCGACGAAAAAGCCTCGATCTAGTCGAAGAAAAACGATGACAATCAGACAAAGCCCTATCAATAATGAGTATGGCGATTGCTCGATACTTCAACAGAAATGTCAGCGCTTGCCAATTTTTCGTGGGGGAGATGGTTATAAAACAGAATGAATTCACAATTTTGAACCAGTACAACAAACTCTCGGCCAAATGGGAAGGACCCTACAAGGTAGTGGAAATCGTCGCACCAGGGGCATACTACTTGCAAAATATGGAGGGTACAAGGTTAACCCTTCCTTTTTATTTTGAACATTTACGGAGGTTTTATGCATAACTTGTAATCACAGTATGTCAATAAAGAAAAATCTTCCTTCGTAAAGAGCATAACGACTCGAATAGCAAAAATAAAGTCTCGACAAAAAGGGCAGACATACCAACAAGGTTATAGTCATTTTAAAAATAATAAGACCTAAATAAAGGGGAGGAAGAACTAGCAAGGTAACATTCCTCCCGGTTAGGCAAAAAGCGGATTGTGAATAAAACAAGAAAGGTGATAGTTCCTCTCCTAAAAAACACTTAAAAGTGAGAGGAGAACGAACCTCAAGAACGTAACAGTTCCCCCAAGTTAGGCAAAAGGAATAGATGACCTATTGAAATAACAATCTTTCTAAGTAAAAATGCATAAAATAGAGAGAGGCGAACGAACCCAAAGAGGTAACAGTTCCCCCCAAATTGGGCGAAAGGAGCGGACGAACTATCAAAGTAACAGTCCATCCGAGTTAACGCCTAAAAGAGCGAATGAATCCTGAGAGGAAATAGTTCCTCCAATAGGTGAAGAGACGAACGAATTTTCAAAGATAACAGTTCCCACAAAGGCGAATGAATCTAAAAGATAACAGTTCCTTCGAAGGCGAACGAATCTGAAAGATAATAGTTCCCTCTAAAATTGGCAGAAAGAACGGACGAGATGAACAAGCAACAATCCTTCCTCGAAAGCCTTAAGGAGTGGAAAAATCGTCAAAGATAACATTCCCTGCTAAGCCAAAACCCTTCGAAAATAAGAAGGTAAAGACTCCTGAAGGTTCCTCAATGAAGACGGATGTTATTTTTAAATGAGTCAAAGATGGTCAGATTTCGAGACTAAGACTAAGGTGAAGTTGAAAACGAGAACGGTAAATCTTCATCAATTCGACATCGGAAATAACCGAATTTATTCGAAATAAAATAATACAAAGGCTTACAAAATCAAGGACATCAACTATGTACATTAGTTGAAAATCTGGAACAAAGTATACCCAAATTAAATACAAGTTTCGCAAAAAGGAAAATAAAACAACTCTTATTCACAAATAATAAGGGTTTGTTACAAGAAAGAAGGAAAAGGAGACTTAACATAAGGGATTCAAGGTGACTTTGCAAGGTTGTACTCCTTCTTGTCATAGTAGACTCCCGACTTGAAACTCCATCAATTTGGTCACTTGGAGGCCTGGAGCATCAAAGTCTGGGCCCTTCATGGGATTCAATCTCCTTCTTGACACTGGGAACATACTTCTCATCGCCAACAACAACTGCATGACGGGCATCCTTGGCATAACCACTCACCATGAAGTCCTGGAGCGACTTCACTTCCCAGAGTGGAAACTTGGGATCCATCTCCTGGATCTCGTCGACCAAGACTTTGAGCTAGGCGATGACTTCAACCTTCATCACCTCCACAGTTCTTTAACTCACGCTCTAGGGGATGGGACAACTATGAGCTTTAATTCAATCTACTTCATCTCAGTCTGAAAGGCGTCCCTCTGAGCCCGAGCCTCCCCAGTTCACCCTGATGGCGAGTGACCTCCGCTTCTAGATGAGTGAAGTACTGCTCAACCTCCTTGGATCAACCCTCATCCCAGAGCATGCCCTCCTCAGAGATTTTGACCTGATCCTTCCTCATATTTATGAAGGGAGCAGCCCCCTCTCATTCTCCTCGAACTCCTGTCGGGCTTACTCAACCAACCCGATCGAGGCTTCAACCTTCAGTTTCAGCTCTTCGACATCAGCAAAGTCAAACCCCAAGTTCATGTACTGCTCCAACTCGATAAGCAGATCACACTGCTTATCGGTGAGCTTCCCCACCATTCACCCAATTGTAGTCTCCGCACGAGCGAGTTGAAAAAGGGAAGAAGTCAGAAAAGTTGAGGAGTAAAAAAGCAGCTAAGGAAAAATTAACAATGAGCGGGAATAAAAGTTTATCAGGTCCGGATGCTCAAAACTCATCCTCATGACGTCCTAGACGTCGTTCAATTCCATTGGGACCTCCCCCCGATCCTTAGGAGGGATGATCCCGTTCAGCAGGTGCATGTAGAGGTCCGGATTTCTCTCTAACACCGTTTTATCAGAAATCCCCGTCAGCTAAAAAGAAAGACAAGGGGCCCAAAGAACATTTGGATTAGCCTTGTTCGGTGGTTGGTGAAGAGAAAGAAGCGTACAATACTCCTCGGTGAAGGAACCCTTCAAATTGGTGGCCCTCGCATGGACTTTCCTCCACGACCCTACCACCCTCGAGGGGTTGGGGCAGTACGGTCGCCCACTTGGGCAACAGCCAGCTCTGTAGGAGTAGGAGTCTCAATTCTCGGGAGGGACGAGACCCCAGCGGCAGAACTTCGGTCTTCAGCTGAACCCCTCACTTTCTTCGCAGGGACAACAACAGTAACCGAGGTTTTCCCTGAAAATAAGCAAAAACACTATCAATCATGGTGAGCGACAAGCCAAAAAGAAGAACAATAAGAGAAGTCAAACAGAAAATATCTCTCACGCAACCGCCAGAGGTAGTCCTGGAATATTCCTACTTAGGCATGCACTTGGTCGCAAGCCTTGCAAGAGGAAGAAGGAGGACTCAATGTGACTTGGGTTGCAAACAAAACTGTCTTAGCCTGTTTGGAAAACATGCTAAAGAGTTTAGGTCCTTGGAGGCACAACACACAAAACAGAAAAATTAAAAGTTAGAAGATTAGTCAGTCAATAGAAACTGGCGAGGACTGTTGAACACCCGTTAGTTGAAGCATGGACTCTGAAGTCTCTGCCATCGAGCAGACCGAATAGAAGCCCAACTACCAGTGACATTGGAACTTATCGTCAATGGCGTTCCTATCATGCCCCAACATCTCGCCAAAACTCGGGGGTAGGTCTCGCCCCGGTTGATGAAGATCCCAAGAAACACCTCCTACGGGTAGGCATGAACCGGTTTACCGTTTGCGAATCAGTGTTTTATACCTCTTCTGAACTGCTCCATATTTTTGCAAAAACAACGTTTGATTTGTGAACTAGTTCATCTGAATCGGTTCAAAACCGGTATGGTTCACAAAAGGTACGGTTCGGTTCGGTCGAACCAAATTATTTTTGTCCACACCTAACGCCTCCCTTGTAAAAGAAGTAAAAATTGGTATAATTTGAGTTGGTGGCCCTGAAGTCGTTCACTATGCGAAAATGGATGTTGAAGCTCCTCGCATTGGCCCGTCATTCTCTGAACTTTGGCCGCCAGGTCTGGAAGTGATGAAGAAAGTTGGCCCCTGCATCCAGGCGGTATAAACACTTGAACAAAGAAAGTGAGTACGTTCAGCTTTGACGCACACACAAGATTTTGAACCCTACACACATTCTGAGGGAATTGGTCACCAATTGCATAGGAGCTATCCCATAATAGCAGCAAAGCTCCTGCAGATATTCACACAAGAGAAACCGCAATCCAACATCGATATGGACTGCATAAATATAAACATCTTCTTCCCTCAGGTAATGCAACCCTAAACCTAGATACCTAGCGCGTTAACTTCCCGTAAGCCCGCTTGGTCAACCATGACCTTAAACTGAGTCAGACTCAGTTTATTAGCCTTAATATATAGGCAGCATAACAAAAGGCAAAAAGGAACAAGACTAAAGGCATGACAGAAAAATAAACCATGTTGCAAAGAGAGAAAGAAAGGAAAAAATACCAGAGGGGGAGATGTTCGACACGTTGGCCTCGACAGTGTCCACCATAATAGTCGTGGTGGTGTTGCCCCTAGGAGTTGATTTTGGCACCGGTGCCCTCTGGACCGATGTCGGGGTGTTGGATCCCCGAGGAGAGTCTCTGATAGTCAAAGGGGCATTGGAAGCCCTTGTGGCCACCACCCTCTGCCCAGTGGAACAATGGGTCGGGGAAGGCTTGGAAGATGAGGCCTTTCCGGAAGTTTGGTTCTTGTTTCCTGCCATTGCTGTTAAGAAAGATGAAGTTTTGATGAAAAGGTTGAAGGAAAGTCTTAGCGAGGAAAACTAAAGGAGAAGAAGATTGCGGGAAAAGAGTGGTGAACACTTGAAAATTCTGGAGAGTAAACACTCAGAATGCGTAATGTACAAAATGCCAAAAGAAGGATTTTTATGGCAAAAGATAGAGAATTTGAACGATTGCATGCAGAAATTCCACGCAATGATTACCTTTTTGGGTAGAATTCGAAGCAAAGTCAAAAAGTGAAGAGTTGCATCGGGGAGATAAAAAGACAGAACACTACGGAATATGTGTCAGCATATCCCCCTAGTACAGACGTTCAAAAAACGTGCATGCTTAAACATCTGTTCGACTATCACATCCCCAGCCAGTGTACTCATTCAATGCCTAAACCCTACGAACCAAAGCGTTCGCTAAGGGACACATGTAATCATCTCCTAAACCCTAGCAACGGAAGTGTTCGCCAAAAGGGTAGAGAATCAATATTCCTAAACCCTAGCAACGAAAGCATTCGCCAAAGGGTAAAAAATCAACATTCCAAAACCCTGGGAACCAAAAAGATTCGCCACAGGATACAGAGCAACACATAATATAGCTCAAACGAACCATTATCAAACACCCAATCAGACGCCACTATCTCAACTCTTCCTAACAGGTCAAACTTGAGTAAAACCTTTTCACCCGAGCTTCGGGGGCAAATATTGGGTATCGGTAGTGACGACCCAATCTGACACAAAGCCCATAAGGCCTTTTCGGCCCAATATAATCACAGAGGAGGTTACACTCAAACATTTTAAGACTGGGTCGAACCATACTCTCGGAAAACTGGAACCCACAATGCGATCCAGCATCAACCCTGAATCAAAGTGGTCGCCAAAGCTTCGAATGATCGCCAAGAGCTCAGTCAACGCCTTTGAGGTGATCGCCCTGGGAGCTCTCCCCCAAAAGTTAAAATAATTAAATCCTGTAAATAAAAATTAATAACAAACTCTGAAAATTAAGTTTACTTCACTTTTTGATACCATTGAAAGAATGTACATATAAACTTGATTATTTTGTATGTATTAACTATTTATTGATTTATCCATAATATATTGTTTAAAATGATAAATGATTAATACATACAAAACTATCAATAATAGTTTGTATGTCCATTCTTTCATGAGTATCCAAAAGTAAAGTAAGCATATTTTTTGGAGTTTGTTATTTATATTATTATTTAACCCAAATCGTAAAATTAAAAACTTAGATCACAATATCATAAAAATATCATTTTATCAATAAATTTAGAGAATTAAAATTGAATTAGGATCGATCAACAACCCTAAAGAATCATCAAATTCTAAAAAGATAATAAATAACAATTGTAGAGAATCTATAAAAGTGAAAGTATGGTAATAAAATATTATTATACTGTTACAAATTTAATTTTTGATTGAGACGGAATTTTATACGAAATAAAGATTTTAACTTGAGTAGTTAGAGCAATAAATATAAGTTAAGTGTATTAAAAAACGTTTGAGTTCTACTGATCTAGTGGAATAATGTGTTATTGTAATAGTGAAAGGTCTTGAGTTCAAAATTTTATTGGAGTTTTGTTAAAGAGATTTCATAACCATAAATTGCATTTAAAAAAATGGTGAAGAGATAAAATATAAATGACCAAACAATTATACTATATTTCAATTAATTAAATTATTAATAGATATTTGTGTAATATAGATAATGACGGTTACAAAAACAACTTCGTGCTTTATAAATAATATAGATATATTGTTTAAAATGATAAATAATTAGTACATACAAAATAATCAAGTTTGTATGTACATTCTTTCATGAGTATCTAAAAGTAAAGTAAGCTTATTTTTCACAGTTATTATTTAATTTAGGGCAAAATACGATATTGCCACCTAAAGTTTATTCCGTCTTTAAGTTTCCCCCTTAAAGTTTAAAATTTTAAATTTTAGTCATAATATTTGGACCATATGAAAAATCCCAATTGTCGTCCATAGACTGTTTATTTGTGACAGATTGAAGACCATGTGTCAATCAAGTGGTATTTTAATTTTTCTAAGTGACCAGACTGCCCTCTAGAGACCAAAACCCATTCTTCTCCATCTCCTCCTCTCAGTTTCGACCCTTGACCTGAATGTCATTTCCACCATGGTGGTCGGCGGTTTCCCGCTCATTCCCTGACATTAAAGGAGACCAGAGCAGTCTCGGGTATAACATGATCCCAAGCCACCGACATCAAAGAAACATCCTTGATTGCCTCAGATTCTGCTTGACCACATCTCTGGTTGGTCGGACTCTGTTTAAACTTCTAGCAGATAATTTCATCACCGGAGAGCTCCCACCTTCACTGTCAAATATGGCAAGGTTATCGGACATTGGTTGCGTCAAATAATTATTTAATTGGAGAGATCGCACCCCCAGCTAATGTCGTTGCATCTCCAAAGATCTCCAACTTAAAATGCATGTTTTTCTTCACCAACATTTTCCTGTTGGCTCCATTCCTGCCGATCTTGGTAAGAACAGCAACCTCACGGATGTGAGCTTCTCAGCCAATACTTTCTCAGGGGACCTAGTTGTTTTTGCTCAAACTAGGGGACCTAGTTAGGGTCCACTTTGACGATAATAAGTTTGATGGTAACATCACAATTTCTTTTGGTGTCCACCACAACCTCATTTTCGTCCATGTGAACGACAATTAATTCATTGGAGAAATCTCAGTGGAGTGGGGAGAAAGCACAAGCCTGGCGAGTCTACGGGTGGATGGGCAAACTGAATCCACGTCCGGATGAAGAAGAAGGGCAATTTCGTCACTAAGACATCACATGCCACACACATGAGGACCAATCCGTCAACAATTAACGGCAAATGGACAACAAAGCGGATTTTTCATCTGGTCCAAACATTAGGACTAAAATTTAAAATTTTAAACTTTAAGAGGGAATCTTAAAAACATAGTTAACTTTAGGGGCAATGTCGTATTTTACCATTTATTTTATTTTTTAATCCAAACTTTGAAATTAAAAACTTAGATCACCATCGTCATAAAAATCTTATTTTATCAATAAATTTAGAGAATTTAAACTTAATTCGGATCGATCAACAACCCTAAAGAATCATTAAATTTTAAAAAGATAATAAATAAAAATTGTAGATAATCTATAAGAGTGATAATATGGTGATATTATATTATTATATTGTTACAAATATTATTGACTTGAGTAGTAAAGGCAATTAAACAAATAATTGAGTTATGCTAATCTAGTGGAATAATGTGTTATTGTAATAGTGAAAGGTTTCGAGTTCAAAACTTTATTGAAGTTTATTTAAGAGATTTCCTATTCATAAATTGTATTTAAGAAAATGGTGGAGAGAGAAAATATAAATGACCAAAATAATCATAATATGTTTAAATTAATTAGATTATTAAGAGATATTTGTGTAATATAGATAATGACGGTTACAAAAACAACTTCGTGCTTTATAAATAATAATATAGATATTTTGAAAAAACATTTGTAATATATGTTGATTCTAGTAGAATATAACAATATGATATTTTATAAAAATAGTTCTAGAAAAGTATGAATAAATTATATTAATTGTTTTTCATACGTTATGCATACATAATTATAAATATCTACATAAAATTAACATGTGATTATTATTTTCATAATATATATATATATATAATTATCCTTCATTTCATCTTAAATTATCTTGTACTACAAAGATTTAATATATGCATCTACTTGCTTTTCATTAAATATAAAATTTAGTAAATAAAATAAACTTACGAAAAAATTATAAATGCACATGGAAAATAAGAAAAGATTAATACAATTTTGTAACTTATTAGGAGAATGAATGAGAGACTTTGGAAGATTTTAAACTAAGTTACATGGCATGCCACATATGTTTGAGAATTATATGTTTGACATGAACCAATTAGAAGTTATGAACTTGACATTAGAAATGAGAAAATGTCTTGAAAAATTTGTCACAATTCTACATAACTTAACCATTTAAAATTAACACCATTCAATTATAATCCCCTGAAATTATGGTTTCGTAAAATCTGAAAGTAAAAAATATATTTTTGTTATAGTACAATATATTGATATTAAATTGTTAATATATTTATATAATAAACATGAGTATACCATAACCAAATTGTAACGGGTAAAACATTCATCACCATAAACGCATCGCACCATAATAGTACGATTTTCGAGTTTTCACTACACCATTGTCGACCCTACCGTGGACTAAAGGACCTAGTCGCTAGAACATTTTTAGTTTCTTAGATCATTTCATTTTGGTTTAATTACTTAAATGGTTACACATATTTTCGCATGTGGCTAATTGGTTATAACTTGTGCAAAATGGTTACATATGTTTCAACATGTGACTAATTGATCCTTTTTACTGTTCATCGTTTATTTTCTCTGTTAAGTCACTATAAAATGAATTCATTACCTTTACCTTCATCATTCTTTAACCTCATAGCAGTAAAGGCCATCAAAGAGCTCAGTTTGATGGAAATGAGTCATCTTCTCTATTATCTCTGTTGCCTCAAGTTGTCGTCTCTCATTCTCCAGCTTGGCCTTCTTCATCTCTCTTTCCTTCTTGCTGCTGAACTTGACCCACGTGAACCTCTGCTTCTCTAATTCATAAGACTGCCTCTGATAACTCACTTGTTGTTGCTCCAAACTCAGCATCTTCATTTCCATCCACTGTTTCTTCTCACACAGATTGTTCCCAGAGTCCTGAACCACACCTTCCATCTCCCTACTCAGTGTTGAAAGTCAAACTGATGCTGAGAAGTAAAGTTGAAGGACCATTTCGTTATTATTAGTTTATTTTGGGTTATGTTGTTACTCTCGGTTTGTAATTATCCATTTTAGAGACTGATTAGTTTATAGGGTTTCGGCTTGGCATTTCATTTCCTCCGTTGTATTGAACTGAAGTGTTTCTTCTTCTCTTATTTAAGAGGTGATGGCTCACCGCTTAAGGTGTGTAGCCACATGATCCTCCAAATGCTCTCTTTCGATTGTTATTCTGCTGATTTCGTTTCTCTAGTCTGAATACTCCATAGATCTTCATTTGTATTTCAATATGGTATCAAATAAATGAAACACTAGAATGTTTCATTTCTTCGATTCTGGTTTTCTTTATGTATCTCTGTTTCATTGAAGTTCTTCGATTAACTGTCGGTAACATTTTTTTAAGAACAGATTCATTTGATCTTCATTCTCGAAGATTGTTGTTTCGATTTATGTTACCGTCTGGTTTTTGGTTTCGAAGATCTTCTTTGATGTTCATACTGTTTTGATAAGAACAGATTCTTTTGATTCTTATCCTATTGCTAATTAGGTATTCGGACTTGTTCTTGAGAGAAGCATCGCTGGTTGCTTTATCTTAAGATTTTTCAAGTTCATCGTTGTATCCTTTTGGGAAAGATTCGATTATTTTTTTCCTGTAATCTTGTTCATATTACCGAGATCTGAATCTTTTTCGGCCATTCAGTTCTTGTGTATTTTCTCTGTGGTTATATGAGATATGTTATATGCGGATTGTATATTCTGTTGATATTGTGATCTTTTCTCTGCTGGCTGTTGCTGATGTTAATATCGATATTTGTCCTTGCTGGTTATTTTTTTTATCAGAATTTCTGGTGAATCATTTTTTGGATACCAATTTCATTACGACTTCATCAGGAGATTCTGATTCTGTTAAGACTGCGAAAAATGTTGCCACCACAGATCATGTGGATGAGGCAACGTTTAAAACACATGTCATTGATCATAATCATCCTCTGTTTTTACATCCATCTGATTCGCCTAATTCATCCCTTATTGCTGAAAAGCAGACTGGACCAGAAACATATGGGTTCTGGAGTCGAGCTATGTATATGTCTCTTTGGGCAAAAAATAAACTCGGCTTTATAGATGGATCTTGTAAAAAAAAGGATTATGATCCGAGTCTTCATCATATATGGGATAGATGTAATGCCTTTGTCTTTGCCTGGATTATGAATTATGTTTCTAGAGACTTGATGACTGGAATCATATATGCTACTAATGCTCAATTCATTTGGAAAGATCTTAGAGAAAGGTTTAATAAAGTAAATGGTTCTCACATTAGTCAACTTCATCGTGAAATTTGCTTAGCTCAACAAGGCACTGATTCTATATCAGCATATTTTACTAGAATCTGTATCATGTGGGATGAGTTTGATGCTATATGTGCTCTTCCATGTTGTGACTGTGATCTTTTTCAAAAACATATTGATCATGCAAACAATTTAAAACTACTTCTCTTTGTCAACGGTTTGAACGAATCATATTCTCAAGTTCGTTCAAATCTTGTGATGAGGGAACCACTTCCTACTGTTAACCAGGCGTATGCTGTTTTGATTCAAGAGGAGAATCAGAGGGAAATTTTTGGAAATATGTTGGTGAATTATGTTGTAGGAAACAAGGCTACAGACCCAGGAAATCAGAAACCGTTCAAAAAATCATGGAACTTGTTCTGTGAATACTGCAAGAACAAGGGTCATGATTATGATCATTACTTCAAGAGAAAGGTCTATCCACCTGGTTGGAAATTTAAATCCAACCAGAGTCAGGCAAAGCCACCTCAGGCCAACAATGTAAACGAACCAAACAATTATGGGAATAAGAGCCGTACATCGAACTCTTCAACTGAGTTTGGAGTTTCTTACTCTTCTCCTTTAGATTCTAGCACTGGAAATACTAATATTCTTTCCTCTAATCAAATTGAACAGATCGCTCGGATTGTAAGCAAGCTTCAATCAGAGTCATCTTCCAAGGCAAATGTGGCAGGTATAAGTTCCAGTTCATCATGTTTTTGTAATACTGGAAACTACTGGATTTTGGATACTGGTGCTACAAATCATATGAGTTATAGATCTGATTGGTTATATGATTTTAAAAATGTAAGTTCTAAGGTGCAATTATCTAATGGTTCTAGTTCTGCTGTTCATGGCATTGGAAATTTTAGAATATTTGAAAAACGATATTTGCATGATGTGCTTTATCTACCTGACTTTAGATACAATTTGCTTTCTATATCCAAGATAACCAAGGACTTGTCTTGTTCTGTATCATTTTATCCCAAATTGGTAATCATACAGGATCTTTACAATTGAGCGGTGTTGGGGATTGGTAGAAAGGCTGGAGGGCTATACATTTTTGACACCAAATTTAAGCCATCTATAGCCCTTAGAGCCAACGTTCTGCCATACCCTCAGCCCGTCCTATGGCACAAAATATTGGGACATCCTTCTATGCAAGTCTTGAGTAGAATAAAGTCTCTTGAGTCTATTTATTCTGAAAATGAAAAATTATTTGACTGTGGCATTTGCCCTATGGCCAAACAACATAGATTATCTTTTCCTCATAGTGAATCCAAATCTGTTGATTGTTTTGATCTTGTTCATATGGATGTTTGGGGACCCTACAATCAAATTACGTATGATAATAAAAGGTTCTTTTTGACTATTGTTGATGATTTCAGTAGAAATACTTGGACTAATTTGTTGAACCTTAAATCTGAAGTCATTGTTGTTATTAAGCATTTCATTTCATTGATTGAAAATCAGTTCAGGAAAACCATTAAGGTTATCCGAACTGATAATGGTGGTGAATTTTTTAACAATCATTGTAATGATCTTTTTAAATCAAAATGGATTATTCATCAAAGTACTTGTGTTTATACGCCTCAACAAAATGGTATTGTTGAGAGAAAACATAGGCATTTACTTGATGTTGCAAGAGATTTGAAATTGGAAAGTAATGTTCCTTCTAGATTCTGGGGTGAATGTATTTTGACTGCTTGCTATCTTATAAATTTGATGCCTACATCTGTTTTAGGAGGATTATCTCCTTATGAGAAATTGTTGAATCGTAAACCTAGACTTGATCATTTGAGAATATTTGGTTGACTTTGTTATGCCAAAGTCTTACCGGTTGATGACAAGTTTGAATCTATGTCTATTCCTTTTGTTTTGCTGGGCTATTCTGTTACTCAAAAGGGCTATAAGTTGTTGAATCTGAGCAATAGTTCTGTGTTTGTTAGTAGAGATGTTAAGTTTATTGAGAATATCTTTCCTTATGGGAATGAGAATTCGGAACATGAGAATTTATATGTTGATGCCATTACTGATAAGTATGATGATGTTGATTCATTGCAAATCAATAAGATATCTGATGCTAATGAGATGAGTGATGCAAATGCAGAAAATGATGATGTTGTCCAACCCATTTCTGACAACACTGATTCTGCACAAAATGAAAATATTTCAGATAATATTGATTCTGTTGTGCATCTTAGGAGATCAGGTAGGATAATTAAAACTCCAGTTTGGCAAAAGGATTACATTTTGCAGAATAACTGTAGTATTAAATATCCTATCCAAAATTGTGTATCTTATCATGCTTTGTCCCCTGCTTTCAAGTGTTTTGCTGGCTCTATTGACAAAGTTACTGAGCCTTATTCTTTTGATGATGCTTGCAAAAAAGAAAATTGGGTCAATGCCATGAAAGATGAAATATCTGCATTAGAAAGTAATAGTACTTGGAAAATTGTTCCATTACCCAAAGGGAAACATGTTATTGGGTGTAAGTGAGTTTTTTCGTGTTAAGTATAATTCAGATGGATCTGTTGAGCGCTACAAAGCCAGGCTGGTTGCAAAGGGATTCAATCAAAAAGAAGGTATAGATTATTCTGATATCTTTTCTCCTGTTGCTAAAATGGTTACTGTTAGAACTGTTCTAGCTTTAGCTGCTAAATACAATTGGCCTCTTTTTCAAATGGATGTTTACAACGCTTTTCTTCACGGAGACTTGAAAGAAGATGTTATTTGCAGATTCCTCAGGGATTTAGTAATCAGGGGGAAAACCATGTTTGTCGATTACATAAATCCCTTTATGGTTTAAAACAAGCATCTACACAATGGAATATTAAATTGGTTGATTCTCTTATTCAGAATGGTTATCATCAGAGTTTATATGATTATTCCATGTTTACCAAGAAGAAAGGTAATGAGATTGTTATTCTTCTTGTGTATGTTGATGATTTGTTGATTAGTGGGAATAACAAATTCTTGATCCATGAGTTGAAAACTTCTTTACATAATAGTTTCAAGATGAAAGATTTGGGTGAATCAAAATACTTCCTTGGTATAGTAATTGCCCATTCTAACGAAGGAATTGTTATGTGCCAAAGGAAGTATACACTTGAACTTTTATCTGAAACTGGGTTACTTGGTGGAAAACCAAGTAACACTCCAATGGATCAGAATGTCAAGTTTACCAATAAGGGATATGATTTAAAATTTGACCTGAATCAAGATGATGGCCTGATTAATGATCCCACCTCTTATAGGAGACTAATCGGTAAGTTGCTTTATTTTAGACCTGTCAAAAAATGACCCTACCCGAAAATGACCCGGAATCGACCCGGCGTCGGGTCGGGTTCGGGTCACAAAAAATGGATGGCGGGTCATTTTCGGGTTGACCCGTCTGACTCGCCACAAGAGACGGGTCAGGTCCGGGTTGACCCTTATGACCCGGACCCGACCCGCCAAAAACAAAACCCTAAATCCTAGTATTCTACTTCGTTCTCTTGTTTTGAGTCTTTGACAGAAAGAACACACGCAGTCAGTCTGTCTTTCACTCTCTGTCTCTCAAGGTTCAGAAAGAACACAGCCAGCCCTCGTCAGCTCTCTGTCTCTTTGTCTTTGACGACGATCGCAAGTCTCACTCTCAGTCAGCCCTCGTCAGCTCGTCTTGACTCCCGTCTCCCTTGGACATCACCTTCGCCTTCGCCTGATCGTCGCAGCTGACCTCGCCTTCGCCTGATCGTCGCAGGTGACCTCGCCTTCGCCTGATCGTCGCAGGCTCGCAGCTGACCTCGCCTGATCGTCGCAGGCTCGCAGCTGACCTCCGTAGTCCGTACCTCGTGTAAGTCCTTCTGTACATGGTTGGGTCTGGTTGTTTCATGTGTTTATGCTGCTACTAAGTTGGAGAACATGATATTGATTCGGGAACACATGATGGTGTCCTTGGAAAGTTCGAATGCTGCTACTATTGTGTCTGTGTATCTGTGTTCTGTTCTGTATTTGTGTCTGTGTATCTGTGTTTATTTTACCTGTTACTAATCGGTTGTATCTGTGTTCAGTGTTTATTCGAAAGTTTGAATGCTGCTACTACTGTTGTATATGTGTTCAGTGTTTATTCGAAAGTTTGAATGCTGCTACTACTGTGTTCTGTTCTGTATTTGTGTTCTGTTCTGTATTTGTGTCTGTGTATCTGTGTTCTGTTCTGTATTTGTGTTCTGTTCTGTATTTATGTCTGTGTATCACTGTATCTGTGTTTATTTTACCTGTTACTAAACATGTTGTTGGTTCACTGATTTTACTTCACTGTGAGTTTGTGTAACTGTGATATGTGATAGATTACTTCACAGATTAGTGATGATATGTGTAACTGATTTGTGTTGTGATATGTGATAGATTAGTGAAGGATGATTTGTAACTGATTTGTGTTGTGATATGTAACTGATATGTAACTGATTTGTGCTGTGATATGCAATGCAGTGAACTGTGAACATGGATGATGAAGAAGTTTGGAGGCTTGATTTTGACGATGATAGATTTAATGAAGGTGATGTTGATGTCGACGGAATTGATATACTTGAGACCGGATCAACAACTAAACAAGCTAAAGGCAAGCGCAAACAAGAAGAAAGTGTTGAAAAGGTTAGTGGGAAATCAATTCCAGAAAGTTCTGAAGGTGATAGTAAGAGGAAAAAACTATTGAAGTCTGATGTCTGGAATTATTTTGAAATTCTTCCGTTAGATAAGACAGATGGGATAACCAAAAGTAGTTGTTTGAAGTGTAAAGCACAATATCGTTGTGATGCTAGTTATGGAACTGGAAATATGAAGCGTCATTTGAGCAAATGTGGAAAAAGAGATTTTAAGGACATAGGTCAAATGTTCATTGCAACAAATAGAAACACTGTTACTCTCGAAAGTGCTCAGTTTGATCCTCTAAAATTTAGAGAGTTGGTTACAAATGCTATTGTAGCACATAACTTGCCCTTTCAGTTTGTTGAATATGCTGGTATCAAAGAAGTTTTTAAATATCTACGCCAAAATGTGCAGTTGGTTAGTAGAAATACAGTTAAATCTGATGTTATGAAGAAGTACATTTCTTTGAAGGAGAAGATCAAGGTGTTGCTAGGTTGTTCCCGTAGTAAGATTTGTCTAACGTCAGACTTGTGGACATCTCTTACAACTGATGGTTATATATGCTTGACTGCACATTTTATAGATGTTGATTGGGTATTGCGTAAGGTCCTCTTAGGATTCTGCTTTATGCCACCTCCACATACTGGTAGGGCTTTAGCTGACAAAATTTATGACATGTTGGGGAGTTGGAGAATTCTTGATAAAGTATTTTGTTTGACTTTGGATAATGCCTCATCAAATGATGTTTGTGTTGAAGTGTTGAAGGAGAAGCTGTCACTTCACAATCCACTGATCTTGGATGGTGAGTTTTTCCATATCCGTTGTTGTGCTCATATTCTTAACTTGATTGTGCAAGAAGGCTTGAAAGAAGTTGATGATGTGGTGAAGAGTATAAGAGAAATTGTCAAGTACATTCGAGGCTCACAGGTTAGAAAAACTGAATTTCTTAAACATGTCAGTGATATGAGGTTGGATAATCGTCGGGGTTTGCGGCAAGATGTACCAACCAGGTGGAATTCCACATTTTTGATGCTTAAAAGTGCTTTATACTATAAGAGTGCGATTCGTCACATGGATTTAGGAAATTCATTGGTGTGTCCTAACCAGGCTGAATGGGCAAAGTTGGAAGCAATTGCAGATTTTCTAGGTGTTTTCTATGATTTGACTGTGATTTTTTCGGGAACGAAGTATCCTACTGCAAATTTGTACTTCCCGTTGGTGTTTGTTATCAATTACACATTGAAGAAAAATTATGACGGTGAGCGCTTGTTCATGAGAGGTATGGTTGATCGTATGAGGTCCAAATTTGACAAGTATTGGACGAACTACAGTGTCATTTTGGCAATTGCTGTTATTTTGGACCCTCGATACAAGTCTGAGTTTGTCGAGTTTGCTTATAAAAGGTTGCATGGTGAAGAGTATGGGGTCGTTGAAGCTGAAATTATTCGGTCTAAGTTGTATGAGTTATATAATGCGTATGTGGATAAGTCAGTTGTAGCATCTTCTTCTTTACAGAAGAAATCTCAGGCTTGTAAAAAGGGTCGTTCAACCTTTTCTTACACTGATCAAGTGTTGCATCATTCGGCCGCTGGAGGCAATGTGCTCAATGTAAGTTCTTTAATGCTATTTTTTTTCCTAATCTTTCAATTATTTTATATGTTTCTTATTTCTTAATATGTGTTGTAGGAATTTGATGATTTAAGATCCAACAGTCAATCAACTCAAAAATCGCAACTTGATCGATATTTGGAAGAAGAACTACTTGATAGGAAGAAGACTTTTAATGTTCTTGATTATTGGCATGGGGAATCGACTCGATTTCCTATTCTTTCTGCTATGGCATGTGATATTTTCAGCATCCCTATTACAACAGTGGCTTCTGAATCAACATTTAGTATTGGTGGTCGTGTTCTCGATCAATACAGGAGTTCGCTCAAGCCGGAAACTGTGGAAGCTATTATGTGCACTAGAGATTGGATTGAAGACGAGACAAGTAATATCTATAATCTTTTTAAATTTTTGTTTCTTACTGTTTTATGATTATATATATGACAAATATATGTTTGCAATTGCATAGAAGAAGATGAAGAATCAAATTTGGAGCAAGAGATTGACGATTTTATCCCGAATGAGGAAGAGTCACACGCATGAAACTTGAAATTATGTGGTTTTAATTTAGATGTTTTTCGTTGGAATTTGGATTCTTCTTAGTGTTTTTATTTTGAAGAAGTTTAGGTGATGGTACAATGGTACTTGGATCATTGGATGTAATGATGTATGGTGTGTTGGTGTGTGGTATTGGTATTTTTCTGTATCTGAATGACTGAATATGATGGTTGATGGGTCAGTTGTGTTATTACAAAATGTGTTATTACAAAATGAATGAATATATTGGATGTAATGGTATGTTAGGCGGGTTAGGCGGGTCGACCCATCAACCCGGCAGGTCGGGTTCGGGTCGCATAAACTGACCCGTGTCGACCGGCGGGTCAGGTCCGGGTCGACCCGTAAAACACGGCGGGTCGGGTCGAACCCGGCGGGTTGACCCGTATTGACAGGTCTACTTTATTTATCTATTACTCGTCCTGACATTGCTTATTCAGTTCAATGTTTGAGTCAATTTATGTAGAATCTGAAACAATCTCATTTGGATGTTGTGCATAAGGTAATAAAATATGTTAAGCAGTAACCAGGTTTGGGTATTCTTTTATCTGCTGATGATTGTTTAGACATTTCTGCTTATTGTGATTCAGATTGGGGCCGTTGTATTGAAACCAGAAAATCTGTTTCTGGATATTGTGTTTTCCTGGGAAAATCTTTAGTATCATGGAAAGTTAAAAAAAAAACAAGCTACTTTTCCAGATCTTCTACTGAGGCAGAGTACAGAAGTATGAGTTCAACTGTTTCTGAAATCATTTGGTTAAGAGGATTGTTAGGAGAATTAGGTGTTGTTTATCATACTCCAACTACCTTGTTTTGTAAGTAGCTATTCAAATTGCTTCAAATCCCATGTATCATGAACGTACAAAGCATATTGAGATTGATTTCCATTTCATTAGGTAATAAATTAATGCAGGAATTATTGTAACTGATTTTATGAAGTCAAGTGAACAGGTTGCTGATATTTTCACCAAGGCATTGGGTAAGAGTCAACATTGTTATCTGATAAAGAAATTGGGTCTAAAAGACATTTTCTCAAACATCAGTTTGAGGGGGAGTGTTGAAAGTCAAACTGATGCTGGGAAGTAAAGTTGAAGGACCATTTCGTTATTATCAGTTTATTTTGGGTTATGTTGTTATTCTCGGTTTGTAATTATCCATTTTAGAGACTGATTGGTTTCTAGGGTTTAGGCTTGGCATTTCATTTCCTCCGTTGTATTGAACTGAAGCGTTTCTTCTTCTCTTATTTAAAAGGTGATGGCTCGCCGCTTAAGGTGTGTAGCCACATGATCCTCCAAATGCTCTTTCGATTGTTGCTCTGCTGATTTCGTTTCTCTAGTCCGAATACTCCATGGATCTTCATTGGTATTTCAATACTCATCTTTTATAAAACTGCAAACGACAAAGAGTAGAACTTTCTATGCCTTTTCTTAGCTTGGTCGTGTCCATGGGAGGGTGGATCCCACCACTTCGTCGTCGTCGTCATCATCTTCATCCTTCTCACTGCTTCCTCCATTGGCCAAAGTCTTTGCCTCGACTTCCACCTTAGCTCTGTCTTCAGCCACAGAGTGGTAACACCTGCTGCTGATGTTGCGACTCTGTGGATGCAGCAATCATATCTGGGGAATTATGAGTTCTAGCATGGTCGCAGCTAGTATGGTAAGCACACATCTCTCTGAAGAACAAGTGCTTGGAATTTAGCAGTTTCTTGGCTTCTTCCTTCAATTTGGGTGCCAAATCCATTGTTTATTCTTCAGGTCACTTGACTTGGACCCACTCTCATCATCGATGTAGAACACTGCCATTATGAAGAGCATGACCATAGTGTCCGCCCACTTCATCCTCCACCATGGAGACCCCTTCCGCTTGGGTTATTAACTGCTGCTAATTTCCACCTTGTAGGATTTTAGACTTGATGGATTAAGAGAAACACAAAACGACACAAGAATTTACGTGGTTCACCAATTTGGCTACGTCCACGGCTCACACTTTCACTATAGAAAAATAGTGTTACAAATTGTATCGCACTCTAAAATACTCACTCTGTATTTTCGGCTCACAATAAAACACTATTTTCTCCCACACTCAAGACACCAACAGCCGATTCTTACTCTCTCAATTCGTGGTTCAAGTCTGTTATTCCTTCAGCATTGTTTGACATTTTATAGACCAGAAAAGATAGCAATCTTCAGTGGCTTGGCAACTTTGCAGAGTGCCTTGCCCACTATGGTCAGTGGTTTGCTCACTTTCATAAGTGGCCTGTCCACCTTGGTGAGTGGCTTGCCCACCAGAAGAGTGCCTTCTCTACTTTAGTAATGATATCTCCACTTCAGTAAGTGGTGGTGGCCCGAAAAAGTATTCATTCTCAACAATCTCCCACTTGAAGACTTTAACTCCACCTGTATCCATAAGTGAAATGGGTGTGAGGCTTACATGTCTTCTATTGTTGAAGACCCACTGAAGCTGAGCACAACTTCAGTTTTTCTGTGGTGACTGACTTGGTTAACATGTCAGCTGGGTTTTTGCTGCCCTGGATCTTCTCAAGTGTTAAAACTCCAACCTCTAGTAGAGACCTGACGAAGTGATAACGAAGTCCAATATGCTTGGTCCTTGAATGAAATGCAGAATTCTTTGCCAAATGTATCACACTCTAACTGTCACTATGCAAAACATTCTTCACCTGTTTTAAACCCAATTGTGCTAACAAACCTTGTAACCAAATCATCTCCTTGCTTGCCTCAGTGACTGCTATTTATTCTGCATCTATGGTCGATAACGCTACTATCTTCTGTATCTGCGAAATTCAACTGACTGCAGTAGTCCCCACTGTGAATACATAGCCGGTAATACTCCTCATGTTGTCTACCTCACCAGCAAAGTCTGAGTCTACAAACCCTTGTAGTCTCAACTCGTTTCTTCTGAAACACTGGAAGCTATCGCTAGTGCCTCTTAAATACCTTAGTATCCACTTGAACACTTCCCAGTGTTGCCTTCCAGGATTAGTCATGAACCTGCTCACCGCTCCCACTGCATGATCAATATCCGGTCTTGTGCAAACCATGGCATACATGAGACTTCCAATGGTTGAGGCATATGGAACCTTAGCCATGAAGTTCCTTTCTTCTTCCGTCTTGGGTGACTGCTCCTTGGATAGTCGAAACTGACTAGCCAATGGTGTGTTGATCACACATGCTGAATCGTTTGAGAACACGCCCAATGTCCTCCGCCTGAAATAACTCCAAAGTACCCTTTGACTCGTCTTTATTGATTCTCATCCCAAGAATCTGTTTTGTTGCACCCAAGTCCTTCATGTCGAACTCACTCAATAATTGCTTATTCAATCGTTTGATTTCACCCATATATGAACCTGCCACTAATATGTCATCGACATAAAGTAGCAAAATAATATAGCTAGACTCAAACCTTTTGAAGTAGCAACAATGGTTAGCATTGCATCTAAAATAGTCATTCGTTTGCATAAAACCATCAAAAAATTTGTACTACTGCCTTGGAGCTTGTTTCAACCCATATAAGCTCTTTCGCAGTTTACAAACGAGTTTCTCCTTGCCATTCTCTGAGAAACTCTCCAGATGCTCCATGTATATCTCTTCCACGATATCACCATGGAGGAAAGCAGTTTTGACATCTAACTGCTCAAGTTGCAAGTCTTCTGCTGCAACAATACTTAAAACTGACTGAATGGTCGTTAGTTTTACAACCGGGGAAAATATGTCAGTGTAATCGATACCTGCTATTTGCTAAAAAAAAACTTGGCTACAAGTCGCGCCTTGTACCTTTTGGAACCGTCATGTTCCTCCTTAAATCGATACACCCATTTGTTGTGTAACGCCTTCTTTCCCATGGGTAACTCAGCTAGCTCCCATGTATGGTTAGAGATAAGGGACTCGATCTCTTCTTTCATTGCATGCTCCCACTTGCTAAAGAATTCTCCTTGACATGCTTCATCATAACATTCAGGTTCTCCTGCATCAGTAAGCAGCAAATAATTCATGTACCTTCTATTTGGTATAGGAGGCCATGAAGATCTCCTCAATACTGGAGATGAAGTAGATGGAGACTGTGGTTGATCAATCTGTTGTGTGCTTCTCTGCGGTGTATGTTCCTCTAACTGAGGACTCTCAACTGCTTGCTGCACTATAGTTCGGTCTGAGATATCATCTGGATCAACGTACATAGGATCGCTCTGAGCTACACTACTAGGCTGTAGTGTATTTATGTCCTTGTACATCACCTTTTCATTGAATATCACGTCTCGACTTCTGATCACCTTCTTGGTCTGGTCATCCCAGAATTTGTACCCAAGCTTATCTCCACCATATCCGATGAAGGTGCCTTTTAGTGACTTGGAGTCAAGCTTTCCCCTAGCCTGATCACTAATATGCACATATGATACACAACCAAAAACTTTCAAATGAGAAAGTTTTACCTCTTTTCCGCTCCATACCTCTTCTGGTATTCCGAACTCTAGCGGAATAGATGGTCCACGGTTGATCAAGTATGTTGATGTATTGACTGCCTCTGCCCAGAACTGCTTGGGCAGTCCTGCATGTATTCGCATGCTTCTGGCTCTCTCAGTCAATGTCAGGTTCATTCGTTCTGCTACACCATTCTGTTGTAGTGTCCCTGGCACAGTCCTTGCTAGTATGATGCTATTCTCAAAACAGAACTTCATGAACTCCATGTCATCATACTCACCACCGTTGTCGGATCTCAAAGTTTGGATCTTTAAACCTGTCTCATTTTCTACCATGGCTTTCCATATCTTGAACATTTCAAATACTTCAGATTTATGTCTCAAGAAATAAACTCATATCTTTCTGGAATGGTCGTTGTTGGGTATCGATAGTGACGGCCCAGTAAGAAAAGGCCTTGAAGGCCCAATAACTATAGAGGGGGTAAACCCATGACATCCGAACCGGATCGGCCCAAGTACAAGCCAAACTTGGCCCACCATCGAGTAATCCAGAATCGAGCCCAAAGTCTATAGAGACGCCAAAGGCTCTCAGACTGCTCGCCATTCTCTACCAAGTCGCGACCTTCCACTGCTCGACATGGGAGTGCTCGCCCCGAAGAGAGCCTTGCCTCTCTCCTCTGGTCCCACTAAACCGTTAATAACAGAGTGGCCAAGATATCCCGCATATCTCGGTCACATATTCACTAAAGATTAGATTTGGTAACTGCAATATCTCGCAGTAACTGCCATATCCCACGATCCGAATCTTCAGCAACTCAATATACATTAAGATATTCGGTTTCCTTTATACGGTTCTATCTCTCTTACCCTATAAATACCCTTGCTTTACATACGTTCTGGACGTTTTGAGTTTTATACACACATATACTCATTTAAGCATCGGAGAGGGACCCAGAGGCACCCCCTCTGTTGCGCTCCCCTACTTGCAGGTTCACCGGAGTTGGAGCTGAAGCGTCATCCCAACCTTGTCTGGCATTCAATTCACTGCCAGATCAGCATTCAGGATTTCACGATCCAACATTTGGCGCCGTCTGTGGGAACGATCAATTTAGCCATGAGAACTCGATCCCAAAGCAACCGTCGGAATCAGACTAGGGAGCGATCCTCAGATAGCTCTGATTCCGCCGCCGCTTCAACAAGAACCTGCCAGCCGAGCAGGAGTTAATGCTGTTCCTCTGCGGACAGCTCGAGAACATGTCGGTGATTCAAGACCGACCCCAGCTGCTGATCAAAACGGAGCCCCTGCACCGCAGACAGTCCACATTGCGGGGCATGATATTAATTTAACCCCCGAGATGGTCTCCCTGCTGGAAGCCATCCTAGGACAGGCGCGCCGCCAAGCCCCTGCTCCTCAGGAAAACAATCCCTCTGCTCCTAAGGAAAACCACCGCCCTGCAGCCACAGGGCCTTCACCTTCAGAAGCGGCCAATCCTGGTCCTGTTGCGCCTCAGGAGGATCAGGAGATGACGTCAGGTCAGCAGTCCCTACCTCCAGCACACACCAAGGAGCCAGCAGCCGCATATACTGCCAATCCTTCCGGTCCGCCTCCACCCGGAGCCTCTCCCATGTACTGCACTGTGGATCAGATGGATGACCTCCTCAACAAAAGGCTCCAGGAAAGACAGTTGACAGTCATAGCTCCCTTCAAGGAGCAGTCCTCTCATCCATTCACCGACGCGCTCGTCGCTATCAAAATCCCGAAGGATGTGGTTGCTCGGGCCATACCTGAGTATAGCGGTGGAGGAGATCCCACCGTACATGTCAACAAGCATGAGGCCTCCCTTCTGGGTAAGTCAAACGATCCCAATCATTTGGCTTTGCTATTTCCATCTACTCTTTCGGGCTCGGCTTCGTCCTGGTTCTTCGGCCTCCCTGCAGGATCAATCGGAACTTGGGCAGAGTTAAGAAGCAAGTTCCTGGAGAGATATATGGGCGAGCGCCAATTGCTGAAGAGCGTGGTCGCCCTTGACTCGGTCAAACAGCAGCCTGGAGAGTCGCTGTCCAACTTCTACGGGCGTTTTCATCAAAACGTCACAGAATTAGATCGTCGAATCTCGGATGGGGAAATCATTCGAGCATTCTACAGAGGTCTGGATGTGGCCAACAAGGCCTCGAGAAAGCTGCGAAACAGCTATCACGTGAAGGAGATAGAGACATTGGAGGAGTTGGCGTCCAGAGCAAAAGGTTTCATAGACCTTGAACGCGCAAACATCGAGGCTAATCTCCTGACGACCTCGCTAAGGGTAACCCATGAACCCCGACGCGATGGTAAGAAGGAGATAAAGAAGGAGAAGAGGGGAAAAGAAAGTAAGCCCCGAGTCGAGTCTCTTCCAGCACCTCGCCATCCATAGGTCCCTGAGTACTTCACGCCTTTAAATAGGCAGATCTCAGCGGTACTAGTCGAGATGGAGAGGAGATCCTTGACGAGGCCACCGATGCCTCGCCGAGGTGGGTTACCCATGGGCAAGGATGTCGAGAGCTATTGCAGATACCATAAGTGCAAGGGCCATAAGACAGACGATTGCAAGATTCTGAAGCGAGATATAGAGAGGCTGATTCAGGGGGGAATGTTGAAGGAATTGGTGGCAGGGCGAGACCGAAGTCGAACGCCCCCCAGGAGACATCGTTCACCAGCCCCTGCAGATCAAGCTGAGCCTTCTGGAAGCAAGAGGAGAGTGAATCTGATTGCGGGAGGATTCGGCGCAGGCGGCGAGAGGTCAAGCGCCAGAGAGGTCTACGCCACTCAGATCTCCACGGCAGTTCAGTTGGGGAAGCGGCCCCGACCTGAAGAAAACATTGTCATCTCATTCTCTGAAGATGATTTGGCACATGTCACCACGCCCCACAACGATGCTCTGGTCATTACGGCAGATATTGACGGCTGTGATGTTGCAAGGATTCTGGTCGACGGAGACAGCTCGACAGACATCCTGTTTCTGGACGCCTTCGAAAAGATGGGCAAATCAAAACGTGACCTGAAGAGGGTCGACTTTCCGCTGATAGGGTTTGCGGGAAGAACAACTTATCCAATGGGGGCTATAACCATGCCAGTGATTTTTGGCGAGGGGTGGAAAAGTATCAAGGTGTCGGTCACTTTCCTGGTGATCGATTCACCTACATCCTACAACGCCATCATAGGGAGGACCACGATCAACCCAAATAAAATTGTGGCCTCCACTGTCCACCAGAAGATGAAGTTCCCCACTCCGAACGGGATTGGAGAAGTGCTAGGAGATCAGCCTTCCTCGCGGCAATGCTATGTGAACTGTTTACGCAGGAAGAACCAAAGGAAGGCGCTCGCCATCGAGACATAGGCCGATCCCCGCGAGGACTTGGCTCGACCAGCACCCATGGAGGAATTGGAGGAGGTTGAGATCGATGGTCCAGACAAAAAAGTGCGCATTGGGACCACTTTGAAAGAAGATCAGAAGGAGGCCATGACCGCCCTCCTCAAGGAATTCAAAGAGCTCTTCGCCTGGCAGCCGAGCGACATGCCAGGAATCAGCACAGATATTATCTCTCATGAGCTCAGGATAGACCCCTCCATCAAGCCGATCGCCCAAAAAAGAAGATCATTCGGGACTGATAAGCGTTTGGCGATCAGGCAGGAAGTCGGCAGGCTGATTGAAGCTGACTTCGTCAGAGAAATAAAATATGTCCAGATTGAGAAGTATCTCTATGCCTTAGTTATTGCTGCTCGGAAGCTGAGACCTTACTTTCATGCGCACGACATCACAGTCCTCACCAATCAACCTCTCAAAAACTTCCTGATGAAGCCAGATTCTTCAGAAAGAATGGTCAAGTGGGCGATCGAGCTCAGCGAGTTCAGGATCAAATTTGCGCCAAAAACGGCCATCAAAGGTCAAGCACTAGCTGATTTCATAGTGGAAAGCACGAGTAACGGTCAAGCGGAGGCAGAAAAACAGGCCAAGTCAGTCAGCAAACGACAATCAAATCTGGGAACTCTATACGGATGGGTCTTCATCAAAAAAAGGCTCGGGGGCATGTTTAATTCTTATTCCTCCTGAGGACGAGCCTCTGAAATACGCGATCGCCTTGACATTCCCGGCGACCAATAACGAAGCAGAATATGAGGCTCTTATCACTGGACTCAGACTGGCAAAAGGAATGGGTATAACAGCGCTTAAGGTAAAAAGTGATTCAGAGCTTATTGTCAATCGGGTTAATGGCGCCTACGAGGCAAAGGGAGAAAAGATGAAGAAATATGACGCCTTACTTGAGATGTGTTGCTCTACCCGAAACAGAAAAAGTTCTTCGAGAAGCTCATGAAGGGGCAGCAGCATGTCATGAAGGTGCTCGTTCACTAAGCAGGAAAATATTCAGACTGGGATATTACTGGCCGACCTTGGGAAAAGACGCAGCCGAATTAACACAGAAGTGTGAAATTTGTCAGCAGTTTGCACCACGATCGGGTCGACCATCGACATTATTATCCCCAATGGCAGGTGCCTGGCCCTTCGCTCAATGGGGAATCGATATATTGGGTCCTTTTCCCATTAGCACTGGTCAACGTACTCATATTATAGTGGCAATCGACTACTTCACTAAGTGGGTAGAGGCGAAAGCTCTAGCTTCGACAACGGAATTCCAAGTTATCAAGTTCATGCAGGTCAACATATTCTCCAGGTTTGGTATTCCCAAAATACTCATCAGCGATAATGGTCCGCAATTCATTGGAAAGGAGTTGAAATGGCTCTGTGAAGAGTATCATATCGACCATCGCTTCAGTTCAGTACATCACCCTCAAACAAATGGGCAAGCTGAAGCAGCCAACAAAGTTGTCTTAGCAGGACTCAAGAAAAAGGTTCGAGCATTCAAAGGGAACTGGGCAGACGAACTGGAAAACGTATTATGGGCAATCAGAACAACGCCTAAGGCGGCCACAGGAGAAACGCCTTTCAGTTTAGTGTACGGCTCAGAAGCAGTAGCACCAACTGAATTAGCGGTGCCTACCCACAGAGTCCTACACTTTAACGCGGAGGCAAATGAGATCAAGCGCAGAACTGACCTCGACTTGGCAGAGGAAAAGAGATGGCTCTCGGAAAAAACACAGGCAAAGATGCGCTTGGCGACCGCTCGGTATTTCAACAGAAGAGTTAGCGCTCACCAATTTTTCGTGGGGGAGATGGTTATGAGAAGGAATGAATTTACAAGGATGGACAGTAAAAACAAACTTTCAGCCAAATGGGAAGGACCATACAAAGTAGTAGAGATCGCCGCACCAGGATCCTACTATTTGGAAACCACCGAAGGCGAGAGGTTACCCCGTCCATTTAATTCTGAGCATTTAAGAAGATTTTATGCATAGCTTGTAATCAAACTGATTATGTCAATAAAGGAAAGCCATTCCTTCACGAAGCGTGTCCACTCGAAGCAAGCTGAAGCCAAAAAGCCCTGACGCCAAAGTCAGGCCAAAAAGCCCTAGCAACAAAGCTAGGCCAAAAGCCCTAACAACAAAGTCAGGCCACAAAAAGCCCTAGTAACAAAACTAGGCCAAAAAGCCCTAGCAACAAAGCTAGGCCAAAAGCCCTAGTAACAAAACTAGGCCAAAAAGCCCTAGCAACAAAGCTAGGCCAAAAGCCCTGACGCCAAAGTCAGGCCAAAAAGCCCTAACAACAAAGTTAGGCCAAAAGCCCTGACGCCAAAGTCAGGCCAAAAAGCCCTAACAACAAAGTTAGGCCAAAAGCCCTGACGCCAAAGTCAGGCCTCAAAAGCTCTAGCAACAAAGCTAGGCCAAAAGCCCTGACGCCAAAGTCAGGCCAAAAAGCCCTAGTAACAAAACTAGGCCACAAAAGCCCTAACAACAAAGTTAGGCCACAAAAGCCCTAACAACAAAGTTAGGCCAAAAAAGCCCTCGTAACAAAACTAGGCCACAAAAGCCCTAACAACAAAGTTAGGCCTCAAAAAACCTGACGCCAAGAGTCAGGTAAAGCCTTGACGCCAAAGTCAGGCCAAAAGCCCTGGCGACAAAGCCAGGCCAAAAGACCTAGCAAAATGTTAGGCAAAATAAAAGCCCTGACGCCAAAGTCAGGCCAAAGAAAGTTTGGGCGATCACTATTGATGATAAAGCCTGACAAATTACGAATCCCCTGTTATGCCAACACCTCAAAGGTTTAAACTTCAAAGAAGCTAATATCTCTTTGAACTTAGAAGTTTACGCTTTTAAGTGTCAAAAGTGTTATCCTTGGAAAGTTTAACTTATGATTGGTCTAAGGCTTTAAGGGTCGACGACATTACCAAGCAAGGAAAAAGTGGAAAGTAATTATGGGTAAAATATTGGATAGCTGAATATGTTCAAAGTCGATTAAAGGCTCAAGAATATAAAGGCATTCAATAGAAAAACCCAAGTCTTCGATAAATAATTACAAACCAAAAACAGAAAATACAAAAATGGCTATCTAAAAAGATAAATATGGTCGCCAAGGAGTTGGAGACTTCAAGCTTTGGGGTTCTCGGGGGCAAGGGCGCTCTGCTCGCCTTCGGGGGCAGAAGTACCGGGCTCGCCTTCAGGAGCAGCCTCCCCAGCAACAGAGGGCTGCGAAGGCCGACTCCGCAGGAAGGTCTTCAAGGAGGCAACTTCCCCAAGAGGAAAGTTGGGATCAACCGCCTGGACCTCCTCCACCAGTTCTTGGAGAAACTCGGCGATGGTCGACTTCATCACCTTCAAGGCCTGGTCTTCAAAGTCCTCGGAGGCCTTGAACTCCTCAACCACGGCTTGGGGTGAAGGAACCGCCTTCAGCTGATCAGCCAGCCGGTTCTTCTCCTCCTCTAGGGCGACCCCCCTAGCTTCGGCAGCATCCCTCTGGGCCTCCGCGGCGACCCTAAGAGCGTCTGACTCGACCAACTGGGCACGAGCTTTCTTCAACTCGGCCTCCAGGCGAGCACGGACCGCCTCCCCTTCATCAAGGCACTGATGAAGGGCCTCAGCTTCATGAAGGAAGGCTGCAGCATTAGCCTCCCTCTTCTTGACATCAGCAAGGAGGCGCTGCTCCTTCCTGAAATACTCCTCCCGGGCGCCGTCCACCAAGGTGGTCGCCAACGCACTAATAAAGATTTAGCAGAAATACCTCGGGTAGGTAATGATCGCCTAACTAAGAAAGATAGACTTCCATAAGCCTGGGTCACCTCGAGTGATCGCCAAAAGGGAATAAAAGGAAGGATATTCTTTCGGCTTTGAACAGATAAGGAATTGCTCGCCAAATGAGCTAGAAGTGTCTCAAAGACACTGAACCATTACCAAAGACGTCACTATCTAAAACCCTACCAGGAAATCAAGCTCGACTGAAGGAACTTCAATCAAGCTTCGGGGGCAAATGTTGGGTATCGATAGTGACGGCCCAGTAAGAAAAGGCCTCGAAGGCCCAATAACTATAGAGGGGGTAAACCCATGACATCCGAACCGGATCGGCCCAAGTACAAGCCAAACTTGGCCCACCATCGAGTAATCCAGAATCGAGCCCAAAGTCTATAGAGACGCCAAAGGCTCTCAGACTGCTCGCCATTCTCTACCAAGTCGCGACCTTCCACTGCTCGACATGGGAGTGCTCGCCCCGAAGAGAGCCTTGCCTCTCTCCTCTGGTCCCACTAAACCGTTAATAACAGAGTGGCCAAGATATCCCGCATATCTCGGTCACATATTCACTAAAGATTAGATTTGGTAACTGCAATATCTCGCAGTAACTGCCATATCCCACGATCCGAATCTTCAGCAACTCAATATACATTAAGATATTCGGTTTCCTTTATACGGTTCTATCTCTCTTACCCTATAAATACCCTTGCTTTACATACGTTCTGGACGTTTTGAGTTTTATACACACATATACTCATTTAAGCATCGGAGAGGGACCCAGAGGCACCCCCTCTGTTGCGCTCCCCTACTTGCAGGTTCACCGGAGTTGGAGCTGAAGCGTCATCCCAACCTTGTCTGGCATTCAATTCACTGCCAGATCAGCATTCAGGATTTCACGATCCAACAGTCGTCAATGAAAGTCACAAAATATGACTTTCGGCCAATGGATGAGACAGTGGTTGGACCCCAGACATCCGTGTGAACTAGCTCAACCCTTTCTTGCTTTGCTGCTCTACCACTCTTTATGAAGCTACCTCTCTTCTGCTTCCCAAAGATGCAGCTTTCACACAAGTCAGTGTCAACTGACTTTAAGTCTGGTATTCTTCCCTTGGAATGCAGTATCTTGAGACCCTTGTCACTCATGTGACTAAGTCTCTGGTGCCATAAATTTGGATCGTCTTTGTTGTCCGCAACTGCAATTGACCCACCAGCGTTCGTCGTCGTATAGAGCGTGCCATTTTTCTGGCCACGAGCGACTGTCATCGCACCTTTAGAAACCTTCCAAGTATCGCTATTGAAGGTTGTGACATAACCTTCCGTTGCGAGCTGCCCCACCGAGATCAAATTCTTTCTCAAGTCAGGAATGTGTTTCACATCCCTTAACTTCCACACATATGCATTTAACATGATCTGTACATCACCCTTGGCAACCACATCACAAAGTTGATCATCACCAAGATATACTTTGCCAAGATTACCTGGTGAATAACTCATTAAGAGTTCTCCGTTGGAGGTCGCGTGAAAGGAAGCTCCCGGGTCAAGCACCCATGGCTCTGACTTGCTCTCCAAAGAGCATACCAAAACAACGCTTGCCTCTTCTGCTGCGATGTTTGCTTCAGGCTTCCCTTCCTTCTCTTTCTTCGGGGATCTACATTGGTTCTTGTAATGCCCGATCTTCCCGCAGTTTCAACACTCAATCACCTTCTGGTTCTGATTGTTGGAATTTTTGGGATTCTGAGATTGTGACCTCCCACTCTTGGACTTGGACTTGTTGCCCCCTCCATTCTTGTTTGAATCCCTGTCTTTTCTCTCTACGTTCAAAGCTGACCCTGAGCTAGAAGCGCCATTCGACTGATTTCGAATTTCTTCAGTCATAATGATGCTGACCATATCATCAAACTTTAGAGTTTTCTTTTTCCCTGCAGATCCGCTGATTGCAGTGACTGTGCCTTTCCAACTATTGGACAACTGCCCAAGAATTAGACAGGCACTTATCTCTTCGGTGAACATAATGCCCACTGCTTCTAGCTCCTCTATCACTTCTTTGAACTTGCTGAGATGATCTCTGAATGGTGTTCCTTCTGACATCGTCATATTGAACAACTTATTTATCATATGAATTTTGTTTGCTGCAGAAGACTGTTCGTACATACTGGAGAGGGCCGCCATGAGAGATGCGGTTGTCTTTTCATTCTTGATGTTGTAGGCCACTAATTTTGACAGTGATAGACTTATGTGTCCGAGAGCTTTCCGATCCAGTACCACCCAATCGACCTCTTTCATTTCCTTTGGTACAGGCTGTCTTCTATTTGCATCTTCCAGAATCCAAATTTGTGCCATCAAAATGAGAAATTTTGGACTCCTTCTCTAACGTCATTGCTCCCACTCGAACAGATAGGATGAATACGAAAAATAATTTCACAAAATAATTTCCGTAAACGTCTTCCTTGCCTTTGATTCGCCAACCGAAGGCTCTGATACCAATTGTTGGGTTATTAGCTGCTTCTAATTTCCACCTTGCAGGATCTTAGGACTCAATGGATTAAGAGAAATACAAACGACACAAAAATTTACGTGGTTCACCAATTTGGCTACGTCCACGGCTCACACCCACACTTTCACTATAGAAAAATAGTGTTACAGATTGTATTGCACTCTAAAATACTCACTCCGTATTTTTGGCTCACAATACAACACTATTTTCTCTCACACTCAAGACACCAACAACCGATTCTTACTCTCTTAATTCGTGGTTCAAGTCTGTTGTTCCTTCAGCATTGTTTGGCATCTATAGACCAGAAAAGATAGCAATCTTCAGTGGCTTGGAAACTTTGCAGAGTGCATTGCCCACTCTGGTCAGTGGCTTGCCCACTTTCGTAAATGGCCTGTCCACCTTGGTGAGTAGCTTGCCCACCAGAAGAGTGACTTCTCCACTTCAGTAATGGCATCTCCACTTCAGTAATGGCATCTCCACTTCAGTAATGGCATCTCCACTTCAATAAGTGGTTTCTCCACTTCAGTAAGTGGTGGTGACCCGAAAAAGTCTTCATTCTCAACACCAATTGTAACTACTCACCTCAGACCTCAAACTCTTCCTCCCAATCTCCATAAACCGTTCAACCCACACAAGATTGAAAAAGGAGAACAATTGAATTGAATGAAGTAGGAAGAAGGGTAGAATAGTCATTTAATAATTCAAAAATATGTTAAAAATATTAACTGGCGGAAAAAAATTAACGATCACTAATAGAGTAACCAATTAATCACACTGAGAAAAGATGTGTAACCATTGAATCACCAAAAAAAGACGATTAAACAATTAATCACACTCGGCAAACACGTGTAACCATTTAAGTAATTAAGTATTTCATTTTTTTTACCATTATCATAACCTTAAGATTATTTTTACATTTAAATTAATTTTAGGATATTGTCAAATCACCTTGTATGATCCTCTAAGATCATTGTGACAAACAATGACAACATGCTAGTAATCATATATGAATGTGTCAACGTACGAGTGTTGCATCCAAAAGATTGATTAGTGTATATATTAGGGCCGACAAAGGTGCGGTGAAAAACTCATAACTATGGTTATAATCGTTACTGTTTAATATGGTTAACCATACCATTATGGTGCAATGCGGTTATGGTGATGCATTTTATACCCATAATAATTATGATTATGCTTATGGTATTTGAGTTATACTCATAGTTATTATATAAATGTAATAATTAGTTATTATTAATAAACTAATATATACTAAATATAATTGAAGTTGTTGTTATTATTAATATACTAATGGTGTTAATGTTTCATCGATATTAATATTGAATTTTAATGTTAAGTGGTGTGAATGTTAATGTTGAATGATGTTAGCGTTATATATTTTTATTGTTGGTAATATAGATTTATGTATTTGTTTAAAATAAGATTTTTGATTTTTTATTATATTACATGTGTGGAATGGATATGGGTATATGAGTAAAACCGTGGTTAATAATCACAGTTATTTTAATAGTTAAGGTATTAAAAATTGTACCCGTAATGGTTATGATATATGGTTTAAAAATATGGCATGCTTATCGTATTTGTCATACTCGTACCTTATCCTAACTATCGACAACCCTAGTATATATATAAATAATATTTAAAAACATTAAATACACAAACTCATTTTGGGGGAAATAAGTAAGGATATAAATTCTTAAGCAAAACATACTCAAGGAGAGGTACATATTCTAATTTTCCACTCCATTTTTTAGGCACCCTAAAATAAAATGAACAAGTCATTATTCCTTGTCCTATTCTTAAAAAATAAAATTAAATAGTGGCTTATTTACAGTGATAAAGATGATGAAAACAAATAGTAGTATAACAATGGAACAACGCTAGTTTCAGTAAAATATTTCTGATTTGTTATTTTTCTTATAGAAAAAATCTCCCTACACTTCCTATGTTACAATCAAAATTGTGATTGGAGCTTTTAACAAAGACCCACCCTATTTCCTCTTACATCCCCCAAACTATAACTCTACTCTCGTGGCTATATCGTCATATATCATTCTAACCTGCATTACACTTTGCTGCCATCTTCCCATTTAGTGGCCACCAACTGCAATCTGAAGGAGTCTGCAAGTACCATTTTCAGCACAAGTTGCAGAACAAAGTCTATTAGGCCACACAAACCACAGTGGACCCGAACAACACAACACAAACCATATCTTCAAGAATCAAATTAGTAGGGGAACACATAAGGAAGAGCATAAATCTCAGCCGACTCTATGTGAACAGATTCTGCCCAAACCTCTGGGGTCCCATTGAAGATAGACGATGATCCTCCATTCGTATTCTTAAAGTCTTCCTTGTTACTGCTAAAGAGCCATGCTTGGTCATGATCTACATCTGGCAACTCATCCACCTTTGGGACTTTCAGTATCTCAACAAGAAACTTAGAATCGGGATGTGGCGGTTTTACTGAGGATGATGCTTCTGCTAATACCAACTCAGCTTGTGCAGCAGATAAAAGAGGGTGCAGAGGGGAAATGGGAGATGACGGAGCAGCTCCCTTGACACCATTTATTTTATTTTCATCACTATTTACCTTGGCATTATTGATGGGCTCTGGCTGAAGGGGAGTTATTTTCATGGAAGTTTGACGAGGTTCCATTTCATTCTCCAATGGAAGCTGAAAACACTGAGCTTGTTTGTGTAACTTATTGGCCCTAACTTCATCGCCTGTAAATCATCACATCAACATCAAATCCCTAGCAGCCTATGAGAAATCTTTGAAATGAAAAGCTTATTTATCCTCAATGCTCACAAATAATGGTATCATCTGTAAATATCTGCAGCCTTGTATTGTCTGAAAACTCATTTTACCTATAACAATAGCTAAAATGTAAAAACTACAGATCTAGCTCTCTAAAACTGAGGAGATAAACAAACAAATGCTCTACTCGCCAATTAGACTGTAATGCATGATCAACAATGAAAATAAATTATGAATTTCGGAGATACAGAGGTTAATATTTCTGGATAACCATGAAAAGGAAAGTAGTATGCAGTTTTTTTTTTCTTTCAGGAAACTGTACCATAGATAGATCAAAAACACAATTTATGCATATGCAAGCAACACGTGAAAGTGTGTGATTTCGGTTATAGACCATGCAGAAATACCATTTAGATATCATAGTTGTTTTGCCACAATATTACGTAACTGTGGTAATATTGCTTTAAAGAACTCACCAAGCAGAAATCCATTTGTTTCCAACTCCTTTCTCTTCTTAAGATTCCCTTCAGAAGCTACAGTCCTATTGGATTCCTTCACAGGTTGTAGTCTGTTCAAATGAGGGCTGTCAGGCACACCATTCTTATTGCCTTCTTTCAACTTTTCTTGATCAATGTGTTTCCGCTCACTCTTTTCTTTTGTTCCTTGCTCTTTTTTCCTCGATTCTTTCCCCTTCCCTTGGCTCTTATCAATGTACCTGTCCTTTAATTTATCTCTTTGCATATCACTGACTTCCCTTCCTGTTATAATTTCACGACATTCCATCTTTTTAGCATTTACCTCAACTGGCTTTCGTATCTCTTGGAGTTTCTTTTGACCAAGGACTTCCCCCAAACCTTGGACCTTCACTGTTCCATTTAATCTACTTTGCTCCTTATTCACACGTTCATCCAGCTTCCGTTCATTATTATGTCTCCTATCTTTGGTCCGTTCTTTACCATCCAGCCCAGCAATAGCAATCTTGCCTAATTGTTGGTCCTTGCCATCATTCTTTCTGTGGTCTGGAACAGCAGACACTTGTTCACTCCCAGAACACTGGTCAGTTTTCAACCTCTTTGCTAACTCTTGTACGCATTTAGCATCGATGACCCCAGCCGCATGATTGGTTGAAATAATTTTCTCACTGTTGTGACCGCCAAGTGTGACAAAAGGTCTCTTAATGTCTACAGTGCTATTTTTGAATTTATCCTTCTCCATCTGAATGGATTTATCTCGAGTTTGCAAAGTGGGAATTGTAGGAGCCCCTTTTTGGTCCAAAACCTTCTCTTCATTGATATATCCAGTCTGTACTGGCTGCCTTTTCTCATATGAAGTGCTACTTCTATCCTTCTCTCTCTCCTTGTCCTTTTCTTTGTCCTTCTTGTCTCTGCGTTTATCTTTCTTCTCTTTCTTGTCCCGGTGTTTTTCATCATCGCGATCTTTTCCCTTCTTCTCTTTAGCCTCTCGCTTCTCTTTGTCTCGCTTCTCCTTTTTGTGCTTCTTTTCTTTATGCTTTTCCTGCTAAATATAGAAAAAGGGATCAAATTAAGTGAAGCTCTTAAACTGAAGATAAATGCCATGTAGATTCTTGTTGAAAGACACAAAACATCTAAAGAGACCCTCCAAATAATATTCTATTGTCTGGGTTTTTTAGTGGCTAGAGAATACATTATTTAGAATGAACGCAAGTTCAATCTCTGTGCTTGCATTAGATATGCAGCAAAGTGTGCACTATATACACAACCTTTGCCTACATAATGAAGATAGTCAAATCTCCTAAATTTAGTAATCCTAACCTGTTATTTGCCAAAAACAAGAAGTAACCCAAGGTTGATGATCAGTCCAAATTATGCTAATCCTGAGTTCTCCATAAGCATATGGCAGGTACATGCGCAAACTGAAACTACCGTCTGGCGGACCAACATTGTTTGAAGGATACCCAGTGACTCAAGAGTAGGAATATTTAATACTAGCCAGCTTCTCTCTCTCTCTATGTAGCTCACACTAAGGTTTGTAATGTCAGTTTCTCATAGATGCCTCGTGAGAAATAATAGGACTATCCAAGAGATAGTACTTCTGGAATGATATTACTAAGTATTTGTCACTGTACACAGTTTATAAGATATCCTTCCAAAACTGTTTAAAAAAAACTAAGCACGGAAAGGCTAAGGAGAAAAACAAAATTTTTGAGGGGTGTGTGTCTATTTCTCTAATCTAGATTCTAGACATGGATTTTTAGTTCCATCCAACAATCCTTGGAATGTCCTAATTAATGTACTTTCAGAATCCTTTATCAGAGTTTCAAATTCTTGATCTGGGGTACCGTTAATAGCCTGCACATGGAGCAATGGCCTCATCATGATTCAAAAATCAAGTGCATCCTAGAGGGAAGGAAGAAACATCCTGACCTTGAGCACAAATATCCAATATTCTATTAATGTTGCACATACAAATATAGATGGGATTGGCTGAAGGAGGGGGGAGGCCACTTGAAATGAATTTGGCTTAAGCATTTACATAGATCTTATGCTCAAAACTTCCTTCTATGCACATGACCCAAAAGGTAATGTCGAAGTGACAACAAATTAGAAGAGTGTAGAAATATTCTGCATCCAATTTCCTTGTATAGGTCAGCTTGCTTTTGATCCCAAATCAACTCAATTGAGATCACTAGCTACTTAGTAACTGAAATGGTCAGAACATCAAAAGAGAAAATGATTTAATGTACTGGCGGTTGAGGATCTATTGGGCTTCTATCCTGGCTTATCATCATGAGTAGTGGTATTGGACAGCATGACTCTCTAGTTATTAATCAGCCATGCTATCACACCCTCCATCTCTATCAGGAAAAAAATGAGTATAACCCGTCGTAACTACATATAATATTTTCTTCACCATAAAAGTTCTTATTCTCAGCCATAAACTGTCGCATTCTTAGCAGAAAGCAGACATGTAACAAGCTGAAACCTCAACACCTAATCCCAAAGACGTACTGTATTGTAGTTATCTTTGGAAAGGAAGATGAATTATCAGTATACCACCAACACTTTAGTTAACTAATATTAGGGGATAAGATTGCAGAAAGAAGCAGTAGAACAAATGTCTACTGGTAAACTTAGTAATTAATTCTATGCCAAATCCTACAGCTTTTCATTACTTAATTAATGATAGGAGCTTTAATCTCATCTTGAATCTCCAGAAGCCCTAGATAAAGTAACGCCAACTGCCAAAGGTTTCCAGCATTGTTACCCAAAATAATCATATTTTACAATTTCAGGAGGTAGACGGCTACTTTATTTTATGCTAACATCACTACCATCCTACGAAAAAAATGGATAGCAATTCAAGAAACCAAACATATAATTTTGCACCTGTTGTAAATTGTAGCATAAAAAAGAAAGGGAGAAGAGAAGAGAAGCTAACTAACCTGTTTTAGCAAGTCCACATTCTCTGCTCCAGCTTTCCTTTCATATCCTGGTGGTGGGAATGGAAAACAGCGTGACATTGCAGAAAAATAAAACCTTTCCTTCCTCTCAGGGCGTTATCAAGATGAAGTAAGAGCCACAAACTATGTTCTTGTTCATACACCATGTACCAGTGATCAGTTCAAGCTCCAAAAGTCTCGATGAAATTCTCAGTCGACTAGAAAATCTAACCTCAGCACCCCCAGTGTCAAAACTCTTTAATCTCAAGAAAAACACCAAATTTGAACCAATTTACCCGCAATTCTGTTAAAAATCACAGTTCACTGGCTCAGACTTAAGTGTTACACTAAGTCCTCAGCTCCTGAAAACTCAAGCACAACAGACAAACTTAAGAAGCTCTATTTGTGCTCAAATTATGGCGACCCGGGAGTAGAGCTCTGATTTTCTATTCCTTGTCCTAGCCCAGTACACAACCATCACCACTTCGTGTAGGAAACCCACATAGAGTAGCAATAACATTCCAGGCTAGGAACCAAGTACAACCATGGAAAACAGAAGCCCTGTCTCCCTGGGAAATATGCATTAGCCAAATCCTTAGGCGACTGACATCCTACACGAAGTTGCGTCTTCCACTCTCTCTGCAATCATATACTCTTAACTGAATCTCCCAGAGTGAATTGGAGAACCCAAATTCCAGTGCTGAAAAGTTCTAAGCTCCCATTCAAGGAGAATAACGCATCTGGCAGCCGCTTAACTTGTGGCGATTGACCAACTCTAATCACCCAACTACTAGTCCTCAGTTACGAATATCCACGATAACCTGAAAAAAGAAAGTAGTAGAAGCGGCTGAGAGAAAATTCCAAATCAGACTAGGGTTTGAGACAAAGAAGCGGAATTTGATGAAAGAGAAAAAAGCTAAATTCCATTCCATTATTATCCTCTTTAAGAGTTCGCATCTCCTCAGTCCGCAGTATCGATCGGAAAAAGGAGCTCGATTGGAAGCGCAAAGGAAAATACATCAAAATGCCCAGAGTAAATCGCAAGAAAAGCAATCACAAGATCACCTTGTTGCAGTGAAGAAATTTGGGCAAAACAATGTAGGCCCATTTCACCATAAATTCCACATACGGTAATGATGCGGATGAGAATGAAGACGGTGATGGTGTTTAAGAGCAGTAAAAGTTTTCGTTTCTTTGTAATTGATGAATGTTCTCTCCCTTCTTTCTCTGTGATTACGGAGCTCTTCTCTTCTTCTATGTGTAAATTGAACTTCTCCGAAGAGAAAAGAGAAAGAAGAGAAGGGAAGGGAGATGATGTGCTGGTACTTTTGTTCTCTTCTAAGTTTTTTTTTTTTTTTTCATTTGGGTTTTAGTTTTGGGTGTCTGTTCGGGAATTATACGCCAAGCCGTAAAAGCTCTAGGGGCATTATCGGAAAAACAAATAATCTAAACTAGAGTGAATTTTGTTTTCTCAAAAGGATTTACTTTTTATCGACACTCTCAAATCAATACAACTAAGAAATACGGTCAACTATAATAAAGGGATGATAGGAGTTGTATAGATATGATTAAGAGGATATCTAAGGTATAAACCATTTAGATGGAGTTATCAAAATAATCGGTTAACACACATGTTCTAAGGCTAAATACGATATTACCCCCTAATATTTTGCCAGATTTTCAGTATCTTTCCTAAAGTTTAAATCGTAAAATTTATGTTCCTCATGTTTGGTCAAAGTGCAAGTTTGCCCTATTCGTCAATTTTTCCATCCAAATTTAGTAGAAATAGTTTTAAAATTGCAAAAAAAAACTTTTGAAAATATCACAATTTAACATTTGAAAATGTTTAAATTGTGACATTTTCGAAAGTTTTTTGTTATTTTTGAAATTTTAAAAACTAATTTTATTTAAATTTGGATGGAAAAGTTGACGAATGGGGCAAACTTGCACTTTAGCCAAACATGAGGGAATTAAATTTTACGATTTAAACTTTAAGGGGAAACTCGAAATCTGGCCAAGCATTAGGGGACAATGTGATATTTTACCCTATGACATAAATATATAGTGGTATGTGTTGGGATAAAGTATTGAAAATGTCAGTGAAACTTGTTTAATTTAGATCGTCGGAGGTTGATTCAAATACCTGTATAAATGAGACGGTTGAAGATTTTTCTTTGGGTTTGTCTCGATACTTAAATAATTATGGTAGATAAGGTATTAATAATGAAAGTAACATGTCTTTTATAAGAGAAGTGTTGAAAAATTATACTTATCAAACCCTAACGTCGATGATAACACTTTGGTGCTTACCGTCCCAATGTTTTCGTATGTCTCATCATGTATCCGAGCACCGAGCATTTGGTAGGCTTTTTATCCCTTAATGATAAAGTATATGTTTGTGAGCAATAATTTCATCTTTAGTAAGTAGATTATGCGAGGAACCGTTACTCCAATGACAAGATTTATGCATCGTATTGGAGTGAGGGACTCATATGCTCTTTGAGTTAAGGCGAGGCTCAGAGGGTGTTACCACGAGTGCTCCCCTTTTTATGAGTGCTTGTCTTTTTCTAGGTGCTCGCTATCAGGGTTATAACTAATCGAGTTTGAGTTTGTTGAACAGAAATCTTTTGTGACAAGCTCAAGGACACCAGGGGGCGCCTAGTATCCAATACTTGCCCACAAAGCTTGAGTGAAAAATATTTTTCATTCGAGTTGTACTTATAACTTTCTAAGTAGACCATTGTTGGTGCGAGGTTTCATTTGGCCAACCCTTCGTTTGTGTTCTGATGTGTCTCAAAGGGATCCCTAGGCACTGTTATCGACACCCTTCCCCGTGATGTTTCTAGGGGTTCGAAAGGCGCCATCCAAGTTGAAACCATCGTTCAATGTATACACTTCAAACTTTCAGGAGTCATGACTGAGCCTTAGATGGTCGAAGTTCTCTTGGCAAAAATCTATGGTGCCCCCGAGATCGTTCGAATTTCGGTTGTAGGTCCTTATTTCCAATGGCCCAAGTGGATATTTTTGGGTGTTGGTTTTCTGCGTTGGGTGGTGATGGTGAAGGAATCGCATCCCCGAAGAACATTTCGGGTAAGAGGCAGAAGACCCTTACTACTAGGGTAAAAGTAAGGCTCCCAGTTTTCTTTGGTCGATTCAAGATTCTTTTTTCCGACCGTTCTCAACTAGATAAGTCTCCTTTTTCCTATTGAGGAATCTAAAACACTACGGTTCAAGTATGGTCCCAATGTTTAAAACATTTTCGCTTTACTCTTTAACTACTTTTATAAATAAAGTTGTAACCTCTTTGTAATCAATAAGTTAATAGTTGTAAAGATGAAGTTCTCTCTAATTGTATTAACTCTCATTTCTCTCCTAAGAGTTTAGAATGCTAATATGGTATCAAAGCCAAATAATTTTTATTTTTTCCCTTGCCTCTCGATTTTTTTGTCAAATTGAATTCTATTATTTATTCAAAGCATTCATAGAAGTTTGAGTTACATCATTATCATCAACTTGAGAGAGAAGGTAAAGTACATGGGTTGCGGGTTATGAGACCCAATCATCAAACTGCATCCTTTTTCTAACTTGAATAGTAATCAACTTGAGAGTGAAGTTAGTGCATTCATTAGTCTCACGTCTGATTTCTGTCTCTGTATGAAGTGTATTTGAATTGATGGTCTTTGTGTGCCAATATGCTCGTTTCTCCAGGTTTAGTAGTTGGTTGATAACCACTTGAGCGTACGACTAAATAATTATCATCCATCCTTGATCTAATGTTAGTTTCACATCATCTTCGATTATAGTGGCTTCCAATAAATCCATACCACTTCAGGTTGTCCTCCGGTTCATGCTTTTATGACAACGACATTCCAATCCTAACAATCACCGCCAGTCCTCCAGTCCTCAGAGGAGCATCCCAGGATGTGTCATAGATAATCTTGATAACTCTTTCCATCGATCGCTCTCTCTTTGTACTTCTTCTTATGCTTCTATCCCTGACCCGTGGTTCATTCCTCCTGCGCACAAAGCTTGGATTTCTTGAAGATCGTGACTACATTGTCTTGATACAACTTCGGGGTCTAGATTACTTTGTTAGAAGACGATTCAGCAATTTTCCTTCCAAATGGAGCAGCATGTGATGTCGCACATTGCCCACCTCTTCTCTCTATCCACTCTCGAATTCATAGGTGGCTGCATGATTCCTCGATCCATTGGTACGTTGTTGGGTCGTGATCTGATCTGCTTTGACACTTATTTAAGTGAACCAAATTGGCATCGTCCATCCGTATTGGAACTTCATATGCTCTATCGATTCCTTTTTCCATGTAAAACCGTCAGCTTTGATCAATTGGCATCCCTCTCGCATGAAGATTTTTCTGAGAAACAATTGTGTTAGAAAGCATTCTCCACATATACATTCTGATTTTTGGGTAGGACTTTCATTCTCCATATAGATCTCTTAGTTGTTGGTCTACTTGCCTCGGATACAGACTCGGATTTGACAATTGTTATTCTTATTGTAGGTCACAAAGATGGTAGTACACCACATTTACGTTTGTTTCCATGTTTCTGCTATGTGGCCATATAAGCTTATCACATGCATGGTTCCTCATTATGGGCACTCTATGGACATTGGATTCTTCTACTACCAAGATGCAACTCTGTATGTAATCCATGTCCCATCTGGTACCATCTTCCCTTATGATGGATCTTACTTTCAATTGATCTAGATTTGTGGTCGTTCAATTTGTTACACGCTTGAAGTTTGGTAAGTCGGGCACCTAGGGATCCCCGAACACGTTCACTCTTTTCCTGTTTCCGATTAGTCATAATCCCTTTTGTTATAGTATGTCCCGTCTAGCCAGTAAACTGTATTAAACTCACAGCGCCTTTGCACTCTTTCTTGCGTGAATTCGCTCTTTGGGTAGTAGATGCCTTTAAGCATACAAACCCATAACATATTTTGGTTGTTCTCCACTCGCTAAGCCATTTATATAAGGAGGGACTGATTGTATACCTGGAGTTCTTTAAAGCCTAGTCCACCATTTATTTTGGTTTGGGTAAGGAAGTCTCACATTCTCGAGTGAGTTTTCTTTCTCCTCCCGTCTCACCCCACTAAAACTTCGCTACGAGTGAGTTTATTTTAGAACACTAGGATTTCGGTAAGAGTAGAATGCTCATGATATACAAAGGGATAGCCGAGATAACTGATTTAATAACAAATTCTCTTTCGAACGAGTTGAGCATCAAGTAACGCTACCCTTACAACTTATTATTCAGTTCTTGAGGAAATTAAGGGTCTCCTTTTTACATCGTCCCCAAATGGTTGGGAAACCATGGTATTTCCCTGAGTTAAAAACCTCTTTGATTCCTATTACATGTTGAAACTCGTTCTCTGTGCCATCCCTTGTGTTTGTACTAAAGTACATATTGGATTTGGATTTGTTTATGCGCTATCCCGACAATACAAATCCAGGATTCCTTTTAACACTTGCACATTTCTGTCTGTAGCCTTCACAAAGAACAAATAGTCATCTGCAAAGAATAGGTGGTGTGTGTTGGGGAACTCTTTTTAATGTAAATTCCCTTGAGTTTGTTTGTTTACACTACTTTCACAAACTTCTTGAATAGAGAACCCACGCCCATGTTGAACAAGTAATGTGATATCGTGTCTCATTGTCTTAGACCTCTAGATGGTTTGAAGGCCATTGACTTATTCCCATTCAAAACTATCTGATACATGATCTTCGAGATGCATTTCGTAATTCACCCAATCCACTTGTCGCAGAATACCATCTTGCAGAGCAACTTTCTTTCTCACTCTATCATAGACCTTTTGCAAGTCTTAGTTTAATTGTGCACTACTCAATGCTTCCACTTTTCTTCAGTCTTAGATGATGGAATGCCTCGTGCGCAACTATGATATTGTCCTGAATGAGTCTCTCTGTGATGAAAGCACTTTGGAACGACGTACTCATCTCATTTAATTATAATTTAAACTATTTGCAAGCACCTTAGAGACCACTTTACAAATAAAATTACAAAGGTTCATTGGTTTAAATTGGCTAAGATTGCTCGGGTTAGGTGTTTTTGGAATTAAAATAAAATTTGTGTGGCCAAGGGTACTTGGGAAAATACTTGTTTTGATGAAGTTTTAACCAATGTGAAGATTTTTGTATCGATGATATTCCTGTACCATTGATAGAACGATCCTGAAAATCCGTGTGGAACTGGTGACTTGTCATCCTATCCCAAGTGAAATACAACCTCTCTGATCTCGTCCATTGAGTAAGATCTTGGTTGGTTGCGTAACTGATAACCAGTGGAACATCGTGAATTACTTTCTCAAATCCGTTCATTCCGCATGATGTGATCATTTCAGTAAAGTACCACTTGCCCTCCCAAAGCATATCCTACTCGTTGAATATCCAATTCCCGTTTGGTTTTTAAAGTTTGAGAACCTTGTTCTGACATCTTAAATAGATTGTTGTTAAATGAAAAAACTTGCAGTTACAATTGTCGTTTCGTTGACAATTAATCATTGATCTCTATCTCAATAGTGTTCATCTCTTTTGCATAACTTGGTAATCTTAGCTTTGGCTTACTTTTACGCATTATAATTGTAATCACTTCTCGAATTAGGATAATGTTTTTTTTCCAAACTTCCCTTTCGCCCATGTATTTGGATTTGCCCGACATTTCTTCAATTTAATTATGACCCATGAAATGTGTCTATGTTTATGTTTGTTCCATGTGTTCTTAATGATCTCATCGCAACTCGGTTCCTCACTCCACAATTGTTCAAAATGGAAGGGTCTCCGACTTTTCTTGACCTCATAATGTGACACGATCACTATTAAAAAGTGATCCGAACCTACGATAGGTTCATGCGTCACTTTGGTCTTTGGGAATGTTGCCAACTAGCATACATTTGTCGTTCTTCTATCGAGTCTTTCCCGGATGCATGCAACGTTTTATCGATTGTTGTTCCATGTGAAAGCTTTTCCCTTGTATCCTAAGTCAAGAACCGTGAGGTCATTGATCAAGCTTACGAAAGATTTGTTTTTCATGTGATCTATTAATCTTCCTCCCCATTTCTAATTGTGTCTCTATATTGTTGAAATTGACCGTACACAACCAAGGTCATCTTTTACCCTGAGCCAATTCTCGTAATTTATCCCAATTGGACAGATCTTTTGTTGAAGTCTGGGTCGCCATATGTTCATGTGATGTTGATCAGACTCCTATACGAATTTTTCATGATAATGGTATCGATGGAGTTTGTTCTTTTGAATAAAACATATAGGTCAACCTCCTTCGTCCACCATACGACCAGACTCTGTGAAATTCTATTCAGTTCAACGTATGTCCTGAAATCCATGCTAATTCCCCTTCTCGTTCGTCTATCTGGGTTTTTGTTTCCACAGGGAATATTATTAACAACTTATACTTCCTATGAGGTCCTTGAGATATGGGATTGTTTGGTCAGATCTAATGTCTTGGCAACTCCAATTAAGGAGCTTCATTGACACCCGGAGTCTGTTTTGGAGTTCGTCTACCAGTAACCGACCATTAGAGCTTTTTTTGTGTCAACCACCACCCTCACATGAAGATAGTTTCTAACTATTTCTATAACCCGTTCGTTCGATTCTATTTGCATCTTTTTTGTAATATTATTGCCTACTATATACGCATTTCGTTCTATTAGACTACCCAACTCCAATACATGGTTTTGTACGTATAAAAGGATACAACTGAAATTCACATCGTCAAAGTGGAATGAGGGAGTATGTAGAAGGTCCAGACATACTCATAACAGGAATAGCCAGACGAGCCTTGCCCATTCACACTTTGTGATCACACACAAGGTTGTCTCTGGCTTGTCTCTGGCTCATTAAATAAATGACACCACTATTGAAAATATCATTTTTACGGACGTAAATTTTCCATCAACAAAAGTAAAAAATTTCATCGGTAAAATGAAAATTTCGTCACTAAAACTTTCCTTGGTGAAAGCCCTTTCGATAAAAGTTTGTCGACGAAATATTTTTGTTTGTAAAAAGGACTATAATTGTTGACAAAAAGTTAGGTCAGCAAAAAAATCCACAATCTAAATGATTTCGTCGGCAAAAATACTTTATGATGACGAACCAAATTTCGTCAGTAAAATGATTATTGCGACAAAAGTAAGTAACATCCGTTAATATGTTACCACCTAAACAATTTCGTTAGTAAATAGTTTTTCGAACGATACTTTTTCATCGAGACTTGTTTTTGTCAGTAAAGACTAGTTATTTAAAAAAAAATAAAAAATGTTATTTTACAAAAAAAATTATAAATATTGTATTTTAAACAAACATGTAATATAGCTCAATCACTTAACAAAACATTAATGCACATAAAAATTCATTATTAATTTACATAACAAAATCATTATGTTGAAGCATAATATGTCTCATTGTGCTAAAACCTTTCACCATGTTTGTGAAAAGGATTTTCGACTTGCTTCAACAAAACAAAACAAAACAAACAGCAATATCAAACTATAATGTTGTATCACATTGCAATAAATAAATATACAATACAATACCAAATCGACTAGTAAATCCTATTGTGTTTACACAATCAACAATCAAATATTTTGTATATACAAAAATGAAGTAGAACAACTAGCTAGATTAAAACAAGGTAGGGATGCTTACCTGCATATGTCATGTTGTACCTGCATATGGACATCATGTTCAGTAATCTAGTTCTCATCAACACCAAGGTAAATATAGAGATGGAAAAAAAAACATTACTTGAATGCTGCACAAATAATTGTGGCTCGCTGCTAGAGAGAGTGTAATACATTTCTTGATGATTATTTTCATTCCTTTCCTGCATAATTATCATTCTGAATGAAATGATAAGTGTTGGATCCTCTCTTCCTTAAGTTTAGCGTCTCAAGGTTCAGCTGCAGGTAATTCTGCAGAAAATTCATTAAGTGGGGATGAAGATGTACTGAATGTTGTTGCAACTGTGGTGACATCAGTCTATGAGAATATTTAAGATGTTCAAACGCATTACACAAAATGGATTTTGGTTCCATACATTTATACATTGATACCACACATAATGGATTATTTGAGATTGGAAGCAGAAATCAGTAATGTACCTTGAATTATTACCTTGTCTAGTCAAATCTGAACAATTAACACAAATCAGCTAAATTCTTTGGTTTGGGTTTCTGTTTTCTGTCACCCCCATCATGGCTCGACCACACCCACCGCGGCTTAATCAAACTCGACCCACACCACCACCACAAAATAATAAAAGGACAATGAAATTAGTAATTTACTTACTGTAACTGTGGTAGCACGACGAAAGAATGTGGACCGCTGACGAACAGAACAGACGAAGAATGGAAGAATGGAGGTTTTTCTAAGACAGTGTGAGGGTGAGACTTGAGAGACGGAAAAATGGAAGTCTAGACTTGAGACAGAGTGTGAAGGTGTCATTCGGTTTTTAATTTCGGTTTTCTAAGTCATAGGTTACTTTACTTTCTAAGTCCGTAGCTATATAATTTAATAGGGGTGATCATGGGCGGACCGCTCTGGTCTTGGAGGCAAGACCGAGACTGAAATTTCGGTCATGGCATTTGGAGGACCGAGACCGACTTTGGCAAAAAAAAATGTCCGACTTGGTCTTGCTTGACTCGGGTCGGTCTCGGTCTTAGACCGAAATATTTGGTAAAAAAACAAAGGATTGGCAAAACAATAAACTAGCAGCTGGAAAATCTTTCCAGATACATTGAAATGCTGAAAAATCTAGCAACTGGAAATTATAATTGGCATTCCTGATTCATTCATTCACATTATCCATCCCAATTTAAGAGTTTGAGTAAGACAAGATATTATATGTGCTCCATTTATGGGTTAAGCACGTAATTTAGTAAATAATTGGCTAGAAAATGTACTCTCCACCCAAAAGAAGTAGAGTTTTCTTACCTTGAAAAGACAAATCTTGAATCACAACCCAGACGACCCTAAAATGCAAGAACGGAGACCAGAATCGAGTTCTTGCGAAAAATATCAAACGTAGAAGTAGAGAAAAATCCTTGTTGACGCCCATGAATTGAGAAGTGGGGTCGATGATCTGCGCATAACTATGGTTCTTCGACGGGGAAAGAGAGAAGGGTAGAGAGAAGTTATTTTCTTTGATGTCTCTTCGATTGTTCTTAAGTCTTCAAGATGATATTTTGGATTTGGTGGGTACTGAGAGAAGGTTTTCAACAGAAGACAAAAGAGAAGTGGAGTTTTTAACAGTAGTCGGGTCGGGTCGGTCCTAGTCAGGCTTTTTTAAGAAAAAAAAGGTTGACCCCGAGCCCGACCTTGAAGAAAAAAAAACGCTCATCCGGTCTCGGTCCTGGTCGGGAATTTGGTCCAGTCAGTTTTTTTTATCACCCCTATAATTTAATAAGGTAGTAGATGAGCTGGTTAGTTTGTAAAACTAAAATTACTATATAGGTTGTGGGTTCCAAACGGCCATAGTGAAACTTTTATGAAATATTTTTACTTTTTAGTTATTTCATTTTAATTATGTATATAAATTGTATTCTAAACCAAAAAATTAAGTAGCTTGTTTAGGTATTATGCTTGATATCCATAAGCAAGTGCAGAGGTTCTTAGCTCAACAAACTTTGATTTTTTATTTTTTATTCTCTTACTTTACCGACATACGGTTTCGTCGGTAAATAGTGAACCTCAATTTGCCAAAATTATTTAATTTCGTCGGCATTGGTTTATTTCTACCGACATATTTTACTTTCGTTTGTAAATTATTCTTTCCCGACTAAAAGAATATTTCATCGACAAATGTTCTTTTTTTACCGACAAAAGTTTATTCGGTAATTATATAATTTTTACCGATGACATATTTATATTCGTTGGTAAAATATATTTTTAGTGACAAAATAACATTTCGTTGGCAAAAGTTTGTTTTCTTGAAAAAAACTTCGTTTCGTCGGAAATCATCACTTTTGTCGATAAACTTTTACTGATGGAAATAAAATTTCATTGCTAAAAGTGATATTTTCAGTAGTGCACTTTGCTTCCACTTGCATTGCTCTTCTATTCAATTTGTTTCTCACAACAAAAGCATTGGAAACCAGTCTCCATCAGAATGATCTGACTTTTGGTACATTCTCCATGTACCAGATTGTCTGTCATGTGCCCCTGGGAAATTATCGATATTTGCTAATCCTATCGCAAGTGGACGCTCCTTTTGCAATTTGTAGGCAAACTTGACGGTAAAGATCTCAATCGTTGCATGTGGCCAAAAGAGCTTGACCTCATTCTTTGCTAACTGAAGTGGTACTCTACCAATACACACCACCTCCTCGTCTGTATGCCAAAGTTGAATCTCGTGCGTGTTCCATTTGAGCCCCTAATCACTAATGATTGTATTACATTTTGTTCTTGTCATCTTAGGTCTGATGGCCTCCCTGAGACTCTACCAATGGGTAGTTCCGGGATCCATGAATCCTTAAATATACACATTTTGTTTCCATTCAATATAGACTGAATCGCATATTGTGCAACTAAGTCCGACCTACCAATAAGCTTGTTCAACCCCAAGATGCACGTGAATCTTTTGTTGCGCTCAAGAAGTCACTAGAAGGGAAGTAGATCCCTTTCATCATTCTGACCCAATAGACATTCTCATATTGTGTAAATTTCCATGCCATTCTAGTGAGCAAAGCTATATTCATCGTTTAGGGCTCTTTAAACCTGAGTCCTCTTATAGCTTTCGTCTAGGACAATATATCCCAACTACGACAGTGGATATTGTATTCCCCTTTGTTTGGCCCCACCAAAAGTTGGCAATGATAATATTTGATAACCAAGTCTTGAGGAGGAGAAAGTTACTCATCGTAAAAATTGGAATGGCAGACACCACCGAATTAATGAGGACTTCCTTACCCACATTGTTTAATAGAAAATGCATCCACCTTTAAAGTTTTAGGGAAATCCTATTTTTGAAGAAAGAACAACGCCTCCTTCTTAGATATCCTCCAAATTGTAGGAAGCTCTAGACATTTTCCTAGGTCTAGGGCTTCCAAAATGTCGAGAACCTCTTCTACTTGTCGCCTAATTTCAGCTCGGGTATTGCTGTTGAAATAGAGACTCGATTTGTCTATGTTAATGGCTTTACATGAGGATTGACAACAAACATTAAAATCCGATTCAATTCATGTACGTTTTAAGGCATTGCACAAGCGTAAAATAGCGAGTCGTCGACAAAGAGGAGATGTGAATAGTAGGGCACACTTGTTTTATCCTTATGCCAACAAGATCATTTGCCTCCACCGATATAGTTATAACTCATGAGAGGCATTATAAATAGATACGAGGAGATTGGATCATCTTGCCGAAGCTCTCTAGATGGACTGCATGGGCTCAATTTTTCTCGCTTATGACCACACGGTACTCTACGCCCGAGATGCAAGTACTGGTCCAGTTTACCCACTACTCATTGAAACCCATCTTTGTCATGATACACAAGGAAACCCCATTCAAATCAATCATAGTCTTTTTGCATATTTACCTTTATCACACATTCTTCCTTTTGAGTGTGTTTCTTGAGTCCCACGTAGTGAAAGGCCTCATGCGCAATAGTTATGTTGTCATGTATTTTCTGCGTGCAACAAAGGCACTTTGAAACAGGGTGATCATATCTGCGAGGTATGTTTTAAGCCTATTTCAAGGATTTTCAAAATGATCCTATCACCAAAGTTGGGAAGGCTAATTGATCTAAAACGACTAGGTAAAGTTGGGTTTGGAACTTTACGGATCATAGTATTATCAGTTTGTCGAAGGGTAACAGGGAGAATACATGTTTAGAGGAACTACTTGATGTTGGGGATGACTTTTGGATCGACTGCGCTCCAATACCTATGGTAAAACATGCTTGGTAAATCGTCAAGACCTGCGTTTTGCATTACCCCAAGTTGGAAAATAGTGTCGTGCCTTACATCCTCTGTTACCTTCAATATATACTTCATTTGAAACGAGGTGTGGGAAACAATCTTTGGCCTCCTTCCCGTCCATGAAATTATTTTTTAAAAAATGATTTAGTTTTTATTTTTAAATCAGGGACCAATCATGCGTTGTCACGTCATTTTCAGTCTATATTTAACGGAAAAATTAACCAATGTAGCAATTTGCCCCAAATGTCAAAGTTTAGGTAGCCGTTTTTGAAAATTCAAAGTTGAGGTAGCTATTTGTAACACGGTCAAAGTTCAAGTAGCTATTTGGTATTTAACTCTTAATTTAAATACGAAAAATTTGTAAATATACAAATTAATAACTTGGAAAAATGGAATAGACACATTTTAAGGGAGTGCCTTTATTTATGATAAACTTGTTTGTTAAACAAGTCAATGACTTCTACACTATTAACTTTGGGTTGAAGATGTTATTAAATTTCATGTGAATTGTCATTTTTCTAGAAGCATGGGAAACTTTAATAATTTTATCGTTAAAACTTAAGCAATTAGGGATGGGTTGTTACTGACTAATGATTTAGGATTCAATTCCATTCATATTGGAGTAGCTGCAAGAAAGTCAAATGGCCATCTTGTCAGAGGAGTGAACCGGAAATTGAAGGGAGGGGCTACTAAAGAAATGGAGACTGAAGCGGTCCTCTTGGGAATAAGACTTGCAATCGAAAATGAAAGGGAGCAAGTAGAGATTCAATTGGACTCTGAAGTGGTTATCAATCAACTGAGGGGAACGGTACATCATTGACGTATAGAGACAACCTGTTCAAATATAATCTCTTTGGCATGTAATTTTGTGTCGCTTGAATGGATAGCGGTTCAGCGTACAACAAATGAAAGTGCAAACTGCATCGCTAAGCAGTCAAGAATAGGAGTGTGTCTAAATGATTGGATTTCTCAACCTCAACTCTAAATTCTCTCTATTTTAAGAAGTGATTGTAATAGTGAAGTTGGAAACGATATTTCGTGATTAATAAAGTCTTCCATTATGACAAAAAATAAACTTAAAACTAATGGGGATATGGGAAACAATTGTTGAATGTATATCATTATGGATTGCATGACTTTGTTGAACTAATTTAGTACATACAAATTTCGACACATTTATCGGGAGACTAACTTGGGTCGATATTATGATGAGGAAGGATTGGAGCTCTTTAAGCCTCTAACATTGTCGTTCACCACAAACCACCTAGAAGACTCGCCTCATGATGTTGAAAGACTTATTGCACTTGTATGCCCAAACTTATTAAAAACGTGTAACTTCAGTTTTGTTGGACCATTTATCCGAGTGTACTAAATAAATATTATAATATAAGTTCTCATTTATATAAGATTTAGATACAGTTGCGTTCCATTATTATCTATTTCATGTAACCCAAATTCTAACCTCTCTCATACAATCCATGGTTTTTGTCGTCCCTGATGGATCCTGGCCTTTGGGGCCTCGGTGAAGGAGGCCCCAAGCCCAATAACAAAGCCCGCTGTCTAGGAGCACGCTGTTAAGGGCGCGCTCCGTGATATGATGGGCGCGCCACTTGGAATACTTTCCCTTTCTGACAAGTTCAGGACTCGAGGCCCGACAAGGAGGAATGGGAGACCTGCACGCCTGAAGTGGAGCTCCGACACGAGGTACAATCCCACTAAGCACAAGAAACTAGGCAACACACTGTTCAAGATCACCCCACTTACCAAGACGGACGCCACATAGGATAACCGGGGTCAAAGCACAACCCAAGTCAGGTTAAGGTAAAAGCTATAAATACATTCACCCCTCTTTACTTCAGGCTAATGCAATAACATTTACATAACTTACACATATTCATAACCGAACTCCAGCTAACTTAAGCATCATAGGGGAAACAAAGGGCATTGCCCTGGATTTCCTTCTTGCAGGACGTCGGAGCGCGGAGAGATTGGAGTTTGTAGCACTCAAAAGACACCAGAATCAAACATTGGCGCCGTCTGTCGGAAGCTTAAGCACAACAGCCATGGCTTCCCCCACCACAAGAGCAAAAAACAACCGAGTAGAGGAGAGTAACTCGCTCCACGTCCTGCAACAGCACCTAGGCGGTACGACGGTTATACCCCGCAGGAGGTTATCCATGAAGTACCAGCTTCTGAAGTAGCTCGCCCAAGCGCCCGATCCCATCAACCATCCCAGCAACCAACGGTTGTAAGAGCTGAAACAGCCAAGCCGGCGCACTCTCGGATCGCCTCTTCAGTAAGAGCGCCTCTGAGGGCTGCAGCAAGGCCTGCGAATGCACTGACGCCCGAGCTCCTCACTGCTCTTGAAGACCTTCTTGACAGGCGAGAGCAGAGAGCCGTGGCTAAGGCCACTCGCCAGGCAGAGACTACAAAGGTTGATGAGGCCACTTCTAATCCATTACCGTTAGTACGACAGTCCAATCCCCCCACCAGCGATGTCAGCTCGGCGTCGAACCTAGTAGGGGCCATGACAAAGGAGAAGCTACAACAAATGATAGCTCGACAAGTGAAGGAGACAAAGGGCAGGCAGGTCATGCCCGCGCTCCGCGACAGGGCGTCGCATCCGCTTGTACACGAGCTGGTGCATCTCACTGTTCCGCATTGGGTGCGGCCGACAAAGATTGATATATACAGGAACGAAGGCAACCCAGTGGAGCATATACAGAACAATGAAGCCTCCCTCTTGGGATGAACGAGCGACGATAACCATTTCACGCTCCTCTTTCTAGCAACCTTGAGCGGCGTTGCCTCGAATTGGTTGTTTGGGTTTCCTAAGGCTTTAGTTAAAAGCTGGAGCGATTTGAAGGAGAAGTTCATCATCCAGTATATGGGTGGCAGACAGCTGGTCAAGAGCGTAGGAACCCTGGACAACATCAGGCAAGGTACCGAGGAGAGCCTAAGCGACTTCTACACAAAATTCAACACGGAGTTGGCCGGAATATACCAAGCCATCATGGAAGGCGAGACTATTCACGCCTTCACGCGAGCTCTGGGACCAAAAGGTGCCGCTCTGTATGATAGCCTTAGCGCAATCCCGGTCAACATGGTGGAGGATATGGCCGCCAGGGTCAAATCGTATGTTGATTTGGAAATCGCCAGATAAGGGAAAAGGACGGGGCGCAAAGAGTTTAAGAAGGAGACTCCAGAAGGAAGGAGAATGGAGCAGCGAACTCAGAAGGCGAGTCACGATGACGCGAAGCGTCGTCCTATGATTCCGCGACCCCCCAGAGAGGTCTTCGAGACTTTTATGCCCCTAACCAAGGACATTTCCGTGGTCCTGACAGAGATGGAGAAGAGGTATTTAGCTACCCCACCCGCAGCAAGGAGCGGCGACGCCCCGATGGGGAGCGACAAGAAGGCTTACTGTCGCTACCACCGGTGCAAAGGACACTCGACGGACAACTGTCGAATCCTCAAGAGGGACATAGAAAGCCTTATCCAGAGAGGATATCTCAAGAATTTCATCGCCCGACGCGAGATAACCAGGAGTCTGAGAGAAGATAGGCGAGCATCGCCTAAGTAGAACACGAGGGCATCTGGCTCCGAGAAGAGCGAGTTGTACATGATAAGCGGTGGTTTCATCGCGGGAGGGGAAACAGGCGCCGCAAGAGAGGCGTACGCTGCTCAACTGGCGAAAACTTCCAAGGCTGGGAAGGGCCCCCGGGAAGAAGACGATGTGGTCATCTCTTTCTCAGAAAGGGAGATGGAGCATGTCACTTCGCCCCATGACGACGCCCTTGTCATTACAATGGGGGTAGAGAACTTAAATATGAGGAGAGTATTGGTTGACTCGGGGAGCTCCACGGATGTACTCTTTTTGGAAACTTACCTAAGGATGGGGAAGAAGGAGAAGGATCTGAAGAAAGTAAATTTCTCACTCATGGGATTCGCCTCGCTCACCACATATCCGGTGGGAGCGGTCACCTTGCCAGTCGAGATTGGAGATGGCTGGAAGGTCTTGAATATAGACACCACCTTCATCGTAGTAGACGCCCTGGCCGCATACAACACCATCCTAAGGAGTTCGACTTTGAATCCCCACAAAATGGTTCACTCCACCTACCACCAGATGTTGAAATTTCACACGCCACATGAAGTAGGATTGGTCAAGGGAGATCAATCCGCATCTCGAAATTGCTATGTTAAGTCGACGTGTCGCCACGTCCTCAAGGGCAAGGGAAAGGAGACTATGGCGATTCAAACGGAGGAGGACCCCCGAGAGGAAAGGAGTCGCCCACAGGCGGTGGGAGGACTACAAAAGGTAGAGTTGAAAGGAAAAGGAAAGGTGGTGTAGATTGGGGCAGCGCTCCCGGAAAGCGAGGTCAAGGCATTATCCATGCTCCAGGTCGAGTTCAAAAAGCTCTTCGCCTAGAAGCCCAGCGATATGCCAGGCATCAGCAAAGACATCATTGGTCACGAGTTGAGGTTAGACCCTACCATCAAACTGATCGCTCAAAGGCGACGCCCGGTAGGAGAGGAGAAGGCGATCGTTATAAGGCAAGAGGTGGGTAAGTTGGTAGAGACCAACTTCGTTAAGGAGATCCTGTTTCAGTCATGGGTGGCGAACCCCGTCCTGGTGAAAAAGAGCAACGACAAATGGCGCATGTGCGTGGACTTCATGGATCTGAACAAGGCGTGCCCCAAACACTTCTACCCCCTACCAAGGATTGACCAGCTGGTAGATGCCACGTCAGGACATGAACTGCTTAGCTTCATGGACGCCTACTCTAGGTACAACCAAATTCATATGGCGGAAGGTGACGCCCAACACACGGTGTTTTACGTAGATAGTGATATTTATCATTATACGGTGATGCCATTTGGTTTACTGAAAGTAGGAGCGACCTACCAGAGAATGGTCAACAAGATATTCGCGGGGATGATAGGCGATACCATGGAGGCATACGTAGATGATATGCTGGTGAAGTCAGTGAAGGGCGTGGACCACGTGGAGGATCTGAGGAGAACCTTTGAGTGCATGCGCCTCCACCAGGTGCGCCTGAACCCAGCAAAGTGCGTATTTAGCATGCAATCAGGAAAATTCCTAGGTTATATGGTGAGATACAGAGGGATTGAGGTGAACCCCGAGAAGCTGGAGGCGATCGAGAATATGAGAAGCCCGACTTGTCACAAGGAGGTCCAATCTTTGAATGGAAGATCAGCGGCGCTCAACCGCTTCCTGGCCAAATCAGGGGAAAATCTCTCCCATTTTTCCAATTCTTCAGAGCGAGCAGGAAATTTGAGTGGACTTCGGAATGTGAGCAGGAATTCCACGACATAAAGAGCCACTTTAAGGCGCTCCCCCCGTTGGCGAAACCCACAAAGGGCGACACACTTTTCTTTACCTAGGCATCAGTCCTATAACTTTAAGCTTTGTGTTAGTCAAAGAGGTCAACAAGGCACATGTGCCTGTGTATTATGTTTCTAAGGTCCTTACAAAGCCTGAAATGAACTATCTGGAAGTTGAGAAGTATCTCTATGCGCTAGTAGTCTCAACTAGAAAGCTTAGCCCCTATTTTCACGAGCATGAAATCACAGTCTTAACAAATCAACCCTTAAAACACTTCCTCCAAAAGCTTGACGCCTAAGGAAGAATGATTAAATGGGCGATCGAGTTGAGTGAATTTTGAATCAAGTTCGCACCCAGAAACGCTATAAAAGAACAGGCACTGGCAGATTTCATAGTGGAATCCACGTGTCCACCAGAAGCGTCGCCCAAAAAGAGCGAGGAAACAAAGGAGAGATGGACGCTCCATACTGATGGATCTTCATCAATTGACGATTCGGGGCAGGTCTAGTGCTAACACCGCTAGACGGGAGCGCGCCCTTGCGATATGCTTTGGTACTCACCTTCAAGGCTACTAACACTGAAGCAAAGTATGAAGCGTTGGTCACCGACATGCGACTCGCCAAAGGGTTAGGCATCAATCACCTAAACATCTATTGTGATTCGCAATTGGTAGTAAATCAAGTTAGAGGAGAATATTCCGCAAAAGGCGATCAAATGAAGGTCTACTTACAAGTGGCGCGCCAGCTAGTAGAAGGATTTGAAAGCTTCAAATAGAGGCTATCCCTAGGGAGGCGAATAACGAAGCGGATTCATTAAGTATACGCATGGAAGGTGACGCCTCTACAAGTGCACTTCGTGGAAAGTGTAGGGCAAGGAACTGGGCAGCTGTGTGCGAACATTGAAAGGGTGGTGGATTGGGCGACCCCTATCAGAAATTACTTGGAGAATGGCGAGCTACCGAAAGACGAAGCAGAGTCCAGAAAAGTATTAAGGCTGGCCCCAAGTTATAAGATTATTGAAGGAACATTGTACAAGAAAGGGTTCTCCACACCTTTTCTCAAATGCGTCGCTCATCTAGAAACGGTCACCATACTTAGGGAGGTTCACGAGGGATACGTCGCTTGTCATGAAGGACTGTGATCCATTATTTGAAAAATCCTCAATCAAGGCTATTATTGGCCTACCATGAATAGAGAAGCGAAGGAGATGGTTCAGAATTGCGAATCATGTCAAAATATGGCCAAAGCATAGCACGCCCTCCTGCGGACCTAACCTCAATAAGCATCGCCTGGCCCTTCGCGCAATGGGAAATAAACTTGGTATGGCCACTCCCTAGGTCCAAGCATAGCACCTATGTCCTAGTAGCGATCGACTATTTTTCCAAGTGGATTGAGGCGAAAGCATTATCCTCGACCACATAATTCCAAGTGATCAAGTTCTTAAAATCCAGAATTGTTTCTAGATATGACATTCCAAGTGTGCTAGTGAGCGACAACGGGCCTCAATTCGCGGGAAAAGAGTTGAAATGGTTTTGCCAGGAATTAAAGATAGATCATATGCATGCTTCAGTTAGGCATGCACAGGCGAATGGACAAGTTGAGGTGGCCAACAAAACAATTATGAATGGACTGAAAAAGAGATTAGACGCCTTACAGGGAAGGTGGACTGAGGAATTAGAAAATGTCCTATGGGCACTTCGAACTACCCCTAAGCAAGCTACAGGGGAGACGCCTTTTTCCTTAGTATACAACTCAGAAGCGGTAGCACCAACTTAAATAGCAGTCACCTCGCACATAACAAAACATTTTGATGTAATGGCAAATGACGCTTAAAAACGTATTGAACTGGATATGGCGGATGAAAATAAATGGGCATCCGAACAGCTTCAAGGAAGGATGCGCCTCGCCACAGCCCGATACTACAATAGGCGAGTCTCCGCTCGCCAATTTTTTGTGGGTGAGATGGTATGGAGGAAGAACAAGTTTTCCCACCAGGATAAAATCAACAAGCTCTCGCCAAAATAGGAAGGACCATATAAGGTCATCGTCATTCCCCATCCAAACACCTACATACTAGAGGACAAAGAAGGAAGAACTTTGAAGAATACGTTCAATGAGGAACACTTGAAAAAGTTCTTATCTTAGGCGTTATGAACAATGTACTTAGGCATTTACCATGGTTTACAAAAATTGGTATCAAAGCGCCGCCCCATTGTATTGTTTGGGTACTTAGCCAAAATGAACGAATTATATGCATAAATCGATAAAGGCGCTCAAAATAAGAAAACAATAAAATGAAACCACATGACAAAACACTTGTCTACAATAGGATCAAGGAATCCATAAAGGCAAACGCCCCAGTTCATTACAGATATATTGCCTCGCTAAACGAGGACTTGCTAAAGAGAAAGAAAAAAAAACATAAGTTACACATTCGAAGGTGGGTCTTCGGAAGGAGGAGCGGGCAACGCAGGCGCCTCAGCTTCGATCAAAGGAGGAAAGTTTGATGGCTCGCCTGGAGGGATTGCCTCCGCCTCAGATAAAGGCTCGGTAGGAGGAAGCGCTTCAATCGAAGGCGATGAACGGAGTGCGGAGGAAGCATCCGGCAGAGTAGGCTCAGAGGCAGGCAAAGAGGCGTGCTTGGAGCGGTGGAGAGGAGAGGGTACTGGTGACTCATCTTCTTCTTCGTCCCAAGAGTCATGATCCTCCTATATCGTTTTCTTTTTAGCCGCCTCCGCCTCCATCTTCTTTTTCTTGGATGCTTGTGCCCTGGCCTCGTAATCCAAAAATTGGGCAAAGGAGGGAAGCATCGCAATAGGGAACTTGGCATCAGCAGCCAAGATATCCCTACGGATATCGTTGAAGGCATCCACCAAGGCTCGGCGACTCCAATAGCCTGCTGCACTCTCAAAGGCCTCGCTATTCTTAAATTCTTCAATAGCTTCGGCGAGGCGCTTAGGAGCCTCCCTCTGGAGAAGCGAGACCTCTTGTTCCACACCCTAAGCGCGCTTCTCAGCCTTAGCGGCGCACTACTCGGCCTTAACAACACAGTGCTCGAAGGAGCCTTACTTACTCTTCTCCATCTCGAGCCCCTTAAAGAGATCCATAACCTTACCGGTCGCCTCCGACACTTGCTCGTGCGCCTTCGCCGCTTCAGCCAGATTGGCTTGAACCCCCAACATATCTTTAGCATGGCGAGCGACTTCGAGCTCCAGCTCATTCCTAGTTGCCCTCTCTGTGGTCAAATTGCGTTGGGCACGCTCCATCTCTAACTCCAGTTCCTTGACTCGCCCGAGTTGCGCAGCAGTGGCCTCTCTCTCCTCCAACAACTCAACAATGGTGCTACCCATTTGAAGTTGTAGCGGTAAAATCTAAAAGAAAAATAGAGCGAAGTGTTAGGGAAAAAGGACTTAGGAAAGTATTGAATACTTAGGGATAGAAAAGAGTACCTGTGAGAACAAGGTCAGGCCCTGGCACACGAGGTTGTCCAAGGCGCCGCCAGACTTATCGATAGGCGAGCGGTCAGCGGGAGGACATGCGCCAGCTAGCAGATGGAGACCCAAATTAGGGTCCAGCAAAGTGTTCCCCTCAACAGGGGAAGATCCTGGAGACGCTCACAAGGAGTCCAAGGCGCACTGCCCGGATCCTCACGAGAGACCCACTCGGGAAGTTCATCAACTCTAAGGTCTCGGTGTATGTCAAACGCCGGACCCGCGTACAATATATAGCGCCTCTCTTGGCCACTCGGTAAGGGAAAAGGCATCTCTAGGTCGAGCGGGACGATGGGGGGTAACTCCTTATCCACCCCCGAGGTGGACTCCTTCGCCGGGGTCTTCTTCTTCCTTGAAGAGGGAGCGCCAGGACGTTTCCCTATGATCCGTCGTCCCTGGCGCTTTTTTATGTTGAAGTACCATCAGAGAAGACATGATACGTCCAAGCTATCCACGAGTCCGGCACAACAGGCGCACCCCTCTTCTTAGTATGGAGAATATTTAACGTTCTAGCTAAAAGGGAATCGTCGCAATAGCGAGAGTAAGGGACCGCACCTTTGTAAAGAGACACTGCCTCTTGAGTAGCAGGGTTTAGGGTTAGGGGATCCGCGGCGAGCGGATCTACTTCATCCTCAGGGCGCGCCTTCTTTTTGGAAGACTGCATCTTCCGTTTCTTAGTGCCCTCTGCAGTTCCAGTTCCTGTTCAACCGGTAGAGCGAAGGCAAAGTCAAAGCACGAAAGAGTGCTTTCTACAAGAGAAAATGAAACAAGTTATTACTTGTGTATTGTAAGAACGATGTTGTACTGGAGAAATGCTAGCATTGAAAAGATCATCTTCCGTGGTCTCCTTGGATATCCAAGAGGCGCGCCCAGCGAGATGGTCGACGTACACCATGTGGAAGTACTCTTTATCCCAAGGGGATAATTCATCATCCAGGGGATAGGGGTCGCAGAGCGCCTTGGAAGTAATACACCAAGGACCCCCCCCCCCTTTGAAGAAAAAATAGGAACTCTTACAATTCGAGTTCCATGTCCTATAACCAGTAACTAAATGCCAGGAGGATTTCCAGTTCTGGAACTTGTTGTCAGGAAAGTGACTGACAAAGATAAAAATGCCGAAGCGATTGGATTTTATCCTATAAAAGTGGCGAAGAAAACGAGGAGAAAATTGGGTAGGGGAGACGCCATAATTAGGGGTGGCAATTTTTAACACGGCACGATCTGCTTTAAAGCGTATATGGGTTTGACCTTAACGGATCTCGTGTCTAAACTACTCTTATATGTTTAGACACAATTAATACTCGTGTCTAAACAACTCAGATCTGCGGATATCTGTATAAACACGATTGGACACGATTAACTAATCATGTCGTGTATACCTGTGACACGAATAAAGAAACGGTTAACTAATCGTGTCTAATCGTGTCGTGTCTAATCGTGACACGTTTATATACATATAAAATTTTATACTTATTCACCGTTGGATTGAAAACGATCCGATTAGAAATAAATTCGTTGTCTAATCTACTATCCATTCAGGATTTTAGATTGCAAACTGCAATTCTACTGTCACAAGCAAGAAAACTGTCACAAGCAAAGCAAAGTCAGATGTTTACGTTTTCATGGATATGGGTTTTCTGTTTTCATTTTCAAACGTTCCAAGCCAAGCAGACTAGTCTCCAACATCCAGACTCCAGACTTCTCGGCTTCTCTAACATCCAGGCTCTAGAGACACGTTCCAAGAAGACCAGTCCCAAGCATCGTCCCGACCAGTCCCAAGCAGACGGAGTCACGCAGTTCTCATTCTCGGTTTCTTCCTAACTCGGCGTCCCGACCAGTCCCAAGAAGACTTGCTATCCCGACTCGGCGTCCCGACTCCCGAGCTTCAATTGAATAAGTGCTTCAATTGTGTCCTGAGCTTCAATTGATTCGGTCTTGCTGTTTCGTGATTTCAAATCTGTGTCATGTTGTGTTGTGATTTCATGTTTTCATGGTTGTAAATCGATTTCACGTTTCCTGTTGTGTTGTGATTTCATGTTTCATGCTGTGATGTTTTCATGGTTTTCATGGATTCAATTGATTATGCTGTCGTGATGTGTTGTCATGCTGTGATGTTTTCATGGTTTTCATGGATTCAATTGATTATGCTTTCGTGATGTGTTGTCATGCTGTGAAGTTTTCATGTTTTCATGGTTTTCATGTTGCTGGTTGTTTTCATGGTTTTCATGTTTTCATGATTGAACCGTTCTGATTATGCTGTGTTTGCTTTCACGCAACCCCAATTCTGTTTCATTCTTGTTTTTAAACTCAATTCTGGTTTTGTCTGAGCAGTTGCTATAATGATATGAATGTGGACACTGAATTGCTATTTGTTGAATAATTTTTAGTGTCATGGATATGAATTTAGAGGTAAATCTAGAAGGGGGAGGGGGTCTTTCAAACTCCATTTCAGATCCAGTTGGACCAATCATAACAGAAATCGAAATTGGTGGAGATGATGGCGCATTCTTGGGTGGACCTCCAAATACAAACAAAGGTAAAAGGAGCAGAAAGACAACATTTACCATTTGGACTTTTATGGAAAGAGGTCAGTTACCTGATGTTGATGGTAAATATAATTGTACGTGCAAAAGGTGTGGACAAGTATTGAAATACGCTTCTAAACTGGAACTAGAAATCTAAAACATCATGTTGACAATTGTTCTAGAAAGGATACACGTGATATAGGACAATTTTTGTTGAATCATGATATATCTTTGAGGTCATCTGCATTTGATCAGGTCAAGTTTCGTGAATTATTGATTGGTTGCATGGTTAGGCATGAATATCCCCTGTCATTTGTTGAGCATGAAGGTTTAAGAGCTGTCTTTTCATACTTGCGTGAAAATACTCCAACTATTAGTAGGAACACATAAAGAGTTGATTTGATGAGACTCTATGCAAGAGAAAAGTTTAAGATGAAACAAATGCTTGCAGATGCTCCTGGTAGAATAAGTCTAACTTCTGACTTGTGGACTTCTATTGCAACTGATGGTTATATCTCATTGACTGCTCATTTTGTTGACAAAAATTGGATTTTGCAAAAGAAGATTCTAAATTTCAGTCTTATGTCACCCCCACATAATGCCATTGAATTGAAAAACAAGATTAGCAGTCTGGTGTGTGATTGGGGCATTGAAAGTAAGTTATTCTCTATTACCTTAGACAATGCTTCAGCCAATAATGCTTTTGTGGGGTTATTGAAGGTTCATTTGAATATGAAAAAGTTTCTTGTCGCGAAAGGTATGTATTTGCATCAAAGATGCTGTGCTCATATCATTAATCTGATTGTTCAAGAAGGGTTAAAGTAATAGATGATTCAGTGGAGAAAGTCAATGAAACTGCTAAATATGTGCAAGGGTCTCAAGTTAGGAATAAAAAATTTGTTGAATGTGTGAATTATGCTTCCTTGAATTTAAAAAGGGGTCTGAGGCAAGATGTGCCGACTCGTTGGAATTCAACATTTCTTATGTTGGACAGTGGTTGTTATTTTCGGTCAGCTCTATTGCATTTAAAGTTGAGCGATGCTAACTACACTAGCTGTCCTAGTGAAGATGAATGGGAAAAACTTGAGAAGATAAAGAAGTTTTTGGCTACATTTTATGAAGTTACTCGTATATTCTCTGGCGTGAAATATCCAACTGCAAATTTGTACTTCCCTTCTGTTTTTAAGGCGTATGGTGCACTTAGAGACGCTTTGAGTGGGGATGATGACTATTTGAAAGTGATGGCCGCTAAGATGGTGGGGAAATTTGAAAAATATTGGTCTGAATTTTCTATAATTCTTTGCATTGCGGTTATATTGGATCCTCGATATAAGTTTCAGTTTGTTGTTATGATTAAATGTATGGAAGTAATTCAAGTGAATTTGAAAGGGTTCGGAACGCATTGTTCTCTTTGTTCAATGAGTATAAAGCTTGGTATGAGAAACTATCTTCATCAGGCAAAACAGGAACTTCGACGTCTCTAGATGATCAAAACTTGGATATTGGAGTCAATGACGATGTGTTAAAGGTACTAAATTCTGCTTGTATTTTTTTATGTATAATATATATATATATATAATTCAATGAATGTTTTTTTTATATTGTTATGATAGGGTTTTGACTAATTTGATGAGAATGAGTATGAACTGACATCCAAAAAGACTGAGCTAGAGTCTTATCTAGAGGAGAAAAGGATGGACTGAAGGAAAGAACTGGATGTCATCGAGCATTGGAGAAATGACGAACTCAGGTATCCTGTTCTTGCAAGAATGACTCGTGATATCTTGAGCATACCAATTTCCACGGTAGCGTCAGAGTTAGATTTTAGTGGTGGAGGTAGAGTACTTGATCAATACAGGAGTACATTACGTCCAGAAGTTGTTGAAGCATTAATGTGCTGCAAAGATTGGCTCTATGGAGATAAAGGTACTGTCTAAATCTCTAATGTTTTCCTGCCTTGTCTGAATTTTTTCGATCTTATTTCATTCAATTGATAATAGATAGTAGAACGATTTCGATGGATGATATTGCGCAAGATGTAATACAAGCAAATCAGGCACAAGAAGACGAACGTGGTGGTGATATCCCTACTATGGCTAGTGAAACCGTCAAAGTGTAAGTTCCTCTTGTGTCTCACTTAAAAGTATTTGTATGTCTTTAATTTTCACCACACATGAACTTGAATTGGTTTCCTTGATTTGCTCTTGAATTCATTCAAAATTGTTGACATGGTAAATGATGTTTTACTTTTAAGGTTATAGGAAGTTTGACATGGTGCTTGTGTGCTTTTCAGCTGAAGAGCTTGTAATGGAATCAAGAATTTGGTGTATATGGTAACAAAGCAAGGTAGTTCTTAACTTAGTGTTTGACAAGGTTGTCTCCAATTGAAGACCAAAAATGAAGTAGTCTGGATGTAGTCTATGAATTTTGTTTGGTCTCTATATTTTGTATCTCTGAATTGTAATATTATTATTAGGGTTAATTACCTCAACCGTTACTTATGTTTGGCCCATGTGATAAAAATGTTACTCATCTTTTTTTGTGTAGCTGAAACGTTACTTAAGTTTGAAGATGTGACTGAAAGGTTACTCCGTGAACTTTCCGTCAAATCTGACTGTCAAAGTGTCACGTGCACAACACATGACCTAATTAAAACGATTTGAAAGGACAATAATTCCCTCTTGTCACTTTGCAACGTTTCCCTCTCGTTTGATAACCATCTCTACACTCCGACTTCCTATCCAACTCCCATTTCCCTCCAACCGAAACTTGCAGACCTTCTTCCGCCTCGATAGTGTCGATTTTCAGCACGGAAGGAACCCTCCTCGGCGACATTGCATTTAGGAACTGCAACTGGAAGTAAGTTTGTGTTTTTGCTTCGATTGAACTTCGGTTTGTGTGGCTTTTCGCATTCTTTCTGTTTTCGGACTTGGGTTTGTGTTCTTCTACCCTGTTTCACTTCGTTAATCTTTGATTCGGTTGAAGATTAGGGCTTTGATGTTGGTTTGCGGTACGAAATGATGAAATTGCTGCATAATGTGTTCGTATTTGGGCGTGTATTCAATAATTGTTGTAAATTACTGCATAATTGCTGCATAATTGCTGTAAATTGCTGCATAATATGTTGTTTATCGTGAAGATAGTGGGTGGTGGTGATAATTCTGTTGTTAAATCGATGAAATGTGCAGTATATGATTCTTGGGCCATACAGCAGCTCAACTGCCTCTAATGTTCCATAGCTTAAGGGGCTATATATGATTAATCAGGTGCTATCCTTAGATCTTGGAGAGAAATGGTCTTCTTTTAGTAAGGTCGTACCATTTGATTCTTGCTTTAGTGTTATGACCGTGGGTACCTCTGTTGGATTGTTCTAAGTGACTTGATTTTGTTTCATCGAAGTATTGCAACCTTTGCTTGACTATTTTTGTTTTGTTTTGATACGAAGGGCAAGAAAACAGGAATGGTCATGCTTCAACGGTGCCCAAGATACGTGAAGATGGCTTGACCCAGCCTCCCCAACTGGAACTTGTCGGTCAATCATTGAGTTGTCTGTCAAGAACACACCACCAAGGGAACAGTTTCGCAAGTTCTGTCAAGAACACACCACCATGGAATGTATTTGTGTTGAATTCTTTGACAATTCATTAACGGAACCTATTTTGGGATTATAGGATGGACCATGTTTTGGGATGTATTCTGAATTCTGGATTTTGATGGATTATTATGGATTCTGTGTTTTCTGATGTATTCTGTATTATAGTAACAGTTGGGTAACAAAATGTCCAAACTTAAGTAACCTTTTAATCACAGTACCTCGAACATAAGTCACCTTTTAATCACAATTCACAAACTTAAGTCACCTTTTAATCACAGTTCAGAAAAGATAAGTCACCACCTTCGCAAAATACACATTGTTCTTCATCCTTCAGTTTCAGTTACAGACACAGTTCAGTTACAGACACAGCTCCAATTACTGCAATTGTTCTTTCAAATTCCAACTGTTCTTTCAAATTACTGCAGCAAAACGAATTAGGGTTGCAAATTAGGGTTACCCACTGTCAAATTACCTCAAAATTGGGGCAACCATGGAATCAGCGCGAGAAATTCTGCCACGTACCAGCTGATTTCACGGAGACGCGAAGCTCCATGGTTGACATTCGCAGACGCAGAAGAGATGGACCGAGATCTAACCTTTCTACGGTTCTCAGAACCCATAGGACATCATTCATCAGACTTCATGGCTGGAGATCTTCGGTTCTTCAGTTCTTCGATTCTGGAGGTTCTTCGCGCGCAAACTGCTTCTCCCTGTTCCTTGATTCTAAGAATCAACTGCTGTTAAGTAGACAGTATGTTGGGGGTAGTTTGGGAACTTCACCTTACAAGTTAATCACGTGACAAGCACATGGTGGTACTTAACGGGAAGAAATAACGGCAGTTTGGTGATAGTAACGGTTCAGTCACATGTGTCAACTTAAGTAACGGTTGAGCTCAAGTTTGAACGGTTCATTCACATTGTCAAACATAGGTAACGGTCGAGGTAATTAACCTTTATTATTATGTATGTACCTTATGGGCTTAGTAGTAATCAGTTTGGTTTGTACTTTGAATATCTAAGTACGTATTCAGAAAAATTTATAAAATTGATGTTTTTCGTGTTAATCGTGTCGTGTAACATGTCGTAGAAGCTCCATTTCTCTGAACCGATAAGCACCTGACAAACCCAACACAAGCGTCACTCAATAACGCGCCAATGGCCTTTTGGGCCTCAGTGAAGGAGGCCCCAGGCCCAATAACAAAGCCCACTAGCTAGGAACGCGTTGTTAAGGGAGCGCACCGTGATATGAAGGGCGCGCCGTTAGGGGCGCGCCACCAGGAATACTTTCCCTTTCTGACATGTTCAGGACTCGAAGCCCGACAAGGAGGAATGGGAGACCTACACGCCTGAAGTAGAGCTCCGGCACGAGGTACAATCCCACTAAGCACAAGACACTAGGCAGCACACTATTCAAGATCACTCCACTAGCCAAGCCAGACGCCACATAGGATAACCGGGGTCAAAGCACAACCCAAGTCAGGTTAAGGGGGAAAGCTATAAATACCTTCACCCCTCTTTACTTCAGTCTAATGCAATAACATTTACATAACTTACACATATTCATAATCGAACTCCAGCTAACTTAAGCATCGGGGGGAAACAAAGGGTATTGCCCGGGATTTCCTTCTTGCAGGACGTCGGAGCGCTGAGAGATAGGAGTTTGGAGCACTCATAAGACACCAGAATCCAACAGTCCCCAAATTTTGTGTATGTCTTTTAAAAATATCCTTTCATGCACACAATAAGTATCGGTACATGTAATTCACACATAAATATTCATTATAAAAACTAAATTAATATAATAACTAGAAAACTAATACGCGCATTGCACGATATATAATTATATATATATATATATAATTTAATATATATTATTTTTTATTTTTAAAAATAATTAAAGATAAATTTAATTTAATATTATATAATAGGAAGTTATGCATATTTCTAAAATATGTTAAAACTTAAAGCTCTTAGTATTTTTTATAATATTATCTACTCCATGGGCTTCAATACTACAAAGTATATTATAGAATAAAAAGATTAAGTATAATTATTTATAAAATTAATTTAAAATACATGAATAAATAATAAAAAAAATATTGATACAATCTAATTGTCTTTTTTTGTTAATGTTTTTGTGACTTTTATTAGTGGTGTATGCTTATAAAAATGTTAAAATCATTAGTAGTTATTCAGTTTAGTAAGATTCACTTTAATATTATTATTATTAGTTCACATGTTCAATTTTATATTAAAAATGAAATTATAATAAGGTATGAGATGTTTATTAATTAATTTATTTAATTTGTAATACAAAATATTATTATGTGCATAATTTATATTCATAAAATATAATATTATGTATATTGGTATTGTATAAATTCCATTTCATAAAATTTATTTTAGACAAAATTACAAATATACATGTGAAATAAGGAGAAATAATTATGGTTTTGTAACTTATCTTAATAATGAATGAGAAAGCTTTTAAAGTGATTTACATGTCATGCCACTTAGGAATGAGAATTGTATGTTTGACATGGACCAATTATAATTGATTAATTTGACATTAGGAGTAAGAAAATGCATCAAAAAACTTATGTGTCACAATTGCATACAATTTAGTCAAATTAATATATATAATAGATAGATAGATAGATTTTGATTTTTATAGATAACTTTTATGTGCTATTATGTACTTAATTATAAAGTCAAACATAAGTGATCAAATACATTCAAACCATATAATCACATAATCAAATAAATAATTACTCTATATATAATATAGAATGTCTAACATAGACTACGATAGCTCGAGCTTTACGGTGGAGGGGCTCAACAAAGACCTATCTCCTCATAGTCTTAGCACCCCATTCTATTCTCATCAAATTGTTTGATATTTTTGTTTGGGTTAATTACCTGAACAGTCACTTATGCTGACAAATGTCACTGAAGAGTTGAAACTTGAGCTCAACCGTTACTCATGTTTTAAAATGTGACTGAATGGTTCATAGTAGCAATTTTTGTTAATTATCCCCATTAAAATTAGGATTAATTACTTAATTGGTTACACATGATTGACCATTGTTCAGAATGGTTACATATGTTTCAAAATGTGATTAATTGGTTTTGCTATGTGACTAATTGGTTTTTCTACTGTTTATCGTAAGAAATCATCGTTAAGTCACTATTTAGATACATAAAATGACTCAATTACCCTTTTCATCCATTGAGTTGTTATTCATCAACCTGTCTCCTTATTCTTCATTCTCCTCATCTGACCACATCTCTTCGAATATCTTCCATGATTTCTCCCATGGGCATCTCTTCAATAAGCTTTCATCTTGAGTACTCCTATGATTTAACCAAAGATGTTCATCATCTCCCATGATTTCTCTGTCATGGATCAGCTACTCAGACATGGACATTTCTATGTTCTAATTCGCATATTCTGAATCGTTGTCCTTGAACTGCCGTGCAAAAACCCAATCAATCGATGTGAGGTACAAATGCAATCAAATTATATTGATGTATCTATTGAGTTGCAGCTAACCCATCCAAATAGAGCTGACTACCTGAGTTGTCTTTTCGTTATGGTTGCGACAGTTGAATCATCATTTTCCTGTTGATTCACTGATTCGTCGCCGAGTTGCTTGGAATGAGCTATGCACGTCAGCATCTTCTCTACAGATTACCTGCAACAACCATGAGAACAGTTCAACAAAGACATTAAACAACACCAAAACCCTAATTCAAACCAGGAGTCACCCAAATCAATCTCTGACTTCATGTTTCTTTCTAGCAAAACTTTATTTGATAGATTTGTTACAAAAAGCATATTTGCATAGGGAGAAGATTCCTAAATCTTGTTTTGATACATTTAAATACGTCTTCGGCAGTACTGATATGTTTGGTTTCTATTGCAGCTAAAATTATTGTGGATCGTAAAACTGGTAGACCATGAGGATTTGGATTTGTTTATTTCGCCCCTGAGGAAGGAACCTGTAGGTCTATACAATCTCTGCATAAAAATGTAAGACTTTGTGCCTCTTGTTTAATCTTTAAACTTTATTACCTTCGAGTGGAAAACAGAGATTGCTCTCCTTCTCAAGAAATGACTGAGGTTTACTTATGCTTCTGCCTTTGCAACCATTTCTCTTCAACTAACTTGTAAATAAAAAGTATCAACAAAATCTAAGCAAATAGTTTCTGTAGGAGAAAATGTGCATAGTGAAGAATGAAGATGCTTTTCTGGAATTCCATTCTTTCTTCATAGTGTTGTTTCTTATTCTTGGCATTATGTTCCTCTAAACTCTGAACATTTACTTATTAAATGCACAACATTCTCTGTATTTACTTCCCTATATCTTATTTGCACAACATGGCAGCTACGGTGGTAGAGGTGGCGGAGAAAACTATGGAAGTGATGGTGGAACAGAAGGCTATAACAAGACTAAAACTCAAGAAGGATAAATATAATGAATTTCAAGATGATTATGCATAGAGAGTTTAAATTCAAAGCATAGAATAAATACAACTGCAAACTCAACAATTTTACCTTTTTATTGATATGTTGATCTTTAGAAAGATCAAATTTTGCATTTTGTTACATATATATTTTTGTGTGAATAAGTTTACATTGATTTTTAATACTAAAATTTTAATTATTGTAATCAAGAGCTTCCCTAAGATTAATTATTCCACTATACACTAAATAAAATTTCGTCTCAATTTATTAATCTTCATCAATTGATGATAACAACACATTCACCAAACCAGGAGACCAATTCTTGGTCTTCTCCACAATCTTCTAAATCAACAACTTAACCTCCTCGTCTCCATCACTGCTCTCATAATCATAAGATTCCATATTCTGAATCTCAATCTCCAAAGATTCCTAATTCTCGTATAAATTCAACAGTGAATCATCTTCCTCCGATTCGAACTTCATCAGCTCCTCACACGCCTCATCATACGCATTCAAGGCTTCACCTGATAAATTCATGAAAAGAGGCTCCACAATTTGTTCACTGTGTTGTTCGTCTTGATGGTGAAGTTTACTCTGACTGTGCTGAATAGCGAGTTCAAGCTCTTCGATCTGTTCTTCAAGTCTTGATTGGAGGACTTCGTGTAATCGAAGGCTTAGTTGTCGGGGTGAAACTGCATAGTTTGCAGAGGGAGTCGTGGAGATGGTTCATGAGTTTCGATTAACATCGTTTTCACCAATAAGTTGATTGGAACGAGAAAGCTCTCGATTCAGAATCGCTTTCTTGTTTTCTTGTCCACAACAATCGGGAAAGAAGAAGCTTGAAGTGGTCTTCATATGATAGCATCTCTTTGTTAACTGAACTTTTCCAGTTTCGAGAACCCAGCGAAGCCGAACTAAGACCAAAAATAGCGATTCCAGTTTCAAGAAGAAGCGAAAGAAGGCAGAGCCGACTGGATTCCTAGATAAGTTCAACGTCATTGATTCGAAAACTGTTTAGGGGAACTTTGGTATTAATTTAGGATTCTTGTGGTGTAATCTTCCAAAGGGATTGCTTGTTTTTAAGATGAGATGAAAATGCAATCTTCCTAGTGAATAGTGAAAGAAAATATGAAAAATAGTATGAAGAACAAATCATAAAGACATATTGAGGGTATAATGGTCATTTGATAAATAAAAAATGTATTAACGGAAAAGAGTAACGGCTAATGATGGAGTGCCCAATTAATCACACTGGAAAAAAGACGTGTAATCATTCAGCCACAAAGCAAAACCAATTAGTCACATTTTGAAACATATGTAACCATTCTGCACATTGGGCAAACATGTGTAACCATTTAAGTAATTAACCCTTAAAATTAGGCATGTGCTATGCATATGACCTTTTTCAAACGTGAAGTTCCTAATTTGCGCCTCTCCTCCATTAACCTCTGTGTCCACTTTATAGAACTGAAATTGTGAAAAGGAGACCCAAGCATCGAAGGAAGAAAGAACAACTATTGAGCTTCTATACCTTTAAGACTGAGGACGAATCTACTCATATGGTGGTTGACAACAGAAAGTTTATCAATTCTGGCAAATAGCAGACTAAAGTGTGGGCGTCTGAGCAACGACGATGTCACTATCAAGGCGTGAGACTCCAAAAAATATATGCAGCTTCTAATTGGGTCTGGAGTCGTGTAGACTGAAACGAGGAATTGACTGACATGTAGAAAGGAAGCAGTAAAAACCTGAATTGCAACAAACACAAGACCTACACAAATCACAGAAAAGATTAGAAGCGAGAACTTCCAGTTCCATAAGAAATATGAATCATAAATCCTAACCTTACATCGTTTAGCTAATAAAGAAAGAAATGACATAGCGTACCAAGAGTGGAGCGATCAACACAAACTGCAAGGGTCTGTAGATGTGTCACCATACATCCTCATTCATCAACAACTAGAATGATATATATGCTTATAATCAGGTAACATTTCTTGCACAACCTATCGCAGTCCCTATGCATATTAAAAAATTACCAATTAATCACGTATGTTCAGAAACATAAAAGACCATTTAATCACTAAAAATGAACACATAAGTGACTATTTAATCACATATACGGTAAACATAACAAACCATTTAATCACAAACGTAAGATGGTAAATCACCCAACTGCAAAAAATATACACGATACCTTTTGTTGATCGGAATAGGAAGGACAACAAAAATAGGAACAATAATCAAAATTTTGAAAAGAAAATCAAACTTTAACAGTAAAAAAAAAAAAAGTTAGCACTAAATCAGTAATGTCCAGCAAACAACAGTTGAAAATTCGCAAAAAAACGTATAAAAATCAACTGATAATGCAAAACCCTAATCCAGACGAACATGTGATGAACACGACAAAAAATCATACTTTGCGCAACGAACAAACATCAATGTTGTACCTTTAGAGGAGTCGCATAGAGGAAGAGAGGAACCTTCAAAGGAATCGCACAGTCGCAAACATGAATCGAAGTGAATAAGATTCCCACAAACTCAAACAACAATCGAAACTTCAGGACGCAAACAAGAGTTGAAACGTCACTAACCCAGGAGACGAAACACACCGAAAACTGGAAATTTGCTTGGAGAGGAAGATTCTACACCACAATGTTAGTAAGAGGGTTGCTGTGTTGTTGGAAAAATCTGTGCATATAAGGGAAGTTGAAGGGGGGATGAGAGTTGATGGGAAGTTGGAAGGGGGAAATGAGAGTTGAAAAGGGAAGGAAACTAGAAAGAAGGTGACAAAAGGGTAAAATGGCCATTCCATAGAAGTTTAATTCGTTTAAATAAAATCATGTGCCTTCCTCGTGAAAGACAGACGAAAATATTTGACAGAAATTACACAGAATAACTGTTCAAACACATTCTCAAACTTAAGTGATCGTTTAGTTATACAAAAAAACATAAGTAACTGTTTAATCACATAGGAAACATAGGTAACTGTTGAGCTGGTTTACCTTTTTTTTTGTTGGTTCAGACCGAGAACACACAGGGAGGAACATAGGTTTGCTGTGGAGAATTGTTCTGTATTTTATTCATCTTCTACTAGTTTACTTATATCCTGTACATTAAATATAGGTATTAGGAAATACTTACAATAGGAAAGATTACACAAAGATTTGTTTCCTAAATACAAGGTTTCTATCTGTGGTGTTTTCCTTTTCTAAAACTCCCTCTCAAGTGGGATAGTGGGATCACCAATATTCAACTTGCATAGAACTTCTTTGAAGACTCTTCCATTTACAGCCTTGGTTAGGATATCTGCTAGTTGATCGTTAGAGCGTACAAATGGTAGCGCAATGGTTTTCTCTTCCAGCTTTTCCTTGATGAAGTGCCGATCAATTTCAAAGTGTTTCGTGCGGTCATGCTGCACTGGATTCTCTGAAATGGTGATCGCTGCTCGGTTATCATACATTATCCTGCACTCCCCATTTACTGGAAAACCGATCTCAACCAATAATTTCTGTAACCATAGCACCTCTGTGACGCCTCTAGCTATTCCTCTAAACTCTGCTTCGGCACTCGAGAGTGACACCACCTTCTGCTTCTTACTCTTCCAAGTAACTAGATTCCCTCCAACCAGGGTAAAGTAACCTGAAGTTGATCGCCTATCTACCAGATTTCCTGTCCAGTCAGCATCTGTATATACTTCTACATTCAGATGCCCATTGTTCTTGAACAATACTCCACTTCCTGGAGAGTCTTTAGATATCGAAGGACTCTCAGAGCAACTTCCATGTGATCTGCTTGTGGCTTATGCATGAAATAACTCAAAACCCCTACTTCATACGCGATATCAGGTCTTGTGTGTGAGAGGTAGATCAGCTTCCCTACTAAGTATTGGTAGCGAGTTTGATCTATCAGTTCTGCTCCTTCTACTATTTTCAAGCCATGGCTTAGCATAATCGACGTGTTTGCTGGCTTGCAATCAATTAAGCATGTCTCCACTAATAAGTCTAAGATGTATTTTCTCTGTGAGATGAAAATACCTGTCTTAGATCGTAGTACCTCAATTCCCAAGAAATACTTGAGCTCACCCAAGTCCTTCATTTCAAACTCTTGAAACAAATTGTGCTTGAGTTGAGATATTTCCTCGGTATCATCCCCTGTAATGATCATATCGTCAACATAAATAATCAGGCACATCACTCGACCTCCTTTTATTTTAAAGAACAAGGTGTAGTCTGAATTACTTTGTCTGTAGCCGTATTTCTTCATAGCCACTGTAAATCTTTCAAACCACGCTCTGGGTGACTGTTTCAGTCCATATAATGCCTTATGCAGTCTACACACAACTGAGTCATGGAATCCCGACTTGAAACCTGGTGGTGGTTCCATATAGACTTCTTCCTTCAGATTGCCATGCAGGAATGCATTTTTTACATCAAACTGGCGGAGCGGCCAGCTATGATTTGCTGCTATGGAAAACAAGACTCGAATAGTATCGATTTTAGCTACTGGGGAGAAGGTCTCTGAGTAATCGATACCGTATGTCTGAGTATAGCCTTTAGCTACTAACCTCGCCTTGTATTGTTCAATTGACCCATCTGCCCGATGCTTTATGGTGAATACCCATCGACATCCTATCGCCTTCTTTCCGTGTGGTAATACATAGTTCTCCCAAGTCTGATTCTTATCTAACACTTCCATATCCATCTTCATAGCTTGAACCCATTCTGGGATCTCTAGTGCTGACTCCACTGTGCTAGGTATCTCCTGGGTGTATACTGCAGTGGTAAAGGCACGTGCAACTGGTGATAAGTTCCCCCTGACCAATTTTGCTACTGAGTATCGGCTTGCTTTTGGGATGTACTCCGATTCATATCTTACAGGGGGAATGCCTTTGTTTCTCCTAACTGGTAGTTTGTACTTCTCTTGAGCTGTCTCATGTACACTTTCCATTTCTGGACTAGTATGGTCAGAGTCATGTGCGGAAGAAGTTTGAGAATCATAACATATAGGGGTTACCCCACCATTAGTGTGACTAACCTCAGGAGTATTCACTGGGGTTAACGTGCCTGAGTCATCGGAGGACTGTGCTATGAGATTCAACGTCTCGGTAGTTCCGCCAACTTGCTCTTTTGGGACTATTTTGGGCCACACTGGAGTGATCAACCAATCTAATGGGCCACATACGTTCTCCCCCTGACTAGTAGATTGGATGGAACGAGACTCTCCGGAATAGTAGTATTCAGTTTCAAGGAAATCACAATCCATCGTGATATACATACGATGGTTGTGAGGATTATAACAGTGGTAGCCTTTTTGATGTATTCCATACCCCACAAAGACACATTTAATGGAGCACAGATCAAATTTAGAGTGTTCTGTTTTGGGAATATGAACAAAAACAGAACACCCAAAGACACGTGGTTCGGGTGCTAAGGATGTTGGAACACTCATATAAGTAGATATTATCTGGAGAGGCGTTTGGAGTTTTAATACCCTTTGTAGGTAGACGATTAAGGAGATAGACCGAAATTGCGACAGCTTCCGGCCAGAAAGAGACAGGAACTTGTGACTCAAGCATAAGGGCTCTTGTCACTTCTAAGATATGACGTTTTTCCTTTCCGCAACCCCATTTTGTTGTGGTGTATACGTACAGGAAGTCTGATGGATAATGCCATTTTCCTGGAAAAATCTTTTAAGCACAAAATTGTTCAAATCGAGAACACACAGGGAGGTACAGAGGTTTGCTTTTGAGAATTGTTCTGTAATTTATTCATCTTCTAGTGCTTTACTTATATCCTATACATTAAATCTAAGTATTAGGAAATACTTTCAATAGGAAAGATTACACAAAGATTTGTTTCCTAAATACAAGGTTTCTATCTGTGGTGTTTCCCTTTACTAACAGTTTTCACCGTCCACCTTTTATTCACCATCTATATAGAGACAAAAGTAGATGGCCAAAAACAAATATAGAGACAAAAATTTATCCTTCCTTCCTTTCTCAAATTGATTGTCCACTTGTGTATCCGTATCATCTAGCTAGACACTGATGCTTTCCTCCCAAACCTTTGGGAAGGTGAGGCCTCCATCGATCTATCCCATATCTACAATCATACCAGCAAAACCATAGCTATGCGCTACCAAGATTAATTACTACCAGTTTCCCTTTTGATCCTCCCATCGCAAGCGAAAACGGACTATCATCTGAGAAGGATACAGAAAACAAAGTGGAAACTAATATATTACATAAAAATTGAAGTCAATAAAATGTCCACAGGAAACCAAGTAGTTGAGTCAACTCACGAGTTTTTACTCCGAGCGGCGATACAAGAAGGCTGGTTATTTGACATATCCCAGAGTTTCACCTGCAGTCCAGATTCCATGCTATACTTTCAACATCTGCTGTAACTGAACATTTGGCTCCCGAATTTGGACCTCAAGTCCCTCTACATTCCGGAAGAGAGGAGAAAGAGATTGGAAGGGCAAAAAGCTTAAAAAACACAAGAGAATAAAGTTACGTTTATATCACTAGGTTAGCACATTTTCATAACAAAAATGGAAAACTTCGTTACCATGACAATAGTCCGATCAAAAGATCCACTAAGAATAAGATGCGGAGCCTTGGGATTCCATGAAACAGCTTGAACCTGGAATGTATGTAAGGAAAATACGATCAATCATAGGACGCTGAGCATTTTATTCCCTTGCTGTGTATAAAACTCATAAGATAACCAATTAATCCTTAAAGAGTAACTTTCCACTATTATCTTAATACTACATGAAATACTTAAACCTAATACATCCCAAATTTTGACTTGACTATCCGCACTTGCACTTGCAAGTACATTCCTGAAATAACATTGCTATTGATTGCCTTTAACAGATTCAAAAACATAAAATTAAAATGCAAGAACTGTAAATGACATGTATTCCTTGTTTCAAGCAAGAGCAAGTACAGAATCGGTATGACTACCTTCCTTGTATCTGAGTCTCTGACAGCTGCCTAAAGATGGTAAGATTGATAACAGTAAGCAAATGCAGCTTATAATGTTTAACCACACAAACCAGTAAATACAAGAATAACCAACTGAATGTCCTCCAAGACCTTGTTCTCACATATAAGGAGAGGAGAAAGTATAACGACAGAGCTGAGGACTTGGCATATCACTAATTCAATTTGTAAGGGTGAACTGTAGGCAAATGCAATTACACTACCACAATAATATATATAATAAGTATGAACTAAACTACCTTGTTTTTGCTTTTCTTCCTTTCTTTTTCACCTCTTCTTCCCCACGTAAGACCACACATGCCTGTACTGGTTCATTCTACAAAAGACGAAGAAAAATGTCTACATTTCCATCTAATGGCTTAATAACCCCAATGACAGTTGGTGTATAAATACAACATCAAGATCCCAGATCTCTATTGCAGGATCCATTGAGCCAACAGCAACAAAAATCCCTGTTAATTAAAAAAATATAAATGCACTGTAATGGCCCCCAAAGGTAAATGAAATAAAAAGCACTGCAAAGACAAGAGTGGCCCCATACACCGTCTCAAAATACACTCTTCAACATAAATGCACCGTGTTTCGTTTCTCCATACACCGTCTCAAAATGGCCTCGCAGAACATAAATTTCGGCATTGGGTTGAATCAGTTAGTCCATGCTCATACATGCTTCAATGCGGCATTCGTTTTGGGAAGACGTTATACTCATGGCCATGTACCCTCTCAATCGAGTTCCATTGTCAAACTTATCCTTTCGGTCTTCCTATCAATGTCTATTCGGTATCTCTTTTGATTACTCACTATTGCGTGTTTTTGGTTGTCTCTGTTATCCGTTTATGTTGTCTCTTATTTCCCATAGTGTGCTCCTAATGCACTGTCACGTGTCTTCATTGGTTATGCTCCTAACTTGAAGGGTTATTGTTGCTTACATCATCACATAGGTCGTGTCCATGTGAATCATCATGTTTGGTTTGTCGAGGATGCATTCCCCTAGGCTTGTTCATGAACCGGTTCAACCACGAACCGATTCTCACTAGTAGAGGTGTCTCTTTTACCGGCGAAGCTTACTCGCCGGTACCACCCAATTTCCGCCGGTAAAAGTCATCCCGACGATACCGTTCGCCGGTAAAAGTTGCCGGTGTACATTGGCCGGGAAAACATTTTACCGGCGAAACTAATCTTCGCCGGCAATAAATTACCTTTTACCGGCGCACTATATCGCCGGTAAAGGTAGCTACATTTTCCGGCGCAATTTATCGCCGGTAAAGTTTTCAATTTACCGCCGACAAATGTATAAATTTCGGGCTAAAGGTATACAATTCCCGGCGAACCAACTCGCCGGTAAAGGTATACCTTTTCCGGCGAACCAACTCGCTGACATATGCATACATTTCCTGGCGAACCAACTCGCCGGCAAAGGTATACAATTCCCGGCGAATCAACTCGCCGGTAAATGTATAACTTTACCGGCGAGTGGGTTCGACGGTAATTGTATACCTTTGCCGGCGAGTTGGTTCGCCGGGCATTATATACCTTTACCGGCGAGTTGGTTCGCCGGGAATTATATACCTTTACCGGGGATTTAGTTCGCCGGGAAATATGTATAATTTTCTGTAATCATATTTTCTATATATATATACATCAACTATACAACCTGTTAAATAAACATACAACCACCAATTTATTTTTCATACATAACCCAAAATTTATATATAATAACAACCATGTCGCTTCAGTCCAAAATATACAATCGACGATTTTGTCGATTTAGTACAAAATATACAACTAACGGTTTTTGTCCCATCAAAGTTAGAACTTACAAATTATGGAGATTTTTGTTCCATCAAAAAGGCAACTTACAAAACATGGATAACATCCGCATATTCTTCTTCTAAGTTAGTTTCACCCATCTCCTTCTTATAAATATCCTCCTCACCATGTTGCAGAACTCCCTGCAAAAATGTTTGATTCGTAATTAAACTCAACAATAATATAATTTAAAAAAACTTTGTAAGGTGAGTATGTTTACTGCCACGGATAATCGCCCACAAGCATCATATCTCCTTCATCATCAATGTACACAATCTCCCACTTGTTCCTAGGCCGAAGCTGACCCTTAATTTCAAACATCTCTTCTAGCTCATTGATAAGTTCATCGTACCCTACTAACATAGTCAAGTCCACTGCACGCCCGACAACAATACCCTGCATTTGAACCTTTTGGCACATAAAAAATGCAACACCAATCAAATAATATTATTCATAACCTATGAAATCACATCATTGTCTCTGTTTTGTAACTAAAGTACCTTGGTTCTACTTCTTGAGGAAGATGAATTTTGTGTGTTTTGGCTATCATTCGAGGAAACGTTTACCTGATGTTGTTTACTATCCTTAGAAGGGTTCACAAAGTCATGTTTCTGTTCATTATTGGACCCAGGCTCGTTGAACGAAACATTCTCTCGAGGTTGTGGGTCAGTGATATGATTAATCAACTCGAATCCGAAAAGCCTACAGCTAGTAGCTGCTGGCTCCGTCTTTTTGTCTTTCTCAACATGGACACTTGTTTCATGGTACCTCTTAGATGGATGGGATGTTAAATAAGATGATAAAACAGAGTGGCATTGAGAAACAGTGTACAGGGACACTAGCGCTTCTTCGTTTATTGTGTCCTCAAAGTGGCGCTGAGAAACAGTTGCACAGGAAGAAGTAGGCCATGGGCTCTCAATTTGTGTCCTTGAGGTGGAGCTACGTAGAGGGGGGGTCTGTTGTATCAAACAGTACACGTTATGAAATTCACAAAGCGAAGGAAAAGTAAATGGTGAAAGTTTTATCTTTTAAACCGGAATTACCAAGGTGGTATAGGATTTCTTGAGGCAATCGAGGCCTTTTATTCTTGAAAGACGGTGATTGAGACAAACTTGGAGGCATAGAGCTGACAAATGGTTCTATCTCCCATGGAGACACCCTATCTGGTCTGGGAATAGAACAAAGTTCATCCCATTGAACCTGCAAAAAGAAGGAATAAGTTGAAAAAAATGCTTCTCGCACATAGTATGCATAATAATAGAGCCTAAGATCAATGTAATTACTTTTAGTGACCGCCATTTTGAGTCTTTCCATTGTGGAGAAATTTCTTCTAGCCCTACTATTGTACCTGAAAACCTGAAGAAAAAAAAGAACTTATGAAGACATATTCCAAGTGATAGGACATAAATTACTAATAATATTTCTGAACAGTAGATACCTTCTTTTAGGAGAATCTTCACCTTCAAACCTCATCTTGAATCTCATACCAACAGAGAATTTGTTGTTTGCAGCTTCCATATATTTGTTCAGGCTCACCAAGAACTGACTTGTCCTAATCATAATTAACAAATGAAGAGTCATAAAAGGTTCAGCAGAAACTTGATCATGCACAGACAAATAGGAAAACATAGCATACCTGGGCTTATAGAAAACAACAAAGCGGGTTTGAGTGGAAACATCATGAGAGGCAGTAGCACGCACTCCAAGATGCATACTTCGACTTGATATCACTGACACTAACATGCTGTTCTGTTGACGTTTAGCACGCCTAACCCCAACTCGTACTTCTCCATTCTTTCCCCTATGATATATGTGTAAAATTATTTGTTAAAAGATTTAATATGGAAAAGCATACGAAATTCATATGTATATTGTTGGTTTGTACCTCAGAAAAACAAAGGAATCTCCAACAACCAATCTTTTGGAAGCGACAAATGTACTCCAGCCGGTAGTGAGCAAATGCCTCCGTGGTTGGCCTATGAAAGCAATAACATAAGGATTTTGGAAAACGTGTGCTTAATATCAAGTTTACACAAGATAAAATATATATGTTTGAAACATAAATCCACTTCGTTACCTCTAAAGATATGCTTAAATTTCCATTCATAACCATGAAGATTCTTTGCAGTTAACTTCTGAGTTGGAGTTACCTGGTTCATATCCTGAAGAAACACAAAAGTTCAAGTACAGTCCTCTGCTAAAGAACAAGATCGAAACAGAATAATCTATATGTAGTTACCAATGGAGGTAGACATTTAGTTGTATGCTTCCTTAGAACAGAAAATCCACCATGGGTGTTTGTATCTGAAGCAGTTAAAACCTTGCAAAACGAGTGAATTTTTGGCCCTGGAGGCTCAGGAGGGCACTCATCTGGACTTGTTGGCTCGAGTTGCTGGAAGAAAAAAAATAGCATGACACTTTCCCCACCAACCCAATACCTTATGGAAGAACACATAAACTAGAGACTCTGAAGTCCGGGTCTTACATTAGGTTCTGGCATGAGAGTTATTTCTGCGTAGACCTCGTCAGTTTCTCGTTCAGCCTAAAAGAATGTACAAATTTTGATCAGTTAATTGAAAGTAGAGTTAACTATTCTTGCTATTTATTATTAAGTGGTTTTGTACATTTCACCATACTCGCATAAAAAAAATGCTCCTCCACAAAAGAAGACCCTAATAAGATGATTCGTTTCACATTTATTAACAATCATTATTAAATGACAATAAATAAATATTTAAATTAAAATGTAAATAAATAAATTAAATTAAAATATAAATAATTATGAAAACTTTAATTACACATTTTTTAAAATTATATTTTATTAACAAATTTAGAAAACTCGGTTTTGTAATTACTAGGAATCAATTGAGGGTATTTCGATCATTTAGACCACTATTTCTAATTCTGGCCTTACCGGGAACAACAATACTGAACGTTAGGTCTTAGTTAAAAATATTTATTCCTAACTCTTTAAAAATTCCGAATTTTGAATTTCGTGAAATTTCAATTTATGGGAATACGAAATTCGTATTTCTTATTTTCAAAATATTATTGGAAACAAACATCTAAACTTTATTTCCAATAGATAACTAATAATATTGTAATCACAAAAGGAGCACTAAAATTCATTTAACCAGTCATTCTCTTATATGTCTTTATTTTAAAAATAACATAAATTAAACAAAATAATGGTGTCGTTTATATCATATAAACCTTGAACAAAATAGAAAGTAATCCAATAATTAGTATAAGTCACATATATGATATATATACATACATTTACATGGGAATTTTTATTAAATGTACATGCAAATTTAATTATGCTCATGTTGAACACGTGGAGTTTGTTAGGACAATAATAAATAAACTCATAGCAATCAAGTGAGATATAAGCAGCTACATAATGGCCTTCTTCAAACATCAATCAACATAGCGAAACCATAAAAAATAGAACTAATATGAGGAAGAAGGTCCATACATATAGCTGAACGTGAAAAACTCGACAAAGAATCTTTGACGGCAGAGAAAACATCGTAATTCTCTGGTCCAACTTATCATTCATCAATGCCTCCAACTACACACAAAAATAGCAAAGAAAAAACTTTACACAAAAGTAAGTTACCCAAATTTCACGAAATTATGCAGCATCTGAAGCAAAAATCAAGTATCCTCACTTGTTCCATGTGCCCTTGTGGGAAGTAAAACACTCTTTCTCTAGTGCGCGGAATATCAACCAACGGTCCCGCGCACGCCTTCTACAACTCTGAATACATCTCATCGCCGCCGTAACCTGCCGACGGTTCGAATCAGATGAGAAAACAGAAAGTAGAACAGAAGCTGCGAGAAACAATAAGAAACAACAATACGATCTACCTTCTGCTAGAATCGTCATTTCTTGATCTGATTCTCACCAGGTCAAACCGCAATCAACTGTTACAGATACCACAGCTACCGGAAACTTGAAGAACAATCGTAATGGTTACAGATTACTCGCAAACTATATTTCGTTCGGCAAAAGGTGCTTCTTCCACTACCTGATTTCTACCACTCACCTAAATTCTATTATAATAAAAGGCGCTTTATGACTCAATTACTTATTTTAATTGCACTATATTAATTATTTTATTCTAGGAAGAGCAATTAAAGCATATGATGAATCTACAACTATCAGTAAGTGATTAATAATGTAGCACTACGAAGTACAACATAGTCCATCTACAAGTGTGGAGTAATGCCTTTATTCAGAAAAAGAGTCTTAAAATGATAGATATTACCTTTACAGAGTCCATCTACAAGTGTGGAGTAATGCCTTTACAGTCATGACTTCCTATCTAAAACACAAATCTTGTTATTGCTATTATAGATAACTGCAACCGTGCCCACTCAAGACAAGAGTTAACTAACACCAAAGACACGGCAGAACATACAGACCAATAACCAGAACAATGAATGGGATCCACTCTATGAGACTTGTCCTTATTATATTTTTTTCATTCTTTTAGAGCACAACATCCAACTACAACCTGTTGGCAAATGAATTTTCAGTCAAATTCAATAATAATGATATATTGTAGTGCTTTAAGTCCAACTACAAGCTGTTGGCAAATGAATTTTCAGTCAAATTCAATAATAATGATATATTGTAGAGATTTCCCAGTATCCCTCGTATTTAGATTCATAAGCATACCTGATTCTGAGACCGCGGGGCTTCTTCCTTCCTGTAAACGTTTACCAGTCATTGAAAGGTTAATAATATAAATAGATTTTGGGGAGCTTCTTCCATAGTGCTTTTAGCAATTTATAGAGAAAACAAATTAAGAGGTATATAATAGAAGGAGATCGATCAATTAATGGAGGTTAGACCCTTGTACATATGACACCTCTTCTTAGCTTTTAGATTAGATTGGTAAATGAAAAAGAGCAGAGAATTGATTAAATTTGTGCATTCCCTTTACAGAAGAAACGTCGTTAATTGATTATTGAACAGCAAGGTCATCTAAATAAATAACTGTAATCCACTGAAATCCTCACCATCCAAACACCATGCACTAGATGAATATCAGATTCATATTTTTTTTAAGGTCATCATCTTTGTAACATAACTTTATTAGCTCAACTCTGCAAGAATCATACCACATCTGAATGTTTGGGTTAATACAGTATAGATGGCCACCCACCCGAAATTCCTTCAGAAGTAGCACTCCAACATTAGAATAACTAAAACACAAATCTTGATATTGCTATTATAGATAACTGCAACCGTGCTCACTCAAGACAAGAGTTAACTAACACCAAAGACACGGCAGAACATACAGACCACTAACCAGAACAATGAATGGGATCCATTCTATGAGACTTGTCCTTACTTTATTTTTTCATTATTTCAGAGCACAACATCCAACTACAAGTTGTTGGCAAATGAATTTTCAGTCAAATTCAATAATAATGATATATGGGTGAAACATATAAAAACATTGTGGCGGCAGTATATAGGAAGTGATATTACCTTAAGGTCAACAGATGTACGATAAGAATACGAAGCAAAAGACAGCATTTGATTTCAGACCACCTACCAAAACTGGAAGTTTATTCTCTCCGCTACTTCGGATTCCAAACCTAATTGATAAAGTGAAGAAACAAAATAATCAACGTTGTTAATTAGGTCTCATACTTTATGTGATAAAGTGAAGAAACAAAATGGAATGATAAGCTTTAAATAAAATAATCAACAAATCATTAAAGCAGAGAATTGATTAAATTTGTGCACCCCCTTTACAGCAGAAGAAACGTTGTTAATTAGGTCATCTAAATAAATAACTCTAATCCATTAGGCTTTGCTGTCTTGGTTGCTAGGCGAGCCATAAGCATATTCCTAGCTATTCCAGCACTTGCAGTGCATCTTGTTGCCCCATAAACCTCTTGCCTTATATTTGAAGCGAAGAGCTGAGGATCCCCCACTTCAGAGTCTATTACTTCTAAAAATGCTTCATCACAGCTTACTGCCTATGAAATCATTTGTTCTATCTATTTCAGATAAATTTCTAAAAGGATTACTAAAACTTCAGATTTCTAAAAGGACTATTATCGAAAGAAGAAATGAGTGAACCTGAACTTTCTTGCAATGCTTATGTAAAATATCATAAAACTGGTCAACAACTTGAAAACCTCCAAAATTCACATGTGTATAAGAAACTGACAAATGAAATCATGCCAGCAAAAAATACATCAGTAGTCAAGAGGATCAGCTTAGGTAGTTAATAGAATAATGAACCACCTTTTCATAAGCTTCAAATTTGTACGGGAAGATAAGCAGATGGGGACAAAGAACTTTAGCATCTCTAACAAAATTCCAGCTTTTACACCTTGCAGAACAATTATGGAGAATAGATATCAGTTGAATCATTGACAGGACCTAAAGTAATAAAAAAAATGGCAATGAACAAACCATAGTCCCTAGCAGCGTAATTTGCAGATCAGATTTCATCAGTTCCTTTTGGATTGTCCGAATGACATATAGCAACAGGTTGTAAATCAGGAAGATTCCTGATGACTACAGATACGAAGAAGCAATCCTGTAACAGTAAATAATAACCTTCATCATTTCATTGTTTTGAAGATGAAACAGGTAAATGGATTAGTACAATGAAACTATGACATACACATTTGTTCTGCACTTAGTCGATACATAGATAGAAAAACATAAATAAGGATGAGACAATCACCATATCGATATACATAGATAGAAAAACATAAATAAGGTCATCATCTTTGTAACAACCGTATAATGATCATCATTATATAAAATGGCCAATTATTTAAGCATATCACTTTGATGCCATATTGCAGATAACAATCAGCTTGCTTACAGCCACTACTAAAGTAACCTTTATGTAAAACGGCCACTACTAAAGTAACCTTTATGTTCTCCCATCTTAAATTTGTCTTGTTTTTCAATAGCCAAATGTGTTTTATTCTACCAAAATCTCTTGTATCTATAGAAAACAGAAGCCACACAATGCAATAGACAAGCCCAGAAAATCATCTACATGATGAAAGCAATCTAGAATGTATACTTGAATTGAGCCCCACAAGCAAGACACTGTCAAGAACATATTTTTTCTTCCTTTCGGAAAAGCTAGATCATGAACAGTACAAAATCGATGATTTAACCAATCAACATAAGCAGATAGTTGTGTAGTACCATTACTTACAGCCACAAGTAAATGTACCAGAAAATTCAACTACCGCAACTAAAATTCAAATAAGTTCTAACTGAAACCTAACAAGAGCTAAAATAGTAGTAGCTATGGAGGAAGAAGATAAATGATTTTCCACTTATCTGAAGAAAACGATGGACAAAAAATCAGATTTTCAACAACAACAGGAAAACTCAAGAGCTTGACTTTGGTCAATCTGCACCAAAGGATCTTTACATGAAAGAAACACTTATCCAATTTTGACCGAGAACATGAAACTTTGCACTAGAAGGTCCAAAACTGTCACTGCCATGTTTTACCTTCATGGAATTCTAAGATCATATTTACCTTCATTTACCATGTAATTATCATACTGCCACTGCTGCTGTTTCTCTGCCAGATAAGTATTTCGAAGTTAGTGAAGGAAACAAAAGAAAGCAGTTATAGGACCAATATGAATCAGCTTAGGCGCATTACCAATAGGTGCAACTATATATTCCTCCTCCTCATCTGATTAGTTCACCTGCAATGCAGTATACAGATAAGTCTATGAGCACCGACTCACACAGCTTACTCACTCTGAAGTGAAACAACAATATATACAACTATCTCATTTTACCTCACTGTCAGAATCAGAGTATTCATCTATTTTATAGCATCAGATCCCAAACTCACTGTATCATCTTGACTATCGTTATTCTCATCTTCACAAGGATCAAGCACACTTTTTACCTGTTTATATGGTTATGGTTGAATATCAAACAGAACGTCAACCATGATTGAATTGACTTTTGAGGACGGTCTTAAAGGCTTACCTTAGAGCTAGTGCAAAATGCTTGCTGTTCACATTACCAACTTCCATTTTTAGAGGATTTCTAGCCCAGACGTTATGAGCTTCTTCTCCAATGCAGCCTCTGAAGAATGGAGGCTCATATTCAGCAGGCTGAAAAGGAATCATTCTTGTTATGTTAGTGAGCGTAATCGCATTCACATACTATTACATAAACTTCCACAGAGACAATCACAGGACCCTACTCAACAGCTTGGAGACGAACAGGAACGACTTACCAGATATGCTAAAAACTGTTGGTTAGAAACAAGAACATTTGGGTTATGATAGCTTCTCAAGCTTTCTATCCTTCTTGGGCTTGGAGGGCTTTGGATGCTCGTCACTGGATTCCTCTACTTCCTATAAAATCAGCACAAAACAGTAGGACGCGAAATAAGAAACAAGAATTTGACAGAAAAAGTGCACTGATCATAACCTTAGGAAGTTCAAAAGAAGGATTATCGTCTATGATAGGGTCTTCCAATGTAGCTTCTTCTACGTTTCCAACCAGCACTGAAATTTCTGATTCTGGAGGTCTCTCTGTAATTCCATTTGTGTTGTTAAAAGTGCTACTGTTCTATTACCGACGAACCAAGTCGTCGGTAATGGAGTACCTTTACAAAAATTTTACCTGTTTAATAAATATACAACAATTTTGCTTTTCATACATAACCCAAAATTTACATATAATAAGCATGCCGATTCAGTCTAAAATACACAATCGGCGGCTTTTGTCCCATCAAGGTCAGAACTTACAAAATATGAGTAACAACTTACAAAACATTAATAACATCCGCATCTCCTGCTTCTAAGTTAGTCGTCAACCATCTCCTTCTTCTAAGTTAGTCGTCACTCATCTCATCTTCTGCATTCGTCGTCACCTATCTGCAATCAAAATAGATATTATTTCAATAACATTTATGTTTACTCATGCATTTGATCAAAGAATATGTAAAATGCATCATCACGGACATATATGTGAATTTGAAATAAAAGAAGTGTCAACATATGAAATTTGTAATTTTTTCGCGTACCTTGAATCTCATTACTGTCGGTAGCCGAAGGTTGTCTAGCATTCATCAAGAAGTCAACCTTCTTACTAAGTGCTTGGAAGTTCAGTTGCATATCTGAAGCCTTCTCTTCTGATACTTGTAGACGATCTTCTGATACTTGTAGATGCTCTTTCAAGTTACCATTTTCAGTACGCAACTCTTCAACTAATTTTTTGTAGTCCATCATCTGTGAAGTACCTATATCAGTAGAGCAACATGGATGTCGTTTATACTTTGATGGCGACTTCCGTTGCTCTCGTACTTTTAAGTATATTTCATCCACATTATGAGATACCCCTTCAAGCTCATCTTCCTCTATCCATTGATCCACTTGCGTCTGCAATGCAAATTTCAAACTACATAAACTATGAAATGTGATAAAGTTCTCATTTGAATGCAATGACATTTTTCAGACTTACCATAATTTCAGCCGCAATACTATCACAAGGGGTGCCATCTTTTCGATGTGTATGTACCCGACGATAATGAGCATATTCCGACGGTGGAACACCATTACTTTTCTCAGTCTATAACAAATGTGTTACTTAAAGCAATATAATAATTTTAAATCATAAATGCATTTGTTATAAATGGACTTATACCTACCTCCGCATGATAAATCCTAGCATGGCTAACACTTCCAGATGTGTGTAGTGCTATTTGTTTTTCTCGATTTCCTTTATTGTTGTTGCACTTGAGCTGTATGAACCAACTAATGATAAAGTATTCCTTGAATATTTAAATCTATGAAACATAAAATAATAAAAGAATGAACAATTTTACTTGGTGCACTTCAGAATTAAAGTGTTTTATTAGGTATTTCCATTCTGTCTCTGAGTAGTTATCTGACATCTTCCTTAATCGCGCAACATCAGTATCGTAAGGCGTGTAGTACAACGCCTTAATGCTGGCTCTAATATCATTAAACTTCTTTCCTAACTTCTTAAAGGTAGCCCATTTAATCATCTAATTGTCTTTGTCAATGTCAAACTTATCCTACACAAATTATATCTAATTAGATGCATTTAAATTATATTAGGATGAATATAATATATAATGATAGATGAAAAATCCACTTACACAAATAACCTCCCACATTTTCTCTTTCTGTCTTTCTGGTACCCCTGCATCACCGCCTCTTCCACACCAACTTGGCACACATGGTGTGGCATTTTCCGGCATACGGTTTAACCAACCACAATAGCTACTGAATTTACTTGTATTTTTTCCAATCGATTCTCCATTTGCATTAAACTCCATTGGCACTTTCATTCCTTCAGGCATTTTAATTATATCCAAACTCCTTGTGGGTCCTGATCAAGACTTTTTTATGGTACCTGCTAAAAATATTAAAAGTTAATAGGTTGAAACAATACTCATTACTCATATAAAAGACGAAAAAATACAAACTTCCTGCGGATGAGCCCTCCATTGCAACGTGTTCATCTGTACTGGGATGTTCTATTAATGGTGGATGTACAACTTATGGAATCTGTCTTGTTGAACCTTTAGAGGTTATTCTTTCTCTACTTGTCATTTTAACTTGCAACACACATATGATATTAGTATCATAGTACCAAAATAATCTTACAATTATACACATGAACATTGACAGTTATACCTTAAACTGAAAATATTAAACAAAGACAAGAATAACGAAAAACACAAACATGTTATCCAAACAAATCTTCTAGTTCGTCCATATCGTCCACCATGTCATCAACATTTATTGCATCAACCTCAACGTTTTCTACATTAGGACAGCTATGCATGAATTCACTATCATTCAGATTCATCTCCGTAGAGTATTGATGTGAGACGATCTCTTGATGAGGTTCACTATCAACGCCTTCTGCCAACATATGTAATCCGATGTTGAACTGTTTTCTGGGTTCTACATCTAATACTAATCTCCATTCGCAACCATGGGTTCTGTTGCATAGTATACTTGTCGGGCCTGATTCACTAAAATATAAGGCTCATTCATCTGCAAAAAAGATGATGTCTTTATCGAAGTAAACCCAAAATAATCATGCCTAACATTTCTTCTATTAACCACATCAAACCAATCACACTTGAAAAGAACAACGTGATTAGAATTTAAGTAAGGTAGTTCGATGATCTCTTGCACCACTCCGAAGTAATCAACATTGCTCGATTGGGGGTTCCGATCTCGAGCACTAGAAAGGCATGTAGTATTAGTGGTTGTGAGGACTCCACAATTATGTACTAACCGTGAGCTAGCTCTCTCTTTAGTATGAAACTTAAAACTGTTTACTTCGCAACCGCTATAACTCTTCAATCCGAACAATGGTTTATTGGCCAGTGCTTTTAACTGTTCTGTTTTATTATTTAGTCTTTCTCTTTGCAAGCGATCAATCTGACAAAGTTACGAACAATTGGTTAATATTAATGTCATAACACATGTAATTAAATAATAGTCCCACAGTACAAGCACTAACCCTATTTTCAAACCAATTTGGAAACTCCTTGTTGTGTACTAACTCCAGCGCTCGAGGATTCAACCTTCTTCGTCGTAACATGCGCTTATATTCACTTCATTACAACACACAATTCATAAGTAATTGGTGTTTTATAACAACAAATATTGAGTATTCAAGAAATAATACTTACTCAATGAATGGTTGCACCTCCTGACATTGATTCAATATATACGCGTGACATTTCTTTCATCAGGACATGATTCACGAACAACACAACCCCTTAATGGTTTGCCGATTATTTGAAAGACTAACAAAACGTGTTCACTGTGTTGTTGATCGACCCTATAGTTTCGCTCAATTCTTGTAAATCTAGTTTCAACATCGCGTAGATACCTTGAACAGAATGTCATGCACTCTGTGGCAATATAGCCTTCTGCTATAGAAGCTTCTGGATGACGTCTATTGCGAACAAATGATTTCATTATGCCCATTATCCTATGAAGCAAATGTAATAACATTTAGCAATGTAGCTGTACAAAATATATCATTATGTATGGAAGTTTGTGTTTACCTTTCACTGAAATACATCCACCGAAATTGAACTGGTCCACCAAGTTTGGCCTCTTCCACTAGATGAATATGCATAGTGATATTAAAAAATGCTGGTGGAAAAATCCTTTCGATGTTACACAATATCACTGGTATATCACGCTCTAATCTGTCCAAGTCATCCTTCCTCAATTCTTTCGAACATAGTATTTTGAAAGCATTACTTAGCTGCACAAGTGTAGTCACCACATGATAGTCATGACTTTTCAACCCAATGATTTTGTGTTCCTTAACTAAAACACAACGTGAAATATTGGACGAGAATCCACCAGAAATTGTCAAGTCTTTCAAAAACCTACACATAATAGTTTTTTTATTGCTTGATAGGGTATGACTGGCCGCAGGTATCACCTTCTTCCCTGCTTTTGTTATTGGATGGAGTGAACGTCTTATCCCCATGACTTACAAGTCAATACGAGCATTCAAGTTATCGTTGCTCCTACCAGGCACTCCCAACAATGTGTTCAGTAAATTTTCACAAACATTTTTCTCTATATGCATGACATCCAAATTGTGGGGCAGCAGTAAGGACTTCCATTAGGGTAAGTTAAAAAAAAATGCTTATTTTCTTCCAATTACCAGTAGAGGACTCCCGACCAATCTTAACTCCTTGTTGTTTTTTCCCATAAGTGATGTTGTTTAAACCCTTCAGTTGTGCTAACACCTCATGACCAGACAATCTTCTTGGTAGTGGACGAAAAACTTGACTCCCATCAAACGAGGCTCTATTGGTTTGAAATTGATGATCATTTGGTAAAAATCTTCGATGGCCCATATATGCAGTCTTTTTTTCCATTTGGCAAATGGTGTGAACATGTGTTCATGTTACATACTGGGCATGCTAAAAAACCAGAGGTTGGCCATCCAGATAAATTGCCATATACTGGAAAATCATTTATAATCCACAAAACTGCTGCACGAAGCCGAAACTTTTCCTTCGCGGAGGCATCGTAAGTAATCACTCCCTCATCCCATAATAGAATCAGTTCATCTATCAACGGTTGCAAGTATACATCAATATCATTACAAGGGGATTTGGGACCGGGAATTATCATAGAGAGCAGATAATTTGGATCCTTCATACATTCTTGGGGTGGCAAGTTGTATTGTATAAGAATCACAGGCCACATGCTGTAAGGCTTGGTACTGTTAGAGAATGGATTGAAACCATCACTTGATAGTCCCAACCTGATGTTTCGAGGTTCTAAACCAAATTCAGGGCATACAACATCAAGCGCTTTCCAAGCAGCAGTATCCGCTGGATGCCTCATCACATCATCTCTAATGCGTTCTTCTGCATGCCACCTTATACTTTTTGCTGTATTTGTTGACATAAAGAACCTTTGCAACCTTGGGATTAGAGGAAAATAGCGTAGTCTCTTTAACACTACTTTTTTACTTATCTTCTTCAGATCAGTGTTTCTATTATTAGACCCAATAATGGGTCTAGGTTTCACCCACCTAGACTCACTACATACCGGACAAACATCTGCATGTGAATGCTCTTTAGTAAACAAAATGCAGTCATTTGGACAAGCATCAATCTTGTCATACTTTAAACCTAATTCACATATGACCTTTTTGGCATCCCTATATGTGGCAGGTGCAATGTTTCCTTCCGGCAGACATTTCTTGAAAAGTTTCATAAACTCATCCATAGCTGAATTACTCACTCTATAGAGAGACTTTATATGCAATAACTCAACTATATAGGACATCTTTGAATAATTAGAACACCCTGGATATAGACTTTTTCCAAAATCCTCTAGAAGCTTGTAAATCGTTGAAGCATCAGCATTTGGTTGCTCTTCTCCATTCGTCCATTCTCGTGCACCGGTGCCGTCATAAACCATTTCATGCATTTGATCAACATTTCTTACACTTCTACTTGAAGATGGTACAAAGTCTTCACCGTGATAAATCCAATTGGTGTAACTTTGCACAATACCTTTCCATAATAAATGGTTTTCCACAACAACTCTTGGCTTATGAAAATGATTATTACAATGCATGCACCGGCAACGAATTGTAGTATTTCCTTCTACATCTATAAGAGTCCTATTACTGAACGCGAAATCTAGAAAGTTGTTCATCCCATTGTTATAATCTTCACTTAATCTAGACTTGGACATCCAACTCTTATCCATTTTGTATGGTTACTGGAAATAAATTGACAATGAAACTTCATCAGAACAACCAAGACTACCCAAATTTCACCAATCGATACAATAAATCCTAGATTAGAAGTCAGAACAAACCTAAATTAAGCAAAATTTCAGCCGCATAAAAATTCAAAAGCACTTAAACAACATGATAACCACAACTCCCCCTACCCAGCAGCCCAAATTTCATCAGAACAACCAAGACTACCCAAATTTCACAAATCGATACAATAAATCCTAGATTAGAAGTCAGAACAAGCTTAAATTCAGCAAAATTTCGACACTTAATTAACAAAATTTCAGCCGCATAAAAAATCAAAAGCGCTTAAACAACATGAAATCCACAACCCCTCCTACCCAGCAGCCCTGCAGCAACCCGCCAGCCTAGAAACTCCCCCCGCCCAGCACCTCCACCCTACCCAGCAGCCCCCCCACCCCCGCTCCGTCGCCCAACCTGCCCAACCTCCCACACACACACGAGTCACCATCCACCACCCGAACCCAACCCCTGCTCTGTATGGACTGTGTTGAGTTTAGGTTCGGGTTAATCACCAAAATGCATACCGAACTTTGGAGTAATTGTAAAAAGCCTATTGAACTATTTTTTTATAACAAAATCACAAACTGAACTTAGCTAACAAAATCACATCCCTTGTTACCCTAGGGACTATTTTTCTGTATTTTGTAACAAAATTGATCAAAACTAACTGATCCGTCGCACTGTGCGGGTCGACCCAAACCCGACCCGCCGTACTGTGCGGGTTAGGTTTTCCAACCCGACCGGCGGGTTGGCGGGTCAACCCGCCTAACTCGCCTGAAGTGAATCCCTGATCCACAGTCCACTTGCAAGCAAGTAAGCAACTGCAGTCTGCAACTGCAAGGCTGAAGGCTGCAATCAGCAATCTTAATTCTATTTCTATTTTCTACCACACCACTCCACACAAATACACTATACACATCTACAGATTCTACACTCCACAATTTCACATTCCACATTCCACAAATTGCATATTTGCATGCAAAAACACATCCAGATTCAACATAATCACTGATTCACTATCGACAATCGACATCACTGATTCACTATCAGTGTATTAAAAGGCGCTCGCCTCTACGCCTAGGCGCTTCGCCATGTTGAGGCGCAGACCCTCCAATGAAGCGCTCTCCATGTTGCGCCTCAACTTGAAGCGTGAGGTGCTCGCCTCTGCCGCCTCAGAAACTGAAGATCTTTTCTTCAGTTTGTTCTGCTTTTCATTAGTAAAACTCAACACAATAGAACAGCACGTTGGTTCATCTTCTTCCACAGCAAGACATCTACTTCTTTGAATGAGGCACAACCCTTTTTTGAGATTCCGAGATATCTTCTCTTGTAAGTCTTTAAGATCAGGATCAAGCTCTGTCTGCCTCTTCACAGATTTTGTTCTCCGCTTCTCTGTGATTTCTTTTCTTTGTTTAAGCTTTTGAAGTTCTTTGGTAATCTCTGTTAGTTACTACATAATGAGAAGTTGTAACTGTGTTGTATTTTCAAAAAGAAAATACGGATTGGTATCATCAAATAAAATGTATATATTACTTAAAGGTGTTAAAACTAGAAAAACTAAGTTTGTTGAATTTCTCGTTTTGATTAGAATTTTAATGGAGTATTATAAATAAATTTGCAATAGATATTATCATTATTTTAATATATATTATATAATATTTTATATATTAGGTGTGCCTCATTCAATAAGGCTTGCGCCTTATGTGCGCCTCAATTTTGAGGCGATATTTAACATTTGCGCCTCGGTGCGCATCAATTTTTTTAATACACTGTACACTATCGACAGAGTTGAAAACAACATAACAAATTACGTTTCAAAATATCACTGATTCACTACCATCATGTTTCAAATTATCACTGATTCCCTATATCGAAAACAACATAACAAAAATGAAATCTAATCATCTGTCTATCAATCTATGATGCAATTGCAGCAATTCGGGAAATCGAGCACAAGCAGCGGCACTAAATGAAAAATACAAGCAGGCGAGGCAACCACACAAGTAGCACGAGGCGAGCACCGACCAGGCGAGGGGAGCAGTGGAGCACCGACCAGGCGAGGGGAGCAGTGGAGATCCGACCAGGCGAGGCGAGTACCGAGCAGGGCCAGCAGAGCAGGCGAGGCGAGCAGGCGGGTCAGAAGAACAGGAGGGGAGCACGGCGAGCACCGATCAGGTGAACGGAGAAGGAGAAGCCGAGAAGTGAGGGACGATCATACGAAAACGAAGGAGTTCTCAGTAAGAATGCAAGAGTACTCAGTTCTCAGAAAGAAAGACTGTGTGGGTCGGGTCCGGGTCAGACGGGTCAACCCGGGCCCGACCCACCTCTAGTGACGGGTTTGACGGGTCAACCCGAAATGACCCGACGTACCTTTTTTGCGACCCGACCCGTACTCGGATTGATTTCGAGTCATTTTCGGGTCGGGTCATATTTTGACAGGTCTATCCATGGCCCTTTCTTCACTCCTATATTGTCAGAGCATGGTGGCCGACCCATATTCTCTAGAGAGTATAGGGAAATGGGTCTTGAAGGTAGGGGTGAAACCGGACCGGTCAGACCGGTTTTTATACTATTTCGGTCGGGTACCTATATTTTCGGACCGGATTTTCTTCAAAAAAAATCCGACCAAAAGATCGTATAAGGAAAAATAAATCGTTCATTCATATTTGGATTTTCGGACCGGGAAAACGATTGAGCGTAGCACTGAGCATGGCAGATTGTACTATGTCGACGAGGTGGCTCAACACGGAACTGCAGAGATGGCTCATGGGACTATTGACAGACAACAATGGTTGTGGCACCTACAGTTGGGACATTTATTGTCATGGTACCTGTGTATGTTATTCCCCTCATTATTTCCTCATAACAATATTTTATCGTGTGAAACGTGTATTTTGTCTAAAAGTCATAAACAGTCATATCATCCATCAAACACTAGAGCAGAGTCATTATTTTCCTTAGTTCATTCTGATGTGTGGTGTCCTGCCCCAACTTCTGGGTCTTGCATGAATAACACTGATTTTAAATATTTTGTGTTATTTATAGATGATTGCTCTAGAATGACTTGCATATATTTTCTTAGAAATAAATTCGATATTGCTACTAAATTTGTTGCATTCTATGACATGATTCAAACATAGTTTCAAACTCAAATTAAAATCCTTCGATCTAATAATGGAGGATAATTTGTTAACTCCACTATGAAAAATTTCTTTAGTGAACGAGGTATGCTTCATCAAACATCGTCTCACATACTCCCCAACAGAATGGAGTTGCGGAACGAAAAAATAGAATAATTCTCGAAATGACTTGCTCTGTTATTATTGAGTCTCAAGTTCCTACCTTTTTTTGGCTTAAAATTGTAGTTACTTATGTATACCTACCAAAACGACTTCCAACAAAAGCCATCAGTGTCAAAACTACTCTTCATGAACTCTCACATCATGTAAGTGTTCCATCAACACTAACCCTTCCACCTAGTGTTTTCGGGTGCTCTGTCTATGTTCATATACCTAAAATCGAGCGTTCTAAATTAGACCCATGTGCAGTTAAATGTGTCTTTATAAGATACATAATCCATCAAAAAGATTATCATTGTTATCATTCGTCAAGACGTCGTCATTATTTAACCATGGACTGTAATTTCCTTGAAACATAATTCTTATATTCCACCCAACCTAGTGATCAGGGGGAAAGTCGGATAGACCTACTAAGTTGGGTGTCAAGTCTATTTTGGCCTAAAACGGTTCCAACAGAGTCAGTAGGAGGAACCACCGAGTCGCTTCCAAGCATAGTACAATCTTCCCAGGCAGATGCTGGTGTTACACCCATCCCGACGAATACTCTTGATGTAAGTACACAAGTCTCAGATAGTGACTCAGTACAGAAGAAAGGGAGTGGGAGGAAACAAATGAACTAGCAAGGGAACCGACAATATACGTGCTACCACCCAGATTCATCCGGGGAGTACCACCAACACAGTTCGAACCTGAACATGTGCCTAGAAGATCCAGATACCCACGTAATTTGGCAAGGGGAGTATGTCACAAAACGATTGTGCTTTATTCGCAGCAATATATTTAGATGACCTACCCAGGAATGTCCAGGAAGCTTAAGCTAAAAAGGAGTGACAACAAGCAATAAATGTAGAAATGGAAGCTTTGGATAAGAATGAAACCTGCGAGAAATTTAGACTCCCACCAAGAAAGAAGTCAGATGGATGCATATGGGTGTTCACGATAAAACACAAGGTTGATGGCTCAATTGAGAGATATAAGGCGACACTAGTAGACAAAGGGTATACCCAGACCTACGGAGTTGATTACTTGGATACTTTTCGCCAGTGGTGAAGATCGATACTATCAGAGTGTTGTTCTTCATAGATGCGAATAGAAATTGGCCATTACATTAGTTTGATGTGAAGAATGCATTTCTCCATGGAGACCTTAAAGAAGAGGTATACATGGAAGTTCCACCAGGGATGCTAGAGAAGTTTGAAAAGGGAAAAGTATGCCGCCTAAAAAAGTCATTGTATGGGTTTAAATAATCCCCTAGAGCCTGGTTTAGGAGATTTACCGCTGCGATGAATAAATATAACTACAAGCAGAACAATGCATATCACATGTTGTTCCTAAAAAGGAAGAATGAGAAGGTAACCTGCCTAATCATTTACATGGATGATATGACTATCACAGGTGATGATACAAAAGAGATGAATCACCTGAGGGAGAACCTGTTTCAGGAGTTTGAGATGAAAAACTTGGGTAATCTCAAGTACTTTCTAAGAATTGAAGTACTCATATAAAAAATGAGTATTTTTATTTCTCAACGAAAGCGTATCCTAGATCTGCTGGCAGAAAAAGGGATGATGGATTGTAAACCAGCGGAAACTCCCATTGTTATGAATGATGGGCTGACGATCACTAAGGGAGAAATACAAGCGGACCAAGGGAGATATCAACACCTAGTAGGAAAGTTGATTTATCTGTCACACACTCGTCCTGATGTGGCTTAGTCAGTAGGTGTTCTAAGTCAGTTCATGCATCAACCCCAAGAGGCGCACATGGAAGCAACTATGCGAGTTGTGAGATACCTGAAAGGAACACCAGGGAGAGGGATCCTATTTCAGAACAATGGACACCTGAGGTCGAAGCATATACAGATGCTGACTAGGCAGGAAGCAAGGTGGACCGGATATCAACCTCATGATATTTCACATTTGTCAGAGGAAATGTAGTGACTTGGAAAAGAAAGAAGCAGTAGGTAGTCGCCCTTTCCAGTATAAAGTCTGAATTTAGAGGAATTGCTCGATGTTTGATAGAAATACTATGGATACATAAATTGTTAATGGAGATTGGGTTTCCACTCGACGGGTCATGTACCATGTTATGCGATAACAAGGTCGCAATCAGTATATCTGAAAACCTTGTTCAACATGACTGAGCCAAACATATTGAAATAGATAGAAACTTCATCAAGGAAAAGTTAAAAGAAGGTGTGGTAAGACTTCCATAAATATGCTCAGAAGATCAACTTGCGGATGTATTAACAAAAGTAGTCAATGGAACAGTATTTAAAAACGTATGGCGTAGTCTAAAGGTGTGTGACTCCACAGTTCAGCTTGAGGGGGAAATCCCCCTGCTTTACCTGTTGTCCCCTTGTAAATCTGGGTTCCGTCTTCTTCGCTTGCCCGTTAACCCCATGATCTGCACTCGTTTCCACTTCTCGAATGCCCGTCAAGATCTCTCAGCCCATGTCTTCTTCCGTGTCATCAACTGTTGATGCTTGTCTCTGTCCACCATCGACCGCCCACACGCCCCAGTCACCAGAATCTTCATCTCCTCAACAGTCTAGTCGGCACATCATTCTGCTTCATCACTAGATAATTTGAATCCTCCTTAATCACCTTCGAAATTTCACCCTTCTTGTCATCTCATGGAAGCTCGTGCAAAATTTAATGTCTTTTGTCCTCGTCATTCTCTAGCCTTTGAAGAAACGTTTTGTGATTTTAAAGTGACTCTTGATCCTTGATGGAAATTGGTCATTGTAAATTAATGAGTGCAATGCTTTATTTGTAGGATAGGAAAAGGGGAAATAATCTTATAAATCAGGGGAGGTAAATATTGTAAAGATGTAGTTGTCTATTAGACTCGTTTCTTAGGATACAACTTTCTTGAATAGTAGAATTATGTATCTATAACTTGAGAATAATTGTAAAAGAAAGACAAAAATAATACAACACAGAATTTCTGTTTCTACATTATTAACTAATCAAACTTGTGATTTAGTTCTGATTGATCGTTCTGATTGAAGACGTACAACTTTGTGATTAAGCCTTAAATCATTCAGTTTGTTCTTACCATAGTCATGTCCTCTGGTTGTTCCATTCAACAACTTTACGTCAAAAATGCATTTCTTCACAGCTAATTAGATGAGTGGGTCTACTTGAAGCAACCTCTCGGTTTCATTCATCCCAAATTTCCCGACCATGTCTGGTGGTTGAAGAAAGCAATCTACTAGCTCAAATAGGCACCTCGAGCATGGTTTCCCCAGTTCAGTAGTGCATTTTTCTTGTTCGGCTTTCGCACAAGCGAGGTTGTGTCCTTTCTTTTTATATATGCATTCTCTTTGGTGACAATTCTATTTCTCATTTATGTTGATGACATCATTATTTGTAGCAACAATCTCTTCACATTTTAGGTTCTTATTTGACAACTCTCTTCCATCTTTGCAATGAAGGACCTCTGAGATCTTCAGGACTTCCTGGGTATTCAAACACGGTTCCGCAAGGAGGTGTTACTTCTTTATCAATCGAAGTATATCACAAAACTACTCTGGAAGTTTGACATGCTCGAGTCCAAACTTGTGGTTACACCTATCGCCACTAAGTAGACACTCTCGACACATGAAGAACACTGATGTCCAAACTGACTCTTTGGTAGATGGTTGGTGCTCTCCAATATATCACGATGAGTCGCCCAGACATCTCATTCACGGTTAGCTCAATCAGTTAGTTCATGCATCAGCTGAACGATCCCCATTTACAGACTGCTAAGCATATTTTTCGTTATCTTGCTGATACCACCTCACATGGGTTATTTCTGCAACAATAGTCATGTCTTCATCTCCGCACATATGCGGATGCTGACAGGGCAGGATGCTTTGACATACATCATTCCCCCTCATGCTTTGTTTATTTCTTGGTCAGAATAAAATATCACGTCATGCCAAGATCTAGCATAGAGGTCGAATATCACTTACTCGTGGACTGTGTTGTGGAACTTACATGGTTGCAACAACTTTGTAAGGAACACGGGATCACTCTATCGCGAACTCCACAGTTTATTACGAAATATTTTGTCTATTTGTCTTGCTCTTAACCTGATATTTCATGCTTGATCCAAACACATTGAACTAGATGCTCATTTCGTGGGAGAACATGTTATCTTGGGTCGTCTTCAGATTTAAATATTTACCTACTGAAGATCAAAATTAAGTATATCTTTACAAAGGGATTACCCAGTTCTCATCATGCGCACTAATCAAAAAGTTGTTTCACTTACTTCAGATTGAGGGGATATTAAACGATAACATATATGGATATTATTTAATATTATATTTTTAATATATTGTTGACACACATTGTGTATTCGATAATATATTCTTATTGAGCTTCATATATGAATACTATTCAACGATATAATTTTAATATATTATTGACACATTTTATATATTAGCTTTTCTACGTATTAACCTTTTGTGTATTTATATAATGTGTAAGAATGATCAATATCCGTATGATTATTTGAAACACAACCTCTAGTCTTTACAAATTATTTCATTAGGGACGAAACTGAGATCGCTGATTAATTAACGGAGGAAAGGATAAACACCTCTTAATTATCTTGCGTGTTTGATGAATGAATAACAATTGTTGTTGTTTCATTTATTTATTTATTCTTTCTTAATATTTATATATTATGATATACAACTCGAATCTTCTTTTGGCATGTGCATCCGCGGTGGATCCATCATTAATGTGAAGTTCATTTTCGATGGCCACGAAGAAAGATATTGGGTTGGGAGGAGTACATTTTCACACCTAATAATAACGCAAACCTTCTTCATAAAACTCGTGAAAAGGGAGGGAGGGATAGCTGGAAAGTCAAAAATAATTTATTTTCAGCGAAGACTGCATTTGGTCGAAAATGACCATTACAACAATAAATAATGAGATAGACTTATATAAAAAAGATAAATATTAAGAAGCAAAATATGATCAAAATGAAACTATAAACGCACACATAGTGATTAGGGTAAATAGTTTGGATACACTTATATATTTACCTTATATCATTACTTGTAAATAGTCGGGTTGTTTAAGAATGCAGCCCCAATCGGGCGGTAAATTCTGTCCAAGGCTAAATACGGGTGAGAGACGGATAGCAAACAAGTACCGCGAGGGAAAGATGAAAATGACTTTGAAAAGAGAGTCAAAAAGTGCTTGAAATTGTCGGGAGGGAAGCGAATGGGGGTCGGCGATGCGCCCAGGTCGGATGTGGAACGGTGATGAGCCGGTCTACCGATCGATTTAGGTCGTGGACCGATGCAGATTGCGGCGGCGGCCCAAGCCCGAGCCTTTGATACGCTCGCGAAAACGTCGGCGCTGCGATCGTGGTAGGCAGCGCGCGCCGCTCGGTGTGCTTCGGCGCCTGTCGGGTTCGAGTGTGAGCATGCTTGTCGGGATCCGAAAATGCGGTATTCGATTACCGATGGGGTCCCGATCAAAATCGAGTAGCTTAATGGCGTGTGAGGACCAAGAGTAACGGTGCCATGACAGAAATTGAGACAAATTGTTAAAAAAAGTTGATGAACAATGGTGAGAAATATTTGAAGAGCTGGAGGTTGATAAAAAATCGGGGAATTAAGATGTAAAACGGTGTTTTTAGAATAAATTAGTGCAAATCGCTTTACGGCAATGAGTTGCATAAAATTCGAAAAGTGATGCGGTTTCAAAAAACAATCGTAAAAAACAATCAAGTAATTGAGTTATAGATAGGAATTGTGTGGGTTAATTGATGGTAATTAGGTAAATTTTTATTATGTATTAAATAATACCATGGTTATAGAATGTATTAGTTAATACACAATTAACACTAGAAATGTGTATTAGCTAATACATAGGTATTAATTAGTACCACCTATTATTTCTAATCAAACATTGTATTAGTTAATACATGTATTAACTAATACTAATACATAGTTAATACTTTAATCAAACACTGGGTTGAGTGTGTTATTCCGTCCATTTTTCTCGTTAAATATTATTTACTTTTTTTTTTTTATCAAAATGACTATTCAATCCAAAAAATAGTGATTGAAATTTAATTTAGTATTGAAGATTAATAGAAGGACAAAATTATCATTTTGACATATTTAATAGAAAAAATTAGGGTTGGGCATGAACTGGTTCGGGGTCGAACCGGTTCAAAACCGAATCTTCACAACTTTTTAAAACAGATACGGTTTACCGCTCCAGTTTACCGCTCCAGTTTTTGGCCGCTCCATATTTTGAACGATTTACCGAACCTTATATGAACCGGTTCATAACCGGTTCGGTCGAACCACTTTATTTATTAAAAAAAAAATCAAGACCTGAACATTTGAGTGAACATAGCTACAGACAGAGTACAGAGCAAGCAATCCATCCATCCAACAATAAAGTTCAATCAATAGTAATAGGCAATCAACAAATCAACCCGTCTTCAACCCATTTGAATCAAGCACATCAAACCACTAACTACCTCTCCTTATTGTTACAAAGAGTGTGACTACCTGCCTTATGTTTCAGCTGCTGATTTCTCTTCTCAGGTAGGTGGCATTTGAAAACTGGGAAATTTATCAATTGTAGTTTTACCATTTTAAGCTGATAATTTCTCATCCTTTCATTTGTATGGATGAAGTAACAGTTTTGAAAGCAAAGTGAATCTCATTTCTCTCCAACCCATATAGATTTGTATGGTTCTATTTCTCTTGTTTTTTTTTCCTATGAATCATTCCATCCAATATCCACTACTGATTTCCTGATTGTGTTGCTGTAGACAATCACCAAGCCATCATCCGATTGTTATGATGTCTTGAGGACATTGAGGATGAGTGTATGTGGGTTATTGATGATCAGACCTTGCCATATTTCTGGTTCGGTTTCTACAGCGACAGCTACTATGTAGAGCTTGAGAAGAGAATCTTACTACTAATGGGAGATGAGGATGAATGGAGACGGCGAGCATGAATGGAGACGGCGACGAGCAAGATAGAGACGACGACGAGCAAGATGGAGACGGCGACGAGCAAGATGGAGACGGCGACGAGCAAGATGGAGACGGCGACGAGCAAGATGAAGACGGCGAGCATGAATGGGAGCCTCCACTGTTGCGCCTCCACTTCTGGTCCACTGCGCCTCTAATCTACCTGCTGCGCCTCCAACTCTGAGTGATTGAAGAATGAAGACTGAATTAGGTTCCTTAGTGAAGGCTTAGGTTTAGTGAAGACTCTGAAGTGAAGGCTTCGGTTTAGGGTTCTGGTTCATACTAAATTAATGTTCAAACCATCCGGTCTGGTAAATATGGTCTGGTTTACTAGTTTATGAGTATATTAAAACCGGTATAAAAAGTGGTGCGGTTTACCATTTTCGAACCGGTTTTTTGTACCTATTTTGAACCACTCCATATTTTAACAAAAAACCTGTTTGGTTTGCGAACCGGTTCAAAACCGGTACAGTTCAGGTACAGTTCGGCCGAATCAGTATTTTATGCCCAGCCCTAGAAAAAATGGACGAAACAATAATAGTGATGCAAATAATATATTCTGGATGTATTAATATTATATACCTTAATAAGTAACTAGGGAGTAATAATTAATATAATTTTTGACATGAAATTATTAGACGATAGGTAAAGATCTTCATTTATACGTATATAAATTTGACCTTATCACATCTCATGTCTAAGCAACTCTTATACGTTTTCTGATTTGCAAATAGTATAAACACAATTAAGTATATTTATCTAATATTTAGATTTATTTTACTAGTTATTTTTGAATCACTTACAATTTTAAAACTTGATTCTAAAATTAAATTATCGATATTTTAAATTTCATATCGTGTTATTTTGTATTATTTCGTGTCGGTTAACACAATTTTTGTTATATATATATTCAAAAACTTAATCGTGTTTTACCGTGCATGTTATGTATAATATATGAATGAATCATTTTGTGTTCGTATTTAAAGTTTGACACTATATTTAAAATCAATATAGATTTACACACTACACTAGTAGATTAATGCCACCATCAGTAATTAAAAAAATTCACCAAAATATACACCAATTATTAATCATATACCAAAATATCATTGGTTTACAAATAATACTAATCTAAGCCACCCGCGAATGAGAGTTGCGGGTACAATTTATTTTACAGTCAGTTTCACTCACGACTCCCATTCGTGGGTGAATTTGTACTATTAGTTCCACCCGCGAATGGCAGTCGCGGGTGGAGCTGATGTCATACTAGTTTTTTTTTCTAGGTCGACATGGAAAGTGATGTGCCAAGTTTATTAATTCTATTATTAACACTTAAAAAAATTCATTCTTAAAATTTATATTTTGAAACAATCTCAACTACAATGTGTCAGTTTACCTAATAAATGATAATAACAAATCAATTATAGATTTTTTTTCCAAAATTATTACTTCTAATATAAGACTTTAATTCAAAATAATTAAGCCTCTATTTTTAATTTATTTAAGGAGTAGTTAATTTTAAATATTTGTTAAATTAAAAAAATAACTAATTGTTTAAATTCGCAAAGTTAGTTAGCAATTAATATTTAAAATATATTTATATGAAACTACACACTAACTAAGTATGTAATATAAGTAATATGTATTTGTTAGTATTATGTTTTTAGAAATAAATTAAATATAATAAAGTTGTTATTACGAAACACACATCTAGAGAAAAATAAAATAGTTTGGAACTAACGGTGCAGTAATTAACCCAATAATCATAATCAAAAGCACGAGCAGCATCTGATCGGTCGCAGTAATCATCACCGACAGACAAAACAATTAATTAAAGATAGAAATCCAATAATTGAGCTTCACTAACAAGACAGTGTTCTTTTTATTAAAAACGACAGAATCTGGCAACAGTAGCAACTAGCAAGAGCTTCACTTCTTCAGGGATCCAATCCAATCAAACTCCAACCCTTTTATTTTCATGGAGGACACCGACAGTATTAATTACATATCATCTCCCCAAATATCACGCTCTGCTTTTTTCTACATCAAACAATAATAAACTCAAAATTCTTTTGACCTGGATTCATTTTTTAGTAATAAAATATCATCACAAGAGAATTTCGAATCTTCTCCTCCTAATGAACTGTAAAAAACATAGACAAGTAAATTAAATTACGGACCCAGCATTTTGCAGGCAGGAAACAACTCACAGCGCCGCACCTTCTTTGGCTAGACGCTGTCGCAAGATCGGAGATTGAATAGGGAGGAAGGGGAAGATCTGTTGTATGATCTCATCAGTTGGATTCCCCGGCGCTGGCGATGGAATCTGTTCTCTTTGGGGCCTTGGTTTCGATGCCGTAGTATTGGACGTACCACTTGACGAACTTGCGGAGACCGCTGGACAGGTCGGTCGTGGGCTTGTAGCCGAAATCGTGGTACGCAAGGCTGACGTTGGCGTGGGTGTACGGTACGTCGCCATTCCGAGGCATCGTGATGACGTGCTTCTTGGCCTTGGTTGCGAGCAGTGCTTCCAGGACTGACACAAGACGCCCCACAGGCACCGGAGATGTGTTTCCGAGGTTGTAGATTCGAAGCTGAGCTGGGCCACGCTTCTTGCCGCCGCTACCGGTGCTTTTCTCAGCCGTGTCCAGAGCGCCGAGGCACCCTTTCACGATATCGTCGATGAAGGTGAAGTCACGCGCAACCTCCTTGTTGTCAGAGGTCTTGTAGATGTCGATGGGCTTGCCCTGGAGGATGTCTTTGGTAAAGAAGAAGTAGGCCATGTCGGGGCGGCCCCAGGGTCCGTAGACAGTGAAGAATCGAAGTCCGGTGAGGGAGAGACCGTAGATGTGGTTGTAGGTGTGAGCGATCTCCTCGCCGGCCTTCTTGGTGGCTGCGTAGAGGCTTGCGGGCTGGTCAGTGCGGTGGGACTCGGAGAAGGGATTATCAGTGTTGAGGCCGTAGACGGAGGAGGAGGAGGCCCAGACGATGGACGGCTGAGGGTTCACAGCCTTGGCTACCTCCAGGAGGTTGACAAACCCGGCGATGTTGGATGCCACGTAGGACTGCGGATTCTGCATCGCGTACCGCACCCCCGCCTGAGCTGCCAGATGCAGCACGTGCGTGAACGGCACCACGTCGAACATCTTCGTTAACAGCGGGCCGTCGTTCAAGTCTCCTTCCACTATGAACACCTAATCATCCATCATAATAACGAATTAATTAATGAACATAAATAGTAAAATCCATGATAATGATGAATATTCATTTACACTTCTAATAATTTCATTTTAAAATACATATATATACTTTGAATAGATTGTTTCTTCTTCTTTATATATTATTATATACTTACCTTGATCAGAAAATAACGAACCATGGACAGATTTAAAAGGTCTCAATAGGTCTCTGTTTTCCACCAAGAAAGCAACCCACACGCGTCATAAAAAATTAATGAACAGATTTTTTAGCACTGAAAATGCTCCCCCGACATTCGTTACTGATGACTACTACGACAGGCTAAGTGATCCATCGTTATGATTCTATCGCCAAACAGGATTCCGCATGATCTTACTAAAATCAATGATGACTTTGAAACAGCATTCTTTTGTTGTTACCTGATGTTTGGTTAGGAGGTGTTGTCGGTCGCGCTTGAGGGTTGGGTCATAGTAGGAGTTGAAGTTGTCGAGCCCCACGACGCCGTCGCCTCGCTTCTTCAGGGCGAGGGAGCAGTGCATACCGACAAAACCACCGGCTCCTGTGACGAGGACAGAGAATCCATTAGGTCGGCGCGGTGTGGCTGAGTGTCGTACCTGCTTCTCCCATGCGGCGCCACCGACACTGGAAACAGGACTGAAACCGTAAGAAAGGAAGGATCGGCGTTGGGAGTGGAAGGATCCGACAGAGGAGGAGGAGGAGGAGGAGAGGGGAGGGTAGTTGATGGTGAAGAAGAAGACTAGGACGAGTGCGATGAGGAGAGTGGCGCGGAATAGGAGCTTGGAGGATGCGCTGAGGAGCTTAGTACTGTTGACTCTCCGGATGTAACTATGGTATCGTTCTACCTTGTACGATGTCTTGCTAGTGTCGGGGGGAGACGCCATGGTTCGAGAGAGGAGATCTGTCAAGAAAGAGAGAGAAAATAAGAAGAAGAGGTTCTTTTAGTAAGAGCCCCTAAATACAAGGTCGTGAAGATATCAGAATATAAAGGGAAAGACAAGCAATCTCAAGCAGGAGAGAGAATGGTGGACCAGACATGAGAGCTAGTAATGGGGTGGTGCTTTGTTGGAGACCACTTTCTGACGGTCTTGAACATAGATATCAGAATCGGACCAGACCGGAGGTCCGACCGAAAACAGAATCCATGTTCGGTTTAATTCAATCAACAAATCGATTTTTATGGCGAACCTGATTAAACCGGTAAGAACATGACTGTTTTACAAAACTGGCTGAGTTTTTTAAAAACCGATCAATCGGATTCCGTTTCGTTTTTGTTTTTTTTAAAACCGATCAATCCGTTTTCTTCAATTTAAACCGATTTATTTTGGTATGTACAGCTGGTCCGAGAGCAAAAACCGATTAATCTTTACAACTGATTGGTCCGAGAGCGAAAACCGGTTGGTCCGAGTGTAAGAACAGTGATAGATTACCATATACTTTTTTGCAGTAATGGCAGAACGAAAGCACTCGAGGGAGAATATTGTGTGAAAGAGTAGGAATGGGCTGCGATGCAGCTTCCTTCATCATCTTCTCCATTTCCTTTGCATTCCCGATGAAGAGCTGTACAGTGGCCCTCTGATCCCTTGCTTTGCGAAGTGCTCCTCGATCCGCCGTGGGCTCCATCAGAGCTGGTTCACTACCTTCAACGCAAAAACCGCCACCAGGTAGAGGGCGGTGAGCTTGAGACACAGCATGAAGAAACAGAGAAGAGAGACACAGCTTGGCTTGGCTTTGTTTCTTGGCTTGTCTTTGTCTCTTGCTGTAGAGAGAGAAACAGAGAAGAGCCAGTTGGAGCCAGCAGAGCAAGTTCTCTTGCTTGGCTTGTCTTGTCTTTGTCTCTTGCTTGGCTTAATTTTTGTTTTTTAATTTATACATGGTGAACCGGGAGGTCCGATCGGGTTTGGTCCGATTCGGTTATGATAACACAGGTATTAAGGAAAGATTTATTTATTTATTATTATTATTAATGATCACATAGTCATATCTCATATCATTACATTTACCTAATTATAATTTGTAACGTGGTAGAATTGTTTTGGGTTGTGATTATTATATTATTTATCTAAAACAATTATCGTTTTTATTTTCTATTTTATTATATATATATATATATATATATATATATAATTAATTCTTCGTTTTATTTATCTCCAATATTCCTTCACAAATAGTTTATTTTTATTTCCTGGTGGGATTTTTTTCCTTCCAAATATTATTGAATAGAAGCATGGTAAATCGAGAGTTTGATGAATCTCACACATTCTAGCATACTGTTGCGTTGTGATGTCTTTGCCGTCAGTAGCCCTTGCTATTTTAAAGTTGATAATGGTTAGAGTAGGGTACATGTATGACAAATATCATAATTATATTATATTTTAAAATTGCATAATATAACTATTACGATTACAATTTTCAATAGCATAACCATATCAATAACCATAGTTATTAATAACAGTTTTAACTGTATACTCATATTTATTACCACATGTAAAATCTAATGAAACATTATAAGTATTATCTTAATAAATACATAAAATTAAGGTACAAACAATAAAAAATATTCAACATTAATATCATTCAATATTAGCACCAGTTAATATTCAACATTAATATCATGGGACCGCTTTATGGGTGTCAGCTTACCCTTAATGTGGGCTGACCCAGTTATGAATGATTTGAGTTTTACTCCTCTGAAATGTTATTGGGACTTTGAGGCCTTATCCCATATTGGGTCATAACTATCGATCCCCAACATTTCCCCCCGAAGCTTGAGTGAAGCTTCTTCGATCGAGCTTGATCTTGTGATAGAGGGTTTGAGATAGTGACTTATTGATTGGACATTTGATGTCTTTGATTAATATTTGAGCCTTTTGATGCTCCGTATCCTTTGGAGAACAGTTTTGGTTGCTAGAGTTTTTCGAATGTTGATCTCTTACTCTATTAGGCGAACGCTTTGGGTTGCTAGGGTTTATGGATGCTCATTCGCTTCTCTTTGGGCGAACGCTACTGTTGCTAGGGTCTTAGGAGGGGCTTGTTCTAGCTCTTTGGCGAGCACCCTTAGCTGTAAGGTCTTGAGCATTTAATGAATGCATTATTTGGGGAGAGGTCGAAAGGACGCCTGATGCATACTCGTCTCTTTGATTTCCTTAATACTAGGTAGTTTGACAGTTTTCCGTACTGTTTCGACCACTTGTCTCCTCGATGTAACCCTTTAGGTTCTGACATTGCTTTGATTTTGCCTTATAGGAGGTGTAATCATTGTCTGATTTTTCTGGATATAACCGTTTGGTTTCCCCATTTTTGGCTATAAAAAGTCAACCTTTGTCACTTAGCACATTTCGCGTCCAAGCTTTCTTATTTTCAGAGTTCAAGTGCTCCTTTATGTGCCTTAATCATCTATTTAAGCTTTTCTCTTAAACTTTTTCCTCATGGTAAAAATCTTCTTTTTACTATCATCGATGACAACAAGAATCAGACTTCCAAAAAGGGTTCGTCTTCTAAACCTTCCCCTACCTATTCTACGTCTAGGCAGAATGCTACTGCTAGGGATTTCAATGCCCCTATTTCCATCAGGGATGTTTCTATCCCGGTGAAGGACCAAAGGGCCTCTTTGCCAAAATCAGCCTCTAGAAGCCCAGCCGTCGCATCGATAGTGGTGGACGAGCCTGAGACCAATGTTCCAGTCTTTTCTCCGACAGGTAGTCTTTTGTCTTTTCTTTTTAGGCGCTAAAGTTCCCTTCTTTTTGTTATTTTAGTATTGTTCTTGCCTTGCCATGATGTTTTTCTTAGATATTAAACCCAATGAGTTGAGGCCAGCTCAGTTCAAGGTCGTGGTCACCTTGACGGGTTTAGGAGAAGCAGATGCACCTAGGTATCCGAGACTAGAGATGCATTACCTGCGTGAAGGAGAGATTTACGTCTATGCGACCCAGATTGATGTTGGGTTGCGTTTTCCTCTTTGCGACGACATGAAGGCTCTCTGTTGCTATTACGGGATAGGTCCTACGCAACTAGTACCCAACGCCATCTGGATGTGGGTTGTGTTCAAATTTATATATTTACGTCAGGTATGGACGTATTCACTTTCTTTCTTCCGATGTTTCTATCGGTTGGCTGCCGGGGCTAACCACATTCATTACTTCCAAACTCGTTGGCCGAAGTTTGAGGAATGCAGGAGCCATGCATGGAACTGGAATGTTCACTTTAGACTGGCCGACGATTTCCGGGCCACTAACTCAAACTGCAAGAAATATTATTTCTTCTGTAAGGGTGGTGTTCCTTGGGAGCTTTCTCAGCCGGAGCGGGATATTCCTCTAAGTTTTGGTGAGCTACAGGGGAGTGACTGGAATGCCATTGATGACTTTTTTGCAGAGGCTTCAGAGTCCATGCTTAGGCTGGCTGGCTGGCATTCAACACTCTGCGCAAGTTTATATTGATTGGATAATTTTCCGTCTTTTTCCTTTTATGGCTTTTGTGTTGTAGGCACTCAGGGACCTAAACTTCTCAGTCTCTTTTCCAAGCAGGCTAAGCCAGGGTTGTCTGCTGCCCAACCAACCTTGAGTCCACCTCCTCCTCCTTCTAGGCGCGCGAGCAAGCGTAGGACTGAGGATGAACATTATGGGGTTGCTTATGGCGATCGCCCAAGAGGAATTATTCAGGATATGACCTATATTTTTTCTTTTAATTTGTATTTAGGTTTAATACATTTTTTTTATCGTTTTCAGAGAACGTCACAGCTGAGGTGACTTCTGCTTCTGCTCCAACTAAGAGGGCGAGGAGTTCTGGCGAGGAACACCCTGCTGTTGTCGGCGAATATTTTGCTCCTCGGAGCGAGGCTCCTGCCCCCGGGCAGGTTAATGCTCCTTCTTCCGATCATGCTGCTCCCAACCCTTCCAGGGGAGCTGGTGCTCGGAAAAGGGTCCTGACCCGGGGCGCCAAGACGGGCACTTCAAAGACCCCCTTATTTGGGATTACTCTCCTTTGGTGTCTCTTTACCAGCCGCCGAAGGGGAAGGATCTGAGGGTTCTCTGGGACCCTTGCCACAGTCTCCGGAATGTCGAGATTTCTCATAAGACGATGTTGCGGGGTAACCCATTGGTGTTGCGGGGTAACCCATTGGGGTCTCCACAGTCTCTGGGACCCTTGCCACTTTTCTGAACCATCTATCTCAACTTCTGTCAGTTCTTCCATTGGTGTTGGCCGAGATTTGTCCTAATGAGGGTCAACCTTTGTCGCGATGGCGAGAGACTCCGTTTGGTTATTCCTGCGAAAGCAGTTCACATACCATTGTTGTGAGGACGACTGGTCACCTATAACTTCTCCAATCCCATTCAGTGTGGCGAACTTCATTTTTTGATGGACTGTGGAGGCCACGATCTTATTTGGATTAATGGTGGTCCTCCCCAGGATGACCTTATATGAGGCGTGTGCGTCGGCCACTATGAAGACGACCGACACCTCTATGCTCTTCCATCATTCGTGTAGGGTTACGGGCAGGGTTATGGCTCTCAGCAGATATGTTGTTCTCCCAGCAAAGCTGATGAATGGAAAATCGACTCGCTTGAGATTTCTTTTGGATTTGCCCATCTTTTCGAAAGCGTCCAGGAATAGAATGTTTCTCGAACTTCCTCCATCGATTATAATTCTTTTCAAATTGCATTATGCGGCGTCTGTTGTGATGACTAGAGCATCATTGTACAGAGTTCTGACACGTGTCAGGTCTTCTTCAGAGAATGAGATGAGGATATCTTCTTTAGGACGATGTCTCTTTCTCAGCTGTGCAACTGTGGTGATTTGTGTGGCACATATTTCTCTTGCATTCGACCCCTCGCCTCCAGCTCCAAACCCTCCGGCGATTAGGTTTATTACCCTTTTGCCCTAGGATGGACCATATTGTTCTTGGGGAACAGGAGAACGGATTCTACGTGGAACCAAATAACTGCACTCCCTTCATGCCACAAACTCCTTCAGCAGACCTCTCTGGATTAGTTTCTTGATGTCGCGCTTGAGAATGTGGCAATCATTGGTCTTGTGGACTTTTGCTTTATGATAGCGACAGTAGCACTCTGAATCTTTACCATGGGCTGAGCATTCTCTCGAGCATTGGGGGGCTTGCTAAGGACATTTTTTCCATCCCAACTAGTATCGTCGAGATCTGCCTATTTAAAGGCGTGAAATACTCGGGAACCTCTCGATGGCTTGGTTCACGAGCTTCGAATCTAGGCTTCACGACACCTTGCATGTCATTCTTTTCATTTTTTCCATCGCTTCGGGGCTTTGGAATGGCCCTTGGCGAGGTTGATACCAAGAAATTAGCTTCAGAGTTTGCCCTCTCCCGGTCTATAAAACCTTTCGCCCTTGCCAGCTCCTCCAGTGTCTTTATTTATTGAACATGGTAGTTGTTGCACAGTTTTCTCGAGGCTTTGTTAGCCACATCCAACCCTCTGTAAAACGCTCAAATGATCTCTCCATCCGTGACTCGGCGATCAATCTATGTGACGTCTTTATGAAAACGACCATAAAAGTCAGATAAGGTCACTCCTGGTTGTTGCTTAACAACATCTAAGGCGACCACACTTTCAGCAACTGACGCTTGCCCATATATCGCTCTAGGAACTTGTTGTTTAATTGAGACCATGAACCCATTGATCCTGCAGGGAGACGGAAGAACCAATACGACGTCGAACCCGAAAAGTTTGACGGAAATAGAAAGGCTAAGTGGTCATCATCATCCGACTTACCCAAAAGAGAGGCTTCAAGCCTGTTGATCTGGAGCACAGATTCTCCTCCGCCACTGTATTGGGGGATGAGTCTTGCCACCACATCCTTTAGTATCCTGACTTCTATAGGGGCAATGGTGAATGGATGGGAGGATTGTTCTCGAATGGGACATGACGGCTCCACGTTGTTTCTTTATCTTTTTGTTGATGTGCTCTTCAACTTGGCCAAGAGTAAATTGAGCCTGTTGTTCTCCGGTTGGTGAAGCACTCGACGAATTGACAGAGTGGGTGAATGTCGGCGCTTCAGTTAAGACCAGAGGCATGGACTGATGTCCAGAGGTCATCTCTTGGTCTTCTTCAGGAGCAGTGGCACGCAAATTTCCAGTTTCTGCTTCTAGTGGCCCCCCTGGACGAGGATCTTCATTAGGAGAAGGGGATTGTCTGCGGGCCTGTCTTATGATAGTTTCCAAGAAGGATAGCATCTCCGCGGTGATCTGAATGGTTTGCCCAACCACTTGAATGGGTGGTCGAATTGGAATCGCAGTGGGAGGTGGAATCAGAGCTAGTCTCAATTTGCCAATGTGTTCCTGTTCTGATCTCGGAAGGATGACATTGAGTACTGCTTGACTAGCAGGTTCTTACTTATGGAGCAGTGAAGCGGCGGTGGACTCTGAGCTATCTTGACATTGCTCGTTAGCTTGTTTCTGGCGATTCAGGTTAGAGCAAGTCTGCATAACTGTTTGCCCGTTTCCCACAGACGGCGTCAAATGTTGTGTCAGAATTTCCCAGGTGCAGACTAGATACTGATTTGGCAATGATTTGAATGCCAATTGGTTGATGATAGCAAGCTTTCGTCGGAGCTTCGATGAACCTGCAAAAAGGGCAGCGTAACAGAGGGTGTTCCTCTATGTCCCACTCTGATGCTTAAATGAGTATACTATGTGTATGAACTCAAAACGTAATGTAACGCATGTAAAACAATAGTATTTATAGGGATGGAAGACCAAACCGTTTTGGATAACCGAATATATCTGTAAATATTGTGCCATTGTAGATAAGGATAACATATATTACGGTTATCACGTAATATTGCAGTTGTCTTATGTAATCTTTGTAGAATATGTGCACGAGATACACGAGACATCGTGTCTATATATTCGGCGTCGATTGTGGGACCAGAATTGAGTGGTTTGACTCTCTTGGCGAGCGCTCCCATGACAAGCAGTAGTAGGCTTTGGCCTTGGCCGATGACGACCTGTAGGGACATTGGCGACCACTTTAGTTTCAGGTTTGGTACTGGACCGCTTTATGGGTGTCAGCTTACCCTTAATGTGGGTCGGCCCAGTTCTGAATGATTTGAGTTTTACCCCTCTGAAAAGTTATTGGGTCTTTGAGGCCTTATCGATACCCAACACTATAGAAGTATGGTTTTCAAAATCGGATCAGATAACGAATCGGTAAGAGAAGATTGACTCCCAGTTCAGTCGGCTCAACCGCCATCAATTAGACTAACGAGTTTGTTCTTATGATTGATATATTATTATATTAAAACAATTTTATATTGTACAAAAGCAATGGAAAAAAATGCACAAGGTCAAAACGCCCCTTCTTCCTACACGCACCAACACCTCCTCATTTTTCCATTTCTTTCTTTTCCCCCACCACAACTCCTCTTTCCTTCGCCTTCTTTCTTCACCACCACCTCCTTTCTTCAAGAAAAAATCCAACAAATTTTGTTTGAAGGCAGGAGAATGTACGAAAAAGAAACAAGGAATAGATCCAACCTCAAATGTAGCACTGAACCTTGAAGTCAACTCAAATACGTATGCATTAAGGGCGACGTGTCTAGAAGCGATGCCACAATATTCACAAAATATTTAACAGTTGTACCTTAAGGAAACCGAAGCCCGACACCTATCTAAACCAGGGACATCATCGACTCATACCCACAAGGATGACATATAGAATAAGAGGCAACAACGTCTAAGTTCATGGGAACTAGGTACCTCGGGCAATGAGTGTCGTTCATGGTCTAGTTATACATACCCACATATTTTTTGTTAGACATAAAAAGGTTGGATTTGAGATCTAAGGTGTTGAGAATGAAGATTTTTTCAGGACACCATCACCACTCATCAGATTGGGCAAGCCACTCAACAAGTGGATAAGCCACTCATCAGTGGGCAAGCTACTAATTATCAGTGGGTAAGGCACTAAGCAGAGTAGGGAAGACACTCAACAAAGTGGTTAGCCCAACCATTGAAGATTGCCATCTTTTCTGGTCTATAAGAAGCCAACAATGCTGAAAGAAGAAATAACCACAAACCACAAGAAAGAGAGAAGTAAGAATCGGTTGTTGGTGTCTTGAGTGTGGGAGAAAATACTGTTATACTGTGAGCCAAAAATACGGAGTGAGTATTTTAGAGTGCAAGCGATACATATTGTGTGATACAATTTGTAACACTATTTGTCTATAGTGAAAGTGTGGGTGTGAGCCGTGGACGTAGCCAAATTGGTGAACCACGTAAATTTCTGTGTCGTTTGCATTTCTCTTAATCCATCTATTCCCAAGGTCCTGCAAGGTGGAAATTAACAGCAGCTAATATCCCAACAATTGGTATCAGAACCTTCGGTTGGCAAATCAAAGGCAAGGAAGACGTGTACGAAAATTATTCTGCGAAATAAGTTTCGTATTCATCCTATCTGTTCGAGTGAGAGCAATGGCGTTAGAGAAGTAGTCCAAGTTTTCTCATTTTGATGGAACAAATTTTGGATCCTGGAAGATGCAAATAGAAGACAGACTATACCAGAAGGATCTTTATTTACCTTTGGGTAAGAAACCAGAGGAAATGAAAGGGTGGTGCTGGATCGGAAAGTTCTTGGGCACATACGACTATCACTGTCAAAATCAGTGGCCTACAACATCAAGAATGAAAAGACAACCGCATCTCTCATGGCGGCCCTTTCCAGTATATACGAATAGCCTTCTGCAGCAAATAAAATTCATCTGATAAAGAAGTTGTTCAACATGACGATGTCAGAAAAAACACCATTCAGAGAGCATCTCAGCAAGTTCAAAAAATGTGACAGAAGAGCTAAAAGTAGTGGGCATGACGTTCACTGAAGAGATACGTGCATGTCTAATTCTTGGGCAGTTGCCCAATAGTTGGAAAGGCACAGTCACTGCAATCAGCGAATCTGCAGGGAAAAAGAAAACACTGAAGTTTGATGAGGTGGTCAACATCATTATGACTGAAGAAATTCGAAATTAGTCGAAAGGCGCTTCTAGCTCAGGGTTAGCTTTGAACGTATAAAGCAAAGGAATATATTCAAACAAGAATGGAGGGGGCAATAAGTCCAAGTCCAAGAATGGGAGGTCACAATCTCAAAATCCCAAAAATTCCAACAATCAGAACTAGAAGGTGATCGAGTGTTGGAACTGCGAGAAGATTAGGCACTACAAGAATTAGTGTAGATCCCCGAAGAAAGAGAAGGAAGGAAAGACTGAAGCAAATATCGCAGCTGAAGAGGTAGGCGATGTTTTGGTATGCTCTTTGGAGAGCAAGTTGGAGTCATGGGTGCTTGACTCGGGAGCTTCCTTTCATGCAACCTCCAATAGAGAACTCTTAATGAGTTATTCACCTGGTAATCATGGCAAGGTATATCTTGGTGATAATTAAACTTGCGATGTGGTGGGCAAGGGTGATGTGCAGATCAAGTTAAGTGGATCTGTGTGGAAGTTAAGGGATGTGAGACACATTCCTGACTTGAGAAAGAATTTGATCTCGGTGGGGCAGCTCGCAACGGAATGTTATTTCACAACCTTCAATGGCGATACTTGGAAGGTTTCTAAAGGTGCGATAACAGTCGCTCGTGGCCAGAAGAGTGGTACACTCTATACGACTACGAACACTGGTGGGTCAATTGCAGTTACAGACAGCAAAGATGGTCACAATTTATGGCACCAGAGACTTGGTCACATGAGTGCCAAGGGTCTCAAGATATTTTATTCCAAGGGAAGAATACCAGACTTAAAGTCAGTTGACACTGACTTGTGTGAAACCTGCATCTTTGGGAAGCAGAAAAGAGGTAGCTCCATTAAGAGTGACAGAGTATCAAAGCAAGAAAAGCTTGAGCTAGTTCACACGAATGTCTAGGGTCCAACCACTGTCTCATCCATTGGCGGAAAGTCATATTTCGTGACTTTCATTGACGACCATTCCAGAAAGGTATGAGTTTATTTCTTAAGACATAAATCTGAAGTATTCGAAATTCTCTATATATGGAAAGCCATGGTAGAAAATGAGTCAGGTTTAAAGATCAAAACATTAAGATCTGACAATGGTGGCGAGTATGATGACATGGAGTTCATGAAGTTCTCTTTTGAGAATGGCATAAGACTAGCAAGGACTGTCCCAGGGACACCACAACAAAATGGTGTAGCAGAACAGATGAACCGGACATTGACTGAGAGAGCAAGAAGCATGCGTATACATGCAGGACTGCCCAAGCAGTTCTGGGCAAAGGCAGACAATACAGCAGCTTACTTGATCAACCGTGGACCATCAGTTCCGCTAGATTTCAGAATACCAGAAGAGGTATGAAGCGAAAAAGAGGTAAAAATTTCTCATTTGAAAGTTTTTGGTTGTGTATCATATGTGCATATTAGTGATCAGGCTAGGGGAAAGCTTGACTCCAAGTCACTAAAATGCACCTTTATCGGATATGGTGGAGATAAGCTTGGGTACAAGTTCTGGGATGACCATACCAAGAAGGTGATCAGAAGTCGAGACGTGGTATTCAATGAAAAGGTGATGTACAAGGGTAGAAATACACTACAACCTAGTAGTGTAGCACATAGCGATCCTATGTACGTTGATCCAGATGATATCCCAGACAGAAGTATAGTGCAACAAGCAGTTGAGAGTCCTCAGTTAGAGGAAAAGACACCACAGAGCAACACACAACAAACTGATCAACCACAGTCTTCATCTTCTTCATATCCAGTATTGAGGATATCTTCACGACGTCCTATACCAAATAGAAAGTACATGAATTATTTGCTGCTCACTGATGCAGGAGAACCTGAATGCTATGATGAAGCATGTCAAGGAGAATTTTCTCATGGTTAACCAGACATGGGAGCTAGTTGAGTTACCCATGGGAAAGAAGTCATTACACAACAAGTGGGTGTATTGAGTCAAGGAGGAACATGACGGTTCCAAAAGGTACAAGGCGGGACTTGTAACCAAGGGCTTTCAAAACTGCTTTCCTCCATGGTGATCTCGAGAAGGAGATATACATGGAGTATTCGGAGGGTTCCTTAGAAAATGGCAAGGAAAAACTCGTGTGCAAACTGCGGAAGAGCTTATATGGATTGAAACAGGCTCCAAGGCAGTGGTCCAAAAATTTTGATGGTTTTATGCAAACGAATGGCTATTTCATATGCAATGCTGACCATTGTCGTTGCTTCAAAAGGTTTGAGTCCAACTATATTATTTTGCTACTTTATGTCGATGACATGTTGGCGGCAGGTTCAGATATGGGTGAAATCAAAAATTTGAAGAAGCAATTGTCGAGTGAGTTTGAGATGGACTTGGATGCAGCAAATCAGATTCTTGGGATGAGAATAATAGAGACGAGCCAAAGGGTACTTTGGAGTTATCTTAGGCGAAGTACATTGGGCGTGTTCTCAAAAGGTTCGGCATGTGTGACACTAAGGCAGTCAACACACCATTGGCTAGTCATTTTCGACTATCCAAGGTGCAGTCACCCAAGACGGAAGAAGAAAGGAACTTCATGGCTAAGGTTCCATATGCCTCAGCTATTGGAAGTCTCATGTATGTCATGGTTTGCGGAAGACCGGATATTGCTGATGCAGTGTGAGTGGTGGGCAGGTTCATGACTAATCCTGGAAGGCAACACCGGGAAGCGGTCAAGTGGATACTAAGGTATCTAAGAGGCACTACCGATAACTGCATGTGTTTCAGAAGAAATGAGTTGAGACTACAAGGGTTTGTAGACTCAGATTTTGCTGGTGAGGTAGACAACAAGAGGAGTACTACCGACTATGTATTCACAGTGGGGACTACTGCAGTCAGTTGGATTTCGCAGATACAGAAGATAGTAGTGTTATCAACCACAGAGGCGGAATACATAGCAGTCACTGAGGCAAGCAAAGAGATGATATCGTTACAAGGTTTGTTAGCAGAATTGGGTCTAAGACAGGTGAAGAATGTTTTGCATAGTGACAGTTAGAGTGCGATACATCTGGCAAATAACTCTGCATTTCATTCAAGAACCAAGCAGAGGATGAAGTTTTAACACTTGAGAAGATCCAAGGCAGCAAGAACCCACCTGACATGTTAACCAAGTCAGTCACCACGGAGAAACTGAAGCTATGCTCAGATTCAGTAGGTCTTTAACAGTAGAAGAGAAGTAAGCCTCACACCCAGTTCACTCATAGATGCAGGTGAAGTTAAAATCTTCAAGTGGGAGATTGTTGAGAATGAAGATTTTTTTGGGTCACCATCACCATTCATCAGAGTGGGCAAGCCACTCAACAAGTGGAGAAATCACTCATCAGTGGGAAAGCCACTCATCATCAGTGGGCAAGACACTTAGCAGAGTAGGGAAGACTCTCAGCAAAGTGGCAAGCCAAGCCACTGAAGATTGTCATCTTTTCTAGTCTATAAGAAGCCAACAATGCCGAAGGAAGAAATAACCACAAACCACAAGAAAGAGAGAAGCAAGAATCGATTGTTGGTGTCTTGAGTGTGGGAAAAAATAGTGTTGTATTGTGAGCCAAAAATACGGAGTGAGTATTTTAGAGTGCGAGCGATACATATTGTGTGATACAATTTGTAACACTATTTGTCTATAGTGAAAGTGTGGGTGTGAGCCGTGGACGTAGCCAAATTGGTGAACCACGTAAATTTCGGTGTTGTTTGCATTTTTTTTAATCGATCGAGTCCCAAGGTTCTTCAAGGTGAAAATTAGCAGCGACTAATATCCCAACATAAGGAACATATCTGTGACAACTTAGCCAACTGTGGACATCTGATTGAAGAGATGTAACAGATCTTGATTATTTTAAATGGTGTTAAAGGTCAATTTGATAGTGTGGCCTCAGTTATACATGCTAATAGAAATCCCTATGATCTAGCATCTAATATCTCTATGTTACTTGATGCTGAAGGTAGACAAAGAGATCTACTATTTGATTCATATCTATTCGCTGCTAATGTGGCTGTCAAAACCTTTGCTTAGAAATCAGTTGTTATTTCGATTGCTTCCGGATAACCATCACCCATTTTTAACTCTGGACAACACTCATCCATACCTTAGTCACGTCATGTGCAGAATACACAAGATTATCAGTCAAATGGTCATGCAGATTGTCATGGTAGAGGCAGAGGACTTGGTTATGGAAATAACATACCTCAGTATCAGTTGTGTGGCAAGTTTGGTTACCTCGTAGATCGTTGCTTTCAAAGATTCAATTTACTTTCAAGGTGTTACTATACAATCTTCTGATTCTATAAGTGCAAACTTAGCATCTATAAAATGGTATGAAAAGGAAGATGTGTCCTCTCCTGGTCCGCCTGTGAACTATACTGCTCAACCTGCCTCATCATTATCCAACATGTCTGCCAATCCTTACCCTGGTCCACTTCCAAGTCCTATGTTCCCTCCTATATACAATCCCTACATTTCTTCTACAACTCTTTCGTACCATGCCTTGCCCTACATGCCAACTATTTTCACCATGTTGTCTGTGCCACCTCTTGTTGTTGTTCCAACCATATCAGCATCTGAGCACTCTCTTCAGGCTAATCTTGTAATTGCCTCTGCTCAAGGATTAGATAAAGCATGGTATCCTGATTCCGGATCTAGAGCCAAAAATCACTAATCTCATGATACTCCTCCAGTGAATGGTACTCAGTCTTGTTCAGGATCATGTAAAATTCAAGTTGCTAATGGCAGTTTTTTGGACATAAACAACATTGGTACCTATGTGATCAACACATCCTCTAAACCTCTTATTTTACATAATATTTTGTATACTCCTCAAATTACTAAGAATTTGTTTTCTTCCTCACATTTTCATCAAGGGTAACCAATTTTATTTTGAGTGTTTCACTCTACACCCTGTGTGGTCTGTGATTCCCTTACCAATCAAGTGCTTCTTCAAGGCTCAGAATGTGGAGGCTTGTATAAACTTGACTTTAGTTTGTTCCATAATAATGCATTGCCTAAGATAGTGCATAGTAGTGTTTGTATTCCAAATCCCGGTGTTACTGAATTACCAACTTCTTATATGTCTTACTCCTTGAACCAACTGAAAGTGTCATATGTTGTTCTTCATCAGAGGTTGGGTTATCTTCCTTTTCAAACACTTTCTCTGAAGTGAAAAACAATAATATACTTATGTATGGTACTATACTAGTGTGTATTCCTTGTGCTATCGGGAAAAGTTGTAAACTTCCTTTTTCTGAATCACAATTTATTTACAATACACCTCTTGAACTTGTTGAAATGGATTTATGGGGTCCTACCCCTGTGTCATTGAATGGTAAGTTGTATTATCTTAGTTTGGTTGATGTTTGCACCAGGTATACTTGGATATACTTCCTACACAAAAATAGTGATGTTACCATGATATTTCCACAGTTTCACAAGTCTGCTGAAAATCAACTTGGTTATTCTATGAAAGCAGTCCAAACTCATAGTGATGGTGAGTTTAAGTCTCTTGCTTCTTATCTAACTTAGCATGGCATCAATCATAGACTCACTTGTCCATACACGTCTTAACAAAATGGTATTGTTGAATGAAAACACATAAACATTATTGAAATGGGACATACACTCATGAAACAAGCGTTTCTACCCATGCAATACTGGAGTGTTGCGTTCTCCACTTTTGTGTTTATGATTAATCGACTTTCTTCCAAATTTTGCGCAATATTTCTCCTCATGAGAAGTTGTTTCTTAAACCTTGAAACTATGATTTTCTTAGAGTGTTTGGGTGTCTATGCTTTCCTTTGCTTAGACCCTTTAACTACCATAAACTTGATTTTCATTTTGCTTCATGTGTTTTCTTAGGGTATTGCTCTAACCAGCATGGGTAGCGATGTCTTGATGCCTTAGGCCGTGTCTATGTGTCCAGGTATGTTAGATTTCATGAAACCGTGTTTGCTTTGTTAAGTCTCATGGTCCATTTATGCAATCTGCTACTGCGAAGAACACTGCTACCTCTCTTTCTTTCTTTCTACCATTTAATTCTTCTCTATGTACTCCCCCAAATTCAATGATCTCTCCTTCACTTGACATGTCATCTTCACCCTTGCAACATCCATCTACTGCTGATCAAACTACTATTTCTCCTGATCTACCTATTTCTCTTGATCCACCTCCTCCTACTCAGTCGGATAGTATCTCACCCGACTCTTCTCTTCCCACTACTTATTCTGGTCAGTTTTCTACCACTTAACCTCACTACTAAATATTTACTATTTACCGACGAATAATTATCGTCGGTAAAGGGTTTAAAATCCGTCGGTAAAAACTACATTCGTCGACAAAATGAAAATTTCGTCAGTAAAAATAACGTTGTTGAATGTCCCATCGGTCAAGATTTACCGACGAAATTCAGACCTTTGTTTTCGTGGACAAGTCTTATTTTTACCGACGAAAACTCTGTCGATAAATCCATGAATTCTATTGACTAAATTTGTTGACTTATTCAAATATCGTCGGTAAAAGTCGTGTTTTGCAAATGATATGTTTGGTCGGTAACAATTATTACCAACGAATTATGTTATTGTCGGTAATATCAATTACCGGCAAAAGTTTTGCGTAGATAAATATATTTCCCATCGACCTTTTTTTGTCGGTAAAATTATTAACCGACAAAAATGAAATGGCCGACAACATTTTTTGCCGACCAAAGCTGTTTAGTCGGAAATTGTATTTGGCTACGAAATATTTTTAGTCGGCATTGTAATTCGCCGACGATAGTTATTTCATTGGCAATTACTTTTACCGGCGAAATGTTTTATTCGTCAGTAAAAACTGTAGGCCATAATGTTTTTACCAACGGAATTTTTTTATGTCAGGGAAAACCATTTTCGACAGAATTATTTTCGTCGCCAATATTGTTTTTGCGACGAAATTACATTTCGTCGCCGTATGCAAAAGTAATATATCTGGATGACAAATCTGAATAAACAACAAACATCGAATCCATAACAAGAAATTACAACTTAGTTTAAAATACATAATTGTCTAACAGTATAAGATACAACCATAAATTACAACCATTACAACCACGATACACTCGCGACAATGCTTCTTTTTGAACAATAAGTTCAAGTTTTGTTAACTGACACAAAAATCCCGCATCTCACAATATTCTTAACCCTCTGCACTTGTAAAACAAAATGTATCAACAACCCAAACTGGAATAACATCCAACAACGAACGAAAAAAGACTAAAATTAAGCAAGTCTGGAAATTTACCTTATGTTTGTCTGAATCTATAGCTACTCTCGGAAAGGCACTTGATTTTGTTATTGCCAACATAATTTGCTCGTACTTCTTCTTGAGGTCTTCCATCACAATTTTGTCGTCTTGACGTTCCGCTTCACCTTCTTCTAGCCTTTGTGTTAATTCATCTATTTGGGCTACATCAGTTGGGTTTGACGCTTGACGTCTATTGCTTGTCTTCTTTGAATTACCATGCAATTGCTCAAATATTGCATCATTGTTGACAGAAGTCATGCTTCCCTCTTGTGTTCTACACGTCTCTTCTTCCACTTAAGACTGAGAATGTAACAACAATTGAGGTCAACCAAAGTGTGTATTATATATGTTCTGTATGTTATATGTACTTACAATAATACGTGTTGAGTCTGAATCAGCTGGAGCACTAGTTGATTTTAGCATATGCATCCTCCGCCAGTGATCATACTGTGTTGGTGGAACAACATTTTTCTTGTCTATGACAAAATAAAACTTATTATTGCATATCATGTAAATGATGAATCGATATTTGCTGCAAATGATGCCAATTGCCTCCTCATAAAAGTCTTTTTCATGGCTGACGAAGCCAGAGGTATGACGTATCTTTGCACATCCTATATTAAGAGAATTTATTTAGGTCCTGCACCCTTAACTCTTTTGCACATAACACTTGGAAAACTTTACTAAGCTTAACCAATGTCTCACAAATGGGTTTGACAGCACACTTCGTACAACAATAGGCAACAAACGTTGCATGATAATATGATAGTCATGACTCTTTAGTCCAATGATCATCCTCTATTTCACCTTAACACACTCATAAATGTTGGAATAAAATCCACCATGAAGTGTTAAATCTCTTAGAAATTTACAAATAATGGTTTTTTCTGCATTTGTCAATGTATATCGCGCAGGAGGCAAGACTGTCTTGTGACCTTTAACCACTAGATGTAGCGCACGTCTAATACCCATCACTTGCAAGTCCTTTCTCGCATTGAGATTGCCATTGCTATTATCTATAACACCAAGCAATATGTTCATGATGTTGTCACAAACATTTTTTTTCAATATGATTTACATCTAAGTTATGCGGTAATAGTAGAGACTTCCAATAAGGTAAATCAAAGAAGATGGTTCTTTTCTTCTAATTTCCTATTGGGGAGTCAATTCCAAACATTGAAAATTTTCTCTGTGTTTTCCCATATGGTATTTTATCTAAGTGTTGAAGTTCTTCCAAAACTTTGTCTCCGGAAGGTCTTTTAGGGATAGACGAATGCTTTTCGCGCCCATCAAAACCAGCACTGTTATATCTAAAAGGATTATATGTTGGGAGGAATCTCCTATGACCCATAAAACATTGTTTCCGACCATGTTTCAAGCGGTGATGACAAGTTTCCTTTTATAAAACCGGATAAAACCGGATGTACACCAACCAGACAAGTTACCATAGGCTAAAAAGGAGAACAGGCCATTCGACAATAGTCCATAAAACGGTAGAATGCATATGAAAGAACTCTTTTCTACTTGAATCATATGTTTGAACACCGAGTTCCCACTAAGTCTTCAATTCATCAATTAACGGTTCCAATTATACATCGATATCATTACACGAAGAAGTTGGTCCTGGAATGATCATTGAAAGGAATTAGTTTGGATCTTTCATACATTCAACATGTGACAATTGTAAGGAATGAGGATTACATGCCACATGTTGATGATCTAGGCCCGTTAAAAGGAGTAAATCCATCACTGGTGATTCCCAATCGTATATTACGTGGATCAGAGGCAAATGACAGGTTAACATCATCTAGCGTTTTCCATGCCTTCGTATCGGCAGGATGACGAAGCACACAATCCTTTGTTCGACCTTCATCATGTCATCTCATACTATCAGCTGTCTTTTCCAACCAGAAATAACGTTAAAGTCTCAGGATCAAAGCAAAGTAAGACATACTTTTCACTCTTGTCTTTCTTCTTGATTTCTTCGTCTTACCAACATTGGTTGAAGCTTCGCCACTTAAGTTTTTCGGTTGCTTCCACCTGGGTTCCATACTGTAAACACATGATTTTGGCCCTGGGTAAATAGAAGGTATGCTTGAAGAATTGGGGAAGAATCTTACGGGAAAATTAGAGAAGTAAGAAGAGAAGGTAATTGAAGGAGAGAAAGAGTGAAGAAAAGAGAAAGTGAGTAAAAAAAAAATATCGGTGATTATTGGTCTAAGGTTTTCGTACGGTATTTTAAACTTCAAATGATTTAGGTATATCTCTCTCGTATTTAATATTGTATTTGTATCTTCTAATGTTATTGAAATTTATGTTATGAAAAAAAGAGTTTATATAGATATACTATATATTTATGTATAATATATACATATATATATATATATATTATGTATATGTATATGTATATGTATATGCATATGTATATATATATATTATGTATATGTGATACTATATGTATATGTATAAAATATGTGTATTATGTATATGAAAAAAATATTTTCAAAAATGACTTAGGTCATTCCCAAACTTTGATGAAGGTTACAACTCGGTCCTTGGACTCACAGATCATTTTGGGTCATTTGTGCAATTTTTGAATTTTTTTTTAAAATCTGCTTGAATTTTTTAAAATTAACATTTTGTTACTTGAACCTTTCTGGACATCCTATCACTTTTAAAAATGTTACCAATAATTCTAGAATATTTTTCGGGTTATTTTGGAACTTTACCAAGTTTTACAAATAAGTCCGGAATAGTTTAGGGCCAATTCTGTTATTTTAAAAATATATTTTCAAATCAGCTCGAAAAAATAAATAATTGCATCTTGGTCCCTAAATTTTTCTGGATATCCCATGACTTGTCAAAGTGTTACAAATTCGTCCAACGTGCTCAATATTTTCAAATCATTAGTGTATTTTTGACACGTTTCAATTGACTCCAAAGTTAAACCACCTTTTTTTTTCGAGCACAATTAATTTATTCTCTTGTTTATTTATTTGAAATTAATTCCTAAACAAAAATGTTTGTAATGGTTTGTTTAATTAAAAAAAATCACATGTAATCTTTTGGGTCAAGTAGTATCAAAACGGCAATTCGGTAAAAAAATAATTTCAAAAGCAAACTAAAGTACCGAAAGGGCGGATTATGGGCTCGCGGGCCCTTAAGACGTAATCAAACCCCCGAACTCGATTCTCTGGACGTAGACCATTCCAAGCCCCATGGATGTTAACTCCACGTACCCTATGCAAATTTTAGGAATCCGATTATCCTTTAATTAATTGGTGGTGACTCTTTCATTTTTCGGTCCAGTTGATAACCCCGCTCGACCGGACCCGTCGCTCGCCGACATTTTCGAGTGAAAGAACTAAAAATATTTCCAAAAAGGATTGGGGAAAGTCGGATTCGACGTCCGACAATTTGGCGATTCTGCTGGGGACTTATATTTTAGAGAGTTTAGGTTTTGTTATGTTTGCTTTGCCATGTCATATTTTACCTATTTGTTTTGACAGTTTGCCCATGCTTGCAGTTTTATTTTTTTTCCAAAAAGCAATGTAAATGTAATAATTCAAAATTGATGTAAATCCTCGTTTTGCACACACCACGTTGGTTATCATTACCTGTCCGAACCTGGAGCACATTAAGATCTTATGGAGTTTAGTATGGGAATGCGCCCAAAAAAACTCATCTCGATGATCAAAATGGAGATGTGATCCTCTACAGGGGGTGAGGTTCCGCCGGTTCAGAGGACCTAGAAATTCCATCCCGTTCGAACAAAAGCTCCACACCACGCTTAACCTTCTACGAGTTTCGTGTTTGTTCCATTTCTCGTGTTTTGTTTTGGCCCTAGATTATGACATGTATAAGATTAAGCTTTTGTATGTCGTAAATATCTGTAAATGTAATAACTTAGTTGTGAATTTATTTTCTCACACTTGCATTGCATTTAAAAAAAAAGTAAGTTCCGTTCATTATGTCTTGTCTCTTTACGACGTTTCACACATCATCTTTCGTAAGGATGAAGTAGACAAACCATTATCCTCCCACTAAGGCCATCCAGCCCCCCACGGTCGAAATAGGCTGAATATGGAAAACCATGACGAAAGAGGATCAGAAATACGTGAACGAGAAGATTGGCGAGGTTCATGAGCTTGCAAAGTACAAAGTCAACTGGGCTCTCCTCGATGATTTGTCTGATTTCTGGGATGTAAAAAACTTCATCTTCGTGATAAACGACAATGAACTCACACCTACACTCAAACAATACTGTCAACTCGTTCAAGGGGCAGATTGGGATTGTGGTATTGTTCAACCTGACCTCCAACAAAGAGGCGAAGATAGCACTTAGGCCAAACTGCTCAAAGTCACAACAAACAAAATGTCCACCGAGCTAAAGTTGAATGGGGGTCATGGCTTATCTATTGAACTGTTGGTATATTGGATTGAGCGTCGAATTGTCGATAAAACAAATGCTCTGGGGAGATGTAATGCTTTTATTTTACTTTTTTTAGAAACGGTCATATTCCCCTTTTTCTATTAGTCTCATCGACTCAGCTATGGCCAAAGTCGTCATCCAAATAATAGAAGGCAAGGGTTTCGTGACGGCGTTGCTCGCCGAAACCATTGCATCTCTAACCATTTTAAAAACCAAAGAAAAAGGAGAACTAAAAGCAAGCCCAACCTTACTTCAGATCTTGTTCTTAAGCCATATGAAAGAATTTGGCATGAATTTTCCCCGGGCAAACCTTTTAGGCAACAAAAGGGTTATCTCGAGAATGTTAGGACGATCATTGTTTGAAGCTGAGAAGTAGAAAGCCCTAGATTGGAAAATCTATATTTCAAAAATAACGCATAAGGACATTTTATGGGCAGCTAGATGGTTACCCATCCACCGTCCCACGATTCTTAGATGCAGAAATTTCGAGGGAGTTCCACTTCTCAACCATCGAGGATCCATGACCACCTACCCTTCCCGAGTTGTTCGACAATTCCGTGGATTCCAAGATATCCCGGTGCACGTTGATGGATCACCAATAGCATACAAGTGGCACAGCAAAGTGGATATTGCAAACTCGTTTCGAGACTCAGTCCGACAAGTGAATGAGAATTTGGGAAACAGAGTCCTGCTATTCATAAATCCGACAAAAAGCTCCATGGCAAAGTAAAACGAATACCATGCGACAACGGAGTACGTTCACAAGTTCTACTGGGCACCAGCAAGTCCGCCTTTTGACTCGAAAGAGAGTAGCGGGGATAGGCCCGAGCAATCACTGCCATCCCACGAGGACATTTACACGATCATGAAAGCTAGGGTAGAAATTCAAAGTATTGCTTGGGCTGGTGAACACTCTAGATCCAAGAAAGAGATCCATCGCCTCCGCAATGAGTTACAATGTGTGCGAAATGATGTGAGGAGTCGGGATCGCACCTTGGAGAAATGTGAGGGCAAAATAGATGAGTTGAATGGCACCTTTGAACAATCTAGACGAAGGAAAATGCATGTCCCCGACCTTCCTTCAAACAAAGGAGCAACCAACAAATGCATCCAACGAGCTGTGTCGTCGTTTAAAACGTCTTAAGAATTAGACTTTGATTGACCAACTCTTTTTAGAGTATTGTTTGAAAAAACTTTTGTCGTATATGTCATCAAAGTCCATGAATGGAATGAACGAAACATGCATAATTCTGTTAAACAAAACAGGCTTGATCAATTGTGTATTTACCCTTCTTACTATGGTATTTGAATGATTTAGGCACATCTGACAAGAAAAAGCCCGATACGCACTCGCGGTTTCATTCAACGGGAACGAATGGAGCAACAAAATCAAAGTCCTCCACCGGGTTTCCCGGAACCCATGCGAAATTTGACAACTCTGGCACCTCAAGAATACGAAGAGAGGATCATCCAACTAGAACAGACTATTCACACCATGAATTCTGGCATGGCTGTCATGACCTCCTGGTTCGAGCATATTTTGGTTTTTCTAAACACCCAGGTAGCCACCTCATCTTCCCAAGCAACACCCCCGCCCGTAGCACCTCAACAATCTATGCCAAGTACTTGGGTTTTGCCCGACCAAACTCCACTTCCCACATGTGGTCACCCCGAACAAGCTTCACCTCCCACATATGGCCATCCCAACCTAGCTTTACCTCCCACATATGGTCATCCTGACTAAGCTCCACCTCCCCCCACATATGGCCATCCCAACCAAGCTCCACCTCCTACATACGACTGTCCTAATCAAGTTACACTACATTTGCATGACACTCATAAGCAAGCTTCTCCTCTTTAGCATGATCGGGCTGCACCTATGGTACCTGTTTACCCCAAACCAGGCCATACGACCCGTGTTTGAGCTCCCCAATTACTCTGTTACAGTCACCCCGGTCGAGACCGAACAAGACAAGTGGTTGAAGAAAATTGAAGAAAGGATGAGGTCTATTCAAGCAGTATTCGATTAGGAGACCTTAATTTCTCTGATCTAGCTCTATTTCAGAAAATCCCTATGCCCAATAAATTCAAGGTGCGGACTTTGAAAGGTTCGATGGAACATGGCATCTGATTCTTCACCTCAAGATCTACATGGCGAAAATGACTCCATATCAATAGTATATCAAGTTGATGAACCAACCATCACCAGTGGTCCCGACGCCTCAGGCTCCTCGAGCCCCCACAAGGAACAGCCTCCCTGCCTAATCCACAAGATTCTGTCAACCGAGGAAGGAACCAAAAGGAGATTTCGAGAGCCCCGACAATTTCGGCCAAAGGAGGCGGAAACCCTTGGTCGAATTGTACAATAAGGTTTTGGCTCAAGGGCTCATAGGTCCTGAGGTTCTGAGCCCCGAATCGGGAATTCCGGCTAATGAACCAAATTCAAAATGTGAGTTCCACATGGGAGCACCTGGGCACACCACTAACAATTGCTCTCGTCTGAAGCACAGAATCCAAGACCTTATCAATCATAAATACCTGGTCTTAAATCCCATTTCGCCACTGAATGACAATACCAATCCGCTACCCAACCATGCGTCAGGCTCAGTCAACATGATCTTCTTAAAAGAAGGACCAACCCCTTTGGTCAGCCCCATGGGTCAGGAGATGCTAAAAACTTATGTTTCGATGATCACCCCACTAATCATTGACTACGTACTGTAAGGACCAACACCATTCAAGTACGAGAGCAACAAAAGGATACCTTGGAGCTATGGGGGTCACGCGGAAGAATCTACGAAAAATAAAGACATTTTCAGTATGACTCGATCTGGACGTTGCTATATCCAGCCAGAAAACCCACCCAAGGAGAAGGAGGTGGAGGGAGACCAAAAGAAGAAGGTAACTGAAGAAGAAGCAAACAATTTCATACATATTGTAAAGGATGCTGAGTACAAGGTCGTGGACCAGTTGCGCAGAACCCAATGCAGATATCTTTGTTGGCTCTGTTATTGAGTTCTGAACCACACCGAGATGCATTAATTAATTTTTTAAGGAAGCCTTGGTACCAAAGGAAATTTCAACCCGCCAAGTGAAGAATCACATGGGTTCATTTTTTGCTAGCCAAATCGACTTCGAGGATGAAGAGTTGGGTTCCGAGGGACAACAACATGTTAAGGCCCTCCACATCGTGTGCAAGAGAAAGGGATACGTGCTCTCAAGAGTAATGATTGACAACGTCTCAGCTTTAAATGTATGCCTAATGTCCACCCTCCAACATATGAAGATAGATTCGTCACTCATCCGTCCAACCAAGAGTGTTGTTCGAGCTTTTGATGGCATTATAAGGGAGGTTGAAAGAGAAATTGAATTACCATTGGAGATTGGTACGTGCGTGTTTAGCCTATCTTTCAAAGTCTTGGATATTGCAGGGGTCTATAGTCTACTTTTGGGAAGACCTTGGATACACGCCGCTGGGGTAGTGCCTTCTACCCTGCATCAGAAAGTGAAGTTTATATATGAGGATCGCCTTGTTGTGATCGATGGGGAGGAAGATTACAACATTTATAAAGATATTTCCGTACCTTTCTTCGGAATCGAGACCGAAGATGCATTGTCTTTCCCATGCCTTCGATCTCATTTCTGTGATTAGGGATTGGGGAGATTCGAGCTAATGGTGGGGAAGATCATGTTGGGCAACAACTTCATCTTAGGACGCGGTCTAGGAATCCACGATCAGGGCATCATACACCCAATAGCTCCGAGGAAGAACAAAGGCACTTTCAGACTTGGCTTCCATCCTAATTTTAAAGATTATGAAGAAACTAGAAGTGTTTGGAGATTTCATGTTAATCATCCTCCAAATAACAAGGGAATAGAAAACGGGGGATGCCAAACACCAGCCATATAACGAGCACCTTGAGGATTTAGATGCAGAATTTGAAGACATAACTTTCACTCATATGCCGAGAAATAAGAACCAATTTGCAGATGCATTGGCAACACTCGCATCAATGAGTAAAATTTCGTTGGAAATGAGGTACTGCCAGTGGAGATCAAGATCAAAGAGGTTCCAGCCTATTCTTGTGTCATCGAAGAGTCAGACGGTCGGTCGTGGTTTACTGAGAGTCCGGAGAGTTCCCAGAAGGTGCCACAAGAAATGACCGGAAGGTCGTACGACGAATGACTTGAAATTATTTTCTATGTGGCCCCACCTTATACAAAGATCTTTTGATGATACCCTTTTGAGATGCGTCAATGTCAAAGAAGTTGAGCGCCTAATGGACGAAATTCACGAAGGTTGTTGCGGATCACACATGGGCGGGCGAATGTTGTCGAAAAAGATAAGGAGACTTGGATATTTTTGGTCCGCCATGATGTTTGATTGTGTGAGACACGTCCAACATTGTCACTTATGTCAAGTGTACGTATACCAAATCCACGCGCCACCACACAAGCTCTATCCCATGACTTCCCCCACGGTCTTTCTCAATGTAGGGCATCGATGTAATCAGTATGATATCTCCAAAAGCGTCCAATGATCATCAATTCATATTGGTGGCAATTGATTATTTCACTAAGTGGGTAGAGGCTATCACCCTAGCGTCATTAACGGCAAAGGGGTCGAGCGTTTCATTATGCAGGATATCATCGCGCGTTACGGGTGCCGAAGTCAATCATCACATATAATGCCAAAAATATGAATAATAAATTGGTTGATCGGTTGTGTGAACAATTTAAAATCAAGCATAGAAATTCGTCTCCATATAACCCACAAATGAATGGCGCAGTAGAAGCACCAAATAAGAATATCAAGAAAATCCTAGAAAAAATGACTGTCAATTATAAGGACTGGCACGACAAGCTGCCTTGGGAACTCATGGCATACATGACCTCAATATGGACATCAATAAGGGCAACCCCATTTTCCCTTGTTTACGGGACTAAAGTCGTGTTGACAATTGAAGTAGAAGTCCATTCAACAAGAATCATTGGTGAGCCAGAGATGGACGAGTCAGAATGGGTGAGATGCAGATACGAGCAATTAAACTTCATAGATAAAAGGTGACTCATCACGTTGTGCCACGGGCAATTGTACCAGCAACGCATGACTCATGCATTTAACACAAAGGTACGTCCAAGTGAATTACAAGGAGGCAGTCTAAGAGACTTTCAACGAAGCCTTTAGGTGTTTAGCCTCCGCAAGTCATCCTCGACGACCAGGACCTATAGGTATCCATCTTTTAGGAGTCACAAGCTCACAACACAGAGCCTTTAGGTGTTAAGCCTCCGCAAGTCATCCCCAACGAGTCACAAACTGACGAGCGGAGTCTTTAGGTAATCAGCCTCCACAAGTCATCCTCGACGACTAGGACTTGTAGGTGTCTAGCTTCTGGGAGTCACAAGTCGATGAACGTTTAGGCACTCAGTCTCCGCAAATCATCGTCAACAACCGGGACTTGTAGATGTCCAACCTCCAAAAGTTGCACGATAATGTTTGTCTACTATGTAAATAATGAATCAACAGGAGCAAAAATAAGTTTTTTTTGTCTTTAAACACATACTCATGAGATCAATTTCATGAGTGCATGTTCAAAGAGAGGCAACTGTAAACACCTGATTTTGGCTCGGGGTTAAAAAAAAAAAAAGCAAATTGTACGCGAGGAACCGAGCCGAGAGAAATCAAGATTGAAAAAATATATATATATATGAAAACTGAAAAAAAAATTAAAAATATATTTAAAAAAATTGGGTCCAACTCGTGAGGAACATGATCGCACATGGCCATGTTCCTCTTTTGTACAAGTTAATGTTTTTATTATTTAAAAACAAATTAATAAAATATGAAGCATTCTTATATAAATAGAAGGAAAGCTTGAAGAATTGAGGAAGGAGCCTACAGGAAAATTAGAAAAGTAGAAGATAAAGGAATTTAAGGAGAGAAAGAGTGAAGAAAATAGAGATTGAAGATAGAGTGAAGAAAAGTGAGTAAAATAAATATATCGGTGATTATCGGTCTCGGTTTCTTGTACGGTATTTTTAAACTTCGAATGATTTAGGTATCTCTCTCTCGTATTTAATATTGTATTTGTATATCCTAATGTTATTGAAATTTATTTTATAAAAAAAAAGAGTTTATATAAATATATTATATATTTATGTATATAATATATATATTATGTATATGAGATACTATATGTATATGTGATACTATGTATAATATATATATATATAATGTATATGTGATATATGTATAACATATGTATATGAAAAAAATATTTTCAAAAATGACTTAGGTCATTCCCAAACTTTGATGAAGGTTACAACTCAGTCCTTATACTCTCGGGTCATTTTGGGACTTTACCGAGTGTTATAAACTAAACCAGAAACGTTTGGGGTCTTTTGTGCAGTTTTTGAAATATTTTTTTTAACCAGATCAAATTTTTTAAAATTTACACTTTGTTCCTTGAACCTTTCTGGACATCCCATCACTTTTAAAAATGTTACCAATAAGTGTAGAGTAATTTTCGGGTTATTTTGGAACTTTACTAAGTATTACAAATAAGTCCAGAATTGCAAATCACCTCGAAATATTGATTAATTGCATCTTGGTCCGTAAATTTTTCTGGACATCCCATGACTTGTCAAAGTGTTACAAATTGGTTCAACGTACTCAATATTTTCAAATCATTCGTGTATTTTTGACACATTTCAAGTGACTCCAAAGTTAAACCACCTTTTTTTTTCGAGCACGATTAATTTATTCTCTTGTTTATTTATTTGAAATTAATTCCTAAAAAAAATGTTTGGAAATGGTTAATTTAATTTAAAGAAAACACATGTAATCTTTTGGGCCAAGCATGATCAAAACGGGAAATTCGGTAAAATAAATAATTTCAAAAGCAAACTAAAGTACCGAAAGGGCGGATTATGGTCTGGCGAGCCCTTAAGACGTAATCAAACCCCCGAACTCGATTCTCTGGATGTAGACCATTCCAAGCCCTAGGATGTTAACTCCATGTACCCTAGGCAAATTTGAGGATTCCGATTAGTCTTTAATTAATCGGTGCCGACTCTTTCATTTTTCGGTCACGTTGATAACCCCGCTCTACCGGCCCCGTCACTCGCCAATACCCGACATTTTCGAGCAAATAAATAAAAATATTTTCCAAAAAGGATCGGGGAAAGTCAGATTCGACGTCTGACACATACAAACTAGACATGTATAAGCATCTACATGTTCTTTGTAGTAAAGTATACAATCATTCTTGGAAATTTTTGGTATCCTAACCCTAGATCTGCAACAAACTTCTTTGCTTCACGATAAGAAGTCGGTGCTGTATTTTCTGGTGGAAGACACTTGTGGAAGAATTCAAGCATTTTACACATGACTAAATTACTAATCTTGTAAAGGCATTTGATGTGTAGTACCTCCACAATATAAGATATTTTTTAGTAGCCCTTACATCGTGGATAAAGGCTTTTCTGACAATCTTCCAACATCCTTTTAAATTTTGCAGCATCTTCTTCTAAATCATCACTTTCAATAGTCCACCCTCATGTACCAGTGATATGTAGTACCATCTCATGCATCTCATCATAATTAATCGCAACAGGTATTGGAGAAGAACCTTCAACTCTTATTTCTTCATGGAAGATCCAATGTTAATATCTTAAACCAATGCAATTTTTCAACAAGTGTGTGGTTAGGACATCCTTTATCTGGAATTTGACATTATTGCATTGTCTACATGGACAACTGATCTTCACAACTCCGTCACCATCAACCAAAGGAGCATTACCAAAAGCAAATTCAATAAATTGTCTAACTCCATTGATATTTTCAGGTGTTCTTCAGTTTTTTGTTATCCAACTTTTGTCAGTACAACCTAAAATCGAACAAAATGCATTCACACTCATTGACCACCTGATATTTAGATGAAACTATCCTCAAAATTATACTTTTCACGGCAGCAAATTCACACAACAAAGCATGACAATTTGGATACTCAATTTGAATTACCTCCATCGTACGGTTAATGGGAGACTCTTGTGATTGATCTCAAGGTTTCTTGTATGTGTAGCGGGATTTTGTTCCTTGGTCTTTTAAGATATCTCGTGCTGTCTTCTATGTTCTCTATTCAGGTGTTGTGTCTTTTCTTGGTCATGCATGTGTAGCGGGATTCTTGTACTTCTTCCTCCCGTTTAGGTCTTTTTGATGTCTTCTCGACAGCAAATTCACACTATAAAGCAGGACAATTTGGATACTCAATTTGAATTACCTCCATCCTACGGTTAATGGGAGACTCTTGCGATTGATCTCAAGGTTTCTTGTATCTGTAGCGAGATTTTGTTCCTTGGTCTTCTAAGATGTCTCATGTTGTCTTCTATGTTCTCTACTTAGGTGTTGTGTCTTTTCTTGGTCTTATATGTGTAAAGGAATTCTTGTACTTCTTCCTCCCGTTTAGGTTTTCTTGATGTCTTCTCGTTTGTGTCTTCTTCAATCGTTCAGTGTACTTCTGTGTTGGTCTTATCTGTTCTAGTTCTTGGTGTCTCCTCTTCGTTCATTCGTTATGTTCCGGTCTCCTATGTTATGGTGTTCTTCTAATATGTTCCTTCATTCCTTATCTGTTCAGCTATTTTGCCTGCCAAATTTTTATTCACTTAGTGAATAAACTTTAATAAGTAAAATTTCATATGAAAGAGTTTAAGAATCTGACTAAATAGCTTGCTGGTATCATGACCACATTTGTACCCTATGGCCCAACACTACAAGAAACTCTTGCATTAGCGTCAGCTGAAAATTGTTGTTAAGTTGTGAATTGGCGCTGCTATCACGGGGCAGCAATGAAATATCTGTAACAATAGCCTCCGTCGCTAAATCATTTAAACATCGAAAATTGACCGTTGCTTAGATGCTGCCGCTACTAAGTTGACAAAACCCAAAACATGTTAACAACAACTTACGTTGTGGTTAAACACATTAAATAGGCAACGGTTCCTTTGGCGAAGTTGTACATATTTTTTACAGATGAACAAAAGTTAACGTTAAACATCCATTTTTGATATGCCCTTTCCGCGCTGCCTATCAAGTTTAACAATGTGTAAAATATGTACTATTAAAGATGCGCATCTTTTATAAGATAATAGCTGAAACAAATAAACTAGTCCAACTACCGACTTGAATTCTGACCATTCTTTGTATACGTTGATGGAAAACATTTGTCTATCCAACGTGGGTGTTGATGTCCACTGTTTGCATTATCGACATTTTCTGGTATGATGGTTAGCTGTGTGTTTCATGTTCAACCAAGTCTGATGCAAAAGGCTGCAATTTGGTGCTGATAACAGATGGACCACTATAGAATCGCATACATAGTGGCAGATCTGAAGGGTTATTAAATACTTGCATCTGTTTCAATATAGTCCAGTGCCAAAGTTTGGTAATTCAGTTGGTTTGATCTGAAGGGTTATTAAATACTTGCATCTGTTTCAATACACGTTTTTAGTTTGTATACTGTTAGCGTAAACAAATGTTGACGCTAAACAGTCGTACCAGTTTCCAGAAATACCAAAGAAGTAAACTGCAATTAACAAATAACCAATTCCACAAATAGGGTAAACCAGAACTTAATTACATATTCCCTTACATAACATCTAGACTGACCCACAAACAACCCACAAACAACCCACAAACAACAAAGACAAATGTAAGTCATTGTTCAGACAGTAACAACTAAATAGAACATACATCCATTATGCATAACCTAACGGATGGATATGTTAGGAAAATTAACCAAAAACCTGCATGGAGGTTGTCCCCTAAACTATCGACAGAGATACCCCAAATATGTGCATCATCCCCGTGTTCGACAGGGCAAGTATTGTCAAGCATTTGGATCTGCGAGAAAGGCTCAATATCAGTGTGGTGCACTGCATGTGATGATCAAAAGGTCGAAGTGTTGTTTACCTTGAGTTTCGGAATCACCATCAAGGTGTTGAATATCTGTTAAACACCTTCGCATCATCTGCATGTCCCGTTGAAACGACTGCATCATCTGCTGGAATTCCCCTAGCTGTCGGGTTGCTTCGTCCGCTTTACGCCGGCTCTCTTTTGCAATGGCTCAGAACTCCTTAGCTTCATCCCGAGCCTGTCTCAACTGAACACTCTCCATCGCTCTTCCAGCCTTAGAGATGTGAATTATGCAGCGCTCCGGTTGTCGAACTTCTTCATACCATGCGTCCTTGTCGACGGGTGCATCCAGTTCCACTTCAACACGGGCAGCCAACTCTTCCACTTGGTCCTACAATGCAACATTTCAGTCTTTGCACCTACAATAATACGTGACTACAGTTTTGTCCATTATTGTTCTTAATACCATTATGTGCTTGGATTTTGCATCAATTGGCAGCCCATTCTTGTCAAGGTGATTTTTCCTAAAGAGGTGTTACTCCCCGGGATGAACCCCATTGTTCATCTCAATCATTTAACAAACGCCAACTTCATTATAAGAACACATTCAAACCCGGCAAAATTGAACAAATAGAGGATCACAATATTTACCTCCTGTTGTTCACGCTTAGCAAATCTTACCGACCCGGATGTATGGCGCATAACCTGGTGAGACCTGTTCTGCTTGTTCCGTTCGCTTATGATCTACAAGCAAATGCAACGAAGTCAGAATCATTGTGAACAGATCAGTTATGCGTGTATTTACCAAACGCAGATCAGAAGTTCCGGTAACCAACTAACCTTAAACTCGTCCGAACTAAACCAATTTACCAAATAGATCCAGTCTTCTTTCACAACATCTGTATGACAATGCAGCAAACGCTCTTAATTGGTGCTCTACTTATCGAAATGGTGGCGCTTCAGATTTGCCTTATAGTTTCGGTACTTGTCCCGCAGGACACAAACTATCAACTTCTTCAGGTTGTCATCATCTGGGATAACAAACTTCTCCTGTTGACAATTAACAAATACCATCTGAAGTTATATGATATAAACTCAACATATAAATTGCAGTTGGCTAAAGCAGACCATTGAATGAAATAACTTACTGACACAACTTCAATCATCTTCGCCTAATAATCAATCAGAGACTTCTGTATGTCGCTCCAGTCCTTCACCTGCAATGGTGCGTTAGTACACTTACGAACAATACATCCACACCAGGATGCAAACGTCGAAGTGTTCTTGCTGCACACTCAGCCCTGTGCATTAAACTGCAGCTCCTCTTTCTCGTTTATACCATTTCGAGACAGTCGGATGCACCTTGTTCTACCACGTCGTAGGGGAGGTGCAGGGGGTGGGAGATTCTCCATTTCTGGTATAGGAACTGCAAAATCGTGAAAAAAAACAGGTTAAACACAAACAAAGGCTAAAGGCAATTGTAAGTGCAAGAGTTAACGAATCAACACAAACAAATGGGTGTTAGTGTACACAACCGGGGTTACCTTGCATGTATGACTCAAACTGCGTCTCCTCTCTTGTTTCCACCCGAGCAGGTTCTGGTGGTGTGTCCTGTCTTGTTTCCACCTGAGCCGGTGTAGGTTGTGTGTCCTCACACAGTGTCTCCCTATCAGAGGATTCCAAGCTCCTCTCTGCTGGTACAAACAGAAAGAACAACCGACATTAGTCCCTGCAACGAATCGTAATGCTATACATGCATATAAGTCATTAAAGGCTAGACCAACTTTGCTTACGAAAGATGTTTCGACTAAGTTTTCGTGGTGATCGACGTAGGGGGACCTGCGCAGCCTTAGTCTTCTGGCCATTGACACACTTGGAACCGGCCATGACTTCAAAGAAACCTACGATGCGCACGACCTTAACAATTTCAAGAAGACACAGATCAAAACATCTACAACATGGAATGCAGATAGTGGTCCTCAACCTCTCTGTAAGTCCAATACTGCAAGACTACAACAGCAACCCAAGCGTAAACGACAAAAAACTCCTTGAAAACCAACATCATAGGAACCCTAATTTCGGCTAAACATTGCATAAACAGATATATTAAGAAGAAAAGCTCAAATCTTCCATGGAAAATCATACATAAACCAGTACAATCGCTAAATGTTGCAACTTTACAACACAAATGGTGAAGTTCAAAGACAGGTGGGATTATAAGACCGAAGATTTGCTGCGAACCCAGGTACTCTCTTGTTTGTAGACAAAAACGCAGCTCCTTGTTATAAGGACGCATTTTGAAGACAACACAACTATCTTGCTTGGAGGGGACGTACCTTGCGCGAGAACACAGGAGTTGAAGGCTTACCGTCGGAACCAAGGATGGCTTGGAAACAGGAGGGTTGTGTGCTTGCAGAAGCTTCTTCGACAGTTTGAGTGCAGATGAATATGAAATCGGAGAGACTTAAGGAAAATGATGAAGATGGAGGGAAATCTCCAAAACCGGGTATAAATCCTCCTTGGGAGTTGATCACAGAGCCTTCCCAAAGCTAATGCCTCCGATTGGTTTCCAATGCTTGCATTTAATGTGGACATGACTGGGACTCCAAACGCCGCGGTTGTAACTCTTCAAATCTGAGACATGAAGAGTTGCTTTGCAACAACATTGGGCTTCTAAGTACAATGATGGGCTCAAGGTGTGGGCTTCCAAATGTCTAAGGCTGGGCATGGCGTGGGCTTCAATATTGCAACACAAATGTTGTAAATGGGCTACGAGTCAACACGGTGGCTAAGTCTGCATTTTTACAACAGCAGGACATGTCACCAGAACAGTTCAAATCACAGAACCGCAGTACTCCAACTTAAAAAAAGAACAACTTCATTTCAGTTAGCATCAGTTATACCAGTACAAACTACAAATGATCAAGTCTAAAATATATGTTCAAGAACAACAATGTTTTGCAAATACTGAAGTTACACTCATTCTAAAGCTTGCCATAAACTAAAGACATCACGCCCTATAAACATGTTACAACCCACCCGAAGGCAGGTGTTCAGCACCTGAATCGTTGTCCTCATCAACCGAATCGGAGCTGCTCGAGTGGGTGTTGACAGAGTCATCTGTCTCTGAATCACTGATGTTCCAGCTGACTTCTGCATCTCCATCGTCTTCATCCTGCTGTGGATCCAGCTACACTGCAGCCTGTTCAAGAACATTTGCTTCCACTTGCTCGCCCTCTTCATCATGTCTGTCCCACTACAGTAGATCCTCCGGAACTTCATTTGTTCTATCACAGCCATTGTCTGTCGTTCCTTCTTGGTATGCCTCAAATTCAACACCCGAAGATCTACCAGACAGCACGACCTGTCGTTTTAGGGCGGCTGTCAAGACAATGCTCCAGTCCGGGTTGGTGTTGTCCTCCTAGTAAAATACCTGCGCATCTTGGGAAGCCAGAATGTAAGGCTCGTCGGTTTGGAGGAAATTGGTGTGGTTGAGACACGTGAAGCCGTACTCATCAACCTTAATCTCATTCCCGTCAGACAGCTCGTTAAACCATTGACAATTAAACAGAACGACCTTATGGTTATCCAAGTACTGAATTTCGAATACATCTAGGAGCACACCGTAGTAGTCAATATCCCCTGAGATTGGATTGTTATCTCTAGTGTTGCTATAGCAAGTTGTATCCGCTTTGCACATTACTCCACTATTATCAAAAGACCGCATGGCTAACCTGTTTTTGCAGTGGAAGACAACTCTGTCGACTATATAGCCAGAATACCTCTTCACAGTATACAGAGGCCCTTTTGATAGGACTCTCAATTGCAGGAGAGACTCTGTGTCTGCAGCCCCATCTAGCCGCAAAATCTGCACCTTACACAGTTCTGACTCAGTTTACATCCAACGATGAAGATCTCCAGAAAAAGAAGACTTACCCGTCCTTCGAACCAGTTTCCAAATGTCTTGTTGTGCATGATGTCAATTACTCTCCTATTAACTCTAGACCCCTGAAAAAATAGTCAGCAAATGCTATTGGAATATATAAGTTCGTAAATCACGGATATGGGCAATGCTTCTTTGGCACTTACTCGATGTAGGGAAATGCGTCAACACACTGATTTAGTATGTAACGATGAGCTTGCTCCCATTCCTCATTCATTAAGTCTCTAGATTGCCCCCCCCCCCCAACGGTGTTCCGTTCAACTGAAAAACATTAAGGAGTGTCGCACTTGTTCCAGACATTTATGCTTCGTCTTCATGTGCACCCCTTTGAAACTTCGTTTGAGCATCGACTAAGTATCTTGAACAAAAGGTAATACACTCTATTGCAATATATCCTTCGGCAATGGACCCTTCCGGCCGACTTCGATTGCGCACAAAGCTTTTCATTATGCCCATTATTCTAAGTGAGACAAAAGAAGGTTGGAAGGTAAGCACGCAACATATACATAAACCCAAATGACAATAATGACAGCATACCATAACGTAAGGCATACTAAATGTAACCACACAGTCATGTTATCGCATTCCTCTTAATGCTATACATCCAACGGAATTGAATTGGCCCACCAGTTTGTCTTCCTCTACTAGATGTACCAGTAGATGGACTGTTATATTAAAGAAGGACGGTGGGAAAATGCGTTCTAGATTACACATTGTCATGGGTAACTGTTTTTTCAAGTTGTCCAAATCACCAATGTCCAATTCGTTTGTACAAATCTATCGGAATGCATTTGACATGTCAATAAGTGCTTTGCACACAGGTTTGGGTAGGAGTCCTCTAATTGCAACAGCTAGAATATGCTACATAAGGATGTGGTAGTCATGGATTTTTAGTCCAACAAGTTTCCGGTCGTTCAAGTTCACACAACGAGATATGTTCGACGAATATCCGCTTGGTAACCTTAGATTTTTAAGAAATCTGCAAAAATTCGTTTTATTGGCTTTGGACAGTGTATAGCTCGCTGGTGGTATGATCACATTATTACCCCGAAGAACGGGATGCAGCGTTGTCCATATGCCCATGGCCTTCAAATCTAGCCGTGCTTTTACATTGTCGTTGCTTTTCCCGCGCAAACCCAACAGTATACCAACCACGTTAACACAAACATTTTTTCAATGTGCATGACATCAAGGTTGTGTGGGAGTAAGAGTTCTTTCCAGTAGGGTAGTTGGAAGAACACAGTCTTCTTCTTCCAATTACCAGTCAAGGAATCAACACCAAACTTTCTTGTTGGTTGGGTCTTTCCAAAATGGATGTCCTCGAGAGTGGACAACTGATCAAGGACTTCCAACCCTGATAACCTTTGTGGAGGGGGGAGGAAATCTTGTTTTCATCAAAGGAAGATCGGTTCCTACGCCATGAATGGTTGTCAGGTAAAAACCGACAGTGACCTAAAAAAGCACACTTTCTCCCATTCTTGAGCCGTTAGTAATGAGTTTCCATCTTACAAACAGGGCATGCTAGATTGCCATATGTAGCCCAACCTGATAAGTTTGCATAGGCCGGTAAGTCATTTATTGTCTACAGAATGCAAGCATGCATTTTAAAGTTCTCCTTCTTAGAAGCATCATATGTGTCAGCTCCATTCTCCCATAGACTGGATAATTCATCTATCAATGGTTGTAAGTAAACATCGATGTCATTGGTGGGTGCCTTCGGTTCTGGAATCAAAAGGGAAGGAAAGTAGTTTGTATCTTTCAAACAGACATCGGGTGGGACATTATACGGAATGACTACAACCGGCCACAAACTATACGGATGACTTTTGTCACTAAACGGATAAAATCCATCCGTTGCTAGTCCCAATCTGACATTCCTTGGTTCTGAACCAAATGACGGATGTTTCTCATCCTTTCTTTCCACGAACGACTATCAGCCGGATGCCTCATGATACCGTATTTGGTGCGTCCTTCATGATGCCAACGCATTGTTGCTGCATTCTTAGGTGACATAAACAAACGTTGAAGTCGGGTTGTTAGTGGGAAGTATCTTAACACTTTGACATGAACTTTTTTGGTCTTTCTTGAGTCGGTGTTGTCACCCCCATCCACAACATTCTTACCAAGTTGTGCTTCTTTCCACCACGACTGTCCACACTTCGGGCAGAGATCCAAATCTTGGTACTCCTTTCTAAATAAAATGCTGTCGTTCCTACATGCATGAATCAGTTTGTAGTCTAACCCGAGATCGCCTATAAATTTTTTGGCTTCGTAATAAGACTTCGGGACTGTATTGCGTTCTGGCAAAACCTTGTGCAAAAGTTGTAGCAACTGATCTGCAAACTTGTTGGATTCCTTAAAGAGTGCCTTTAAGTGCAGCAATTCAACGGTAAACGACATTTTTGAGTACGACGAACAACAGGGGTATAACTTTTTTTCACAGTCAGACAACTGTTTGTAGAATGTTTTTGCATCATCATTTGGTTCCTCCGTAGTTTCCAAATTACCAGCCATGAAGACGTCGTTTACCAAGTTAAACATTTCGGTCCTGCTACTACTGGGTTGCACATTGGTTAGGACATGTTCGTACTCTTCTCCATGGTCGACCCATCGCGTGTAAGTTGGGAGTATTCCAAACCTCTCTAAATGCAGCTTCACATCTATTCTGGAAATTAGCAAACAACCATTGCAGTTCCTGCAAGGACAGTATATTTTACCTCCCCAAGACGCATTCGTAAAGGCGAATTCCAAAAAAGCTGCAACACCATTCTTATACTCAAGGCTCTGCCTTGGTTTGTTCATCCAAGTCTTGTCCATTCTTCAGTGTGGATCCACACGCTGCAATTGATGTTCCATGGAAAATCGATGTTACAGCATACAGCACAGCTTCAGTAAGGCAATACTTAGAACACACATGTATGACATACACTCAAATAAGCTTCATGACAACATTCGAAGCAGAGTTTGGACATCTATAAACTCCAAAGACTTCTGAATTCCAACAATAACTAATGCATGACTTAACAGAGTACGCGATAACAGAAAACGAATCCTCATACAGTAGCCGATTTCATGAACAATTTACCAAAATAAAACACAACAGAAAAAGCTCAAATCAGGCCCGAATAACAGAGATAATTATTGCAGCAATTGAAGTAGGACAGTGACATAGGGATCAGGACGAACCTTACATGCCATTTACTATGCTATCAACGACACTTGGTCCCACGGACTTACCTGACAATGTGTGGACCGGATTTGGGAGAACTTGCAGAGGTCGTGCATTCACCAATTGTACTAGGCAAGATCTGGTGTTTACTGCCGAAACATACTGAATTCGATAGAAACTTGCAAGGGGTGGGTGATGTTCATTTACTATGTGTGTACCTCAAAAGGAAGGAGTTCCTTCAATCGGACTAAAGGGACAGAAGGGTGGATGGTTATCCAACAGTGCGCAGCTTCATTTATGTTGGTGTTACTGTTCAACAGTGAGGTTTTAGTGACAGCAACAAGCGTCCAGAACACCAATATTCTGTTGTTATTCTAGGTACATCAGCGACAACAAATTCCATTGTTTAAAACTGTATATTTCTTCACATTAAATGTCTGCAACTAATGGACTCCTTTAATATCAATATTGTCTTGTTGTAAAACTTTCATTCATGTTAAACACTTAGTGATGGACAAAGGTAACGGTAAATGTAACCTATACTGATGGACAAAACATTGTGTCTAATAAGCAATATTAACATCTCAAAAATATGGCGACACAATAGGGGATGTTTAACAACAAATGTTAACATCAACACAAAAGTCTCGTCGTTGATGCAACAGATTCTTGTAGTGCAAGTTTGAATCACATCATTTCTGATTTTGTCATTTTTGTTTTACCTCAGTATAGTTTTTTACTGACAGAATATTTTCGTCAGTAAAAGAAACAAGTTTACCGACCAAAACTTTTGACGTAGGTAATTAAGGGTAGCAGATTTACCGACAATGCTGATGATGAAAGTTTTTACAGGAGTGTCATTGGTGCCTTACAACATGTTTGTGTGACTAGACCTGATATTCATTTTATAGCAAATAAGCTTAGCTAGTATATGCAACACCCTACTTTGTGTCATTGGAAATTTGTTCTTCGAGTAATAATAAACCTCAAGGGCACTCTTGATCATGATTTGCTATTTCATTCTAATCTTATACTCTCATCTGAGGTCACACTAGTGACTTTTGCTAATGTTGTTTGGGGAAGTGATTTAGTTGATCACAAATATCTTTCTGGCCATTATCTTTTGCTTAATAATAACCTTATTATTTGGAGTGCAAAAATGCAGTCTATCATTTCAAGATCAACTGCTGAAGCAGAGTACAAAGCTATTGCAAATGCTGTCCGTGAAGTTTTATGGGTAGTGTCACTTCTTACTGAGCTTGTATAAAATTTTATGTTGTACCCATTGTTTGGAGTGACAATACAGGGGCAAAAGTCTTGACTGAGAATCCAATTCAATACTTCAAGATGAAACATGTTGAGCTTGACTTGTGCCTTGTTGTGGAGAAGGCTCAGACTGGCGAAGTATTGGTCAACTTTGTACTTGCCTCTTATTAACTAGCTGGTATATTAACCAAACCATTAATTGAAAAGGTTTTTCTCCCCTTCACGAAAAACTTGGAGTGATGTCCTATCTGAAGTTGAATACATATAATCATACTTTCTGCTCAAACGCATGAAATTGAGAATAACCCCCCTCTTCTAATGAGGACTAGTATTTCGCAGTCTAGAATCTGTTTCATTAGTTTGCATATTTGTTAGCTTCTTCAGACAGTATTTGCATATTTGTTGGCTTCTTCAGGCACTGTCTCGTGTGCGTCATATTAGTTATTGTGTTCATTTTTTGGTTCCTTCTAGATGTTTGTTCTTCCTGGAGTAGTGTCCTGTGGGATTGTTATGTTCTGCTAGATTGTTAAGTTGTCTTTTATGTATTTCGTTTCCTTTACAACTGCATATCGTACTCATGGTTATGATTGTTCCTTGTTGATCACTTGTCATAGTGAAGTACTCCTGTTTGAACAGTTTTAGTTTTTTACTGTTGGAGTCAGAGTTTACTTACTCATTTTGTTCAACCTGTTTGTGTCATTCCCTGAAGTTTCTGGTTCATGATGTGGTTGCTTATCTGTTAATATTTTCAACTAATCCCCATTACTACACTTGTCTATATGCCTATTGTTCTCATTAATCTGCTGCCATAGTGTGAAGTTTAGACTCCAAAAATAGCTTCCCTCAGAGATAATGTTAAAGACACTCTGTTGAATGACACGATGGAAACGAACATCTTCCAACTTCACTGATAAGACAGAGGCTACATCAAACTTCTGTATCATTATGTCAACATGATATCAAAATACAAATGAAATAAAATAAAACAACGAAGAGATTAGCAAAAACAAGACAAGCAAAGGCCAAATGTGTGCTTTAAATAGCCCAAGAAGTAGTATGGGGTATTTGGTTGCAAAAGTTTATATTGAGTTAACGACCACCTTGATAGTGGGAATCGACTCTCTAGGTGTGTATACTCATGTTGTCTTGCTCATCTAATCAGACTCATTCTCTATTACAGTAGAATAATCTTCTGTTTGAAATTGTGATCTCTTCATTCAATAAGTGACTCTGCAAGTCTTACAGTTGTTCAGAGTATGATTGTAGGGTATTTGCAGAAGAAGAACGGGAAGGTTGACTGGCAGCTTCGTAGTATGGAACAATTCTACAAATGCTATGATGGGATTACAAATTCAAGGAAGAAAAAAGGAACTTCTGTGGAGAATGTTAGGATATATGATTAATATGGATTATGTAGAATGTTCACGATGTTACAAGTAGAATGTTCAAGATGTTGTAAGATATCACAAGCAGCATAGTAGCATTCAAGTATAATTAGGATAGTAGGGCCTTCATTGGATCAATTGTTATCTTGAACAATTGGATCAATTTCAGAATTATTTCTTCTTGTGTTATTAATTATGTTACTTTTCATCTTTCTTCTTTTCTTTCAATCAAATCTATTTCATTGATTAAGTGTTTCTCATGATCAATCTGATTTTAGCTTAGATTGTTAAAATTTATAAAAATAAGGGTTAGTTTCGTTTGCAGAATTGGAGTGGAACAGGGAATACAGATTCTGTATTCCGACGTTTGTTTCACGGAATTGAAATTTGACGGAATCATTATTCCTAAAGAACCAGGGATAACTATTTTATATGAAAAACTCAGAATTGCTATTCCATGCTCTCCTGGAGTACTGAATATGTGATCAAATGATAAAAATACCCTCCATTGATCCATTTAATTACGAAAATACCCTTATACTGTTTAATTATTTATTTTGTTATTAAATTTAATTAATTATTTTGTTATTAAATTTAATTAATTATTTATATTTTTATTAAATTTAATTATTTATTTATATTTTAAGTAATATAATTTTTACTTAATTAATTTATTATGAAGTTTTTTTATTAAAATATTTTGTTTATTAATTAATTAGAATTTTTAATTTAATTAATTATATTTTTATTAATATAATCTTTACTTAATCAAATTATTTCAAAGTTTTTATTAATTAATTAATTAAAGTAAGGAATTATATATAGGTGCAATATTCCTTCCCGTAATGATCGAGTCAATACCACAAGTACACTAAAGAATCTTCTGGAAATAGTAAGAGAGATTACATGTGACAAATAACTGGACAAAGTAATATGAATGAAGCTGAAGCCATAACTTTTTCTTTTGTCAATTCATCCAATCTGAGGTCTCTCCCAAACGTGGTTCCATGAAGCCATAGAATGAATCGGTGGTATTTACTTCGGATTGTACTTACTACTTAGTATGTATTCGGGAGGACGATACTTACATGGAGATTATCAGAATATACACATATATATATATTTCCAAAATTAAAATTAATTAAGCTACAGTTTTCGAAGAAATTGAATGAAATATGAAACCATGTGACGCACAGGTGTTAAGATGGGAAGATGAAATACCCACAAAGCCCTTTCCACCGACTTCATCATGTCTGCTCATTTTTATTTAACTGTAACAATTAATGTTAAGATAGGGTTTATCTGGTGAAGATTCGTTTCATAAATTCCTTTGATATTGTGGAGGAGGGACCACTGGACAATAATTAATCAATGGAAACGTCGGATATATCTTCCAGGAGAATGAATGCAGTCGGCATATGTTATCACCGTATGCACTGTCATAATTTCTATTACGATACAATTAGCAATAATTTGTATTTATAGATCGTATCTAAACACTTCTAATAACATGAAAAACTTAAAGTGTATGTCTTAACTAATCATCTCATAAAAAGTGAAGATCTCTCGTATATTTTTTACAATATTTTAATAGTGTCATGTGTATATGAAGCTTATTTTGATTCAAAATGCTAATGGTATTAATTGTGCATGTCAAATATAACATGTTTAATAATCGTGTCATGTTATATTATGTTTGTTTTTTAAATATAAAAACACATTTAAAACCTATATATTTACACACAACACAACATGCTATCATGTCATCCCCTCCAAAATTTGCTTAGAGGAAAATATACACTGCTCATCAATACATACTGCTCGGGGATGCCATGTACAATCCTTCTTTAATAGTTGTCCACTTCGAATGTGAATTTTTTTTCTAAATATACCTCAAAATAAAAGTAATTATCAAAATGTTTTCAGTTAAAAAAAAAACAAAGTATATCTACTCGCGAATGTCATTCACGGGCGGATATAAAAAATATCACCTACAAATGTCATTCGCAAATGTAAAATCTACACCCATAAATGCCACCCGCGAATGATATTCGCGAGTGAGAAAATAAATTATTATTTTTCTCTCTCCAATCAATCAAGTCTTCATGCAAGTTGCAATATTTTCAGCACAAGTCCACACGCGAATGATATTCGCGGTTAGGAAGACATTCACGGATGATGATTTTTAGGGCAACTGCGGATAGTATTCGCTAATGATATTCGCCGGTAGGAAGACATTCGCGGATGATCGATGAATTTTAGGGCAGACGCGAATAGTATTTTTCAGTGTATCAACCTGCGAATGTCATTTGCGGATGAGAATACTTTGATACTATTTGAAAAAAACTAAAAATATTTTGATATTTACTTTTATTTTGAGATATATTTTGGGCAAAACTCCGTGGAATCACTTATTAATATGTGTGAGTTATGTTTACCGACGAACTGTCCGTTTGATACGAACAGCATGCATCTCTACAGAGTAGACAAAAATAAAGCGTGACAATAAGGTAAATTAGTAATGAAGTACATAATAATAATATTAATTGTACTGTATTAAGTTTAAATTTTATTCGATCGAAAATATTTTTTATATTAATAGTTAAAAAGCCAACTAGACATTATGTCATCAAGATAATGATATACGAAATTAGTCATCGGAACGTACCTTCAATTTCTGAGGGCGCTGACTATCGCGTGGGAAAGAGCATGCGAGCGCGTTAAAAGTTTCTCATAAAACATTGACAGGTTGTCTGCTTGGTCAATGAGTAATATATAATACCAACAAATAAGAATAATAACAATATATATATATATAAGCAAGTATTATTTATTGGTTAATAAAAATATTTTTCTACAATTCAACAGAAATTTTCTGAATTAATAAGAATCATATCAGTATTACGAGGGATGCGTTATCCTAGGTTTCTCTGACCACACTTATACTAATTATATCATATTAACAAACTATAGATTTGTGTTTTGAGTGTTAAGGGTAGAACTTAGAATTATATATAAAATGGTTAAATACGATATTTCACCCTAAAATTTATGCTGATTTTAAAATTCTCTCTTAAAGTTTAAATTTTTTCTTAATTTTTGTAAATGATGAAAAATCCACCCTGAAAGAGCATCTGTCACTTATCGGTAAGAGATAATTTTTCATAATTTCCAAACATTAGGCGAAAACTTTAAACTTTAAGGGAATATTTTAAAATCTACGTAAACTTTAGTGGCAATGTTGTATTTTACCCAATATAAAATTAATTACTTATTTGATCGCTTATATTTGATCATATGACTCTTTATTTTAAACTTGTGTTATTTAGTCACTTACGTAGTTCTGTTTAAGAATGTTACTTTTTTATTACAATTACTACTTGTCACTTCTTTATGAGATAACCAGTAAAAAAAATATTTTTCTACTTCTTTACAACAAATTTGAACTCATAATTCGAATTCTAGATTCATTTCGAAGAAGATTATTAGTTTGACGAATCACCAGAAACTTTTCGAAGAAGAAGAACGGGATGAAGATTAGAAGAATAGAAGATCGAAGAAAAACGTAGGAAGAAGAAGATAAGAAAAATGATAGAATCGTCACTTAATAATTCAACAATTGGAAATTAAAAAAAAAATTAACATTGCCAAAACATAAGTGACTAAATAGAAGAAGTGTGAAGCAAAAAGTAAAATCATTAAATATAACAGCAAAAAGAATAAATGATGAAAAACTAATTGAAAAATAAATAATATATAAACTCATGATGCATTATTAGTATTTTATATTGTTCTCCTTAAATTCTTCTATTTTTACTAGGGGTGACAATCGTGTCGTGTCGTGTCGTGTCTAAACATGTCTCGTGTCTAAACGGGTAAGTCTTAATCGTGTCTCAAAACTTCAAACACAAACACGACACGATTATTAATCGTGTCTAATCGTATAAAAGATGTTTATACACAGGATCCATTAAGGTCAAACTCATATACACTTTAAAGCAGATATATACACAAATATATTCATACTCAAATCTATATATACAAAGTAAGGTTTTCAAAGTTCAATATTAAAAAGTAAGTGTGTCTTTCAATATTTTACTATTATTATTATACTTAAATGTGTCTAAACGTATCACATGTATACACGTGTTTAATTGTGTTTATACAGATATATGCAAATCTGAGGTGTTTAGACACAATAATTAATTGTGTCTAAACGCATAAGAGTTGTTTAGACACATGATCCGTTAATGTCAAACACATATACGCTTTAAAGCAGATCGTGTCAGAAATTGTCAGACCTAATTTTTACAAACCTTTATGATGTTCTAAAGATTTGTTTCAAGGCAATTTGATTTGGAGAGCGTTTAACACCCATTCACATCACTCTTCAACCGATTACCTATTTCCTGTCCATTTCTATCTAGATTTTGGTATACCTGAAAAAGCTTATGCGATTCAATTAGCTATGGACATAAAAAAATAGTTTGGCTGAACCGAATCGTACCTTTTGTGAACCATACCGGTTCAAAAACCAAACGTTGTTTTTGCAAAAAATTTGAGCGGTTCAAAAGAGGTCTAAGAAATAGATTCTCAAATGGTAAATTGAACCATTTTTTGTACCAGTTTTAATATAATATTCTATTTAATTACTAAATCATATCAGAATAACCTAAATCACTAAACCGAACCAGACTCTTCATTTCTTCAGTTAGTTGGTAATCCTCTGTCACTCCTCTTCAGCTAGTTCTTCACTCCTATTCAGCTCTTCGACACGTTTCGTCGCAAGCGAGCAGCAGGCGAGGCGAGCAGTAGCAGCAATAAGACGCTGAGGCGAGCAAAACAGCAGCAGCAAAGGAGCAGCAGCAACAGCGCGACGAGTCAGGGCAGGGCAGCAACAACAAAGGGGAGCCAAGGCAGCAACATGTAGGGATTCGATCTAAAATCACTATTAGGATTCGATTGCAGGTCTTAGTAGATCTGAAAGTTTTGATTTTGTGCTTTGTAAGTAATTGATTTTGATGGATTGATGATTCACTGTTTTGTTCATGATTGTTCATTGATTTTAACGATTCCTGATTACTGGTGGAAATTTGAGAAAGTCTACAACGTTCTGTTCTTGTTCATCTCATGAAGCCTACATTAGTTTTTTTTTAAAAGATATATTAAGTGGTTCATCCGAATCGGTTCTGAACAGCTTCAGTAATAGGTACGGTAAATCGGTCAAAATATGAAGCGACCAAAAACTGCAGCGGTAAACCGTACCTCTGTAAAATGTGGTAAATATACGATTTTGGTTCTGAACCGGTTCATGCCTAGCCCTATATTCACTTCTTTCTGTAATATATATATATATATACTAACATTATTTATGTTATATGCAAGAAAAACGAATCACCCTACATCTAGTTAAACATCTATTACAAGTTGTTGGTCAACGTCGGCATCTATCCACTAACTATCACATGAGAGGGCACTGAATTTTAAATTATTATTTCCCACCTTGTCACTGTTACCATTTACGTGAAGAAAAAAGATGTCTGAAAATAAAAAATATAATATTATTAGAAAATAAGTAGATTCAGTATATTCAACCAGAAAGGATAAAGATATATTTCTCAAAATACAAAACTAAAATAGGACAACAGTGGAAAAACTAAAATTATCCTTAAAGATAAAAAGAGAAACTGCTAAAAATAGGAACAATTTAGAAATACAATTTAAAAAGGATTTATTGAAAAAACTGACATACAATGGTATAAATATATTAAAAAATAGATAATGATATCTTATAACTTTTATAAAGAAAACTTAACTTACAAACATATTCAGTAATTTAGTTGCCCAAGATTGAAACTTGATCTAACAAATATATTCCTAGATTGTGAAATTTCAACCTGCTCATTTTTTGTTTAATAATGCTCGTGTGATCCTAAATCCATTTAATAGTATTTTTCACTCTCGATTATTCCAAAATTGTTTTTTAATTTGTAGATTTTATATTATTATCTAGATTAATTATTTATTTAGTCAATATTTAATTATTGCGTTTTCTTGTGTTGCTAAATAATCTTTTACGTTTGTATAACTTTGTTAATTGTCCGCTATCCGCAACAGTAACAAGATGAAATTTCGTACCCTACAATTATTTTCCGTTGTTAGACATCGTCTATTGCCTCAGTCATATGTCTTGTAATTTATTTAATTACTTTTCTATCATTTAGTTAGCTTTTCTACCGATCAAAACCTCATTCATACATCGGTTAGTGTTGACATCAACAAAACTTTTTTGGTTTAACTTAATGTCGCTGCTAATTCTGTGTAATTCCGTTATGAGGAATATTACGACTTGCAACAATACCACATTTATGTGACAACATTCATGTGCAGAAACCGTACCATCCATACCGGTAATTAACAACAACATAGATTGGCAACTAAGCATTCACATAAATATGAATAGGCCTAAAACACTTTACGAACTTAACAAAAGAGGCAATATCCAATCACAAAAGGGGCAAAACCAAAAGCATGTCAAATGGTCAGTTCTTGTTGGACACATATTCTAAACATAAAATCGAAAACATAATTACACATAAACATGCTTCTTATTATATCACCCTTACCCGCCTCATCATCAAGTTATCAAACATTCAGATCTACAATAACAAAAACCACATAGTCAATTAACCAAATCGTATTCAATCATTTTCTCAACTTGTATTTTAGCTTGGGTTTCCTAATCATTAGGGATTTGTCCATTTACATTCATCGCCCTTCTCAGGGAGGTCATATCCCTTTGAAATGCGATCATATTTTCTTGAAACTCGCCTAGACGAAATGAGTAATTTAACAACGACAACAAGTGACATTACAAATTATCTTATTTAGTCATAATATTTAATGACAATAAATTCGGTATGTGGGTGTAGATGAGCATTCGTTTTGTGCACAAAATTTGTACCCATAAGCCTTTCAACCACCCAATTTGACTAAACCTAGCAACTCAAACGGGAACACACTTCATTTTTGAAAACCTTTCTCAAACACATTTGGAAACATTTTCATTTACCTTTGGTCATCATCATTTATAATAAATCTATTTAAAAATGTAAAACATTTTTGTCATCATTAAAATCAAAGAGATAAATAACTCTAAAACCATAGAATCAATAGTAAGTATTGCTCCATCTTGTAGAAAAAGTTATCCGCACCCTTGATCAATTTTTTCCCGACTTCGGTGCATCAGGGTAGGGGATTATGCCTATTCATGATACCTCCTGTTAATGTTGGTTGGCAACTAGTAGCTACATAGCATTGATTGGGTCTTCGGAAGAACACTCAGAGTATGAGAGACTAACACTATTGTCAGTGAGTTTAAAGAAAAAAAATACACATTAATAAAAAATATTACATAAGAGAATAGTTCAATAGGAATGTTCTAATTAATTATATTCTCTAGTAAGTCGAATCTAAATAGTGGTAAGTTTCCTCCTAACTTATTATCTTCTTTTAACAAAACCTTTTAAACCCTTCATATGTATTCTCTCCATTTGTGGCAATGTGGATGATCCCAATAGCCTTTCCTGCCCTTATCTTACAATTCATATTTATCTATACTTACCCTTACCTAGTTATTGAATTAAAAATAAGTTTCATGACCTTGATTGGTGACCTCCATTGGACTACGAAGGGCACCAACCTAAAGTTTTTGTTCAAATGGCTTACTCTGATAATTGGTGGTGAAGAGGGCATGTATCCATTTGCACACACTTTAAAAAAAAAATTGCTTACAATTTCTCATGAGAGTAACAAGTGGAGGGTTTTTTCCGAGTACCTATACTTAAATGAGTACAATATATACTGTGATAATAGTGAATGTAGAATGTATTTAATTATTAAACTCTAACGTTACTGTCGACGTTGGGTCATATACCCTTTAAACATATTTTGTATATCTCGTCCAATATTTGAGTATATGGAATAAGCTTTTCATCCCTTACTGATATCTTTATGAGTAATATCCTTATTCATAATATCCTTACCCATAATTAGTGGACGATGTGGGGACCCGCTTCCTTAAGGACGAGACTTGCGCAATGTAAGGGAGTGAGGGACCTGATTGCTCTTGGTGCTAAGGCTCGAGCCTAGGTGAGGGCTAGAGTGTACTATCCTAAGTGTTCACCTTTATCCGAGAGCTCGCCTTTGTCTAAGTGCTCGCCGGTATTTATCGGGATAAGTACTGTGACACTAGAGGATCACCTAGTATCAAACACTTGCCCCCGAAGCTCGAGGACAATTCTTTTTAGGGTCGAGTTTTACTCTTAATGGTTTTGGGTGACTATGAATGGTGTGTGCCTTTATTTTGGCGGGTCCTTCTATGTTGTTTCATGCTTCTGTAGATTTTTCTGTGACAGGTCTTTAACATATTTTCTAAGTTGCTCTCGACCAAACTTTCTATTATCCTTAGGTCACTTTTGGCCATATTGAGTTTCTTATACAGATTTTCCTGTCACTTACAGGTTACCTTTAGCAGCCTTACTGCTGATATGAGGTTGCCTTTGACAAATTATATGATTTTTTCTAAGTTGCCTTTGACTAGTATTTCGTGTTAGGGAAAAAAAAATAAACTGTATTTTTGACATTTCCTTGAAAGTTTCTCACTAGGTGGAAGTGTTACGAGGAATGAAACCTACTCCGGAATCACTCTTCGAGTCAGGCCACTTAGGCGAATATTATGGGTAGTCTTGATCCATGCAATATTTGTGTGACCTCTTATCAACCTCTTCATCGTATAATGTGTAGGTTGAGAATGGGAAATTTGTGGTGATTGCTCATGTGTTGATCCCCTTATATACTGGAAGGCAAGGTTGATTTCCTCCATTTTGCTATTCTTGTTCTTTGGAACTCTTCATAACCCGTTTATAATATTCTCTTGTGTACATATCTTTAATTGATAGTTCCTCTCTCCTAAATAGGGATGTGTTTGTTACTGGACTAACAACTCTGCAAGGACCGATCCTTAGGACTATTGTGTGGCCCGAGCCCTTTCTTTTACATTTTTAGCATTTATTGACTGTCAAAAGATAATTCAGCTCGTCTCCTTGAAAATTTCATCATTAGAGAAGTGGTGTTTTTAATGATAGATGTCTCTATTCCAAGTAATTAGTCATTACTACTCCCGTGTGTTTCACGTCTGTCATTTTCTTATGTTTACTCGATTCCAGTTGATTTTGGTTCTTCGTGTGTAAATACCCTTAGTCTAGAATCACTGACTTTTTATGCTTCCATACTTTTTCAGACCTTTTGTGTTCTTTGTTTTTCAGGTTTTAAGAACTTCTTGTTTCTTCATCCAATATCTTTTTGAGTTCAGCATTGGTTGTTGGGTCGTCATCCCAAGCACCCACCCCAGAAAGGCATGTTCGTAGAGTGCCTTTGTACTCCAGACCATGTAGTTGTTCTCATACCATTTTGTTTTGTATTAGATGTGAAGCCGAACGAGCTAGGGTCAACCCAATTTAAGGCGTTTGTGGCCTTAGGAGGCTTGTGCGACGCCGAGTGTCCTAGGTATCCAGTGATGGGGGTTCAGTATCCTATGTTGGAGAGACATATATTTAGTATCTGTGACTTGATGCGGGGTTACGATTCCCTTCTTCCCAAATTTGGAAGAGTTGTGCCAATACTATTATCTTAGTCTGATACAGTTATACCTTAACACACTCAAGTTGTGGGCAGGATTTAGGGCATTATGTGCTCTTAATAGGTGAGAGTGCTCCTTAAACCTTCTTTTGATGCTTCTAGTGTCTTTATCACTAAAAGGTCTGCCACCACTAAAATCTTACAACCACTAATAGGTCGACGACATTCAGTGACAATAAGTGTTGCCACTATTTACACTAAATTAACAATGACAAAATTTGACACTATATAGTGTTATTAACGTCATAATATGTTGTTACTAAATACGTGTGTTTAGAGTAGATTGTTTATTTACCTTCCAGGAAATCAATGATTTTCCTAGGAAGATACAGAAACCTGTGACGGATTTTCTGCTTTCTATACAACCGGCCCAGTCTGAATCACAATATCCAACTAATTTTGGAACCGAATGTGAAGATAATAAGATACCCTTACCTGGTTCCTTTTTAACATATCGAATAATCCTCATGGCTGCATCTAGATGAGATGATTTTGGTTCCTGCATGAATTGACTCAAGTGCTGCACATAATAGGAAATATTTGGTCTTGTAATGGTCAAATACAATAGTTTCCCTATCAGTCGCCTATAAAGGCTAACATCATTTAGGGGTTGGTCATTCCTATTTACACCTAAGTCCTCATCATATTTAACACTTGTCAATTTCAAATTCAACTCCATGGGTGTTTTAGCAGTCTTACCAGCAGACAAACCAACAGAAGATATCAATTCCAGCGCATATTTCCTTTGATTCAAGAGGATACCATCTTTGGATCTAGAAATATCAATTCCTAAAAAGAATTTTGATTCTCCTAGATCCTTCATTTTGAAATTAGTCCTCAACACATGCTTTAATTCATTAATCAACCGATCACTATTTTCAGAAATGAGCAAATCATCCACATAAACAAGCAACACAACTAATTGATTCCCATCATGCTTGGTAAACAAGGAATAATCGAGTTTTGATTGAAAATAACCAGCTTTATTCAAGGCATCACATAACTTCATATTCCATTGTCTACTAGCTTGCTTCAATCCATAAAGGGATTTTTTTTAACTTGCAAACTAAGTTCTTATCACTTTTCTCAGCAAAACCATCAGAGACATGCATTAAAACCTCCTCATCTAAATCCCCTTGAAGAAATGCATTATGAACATCCATTTGAAAAAAGGGCCAATTAAAAACATAAGCCAAAGTAAGCACATGAGACCTCACAGTATTCATTTTTGCAACAAGCGAAAAGGTTTCGAAATAGTCAATGCCATGTTTTTGATTATAACCTTTCGCAACAAGTCTAGACTTATGCCTACTCAGGCTGCCATCAGAATTATATTTCAACTTATAAACCCATTTGCATCCAATCACTGACTTACCTTGAGGGAGAGGCACCAAATCCCATGTTTTATTTTCCTCAAGAGCCACTATCTCATCTTGCATAGCCTGAACCCATGCTTTATCTTTTGCAGCTTCATTAAAAGACTCAGGTTCAACCAACTCGGAGGTTAAGGCCAAATAATGCTGGTGACTGTTGGACAAGTTATCATAAGAAACAAACTTGTCAATAGAATAAGCATTCGATGCATTTGGGACCACATAATCTTTCATCCAAATGGGGGGGGGGGGGGGAGCGAATAACTCTTCCAGACCTACTCATTGTGGGTCTGTCAGAGTTATCAACATGAACAGAATCGTTCTGGACAGAACCATCAGAGTCAGTTTCTGACTCATCACATGGTATATTTGCTTCAGAGTTAGATTCAAACTCATCATGAGGAATATTAGCATATGCATGAGTGTCATTCTCCTCAGTCAAGACATTTCTATTGACATCATAGGAGTCCATCTCAATACTAGGGTCAAAAAATACGGGCATCTGATCAGATTTACATTTCTCAAAAGGGAAGACATTCTCATTAAACCGAACATCTCTACTTACAAAAAAATTATTTTCAGTCATATCATAGAGTCTATACCCTTTCTGAGTTTCAAAATATCCCATCATAACAGATGGAATATCCCTAGATGCAAATTTGTCGGTCACCATCATATTTTTTGCATAACATAAGCAACCGAAAACCCTTAAATGATTAACAAAGTTTTTTTTTCTCTTTCAGCACCTCAATTGGACTCTTACCATTCAACAATTTAGAAGGCATCATGTTTATCAAATAACAAGCTGTAAGAATACAATTCCCCCAAAAAGAATTTGGGATTGATCCTTGCAGCTTCAAGGCTCTTGCTATTTCTAGCAAGTGCCTATGTTTTCGTTCTACCCTTCCATTTTGTTGCGGAGTATAGGGACAACTGCTTTGATGGAGAATTCCTTTTTCAGATTTTTTTTAACATGCTCATTAAAGAATTCTCCACCATTGTCAGTTTTAAACATTTGATTTTTTTTTGAAACTGAGTTTCAATCATGGCATAAATCTTTTTCAGAACAATCACAGTGTCAGACTTAAACTGCATCAAATGAACCCAAGTAACTCTAGAAAAGTCATCAACAAGGGTTAAAAAATATCGCTTGTTATCATAAGTCTGACTACTGTAAGGACCCCACACATCAACATGCATCAAATCAAACATAGCATCTGCTCTAGAATATGAAACTGGAAATGGATTTCTCACAATCTTAGCCTTGGGACAAACAGGGCAGTTACCAACATCCAAACCTTTATTCTTAGACAGATTAATAGAATCTACATTCTGAAGACCTTTCACAGAGGCATGCCCAAAACGCAAATGCCACAACATACTATTGTCATATAAGGAACTATAAGCAGATAATTCAATGCACTTCCAATCCAATCTTATGAAGTATAGGCCAGACTCTTCCTTACCAGTCCCCAAGACCTTCCCATTTGAGAGGTCCTGCAGGATTGCAAGGTTAGGATAGAAGAAAACACTGCAATTCAAATCTTTGGCAAGTTTGGACACAGATAGCATGTTATATTTGAAATCAGGCACATACAGAACATTGTTCAATTTTTTATCCGAGTCTAACACAATATTTCCAATCCCGCATATATCAGAATGTCCACCATTTGGCAACTGGACTTTGGTTCCATGGGCAATCCTTTTATCACATAACCAATCATTTCTGTTGGTAATATGATTGGTTGCTCCTGTATCCAAAATCCATTGATCATTTCAAATTAAAAGAATTCAGATATATACCAGCCGTGTTAACATGATGTTCTGTGGGTGCGGTAGCACCTGCTCCTGAGGCAGTGCTGCCAGCAGCTCCCATGGTTGCTAGGAATTTCTCAAATTGATCCTTCGTAAAGGTGATCCCACCTTGCATAACACAACTCGAAGAAGGATCATTATAAGGGTTTTGTATATTAAGAGGATCAGAATCACCAACACAAGAAGAAACAATATTTACTTTTGAACCTCCTTTAACCCTCAATTGTTCTTTATACTTAAAACAGTTATCCTTGGAATGTCCCTTCTTTTTACAGAAGTCACATCCCTTGGAATAACATCTTTCAACAATGTGGCCTTTTTTATGACAGTAAGAACATTCCAGGTTTTGATTACCTTTCGGTTTATTCAAAACTAAGGAACTGTTACCAAAATTTGCATTTACGGAAGCATTCATAGCAGAAGAAATTCCCCTTTGACTTTCTTCTTGCATCAACAAGTTATAGGCCTGATTAACCGAGGGCAAAGGAGTCCACAAAAGCAAACTACTTCTTACATTTAAAAATTTTTCATTCAAACCCATAAGGAACTGAAAAAGGTTTTGATTTTCCTTATGTTCAACATGTTTTTTAAAATCTTCCCCTTCAATATGAGGAAGAGAACAAGAAGCATCATACTCAGTCCATAACACTTTCAATCTCGAAAAAAAAGTAGATATGGAATCAAGACCTTGCCTAGACATAACAATTTCCATGTGAATTTGACAAGTCCTTGGTCCACTTACCTTATCAAACCATTCTTTCAAATCTTTCCAAACAAGAAAAGCATTTTCTGTATACATCATACCACTAGATAATTCTTTTGATATTGAATAAGTAAGCCAACCAAGGACAACAACATTGCATCTATCCCAAAGGTAATGATATGCTGGATCAAATTTTTCACGCAAGCAAGAACCAGTTATAAATCCAAGCTTATTTCTACCAAGCAGCAAGAATCTTATCGACCGACTCCACATCACATAATTCTCAGGACCAGTTAAAGTCATAGAAATCATATTCACACCAGGATTATCACTTGCATGAAGAAATAAAGGATGATGACAATCTACCTTAGCCATAGCCTCATGATTTACCTCATATTCATACTTTTCTGCTTCCTCAACAACAACAGGTTTATCCGGTTTCTTTTCATCCATAATAAACCAGAACAGATACCAGAAACATAAATATACCTTTCGATCCAAAAGATGAACAACAGAATATACAAATCTCACCCAAGAAGACGAATCGGTTCACGATTTCAAAAAACCCGCAAGCCACAGATTCGTCTATCAAAGAAGATGCGGAAGGCTACAACAACAAGAGAATCGTAAGAATGAACAACAACAAAAAGCAACAACGATTCGTAACCTGGAAATAACCGCAACAACAAACGCCTTCAAGCAGAAGACTCAATCAACACTCAGAATCGCAACAACAAAGGTGAAAGACACCTTATGGCTCTGATACCATGATAAAACTAGCAAGGAATCGAGCAAAAAAACTAGAACAAGCAGACTTGGGGTTCATCGGGTCAGTTCCTTCAACTGGTGACCCTCCCTCTTAAATACAAACCCTAAGATCTAATCAGTTCAATAATAAGGAAGAAGCATAAACAAACCGTCAAGAAGGAAGAACAATCATCAAGAAGAAGAAACTGCAAAGCAACAATACAGATACCCTAGACTAGAAAACGAAGAGACAAAAGACTGAAACGGCTGAAGAATGAAGACGGTTTCAGTCTGACAAGTGAAGAAGCAATTCCAGAAGTTTCCTCACAATGGACCGGACTGAGTGCATTGGGCCGAAGCAAGGGAAAAAATGGACCAACTACAGCAACATGCCGAAACAATAATGATGTGGCCCAAACAATAGTCAGCCTGCAATAGTATGATTTCAATAAATTAAAATGGATGTTGGTGTAATTACCTTTTATCATGTTGAGTTTTATCCATTCTAACAAAAACGGGTTTAATATCGAAACCCTAGCAGACGAACGGATGCAAAGAAGATAGAGAGACGCGACACTTGGGAATCATTGAAAACTTTTTATTCATTTGGGGGTTTATCCTCCTTAAATTAACCTAACAATCTATAAAATCCAAAATACAAAATTAATAACACCCTAACAAACAGAATAATAACAAAATAATCCTCAAATAATAGACAATAACAAAAGAAGACACAATAAACCAATCTTCCAGATTGCATCCTTCACTTTCTCAATTCAACACTCCCCTTCAATCTGGAAGTTCACGATCTGTCTCCCCCTGTCTAGTAAAAATATTCTTCATTCCAAGTTTCCCACAGAGGAAATAATGTTGTTGACTGCCAAGGGCTTTTGTGAACAAATCTGCATTCTGATTACCTGTCCTCACATGTTGTAGCTGCACAATATTTTCAAGCAATTTCTCTTGAATATAATGACAATCAATTTCAATGTGTTTTGTTCTTTCATGAAACACGGGATTATTTGCAATTTGAATTGCAACACGATTATCACAATGCAAAATAGCAGGATTTCTTTAAAAACAACCTAGTTCTCCCAATAAACCTCTAAGCCAGATTATTTCAGTCAAACAAGATTCCATACTTCTGTATTCAGATTCAGCGGAAGACTTAGAAACCGTGTGTTGGTTTTTTACTTTCCAAGAAATCAATGATTTGCCCAATAACACACAAAACCCGGTTGCTGATTTGCTTGATTCAATACAGCTAGCCCAATCAAAGTCACAATATCCAATCAAATTAGGCTGAGAATCAGAAGGTAACAATATTCCTTTACTTGGTTCTCGCTTAATGTACCTTACTATCTTCAAGGCAGCTGCAAGATTAGACTCTTTCGGATCCTGTATATATTGACTAAGATTTTGCACATGATATGATATGTCAGGTCTAGTGATGGATAGATACAATAATTTCCCTATCAATATTCTATACATGAATACATCATTTAGGGATGTATCATCCTTATTCACATTCAAATGCGCATCATACTTCTTGCTCGTGAGTTTCAAGTTCAACTTCATAGGAGTTCTGGATGTTTTACCACCCGAAAGACCAGCACTAGATATGAGTTCAAGAGTGTACTTCCTTTGACAGGGTACTAGGCCCTTTTCAAACCGAGCTATCTCAATGCTTAGAAAGTACCTCAATTCACCCAAATCCTTTATCTTAAAACTCGCTTCCAGCACATATTTCAAAACAGAAATCATTTTCTCACTATTGCCAGATATGAGCAGATCATCCACATAAACAAGAAGCACTACAATTTGATTCCCATCATGCTTCGTAAACATTGAATAATCAAATTTTGACTGAACATAAGCTGCCTTAACAAGAGAACTACACAACTTAATATTCCACTGCCTGCTAGCTTGCTTCAACCCATATAAAGTTTTTTCTCAATTTACAAACCAGGTTGTTTCCCCTTTTACCAAAACCATCAGGAACTTGCATATAAAATTCTTCGTCTAAATCTCCTTGCAAAAAGGTATTGTAAACATCCATTTGATAAAGGGTCCAGTTATAAATCGATGCTAAAGCCAAAATAGTTCGCACAGTGTTCATCTTAGCAACAGGTGAAAACGCTTCAGAATAATATATTCCATGCTTTTGATTATAACCCTTTGCAACCAATCTGGCCTTATATCTACTCAAGCTACCATCAGATTTGTATTTAAGTTTGTAAACCCACTTATAACCGATTGCAGTTTTACCTTGTGGGAGTGTTACCAACTTCTAAGTCCGGTTTTTCTCAAGGGCCTGTATTTATTCTTCCATGGCCTATACCTAGGCTTTTTCCTTCACAGCCTCAGAAAATGTATCAGGTTCAACTAATTGAGAAACATAACTCAAATAACAGTGATACTCGTCAGATAATCGATCATACAAAATACATTGATCAATGGAATGACAATGAGACAAATTGGACACTTGATAGTCCTTCATCCAAATTGGGGGCTTAATGGTCCTTCCTGATCTACTTGTGGTGGAAACAGAAGGATCATGGATGACAGAATTCTCATTCCCATCAGAATCAGGTTCTGATTCATCATCTGGTGCTTCTCCATCAAAGTTTTGTTCATGCTCATCATTTGGAGTTGTCACAACTGTTTTGTTTCTGATTTTCTCAACTTCAGTCCTTTTAGGACCATAATCATCACTGGAATCAGAATCGACACAGTGTTCAAGCAATATGGGCAACTGATCAAGTTTACTACTCTCAAAAGGGAAAATATTTTCATTGAACTTTACATCTCTGCTCACAAAAAATCTTTTCTCAATCAAATCATACAACCTATATCCCGTTCGAGTCTCGGAGTATCTCATCATTACTGATGGAATGCCTCAGGAAACCAACTTATTCGCTACCACCATATTCTTGGCATACACTAAACATCCAAACACACGCAAATGATTTACCTTAGGATGTTTCCCATTCAGCATCTCAGTAGAAGATTTGCCACCTAAAATCTTAGAAGGAATCATATTTATTAGATAAAAGGCAGTCAGAACACATTCTCCCCAAAACAAATTCGGTATGGATGCCTGAATCTTTAAAGCTCTAGCAACTTCCAACAAATGCCTATGTTTTCTTTCAGCTCTCCCATTCTGTTGGGGAGTATAGAGACAACTACTTTGATGAATTATACCATTTTCCCCAAAAACTTTGTTCACATGCTCATTGAAAAATTCTTTCCCATTATCGGTTCTGAAACATTTTATTTTTTTTCTTAAACTGAGTCTCAATCATGCTGATAAAATGTTTCAGCACTAGGAAAACATCTGATTTGAATTGCATCAAGTGAACCCATGTTACCCTCGAATAATCATCAACCAATGTGAGAAAAAACTGCTTATTGTGATAAGTGACATCATAATATGGACCCCACACATCAGCATGGATAAGATAAAAATATTCATCTGCTCTTGATTCAGAAATAGGAAAGCAATTTCATATTATCTTAGCTTTGGGACAAACATGACAATCACCTAAATCCAACATATTATTCTTAGGTAAATCTAATCCAGCAACATGTTCCAATGCTTTCAAATAAGCATGACCAAACCGCTTATGCCACAAAACAACATTCTTAGCAACAGAAGAAAAAATAGTAGGTGTAGGACACGTTTTGGGATATCTGAAAAAATACAGCCCCGAATCCTCATTGTTAGTCCCCAAGACCTTCCCATTTGAGAGGTCCCGCAGGATAGCAAACTTAGGATAAAAGGTTGAAGAACAATTCAATTCCCTGGTGAGTTTTGAAATAGACAACAAATTATTCATGAAATTCTGTATATGCAAAATGTTCTGCAATTTCTTATCACCAAAATCCATACTTCCAACACTATCCACTTTAGTATATTCTCCATTGGGTAATTGGACTCTAGTTCCGGTTGCAGTTTCCTCACCACACAACCAATAATTTCTGTTGGTCATGTGGTTAGTTGCTCCTGTATCTAAAATTCAATTATCTCTATCATATAAGTGAATGGAGTTAAAAAGTATACCAACAGTATTTACACGATTATCAGTAGGAGCGGTAGCACCTGCTGCCGTTGCAGTGCTGCCTGCATACCCTACAGTTTGTAGAAGCTTTTCGAATTGATCTTTGCTGAGAGTAACACAACACTACAATCATGAACTCGAGGATACATCATTAGCATAATTTTTAACAGCATTAGAATTGAAGTCCCTATTGTCAGTAGATGTGGCATTTGCCTTAGGATTTGATCCTTTTGCTTTAAAAAAGTCCGTATATTTAAAACAATTATCTTTCGAATGCCCCTTTTTATTGCAAAAATCACAGCCTCTACTATAACATCTATCAATGGTATGCCCCCTTTTATGACAATGAGAACATTCAAGATTCTGATTTCCCTTTTGCTTTTCCGTATTGAAAACAATATTAGCATTAGAGGCACCAATATTAACATTCATAGCAGATGTAATTCCCCTTTGACTTTCTTCCTGAATCAAAAGGTCATAGGCCTGATTCACAAAAGGTAAAGGGTTCCATAGAAGAAGATGAGTTCTAACACCAGAATAGTTTTCATTTAATCCCATCAAGAACTGAAAAGTTTTTATTTTCTTTATGTTCAATGTGTTTTTTGAAATCATCTCCTTCTATGTGAGGCAAAGCACAAGCAGTAGCATATTCGACCCACAACAATCTCATTTTTGTACAAAATGCAGAGATGGAGTCCAAACCTTGCTGAGTCATAACAATTTCTAACTGCAGTTGATAAGTCCTAGGTCCACTAACTTTATCAAAACGTTACTTAAGATCTTTCCAAATAAATAATGCACCTTCACAATACATGTAACCACTTCCAAGATCTTTAGAAATCGAGTTAATGATCCAGCCTAGGACTACTGCATTGCATCTATCCCACAAATGATGAAAAGCAGCATCATAATTTTCTTTCATGCATGTACGAGTGATAAATCCCAATTTATTTCTACCCAACAAAGTAAATCTTATGCCATAATTTTCAGGCCCAATCAATTTATCAGATATCATGCTCACACTAGGATTATCACTTGCATGTAAGTAAATTGGATGATGCAAATCTACTGAAGCCATGACATCATGGTCAACCTCATCGGTGGCAATTTTTCGTGCCTCCCTGATAGGTTTTTCCTCAACCATCTTATAAAGAACTCACAAGAATCGAAAGCACAACAGAAGATATTCAACAAGGAACGATTCCAATCTCAAACAACCAAGCCTTCCCAGATAAAACACCCACAGTCCAGGAATCGACACACTCAGCACAAGAATCACAAAAAAATTCCCAATATTCCAAGAACAGCACTGATTCAACAATAAACTCCAGTGGTTAAACAAACCGTCACCAGCTACATGCAAGGAAAAAAAATACCGCACATAGAACAGAAGAAGAATCTCAGTATTAACGAAGAAGATGAAACCAAACCTCCCCGTGACCAAGATAATAAAGGAAACCCTAAATCGTTGATAACTGAGAGAGAATCACCCACCAACCGTCAATCAGAATTAAGGAACGAAGATACAAGGGCAGAAATCGCCTCAGTGGCTCTGATACCATGGCAAAACTATGTTTAATATCGATACCCTAACAGACGAACAAATGCAATGAAGACGGAGAGACACGCACTTGGGAATCATTGAAAACCGTTCCTTCATTTGGTGTTTTCTCCTCCTTAAATTAACCTAACAGTCTATAAAATCCAAAATACATCCTACAGAGAAACCGAAAACTAATAACACCTTAACAAATAGAATAAGAACAAAATAGTCCTCAAATAATAGACAATAACAAAAGAAGACACAATAAACCAATCTTCCAGATTGCATATTTCACTTTCTCAATTCAACACATTCATTGTGTTACATATATTCGACGCATCCTAATGTAATCAAGATTGGCCACTTGCACTTGATGGTAAGTCGCAATAAAAGCTTACCACACCAACCATTGAAGATGGCTAATATCTAATCCGTGTATAGAGTGTGGCTGTATATACATATAATATAATACATACACATGACATAGACATAGTTCCATGTGAAAGGACAAGAACCGAAGATAGAAGAATAGGAAAAAGAAGAAATGGACAAATAAAGTGTCAGCATCCCATTCCATAAAATGCAGACGAAACCCATGTGAGTTGGTTCCTCAAGTTAATAAGTTGGGACCGACTAAGACATTCCTTCCCTTTTTTGGTTATAATTTATCTCAAAAATTGAAATGTTATATGTATCATATATTCATTCATATGCCATCAAAATAAGACAATAAAGATTGTGTGTTGAATATGCTGCATGTAACTATTCTGGACTCTACCGACACGAAGCAGATCAACAGTACAGTACAATTATTATGGTGCTGTAGAAGACAAATTATTTCTCTGATCTCATATAAAATACTGTTGTCTTAGCGTACTAGTCTTCTTATCATAGTGCATGACTGTATATCTTATCATAGAACTGGTTAAAGCTTATCATAATTGGATGCACACTGACTTTTGGCATATCTTAGGAGAGTACAGTGAACCTGAACTTCTGAGTATAGTGTCTTAAACATAACGTAATTGTGTTCGATTGTTGGTGTGGTTTGGTCAGCTCCATTGAGTTATATTGGGCACTGGTGATTTAGTAGAACCAAGTTATTCATATTGGGTTATGGTTAGTAAGATTAAATCTTACATATATCAAAAAAATACTTTGTGGATATGTTGTTTTTGTTTTGGGTCGATCTAAAGGGCTAGTTTGTGTCTGAGGTTGATGGGGGTGGCGGCGGATGTACCCATTTTCTACTCAATGCGTCCTTATATAATTCTTTCCGTATTTTAATTAATTAGTAAGAAACATATATAAAATAAATAAATATTTTGAAATGCCTATTATCATATATTAACACTTATAAAATTTAAAATTTCTTTTAAAAAAACATTATTGTTTTAGTAGTAATTGCCCTTGTATTTCAATTATATGAATAATATTATAAAATGTAAAGAATAAATATATTTTCTACAAAAATAATTGAAAATACATAAGTCGGTAATAAAAATATTAATATTTATTGACATGATGTTAACTAGTTTGAGGGAAGGAGGAGATGGGAAGAGAAAACGAGGAGGGAGAAGAAGAACTTATGTGAATGATATAATTATCATTTTAGTGATTATTTAATAATATTATCAAATATAACTAACTAACTAGTACAAGTTTGAAATGAAAAGTAGGGTATGCCCATTCATATGTGGTGTTACCCTTTGATAAGCAGACCACTATTCCATCTTTAGGAAAATCATTCCCCGCTTCGAATTGAGATACATATTCGATCATGTAAGTCTAATTTGTGTATTATTATAATTTGTTACCAACAATTTTCAACATTAGTATCAAAACATTATAGTTTTTGATCTTTCATGGTCGATACGCCGCTCACCGGAGTGTTTGGGGCAACCGCCTCTGTTGCATATCACAACCTTTTTGTGTATATTTTCACAAGTAGATGTGACACCATAGGGATTCGCAATACGTTGTTTTCCACGAGTTGTGTGGTCGACACAATCAATGTTATCTACAAACCCTCTGGACTGCAGTAGCGCTTACAAACGCAACCTGGTTCAAGGTTTAAAAAAACATGATTTCAGACTCAAAACTGTCGTCCAGGTTGAAAATGTAAGACAACAGTAAGAGGCAGGGTCGACCATCGATGGTTGGTCCAAGATGGTCGACCTCTATGACCGAACATAAAAGAGGAAGGTGGATAAGGTTAAGGTAACCTTACATACCTCCTATTAAAGGAATACCAATTTTGAAAATTGAACCAGTTTTGTTCATTTTATTGGTTCAAAATCGGTCTTATTCAATAAGGTGTTGATCAAACTAGTTCGATTGGATTTGGTTCTAGTCTTTGGCCTTGTGTGACCCACACGTAATTAATGTTGGGTCATTAAGCCTAAGTTAAAAACTACAACCGAATCTCCACCCTATCTCTCTGTTTTTTAACAGACCCAAAATTTCTAGGGTTTCGTTTTTTGTCGTGAGAGTCTTCAATTAAGCCGTGAATTGGCTTTGCGTGTTTGACATTTATTACCAATTTGTGTTGAGCACTAATCAGAGGCAAGAATGGGGGATTACTACAGCTTGATGCGGACAGCTCCATCCAAGGCGAACCAAACCAGGAACACAGAACGTGAGCTGCTCTGCGATTTGTCTTTGCAAAACTCTGATATTTCAATTAAAACATGCTGCAACACTCTCCAACCAGCATCCGACCAAAATTAGAGAAGACGACTAGGTTTACCTCAGCACGACAAAAGGACGTTGGACAACCCATGCAACAAGTAAGCAAACCAATCAAACAGCGAGTTGAGAGCCACTATTTCCTTTCGTTTCTTTGGGACTGGTTTTCTCTGTTTCTACAGGTTGTGGAGTTGCGGTGAGGACACATTAGACCGAGCGAACATGTATGCCAATTCCAATGAAGAAAACAGACTTCGGAAAATGAATCGTGGAACTGAACTCGAACCCGCAACTGAAACACGGTGACTGGTATGTGGGCAGGATGATAGGGCTGAAGAACATCAAACTGAACACCATACAAAGAGTACTCACGAAGGCTTGGGAGAGGTATGGCAGAATTGGAATCTCAGAAGTAGAAACAGGGTGCTTCTTATTCGATTTTGATCGGGAGGAGGATGCACATAGCATCCTAGACCGAACCCCATGGGAAATCAATAGGAGGTACTCAATATAAGACGATGGGACTCGAGAAAAGGCATCAAGGAGGTGGAGTTTCATAAGGTAAATTTATGAGTTCAAGTACATGACTTAGGATTGGAGAAGTTTAGCACCGAAAATGCTTGGAAAATATAAAACATTCTTAGTAGATGCCATATAGTAGAATCAAGTGTGGGAAGGGTCAATAGGAGTTATATGTGAATGCAAGTTGAAATAGATGGAAATGATCCATTGATAGCCGGATTTTGGTGAACAAACTCCCAAGGGGAGGAACGATGGGCAACCGTTAAATATGAGAGACTAGTTGATTATTGTTTTGGGTGCGGGATGTTGGGACACACGTCCCAAACATGTAAGGAAGAAGTGCAGATGTCGGAGCAAGATGGAACCATTCCGGCCTACGGACTATGGATGGTCTGGGTGAGGCCAAAAGAACTGGGGCCACAACAGACCGAGGGGAGGGATGAAGAGAACGGGGGAAGATATGGAGGGGCAACCGAACATAAAGAAACACAAAGCCGAAGAAGAGCTGAAGGGGGGGAGAAGACAAGGGGCGTGGGGGACAACGGAAACCTTCTCTAAGGGGGCGACAAATCCGACCGAGTACAAGCAAGGGGAATAGAGGGGGGTCGAGGAGAAGGACAAGTAATATCCAAGTGGAACCAAAGGAAACGGAAATGGGCTATGTTGGTTGTCCCGGAACAGCCACAGGACCTCAATGAGTATCCTATCATGGAATTGTCAGGATTTCAGGTTTTCCCTAATAATCCAAAATTTACAAGACCTCAACAAAAGGTATCGCCCGTACATCATTTTTCTCATGGAAACAAAGAACGAGGATGCGTACTGCGAGCAAATAAGGAAAAAATGGGGAGGAAGGGGAACATGTACATAAGCCCGATAGGGAGGTGGGGGGGCTTAGCAATGTGGTGGAGGGCGGAGACACAAATCCAAATCCTATATAGTGATGCAAATTTTGTCGATTGTGGGGTGACTATAGGCCAAGGAGGTGACAACATGTACATGAAATATGTATATGTGGATACAGACGCACAAAAGAGATCACAAAACTGGAATGTCTTACGCAATATTGGAAGGGGACGACGGGAGAGATAGGTGGTCTTAGGCGATTTCAATACCATATGCCACCCACATGGAAAAGAGGGAGGGAAAAGGAAATCATAAAGACAAATGGATGAGTTCAAAAACTAATCGAGGACTGAAACTTGGAGGACATGGGAGCTAAGGGCCCAATCCACACATGGAGCAACAATAGAAGCGGGGAGGAAAGAATAAGTGAACGACTCGAATGCATCAACAAAATACCGATATTTGTTTTGGTTAATGAGGAATGGACCGTGAGATACCCTAGCTGCTAATGCATTAACAAAATACCGATATGATCGGATCACTCACCGATTGTCCTACAAACGGAAAGGCCAAAGAGAAGGAACATAAGAAGGTTAAAATTTGAGGTCATGTGGATGGAAACACCAATGTGCATTGAGATAATCGAACAAACATGGGGACAAAAAAGACCGAATGAATCCATAAATGGGGTATGCACAAAGCTCAAGAAGTGCCGAAGGCAACTAACCATTTAGAGTAAGGCACATTTCAGTCACAACATAAAAGACATTGCCAAAACAAGAGAGGAACTCTGACACCACATGCAAAGGCGGATGGATCAGACCGCAATTGAGGAAGAAAACCGGTTAAAAGGGAGAATCCGAGACTTATGGACGAGGGAAGAAATATATTGGAGTCAAAGATCGAGGGTTAAGTGGTTAATATAAGGAGACCGAAACACTACATTTTTCCATCAAATAACAACATCAAGAAGGAGGAGGAACAATATAGGCCGTCTGAAAAACTGAAATGAGGAATGGTTGACGAATGAGAAGGATATAGCACGGTACCTATGGGAATACTGTGGGGAGATATGCAGAGCCAAAACAACAGACGAGGGAGAGGAGGTACTCGCAGGTCTACCACAACAAATAACACCCGACATGAATGCACGACTTACAAGGGATGTATCAGAACAAGAAATCTGGTTGGCAACTTTCCAACTTGGAGGATCTCGAGCCTGAGGCCCTGATGGATTTCCAGGTCTGTGATATCAATGGAATTGGCATATCGTGGGCCCAGATGTCATCACCACAGTGAAAACTTACTTCAGAACAGGTAACCTCTCGTACCAGCTTAACCAAACTAATATTGTGTTGATCCCCAAAGTACCAAACCCGACCCAGGCGACTGAGCTTAGACCTATAAGCTGTTGCAATTTACTCTATAAAATATTTTCTAAGATTTTGGTGAACAGACTAAAGGTTTATCTTTCAGATCTTATCACTCCGTTCTAGAGTGCCTTTGTACCAGGCAGGTGTATACATGATAACATACTGGTGGCACACAAGGCTTTTCACTATCTCAAGACCCGACAGAAGGGGAACAAAACACAATGTGCCTTAAAGATTGACATGCAAAAGGCGTATGACAAGGTAGAGTGGGACTTTCTACTGAAGAGCCTACAGAGAAGGGATTTTGGGGAGAAGTGGATAGGATGGGTCAGAGCATGCTTAACAACCACATCATACAGGGTGGTGGTTAATGGATAGCGATCATCCATAATCACACCGTTCTGGGGCACACGCCGGGACCCGTTATCATCGTACCTCTTTATACTGCTGGCGGATGTACTATCAAGGAACATTGAGAAGGTAAGTCAGGGATAAAAGGCTCAAAGGGATAGTGATGAAGAGGAACTGCCCAGAGAAACACCACATGTTCTTCGCATACGACTTTATCCTTTTTATGCAGGGTTCGTCCGAGAATGCGAGGCATCTCAAGTACATGCTAGACAAATACTGCAGGGCATCCGGGCAATGCATGAATAAAGCAAAATCGACACTCTTCTTCAACAAGGGGGTGGGACTGTAGGAGAGAAAGGTGGTGGAGGAAGTACTGGACGTGAGAAGCACAAGTGACTCGGGCAAATACCTAGGGTTACCATCAGTCTGGGAAGATCAAAGAGGGAAGCGATGGGGTATCTGAGAAATAAGGTCTGAGACAAGTTATCCGGATGGAGACCAAAAATACTGAACCAAGCAAGGAAGGAAATAATGATAAAAGCAGTCATCACGGCCATCCCAACATATGTCCTGATGGTGTTCCAACTTCCAAAGACTTGGTGCTCAGACATAAACTCAATGATAACGGACTTTTGGTAGTGTGTTACATCCCAGGGGAAAAAGACTCATTGGAGAAGATGGGAGATCCTAACTAGGTCAAAGAAATATGGAGGACTAGGGTTCAGGGAGCTCCAAAATTTCAACACGGCCTTGCTCACCAAAATAGCGGGGCGAATCATTAATGAACCGAACACTTTGTGTGCTAGGATCATGAAGGGCTTATATTTCCCGCATGACACCTTCCTTGACGTGACAAAATGAGGGCGGGCATCGTGCGGATGGAGTAGTCTTTTACATAGACAGAACGTACTCAAACAAGGGGGATTGTGGGCACTAGGAACGGACGAGACAATCAATGTCTTCCAGGACCCATGGGTGCATCCAAAGGTGGGCTTCAGATTGACGGCCGAAGGGGGAGACATGACAAACCGAACCACCATGGTAAGTGAGCTAATTAACTCGAACAGGAGCTGGAACGAAGCGATGGTGCGGGCGAAAATATCACCAGAGGATGCCGAACACATCCTAAGCATGCCGACCCCACATGAAGGAGGAAGGGACCATTACATATGGCCAGACTCGAAGGATGGCTCACCATAACCTTGGTCCGTCTATCACAAACTCAGGGAGATGGAGGGACAAGCAGCTGAAGCATCAAAACCGTAACCTAGTAAAATTTGGCAGGAGATATGGGCAACCAATATGACACCAAAAGTTAAGAACTTCATGTGGCGCCTAACATCAAATGCGATTGCGGTAAAACATAACCTAACTAGATGGGGGAATGAATGTGTCACCTAGGTGCCCGATTTGTGGAGGAACGGAGACACGAGAACACATGATTTTGGAATGTAGCTGGACCAAACCAATCTAATTCGAGATGCTTATTGGCGTTCGGACATACCAAACAGACCGGACCGACATGCTGAAATGGTTGGGGGCGAGGCGAGCCGAACCGTGGGTCCAAGGTCCGACAAGGGAGGAGAGATGGACAACATGCGTCCTCACGTGCTGGAAAATATGGAAAGCACGATGTATCTTCCTTTGACGCTAAAACACCGAACCCAACGGAAGTGATATCGGCATTTCGTGGAGCATACGAAGAGTTATCAAGGGTGGGGCAGACAGGGACCGTAAGGGCGGAGACAATTCGATCAAACCAGTAATGGGAGAAGCTGGGTGAAAGTGTCATCAAGATAAATTGCAATGCGGCGGTATGCAAGATCACAACACAACCGGGCATCAGAGTCGTGGCAAGGGATTCCGAAGGAAGACTAAAGGGAGGAACACACTGAAGGATGTGAGGCGACGTTGTGGAGACCATGGAAGCCATAGCAATCCTTGAAGGCCTCCGACCGGCCATACAAAAGGGATGGAGCAACCTCGTGATAGAATCAGACTAACAAACCGTGATGCAGCAAATACGTGTGGGACCAACCCAATGGAGAACATCGACAACAATTCATAATATCCGAGCACTGGCGGGGCAACAAATGCAAGTGCAATGGCGAGCTATTCCGAGAGCGGCAAACGACTGCGCGAATTGGATAGCAAAGCAAACCCGAATGGGAGTGAGATTGAATGAACAATCAAATCATTAGCTATGACGACATGTCACGTATGTTCGTACATCATATCATTAGCTACTAAACATACAAATGGTAGTGGTGGTCTTTCGACCCAATCATTGATACGCACTCTCATTCTCGCTTGTTTTGCTATCCAATTAGCACATTCGTTGCTCGTCCTTAGAATCACTACGGGAGAACCCTCAGTTAAGGGCTCATTTCCACGCTCAAGTATGATTGAGCCGTGGAAAATTTAACATAATAATTATTAACGGCTCAATGATTAATGAGCAGTCCGTAATTTTATTTACCGGCTCAAAAGTTTTGAGCCGTCCGTATTTTAACGGTAAAAGTCTTTTTATTTAAACCGAAATTATTTTGGACGGCTCATTTTTGTTGAGCCGTCTAGTAAACTGTATTTTTTTTTCGAAATTTATTTGGGACGGCTCATTTTTGTTGAGCCGTCTAGTAAACCGTATATTTTTTTTTCGAAATTTATTTGGGACGGCTCATTTTTGTTGAGCCGTCTAGTAAACCGTATTTTTTTTCGAAATTTATTTGGGATGGCTCATTTTTGTTGAGCCGTCTAGTAAATCGTATTTTTTTTTCAAAATTTATTTGGGACGGCTCATTTTTGTTGAGCCGTCTAGTAAACCGTATTTTTTTTTCGAAATTTATTTGGGACGGCTCATTTTTATTGAGCCGTCTAGTAAACCGTATTTGTTCCTCAACATCGAGCCTTACTCTCAGACCTCAGCATTTGTTCCTTTCTCACAGAACAGCCTCTCAAGAACACATTGAAGAACACCGCGCGCGCATTCAAGAATCGGTAAGTTGTTTTATTTTTTTTTCAATTCATTCAAGGATTCGACATTCCCAAGTCTTATACATGGTTTCCTTGCTTCGATTTTCATAGAAAACATCAAAAATCACCAATTTCGGAAACCCTAATTTCTTGCAAGCCCTTCAGCGTGATCGATGAGTTCAATAATTGGAGGAAGCAGCCGGATTTGGCAGAGGCTGTGGCTGCCACACGGGCTCTGGCAGCGGTGATTAGGTCCAGTGAGGCTACCACCATGATGGAGCTCGAAATTGAGCTCAAAAGAGCATCCGACAGTCTTAAGGTGTGTTTTTCAGTTATAATTTCTCCTGGGTACACCTCAATTCTTGAATTTCTGCATCTCAACTCATAAAGCTCTGCTATTTAGAGTTTAAGTGGATCATTGATCTTAGCAGTAATTGAATTGAATTTGTTCATGATGATCTTAGCAGTAATTTGTTCATATTGGTTCCTTGAGTAATAATGTCTGCCATGCTTGGGTGTAGTAAAGAGAACTCATGATTGGTTTGAGCAAACATCCTAGCAATCGTTCAATTCCTCTGTCCCAGCTATTGTTTGTCTTGTATTGCTGGAAATGTCTAGCCTTGATGGTGTAGTTGATCTTCTATGATGTTACAGTTGCAATTATGATCTCGGTCTGTCCAAGCTTGTAGATCCTTGTAGATCTACTTAAACTGAATGTCCTCTACCTGTATTCTTTCTTGGAGAACCTTTATGCCACCAGCAGTGACTTTGCATTTAAAACAAAACAAAACAAAAAAATTCCATCAACAGATGGTTTAGTCACTTAGAAAGGGCCTTTTTTCTTTCGGCATGTGCATGAAGGCTGATATATGAATTGGTTTATTAGGCATTTGCAAAGAGAGTTGGAGCAATCCGGGAAGCTAAAGGAAAGAAAAAGGAATTGTCTGCTCATGATGCTGCGATGCTGATCCAGATGAGCTTCAAGGCTTGAAGATTGATGTTGTTCCTTTAATGCTTTAGGATTGAAGATTGATGTTGTTTCGTTAATGCTTTAGGAATTGAATAACGGATTGTAATACTGATTCTGTTTGGTTTATATTTACAAATTTTGGTTTGTCAAATTATTCAGGTTGCAAATTTATGATTATGGGTGTATTTATTCAATTTTTTTATTTTTTAAAAATTCGATTAATTAAATTAAAATTAAAATATAATCTAGACGGCTCAAACTAGATGAGCCGTCCTAAATAATACGAATTAATTTAGACAGCTCAATATTATTGAGCCGTCAGACAGACGGCTCAATGAAAAACGAGCCGTCATATATAAGACGACTCTTATTATGACGACTCGTTTTTTATTGAGCCGTCTTTCATTAACGGCTCAATAAATGAGCCGTTAATGAAACAAATTTGAGCCTTTATCAATTTATTCTCCCGTAGTGAATAGCTCGCCATTGTACTTTTGTTTATCGGTATAACATTTCTGGAAGTTTTATTTGTTTAGACTTTAGTTCATTAAACTTTTGGTTACATCGATTTTTGTGTGTGATGATTTAAGTCATTCTACTTCCTTTTAGAAGTTTAACCAGCGCCTATACCATGTTGACCCCAATAGACTTCATACAATCATCCATAGCCAAGTTCCGCTCAACCTGAAAGGACCTATTAAAGAGGTGTTAAAGTTTTTTAGTAACACAGACAGTTTACCACTACATTCCATTGGATATCATTGGTGGAGGTTTTCCGTCGTAGTATATGTCCTAAATGTCCACTTTCTTCACTAAGATAATGTCGTTAGTCTCACTCATACTCGGTGTTGGATCATGTACACCGTATTCCCCTTTCAGATACTCGCTCCGTATACCTGCACAAAGGAAAACCCGGGATGTCCCGTTGTTTTCCCCTCCGATGATTAAGTAAGTCGGAAGTTGTTTGTAATATGTGAATGTAAGGTTTCTGTATCAGAGAATACTTAACTTGTAATGAAGATAGTGATGAGTTATTTATAACATTTCATACCTGGAACCATGGTTTGGTCAGGGTTTACCTCAGTCATCCTAGCTGTTCTCAGATGCATTGACCATAGTTACTTTACTGCATATTCGTTTTTAGTGGCTACTCTACTGTAGACCATCCTTTGTATTTGTTTAATCCTAGGCGTGCTAAAAGCAACCGGCCTAAGTCATAGGTGTGCAGGCACACCATCTAAGGTGGCCAGTGAATGCAGTGTCATCCACTGAAACTGGCATAAAATACCTTTTGGCGCATCCCATTTAGGCGACGCCTAAATGGGTATGTCCTCAAGGGCGACGCCTCTGTCTACTCTGACATGGGCGACGCCTTTAGCAAGTTGGGCCCTGAAGAGGTAAAGTCCAAAATGCTTATTGGGCCAAATGTTGATTTCAGCCCAGTCCAATATTTATTACCCATCATCTGCCCCCGAAGTCTTAAATGAGCGACGCTCATTTGAGAATTTAAACTCTTTCTGAAAGTCGTTTTCTTAATCTATTTTTATATTTAGGCGACGCCCAATTTGTTTAGAGGAAGATTCTTCTATTCAGGCGTCGCCTGTAACCGTCATCCACGTGTCCATCATGCAGAGGGCGACTTTTCCGTTTCAATTCAAATTTCAAAATTTGAATTTGGGCGGGATCTTCTAGAAGCCTCGAGAAGCTTTGTGACCGTTTCTGATTGGAGGGGCAAAGTAATCATTTCCACTTTAGTAATCGCTCGCCTTTGGAATTCATCGGGGTATTTCCGTAACTTCATAGCCTACGAAACGGTTCGCCTTCTTCAAACACTTATAAATACCCCCACCCCTCCTTCATTTAATACTTTTAGTCCCCTTGAGATTTCTCTCTCTAAAAAATCCTCTGCCTTTTCTCTAGAATTCCGGCCAAAACTCCGGTCAATTCTCCGATCGCCTCTTTCTCTTTCAAACGCCTTCGCCTTTCCATTTTCAGAACGCCTTCGCCTTTTCATCATTGCTCGGTGCTTTCCCCTCGCTCTAAACACCCATCACCTTCGCGTCATTCGGTCTTATAGAAGAATGGCGTCTGATTCTGATATAGGTAACCATATTTTTCTCCCTTCGCCTTTCTCAGACCTTAAACCTAACCTCCTCACCCCCCATTCTTTCGAGCGGTCGGTGGCTGAGGCGGGCTTGAACGACGCCCAAGCCCCCAGGTATCCCATCCCAGATGATGCGGATCCTGAAAACCCTCACCCCATTTGTCATCCTAAGGAAGGCGACGAAATTATTTTCCCTCATCAAATCGCCGTGGGATTAAGATTTCCCTACTGTCCTCCCTTAGTAGAATTGTGTCGCCACTATGGCATTTCTCCCACCCAGCTTTCTCCCAATGCCCTTCGCACCTGGATAGGTTTTAGGGTTCTTTGCTTTCGTAGAGGGTGGGAATATTGTTTAAATGTTTTTCGTAGTTTTTATAGATTAGAAAAGAACTGATATGGCGTTCGCCTTTTTACAACTAGGGCGACGCCCCCTTTCAAAGATTGGGATTGGGACTTTTCTCGTCCCTTAGTCATCTCAAATCCCGTAATAGCAATTGGAAGAACGCCTACTTTTGTTTTCAAGGAGGCGTTCCCTGGTGTCTGGTGACGACCAAAGGTGGCAGGGATCTAGCTCCAGGCGTCGAGGATTTTACCTCCGCCGAAATGGACGCCATGACAGCCATCTACTTGGATCATCAAGGAGGGCGTGCGCAGATAATCTCCAAAGAGATCTGTGAGTCCGACTTAGAAGATGCTGGCGTCTCCATTTTAGATCGTCACCTTCTGCCTTTATTTCCGGTAAATAACTCTCCTTTCTTTTTCTTATTGCAGATAAGGATTTTGCCATGTTTTCTCACCTTGTAACGCTTGTCCAGAAAAAGGCGCCCAAGGAGAAGAAAGCCAAAGAGAAGAAGGCCAAGGAGCCTAAAGGCGACGCCCCCGAGGGATCCAAGAAACGAAAAGGACACCACTCCTCCAATGGCAAGAAAAAGGCGAAGCCTATGGAGGATTCCTTGGATCCTCTCAAAGCTCCAGCCGAGCTTTTCAGCGACGACACTAATGATGCTGTCGAAGCTTTCAAAGGTGCGATCCCTAAATCTCACTGGGTAAATAACAGCGTCACTAGTAATAGGAATAATCTCTTGTTCACAAAAAAGTGGGGTCCTCCAGTCTTAGCCTATGGTGGCATCATGTAAACCTACACCGAATATCATTCGGGCGTTGTTAAGAAGGGACCATTTGACCCTTCCTTTGATCCGACAGGGGCGACACCTGCTGGGCCTTCAGCACAGAAGACGCCAACCCCTCCTCGCCATATCCCTTCCTTTTCTCAGGAGGTAATCCTGGTCGACCCTTCTCCTGGTGACAATGCCTTGCCGTCACCTCCTCCTTCTCCAACAGATCGCCATCGCCATGACGATCTTTTGCAATTCAAGGGGCCCGTTTTTGACTTAAGGCGGGAGCTGCTGGATCAAGTTACAGTGCCTAATCCAAAGGCGCCATGGGTCCCTTGTACGACGCTCAAGGAAACTTCCTTGATGGCGGGTCATTCCACCATCGACCCCAATCTCAGCCTTCACCTCCTTTCAGGTTCTTGCCCCCCTGCTGATAGAGGGCCTTTGAACCTGGAAACTGAAGCCATAGAGGGTTTGGTTCGCCATTCCCTCTCTTTAATACAGAGTCAGGTAAACGCCTTTTTCCCTTACTACTTTACTTTCATACTTGTATTTTTTCTAACTTTTTCCTTGTTCATTCCTCAGATCATTCCCGCTGCTCTGAAGATGGGCGCCACTCTCATGGGCTTAACTGATGAGAGGGAGCGCAACCAATCCATCCTTCGCCAAGCTGAGAAGGAGAAATTTGAGGTGGAGAAGCTGCAGCGACGCCTCGCCGTATCTGAAGCAGCTCAAAAGGAGATGGAGGCTGACCTTGTCCATAAGGAACAGCTCGCCTCTCAATTGAGGGATGCTCAGAATAGAGAGAACGCCCTGAAGATTTCTCTCAACAAGACACAAAAGGAGCTGGCACTTGTCAAGAAGGAGATGGAGAACGCCAAGAGGGAAGCTGAGCAAGCCCTTAAAGAGGCAGAGAACGCCAAGAAGGAAGCTGAGCAGGCTCTTAAGGAGGCGTCTCAATCTACTCAGGAGGTGGAACACCTCAAGGCTGAACTGCCCAAACGCCTGGAGGAAGCTGTGGAGTCATTCCGCACAAGTCCAGACTTCGCCAAGGTTGCCATTGAGTGGAACCGCACTGGTGTTTTAGCCATCTTTAAGAAAGCTGAAAAGGACATCCAGAAGGTGGATCCCAACTTTCCTTTGGATAAGTTGGAGTTTTTATCTGAGTATCTCGCCATGAAAGCTCAAGAAGAAGCTGAGGCGTTGGCAGAGAGTTATGAAGAGTCTGGTGATGACAACTCCTCTTCTGGTGATTCCTCTCTGATAGAGCCGGCTCCTGAATCAGTGTCTACTGAGACAAATTCAGAGACGCCTATACCTGGCACTTCTCCTAAGCAAACACCTCCAGCTCTCTCTTAATTTTGTTTTTTTTACCTCGCCTTTTTTTTGTAAAGACAGTTTTTGCAACGCTTCGCCGTTGCTATTATGAATCCTTGACTTCCCTATGCAATGTGTGTGTTTTCCATACTTAGCTTTATTTCATACTTAGCTTTATTTTTATCACACTTGTTGAAATAACAAGTCCTATCTCATTTATCGAAACTTAAGCAAACGCCAATAAGCTTTGTTTGAATATCATCACCCCTAGGTTCTATCCTTATTGATTAAGACATCGCCATTGATCTTAAAATAACCATTTCCAGTGATCGCCATTTAATCAACTTGATCAACAACTTAATTGAATGTTTAAGTAATCGCCACTTAATCATGAGTTAAGCAATCGCCATTAAACTAGATTTTAAACCATCGCCATTTCATCAAAGGTTAAGCAATCGCCATTTCATCAAAGGTTAAGCAATCGCCATTACTCATAACATACTTTGATTTCAACAATACTTCATACATCGCCTTCGACATTTAAGCATAATTTTTTTTTCAAATGCTAAAAACATCTTCAACATTAAGCATAAAATTTCTTCAAATGCTCAGCATTAAAAGTATTCTTCAACACTTTTCCTTCTAGATCTTCTAACACATATGCGTTTGGGTGAGGGATGGCGATGACTTTGTAGGGTCCTTCCCATTTGGGCGACAACTTGTTTACTCTATCCTGGTGTGAGAATTCGTGCCTACGCCATACCCTTTCCCCCACAAAAAATTGGCGAGATGATACTTTCCTGTTGTAGTATCTCGCTGTAGCCAATCGCACGCGCCCCTGAATTTCTTCTGAAGCCCATCGCTTTTCATCAACCATATTCAATTCTAAACGCTTTTGATCTTCATTGTCCAGAGTGTCATAATGTCTTACCCTGTGTGACTCGACTGCTATTTCTGTTGGAGCAACTGCCTCTGACCCATGAACTAATCCAAATGGCGTCTCTCCAGTTGCCTTCTTTGGCGTTGTTCTCAACGTCCATAAGACGTTTTCTAATTCTTCTGTCCATTTTCCTCCCAAGGCGTCTAGTCTTTTCTTCAAACCATTCAAAACTGTTTTGTTCGCCGCCTCCACCTGTCCATTGGCCTGCGCATGTTTTACTGAAGCATGCCTATGGTCAATTTTCAATTCTTCACAAAACCACTTCAATTCCTTTCTAGCGAATTGTGGGCCATTGTCACTGACCAACACACTTGGGATTCCATATCGAGAAACAATTCTCGATTTAATAAATTTGATGACTTGAAATTCAGTGGTTGATGCCAACGCCTTTGCTTCAATCCACTTCGAAAAATAGTCGATTGCGACTATTATATAGGTGCGTTGCTTGGATTTTGGTAATGGTCCTACCAAGTCAATTCCCCACTGTGCAAACGGCCATGCTGCACATATACTTGTAAGGTTTGTTGGTGGACGCACTATCTTCGGACTATACTTTTGACATGATTCACATTTCATAACCAAAGCAGTCGCCTCTTGATTCATTGTAGGCCAATAATATCCTTGATTCAGAATTTTCCTCACAATTGACCTCGCACCTTCATGACAGACCGCATATCCCTCATGGACTTCTCTTAAAATGGTAACAGTTTCTGGGTGAGCGACGCATCTGAGATATGGCGTGGAGAAACCCTTCTTATACATTAAACCATCAATTATTCGAAAGATGGGTGCCAATCGAATAATCTTTTTGGACTGAGCTTCATCAGTAGGGAGTACTCCTGATTCTAAATAAGCTCGGATAGGCGTCGTCCAATCAACTGTAACACTTATGTTGGCACAATAAAGGCTAACACATCCTCCATGGTTGGTTTCTATAAAATGTGCCTGTTTAGGCGTCGCCTGCCAGGCGTATTTGCTCAAGGCATCTGCTTCTTGATTCGCTTCTCGGGGAATAGCCTCAATCTGAAATTTATTGAATCCTGCTACCAACGCCATAGCCTCCTTCCAATATAATTTCATTTTCTATCCTTTAGCCGTATATTCCCCTTTGATTTGATTGACCACCAATTGTGAATCGCAGTACACATGAAAAGAGGTGACGCCCAATCCTTTCGCCAATCGTAACCCTGTAACCAAAGCCTCATACTCAACCTCATTATTTGTAGCCTTAAAAGTAAGGACTAGGGCATATCTTAATGGTGTTCCTCCATCTGGTGGTGTCAACACTAATCCTGCCCCCGAGCCATCGACTGATGAGGATCCATCAGTATGAAGTATCCAAGGATTCTCTTCTTTTTCTTTTTCTTTAGGCTTCGTCGGTTGAGGACATGTGGATTCCACAATGAAATCTGCCAATGCCTGACCTTTAATGGCGTTTCTAGGAGAAAATTTAATCCTGAATTCGCTTAATTCGATAGCCCATTTGACCATTCTCCCTGAAGCATCTGTTTTTTGTAGGAAATGTTTTAACGGTTGATTTGTTAAAACTGTAATTTCATGTTCATGGAAATAAGGGCGTAGCTTCCTTGCTGATACTACCAACGCATAAAGGTACTTCTCAACCTCCAAGTAGTTTATTTCAGATTTGGCAAGTACTTTCGATACATAATACACTGGCACCTGGCCTTTCCCTACTTCTTTGACCAACACCGAACTTACAGCAACTGGTGTGATACTTAAATACAAGGAAAGAGCGTTGCCTTTGGAAGGCTTCGCCAAAGGTGGAAGTGTCTTGAGATGCTTCTTCAGGTCTTGAAAAGCCTGCTCACACTCGCCAGTCCATTCAAATTTCTTGTTGGCCCTCAGCACCTAGAAAAAAGGGAGTGACTTGTCGCCTGCTTTTGCCAGAAACCGGCTGAGCGCCGCCAATCTTCCATTCAGGCTCTGCACTTCTTTGTGACAAGTTGGGCTTCTCATGGCTTCAATGGCCTCCAGCTTATCAGGATTGACCTCTATTCCCCTTTGGCTCACCATGTATCCTAGAAATTTTCCCGAATGAACGCCAAAAGCACATTTTGCTGGATTCAGACGAACTTGGTGAAGGCGCATCCTTTCAAATGTTTTCCTCAAGTCCTCAACATGATCAGCACTCTTTATGGATTTCACCAGCATGTCATCAACATATGCTTCCATGGTGACGCCTATCATGCCATCAAAAAGCTTGTTGATCATCCTCTGATAAGTGGCTCCTGCATTCAACAAACCAAAAGGCATCACCGTGTAATGATATATGTCGCTATCCGCATAAAAAGTTGTATGCTGGGCGTCGCCATCCGCCATTTGTATCTGGTTATAACCAGAATATGCATCCATAAAGCTAAGCAGCTCATGTCCAGAAGTGGCGTCGACCAATTGATCTATTCTGGGTAGAGGATTAGAATCCTTTGGACATGCCTTATTCAAGTCGCGATAATCAATACACATCCTCCACTTTCCATTGCTTTTCTTGACCAACACGGGGTTGGCAACCCAGGTCTGAAACCTGATTTCCTTCACAAATTTGGCCTCAATGAGCTTGCCTACCTCTTGCTTTATAACAATCACCTTTTCCTCACCTACAGGGCGTCGCTTCTGGGCAATAGGTCTAACCTTCAAATCTAAATTGAGTTCATGGGCAATGACATCTTTGTTGATGCCTGGCATGTCGCTTGGTTTCCAAGCGAATAATTCCTTGAACTCAACGAGGAGCATCGAAAGAGCAGAAGCTTCCTTTTCTCCGAGCCTCGCTCCAATTGATACTTCCTTCCCTTTACCATCAATCTCCACCTTCTTCAACCCCTCCACGGGTTGAGGACGACTCCTTTCCTCCCTGGGATCTTCTTCTGTCTGAATTGCCAAGGATTCCTTTTTCTTGAAATGGCGACGCGTCGCCTAGACATAGCAGCTTCGTGCCGATGGTTGATCTCCCTTAACAACCCCTACACCATGGGGTGTAGGGAACTTCAACAACTGATGATACGTGGAATGTACCATTTTATTTGGGTTCAATGTTGAACGCCCCAAAATGGCGTTGTAAGATGCCGGTGCGTCCACCACAATAAAAGTGATGTCGAAGTTCAATGCTTTCCATCCTTCGCCCAAGCTGACTGGCAAAGGCATCGTTCCTACCGGGTAGGTAGTGTGTGAGGCGAAGCCCATCAAAGGAAAATTGACCTTCTTCAGATCTTTTTCCTTTCTTCCCATTCGCTTGTATGCATCCAGAAATAAGATATCAGCTGAACTCCCCGAGTCCACCAATATCCTCTTCATGTTGAATCGGTCGACGCCCATTGTAATTACCAAGGCATCATCATGAGGAGAAGTGACATGCCCCATTTCCTTTTCTGAAAAGGAAATGATCACCTCCTCTTCTTCTCTCGGGCGTTTTCCTAGCTTGTCGGTTCCGGACATTTGGGAAGCATATCCCTCCCTTGCTGAACAGGTTTCTCCGCATGAGGTAAAACCTCCGCTAATCATGTTCAGATCCTCCACCTTGTTGCTAGGTCCTGCCCCATTTTGCATATTCCTAGGCGACGCCATCTTCTTCGGACTCCTACTCCTTTGGCGTCGGGCCAAGAAGTTCTTTAAGTGCCCCTGCTGGATCAACCTTTCTATATCTTTTTTCAAAATATAGCAGTCATCTGTATGGTGGCCCTTACATCGGTGGTATCTGCAGTACTGGTTAGGATTATTTCCCATAACCGTATCTGGCTTTCTCGGTGGGGGAGGCGTCGCCCAATTCTTCTTCTCCATCTCTGTTAAGACGATGGAAATTTCCCTATTTAGGGGGGTGTAACTTTGGAAAGTTTCTCTAGGAGGTCTTGGTCCGAAAGAGCGACGCTTATCCTCGTGCCTGCGATCATCCTGCTTTGAGGAGCGTTGTTCTGGCCTTTTTCCTTCTGCTTGCTCCTTTCTGAATGCCTCCTTGTTGACCTTCCTTCCTTCCTTCTCGTGCAATTTCCAAGTCTATGTAAGACTTGACTCTGTCTGCCATTTCCTCAACGGTGGTGACTGGTATGACACTCAAACTGTCATACAAAGTCGATCCCTTTGGACCCAATCCTCTTATGAAGGCTCGGATGGTTTCCCCTTGTGTGATGGTTTGGTCAATTCCAGCCAATTCCCTGTTGAATCGAGAATAGAAGTCACTCAAACTTTCCTGATCCCTTTGTTTAATATGGTCGAGCGTTCCCACACTTTTTAGTAGGCGACGCCCTCCCATGTATTGTACGATGAACTTGTCCTTTAGCTCTGTCCATGACTTTACTGATGCCTTGGGTAGGTTGAAAAACCAATGTGCAGGGACGTCGCCCAAGGTAGCTGGAAAGAGCAACGCCAAATGAGTTTCCTCACTTGTTCTTCCTAACAAAGAATTTTCATGCCTTTGTATGTGGAAGACCGGATCAGTATCTCCATTGTATGTATCTATACGAAAAGTCGGCTGCACTTGGGCTGGTAGTGCCACTGACAATATCTCAGGAGCGAACGGATGCGTCGACCAATCTCGAAGGTGAGGCATGGTTCGATTCTTGTGCTCTTTTAGCGTTTCAGCTACGATTTCTTTAACCTTGTCTTCACTCAACATCCTTGGAGCAGGCGTTGTGGTTACAATAGCCCCTGCTGCGCCCATGCTCGCCACAGGAAACGCCTCAGGTGGATTTGCTGGTGCGTCTTGTGGCCTTGATGTAGCTTCATGCGCCGCCTGAGCGCTTGCTCTTTGAGCTGCCCGAGCGGCTGTCCTTTGATCCCTTCTGTCCAAGAGCTCATCAAGAGCCATCATGAACGCTGGTGTCAGGATGAATTCTGTATTTATGTCCACTCGCCGAGGCGGCGCTCTAGCGAACGAAGAGTCTATGCGAGACTGCGCTGCCCTGGGTATGTTGTCATACCGCTGCTCTTCAGGAACGACCTCATCCTCATGAACATCTTCTTGTTGTACAAACCTAGGCCGCACCGTTTGTATCGGTATGTATGAGGTCTGTCCCAAATGCTGCTACAGGTTTTGGAGCGAATCCTCATCATTCACTTCACGAATGGTCTTTGCTCGTGTTGCAGGTGGAGCCATGGCTGATTTTTGCTCAATGGTTCCCACAGACGGCGCCAATGTGTTGGATCACGTACACCGTATTCCCCTTCCAGATACTCGCTCCGTATACCTGCACAAAGGAAAACTCGGGATGTCCCGTTGTTTTCCCCTCCGATGATTAAGTAAGTCGGAAGTTGTTTGTAATATGTGAATGTAAGGTTTCTGTATCAGAGAATACTTAACTTGTAATGAAGATAGTGATGAGCTATTTATAAAATTTCATACCTGGAACCATGGTTTGGTCAGGGTTTACCTCAGTCATCCTAGCTGTTCTCAGATGCATTCACCATAGTTACTTTACTGCATATTCGTTTTTAGTGGCTACTCTACTGTAGACCATCCTTTGTATTTGTTTAATCCTAGGCGTGCTAAAAGCAACCGACCTAAGTCATAGGTGTGCAGGCGCACCATCTAAGGTGGCCAGTGAATGCAGTGTCATCCACTGAAACTGGCATAAAATACCTTTTGGCGCATCCCATTTAGGCGACGCCTAAATGGGTATGTCCTCAAGGGCGACGCCTTTGTCTACTCTGACATGGGCGACGCCTTTAGCAAGTTGGGCCCTGAAGAGGTAAAGTCAAAAATGCTTATTGGGCCAAATGTTGATTTCAGCCCAGTCCAATATTTATAACCCATCACTCGGCATAATATTTATCACTCACACACTGGGAATAAAACTCACCTCGCTCCCATTGTGAACAAAATCTTAAGTGGTAGAACCTTGGCCATTCGTATTTGCATGGAGGGATTCCATGGATGAATTCATTCATCACCTACTGTATATGTTGCACTTGAATCAATAGCTAGACATATAATGATAGTGATTTGATCTTCCATCCCATACAAGGATCAATCAGTTTTTATTTAACCCTTTTTCAGAATTCATTTTCCAATAACGTCGTGTCACGTTTACATTAGTTCAATAACAGTTTGATTAGAGAGAAAACCGTAAGTTCTCCTCGTAGTTTCAAAGAAACTACACTTTTATCCTTCACTCTTTGAGTAACGAAAGATCACTTTAATTGATAAGCGATCGTTATAACAAATTTTATAAATTAATAACTTAGAAAATCATAAGTTATGAATTTAATAATTAAAGTGTTTTACAAAAGTGTACATGCATAAAAACAATATAAAAAAAAAATTAGAATTACGCACAGTTAAGGAGGGGCTGGGGGGTTGAGTCGTGCGAAAGATGCCACAAGTCAACCCCTCGTGCTCATTCAATGCACTGCCAAGGGGTTTAATATAGTTAAGTTTTTTTGTGTTTTTTTTTGCAAATTTGGTGTTAGTTTAGAAATTAAAATGGTGTATCTACTAAAACAATTGAGTGAGTGAGTATATATTTGACTTATGATATAAAAGACGCAAACAATATTTTATTTCAACTTACGGATTGACTATAGGTTTCGCCTTAAGTATGGTCAAAGCATATGGTAAATTCGTAAATCGAAATTCAATATTATTTGCGAGTTTGGATCACAACTCAAATTTATATTCACTCTATTTTTTTTTATAATTAATAGATAATTTAATTTCTAACCTAACATTACATTTAAAAAAAACTTACACACTACCCGTTGATAGCAAGTTGTACGTATTATTACTTTTTTCAAATAAACATATTATATGAATATTTTTTTATACACATACTCGTTTCTTAAAATATCATTTAATTAGATTAATTTATCAATCCTAACTTATTAACCCTTAGATAGATGCAAAATCATGCACCATCAAAGTCAACTATGATGGGACTAGTGTTATTAGAATTAGACCGACCCTCGAATTGGTAAAAGGTTGGTTCCTAATTTAGACGGTTCGACCACTGAATTACCTGTCAAACCGATCGATTCACTAAGGATGGTGGAGTGGTGAAAACAGTTGTTTCGTAGGGAGTTAGGGTTATGGATTTATGGTGTCTGATTGCTTGCTCAGTTTGGGAAAAGAGGAAGAAAATGTCAATATCAGAAATCAACATACGCAACTCCAGGAAAAGGCCAAGAAGCAATGAAGAGAAGGCACAATTTCAGAAAAAACTGAAATACTGCACAAGATTTGATGTGATCTTTAGGAAGATTCTATTCAATGTGTCCTCCATCCCCCATCAATTATGATTATAAATAACATTACAATCTGATGGAATCAGTCTGAAGGAAACCAAACGAAAAATAAAATAAACAAAATAACAGATTGATCCCTATATTATCAAACTAATAAATAATAACTATCATGATATAAAATGTTCTGATTGATACTCCAACTAAAGATAAAACTCCCCCTCAATCTGAACATGTTGAGGCTTCAAAGACATTTTTGACTCCAAGCTTCCTTTTCAAAGCCTCATGTTGGTGGCTCGCCAAAGCCTTGGTGAACAAATCAGCTAGTTGTTCTTCAGTCCTCACATGCTCAGTCTTGACGACTCCATCTTGTATCTTTTCCTGAATATAGTGGCAGTCGATCTCTATGTGCTTAGTTCACTCGTGGAAGACCGGATTGGATGTAATCTGCAAGGAGATTTGGTCATCACAGAATAATGAAACATATAGAGTTTGAATTATACCAATTTCTATCAATAAACTGTGAAACCAAACATTATCCGATAAGGTAGTTCTCATGCTCCTGTATTCAGCCTCAGCCGTGGACCTAGAAACAGTACTCTGTTTCTTGACCTTCCAAGATACTAAAGAATTACCAAGTTTAATGCAATACCCAGTCACAGATTTTTTACTTTCAACACAACCGGCCTAGTCTGAATCACATAAAGCAGTTAATACAGGAACATTTTGAGAATCAAGAAAAATACCTAGACCTGGATCATTCTTAACATATCTAACTATTCTAAGAGCAGCATCAAAGTGATCATTTTTTGGTTCTTGCATATATTGACTCAGTTACTGCACTGAGAAAGCAATATCATGTTGAGTTATGGTCAAATAAAATAGTTTACCAATCAGCTGTCTATAAACATCCAGATTCTTAAGGTGCAAGTCATCAGAATTAACCCCAAGATGTTCATCATATGTCTTGCTTGTCAGTTTTACATTTAATTCCATTGGTGTTTTCATAGTCCTACATGCAGAAAGTCTCAAATCAGATATCATCTCTAAGGCATATTTCCTTTGACACAGAATTAAGCCTTTGTCAGATCGAGCAATTTCAATACCAAGGAAATATCTAAGTTCACCAAATCTTTCATCGTAAACGTATCCATACACATACATTTCAGGTGAGCAATCATCATACGACTATTTCCAGAAATTACTAAATCATCCACATATGCAAGCACAACAACCATTTCATCACCAGAACATTTAGTAAATAGAGAATAATTCAACTAAGATTCGGTATAACCATGTGAAATAAGAGCACTAGTCAATTTCAGATTCCACTGTTTAAATGTCTGTTTAAGACCATAAAGAGATTTTCGTAATCTGCAGACTAAACCATTCTCCCTTGATTACGAAAACCGGGAGGAACATGCATATATACCTCCTCATTTAAATCTCCTTGAAGAAACGCATTATGAACATCCATTTGGTATAAAGGTCACTTATTAATTGAAGCCAAAGCAAGAACTATCCTAACAGTATTCGTTTTAGCTACATGCGAGAATGTTTCAAAATAGCCAATGTCATGAGTTTGAGTAAAACCTTTTGCAACCAATCTGGCTTTATGCCTTTCAATAGATCTATCAACATTTAACTTTACCTTGAATACCCATTTGCATCCTATGGCTGTTTTTCATGAAGGGAGAGGGACTAAGTCTAGGTGTGATTTTCTTCCAACGCAGTTATTTCATTCTTTATAGCTTGAACCCACTAGGGGTGTTTATCGGCTTCAATAAACGAGGTAGGTTGAGTAACTCTGGACATACAAGCAAGGAACGAGTCAAATGAAGGAGATAAATGTTCATAGGAGACATAGTTTGTAATCGAATGAACAACATGGGAAGAATCAACTTGATAGTCCTTATGTCAAATGGGTGGCATGGTGGCCCTTCCAAACCTCCTAGGTACATATACGTTTTCTGTAGGAACTATATCAGACTCAGACAAAATTTCAGCAGTGACTTTATATGAATCATTCTCCATCTGTGTCTGTGTAGGACCAACATATGTAGGTGGAGTTTCATAGAGAGCATCATTATGAAAAAATGTATCATTCAACATATTACGAGTCGTATCATCATCATGCTTAGAAAATGGAAACAAATGTTCATGGAATTCACATCCCTACTAACAAAGAAACCCCTTGTATCCATATTATATAGATTACAACCCTTTTGGGTTTCATAATATCCCATCATAAAAGCAGAGATAGCACGAGAAGCAAATTTGTCATGAGACACAAGATTCTTAGCAAAGCCAAACACCCAAAAGTTCTCAAATGATCAACACGATTGTTTTTATTCATGATTTCAAAAATAATTTCTATTAAAGACAGAGGACAGAGTCCCCAAAAGATATCAGGAACAGAGACTTGTATTTTTAAAGATGTGGCCACCTCCAAAAGATCCCTATGTTTTCATTCTGTTCTACTGTTTTGCTGGGGAGTATATGTGCAAGTGCTTTGATGTATAATCTCATTTTCTTTAAACATAGCTATATATTCACTCAAAAATTCACCCCCATTATGTGATCTAAGTATCTTAATTTTCAGATTAAACTGGTTCTGAATGAGAGTAAAAAACTCCTTAATAGCAACAACAACATCAGATTTGTTTACTAACAAATATATCCAAGTTACTTTGGAATAATCATCAACCAGGGTTTAAAAAAATTATTTCCATCATGAGTTTGTTTTTGATATGGACCCCCCCACCCCCCCACCCACCCACCACAACAAGCATGCACAAGGTCAAACAAAGAAGCAACTCTAGATCGAGACTCAGTAAAAGGCAATCGAGTGATCTTAGCAAGGGGACAAATTGTACAATGTTGAACATTATGAGCCTTATTCTTGAAACAATTAAATCCAGTTACATGTCTTAACGATTGTAAAGAGGCATGACCAAATCTCATGTGCCATAACATTGGCTAATTAACACAATTAGAAGAAGACAAAGCAGTATTCATAAGAAAAGATTTCAAACAACATTTGTTCGATGGTTTAAAAATGAAAAGATCAGATTCTTCTGTAGCAATCTCCAAGACCCTCCCACTCGAGAGGTCCTGCAAGATAATAGTCTTAGGGTAAAAGGTGACAAAATAGTTCTGTTCTGAAGCCAACTTAGAAATATATGTGAGATTATACTTAAAATTGGGCAGATAAAGCACATTTCTCAAAATCTTTTCCGAACTAAGCTTATAATCACCTATGCTATCAACATAAACATATATTCCATTTGGAAATTGTACCCTAGATTTAGCAACTGGCCTAGCATTCTCAAGCCAATCAGATCTCTTAGTCATATGATTAGTAGCACTCGTATCTAAGATCCGGTTATCATCATTTTGATAATGAGAATTTAGGGTAGTTATACCTGCCATGTTCACGTGGGCACCTGCAGTAGGAGAATCCTGCACAGAAGAGATACCTCCACGATTGATGGTATGGAGGATCTATCCAAACTGCTCAGTTGTGAAGCTCACTCCTCCTTGCAGATTGGAAGCCCCAGATGGTTTGGATGTAGAGCTAACAGGGATAGAATTAACAACATTAGTACTGACAGAAATAACAGTATTGGCCTAGAGGTGTTCATTTTCCCTTTCTTAAAGTTTCTAAACTTGAAGCAATTATCTTTGACATGCCATTTTTTCTGATAAAACTCACCCCCCCTAGCATAGCATCTGTCCTTGGTGTGCCCTATTTTGTGGCAAAAATCACACTCTATAGTGACATTCATCCTAGCAGAAGCCACACATGCAACCCCTCTCCGACTCTCTTCCTGAATGAACATATTGTAGGCTTGGTTCAAACTAGGCAGAGGAACCCACAACAAGAGATTACTTCTGACACTTGAAAAAGTTTCGTTTAATCCCATAAAAAATTGGCACAGACACTGGTTATCATAATGAACTATGTGCTTTTTAAACGTTTCACAATCACAAGGTTCTAGAGCACTAGCAACATCATATTCTGACCATAAAAGCTTCAATCTCGTAAAAAAAGCAGAGACTGGATCAAGCCCTTGTTGAGCAGTACAAATTTATCTATGTAACTGATAGAGACGCGGTGCATCTACTTTATCATATCTTTCTCTAATATCTTTCCAGACAAGGTATGAAGAAGTATAGTACATAAGACTACTTGAAATTTCACCGGGAAGAGAATTCAGAATCCAGCCAAAAACAACAGCGTTGCACCTTTCCCATAACTCATGCAAGGAAGAATCAAACCTTTCTTTACTAAAAGTTCCATCAATAAAATCCATATTGCTCTTTCCTCGCAAGATTATGAGCATGGCACGACTCAACATCGGATAATTCTCAGGTCCGATGAGTTTCACAGATGGATTGTTAGAAGCATGAAGGTAAAGAGCATGGTTCGCATGCACCTCAACTTCGAAGTCGGCCAAGATATTTACCGCCTCCGCAGCTGCTACTTCATATGTGGCAATATCTGTCGCACAGATCTTCTGAACCTCAACGCTGGCGATCTCTGCAGCCATCAGGTCGATTGAAGTAACTAGAAAAAAACAACCGCCAAGAACTGAACAAACACATGTCGAAACCCACAGATCCGTGACAAGAATCCATGCATCTGAAGGAATAAGCCGAAGGTAGATGAACCGCCAACACATATTAGTAAAGATAGAAAAAAGATATCACTAATATGAGGCTTCAATCTTAATAGCTTTGATAATAGAGCAAGGTCACGAGACTTGAAGACAAAAAATATTCCAAGAAAAGTCGTGGGTAGGAGAAAATCTTGAACTGCTCCATGAAGTACACAACTCAGGATCTCGATTCCATGAAGCAAGGAAGCTTCATGAAGAAAGGCTACAAAGGAAAATGTGGAAACAACCAGAGAACGAGGAAGAAGATATGGATCACTGCTCTGATACCATGTCAATATCAGAAATCAACCGACGCAACTTCAGGAAAAAACCAAGAAGTAATGAAGAGAAGGCACAGTTTCATTAAGAAACCGAAATACTGCACATGATTTGATGGGATTTTTTGGAGGATTCTATTCAATGTGTCCCCTATCCCTAATCAATTAGGGTTATAAATAACATTACAATCTGATGGAATCAGTCTGAAGGGAACCGAACGAAAAATAAAATAAACAAAATAACAGATTGATCCACATGTTTAGATTGATCCATGTCAAACTAACAAATAATAACTCTTGATGATATAAAATGTTCAGATTGATACTCCAACTAAAGATAAATGAAAAGTTAAAGAATGGAACCAACCGAAATTGACTGATTTACATCTATTGAACCAGATTCAATAGGCTTGGCCAAATAAACCGGTTCGGGCGAACTGGTCTGGTCTAGTCTGGAACTGGTTTGGTTCGAACCGGTTCGGCCGAACTAGTTCCAAAACCAGACCAGTGTTTTTTGCCTTCAAATAGAACAGTTCAAAATAGTACCAAAAATCCAGTTCGAACCGGTTCGACTCGACTCGTTTTTGATACTGGTTTATACTTAAATTTTAATCAAACCACTTTAAACCTATATAATTTTAGAACCGGTTTGAAGTAAAATTAACTAAACCGATCTGAAATTAAACCAAACCTAGATATGTTTTCAATAAACCAAACCTAGAGATATATTGGACTCTCGTATGTTGATGTTGGACAAGATTTTAGTCGGTTGTGGAACAGATTTTCAATCGGTTCAATGTGTTTTTCAGTCGGTTCAATGTATTTTTCAGTCGGTTCAGTGTTTTTTCAGCCGGTTCAGTGTTTTTCAGTTGGTTCAGTATTTTTTAAGACGGTTCAGTGTGTTGGACAGAATTTTCATCCGGTTTAGGTTCGATTTGAACCGGAATATTTCCGAACCAAAATTGATATTAAAAAAAGCAGACCAGAACAGTTCGAACCGGTTCTGAATCGGTTCGAACCAGACCAGTTCTTTTTTCCTTAAACCAGACCAGTTTTTTTAGAAACAGAAAAATGTACTGTTTTTTTTCAAACCAGACCAGTTCAGTTCAGAACCGGTTCGGGGTCGAACCGGTTCATGAACAAGCCTAAGATTCAACATACATTTCAATCTTTATATAAAAATAAAACATTCATCCGACCGGTTCACTCTCTGACTTGATTCGACCGACAGTCTATTCTAATAACATTGAATGGGGGACGCTCCAATGGAGTGATCGGAGAGAATATGCAATTAGGGAACTTCTCATCTTTTATTAATATATCCATAGAGAGAAGTCATGCCCTTTTCCTGGGAAATAAGAAACTAAACCCTAAATGAAAATTCAGTGGAATGAATTTTGATAATATCAAAGAAAATTTTGTACGTGAAATATGTCATGTCAGTTAGTTCAGATGAACATGTTATGTTTATTTATTTATTAGAAAATGTCTGAAAGTGCGTTCTCGTACTCACACTCTTCATCTCTTTATTTATGTCAAATTCAAACACCACCTTCCCTTATCGACTGGTTGTGGTATCTTCTGAACGACCCGACCAGTACTACTACCCTAGACAGCTGTCTAATTAAGAAAATGAAACCATCTTTATTATTATTATAATAATAATAATTATTATTATAATTATTATTATATTTACAATATTATTCATTTTTATATTTTTTGTTGTTTTGTCGTATTCTTTTTGTCTTCCTAGAGCTTTCCCATGTTTGGCACCGAAATGAAAACACGGTATTATTGAAGACTAACAGTAACGATTTGTGAGTGTGAAGTTGACTGCACCGACTGTCCAGACACAGTACTAAACAGTAGACATTCCAATGGAAATTCTGAGTCAAATCAAATTGTTTGGTTGAAATTTTATTGGAAATATAGAATTTCAGGATTTGATTTATATCAATAAAAATCATAATTAAAAGGAAAATGAATAGTAGAATGGGTAAAATTCTAATTATAATCAAGAATGCCCGAAATTCGAATTTTAGATTTGACCAGAAACAATGGCCGAAATGATATCCCGAATCTAAAAAATAAAAAGATCAAATATATGAAGAGTTTGGAAAATGAAATTTCTTTTTCTTTTTAAAAATAAGTATTATTTAGAAAGTAATAATGACAATAAGTAAGGGTGACAGATAGTGCATACGTGTATGTTATTGACCAAATCAATACTTTTATCTTATCGTGTCATGTTTTTCAACAAAAATACCACACAATTTTTCATGTGTTTTCTTATAGTGTTATTGTGTGTTAAATAATCAGTTATATGTTCACATAAAAGATTTTTAATAAAAACTATCAAATAAACGAATTGTTAGTAATAAGAATTATTAATTCAAATATCAGATTTTTAACGATTTTTTAATGTATAATTGACAAACTTTAAAAATGAAATATCTAAATAGACTTTTAAAAATTGTTAAATGAGATTTATTTAGAAGAGAATTAAAAAAACTAAACTTTTAAGTCCAACTTTATACTTGACAAAAAAAAAATTAATTTTATCATGTTATCGTGTGTGTTATGTTCTGATATCTAAAGACGAACACGACACGAAAATACTTTCGTGAAATTGTGTCCGTGTTATCGTTTTGTTATATGCTTCTACGAACACAATTGTTTTTGAACGTGTTCGTATCATGTTATCGTGTTGCGTGAATTGTCCGACCTAAGAATAAGTAATACATTTTCAAAATTAAGCACTAGCAACTGACCTCGTCCCACCCCCACGCCTGCCGCCAGGTAATCGAATACTCATCTAAAAAATAAAAATATCAAATATATGAAGAGTTTGGAAAATGAAATTTCTTTTTCTTTTTAAAAATAAGTATTATTTAGAAAGTAATAATGACAATAAGTAAGGGTGACGGATAGTGCATACGTGTATGTTATCGACCAAATCAATACTTTTATCTTATCGTGTCATGTTTTTCAACAAAAACACCACACAATTTTTCATGTGTTTTCTTATAGTGTTATCGTGTTGTGTTAAATAATCAGTTATATGTTCACATAAAAGATTTTTAAGAAACTATCAAATAAACGAATTGTTAGTAATAAGAATTATTAATTCAAATATCAGATTTTTAACGATTTTTTAATGTATAATTGACAAACTTTAAAAATGAAATATCTAAATAGACTTTTAAAAATTGTTAAATGAGATTTATTTAGAAGAGAATTAAAAAAACTAAACTTTTAAGTCCAACTTTATACTTGACAAAAAAAAAATTAATTTTATCATGTTATCGTGTGTGTTATTTTCTGATATCTAAAGACGAACACGACACGAAAATACTTTCGTGAAATTGTGTCTGTGTTATCGTTTTGTTATATGCTTCTACGAACACAATTGTTTTTGAACGTGTTCGTATCATGTTATCGTGTTGCGTGAATTGTCCGACCTAAGAATAAGTAATACATTTTCAAAATTAAGCACTAGCAACTTACCTCGTCCCACCCCCACGCCTGCCGCCAGGTAATCGAATACTCTATTTTTTATTTTAATATGGCAGTTCTAATGCGTTTGCTATGGTGATAGAATCACATGCATTTAAGGATGCATTTAAGTAGTTGTTAATTATGTCGACGGTAATGTCATTTCACCTCCGACAACAAAAGGATAACTCAACACCTTCACATCTTGCAGGTTGAGTTTGTTAACTATTATAGCGGAAATATCATGTATTGAAGCTTGTTATGCATTCAACTTAACTTCCATTGATGAATACTACATCTATTTGTAATACAAGCTTTATGAATTCAGTTCTAACTTACAGCTCTAACTATCACTAATCCTAGACAAGACATATGTAATCTAGGAAAGGTAAGCACACATAATACATAAAGTAATTAACATTTTAACTTATCTAATATGTATGCTAAGCATGTGTAGGTGCAGAATATTCTTCAAAGGTGGAGCTCCATGTGTACATTCCAACACTGCCCCTCAAGTTAAATAGTAGGATCCCCAATATTTAACTTGCACAACACGTTTCTGAAATTTGTTCCATTAACAGCTTTAGTGAGAATATCTGCAAGTTGATCTTCAAAACGAACAAACGGAATCACGATAGTTCCATTCTCTAACTTCTCCTTTATAAAGTGCCGATCAATTTTAACATGTTTGGTACGGTCATGTTGAACTGGATTCTCAGAAATGCTTATAGCAGTACGATTATCACACATTATCTTACATGGTTCCTGAATAGGAAAACCAATCTCAGTTAATAACTTGTATAACCATAACACTTCTGTGAGACCTCGAGCAATTCCTCTAAATTCTGCCTCAGCACTTGATAGTGCCACCACTTTCTGTTTTTTACTCTTCCAGGTCACCAAGTTTCCTCCCACCATGCCAAAGTAACCTGAAGTTGATCTTCTGTCAATCAGATTCCCTGTCCAATCCGCATCTGTATATGTCTCTATTCTAAGATGTCCATTCTTCTGAAACAGCACTCCACTCCCTGGTGAACCCTTTAAATATCGAAGGATTCTAAGAGCAGCTTCCATGTGATCTACTTGTGGTTTATGCATGAACTGACTTACCACACCTACAACATATGCAATATCTGGTCTGGTATGTGAGAGATAGATCAATTTCCCAACTAGATGTTGAAATCTAGCTTGATCTGTTGGTTCAGCTCCTTCTATTATTCGTAATCCATGATTTAGCATCATTGGTGTCTCAGCTGGTTTACAATCCACCAATCCAGTTTCTACCAACAAGTCTAAAATGTATTTTCTTTGTGAAATGAAAATACATGTTTCAGACCGTAGTACTTCAATCCCCAATAAGTACTTGAGTTCCCCCAAACCCTTTATTTCAAATTCTTGAAATAGATTTTTCCTGAGCTGAACGATCTCTTATTTATCATCCCCTGTAATAATCATATCATCTACATATACAATCAAACAAGTTACTCGACCTTCCCTTCTTATAATGAATAAGATATGATCAGAGTTGCTTTGTTGATAGCCATATTTCTTCATGGCTACTGTAAATCTGCCAAACCATGCCCTTGGTGCTTGTTTGAGCCCGTAGAGTGCCTTTTTTTAATCTGCATACATCTGATTGTTGGAATCCTGCAGTGAAACCTGGTGGTGGTTCCATGTAAACTTCTTCTTCTAAATCACCATGTAGGAAGGCATTATTGACATCAAACTGGTGTAGCGACCAGTTCTTTTTTGCAGCTATAGAAAACATGACTCGAATAGTATCAATCCGAGCTACAAGAGAAAACGTTTCTGAATAGTCAATACCATAGGTTTGAGTATATCCTTTGGCTACCAATCTTGCTTTATATCTCTCTATAGATCCATCATACCTGTGTTTTACAGTAAACACCCATCAGCAACCAACTGCTCGTTTTCCATAGGGCAGCTCACACTTCTCCCATGTTTGGCTCTTCTCCAGAGCCTCCATCTCGACTCTCATGGCTTGCCTCCATTCATGACTTTTTAAGTATGACTCAACATTGTTGGATATGGATTGAGTATATACTGCAGTAGCAAATGCTTGAGCAGCTTGTGTCAGACTCCCCCTTGCCAAGTTTGCTACTGGATAGCGACTTTTTCTTGGGCTGTACTCTGGTTCATATCTGATAGGAGGAACTCCCCTGTTTCTCCTGGCGGGCAGTACATATCTTTCCTGTACTGGTGATTCTTCCAAGCCATTATTTTGAGATATAATAGAACTAGGAGTAACCCAATTAGTATTACTAACCTCCGGAATATTCGTCGGGGTTGACGAGGGTGAAGCATCCGAGACCTGTAAAATGGTAGATAATGTCTCGGTGGTTTCACCAACTTGCCCTGTTGGAACTATTTGAGGAAACGTCGGAGTGGTCACAGTAGTCTGTATCAACCAATCTAATGGAGTACGATAAAAAATCTCCCCCTGGATAGAAGATCGGGTGATATAATAGAACTCTGTTTCTAGGAATGTACAATCCATAGTAGTGTACATACAATTATTTTTTGGATTAAAACACCGGTAGCCTTTTTGATGAATCCATATCCCACAAAGACACATTTTAGGATCTGTTTAGAACGATCTGTTTTAGGAATATGAACAAAAACAGAACATCCAAAGACATATGGTTGTAGTGTCAAACACTTGTTGGATCGTAAAACCCTAGATGCTGATCTGGCAGTGAATTGAATGCCAGACAAGGATGGAAAGACGCTTCTGCTCCAACTCCGGTGAACCTGCAGGTAGGGGAGCGCAACAGAGGGGGTGTCTCTGGGTCCCTCTCCGATGCTTAAATGAGTATGTGTGTGTGCAAAACTCAAAACGTAAAGAACGTATGTAAAGCAAGGGTATTTATAGGGTAAGAGAGATAGAACCGTATAAAGGCAACTGAATATCTTAGTGTATATTGAGTTGCTGAAGATTCGGATCGTGGGATATGGCAGTTACTGCGAGATATTGCAGTTACCAAATCTAATCTTTAGTGAATATGTGACCGAGATACGCGGGATATCATGGCCACTCTGTTATTAACGGTTTAGTGGGACCAGAGGAGAGAGGCAGGGCTCTCTTCGGGGCGAGCACTCTAATGGCGAGCAGTGAGAGGTCACGGCCTGGTAAAGAATGGCGAGCACTCAGGGTGTCCTCAGAGACTTTGGGCTCGGTTCTGGGCCATTCTATGGAGGCCGGTCTGGTTCGAATGTTATGGGTTTACCCCCTCTATAGTTATTGGGCCTTCGAGGCCTTTTCCTTAATGGGTTGTCACTATCGATACCCAACATTTGCCCCCGAAGCTTGATTGAAGTTACTTCAATCGAGCTTTATTTCCTGGTAGGGTTTTAGATAGTGACGTCTCAGATTCGGTTTTCTTCGTTTCTTGTACTGGTTCATGACCTTTAAGGCATTTTGAGCTCGTTTGGCGAGCAGTTTTTTCTTCGTTCAAAGCTGAAAAGATATCCTTCCTTTTATTCCCCTTTGGCGATCACTCGAGGTAATCTAGGTTTATGAAAGTCTATCTTTCTTGGTTAGGCGATCACTATCTGCCCGAGGTACTTCTGATAGCGCTTATTAGTGGATTGGTTAGCATTTAATAACTGCACAGTTGTCCAGAAATCGAACGGTCACTTGAGGCACGCTTGACATTTACTTTTCCGTAAACCTAGGGTAGTCTGACAGCTGTCTGCACCAGCCAACCGTTTGTCTCCCCGAGGTGTCTCTTGGAATTCTGACATTGCTTCGGTTTTTTCCAAAAAGGTGCAATTATTCTCTGTGTCGCTTCGATTCGCCCGTGGCGGTTACTCCTTTTTGGGCCTATATAAGAAACATCAGTTTCTCTGTTTTGTTCTTTACGCTTATTCACTCCTTCAGATTTCCAGAGCCTCTTTCCGAATCCTTCTCCTTTCTCTTTCAATCCTCTTCAGTTTTCCTTTCGACCATTTCCATGGCCCCTAGAAGTCAGAGAGTCAAGCATATGGCCATCAAGGGTGCTAACAAAGCCAACGCTCCTCAGAATGCCAGTGTTCCCTTGACCATTAGGGATGAAGCTGTGCCTTCCTCAGCGGGGAAACAGCCTGATGTGGGGAGGTCTGCAGCCACCCCAGTGGTGGTAGATGGGCCTGCGCTTCAAACGCCCATCTTTTCTCCGAAAGGTAAATCTCTGTTCTTTCAATGCTCTGTTTTAGTGATATCCCCTGTTGTTCCATGTTTTTTATGTCTGTCATTGCTATATCTGAATTTATTCGAGTAGACGTCAAGCCTAATGAATTGAAGTCGGCTTACTTTAAGACCGTGGTGGCGCTTGGTGGCTTCAGTGTGGAGGATGCTCCTAGGTATCCTGGCTTAGGTCTGCATTTTCCTCACGACGGAGAGGTTTACATTTATGCGGCCCAGATCGATGCTGGGTTGCGTTTTCCTCTCTCTGAGGATTTACAGACCTTGTGTCAGTTTTACGGGATTCACCCCACGCAGCTCGTTCCTAATGCCCCTAGGATGTGGGTCGGTTTCAAGTTCCTATGCATACGCCAGGAATGGGCGTATTCACTGGCCTTGTTCCGGTGTTTCTTCCGACTGGCAGTAGGGGCAAACCACCTCCACCACTTCCAACCCCGCTGGCCGAAGTTTTCAGAGTGGGGAGGCCCTCAAGGATGGTTTTGGAACGTCCATGTTCGTCTGGTCGATGATTTCTGGGCCACTAACTCCAACTACAAGAAGTTTTACTTCTTGTACAAGGGGGGTGTACCCTGGAAATTGTTTGATCCGGACAAGGATTTTCCTCCTTCCTTCGAAGAATTGTCAGGGAGTGACCGGAATGCCATCAACGATCTGTATCGGCTGCATCGGTCGTCCCAGTTCAAGTCCATCCGCTCAGTGGCGGAGACTACTGAGAATACCCTTGAGATGGCGGGCATTCATCAAGCCACGCCAATCTTTGATGATTGGGTAATTCTCTAACTCTTATCTTGTTTTATCACTTGTAGGCAAGGTCGTAAGCAAGAGCCGAAAACTGATAGGTCTCTTTGATGACCAGGAATCGGCAGGGTTGTCCCCCGACCAGGCGCTGCTGAGCACTCTTCCCCCCCTCTAGGCGATCGTCCAAGAGGAAACCAGAGGAGGCCCTTCCTTCGGCCCCAGCTGGCCCTTGCTAGCGAGGTATGTTGTTTCACACTGTATTATTTCCATATTCCGCCCTGTTTCAAAATTTTCTGAATTTGTTTGACGCGACTTTCTTCTTTTTGTTTTGCAGAAGAGTCCACGGTTGACGTGGTCCGAGACCCTTCTCCTCCACCTACCAAGAAGGTCAGGAGTGAAAAGCAGCCGGCTGTTGAACATCATCCTCCTCCTCCTGAGGGTCCTTCCACTGGTAAGGGGAAGGCTCCTGCTTCGGCGGTCATCCCTCCTTCCCCTCAGGGGCCTACGGCTGGCCAGGGGAAGGTTTTATCTTTGGCGCCCCCACATCCTACGGCGTCCGCGGTCCCCCCGAAGGAGTCTGGGACCCAAAAGAAGGGGCCCGATGCCCCTAGATCCTCAAGGGTTCCTGGGGAGGAGTATTGCTCCACGACGAGCTTGTTCCAGCCGCTCAAGGCTGCGAACTCTCGGGGTGCTTGGTTCCTTTTTGGGGACCTTTCGAAGAAGGGGTGCCCTGCCCAGAAGAGCCTCTGGGGTAGCCCGGACTTGTGCATGCGGCTCCTTGATGGGATAATTCCTCCCAAGGACCGTTCGTCCATCCCCACGGAGCTTCCTCAGATCGAGGGGTTCCTTCGGTCTCACTACGAACGAGTCGCTCTGGTAAGGCCTCGTTTCTTTTCCTTTTTCCATAGTCGTTCCCTTTTATTCGTGTCCTGACAATTCTCATTTTTCTTTTGTTGTCAGATCGTTCGGGAAGAGGTGATGATCGGCCGTGTCTTCGGCGAGCTCGCCGGCAAGCATTCAGACCTGCTTGTCGAGCTGGAGCAGTACCGGAGCACGGGGATCACCCCTGGGCAGCTGGAGGCTATCGAGACGACTGCTGACGCGGCGATCGCCTTGGTAGACAATGCCCGGTCAGAGTATTTCAGCAAGGAGCAGCGCCTCCTTGCTGATATCAAGCGGAGGGAGGCCGATGTGGCGGCTGCCCTTCAGGATTTTGAAGCCCTTCATCGGTGCCTTGATGAAGGAGAAGTGGTATGGGCTCGCCTAGAGGCTGAGTTGAAGGAGGTTCACACTAAGGTGGCCGAGTCGGACGCTCTTAGGGTTGCCGCTGAGGCGCAAAGGGCCGCTGCTGATGCCTAGAGGGATGCTGCTGAAGCCAGGGGGATCGCCCTGGAGGAGGAGAAGAACCGGCTGGCTGATCAGCTGAAGGCGGTTCCTTCACCCCAAGCCGTGGTCGAGGAGTTGAAGGCCTCCGAAGATTTTGAGGACTAGGTCTTGAAGGTGATGAAGTCGGCGATTGCCGATTTTCATCAAGACCTGGTGGAGGAGGTCCGGGCGGTTGACCCCAACTTTCCCCTTGGGGAAGTTGCATCCTTGAAGAGCTTCTTGCGGAGTCGCCCTTCTCGACCCGCTGTTGCTGAAGAGGCTGCTCCTGAAGGCGAGCCCAGTACTCTTTCCCCCGAAGGCGAGTAGAGCACCCTTGCCCCCGAGGATCCCAAAGCTTGAAGCCTCCAACTTTTTGGTGACTGTATTAATTTTTATCTTTTTTAGATAGCTGTTTTTGTAATTTTTGTTTCGGTTTGTAATTATTTATTTAAGACTTGGTTTTTTTATATACCTTTATATTCTTGAGCCTTTAATCGACTTCGAACATATTTGGCTATCCAATATCTTAATCATAATTACTCTTGACTTTTCTTGCTGTATAATGGCTTCGACTCTTTAAGTCTCAGACCGAGCATAAGTCCATAAGAAATTTTCTCAGGATAATACTCTGATACTTAAAAGCATAAACTTCTAAGTTCAAAGAGATATCACCTACCTTGAAGTTTACACCTTCGAGGTATTTGCATAATAGCAGGGAATCTGTGGATTTTAAGGCTTCGTCATCCATAGTGATCGCCTAAAAATTTCTTTGGCCTGACTTTGGCGTCAGAGCTTTTATTTTGCCTAACATTTTGCTAGGTCTTTTGGCCTGACTTTGGCGTCAGGGCTTTTGGCCTAGCCTTTTTACTAGGGCTTTTGGCCTAACTTTGGCGTCAGGGCTTTTTGGCCTAGTCTTGTCACTAGGGCTTTTGGCCTAACTTTGTTGTTAGGGCTTTTGGCCTATCTTTGGCGATAGGGCTTTTGGCCTAGCCTTGTTACTAGGGCTTTTGGCCTAACTTTGTTGTTAGGGCTTTTGTTTTGCCTAACTTTTTGCTAGGTCTTTTGGCTTGACTTTGGCGTCGGGGCTTTTGGCCCAGCCTTGTTACTAGGGCTTTTGGCTTGACTTTGGCATCAGGGCTTTTGGCCTAGCCTTGTTACTAGGGCTTTTGGCCTATCTTTGGCGATAGGGCTTTTGGCCTATCTTTGGCGATAGGGCTTTTGCCTTCGACTTGCTTCGAGTGGACACGCTTTATGAAGGAATGGCTTTCTTTTATTAACATAACAGTTTGATTACAAGCTATGTATAAAATCTTCTTAAATGCTCAGAATTAAATGGACAGGGTAACCTCTCGCCTTCGGTGGTTTCCAAATAGTAGGATCCTGGTGCGCCGATCTCTACTACCTTGTATGGTCCTTCCCATTTGGCTGAAAGTTTATTTTTACTGTCCACCCTTGTGAATTCATTCCTTCTCATAACCATCTCCCCCACGAAAAATTGGCGAGCGCTAACTTTTCTGTTGAAGTACCTAGCTGTCGCCAAGCGCATCTTTGCTTGTGTCTTTTCCGAGAGCCATCTCTTCTCCTCTGCCAAGTCGAGGTCGGTTCTGCGCTCGATCTCATTTGCCTCCGCGTTAAAGTGTAGGACTCTGTGGGTAGGCACTGCTATTTCGGCTGGTGCTACTACTTCTGATCCGTACACTAAACTGAAAGGCGTTTCTCCTGTGGCCGCCTTTGGCGTTGTTCTGATTGCCCATAATACGTTTTCCAGTTCATCTGCCCAGTTCCCTTTGAATGCCCGAACCCTTTTCTTGAGTCCTGCTAAGACAACCTTGTTGGCTGCTTCAGCTTGCCCATTCGTTTGAGGATGATGTACTGAGCTGAAACGATGGTCGACATGGTATTCTTCACAGCGCCATTTCAGATCCTTTCCAACAAATTGCGGCCCATTATCACTGATGAGTATCTTAGGGATGCCAAACCTGGAGAATATGTTGACTTGTAGGAACTTGATGACTTGGAATTCTATTGTCTAAGCTAGAGCTTTCACCTCTACCCACTTAGTGAAGTAGTCGATTGCCACTATAATGTGAGTACGCTGACCAGTGCTAATAGGAAAAGGACCCAATATATCGATTCCCCATTGAGCGAAAGGCCAGGCACCCGCCATTGGGGATAATAATGTTGATGGTCGACCCGATCGTGGTGCAAACTGCTGGCAAATCTCACACTTCTGTGTTAACTCGGCTGCATCTTTTCCCAAGGCCGGCCAGTAATATCCCAGTATGAAGATTTTCCTGGTCAGTGATCGAGAACCTTCATGACATGCTGCCGCCCCTTCGTGAGCTCCTCGAAGAACCTTTTCCGTTTCAGGTTGAGCAACACACCTCAAGTAAGGCGTCGAGTAGCCTCTTCTGTAGAGTTCTCCATCGATGATTAGATAACTGGCTGCGAGTCTTCTAATCCTCGTGGATTCGCCTTCGTCTTCTGGGAGGATCCCTTCTTTTAAATAATTCTGGAACGGGGTCATCCACGTGACCTGTCCTTGAATGTTGAAGGCCTCTGCTCTGCTTTCCAGGACTGAACATAGGGCTTTCTCCAAAAATTGCACATCCTGGATTGTCGTCCCCCCAAATGCCAGTTTACTCAAAGAATCTGCCATCTGGTTTTCTTGGCGAGGAATAGACTCAATCGAGAAATTCAGGATTTCCGCGACCAGCTTTTTGGCAATGTTGAGATATTTCTTCATCTTTTCTCCCCTGGCCTCGTAGGCGCCATTAACCTGATTGACAATAAGCTCTGAGTCGCTTTTTACCTTAAGCGCAATTATACCCATTCCTTTTGCTAGTCTGAGTCCAGTGATAAGAGCCTCGTATTCTGCTTCATTATTGGTCGCTGGAAATGTCAAGGCGATCGCGTACTTCAGAGGCTCGCCCTTAGGAGGAATAAGAATTAAACCTGCCCCCGAGCCTTCTTTTGATGAAGACACATCCGTATAGAGTTCCCAGATTTGATTGTCGTTTGCTGACTGACTTGGCATGTTTTCTGCTTTTGTTTGACCGTTACTCGTGCTTTCCACTATGAAATCAGCTAGTGCTTGACCTTTGATGGTCGTTTTTGGCGCAAATTTGATCTTGAACTCGCTGAGCTCGATCGCCCACTTGACCATTCTTCCTGAAGAATCTGGCTTCATCAGGAAGTTTTTGAGAGGTTGATTGGTGAGAACCGTGATGTCGTGCGCATGAAAGTAAGTTCTCAGCTTCCGAGCAGCAATAACTAAGGCATAGAGATACTTCTCAATCTGGACATATTTTATTTCAGCTGAGTTGAATATTTTGATAATGAAATACACTGGACTCTGAACATTATTTTCCTCCCTTATTAAGACAGCACTGGCTGCCACATCGCTAATGCCTAGATAAAGGAAAAGCTGCTCGCCTGGAACGGGTTTTGCCAGAGTTGGGAGTGTTTGGATATGTCTCTTCAAGGACTGGAACGCTTCCTCGCAGTCTGGCGTCCACTCGAACTTACGGTTGGCCCTCAGAGTTTTGAAGAATGGGAGGGACCTGTCGCTCGCTTTGGAGAGGAAGCGGTTGAGAGCATCTAGGCGTCCATTCAGGCATTGGACTTCCTTGTGGCAGGTTGGCGACTTCATCATCCTCTATGGCCTTTAGTTTTTCCGGGTTTGCTTCGATTCCTCTTTCATTGACCATGAAACCCAGAAATTTACCGGACTTGACCCCAGAGGCGCACTTGGCAGGATTCAGGCGAACATTGTGTCTTCTCATGCATTCAAAAGCTTCGCGGAGGTCCGCTGTGTGAGGATTGCCCTTGATGGTTTTGACGAGCATATCATCCACGTAGGCCTCAATGTTCCTTCCTAGCATGTCCTGGAACAGTCGGTTCACCATCCGTTGATAAGTTGCCCCGACATTGATAAAGCCAAAGGGCATCTCCTTGTAGCACAGAATGTCTCCATCAACATAAAAAGCGGTGTGAGCCTCATCGTCTGGATGCATTCTGATCTGGTTGTAGCCTTAGTAGGCGTCCATGAAGCTCAGCATCTCATGACCCGAGGTAGCATCGACCAGCTGATCAATCCTCGGAAGGGGATATGAATCCTTGGGGCAAGCCTTGTTCAAGTCACGGAAGTCAACGCACATCCTCCACTTGCCGTTTGATTTCTTAACCAAACCTGGGTTGGCGACCCAGCTCTGGAATCTCACCTCTCTGACGAAGTCAGCTTCAATCAACCTGCCGACTTCCTGCCTGATCGCCAAACGCTTGTCTGTCCTGAATGATCTTTTCTTTTGGGCGATTGGCTGGATGGAAGGGTCTATTCTGAGCTCGTGGGAGATGATATCTGTGCTGATTCCTGGCATGTCGCTCGGCTGCCAGGCGAAGAGCTCTTTAAATTCTTTGAGGAGGGCGGTCATGGCCTCCTTCTGATCCTCCTTCAAGGTGGTTCCAATGCGCACCTTCTTGTCCGGACCATCTATTTCAACCTCTTCCAACTCTTCCGAGCCAAGTCCTCGCGGGGGTCGGCCTCTGTTTCAATGGCGAGCGCCTCCCTTTGGTTCTTCCTGCGCAAACAGTTCACATAACATTGCCGCGAGGAAGGCTGATCTCCGAGCACTTCTCCAATCCCGTTGGGAGTGGGGAACTTCATCTTCTGGTGGACAGTGGAGGCCACAATCTTGTTTGGGTTGCTCGTGGTCCTCCCTATGATGACGTTGTAGGATGTAGGTGAATCGACTACCAGGAAAGTGACCGACACCTAGATGCTCTTCCATTCCTCGCCAAAAATCACTGGCATGGTTATAACCCCCAGTGGATAAGTTGTTATTCCCGCAAACCCGTTCAGCGGAAAGTCAACCCTCTTCAAGTCACGTTTGGACTTGCCCATCTTTTCAAAAGCGTCCAGAAATAGGATGTCTGTCGAGCTGCCTCGGTCGACCAGAATCCTTGCAACGTCACAGCCGTCAATATCTGCCGTGATGACCAGAGCATCGTTGTGGGTGGTGGTGACATGTGCCAAATCATCTTCGGAGAATGAGATGACAATGTTCTCTTCAGGTCGGGGCCGCTTCTCCAATTGAACTGCTGTGGAGATCTGAGTGGCGTAGACCTCCCTTGTGCTTGACCTCTCGCCGCCTGCACCGAATCCTCCTGCAATCAGATTTACTCTCCTCTTGCTTCCAGATGGCTCAGTTTGTTGCGCAGGGGCTGGCGAACGATGTCTCCTGGGGGGCGTTCGACTTCTGTCTCGCCCTGCCACAAATTCCTTCAACATTCCCCCCTAAATCAGCCTCTCTATGTCCCGCTTCAGAATGCGGCAGTCATCTGTCTTGTGGCCCTTGCACTTGTGGTATCTTCAGTAGCTCTCGACATCCTTTCCCATGGGCTGCCCACCTCGACGAGGCATCGGTGGCCTCACCAAGGATCTCCTCTCCATCTCGACTAGTACCGCTGAGATCTGCCTATTTAAAGGCGTGAAGTACTCAGGGACCTCTGGATGGCGAGGCGCTGGAAGAGACTCGACCCGGGGCCTGCTTTCCTTTCCCTTCTTCTCCTTCTTCACCTCCTTCTTACCATCGCGTCAGGGTTCATGGACCACCCTTAGCGAGGTCGTCAGGAAGTTAGCCTCGGTGTTCGCCCTTTCAAGGTCTATGAAACCTTTTGCCCTGGACGCCAGCTCCTCCAACGTCTCAATCTCCTTCACGTGATAGCTGTTTAGCAGCTTTCTCGAGGCCTTGTTGGCCACATCCAGACCTCTGTAAAATGCTCGAATGATCTCCCCATCCGAGATTCAGCGATCTATCTCCGTGACGTTCTGATGAAAACGCTCGTAGAAGTTGGACAGCGACTCTCCAGGCTGCTGTTTGACCGAGTCAAGGGCGACCACGCTCTTCAGCAATTGGCGTTCGCCCATATATCTCTCCAGGAACTTGCTTCTTAACTCTGCCCAAGTTCCGATTGATCCTTCAAGGAGGCCGAAGAACCAGGACGAAGCCGAACCCGAAAGAGTAGATGGAAATAACAAAGCCAAGTGATTGGGATCATTTGACTTACCCAGAAGGGAGGCCTCATGTTTGTTGACATGTATGGTGGGATCTCATCCACCGTTATACTCAGGTATGGCCCGAGCAACTACATCCTTTGGGATTTTGATGGCGACGAGCCCGTCGGTAAAAGGATGAGCAGACTGCTCCTTAAAGGGAGCTACGACTGTCAGCTGTCTTTCCTGGAGCCTTTTGTTGAGGAGGTCATCCATCTGATCCACAGTGCAGTACATAAGCGAGGTTCCGGGTGGAGGAGGACCGGAAGGATTGGCAGTATACGCGGCTGCTAGCTCCTGGGTGTATGCCGAAGGTAGGAACTGCTGACCTGACGTCATCTACTGATCCTCCTGAGGTGCAGTGGGACCAGGATTTGCCGCTTCCGAAGGTGAGGGCCCTGTGGCAGTAGGGCGGTGGTTTTCCTTAGGAGCAGAGGGATTGTTTTCTTGAAGAGTAGGGGCTTGGCGGCGCGCCTGTCCTAGGATGGCTTCCAGCAGGGAGACCATCTCTGGGGTTAAATTGATGTCTTGCCCAGCAATGTGGATTGTCTGCAGTGTCGGGGCTCCGTTTTGATTAGCAGAGGGGGTCGGTCTTGAATCACCGACATGCTCTCGAGTTGTTCGCAGAGGAACGGCATTAGCTCCTGCTAGGCTGGCAGGTTCCTGTTGAAGCGGTGAAGCGGCGGCGGAATCAAAGCTATCTGAGGATCGCTCCCTGGTCTGGTTCCGACGGTTGCTTTGGGATCGAATTCTCTTGGCTGAATTGCTCGTTCCCACAGACGGCGCCAAATGTTGGATCGTAAAACCCTAGATGCTGATCTGGCAGTGAATTGAATGCCAGACAAGGATGGAAAGACGCTTCTGCTCCAACTCCGGTGAACCTGCAGGTAGGGGAGCGCAACAGAGGGGGTGTCTCTGGGTCCCTCTCCGATGCTTAAATGAGTATGTGTGTGTGCAAAACTCAAAACGTAAAGAACGTATGTAAAGCAAGGGTATTTATAGGGTAAGAGAGATAGAACCGTATAAAGGCAACTGAATATCTTAGTGTATATTGAGTTGCTGAAGATTCGGATCGTGGGATATGGCAGTTACTGCGAGATATTGCAGTTACCAAATCTAATCTTTAGTGAATATGTGACCGAGATACGCAGGATATCATGGCCACTCTGTTATTAACGGTTTAGTGGGACCAGAGGAGAGAGGCAGGGCTCTCTTCGGGGCGAGCACTCTCATGGCGAGCAGTGAGAGGTCACGGCCTGGTAAAGAATGGCGAGCACTTAGGGTGTCCTCAGAGACTTTGGGCTCGGTTCTGGGCCATTCTATGGAGGCCGGTCTAGTTCGAATGTTATGGGTTTACCCCCTCTATAGTTATTGGGCCTTCGATGCCTTTTCCTTACTGGGCTGTCACTATCGATACCCAACAACACTCATATGACTTGATAAGACTTGAAGAAGTGTTTGAAACCGAATCACAGTCGTGGGAAGATGATTCATAAGATAGACAGATGTAGCAACAACCTCTGGCCAAAATGAAGTTGGAACATTTGACTCTAGCATTAACGCTCTAGTCATTTTTAAAATATGGCGATTTTTTTCGTTCTGCAACTCCATTTTGTTGAGGTGTATGCGGACAAGATGTTTGATGAATAATGTCATTATCCTTAAGAAATTGGTGGAGTGTGGAATTAACAAACTCTCCACCATTATCTGACTGAAGAACTTGAATATTTGTGTTATACTGGGTTTTGACTAATATGTGAAATTTTACAAACTTAGTGATAACTTCGGATTTGTTTTTGAGAAAATATACCCATGTCATACGAGAATGATCATCAATAAAAACAACAAAATATCTAAAGCCATTACTTGACGTACATGTACTACTATTTGGAGCTGACCCCCAAACATCAGAATGTATAAGAGAAAAGACAGACCTGGCTTTAGATTCAGATATATGGTACGAGTTTTTAAGTCTTTTAGCACGAATACAGGTTTCACACAAGATTTCTTGATTTGACGGAAATAAACTAGGAAATAATTTATGAAGATACCCTCTAGACGGATGACCCAACCTCCTGTGCCACACCCATTGTTACCTCGTGACTGTTCCGTGGGCAAGCATTGCAGTTCCGTGTTGAGTCACTTCCTCCACATAATACAGGCCTTGATGTTCAATTCCACGTCCGATGATTTCCCCCGACGGAATATCCTGTGGTAAACACAAATTGGGATATATTAGCACCACACAGTTCAACTCTCTCGTGACATGACTAATTGAGAGTAACTTGCATGCTAAGCTAGGCACATAAAGACAATTCTCCAATTTAATATTTGAGGAAATATTAACAGTTCCCGCTCCATGAACCGGTACCAACTCTCCATTGGCTGTCTGTATCATTTCCCGTCTTGGTACTAAATGACTCAAAAAATCACTAATGTCGTAACTCATACTATCCGTGGCCCCACAATCAAGTAGACATTTTCCGCATTTCCCTGATATATCCATTTGAGCAAAAAACGTTCGAGCAATTATTTTTTATCATATTCAGGATTATTAGACCCCGAAAGTCCAGATATATTAATTTGGCCTGAATTTGAGCCTTGTTTTTGGCCCAAATCCGGACCTTCAATTCGGCCCCACCCAGCTCCACTTATACCTGGCCCATTCAGATTATAGCTTGGCCCATCCCCATAATCTGAAGCAATGTTTAAGGGGTAGGGGTAATATTTTGTTTACCCCCCAAACCCTATACCTTCGGTTCCTTGGAGAGTAGAAGCCGCAGTAAAATCCTCTGCCGCAGATCTGGAAACCCTAGCTCTGCCGTTCTGGCCGCCGTGAACGAGGGTTCCGTCCGCGAAGGCTCGTCGTGTCTCGTCCATCGTGTTCCATGGGTTTAGAGGACCGTCGGACCTCTCAAAGCCCCCTTGGTTCCATCCGCCACCGTCGGTCGGAGCTCTTGCCATGGGGGCCATGCCTCCATGGCCTTGGTTCGGTTGTCCCTGATGGTCTAAGTTGGGGTTGTCGTGGCCTTGGTTCGGTTGTCCCCATCCGTCACGGCCATTCGCCACCGTGGCGTTTAGGTTTGCGGCACTGGCGCCGCCTCCTCTCGGGCCCCTCCATCCTTCAGGATAGCTAACCAAGAGGTAACACTCCGATTTGTCATGTCTTTTTTATCCACAGTGGCTACATCGGAGGAGTTTCCGGTCGACGCCTCCAATCCAACCAGGTTTACCTTTGCCGGCGAGCTGCTGCGGTCTCGAGGTGTGACCTAGACCGACTCCTCCCATGCTGGTCTCCGGAAAGAACCGCATTGCTAGCCCTGCTCCAACACCCGAAACGTGAGGTTCAGTTGATTGTGTGACTCCCATGACGGTTCGCCTGTCCCGTTCTATCAGATTGTGGAATACGCCATCTCTACCTCCGGTAATGGAATAATCCTACATAAATCACGTTTTTCGTTATCAAAATCATTGCTTACTGCATTTAGAAATTGATAGAGTTTGGATTCGATCCGCTTTGTGTTCCATATTTGTATGTCCTTCGGTTATTCCATTGGATTTGGATCACGTTGCTCGATTTCTCTCCATAATCCTTGTAGCTTGCTGTATAAGGATTCTAAGAGATCATGGCCATGTTTTGTGTTGTTGGTCCGAACTATGAGATCGAACAATTGGACTCCGTCTTTGGCTTTGCTGTATGTTGCAGATAGTCCGTTCCAGAGATCCTTTGCTGTGGGGAATTCAGCATATTGGTTGACCAATTCCGATTCCATATTGTCCAGCATCCACGAGCATACTACGAGATCATCATGTTCCCACTGTAAGTATGTCAGGTCTTCGACCTTGGGTGGTTCCGGAACACCCATATGATGGGGAAGCTTCCCTTGGACACCAATCTTCATCCGGATTAGTCGTGCCCACAGGGAGTAATTTCTCTCATTTAGCTTAACGCTTAAACTGATGTTGGATAAACTGATGGTTTTGTGAATGGTGTTGGATTGTGGCAGGTTCGAGAACATCGTCGCCCACTGAGCTGCAAACGGGTCACCCGTTGGGGTAGTCTCGGTGGTGTGAGTGTTGTCCCCTTCAGAATCTGTCATGGTTAAGGTACGTCGGTAGGCTACGGTAGATGATGATGCCGAGAAAGGTTCAATCGATCATTCTGATCGAACAATCCGGCTCTGATACCATGTTAACTATTATAGCGGAAATGTCATGTATTGAAGCTTGTTATGCATTAAACTTAACTTCCATTGATGAATACTACATCTATTTGTAATACAAGCTTTATGAATTCAGTTCTAACTTACAACTCTAACTATCACTAATCCTAGACAAGACATATGGAATCTAGGAAAGTAAGCACACATAATAAATAAAGTAATTAACATTTTAACTTATCTAATATGTATGCTAAGCATGTGTAGGTGCAGAATATTTTTCAAAGGTGGAGCTCCATGTGTACATTCCAACAAAGTTATGCACAACTTCACTTGGAATTTAGTTGGAAGCTTGATAATGAAGTTATTCTAAGGAATATTTAAGTTACAATAGAGAGTCCATTTTTTAAATGCTCGAAGATAAGTGTATCGATATTTACGTGACCACAAAAATAATTCAAGCAGAACTTGTGCGCTCCGTTAGATAGCAAATTGAATAAGATCTCTAGACGTGATAATGATGGAACTGGAAAAAGATAGAGTAAACTATGATAATGTGGATGATACTGAAAAATAAGAGCATATTTTTATACTCAATGTGATCCCTACCAATATTTGATGATGATGATAAAGGATGACATTCAACAAGTTGAAAGAATATGAATATTGGTTGTTTCAATTATTTTCAACGGATTACATATGAGAAACATCTGTCTAAATTTGTTTCATGAGATTGAGTCAGTCCATTTGAAAGTAATGAATGGGAGATCGTTCAAGGGCAGTCATTTCTGGTAGCAAATCTGTGCATAGTAAGAAAGTGAAATTGTTCCATAGTAAGGCTTCTCGTGAAGGCTACTCTAAGAATCAATGAAAACAGTAATACATTTTTGTTAGATTGTAAACTTCTGGTTGCTGATCTGGCAGTGAATTGAATGCAGGTGACGGTTGAACAATGCTTTCGCCTTAGCTCCGGTGAACCTGCAAGTAGGGGATCGCAACAGAGGGGGTGTTTATGGGTCCCTCTCCGATGCTTAAATGAGTATATGTATATGTATATAGCTCAAAACGTAATGAATGTATGTAAAGCAAATGTATTTATAGAGTAGGAGAGACCAAACCGTATAAGGTAACCATATATCTTCGTGAATATTGTGCTGTTGAAGATTTGGATAATAGATATTGCAGTTACGGCAAGATAATGCAGTTACCATATCTAATACTTAGTGAATATGTGCCCGAGATATGCGGGATATCGTGGCCACTTCCTTATTAACGGTTGGTGGGACCAGAGGAAAGAGGCTAGGCTCTCTTCGGGGCGAGCACTCCCACGGCGAGCAGTAGGAGGTCGCGACTTGATGAAGAATGGCGACTAGCTATGGAGCCTTTGGCATCCATATCAGCCTGGGCTCGATCTTGGGCCACTCTATGATGGGCCAGATTGACTTTGACATTGGCCGATCCAATTCGAATAACTTGGGTTTACTCCCTCCAGGGTTATTGGGCCTCAGAGGCCTTTTCCTTATTGGGCTGTCACTATCAATACCCAACATTTGTCCCCGAAGCTTGATTGAAGTTTGTTCAGTCGAGCTTGATTCCTTGGTAGGGTTAGAGATAGTGACACATTAGATTTGGTTGGCGATCAGTCTTTCCATTGTCCAGGTCTTAAGGATATTCAACGTTTTATTCCTTCTCGGCGATCACTCCAGGCAGTCTAGATTCTTGAGGGTTTACCTTTTGCTATTAGGCGATCATTACCTTTGAAAATGACCTTCCCAAAAAGGGCCTATTTAGTGCGTTGGCGATCACTTTGTCTGTTTGATGGACTTTAGCATTTAATAACTGCACAGTCATCCAGAAGTCGAAAGGTCATTTGAAGCACGTCTGTCATTTAATATTCCGTAACCCAAGGGTAGTCTGACAGCTTTCTGCACTGACCGACCGTTTGTCTCCCCGAGGTGTCTCTTAGAATTCTTACATTGCTTTGATTTTTTCCAGAAATGTGCAATTATTCTCTGCGTCGTTTCGATTCTGTCTGTGGCGGTTACTCCTTTTGTTTTGTCTATATAAGGGACAGTAGTTCCCTTATGTTGTTTTTTACGTTTCATTCCTTCAGACTCTAGAGCATTCTCTGTTTTCCGATATCCTCTTCTGCAACCTTCTCCTTTCTTCTTGTCAACCTTCCAAACTCATATCCTAGCAGAATCCATGGCCACCCGCAGCCAAACCGGTAAGACTAAAGTGACGGCCAACATGCCTTCTTCTTTGGCCCCTAAGGTGCCGAAGAATGTCAACGCCCCACTGTTCATCAGGGACGGTTCTACACCAGTCTCGGCTGAGAGGCAATCCGACCTTGGAAGGTCCGCAGCCACACCTGTGGTGGTGGATGGGCCAGAAGTCCATATACCCCTCTTTTCTCCTAAAGGTAAATACTCTGTTTTATTGTTCTGTTCTGAGAGTATCCCCTGTTTTCCTTGTTTTCATATTTGTTCTTGCTATATCTGAATTGCTTAAGTAGATGCCAAGCCCAACGAACTGAAGCCTTCCTATTTTAAGACGGTGGTCTCACTCAGTGGTTTTGGTGAAGTGGATGCCCCTAGGTACCCAGTCCTGGGTCTGCATTACCCGCGCAGCGGAGAGGTCTACATTTATGCGGCCCAGATCGATGCTGGGTTGCGTTTTCCTCTCTGCGAGGATTTGCAGGTGCTGTGCCAGTTTTACGGGATACATCCCACTCAGCTCGTACCCAACGCCATTAGGATATGGGTTGGATTCAAGTTCCTGTATATACGCCAAGAATGGACGTATTCACTGGCCTTGTTCCGATGATTTTTCCGATTGGCTGTTGGAACGAACCACCTCCACCACTTCCAATCTCGGTGGCCGAAGTTCGCGGAATGGAGAGGTCAGTCGTGGAGTTGGAACGTTCATCTCCGGTTGGTCAATGATTTCCGGGCCACCAACTCCAACTATAAGAAGTTCTATTTCATCTACAAGGAGGGCGTATCCTGGAAGTTGTCTACGCCAGATAAGGATTTCCCTCCTGCATTCGACGAGCTGTCCGGGAGCGACCAGAATTCAATCGGTGACCTGTTCCGGTTGCATCGATCATCCAGTTTTCACCCCATCCACTCGGTGGCGGAGATCACTGAAAATATGCTGGAGATGGTGGGAATTCATCAGGCCACGCCACTTTTTGATGATTGCATAATTCTTCTAATATTTTTTTCTGTTTATTGGTTATAGGCAACCGGGGCAGAAAACTCATAGGTCTTTTTGATGACCAGGGAAAGGCGGGGCTGTCTGCAGACCAGGCGTCGCTGAATCCTACTCCTCCTCCTTCTAGGCGTTCCTCCGAGAGGAAGCCCGAGGAGGAACTTCCCCTGGCCACTGTTGGCCCTCGCCAACCAGGTACTTTGCCTTGCTATACGCTGATCTTTGTTTCCACACCTTGGATTTTTGGGTTCTGACATATCTATCTATTTTTTGCAGAGAAGCCCACTGGTGACGTGGCCCGGGACCCTCTACCTCCCCCTGCCAATAAGGTCAGGGGTTTTGGCGAGCATCGCCCGGCCCCCAAGGAGAAGGCTCCTCCTCCCCCTCCTCCGAAGGGCTCCATTGCCCCCAAGGAGAAGGCTCTGGCCTTGGCGGCTCCTCCTCCTCCTGGGCCCTCAAGCTCCATTCCTCCTAAGGAATCTTGGGTTTCGAAAAAGGGGCATGATGCCCCCGGTACCTCTAAGACTCCTCCGGAGGAGTACTGCTCCTTGACGAGCATGTTCCAGCATCCCAAGGCTGCCAACTCTCGGGGCGCTTGGTTCCCCAACGGAGACTTCTCGAAGACGGGGGGTCTCCGACAAGAAGATTCTCCAGGGAAACTCGGATCTATGCATGCGACTCCTGGAGGGGATAATCCCTCCCAGGGATCGTTCCGTGGTTCCCTCGGAGCTGCACCTCATCGGGACGATGATGAGGACACATTTCGAACGAGTCGCCCTGGTAAGACTTCAACTCTTCATTGTACTTTCGTATGACTTTGCCTTTTTTCATAGACTAATAGCCTTTTTACCCCTTGTTCCCTTTGTCGCCAGCTCGTTCGAGAGGAGGTGGCGATCGGTCGGATCGTCGGGGCGTTCGCCGACAAGCATACTGACCTGCTTGTCGAGCTGGACAGTATCGAAGCCTGGGTTTCTCCCCTGGGCAACTGGAGGCCATGAAATCAACTGCCGACTCGTCAGTTCTTCTGGTGGAAGGTGCTCGTGAAGAGTACTTCAGGAAGGAGGAGAGGCTCCTTACTGATGTGAAGAGGAGGGAGACTGATGCAGCGGTCGCCCTTCAAGAGTCTGAAGCCCATCATCGGTGCTTAGATGAATGGGAGGATGTTAGGGCTCGCTTGGAGGCTGAGCTCAAGGAGGCCCGGACCCAAAGGGAAGAAGCAGAAGCTCAACGGGTCGCCGCTGAGTCTCGGAGGGAAGCTGCTGAGGCTCAGAGGAAATCTGCTGAGGCTCAGAGGGTGGCTGCTGAGGCCCAAAAGGCTGCTGCTGAAGCCAGGGGAATCGCCCTGGAGGAGGAGAAGGAACAGTTGGCTGCACAGCTGAAGTCTGTTCCTTCCCCCGAAAGTGTGGTCAACGACTTTAAGGCCTCTGAAGAGTTCGTTTACTGTGCTTTAGAGGTGACGAAGTCAGAGATTGCTGACTTCCTCCAACTCCGACTCGGGAAGTTGAGTCCCTTAAGCCCTTCCTCCAGAGTTCCCTTCCTTAGGAAACCCCTGCTGTTGTTGCTGAAGGGGTCGACCCAGCTGCTGCTGTCGAGGAGGTTGCCCCCGAAGGCGAGCCAAGTACTCTTGCTCCTGAAGACTCCAATGCTTGAAACCTCCACCTCTCCGGCGATTATATGCTTCTTTTATTTCTAGATGTTTGTCTTAGATAATAGTTTTTATCCTTCCTTGTAATTATATTTTTTTTGAATTCAGACTCGGTTATTATATTAAATTCCTTCTTTTATTCGCAAGTCTTTACGTTTATTTGACTTCGAATGCGTTGGCGATTCCTCCGAGGTTTTAGTCATAATGATTTTCGCCTTTATGAATGTCCCGACCCTAAGGATTTTTGGACTTTTCTTTAGGCTCAAAATGATAAGACTTGATAGAATTATTCATTTATCTCGCCAAGTATAAACTCCTTAAGGAAAATATCTTAAGACTTAAAAGTATAGATTTCTAGACTTCAAGATGTATAACCTTATTGAAGTTTAAACTTTTGGAGTGCTCGCCTCTACGAAAGGAGCTTGTTACTTGAAGCTTCACTTTTCATATTGATCGCTTAAGACTCCTTGTCCATCTTCCATAATTCTCTTCATGAAGGAATTGCCACCCTTAGTAGATAACTTCTCTAAGATTTGTCCAACTTATAAGAAGATAGTTTCCTCGATGGATTGATTATCTTTGTCGTCAGGGTTCCTGCCTGATTTTGGTATCAGGTCTTTTTGCCTAACTTTGGCGTCAGGTCTTTTAATCTGCCTATCTCTGTTGCTAGGTCTTTTGGCCTGACTTTGGCGTCAGGCTTTTGGTCTGACTTTGGCGTCAGGGCTTTTTGTTTTGCCAAACTCTATTGCTAGGTATTTTGGCCTAACTTTGGCGTCAGAGCTTTTGGCCTGACTTTGCCATCAGGGCTTTTGGCCTGACTTTGGCGTCAGGGCTTTTTGTTTTGCCTAACTCTATTGCTAGGTCTTTTGGCCTGACTCTGGTGTCACAGCTTTTTGTTTTGCCTAACTCTATTGCTAGGTCTTTTGGCCTGACTTTGACGTCAGGGCTTTTGGCCTGACTTTGGCGTCGGGAATTTTTGTTTTGCCTAACCTTGTTGTTAGGTCTTTTGGCCTGACTTTGGCGTCAGGGCTTTCGCCCAATTTTGATATTGGGTCTTTTATATTCAATGCCTGATTCGGTCATCAGGTTTTCGCCTGACTCTTGGCGTCAGGTCTTTTTCTTCGATTTGATTCGAGTGGCCATGCTTTATGAAGGAATGACTTGCTTTAATTGACATAACATTTTGATTACAAGCTATGTATGAAATCTCCTTAAATGTTCGGAATTGAATGAACGGGGTAGCCTTTCTCCTTCAGTGGTTTCCAAATAGTAAGATCCTGGGGCGGCGATATCTACTACCTTGTATGGTCCTTCCCACTTAACTGAAAGCTTATTCTGACTGTCCAGTCTTGTAAATTCGTTCCTTCTCATAACCATCTCCCCCACGAAAAAGCGCTAACTTTTCTGTTGAAGTACCGAGCAGTTGCCAGATGCATTTTTGCTTGTGTTTTTTCGGATTGCCACCTCTTTTCCTCTGCCAAGTCGAGGTCAGTCCTACGCTCGACTTCATTCACTTCAGTGTTAAAGTGTAGGATTCTGTGGGTTGGTACTTCTATTTCGGCGGGTGCCACTGCTTCTGATCCGTACACTAAACTGAAGGGTGTTTCTCTAGTGGTTGTCTTAGGCGTTGTTCTGATAGCCCATAATACGTTTTCCAATTCTTCTTCCCAATTTCCTTTGAATGCTCAAACCCTTTTCTTGAGTCCTGCTAAAACAACCTTGTTGGCTGCTTCAGCTTGCCCATTCGTTTAAGGATGATGCACTGAGATGAAACGATGGTCGACATGGTATTCTTCACAAAGCCATTTGAGCTCTTTTCCTATGAATTGCGGACCATTATCACTAATAAGTATTTTAGGAATACCAAACCTGGAAAATATGTTGATCTTCAAGAACTTGATGACTTGGAATTCCGTTGTAGAAGCCAAAGATTTCGCCTCTACCCACTTTGTGAAGTAGTCGATCGCCACTATGATATGAGTGCGTTGACCAGTACTAATAGGGAAAGGACCCAATATATCCATCTCCCATTGAGCAAAAGGCTAGGCACCTACCAGTGGGGACAATGGTGTTGGCGGGCGACCTGATCGCGGTGCAAATTGCTTGCAAGTCTCGCACCTCTGCATTAATTCAGGCGCATCTTTTCCCAAAGTTGGCCACTAGTATCCCAGCCGGAAGATCTTTCTTGTTAATGACCGTGCATCTTCGTGGCATGCTACCACCCTTTCATGAGCTTCTCGAAGAACTCTTTCTGTTTCTGGATGAGCAACACACCTTAGGTAAGGAGTCGAGTAGCCTCGCCTGTAAAGTTCTTCATTTATAATCAAGTAACTGGCTGAAAGTCATCTTATCCTCGTAGATTCGCCTCCGTTTTCTGGGAGAATCGCCTCTTTTAAGAAATTCTGGAACAGAGTCATCCATGTGACCTGTCCTTGAATGTTGAAGACTTCTGCTCTGTTATCAAGAACTGAACATAAGGCTTTTTCCAGGAATTGTACGTCTTGAATTGTGGTTCCTCCAAATGCCAGCTTACTTAAAGAGTCTGCCATCTTGTTCTCTTGGCGAGGAATAGACTCAATCGCAAAATTTGGAATTTCTGCGATGCGTTTCTTGGCGATGCTGAGGTACTTCTTCATCTTTTACCCCTTGTCTCGGAAGTGCCATTAACCTGATTGACAATAAGTTCTGAGTCGCTTTTTACCTTAAGCGCAGATATGCCCATTCCTTTTGCCAGTCTGAGCCCAGTAATAAGAGCCTCATATTCTGCTTCATTATTGGTTGCCTGAAACGTTAGGGCTATCACATACTTTCAAGGCTCGCCTTCAGGAGGAATGAGAAAACCTGCCCCCGAGCCTTCTCTTGATGAAGATCCATTTGTATAAAGCTCCCAGATTTGATTGTTGTCTGCTGACGGACTTGGCCTGTTATCTGCTTCCGTTTGACCATTACTTGTGCTTTCCACAATAAAATCAGCTAGTGCTTGACCTTTGATGGCCGTTTTTGGCGCAAATTTGATCTTGAACTCGCTGAGCTCGATCGACCATTTGACCATTCTTCCTGAAGAATCTGGTTTCATCAGGAAGTTTTTGAGTGGTTGATTGGTGAGGACCGTGATGTCGTGTGCGTGAAAATAAGGTATCATCTTTCGAGCAACAATAACTAAGGCATAGAGATACTTCTCAATCTGGACATATTTTATTTCTGCCGAATTAAACATTTTGCTAATAAAGTACACTGGACTCTGGACATTATTTTCCTCCCTTATTAGACCATCACTGGCTGCCATGTCGCTGATCCTCAGGTATAAGAACAGCTGCTCGTCTGGTATGGACTTTGCCAGAGCTGGGAGTGTTTGAATGTGCTACTTCAGGGATTGGAACGCCTCCTCACAGTCTGGCATCCATTCGAACTTGCGGTTGGCCCTTCGAGTTTTGAAGAACTGGAGGGACCTGTCACTCGCCTTGGAGAGGAAGCGATTGAGAGCAGTTAGGCGACCATTCAGGCATTGAACTTCCTTATGGCATGTTGGTGACTTCATTTATTCTATGGCCTTGCGCTTTTCCGGGTTCGCCTCGATACCTCGTTCGCTGACCATGAATCCCAAGAATTTACCAGCTTGACCCCGAAAGCGCACTTTGCAGGGTTCAGGCGAACGCTGTGTCTCCTCATGCACTCGAAAGCTTCACGGAGGTCTGTTGTGTGAGGATTGCCCTTGATGGTTTTGACGAGCATGTCGTCCTCATAAGCCTCCATGTTTCTCCCCATCATGTCTTGGAACAGGCGGTTCACCATCCGCTGATAGGTCGCCCCGGCATTGATTAGACCGAAGGGCATCAACTTATTATAAAGAATGTACCCGTCTGCATAAAAAGGCGTATGTGCCTCATCATCTGGGAGTATCCGGATCTGGTTGTAGCCTGAATAGGCATCCATGAAGCTTAGCATCTCATGACCAGAGGTTGCATCGACCAGGTGATCAATCCTGGGAAGAGGATAGGAATCCTTAGGGCAAGCTCTATTCAAGTCGTGGAAGTCGACGCATATCCTCCACTTGCCGTTTGATTTCTTGACCAAAACTGGGTTGGCGACCCAGCTCTGGAATCTCACCTCTCTGACAAAGTCAGCTTCAATCAGCCTGCCAACTTCCGGTCTGATTGCCAGTCGCTTGTCTGTCCCGAACGATCTTCTTTTCTGAGCGATCGGCTTGATAGAAGGGTCTATCCTGAGCTCATGAGAGATGATGTCTGTACTGATACCTGGCATGTCGCTCCGATGCCAGGCGAAGAGCTCCTTGAATTCCCTGAGGAGGGCAGTCATAGCCTGCTTCTGATCATCATTCAAGGTGGTCCCAATGCGCACCTTCTTATCTAGGCCATCGACCTCGACTTCTTCCAACTTTTCCATAGGAGCCGGTCGAGCCAACTCCTCGTGAGGGTCAACCTCTGTTTCGATGGAGAGGGCCTCCCTTTGGTTCTTCCTGCGCATGCAGTTCACATAGCATTGTCGCGAGGAAGGCTGGTCGCCAAGTACTTCTCCAATCCCGTTGGGTGTGGGGAACTTCATCTTCTGATGGACTGTAGAGGCCACAATCTTGTTGGGGTTGATTGTGGTCCTCCCCAGGATGGCGTTGTAAGACGTAGGTGAGTCGACCACCAGGAAGGTGACCGGTACCTTGATGCTTTTCCATCCCTCGCGCAAAATCACTGGCATGGTTATTGCCCCCAGTGAATAAGTTGTTTTCCCAGCAAACCCGATCAATGGAAAATCGACCATCTTCACGGCGCGTTTGGATTTGCCCATCTTCTCAAAGGTGTCCAGAAATAAAATATCTGTCGAGCTCCCTCCGTCGATCATAATCCTCATCACGTCACAGCCGTCGATATCAGCCGTGATAACCAGAGCATCATTGTGGGGGGGTGGGGGGGTGGGGGTGGTGACATGTGTCAAATCATCTTTGGAGAATGAGATGACAATGTCCTCCTCAGTTCGGGATCGCTTTCCCAGCTGGACCGCTGTAGAAATCTGAGTCGCATAGATTTCCCTTGCATGTGACCCCTCGCCTCCTGCGCCGAATCCAGCCATAATCAGATTTACCCTTCTCTTGCTCTGAGATGGATCAGTTTGTTCAGCAGGAGTTGGCGAACGATTTCTCCTCGGTGGCGTTCGACTCCTATCACGCCCTGCCACAAATTCCTTCAGCATTCCCCCTGAATCAGCTTCTCGATGTCCCGCTTCAAAATGCAGCAATCATCAGTCTTGTGTCCCTTGCACTTGTGGTATCTGCAGTAGCTCTCTACATCCTTCCCCATGGTCTGACCACCCCTTCGAGGAATCGGTGGCCTCACCAGAGATCTACCTGTTTAGAGGCGTAAAATACTCAGGGACCTCTGGATTTCTGGCGCTGGATTAGGTTCGGTCCGAGGCCTGCTGTCTCATCCCTTCTTATCCTTCTTAACCTCCTTCTTACCATCACATCGGGGCTCGGGAACCACCCTTAGCGAGGTCGTCAGGAAGTTAGCCTCGGCGTTCGCCCCCCTCAAGATCTATGAAACCTTTTGCACTGGACGCCAGTTCTTCCAAGGTCTCAATTTCCTGCACATGATAACTGTTGCGCAGCTTTCTCGAGGCCTTGTTGGCCACATCCAATCCTCGATAGAAGACTCGAATGATCTCCCCATCTGAGACTCAACGATCTATCTCTGTGACATTTTGATGGAAACGTCCATAAAAATCGGCCAGCGACTTTCTAGGCTGCTGCTTGACCACATCTAGAGCGACCACGCTTTTCATCAGTTGGAGCTCGCCCATATACCTCTCCAGGAATTTTTTTATTAACTCTACCCAAGTCCCTATAGATCCTTCAGGGAGGCCGAAGAACCAGGACGAAGCTGAACCCGAAAGAGTTGACGGAAATAATAAATCCAAGTGATTGAGATCATTTGACTTACCCAGAAGAGAGGCCTCGTATTTTTTGACATGTATGGTGGGGTCTCCTCCACCACTGTATTCAGGTATAGCTTGGGCGACTACGTCTTTCGGGATTTTGATGGAGACTAGATCGTTGGAGAAGGGATGAGTAGATCGCTCATTGTGGTGCCAGGATTCGCGGTTTCAGTAAGTAAGGGCCCTGTGGCAGCGGGGCGAGTGTTTGCTTGGGGAGCAGGAGCTTGTCGGTGAGCTTCTCCTAGGATGGTCTCCAGCAATGATATCATCTCCAGAGTCAACTGGATGTTTTCCCCGGCGATGTGGACGGTTTGCGGTGCTGGAGTCTCGGTATGGTTGGGAGCAGGGGTCGGTCTGGAATTATCGACACGTTCTCTGGCCGTCCTCAGGGGGACGGCATCGGGTGCTGCCTAGCTGGCAGACTCTTGATTGAGCGGCGAAGCGGCGGCGGAATCAGAGCTGTCCGAGGGTTGCTCGTGAGTCTGGTTCCGGCGGTTGTTTTGCGATCGAGTTCTCATGGCTGTATTACTTGATTCCCACAGACGACGCCAAATGTTGGATTGTAAACTTCTGGTTGCTGATCTGGCAGTAAATTGAATGCCAGGTGACGGTTGAACAATGCTTTCGTCTTAGCTCCGGTGAACCTGCAAGTAGGGGATCGCAACAGAGGGGGTGTCTCTGGGTCCCTCTCCGATGCTTAAATGAGTATATGTATGTGTATATAGCTCAAAACTTAATGAATGTATGTAAAGCAAAGGTATTTATAGAGTAGGAGAGACCAAACCGTATAAGGTAACCATATATCTTCGTGAATATTGTGCTGTTGAAGATTTGGATAGTAGATATTGGAGTTACGGAAAGATATTGTAGTTACCATATCTAATCCTTAGTGAATATGTGCCCGAGATATGCGGGATATCGTGGCCACTTCTTTATTAACGGTTGGTGGGACCAGAGGAGAGAGGCTAGGCTCTCTTCGGGGTGAGCACTAGCACGGCGAGCAGTAGGAGGTCGCGACTTGATGAAGAATGGCGACCAGCTATGGAGCCTATGGCGTCCATATCAGCCTGGGCTCGATCTTGGGCCACTCTATGGTGGGTCAGATTGACTTTGACATAGGCCGGTCCAAATTGAATAACTTGGGTTTACCCCCTCCAGGGTTATTGGGCCTTAGATGTCTTTTTTTTATTGGGTTGTCACTATCAATACCCAACACATTTGAAGTGTAGTAATGTGTGCTGGGAAAACCTGTGTGTATGGTCGCTATTAAGGTATCAATATATATATATATATAAACTCACAAAATCAATCCTTAGTTCTAAAAAAGTAGAACACCATAATTACAATGGTTGATCTGTAATATTTTTCTAGACTTATTAATGTATACCGACACAATACTATTCTTCTTCGTAAATTAAAAAATATTTTGTTAAAAAACATGAATCTAAAATTAGATCATCCTTTTAATTATTATTATTATTATTATTATTCAATATTGGTATACAAAATTATTATTGAGTGGTCTGTACAAAAATAATTATTATTTCACAAAGAGTTTTCAATATTAAATCTAACTTTACATATTTCAAAGTTGTAATTTCTGGAAAAAACAAAAAGATAATTGCCTCTTGTCATAGGAGGTGTAGGAACCGAAATAAGTGGGTTCCTTATTATACTCTTTCACTATATTAATTCGAATCATAATAAAAACAAATTGTAATTTATGATATTTTAAAAATCCAATATATATATATATATTAGTTTAAAGGGTAAATATATTCGATGGTTACGTATATTTGCTCATGTCACTAATTGGTTATAATTTATGCAGAATGTTTACATAAGTTTGAGCATGTGATTAATTGGTCATTTTTACTGTTCATCGTTAAATTTCCCCGCTCAGTGACTATTCTAACACACAAAATTAAATGACAAAATTACTCTTCTTTAATTAGATTATTAACAACTTTGATATTTCATTACCCATCTAGCATATCTCTTATTAACAACAATGATATTTCCTTCTGAATAATTGATGGATCAATTTGTTGATCACTATTGGATTGGGAAATGGTTGTGTTGGTCAGAACGACGTTGACTACAAGATTCATGAAGATGGCTTCCAGTTCCAATCGACCTCCCACAATCTCTTCTTTTGCAGTCTCTTTCGATGTCAAATCGTCCAATACTCGACAGACACTAGCTATCCATGGACACATAAAACTGCCCATGTTGTTGTTTGATATCATGGACACTGTTCTGTGCAACCCATTTTATGAGGATGTTCCTGCTTTTTTGGGTATGAATCAAATGACGATTGCCTCTAATTGGACTATAGTTCGTGGCATAAGGATTTGATTTTATCTGCTTCTTGGTAGATAATCAAGTTTGGATTGATCTGCCTAGAATGTCTATGAAAGAGTTGATTGAGTGCAAGAACCCAACTTCGTGGATTGAATTCGAGAAGGGTTTGATTGATGAGGTTTGCTTTAGCAATCAACTTTTACTTTGAAAGGAAGAAATATTATGTAATCTGGTGTAAGATAATAAAAAAAACTGCAACAAACTTTGGACATTTTGTTCATGTACAAGTGGTGTGTATTTCTGACCTCTCTCAATCTAATATTTTCCAACAAGCAGCAAACTATTGATCTTATGCCATAATAATGTAATGGTAATAATAATTGGTTGTTATTCAAGAAGAAAGAAACCAGATCCTGATATCTTTTTTGATGTTGTGCGACATCTTGAAGTTGATCCGAGTGATTGCATCTTTATCGATGCAAGGTTAATGATTGAGACACTGCATCTTTCGGCATGATCGAGAATAGAAGTGATAAAACTTGAAAAGAAAAACATAACTTTGATGACAATCTGATTTGAAATAAGCTCAGAACAACTCATAAGAGGAAGAACAAATGAGAAGATAAGTAAGGGCATAATAGGCATTTGATAAATAAAAAACATGTTAAAAAGATTGACTAAGGGAAAAGAGTAATGTCTAATGGACGGAGTGGCCAAATAGTCACATTCTGAAATATACGTAACCATTTAATCACGCAAACAAATATGTATAATCAAATAATTACATTGAACAAACATGTATGACCATTGAGTATATTAACCTTAGTTTAAAATAAAATGATAAAACGTACATCATAATACCGAGATAATTCAATAATATTTAAAAACAATTATGCAAATATATAATAGTTTGTTCATTTCCTAACATTTAAATAATAAAACTATATTTATCATCTCTCATTTCATCACTATCAATAGGTTAAGAGAGAATCAACATTACCAAATGAAAGCCTTATACTTTTAATGCACGAACCATTTCCTTTTATTTTCCATTGGACGAAATTGACTTTTACAATATGTATAAATCTCTCATGAACAATTTTCGAGCATTATAAAAACATTTATTCATTTTATAATTATGTTTAAATCAATTTTATGGCAAAAAGGTGGAGGATATTTTGAAGATGGATTGTGGAACTAACTTAGCAAGTTTATGGTTAGTTGAGGACAAATTTCGTATAAATCAGTGTTATCAGAACCGGGCTGGCCTTCAAACCGACGAGGGGGCCAGTTCTCGGTTTGTCCGGTCCAACTTGATCAGGTCCAGATTAGTGTGCGGTTCATTATTTACAAGTAAAAAAATTGGAATTAGATGAAGAAAACAAAGAACCCATGTGCTTAATGAATCGAAATTTATGTGGATTAAGCTTGAAATATCGTAGTAAGTATACTATTAGACATGTAATAAACATTCCTATAGTACCTTAGAGTAGGACTCTCGATGGTACGGGTATGGTACGGGTATGATTAATACCATAATATCATCACCATAACCGTACCGCACCATAATGGTACAGTTAACCATATTAAACAGTAACAGTTATAACCATGGTTATGGGCTTTTCACCGTACCATTGTCAGCCCTACCTTAGAGTTGCAAGGAAGAAGATTGCGGAGCTTATCGAGGTGAGATATGATCCTCTGCCTCCTCCTCTTCCCATCTTCCTAGTGGTTTCTTAAGGCGGCAATGGTCCTATCCTCGAGGGTGATGTCAGCGTTGTTGTCAGATAATCCGTCGTAGACATCGAACATTTGAGCATAGTACGAGGAGCCGCTGGAGAAGCTCGGTGGCGGGACCGAGGAAGGTGGGAGTTTGTCGGTGCTCAAGGATGGGAAAGGAGCTGGTAGAGGGTGGAAATTTCCGGCAAGTTATCCTGCGGCATGGTGGTGGAAGATGAGTTTGGATGAGGGCGAGAACTTTTTGTAGTGGATGTGGGAAGAAAAGTTTCAATACTGCACTACTAAGTCCAATTACTTTTCTATATACATCAAATATATTTATTGAAGCAACTCTCAAATTATTATGTTAAACATCTCATGTTTATTTATTGATGTTTTTTAGTAATTAACATTTGTTCGAAGTCGTTTATTTTATTATACTTTTAACTTAATTAAATATCTACTGTATTAATTTTTTGAAATGGTTGAAAATAAATAATATTCTAAATTTAGTATTTATAGGCTACCAGAATACTCATTTTGAAAATATTTTGACTAACCATCTCTAAAAAAATCAGAAAAACTATAGTACGTAAATAATTAAATTAGAACTCTATTGACACATATGGTGTTAAGTTTAAATTTTCACATCGATCATAAAATTTGATCAAAGTAGTGTTGACAATTTTACTAATTACACTAAATTTTATTTTTGATGGGCAAATAAAAACTTAACACCATATGTGTCGATAGAGCTCTAATTTAATTATCTACAAAGTATAGTCTTTTTTACTTTTTAGAGATGGTTGATAAACATATTTTCAAAATGATTATTCGGGTAACCTATAAATACTAAATTTAGAAAATTATTTATTTTTCAACAATTTCAAAAAATTAATAAAATAGATATATAATTAAATTAAAACTATAATAAAACAAACGACATTTAACAAATGTTAATTACTAAAAAGCATCAATAAATAAACATGAATTGTTTATTATAATTATATGAGAGTTGCTTCAATAACTATATTTTATGTATATAAAAAAAGTAATTGAAATTAGTAGTGTATTGCTAAAACTTTTAAAGTATGTAAGAGATCTAGGGTTTACAACTTGCAAGCATGGATTTTTCACCATTTTAGACTGTTATTTGGTAACTATGAAAATATGAGGTCGATTTGATAATTAATTTTCTTAAAATTAGTAAGTTCAAATATGTAAAATGTTAATAGAGCATTTTAGTTTTTCAAAAAAAGTGGTATGTATAATGTAATAGATGGTCTGCAAATAGAATTTCTCTTAAGGTGCTTAGTGCAACCATTTATTATGGTAGTGGGGCCATTTATTATGGTAGTGCAATCTAGATTTATATGACAACATAGGATGCTAGGACTTCTAATTGAGTCTTCGGGTAACATCAAAGTTTGGGTATGATCTCGGTTGCTTTGGAGATCAATTATTTTCCGATATGTATTCAAGAGCATATAGGGATCGAGAGGACCTCACATTGAAATATAGACTCATAAATGAGTTTCATACACTTGAGCTTGAAAAAAATCAACGACGAATATGTAGATTCAGTAAGAGTTAAGTAGGGTTGAAATTTCTGATACGACACGACACAATCTGCTTTAAAGTGTATATGAGTTTGACCTTAACACATCATGTGTCTAAACAACTCTTATTCGTGTCTAAACACTTCTGATCTACAGATATCTGTATAAACACGATTAACTAATTGTGTCGTATATACATGTGACACGTTTAGACACACGATTAACTATTTGTGTCTAATCGTTTAATGTATACATGTGACACGTTTAGACACATTTAAGTATAATAATAATAATAAAATAATATTGGAATACCCACTTATTTTTTAATATTGAACTTTGAAGACATTACTTTGTATATATGAATTTGTGTTCTGAAAAATATGTGAAATTAGTGAATTCCGTGTCTAATCGTGTTGTATCGTGTCTAACAACTTCGTGTCTAATTGTCTCGTGTTTAATCGTGTCGTATCTAATCGTGTCGTATCATATAGCCCGACATATTTTCATATTGTTTTTGGTTAATGAAAGTTAATTGTGTCACGTGTCGTGTCACGTGTGATCTGCTAATTAATCGTGTCGTGTTCGTGTTTGAAATTTTGAGACACGTTTAAGACTTATCCGTTTAGACACGAGACTTGTTTACACACGACACGATTGTCACCCCCTAGAGTTAAGTGCATTAGGTTTGAACAGCTGAATGATTCACATCTAGATTTTGGAGGAGTATAGTTTGATTACAATTGGAGGGGTTAATCGTTTGAATCCAAATTCCAGAGGAGTATAATAGTTTAAGTTTAATGGGCTTGACGTTTAAAAATCTAGACTTTAGTTTACTGGTGTGTAAGATTGAGTTTGTCTCCCAGCTCAAATAGACTCTGAGGGAGCTAAGTGGTGTGTCCCTTAGGTGGTCTCAGATCTAATTGAATTATAAACTTGGGTAAGTTTACTGACATTTTTCATTAGATAGATCATGTTACTTTGAATTTATATGAGTACCCATAGACCATCAAGAGTCTATTAGGGAAAGACGAAGCGCTCAAAGAGAGTTAGGTAAGTCAGGATGTATGTACGAAGAATGGATGAAAATATGAGTGGATTGCTCTAGATACATGTCTAAGGCAATTGAAATATTATTTGAGATTGTATATGTTTGTTTTTATGCTTACCTCCAAGTTAGGTTGTCAACTTGGTGTTGTGTATGTGTAAGTGTTGTAACAAGTCAAATTTGTTAACTTGATGTGTTGTGGATGTTTTTAAATTCGTTTGGAACCTTGAGGATATAAGATACCAAGTCAAGCAATGCTAGATCGAGTCGTAGAGTCTAGGTCATATCTAAAAGAGACTTATGCTTAAAATAAGTTGCAGCTGAAGATGTGAGACGATTCAAACCATATGATGGTTGGAGAATAATGAAAATATTGTGTAGTGCCAAATAAAAGGAAATAGGAGCATGTGCTCCACTCAACTAGTAAGGGATGAGTCGACTAAAAGGTAGGTAAGCTAACTCACCCTTGGTAAAGATGTCGTGTTTTGTGCTAGTAATAAAATTTAGTTGTTAGAGATTTGTCCAATATTGTATAGGATTTTTTAAACATCAATTGTCTATAGATAAGGGGTTTGGAAAACCATTGACTATATGTAGGGATTGAAGAATATGAGAAAACACTTGTAGATTGAATGCTCATGTGTTAGAGCATAGTTTTACGTGTAGATTGAATTACTCTACATGAACTTGTGTTTGTTTGAAGCTGAAAATTTGTTCTTTCTTTCATTACATGCAAATATATATTGTACATTGTAGCTAGGCTAGGAAACTATGAAAATAAGAAAGTATATAATACAAAAGAATACATTCCTAATTGTTTTCTTTCCTATAGTTTTCTTTCATGTTTGAACACTCCCCCTCAAGTTGAGTGTGGGGTCTTCAATGCTAAACTTGTACAGTACTACTTCAAATATCTTTCCTGTAACTACCATTGTGAGAATATTTGTCAACTGGTCTTCGGATCTTACAAATGGCAGTTCAAGAGTACTATCTTCAATCTTCTACTTTATAAAATGCTGATCCACCTCTACACGTTTTGTTCTGTCATGTTGGACCGGATTTTCTGAGATGTTGATTGTCGCCTTCTTGCCACAGATCAACCGCGCTGGGAGCCTTAAAGGAAAACCAATCTTACCCATCAACTTCTTTAGCCATAGGATTTATGTGATTCCCTTTACAATTCCCCTGAACTCTGTTTCTGCACTGGAAAAGGCCACCACCTTCTTTTTTTACATCTCCACGTGACCAAGTTTCGTCCAACTAGGGTAAGGTATCCTGCAGTTGATCTTCTATCGTTTGGGTTACCAACCCAATCTACATCAGTAAAGGCCTCAACATCAAGATGCCCATTTTTTCTGAAGACAATTCCCCTTCCTGGTGTACCCTTGAGATATCGCACTATCCTCATGATTGCTTCTATGTCATCTTCCTGAGGTTGGTGCATAAATTGACTTACTACCTTAACTTCATAAGCAATGTATGGTCGAGTGTGATCCAGGTAGATTAACTTTCCCACTAACCTCTGGTACTTCTCCCGATATGCTAGTCTGGCTTCTCCAATCACCTTGAGTTTATGGTTCACCGTTATTTGAGTATCACTGGGTTTGCAATCTAGCATACCAGTTTCCACCAATAGGTCTAATATGTACTTTCGTTGAGAGATAAAGATTCTTTTTCTCGAACATAGAACTTCAATTCCTAGGAAATATTTGAGTCCATCGCGATCCTTCATCTCAAACTATGTAAAGAGATTTCTTCGACGTTGTGCAATTTCCTCCTCATCACTTCCTGTTATCATCATGTCATCCACATATATTATTACGCAAGTGACCAAACCTTTTCTTTTTTTTTTGTAGAATAAAGTGTAATCCGCGTTGCTCTGTATGTACCCCTATTGCTTCATTGCCCTCGTAAATCTCCTGATCCATCCTCGTGGAGATTGCTTGAGTCCGTATAAAGCCTTCTTGAGCTTGCACACTTCATTTTCTCTGAACTCGTCCGAGAACCCGGGTAGTGCTTCCATGTACACTTCTTCTTTCAGGTCTCCATGCAGGAAAGCGTTTTTAACGTCGAACTGGTGATGTGACCAATCTTTATTTGCAGACACTGAGAATAGCACCCTGATAGTGTCGATCTTAGCAACTGGGGAAAAAGTTTATGAGTAGTCAATTCCATATGTCTGTGTGTACCCTTTTGCTACCAGTCACGCCTTGTATCTTTCAATGGTTACATCTGCTTTATATTTTATGGAAAAGACCCACCTGCTGCCCACTGTTCATTTTCCAGCTGACAACGCACACTTCTCCCATGTTTCGTTCTTCTCAAGTGCTTCCATTTCAGCATCCATTGCTTCTTGCCATTCAGTTCTCTTACTTGCATCCAGGGCTATTTTGGAGATATCCTCTAACAGGAAGGGTGACAGAGAATGCCTTCGCAATATCAACAATTCTCCCTGTTGTTTGATTTACTAGGTATCTTGAGGTACGGGGTACATGCTATGGTGAGTATTAGTTAGGTGGCACACCTCTATTTCTCCTAGGCGACAATCATATATCTCCGGTTCTTCTGGTTCTGGAGCTATGCTTTCATCATGATTAGTAACATTATTTAAATCAGATTATGTCAAATCATAGTACAACTTGTTAAACACTTGTTGGACATCATTCGAAGTAGATTCGTCGTTTGTGTACTGGTATGTCAACCTAATCCATGTCAGGAGAAGCAAACTATGTGGCTCCATCTACTTGCTATGTTGGAACTATCTCATGCCAATTTAGACTAGTTAGCCAACTTAGTGGTTCAGTGGTGTTCTCCGCTTGACCGCTAAGTTGGTGGCGGAAGAAGAAATCAAACTATAAGAATTCACAATCCATAGTAACATTGATGCGATGAGTGACTGAGTTGTAACAACAATATGGTTTCTAGTGTAGGCCATATCCCACAAAGACATATTTATTTGCACAGGGATTGAGTTTGTTTCGGTCTTTGGTTGGAATATGTATGAATACTGAACAACCAAAGACTCGAAATGGAAGGGTCAGGATGGAAGGCTAGTATTTGTAACCAGGAACCTTTGTGGGAAGGCGACTGATTAAATAGGCAGAGGTAGCTATAACTTCAGGCGAAAAACAAAATATTAGGAACTTGAGATTCAATCATCATTGCACGTGTCATCTCAAGCAGGATTCAGTTTTTTTGCTCGGCTACACCGTTTTGTTGAGGTGTATTGGGAAAAAACGTTTGATGAACAATGTCATTTCCTGAAAACTAGTTTTCATAAAATGGTGTACATATTCTCCACCATTGTGAGAGTGGAGAACCTGTTTTTTTTTATTGAGTTGAGTATAGATCATTTGGTGAAACATAAAGAATTTTTCAGGAACTTCTGACTTATGTTTCATGAAATATATCTAGGGCATACAAGAGAAATCTTCCACAAATAATATAAAATATCAAAATTGGCTATTATTAGAATCTGGAGTTGGACCCCAAACATCAGAGTGAGTTAACGATAAGGCGGAGTCAAATCTAGTATTATTCTGGGAAAAACAAACTCTATGACTTTTAGCACGAATGAAAGTTTCACATTTCATATGAATGGATTTATTTGTAAACAAACTCAGGAATAAAAATTTATGATACCCAAAAGACAGATGACCACGACGTCGATGCCATAGCCAAAATTGCTTGTTGACTGTTCCATGAGCAAGCATGGAATGTCCCTGGTGAGTCACTTCATCAAGATAGTAGAGGCCTCATCGCTCAGTACCACGCCCAATGATCACCTTCGTAAGAATGCCCTACAAAAGGCAAAACTGTGGATACATCAGTACTACATAGTTCAACTCCCTGGTTAGCTCACTAAGTGACAACAATTTTGATAACTGTTGGATCGTGAAATCCTGAATGCTGATCTGGCAGTGAATTGAATGCCAGACAGGGTTGGGATGACGCTTCAGCTCCAACTTCGGTGAACCTGCAAGTAGGGGAGCGCAACAGAGGGGGTGCCTCTGGGTCCCTCTCCGATGCTTAAATGAGTATGTGTGTGTCTAAAACTCAAAACGTAAAGAACGTATGTAAAGCAAGGGTATTTATAGGGTAAGAGAGATAGAACCGTATATGGCAGCTGAATATCTTAGTGTATATTGTATTGCCGAAGATTCGGATCGTTAGTTACTGCGAGATATTGCAGTTACCAAATCTAATCCTTAGTGAATATGTGACCGAGATATGCGGGATATCGTGGCCACTTCCTCATTAACGGTTTTGTGGGACCCGAGGAGAGAGGCAAGGCTTTCTTCGGGGCGAGCACTCCCATGTCGAGCAGTGGAAGGTCGCGACCTGTTAGAGAATGGCGAGCAGTCTGGGAGCCTTTGGCGTCCCTATAGACCTTGGGCTCGATTCTGGATTACTCGATGGTGGGCCAAGTTTGGCTTGTACTTGGGCCGATCCGGTTCGGATGTCATGGGTTTACCCCCTCTATAGTTATTGGGCCTTCGAGGCCTTTTCTTACTGGGCTGTCATTATCGATACCCAACATTTGCCCCCGAAGCTTGATTGAAGTTCCTTCAGTCAAGCTTGATTTCTTAGTAGGGTTTTAGATAGTGACGTCTCTTGTAGTGGTTCAGGACCTTTGAGACACTTCGGGCTCATTTGGCGAGCAGTTTCTTATCTGTTCAAAGCTGAAAGAATATCATTCCTTTTATTCCCTTTTGGCGATCACTCGAGGTGACCTAGGCTTATGGAAGTCTATCTTTCTTAGTTAGGCGATCATTACCTACCCGAGGTATTTCTGCTAAAGCCTTATTAGTGCGTAGGCGACCATTTTGTCTCCTTAGTGGACTTTTAGCATTTAATAACTGCTCAGTTGTCCAGAAATCGAACGGTCACCATAGGCACGCCTGTCCTTTACTTTTCCGTAAACCTAGGGTAGTTTGACAGCTGTCTGTACCAGCCAACCGTTTGTCTCTTGGAATTCTGACATTGCTTCGGTTTTCTCCAAAAAGGGTGGAATTATTCCTCTGCGTCGCTTCGATTTGCTCGTGGCGGTTACTTCCCTTTTGGTCTATATAAGAAACGTCAGTTTCTGTATTTTGTCTTTTACACTTATCCACTCTCTTAGATTTTCAGAGTTTCATTGCGATCCTTTCCATTTCCTTTCCCAACCTTCTTCAGCCTTCTTCCAATATTTCCATGGCTCCCCGTAGTCAGAGAGTCAAGAACATGGCTCCCAAGGGCGCCAACAAAGCCAACACTCCCAGAAATGCTGATGTCCCCTTGACCATCAGGGATGAGGTCGTGCCCCCCTCAGTGGAGGAACAAACCGATTTGGGCAGGACTGCAACCACTCCTGTGGTGGTGGACGGGCCTGAGCTGAACACGCCCATCTTTTCTCCGAAAGGTAAACCTTCGCCCTTTTACTGCTCTGCTTTGGCAATATCCTCTGTTTCCTTTGTTTTTTATACCTGCTGTGCTATACTTGAACTGTTCTGAGTAGATGTCAAGCCTAACGAATTGAAGCCAGCGTATTTTAAAACCATGGTGGCGCTTGGTGGCTTTAATGCAGAGGATGCTCCTAGGTATCCTGGCTTAGGTCTGCATTTTTCTCACGACGGAGAGGTTTACGTTTATGCGGCCCAGGTCGATGCTGGGTTGCGTTTTCCTCTCTGTGAGGATTTGCAGACATTGTGCCAGTTTCACGGGATTCATCCCACGCAGCTCGTTCCGAATGCCCTCAGGATGTGGGTCGGTTTTAAGTTCCTGTGCATACGCCAAGAGTGGGAGTATTCACTGGCCTTGTTCCGATGTTTCTTCCGACTGGCAGCAGGGGTGAACCACCTCCACCATTTCCAAGCATGTTGGCCGAAGTTTTCAGAATGGGGAGGTCCTCAAGCATGGAGTTGGAATGCCCATGTCCGTTTGGTTGATGATTTCCTGGCCACCAACTCCAACTATAAGAAGTTATACTTCTTTTACAAGGGAGGTGTGCCCTGGAAATTGTCGGCTCCGGACAAGGATTTTCCTCCTTCTTTCGAGGAGCTGTCCGGGAGCGATCGGAACGCCATCGACGATCTGTACCGGTTGCATCGGTCATCCCAATTCAAATCCATTCGCTCAGTGGCGGAGACTACTGAGAATATGCTTGAGATGGCGGGCATTCATCAGGCCACGCCAATCTTTGGCGATTGGGTAATTTTCTAACCCTTTTCTTGTTTTATCATTTGTAGGCAAGGCCATAAGCAGGAGCCAAAAACTGATAGGTCTCTTTGATGACCAGGGATCGGCAGGGTTATCCTCCGACCAAGCACTGCTGAGCTCTCCTCCTCCCCCCTCTAGGCGTTCGTCCAAGAGGAAGTCCGAGGAGGTGATTCCTTCGGCTAACACTGGTTCTCGCCAACCAGGTATATCGCCTCGCCATCCGTGGAAGCAATATTTTCATACTCTGCAATTTTTTGGTTTTTGACTTATTGCCTTGTTGTTTTACAGGGAAGTCCTCGACCGACATGGCCCGGGATCATCCTCCTCCTCCCTCCAAGAAGGTCAGGAGTGATGAATGTCCGGAAGTCGACCAGCATCCTCCTCCTCCTCCTCCTGGGGGACCTTCCGCTAATAAAGGGAAGGGTCTGGACGTGGTGCCTCCTTCTCCCTCTCCCCAGGGCCCTTCTGCCACCAAGGGGAAGGTTTTGACCTTAGCACCTCCTGTTCCTACTGTGCCCACGGTTCCTCCTAAGGAGTCTGGGACCAGGAAGAAGGGGCATGCTGCTTCCAGCTCATCGAGGGCTCCTGTGGAGGAGCATTGCTCCCTTGCCAGCTTGTTTCAGCCGCTTGAATCAGCGAATTCTCGGGAGACTTGGGTCCCTTGTGGGGACCTTATGAAGAAAGGGTACCCTCCCTAGAAGAGCCTCCGGGGTAGCCCGGATATGTGTATGCGACTTCTGGACGGGATAATTCCCCCCACGGACCGCTCGATTGTTCCCACGGAACTTCATCAGATCAAGGGGTTCCTTCGGTCCCAATTTGAACGAGTGGCTTTGGTAAGATCTCATATTTTTATTTCGTAGAGTCCTTTCTTTGTCGTTCCCTTATTGTTTGTTATCCTGACAGCTTTTATTCTATATTTGTTGCCAGTTCGTTCGAGAAGAGGTGATTCTTGGCCGTGTCTTCGGGGAGCTCGCCGACAAGTATTCCAGTGTGCTCGTCGAGCTGGAGCAGTATCGAAGCACGGGGGTCACTCCTAAGCAATTGGGGACTATCAAGACGACTTCGGATGCAGCGATCGCCTTGGCAAATGATACACGGGAGGAATACCTCAGGAAGGAGCAGCGCCTCCTTGCTGATGTCCAGAAGAGGGAGGCTGAAGCCGCTGCCGCCCTTCAGGACTTTGACGCTCTTCACCTGTGTTTAGATCAGGGAGAGATCGTCCGAGTTCGCCTAGATGCTGAACTTAAGGAAGCTCAAGCGCAAGGGGCAGAATCGGAGGCTCGCAGGGTCGCTGCCGAGGCGCAAATGGCCGCTGCTGATGCCCAGAGGGAAGCTGCGGTGGCCCAGATGGAAGCTGCGGAGGCTCGGAGGGAAGCTGCGGAAGCCCGGGGGATTGCCCTAGAGGAGGAGAGGGATCGGCTAGCTGCACAATTGAAAGCCGTCCCTTCGCCCCAGAGCGTAGTTGAGGCATTCAAAGCCTCTGAGGATTTTGAAGACTGCGCTCTGAAGGTGATGAAGTCGGCGATCGCCGATTTTCTCCAAGTCCTGGTGGATGATGTCCGGGCGGTCAATCCCAATTTTCCCCTTGAGGAAGTTGGGTCCTTGAGGAGCTTCCTCCGGAGTCGTAACTCTCAGTCTACCCTTGTTGCTGAAGGGGTTGTTCCCGAAGGCGGACCAAGCCTTCCTGCCCCCGAAGGCGAGCAAATCGTCCCTGCCCCTGAAGGCGAGCCAAGTGCCTCTGCCCCCGAGGATCCCCAAGCCTGAAGTCTCTATCTCTTTTATTGACAATATTTGCCTTTTGGATAGCTGTTTTTCTTTGTAATTTTTTTTTTCCTTGTAATTATTTATTTGATTTAAGACTTGGCTTCTTTTATTGAATGCCTTTATATTCATAAGCCTTTTATTCGACTTTGAACATGCTTGGCTATTTATCCAACGTCTTAATCATAATTACTCTTCGACTTCCTCTTGACTTGTAATGTCTTCGACTCTTGAAGTCTTAGACCAAGCATAAGTCGATCTTTCTAAGGATAATACTTCTGATACTTAAAAGCATAAACTTCTAAGTTCAAAGAGATATTACCTTCTCTGAAGTTTAGACCTTCAAGGTCATCCTAAGGCTTTGTCATCCATAGTGGTCGCCTAAAATTCTTTGTTAGCAGATCCCTTTGTTTGGTTTTGGCGTCTGCTTCTCATCTTGCCTAACTTTATTGCTAGGTCTTTTGGCCTGACTTTGGCGTCAGGGTTTTTTGTTTTGCCTAGCTTTATTGCTAGGTCTTTTGGCCTGACTTTGGCGTCGGGGCTTTTTGTGCCTGATTCGGTTATCAAGTTTTTGCCTGACTCTTGGCGTCAGGTCTTTTGAGGCCTAACTTTGTTGTTAGGGCTTTTGTGGCCTAGTTTTGTTACTAGGGCTTTTTGGCCTAACTTTGTTGTTAGGGCTTTTGGCCTGTCTTTGGCGACAGGGCTTTTTGGCCTAGCTTTGTTGCTAGGGCTTTTTGGCCTGACTTTGGCGTCAGGGCTTTTGGCCTAGCTTTGTTGCTAGGGCTTTTGAGGCCTGACTTTGGCGTCAGGGCTTTTTGGCTTCGGCTTGCTTCGAGTGGACACGCTTTATGAAGGAATGGCTTTCTTTTATTGACATAATCAGTTTGATTACAAGCTATGCATAAAATCTTCTTAAATGCTCAAAATTAAATGGACGGGGTAACCTCTCGCCTTCGGTGGTTTCCAAATAGTAGAATCCCGGTGCGGCGATCTCTACTACTTTGTATGGTCCTTCCCATTTGGCTGAAAGTTTGTTTTTACTGTCCAGCCTTGTGAATTCATTCCTTCTCATAACCATCTCCCCCACGAAAAATTGGCGAGCGCTGACTTTTCTGTTGAAATACCGAGCGGTCGCCAAGCGCATCTTTGCCTGTGTCTTTTCCGAGAGCCATCTCTTTTACTCTGCTAAGTCAAGGTCAGTTCTGCGCTCGATCTCATTTGCCTCTGCGTTAAAGTGTAAGACTCTTTCGGGTAGGCACTGCTAATTCGGTTGGTGCTACTGCTTCTGATCCGTACACTAAACTGAAAGGCGTTTCTCCTGTGGCCGCCTTAGGCGTTGTTCTGATTGCCCATAATACGTTTTCCAGTTCATCTGCCCAGTTCCCTTTGAATGCTCGAACCCTTTTCTTGAGTCCTGCTAAGACAACCTTATTGGCTGCTTCAGCTTGCCCATTCGTTTGAGGATGATGTACTGAGCTGAAACGATGGTCCACATGATATTCTTCACATAGCCATTTCAGCTCCTTTCCAACAAATTGCGGACCATTATCACTGATGAGTACCTTAGGAATGCCAAACCTGGAGAATATGTTGACCTGCAGGAACTTGATGACTTGGAATTCTGTTGTCGAAGCTAGAGCTTTCGCCTCTACCCACTTAGTAAAGTAGTCGATTGCCACTATAATGTGAGTACGCTGACCAGTGCTAATGGGAAAAGGACCCAATATATCGATTCCCCATTGAGCGAAGGGCTAGGCACCTGCCATTGGGGATAATAATGTCGATGGTCGACCCGATCGTGGTGCAAATTGCTGGCAAATTTCGCACTTCTGTGTTAATTCGGCTGCGTCTTTTCCCAAGGTCGGCCAGTAATATCCCAATCTGAATATTTTTCTGCTTAGCGATCGAGCGCCTTCATGACATGTTGCTGCCCCTTCATGAGCTTCTCGAAGAACCTTTTCTATTTCGGGCAGAGCAACACATCTCAAGTAAGGCGTCGAATAACCTCTTCTGTAGAGTTCTCCATCGATGATTAGATAACTGGCTGCGAGTCTTCTAATCCTAGTGGATTCGCCTTCGTCTTCTGGGAGGATGCCTTCTCTCAAATAATTCTGGAACGGGGTCATCCAGGTGACCTATTTTTGGATGTTGAAGACCTCCGCTCTGTTTTCGAGGACTAAACATAGGGCCTTTTCTAGAAATTGCACATCCTGGATTGTCGCCCCTCCGAAGGCTAGCTTACTTAAAGAATCCGCCATCTGGTTTTCTTGGCGAGGAATGAATTCAATCGCAAAATTTGGGATTTCTGCGACCAGCTTTTTGGCAATGCCGAGATATTTCTTCATCTTTTCTCCCTTTGCCTCGTATGCGCCGTTAACCTGATTGAGAATGAGCTCTGAGTCGCTTTTTACTTTAAGCGCAGGTATACCCATTCCTTTTGCTAGTCTGAGTCCAGTGATAAGAGACTCATATTCTTCTTCGTTATTGGTCGCCGGGAATGTCAAGGCGATCACGTATTTCAGAGGCTCGCCCTCAGGAGGAATAAGAATTAAACCTGCCCCCGAGCCTTCTTTTGATGAAGACCCATCCGTATATAGTTCCCAGATTCGATTGTCGTTTGCTGACTGACTTGGCCTGTTTTCTGCCTCCGCTTGACCGTTACTCGTACTTTCCACTATGAAATCAGCTAGTGCTTGACCTTTGATGGCCGTTTTTGGCGCAAATTTGATCCTAAACTCGCTGAGCTCGATTGCCCACTTGACCATTCTTCCTGAAGAATCTGGCTTCATCAGGAAGTTTTTGAGAGGTTGATTGGTGAGGACCGTGATGTCGTGCGCATGAAAGTAAGGTCTCAGCTTCCGAGCAGCAATAACTAAGGCATAGAGATACTTCTCAATCTGGACATACTTTATTTCTGCTGAGTTGAACATTTTGCTAATAAAATACACTGGACTCTGAACATTATTCTCCTCCCTTATTAAGACAGCACTGGCTGCCACATCGCTAATGCCTAAATAAAGGAAAAGCTGCTCGCCTGGAACGGGTTTTGCCAGAGCTGGGAGTGTTTGAATATGCCTTTTCAAGGACTGGAATGCTTCCTCGCAGTCTGGCGTCCACTCGAACTTGCGGTTGGCCCTCAAGGTTTTGAAGAACGGGAGGGACCTGTCGCTTGCTTTGGAGAGGAAGCGGTTAAGAGCAGCTAGTCGGCCGTTCAGGCACTGGACTTCCTTATGGCAGGTTGGCGACTTCATTTCTTCTATGGCCTTTAGCTTTTCCGGGTTTGCTTCAATGCCCCTTTCGCTGACCATAAAACCCAGGAACTTCCCGGACTTGACTCCAAAGGCGCACTTTGCTGGGTTCAGGCGAACGCTGTGTCTCCTCATGCATTCAAAAGCTTCACGGAGTTCGGTGGTATGAGGATTGCCTTTGATGGATTTGACGAGCATATCATATACGTAGGCCTCCATGTTCCTTCCCAGCATGTCCTGGAACAGTCGGTTCACCATCCGCTGATAAGTTGCCCCGGCATTGATGAGACCAAAGGGCATCACCTTGTAGCATAGAATGTCCCCGTCAGCATAGAAAGCAGTGTGGGCCTCGTCATCTGGATGCATTCTGATTTGGTTGTAGCCTGAATAGGCGTCCATGAAGCTCAGCATCTCATGACCCGAGGTAGCATCGACCAGCTGATCAATTCTCGGAAGGGGATATGAATCTTTGGGGCAAGCCTTGTTTAAGTCGCGGAAGTCGACGCACATCCTCCACTTGCCGTTTGATTTCCTGACCAAAACTGAGTTGGCGACCCAGCTCTGGAATCTTACTTCTCTGACGAAGTCAGCTTCAATCAACCTGCCGACTTCCTGCCTGATCGCCAAACGCTTATCAGTCCCGAATGATCTTCTCTTTTGGGCGATCGGCTTGATGGAGGGGTCTATCCTGAGCTCATGAGAGATAATATCTGTGCTGATTCCTGGCATGTCGCTCGGCTGCCAGGCGAAGAGCTCTTTGAATTCCTTGAGGAGGGCGGTCATGGTCTCCTTCTGATCCTCCTTCAAAGTGATTCCAATGCGCAACTTTTTGTCTGGACCATCGATCTCGACCTCCTCCAATTCCTCCATGGGTGCTGGCCGAGCCAAGTCCTCGCGGGGATCGGCCTCTGTCTCGATGGCGAAAGCCTCCGTTTGGTTCTTCCTGCGCAGGCAGTTCACATAATATTGTCGCGAGGAAGGCTGATCTCCGAGCACTTCTCCAATCCCATTGGGAGTGGGGAACTTCATCTTCTGGTGGACAGTGGAGGCCACAATCTTATTTGGGTTGATCGTGGTCCTCCCTATGATGGTGTTGTAGGATGTAGGTGAATCGACCACCAGGAAAGTGACCGACACCTTAATGCTCTTCCACCCCTCGCCAAATATTACTGGCATGGTTATAGCCCCCAGTGGATAAGTTGTTCTTCCCGCAAACCCGATCAGCGGAAAGTCGACCCTCTTCAGGTCGCGTTTGGATTTGCCCATCTTTTCAAAGGCGTCCAGAAACAGGATGTCTGTCGAGCTGCCTCCGTCTACCAGAATCCTTGCAACATCACAGGCGTCAATATCTGCCGTAATGACCAGAGCATCGTTGTGGGGCGTGGTGACATGTGCCAAATCATCTTCAGAGAATGAGATGACAATGTTCTCTTCAGGTCGGGGCCGCTTCCCCAACTGAACTGCCGTAGAGATCTGAGTGGCGTAGACCTCTCTGGCGCTTGACCTCTCGCCGCCTGCGCCGAATCCTCCCGCAATCAGATTCACTCTCCTCTTGCTTCCAGAAGGCTCAGCTTGATCTGCAGGGGTTGGTGAACGATACCTCCTGGGGGGCGTTCGACTCCGGTCTCGCCCTGCCACAAATTCCTTCAACATTCCTCCCTGAATCAGCCTTTCTATATCTCGCTTCAGAATCTTGCAATCGTCTGTCTTATGGCCCTTGCACTTATGGTATCTGCAATAGCTCTCGACATCCTTGCCCATGGGTAGCCCACCTCGACGAGGCATCGGTGGCCTCGCCAAGGATCTCCTCTCCATCTCGACTAGTACCGCTGAGATCTGCCTATTTAAAGGCGTGAAGAACTCAGGAACCTCTGGATGGCGAGGCGCTGGAAGAGACTCGACTCGGGGCTTACTTTCTTTTCCCTTCTTCTCCTTCTTTACCTCCTTCTTACCATCGCGTCGGGGTTCATGGGTTACCCTTAGCGAGGTCGTCAGGAGGTTAGCCTCGATGTTTGCGCGTTCAAGGTCTATGAAACCTTTTGCCCTGGATGCCAACTCCTCCAATGTCTCAATCTCCTTCACGTGATAGCTGTTTCGCAGCTTTCTCGAGGCCTTGTTGGCCACATCCAGACCTCTGTAGAATGCTCGAATGATATCCCCATCCAAGATTCGGCGATCTAATTCTGTGACGTTTTGATGAAAACGCCAGTAGAAGTTGGACAGCGACTTTCCAGGCTGCTGTTTGACCGAGTCAAGGGCGACCACGCTCTTCAACAACTGGCGCTCGCCCATATATCTCTCCAAGAACTTGCTTCTCAACTCTGCCCAAGTTCCGATTGATCCTGCAGGGAGGCCGAAGAACCAGGACGAAGCCGAACCCGAAAGAGTAGATGGAAATAGCAAAGACAAATGATTGGGATCGTTTGACTTACCCAGAAGGGAGGCCTCATGCTTGTTGACATGTACGGTAGGATCTCCTCCACCGCTATACTCAGGTATGGCCCGAGCAACCACATCCTTCGGGATTTTGATAGCGACGAGCCCGTCGGTGAAAGGATGAGAGGACTGCTCCTTGAAGGGAGCTATGAATGTCAACTGTCTTTCTTGGAGCCTTTTGTTGAGGAGGTCATCCATCTGATCCACAGTGCAGTACATGGTAGAGATTCCGGGTGGAGGAGGACCGGAAGGATTGGCAGTATATGCGGTTGCTGGCTCCTTGGTGTGTGCCGGAGGTAGGAACTGCTGACCTGACGTCATCTCCTGATCCTCCTGAGACGCAGCGGGACCAGGATTTGCCGCTTCTGAAGGTGAAGGCCCTGTGGCAGCAGGGTGGTGGTTTTCCTTAGGAGCAGGGGCTTGGCGGCGCGCCTGTCCTAGGATGGCTTCCAGCAGGGAGACCATCTCGGGGGTTAAATTAATATCCTGCCCCGCAATGTGGACTGTCTGCGGTGCAGGGGCTCCGTTTTGATCAGCAGCTGGGGTCGGTCTTGAATCACCGACATGTTCTCGAGTTGTCCGCAGAGGAACAGCATTAACTCCTGCTCGGCTGGAAGGTTCTTGTTGAAGAGGTGAAGTGGCGGCGGAATCAGAGCTATCTGAGGATCGCTCCCTAGTCTGATTCCGCCGGTTGCTTTGGGATCGAGTTCTCATGGCTGAATTGCTCGTTCCCATAGACGGCGCCAAATGTTGGATCGTGAAATCCTGAATGCTGATCTGGCAGTGAATTGAATGCCAGACAGGGTTGGGATGACGCTTCAGCTCCAACTCCGGTGAACCTACAAGTAGGGGAGCGCAATAGAGGGGGTGCCTCTGGGTCCCTCTCCGATGCTTAAATGAGTATGTGTGTGTCTAAAACTCAAAACGTAAAGAACGTATGTAAAGCAAGGGTTTTTATAGGGTAAGAGAGATAGAACCGTATATGGCAGCTGAATATCTTAGTGTATATTGTATTGCCGAAGATTCGGATCGTTAGTTACTGCGAGATATTGCAGTTACCAAATCTAATCCTTAGTGAATATGTGACCGAGATATGCGGGATATCGTGGCCACTTCCTCATTAACGGTTTTGTGGGACCCGAGGAGAGAGGCAAGGCTTTCTTCGGGGCGAGCACTCCCATGTCGAGCAGTGGAAGGTCGCGACCTGGTAGAGAATGGCGAGCAGTCTGGGAGTCTTTGGCGTCCCTATAGACCTTGGGCTCGATTCTGGATTACTCGATGGTGGGCCAAGTTTGGCTTGTACTTGGGCCGATCCGGTTCGGATGTCATGGGTTTACCCCCTCTATAGTTATTGGGCCTTCGAGGCCTTTTCTTACTGGGCTGTCACTATCGATACCCAACAATAATAATGTCGGAACGTATAAACAATTATTTAGTCTCAACCGATCAGATAATACGACTGAGCCTCCTCCTTTTACTTCCATCAGTTATCCACTAGCAGTTCAATATGTTTGATAATTGCAAAATATCGTTAGGATCATACAACATATTATCTGTAGCTCCGCAGTAAAAAAGCCAATCATATAATTTTTTACTATGGGCTTGGTACACTTTGTGCTGGACAAAATTTCCACAGGCTCAGCCACAAGTCGCAACCCACTTCTGCTTGGCCCAACTTCTTCCTTTGTCCCGGCCTTTTTCTTCGGCTAAAACTTTGTCCAAAAAGCACTTCTTTCTACGGTCCAGCTCATTTCCTCATTCAGTCCATCGAGTCTGGCATTTTTATTTATTTTTGGTCAGACTTAACTCACAATCACAATTGCCATTTTTTGTGCATTTCCTTCGGTCAGAAAAGTAAGTCTTCATCGAGAAAAAGGATGTTAAGGTTACCGATTGAAGAGTGTCCCTCCTCTCTTCCTACGGTTGCACCTTCAAATCCAACCATGTTGCCTTGTTGTCCTGACGCCACCGACTCAGTTTTGGTGTCTCAGTTGCTCACAACCACCGCCCCCTTTCCGATGTCGATGCTCGAACGTTGTCCCAGCTTCTCCTAGTGGTTATCTACCCACCACTTCGGGTAGACCATAATTGTGAAACACGTCTATTTGGTACGTCTTTTTATTCCACAATGGGTGCAGAAGAGTTTTGACTTGTCCTCCCTGTCCCGATTTTGCGATTATGGTCAGACTTTATTTCTTCTGGTCGACTGTCACTACTTTCTTGATTCTCTGTTTCTTCGATCATTTCTAGTTACCAGATCCACGCCAATCCCCGATGAAGGGTCTTCCTCTTAGGTTGTCGATTCTAAATGTGGAGCCTGGCGACCTCCCGTCGTATAGTGGAATACGCGATCTCGATTGAGGAGAGGTGATCCCGTTTGAGGATGTCCCGCTTGATCGGTTCTAACTAGTCGTCGATAGCCATCAATAATTGGTATAACCTCTGTTACTGTATTTTCTGGTTGTATATTTGAATGTCTTTAGGATCCCTCATTAGATTCGGATCTCGTCGATTGATGGTCATTCAAATGCCCTGCAGCTTGTTCCAACACTCCTATAAGGTATCTCCTCCTTTTTTTTTATAATATCCTCTTTTTCTCAATAAATTGGCCAGTAAGTGTCGGTTCGTCCCACAATGCCTTAGTCATAGAGTGTTGAGAGACATTATTTACCAAACTTGAATCAATATTTTCTATCAGCCACGTAAACACACAATGATCGTCTTGCTCCCATCGGTTATATGCTTGTTCAATTTGTGGTGGTGGTGCAGGTTATCCAATGATGTGAGAGTCTTTCTACCTACCCCCAATGACCATCTATATTAGGGTTGCACATAACGCGTAATTATCCCCACTGAGTTTGATTCAGATTGACAGGTTCTCCGAATTCGTTGTTATGGGTTGTGTTCTCAGACTGTTGCGCAGTAATTCACCAATTTGCAGTATCAAGTCTTCTAGAAGGTTGGTTGGGTTTCAGCTGGTTTTGGTGTAAGAGGTTTCACCGAATTCTGACATGGATTAAGTGCATGTTTCTGCTGTTCTTGGCTGATTATTGGCTGGGTAGGGTATAAGGTGTTGGGTATTGATAGTGACGACCCAATATGGGAAAGGCCTCGAAGGCCCAATAAATTTGCAGGGGGTGAAACCCATACCATTTAAACAAGGCCAACCCACAGTAAGGTTACTCTGGCCCTCATAAAGTGGTCCATTATCGAATCCAAACTAAAGTGGATGCCAAAGTGCCACTTCAGGTCGCCATTGGCCAATGCCAATGCCTCCCACTGCTCGCCATGGGAGTGCTCGCCAAGGGAGTGCCCAGGGAGTGCTCGCCAACAATCAAGGTCGCAGCCATAGGAGTGCTCGCCATAGGAGTGCTCGCCATAGGAGTGCTCGCCTTGAATAGAGCATTGCCTCTCTCCTCTGGTCCCACCAACCGTTAATAAGGATATAGCCACGATATCCCGCATATCTCGGGCACATATTCACTAAAGATTAGATACGGTAACTGCAATATCACGCCGTAACCGCAATATCTACTATCTAAATCTTCAACAACACAATATTCACGAAGATATACAGTTACCTTATACGGTTTGGTATCTCCTACTCTATAAATACATTTGCTTTACATACATTCAATACGTTTTGAGCTATATACACGCATATACTCATTTAAGCATAGAAGAGGGACCCAGAGGCACCCCCTCTGTTGCGATCCCCTTCTTGCAGCTTCATCGGAGCTCAGGCGAAAGCGCGCGATCACCATCTCCTTGGCATTCAATTCATTGCCAGATCAGCATTCAGGAAATCACGATCCAACATTGCCAGATCAGCATTCAGGAAATCACGATCCAACATTTGGCGCCGTCTGTGGGAAAACGAGCAAAACAGTCATACATACTCGCTCTAACCGCAATCATCGGAAAGAAGCTAACGAACAATCCTCGGATAGCTCTAATTTCGATGCCGCTTCGCCAGTCCACCAAGAACCTGCAAGCCAAGCAGTCTGTGATGCCGTCCCTCCGAGACCGGCACGTGAACACATTAGCAATTCGAGAACGACCCCTGTTCCAAAGGTCGCAGAGATTCCAGATCGACAAACCATCCAAGTGGCTTGGGAAACCATTCAGGTAACCGCAGAGATGATATCCCTCTTGGAAACCATCATAGGACAGACCCGCAGAAAACCCCCTGCTCCTCATGAAGATCCTCGTCCTACGGGGCCACCGGAATCAGAAACTGAAAATCTTGGCACCACAGCCCCTCAAGAAGATCAAGAGATGACCTTTGGACACCAATCCTTACCTCTGGCCTCCATTGAGACGCCGACGGTCACTCACTCTGTCAATCCATCAAGTTCTGCACCGACTGGAGGACAGCAGCCCCAATTCACTCTTGACCAAGTTGAGGAGCTTATCACTAAGAGACTCAAAGAACAACGCGAAACCGTCATGACTCCCTTTAAGGAACGATCAGCTCATCTCTTCACCACTGACCTGGTCGTCATCAAGACCCCAAAGGATGTCGTCGCCAGGGCCATCCCCAAGTATAGTGGTGGAGGCGCCCCCATTATACATGTTAATAAGCATGAAGCCTCTCTGTTGGGTAAGTCGACTGATCCGAATCACTTAGCCCTGTTATTTCTGTCGACCCTTTTGGGTTCGGCGTCGTCTTGGTTCTTTGGTGCCCCTGCAGGATCAAGAAGGGTAAGAAGGGTCGAGAAAAGCCTAGATCAGAAAACCCAGGACCATGACATCCAGAGGTCCCCGAGTATTTCACGCCTTTAAACAGGCAGATCTCAGCGGTACTTGTCGAGATGGAAAGGTCTCTGGCAAGGCCACCGAGACCCTGCAAGAGTGGTCAGCCCATGGGGAATGACACCGAGAGCTATTGCAGATATCACAAGCGCGACATCGAAAAGCTGATAAAGAGAGGAATGTTGAAGGAATGAATACACAAGGCTGGACAGTCAGAATAAACTTTCAGCTAAGTGGGAAGGACCAAACAAGCAAGTGATTCCTTCATAAACATGTTCACTCGAAGCAAATCGAAGAAAAAAGCCCTGACGCCAAAGTCAGGCCAAAAGCCCTATCACCAAAGATAGGCCACAAAAAAACCCTATCACCAAAGATAGGCCACAAAAAAGCCCTAGCAACAAAGTTAGGCCACAACAGCCCTGTCGCCAAAGACAGGCCAAAAGCCCTAACAACAAAGTTAGGCCACAAAAGCCCTGACGCCAAAGTCAGGCCAAAAGCCCTAGCAACTAAGTTAGGCCACAAAAGCCCTGTCGGCGAAGACAGGCCAAAAGCCCTATCACCAAAGATAGGCCACAAAAAAGCCCTAACAACAAAGTTAGGCCACAAAAGCCCTGTCGCCAAAGACAAGCCAAAAGCCCTATCACCAAAGATAGGCCACAAAAAAGCCCTAACAACAAAGTTAGGCCACAAAAGCCCTGACGCCAAAGTCAGGCCAAAAGCCTTAACAACAAAGTTAGGCCACAAAAGCCCTGACGCCAAAGTCAGGCCAAAAGCCCTAAGAACAAAGATAGGCCACAAAAGCCCTAGCAACAAAGTTAGGCCAAAAAGCCCTATCAGCAAAGATAGGCCACAAAATGCCCTATCACCAAAGATAGGCCACAAAAGCCCTGACGCCAAAGTCAGGCCAAAACTCCTAACAATAGAATTAGGCAAAGACAGGCCAAAAGCCCTGGCACCAAAGTTAGGCCAAAAAGCCATGTCGCCAAAGACAGGTCAAAAGCCCTGACGCCAAAGTCAGGCCAAAAAGCCCTAATGCCAAAGTTAGGTCAAAAGCCCTGACGCCAAGGTCAAAAAGCACTGTCACCAGAAGTCGAACGCCCTCACGTAGAAACCACTCTCCAGCTCCGCCCGAGCAATTTGGCCCATCCCAGAGCAGGAGGGTGATAAACCTGATTGCTGTAAGGTTTGGTGCCGGAGGCGAGGGGTCAAATGCAAAAGAAGTCTATGCTACCCAAATCTCTACAGCTGTCCAACTGGAAAGAACAAAGACCTACACTAAAAGGCGAACGAACCCACATCAAGGGTAACAGTTCCCTTACAAATTGGGCACAACGGAGCAGACGAACCAATAAGGTAACAGTCTCTCCAAAGAAAAGCTTAAGAGAGCGAACGAATCTTAGGTAACAGCTTCCTAAAAAGCGAGCGAATCTAAAGGTAACTGTTCCTTTGAAAAGCGAAGTTGAAAACAAGTATGGTAAAACTTCCTAAAGCTTTCCAGCTTCCAAAAAGGCGAGCGAATCTTGGGTAACAGTTCCCCAAAAAGGGCGAACGAATCCGAGGTAAAAGCTTCCTAAAAGGCGAGCAAATCTTAGATAACAGTTTCCTACGACTAGGTGAACAAATCTGAGGTAACAGCTTCCTAAAAGGCGAGCAAATCTTAGATAACAGTTTCCTACGACTAGCCGAACGAATCTAAGGACCAAAATCCTAAAAGGCGAACGAATCCATAAAGGATGACAGTTTCCTTAAAGGCATAATCCTTGGGTAACAGTTTCCTTAAGAAACATGGCGAAAGGAACGGACGAGCCGATAAGAGGCCACAGTCCTTCCCCCGAAACCTAAAGGAGCGAAAAGAACCTCTAAAGGGTAACGTTTCCTCCAAAGAAAGGTCTAAGACCCTTTGAATGAAAACAAAAAGGCGAGACTATTCTACAAAAGATGAAGCGAAGTTGAAAACAAGTATGGTAAAACTTCCTAAATCTTTCAAGCAAGATAGACATCAGAAGAACAACCAAGTATACTCGAAGTCAAACAAAAACCAAGGCTTACGAAACAAAAAGACCCGATATCAAAATTGGGCAAAAGACCTAACGCCAAAGTTAGGCAAAAAGACATAACGCCAAAGTTAGGCAAACCAAAAGACCCGAAACACCTGATGACTGAATCAGGTGAAAGACCTAGCACCAAAGTTAGGCGAAAGACCTGATGCCAAAGTCAGGCACAAGACCTGTTATCAAAATCAGGCGAAAAGACCTAAGGAAAAAGTTAGGCAAATAAGGCCTAAATATAGAAATCAGACAGAAGTCCTAGCGCAAAAGGCGAGCAATCCGTCAAGGAGTCCGTTCTCTTATAAGTTGGGCAAAAATTGAGAAGTAACATCCAAAGCGAATGAATCCGTATCAAAGGTAACAGTTCCTTTGCGAAACAAACACAAGAAAGTGGGCGAATGAACCTAGGGCGACCACTTACTAAAAGATGAATGAGCCTCGGGTAACAGTTCCCCGTGATTAGACGAACACTCCAAAGGTCTAAAACCTTAACAAAGCGAACACATCTACAAAATATGATAGTTTCCTTAAAGGTATGATCTTCGAGTAACAGTTCCCTTAAGAAACTTTGGTGAAGGGAATGGATGGTCCAAGATCCTATATGGCGAGACTCTCCTACATAAGCTAAAGAGAAGTTGAAAACAAATATGGTAAAACTTCCTAAAGCGTTCGAACGAAAAGATATCGGAATAACGACCAAACACATTCGAAGTCGAAAAAGAGTAAAGGCTTACGAAATTAAAGGCGTTCATTATAATAATATCCGAGTCTGAAATCAAAAGAATAATTACAACTATCCCAAAAACAAAGGGAAGTAAAAGTGATTATCGATAAAAAGCAGGAGGATGAACAGGCTCCATTGACCAGAAACTCTGCATCGACTCGGTCGCCTGAAGGCCTGAGACCTCAAGGTCTGGGTTCATCAGGGGATGCAGTCTCCTTCTCGGCCCCGGGGGCAGCCTCATCGCCAAGGAGCTTCCTTGGTGTAGCCGCTCTCAATGAAGTCCTGAAGAGACTTCACCTCCCAGAGAGGAAGCTTGGGATCAATCCCTTGAATCTCGTCGACCAAGATCTGGAGGTAGGCAGCAGCCTCGGCCTTTATCACCTCCAAGGCGCAGTTAGAGAACTCCTCAGACTTCTTAAAGTCCTCGACCACGCTAAGGGGGGATGGGACAGCCTTAAGATTTAAGGAAAGATGCTCCTGCTCAGCCATCGAGGCATCCCTCTGCACCCAGGACTCTTTCAGTTGAGACCTGAGGTCACCATTCTCTGCCTCTAGCCAAACAGAGTACTGGTCGACATCCTTGATCCGAAACTCATAGACGCCTAGGCAGCTAACAACCTCGTCTTATCCCGCTTGGAAAATAGACTGATGAATTTAGGTCCTCAAGTGCGGTCAATGAATTTAGGTCCCAGACTAATGGGTCAGAAATTTATCCAATCAATAAAGACTGGCGCGGAATGATGAACCCCGACCTTGAGCGTCAGTTGTACGAACTGATGAATGCCCGCTAGCCCAAGCATCGACTCTGAAGTTTCCGCCCCTAAACGGATTGAACAGAAGTTTGGTTACCTATGATGTCGGAAGATGTCATCAATGATGTTCCGATCACTCCCCGACAGCTCTCCAAAGCTCGAAGGAGTATCCCGTTCTGGCTGAGAAAGTTTTTTCGAGGATAAAAAGAGAGAAAGGAAAAATTGAAACAGAGGGCTGAAAGAAGATATGAACTCTGGAATGCAAATGAATTGAGTGCGTAAAAGACTAAATGCTAAAGTTCAGCCTTTTTAGCCAAAACGAAGGAAACCGAACGGGCATGTAAGAAACGGCTCAGATAATGATTACACCCTTTTAGGTAAAACCGAAGTATTGTCAGAATTCCAAGGGTTACATCGGGGAGACAAAAGGTTGGAACGACACGAAAAACCTGTGAGTCTGCCCACTGGTTACGGAAGACAAAGAGACAGACATGCCTCAAAAGTCCTCTCGACTTTCGCTAACTGTCCATTCATTAAAATGTTCGAAATCTTACACAAAAAAGGTGATTGCCAAAAGCTATACCAGACCTCTGCTAACACCCTCGCAACGATATTGTTCGCCCAAAGAGTGAAGAATGAGCATCCATAAACCCTGGAAACCCAAAGCGTTCGCCTAATGGGGGTAAGGTATCACACATTCCGAAAAACTCTACGCAACCAAAATCGTTCGCCAAAGGATACAGAGCATCAAAAGGCACAAATAGCAGATAAGGAAAGCAAAAGATCCTGTCCAAAAGTCACTATCTTAAACCCTATCACAGAATCAACCTCGACCGAAGAAACTTCACTCAAGCTTCAGGGGCAAATGTTGGGTATTGATAGTGACGACCCAATATGGGAAAGGCCTCGAAGGCCCAATAAATTTGCAGGGGGTGAAACCCATACCATTTAAACAAGGCCAACCCACAGTAAGGTTACTCTGGCCCTCATAAAGTGGTCCAGTATCGAATCCAAACTAAAGTGGACGCCAAAGTGCCACTTCAGGTCGCCATTGGCCAATGCCAAAGCCTCCCACTGCTCGCCATGGGAGTGCTCGCCAAGGGAGTGCCCAGGGAGTGCTCGCCAACAATCAAGGTCGCAGCCATAGGAGTGCTCGCCATAGGAGTGCTCGCCATAGGAGTGCTCGCCTTGAATAGAGCCTTGCCTCTCTCATCTGGTCCCACCAACCGTTAATAAGGATATAGCCACGATATCCCGCATATCTCGGGCACATATTCACTAAAGATTAGATACGGTAACTGCAATATCTCGCCGTAACCGCAATATCTACTATCTAAATCTTCAACAACACAATATTCACGAAGATATACAGTTACCTTATACGGTTTGGTATCTCCTACTCTATAAATACCTTTGCTTTACATACATTCAATACGTTTTGAGCTATATACACACATATACTCATTTAAGCATCGGAGAGGGACCCAGAGGCACCCCCTCTGTTGCGATCCCCTTCTTGCAGGTTCATCGGATCTCAGGCGAAAGCGCGCGATCACCATCTCCTTGGCATTCAATTCATTGCCAGATCAGCATCCAGGAAATCACGATCCAACATTGCCAGATCAGCATTCAGGAAATCATGATCCAACATAAGGAACTGTGATGAACTTTTCTCTGATGCCATGTTTGTTTGAAACTAAAAACTTGATCTTTCTTTTATTACATGCAAATATATATTGTACATTGTAGCTAGACTAGGAAAATATGAAAAAAGGAAAGTAGATAATACAAAATATTACATTCCTAATTGTTTTATCTTCTATTCTAACAGAACTTTCTAAGTAAACAAGAATAACAATTTAGTGTTCTAAAGTAGCATAGGTGTGGTGTGTAAGCAAACTTGTGTTTAAGAGCGAAAAGTATCTGAGTTTGGAGTGAGTGAAATTGAAAGGGGTCTTCTAGAACTTAAGAGAGTGAGTTTTTTAGAGCATCAAAGGTAACATGTTGCAGTCATCTCATATAGTGAATTATAAAATTTTGCATCACTCATGGACGTAAATCAATTTGTTTGTAACCATATGAACACTTATATATGCTTCTTCTATCTTTACACTTATTTGCAGGGGGTGAAACCCATACCATTTAAACAAGGCCAACCCACAGTAAGTTTACTCTGGCCCTCATAAAGTGGTCCAGTATCGAATCCAAACTAAAGTGGACGCCAAAGTGCCACTTCAGGTCGCCATTGGCCAAGGCCAAAGCCTCCCACTGCTCGCCATGAGAATGATCGCCAAGGGAGTGCCCAGGTAGTGCTCGCCAACAATCAAGGTCGCAGCCATAGGAGTGCTCGCCATAGGAGTGCTCGCCATAGGAGTGCTCTCCATAGGAGTGCTCGCTTTGAAGAGAGTCTTGCCTCTCTCCACTGGTCCCACCAACCGTTAATAAGGATATAGCCACGATATCCCGCATATCTCGGGCACATATTCACTAAAGATTAGATACGGTAACTGCAATATCTCGCCGTAACCGCAATATCTACTATCTAAATCTTCAACAACACAATATTCACGAAGATATACAGTTACCTTATACGGTTTGGTATATCCTACTCTATAAATACCTTTGCTTTACATACATTCAATACGTTTTGAGCTATATACACACATATACTCATTTAAGCATCGGAGAGGGACCCAGAGGCACCCCCTCTGTAGCGATCCCCTTCTTGCAGGTTCATCGGAGATCAGGCGAAAGCGTGCGATCACCATCTCCTTGACATTCAATTCATTGCCAGATCAGCATTCAGGAAATCACGATCCAACATTGCCAGATCAGCATTCAGGAAATCACGATCCAACATTTGGCGTCGTCTGTGGGAAAACGAGTAAAACAGTCATACATACTCGCTCTAACCGCAATCATCGGAAAGAAGCTAACGAACAATCCTCGGATAGCTCTAATTTCGCTGCCGCTTCGCCACTACACCAAGAACCTGCAAGCCAAGCAGTCTATGATGCCGTCCCTCCGAGACCGGCACGTGAACACATTGGCAATTCGAGAACGACCCCTGTTCCAAACGTCGCAGAGATTCCAGATCGACAAACCATCCAAGTGGCTTGGGAAACCATTCAGGTAACCGCAGAGATGATATCCCTCTTGGAAACCATCATAGGACAGGCCCGCAGAATACCCCCTGCTTCTCATGAAGATCCTCGTCCTACGGGGCCACCGGAATCAGAAACTGGAAATCCTGGCACCACAGCCCCTCAAGAAGATCAAGAGATGACCTTTGGACACCAATCCTTACCTCTGGCCTCCATTGAGACGCCGACGGTCACTCACTCTGTCAATCCATCAAGTTCTGCACCGACTGGAGGACAGCAGCCCCAATTCACTCTTGACCAAGTTGAGGAGCTTATCACTAAGAGACTCAAAGAAGATCGCGAAACCGTCATGACTCCCTTTAAGGAACGATCAGCTCATCTCTTCACCACTGACCTGGTCGTCATCAAGACCCCAAAGGATGTCGTCGCCAGGGCCATCCCCAAGTATAGTGGTGGAGGCGCCCCCATTATACATGTTAATAAGCATGAAGCCTCTCTGTTGGGTAAGTCGACTGATCCGAATCACTTAGCCCTGTTATTTCTGTCGACCCTTTTGGGTTCGGCGTCGTCTTGGTTCTTTGGTGCCCCTGCAGGATCAAGAAGGGTAAGAAGGGTCGAGAAAAGCCTAGATCGGAAAACCCAGGACCAAGACATCCAGAGGTCCCCGAGTATTTCACGCCTTTAAACAGGCAGATCTCGGCGGTACTAGTCGAGATGGAAAGGTCTCTGGCAAGGCCACCGAGACCCCGCAAGAGTGGTCATCCCATGGGGAATGACACCGAGAGCTATTGCAGATATCACAAGCGCAACATCGAAAAGCTAATAAAGAGAGGAATGTTGAAGGAATGAATACACAAGGCTGGACAGTCAGAATAAACTTTCAGCTAAGTGGGAAGGACCATACAAGCAAGTGATTCCTTCATAAACATGTTCACTCGAAGCAAATCGAAGAAAAAAACCCTGACGCCAAAGTCAGGCCAAAAGCCCTATCACCAAAGATAGGCCACAAAAAAGCCCTATCACCAAAGATAGACCACAAAAAAGCCCTAGCAACAAAGTTAGGCCACAAAAGCCCTTTCGCCAAAGACTAACCAAAAGCCCTAACAACAAAGTTAGGCCACAAAAGCCCTGACGCCAAAGTCAGGCCAAAAGCCATAGCAACTAAGTTAGGCCACAAAAGCCCTGTCGCCGAAGACAGGCCAAAAGCCCTATCACCAAAGATAGGCCACAAAAAAGCCTTAACAACAAAGTTAGGCCACAAAAGCCCTGTCGCCAAAGACAGGCCAAAAGCCCTATCACCAAAGATAGGCCACAAAAAAGCCCTAACAACAAAGTTAGGCCACAAAAGCCCTGACGCCAAAGTCAGGCCAAAAGCCTTAACAACAAAGTTAGGCCACAAAAGCCCTGACGCCAAAGTCAGGCCAAAAACCCTAGCAACTAAGTTAGGCCACAAAAGCCCTGTCGCCGAAGACAGGCCAAAAGCCCTATCACCAAAGATAGGCCACAAAAAAGCCTTAACAACAAAGTTAGGCCACAAAAGCCCTGTCGCCAAAGACAGGCCAAAAGCCCTATCACCAAAGATAGGCCACAAAAAAGCCCTAACAACAAAGTTAGGCCACAAAAGCCCTGACGCCAAAGTCAGGCCAAAAGCCTTAACAACAAAGTTAGGCCACAAAAGCCCTGACGCCAAAGTCAGGCCAAAAGCCCTAAGAACAAAGATAGGCCACAAAAGCCCTAGCAACAAAGTTAGGCCAAAAAGCCCTATCACCAAAGATAGGCCACAAAAAGCCCTATCACCAAAGATAGGCCACAAAAGCCCTGACGCCAAAGTCAGGCCAAAAGACCTAGCAATAAAGTTAGGCAAAATAAAAGCCCTGACGCCAAAGTCAGGCCAAAACTCCTAACAATAGAATTAGGCAAAGACAGGCCAAAAGCCCTGGCACCAAAGTTAGGCCAAAAAGCCATGTCGCCAAAGACAGGTCAAAAGCCCTGACGCCAAAGTCAGGCCAAAATGCCCTAATGCCAAAGTTAGGTCAAAAGCCCTGACGCCAAGGTCAAAAAGCCCTGTCACCAGAAGTCGAACGCCCTCACGTAGAAACCACTCTCCAGCTCCGCCCGAGCAATTTGGCCCATCCCAGAGCAGGAGGGTGATAAACCTGATTGCTGTAAGGTTTGGTGCCGGAGGCGAGGGGTCCAATGCAAAAGAAGTCTATGCTACCCAAATCTCTACAGCTGTCCAACTGGGAAGAACAAAGACCTACACTAAAAGGCGAACGAACCCACATCAAGGGTATCAGTTCCCATACAAATTGGGCACAACGGAGCAGACGAACCAATAAGGTAACAGTCTCTCCAAAGAAAAGCTTAAGAGAGCGAACGAATCTTAGGTAACAGCTTCCTAAAAAGCGAGCGAATCTAAAGGTAACTGTTCCTTTGAAAAGCGAAGTTGAAAACAAGTATGGTAAAACTTCCTAAAGCTTTCCAGCTTCCAAAAAGGCGAGCGAATCTTGGGTAACAGTTCCCCAAAAAGGGCGAACGAATCCGAGGTAAAAGCTTCCTAAAAGGCGAGCAAATCTTAGATAATAGTTTCCTACGACTAGCCGAACGAATCTAAGGACCAAAATCCTAAAAGGCGAACGAATCCATAAAGGATGACAGTTTCCTTAAAGGCATAATCCTTGGGTAATAGTTTCCTTAAGAAACATGGCGAAAGGAACGGACGAGCCGATAAGAGGCCACAGTCCTTCCCCCGAAACCTAAAGGAGCGAAAAGAACCTCTAAAGGGTAACGTTTCCTCCAAAGAAAGGTCTAAGACCCTTTGAATGAAAACAAAAAGGCGAGACTATTCTACAAAAGATGAAGCGAAGTTGAAAACAAGTATGGTAAAACTTCCTAAATCTTTCAAGCAAGATAGACATCAGAAGAACAACCAAGTATACTCGAAGTCAAACAAAAACCAAGGCTTACGAAACAAAAAGACCCGATATCAAAATTGGGCAAAAGACCTAACGCCAAAGTTAGGCAAAAAGACATAACGCCAAAGTTAGGCAAACCAAAAGACCCGAAACACCTGATGACTGAATCAGTTGAAAGACCTAGCACCAAAGTTAGGCGAAAGACCTGATGCCAAAGTCAGGCACAAGACCTGTTATCAAAATCAGGCGAAAAGACCTAAGGAAAAAGTTAGGCAAATAAGGCCTAAATATAGAAATCAGACAGAAGTCCTAGCGCAAAAGGCGAGCAATCCGTCAAGGAGTCCGTTCTCTTATAAGTTGGGCAAAAATTGAGAAGTAACATCCAAAGCGAATGAATCCATATCAAAGGTAACAGTTCCTTTGCGAAACAAACACAAGAAAGTGGGCGAATGAACCTAGGGCGACCACTTACTAAAAGATGAATGAGCCTCGGGTAACAGTTCCCCGTGATTAGACGAACACTCCAAAGGTCTAAAACCTTAACAAAGCGAACACATCTACAAAATATGATAGTTTCCTTAAAGGTATGATCTTCGAGTAACAGTTCCCTTAAGAAACTTTGGTGAAGGGAATGGATGGTCCAAGATCCTATATGGCGAGACTCTCCTACATAAGCTAAAGAGAAGTTGAAAACAAATATGGTAAAACTTCCTAAAGCGTTCGAACGAAAAGATATCGGAATAACGACCAAACACATTCGAAGTCGAAAAAGAGTAAAGGCTTACGAAATTAAAGGCGTTCATTATAATAATATCCGAGTCTGAAATCAAAAGAATAATTACAACTATCCCAAAAACAAAGGGAAGTAAAAGTGATTATCGATAAAAAGCAGGAGGATGAACAGGCTCCCTTGACCTGAAACTCTGCATCGACTCGGTCGCCTGAAGGCCTGAGACCTCAAGGTCTGGGTTCATCAGGGGATGCAGTCTCCTTCTCGGCCCCGGGGGCAGCCTCATCGCCAAGGAGCTTCCTTGGTGTATCCGCTCTCAATGAAGTCCTGAAGAGACTTCACCTCCCAGAGAGGAAGCTTGGGATCAATCCCTTGAATCTCGTCGACCAAGATCTGGAGGTAGGCAGCAGCCTCGGCCTTTATCACCTCCAAGGCGCTGTCAGAGAACTCCTCAGACTTCTTAAAGTCCTCGACCACGCTAAGGGGGGATGGGACAGCCTTAAGATTTAAGGAAAGATGCTCCTGCTCAGCCATCGAGGCATCCCTCTGCACCCAGGACTCTTTCAGTTGAGCCCTGAGGTCACCATTCTCTGCCTCTAGCCAAACAGAGTACTGGTCGACATCCTTGATCCGAAACTCATAGACGCCTAGGCAGCTAACAACCTCGTCTTAGCCCACTTGGAAAATAGACTGATGAATTTAGGTCCTCAAGTGCGGTCAATGAATTTAGGTCCCAGACTGATGGGTCAGAAATTTATCCAATCAATAAAGACTGGCGCGGAATGATGAACCCCGACCTTGAGTGTCAGTTGTACGAACTGATGAATGCCCGCTAGCCCAAGCATCGACTCTGAAGTTTCCGCCCCTAAACGGATTGAACAGAAGTTTGGTTGCCTATGATGTCGGAAGATGTCATCAATGATGTTCCGATCACTCCCCGACAGCTCTCCAAAGCTCGAAGGAGTATCCCGTTCTGGCTGAGAAAGTTTTTTCGAGGATAAAAAGAGAGAAAGGAAAAATTGAAACAGAGGGCTGAAAGAAGATATGAACTCTGGAATGCAAATGAATTGAGTGCGTAAAAGACTAAATGCTAAAGTTCAGCCTTTTTAGCCAAAACGAAGGAAACCGAACGGGCATGTAAGAAACGGCTCAGATAATGATTACACCCTTTTAGGTAAAACCGAAGTATTGTCAGAATTCCAAGGGTTACATCGGGGAGACAAAAGGTGGGAACGACACGAAAAACCTGTGAGTCTGCCCACTGGTTACGGAAGACAAAGAGACAGACATGCCTCAAAAGTCCTCTCGACTTTCGCTAACTGTCCATTCATTAAAATGTTCGAAATCTTACACAAAAAGGTGATTGCCAAAAGCTATACCAGACCTCTGCTAACACCCTCACAACGATATTGTTCGCCCAAAGAGTGAAGAATGAGCATCCATAAACCCTGGAAACCCAAAGCGTTCGCCTAATGGGGTAAGGTATCACACATTCCGAAAAACTCTACGCAACCAAAATCGTTCGCCAAAGGATACAGAGAATCAAAAGGCACAAATAGCAGATAAGGAAAGCAAAAGATCCAGTCCAAAAGTCACTATCTTAAACCCTATCACAGAATCAACCTCGACCGAAGAAACTTCACTCAAGCTTCAGGGGCAAATGTTGGGTATTGATAGTGACGACCCAATATGGGAAAGGCCTCGAAGGCCCAATAAATTTGCAGGGGGTGAAACCCATACCATTTAAACAAGGCCAACCCACAGTAAGTTTACTCTGGCCCTCATAAAGTGGTCCAGTATCGAATCCAAACTAAAGTGGACGCCAAAGTGCCACTTCAGGTCGCCATTGGCCAAGGCCAAAGCCTCCCACTGCTCGCCATGAGAATGATCGCCAAGGGAGTGCCCAGGTAGTGCTCGCCAACAATCAAGGTCGCAGCCATAGGAGTGCTCGCCATAGGAGTGCTCTCCATAGGAGTGCTCTCTTTGAAGAGAGTCTTGCCTCTCTCCTCTGGTCCCACCAACCGTTAATAAGGATATAGCCACGATATCCCACATATCTCGGGCACATATTCACTAAAGATTAGATACGGTAACTGCAATATCTCGCCGTAACCGCAATATCTACTATCTAAATCTTCAACAACACAATATTCACGAAGATATACAGTTACCTTATACGGTTTGGTATCTCCTACTCTATAAATACCTTTGCTTTACATACATTCAATACGTTTTGAGCTATATACACACATATACTCATTTAAGCATCGGAGAGGGACCCAGAGGCACCCCCTCTGTAGCGATCCCTTTCTTGCAGGTTCATCGGAGATCAGGCGAAAGCGTGCGATCACCATCTCCTTGACATTCAATTCATTGCCAGATCAGCATTCAGGAAATCACGATCCAACATTGCCAGATCAGCATTCAGGAAATCACGATCCAACATTTGGCGTCGTCTGTGGGAAAACGAGCAAAACAGTCATACATACTCGCTCTAACCGCAATCATCGGAAAGAAGCTAACGAACAATCCTCGGATAGCTCTAATTTCGCTGCCGCTTCGCCACTCCACCAAGAACCTGCAAGCCAAGCAGTCTATGATGCCGTCCCTCCGAGACCGGCACGTGAACACATTGGCAATTCGAGAACGACCCCTGTTCCAAACGTCGCAGAGATTCCAGATCGACAAACCATCCAAGTGGCTTGGGAAACCATTCAGGTAACCGCAGAGATGATATCCCTCTTGGAAACCATCATAGGACAGGCCCGCAGAAAACCCCCTGCTTCTCATGAAGATCCTCGTCCTACGGGGCCACCGGAATCAGAAACTGGAAATCCTGGCACCACAGCCCCTCAAGAAGATCAAGAGATGACCTTTGGACACTAATCCTCACCTCTGGCCTCCATTGAGACGCCGACGGTCACTCACTCTGTCAATCCATCAAGTTCTGCACCGACTGGAGGACAGCATCCCCAATTCACTCTTGACCAAGTTGAAGAGCTTATCACTAAGAGACTCAAAGAACAACGCGAAACCGTCATGACTCCCTTTAAGGAACGATCAGCTCATCTTTTCACCACTGACCTGGTCGTCATCAAGACCCCAAAGGATGTCGTCGCCAGGGCCATCCCCAGGTATAGTGGTGGAGGCGCCCCCATTATACATGTTAATAAGCATGAAGCCTCTCTGTTGGGTAAGTCGACTGATCCGAATCACTTAGCCCTGTTATTTCTGTCGACCCTTTTGGGTTCGGTGTCGTCTTGGTTCTTTGGTGCCCCTGCAGGATCAAGAAGGGTAAGAAGAGTCGAGAAAATCCTAGATCGTAAAACCTAGGACCAAGACATCCAGAGGTCCCCGAGTATTTCACGCCTTTAAACAGGCAGATCTCGGCGGTACTAGTCGAGATGGAAAGGTCTCTGGCAAGGCCATCGAGACCCCGCAAGAGTGGTCAGCCCATGGGGAATGACACCGAGAGCTATTGCAGATATCACAAGCGCAACATCGAAAAGCTGATAAAGAGAGGAATGTTGAAGGAATGAATACACAAGGCTGGACAGTCAGAATAAACTTTCAGCTAAGTGGGAAGGACCATACAAGCAAGTGATTCCTTCATAAACATGTTCACTCGAAGCAAATCGAAGAAAAAAGCCCTGACGCCAAAGTCAGGCCAAAAGCCCTATCACCAAAGATAGGCCACAAAAAAGCCCTATCACCAAAGATAGGCCACAAAAAAGCCCTAGCAACAAAGTTAGGCCACAAAAGCCCTTTCGCCAAAGACTAACCAAAAGCCCTAACAACAAAGTTAGGCCACAAAAGCCCTGACGCCAAAGTCAGGCCAAAAGCCCTAGCAACTAAGTTAGGCCACAAAAGCCCTGACGCCAAAGTCAGGCCAAAAGCCTTAACAACAAAGTTAGGCCACAAAAGCCCTGACGCCAAAGTCAGGCCAAAAGCCCTAAGAACAAAGATAGGCCACAAAAGCCCTAGCAACAAAGTTAGGCCAAAAAGCCCTATCACCAAAGATAGGCCACAAAAAGCCCTGACGCCAAAGTCAGGCCAAAAGACCTAGCAATAAAGTTAGGCAAAATAAAAGCCCTGACGCCAAAGTCAGGCCAAAACTCCTAACAATAGAATTAGGCAAAGACAGGCCAAAAGCCCTGGCACCAAAGTTAGGCCAAAAAGCCATGTCGCCAAAGACAGGTCAAAAGCCCTGACGCCAAAGTCAGGCCAAAATGCCATAATGCCAAAGTTAGGTCAAAAGCCCTGACGCCAAGGTCAAAAAGCCCTGTCACCAGAAGTCGAACGCCCTCACGTAGAAACCACTCTCCAGCTCCGCCCGAGCAATTTGGCCCATCCCAGAGCAGGAGGGTGATAAACCTGATTGTTGTAAGGTTTGGTGCCGGAGGCGAGGGGTCCAATGCAAAAGAAGTCTATGCTACCCAAATCTCTACAGCTGTCCAACTGGGAAGAACAAAGACCTACACTAAAAGGCGAACGAACCCACATCAAGGGTAACAGTTCCCTTACAAATTGGGCACAACGGAGCAGACGAACCAATAAGGTAACAGTCTCTCCAAAGAAAAGCTTAAGAGAGCGAACGAATCTTAGGTAACAGCTTCCTAAAAAGCGAGCGAATCTAAAGGTAACTGTTCCTTTGAAAAGCGAAGTTGAAAACAAGTATGGTAAAACTTCCTAAAGCTTTCCAGCTTCCAAAAAGGCGAGCGAATCTTGGGTAACAGTTCCCCAAAAAGGGCGAACGAATCCGAGGTAAAAGCTTCCTAAAAGGCGAGCAAATCTTAGATAACAGTTTCCTACGACTAGCCGAACGAATCTAAGGACCAAAATCCTAAAAGGCGAACGAATCCATAAAGGATGACAGTTTCCTTAAAGGCATAATCCTTGGGTAACAGTTTCCTTAAGAAACATGGCGAAAGGAACGGACGAGCCGATAAGAGGCCACAGTCCTTCCCCCGAAACCTAAAGGAGCGAAAAGAACCTCTAAAGGGTAACGTTTCCTCCAAAGAAAGGTCTAAGACCCTTTGAATGAAAACAAAAAGGCGAGACTATTCTACAAAAGATGAAGCGAAGTTGAAAACAAGTATGGTAAAACTTCCTAAATCTGTCAAGCAAGATAGACATCAGAAAAACAACCAAGTATACTCGAAGTCAAACAAAAACCAAGGCTTACGAAACAAAAAGACCCGATATCAAAATTGGGCGAAAGACCTTACGCCAAAGTTAGGCAAAAAGACATAACGCCAAAGTTAGGCAAACCAAAAGACCCGAAAGACCTGATGACTGAATCAGGTGAAAGACCTAGCACCAAAGTTAGGCGAAAGACCTGATGCCAAAGTCAGGCACAAGACCTGTTATCAAAATCAGGCGAAAAGACCTAAGGAAAAAGTTAGGCAAATAAGGCCTAAATATAGAAATCAGACAGAAGTCCTAGCGCAAAAGGCGAGCAATCCGTCAAGGAGTCCGTTCTCTTATAAGTTGGGCAAAAATTGAGAAGTAACATCCAAAGCGAATGAATCCATATCAAAGGTAACAGTTCCTTTGCGAAACAAACACAAGAAAGTGGGCGAATGAACCTAGGGCGACCACTTACTAAAAGATGAATGAGCCTCGGGTAACAGTTCCCCGTGATTAGACGAACACTCCAAAGGTCTAAAACCTTAACAAAGCGAACACATCTACAAAATATGATAGTTTCCTTATAGGTATGATCTTCGAGTAACAGTTCCCTTAAGAAACTTTGGTGAAGGGAATGGATGGTCCAAGATCCTATATGGCGAGACTCTCCTACATAAGCTAAAGAGAAATTGAAAACAAATATGGTAAAACTTCCTAAAGCGTTCGAACGAAAAGATATCGGAATAACGACCAAACACATTCGAAGTCGAAAAAGAGTAAAGGCTTACGAAATTAAAGGCGTTCATTATAATAATATCCGAGTCTGAAATCAAAAGAATAATTACAACTATCCCAAAAACAAAGGGAAGTAAAAGTGATTATCGATAAAAAGCAGGAGGATGAACAGGCTCCCTTGACCTGAAACTCTGCATCGACTCGGTCGCCTGAAGGCCTGAGACCTCAAGGTCTGGTTTCATCAGGGGATGCAGTCTCCTTCTCGGCCCCGGGGGCAGCCTCATCGCCAAGGAGCTTCCTTGGTGTATCCGCTCTCAATGAAGTCCTGAAGAGACTTCACCTCCCAGAGAGGAAGCTTGGGATCAATCCCTTGAATCTCGTCGACCAAGATCTGGAGGTAGGCAGCAGCCTCGGCCTTTATCACCTCCAAGGCGCTGTCAGAGAACTCCTCAGACTTCTTAAAGTCCTCGACCACGCTAAGGGGGGATGGGACAGCCTTAAGATTTAAGGAAAGATGCTCCTGCTCAGCCATCGAGGCATCCCTCTGCACCCAGGACTCTTTCAGTTGAGACCTGAGGTCACCATTCTCTGCATCTAGCCAAACAGAGTACTGGTCGACATCCTTGATCCGAAACTCATAGACGCCTAGGCAGCTAACAACCTCGTCTTAGCCCGCTTGGAAAATAGACTGATGAATTTAGGTCCTCAAGTGCGGTCAATGAATTTAGGTCCCAGACTGATGGGTCAGAAATTTATCCAATCAATAAAGACTGGCGCGGAATGATGAACCCCGACCTTGAGCGTCAGTTGTACGAACTGATGAATGCCCGCTAGCCCAAGCATCGACTCTGAAGTTTCCGCCCCTAAACGGATTGAACAGAAGTTTGGTTGCCTATGATGTCGGAAGATGTCATCAATGATGTTCCGATCACTCCCCGACAGCTCTCCAAAGCTCGAAGGAGTATCCCGTTCTGGCTGAGAAAGTTTTTTCGAGGATAAAAAGAGAGAAAGGAAAAATTGAAACAGAGGGCTGAAAGAAGATATGAACTCTGGAATGCAAATGAATTGAGTGCGTAAAAGACTAAATGCTAAAGTTCAGCCTTTTTAGCCAAAACGAAGGAAACCGAACGGGCATGTAAGAAACGGCTCAGATAATGATTACACCCTTTTAGGTAAAACCGAAGTATTGTCAGAATTCCAAGGGTTACATCGGGGAGACAAAAGGTTGGAACGACACAAAAAACCTGTGAGTCTGCCCACTGGTTACGGAAGACAAAGAGACAGACATGCCTCAAAAGTCCTCTCGACTTTCGCTAACTGTCCATTCATTAAAATGTTCGAAATCTTACACAAAAAAGGTGATTGCCAAAAGCTATACCAGACCTCTGCTAACACCCTCGCAACGATATTGTTCGCCCAAAGAGTGAAGAATGAGCATCCATAAACCCTGGAAACCCAAAGCGTTCGCCTAATGGGGGTAAGGTATCACACATTCCGAAAAACTCTACGCAACCAAAATCGTTCGCCAAAGGATACAGAGCATCAAAAGGCACAAATAGCAGATAAGGAAAGCAAAAGATCCAGTCCAAAAGTCACTATCTTAAACCCTATCACAGAATCAACCTCGACCGAAGAAACTTCACTCAAGCTTCAGGGGCAAATGTTGGGTATTGATAGTGACGACCCAATATGGGAAAGGCCTCGAAGGCCCAATAAATTTGCAGGGGGTGAAACCCATACCATTTAAACAAGGCCAACCCACAGTAAGGTTACTCTGGCCCTCATAAAGTGGTCCAGTATCGAATCCAAACTAAAGTGGACGCCAAAGTGCCACTTCAGGTCGCCATTGGCCAATGCCAAAGCCTCCCACTGCTCGCCATGGGAGTGCTCGCCAAGGGAGTGCCCAGGGAGTGCTCGCCAACAATCAAGGTCGCAGCCATAGGAGTGCTCGCCATAGGAGTGCTCGCCATAGGAGTGCTCGCCATAGGAGTGCTCGCCTTGAATAGAGCCTTGCCTCTCTCATCTGGTCCCACCAACCGTTAATAAGGATATAGCCACGATATCCCGCATATCTCGGGCACATATTCACTAAAGATTAGATAGGGTAACTGCAATATCTCGCCGTAACCGCAATATCTACTATCTAAATCTTCAACAACACAATATTCACGAAGATATACAGTTACCTTATACGGTTTGGTATCTCCTACTCTATAAATACCTTTGCTTTACATACATTCAATACGTTTTGAGATATATACACACATATACTCATTTAAGCATCGGAGAGGGACCCAGAGGCACCCCCTCTGTTGCGATCCCCTTCTTGCAGGTTCATCGGAGCTCAGGCGAAAGCGCGCGATCACCATCTCCTTGGCATTCAATTCATTGCCAGATCAGCATCCAGGAAATCACGATCCAACATTGCCAGATCAGCATTCAGGAAATCACGATCCAACATAAGGAACTGTGATGAACTTTTTCTGAGTTCCTAGGATCAATAACACCTCTCTGATGCCATGTTTGTTTGAAACTAAAAACTTGATCTTTCTTTTATTACATGCAAATATATATTGTACATTGTAGCTAGACTAGGAAAATATGAAAAAAGGAAAGTAGATAATACAAAATATTACATTCCTAATTGTTTTATCTTCTATTCTAACAGAACTTTCTAAGTAAACAAGAATAACAATTTAGTGTTCTAAAGTAGCATAGGTGTGGTGTGTAAGCAAACTTGTGTTTAAGAGCGAAAAGTATCTGAGTTTGGAGTGAGTGAAATTGAAAGGCATCTTCTAGAACTTAAGAGAGTGATTTTTTTAGAGCATCAAAGGTAACATGTTGCAGTCATCTCATATAGTGAATTATAAAATTTTGCATCACTCATGGACGTAAATCAATTTGTTTGTAACCATATGAACACTTATATATGCTTCTTCTATCTTTACTCTTACTTTATGCACATTATTGGTTATGAATCTAATATCTTTTAGTAACCCTCATTAGAAGTAGAGTAGGACCTACAGACAATTGAGTCTTGCTTGATCCTCCATATCCTGTAAAATTCGAGTATGTTTTAAAATAACAAGTAATAATATGCTAAGAATGTGTTAAACCACATCTTCGTAAATAAAATGTAAAATATGACTTTGACCCCTAATATTTAGGCTAAAATCGACTTTCCCCTTAAGTTTGTTTTCAAGTTTTTTGATCTTTTATGCCTAGTCATCAATTGAGTTTACCTTTTCCGTTAAATTTTCCATACAAACTTAATAGAAAATGTTTTGAAAATTGCAAAAATAACATAATACTCTTAAGAATGTCACCATTAAACCCTTCAAAACTTTACTATGTAATACAATTGAGTCTTGATTCGATCGTGACTCGATTGGCACTCCATCCTATAGACTACTCAATCACACATATTGATGTTAGGTACCTCAAGTTTAACATCCATTGTGCATCGTATAATGCACGAAATTTTCGTACTCATCCAAGTAGGGGTGAGTAGAAAAGACTGTTGGACCAAATTCTACAAAAAACGTCCCGAGATTGTCTGTCCTGAGTTTAAGACTTAGTCAATAGGGGTGGGTTTTTTCCTTGTAATTCGGTCTCAGGCTTGCTTATTAAGATCAAATTCATGACATAACCGGGTTGGCCCGATTACTGTATTAATGGGCTAATATTATGAATAAAATATACATATTCTACTAGGCTCAACCCTAAAATCAAACCAACGTTCAGATTCAACAGCACAAACATTTTTTTCTTCATTTGGCTTCGCTGCAGTCCTCAACAACTTTCATCCTCGCCATACCTCCAACAGTCGTTCTTCATCCGTGCCACCACCAACCGTTTTTCATCCTCGCTACCAGAAACTGTTCTTGAACCTTCATCATCTAGGTCCAATACCAGGACCGAGTCAGACGAGTTTTTTTTTATGAACTCGGTCTCGGTTGTCCAAATATATGTACCCAAATTTCGGGCTCATTTTTTTTCCTTCCAAAAAAACCATCCCGAGCTCACCTGTACATCCAAGATATCACATCATTGGAGGGATGTGGATTTTATTTCATCAATTGTGACCACAGAAGTTACTTTCACTGTACCAACTCAATCACATATTTGTGCCACTACACAAGTCATGGGTACCACATGGTATAATTATCAGTATCGTTTGATACTACATAATCCTTTCTCTACATCTCAGTGTTTCGATCTTGGGTCAATTTGATGCTGACATACAATATCAACTTGATGACCAATACATGTTTGAGTAAACACCAATTTATATAAGTTTATCAATGACACATATGTAGGAAAGATGTGTCATTCATTCGTTTTCTTCTGAAATCTTAGAACACATACTGTTACTGAGCGAATGACATGGCATGGCTCAATGTTTTCGTAGTTACACATGCCAACAATTTCCAACACTTGGTTATGTAACTTTCTCGTGAGAGTCATGACTATCTCTTCCAATGATCTCTCAAAATCCATATACAAGAATGTATGTCGCCTTACCCATGTTCCTCGTCTCAAATAGGGAGAAAAAATCACGTTTTAACTTCTATAAGGAACTCCATACTATTTTCGATTATGAGTATGTAATTACATATAAATTCATAATCACAAAGTTTGTTCCAAACCTTTTAGAATTAACACAATGATCCTCGCCAACATGACAAATCCATCTTCAATGAACAAGTAAAGAAATTTGTAGCGCCACTACTTAGAGTATTGTTTGAAACCATTGACCAATTTTGGGAGGTTATAAACTAAGTTATCTTTGTTCTTATGCACAAAAAATCTAGGTTGCTCCATGTACATCTCTTCTTCTAACCTATCATTGAGGAATTTGGTCTTATCATCCATATAGTGCGGTTGTAAATCCATATTATAAACAAAATCATGCAAATTGTGCTCAATAGCACAGACGATGAAAAAGTTTCCTCATCTTCTACTCTCTTATGTTGCATATAACCCTTCGTTACTAGTCAAAATTTATAAATACGACCAGGGCCATTAACCTTGAGCTTTATTTTAAGAACTCATTTGTCTCCTATAGCTCCACGTTCTTTCAAATGGCCAACCAATGTTCATCAAACATCGTTTTCCTTCATAGACTCCATCTCGCCCCCATTGTTGCACCCATTATGTATCTATGCTTCATTAGAGAGTAAATTGAAGAGTTCATTCTCCATTTTGAACGTATATTGTTGAGATTGAAACTTATATCTTAGCCCACGAACTAACAATTCACTTTTATTAGGATCATTGTCATTCATTTGAATCTAAATAGGAGCAGGACCACAATCCCTCCCACTGAGAATAAAATTCGCATCGCTCACATGGTGAACAAGATCCACAACACTTACATTGTGAAAACAATTATCAACGGTTGAATCTTATGCATGTGCATCACCACTGGGTGAATCCGACAGATGAAGAACTATTTTATCATTTGTGGTATTATATCTTTAACTTTAATGAAAACGTGCATACATGATTTGATCTTCTAGCTCATACAGAGACCAATCGGTATTAGTCTCCCCCTTCTTTCAACATTCGTTCGCTATAAACATTGTCTCGTAATTCAAATCAAGACATACTTTCACTACCTTGATCGCCTAAATAAACATAACAAAATCAAATTATCCAACAAATATAGTATTCTTTCTCTAAGTCCTAACTTCCCGAACTTGAGGAGCCAAAACTGTATATGACACAACCTCAAGGGTATTGTAGATGTTTAAGGCTTGGACTTCATCCAGTCCAAAACTCTTATGGATTCATGATATCTGACTTCAGAATTACTCAGTTCATGATGTAGATAGTTTTACTCAATGCACCTCCACAAGAAACAATAAAAAAATTGAAAACAGTGTCTACATCATCATCGATCGAAACATATCATGAGCATATATTGTGTCTCTTTTGCAACCACGTTTTCTTGTGGAGTATAGGAAATAATAAATTGATGAATGACCTCATTTGCACTATTTAAACTATTAAATTATACATAAATCTACATTCTTACTAGTACACAGACTAGATTATTCAGTTTGTCAGGTTCACAACCAAATTCACAAAGTTTTCAAAGAAAATTATTTCCTCTTATTTATGGGAGATAAAATAGTCAAACTCATAACAGTTGTATCCATTTTATAAATGTAATGAAATAATGAACTCTTAGGGGAAAACATGAAAAAAGACCAATTACAAATTCAATTCAATTCTAGGTGCCTTACCAAAGTGCTTTCGAGTGGATTTTCCTTCTAGTTAGTGTATACAAGTACACAATTCAACAAGCAGAATGGCAACTAACAATTCACGTTTTTCAGTCGATGCATTATATCATGGTCTATGTGGCCTATCAAAGTATTTCACGTTTGCACATAGCAAATAAAATTTAAAGTACAATGAAGCATGATATTCTCATTTATGAATAATAATCGATAAATACATTCGAAAAATTACCTAGTTTGGATCCTGGTATAACAAATATTTTTCTTGTGCATATTAAGTGATCGATGAAATGCTAATGTGAGAATGTATTATTATAAAGTGTGCAATGTAGCTTACTTTAATAAATTTTTCATTATATCTTAATATTGGATCATGTATTTGGAAGAGATAGGGAATTTCGAGGCAAAGTGTAAAGCACATTCTTGACTATACGAGTGGAATATATTGGTTAGTTGGTTTTTTTTGTTATGGTTGTTAGTTGCTACTATAAATAGATAGTTCAATGTTAAGTACTATTCTAGATTGAACTCTCAGAATCTGGATTGATAGAAATTCTCTAGCTCATACAAAGATTGGAGCCTTGGCTTCTTCACTTCATCTTCTTCTTTGATTTATCTTTTTTACATGGTATCAGAGTTACTGATTGGTTCCTTTTCTTGCAATTGAAATGGAAGATTAAAGCATGACAATTACTCTTAATATTTTCTCCATCGATGATCCATTATTCCTTCATCTGTCATATTCGAGTGTTGTTCTTGCATCATTTCAGTTAACATGCACGAAAAACTATCAGTTATGGAGCGGGTACAGCTATAGCTCAATTGCTTGTGAAGAACAAACTATCATTCATCGATGACATTTGTACTAGATATTTCGTGTGACAAGAGCATCAATCACAATGGGATTGTTGCAATGTTGTCGTTCGCACCTGGTTAATGAATGTTGTTCTCAAAATCTTATTAGTGGTGTGTTATACATATCTACGACCTTTCAAACTTGGAAAGACCTTAAAGAAAGATTTGAAGTGGTTGATGGAACTCGTGTGTTTCAGCTCCATGGGGAGATATGCACTATCATCAAGGTACACTAAGCATTTCCAACTATTTCACAAAGTTCTGAGTCTTATGGGATGAATTCGCATAAGCATTTTGTATGCCTGGATATAATTGTGGAGGAATTAAGTGATTCAACGAAATGCATGAAGAACTGAAGCTATTTCAATTTCAAATGAGATTGAATGAGATTTATCAAGGCATACGTAACAATTTACTCCTTACAAAGCTTTTACCTACAGTTAATTATGTGTACAACTCATTGATGCAAGAACAAAATCAACGAGTTATTACTAGCTTATTGTTGAGTCAAGAAGAAACGCCAATTGCCTTATATTCTGTAAAATAGAGTAGTAGAAACGTGAAAAGAATTCTATGTTGTGAAATTATTGAGGACACGGGGTCACATGGACGATCGTTGTTCCAAGAAATATCCGCAATTAATAAAAGAATTTGAAGCTAATAGGAATATATGTCGGTCCAAGACAAATTTTGTTCAAGATTATGAAGGAATTTCCAATAATATACCTTCAAACGCCATGATTGGTCTCACCTGTGAGCAAACTGAGAAACTCATTAAGTTGATTAAATATGCATAAAGCCCTTTAGATGATGACATTCCTGATAATGTTACAGGTATGAAACATTGGTTCTCAGTTTGAAGTTTTTTTTTTTAATCTTCAAATGCGGCTAAATCTTGGGTGCTAGATACGGGGGCTAAAAAGCATATGATAAATTGTTTTGAATGTCTTATTAATGTTCGTAAGAATGAGAAAATTTCTTCGAAATATAGTACAACTACTAAACGGTGTAGGCACTAAGGTTACACTTGGGTGACTATTTACTACCAAATGGAAAATTGTTAACCAATGTCATGTACATATATGAATTTCTCTTTACGGAAAATATACTCAATGGTTACGTATCTTTGCTAATGTGCCTAATTGGTTATAACTTGTGCAGAATGGTTACATAAGTTTGAATATGTGATTATTTGGTCATTTTTACTATTCATCGTTAAATTTCTCCGTTCAGTGACTATTCTAGCATATAAAATGACAATATTACCCCTATTTAATTAACTTATTAACCCTACGCCCAACACCGGTCATTGCCTTACTCTCCTTCCTCGACCTCTTCTCGCCCAAACGCCCAACATCTGCTTCAAGCTGGCGGGCATCGAAGAAGAATAAACAGACATCAACCTTCACATCACTTTTGATTAAGTTTGTTGCAAGATTGCAGAACATCTTTGATTAATTTAACGAATTGAGTAAAAAGGCAAAGTTCAAGGAGCCTGCTGAAGTGGTAAAAAGGCAAACTTCAAGTGTCCAAAAAGAGACGAAAATTCAAAGATCTTTTTTTTTGTAGATGCAGAATAGTGTCTATTTCTATGGAGGTGGATCTACAAATAGAAGTAGGCCTGGAAGTGAAGAACGAAGTGCATAATGTAAATAGTTGATTCATTGCTATACAAGTTAATTCAAAGTCATTTTTTTTAGCATGCGATTTCCTCCAAAAAACATTTCGCGCTTTATGCTCGTCTGTTGTTAATCGTTGTTTCTCTCACAATCGGTCGTATTGTACGAAGCACGACCAATCTCCTTGGTGCCTCTTGAATCACTGTTTCCAGGCAGTGACAGCGACCAAGCAACTGATACTAGACGGTCGGACCTCAGTTTGCTATGAATTTCATATATGAATGTATCTATTTTGTGGTTATTGGGATTGCATGTATCTGTTTATGCTTATGTATTTTGGGTGTTAGCCCAAATCCATACCGACTGAAAATATCGATTAATGACAAGCCTTTCACTGTTTTCTGGTTTTCATGCGTAGAGCATCAATTCTTCAAGATCAGTATAGCATGAAATCATTAATCGTTTAACGCTACTGGGTGGAATTGAGTCAAGGAGAAAGAAGATGAAAATTTGAAGAAGGAGAAGGGCACAATAGTCATTTAATTAATAATTCAAAAAATTGTAAAAATATTAACTCACAGGAAAAATTAACGGTTCACTAACGGAGTAACCAATCAGTCACATGCTGAAATATACGTAACCATTAAGTCTCGCAAAAAACGTTGATTAACCAATTAATCACACTGGGCAAAGATGTGTAACCATTGAAGTGATTAAACATTCTCTTTAATCTGATATCCATATCCAAATTAATGAGATATATATGATCCTTAGTAATTTTTAGTCTAATGGAGTCTTTGTTCATGACCTTTTAACTGGACTCAGAAGTAGATTGGTATACCATATAATGGCTTATATTGGTTACGATTACATCATGAATAAAAATCTACTATCCAAACTGAAAGGTTAAGTGTGAACCATGCAACTGTTGTGGAGAACTCTACAAAGATATGTCATTCACAATTAGGACATTCCCCTGGTGAGGTTTTGTGTTAATTAGGAGTGTTGAATACTGATGTTGTCTTTTCTAATTCTTTGATTTGTTATCTAGCCAAACAATTAACATCTTTTCCTTATACTGATGCATCTGCTACTAAGCGTTGCTTTGAATTACTACATATAGATGTCTGGGGGCGTTATCGTGCTCCTACGGTTGAAGTTTTTTAACTGTGATTGATGAATTTAGTAGTACTTAGATTTTTCTCACTAAATTGAAGAGTGATATTGTAGTACTAATTAAAACCTTTTTCAACCTGGTTCAAACACGGTTCCATAAGTATGTTAAGCTAATTCGATTTGACAACGAAACAAAAAATTTCAATGACTTGTGTGTTACATTCTTCAAACAACGAAGCCCTCTCCATCAGAGAAGTTGTGTTAGTACTCCACAATAGAATGGGATTGTAGAGCCCAAACATCAACATATTTTTACATAGCTCGAGCTCTGCGTTTTGAGTCTACCAATCAAGTATTGGGGACATTGTATTAATACAGCAACATACTTAATTAATATGCTCCCTACTCAATTTCGCGGAGGTAAATCACATACGAAATTCTACACAACAAGAAACCCTCCTTGACATACCTTTAGATGTTTGTGCTATGTGACGAATTTTCCTGAACAAGATAAGTTTGTTGCAACAGCTCTACCTTCTATTCTTTTAGGGTACTCTTTAAAACAAAAAGGGTGTCGGGTAATAAGAGTGGATACAAAAGTTGTGGTTGTCAGTCGAGATGTGGTGTTCACAGGAAGTGAATTCCCTTTTACTCAAAAAGGTGCCACAACTCATAATGTTCCTATCAATGTGTCTTATAATCAATATATGTTTTCTCATGATGATGAAGTTGTTGACTTACATCATCTTGATGTTGTTGCAGAGTCATGCCCAAATCATCCTTTCTCATGGCTTAATGATACTGAATTGCAAGTTTCTGCAACTCATAGATTCTCCTCTCACATATCTCGACCACACATATGGTTGAAAGATTTTTTTTTTCTTATGCTAATCATGTCATGTTTCCCATTGAAAAGGGTCTGGCTTACAAGCATACTTTGAAGCCTTGTCAAGCTTTTCTAAGTACCATTTCCAAGTTGAAGAAGCCATATACATATCATGAATCTTTCCACATTGAGCGTTGGATCCAGGCAATGCAAACGGACATCAAGGCTCTTGAATACAATAAAACCTGCGATATAATTTATTGAGTTAATTACTTCAATAGTTACACGTCTTTGCCTAGTGTGATTAATTGGTTAATCATCTTTTTTTGATTCACTCAATGGTCACGTATCTTTTCAGATGTAACTGATTGAGTACTCCGTTGGTGAACCGTTAATTGTTTTCATCAATTAATAATTTTAACATATTTTTGAATTATTAAATGACTATTATGCTCTTCTCCTTCGTCAATTGTTTATCTTCTTCTTCCTTGACTCAATTCCACCCAGCAATCTCCAATCACATTGAGTAATAGACCAACTCAAGCCGCCAAGGTTCCCAGAACTAGCAGCAACTATAAACAACCACATTTCATGCAGATCAACTGGTCATGTCATCAAGCTCTCATATTTGGCTAGAAAATAAGGAGAGAGAAAAATGTTCTTGAAGCAATCTACATCAATGACAACCAAAAGAAACAAAAATCCATACTATTCTTTAATTTCTTTCCAGGAGGAATCAAGTGGAAATTAAAGAATTTAGAATTCTGGCCAAAGTTGTGGTTTAGTATTACAATGAAACAAATCAGTAATCATCACACGAATGAACTCAGAAATTCTTGGATTAGATTTTCAAAATTTCTGCTCAAATGTCCTCGCAATGAGATTGATCAAAGAAACCAAGATGAACAGTTAAAAATAGCAACCTACGCCACCAAGAAAAATTGAAGATAAAAAAAATAACCAACCGCCAAAAATTGATGATTCATTCTCTTACATATTAAGAGAGAGAGATACATGTTGAACACATAGACGGAGTATATGTCCATGATGAGAATTCTGACATTATTGGCCATTTTCGTAGCTCAAGGTTCTGTTCACAACCGGAATCGGAAGTGATGAGCTCTTCTCCCCGAATGGAACTCTTCCACAAAGACAACTGCCTCCGTGAATAGAACTCTCCCCAAATGAATCGACGAATATGAATTCATCAAGCATTAAATCTCAATCGACAGAAAATAAATTCATCCACATTAAAGCTCAATCGATTGGATCTGCACCGGATTCATCAACCCAGGAAATGAAGGAGGTTCGACCCAGAAAATGAATTCATCAAGCACCAGATCTACTATCAACTAGGATGAAATATCGTTATTGTTAATAAGCTAATTGAATAGGGGTAATATTGTGATTTTATATATTAGCATAATCCCTTAACGGAGATATTGGATGATGAACAATAAAAATGACCAACTAATCACATGTTGCAACATATGTAACCATTTTGCTCAAGTTATAACCAATTAGTCACATGTGCAAAGATACGCAACCATTGAAGAAAGCTATTGGGAGTAAATGGGTTGCATCAAGTATAATGCAGATGGTTTTATTGAACGGTTAAGACTCATCTTGTGGCGAAGGTGTAGATTATAAGGAAACGTTTTCTCCTATTGTAAAAATGGGAATTGTTCATCTTGTGTTTTCCTTGGCAGTAGTAAAGTCTTGGCCTCTTTGGCAAATGGACTTGTACTACGCATTTCTTCTGGAATATTTGGAAGGAGAGGTATATATGCAGATCCGTGAAGGTTTCTACCAATCTACTGCACGTAGTGATCCTCCTCGTTTTTGCTGGTTAAAAAAATCATTATATGGTTTGAAGCAGACTTCCATGTATTGGAATCGCAAGCTCACTTAGGTTTAATTGACTCATGGCTATAAGCAAAGTCTTCATGATTACTCCTTGTTCTACAAGCACATGGAAGGGTAAATTGTGATGTTACTCGTGTATGTAGATGACATACTAATTACAGGTGATGATGCCAAGCTAATCTATGATAAAAGGTGTGTTACACTCAAAATTTTGAATCAAAGAATTGAGCAAATTGAGGCACTTTCTCGGAATAGAAATTGCCATAACAAGTGAAGATATTGTCATAAATTAACGGAAATATGCTCTAAAACTTATTGTTGATACAAGGTTAAGCAATGTTGAATCAGTGGTAACACACATTGAACATAATATGAAATTCACATCCGCGGATTTGTTGATTTGTTTGAGCAACATGGTGATAATAAAATTGAAGATCCAGAGGTTTATAGAAGACTGATAGGTCGTTTGTTATACTTACCAATAACTCGACCAGACAATTCTTATGTGTAACTTTGTGCTTAATAAGTTAGGGGTTAAGGATATCTTCAAGCCTGGATTAGATGAGTACGAAATAAAGAAAACATCCATTTGAGGGGGGTTGAATATGTAAGTGGAATATATTAGTTAGGTTTTATGTTTTGGTTTTTGGCAACTACTATAAATAGCTAGCTCAAGGTAACTCAAGTACTATTCTAGATTGAACTCTAGGCATTTGGATTAATAGAAATTCTCCCGCTCATACAGATCTTGGAGCTTTGGCTTGTTCACTTCATTGTTAAGAGTATGATCTAGATTGTTTAAGGTTTATGCTAGATTGTTCTAGATTAGTTCATATATTCCTTAGTTACTCCTATAAATAGAGTGGATTGTCATTGTAATCTTTAAGTTCAATTAATGATAAGATGATATTCTCCTTGATCATTGCTTTGATCTAACAATTTTCCCCTTATATCTCTCTAGAATGCTAACATGGTATCCGGGGTTATTCTATCCTAGGGCTTTCGATCTCTTTGATTACTGGTTTTCTTCTTCAAATGTGAGTTTCCATATGATGGCAGCTTGGATGCACGTCATGAGCATGTTTAGTGTACGACTAGTGCATCGCCTGTGCTGTTGCAGTGCTTCTTCATTTTCATTTTATTCGAGATGGTGTTGATCATCATCCTCCCTTGTAGAGTTATCATGATCAACGAGTTGCTGAGCCGCTCCATCCAGCTTTTGCTTTCCACCACCAGCTTTATTCTGATCATGTTCCGTCTCCTACTTGCATCCAATTCAGCACTGCTTGATCCAATTCTTCACTGACAAAAACATACATGTCCAATTCTGATCATCTGAATCTCTGCTTATATTTGTTGATCTTTATCACTGATGGATCAGATCCGTAAACCAAATTCTGATCATTTAAGAGCAGACTTGTGCTCTTGATTGATATGTGTTTTTGCTTCTCACTCTAGCACGTATTCAACTGACGTGTGAGTTTGATTCTATCCAAGTGTTGATGCTGCTTAAATTCTTATTCTATTCTACTCGATCTGTGATGCTGTGAAAATTCTTGATTGAACTGAGATTGCACAAACAAGTTATTTACGTTGTGCAATGGATTCTCTACAAGTTGAAGTGTTGGATTTCATATTTTAATTCGTTTATTGCTTAGCCACAAATGGCAGGACCAAGATGGCACCACGATGGCATGACCAAGATGGCATTGTTTTTTTTTTCTTTTTCTGTTACATCGAAATTTTGGCTTGGAAACGTGTATAGAGTTCAGAGTATCTTCACCGACGATAGAAGGTGTGTGAATTCACTTGATTGGGAATTTGATTGGTATCAATTCAGTCATTCGATCTGAGCATTGGAGCATAACACAGTTTGAGGTGGGGGTGAGCAAAAGGTGGTCTAGTCAGATCTTGAGACAAGGACCAAAAATTTCGGTTCATTAATTTCGGTCTTTATACTGAAATCGGAACCGTTTGGACCGTTTATATGGTCTTGGTTTTTTCGGTTTTGGTTCGGTCTAGACCATTTGGACCGTTAGACATAATTGTTTGTATATTTTTCTATTATGTATGTATATCGCTCTACACGAACACAACACAAGAACCTAATTTTATTACTTCTTTATTAAATATGTAATATATCAAAATAATATTTTATTCAATTGACATAATTTCGTTCTAAATTGAAATCAACCGATTAGAACGACTTTTTAAAAATCATTTTGAAATCAAAATAATTATACTATCCAATATAATTTAATATCATAATATAGAATTATATAATGTAACATGATTGTATCTAATGTAATTTATTAATGTTATAATAATTTATTATTTCTCGAAACTTTTTTCATTCAAATTACATTAGATTTTTTCTCAAGCGTTCTTTTATAATTAATTCTATCGAAATAAGACATATTAATAAATTCACTAAAAAATAGTTAATGGTCTCCATTGGTCCCAATGGTCTTAACAGTCTAGAAGTGAAATAAGACCAACATCGAAAAAGACCATAAGCCAAAACCATTGGTTCTGGTCCACAAATGGTCCGGTCTTTTTGGTTTGGTCTCGCTCGGTCTCGGTCTTCGCGGTCTTCTCGCTCACCCCTAGTTTGAGGATTCAATTGACATTGTCGAAAAACGTTGAGGATTGAAAGAAAAAAAAGAAAAAAAAAGAAACAAGTAACTTACAAGCTTGAGGAGGTGATCCAGCGAGGGGAATGTTAGAAGTATGCACTTGAGGAGGTGATCTAACAAGGGGAATGTTAGGAGTATGTACTTGAGGAGGTTATCTAGCAAGGTGAATATTAGGAGTATGATCTAGATTGTTCAAGGTTTATGCTAGATTGTTCTAGATTAGTTCACATATTCCTTTCTTACTCCTATAAGATGATATTCTCCTAAATCATTGCTTTGAACTCACAATTTTCCCCTCATATCTCTCTAGAATCCTAACAGGAAAAGGAGAACATGGGTGACTAGGGGTGAGCGGTTACGGGTACCCCGTCAATTTAGGGGTTCCCTAAACCTATCCAGTTTAATACAGGGTATTTAATTTTGGAACCGGAACCTACACATTTAATTTTGGAACCAGAACCTACCCGAAACCTATTTGTACAAACGGTTGCGGGTACCCTGTTAGGAACATGTTTCTTTTAGTCCCCGGTTTGGTTTCGGTTCGTCGGTTGAGCAAACACGCTTAAATGCATGAAGAGAGTGTGGTAGTTCAAGGTGTTCAATTGGATCACAAGTACCTTGAGTTGCTGCCTTCATCCTCATTAGAATATGCCAGGTGGAAAACAATAGAGAAACATAAAGCACATATATTTCAAGGTACTTATTGAAGAAGACTCAATCCCAGTTAGGATTCTTGAAAAATAAGAGACCATTTGATGACTCAGTTTTGGCTAATAAAAAGAAGAAGAGATAAATCCGAGAAGCAGATAACCTCGAGAGATAATTTGCAGACAACTCCGAGAAGCGACCTTGTTGTTCCATCACCTCCTGCAACCTTTCATAATACACAAATAAAACATGTGTAAACTAAAGCAGTGCTCTTGAAAATTTATGGAAATTACAGATGAAACTTACAATTATTCTTATTTTTTTCTCAATACTAGCAGCGAATTCATCGGAGAGTCAAAATTCAATTGAACAGGCTACGTCGGAGAGGCGCCGTCGAGAAGGTTTCGGTTCTTCAACTTTGAAGAGTGGTTGCGGTTCTTCACTTTCAAAGGTGGAAGAGAGGTTGCGGTTCTTCAAGAACACTGACTGATGAGAAGTTGTGGTTCTCGTATAGGGTTTCTCTCTATTGTTTTTTAATATATATATATATAGAACTGGTTCTGGTTTCAGTTACTTTAGGGTACCCAGATAGGAGAACCAGAACCGAATAAATAGGTTCTTAAAATTTTTTTCCGGAACCTACCCAATTTTTAAAACGTCTACCCGGAACCTACCTGAAGTGTTGGTTCTGGATAGGTTCTGAATCCAAATGGGTATTTTTTTCACCCCTATGGGTGACTGTTAGAGGACTATATTTCAATAGTTTAGAAGTTAATGTACTTAATTACTATTATGTATTAGTACCTATGTTTGGAACTTTGCTACTTAGTCCCAATTACTCCCTATATAAAAAGTGTCACCCTTTGTATTTGAAAACATCTCAAGCTAATACAATGTTCTCCATTAGTAAAGGCTTGATCTCAACTTTCTCTCCACATTTCAGCTAAAACACTTGGATGGTATCAGAGACTCCTTTCCTAGTTGTTATACACGCCACTACTGCTTTTTCGTTTCACTTCTAGCTGCTCAAAGAGTCTTCTCGTCTCTTCAAACATCTTCTAGCTTCCATGCGAAATCTGAACCGAAAATTAGTTGTAAAATCAGTTGCAAATCGAAATCTGCCACAAGTTCCTCAGCACTTTGCAGAATCGTCTCTTTCTCTCTTCATCTTTAAGTTAGATCAGTTAAACATCACTAGATCAAATTGCTTTGTCTTCAAAGGTTCAATAACTGCAGTTCAGTCCAGTGCACATTCAGTGCTCGAGTCGTGCTCGCGTCGTGCTGTAGATTCAGTATAGTGCACCTTCAGTGGTCATGCCACGCTTTCACCGTGCTCAGGCATGACAGTAGTTGTAGTGCACGCACCATGCTCCGACAGTGTTGCTCCAATGCACACACATATCAGGTTCAGATCAGCTGCAAGTTGCTAATATAATTACCAATAAGTTGTTTGGAGATCAGATCAGGTATCATTGATCTCATATCCTTGTTTTTGTACTGCTGCTGGATGATATACTATATGTTGTTGTTTGACATCCTGCTGTGTGCTTTTACTGCACCTCATATGTTGCTGTTGATGTTGTCGATCATCTTGATGGTCTCTCTTTCATCTTCAACGATTATGTTTGATCTCTCTTTTCTTTGAGTTTTCGCTGCATCAATTCTGTTTGGATTAGTTTTTCATCATGTTCTATGAAATGCTTCAATAATGGATACACAGTTGCTAGTGAGCTGAGTTGCACCGTGTAGGAACGTGAGCGGCTACCAGACCAGAGACTGCTGATCTCTTAAATCGAGCAATTGGAGAGTCTCATACATGTGTAGCTTCAAAACCGAATATACCGCAACTTAGCCACTTGTTTTTTAATTCAGTTTTACAGCTAATATAGAGACGAACTAGCACATCGAAGTGCTGAAATGCTGAATTGTGTTGATTTGCTGCCGAAATGCTGAATTGTCCTCAAAATGCTGAAATGTTGATTTGCTATGCTGAAATACTGATTTGATGCTGTGATGATTTGTGATTTTGATGATCTTGCACAAGCAAATTGCTGCTTAATCGTTACAGACTCTGACTGCAAGTTTAAGTGTCGATCAGTGTTTTTTTTCTTCTGTTTGGCATGTCCACGATGGAATGACCGAGAAGGCACCACAATGGCATGACCGTTTACTTTACTTCTTTTTACATTCAGTATGATAGGAATTTGTCGCGTTTAGAGTGTCTTGAACGCCAATGGAAGGTGTGTGAGTTCACTTGATTATGGATGTGATCGATAACGGTTTAGCCATTTAGTACGAGCATTGAAGCATGACATAGTTTGAGAACTCAATTGACATTTTTCAAGAGATTGAAGATAGAAGAAACAAGAGAACATGAGTGAATGTTAGAGGACTATATACTCAAGAGATTGAAGATGAAGGGAAAAGGAGAACATGGGTGAATGTTAGAGGACTATATTTCAATAGTTTAGAAGTTAATGTACTTCATTACTATTACATATTAGTCCCTATGTTTAGGACTTTGCTACTTAGTCCCAATTACTCCCTATATAAGGAGTATCATCCTTTGTATTTGAAAAATTCGCAAGCTAATAAAATGTTCTCCATTACTAAAAGTTTGATCTCAACTTTCTCTCCACATTTCAGCTAAAACACTTTCATTCATTTTCTTCTTCGATTCATCTTCTTTACTTATTAACTTCATTTTCTTTAATTACACAGATAGAGGAAATTACTGATAGTAGTGGTTAATGGTTCACAAACATTAAGTTTTTTTATTTTCAATACATAAATTTATTAATCTGAAAACGTGATAATTAATAACGAAGATTCGAAATTACAGTCATAAGAAAGTGAATGCAATAGTAGGAGTGAGGAATAGAGATTGTGATCATCCTTATATGTCAAGAGATTCGAGCCACAAAAATGAAGATTTTTGCAAGCATGTTCAACAAATCTTGATTAGGAGACAGAGTCTTCAAGACTTATTTATTTTGAGTCATTGTTCTTAGTTTGTTGAAGTGAGTTTTCAACAATTAATAAGTTGAATTTATGTTTGGGCGTTTAAGGTTAGGTCTTTTAATTAAATTTGCTTATTTTTGTCTTGTAAGGGTTTCGTTGGCCTGAAAAATGCCCAATATAATTAGATAGGTTCAGTATGGTTTATTTTAATTAATTATAGGTTTCATTAGGGTTAGTTTGGAGTGTTTTAATAACCACCTAAGAGGATGGCCGAATTTTAGAGATTAGATTAAAAAAAAAATACTTTGTGAGGCATTTTGTTCTCTTGGTTCTTTCAGAACTATCGAATTTATCAAATTTATCTGTGGCGTTCAACTCCGACATATCAATCAAATTTTCTATCCTTGGTTGTGGCGTCTTTATACCATCCATCCTTTTTTCCAAAAGTAGAAAATGGTTCGGGATCATCTTGCAAAAAATTTCGTCTCACAATCGACGAGAATCATATCAGTTGGTATCAGAGCGCAGTTTCTAGCTTCAGGTTTATCCAATCCACATTGTTTATTAAATTTAGCTTTGGGTAGGTGATTATATTCAGCCAAAGACAAAAATGAAAAAACAATTTGCAAAGAAAACGAATTTATATTTCATGGCTAAGATTTTGAAGTGTGGTCTATGTGAAGAGTTTCAATCAATTGTGCGTGCAGTTATAGAGAAGATGAGATGCATATCGAGTACTCATATGAAATTAGTTTTTGAGAAGTTTGATTATGCGAAGGGGAGCAAACTACATGTGCAATGTCAATTCACTCTGAATTATAAGAGGTACAATTGGAAACCGGAAGATAGGAAGACACTAGACCACAATTTGGGATTTGTCAAAATTCATCTTTCCACGAAAAAAATGACCTGTAAGCATATTTGAGCGGGAGAAGAAGATGGACCTAGTGTTTGATTGCCAAAATTTCTCTGAGAAGAAGAATGTAAGATTAGCTTCCATTGAATTCTATGATTATGCTATTACTTGGTGGGATCAGTTAATTGTGAACAGAAGAGATATCAGGGAACGCCCGATTGAGACTTGGAAGGAGATGAAGGCGGTGGTGAGAAAACGATATGCTTCAAGAAAATAAGAGTTTACATTCGATGCTACTAAGGCCAAAACGATCACTAATGCAGACGCAAGTAGCGAGGCATCTGAAGGCACCTCAAACACTCCTTTAACCCCTGCTAGCGATATCATATTGGCAGAAGGGATTGAAAAATCAGTAGTTAAGAGTTACGAAGATGTGTATGAAGGAACGCATGATAACATGCTTAGTGAGATAATTATATGCTTAGAAGATGAAAATAGTGTTCCGCCACTCAAATGCTCAAATATTCAAAGTGCGTTGATTGAATATAATGGTGAAAGGGAAGAAGATGGTGATGATACTGTTCCTTGCCATTATCCATCTTATAAAACAAATTGTGATGTACAATTGAAGAGAGGAGCTTATATGATGTTACAACAACAACCATGGCAAAATTGCAAGGAATGACTCACTCACTATAAATTGGAATGTGTAAATGAATGGATTGAAATTCTAGCTAACATACAATGTACGATGTCACCGGTATCAACACATATGGCATTTTATAAAGATACGTTCCTTGATAATGTGGACAAGGGATTACTGTTACTGAGAGGAGTTGAGCATCTAATCTACTTTGGGTTTTTTACCCAGGAAACTCATCACAATTCACAACATATTAAGGATTAAAAACTTTAATAGCCATCGAAAAGCAAAATTGGATTCTCGAAGCAAAGATTCGGGCTGAATCATTTTTGAGTTAATGGGGAATGATATGAGCGGACTTATATGTCAAGAGACACGAGCCATGAAAATGAGGTTTTTGAAAGCATGTTAAACAAATCTAGATTAGGAGATAAAGTCTGCAAGTCTTATTTATTTTGAGTCATTGTTCTTAATTTGTTGAAGTGTGTTTTCAACAATTAATAAGCTGAATTTATGTTTGGCATTTAAGGTTAGGTCTTTTAATTAAATTTGTTTGTTTTGGTCTTTTAAAGGTTTCATTGGGCTGAAAAATGTCCAATATAATTAGATAAGTTCATTAGGGTTTCTTTTAATTAATTATAGGTGTAATTAGGGTTAGTTTGGAGTCTTTTAATAACCACCTACGGGGATGTCCGAATTTCAAAGATTATACTGACAAAAATACTTTGTGAGAGATTTTATTCTCTTGGTTCTTTGAGAACTAACGAACTTATCAGATTTATCTGTGACATTCAACTCCGACTTATCAATCAAGTTTTTCATCCTTAGTTGTGGCGTCTTCATACCATCCATCCTTTTTTCCTGAAGCAGAAAACGGTACGGGGTCATCTTGCTAAGATTTTCGTCTCACAGTCGATGAGAATCATATCACTAGAGACTCAATCAGTAAAACACACACTCAATCTAGCTTGTTTCACTATCCAATTTGCACATTCATTGACTAACATTAGAATGGTTCTCTAACAGGTCATTCGTAGTCGTCTAGATCGGGCTAAGGTATTCGTTACTAGCGTCGCGATCCTCCAATGGTAGTTCACCCCTCGAATGTAGTTGATTATAATTTGAGAGTCTGACTTGATCTCCAACTTATACGAGTTCATCTCCAGGGCTAGTCTTGTAGCTTCGTAGATTGCAGTAGCTTCTAGCATTTCGACATTGTCACCTCGTACACGTCAATTCAGCCCACCAACCACTCTACGATTATGATCTCGTGCTAAAATGTCGATTCCTCCCATCCTAGTCGTCGCACACAATGATGCATCAAAGTTTAGACGGACCACCCCTCAATTTGGACACACCCATATCTCGCTCAGGTTTATCGTGACCACCATATCGATCGATGTCGAGAGGTTATTGAGTTCAACCACCAAAGTTTGGATCTCCCCGGTCACCGATCCCGAATCTGGTTTTTTATTCTCAAATGTTGTTTTAAATTGAGCTTTCCAAATAAACCAACAAGTTAGTATACATATGATCCAATTCTTCTTCCAATGGGCTCTATTGGCACTCGTCTCCGATCTGCTTTTGTCTATTCAATTGAGTGCATGAGATAGTTCAGGACGAACGGCAAGTAGTTCAAAGCAAACAAGTTTTGTCTAGACACACACATATGTCATATGTTCACGATTTCTATTGCACATGCAGCATTCATGGAGGGTATTCATTCCACGTCGATTGAGATTTTCCTTGACCGGAATGGAATTCGATAGTTACTTCCACATATACGACTTGGCTTTTGGGAGGGTGCTTGTTCTTCATATACCAGTCCAAACAGATTTACTAATGCGGGCATTCGTTGGAGGTGGTCTCTCTACATTTACCTTCTCCCACAGCTAATGATATGCCAATTTAGCGGACACCTAGCCTTCTTTGGTGAGAGGCCATATTAGCATGTCAACTTGATCCTCTGAAGGGATAACGATTTGTTGGATTACATCGACCTCTAATACATCCCACCTTCTATCATTCCGATGTTCACAACCATTTAGCTCGAGTTTAAATATTTATTTCTCTATATTCAAGATTAAGTTGGCTTGCTCTCAAATCTAGTATAACCTCCAGTTTGCGACTTGTTTGCCGGCAAGATAATTGACCATTGGATGGGTCTCGTCTTTGGAGTGACAACTGGTGTTGAGTTTTAAAAAGTAGGTAAAGATTTTGTGAAAAAGAATAAAACTTACTGGACGTCTTGATGAAGAAGATGATAGTGAAATTGATAGAGAAATGAAATTTGTTGAATCACGTTTACCGTTCGGGTTCTCTCCAGTGCTTTCTGACTTGGTTCTGTGTCGCTCCGTTAACGTGCACAGGAGGAAAGCCCGGGTTTTCCCATTGTTTCCCCTATGACAATCAAGTCAGTCAAAGGTTCATTTTTAGAATAAGTATGTAGCTTAGGTATGTAATGTTACACCTAACCTGGTATGCAGATGGGTGGGAGTATTTATATTCCTCACCTCTAACCTGAATGTAGTTTAGTTCTGACTCTGGTCATACCTCGAGTCCTGTATCATAGGGCGCACTGTGGTGCCCTGTACAGAGGGCCCTTGTTTCCTGGATCATTGTCCCGCACTACTGTTCCCAATTACCTTTTATCTGGCCTGGAGCTTTGTGCTGGCCGCAGACGTAAAGGGAATTTTGGTCAGGTGCACCTCTATGGCGCGCCTTTAGGGGTTCCTCTATGGAGCGCCTTTAGGGGTGCCTCTATGGCGCGCCCCTAGGCCCGAGACGTTGGTTGTGAAACCTCTAATAGTTTTGTTGATGGTGCACCCTTTATGTGGGTCGGGTCGGTTCACATGGAAGTATGCGGATTAATACCCAACATCTTTCCCCCCTCCCCCAAGCCAAGTGTGAGCAGTGCTCACCCTTGGGTTTTAATGCGGCACTCTAGAGGAACGGGCGCACCCTTTACTCATCTTCTGACTGTTTGGATCTTCGATGTTTGTGCTTCTGACCATTACCTTTGCTTTTACTTAAATTCTTGTACGGCTAGGATCATGCCAGGTGGCAGCGATCTGTCTTCCCAAGGTGGTCCTTCGTTTTTTCGTGAACCGAATTGTCCCACCCGGACCGTTACTTTTCTCCAACCGATCAGTCGAACCGTTACCTGGTTTTTGTATTGACAACCTCAACCAGGGCAACTTAACAGTTTTAATTTATCTGAACCGTCGCCTGGTTAGGTTTAAAACACTCAACCAAGACAACTGAAATGTTGTTCTTTATCAGACTAGTCAGCCGAACCGACACTTCTCCTCCTATAAATTCCTTCCTCCGACCATTTCAGGTCCCACTTCTTACTTTCAAGCTTTCTCTCTTTAGAATTTTTCTCCTTCCTTTCTCTAGAATACTCTCCACCTTATTCATTTACTTCGGTGTAGCGGCGCCCTTCTTTGTCTAAGACAAGATTGCTCCCCTCTCTTCGGACCGTATTCGTCGGAGCCTTCAGATCTTACACCGAGCCATGTCGAAGGAATCCAGGAGTACTCATTTTTCAAGTGAGGATAATGTTTTTTTTCCTCTTGGCTTCTCTGATCCGAAACTGAACATGCTCTCTAGAACCCTCTTTGAAAGGGCTGTCGAGGAGTCGGGGATGGACTAGAGTTTTTGTCCTCGGTATCCCATTCCTGTTGAGACAGACCCTCAAAAGCCCCCACCTCGTGAATATGCCCCAACCCGGCGAGGAGACCATCTTCCCGCTTTAAATGATGCAGGTTTAAGGTTCCCCTAATGGCCCGAATTGGTGGAGATGTGCATCTATTATGGTGTTTCCCTTACCTAGCGTTTGGGTAGGTTTCAAAGTATTTTGTCATGACCGAGGATATCCTTATTCTCTTTCCCTTTTTAGGCATTTTTACCATCTCGAAACCAATAATCTAGGCAATTTTCTTTTCGTCTCCTCTAGTCCAGATTCTACGAGTCAGTCATGGGATACCGCTTGTCCCATTGTCCAAGGGTTTCAGACCCGAAATTCCAATTGGAAGTCGCGGTATTTCGTTTTTAAGGGGTGCGTCTCTTGGTGTTTAAACGCCAAGGAGCCGCGTGACCCACTTCCTTCTATGGAAGAATGTTCTACTGCAGACCTGGAGGAACTCTCCCAGATCATGGTAGAGCAGAGCATGAATTTGGTGATGACGTTTACAATTCCAAGGCGACCACTGAGGATTATTTAATGCGCGCCGGCTTTTCTTCCACTTCACCTTGTCCTCCATCGCCCCGGGTAATAACTCTTTCCTTTCCTTTTTGCTAATAAAGATATAGCGCGCCTTTCGCATGCCTTTGTTATTATCCCGGCACAGACGTGTAGCAAGAAGTCTTAGAAGGGAGGCGATGAACCTGAAGCTTCCAAGAGGAAAGGCGCGCCCAGCATAAGCGAGAAGATGAAGACTCGCTATGAGGATTATGTCGATCCTCTGACGGCACCCCCGAAGGTCCTCAGGCCTGATTCACTAAAGGTTGTGGACACATATAAAGGTGTGGTCCCTCTTTCTCGTTATGCTAACGATACCGTTCTCCGTCGACAACTTAACATCCTATATACTAAAAAGTATGGCGCACCTGTAGTAACCGATTCGATGCTTTCGTGGTCTTATACCAAGTTTTCTACTGGTTCCACAGCAAAGAAGACGGATAGCGACGCCCCAGTGCTGTTGGGGTCGTCTTCAAAGATTTCCTTCCGGAAGAAGGTTCCGGTGCGCCGGACCGATGTCTCGGCCCAGGAGTTTGATGAGGATGATTCCTTGTTTACCTTCCCCGTGCTCGCCTTTACACTATTGGACGGTGAGTCCCCGCGCCGTGACGCCACCCCTAAGCCTAAGGATAAGGGAAATACACTGCCTTACGTGGGCCCGGTTTTTAATTTAAGGCGCGACCTGAAGGCGGATGTGAGCGAGGATGCTCTCCTGGAGACTTGGACACCCTGCGAGCATCTTAAGGGTGTCTCCATGGTGAAGGTGAACTCCATAGAGGATTCCAACTTCGGGTTCCACTTGCTGACAGGCGCCTGCCCCCTAGTTGATAGGATGCCCAATTGTACTGAGGGCAGCGCTGCTGAGGGTTTAGTGCATCGTGGGCTTTCCCTCCTTTCCCAGGTACTATCTCTTGTTCCTTTTTTCCTTTTTAGCCTTTAATTTTTATTTAATCACTTTGTTTTACTTCAGATGATTCCCACACAGCTTCAAATGAGCGAGGCTCTCATAAGCTTGTTCGATGAAAAGTCGTCGGCCTCTGAAAGGTTGCGCTCTGTTGAGGAGAAGGAGCGTCTCCTCAAGGACCTAGAGCGCCAGCTGGCGGATGCTGAGGTGCGCCTTTTGGGGAAACATGTGAAGGTGGACGAGCTTCGCGCTGACGTGATTGAGAGGGATGTCCTTCTGACCTCAGCGCGAGCGTAGGTGGGTCGCCTTTTCTTCCCAAGCAGACGATCTTCGTCGGCAACTTGACCTTTCTAAGGTTGAGTATGCTAAACTGGAGACATGCGCCCTATCTGCAGAGCAGGATATGCCCAGGCGTATCGAGAAGGCGATTGACGAGTACAAGGGGAGTGCCTCCTTTGATATGGACGAAACCATAGCATGTCATTCCACTTTTATGGCTCTCTTGAGGAAGATATGCAAACGTTCTTCCCCGACTTTGACGTGGCGCACCTCCAATGCATGAAGATTTACTTGGACATGTGTCGCCCAACCAAGGCGTCCGATTCCGAAGGTGACAAGCCTGAGGCGTCTCCTTCCCTTGAAGTTGCAGCACACACACACACCCTCAAGATGTGACACCCCCTTCCGAAGAAGGTGCAGCGCCCCCACCTCAGGAGTAGTTTTATTTAATATCTTATCTTTAGTATCTTTTTTTTTCTTTTTCTTTAGTGATGTAAAGACGATACCCCTTAAATATATGTTTGTATCTTTTTACTATGTTTCTTTACAGTAATCACGATTCCCTTAGACTTGAGCTTTTGGCATTAAGTGTAGCTGGTACTTAAGCATTTTATCCATTAAGTAGCCAGTCTAAGGCAACTCAATCAATCAATCACTTTCTTTAAAGCATGAACTTTTGAATTACATGTTGGTCTTTTAGCGATGCTTTTGTAAGCATAAAACTTCTTCAAATGATCTTTATTGAATGTATTGTTTAAATTTCTCCCCTCTGCATTTTCAAGGATATATGCATTTGGATGGGGTATAGTGATGACCTTATAGGGCCCTTCCCATTTTGGAGAGAGTTTATTTTTCTGATCTTGTAGTGAGAATTCGTTTCTTCTACATACCCTCTCCCCCACGAAAAACTGGTGAGATGAGACTCGCATGTTGTAGTATTATGTTGTTGCTAGGCGCATCTTGGCTTGTACCTGGTCTGATGCCCATCTTTTTTCGTCGGCCATATCTAATTCGTGTCGCCTTTGTTCATCATTAGTCGTTGATTCGAAAATTTTGACTCTTTGAGATGTTACCGCTATTTCACTTGGAGCAACAACTTCTGATCTATAGACAAGCCCGAAGGGTGTCTCCCCTGTCGCCGCCTTGGGTGTGGTTCGTAATGCCCAAAGATCATTTTTCAATTATTATGTTCATCCCCCCCCCCCCCCCCAGGGCGTTAACTCTTTTCTTTAATCCGTTTAGGATAGTCTTGTTTGTTGCTTAAAATTGTCCATTGGCTTGCGCATGTTTGACCGAGGCGTGTTTATGATAGATTTTTAGTTCCTCACATAACCATTTTAGTTCCTTTCCTACAAACTGCGGGTCATTGTCACTAACTAGGATACTAGGGATCCTATATCTGGAAATGACTCTTGACTTGAGGAATTTTAAGACGTGGAACTCTGTTGTGGATGTCAGTGCCTTTGCCTCGATCCACTTTGAAAAGTATTCGATGGCCACTATGATGTAGGAGTGTTGCTTTGATTTAGGTAGAGGTCCGACTAGGTCAATCCACCATTGTGTGAATGGCCACGCGACACTAATACTTGTAAGTTCTGAAGGGTGGCGCGCCAACTTTGGTCCATACCTCTGACAAGACTCGCATTTTAACACTATGTCGGTCGCCTCTTTGTTAATGGTGGGCCAATAGTAACCTTGGTTGAGGATTTTTCGAACGATAGATCTTGCACCCTCATGGAAGGCGGCGTATCCCTCGTGCACCTCCCTTAAGATAGTGTTTGTATCAGGTTGAGTGACGCACCAGAGGAAGGGTACTGAAATTCCCTTTTTGTAGAGCGCCCCATCGATTACTTTATAATTTGGCGCGACCCTTACGATTTGTCTCAGCTGAGCGTCATCTTCCAGTAATTGTCCTGATTCTAGGTAGGTGCGGATGGGGGTCGTCCAATCGATCACTTAGTCAATGTTCGCACATTCGTAGCCTGTCTTTTCTCTGATGCTTTCCACAAAGTGTACCTATAAAGGTGGCACCTGCCAAGCAAACTTTCTTAGGGCGTCCGCTTCTTGGTTTGCTTCATGTGGTATGGCTTCAATTTTGAAACTGTCAAACAATTCAACCAAGGCCTTTGCCTCTTTTAGGTACATCTTCATCTTCTCCTCCTTCGTAGCATACTCTCCTCTGACCTGGTTTACCACGAGTTGAGAGTCGCAGTAGACATGTAGTTGGGCAGCGCCTACTCTTTTCGCCAGTCTTAAACCGGTGATTAACGTTTCATATTCCGCTTCATTATTTGTGGCCTTGAATGTCGGCACTATTGCATAACGAATCGGGGTGTCGCCGTCTGGTGGGGTTAGGATGAGTCCCGCCCCGAGCCATCAATAGACGAAGACCCATCAATGTGTAGCTTCCATGGTTTTGCAGGTTCTTTTATTTCGGGCAGCGCCTTTGTCGACAGGTCGACTCAACAATGAAGTCGGCCAAGGCTTGACCCTTTATTGTCGTTCTTGGTGCGAAGTTGATTCGGAATTCACTGAGTTCGATTGACCATTATATCATCCGTCCTAAGGTGTCTGGCTTTTGCAGGAAGTGTTTTAAAGGTTGATTTGTTAAGATAGTGATCTCATGTTCATGAAAGTAAGGGCAGAGTTTCTTGGCTGAAACTGTCAACGCATAAAGATACTTCTCAACCTCGATATAATTCATTTTAGACTTTGTGAGAACCTCGGATACATAGTAGACTGAGACTTGGCCCTTTTCTAATTCCTTCACTAGGACATAGGTGACTGCTACAAGACTTTTGCTTATGTAAAGAAAAAGGGTGTCGCCTTTTGAGGGCTTTGCTAGTGGTGAGAGCGTCCTGAGGTGTTGATTAAGGTCTTGGAATGCCTTTTCACACTCAGCCGTCCACTCAAATTCTTGTTGGCGCGCAGGACCTAGAAGAAGGGTAGTAACTTTTCTCCGGATTTTGCCAGGAAACGGCTGAGTGTCGTCAGTCTTTCATTTAGGTGATGCACCTCCATGTGGTAGGTTGGACACTTCATCCCCTTGATTGCTTCGAATTTTTTTGGGTTTACCTCGATCCCTCTTTGGCTCACCATGTAGCCTAGATATTTTCTAGAGTGGACTCTGAAAGCACATTTCTTGGGGTTGAGGCGCACTTGATGAAGACGCATGCGCTCAAATTTCTTCCTCAGGTCCTCCACGTGGTCGACGCTCTTGACTGATTTTACAAGAATGTCTTCGACATAGGCTTCCATGGTATTGCCAATCATTCCTGCAAACAGCTTGTTGACCATCCTTTGATAGGTGTCGCACGCATTGATCAGCCCAAATGGCATGACCGTGTAGTGATAAATATCACCATCAACATAAAATATGGTGTGTTGCGCGTCATTCTCTGCCATTTCGATCTGGTTGTACCCAGAATATGCATCCATTAATCTTAGGAGCTCGTGGCCATATGTGGCATCGACTAGCTAATCGATGCGAGGCAAAGGATAAGAGTCTTTGAGACACGCCTTGTTGAGGTCCTTGAAGTCGATGCACATCCTCCATTTGCCATTATTTTTCCTAACCAAGACCGGATTTGCTACCCATGTCTGGAATCAGATTTCCTTTACAAAGTTAGCGTCGATCAATTTTCCTACCTCTTGATGGATGGCAACTAATTTATCTTCTCCTACGGCGCGCCTTTTTTGGGTGATCGACCTGATGCTCGGGTCGATATTGAGCTCATGGGCGATCACATCTCGACTTATCCCAGGCATATCACTTGGTTTCCAAGCGAACAATTCCTTGAATTCCATAAGGAGTATTGAGAGTGTCTCCGCCTCTCCTGATGGTAGCGCCGCTCCAATCTGGACAGTCTTTTCCGGTCTTTCGATCTGGACCTTTCTCGTTCCTTCAACTAGATGGGGGCGGCTCCTTTCTTCCCTAGGATCCTTTTCGATCTGAATACCGAGCGTTTATTTTTTTTCTTTAACACGTGACGGCGTGTCACATGTACATAACAGGTGCGCGTCGCAGGCTGATCACCTTTTACCACACCTATGTTGTGAGGAGTGGGGAACTTCAGCATCTGGTGATAGGTACTACGTATAGTGCACCATCCTGTGTGGGTTGAGCGTGGAACGCCCCAGTATCGCATTGTATGAGGCTGAGGCGTCCACCACAATGAAGGTGACATCGAATCTTTGAGACTTCTAGCCGTCCCCAATCTCTACGGGTAGGGTGATGGCCCCTACCGGGTATGTGGCGTTTGATGCAAATCCCATCAAAAGGAAGTTTACTTTCTTCAAGTCTTTTGTCGACTTTCCCATCTTTTGTAACGCCTCTAAGAAGAGAACATCGATGGAGCTCCCCGAGTCCACCAGCACTCTTTTTACCGTGTAGTCGTCAATGTTTATAGTGACGACCAGTGCATCTTCATGTGGGCATGTTACGTGCCTCATTTCGGATTCTGAGAAGGAAATGGTGACGTTGTCTTCCTCCCTGGAACATTTTCCTGCTTTTGCCGTTCCTGAAAGTTGTGCCGCGTACACCTCCCGAGCGGCGCTCGTCCCTCCTCCTCCTACATATCCTCCGCTGATCACATTTACATGTCCTTGTCTGCTCTTCGAGGATTCAAATCCCCTTTTTGGTAACGTCTGCCTCTCTCTTCGAGGGCTCCGACTCCTTTCTTGGTGTGCCACAAAGGTTTTAAGGTAGCCCTGCTGGACTAAATTTTATATATCCTTCTTCAGGGTATAGCAGTCATCCGTTCCATGGCCTTTACATCGGTGATAGCGGCAGTATTTACTCAAGTCGTTACCCAGGGCCACGCCATTCCTTTTTGGTGGAGGGAACATTGACAAGTCCTTCCTTTCCATCTCTGCCAGCACCACTGAGATGTCCCTGTTTAGAGGAGTGTACGATGAAGGGGTGGCGTTGTTCGTGCGACACCTTTACTGAATGATGCTCAGGCGTTTTACCTTCGTGGATTTCCTTTTTTGACTCCGTGGGATGCCTCCTCCCTCCCTGGGCTATTTCCAAATCGACGTAGGACTTTACACACACCGCTAAGTCTTCCACAGTGTTGACCGGGATGATGCTTAGGCTGTCGTATAAGGCCGATCCTCGTGGACCAAATGCCCTGACGAATGCTCTTATGGTCTCTCCTCCTGCGATGGCTTGGTCGCTTCCCGTTAATTCTTTGTTGAACCTGGTGTAGAAATCTCCAGGCTCTCCTCATTTATTTGTCTGAGGTGGTCTATCGTTACCACACTCTTCAGCAACTGTCTCCCCCCATGTATTGCACAATGATTTTTTTCTTCAAATCCACCCAAGACTTAATGGAAGCCTTGGGTAGTCTGAAGAACCAGTGTGAGGCGACCCCTCCTAGGGTGGCCGGGAAAAGTAAGGCAAAGTGGTTGTCGTCACTCGTCTGTCCCAAGAGTGAAGACTCATGTCTTTGTATGTGCTCTACCGGGTCACCTTCTCCTCTGTAATAATCGATTTGTTGGGTCTGCACGTGTTTGGGCACAGTCACAGCCAATATTTCGGGGGGAGTGGATGCGACGCCATATCTCGAATGATAGGCATGATCCCACTTTTTTGTTCTTTAACCTGTCGGATGACAAACTCTTTAATTTCCTCCATGGTCATTGTACCAGGAGGAGGAACCAATGTCGTTGTAGAAGGTGAGGCGGTGCTCATTGGAGTTTGGGAGCTCTGGGACGGCACCTTATGAGGGTGAAGTCGAGACGTTGCTTCCTCTGTTTGAGGGGAACCTTCTGTAAGGCTTTTCGGATGTTGCGTGCAATGATCTCGTCCAACGCTGCCATGAAGGCAGGTGTTAGGAGTGCTTCCGAGCCCGCATCTACCTGGGGCGGCGCCTTTCCTAAGGATGTCATTGCTGATACGGCTAGTTTGTGCACCTCCGGCTCTGCCACTGCCGCTGGTTGGGATGTGGGCGGTGCTGGGTACGTCGGTAGCTGGGAAGTCTGTCACTCTGGTTGTCGGGCCATTGGCGGTAAGTACGCCGAAGACCCTAGGTGTTGCTGGCTTCGACTTGGTTATTCTTGCTCTAGTGTTGGGCGGAGTCATGACTTATTTGCTCAAGGGTTTCCACATACGGCGTCTGATGTTGAATAGTGTTTATCGGTCGGGTTCTCTCCAGTGCTTTTTGACTTGGTTCTGTGCCGCTCCGTTAACCTACACAGAAGGAAAGCCCGGGTGTTCCCGTTGTTTCCCCTCTGACGATCAAGTTAGTCGAATGTTCGTTTATAGAATAAGTATGTAGCTCAAGTAGGTAATGTTACACTTAACCTTGTATGCAGATGTGGGTCGGGTCGGTTCACATGGAAGTATGCGGATTAATACCCAACAAAATTGACATCAAGAGGAGGGAATAAAAAGGTGCCCTAAGCGAAAGAACAGATATTTCAAGAAGAATATGGATGACTCGTCTTTTATCTCCTTACATTTATGATCCAATGTTGTGAAGACTTAACTTGCTAAATTGATTCTCATGCATGGATTACCTTTATCTGTCTTAATTTCGAATATAGTTAGAGCTATACGTGAATTATTCTACTAAATAATGAAGAATATTACTCCAAATACCTCAAAACTTATATTTTGATGATGTATTATATGATATAATGATGTAAAATATTTCAGATTGGAATGTTCACAAGAAAAGTTATACATTAAAGTTGCTATGATTGTTGAGTTGTTAGAGGGACTTGAACTGACAAAATTGTTGTTAAAGGGGACACTATTACACATGAGATGTGATGCACACAGAAGTAACTTAATTGTGAAGCAAGATTTACTGTGATAGATGATTCTAGTGATAAGAATCGTAAGAGTGTCTCTTTTTGAAGTTGTTTAACCAAGAATCTGCAGAAATTTGAGGACACAATGAAAGTTATGAAACAAACATCTCTTGATTGTAAGATTCCATGGACTTCTAGTTACTTGATGTTGAATACTGCTTTAATGTACAATGAATATGTATTTTTGGGGGCTGTTTCAAGATTTCGTTAAGGATAATTGATAAAGCAAAGTCTAAGTTGGATCGTTATACTTAAGTGAAGATGTATATCCAAAAAGGGATGATTTTGACATTTTTAGGGTGGTGGTGGTGGAGAATAGATAAAGTACATTACCTAACTTTGCATTTGATTGCTGGAGATATTTTTGCAATTCTTGTCTCTACAGTGGTGTCAGAATCAACTTTGTCTACAAGAGGGGGAGGTGGATACGTAAGCATTGTCGACAAAGATTATTGAAGAACTCATGGATAGTTGAAATTGGAGATGGATAGATAACAAGAAAGGTACAAACATTACTTTCTGTTGGTTCTTTTAGAGATGCAGTAACCGTCGATTTGGGATAAGTAAAATAATGTTACCTATTAATCACACTCTGAATCAATTAATTTGGAAACAGTCGCAAACCTTGCGTATGCTGCAATTTAGAAGGTAGTATTATCTGTATAGATATGCTCAACTAAAATAATATCAAGGGAAGCTAACGTATGAACAAACATATATAAATGCATAACATATTGGCTTTTGGGCTTTAACTTGTTGACACATTTCCTACTAAAACAACTGGAAAATTCTTTGAACGATTCAAATCAAAGCGACAGTAAAAAGACGAAAAGATGGATTGAATGGCAAGCATTTTCGTGTGTAAGTAGAGTGAGTAGGTGTCCTACTTCACAACTTTTAATCCTGGTACTTCATCTGAGACTTCTGGAAACCCGGCATATCAAAGGAGCCGGAGAACTTCTCAACATCAGCCTTGAGTTGTTCAATCTCTTTGTTGTTCACCAGACCCTTGTTGAAGTCCTTGAGGAGTTTCCCGTACTCCTTTTGGATGCTCAGTGTAATTGTCACCGCACGGTGGAGGAACTCTCCTATTTGCTCAAAGTCCTTCTCCAATAGACCTCTTGAGGTCATGGCAGGAGTACCTAACAACAAACGTATTCACATGTATTCTTAGACTGTTTTCTCAACTAATCGGCACCACCTTTTTTAATTTAAAAAAATATATATATATAAGAGGGGGGAAGAAATGAGGATCCTTACCAATTCTGACTCCTCCAGGAGCCAAGGCACTGCTGTCACCGAAAACAGCATTCTTGTTCACTGTAATGTTGGCGAGGTCACATAGTTTCTCAACCTTATTACCTACATTATATATATTATCAGCAAATGCCACCAAAACTTATATATATACTTCACACATACAAAGTCAAGAGTAATGATACCACATCGTTCATCTCTTACCAGTCAATCCAAGAGGACGGAGGTCCCACAAGACAAGGTGGTTCTCAGTTCCACCAGTAACAAGTTTGTAGCCCTTGCTCATGAGATAGTCACCAATAGCAACAGCATTCGCCTTCACTTGTTTAGCATAGGCCTTGAAGGCAGGGGTATTTGCCTGCTTCAGAGCAACTGCAAGAGCACCGATCTGGTGATTGTGAGGACCACCCTGAAGAGATGGGAAGACAGAAAAGTTGATCTTGTCCTCAAATTCATAAACTGCACCCTCGGGCTGACCCTTCTTAGGTGGCTTGGGGCCCTTCCTGTAGAAGATCATTCCAGCCCTAGGACCCCTCAAGCTCTTGTGAGTTGTTGTCGTCACAATGTCACAGAACTCAAATGGGTTTGCAGCTTCCTGCAACCAATACAATAACTTAGTTATCAACATCTGCAGAGGTTAAACTGCGCAATGAGAACATGCAACAAAGAATATTTATTATTACGTTATAAGGGAAAAATCCATCAAACTTAACATGCATCTTATAACACAACATTATTTGACATAATGCTTTTGGAAGCACTATTTAGAGTAGGTCGTGATCGTTGAAACTTAAGTAATAACAGCTTATATGATTTAACACAATCTGGTTGAGAAGGAAAAGAGGAGAGAATTTCATGAAGAACTAAGGCATCACAGTTTCTTGTACCAATTTCTATTGGTTCATAATTTATTCTCTTGGAGTTTAGATCTACTAGCTTGTATAATACATCAGTATCGCTTGATCCAAAACTAAGATGCGAACTATAGATTAAGATGTTTTGCACACTTTCTAGTTTCTCTATTTTTAGAATATTCATCCCATCCCATTCATTATGTGTCCACATCCCTTCCCTCCATACATCTTCAAATTATTAGGCTCTTATTCAATTAAGTTATACCAAGCCCAACCTTGGAGTAAGACTGGTGTTTCAGGACGATGAATACGAACTTGATCCACAACCAGGCACGGACTTATATAGGGATGAGGGGGGCAATTACCCCGTCAACTTTTGGCTTTACATAAATTTAGCCTTAAAAATGTATTTATTTTCATTTTAGCCCTTTAAATTCTTGCATTTACCCCCTCTTAATTTTTTTATTCATTATTTGCCCTTAGACTAAGTATTGTACCCACTGACCTAAATTCCTTGCTTCTCCCTGTCCACAACAAAGAAAGATTTTGAAGTAATACCACAGCATCCTATTATATCTCATTCCAAACTACTCATCCCTCCAAAGTATAAGTATTTGAGTCCAGATCTGTCTTGAATTCAGAAAGATGTTTGTTAAAAGAATCTCACTCAGATTAAAATAAGCATTGGACTCAGACATTTCAATCATGTTTCAACAACACATGCCCCAGATCCGAATTTCAAATATTTCCATTACAGAAGAACAGATCAAGTATTACCCGAATGCAGATCCAACTGACTAAGGTAATGCATTATAGCAGATATCAAGCTTTGTGCGAAAAACATGTATAAGTGGGATTATGATACCTGAGCAGCAACAAGGCCACTGATGTGAGCCATGTCACAGAGCAAGAGAGCACCACACTTGTCCGCAACACTCCTGAACTTGGCATAATCCCAGTCCCTAGGGTAAGCACTGCCACCGCAAATGATCAACTTTGGCCTGAAGTCCAAAGCCTTCTCCTCCAACTTTTCGTAATCAAGGTACCCAGTGGTTGAGTTCACCTTGTAAGGCAAGCTCTCAAAGTAAATCGAGGTGGCGGAAATCTTTTTTCCAGCAGCTGTGTAGTACCCGTGCGTCAAGTGACCACCTGATGGAAGATCCAGACCCATGATCCTATCATGCGGCTGCAGCACCGCCGTGTAGGCAGCAAAGTTGGCCGGAGATCCAGAGTAGGGCTGCACATTGACACCCCATTTCGTGGCGTCCAAGTGAAAGGCCTGTTCCGGTATATCATGGATTCAAGAAATGTTATGATAAATCATTCGATTTGGAAAGATACTATGCTTTGATAAACTCTGCTTCGCACGCACAATTTACGTAAAATAAAATTTGGATATAGTAACTACCAGTACATAAATCTACCATCTACCGATCTGCCACAAGAGATTGAAGAAACAATAGCATGTTCCATGAATTGATCTATGCCTTCACACATCGGAAGTGCATAAGCATAGATCTAGTCGTTCGATTCAATTTAAATGAAATGATATTGATGTATTCACGGAAATTAGACAATGTTCTCAGATAAAAGTAGAAATGGATCCAATCAACAAATGTGCCATCGAGCACTTCAAGTACCTGGAGGGCACGAGATTGGCAGAGGTTCTCGATCTGGTCAATGTACTCGTTGCCGCCGTAATAGCGGTTTCCTGGTATACCCTCAGAATACTTGTTGGTGAGGGCGCTGCCGAGTGCCTCGATGACGGCAAAAGAGGTGAAGTTCTCGGAGGCGATGAGTTCGATTCCCCGACTCTGCCTCCGCTTCTCCTTCTCAATGAGATCGTGGATCTCAGGATCCACCGCCTCAAGGGAGGTGTTACCCCATACAGAAACTGGATCCATTGGCGTCCCTAGAAAACAGAAATGGAGCTGAGAAGGAAGAAGAAGTGAAGCAGGAGCGAGGTTGGTGTTTGTGATGGTGGAGATCTGTGGCTTAAATGGTTTGTCTACCCATGTCAAAGTACTATTTTGTCCCTTGAGGAATTTCTGGTTTCATTTTCAGGATGTTTTTTAGTTCTTTTAATTCCCAATAATAATAATATGAACAAGGGTTAATTATTTTTTAAAAAACTTTGAGAAAAAATTAAATAGTAAACCGAATTTATTTTTTGACAAACAGCAAACTAAACTTTTGAAATTGACCAATCAACAAATCTACCTCTAATAACGGCTATGTTTGAAAGAATTTTTCAATATTTGAGAGAGTTATTAAATCGTAATACTTTTTACTTAGAATACTTTAACTAATAATAACTTAATAATTTTATCAAATACTGAAAAATATGTTCAAATATAATGAAAATTTGAGGTAACTTTATTAATTGATCAATTCCAAAAGTTTGATTTATTTTTGTAAAATAATAAAATTCAATTTGATGTTCGATGTTTCAAAACGTTCGATTTGTTTGTTTTGTAATTAATCGTATTAATAATAATAAGTGGGGTTGGTGAGATGAGGTGATTTTTTATTTTTTTTTTGGCCATCGTGAGATCAGGTAGTAAGGTTTGAATAATCTGAATTCTGTAGGCAGTTGGCAGAAGGGGTTGGTGCCTTGGTGGTTGGTGTAAACTTTTTAGTGCCATTTTCTCCACTGAATTAATTGTTATTATTATATTAAAAAAAATGGTTTAGGATAGTAAGAGAAAATTTAATCGATTTTTTTCAAAAAGTAAATATATAATTAAAAACAATTGAAAAAATAAGTATTAAAAAAATATTTAAGGAAGTAGCAATACGTGTTATTCCCAAGTCCAGGTTGTAAAACAACACGCCACCATGAGTGGCATATTTAGCTTAGGAATTTTTTTTTCAACAACACAATATTTGATTAAGAATTAAATTATCTATTTATTAAAAAAAATAGAGAGTAACTAGATATTTTAATTGAGATTTAAATTATGTAAAAAAATATTAATTTTGGGTTTACGAATTAACCATACGTTCTGCCTTAAGTTGAGATATAAAAATTGAACTTAAAAAATATAACTCAGACTATGTAAGTCCAAACTCAACACCCTTAACGACATTTATAGCGAAATTCAATTATTTAAATACTCTAATTATTTTGGATTTTTTTTATTAGATATTATCTAATTAAATTTTTAACTTAATATCATTTGTCCTATAATTTGACCGAAATGACAAAATGAATTAGGTTAAAAATTTAATTATATAGTTATTCAAAAAAATTACAATGCGTAGAGAATTTATTTACGACATAAATTACGTTAACTAGACGTTGAGTTCTCTCCATCAGTTGTCGTTTCCTTCTTCCATTCAGTCGCGCTGCACTTCCGTTCGGCCAAGATTCAACAGGCGAAGAACATCTTCAAGTATGCTTCACCGTTTTATTCGTTGATTGTTGTAGGTCTGTTGTTTGTAGCCTATGTTCTTCGACTATTTATGTCGTTTGTTCTTCTATTGTGGTTCGATTCTTGTAGGAATTTGTTTTTTTGGTGGGTTTGCTGTAATTAGGTTCGATTGTGGTAGGAATTTGATTTTTTTAGTAGGAATTAGGTTTATCATGAACCCAGAATCAATTCTGGGTTCGTGATACATAGGTAGATGTTGCACAAGTTAAACCTGTTTTTTGTAGAATTCGAGTAGAATTTCGTGATTAAACTTGTTTCTTGTTAGTTCGTGTAAGAAAAATCAATTTTGATGGGTTGTTGATACATAGATAGATGGTGTACAAGTCATCATCATTCATTCAAGAATAAAAAAAACTGGTTTGTTCACTCTCAAATGAAGTGGAGCCAAAGTGGAATTGTTACCTCCTCCACTGCATATTCGTTTTTACTTTTGAGTTACTCTATTTGGAATTGCTCTGTTGGATACTCTAAATGAAATGCAAGTGGCTTCAAAGTTAGAACTTCATGATGAGTTGATAAATATGATTGTTTCTTTGCGTTGCAGTTGTTGGCTTTGGCAAGAAGAGGGAACCCAACTCTTCAGAGAAGTAATCTGGTATCAGTGAAGCAGATGGTATGAGCCACTGAAGAGGTTTTGACAATTTGTTAGAGTTGTTGGTTTTGTTGTTCTGTAGATGGTATGAACTTCAGTCATCTGTATTGTGTTGTTATGTATTGCTTGTACAATCAATTGTGCTTTTCTGTTCTGTATTTGATTCGAAGTCATGTTGTTGCAGTATGATTGTACATACGATGATCCATTCGAAGTCATATTGATTAAAGAACGATGATGTTTTGTGTTTGATTCGAAGTCATATTTACTAAAAAAGTCTAGGGATTGTCTTTTAAAATTAATTAAATTAAATAATTAAATATTTTTTTTAATTATTAGTTAATTATATTTACGTTTTTATTGTTATTAATTTTTAAAATTAATAAATACAAATTATATGTATTATATACTATACACATACAAGGAGGGGTAAATATATCATGTTACCACATTCCACTTCCTTTTCATATACAATTCCACCAAAAAAATAACAGAATTCCTTATTCCATTCCATTCCACTAAAGAAACAACTTCATATTATTATCTCCTATTCCTTATTCCCTATTCCGTATTCCTTCTTCTGAATTCTGTGAAAGAAACACATTGTAAGTGAATTGTTGAAAAATAGAATTTACGTTTAAAGATTCCGTCTTTGTACAAGAATTGACCAACCATATTTATGAAAAGTTTGTAGCAAAAATTGTTTTTTGTTATTTTTTTTTGGGAAAACCTAAAAATGTCCAACATGTTTACACAAAATTTTAATTGCACCGACATATTTTTTTGTGTGATGGTTAATGGTTCAGTATGTTTTAAAATGATGGTAATTGGTATTTCCGTTAATTCTCTGTTAAAAAATTTCGTTAAATATTTACAAAACTAACCTAATATTTTTCTGAATGTTACAACTAAACCTTACAAATTTACACTATTGTTACAAACAAGTCCTGACTCGATTCGAGTCACACAGTAACACCCCAAGCACGCGTGACTGTCCTTACTAGCCCAACATAGCATGACTGAACTCGTTGTCCTCACTTGGGCTCCGAAAGGTAGGAATTAATATTGAACATGAGTAGTACATTTCTGTTTATATGAGTTCCAAATCACTTCTTTCTATCCAATGTGGGACATAGTATCACAATCTACCCCCTTAAAGCGTGTGACATCCTCGTCTAGAAACTTTGCTCCCGTTAGGTGACTCGGTCTTGAAAATCCTATACTTTTCAGATACCCTTCTGTGCTTGACCAACTATTTTCTCTCGTTGGCATGTGCCTTCAACCTTGCAAGCTCGATCATGGTCCCGAATCGGTTCTGATACCACTTGTAACACCCCAAGCACGAGTGACTGTCCTCATTAGCTCAACCCAGCCTGACTGAGCGTGTTGGCCCAACCTTGGGGACCTGGTCTGGGCTTCGATCTAGACCAGGGAACCCCTTATTGGAGCTCAATTGGAGCCCCAATCAGTTTGAAACGAACCTGGTCCAGAACGATTGGGTCTTCAATTCAGCCTAAGTCGAAGGTCCACTGGTCTTGGTTCAAGCCTAGACCAGGTCCCAAAGGTTGGGCGGCTTGGTCTGGGTTCAGACTCAGACTAGGGGACACCCGATTGTATCTTAACTGGAGCCTCAATCAGTATGATCCAGGATTGGTCCAGACCAATTGGGTCTCCAATTGAGCCCCAATCGGGGGCACCTGATTTGAGTCCAAGCTCAAACCACGTCTCCTACCTTGGACGAGTTTATCTTGGTTCAGACACAAGCCAAAGAACCCCCGGTGTGGCTCGAATTGAATCGGGACTTGTTTGTTTAGTTATAATGTTTAGAAAAGAATTGGGTTAAATTTGTAAATATGAAAAATATTTAACGAAAAGTTTAATAAAGAATTGACGGAAGTACCAAGTACCATAATTTTCAAACATGTTGGATCATTCAAAACACTTTTGGTTTGAAAAATCTATAAACATATTAAATCATTTTCAGATTTTTTTCACTAATATAGTTTTGTTTAAATTGTATGATCAGTCCAACAACTATACCAATTCTATGTATTATTATATATCTAATAGCATGGAATGGGATGACAGCATGTACAAGGGATGATGAAGTCATCAACCAAGCGGACAACAGAAAAATTGATTTTAGCTTTTGCGTAGCTGCGGTCGGGGGAATCTAGTCTAGAACAAAATGAAACACCATAAAATGATTTCGAACTACACATTTATACAGATAACTCAGATTATAAAAAACAATTACTTATAAATAAGATTAATAATTCTAATATGATTAAATAAACACAACTAGTTTAATCATAATATTATATTACTGATATTAAACTACATTTTAGGAATTTGTTATTTCTAAAATAAATTTTCTGTCAACTTGGATAGGTTTTGGATAATTTGGTAGGGGTGTCATGAGTCGTGTCAACCGCAGGTCGTGTCAGGAATCGTCTGAGCCTAACATGACCCGTGTATTTGTATGAGACAATTATCGTAACTCAAACTTGGACCATCAGTAATAGTACTAAACATAGGCCAGACTAACTCGTCGACCTCCTTGACCCGCGGGCCGGACTGACATATAGTTGTAACACAAACATATAGTCTTTCTTTCTGCTCCCTCACACACTAAGCAAGTAGTAAGCAAGAGCAAGCAGTAATTAAGTAAGAGCGAACCCTAAGAACATGGAGTAACAAGCAAGTAGCCGAAACAAGCAGAAACCGGGTAGAGTTCAACAACATTTTTCTTATAGTATTATCCTTAGAAGTCCAAACTTATGTAGAGTTCAAAACATTATGGCAAGAGATTACATAGATCAACCAACAACATCGATCAAGTGAATAAAATGGGTGTACCTGGGTAGCAAGCTGCTTCCTCGGAGCCTTGCCTCATGTAGACTTATGAGCAGTTTGCTTGGTACAAGGCATATGCCATTACATGCATCCATTAGAAATCAGAGAAATTTTTCTAAAACCTAAAAAATGCTATTCGAATGGATTCCCTGCCTCAACGATTCCTACTACATAGAGGTAAAACGAATTTTAAGATTAATCATCTATAGAGACCTTATAGTGGTCGGACATGTATTATTAAAGACATCATAACCTAACAACAAGAAAAAAAGATTCGATCCGAAAAATTGCGGAAGATAATCACCTAACCAGCGAGTTTAAAATAAGATAAAAGTATGAAAAAAAATGTAACATGTTTGCCCAAAGTGGTAAAAGCGGCACAATGTTTGTTTTTGATGCAATATGTTTGGTGTTGTTGATTTTTGATGAAGTCCGTTTGTGTCCGTTAAAAATTTATGTTAACACCGCACATGTCTTGCACGTGACCTCCATTTGCTATGAAATTTCTCAAATGCCCTGTCTTCTTCATATATGCATTCATTCCCTGCTTGTTCTTCATTCATGCATTTGCACAAATGGTATTCTTTCTGCTTCTCTCAACGGCGTTGTTGTTGTTTCTGTGGAGAGTCCTCTGCTATAAGAACGACTTCAGGTACATGGTAAACAAGTGGAGATTTCTGGAAGACTCCTTCCACGTGCATCAGATCTTCAAGGTCCCTGAATTCAACCAATCCGTGCAAGGGAATCTCCTCTACTGTAAAGTATCTGTCTACCTTAACGCTCTTCCTTCGTCTCGATCCTAACCAGACCGTGAACGATTTCTTCCTCGGAGCGCGAGTTTCGTGGTTGAACGACCATAGATCATACAACAGAACGTTCGTACTGAAGATCAGGAAGGTCGACAAGAGGAGAATTCTCCAGCCATACCTCCAGCACATCCACGCCGTCTCCGACGAGATTGATTAGAAGAAGCGTGAGCTGAAACTCCATATGAACTCGGAGTACCCTTCGATCAGGATATCGAGATGGAGATTAGTCCATCTCAGGCACGCTTCAACCTTCTATACAATCGTCATGGAAGCTGATCTCAAAAGCAAGGTGAAGTCCGATCTCGAATCGTTCCTCAAATCGAAGCAATACTATCACAGATTAGGTAGAGTCTGGAAGCGGAGTTTCCTTCTGTACGGTCCATCGGGAACTGGGAAATCCAGCTTCGTGGCCGCTATGGAAAATTTCCTCTCCTACGACGTCTACAACATGGACGGAATCGTAAGCTCGTGCTGCGCGGAGGAGAGAGTGATGGTTTTCACGATGAACTCCAAGGAACATCTCGATCTGGCGATTCTGAGACCAGGTAGAATCGACGTCCACATCCATTTCCCGCTCTGCGACTTCAATTCCTTTAAGAGATTAGCGAACAACTGCTTGGGATTGACGGAGCACAGTTTCGGGAGGGAATGATTGCATCGATGATGGGGTTTTGGGGAATATACATCGGTTCAGTTTAGGGTGGATAAAGAGGTTGCAAGGATAAAGGGAACGGGTTCAGATATTGGAGGGATAACAGTTCGAGGGTAGTTTCGGTATTTTCAATTTTTGTTGTTTTAACATTCAAAAAATCAAGCACGTGCCCAATTTAAACGGGTAAATTAACAGAAAAATAAACATTTTTTTCAAAAACCAACAGAATGAAACATAATACATCAAAAACCCGCGATCCAAAACAAGTTACATCAGTTACCAATTTTGTCAAACATGTTACATCTTTTTCATAGTTTTCCCTTAAAATAACGAGTACATTTCCTTATATAATTATCAAATAAAGTATATTAACGTAAAAAATTCATGATATGTTTAGGAGAGATACGCCACATTATATACATACCATGATTATACACGATAATATAATATATGAATTGTCGATTCTAAATGGATTTCGTTCTTTGTATGTATGTATGTATGTAAGTATTCCATAAGATCATTACTCTTAATTTTGAATTAGAAAAGATGAAGATTCAACTTGTTTTAACAAAAATTTATATAAAGAGATCACTCATTTGATCATTTCTAAACATAATAAATTTTAAATAAAATTAATATATCCTTTAAACTATATCATTTTTTTTAATTCTAAATAGTTGGATAAAACTAGAAAAATTATATAAGAACTCTAAAATCTGGAATTTATTTTATATATAGAAAATTATTTTATAAAAAGGAAAGTTATTTAAAAGAAAGATTCCAAGAGTTCAACATCCCCTAAAGTTTACTCCATTTTTAATTTTTTCCCTTAAAATTTTAAATTTTCATCCAAATGTTTGGACCAAATAAAAATTACCCCATTTCCATCCAATTGCCGTTTACTTGTGACGATTATGTGATCATGTAACTTTTTAATATTCTTAAATGACTAAAGCATCATCCATTAAGTTCGGCTGGTTGTTCTTGAAGATGTCCAGAAACATTAAGTATACCCCTCAATGTATGGCATTTGTTGAATACTCCTCGTGAAGTATGTAATTGTACACAACATATTAACTTTCTTCATGCCATTTTAACTGCACTAAAATTCAAAGCTACATATCTTATTATGATTGTCAACTTAGAACTTGAATAAATTAACATCGCCATGCATGTCGTTCTTGCCATGAAAGCTTTTCTCCCCAAACATGGTGTCATTCATGAATTGTGAGATAAGAAACTACAGAAGAAAAAATCTTGAGTGATTAAATTAGAGAAGGATAGACTAGGCACATGAAAATCAATAAAGAAATCATTAACAAAGATTTGGTCTACCACTGTAATTAACTGGAAAATTCCTATCATTGTCATCAAGTCTACAATACATTGGAAGAAATTCATAACTGGAAATGTTAAAATGTTTTTCAATCTTGAATCAAGAACACTAGTAACCCCGACATATACAAAGAATGTTGAATTCAGATTCTGAGACCACTTTCGTAGCTTCAATTAGGAATTCGTGAGGGAAGTATATACCCACATGAACAATGAATGTAGACAACACCATTATTAAAAGAAGATCGTCACGATCCACCATGTACAAAAGTGTTACACTCCAAGGTATTTGGGAGTGCAGTAGGGGACAAATCTGTTTGGGGATCGGTGGGTAGCTACAGAATGTCGGGAAACCGACATGAGGGAGATGAGAGAAGAATTGTAGAGAGAGAAAGGATGTTTTATTTCATGCATAATCGTTGTATCCCTACACCAGTTCTACTTATATGAATCGGTTCGGCACAACATGCCTATCTACCCGACCCTACTCACATAATTCATTCTATTACAAACCGACTCGTAACATCACATCCTCCCATAAATGACCTTTTCCTCAAGGTCGACATCTGGGTATTTGCGTTTGAGATCATCGAGGAACTCCCATGTAGCTTTGTCTTAGTCGAACATGAACCATTGTATTAACACATTTGTGGTTGCCTTGTTACCTCTGCGAACCCTCTTTCAAGATAGGAAGAACTGTGGAATATCACTCGCGTGCCTCCTGAATTCGCCCGGAAGAGCCACCGGGTGTTGTAGGTCACCCCGAGCTAGCTTCAGCAGCGAAACGTGGATCGTCGGGTGGATTAACACCGTCTACAAAAGGTCAAGTTTGTAGGCCACACGACCTAATTTTCCAGCACCTTGAAGGACTTGAAGTACCTCGGTTGTAGCTTCTGTTTGCCCTGCTTCCGCATGAAGTGTTGGCCGTAAGGATGGATCTTGACGTATACCTAGTCGTTTGCTTCAAAGATTCAGTCTAACCTCTTCCTGTTGACTACCTGACACATCCTGTTTTGTACCCTCTGCAGGTGAAACTTCAACATGTTTATTGACTCCTCTCGGTCCCTCAACAACAAGTACACCTCTTTATTCTTAGAGCCCATTGGGAGATACATCACACGCAATGGAGGAGCAAACCCATATAATGCTTCGAAAGGTGACATATTGATGGTGGAATGGAACGACGTGTTATACCACCATTCCGCAAGGGGTAGACATTTCGCCCACGAAGAAGGTCGTTCAACCATCATACACCGTAGGTAAGTCTCTAGCCAGCGGTTCACCACTTTGGTTTGCCCATTCGTTTGCGGATGATACATGGATGATGTGCATGTGGAGACTCCCAACTGCTTGAATAACTCCTTCCAAAACTCACTCACGAACATCAGATCTCTATCACTTGCTCTGTTGCTTGGGAGCCCGTGCAGCCAGTAAACGTTGTCAATGATAACCTGAGTCACGGTTGCAACCGAGTACGGATGACTAATCGCCATGAAGTGGTTGGATTTGGTTAGCTGATCCACCAATACGAATATGACATCCATCCCCTTTGAGCTCGGCAAACTGGATATAAAATCCATGGTGATGTTAGTGAAGATCCCCTCTGGTGTGCTGAGAGGTTGGAGTAGCCCTGAGGTGGCTGACCAATCATACTTATGTCGCTGATAGACGTCGCAGCACCTTACAAACTCTCGGACGTACTTCTTGAGGACCCTCCAATACACTAAGAAACTGATCTTCTGGAATGTTACCACAACCCCTGAATGGCCTCCTACAGAAGATGCATGAAACAACACGATGATGTCATTTTGAAGCCCTTTGTTTGCGATAACCACCAACTTTCCTTTTCGTCAGAGCAACCCATCCTTCCACGTGAACCTGGGTGATCCCTCCCCCTGTTCCAGACGTTGGTTCAACTCGACATAATCTAGATTCGATACCCAAGTACTCTTGATTAAATCCAACAACTTGTAAGAGATGGAAGACAAGGTTTCCGTGAGGAGTTCGGCCCCGTGTACTCTAGAGAGTGCATCCGCGACTACATTATCAACCCCCTTCTTGTAAGCTATCTCGTAGTTGTACCCAAACAAATTTGGCAACCATGTGTGCTGCAGGGGTGCCGACAGCTTCTGCTCCAACATTAATTTGAGGCTTCGGTGGTCGATCTTACTAATGAAGCGATGCTTGATCTTTTTAATTGCCACAAGTATCGCTAGGAGATCATTCTCATAAGGCGAGAGTAGTTGTTGCTGTGCCGATAACCCCTTGTTCATGTAAGACACCAGATGACCATGTTGCATGAGCACCGTATCTATCCCAATGTTCGATGCGTCTGTTTCTATTGTGAAGGTCTCGCTCATGTCGGGTAGGGATAGGACCGGGGCTGTCATCATTACTGTCTTGAGGTTCTCAAAATCCTTACTAGCCTCCGCTCCCCATTGGATCACATCCTTGCGAAACAGCTCGGTCAGGGGTTTGTTGAGTGTCTCATACCCTTTAATGAACTTCTGGTAGTAACCCGTGAGTCCTAGGAATCCTCACAATTGTTTGGTGTTTTGTGTCTGCGACCATTTTCTAATCGTGACAATTTTCGTCAGGTACGTGGATACCCTGAAACATGCCACCACATGCCCTAGATAGTCCACTTGTGATCCACTGAAACTGCAGTAGCTGAATTTCGCAGCAGCTCCAACATAACCTTGAGGTGCTCTAGATGTTGCGCCAAATCCTTGCTATATACAAGGATGTCGCCGAAGAACACGAGCACAAACTTCTGCAATCGCTCCTTAAAAACTGCATTCATAAGGCCCTGGAAGGTGGCTGGCGCATTGGTTAAGCCGAACGACATGACCAAAAACTTGTAACGGCCCTCGTGAGTTCGAAAGGTGGTCTTGTAAGTGCCAGTCGCTACCATTCTAATTTGGTGATATATAGACCAGAGGTCTATCTTCGAAAAGATCGTCACCCTATGTAATTCGTCAAGAAGTTCATCCACTAAAGGAATGGGAAACTTGTCCTTTAGAGTCGCGTTTTTCAGTCGTTGACAGTCCACACACAACCACCATGATCAGTCTTTCTTTTTCACTAAGACTACTGGAGATGAGCAGGGAATTGAGCTCGATTGTATATTACCGCTTTTCAGCATCTCTATAATCATCTTATCAAACACATCCTTTTGGAGAGTCAGGTATTGGTAAGGTCGGAGGCTTATCCGCTTGGTCCCGTCCTTGAGGTGTATGCGGTGATCTACTCTCTTCGGTGGTTGCAGCCCTCGTGGCTCTTTAAAGACATCTTCATAGTTGTTTAGTAGCTCCAGCACCTCCACTGGTGTGTTCTTCTCTTATGTGACATGAGCCAAAAATATACTCTTATGGCCCTCTGAAATCGAACCCACGACAATGATGCATAGTTGGACTAAGGCGATGTCATCCAGCTTTGACATCGTCTTAGTCAACTTGTCTAAGTTGCTTATCCACACCGAGTTGCTCGTGTCAGAACTTCATGGTTAGAGTTCGGAAATTCCATAGAATGTCCTCCAAGGTCGCCAACCACTACACTACGATAACCATGTGGTAGTTCTCCAACGGAATCAAGTAAACGCTTGCCTTGAAGTGGTGGCCCTACATACTCCACCGAAATTCTATGCACCTTCAATCCCAACTCATTTCGTCCAAGAAATTATGGGTGCTCCCTGAATCAATGAGCAACTACAGCGTGCGGTTGTTGGCTTGTCCTTCAACTTTCATGGTCAAGCAACTTGCCAGGCCAGAGATCATGTGCAATGACAACTTCGGTAGCTCCTCCTATTGGTTCAGTTTCTATGTCAGTATTCAAATCCGATTCCTGTTGATCTTCCACGTCTTCCCCAATCTCTATCATGAACAACTGTTTACCATGGCATATGTGCCCCGCGACATACTTCTCTGGGCATCAGTAGCACATCCCCTTGGCGTGTCGCATCTCCATCTTTCGACTAGTTGTCACCCTTGAACTCCGACCTTCTGTCCTGGATCTGGCATTCCCAACATTATTTGACCTATGTGTAGCATTTATAGGGGAAGCTTTCCTAGGTATAGTATGAGCATAAACAACATTCCTTGAGCTAGCAACGACATTCAGAGCTTTCGTACCAAACTGAGGGTTACCCTTCCTGCTGGTGCATTGCGGCGTGAGCACCATGTCATGGACCTTAGCCATGTCATGGTGCTCATGCCGCAATGCACCAGCAGATCTGGCCTTGAAACTGGTGCTCCAAACCTCCTATGAATTAACTGATAGACGTCTTCTCTAAGACCTTTTCCACGAGCTGCCATCGGTGAAGGAGCCCATCAAACTGCCACTAGTAGTCTGCCAGTGAACCCTTTTGTCTGAGGTTCCTCATCTCCAACATAGGGTCTCCATACAACTCGTCCCCAAAGCGATCCTTCAAACCTTCGACATACCCCGACAAAGTGACAGGGTTTCCTTCGGCTGACTGTATCCTTATGTAACCTTGGTGCAATTATAGGGCTTCTCCATCTAGGTGTATGACGACCACCTTGAGTTTTAATTCCTCCAGAGTTTCGTCGACCTTGAAGTAGTGCTCACATTGGTAAAGCCAACTTGCCATGTATACTCCCAAGAAATGGGGAAAGTCTAACCTCCTTATACGGTATAGGTGTCGATTCTTGCGACCCTTTGTAGTGGTTTCTCGCTCTTCGGTCATGGAGCCTTGAGTAGTCAGAAGTGTGGTCGTGGGTGATGTCATGGGACCTTGGTTGGGTATTGGGCTCGCACGTGAAACGCTTGAGCCAGATCCCAAGATTCCAGCTACGCTGTGTGTGGCTTCAGGATGTTGTGATGCCATGAAAGCTATCAACATCTTAAGCTCAGCAAAGTTTGGTCGTACCTCATCAAAGGATGCCCGAGTGTGGTCCTCAAAGGCGACCGACCTTTCTTTGGCAGTGGCCATGCGTCCCACTAGCTCGGTTAGCACCTAGTGGTGTTCGGTGATATATGCCGGAGGATTGTTGGTCCACTCGTGCATCTCTATGGGCTTTTATATGTGCCGGAGGATTGTTGGTCGTTGACATGGTGGCGTGCGGTGGTAGGTGGTGGTGACTTATGAGTGCTACACTCCAAGGTATTTGGGAGTGCAGTAGGGGGACAAATCCGTTTGGGGATCAGTGGGTAGCTGCAGAATGTGGGTAGAGAGAGAAAGGGTTTGTTATTTCATGCATAATTGTTGTTTCCCTACATCAGTTCTACTTATATGAATCAATTCAGTACAACATGCCTATCTACCCAACCCTACTCGCATAGTTTGTTCTTATTACAAACTGACTCGCAATAAAATGAAAAGGAAGGATGCATTGAGCTGAATGAAACCCTACCCCAAGATTCCAGTTAAAAAGTTTACAAAATTAAGAATCAACCATAACACTTGTACAGTTTGTTCTTCTTGAATGGGATCGCAGTCAACGATGCAAAGCCGCAGTCTCTCTCAAAGTTAGTCGGCACATTGGGACCTCAGAGTTGTATCACTGCCCTATCATACACCATTGCTTCTTACTCAGACATTTTGTAGGTTCCCAGCCACTGGCTCACCCGCCCATCCCTGATCTCCGCCACCCACCGCCCGACGAACGCTGCCTCACCCCTGGTAATGCTTAGAGTCGCAACTCTTGGCCGATGTTGACTCCTGCTCTAACGAGAGCTTGGCGGGCTCAATCCTGATCTCGTTGATGTACCTCTTGACCCTGCGGTCAAGGTCGAGGACGACCTATCAAACCCACACCCATGGAAGGGATGGTAATTTCGTCACTTACAACTGTTAAAACAGCATGTGCCACGCACATGGGGACCAATATGTCACGAATAAACGACAAATAGACATAAATGGTGTATTTTTTATTCGGTACAAACGTTAGGACAAAAATTTTAAACTTAAAATTTTAAGGGGGAAACGTATTTTCTCTTATTTTAAGTATGCTTCTCTAATAATATGTACATTTGATCTTTATTCACATGTCGAGGGTATCTGCTTGGCATTTTACCCATCCATCTCCTCCTATAAATATCATATATGTTATGGGTCGATCGTTAGTAGGTTATTCCAGTTACCATTTGCGTTTGGACCATGTAATTAGGACTGACACTTACTATATGTAAGGAAAATGTCAATTGGTCAATAACATGAGAATTATTCGACAAAAAACGTTCTCTCTCTACATTTCTCTCTCTCTAGTTCCCTATTATTCTGTCACCTTTCCATTAGAGTTCTCATAGGGATCCTAACATTTGGTATCATAGCAGTGATGTCCCGTTTATCACCACCTCATCTCTCTCATCCATGGCGGCGGAAACTGGAGCGCAAAAGTCATTGAAGGAGCATGGCAAGGCTCAGTCGGAGCTGAAACTGACAATAGATAAATTTGTGGGCATTAGCAAACGATACTCATTGTGTTTTGAGGAGCTACAACCATCGATACTGGTCCTATGTGAAATTATGACAGATTCCAGCATCCTAGGAGACGGGTCTAGCATCATGCGACATCAGACCAAGGGGGACAATGCGCCCGCGTAGGATCGTGGTAAGGCCCCTGCTATTGTCTGGAGCAATGCAAAAGATGAAAATACCAGAGAACGGCCACCCAGACAACCCATAGAAGATTGCACCACCAAGGAGCATCCTGATCGTTTCGGCGAGGAAGAAAGACAATCGTTCTAGCTCGGTAGAATTGACTTTTCGAGGTTCTCCGACATCAAAGTGGAGAGTTGGATTTACCATTGCGACCATTACACTGCTAAAATTTTTACTTTTGCCAAAAAAATGTTTTCGTCAACGAAAGTAAACATTTCATCGGTAAATAGTACAAATTTCGTTGGCGAAAGTGTAGGGACAAAATATATCACACATATTTCGTCGCTAAAAAGAATTTATTTACCGACATAACTTTTGTCGGGAAAAATATATTTTTCGTCAACAACTTACTTTTTTGGCTACAAGATTGGTTTGGTCAGCAAAGCCAAATTCGTCGACAAAGAAAATTTTACCGACGAAAGACGAATTCGTCGGTAACGATATTTTTACCGACGAAAACTGTTTCGTCGGTAGATACCTTTTTGCCGACAAAACCTTTTTGGTCGTTACACATGTTATGCCGACGAATAATACAGTCGGTAAAAATGCTCATTTTTCATAAAACAAAAAATAAAATAAAATAACAAATTTACAAATAGAAGAACAATGAATTTAATTTGAATTTAAAAGAACTCATTTTTTCAACTATGATGACAATCTTCAATTGACAACTCCAAACCTTTACATATATGGTGCACAATAATTTAAACACAAAACAACTACAAATAACAAGAAGCAACTGCTGAACTTAAACTAAATATAATGTATATTCAAGCCAACATTAGGGGAACAATGCACAACGAGGAGAAGATTAATACACGATTAGACACCGTTTTTATCGAGCAAGAAATTCAACGATTTGATGTTCCATGTGGGATTCTGGCAGCCCTATACTCTTCATGAATCCAGGCTAACCCTCAAACTGCTCCAAGGACTAGGTTGATATGGGTGGTCCAGTCAAACCGCTCCAAGGAATTGCCATGTGCCGAACCACAGGAAAATGTTAATATAGCTAGAAAAATTGGCTCCTCAAATTTTCTCTATCGAACACAAACATTAATGTGGTTTTGTAAATTATGAACACTGATTACTACTTGGCTTTTTATCAGTCAATTTTGTTTGACACTAACCTGGAATTTCCTTCAGAACTCGTGCATCTTAGATAACATTTTCCGTCCTCATATAAATAGAGTAGTGTCCTACAAAAAGAAAACAAAGATCAGAGGAAACAGTAGGTGTATAACCTTTTTCTCCAACCAAACTGAAACCAAGCGGCAAATGGAGCAACAGTTTTCACAACTTGAGCTATGAATGATAATCACAGAGAAGACGATAGGAGTCATTAGGAGGACACTGATATTGGAGGAGAATGAATTATTTTGAAATATAATCTATCCGAAAAAAGCTTTCATAATTCTATTTTTATACAACACACACACAAAAAAAAGATAGAGAAACCTGCATGGATTGAGGGGGTTCGTCGTGAGGTCACAGTATCTTTTTGCAAGTCCAAAATAAATAAAATAGACCTGATAAAATAGAGTAGCAGAATATATATATATATATAGTCAGTACCTAGTTCGCTTTTCTTCCTAGATATATAGTCAGTGTCTGGTTCTCTTTTCTTCCTAGACCCATAGAAATTTGTCAGGTTTAATGTCTCTATGGAGAAATCCTTTTGAGTGCACGTACTCAATTCTTGTAATTTAGAAATGGAAATAGAAAGAGATATGCCTGATGCTTCCAAATCAATCAAGTAATTTAAATCTGACCATGAATAAAGCATTACATGTAAAAACTTTCAAGCTTACCAGCTGATCAGCAAGCATTAATACTGACTTCAAGGAAAATTTCCGGCCACAATACACAAATAGGGCTTCCAAGCTTGGTCCAAGTAAATCAAGAACGAGCACGTTATCATCTCCATCCACTCCTGACCACTTGGTGCCTAGTATACCACCTACAAAGAATTTATACAAAATTCCATTAAAACATAAAATTAGACCTCCGAAAATCTCAATTCTACGTAAACTAGAAACATACTTCCTCCTTGAAGAATGTTGTATGATTTGGCCTCATAAAGCAGCTGTGGATGTTTCGTTTTGTTATTCTCCTGAGAACATAAATTGAATATTAAATGAGTCCAGAATATCATAATCAAGAAATGACTGCCTACCAAGTGAAGTCAAGGAATCCATATCCAATGTAATCAGCTCAGAATTAAAATGATTTTTTTTCCTATAACAGAAATGTTGGGATGTATGAAACATACAATCGTTTAGGGCACAACACAAACACATATTTAAGCTACCTCCTTGAACGATTAACTTAGAGGAAGCGGAATCAGATCTGCCAGAGGTTGGGATCACGGTCTGTTGGACCGGAGGACACGCCACGGGTTAACGGTCACTGACCTAGGTTTACACGGCTACTTACCTATTATAAACTATAGGGCGGCAATGTATCTCTACTCTGGGCAAGAGTGAGAATAGCATCAAGTTCATCATCTGGTTTCCCAACCCTGAGCATCCTTATACATAGAGGGAATGGTTTGGCTCAGTATCCAATACTGGACTTATTAGAATGGGTTCAAACTAATAGGCGACCCAGTCCCCAAAACCAACATCTCCCACTTGCACAAAGTGGGTGGGTGGGGGGGGGGGGGGGACACTCATTCATTAAGCCAACACCAGGAGAATGAATTCTCATTATACTGTAAAGTCACATACGAGGTAGTAGTCGTACGACCGACAGACACAACGAGCAAGGTGTTGCGCATATATGAGGAGTTGCAACGACTCATGTACCTCATACCAGCAGTGGAAATGTGCCTTGTAGCCTTGGTCATGTAATCTTTCTCCATGTATGACCACACAATGATATTTCAGACCTACAGATGTATTGCGCCCACAACCGCAGTCGGCGCCGCTATTGGCGGCCACCTAGTGTACACAATATCGAGAAGATCCCATAATGGTCATCATCCTCCCACAAAACCATCAGCACAATCCAACTCGCTTTTCTAGAATCGGGATCAAGGTACTTTTGAGCGCACCCATCGAGCATGGACTAAGATAGCAAACATTGAACTGAAATTCAAGTCTCTGTTCAGACTAATGAGGGTACGTACGCATCTCTTACGCAAAGAACTCTGAGTCTCACACGACTCCAAATTAAGATCACATCTCAGGTCATACCCATTGTCATTTTGGGCGTGCCGCGGTATGGAACGCGCGCTACAGCATATCTTCTTTTCTATGAGCATATGTCCAAATGTTGTACAGATGTCCATCAGGTACACAAAGTACCCGAACTATAAGTCACAAAGACTCCCATCTGGCCCCTAAATGGATTAACACATACCAAAATCTGTCGTAGTGCGAAATCAGATAATTCTGCACACAAAGCCCTTTCCGGTCATCCCGACAAACTTCTAGATCTAAAAAATATCAGAAGCCTCACCTAGACACAAAGGCATATAATCTATCACCCGTGTGAGAGGGTGATCTCCAAATCAGACTAAGAACACACAAAATACTCAAACTGTGAAAACATGCATAATCAAATGTAATTCAAGTTAAAGAACATTGTATGAGATTAAAATCAATGAAGTACATGAACTGAGTCTACATAGTCCTAGAGACTACACATCTCTCACTAAAGATTCCCTCTTCAAGGTTGGAGAGACGGTCCATAACCAGCTCATCTGCAGACAAGTACTTCAAACTCATTACCTTGTGTCTAACTACGTCTCTGACATAGTTTTGCTTGATATCTACTTGTTATGACTTGTTATGATACTTGGGGTTTTTTGTCACGAAGATTGCGGCTCCTACGACTCAACAATCAATCTGGAACTTAGTTCAGCCACACAACCTACTAAGTTGCCCACAGAGGAGCAATAAATTTAGCATCCATGGCCATTAGTACAATGCGCGACTGCTTCTTGCTCATCCACGATATGATGCCATCGAAGAGTAGAGCATGACACGAGGTGGGTTTTCTCTCATCAAAGTCACCACCATAGTCCGCATCGTTCCGCATCGTTATACCCAGTCATTCAGAGATTTTCAAACCTCCGACAAGTCCTTTTGGTAACACATGGCATGATGATGCCCTTAAGATATCACATGATCCTATTTATTGCCTTCCAATTATTCAATCCGGGTTCATCTTTGTACCGACATACCATGATGACTGCTTGACAAATATCAAGCCGAGTACCCACTATGCGTACATCAGGCCTTCGATTGCAGTTAGCTAATAAATTTGTTTTATCCAGTCCATTTCTTTTGTAGTCTTAGAACACATGTCCATGTTGAGAGATTGACCAATGTAATTTGGAGTTTCAATTGTTTTGCAGCTACTCATGTTGGACATTTCCAATACTTTGTTTATGTAGCTCTCTCGTGAAAGCCACAACTACTTCCTACGACGATCTGAACCCCAAGGATGTGTGTCGCATCACCTATGTCCTTCATCCCAAATAGAGAACGCATTCATGTTTCTATCTGTGTGAGGAACTCAAAGCTTTTTCCGGCTATGAGTATATCATCTACATATAGAGTCATAAACACAAAGTTCAGTCCATACCTTTTTGGTGTACACGCAATGATTCTCATCCATCAAGAGAAATCCATTTTCCACGACCAAATTATGAAATCTGCGGTACCACTTCCTAGAGGATTGTTTCAAACCATGGATCAATTTATGAAAAATGCACACTAAGTGCTCATGGCCTTTCTGCACAAAGTATTCAGATCGCTGTATATCTTATTCTAACTCACCATTGAAGAAGACCGTCTGAACGTCTATCTAGTGTAGTTCCAGGTCTAGACTCACTCAAATAGTCAAAGTCAAACGAATTGTGGTCATTCAAGCGGTGAGAAGTTATTATTAAAGTCCACTCTCTCCTACTATGTATAATCTTCCGCGACTAGATGAACTTGTAGTGCTCAACTTTTCATCAACCTTGAATTTCCTCTTAAGAACTCATTTAGTTCTATTATTCTGCGTCTTCTCGAAGGTCGACCAGTGTCCAAACACTGTTCTTCCTTATAGATTTCATCTCGTCCAAAGTGTTCATCTCATCCTCCACTATTTTCATACATTATTCTTAGAAGGGTCCATTGAGATATTTTCTAACATTTTATGGCACAATAACCATCTCGTCAAATATTAGGGTGTTCAGTTCTCCATCATCTTTGAATGCATATAGTGAGGAGGAAAACTTATGTTCTAGCCCACGACCTTACAAATCACTACTACCAGGGGTATGGCCATGATCACTCCCAATGAGAATGAGATCCCTAATGCTCCCACTGTCAACAAGGTCATTAGGAGCAGAATCTGTTCCATTTGCTCCAGCTGGCAGTGAATCCGATGGAAGATAAACTGATTTATCATCTACAGCTTCAACTATCCCACTCGAATTAATAGGTGTCTTCCTTCCCACTCGATAAACTTGATCTTGAATCTCATATAGAGATCGATCCAAACCAATCTCTTCCTTCTTAGGAAATCCGTTCTCTAAAATATGTTGTGTCTCGTGAATCGATTTTGGTAACACTACCACTGTCCTGCTCGCCTATAAACACATACCCCTTGGAGGTATCAGAGTAACCAGAAATACTCTTCTTTCCTCTAGTTCCAATCTTCCCAACCATATTTGAGAAATCTTGGGTGTAAGCGGCGCACCTCTATGAGCGCATATGACTAACGTCCAAAACTTATTCCAGTCGAAAATTCATATGGAGTTGAGTTAACTGTCTTCGTCGTCAAGGCGTAACTGCAAAAGGAAATCAACAAGTTAGCATGCATCATCATCGATTGAACCTTTTCAAGAAGCATGCTATTACGCCTATCTACAATTCCATTTCGCTGACGGGTGTACAGGATCATCAACTGATGAATGATTCCCTTTTTATTACATAAACCGTTAAATTCCGCTGAAAGGTACTCTTCTTCCACGATCAGGGTAGATGGCATTTACCTTCATGTCTAACAGGTGTAATCATCTGTAAATGTAATAAAATTTTGCACTCCGTTCCAAACCCTATTTCTAAGAGGGTCACATGTGTTAGAATGGACTAATTGTAATGAAAATTTGGCTCTAGGTGCCTAACCAAAAGATGTTCCAGTGTAATTTTCTACTAAACAACTTACACAAGTAGATGACTCCACCTAAGGAATGTTGAAAAGCAAGCCCCGTTGGACTAACCACTGCATTCTATGTTGATTTTTATAGCCAAATCTAGCTTGTCTTTCATTCACATCGCAAACATATCCGTGAATAGAAGAAAACATGAAATTATTATTATTGCATGAATCTGAAATCGAAACAATAAATCCATCACACACAATACTAAATCGAAATGAAGTTGAATCTAAAGACAATTGGACAGAAAATTCATGAAAAGATAAATTAAAACCGAGTTTTATTAATCCCAAGACTGAAATAACATTTCGGAAAATCTGTGGAGTATAGAGGATATGACTTCGGGTTAAGACTCGACCATCGCGCAAGCGCAACTCACAAGTTCCAATCCCTTCGAGTTCAACACGAGAGTTGTCGTCTATGTACATCCACCTAATTTCACGCAGGACTCTACTAAAACATCACGATCCCTGACTACGTGATTTGTCGATCCTGAATCCAAAGTCCACAAAAGGACATGACTCAGTCAACATATTTGTACTAGGAACACAAAATTCACTAGACTATCCATTAAGACATTCATGTCGGATCGATTCAAGGCATGCGTTCACAAAGTGTACCCATTGGCCATAGTTGGAGCATTTCCTGTAGTTAGGCTTCTCGACCCTACGCGAACATTTTGGTGGTGTTGTTTACAGAGGAATCCTTGGGTTTACCTCAGTCTTTGTGTATTTCGCCTTCAATGCATTTGCGCCATCGCGTTGTGCATTAGTCCATCACATTCGGTGACTCTTCTTAGGTTCAGAGGATGGCGCCATACATACCTCAGCTTTAAGCCCAATGACCATGGGGTTGTCCTCCCCAGCTCAATGTTCCTTCGAACATGCTCAACGGTGTTGAGGCCCTTATAATGAGTTATTTAGATTTTCATATGTTCCTAAGAGTTAGGCAAAGAACGTATTACGACTTGGATTTTTTTGCTCATCGGTCATTGACTGACCGTTCTCCTTGAGTTTCACGATCACACTGGCCACATACCTCAGATTCTATCGCGCTGAGGATTCATATTATATGTATTGGACTTAATGTCGAGAGAGTATAGCTAGGCAAACGTATAGAACTAAGTCTAGCCTGCAAAGCATACCGCAACTCTTTATTTGTGTGTTGAGCTCAAACTCAATAAAGGATGTTGTCATCCACCGTAATCAGCATCATGGCGCACGTGTCAACATCATTAACCTCTCACTCAAATGAAAAGACTTCTGTTGGTTCATCATTCCAGAGTTGGGTCTTTTCATAAGCTTCTTGATGTGGTTAATAGGACCATCCTTGTACGCTTCCTCTGAATTTTATAGTTGTCACCGTTAAGTCTAAGATTTTCATCCAACTAAGTGATGATGTTTTTCGTGGTGGCCTAATTTTTCTAACTAAAGGAAATTCTAATAGGATCACGGAGACACAAGGAACAATGTTCTATTGCATGTGAAAGACAAGTCTCAGATTGATAGGACAGACTTGAGAACATACTTAAACCCGGAGGACAACCCTAGCCATGTCGAGAAGCACTCTCCGTTTCTAACAATGCCATAAAGTCACTATATCAATCGAAACACGGTTTATACCAACAGTCATTAACAGACCTGAGTCGAACAGATCACAGTAAACCAAAGTGTTCGACTCTTAAACAAAACAATCGTCCTAGCGGAAAACCTCGCAGACTAACCGACTGGTTCACACTCAGTAACATTTTCCTAGGTGTAGTTCGTACTTATCCAAACTTCTGAAAGCCTACAAACGACAATCCTAAAGGTTTTCTATTTATGCTAAGTGAAAACTAGAACTACCTATCTATGTAATCTAATGCATGCAAGCAAAGAAACAAACCATACATGTCAATACACACACACACACACATATATTGATATCTTTCAAAAATTAATTAATTTGGGGCTAATTTGTAATTTTCAAAAATTTAAGGACCAAAGTCACTCTAACCAAAAGTTTGAGGCCAAAAGTTTGAGGATCAAAATCACCATGAATAAAAGTTTGGGGACTAAAATCACTATCAATGAAAGATTGGGGACCGAAGTCTCGACGAATGAAAATTCAGGAACTAAAGTCTCTACAAACAAAATTAAGGGACTAAAGTCTCAACAAACTAAATTCAAGGACTAAAGTCTCAACAAATAAAACCAATTAACATGCTAGACCAATTTTCAAACAGTGTGCTAGGATGTCACACGTCATAACCTACTCAATTCTACCAGTCATGGAGTCAAGAGTCAATCATGTAAAGTAAGACAAGACTATCTACTCTGCAGAAAACACAAAGTAATACATGGAACTCAAGGAACCCACACGGAGTTCTATATATCCAGTCATGCATATGAAACAATATAAGGCTCTCCCTTGGGGTGAGCGGTTCCGGGTACCCTGTAAATTTAGGGGTTCCCAAAACATACCAAGTTTAATACATGGTATGTAATTTTGGAACCAGAACATACTCGTTTAATATTGGTTTCGAAAACATACCTAAAAGAAAAGATTTGATTGAATTCTTGGATGGAGAGGGTTCTTAATATGCATTGACCACCAAGTCAGAGGAAAATAGAAGACGACACACTTTAGTAAAAATAAAAGAACAAAGTGAAAGAGGGGCACAGAGTTAGGGTTTTAAGTTTCTGATTATTATAACATATGTATTATGATTTATTTAAAATAAAGTTTGATAAATGTTATCAAAATTATCATTACTTAAGCGGTAAAGAAATTTTGTACCCACTCTTGTGGCCATTGGTTTGAATCCCGGAGGAACATTTTTTGATTTGAGACTTTATTAATAATCTAGGGTAAATAGATAATTCCCGACAATAATTATATTTCGTTGGTAAAGAAATTTTTTACCGACGAAAATATGGGGCTCTATCGGTACATAGTTTTGCAATAACTTACCGACGAAACATGAACTTTGTCGTTAAATGTCACATATTTCCAACAAATATTATTTATATTATCGATAAAAAATTATTTTCCAGACAAAAAATTAATCTGTCGTCTAAAATTATTTTTGGTGACGAACATAATATTTCGTCGGTAAAACTATATTTGTCGTCGGACATTTACCGACGTAATTAAAATTATGTCGCTAATGAGTGGATTTTCATTAGTGTTACTTTTAAATCGATGAAACTCTGGAGGACTCCAAGCTTCGAAATGTCATGATACATTTGGACGGCGAAGCATTACAATGACACCAAGGATCTATGAGGAGTACGTGGAAGGAGTACGTGGATGTCATTTTGGCCCGATTCTGTGAGGAGCTTTATAGAGACACCATGCTCAAGATGAAGAACTTGCGGCAAGAAAATTTGTTGGCTGATTATCAATGGGGTTTTAATGTATTACTCCATAAGGTACAATTGGTTGAGATTATCTCAAGGTGTAACTGTTAGTCAAGATTTTGGGAGTTTTGGAATCAAGATTGCACGGTTCATTGAGGCTTCAGAAGCTGAGGAGACACCCCCCGTTACGATAGGGAAATGAAGGGGTACTGCCTATAATCGCAACCCACGACTCACAATGAATAAGGAAATGAAGGCAAGGAAAGCGAAGGGTCTATGCTACTAGTGCCTGGAGCACTACACAACGAGACACAATTGCAAGGAGAAACAAGTCTTCGTGATTGAGGCCAGGGAGGACGGTAGATCAATATGAGGAGAATACAGAGTAGGTTGAAGAAACACTTGAGATATCGATTCATGCCATCACAGGGGCATTACGCTACTCAACTATGAAGGTGGAAGGGATGGTCGAAGGAAGAAGGCTACAATTACTAATAGACTCGGGAAGCACACACAGCTTCCTTGATGATACAACGGCAACAAAGTTGGGGTGTCAACGGGAAGAAATCGCACCACTCAAGGTATTAGTGGCCAATGGTAATGAAATAAACTGCAATCAAATTTGAAAGAGATTTGCTTGAAGTATGCAGGGTAACCCATTCGAGACTGACGTATTCATTATTTCACTCGAGAGTTATCACATGGTATGGGGAGTTCAATGGTAGGCTACGCTCGATGACATATTATGGAATTTCAACAATCTCTCGATGAAGTTACTCAGAGAGACAGAGTTATGGGAATTAAAAGAGAGCAACAAGGGTTATGTACAATTCAACTCGGTGAGTGCGATGAACAAGTTGATTTCTAAGGTGGACGAGATTATAAAGATGCATTTATGCAGTCTGTCGATTTATGAAGGACTCGAAGAAGAGAGGATGTTGTTACGGAGTAATGCATTGGTAGCCAAGTGGTTAGTGCAGTTTCGGTAGCACCGAGTGAAGTATCTCAACCATATAGTGACGTGTGAAGGGGTGGCCACGGACCCGTCGAAGGTAGTTGTCCTTCAAGAGTGGTTGATCCTCGCGACAATGAAACAACTTCGAGGATTTTGGGACTCACCGGGTACTACCGTAAGTTCATCAAGGGTTACGGAATCATGAGTTGGCCCCTAACAAAGCTATTGAAGAATAATGGGTTCGAATGATCTGAACAAGCTACAATCGCTTTTGAAAACTTGAAACATGAAATGATAACAACTCCTGTGCTATATTTGTAGAACCTGAATGAAGTGTTCACTGTCGAAGCAGATACATCCAACACGGGCATAGGGGTCGTTTTGATGCAGCTCGAGCACCCTATCACATACATTAATCGGTCTCTTTCCAAGGGGCAACAAATGTTGTTGACCTATGAAAAAGAGCTCCTCGTCATTTTCTGTGCTATAAAAAAATGGCATTTTATATGACTGGATGCCACTTTATCATCAAAATGAATCATAAGAGCCTCCAGTTTTTTCTCGAGCAACATATCTCAACTTTGTTGCAACATACGTGGCTAACGAAGGTGGTGAACGACCCAAACTGACCCCCCAACCAACACTTCTCTGCAACAAGAAAATGTGTCACATTTTTACAAGATAAAATTTCATTTGGAGTGGCAATTAGGGGGAGAAAAATGTTTGGTAAAACGAAAAAACGGTCCAATATCGTTTTGAAAGGTTCGTTCTGAGTTTGAAATTGAGACCGATTGAATGTTTTCTCTCCATCAAGAAAATGTGTCATATTTTCTACAAGAAAAAATTTCAATTGGGGTGGCAATTAGTGGGAGAAAAAAGATTGGTAAACCAAAAAAGCGGTCCTATATCCTTTTGAAAGGTTTGTTCCAAGTTTGAAATTGAGACCGATTGAATGTATTTAAAAAGAAAATATTTAAATAGAACTTCACATTTACTTTATTTTATTTGTATAGAGAGGGATGAGACTTTAATTGTCATGTTTGATTGACAGTATAAAAAATAGATAACCAAAATAAAGAATAAGGAATGAGAATATAAAGTTATTTAGTGGAGAGTTTAAATGAAATAGAAACATGGAATCATTGTTTGGTTGATAATATTACATATGGAAATGGAATATAATAGAATTAAGTTAAATGATATAGATAGTCTTTTAGTTCAATATGTCTAATACTAGAGTAAATTAAATTATAAAAAATAGATTAATTAATTTTAATTAAAAATAAAATTTATTTGGTACTTTAGAATAAATTAAATTATATTACTAAAAAATTAATTAATTAAAAATAGTTTATTAGGTTTATGTATTTTTGTAATGAATTAAAATGGTTGATGCAATTTAGGTTTATATATTTAGGTTTATGTATGTTCTGGAAAGTCCTCTAATAGTCATTCTGTCCAAAATCAAAGGATGATAATTCCATCCGTACTTTGCAAATTTTATATTCCAAATTCAATATTCTAATTTCAACATTTGGTAAGACTTCATTTGAAATAGTTCAGGAAGGAAATGCAAAGCAGTGTTATCAGAACCGGACCGGCGGTCCGATCGGGAACCGGACCCCCGATCGGGAACCGGACCCCTGTCCGGTTTGGTTCAATTAAAAGACTCTTTTGCAAATGAACAGTGTTTGAACCGGGTTGGTTCAGTTATTGTCGATCACAACTTTTTTTACTGCATCCATATTGATTGGATTGTGCAATTCTTGGCCATCCATGTCGGTGACAATCATGGCTCCTCTGTTAAAAGTCTCTTTGGCGATATAAGATCCTTCATATTTTAGGCACAAACTTTCCCTGAGAGACTGGATTGACTCGAATGAATTTTTTACTGAAAATTAGATCACTCATTTGTAATTCTCTCGAGCGCATTTTCCTGTTAAATGCGCGAGGCATGCGTTTCTAGTACAATTTCCTATGGCACAATGCGATGAGACACTTTTCGTCATGAGGTTCACTTGGTCGTATCTGCATCTAGCCCACTATGACTCGTCCATTTCTGCCTCAGTAAGGATCCTAGCTGACATGATGTTTACTTCAATTGGCAACACGGCTTCGATCCCGTAAGGGAGAATGGGATTACCCCTGTTGACAATTCGTATTGAGGTTCTGTATGCCATGAGTGTCTCAGGCAACTTGTCGTGTCAGTCCTTTATTTGTTGCTTCCACTACGCCATTCATTTGTGGACGATATGGAGATTAGTTTTTATACTTGATCTTAAATTGGTCACACAACCCATTGACCAACTTATTATTCAGATTTATGGCATTGTTAGTGATGATTCACTTCGACACCTCATGACGCATGATGATGTCCTGTCTAATGAAAAATTTAATGACCTTTGTCGCTGTGGACACCAATGTGGTAGCCTCTACCAAATTGGTGAATTAATCGATCGCCATCATTGGGAATCGATGGCCCTTGGCCGCCTTTTGGGTAATCAAGTTGATTACATCGATGCACCACCTTGAGAAAGGCCATCGAGAATCCATGAGATATAGATCGTGTAGTAGCGCGTGGATTTGGTCCTCATACACTTGAAAGAGGTGACAATGTTGAACGTGGTTTACACAGTCAACCGTCATGGTGGACCAAAAGTATCCAAGTATCGTACGCTCATATGTGGGCCGCAACAACCTTCATGAATTTCTTCCATTAGACGCTCAGCTTGTTCACGCATCTGAAATGGGTATCATCAAATGATCATTTGTATATAGTCGAATATGGAAAGGGTCTCCCACTAGAGAGTGGACAGACAAAAAGACCTGAAGGAGCTTCATTGAGCAGAACTCCAATGGTGATAGTGGTTGAAACTAAGTCCGACAAGCCCTCGTGAGCATCAACGCCATTGGGTTGGATCACTTGTGGTGGGTCTGGGAATGAAACCGCTAGGGGAGGAAACAACAATGTCCCTAAACTTTTGGCTAAACGTTTCCTCTTGGCGACTTTGTAATTTTTGAAATTAGGACGGAAACCCAGTCCTAAAAGTGTCTTTGTTCTTCCTCTTAGCTCCCGGGTCATATGTGGGAGATGGACTTTGGTCAGGATGACCATATATGGGAGATGGAGTTTTTCCAGGATGGCAAAAGTACCTGACATGGATGGATAATGTGCTACGGGCAGGAGTGTTGCTCAGGAAGATGAGGTCGCGGATAATGTCGTAGTTATGGCTGTCTTTCGCTCACAAAAGCAAAATATGCTCGACCTGGGAGGTCATGTCAATGATTGATTGCATTGTGCGGGAAACTCATGGTGTGCATGGTCTGTTCTGGATGACTCTCTCCCCGTATTCTTGAGGTTCTGGAGTCATCGAAAGTCGCATGGGTTCTGGGAAACCTAAATTCAAAATATCATAGTAAGAAGGATGAATACACAATTCATCATACATGATTGGTTTTTGAAAATTCTGCATGTTCCGTTCATTCCATATTTGATTACATATATGGAAAAAGTTTTTTCAAAAATACTTTAAAATGATTTGGCCAACCGAAGTCTAGTTCTTAAGACGTTTCACGCGACGACGCAGCTCGTTGAGTGCATTTGTTGCTTGTTCCTTGGTTCGAAGGAAGGTCGAGGACATGCATTTTGAAAATATTTTTATTTGTCTCGTCCTTCGTCTGAACTATTCAAGGGTGTCATTCAACTTAGCTACGTTGCCCCCACATTTCTCCCAGGGGACCCCACATTGCTAGAATGACGGTGGTTGTTCGGGTCTATCCCCAATGTCGGACGTCAAATTCGACTTTCTTCGACCCATTTTTAAAAAAACTTTTATTTGTTTTGTTCGAAATCGGGTATTGGCGAGCAATGGGTCCGGTCGAGTTGGGTTATCAACCAGACCGAAAAATGAAAGAGTCGCCAGCGATTAATTAAAGGCTAATCGGAATCTTAAAATTTGCCTAGGGCTAACATGGAGTTAATATCCTAAGGCTTGGAATGGTATACGTCTAGCGAATCGAGTTTGGAGGTTTGATTACGTCTTAAGGGCTTGCGAGCCCATAATCCGCTTTTTCGGTACTTTAGTTTGCTTTTGAAATTTTTTACCGATTTACCTGAATTGCCCGTTTTGATCATGCTTGACACAAAAGATTACATGCGTTTTGTTTAAATTAAACAAACCATGTACACACATTTTTTTTTAGGAATTAATTTCAAATAAATAAACAAGAGAGAATAAATTAATCGTGCTCGAAAAAAAATGTGGTTTGACTTTGGAGTCCCTTGAAACGTGTCAAAAATACACGAATGATTTGAAAATATTTAGCACGTTGGACCAAATTGTAACACTTTGACAAGTCATAGGATGTCCCAAAACAAATTAGGGACCAAAATGCAATTTATTTAAATGCAAGCTGAATTGAAAAAATATTTCAAAAATTATAGAAATGATCCTAAAATATTTTGGACTTATTCGTAACACTTGGTAAAGTTCTAAAAATTACAGAAATGATCCTAAAATATTTTGGACTTATTCGTAACACTTGGTAAAGTTCTAAAAATTACCCAAAATTTATTTTAAACTTATTTGTAACACTTTGAGAAGTCATGGAATGTCCAGAAGAGTTTAGGAATCAAAATGTAAATTGGTTTTTATTATAACTGAGCTGAAAAGATTACAGAATTGGTCATAAACTATTCTGGACTTATTTGTAACACTTGGTAAAGTTCCAAAATAACCCGAAAATTATTCTAGACTTATTTGTAAAATTTTGAGAAGTGATGGGACAAAATGTAAATTTAAAAAAATCGAGAATAAAAAAAATTAAAATTGCACAAATGACCCAAAACTTTCCTGGTTTGGTTTATAACACTCGATAAATCCCAAGATGACTCGAGAGTCCAAGGACCGAGTTGTAACCTTCATCAAAGTTTGCGAATGACCTAAGTCATTTTTGAAAATATTTTTTTTTATATACATAATATACATATACATATAGTATCACATATATATTATACATATACCTCATATACATAATATATTATACATATACCTCATATACATAATATATTATACATATAGATATATATAGATATATATAGTATCACATATACATAATATATATATATTATACATATAGACATAATATTACATATATATATATATACATATACATATATAGTATCATATTTACATAAATATATATTATACATATAGATATATTATTACATATATATTATACACACATATATATATAACAAGTATATTATACATAAATATATAATATATGTATATAAACTTTTTTTTTATAACATAAATTTCAATAACATTACGAAACAGAAATACAATATTAAATATGAGAGAGATATACCTAAATCGTTCGGAGCTTAAATACAGTAAGAGAAACTGAGACTGATAATTACCGATATTATTTTTCTCATTTTTCCCACTATTTCTCTTCTATTCTTTCCTTTCTTTATTCTTCTCTCTCCCTTTTTCCCCTGTAAGCTACGGTCATGGTCGACAAGGATGACTTCCGAAGTCTGAACACCTAAAGGATCCGCTTGTCGACTTGTGACTTGTTAGGGATTACTCGCGGAAGCTGAACACCTAAAGGCTCCGCTCGTCTTTTTCTTCTTTTTTTTTCCAAAAGCTGGATAACTACGGGTCCTAGTCGTCGAGGATGACTTGTGAAGGTTGAACAGCTAAAGGCTCCGCTTGTCATTTTTTTCCAGAAGTTGGATAACTACAGGTCCTAGTCGTCGAGGATGACTTGCAAAGGTTGAACACCTAAAGGCTCCACTCGTCTGATTTTGTTTTTCCAGAAGTTGGATAACTATAGGTCCTGCTCGTCAAGGATTACTTGCGGAGGCTGAAAACCTAAAGGCTTTGTTCGTCGATTTGTAATTCGTTGGGGATGATTTGCGGGGGGCTGAACACCTAAAGGCTCCACTCGTCATTATTTTTATCTCTCGATTTTCTTTCCTTTTGCTACAGTATTTTTTTACCGCACCTCTCGATTCCCTTAATTTTTGCCTAGGTCGCCCTTTCGGGTTTTCAACCTAGCAGGGATTTGATTCCTCTCCTTTTACCATGATCGTCCTTTTGAGAATTTTCAATCATGCCGCTCTTCCCTAAATTTTGCATAAACCTCACTTTTGAAGTTTCGCTTTTCTAGTTACGAACTCCTTAAGGATAGTATTTTCTGATTGCGTCCATATTGATTGGCCTGGAGAGTTCTTGGTTGTCCATATCGGTGATGATCATGACTCCTCCACTGAAAACTTCTTTGACGACATAAGGCTCTTCATATTTAGGCACGAACTTACCCCGAGAGTCTCGATTGACTCGAAGGATTTTTATGAGAACTAGATCGTCTGCTTGTAATTCTCTTGGACGTACCTTCCTGTTAAATGCGCGAGCTATGCGTCGCTGCTACAATTGCCTGTAGAACAGCGCGATAAGTCGCCTTTCATCTATGAGATTTCATTGCTCGTATCTACATCTCGTCCATTCTGACTCAGCGAAGATCCTTGCTGACAGGATTTCTACTTCAATTGGCAACACGACTTCAGTCCCATAAACAAGAAAGAATGGGGTTACCCCTGTTGATGTTCGTAGTGAGGTCCTGTATGCCATGAGTTCCCAAGGCAGCTTGTCGTGCCAGTCCTTATAATTGACAGTCATTTTCTCTATGATATTCTCATTTGCTGTTTCCACTGTGCCATTCATTTGTGGGTGATATGGAGATGGATTTCTATGTTTGATCTTAAATTGGTGACACAACCCATCAACCAATTTATTATTCAGATTTTGGCATTATCTGTGATGATTGACTCTGGCACCTCCATAACGCGCGATGATATCCTCCCTAATGAAACGTTCGACCGCCTTTACCATTACTGTGGCCAGGGTGATAACCTCTACGCACTTGGTGAAATAATCGATCACAACCAATATGAATTGATGACCATTGGACGCCTTTGGAGAGATCGTACTGATTACATCGATGCCCCACATTGAGAAAGGTCATTGGGAAGTCATGGGATAGAGCTCATGTGGTGGATCATGGATTTGGTCTGCGTACACTTGACAGAGGTGACAATGTTGGACGTGTCTCACACAATCAGACGTCATGGTGGACCAAAAGTGTCCAAGTTTCATTATCCATTTTGACAACATTCGTCCGCCCATGTGTGGGTTGCAACAACCTTCGTGAATTTCTTCCATTAGGCGCTCATCTTCTTCGACATTCACGCATCTCAAAAGGGTAACATCAAATCATCTTTTGTATAAGGTCGGGCTACTGAGAAAATAATAGCAAGTCATCGTTCGTATGACCTTCCGGTCATTTCTTGTGGCACCTTCTGGGAACTCTCCGGACTCTGGGTATTTTTTTATGTCAGTGAACCACGGCTGACCGCCTGACTCTTCGATTGGAAAACAATAAGCTGGAACCTCTTTGATCTTGATATCCACTGGAAGTACCTGATTTCTCGGTGAAATTTTACTCATTGATGCGAGTGTTGCCAATGCTTCTGCAAATTGGTTCTTATTTCTCGGCATGATGTCTTTAAATTCTTGAGCTAAATCCTCAAGGTGCTCGTGATATGGCTGGAGTTTGGCATCACTCGTTTTCCATTCCCATGTCGTTTGGAGGATGATTAACATCGAATCTCCGAACACTTCTAGTTCTTCACTTCGTGGTCTAGTGTGACGCGCATGCTGAGAACACATGCCTCGTATTCTGCGATGTTGTTGGTGCAGTGGAAGGTGACCTTGGTCGCCACTGGAAAATGTTGCCTCTTTGGTGAGATGAGCAGTGCTCCGGTACCCCCTCTGACTGAATTCACAGCCCCGTTGAAGTACATCCTCCAATTTGCCTTTGGCATCCCTTCTTCTACTTGCATGATCTCCCCATCTGGGAATTCAAAGTTGATCAAGTGATTGTCGTTTATGGTAAACTCTGCTATATGATCGGCGATTGCTTGCCCTTTCACAGAAATTTGAGGCACGAAATCTATGTCATACCCAGATAGGTGAACTTGCCACTTGACGATATTTTTTGTCCATGCTGGCTTATCTAAGAGGTATCTCACGGGATTCATCTTTGAATACCTATGTATGGTGTAGTACAATGTATACTGGCGATGTCACTGCATTACCCATACGAGTGCGCAACATGTCTTCTCCACCTCCTGGTACTTTGTTTCACCCTCCGTAAACTTCTTGCTCATGTAGTATATGGCATGTTCATTCTTTTCAGTCACATCAAGTTGTCCCAACATGCACCCCAACGAATCTTGGTGCACTGTTAAATACATAATGAGTGGTCGTCCTGGAGTTGGCGGCACCAGGACTAGTGGGCTCATCAGGTAATTTTTTATGGACTCTAAGGCGTTCTCGCATTCTTCATCCCAGATTACCCAAGAGTTCTTAAGTAAAATACGAAATAAAGGTTAACACTTGGTTGTCATATTTGCGATTAAACGCGCAATGTAATTCAAACGGCCTAATAGGCTTCAGGCCTGCTTGACAGTCGATGGGGGGGGGGGGGGTTAACTCTTGTATCGCATTGACTTTGTCAAGGTCTACCTTAATTCTATTCTCACTGACTATGAAGCTCAATAACTTGCCTTATGTTGCTCCAAGAGTGCATTTAGTCAGGTTTAAACGCAACTTGTACTTCTTGAGCCTTTCAAATAGCATGCGTAAATTGATCAAGTGATCTTCACCTTCTTGAGACTTTGCGATCATATCATCTACATACACCTTGATCTATTTGTGCATCATTTCGTGGAACATTGTCACCATCGGCCTTTGGTAGGTTGCCCCTACTTTTTTTTTAACTGAAAGGCATAACTCTGTAACAAAATGTGCCCCACATCGTGACAACTGCAGTTTTTGACTTATCTGCCTCAGACATCTTAATCTCGTTGTATCCTGAGAACCCGTCCATGAATGAGAACATCATATGACGTGCCGTGTTTTCAACTAACATCTCGATATGAGGCAAAGGGAAATTATCCTTCGGACTGGCTTTGTTAAGATCTCGATAGTCCACACAAACGCGGACGAGACCTCCCTTCTTGGGTACTGGAACAATATTTGATACCCATTCAGAATAGTTGCAAACTTCTAAGAATCTGGAGTTGATTTGCTTGATGAGCTCTTCCTTAATTTTAAGGATTAGGTCTGGACTTTGTCTCCTCAGGTGTTGTCTCTTGGGTCGAATGTTCTTAGTGTCTAATGGCAGAACGTGTTCCACGATTGATGAATCAAGGCCTAGCATGTCAGCATATGACTAGGTGAAAATCTCCTGGTACTCTTTTAGCAAATCCATCATCTGAGATCTTTGGTCAGGACTCAGACTTGTCCCAATATTCAATTCGCATGGTTCCTCGGAAGTGTCGATGTTTATGACCTCAGCGACTTTTGTTGTTAGGAGCTTGTCTCTCTCGTATATGTCCCAACTTTCTTCAATTTCTTTCGTGACATCCTTCTCACCGGATCCTTCTCCGTAATGTATAGAGACGGATTCGGCAAGGGTGTCCGTGTACGAGATTGAATCATGGTTCCCCTTGTGTTCTCTAGAGGTATTCTTCCTAGAGAAGGAAGCAGAAAAGAATGGAGATTAATGTCAGAAGTAGGTAGAAGGAGATATAATATTAATAACATGATGAATTAACAAAAAAAAGGATTCAATTGATCTGGTCATGATAAATTTCCCTTATTTCAAAAACATGAGGAGCATAACATATGCCCTACGCGGAATACATCCCTTTTTAAAAGGTCTTACTCATTATTACTAAGAGAAAATGCATAAGCAGGTAATCTCATCCAGTTTGGGATATTCTCCCCACTAGCAAGTGGATGTACGAAAAGGTTTGAGGGAGCTTCATCAAGTCCAAACTCAACACGGTTAACGTCATTTATGTCGTAAATCAATTGTCTACGTCACCAATAGTTATAATTTTTTAAGTCAAATTTATAACTATTGTATTTTTTAAATTTTTTTAATAAATATATAATTTTATTTTTAATTAAACGTCGAGTCGTCATTATGGAACAAAATGTTAAAAAAAAAGAAAGAGAAAGAGCAAGTGTTGGACGCTCATATGAATAGGCGTCACCCTGTGGTGCGCGTATTGTCAATACGCGCTACCCGGGGATGCGCGTATACCTATTTTTTGAAATATGTTTTTTCTATACTTACTTTTCAAAAAAAAAACTGAAATGGTTACTTTTTGAAAAAATTCCAACTTATGGTATTATAAATATTATAAACATTTGAGATTCACCTTTATAATAAATTCCTTCAACCAATTTTATAAGTAAATATATATGTTTAATTTCAATATATTTTATAAATATGTTGAATTATTTTTTTAACTAAACTATGCATACCTGATTAATAATTTTTCTCTATTTTATACTTATTCTTATATAACATTGTCATTATTAATTCGTATAAATTTATATAACACCAAATTAAATGAATTCTAATATTTCGCGCAAAACTTGGAATGATAGCGTAGTCTTACAATTAGTTATTAATAAGTGTATCTTTGTGGAAAATCAGTTAAATTAATACTCATTCTTATTTTTATTAATTTATAAAAATAATGTACGTAAATTTAAAATACATGATAGTAAATATCATTAGAAAATTCTCCATATTTATTTTCACACTAGAAGATATTTTGTAAAGTAGGGTAGAAAAGAAAAGGTTATGCTTTTTTTAAAAAATTACCATATCTAATATTATAGTAAACAAAAGTAAAGGTATACATTATAAACATTAAAATATTGCACTATTATTTAATGACAAAAATCTTCTAATATATTTTAAAAGTTTAAAATTGCGCGTTATGTGATAAAGTAGAGATTTTTAAAAAAGTAAGTATGATACATTTTTTTTGGGGGTTAATAGTCAAAGTGCCCCCTAATGTTTGGGCGAAATTTAGGATTGCCCCTTAAAGTCTAAAATTTTAAATATTAGTCCTAAAGTTTGGACGATTTTAAAAATCGCCCCTTTTCGTCCTCTGTCCGTTTATTTGGGACGGAAAACGGTCATGTGCCTAGCACATGACTTAACATAAATATTAAAGACCAAAATGCCCTCCTTCTATAACTAGACACGTCGCGTTTTTCCTTTAAATAACAACACATATGAATAAATAATTATTTTATTCAATTTCGAACCATCTCTGTCGACTCAACTTCATCTTCCTCCTGTCGAACCACAAGCTCATCTTCCTCCATTCATGTCGACTAGACTTCATCTCCCACCCGCTCTCATCTTCTTCCTCCATCTTTGACAGATTGTTATTACGGACCTTGGTTCTTGATTTCCTCAACTTCGGCTTTGTCTTCTCCAATTTACTTTGCAAGCTCATCGCATACTTCTTCGACTAATTCCATCGTCTTCCTTTCTTTTTCGTACTCCTGTAAGTACCGTTTGGCCAATAGCTTCGCCTCTGCAAGTTCATCAACTAATTTTGCGTTCACGATTTCTGTTCTCTGGCGGCTTTTCCTTTGTCGATGCAAGTCGGATTTGACGTCCTCGATGAAAGCACAAATTTTCTCATGCTCTTTTCTTCGCCACGCAGACTTCTCCTCACTGAGTTTTTTCAGGAAGTGGTCCTGTTTCTTCTTTGAGTTCCCCTGCTCGGTCTCCAGCTCAACAATGCGAGCCCGAGCCTGCTCGAGCTCGACCTCAAGGGATGATATCACTGATGCCGCCCCCACCTGCTGATCAAGAAGCTTCACATTTCTATAGAGCTCCCGAGCTTTATTCGATGCCTTAAGATTAGACGTTCGTATCCTATAAAGCCTTGGTAGTTCAAGTTGTGTGAGGTGGAATCCCCCAGTGTCTCTTCATCTCTACTGGTTATGAGGATAACCTTGAATCCGATATAAACAAGCTTGTTGAACAGACTCAGCATTTGTGGAATTGCTGGGCACTCAGCTCTCACGGCCCATGCCTTGAATCCAGCAGCATCATATGGATCACACCTACACAACACACAAACACATAATAATTATCATATATATGTATATATTTGTGAATAAAAAAAGAGAAACATCTGTAACTAGCTGTAAGTCATAAACAGATGTAACACAAACCCATATCTTTTTTCCTTGTAGTAGAAGACGTTTGAGATGCAGGTATCGTCGAGGTCAAGAAGCCAAGCATCCATACCATCATTAACCAGTGTGATAGAATCTGCATAGCTAGAAATCTGCTCCATAATCTGATCCATAGCTATCGCAGTATCGCTTTGCACATAAATGAAGCCTTTTATTGTCTGGTTCTTCTTAAATCATTGTGACTTAATATCGCAGTATCGTCTCGCAGTATCTCTGAAATCTTCGGGGGAGAAGTTGCAGGAGAAGACCAAGAAGAAGGTGGGAACGATGAAGAAGAAGAGGGTAGGGCAATTTGGTCTTTCAATATTAAGTGAAGTCACGTGCAGGGCACATGTTGTGTTTTCCTTCCCAAATAAACGGACAGAGGACGGAAAGGGGCGATTTTTAAAATCGTCCAAACTTTAGGACTAATATTTAAAATTTTAGACTTTAAGGGGCAATCCTAAATTTCGCCCAAACATTAGGGGGCACTTTGACTATTAACCCTTTTTTTTTAGAAAAGTAAGTATATACAAAAAAATATTTCAAAATTTGGGTATACGCGTTACCGTGGGTAACACGTTTTTATAATAGACGCTACTTAAGATAGCACCTAATTTTTTTACTTTTAGACAGACCGTATAATACGATACGTAAAAAACTCTACATACAATACAAAACAATCTAAATAGTGATTTAAACAGTGATTTCACTGTTTAAATAGTGAAATAACTCTTTAAAACACTATTTAGATTGTTTTGTATCGTATGTAGATTTTTTTACGTATAGTATTATACGGTCAGTTTAAAAGTAAAAAAAATTAACGCATAGTTAGCATCATTTAATTCATAATTCAATTATCTACGCACTGTAATTTTTAAAAATTTTTTTTGAGTAAGTACATAATTAAATTTCTCACCTAATGGATTTAATTATTTCGGTCAAATTATAAAACAAGCGATATTAGGTTAAAAAATCATTGTATTTCTAATCAAAAAAATTATCATATGTAGATAATTGAATTACGACATAAATGACGTTAACCGTGGTGAGTTTGGACTTACATGATGTGAGTTATAAGTTTTTAAGTCAATTTTTGATATCTCAACTTACGGCAGAGCATACAGTTAATCTGTAAATCCAAATTTAATATTTTTGCATCATTTGAATCGCAATTAAAATATCTACTTACTATAATGTTTTCAATTTTTTAGAGAGATAATTTTATTTTTATTTAAACACTATTCCAAAGGCGCTACGTTAGGTCGCGCCTATTGTAAAAACGCGCTACCGTGCGTAAACCCAGATTTCCAAATATTTTTTTTTCTATATACTTACTTTTCTAAAAAAAATTGTACCGTACCTAGTTTTTCAAAAAAATTGATAAAGTATTCTAATTTGGTCCCCAAAATTTCAATTTGATTATCAATCTCGGAGTTACAAATTTTGATACGAATTATTATTTAACTTAATCAAATACAATTGTATTTTCTAAATTATGATCTGATTTTAAATGCCTCTTGCTTACAAGCAAGTATAACACGTCGCGGGTATAACATTCGTGCTTTGCATTAAAATACTAGGAGAGGGAAAATATTATTTCTCCCCTTGTATTATCGAAAAAACTGAGGGAATTGAAAATCTAGAAATTCTTACATATTAAAAAAGTCTTAAGAATAATATTTTAGAGATATTTCTTAAAAACGTACGAAGTGCCTATTTGTCCATAAAATAATGAAATGGAAGCATTTGCTTGAATATACCAAATTATCATTTAAATAATATTTATTACTAAAATATGATTTTTTTTCAAAATAAACTTATTAAAATAATATTTAAAAAGGTAAATATAAAAAAATAAATATATAAGTAAAGGCGCTACCGGATATGTAGCGATTTACTGTAAAGGCGCAACTCCATGTAGTGACTTGACCCAATGTGTTAATGTAGGTAGCACATTGACTCATTGCGCTACCTAAAGTTGCGCATTGCCCACCCTCCTTAAAGTAATCCATATACCCTATCCATACACCCCATTTTCTCCATAGTCGTTCCCCTTCCTTTCCACCAGCAACCCTTTATTCTCCAACAGTCGACCAGCCATTCTCCCATCCACTCACTCTTCTCAACTCGCTGCCCCCAATTTCAGCGATCCGACCCCAATTTGACCGTTCAACCAGCCTCAACAGGTACTCCAGCTTTCCCTTTCCCGAAGCCTCCGCAGCCATCCTCCGTCGGGAGTCCCAATTGGTTCACAGTTACTCATGTTGAACATTTCCAACACTTTGTTTATGTAGCTTTCCAGTGAAAGCCACAACTGCCTCCTACGGCAATCTCTCGAGATCTAAATCCAAAGGATGTGCGCCGCCTCACCCATGTTCTTCATCCCAAATAGAGAATATAATCAGGCATTTACATGTGTGAGGAACTCCAAGCTATTTACAACTATGATCATGTCATCTATATAGAGAGTCAAACACAAAGTTCGGTCCAGACCATTTTGGTGTACACGCAATGATTATCATCCATCAAGAGAAATTTAGTTTCCACGACCAAATCATGAACTCTGCGGTACCGCTGCATAGCGAACTGTTTCATACCATAGATCAATTTGTGAAGTTTGCACACTAAGTGCTCATGGTATTTCTGTACAAAGCATTCAGACCGCTCCATATAGATCTCTTCTTTTAACTCATCATTGAGGAAGACAGTCTTAACGTCTATCTAGTGCAGTTCCAAGTCTAGACTCACTCTAATAGCCATAATCTTAAGAACCCATTTAGCTCTATTGCTCTGTGTCCTCTCGAAGGTCGACCAGTGTCCAAACACTATTCTTCCTTATAGATTCCATCTAGTCCAAAGTATTCATCTCATCTTCCATTACTTTCATAACCATATCGTCAGATATTAGGGTGTTTAGTTCTCCATCACCTTCGAATGCATATCGTCGGGAGGAAAACTTATGTTCTAGCTCACGGCCTAACAACTCACTACTACCAGGGTATGACCATGATCACTCCCACTGAGAATGAGATCCCTAATGCTACCACTGTCAACAAGATCATCAGGAGCGGAATATGTTCCATTTGCTTCAGCAGGCGGTGAATCCGGCAGACGACGAACTGATTCATCATCTGCGGTTTCAACTCTCCCACTCGAATTAACAGGTGTCTACTCAACTTGATCTTGAATCTCATATAGAGATCGATCCAAATCAATCTCTCCCTTCTTAGGAAATTCGTTCTCTACAAATGTTCATGAGAAGATAATATAAAACCGAGTTTCATTAATCCTAAGACTGAAATAACATATCGGCGAATCTGCGGAGCATAGAGGATATGACATCAGACTAAAACTCTACCGCCGCGCAAGCGCAGCTCACGAGTTCAACACGAAAGTTGTTGTCAATATACATCCACCTAATTTTACGCAGGACTCTGGCACTCTACGAAAACGTTACGATCCTTGGCTATGTGATTTGTCGATCCTGAATCCAAAATCCACAGTGGACATGACTCAGTCAACATATCTGTACTAGAAACAGAAAGTTCACTAAGTAGCCAACAAGACATTTAGGTCAGATCGATTTAGGACATGCCTTCACAAAGTGTACCCACTGACCACAGTTGGAGCATTTCCAGTATTTAGGCTTCTCGGCCTTATGCGAACATTTTCGCGGTGTTGTTTTCGGAGGAGCCCTTGGGTTCACCTCAGTCTTTGTCTACTTTGCCTTCAATGCATTAGTGCCATCAAGCCGTGCATTACTCCTTCTCCTTCAGCGACTCTTCTTAGGTCTAGAGGATGGCGCCACACGCACCTCAATCTTAGGTCCAGCGACCTTGGGTCTGTCCTCTTCAACTCAAAGTGTCTTCGAACGTGTTCGAAGGTAGTAAGGGCCTTAGAATGAGTTATTTATATTTTTATTTGTTTCTAGGAGTTAGGCAAAGAGCGGATTACGACTTGGATTTGCTGCTCATCAGTCACTGACTAACCGTTCTCCTTGAGTTTTACAATCATATTGGCCACATGCCTCAGATGCTATCTCGCGGAGTACTGAGGATTCATCATCTATGAATCCAACTTAATGTTGAGTGAGCACTGCTGAGCAGTCGTATAGAACAATTTTTCATATGGAAAGTCTCAGCATCATTAACCTTCCCCTCAAATGGAAAGTCTTCTGCTGATTCGTTATTCCAGAATATGGTCTTTTCATAATCTTCTTGATGGGGTTAATGGACTTCTACTTAGGACCATCTTTATATGCTTTCTCCGGATTTTATAGATGTCATCATTAAGTCTAAGACCTTTGTCCAACTAAGCGATAATGTTCTTCATGGCGGCCTAATTTCTCTAACTAAAGGAAATTCTAATAGGATCATGGAGACACAAGGAACAATGTTCTATTGCATGTAAAAGACAAGTCTCAGACCGATAGGACAGACTTGAGAACATACTTAAACTCGGAGGACAACTCTAGATATGCCGAGAAGCACTCCCCGTCTCTAAACATGTCCTAAACTCACTACTATCAATCGAAACATAGTCTATACCAACAATCCTCAAAGGACCGGAGTCGAACATATCGCACTAAACCAAAGTGTTCGACTCTTACACAAAACAATTGTCCTAGAATTATTCAAGGAAATTCGGAGAACCTCGCAGACTAACCGACCGGTTCACACTCAGGAACATTTTCCTAGGTGTAGTTCGTACTCATCCAAACTTCTGAAAGGTTACTAAGGACAATCCTAAAGGTTTGCTATCTATGCTAAGCGAAAACTAGATCTACCTATCTAGGTAATCTAATATATGCAAGCAAAGAAACAAACCATACATGTCAATACACACACATATATATTGATACCTTTCAAAAATAAATTAATTTGGGGCTAATTTGTAATTTTCCAAACTTTGAGGACTAAAGTCACCCTAACCAAAAGTTTGGGGGATCAAAATCACCATGAATAAAAATTTGGAGACCAAAGTCTCAACAAATAAAAATTCAAGGACTAAAGTCTCAACAAACAAAAGTAATTAACATGTTAGACCAATTTTCACACACTATGCTGGGATATCAACAATCACAACCTAGTCAATTCTACCAGTCATGGAGTCAAGAGTCAATCAAATAAAGTAAGGCAAAACTATCTACCCTGCAGAAAACACAAAGTAATTCAGGGATCTCAAGGAACCCACACAGTGTTCTATCTATCCAGTCATGCATCATAAAGCAATATAAGACTCTCCCAACAATTTAAATTGGTCCAACAATTTATTAAATTAGCCCAAAAATTATTTATGAAAGGGTCCATACACATTTACCGGACTGAAATAAACCACTAGGACTCACAGAGGATCCAGGATCAGCACCAAATTTGTTTCGGACCAATTCAGGCAGCCCGGAGCCTTCGAATTAGTTCAGATCGGTCCAGACAGCACAAAACCATCTGAACCGGTCTAACCAGTCAGTCTGAATCGAATCGGTCTGATCTGACTAAAACGAACCGGTCGGCTCAAATGGGTCCGGTCGGCTCAAACGGGTTCGGTCGGCTCAAGCCGACCGGACTAAACCGACCTGGACTGGTTTTCACAGAACCAGTCTCATCGAACCAGACCGATCAGATTCACAGAGAACCGGACTGGTGATGTTCTTCTTTTCCACGGAGAAGAAGAATAAGCCGTTAGGGTTTTGAAACCCTAGCAGCCGCCAGTGACTGCTGTGGCAGCTGATCGGCCACAGAGGTTGATCAGCTTCCATGGGGCTGGCCAAGGTGGCCTGCCCCCATTCGCTTAGGGTCGGCCACATTCGGCCGACCCATTGTCATGATCTTCGCTCAGGGCAGACCACGGTGGCTAGCCCCCTTCGCTCAGGGTCTTCTACTTTCACGGTCGGCCGACCCCCTTCGTTCAGGGTCGGCCATGGTGGCTAGCCCCCACCATTGCTCAGGGCAGGCCATAGTCGCTGCCACATAGGCTGTGACTCCATGGCCTTGGTCGCGGCCTCTAGGTCTGCGACCACCACCGAGAGATGGCCGCGACCATAGAGGTCACGGTCACCTCACCACCTCGCAGGTGGGGCTGCGGCCACTAAGGCCGCGGCCACCTTGTCGAGGGGGCTGCGGCCACTAAGGCCGTGGCCACCTTGTCGAAGGGGTTGCGGCCACTAAGGCCGTGGCCACCTTGCCGGAGGAGTTGCGGCCACTATGGCTGCAATCGCCATCCCTGGGCCGCAGCCACCATGGCTGCGGCCTCGGTTTTTCCGACGTCGACAACGAGGTTCTTAATCGTGATTGGGATTTTGAGTGGTGCACGGCAATTTGGAAACCAACCTACTATGACTCTGATACCAATGTTGGAATATGTACGAAGCATGCAATCTTTTAGGGCACAACATTAAACACATATTTAAGTTACCTCCTTGAACGATTGACTTAGCGGAAGCGGATCTGTCTGAGGTTGGTATCACGGTCTGCCGGACGGGAGGTCACGCCACGAGTTAACGGGCAGTGACCTATGTTTCCACAACTACTTGCATGCAGTCTAAACTGTAGGGCGGCAGAGCATCACTGTCATCATTAGGTTTTCCAACCCTGAGCATCCCTATACATAAAGGGAACGATTTGGAGCAGTATCTAATAGTGTGCTTATTAAAATGGGTTCCCACTAATAGGCGACTCAATCCCAAAAACCAACACCCTCCAACATCCTTTACCTCCCTCGGACTCCACCGTAGAGGACCGCGGCCGTGAGTTTTACTTACCCTTTTTTCATGCATTTTATTGTTTTTTTTGTATTTATATATATACTGAAAACTCTACTTGGAATAGCAACTTTGAACAAATTCGCTAGCCCAAATAGCATCTATTCACATTTTTTAAATTACTTTTCGGCTTTCGCACATAATACTTTTCTCATTTTTTTTTCCTAACATGATTACTTTTTGGAAAAAAATCTTAAAATAATACACTAAAAATATTGCTCCTCTACCTTCCCGTACAATGAAAATGAGAATCATCTCTTCTCCTTTCTTTTCTGTTAAAAGAGCAAAAACACTATTTCAGTTAGAGTCGGACCAAACTTTCCACAACTAAATTTAAAATACATCAACATTTTCTCTTTTATTAACTATATATGTAATGGCGAATGCAGACCCTTGAGAAATTACCAGACATCAATCAACAAGAAACAAGATCAGTATCGTCAAAGGGTAAGCCTCTCCATGCTCTTGGCATTCTTTGAGACTCCATAACCAAACCTCCTATCATCTTCCACATTCTCCCCATGGTTTCCCCTATGATTAGAGCTTGCCTCCTCATTATTTGACGCACCTGGCTTCTCCGTCAAGAACTGTTCCCAGAACACATCGTTCACTCTTCCCTGAGCTGCTGGAGTCTTAATACCTTGTGCATTCAATTTCGGAGTCTCAGGGAGCACTGTAGAATCTGAAATCAAAGGGGTTCCATCGTCTTTTCTTGATACTTGAGTCTTTTCGACTTGAAGTGGTGAAGATGCGAGGGTCAGATTCAAATGGCAAGAGATACTCATCTCGCCCTCTTCACTTAGATCCCTCTGAAATCTCTGATTCTGTGCCACAACTGAGTCCATCTTCATGAACATGAAGGAAGTTCCAGTGTCTGAAAGCTCGGGGACCTCTGCTGCTGCAAATAAAACTGCTTCATTCGTCGCTCCATCAGATCTTAGGGTCATAATCTGAGGGCTGCTCAAACCTTCTTCCTCATTTGAACTCTGCGTGCTGTGAGAAACCAAGTTAATGTCTGAAACCGCTGATGAGAGTTCAAGTCTCAACCGATCCGTGAAATCGGGGAATATCGAGCTTGAGTTTCCAAGCTCGGTTCTAGAACTACTTAGATTGTCATTGCTGTTTGCTTGCGAGCTACCATGCTCAGCCTGAGGGTGAGGGAGTCTCCTCTTCTTATTATATGCAGACAAATCCATCGATTCAATCTTCTTAGCAAGGTTCTCGACAAAACTTGGGTTTGGAACTGCTTTCTCCAAGTAAACAAGCAACTCTTCCTGTCTCCGATCCATACAAATCATGCGATAAACTAATTCTTCCATCTGAAGCTTTCCAGTGGACTGTTCCTGTTTGAGTCCTAAGAGCTTTGACTCTAAAGCAGCCTTCTCGCGCGACAATCTGTTGATTTCTTCGTCAAAGGCTGCTCTTTCTGCATCAACTGCAGAAGAAGAGTCATTAGCCTGCTGCTGCTGCTGGTGCTGCTGAGGCTGACTACTATGGCTATGGATAGGTTTCCTGCGGTGGATGTTCTTTAGGAGATGCTTCTGGTCTCTAATAAACTCTTCATTACAAAACTCCCATCGCTCCGGGTCTTTCTTCCGAAATCCCTGCAGAATGATTAAAATATTAACTTCCTAGTGATGCAGAATGAAAATCTAAAATGCATGCGGTGAATTGTATATAACTTTTTAGAACATTTATGATGATGCATCAGGGAGTAGGCTAACCAATACAACTTAACGTTTTGTTTGGACATAACTTGTTAAAAGAAACAATAGGAAAGTGAATGGAAGGAGAAACAAATCCTTTGTTTTGGACAGTCTAATTATTTGCATTAATTACACTAAATGATCAATCTAATTTGTTATGTGATAAAAAACAGGGGGAAATATTTTATTCTTCTCCATTGTTAGACATTCTTATCGGTCCAAATCTTCACAAACTGAAGTCTGAGAAAAAATAAAAGATAACAGTTCTCCCCTTCCCTTCAAGATATTCTCGTCCAAACAAAAGGGTTTCCTACATTTTATGTTTTGGCCTGCAATATTCCAACAAGAAAGAAAGCATACTCGTAGAAGTAACAATAGTTAGTATGGCAATATAACTTCATTTGACGCTACGTTACTAAATTGTATTAATTATCTGCAAATTATAAGTGGAAATACCAACCACAGCCTCACAATTGTCATCATTAACAGAAATCAACGCATCACACCTGTCACTACTCTACACGACCAAACATATATATGACAAGGCTCAAAGGAAATAAGGAATCAGTAACAACGATTGTGAATTGTCATCCAGAACGTCTACGGAACTTATTTCCAAACAGCGTCAATAATCTTCCTTCCCAATATATGATAAGACCAATTCTGGTTATAAGCATAAGATCTTCCCAAATATCAGAAGTTTTCTCATTTTTAAGGAGCTCCCCCAGACCTAGAAAACAGTTAGTATTCAAAGATCATTTCTTGGATGAAAAAATTAGTATTCCAACCTAACAAGTAACAGCCAACCATATTTTCACATAAAATGGCAAAACCAAATTCTTTTTCAAAAATGGATTTGATCTTTTCAATTGTTATACAACTAGCATAAGTAGTAGATAATCCATTGTAACAAAAATCATGACAGAGCATCGAGAAATTGATCTCACTTTGATGATAGTGCATATGCGGTCCAAATCACTATTTTCATTTTTTGAATGTTATGCACCTATCTGACCCCCACCCCCCACCCCACCCCACCCCACCCACCCACACCCCACCCACACCCCACCCCTTCTATCTATCCAAAAATAAATAGGGGATTAGCATTCTAACTTTGATTGGGAAACAGTGACTACACATCAACTAGCACTCTCAAGCCAATACTAGAAACCTTGAATCTCTTGCAATTGCATAGGAAACTACAGTAGTGGAAGTAATTGTCTCATGGTGGCAGTAACTACCAAGCAATTGATGATATACGTGAATTATGAACTGAATTTTTGATGCAGTTTAAAATCTACTCTATTCTGTAAGCATGCAGTGGAAATTGCAAAATAGAAGTCAATCAGAAGACCGTTATCATTAATAAAAGATTGAATGGAAGATGACGTGTGAAAGAAATTAAGGTGGTATGAAAGGCTTGAATGAAAAGTTATATTGTATAGATGGATTGAAGGATCGCTAATTATAAAAAATGAGCCTTTGTAGATGACAGTTTGCTTACAAAATTGCAAGATCAAACGAAAGCCAACACTTTTTGTCATATGCCCTGATCTATTTGCAATTTCATTTTCATCTCAGAATCATTTATAATGAAGAAAATATTCTCCCAGTGGATTGATGTTATAAGTAACTTTTCCTTAGTACAATGATGAATGTTCTTACATCAGATGATTTCATTTCATAGACAGTAAGAGTGTATTGGTGCACACATAAGGGAACTATAATAGCTGGAGTACTTGGTCAATCATTAGAAGCTTAGGGTACATGACGACCAAAATGTATGTTATCATTCCATTCATTTGACATGATATCTCAAATAGACACATGCTATAGCATTCTTATCTGTACCTATTTTATTAGATTGTTTGGATAAAATCAACTTATGTACAAATCAATACATTAATTATACATGCACTTTTTTACTATATTGATAAGAAATGTATCGCCAATGAAAAAAGTGTACGTGAGATATGAAACTTTGAAGTAAGTATTTCTCAACAAATATTGAAAATAGTGATGAGTTCATTCAACTGCAATACTTATCACTAAAACACAGACTAAGATCTGCAGATACTGTGGAAATTAAATAGGATATTGCTAATGACATAAATCTTGAACAAATACAACAAGTGCATCAATGTATCTAAATTCGGAAAGAGATTGCAAAATCATTTGGATGGCTACTAAGATCAATTAGTCTGTCATAAAGTGGATTATAGTTCAATGCACAGTAGGAATGAACACAGGGAAACTGTGTTGGTTTGTCCACAACAAACTGGAAGCAATCACATATTCGAGGCAATCACAGTTAACTAGCAACAGACTGGAAGCACTCAAGAAGGATAATCATGATTCTGTTGAGACTATCAGTCTATTTCCAGATTATGGAATTCTTTGTGCAAGGAGAATCTGGATAAGAGAAGATATTCCTTGGTGGCACTATTTTCTCGAATAATTGTGGGTCGTGCTTCAATTGCAATTACGAATGAACAATTTGATAGGTCGGCCAAGGGCCAAGTAGTAGTTCAAAAACAGGGAATCAGTAGGGACTAAATGCTCCTGCCAAAATTGTCCGTCATTCATTCTGGTTGGGCGTTGAAGTGTTGCCTTACTCTCTGATCGAGCTTTAACTAATAAAATCCATGATCTAACTCCTCTAAATGTAATGGAACACCATTTGCAAAGCACCAATTAACTACAGCAGCTAAAATCCCATTGTTGATGAAGTCTGATCGGACGATATTTCCTTCAACAATCATCGCATAGGACACAAATTGGAAAGCACAACCAAAGCTTCTAGATTTAATAAAGAAAAGACACCGTTGGAGAGAACAGACTAGGACGACTCACATAGGTGTTGAGCTGTCTGATGAAGCTGGAGAAATTGTTGTGCTTGAAATAAGTCGGGAGCAGGAGTCGCGCAAACTCTGGAGGATTCCACACGACAAAACTGTTATTGCTCGGACTCCACGATACAATCTCATCGGTGGTTGAATCATCCACCATCTCGTAAGTCTTGAGCAAGAATGGCGCTGGGCCTCCCACGCCAGAGGCGGCTGCGGTCGTATCCATCGGAGCTCGAACGTGGAAGGATCCAAGGAAGAGGAGATGACTATTGACCTGGAAAATGAAGTGTGACTACAGAAGGAGACAGAAGAAAAGGACTGAGAATTTTGTGTATAAGGTCAGCGTGAGACACTCAAAAGGCATCACTACCAACGGACCGGACCACAAGACCACACTACCAACGGACCGGACCACCAGACCAGACATACCGACGGGATTAGGGTCGGTAATGATGCGGTGAAAAACAAAAAAATACGGTTATAACTGTTATTTTTTTATATTTTTAACCGTATCATTATGATGCGGTGCGGTGGTTATGATGATGAATTTTCTAACCGTAATGGTTATGATTATAATTGTGGTATTTTAGTTATACGCATGATTATAACCATGACTATTATATAAATATAATAATAATAGTTTAATATTAATATAAGTAGGTTGTTCAAAAAAATTGATTAGCCTGAACCGAACTGGACATTTTGTGAACCGGACCAATTCACAAATCAAACAATTTTTCAGCAAAAATATAGAGTGGTTCTGATGAACCATAAAAAAAGGGTTCGAAAATGCCAAAATGCTAAGCCCAGCCACTTTTTTAACTAATTTAAACATAATATTATATTTAATTATCCTAACTTAAATGTTCATTTTTCAGACTTGGCAATTTCATTTCTGAGTCTTCGTTTTTTCAGATCTCGGACCTTTCCTCCTGAAGCTCGCACGTGACACCATTTCCTCAGGCGAGGGCCACGCCAAGGCGCTAGACTACGCTATCCGGGCCTCCAAGTCGTTCGAGCGATGCGCGGTGGAAGGGGAACCAAGCCTCGACTTCGCCATGAGCCTCCACGTCCTGGCTGCGATCTACTGCAGCCTTGGTCGGTTCGATGAGACGATTCCGGTGCTTGAAAGGGCGATCGGGGTTCGGATTCCAGCTCACGGTCCCGACCATGCTCTGGCAGCTTTCTCCGGTCACATGCAGCTCGGAGATACGTACTCGATGCTTGGCCAGGTGGATCGATCGATCCAATGTTATGGAGAACAGGAGGACTGTAGATTCAGCAGATCGAAACTGTTTTGTTTTTTTAAATATAAAGTTGTTCGGCCAAATCGATTTTTTGAACCGGTTTATATAAGGTTCTATAAATTGGCTAAAATCTGGAGAGGGATCGAACCGTACCTTACCTAAAATGCGGTAAAGGTACGGTTCTGAATCGGTTCATGTCCAACTCTAGGTATACGGTTAAAACAATGATTAATAACCATGATATGGTTATGGTATTAAAAATTATATCTGTAATGGTTATGCTATGCAATTTAAAAATATGATATAGTTACGGTATTTGACATACACGTACCATACTTTAACCATTGACTACCTTAATGGGGATACACATACAGTATCTGGGGATACACATACAGTATCCCTGTTAAAAACTGTTATGATTCGAAAATAACCCAAATTCGCCCCGGGTTTGGGTCAGTTTCGACTCATGAAAGTAAGAGTCTCATATCAGTTTCGAATTGACCTATTGATCTGTACAAACGATGGATCAGGTTCATATAAAAAATATGTAGGGACGAATCCAAATTGTAGAGTAGTTGGGCAAAATATATAATAATTTTTCCAAATTAACTTTTACAATTGTTCTTGACGAGTTTTCATATTCTAAAAGCATAATAAAAATTTATTATTATCAATAGTATAAAAATATATATTTTTCAATAAGAGTAACTAAACAGTCATCTATCTTGTTTCGCAATCTATTTTTCATAATCTTCATCGCCGAGAAAACGATTTCACCAGAAGCAGTACTAATTGGCAAGATCAATGCGAAGTTCACGAGCAAATACATAAATTGATAAACAATACGTGTTTTCTTTTCAATCAACTTTTGAGAGAATTCGTCAATGTCTTTGACATTTAGAAACTCAACACTTGCCTTCATATCAATGATAAATCTATTAAGTTGTTTGGCAAGAATATTAAGATCAACCTCAGAAAAATCTGAGGGATAAAATTGGACAAGACAAACCAATTTCTCTTGGTCAAGAGTTTCAAAAGAATCAACTGGATTTAAACAAGCTACAAAAAAATAACTCAGTATTGACCTCATTGAAACGGTGATTGAGTTCCTTCAATTGTCAATCAATCACATTATTGAATAAATTAAACTCATAGTGATTGTGATTACTCTTTTTCTCTCCCTTACGTCTTGGACGTTTTTTCAATCACATTATTGAATAAATTAAATTGATAGTGGTTGTGATTACTCGTTTTCTCTCCCTTACGTCTTGAACGTTTTTCAGCTCAATAAACACCATCCATACATAGAATTAGAATATCATGTTTCTCACAAAATCAAAAGATTTCGTCCATCAAAGATCTCCACTCATCATCTCTCATATGTTGCATTTGTTGTTTAACTCTCTTGACTAAAACCATAACATTGATAATGTCTTGACCCTTCTTTTGTAATGCAAGTGACAATTCATTCATGATTAATAATATATTCATCATCAAAAGTGTAAGATGAAAACAAACTCAAAACTAGACATTATATTTATCAAGGAGCATGCTTCGCCTTCTTGAGGTTGATATTGTTCAATAAACTCAAGGACTTCAAGCACGAAAGAGAATATAACAGACAAACTAGTCGACAATCTATAATGAGAGCCCCAACGTGTGTCACTTGAGTGGTACGACCTTTGTATCTCGAACATGCAGATGTCAAAAAAAGTGCTCCACCACACGCTCTTTATTGTTTACATATCTTAAAACGATTGTCATTTGCTCCTTAATTGACACATCTCTAGATTCATCAATTAATATCGCAAACGGTTCATTCCCAAAATCTCTAATAATATCACATGTAACATCCACTGCCGATGCTCGAACAAGATCTTTTTGAATACCAGGAGATGTCATATTCACATTACTAGAAGCATTCTTTACAACACTTTTAGTTTATGCATTATGATTGCCAAGAAAATCCAAAACTCATGAAAAAAAATCCTTTATTAAGAGATTCTTCATCATTACCACGAAATGTCAATTATTGACGCAAAAGAAATTGAACACAGCCAAGTGGGGCAGTTAAACGCGTTTGATACTTTTTGCATAATTTATCCTCTTGCTTAAATAAAACTCTTAAAATGTGTTGCTCTTGATTCAATAAATCTTGACATTTACCCCAAGCTTCATTATGAAGACTACCCACAACATCAACATAATTATCAAAAAAATAATTCTTCCAAGTCATAAATCCATCCATCACAAAACAATCTACCTTTTTGACCTCCATTGATTTTAAGATAAAGATAACAATATAGACAAAATGCAATATCCTTTGAAATCAAGTTGGAAAAATCGATGACGTACCTTGCCAAATGTTCTTTGAGGGAAATTCATGGTCACGTGGTTGACATGAACCCTTATCTAGATAAGCTCTTCGAACTTATCATGATCATTTGGACGATAAACTTGAATTTTCTTTCTCAAGCCGGGATCAGATGGTAAATCATCTAAATTGAATTCTTCATACTTTTTGTTTATCAAATTTCTCATTTAAATTTTGGTGTGAAATTTGTTCTTCTTAAAAATTGATCAATATGTAAAAAAAATAATACAATTTTAGTACAAATTAATTATATTAAGTAATACATAATAAATAAGTTAACTAACTTTTAGGTAACTCATTTTGAAACCACGACAACTTAGAATAAGTTGTTCAGCCCAATCAAACTTAACTAGTTTATTATACTAATCTAATTATTCCGTTTTTAGTCCAAAAAAATCAGCCCAAATTCCCAAGTAAGAAAACAGAGTAACTTTCTACTTTTAACTAACCCTTACTAAGCATTTTTCTTGACCACATCCAATTCCGAAGCCGATTCCGACTACAACCACATCTAATGCCGACTCCGAGTACAAATTCTGCCTCCTTTCTGTCAATCCTTATTAGAAGCTAGGCAATCCAGCTACTCTCTCTGCTTCCTCCTCCACCACCACGTCCGACGTCAATTCTAATTACAACCACATACAATGCCGACTACTAATCCTACCTCCTCCCCGTAACCCATCCTCCCTCTCTTTTTTTCTTTAGATTGAAGAATTGACTGGTTCTCTGAAAATTCTGTCTGTTTCACAAAACTGTCTGGTTTTCATCTTTTGACCGAACTCACTTTGCAATTCAGTTTTTCAGAAAGAATTGAATTGTCACTATCATCGATCCACGTGATCCGGTTATGATAATACTGTTGTGTAGTGCTTTTCGTAGGGTTAAGTATGAGTTATCCTATATATATATATAAGAGTTAAATACCAAGTAGTTACTTAAACTTTGGACGTTTTTGTACCAGCTACCCGAACTTTGAAAATTCAAAACGGGCTACCTCAACTTTGAAGAAGGTGCAAATAACTACCTCCGTCCAATTTCCGACAAATTTTCGAGGACTTTTCAACGGATTTCCGACAATTTCCGATGACAATTGACGGAAAATTGGACGGAGGTAGCTATTTGCACCTTCTTCAAAGTTGAGGTAGCCCGTTTTGAATTTACAAAGTTCGGGTAGCTCGTTGCAAAACGCCCAAAGTTCAGACAGCTAGTTGGTATTTAACCCTATTGTCGGACGTCGGATACGACTTTCCCGACCAGTTTTGGAAAATATTTTTAAATTTCTTTATGAAATGTCAGGTCTTGGCGACCGACGTGTCCGGTCGAGCGGGGTCATCAACCGGATCGAAAAAATTGAAAGAGTCGCCACCGATTAATTGAAGGTTAATCGGAATCCTAAAATTTTGCCTAGGGTACATGTAATTAACATCCTAGGGCTTAGAAAGGTCTACGTCTAGAGAATCGAGTTCGGGGGTTTGATTACGTCTTAAAAGCTCGCAAGCTATAATCCGCCCTTTCTGTACTTTAGTTTGCTTTTGAAAGTTTTTTCATATTCCCGAATTGCTCGTTTCGATCATGCTTGACCCAAAAAGACTATATGCATTTTCCTTAAACCATGTATAAACATTTTTTTTATGAGTTAATTTCAAATAAACAAAAGAGAACTAAAGTTAATCGTGCTCGAAAAAAAATGGTTTAACTCTCGAGCCATTTTAAACGTGTCAAAACATGCACGAATGATTTTTTGAAAATATTAAGCTCGTTGGACTAATTCGTCCCATTTTGAGAAGTTATAGGATGTCCAAAAAAATATAGGGACCAAAATGCAATTTATTAAAATTTGAGTTGAATTGGACAGATATTTCGAAAATTGTAGAAAAGACCCTAAACTATTCTGTAACACTTGGTAAAGTTCTAAAATAACCCGATAATTATTCTAGACTTATTTGTAACATTTTTAAAAGTCATGAAATGTCCAGAAAAATTTAGGAATCAAAAATGTAATTTTTGAAAATATTATAACTAAACTGAAAATATTTTTTTAAAATTACAGAATTGACCCTAAACTATTCTAGATTTATTTGTAACACTTGATAAAATTTCAAAAATAACCCGAAAATTATTCTAGACTTATTTGTAACATTTTTAAAAATCATGGAATGTCTAGAAAAGTTTAGATATCAAAATGTATTTTTTTTTAAAAGCGAGCTGAATTAAAATAAAAAAAAAAATTGCCCAAATGACCCAAAACTTTTCCGGTTTGGTTTATAACACTCGATAACGTCCCAGAAATGACCCGAGAGTCCAAGGACCGAGTTGTAACCTTCATCAAAGTTTGGGAATGACCTAAGTCATTTTTTTTTTTTTTTTTTTTTTCACATATACATAATATACATATACATAATATATATATATATATAATACATATAGATAGATAGATAACATAGACATAATATAAATATATATTATACATATAGATATATATAGTATTACATAAACATAATATAAATATATATTATACATATAGATATATATAGTAATACATAAACATAATATAAATATATATTATACGTATATATATATATATTAACAAGTATATTATACATAAATATATAATATATGTATATAAACTCTCAATTTTATTTCACATTTATAAAATACAAATATGATATTGAATATGAGAGAAATATACCTAACTCATTCGAGGTTTAAAATACCGTACGAGGAACCGAGTCCGATAATTATCAGTATTTTTCACTATTTTTTTCTCTCTTTTTTTTCTCTCATTCTCTCATAATTGAAGCTCCTCACCGTAGCTTTCTCTTCTCATCTTCTCCAATCTTCACAATTCTTCTTCAATATATAGAAGAATAAAAGCTTATTTTATTATTATTTTTTTAATAATATAAAAAAAAACTTTTTTTTAATAATGAAAAAATAAAATCGGTGGAAAAGAGGCAATTTTCCACCGTTGAAATTTTTTATTATTATTTTTTTGTTTTTAGTTTTCAAATATATATATATATATATACTATATATATTTTTCAAATCTCGATTCCTCGCATACGGTATTTTGATCCCGAGCCAAAATCAGGTGTTTACAGTTGCCCCTCTTTGAGCACGCGTTCATGGAAGTGATCTCATGAGTGTGTGTTCAAAGACAAACAACTGATTTTGACTTCTCTTTATTCATTATTTACATAGTAGACAAACATTATTACGCAACTTTCGGAAGCTAGACACCTATAGGTCCCAATTGTTGACGATGATTTGTGGAGACTGAGCGTCTAAACGCTCATCAACTTGTGATTCCTAGACGTTGGACACCTACATGTCTTGGTCGTCGAGGATGACTTGCGGAGGTTGAACACCCAAAAAGACCCCGCTTGTCGGTCGGCTTGTGACTCGTTGGGGATGACTTGCGGAGGCTGAACACCTAAAGGCTCCGCTTGTCGGCTTGTGACTCCCAGAAGCTGGATAACTACAGGTTCTGGTCATCGAGGATGACTTGCGGAGGCTGAAACTAAAGGCTCCACTCGTCGGCTTTGTGATTCCCAGAAGATGGATAACTACAGGTCCTGGTCGTCGATGATGATTTTGCGAAGGCTGAACACCAAATGGCTCCGCTCGTCGTTTTTTTTTCCAGAAGCTGGATAACTACAGGTCCTGGTTGTCGATGATGACTTGCGAAGGCTGAACACCTAAAGGCTACGCTCGCCGTTTTTTTTTCCAGAAGCTTTGTTGTGGGTGACTTACGGGGATTAAACACCTTAATGCCCCGTTTGTCGGCTTGTAACTTTCAGAAGATGGACATCTACAGGTTCTGATCCTTGGGGATGACTTGCGAAGGCTGAACACCTAAAGGCTTCGCTCGTTGTTTTGTAACTTTCAGAAGCTAGACATCTACAGGTTCTGATCGTTGGGGATGACTTGCGGAGGCTGAACACCTAAAGGCTCCGCTTGTCGGCTTGTAACTCATTTTGGAGGTAAAAACCCTTCTCGAGATGTCTGACTGCTTGTGCGGACTTCTCAGTCTGTTTTCTCATTAATCGACTTTGGAGTCCTTCTTGATGGAGTTCCCTAAAGCCATTCATGCTATGTTCACAATGTGTATCCATTCAAGTTGTCGAGGCATCTCAAATTAATGCTGATCACAACTTCTTTTTATTGCTACTGTGGGAAACAATGTCGTTCACTTTTGAGCATTTTTTTTATCTCTTGATTTTCTTTCCTTTTGCTACAGTATTTTTTTTTTACCGCACCTCTCGATTCCCTTAATTTTTGCCTAGGTCGCCCTTTTGGGTTTTCAACCTAGCAGGGATTTGATTCCTTTCCTTTTGCCATGATCGCCATTTTTAGGGATTTTTAATCATGCTCCTCTTCCCTAAATTTTTCCTAAACCGCCCTTTCGGGTTTTCGATTTAGCGGGATTTTCTCTCATTGTTGGAGGCTCGCTTTTTGATTACGAGAGTTATTATTATTATTTTTTTTTTGCATCCACATTGATTGGATTGGGGAGTTCTCTGTTGTCCATGTCAGTGATGATCATGGCTTCCCCGCTAAAAATCTCTTTGATGACATAAATCCCTTCATATTTACTTGCCCCGAGAGTCTGGATTGACTTAAAGTTTTTTTTTTAGTTCTCTCGCTTTTCTATTTTTTTGCTACGTTTTTTTTTACCGCACCTCTCGGTTCCCTTAATTTTTGCCTAGATTGCCCTTTCTGGTTTTCAACCTAGCATGGATTTGATTCCTCTCCTTTTCCCATGATTGTCCTTTTGGGGATTTTCAATCATGCCCCTCTTCCCTAATATTTTCCAAAACCGCCCTTTCGGGTTTTCGATTTAGCGAGAATTATCTCTCACTTTTGGAGGTTCGCTTTATGGTTACGAACTCCTTAAGGATGGTATTTTATGACTGCGTCCATATTGATTGGACTAGGGAGTTCTTGGTTGTCCATGTCGGTGACAATCATGGCTCCTCTACTGAAAGTCTCTTTGGCGTCATAAGACCCTTCATATTTAGGCACAAAGTTGCCCCGAGAGTCTGGATTGACTCAAATAATTTTTTTTTTATGAGAATTAGATTGTCTGCTTGTAATTCTCTTGGACCGACTTTCCTGTTAAATGCACGAGCCATGCATTGCTGGTACAAATGCATGTAGCACTGCGCGATGTGCCGCCTTTTGTCATGAGGTTCAATTGCACGTATCTACATTTCGCCTACTCCGACTCATCCTTCTCTGCCTCGGCGAGGATCCTAGCTGACGGGAATTCTAATTCAATTGACAACATGACTTCGATCCCGTAAATAAGGGAGAATGGGGTTGTCCCTGTTGACATCCGTATTCAGGCTCTATATGTCATGAGTGCCTAAGGCAGCTTGTCGTGTCAGTGCTTTATTTGTCGCTTTCTCTGCGCCATTCATTTGTGGGTGATATGGAGATGAATTTTTATACTTGATCACAACTCATCGACCAATTTAGATTTCTGGCATTGCCGATGATGATTGACTTCGACATCCCATGACACACGATGATGTCCTTGCTGATGAAAATCTCAATGGCTTTTGCCGTTATTGACTCCATGGTAATAACCTCTACTCCTGGTGAAGTAATCGATTGTAATAAATATAAGTCGATGACCATTGGACGCCTTTGGGAAAATCATGTTGATAAGTCCTGGAATAGAGCTCGTGCAGTGACGCATGGATTTGGTCCGCGTACACTTGACAAATGTGATATTGTTGGACATGTTTTATACAGTCAGCCGTCATGGTGAACCAAAAGTACCCAAGTCTTGTACGTTCATGTGTGGGCCGCAACAACCTTCATGAATTTCTTCCATTAGATGCTCTACTTCTTTAGCATTCACGCATCTCAAATGGGTATAGTCGGGCCACTGGGAAATTAATTGCAAGTCATTCCTCGCATGACCATTCAGTCATTTTCTTGTGGCTTTCTCTGGAACTCCGTACGCCAGGTATCGTTTTATATCAGTGAGTCATGGTTGACCGTCTGATTCTTCGATTGTACAATAATAGGCCGAAACCTTTTTTATTTTAATCTCCATTCACAGTTTTTGGTTTCCCGGAGAAATTTTACTCATGGGTGTGAGCGTTACCAATTTTTTTGAATGCAAGGATGCAAATAAGAACACAAGGTGAATGTTGGTTTCCTTATCTTCTTCGCATCTTTCATCCCTGTGGTGACGACGTTGCTGGCGTCAATGTTGTTTTCCCTCCATGGGTTTCTCCACCCTTCAGGGAATCCGATCAGTTGGAAGTACTCCGCCTTGCTGTGATGAAACATTTCGTAGTGACTACATTTCAAGCATTTCTGATCGCCGCCGCCAACAATGGCGTCTCTCTGCATCGACAACGACATATCCCCTGTTGTCAACAACGGCGAGCGTCAACAATGACGAGCGTCAACAATGACATCTACTCTGCAGGAGTCAACAACGACGTCTGTCCCGTGTCAACAACGGTTACTCTTATGCAAGAGTTAATAACGACGTCTTCCCCGTGTCAACAATGACATCTTGATGGTGTCTCTTCAGCTCTATTTAAGTCGCCTCTGCTTTAGCTTGATCAAACGATAGAGAGTTGTTTTTCTCATCTCCTTTACTTTGTAAAACAACATTCCCTCCTCCGGTAGTCGAATGTGGTCTGGTGGCGTGGGTCAGTTTGACTCTGATTGCCACTTCTTCTGAACATAGAAGACAGACTCAATTCTGACGATGATAACCTCAGCGTCCCTCCTTGTTGCGGTACCCATTACTTGTCTCCGGTCCTTTTCTTGCTCGGATAGTTGCATAAGCCGATTTTACCTCAGGTAACGAGTTTTCTAGTAGTAAATCGTCATTTTTCTTGATTATACTCATCACTCACTGCATTCAGGAAATGATACAATTTGGCATCTGCTTGATTTTATGTTCCAAATTGCAATATCGTTTGGGCAAACGAATCCTTCTCCTTAATGTATAGAGTCAGATTTGGCAAGGGTGCCCCACTAACGAGTGGACGATCAAAAAGGCATGGGGGAGCTTCATCAATCAGAGCTCCAATGGTGATACCAGTTGAAAATAAGCATGACAAGCCCCCGTGAGTATCAACGTCATCGGGTTAGATCACTTGTGGCGGACCTGGGAATGAAACGGCGAGGGGAGGAAACAATAATGTCCTTGAATTTTCGGCTAAACGTTTTCTCCAGGCGACTTCATAATCTTTGAAATTAGGATGAAAATCGAGTCCTAAAAGTGTATTTTTTCTTCCGGGTGTGTGATGGTCATATGTGGGAGGTGGAGCTTGGTCAGGATGGACATATGTGGGAGGTGGAGCTTGGTCAGGATGGAAAAAGTGCCTGACATAGATTGATGAGGTGCCACAACAGTAGTATTTCTCGGGAAGACGAGGTCAGGGATACTGTGGTAGTCACGCCTTATTAGCGTAAATGACTCAAGTAGAAGAATGAGGATCTGTGTCCAATATTGTTCTTGTCCAAGGACTTACTAGCTATTATTATCTAGGGAGTTTGTTGCAATTTGTTAAATCTTGCTTTCTATTTAATCATACATGCGGCTACTGTTGATGTCAGGCTGATTTGGTAAAGCAATGGAATGAATTTCAGTATTTGCTCTTCCTTAGTTTCATTTTCATTTCTGTTCTCTCGATTCCATCTAGATTAGGTCGACTTTCCTCACGTGGTATCAGAGCTCTTGCTTCGTTCCTGGTATGCGTTCTGTTTCGTTTGTGTTCTTGAGCAATTCCTTGGCTAAGTAGCAGCTTCTCCTCTGTTGTCTTCCTTAGCTACGGCTGCTTCTGATTTCACTTGCTATTATTCAGTCTTATATGACTTTCTATTCTGTTTGTTCTTGTCTTCGAAAATGTGTTTCTTATCTGCTACTTCTTTGCTGTTCCTATGCTGTTCTTGCTGATTACACCTTCGACACTTGCTAAGACAGACCTCATATAGGTTTCTGCTCTTTGCAGTGTCTACCTTGGTGGTATTCTGCACTTGTGTGCTGCAATATCATGATTTCGGTTCAGCTCACTCTTATATCTACTTATGATGTCTGATTAAGTTATATTTTTTTCTGGTTTCTTGCTGATTCTTGCTATTGAAGTTCCTTGTTTCTTCGGTTTTTCTTTCATTGGTTCATTATGGATGATACCTCTCCTGTGTTTGCAAGTAAAAAAATCTCACTCCTTACAGGAGATGAGAACTTTCAATCCTGGAAACAACAGGTTTTACTTACTGTGAGAGGTTTCAACCTTGAACCACATCTATTCGGTACTCTTGCTGTGCCTCAGTATCTTGTTGATGCTGCTGGTAATAACACCCCTAATCCCGAATATAACAAGTTTATTCAGCGTGACAGCTCCCTTGTCTCCTGACTTCTTGCTTCCATTTCCCCCTCTGTGAATCGGTGTCTCCTTGGTTGTATGACAGCTTGCTCCATCTGGCAAAAGCTGCACCAGGTTTTTTCCTCTTCCTCCACTACTAGAATAATGAGTCTTTATGATAGGCTTAAGGTTCGTAAACTTATTCATCAACCTATGCCTGAGTATCTTACTGAAATTCAGTCCACTTGTGATAGCCTTGCAAGCTGTGGTCACCCTATTGAGGAGATTCAACAGATTTCTATCATTCTCAATGGGGTTAAGGGTCAGTTTGATAATGTTGTTGCTGTTATTCATGCTACTCGCAACCCGTATGATATTGCTTATGTTTGTTCGGTTTTACTTGATGCTGAAACCCATCAACGGGACCTGCTTTTTGACATTCCTCCCTCGGCTAATGTTATGACTAATCAATCTGCTGCTGATGCTTTTACTGATAACACTATTAAGCTCAACCAGAATCCTTCTCCTTCAGCTGCACTACCTCAATCGGGTGGGGTACCGGACACTCGACAATATCAGTCTACCAATCCTCAGCCTCAGTTTCAGGCCTCTACCCCTCATCATACTGGTCGTGGTCGAGGAAGGGGTAGAGGAAATCTTGCAAACAAGCCACAATGTCAGCTGTGTGGCAAGATCGGCCATCTTGTGCACCGATGCTACCAAAGGTTCAACATCAACTACCCAGGTGTTACAGCTCCATCAGGTGGTCCTATGACAACTAATGTGTCAAACTGGTCTGACCTCGGGGATGGTGCTGCTCATTTGCCAATCTCACCTGCTGCACCTCCCTATCCCACAGTACCTCCCTATCCCACAGCTCCGTCCCACATAGCTCCCCTGGCCTCCCTAACACCCTATCCCCAAATGTTGATCCCTATTTTTTCTGTCCCAAACCATTCCCACCCGTCCCTGCAATATGCCTCTCCAGCCCCCCTCCACCCTTACCCCAGTACCTAACTTATTGACCTGCCCAAGGATCCCCCACACTAACAGCCCCTCACATATCACCTTATCTTGTGCAACAATCAGCCAACCCTGGACTGGTGCCTTCTGGTTCTTCGGCCTCGGTACCATCAGCCCCACAATCTCACTTAGCTCATATGGATCATCCTACCCTATCCGCGGCTGCCCGGTATCCTGATTCTTGGGCCACCAATCACCTAAGCAACACAGCTCTGAATGCTGACTCCATCCCGTACTCTGGCCCCCAGGTAAAGTTATTGTGGGTAATGGTACTTCTCTCCATATTTCAAATATCAGCAATTCTATTATTCCTAATTCTACTAGAACTCTTATGCTGACTAATGTATTGCATGCCCCTCATATGACAAAAAATCTTGTTTCTGTTTCTCAGTTCTCCAAGGATAATAATGTTTACTTCGAATTTCACCCGACATATTGTGTGGTTCGTGATTCTCTGTCTTATCATGTTCTGCTGCATGGAGTAGAAAGTGCTGGATTATATTGCCTTGATCTCTCCAAACTTGACACCAGTCTCTCGTCTAGTTCGACATCTAGTGTTAGTTCTAGGTTAAGTCAGTCCAATAATTCTGTGTGTGTGTCTGATGGTGTTTGTTTAGCTGCTCGTACTTTGTTACCTTCTAATATCTGGCATATGAGGCTTGGCCATCCCTCCTCTCAGTTAATGTCTCGAATTCTCAATATTAATAAAATATCTGTTTTGAAATCAAGTTATCCTTGTGTTGCGTGTGCTGTAGGAAAAAGTTAGAAGCTTCCTTTTCAATCTTCCACTTCTAAATAGGATTGTCCACTTGAACTTGTTGAAGTTGATCTCTGGGGTCCTGCACCTTACATGTCAAATGGCAATGTTTACTACATGAGTATTGTGGATGTTTACAGTAGATACACTTGGATCTATTTTTTGAAAAATAAGAGTGAGGCAACCAAACACTTTATCGATTTTCATCGTGCTGCAGAAAAGCAACTCGGTTTCATCCTTAAATCCGTTCAAATAGATGGAGGTGGTGAGTTTAAACCCCTCTCCGTCTATTTGAAACAGCTTGAGATTAGTCACCGACTTACTTGTCCGCACACGTCTGAACAAAACGGGATTGTGGAACGAAAACACAGGCATATTGTCGAACTTGGTCTTACACTTATGGCACAAGCCTCATTGCCATTTCACTATTGGAGTGATGCTTTCTTTACAGCTGTGTTTCTAGTTAATAGACTCCCCTCAACTGCGTTGGATAATATCTCACCTCATCAAATGTTATTTAAAAAACAACCTGATTACTTGTTTCTTAGGGTATTTGGTTGTCTCTGTTTTCCTCACATTCGACCATATAATTCTCATAAGTTTGATTTTCGGTCTACCCCATGTGTGTTCCTTGGCTACTGCTCCACTCATCATGGATATTGGTGTTTAGATGCTTCTGGTAGAGTTTATATCTCCAGGCATGTTTTGTTCCATGAATCGATTTTTCCTTTTGCTGATCATGCTGGTCCTTTTATGAAATCTGATGCTGTCAAGAACATTGATACTTCGCTTCCTTTCTTTATGCCTTTTGATGCCTCTATACTAGTCAATGCAGGTTCGGCTGACTCACATCCAGATTCGTAGCAGCTATCCGGTTCTGTCCCTACCCCTCATCTGTTTCATCTCAACTGCACGACCCTTGCCCCGTATCCTCACCCTCAGATCAGGTGGCTGCTCCCTGTGATGTACCGCACGCTACCGAGCTGACAGTTAGTCCAGAATCTACTAGTCTTCCAGTCCATTCTGGTTTGTCAGCTCCCCCTCCAGACTCCTCGGTCAGGTATGTCCCTTCCAACTCTAATGCCTCAGATTTACCTTGTATACTGATTCCTTCGTCTGTGTCTAATGTTATATCTGCTGAGACAGCTTCGGATCCCACTCCCAGCTACCCACATCTTCCCTCATCTGACCTTACCTTTTCGACTTATTCTATTCGGTATTTCCCTGGGAATTCTACTGACTCCACCCTAGTTCCCCTACCTAGTTCCATAAACTCTCGTCCCTCCTCCCATCCTATGCAAACTCGTTCCAAGTCTAAATCTCAACACTTAATGCTTTCATACCTACCTGACCCTGCACAGTCTTCACTTGTTGAGCCTTCAAACATTCATGAAGCCATGGAACAGGCTTGCTGGGCTACGGCTGTTAGGGCTGAACTTGATGCCTTAACACACAATAACACATGGTCTCTCGTACCTCTACCTCGTGGTAGGATACCTATTAGATGCAAATGGTTATTTAAATTTAAAAAGAAACCTGATGGGTTAGTTGATCGCTGTAAAGCTAGGCTTGTTGCTCGGGGTTTTTCTCAAAAAACGGGCTTTGACTTTCAAGACACATTCAGCCTGGTTGTAAAACCCCAAACCTTGCGTATCATACTAACCATTGCCTTGTCTCATCATTGGGTTCTTAGACAGATTGATGTCAACAACGCCTTTCTTCATGGTGATCTTCTTGAAGAGGTTTACATGACGCAACCTCCCGGGTTTCAGCAAACTGACAACAATGGTCCTGCCCTTGTTTGTCGGTTGAATAAGGCCATCTACGGGCTCAAACAAGCACCGAGAGCTTGGTTTGAACGTTTAAAATTTTTTCTTCTAAATACTTTATCTTTCTCTGTTTCTGATAATTGTCTATTTGTTAAGTTTACTAATGTTGGCTCTGTGCTATTACTGGTATATGTTGATGACATAGTCATCACAGGAAGATCACCGTCTATCATTGATGAAGTGATCAGCCAAATCAACAAGGAGTTCAAGATCAAAGATCTTGGCACTCTTAATCACTTCTTGGGCATGGAGGTCAGCAGAGGAGACAACTACCTTATTCTCGGTCAACAGAACTACATAAGAGATCTCCTCGACAAAACAGGTCTGTCTAAGGCTGACTCTCTTCCCACGCCCACGACAGGTAAGTGCCTGTCTAAGTCCGGTCTGTCTGCTGCTTAATGGAAATCCAGTTGTCTGGAGTTCCAAGAAGCAGTCGGTGGTTGCCAGGTCGTCTGCGGAAGTAGAATTTCGTGCCCTGGCAAATGCAACGTGTGAAGTTCTCTGGGTTACCTCTTTGCTTGCTGAACTTCACATTCATCTCTCGGGTACTCCGATTATATGGACTGACAATAATAGTGCTGTTGCGATGTCAGAAAACCCAGTGCAGCATGCCAAGATGAAACATGTAGAAATAGATCTCTGCTTCGTAAGAGAGAAAGTAATGGCTGGACAGATTGATGTTAATTTTGTTCCAGCCACTGAGCAGCTTGCTGATATTTTAACCAAGCCCCTCACGGAAAAACTATTTGTTCCATTTCGCAAAAAGCTTGGGGTCACAAGTCTTACTGAACTTGCTCAAGAAGAGACTTACTTGAACTTGCTGGAGTCTGACTCTCCTAACAAAGTGAACGCCTAAAACAGATAAGCATTCTTCCTTGAGTCTTGCTTAGTACTCCCTTAGTTGTTCAATAATACTGTAGGGGGTGGTTTAGTCCAAAAATAGAGCTGTTGATCTTTAAATATCGCAATTGCAACAAGTTATTTAGATGAAGGCACAACCCTTCCAATCACTCTAGTAAGATAGAGGCTTCAAACCTCTCTGTCAACTATTTTTTTTATCTGTTGCATTGGTCGGGTTGATCTCGTGTTATTTGATATTTGGTTGAATATTGCCCATGATGTTAAATGATGTACCTGTGTTTGTTCTCACTCAGCTCCTCTATTTTGTTTCATGCTGTAGTTGGATATATGATTGAATGAAGCCCTCTTGCAGTAACTTGGCTGTTTCTGCAGATCACATCTTAATAAGGGAATATTAGCGTAAATGACTAAAGTAGAAGAATGAGGATCGGTGTCCAATATTGTTATTGTCCATGGACTTACTAGCTATTATTATCTAGGGAATCTGTTGCAATTTGTTAAATCTTGTTTTCTATTTAATCATACATGCGACTACTGTTGATGTCAGGCTGATTTGGTAAAGCAATGGAATGAATTTCAGTATTTGCTCTTCCTTAGTTTCATTTTCATTTCCGTTCTCTCGATTCCATCTAGATTAGGTCGACTTTCCTCACACGCCTGTCTGGAGCTCAGAAGAGCCAAAATTCGCTCGACCTAGGAGGTCATGCCAACGATTGACTGCATTGTTCAGGAACTCATGGCGTGCATGGTCTGTTCTAGTTGGATGATTCTCTCTTCATGTTCTTGAGGTGCTGGAGTCGTGGAATGTCGCATGGATTCCCGAAAACCTAAATTCAAAATACTGTAGTAAGAAGGATGAATACACAATTGATCATGCATGATTGATTTTGAAAATTCTCTATTCCATTCATTCCATTCGTAGACTTTGATTGCATGTATGGCAAAAGTTTTTTTCAAAAATACTTTTAAAGGTTTTGACCAATCGAAGTCTAGCCCTTAAGACGTTTCACACGACGGTGCAACTCGTTGAGTACATTTGTTGATTGTTCCTTGGTTCAAACGAAGGTCGAGGGCATGTATTTTAAATATCTTTTTATTTGCCTCGTTCTTCGTATGAACTGTTTAAGGGTATCATTCAACTTAGCTATGTTGCCCCCACATTTTTCCAAGGTTCTCCCACATTGCTAGAATGACGGTGGTTGTTCGGATCTATCTCTGATTATCTCATCTGGGTTGAAAGACGGACTTTCTGGTGTCAAATGGAACTTGTGAACATATTTCGTTGTTGTTAATCACGCAGACGCGTTTTCCATATTCCATAATTCAAACAAGGCGTTAAGGAGAATCTAATTAACTTTGTAGTTTACGAGCTCGTGAACCTCGTCAATCTTCTTGTTCATGTATTTCTGATTCCCTTTTGTCTTGGCTTTCCATATTCTGGCAATTTCGACCGTTGGGGGGTGTATGGCCTTATTGTGAGGGCAATGAATTTTTTTTTATCCTTACCAAAGATGGTGCGTGAAACGTCTTAAGGATAATAGATTGAATGAACGGAACTTACAATTTTTTTTTTGAAAAATGCAATGCAAATGCGAGAATTTAACTTCATTAGTAAGACTCGTATTACATTTACAACCGTCTGGAATATATAATACAAAAGCCCAATCCTATACATGTCATGATCTAGGGCTAAAACAAATCACATTTACATCAATGAGCCAAACTACTTCATGGGCCAAATTTCTTCATGGGTTGTGGGTCAATCTCGTATCCAAATACTTGGTCCGAATTCTCATTTACATTAGTTGGGCCCAAAAATGGAAATACACACAAAACTCGTAAAGACTAAACACGGTGTGGAGCTTTTGTTCTAAATGGATGGAATTTCTAGGTTCTCTGAACCAGCGGAACCTCACCCCCTAAAGAGGATCACAGACCCATTCCGATCATCGAGTTGAGTTGTTTGGGTGCGTGCCGGCGGTCCAAACCGCTCCGGGCGCATTCCCCTACTAAACTCCCTAAGCTCTTAATGTGCTCCAGGTCCGAGCGGGTAATGGTAACCAGCGTGGTCTGTGCAAAACAAGAATTTAATTATTTTTTTTGACTTATTACAATTACATCGCCTTTTGGACAAAATTTGAAACTGCAAGCATGACCAAACAGTCAAAATGGATATGGCAAAATATAATATGGCAAAGCAAACATGAAAAGCCTAAACCCTCTAAAAGTCATCCCCAGCAGAGTCGCCAAATTGTCGGATGTCGGATCCGACTTTCCCGACCCGTTTTGGAAAATATTTTTAAATTTCTTTTTGAAATGTAAGATCTTGGCGAGCGACGTGTCCGGTCGAGCGGGGTCATCAACCGGATCGAAAAAATTGAAAGAGTCGCCACCGATTAATTGAAGGCTAATCGGAATCCTAAAATTTTGCCTAGTGTACATGGAATTAACATCCTAGGGCTTAGAAAGGTCTACGTCCAGATAATCGAGTTCGGGGGTTTGATTACGTCTTAAAAGCTCGCAAGCTCATAATCCGCCCTTTCGGTACTTAAGTTATGCTTTTGAATTTTTTTTCATATACCCGAATTGCTCGTTTCGATCATGCTTGACCCCAAAAGACTATATGCATTTTCCTTAAACCATGTATAAACATTTTTGTTATGAGTTAATTTCAAATAAACAAAAGAGAACTAAAGTTAATCGTGCTCGAAAAAAAATGGTTTAACTCTCGAGCCATTTTAAACATGTCAAAACATGCACGAATGATTTTTTGAAGATATTAAGCTCGTTGGACTAATTCGTCCCATTTTGAGAAGTTATAGGATGTCCAAAAAAATATAGGGACCAAAATGCAATTTATTAAAATTTGAGCTGAATTGGACAAATATTTCGAAAATTGTAGAAAAGACCCTAAACTATTCTGGACTTATTTGTAACACTTGGTAAAGTTCTAAAATAACCCGAAAATTATTCTAGACTTATTTGTAACATTTTTAAAAGTCATGAAATGTCCAGAAAAATTTAGGAATCAAAAATGTAATTTTTGAAAATATTATAACTATACTGAAAATATATTTTTTAAAATTACAGAATTGACCCTAAACTATTCTAGATTTATTTGTAACACTTGATAAAATTCCAAAAATAACCCGAAAATTATTCTAGACTTATTTGTAACATTTTTAAAAATCGTGGAATGTCTAGAAAAGTTTAGAAATCAAAATGTAATTTTTTTTTATTAAAAATGAGCTGAATTAAAAAAAAAAATTGCCCAAATTGCCCAAAACTTTTCCGGTTTGGTTTATAACACTCGATAATGTCCCAGAAATGACCCGAGAGTCCAAGGACCGAGTTATAACGTTCATCAAAGTTTGGGAATGACCTAAGTCATTTTTGAATTTTGTTTTTTCACATATACATAATATACATATATTATACATATACATAATATATATATATATATAGATAGATAGATAACATAGACATAATATAAATATATATTATACATATAGATATATATAGTATTACATAAACATAATATAAATGTATATTATACATATAGATATATATAGTAATACATAAACATGATATAAATGTATATTATACATATAGATATATATATAGTAATACATAAACATAATATAAATATATATTATACGTATATATATATATATATATATATATATTAACAAGTATATTATACATAAATATATAATTTATGTATATAAACTCTCAATTTTATTTCACATTTATAAAATACAAATATGATATTGAATATGAGAGAAATATACCTAACTCATTGGAGGTTTAAAATACCGTACGAGAAACCGAGTCCGATAATTATCGATATTTTTCACTCTTTTTTTTTTCTTTTTTTTTTTCTCTTTTTTTTTTTCTCTCATTCTCTCCTAATTGAAGCTCCTCACGGTAGTTTTCTCTTCTCATCTTCTCCAATCTTCACAATTCTTCTTCAATTTATAAAAGAATAAAAGATTATTTTTTTATTTTTATATTTTTTTATTAATAATATAATTTTTTTATTTTTTTTATAATAAAAAAATAAAATCAGTGGAAAAGAGGCAATTTTCCACCGTTTTGAATTTTTTATTATTTATTAATTTTTTTTTTGTTTTCAAATATATATATATATATATATATATATTTCAAATCTCGATTCCTCGCATACGGTATTTTGATCCCGAGCCAAAATCAGGTGTTTACACCTATATATAAATTAGGATCGAAAAATTTAGGATCGAAATTTTGGCATTGGAGCCTCGTGTAATTTAGGATAAATTTGAGTTATATGAATTCTCTCTTTATTTGGGTTAACAATTCAAAATAAACTAAAATTATAAATTCATTTAATTAATTAGAATTCAACATGTTTCACTTAAAATTATTAGTGAATTTAACTTAGATATAATTAATTATTTAAATATATTTATTAATATTAAAATGAATTTTGAACTAATTAATAATTACGTTTTAAATCTTAATCATGGCTAGAATGAAAATATTAAAATACCATCTAATTAGATTCAGTCATAATTTCGATTGGATATGAGTTAAACAGTTTTTGTTTTTCAAACTTTCGAATTAACAAACTTTATTTCTACGGATTAGTTATCTTTATCGTTTTTTTTGGGTAAATATACTCAATGGTTACGTATCTTTTTACATGTGACTAATTGGTTATACATTGTGCAAAATGGTTACATAAGTTTCAACATGTGATTAATTTGTCATTTTTACTGTTCATCGTCGTACATTGCACGTGAAAATTAAGTGAGGTGAACTGTTGAAGATGCCCTTGTCTCCTTTATTATAAGTGAAGAGAATTTTGAATACAAGCAACTATAATCGTCCCGCCTGGTCAAAGATGAAGGTGAAGAAGGAAAGCAGTGAGTTCGTCCCCCCCCCCCCCCCCCCCCCAATCGCTGGGAGTGGTTTTTGTTGTTCCCACTCTAGCATCCAAGAGTCGTCCCTTGTAGTGTCAAAGCTCAGATGGTGTTACTGTGGTCAGAATTGTTCCGTGAAATCTGCTGGCACTTGGAAGAATTTCGGTCGGAAGTTCCATGGTTGCTCTAATTTTGAGGTAATTGTAAGCATTTTGAGTATTTTGACCCAATTTTACTTTCTTTTATAACAAACCCTAATTTTGGTAAGAACCCTAATTGGAACACTATCTTCAAATTTTAGTTTCTCGTGGATGCTACTATTTTATGCTTCTCTGTCTTCTGTAGTCCGTACAAAATCTTGGTTGTGGATTTTTAGAATGGGAAGATCCACCCATGTGCCCATATGAAAGAAACGTCGTGTTAAAGTTTCAAGCCCTGGAGGGACAACTGAAATATGAAGTGGCGAATGCACGAGCTGCTGCTGTTGCTGCAAATCAAAGAAATTGGAAGTTGTATGCTTCATTAACAGTTGTGTGTTCTGAACTTTTGATCTATGTACTAAACAAGTAGTTGTATTTGAATTTGTTGTTGAATCTTTTGTTGAAATGGAAACAACAAGATCTATTTTGTACTGATGTTCTTCAGAACTTATTGTTTTTAACAATATCTAAATTTAAGAGTTGGTTCAAGACTTGAAATGTGATTAAATGGTTACCTATGTAATCCTAGAATGTGATTAAATGGTTACATATGTACGCTTGTAATGTGATTAAATGGTTATGTATGTATTCTTAAAATGTGTTTAATAGGTTAAACATGTATTTGTAGTATGTGATTAAATAGTTAGGCATGTTTCATTGAAATGTTATTAAATGGATAAAGTTCAATTAGTAGGCTTACAATGTTTCATTGAAATATTCCCACAAAAATCCAGAAGTACACCAAAACAAGTTCAAAATCAAGTCATAAAACAACTTCAAACAGAACACTCCTAAGTCAGTACTAAAACAACATTCGTACTCCCCAAAAGATATTTAGAAAAACTACATACAATCTTTTTACTGTGTATATTGCCTATCAACCAGATATCCATACTTTCCCATTGTTCTCCCGTGTTGTCTTGTCCTTTTCGGTAAAACCGTTTTCAGTGGTTGATCTAGCAGAATTATTTCTCTAGATTCTAATAGAATTTGTGGTGAATATACGACATCGTCTTCGACAACTACTGTCGGACGTCGGATCCGACTTTTCCCGATCTTTTGAAAAATATTTTTTGTTTCGCTCGAAAATGTCGGGTCTTGGCGAGCGATGGGTCCGATCGAGCAGAGTCATCAACTGGGGTACATGGTGTTAACATCCTGGGGGCTTGGAAAGGTCTACGTCCAAAGAATCGAGTTCGGGGGTTTAATTACGTATTAAGAGGCCTCGAGCTCATAATCCACCATTTCAGTAATTTAGTTTGCTTTTGAATTTGTATTTTTTTTATATACCCGAATTGCCCGATTCGCCCGTTTTGATCATGCTTGACAAAAGAGATTACATTCACTTTCTTTAAATTAAACAAATCATGTACAATAATTTTTTTATTTATTTATGAGTTAATTTCAAATAAATATACAAGAGATAATAAAATTAATCGTGCTTGAAAAAATGGCGGTTTAACTTTGGAGTCATTTTAAACGTGTCAAAAATACACGAATGATTTTGAAGATATTAAGCACGTTAGAGTAATTTGTAACACTTTGACAAGTCATGGGATGTCCGGAAAAGTTTAGGGATCAGATGCAAGTATTTAAAAAATCGAGCTGTATTGAAAATATTTTTTTTAAAATTGCACAAATGCCCCAAAACTTTTCTGGTTTGGTTTATAACACTCGTTAAAGTCCCAGAATGACCCAAGAGTCCAAGGACCGAGTTGTACCCTTCATCAAAGTTCAGGAATGACCAAAGTCAGTTCTTGAAAATATTTTTTTATTTCATATATATATATATATACATATACATATAGTATCACACATATATATATAGTATCACACATATATTATACATATATATATAGTATCACATATACATAATATATATATATATATATACATATAATATCACATATATATACAGTATCATATATACATAATATATATATATATATAACGTTTTTTATCACGCTTTTTCTCGGCTCGGTTTCTCACGTACGGTATTTTGACCCTGAGCCAAAATCAGGTGTTTACAATTGCCCCTCTTTGAACACGTGCTCATGAAAGTGATCTCATGAGTGTGTGTTCAAAGACAAACAACTGATTTCGAAAGATGGACATCTACAAGTCCCGATTGTTGACGATGATCTGCGGAGGCTAAGTGCCTAAACGCTTATCAGCTTGTGACTCCGAGAAGCTGGACTTATACAGGTCCTAGTCGTCGAGTTGTTTTTGCCATCAACGACCTTGAGGTTGATGATTTTTCTTTGCCAGAAGCATCGTTGAGGATGACTTGCGGGGGTTGAGCACCTCAAGGCCCCGTTCGTCGGCTTGTGACTTCTAGAAGCTGGATAACTACAGGTCCTGGTCGTCGAGGATGATTTGCATAGGCTGAACACCTAAAGTCTCCACTCGTCGGCTTATGACTCGTTGGGGTGACTTGCGGAGGTTGAACACCTAAAGGCTCCGCTCTTCCGCTTGTGACTCCCACAAGATGGATATATACAGGTTCTGGTCGTCGAGGATGACTTGGGGGGGCTGAAGACCTAAAGGCTCCGCTCATTGGCTTGTGACTTCTAGAAGCTGGATAACTACAAGTCCTGGTCGTCGAGAATGACTTGCGGAGGCTGAACACCTAAATATTTTTCTCGTTGGCTTGTGACTCCCAGAAGTAGGATAACTACAGGTCATGGTCGTTGAGAATGACTTGCGGATGCTGAACACGTAAAGGCTCCGTTCGTTGGCTTGTGAGTTCCAGAAGCTGGATAAGTACAGGTCCTGGTCGTCGAGAATGACTTGCGGAGATTGAACACCTAAAGGCTCCGCTCGTTGTCTTGTGACTCCCAGAAGTTGGATAACTATAGTTCCTAGTCATCGAGAATGACTTGCGGAGGCTGAACACCTAAAGGCTCCGCTCATTGGCTTGTGACTCTCGGAAGCTGGGTAACTACAGTTCATGGTCCTCGAGGATGAGTTGCGTAGACTAAACACCTAAAGGCTTCGTTCATTGCCTTGTGACTCCCAGAAGCTGGATAACTACAATTCCTGGTCGTCGAGGATGACTTGCGAAGGCTGAACACCTACAGAAGCTGCTCATTGGCTTGTGACTCTCAGAAGCTTGATAACTACAAGTCCTGGTCGTCGAGGATGACTTGCGGAGGCTGAACACCTAAAGGCTCCGCTCGTTGGCTTGTGACTCCCATAAACTGGATAACTATAGTTCCTGTTCGTCGAGGATGACTTGCAGAGGCTGAACAACTAAAGGCTCCGCTCGTTATCTTATGACTCCAGAAGTTGGATAACTACAAGTCCTGATTATCGATAATGACTTGCGTAGGTTGAACACTTAAAGGCTCCGCTCATTGGCTTATGACTTTCAGAAGCGGGATAACTACAGGTCCTGGTCGTCGAGAATGACTTGCGGAGGTTGAACACCTAAAGGCTCCGCTCGTTGGCTTGTGAATCCCAGAAGCTGGATAACTACACGTCCTGGTCATCGAGAATGACTTGCAGAGGCTGAACACCTAAAGGTTCCGTTCATGGGCTTGTGACTCCCAGAAGCTGGATAACTACAGGTCCTGGTTGTCGAGGATGACTTGCAGAGGTTGAGCACCTAAAGATTCCGCTTGTCGGCTTGTAATTCACTTTATAGCTAAAAAAAACTCTGTTGAGATATCCGACTGCTTGTGCGGACTTCCCGACCTGTTTTCTCATTAATCGACTTTAGAGTCCTTCTTGATGGAGTCCCCTAAATCCATTCATGGTACATTCACAAGGTGTATCCATGCAAGTTGTTGAGGCAACTCAAATTTATACCGATCACAACATCTCTTTATTGCTACTGTGGGAAACACTGTCGTCCACTTTTGAGCACGTAGTTTTTATCTCTCGATTTTCTTTCATTTTGTTACGGTATTTTTTTTTATCACACTGTCGCGCTTTTGGGTTTTCAACCTAGCAGAGATTTGATTCATTTCCTTTTGCCATGATCGCCTATTTTAGGGATTTTTAATCATACCCTTCTTCCCTAAATTTTTCATAAACTGCCCTTTCAGGTTTTCAATTTAGTGAGAATTTTATCTCATGTTTGGAGGCTCGCTTTTTGGTTACGATCTCTTTAAGTTTTTTTACTGCGTCCATATTAATTGAACTGTGGAGTTCTTTGATGATCATGACTCCTCCGCTGAAAATCTCTTTAACGACATAAAACCCTTCATATTTAGGCATAAGCTTGCCCCGAGAGTCTTGATTAACTTGAATGATATTTTTTTATCTCTCGATTTTCTATCATTTTGCTACAGTATTTTTTTACTACACCTCTCGGTTCCCTTAATTTTTGCATAGGTTGTCCTTTCGGGTTTTCAACTTAGCGGGGATTTGATTCCTCTTCTTTTTCCATGATCGCCCTTTCTAGGGATTTTTAATCATTCTAATCTTCCCTAAATTTTGCCTAAACTGGCTTTTAGGGTTTTCGATTTAGCGAGAATTTTCTCACTTTTGAAGGCTCGCTTTCTGGTTATGAGCCCTTTAAGGATTGTTTTGACTGCATCCATACTGATTGGACTATGGAGTTCTTGGTCATCCATGTCGGTTACGATCATGAATCCTCTGTTGAAAACCTCTTTGGTGACATAACACTCTTCATATTTTAGGCACAAACTTGCCTTGAGAGTCTGGATTGAATCAAAGGATTTTTTCTGAGAATTAGATTGTCCGCTTGCAATTCTCTCGGGCGCATCTTCCTGTTAAATGCACGAGTCATGCGTTGCTGGTACAATTGCTCGTGGCACATTGCGATGAGTTGCCTTACATCATGAGGTTCAATTGCTCGTATCTGCATCTCGCCCACTCTAACTCGTTCATCTCTGCCTCAGCGAGGATCCTAGCTGACGAGAATTCTACTTTAATTGGCAACACAACTTTGGTAGTGTAAACAAGGGAGAATGGGGTTGCCCCTATTGATGTCCGTATTGAGATCCTCTATGCCATGAGTGCCCAAAGCAACTTATCGTGTCAGTCCTTTAATTGCTGCTTCCACTGCGCCATTCCTTTGTGGGCGATATGGAGATGAGTTTTTATGGTTTATCTTAAAGTTGTCACACAACCCATCGATCAACTTATTATTCAGATTTCTGGCATTGCCGGTGATGATTGACTTCGGCACCCCATGACGCATGATGATGTTCTGTTTAATGGCCTTTGCCGTTCGTGACACCAGGATGATAACCTCTACCCACTTGGTGAATTAATCGATCGCCACCATTGGGCGACTTTGGGGAGATCATGTTGATTACATCGATGCCCCACATAGACAAAAGGCCATTGAGAAGTCATGGGATAGAGCTCGTGCGGTGGCGGGTGGATTTGGCCGCGTACATTTGATGGAGGTGACAGCCTTGGACGCATTTTACACATTCAGCCGTCATGGTGGACCAAAAGTATCCAAGTATTGCACTCTCATGTGTGGGCTGCAACAACCTTCATGAATTTCTTCCATTAGACGCTCAGCTTGTTCACGCATCTTAAATGGGTATCATCGAATGATCATTTATATAGAATTGAATCCGGCAAGGGTCTTCCACTAGCGAGTGGACGAGCGAAAAGGCCGGAGGGAGCTTCATCGAGCAGAGCTACAATGGTGATACCAGTTTCAAAGAAGTTTGACAAGACCTCATGATCATCAACGACGTCGAGTTGGATCACTTGTGGTGGGCCTAGGAGTGAAACGTCGAGGGGAGGAAACAACAATGTCCATGAACTTTCAGCTAAACGTTTCCTCTGGGCGACTTCGTAATCTTTGAAATTAGGATGAAAGTCCAGTCCCAAAAGTGCCCTTGTTCTTTCTCGTAGCTCCTGGTGTGTGATGGTCATATGTGGGAGATGGAGCTTGGTTAGGATGGTAAAAGTACCCGAAATGAAGTGACGAGGTGCTACGGCTAGGAGTGTGTCTCGGGAAGACGAGGTCGGGGATATTATGGTACTCATGGTTGCCTGGCGCTCACAAGAGCAAAAAATCTGCTTGACCTGGGAGGTCATGCGAACGACTGAATGCACTATGCCGGAACTCATGGCATGCATGGTCTATTCTAGTTGGATGACTATTTCCCCGTGTTCTTAAGGCGCTGGAGTCGTCGAATGTCGCATGGGTTCCGGGAAACCTAAGTTCAAAGTACTATAATAAGAAGGATGAATACACAATTGATCATGCATGATTGATTTTGAAAATTCTGCATGTTTCTTTCATTCCAGACTTTGATTACATATATGGCAAAAGCTTTTTTCAAAAATACTTTAAAAGGATTTGGCCAATCGAAGTCTAGTTCTTAAGATGTTTCACACGGCGACGCAGCTCGTTGAGTGCTTTTGTTGCTTGTTTCTTGGTTCCAAGGAAGGTCGAGTACGTGCATTTTGAAAATCTGTTTATTCGCCTCGTCTCTCGTCCGATCTGTTCAAGGGTGTCATTCAACTCAGTTACGTTGCCTTCACATTTCTCTAAGGTACAATCCCGATGCCTCATTTCATTTCGCATACACTGTAACTTGTTGCGGAGGCGCTGGATCAACCCAAGAAATACTTTGAATTTTCACCTTAGCTTTCATGATTGTATAGATGTCCTCGGGAGATGACGGTGGTTGCTAGGGCTTATCCCCGATTATGTCCTCTGGATCGAAAGATGGACTTGCAGGTGCCGAATAGAAATTGAGAACGTATTTCGTTGGTGTTAATCAACGTTTTCCCCATTACATAAATTAGACAAAGCATCAAGGATAGCCCACTTGACTTTGTAGTTTGCGAGCTTGTGGACCTCATCAATCTTCTCATTCACGTATTTCTGATTCTCTTTTGTCATGGGTCTCCATATTCAGGCAACTTTGACTGTAGGGGGCTGTATGACCTTAATTTGAGGGCAATGATTTGTTTGCTTCATCCTTACCAAAGATGGTGCGTTAAACGTTCTAAGGATTTAAGATAGAAAGAACGGAACTTACATTTGTTTTTATAGAAAAATGCAATGCAAGTTAGAGAATGTAAATTTCATTGGTAAGGTTCGTATTACACTTACAGCAGTCTGGAATATATAATACAAAATGCCCAATCATATACATGTCATGATCTAGGGCCAAAACAAAACATATTTACACAATGAGCATGTCAAACGTCGGATCCGACTTTCCCCGACCCTTTTTGAAAAATATTTTTATTTTGTTGTTCGCTAAAAAAATGTTGGGTCTTGGAGAGCGACGGGTCCGGTCGAGCAGGGTCATCAACCAAACCGGAAAAAAAGAAGAGAAAGAGTCACCACCGATTAATTAAAGGCTAATCGGAATCCTAAAATTTGCCTAGGGTACATGGAGTTAACATCTTAGGGCTTGTAAAGGTCTACGTCCAGAGAATCGATTTTAGGGGTTTGATTACGCCTTATGAGCTCGCGAGCTCATAATCTGCCCTTTCAGTACTTTAGTTTGCTTTTGAATTTGTTTTCACCGATTTACCCGATTTACCCGTTTTGATCATTCTTCGCCAAAAATATTACATGCACATTTTTTTATTCACAATATACAAGCATTTTTTTTTCGAGTTAATTTAAAATAAATAAACATGAGGAGAATAAAGTTAATCGTGCTAAAAAAAGATGGTTTAACTTTGGGATCATTTTAAACGTGTCAAACATACGCTAATGATTTTGAAAATACGAAGCACATTGGATTAATTCGTGACACCTTGAGAAGTAATGGGATGTCCAGAAAAGTTTAGGGACCAAGATGCAATTATTAAAAATTTCGAATTGATTTGGAAAAATCTTTTAAAAATTGCAAAAATGGCACAAAACATTTCTAGTTTGGTTTATAACACTCGGTAAAGTCCCAAAATGACCCGGGAGTCCAATGACCGAGTTGTAACCTTCATCAAATTTTGGGAATGACCTAAGTATTTTCGAAAAAATTATTTTTTGACTGAAACAACCCCCATAACTTTCACAAATGTCTAAAATGACCCCAAAGTTGTACCGAACTTAAAATCGAATTCGATTCTTATATTAAATATAACTATTAACACATAATATCAATAAGAAAAACTTTATTCACATTAGGAAATACAAATACAATATTGAATATGAGAGAGAGAGAGACCTAAGTCGTTCGGAGTTTAGATACCGCACAAGGAACCGATACCGATAATTGTCGATTTTTTCACTCAATTTCTCTCTATTTTTTTTAACTCAATACTTCACCTTGATTTTTTTTTTCTATTTTCTTTCCTTTTTCCTTCTCTTGGCCGAAGCTTATGGCAATTCCTTCCTTCCAAGCTTCCTTCGCCCCCCCCCCCTTTGTAGCTGCCATGACCTCTTTGTGTTTGTATTCTTCCTTCTCTTTTTGGGTGGGAGACATGCTTTAATGAAAGGTGGGAAACCTTGATGGAAGGTAGGAGACTTTGGTGAAAGGTAGGAGACTTTGGTGAAATGGGGAAGACTTTGGTGAAAGGTAACAAATTAAGAGTGATTGGTGGCATGTTTTTTTTTTTTGCCGAAATGGGGGTTTAGGGGGTTTAAGGTTGAGTGTTTAGGGTTTAAGGTTTAGGGTTTGGGGTTTAGAATTTGGAGTTTAAGGTTTAGAGTTTGGGGTTTTAGGGTTTATGGTTTGGGGTTTAGGGTTTATGGTTTGGGGTTTAGGGTTTAAGGTTTAGGGTTTGGGGTTTAAGATTTCATGTTTATGGTTTATGGTTTGGGGTTTAAGGTTTAGGGTTGATTTTTCTCGGTTTGATTCCTCGCGTATGGTATTTTGACCCCGAGCCAAAATCAGGTGTTTACACGATAGAACTTCCATCTACAGTTGTTGGACTGACTTCTAATTCACAACAGTTGAGTCGAATCTTCTATATGACTTGTGGATTAATCTCGCATCCAAATACATGGGTCGAATTTCCATTTACATCAGTTGGGACTGAACAATTTGGCGTGGATCAATCTCGCATCCAAATACATGGGTCGAATTTCAATCAAATTAGGAAAATACAAATAAAATATTGAATACCATGGAGATATACCTAAATCATTCGTAGTTTAAATACCAGACGAATGATTTAGGTAAAGCACTTTGGCGCAAAAGAGGAGCCTAACCATGTGAGGAACTTTAGTCAATAGAATTGGGGTGGGTTGACGTGAGAAAAATGATGGGTGGATGAAGATGATGGTAGACAACAATTTGTGGATTGGTGAGTGGAAAAGTCTCCTTTTCTTTATGTATACATATATATATATATATTATATATGATCTAGATGACCGAGAGGTATTTCAGTCATATGTATATATATAACTTTTTTTTATCTCGTTTTTTCTCGGTCCTTGCGTACAGTATTTTGACCCTGAGCCAAAATCAAGTGTTTATAACTACATAAGTCGGTTGTTGAGGACTTTTGACCTTTGCCCCATTTTTTTGCTTTTTTTTGCCTATTTCACACGAAAGTTTGATATTAGTACTACAATAACAGTACAATTTACTTACAGTTAATCATACTAACCGATGATGACTTGATCACTATGTCTTGACATGTCTTTTTGGAGTTGTGAGCCCCTCCATTTCAGTAATCACAGCTTCATGAACTGGTGCATTCAGTGGCTCACCACCGGGCATAGCTATTGGTTCATCATATGATGTCCCTAAAGGTATATCAATTGGTGAAATGTGTGGTTTAGCTGCAGGTGTAGAATGTTGGTCATCAACAGGTGTTGATAGTGGTGCCCTACCACGTGGAGAGGTTTCTTTCTTCTTTCGCACCACTAGTTTCTTCCTTCGTGCAACCACTTTAAAACTGCACTTGTGCTTGCAATATACTTCGACTTTTGTTTGGTTGTTCACAGGGAAATCAACATCATACCCATTCACAATGCCATGGTCCCTCATTGCCTTCCTAAATACGGAGACATTGCCAAATAACATCCCCATACTTAGTTCCATACTCGCAGCATCTGTGTTAGGTTGATAAACTTTGCGCTTTTCCCCACTATTCGCGTCGTCGACCACCTCACCTTTGGATGCACCCTCCAGTGTGTCACTTTCACATTCGCTCACTTCGTCTCCAAATCCTGCTTCTTCCCAGGGGAAATTTCTGTCTACCTTATCCTTCAGTTTACTCTCTTTTTTCGCTTGGACGTGATGCTTTGCTTGTTTATTTCTACGGATAAGCTTCACCAGCAGGTTCACCTTCATATATATCGATTTCCTTATCCAATTTGACTTCATCATTCAAATTTGTATCGTCAGATACGACACCCTCTTTGGGTACAAAATCTTCATCTTCGATTTCATAATCACTACCAACTTCACTGTCACTCGGGAACTTGAAGTTCCTTAAATCATCAAGAAGATTCTTCAAAGAACCCATGGTATCACTCATTTTCGAAACGGTGTCACGATACATTTACTTCTTGCTCTTTTCATTCCATGGGATGTTCTTCTTTCCCTTATCATGAAGTGGTTGTCGGTTAATAACTATTCAGGCTCCTTCGTACAACATGATCTACGAGTTTGGTTAATAACCTTCTTGCGCAGTTGCATCATGAAGGGATCCTTCAGACATTGTTCTCGATCAAAAGGTGGCATTACATACATACTTATTTCCTTTGTTGTTCCTTGACGCTCTAGTATTAGGTGAAGATCGACATCTGAAGTGATGACTTCAAGATCGGTGTTGGGATCTCCACCTGAAGGCAACCAAAAATAGATCCATGTGTGACAAGTCCATAATAAACTTCAGCTAGTCCGGTCAACTCATAATAGTTCAACTTCTTGTACAGAACATAGAGTGACTCAAGTTCACCTTCGTATATTCGAGTACCCCCGTTGTTAATCCACTTTCCAGCATGGCGAATAACAACAACCACAATGGAATCGTTGGTCCCCATTCAACAACAAATCGATCAAAACAACAGGGAAAACTGTTCTTGATGCACCAACAGAAAACATAATTTAGGTCCGGATTGATCAACTTCGCAAGAAGTTAAGAAACAAACCGGTAAAACAAACCAGCCAAATGAAAGTCTTTGCTTAAACAAAAACAACAGCTACAACCATTTATCGACAACTAGTCAAACTTAACGAACAAACACACATAAATGAGAAAACTTCACCATCAAAATTTCTGATTTTGGCGAAAAATTCCAACTTTATGGACTAGAAGACCTAAGTATTCAAATAATTACAAATTTACAGAGGAACTTTCGCATAAAAAACAATATTTCAATCAAAACCGGTTGAAAAAATATTAATAAACCTTAAATTTTGAGGATACCTTCGACCGATCAAACCCGACACACGATAAAAGACAAGTCACAGACAAAAGAGGTTCCCCAAGAGCTCCATAGAGACGACTTCCTTTGAAAGAACACAGAGACATCACAAATCACGATTCTTTTCATTGGTTCTTGCGCGGAACAGATAAAGGCTAAAAAATTGTGAGGAAACTGAAGAGGCAAGGTGCAAGAGATTACATGAGGAAAGCACGGTGGTGGAGCAGTTGTGCAAAATCCAAACGAACTGGAGAGTCGGAGAAGGAGAACTGCAAAATATCACTGACAGAAATGTTAGAGGGGGGGAATAAGGGAGAGTCATGAAAGGTGACAGAAGGGCAACAAAGTAATTTCATATTTTGTAAAAGAAACTAACAACTCTCACGTGTTTGACAAATGTCAAATTAACGGTTTAGGGACGGAGTGACCAAGTAGTCACATGATGAAAGATACGTGACCATGGTCACAGAAAAAAAAAAGATAATTAATCACACTAAGCAAAGATATGTAACCATCGAATATATTTAACTTTTTTTTCCAGCGCATAGCCAGTACCTAGTGCAGCAGTGCTACGTTGGTCACGTGGTTTCAAGGTGCAAGATGCAATCTGGAGACCAAAGATAGTTAGGAGTTAGGGCCCTATCAATATCTCTCCTGATCACCAAAGTTGGTTGCAGCTAGTGTTACGAGCCAATTAGTTTGAGGACTAATTTAGCAAGATGGCCAAGTTAGGGTTTTATCCTAGTATGTTAGTATGATGTAGGCTCCTATATAAGAGGGTTACTACTGTTAGACAATATATGAATGAAATTATAAAACAATCTAAATCATCTGCCTCTCTCTATTTTCTTCCTCACTTTCTTTCTATCTTCCCTCTTTATTGTTTCTCAGCTGTTTTAGAACATTCCCATGTTTACTGTGTTGAACTCATCAGAATGCATCAATGGTATCAGAGCCACCGAGCTCTCGGACCAGATCGTGTATGCCGACAACCTCCTCCCAACATGGGATGAATTGAAGTTGATGATAGTCAACGAAGCCCATGCCAAGGGTAATGCCACCCTCACCGCGGGAGACTTCGAAGTCGCCGCCCGTTACTTCTCCGACGCCATAGTTCTTGCTCAAACTAACCATGTATTGTATTCCAACCGATGTAAGACATACTCTGCTCTGAATAAGTTTTCTGAGGCTGTGGCAGATGCAAAGAAGATTGTCGAGCTCCGGTCCGATTGGGCTAAAGAATACAACCACCTTGGTGCAGTTCACCAGTGTCTCGTTCACTACGGTGATGTTGCCGATGATTATAATAAAGGACATGAGGTGGAGCCCATCAATGATGCTCTCAAGTATGGTTTGGCAAACACTCATGTTGCAAGTACAGACGTATTCGAAACTAAGAATCCAAATGCCAAGGTATTTCAGGGGAGGAAGGTATCTAAAACCATGGAGTTCAATGATGAAAACGTCTCATTACTTACTAATTAGACAATTGAGCATAACAAAAATTGTCAAGCGGTAAAATGGGGCAGCTCAGAAGGTGCCCAGAAGGTGTTCGATGAAACGACTGAGAGAGATGTGATCTTCAATCCTCGATTGCAATTACCTCAAGCTAAGCCCCACCCTTTTTCTCTGGGCTACCACAAGGACGAGTGAACGTGGGTCCTAAGTTGTGTCTGACTGCAAGTGCAGCCCTTACAAGTCATACGAACGATGACAATATTTGGAATGACTCAACATCTTCATACAAAGGGGAAACTTCTTGCAAAGAGGGAGATACAGCTCTGAAAGCTCAAGAGCTTGAAGATGCCATTTCAGATGCGGGTTACGCCATAGCAATACAAATTGCATTTGGACTGTGATGACCTCATAAATTGTTCGAGTTAATTTTCGAAGTGCATGGGAAGGAAATAGAGTATCAGTCGAGGATCCCTAAGAAACCAACTACTGCATTTTTCGACTGCTTGGTAGGACTCGATGACTGGATATTGCTTGTGACCGATATCATACGTATGTTGTAGACTCTGATGGATCTCTTTTTTACCTGGGGTAATAATGTCTTCAGTCAATGGGTAGATGGAACTAAGAAAGGGATAAATCAACCACATAGAGTAAAACTGCTTTACACGGAGTTTGTTCAGTCTGTTACAAGTGGAGCTCATTACATTGTTAGTATCGCAAAACCTTGTGAAAATGATGGAGCTCTCTAAAGTAGAAGACTTTGGGTTTGGGGATAGAATCAAGGATCAAACTTCCCTCGTCTATATTGGGGAGCCCTTCCTCATAACACAAACATTTATCAAGTAGCCTTTTCTTGGAATTATCTGCTTCAACAGCAATAGAGGCATTCATAATGGTGGTTCTAGTATGGCTCTCTCGAGAAGTGCATTTAGTTGTGCATTTGAGTACCTTAAAATTCCAAATCTGATGCCAACAGTCTCCCCATGTTTGAAAGCTATTGTGCATCGTGCATATGAGACAACAATATCATGGCAAGAATACCGATAATCTGAAACATGAAATAAGCAGACATACGAAATTCAACTATGTATGTTGATGCTTCTTTTCTGATCAAAAGTATGTATGATGGAGTGGAGTTTACTGTGAAAGACCGCCACTTCTGCCCTGCCTTATTGAAAGTTGTGAAGATAATGAAGAGGGGTGAAACTTTACTTTTGACTGTGAAGCCACAACATGGGTTTGGTGAGAAAGGGAATCAGAAGTACTCAGTTTCGTCTAATGCCACACTAATGATTAAGTTAGAATGGTATGAAGACAGTGTCAGAAGTAACTGATGATAAAAAAGTCATAAAAAAGATAATCAAGGCAGGGGAAGGTTATGAAAGACTGAATGAAAGAGTTTTAATTAGAGTGGAATTGATAGGGAAACTGGAAAATGGCACGATTTTCTTGAAAAAGGTCCATGGCGATGGTGAAGAATTGTTTGAGTTCAAAGGAGATGAAGAGCAAGTAATTGATGGACTTGATAAAGCGGTTTTGAAATTGAAAATGAAGAAGTGATAGGTGTCTCTTGTCACAGCTGCACTCGAATATGCATTTGGATCAAACGAGTCTAAGCAGGAACTTGTTGTGGTTCCTCCCAACTCTACAGTCTACTATGAGGTGGAGTTGGTGTCTTTTGACAAGGAGAAAGAATGGTAGGACATGAGTACACCAGAGAAGATTGAGGATGCAAGAAAGATTAAAGAAGAAGGGAACACATTTTTCAAGGCTAGGAAATATGTCAGAGTTTATAAGAGATACGAAAAGGATGTCAAGTACATTGAAAACGATTCCACCTTCAGTGATGAAGAGAAGCGTCAAGCAAAGTCCCTTAAGGTATCTTGCAATCTAAACGATGCATCATGCAAGTTGAAGCTCAAAGAGTACAAGCAGGCATAAAAACTTTACATGAAGGTGTTGGAGGTTGACGTTAGAAATGTAAAAGCATTGTACAGAAGAGTCCAGACATATATCCAGCTAGAAGATCTTGATATTGCCGAGTTTGACATCAAGAAAACTCTAGAGATTGATCCTAACAACAGGGAAGTGAAATTAGCGTACAAATTACCCAAGGAGAAGGTGAAGGAGTTGAACAAAAAGGATGTCAAATTCTATGGTAACATGTTTGCCAAGATGAGCAAGTTGGGAAGTGCAGAACCAAATAATGAATCTTTTGAGCTTGCAAACATTATCCCAGTGCCATGCGGAGAGTAACACACTACCACCGTATCAAATAATGATGAACCTGGTTATTCTGAATATAAGAATTGTGGGATCCAACTGAGGAATGTGCTTGTGGTGAAAGTTGCAGATACGAGGTTCACTTTGGGGACCGAAGGCTATTTAATGTTCAAGCATATACCATGGGCATCCTATCAGAAGAAGTTGATTCCTTTGGTTCCAAATGGTTCATGGGTTGTGCATCAGAGTATTGGAAGCACCTCTTGCTTGCTGAAAGGAGCCGTAGATTGGACCTATATACGTGCTTCTAACTATCTAGAAATTGAGGTCGACATCGGTTTCTATACAGTAGAAACATGCGAATATATTTTGGATGACTTCAAATATAATTTTTCGGATTTCGATCTTGAGGACAAGATCGTTGTGTAGGGGGAGTATTGTTACGAGCCAATTAATTTGATGACTAATTTAGCAAGATGGCCAAGTTAGGGTTTTATCCTAGTATGTTGTACAGTGTTATCATAACCGGACCGACCCTCGAATCGGTGAGGGGGCCGGTTCCTGGTTCATCCAGTCCAACCCGACTGGACCCGGTTCGACATGTGATTCACTGTTCACAAGCCAAAAAAAAACTGAAAATACAATTACAAACTACATAGTCTCAAACACACACATAATTACCTCAAACTACATAGTCTCAACACACACAGACTACATAGTCTCAAACATACACATTACTCTCAAACACAACATAATTACCTCAAACTTTGAACATACATAACACAATAGTATCAAAATCAAACACAATATGTCTAAATTTTAAACATAACTTCTAAATCGAAGAAGTTGCCCGGTCGAACCGAAAAAGTCAGTTTAAATCGAAGAGAACCACCAAAAAAATTTAAACCACCCATAAAAACTAGAATCGGAAACTAGTCATTTTTTCAAAAAACGGTTGGTCCAACCTGGTTCAAACACTGTTCATATGCATTTCGGTCTTTTAGCTTAACCAAACCGGATAGGAGTCCGGTTCCCGATCGGACCCAGTTGGACCACCAGTCCGGTTCTGATAACACTGATGATGTAGGCTTCCATATAAGGGGGTTACTACTCTTAGACAATAGATGAATGAAATTATAAAACAATCTGAATCCTCTCCTAAACGCCTGAACTACATAGCTTGCCTCAATTTCTCACCCTTTTCCTTTCATGTTCTTGTAGGGAGCTGCCACCCGGAGTGAAGGCGCTGAACCCACGAAGACACGATGCAAAACGGTTCCAGTTCCGGCGGGACAAGCAGACTCGGTGGACCTGCGGTCGACCTTGATTCAAATCAGAAAGTCCATAACGAGGCATGGTACGTCGGGAAGGTTCTCTCCCAAAAACCGATCAAGCATAGCACGATCAATGGGGTCCTTCGGTTGGCATGGGCAAGATATGGGAAGGTCTCAATATCAGAATTGAAGGCAGGGATATTGTTCTTTGACTTTGAACGACAAGAAGACGCAGTCCAAATTCTAGATCGATCATCGTGGTTAGTAACGACCACATTTTGAATATCAAGCGATGGTACCCGAGTGTAGGAGTGAAGGAGGTTGATTTCCAAAAGGTAAATTTCTGGACACAAGTGCATGACCTAGGTCTAGAGAAATTTAGTGATACAAATGCTTGGAAGATTGGAAACATGATAGGAAAATACCTAGAGATAGAAAAGCATGTTGGGAGGATTAGTAGATGCTATATGAGAATACGTATGGAAGTGAACGAGGAAAAACCTTTGATGACAGGTTTTTGGTGGAAGAACTCCCAAGGAGGAGATAGATGGACATCTGTTAAATATGAACGATTATTTGATTACTGTTATCGGTGTGGCATGCTGGGCCACACGACTCAAGCATGCAAAGCAGAAGTACAATTGGCAGAGCACTATCAGAGCGTACCAATGTATGGACCGTGGCTTGTTGGGGTGAGACCAAAACAAGTCATGGCAAGGCAAACCGTGGGATGGGATGAGGGACATGAATCACAACAAAAACAGGGTAGAAGGAGATCGTGGTTTGGTATCATGGCTGAGGCGAGGGGAAGGACCCGGGATGAGGCACGAATCCATAGACAGCAGAGGGCACCACACGGCAAGACCATGGATGGGGAAGAGACACACACAAGTCGACCGACCGAAACCATGGACACCGAACCCATGGAGACCGAAGCAGCCCCAGACCCAGGCCAAGGGTAGGCCGAACCACCACATGATGAACCTCTCAACACAAGAGCCCTAACCATCCATATCACCCAAAATCGACCCCCCCAACCACCATCACCCCTACCCAATTGGAGAGCAACCAAGCCGAACTGAATCAAACCAATCCCGCCCCTAACTAAACTACACACCGAACCAATGATTACATACCCACCCGACAACACCACATGATAGGATGCTCGGATTTAGCAAAGAAAAAGAAAGATAGAACTTACTTGAAGATGAAGAAATGAAATCTGATTATCTTGAGTTTGTTAAAGTCGTTACATGCCTTTCTTATTTATAGGCTTTTAAGAAACAGAAATTGCACTTCGGTCCCTCTGATATTTGCAGATCTATCCTCTAGTTATATGTAATTATACATATATCCTAACATTTCCCTATCAAGATCCACTTCTTTATTCGACTCCTTGTTTGATGATCCTTGTTTGATGATCCTTGAATACTTTGCAGCTTCTATTGTCAATCTGCAAAATTGCTGCAACAAGATACTAACACAGAGTACTTCTATGATTGTATTAGCTTTACCTTGCTTCACTTGACATTATCATAGCAATTTCACAAATAGTCATGCCACAGATTGAACATACCAGCATAAATCCATTGACACACACATACTCACATCTTCTGAAACAGAATGACACAATCATGTCTAACACATAACCAATCATGATCATCTAGATCATTCTCAGTATCCACACACCACGTACATCGGACATCACAGCTCAAACTATCATACGAATATACACATCATTAACACCATTTAGTCAAACAATGGAGCTTCTATCTAACCATAACACACGCTCAACAGTATTAAGCTGACATAACCATCTACCTACTACTTAATATCATACATCTCATACAGCTATCTTTCTTCTACTGATCTTCTCCTTTTGAAGTTTTTCAATTTTTTTCATTTATTGACAGAAGGGTTTTAGCCCTTATCTTACCAACACTAGCTGAAGGGTTTGAGCCCTTATCTTTACTTCCTCAAGAGCTGTTTCAAAGTATCTTGACGTTGTCTTTGAAACACCTCTGTTTTTGGAATCAAGCTAGGTTTTATGCCAATATATTCAGCTTATATCGCTAAACTGAACATCAATTCTTTTCTTTTCTTCTTCTTTTTTTTCCAGATGAAGAAAGATAAGATAGAATGATGATGAGATACGATAGTAGGCAGATATTATAACCAGACTTACTACACTTGAATGCAAGTTACAGCAAGAAACTGCCCCACATGAAAGACTGAAATAATATCAGCTGACAGCATACTCATTAGATAGTTTTGACCTGTAAATGCACTATCACATGCTGAATGAATACCAGAAAAGGATCTAAACAACATGATACGAAATGCACCAGAACAGATCAGTACACTATGTTCACAGAAAATGAAAGCACAGGTATGTTATAGATTTTGCTGACTTGAACAATCTTAGACACAACTAATATGAAACTAGCAATGATCTATCAACCTTAGCAATGCAGCACAAAATCATAGATTTACTCTGAATTAATACCTTGAGCAAGCAACAGAATCGTCTTGTCTTCATTAACCTCAGAAACTGAAAACACCCCCAGCTTCTTCCTACAAGGCACAAACAATTTCTCTGTTAGCGGCTTAGTAAAAATATCAGCAATCTGCTCACTGGATGGAACATAGTTAACCATAACCTGACCAGAATTTACTTTCTCCCTAACAAAAAATAAATCAATTTCAACATGTTTCATTTTTGAGTGTTGTATCGGATTCTCAGTTATAGCTGCAGCACTTGTACTGTCTGTCCAAAGAGTTGGAACAGATGACATCTGTAATCCCATTTCAGTTAGGAGTGACTTCACCCAGATGAGCTCACACACAGCATTAGCTATGGTCCTAAACTCTGCTTCAGCACTAGACCGAGCTACAACAGATTGCTTCTTTGAACTCCATATGATTGGGTTGCCATTTAGCAAGAGATAATGCCCAGATATAGACTTTCTGTCAGCTACATCTCCTCCCCAATCTGCATCAGTATACGAAGTTAAAGAAATTTCTTTCATGGAAAAAGGATTGTTTCGAAACATTAGACCATGATCAATTGTTCCCTTCAAGTATCTAACAATGTGCAGAGTGGCTTTCCAATGAATTTGAGCTGGTGTTTGCATGTACTGACTTAGCTTATTGACGGAGAAGTTTATATCAGGCCTTGTTACACAGATATGCTGCAACGCTCCAATTGTACTTCTGTATAACGTAACATCTTCAAACAATTCTGAATCAACCTCAGACACAGTCTTTGAAAGACAAGTACCTGTCATAGGTGTAGGAAACGTAGAGGCATCAGTAAGACCCAACTTACCAATCAGATCTTGTATGTATTTTTTCTGATTTAGAAGTAAGAATTCATTTGTGGCTGTAACTTCCATGCCCAGAAAGTAACTAAGACTACCAAGATCTTTCAATTTGAATTCTGAATTGATAGCATGAATTACCTTATCAATTGCAGCTGCTGACTGACCTGTTACAACTATATCATCGACATATACTAATAGGTAAACAGAACCATAACCAGTTTGCTTTATAAACAGACAACTATCTGCTATGGATGCTTTAAACTTCAGATTTTGAATAAGAAAACACTTGAGTTTTTCAAACCAAGCTCGAGGAGCTTGTTTTAAACCGTATAGCGCCTTCTTTAGCCTACACACAAGTGGAGTTTCAGATCCATGAGTGACCTCAAACCCAGGAGGTTGAACCATATAAACCTCCTCAGTTAACTCACCATGTAGAAACGCGTTGTTGATGTCTATCTGTCTCAAATTCCACTTGTGAGTTAAGGCTAAAGACAGTATTATACGAACAGTAGCAGACTTTACCACAGGACTAAATGTTTCTTGAAAATCAAAACCCGGTTTTTGTGAAAAACCTTTGGCAACTAATCTAGCCTTATACCTGGCTATGGTCCCATCTGCATTCCTTTTAATCTTAAACAGCCATTTACAGCCTATTGGAATCCTACCTGAAGGAAGCTCAACCACTGACCAGGTATTGTTAAGCTGCAGAGCTGCATATTCCTCTTCAATGGCATCTTTCCAATGAGGACAGTTTAAAGCTTGATGAACAGACTTAGGCTCCAAGTTAGCTAAGGTAAGTGAGTCTTCTGCAGATGACAGAAGAGCCTGAAGAGAAGCTACAGAACCTGGTTGTCCTTGAGCTTGAGTCTTAGATCTGGTCTGCATTGAATGTACATTGTGAGAAACACGAGATGACATAATAGGAGATACAGTCGTAGTCCTAATAGGAGAGCCAGGAACAAGAGTAGAATCATGTAATCTATATGTAATAGTAGGAATAGGATCGACTGACACAGGTGTAGAGGAAATCTCAGCCTGATGCTGATCAGAATCAGAACCAACACACTGATCATGCTGATCTTGTTGATTAATTGGTTGCCATCTATTATATGTGTTAGAAGTAGTTATAGGACACATACCAGGCGAGTTATTCATAGGAGGAGTAGAAATTACAGGTGATGGGGAATTTGACATTCTGACTGTGGAAGGAGGTGTTATATCAGAGAACGAGACAGCACCAGATCCACACCCTGTTGCCTGTCTATCAGGTAAAACAAACTGAGAATCACATGGAATAAAGAACGGAAGAGATGTATAATTCTGTGTAGGAGCTGCAGAAATACAGAAACTACCTTGTTTATCAGCAAACGGAAAAACTTGTTCATGAAAAACAACATTTCTAGACGTATACACACGCCCTGTTGCAGATATGCATTTATAACCATGATACTTGGAACAATAGCTTAGAAACACGCATGGTTCAGACCTCAAGGCAAGCTTAGATTTGTTGTAGGGCCTTAAATGAGGAAAACACAAACAACCGAAGACTTTAAGGAAACTATAATCAGGAGATACCTTGAACAGCTTCTCATGAGGAGACATCTTTGACAGACTGTACGAAGGTAGTCGATTAATAAGAAATGTAGCTGTAAAGAACGCATCTGACCAGTAATGTAGTGGAACCGAGGCTTGAGCAAGAAGTGTCAATCCTAGCTCCACAATGTGTCGATGTTTTCGTTCCACAATTCCGTTCTGCTGAGACGAATAAGGACATGTTATGCGATGAACAATTCCAAAAGATGCAAGATATGTAGATAGAAACTGGAATTCCCCTCCTCCATCAGACTGAACTGCTTTTAGTGAGTGCCCCAGCTGTTTTTCTGCAAGCTTATGGAAATCTACAAAACATTTAGCAGCATCACTCTTCTGTTTTAGGAAATAGATCCAAGTATACCGACTGAATGCATCAACAATGCTCAAGTAGTATCTATTTCCGTTTGATGTACATGCAGCTGGTCCCCATAGATCCACCTGAACAAGCTCAAGAGGATGGTTATATTCAGTAGATGAAGGCGAGAATGGTTGTTTCTTACTTTTTCCTACGGCACATGCAACACATTGAGTAGAGGAGTGCTGAACAGGATGATTATGTATCCTTAAGAAGTTAAGAAGAATCTTGTTCGACGGATGTCCTAGTCTCATATGCCATAACTGAGAAGAATCATTTGATTTTACAGACGCAAGAAAACACTCAAAATCAGTATTATCAATCGGATCACAACATATAACATTTGATTGAGCAATATCTTTGACAGAATCAATACGAACAGATATGATTTCATCAGTACCATGATTCACAAGCATAGACTTCTTATTCATAGATGCCACATCAGAATCCTTGTTTTCATTACAATTGATATAATTTTCAGCAACACACACCTTGGAACTACTCACAGACTGCTCAGTACTACTCCTACCAGACTTAATTCTATCTAACTTGGACAAATCAAGTTTATATAAACCTGAATGTTCATAGCCATGTAAAAGAACTTGATGAGACTGAGAATCTCTTATTATACAATGCGTAGCATGGAACTCGAAGTAGACCTTGTTGTCCTTAGCGAACTGTGACACAGATAACAGATTCTTAGTCACAGATGGAGTGTATAACATGTTATGTAGCATTAAAGGACGAGAATATGTACCAGTATCACATACATCAGCAGGAATCATAGCAGAGCCTATTGCAGAAATTTTTAATGAAGAGCCATTACCTACCATAACCTTACCTTGACCATTGTATGGGACGCATGTGTTGTAGTGTGCAGGAGTGGCATTTGTTAGATGATTAGTAGCTCCGGAATCAGGAATCCAGCTTGAGTCATGCTGTATCACAGGAGCTACAGAAGCAAGATGAGCTTGAGGATTGCTTATGACAGATTGCGTGTCCATATTCTGACCATGACTCGGAGTATAGCTTGCAATCGAGGAGGCATAAGGTGCTGTATTAGTTGTAAAAGGATTATGCTAAGGCATCGATGCTGAGCCATTGTACACAGGTGTCATTGGATATGTATTAAACATAGGCTGAGGAACATTGTAATGAGAAAAGGTAGGCTGAGATGGAGGATACTGCTGTATGTATTGAGGTACAGGCATTGAAAAAGATTGTGGATACATCATTTGAGATGAGTTTGACACTGTCAGAGGAGGTGCTAAAGCAGGTGAAAATGTGGAGGAGTGAACTGAATTGCCTGAGGCACAGGTATTGGATCCATATTGGCCACCTTCATTGGAATCATCCCACTGAGATGATGCCAAATTCACCACAGGAGATGAGGCGTTGCCAGGATCTGTTACTCCAGTAAAATTGACATTAAACCTGTGATAACACCTATGGACAAGATGTCCAAACTTCCCACACAGTTGGCACTGAGGACGATTATTGCCAAAACCACGTCCTCTACCTCTACCTCTACCTGATCCAGCATTGAAATTCTGAGAATTCGACTGAGCAGAGTTAGCAACCAGAGAGTTCTGCAGATTCTCTGGCATACTTGCCGATCCTGCTGAGGAGTTTGGTAGTGTCTCACCAGACTTTTCAGTCACGCCTTGCCTTTGTCCAGAGGATGAATTGATAGCCACATTAGCAGTGATATTCGTCTCAAACAGAAGATCAACCTGCCTTGCCTCAGCATCCAGCAAAACAGAGCTAATTGAAGCTAAATCGTAAGGATTTCTGCTTGCATGAATAACAGATACTACACTATCATACTGACCTTTAACTCCATTGAGAATTATTGATATCTGCTGCATCTCTTCAATAGGATGCCCGCAGCTGGCCAAACTGTCACACGCAGACTGAATCGCAGACAGATAATCACGCATGTTCTGCTGAGGTAACTTCCTGACTTTAAGACGATCGTATAAATGCATGATCCTAGTTGTCGATGACGACGAGAAATCTCTATGCAGCTTTTGCCAAATTGCCGAAACAGACATGCATCCAATCAAGCCTCTACTTACTTGAGAAGATACTGAAGCTAACATCCAGGATGCTAGAGAGCTGTCCTTCTGCACATATTTGACATACTCTGGATTTTGTTCATCTTCACCGTCTGGACCTTGAATTCGAGGTTGGATTGTTGTATTCCCATACAGGTGCGATTCCAAATTGTATCCACGGACTTCCAGAAGAACCTGCTGACGCCATGATTGGAAGTTCTCCTCTCCTTCCAATTGGCACACCTTCTTGTTGAGGAACGTCGCTGAAATCTCCTCCATTTTATCGCTAACAGCATAGAATGAAGAACAGAACAATTGCGCACTAAACTACTACGAATCTCCAGATCGTAGTAGCTCTGATACCATGATAGGATGCTCGGATTAAGCAAAGAAAAAGAAAGATAGAACTTACTTGAAGATGAAGAAATGAAATCTGATTATCTTGAGTTTGTTAAAGTCGTTACATGCCTTTCTTATTTATGGGCTTTTAAGAAACAGAAATTGCACTTCGGTCCCTCTGATATTTGCAGATCTATCCTCTAGTTATATGTAATTATACATATATCCTAACACCACATACCAACCCAACCCGACCGACACTACTACCATCACCCAAACCCACATAGTTGAGAACCCCCAACCGCAACCCACCGAATACACCACACATCCAAAACAACGCTTGATCACATACCTACCCGACAACCCAACTCAACCACATTCGACTGATACCACTGCATCAATCCAAACATACATTGTAGAGAACCCACCTGATACACCCCTCACCTTTCCTAACCCCATGATACAAAAACCCACATCTGGTTTGAGACCATACCTGGACAAAATGACACTCAAACGGACGGGGGAGAAAATGGAGGACCAACCAGGGTCGAAGAGTAGGAGGGTACCCAAAGAGGGGACCGATGGCAATGAGGCAAGGGTTCGAATAAGCCTGAGAAGGAGAGCAAACATGTCGAACCCTAACCGCAAGAAGCGAACCACGAAAAAACCAAGAGACACACGGGCGAATGAGGAGGTAAAGGAGAACACGAAGGCTTTTAGTGGCTGTCCCGAAACAGCCACAGGGGCTCAATAAGTGCCATCTCATGAAATTGTTAGGGTTTGGGGTCTGCCTTAACAATTCAACACCTACAAGACCTCAATAAGAGGTATCACCAAAACATCATATTCTTAATGAAAACAAAAAATGGGGATACCTACTGCGAGAAGATACGAGCACGGATGGGTATGGACAACACACACTATGTTAGCCAGATTGGGACGTCAGAGGGGCTAGCATTGTGGTGGACGACAGACACAAGGGTTTCAGTTATGTATGATGACCTGAACTGCATGGATTACGAGGTACACATGGATAAACATGTCGATCCAACATTTGTGACATGGGTATATGCGAGTACAGAGGCACGAGAACGGACACAATTTTGGAACCTCTTAAGATCAATAGGTAGGGGCCGAAGGGGAGGGTGGATGATTCTTGGGTATTTCAATACCATATGACACCCACATGAAAAACAAGGTGGAAGGAGGAAATCCCAAAGGCAAATGAACGAATTCAAGCTCTTGATTGAGGATTTAGTAATGGAGGACTTGAGAGCAAACGGTAACACATTCATATGGTGCAAAAAACGAAACGAAACGGAGAGGATAAGCGAACTCCTAGATTGTGTATTGATAAACACGGATTGGGCAACACGGCACCAACAATGGAGATGCATCAACGAACTAGCCATTGGGTTGGACCATGCACCATTGGTGGTCCAACTCAAGCAACCGAGAAAGAGAAATAGGAGACGGTTCAAATTCGAGGCAATGGGGCTCGAAAACCCGGAATGCAGGGAGGTAATAAAAGAAGCTTGGTAGATACCAACTACGGAAAGAGAAATTCAAGGGGTGTACAAAAAACTACACAAATGCCGATTGAAACTCACGACTTGGAGCAAGGGTAGGTTCGACCACAACATGCACGAGATCTCAAAAACGAAGGAGGCACTAAGGAGAAACATGCAAGGGGGGATGACCGATGATGCGTTACAAGAATAGAAAAGGTTGAAAGGGAAACTCCAAAGGCTTTGGACGAGGGATGGGACATATTGAAAACAACGGTCGAGGGTCAAGTGGCTTAGGGACGGAGACCGTAATACTACCTCATTTCACCATACCACAATAGCAAGGAGGATACGGAACCAAATATGCAGGCTAAGGGGAACAAATGGGGAGTTGATAGATAAGGAAGGGAGGATAGCCAAGGACCTCCACTGATATTTTGGAGACATGTTCACCTCGGAACAAACTGAACCAGGAGATGAGTTCCTAAGATATGTACCAAACCAAATCACACCCGAGATGAATGCAAACTTGACAAGGGAGGTGACGGATACTGAAATAAGGTCGGCTACATACCAACTAGGCGGGTCGCGTGCGCCGGGTCTGGACGGGTTCCCGAGTCTGTTCTACCAAAAGAACTGGAACATTGTGGGGGCAAACGTCATCACCGCGGTCAAGACTTTCTTCAGAACATGTACTCTTCTAAACCCCCTGAATAATACTGATATAGTGCTGATTCCAAAAGTACCAAACCCGATGAGACACGCGAATTTTAAGCCAATAAGCTGTTGCAATTTTCTGTACAAAATCATTTCAAAAGTGTTGGTGAACCGATTAAAGATTTATCTATCAGAGCTTATCACTCCTTTCCAGAGCGCATTTATATCAGGTAGACATATACAAGACAACATCATGGTAGCCCACGAAGTATTCCACCACTTGAATATGAACCGCCATGAAAACAAGGTGGAATGCGCACTAAAGATTGACATGCAGAAAGCGTACGATATGGTGGAGTGGGAGTTCCTAATCACCACACTAAGGAAGCGAGGGTTTGTAGAGCAATGGTTGGGATGGATCAGGGAATGCATATCAACAACAACCTACCAAGTGGTGGTAAATGGGGAACAAACAAAATCTATATCCCCAATGTGGGGTATCCCACAAGGTGACTGTTGGATCGTGAAATCCTGAATGCTGATCTGGCAGTGAATTGAATGCCAGACAAGGTTGGGATGACGCTTCAGCTCCGACTCCGGTGAACCTGCAAGTAGGGGAGCGCAACAGAGGGGGTGCCTCTGGGTCCCTCTCCGATGCTTAAATGAGTATGTGTGTGTATAAAACTCAAAACGTAAAGAACGTATGTAAAATAAGGGTATTTATAGGGTAAGAGAGATAGAACCGTATATGGCAGCTGAATATCTTAGTGTATATTGTATTGCCGAAGATTCGGATCGTCAGTTACTGCGAGATATTGCAGTTACCAAATCTAATCCTTAGTGAATATGTGACCGAGATATGCGGGATATCGTGGCCACTTCCTTATTAACGGTTTGGTAGGACCAGAGGAGAGAGGCAAGGCTCTCTTCGGGGCGAGCACTCCCATGTCGAGCAGTGGAAGGTCGCGACCTGGTAGAGAATGGCGAGCAGTCCGAGAGCCTTTGGCGTCCCTATAGACTTTGGGCTCGATTCTGGATTACTCGATGGTGGGCCAAGTTTGGCTTGTACTTGGGCCGATCCGGTTCGGATGTCATGGGTTTACCCCCTCTATAGTTATTGGGCCTTCGAGGCCTTTTCTTACTGGGCTGTCACTATCGATACCCAATATTTGCCCCCGAAGCTTGATTGAAGTTCCTTCAGTCGAGCTTGATTTCCTGGTAGGGTTTTAGATAGTGACGTCTCTGGTAATGGTTCAGTACCTTTGAGACACTTCGAGCTCATTTGGCGAGCAGTTTCTTCTCTGTTCAAAGCTGAAAGAATATCCTTCCTTTTATTCCCTTTTGGCGATCACTCGAGGTGACCTAGGCTTATGGAAGTCTATCTTCCTTAGTTAGGCGATCATTACCTACCCGAGGTATTTCTGCTAAAGCCTTATTAGTGCGTTGGCGACCACCTTGTCTCCTTAGTGGACTTTTAGCATTTAATAACTGCACAGTTGTCCAGAAATCGAACGGTCACTTGAGGCACGCCTGACATTTACTTTTCCGTAAACCTAGGGTAGTCTGACAGCTGTCCATGTCAGCCAACCGTCTGTCTCCCCAAGGTGTCTCTTGGAATTCTGACATCGCTTCGGTTTTTTCCAAAAAGGTGCCATCATTCCTCTGTGTCGCTTCGATTTGCTTGTGGCGGTTACTCCCTTCTTGGTCTATATAAGAAACGTCAGTTTCTACATTTTGTTTTTTACGCTTATCCACTCCCTCCGATTTCCAGAACTTCGCTGCGAACCTTTCTTCTTTCTTTTCCAACCTTCTTCAGCCTTCTTCATCCATTTCCATGGCTCCCCGAAGTCAGAGAGTCAAGCATATGGCCTCTAAGGGCACTAGCAAAGCCAACGCTCCTAGGAATGCCAATGCTCCCTTGACCATCCGGGATGCCGCCGTGCCCTCCTCAGTGGGGGAGCCGACTGATCTGGGAAGGTCCGCAACCGCTCCCGTAGTGGTGGACGGGCCTGAGCTGAACACGCCTATTTTTTCCCCAAAAGGTAAACTTTCGCCCTTTTATTGCTCTGTTTTGGCAATATCCTCTGTTTTCCTTTGTTTTTTATACTTGCTGTGCCATACTTGAACCATTCTAAGTAGATGTCAAGCCTAACGAACTGAAGCCGACTTACTTTAAGACCATGGTGGCGCTGGGTGGCTTCAGTGCGGAGGATGCTCCTAGGTATCCTGGCCTAGGTCTGCATTTTCCTCACGATGGAGAGGTTTACATTTATGCGGCCCAGGTCGATGCTGGGTTGCGTTTTCCTCTCTGTGAGGATTTACAGACCTTATGCCAGTTTTACGGGATTCATCCCACGCAGCTTGTTCCGAACGCCCTCAGGATGTGGGTCGGTTTCAAGTTCCTGTGCCTACGCCAGGAATGGGTGTATTCACTGGCCCTGTTCCGGTGTTTCTTTAGACTGGTAGCAGGGGTCAACTACCTCCACCACTTCCAATCCCGCTGGCCGAAGTTTTCAGAGTGGGGAGGCCCTCAAGGATGGGCTTGGAACGTCCATGTCAGCCTGGTCGATGATTTCCGGGCCACTAATTCCAATTACAAGAAGTTTTAATTCTTGTACAAGGGGGGTGTACCCTGGAAATTGTTTGCTCCGGACAAGGATTTTCCTCCCTCCTTTGAAGAATTGTCCGGGAGTGATCGGAATGCCATCGACGATTTGTACCGGCTGCATCGGTCATCTCAGTTCAAGTCCATCCGCTCAGTGGCGGAGACTACCGAGAATGCCCTTGAGATGGCGGGCATTCATCAAGCCACGCCAATCTTTGATGATTGGGTAATTTTCTAACTCTTATCTTGTTTTATTACTTGTAGGCAAGGTCGTAAGCAAGAGCCAAAAACTGATAGGTCTCTTTGATGACCAGGAATCGGCGGGATTGTCCTCCGACCAGGCGCTGCTAAGCTCTCCCCCTCCTCCCTCTAGGCGTTCGTCCAAGAGGAAGCCCGAGGAGATGCTTCCTTCGGCCACTACTGGCCCTCGCCAACCAGGTATATTACCTCGCCTTTTGTGGATTTAATGTTTTTACATTCTGCGGTTCTTTGACTTCTGACTTATTGTCTTGTCGTTTTGCAGAGGAGTCTTTGGCGGACGTGGTCCGGGACCCTCCTCCTCCTCCTCCTTCTAAGAAGGTCAGGGGTGAGGAGCACCCTGAGATCGACCAACATCCTCCTCCTCCCCCTCCTAAGGGCCCTTCTGCCAGCAAAGGGAAGGGTTTGGACATGGCGCCTCCTTCTCCCTCTCTTCAAGGCCCTTCCGCCACTAAGGAGAAGGCCTTGTCTTTGGCGCCTCCCGCCCCTTCAGTGCCCACGGCTCCTCCTAAGGAGTCTGGGGCCCAGAAGAAGGGGCCTACTGCTTCCATCTCCTCGAGGGCTCCCGCCGAGGAGTACTGCTCCATGGCGAGCTTGTTCCAGCCTTTTAAGGCTGGGGACTCTCGGAGGCCTTGGGTCCCTTGTGGGGACCTTGCCAAGAAGGGGTACCCCACCCAGAAGAGCCTACGGGGTAGCCCGGATATGTGCATGCGACTCCTTGATGGGATAATTCCCCCTAGGGACCGTTCAATTGTCCCTACAGAGCTTCCTCAGATCGAGGGGTTCTTACAGACCCACTTTGAACGAGTTGCCCTAGTATGATCTCGCCTTCTTTCCATTATTTCTTCCTTGTCATTTCTTTTTATTTTGATGACTTGACCTTTTTCTTTGTGCTTTTGTTGTCAGCTCGTTCGGGAAGAGGTGATCCTCGGCCGCGTTTTCGGCGAGCTTGCCGACAAGCACTCTGATCTGCTTGTCGAGCTGGAGCAATACCGAAGCACGGGGGTCACCCCCGGGCAGTTGGAGGCCATCAAGAAGACCGCTTACATGGCGATCACCCTGGTGGACGGCGCCCGGGAGGAGTACTTCAGGAAGGAGCAGCGCCTCCTTGCTGATGTCAAGAAGAGGGAGGCTGATGCTGCAGCCTTCCTTCATGAAGCTGAGGCCCTTCATCAGTGCCTTGATGAAGGGGAGGCGGTCCGTACTCGCCTGGAGGCCGAGTTGAAGGAAGCTCGTGCCCAGGTGGTCGAGTCGGACGCTCTTAGGGTCGCCGCGGAGGCCCAGAGGGATGTTGCCGAAGCTAGGGGGTCACCCTAGAGGAGGAGAAGAACCGGTTGGCTGATCAGCTGAAGGCGGTTCCTTCACCCCAAGCCATAGTTGAGGAGTTCAAGGCCTCCGAGGACTTTGAAGACCAGGCCTTAAAGGTGATGAAGTCGACCATCGCCGAGTTTCTCCAAGAGCTGGTGGAGGAGGTCCAAGCGGTCGATCCCAACTTTCCTCTTGGGGAAGTTGCCTCTTTGAAGACCTTCCTGCGGAGTCGTCCTTCGCAGCCCTCTGTTGCTGGAGAGGCTGCTCCTGAAGGCGAGCCCAGTACTTCTGCCCCCGAAGGCGAGCAGAGCACCCTTGCCCCCGAGAACCCCAAAGCTTGAAGTCCCCAACTCCTTGGCGGCCGTATTTATCTTTTTTAGATAGCTATTTTTTGTATTTTCTGTTTTTGGTTTGTAATTATTTATCGAAGACTTGGGTTTTTCATTGAATGCCTTTATATTCTTGAGCCTTTAATCGACTTCGAACACATTTAGCTATCCAATATCTTCATCATAATTACTTTCCGCTTTTTCTTGCTTTGTAATGTCGTCGACCCTTAAAGTCTTAGACCAATCATAAGTTAAACTTTCTAAGGATAATACTTTTGACACTTAAAAGCGTAAACTTCTAAGTTCAAAGGGGGGCGTTCGACTTCGGTCTCGCCCTGCCACAAATTCCTTCAACATTCCCCCCTGAATCAGCTTCTCTATATCTCGCTTCAGAATCTTGCAATCGTTTGTCTTATGGCCCTTGCACTTATGGTATCTGCAATAGCTCTCGACATCCTTGCCCATGGGTAGCCCACCTCGACGAGGCATCGGTGGCCTCGCCAATGATCTCCTCTCCATCTCGACTAGTACCGCTGAGATCTGCCTATTTAAAGGCGTGAAGTACTCAGGGACCTCTGGATGGCGAGGCGCTGGAAGAGACTCGACTCGGGGCTTACTTTCTTTTCCCTTCTTCTCCTTCTTTACCTCCTTCTTACCATCGCGTCGGGGTTCATGGGTTATTCTTAGCGAGGTCGTCAGGAGGTTAGCCTCGATGTTTGCGCGTTCAAGGTCTATGAAACCTTTTGCCCTGGACGCCAACTCCTCCAATGTCTCTATCTCCTTCACATGGTAGCTGTTTCGCAGCTTTCGCGAGGCCTTGTTGGCCACATCCAGACCTCTGTAGAATGCTCGAATGATCTCCCCATCCGAGATTCGGCGATCTAATTCTGTGACGTTTTGATGAAAACGCCCGTAGAAGTTGGACAGCGACTCTCCAGGCTGCTGTTTGACCGAGTCAAGGGCGACCACGCTCTTCAGCAACTGGCGCTCGCCCATATATCTCTCCAGGAACTTGCTTCTCAACTCTGCCCAAGTTCCGATTGATCCTGCAGAAAGGCCGAAGAACCAGGACGAAGCCGAACCCGAAAGAGTAGATGGAAATAGCAAAGCCAAATGATTGAGATCGTTTGACTTACCCAGAAGGGAGACCTCATGTTTGTTGACATGTACGGTGGTATCTCCTCCACCGCTATACTCAGGTATGGCCCGAGCAACCACATCCTTCAGGATTTTGATAGCGACGAGCGCGTCGGTGAAAGGATGAGAGGACTGCTCCTTGAAGGGAGCTATGACTGTCAACTGTCTTTCCTGGAGCCTTTTGTTGAGGAGGTCATCCATCTGATCCACAGTGCAGTACATGGGAGAGGCTCCGGGTGGAGGCGGACCGAAAGGATTGGCAGTGTATGCGGCTGCTGGCTCCTTGGTGTGTGCTGGAGGTAGGGACTGCTGACCTGACGTCATCTCCTGATCCTCCTGAGGCGCAGCAGGACCAGGATTGGCCGCTTTTGAAGGTGAAGGCCCTGTGGCAGCAGGGCTGTAGTTTTCCTTAGGAGCAGAGGGATTGTTTTCCTGAGGAGCAGGGGCTTGGCGGCGCGCCTGTCCTAGGATGGCTTCCAGCAAGGAGACCATCTCGGGGGTTAAATTAATATCCTGCCCCGCAATGTGGACTGTCTGCGGTGCAGGAGCTCCGTTTTGATCAGCAGCTGGGGTCGGTCTTGAATCACCGACATGTTCTCGAGCTGTCCGCAAAGGAACATCGTTAACTCCTGCTCGGCTGGCAGGTTCCTGTTGAAGCGGCGGCGGAATCAGAACTATTTGAGGATCGCTCCCTGGTCTGGTTCCGACGGTTGCTTTGGGATCGAGTTCTCATGGCTGAATTTCTCGTTTCCCACAGACGGCGCCAAATGTTGGATCGTGAAATCCTGAATGCTGATCTGGTAGTGAATTGAATGCCAGACAAGGTTGGGATGACGCTTCAGCTCCGACTCCTGTGAACCTGCAAGTAGGGGAGCGCAACAGAGGGGGTGCCTCTGGGTCCCTCTCCGATGCTTAAATGAGTATGTGTGTGTATAAAACTCAAAACGTAAAGAACGTATGTAAAGCAATGGTATTTATAGGGTAAGAGAGATAGAACCGTATATGGCAGCTGAATATCTTAGTGTATATTGTATTGCCGAAGATTCAGATCGTCAATTACTGCGAGATATTGCAGTTACCAAATCTAATCCTTAGTGAATATGTGACCGAGATATGCGGGATATCGTGGCCACTTCCTTATTAACGGTTTGGTAGGACCAGAGGAGAGAGGCAAGGCTCTCTTCGGGGCGAGCACTCCCATGTCGAGCAGTGGAAGGTCGCGACCTGGTAGAGAATGGCGAGCAGTCCGAGAGCCTTTGGCGTCCCTATAGACTTTGGGCTCGATTCTGGATTACTCGATGGTGGGCCAAGTTTGGCTTGTACTTGGGCCGATCCGGTTCGGATGTCATGGGTTTACCCCCTCTATAGTTATTGGGCCTTCGAGGCCTTTTCTTACTGGGCTGTCACTATCGATACCCAACAGTGACCATCTATCTCCGTACCTATTTATTCTACTTGCGGATGTACTATCATGAAGAATGGAAGGGGAAACTAAGGAGGGAACCATACAGGGGATCATCCTAAGGAGACATTGCTCGTAACTACATCACTTAATTTTTGTAGATGACTCCCTGTTCTTCATAAAAGGATCGCCCGAGAATGCAAGCGGTCTTTGCAGTATCCTGGAATCTTATTGTCAGGTATCGGTCCAATGGATAAACAAAGATAAATCAACCCTCTTTTCAGTAAGGGGGCTGGACCGAACGAGAAGAAAATGGTGGATGATAAAAAGCACGTTTGACCCGGGTAAGTACTTAGGCTTGCTATCGATCTGGGGACAATCAAAGAGGGAGACACTGGATCCTTGAAAACCAAAATCAGGGACAAGTTGGGAGGGTGGAGGCCAAAAACACTAAAACAAGCGGGGGGAAGGAAGTGCTAATCAAGGATATCATCACTGCGATCCCCACGTACGTCATAAGCGTTTTCCGCCTCCCCAAAACATGATGCTCAGAAATTGATGCTCTCATTGCGTACTTTTGGTGGGGGGAAAACAACGAATGGGAAGAGAACACATTGGAGAAGATGAGAGGTCCTAGCAATGGCAAAAGAGGTTGGGGGACTAGGATTCCCGGAACTCCAAAGTTTCAACACGGCGCTCCTAACTAAATGGCGAGCCGAATCATGACCAATCCCGACACCATATGCGCGCAAGTCTTAAACGGACTATACTTTCCACGGTGTTCGTTATTAGAGGCGAAAAAGGGAGTCCGAGCCTCATAGGGATGGAGTAGTATCTTACATGGCTGAGATGTAATCAAGCATGAAGGGATGTGGAGGATTGGCACGGGAGAGAATATCCGAGTCTTTGAGGACCCATGGATATATAATAAGGAGAGCAAAATGGTGAATGGGGACGTCATGGTGTAGCACGGGGGGGGGGGGGGACCTAAGAGTAAGTGAGCTCATTCATCCGAATGACACATGGAATAAGACCCTAGTGATGAGCATAGTAGACCAATAAGATGCAGCCCATATTCTCAATATTCCCTTACTGTGTGACGGGGGATGAGACCGGTCGGTCTACCACAAAATAAGGGAGAGGACCGAACAAAGACCAAGGGCGAACCCAAACCACACCGGCACATTTTGGAAATACATTTTGAAAGCAAAGGCAATACCAAATGTGAAGAACTTCATATGGCGTCTCACAACAAATGCCATAGCCGTTAAAGCGAACATGGCGTGTAGGGGGATGAATGTACCTCCGAGCTGCCCCATATGTGGTGAAGTTGAGACACTGAAACACATGATCTTAGAGTGTAGATGGACGGAACAGGTTTGGCTCGGCACCCTTGGGATTCAAGTGGATAAACCGAACGAGCTCGACATGGTGGAATGGCTTAAGAAAAGGAAGGTGGAGCTGCATGGTGGAAGCATAATGAGCGACAAGAGGTGGACCCAAACCCTACTCACGTGTTGGCACATATGGAAGGCAAGATGAACGACAACTTTTGAAGCGAAGCAACCAAGTTTGAGGGGCGTGGTAATGGAAGTCAAGCAAGCCTATGAGGAGCAGAAAGGGGCAAATCGAACAGAACAAATACACCGCACGCAAGAGGATAGACCAACCCAACAATGGCAAGCACTGACGGGCAACACGATCAAGATAAATTGTGACGCCTCATGGTGCAAGGAAACGCAAAGAGCCGACATAGGGGTGGTGGCAAGAGACAAAGACGGAAAGCTAGTGGGTGGGATGAACCGGAGACAAAAGAGTGACGGCATAGAGACGATTGAGGCCATGGCAATACAAGAAGGAGTACGACTAGCGGTTGAAGCGGGATGACAAAGCATTATCATAGAGACGGACTCACAAACGGTTCACCAAAAAATCATGGAGGTGCGGAAACATTGGAGTCTCTCAACCATTATATCGAACATCCGAGCACTAACAAGACAAATCGAGCAAGTGCAATGGCGAGCTATTCCAAGGATGGGCAATGAATGTGCAAATTAGATAGAAAAACAAGTAAGATTAAGAGTGTGTCTTAATGATTGGGTCGAAAGACAACTACTACCATTTATATATTTAGTAGCAAATAATATGATGTACGAACTTCGATGACTCAAAGTCACAATATTTTATTTATTAAAGAAAACGTTAAATCGACAATAAAAAATCTTCTCCCTCGCCTTCTTTCTATCTTCACTCCGTATTGTTTCTCGGTTCTTTTTAGAACCTGTGCTCAACCCAGCTAACTCCCAGGTGACACTCCCTCTACAGGTAATTCGACATTTCTAAAACAATGCGTGCTACGTGTTCGATGAAATGTCCGACTGATATCTGGCTGCTATGCTGGCTTCCTATTCATTATGCTATGCTGGTTCGATTTTTCCTATACTGAACTGCGAGTTGCTCAATTTCATGGCGTTCTTAAAAATTCCTTGCTTGCTAAAGATGCTGATATGCCTCTTCTTTGTAATACCTACAGAGCCGCTTATTCACTTCCTTAAGGTTTTCTACTTCGAAGACTGCAGCATTTATTAATTTTACTGCGAAAATGTTCCTCCAAACCCTTTACAACACGTATCTTCCTCTTCCCTACCTACGATGCCCTTTGTCCTCTTCTACGAACTCTTGTCGCGTCCAACGAGGGGCATGGGCAAGGCTAGGTCCGTGCCTTGCTGTACCCCACGAGTCTACTGAGGCTGAAGAGACTGGAGAAGCAAGAACACTCCCAATTACAAAGCCAAAGAAACCTGGGAGGCGGGGGCGTCCTAGTGAAGCAGCCAAAGTCGAAGACTTTGTGAGGGATTCACTACGCCAGACATTTGCATCAATCGAACAAAAGAATCCAGAGGTGTTTGAGAATTTCAAGGATGATACAATTTTGAAGGAAAGAAGGGTCAGCCTTTCTCGGATGTATTTTCGGTTATTATTTCATTATGAAGATGCTTGGTTTATTTTTCACTCATGAAAATACTCAACCTGTTCTTGTCATGAGAAAATCTTTCTCAAATCATAATATCACGGCGTAATTTATTTTCAGGTCAAGATTGATGTAGATGATGAAGGTGAGTCTGTAGCAGAAAGAGCAGAGGAGTTTGTGGTTGATGAGGAGAGCCCAGATTGGCCAGTTGATGCTGATATTGGATGGGGAATCAGAGCATCTGAGTATTTTGAGCAGCATCCCATCAAGAATATTGTTGGGGAAGATGGTGTTAAGATTGACTGGGAAGGTGAAGTGGAAGATAGTTGGGTGAAGGAGATCAACTGTCTGGAGTGGGAAAGCATTGCTTTTCATCCAAGCCCACTCATTGTTCTTGTTTTTGAGCGATACAACAGGTATACTTGAAAGTAATACTAAAAAGAAAGTTGTACAAATACACACACACATATATATCATTATTAGTCATTAGAGTGGTACATCTATTGCTTTGAGCATCCGAAGATGCAACACATGTACATTTCTTCTTAGGGCACAAAGATATACCTTCAACCTAGATTGTAAATTTTTGTATTACTTGTATCGTTAGTTCGTTACAGTGATCATGATATTTCTGTTGAATATGGTTCGTCTTATTAATATTTCTTTATGATGAAAAGTTTAGCACACTTGCAATTGTCTTTTGTACTGTCCCAGGGCTTCACAGAACTGGAAAGTTTTAAAAGAGCTAGAGGATGCTGTTAAAGTTTACTGGAATTGTAAAGATCGATTGCCTCCTCGGGTATGCTACCTTCTCATTGTCTATTTGTCAGTCATAGTCATAACATTATCTGAGTATAGTTTATAAAATTTGCTTTTAAAAAAAAAAATGTTTATGAGAAGCTTTATGATGAGGAGAAGCACAGTATATCCTGAAATTCTTACTTTTTGTTCAGTGTACTTGTTATGGTAAGGAAGGTACTCATCGATGATGGTTCACTATATTATTCTGTAAGCAAGCCCTGTAGGTCATTAGATTAGTCTCACTTGTAGTTCTAAGTGTACTCAAAAAATACAAATTCACTCAATAAAAAGGATCAGCGCGTGATAATACTGTTCCCTCGTACAACTTCACTCTACTTTTTGCCCTCCTTCAGAATCATCTTCAATTTATTTTATTCTTGAGTTGCTGTACTTTTTGGAAAATTTTGGTCAATCAACTTTCATGTAAATGGATATTAATGAACATAACCTTCTCTAATAATAATTAACAAAGCTATGTGCTGTAAGTTAAATTTGTAAAATTTGGCTGCGTAACGCTGACATTTCCAATTGTTACAAGGAAAGATTTCCTCTAACTGTTCCTTGCGGGCAACTTAATGACAGACTGTTAAAGTAGACATAAATATCGAAAGAGATCTGGCATATGCTCTCAAAGTGAGAGACTGCCCACAAATTTTATTCCTACGTGGAAACAAGATCTTATACAGGGAGAAAGGTGAGGCCCTCTATTTTATTTACTGACTTGACGATCTTAATGAAATATTAAGTTGCTCATTAGTAATTATCTTGTCGCTGTTCTGTTTTCTCTCTTTCTGCAGATTTTCGAACAACTGATGAGTTGGTACAGATGATTGCCCATTTTTATTATAATGCAAAGAAGCCCTCCTGGATTGATGATACTGTGCTTAAGGGATATAGATTCTGATTCAGGTAAACAGACAGTCCTGTTTACTAGATTTCCGTTTGTATTAGAGGTAAATCATAGAGTCTGCCCTAGCTGTTGTTCTGTTGCATATTTCATTGTGATACTGTATAAAGTTGCAGCATTTAAAGAGGCGTGACTGGAAACCTATGGACTTCAATGTGAAACTTTTTTATTCAGAGCTCATATGGCAAGTCAGAATAGTGATGAACGTCTGTTACTAATGAATTACTACTTTCAATAACGAGAATTGTTCTCTCTTCTGTTTCAGTGAATGATTTAGTTTGATGATCCATTGGTATTTCTTCCAAGTCTAATCACTGTTGTTGCTTTGATAGGCGGCAAATCTATTATTGTCCACCCATGTTTGATTGTGCACTTGTTGTCGTGATGTGCTGGAGATTAAGTTGTGGATATCTGCTCTAAATGTTAAGAAAAGTGCAGACAAGATACTGCAATAGCGGAATCATTGCCAAAATTACATACATGCGCATCTGTCAGCGTTACCTGATTTCTTACTGTTAAAAGTATCACTTTTTTGCAAGTTGCTTCATTATTAGTATTACCTGATTTCCTGGTAATATGCTATTCTAGATGATTCACTATCGATAGTTAACAAAAACCTCTTCACCATTTAAGTATAAATGTATTTCCTTTTCCCTTGAGATGTTTCTTCCATTTGTTGCTAATCCATCTGTGGTGCAGGCAACTGTTTATTACTGGGGAGACTTGGTTGATATCAGAAATGAGTTGTATATTTGGAAATGGTTACAGAGCCAGACATGTTGATTTTTTCTTGTCAAACTGTAGCCTTTGCCAATGGTGTTACAACCGAGGGACGCACTGGGCAGTAAGTAATTTGAATTTGAACCACTGTACTCGTCTAATCTTTGCACTGTTTCTTGAGCTATATATGACCTATTTGATGTCCAGCAAAAAAATCCATTTTCTTGAATCACATTTGAACTGAACCCTAAAAAGCGGTTTAGCTAGATCAATTCGAAAATGCTTCATGTTTTTTATGGTCGTCAAATAGATCGCTTTATACCTGGTATATGTATGAATTACTTTAGTGGTTAACCGATTCATAATTAAATCACTTATAATTATATATAATAAGTATATGTATACAAAAAAAAATTAAAATCAGAAGGGCTGTTTTCTATTAGGTTAATTCTATTATCACGAAGTGCTGTTTTCTGCTTCATGCTGCTTCAGCTTCGCCATTTAGAGTTTAGGACGGTTGTCCTTGTCAGCTACTTCTCTTTGTTGTTGTTGCTCTCTGCCCATGTTGCCCTCCGCCGTATGTTGCTCTCTGTTGCTGTCACTATGTCGATGGTCGTCGTTGTCTGCTGCTTCCACTACTAAGGTAAAATTTATCGAATTTTGAGATTATCCTCTTTAATATCTAATAATACATACTAGACGACAACTAATAAAAGTAGACAACTTCACTACTAGAATGTTAGATAATAAGCTTAGTGGTGTCATGCCGCTGTATTTTATGCTAAACTATGTGACCTAGTCTAGCGACCTAGTCAAGCGTGACATCCATTCACATCACAAACACAATCATGTACGATCCGTTAATATTTATTCGTTAACAGTAGATAATAATACTTGAAAGTTCCCTAACACAGTCGTTGAACCAAACCCACACATCGCATTGTGCCTTATAGGAGAGAAATTAATGACATGTGTGCACATCCATCATCATCATTGATGAACCCAACACCCATAAACAGAAACCAAGGAAGCCTTCTCTCTTTCCCAATCTCTGTAGAATTTCTGCTTCTTCATGACACTTATTCTTTTAAACTTAAAACACTTCCAAACTGTTCCAAACTGATCCACCAGTGTTCTATATATTTCTCCAAACTGAAGGCTTATGATTCGGTCTCGGACACAATCAAATGTGTTTCAACTAAGGATGCCAACTGAGTCGCTGCAGCATCTCCGCCATGTTCCTGAGATTGTGTCTCTTGACCATCATGGTTGTTTGAGATCACATTCCTTTGACCTACTACAACTTGTCCATTTGTTTCTTCTTCATGACCATGGTAGCATACACAGCAATGACCTTTCTTCTTCTTCTTTTTATGCATAATGTTATGACCATCATTTCCATGCCTATGATGATGTCCATGCAGCTTGTGATGTTTACCTCCATGACCATGCAAACCGTGAAATATAACTTTCCTTCTTCGGTGCTTCAAGTGACCTAACCCTCTCCCCCCATAATGATGATGTCCAATAGCCATCTCGTGACCGTCACCCTGCTGATGATGCGCCCCTAGACAGAAGGGATGTCCCGGAAGATGACCGTGCCTGATCATGTGGCCATGATGCCCTTTACCATGATGCCCTTTACCATGATGCCTATGCATATGGTGAGAGTGAAGCCCACCAGACTCTTCTCTTTGTTCTCTCAGAATTCTCATTCTTGCTCTCAACTCTGACTTCAACTCGACAGACGTGATAAGAGATGGTATTATAAGAGGGCTATATATAGAGTGAGAGAGGAGGAAGTTTAATTATATAATAGAAAGCCTTCAACATCCGATGACTTCAGCACTGACATCATTTCCGTAGCTTGCAAGTTCATGGTGTTGATTAAGGAACCATTCACATGAATAGATATTGTTATTATATAATTAAGGTCGGTATACCCTTTATGGTGTGGACTGTATGGAAACACGCATCTCGTTTTATGTATAGATGTATAGATAGAGTTCAATTTAATTCGTCAAATTCTGCAATTTCTTAAATACTAGACTAAAGTAAGCTACACGCGTTCGGTAGGTCACGAACCACAACCGTCCAACTCAGCATTCTCCAGATAAAAAAACTGTGGGGTTACTTAACTAATTAGATCGGTTACACAATCTTAATCTAAAATAATTTCTTTTCTAGTTATGTATTTTTCTTACTATTCTAAATATTTATTTTATGGTACCTTCTTACATGTAATGTTAAGAAAAAGTGGTAATTTAATTTATCATTATAATTAATAATTTATGTTCTACATATGATAGACCTGTTGTTACACTAGGTGTTAGATATATCTATATCTATTAATTTGGTTAAATTTTCTAAAATTTTAACAAGTACTAAAATGAGTTGGTTACATGTTAAAATAGAGTAATTTTATTGATTCACCTCAACATACATATTTTTTTGATGACGTGACATTGACATGTAGACAAAGTTACACACTTAAAAATCCTTCAAACATCTTCATTGAATCTCATAAACCGTCACGATTTTTTGTCCCTTTGTAATACTTAATAATAATTCACTACAAATACTAAAAACAGTTAGTTTCTTTTCTTTTATACTATTTATATGTTAAAACATTGAAATTATTAGATTTTATATTAACTTTGATTTACCTAAAGTTTAGTGGAACTAATACAAGTAATTAAATCATAAAAGTTCAATTAAAAGTATTATATTAAAATTAATGTATCTTTTTAAAAAATATGAAAATACTTATTATATATTTAAAAAATCAGCATATTTTATTAATTAATAAAAAAATAAAAAACTGTAGACAATTTACTATTACTAATATAAGTAAAAACAATGTTCATAATTTTTACTCTCCTACGGTTTGTGAGAGAAGACTCTAGTGTGCCCATTGCCGACATCCTACTCCGGTGTGGCATGAGCTTGCTAGAAAAAAACCATTCGTCCTATAGATAGTGCAACAACGGGAAACCCTGTAGATAGAGTTGTAGGTCAGTCATCCTTTGTAGACCTGCGCCGCGAGGATAAAGATACCTACGCTACATGCATGTTGGAACCAACGCAAACCCTAGAGGAGAAAGCCAGGGTCGTGAGGGAGCAATCACGAGAGGAACGCTTCAAGTCGGAGTCGCATAGCCTGGGGCGCTACTCACGAAGATGGCATCGAGGGTCATAGCCGAACCGGATACACTATGTGCTCGAGTACTTAAAGGTTTGTATCACCCACGGACCCACTTCTTTGAGGCAAAACGGGGAAGCCGAGCATTGTGGGGTTGGAGCAGTATATTACACGTGCGGGACATAATGAAACAGGAGGGAATGTGGCTACTCAGATCGGGGGAGGACATTCACTTTTTAGAGGACCCATGGATACATACGAAGGAGGCATGGAGGGTAAATGCCGATATGGTTGTTGAGCACGGGAATGACTTGAGGGTGAGACACTTGATCACACACGAGCATCAATGGAACGAACAAATGATACGAGGAATGTTTAGCCACGAAGATGCTGAACACATACTCAGCATGCCCATACCGAACGGTGGAGGAAGGGATCGATATATATGGCCAAATACAAAAGATGGCTCAACCCAAGTCAGATCAGTTTACCACAAGCTACGCGAGGAAAGGGGTCACCTAAGACAACAGAACACCCCAGACAATATATGGAGGGCGATATGGAAGAGCAAGGTACTACCAAAGGTCCAGAATTTTGCGTGGAGACTTGCTACTAATGCGATAACGGTGATGGAAAACATGGTAAGAAAGGATATGAATGTTGATCCAAAATGCCCCATATGTGGAGAGGTGGAGACACGGGAGCACATGATCTTAGAATGCCGATGGACGAAACCGGTATGGTTCGGCATATTGGGGCTGCACACGGACAAAGCTCCACCCGTGGACATTGGCGCATGGTTAGACATACGACGAGCCGAACCAGGAGTCACAAACGAGACGAGGTGGATCCTTACTCTTCTAACATGTTGGCACATTTGGAAGACGCGTTGCAACACAGCCTTTGAGGCAATCAAACCGAACCCGCTAGTCGTCATAACGGAGATCCAGAAAACCCTAACCGAACACAAGGAGCACGCACACAACCCCGGGCCGAACCACCACAGCAAACCGACAAAAAAATGGACAGCACCTACGGGATCCACCATCAAGATAAACTGTGACGCGTCGTGGTGCCGCCATACATGGAGAGCGGGCATTGGGGTGATAGCACGAGGTAGAGACAGCAAAGTGGTTGGTGGCTTGAACCGAAGAGATTGGAGCGGAGACATTGACACCATGGAGGCGAGAGCCATACAAGAGGGAGTCCAACTAGCGATCGAGTGCGGGTGGAAGCAAGTCATCATCGAAACAGACTCACAAACGGTCCATCGACAACTTGGCGGAGAGACGATGCTTTGGAGGCTATCAACCACGATTCAAAACACGAGAGTCCTACCTACATAAATCGAGCAAGTACAATGGCGAGCTATTTCAAGGAGTGTAAACGAGTGCGCAAATTGGATAACGAAGCAAGCGAGAATGGGCGTGAATCTTAGCGATTGGGTCGGTAGATCACCACCACTACCATTGTTATTTTTAATAGTCAATGATTGTTATCCCGAACAACTGTGATCACGACGTTTTATTTCTTCAAGTAAAGCGGTAATTTCGACAAAATAAATAAATTACACTAGGTGTTAGATGTTTTTATCTATATCTATATCTATTAATATGGTTAAATCTTCTAAAATTTTAACAAGTACTAAAATGATGCGGTTACATGTTAAAATAGAGTAATTTTATTGATCCACCCCAACATACATCTTTTCTTGATGACGTGGCATTGACATGTAGACAAAGTTACACACTTAAAACTCCTTCAAATATCCTCATTGAGTCTCATAAACCTTTACGATTTTTTGTCCCTTTTTTATACTTAATAATAATTCATTACAAATACTAAAAACAGTTAGATTCTTTTCTTTTATACTATTTATTTGTTAAACCATTGAAATTGTTAGATTTTATATTAACTTTGATTTACCCAAAGTTTAGTGTATGGAACTAATACAAGTAATTAAATCATAAAAGTTAAATTAAAAGTATTATATGAACATTAATTTATCTTTTTAAAAAATATGAAAATACTTATTATATATTTAAAAAGTCAGCATATTTTATTAATTAATAAAAAAATAAAAAACTGTAGACAATTTAGTATTACTAATATAAGTAAAAACAAATGTTCATAATTTTTACTCTCCTAGGGTTTGTGATAGAAGACTCTGGTGTGCCCATTGTCGACATCCTACTCCGGTGTGCCGTGATCTTGCTAGAAAAAATCATTCGTCCTATAGATAGTGCAACAACGGGAAACCCTATAGATAGAGTTGTAGGTCAGTCAACCTTTGTAGACCTGTGCCGCAAGGATAAAGATACCTATGCTGGATGCATGTTGGAACCAACGCAAACCCTAGAGGATATGGAGCGAACCGAACCATAAGGTACGGGGCTCAGAAGATGTGACAATGAAGTAATGGAGAATGATGTAATTGACTTAGTGAGCCAGGACCGAATGGAGAATATGGAGATTTTGGTTTGTAAACGGATACCAAGGTTGCAAGGAACCTTCCCTGTACCACATACTACGACTGAAGTAAACCCGTTTATGATCCTCTCGACCACCATACAACAAACCTTCATCTGAACCGCCGTAGCCCACAATAGAATCATTAGCTGAAACATTCAATGCCTCCAAACCAAAACCCGTGAGCCAAACTGGACCGATCTCATACATAGACAAACCACCATCCACAACCTCTCCTCATACAAACCATTAGAAAAAACTCGTACTCCCTGCCAATAACATCCCAAACCAGCCCATTCCATTGAAGAACCAAAGAAACCACCTAGCCGAACCCCTAGCCGAAACTTCATATAACTGGGCTTAATCCAATTCTAACTAGGATGTCTCTGAAAATAAGATGCGAGGATGATGATGGCCTAAGTTAAGGACAAAGAATGAGGTTGGATATGACACAAGTAGAAAAGGAATCAGTGAATGGACAAATAAGGGTTAGCGGGCCGAGAGGAAGGCCTCAAAAGAAGGGGAATATATCAAAGAAGGGGAGGAGCAAAAGAAATGCTAAGTAGGAGGAAAAGGAAAGAAAATAAGGTGAAACACATGTTGTTGAAACGAGTTGTGGTGACTATCCCGAAACAGGCACACGGGGGCCATGAGTATAATCTGCTGGAATTGTCAGGGTCTAGGATCTTCCCTGACAATTTGTCATCTGAAAGACCTTAACATGGGGCATCTGCCGAAGATAATATACCTGATGGAAACAAAGAACGGGGAGGCATTATGCGAAAGGATACGAGAGCAAGTTGGGATGAACATCGTATACTATGTAAATGCGAGAGGTATGTCTGGAGGAATGACATTGTGGTGAAGGGATGATGTTCGAGTGACAATTATGACGGACACCCAAAAGATAATAGACTGTGAGGTGAAGTTGAGTGACCAGCCGAACCCTTGTATAATTACATGGGTTTATGACGATGCAGATCCATAAAGGAGAAAATAAAATTGGGATGAGTAGTGTGATATTGGAAGAGGGCGTAGGGCGACTTGGACATGCATGAGAGATTCTAATGCAATAAGCCATCATCATGAAAAGGAAGGTGGCTGACCTAAATCTCAATGACAGATGGATGAGTTCAATGAGATGATAGAAAGTATCCATATGAAAGATTTGGGCGCGAAGGACTCAAGGTTCACGTGGTCCAACAACCGTCGATGGGAGAAAAGGGTATCATAAAGAATTGATTGAGTCCTAATCAATGAAGTTTGGGCTGCGAGATATCCAGACATCTAATGCACTGACATAACAATTGGATTAGATCACACACCTCTTATCCTACACTGAGTGCAAGGAGGGCAACAAAGTGGAAACTACTTTTGGTTTGATGAGACGATGCTAGAAAACGCCGAGTGCAAAGAAATCATCAAAGATGCGTGGACTGAATGGGATGGTGGGGAAACACCAGTGGACATTAGTATTAGACTGGAGAGTTGTCCTAGGAGATTAACTCGGTGGAGGAGGGAGAAGTTCGGGAACAATCAAATAGAATTGAGAAAGCAATCGATTGGCTCCGACTTGTCATGAGTGGTCGACCAAACATGAATAGCCAAGTGGATGAGGCATCTCTTTAAAATAGAATAAAGCAACTCCACCATCGTGAAAAGGTATATTCGAGGAAACAGTGAAGAGTTAAGTGGATCACAAAAGGGGACAGAAATTCAACCTACTTCCACCTTACAACCAACGCTAGAAGAAGAAGGAATCAAATAACTAGAGTTCAGAACGACAGGGGAGAGTGGACCGGTTCGGTAAGGGGTGTGGAAGATGAAATTTGTGGGCATTTTAGCTCGGTTTTCAGTGCAAAAAGGGAGGATCTGAATGATAGGGAGATCTTGGGGGTCGTTCCGAGACAAATCATTGAGGAGATGAACACTGAATTGGAGAGTGATGTGTCTGATGGAGAAATCAGAGTTGCGGGCTTTCAGTTGCATTTAAATTGGTTAGATTCTAAACTTTCGAATCTACTGCTTTTGAGATATGAAAGTAATTAGCTATTTCTTGTCACTTTAACTCCGTCATCTTAACCTTATCTCCATCTTTGCTTCTTTTTTGTCCATTACTTTTATACATTGAAATGAGATGTAAAAAAATGTTGATTCTGTCTTCATGAGATTTTTGTCCATGTGAGGTTTTCTTCGCTTTGCTGTGGAATGATTAGGTGTCATTTCTTTTATTAAGTAAGCTTTTTTCCATCTTATCATATTAATGGATTAACTAAATTTAAGTTTGCTACCTCATTGTCAAATTCATTAAAAACAAATTGTCTCATTCCATGTCCATGAATAACAAAAAGTACTTTTATTTACCGTGTTTATTGTTATTTGCATTGAGGCTTATAAATTCAGTATATAGTCATATAATAGATTATGTGTTTTTAAATGTTTTCATTTTGTGAAAAAACGAAGGCAATATAAGTCTAAATCACAGAAGTTGGTTGCTGCAATGCTCAAGCCAGATAGGTTATTTCTACCAGCGTTCGTGATTATTATGATTGTTGGGATAGATTTGAACGTCAAGTTTAAGTTTAAGGTATAAAACATAGAAGAAGAAGTTTAAACTACCAGACCCACCCATATATAAATAATAAAAATATGCTGCAAAGTCCACACCAACTTTATCAGAACCAGACCGGTTTTCGAACCGACGAGGGATCCTGTTCTCGATTCTTCCAGTCCAACCCGGTCGAACCTGGTTCAAGGTGCGGTTCACTATTTATAAAACGCTGCGAAGATCGAAAAGCAATGGAGGCAGCAACCATGACAATAGGACCAGTAAAGAATCTAACAACCACTGAAAAAGCTGCAACTTTGTTCCCAAATGCTATGATCCTCGACTGCAATGCCATGAACAGTCCTGCACTTACGAACAAACATCATCATCTTTCTAAAAAATGCTGCTTTTCGATATGCATGAAGATATATTATAGCAGACAAAGAGACAGAGAGAAGGAAGGAACTGACCAAGACTGAACATTGCCATGCCAAGTCCTGCATCGCACATAATCGAGATCGACTTTGCTATAATCGCTGGCATCTTAACATTCCACCTGCAATACAGGATTCACCAACGAGGCTCGAGTATGTGTTACGGTTTCTGATAAGCTTCCTCCACACCATGATCAAGATAAGCTTCTTCATTACATTTGTCGGCAGCATGGCTTTCACTTTCCCACCGAAGTCTCCCACCTTGTCACCTTCAACATCCTTGTTGTTGTCAAAGCTCAGTTCATTTCTCTCTACCTCCTCAGTTCACCGGAGTCTCCTCATGGTTGTCGGGAAATATATATAGTTAAAGAAATACCTTTTCCGGGAAAAACAGACACCTTCAATCCCTCACTTCGCCGTTGCCGAACACGTCGGAGACCGAAGCACTAGAGCTCCACACGAACATCTGAAGCTCCTTCTTCCGAACATCTGAAGCACTAGAGCTCCCCATCTGGAGGCATTCACAGTGTTCTCTTAAACCAAAAAACAGCCGGAAAAAAAGAGACCCCAAAAACAACGAAACGGAACCCGACCGATTTTAAAAACCCATCTGTTAGGTTATAAGTGTGACTCACACTTATGTTTAGGGGTCAGTTTGCAATAATTGTTGCTTGCGGGTCAAGTCTTGATTATCTTAGACTTAGGGACTGTTGTGCAAATTACTGTCCTTTGTGTCTGTTGTTTTTCTTTATATGTTGTCTACAGTATCAGAGACAAAATATCAAGCAATTATCATTTCAGTATCCGTATTGTCTCCTGTTCTTCATTTCCTCTCTTCTCTTCTCTTCTCTTCTCTTCTTGTTCTTCATTTCTACCCCTAAAATCCAACCAAATCCATAAACATCAACATGGTATCAGAACTTATTCGAGCCTGAATCACTACCCAAATCTGTTTATATCCTGATTTCATGGAAGAATCAACACCTGCCTTCGCCAACAAGAAAGTAGCTCAGCTACTTGGCGAAGAAAACTTCCAACAATGGAAGCAGCAAGTGCTGCTGTCTGTTTGAGGCTACAATCTTGAGAATCACCTCCACGGGGTGAATATTCATCAGTTCCTGTAGGATGAGACAGGATCAGCCATTCCCAACCCTGCCTATGCGAAATTCCTTCAGCAAGACAACTCTTTGGCCTCATGGCTCCTAGCTTCAGTTTCTACTCAGGTTAGTAGATGGTTAATAGGGTGCATGTCAGCTGCTGCCATATGGCAAAAGCTTCACCGTGATTTCTCATCATCTTCTACTACTAGGATTATGCATCTCTATGATAGGCTTAAAGTTAGGAAGCATGTTCATCAGTCCATGCGAGATGTCAGTTATGTGGGAAGTTTGGGCACTTAGTGCACAAATGCTTTCATCGATTTAATGTGCATTTCACTGGGGTTATAGACCCACAGTCCACATCCTCAGCACCCTCAGCCAACATTGCAACCTATGACTGTGATTCTGATCCCTTTCAGCACTACCCACAACCTCAAATGAACAAAGCTCAAGTCCAACCTCCATCTGCTCAGACCAATACCATTACCCTTCCCACTGCTCAGACTCAACAAATGTTGCAGTACTCCCCATATCCTTCTCCAGTACCACCCATCTATGTTAATCCTTCTCAACCATATTCTGCCTTCCCTAACCCACAACTTCCCACAGCCACTGCCGCACCTCAACCTCCTACCCAAGCAACCTTCCAGGCCAACCTGGCTAGTGGCTCAAACTCAGCTTCATTTGATGGAAGCTGGTTTCCTGACTCTGGAGCCACGAATCACCTGACCAAGTCTCAGCCTGCTCCTCACATGACATCTCCATACTCTGGTCCAGGTAAGTAATGGTTCCTCACTTAAAATTTCTGCTATTGGTTCCTCACATTAACCTTCTACTGGAAAACCACTTGTCCTTAATAATATGCTTTACACACCTGCTGTTACTAAAAACCTTCTTTCTGTATCTCAGTTTTCAAAGGATAACCAGGTTTATTTTGAGTTCCATCTGACACATTGCCTGGTTAAGGATTCCATCTCCAATAGGGTGCTGCTCAAGGGTTTTGAATCAGGAGGTCTTTATTGTCTTGATTTCTCTAGCATTCAGTCTAGTTCAAATAAGTTAGTCGAGTCTACTAATGTCTGTCCAGATCAATGTCTGAGTCTTCAAACTGATTTCCAGTCATTTTGTAATAATGCAGTTTTATCTGCTCAAACTTCAACCTTTCCGGTTAATGATAATGCAACTTCTCAGTTTATGTTTAACCCTGTTTCTTCTGCATATAGTTCTGATGTTTCTAATAACAGTTCCTCTTCTACTTGCTTTAATAATTCATCTACTACCGTGTTACCTAATTTTGAATTCAGTTGCTTTCTTTCAACACTTAAGGGCACTGAATCCTCAAATCTGTGGCATATGAGATCGGGCCACCCATCTAAAAACATCCTTGTTAATTTTATTAAACTTCAGAAACTTCCTACTAATCATATATCCTCTGAGTGTGCTATCTGTGCAGTAGGGAAAAGCAAGACACAACCCTATCCTTCCTCGGACACTATCTACTCCCATCCTCTGGAACTCGTTCAGGTAGATCTTTGGGGTCCTGCCCATTTCTCTTCTAGTAATAGTAACTATTATCTAAGCATTGTTGATGCCTTCATTCGTTACACATGGATTTATTTTTTAAATCGCAAATATGATGCTGCTAAGGTATTTTGTGATTCATCTACTAGCAGAAAAACAGCTCGGAACAAAAATCAAAGCTGTGCAATCAGATGGTGGAGGTGAGTTCCATTTCCTTACTGCACATCTCTCTCAATTTGGCATAGTTCATAGGGTGACTTGTCCATACTCAAGTCAACAAAATGGTATGGTGGAGCGTAAGCACCGCCATATTGTTGAATTGGGTCTCACCCTCCTTGCCCAATCATCTGTCCCTCTTCACTACTGGACAAATGCCTTCTTTACTGCTGTTTTCCTCATTAACAGTCTGCCTTCAAAAATTCTAAATAATTGCTCTCCTCATGAACTTATTTTTCGATCCAAAACAGACCACTCTTTTTTAAGAGTATTTGGATGTCTGTGTTTTCCACACCTGAGACCATATCGGTCTCACAAGCTATCCTTCAGATCAGAACTCTGTGTATTCCTTGGGTTCTTCTTTGATCATCATGGATACAGGTGTCTCTCTTCGTCTGGAAGAGTCTATGTCTCACGAAATGTTGTTTTTCATGAAACAACATTTCCTTTCAGTGATACCACAGGTCCCTTCTATGCATCTCCCACACCCAAAGTCTCTACTCCTTCGAAACCCTTCGTCATTCCTTGCGATCCTTTCTTTCAACAACCAACATCTGTTCCTTCTACTATCTCTTACTCCTCTGGTCCTCCTGCACATGCTCACACATCAGGTGAGTCCAGTCTTCCCTCCACAACACCCACTCAAGTCACACACCCTACTTAGGTTCCTATCTCCACAATACCCGTCTTAGCTCCAGACCTGTCCTCACCCACTGATGTCTGCAAGTATGTTCCTTCTGGTTCTACTCTTGTTCTTCTTACTTCCTCTGGTCCAGTCTCTTCAACCCAACCACCAACCCAACCACCTGCACACTCTGATCAGTCTTTCCCAGCTTCACCACCAGCTCAACCCTTCTCATCCTCTCATCCTTCTCGTCCAAAATCTTCTACCAATGTGCATCCAATGCAAACCAGATCAAAAACTTCTCTTCAAGGGATCACTATGTCCCTTGCTCTGTCTGCTGATCTCACAAACTCCGAGCCTTGCACCATTCATGAGGCTCTTCAATCTCCCCACTGGCTCCAGGCTGTTCAGGAGGAGCTTACAACTCTTTCTACAAACAACACATGGAGCCTTGTTCCTCTACCTACAGGACAATTCCCAATTGGATGCAAGTGGATCTTTCGAATAAAAAGAAATGTTGATAGGGCAGTTGTCAGGTACAAGGCTCGCCTTGTTGCCAAAGGTTTCTCCCAAAAACCAGGTTTTGACTTTCAGGAAACCATCAGTCCAGTTATTAAGTTAGCAACTGTTCGCATTGTGTTATCTCTGGCCTTAACTCATAAATGGTGTATTGGACAGGTTGACATAAACAATGTTTTTCTTCACGTCGATCTTCATGAGGAGGTATTCATGACACAACCTCCAGGTTTTGAAATTTAGTCCACTATACCAAATCTGGTATGCAAACTTCAGAAAGCTTTATACGGTCTTAAACAAGCTCACAAAGCCTGGTTTGAAAAGCTCAAGTTCTTCCTTCTAAACTCTATTGTCTTTAATGTTTCTACATCTGACAACTGTTTATTTATCAAATCCACCTCAGACTCCTTTGTGCTTTTACTTGTTTATGTGGATGATATAGTTATAACTGGTACCTCTGCTTCACTTGTGTCTAACATTGTTGATTCTATTAATGCACAGTTTCAACTCAAGGATTTACGTAGCTTAAACTACTTCCTTGGCATGGAAGTAGTCTCAGGCGATGACTTCACTCTTCTCAATCAGAAGAAATATGTTCAAGAGCTTTTAGACAAGGTAAGTCTCACTGACCAAACCAGCTTTCCCACTCTAATGACATGTACGTGTCTGTCCAAATCAGGTATGAACACTTGTGATGAACCTTTTCATGATGAGACACTTTACAGAAGCACAATAGGTGCTCTTCAACATGTCTGTGTCACACGACCAGACATTCACTTTGCTGTAAATAAGATCAGTCAATTCATGCAAGCTCCCAATAACATCAATTGGAAAACTGTTATTCACGTTCTAAGATACCTCAAAGGTACTCTTAATCACAGTCTTTTATTCAGAACAACACACTCTCCTGTTAATGATATCACAGTTATATTATAATAGAAAACAATAGTTATATTACAGATAGAAAACAACATTTATTTTAGAAATCTGTTCAGACAATGTGACAAATCACAATTGCATTCTCTACAAGAACTACATAGAGTGGAGTTGAAAACAAGTAACATAGGTTGATCCAACAGCAGTGTAACCGTTTAATTAAATGTAAACTACAAAATCTAATACATAGACAAACCATAGTTACTTAAAGTTGTAGTTCTCTAGTAGAAAAATCCAGCAAATCAGCCAAGAGCCTTCTCTTAAAATAGGTCATGACTCCTCACACCTTAAGAAAAATCCAGAATAAATAAAGTAATAACTAGTTAGATCGTTGTCTTTATAAATAAAAATTAATTTTTCATTAAACTCAAACTGAAAGTAAAATGTCAAACTATTGGAATTTGATACTTAGTTTGTTGTTCTCCTATAATAGATCCCCGAATAATAGATAGCCAGTTTGCACAATGAATTGTTGCCTCTATGTCATGTAAAGGAAGGAAAGAATGAAATTACACACATTAAGAAACAAATGCATAATTTGTTAGTCTGAACTTAAATCATGTACCACATGCATTTCAATGATGATAACTCAAATTTCCTTTAAAAGGAGACAGTTGACCAGGTTTGCGAATTCTGAGATGAGATTATTGTATTATATGTAATATACAAGAATAATGTCTCCAGTCTAAGAATTAATGAATGTAAATTTCAACCTTTATGCATTCCAAAATTTTCACATGTCTTTATGCAGAAATTTTGAATAAAAGAAACTTATACATATCTAATTGCTAATACTTATCTAACATGGAGTTTCTCCATTTCCTCACCTGCAATAGTTTCAGATTTAACTTCTCCTCTTTTCTTCTTGCATTCTTCTATTTTACGTTGATCATCTACTCAAACCAAATACTACAGAATTAGCTACTCTGAATAAAAAGAAAAATGTTGCCATACCTTGAAGAAATGCTAAAGATATAAGAGGAAAATTATAGTTAAGCCTTGGACTTGAACTTGTGTCCAACAATTCCTACACACTGTCGGAAATTATTTCATCAGTATATCATTTTGTACCGACGAAAAATATTGTTGGTAAAAAAACTCATTTTTTAAAAAAACAATTACAAAAAAACAAATAAATAAATTTACAAATAGAAAACAACGGTTATATTAGAATAGAAAACAACAGTTATATTACAAATAGAAAACAACATTTATTTTACAAATTAGTTCACACAATATTACAAATCACAATTGAATTCTCCATAAGAACTACATAGAGTTGAGTTGCAAACAAGTAACATATATGGATCCAACGGTAGTGTAACCGTTTATTTGAATGTTAACTACAAAACCTAATACATATACAAAGCATAGTTACCTAAAGCTGTAGTTCTCTCGCAGAAAAATCCAGCAAATCACCCTAGAGCCTTCACTTAAAAATAGGTAATGAATCATCACGCCTTAAGAAGATATCCAAAATAAACAAAGTAATAACTAGTTAGATCGTTGTCTATATAAATAAATAGTATTTTTTTTATTAAAATCAAACTGAAAGTAAAATGTCGAACTATTGGAATTTAATAGCTAGTCCGTTGTTCTCATGTACTAGATCCCCAATAATGGATAACCACTCTGCACAATGAATCATTGCCTCTATGTCCTGTAAAGGAAAGGCATGAATGAAATTATATACATTAAGAAACAAGTGCTTATTTTGGTAGTACGAACTTAAATCATGTACCACATGTGTTGGGTATCGATAGTGACAGCCCAGTAAGAAAAGGCCTCGAAGGCCCAATAACTATAGAGGGGGTAAACCCATGACATCCGAACAGGATCGGCCCAAGTACAATCCAAACTTGGACCACCATCGAATAAAACAGAATCGAGCCCAAAGTCTATAGGGACGCCAAAGGCTCTCGGACTGCTCGCCATTCTCTACCAGGTCGCGACCTTCCACTGCTCGACATGGGAGTGCTCGCCCCTAAAAGAGCCTTGCCTCTCTCCTCTGGTCCCACAAAACCGTTAATAAGGAAGTGACCACGATATCCCGCATATCTCGGTCACATATTCACTAAGGATTAGATTTGGTAACTGCAATATCTCGCAGTAACTGACGATCCGAATCTTCGGCAATACAATATACACTAAGATATCCAGCTGCCATATACGGTTCTATCTCTCTTACCCTATAAATACCCTTGCTTTACATACGTTCTTTACGTTTTTGAGTTTTATACACACACATACTCATTTAAGCATCGGAGAGGGACCCAGAGGCACCCCCTCTGTTGCGCTCCCCTACTTGCAGGTTCACCGGAGTTGGAGCTGAAGCGTCATCCCAACCTTGTCTGACATTCAATTCACTATCAGATCAGCATTCAGGATATCACGATCCAACATTTGGCGCCGTCTGTGGGAACGAGCAATTCAGCCATGAGAACTCGATCCCAAAGCAACCGTCGGAATCAGACTAGGGAGCGATCCTCAGATAGCTCTGATTCCTCCGCCGCTTCACCGCTTCAACAAGAACCTGCCAGCCGAGCAGGAGTTAATGTTGTTCCTCTGCGGACAGCCCGAGAACATGTCGGTGATTCAAGACCGACCCCAGCTGCTGATCAAAACGGAGCCCCTGCACCGCAGACAGTCCACATTGCGGGGCAGGATATTAATTTAACCCCCGAGATGGTCTCCCTGCTGGAATCCATCCTAGGACAGGCGCGCCGCCAAGCCCCTGTTCCTCAGGAAAACAATTCCTCTGCTCCTAAGGAAAACCACCGCCCTGCTGCCACAAGACCTTCACCTTTAGAAGCGGCAGATCCTGGTCCCACTACGCCTCAGGAGGATCAGGAGATGACGTTAGGTCAACAGTCCTTACCTCCAGCACACACCAAGGAGCCAGCAGCTGCATATACTGTCAATCCTTCCGGTCCGCCTCCACCCGGAGCCTCTCCCATGTACTGCACTGTGGATCAGATGGATGACCTCCTCAACAAAAAGCTCCAGGAAAGACAGTTGACAGTCATAGCTCCCTTCAAGGAACAGTCCTCTCATCCGTTCACCGACGCGCTCGTCGCTATCAAAATCCCGAAGGATGTGGTTGCTCGGGCCATACCTGAGTATAGCGGTGGAGGAGATACCACCGTACATGTCAACAAGCATGAGGCCTCCCTTCTGGGTAAGTCAAACGATCCCAATCATTTGGCTTTGCTATTTCCATCTACTCTTTCGGGTTCGGCTTCGTCCTGGTTCTTCGGCCTCCCTGTAGGATCAATCGGAACTTGGGCAGAGTTGAGAGGCAAGTTCCTGGAGAGATATATGGGCGAGCGCCAGTTGCTGAAGAGCGTGGTCGCCCTTGACTCGGTCAAACAGCAGCCTGAAGAGTCGCTGTCCAACTTCTACGGGCGTTTTCATCAAAACGTCACAGAATTAGATCGCCGAATCTCGGATGGGGAGATCATTCGAGCATTCTACAGAGGTCTGGATGTGGCCAACAAGGCCTCGAGAAAGCTGCGAAACAGCTATCACGTGAAGGAGATTGAGACGTTGGAGGAGCTGGCATCCAGAGCAAAAGGTTTCATAGACCTTGAACGCGCAAACATCGAGGCTAACCTCCTGACGACCTCGCTAAGGGTAACCCATGAACCCCGACGCGATGGTAAGAAGGAGGTAAAGAAGGAGAAGAAGGGAAAAGAAAGTAAGCCCCGAGTCGAGTCTCTTCCAGCGCCTCGCCATCCAGAGGTCCCTGAGTACTTCACGCCTTTAAATAGGCAGATCTCAGCGGTACTAGTCGAGATGGAGAGGAGATCCTTGGCGAGGCCACCGATGCCTCGTTGAGGTGGGCTACCCATCGGCAAAGATGTCGAGAGCTATTGCAGATACCATAAGTGCAAGGGCCATAAGACAGACGATTGCAAGATTCTGAAGCGAGATATAGAGAGGCTGATTCAGGGGGGAATGTTGAAGGAATTTGTGGCAGGGCGAGACCGAAGTCGAACGCCCCCCAAGAGACATCGTTCACCATCCCCTGCAGATCAAGCTGAGCCTTCTGGAAGCAAGAGGAGAGTGAATCTGATTGCGGGAGGATTCGGCGCAGGTGGCGAGAGGTCAAGCGCCAGAGAGGTCTACGCCACTCAGATGTCTACGGCAGTTCAGTTAGGGAAGCGGCCCCGACCTGAAGAAAACATTGTCATCTCATTCTCTGAAGATGATTTGGCACATGTCACCACGCCCCACAACGATGCGCTGGTCATTACGGCAGATATTGACGGCTGTGATGTTGCAAGGATTCTGGTCGACGGAGGCAGCTCGACAGACATCCTGTTTCTGGACGCCTTCGAAAAGATGGGCAAATCCAAACGCGACCTGAAGAGGGTCGACTTTCCGCTGATCGGGTTTGCGGGAAGAACAACTTATCCACTGGGGGCTATAACCATGCCAGTAATATTTGGCGAAGGGTGGAAAAGCATCAAGGTGTCGGTCACTTTCCTGGTGGTCGATTCACCTACATCCTACAACGGCATCATAGGGAGGACCACGATCAACCCAAATAAGATTGTGGCCTCCACTGTCCGCCAGAAGATGAAGTTCCCCACTCCCAATGGGATTGGAGAAGCGCTCGGAGATCAGCCTTCCTCGCGACAATGTTATGTGAACTGCCTGCGCAGGAAGAACCAAAGGGAGGCTCTCGCCATCGAGACAGAGGTCGATCCCCGCGAGGACTTGGCTCGGCCAGCACCCATGGAGGAATTGGAAGAGGTTGAGATCGATGGTCCAGACAAAAAGGTGCGCATTGGGACCACCTTGAAAGAGGATCAGAAGGAGGCCATGACCGCCCTCCTCAAAGAATTCAAAGAACTCTTCGCCTGGCAGCCGAGCGACATGCCAGGAATCAGCACAGATATTATCTCTCATGAGCTCAGGATAGACCCCTCCATCAAGCCGATCGCCCAAAAGAAAAGATCATTCGGGACTGATAAGCGTTTGGCGATCAGGCAGGAAGTCGGCAGGTTGATTGAAGCTGACTTCGCCAGAGAAGTAAGATTCCAGAGCTGGGTCGCCAACCCAGTTTTGGTCAAGAAATCAAACGGCAAGTGGAGGATGTGCGTCGACTTCCGCGACTTAAACAAGGCTTGCCCCAAAGATTCATATCCCCTTCCGAGAATTGATCAGCTGGTCGATGCTACCTCGGGTCATGAGATGCTGAGCTTCATGGACGCCTATTTAGGCTACAACTAAATCAGAATGCATCCAGATGACGAGGCTCACACGGATTTCTATGCCGACGGGGACATTCTATGCTACAAGGTGATGCCCTTTGGTCTCATCAATGCCGGGGCAACTTATCAGCGGATGGTGAACCGACTGTTCCAGGACATGCTAGGAAGGAACATGGAGGCCTACGTAGATGATATGCTCGTCAAATCCATCAAAGGCAATCCTCATACCACCGACCTCCGTGAAGCTTTTGAATGCATGAGGAGACACAGCGTTCGCCTGAACCCAGCAAAGTGCGCCTTTGGAGTCAAGTCCGGGAAGTTCCTGGGTTTTATGGTCAGCGAAAGGGGCATTGAAGCAAACCCGGAAAAGCTAAAGGCCATAGAAGAAATGAAGTCGCCAACCTGCCATAAGGAAGTCCAGTGCCTGAACGGCCGACTAGCTGCTCTTAACCGCTTCCTCTCCAAAGCAAGCGACAGGTCCCTCCCGTTCTTCAAAACCTTGAGGGCCAACCGCAAGTTCGAGTGGACGCCAGACTGCGAGGAAGTATTCCAGTCCTTGAAAAGGCATATTCAAACACTCCCAGCTCTAGCAAAACCCGTTCCAGGCGAGCAGCTTTTCCTCTATTTAGGCATTAGCGATGTGGCAGCCAGTGCTGTCTTAATAGGGGAGGAGAATAATGTTCAGAGTCCAGTGTATTTTATTAGCAAAATGTTCAACTCAGCAGAAATAAAATATGTCCAGATTGAGAAGTATCTCTATGCCTTAGTTATGGCTGCTCGGAAGCTGAGACCTTACTTTCATGCGCACGACATCACGGTCCTCACCAATCAACCTCTCAAAAACTTCCTGATGAAGCCAGATTCTTCAGGAAGAATGGTCAAGTGGGCGATCGAGCTCAGCGAGTTCAGGATCAAATTTGCGCCAAAAACGGCCATCAAAGGTCAAGCACTAGCTGATTTCATAGTGGAAAGCACGAGTAACGGTCAAGCGGAGGCAGAAAACAGGACAAGTCAGTCAGCAAACGACAATCAAATCTGGGAACTCTATACGGATGGGTCTTCATCAAAAGAAGGCTCGGGGGCAGGTTTAATTCTTATTCCTCCTGAGGGCGAGCCTCTGAAATACGCGATCGCGTTGACATTCCCGGCGACCAATAACGAAGCAGAATACGAGGCTCTTATCACTGGACTCAGACTAGCAAAAGGAATGGGTATAGCTGCGCTTAAAGTAAAAAGCGACTCAGAGCTCATTGTCAATCAGGTTAATGGCGCATACGAGGGAAAGGGAGAAAATATGAAGAAATATCTCGGCATTGCCAAAAAGCTGGTCACAGAAATCCCAAATTTCGCGATTGAATTCATTCCTCGCCAAGAAAACTAGATGGCAGATTCTTTAAGTAAGCTAGCCTTCGGAGGGGCGACAATCCAGGATGTGCAATTTCTGGAAAAGGCCCTATGTTCAGTCATTGAAAACAGAGCGGAGGTCTTCAACATTCAAGAACAGGTCACCTGGATGACCCCGTTCCAGAATTATTTGAAAGAAGGTATCCTCCCAGAGGACGAAGGCGAATCCACTAGGATTAGAAGACTCGCAGCCAGTTACCTAATCATCGATGGAGAACTCTACAGAAGAGGTTATTCGACGCCTTACTTGAGATGTGTTGCTCTGCCCGAAACAGAAAAAGTTCTTCGAGAAGCTCATGAAGGGGCAGCAGCATGTCATGAAGGCGCTCGATCGCTAAGCAGGAAAATATTCAGATTGGGATATTACTGGCCGACCTTGGGAAAAGACGCAACCGAATTAACACAGAAGTGTGAAATTTGCCAGCAGTTTGCACCACGATTGGGTTGACCATCGACATTATTATCCCCAATGGCAGGTGCCTGGCCCTTCGCTCAATGGGGAATCGATATATTGGGTCCTTTTCCCATTAGCACTGGTCAGCGTACTCACATTATAGTGGCAATCGACTACTTCACTAAGTGGGCAGAGGCGAAAGCTCTAGCTTCGACAACGGAATTCCAAGTTATCAAGTTCCTGCAGGTCAACATATTCTCCAGGTTTGGTATTCCCAAAATACTCATCAGCGATAATGGTCCGCAATTCGTTGGAAAGGAGTTGAAATGGCTCTGTGAAGAGTATCATATCGACCATCGCTTCAGTTCAGTACATCACCCACAAACAAATGGGCAAGCTGAAGCAGCCAACAAGGTTGTCTTAGCAGGACTCAAGAAAAGGGTTCGAGCATTCAAGGGGAACTGGGCAGACGAACTGGAAAACGTATTATGGGCAATCAGAACAATGCCTAAGGCGGCCACAGGAGAAACGCCTTTCAGCTTAGTGTATGGATCAGAAGCAGTAGCACCAGCTGAATTAGCAGTGCCTACCCACAGAGTCCTACACTTTAACGCGGAGGCAAATGAGATCGAGCGCAGAACTGACCTCGACTTAGCAGAGGAAAAGAGATGGCTCTCGGAAAAGACACAGGCAAAGATGCGCTTGGCGACCGCTCGGTATTTCAACAGAAAAGTTAGCGCTCGCCAATTTTTCGTGGGGGAGATGGTTATGAGAAGGAATGAATTCACAAGTCTGGACAGTAAAAACAAATTTTCAGCCAAATGGGAAGGACCATACAAAGTAGTAGAGATCGCCGCACCAGGATCCTACTATTTGGAAACCATCGAAGGCGAGAGGTTACCCCGTCCATTTAATTCTGAGCATTTAAGAATATTTTATGAATAGCTTGTAATCAAACTGATTATGTCAATAAAAGAAAGCCATTCCTTCATAAAGCGTGTCCACTCGAAGCAAGCCGAAGCCAAAAAGCCCTGACGCCAAAGTCAGGCCTCAAAAGCCCTGGCGCCAAAGTCAGGCCAAAAAGCCCTAGCAACAAAGCTAGGCCAAAAATCCATGTCGCCAAAGACAGGCCAAAAGCCCTAACAACAAAGTTAGGCCAAAAAAGCCCTAGTAACAAAACTAGGCCACAAAAGCCCTAACAACAAAGTTAGGCCTCAAAAGCCCTGACGCCAAAGTCAGGCCAAAAAGCCCTAGCAACAAAGCTAGGCCAAAAGCCCTAACAACAAAGTTAGGCCAAAAAAGCCCTAGTAACAAAACTAGGCCACAAAAGCCCTAACAACAAAGTTAGGCCTCAAAAGCCTTGACGCCAAAGTCAGGCCAAAAAGCCCTAGCAACAAAGCTAGGCCAAAAGCCCTAGCAACAAAGCTAGGCCAAAAGCCCTAGCAACAAAGCTAGGCCAAAAAGCTCTGTCGCCAAAGACAGGCCAAAAGCCCTAACAACAAAGTTAGGCCAAAAAGCCCTAGTAACAAAACTAGGCCACAAAAGCCCTAACAACAAAGTTAGGCCTCAAAAAACCTGACGCCAAGAGTCAGGCAAAGCCCTGACGCCAAAGTCAGGTCAAAAGCCCTGGCGACAAAGCCAGGCCAAAACACCTAGCAAAATGTTAGGCAAAATAAAAGCCCTGACGCCAAAGTCAGGCCAAAGAAAGTTTAGGCGATCACTATCGATGATAAAGCCTGACAAATTACAAATCCCCTGTTATTATGCCAACACCTCAAAGGTTTAAACTTCAAAGAAGGTAATATCTCTTTGAACTTAGAAGTTTACGCTTTTAAGTGTCAAAAGTGTTATCCTTAGAAAGTTTAACTTATGATTGGTCTAAGGCTTTAAGGGTCGACGACATTACAAAGCAAGAAAAAGCGGAAAGTAATTATGATTAAGATATTGGATAGCTAAATGTGTTCGAAGTCGATTAAAGGCTCAAGAATATAAAGGCATTCAATAGAAAAACCCAAGTCTTCAATAAATAATTACAAACCAAAAACGGAAAATACAAAAATAGCTATCTAAAAAGATAAATACGGCCGCCAAGGAGTTGGGGACTTCAAGCTTTGGGGTTCTCGGGGGCAAGGGCGCTCTGCTCGCCTTCGGGGGCAGAAGTACTGGGATCGCCTTCAGGAGCAGCCTCTCCAACAACAGAGGGCTGCGAAGGGCGACTCCGCAGGAAGGTTGGGATCGACCGCCTGGACCTCCTCCACCAGTTCTTGGAGAAAATCGGCGATGGTCGACTTCATCACCTTCAAGGCCTGGTCTTCAAAGTCCTCGGAGGCCTTGAACTCCTCAACCACGGCTTGGGGTGAAGGAACCGCCTTCAGCTGATCAGCCAGCCGGTTCTTCTCCTCCTCTAGGGCGACCCCCTAGCTTCGGCAACATCCCTCTGGGCCTCCGCGGCGACCCTAAGAGCGTCCGACTCGACCACCTGGGCACGAGCTTCCTTCAACTCGGCCTCCAGGCGAGCACAGACCGCCTCCCCTTCATCAAGGCACCAATGAAGGGCCTCAGCTTCATGAAGGAAGGCTGCAGCATCAGCCTCCCTCTTCTTGACATCAGCAAGGAGGCGCTGTTCCTTCCTGAAGTACTCCTCCCGGGCGCCGTCCACCAAGGTGATCGCCATGTCAGCGGTATTCTTGATGGCCTCCAACTGCCCGGGGGTGACCCCTGTGCTTCGGTATTGCTCCAGCTCGACAAGCAGATCAGAGTGCTTGTCGGCAAGCTCGCCGAAAACGCGGCCGAGGATCACCTCTTCCCGAACGAGCTGACAACAAAAACACAAGGAAAAATGTCAAGTCATCAAAATAAAAAGGAATGACAAGGAAGAAATAATGGAAAGAAGGCGAGATCATACCAGGGCAACTCGTTCGAAGTGGGTCCGGTCCGTAAGAACCCCTCGATCTGAGGAAGCTCTGTAGGGACAATCGAACGGTCCTTGAGGGGAATTATCCCATCAAGGAGCCGCATGCACATATCCGGGCTACCCCGTAGGCCCTTCTGGGCGGGGTACCCCTTCTTGGAAAGGTCTCCACAAGGGACCCAAGGCCTCCGAGAGTCCCCAGCCTTAAAAGGCTGGAACAAGCTCGCCATGGAGCAGTACTCCTCGGCGGGAGCCCTCGAGGAGCTGGAAGCAGCATGCCCCTTCTTCTGGGCCCCAGACTCCTTAGGAGGAGCCGTGGGCACTGAAGAGGCGGGAGGCGCCAAAGACAAGGCCTTCTCCTTAGTAGCGGAAGGGCCCTGAAGAGAGGGAGAAGGAGGCGCCATGTCCAAACCCTTCTCTTTGCTGGCAGAAGGGCCCTTAGGAGAGGGAGGAGGAGGATGTTGGTCAACCTCAGGGTGCTCCTCACTCCTGACCTTCTTAGAAGGAGGAGGAGGAGGGTCCCGGGCCACGTCCGCCAAGGACTCCTCTGCAAAACAACAAGACAATAAGTCAGAAGTCAAAGAACCGCAGAATGTAAAAACATTAAATCCACAAAAGGCGAGGTAATATACCTGGTTGGCGAGGGGCAGTAGTGGCCGAAGGAAGCATTTCCTCGGGCTTCCTCTTGGACGAACGCCTAGAGGGAGGAGGGGGAGAGCTTAGCAGCGCCTGGTCGGAGGACAATCCCGTCGATCCCTGGTCATCAAAGAGACCTATCAGTTTTTGGCTCTTGCTTACGACCTTGCCTACAAGTAATAAAACAAGATAAGAGTTAGAAAATTACTCAATCATCAAAGATTGGCGTGGCTTGATGAATGCCCGCCATCTCAAGGGCATTCTCGGTAGTCTCCGCCACTGAGCGGATGGACTTGAACTGAGATGACCGATGCAGCCGGTACAGATCGTCGATGGCATTCCGATCACTCCCGGACAATTCTTCAAAGGAGGGAGGAAAATCCTTGTCCGGAGCAAACAATTTCCAGGGTACACCCTCCTTGTACAAGAAGTAAAACTTCTTATAATTGGAGTTAGTGGCCCGGAAATCATCGACCAGGCGGACATGGACGTTCCAAGCCCATCCTTGAGGGCCTCCCCACTCTGAAAACTTCGGCCAGCGGGATTGGAAGTGGTGGAGGTAGTTGGTCCCTGCTGCCAGTCGAAAGAAACACCGGAACAGGGCCAGTGAATACACCCATTCCTGGCGTATGCACAGGAACTTGAAACCGACCCACATCCTGAGGGCATTCGGAACAAGCTGCGTGGGATGAATCCCGTAAAACTGACATAAGGTCTGTAAATCCTCACAGAGAGGAAAATGCAACCCAGCATCGATCTGGGCCGCATAAATGTAAACCTCTCCATCGTGAGGAAAATGCAGACCTAAGCCCGGATACCTAGGAGCATCCTCCGCACTGAAGCCACCAAGCGACACCATGGTCTTAAAGTAAGCCGGCTTCAGTTCGTTAGGCTTGATATCTACTCAGAATGGTTCAAGTATGGCACAGCAAGTATAAAAACAAAGGAAAACAGAGGATATTGCCAAAACAGAGCAATAAAAGGGCGAAAGTTTACCTTTTGGCATCCCGGATGGTCAAGGGAGCATTGGCATTCCTAGGAGCGTTGGCTTTGCTAGTGCCCTTAGAGGCCATATGCTTGACTCTCTGACTTCGGGGAGCCATGGAAATGGATGAAGAAAGCTGAAGAAGGTTGGAAAAGAAAGAAGAGAGGTTCGCAACGAAGTTCTGGAAATCTGAGGGAGTGGATAAGCGTAAAAAACAAAATGTAGAAACTGACGTTTCTTATATAGACCAAGAAGGGAGTAACCGCCACAAGCAAATCGAAGCGACACAGAGGAATGATGGCACCTTTCTGGAAAAAACCGAAGCAATGTCAGAATTCCAAGAGACACCTTGGGGAGACACACGGTTGGCTGACATGGACAGCTGTCAGACTACCCTAGGTTTACGGAAAAGTAAATGTCAGGCGTGCCTCAAGTGACCGTTCGATTTCTGGACAACTGTGCAGTTATTAAATGCTAAAAGTCCACTAAGGAGACAAGGTGGTCGCCAACGCACTAATAAGGCTTTAGCAGAAATACCTCGGGTAGGTAATGATCGCCTAACTAAGAAAGATAGACTTCCATAAGCCTAGGTCACCTCGAGTGATCGCCAAAAGGGAATAAAAGGAAGGATATTCTTTCAGCTTTGAACAGAGAAGAAACTGCTCGCCAAATGAGCTCGAAGTGTCTCAAAGGTACTGAACCATTACCAGAGACGTCACTATCTAAAACCCTACCAGGAAATCAAGCTCGACTGAAGGAACATCAATCAAGCTTCGGGGGCAAATGTTGGGTATCGATAGTGACAGCCCAGTAAGAAAAGGCCTCGAAGGCCCAATAACTATAGAAGGGGTAAACCCATGACATCCGAACCGGATCGGCCCAAGTACAAGCCAAACTTGGACCACCATCGAGTAATCCAGAATCGAGCCCAAAGTCTATAGGGACGCCAAAGGCTCTCGGACTGCTCGCCATTCTCTACCAGGTCGCGACCTTCCACTGCTCGACATGGGAGTGCTCGCCCCGAAAAGAGCCTTGCCTCTCTCCTCTGGTCCCACAAAACCGTTAATAAGGAAGTGGCCACGATATCCCGCATATCTCGGTCACATATTCACTAAGGATTAGATTTGGTAACTGCAATATCTCGCAGTAACTGACGATTCGAATCTTCGGCAATACAATATACACTAAGATATTCAGCTGCCATATACGGTTCTATCTCTCTTACCCTATAAATATTCAGCTGCCACATACGTTCTTTACGTTTTTGAGTTTTATACACACACATACTCATTTAAGCATCGGAGAGGGACCTAGAGGCACCCCCTCTGTTGCGCTCCCCTACTTGCAGGTTCACCGGAGTTGGAGCTGAAGCGTCATCCCAACCTTGTCTGGCATTCAATTCACTGCCAAATCAGCATTCAGGATTTCACGATCCAACAACATGCATTTCAATGATGATAACTCAAATTTCCTTTGAAAAGAGACAGTTGACCAGGTTTGCCAATTCTTAGATGATATTATTATATTATATGTAAGATATAAGAATACTATCTTCAGTCTAAGAACTAATGAATGTGCATTCCAACCTTTATGCATTTCAACATTTTCACACGTCTTTATGCTGAAATTTTTAACAAAAGAAACTGATACGTATCTAATTGCTAATGCTTATCTAAGATGGAGTCTCTCCATTTCTTCATCTCCAATAGTTTCAAATTTAGCTTCTTCTATTTTACTTTCATCATCTACTCAAACCAAATACTATAGAATTAACTACTCTCAATAAAAATAAAATTGTTACGATACCTTGAAGAAATGGTAAAGATAGAGGAGAAAAATTATGGTTAAACCCTTGGACTTGTACTTATCTCCAACAATTCCTACACACTGTCGGAAATTATTTCGGACAATGCTTGTAATCGTTGGAAGAACACATCCTCTGCATAATTTGAAGGAACTGATCCATTGATGAAGATACAGCTTCTATAAAGGTTGGTTCCATTTGGGAGATTCACAATCAAGTTAACTAAACTGTCTTCTCCAGAAACTCCCTTATAATTCCATCCATCGGAGGCTAATTGAAAGAAAATTGCATCTCTAATTCATCCCTTGGATTATATTAAACATGCAATCGTGTATGGTACAACATAAACACATATGTAAGTTACCTCCTTGAACGGTTTCCTTAGCAGAAGAAAGAGTGGATCTGCTTGAGGTTGGGATCACGGTCTGTCGTACATGAGGACACACTATAGGTTAACGGAGAGTGACCTAGATATTCACAGATACTTACCTTAGTCTAAACTGTAGGGCAACAAAGTGTTCCCGCTCTAGGAAAGTGAGAATATCACGAGGTTTTTCAACCCTTAGCACCCTTATATATATGTATACATAGAAGAACTAACTTGGACCAATATTCAATATTGTGCTTATTAAAATGGATTGTCACTAATGGGCGTAAGTCTCCTATGTTCTAAAATCATTATGAGGGCCCTCCATTGTATTTATACAAAGATCATCATCATTTTCGTTGCCCCAATGGATATATCTGGACCCTGCATCCTTCTAATGAGTGTTAAACATTGAAATTTTTCCGCGTCTCAGTCACTGCGGGAGAAGGGTCGTTTACCGGCTGAAAAATGGGTTTATAACGGCTGAAAAATGCAGTGATATGAAGCGTCGGGGCAATTATCACGGTTCAATATATGTTGAGCCGTGATAATTCCCGACTCAAATCGAAAGTGCCGCCAAAATAATTATGGCAACACTTTTGGTTGAGCCAGGAAAATTATTTTTTTCTTTTTCGCAGCTCAAAATATATTCAGACGTGAAAAATAGGAATATTAAAATAAAATGTAATGGTTTTACCAGCCAAAGCTCTAGGAGCCACCTCCATCGGCTCGGACACCTGCGAGCCACCAACGTCGGACCTGCTTCTTCTTCGTCGGCCACCTCCATTGGCCAAGCTTTAGGAGCTCCTGAAGGGCATTTGTTGTAAGGTGGATACAACCGGTGGAGAACAACATCTAGCATTCATCAACCCTGAACCAAGCCTCCTCAGTTGGTCTCCCGAAAACTGACCAAAGAAAGACGACTCCTCCACCTTGTAACTAAACGGAAAATGGGTTTCTACCTTGTGCTTCCGTGAAGTTGTCAGATGGACGTGAAAAGAATTCCGACCGTGGAGCTAAATTACCTCCAGAGCTACAAGAAACATCGAAAACCCTAGAGGTGGGGAAATTTTCCAAAATGGTGAGTTCAGGTGGTGGCAAAGTTTCGCCTTCTTTGTTGAGGACCAAGTTCTTGCCCATGAGCCTAAGCACAGGATTGGTTGGAGTAGGTGGAGTTGTTGATGTAAGAAGTTCAATTATTTTATTTTTGAAAAGGACTAGCTCAAACATTGAGCGCGGAAACAAACGAACGACTAGGCGAGAAGAATTAAAATATTTTCGAAAGGAAGGCTCAAAATACAATTAGCCGTGTTTATTTTTTGGACTTTTCACGTCTGAAAATGAAAAGAGCCCTGAAAAATATTTTATTTTTACTTAAATTAAATCAGTGTTGAAAATAAAGCGCCTCAAAACGAAAATCAGTCGTTAAAATTTATACATATATATATAAATAATAGACTTTTCGCGGCTCAAAAATAAAACGAGTCTTGAAAAACAATTTTATTTTATAAAAAGTATTATTTATCACAGCTGAAATCAAAACGAGCTGCGAAAAAATAATTAAATTATTCACGGTACTTGAAATTGAGCCGTGAAAAGTAAGAAAAAAAATAAAACCACGGCTCAATAGTATTTGAGCCGTGATATTCTATCTAAATTATTTTTTCGCGGCTCAATCATAATTGAGCCGTTACATTTGGCTGGTATTTGAGCTCTCTCCGGTAGTGAGTAGACGTGGTAAAAAGACTAGAGAAATTTATATTTATCATTCATTCTGATATCGGAACAGTTCGAACCTTTACTTTCAATTCGTTCCGCATTTCAATATGTTTGAAAACTCCGTTTTTGAGTAATCCGAGATTCAAAATTATTTTTATTCCAGATAAGTTTACATTCTCTACTTGACATTTGCCTTTGCTGGGTTTTGTTTTGTGACCAAAACCTTTAATCTTTGCATTGCCTAATTGTTTATATATTTTAAGCCTTACGTTAACCTAGGTTATAAAATATGTTTTCTAATAGTTTGATCTAGTAAGAATAAGTTACCACTACTTAATAAGTTGCATTCATTGAACTCCTCAACTCCGCGGCTCAGTAGAAGTGGTAAAACGACTAGAGAAACTTCTATTTATCATTCATTATGATATTGGAACAGTTCGATCCTTTACTTTCAGTTGCGCATTTCGATAAGTTTGAAAACTCATTTTTTGAGTAATCCGAGACTCCAAATTATTTTTTATTTCGGATAAGTTTACATTCTCTGATTTACATTTGACTTTACTTAGTTTTGTTTTGTGATCAATACCTTTAATCTTTGCATTGCGTAATTTTTTATATATTTTAAGCCTTACGATTAACCTTGGTTATAAAATATGGTTTCTAATAGTTTGATTTAGTAAGACTAAGTTACCACTACTTAATAAGTTGCATTCATTGAACTCCTTAACTCCTCATATTCGGAACAATTTTATGCGTAGTCAAGATCTTTTAACTAACAACCTCACTTAGAGATGTATTTAGCTTAGCTAGTATACGATAACGAAGGTGAGATGACTCTCGACAACATAAAGTACTTTACGGGTGGTAGTGGCATGCACGTACGACCCGTTAATATTTATTCGTTAACAGTAGATAATACTTGAAAGTTCCACAACACAGTCGTTGAACCAAACCCCAACATCGCGTTGTGCCTTATAGGAGAGAAATTAATGACTTATGTGTGCATATCCATCATCATCATTGATGAACCCAACACCCATAAACAGAAACCAAGGAAGCCTTCTCTCTTTTCCAATCTCTGTAGAATTTCTGCTTCTTCATGACACTTATTCTTTTAAACTTAAAACACTTCCAAACTGATCCACCAGTGTTATATATATTTCTCCAAACTGAAGGCTTATGACTCGGTCTCGGACACAATCAAATGCGTTTCAACTAAGGATGCCAACTGAGTCGCTGCAGCATCTCCGCCATGTTCCTGAGATTGTGTCTCTTGACCATCATTGTTGTTTGAGATCACATTCCTTTGACCTACTACAACTTGTCCATTTATTTCTTCTTCATGACCATGGTAGCATACACAGCAATGACCTTTCTTCTTCTTCTTTTTATGCATAATGTTATGACCATCATTTCCATGCCTATGATGATGTCCATGCAGCTTGTGATGTTTGCCTCCATGACCATGCAAACTGTGAAATATAACTTTCCTTCCTCGGTGCTTCAAGTGACCTAACCCTCTCCCCCCATAATGATGATGTCCAATAGCCATCTCGTGACCGTCACCCTGCTGATGATGCGCACCTAGACAGAAGGGATGTCCCGGAAGATGACCGTGCCTGATCATGTGGCCATGATGCCCTTTAACATGATGCCCTTTACCATGATGTCCTTTACCATGATGCCTATGCATATGGTGAGAGTGAAGCCCACCAGACTCTTCTCTTTGTTCGCACAGAATTCTCATTCTTGCTCTCAACAATGACTTCAACTCGACAGACGTGATAAGAGATGGTATTATAAGAGGGCTATATATAGAGTGAGAGAGGAGGAATTTTAATTATATAATAGAAAGCCTTCAAGATCAGATGACTTCAGCACTGGCGTCATTTCCGTAGCTTGCAAGTTCATGGTGTTGATTGAGGAACCATTCACATGCATCGATATTGTTATATAATTAAGGTCGGTATACCCTTTATGGCGTGGACTGTATGGAAACACGCATCTCCTTTTATGTATAGATAGAGATCAATTTAATTCGATGAGCTTTAATTCAAATTCTGCATTTTCTTAAATACTAGACTAAAGTAAGCTACACGCGTCCGGTAGGTGACGAACCACAACCGTCCAACTCAGCATTCTCCCGATTAAAAAATTGGGGGTTTACTTAACTAATTAGATGGGTTACACAATATCAGATGACTTCAGCACTGACGTAATTTCCGTAGCTTGCAAGATCATGGTATGGATTAAGGAACCATTCATATGCATATATATACATAGTTAAGGTCGGCTCCATTCAGGGTGTGGACTATATGGAAACACGCATCCTTTTATATATAGCTACAGATCAATTTAATCCGATGAACTTGAATTATGTTTTGGATTTTTTTTTAAAATAAGCATTTATAATTAAAGTAAGCATTACAAAATTATCTAGAAAAAATGACTAATGATATTAGGTTAAAGTTTAATTATATACTTAACTATTTTTTTTTTAGGTAGTAGATAATTGAATTGTACCTAACATTGACTTGTTATTGCATTTGGTATATATTAGATATTTATATTACATTAGATATTTATTTATGTTTATTATTGCAATTTAGTAACAGTTGGTTTTATGAAATTCTCCAGCCACGTGTCAAGTTTCTATGTTTTTGAGGTGTGAAACTTCTATGGAAATTCTTTGAAAAATGGACGACTTCTTTATCTCCTATGACCTGCAAGAAGGAAAATTCAGGAATTGCCCTTGTCCAAGGGTTAGGGGGTCGGTATTTATATGTTACTATTTATCGGGTTAGATTTTTAACAGTGGTCACCACCTTGCAACTAAGGGCTTAACCATGGTTAATGAGTAGAAAATATCTTATGAAGTGTATTGGATACACTTCACCAAAGTGTATTCTACGCATTTTGTTTCCCCAAAGTGTATTCTACACGTTTGGTTTTTCCAAAGTCCACAAATGCTTCTTGTTACTCCTGTCATTTCTGCTAGTCCAGTCCTTCTTATCGTGTAAGGGTCTAGGCGACGCCTTATAAGAACATAGGCGTCATTTGTCTTACAACCAAACTCGTACTCCCTGCCAGCACCATCCTATTCCACTGAAGAACCAAAGAAACCACCTAGCCGAACTCATAGCACATAGCCAAAACTTCAGATCACCGGACTTAACCAGGATGTCTCAGAAAAGAAGATGCGAGGAGGAGGAGGATGACCTAAGTTAAGGGAAAAGAATGAGGTTGGATATAACACAAGTACAAAAAGAATTGGTGAATGGACAAATATGGGCCAGCATGCCGAGAAGAAGGCCTCAAAAGAAGGGTAATAGATCAAAGGCGGAGATGACCAAAATAAATGCGAAGAAGGAGGAAAAGGAAAGAAAGGGGAAACGCATGTTGGTGAGACGAGTTTTGCTGACTATCCCGAAACAGGCACACGTGGTTCATGAGTATAATCTGCTCGAATTGTCAGGGTCTAGGGTCTTCCCTCACAATTCACCATCTAAAAGACCTTAACATGGTGCATCCATCGAATATCATATGCCTAATGGAAACAAAGAACGGGGATGCATTCTGCGAATGAATATGAGAGCAAGTTGGGATGAACTGCGCATACTATGTAAATCCGAGAGGTATGTCAGGAAGAATGACATTGTGGTGAAGGGATGATGTTTGAGTGACAATTATGACGGATACCCAAAACATAATCGACTGTGAGGTAAAGTTGAGTGACCAGTCGAACCCTTGCCTACTTATGTGGTTTTAAGCGGATGCATATCTATAAAGGATAAAACACAATTGGGATGAGTTGCATGATATTGGAAGGGGGCGTAGGGCGGATGCATACTTGAACATGCATGACAGATTTTAATCCAATAAGCCATCATCATGAAAAGGAAGGCGGCCTGCCTAAATCTCAACGACAGATTGATGACTTTAATGAGATGATAAAAACTATCCATATGGAAGATTTGGGTGTGAAGGGCTCCAGGATCACATGGTCCAAAAACCGTTGAGGGGAGGAAAGGGTATCAGAAAGAATTGATAGAGTCCTAATTAATAAAGCTTGGGCTGCGAGATATCCAGACATCCAATGCACAAATGACATAACAATTGGATCAAATCACACACGTCATATCCTACACCGAGTGCAAGGAGGGCAACGAAGGGGACACTAATTCCGGTTTAAAGAAACGTGGCTTAAAAACGATGAGTGTAAACAAATAATCAAAGATGCCTCTGACGTGTCATGAGTGGTCGATCGAACCTGAATAGCCAAGTGGATGAGGCATCTCTTAAAAATCGAATAAAGCAACTCCATCATCGTGAAAAGGTATATTGGAGGCAACAATCAAGAGTTAAATGACTCATGATAGGGGACCAGAATTCAACCTACTTCCACGTTACAACAAACACAAGAAGAAGAAGGAATCAAATAACTAGAGTTCAGAACGTCCGGTGAGAGTGGATCAGTTCGGTAAGGGGTGTGGAAGATGAAATATGTGGGCATTTTAGGTCGATTTTTAGGGCAGAAAGGGAGATGCCGGATGAGCTGCGGCGGCTGTGCTTGTGTTGCGCCAACGCCAAGAGCTGACAGGAAGAGTCGAAGACTGAAGTGGGAAGCTGGTGTAGGAAGAATACGATGAAGAATAACCCGTTGATCCAATCGTCCGGTCTGGTTAGGGTAAATATTTTATTAAATTAAATATAATATTATATTAAAATTGGTACAAAAAGTGGTACAATTTACCATTTGAGAACCAGGTTTTTATACCTTTTTTGAACCACTCCATATTTTTTCAAAAAAAACATTTGGTTTGTGAACCGATTCAAAACCGGTATAGTTCGCAAAAGATATGGTTCAGTTTAGCCGAACCGGTTTTTTATTCAGATGTGTTGTTAACTCTTTATATTATGTAGACTTTGAATGTTTAAACTATGAACTTGTTTTATAATAATATATTAGTGTGCTCTATTACATGTTAGTGATGTTAATATATATTCTTAATTAACATATATTCTTAATACTATTTATTAGTGATTTTCCTTGAAAAGGCTAGTTGCATTACCACAAAAATCCCTCATAAATTTGTTGGAATATAACACCTTAACATCTCTTTGTAGATTTACAAATTAAAAACCATCACTATTTCCCTCAAAATTCTTGTAATTATTTTTTTAATAATTTCCTGAAGGAAAATTATCACAAAATTCCCTAAATAATTTTATGAGGGAATTTATTTTTAAAAGTTTATTAGGGATTTTTCCAGAATAGTTCTTTATAAACTGCTGTTTTTCTTGTGAGTTTCTCCTTTAAAGATAGATCCCTTACAATATTTTTTAGAAAGTGATGTTTCTAAGGAATTTTTTATATTCTCTTCGAGTGAAGTATCAATGAAAATGTCTCCATAAAGTTTTTTTTCAGGTTGTGTATAACCTTTCGTGACTAATTGAGCTTTGTAACGGTTCCATCAACCTTGATCTTCGTCTTAATAACTCATTTTGCTCCTATTTCTCTGCGTCCTGCCGTAAGATCGACCAATGTCCAAACATCATTCTTTCTTACAGATTCCAGAACTAAAGTCTCAACAAATAAAAGTAATCAACATGTCAGATTAATTTTCAAACAGTATGCTCGGATCTCAACAAGTCATAACCTAGTCAATTCTACCAGTTATGCAGTTAAGTGTCAATCATATAAAGTAAGGAAAGACTATCCACTCTGCAGAAAACAAAAAGTAAGCAGGAAACTCAAGTAACCCCCACAATGCTCTATATATCCAATCATGCAACATAAAATAATGTAATGCTCTCCCAATAATTTAAAATTAGTCTTACTGTTGATTTAATTATCCCAAAATAGTAATGAAAGGTTCCAAGAACGAATATTGGACTATAATAAATCACCAGAACACACAAAGGGTCCATAATTAATACTAAGTTTGTTTCAGATCAATTCAGGCTGTCCAGGCCTCTGAATCATCTCAGACCGATTTAGACAACACTCGACCAAATGAACTAGTGCAACTAGGGTTTTACTCTAGCCACCAAACTATATGGTGCAACATAAAATAATGAAATGCTCACCCAATAATTTAAAATTAGAGTTACAGGTAATTTAATTATCCCAAAATATTAATGAAAGGTTCCAAGAACGATTATTGAACTATAATAAACCACTAGAACACACAAAGAGTCCATAATTAATACTAGTTCGTTTCATACCAATTCAGTTTGTCTAGGCCTCTGAATCATCTCAGATCGATTTAGACAACAATCGACCATATGAACTAGTGCAACTAGAGTTTTACTCTAGCCACCAAACTCCATGGTTGTCCCTATCGCCTCGGGCACTACTGAAAAATCAATATTTACCGACGAAATTATTTTGAATTTCATCGGTAAATGTCATTCTTTGCAGACAAAATTATTTTGGTCGTTAAAAAGTATTACTGACGAAATACGTTCTCGTCGGTAATTGTAATTTTCGAAGAAATTCATTTCTCGATCAAAACCTTTACCAGCAAAAAATGCTTCATCGGTATATCATTTTTTACCGACGAAAAATATTGTTGGTAAAAAAACTAATTTTTTTAAAAAACAATTACAAAAAAACAAATAAATTTACAAATAGAAAACAACTGTTATATTACAAATAGAAAGTAACATTTATTTTACAAATCAGTTCACACAATATTACAAATCACAATTGTATTCTCCACAAGAATTACATAGAATTGAGTTGCAAACAACTAACATATATTGATCCAACAACACTGTAACAGTTTATTTGAATGTTAACTACAAAACCTAATACATATACAAAGCATAGTTACCTAAAGCTGTAGTTCTCTCGCAGAATAATCCAGCAAATCACCCAAGAGCCTTCTCTTAAAAACAAGTAATGGCTACTCACGCCTTAAGAAGATATCCAAAATAAACAAAGTAATAACTAGTTAGATCATTGTCTATACAAATAAATATTATTTTTTCATTAAACTCAAACTAAAAGTAAAATGTCGAACTATTGGAATTTGATACCTAGTTCGTTGTTGTCATGTACTAGATCCCCAATAATGGATAGCCACTCTGCACAATGAATCATTGTCTCTATGTCCTGTAAAGGAAAGGAAGTGCATATTTTCTTAAGACACAAGTGCATATTTTGTTAGTCTGAACTTAAATCATGTACCACATGCATTTCAATGATGATAACTCAAATTTCCTTTGAAAGGAGATCGTTGACCACGTTTGCTAATTCTCAGATGATATTATTGTATTATATGTAAGATACAAGAATACAGTCTTTAGTATAAGAACTAATCAATGTGCATTCCAACCTTTATGCATTTCAACATTTTCACATGCCTTTATGCAAAAAATTTGAACAAAAGAAACTCATACGTATCTAATTGGTAATGCTTATATAAGATGGAGTCTCTCCATTTCTTCATCTACAATAGTTTCAGATTTAGCTTATTCTCTTTTCTTCTATTTTACTTTGATTATCTACTGAAACCAAATACTACATAATTAACTACTCTCAATAAAAGAAAATTGTTACCATGCCTTGAAGAAATGCTAAAGATACAGGAAAAATTATGGTTAAACCCTTGGACTTGAATTTGTCTCCAACAATTCCTACACACTGTCGGAAAATACTTCCGACAATGCTTGTAATCGTTGGAAAGAACACATCCTCTGCATAATTTGAAGGAACTGAGTCATTGATGAAGATACTGCTTCTATAAAGTTTGGTTCCATTTGGAAGATTCACATTCAAGTTAACTAAACCATCTTCTCCAGAAACTCCCTTATAATTCCATCCATCAGAGGCTAATTGAAAGAAAATTGCATCTCGAATTCATACCTTGGAATATAGTAAACATGCAATTGTGTAGGGTACAACATAAACACATATTTAAGTTACCTCCTTGAACGGTTGCTTTGGCAGAAGCGAGAGTGGATCTGCTTGAGGTTGGGATCACGGTCTGTCGTACGGGAGGACACGCTATAGGTTAACGGAGATTGACCTAGATTTTCACAATTACTTACCTCAGTCTAAACTGTATGGAAACAAAGTTTTCCCGCTCTAGGAAAGTGAGAATATCACGAGGTTTTTCAACCCTTAGCACCCTTATATATAGTCATACATGGAAGAACCCGCTTGGACTAATATTCAATATTGTGTTTATTAAAATGGATTGTCACTAATGGGCGTAAGTCTAGTACGTTCTAAAACCCTTATGAGGGCTCTCCATTGTATTTATACAGAGATCATCATCATTTTCGTTGCCCCAATTGATATATCTGGACTCTGCATCCTTTCAATGGGTGTTAAACATTTAAACTTTTTCGCGGCTCAGTAGACGTGGTAAAAAGACTAGAGCAACTTCTATTTATCATTCATTCTGATATTGGAACAGTTCGAACCTTTACTTTCATTCAGTTCCGCATTTTAGTAAGTTTGAAAACTCCACTTTTGAGTAATCTGAAATTCAAACTATTTTTTATTCCGGATAAGTTTACATTCTCTACTTGATATATTATTTATTTTTGGCCAATTCTACTTGATATTTGACTTTGCTTAGTTTTGTGAAAACCTTTAATCTTTGCATTGCCTAATTGTTTATATATTTTAAGCCTTACGTTAACCTTGGTTATAAAATATATTTTTCTAATAGTTTGATCTAGTAAGAATAAGTTACCAATGATTAATAAGTTATATTCATTGAACTCCTCAACTCCTCATATTCAGAACAATTTAAATTATTTACCGGTTTATTCTACTACGCAACCAACCAATAATGATTCTTATGCGTAATGAAGATCATTTAACTAACAACCTCACTTAGAGATGTAATTAGCTTAGCTAGTATACGATAACGAAGGTGAGATGACTCTTGACAACATAAAGTACTTTACGGGTGGTAGTGGCATGCACGTACGACCCGTTAATATTTATTTGTTAACAGTAGATAATAATACTCGAAAGTTCCCTAACACAGTCGTTGAACCAAACCCCAACATCGCGTTGTGCCTTATAGGAGAGAAATTAATGACTTATGTGTGCACATGCATCATCATCATTGATGAACCCAACACCCATAAACAGAAACCAAGGAAGCCTTCTCTCTTTCCCAATCTCTGTAGAATTTCTGCTTCTTCATGACACTTATTCTTTTAAACTTAAAACACTTCCAAACTGTTCCAAACTGATCCACCCATGTTATATATATTTCTCCAAACTGAAGGCTTATGATTCGGTCTCGGACACAATCAAATGTGTTTCAACTAAGGATGCCAACTGAGTCGCTGCAGCATCTCCGCCATGTTCCTGAGATTGTGTCTCTTGACCATCATGGTTGTTTGAGATCACATTCCTTTGACCTACTACAACTTGTCCATTTGTTTCTTCTTCATGACCATGGTAGCATACACAGCAATGACCTTTCTTCTTCTTCTTTTTATGCATAATGTTATGACCATCATTTCCATGCCTATGATGATGTCCATGAAGCTTGTGGTGTTTGCCTCCATGACCATGCAAACCGTGAAATATAACTTTCCTTCCTCGGTGCTTCAAGTGACCTAACCCTCTCCCCCCATAATGATGATGTCCAATAGCCATCTCGTGACCGTCACCCTGCTGATGATGCGCCCCTAGACAGAAGGGATGTCCTGGAAGATGACCGTGCCTGATCATGTGGCCATGATGCCCTTTACCATGATGCCCTTTACCATGGTGTCCTTTACCATGATGCCTATGCATATGGTGAGAGTGAAGCCCACCAGACTCTTCTCTTTGTTCGCACAGAATTCTCATTCTTGCTCTCAACAATGACTTCAACTCGACAGACGTGATAAGAGATGGTATTATAAGAGGGCTATATATAGAGTGAGAGAGGAGGAATTTTAATTATATAATAGAAAGCCTTCAAGATCAGATGACTTCAGCACTGGCGTCATTTCCGTAGCTTGCAAGTTCATGGTGTTGATTGAGGAACCATTCACATGCATCGATATTGTTATATAATTAAGGTCGGTATACCCTTTATGGCGTGGACTGTATGGAAACACGCATCTCCTTTTATGTATAGATAGAGATCAATTTAATTCGATGAGCTTCAATTCAAATTCTGCAATTTCTTAAATACTAGACTAAAGTAAGCTACACGCGTTCGGTAGGTGACGAAACACAATCTTTATCAAAAATAATTTCTTTTCTATTTATGTATTTTTCTTACTATTCTAAATATTTATTTTATGGTACCTTGTTACATGTAATGTTAAGAAAAAGTGGTAATTTAATTTATCATTATTATTAATAATTTATGTTTTACATATGATAGACCTGATGTTACACTAGGTGTTAGATGTTTGTATCTATATTTATATCTAATAATTTGGTTAAATTTTCTAAAATGTACAAGTACTAAAATGAGTCGGTTACATGTTAAAATAAAGTAATTTTATTGATCCACCACAACATATATCTTTTCTTGATAACGTGACATTGACATGTAGACAAAGTTATGCACTTAAAAATCATTCTAATATCCTCATTGAATCTCATAAAAAGTTACGATTTTTTGTCCCTTTTTTATACTTAATAATAATTCACAACAAATACTAAAAACTACAAATACTAAAAACAGTTAGTTTCTTTATTTTATACTATTTATATGTTAAAACGAAATTATTAGATTTTATAGTAACTTTGATTTACCTAAAGTTAGTGTATGGAACTAATACAAGTAATTAAATCATAAAAGTTAAATTAAAAGTATTGTTTGAACATTAATTTATATTTTAAAAAAAATGAAAATACTTATTATAAATTTAAAAATTCAGCATATTTTATTAATTAATAAAAAAATAAAAACTGTAGCAAATTTACTATTACTAATATAAGTAAAAAAATGTTCATAATTTTTACTCTCCTAGGGTTTGTGAGAGAAGACTCTGGTGTGCCCATTGCCGTCATCCTTCTCCGGTGTGGCGTGAGCTTGCTAGAAAAAACCATTTGTCCTATAGATAGTGCAACAACGGGAAACCCTATAAATAGATTTGTAGGCCAGTCATCCTTTGTAGACCTGCGCCGCGAGGATAAAGATACCTACGTTGGATGCATGTTGGAACCAACGAAAACCCTAAAGGAGAAAGATAGGGTCGCGAGGGAGTAATCGCGAGAGGAGCGCTTCAAGTCGGTGTCGCATAGCCTGGGTGCGCTGCGAGTGTTGGTGTGCAGTTAGGGTTGAGTTGTGCGGCTGGTGCGTGAGTGAGTTCAGCCTCGGTGGAGACCCTGCATAAGTGAAACCGAAGGCTGATCGTGTCGCGACCTGGTACACTTCCGACGATGATCATCATCGTATCTCTCGCACTATAAGTGAGTGTGTGAGATTGTGTTACCCTTTTTCTATTTTACCTATGCTTGCAGGAGGACACGATCGCCGTGAGGACTTCTGGGCGGCGAATACGTGCTGATTCCGGAGGAATGATGACCGGAAAGAAGACTTATGGGCTTCCATCAACTATGAGGTTTTTTTGTTATGGATGCGTCAAACTTGGACATACTGCACAAGACTGTACTGTGGATATTCAAACGTCGGAGGAGAAACCGAGACATCCAATGTATGGTCCTTGGTTGAATGGGAGAAGACCGAAAATATTGGGGCCTGGAGGAGCAAAGTACTACTGAAAATTCCCTATTTACCGACGAAATTTGTTTTCGTCGGTAAATGTCACATTACCGACGAAATAAACGTTTTGTCGATATTAAATTTTATATGCCGACAAATTTTTTCTCGTCGCTAATCTGTTATATTCGTCGATAGTTTTATTTTTTTCGTTGCCAAAAAAAATATTTACCGACGAAAATCCTTAAATCGTCGGTCAAGCCTCCATCCATTTATACCGACTAAAATATTTTGTCGGTAAAGTTTGATCGTTTACCGACGAAAACAATGTCGTCGGTAAAAAACGCTGCTGTTTTAGAAGAAAATTAATGGTTGAAGTCAGCCAAGATATGAATGGAACTATGGTCACCAAGTCCAAATATGTTCGTAATAACAACAAGCCATTCCTTGAATTCTACTACTCTTTTGAAATTTAATTGTTGTTAACTATTGTTATATTTGGTGATGTATACTTCACTGCAAAAAAAATATTGTTTGTTATCGTCCACCATTGGTGGGTTTTTAACCCTTGCCATTGTTGTCAAATTGTTGTTTTCAAACCACTCAGCTAATTGTACATTCTCTTAACGTTTGTGCAAGGTTTTTGGATACGTCGTTAATGAAAATACTGGAAGAATAATAAAAACAACAAAGTGATTCCGGCCTCCCTCATTGTTTACAAATGTTGTGCGCAGTGTTATTAAATCGGACGTCCCTCGAACCAGCAAAGGGGCCGGTTCCCGGTTCTTTTGGTCCAACCCGATCAGTCCTGGTTCAGTGTCTGGTTCATTGTTTATAATATAAAAAAAATTGGCCTAGCCCAACCCTCTCCCCCAACCATCCCAACCCTCTACCCCAACCATCCCAACCCTCTACCCCAGCCCCAGCCCGCGTCATCCTATACACAACGCAGGGATGTCACGACTATGCACCTCAAATTTCAGACCATATTTCATGAATAGAGTCAAAGAAATTCTTCTTCTTCTTCTTCTTCTTCTTATTATTATTATTATTATTATTATTATTATTATTATTATTCCCTTCTCGTGAACCAATAATTATTTTGTTAAAAAAAAACTCCCCCTAAAAAAGTGATCCCGAAACTGACCAGTTCAATCTGAACCAAACCGGACAGGGGCATAACACTGGCTGTGCGTGAGCTCCTAACGACAGACTCGCTCAGCTCCAACGACAGGGGGATAAAACCCTAAATCCACCAACAAGAAGGTCGTCGAATTTCTCCAATCAATTACCGTTTATGAATTTTGATTACAACAAAGGTACGAAAAAGTTCCTACTACTACATTTTCCTGAGCACAGCATGGTTGCTTGGTTAGATTCCCCCGATTCCAACATAGATTGGGAAGTGGTTACTAATGCTTGAGGTATTGTAGTGGGCAGCAATTGCTTATGCCCTAAAACTCTTTACTGTAATGGGCAGCAAATACAAGGGTTCGACTACCTTTTTTAGATTAGGTTAACACTTGCACTGTTTTCAAATTGGTTTAACACTCACACCGTATCTGGTTTAGGGTTTAGGTTAACCCACTGTGGTTCTTTTCCACTTGCACCGTATAAATATATGTTATATTCTGTTTCAGTAGCTAAACCTTAACCTGTGATATTTTGTTGTGTTAAGGAGGACCCCAACAATGTACGGGTTATAGCAATTGAAGAAATTCCTATACTGAATCCATTGCTAGAAGCTGAATCAAGCCCTAATATCATGGCTTGCATATTGGCTTGCTTCCTGCATCATGAAACTTGTTAACAAACTTGTGCTCTACGATTATGATTTTAATGCTGGGATATCAGTTATGCTATACCAGGTACTATCTATCATATGTAAATTGTAATAGCTATAATGGGTAGCCTTAGTTTTCTTCATTCTATTTACTAAAAATGTCTTTCTTGATGAAAAACCTTATTTAAGTTATTATTGTCTCTATTTTAAGATTTCTCGGTTTGGTTTCAACAGAACCACTGCCGATGAAATTTGATAAAAGTATGGTTACATGTGAACATAATTTTTGTTGGGATGTTGTTACAAGAATGTTTAGGTATGCAATGTTCTCTTCTCATATCTAGTTATATTTTTTTTTCTATATCCTTTCAGATATCTCTTTCTTGTAAAGAGGTCGATAAACAAGAGCATTGTTCAATTGTTACACCATTTTGTCTCCTTTTACCAGACTAATTAATTCAAAAGTATGGAAAATAGGATAGAGTTACAAGGTACATACATTCCAGACAATAAGTTGTGTTATTACATAGTCTAGTTACTGATCTGTTACTGTCGTGAGTCAGCATTCTAGCATGGTCTATTTTTTTTTTCCTTCAAACAATGCTGGAAGACTGTACTTGCTGGCTCTTTAATTGATCGTAAAGGAGGTCACAACCTATAGATTTGGTATTATTCTAAGGAAGAGAGACAAACATAAGAACTGCATAAACCCTTAAATGTAAAAATTCACCTGTGAACTAATTTTTGTGATGCAGTTGACACTACATAGGGTTATGGATACATCCAAGCAAGTTGCGACACATTTATGTAAGTCTCTTAAGTGTCTCTATGTGATTACCATGTCTATCTTGATAGTAAATTGACATATCTCAAGTTCATTGATATCTCAAGACTTTTTATCAATGTAGGCGCTGCAACTTTTCCTTGAAGGATTACAGCTTCGTGGCCTCCAGTGTTTTGCATAAAATATCTTAAGGGACTTTGATGATTCACATAAAATATAAATATTTCTCCTCTTTATTAGTTGGTATTTTCATGTTTCTACTTTAACCCCTTTGCCTTTACCTAGATAAACTAACATTTGCGATAGCTCTAATTAACAATTGCTACTATTCCTGTTGTCCCTTTATATGCTTACAAATTCAAATGATCAAATATAGTATCACGTGTTTATAACAATTTTGATGAAATTTTCTGTTTATTTATTTATTTATTTTTAAAATGAGTTATTCAAATGATCAAATATAGCTAACAAATATAGTTTGCCTTTTTTATAACAATTTTGACGAAATTTTCTGTTTATTTATTTTTAAAATGACTTATTCTTTTACTGACGAAAACATTTCGTTGGTAAATACCTATTTACCGACGAAATTAACTTTTCTGACGAAATATATTTTGTCGGTAAAAAATTAAGTTGTTGACGAAATAGTTATATTTAGCGACAAAATTTCCGTCGGGAAAAAAATGTTTTTACGAATGACAAATTTGCACCATTTTTCATCGGTAAACTTTCATCGACAGGGCATTCGCCGACAATATCTTTACCGATGAAAAAATACCTTTAACGACGAATATTTATTTTTGGCGACGGAATATTCACGTTTTACCGACGGAAAATTTTCGTCGGTAAATACCAAATTTTCAGTAATGAAGGAATGGGGAACATCTGAAAGAAGACCCACAAGAAAGAAGTTCTGGTTTTAGATAATAAATAAGGCAAAAGTCATGACGAGACAAAAGAATATTGCAGCTAAAAGAGAGGGTGTCGAAGGGGATGGACATGGTAAAGACAAAACTTCGATGAATCTGGCTGGCCCTGAGGAGAAGGAGTGAATCGAACCACAAGGTAAGGGGCGCAGGAGATGTGACAATGAAGTAATGGAGGATGATGAAATTTACTCAGTGAGCGAGGACCGAATGGAGAATATGGAGATTTTGGTTTGTGAACAGATACCAAGGTTGAAAGGAAATTTCCCTGTACAACATAATACCACTGAAGTAAACCCATTCATGTTCCTCTCAATCACCATACAACAATCCCTCATCTGAACCGCCATAGCCCACAATAGAAGCATTAGCTGAAACATTCAATGCTTCCAAACCAAAACCCCTAAGCCTAACTGGACCGATCTCTTACATAGACAAACCACCATCTACAACCTCCCCTCATACAAACCCTTAGAAAAAACTCGTACTCCCTGCCAGTACCATCCCAAACCATCTCATTCCACCGAAGAACCAAAGAAACCACCTAGCCGAACCCATAGCACATAGCTGAAACTTCAGATAACCGGACATAACCAAAATCTAACCAGGATGTCTCAGAAAAGAAGATGCGAGGAGGATGAGGATGGCCTAAGTTAAGGGAAAAGACTGAGGTTGGATATAACACAAGTATAAAAGAATCGGTGAATCGACAAATAAGGGCCAGCATGCCGAGAAGAATGCCTCAAAAGAAGGGTAATAGATCAAAGGCGGAGATGACCAAAAGAAATGCGAAGAAGGAGGAAAAGGAAAGAAAGGAAGGGGAAACACATGTTCCTAAAACGAGTTGTGGTGACTGCCCCAAAACAGCCACACGTGTGCCATGAGTATAATCTGTTCGAATTGTTAGGGTCTAGGGTCTTCCTTGACAATTCTCCATATGAAAGACCTTTACATGGTGCATCAACCGAAGATCATATGCCTAATGGAAACAAAGAATGTGGATGCATTATGCGAAAGGATAGGAGAGCAAGTTGGGATGAACTGCACATACTATGTAAATCTGAGAGGTATGTGAGGAGGAATGACATAGTGGTGAAGGGATGATATTCGAGTGACAATTATGACGGACACCCAAAACATAATCAATTGTGAGGTAAAGTTGAGTGACATGTCGAACCCTTGCCTAATTGCATGGGTTAATGCAGATGCAGATCCATAAAGGAGATAACACAATTGGGATGAGTTGCATGATATTGGAAGGGGGCGTAGGGCGACTTGAACATGCATGGGAGATTTTAATGCAATAAGACATCATCATGAAAAGGAAGGTGACTGACCTAAATATCAACGACAGCGACAGATTGATGACTTCAATGAGATGGTAGAAAGTATCCATATGGAAGAGTTGGGTGCGAAGGGCTCCAGGTTCACGTGGTCCAACAACCGTCGAGGGGAGGAAAGGGTATCAGAAAGAATTGATAGAGTCCTAATTAATAAAGCTTGGGCTGCGAGATATCCAGACATCCAATGCACAAATGACATAACAATTGGATCAAATCACACACGTCATATCCTACACCGAGTGCAAGGAGGGCAACGAAGGGGACACTAATTCCGGTTTAAAGAAACGTGGCTTAAAAACGATGAGTGTAAACAAATAATCAAAGATGCCTCTGACGTGTCATGAGTGGTCGATCGAACCTGAATAGCCAAGTGGATGAGGCATCTCTTAAAAATCGAATAAAGCAACTCCATCATCGTGAAAAGGTATATTGGAGGCAACAATCAAGAGTTAAATGACTCATGATAGGGGACCAGAATTCAACCTACTTCCACGTTACAACAAACACAAGAAGAAGAAGGAATCAAATAACTAGAGTTCAGAACGTCCGGTGAGAGTGGATCAGTTCGGTAAGGGGTGTGGAAGATGAAATATGTGGGCATTTTAGGTCGATTTTTAGGGCAGAAAGGGAGATGCCGGATGAGCTGCGGCGGCTGTGCTTGTGTTGCGCCAACGCCAAGAGCTGACAGGAAGAGTCGAAGACTGAAGTGGGAAGCTGGTGTAGGAAGAATACGATGAAGAATAACCCGTTGATCCAATCGTCCGGTCTGGTTAGGGTAAATATTTTATTAAATTAAATATAATATTATATTAAAATTGGTACAAAAAGTGGTACAATTTACCATTTGAGAACCAGGTTTTTATACCTTTTTTGAACCACTCCATATTTTTTCAAAAAAAACATTTGGTTTGTGAACCGATTCAAAACCGGTATAGTTCGCAAAAGATATGGTTCAGTTTAGCCGAACCGGTTTTTTATTCAGATGTGTTGTTAACTCTTTATATTATGTAGACTTTGAATGTTTAAACTATGAACTTGTTTTATAATAATATATTAGTGTGCTCTATTACATGTTAGTGATGTTAATATATATTCTTAATTAACATATATTCTTAATACTATTTATTAGTGATTTTCCTTGAAAAGGCTAGTTGCATTACCACAAAAATCCCTCATAAATTTGTTGGAATATAACACCTTAACATCTCTTTGTAGATTTACAAATTAAAAACCATCACTATTTCCCTCAAAATTCTTGTAATTATTTTTTTAATAATTTCCTGAAGGAAAATTATCACAAAATTCCCTAAATAATTTTATGAGGGAATTTATTTTTAAAAGTTTATTAGGGATTTTTCCAGAATAGTTCTTTATAAACTGCTGTTTTTCTTGTGAGTTTCTCCTTTAAAGATAGATCCCTTACAATATTTTTTAGAAAGTGATGTTTCTAAGGAATTTTTTATATTCTCTTCGAGTGAAGTATCAATGAAAATGTCTCCATAAAGTTTTTTTTCAGGTTGTGTATAACCTTTCGTGACTAATTGAGCTTTGTAACGGTTCCATCAACCTTGATCTTCGTCTTAATAACTCATTTTGCTCCTATTTCTCTGCGTCCTGCCGTAAGATCGACCAATGTCCAAACATCATTCTTTCTTACAGATTCCAGAACTAAAGTCTCAACAAATAAAAGTAATCAACATGTCAGATTAATTTTCAAACAGTATGCTCGGATCTCAACAAGTCATAACCTAGTCAATTCTACCAGTTATGCAGTTAAGTGTCAATCATATAAAGTAAGGAAAGACTATCCACTCTGCAGAAAACAAAAAGTAAGCAGGAAACTCAAGTAACCCCCACAATGCTCTATATATCCAATCATGCAACATAAAATAATGTAATGCTCTCCCAATAATTTAAAATTAGTCTTACTGTTGATTTAATTATCCCAAAATAGTAATGAAAGGTTCCAAGAACGAATATTGGACTATAATAAATCACCAGAACACACAAAGGGTCCATAATTAATACTAAGTTTGTTTCAGATCAATTCAGGCTGTCCAGGCCTCTGAATCATCTCAGACCGATTTAGACAACACTCGACCAAATGAACTAGTGCAACTAGGGTTTTACTCTAGCCACCAAACTATATGGTGCAACATAAAATAATGAAATGCTCACCCAATAATTTAAAATTAGAGTTACAGGTAATTTAATTATCCCAAAATATTAATGAAAGGTTCCAAGAACGATTATTGAACTATAATAAACCACTAGAACACACAAAGAGTCCATAATTAATACTAGTTCGTTTCATACCAATTCAGTTTGTCTAGGCCTCTGAATCATCTCAGACCGATTTAGACAACAATCGACCATATGAACTAGTGCAACTAGAGTTTTACTCTAGCCACCAAACTCCATGGTTGTCCCTATCGCCTCGGGCACTACTGAAAAATCAATATTTACCGACGAAATTATTTTGAATTTCATTGGTAAATGTCATTCTTTGCAGACAAAATTATTTTGGTCGTTAAAAAGTATTACTGACGAAATACGTTCTCGTCGGTAATTGTAATTTTCGAAGAAATTCATTTCTCGATCAAAACCTTTACCGGCAAAAAACGCTTCATCGGTATATCATTTTTTACCGACGAAAAATATTGTTGGTAAAAAAACTAATTTTTTTAAAAAACAATTACAAAAAAAACAAATAAATTTACAAATAGAAAACAACTGTTATATTACAAATAGAAAGTAACATTTATTTTACAAATCAGTTCACACAATATTACAAATCACAATTGTATTCTCCACAAGAATTACATAGAGTTGAGTTGCAAACAACTAACATATATTGATCCAACAACACTGTAACCGTTTATTTGAATGTTAACTACACAACCTAATACATATACAAAGCATAGTTACCTAAAGCTGTAGTTCTCTCGCAGAATAATCCAGCAAATCACCCAAGAGCCTTCTCTTAAAAACAAGTAATGGCTACTCACGCCTTAAGAAGATATCCAAAATAAACAAAGTAATAACTAGTTAGATCATTGTCTATACAAATAAATATTATTTTTTCATTAAACTCAAACTAAAAGTAAAATGTCGAACTATTGGAATTTGATACCTAGTTCGTTGTTGTCATGTACTAGATCCCCAATAATGGATAGCCACTCTGCACAATGAATCATTGTCTCTATGTCCTGTAAAGGAAAGGAAGTGCATATTTTGTTAAGACACAAGTGCATATTTTGTTAGTCTGAACTTAAATCATGTACCACATGCATTTCAATGATGATAACTCAAATTTCCTTTGAAAGGAGATAGTTGACCACGTTTGCTAATTCTCAGATGATATTATTGTATTATATGTAAGATACAAGAATACAGTCTTTAGTATAAGAACTAATCAATGTGCATTCCAACCTTTATGCATTTCAACATTTTCACATGCCTTTATGCAAAAAATTTGAACAAAAGAAACTCATACGTATCTAATTGGTAATGCTTATATAAGATGGAGTCTCTCCATTTCTTCATCTACAATAGTTTCAGATTTAGCTTATTCTCTTTTCTTCTATTTTACTTTGATCATCTACTGAAACCAAATACTACATAATTAACTACTCTCAATAAAAAGAAAATTGTTACCATGCCTTGAAGAAATGCTAAAGATACAGGAAAAATTATGGTTAAACCCTTGGACTTGAATTTGTCTCCAACAATTCCTACACACTGTCGGAAAATACTTCCGACAATGCTTGTAATCGTTGGAAAGAACACATCCTCTGCATAATTTGAAGGAACTGAGTCATTGATGAAGATACTGCTTCTATAAAGTTTGGTTCCATTTGGAAGATTCACATTCAAGTTAACTAAACCATCTTCTCCAGAAACTCCCAACTCCCTTATAATTCCATCCATCAGAGGCTAATTGAAAGAAAATTGCATCTCGAATTCATACCTTGGAATATAGTAAACATGCAATTGTGTAGGGTACAACATAAACACATATTTAAGTTACCTCCTTGAACGGTTGCTTTGGCAGAAGCGAGAGTGGATCTGCTTGAGGTTGGGATCACGGTCTGTCGTACGGGAGGACACGCTATAGGTTAACGGAGATTGACCTAGATTTCCACAATTACTTACCTCAGTCTAAACTGTATGGAAACAAAGTTTTCCCGCTCTAGGAAAGTGAGAATATCACGAGGTTTTTCAACCCTTAGCACCCTTATATATAGTCATACATGGAAGAACCCGCTTGGACTAATATTCAATATTGTGCTTATTAAAATGGATTGTCACTAATGGGCGTAAGTCTAGTACGTTCTAAAACCCTTATGAGGGCTCTCCATTGTATTTATACAGAGATCATCATCATTTTCGTTGCCCCAATTGATATATCTGGACTCTGCATCCTTTCAATGGGTGTTAAACATTTAAACTTTTTCGCGGCTCAGTAGACGTGGTAAAAAGACTAGAGCAACTTCTATTTATCATTCATTCTGATATTGGAACAGTTCGAACCTTTACTTTCATTCAATTCCGCATTTCAGTAAGTTTGAAAACTCCACTTTTGAGTAATCTGAAACTCCAAACTATTTTTTATTCCGGATAAGTTTACATTCTCTACTTGATATATTATTTATTTTTGGCCAATTCTACTTGATATTTGACTTTGCTTAGTTTTGTGAAAACGTTTAATCTTTGCATTGCCTAATTGTTTATATATTTTAAGCCTTACGTTAACCTTGGTTATAAAATATATTTTTCTAATAGTTTGATCTAGTAAGAATAAGTTACCAATGATTAATAAGTTATATTCATTGAACTCCTCAACTCCTCATATTCAGAACAATTTAAATTATTTACCGGTTTATTCTACTACGCAACCAACCAATAATGATTCTTATGCGTAATGAAGATCATTTAACTAACAACCTCACTTAGAGATGTAATTAGCTTAGCTAGTATACGATAACGAAGGTGAGATGACTCTTGACAACATAAAGTACTTTACGGGTGGTAGTGGCATGCACGTACGACCCGTTAATATTTATTCGTTAACAGTAGATAATACTTGAAAGTTCCACAACACATAGTCGTTGGACCAAACCCCAACATCGCGTTGTGCCTTATAGGAGAGAAATTAATGACTTATGTGTGCACATCCATCATCATCATTGATGAACCCAACACCCATAAACAGAAACCAAGGAAGCCTTCTCTCTTTCCCAATCTCTGTAGAATTTCTGCTTCTTCATGACACCTTATTCTTTTAAACTTAAAACACTTCCAAACTGATCAAGCAGTGATATATATTTCTCCAAACTGAAGGCTTATGATTCGGTCTCGGACACAATCAAATGTGTTTCAACTAAGGATGCCAACTGAGTCGCTGCAGCATCTCCGCCATGTTCCTGAGATTGTGTCTCTTGACCATCATTGTTGTTTGAGATCACATTCCTTTGACCTACTACAACTTGTCCATTTGTTTCTTCTTCATGACCATGGTAGCATACACAGCAATGACCTTTCTTCTTCTTCTTTTTATGCATAATGTTATGACCATTTTTCCATGCCTATGATGCTGTCCATGCAGCTTGTGATGTTTGCCTCCATGACCATGCAAAACGTGAAATATAACTTTCCTTCCTCGGTGCTTCAAGTGACCTAACCCTCTCCCCCCATAATGATGATGTCCAATAGCCATCTCGTGACCGTCACCCTGCTGATGATGCGCCCCTAGACAGAAGGGATGTCCTGGAAGATGACCGTGCCTGATCATGTGGCCATGATGCCCTTTACCATGATGCCCTTTACCATGGTGTCCTTTACCATGATGCCTATGCATATGGTGAGAGTGAAGCCCACCAGACTCTTCTCTTTGTTCGCACAGAATTCTCATTCTTGCTCTCAACAATGACTTCAACTCGACAGACGTGATAAGAGATGGTATTATAAGAGGGCTATATATAGAGTGAGAGAGGAGGAAGTTTAATTATATAATAGAAAGCCTTCAAGATCAGATGACTTCAGCACTGGCGTCATTTCCGTAGCTTGCAAGTTCATGGTGTTGATTGAGGAACCATTCACATGCATCGATATTGTTATATAATTAAGGTCGGTATACCCTTTATGGCGTGGACTGTATGGAAACACGCATCTCCTTTTATGTATAGATAGAGATCAATTTAATTTGATGAGCTTCAATTCAAATTCTGCAATTTCTTAAATACTAGACTAAAGTAAGCTACACGCGTTCGGTAGGTGACGAAACACAATCTTTATCAAAAATAATTTCTTTTCTATTTATGTATTTTTCTTACTATTCTAAATATTTATTTTATGGTACCTTGTTACATGTAATGTTAAGAAAAAGTGGTAATTTAATTTATCATTATTATTAATAATTTATGTTTTACATATGATAGACCTGATGTTACACTAGGTGTTAGATGTTTGTATCTATATCTATATCTAATAATTTGGTTAAATTTTCTAAAATGTTAACAAGTACTAAAATGAGTCGGTTACATGTTAAAATAAAGTAATTTTATTGATCCACCTCAACATACATCTTTTCTTGATAACGTGACATTGACATGTAGACAAAGTTATGCACTTAAAAATCATTCTAATATCCTCATTGAATCTCATAAAAAGTTACGATTTTTTGTCCCTTTTTTATACTTAATAATAATTCACAACAAATACTAAAAACTACAAATACTAAAAACAGTTAGTTTCTTTATTTTATACTATTTATATGTTAAAACGAAATTATTAGATTTTTTAGTAACTTTGATTTACCTAAAGTTAGTGTATGGAACTAATACAAGTAATTAAATCATAAAAGTTAAATTAAAAGTATTGTTTGAACATTAATTTATACTTTAAAAAAAATGAAAATACTTATTATAAATTTAAAAATTCAGCATATTTTATTAATTAACAAAAATATAAAAACTGTAGCAAATTTACTATTACTAATATAAGTACAAAAATGTTCATAATTTTTACTCTCCTAGGGTTTGTGAGAGAAGACTCTGGTGTGCCCATTGCCGACATCCTTCTCCGGTGTGGCGTGAGCTTGCTAGAAAAAACCATTTGTCCTATAGATAGTGCAACAACGGGAAACCCAATAAATAGATTTGTAGGCCAGTCATCCTTTGTAGACTTGCGCCGCGAGGATAAAGATACCTACGTTGCATGCATGTTGGAACCAACGAAAACCCTAAAGGAGAAAGATGGGTCGCGAGGGAGTAATCGCGAGAGGAGCGCTTCAAGTCGGTGTCGCATAGCCTGGGTGCGCTGCGAGTGTTGGTGTGCAGTTAGGGTTGAGTTGTGCGGCTGGTGCGTGAGTGAGTTCAGCCTCGGTGGAGACCCTGCATAAGTGAAACCGAAGGCTGATCGTGTCGCGACCTGGTACACTTCCGACGATGATCATCATCGTATCTCTCGCACTATAAGTGAGTGTGTGAGATTGTGTTACCCTTTTTCTATTTTACCTATGCTTGCAGGAGGACACGATCGCCGTGAGGACTTCTGGGCGGCGAATACGTGCTGATTCCGGAGGAATGATGACCGGAAAGAAGACTTCTGGGCTTCCATCAACTATGAGATTTTTTTGTTATGGATGCGTCAAACTTGGACATACTGCACAAGACTGTACTGGGGATATTCAAACGTCGGAGGAGAAACCGAGACATCCAATGTATGGTCCTTGGTTGAATGGGAGAATACCGAAAATATTGGGGCCTGGAGGAGCAAAGTACTACTGAAAATTCCCTATTTACCGACGAAATTTGTTTTCGTCGGTAAATGTCACATTACCGACGAAATAAACGTTTTGTCGATATTAAATTTTATATGACGACAAAAAATTTTCTCGTCGCTAATCTGTTATATTCGTCGATAGTTTTATTTTTTTCGTTGCCAAAAAAAATATTTACCGATGAAGATCCTTAAATCGTCGGTCAAGCCTCCATCCATTTATACCGACTAAAATATTTTGTCGGTAAAGTTTGATCGTTTACCGACGAAAACAATGTCGTCGGTAAAAAACGCTGCTGTTTTAGAAGAAAATGAATGGTTGAAGTCAGCCAAGATATGAATGGAACTATGGTCACCAAGTCCAAATATGTTCGTAATAACAACAAGCCATTCCTTGAATTCTACAACTCTTTTGAAATTTAATTGTTGTTAACTATTGTTATATTTGGTGATGTATACTTCACTGCAAAAAAAATATTGTTTGTTATCGTCCACCATTGGTGGGTTTTTAACCCTTGCCATTGTTGTCAAATTGTTGTTTTCAAACCACTCAGCTAATTGTACATTCTCTTAACGTTTGTGCAAGGTTTTTGGATACGTCGTTAATGAAAATACTGGAAGAATAATAAAAACAACAAAGTGATTCCGGCCTCCCTCATTGTTTACAAATGTTGTGCGCAGTGTTATTAAATCGGACGTCCCTCGAACCAGCAAAGGGGCCGGTTCCCGGTTCTTTTGGTCCAACCCGATCAGACCTGGTTCAGTGTCTGGTTCATTGTTTATAATATAAAAAAAATTTGGCCTAGCCCAACCCTCTACCCCAACCATCCCAACCCTCTACCCCAACCATCCCAACCCTCTACCCCAGCCCCAGCCCGCGTCATCCTATACACAACGCAGGGATGTCACGACTATGCACCTCAACTTTCAGACCATATTTTATGAATAGAGTCAAAGAAATTCTTCTTCTTCTTCTTCTTCTTCTTCTTCTTCTTCTTCTTCTTCTTCTTATTATTATTATTATTATTATTATTATTATTATTATTATTCCCTTCTCGTGAACCAATAATTTTTTTTTTAAAAAAAACTCCCCCTAAAAAAGTGATCCCGAAAATGACCAGTCCAATCTGAACCAAACCGGACAGGGGCATAACACTGGCTGTGCGTGAGCTCCTAACGACAGACTCGCTCAGCTCCAACGACAGGGGGATAAAACCCTAAATCCACCAACAAGAAGGTCGTCGAATTTCTCCAATCAATTACCGTTTATGAATTTTGATTACAACAAAGGTACGAAAAAGTTCCTACTACTACATTTTCCTGAGCACATCATGGTTGCTTGGTTAGATTCCCCCGATTCCAACATAGATTGGGAAGTGGTTACTAATGCTTGAGGTATTGTAGTGGGCAGCAATTGCTTATGCCCTAAAACTCTTTACTGGGATATCAGTTATGCTATACCAGGTACTATCTATCATATGTAAATTGTAATAGCTATAATGGGTAGCCTTAGTTTTCTTCATTCTATTTACTAAAAATGTCTTTCTTGATGAAAAACCTTATTTAAGTTATTATTGTCTCTATTTTAAGATTTCTCGGTTTGGTTTCAACAGAACCACTGCCGATGAAATTTGATAAAAGTATGGTTACATGTGAACATAATTTTTGTTGGGATGTTGTTACAAGAATGTTTAGGTATGCAATGTTCTCTTCTCATATCTAGTTATATTTCTTTTTCTATATTCCTTTACAAGAGGTCGATAAACAAGAGCATTGTTCAATTGTTACACCATTTTGTCTCCTTTTACCAGACTAATTAATTCAAAAGTATGGAAAATAGGATAGAGTTACAAGGTACATACATTCCAGACAATAAGTTGTGTTATTACATAGTCTAGTTACTGATCTGTTACTGTCGTGAGTCAGCATTCTAGCATGGTCTATTTTTTTTTCCTTCAAACAATGCTGGAAGACTGTACTTGCTGGCTCTTTAATTGATCGTAAAGGAGGTCACAACCTATAGATTTGGTATTATTCTAAGGAAGAGAGACAAACATAAGAACTGCATAAACCCTTAAATGTAAAAATTCACCCGTGAACTAATTTTTGTGATGCAGTTGACACTACATAGGGTTATGGATACATCCAAGCAAGTTGCGACACATTTATGTAAGTCTCTTAAGTGTGTCTATGTGATTACCATGTCTATCTTGATAGTAAATTGACATATCTCAAGTTCATTGATATCTCAAGACTTTTTATCAATGTAGGCGCTGCAACTTTTCCTTGAAAGATTACAGCTTCGTGGCCTCCAGTGTTTTGCATAAAATATCTTAAGGGACTTTGACGATTCACATAAAATATAAATATTTCTCCTCTTTATTAGTTGGTATTTTCATGTTTCTACTTTAACCCCTTTGCCTTTGCCTAGATAAACTAACATTTGCGATAGCTCTAATTAACAATTGCTACTATTCTTGTTGTCCCTTTATATGCTTACAAATTCAAATGATCAAATATAGTATCACGTGTTTATAACAATTTTGATGAAATTTTATGTTTATTTATTTATTTATTTTTAAAATGAGTTATTCAAATGATCAAATATAGCTAACAAATATGGTTTGCCTTTTTTATAACAATTTTGACGAAATTTTCTGTTTATTTATTTTTAAAATGAGTTATTCTTTTACTGACGAAAACATTTCGTTGGTAAATACCTATTTACCGACGAAAACATTTCGTTGGTAAATACCTATTTACCGACGAAATTAACTTTTCTGACGAAATATATTTTGTCGGTAAAAAATTAAGTTGTTGACGAAATAGTTATATTTAGCGACAAAATTTCCGTCGGGAAAAAAATGTTTTTACGAATGACAAATTTGCACCATTTTTCATCGGTAAACTTTCATCGACAGGGCATTCGCCGACAATATCTTTACCGATGAAAAAAAACCTTTAACGACGAATATATTTTTTTGGCGACGGAATATTCACGTTTTACCGACGGAAAATTTTCGTCGGTAAATACCAAATTTTCAGTAATGAAGGAATGGGGAACATCTGAAAGAAGACCCACAAGAAAGAAGTTCTGGTTTTAGATAATAAATAAGGCAAAACCCCTAAGCCTAACTGGACCGATCTCTTACATAGACAAACCACCATCTACAACCTCCCCTCATACAAACCCTTAGAAAAAACTCGTACTCCCTGCCAGTACCATCCCAAACCATCCCATTCCACCGAAGAACCAAAGAAACCACCTAGCCGAACCCATAGCACATAGCTGAAACTTCAGATAACCGGACATAACCAAAATCTAACCAGGATGTCTCAGAAAAGAAGATGCGAGGAGGATGAGGATGGCCTAAGTTAAGGGAAAAGACTGAGGTTGGATATAACACAAGTATAAAAGAATCGGTGAATCGACAAATAAGGGCCAGCATGCCGAGAAGAATGCATCAAAAGAAGGGTAATAGATCAAAGGCGGAGATGACCAAAAGAAATGCGAAGAAGGAGGAAAAGGAAAGAAAGGAAGGGGAAACACATGTTCCTAAAACGAGTTGTGGTGACTGCCCCAAAACAGCCACACGTGTGCCATGAGTATAATCTGTTCGAATTGTTAGGGTCTAGGGTCTTCCTTGACAATTCTCCATATGAAAGACCTTTACATGGTGCATCAACCGAAGATCATATGCCTAGTGGAAACAAAGAATGTGGATGCATTATGCGAAAGGATAGGAGAGCAAGTTGGGATGAACTGCACATACTATGTAAATCTGAGAGGTATGTGAGGAGGAATGACATAGTGGTGAAGGGATGATATTCGAGTGACAATTATGACGGACACCCAAAACATAATCGATTGTGAGGTAAAGTTGAGTGACATGTCGAACCCTTGCCTAATTGCATGGGTTAATGCAGATGCAGATCCATAAAGGAGATAACACAATTGGGATGAGTTGCATGATATTGGAAGGGGGCGTAGGGCGACTTGAACATGCATGGGAGATTTTAATGCAATAAGACATCATCATGAAAAGGAAGGTGACTGACCTAAATATCAACGACAGATTGATGACTTCAATGAGATGGTAGAAAGTATCCATATGGAAGAGTTGGGTGCGAAGGGCTCCAGGTTCACGTGGTCCAACAACCGTCGAGGGGAGGAAAGGGTATCCGAAAGAATTGATTGAGTCCTAATCAATGAAGCTTGGGCTGCGAGATATCCAGACATCCAATGCACAAATGACATAACAATTGGATCAGATCACACACGTCATATCCTACACCGAGTGCAAGGAGGGCAATGAAGGGGACACTACTTCCGGTTTAAAGAAACGTGGCTTAAAAACGATGAGTGTAAAGAAATCATCAAAGATGCCTCTGACATGTCATGAGTGGTCGGCCGAACCTGAATAGCCAAGTGGATGAGGCATTTCTTAAAAATCGAATAAAACAACTTCATCATCATGAAAAGCTATATTGGAGGCAACAATCAAGAGTTAAATGACTGACGATAGGGGACCGGAATTCAACCTACTTCCACGTTACAACAAACGCAAGAAGAAGAAGGAATCAAATAACTAGAGTTCAGAACGACCGGGAGAGTGGATCGGTTCGGTAAGGGGCGTGGAAGATGAAATATGTGGGCATTTTAGGTCGGTTTTCAGGACAGAAAGAGAGGACCTGAATGATAGGGAGATATTGGGGGTCGTTCCGAGACAAATCATTGAGGAGATGAATACTAAATTGGAGAAGGATGTGTCTGATGGAGAAATCACGGTTGCGGTATTTCAGTTGCATTTAAATTGGTTAGAGTCAAAACTTTCGAATCTATTGCCTTTGAAATATGAAAGTAATTAGCTATTTCTTATCACTTTAACTCCAACATCTTAACCTTATCTCCATCTTTTACTTCTTTTTTATCCATTACTTTTATGCATTGAGATGAGATGTAAAAAAATGTTGATTCTGGCTTCATGAAATGTTGATTCTGGCTTCATGATTAGGTGTCAGATACACGTTTTCCCCCTAAAGTTTGAGTCTATTTTGAGTTTTCCCCTTAATGTTTGAAATTTAAAATTTGAAATTTTAGGCGTAATGTGTGGACCGAATTAAAAATTCTCCCATTCTGTCACTTACCCATTTATTTCATACGGAATGATTATTCTTTATTCTAAATGGATAAAACTGCCCTCCTACATGTTATTTATTCTTTCGACAATACATTCCATACTTCCGCCCAAATGTCAAGAGATTCGATCGCCGGAGAAGAAGCTGGTCGCCGGAGAAGCTGGTCGTCGAGGATTCGATCGTCTTCCTTGGAACCGAGAAAGGAGACCTGCTCTGCTAAGGCCAAAAAGGGAGAGCTGAAGAATTAGCTCCTTGCTGTCAAAATTATCTCTAAAGCCAAGGTATAATTTCATTCACCTTCTCTTGTGTATTTTGTATGTATCCTAATTTTGTTGTCTCAGTCGTTTCTTGTTGGATTTAATACTTCAACTTCTTCAGCCTTAAGTAATAAACTATGACTGCGATCATATGAAGAATATGATTTATGTAGGCTCTAGGAAGACTATAATACTACAAGCTGCTTACTTATAGTAGGTGCGCCATATTTATCTGTTGAACAAGTGCATTAAATTTGAAGGTTTATATATGAGGGTCTTCATTTCTACTAAAATTTTATGACCTTTTTGTTTCAGATTGTGTGAAGGTGGGGAGGAGGAAGGTATACCGAGTAAGACGCAACAACTATTGTTATGCAAATTTTAAGTGTCGTTGCCTTTTGTCATCTTCAAGGCGTTGTAGATTGTGACTTAAAGTAAGAGGTTCTTGCTTAGTAGATTTTCTTACTTTATGCTAAAATTGATGCTGAGTTGGGTAAAAAAAACATTCAATAGAGTGTACATTTTCCCCTGGTAATAGTGTGTCTCTTACATTATTTTTTGCTCTTACATTAGCTTTTCTGCTAATATTGATACTTCAGATTATTTCCACCATTTTACTTGGTGTGTTACAAATCAACAAAACCCTGGTGATTTTCATCTTCCCACCTAGTGTCTGGTTGTATTTTGCATGTGAATCGTCAAAGCAGTTGGCGAGTGAAATTAATGGCAATGCATAATTGAGCCAAATTTGTAACTTTGGAACCAGTGTTAGGAATCAACTGAAAGTTGATGAACAAGCTGTGTTTGTTCTATATATAACTGCGTCAATGAAGATGACGATGAACGAGCTTCTCGGGTTAATGTTCTTCCCATTGATTAGAATATTCAGCTGATGATACTACCAAAGGGAATCAGATCATTTGCAAACACATTGCATTGCATTGTTAATCATAAGACAATACTCTACTTTGACAGCAATGTTTTTGCCATGCTATAAATTTTAAGACATTCTGTATTGATCAAGGACGGGTACTCTCAGGTTGTGTATGGATGGCGATGAATTTCGATGCCCTAAATTCCATATCTTTGCCGAATGTTTCTGTTTATGGTGTTAATTGGTTTTCTGTACAATATAACATGGGTAATGCATTTGCATGAGTCTAGATCCTGAAATAATGGACCATAAGCGTATAGATTTGGTTACTTGAGGCGATTTCTTTCCCTAAATTACAAATATTCGTTTTGATGTTGGTCAGTTTGTTTGGTTCTAGATTCAGGAGTTTGAAGAACTAACCACGACTTCCACTCCACCAGCAAGGCCTTGACGTTCTCCACGTGCACCCAACCAACGAAATTAGCCTAAACATTTGGCCCTCCGGATATCCACACATAGGTGTCCTTTCTCGGTTCCGAGGAAGACGATCGAATCTCCGGCGACTAGCTTCTCCGACGACCGTATTCTCCGGCGACCAGCTTCTCTGGCAACCAGCTTCTTCTCCGGCGATCGAATCTCTTGACATTTGGACGGAAGCAGGGAATGTATTATCAAAAGAATAAAGAACATGTAGGAGGGCAGTTTTGTCCATTTAGAACAAGGAACAATCATTTCGTCTGAAATAAACGGGTAAGTGACGGAATGACGGTATTTTTCATTCGGTCCAAACATTAGGACTAAAATTTCAAAGTTCAAACATTAAGGGGGAAACTCAAAGTCGGCTCAAACTTTAGGGGGGAAACTCGTATTTTACCATTTCTTTTATTAAGTAAGCTGTTTTCCATCTTATCATATTAATGGATGAACTAAATTTAAATTTGCTAGATCATTGTCTAATTTATTAAAAACCTATTGTCTCATTCCATGTCTATGAATAACAAAAAGTAATTTGGTAAAAAAAAAAGTACTTTTATTTATCCTGTTTATTATTATTTGCAAAGAGGCTTATAAATTAAGGATATAGTCATATAATAGATTATGTGTTTTTAAAATATTTTCATTTTGTGAAAAAAGGAAGCTAGTATAAGTCAAAATCACAGAAGTTGGTTGCTGCAATGCTCAAGCCAGATAGGTTATTTCTACCATTGTTCGTGATTATTATGATTGTTGGGATAGATTTGAACGTCAAGTTTAAGTTTAAGGTATAAAATATAGAAGAAGACGTTTAAACTTTAAACTACCAGTCCCACTGTCCCACCCATATATAAATAAAGTCATTTTAAATAATTAAAATATGCTGCAAAGTCCACACTAGACTTAATGGAATCTGTATCGCTTTCCATTGTCATGGTAATTAATTAATTAATTCAACGATACACGTATTTCATAATTTTTTAAAAAAAGCAAGCATTTTGTTTTAGAAAAATAAATATACAAAATAAAAAAAAAAAAACGAAAAATAGGTATACGTGCACCTCGGGTAGAGCATATTGGACATACATGCACCCCGGATGACGCCTTTTGAACACAATCACCTTATTATTATTATTATTATTTAATATTTTCTTCGATAACGGCGACTCGATGTTTAATTAAAAATAAAATTATGTATCTATTAAAAATATTAAAAAAATTATAGTAAGTAGATATTTTAATTGCAATTCAAATGATGCAAAAAATATTAATTTTGGAATTACAGATTGACTGTATGCTCCGCCGTAAGTTGAAATATGAAAATTTGTCTTAAAACATTATAACTCAGACCATGTAAGTCCAAACTCACTACGGTTAACGTCATTTATGTCGTAATTCAATTATCTACCTAGAGTAATTTTTTTATTAGAATACAGTGATTTTGTAACCTAACATTTTTGTTTTATAAATTGACCGAAAAAATTAAATGCATTAGGTGGAAAATTTAATTATGTACTTACTCAAAAACAATCAAATAGGAGATTGTGTTCAATTGGCGCCACCCGGAGGTGCACGTATAACTATTTTTCTAAATATTCTTTTTGTATACTTACTTTTCTAAAAAAAACTTACTTTTTAAAAAAAATCGTATTTTCACACTAGAATTAATGGAATGTGTGTTCATCTTCGATACAAAATACAAAAGAGCAAGCAGAAAAGCACTCAAGCAACTTTAAACACCAATAAGTTTAATTTCTATGTGCAACCCCTTTTAAACTTGTTTCTCTCATTACATTTATCATCTCTATGCCACTCATTTTTGTTAAGTGTTTTCCCAGCTTGTTGTTTCAGGATAGACACCTTAAGAACCATTCATAGCATCTGAATCATAGCTGCGGGACGACAAGACGAGCAGCTGCGGGATGGCAGGACGAGCTGCTGCGACCGTGCTGGTGCGAGATGGCGGGACGAGCTACTGTGGGACAGCGATGTTGGTGCGGGACGAGTTGCTGCGGGACGAGATGCGGGACAGCGGTGTTGGTGCGGGAGATGCGGATCAAGCTGCTACAGGATGACCATGCGGGTGCGGGAAATGCAGGACGAGCTGCGGCGACCGTGCTTGTTTTGCGCCAACGCCAAGAGCTGACAGGAAGAGTCGAAGACTGAAGTGGGAAGCTGGCGAAGGAAGAAGAAGATGTAGAAGAACTCGCTGATCCAATCGTCAGTCCTGGTTTGAGTAATTACTTTATTAAATTAAATATAATATTATATTAAAATCGGTACAAAAAGTCGTACAATTTACCATTTGAGAACCAGGTTTTTATACCTTTTTTGAACCACTCCATATTTTTGCAAAAAAACAGTTGGTTGTGAATTGATTCAAAACCGGTACGGTTAGCAAAAGATACGGTTCAGTTCAGTCGAACCGGTTTTTTATTCAGATATGTTGTTAACTCTTTATATTATGTGGACTTTGAATGTTTAAATTATGAACTTGTTTTATAATAATATATTAGTGTGTTCTATTACATGTTAGTGATGCTAATATATATTCTTAATTAACATATATTCTTAATACTATTTATTAGTGATTTTCCTTGAAAAGGCTAGTTGCATTACCGCAAAAATCCCTCATAAATTTCTTGGAATATAACACCTTAACATCTCTTTGTAGATTTACAAATTAAAAACCATCACTATTTCCCTCAAATTTCTTGTAATTATTTTTTTTATAATTTCCTGAAGGAAAATTATGACAAAATTCCCTAAATAATTTTATGAGGGAATTGATTTTTAAAAGTTTATTAGGAATTTTTCAAGAATCGTTCTTTATAAACTGCTTTTTTTCTTGTGAGTTTCGTCTTTAAAGATAGATCCCTTACAATAGGCTTTAGAAAGTGATGTTTCTAAGGAATTTTTGATATTCTCTTCGAGTGAAGTATCAATAAAAATGTCTCCTTAAAGTTTTTTTCAGGTTGTGTATAACCCTTCGCGACTAATTGAGCTTTGTAACGGTTCCATCAACCTTGAGCTTCGTCTTAAGAACTCATTTAGCTCCTATTTCTTTGCGTCCTCTCGTAAGATCGACCAATGTCCAAACATCATTCTTTCTTACATATTCCAGAACTAAAGTCTCAACAAATAAAAGTAATCAACTTGTCAGATTAATTTTCAAATAGTATGCTGGGATCTCAACAAGTCATAACCTAGTCAATTCTACCAGTTATGGAGTCAAGAGTCAATCATATAAAGTAAGCAAAGACTATCCACTCTGCAGAAAATAAAAAGTAAGCAGGAAACTCAAGTAACCCACACAATGCTCTATATATTCAATCATGCAACATAAAATATCGTAATGTTCTCCCAATAATTTAAAATTAGTCTTACTGTTAATTTAAATATCCCAAAATAGTAATGAAAGGTTCAAGAACGAATATTGGACTATAATTAATACTAGGTTTGTTTAAGACCAATTCAGGTTGTCCAGGCCTCTGAATCATCTCAGACCGATTTAGACAACACTCAACCAAATGAACCAGTGCAACTCAGGTTTTACTCTAGCCACCAAACTGTATGGTGCAACATAAAATAATGAAATGCTCTCCCAATAATTTAAAATTAGTGTTACAACAAATTTAATTATCCCAAAATATTAATGAAAGGTTCCAAGAACGATTATTGAACTATAATAAACCACTAGAACACACAAAAGGTCCATAATTAATACTAAGTTTGTTTCATACCAATTCAGTTTGTCTAAGCCTCTGAATCATCTCAGACCGGTTTAGAGAACACTCGACCATATGAACCAGTGCAAATAGAGTTTTACTCTAGCCACCAAACTCCATGGTTGTCCCTATCGCCTCGTGCACTACTGAAAAAACAATATTTACCGATGAAATTATTTTGTCGGTAAAAGATATAAATTTTTTTGTAGACAAAATTATTTTGGTCGTTAAAAAGTATTACCGAAAAAATATGTTCTCGTCGGTAATTGTAATTTTCGAAGAAATTCATTTCTCGATCAAAACCTTTACCGGCAAAAAACGTTTCATCGGCATATCATTTTTTATCGGCGAAAAATTTTGTTTGTAAAAAAACTCCTTTTTCTAAAAAACAATTACAAAAAAAACAAATAAATTTACAAATAGAAACAACAGTTATATTACAAATAGAAAGCAACATTTATTTTACAAATCAGTTCACACAATATTACAAATCACAATTGAATTCTCCACAAGAACTACATAGAGTTGAGTTGCAAACAAGTAACATATATTGATCCAACAGCAGTGTAACCGTTTATTTGAATGTTAACTACAAAAGCTAATACATATACAAAGCATAGTTACCTAAAGTTGTAGTTCTCTCGCAGAAAAATCTAGCAAATCACCCAAGAGCCTTCTCTTAAAAACAGGTAATGGCTCCTCATGCCATAAGAAGATATCCAAAATAAACAAAGTAATAACTAGTTAGATCGTTGTCTATACAAATAAACATGATTTTTTCATTAAGCTCAAACTAAAAGTAAAATGTCGAACTATTGGAATTTGATACCTAGTTCGTTGTTGTCATGTACTAGATCCCCAATAATGGATAGCCACTCTGCACAATGAATCATTGCCTCTATGTCCTATAAAGGAAAGGCAAGAATGAAATTACATACATTAAGAAACAAGTGCATATTTTGTTAGTCTGAACTAAAATCATGTACTACATGCATTTCAATGATGATAACTCAAATTTCCTTTGAAAGGAGACAGTTGACCACGTTTGCCAATTCTCAGATGATATTATTGTATTATATGTAAGATACAAGAATACAGTCTTCAGTATAAGAACTAATGAATGTGCATCCCAAACTTTATGCATTTCAACATTTTCACATGCCTTTATGCAAAAAATTTGAACAAAAGAAACTCATACGTATCTAATTGCTAATGCTTATATAAGATGGAGTCTCTCCATTTCTTCATCTGCAATAGTTTTAGATTTTCTTCTCTTTTCTTCTATATTACTTTGATCATCTACTCAAACCAAATACTACATAATTAACTACTCTCAGTAAAAAGAAAATTGTTACCATACCTTGAAGAAATGCTAATGATACAGGAAAAATTATGGTTAAACCCTTGGACTTGAATTTGTCTCCAACAATTCCTACACACTGTCGAAAATTATTTCGGACAATGCTTGTAATTGTTGGAAAGAACACATCCTCTGCATAATTTGAAGGAACTGAGCCATTGAAGGTTGGTTCCATTTGGGAGATTCACATTCAAGTTAACTAAACTGTCTTCTCCAGAAACTCCCTTATAATTCCATCCATCGGAGGCTAATTGAAAGAAAATTGCATCTCGAATTTATACCTTAGAATATAGTAAACATGCAATCGTGTATGGTACAACATAAACACATATTTAAGTTACCTCCTTGAACGGTTGCCTTACCAAAAGGGAGAGTGGATCTGGTTGAGGTTGGGATCACGGTCTGTCGTACGGGAGGACACGCTATAGGTTAACGGAGAGTGACCTAGATATCTATAGTTACTTACGTCAGTCTAAACTGTAGGGCAACAAAGTTTTCCCGCTCTAGGAAAGTGAGAATATCACGAGGTTTTTCAACCCTTAGCACCCTTATATATAGTCATACATAGAAGAACCACCTTGGACCAATATTCAATATTGTGCTTATTAAAATGGATTGTCACTAATGGGTGTAAGTCTACTACGTTCTAAAACCCTTACGAGGGCCCTCCATTGTATTTATACAAAGGTCATCATCATTTTTGTTGCCCCAATTGATATATCTGGACTCCGCATCCTTCCAATGGGTGTTAAACATTTAAACTTTTTTGCGGCTCAGTAGACATGGTAAAAAGCCTAGAGCAACATTCATTCTAATATTGGAATAGTTCGAAACCTTTACTTTCATTCAGTTGCGCATTTCAATAAGTTTGAAAACTCCATTTTTGAGAAATCCGATACTCCAAACTATTTTTTATTCCGGATAAGTTTACATTCTCTACTTGACATTTGACTTTGCTTAGTTTTGTGAAAACCTTTAATCTTTACATTGCCTAATTGTTTATATATTTTAAGCCTTACGTTAACCTTGGTTATAAAATATGTTTTCTAATAGTTTGATCTAGTAAGAATAAGTTACCACTACTTAATAAGTTGCATTCATTGAACTCCTTAACTCCTCATATTCGGAACAATTTAAATTATTTGCCGGTTTATTATAATATGCAACCAATAATGATTCTTATGCGTAATGAAGATCATTTAACTAACAACCTCACTTAGAGATGTAGTTAGCTTAGCTAGTATACGATAATGAAGTTGAGATGACTCTTGACAACATAAAGTACTTTACGGGTGGCAGTGGCATGCACGTACGACCCGTTAATATTTATTCGTTAACAGTAGATAATACTTGAAAGTTCCATAACACACAGTCTTTTTTTTTTTGATAATTCCATAACACATAGTCGTTGGACCAAACCCCAACATCACGTTGTGCCTTATAGGAGAGAAATTAATGACTTATGTGTGCACATCCATCATCATCATTGATGAACCCAACACCCATAAACAGAAACCAAGGAAGCCTTCTCTCTTTCCCAATCTCTGTAGATTTTCTGCTTCTTCATGACACCTTATTCTTTTAAACTTAAAACACTTCCAAACTGATCAAGCAGTGATATATATTTCTCCAAACTGAAGGCTTATGATTCGGTCTCGGACACAATCAAATGTGTTTCAACTAAGGATGCCAACTGAGTCGCTGCAGCATCTCCGCCATGTTCCTGAGATTGTGTGTCTTGACCATCATGGTTGTTTGAGATCACATTTGTTTGACCTACTACAACTTGTCCATTTGTTTCTTCTTCACGACCATGGTAGCATACACAACAATGACCTTTCTTCTTCTTCTTTTTATGCATAATGTTATGACCATTATTTCCATGCCTATGATGCTGTCCATGCAGCTTGTGATGTTTGCCTCCATGACCATGCAAAACGTGAAATATAACTTTCTTTCCTCGGTGCTTCAAGTGACCTAACCCTCTCTCCCCATAATGATGATGTCCAATAGCCATCTTGTGACCGTCACCCTGCTGATGATGCTCCCCTAGACAGAAGGGATGTCCCGGAAGATGACCCTGCCTGATCATGTGGCCATGATGCCCTTTACCATGATGTCCTTTACCATGATGCCTATGCATATGGTGAGAGTGAAGCCCACTAGACTCTTCTCTTTGTTCCCACAGAATTCTCATTCTTGCTCTCAACAAGGACTTCAACTCGACAGACGTGAAAAGAGATAGGTATTATAAGAGGGCTATATATAGAGTGAGAGAGGAGGAAGTTTAATTATATAATAGAAAGCCTTCAGGATCAGATGACTTCAGCACTGGCGTCATTTCCGTAGCTTGCAAGTTCATGGTGTTGATTGAGGAACCATTCACATGCATAGATATTGTTATATAATTAAGGTCGGTATAACCTTTATGCCATGGACTGAATGGAAACACGCATCTCCTTTTATGTATAGATAGAGATCAATTTAATTCGATGAGCTTGAATTCAAATTCTGCAATTTTTTAAATACTAGACTAAAGTAAGCTACACGCGTTCGGTAGGTGACGAACCACAGCCGTCTAACTCAGCATTCTCCCGGGGGTTTACTTAACTAATTAGATCGGTTACACAATCTTACTAAAAAATAATTTCTTTTCTAGTTATGTATTTTTCTTACTGTTCTAAATATTTATTTATGGTACTTTCTTACTTGTAATGTTTAGAAAGAAGTGGTAATTTAATTTATCATTATTATTAATAATTTATGTTTTACATATGATAGACATGTTGTTACACTAGGTGTTAGATGTTTGTATCTATATATATTAATTTGGTTACATATGAAAATACTTCTTATATATTTAAAAAATCAGCATATTTTATTAATTAATAAAAAAATAAAAAACTGTAGACAATTTACTATTACTAATATAAGTAAAAAAATGTTCATAATTTTTACTCTCCTAGGGTTTGTGAGAGAAGACTCTCGTGTGCCCATTGCCGACATCCTTCTCCGGTGTGGCGTGGGATTTGTAGAAAAAACAATTCGTCCTATAAATAGTGCAACAACGAGAAACCCTATTGATAGAGTTGTAGGTCAATCATCCTTTGTAGACCTGCGTCGCGAGGATAAAGATACCTATGCTACATGCATGTTGGAACGAACGCATACCATAGACGAGAAAGCCAGGGTCGCGAGGGAGCAATCGCGAGAGGAGCACTTCAAGTCGGTGTCGCATAGCCTAGGTGCGCTGCGAGTGTTGGAGTGCAGTTAGGGTTGAGTTGTGCGACTGGTGCGTGAGTGAGTTCAGACTCTACCCCACCTACCAGCCTCCGATCAACCTAAACGCGATGAGGAACTCCGAAAGTCGCAGGAGGAGTTCCCGCCCACCCCCTTTCCCCGGCCCCCCCTCTCCCCCTTTCCCCTTCTCCTTCCCTCTTCTCTTCTCTTCACTACAAGAAACTCGAGCATAGACGTCGACAAAAAATCGTTGCAAAAGGCGTAAACACCGTTGTTAACTTTTAACAAAGACGAGATCTTTGTGACGGTAGCCCCCGTCGTTAAAATTTTATAGGTCGACAATTTGCCGTTGTCAAAGGTTTGCCGCTGTTAACATAACAACCCCCCACTTCAGGTTTACAGCGGAATCCGGTTATTGTTAAACACAGATCAAATGCGACAACACATTGCCGATGTTAAAAATTGCTCTTTCTCAATTGTAATTTTCTGTCATAAAAGCAGTGTTTTAGACACGATTTCTACTTGCTGCAATTGATAAGAAACAATTTCCATTATCTTTGTCGTTAAAAATGTAAATCTGCGATATGTTTACATTTGTAACGATACCGATGTTATTAACGTCACCTACATTTGTAATGAATTAGCTTATCTATTTTCACTCACACATTGTTATTGTCAATTAATGTATCCGAAGGTTGGTATTTTGGTCTAAAAGTTGTCTTTGTTACATGTATGTTTTCGTGACAACATAAAGTCATTGCAAATTGTTATAATTTGTGACCATAATAATTTATCGGCGTTGCTAATTATATTAGTCAACAACAGTAAATCCATTATGTGCTGCTGTAAGTGCATTCAGTCAACCACCTTTGCTAACATTAATCTACCAAGACAGCACCGAATGTACTCATGCTCAAAACAACACCTACACCGACTAATGTACTCATGCTCAAAACATGTTTTCAATGGACAAGTATTTCTATAACAAGTATGAAAATCTGCAAGAATGTGCAGCATGAAACCTTAAAAAGCATCATTAAGTTAATCACATATGAATGAAGAACTATAAGATCCTAAGATATTCGAGGGAAACATCGGCGGATAATTAAGACAACACTTACCAGATGCAATAATTGCAAGCAAGAAGCTTTACTTCCATTCTAACAGCACTACTTCCATAAGAAATTGTACCTTCTTAACAGAAAATGTGTGGCATCCCTCTATCATCTGAAATAATTTACATTCCAAATCTGATTTGTTAATTGTATCCAACAACTACTGATATGTATTAATATAAAAGATCACTAATTGAAAGGATATTTACCTCATCCAAGATCAAAGCAAATGAGAAGACATCCACTTTGGTGTCATATTACACATCTTTGAAAACCAGCAAGATATTTACCTGTAAGAAGCTTGCTAACTCCATATGCTAACATTAACATACTGATACACTAACATTCTAGTATATGCAAGTAAACTGCACGATGCAGAGTTTGTAACTTAGAAATGCTAACACATGGTCGGTGAAAATTGTGTCCATGGTCATATTTGAAGAATAGTGAGATTGTGTTTGACAGATTTCCTTACCATGCAATGTCCAGGGGTCCTTTGGTTTTCAAATATTGGCGAAGATCTCCCTTTTATTTGATCGGAAAAAAGGATCAAAAAGTCATCTCACTCTTTTAATGTAGTCCATCACACAGAGAGAACATTCTTTAAACAAAAAAGAGATTTTTGGAGCAGTTAAGATAATAGTAGTTGATGAACAAGTTCAATCTTTGAGCCCTTCTTAGATTTAACTTTGTTGAATGCCACTAATGTTATTGAAGATATAGTAATTAATGAATATCATCACATTAACCTTATGCACCCTAAACGTTCCATTACAGGGACTCGATTAAATTTAAGCAAGCAGACACAGCTCATCAACCAAAGTCATTGCAGTATACAACAGTTCAACTTAAGATAATGAAGCAGTAAAATCTTTGAATGGATAAAAAAGGCATTAGTAGAGAAGCAAGGCAAGACCTTTGGTAAATGCACTAGTACAATCATCATATTTGGGTTACAGCATAAAGGAATTCTACGACATTGGGATGTCGTATCTTTACAAGTTCATCCCGGAGTGCTCCCCTGTAAGAACATCAATTCAGTTAGTAAATTGGACCTACAAAACTATTGTTGACAAAATTAACACAAAATTCGCTAGGACTCACACTCAAGTTTGTTAATGAACCTTAATTTTACTAAATTCTGTCAAATTAGGGTTACCTGTAGCTGTCGTCATCCACTCCTGTCGTCTCGGCCCTCGCCCCTTCCAAGTCGTCTTCAGTTCGGCCCCAACTCATCTCTTTCGCCAGATTCAGCTCGTTCACCCCGCTCGCCTTGTCTCGTCCGTTTAACCGCGACCTGTCTGCCTCTCCTCTATGCCACGTCGCTCCCGCCGCGTAGCCTCCGTTTCAGCTCCCCTCGCGCAACCTCCGTTCCATCCTTCGTCTGTGGTCTTCCTCGACCTTGTCTACTTCAAGGCCCTCACCTTTCGCCGCTCGCCTCAAGCCTCTCTCTATTGGAAGCAGTTCCACAGAAGCAAGAAGTGAAATAGAGTTAGGTTTAGTTTTTTTTTTTTCTAATTAAATGGTGGTTCAATTTGGTTTAGTGGTTGTTCTATCGGTTTAGTGGGGGTTCTTAATATTTAGTGACGACAACGACTAATGTTAGTTGATAATATGTCATAGTTGTTTGTACATGATTGACATCAAGAATAGTCGCCACTAAAGAAATTATTTTACCAAAATAATTGAATCTGTTATTGAATGACTATAGTGATGTCGAAAATATGTTGACACGCAAACCTATTCTTAATTTTTTTTTCTGATACTTATGTTTTAACGACGACAAAATTGAATAATTACGACAAACAATCGTTGTTATTATTGTCAGGTCGACATTACACATTCATCCATGTAAAAAATAAAGTGACGACAAAAATTATCACTAAATGTATCTTATAATAGTGGAAAACATATTGTGGTCAATAAGTAATAATAACGACAATGAAAGAACCGCCGCTGTTGCAACAGTTTCTTGTAGTGTTTCTCTGCTTTCTTCTTCTTTTTCTTTTTCTTCTTCCCTTCTCCTGAACCGATCACTTTATTTGTTAAAAAAACTCCCCCTAAAAAAGTAAACCGGAAATCGTCCAATCCAATCCGGTTCAAATACTGTTCATATGCATTTCAGTTTTTAGCTGAACCAAACCAAACAGGGTCCGGTTCCCGGTCGGACCGCTAATCTGATCCAACTCTGATAACACTGGTTGTGTGTGAGCTCCTCACGATAGACTCACTCATCTCTAACGACAGAGGGATAAAACCCTAAATCCACCAACAAGAAGGTCGTCGAATTTCTCCAATCAATTACCGTTTATGAATTTTGATTCCAACAAAGGTATGGAAAAGTTCCTACTACTACATTTTCCTGAGCACAGAATGGTAGCTTGGTTAGATTCCCCCGATTCCAACCTACATTGGGAAGTGGTTACTAATGCTTGAGGTATGTTAATGGGCAGTAATTGCGTATGCCCTAAAATTCTTTACTGTAATGGGCAGTAATTGCAAGGATTCAACTATGTTTTTCAGATTAGGTTAACACTTGTACGTTTTCCAGATTAGGTTAACACTCGCACCGTATCCGGTTTAGGGTTTAGGTTAACCCATTGTGGTTCTTTTACACTTGCACCGTATAAATATATGTTATATTTTTTTTCAGTAGCTAAACCTTAACTTGTAACATTTTGTTGTGTTAAGGAGGACCCCGACAATGTAAGGGCTATAGCAATTGAAGAAATCCCTTTGTTGAATCCGTAGCTAGAAACTGAATAGGTTGCTATAAAAGTACACAAGGTAGCAAGATTGTCCAATCAAACCCTAATATCAGGGCTTGCGTATTGCCTTACTTCCTGCAGCATGATCCTTGTTAACAAACTTGTGCTCTCTTGATATGATTTTAATGCTGGGATATCACTGATGCTATACCAGGTACTATCTATCATCTATAAACTCTAATAGCTATAATAAGTAGCCTTAGTTGTCTTCATTCTATTGACTAAAAACACCTTTCTTAATGCAGAACCTTATTTCAGTTATTATTGTGTCTATGTTAAGTTTTCTCGGTTTGTTTCAACAGAACCACTGGTGATGAAATTGATCAAAGTATGGTTACATGTGCACATAATTTTTGTTGGGATGTTGTTACAAGAATGTTTAGGTATGTAATGTTCTCTTCTCATATCTAGTTATATTTTCTTTCTATATCCTTTCAGATATCTCTTTCTTGTAAAGAGGTCGATAAACAAGAGCATTGTTCAATTGTTACACCATTTTATCTCCTTTTGCTAGACTAATTAATTCAAAAGTATGATAAAATAGGATAGAGAAAGATTTAATGTGTTTAACTAGTTTTTCTATGTTGGGTTCCTTTGCTAACTTAGAGTTACAAGGTACATACATTCCAGACAATAAGTTGTGATATTACATAGTCTAGTTACTGATCTATTATTGTTGTGAGTCAGCATTCTAGCATGGTCTATTTTTCTTCCTTCAAACAATGCTGGAGGACTGTACTTGCTAGCTCTTTAATTGATCGTAAAGGAGGTCACAACCTATAGATTTGGTATTTTTCTAAGGAACAAAGACAAACATAAGAACTGAATAAACCCTTAAATGTAAAAATTCCCCCGTGAACTAATTTTTGTGATGCAGTTGACATTACGTAGGGTTATGGATACATCCAAGCAAGTTGCGACGAATTTATAAGAGGTAATTCTCTTAAGTGTATCTATGTGATTACCATGTCTATCCTGATAGTGAATTGACATATCTCAACTTCATTGATATCTCAACACTTTTTATCATTGCAAGTGCTGCAACCTTTCCTTGAAGAATTACTGCTTCGTGGCCTCCAGCGTTTTGCAGAAAATATCTCAAGGGACTTTGATGATTTAGACAAACTATAAATATTTCTGTTGTTTTTTAGTTTGTATGTTCCTGTTTGTACTCTAAAACCTTTGAATTTACCTTGATAAAATAATATTTTGATTGGTCTAATTGCAAATTGCTACTGTTCTTGTTGTCCCTTTGTGTGTTTAAAAATTCAAATGATCAAATATAGGTTACAAATATAGTATGACGTGTTTATAACAATTTTGATGAATCTTTATGTTTATTTATTTTTAAAATGAGTTATTCAAATGATCAAATATAGGTAACAAGTATAGTATGACGTGTTTATAACAATTTTGATGAAATTTTCTGTTTATTTATTTTTAAAATGAGTTATTCTTTTATGGACGAAAACATTTCGTCGGTAAATACCTATTTACCGACGAAATTGACTTTTTCGACGAAATATATTTTGTCGGTAAAAAAGTAAGTTGTTGACGAAAACGTTATCTTTATCCACAAAATTTTCGTTGGGAAAAATGCTTTTACCGACGACAAATTTGACCCATTTTTCATTGGTAACCTTTCATCGACGGGGCATTCACCGACGATATCTTTACCGGCAAAAAAATACCTTTACCGACGAATATTATTTTTGGCGACAGAATATTCACCTTTTACCGGCGGAATAATTGCGTCGGTAAATACCAAATTTTTAGTAATGACAGAATGGGGAACATCTGAACAAAGCCCCACACGAAAGAAGTCCTGGTTTGAGATAATGAATAAGGCAAAAGTCATGACGATAAAAAAGAAGATTGGACCCGAAAGAGAAGGTGGCGTAGGGGATGGACAAGGCTAAGAAACAAATTCAATGAATTTGGCTGACCCTGAGGAGAAGGAGCGAACCGAACCACAAGGTACGGGGCGCGGGGGATGTGACAATGAAGTAATGGAGGAGGATGAAATTGACTCAGTGAGCCAGGACCGAATGGAGAATATAGAACGGATACCAAGGTTGCAAGGAACCCTCCTTGTACCACATACTAACATTGAAGTAAACCCATTCATGTTCCTCTCGATCACCATACAACAAACCCTCATCCGAACCTCCATAGCCCACAATAGAAGCATTAGCCGAAACAATTTATGCCTCCAAACCAAAACCCCTGAGCCAAACTGGACTGATCTCATACATAGAAAAACCACCATCCACAACCTCCCCTCATACAAACCTTTAGAAAAAAAACTCATACTAATTGCCAGTACCATCCCAAACCAGCTCATTCCATTGAAGAACCAAAGAAACCACCTAGCCGAACCCCTAGCACAGAGCCAAAATTTCAGATAACCAGACTTAACCAAATTCTAACCAGGATGTCTCAGAAAAGAATATGCGAGGAGGAGGAGGAGGAGGACCTAAGTTAAGGAAAAAGAATGAGGTTGGATATGACACAAGTAGAAAAAGAATCGGTGAATTGGCAAATAAGGGCCAGCAGACCGAGAAGAAGGCCTCACAAGAAGGGAAATAAATTAAAGACAGAGAGGACCAAAAGAAATGCTAAGTAGGAGGGAAATGAAAGAAAGGAAGGGGAAACGCATGTTGCTGAAACGAGTTGTGGTAACCGTCCCGAAACATGCACACGTGGGCCATGAGTATAATCTGCTCGAATTGTCAAGGTCTAGGGTCTTCCCTGACAATTCGCCATATGAAAGACCTTAACATAGTGCATCAAACGAAGATCATATGCCTGATGGAAACAAAGAACGGGGATGCATTCTGTGAAAGGATATGAGAGCAAGTTGGGATGAACTGCGCATACTATGTAAATCCGAGAGGTATGTTAGGAGCAATGACACTGTGGTAAAGGGATGATGTTCGACTGACAATTATGACGGATACCCAAAACATAATCGAATGTGAGGTAAAGTTGAGTGACCAGTCGAACCCTTGCCTAATTATGTGGTTTTAAGCGCATGCATATCCATAAAGGAGAAAACACAATTCGGATAAGGTGCGTGATATTGGAAGGGGGCGTAGGGCGGATGCATACTTGAACATGCATGAGAGATTTTAATGCAATAAGCCATCATCATGAAAAGGAAGGCGACCGACCGAAATCTCAACGACAGATTGATGAGTTCAATGAGATGATAGAAAGTATCCATATGGAAGAGTTGGGTGCGAAGGGCTCCACGTTCACGTGGTCCAACAACCGTTGAGGGGAGGAAAGGGTATCCGAAAGAATTGATTGAGTCCTAATCAATGAAGATTGGGCTATGAGATATCCAGACATCCAATGCACAAATGACATAGTAATTGGATCAGATCACACACCTCTTATCGTACACTGAGTGCAAGGAGGGTAACAGAGGGGACACTACTTCCGGTTTGAAGAGACGTGGCTAGAAAACGCTGAGTGTAAAGAAATTATCAAAGATGCCTACGACGTGTCATGAGTGGTCGGTCGAACCTGAATAACCAAGTGGAAGAGGCATCTCTTAAAATTCAAATAAAGCAACTCCACCGTCGTGAAAAGGTATATTGGAGGCAACAATCAATAGTTAAATGACTCATGAAAAGGGACCAGAATTCAACCTACTTTCACGTTACAACCAACGGTAGAAGAAGAAGGAATCAAATAACTAGAGTTCAGAACAACCCGGGAAAGTGGATCGGTTCGGTAAGTATTGTGAATGATGCAGTTTTTGGGCATTTTAGGTCGGTTTTCAGGGCAGAAAGGGATGACCTGAATGATAGGGAGATCTTGGGGGTCGTTCCAAGACAAATCATTGAGGAGATGAATACTGAATTGGAGAGGGATGTGTCTGATGGAGAAATTAGGGTTGCGGTATTTCAGTTGCATTTAAATTGGTTAGAGTCAAAATTTTCGAATATATTTCCTTTGAGATATGAAAGTAATTAGCTATTTCTTGTCACTTTAACTCCAGCAGCTTAACCTTATCTCCATCTTTTGCTTTGTTTTTTCTATTATTTTTATGCATTGAGATGATATGTAAAAGAATGTTGATTCTCACTTCATGAAATTTTTGTCAATGTGAGGTTTTCCTTGGTTTGCTGTGGAATGATTAGGTGTCATTTTTTTTATTAAGTAAGCTTTTTTCCATCTTATCATATTAATGGATCAACTAAATTTAAATTTGCTACCTCATTGTCTAATTCATTAAAAAAAAATATCTCATTCCATGTCTATTAAGTAAGTCCTAGTGACTGATTTACTATGTGGATGCAACTATGTTGATTGTTACTGGATTAGTACAAGCACTACATAACAAGGCTCATACATGGGGAATTCACAAGGAGGTACTAATGCATGTTAACTTTCATCATTCGTAGATAAATTATTCTAGTAAACGACACCTATTACATGATCAGTAAGAAAGGTTGAACTTGAATATTAGCCAATTTCTTATATATGGTAACAGTGTTTTCTAGGGCTGGGCATGAACCGGTTTGAGGCTGGATCGGTTCATGAACCGTACCTTTACCACATTTTAAAAAGGTACGGATTACCGTTCTAGTTTTTGGCTGCTCCGAATTTTGGTCAATTTAGCGTACCTATTCTGAACTGATTCACAACCGGTTCGACCGAACTACTTTATTAAGAAAAAAAGACAGTAATTTAAATTTTCCTCGAGATTGGAGAGGCATCCCGAGAGAAGGGAGCCATGAAGGTGAGCTCAAGAATGAAGGGCCACAACCCCATAGCCCCAGGCTAGGGGCATCCCAAGAACCCTTTCATAGTAATTTGGTTGAGCAAAGCTGCTGCGTGTGCTAGACGAGCTGCTGCGACAGGACGAGCTGCGGGACAGCGGGATGAGGAGTTGTGGGGCGGCGGGACAGAGGGACGACATGCTGAGGAGTTGTGGGACGAGCTGCTGTGACTGTGCTGGTGCGAGAAGGCGGGACGAGCTGCTACGAGAAGGCGGGACGAGCTGCTGCAAGATGAGTTGTAGGACAGCGATGCTGCTGCGGGACGATCTGCAGGACAGCGATGCTGGTGCGGGAGATGCGGATCGAGCTGCTACAGGACGACCATGCGGGTGCGGGAGATGCGTAACGGAGGGAAGAGCTGCTGCGACTGTGCTTGTGTTGCGCCAACCCTGATAGCTGACACGAAGAGTCGAAGACTGAAGTGGGAAGCTGACGAAGGAAGTAGAAGATGGAGAAGAACGATCTGGTCAAATCGTCCAGTCTGGTTAGAGTACATATTTTATTAAATTAAATATAATATTATATTAAAATCGGTACAAAAGTGGTACAATTTACCGTTTGAAAACCAAGTTTTTAAACCTTTTCTGAACCACTCCATATTTTTGCAAAAAAAACAAAACGTTTGGTTTGTGAACCGGTACGGTTCACAAAAGATACGTTTCATTTCGGTTGAACTGGTTTTGTATTTAGATAGGTTGCTACCTTTTTATATTATTTAGACTTTGAATGTTTAAACTATGAACTTGTTTTATAATAATATTATAGTGTGTTCTATTACATGTACGTGATGTTAATATATATTCTTAATATTATTTATTAATGATTTTCCTTGAAAAGGCTAGTTGCATTACCACAAAAATCCATCATAAATTCCTTGGAATAGAAACCTTAAAATCCCTTTGTAGATTTACATATTAAAAACCATCACTATTTCCCTCAAAATTCTTGTAATTATTTTTTTTAAAATTTCCTGAAGGAAAATTATCACAAAATTATCTAAATAAATTTATGAAAGAATTGATTTTTAAAAGTTATTAGGGATTTTGCAAGAATTGTTCTTTATAAACTGCTGTTTTTCTTGTGAGTTTCTTTTGTAAGGATAGATCCCTTACAATATTTTTTAGAAAGTGATGTTTCTAAGGAATTTTTTATACTCTCTTCGAGTGAAGTATTAATGAAAATGTCTCCATAAAGTTTTTTTTTTCAAGTTGTGTATAACCCTTCGCGACTAATTGTAGGTCAGTCAAAAAAATAATTGTAGACCTGCGCCGCGAGGATAAAGATACCTACGTTGCATGCATGTTGGAACCACACACAAACCCTAAAGGAGAAAGCTAGGGTCGCGAGGGAGTAATCGCCAGAGGAGCGCTTCAAGTCGGTGTCGCATAGCCTGGGTGCGCTGCGAGTGTTGGAGTGCAGTTAGGGTTGAGTTGTGCAACTGGTGCGTGAGTGAGTTCAGCCTCGGTGGAGACCCTGCAAAGCAAAACCGAAGGCTGATCGTGTCGCGACCTGGTACACTTCCGACGATGATCATCATCGTATCTCTCGCACTGTAAGCGAGTGTGTGAGATTGTGTTACCATTTTTCTGTTTTACCTATGCTTGCAAGAGGACACGATCGTCGTGAGGACTTCTGGGCGATGAATACGTGTTGATTCCGGAGGAATGATGACAGGAAAGAAGACTTCTAGGCTTCCATCAACTATGAGATTTTTTTGTTATGGATGCGTCAAACTTATGGAAAGAATACATACTGCACAAGGTTGTACTGTGGAATTTCAAATGTCGGAGGAGAAACTGAGACATCCAATGTATGGTCCTTGGTTGAATGGGAGAATACCGAAAAGATTGAGGCCTGGAGAAGCAAAGCACTACTGAAAATTCTCTATTTACCAACGAAATTTGTTTTCGTCGGTAAATGTTACATTACCGACGAAATAAACGTTTTGTCGATATTAAATTTTATATGCCGAAAAAAAAATCTCGTCGCTAATCTGTTGTATTCGTCGACAGTTCTATTTTTTTCGTTGCAAAAAAAAATATTTTACCGACGAAAATCCTTAAATCGTCAGTCAAGCCTCCATCCATAAATACTGACTAAAGTATTTTGTCGGTAAAGTTTGATCGTTTACCGACGAAAACAATGTCGTCGGGAAAAAACGATGATGTTTCAGAAAAAAATTAATGGTTGAAGTCAGACAGGATATGAATGGAACTATGGCCACCAAGTCCAAATACGTTCGTAATAACAGCAAGCCATTCTTTGAATTCTACTACTCTTTAAAATTTAATTGTTCTTAACTATTGTTATATTTGGTGATGTATATTTCACTGCAAAAAAAAATGTATGCTCTCGTCCACCATTGGTGGGTTTTTAACCCTTGCCATTGTTGTCAAATTGTTGTTTTCAAACCACTCAGCTAATTGTACATTCTCTTAACGTTTGTGCAAGGTTTTTGGATATATCGTTAATGAAAATAAGGGAAGAATAATAAAAGAACAAAGTGATTCAGGCCTCCCTCATTGTTCCCGGTTCTTTTGGTCCAACCCGGCCAGACCCGGTTCAGTGTCCGGTTCATTGTTCATAATAAAAAAAAATTGGCCTAGCCCAACCCTCTACCCCAACCCCAACCCGCCTCATCCGATACACACGCATGGATGTCACGACTATGCACCTCAACTTTCAGACCATATTTCATGAATAGAGTCAAAGATATTATATGCTCAACGCGGTGCTCGGCTGCCACTTTCAGGATGTATTATTATTTCAGGTGCTCGGCTGCAAGTAAGCCAAGTCCTTCCCAAGGCAAATCCTCGGACCTGCATTGAACTCTACGAACCTAAAAGAGTTAGGCATCACGAACCTCGTGCCGTCCGGGGATAGACAACGCTTCGGTCGGAACTCGAGGACAACCAATTCTTCTTCATCTTCTTCCCTACTCTTGAACCAATCATTTTTTTTGTTAACCCCCCGCCCCCCAAAAAAAAAGAAGTGATCCTGAAACTGACCGGTCCAATCTTAACCAAATCGGACAGGGGGATAACACTAGCTGTGCGTGAGCCCCTCACGACAGACTCGCTCAGCTCCAATGACAGGGGGATAAAACCCTAAATCCACCAACAAGAAGGTCGTCGAATTTCTCCAATCAATTACCGTTTATGAATTTTGATTCCAACAAAGGTATGGAAAAGTTCCTACTACTACATTTTCTTGAGCACAGAATGGTTGCTTGGTTTGATTCCCCCGATTCCAACATCGATTGGGAAGTGGTTAATAATGCTTGAGGTTTTGTAATGGGCAACAATTGCTTATGCCCTAAAACTCTTTACTGTAATGGGAAGCAATTGTAAGGGTTCGACTACCTTTTTAGATTAGTTTAACACTTGCACTGTTTTCAAATTGGGTTAACACTCGCACCGTATCCGGTATAGGGTTTAGGTTAACCCACTGTGGTTCTTTTCCACTTGCACCGTATAAATATATGTTATATTCTATTTTAGTAGCTAAACCTTAACTTATGACATTTTGTCGTGTTAAGGAGGACCCCAACAATGTAAGGGCTATAGCAATTGAAGAAATCCATATACTGAATCCGTTGCTAGAAGCTGAACATGTTACTATAAAAGTAGACAAGGTAGCAAGATTGCTGAACCAAGCCCTAATATCATGGCTTGCATATTGGCTTGCTTCCTGCAACATGATCCTTGTTAACAAACTTGTGCTCTACGATTATGATTTATTGCTGAGATGTCACTGAAGCTATACCAGGTACTATCTATCATATGTAAATTGTAATAGCTATAATGGGTAGCCTTAGTTGTCTTCATTCTATTTACTAAAAATGTCTTTCTTGATGAAAAAACTTATTTAAGTTATTATTGTGTCTATTTTAAGATTTTTCGGTTTGGTTTCAACAGAACCACTGCCGATGAAATTGATAAAAGTATGGTTACATGTGAACATAATTTTTGTTTGGATGTTGTTACAAGAATGTTTAGGTATGTAATGTTCTCTTCTCATAGCTAATTATATTTTCTTTCTATATCCTTTCAGATATCTCTTTCTTGTAAAGAGGTCAATAAACAAGAGCATTCTTCAATTGTTACACCATTTTGTCTCCTTTTGCGAGACTAATTAATTCAATAATATGACAAAATAGGATAGAGAAAGATTTAATGGGTTTACCTAGTTTTGCCAGGTTAGGTTCCTTTACTAACTTAGAGTTACAAGGTGCATACATTCTAGGCAATAAGTTGTGATATTACATAGTCCAGTTACTGATTTGTTACTGTCGTGAGTCAGCATTCTAGACTGGTCTATTTTTTTCCTTAAAACAATTCTGGAAGACTGTACTTCCTGGATCTTTAATTGATCGTAAAGGAGGTCTAAAACCTATACACGTGGTATTTTTATAATGAACAGAGACAAGCATAAGAACTGCATAAACCCTTAAATGTAAAAATTCACCGCGAACTAATTTTTGTGATGTAGTTGACACTACGTAGGGTTATGGATACATCCAAGCAAGTTGCGACACATTTATGTAAGTCTCTTAAGTGTGTTTATGTGATTACCATGTCTATACTCATAGTGAATTCACATATCTCAAGTTCATTGATATCTCAACACTTTTTATCAATGCAGGCACTGCAACCTTTCCTTGAAGGATTACATTTTCATGGCCTCGAGCGCTTTGCAGAAAATATCTTAAGGGACTTTGATGATTCACAGAAAATATAAATATTTATCCTCTTTATTAGTTGGTATGTTCATATTTGTACTCTAACCCCTTTGCCTTTACCTTGATAAACTAATATTTGCGATTGCTCTACTGTTCTTGTTGTCCCTTTGTATGCTTAGAAATTCAAATGATCAAATATAGGTAACAAATATAGTATGACGTGTTTATAACAATTTTGATGAAATTTTCTGTTTATTTATTTATTTATTTTTAAAATCATTTATTCAAATGATCAATTATAGGTAACAAACATAGTATGCCTTTTTTTATAACAATTTTGATGAAATTTTCTGTTTATTTATTTTTAAAATGAGTTATTCTTTTACCGAATAAAACATTTCGTCGGTAAATACCTATTTACAGACGAAATTAACTTTTCCGACGAAATATATTCTGTTGGTAAAAAATTAAGTTGTTGACAAAAAAGTTAAGTTGTTGACAAAATTTTTGTCGGGAAAAACATGTTTTTACCAACGAAAAATTTGTACCATTTTTCATTGGTAAACTTTCGTCGGCGGGGCTTTCGCCGACGATATCTTTACCGACGAAAAAATACATTTACCGACGAATAGTTTTTTTGGCGAAGGAATATTCACCTTTTACCAAACGGAAACTTTCGTGGGTAAATACCAAATTTTCTGTAATGAAGGAATGGGGAATATCTAAAAGAAGACCCACACGAAAGAAGTTCTGGTTTGAGATAATAAATAAGGCAAAAGTCATGACGAGACAAAAGAAGACTGCAACCAAAAGAGAAGGTGTCGAAGGGGATGGACATGGTAAAGACAAAAATTCGATGAATCTGGCTGGCCCTGAGGAGAAGAAGCGAACCGAGCCACAAGAGAAGGAGAAAACCGAACCACAAGGTAAGGGGCGAAATGAAGTAATGGAAGAGGATGAAATTTACTCAATGAGCCAGGACCGAATGGAGAATATGGAGATTTTGGTTTGTTAACAGATACCAAGGTTGCAAGGAAACTTCCTTGTACAACATACTACCACTGAAGTAAACCCATTCATGTTCCTCTCGATCACCATACAAAAATCCCTCATCCGAACCGCCATAGCCCACAATAGAAGCATTAGCTGAAATATTCAATGCTTCTAAACCAAAACCCCTAAGCCTAACTGGACCGATCTCTTACATAGAAAAACCACCATCTACAACCTCCCCTCATACAAACCCTTAAAAAAAACTCGTACTCCCTGCCAGCACCATCCTATTCCACTGAAGAACCAAAGAAACCACCTAGCCGAACTCATATCACAGAGCCAAAACTTCAGATCACCGGTCTTAACCAGGATGTCTCAGAAAAGAAGATGCGAGGAGGAGGAGGATGGCCTAAGTTAAGGGAAAAGAATGAGGTTGGATATAACACAAGTACAAAAAGAATTGGTGAATGGACAAATAAGGGCCAGCATGCCGAGAAAAAGGCCTCAAAAGAAGGGTAATAGATCAAAGGCGGAGATGACCAAAATAAATGCGAAGAAGGAGGAAAAGGAAAGAAAGGGGAAACGCATGTTGGTGAGACGAGTTTTGGTGACTATCCCGAAACAGGCACACGTGGTTCATGAGTATAATCTGCTCGAATTGTCAGGGTCTAGGGTCTTCCCTCACAATTCACCATCTAAAAGACCTTAACATGGTGCATCAATCGAATATCATATGCCTAATGGAAACAAAGAACGGGGATGCATTCTGCGAATGGATATGAGAGCAAGTTGGGATGAACTGCGCATACTATGTAAATCCGAGAGGTATGTCAGGAAGAATGACATTGTGGTGAAGGGATGATGTTTGAGTGACAATTATGACGGATACCCAAAACATAATCGACTGTGAGGTAAAGTTGAGTGACCAGTCGAACCCTTGCCTACTTATGTGGTTTTAAGCGGATGCATATCTATAAAGGAGAAAACACAATTGGGATGAGTTGCGTGATATTGGAAGGGGGCATAGGGCGGATGCATACTTGAACATGCATGAGAGATTTTAATGCAATAAACCATCATCATGAAAAGGAAGGCGACCGGCCTAAATCTCAACGACAGATTGATGACTTTAATGAGATGATAGAAAATATCCATATGGAAGATTTGGGTGTGAAGGGCTCCAGGATCACGTGGTCCAAAAACCGTTGAGGGGAGGAAAGGGTATCAGAAAGAATTGATTGAGTCCTAATTAATGAAGCTTGGGCTGCGAGATATCCAGACATCCAATGCACAAATGACATAGTAATTGGATCAGATCACACGCCTCATATCATACACCGAGTGCAAGGAAGGAAACGAAGGGGACACTACTTCCGGTTTGAAGAGACGTGGCTAACAAACGCTGAGTGTAAAGAAATAATCAAAGATGCCTCTGACGTGTCATGAGTGGCCGATCGAACCTGAATAGCCAAGTGGATGAGGCATCTCTTAAAAATCGAATAAACCAACTCCATCATCGTGAAAAGGTATATTGGAGGCAACAATCAAGAGTTAAATGACTCATGATAGGGGACCAGAATTCAACCTACTTCCACGTTACAACAAACGCAAGAAGAAGAAGGAATCAAATAACTAGAGTTCAGAACGACCGGGGAGAGTGGATCAGTTCGGTAAGGGGTGTGGAAGATGATATATGTGGGCATTTTAGGTCGATTTTCAGGGCAGAAAGGGAGATGCCGGATGAGCTGCGGCGGCTGTGCTTGTGTTGCTCCAACGCCAAGAGCTGCCAGGAAGAATCGAAGACTGAAGTGGGAAGCTGGTGTAGGAAGAATAAGATGAAGAATAACCCGCTGATCCAATCGTCCGGTCTGGTTAGGGTAAATATTTTATTAAATTAAATATAATATTATATCAAAATTGGTACAAAAAGTGGTACAATTTACCATTTGAGAACCAGGTTTTTATACCTTTTTTGAACCACTCCATATTTTTGCAAAAAAAACATTTGGTTTGTGAACCGATTCAAAACCGGTATGGTTCGCAAAAGATATGGTTCAGTTTAGCCGAACCGGTTTTTTATTCAGATGTGTTGTTAACTCTTTATATTATGTAGACTTTGAATGTTTAAACTATGAACTTGTTTTATAATAATATATTGGTGTGTTCTATTACATGTTAGTGATGTTAATATATATTCTTAATTAACATATATTCTTAATACTATTTATTAGTGATTTTCCTTGAAAAGGCTAGTTGCATTACCACAAAAATCCCTCATAAATTTGTTGGAATATAACACCTTAACATCTCTTTGTAGATTTACAAAGGGAAAAGTCTGAAAAACGTCCATGATATTTGACCAAAATGGTTTTTCAGCCCTCACGATTGTTTTAGGTACAACATGTTTGCAAAGGATTGTTTTTGGTACCTCCGTCTAACTTCTGTCCAACCCTGGAAAAGTTAGACTTTGTAATTTCTTATTTGCCCTAATGGTTATATGTAGGAGATCCCGCCAGTTTGTGTGTGTACTCCTTGAACTGCTCCTTGGCTGCGTCTGATCCGGACTGGAACTTGCACAGACCCAATTGGAGAGTGACGAGATAGATGACATTAAAAGACGGATAGAATGGAACATAGGTAGTTTGCAATGACAGAGACACAGCAAACCTGGTTAAGGAAGACAGCGCCATGGGAGAAAAGACGAGCTTTTTTCTGGGTTGTCCTCCTCCATATCTTCCACCTTTGCTGCTCAAACTAGAAAACTGTAAAGTATTAAGTCACCTATCTGCTGGGCCGATTCTGATCAGAAAAGAGATTGCGATGAATCAAGCTTTTGGTTCTCACATAATTCAACTCAACACCAATAAAAAGAACTCCTCACATAATACAGATTCATTATAATAAAAAAAAAAATTTGTCCCTACGTGCAATAGAATCATGTGTTTGTTGTTTTTTGGAACAGTTCATCCAAGAATGACATGTCCTCACTGGAAACATCAACTACCTCCGACCACCACTCTGGCCACCACTACCGTGGTCAAGCAGAATCCTGTGTCACCATAGTTGAAACCCCAGGGATTTGTTCCACGCAAAGTTGAGGATTTTGGAGATGGAGGTGCTTTCCCTGAGATCCATATCGCACAGTACCCACTTGGTATGGGCAGGGAGAAATCTGGAAAACCAGGCTCATAGATTCTTCGAGTTACAGTCGATGCTCATGGGAATGTTGCATATGATGCAATTGTTAAGCAGAATGAGAATTCAAAAATCATTGTTTATAGCCACCACAAGGATCTCATCCCCAAGGTGTTGAAGGGTGAGGAAAACGAAGAAGAAGGCGAGGATGTAGAAAGAGAGATTGAAGAAACAATGCAGGAAACAAAGGCTGCATTGGAGAAGATAGTGAATGCTCGGTTGAGCGCAGCTCAGCCCAAGAACGTCCCTAAGCAATCATCAGATTCTCAGTTTATCAAATACAAACCATCCCAACAATCTCTCCTTGCTGCCATGCTGCTCATCACAAGGTCTTTTTATAATTCCTTCGGGTAAGGAAACGAGAGAGGATAAGGGTATTATTGTCTTTTATTCATTGTTGTTTAAACAAATAAGGAAAATTAAAGATCACGTGAGAAACACGTGACTACTTAACGGGACAATTAAACGACAGGTGAACGGAAGGTCCAATTACCATCAATTTGCAACATGTTATACCAAAAACCATCATCAAAAAACAAGTTGTACCAAAAACCATTTTCGTCAAACATGATGGACGTTTTTCAGACTTTTCCCATTTACAAATTAAAAACCATCACTATTTCCCTCAAAATTCTTGTAATTATTTTTTTAAATAATTTCCTGAAGGAAAATTATCACAAAATTCCCTAAATAATTTTATGAGGGAATTGATTTTTAAAAATTTATTAGGGATTTTTCCAGAATAGTTCTTTATAAACTGCTGTTTTTCTTGTGAGTTTCTCCTTTAAAGATAGATCCCTTACAATATTTTTTAGAAAGTGATGTTTCTAAGGAATTTTTGATATTCTCTTCGAGTGAAGTATTAATGAAAATGTCTCCATAAAGTTTTTTCAGGTTGTGTATAACCTTTCGTGACTAATTGAGCTTTGTAACGGTTCCATCAACCTTGAGCTTTGTCTTAAGAACTCATTTTGCTCCTATTTCTCTGCGTCCTCTCGTAAGATCGACCAATGTCCAAACATCATTCTTTCTTACAGATTCCAGAACTAAAGTCTCAACAAATAAAAGTAATCAACATGTCAGATTAATTTTCAAACAGTATGCTCGGATCTCAACAAGTCATAACCTAGTCAATTCTACCAGTTATGCAGTTAAGAGTCAATCATATAAAGTAAGGAAAGACTATCCACTCTGCAGAAAACAAAAAAGTAAGCAGGAAACTCAAGTAACCCCCACAATGCTCTATATATCCAATCATGCAACATAAAATAATGTAATGCTCTCCCAATAATCTAAAATTAGTCTTACTGTTAATTTAATTATCCCAAAATAGTAATGAAAGGTTCCAAGAACGAATATTGGACTATAATAAATCACCAGAACACACAAAGGGTCCATAATTAATACTAAGTTTGTTTCAGATCAATTCAGGCTGTCCAGGCCTCTGAATCATCTCAGACCGATTTAGACAACACTCGACCAAATAAACTAGTGCAACTAGGGTTTTACTCTATCCACCAAACTATATGGTGCAACATAAAATAATGAAATGCTCTCCCAATAATTTAAAATTAGAGTTACAGGTAATTTAATTATCCCAAAATATTAATGAAAGGTTCCAAGAACGATTATTGAACTATAATAAACCACTAGAACACACAAAGGGTCCATAATTAATACTAGGTTTGTTTCATACCAATTCAGTTTGTCTAGGCCTCTAAATCATCTCAGACCGATTTAGACAACAATCGACCATATGAACTAGTGCAACTAGAGTTTTACACTAGCCACCAAACTCCATGGTTGTCCCTATCGCCTCGGGCACTACTGAAAAATCAATATTTACCGACGAAATTATTTTGAATTTCATCGGTAAATGTCATTCTTTGCAGACAAAATTATTTTCGAAGAAATTCATTTCTCGATCAAAACCTTTACCGGCAAAAAACGCTTCATCGGTATATCATTTTTTACCGGCGAAAAATATTGTTGGTAAAAAAACTCATTTTTTTAAAAAACAAATAAATTTACAAATAGAAAACAACAGTTATATTACAAATAGAAAGTAACATTTATTTTACAAATCAGTTCACACAATATTACAAATCACAATTGTATTCTCCACAAGAATTACATAGTTGAGTTGCAAACAACTAACATATATTGATCCAACAACACTGTAACCGTTTATTTGAATGTTAACTACAAAACCTAATACATATACAAAGCATAGTTACCTAAAGCTGTAGTTCTCTCGCAAAATAATCCAGCAAATCACCCAAGAGCGTTCTCTTAAAAACAAGTAATGGCTACTCACGCCTTAAGAAGATATCCAAAATAAACAAAGTAATAACTAGTTAGATCATTGTCTGTACAAATAAACATTATTTTTTCATTAAACTCAAACTAAAAGTAAAATGTCGAACTATTGGAATTTGATACCTAGTTCGTTGTTGTCATGTACTAGATCCCCAATAATGGATAGCCACTCTGCACAATGAATCATTGTCTCTATCTCCTGTAAAGGAAAGGAAGTGAATATTTTGTTAAGACACAAGTGCATATTTTGTTAGTCTGAACTTAAATCATGTACCACATGCATTTCAATGATGATAACTCAAATTTCCTTTGAAAGGAGATAGTTGACCACGTTTGCTAATTCTCAGATGATATTATTGTATTATATGTAAGATACAAGAATACAGTCTTTAGTATAAGAACTAATGAATGTGCATTCCAACCTTTATGCATTTCAACATTTTCACATGCCTTTATGCAAAAAATTTGAACAAAAGAAACTCATACGTATCTAATGGCTAATGCTTATATAAGATGGAGTCTCTCCATTTCTTCATCTGCAATAGTTTCAGATTTAGCTTATTCTCTTTTCTTCTATTTTACTTTGATTATCTACTGAAACCAAATACTACATAATTAACTACTCTCAATAAAAAGAAAATTGTTACCATGCCTTGAAGAAATGCTAAAGATACAGGAAAAATTATGGTTAAACCCTTGGACTTGACTTTGTCTCCAACAATTCCTACACACTGTCGGAAAATACTTCCGACAATGCTTGTAATCGTTGGAAAGAACACATCCTCTGCATAATTTGAAGGAACTGAGTCATTGATTAAGATACTGCTTCTATAAAGTTTGGTTCCATTTGGGAGATTCACATTCAAGTTAACTAAACCGTCTTCTCCAGAAACTCCCTTATAATTCCATCCATCGGAGGCTAATTGAAAGAAAATTGCATCTCGAATTCTTACCTTGGAATATAGTAAACATGCAATTGTGTAGGGTACAACATAAACACATATTTAAGTTACCTCCTTGAACGGTTGCTTTGGCAGAAGCGATATTGGATCTGCTTAAGGTTGGGATCACGGTCTGTCGTACGGGAGGACACGCTATAGGTTAATGGAGAGTGACCTAGATCTCCGCTAATGGGTGTAAGTCTACTACGTTCTAAAACCCTTACGAGGGCTCTCCATTGTATTTATACAAAGATCATCATCATTTTCGTTGCCCCAATTGATATATCTGGACTCTGCATCCTTTCAAAGGGTGTTAAACATTTAAACTTTTTCGCGGCTCAGTAGACATGGTAAAAAGACTAGAACAACTTCTATTTTTCATTCATTCTGATATTGGAATAGTTCGAACATTTACTTTCATTCAGTTCCGCATTTCAATAAGTTTGAAAACTCCACTTTTGAGTGAGTAATCTGAAACTCCAAACTATTTTTTATTCCGGATAAGTTTACATTCTCTTCTTGATATATTATTTATTTTTGGCCAATTCTACTTGATATTTGACTTTGCTTAGTTTTGTGAAAACCTTTAATCTTTGCATTGCCTAATTGTTTATATATTTTAAGCCTTACGTTAACCTTGGTTATAAAATATGTTTTTCTAATAGTTTGATCTAGTAAGAATAAGTTACCAATGATTAATAAGTTATATTCATTGAACTCCTCAACTCCTCATATTCAGAACAATTTAAATTATTTACCGGTTTATTCTACTACGTAACCAACCAATAATGATTCTTATGCGTAATGAAGATCATTTAACTAACAACCTCACTTAGAGATGTAATTAGCTTAGCTAGTATACGATAACGAAGGTGAGATGACTCTTGACAACATAAAGTACTTTACGGGTGGTAGTGGCATGCACGTACGACCCGTTAATATTTATTCGTTAACAGTAGATAATACTTGAAAGTTCCACAACACATAGTCGTTGGACCAAACCCCAACATCGCGTTGTGCCTTATAGGAGAGAAATTAATGACTTATGTGTGCACATCCATCATCATCATTGATGAACCCAACACCCATAAACAGAAACCAAGGAAGCCTTCTCTCTTTCCCAATCTCTGTAGAATTTCTGCTTCTTCATGACACTTATTCTTTTAAACTTAAAACACTTCCAAACTGTTCCAAACTGATCCACCCATGTTATATATATTTCTCCAAACTGAAGGCTTATGATTCAGTCTCGGACACAATCAAATGTTTTTCAACTAAGGATGCCAACTGAGTCGCTGCAGCATCTCCGCCATGTTCCTGAGATTGTGTCTCTTGACCATCATGGTTGTTTGAGATCACATTCCTTTGACCTACTACAACTTGTCCATTTGTTTCTTCTTCATGACCATGGTAGCATACACAGCAATGACCTTTCTTCTTCTTCTTTTTATGCATAATGTTATGACCATCATTTCCATGCCTATGATGATGTCCATGCAGCTTGTGATGTTTGCCTCCATGACCATGCAAACCGTGAAATATAACTTTCCTTCCTCGGTGCTTCAAGTGACCTAACCCTCTCCCCCCATAATGATGATGTCCAATAGCCATCTCGTGACCGTCACCCTGCTGATGATGCGCCCCTAGACAGAAGGGATGTCCTGGAAGATGACCGTGCCTGATCATGTGGCCATGATGCCCTTTACCATGATGCCCTTTACCATGATGTCCTTTACCATGATGCCTATGCATATGGTGAGAGTGAAGCCCACCAGACTCTTCTCTTTGTTCGCACAGAATTCTCATTCTTGCTCTCAACAATGACTTCAACTCGACAGACGCGATAAGAGATGGTATTATAAGAGGGCTATATATAGAGTGAGAGAGGAGGAATTTTAATTATATAATAGAAAGCCTTCAAGATCAGATGACTTCAGCACTGGCGTCATTTCCGTAGCTTGCAAGTTCATGGTGTTGATTGAGGAACCATTCACATGCATCGATATTGTTATATAATTAAGGTCGGTATACCCTTTATGGCGTGGACTGTATGGAAACATGCATCTCCTTTTATGTATAGATAGAGATCAATTTAATTCGATGAGCTTCAATTCAAATTCTGCAATTTCTTAAATACTAGACTAAAGTAAGCTACACGCATTCGGTAGGTGACGAACCACAACCGTCCAATCAGCATTCTCTCGATTAAATAATTCGGGGTTTACTTAACTAATTAGATCGGTTACACAATAGCAGATGACTTCAGCACTGACGTCATTTCCTTAGCTTGCAAGTTCATGGTATGGATTAAGGAACCATTCACATGCATATATAGTTAAGGTCGGCTCCATTCAGGGTGTGGACTATATGGAAACACGCATCATTTTATATATAGCTAGAGATCAATTTAATCCGATGAACTTGAATTATGTTTTGGATTTTTTTAAAAATAAGCATTTATAATTAGAAAAGTAAGCATAAAAAAATTATCTAGAAAAAATGACAAATGATTTTAGGTTAAAGTTTAATTATATACTTAACTATTTTTTTTATAGCTAGTAGATAATTGAATTGTACCTAAGATTGACTTGTTATTGCATTTGGTATATTTTAGATGTTTATATTACATTACATATTTATTTATGTTTATTATTGCAATTTAGTAACAGTTGGTTTTATGAAATTCTCCAGCCACGTGTCAAGTTCCTATGCTTTTGAGGTGTGCAACTTCTATGGGAATTCTTTGAAAAGCCGACGACTTCTTGATCTCCTATGACCTGCAAGAAGGAAAATTCGGGCATTGCCATTGTCTAAGGGTTAGGGGGTCGGTATTTATAAGTTACTATTTATCGGGTTAGATTTTTAATAGTGGTCACCGCGTTACACTGACTAAGGGCTTAACCATGATTAATGAGTAGAAAATATCTTATGAAGTGTATTGGATACACTTCACCAAGGTGTATTCTACACGTTTTGTTTCCCAAAAGTGTATTCTACACGTTTGGTTTTTCCAAAGTCCCAAAATGCGTACCAAAGTGTATTCTACACTCATGTCATTTCTGTTAGTCTAGTCCTACTTATCGTGTAAGGGTCTAGGCGACGCCTTATAAGAACATAGGCGTCACTTGTGTTACAACCATGTTGACGCATGGTGGTGTACGAGAGCGGTGCCTTGAGTTCCATCATTTGCCCCTGAGGCTAAGTGGGGCTATGCTCCGTTTAGACTCATTCACTATTAAGGCGACACTTTGTAAGAAGATGAAACGTCTTGGGGACGTTTTCGAGTTTTTTACCGTTTAGATCCAACGGTTAGGTATTTCTGACTCTTGACATTGATGGTCCAAACCTTCCTTTCTCTTTACCGTTTACATTCGACGACTTAAAGCTAGTGACGTTTGAAATTCACAGTCCAGATCTTCTCAACCTTTTTTACCCTCCTATATAGACCTTGAACCCGCCAAATGCAAACTTACTCCAACACTCTCTCCCTCTATCCAATATTTTACTTATTTTCTCTCTCTATAGCACCACTGCAAATTTTCGATTCAACCTTCCGGCCACCACATTCTGACTAGCGCTAATGGCAGGAACCAACATCCTAGGTGAGGAAAATGTTTTTCTTCCTCCCCTTTTTCGGTGTCAAAAACCCAACACCCTTTCTGCCTACGCCTTTTATCAGGTTGTCCAAATGTCGAGCATGACTGACGCTCATTGCCCCTGTTATCCTGTCACGAATAATCTTGAGGGGAGTAACGTTCCCTTTATCCCAGAGGCCTGTACTAGAGAAGAAATGATCTTTCCCTGCTAAATCAATGCATGGGTGCGCTTTACTTATAGCGTCGCCCTGGTTGAATTATGCCAACATTTTAAGATTGCCCCAACCCAGCTTTCACCGAATTCCATCCGTTCCTGGGCTCGGTTTAAAATCTTGTGCTATCAACGAGGCTGGGATTATTACCTTGTCCTTTTTCGTTGCTTATTCCGTCTTCAATGCAACCCCAAGGGGTTTTCCATTTCCAAAACCGTCTTCCCTCTATTAAGAACTGTAATTGGAGAGACAAACGATTACTGGTGGATGGGTGTAAATTACTAAACTCAAATTGGAAGACCAAATTGCAAAGAGACCACCGAAACCCTTCTCTTAGAGGCAGGGGTCATCGTGACACTCTCCCATTCCCCGGTCAAATGAATTTTTCTAACTCCACCAATTTTCCATTTGTTTTGCAGAATCTTCCTTATTCAAGCGTAAGCGTGTGCAGAAACACACATGCATCATTTTTCTAGAAGAGAAGTCCTTGAGAAAGAGGAAGAGGAAGCCCAGGTCCCGCAAGGAAAAATGCGTCGCATCCTCCCGACGAGAGGAGGAACTGACGGAGGAGTAGCCCAGGGAGGCGATGGAAGAGGAGACGCCCTACATTGACCTTCAATCGGATCCACTCCCGGGTCAGGTTCCATAGGTCGGGACAACTCCTGTTTATAGGGAGTACTTGATGACCCCAATGCCTCCTCGAGGATTGTCGCCCCTTCCATCTGAGGGAAGGGGGTCAATCAACATCCCCTCCATCAAGGAGCGGGCTGCGAACAATTTTTCCGTTCGGGGCTGGGCCAACGACTACTCCATCTACTTCAACGCTTTCCCCCTCACTGGTGCATGTCGAGGGCAAACGTTGATGGGTGGCCTATCCAGGTCCAGCATGCAACGTGATGGCCAATATAAGTGCCATCGGGTCCTCGAAAAGCCTCAAGCCCTGGTGTCCCTTGGAGTCTATCCAAGGTGTCCCATCGGTAGAGGGGAACTCTCTCTTTGATAACGACCTCAGTCTTCATATCTAACCGGCATAGTCCCTCCTGGGGATCGGATCCTAATTCTCATGGCCCCCAACTGCATGGAGGCGTTAGTGCGTCAATATTTTTCATGCATTGCCAAAGTAAGCAAACATCTTGTTTCTTTCTTTTAAGAAGTAGATAATTTTTATTATTTATATATGTTTTTTCTTTTTTCTATTTCATCACCAACCACCTAGAGCAAGCCCATCCCACTCTCCGGTTGTCGCAACAAACAACTTGGTTCGCCCATGAACTCCAACAAGAGGTGGCGAAAAAGAAGGAGTTCACGAGAGTCGTTCAACGCTTTGAGGTGGAGAAGGAGAAGGTCAATGAGCGGGCCAACCATTTAGAGGAAAAGCACCACCTACAGGAGGAACTCATCGATGATGTTGAGACTGGGCTGCTCTTGTTGGGGAGTAGGCCTGGCAGGCCGAAGAGAAGATTCGCCTGCTGGAAGAAAAACTTTGTCTAACAGAGGAAAAGGCCCGCGAAGCTGATGAAAAGGCGACGCGCCTTGAATGAGAACTACCCCATAAGGTGGTGGACGAATTCAAAGGCAGCGCAACCTTTGGCAACGCTGTTGAAGATTTCCTATCCGCCAATCTCATAGAACTCTATGAGACCCTGTCCACTCAAATCAAAGGCGTCGACCCCAACTTTCCTTTGGATAAAGTCGTAGCCTTGTCTGGCTTCCCTCTGAAGGTGAAAACTGGTCTTCTTCGGATGCCTTTTTTGCCCACCCATCTGATACCTAACCATCTGACGCCTTAGAATGACTTTATCATATTTTCAGCTTTTTGCTTATGATTTTCCCGTGCTTTGCATTTTCTTTCCTATTCTGAGTTAGTAATTTGATCAAGTAGACGTATTGAACTTGCCCCTTAACCTTTTACATGAAACTTTTGCTATCGTTTCCAGTCATCTCACCAAAGGGGCAACACTTTCCAGTGGCAGTCAAGGTCACCTTCCACTGCACCAACAACATTGCAGAATACGAGGCATGTGTTATTGGCATGCGCTCCGCACTAGACCTCGAAGTGAAGAAACTAGAAGTGTTCAGAGATTCCATGTTAATCATCTTCCAAACGACAAGGGAATGGAAAACGAGAGATGTCAAACTCCATCCATATCACGAGCATCTTGAGGATTTAGCTGCAGAATTTGAAAACATCAATTTCACTCATATGCCGAGAAATAAAAACCAATTTGCAGACGCATTGGCAACGCTCGCATCAATGAGTAAAATTTCGCAGGGAAACCAGGTACTGACAGTGGAGATCAAGATCAAAGAGCTTCCAGCCTATTGTTGTGCAGTCGAAGAGTCAGACAGTGAGACGTGGTTCACTGACATAAGAAAAATAGCTGTAGTTCGGAGAGTTCCCTAAAGTTGCCACAAGAAATGACCGGAAGGTCGTACGAAGGATGGCTTGCAATTATTTTCTTAGTGGCCCGACCTTATGCAAAAGATCATTTGATGATACCCTCTTGAGATGTGTGAATGCCAAAAAAGCTGAGCACTTAATGGAAGAAATTCACAAAGGTTGTTGCGGCCCACACATGGGCGGGCAAATGCTATAAAAAAGGATAATGAGACTTGGATACTTTTGGTCAACCATAACATTTGATTGTGCAAGACATGTCCAACATTGTCGCCTATGTCAAGTGTACGCAAACCAAATCCACACGCCACCATGCGAGCTTTATCCCATGCCTTCCCTATGACCTTTCTCAGTGTGGGGCATCAATGTAATCAGTATGGTCTCTCCAAAGGCGTCCGATGGTATTCAATTCATATTGGTGGCGATCGATTATTTCATCAAGTGGATAGAGGCTATCACCCCAGCGTTAGTAATGACAAAGGCGGTCGAGCGTTTCATTAGGCATAATATCATCGTGCGTTATGGGGTGCCGGAGTCAATCATCACAAATAATGTCAAAAATGTGAATAATAAATTGGTTGATGGGTTGTGTGACCAATTTAAGATCAAGTATAGAGATTCGTCTCCATATCGCCCACAAATGAATGGCGCAGTGGAAGCATCGAATAAGAATATCTAGAAGATCCTAGCAAAAATGTCTGTCAATTATAAGGACTGGCACGACAAACTGCCTTGGGCACTCATGGCATACAAGACCTCAATACGGACATCAACAAGGGCAACCCCATTTTCCCTTGTTTACAAGACTGAAGTCGTGCTGCCAATTGAAGTAGACATCCCGTCAGCAAGGATCCTCGTTGAGGCAGAGATGGACGAATCAAAATGGGTGATATGCAAATAGGAGCAATTAAACCTCATAGATGAAAGGAGACTCATCGCACAGTGCCACGTGCAATTGTACCAGTAACGCATGACTCGTGCACTTAACAGGAAGGTACATCCAAGAGCATTACAAGCAGGCGATCTAGTTCTTAGAAAATCGTGCGAGTCAGTCCAGACTCTCGGGGTAAGTTCGTGCCTAAATATGAAGTGTCTTATGTCATCAAAGAGGTTTTCAGTGGAGTATCCATGATCATCACCGATATGGATGGTCAAGAACTCCCAATCCAATCAATATGGATGCAGTCACAAAATATTATCCTTAAGGGGTTTGTAACCAGAAAGCGAACCTCCAAAAGTGAGAAAATTCCCCCTAAATCGTATCCCCGAAAGACGGTTAAGCAAAATTTAGGGAAGATGGGAATGATTGAAAATCCCCAAAAGGAAAATCATGGAAAAAGGAGAGGAAACAAATCCTTATTAGATTGAAAACCTGAAAGGGCGACCTAGGCAAAAATTAAGGGAACCGAGAGGTGCGGTAAAAAAAAATATCGTAGCAAATGAAAAGGAAATCGAGAGAAAAAAATAAAAAAGAATCAACGACCAAGACCTGTAGTTATCCAGCTTCTAGGAGTCACAAAAAACTTACGAGCGGAGCCTTTAGGTGTTCAGCCTTCTCAAGTCATCCTCAACGACCAGGACCTGTAGTTATCTAGCTTTTGGGAATAAAAAAAACGACGAGCGGAGCCTTTAGGTGTTCAGCCTTCGCAAGTCATCCTCGACGACCATGACCTGTAATTATCCAGCTTCTGGGAATAAAAAAACGATGAGCGGGGCCTTTAGGTGTTGAGCCTCCGCAATTCATCCCTAACGAGTCACACACCGACAAGCGGAGTCTTTAGGTGTTCAGCCTCCGCAAGTTATCCCCAACGAGTCAGAAGCAGACGAGCGGAGCCTTTAGGTGTTCAGACTCCGCAAGTCATCCTCGACGACCAGGACATGTAGGTGTCCAGCTTCTGGAAGCCACAAGCTGATGAGCATTTAGGCGCTCAGTCTCCGCAAATCATCGTCAACAATCGTGACATGTAGATGTCCAACTTCCGAAAGTTGCACAATAATGTTGTCTACTATGTAAATAATGAAGCGAGAGAAGCCAAAATCAGTTGTTTGTCTTTTAACACACACTCATGGGATCACTTCCATGAGCGCGTGTTCAAATAGGGGCAACTGTAAACACCTGACTTTGGCTTAGAATCAAAATAGCGTACACGAGGAACTTAGCCGAGAGAAATCGAGATTGAAATATATATATATATATATGAAAAATAAAAACATGACCATGGTCACGCATGGCCATGACCATCCTTTGCACCGAAAGATTTTTTTTATTAGTAAAAAAAAAAAAAATAGTAAAATAGTGTATAAATAGAAGTTGAAGAAAATGAGCTACGCTGAAGAAATTGGTGAAGGAATTAAAGAAGAGAAGAGTGATTGGAATGAGAGTGGAAAAAAAGAGGGAAGAAATATATCAGTAATTATCGGTCTCGGTTTCTCGTACGGTATTTAAGTTCTGAACGATTTAGGTATATCTCTTTCGCATTTAATATTGTATTTGTATTTCCTAATGTTTTATACATATATTAAATATTTATGCATAATATACTTGTTAATATATATGTGATATTATATATATATGTATAATATATATATATTATGTATATGTGATACTATATATATCTATATGTAACATATATATATATATATATTATGTATATGTGATACTATATATATCTATATGTATAATATATATATATATATTATGTATATGTTATACTATGTATATATATGTATAATATATATGTGATACTATATGTATATGTGAAAAAACTATTTACAAAAATGACTTAAGTCATTCCCAAACTTTAATCAAGGTTACAACTCGGTCTTGGACTATCAGGCCATTCTGAGACTTTATCGAGTGTTATAAACCAAACCGGAAAAGTTTTGGGCCATTTATGCAAATTTGATTGTTTTTTTTAAATTTAACTCGATTTTTGAAAAAAAATACATTTTTGACTTCTAAACTTTTCTGGACAATCCATGACTTCGGTTATTTTGGAACTTTACCAAGTGTTACAAAAAAATTAAGAATAGTATAGGGTCAATTCTGTAATATTTTTAAAAATATTTTCAATTCAGATATATATTTATTTTTCAAAAATTACATTTTGATTCCAAAAATTTTCTGGACATTCCATGACTTCTCAAAGTGTTACAAATAAGTCCATAATAATTTTCAGGTTATTTGAGAACTTTACCAAGTGTTACGAATAAGTCGAGAATAGTTTAGGGTTATTTCTACAATTTTAGCAACGAAAGGGTCAAAAGCAAACTAAAGTACCGAAAGAGCGGATTATCAGGTCGCGAGCTTTTAAGACTTAATCAAACCCCCGAACTCAATTCTATGGACGTAGATCTTTCCAAACCCTATGATGTTTACTCTATGTACCCTAGGCAAATTTTAGGATTCTGATTAGTCTTTAATTAATCAGTGGCGACTCTTTCATTTTTTTCGGCCCGGTTGATGACCCTGCTCGACCGGACCCGTCGCTCTCCAAGACCGGACCCGACAGAACTGAATTTGTACCAATTCATCATTGTCCTATAAGTTGACGCCCATAGTAGATTCTAGAGCGAATTTGTCCTTATTTTGTTTAAAGTGCGTTTAATAATGTCATAATCTTTCCACGAGATGATGATGAGTATCAGTCGTGGACAAACAAACTAGATGGTTAGAAGTTGACGACATATCCTTTAACATGTACTAACCAAGTCGATGCCTATATGTTATCCAAGTCACTGAATTTGAACATGATAATCTTATAAGATTTGTCAATGCTCATTATACATAGAATTTCTTTAGGTGCTCTCTGTTGAACGTATTTTTCATCCTTTTCCCATGCATATCTTCAAGCACATAAGCGTTGGGGTGTGCAACAACAATGACTTTATACATGTCTTCCCATTTAGGTGATAATTTGTCTATCCTGTCTTGATGTGCGAATTCATTTCGTCTTAGCACCATTCCCCTCACCAAAAAATGGCGAGTGAGGACTCGATGACTCTAATATATGGTCGTTGTTAATCTCATTCTGACCTTTCATCTGGAATATCGAGTTCGAGGCATTGCTCGCCATGATTAATGTTAGTATTGAAGCATTAAAGTCTGTGTGTTGATACAACTATTTCCACCGGTGTTACTGCTTCTGAACCATAAACAAGGCGAAAGGGTGTTTCACCCGTCGACTTTTTCGGTGTTGTCCGAATGGCCCACAAGTTATTCTCCAATTCATCGACCCAATTACCAGCTAGAATGTCAACACGCTTTTTTAAACCATCCAACACCACCTTATTGATAACTTAAACTTGTCTATTTGTCTGCGCATGTTGTACTGAGGCGAATCGGCTTTGTACACGTAGCTCCTTAAGGAACAATTTGAGCTACTTACCCACAAATTATGGCCCATTGTCACATATCAATACATGTGGCATCCCATACAGTGATATAACTTGGGACTTCAAGAATTTTATCACTTCAAATTCTGTTGCTGAGGCCAACGCCTTTGTGTCGACCCACTTCGAGAAGGAATCAATGGCTACAATAATCCATTTTCACTCTTATGTTGACCGTGGTAGGGGTGCCACTAAATCAATACCCCACTACGCAAAAGGTCATGCATGCGGGATCGACACCAACTCTGCGGCGGGTTGATTGATCCGGGGAGCGTTTTTTTGACAATGCTCACATGCCTGAACAAATATTGACGCATCCTTTAACATCGTTGGCCAGTAATATCCCTGTCGTAATGCCCTTTTGACCATTCACCGGTAATAAATAACACTCTATTTTGATGTAGGATTTAGGTGGGATACGACTCGGCCACTATCGCGAGTAGCGACACATCAGAGATAGGGCGTGGCGTACCCTATCTTATATGGCAGTCCATCGATTATCAAATAATTAGAGGTGAAGTGTCGAATCCTTATTGTATCGGACTCTGTATTTGACACCTTTTCTTTTTCCTAGAATGCCTTAATGGGTATCAGGAGTGCCTGTTTCAACATAGTGCACTTCCTGCCATAGCGACACCCCAAATAGCATACTGGCTTAAAGATTTGGCTTGTTGATTTTCTTTCCTTGGAATGAATTAATGTCAAAGCATTTAATTCCTTCGGTCAAGGTCCTCGTCTCAACCAGATACTTTTTCTTCCGTTCTTTCTTAGTCTGATATTACCCTTTTACATGCTATACCACCAGTTGGGAATCACATTTAGCGTTAAAGTATCGACGTTTATTCCTTTTGTTAGGCATGGACATCAGATAAGGATCTCATACTCCACTTCATTATTTGTAGTCTGGAATGCTAATGCTAAAGCATATTGCAACGGTTTATCCCCATTGGGTGGTGTCAATGTCCAGCTTTTCCCCGAGTTCTCCTTTAAAGAGAACCCTTTCGTCTATATCTCCCCGACTTTTAGTCACAGTTCTTTAATTGAGCAAAATATACTGAAAATCCGCTCAACTCGACTCTCATTTAAACATTCTGTATGTGTTCTATCTTCATCCTTAATGAGGACAGAGCTTACAGTGTATCGTTGTTGCTCAGGTATAAGTATAGGGCGTCACCTATGATAGGTTATGCCAGAGGAGGTAGGATGTTTGAGGTGACTTTTCGAAGATGAGAAAACTTACTTTTATTCATGCACCCATTTGGACCTCCTACTCTCTCGTAGTGTTTAGAAGAAAGGCTACTACATCCTGATTGTAAAGGAAATCCTCTGAATGCCATCATTAATTCATTCATTCCTTTCACCTCCTTGTGACAAGTCGGCGATCTCATCTTATTTAGAGTGGTTAGATTTTCTGGGTTTACCTTTATCCCCTTCTGATTTACCATAAGTCAGAGAAATGTTTTTGGGCTAGCGCCAACGGAGCATGTAGGGTAATGTGAATTTTTACGAAAAGAAACGAAGGGTCCATGTATTACGACTACTCTATCCCCTACTTTGATATCGTGTTTCTTTTGGAGCTCATTAATGAGGGTACTATGAAATTCTTAATTTTCTCATCAACCCCCTAATCCACACAAAGTTAGCGACCCATAGCTAAAATCTGACCTCCTTGACCAACCCAGCGTCAACTAACGTCCGCCAACTATGGATGAATGTATTGTTCTCCTTTGTGCCACTGACTTTATCAAATGATCAGGCATGACTCGTGAGTGATGACCATGAATTTTCCATATGCACTCAAAATATGATGGAGCAACTAATGATGGAGAGGATCAACCAGCATATATCCTTAATCCCATAGTCAAGGAGGCTCTTGGTATATCAACTAATGGTATGAAGATCCTTTCAAACTGCTTGGTTTTGTACTTGCTAGGCCCCTTGTTCTTATTAATTCCCCGAAAGTACTAGTTGTGAAGGTCCATAAATCTATGAAAATGAAGGGCCAGTTATGGAAGCGTGGTCAAAAACTAAAACTTTTGTTGTCGTTCCCAGCATGTCACCAAGGCTCCAGGTGAAAAGATTCGTACAATTACCAAGTGGCTCCATCAATGCCTCTGCCTTTCCTATGGGGAGCGTCGCTCCGATTATGGCCCTTCAAGTCGTACCATCAACTGCCACCTCTATTAGCTCCTCGACAGGAGTAGGGCATCACATTTCTTCTCTAGGGTTGCCATCTGTCCGAATAGACAATTTCCTTACAATTGCGACGCCTATTGATTAAGGTCTTTTGGTTACGACGCCTCGAGGTGTTAACGCAACACCTCTTTAAGGTCTGCTGGCCTCCCTTTATTTCCTCAATCCCATGAGTGGTTAGGAAATTTATCTTTTGATGGCGTGTAGAAACGATGATCTTACGAGGGTTTAATATGGTGCTTCCCAGGATAGCGTTGTAGAATTTTGGAGTGTCAACCTTTATAAAAGTGATCTCCATCCTTAGAGCCTTCTAACCATCACCCAGGACCACTTGCATCGTGATTTTCTCCCAAAGGGAAGTAGTTCTTCATGCAAATCTTATCAATGGGAAATAAATATTCTTTAAATCTGCCATATCAGTTTTCCTGTACCCAAATAGGCCTTTAAAAATAGAACGTCTGCAGAGCTTACTGAGTCCACGAATATCCTTTTAACATCATACCCGTCGACTTATGTTGTGATAACCAGAGCATCATCATGAGGACTGACGACATGGCTCATATCACTATATGAGAAGGATATTGCGTCACCCTTTACTGGCCTAGGCCTATTTCCCAATGCAACATGTGTAAGTATATTTGCAGCATATAGTTCCCGAGCACCACTCGCCTCTCCTCATAAAGCATAACTGCCACTAATGACGTTGATAGTTCCCTGCTTATAATGTGAGTGCTATCTGGAACGGAATGAGGGTGGAGGAGGTATCACCTTCCTTCCTGGTCGTTCAGTCCCCAACTGTGCGTCGTTCACCCTTTCCTCAACCCGCTCGAGGTGAATATAAGCCTTGACTCTATAAGCTAACTCTCCTAGAGTATAAACCGCGGCCACCCTGAAAGTGTTCCCTACTGCTTTTTCGCGACACCCCAAATCTCTAGCAAAGGCTCGCACCACCTCGCCATACAGTGATGACCTCATCGATATTGACTAGATTTTTGTTAAAACGGGTCTAATAGCTTGCGAGAGACTCGTCTTCCTGTAGTCGCACATCATCCAGACATCCAACATCCTTTAAAAGTTGTCGCTTGCCAACGTACCGAGTGATGAATTTTAATTTCAAATCATCCCAGAAATAGATTGATGCCTTACGCAAGCCGAAAAACCAGTATGATGCAGCTCCAGAGAGTGTCGCCGGAAAGGGCAGAGCAAAGTGATTATCCTCACTTTTGTATATGTTGAACCAGGTCCCCTTCGCCTGTATAATATAGAATTTTTCGTGTCGTTACGTCACGAGGGACAGTGATCGACATAGGCTCTCGTGTGAATGGGTGTGATACCCTATCACGGAGAGTAGGCATAATAGAGCACTTTGGCTCTTTCAGCTTCCTGTTTATTACCTCGTCCACTTGACTCATAGTGAGTATCACTTATGGAGAAGGGGATTGTACTTATGTATAGTTAGGTCCACTAGGGACATGGCTAGCCGGTAATGCACGCGCATTAAGATGCAATGACATGTATTAAGGGGCCGTTTTGGTTGACTGGAAATCCTCTGGTTGGTGAGTAACACCAGGTTGAACGTTAGAAATGGTCTCCTCTCTAAGAGGGGCTGTTTGAAAATAGGGTGTCGTGGCAGGGCCTTATTGATGACACTCCCGCTCGTGAAATTACTCTAACGTCGCGGTGAGAGAAGGGGTAACAACCGCTTCCCTAGAGGGAACCTCTCTCGACGGTTGGCAGGAATCCTGTGCGCCACCCCTAGGCGAGATGGGATTAAGGGACTAACCTTGAGTAGAGTCACCAAAATTTGCTCTAACGTTTGGTGTGCTCATAGCTTGTTATATAGTTCCCATAGCCAGCGCCAATTTTGGTTCCTATGAAATTATTTAGCCACGTGTCAAGTTCCTATGTTTCCGAGACTTCAACTTCTATGCGTATCCTTTGAAAATTCGACGATTTCTTGATATCATATGTCATGCAAGAAGGAAAACTCGGGCATTGCCCTTGTACAAGGGTTAGGGGTTCAGTATTTATAGCAAATCCTATGTTACTGTTCATCAGGTTAGATTTGTAATTGTGGTTAGTCGCCCTACACTAACTAAGGGCTTAACCATGGATAAGGAGTAGAAAATATCTTATGAACTGTATCAGATACATTTCACCAAAGTGTAGTCTACACGTTTGGTCCCCCAAAAGTCCATAAATGCTTCTTGCTACTCCTATCATTTATGTGAGTCATGTCATTCTTATCCAGTAAGGGTCTAGACGACGCCTTATAAAAACGTAGGCGTCGCTGCTATTACAACCAAGTCGACGCATGGTGGTGTACTACAGCGACTACCTGAGTTCCATCAGTAACTAGATTTTTATATTAAATGTTAATAAATTGTGACAATAAAAACAAATTATAATAAAAAAACTTAATATAAACATTTAAAATTAAATACGAACTACTAAGACCTAAGTACTAAAAAATATACAGATTCTTATTACCCATGGTTCTTCCTTGTACCAGATCATGTTGATTAACTGGGACTGGTCGACGCAGTGGGATGACATTGGGTTAGCATACGTTCCAAGGAACGTAGTTAACTGATGCAAGAAAGCATGTAGCATTAGAGTTTTGATTTCTTATAAAGCACGAGAAGCTATACTTAGTAAACCAAAGTATAAGCGGTTGACAGAATTATGCTACGTTTGTTGTCACTTTAGAGACGAAGTTAAAAAAAAACTATTCAGTGTGGGCAAGTATTAGGGTATGACAAATAGTTGAATTAAAAAACTAATTAGTGGGGGTAAATGTATGATTTAAAGGATCTAAATTGAAAATTATTGAATATTTTTTAGACGAATTCATACTACGTCAAAAATTGAGGGATAATTGTCACCCCTCGTTCCTTGGTGACTCCGTCCCCGGTCACCTTGGTCACGTTGAAAGTCAATGTGAAAGGAGGTTGTCATGTCATAAATCAACCTTATGCAACTTAATTAAATACAACCAATGTGTACAAATAAGAGAGACTGTGAGTTTCTTGAAGCTTTTCTTCCTTACATTTTATGTAGCTTAGAGTTTCCTTCTCATAGTACATGAAACCGAATCATACAAAATCCTGTTAAGATAAATCCTATCGGACTATCTATAAGATCAAGTAATAGTTTGTCGATATTTGTTGTCGAGATGATTAAGAGAAATTCTCGTGATTTTGCTTGTTAAAACACCCCTTCAAATGGGTCGAAGGGAGAGCCCATAGACTGAGTTTCCAATGTAAATTAATGAATGGAGCACACAAAATAGAGGCTTCACTTCCTTCATAAAAGGGACATACTAACTATCAATGGAAACCTATGGCGAACGTTTCTCGAAAAAAGTGCTAGTGAATCTCAATGTGCTTTTTTCGAGCATTAAGCACTAAATGTGTAGTCAAATGTAGTGTCGACGCATTGTGAGAGACTAGGTATGAGGGGGGTTGATATACCACAATGTCACATAGTACAAATATAACCCACGTGAGTTCTGCAACGACTGAAGCTAATGTACCATATTCCGCTTCAGCAAAATATCGAGCAGTAGTTGGTTGTTTCTACGCTCTTTAAGAAATTATGTTAGAACCAAGAAAGGTGCAAAAAAACCATTCATCGTCCATCAAGTAAGTTTACATCTAACCCAATCAGACTTAACAAAGGCATATAGATTTAAAGTGCTCTTTGAATGAATGTGAATGTCTAAGTCGAGTCCCTCATACGTATTAAAAAGGTGTTTTTTTTTTTCTGTTTGAAAGGACTCTAGACTGACAATGTTGACAGAGTATGCAAGGTCTGGACATGTAATTGTCAGGTACTGGGGGTGCTCCAACGATGCTTCCATAATATGAGGGATCCCAGAGTGGTTGAAAGATATTCTAACTTGGTGGATTCTTTGATGTTAGTGGTGTTGCAATAATTTACAGTAGTTCATCATGGCACTATAGATAATCTCATTTGCAAAATTACGTTGAGATATAATATGAGGCCATCATATGTTCAACGAACTTCAATGCCCAAACAGTAGTGAATGGGTTATAAATCTTTTAAGGAGAATGACAAAACAAAAGACGAAATAAGTCCATCAATAAATTGCGCCCCCTCTCACTACTATATCATCTACATCTAGTAATACAAACTTGTGTTCATTGCATCAAAGGATGAACATTTACCGGCAAGCGATGAACATAAGCCAGTAAAAAAATTGGTTAATTTATTGAACCAATCATGATGTGATTGTTTGAGACCATAAAATCACCTGACAGTGACAATACACATAAGTGGGTTGCGAAGTATTCTTGAAACCGGGAGGTTGTTCCATGAAACAAATCGCCATGAAAAAAAGGCATTTTTGTCGTTAAATTTACACCGTTTGAACAACAACTAATTGAGAAAACGATTCGAATTAAAAAATTCAGTTAAATATTTTTCATATTTGCAAAATTAACCAAATATTTTTCTAAATGTTACAATTAAACCCTACAACCTTACAATAATGTTTCAAATAAGTCCTGACTCGATTCGAGCCACACCGGGGGTACCCTAGTCAGGGTCCGAACCCATACCAGGTCACCCAACTCTGATGACCTGGTCTGGTCTCGGACCCAAACCATAGGACCCTCGATTATGGCTTAACCAATTGTGTGAACCGAACTGAGTCAGGTTCGGTCCAAACGATTGGGGTTCCAATTGAGCCATAATCAGGGGTCATATGGTAGGGGTCCGAACCCAGACCACATCTCCCAAGAATGCGTCGAGGACTTGGTATGGGCTCGGACCCAAACCATAGGACACCCGATTGGGGCTCAATTAGAGCCTCAATCGGTTTGGACCGAAGTTGGCTAGGTTCAGTTCAAACTATTGCGACTCCAATTGAGCCCCAATCGAGGGTCCTATGGTCTAGGTCTGAACCCAGACCACGTCTCCCACCATGGCTACATGGTTTGGGTTCGGACCGAGACCATAGGACACTCAATTGGGGATCCAATTGAGCTCCAATCCAGGTTCCTATGGTCTGGGTCTGAACCCAGACCAGGTCGCCCAAGCATGGGTACCTGGTCTCGGTTCGGACCGAGACCATAGGACCCTCGATTGGGGCTTAGCTGGAGCCCCAATCGGTTTAGACCGAACCTGACTGGGTTCGGTTCAAACGATTGGGGCTCCCATTGAACCCCAATCGGTTTAGACCGAACCTGACTGGGTTCGGTTCAAACGATTGGGGCTCCCATTGAGCCCCAATCAGTTTTGACCGAACCTGGCTGAGTTCGGTTCAAACGATTGGGGCTACAATTGAGCCCCAATCGGGGGTCCTATGGTCTGGGTCCGAGCCCATACCAGGTCCCCAGGGTTGGGTAACCTGGTCTGGGTTTGGACCTTGACTAGGGGACCCCCGGCGTGACTTGAATTGAGTCGGGACTTGTTTGAAATATTAGTTTAAGTTTGTAGGGTTTAATTGTAACATTTAGAAAAATAGTTTGTTAATTTTGCAATTATGAAAATATTTAACGTAATTTTTAACATAAAATTAACGGATGTACCAATTACCATCATTTTCTAACGTATTAAACCATTAAACATCACAAAAAAACAAGTTACACTAAAACAAAAATTGTGCAAACATTTTATACCATTATCAGACTTTTCCCTTTCTTTTCGCTACACCATTTTGGTTAAGACTATATGGACAAGATTTGTAATTCCGAAACTACTAATATGATTTATAAACTTGGAGTTTGTGACTTCTCCACCTCCAGCCGACTAAAATATTTTAATGTTACAATTAAATTGAGTTTCAACCATTCTTTGGAAACAGTATGGAAAATCAACTAAATGTTTACTAATATTGATAACTACACTTTTAATTTTTGTTCTTACACCTGTATATTTTGAATTATTTATTGTTGCACTCTTTCATCATTTTTTGTCTCCTTTTCATCTGATCTAGCATTTCTTGAGTCACGTTTCTATCATGTGACCTAATAACAAGTAGGATAAAATACAATTTTGCCCCCTAAAGTTTGAGCCGAATTTAAGATTTCCCGTTAATGTTTAAAATTTTAAATTTTAGTCCTAATGTTTGGATCCGATAAAAAATCCCCCCTTACCATCAGTTGACCGTTTAATACGGACGGAATTTACCCCATGTGCAACTCACATGACTTTTTAGTATTTTAAGTGGACAAAATTGCCATCCACAGTCTTCCTCCTCAACCTCCACAAAATCTGCATAAGGCTTAAGTCCAAGAAAAAAGTTGCTCTGTCCCTCTCCAGTGCCAGACCCTCCAGCGGCGCTTTGTCCATGCTGAGCTGAAACTTGGACGAGAACCACAGTCTGGAGTGCGAAGGAACCACCGTTTGGAGCCCTAATTGGCACCGCCATTGAACATATTTCGTCGCTTCAACTGCTTCTCATTGAGCAAACTTGAAATTGTCATTCCAGCCAAGTATGCGGAATATATGGAGAATACAAAGAAGCTGCGGTGATCCAACAAGTTGCTTCCGCAAGAGTAGAGAAATAACACAAGCTTTTACTGTGACGATTCCTCAAAAAAGTAAGCAAAGTTGTCCCTTTTGTTCTTCGTTCGAATATGCTGCCGACCTTTTCTGGGTTATTGCGATGTATTTAAGTGATAGATATATGATGCGGAAGGAGTGATTTTTTGATCTCCACTTGATTTCATTACATGCAGTTTCTGTAAAATAAAGTCTTATGTGTGGTGTCCATTTTTTATTATCTATTTATGGAAAGTGGTATGTAGAGCTGGTGGCACTGTGGGGTTGCTGTAGCGTTCCTTTCATTTTGCGGTTGAATCTTCCACTTGTCTGAACACCGAAACTGATTTGGTATACTAAGATAGGTTGAAGTCCGTGGATACAAAACTTATTTAGTTAATGTTTTTTATTTTGATTTTGTCCTTGAATCAAGCAACAAATATCAAAATCTTCAATAATTTTGATTTTGATTTTGTCCTTGAAGCTATGACTATGGATGTTCTGCTGAAGGTGGGTCGACAGGAAGGAAGGAAGGAGAACAATTTAGTCAATTCAGTTCTTACAAAATGCATGTGAGACGCACATGATCTCAATTCCATCCAAAATAAACGGTCAACTAACAGAATGGGGGGATTTTTTTATCCAGTCCAAATATTAGGACTAAAATTTAAAATATTACGGGAAAAACTTAAAATCGGCCTAAAATTTATGGGGGAAACTCGTATTTTACCCTAACAAGTACAAAGGACCCTAAATACCCCAACCTCTCCTTCTTATCTTCTAGGAAAACAAGTTAACGTGTAACTTCATGAACCCTTCTCTCTATATGCAAGAGGACACCATACTTAATCAGTGAAGAAGGTTTCTTTTATGAGAGATAACGAACAATGTTCGTTATGAGAGATAACGAACAATGGAGAGAGGAATGGAGATGAAGCAATCAAAGTTCAAGAGAAATTGTGTCTTTTGTAGGGTTGTCAATTGTCAGGATAAGGTACATCTATGACAAATATTATAACCATATCATATTTTTAAATTATATACCATAACCATAGTCATTACAAGTATAATTTTCAATGCCATAACTGTGATTGCTAACCACGAGTTTACCCGTATACCCATATTCATTACCACATGTGAAAGTAATTCAACAACATGAATGTTATCTTAGTAAATGCATAAATTTATGTTACGAATAACAAAAATATTCAATACTAACATCATTTAATATTAAGTCTAACATCATTCAACATTAACACCATTCAATATTAATATTAACAATATTCAACATTAACATCATTTAATTAGAGTTCGTTCTAGAATTCTGAATTCGTAAAATTTGAAAAGTGAAAATTCTACTTCTATTGTTAGTATATCCCAATATATTAATATTAAATAAGTATTATAAATATAATAACCATGAGTATGACTAAAATACCATAACCATAATCATTACGGGTAGAAAATTCATCATCATACTCGTACCACACTATAATGGTACGGTTAACTATATAAAAATGACGGTTATAACCATGGTTTGGAGTTTTCACCGTACCATTGTCGACCTTAGTCTTTTGTAGGAGCAACCAAGGGAAGAAGACCATCTACAGAGATTGGGTTGTTGAACTTGGAAAAGAACTAGTAATTCAATACTCTGTTTGACATTCAAAATCTCCACTTGATAGAAGCAACCCTGTGAAGTGGACCTCTTCTTCTGAAGTTATTCCATGAAGTTTTTCACTGTTATTTTTACTGTGCTTGGGTCTATTTTCTAATGTCAAATCTAGAAGAGCACTAGACATGCATATTGTCTGTTAGTTTCGTTTATATGTTGGTTGTGTGGTCTGATGGAACTCGGGCGCCGCCATTTCAAGCTCGGGGATACATGGGCGACGACTCTAAGCGATACGTGGTGATGCCTTCCTCAGTCCTAAACAGGATCATTAGAAGGGTCGCCGAAACTTCAAGAGCCTAAATAATATTGTAACTGTTTTTGTTAGTTGTCTGGATAAAATTAAATCCTTATTAGGGAATAAGACAAAATAAGGTCTACCAGGGTATCCATACACTTGAGGATCATGTTAACTCTATACTATAAATACTCATTCATTTAGACTTTACTAGGTAATGAACATTTGTTCTCATATACTTTACTCTCTAACTGACTTGAAGGGGAGATAACGGGTAAGAACCCATGCTTCCCTTCCCTTGAGGTCATCGGAGCGGTTATAGGATTCAGCAACGTGAGTAGATCCAACATGATCTTCAACAACTCTTTGCAATACTGTACTCGCATCCATACGTTTGCCGATAATGTCATGCTAACACTAAAACTTCATGCATTATTTAGGAACAATACGACATCTATCTCCTAATTAATCATGTCTTTTCAATTCTAAAAAAAAAATAGAAAATATGAAAGAAATATTAGATTGTTCTCCCCTCTTTCTTTATATTTTAAATTTGGAAAAATTGAATCCTTTTGTTATGTCGAATCTCCAAGGTTGCCAGAAACATTGATCTGGCGTATGAAGGTGCAAACATTGGTCTAATGGATGTATGATCTCCCAAGCAGTCTACAGTGGCGGTCAATATGCGGTCAGGTTAGAATCTTGTAAAAAAGTCAATTCTTCAATGAATTTATTCATCTCGACTCCAAACTATTTTCACACACCTCAATCGGTAGAGTCATTCCCAAGACACTAATGACTCTAAGAGGTATACAATCACCAGTTTCTCTAAGTACTGAATTTTTTAGATTTTAACTTGATTTTGAAGTAGATAATAAGAAAATGACGCAACAGACACAAACCTAGAGAGGGACGGGAGAGAGAACATTATCTTCATGCTCTGTCTATGTTCTGTTCTATGTTTGTAACTGTAACTCCTCACGATCTTATGGCTGCAACGTTTTGCATGATTTTCCATCACTCTCTCATTTTGTTCGGAATTTCCATTTCACTCCTCTCGCTATTTGAGAAATTGATAATAAGTTTTTCTTAATTTCTTGAACTATCAGTACTTTTTGAAGAGGTATTTTTAAGTTCCTTATGCGAGAAAACCAGTTCCAATATGTATTACATCAAGTGAAGTATTGTTTCCAACAGGCAGAGAAAGGAACCAGGTTCAAAAGATTACTTGGATCATCGGTTATATTATATGCGCAGTTTTCTTCTGTACAAGGAACCTATTCGTTTTTGTTGTTCATGAGATAAATCAAAGAAGAGCAGATTCAACATGGAGTTGAAGAACACAAATACAAATCTTATGTGTTGAACAAACTCTCATAAACTCTTATAAAACTATCATATAACTCTCATAAAAAACATACAAACATAGCCACCTATTTATACTAATACATAGCAGCACTTTGTTGACAACGTTTACAAGGTTGGTGCAGTATTTTCTACAGCAAATATCCAGCATTTTTTAGAGTAAATATGCAACATTTTCTACAGTAAAGGTTGGTCCAGCAATCTTGATTTCAATTCTAACACTCCTCCTAAATCAGGTTGCTGCAAACTCTTAATCTTTCTCTAAGAAACCCAAATCGTTTATCTTGAAAAACTTTATTAATTACATATGTCTCTCCTGTTTCATTCTTCTCAATCATGTCAAGTTCCTTCTTCATTGCAGCTAGCCATTTCTCATCAATCTTGACATCCTCATATCCTCCAGGTTCAAGGACTTCAGAGTGCTTCATACAGAGTGTATGCAGACTCTGCATGTTTCAGACTGTGAAACTCTCCCCAACTAGACCCTCACCTTCTTTATATCTTTTAGAGATGGCATTCTTTGTGGACCTGCAATGTTCGTGTGGATTAATTGCAGCTTATTTGATGCTCTCCATCCTATTTTGGGAAATGTTTGCTTTGCTTTCCATACTGACGTGCTTCGCAGCTTGGAATACAATCATCACGGGCAGGTCCTTCACCATCATCTTGGCTCTCATTTGCAGCAGCCCTTGATGATGATAATGTCTGAGCCTCTTGTGCTAACTTCTATGATGCCTTCTTTGATTGTGAGAGGATATTGCTTATCCTCCAATGGATTAAGTGTAAAACTCTTTCCCTTCATCTTGACCGTGAACAGTTCTTGGCCTGTTGGATCTTTTACCACACATACTCTGTTTTCGAAAATCACTTTAAAACCTTTCTCTATTAATTGGCCAATACTAAGCAGATTTCGATTAATAATTGACACGTAGAGAACATGAGTGATTAGTTTTGTTCCAGAACAGTTTGCGATAACTATGGTTCTTTTACCTTTGACTGCAATATACTCACCATTTCCAATTCTGACTTTGGAAAGAACTGACCTGTCAAGTTGTGTGAAAAGTCTCACATCACCAGTCATGTGACTAGTGTAGCCACTGTCAACCATCTACCCATCACTTGATGCTCCAGTTGTATAGCAAGAAGCCGCAAACAGATGCTCCTCGTCTTCTTTATGGACAGCAACTTGAGTTTCTCTTTTCTGTTGATCATACTTTTCAGGGTAAATTTTTTCGACATACCCCATATTCTGACATCTCCTGCATTTTATGTCTGGCATCTTCCATCATTTGTAGTGAGGATGGTTCTCCCTACCACAATGCATACAAGAAGGAAGGTTTCTTCCTTTGGGACCCCTTTCTGCTGCACTCGATTCACTGTCACCGTAGTTTTTCTAGTTTAAGTGCAGCTTGGCCTTCAAAGCACCTTCAATTACCCATTCTTCACGCATCAATCTTCTTTTCTCTTGATCAAAAAGAGAACTAAGGAGATCTGCGAATTTGAGAGTTGACAGGTGTAAACACCTGATTTTGGCTCGGGGTCAAAATACCGTACGCGAAAAATCGAGCCGAGAGAAATCGAAATTGAAAAACATATATATATATATATATATACATGAAAACTAAAAAAATAAAAAAAAATCCAACGTGGAACATCTCCATGTTTCCTCTTTTCTATCGTTTTATTTTTTAATTATTAAAAAATATATATTAATTAAATAAGTAGTAAATTGTTTTATAAAAGGGGGAGGATGGTGAGCTATGGTGAAGAAAATGAAAGGAGAATATATCAGAGAGAATAGAAGCGAAAAGAAAGAGTGAAAAAAAAACATAGAAAAAAAGAGTGAAAAATGTCGGTAATTATCGGTCTCGGCTTTTAGTACGGTATTTAAGCTCCGAACGATTTATGTATATATATATATTATGTATATGTAATTATATATATGTATATGTATATATATATATATTTGGTAAATAATATATATATATATATATAATGTATATGAGATACTATATGTATATGTGATACTATATATGTATATGTAAATAATATATATATATATATATATATATTTGGTAAATAATATATATATATATATTATTATGGTTGAACAGTTTTTTGTAACCGCCAGTCTTCTAAATTATTAGAATACCCTTTAATTTAATAAAATTATTCAACTATATTTTAAGTTACTTAATCTATTTTTGTCATTTCACGATTAAACCCCTAAATCTCTTCTAATATATTTCATTATTTTCTTTACCTCTCCCTCACTCTATCTGTATTCCTCCGTATTATGCGGTAACCCCTAGATCTCTTCTATACAGTTTTTTATTCAATTTATTCTCCACTATACAGTTTTTTATTCAATTTATTCTCCACTATACAGTTTTTTATTCAATTTATTCTCTTCTATACATTTTTTAATTATGCGGTAACTCATTTGTATTATTTTATTCTTTACTATACAATTATTTCTCCATATCTCTCCATTTATCCCACCATTCAGATTTTTTCGGCGTATCTCTCCATATCTCTCTATCTACCGTCCTCTATCAAAGATTTATACATGGATTTCTTCTATAAAGGTCCATCCCAAGTTCCCCTGCATCCACAAGTTCCATCCCAAGTTCCCCGGCGTCCCCAAGTCCCGACGTCCCGAAGTTCCAGCCCGGCATCCCCAAGTTCCCCGACTGTGATTATTGTCCCTATTAATCACGTCGAAAAAGGATGCCTCAAGTCTTTAGACCATAACTTCAAATAGGTGCTCTCTCTATACCTTTTAGTTTCACTGTTTTTCGGTGGTGAAATTCAATTTCAGTTTCATTGTATTTTATTGCTTTCTCATGGCGTATATTCACTATAATTTCTCATGAATTCTCCATTGTTATTGCTTTGTTCTCTGTTGTATAGTGACAGTATACAATATTTTTATTATAATATTACAAACCGTGATGAACTTTCTATTGAAATTGGGGATGCATAGGAAATGTCAAGTGTGTTAGAAAAAACGAAATATATGTTTGGTTAGTCTAAAAAAATATTGTTAGAAAATTTTACTCTTATTGTCAAAATGACATTTTCAGCATTTTATATGTGTTTTTTTGCTGCAAGCAGAAGTATCGGATTATTTAACTGTGAAATTCAATACTATTTAACTATCAAAATTAAAAATTGTTAATTTTTTCTTCTTTGCTAAATTGATACTTCTGCAGTCCCTCATTACAGAATTGCTTCTCACTGGCTAATGAGGGACTAATGAGGGACTAACTGGCTAACTTCAACTCTTTAGTCCCTCATTAGCCAGTTCTGCTATGATAGCCAGTTAGCCAAGTGGTTGAAGGTTAACAGTCAAAATAAGATGAAGGATAATGAGGGATTGGAGTGGAATGGGGTTTGATTTTCTCCTCTGCGGTGTGGCTTATTTGGAAAAATAGAAATTCATTCATTTTCAATAATAAATTTCTAGATAGAGATATTGTGAGTCTAACCACCTTGCAGGTTAAGGAGGTCTCATCCATACTGGAGAAGACTACCCCTACTCGGAGGGAGACGGAGATTGAAGTTCGGTGGAATGCGCCTGAGCTGGGGTGGACCAAACTAAACACAAATGGATCGGCGGTTGGCAACCCGGGCCCAGCGGGTTGTGCGGCGATCCTAAGAAACCATCTTGGGGGTTGGGTGAAGGGGTCTCAAAGAAGACTGGGGGTCACAAATAGCCTGGTTGCTGAGCTATGGGGCATTAGGGATGGCCTTGTGTTGGCAAAAAGGATGGGGATCCAGGACCTATATGTGGAGTCAGATGCAAAAGAGGTGATAGGTATGATTCTGGAAGATAGTACGGAGGATAGACCGGTAACTCCCATTTTACTGGATTGCAGGAGGCTGATGTTGGAGCTTAGGAGAGTGAAGCTAAGACACGTGTTTAGAGAAGGAAACGGAGCAGCAGACATTTTGGCGAAAGTAGCGGTCGTGATGGAGACAAATTTTGTTGAGTTAGATTACCCTCCGAGGAGTGTTGTATAAATTATTAGAACGGATACTATGGGTGTGGGAAAGACTAGACGTGTCACACTGAGTAGTTAGTTTGTATTTTGTTTCTCTAGATACCAAAAAAAAAAAAAATAGTAAAAACAGTGATGTCAATACTATTTTAATGTTTGAAACTTGCATTTTATCTCCACAGCATCTCAGTTATATGGTTTCTTGCTGCAAAACATGGAATTCAAAAAACATTTGAAATCTACGTTTTACTATCAAGCTAAAACCTTTTCCGATTTTAAGTTTCTTTTATTGTAATAAATTTATCCTGTGCTCCAGCCTGTTTTTGAACTTCAGTTTACAGAATTGCTTGATACTAAAGAGTGCATGCTTTTTAGTGTAATTTGCTTTCAGGATTACAAATATGCATATATATAATTGTTGAGTAGCACTAAAGAATGGAGACTACCTTTTATAGTACTGACAATTCTTCCACCTTTAAAGTTTGAGAATACGCTTCTCACAATGCCATTGCATTTATGCTTTCTTCAAGTCGATTACGATTGAGGTATGGTTAGTTGCTCAACCCATTCGTTATGCTTCTTTGTTGTAATTAGTTTCTTTATTTCATTCTTCCGCAGCTTCTGGAATTCACCCTTAATTTTATGTAATAGAGTATCCAGCAATGGACAAGTTTTCAGCTAATTTTGAATTATATTTGCTTCAATCTCTATTACAGATTTAGGTCATCACAATTCACTTTGATCTAGGAAATTCATAAGCTACAAATTGTAAGGGAGATTTTCTGTTTACAACATACGTGCAAAGGTTTGAGCTGCTCTATTTTTCACTTACATTTTTTATATTTTTTATATTGATGTAGATAGCTTTATAGTTTTTCTCATAAAAAAAATGTTTTGTTGGTACAAAAAAAAATAGTGTTCAAACTTCTTCTCTGTGTACAATCATAATTAACGTGGATCCACTGGATACTGGAGTGTACCCCACGTTAATTTTGCAATTTAATTAACTAACCTATTTAATTGGGCAAACTTTAAATTGTGGGGGCATTAATACAGTTTATAAATATGTATACATTTTTATAGTCTTTAACGTGGAAAGTTGCCCAGATTAATTGAAGCTCAGTACATGGTGGGTTTCTCTGTTCTTCCCTTTAAATCTCCTTATATTATGATATCTACGTCTGAAAGTCATTGCTTCAATCTTTACTGCATGTACCTTTCATATGATGTTGAGTTGTTCAACTGCCTTCCCTATATTGAACTACTACTCAAATGGATTTCTTTCTTTCTTGAAATTGTGCTGCATGTTCATTGATGTGCAGTGGAAACCTACTATTTGAAATTAAGTTGGCGTTATTTTAAATGTGATAATTTATATTTTTACTATATAACTGCAAATTGTCTTTGTCTTTAATCCCGACCATGATTGTTGGATCGAACGCATAGACAGTTGTTATCTTCATTAATCTCATCTGCGGTATATTTTCGTGTTTATTTGTTTAGAATTCGTTATTGATGAGTTTTTGTTCCTATTCATAAAAATGTTCTAACACTGGACTGTTATTAGATCTGCTTTTAGTACATTATTGTATTGTAAAAATATAGTATTTAGTTAATATTGTATAGTAAAAAACATCATATGTATACTGGATCTACTATAGTGAAGTAGTATAATATTGTATTGTAAAAATCTAGCATTTAGTTAATGTTACCAAATATTGTTTGACGCAAACAAATAGTGTTGCAACTCATAGTCAGTTGATTAATAAAATAAATTTAATATTATTTGCACTATAATTTTATTATTATTAAATGTTGAGTTGTAATAATTTAAAATGGAATAATAGTTAAATTGATAAATTGTTATTATTTACGTAAATATTATTATAAAAATTTATGTTACTATAATTTATATTTTAAACTCAATCATAGAGTTCAATTATTGACTCCTAAACATTAGTTAAATATCCAAAATATTTAACTATTCGTATGAATAATAGTTAGATTGATAAGCTATTCCTTAATAATGAAAATACAATTCAAAATAATGTTATTTTTAGGTAAAATTGACACACACTTAATATTAATTACTGGATTGTTGTCACACTAAATTAATGTTACTGGAAATTCATCATTCATAATGTAATCCTTAAAAATCAACAATTTTGGTCCTTTTTAGGAATTGATAAACTTCTACTATATAAATTAAATTAACTTAACTTATGCCAACTCAAGGTATAATAACGACATAAATTCATTAATCTATAATCATAATTTTGTACATAATAAAATTAAAGTGATTCACACCATTTCGTATCTACATCTACATTTATATATCTATATTATTAAGGCTCAACATACATCTATATTATTCATCTGTGTTACACCTTCCTAATTAAATATTATTTTTTATACTTTATATAAGTATACCTTTGGTCGTACAATATGCATCCTTCACCATCACAGAGACGTCCTCGATGTACGTATAATGTTACATTAACATATATACACATACAAATTTATATATACTTTTGTCTTCATTATAATTCATACAATAATGTTTTCTTAAACAATATTATTAGAATCATTTCGGTTAACTGCTATTCTAAGACTTGCTCGCATGCTGGTACCAATACAAGATAATTCAGGAGCTGGTTCTTCTACAAGTCACCCGGTGGGTAATTCGATGGACGTTGGTGTACATCGTTCAAACAACCTTCAAGGTATATTAAGTCTTTATCCCATATAAAACAAATTGTAGCAAATAAAATTAAACATATTTTATATGTTATTATTAGAATCATTTCGGTTAACTGTTATTCGAAGACTTGCCCGCATGCCGGTACAGTACAAGATAATTCAGGAGTTGGTTCTTCTACAAGCCACCCGGTGGGTAATTCGATGGACGTTGTTGTACATCGTTCAAGCAAATTTCAAGGTATATTAAGTCTTTATCCCATATAAAAAAATTGTAGCAAACAAAATTAAACATATTTTATATGTTATATATGAGTATCAAGAAAACGTAGTTCACTTATCATGACTGTAACAACACATACACTTGTTACTGTCACAAAACATTATATAAATTATTATTAAAATTGTAGGGTAGCCAATTAATTTAAATTAAACTATTGACAACTTTATTAATGTAAACCATTATGTGCGCGTTATAGTAGATAAATACATTCACTTTTTCTTTAGTGTTACCTGCAACAACAGGAAGAAGAGGATATCATTGTATTGCTCGAGATTTTCACGAGGGTGTGGATTCTCTAAGATACGTTCTTAGGGATCCTACATTCTGTAACAAATGTTCATCCAAGCGTTTCCACCACGAGAATGATAGTATATGTTGCATGAATGGTCGGATTGCTCTACCGGTCCACTCTCCTCCACCAGCCATGTTAGAATTATTTGAAGATCCAACTGTTGATGAAAATCACTTTAGGCACAATATTCATGCTTATAATCATGTCTTCTCTTTTACATCAATGGGCGTGAATGTGGATGAAAGCTTGGTAGCAGGTAGTCGAGGGATATATACAATTCGAGCTCAGGGATCAATATATCATCAAATTGGTTCTCTTCTACCATCTGAAGACGAACGGCCGAGATATCTGCAAACATATATATACGATACAGAGCATGAGTTAGAGAACTGATTAACTGAAAATAATACCTTAAATGTATCAGTATTGGAGAAAATAACTGCAATACTCAATGACGTGAATCCATTCGTGCATCAATTTTGACAATTATCTACAAGGTCAGATAAACATCAGTGTCATTTAATTATAAGAGAACAACCACGTCATATGCATCAATACGCAGTTACCACTGCTCCACAAGTAGCTGCAATTATAGTTGGAGGAGATGATATGACTGAGATTCGCAGATGTGATTTTATTGTTCAAAGACAATCTGGTGATCTAATAAATGTACAAGATACGAGCGGCTATTATGATCCCCTTCAATATCCAATACTACTTACTCACGGACTTTATGGTTGGACGTTTGATGAAGAACGCAGATCAACACGTACTGTAACATGTCATGACTATTATGCTTTTATGCTACAGGTATAGTCTTTCTTCATTCTCTTTTAATTACATTTATTACCTAAATAATAAGTTATTTATTATCATTTTGCTGCTGTAATTTAATACGTCAGTTTGTTCTTACAGATTAGAGAACATATTTCAAAATCTCTATTTCTCTGTGGTGGACGACTTATGCAACAATATGTGGTCGGTCAGTATGTTAAAATTGAATCACATAAACTTCATTGGGTTCGTAATAATCGAAACACTATCAGAGTTGATGCTTACCAAGGCCTTCAAGACTCTTTTACTGCAGGAAATCATGACACAGGTGACTACTTAAATTTATGTTTCTTAATGTATATAGTGAATGATACACTAACAGTACATTACTGCATGTACAATGGCTGATGCAATAAAGGCACGGTTGGACAGAGGACAATACTACCATCATCCTTTGTTGGATCCAACCGTGATATGTTTGAAAGATATTCAGATGCAATGGCTTTGGTACGTGCTTTTGGAAAACCAGATATCTTCATCACAATGACATACAATCCTTCGTGGGAAGAAATTACTAATGAACTACTACAATTTCAGGTAACCATTTTCATTCACTATATTCAATAGCTCATCATTATCATGGCATCCTATTTTTTGAGTTCTTTAAAATAGTATTGTTTCATCAATTACTAGGTTCCACATGATCGTCCTAATTTACCATCTCGCATTTTTCATGCTCGATTTGAGAAGTTTAAAACCGATATACTTAATCGAGAAGTTTTGGGAAAACTGATCGCATACACCTACGTTATTGGGTTCCAGAAAAGAGGACTCTCACATGCACACATGTTAATAATCCTTAATGATGATGCGAAACCCACTACGCCATATGACTATGATGCTTTGGTCCGTGCTGAAATTCCTGATCAACATCAAGAGCCCTTACTACGTGCTAAAGTACTAAAGCATATGATCCATGGCCCATGTGATCATTCACGAACGGCACCGTGCCAAATAAAATGGAGAATGTAAGAAAGGTTTTCCAAAAGCTTTTTTGGAGTTCACTATGGAAGGGAGTGATTCTTATCCACTATATCAACGACGTAATCAAGGATGCATATTACAACCACACCATCCAGCGGTAAATGTGGATAATAGATGGGTTGTTCCGTATTATTCATGGTTACTTTTAAAGTACGACTGTCACATCAATATGGAGATTTGTGCAAGCATCAAGAGTGTAAAGTATTTATATAAATACATTCACAAAGGTATTGATCGAGTTGCGGTGCAAGTGAGGGTATCTTCTCTGGATGATGAAATACAGCAGTACATCGATGCGCGTTGAGTTTGTGCACCAGAAGCAGTTTGGAGAATTCTTACACTCCCTATGACCAGAATGTATCCGAGTGTGTATCGTTTACAAATTCATTTGCCAAACATGCATCAGGTGCGCTTTTGAGATAACCAACCAATTGCCCAAGTATTAGCGGATTCTCAAAACGTGAAGACAGTGCTTACAGAATTTTTTACCTGCAACACGATCGATGTTGAAGCAAGACACTATCTATATCGAGAATTTCCTGAACATTATGTTTGGTATAAAACAAGTCTTGCTTGGGTAAGAAGAAGGAATCGACTTAAAGTCATTGGAAGAATTTACATTGTGACCCCTAGTGATAAGGAAAAGTTTTATCTAAGACTACTACTTAATCATGTCAAAGGACCGACATCTTTTGAAAATCTACGAACGCATGACGATGTCACGTATTATGCATTTCAAAAGGTTGCTGAGAGTAGGGGTTACTAGAGCAGGACAATAGTATTCGATTGTGCTTGCAGGAGGCATCAACATTCCGTACACCGAGCGTTCTTAGGAGACTTTTTGTCACTATTTTAGTCTTTAATGAACCAACCGGCGTGCGTGACCTGTGGAATGAATTTTATTAACCCATGGTTGAAGATTATCATCCTTCTAATGCATATGCAACACAAATATAGAGTCGAGTGTTGCGCGACCTTAATGTACAACTTCAACAACATGGAAAGACACTTCGTGATTTTGACTTACCTTCCATTGTCTATAATTTTTACATCGAAAGTTCTAATCCGCGTATTATACAAGATGAGTTGTTAATTCATGTACCACAAGGTGATTTAGATTTAGTTCAAAGGCTAAACCCAGACCAAAAGAATGCATTTGATACAATTATGTCAACTATTGATCGTAGAGAAAGTGGTGTGTATTTTGTTGACGGGCCCAGTGGTACTGGAAAGACGTACTTATACCGGTTGCAGATGAGTCGATTGCTCGATATAAAGCCAGGTTAGTTGCTAAACGTTTCTCTCAAAAACCAGGTTTTGATTTTCAAGAAACATTTAGTCCAGTAGTTAAATCTGCAACTGTTTGGATTGTTCTATCCTTGTCTTTGTCTCATAAGTGGTCTTTGTGTCAGATTGATATAAATAATGCATTTCTTCATGGTGATTTAACAGAGGAAGTGTACATGATTCAGCCCCCTGGGTTTGAACAAGTTGCTGATGCTCAAACTCCTCTTGTTTGCAAGGTAAAAAAAGCTTTATATGGTTTAAGACAAGCACCCCGTGGGTGTTTTGATAAGCTTAAGTGTGTTTTGATTAATCATCTTCATTTTGTTGCTTATGTGGCAGATAGTTGTATGTTTATTAAGAGCACACAACAAGGTTCGGTATTTCTTCTGGTTTATGTTAACGATATTGTCGTGACTGGTCCCTCATCATCTGCAATTTCTGAGGTAATTTCTTTGATCAATCAAGAGTTTAAACTCAAAGATCTAGGTAGTCTTAGTCATTTTCTTGAGATGGAAGTCACAGCTACATCTGATTTTTTATTGTTAAACCAGAAGAAGTATATTCATGATTTGATTCTCAAACTAGGACTTGATGAATCTGTGGTCTTTCCTACACCTATGACAGGAACTTGTTTGTCCATGACTGGTATAATCACTTGTGATGAACCTTTTGATGATATTACCTTGTTTAGGAGTACCATTGGTGCTTTACAACATATTTGTGTCACGCATCCAGATATAAATTTTGCAGTAAATAAGCTCAGCCAGTACATGCAAAATCCTTCGGTCACTCATTGAAGAGTTGTCATTCATATTGTGTGATACTTAAAGGGAAATCTTGAGCATGGATTGTTGTTTAGTACTACTTCATATCCTATCAAGGAAATTTCTTTAACATCGTATTGTGATGCAGATTGGGGGGGTGACGTAGCTAATAGAAAACCGATATCAGGATATTATCTTTTGTTAAATGGGAACCCCATTATGTAGAGTTTAAAGAAACAATCTGTGGTGGCCAGGTCGAGTGCTGAGGCTGAATTTCGAGCTATAGCTATTGTAGTCTATGAGATCATCTGGGTGCAGTCTCTTATCAAAGAGATGGGCTTACAACTGTCTTCAATTCCCACGGTTTGGACATATAGCACTAGTGCAGCTGCTATTACAGGAAATCCAATTCAACATTCGAAAATGGAACATGTAGAAATTGATTTGTTTTTTGTTAGAGAGAAAGTTAAGTCTGGACAGGTGTTAGTTAGTTTTGTTCCATCAAGTGAGCAAATAGCTGACATTCTTACTAAGCCATTAACTGAAAAATCTTTTGTTCCGTGCAGGAAGAAGATTGATGTGTGTTCTATTAAGGATATGAATGAGTCTCGATTTGTTACAGAGAATAATATCTCTTCTGGTACTGAGTAAGTGTATATTCTAATGATGAGTTTCATTTCATATGCTGAGTTAGTTGAACTGTTTTTCGCTATCTAGTATTATTTCTAGATACGTTGGTTGATTCAGCTTTTCTGGGTACTCTGTTATTTGTTTGTCATTCTGTGTCAATCTTTGTAAACTGAATGGATATTGCTTATTCGTGAAAGCGTGCATATTTTGATTCATGTTATACATATCAGGTTTTACATATATGTTGGTATGTTAAGTCTGTTATCATGCTCATATATTCTTAGCTTGTTTTCATTCTATGAGGTCGTCTACTGTAAGTGTGAGTTCTTATCTGGTCTTAAGCTATATTCAGAGAGTGTTGCTCTTGGATATATCTTAAAATCGATCAGTTCATCTCAATTGAAAAAAAAAAAGAATACTATAATGAGATTATTGGCATAAGGCAAGGCTTGATTCCGGAAATAGAGTCATTTCAAAGAAAATGTTGAAGATACTTTGGAATGTCTCTTGAGGAAGAAAAGATAAGGGCAGAAACCCATCAGTCATGCTGGTAAGATAAGGGCAAAAACCCTTCTGTCAATAAAAAAAAATTCAAAATCAAACAATCAAAGATTAATTGAATAAGAAGAGAATGACTGAAAGAACAGAGACATCTCAGCAACTCTCATCTGTATATGTGTATAATTCTGTGGTAAGTCTCTGCATATGGTAGTTCGATCTTCAGAAAAATAAATTCATGTCTAATGTAATATGTGTAGTATGCTGATGGAATTCATTCTGGATATATGCGGAGTTTGATCTGTGTGGATATGAATTAGAACGTGCTAGTATTAAGCAATAAGCAGTTGAAAGTCAGTGGAATAAGGTTGATATGGTTGTGCATACAGATGACAGGTATTTTCATGGAGTGTAGAATTTGATCATCACTTCTGAAAATTTATTAAGATAGCTGATTCTGTTCTTCTATTAGTATGTGAAATTCTCATCATTAGGATCAGACAGAAATATGGAAAGTTGAAGAAGAAGAATTCGATTGACTGAGATCAAGAAGCTTGAAGGAACAAGACAAGGAAGTTAGATCTTCAATAGGGAATGTTAGGGTATATGTATAATTACATAAAGTTTAGGGTAAAAAGTTTAATTCTGTCGAGGGCTAGATTGCAATTTTCTAATTCTTATGTTCTATAAATAGAGATACTTGTACCGAACTTAACCACTTTGAATGAAGATCAGATTTTATTTCTTCAATTGTAAGCAAGCTTTCATTTTTCTCTTTAATTTGAGATTCCTCACACTACCATCATCCTTTGTTGGATCCAACCGTGATATGTTTGAAAGATATTCAGATGCAATCGCTTTGGTACATGCTTTTGGAAAACCAGATATCTTCATCACAATGACATGCAATCCTTCGTGGGAAGAAATTACTAATGAACTACTAGAATTTCAGGTAACCATTTTCATTCACTATATTCAATATCACATCATTGTCATGGCGTCCTATTTTTTGAGTTCTTTAAAATAGTCTTGTTGCATCAATTACTAGGTTTCACATGATCGTCCTAATTTACTATCTCGCATTTTTCATGCTCGATTTGAGAAGTTTAAAACCGATGTACTTAATCGAGAAGTTTTGGGAAAAGTGATCGCATACACCTACGTTATTGAGTTCCAGAAAAGAGGACTCCCACATGCACACATGTTAATAATCCTTCATGATGATGCGAAACCCTCTACTCCAGATGACTATGATGCTTTGGTCCGTGCTGAAATTCCTGATAAACATCAAGAACCCTTACTACATGCTAAAGTACTAAAGCATATGATCCATGGCCCATGTAATCATTCATGAACGGCACCGTGCAAAAAAAATGGAGACTGTAAGAAAGGTTTTCCAAAATCTTTTTTGGAGTTCACTATGGAAGGGAGTGATTCTTATCCACTATATCGACGACGTAATCAAGGATGCATATCACATCCACACCGTCCATCGGTAAATGTGGATAATAGATGGGTTGTTCCGTATAATTCATGGTTACTTTTAAAGTACGACTGTCACATCAATATGATTATTTGTGCAAGCATCAAGATTGTAAAGTATTTATATAAATACATTCACAAAGGTATTGATCGAGTTGTGGTGCAAGTGATGGTATCCTCTCTGGATGATGAAATACAGCAGTACATCGATGCGCGTTGGGTTTGTGCACCAGAAGCAGTTTGGAGAATTCTTACACTCCCTATGACCAAAATGTATCCGAGTGTGTATCGTTTACAAATTCATTTTCCAAACATGCATCAGGTGCGCTCAAAGTGATTTTTCCTTCCATTCATAGCTCACGTTTTATCCTGAATAACCTTCTTAATTGCATTTGTCTCTCCTTTTTCATTCTTTTCAATCATGACAAGCTCCTCCTTCATTGCAGCTAGCCATTTCCTATCAATCTTGGCTTCCTCATGTCCTTCAGGTTCAAGGACTGCAAGATTGCATCTTTGATAAATCTCAACAAGAGATCTTAACCCCCTAACAAATTGATCATCTGTCAGTTCATCATCATCAAGGCAGACGCTTTCGCCTTCAACTGTAAGATAAACAAAAGAACAAGACTGGAAGGGTGTGTCCTTGATCTGATCCCTCGACCGCTCCAACTCCGAGCGAAGCGTATCCACGGTCACATTTGCAATCTCAAGTTGACATTTGGTGTTCCTTATGACTTCCTTTGCCTGAGCTTCAGATTCTCTACAGTCAGCAAGTTAATTCCTTAGGGTTTCCACCAAGTTTAGGGTTTCAGAGAGCTCCATATACGGAGTGTATGGACATCGTGATGTGCAGACTCTGTGATGCCTTCTTTGATTGTGAAAGCAGATTGCTCCTCCTCCAATGGATTGAGTGCAAAACTCTTTCCCTTCATTTTGATCCTAAAGAGCTCCTTACCACTAGAATCTATAATAATGCACTTTTTATCTTCAAACAACAGCTTGAAATTCTTTTCTAGCAATTGACCAACACTAAGCAAGTTTTAATCAATTTCAGGCACATATAGCACTTCATCAATCAGCTTCGTACCTGAATTGCTATCTATAACTACTGTCCCTTTTCCTTTAACATATATGAACTTTCCATTTCCAATTTTCACTTTGGAAAGAACTGACCTGTCAAGTTGGTTGAAGAGTCTCATATCACCAATCATGTGATTAGTGCATCCACTATCGATCAGCCACCCATCACTCGATGCTCCTGTTTTAAAGCAAGAAGCCACAACACAGATGCTCCTCCTCTTCTTCATGGACAGCAGCTTGAGTTTCTCTATTCGACTGATTGTATTTTTCAGGGCAAATCTTTTCTACATGCCCCATCTTCTGACACCTTCTGCATTTTATGTCTGGCCTCTTCCAACATTTGTAGTGAGGATGGTTCTCCTTACCACAATGCTTACAAGGAAGAAGAGTTCCTCCATTTTGGCCCATTACTGCCGCACTTGACTCGTCATCACTAGAATTAGGCTTGCCTTTCCATTTCTTCTCCTTACTCTTCTGGTTTAACTGCAGTTTGGCCTTCAAAGCACCTTCAATTGCCCCTTCTTCACGCATCAATCGTCTTTGCTCTTGAGCTTGAAGAGCACTAAGGAGCTCTGCCAATTTGAGATTTGATAGGTCCTTGGTGTTCACCAATGAGGCAATGGTTGCTTCAAATCTCTCAGGAAGAGAGACTAATATCTTCTCCACAATTCTGCTATCCTTCATCTCCTTACCAAGTATTCTAACCTGGTTTGCAAGTCGCACCAATCTATCTGAGTATTCTTGGATGGTCTCAGATTCCTTCATTTACTCCTTTTCGAATTCCCTTATCAAGTTCAGAGATTTCATGCCCCTTATCCTCTCTTCTCCTTTGTATTCTTCTTCGAGGAAGTCCCAAATTTCATTGGCTGACTTTATGGACATGGTTCGACTGAAAATTGCAGGTGAGACAGCCGAATAAAGGCATGACTTGGCTCGTGCCTTTCTCATTTTCTTATCCCTTTGAACCTTGATTTGAGCAAGTATGGGGTTGGGTGGAAGAGCTGGAATTTCATAATCTTCTTCAACAGCCTCCCACAGACCAGTGCCCTCCATGTAAGCTTCCATTTTGACAGCCCAAGCTTGGTAGTTTGAGCCATTGAATTTTGGTGGAGCAACACCTGAGAAGGATTCTTCCATTTGATGAGAGCTTAGAGTGTTTATGGGTGGATGATCTCAAGAAATCGACAATCACACAACCTCACAAATCCCTCAAGAAATTAAGCTATGGGTGAATGATCTCAAGAAATCGACAATCACTCAACCTCACAGATCCCTCAATAAGTTAAGCTCTGATACCACTGTTGTTTATCAAGAAGGATAATTTGAAGAACAGCAGAAAACATAAACAAAATACGGAGAACTTGGATTTATTTTATTTGATCTGCAATTGGGAATTTATACAAGAGTTACTGCCAATTTTTAGTTAATTAATCCACTAACTCCACTACTTCCACTACTTCACTATTCTTAGCTAATTATTCTACTACTTCCACTACTTCACTATTTTACCTAATTATTCCACTACTTCACTACTTCCACTATCTTTAGCTAATTATTTCACTAATATGAAAAACCTGAATTTAACTAACACTATATTTGGGGAGGACTTCAACGTGAACCAACAGGAAGAATTGATTCAATTAGTAAGGGAGTCCATTGACCTTACTGGGGCGTTTAATTTGGCAGAGATTTATCCATCCATAAAAGTCTTACGACATCTTCATAGTTTTAACAGAAAGATGAAACTACTGAGTGAGAAGATGAATAAGATGCTTGATGGCATACTAACTTATCACAAAAGCAAAACGGATAGTTCATCGACATTGCAGGATCTAATGGATGTGTTCTTGAGGATTCAGGAGTCGAATGAGATGGGAATATCAGTGACCACAGACAACATCAAAGGAGTCATTACGGTACGTAACTTTTCATATAAATATTTACTTTAGGGTTAATTAATTTCTCTTTTTAAAATGATGCATGGATTGCGTTTTTTTTATTCTTCTTTGATAGGACCTTTTTGGTGTCGGGACAGAAACAGCAACGGTAACAGTAGAATGGGCAATGTCAGAGATACTGAAGCACCCTACCGTGATGAACAAGCCACAGACTGAGGTGAGAGAGGCCTTGAATCTGAGGGGCAAGAAACACATCGAAGAATCAGATCTTGAAGGGCTTAAGTACTTGAAACTAGTGATTAAGGAGACTCTTAGGTTTCATTATCTACCTGGACCTTTTTTCCCTAGAGAAGCAAGAGAAGATTGCAAGGTCAATGGCTATGATGTGCCTACCAATACCAAAATCTTGGCTAACCTTTGGAACATAGGTAGGGATCCAAGGTATTGGCCGAACCCAGATAAGTTCGAGCCAGAAAGGTTTGTAGACTCTTCGGTTGATTTCAATGGCAGCCATTTCCATCTTCTTCCATTTGGGGCAGGAAAGAGGATGTGCCCATGAATAGTATTTGCAAATGCAAGTATGGAGATTATGTTGGCTTCTCTACTGTATCACTTTGATTGGAAGCTCCCCAACAGAAAGAAGCTTGAAGAACTGGACATGGAGGAGGGTCCGGGTGCGCATATTAAGAGGAAGAATAGTGTGTGTGTCATTGCTACCAAAATGCATTAAGTCTCATGAAAACTTCCTTGAGAGTATAACTTAGAATGCTATAGCACTTTGTCTCTTAATCTCTGTCTAATGATCAAGTTAGTGATTATGTATATCTCATAAGTTTTTTATTTCAGTTGATATCTCTGCTATCCCCAACTTCTTCTATTTGAAATACTCTTAAACACACGTGTTTGAACTTACGAGTGAATGTATTTGGTAGATTCTTAAACATACTTCAAGACCCTCCATGTAACACATATTTGCAAACATCGGTTTACATAATTTCTTCACTTGAAATGAGTCATGCGTGTGTTAGTCCGGAAATTTGACATCGGTTTATTTTAACTTTTCATCTGACACGTCAGCACCACGTCACTATGTCGTTAGTCAAGCTTGACGATCAACAGTAATTTGGACTAAAAACCAACATATGGTACCAATAGAACCATTAACCCACATTTTTATTGTCTTTAAGGAAGATTACATAGTATTCAATACATATATATCTAGAAGTTCAAACTAGGTTAAATACCAATATCATGACTAATCATCACATATATATCTGCAGCAGTAACACTTTTATTCAGCTGAGCTTGTGAAAAAGACCAGACCATTCCATGGAGTTACGTTCCTGCCATCATTAGTGAGTAAAATTATGCTAAGAATCTTGATTAAAGTAGCTTAATCTAGTCAGGTATATGTACCTCTTCTTCTACGGCCTCTGTCGAAGTCTTCTTCTTCTCTGGTCTCTAAGTTGAGAAATTATCACAAACCAGTTCTGTCTCACTTTGATTTTATGGTGTCCAATCAGTGCAGTTACGATGAATGCACTTAGATAACCGACTACAACAGCTTTCCACTCTATATAAACTGGCATTTCTGACTCTTGTTCATCCTCTCCTGGTGGTGGTGGTGGTGGCTCAAGATTATTCCCACAATCCTTTGAGAGTGGATCACCACAGAGTCCTTCATTCCTTTCATATGAATCGGCACCAAATGTATTGAATTGATTCCCTTGGGGTATAGACCCAGACAGATTGTTGTCAGACACATTGAAGTATGCAAGGAAAGTTAATAGCACCAACTGCTGTGGGATACCTCCAGAAAGAGAGTTTTTAGATAGGTCTAGAGCTTGCAACTCTGTCAAACTTCCCAAGTATGGTGGAATTGTACCAACCAAATGGTTGTTGGAGAGGTTGAGCAACTGAAGTCCCCTTAAATCTGCAATAGAAGTCGGGATCTGTCCACTGAAATCGTTGCTCGAAAGATCAATTACTTGGAATAAATCAAAGATCTTTAGATACTCCAACTTGCTGCCTTTCTTCATTAATGTCATGGTGTAGTAATAGAAGTAGGTTGTCGAATTGACAAATTCAGTTGTGCCCAAGTATCCATGAGGAGTTCTTGTAGAATTCCAAAACTGGAACAATTTGGATGGCAAGTGACCCTCAAAGAAGTTGTGAGAGAGATCAAGGATTTGCAGTAGAGGGAACTCAACTCCTACTTCTCCATCTTGGATAACTCCATGCAGTTTGTTGGACCGTAATATGAGCACAGTTAATGCATCAAGCGAGCCTAGCCATGAAGGGAACGAATCACTCAGCATGTTATTCCCCAAGTTTAGAAACTCTAACATGAAGCAACTCGACAAAGACCTCGGCAGTGGCCCAACTAGTTGATTGTTGCTTAGATCTATCATCCTCAACCCTTCACAGCTTCCTTCCATTTCAGGGATCTTCCCAACGAAATTGTTGTCATGCAGACTTAAAATATGTAGATTGGAAGTCAAGTTGGCAATACATTGGGGAAGGTCTCCGGTGAAGCTGTTATTGGACAAATCAATAAAATTGGGCTGACTAAGATTGCATATCAGTGGGGCTATTTCTCCTGAGAAATGATTGTTCGAAACATCGTAGCTGGTGATGTATTCCGAAGGAAGGGGAATTGATCCGTGCAACGCGTTGAAACTAAGGTCTAGTGTTTCAAGGTTTCCCCACTTGAAAGGGACAGGGTTTTGTGGGAAACTTGTTAAGAAATTACGTGAAAGATTCAGGAAGAAGAGATATCCCAAACTCATATTGAAAAACCATGTGGGTACTACACCATGGAGTTCATTGTCTGATAGATCTAAAAACTGCAGGTTTTCCTGATTTTGTAGGACCAGTTTCGGAAATTCGTGTAATTTACAAGAACCTAATCCTAGTCTCTGTAGGTAGATAGAGTGGTTCGACATGGCACTGGATTTGGTAATCACTGAAAAGTTGTTGGATGATATACTTAGAGCATATAAAAGCTTAAGACCCAAAAACATGTCTAGTTGCACTGTCCCTTGAAGCTTATTGTCAGACAAATCAAGCCAAGTTAAGTTGGTGAGCTTTGAAATCTGGGATGGAACCTCACCAGTTAACTGGTTGGACTGTAAATCCAAGTACTCAAGGTTGATTAGATCCCCAAAGGAAGATCGAATCGGACCAATTAACTGATTCTAACCTAAGTACAAGTTCCTAAGGTTGATGAGATTCCTAAAGGAAGATGGTATCTGACCAGTTAACTGATTTGCGGAAAGATCCAATCCAACAAGTTTAGTGAGATATCCGAAAGAAGATGGAAGTGGACCGTTGATTTTACTTGCAGGAAGATTCAGGTAAGTGAGCTTGGTCAAATTAACAATGGAGGAAGGGATGAAGCCCCCTAATTGGGAAGAAGACACACTTAACTCAATCAAATATGTAAGGTTTCCAAGTGAATTTGGTAACCCACCAGAAATACTTACACCTTTGAGTAATAGGTGTTCGAGCAGGCTACCAGGTTGAAATTCTGGGAAATAACCAGAGAGGTCTAGGTTGCCTGACACATCAAAAACTTGCAGCTTTGGTAAGTTGAAAATGGAAGATGGAAGTTCCCCAGTTAAACTGCAATACGATATGTCAAGAACCTTCAAAGAGGTCAAATTTGTAACCACGTGGGGAAGTGGGGAAGATATGTTTACACCAGAGAGATGAAGTTCTTCCAATTTGGTTAAACTTCGAGTGAGACTTTCAAGATTAGGGACCTGTGTAATCTTTAAATCATAATTCAGTGATAGATCAAGATAAGTCAGGTTTGTCAGATTTAAGAGTTGGGATGGGATTGGGCCTGCAAACCCACAAAAAGAGAGGTTTAAACTTGTGAGTCTTGAAAAGTTACCTATTGCAGAAGGTATCTCGGAGTAGTTGAAATCAATGTAAGCAAGATTCAGTTTTTGGAGGTGAAGGAGTCGGAAGACACTGCTAGTTGAGTTGATGGATCCAGATCGGAGGACACTGCTATTTATGTTGATGGATCCAGAAAGACAACCAGGGCTGAGGTCAAGGCCAATGATGTGGCCATCTCGAATGTCACATTCAATGCCATACCAAGTGCAGCAGTTGTCCTTTATCTTCCACTGCTCCAGCTTCCTCTCTACAGATTTGAAGCCGTTAACCATGCAAACTTGACTTATATCTAAACTGCTCCTGAATTCCAACAGGGCAGCAGCCTCATCCTCATGGAAGTGGGGTAGCTGGATTTCATGAGGTGAATGTTGAACAACTGCAAATTCGAAACCAATAGCTACAAGATTGTGTTGGAGATATAAAAATGATGATTGGAAAAATATTAGAAAGTGAAATTTGGACATGATGATGATCAAGTAGGGGACTTGGTTGAGATGTCTATGGTTTGAGAAAGTGAAGCAAAGACTTGCTTGATTTATATAGACATCAATGAAAACACTTGACTTCGAGATAAGATACTTTATATGTTTCTATGTATTTTCTATCAAATTAGCTTTAACAAGTCATGCAAATACTGTCAACAATGGACAACTCAAATATGTCAATAATGGACAACTCCAATGTGTCAACAAAGGACAACTCAAATATGTCAATAATGGACAACTCCAATGTGTCAACAAAGGACAACTCCATAGTCAAATATGGACAACATCTATATTCAACATTTATGTTATGTACTTTGACAATTTAGGTTTCCTTTGATTATAAATATGTATAATGTTGATTAGAGAAGAACAACAACTCAATACAATGTAATCATTTCAGTTCTTTGGTTATGTTATTGTTGTTTAATGCAATCCTTTCATATACTACAAAATTATTGTTGTTATAAATAGAGTTTGTTTGACAAATACTACAAAAACTCTTGACTTGGATTATGACGTCCATCTATCTTTGAGAGAGGGAATTTAATATAAAGACCATTCATCTAGTTTTACATCATACACAACTCATTTTGTCTTGATTCCTGAAATTATTGAGCTAGACTTAGTCAACAGAGAAATGATAGTCTTTCTAAATTATTTTGGACCGATAAACTTTGGAGTAATGTGCCCATTTTTCAAAAGAAGAGACCCACCTCAATTTGGAAGTCTTTCCTCAAAGATACTAATTTATTATTTGCTGCCGTGTTTGACGAGTTAACATATGACAGTTGTTCAAGTTTAGGGAGTTACATGGTGAGCATAGAGCCAATCTATGATGTAAAGAGAATGGCAACTTGTCGAACAACAAGAACCGTGTGGTAATGGAAGAGACCAAACTTGTACAAAAATCATCATAAGAATATTTCATTGTCAACAAATCCTAGAATCTGTGTAAAACAAATTAAGCTAAATCCAGTCAGTAACTCCTCAACTCTCCCTAAGAAGCATGAATTGTGTCTCAATCTCTTGCAATCCATTCACTTTGTAACTTGGAGCAGATACTCCTCTATATCTCTTATCTGGAACCAACCAAATCATTCCTCGGTTATTTGTGTTCTTCAAACATCTGCAAGAGGATAAGTGTGTTCAAACCCAGGAACTATGTCTCTACTACCACTATCAACACATTCACAGATCTTCATAGCCATCTCATATGAGATCCTTACACTTAATATGAGCCGCACTAGGAGATAATAATTAGAAAGGAATTGAATGAACCTAGTAAAAACATTCTTAGCTAGACATTAATCTTGTTTCCAGGACATAGTTAGGTACCAAGTATAGCAACATCATATGCCCAAAAAATCAAAGCTACCTACTTTACTTTATCTGTTAGTAGCAAGTTGTCTTTTCCAGCATTGTTTTACCATTTTTAGGAAAAAACAGTTTATGCTACAAGGGAAAGCATATGAAGTGGTAATTAGTTGCTCCATTTTCTGCATTTTAATGTAAAATTTTGCAATAGACACATTATTTATGAAAAATCTACAAAGTTATTATCACTATTATACTTTACTTACTTGCACAATGATACCGCGTAATTGGAATTTCCTGAAGTTCTCGCCGGATGCACAAATATTCACCTAGTAAAGCCATTACTGCCAATCCAGTCCCATTCACAATCCACCATGTTATTGAGGAAGGCCAACCTCCATAAAGGATACACAAGACAAGATGGATAATGAAAAGGGTTGCTGAAAAATCAAGGCACCTTTTTGCCCTTTCGATCAAGTAAAGCATGTAGAAAGCTCTGCATAAGAAAAGGACACAATTCAACAGAAAATAATTGTATCTGATATTTTTTTCTTTAGTTATACCTCAAAGAGTAAACTGAAGTACTTCGATCCTCTTAAATTGGTGCAGAATGGACATAATTTATTTCACCGTAAGAATTTAATAATGGGTAGTAATCTATGGAAGAAGTTCTCGCATATCTCCTTTGTTTTTTGAGTACGTAGCTTATTCTTTGAAGTTTTGAATGAGGTGGCAGAATCTCATCCACAGAGCAAGCTTAGAACTAGATCTTTTAGCTAAACGTAATAAAAACCTACATTACTAGAAGAGTAGAAAACCAAACTGGAGGTAAAATATATATTCACGATTTAACCTTAAGGATTACTGCAGATGAAACAAAAGAGATCGTGTTAAATGACAGAAATTGATTATGGTCCGAAGAAGAAAATAAACTGCCTTATACAATTCATTGATAAGAAATCTCAAGTCAATTAGAAGCATTGTACTGATAACAAGAAGTCGCATGGAAGACCTCAATAAGTATGTATCGGGAAGGAAAATTGTGACCTCTGAATACCTAGTAAAATTGCATGGTAATAATCTGAACCATCAACAAAAACATAAGAAAATATGTAAGCATCAAAACAGAAAATAGACCACGAGACATAACGATATATATATATATATATATAACTATGTATATGATTTATACATTTTATAAAAGTAATAATTGCTTATTGATTTCATATAAATTATATATGTAACATAAATTTAGGTATATACAAAATAATTAATCATATTGCTAATATAATTTTTTCATGCTTTTTTTTTATATATAAAATATTATTGTTATATTCTACTAGAATCAACAATGGAATTAAAAATCAATTTATATAAGTGACATATTTATAACTAAAAAACATTTTTTAAAATAATTTATATTTATTTAAAAACATATAAATCTGTTGCTTACCATGGTTCGGATGGATGCAAATCTACAGACTTGACTCTTTCTGATCGTTGGGCGAGTTTTCTCTGTTACAACGAAGAATAATAACAAGCATCGTCAACAAATCCATACAAACTTAAGATAGAAAGACCTGGAACTGACAAGATCTAAATCATCTTACCTTGATTACGAGTCTGAGAGGCTGCAAAAAAACACCAAAACAAGAAGTTATCAGTTACCATATCAAATTCAACTGAATTAAACTTGGACACCGTCAATTATCTTATAACTATCCAATATACTGATGGAATAAACTACATTCCATTCTAAGATTGAATATCACTAATTCAAGCTCCAGCCAAATCTGTTGGTCCCCAACAATAATACGGAGACGGATCCAACCCCCGCATTACCATCCAATTCGGTGTAAACCAAGACTAGCAGCATTTCGAGCATAACGAAGCATCCACAGCAAATCAAAGTCAAATTGAGCCAGATCTTAGATGTACTAGAACATAAAAAGCAATTAAGATTCGTAATCATGTAAGTAGAAGCAAGTACCATGGTGGATCGAGATCGGTGCTGATTCGGTGCTTCTGAGCCTCAGAGATCCAGCTACCACCGCGATCCGATGAACGCAGAAGAGAACTGAGGTCCCTCCGTTGACGGAAGACGAATTTGCTTACGATTTGAGGGACGCGATGGAGAGATGATGATGCTGGTCCTGTATCATGTGGAGGGAACTCCGAGCAAACGATCGAGAGAAAGAGTTGGCTTCAGTTTTCTAGAGACGACGATATGCAAAATATAAAAATAAAATAATAACAAGATCCAGATTAACTGAATAAGTATATCCTGAGATTTTAGTTGTTTTCAACTCAGTCCTCCTATTCAACTATTTCAGACAACTTCATCCTTCCTTTAAATCTAAGTTAGCACCATTAGACGTCACAAAAAGAATGTTTAACATGATGCTCACAACAAAATTAAAAAAAAAATGAGAAGATAAATTTTTTATATAAAAAAGTAGCAGGAACCTAAACACCTTCGTAAAAAGGATTAATGGTGTGTTTGGGTCAATTATGTCCGATTTTTAAGAATTAGTTTTCGAAACTGTGGGATTAGTATTTCAGAAATTGAAAACTTGGGTCCAAACTAATAGTAAAAACAACGCTCGATCGGTCTCGGTTTTAAACTCGAAAAGGTAAAGGGTGCAACCTAATAATGATGTTTATTAAAGAAGAAACTTGGGTGAATCCATTGGATTAGTGTAGGACTAACAATTTTCTACCAAACACAATAAAAAATTGTGTCCGTGGAAGCATATGACAGAACGATAACATGAAAGTATTTTCGTGTTGTTCGTATTTAGATATCAGAACACAACACGCACGATAATACGATAAAATTGAACTTTTTTTTGCCAACTATAAATTTGGACTTGAAAATCTATTTTTTAATAGTTTTATAAACTAGTTTCATGTAGTATTTTTTTTAAAATCTACTTAGATAATGGATGAAAATTACATGGACTTAAAGTTCAAGGACGAAATTGACAAAATTCAAACCATTGGTCTCATGTCTACTGCACTATTGGTCTCAAGTTAGAAACGAGCCCACAAACCCACCTTATGAAACTTTTCGGCCCAAAACAAAACAATCATCTTCATTTGTGAAAGGTCGTTGGAAATTTATACATCATATGAACAAAACTTCCCTCGACTTCCAAAATGGCCAAATTTCAAACCACCACTAAATAGCTACAACCTTACCACACTTCCCATATAACCAACTCAACCTAACCCCGGGACCCTTTAGAGAGACAAAGGTCTCCCTCAGGTCCGGCTCCTCGAATAGATCCAATGCCGCAAAATAAACCCATTCTTCAACCCCTTCGATCTCATCAAGAACCTATATGCAACTTCCAATGGAGTATAACTTCTCACTAGACTTCAACTCCTCTGCTGATTGCCTTGACTTTGAAGCTTTAAGAAGAGCGGACATGGCTTCCGCCATCTTATCAAGCGTTTCTTGGTCCCTTAAGGCTTGCTTGGAAGAGGGTTGGGTCTCCAACGACCACATCCTCTTCTTGTCAAGGTTTGCTTTGGGGACCTTCTCCTCAGGGTAAGGACTTGAAGGTGTTGGAGCAGGTTCAGTTGATTTTCCAAACTCCTCGTATTGGCTCGATTGGGCGTACTTTCCCTCGGTTGCCACATCATTGAATATCGTTCATAGTTGATCGTATATGGGACAGTGTTTTGTTGGTTTGTTACTCTCATTCCTTGGTTGAGCCTGAAAGCAAAATCGAGAATGAGAATCTCACATTATTGTAACGTAGGACTAGGACTCAGTCCATTTCACGACCAGTATTCAATTCTGAGCTTGATGAATGGATGAGATTCTACCAGATATCATTTTTTGTTGATGCATATTGCCGTAGCAGAGTCTCATCCATTCATCTAGTCGATAACTGAATTTAGCGTGAAATAAACTAAAATCCATCTGAAGCCAAACAGAGCATCCAATTCTGATGAAATTCATAGAGCTACACATCATAAATCCATATTTACAATTCCAATTGAACAAAAATCATGCAAAACAAACAGATTAGCAACCATACACGTCAAAGCTGATTAAAATTTATGGGTTAGAGAGTACCCCGATATCTTCCCACGAATAAAACCCAATGCAGCAAGAATCGTCAATGGAGAACTCACTTTCATCGACTGCGGACTTCAAATTACGGAACCGGGTCCTAAGAACATCGAGATGCTTCCTCAACTGATTGTTGTAGAAGTTGAGATCCGTTTGACGATTGAAGTCGTCACGAATATTATTCCATGTTTTCTTGTCAAAGTAATTGTTTGGTCTATTTCCTAGCTGAATTTGCTTGACAATCAAGTCGGCGAATATCTTATTGAGGGTTGGAGTCCACCTTATTCTTGATCTTTCTTGCTTGGGTTGATGATGAGTTTCTCCATCCATCTACTTTATTACAATTGATACATAACAAATATCAACTAGGATAATGCAAGTGCAGTGTATAGCACAAAAACTTGCTCAAATTCCAGAATTAGAGAGTTTTTTTTTTCATCATAGCCTTCAAATTGAATGATTTAGCTTCATCCTACGAATCAATCAAGCTCTGAAGAACAAGAAAAAATTCTACAAGCTGAACGCTTCGAGATGGAGCTCAAGAACTCTTACAAAATTTACCTTTCTTGCCGAATTAGTAGCATTAACCATAATCAATAGTAAAATGCAGAAAATCGGCAGCAGATGCATGGATTATGGTCAATTGAACAAGCTCAGCAGTAATCTATCAACAATCTACCGAATCGATTCATCAGATGGTACAATGAAGCCGATTAGGCAACCAATTTTCAGGTGGCGCAGAGAGAGAATTAATTACCTAAGTTTCGGATCTTGAACAAGTTTCCTAAGGGAAGCAATTAGGGTTCCGATATATAAATCTGAATTTTTAATATAATGTTTATATTGAAAATATATATATAAAAAATGAATGAGGCATTATTTATTTATTTAATATTTTTAATAAAAATATTATATTAAAATACTGAAAATTTTCCTATCAATTCTATAGTTTTATTTAGAATTTTTATGGTATTTTTAAAAAATAATGTTTTTTTAAATCGATTATTAATCATGTGATGCCATGTCATTTTTCGTTCAAATTTAACAAAAAATTAACGGAAGTAGTAATTTGCATAAATGTCAAAGTGCATATAACACTTTTAAAAAGAAAAAAGGTAAAGTTCAGATAGTAATTTATAAATGTTCAAAGTTGGAGTAGTGATTTTGTTATTAACCTTACAACTATTTTATCCCAGAAAAATATTAAAATAATAATAATATACTTTTTATTTAATTAAGACATATAATAACAATGGTTAATTATAAAAACAAAAGGCGAACTTTGAGAGAAAACAAATGAGCCATAATTATTTTTTACAAACAACAAACCAAAATTTTGAAATTTAGCAAACAACAAACTTACCTCAAATTTTCATTATGTTTTAACGGATTTTTCAAAGTTTAAGTGAGTTTTTAAGTCAACATTAATTGAAGTGTTCTAAAGATAAATTAATATATTCTAAAATAAATTATTTAAAAAAAAAAATCTAAATTCTAAAATAAATTATTTATAAACTTATTTTCTAAAAAATAATGAAAACAATATTAGCAAAGGACTCTTGGGTCCAATTGATCGGACCCAACCTAGGGTTCGACTAGGGTTGGGTCTGGTCAATTGGACCCAAGAGTCCTTAGGTAATTATTTTTTGTTCTTTTTATGTTTTCAATTTTTTATTTAAAAATAAATTTATTAATAATATTTTAGAATTTAATTTAGAATTTAGTTTTTTTTTTAATTTTAATTTTACTATTTTATTTTTCCAAATTTATTTATATATATATATAAATATATTTATTTATATACATATAAACAAATTTATTTTTATTCATATATAAAGTTTTAATTTTTTCTATTTTTTTTTAAATTTGTTTCATTTTTTTTTCCAATTTTTCCATTTTTTTTCCTATTATTTAAATTTTCCTATTTGTTTATATTTATTTTTAGTTTTCATCCGTTAAGTCAGCACCACATCAGTATTTCGTTAGTCAAACATTGACGGTTATCAGTAATTTGGACTAAAGAACAACATTCTGAAATATAAAGTACCAAGAAACAACATAGGGATACTAACCGATAACATGAGTTAAACATATGGTACCAATGGAACCATTAACCCACATTTTTATTGTCTTTTAAGGAAGATTAAATGGTATTCAATGCATATATATATGGAAGTTCAAACCACGTTAAATACCAATATCATGACTAATCATCACATATATATCTGTAGCAACAACACTTTTATTCAGCTGAGCTTGTGAAAAAGACCATACCATTTCCATGGAGTTACGTTCCTGCCATCATTAGCGAGTAAAAATTAAGCAAAGAATCTTGCATTAAAGCAACTTAGTGTAGTCAAGTATACATACCTCTTATTCTACCTCTGTCAAACTCTTCTTCTTCTCTGGTCTCTAAGTCGAGAAATTATCACAAACCAGTTTTGTCTCACTTTGATTTTATGGTGTCTAATCAGTGCAGTTACGATGAATGCACTTAGATAACCGACTACAACAACCTTCCACTCTATATAAACTGGCATTTATGAGTCCTGTTCATCCTCTCCTGGTGGTGGCTCAAGATTATTCCAACAATCCCTTGAGAGTGGATCACCATAGAGTCCTTCATTCCCTTCATATGAATCAGCACCAAATGTATTGAATTGATACCCTCGAGGTATAGACCCGGACAGATTGTTGCCAGACACATTGGAAGTATGCAAGGAAAGTTAGTTGCACCAACTGCTGTGGGATACCTCCTGAAAGAGAGTTTTTAGATAGGTCTAGAGATTGCAACTTTGTCAAACCTCCCAAGTATGGTGGAATTGTACCAACTAAATGGTTGTTGGAGAGGTTGAACAACTGAACTCCCCTTACATCTGCAAAAGAAGTCGGGATCGGTCCGTTGAAATCGTTGCTCGAAAGATCAATTACTTGGAAGAGAGCAAAGATCTTTGGATACTCCAACTTGTTATCGGGTTACCGGATTGAGGAGGCTACTGGGTACGAGGTATAGGCATTCGAGCAGGCTACCGGGTTGAAATTCTGGCAAATAACCAGAGAGGCCTCGGTTGACTGACACATGTAGAACTTGCAGCTTTGGTAAGTTGAAAATGGAAGATGGAAGTTCCCCAGTTAATCCGCAATCCAACATCATAAGAAACTTCAACGAGGTCATATTTGTAACCACATGGGGAAGTGGGGAAGAGATGTTTACACCAGAGAGATAAAGTTCTTCCAATTTGGTTAAACTTCGAGTGAGATTTTCAAGATTAATCTCCAAATTCATATTCCCAGATAGATCAAGAGAAGTCAGGTTTGTCAAACTTAAGCGTTGGGATGGGATAGGGCTTGCAAACCCACAAAAAAAGAGGTCTAAACTTGTGAGTCTTGAAAAGTAACCTATTGCAGATGGTATTTGGGAGTGGTTGAAATGAATGACAGCAAGATTCAATTTTTGGAGGTGAAGGAGTCGGAAGACACTGCTAGTTGAGTTGATGGATCCAGAAAGACAACTAGGGCAGAGGCCAAGGCCAATGATGTGGCCATCTCGAATGTCACATTCAAAGCCATCCCAAGTGCAGCAATTGCCCTTTATCTTCCACTGCTCCAGCTTCCTATGTGCAGTTCTACGGTCGTATTTCAGGCAACCTTGATCTATATCTAAACTGCTACTGAATTCCAATAAGGCAGCAGCTTCATCCTCATGGTAGCAGGGCAGATGGATTTCATGAGGTGAATGCTGAACAAATGCAAATTCGAAACCAATAGCTACAAGATGGAGTTGGAGATATAAAAATGGCAGAAATATTAGAAAGTGAAATTTGGACATGATGATGATCAAGTGGAGGACTTGGTTGAGATGTCTATAGTTTGAGAAAGTGTAGCAAAGACTTGCTTGATTTATATAGACATCGATGAAAACACTTGACTTCGAGATAAGATACTTTACATTTTTTTAATGTATTTTCTATTAAATTAGTTTTGTCAAGCCATGCAAATACTACAAAAACTCTTGACTTGTATTTTCTATCAAATTAACTTATATTTTCTATCAAATTAACTTTAACAAGTCAGGCAATTACTACAAAAACTCTTGACTTGGATTGTGACGTCCATCTTTGAGAGAGGGTATTTAATATAAAGACCATTCATCTAATTTTACATCATACACACAACTCCTTTTGTGTTGATTCCTGAAATTATTGAGCTAGCCTCACTCAGCAGAGAAACGACAGTCTTTCTAAATTCTTTTGGACCGATAAAGTTTGGAGTAATATGCCCATTTTTCTCAATTTGGAAGTATTTCCTCAAAGTCTTCATCCGCGCTTGACAAGTCCAGAGTGTAGAAAGATTCCAAAGATACTAAATTATTATTTGCTGCCGTGTGTGACAAGTTAACATATGACAGATTCCATATGCAGTATGTGACACCCTCATTTAACATGCATTGGAAAGAAAAAAAGTGATTTAAAATTAATATAAGTAAGAGATATACTACTTAAATGTGATGACTACTAATACAGAAGTAGTTAGAGACACTTCAATAACTGTGACCTCTGAACACTGTATGTAACTGTATATATGAAGAGAGTGAAACTTCAGAGGTATGTACTCCTCCTGAAAACGATAATTCTTCCATTAATCTTCTGTTCCATCCTCTTCCTTATCGTGATAGTTGAATACTTTCGAAAAGACTGCTTACTACACATCCTCTGTGTTTTGCAAAACAGCCTTTGGGGAGGAGTTTAACGTGAACCAACAGAAAAAACTGATAGAATTACTAAGGGAGTCCATTGACCTTGCTGGAGCGTTTAATTTGGCAAAGATTTATCCATCCATAAAAGTGTTCCGACATATTCATGGTCTGAAGAGAAAGATGAATCTACTTCGGGGGAAGATGAATGACATGTTTGACGACATCATAAATAACCACAAAAACAAAAGGGATCGTAAAAACAACACGAGTTGTTCCTCGACTTTGAAGGATTTAGTGGATGTGTTCTTGAGGATGCAATAGTCAACTGAGATGGGAATATCAGTGACCACAAACAACATCAAAGGAGTCATTAGGGTACGTAACGACGATGCAATATCAGTTTTTTTTTTCATTTTTCAATTTTTTAAATATTTTTTTATTTTTACTTTTCATTCACCACGTCAGCGGCACATCACTATTCCGTAAGTTAAACTTGACGGTCAACAGTAATTTGGACTAAAAAACAACATTCTAAAACATAAAGTATCAAGACACAACATAGGGGTACTAACGATAACATGGGTCAAACATATGGTACCAGTGGAACCATTAACCCACATTTTTATTATCTTTTAAGGAAGATTACATAGTATTCAATACATATATATATGGAAGTTCAAACAACGTTAAATACATATATCATGACTAATCATCACATACATATCTGCAGCAATAACACTTTTATTCAGTTGAGCTTGTTAAAAAGACCAGACCATTTCCATGGAGTTACGTTCCTGCCATCAGTAGTGAGTACAAATTATGCTAAGAACATTGTATTAAAGCTTAATCTAGTCAAGTATACGTACCTCTTCTTCTACCTCTGTCCAACTCTTCTTCTTCTCTGGTCTCTAAGTCGAGAAATTATCACAAACCAGTTCTGTCTCACTTTGATTTTATGGTGTCCAATCAGTGCAGTTACGATGAATGCACTTAGAAAACCGACTACAACAACCTTCCACTCTGTATAAAACTGGCATTTCTGAGTCTTGTTCATCATCTCCCGGTGGTGGTGGTGGCTCAAGATTATTCCCACAATCCCTTGAGAGTGGATCACCACAGAGTCCTTCAATCCCTTCATATAAATCAGCACCAAATGTATTGAATTGATTCCCTCGGGGTATAGACCCGGACAGATTGTTGTCAGACACATTGAAGTATGCAAGGAAAGTTAGTTGCACCAATTGCTGTGGGATACCTCCTGAAAAAGAGTTTTTAGATAGGTCTAGAGCTTGCAACTCTGTTAAACCTCCCAAGTATGATGGAATTGTACCAACCAAATGGTTGTTGGAGAGGTTGAGCAACTGAACTCCCCTTACATCTGCAAAAGAAGTCGGGATCGGTCCACTAAAATCGTTGCTCGAAAGATCAATTACTCGGAAGAGAGCAAAGATCTTTGGATACTCCAACTTGTTGCCTTTGTTCATTAATGTCATGGCGTAGTAATAGAAGTAGAGATTGAATGTCCCATTGTGATATTCAGGTATGCCCAAGTATCCACGAGGAGTTATAAAACTGGAACAATTTGGATGGCAAGTGACCCTCGAAGAAGTTGTGAGAGAGATCAAGGATTTGCATTCGGGGGAACTCGAAACCTACTTCTACATCTTGGATAACTCCATGCAGTTTATTAGACCGTAATATGAGCACAGTTAATGCATCAAGCGAGCCTAGCCTTGGAGGGAAGGAATCACTCAACATGTTATTCCCCAAGTTCAGAAACTCCAATTTTAAGCAACTCGAGAAAGACCTCGGCAGTGGCCCAACCAGTTGATTGTTGCTTAGATCTATCATCTTCAACCCTTCACACCTTCCTTCCATCTTAGGGATCTTCCCAACGAAGTTGTTGCCACGTAGACTAAAAATTTCTAGATTGGAAGTCAAGTTCGCAATACATTGGGGAAGGACTCCGGTGAATCTGTTATTGGACAAATCAAGAAAACTCCGCTGACTAAGATTGCATATCAGTGGGGCTATTTCTCCTAAGAGATTATTCTTCGAAACATCGTAACTGGTAATGGGTTGTTGACGAAGTGGAATCGATCCGTGCAACTCGTTGAAACTAAGGTCTAGTGTTTGAAGGATTGGCCATTCGAAAAGGATAGGGTTTTGTGGTAAACTTGTTAAGAAATTACGTGAAAGATTTAAGAATCCCAAACTCAGATTTAAAAACCATGTGGGTATTACACCATGGAGTCCATTGTCTAATAGATCTAAAAAATATAATTCTTCCTGATTTTGTAGGATCGGTTTCGGAAATTCGCGTAGTTTACATGAACCTAATCCTAGACTATTTAGTTGGATAGAGTGGTTCAACATGGCACTGAATTGGGTAATCACTGACAAGTTGTTGGATGATAGAATTAGAGTATCTAAAAGCTTAAGACCCAAAACACATGTCTAGTTGCACTGTCCCCTGAAGCTTATTGTCAGACAAACCAAGTAAATTTAAGTTGGTGAGATTTGAAATATGGGATGGAACCTCACCAGTTAACAGGTTGGAGTGCAAATACAAGCGCTCAAGGTTGATGAGATCCCCAAAGGAAGGTCGAATCGGACCAGTTAATTGATTCAAACTTAAGTCCAAGTACTTAAGGTTGATGACATTCTTAAAGGAAGATGGTATCTGACCAGTTAACTGGTTTTGGGAAAGATCTAAGTAAGAAAGTTGAGTCAGATATCCTAAAGAAGATGGAAGTGGACCGTTGATGTTACTTGCAAGAAGAATCAGATAAGTGAGCTTGGTCAAGTTACCAATGGAGGAAGGGATGAAGCCCCCTGATTTGGAAGAATACACCTTTAACTCAGTCAAAGATGCAAGATTTCCAAGTGAATTTGGTAACCCACCAGAAATACTTACAACATCGAGGTCCAGGCGTTCGAGCAGGCTACCGGGTTGAAATTCTGGCAAACAATCGGAGAGGCCTAGGTTGCCTGACACATCAAGAACTTGCAGCTTTGGTAAGTTGAAAATGGAAGATGGAAGTTCCCTAGTTAATCCGCAACCAGAAATGTCAAGAACCTTCAAAGAGGTCATATTTGTAACCATATGGGGAAGTGGGGAAGAGATGTTTACACCAGAGAGAAGTTCTTCCAATTTGGTTAAACTTCGAGTGAGACTTGTTGGGTATCGATAGTGACAGCCCAGTAAGGAAAAGACGTCGAAGGCCCAATAACTATAGAAGGGGTAAACCCATTTGAACCGGACCGGCCTCTAGAGAATGGCCCAGAACCGAGCCCAAGGACTTTGAGAACGCCCTGAGTGCTCGCCATTCTTCACTAAGGCCGCGACATCTCACTACTCGCCATGAGAGTGCTCGCCCCGAAGAGAGCCTTGCCTGTCTCCTCTGGTTCCACAAAACCGTTAATAAGGAGGTGGCCATGGTATCCCGCGTATCTCGGTCACATATTCACTAAAGATTAGATTTGGTAACTGCCATATCCCACGATCTGAATCTTCAGCAACACAATATACACTAAGATATTCAGCTGCCTTATACGGTTCTATCTCTCTTACCCTATAAATACCCTTGCTTTACATACGTTCTTTACGTTTTTGAGTTTTATACACACATATACTCATTTAAGCATCGGAGAGGGACCCAGAGACACCCCCTCTGTTGCGCTCCCCTACCTGCAGGTTCAACGGAGTTGAAGCAGAAGCGTCTTCCCAACCTTGTCTGACATTCAATTCACTGCCAGGTCAGCATCCAGGATTTCACGATCCAACATTTGGCGCCGTCTGTGGGAAACGAGCAATTCAGCCATGAGAACTCGATCCCAAAGCAACCGTCTGAACCAGAACAGGGAGCGATCCTCAGATAGCTCTGATTCCGCCGCCGCTTCACCGCTTCAACAGGAACCTGCCAGCCGAGAAGGAGTTAATGTTGTTCCTCCGCGGACAGCTCGAGAACATGTCAGTGATTCAAGACCGACCCCCGCTGCTGATCAAAACGGAGCCCCGGCACCGCAGACAGTCCACATTGCGGGGCAGGACATTAATTTACCCCCTAGATGGTCTCCCTACTGGAAGCCATCCTAGGACAGGCGCGCCGCCAAGCCCCTGCTCCTCAAGAAAACAATCCCTCTGCTCTTAAGGAAAACCACCGCCCTGCTGCCACAGGGCCCTCACCTTCGGAAGCGGCAAATCCTGGTCCCACCGCCTCAGGAGGATCAGAAGATGATGTCAGGTCAGCAGTCCCTACCTCCGGCACACACCAAGGAGCCAGCAGCCGCATATACTGCCAATCCTTCCGGTCCTCCTCCACCCGGAGCCTATCCCATGTACTGCACTGTGGATCAGATGGATGACCTCCTCAACAAAAGGCTCCAGGAAAGACAGTTGACAGTCGTAGCTCCCTTCAAGGAGCAGTCCGCTCATCCTTTTACCGACGGGCTCGTCGCTATCAAAATCCCGAAGGATGTGGTTGCTCGGGCCATACCTGAGTATAGCGGTGGAGGAGATCCCACCGTACATGTCAACAAACATGAGGCCTCCCTTCTGGGTAAGTCAAACGATCCCAATCACTTGGCTTTGCTATTTCCATCTACCCTTTCGGGTTCGGCTTCGTCCTGGTTCTTCGGCCTCCCTGCAGGATCAATCGAAACTTGGGCAGAGTTAAGAAGCAAGTTCCTGGAAAGATATATGGGTGAGCGCCAGTTGCTGAAGAGCGTGGTCGCCCTTGACTCAGTCAAACAGCAGCCGGGAGAGTCGCTGTCCAATTTCTATGGGCGTTTTCATCAGAACGTCACAGAATTAGATCGCCGAATCTCGGATGGGGATATCATTCGAGCCTTTTACAGAGGTCTGTATGTGGCCAACAAGGCCTCGAGAAAGCTGCGAAACAGCAATCACTTTAAGGATATTGAGACGTTGGAGGAGCTGGCATCCAGAGCAAAAAGTTTCATAGACCTTGAACGCGCAAACATCGAGGCTAACCTCCTAACGACCTCGCTAAGGGTAACCCATGAACCCCGACGCGATGGTAAGAAGGAGGTAAAAAAGGAGAAGAAGGGAAAGGAAAGCAAGCCCCGAGTCGAGTCTCTTCCAGCGCCTCGCCATCCAGAGGTCCCTGAGTACTTCACGCCTTTAAATAGGCAGATCTCAGCGGTACTAGTCGAGATGGAGAGGAGATCCTTGGCGAGGCCACCGATGCCTCGTCGAGGTGGGATGCCCATGGGCAAGGATGTTGAGAGCTACTGCAGATACCACAAGTGCAAGGGCCACAAGACAGATGACTGCAAGATTTTGAAGCGGGACATAGAGAGGCTGATTCAGGGGGGAATGTTGAAAGAATTTGTGGCAGGGCGAGACCGAAGTCGAACACCCCCCAGGAGGCATCGTTCGCCAGCCCCTGCGGAGCAAGCTGAGCCTTCTGGAAGCAAGAGGAGAGTGAATCTGATTGCAGGAGGATTCGGTGCAGGCGGCGAGAGGTCAAGCGCCAGAGAGGTCTACGCCACTCAGATCTCTACAGCAGTTCAGTTGGGGAAGCGGCCCCGACCTGAAGAGAACATTGTCATCTCATTCTCTGAAGATGATTTGGCATATCACGGCATATATTTACGGCTGTGATGTTGCAAGGATTTTGGTCGATGGAGGCAGCTCGTCAGACATTCTATTTCTGGACGCCTTTGAGAAGATGGGCAAGTCCAAACGCGACCTGAAGAGGGTCGACTTTCCGCTGATCGGGTTTGCGGGAAGAACAACTTATCCACTGGGGGCTATAACCATGCCAGTGATTTTTGGCGAGGGGTGGAAAAGCATCAAGCTGTCGGTCACTTTCCTGGTGGTCGATTCACCTACATCCTACAACGCCATCATAGGGAGGACCACGATCAACCTGAATAAGATTGTGGCCTCCACTGTCCACCAAAAGATGAAGTTCCCTACTCCGAACGGGATTGGAGAAGTGCTAGGAGATCAGCCTTCCTCGCGGCAATGCTATGTGAACTGTTTACGCAGGAAGAACCAAAGGGAGGCGCTCGCCATCAAAACAGAGGCCGACCCCCGCGAGGGCTTGGCTCAGCCAGCACCCATGGAGGAATTAGAGGAGGTCGAGATCGATGGTCCAGACAAAAAGGTGCGCATTGGGACCACCTTGAAAGAGGATCAGAAGGAGGCCATGACCGCCCTCCTCAAGGAATTTAAAGAGCTCTTCGCCTGGAAGCCGAGCGACATGCCAGGAATCAGCACATATATCATCTCCCACGAGCTCAGGATAGACCCCTCCATCAAGCCGATCGCCCAAAAGAGAAGATCATTCGGGACGGATAAGCGTTTGGCGATCAGGCAGGAAGTCGGTAGGTTGATTGAAGCTGACTTCGTCAGAGAGGTAAGATTCCAGAGCTGGGTCGCCAACCCAATTTTGGTCAGGAAATCAAACGGCAAGTGGAGGATGTGCGTCGACTTCCGCGACTTGAACAAGGCTTGCCCCAAAGATTCATATCCCCTTCCGAGGATTGATCAGCTGGTCGATGCTACCTCGGTCATGAGATGCTGAGCTTCATGGACGCCTACTCAGGCTACAACCAGATCAGAATGCATCCCGACGATGAGGCTCACACCTCTTTTTATGCTGATGGGGACATTCTGTGCTACAAAGTGATGCCCTTTGGCCTTATCATTGCTGGGGCAACTTATCAACGGATGGTGATACGACTGTTCCAGGACATGCTGGGAAGGAACATGGAGGCCTACGTGGATGATATGCTCGTCAAAACCATCAAGGGCAATCCTCACACGGCGGATCTCCGCGAAGCTTTCGAATGCATGAGAAGACACAGTGTTCGCCTGAATCCCGCCAAATGCGCCTTCGGGGTCAAGTCCGGTAAATTTCTGGGTATTATGGTCAGTGAAAGAGGAATCGAAGCAAATCCAGAAAAACTAAAGGCCATAGAGGAAATGAAGTCGCCAACCTGCCACAAGGAAGTCCAGTGCCTGAATGGACGCCTAGCTGCTCTCAACCGCTTCCTCTCCAAAGCGAGCGACAGGTCCCTCCCATTCTTCAAAACCTTGAGGGTCAACCGCAAGTTCGAGTGGACGCCAGACTGCGTGGAATCGTTCCAAGCCTTGAAGAGGCATATCCAAACACTCCCAGCTCTGGCAAAACCCGTTCCAGGCGAGCAGCTTTTCCTTTATCTAGGCATTAGCGATGTGGCAGCCAGTGCTGTCTTAATAAGGGAGGAAAATAATGTTCAGAGTCCAGTGTATTTCATTAGCAAAATGTTCAACTCGGCAGAAATAAAATATGTCCAGATTGAGAAGTATCTCTATGCCTTAGTTATTGCTGCTCAGAAGCTGAGACCTTACTTTCATGCGCACGACATCACCGTCCTCACCAATCAACCTCTCAAATACTTCCTGATGAAGCCAGATTTTTCAGGAAGAATGGTTAAGTGGGCGATCGAGCTCAGCGAAAGATCAAATTTGCGACAAAAATGACCATCAAAGGTCAAGCACTAGCTGATTTTATAGTGGAAAGCACGAGTAACGGTCAAACAGAAGCAGAAAACAGGCCAAGTCAGTCAGCAGACGACAATCAAATCTAGGAACTCTATACGGATGGGTCTTCATCAAAGGAAGGCTCGGGAGCAGGTTTAATTCTTATTCCTCCTGAGGGCGAGCCTCTGAAGTACGCGATCGCCTTGACATTTCCAGTGACCAATAATGAAGCAGAATATGAGGCACTTATCACTGGACTCAGACTAGCAAAAGGAATGGGTATAACTGCGCTTAAGGTAAAAAGTGACTCAGAGCTTATTGTCAATCAAGTTAATGGCGCCTACGAGTCAAAGGGAGAAAAGATGAAGAAATATCTCGGCATTGCCAAAAAGCTGGTCGCGGAAATCCCAAATTTCGCGATTGAGTTTATTCCTCACCAAGACAACCAGATGGTAGATTCTTTGAGTAAACTAGCCTTCGGAGGGGCGACAGTCCAGGATGTACAATTTCTGGAGAAAGCTCTATGTTTAGTCCTGAAAAGCAGAGCAGAGATCTTCAACATCCAAGGACAAGTCACATGGATGACCCCGTTCCAGAGTTATTTAAAAGAAAGAATCCTCCCGGAGGACGAAGGAGAATCCACGAGGATTAGAAGACTCGCAGCCAGTTATCTAATTATCGATGGAGAACTCTACAGAAGAGGTTATTCGACGCCTTACTTGAGGTGTGTTGCTCATCCTGAAACGGAAAAGGTTCTTCGAGAAGCTCACGAAGGGGCAGCAGCATGTCATGAAGGTGGTCGATCACTAAGCAGGAAAATATTCAGATTGGGATATTACTGGCCGACCTTGGGAAAAGATGCAGCCGAGTTAACACAGAAGTGTGAGATTTGCCAGCAGTTTGCACCACGATCGTGTCGACCATCGACATTATTATCCCCAATGGCAGGTGCCTGGCCTTTCGCTCAATGGGGAATCGATATATTGGGTCCTTTTCCCATTAGCACTAGTCAGCGTACTCACATTATAGTGGCAATCGACTACTTCACTAAGTGGGTAGAGGCGAAAGCTCTAGCTTCGACAACAGAATTTCAAGTCATCAAGTTCCTGCAGGTCAACATATTCTCCAGGTTTGGCATTCCTAAGGTACTCATCAGCGATAATGGTCCGCAATTTGTTGGAAAGGAGCTGAAATGGCTCTGTGAAGAATATCATGTGGACCATCGTTTCATCTCAGTACATCATCCTCAAACGAATGGGCAAGCTGAAGCAGCCAATAAGGTTGTCTTAGCAGGACTCAAGAAAAGGGTTCGAGCATTCAAAGGGAACTGGGCAAATGAACTGGAAAACGTATTATGGGCAATCAGAACAACGCCTAAGGCGACCACAGGAGAAACACCTTTCAGTTTAGTGTATGGATCAGAAGCAGTAGCACCAGCCGAATTAGCAGTGCCTACCCACAGAGTCTTACACTTTAACGCAGAGGCAAATGAGATCGAGCGCAGAACTGACCTCGACTTAGCAGAGGAAAAGAGATGGCTCTCAGAAAAGACACAGGCAAAGATGCGTTTGGCGACCGCTCGGTATTTCAACAGAAAGGTCAGCGCTCGCCAATTTTTCGTGGGGGAGATGGTTATGAGAAGGAATGAATTCACAAGGCTGAACAGTAAAAAAAAACTTTCAGCCAAATGGGAAGGACCGTACAAAGTAGTAGAGATCGCCGCACCAGGATCCTACTATTTGGAAACCACCGAAGGCGAGAGGTTACCCCGTCCATTTAATTCTGAGCATTTAAGAAGATTTTATGCATAGCTTGTAATCAAACTGTTATGTCAATAAAAGAAAGTCATTCCTTCATAAAGTGTGTCCACTCGAAGCAAGCCGAAGCCAAAAGCCCTGACGCCAAAGTCAGGCCAAAAAGTCCTAACAACAAAGTTAGGCCAAAAGCCCTAGCAACAAAGCTAGGCCAGAAATCCCTAACAACAAAGTTAGGCCAAAAGCCCTAGCAACAAAGCTAGGCCAAAAGCCCTGACGCCAAAGTCAGGCCAAAAAGCCCTAACAACAAAGTTAGGCCAAAAGCCCTAGCAACAAAGCTAGGCCAAAAAGCCCTAACAACAAAGTTAGGCCAAAAGCCCTAGCAACAAAGCTAGGCCAAAAGCCCTGACGCCAAAGTCAGGCCAAAAATCCCTAACAACAAAGTTAGGCCAAAAGCCCTGACGCCAAAGTCAGGCCAAAAGCCCTAGCAACAAAGCTAGGCCAAAAGCCCTGACACCAAAGTCAGGCCAAAAAGCCCTAGCAACAAAGCTAGGCCAAAAGCCCTAGCAACAAAGCTAGGCCAAAAAGCCCTAACAACAAAGTTAGGACAAAAGACCTAGCAATAAAGTTAGGCAAAACAAAAAAGCCCTAGTAACAAGGCTAGGCCAAAAGCCCTGACGCCAAAGTCAGGCTAAAAGACCTAGCAAAACATTAGGCAAAATAAAAGCCCTGACGCCAAAGTCAGGCCAAAGAAATTTTAGGCGATCACTATCGATGATAAGGCCTGAAAAATTACAAGTCCCCTGGTATTATGCCAACACCTCAAAGGTTTAAACTTCAAAGAAGGTAATATCTCTTTGAACTTAGAAGTTTATGCTTTTAAGTGTCAGAAGTATTATCCTTAGAAAGTTCGACTTATGATTGGTCTAAGGCTTTAAGGGTCGACGACATTACAAAGCAATAACAAGTGGAGAGTAATTATGACATTGGATGAATAGCCAAACATGTTCAAAAAGACATTCAATAGAAAAACCCAAGACTTAAATAAATAATTACAAACCAAAAACAGAAATTACAAAAATAGATATCTAAAAAAGATAAAAAATATGGTCGGCAAGGAGTTGGGGGCTTCAAGCTTTGGGATCCTCGGGGGCAGGGATGCTCTGCTCGCCTTCGGGGGCAGAAGTACCGGGCTCGCCTTCAGGAGCAGCCTCTTCAGCAACAGAGGGCCGCGAAGGGCGACTCCACAAGAAGCTCTTCAAGGATACCACTTCCCCAAGGGGAAAGTTGGGGTCGACCGCCTGGACCTCCTCCACCAGCTCTTGGAGAAATTCGGCAATGGTCGACTTCATCACCTGCAAGGCCTGGTCTTCAAAGTTCTCGGAGTCCTTGAACTCCTCAACCACGGCTTGGGGTAAAGGAACCGCCTTCAGCTGATCAGCCAACCGGTTCTTCTCCTCCTCCAGGGCGATCCCCCTAGCTTCAGCAGCATCCCTCTGGGCCTCCGCGGCGACCCTAAGAGCGTCCGACTCGACCACCTGAGCACGAGCTTCCTTCAACTCAGCCTCCAGGCGAGCACGGACCGCCTCCCCTTCATCAAGGCACCGATGAAGGGCCTCAGCTTCTTGAAGGAAGGCTGCAGCATCAGCCTCTCTCTTTTTGACATCAGCAAGGAGGCACTGCTCCTTCCTGAAGTACTCTTCCCGGGCGCCGTCCACCAAGGTGATCGCCATGTCAGTGGTCTTCTTGATGGCCTCCAACTGCCCGGGGGTGACCCCCGTGCTTCGGTATTGCTCCAGCTCGACAAGCAGATCAGAGTGCTTGTCGGCGAGCTCGCCGAAGACGCGGCCGAGGATCACCTCTTCCCGAACGAGCTGACAACAAAAACACAAGGAAAAATGTCAAGTCATCAAAATAAAAAGGAATGACAAGGAAGAAATAATGGAAAGAAGGCGAGATCATACCAGGGCAACTCGTTCGAAGTGGGTCCGCAAGAACTCCTCGATCTGAGGAAGCTCCGTAGGGACAATTGAACGGTCCTTGGGGGGAATTATCCCATCAAGGAGCCGCATGCACATATCCGGGCTACCCCGGAGGCTCTTCTGAGCAGGGTACCCCTTCTTGGCAAGGTCCCCACAAGGGACCCAAGGCCTCCGAGAGTCCACGGCCTTAAAAGGCTGGAATAAGCTCGCCATGGAGCAGTACTCCTCGGCGAGAGCCCTCGAGGAGCTAGAAGCAGCAGGCCCCTTCTTCTGGGCCCCAGACTCCTTAGGAGGAACCGTGGGCACCGAAGGGGCGGGAGGTGCCAAAGACAAGGCCTTCGCCTTAGTGGCGAAAGGGCCCTGAGGAGAGGGAGAAGGGGGCGCCATGTCTAAACCCTTCCCCTTGCTGGCAGAAGGGCCCTTAGGAGGGGGAGGATGCTGGTCGACCTCAGGGTGCTCCTCACTCCTGAACTTCTTAGGAGGAGGAGGAAGAGGGCCCCGGGCCACGTCAGCCGAAGACTCCTCTGCAAAATAGCAAGACAATAAGTCAGAAATCAAAAAACCGCAGAATGTGAAAACATTATACCACAAAAGGCGAAGCGATATACCTGGTTAGCGAGGGCCAGTAGTGGCCGAATGAAGCACCTCCTCAGACTTCCTCTTGGATGAACGCCTAGAGGGAGGAGGGGGAGAGCTTAGCAGCGCCTGGTCGGAGGACAATCCCGCCGATCCCTGGTCATCAAAGAGATCTATCAGTTTTCGGCTCTTGCTTACGACCTTGCCTACAAGTAATAAAACAAGATAAGAGTTAGAGAATTAACCAATCATCAAAGATTGGCGTGGCTTGATGAATGCCCGCCATCTCAAGGGCATTCTCGGTAGTCTCCGCCACTGAGCGGATGGACTTGAACTGGGATGACCGATGCAGCCGGTACAGGTCGTCAATGGCATTCCGGTCACTCCCTGACAATTCTTCAAAGGAGGGAGGAAAATCCTTGTCCGAAGCAAACAATTTCCAGGGTACACCCCCTTGTACAAGAAGTAAAACTTCTTGTAGTTGGATTTAGTGGTCCGGAAATCAACGAACAGGCGGACATGGACGTTCCAAACCCATTCCTGAGGGCCTCCCCACTCTGAAAACTTCGGCCAGTGGGATTGGAAGTAGTGGAGGTAGTTTACCCCTGCTGCCAGTCGGAAGAAACACCGGAACAAGGCCAGGGAATACACCCATTCCTGGCGAATGCATAGGAACTTGAAACCGACCCACATCCTGAGGGCATTCGGAACAAACTGCGTGGGGTGAATCCCGTAAAACTGACACAAGGTCTGTAAATCCTCACAGAGAGGAAAACGCAACCCAGTATCGATCTGGGCCGCATAAATGTAAACCTCTCCGCCGTGAGGAAAATGCAGACCTAAGCCAGGATACCTAGGAGCATCCTCCACACTGAAGCCACCAAGCGCCACCATGGTTTTAAAGTAAGCCGGCTTCAATTCGTTAGGCTTGACATCTACTCAGAACGGTTCAAGTATAGCACAACAAGTATAAAAAACAAAGGAAAACAGAGGATATTGCCAAAACAGAGCAGTAAAAGGGCGAAAGTTTACCTTTCAGGGAAAAAATAGGCATGTTCAGCTCAGGCCCGTCCACCACTACGGGAGCGGTTGCAGACCTTCCCAGATCAGTCTGTTCCCCCACTGAGGGGGGCACGGCGGCATCCCTGATGGTCAAGGGGGCGTCGACGTTCCTAGGAGCGTTGGCTTTGTTAATACCCTTAGAGGCCATATGCTTGACTCTCTGACTTCGGGGAGCCATGGAAATGGATGAAGAAGGCTGAGGAAGGTTGGAAAAGAAAGAAGAAAGGTTCGCAACGAAGTTCTGGAAATCTGAGGGAGTGGATAAGCGTAAAAAACAAAATATAGAAACTGACGTTTCTTATATAGACCAAGAATGGAGTAACCGCCACGAGCAAATCGAAGCGACACAGAGGAATAATTGCACCTTTTTGGAAAAAACCGAAGCAATTTCAGAATTCCAAGAGACACCTTGGGGGAGACAGACGGTTGGCTGACACGAACAGCTGTCAGACTACCCTAGGTTTACGGAAAAGTAAATGTCAGCCGTGCCTCAAGTGACCGTTCGATTTCTGGACAACTGTGCAGTTATTAAATGCTAAAAATCCACTAAGGAGACAAGGTGGTCGCCAGCGCACTAAGAGGCTTTACCAGAAATACTTCAGGCGAGTAGTGATCGCCCAACCAAGAAAAATGGACTTTCATGAACCTAGATTACCTCGAGTGATCGCCAAAGGGGAATAAAAGGAAGGATATTTTTTCAGCTTCGAACGAAGAAAAAACTGCTCGCCAAACGTGCTCAAAAGGCCTCAAAGGATATGAACCAGTACAAGAAACGAAGAAAACCGAATATGAGACGTCACTATCTAAAACCCTACCAGGAAATAAACTTCGACTGAAGAAACTTCAATCAAGCTTCGGGGGCAAATGTTGGGTATCGATAGTGATAGCCCAGTAAGGAAAAGGCCTCGAAGGCCCAATAACTATAGAGGGGGTAAACCCATTTGAACCGGACCGACCTCAAGAGAATGGCCCAGAACCGAGCCCAAGGACTCTGAGAACGCCCTGAGTTCTCGCCATTCTTCACTAAGGCCGCGACATCTCACTGCTCGCCATGAGAGTGCTCGCCCCGAAGAGAGCCTTGCCTCTCTCCTCTGGTCCCACAAAACCGTTAATAAGGAGGTGGCCATGGTATCCCGCGTATCTCGGTCACATATTCACTAAAGATTAGATTTGGTAACTGCCATATCCCACGATCCGAATCTTCAGCAACACAATATACACTAAGATATTCAGCTGCCTTATACGGTTCTATCTCTCTTACCCTATAAATACCCTTGCTTTACATACGTTCTTTACGTTTTTGAGATTTATACACACATATACTCATTTAAGCATCGGAGAGGGACCCAGAGACACCCCCTCTGTTGCGCTCCCCGACCTGCAGGTTCACCGGAGTTGAAGCAGAAGCGTCTTCCCAACCTTGTCTGGCATTCAATTCACTACCAGGTCAGCATCCAGGATTTCACGATCCAACAAGACTTTCAAGATTAGGGACCTCTAAATCAGTCTCAGATAGATCAAGAGAAGTCAGGTTTGTCAGACTTAAGAGTTGGAATGGGATAGGGCCCGCAAACCCACACACAGAGAGGTTTAAACTTGTGAGTCTTGAAAAGTTACCTATTGCAGATGGTATCTGGGAGTCACTGAAATCAATGTAAGCAAGATTCAGTTTTTGGAGGTGAAGGAGTCGGAAGACACTGCTAGTTGAGTTGATGGATCCATAAAGACAATAACCAGGGCTGAGCTCAAGGCAATTGATGTGGCCATCTTGAATGTCTCATTCAATGCCATCCCAAGTGCAGCAGTTGTCCTTTATCTTCCACTGCTCCAGCTTCTTATGTACATATTCGCGGTAGTAATCCATGCAATCTTGACTTATATCTAAACTGCTCCAGGTTGCAACATTCCTCTATATACAAACTGCTCCAGAATTACAACTAGGCAGCAGCCTCATCCTCATGGCAGTGGGGCAGCTGGATTTCATGAGGTGAATGTTGAACAGCTGCTGCAAATTCGAAACCAATAGCTACAAGATGGTGTTGGAGATATAAAAATGGCAGAAATATTGGAAAGTGAAATTTGGACATGATGATGATCAAGTAGAGGATTTGGTTGAGATGTCTATGGTATGAGAAAGTGAAGCAAAGACTTGCTTGATTTATATAGACATCGATGAAAACACTTGACTTCGAGATAAGATACTTTACATTTTTTTAATGTATTTTCTATTAAATTAGTTTTGACAAGTCATGCAAATACTACAAAAACTCTTGACTTGTATTTTCTATCAAATTAACTTGTATTTTCTATCAAATTAACTTTAACAAGTCAAGCAATTACTACAAAAACTCTTGACTTGGATTGTGACGTCCATCTTTGAGAGAGGATATTTGTTGCCATGTTTGACGATTTAACATATGACAGTTGTTCAAGTTTAGGGAGTTACATGGTGAGCATAGACCCAATCTATGATGTAAAGAGAATGACAACTTGTCGAACAACAAGAACCGTGTGGCAATGGAAGAGACCAAACTTGTATAAAAATCATCATAAGAATATTTCATTGTCAACAAATCCTAGAATCTGTGTAAAAGAATTTAAGCCAAATCCAGTCAGTAACTCCTCAACTCTCCCTAAGAAGCATGAACTGTCTCAATCTCTTGCACTCCATTCACTTTGTAACTTGGAGCAGCTACTCCTCTATATCTCTTAGTTGGAACCATCCAAATTCTTCCTCGGTTCTTCGTGTTCTTCAAACATCTGCAAGAGGATAAGTGTGTTCAAACCCAGGAACTGTGTCACTACTACCACTACCAACACATTCACAGTTCTTCATAGCCATCTCATATGATATCCTTACATTTAATTTTAGCCGCACTAGGAGATATTAATTAGAAAGGAATTGAATGAACCTAGTAAAAACATTCTTAGCTAGACATTAATCTTGTTTCCAGGACATAGTTAGGTACCAAATATAGCAACATCATATGTCCAAAAAATCAAAGCTACCTACTTTACTTTATCTGTTAGTAGCAAGTTGTCTTTTCCAGCATTGTTTTACCATTTTTAGGAGAAACCAGTTTATGCTATAAGGGAAAGCATATGTACTGGTAATTAGTTGCTCCATTTTCTGCATTTTAATGTAAAATTTTGCAATAGACACATTATTTATGAAAAATCTACAAAGTTATTATCACAATTATACGTTACTTACTTGCACGATGATACCGCGTAATTGGAATTTCCTGAAGTTCTCGCCTGATGCACAAATATTCATCCAGTAAAGCCATTACTGCCAATCCAGTCCCATTCACAATCCACCATGTTATTGAGGAAGGCCAACCTCCATAAAGGATACACAAGACGAGATGGATAATGAACAGGGTTGCTGAAAAATCAAGGCACCTTTTTGCCCTTTTGATCAAGTAAAGCATGTAGAAAGCTCTGCATAAGAAAATGACACAATTCAACAAAATGTAATTATATTTGATATTGTTTTCTTTAGTTATACCTCAAAGAGTAAACTGAAGTACTTTGATCCTCTCAAATTGGTGCAGAATGGACTTAGTTTATATCACCCTAAGAATTTAATAATGGGTAGTAATCCATGGAAGAAGTTCTGGCATATCTCCTTTTTTTTTTGAGTACGTAGTTTATTCTTTGAATTTTTTTAGCTAAATGTAAAAAAGAACCTACTCTACTAGAAGAGCAGAAAACCAAACTGGAGGTAAAATATATATTCACGATTTAACCTTAAGGATTACTGCAGATGAAACAAAAGAGATCGTGTTAAAAGACAGAAATTGATAATTTTCTGAAGAAGAAAACAAACTACCTTATACAATTCATTGATGAGAAGTCTCAAGTTAATTAGAAGCAAGGCACGGAAAACAAGAAGACAACATGGAAGACCTCAATAAGTATATATTGGGAAGGAAAATTCTACAAAATGTGATGACTGCTAATACAGAAGTAGTTAGAGACACTTAAATAACTGTGACCTCTGAACACTGTATGTAACTGTATTTATGAAGAGAGTGAAAGTTCAGAGGTCTGTACTCCTTCTGGAAACGATAATTCTTCCATTAATCTTCTGCTCCATCCTCTTCCTTATCGTGATAGTTGAATACTTTCGAAAAGACTGCTTACTACACAGCCTCTGTGTTTTGAAAAACGGCCTTTGGGGAGGACTTTAATGTGAACCAACATAAAGAACTGATAGAATTATTAAGGAGTCCATTGAGCTTGCTGGAGGGTTTAATTTGGCAGAGATTTATCCATCCATAAAAGTGTTCCGACATATTCATGGTCCGAAGAGAAATATGAATCTACTTCGGGGGAAGATGAATGACATGTTTGACGACATCCTAAATAACCACAAAAACAAAAGGGATCGTAACAACAACACGAGTTGTTCCTCGACTTTGCAGGAATTAGTGGATGTGTTCTTGAGGATTCAATAGTCGAATGAGATGGGAATATCAGTGACCACAAACAACATCAAAGGAGTCATTAGGGTACGTACGTAACGACGATGCAATATCATTTTTTTTTTATTTTTCAATTTTTCAATTTTTTTAATATTTTTTTATTTTTACTTTTCATTCACCGCGTCAGCGGCACATCACTATTCTGTTAGTTAAACTTGACGATCAACAGTAATTTGGACTAAAAAACATAATTCTAAAACATAAAGTATCAAGGAACAACATAGGGTACTAACGATAACATGGGTCAAACATATGTTACCAGTGGAACCATTAACCCACATTTTTATTATCTTTTAAGGAAGATTACATAGTATTCAATACATATATATCTGAAAGTTCAAACTACGTTAAATACATATATCATGATTAATCATCACATACATATCTGCAGCAATAACACTTTTATTCAACTGAGCTTGTGAAAAAGACCAGACCATTTCCGTGGAGTTACGTTCCTGCCATCATGAGTGAGTAAAAATTAGGGAAACATTCTGCTAACAATCTTGCATTAAAGCAACTTAATCTAGTAAAGTATACGTACCTCTTCTTCTACCTCTGTTGAAGTCTTCTTCTTCTCTGGTCTCTAAGTCGATGAATTATCACAAACTAGTTCTATTTCACTTTGATTTTATGGTGTCCAATCAGTGCAGTTACGATGAATGCACTTAGATAACCGACTACAACAGCCTTCCACCCTATATAAACTGGCATTTCTGAGGCATGTTCATCATCTCCTGGTGGTGGTGGTGGTGGCTCAAGATTATTCCCACAATCCCTTGAAAGTGGATCACCACAGAGTACTTCATTCCCTTCATATGAATCAGCACCAAATGTATTGAATTGATTCCCTCGGGGTATAGACCCAGACAGATTGTTGTCAGACACATTAGAGTATTCAAGGAAAGTTAGTTGCACCAACTACTGTGGGATACCTCCTGAAAGAGAGTTTTCAGATAGGTCTAGAGCTTCCAAATCTGTCAAACTTCCCAAGTATGGTGGAATTGTACCAACCAAATGGTTGTTGGAGAGGTTGAGCAACTGAAGTCCCCTTGCATCTGCAATAGAAGTCGGGATCACTCCACTAAAATCGTTGCTCGAAAGATCAATTACTTGGACTAAAGTAAATATGTTTGTATACACCAACTTGGTGCCTTTATTCATTAATGTCATGGTGTAGTAATAGAAGTAGGATTTGGATACTCCAACTTGCTGCATATAAAATTCAGTTGTGTTAACTTTAGTTGTGTCCAAGTATCCATGAGTAGTTCTTGTAGAATTCCAAAACTGGAACAATTTGGATGGCAAGTGACCGTCGAAGAAGTTGTGAGAGAGATCTAGGATTTGCAGTAGAGGGAACTTGAAACCTACTTCTACATCTTGGATAACTCCATGCAGTTTATTAGACCGTAATATGAGCACAGTTAATGCATCAAGCGAGCCTAGCCATGAAGGGAAAGAATCACTCAGCATGTTATTCCCCAAGTTCAGAAATTCCAACATTAAGCAACTCGACAAAGACCTCGGTAGTGGCCCAACCAGTTGATTGTTGCTTAGATATATCATCTTCAACCACTCACACTTTCCTTCCATCTCAGGGATCTTTCCAACGAAGTTGTTGCCATGTAGACTTAAAATTTGTAGATCGGAAGTCAAGTTGGCAATACATTGGGGAAGGACTCCGGTGAAATTGTTATTGGACAAATCAAGAAAATTGAGACTACTAAGATTGCATATCAGTGGGGTTATTTTTCCTGAGAGATGATTGTTAGAAACATCGTAGTTGGTGATGGAATCCATAGGAAGTGGAATCGATCCGTGTAACTCGTTGAAACTAAGGTCTAGTGTACGAAGGATTGGCCATTCGAAAAGGACATGGTTTTGTGGGAATCTTGTTAATAAATTACGTGAAAGATTCAAAAATACCAATCTCTGTAGATTGAAAAACCATGTGGGTATTACACCATGGAGTTCATTGTCCGATAGATCTAAATATATCAGAACTTTCTGATTTTGTAGGATCGGTTTCGGAAGTTCGCGTAGTTTACATGAACCTAATCCTAGACTATTTTGGTAGATAGAGTGGTTCGACATGGCACTGTATTTGGTAATCACTGACAAGTTGTTGGATGATAGAGTTAGAGCATATAACTGCTTAAGACCCAAAAACATGTCTAGTTGCACTGTCCCTTGAAGCTCATTGTTAGACAAATCAAGTAAAGTTAAGTTGGTGAGCTTTGAAATCTTGGATGGAACCTCACCAATTAACTGGTTGGAGTGTAAATCCAAGCGCTCAAGGTTGATGAGATCCCAAAAGGAAGATCGAATCGGACCAGTTAATTGATTCGAGTCTAAGAACAAGTTCCTAAGGTTGATGAGATTCCTAAAGGAAGATGGTATTTCACCAGTTAACTGATTTGCGGAAAGATCCAATTCAACAAGTTGAGTCAGATATCTGAAAGAAGATGGAAGTGCACTGTTGATTTTACTTGCAGGAAGATCCAGGTAAGTGAGCATGGTCAAGTTAACAATGGAGTAAGGGATGAAGCCCCTTAAATTGGGAGAAGACACACTTAACTCAGTCAAGGATGCAAGCATTCCAAGTGAATTTGGTAACCCACCAGAAATACTTACACCATAGAGGTATAGGCGTTCGAGCAGGCTACCAGGTTGAAATTCTGGCAAATAACAAGAGAGGTCTGTGTTGTATGACACATCAAGAACTTGCAACTCTGGTAAGTTGAAAATGGAAGATAGAAGTTCCCCAGTTAAACTGCAACCCGAAATGTCAAGAACCTTCAAAGAGGTCAAATTTGTAACCACATGGGGAAGTGGGGAAGAGATGTTTACAAAAGAGATATGAAATTCTTCCAATTTGGTTAAACTTCGAATGAGATTTTCAAGATTAGGGACCTGTGTAATCTCTAAATTAAAATTCTCAGATAGATCAAGAGAAGTCAGGTTTGTCAGACTTAAGAGTAGGGATGGGATAGGGTCTGCAAACCCACAAAAAGAGAGGTCTAAATTTGTGAGTCTTGAAAAGTTACCCATTGCAGATGGTATCTGGGAGTTTTTGAAATAAATGGAAGCAAGATTCAGTTTTTGGAGGTGAAGGAGTCGGAAGACACTCCTAGTTGAGTTGATGGATCCACAAAGACAAGTGGCGCCGAGGTCAAGGCCAATGATGTGGCCATCTCGAATGTCACATTCAATGCCATCCCAAGTGCAGCAGTTTCCCTTTATGTTCCACTGCTCCAACTCCCTACTATCATATCCGAAGTAATATAGGAAATCTTGATTTATATCTAAACTGCTCCTGAATTCGAACAAGGCAGCAGCTTCATACTCATGGCAGCGGGGCAGATGGATTTCATGAGGTGAATGCTGAACAACTGCAAATTCGAAACCAATAGCTACAAGATGGTGTTGGAGATATAAAAATGGCAAAAATATTATAATGTGAAATTTAGACATGATGATGATCAAGTGGAGGACTTGGTTGAGATGTCTATGGATTGAGAAAGTGAAGCAAAGACTTGCTTGATTTATATAGACATCAATGGAAACACTTAACTTCGAGATAACCTGCTTTACATTTTTTTTAATGTATTTTCTATTAAAATAGCTTTAACAAGTCATGCAAATACTACAAAAACTCTTGACTTGTGATTTCTATCAAATTAACTTTAACAAGTCATGCAAATACTACAAAAACTCTTGACTTGGATAGTGACGTCCATTACTTCGAGATAAGATACTTTATATTTTTTAATGTATTTTCTATTAAATTAGCTTTAACAAGTCATGCAAATACTACAAAAACTCTTGACTTGTATTTTCTATCAAATTAACTTTAACAAGTCATGCAAATACTACAAAAACTCTTGACTTGTATTTTCTATCAAATTAACTTTAACAAGTCATGCAAATACTACAAAAACTCTTGACTTGGATTGTGACGTCCATTTTTGAAAGGGTGTTTAATATAAAGACCATTGATCTAGTTACATCATACACACAACTCCTTTTGTCTTGATTCCTGAAATTATTGAGCTAACCACAATCAGCAGAGAAACGATAGTCTTTCTAAATTCTTTTGAAACGATAGTCTTTCCTTCAATTGTTCCATTAATCTTCTGCTCCATCCTCTTCCTTATCGTGATAGTTGAGTACTTTCGAAAAAAGGCAGTGAAGTTTACCTTACCTCCTGGGCCGAAGAAGCTTCTGTTGATCGGAAACCCTAACAGTTGGCTGACCCTCACAGCTGTCACACCATCGTCTAAGCGATCTAATGAATCAGTATGGCACTGTTATGCATGTTGAAATGGGTGAGCTCTCTGTTGTGGTGATCTCGGATCCAGAGTCCGCCAAAGAAGTACTCAAGAACCAAGATCTAAACTTCGCAGAGAAGGCACCGTTCGTAATTAACCCTACCTCTTACAACTGGTGATCACTAGCTACTATGTATACTAAGCACGTATGTATTCTTCTGCATGTGTAGGTTTATACGATAAAAGGAGACGCAAATCCTGATTGACCAAATAACTTCAACTTAGCGGAAAGACTACTTACTACACAGCCTCAGTGTGTTTTGCAAAACGGCCTTTGGGGAGGACTTTAACGTGAACCAACAGAAAGAACTGATAGAATTACTAAGGAGTCCATTGACCTTGCTGGAGGGTTTAATTTGGCAGAGATTTATCCATCCATAAAAGTATTCCGACATATTCATGGTCTGAAGAGAAAAATGAATCAACTTAGGGGGAGGATGAATGACATGTTTGACGACATCCTAAGTAACCAAAAAAACAAAAGGGATCGTAACAACAACACGAGTTGTTCATCGCCTTTGCAGGATTTAGTGGATGTGTTCTTGAGGATTCAAGAGTCAAATGAGATAGGAATATCAGTGACGACAAACAACATCAAAGGAGTCATTAGGGTACGTAACGACGATGCAATATCAGTTATTTTTTTTTTTAATTTTTAATTTTTTTAATATTTATTTTATTTTTACTTTTCATTCACCACGTCAGCGGCACATCACTATTCCGTTAGTTAAACTTGACGGTCAAGAGTAATTTTGACTAAAAAACAACATTCTGAAACATAAAGTATCAAGAAACAACATAGGGGTACTAATGATAACATGGGTCAAACAAATGGTATCAATGGAACCATTAACCCACATTTTTATTATCTTTTAAGGAAGATCGTATTCAATACATATATATCTGGAAGTTCAAACCACGTTAAATACAAATATAATGACTAATCATCACACATATATATCTGCAGAATAACACTTTTATTCAGCTGAGCTTGTTAAAAAGACCAGACCATTTCCATGGAGTTACGTTCCTGCCATCAGTAGTGAGTAAAAATTATGCTAAGAACATTGCATTAAAGCTTAATCTAGTCAAGTATACATACCTCTTCTTCTACCTCTGTCAAACTCTTCTTCTTCTCTAGTCTCTAAGTCGAGAAATTATCACAAACCAGTTCTGTCTCACTTTGATTTTATGGTGTCAATCAGTGCAGTTACGATGAATGCACTTAGAAAACCGACTAGAACAGCCTTCCACTCTATATAAACTGACATTTCTGAGTCTTGTTCATCATCTCCTGGTGGTGGTGGCTCACGATTATTCCCACAATCCCTTGAGAGTGGATCACCACAGAGTCCTTCAATCCCTTCATATGAATCAGCACCAAACATATTGAATTGATTCCCTTGGGGTATAGACCCAGACAGATAGTTGTAAGACACATTGAAGTATTCAAGGAAAGGTAGTTGCACCAATTGTTGTGGGATACCTCCTGAAAGAGAGTTTTTAGACAGGTCTAGAGCTTGCAACTCTGTCAAACTTCCCAAGTATGGTGGAATTGTACCAACCAAATGGTTGTTGGAGAGGTTGAGCAACTAAAGTCCCCTTACATCTGCAATTGATGTCGGGATCGGTCCACTGAAATTGTTGCTCGAAAGATCAATTGCTTGGACTAAAGTAAAGTTCTTTGGATACACCAACTTGTTGCCTTTGTTCATTAATGTCATGGTGTAGTAATAGAAGATGATGTAGGATTCATTTTTTGCGTTGTGAAATTCAGGTGTGCCCAAGTATCCATGAGGAGTTCTTGTGGAATTCCAAAACTGGAACAATTTGGATGACAAGTGACCCTCAAAGAAGTTGTGAGAGAGATCAAGGATGTGCAGTCGGGGGAACTCGAAACCTACCTCTACATGTTGGATAACTCCATGCAGTTTATTAGACCGTAATATGAGCACATTTAATGCATCAAGCGAGCCTAGCCATGAAGGGAATGAATCACTCAACATGTTATTCCCCAAGTTCAGAAACTCCAACCTTAAGCAACTCGACAAAGACCTCGGCAGTGGCCCAACAAGTTGATTGTTGCTTAGATCTATCATCTTCAACCCTTGCCACATTCCTTCCATCTCAGGGATCTTCCCAACGAAGTTGTTGCCATGCAGACTTAAAATTTCTAGATGGGAAGTCAAGTTGGTAATACATTGGGGAATGACTCCGGTGAAATTGCTATTGGATAAATCAAGAAAATTGAGATAACTAGGTATGCATATCAGTGGGGCTATTTATCCTGAGAGATGTTTGTTAGACAAATCAAGCCAAGTTAACTTGGTGAGCTTTGAAATCTGGGATGGAACCTCACGAGTTAACTGGTTGGAGTGTAAATACAACACCTCAAGGTTGATGAGATTCTTAAAGAAATATGGTATCTGACCAGTTAACTGATTTTGGGAAAGATCCAATACAACAAGTTGAGTCAGATATCCGAAAGAAAATGGAAGTGGACCGTTGATTTTACTTGCAGCAAGATTCAGGGAAATGAGCTTGGTAAATTAGCAATGGAGGAAGGGATGAAGCCCCCTAATTTGGAAGAATACACACTTAAATCAGTCAAAGATACAAGATTTCCAAGTGCATTTGGTAACCCACCAGAAATACTTACACCATCGAGGAATAGGCGTTCGAGCAGGCTACCAGGTTGAAATTCTGGCATATAACCAGAGAGGCCTAGGTTGCCTGACACATTAAGAACTTGCAGTTTTGGTAAGTTAAAAATGGAAGATGGAATTTCCCCAGTTAATCTGCAATATGAAATGTCAAGAACCTTCAAAGAGGTCAAATTTGTAACCACATGGGGAATTCGGGAAGAGATGTGTACACTATAGAGATGAAGTTCTTCCAATTTGGTTAAAATTCGAGTGAGATTTTCAAGATTAGGGACCTCTAAATCATAATTCTGTGATAGATCAAGAGAAGTCAGATTTGTCAGACTTAAGAGTTGGGATGGGATAGGGCCTACAAACCAACAGTCAGAGAGGTTTAAACTTGCGAGTCTTGAAAAGTTACCTATTGTAGATGGTATCTAGGAGTAGTGGAAATCAATGGAAGCAAGATTCAGTTTATGGTCGTGAAGGAGTCAGAAGACACTGCTAGTTGAGTTGATCGATCCATAAAGACAAGTAGAGCTGAGGTCAAGGCCAATGATGTGGCCGTCTCGAATGTCACATTCAATGTCATCCCAAGTGCAGCAGTTGCCTTTATATTCCCTTGATCCAACTTCCTATATTCGAAGTGGAATTTTATGCAAACTTGACTTATATCTAAATTACTCCTGAATTCCAACATGGCAGCAGCCTCATCCTCATGGCAGTGGGGCAGCTGGATTTCATGAGGTGAATGTTGAACAACTGCAAATTCGAAACCAATAGCTACAAGATGGCGTTGGAGATATAAAAATGGCAGAAATATTAGAAAGTGAAATTTGAACATGATGATGATTAAGTGGAGGGATTGGTTGAGATTTCCATGGTTTGAGAAAGTGAAGTAAAGATTTGCTTGATTTATATAGACATCAATGAAAACATTAAACACTTGACTTCGAGATAAGATACTTTACATTATTTTATGTATTTTCTATCAAATTAACTTTAATAAGTCATGCAAATACTACAAAAACTCTTGACTTGGATTGTGACGTCCATCTTTGAGAGGGTATTTAATATAAAGACCATTGATCTAGTTACATCATACACACAACTCCTTTTGCCTCAGTAAGCAGAGAAACAATAGTCTTTCTAAGTTCTTTTGTGAAGTCTTTCCTCAAAGTCTTTCTAAGTCTTCTTTTGCAAAAGAACAGACACACCTCAATTTGGAAGTCTTTCCTCAAAGTCTTCATCCGTGCTTGACAAGTCCACAGTGTAGAAAGGTTCCAAAGATACCAATTTATTATTTGTTGTCGTGCTTGAGGAGTTAATAAATGACATATTCCATATGTAGTTGTGACCCCCTCTCTTCGTGTTCTTCATTTCTCCCATATATAGTATGTGACCCCCTCCCCTATATCTCTTATCTGGAACCAATCAAATCCTTCCTCGGTTCTTTGTATTCTTCAAACATCTGCAAGAGGATAAATGTGTTCAAACCCATGAACTGTGTCACTACTACCACTATCAACACATTCACAGATCTTCATAGCCATCTCATATGAGATCCTTACACTTAATTTTAGCCGCACTAGGAGATATTAATTAGAAAGGAATTGAATGAACCTAGTAAAAACATTCTTAGACATTAATCTTGTTTCCATGATATAGTTAGGTACCATATATAGCAACATCATATGCCCAAAAAATCCTTTAAAATTACTAAGAAACCTAAAATACAAGCAAAGCTACCTACTTTACTTTCTCTCTTAGTAACATGTTGTCTTTTCTAGCAATGTTTTACTATTTTTAGAAGAAAACAGTTTATGCTACAAGGGAAATCATATGTACTTATAATTAGTTGCTCCAATTTCTGCATTTTAATGTAAAACTTTGCAATAGCCACACTATTTATGAAAAATCTACAAGGTTATTATCACTATTATGCGATACTTACTTGCACGATGATACCACATAATTGGAATTTCCTAAAGCTCTCGCCTGATGCACAAATATTCACCCAGTAAAGCCATTACTGCCAATCCAGTCCCATTCACAATCCACCATGTTATTGAGGAAGGCCAACCTCCATAAAGGATACACAAGACGAGATGGATAATGAACAGGGTTGCTGAAAAATCAAGGCACTTTCGTGCCCTTTCGATCAAGTAAAGTATGTAGAAAGCTCTGCATAAGAAAAAGACACAATTCAACAGAAAATAATTCTATTTGATAGTTTTTTCTTTAGTTATACCTCAAAGAGTAAACTGAAGCACTTCGATCCTCTCAAATTGGTGCAGAATGGACTTAGTTTATGTCACCCTAAGAATTTAATAATGGGTAGTAATCCATGGAAGAAGTTCTAGCATATCTCCTTTGTTTTTTGAGTACGTAGCTTATTCTTTGAAGTTTTGAATGAGGTGGCAGAATCTCATCCACAGAGCAAGCTTAGAAACATAAGATAAAAGGTTAAGGCTTGAGTTTTGTAGAGACGACGATATGCAGAATATAAAAATAAATAATAACAAGATCCAGATTAACTTTTTTTTTTGGTCATATATCCAGATTAACTGAATAAGTATATCCTGAGATTTTAGTTGTTTTCAACTCAGTCCTCCTATTCAATTATTTTAGACAGTTTCATCCTTCTTTTAACTCTAAGTTAGCCCAATTAGACGTCACAAAAAGAATGTTTAATATGATGCTTTCATAATAAAATTCAAAAAATGAGAAGATAACTTTTTTATATAAAAAAACTAGCAGGAACCTAAACACCTTCGTAAAAAGGATTAATGGTGTGTTTGGGTCAATTATGTCCGATTTTTAAGAATTAATTTTCGAAATTGTGGGATTAGTATTTAAGGAATTGAAAACTTGGGTCCAAACTAATAGTAAAAACAACGCTCGATCGTCCTCGGTTTTAAACTCGAAAAGATAAAGGGTGCAACCTAATAATGATGTTTATTAAAGAAGAAACTTAGGTGAATCCATTGGATTAGTGTAGGGCTGACAATATTTTACGAAACACGATAAAACGGCACAGACACAGACGAAAAAAAATTGTATGTGGAAGCATATGACAGAACGATAACATGAAAGTATTTTCGTGTTGTTCGTATTTAGATATCAGAACACGACACACATGATAATACGATAAAATTGAACTTTTTTTTGCCAACCATAATTTGGCCTTGAAAACGTATTTTCTTAATAGTTTTATAAACAAGTTTCATGTAGTATTGTTTTTTAAATCTACTTAGGTAATGGATGAAAATTACATGGACTTAAAGTTCAAGGACGAAATCGTCAAAATTCAAACCATTGGGCTAATGTCTATTGGTCTCAAGTTAGAAACGAGCCCACAAACCCACCTTATGAAACTTTTTGGCCCCAAAAAACAATCTTCTTCATTTGTGAAGGTCGTTGGAAATTTATACATCAGATGAAAAAAACTTCCTCCGACTTCCAATTTGGCCAAATTTCAAGCCACCACTAACTAGCTACAACCTCACCACACTTCCCATATAACCAACTAAACCTAACTTTGGAACCCTTTAGAGAGACAAAGGTCTCCCTCAGGTCCGGCTCTTCGAATAGATCCAATGCCGCAAAATAAACCCCTTCGATCTCATCAAGCACCTTTATGCAACTCCCAATGGAGTATAACTTCTCACTATACTTCAACTCCTCTGCTGCTTTCCTTGACTTTGAAGCTTTTAGAAGAGCGGACATGGCTTCCGCCATCTTATCAAGCGTTTCTTGGTCCCTTAAGGCTTGCTTGGAAGAGGGTTGGGTCTTCAACGGCCACTTCCTCTTCTTGTCAAGGTTTGCTTTGGGGACCTTCTCCTCAGGGTAAGGACTTGAAGCTATTGGAGCAGGTTCACTTGGTTTTCCAAACTCCTCGTAATGGCTCGATTGGGCATACTTGCCCTCGGTTGCCACGTCATTGAATATCGTGCATAGTTGATCGTATATGGGACAATCTTTTGTCGGTTTGTTACTCTCATTCCTTGGTTGAGCCTGAAAGCAAAAACGAGGATGAGAATCTGCCACATTATTGTAACGTAGGACTAGGACTCGGTCCATTTCACGACCAATATTCAATTCTGACCTTGATGAATGGATGAGATTCTGACAGATATCATTTTTTGTTGATGCATATTGCCCTAGCAGACTCTGATCCATTCATCAAGGCGATAACTGAATTTAGCGTGAAATAAACTAAAATCCATCTGAAGCCAAACAGAGCATCCACCAATTCTGATGAAATTCATAGAGCTCCACATCATAAATCCATATTTACAATTCCAATTGAAAAAAAATCATGCAAAACAAACAAATTTGCAACCAAACACGTCAAAGCTGATTAAAACTGATGGGTTAGAGAGTACCCCGATATATTCCCACGATAAAACCCGATGCAGCAAGAATCGTCAATGGAGAACTCACTTTCATCGGCTGTGGACTTCATATTACGGAACTGGGTCCTAAGAACATCGAGATGCTTCTTCAGCTGATTGTTGTTGAAGTTGAGATCCGTTTGACGATTGAAGTCTTCACGAATATTATTCCATGTTTTCTTGTCGAAGTAATTGTTCGGTCTATTTCCGAGCTGACAATCAAGTCGGCGAACATCTTATCGAGGGCTGGAGTCCACCTTGTACTTGATCTTTCTTGCATGGGTTGATGATGAGCTTCTCCATCCATCTACTTTATTACAATTGATACATACCAAACATCAACTAGGATAATGCAAGTGCAGTGTATAGCCCAAAAACTTGCTCAAATTTCAGAATTAGAGAATTTTTTTTTTTTTGCATCATAGCCTTCAAATTGAATGTTTTAGCTTCATCCTACGAATCAATCAAACTCTGAAGAACAAGAAAAATTTTCTAATTGGAACAAATTGCTACGTTTATTAATTTTTCCGTTAGATCTAGATGGAAAATAATGTGCAAGTACATGATCAATACTTTATAAAATTATATTATTTTTTAAAAATACAAAAAAAAAAAGAATAAAATAGAAAATCTTAGGATAAATCTGAATTTTTGATATAATGTTTATATTGAAAATATATTTTAAAAAATTTAATGAGGTATTATTTATTTAATCTTTTTAATACAAATATTATATTAAAATACTAAAAATTTTCCAATCAATTTTCCAGTTTTATTTAGAGTTTTTATGGTATTTTTAAAAAATATATTTTTTTAAATCAATGATTAATCATGTGATGCATGTCATTTTTCGTACCAATTTAACAAAAAATTAACGGAAGTAGTAATATGTCCAAGTGTCAAATTGCATATAACATTTTTAAAAACAAAAAAGTAAAGTTCAGATAGTAATTTATAAATGTTCAAAGTTGGAGTAGTGATTTTGTTATTAACTTTACAACTATTTTATCCTAGAAAAATATTAAATTAATAATAATATATTTTTATTTAATTAAGACATATAGTAACAAGTGTTAATTATATAAAAATAACGAACTTTGTGAAAAAAACAAACAACAAATCGGTCTTTTTTTTTACAAACAACAAACCAAAATTTTAGAATTTAGCAAACAAACCTACCTCAAATTTCTATTATGTTTGAACGAAATTTTTTAATGTTTAAGTGAGTTTTTAAGTCAAAATTAGTTGAAGTGTTCTAAAGATAAATTAATAAATTCTAAAATAAATTATTTTAAATTTTGTTTTTTAAAAATAAATTATTTATAAACTTATTTAAAAAACAAATGAAAAAAATCACTAGCAAATTAACCGGACCCAGCCTAGGGTTCAACCAAGTCACCTGGCATAGGCGACTAGGGTTGGGTCCGGTCAATCAGACCCAAGAGTCCTTTGCTAGTTTGTTTTTATTCTTTTTATTTTTTCGATTTTTTTATCTAAAAATAAATTTATAAACAATATTTTAGAATTTAGTTTTTAATTTTAGAATTTAGTTTTGTTTTTTTATTTTAATTTTACTATGCTTTTTTCCAAAATTATTTATATATATAAATATATTCATTTATATACATATAAACAAATTTATTTTTATTCATATATAAAGTTTTATTATTTTTTAATTTGTTTCATTTTTTCCTATTTATTTTTACTTTTCATCTGTCACGTCAATGCCACGTCACTATTCGTTAGTCAAACTTGACGACCAATAGTAATTTGGACTAAAGAAGAACATTATGAAATATAAAGTATCAAGAAACAGCATAGGGTACTAACCGATAACATGGGTCAAACATATGGTACCAATGGAACCATTAACCCACATTTTATTGTCTTTTAAGGAAGATTACATAGTATTCAATACATATATATATGGAAGTTCAAACCACGTTAAATACCAATATCATGACTAATCATCACATACATATCTGCAGCAATAACACTTTTATTCAACTGAGCTTGTGAAAAAGACCAGACCATTTCCATGGAGTTACGTTCCTGCCATCATTAGTGAGCAAAAATTATGCTAAGAATCTTGCATTAAAGCAGCTTACTCTAGTAAAGTATACGTACCTCTTCTTCTATCCCTGTCAAAATTTTCTTCTTCTCTGGTCTCTAAGTCGAGAAATTATCACAAACCAGTTCTGTCTCACTTTGATTTTATGGTGTCCAATCAGCGCAGTTACGATGAATGCACTTAGATAACCGACTACAACACCCTTCCACTCAATATAAACTGACATTTCTGAGTCTTGTTCATCCTCTCCTGGTGGTGGTGGTGCCTCAAAATTATTCCCACAATCCCTTGAGAGTGGATCACCACAGAGTCCTTCATTCCCTTCATATGAATCAGCACCAAATGTAATGAATTGATTCCCTCGGGGTATAGACCCGAACAGATCGTTGCCAGACACATTGAAGTATGCAAGGAAAGTTAGTTGCACCAACTACTGTGGGATACCTCCTGAAAGAGTGTTATTAGATAGGTCTAGAGCTTGCAACTCTATCAAACTTCCCAAGTATGGTGGAATTGTACCAACCAAATGGTTGTTGGCGAGGTTGAGCAACTGAAGTCTCCTTAAATCTGCAGTAGAAGTCGGGATCGGTCCACTGAAATCGTTGCTCGAAAGATCAATTACTTGGAATAAAGCAAAGATCTTTGGATACTCCAACTTGTTGCCTTTGTTAATTAATGTCATGGTGTAGTAATAAAAGTAGGATATGAATACTCCATCCAACATCCTGTTATAGATAAGAGAAGGTGTATAAACTTCAGTTGTGCCCAAGTATCCATGAGGAGTTCTTGTGGAATTCCAAAACTGGAACAATTTGGATGGCAAGTGACCCTCGAAGAAGTTGTGAGAGAGATCAAGGATTTGCAGTCGGGGGAACTTGAAACCTACTTCTACATCTTGGATAACTCCATGCAGTTTATTAGACTGTAATATGAGCACAGTTAATGCATCAAGCGAGCCTAGCCATGAAGGGAAAGAATCACTCAACATTATATTCCCCAAGTTCAGAAACTCCAACATTAAGCAACTCGACAAAGACCTCGGCAGTGGCCCACCCAGCTGATTGTTGCTTAGATCCATCATCTTCAACCATTCACACCATTCAGCTTTCATTTCAGGGATCTTCCCAACAAAGTTGTTGCCATGCAGACTTAAAATTTCTAGATTGGAAGTCAAGTTGGCAATACATTGGGGAAGGACTCTGGTGAAGTTGTTATTGGACAAATCAAGACGAATGAGTTTACTATGATTGCATATAAGTGGGGTTATTTCTCCTGAGAGATAATTGTTTGAAACATCGTAGCTGGTGATGGATTTTTGATCAAGAAATGGAATCGATCCATTCAACTCGTTGAAAGTAAGGTCTAGTATTTCAAAGTATGGCCATTCGAAAAGGACACGGTTTTGTGGGAAACTTGTTAAGAAATTACGTGAAAGATTCAAGAAGTTGAGATTTCCCAAACTCAGATTGAAAATCCATGTGGGTATTACACCATGGAGTTCATTGTCTGATAGATCTAAAACATTCAGATTTTTTTGATTTTGTAGGATTGGTTTCGGAAATTCACGTAGTTTACATGAACCTAATCCTAGACTCTTTAGTTGGATAGAGTGGTTCGACATGACATTGGATTTGGTAATCACTGACAAGTTGTTGGATGATAGAATTAGAGTATCTAAAAGCTTAAGACCCAAAAACATGTCTAGTTGCACTGTCCCTTGAAGCTTATTGTCAGACAAATCAAGTACAAATAAGTTGGTGAGCTTTGAAATCTGCGATGGAACCTCACCAGTTAACTGGTTGGAGTGTAAATCCAAGTGCTCAAGGTTGATGAGATTCATAAAGGAAGATGGTATCTGACCAGTTAACTGATTTTGGGAAAGATCCCAAGTAAGCAAGTTGAGTCAGATATCCGGAAGAAGAAACAAGTGGGCTACCGGGTTGAAATTCTGGCAAATAACCAGAGAGGCCTGGGTTGCCTGACACATCAAGAAATTGCAGCATTGATAAGTTGAAAATGGAAGATGGAAGTTCCCCAGTTAAATAGCAATCCGCAATCTCCAGATGCCTCAAAGAGGTTAGATTTGTAACCACATGGGGAAGTGGGGAAGAGATGTTTACACCAGAGAGATAAAGTTCTTCCAATTTGGTTAAGCTTCGAGTGATATTTTCAAGAGTAGGGACCTCTAAATCATTCTTAGATAGATAAAGAGAAGTCAGGTTTGTGAGACTTAAGAGTTGGGATGGGATATGTCCTACAAACCCACAGTAAGAGAGGCTTAAACTTGTGAGTCTTGAAAAGTTACCTATTGCAGATGGTATCTGAGAGTAGTTGAAATCAATGAAATCAAGATTCAGTTTTTGGAGATGAAGGAGTCGGAAGACACTGCTAGTTGAGTTGATGGATCCAGAAATACAACCAGCGCTGAGGTCAAGGCCAACGATGTGGCCATCTCAAATATCACATTCAATGTCATCCCAAGTGCAGCAATTGTCCTTTATCTTCCACTTCTTTAGCTTGCAATATTCATCTATTTCTAAACTGCTCCTGAATTCCAACAAGGCAGCAACCTCATCCTCGTGGCAGTGGGGCAGCTGGATTTCATGAGGTGAATGATGAAGAGCTGCAAATTCGAAACCAATAGCTACAAGATGGTGTTAGAGATATAAAAATGACAGAAATATTAGAAAGTTAAATTTGGACATGATGATGATCAAGTGGAGGACTTGGTTGAGATGTCTATGGTTTGAGAAAGTGAAGCAAAGACTTGCTTGATTTATATAGACATCAATGAAAACACTTAACTTCGAGATAACCTGCATTACATTGTTTTTTGTATTTTCTATCAAATTAGCTTTAAGAAGTCATGCAAATACTACAAAAACTCTTGACTTGTATTTTCTATCAAATTAACTTTAATAAGTCATGCAAATACTACAAAAACTCTTGACTTGTATTTTCTATCAAATTAACTTTAACAAGTCATGCAAATACTACAAAAACTCTTGACTTGTATTTTCTATAAAATTAACTTTAACAAGTCATGCAAATACTACAAAAACTCTTGACTTGGATTGTGACGTCCATCTTTGAAAGGGTGTTTAATATAAAGACCATTGATCTAGTTACATTATACACACAACTCCTTTTGTCTTGATTCCTGAAATTATTGAGCTAACCTCAATCAGCAGAGAAACGATAGTCTTTCTAAATTCTTTTGGACCGAAAAAGTTTGGAGTAATATGCCCATTTTTCTCCATTTGGAAGTATTTCCTCAAAGTCTTCATCCGTGCTTGACAAGTCCTGAGTGTAGAAAGATTCCAAAGATACTAAATTATTATTTGATGCTGTGCTTGACAAGTTAACATATTCCATACGTGACACCCTCATTTAACAAGCATTCGAAAGAAGAAGAAAAAGTGATTTAAAATTAATATAAGTAAGAGATATACTACTCAAATCTAAATGAAATGCTCATTTTATGGTCTAATTAAGTGAAAATAACGGACTTTGTCAAGTTATGTTGGATTAGTAACACAGTTGTTCAAGTTTAGGGAGTTACATGGTGAGCATAGACCTAATCAATGATGTAAAGAGAATGGCAACTTGACTAAAAATCATCATAAGAATATTTCATTGTCAACAAATCCTAAAATCTGTGTAAAACAATTTAAGCCAAATCCAGTCAGTAACTCCTTAACTCTCCCTAAGAAGCATGAATTGTCTCAATCTCTTGCAATCCATTCACTTTTTGTAACTTGAGGCAGCTACTCCTCTATATATCTTATCTGGAACCAACCAAATCCTTCCTCGGTTCTTCGTGTTCTTCAAACATCTGCAAGAGGATAAGTGTGTTCAAACCCAGCAGGAACTGTGTCACGACTACCACTATCAACACATTCACAGATCTTCATAGCCATCTCATATGAGATCCTTACACTTAATTTTAGCCGCACTAGGAGATATTAATTAGAAAGGAATTGAATGAACCTAGTAAAAACATTCTTAGCTAGACATTAATCTTGTTTCCAGGACATAGTTAGGTACCAAATATAGTAACATCATATGCCCAAAATATCAAAGCTACCTACTTTAGTTTATCTCTTAGTACCAAGTTGTCTTTTCCAGCAATGTTTCCCCATTTTTAGGAGAAAGCACTTTATGCTACAAGGGAAAACATATGTATTGGTAATTAGTGTTGAATATGTGTTAAACATAAAATGGTGTTTAGCACATGTGCAGCATGGCAAAACCGAATGTGGAGCATGTGCAGCATGGCAAAACCGAATGTGGAGCATGTGGATGAAAGACAACAGTTAGTGCTTCCCATACTTGGAATAATATGGGACATTTGTAATAGAATAACAATATTGATGTATTATAAGTAAGCTATGTAGTGTAGTTGTAGAATCAAATTGTAAGCTATGATATTGAGTAATGAATGTTAAAATTATGGCCCGGTGATATAATTCTGATATGTTCAGCCTGCGTTCTAGTATTTTGGGCTTCCAGCCCACTATAGCCCAATTGCTCTCATCTGGTCTGACGGTTCATCTTCTGGTATGACGGTTCATTTGTGTTGATTCGATAGTTGTTAATTCTGATAGTTGTTCTAGACTCTTCTTTTCCAGACTCTTCATTTTCCTTCGTTCTTTGTATTGGATATTTTAGTATATTAGGTTTTTTAAGGTGAAGGGATTCCAGATGAAGGAATAATCCCTAATGATCCTTAAATCAGTTTTTCATTGTTCATCTTGCCGTTTCTAGGGTTTCTTATCTTTCCTTCCTAAATATCTTCTTCGATTCCTCACAAATCAACATGGTATCAGAGCGTTGAAGCAATCTTTGCTTCTAATATTCACCAATCCTGTCTTCTTTCCTTCGTTGGTGTACGATTTCTTCGCGAAATCGTTTGGGTTCTGGTGGTTCCTTTTTTGATTCTTCTTGAAAGAATCTCGGTTTATGATTTTCCTTTAAGGAAAATCATTCCTTGATGCGGATCTCTTCACCTCTTAATAGCGATTTCACTCAGTCCCACAGCGGTTACAGGTTGCGATTTTACATCGCAACCGTCGGTATTCTCTATCTTGTCTCTTGACTCTACGCCTGGCTTGTTATTGTTGCTGTGGTCTGGATCTTGCTGAAATCTGTTGATATTATCTGATTGTAGTCTGGATCTTGTTGATATCTGTTGGTATTCTTGGCTCTTTATTGTTGCGAAATCTTTGCTAGTTGTTTATGTTGGTCTCGTTTGATATGGCTGAAGAAAAGATTCATCAGGAGGCAAAACTTGCCACCGATGATATTAATCATAATACTATGGCCTCTGTTGATTCCCATCATCCCTTATATTTGCATGCTAGTGATAATCCTGGAACTTGTATTGTTGCTGATAAACTGACTGGTCCCGAAAATTATGTTATGTGGAGTAAGGCCATTCAGTTTACTTTGCTAGGAAAAACAAACTTGGATTTATCACTGGTACTTGTGTTCGTGAAAATTATGATCCTGGTTTTCACCATCTGTGGGATAGATGTAATGTTGTTGTTCTTGGTTGGTTGACAAATTCTATTTCAAAAAGACTTAGGTGGCGGTTTAATGTATACTGAGGATGCATATCTCAGTTGGAAGATCTCAAAGAAAGATTCGATAAAGTTAGTGGTCCAAGAACTTAACAAATACATGTGGAAATTGTTATGACTAGACAAGGTCTTGATTCTATTTCAATATTTGTTTAGAAACTAAGAGTTCTATGGGCTGAATATGATACTGCTTGTGCTCTCCCTCATATTGATCATGAAGATTTTAAAAAGCATGTTGAACACAAAGATAACCAGAGGCTGTTTCAATTTTTGAATGAGAATTATTCGAATGTGAGAAGTCATCTATTGCTTTGGTCTCCTTTACCTACTGTCAATCTGGCTTATAATTCGTTAATGCAAGAGGACAGCCAAAGAAATGTTTCTTCCACTATGAATTCTGTGATGATGACCAAGTCTGCTAATGTGTCTCTAAGTTCAGATAAACCAAAAGGAAATCAAAACTTAGAGTGCTCATATTGTCATAAACGTGGGCATACTGCTGACCGATGCTATGCAAAAGGATGTGACTTCTGTAAAAAGAAGGGTCACTCCAGAGATAATTTTTTTAAAGTCAAGGAATTGAAGGCGAAGGGTAACAATCCCAAGGGCAGCAATAATTCCACAAAAATTGGTGACACTGATCTTTTTTTTTTTGAATAACTCCACTAATAGTGACATTTCATTGAATTGTGGAGTACAAGGTGGAATTACTTTCTCACGTGAACAATTTGAGAAATTCTTGCAAACAGTGAGTGGAGTTGGAGGCACTGCTTCTAGGCAGGAGCTGGAGGCACTGCTGCTGGTGCAACCCTCTCTCATGATTCACATTCGAATACAGCCGGTATATCTTTGAATTCTATATATAATTGTGATAAAGATGTATGGATTCTGGATACAGGGGCAACCAACCACATGACCAACAAAAATGATTGGTTATGTGGTATTAAGGTAGCCCCTAGAACCAAAGTCCATATGCCAAATGGTGAATGTTCTGAGGTGCATAGTGTTGGGAATGTTGTGCTTGATTCTGGAAAAGAGTTGCGAAATGTGTTGTATCTGCCCAGTTTTAAATACAATCTTCTTTCTGTTTCAAAGCTTACAAATGACTTGAACTGTTCTGCATTGTTTTACCCTAAGCTTGTTATCCTGCAGGACCTCTCAAATGGGAAGGTCTTGGGGATTGGTGAGGAGAAATCTGGGTTGTATTTTATGAAAATTCCATGCAGATCAGTCAGTCAGTTTGTAATTAGTCCCGCTGTGAATAATATCATGTTGTGGCATAAACGTTTTGGGCATGCTTCTTTTAAAGCTCTTGAGCATGTAGATTCTGTTGACATTGTTGGGAATAAAAGATTAAGTATATATGAATGATTATTCTATCTGTCCTAGAGCTAAAATTGTTAGAAATCGTTTTCCAATTTCTACTTCTAGAACTGATGCTATTTTTGATATGGTGCATGCGGATGTTTGGGGGCCTTATCATTGCCCCACTTATGATGAAAAAAAAAATATTTTTTGACTCTAGTTGATGATCATTCAAGGGTGACTTGGGTTTACCTTATTCAGTTCAAATCGGATGTGTTTTTGGTCCTGAGAAATTATATTGCCATGATTGAAAATCAGTTTCAAAGAAGGATAAAATGCTTGAGAACTGATAATGGAAAAGAATTTTTTAATGATCATATGGATAAACTGTTGAATGATAAGGGAATCATCCATCAAAGTAGTTGTCTTTATACCCCTCAACAGAATGGTAGGGTTGAGAGGAAGCATAGGCACTTGCTAGAAATAGCGAGGGCCTTAAAGTTGCAAGGATCAATTCCAAATATTTTTTGGGGAGATTCTATTCTTACAGCTTGCTACCTTATCAATCTGATGCCTACCAAGCTATTGAAGGACAAGTCCCTCATTTAAATCTTAAGTGGTAAGAAACCTGTGATACATCATTTGAGAGTGTTTGGTTGCCTTGCTTATGCTAAGAACATGGTCGTGAATGATAAGCTGGCTTCCAGAGCTATCCCTTCAGTAATGATGGGATACTCTGTGACCCAGAAGGGATTCAGACTCTATGATTTAACTGAAAAAAAATTATTTGTTAGTAGAGATGTTATATTTAATGAGAATGTCTTTCCCTTTGGGAGTGGTAAGCTTGATCAATTACCCATGTTATTTGAGCAGTATATAGATTCCGATGATGTTAGCAACCTTGAAAATGCCGAAACTGAGGATGTTGTAAGAACTACCGAGAGAACACACATCGGGTGAGACTCATGAGATCTTAACCGAAACTCTCTCAGGTGATGAGTCTTCTAATGACTCTGATGAGAGGGGTGGTTCTCAGGTAGATGGAGATTCTGGACCTGTTATGAGTAGAACAGGTAGAACCATTAAGCCTCCTATATGGATGAAAGATTATGAGGTTTCTAATGTTCACTGCCCATATTCTATTGATAAATACATATCGTATGATGGATTGTCCCATGAATATCAGTGCTTTACTTCTTCGATATCTAAACTGGTTGAGCCGGAAAGTTTTCTTGAGGCTGTGAAAGACAGGTTATGGGTTGATGCAATGAAGGAGGAAATAAAGGCACTTGAGGAGAACCACACTTGGGATTTAGTTCCAGCCCCTACAGGTAAATCTATAATTGGATCTAAATGGGTGTACAAATTGAAATATAACTCTAATTGCAGCCTTAGTAGATATAAAGCTAGGCTAGTTGCAAAAGGGTACAATCAAAAGCACGGTATAGACTATTTTGAGACTTTCTCATCCATTGTTAAGATGAATACAGTGCGTACTATTTTGGCCCTAGCTGCTATCTATAAGTGGCCGCTTTATCAGATGGATGTGCACAATGGCTTCTTGTAAGGCAATCTAGATGAGGACGTTTACATGCGTGTCCCTGAGGGGTTCAATGATGGTAAGACTGATTTGGTTTGTAAACTAAAACAATCTCTTTATGGTCTCAAACAGGCTGGTAGACAGTGGAATATGAGATTATGTGATGTTCTTGTTAAAGCTGGATATAGTCAGTCTAAGAATGATTATTCCCTGTTTACCAAGCATGATAAGAATCAAATGGTTGTTTTGCTGATATACGTTGATGATTTACTCATTTCTGATAATAGTGAGAATCTGATAAATGAACTGAAAACTGTTTTACAATCCAGCTTCAGAATGAAAGATTTGGGCGAATTACGGTATTTTTTAGGAATCGAAATTGCACGGTCTGAGAAGGGTCTTTTTTTAACCCAAAGAAAATATGCCTTAGAACTTATTTCTGAAGTTGGATTGTCTGCTGGAAAAGTTAGAAAAACACCTATGAAGATGAACTTGAAACTGACTAGTCAGGATTATGATAAACAGCTCAAATTGAATGAGGATGATAAAACCCTAGATGATGTGACTCTTTATAGACGACTGATAGAGAAGCTGCTGTACTTGACTATTACTGGACCTGATATAACGTTTGCGGTGCAAAATTTAAGTCAATACATGCAGGATCTGAAACACTCTCATCTTGAGGCAGCCCTAAGGGTGATCAGGTATGTTAAATTTGAACCAGGTAAAGGCATTTTGTTATCTTTTGATTCTGACCCAAACCTAGTTGATTTTTGTGATACTGATTGGGCTGTCTATGTAGAAACTAGAAAATCTATTACTGGTTATTTCATTATGTTGGGAAAATCAGCTGTTTCATGGAAAGTTAAGAAACAAAACACTGTTTCTAGATCTTCTGCAGAATCTGAATATAGGAGTATGGGTTCAGCCTTATCTGAAATAATATGGCTTAGAAATTTTTTGAATGAGTTAGGAATGAAACAAACTGAACCTGTCACTCTATATTGTGATAACAAAGCTGCTATTCAAATTGCTAGTAATCATGTCTTTCATGAAAGAACCAAGCATATTGAGATAGATTGTCATTACATTAGAGAAAAATTGCTTGATCATGTTATTAAACTTGAGCATATCAGTTCTATAAATCAGTTGGTTGACCTATTTACTAAGGCATTAGGGGGACAACAACATCATATATTATGTGGAAGGTTGAGAATGAGAAACCTGTTTGCAAGACAGGGGGAGCAACAAACAAATGTTCAAGTTATGGAAGGAATGCAGTCTGAGGGGGAGTGTTAAAATTACAGCCCGGTGATATAATTCTGATATGTTCAGCCTGCATTCTAGTCTTTTGGGCTTCCAGCCCACTATAGCCCATTGCTCTCATCTGGTCCGACGGTTCATCTTCTGGTCTGACGGTTCATTTGTGCTGGTTCGATAGTTGTTAATTCTGATAGTTGTTCTAGACTCTTCTTTTCCAGATTCTTCATTTTCCTTCGTTCTTTGTATTGGATATTTTAGTATATTAGGGTTTTTAAGGTGAAGGGATTCCAGATGAAGGAATAATCCCTAATGATCCTTAAGTCAGTTTTTCATTATTCATCTTGCCGTTTCTAGAATTTCCTATCTTTCCTTCCTAAATCTCTTCTTTGATTCCTCACAAATCAACAATGAATATACGTTTTTAGTTATCCTAAATTCAACATGGTATCAGAGCAAGTTCGAGATTAGGGTTACCTTGTTCTTTATCATCTAGTCGAAGCTCGCCTCGAGCTCTGCCAAGACCAGTTCGGTGCTCAGCTCAGTCGAACACCAGTTCAGTCGAACACGAGCCCAGTCCCTCGTCGTAGCTCCGCTGCTCCGCCTAGCTCGTGTCAGTCCAGTCCAGCCCCCCTCGGTGCTCCAGTTCGCACTGTAGCACTGCACGTCAGCAGCTCCGTGCTCAGTCCGCCAGCACCAGCTCCGTTCCCGAACAAGATCATCAACAGACGTTCCCGTTCCAGCACGTGGACAACGTTCCGACAGTCCACCACCTCTGTTTCCGCCACCTCTGTTTCAAGACGTTCCCGTGAGCAGCTCCGTTCCAGACGATGACAGAAGTTCTCGGTGTTCACTGCAGATCAACTACCACCGTGCAGCACCAGTCGGTCTATTTTGCTGCTCATCCAGTCCTCGTTCAGTCATCCAATCGAGCTCCACGGATCAATCCCGTCCGCAGCTCGTCCACAGCTTCTCGTCTTTGTTCGTCACGGATCGAGCTCCACGGATCAATCTAGTCGAGCTACACGCGAGGACACCTTGAAGTGGAATCGTGTTTTCGAGGTTGAAGGCTTCAAAGTGGGAGACAACATCCCGTGAGGGACAAAAGAACAACTCTCTTGTTTAAGACAGCATGCGTGGTTGAATTGACTGGTCTAAATCCGGTCTGGTTCGATTGGCTTAGTTAATTCAGTTCGGTTCAGTAATCTGGTTTAATAATTCTAGTTTGGTTCACTAATCCGGTTTGTTTGCTGATTCAGTGTACTATATCAGCTTGTGACTAGTCATGGACCGGAGGAACATGAGATGCAACCATTGTGGAAAGTCTCATCACAGTCGGGACGAATTCTTCGAACTCGAAGGATTTCCCGAAGGGTGGAAGAGTCAACGACGAGAGCATGTTGATCATGGACTCGGTGCCAGGAACACAACCACAACACCAATCAGTACCACAAACCATGTAGGAACGATTGAAAACAATAAATGGCTCTTTGATTGTGGGGTCACAGACAGTATGAGTTTTGACAAAGCAGATTTTATAAGTCAGTCGGTACCACGAAGAGAAATGATCCAGACAGCAAATGGAGACTTAATGTCGGTTCAGGGAACCGGAACCATTGGTATTTCTCCAACAATTCAATTTTAGAATTGTCTTTATGTGCCTAGCTTGGCGTGCAAGCTACTCTCTATTAGTCATGTAACAAGAGAGCTAAATTGTATGGTACTAATGTATCCCAATTTTTGTTTACTACAGGATATTCAGTCGGGGGAAGTTATTGGGCGTGGAATTGAATGTCAAGTCCTGTATTATGTGGAGGAAGTCAGTCAACACGGAACTGCAATGCTTGCTCACGGGACAGTCACCAGACAACAATGGTTGTGGCATCGACGGTTGGGTCATCCATCTGTCGGGTACCTTCATAAATTACTCCCTAGTATATTTCCGTCAAATAGCAAACTTGTGTGTGAAACCTGTATTCTTGCTAAAAGCCATATGTTGGATCGTGACATCCTGGATGCTGATCTGGCAGTGAATTGAATGCCAGACAAGGTTAGGAAGACACTTCTGCTCCAACTCCGGTGAACCTCCGGTGTCACTGGGTCCCTCTCCGATGCTTAAATGAGTATATGTGTGTATAAAACTCAAAACGTGAAGAACGTATGTAAAGCAAGGGTATTTATAGGGTAAGAGAGATAGAACCGTATAAGGAAGCTGAATATCTTAGTGTATATTGTGTTACTGAAGATTCGGATCGTGGGATATGGCAGTTACTGCGAGATATTGCAATTACCAAATCTAATCTTTAGTGAATATGTGACCGAGATACGCGGGATATCATGGCCACTTCCTTATTAACGGTTTTGGGGGACCAGAGGAGAGATGCAAGGCTCTCTTCGGGGCGAGCACTCTCATGTCGAGCAGTGAGATGTCGCGGCCCTAGTGAAGAATGGCGAGCACTCAGGGCGTTCTCAGAGTCCTTGGGCTCGGTTCTGGGCCATTTTATGGAGGCCGGTCCTATTCGAATGTTATGGGTTTACCACCTCTATAGTTATTGGGCCTTCGAGGCCTTTTTACTTACTGGGCTGTCACTATCGATATCCAACATTTGCCCCCGAAGCTTGATTGAAGTTTCTTCAGTCGAGCTTTATTTTCTGGTAGGATTTTAGATAGTGACGTCTCAGATTCGATTTTCTTCGTTTCTTGTATTGGTTCATGACCTTTGAGGCATTTTGAGCTCGTTTGGCGAGCGTTTTTTTCTTGGTTCAAAGCTGAAAAATATCCTTCCTCTTATTCCCCTTTGGCGATCACTCGAGGTAATCTAGGTTCATGAAAGTCTATTTTTCTTGATTTGGGCGATCACTACTTGCCTGAGGCATTTCTGGTAAAGTCTCTTAGTGCGCTGGCGACCACCTTGTCTCTTAGTGGACTTTTAGCATTTAGTAACTGCACAGTTGTCCAGAAATCGAACGGTCACTTGAGGCACGCCTGACATTTACTTTCCCGTAAACCTAGGGTAGTCTGACAGCTGTCCGTGTCAGCCAACCGTCTGTCTCCCCAAGGTGTTTCTTGGAATTCTGACATTGCTTCGTTTTTTTCCAAAAAGGTGCAATTATTCCTCTGTGTCGCTTCGATTTGCTCATGGTGGTTACTCCCTTCTTGGTCTATATAAGAAACGTCAGTTTCTATATTTTATTGTTTACGCTTATCCACTCCCTCAGATTTCCAGAACTTCGTTGCGAACCTTTCTTCTTTCTTTTCCAACCTTCTTCAGCCTTCTTCATCCATTTCCATGGCTCCCCGAAGTCAGAGAGTCAAGCATATGGCCTCCAAGGGCACTAGCAAAGCCAACGCTCCTAGGAATGCCAATGCCCCCTTGATCATCCGGGATGCCGCCATATCCCCCTCAGTGGGGGAACCGACTGATCTGGGAAGGTCTGCAACCGCTCCCGTAGTGGTGGACGGGCCTGAGCTGAACACGCCTATTTCTTCCCCAAAAGGTAAACTTTCGCCCTTTTACTGCTCTGTTTTGGCAATATCCTCTGTTTTCCTTTGTTTTTTATACTTGTTGTGCCATACTTGAACCGTTCTGAGTAGATGTCAAGCCTAACGAATTGAAGCCGGCTTACTTTAAGACCATGGTGGCGCTTGGTGGCTTCAGTGCGGAGGATGCTCCTAGGTATCCTGGCTTAGGTCTGCATTTTCCTCATGATGGAGAGGTTTACATTTATGCGGCCCAAATCGATGCTAGGTTGCGTTTTCCTCTCTGTGAGGATTTACAGACCTTATGTCAGTTTTACGGGATTCACCCCACGCAGCTTGTTCCGAATGCCCTCAGGATGTGGGTCGGTTTCAAGTTCGTGTGCATACGCCAGGAATGGGTGTATTCACTGGCCCTGTTCCGGTGTTTCTTCCGACTGGCAGCAGGGGCCAACTACCTCCACCACTTCCAATCCCGCTGGCCGAAGTTTTCAGAGTGGGGAGGCCCTCAAGGATGGGCTTGGAACGTCCATGTCCGCCTGGTCGATGATTTCCGGGCCACTAACTCCAACTACAAGAAGTTTTACTTCTTGTACATGGGGGGGTGTACCCTGGAAATTGTTTGCTCCGGACAAGGATTTTCCTCCCTCCTTTGAAGAATTGTCAGGGAGTGACCAGAATGCCATCGACGATATGTACCGGCTGCATCGGTCATCTCAGTTCAAGTCCATCCGCTCAGTGGCGGAGACTACCGAGAATGCCCTTGAGATGGCGGGCATTCATCAAGCCACGCCAATCTTTGATGATTGGGTAATTTTCTAACTCTTATCTTGTTTTATTACTTGTAGGCAAGGTCGTAAGCAAGAGCCGAAAAATGATAGGTCTCTTTGATGACCAGGGATCGGCGGGATTGTCCTCCGACCAGGCGCTGCTAAGCTCTCCCCCTCCTCCCTCTAGGCGTTCGTCCAAGAGGAAGCCCGAGGAGATGCTTCCTTCGGCCACTACTGGCCCTCGCCAACCAGGTATATTACCTCACCTTTTGTGGATTTAATATTTTCACATTCTGCGGTTCTTTGACTTCTGACTTATTGTCTTGTTGTTTTGCAGAGGAGTCCTCGACTGACGTGGCCCGGGACCCTCCTCCTCCTCCTTTTAAGAAGGCCAGGAGTGAGGAGCACCCTGAGGTCGACTAGCATCCTCCTCCTCCCCCTCCTAAGGGCCCTTCTGCCACTAAGGAGAAGGCCTTGACTTTGGCGCCTCCCGCCCCTTCAGTGCCCACGGCTCCTCCTAAGGAGTCTGGGGCCCAGAAGAAGGGGCCTGCTGCTTCCAGCTCCTCGAGGGCTCCCGCCAAGGAGTACTGCTCCATGGCGAGCTTGTTCCAGCCTTTTAAGGCTGTGGACTCTCGGAGGCCTTGGGTCCCTTGTGGGGACCTTGCCAAGAAGGGGTACCCCGCCCAGAAGAGCCTCCGGAGTAGCCCGGATATGTGCATGCGGCTCCTTGATGGGATAATTCCCCAAAGGACCGTTCAATTGTCCCTACGGAGCTTCCTCAGATCGAGGGGTTCTTACGGACCCACTTCGAACGAGTTGCCCTGGTATGATCTCGCCTTCTTTCCATTATGTCTTCCTTGTCATTCTTTTTTATTTTGATGACTTGACATTTTTCCTTGCGTTTTTGTTGTCAGCTCGTTCGGGAAGAGGTGATCCTGGGCCGCGTCTTCGGCGAGCTCGCCGACAAGCACTCTGATCTGCTTGTCGAGCTGGAGCAATATCGAAGCACGGGGGTCACCCCCGGCAGTTGGAGGCCATCAAGAAGACCGCTGACATGGCGATCATCTTGGTGGACGGCGCCCGGGAGGAGTACTTCAGGAAGGAGCAGCGCCTCCTTGCTGATGTCAAGAAGAGGGAGGCTGATGCTGCAGCCTTCCTTCAAGAGGCTGAGGCCCTTCATCGGTGCCTTGATGAAGGGGAGGCGGTCCGTGCTCGCCTGGAGGCCAAGTTGAAGGAAGCTCGTCCCCAGGTGGTCGAGTCGGATGCTCTTAGGGTCGCCGCAGAGGCCCAGAGGGATGCTGCTGAAACTAGGGGGTCGCCCTGGAGGAGGAGAAGAACCGACTGGCTGATCAGCTGAAGGCGATTCCTTCACCCCAAGCCGTGGTTGAGGAGTTCAAGGCCTCCGAGGACTTTGAAGACCAGGCCTTGAAGGTGATGAAGTCGACCATTGCCGATTTTCTCCAAGACCTGGTGGAGGAGGTCCAGGCGGTCGACCCCAACTTTCCCCTTGAGGAAGTTGCATCCTTGAAGAGCTTCTTGCGGAGTCGCCCTTCGCAGCCCTCTGTTGCTGAAGAGTCTGCTCCTGAAGGCGAGCCTGGTACTTCTGCCCCCGAAGGCGAGCAGAGCACCCTTGCCCCCGAGGACCCCAAAGCTTGAAGCCCCCAACTCCTTGGCGACCGTATTTTTTTTATCTTTTTTAGATAGCTATTTTTGTAATTTCTGTTTTTGGTTTGTAATTATTTATTTAAGACTTGGGTTTTTCTATTGAATGCCTTTTATATTCATGAGCCTTTTTGAACATGTTTGGCTATTCTTCCAATGTCTTAATCATAATTACTCTCCGCTTTTTCTTGCTTTGTAATGTCGTCGACCCTTAAAGCCTTAGACCAATCATAAGTCGAACTTTCTAAGGATAATACTTTCGACACTTAAAAGCATAAACTTCTAAGTTCAAAGAGATATTACCTTCTTTGAAGTTTAAACCTTTGAGGTGTTGGCATAATAACAGGGGATTTTTAATTTTTCAGGCTCTATCATCGATAGTGATCGCCTAAACTTTCTTTGGCCTGACTTTGGCGTCAGGGCTTTTATTTTGCCTAACGTTTTGCTAGGTCTTTCGGTCTGACTTTGGCGTCAGGGCTTTTGGCCTAGCCTTGTCACTAGGGCTTTTTTGTTTTGCCTAACTTTATTGTTAGGTCTTTTGGCCTAGCTTTGTTACTAGGGCTTTTGGCCTAACTTTGTTGTTAGGGCTTTTTGGCCTGACTTTGGCGTCAGGGCTTTTTGGCCTAGCTTTGTTGCTAGGGCTTTTGGCCTAACTTTGTTGTTAGGGCTTTTTGGCCTGACATTGGCGTCAGGGCTTTTGGCTTAGCTTTGTTGCTAGGGCTTTTGGCCTAACTTTGTTGTTAGGGCTTTTTGGCCTGATATTAGCGTCAGGGCTTTTGGCCTAGCTTTGTTGCTAGGGCTTTTGGCCTAACTTTGTTGTTAGGGCTTTTTGGCCTGACATTGGCGTCAGGGCTTTTGGCCTAGCTTTGTTGCTAGGACTTTTTGGCCTGACATTGGCGTCAGGGCTTTTGGCCTAGCTTTGTTGCTAGGGCTTTTGGCCTATCTTTGGCGATAGGGCTTTTGGCTTCGACTTGCTTCGAGTGGACACGCTTTATGAAGGAATGGATTTCTTTTATTGACATAACAATTTGATTACAAGCTATGCATAAAATCTTCTTAAATGCTCAGAATTAAATGGACGGGGTAACCTCTCGCCTTCGGTGGTTTCCAAATAGTAGGATCCTGGTGCGGCGATCTCTACTACTTTGTACGGTCCTTCCCATTTGGCTGAAAGTTTGTGTTTACTGTCCAGCCTTGTGAATTCATTTCTTCTCATAACCATCTCCCCCACGAAAAATTGGCGAGCGCTGACTTTTCTGTTGAAATATCGAGTGGTCGCCAAGCGCATCTTTGCCTGTGTCTTTTCCGAGAGCCATCTCTTTTCCTCCGCTAAGTCGAGGTCAGTTCTGCGCTCGATCTCATTTGCCTCTGCGTTGAAGTGTAAGACTCTGTGGGTAGGCACAGCTAATTCGGCTGGTGCGACTACTTCTGATCCGTACACTAAACTGAAAGGCGTTTCTCCTGTGGCCGCCTTAGGCGTTGTTCTGATTGCCCATAATACGTTTTCCAGTTCATCTGCCCAGATCCCTTTGAATGCTCGAACCCTTTTCTTAAGTCCTGCTAAGACAACCTTGTTGGCTGCTTCAACTTGCCCATTCGTTTAAGGATGATGTACTGAGCTGAAACGATGGTCCACATGATATTCTTCACAAAGCCATTTCAGCTCCTTTCCAATAAATTGCGGACCATTATCACTGATGAGTACCTTAGGAATGCCAAACCTGGAGAATATGTTGACCTGCAGGAACTTGTTGACCTGGAATTCTGTTGTTGAAGCTAGAGCTTTCGCCTCTACCCACTTAGTGAAGTAGTCGATTGCCACTATAATGTGAGTACGCTGACCAGTGCTAATGGGAAAAGGACCCAATATATCGATTCCCCATTGAGCGAAAGGCCAGGCACCCGCCATTGGGGATAATAATGTCGATGGTCGACCCGATCGTGGTGCAAACTGCTGGCAAATCTCACACTTCTGTGTTAACTCGGCTGCATCTTTTCCCAAGGTCGGCCAGTAATATCCCAATCTGAATATTTTTCTGGTTAGTGATCGAGCACCTTCATGACATGCTGCTGCCCCTTCGTGAGCTTCTCGAAGAACCTTTTCTATTTCAGGGTGAGTAACACACCTCAAGTAAGGTGTCGAATAGCCTCTTCTGTAGAGTTCTCCATCGATGATTAGATAACTGGCTGCGAGTCTTCTAATCCTCGTGGATTCGCCTTCATCCTCTGGGAGGATTCCTTCTTTCAAATAATTCTGGAATGGGGTCATCCATTTGACCTGTACTTGGATGTTGAAGACCTCTGCTCTGATTTCCAGGACTGAACATAAAGCTTTCTCCAGAAATTGTACATCCTGGACTGTCGCTCCTCCGAAGGCTAGTTTACTCAAAGAATATGCCATCTGGTTTTCTTGGCGAGGAATAAACTCAATCGCGAAATTTGGGATTTCAGTGACTAGCTTTTTGGCAATGCCGAGATATTTTTTCATCTTTTCTCCCTTTGCCTCGTAGGCGCTATTAACCTGGTTGACAATAAGCTCTGCGTCACTTTTCACCTTAAGCGCAGTTATACCCATTCCTTTTGCTAGTCTGAGTCCAGTGATAAGAGTCTCATATCCTGCTTCATTATTGATTGCCGGAAATGTCAAGGCGATCGCGTACTTCAGAGGCTCGCCTTCAGGAGGAATAAGAATTAAACCTACCCCCGAGCCTTCTTTTGATGAAGACCCATCCGTATAGAGTTCCCAGATTTGATTGTCGTCTGCTGACTGACTTGGCCTGTTTTCTGCTTCTGTTTGACCGTTACTCATGCTTTCCACTATAAAATCAGCTAGTGCTTGACATTTGATGGCCGTTTTTGGCGCAAATTTGATCTTGAACTCGCTGAGCTCGGTCGCCCACTTGACCATTCTTCCTGACTTGGAGTGTTTGGATATGCCTCTTCAAGGATTGGAATGCTTCCTCGCAGTCTGGCGTCCACTCGAACTTGCGGTTGGCCCTCAGGGTTTTGAAGAATGGGAGGGACCTGTCGCTCGCTTTGGAGAGGAAGAGGTTGAAAGCAGCTAGGCGTCCATTCAGGCACAGGACTTCCTTGTGGCAGGTTGGCGACTTCATTTCCTCTATGGACTTTAGCTTTTCTAGGTTTGCTTCGATTCCTCTTTCACTGACCATAAAGCCCAGAAATTTACCGGACTTGACCCCGAAGGAGCATTTGGCAGGAATCAGGAAAACACTGTGTCTTCTCATGCATTCGAAAGCTTCGTGGAGGCCTGCCGTGTGAGGATTGCCCTTAATGGTTTTGACGAGCATATCATCCATGTAGGCCTCCATGTTCCTTCCCAGCATGTCCTGGAATAGCCGGTACAGCATCCGTTGATACGTTGCCCCGGCATTGATAAGGCCAAAGGGCATCACCTTGTAGCACAGAATGTCCCCATCAGCATAGAAAGCGGTGTGAACCTCATCCTCGGAAGGAGATATGAATCTTTGGGGCAAGCCTTGTTCAAGTCGCGGAAGTCGACGCACATCCTCCACTTACCGTTTGATTTCCTGACCAAAACTGGGTTGGCGACCCAGCTCTGGAATCTTACTTCTCTGATGAAGTCAGCTTCAATCAACCTGTCGACTTCCTACCTGATTGCCAAACGCTTATCCGTCCCGAATGATCTTCTCTTTTGGGCGATCGGCTTGATGGAGGGGTCTATCCTGAGCTCATGGGAGATGATATCCGTGCTGATTCCTGGCATGTCGCTCGGCTGCCAAGCGAAGAGCTCTTTAAATTCCTTGAGGAGGGCAGTCATGGCCTCCTTCTGATCCTCTTTCAAGGTGGTCCCAATGCGCACCTTTTTGTCTGGACCATCGATCTCGACCTCCTCTAATTCCTCCATGGGTGCTGGCCGAGCCAAGTCCTCGCGGGTGTCGGCCTCTGTTTTGATGGCGAGTGCCTACCTTTGGTTCTTCCTGCGTAAACAGTTCACGTAACATTGCCGCGAGGAAGGCTGATCTCCTAGCACTTCTCCAATCCCGTTCGGAGTAGGGAACTTCATCTTTTGGTGGACAGTGGAGGCCACAATCTTATTTGGGTTGATCGTGGTCCTCCCTATGATAGCGTTGTAGGATGTAGGTGAATCGACCACCAGGAAAGTGACCGACACCTTGATGCTTTTCCACCCCTCGCCAAAAATCACTGACATGGTTATAGCCCCCAGTGGATAAGTTGTTCTTCCCGCAAACCAGATCAGCAGAAAGTCGACCCTCTTCAGGTCGCGCTTGGACTTGCCCATCTTCTCAAAGGCGTCCAGAAATAGGATGTCTGTCGAGCTGCCTCCGTCGACCAGAATTCTTGCAACATCACAGCCGTCAATATCTGCCGTAATGACCAGAGCATCGTTGTGGGGCGTGGTGACATGTGCCAAATCATCTTCAGAGAATGAGATGACAATGTTCTCTTCAGGTCGGGGCCGCTTCCCCAACTGAACTGCTGTAGAGATCTGAGTGGCGTAGACCTCTCTGGCGCTCGACCTCTCGCCGCCTGCACCGAATCCTCCCGCAACCAGATTCACTCTCCTCTTGCTTCCAGAAGGCTCAGCCTGATCCGCAGGGGCTGGCGAACGATGCCTCCTGGGGGCGTTCGACTTCTGTCTCGCCCTGCTACAAATTCTTTCAACATTCCCCCCTGAATCAGCCTCTCTATGTCCCGCTTCAAAATCTTACAGTCATCTGTCTTATGGCCCTTGCACTTATGGTATCTGCAGTAGCTCTCGACATCCTTGCCCATGGGCAGCCCACCTCGACGAGGCATCGGTGGCCTCGCCAAGGATCTCCTCTCCATCTCGACTAGTACCGCTGAGATCTGCCTATTTAAAGGCATGAAGTACTCAGGGACCTCTAGACGGCGAGGCGCTGGAAGAGACTCGACCCGGGGCTTGCTTTCCTTTCCCTTCTTCTCCTTCTTTACCTCCTTCTTACCATCATGTCGGGGTTCATGGGTCACCCTTAGCGAGGTCGTCAGGAGGTTAGCCTCGATGTTTGCGCGTTCAAGGTCTATGAAACCTTTTGCTGTGGATGCCAACTCCTCCAACGTCTCAATCTCCTTCACGTGATAGCTGTTTCGCAGATTTCTCGAGGCCTTGTTGGTCACATCCAGACCTCTGTAGAAGGCTCGAATGATCTCCCCATCCGAGATTCGGCGATCTAATTCTGTGACGTTTTGATGAAAACACCCGTAGAAATTGGACAGCGACTCTCCCGGCTGCTGTTTGACTGAGTCAAGGGCGACCACGTTCTTCAGTAACTGGCGCTCGCCCATATATCTCTCCAGGAACTTGCTTCTTAACTCTGCCCAAGTTCCGATTGATCCTGCAGGGAGGCCGAAGAACCAGGACGAAGCCGAACCCGAAAGAGTAGATGGAAATAGCAAAGCCAAATGATTGGGATCGTTTGACTTACCCAGAAGGGAGGCCTCGTGCTTGTTGACATGCCCGGTGGGATCTCCTCCACCGCTATACTCAGGTATGGCCCGAGCAACCACATCCTTCGGGATTTTGATAGCGACGAGCCCGTCGGTAAAAGGATGAGAGGACTGCTCCTTGAAGGGAGCTACGACTGTCAACTGTCTTTCCTGGAGCCTTTTGTTGAGGAGGTCATCCATCTGATCCACAGTGCAGTACATGGGAGAGGTTCCGGGTGGAGGAGGATCGGAAGGATTGGCCGTAGAAGCGGCTGCTGGTTCCTTTGTGTGTGCCGGAGGTAAGGACTGCTGTCCTGACGTCATCTCCTGATCCTCCTGAGGCGCAGTGGGACCAGGATTTGCTGCTTCCGAAGGTGAGGGCCCTGTGGCAGCAGGACGGTGGTTTTCCTTAGGAGCAGAGGGATTGTTTTCTTGAGGAGCATGGGCTTGGCAGCGCGCCTGCCCTAGGATGGCTTCCAGCAGGGAGATCATCTCGGGGGTTAAATTAATATCCTGACCCGCAATGTGGACTGTCTGCGGTGCCGGGGCTCCGTTTTGATCAGCAGCGGGGGTCGGTCTGGAATCACCGACATGTTCTCGAGCTGTCCGCAGGGGAACAGCATTAACTCCTGCTCGGCTGGCGGGTTCCTGTTGAAGCGGTGAAGCGGCGGCGGAATCAGAGCTATCTGAGGATCGCTCCCTAGTCTGATTTCGACGATTGCTTTGGGATCGAGTTCTCATGGCTGAATTGCTCGATTCCCACAGACGGCGCCAAATGTTGGATCGTGAAATCCTGGATGCTGATCTGGCAGTGAATTGAATGCCAGACAAGGTTAGGAAGACACTTCTGCTCCAACTCCGGTGAACCTGCAGGTAGGGGAGCGCAACAGAGGGGGTGTCTCTGGGTCCCTCTCCGATGCTTAAATGAGTATATGTGTGTATAAACCTCAAAACGTAAAGAACGTATGTAAAGCAAGGGTATTTATAGGGTAAGAGAGATAGAACCGTATAAGGCAGCTGAATATCTTAGTGTATATTGTGTTACTGAAGATTCGGATCGTGGGATATGGCAGTTACTGCGAGATATTGCAATTACCAAATCTAATCTTTAGTGAATATGTGACCGAGATACGCGGGATATCATGACCACTTCCTTATTAATGGTTTTGGGGGACCAGAGCAGAGAGGCAAGGCTCTCTTCGGGGCGAGCACTCTCATGGCGAGCAGTGAGATGTCGCGGCCCTAGTGAAGAATGGCGAGCACTCAGGGCGTTCTCAGAGTCCTTGGGCTCGGTTCTGGGCCATTCTATGGAGGCCGGTCCGATTCGAATGTTATGGGTTTACCCCCTCTATAGTTATTTGGCCTTCGAGGCCTTTTTCCTTACTGGTCTGTCACTATCGATATCCAACACCATAGACAATCATATCCAATGTCTGAATCTAGTGCCAAGTCCGTGTTTTCGTTAATTCACTCTGATGTTTTGGGACAAGCTCCAAATAATGGTACATGTATGTCGAACACTGGCTTTAGGTATTTTGTGATTTTTATCGATGATTATTCACGCATGACCTGGGTATACTTCCTTAAGCATAAATCCGAAGTCTTCAATAAGTTTATATAATTTACCAATCTAGTTCAGACCCAGTTTAGTAAACAAATCCAGGTACCCCGTTCTGACAATGGCGGAGAATTCGTAAATTCCTCACTTCAACAGTTTCTTAAAGCCAAAGGCATCATACACCAAACCACTTGTCCACACACTCTTCAACAGAATGGGGTAGCAGAAAGGAAAAATCGTCATCTTTTGGAAATAACAAGGGTATTAATGCTGGAGTCAAATGTTCCAAACTCATTTTGGCCAGAAGCTGTGGCAACGTCAGTCTATCTTCTTAATCGTCTACTAACTAAGGTGATCCAGCTCCAAACACCACTTCAAGTTTTATCCAGTCATATGAGTGTTCCAACAGCCTTAACACTCCAACCACATATCTTTGGGTGCTCTGTCTTTGTACATATCCCCAAGTGGGATCGATCCAAGTTTGATCCTTGTTCAGTCAAATGTGTGTTTGTCGGGTATGGGATTCATCAAAAAGGATACCGATGTTTTAATCCAAAAACCAATCGCATGTATATCACAATGGATTGTACTTTTCTGGAAACAGAATTCTACTATTCATCCCAATCTGATGTCCAAGGGGAGAGTATTAATGAAGATAGTCCATTAGATTGGTTGAACCTAACAACTTTAACCACACCAATGTTGACTGAGATAGTTCCAAAAGAGCAAGTTGGTGGAACCACCGAGACGTCGACTCCCATAATACAGGTCTCGGATGATTTAGCTTCCACGTCAACCTCGACTGATATCCCTGAGGTTAGTAATTCTACTGCAACTCCTTGTAATTATACTTCTAATGTTGTGGAACAATCACCAGTACAGGAGAGATATGCACTCCCGGCCAGGAGAAACAGAGGTGTTGCTCCAGTACGATATGAACCGGAGTATAGTCCAAAAGCAAGCCGATATCCAGTAACAAACCTAGCCTGGGGGAGCTTATCACCAACGGCGCGTGCTTTTGCTGCTGCAGTATATTCTCAGGATATACATAGTACGGTGGATTCAGCAGTTAAACATCCGGAATGGAGGAAGGCAATGCAAGTAGAAATGGAGGACTTATAGAAGAATAAGACGTGGGAGAAGTGTGATCTTCCATACGGGAAGAGGGCGGTTGGATGCAGATGGGTGTTCACCGTGAAGCATAAGGCATATGGAACGATTGAGAGATACAAAGCACGGCTCGTGGCGAAAGGGTATACTCAAACCTATGGTATTGATTACTCAGAAACTTTTTCACCTGTTGCTAGAATTAGTACTATAAGAGTCTTGTTTTTTATAACGGCAAATCAGAATTGGTTGTTACATCAATTTGATGTAAAGAATGCATTCTTACATGGTTATCTAGAGGAAGAAGTCTATATGGAACCCCCTCCAGGGTTCATGACAGGGTTCCAGGGATCAATGGTATGTAAATTGAAGAAGGCTCTATATGGTCTCAAACAATCGCCCAGGGCATGGTTTGGGAGATTCACAGTAGACATGAGGATATATGGCTATAAATAGAGCAATGCTGATCATACCTTGTTTTTCAAGAAGAGAAGGAGTCAAGTAACCTGTTTAATTATATATGTTGATGATATGATTATTACATGTGATGATACAGAAGAGATAATCCTACTCAGGAAATATCTCTTTCAGGAGTTTGAGATGAAAGACTTGGGTAAACTCAAGTACTTCTTAGGGATTGAAGTTCTACGGTCTAAAACATGTATTTTCATATCACAGAGAAAATACATTTTAGACTTGCTAGTGGAAACTGGATTGATCGACTGCAGGCCAGCAGACACACCAATCATCCCAAACCATGGACTTCGAATAATGGAGGGAGCTGAACCGGCAGATCAAACCCGTTTCCAACACTTAGTAGGGAAGTTGATCTACCTATCACACACCCGACCAAATATTGCATATGCAGTAGGTGTGTTGAGTCAGTTTATGCATAAGCCACAGGCGGATCACATTGAGGCTGCAGTAAGAGTCCTTCGCTACTTAAAGGGGTCACCAGGAAGTGAAGTATTGTTCCAGAAGAATGATCACCTTAAAGTAGAAGTACACACAGATGCGGATTGGGCAGGGAATCCAATAGACCGAAGATCAACTTCAGGTTACTTTGCCAGGGTTGGAGGAAACTTGGTAACATGGAAGAGTAAAAAAGCAGAAGGTGGTGGCACTTTCCAGTGCTGAGGTAGAGTTCAGAGACATCGCTCGAGGTCTAACATAAGTTTTATGGCTATACAAGTTGTTAGATGAGATTGGTTTTCCTATCCGGGAACCATGTAAGATATTATGTGATAATCGTGCAGCTATAAGTATTTCTGAGAATCCAGTTCAACATGATCGTACCAAACATTTTCAAATTGATCGACATTTTATAAAAGAGAAACTGCAAGATGGAACGATCGTAATTCCATTTGTACGCTCGAAAGATCAACTCGCAGATATACTTACCAAGGCAGTAAATGGGACAAGCTTCAGAAGAGTTTTGTGCAAGCTAAACATTGGAGATCCCACTATTCAGCTTGCGGGGGAGTGTTGAACATGTATTAAACATAACATGGTGTTTAGCACATGTGCAGCATGGCAAAACCGAATGTGGAGCATGTAGATGAAAGACAACAGTTAGTGCTTCCCATACTTGGAATAATATGGGACATTTGTAATAGAATAACAATATTGATGTATTATAAGTAAGCTATGTAGTGTAGTTGTAGAGTCAGGTTGTAAGCTACGATATTGAGTAATGAATATACGTTTTTAGTTATCCTAAATTCAACAATTAGTTGCTCCAATTTCTGCATTTTTAATGTAAGATTTTGCAATAAACACACTATTTATGAAAAATAGACAAGGTTATTATCACTATTATGCGATACTTGCACGATGATACCGCGTAATTGGAATTTCCTGAAGTTCTCGCCGGAAGCACAAATATTCACCCAGTAAAGCCATTACTGCCAATCCAGTCCCATTCACAATCCATCATGTTATTGAGGAAGGCCAAACTCCATAAAGGATACACAAGACAAGACGGATAATGAACAGGGTTGCTGAAAAATCGAGGCACTTTTTTGCCATTTCGATCAAGTAAAGCATGTAGAAAGCTCTGCATAAGAAAAGGATACAATTCAACAGAAAATAATTGTATGTGATATTTTTTTTCTTTAGTTATACCTCAAAGAGTAAACTGAAGTACTTCAATCCTCTTAAATTGGTGCAGAATGGACTTAATTTATTTCACCCTAAGAATTTAATAATGGGTAGTAATCCATGGAAGAAGTTCTGGCATATTCTCATCCACAGAGCAAGCTTAGAACTAGATTTTTTAGCTAAACGCAAAAAAGAACCTACTCTACTAGAAGAGCAGAAAACCAAACTGGAGGTAAAATATATATTCACGATTTAACCTTAAGGATTACTCCAGATGAAACAAAAGAGATCGTGTTAAAAGGAATTTTTTAAAAAGTAGCAACTGTGCCAAAAGAATTTGAAAAAGTAAGTATATTGAAAAAATATTTAGCAAAATGCATATAAGCGCTACTTGGGGTAGCGTTTTTTACAACGTGCGCTACTTTGAGTAGCGTTTTTCAAAAAACGCCACTAGGGGTAGCGTTTTTCATAAAACGCTGCTTGGGGTAGCGTTTTTATGAATTTCGCTACCCCTAGTGGCGATTTTTTTTTATACTTTTTTTGACGATTTGATGTTTAATTTTAAAAAAAACTAAACAATTATTAAAAATAATTTAAAAAATTACAGTAAGTAGATATTTTAATTTCGATTCAAATGATGCAAAAAATATTAAATTTGGACTTACGGATTGACTGTAGGCTCTGCCGTAAGTTGAGATATGAAAATTTGACTTAAAACAATATAACTCATACCCTGTAAGTCCAAACTGACCACGGTGAACGTCATTTATGTCGTAATTCAATTATCTACCTAGGGTAATTTTTTTTATTAGAAATACAATAATTTTGTAACCTAACATTGCTTATCTTAAAATTTGACCGAAATAATTAAATGCATTAGGTGAGATATTTAATTATGTACTTACTCAAAAAAAATCAAAAAAATTAAAGTGAGTAGATAATTTAATTACAAATTAAATGACGCTAACTAGACGTTAATTTTTTACTTTTAGACTGACCGTATAATACGATATAACGTATTGTATTATAACGTATTTGTAATTAAATTATCTACTCACTTTAATTTTTTTGATCTTTTTTGAGTAAGTACATAATTGAATTTCTCACTTAATGCATTTGATTATTTCGGTCAAATTTTAAGACAAGCGATGTTAGATTACAAAATCACTATATTTCTAATCAAAAAATTTACCCTAGGTAGATAATTGAATTACGACATAAATGACATTCACCGTGGTCAGTTTGGACTTACAGGGTATGAGTTATATTGTTTTAAGTCAAATTTTCATATCTCAACTTACGGCAGAGCCTACAGTCAATCCGTAAGTCCAAATTTATTTATTTTTTCATCATTTGAATCGAAATTAAAATATCTACTTACTGTAATTTTTTAAAAAAATTTAGTTCTTTTTTTTAAATTAAACATTAAATCGTCAAAAACAATCAAAAACGTAAAAAAAAAAATCGCCACTAAGGGTAGCGAAATTCATAAAAACGTTACCCCAAGCAGCGTTTTATGAAAAACGCTACCCTAGTAGCGTTTTTTGAAAAACGCTAAAAAATGCTACCCCGAGTAGCGTTTATATACATTTTGTTAAATAGTTTTTCAGTATACTTACTTTTTTAAAATATTTTGTGCACAGTATTTACTTTTTAAAAAACTTCTGTTAAAAGACAGAAATTGATAATGGTCCGAACATGAAAATAAACTGCCTTATACAATTCATTGATGAGAAATCTCAAGTCAATTAGAAGCAAGGTACTGAAAACAAGAAGGACAACATGGAAGACCTCAATATGAATATATCGGTAAGGAAAATTCTACAAAATGTGATGACTGCTAATACATAAGTAGTTAGAGACACTTTAATAACTGTGACCTCTGAACACTGTATGTAACTGTATATATGAAGAGAGTGAAAGTTCAGAGGTCTGTACTCCTCCTGAAAACGATGATTCTTCCATTAATCTTCTGCTCCATCCTCTTCCTTATCGTAATAGTTGAGTACTTTCGAAAAAAGGCAGTGAAGTTACCTTACCTCCTGGGCCGAAGAAGCTTCCGTTCATCGGAAACCTTAACAGTTGGCTGGCTCTCACAGCTGTCACACCATCGTCTAAGCGATCTAATGAATCAGTATGGCACTGTTATGCATGTTCAAATGGGTGAGCTCTCTGTTGTGGTGATCTCGGATCCAGAGTCCGCCAAAGAAGTACTCAAGAACCAAGATCTAAACTTCGCAGAGAAGGCACCGTTCGTAATTAACCCTATCTCTTACAACTGGTGATCACTAGCTACTATGTATACTAAGCACGTACGTATTCTTCTGCATGTGTAAGTTTATACGAGAAAAGGAGACGCAAATCCTGATTGACCAAATAACTTCAACTTAGCGGAAAGACTACTTACTACACAGCCTCAGTGTGTTTTGCAAAACGGCCTTTGGGGAGGACTTTAACGTGAACCAACAGAAAGAACTGATAGAATTACTAAGGAGTCCATTGACCTTGCTGGAGGGTTTAATTTGGCAGAGATTTATCCATCCATAAAAGTATTCCGACCTATTCATGGTCTGAAGAGAAAAATGAATCGACTTAGGGGGAGGATGAATGACATGTTTGACGACATCCTAAGTAACCACAAAAACCAAAGGGATCGTAACAACAACACGAGTTGTTCATCGCCTTTGCAGGATTTAGTGGATGTGTTCTTGAGGATTCAAGAGTCAAATGAGATAGGAATATCAGTGACGACAAACAACATCAAAGGAGTCATTAGGGTACGTAACGACGATGCAATATCAGTTATTTTTTTTTTTAAATTTTCAATTTTTTTAATATTTATTTTATTTTTACTTTTCATTCACCACGTCAGCGGCACATCACTATTCCGTTAGTTAAACTTGACGGTCAAGAGTAATTTGGACTAAAAAACAACATTCTGAAACATAAAGTATCAAGAAACAACATAGGGGTACTAATGATAGCATGGGTCAAACATATGGTATCAATGGAACCATTAACCCACATTTTTATTATCTTTTAAGGAAGATTACATCGTATTCAATACATATATATCTGGAAGTTCAAACCACGTTAAATACCAATATCATGACTAATCATCACATATATATATGTAGCAACAACACTTTTATTCAGCTGAGCTTGTGAAAAAGACCATACCATTTCCATGGAGTTACGTTCCTGCCATCATTAGCGAGTAAAAATTAAGCAAAGAATCTTGCATTAAAGCAACTTAGTGTAGTCAAGTATACATACCTCTTATTCTACCTCTGTCAAACTCTTCTTCTTCTCTAGTCTCTAAGTCGAGAAATTATCACAAACCAGTTCTGTCTCACTTTGATTTTATGGTGTCCAATCAGTGCAGTTACGATGAATGCACTTAGAAAACCGACTACAACAGCCTTCCACTCTATATAAACTGACATTTATGAGTCTTGTTCATCATCTCCTGGTGGTGGTGGCTCACGATTATTCCCACAATCCCTTGAGAGTGGATCACCACAGAGTCCTTCAATCCCTTCATATGAATCAGCACCAAATGTATTGAATTGATACCCTCGGGGTATAGACCCGGACAGATTGTTGTCAGACACATTGAAGTATGCAAGGAAAGTTAGTTGCACCAACTGTTGTGGGATACCTCCTAAAAGAGAGTTTTTAGACAGATCTAGAGCTTGCAGCTCTATCAAACTTCCCAAGTATGTTGGAATTGTACCAACCAAATGGTTGTTAGTGAGGTTGAGCAACTGAAGTCCCCTTAAATCTACAATAGAAGTTTGGATTGGTCCACTGAAATCGTTGCTCGAAAGATCAATTACTTGGAATAAAGCAAAGATCTTTGGATACTCCCACTTGCTGCCTTTGTTCATTAATGTCATGGTATAGTAATAGAAGTAGGGTTTGGGTGTCGCACCGTGAAATTCAGTTGTGCCCAAGTATCCATGCGGAATTCTTGTGGAATTCCAAAACTGGAACAATTTGGATGGCAAGTGACCCTCGAAGAAGTTGTGAGAGAGATCAGGATTTGTAATAGAGGGAACTCGAAACTTACTTCTACATGTTGGATAACTCCATGCAGTTTATTAGATCGTAATATGAGCACAGTTAATGCATGAAGCGAGCCTAGCCATGAAGGGAAGGAATCCCTCAACATGTTATTCCCCAAGTTCAGAAACTCCAAATTGAAGCAACTCAACAAAGACCTCGACACTAGCCCAACCAGTTGATTGTTGCTTAGATCTATCATCTTCAACCCTTGACGCCTTCCTTCCATCTCAGGGATCTTCCCTACGAAGTTGTTGCCATGCAGACTTAAAATTTCTAGATTGGAAGTCAAGTTGGCAATACATTGGGGAAGTACTCCAGTGAAGTTGTTACTGGACAAAGCAAGATGATTGAGATAAGTACTATTGCATATCAGTGGGGTTATTTCTCCTGGGAGATAATTGTTCGAAACATCGTAGCTGGTGATGGATTTATGAGGAAGTGGAATCGATCCGTGCAACTCGTTGAAACTAAGATCTAGTGTTCGAAAAGGACAGGGTTTGTGGGAAACTTCTGAAGAAATTATGTGACAGATTCAAGAATACGAATCCCTACTGATTGAAAAACCATGTAGGTATTACACCATGGAGTTCATTGTCTGATAGATCTAAAAAAACAGTGTTTCCTGATTTTGTAGGATCAGTTTCGGAAATTCGCGCAGTTTACATGAACCTAATCCTAGCCAATTTAGTTGGTTAGAGTGGTTCGACATGGCACTGGATTTGGTAATCACTGACAAGTTGTTGGATGATAGAGTTAGATCAAGTAAAAGCTTAAGACCGAAAACATGTCTTGTTGCACTGTCCCTTGATGCTTATTATCAGACAAATCAAGTGACGTTAAGTTGGTGAGCTTTGAAATCTGGGATGGAACCTCACTAGTTAACTGGTTGGAGTGTAAATCCAAATGCTCAAGGTTGATGAGATCTCCAAAGGAAGATCCAATCAGACCAGTTAATTGATTCGAATTTAAGTCCAAGTACTTAAGGTTGATGAGATTCCTGAAGGAAGATGGTATCTGACCAGTTAATTGATTTTGGGAAAGATCCAAGTAAGCAAGTTGAGTCAGATATCCGAAGGAAGGTGGAAGTGGGCCGTTGATTTTACTTGCAGGAAGACTCAGGGAAGTGAGCTTGGTCAAGTTAACAATGGAGGAAGGGATGAAGCCCCCTAATTAGAAAGAATCCATACTTAACTCAATCAAAGATGCAAGATTTCCAAGTGAATTTGGTAACCCACCAGAAATACTTACACCATCGAGGAATAGGCGTTTGAGCAGACTACCGGGTTGAAATTCTGGCAAATAACTAGAGAGGCCTGGGTTGCCTAACATATCAAGAACTTGCAGTTTTGGTAAGTTGAAAATGGAAGATGGAAGTTCCCCAGTTAATCTGCAATCTGAAATGTCAAGAACCTTCAAAGAGGTCAAATTTGTAACCACATGGGGAATTCGGGAAGAGATGTTTACACGAGAGAGATGAAGTTCTTCCAAATTAGTTAAACTTCGAGTGATATTTTCAAGATTAGGGACCTCTAAATCATAATTATGTGATAGATCAAGAGAAGTCCAACCAATTGCCCAGGTATTAGCAGATTCTCGAAACGTGAAGACAATGCTTACAGAATTTCTTACCTGCAACACGATCGATGTTGAAGCAAGACACTATTTTTATCGAGAATTTTCGAAACATTATGTTTGGTATAAAAGAATTCTTGCTTGGGTAAGAAGAAGGAATCGACTTAAAGTCATTGGAAGAATTTACATAGTGACCCTTAATGATAAGGAAAAGTTTTATCTAAGACTACTGATTAATCATGTCAGAGGACCGACATCTTTTGAAAATCTACGAAGGCATGACGATGTCACGTATGATTCATTTCAAAAAGTTGCTGAGAATAGGGGTTTACTAGAGCAGGACAACAGTATTCGATTGTGCTTGACGGAGGCATCAACATTCCGTACACCGAGCGTTCTTAGGAGACTTTTTGTCACTATTTTAGTCTTTAATGAACCAACCAGCGTGTATGACCTATGGAATGAATTTTATTCACCCATGGTTGAAGATTATCATCCTTCTAATGTAGATGCAACACAAATAGAGAGTCGTATGTTGCACGACCTTAATCTACAACTTCAACAGCATGGAAAGACACTTCGTGATTTTGACTTTCCTTCCATTGTCTATAATTTCGACATCGAAAGTTCTAGTCCACGTATTATACAAGATGAGTTGTTAATTTATGTACCACAAGGTGATTTAGATTCAGTTCAAAGGCTGAACCTAGACCAAAAGAATGCATTTGATACAATTATGTCAACTATTGATCGTAGAGAAAGTGGTGTGTACTTTGTTGACGGACTCGGTGGCACTGGAAAGACGTACTTATACTGGGCAATTTTAGCAGTGTTACGTGATAGGGGCAAAATTTCTTTGGATACAACATATTCAGGGATAGCAGCAACGATTTTTCCTGGTGGTCGTACAACCCATTCTAGATTCAAGCTCCCAATAAATCCTTTTTTTTCTGCTACATGTTTGATTACTAAACAATCTTCTCACGCTGAGTTACTACGTCGGGCTACAACAATCATATGGGATGAGGTGCCTATGGGTCATAGATTTCTTTTTGAATCATTAGATCGAACTTTGAAGCTTATTTGTGATAGTAGTGATCCGTTCGGTGGTAAAGTCATGCTATTGGGTGGGGATTTTCGACAAGTGCTTCATGTACAAAGGGCAAATAAGGCGCAATTGATTGATGCATGCTTCATTAAATCCGCTCTCTGGAGGCATGTTACAGTTCTTAAATTAAAACAGAACATGATGTCTCGATTTGGTAACAACTTTTCAGAGTTTCTATTACGCGTTGGTGATGGAAGAGAAACACACACGGTTCATGATTTCATACAACTGCCGCAGGATATGACAATACGTTGGGAAGGTGAAGAATCAATTGATGCATTAGTTGATGTCATCTTTCCAGATTTGCAAAACGTATCACAAGAACCTTCATGGTACGAAGATAGAGCTATATTGGTGCCAACTAATACTGATGTTGATCAGTTAAATGACAAGATTATACAACGTTTTTCGGGGTTTGAACATTCATTCTATTCTTACGACAAGGTTGATAGTGAAAATGGAGATTTATATCAATATGAGTATGTCAACTCCATTGCACCAAAAGGAATGCCTCCACATTGTCTAACTCTTAAAAAAGGTGCCCCAATAATGCTTCTTCGAAATCTCGAACCTAACGCTGGACTTTGTAATGGAACAAGACTATTATGTTTGGATTTTATGCGGAACTTAATTTATGCGGAATTTCTTGGTGTACAATTTAACGGAACAAAAGCATTTATTCCAAGGATATTAATGAAGCCGACGGAAGATGTTCGCTTGCCTTTCCGGATGACACGTAAACAGTTTCCAGTGCGTCTTAGTTTTGCAATGACTATAAATAAGGTGCAAGGTCAAACATTGCCTAACGTTGGCATATATTTGTCTGATCATGTATTAAGTCATGGTCAATTATATGTTGCGTTATCACGCGGTACGACTCAGTCGACAACAAAGGTAATGGTTAAAAAGGGAGAACTCGAAGGACTTACTGGTATACATACTCGAAATGTGGTATACAAAAATGTTTTGTTACTTTGATCATTTGACTCTTACCATGTTTCTGTTAAGAGCGTAGTTTTGCATCTTAATTTTGTATTTTATATTTTTAGTAATTCGTTTTCATATAAAGTTCATGTTATTCTAACCTTACACTTTATATACTTAATTCATATGTTTAGTACCGCTTTTCACTCAACTTTGTTTTATAGATAAAACATTTTGAACACAACGATCTATTTTCATAATATGTATATATAAGTTTCTTATATATATAGATCTATATATTTAACTAATAAATTATACCACAATTTTTGAAATCCACTAAAGTGTATTTCCCTAATGGATATACTAGACCCCGGCACGCGCTACGCGCGTGCACGTTGTCATCGTTGGTCGTGCGTGAGGTGTTACGAGGACATGATCGACCCGACTCCTAGGTTAATACAGGAACATTACAAGCAAAATAGTCATTATATAAATTTTACTAATGTAAAACTAATATTAATTTGAATAAGATAATGGAATAATAAAATTTAAAAATTCTATAATATTTTTAAAAAATTGCTCGAGCGACCAGGAGCATATAACACTATCAAAAAGGGCTCCTGATCGCTTGAGCAATTTTTTAAAAATAGAATTTTTAAATTTTATTATTCCATTATCTTATTCAAATTAATATTAGTTTTACATTAGTAAAATTTATATAATGACTATTTTTCTTGTAATGTTTTTGTATTAACCTAGGAGTCGGGTCGATCATGTCCTCGTAACACCTCACGCACGACCAACGACGACAACATGCACGCGCGTAGCGCGTGCCGGGGTCTAGTATATATTATGTATATGATATACTATATGTATATGTGATATATGTATAATATATATGTGATGCTATATGCATATTATGTATATGTGAAAAAAATATTTTAAAAAATGACTTAGGTCATTCCCAAACTTTGATGAAGGTTACAACCCAGTCCTTGGACTCTCGGGTCATCTTGGGACTTTACTGAGTCTTATAAACTAAACTAGAAAAGTTTTGGGCCATTTGTGAAATATTTTTTAAAATAAGCTCGAATTTTTTTAAAATTTACATTTTGTACCTTGAACCTTTCTGAACATCGTATCACTTTTCAAAATCTTACAAATAAGTTTAGAATAATTTTCGGGTTATTTTTGGAACTTTACCAAGTATTACAAATAAGTTCAGAATAGTTTAGGTTCAATTTTGTATTTTTTTTAAAATATTTTCAGTTCAGTTATACTTTTTTTGAAAAATTACATTTTTGATTCCTAAATTTTTCTGGGCATTCCATGACTTCTCAAAGTGTTACAATAAGTCCAGAATAATTTTTGGGTTATTTGGAACTTCACCAAGAGGTACGAATAAGTCCAGAATAGTTTAGGTTAATTATGTCATTTAAAACAAATCCCAATTCAGCTCGAATTTAAAAAAATTGTATTTTGTTCCCCAGATTTTGTTTAGACATCTCATGACTTGTCAGAGTGTTACAATTTGGTCCAACGTGTTCAATATTTTCAAATCATTCGTGTATTTATAACACATTTAAAGTGACTCCAAAGTTAAACCACCTTTTTTTCAAGCACGATTAATTTATTCCGACAATTTGGCGACTCTGCTAGGGATTTCTCTTTTAGAGGGTTTATGCTTTGTCATGTTTGTTTTGCCATGTTATACTTTACCTATTTGTTTTGATTGTTTGCTCATGCTTGCAGTTTTAATTTTTTTCCAAAAAGCAATGTAAATGTAATAATTCAAAATTGATGTAAATCCTCGTTTTGCACACACCACATTGGTTACAATTACCCGCTCGGACCTGGAGCAGATTAAGAGCTAAGCAAGTTTAGTAGGGGGAATGCGCCCGGAGCGGTTTGGACTGCCGACACGCACCCAAAAAATCAACTCAATGATGAATAGGTATGTGATCCTCTACAAGGGGTGAGGTTTCGCCGGTTCAGAGGACCTAGAAATTCCATTCCGTTGGAACAAAAGCTTCACACGACGCTTAACCTTCTACTAGTTTCGTGTTTGTTCCATTTCTCTTGTTTTGTTTTGGCCCTAGATCATGACATGTATAGGATTGGGCTTTTGTATTCCGTAAACCTCAATAAATGTACTAACTTAGTTGTGACAGTTACTTTCTCACACTTGCATGGCTTTTTCTTAAAAAAGCAAATGTAAGTTCCGTTCATTCTGTCTTGTATTCTTAGGACGTTTCATACATCATCTTTGGTAAGGATGAAGCATACAAACCACTGTCCTCGCACCAAGGCCATCCAGCCCCCCACGATTGAAATTTCCAGAATATGGAAAACCATGATGAAAGAGGATCTGAAGTACGTGAACAAGAAGATTGGCGAGGTTCATGAGCTTGCAAACTACAAAGTCAACTGAGCTCTACTCGATGCCTTGTCTGAATTTTGGGATGTAAAAAACGTCGTCATTGTGATAAATGACAATGAACTCACACCTACGCTCGAAGAATACCGTCAACTCGTTCAAGGGGTAGTTTGAGATCGTGGTATTGTTCAACCTGACCTCCAACAAAGAGGCGAAGATAGCACTTTGGCCAAACTGCTCAAAGTCACAACAAACAAACTGTCCTTCGAGGTCAAGTTGAATGTGGGTCATGACTTATCTATTGAACCTTTCGTATATTGGATCAAGCGCTGAATTGTCGATAAAATGAATGCTCTGGGAAATGTCATGCTTTTATTTTACTTGTTTTGGGAACGGTTGTATTCCCCTTTTCTAATGGTCTAATCGACTCAGCTATGGCCAAAGTCGTCATCCAAATAATAGAAGGCAATGGTTTCGTGATGGGATTGCTCTCCGAAACCATTGCATCTCTAAACATTTTAAAAAAAACAAGGGAAAAGGAAAACTAAAAGCAAGCCCGACCTTACTTCAGATTTGGTTCTTAAGCCATATGAAAGAATTTGGCATGAATTTTCCCCGGGCAAACTTCTTAGGCGACAAAAGGGTCATCTCGAGAATGTTAGGTCGATCATTGTTCGAAGCTGAGAAATGGAAAGCCTTCGATAGGAAAATATATATTTTGAAAATAACGCATAAGGACATTTTATGGACGGCTAGATGGTTACCCATCCACTGCCCCATGATCCTTAGGTGCAAAACGTTTGAGGAAGTTCCGCTTCTCAGACATCGAGGATCCATGACCACCTACCCTTCCCGGGTTGTTCGACAATTCAGTGGATCCCAGTATATCTCGGTGCACGTTGATGGATCACCAAGAGCGTACAAGTGGCACAGCAAAGTGGATATTGCAAACTCGTTTCGAGACTCAGTCCGACAAGTGAATAATGATTAGGGAAACAGAGTCCTACTATTCATAAATTCGACGGAAAGATCCACTGCAACGAAAACCGAATACAGTGCGACAACGGAGTACGCTCACAAGTTCTACTCGGCACCACCAAGTCCGACTTTTGACCCGAATGAGATAATCGGGGATAAGCCCGAGCAAACCACCGTCATCTTACGAGCACATTTACGTGATCATGAAAGATAGGGTGGAAATTCAAACTATTGTCTGGGTTGATGAACACTCTAGATCCAAGAAAGAAATCCAACGCCTTCGAAATGAGTTACGGTGTGTGCGGAATGAAGTGAGAAGTCGCGATCGCACCTTGGAGAAATGTGAGGGCAAAATAGCTGAGTTTAATGGCACCCTTGAACAATCCAGACGAAGGCAATACAAATTAAAAGATTTTCGAAATGCATGTCCCCGACATTCCTTCGAACAAAAAAGCAAGCGACAAATGCACTCAACGAGCTGCGCCGTCGTGTGAAATGTCTTAAGAATTAGACTTTGATTGACCAACTCATTTTTAAGTATTGTTTGAAAAACCTTTTGGCATATATGTCATCAAAGTCTACAAATGGAATGAACAAAACATGCAGAATTTAAAAAAATAAATAAACATGCATGATCAATTGTGTATTTACCCTTCTTACTATGACATTTGAATGATTTAGGCACATCTAGCAGGAACAAGCCCGATACGCACTCGTGGTTTCGTTCAACGGGAACGAATGGGGCAACAAAATCAAAGTCCTCCACCAGATTTCCCGGAACCCATGCGACATTTGACAACTCCGGCACCTCAAGAATACGAAGAGAGGTTCATCCATCTAGAACAGACTATACACACCATGAATGTTGGCATGGCTAGTATGACCTCCCGATTCGAGAAAATTTTGGTTTTTCTAAACATCCAGGCAGACACCGCGTCTTCTCAAGCAACACCTCCACCTGTAGTACCTCATCAATCCATGCCAAGTACTTTGGTCTTACCCGACCAAACTCCACCTCCCACATGTGGTCACCCCGAACAAGCTCCACTTCCCACATATGGCCATCCCAACCTAGCTCCACCTCCCACATATAGTCATCCTGACCAAGCTCCAACTCCCACATATGGTCATCCAGTCCAAGCTCCACCTCCACCTCCCACATATGGCCATCCCAACCAAGCTCCACCTTCTACATACGACTGTCCTAATAAAGTCACACTACCTGTACATGACCCTCATAAGCAAGCTTTACCTCTTCAGCATGATCGGGTTGCACCTCCGGTACCTATTTACCCCAACCAGGCCACACGACCCGCATTTGGGCTCCCCAATTACTCTGTTACAGTCGACCTGGTCGAGACCGAACAAGACAAGAGGTTGAAGTAGATTGAAGAAAAGATGAAGTCTATTCAAGGAGTAGATCGATTAGGAGACCTGGATTATCGATGCCCGATAAATTCAAGGTGTCGGACTTTGGAAGGTTCGATGTAACAGGGCATCCGATTGTTCACCTCAAGATCTACATGGTGAAAATGACTCCATATCAACAGTATACCAAGTTGATTTTCCAGACCTTCCAGTAAAGTTTGACAGGGGAGGCGCTCGTCTGGTTCGCAGGGTTAAGAACGGAGCAAGTGCCAAATATGGAAGTGTTGACCAAGCTTGTTCACCGCCGATTTAAGTACAATCTGGATAACACTCCTACTCGCTTTGATCTTTAGGCTATGGAGATGAAAGTCGTACAATCTTTCAAAGATTATGTGACTGAGTGGAGGGGAAAGACCAACTGCATGAACCTGCCTCCCGGGCAGAACGAGGTAGCCCTGATTTGCATCAGCACTCTTAAGGGTATATATTATACTCAAATGATGGGTCAATCCACAGTGGAATTTTCAAATCTCATCATGATGTGGGAATTGATCGAGTGAGGGCTTTGGTCCGGAAAGATTGAAAACCCATACAAAAGTGCAGCGGATCCTAAGAAAACTGGCACAAAGAAACCTACCCCGACCATAGGCGTGGTATATCTGAACCCTTACCAGACCCCTTACTCAGCTCCATATCAAGAATACCAGCCATCACCGGTAGTCCCGACACCTTAGGCTCTTTGATCCCCACAAGGAATAACTTCCCCACCCAACATGCAAGATTCTATTAACAGAGGCATGAACCAAAGGAGATTTACAGAGCCTCTACATTTAGGCAGAGGGCTCTTTTAAAAGCGTGTGTATTCTATTGAACTTTGAACACTCAAGTTTGTAGTATATTTCCAATATTCACATTGTATTCATTTCAAGGATTACAACTCATTATATAGCCATCTAGAATACATAGACCTAAATAACATGCTTAAAACAATATTCTTAGTGTAAGGAAGAATATATGGAAAAAGATGTCTTCTCCATCTTTTGTGCTCTATGATTCCTTGTGTCTTTTCCATGTTTTGTGCTCCATGATTCCTTGTTTTGTGCTCCATAATTTATTGACTTGCTTTTTCCTTGTTTTAGAATTATGTTTTCCCACACTCACCCTCAAGCTGAATTGTAGGATCACACACATTTAGCTTGCACCAGATTTCATCAAATGATTTCCCATTGACAGCTTTAGTTAGTAGATCAGCAAGTTGAACTTCTGATCGTACATATGGAAAAACTACAATCCCTTCTTCCAATTTTTCCTTGATAAAGTGTCTGTCTATTTCAACATGCTTCGTTCTATCGTTCTGAACTAGATTTTCAGAAATACTGATTGCAGCCTTGTTATCCCACCATAAGTTGCATGACCCATTGATTGGAAATCCAATCTCTGACAATAGCTTTTATATCCACAATATCTCAGTCAGTCCCCGAGTTATTCCTCTGAACTCGGACTCAGCACGGGATAGAGCAACCACCTTCTGTTTCTTGCTCTTCCAGGTTACCAGATTTCGCCTATAAATGTGAAGTATCCAGCCGTTGATCTTCAATCAATTTGCTACCTGCCCAATCCGCATTTGTATATGCCTCGAGCTCAAGATGTTCGTTATTTTGAAATAGAATCCCCCTTCCTGGTGTACCTTTTAGATACCTTATAACTCGCATGACTGCTTCCATGTGTTCCTATTGGGGTTGATGAATGAAATAACTAAGAACCTCTACTGCATATGCTACATCAAGACGTGTGTGTGCCATATAAATTAATTTTCCCACTAGATGTTGGTATCTTCCTTGATCTGCTGGCCTTGCCTCTTGACTGATTGTTAATCCATGATTTACAATAATTGGAGTATCAGTAGGTTTATAATCTGTCATTCCTGTCTCTACAAGTAGATCTAGGATATACTTCCGTTGAGAAATAAAAATACCTCTTTTTGATTGAAGTACTTCAATTCCCAAAAAATACTTGAGGTTGACTAAGTCCTTCATCTCAAATTCCTCAAATAGATTTTTTCTCATCTCGTATATCTCCTCCTCCTCATCTCCTGTAATTATCATATCATCAACATAAATGATCAAGCAATTTATCTTCCTGTTCTTCTTCTTTAGGAATAACGTATGATCCACATTACTCTGCGTGTAGTTATACTTCTTCATTGCTATAGTGAATCTCTCAAACCATGCTCTAGGAGATTGTTTCAACCCATACAATGCTTTTTTTAATCGACATACTTCTCCATTCTTGAACTTGTCTAGCATGCGTGGAGGTGGTTCCATGTATACTTCTTCAATAAGTTCTCCACGGAGAAAGACATTCTTCACATCGAACTGGTGTAGTAACCAGTTCCTATTTGCTGCTATAGAGAACAAGACCCTGATCGTATCAATCTTCGCTACTGGTGAGAATGTCTCTGAGTAGTCTACTCCATAGGTCTAGTGTATCCTTTGGCTACTAGTCTTGCCTTATACCTCTCAATTGACCCATCGTCTTTGTGTTTGATGGTGTAAACCCATCTACATCCAACCGCCTTCTTCCTGGGTGGGAGCACACATTTCTCCCATGTTTTACTTTTCTCCAGTGCTTCCATTCTACACTTATTGCTTGACACCATTCTTCTTTGGCTTGAGCCTCATGAACGTGCCTTGGTATGTATTCTGAATAAATTGTCGTGGAAAATGCATGCGCCATTCGTGACATATTCCCTCTTGCCATATTCGCAATCGGGTATGTTGTTTTCCTTGGTACATACTCTGGTTCAAACCGAGTTGGCGGCACTCCCCGAGTTGATCTGGGTGGTAATACATATCTTCTTGATGTATCTATCTCCCTTTGCTCTTGCTCTCTTATACCATTGTTATCAGAATAACTTGTGCACTCATTATCTGAAATTTGGGTACTTACCTCAGGAGTATTAGTCGGGGTGGGTATGATACCAGCGGCTGCCTGGTCAGATTGTACTATGTTTTGAAGTGTTTCGGTGGTTCCGCCTACTAACTCTTTTGGGACCGCTTCGGGCCATTCCAGACTTGACACCCAACTTAATGGGTCTGTTTGATTCTCCCCCTGAGCATTATGTTGGGTGGAGTAATGGAATTCAGTCTCAAGAAAATCACAATCCATCGTGGTATATAACCGATGTGTAGACGGATGATAACAACGATAGACTTTTTGATGAATTCTGTATCCTACTAAGACACATTTGACTATGCATGGATCAAGTTTAGAACGGTCCGTTTTTGGTATATGGACATAGACAGAACACCCAAAAATACATGGCGGAAGAGTTAATGTTGAGGGAATATTAACATGTTGTGAGAGTTCATGTAGTAGAGTTCTAAGACTGATTGCTATAGTAGGCAGACGATTTAGTAGCTATACAGAAGTTGCTATGGCTTCAGTGTTAGGATATAAGTGTGTCTAACACTTATGTTTAGGATCAATATGTAAATATTGTTGCTTGAGGCCCAAGCATCAATTAGTTTAGTATTAGGGACTTAGTTGCAATTCTCGGATCAATACTGTTTTGTCTGATTCTCGCCTACTTTGCTTTATATATGTTGCACTGTTGAACAATTCTAAATCAAGTTATCATCTTTGTTTCAGAGCATTCTTCTTCGTTTTCATTTCTCCTTCTCTAACCCTAAATCCAAACATGGTATCAGAGCTCGATCGAGCCTGAAATCTTCTTCTTCCAACCTCCCTTCTTGATTCATGGAAGAATCAAGCCCTGCCTTCGCCAACAAGAAAGTAACTCAGCTACTTGGTGAGGAGAATTTCCAGCAATGGAAGCAGCAGGTTCTACTCTCTGTAAGAGGGTATAACCTGGAAAGCCATCTCCATGGAGCTAACGTACCTCAGTTTCTGGAAGATGAAACCGGGGCTGCTGTTCCAAATCCTGCCTACACGAAGTTCCTCCAGCAGGACAGCTCCCTCGCGTCTTGGCTTCTTGCCTCTGTCTCCTCTCAGGTCAGTAGGGGTCTTATAGGGTGAATGTCAGCTACTGCCATTTGGCAAAAGCTTCATAGAGATTTTTCATCATCATCCACCACCAGAATCAAGCATTTATATGATAGACTTAAGGTTAGGAAGCATGTGCATAAGCCTATGAGAGACTACCTCACTGAAATACAAACCACATGTGATAGTTTAGCTAGCTGTGGTCACCCTATAGAAGAGATGCAACAAATCTCGATTATTTTGAATGGGGTAAAGGGTCAATATGATAATGTCATTGTTGTCATCCATGCTAGCCAAAATCCTTACACTATCGCTTCTGTGAGTTCTGTGTTATTAGATGCTGAGTCTAGGCAGTTTGACCTCTTATTTGATGATAGTGCTAGTGTCAACATAGCTTCTGCTAAGGTTCCCAACCCTAGTAAGCCCCTTGTGTCGTATGCTGAAAACAACTCTGGTAGTATGCCTGGAAATCCTGCCCAGACACCCGTGTCTGGTCTCCTCCCCACACCCCAACCCACAAACCAAAATGCTCAGCCATTTTCCTATGGTCCCCCACCATTTGGTAATCAACAATCTGGGAGGGGTAGGGGCGTGGTAGGGGCTTTGGTAATAGCAGAATTCAATGCCAGCTGTGTGGAAAATTTGGGCACTTGGTGCACAGATGTTTCCACAGGTTTAATGTGCAATTTACTGGTGTGACTGATTCTCAGTCCAATTCTCCTGCACCTTCACCAAACCTGGCTGCTTATGACACTGAGCCTGACCCTTACCAACAACAACAACTGAACCAACCCTACCCACCACCTCAGCTACACAAAGTTCAGAATCAACCTCAACCACCTCAGACCACAACCATCCATCCTCCAAACACCCAAACACACTCTGTTATGCAGTACTCACCCTATCCGTCACCCTTACCACCTATCTACCCCTACATGATGGCCCCCCCATGTTACCCACCTCAGCCATATCAAGTATTTCCAAATCCTCAGCCTCAACTGAACCCTATCCCTGTTCAATCAGCATCACCTCAACCCACTCAAGCCAATCACCTGTTAACCAGCAGCCATAACTCAGCCACCTCTGATGGCAGCTGGTTCCCAGATTCAGGAGCCACGAACCACCTGACGAATGCTCAGCCTTTCCAGAACATGACTTCTCCTTATTCTGGCCCAGGTAAGGTCTTAGTTGGAAATGGCTCTACTCTTGATATTTCTGCTATTGGCTCTACTACTTTACCTTCCACTGGAAAACCATTGCTTTTAAATAACTTACCTTACACTCCTGCTGTCACTAAAAACCTGCTTTCTGTATCTCAGTTTTCAAAGGATAATCAGGTTTATTTTGAATTTCACCCATCGCATTGCCTAATCAAGGATTCACTCTCCAACAAGGTGTTGCTCAAGGGTTATGAGTCTGGGGGTCTTTATCGTCTAGACTTCTCTAGCTTTAGGTCTAAGTCTAATAATTTAGTTGAGTCTGCTACTGTTAGTCCAGATCAGTGTTTGAATCTCTCTACTGAATTTCAGTCCTTTTGTAATAATGCAGTTTTATCTACACAAAACTCTGCCTTTCCGGTTATTAGTAATGACAATTCTGCTGCATTTGATGTTTATCATGGTACATCTGTTTCTCTTCTTGCTTATAATGCTGATGTTTCTGATGATTCTTCTGCTGTCACTTGTTTTAATAATGCATCCTCTAATGCATTACCTGATTTTGAAATAAGCTGCTTTCTCAGCTCTTTGAAAACAACTGATCCTTCTCACCTATGGCATATGAGGTTAGGCCACCCATCTAGGAATATTCTTGTTAACTTCTTGAGATTACAAAATTTGCCCACTAAACACATATCCTCTGAGTGTGCTGCCTGTGCAGTAGGAAAGAGTAAGACCCTCCCTTATCAACCTTCAGAAACTGTCTACTCTCATCCACTCGAAATGGTTCAGGTAGATCTCTCGGGTCCTGCCCCCTTCTCCTCTAGTAATAGAAATTACTATCTTAGTATTGTTGATGCCTTTTCTAGATTTACTTGGATTTACTTTCTGAACCGTAAGTCTGATGCTACTAAAGCCTTCTGTGAGTTTCATCTCTTAGCAGAAAAGCAGTTTGGCACGAAGCTCAAGGCTGTCCAATCTGATGGAGGAGGTGAGTTCCACTTTCTTACTGCATACTTAGCTCAGTATGGCATAGTTCATAGGATCACCTGCCCATATTCAAGCAAACAAAATGGCATGGTGGAGTGTAAGCACCGCCATATTGTTGAATTGGGTCTTACACTGCTTGCACAGTTATCCGTCCCTCTTCACTACTGGACGGATGCCTTCTCCACTGCTGTTTTCTTAATTAATCGCTTGCCTTCCAAGACTCTGGTGAACTGTTCTCCTCATGAGCTTATTTTCAATACCAAGCCTGACTACTCCTTTCTGAGAGTCTTTGGCTGTTTATGCTTTCCCCACCTGAGACCTTACAGGTCTCACAAGCTGTCCTTCAAATCAGAACCTTGTGTATTCATTGGGTTCTGTTCTGACCACCATGGCTATAAGTGTCTCTCCTCATCAGGAAGAGTTTATGTGTCACGAAATGTTGTCTTTCATGAGACAACATTTCCTTTCAGTGACACCACAGGACCTTTATATGCTTCAAACACACCAAAAGCCTTCACTCTTTCCAAACCATTTTTCATACCCTGTGACCCATTCTTCCAACAACCCACCTCTGTTCCCTCAACTGTCACTCATTCCTCAGGACCTCTTGTGCATGCCCACACGTCGGGGGAGTCCAGCTTACCCTCCAACACACCCTCCCAAAACACCACTTCTACTCAGCCTCCCTCTGTACCTGTTCCTGCTCCTGACCTAAGCTCCCCTATTGAGGTCTGTAGATATGTTCCTTCTAGTTCTACCCTTGTTCCCATTTCTGACCCAGTTTCCTCTGCACCACCACCACCATCTCACTCTGACCAGTCCTTCCCCACAAGCCCATCCACCCTCATCCTCTCGACCCTCTCGCCCCAAATCTTCCACCAATGTGCATCCTATGCAAACCAGGTCTAAAACTTCCCTTCATGAGATGTCTACTTCCCTTGCCCTGTCCACAAACCTGACTAACTCTGAGCCTCGTAGCATTCACGAGGCTCTTCAGTCACCTCATTAGTTTAAGGCTGTGCAGGAAGAGCTTACAGCTCTTACTGCCAACAACACATGGACTCTTGTTTCCCTACCTACAGGTAGTATACCTATAGGTTGTAAATGGATCTTTAAAATCAAAAGAAATGCATATGGGGCTGTTGTTAGATACAATGCCCGTCTTGTTGCCAAAGGTTTTTCCCAAAAACCAGGCTTTGATTTTCAGGAAACCTTCAGTCCTGTCATTAAATTTGTCACTGTTCGTATTGTTCTCTCCTTAGCTCTCACTCATAAATGGTGTATCAGACAGGTGGATATTAACAACGCTTTTCTTCATGGTGACCTCCAAGAGGAGGTCTACATGACACAGCCGCCTGGTTTTGAAGTTCACTCTAATACTCCTAACCTGGTTTGCAAACTTCAAAAAGCTTTATATGGTCTTAAGCAGGCTCCCAGAGCCTGGTTTGAAAAACTGAAGTTTTTTCTCCTGAACTCTCTTGGTTTTCATGTTTCAACCTCAGATAGTTGCCTGTTTATCAAATCTGCCTCTGATTCTTTCGTATTACTACTTGTCTATGTGGATGACATTGTTATAACTGGCACTTCTGTTAATCTTGTTTCTAATATTGTTGACTCTATCAATGCTCAGTTTCAGCTGAAAGATCTGGGAAACCTGAACTACTGCCTTGGCATGGAAGTAGTTTCAGGTGATGACTTTATACTGTTAAATCAGAAAAAGTACATTCAGGAACTTCTGGATAAGGTAGGTCTGAAAGATGAATCTGAATTTCCCACTCCAATGACAGGTACTTGTTTGTCAAAGTCAGGTATGTCTTCCTGTTCTGATCTCTTTCATGATGAAACACTATATAGGAGCACAATAGGTGCTCTGCAACATGTCTGTGTCACTCGACCAGACATTCACTTTTCAGTGAACAAACTGAGTCAGTTTATGCAGGCACCAAATAACAGCAACTGGAAGGCTGTTATTCACGTTCTGAGATACCTCAAAGGCACTCTCAATCATGGTCTGTTGTTCAGACCAACACCCTCACCTGTCACAGACATCACTCTTACCTCTTTCTCTGATGCTGACTGGGGTGGTGATCAAACTGATCGCCGCTCCATCTCAGGGCATTACCTTCTCCTGAATGGTAATCCCATAGTATGGAGCTCTAAAAAGCAGACAGTAGTGTCGAGGTCGAGTGGAGAGGCTGAATTTAGGGTCATTGCCAATGTCATGTGTGAGATCATGTGGGTCCAATCCCTTCTCAAGGAAATTGAACTTCACACACCCACTGCACCTGTCATCTGGACAGACAACACAAGTGTTGTAGCTCTGTCGGAGAACCCCATCCATCATTCCAAGATGAAACATGTAGAGATTGATCTCTTCTTCATCAGAGAGAAAGTTCAAAATGGGGATGTTTTAGTCAACTTTATTCCAGCTTCAGAACAGACAGCTGATATTTTGACCAAGCCTCTGACAGAAAAATTTTCATTCCCTGCAGAAAAAAACTTGGAGTCTTCTCACTGGAGGAACTGGAGGATCGTGGCGTCTCCCCTTTCCTTCAGCTTGGTTCCACTGCTCAATGAACTTCCCACACAATCTGTACGTTTATTCTTTCTCTGTTTACTTAGTAACTTGCCTTGTCCTATGCGCTTCGGGACAGTCATATGTTTGTTATCTGAGTTTTCCTGTTGACTGCACCTCTGTAATTTTTGAACCTCTGTCTGTCCTTATGCATGACTGATCAACTCTATCTTGTTCAATTAGTGCTTGTAATCATGGTATGTTCTCGTCTGATTTCCATGTCTAGCATATGCCTGAGTATATCCTATCATGTGTGCATTTCTGTCTTCTCTGATCATAAGCCTTGCCTTTGTGCATCCCTGGATATATCTCTGGAAAAAAAATCAAAACTACTGCATTAACCATGGCATAGGGTATGGCTTGAGTCCAAAAACAGACTGAAAACCAAAATAAAATGACAAATTCATACTGAGGTTTTCACTCTTGAGGATGTAAAGATCAAGGCTCAAACCTTGCAGTCATACTGGTAAGATAGGAGCTCAAACTCCTCTGTCATGTTCTGAGTCTCTCAATTTTTCAAGACATTCCAAATGAATGAATAAAGCAGCAGTTAAAATGATTATATTAGTCTGTCTGATGCACTTTGGCAATAGTTTACTGATCTGGATTACAGAGAATCATGCATATGATTGTGAATACTTGGTACTGCTTTTCGTGTTTTTTCAGACTTGTTCATGATCTTAGATTACAGGCATTAATCGACCTATAATCAGAGCTCTGATTACCCATACTAAAGACAGTACAGATGCTCAAAAATTGCAAAGTGCATCTCAGCTAGGAGAACTCAGCCATACTACGTATTCTGCTCAGATGTGTCAATTAGGAACAGGCAAGTACTTCGTTCCAGAGAATGAATTTCACTACAGATTGTCAGATTTCAGGGAAGATCAAGTGCCAAGGCCAAGATCAAGCATAGGGAATGTTAGGATATAAGTGTGTCTAACACTTATGTTTAGGATCAATATGTAAATATTGTTGCTTGAGGCCCAAGCATCAATTAGTTTAGTATTAGGGACTTAGTTGCAATTCTCAGATCAGTACTGTTTTGTCTGATTCTCGCCTACTTTGCTTTATATATGTTGCACTGTTGAACAATTCTAAATCAAGTTATCATCTTTGTTTTAGAGCATTCTTCTTCGTTTTCATTTCTCCTTCTCTAACCCTAAATCCAAACATTCAGGCCAGAAATAAGTAAGGACGTGTGACTCGATCATAATCGCACAAGTCATTTCAAGGACAAACCTATTTTTTCGTTCTGCAACCCCATTTTGTTGTGGAGTATGTGGACACGATGTTTGGTGGATCATACCTCGCTCCCTAAAGAAATTTTGCATAGAGGAATTAACAAATTCACCTCCATTATCAGACCGTAGGATTTTTATTTGTTTATTGAACTGGGTGTGAATAATTTCATAGAAGGCAACGAACTTGGAAATCACTTCAGATTTATTTTTAAGTAAATAAACCCACATCATTCTAGAACAATTGTCTATAAATAGAACAAAATACTTAAAGCCAGTACTATTCATGGATAACCCGAAAATTGGGGAACGACTCCACACATCTGAATGGACTAAGGAAAAAACTGAGTCCGCTCTAGTCTTAGAAAGTTGATATGACTGTCTATGACTTTTGGAAAAAATAAAAGTTTCACACGAGAAATTACTCTGCTGGGGAAATAATGTAGGGAATAGCATGCGGAGATACCCTGAAGACGGATGTCCCAACCGTCGGTGCCACAGCCATCGTTGCCTGTCAATAATCCCATGAGCTAGCGATGCAGCTCCGTGTTTAGCAACCTTGTCAACATAGTACAATCCTCCACGCTCAGTACCATGCCCAATCGTCTTCCCCGACTGAATATCCTGTAATACACAGAAACCCGAATACATTAGCATCATGCAATTTACTTCCTTAGTCACATGACTTATAGACATTAATTTGCACGAATTTCCTGGAACGCAAAGACAATTATTCAGTTTAAGTGATGTCGAGACTTCTATCGACCCTGCTCCACAAACCGCTGATAATTCACTATTCGCACTTTGAATACATGTCCGAGTAAGATTGGTCCATCCTACTAAGTCACTTTTATCAAATGTCATTGTGTCTGTAGCACCCGAATCCAGGAGCCACTCCGTATTTTTTCCTTCGAGTGTCCCGGCTATATTTATCTTGGACCTGTTTGGATCATTCTCATAATGTATGGGTCATTCAGAACATCTGTTAACAATATAGGGACTAATTTTAAATTTTGATAAATTCAAATTAACCCTACCCAAACCTTCGACCGGTCATCTCATTTCATGCGCAGCCATCCTCTTCATTCCTTGTTGCTGCTGTTGGAACCCTAGCTGGTCTCCTCGGCTGGTTTGGCTGGTTCCGGCCGCCGCGCCTCCAGTCGGACCTGTCAGTCCATGAGGGAATGTCCACCCATTCGAAACATGGTGCTCATTTGTCCCACCATGCCTAGGAAGCCGAATCTTGCTCCCCTGTTTGCAGATTCGTTGGTTTCCGAGGGAGCCTCCACCCTTCTGGATATCCTACAAGTTTGAAACACTCGTTGACCGTGTCTCGTGTTTTACTGCAGTGTGTACACTTGAGGAGGCTCCGGTCGACGACGCCGTTGCCGCCACGCAGTGACGAGTTTGTCTACTCCGGTCCCTTCCTATAGCCTCCTGAGCGCGGCTTGGTAGCGACGGCGAGACCCTGTTCCGACTCGATATGGTATCCGTTCGCAGCCACTGGTGGTCAACCTGGCGGCTTCGCGGTTAATCCGGTTCCAATCCCTAAGGCCACGACCGATGATGGCCACGACCGATGATGGCCCCGACCCGTCTCCATCTTGGTTCGAACCTCGCATGACCTGCCTCCGGTCTCTCTCGGTCTAAATGTTTGTGTAGGCTTCTTCGGGTGTGGACTTCGGCTCCCCCTTCAGTAAGTCACGTTTTTCAAAGTCGAAATCGTCTCCTATACCTGCAAGGAACTGATATAATTTCGATTCCGATTTGAGTATAATGAATGTCTCTATATCCTTTGGATGCTCCATAGGATTTGGTTGTCGTATTTCAATTTCCCTCAAAATTCGTTGAAGGTTGCTGAAATACACTTCGATGCTATTAGTTCCTCGCCGCATGTTGTTAGCCTTGACTGTTAGGTTGTAAATTTGAAAACCATCTTGTTTTTTACTGTATGTTCCTGCAAGTCCGTTCCACATATCTTTGGTTGTAGGATACTCATAGTAATTTGTAACGAGTTCTCGTTCCATGTTGTCTAGTAGCCACGAAAATACAATCTGATCGGTTTGCTCCCATTGTGTATGTTCTTATGTGCCCTTTGCAGGTGTTGGTGGAATCCCGGTAATGTGACTCAGTTTGCCCCTTCCTCCGATTATCATTCTCATCAGTCGAGCCCATAGTGAGTAATTGTGATATCCTAATTTCTCACTTATGTTGATCTGTTGTGGCAGGTTGTGCAGGATGGACCCCAGTTGAGCCCATTGAGCTGTCAGTTGAGCCCATTGAGCTGTCAGTTGAGCCGCCAACGATTCAGTTGTGGCTGGTTCCTAACCAGAATTGATGCTTCCATCGGATTCCGACATCGCCCGTTCAGGTAAGTCGGTTAAATGATGATTGCTGGAGGTGTTCGATCCTTAACTGATCGAAAAACGCGACTCTGATACCATATTGAACTTTGAACACTCACGTGTGTAGTATATTTCCAATATTCACATTGTATTCATTTGAAGGATTACAACTCATTATATAGCCATCTAGAATACATAGACACAAATAACATGTTTAAAACATTATTCTTAGTGTAATGGAGAATATATGGAAAAAATATTTTCTCCATGTTTTGTGCTCCATGATTCCTTGTGTCTTCTCCATATTTTGTGCTCCATGATTCCTTGTTTTGTACTCCATAATTTATTGACTTGCTTTTTCCTTGTTTTAGGATTATGTTTTCCCACATATTCGTGTAAGAAGTTAACGAATTCAAGTCGATAGATACTAGTAATTCGTCATCATTGTTAAATTGTCAAATATAAATCAGGAGCTGTGTATACAACGATTTGATTTATTGCACATTAAGTCTTCCCTGGTTCTGAACCAAAGTTTTTTTTCTTGAACAACAGATCTTGGAGGTACTTATTATTATATCCATATATCCGAAGTGCAGTCGCCTCCAGGATATCTCATTTCATGTGCTAGGGAAGGCCCCTCTGGCTCCAACCCGAAGTCCACAAAGAAGTTGGGGTTTAGAGACAGTCCACCTTTGTCAGTGTCCACGTCAATCTGTAACATGTGTGACCCTTTCTCCACCAAATCAGGATAGAACTGACGATCCCATGTACTGAATAGCGAGTTGGTCACGTACAGTCTCTTCCCATCCAAACTCAACTGAATCATCTGGGGACCGCCTCTCAATTGGTGACCCTGATCATCATCATCATTCAATAACAATTGTCATAAATATGATCTGATATTGAATTAATATAACGAACCTTGATCTTAGGAACATCAAACTGATATGTAGTTCCATCATCACTCTCAGCAACAACACTGCTGCTTCCCTTCTGAATCTGACCGCCAACCCAGATTTGGCCTGTCAACACTGGCTTCTGAGGGTCCTCAATGTTGTATTGTCTGACATCACCATGCAGCCAATTCACAAAGTAGAGGAATCGGTCATCAAGGGACATTAGGAAGTCAGTAATGAGACCGGGCATCTCCGGCAGGATCCAGTTTTGGACTTTCAGAGGCTTGACCGAGATAGAGACCTGCACAGACAGGGCATTCAAATCGTAGTACAAATATAAACAAACACAATACCTAGCCTAGCCAAGCCAAGCTACATATCATATCATATTATGCATGATGATGATGATGATGATGTTATGTACATATACTGATATACATATATATGTATATATATACCTCATGGCTCCATGAACCATCTTCTTTCTTGAAGAACCGAACCATATTGCTCGTTAAAGCAGCCCCGACAAAGCCAGTAGCTTTAGATGGATCATGCAAGAACCGGATCTGCAAACATAAACTTTTTCTTGTTAATTAACAAGAAGAAAACCAAGCTAGCCCTAATGAACTACCTGTACCAACACAATGACCCTGCCATGGAACCTGTGTTTTGATTGTAGTTTACTTACCTCAAGTGGAAGGAGACCCGTGTTTCCAAGATCCAAGGTTTGTTTGAGTTCCCCTTCAGGCCAGCTGTAGACATGGAGATGCCTACCGTACAAGCCATCTGCGACATGTTGAGGGTTAAAGCCTTTGGTAAATGCTGAAGGAGCTCCCCATGAAGAGCTTATCATTGTCTTGTGTCGAGGTTGGTACCAAAAATCGTACCCATACAAAGGACTGTTCCCGGGTTTCTCCCATCTAAATTATTCAAATGAACGAACATACATATACACATCAACTCTGTCCATCATCTAAATACTTAGTTAACTATTCCATAAATAATAGAGCATAAGATTATATATATATCAAATCCATGCATCACCTTCCTTTGACATTGAAATCGGAGTCAAGGAGAAGGAAACCATTTCCTTCTGCCTTTCCTTCCGTATCTCCAAGGCATGAGATCATGATCTCACCAGAAGCAAGGCAGTGTGATGTGTGTGGATATGCAAGTCCCGTCTTCTCCACGATATCCGCGGGTTCAACAACTTTGTAAAGAGATGGAGCCTTAGGGTTGGTCATTGTATCAACGGCATAAATACGACCAGATCTGTGGGCACCACCATACACATCATAATAAAGCAGAGGCATGGAAGGGTTTGATCATAAGAAATTTCAAAAGCAGACCTAGCTAGCATGCAAGAAAGAAACATCTGAAGAAGTAGCGCATCTAGCATGCATTGTCACACGCACGTATGATGGGAAATGAACACTTACCATATACTCAGATCGATGCGGCAGCAATCACCAAGTGTAAATTAGAAAAAATCATAAATTTACATCTCAACAATTAGAGTATGTCAACTGTACGGATGGGAATGGGTTTCACGATTCTCATGCAGACTAAATTGTTGTAGATATAATAATACCAGATGGCCCCTTCTCACCTACAAACTCAAGTTTTGAGGCCAATCCGCCAAATAATCACTGAGCTTTCACATGAACAGTCACTCAAGAAATGTAAACAAAACTAGAATCATAATTTTAGTTATAAAGAGTATCTGTTATGGTTAACACCGCAGATGAGTACATCACATGTAGAAATATTTTAAATAAGCAAACAACTAAATAAAGTAATTTCATACAAATAAAGCACTACGATTATATAAGAAACGCCTGATCATAATTTCATATTAATAAAGGACTGACTGACTATATAGCAGTCTTAGCTATTCACCTAAATAATAAGAACGAAACAAATAGAGATATATATAAGAGAAGAAGTGAAATTCTCACATCAATGAAGGCAGAATCAGAAAGCGGCGATCTGCAGACGGATCGCCGTGGCATGAGCTACAGGAATTCCAGCCAGTATGGTGAAGTTCATCGCCAACGTAAGGCATTGGCAGCCTGTGGATGACTTGTGAGTAAGTGGGTGAGTGTGGATCCACATCTACGGTTCCCAGATAATCTGGCTTCTCTTTTCCAGTACCTGCAGCATGCGCAGAAACCTCAACAGTCTACTTTCCGTACTGAACGTCAACCGAATGTACGGATCAAGCAGGATCCACAACGAAGCAGATATAATGAGTAACCGTTAGGATGATGATGAATGTGCCCATATGAAATCGTATAACATCGAATCTTGAAATGAAGGTAGACAGCATCGAATCTTGAAATGAAAACATAAGGAAACCCCTATACCTGAATAAACACAGGTGACATAGAGGATTAATTCTCTGGGTCCGGACATGGCATCCAGTGGTGTGGCGTAGCCGGGGCCGTTCTTGCAACACCCACCATGGCCGTTAGTCTCAGGAATCGGTGCATGTTGCACTACTGCGACATCGGTAGTCATCCCTCTCGCTCTATCCTCTCCGCCCGTCTCTTAATTAATTTCTCAGATTCTATTTTGATCTAATTATCTGACGAAAAAGCGAAGACGTTATATAAACAAGAGGCTCAAAATTTTGCAGGTCCTTACGTGGAAGAAGGGGTATTTCATATTTATCCAACAAGAGCCCCTCAAGTTTCGAGGTTCTTTCACCCGTACAACAGATTTTTGTTTCTTTGCAGGAACGGATGTGCACTATATTAAGAGTTGATGGGTAATTTAGGGAATATCAAGAGTTTTTAATCGATGGATAATGTAGGAGGAGATTCTATTTGAAGACCATCGACTACTTTATACAGACCACTTTTATTGACGACTAAAATGCCCTAATAGTATTTTACATATTTGTCCTTACCAATTTTAAAGAAATTAATTATCAAATCGACCTCATATTTTCGTAGTTACTAAATCGACCCCATATTATCAAAATAGTGAAAAAAATATGCTTCTAGCAAGTTTTGAACCCTAGACCTCTAACATATTAGCTAAACGTTTTACCACTATACTAGTAATTCCAATTGCTTTCTTATTTATTTCAAATATAGTTATTGAAGCAACTCTCGTATCATTGTATTAAATATCTCGTGTTTATTTATTGATGCTCTTTAGTAATTAACATTTATTCAACGTTATTTGTTTAATTATAGTTTGAATTTTATTATGTATCTACTGATTTATTTTTTTAAATGGTTGAAAAATAAGTAATTTTCTAAATTTAGTATTTATACACTACTAGAATATGCATTTTGAAAATAGTTTTTTTCAACCATCTTAAAAAAAAATCAGAAATATTATAGTATTTAGATAATTAAATTAGAACTCTAACGACATATATGGTGTTAAGTTTCAATTTTCTTATCGATTATAAAATTTGGTCAAAGTAGTGTTGGTAATTTTTGATAATTTTTATAGATTTGACCAAATTTTATGGTTGATGGGAAAATTGAAACTTAGCATCATATGTGTTAGAGTTCTAATTTAATTATCTACATATTATAGTCTTTCTGATTTTTTTAGGTATGATTGAAAAAATATTTTCAAAATGAGTATTTTGGTAGTCTATAAATATTAAATTTAGAAAATTACTTATTTTTCAATCATTTAAAAAAAATGATTAGTAGATACATAATTAAATTAAAATTACAATTAAACAAACAACGTTGAACAAATGTTAATTACTAAAGAGCATCAATAAATAAACATGAGATGTTTAATATAATATTATGAGAGTTGCTTCAATAACTATATTTAAAGTGAAGAGGAAAGCAATTGAAATTACTAGTATAGTGGTAAAACTTTTAGTTAGTATGTAAGAGGTCTATGGTTCAAAACTTGTCAGAAGCATAATTTTTCACAATTTTGATCATATGAGGTTGATTTAGTAACTACGAAAATATGAGGTCGATTTGATAATTAATTTCCTTAAAATTGGTAAGGACAAATATGTAAAATAATATTAGGGCATTTTAGTATTTCAATAAAAGTAGTCTGTATAAAGTAGTCGATGGTCTACAAATAGAATCTCCATAATGTATGTGGAAATAAAAAAACAACCAATCAACTTATCATTTTGGGCGGACTGATCCCATACGTGGTTTGACTGTATCTACTGCAACATTTTGTCCTTATTCATTATGCCAGTATGGCGTCCAGGTGGGATGTATTTACTGTATATTTTAATTCAAAAAATTGGACCCGTGTTTTGATTTTGTCGCGTGGAATCTTAATGGAATGACAGTGATATCATTTTGTCCCGTGGAATCTTAATGGAATGATAGTGACAGTTGAGTCGAAGATTAGGTATGGTACGAGTAAGATAAATATCATAAACATACAATAATGATAATTATTATGGATATAATTTTCAATAACATAACTTTTAAAATAATTATGATTAATAACCACGATTTTACCAGTATATGCATATTCATTTCATACATGTAATATCATAAAAAATCGAAAATTTTATTTTAAAAAATACATAAATCTATATTACCAACAATAAAAATATATAATACTAACATCATTCAACATTAACATTCACACCAGTTAACATTAAAATTCAACATTAATATTGAAGAAACATTAACACCATTAGTATATTAATAATAAGAGCAACTTTAATTATATTTAGTATATATTAGTTTATAAATAATAAATAATTATTATATTTTTTTTTGGTAAAAATTATTATATTTATATAATAATCATGGTTATAACTATGAGTATAACTCAAATACTATAACCATAACTATTATGGATAGAAAATTCATCATCATAGCCATAAATGCACCGCACCATAATGGTACGGTTAACCATATTAAAGAGTAACGATTATAACCATGATTATGAGTTTTTCATTGCACCATTATCGGCCCTAATAGTGAGGGTAGGTAAAAATAAAATACACTTTTGCTTGCTAATATATTATTGATAAAATTGAGTTTTCTTTATAAAGTATTTTGTTTTTAAAATTTTTGATCCTTGACATTTGAATATAAATTGAATTTATTATTTTCATCAAATTCTTCATTTTAAATTATACAAAATAAATTTTGAAAATTAAGAAATAATAAAATATTGTTAAAAATATCACAATTAAACCTTTCAAAAATTTTACATATTACAATTGAGTCATGATTCGAACGAAACTCGATTGAGCGTCAATCGAGGGGTTTTGACCCAGGACAAACCCACATCATGGGCGAGATTGTCTGGTTTGAGATCCGATTGAATCAGAACTCAATTGTAATATATATAATTTTTTTTGAAGGTTTTAATTGTGACATTCTTAAAACTATTATGTTATTTTTGCTCTTTTCAAAACGTATTCAGTTAAGTTTCGACGGAAAATCTAACAGAGTGGATAACTTGACTGATGACCAAATATAAAAGAACAAAACTTTCGAAGACAAACTTTAAAGAAAAAACTTAATTTGAACTTAAATATTAGATGACAAAGTCATATTTTACCTTTTATAATATAATAGACTAGATTGTTAAATAATTACACTACGGGAGAAGGGAATGATAAAGGCTGAATATGACAATTCACGTATTATTGAGTTGTGAATGATTAATTTATTTAATTTTTCATAGTTCAATAATGGTTGAGTCCTCATATTTACCTTTTTCACAACTCAATTTTGATTGGGCCCACATTATATTTTAAGAAATAACAATTTTTTTATTTTTCGCGATTCATATTCTATATTTTACACGACTCAATTGTAAGAATCACTAAAAAGAAATTATTTTTTGTGGCTCAAATATTTGAGCTGTTAAATTTTTTTTTAAAAAATAATATTTTTCTCAACTCCTTTTATCGGTCGTAAAAAATAAAAATAAATAAATAGTTTTCACGACTCATCTATTTTAGTTATGATAAAATGTTTTTCACGACTCGATCTCTCCACACACCCCACACCCGGTATAATATTATGTATGTCCATCTACTACTTTAGCACAAGGAAGCTTCATCCACTACTTCAACCCAACAACTGCTCATCGTGACTCTAGAAGATCCATCCACTAATGTGACCACCGAGTCCACCATGCCAATAAGCTAGCCTCCAAGCACAAACACTTCTCTCTCCTTTCCCACTCCCCAAAACAACTCTCTCCTTACGAAATATGTCAGGTAATGCCTCTCGCTCTCTCCATCATTCGATACCCTTTATAGAGTTGACCAAGCAGCTCGGTCATCATGTCTGGTTTCTAATGTTTGATTTCAGAAACGTGCTTTCTTGTTCTGCCAGCAAGACAAGGCGATTCTCTGCAAGGACTGGATTTGCCGCTAGGAACGGCGTCTCCTCCACGAGTATCATCTTGGAGTATTTGATGGAGACCCTGCCTGAATGACACTTTGAAGACTTCTGCAATTCTTTCTCCTCCTCTGTCGGTTTCTATAAGGTCTTCTTTAAAAATTAATTTCATAATTAAGCAATCATCAAACCTTCCCGTGCCCAACCCTCAGAGTCATTCCTTTTCCCAAGGTTACAGATCCATTTTGCTGACTTCCTTTGCCTACATTGTTTCATCGACCAGAGGTGAACTTATTTTTCAACAATTTCAAAAACTTAATACAGTAGATACATAATTTAATTAAAACTACAATTAAACAAACGAGGTTCAAAATCTGATTTCAAACCTAGATCTACAAGTTTGGATTTCGAACTGAACTCTGATTTTCTTTTCTGAGTTCGATTGGTAACCTTTTGTTGAAGGTCGTTCGAGTTTTTCCTACCAAGTGCATGACCTTCCTAGGAAATTGCCTTGGCAAAGCCCTTCGGAATGGCCTTGGCACTTGCCTTGGCATTGCCTTGCCAAGTGTTAATAATCTAGCCAAATGAGGAGAGAATTGAGAGTTTAAGGCAATAACTAATGAGAAAATCATCTTAGCATTGCTTAAAACTTGAAGATTGTTAGGATATAAGAATAATAGAATATTAGATTGATGATTGCTATGTAAATACGAGGAGGACTTAGTTGTAAATATTAATATCTACGGTAGTATAAATACTGATAAGATGTAACTAACCTAACTACCTTGAAATGAATTTCTGTTGATTACTTCCTCTGTAAGTTTCTCCCTTCTTTATTTTCTTCTTCTGTTATTTCTATAATCTTGACATGGTATCAGAGCTTCTTCAATTCTGCAACATCCGACTCTGCATTCTGTGATTTTGCTTCTTGGCGCGAACAATTCTTTGTTTCTTTTACGCTCGGTAGTTGTCTATCAATGGAGGAAATCTCAGCATCTTTCTTCAACAAGAAAGTATCACAGTTGGAAGGAGAAGAGAACTTCCAATCGTGGCGACAACAAGTTTTACTAGTTGTCCGTGGCTACAATCTAGAAGTGCATCTCTACGGCAACAATACGATTCCACCTCGCATACAAGGCGCGGGTGGAAATGAAGAGCAAAATCCGGATTATAGCAAGTATGTACAGAAGGACAGATCGCTTGCCTCTTGGATGCTAGCTTCGGTGTCTTCTCAGGTGAGTCGTGGACTTATTGGTTGTATGTCTGCAACAACAATTTGGCAAAAACTCCATAGAGATTTCTCGTCTTCGTCCACAACAAGAATTATGCATCTGTATGGCAAATTGAAGGTCAGGAAACTTCCTCATCAAAGCATGTGTGACTACTTAACTGCTATTCAATCAACATGTGATAGTCTTTCTAGTTGTGGACATCCAATAGAAGAGATACAACAGATTTCTATTATTCTTAATGGAGTTAAAGGCCAATTCGATAATATGGTATCAGTAATACATGCGAGCAGAAATGCGCATGATCTAGCCTCGGTTAGTTCTGTGTTATTGGATGCGGAAGCTAGGCAAGTTGATATGCTATTTGATGCCAATGTGACTGCCAATGTAGCTGTTAATGTTGGCTCTGTTAATAAATATACTGGTTCTGGAAATGCTGGTTCTGGAGGTGTTGAATCCGCAGGTTCATCAACCACGGGAAATTTTGGTTCGCACGCAAGGAATGATGGTATTCTTCCTCATCCAGGATATACTGATGTCTTAGGACAATCAAATAACAATTTCAATGGTTCAAACACCAACTATTCTAATCTAGGCAGAGGCAGGGGACGTGGTCGAGGCTTTGGAAACAATCGGCCACAATGCCAACTCTGTGGAAAATTTGGACATCTTGTTCACAGGTGTTACCACAGATTCAACGTTAATTTCACAGGAGTCACTGATCCTGGAAGCTCACAAGCACCAAATGTTAATCTGTGTTCAATTCAGTGGGATGATGCAACTGAGATTTTGAGCAGTCAAGGTCATATGTCAGGGAATTTCTCTAATCAACCTCAGCTTTCTCAGCCTTGCAATCAACAAAATCGGATTACTTCTCTAATGCCTTTAAATTATCAAACTACCTCTCCTCAAACTTTCTCTCCTCAAGTATATGTTGTTCCTCCTATTTTTCAATTCCTTACAATTTATCTTCTGTTCCTCCAATGCATTCTTACAATATAGCTTCTGTTTCTCCAATACCTTCCTACAATCAGTCAGCCTTTCAGTACTCTCATCCTCTAGCATCAAATCAGTATATTCAACCTTCGTCCTTTTTCTCCATACCTGGTTCTCCATACACGCCATCTGTAGCAAGCTCATTTGCTGGAAACAATATGGATGCTCAATCAGTTGTAAATAATCCTCAGGCTCACATTGTATCAACAGCTCCAAACAATCATCAGGACACGAATTGGTTTGTTGATTCAGGCGCTACAAACGATCTGACAAATGCTTCACCATCATCATTCAATGTTTGCATTCCTTACAATGGTCAAGGTAAAGTTACATTTGGTAATGGTTCAACTTTAAACATTTCAGCTATTGGTTCTGCTATAGTTCCTACAGTGAATTCTCATAATAATGATGGCTCTCGGAAGTTACTGCTTCATAATATGTTATATACTCCATGTGTTACTAAAAATCTATTGTCTGTATCTCAGTTCGCCAGAGATAATGTTGTTTACTTCGAGTTTCATGATGGATAATGTTCTGTTCGCGATTCAAAATCTCACAATGAATTGCTTCGTGGTTATGAAAGCTCGGATCTGTATAGGCTTGATCTATAAAAAATAAAAAGATGTCAGTTTGTGAACTCTTCTAGTTCAGGATTTGTCTCTGAAATTGCTCATGAGTCACAATGTAATACGTTTGATACTGTGGTTAGTCCTGCTATATCATATTATAAGGATTTTAGTAATGTCTCTGAAATGTCGTGTAGTTCCTCTGATGCAAAAATGAATAAAAACGATTTCATTTCTATTCAAATTGATTCTATAAAAAACCAATATGCGGTTATAACTTCTGATCCTATTGGAAATACAGATCTTGAATGTTTCTTATCTGCTTTAGAAATAGGAAAGGAGTCTCAGCTGTGGTACATGCGTCTTGGCCACCCGTCTAACAAAATCCTTGCTAGTTTTTTAAGACTTAACAATCAGCCTACAACATACATATCTAAGCAAGGTGAAGCATGTGCAGTAAGAAAAAGTAAGAAGTTACCATTTCACTCATCGGATACTGTCTATACTCATCCTTTAGAGCTGGTGCAGGTAGATCTCTGGGGTCCAGCAGCATGTACTTCAATTGGACACAACTACTACCTCAATATAGTAGATGCCTTCAGTCGATAAAATTGGATATATTTTTTGAAAAACAAATATGATGCAGCTCATTGTTTTGTAGAGTTTCACAAGTTAGCTGGAAAACAACCGGGACATTCTCTCAAGGCAGTGGAATCTGAGGGGGTTGGTGAGTTTCGTTTTCTGTCTACATATCTATCTCATCTTGGTATAGCTCATAGAATTACATGTCCATATTCATTAGAACAAAATGGAATAGTTGAGAGCAAACACAGACATATTGTCGAATTGGGATTAACCTTGCTAGCTAAATCATAAGTTCCTTTACATTACTGGTCTGGCGCTTTCTTTACTGCTTCATTTTTAATCAATCGAATGCCATCATATAGCTTATCAAAACTATCACCTCATGAGAAGTTGTTTGGTTCATCTCCTGACTATTCTTTTCTCAAAGTGTTGGTTGCTTATGTTTTCCACATCTCCGTCCGTATAATAAACACAAACTTGCCTTTAGATCGGAACCATGTGTGTTTCTGGGTTATTGTTCTAAATATCATGGATATAAGTGTTTATCTTTTTCAGGAAGAGTTTATACAACTCGAAATGTTGTTTTTCATGAACAAACATTTCCATTTGCTGACACAATAGGTAATTTCTTTACCTCATCCTCACCTACTCAGAATTACACATTTAAACCTTTCTTTTTACCTTGTGAGTCTCATTTGATCTTACCTGAGATTCAGGTGGACAATCATGGATCAGGAAATGCGTATGTACAGGATATAACACCTCCCTCTGTCATTCGTGAAACCTCACCATCATCACCTTTAGCTTCTACAAATCATCCGTGTCCATTACTTGATTCTGGTAATTCTCCTATTCTATCAAATGATCACTCTTCTTCTCAACATTCTGTTCCCAATAATAGCATGCTGCAAGAAACTCATGTGGCTCACTCTTTTTCTCCTCACACAATTTCTTATAGATTAGATAATGATAAGCTTTTTCCCATAGATTCGACTAATGTCACTTCTGCTCCTATAGTTTCCTCTGTTCCTATAGTTTCTTCGTTATCCTCTTTAAATAAAAATTGCCATCCAATGCAAACAAGAGCAAAAACCAAAGCAAATCAGCATCATTCTATCCAATCTCTTCTTGCAACTGTTGATGATCAAGATAGCCTTAGTTGTGAAGAACCAAAATCCATTCATCAAGCTATACAATGTCCTCATTGGAGAGTAGCTGTAGAAGAAGAGTATTCTGCTCTTCAGACAAACAAAACTTGGTCCGTTGTTGAGCTGCCTGCAGGAAGAACTCCTATAGGTTGCAAGTAGATATTCAAGATAAAGAAGAATGCAGATGGATCAATTGCTCGGTACAGGGCAATGTTAGTTTCCAAGGGCTTTTCACAGAAACCTGGATTTGATTTTCAGGAAACGTTTAGTCCAGTGGTTAAATCTGCTACGGTACGTTTGGTGTTATCTCTTGCTTTATCACAAAACTGGAGTTTAATACAGATTGATATCAATAATGGTTTTCTCTATGGTGATTTAATTGAAGAAGTCTATATGATTCAGCCACCCGGTTTTGAACAATTGTCGAGTTCGGAAAAACCTCTTGTTTGTAAAATTACCAAAGCTCTTTATGGGTTAAAACAAGCACCTCGTGCTTGGTTTGAAAAACTTAGAACCTTTCTTATAACAGCCTTACAGTTTAAAGCCTCAGTAGCTGATAGCTGTCTTTTTATAAAACAGACAAGTCCGTGTTCTGTGTTTCTACTAGTATATGTAGATGACATTGTTGTAACAGGTCCATCATCGTTTGAAATCAGTCAGGTAATTCGTATTATCAATGATGAGTTCAAACTTAAAGATCTAGGAAGTTTGAGCTATTTTTTAGGAATGGAAGTGACAACAACTGATGAATTTTTGTTACTCAACCAGAAAACATATGTGCAAGAATTGATTACCAGGCTGGGACTTACTGAGACTTCAAGCTTTCCTACGCCAATGATAGGTAATTGCTTGTCAAAAATAGGTATCATTTCATGTGATGAATCATTTGAAGATGTGACATTGTATAGAAGTACAATTGGGGCATTGCAGCACATCTGTGTCACTCAGCCAGACATAAACTTCTTTGTTAAAAAGCTTAGTCAATACATGCAAAATCCGTCAATCAGTTACTGGAAAGCAGTTCTTCATATTGTTCGATATTTAAAAGGCACCACTGATTATGGTCTTCTGTGTAGGAATAATTCATTTCCTATCAAAGAGATATCGTTAACATCTTACTATGATGCAGATTGGGGTGGTGATTTTGTAGACAGAAAATCAATATCTGGTCATTATCTATCTTAAATGGTAATCCTATCATTTGAAGTTCTAAAAAGCAATCTGTTGTTGCCATATCAAGTGCAGAGGCTGAGTTTAGAGCAATTGCCAATGCTGTTTGTGAAATCATTTGGGTAAAAACATTCATTACTGAAATGGGTCTTCAGGTTTCATCAGTTCCGAAGGTTTGGACTGATAGTACAAGTGCAACTGCCATTTCAGAAAATCCTATTCAACACTCGAAAATGAGACATGTAGAAATTGATCTGTTTTTTGTAAGGGAGAAGGTTCATTCTGGACAAGTATTGATTAACTATGTTCCATCAAGTGAACAAACTGCAGACATTTTGACAAAACCATTAACAGAAAAATTATTTGTTCCTTGCAGGAAAAAGCTAGGAATCTTTTCTGTATCAGAAGTGGATAGGATTCATTCTACTCAGGAAGAGTAACTCTGATGTTCCTTTCTGTCTTCAAAACTGCTTTGGATGAAACTTCATTTTCTGCACATAGGTGATTATTTGCAATTGGTACTTCTTATAGCAAGTTGGCAAATTTATTCTGTGATATATGTGTTGCCTTGTCATAAGTAGTCTACTGCAGTAGCATTGTTCAGTGCATTTTACAAATTATAATATTTCTTATATAGATCAGTGTTGGCATGTATTGTAACATGATAAGGCTATTTGCAGTCATATTTCATTTTTTTAAAACATTACTCATCTTCTATCGTTTCAGTCACATATGTGGGTCATGAGTTGGATGTCTTGTTCTGTAGCTGAGTGATGGTGTGAATTCTGCTATGATGATCAGAAAAAAACAAATTAGAAACTCTTGCTGAGATATATCAATATTGGCATAAGACATGGCTTGATTCCAAAAATAGAGTTTACACCAAAGAAAACGTAAAAGACACTTTGGGGTAACTCTTGAGGAAGGAAAGATGAGGACTGAAATCCTACAGTCATTGTCGATAAGATAAGGGCTCAAACCCTTCTGTCAATAAAAAAAGAAGAAGAAGAAGAAGAAAACAATATGGAAAGACAGGCTAAAAAAAAAAGACAGAAAGTTGAAGATTGATTATCATAGCAGGTGTTCATAAGTCTGATCTCTGTATAGATTTGACTCTTCTATAAGACTCATTATGTGGTTGTGTATGTTAGTAAGTTGAGTAATTCTAATGGGAAATGTTTTATGATATGAAAATAACTCTTTGATTATTTTTTTATATGTTGAGAATGATCTATAAGAATATGAGTTCGAAAGTGAAGATATGTGGTGGATAATGTGAGTGTTAGTAAATGAAGAATGAAGAAGCTATGTGTATATCAGATGAATGATTTGTGAAATTGTAGTAAGAATCAGTTGCAAGATTCAGATTGCAGTTGTGAATGACTTGTTTGAAGTAGTGGTGCAAGATAATGAAATGGAATTCATCACGAAAGAAAGAGTTGAAAATGATAGAGGTTGAATCAGGAATGTCAAAGCGAAAATCAGGACACCAAAAACACAGCTCAAAGGAATGTTTGATCAACTAAGAGAATCAAAGAAGTTGAAGAAATTGGATATTGATTGGGGAATGTTAGGATATAAGAATAATAGAATATTATATTGAGGATTGTTATGTAAATATGAGGAAGACTTAGTTGTAAATATTAATATCTACGGTAGTATAAATACTGTTAAGATGTAACGAACCTAACTACCTTGAAATGAATTTCTGTTGATTACTTCCTCTGTAAGTTTCTCTCTTCTTTATTTTCTTCTTCTGTTATTTCTATAATCGAGTTTTTCCTGCCAAGTGCAGGCCCTTCCTAGGCAATTGCCTTGGCAAAGCCCTTCAGAATGGCATTGGCACTTGCCTTGCCAAGTGTTAATAATCTAGCCAAATGAGGAGAGAATTGAGAGTTTAAGGCAATAACTAATGAGAAAATCATCTTAACATTGCTTAAAACTTGAAGATTACAAGAGGATAGGTGTGACTATATAGAGAGTTTCTAGGATGATTAATCAAGATTACCCTAGAATACTCTAGATCATATATGATCACATATCATATATCCTAACATTCCCCTTTCTAAATAAACCTTCTAAAACATCTAAAACTTGTAAAGAAAGAACAAAACAAGTTGAACTTCAATTTGATAATGAAGTACAAACACTAAGGCAAGCTGCATCACTATGGCTGATCTACTGAGGCACTGACCAAGCACTGTTGCTGTACACCGTGAGCACTGATGATGCACAACAGGTGCACTGCTAAAGCACTGCTGAGGCACTAATCATGGCTGAGGCATTGCTGCTGCACTACAAGTGCACTAAAGCTGCACTACGGCTGCACAAGCACAGGTCTGCTTTGTATGGCACGGCTGAGGCACTGCTGCTGCACTACAAGTGCACTGGGGATGCACTATGACTGCACAAGCACATGTCTGCTTGGTTTGGCATGGTTCATGCACTTTTGCTGCACTACAAGTGCACTGGAGCTGCACTATGGCTGCACAAGCACATGTCTGCTTGGTTTGACATCTTCAATAGACGAGTACAAGTCTCCTCGGTTTTGACAACGATTCTTCAAACCCAACACAAGCACGAAGGTAGCCGATACAAACGAACAAGAGAGTAAACAAAAGAAATGCCGCCATGGTTATGTCCGTGGTGCCTTCTTGGTCGTCCATCGAATCATACAACTTTAGGCTAAATGAAAACAAGAAAAAATCATTTTAACGGCACACTCGAACTTGCAGTCGGCCAAAGGTCGAAGGGATCTCATCCATCGTGATCAAAAGGATCTCATCCATCGTGATCAACCCAACTATACAGCAGCAACTGGCGAACAAAACAACAGACCAACATATAACTAGGATTTCTACCAGCATCACAGAACCGAACTAAGTGGATTATAGATATGTTTCATCAACACAGCACAGCAGCAACAAACCAAAAAACAACACTATCATTAACGCAGTAGCATTATCATTAACACATCAGCAACTTATTTTCATCAACGCATCACAACAAACAATTGCTTGATTTGAAGAGTTGTTGGATGTGACAATGAATGCACAACTTGCTAAGAATCACAACTGTAATCGCACCAGATGTAATTGACGAACAGAGTTGGACAAGGCAAGGAATCACAGCAAAGAAGGAACACAGAGTTGATAAACAGAGTCTGCATTATTGCAGCAACAGAAATAGCAGCACAACAGCAGCAAATCAGTGATTAAAGCATCAGTCAACGTACAACAAAGAATCGCAGCAAAGCAGTGATATCACAGCAAAGAATCGCAGCAAAGAAACACAGCAAAGCAGGGATACCATTCCAGTTCAACAAACAGAATTGCAGAACCAGAATTCGACTGAGCAGGAGAAGAATCGCACAAAAGTTTTGTTGATATTGTTTGAATCTTCTTCTGAATGTCATCGGGAACAAAGTGTAATGACTTGAAGACGATTATTTCTGCAAGAAGACAATGAACAGCTGCACGAATTGTTGAAGATGATCGCACGGGTCTTATGTAGAATTTTGGTTTGGATCTCCTCCATATGATGAAATCGAATAACATTCTTCTTGGAATCCATTGTTGAAGGTAGTCTGAATTTGTAGAGGATGTAATCTGCTTGATTCGTCCAACTCTGAAATGCAATCTGAGGAAAAAACTTGCGCGTGGAAGGTGTAGATTGTCCATTTAAGATTCTTGACTGATTTGCAACGGATTTTGCAACTTACTTTTGTAACTGAATCTTGATTTCGTCCATAATCCTATGGCTCTGATACCATGTTAATAATCTAGCCAAATGAGGAGAGAATTGAGAGTTTAAGGCAATAACTAATGAGAAAATCATCTTAGCTTTGCTTAAAACTTGAAGATTACAAGAGGATAGGTGTGACTATATATAGAGTTTCTAGGATGATTAATCAAGATTACCCTAGAATACTCTAGGTCATATATGATCACATATCATATATCCTAACACCAAGTGGTGGCCCTCGTTGCAAGTGCCTTGGGAATGGCCTTGGCAATGGCTATAAGAGGCGGTCTAACCATGAAAACGAATTTGGGAGTGACCGAACTCCGTTTATCTTGTAATAAAACTCGTTTAAGAGTTTGAGATAAATATACTAACATATGATTTTTATTATATACCTTTACAGGAACCAATGCATTCTACGCGGAACGTGGAAATAAACACTGAGAGCAGCTATTGCGTGCAGTCCAGGAAGAATACATCATTGGACCAGCCAACATGCGCAGCGAAACAACCACTCACAGGTTATGATGCACGCGGTAGTAATTGAACGAGAAGTTTTAACGACGCAGAGAATTCACTCCAAAGTCGTAAAAATCATGTTTGACTACCACCGTACCATTACACGCGTAAATATACAATTTGCTTCTATTGCGGGACATTATTGTACATGAATGTACAATTTTGGGACTTCGGGTCATCATTTGATGTACACTAATGTACAAATTCGGGACTTCGAGTTGTTAATGTACACGAGTGTACCAATTCGGGACTTTAGGATGCATAGCTTCATAACATTGCTCCACTTAAATCTTTGCAGGCTGTTTCATACTCTATAGGATCCAATTCAACATGTAAAAAAAAGTCGCTCCATTCCAATCCTATACGCCAGAGTCAGCTTCTGAACCGACACGTTATTGTCAGAATGAAGAAATTGTCAAAAGAGGAATAACTTTTGATTCAGAGATCCGATTGAATAATTTTTCAAAATTTTCAAATTTGATTATTTGTTTGTATTTATTGCTTCACGCAATAGATTCCTTCATAATACCTTAGCCTCCTAATTTTGTTTATTACGAATAATAATTTATTTCGCATGATGGAACCGGGAATGGCCTAGGCAAGTGCCTTGGCATTGGCAAGGCACGGTGAACGCATTGTCAAGGCACGGTGAATGCACTGTGCAAGCCTCGTGAACGCACCGTGCATTCAAGATTCCGAGAGAATAGGCTCTGCCACCGTGTGAAGAGAACGAGCGAAGAAGTGAGAACGGCAAAGGAGATGTGAGAATGGAAGAGAAAATGTGCTAGAAGAATGAATGAATACCATAGTAAGAAGAAAGATGAAAATGTTGCATGTTCCGTTCGTTCCATTCATAGACTTTGATTGCATATATGACAAAAGGTTTTTTCAAAAATTCTTTGAAGGATATGGCCAATCGAAATCTACTTCTTAAGACGTTTTACACGACGGCGCAGTTCGTTGAGTGCATTTGTTGCTTGTTCCTTGGTTCGAAGGAAGGTCGAGGATATGCAGTTTGAAAATCTTTTAATTCGCCTCGTCATTCTTCTGAATTATTCAAGGGTGTCATTCAACTCAGCCACGTTTCCCCCACATTTCTCCAAGGTGCCCCCACATTGTTAGAATGACGGTGGTTGTTCGGGTCTATCCCCGATTATCTCCTCCGGGTTGAAAAACGGATTTGCAAGTGCCTAATATAACTTGTGAATGTATTATGTTGTTGTTAATCATGAAGACGGCGATTTCCACATTCTAGAAGTTAGACAAGGCGTCAATGAGAGCCCAGTTAACTTTGTAGTTTACGAGCTCGTGAACCTCGTCAATCTTCTTGTTCACGTATTCTAATTCCCTTTTGTCATGGCTTTCCATATTTGGGCATTTTTTGACCGCATGGGCTGTATGGCCTTAATGCGAGGGCAATGATTTGTTTGCTTTATCCTTACCAAAGATGGCGCGTTAAACGTTCTAAAGATATAAGACAGAATGAACGGAACTTACATTTTTTTTTTAGAAAAATGAAATACAAGTGCGAGAATGTAAATTTCATTAGTAAGGTTCGTATTACATTTACTGCAGTCTGGAATAGATAATACAAAAGACCCAATCCTATACATGTCATGATCTAGGGCAAAAAAAAACACATTTACATAATGGGTTGAACTTCCTTCTACTATTGTTGGGTTGAGTTCTAATTCACAATAGTTGGGGCGAATCTTCTACATGAATTGTGGGACAATCTTGCATCCAAATACTTGGGATGAATTCCTATTTACATTAGTTTGGCCGAAAAAAATGAAACAAACACAAAACTGGAAGAAGGTTAAACGCGTTATGGAGCTATTGTTTTAAAGGAATGGAATTTCTAGGTCCTCTCAACTGGCGGAACCTTACCCCTATATAAGATCACGAGTCCATTCTGATCATCGAGTTGAGTTTTTTGGGTGCGTGTCGGTGTTCAAAACCGCTCTGGGCGCATTCCCCTACTAAACTTTCTAAGCTCTTAATGTGCTCCAGGTCCGAGCTGGTAATGGTAACCAGCGTGGTGTGTGCAAAATGAGAATTTAAATCATTTTTATTACACTTACATCGCTTTTCAGACAAAATTTAAGACTGCAAGAATAAGCAAACGGTCAAAACGGATAGGGCCAAATATAATATGGCAAAGTCAAACATGACAAAGCCTAAACCCTCTAAACCGATAAGTTCGGAGCGAAGTCGCCAAATTGTCAGACCTCAGATCCAACTTTCCCCGACCCTTTTTGATTTTTTTTTAAATTTTTGTTTCACTAAAAAATGTGGTGTATTGGCGAGCGACGAGTTTGGTCGATCGGGGTCAACAACCGGACCAAAAAGATGAAAGAGTCGCCACCGATTAATTAAAGGCTAATCGAAATCCTAAATTTTATCTAGGGTACATGGTGTTAACATCCTAGGGCTTGGAAAGGTCTACGTCCAGAGGATCGACTTCGGGGGTTTGATTAAGAGCTCGCAAGCCCATAATCCACCCTTTCGGTACATTAGTTTGCTTTTGATTTTATTTTACCGACTTATCCTTGGCCAAAACGATTACATGCACATTTTTTAATTAACAATATACAAGCATTTTATTTTATTTTTTGAGTTAACTTAAAATAAATAAACAAGAGGAGAATAAAGTTAATCGTGCTAAAAAAATGTTTAACTTTGAAGCCATTTTAAACGTGTCAAACCTACACGGATGATTTTGAAAATACGAAGTACATTGGACTAATTTGTGGCACCTTGAGAGGTAATAGGATGCCCAGAAAAATTTAGGGACGAAGATGCAATTATTGAAAATTTGAGCTGAATTGGGAAGATATTTCGAAAATTGCAGAAATGGCCAAAACATTTCTGGTTTAGTTTATAACATTCAGTAAAATCCCAGAATAACCCGAAAGTCCAAGTACCGAGTTATAACCTTCATTAAAGTTCAAGAATGACCTAAGTCAGTTTTGAAACTATTTTTTTTACTGAAACAAAACCCCATAACTTTGATAAATGCCTAAAATGACCCCAAAGTTATACCAAACTTAAAACCGAATACGATTTTGATATGAAATATAACTATCAACACCTAATATCAATAATGCAAAATTTATTCACATTAGGACAAATACATATAATATTGAATACGAGAGTGATATACCTAAGTCATTCGAAGTTTAGATACCGTACGAGGGACTGAGACCGATAATCATCGATTTTTCTTCTCTCAATTTCTCTCTCTATATTTTTTCACTGTCACTCAAATCCTCACTTGGTCGTGGCTTTCTCTTCTCTTCCTTTTTTTTTTTTATCTTCTTTGTTTTCTTTCTCTTTTTTCTCCCTTATTGGTCGAAGCTTACGACAAGGCTTTTTTTCTTTCAATCGTCCAAGCTTTCTCCTCTTTTGTAGAGCTTTCCTCATGCAAGTAGGTGATAAAGCATGGACAATCATAGTGGATGGAAAAGATGATAGCAATTGGGCAAAGGTGATTGGCAATTGAGATGACTTTTGGTGTCATTGGGGAGGATTTGATCAAAAGATGATTGTGGTGAGCAAAAGGGATGAAGTTGGGAAATGTGATGGCAATTGTAAGGAGTCTTGGTATAATTGGTTGGGCTCGGTCGAAAATGGGTGGTATGTTGGGTTTGTGGTCGTGATTTAGGGGTTTAGCGGGTTAGGGTTTAGGGTTTAGGATTTAGAGGTTTAGGGGTTGTGGTTTAATGTGTAGGTTTTAGGGTTTAGGATTTGTATGGTATATGCTTTAGGGTTTTGGGTTTAAGGTTAAGGTTTAAGGTTCAGGGTTTAAGGTTTAGGGTTTTGGGTTTTGGGTTTTGGGTTTTGGGTTTTGGGTTTTGGGTTTAGGGTTTGAGGTTTGAGGTTTAAGGTTTAGGGTTTGGGGCTTGGAGTTTAGGTTTTGGGGTTTAATATTTAGGGTTTGGAGTTTGGGGTTTAAGGTTTAGAGTTTAAGTTTTAGGGTTTGGGGTTTGGGGGTTAGGGTTTATTTTATTTTTTCTTTGGCTCGGAACCTCGCGTACGGTATTTTGACCCCGAGCCAAAATCAGGTGTTTCCAGTTATGTTTTTACTTTTATATTATCCTTATCATGTCTTGATAACACCTCACGCGTGACCAACGACGGCAATTTGCACACACGTAGCTCGTACCAGAGTTTGTCCAAGCATTGGGGAAGGCACGGTGAATGCACGGTCCGATCATGGGCCTTGAGTAGTGCATTCACCATGCTTTTCCTAGTGCATTCACCTTGCCTTGCCAGTGCCAAGGCACTTGCCAAGACCATTCCCAAGGCACTTGCCATGGCAATTGCTAAGGAAGGGCCTGCTGGGAATGACCTTGGCACTACCTAGGCATGTTAAACGCACTGGGCAAGACCCGTGAACGCACTGTTCCTTCCCCAATGCCTTGAAAGTACCTTGGAAAGTGCCTTGAGGGTCTTGTACATTTCGTCGTTAACCCATTATTTTCATCGACGGTTGTGCTCTTTTTGTCGCCAAAGATTTGTTTTACTGACGAAAGTAAACACATCGTTGATAAAATAACTCACATTAAATACCGACGAAATATAATTGTCGGTAAGAATATATCTTTTACCAATGGAAAAATTCTGTTGGTAAAAATATTGTTGATGCGAAAACGAAAAAACTGTCCAAATCATTAACTATATTTAACTATTGTATTTATGCAAATTGGTTTGCGGATCACAAAATAGTATCCTAGGATACAATCCCGATCGATCCACATGTATTAAACTCACGTACCTCTCAATGTTGTACATCCAACGGAATTGAACAGGCCCCTAACTTGGTTTCCTCGACTAGTTGGACAAGTAGATGGACATATATATTGAAAAATACCAGTGGGAATATCTGTTCCAAGTTACACATATGTACAACCAGTTGTTTCTCCAACATCTCCAATTCGTGATCGGTGCAAACCGTAAGGCGGACTTGTCGACCCAACCCAAGTTCCAATTACGAGCTTTTTAACTACAACAACTTAAATATACGCTATTGGAGCTGGAATTACCACGACTGCTGGCACCAGACTTGCACTCCAATGGATCCTCCTTAAGTGTTATAGATTGTACTCATTCCAATTACCAGACTCGTAAGAGCTCAGTATTGTTATTTATTGTCACTACCTCCCCGTGTCAGGATATTATTCTTTCGATAATCCGAGTAAATAAATTGTTGACCATCCTCTCATTAGTAGAGTAAACATATTTTAAAAAAAGTATTTAGTTTTTTAAATTAGGGATCAATCATGTGTTGCCACGTCATTTTCGTCCATATTTAACAGAAAAATTAACTCAGGTAGCTATTTGCCCCAAGTGTCAAAGCTTAGGTAGCGAGTTTTCAAATTTCAAAGTTCAAGTAACTATTTGAAAAACAACCAAAGTAGTTTTATCGTGTTCTGATACCTAAACACAGACACAATACAAAATCCGACAAGACCGACCCGATACTGACCCGATACTGGCCCGACTAGGACCAACACAGGACAAGCGATTTTTTTCTTCAAGGTCGAGCTCGGTCTTTTTCCCCAAAGTCCGACAAGGACCGAACCTACCCTATCAATAAATATGGATGAATGTTTAACACTAAGCGACATGGGACAAATAAAACCTTTGGGCTTGTGCAGTTTAAATGATTTCAAAAGCAAGGAGATTTATATTTCAATAGTCAATGAATGGATATCCATATCAACCTTGGTTAAGCACTCAAGTTTTTTATTTGAGGTCATACAATTTTTTTCAAAAAGTAACTATTTCAAAAATAATATTTTAAAAAATCAATATTCACAAAAAAATATTTGAATAAATGTTTATAAGTGCAGGTTGCGTTGTGGCGTTTTTTAAAAATCGCTACCATGAGTAACGTTTTCCAAAAAACGCTACATGTGGTCCTGGTTACGGTAGTTGGCCTCCTGTGGTCTCGAAGCGCGGCTGGCCTAAAATCGAGCATCAGACTGATGATCTCCGAGGAACGCGGTGGTTATTCATTCTTACCTCGTGATATTGCCCCAGAGCTTTTTCCATATGAAGCTCGTCTCGATATCTTTCTTCAAGATATGGCAGTTTTCCGTGTTATGCCCCTTACAACAGTGGTTGCGACAAATACTGGTTTGGGTTATTTCCTATGAGCGCATCGTTCTTTCGCGGCACTGGAGGCGTCGTCAACTCCTTTCTTTCCATTTCATTCAAAATCAGTGAGATATCTCGGTTGAGGGGTGTGAAAGTCACAAATATTTCTTGTTGGGGGTGCGGAACGAACGAGTGTCATTGGAAAGTGCCTTGGCCCTTCCTTGACAATTGACTTGGCAAAGCCCTTGGCAAGTTCCCTTGGCATTGCCTTGCCAAGTGCATTCCTAGAGGCCTTGCCAAAGGCCCTTCGCACGGGCCAGGCATGGTGAACGCATTGTACAGGACTTGTCTATGTCGCTCATCATACCTAAAACTTCATTGATAGTGAGGTGAAATTCAATAATCAGCTAAACCCTTGTCTCATTACATGGGTATATGCGGACGCGGATCCACAGAGGAGGAAACATAACTGGGATGAGTTGTGTGATATTGGAAGAAGGCGCACTTTAGCTTGGCTGTGTATGGGTGATTTCAATGTGATTTGTCATCATCATGAAAAAGAAGGGGGAAGGCGTAAATCTAAAAGATAGGTTGATGAGTTTAATGAGATGATTGACCATATCAATATGGAAGAACTGTGTGTGAAAGGAGCTATATTCACTTGGTCAAATAACAAACGAGGGGAGGAAAGGGTTTTCGAAAGAATTGTATTTTATGTGATAGATGGTATTTTTTATTCTTTTTTTTTTTTTTTATCAAAAATGCTTTGTTTAAGTTACAATAACGCAATTCTAGATAGAGCAGAAGATTTTTGTGCCTACACCCCTCAGAAGATTTAAGGGAACGATGATTGTGACTTAATTCAACCGTGGACGGTTATGGTTTCCTTGGACTAGGTCCCAACCAAGACCAAGTCGTCCAAGGTAAGGGATCTAGTTTAGGTCCCAGCACAGACCAAGTCTCCTAAGGCCGGAAAATTAGTTTGGGATGGACCTAGACCAGAGGAAACACAATTGGGGCTCACTTGTAGCCTTCGGTGCTCGAATTGTAGTATGGAGAAGCGTCCTCAGCGGCGGACCAGACTCAAGTCCCCTGGAAAGTCGCCTTAGCTAACTAATATTTTTCCGACGTCCCTAGGATTTGAACTTGCGCTCTTAGATACCAATCGTTTTCGACGAATACCGGGTTGAAGCTGGGAATAGAGACTCATGAAAGTGGTTTGTGGAGTTGTTGACAAGATATTTTAACAATTTAGTTTTTAAAAGACTTGTATTTTATGTTCTTTTAATATTTTCTTAACGTTTAAATGATTAGGTTATTGAAATTCTTAAATTATATGGATGAGAATTAAATATTTCGTTTGAGTTTGAGGATCAAAATTATTTAGTTTATGGGCTCGATACTACTAGAATATCAAACTCAACCATCATCACGTTCTTTGTCATTTCGGTGATGGTAATCTTCATTGCAACAATTGTACCTGATTGTGTGGACTGGGTCAGTTGTGTGGAAACTAGAAAGTCAGTCACAGGTTTTTGTGTTTCTGGGTAAGTCTTTGATATCTTGAAAAGTTAAAAAGCAAAGTACTGTATCAAGATCTTCGTCCGAGTCGGAATATAGAAGTATGGGATCAGCATTATTTGAAATTGTTTGGCTTAGAAGGTTAATGGAAGAACTTGGATATCCTCAAGAGAAACTGGTTGTTTTGCATTGTGATAATACTGCTGCTATACAAATTGCAAATAATCCTGTGTTATATGAAAGAACAAAACACATTGAAATTGATAGTCACTACATTAGAGAAAAATTACTTGAAAATGTATTGCAACTTCGGCATGTAAAGACTTCAAAGCAATTTGCTGATTTGTTTACCAAGGCTCTTGTAGGTCAACAACATAATTACATTTGTGAAGAATTGGGAATGAAGAACATATTTGGAAAAAGAGGAAAACAAGATGATAACTTCCAGATTGAGGGGGAGTGTTGAAATTGGAATTATACTTACCAATCTGGAAGTTGTATTTTCTAGAGTTATATTCTTTGTTATTGTTTTCTTTATGGGTCTTTATTGTTCTCTTTAATAGTTGAGGGCGTTATTAGGTTTTATTTGTTATTTGGATGTTATTTGTTCTGTTGATATTTTCGGGGTGTAAACCAACAATAGTTTTATTACGTTTTTATATTTAAAGGGTGAGAAGCCACCAGATGAAGGAACTAGCTTCTGTGATCCCCAAGTGCTTCCTCTTCATTTCTTCTGTTGTCTTCTCCATTTCCGTCTAGGGTTTTCTTCCAAATCTCTGGTTTTAACAGCAGGGAAGGGGAGAGTGCCATTCAACTGCATTTGGTACAACCTCTTCACGCCAGTAGTGGTCTCCTTATTGACACTGACCAATCTGTCCTTCATCTTGTAGTACTTCGTGGGGTCTTCTTTCAAATCGTCCCTGATGATCGTCAGCACGATCTGGAACTCGGTGGAGGCCGGATCTGGCACCTGTCCGGTCTTCTAATATAACTCACAGTTTCTTAAGTAGAATTAATAATTAGATTTCTTTTCACTACAAATTCAAAATCACACGAAATCGACAAGCACACTCATCCTCAAACTACACGACCTCAACTAGTCGATTCGTTTTCAATAATGATCACAATAACCATAAAAAATCAGCAACCGAGGGAAAAAATGATGGAATACAAAATAAAGATGTTTTTGCATACAAATTGGAAGGTAGACTCGAAAGGGTGAGATTCCACAATTTTGCGCTTGACGCCGGGAATACCAAACTGCATAGCGTCCGCGTAGACACCGTCGATTTCATGTGCGATGGTTTTGGGAGATTCCATTGCTTCTCTTCTAGATGATTATTGTGTTTGACATGTTCATTAATTTCTTTTGTTTTAATAAAACATATATGAAAGAATTAATAATGAAAATTTTGAAATAGTATTACATTATTTTATTTTTTATTTAATATATTACTTTTTTTGTTAATTATTATTAGATCATCCGATTATATAATTATTTGAAAATATTATTAAAATTCACAAAGTTTGATAAAAAATGAAAATTAACATGATAAACTACTTTTGTGTAAGGTTAATAGACTAAGGTAGTTAATAAACTTTTACTATATATTAAATAATACCATGGTCATTTGCAAATACTTTATTTTGTAGTAGTTAATTATATATTATTTTATTTCTTTATATACAATAATATAACGTAACAAATTATATAACAACTTTAAATGCTAATTATGTATTTGTATTTATATATAATCTTCGGAAAACATAAATATAGATGAATTATAGGATTACCATTCAAGAATAGATAGTGACCAAACATTGACTTCACCACACCAGTCAGCATCATATTTGAAGTTACAGGAAGACCATTTTTAGATTTTTTTTCCTTTATTATTTTTTTGGGTCAACAACTTCAATACTTCCTAATCAAAGAGAAAACCGGAGTCATAACGATCACGAAGAGACATTATTATAATCAATCAACAATAAACTACTAAATTGAGGTGGAGGTACTAGGACCCAATTATCTAAACGCACAACCAATCTGGCTTGCCTAGCTATCCAATATGCGCTCTTATTTGTTGAACGCTGGATTGTCTTCCAACTGACATCTGGAATTTGTTGCGCTATTATCCTGATATTCTCGCATATGATGTCTTGTCTCCAATAGCTCATCTTTCCTTGAATTTGCTCCACGACCCTCGAGCAATCCATCTCTACCTCAATCTTTTGCCAACCTCTATCAACATCAAACCTTATATCTTCCAATACCGCTTAATCTTCTAAAATTTCCACTTTATCACTCTAAGCTCTCGGGTTCAGTACACCCACTAGCTGGCCATTTTCATCCCTTACCACCACGTCAATGCCTCCACGATTCGTCTGGTTGCACCATGACGCGTCACAATTGATTCAGATGGCACCCTCTCTCGGTTAGGTCCATCTATATGATCGGATCTCCGTGGTTTTGGTGTTGTATTGATGCTCTGTCCTTGACAGCTCTGAATGTGCTCCTTTGATAGCAAGAACCGTCTCAACTGGGTTCAGTTTCTTACCCTCAAATGCTGCTTTGCATCGGATTTTCCAAATGTGCCAAGAAGTCCCCATACATAGACTTTTTCGCTCTGCTCTTGCTCTGCCCGTGACTCCCCCTTCTATCATCCATTTTTTTATCCACTCATTAAAGGCCGAAGTCTGATTCTGAGTTTGTCGAATACCAGCACACCGAACCACACTGCTTTAGTCCATTTGCACCCACTGATCATATGTTCTCTTGTTTCCTCACACTCACATATAGGACAACCCTCATCCACTATCATCCCCATGCACATGAGATTCCTTCTAACCGCAGTAGCATTTGAAAGTAAACGCCACATAAAATTGTAGACCTTAGGCAAAGTGTTTACCTTCTATATCACTCCCAGACGTCATTATCAGGGCCCAACTCTTACACCGTAGCTCTGCCCTTTTCTTTCAACCGATGATAGGCTACTTCACTGACACCTGTCCATCATTTTTATAGGGTCATATCATTCGGCCATGGCATGGTTCGATCTTAGCGGTATGTTAAGAATGCAGTGTGCATCCATATCATTAAAGATACATTAAATGGCATCCTCATCCCATGCACTATTCGGCCCAAACAAATCATTCACTCTCGTCACTAGCGGCTGTCCACCATCACTTGGCCATTCTACGCTGAATCCTGGTTTTGTCACCACCCATGAATCCTCAAAGAGTTTCACATTCATACCATCTCCAATATGTCTCTACCATGGACCAGACTCGTCCACCACCAAGAAGCTCGACCACCCTTCCTAGCCGATCTGAATTCAATGTTGGGGAAGTATAACCCCTTGAGGGTTCGGACCCATAGTGCCTCTGGTTCATTCAGTATACTTACAACCATCTTTGTAAGCATAGCCTCATTGAAAGTTTACAATTCCCGAAATTCGAAACCCACCATCGGTTTGGATCTAGCAAGCACCTCTCATCTCTTCCAGTGAATTTTCTTTCCTTCGTTCAACTCACCCCACTAGAAGTTTGTGATTATTGCATTAATTTCTAAGCACCATGTTGTAGGAAGTTTAAAGACATTCATCACATATGAGGAGATGGTCATGATGATTGCCTTTATTAGTACTTTCTTTCCTGTCTAGTTAAGGGTTTTTGACCTCCACCCTAGGATCTTGTCTCAAATTATACTCTTTATGTTGCCCAATGCTTCCTTCTTCGATCGTCCCCAAATGGATGGGAGTCCGAGGTATTTTCCAGGGTACGAAGTGCCTTGAATTGTAGCACCCCTTCTATCTCCTTTCACCTATCATCATCTGCCCCTTTATTGAAGACCAGGTTTGAGTTCACATTATTTATGCGCTGTCTAGAGAGTACCTAATCAATATATCCTTCAGAACTTGGGCATTCTTATGAGTTATACCTAATTAATCGAGGGTTGTCGAGTTTTGACCCAGACCGACTCCTTATGAGTGGGCGAACAACTCTAGGTCAAGACTGAGAACCGAGTTCCAATGAAATTATAGTGGAGATTACTTGGAAATCAATGATCTCATTGGTCCTAGTTACCCCACGGGCTTTGGAATAAGTTTCCCAAGTCACGACCGGTCATTGCATATAGATAAAGTGAACCCCAGATGCAATCTCACCAATAACGAGTGTCGCGTGCTTAAGGAGTGCCGCTCGGCGTGCTTCGACACCTGCCCTCTCCAGGCATTGGCATGTGGGCTCCCCATCGACCCATCCTGAAACACGAACCAAGGAGTCTGACTAACAGGTTTGGAACTTCCAGAATCGATGAGCGTTGGCCACATGTTCCAGGTCTTCTTCTGAGAAAGATGTGGCGTCGCTCTCTACCGGTCGAGACCTCGTTCCCAGCATTACTACTGCTGAGATTTTTGTGGCGTACACATCCCTAGCATCGCTTGTCTCACCACCCGAAGCGAAGCCTCGACTGATGACATTAATGGTTCGAAATTCAGCAAGGAAAGGTGAAGCAAGTCAAGTTTACAATAAAATAACCCGATTAAACAATATTTACATAATTGTTTACCATCAATCAATTGAAGAACTCAATTAATATTATTTTATACCTATTAATTCATCAATATATATATATATATATAAGTATTATTGAGCTTCTTTACGATGCAAAACTTAAATTGGATTTAAAGCCTAAAACAAAGTAGAAAAATAATGTAAAACTGAATTGTATACTTTTGGTTTACTTTCTGGACCGGTTGAATTCGAACTTTAGTTGGGTTTTCAAGCTAATCATTTTGCGCAAATCGGGAGAAGTACCAAAGGTAGATGGGAAAGCTAATTTACTTAGTTCATACTAGACCAGAGATTGCTTATGTTGTTGGGGTAGTAAGTCAGTTTATGCACCAACCTCAGGAAAATCACATGGAATCAACCATTAGAATAATACGATACCTTAAGGGTATGTCGGGAAAGGGTATTGTAGTTAGAAATAACAGACACTTAAAATGGTATGTGAAATAAGATCAACTGTCATGCCATTTGTTTCGAAATGCACAATGCTAAGTTGATTGCTGTAAAAAAGAGAAAAAAACATTAAAAAAAAAATACATAAAAATCACAATGAAAAATATATAATAGCGGTAAAAAAACATAAGAGAAAAAAAATACATGTCTGAGACCGGGGACCTCTAGTGTGTGAGACTAGCGTGATAACCGACTACACCACCCAAACAGCTTTTTCGCTTGGCCTTGTAGAAAATATAAATTATCTTTACAAATCAAATAACATTTTCATGATAATTCAAATCAATGCAAAACAAAAAATAATCAAACATACACAAAAAAACCCTCATAAAATTTATAACAATGACTTTAACTAGTAGTAATTCAAGCTCAATTGTGTATACAGACGGCTTGTGGGAACAATTCTCTATTTGACAATAACTCGTCCAAATATTGTTTATTTCATTCAATACTTAAATCAGTTTGTTCTCAAGTTTAAACAATCTCATTTTTATGCTACAATGAGAGTTATTCATTACATTAAAGGAAGTTCAGAACAAAGTCCTTTATTTCCTACCGACAACAAATTGCACTTGCCAAATGTTTGTGATTCCGAGTGGGCTTCGTGTGCTTTTACTCTATGTTCGCTGAGTTCCTATTGTGTAAAATTAAGTGAAACATACTCCTCTATTTTGGTCTTTCGGGTTGAAAAACACAATGTTCAGGTATCTGCAAATGAGATGGTACCGTGAATCAAACTACTTATGTATAATGGTTAAAGGAATTTATCACCCATATCAAGGATTGACTGTGTTTCTTGTGTTTACAATATCATCATTTTCATAACTCTTGTTGGTTTCATAACAAACAGGAATTTAGGCATAACTTTCAACTCTCTTCCTTATAAAGCAAAACCCTAAATAGAAAGAAAGGAAAGACCCGGAATCTTGTACTCTTTCTCATGATTTCACCTTCGAAAATGTCTGAATAAACATCAAGAATCCTGGTCTTGAAAGTTGAAACTACTGCAGTTGTAACTTTTTAATTATGTGACACTTAAGACGTAAATTTTTTCCTATTTGTTTCATAATTAAAAGTCGAGAAATTTTGAAAACTGGAACATATCAAAATCCACGCATTTTAACACGTGAAAGTGGCTTTACAAGGCACTTGACAAGGCATGGCAAGACACTTGGCAAGGCCCTGTCAATGCACGGTGTGTTCACGAGCCTTGCCAAGGGCACTTGCCAAGGGCCTTACCAAGCCAATTGCCTAGGAAGGGCCAAGGCAATTGGCAAGGCACACTAGGGAAGACACGGTGCGTTCACGGGCCTTGCCCAGTGCATTCAACGTGCCTGGCCAGTACCAAGGGCATTTGCCAAGGGCCTTGCCAAGACACTTTCCAAAGAAGGGCCTACACTTGGCAGGTCCTTTTGAAGTTTTACTGCAAATAAAATTCATGTACTTCACCATTGTTTTTTCTTCCATGTGACTCCACATTCTATACTGCAATAACCGTCGCTTCTAAATCATTGAACAACTCTTCAGAAAATCCTATTATGTTGGATCTTGGACCATCGTGTAAACTCTCCTACAAGCGCAATTGACTATTCTCTAATCTATGATTGGGTCAGGTCGATTTATTCAGTATTTTGGGCAAAAAACCCAAGCTCGAGTTTAAGATAAAAAAATATTTGTTTTCACTCGGTCTTAAACTCGGAACGGGGCTATTTGGGACAGATTTTTGGTTCACCGGTCTTTTCGCTCACTCATACCCTTAACATAAATGATATATTTACCCTTGAATCTAATATTTTTCGCCTTTATAATGTTGGTGTTTATGCTTCTAGTGTGAGGTGTACTTATAAGTTGTCATGAATTAAATACCGATACTAAAAATCATGCAGGGAATTTTATTAGGAATGCAATTAAAAGTATTTATAAATAAGACTTATTTAGATAAGTATTTTAAAAAAATAGATTTTCAAGGTCAAATGTATAGTTGGCAAAAATATGCCTATCAAATTATAGAAATAACCTTCAAAATCTCTTGGGATTGAGAATTTACACAAGTTTGATACCAAAGTCAAACGTGTGGTAAGTTATGGGCTGCTTATTACGAATCTTACTCCCTATCATGTAGGGATGTCAATTTTGGTCACAACCCGTGGTCGTGGGTGACCCGCAGGTTACCCGGATGACCCGCTCACGGGTTGTGTTCGGGTTCAAATTTTTTGACTCACAGGTCATTTACACACGACCCGTCCAAAGAACGGGTCATATTTGAGTCGTAACCTTCGACCAACGGGTCAACCCATCGATCCGTTGAATAATTTATAATATATCTTTGACTGAGGGGTCAACCCATTTGAGATAGCATCCAACGAATTAGCAAATTATGATTCTGTTCCAGTGGCTAGAAAAATTCATGTTTTTCTACAAGCTATATAGATTACATGGCATAGCGTGTATATTTTGTTTTTAAAGTATATTTCACACCAAAAAAAACTTTGTCAGGAGTAGGATTTGAACTCACGCCCTTTCAGACCAGTACTTGAAACTGATGCCTTAGACGAACTCGACCCTCTTGACAATTACAATAATTGTTTGAAAGTTGCTTATTCATATAAAATTTGGGACCTATTAAATAATCTATATAAGTTATACATTAAGACTTGTGGAATCTTATGCTTGAATTGATAATTCTTACTATGAACAATTCAATATTTTGTTTTTTCCTTATAATTATAAACACTAAACCTTATCTTCCCTTTTTTTGGCCAACGGCCATTTATTAAAAACAAATTTGACACTTTGTTAAAATAACATTTAAGAATCGGCACTAAATCAAATATAAAAATAAAAAAATCATATTAAAAGAGCAGAGTGACCATGCTAAATGAAGTCCTTAATTCGTAGGCAGAATAGGATGATGAAATTGAATACCAATGCCAAAAAGAAATCACGCCAAAGAAAAGCCCTTAAGACTAGCATTTTGTCACATCCTCATCTCATTCTATGACATAAATAGTTTGGTCACCCTTATGTTCAAACCTTAGGGAAAATTGAGTCTCTTGGATCAATTTCTTTTCAAAATAAACATGTTGATTGTTGTGTATGTTCCTTAGGGAAGTAACATAGACTTCTTTTCTGAATAGACTTACGAAGTATAAAAAATTATGTGAAATTCTCACAGGTGTAATAGTATCATACCAAATAAATTATAAGTTGTAATTGATCAAATACTGAGACTAAACATCATGCAAGAAAGTTTATTAGGAATACGGTTAAAAGTATTTATAAAACTTCAAACATTAGTATATTTATAGCACAAAATTAATAGAGACTATTGTGTTTGAATTTGCAACTATTGTGTTTAATATTATTGATTTATGTACTGTTTTAGAATGAAGTAGTCGATGGTCTACAAATAGAATCTCCCATTTTTTTAAATATATAATATAAGTTATCTTTTTTATACTACATAATGTAAAACGTATTGAAATTATTTTTAAGTAAATATAGTCTATAACAATTTTCAAAGAAAACAATAAGTTTATTGTAATAAAGTTTAAACAGTTATCACGCCGCGTGAGTGGTTGTTTCGCTGCGCATGTTGGCTGACTCAGTGATGTATTCTCGCTGGACTGCATGCATCCGTTGCTCTTAGTGTTATCCAACCTTTTGTTTATGTTGTAGCTATCCTGTGAAAGTCACAACTGCCTCTCGAGATCTGAATCCCAAAACAAATAGGAAAATATAAATTCTCGAGATAATTGTGTGAAACTTTGTGGAGATGTTCTTGTTATTATTCTTGACATCCACAAAAATTTTAAAGCGATTCAGAGTACGTTTGCCTTAGTTTCAAAGCATTTGGAAAAACGGTGTGAGTTCAAACACCCCTAATATCTACTCCTTTCAAGGTTGCTTTGTTAAATAAAACTTGTATCGACTAACTATACATATATAAATAATAATGGCATAGGGTTTGAGTTATCAGCTTTTTTAGAGGAATGCTAATTGTATAAATGGAAATGAATCAGTCCATGGTAATTTGAATGTTTACAATTACCTAAATATGATATATCTATATTATTAAGGGAAAGATGGTTTATGTAACTGCCACCTGTAAATTTACAGGTCAACGACACAAGATGACTGCATTTGAGGGGTTCTATTCGATGTTAAGCCCCCCCCCCCCCCCCCCCCCCCCCGCTAACGCCATTCACGGGTAGGCAGTTAAGTCGTACTCGCGAATGACATTCAAGGTTGAAGGCAATTGTCAAGGGCCTTGCTAAGTCACTTTACAAGGCAATTGCCAAGACACTAGGGAAAGCACGGGGCAGGCACACTGAACGCACTGGCAAGACACGGTGAATATCGATCCATGAAACGATGGTACAATGCCCCATTACATGAACCTTTGCTGACTCCAACCTTTGTTGTAGTCCTCAAGTTGAACCTTTGCTGACTCCAACCCAAGATAATGATGGGTTGATACTAGAATTGGAGGCGAGAAGAGTCTCCCCCTCGCTGTAGTGAAAACTGACGGACTTTCTAACAAACGAAGGATATACACTCGTTGAATACATCGGTGTAGCGCGTGCGCGGTCCAGAACATCTAAGGGCATCACAGACCTGTTATTGCCTCAAAATTCCTTTGCCTAAGTGTCCATAGTCCCTCTAAGAAGCCGTTGTGGAGAAAATCCCCCACATAGCTAGTTAGCAGGCTGAGGTCTCGAAAGGATTGGTCTGCCAATTTTGTCATCTTTTTTCTTAGTCTCCCTTCCTTATCATGTCTATGCTTATTAATCCTCCTTTTCTAGTTAACAAGCAGCAGATGCTCTGTTTCTTATCCCCAAAACAGAGTCCAGATTGCCCTTTTTTGGCTACCCTGCTTTTGCTTCAGCGTCGTGCAGTAATATTTTCATTTTTTCAAGATTAGTTTTCTTCATTTTTTAATTAAAAAATTTAATAATAATTACGGATTTTTAATATTTTATTTATTCTAAAATTTAATTTATATTATATTATAATTATTTTTTAATAATTTAAATTAATTTAATCTAAATTTTTTAATATATTATACTTTTTAATCTAATTTAATTATTATTTATTCTAAAATTTCAAATATACACAATTTGTAGCGGCCTCCTGTTCAATCCCTTGAAGAAGCAGTTGTCCTGTCACCAGGTCCTTAACAACACAGTGATGAGGAAGAAACTCAAATTTCACATTATTATCCTGATAGAATTAAGATACAGACAGCAAGTTTTTGGTTATATCAGGAGCATAAAGCATATTGCGAAAATACGAGTTTCCACCTAAAGTTTGAGCAAAATTTAATATTTCCCTACGACATTGGTGATTAACCACATCCAAGGGATTGAAAAGTCTTGGCGAGACTATCATCTAAAATAGTCTTTATTTGGCCGTCAATCATGCATGTGAAGAGCTTGTTGACCATCCGTTGATAGGTGGCACAACATTGATCAATCCAAATGGCATGACGTACATTGATATTTCTTGATCCACTCGTTCAAAGGGAGATGAGATGCCTGAGCCACTTTTGATGGAAAAATAAAAGAGTTCCACATTTATTTTGCATGCTCACACCCACTCAAATTGTGATTAATGTCTTCCACTTCTGTTTGACAGATTCTGCAGATAACGTTAATATTGCAACCCCTATGATTCAACAATTTTCAAGTATTTCATTCGGTTGTGTCCGTGTCATGGCTGTTTGACTCTACACCTGCAGGAGGTGGATCCTCACTGTATGGGGCAAAGATGCGCGGTGCGAGGGTTATCCTTCGTGGCTTATTTCCATGTCATTGCTGAGTTGATTTCAATCAGAGATAATTCACCCATTGCTGATCTGTAGGAGCTAATTTCCATTACACGAGTCTGCCCTAGTAACGAGTACAAAATTTATAATAATATTCTTTTATTAAAAATATGAAATAAATTGTAAAAATACTTATACTTTTAATTTCTTTGTCCATTCAATTTATTTATTTTTTTCATTTTGTTTATGGTACCATGGCACGTGAATAATGGGTTGGTATAACAAAGCATTTATTTAAGAGGATAATTAGTCATTGTTAGTTCACAAGCTTCTCACTTCTTGTGATAGGGCAGTATTTGTCTATGTTCTCTTTTTGTATTACTAGAAAGTTACAATTGTAGAACAAATTTGCATTTCTTTGTCATCTAGCGGTGATGCTGGCACCTTTGCAGTGTCATGTGTGTTAATGTAAAGTAATTTCTGGATCAAGTGTTTGGACCATTAACTTAGATTAGGCCTAAGTATAGAATTATCTAGAGATGGAGTTTTCTAGGACCTAGATAGTTTCTAGGAATTTCTACTAGTTTTTTTTTGTTCTAAAGATTTCCTAGGTCTAGAGTTTTCTTGGTCTAGAGTTTTCTTTAACTCACTATAAATAGGAGTCCCAACAATTGCATGTAATCATCCACCCAAAAGTGAGTGAAAATCCAAGTAATACAAGAGAGTTCTCCTTAAGCATATTTAGAAGTGTTCTTCAATCTAGATATTTGAGTTCTTACTTCGTGATCTACATATGGTCTTGGGCAAGAGTGCAATATAGCACTTCGATTCTTTACATGGTATCAGAGCCACTCTTGTGGTGACGCGGTTCAAGTCAAGATCGAGGATTCAAGAACTCAGGTACTCTAAATATGGATGATGTCGCTCGTGTGTCCGGGTTTGGGATGGAGTTACTCAACCCTTCCAATTTCCGAATTTGGAAGTCTTGCATGGAGTCGTATCTCCTTAGCGAAGACTTGTGGGACGTCGTTGGAGGGAGTGAAACCATTGCACCGGAGGAGACCAATACAAATGGTGAAGCGGTCAAGAGTTGGAAACGGAGGAATGCCAAGGCGGAATTTGCCTTGAAGAGGTCAATATTATCAGGGGTGTTTGAGCATATCTCGCGATGCACCTCTGCCAGTTCGATCTGGAAGACGTTAGACCAACTCTACAACAAGAAGAATGAGGCGAGACTACAGATGTTGGAAACCGACCTAGCCAACGCGAAACAAGGTGAGTCTTCAATTGCACAGTTCTTTCTAACGGTAAAGAACTTGTGTTCAGAGATCAATATGTTGAATCCGGAGGAGCCAATTTCGGAGGCACGGATAAAACGGAGCATTATTCGTGGATTACGTCCTGAATATATACCTTTTCTTACGTCAATTCAAGGATGGGTTCAACAACCTTCCTTGGAGGAGTTCGAGAACCTCTTAGCCTCACAGGAGTCGTTGGCTAAGCAAATGGTCGGAATCAAGCTGGAGGAGGACCAAAATGCACTCGTGGCCCAAAGACGTCCAAACGTCAAGGGACATGTCAAGGAGAAGGATCCTCGTAAGAAAGGTGATGTCATGGTGGAGTCCAATAAGAAAAATTTCAAGTGTTACCGTTGTGGAAAACCTGGACACTTGAAAAGAAATTGCTGAGTCAATCTAAAGGAGAGCAATGTTGTAGAATCGAAGGTCTCAACTGAAGATGAAGAATGGGCGAAATGCTTTATCGCAGAGAGTACTTCTACATCCGCGCTTGCAACCAGGAGCCTTGAAACATAGTGGATCGTTGATTCTGGGTGCGGTCATCATCTCCGACGCCATGAAGGAAAAGAGGCTATAGTCACTGCGGACAACACAGTCCATCATTTTAAGAAGGAAGGCACTGTTGTCATCAACAGTAACAATGGTGCACCAATTAAGTTGAACAACGTTTATCATGTTCCCGGGGTAAAGAAGAACCTCTTATCTGTGGCGAATGTGGTTGAATCAGGTAATTACATTTTATTCAGCCCAAAAGATGTAAAATTTCTTCGGAACATTGAAACGTTAAAAGCAGATGTTGTTCACACTGGCGCGCGGGTAAATGACGTGTACGTCCTATCAACTTCAAGCCCTTATGTGGAGAAGATGAGCAACAATGATACTCATATCTTTGGCATAGGAGACTTGGTCATGTAAATATGACTAAGCTAAAATTGATGGTGCAGAAGGAGCTGGTTAAAGGTCTTCCAAAGTTGACTATTGACGATGGAAGGATTTGTGAAGGATGTCAATATGGGAAATCTCATAGACTCCCATTTGACTTATCTATATCTCAGTGCAAGGCTCCTTTGGAACGGATTCATAGCGATGTGATGGGTCAGACACGAACTCCATCTTGCTCAGGATTTCACTATATGCTGCTCTTTATTGACGATTTTTCGCGGTTCACTTGGGTTTACTTCATTAAAAACAAGTCAGAAGTATTTTCCAAGTTTCAAGAGTTCAAGGCGACCGTGGAGGGGGAACTTGGTACGAAGATTAAAATCCTGAGAACTGACAATGGAGGAGAATTCACATCAAATGAGTTTTTCTGTTTTTGCTGACAACATGGCATTAAGAGAGAGTTATCATGTCCAGAGACGCCTCAACAAAATGACGTAGCAGAGCGGAAGATTCGACATCTGTCGGAGACATGTAAGAGTTGGTTGCACGACAAAAGATTGCTTAAGGCGATGTGGGCAGAAGGTATGATGTGCGCAGCTTACGTGATAAATCGAATGCCGCTCAGTCCTAATAATATGAAATCTCCTTACGAGTTAATATATGGAGAAAATCCCATTGTGAAACACCTCTGAATTTTTGGATCAATCTGCTATGTTCATATCCCGGAGTCTCAAAGGAGCAAGCTGGACCAGAAAGCCAAAAAGTGCATCTTCGTAGGCTACGACGAGCAAAGGAAGGGATGGAGATGCATGGATCCTCTAACGCACAAGTTTGTTGTGTCAAGAGATGACGTATTCGACGAAGTATCGTCATACTACGAGGAAAATAGTGAGATCGAGCATGAAAACTATTCTAATAAAGAGTTAATATATCTTCCATCGTCATCAAGGATGGAAGTCGCTTCAAGAGAGGTTCATGGAGAAAGGGGGAGTCCAGGCCCTCAAGAAGACAACCATGAAGAAGCTGATAATGAAACAGTGGCAAACCAAAGACTAAGGAGATCAATTATTAAGCCATCGCGATACCGGGATGAAAATTTTGTCACCACTTATTCATGCTTCTTTGCAGGCCCGATAGATGAAGAAGAACCATCGTCATACAATGAAGCCAAAGGAGTAAACGAGTGGGAGACTGTGGTGGAAGAAGAGATGAAGGCTCTCATAAAGAACGAGACTTGGGATTTGGTTCCTAAACCCGAAAGTGTTAATCCAGTCACATGCAAATGGGTTTGTCGAGTCAAAAGGAAAGTTGATGGGAGAATTGATAGATTCAAAGCAAGACTAGTGGCTAGAGGATTCTCTCAAAAATATGGCGAAGATTATGAAGAGACATTCAGCCCCGTGGCAAAAATGACTACGATACGTTCTCTTTTGGCTATAGTTGCTAGTTTTAGTTGGAAATTGTGGCAGCTTGATGTCAAAAATGCCTTCCTATACGAAGAATTGGATAAGAATATATACATGGAGCAACCAACCGGATTTACATCTCAAGAGCATCCAAATTATGTTTGTAAGCTCAAGAAGGCACTTTATGGGCTGAAACAAGCTCCAAGAGCTTGGTACGGAAATATTGCTCAATACTTGCAGTTTTGCGGATATGGCGTCTCCGACTAGGATCCAGGTTTGTTCATCAAGAAAGGAGAAGGAGTACATGTGATTGTTGTCTTATATGTGGATGACATGATAATCACTGGCAATAACAATGAAGAAATTTTTCGTCTTCAAGAAGAACTGTCAGTGCGATTTGATATGAAGAAGCTTGGAGAGTTGAGCAACTTTCTCGGTTTGGAGGTCGAGAATTCATGTGAAGGAATCTTTCTATCTCAACAAAGTTATGCGAGGAGAATGGTTGAAAAGTTTGGAGTGAAGCAAGGAAAGGTATGTTCTACTCCACTAGATGTTCACGTGAATCTCAAACGTGATGAAGGGTCTCTTTTACCTGATCCTCGACCTTATCGTGCTCTTGTTGGAAGTCTTCTTTACTTAACTATTACAAGACCTGATATTTCCTTCTCAGTTGGGCTCGTTAGCCGATTTATGCAAGCTCCAAGGAAGCCTCATCTAGAGACAGCAAAGAAGATTCTGAAATATATCAACTGCACTCTAGATATGGGGCTACTATTTAAAGCTGGAGTTGATTTTTCGATTTGTGGATTCACGGATGCTGATTTCGGTGGAGATCTAGATGATAGAAGATCTACATCCGAGTATGTTTTCTTATATGGAGACACCAGTATTTAATGGGGTAGTAAGAAACAAGATGCGGTATCTTTGTCGACCACCGAGGCAGAATACAAGGCTTCTGCTCTTGCAGCCCAAGAATGTGTCTGGCTTCGAAGATTATTTGAAGATCTATATATGCTTATCAACAAGCCAGTTATACTCTATGGAGACAATCAGAGTGCCATCAAACTTGCGAATAATCCGGTGTTTCACGCAAGGACAAAGCACATTGAGCTTCAACATCACTTTATTCGAGAGAAAGTGCTAGATGGGACAATCAATGCGGAAGAAGTTCGAACCAACGACAATATTGCAGATATCTTCACAAAGTCACTCTCAAAGTGCTAGTTTGAGTTTTTACGGTCTAAGTTAGGACTAGTTAGTAAAAATTACTTTAAGGGGGAGTGTTAATGTAAAGTAATTTTTGGGTCAAGTGTTTGGGTCATTAACTTAGATTAGGCCTAAGTGTAGAATTATCTAGAGATGGAGTCTTCTAGGACCTAGATAGTTTCTAGAAATTTCTACTAGTTTTTTTTTGTTCTAGAGATTTCCTAGGTCTAGAGTTTTCTTGGTCTAGAGTTTTCTTTAGCTCACTATAAATAGGAGTCCAAACCATTGCATGTAATCATCCACCAAAAAGTGAGTGAAAATCCAAGTAATACAAGAGAGTTCTCCTTAAGCATATTTAGAGTGTTCTTCAATCTAGATATTTGAGTTCTTACTTCGTGATCTACATACGGTCTTGGGTAAGTGCAATCTAGCACTTCGATTCTTTAAAATGTGGTGATGAATAACTTTGATGACGAGATACCCTATCATTGATTCATAATTTAAAAAATAAAATAATTTTTTAAAATTACAAAAATCCAGATCTTTAAAAAAAAATATTGGAAAATTAATAGGAAAAACAAAAATGGTATTCAACATACAAAATTGAACTTTGATATAGTTCACCTAACTCTTTAATAAATGGATTTTAATAATAAGAGTTTAACTTCGAATAGAAATATTATGTATAATCAATTTTGCACTGAGATTACTAACGGACAAAGTTTATGATTAGCCGGTTCATGAGATTAGTGATAACTAAAATATGTAGACCCAAAGTTTACATAGTGAACCTCACCGGGTGTCCCTTAGGCAGGGTTCGAACCCAGACCATAGACCACCTAATTGGGGCTCAATTGGAACCCCAATCGGTTTGGACGAGGTTTAGTTCAGGCCGATTGGGGCTCAATTAATGCCCCAATTGGAGGTCCTCGGTCTGGGTCCGAGCCCAGATTAGGTAGTCCAACTTGGGGACCTGGTCTGGGTTCGATTTTTCAAATAATGAGAATAAAAATGTGAAAAAAAAATTATTTAGTTTGTTATATAAAGTATAGTTATCAGAATTGGACCATACCGTTGATTAGACCGGATTCGACCGGGTCCGACCGCGAACCGCTTGAATGGACGACTTGTTCACACAAAATATCGAAATGCATAGTGAACTCAATTAAATTGCTTGTCAATGTGTTTGACCTCAAGACCCAAGTGTTTTTTTGAACCAACACATGCATCTTTCTTTCACACATATTCATATAAAATACTATCGCTATATAAAATATTTGTGTCAGAATTTAATGTAATGATTATGCAACTGATTTAGTGTCAAATAATTTATCGCGACTAGAACTCATGTTTTGTGTGAATTTGTTTTCCCATGTATTTTTTGTATAAATGTGTGTCATCGAAGATGATTAATGGTTAACAATGAGGGAAACCTTCAATCAATGGCCCATATACTTAGGACCCCTTCTAGGGTGTTTTAGACATGCACTTGTTCTCGTCCTAGTAAGTCTCCATAACCCTAGTTCTTGGTCCAAACATATATCAAATACCTTATCCATATAGGAATGGTTATGGCACGGTCGGTAATATCGTATCGTATCGATATTATCCAATTTAAATTTCATCTGATTAACTGGTAAAACAAACGAATTACGAATCTAAGAAATAATTTTTTTTTGAATCTCATGAATAGGTCACGTTAAAATTATACCCATGTGTTCGGCAAATAATAATAAACTTCATTTTTCTTTTTCTTTTTATTTTTTTTTCTATCCTTCCTTCAAAAGTTCAAATAGATGGAAGGTGTGGTCCGTCACAAATCCACGAGGGTATTTGGTCCCTAGCAGTATGGGAAGGAATACCCATCTTCATCGGTGATGACCAAATACCAAAACGATGGAGAGTACGGACCAACATGGACCACGTCGACATTCAGAGGGATTCTCCAGTCAACAAGTATACTTTACGGATTATTAAATGGGGATAAGAGGGAAGGATAGAAAATAAGAGAAAAAATATTATTAAAAATATTATAATGGTATAGTTTGAAATTTTGATTTCTCATATTAATTATTTTATTATTCAAATTTTATATCATTTATGAACCAATGACCAGCTAGTAAAGTTGTAACTGACTTACAACTTAGGGTAATTCCAATTTTATCAAAGATATTTTATCAAAGATATTTTATCATGTTTTTACAAATAGACGCATGGAATTTTTTACTTTTTTTTTTTTTACTATTCGATATGTGATATTCTTAAATTATTACTCCATCTTTTGATATGTAAGTTTTGAACAAAATATAAAAATATAAGTGGCATTAAGATATTTATACTTTGTATATACTTTATCTTATTAATTATAAAATAGTATACATAATTTATATTATTAATTTAATATTTATATTTATATTTTCTATTAATTTTTCACAAAATCGATTTGTTTCTTTTATTGTTTAGTCTTTCATCATGACATAAAGTTCCAAGAATTTATCATTCATCGATATATATATATATATATATTAATTTGGTTAAAATTTCTACAATCAAGACATATATTATTGGTCTTCAGCTTTGTGGTTCCGGTGCTGCTTTGAGGCTCGGTCATTGACAGCTCCGAGTGTGCTCCTTTAGTAGCCAGAAACATCTCAATTGAGCTCGGTCAAAAATATGTATTATATTAACATTACTACCTCAATTTACTACCTCAATATATATCGAGTTAGAATGCGAATAAAATTAATTTAACTGCAGTTAGTAGTTGAAGTCTATGGTTATCAAGGGATTACGCTAAATGGGGACGAGAGGTCGCACCGCGTAGCAAACACGGGACAATTGGTTTCTGTTGGGTTTAGGATAATGGGTCACCCATAAGTGGAATCCCATTTACATAAGCCCAGTTGTGTATCTGACCTTAAAACCTATCCCTCTATATATCAGTATATATAGGGGTGCTCAGGGTTTGGAAAACCTGATGATGACAGCGATGCTCTGCCGCCCTACAGTTTAGACAGAGGTCAGTAGCTGTGGTATTATAGGTCATTGCCCGTCAAACCGCGCCGTGTCCTCCCGTCCGACAGACCATGATCCCAACCTCAGGCAGATCCGCTTCCGCTAAGGCAATCGTTCAGGAAGGTAACTTAATTATGTGTTATGTTGTACCTTAATCGATTGCGTGTTTTGTACATCAATTTCCATCATTGGTATCAGAGTCATAGTAGGTTGGTTTCCAAATTGTCGAATTCAAAGAGGAAAATCCCCACGGCGTCATCGTGATCGCGACGGGATCGAATCGGGAAAAGCAGCTCAGCTCAAGGCCGAAATAGGGGCGGTTGCGGCCTTCGTGGCCGCAGCTCTGCCCCTACTGGTCGCAGCCACCGTGGTTGCGGCCACGTTCGGTTCAGGCCGTAGCCTTCGTGGCTGCGACCGAGTCCAAGTCAGGCCGCAACCTTAGTGGTTGCGGCCGCGTCTCCAGGTCATCCGCTGGAGACGCTAGGGAAGGGTCACCCAGTGGTGGCCGACCCAACCCCGTGGCCATCCTTCGCGGCTAGCCATACTTAAAGGTTGCTGTTGCTAGGGTTCATAACCCTAGCAGCGTGCCATCTCCTTCAACGAAGGAGATGGCACTATTTGGACCGGTCCAAACCGGTCTGGTCTGATAAGTTAGACCATACCATTTTAAGACGGTTCAGTTCGCTGACGGATCGGACCGGGTCAGACCGGTTGACTGAGGCTGACTTTGGTTGGCTGAGGCTGACCGGACTGGTTCAGACCAGATTGGATGGCTCAGTGCTGTTCAAACCGGTCTGAGCTAATTCGGAGGCTTTGTGTAAGGATTATAGAGATATGTGTGGAGAGAAAGATGAACACAAAGATTTCACTAATGAAAACATTGTATCACTTTGAGTTAAAATGAATACAACCACTACTAATCCTTATATAGGACAACTAAGACTAAGAAGAGATCATCTACAGTAATCTAGATTAATCTAGACTAGATTATACAATACTCTAACATTCATCTATGTTGATTGTTTTTATTGATATTGTATTGCTCTAACATTCACCCAAGATCTTTGCTTTGCTTGATTTTGGTCCTTAAACTTTTGAAATTTTCTGAATTGGCCCCCAAACATCCAATGCTTCTTTGCTCGTGACGAATCCCAAGTTCAATCTCGATCAAATCTCCAATCGAATTGAGCTTGCATACCTTCATCATCGGTGAGATACTCCACATTCAAACTCAGGTTTTTCAAGTTGAAATCCAGACGAGAAGAAAGAAGACTCGTTCATGCCATCGCGTTGCCATCTCGGTCATCTCGTCGTGGTCATGCCGTAAAAGAAAAAGAAACCATCCTGATCATGCCATCGCGGTGCCATCTTGGTCATCTCGTCGTGGTCATGTCATCGTGGCTAAATCTAATCTAAAATCTGAATTCCAACACTCCAATCTTGTATCGAATCCAATATAAATCAGCAAAAACTTGGTTGTCCAAACTCAATGTGATCACACATCTTCACGTCACCAAACCGGTAATTCAACACAAGTACTTCAGCATTGTTTGTGAAGGCATTGTAGCTGCAAATCAGAACATGGAACCAACAAATAATCGAGCAAAGAATCCATCAAAGAACCAGGCAACTCAGCATTCTTGCAGAGCAAAACAGCATGATATGAATCAGCAAAGAACCAGCACATTATGTGCAACAATGATCATCTAATCCAGCAATTGCACAGCAGAATAACAGCATGATGCATCAGCAGAATCGTCCATCAAAGAACCAGGCAACTCAGCATTAGCAGGTGTAGTTGTGGCCGAAAATAGCAGAATCAATAGGTTGAAATCGAAACTTCTTCTTCTTGGAATCAATTTGGAGCTGCATCGAGATCGAATGCTGATGAGGAATCGAAACAAAGAGCTTGAACTGATATCAGACTGCACAAGTGATGGTGAAGCTGAAACAGAGTTGATTGATTTCGATAAACAGAGCATCAAGTAATTAGCATATCTTCTGAAGTAATCGCCGATGATTTGGAGCTGCATCGTGAAGTCTTGAAGCAGCGTGAATTGCTGATGCTTTGGAGCTTCTGCTCTGCTGAACCTGAAGATCGCTGCTGTTGTGAGAGGTGTTGGAATTGAAGATCACACGATTGAAGAATCACCACTTAATTTCCTTCAGATTTGTGACCAAATTTGCAACCGAATATGAACTTGCTCTGAATTGAAGACTGAATTCGAAGATCGAATTCCTATAGATTTGCAGCGAAAGAAGATCAAAGCCCTAATCGAACTAGCTCTGATACCATGTAAGGGTTATAGAGATATGTGTGGATAGAAAGATGAACACAAAGATTTCACTAATGAAAACATTGTATCACTTTGAGTTAAAATGAATACAACCACTACTAATCCTTATATACGAAAACTAAGACTAAGAAGAGATCATCTAGAGTAATCTAGATTAATAAGTTCAGACCGGATTGGATGGCTCAGTGTTGTTCAAACCGGTCTGAGCTAATTCGGAGGCTTTGGGCCGCCAGAATTGGTTCGAAACGAACTTGGAAACGATCTTGGACCTTCTGTGGGTTTAGATAACCTGATTTAGTCCGGTAAATGTGCTGGACCCCTTTAATTAATAATTTTTCGGCTAATTAAATTAACTGTTGGACTAATTTAAATTGCTGGGAGAGCCTTATGATGTTTTATATTGCATGATTGGATATATATATATATACAATGTTGTGTGGGTTCCTTGAGTTCCCTCGATTACTTTGTGTTTTCTGTAGGGTAGATAGTCTTGCCTTACATTATTTGCGTGGCTCTTGACTCCATGACTAGTAGAATTGACTGGGTTGTGATTTGAGATCCCAGCATAGTGTGCGAAATTGGTCTAACATGTTAATTACTTTTATTTGTTGAGACTTTAGTCCCTGAATTTTTATTTGTTGAGACTTTGGTCTCCAAATTTTTATTCATGGTGATTTTGATCCCCAAACTTTTGGTTAGGGTGACTTTAGTCCTCAAAATTTTGAAAATTACAAATTAGCCCAAAATTAATTTATTTTTGAAAGGTATCAATATATATGTGTGTGTATTGACACGTATGATTTGTTTCTTTGCTTGCATGTATTAGATTACCTAGATAGGTAGATCTAGTTTTCGCTTAGCATAGATAGCATACCTTTAGGATTGTCCTTAGTAACCTTTCAGAAGTTTGGATGAGTACGAACTACACCTAGGAAAATGTTCCTAAGTGTGAACCGGTCGGTTAGTCTGCGAGGTTCTCCGAATTTCCTTGAATAATTCTAGGACAATTGTTTTGTGTAAGAGTCGAACACTTTGGTTTCGTGCGATATGTTCTACTCCGGTCCTTTGAGGACTGTTGGTATAGACTGTGTATCGATTGATAGTAGTGACTTTAGGGCATGCTTAGAGATGGGGAGTGCTTCTCGGCATAGGTAGGGTTGTCCCCCGGTTTTAAGTATGTTGTCAAGTTTGTCCTATCGGTCTAAGACTTGTCTTTTTACATGCAATAGAACATTGTTCCTTGTGTCTCCATGATCCTATTAGAATTTCCTTTAGTTAGAGAAAATAGTCTGCCATGTAGAACATCATCGCTTAGTTGGACAAAGGTCTTAGACTTAATGGTGAGTACTATAAAATTCAGAGAAAGCATATAAAAATGGTCCTAAGTAGAAATCCATTAACCCCATCAAGAAGATTATGAAAAGACCCGATTCTGAATAACGAATTAGCAGAAGACTTTCCATTTGAGTGGGAGGTTAATGATGCTGAGACATGCGCCATGATGCTGAGTACGGTGGATGAGTTTGAGCTTAACACACGACTAAAGGGTTGTGGGATACTTTGCAGGTTAGAAATGGTTCTATATGACTGCTTAGTTGTGCTCACTCAACATTAAGTTTGATTCATACATGATGAATCCTCAGTACTCCGTGAGATAGCATCTGAGGCATATGGCCAACATGATTGTGAAACTCAAGGAGAACGGTCAGTTAGTGACCGATGAGCAGCAAATCCAGGTCGTAATCCGCTTTTTGCCTAACTCTTAGAAACAGATGAAAAACTAAATAACTCATTCTAAGGCCCTCATTACCTTTGAACACGTTCGAATGCACTTTGAGTTGAAGAGGGCAGACCCAAGGTCGCTGGACCTAAGGTTGAGGTGTGTGTGGCGCCATCCTCTAGACCTAAGAAGAGTCGCTGAAGGCGAAGGAGTAATGCACTGTGCGATGGCGCAAATGCATTGAAGGTAAAGTAGACAAAGACTGAGGTGAACTCAAGGACTCCTCCGAAAACAACACCGCGAAAATGTTTGCGTAGGGCTGAGAAGCCTAAGTACAGGAAATGCTCCAACTGTGGTCAGTGGGTACACTTTGTGAAGGCATGTCCTAAATCGATCTGACCTAGATGTCTTGTTGCTTACGTAGTGAACTTTGTGTTTCTAGTACAGATATGTTGACTGAGTCATGTCCTTTGTGGATTTTGGGATCAGGATCGACAAATCACATAGCCAAGGATCGTGACGTTTTCATAGAGTACCATAGAGTCCCGCGAGAAATTAGGTGGATTTACATCGACAACAACTTTCATGTTGAAGTCGTAGGGATTAGAACTCGTGAGCTGCGCTTGCGCGGCTGTAGTGTTTTAGTCTTAAGTCATTTCCTTTATGCTCCGCAGATTCACTGATATGTTATTTCAGTCTTAAGATTAATGAAACTCGGTTTTATATTAGCTTTTCATGAATCTTCCGTCCAATTGTTTTAGGTTCAACTTCGTTTGGCTTTAGTATTATTTCTGGTGGATTTATTGTTTCGGATTTGGATTCAGGCAACAATAATAATTTCATGTTATTTCTTCTACTCGCGGATATGTTTGCGATGTGAATGAAAGACAAACTAGACTTGACTAAAGAGGTCAACATAGAATGTAGCGGCTAGCCCATTGGGGTTTGCTGTCCTACATTCCACAATTGGAGTCGTCTACTTGTGTAAGTTGTCTAGCAGAAAATTCCACCGGAATGCCTTTTGGTTAGGCACGTAGAGCCGAATTTCCCTTGCAATTCATCCATTATGATGTCTGTGAACCTCTTAGTGCTAGGGTTCGGCACGGAGCGCATAATCTTATTACATTTACAGATGATTACACATGTTAGACAGGAGGGTAAAGGCCCTCCACCCTGATTGTAGAAGAAGAGTACCTTTCAGTGGAATTTAACGATTTATGTAATGAAAAATGGATCATTCATCAGTTGACGATCCCCTACACCCCTCAGTAAAATAGTTTTGCAGAGAGGCGCAATAAAACGCTCCTTAAAATGGTTCGGTTGATATGGCGCATACTCAATTGTTGATTTCCTTATGGGGAAACACTTTGGAGACTGATGCCTACATCCTGAACCATGTGTCGACGAAGACGGTTAACTCCACTTCATATGAATTTTGGATTGGAATACGTTATGGACCTTCACCATATGCGCCCATTGGGGTATGCCGCTGACCCCTATGATTTCTCAAATAAGTTTGGGAAAGATTGGACCTAGAGGAAAGAAGAGTATTTTTGGTTACTTTAATACCTCCGAGGGTTATGTGTTTATAGTCGAGCAGGACTGTTGGAGTGTTACCGAGATCAAATTACGAGACGTAACGTTTGTAGAGAACGAATTTCCTAAGAAGGGGGGATTGATTTGGATCAATCTCTATATGAGATTCAAGATCAAGTTGAGCAGACACCTGTTAATTCAAGTGGGAGAGTTGAAACCGCAGATGATGAATCAGTTCGTCGTCTGTTGGATTCATCGTCTGCTGAAGCGAATGTAACAGATTCCGCTCCTGATGATCTTGTTGACAGTGGGAGAATTAGGGATCTCATTCTCAGTGGGAGTGATCATGGTCATACCCTGGTAGTAGTGAGTTGTTAGGCCGTGGGCTAGAACTAAACACCCTAATATCTGACGATATGGCTATTGTGCCGTAAAACGTTAGAGAAACTCTCAATGGAACCTTCTAAGAAGAATGGATGAAAGTAATTGAAGATGAGATGAACACTTTGGACTAGATGGAATCTATAAGGAAGAACGGTGTTTGGACACTGGTCGACCTTCAAGAGTACATAGAGCAATAGAGCTAAATGAGTTCTTAAGATTATGGCTATTGGAGTGAGTCTAGACTTGGAACTGCACTAGATAGATTAAGACCGTCTTCCTCAATGGTGAGTTAGAAGAAGAGATCTATATGGAGCGGTCTGAATGCTTTGTGCAGAAACACCATGAGCACTTAGTGTACAAACTTCACAAATTGATCTATGGTCTGAAACAGTTCGCTATGCAGTGGTACCGCAGAGTTCATGATTTGGTCGTGGAAAATGGATTTCTCTTGATGGATGAGAATCATTGCGTGTACACCAAAAGGGTATGGACCGAACTTTGTGTTTATGATTCTATATGTAGATGACATACTCATAGCCGTAAATAGCTTGGGGTTCCTCACATAGGTAAAGGCCTGATTGTCTTCTCTGTTTGGGATGAAGAACATGGGTGAGGCGGCGCACATCCTTGGGATTTATATCTCGAGAGATCGTCGTAGGAGGCAGTTGTGGCTTTCACAGGAAAGCTACATAAACAAAGTGTTGAAAATGTTCAACATGAGTAACTGCGAACCAATTGAAACTCCAGTTTATGTTGATCAACCTCTCAAAATGGATATATGGACCAGATAAATAACTTATGTAGCTAAGTGCAGTCGGAAGCCTGATGTGCGCAATAGTGTGTACTCAGCCTAATATTTGTCATGCAGTCGGCATGGTATGTAGGTACCAAGCTAAACCCGGATTGAAGAAATGGTAGGCAGTAAATAGGATCATGTGATATCTTAATGGCATCGTCATGTTCTCAGCTAGAAACTTGTTAGAGATGCGAGAATCTCTGGATGACTAGGTATAACGATGCGGGCTATGGTGGTGACTTTGATGAGAGAAAACCCACCTCGGATTGTGTGCTATGCTCTCCGATGATGTCATATCGTGGATGAGCAAGAAGCAGTCGCGCATTGTGTTGATCGTCATTGAAGCCAAATGTGTGGGTTTTGTGTGGACCACTCAGTTGGTTGTATGGCTAAAGAGACTTCCGGATTGATTGTTGAGTCATTAGAATCACAATCTCCGTGATATAGAAACCCAAGTATCATAACAAGTCATGGCAAGTAGATATCAAGCGAAACTATGTTAGAGACGTAGTTAGACACAAGGTGATGAGTTTGAAGTACTTGTCTACGGATGAGATGGTTGTGGACCGTGTCTCCGACCTTAAAGAGGTAGTCTTTAGTGAGGCATGTGTAGTCTCTAGGACTGTGTAGACTTAGTTGATGTACTTCATTGGTTTTATTTCCCATACAATGTTCTTTAACTCGAATTATATTTGAGTATGCATGTTTTCACAGTTTGAGTGTTTTGTGTGTTCTTACTGTGATTGTTTATTGACATATGTCATAGTGGATTAGATCGCCCTCTCACACAGGTGATAGCTTTTATGCCTTTGTGGCTAAGTGAGGCTGGTGATGATTTTTAGTTCTGGAAGTCTGTTGGGATGAACGGAAAGGACTTTGTGTCCGGAACTATCTGATTTCGCACTACGACGGATTATGGTCTGTCAATCCACTCAAGGGTTGGATGGAAGTGTTTGTGACTTTTGGTTCGGGTACTTTGTGTGCCTGATGGACATCTGTACAGCATATGGACATATGCTCCATGGGAGAGGAGATATGCTGTAGCGCGCGTTCCATACCGCGACGCACTTAAATACGACCATGGGTATGACCCGAGATATGATCTTAACTCAGAGTCGTGTGAGACCCAGAGCTCTTTGTGTAAGAGACGCGTACGTACCTTCAGTACTCTGAACAGAGACTTGACGTTCAGTTCAGTGTTTGCTATCTTAGTCCGTGCTCGATGGGCCTTCGACGTATTCCGCCCAGGTCCTGGTTCTAGAAAAGCGAGTTGAATTGTGTTGATGGTTTTGTGGGAAGAGGATGCTCATTATGGGATCTTCTCGATATTGTGTCCACTAGGTGGCCATCAACCGCGGCATCGGCTGCGGTTGTGGGCGCAATACATATATATGTCTGAAAGATCCTTGTGTGGTCAGACCAGGAGAAAGATTACATGACCAAGGGTGAAGGGCACATTTCCACTGCTGGTGTGGGATCCGCGGGTCACTACGTATTTTTAACCGGTGCGTAGCATTTTGCTCGTTGTGTTTGTCGGTCCCACGGCTACCTCCTCGTATGTGACTTTACTGTATAATGAGAATCGTTCTCTTGGTGCTGGCTTGATGAATGAGCGCCCCCCACTTTGTGCGAGTGGGAGATGTTGGTTTTAGGATAATGGGTCGCCCATAAGTGGGAACCCATTTACATAAGCCCAGTTGTGTTTTTGGCCTTAAAACCTATCTCTCTATATATCAGTATATATAGGGGTGCTCAGGGTTTGGAAAACTTGATGATCACAGTGATGCCCTGCCGCCCTACAGTTTAGACAGAGGTTAGTAGCTGTGGTATTATAGGTCATTGCACGTCAAACTATGGCTTGTCCTCCCGTTCGACAGACCGTGATCCCAACCTCAGGCAGATTCGCTTCTCCTTCCGCTAAGGCAATCGTTCAGGGAGGTAACTTAATTATGTGTTATGTTGTACCTTAATCGATTGCGTGTTTTGTACATCAATTTCCAACAGTTTCAATATCGGGCGTGGCTACATCATCAGCCCCAACGTGATGGAAGTGGCCCTGACAGGCGCAGTCACATCATCCCGGGCCACTGCATTTGACAAGTGTTCTGTGAGGGACACCCAATGCGAGGCCACAACTAGAAGTGGTTGTGGCCTTTTTGTTGTCATAGTTGACATCAGCCATGGTAGCCTCGATATGGGCTGCCGCGTGAGTGTGGGGCAACGGGGGCAAGGCAGAGGGGAGGAGGGGACGAGGTCGTCCCGTGCTGGCTTGCTACCCCCCACCCCCCGGGCTTGCGGCTGCTACTAGGGTTTCCAATCTTATCAACACATTCAATTTCTAATGGGGAAGATGAACCGTGTCCTGAAACAGCCACACAGGGTCAATGAACACAATCTATTGGAATTGTCATAGAAGAACGAGACGTAATAAGTACCATTCTGAAAAATAATTAAATAGTTTAATAAGGGATGGTTGAATATATGGAGTCGTGCAAATTGATTTTGATTTAAAAAATAAACAATTTCTACAACTCAAAGTAGAACGAGTCGTAATAAATGTCATTCTGAAAAATAATTTAATAATTTAATAAGGGACGACTAAATATATTGAGTCATGGAAATTGATTTTGATTTTAAAAACAAACAATTTCCACAGCTCAAAGTAGAATGAGTCGTAATAAATGTACTTCTGAAAAATAATTTAATAAGGGACGACTGCAAAATATTTAGCCGTGGAAATTGATTTTTATTTAAAAAAATAAACAATTTCCACATATCAAACTAGAACGAGCCATAGTAACTGTCATTCTGAAAAATAATTAAATAATTTAATAAGGGACGACTAATTATATTGAGCTGTGGAAATTGATTTTGATTTAAACAATAAACAATTTCCACAGCTAAAAGTAGAATGAGCCGTAATAAATGTCATTCTAAAAATTAATTAAACAATTTAATAAGGGATGACCGAATTTATTAAGTCGTGGAAATTGATTTTGATTTAAAAAATAAACAAATTTCACAACTCAAAGTAGAATGAGTCGTAATAAATCTCCTTCTGAAAAATAATTTAAAAAGGGACGAGTAAATATATTGAGCCATGGAAATTGATTTTGATTTAAAAAATAAACAATTTCCACAACTCAAAGTAGAACGAGTCGTAATAATTGTCATTCTGAAAAATAATTTAATAATTTATTAAGGGACAACTAAATATATTGAGTCATGGAAATTGATTTTGATTGTAAAAATAAACAATTTCCACAGCTCAAAGTAGAATGAGTCGTAATAAATATCCGTCTGAAAAATAATTTAATAAGGGACGACTACAAAATATTTAGCCGTGGAAATTGATTTTAATTTTAAAAAATAAACAATTTCCACATATCAAACTAGAACGAGCCGTAGTAACTGTCATTCTGAAAAATAATTAAATAATTTAATAAGGGATGACTAATTATATTGAGCTGTGGAAATTGATTTTGATTTAAACAATAAACAATTTCCACAACTAAAAGTAGAATGAGCCGTAATTTATGTCATTCTAAAAATTAATTAAACAATTTAATAAGGGATGAGTGAATTTATTAAGTCGTAGAAATTGATTTTGATTTAAAAAATAAACAATTTTCACAACTCAAAGTAGAATGAGTCGTAATAAATCTCCTTCTGAAAAATAATTTAATAAGAGACGAGTAAATATATTGAGCCGTGAAAATTGATTTTGATTTAAAAAATAAACAATTTCCACGTCTCAAAGTATAAAGAGTCGTTAAAAATGTCATTCTTAAAAAGAATTAAATAATTTAATAAAGGACGATTGAATAGGTTGAGTCGTGAAAATTAATTTTGATTTAAAAATAAACAATTTACACGGCTGAAAGTATATGACGGAAAAAATAATATAGCTCAGAATTTGCGAATCTCATTTCCACACAAGTGGAAAGAATTTATAATGGACCCTATCCACCACTAACGCCTTTCAACGTAGCTACTTGCGCCAGCCGATAATCAAACCCGGGTTTGTACCGTGGTAGGGTACTATTCTATCACTAGACCACTAGTGGTGTTGATATTATTGCAACCATTCATTTATTAGAATTCTTTGCTTCTTTATTGTATTTTCTCTTGCAGGACAAAGTATGGTTCCCGTTGGATTTAAGCTGTTATTTATTAGCCAATAGTCCAAAGCTAGAGCGGAGGGTTATTGATGAGACCCAATTCCGAAATCATTTCCAAGGCATACTTTCTTTGATTCAAAACCAAACCATCATTCGACCTAGCACCTTTCGTTAATTATACCCGTTAAGTGGCACGTGGAAGTCATGTGCAGTCGTTTATTTCAAATCGATGCAATAGGAGTCGTCATGATTATTAGACGCCCTAAAATAAAATAAACTGTCATAATTATTAAATGGGCCGTAATAAAGGAGTTATCATAATTAAAAATTCATGGGTCAGGTCACACACGTCATATGAGTCACATGGGTCACATGAGTTACGAAGGTTGTATGGACCACGTGAGTTGCATGAATCAATAGTTGTATAGGTCGACGGGTTTCACATGTCAACAGGTTGAGACCCATAAAATTCATATTGCACAAATTAAAATGACACAGGTCATATGGGTTGACCCGTGGACCCACATGTTGTATGGATTGACTTCTGGACCGGCAGATCATGTTTGATTCTTGAAAATTAACACTTCATTAATCATGGATCGTGTTTGAGTTGAAAATATTTTGGAATACAATTTTAAGGTAAAATTAACAATATGTTAGATAGTGTATTGTGAAATTCGCATCCCAGGTTAGCGTGTATGCCCATATTTCTATTTTTGTTGTATATTTTTTTTTCTAAAAAACATTCTGACATGTTTCTTTTTCAAAAAAGGTTGGCGACTTACTCTCCCCGGTAAAGGTCATTAATTGTCAGCGATAATAAATCGTCGGTAATTGTAGACATTACTCTCCCCAGTCTGTCCCCCGGTCGGCAAGCGACGACCCGCTCTCGCCGTGGGAGCAGCTCGAGCAGTCCACCGACAGCCGATCTGTCCAAAGGTGATCTGAATCATCTAACCAATGGATATCCAACTAAAGGTGATCTGACTAAAAGCGGTTTGGGTTTGGTTCAGACGATTTATGCTCCAATTGGGCCCAGTCGGGGGTCCTATGGTATGTGTCTGAACACAAACCAGGTCACCTACCTTTAGGGACTTGGTCTAGGTTCAGACTCAGACCATAAGAACGTGTATGTGAGAGTTATATTAGTTTTCCTACTATCCGTTGATATCTTCCTTTTTCTACCGGTTTTGCCCCTTCCATTATGTGGAGTCCGTGATTCGTTGCCATTGGTGTATATTATTTATATGGATAGAGTTACACACAACTCAATTTATTAGTATGTTGTTAACAAATAAAGTTAACTTACTTTATAAAAAATGTCCGGGGATCGGTGACAGGCAGGAATACTTACCACTATACTACAACTATTGTTTGTTGATTTCTTTTAGAATTTAAAAATATTTAATCATATGTAAGGATGGGAAGGCAACATTCACCGATGTCTTTAGGGTAAAACTAGAACAAAGTGTCCTTTGATTAGAAAATTTGTTGTGAAGTATTTTTATAATTTTTATAAGAAAATCTTCAATGGTTTCATTAGGTTATCCTTGTTGTCCTCATGTCTATTTTCCCCTTGACGACACGGTTGTATCCTAGGAGGTGATTATCCCATTTTTATTTTACATGAACCTATTATGGTGAAGGATGTACTCCACCCATGGGGGTCAGTCTGGGTCAATACCCAAATGCAAGCCCCTCGCAATTGTGGTTCATTAGACCTCCTTTCACCAACTACTCGTAACAGGCAGTTGGAAATCAAAAGGTGGTTGTTGAGAAAAGTCTTTGGCAACAAGCCTGGCTTTGTACCTATCCACCGACCCATCAACACAAAGTTTTACTTTTAAAATCCACTTACACCGAATAGGCGTTCTTGCAGTAGGCAACCTAACCATAATCCAGGTACCATTATCAGCCAAAACTTGTAATTCAGCCTAAACAATATATTTTCACAAGGGATACTTTATTTCTTAATGGATTGAATATGGTTCATCAGTAAGAGCCATGGCTGAAACATTTGCAGAACTGAGTAACGCTTGAAAAGAAGTTCCAGTGGAAGTTTGTTTCGAACGATTAATCATAGGATGAATATTAGAAGAAATAGAATCAGTATTAACAGATTTAGAAGAGGTCGCAGGAACCAACCCTGACCTAATGGCTATTAATAGTATTAACAGATTTATCAAATCCGATTCAGAATTTTTTGTGCTATTAATAGTATATGTCGATGATATTGTCATTACAGGTACCTCTTCTTAACTTGTATCTAATATTGTTGACTCCATTAACATGCAGTTCAAACTCAAGGATCTTGGGAGCCTCAACTACTTCCTTGGTATGAAAGCTGTCTCTGGGGAGGAGTTTATTCTACTAAATCAAAAAAATACATCTTGGACCTGCTTGACATCGTCAGTGTAGCTGATCAAACCAGATTCCCTACACCCATGACATGTACTTGTTTATCACGATCAAGTATGGGAATGTGTAATGAACCATTTCATGACGAAACATTATACAGAAGCACAAATTGTGCCCTCCAACATGTCTGTGTCACAAGACCTGATATTCATTTTGCTGTGAACAAATTAAGTCAGTACAACAGACTCCTAACACAAGCAACTGGAAAGCTGTTCTTCATGTCCTAAGATACCTCAAGGGCACTCTGAATCATGGCCTCCTATTTCGAACCACTCCTTCCCCTACTACTGATATATCTCTAACCTCTTATTCAGATGTTGTTTGGGGGGTGACTATGCTGATCGTAGATCTATTTCAGGACACTACCTATTACTCAATGGAAATCCTATAGTATGGAGCTCCAAGAAACAATCTGTTGTTTCCAGGTCCAGTGTCGAGGCTAAATTTCGAGCTGTTGCAAATACAGTGTGTGAGATAATTTGGGTTCAGTCTCTATTGAAGGAAATTGGCCTGCATCTGCCCTCTGCTCCTGTCATATGGACTGAAAACACCAGTGTGGTAGCATTATCTGAGAATCTCAGTCAGCACTCCAAGATGAAACACGTGGAGATACATCATAGTTAACTTTATTCCTGCTTCTGAACAAACTGCTGATATTCTAACAAAACCTTTAACTGAAAAACATTTTGTCCCTTGCAGGAAGAAGATCGGCGTGTTCTCTCTTGAAGAAGTGGATGATCTCAGAGCGGTTCCTTATGGGTCTATCTAGTGCTGGGATGTAGTCTGTAAGTCTTCTCCTGTCTTCGAAGACTGAGCTCCTCATTTATCTATCCCATCATTATTGCAGTTCTTCAGGTATGTGTTGGTTTCTCTATTGTCACTAGGATCTCATTTGTTGTTCAATACCTCTCTCACTAAGCACCTTTTACTCATTTTACTGGTCTACTCATGTTTCAGCTTAGTATGCACCTGTTTAACTGTGCTTGATCTGCAGAACATGTTGGGTTTCAGTGCATATGTATTTCTACTTAACTATGTTTCTTTGCCTTTGCCTTTTGCGTCTGCTCAGACCCACTGTCGTTAAATCTTCTTTAGATTGGATCCCTGCTGGCATATGGCATGATTTGATTCCAAAAAAAGGGTGATACCTCAAGAAAATGACAAGATACTTCATGTAATCACCCTTGAGGAAGAAAAGATCAAGGATTAAAACCTTGCAATCATGCTGGTATGATAGGAGCTCAAACTCCTCTGTCAAATAATATTTGAAAACAAATATATATATAATATCATGTCAAATGGAAACAAAAGAAAAATAATATATCAAATCATAGGGGGATATATAAGTGGGACTGTGAATGATGCATTGGGCGACTATGAAGGATTAGTTATAGTGAGAATTCTCCATATGCTTCTGTTATCATATGTTGTGCAGACTGATATATGGTTACTCTTGTGCCTTATCAAGCTGTCATGATGTAGAACAATTCTATGTTTAAGGGTGTGCTTTTTTGTGATACTTGAGTTGTTAGTACTGCAACTGTTCTAGTGTAAGACAGGAGAAACTTGCTATCTACCCCAGAACTACCTAATGCGTGTGCGGTAAAGATAAGGGGTTCTTCAGTGCTTTGGTCAGGCTCAAGCTTATGGACTGCAATGGTATGAGTAAATAAAAAGGAAGCAAATAAGAAGTCTGGATGGAGTAATGGAAGTCATAGTCATCCCTCAAGATCAAGATCAAGCATGGGGAATGATAGGATATAAGTGTGTCATACACTTAAGTTTATGGGTCATTTTGTAATTATTCTAGTCTTCATTACCACGGCTATTTCTATAAGTATGAAGAAGTGTTCACAAACACCTTTCAATCATAGATATAACAATTTTAGTGTTCTTGAGTTTTTTCCTTTCATTTCTCTTCGGATCTTCTTTAATCTATAGATGTTATCAAATCCGACTGAACCTAGGTCGGGCATAAGAATACCCGGGCCTAAGACCCATAACCCATCATGAACAGTAGTACACAGACCTTTCAGAAGCATAGTGTGATGCATGGGAGTGGAAGAAAGATGACTAAGAACAAATACGATAGACTAAATCGCTTGGAATGGGCAAAAACTTGTGAAGGTACAAGAAGAGGTTGAGAGTTGAAGGATGAATGTGTTATTTTAAGAGAAAACTGAAATCCATGAAAAAGTAGGGAAGTTGACGAAGGAGTAGAATGCTCATTCACTAATTAGGAATTTTAGAAGAAAAAAATCCTCACATGGTCGTGTGATAGAAAAAAAAAACTTTTGGGTATTTGATATAGTGACCAAATAGTTACATTCTGAAATATAAATAATCATTCAATAACATTAGAAATATAAGTAGTCAAAAGGTAACATAAGATAATCATAAATAATTAGTTGAGTAATTAACCTTTTTTATGCAGACCTATTATGCTATCGCTAAGTAATCACATAAGATCAACTAAGATTGGTATAAGAAAAATACATGTTTGTTTCTTTCAGTTAACCATTAAAGAGAGAAAACAATTGGCCAAAGGAATATAGTATTATTGACACTAAAAATCTTGTCAGTTCGGTTTGAATATAATGTCCTTATTAACTAACTCAAGGAGAGGGGATGAGGGTTGGACTGGAGCACCTAATTGTGTAAACACATGAGGTTAGTCACTTCGGTCATCGCATGTTCGATTATGGACACTAGTAGCTCCATCCTCCAATTCAACCTTTTCTGGGGTGTACATATTTGGGTCATAATCATAGTCGAGTCTGATTCTATGACCACTCTTTTTTCATTCTTTCTCGATTGCGAGTTGAACTCCTTCGTGGTTGACCCAAAAAATCTCCTTCGTGAATCGGGGTCGCTTCTGTACGTCGAGTCCACAACGGGATGCTTTTCGATTCATCCCACCTACTATTTGTCCATTCTAGTCTCTTGTGATTACTCCCACTCCGTCATTCTTTATCTTGGCATCCCAAGAAACATCGTAGTTGACTTTGATGATGCCCTTGTTCAACAACTCCCATCTGATTTTTGGTGCATCACTATGTGAGGATGATATCACTAAACCACATTGAAGTGAATTAACGTTACCATAACCCTAAAAAACAGGGTAGTCCCAACAAATAGGTGGTGCAACAACTAACTGAAAGGTGGTATAGGATATCCACGTGTCCTAACATTTAATATAAATTTCTTCTTCAATTAATTACAAAAACAAATGTCTAATAAGACAATTTAATAAATTCATAATTGATTGATGGATTGAGAGTTCAACTCATCCTTATAGTACACCACCAAGTTTGATGTTTTTACTTGGTGGTTGTATGCTCTTTTTAAAAATGAGCACTTAATTAGGGCAATATGGAATAGAGTATTTTTCTATTAAAAGAATATAGTAATTTTTTAAGTTTATATATTATGCTTTCCGGAATCTGCAATTGTTTAGAGTTATAGCTTCCCTTTCAAAACAACATTATTTGGACTTAACCTTTCAATCTGCATTAAACGTTATGCTTAAACTAGTGCAGATTAAGTCTCACATTTTTTTTGTGGATGGAAATTCCATTATACTTTGAGTATAAAGTTGTTTCTGAAACTCACTTATTATATAAGTTCGGTGCCGCATTCATTCGCCAACATCGGGATAGCTCGCCATTGAACTTGGTCGATGTCACTCGCTAGTGCTCGTGTGTTGGAGATTAATGTTTCGGTTCTCCATTCGGTTCCTCCTTCCCTGATTTGGTTTCTCACCATCTGTGAGTCCGACTCTAGGATGACATTGTTCCACCCCTTCTCCTTTGATAGTCGGATCCCCTCGTATAATGCCAAAACCTCCATTGTCGCTATGTTGTCGCTTCGTAGTTTCCTATTCATACCTCCGATGACCGTCCCTCCCCAGTCTCGAGTTCTTGGGCACCACGATGCATCACCGTTGATCTTGGTTGTTCCATTGTTCGGTTTCTCCCATCGCTAGTTCAGTCTAGACTGTTGCACATTATTGGTGTGTCCCGTCCTCGCTTGTTCAAGTTTCGCTCGGTGTATCTCCTCAACGACGTGTATGGAGTTCGGCTGCGTCCCTTCAAACTCGGTCTTGCATCGCGCCTTCCAAATATACCATGTGGTGAGCAAGCAGGTTTCCCATTTCGCCTCCTGTTCAGTCCTAGCTCCGCCTCGTTCGCCTCTGGTCTCGTCTAGCCATGCGGTGATGTCCAGCACTGTCGAGTTCGTTCGTCGGGTTCCCAGCACCATAGTACACACCGACTCTGTCCATTTACATCCCATCATCATATGCTCTCGAGACCCATCCACCCCGCACAATGGACATCCCGGTTCGACCGCCATGCCCCTCCTTATGAGGTTCCTCTTCACCGCCACTGCATTTGTCGTCAATCACCACACAAAGTTCTTAACCTTGGGCATGATGTTTGCACCCAATATCGCGTTCTACAGTCCCGGCTCTCTATTGTTGTTTCGGCCCTGACTTGTGCTGCTTGCATGCCTTCGCGCAAACGGTGATAAACCGATCGTGTTTGGGGTTGGTCGTTTTTTGAGTGTGGCCATAGGAATCTGTCTTTTGTCCGGTTGTAAGGGATTGTCATATTTAGGATGATCTCGGCATCATCCCTTGATACTGTTAGGATATATGTATAATTACATATAATTAGAGGTTAGATCTGTAATTATCAGAGGGACCAAAGTGTAATTTCTGTTTCTTATAGCCTATAAATAGTAAAGGCATGTAACGACTTTAACTAACTGAAGAAAATCGGATTTCATTTCTTCAACTTCAAGTAAGCTTTCTCTTTCAATTTTTTGTTTAATTCAAGCTTCCTATCATGGTATCAGAGCTGCTACGATCTGGAGATTCGTAGTAGTTTAGCTCGCAATCGTTCTATTCATCATTCTGTGCTGTTTGCGATAAAATGGAGGAGATTTCCGCGACGTTCTTCAACAAGAAGGTGTGCCAATTGGAAGGAGGGGAGAATTTCCAATCATGGCGTCAGCAGGTTCTTCTGGCAGTCCGTGGATATAATCTAGAATCACACCTGTATGGGAATACAACAATCCAACCTCGAATTCAAGGTCCAGACGGTGAAGATGAACAAAATCCAGAGTATGTCAAATATGTGCAGAAGGACAGCTCTCTTGCATCCTGGATGTTAGACTCTGTATCTTCTCAGGTAAGTAGAGGCTTGATTGGATGCATGTCTGTTTCTTCAATCTGGCAAAAGTTGCATAGAGATTTCTCTTCATCATCTACTACTAGGATCATGCATCTATACGATCGGCTTAAAGTCAGGAAGTTACCTCAGCAGAATATGCGAGATTATCTGACTGCGATTCAGTCTGCGTGTGATATCTTGGCCAGCTGCGGGCATCCTATTGAAGAGATGCAGCAGATATCAATAATCATCAATGGAGTTAAAGGTCAGTATGATAGTGTAGTTTCTGTTATCCATGCGAGCAGAAATCCTTATGATTTAGCTTCGATTAGCTCTATTTTACTGGATGCTGAGGCTAGGCAGGTTGATCTTCTGTTTGATACAAATGTCACTGCTAATGTGGCTATCAATTCATCCTCTGGATCTTCTGGACAAAGGCAAGGTGCATCTGAAAAATCTGTTGAGACATTGTCAAGTTCTTCGTCAGGTTCTGCAAGTATGTCTGATAATCTGCAAAACTCTCTGGTAGCAAATTCTGTTCAGTCGAATTCTCAGAACTACAATGCTGGATCAGGTAGAGGTAGAGGTAGAGGACGTGGTTTTGGTAACAATTGTCCTCAGTGTCAACTGTATGGGAAGTTTGGACATCTTGTCCATAGGTGTTATCATAGATTTAATGTCAACTTCACAAGAGTGACAGATCCGGGCAATACCTCCTCTCCTGTGGTGAATTTGGCATCATCTCAGTGGGATGACTCCAATGAGGGTGTGCAATATGGCTCCAATACATCTGCCTCTGGCAATCCAGTTCATTCCTCGACCTTATCGCATGTTTCCTCTGCACCGCCTCTTACGGTTTCAAACTCTCCTCAAATGATGTATCCTCAATCCTTTTCAATGCCCGTGCCTCACTATATGCAGCAGTATCCTCCATCTCAACCTACATTTTCTCAATACAATTTTCCTTCTCCTATGTATCATACATATCCAATGACACATGTATACAATGGTTCAGCATCGATGACTCAGCATAATCCATTCACAGCTACTGCAGCACCCTATGCCTCTTCCATTGCAAGCTATACTCCGAGTCATGGTCAGAATATGGATACACAGTCAGTCATAAGCAATCCACAAGCTCACCTTGCTTCTGTAGCTCCTGTGATACAACATGACTCAAGCTGGATTCCTGATTCCGGAGCTACTAATCATCTCACGAATGCTTCTCATGCACACTACAACACATGTGTTCCATACAATGGTCAAGGTAAGGTTATGGTAGGCAATGATTCTTCATTAAAAATTTCTGCAATAGGCTCTGCTGTGATTCCTGCTGATATGTATGATGCTGGTACATATTCTCGTCCTTTAATGCTGCATAACATGTTATACACTCCATTTGTGACTAAGAATCTGTTATCTGTGTCACAGTTCGCTAAGGACAACAAGGTCTACTTCGAGTTCCATGCTACGCATTGCATAATAAGAGACTCTCAGTCTCATCAAGTTCTATTACATGGTTATGAACATTCAGGTTTATATAAACTTGATATGTCCAAGTTAGATAGAAATAAGTCTAGTATGTATAGTACGGAGAAGTCTGTGAGTAGTTCCAAGGTGTGTGTTGCTGAAAATTCAATCAATTGTAATGAAAACAAGGATTCTGATGTGACATTTATGAATAAGAAGTCTATGTTTGTGAATCATGGTACTGATGATTCATATCTGTTCATATTGATTCTGCTAAAGACATAGCTCAATCAAACATTATATGTTGTGACCCGATTGATAACAATGACTTTGAGTGTTTCTTATCTTCTGTGAAATCAAATGATTCTTATCATCTATGGCATATGAGACTAGGACATCCATCTAACAAGATATTACTTAACTTCTTGAGGATGCATAATCATCCTGTTCAGCATTCTGCTATTCAATGCGTTGCATGTGCCGTGGGAAAAAGTAAGAAACAACCATTCTCTCCTTCATCTACTGTGTATAATCATCCTCTTGAGCTTGTTCAGGTGGATCTATGGGGACCAGCTGCATGTACATCAAATGGAAATAGATACTACATGAGCATTGTCGATGCATTCAGTCGTTACACTTGGATTTATTTCCTAAAACAGAAGAGTGATGCATCTAAATGTTTTGTAGGTTTCCACAAGCTTGCGGAAAAACAGCTGGGACACTCACTAAAAGCAGTGCAGTCTGATGGAGGAAGGGAATTTCATTTTCTTTCCACGTATCTTGCTTCATTTGGAATTGTTCACCCCATAACTTGTCCTTATTCCTCTCAGCAGAACGGCATTGTGGAACGCAAACATCAACATATTGTGGAGCTAGGACTGACACTTCTTGCTTAGGCTTCGGTTCCACTACACTACTGGTCAGATGCGTTCTTTACAGCAACATTTCTCATTAATCGATTACCTTCTTACAGCTTGCCAAATATGTCTCCACATGAGAAGTTGTTCAAGGTACCTCCTGATTATGGTTTCCTTAAAGTTTTCGTCTGTTTGTGTTTTCCCCATTTAAGGCCCTACAACAAATCCAAGCTTGCCTTGAGGTCTGAACCATGTGTGTTTCTAGGCTATTGTTCTAAGTATCATGGTTATAAATGCATATCTGCAACAGGGCGTGTATATACGTCTAGAAATGTTGTGTTTCATGAACAAGTTTTTCGTTTTGCTGATAAAAAAGGTAGTTTCTGTATATCTGCAGCTCCTACACAGAACTATACATCTCTTCCATTCTTTATTCCATGTTATCCTCAGTTTTCTTTGTCTGATACGCAGTTAACAGGGCTTGGTTCAGGTGCTGTCTCCTTTCCTGATATAACACCTCCATCCACTGTTAGAATGTCAAATTCTTCAACACCTGTAAATTCTACTCCTCCTATGAATAACTTGCCTGGTATGTGTCCTATATCTACTTCTAATACATTTAATAGGTGGCAAGCAACTAATCAGCAAGATCAGCATGATCAGTGTGCTGTTTCTGATCAGCATCAGCCTGATATTTCTACTGCTCCTGAGTCAGCCAATCTTCTTCCTACTATTACATATAGACTACAAGATTCTACTCTTGGGACGAGATAAGTAGAAGAAAGATAGCTGTATGAGAAGTGCGATATTGAGTAGTAGGTAGATGATTATGTCAGCTTAATGTTGTTGGGTATGTGTTATGGTTAGATAGAAGTTCCATTGTGTGACTAAATGGTGTTAGTGATGTGTATATTCGTATGATAGCATATGAACTGTGAATGCTGTTGAACGTGATGCGTGTATACTGAGGATGGTCTATATGAATATGATTTGTTATGTGTTAGACATGATCGAGTCATTCTGTTTTCAGAAAGTGAGAGTCCGGGTTTGTCATCCTAACTATGCTCCATCTGCATGATGCTCTTCCACCCCTCCTCGCCTCTAAGAAGCTACAGTTTGGGAAATACAAACCTTTCAATATCCGTACCCACATTGTCGATGGTTCCTCCATGACCCTCGCCGCCATCCTTATTAGGATAGACTTATTGAACGTTTGTACCTCTCAGAATCCAAGGCCCCCCGTTAGTGAGTTGACCTCCGAACACCATGTCTTGGGTATGTTGAAAATGCTCATTACATATGTGGGTATCGCCGTTATTACTGCCTTGATCAACACCACCTTCCCGACCTAATTTAGTGTCTTTGGCCTCCACCCCGCTAGTTTGTCACGAATCCTGCTTTTTAGGTATCTCATTGCTTCCTTCCTCGATCTCCCTCATGTTGTTGGTAATCCCAAATACTTCCCCGAGTCACTTGTGCTCTTTATGTTCAACATCTCCTCCACCTCTCGCATCCTTGCCTGTTCGGCCCCTCTATTAAAATAGAGAGTTGATTTTACTTCGTTGATCCTTTGTTCCGATGCTTGGCAATATGCTTCTAGTATATCCTTGAGGTGTTGGGCATTTGTGGTCGTCCCTTTTAGGAATAAAAAGGAGTCATCCGCAAAGAGCATGTGGTGGAGCTCGAGGCATGTCCTTCCTAGTGTTATCCCGACAAGTCTTCCTTGCGTCGTCTCATGTTCTATGTTTCTTGACAACATATTAGCCAAGAGTTTAAACAAGTAGGGTGATAGGGGGTCACCTTGTCAGATTCCTCGTGTCGGTCGAATTGTTGTGGACCTCTCACCATTAACTAGCACTTTGTATGTTGTCGTTTCACTGAATTCCTTGATCCATCTGAGCCATTGTTCCGTGAAGCCTCTTTTCCTTAGGCTATCTATTAAGAAATCTCATTCCACCCAGTCATATGCTTTCTGCATGTCTACCTTTAGTGCACATTCTACCTTGCTCGTTTGTTTTTGGGATTTTAAGTAGTGCACATTCCAACATTGACTATCACATAAAGTGTGTATTTAGCAATGTCATTAATTGACACTTTGAAGTGATATTAATAGAGAACGGGAACACTTGTTGCCACTAAAAACATGTATTTAGTGACAACATATTATGTTGTGGATAACATTATATAGTGTCAATTTTGATAGTTGTTAATATAATGTATATAGTGTCGACAGTTATTGTCACTGAGTGTCGTCGGACTATTACTTACGACAATGTTTTAATGGTGGCATATTTTCGTATGGATAACATTTACCCATGGGTCCTACTAGGACAAGACTTTGGTCGCCGCTAAAAGTTAGCAGCGGTAAATGACCATATTGTGACGAGTTTTGACCGACACTTAAGAGGTATACTTTTGTAGTGAGTCCACGTCAAATCATCGATTGATCCATGTGGAGGTACTCCCACGATCATAATTGTATTATTTCGACATATTTATAAACTAGCACGTAAATGACGTATACATCATACATGTACGGGAATGGCACACCCGGAAAAGGCTGCAACATTCATCTTAGACGCCTGAAACGGAGCTCAAACGAGAGACAATGAAGCTCTCAAATTAACCTATATAATTTGTGAAATATGACCCTAGGTTAAGATGAAATTGACTACACACGACCAACATTGACTAGCATGTCTAGGCCACCCCGATGTTAAAACACATGTTGTTTAAAGTGTTGGATTCATAATTAAACGTGAAGAATGAGATAACAAAATTAGTTTCGAAAAATGTAAAAATAATAGAAAATTTTCAAAAGTGTCTGAATTTAACCCTTTCAAAAAAATTTAAATGTTACATTTGAGTCTCGATTTTACTGGGGGCTTGGGTCTGGTTCTTGACCCATACTGACCCCCATGGGTTGGCGACCTGGTCTGGGTCAATACCCAAATTCGAGTCCCTCCGATTGGGGCTCAGTTGAGCCCCAAACGAATTGAGGTCGAACCAACTCCCAATTTGATTCGGGCTCCATTGAGCCCCAATCGAGGGGGCAACTAGGTTTGGGTTAAGACCCAGACCCTCCTCCTCCCCCCCGGATTGGGGCTGGTTCAATCCCAATCGGAGGGGTCGGGACTGGGTCTTCACTCATACTGACCCCCTTGGGTGGGGGACTTAGTCTGGGTTAAGAGCCAAACCCGAGCCCCAATCGAATTGGGATCAAACCAGCCCTCAATCGGGGGACTCAGTCATTGGTCTTGACCCAAACGTAGTCGCCCACCCATGGGGACTCGGTCTGGGTCAAGACGTAGACCTGGGCGCCAATTGAATTGGGGGTTAGTTCGACCCCAATTCATTTGGGCCAAGATTGAGACCCAATCAGGGGGAACGGGGGGGGGGGGGGGGGGGGGGATGGGACTGGGTATTGACCCAGACCAGGTCCCCACCCATGGGGGGTCAGTACGGGTCAAGACCCAAACCCGAACTCCCTCGATTGGGGCTCAATCGAATCAAAACTCAATAGTAACATTTGAAAAAGTTATAAAGGGTTAAATTTATATATATATTTTTTAAGTTTTCTGTTATTTTTGAAATTTTCGAAACTAATTCTGTTAAATTTAGATGGAAAAGTTGACGGATGAGACAAAATTGCACTTTTTCCAAACATGAGGGAATAAAATTTTATAATTTAAACTTTAGACGGAAAACTGAAAATTCAGTCAAACATTAGGGGACAATGTTGTATTTTACCCAAACTTTTAACTCTACATTGTCTTAATTTTTATTGCAACCATTCAATTTATAGATATTATGGAATATATTTTCCCCAAGCTTAATCCGATATAGATAAATTACCACTATTTACTAAGTTGTTTCCCGACAACTTAGCATTTATTAAACTCTTCAATTTCATGTCCGAATGCGAGGAGTACTTTCATCATATATTTACAACGGATGGAACGGAGGGTGTTATCGATCAGATGAGAGGAATACCGCACTTAGTGACGGACTTGGATAATGCGAGTCTTACCCGGATGGTGACTCGGGAGGAGGTTAAGAGAGCGGTTATTCAGTTGGGGGGTAACAAAGCTCCGGGACCCGACGGGTTTCCTGGAATGTTTTATCATCACTACTGGGATGTGCTCGGGGAGGATGTATTCCATTCGGTAAGACGATTCTTTGAATCGGGTTTACTACTCCCAGGATATAGCTATACTGATATAGTATTAATTCCTAAGGTTCCCAACCCCATTAACACATCACAATTTAGACCCAATAGCCTTTGCGATTTCAATTACAAAATTATATCCAAGGTCTTATCCAACCACCTTAAACGATTATTACCTAAACTTAAAAGTGCTTTCGTCTCAGGCAGGTACATCCACGATAATATCCTTATCGCACACGAAGTGTTTCATCACCTAAGGACATATCAAGGGACAGGGAGAAAGGAGTGTGCCATCATGGTGGACATGAGCAAAGCCTATGATCGGGTCGAGTGGGAGTTTATCATTCATACACTTAGAGAGCTGGGATTCGCGGAACAATGGTGCAAATGGATCTTTGAGTGTATATCAAAGGTACAATATAGTGTGGTGGTTAATGGAAAGAAGTCAGCACGATTCAGACCGTCTAGGGGTATTAGGCAAGGAAACCCCCTGTCTCCTTACCTGTTTATCCTCGTGGCAGACGTACTATCCCGTCAACTTATGAAGGCAGTGGAGGAGCGTAGATTGGAAGGGATTCGGATAGCGAACATGTCCGGAGATTCATCATCTTTTCTTCGCAGACGACTCCCTTTTCTTCATCAACGCGACGGAGGGGAACTCCCGGGTGCTAAAGAAGACGATCGAGAGGTACTGCAAGGCCTCAGGATAGAATATCAATTAGGAAAAATCATGCATCCAGTATGGGCGGAACGTACGGGACAACACCCGGCAGAGGGTGTCAAATATTATGGGCATCGAGGCGGTTTCCGGTGCAGGGAAGTATCTGGGCCTCCCGACGAATTGGGGAAGGTCCAAAGGGGAAGCTATGGGGAACCTAAAGGAGCGGATCATAAAGAAGATACATGGGTGGAAATCTATGTTTCTCAACAACGCGGGAAAGGAGGTCCTCATTCAGGCGGTAATTACCGCGATTCCCACCTATGTTATGTCGTTATTTAAACTGGCTAAAACCTGGTGTGCAGAGATATCAAGCTTAATGGCTAGGTTTTGGTGGAACGGCCGGGATGAGAAAAGGAAGATCCATTGGGTTCTGTGGGGACGACTCACTCAACCCAAGGACATGGGTGGCATGGGTTTTCGGGACATGACAGACTTCAATACCCCAATGCTTACTAAAACAGCATGGCGGCTTCAGAACGACGGAAACTCATTGTGGGCGAGAGTGATCAAGGGTCTCTACTACCCCCGAGGGACCCTTATGGAGGCAACGATGGGAGCCCGCCCATCGTGGGCATGGTCGATTATCACGGTCGGCCGAGACATACTCAAGAGGGACGGTGTGTGGCAAGTGGGGACGGGGGACCAAATCCGGACATTGCATGATGCGTGGGTGCCCGTTACCCCGGACCACAGGATCGGCATCGAACAAGGGACGACGAGGGACGATGAGGTGATGTTACGTGATCTTATAAATAGGGACCTACGAACATGGGACCTTACCGCGATTCAGGCCAACATAACGGACCGGGAGGCTCAGGCCATCCAGGCGATTCACAGCGCTAAAGAGCCACACCAAGACCAGCTGGTTTGGCCGACAGCAGTGGACGGGGTGGCCAGACCGCGCCTCGTCTATCGCCGCATTAAGGAGCTGCAACCCTAGGCTGAAGCTAATCTCTCGACAGGAGACCCCTCTACTTTGAGGACTGTTTGGCGCGAGCTTTGGACCGGGGACACCGTCCCAAAGGTAAAACACTTCCTTTGGAAAGCTTTAAACAATGCATTGCTGGTGAAAGTCGAGTTGGTAAGACGTAGGATCCAACTCAAGTTGGATGCCGGTCTGTTCACGAGGAGGACCAACTGAGACCGGAACCGGTGATACGTGCGGCCATGACGATGGCAGAGCAGATATGGCGGTTGATAGCGCAGGCGGCGACGTTCTCAACGCGGACTCAAGGCTCGCGGGAACCGGTGTGGACACGTCCGGACCAAGGCGTCATCAAAGTCAATTGCGATGCGGCTTGGGACCAATTGTAACTCCAAGGAGGCACCGGGGCAATAGCGCGGGATTGGACGGGGGCAATCGTCACGTGACATCATACGACATGTTTTGGCACGAGTGCGATAGCCCTCGAGGCAAAGGCGATTCTTCATGCGATACACATGGCGATCCAACAATATGTCATCAACCTTCTCCATGGAGGTAATTCGGTAAATGATTGGGAGCTTCGGGATATCTTAGCGGAAATTCTCCAGCAGGCCACTTACATATCTCAGGTACATTGGCGGTTCGTGCGGCGATCGACGAACAAATGCGCCAATTGGGTAGCTTTGGAGGCGAAACGGGGTACATGTCCTATTGATTGGGTTCCGTGTAACCCGAGAACCTTATTTCGATTGTTTGTAATGAATATGGAAGACTCCTTTTATGATTAATGAACGTAATTTCTTGACCAAAAACAAAAAGTTAAGGTGCAGGTGTTTTTTTTTATCTTAGGACGCTAAATTCTATATAGGTTTATAGTGCGCACCAAAAGGGAAATGTATATCTCGTTCATAATTTATGTATAAAAGATTATTCAATTATATAAGTATTAAGGTGAACAAAAAATACTGGTGGAACCGAAATTCTGACAAATCGGCCCAAATAAGACCGAGACCGACTAAGACCGAGACCAAGCGGACGGTTTTTTTTCCCTTAAGTCGGGCTCGGCCTCGGTCTCAAGTTTTTTCCAAAATTTCTGATTCGGACCGGCCCGAGCCGAGTTGTATTAAACTCTAATACTTATTCTCTATCTGAGTCTTCATTTATCTGAGTCTTCATTTATCTGAGTCGACATTTGTTCTCTTCTCTACTTCTCTACATTTGTTCTCCGACAACTCAATCTGTTCTCTTCTCTGTTCTGCGACAACTCGTTGTTGCCCTCGCCTCCGTCGTCGTCGTCTCGCCTCTCGTCGTCTCGCGTCATGCCTCCAGCAGCAGTAAGTGTTCTTCATTTCCTTAGTGATTTAAGTCACAATTTACTTCGATTGTTCTTCATTTCCGTTGCCGTCTCGCCTCAAATTGTTCCGAAATTACTTTCGATTTGCTTCGTGATTGGCTAAGATTGTCACGATTTAGCTCACAATTTACTGATTTAGGTCTTGCCCAAATAACCGACCTAGCCCGCCCAAGCTCACCCCTAATAAGTATCATGATTTTTTATAATAGAACATGATTGATATTAGGGTTAATATGTCCAATGGTACCATATGTTTGAGTCATGCGATAGGATGATACCCTTATGTTGTTTATTGGTACCTTATGTTTTCATAATGTTGTTATATAGTCCAAATTACTGTTGCCATCAAGTTTAATTAACAAAATGCTAATGTGGCAAATGAAACATAAAAATAAATAGGAAAAATAGGAAAAATAGGAAAAAGTTTTAAAAAATATTTTAAAACTTTATATATTAATAAAAATTATTTTTTATATATTTATTTAAAAAAAATGAAAACTGAAAAATAAAAACTAGGGTTCGACCGACCGACTTGGGTTCAATTGACCCGACCTAGGGTCGAACCCACCTAGCCCTGGGTTCGACCCTGACTGGGTCAATTGGACCCAAGTCGAACCCTAGTTTTATTTTTCATTTTTTTATTTTTTGTAATATAAATTTTATTAATATATAAAGTTTTAAAAAATAATTCTGATTTTCTATATATTTTCCAAATATATTTTTATTTTTTAAATTAAATATTATATCATATATCTACGTAGCGCTGATGTGGTGTTGACATTGACCATTTAATATAAAAATCTAACGGTTGACTAACAGAATACCGTAGGACGACATCCTCCAAACATAATGGGTCACATAACGGGTCATTTGACCACATCAAAAAACATATGGTATCATCTGATCACATTGCCCAAACATATGGTACCATTATACATATTAATCCTTGATATTATAATTATATTTTAATAAATGACTTTTTAACTTCCTTATTTACAACTTATTTCGACATAACCTCTTAACTTTCTATATTGATTTTGAGGCATGATAATTCACGTTTCCCTTTATTCCTCTGTAAAATACCATAACATTTAACTTCTTTGCAAAACATATACTCACCTACTAAGAAGTGAAGTAGAAAAACTATGAAAAAGTTTCTTAAAACGTACGGGGAAATTATTAATATCTAAATTTAATGCATCACTTTGGTGTCGTCTCAATCATAAAGGCCTACTTGCTGCATCTCCACATGTAGTTGGCATAATAATATCTTTGATGAAAGCTTTCAAATTCTTATCTGAAGAACCACCTTCTTTGGCAGCTTCTCTTGCCAACTCTTTCCATTTCAAAGCATTTCTTCTCATTTCCTGACTCTTTTCTCCATCTTCCAACACCGTCTCTAAGCACCTCTTCACCTCATCTGCGTCGACGACTCCATCTTCATTAGCCCTAACCCTAACACCAGTTCTCCACGCATCCTCGATCAGTTTGGCATTCGTCCCCTGATCGGTCCACTGTGGAAACGCCACCACCGGAACCCCCATCACAAGGCTCTCCAAGCTAGAGTTCCAACCACAGTGCGTCATGAAACAACCAAGAGACGGATGGGACAGAACCTCCACTTGAGAACACCATGGAACTATCATTCCAAGCTGTTCAAGTTCGTCCATGCAGCTCAGCTTGTCTTCTTCCTTCTCTTCATGATCACCGTCTAGTTTCGCTCGGATCACCCACAAGAAGGGTTTGGCTGTTTTCAGTAAACCTCGACCTAATTCTTCGGATTGTTTCTTGGATATTACTGCTATGCTTCCAAAAGATATGTATATCACAGATGATTCCGTCTTCGAGTCCAACCAGCTTCTGTAATCCTTTGTGCCTGAAATATATATATATATAATAAACTGTTATCATATACATTACACTTGAGTAATTCTTTTTACCATTAAAAGATCTTTAAATAAGTAACTACAGAGCTTCTCCTCATCTGTTTTCTTTATAAATATAATATTATTATTTTCATCTAAAATTATAAAAATCACTAGATTTTTCAAGTTTGTATTGTTAGATCTAATTATCTAACTACCACAAAAATAAAGTAGATAGATAAATGTGTTACGACCAGCATTACATATGGCCTTAATCTAGTTAATGATGACAACTAAAGGTTTGCTACATATGGGTTCTAATTGAATTATTTGCCTACATTAAAAAAAACTAGTAAGTACAATTTTAAATGTGCGACATTGATCTCTAATATTTTATTAAGTTTAAGTTTTTCACTTAAAGTTTAAATAGTAAAATTTCTTACTTCATATTTGGTTGATGCTCGAGTTTGTTCCCTCTTATAACTTTTTCATCCAAATTTAACATATTTTTTTAAAATTGCAAAAATAATATAAAACTTTAAAAAATATTACAATTTAACCATTTCAATCTTTTTCAAATGTTACAACTGAGTCTCAATCAAAATGGGTGCCTGGTTCGACTCAATTTGATTGGGGCTTGAGATCGTGACTTAATTGTAACATTTAAAAAAGGTTGGAATAGTTAAATTGTCTTTTTTAAAAGTTTTCTGGTATTTTTTTGTAATTTTCAAAACTGATTATATTAAATTTGGATAAAAAGCTAACGAATGGGACACACTCGAACTTTGGCCAAACATGAAGGAATAAAAATTTACGATCTAAACTTAAAAGGAGAAAAACAAAATTTGATCAAAATTAGGAGGCAATATGATATTTTATCCTTTTTAAATTTGTAACTTAGAGACTTTGACCCTTCAATTTGTATAAACGAAACAAATTGAATGATAAACGACGTTAAGTAGGAAATTTGATCATGTACCTACTATTTTGTTTTTTACAATGGGTAGAAAATTGAACTACGCCACAAATTATGTTAATATTTCTCTTCTTTGGTCCAAGTTAGTCTGTTTTTGTTGAGCTTTCGTATCTCAGCTTTGACTGAAATATAAAGTTAGTCCAAAAATAAAAATTTAACGTCCTTTGCGTCAAAACTTAATTAATACATAATTAAATTTCTAGTTTAACATTATTTGTCCCTCAATTTGTTTCGTACAAATCAAATATACAAATTGAAGGTCAAATGACATTAAATTTAAATTTAGTTATATAAGTACTAAAAACATATAAAGTACATAGATAAATAAATACTACCAAAAGAATAGAGTAGACAAATAATTAAGTACGGCCCAAACCCTCCAAATGGGGTTTAATTTCAATTATTCAGATCAAATTTGGTCAATTCTAGTCAAATTTTCATATCTTAACTTTGAACAAAAGATATAGTTAGTCTGAAAACCGAAAATGAACTCCTTCATCTGAGTCATCAACATCACCCAAGTGGAAATTCCTTAAACGGTTGTATTCCACACACATGTTCTCTCCACATAAGCTCAATTCCACCGAAACCCTAACCATAAAGGGTCCTCCTTTAAGTGCAGGTTTCCCCAAATTTTTTTTTGTCCAAGATCGACTCAGACATTTTTTTTTGCCAAAATCGGTCTCGGTCTTCAGAAGTCAAGACTGAAATTTCGGTCTCGGTCTTGCCTACAAGACCGGTCCGACCCGCTAATGATCACCCCTACTAGCAACACCCTGGTTATTTAGTTGTTTTAGGTATATAATTTAATTATTTTTTGAAATGGTTAACCCAATTAAAGGATAAATATATATATATATATATATGGCAAAGGCACCGTGAAGTCTATTATTTGAAAGAATACGTGAAATTATGAGTGTCAATTTTGGACACTATCCATGGGGGATCCATCCATGCATTGTGTTTGAGTTGAAAATTTTGGACTCACGGGTCATTTTGATACGATCCGTCCAACCCGTATGAAAAATTGAGTTGTGTTTGGATCATACCTATCGATCCGTGGGCCAACCCGTGAATTCGTATAATTAAATATATATTATAATAAATTATATAAAAATTCATAGGTAACACGAGTTGTGTGCGTCATATGGGTCACTTAGATTGCATGAGTCACGTAGGTTGCATAAATCAGCCGGTTATATGGGCCGACGGATTATGTGGGTTAACCAGTTGACTCACAAATTTTATATTGTATAAATTCAAATACGGATTCACAGGTCGTACGGGTTAACATGTGGATCCACGATTTGGATTTAATTCTTAAAAATTAATTTATCACGAATCACGAATTGTGTTTGAGTTGAGAATATTTCACACGACCGACCCTTAGACATGAATTTCCACCCTATATTGAAATACACAATATGCCCCTCGCCAAGACCAACCCGTAGACACGAATTTCCACCCTATATTGAAATACACAATATGCCCCTCGCCAACTTCAAATTAAGAGAAACAATATGAAGAAAAAAATGATGGTGATAAAGTTTAACGACTGAAAAGACTGCATAGACAGACACATGCCAGCTGGCCAAATATATCCCAAGTGCGGAAAGGATAATGTCGTCTAGGGAAAGATGTGAATGTGAAACTCTTTTTAAAATATAATAAATTTTACTTTTTATTTATTACTAATAAAAGTTTTCAACATTCTCAAGAACAGTGGTTAGGAATGGGAGTTGTAAGTCGTTACCTTGAAACAGATCTCCTCCAAAAGAAGTATCGGACGTGTCTTTGCCACCCAAAAAAGCTGAAGGAACCAATGGCCCGACACTCATCATTTGGTACTTGTCAATAGCTGTTAAGGCTTCAGGCTCCAGAGCATCGAACGTGTTCACCAGTATTCTAGGGTTAACCTCCTTCTCCAACTCATCTAACTGTTCCTTAAAGTTGGAGAGTATGAAAGAGTACTCTTTCGGATTCGTAGGCAACATAAAAGATGGCAGGTCATGGCTCGCGAAGCCCAAGGGTAGCCCAGGAAAGTTAACTAAATTACAACACCTAGGAGTATTGCAAATATCCTTAATAACATCTCCATAGCCATTGAAGTAGTAGTAGTAGATGTTGAGCACAGTGGCAGGTTGAATCCACAGCAGGGCCGATGGGATATTGAAATGGCGAGCAACCTCAGCAGCCCATGGGATAAGAAGGGTGTTAACCAAACAAGTGATAGGTCTTCCATCCTCCGCACACGATTGGATTAGGTCTGTAAGCGATTTGGAGCCATGACGCCTTATCTCTGACATGTAATGGTCGACGTCAAAATCTGCTGCGTTGTTGAAACCATCATCGTAGCCATCAGAGAAGGTGGCGAGCTTCAAGTGGTCATGGTTCGAAATCTTGGACATGCGTCGGTTGGCGTAGACACTGGTGACGAAGGTGACATGAGCACCATGCTGGATGAGGCGCTTGGCGAATTGGAGTGCTGGGTTGATATGGCCTTGTGCGGGGAAGGTGACAACGAGGAAGTGTACTGGTGTAGACATTAGTATTATTATTCCTGGGTTGTGTATGAGAGATTAAAATGGAATGTGGACAAGTATACATATATAGAGAGAGAGATAGAGGGACACGAAACTTTTGGGTGGTGTTGGGGATTGCAGAAGAAGATAGCATACCATGTAATTTTTTATAGAGTATTTAGTGGGTGGTATGTTTGCGCAATATAGATAGAATTAGAATATAAAATCCGGGCTCCGTTGTTGTTGTTGTTTTTTTTGTTTTTTTTTTGGCCATCCAAGAATTAATCTTGGTTACATCGAGAATCGATCTCGTGGTGATACCGTTGGTTCTCCGTTGTTGTTTAATTACTTCAAATTTGCAAAGTTTTGGAATAGTTATTTCTTCTTTTTTACAAAACGGTTATTCTTTAACTTCTTCGAATATAGTCAATCTACGTAAGGAGTCCATTGCATCCCGACCTTGGTCAGTGCTGTCATCCATGTGCGTAAGGATGATGATATATTTGCCATAATCCACACTCACATTTGCTTTCGACTAGGTTAACTGTATAATTTCCGGGAGTAGTCCAACCGACACCTTGGACAAATCTACCAATATCACGCACTTGGAACACACCGTGTTCGTGACTAAATTGGGTAACTTGCATCCTACCAATTTGTTTTTGTGCCCTAGTAATGATTTTTTGAACAATGCCATACCATACCTGAGATTCCTCAATGACAACTATTGCTTCTTGGCGACTACAGAAAAGTACGTGTTTGAACTCCAGTAAGTGAGTTTTACTAATTCAGTCAATGGTAATGCCCTTGCCCCTTTCAGCACTCCGTTAAACACTTCAACCAAATTTGTTGTCATGTTTCCATATCTAGCACCTCCATCGTACGCCAAGGCCCATCTCTCAAGGGGGATGTTTGAAATTCAATTGCGGAACTTTCCATCTTGTAAAGTTAATAGATTAGAATACCACATGTCAAACTTACGTTTATCAGCGGTACTGGCCATTATGTACAACTGCTTTTGAAGGTGTGATTGAAATTACTCGCTAGATGACGTGCACAAAAGTGATGTGTTCCAAGATCACATTGCGCATACACATTCTCCACCGCGTTAATTATTGCTCTGTGTCGATCAAACATTAGACAAACAAATCTATCATTCGTCACGTTATCCCGTAGATGCTGCCAGAACCAGTTCCAATTCTCATTTGTCTCTGCGTGTGCAATACCAAATGCCAAAGGATAGATCCCGTTGTTAGAATCATATGATACAGCTACAAGCACTTTTCCATTATATTTGCCATACAAATGTGTCGCATCAATACTTATAAGTGATTGGCAATGGACAAATCCTTCAATGGTTGGACCGAATGACCAAAACATCATACCAAATGTCGCTACTTGAGTTTCAACATTTACTCTTTAGGTCAAAAAAACATACACTGTCCCAGGGATGTATACGAACATGGCTAACAGTAGTCGCGGGAGGTTCACAAATGCCTCTTCGTGTGTTCCGAATAAAGACTCCAACACTACTTGTTTGGAGTACCACGCCGTCAGATATCCAATCTTCTAACCAAGCTCATTCTCCACCATTGACTGGATTACTGAAATTTCAATCCAGTGACAGCTAAAATTGAATTTCTTATCAAAGACGCTATCATCTTGCAATCGATGTTTTGGTGTCGTTCAATCAGGAATTCATTCATGCATGTATATGGAGCATGCAATTTTGATATTCTCCACAATCCAGTATGCTTAAAATGACTCCCTCTTAATGACCATGAACAATTTATGGGATCAACTTTACACTTAAAGACAATTGATTTTGGGGTCAATGTCTCAAAAGTGCAAATCTTAGAATTGGATATGTGTTATCTCCTTACGGCGGCAGATAAATCATCCTTACTCCTAAATTTCATGTTTGTGTTTAGGAAACCTTCAGTTGATGGTTCATCAACATCCATATGCAACTCATCTGTTGATTAAAAGTCGTCAATCCAGTTACTATCAATCTAATTAAAAGCAGTGAGTTGCATCATTTGAAGGGTGTAGGAGCTACTTCCACCATGGGAGCTATTTTCACCCTCGTCACCCTCGCCAAACTCAAACACCTGTTCATTTTCTTCATCAGTGTGACCCGTAAAATGCTTCATATACGGATCTTCTTCATTTATTGAGGCATCTGAGAGTGCATCAACGTCGACCTCGTCATTGGAGAGATCATGGGTGTAACCATGCAAAACATTCACTGTCTCATGACTATCAAATGTGTTTGATCTCAAGTTAACTTCTCTAGTTACGCTAATTACAATAAATTGACTTGCCACACTTAACTATAGAGCAAAATACAATGCACTTTGTAATCGAATCCGTACAAACTTGCAAAGTCCATTAGTATCTGTAAATTTATAGGATATGCTTATGAACCTAGCTTCAACGTCCTGTCAACCGCACTCCATACATATAATTTCCTTTAGTCTATAAACAAAAATATTCAAGGTAGCTGTAGTAATACTGGAAGTACCACCCACATAGAACTCACTACCATTCTGAGACAATATTTAACCGTCATACAAGCAAATGATATTGGTCTCTGTCATGTGTGATCCTAAATAATTAATATTATAACATATTATATCATATATGCTTATTTTTTAGTTAACCTAATATTTATGAACATATAACTGCTAACAATTTTACAAATATTGTAATTAAAGAATACATAAAAATATATTAAATACCTTCAAATTTACGTCGGACGAGCGGTAAGAAGCAGGATGATGAATTAGGAGATTGAAGAGCAGTAGGAAAACATGTTAAATAGAACGAAGGCTACGCTAATAATTCAACATTTGCACAGAAACGCGTAAATAATTGGGCTTGGAGACAAATAATTGTCTCAAACGCTACCCATAGTAGCGAATTTATTAAAAAACACTACTAGTAGTAGCGTTTTCCTTTTTTCGCTACCGTAGTTAGAGATTTATTTCTTTTTCGCTACCTCTAGTAGTGCAAATACACATTTTTCTAAATATTTTCTCATGGTATTTATTTTTCCCAATTTTCTTTCTAACATAGTACTTTTTGAAAACATTCTAAATAATATGATATTTAATATAAATAAATCATATATAATAAAAATTATCTAAAAAAGCCAAAAATTGTAGCAATTGTTTTCTAAAATTAGAAAAGAATGTCTCAAAATAAAAAATAATTTAAAAAGTAATAATGAATTTAAAAAATTATATTCTAAAAATTAAAAAAACACCGTTAATATTTTTAAAATTAAAAAGATTATAAATCTTAAAATTATTATTTAAACATTTGTGTATTTTTAAATGAAATAAAAACACGGCTAGACCTTTCACCATTTCTCTCCATTTTTTCATGTTTCTTTTTTCATATATAAATTGTATTTGTTTTTCAACTTATTAGATTTTAAGTGTAACATTTCAGTTTTTAAATATTTTATAATTTTTAAACATTTTTATTTATATAATTTTCACTTCGCCGTTGTTATGTCACTATTTTATTAGTCAAACTTGACGATTACCACATAATGGGTGCATTCGACAAAACTGTGAATCGGTTAACATGGGTGCATCATTTGATCACTTTATCAAACACAAAGGTAAAATAAATATATAAACGTGTAATTTAATGTAAAATAGTCATTTTGCATACCAACATTTAGGGATAGGTGCACAACGCATACTTATAGTTACAATGTGTTGGATAGTAGGCGACATCGTAGTGGGTTGACACTCGCCAATAGGGATTCAGGTTAACATACCTAGACAAGGACGAGCATCCAGACAAAGAGGAGCACTCAGAAAAAGGTGTACGCTCGAGGTAATACTTTCCGAACCTCGCCTTAACTCGAGTTTTTTCTCCGAGTATATTCAAATTCTCCCTCCAATGTGATGCACAAATATTGCCCCTAGAGTAATGACTCTCCGCATAATCCAGTTATTAAATATGTCATCGTTACTCATAAAGACATACCATATCATGAAGGGATAAAATCTAGCCTAATATTCGTATGGGACAAGATTTGCGAAAACATCGTCACGGTAAACACCCTGGAAGTTAAAAATAAAATTAGAGTCTGATAAGTATAAATAATCAATACTTATCTCACTAATTCCATTCTACATTCAGTATTACTACCATATACATCATACTCATTTAAGTATCGGAGAGTGACCATGAAGAAAAGCGCCAATTGTCTGTTTTAGTAGGTGCTTGGATAAATCTCTGATGGCTTAGATTGAATCCCGACGAGTTTTATGACCAACTTTGGTAACTTATCCCTATAATTTGTGTCATCTATGGGGAATTGATCCGCTCACAACCAGAAAACTTAGGCAGAGCCTTCGGTAAACGTCGACATGGATTCTTCTTAGCCCGTAGCCTATTTTGCATAATTGCATCCGCAACGACTGATGGTCTCCATCCCACACTTTGGTGACCTTTGTACTATCACTCTAGAGATGCTTACCAATTGGGAGATGTACCTAGAATGGCACAGACGACAAGCATCCATCTAGTAAGAGAACTTGATGCCCCCACCCATGTCTTGTTGAAAGAGCAAACTCATGTACATCGATAGGAACATGAGGCTACCTCTAGCTTCTGGACGTTTAAGTCGACTCACTTCACTCTCCCAAATGCGTCAGCACAACACAAACTGAGTACAACACTACACTCAATGATTGTTAAGCTTTATTCCTGTAAGCTAGTCGATCAGACACTCGTAAACCTCATCTTAGTCTAACAACTAGTTAATAGGAAGGTGAAGGAACAACTATGGGCAGGAATGACCATCCTAATAGATTAAACAATCCATTCACTCATACATGTGATAGCAAGAGCGATTCCCGACTAAAACAAAGTAAGAGATCCAATTCTTCATATCAACAAGTATGAAACTTCCCTCCTAAGAAAGACCTTCAATGACGATTACATTGTGTTCTTGTTCCCCTCAATCCTGTTAGGAACTACTTCCTCATGGTTCTTCATATTACCCTGGGAAGATCTCAAAGTGAAATTCATACATACACACATGGGTGAAGGTCAATTGTTGAGAAGTGTGGTCGCAAGAAGGACATACGACAAGAAATAGGAAAAACCCTGACATCCTTCTACGAACGCTTCCACAAAAGAATTAGTAAGATCCACCAGTATGTTTGAAGTGTTAAATTTGTCATGCCTTTTACAAAAGCGTCAATTTTCGCAATAAGACCTCTAAATATCTGAGAAATAAGTATCATGCAAAAGACAAAACAAACTAGACAAACCAAGTAGACATGGTTCCCCCCATCACACATACACCAGCACGATAACATAAGTGGGAGTTGATAGAGAGGGAAACCATGGGTAGGGGTGAAACCGGACCGGTCGGACCAGTTTTTATACGATTTCGGTCGGGGTCCTATATTTTCGGACCGGATTTTCTTCAAAAAAAAGTCCGACCAAAAGACCGTATAAGGAAAAATAAACCGTCCATTCGGATTTCGGATTTTCTGTTTAAACCGAAAAAATAAATATTAGGTGTTTCATTAATACTAGGGATGGTTAGCTTAGGGAGAAGAAAAGAAAAATTGATGGGTGGCATGAGAAAGATGAAAAGTTGAGACTTTGGGAAACATGTTCACTCTTAGAAGTTGAAAAAAACAAGTTTTGACTCTTGGACGAATGAAAAAGTTGGTATATGTGCACAATGTTTCATATTAATTAATAATAAATATATTATACATAATTAATTCGGTCGGACCGGACCCCATAGTTTTTTAAACTCAAAAAACGAACCAGACCAAAAATTCGAAATAAAGAAAAAAAACCATCCATGAACCGAACCATGTATTTTCGGATCGGTTTTTTGGTCCACTTCAGACCGGTTCTTATCGGTTTTTCAGACCTACCGGATTTTAATTTCACCCCTAACCATGGGTCGTGATCTAAACAACTTTTGTGGATATCATAAAGCAAAAGGCAATAAGATTAAAAATTGCATGATCTTGAAGAGAGACATTGAGAATCTGATTCTAAAGGGTCTCCTAAAGAACAAAGTCATTGGAAAATAACGCAATCGCTCACCACCACCGACCTCCGTAAACGGACGTAACATAATCTAGTTCCTCTCACCAGTAAAGGGGAATCCTCAATGTCATATTGGGAGGATTCAACGTAGGAGGCAAACATACACGACCCTCAGATCGCCACGATGGTACAACTAGGGAAAATACAAAGACCAATAGAGGACACAATCATATCCTTCTTCGGACAAGACATGACTGACACGATGACTCTCATGGTGACACCATTGTTATTATCATTGAAATCATTAGATTCGATATAATTTTGGTGGACAGAGGGAGACAAAGGTCCTATTCCCGAACGATTTTGAAAGCATGGTTCACAACAATAAGGAGCTCAAGAAAGTTGACTTCCCGTTGATAGGACTTGCGGATAACATAATTTACCCCCAAGGGTCATTAATCTCTTGATGGTCTTAAGTGAGGGATGGAAGATCCTTAAAATTAACATCCTTTTCATAGTTGTGGATGCCCCAACTTCTTACGATGCCATCCTAGGTAGAACCACAATCAACCTCAACAAGATAATCCCATATACACTGCATCAATAGATGAAGTTCTCCACTCCTCATGGAATCAGATAAATCATGTGCGACCAACCCCCTTCAACGATATATTACGCCAATTGCCCAAGGAGCAAAAACCAATGAGAAACCCTTGCCATTGAGATTGAAGTTAATCTGAGATAAGAGAAAATCATCCATTACCAGTCAAACACCATATCGAGGTAGAGGTGTGCGACCATAAAAAGAAGGCGAGAATATTATTCTAACACTACTCCTTATGAAGTTCAAGCATCTCTTCGCTTGATAGAGCAGCAAAATGCTAGGCATTATCACAAACATCATCTTTTATGAGCTACAGATCGACCACACCAAAAAACTTTTCACCACAAATAGGAGGACTCTACACGAACATAAAAGGCTAAGGGTGAGAAAATAAGTATGAAAAATACTAAACAACGGTATAAGAGAAAGATTTGATTCCAAACATGGATGGCCAACCATGCCTTGGTGAAGAAATCCAACGTGAAAACATCCAGTTAACCCCGAAGATGATATCATTGCTGGAGGCCATCCTAGGACAGGCTCGTCGACAAGCTCTTGCTCCCCAAGGAAACACTCGCCCTGCTGCCACAGGGCCCTTGCCGACCGAAACCGCGAATCCTGGCACCACAGCACCCCATGAGGATCATGAGATAATATCGAGGCACCAGTCCCTACCCCCGGCATCCACCGAACCGCCTTCGGGTCCCTCGCCAAACGGGACTTGGCCAAAGAATTTCACCCTGGACCAGGTGGGCGACCTTATGAATAAAAGGCTCCAGGAAAGACGACTGACAATCGCAACTCCCTTCAAGGAGCGATCTGCTCATCCCTTCTCCGAGGACCTCGTCGCCATCAAAATCCCGAAAGACGTAGTCGCCCGGGCTATACCTGAATACAGTGGTGGAGGAGATCCCACCATACACGTCAACAAGCACGAGGCCTCTCTTCTGGGTAAGTCAAATGATCCCAATCACTTGGCTTTGTTATTTCCATCCACTCTTTCGGGTTCGGCTTCGTCCTGGTTCCTCGCCCTCCCTGCAGGATCTATAGGAACTTAGGCAGAGTTAAGAAGCAAGTTCCTGGAGATATACATGGGCGAGCGCCAGCTAATGAAATGCGTGGTCGCCCTGGATGCGGTCAAGCAGCAGCCTGGAGAGTCGCTGGACAATTTTTATGGACGCTTTCATCAAAACGTCACAGAGATAGATCGTCGAATTTCAGATGGGGAGATCATTCGAGCCTTCTATCGAGGATTGGATGTGGCCAACAAGGCCTCCAGAAAGCTGCGCAACAGCTATCATGTGAAGAAGATTGAGACGTTGGGGGAACTAGCGTCCAGGGCGAAAGGTTTCATAGATCTTGAGAGAGCGAACGCCGAGACTAACTTCCTGACGACCTCGCTAAGGGTGGTTCCCGAGCCCCGACGCGATGGTAAGAAGGAGGTAAAGAAGGAGAAGAAGGGAAGACACAGCAGACCCCGAGTCGAGCCTAACCCGGCGCCCAGAAATCCAGAGGTCCCTGAGTACTTTACGCCTTTAAACAGGCAAATCTCAGTGGTACTAGTCGAGATGGAGAGGAGATCTTTGGCGAGGCCATCGATGCCTCGTACGGGTGGCCAGCCCATAGTGAAAGATGTCGAGAGTTGCTGTAGATACCACAAGTGCAAGGGCCACAAGACTGACGATTGCCGCATTTTAAAGCGGGACATTGAGAAGCTGATTCAGGGGGAATGCTGAAGGAGTTTGTGGTAGGACGAGATAGAAGTCGAACGCCACCTAGGAGACATCGTTCGCTAGCTCCTGCTGAACAAACTGATCCATCTGCGAGCAAGAGAAGGGTAAATTTGATCGCGGGAGGATTTGGTGCAGGAGGCGAGGGGTCACACGCAAGGGAAGTCTACGCGACTCAGATTTCTACAACGGTCCAGCTGGGAAAACGACCTCGACCTGAGGACAACATTGTCATCTCATTCTTCGAAGATAATTTGGCACATGTCCCAACCCCCCATAATGATGCTCTAGTTATCACGGTTGATATAGACATCTGTGACGTTATGAGGATTCTGATCGACGGAGGGAGCTCGACTGATATTCTATTCCTGGACGCCTTCGAGAAAATGGGCAAATCCAAGCGTGACCTGAAGAGGGTCGACTTTCCACTGATCGGGTTTGCTGGGAGAACAACTTATCAACTGAGGGCAATAACCATGCCAGTGATTTTGGGCGAGGGATGGAAAAGCATCAAGGTACCGGTCACTTTCCTGGTGGTCGACTCACCTACATCTTACAACGCCATCCTGGGGAGGACCACAATCAACCCCAACAAGATTGTGGCCTCCACAGTCCATCAGAAGATGAAGTTACCCCCACCCAACGGGATTGGAGAAGTACTCGGCGACCAGCCTTCCTCGCGGCAATTCTATGTAAACTGTCTGCGCAGGAAGAACCAAAGGGAAGCCCTCGCCATCGAGACAGAGGCCGACCCTCGCGAGGATTTGGCTCGACCAGCGCCTATGGAGGAATTGGAAGAAGTCGAGGTCGATGGCCCAGATAAGAAGGTGCGCATTGGGACCACCTTGAATGAAGATCAAAAGCATGCCATGACTGCCCTCATCAGGGAATTCAAGGAGCTCTTCACCTGGCAGCCGAGCGACATGCCAGGTATCAGTACATACATTATCTCTCACGAGCTCAGGATAGACCCTTCTATCAAGCCGATCGCTCAGAAAAGAATATCGTTCGGGACAGACAAATGCCTGGCGATCAGACAGCAGTTTGGCAGGCTGATTGAAGCTGACTTCGTCAGAGAGGTGAGATTCCAGAGCTGGGTCGCCAACCCAGTTTTGGTCAAGAAATCAAACGGCAAGTGGAGGTTGTGCGTCGACTTCCGCGACCTGAACAGATCTTTCCCCAAGGATTCCTATCCCCTTCCCATGATTGATCAGTTGGTCGATGCTACCTCTGGTCACGAGATGTTGAGCTTCATGGACGCCTATTCAGGCTACAACCAGATACGCATGCACCCAGATGATGAGTCTCATACTGCTTTTTATGCAGACGGGGACATTCTTTGTTACAACGTGATGCCCTTCGGTCTAATCAACGCCGGGGCGACTTATCAGCGGATGGTGAACCATCTGTTCCAAGACATGCTGGGGAGAAACATGGAGGCTTATGTGGACGACATGCTCGTCAAAACCATTAAGAGCAATCCTCACACAGCAGACCTCCGTGAAACTTTCGAATGTATGAGGACACATAGCGTTCGCCTGAACCCTGCAAAGTGCGCCTTGGGGGTCAAGTCTGGTAAATTCCTGGGATTCATGGTCAGCGAACGAGGTATCGAGGCAAACCCGGAAAAGCTCAAGGCCATAGAAGAGATGAAGTCGCCAACTTGCCATAAAGAGGTTCAGTGCCTAAATGGTCGCCTAGCTGCTCTCAATCGCTTCCTCTCCAAGGCGAGCGACAGGTCCCTCCCGTTCTTCAAAACTCTGAGGGCCAACAGAAAGTTCGAGTGGACGCCAGACTGTGAGGAGGCGTTCCAATCCTTGAAACAGCACATCCAAACACTCCCAGCTCTGGCAAAGCCCATTCCAGGCGAGCAACTCTTCCTTTAACTAGGCATCAATGACGTGGCAGCCAATGCTATTTTGATAAGGGGAACAATGATGTTCAGAGTCCAGTGTATTTTATTAGCAAAATGTTTAATTCGGCAGAAATAAAATATATCCAGATTGAGAAGTATATCTATGCCTTAGTTATTGCTGCTCGAAAGCTGAGACCTTATTTTCACGCACACGACATCACGGTCCTCACCAATCAACCTCTCAAAAACTTCCTGATAAAACCAGATTCTTCAGGAAGAATGGTCAAGTGGGCGATTGAGCTCAGCGAGTTCAAGATCAAATTTGCACCAAAAACAACCATCAAAGGTCAAGCACTAGCTGATTTCATTGTGGAAAGTACAAGTAATGGTCAAACAGAAGCAGATAACAGGCCAAGTCAGTCAACATACAACAATCAAGTCTGGGAGCTTTATACAGATGGGTCTTCATCAAGAGAAGGCTCGGGGGCAGGTTTAATTCTCATTTCTCCTAAAGGCGAGCCTTTGAAGTATGTGATCGTCTTAACATTTCAGGCGACCAATAATGAAGCAGAGTACGAGGCTCTTATTACTAGACTCAGACTGGCAAAAGGAATGGGCATATCCGCGCTTAAGGTAAAAAGCGACTCAGAACTTATTGTCAATCAGGTCAATGACACTTATGAGGCAAGGGGGGAAAATATGAAAAAGTACATCAGCATCGCCAAGAAGCTCGTCGCAGAAATTCTGAATTTTGCGATTGAGTCTATTCCTCGCCAGGAGAACCAGATGGCAGACTCCTTAAGTAAGCTGGTATTTGGAGGAATGGCAATTCAAGATGTACAATTCCTGGAAAAGGCATTATGTTCAGTTCTTGAAAGCAGAGCAGAAGGCGAAGGCGAAGAGGGGATCCTCCCAGAAGACGAAGGCGAATCTACGAGGATAAGACGACTTTGAGCCAGTTACCTGATTATAGATGGAGAACTCTACAGGCGAGGCTACTCGACTCCTTACTTAAGGTGTGTTGCTCATCCAGAAACAGAAAGGGTTCTTCGAGAAGCTCATGAAAGGGTGGTAGCATGTCATGAAGGTGCTCGATCATTAACAACAAAGGTCTTCAGGCTGGGATACTATTGGCCAACTTTGGGAAAAGATGCGGCTGAATTAACGCAGAAGTGTGAGACTTGCCAGCAATTTGCACCACGATCAGGTCGACTGCCAACACTATTATCCCCAATGGCAGGTGCCTGGCCTTTTGCTCAATGGGGGATGGATATATTGGGTCCTTTTCCTATTAGCACTGGTCAACGCACTTACATCATAGTGGCGATCGACTACTTCACAAAGTGGATAGAGGCGAAAGCTTTGGCTTCTTCAACGGAATTTTAAGTCATCAAGTTCCTGAAGATCAACATATTTTCTAGGTTTGGCATTCCTAAAATACTCATCTGTGATAATGGCCCGCAATTCATAGGAAAGGAGCTCAAATGGCTCTGTGAATAATACCATGTCGACCATCGTTTCAGCTCAGTGCATCATCCTCAAACGAATGGGCAAGCTGAAGCAGCCAACAATGTTGTTTTAGCAGGACTCAAGAAAAGGGTTCGAGCATTCAAAGGAAATTGGGCGGAAGAACTGGAAAACTTATTATGGGCTATCAGAACAACGCCTAAGGCAGACACTGGAGAAACACCCTTCAGTTTAGTGTATGGATCAGAAGCAGTGGCGCCCGCCGAAATAGCAGTGCCTACCCATAGAATCCTACACTTTAACACTGAGGCAAACGACGTCGAACGCAGGACTGACCTTGACCTGGCAAAGGAAAAGAGGTGGCAATCAGAAAAGACACAAGTAAAGATGCGTCTGGCGACCGCTCGATACTTCAACAGAAAAGTCAGCGCTCGCCAATTTTTTGTGGGGGAGATGGTTATGAGAAGGAACGAATTTACAAGACTGGATAGTCAGAATAAGCTTTCAGCTAAGTGGGAAGGACCATACAAGGTAGTAGAGATCGCTGTCCCAGGATCCTACTATTTGGAAACCACTAAAGGAGAAAGGTTACCTCGTCCATTCAATTCTGAACATTTAAAGAGATTTCATACATAGCTTGTAAATCAAAATGTTATGTAAATAAAAGCAAGTCATTCCTTCATAAAGCGTGACTACTCGAATCAAATCGAAGAAAAAGCCCTAACAACAAAGTTAGGCCAAAAGCCCTGCCGCCAAAGTCAGGCCAAAAGCCCTGTCGCCAAAGTCAGGCCAAAAGACCTAACAACAAGAGTTAGGCAAAACCAAAAGCTCTGACGCCAAAGTCAGGCCAAAAAGCCTTGACGCCAAAGTCAGGCCAAAAGACCTAACAACAAGAGTTAGGCAAAACAAAAGCTCTGGCGCCAAAGTCAGGCCTAAAAGACCTAGCAAAAAGGTTAGGCAAAACCAAAAGCCCTGACGCCAAAGTCAGGCCAAAAAGACCTAGCAAAAAAGTTAGGCAAAACCAAAAGCCCTAACACCAAAGTCAGGCCAAAAGGCCTGACGCCAAAGTCATGCCAAAAAGACCTAGCAAAAAATTCAGGCAAAACAAAAGCCCTGACGCCAAGGTCAGGCCAAAAGACCTAGCAATAGGGTTAGGCAAAACAAAAAGACCTGATACCAAAATCAGGCAGGAACCCTGACGACGAAGATAATCAATCCATCAAGGAAACTATCTTCTTATAAGTTGGACAAATTTTAGAGAAGTTATCTTCTAAGGGTAATGACTCCTTCATGAAGCGAACTATGGAAGATGGATAAGGAGTCTTAAGCGATCACTATGGAAAGTGAAGCTTCAAGTAACAAATTCCTTTTGTAGAGGTGAGCACTCCAAAGGTTTAAACTTCATTAAGGTTATTTATCTTCAAGCCTAAAAGTCTATACTTTTAAGTCTTAAGGTATTTTCCTTAAGGATTTTATACTGGGCGAGATAAATGAATGATTCTATGAAGTCTTATCATTTTTTTCCTAAAGAAAGGTCCAAAGCATATGATTAAGGGTCGCAAAGACCCTAAGAGTCAAGACAATCATAAAGTGAAGAAAAAGTCGAAGGTCATTATGACTAAGACCTCAGAGGAATCGCCAATGCATTCAAAGTCGATTAAACATAAAGGCTTGCGAATATAGAAGGCATTCAATATTATAAAGAAAAATAATAACCGAGTGTGAATTAAAAAAATAATTACAAGGAATGATAAAAATTATCATCTAAAACAGAAGCAAAAAGCAGCATATGATCGTCGAAGAGGTGGAGGCTTCAGGCCTTGGGGTCTTCAGGATCAGGAGTACTTGGCTCGCCTTCGGGGGCAACCTCCTTAACAGGAGCAGCTGGTCGACCTCTTCAGCAACAGCAGCAGGGGTTTGCTGAGGAAGGGAACTCCGGAGGAAGGGCTTAAGGGACTAGACTTCCCGAACAGGGAAGTTGGGATCAACCGCCTAGACATCCTCGACCAGGACTTGGAGGAAATCGGCAATCTCCGACTTCATCACCTCCATAGCACAGTCAACGAACTCTTCAGAGGCCTTGAAGTCGTTGACCACACTTTGGGAGGGGGGGGGGGAAGGAACAGACTTCAGCCGTGTAGTCAGCTGTTCCTTCTCCTCCTCTAGGGCGATCCCCCTGGTTTCAGCGGCATCCCTCTGGGACTCAGCGGCGACCCGTTGAGACTCTGCCTCTGCCCTTTGGGCTCGGGCCTACTTAAGCTCAGCCTCTAGGCGAGTCCTGACAACGTCCCCTTCATCTAATCACCGATGAAGGGCTTCAGACTCTTGAAGGGCGACTGCTGCATCGGCTTCCCTCCTCTTCACATCAACAAGGAGCCTTTCCTCCTTTCTGAAGTACTCTTCCCGGGCACCCTCCACCAAGGAAACTGCTGCATCAGCAGTCGACTTGATGGCCTCCATCTGCCCTGGGGAGAACCCCATGCTCCGGTACTACTCCAACTCAACAAGCAGGTCAGTCTGCTTGTTGGCGAGCTCTCCGACGATTCGACCAACAACCACCTCTTCTCGAACGAGCTGGCAACAAAGGGTAAAAAGTTGTTAGGCTATGAAAAAGAGTAAGCAATGTGAAAGCATAGCGAAAAGTTGAAGCCTTACCAGAGCAAGTCGTTCGAAATGGGTCCTCATGAACCCCTCGACATGGTGCAGCTCCGAGGGAACCGCGGAACGATCCCTGTGAGAATTATCCCCTCAAGGAGGAGGATTCAGCGACGCCTGGTCCGCGGACAGCCCCGCCTTTCCCTGGTCATCAAAGAGACCTATGAGTTTTCGACCCCGATTACCTACAACCAATAAACAGAAAAAGATTAGAAGAATTACCCAATCATCAAAAAGTGGCGTGGCCTGATGAATGCCCGCCATCTCGAGCATATTTTCAGTGGTCTCCTCCACCGGATGGATGGGGTGAAAACTGGATGATCGATGTAAACGGAACAGGTCATCGGTGGCATTCCGGTCGCTCCCGGATAGCTCGTCGAATACAGGAGGGAAATCCCTATCTGGTGTAGACAACTTCCAAGACACGGCCCCCTTTTAGAAGAAGTAAAACTTCTTATAGTTAGAGTTGGTGGCCCGGAAATCGTCGACCAACCGGACATGAATGTTCCAACTCCATGACTGGCCTCTCCACTCCGCAAAATTTGGCCACCGGGACTGGAAGTAGTAGAGGTGGTTCGTCCCAGCAGCCAATCGGAAAAAGCACCGGAACAAGGACAGTGAATACATTCATTCCTGACGTATACACAGGAACTTGAATCCAGCCCATATCCTAATGGCGTTGGGTACGAGCTGAGTGGAATGTATCATGTAGAACCGGCACAACGCCTGCAAATCCTCACAGAGAGGAAAACGCAACCCAGCATCGATCTGGGCCGCATAAATGTAAACCTCTCCATTATGAGGATAATGCAGGCCCAGGCCTGGGTATCTAGGAGCATCCACTGCACCAAAACCACCAAGCGCCACCACCGTCTTAAAACAATTCGGCTTCAGTTCGTTGGGCTTGACATCTACTCGAACAGTTCAGATATGGCAAGAACAAGTACAAAAATAAGGAAAACAGGGGATACTATGAGAACAGAGCAATAAAACAGAGTATTTACCTTTTGGAGAAAAGATGTGCGTCTGGATTTCAGGCCCATCCACCACCACAGGCGTGGTTGCGGACTTTCCAAGGTCAGTCTGCCTCTCAGTCAAGGCTGGTAGAGAGCCGTCCCTAATGGTCAGGGGGCATTGGTGTTCTTCGGATCCTTAGGGGTCGAAGAAGAGGCCTTGTTTGCCGTTTGCTTGATCTTTTCGGATTGACTGCGGGTGGCCATGGATTTTGCTAGGATGCGAATTGGGAGGATTGACAAGAAGAAAGGAGAAGTTTGTAGAGAAGGATATCAGGAAACAGAGAAGGCTCTAGAGTCTGAAGGAATGGAAACGTAAAAGACAAAATGAGAGAACTGCTGTCCCTTATATAGACAAAATAAGAAATAACCGCCACAGACAGAATCGAAACGACACAGAAGAATAATTGCACCTTTTAAAAAAAAAATAGAAACAATGTCAGAATTCTAAGAGACACCTCAGGGAGACAAACGGTCGGCCAGTGTAGAAAGCTGTCAGCCTACCCTTGGGTTACAGAATATTAAATGACGTCCGTGCTTCAAATGACTGTTCGACTTCTGGATAACTGTGCAGTTATTAAATGCTAAAATCCATCAAACAGACAAAATGATCGCCAACGCACTAATAGGCTTTATTAGGAAATCCCTTTTATAGGTAATGATCGCCTAGCAGAGAAAGCTAGACCTTCGCAAGCCTAGACTGCCTCGAGTGATCGTCAAGAAGGAATAAAAAGGAGAATATTCCTTCAGCTTGGAACAATGGGATGACTGATCGCCAAACAAGCATGAAGTGTCCCTAAGGTCATGAACCACAAAAAGAGACAAGAAAAACCAAATCTAAAGTGCCACTATCTCAAACCCTACCAAGAAATCAAGCTCGACTGAAGGAACTTCAATCATGCTTCGGGGGCAAATGTTGGGTATTGATAGTGACGACCCAATAAGGAAAAGGTCTCGAAGGCCCAATAACCCTGGAGGGGGTAAACCCAAGATATTCGATCTGATCAGCCTAAGTCAAAGTCAACCTGGCCCACCATAGAGTGGTCCAGGATCGAGCCCAGGACGATATGGACGTCAAAGGCTCCCTAGATGATCGCCATTCTTTACCAACTCACGACCTCCTACTGCTCGCCATGGGAGTGCTCGCCCCGAAGAGAGCCTTGTCTCTCTCCTCTGCTCCCACCAACCGTTAATAAGAAAGTGGTAACGATATCCCGCGTATCTCGGACACATATTCACTAAGGATTAGATATGGTAACTGCAATATCTCGCCGTAACTGCAATATCTATTATCCAAATCTTCAACAGCACAATATTCACTAAGATATACGGTTACCTTATACGGTTTGGTCTCTCCTACTCTATAAATACCTTTGCTTTACATACATTCATTACGTTTTGAGCTATATACACACATATACTCATTTAAGCATCGGAGAGGGACCCAAAGACACCCCCTCTGTTGCGATCCCCTACTTGCAGGTTCACCGGAGCTAAGGCGAAAGCATTGTTCAACCGTCATCTGACATTCAATTCACTGCCAGATCAGCAATCAGGAGTTCACGATCCAACACTAGGAAGAAAAAACAAAAAAAAACTTAGTAACGATTCAACAACTACTATGACAGAATGCCATAACAGGTAAAACCTTTATAAAAAAAGAAGAAGTGAAAGTGATATTTATAAGGAGAGGAAAGAAGGAAGTTATCGATGTTAAGTTAGTCTGGACTATTAAATATTATAGTTCTCTTCATCACTTATATTTAAACCTTCATTATCATCCTTAGATAGAGGTTACTGTTCTCAACATCATTTAGATCGTTAAAACAAATCGTACTGTCAAGATGAAGATGAGACACGACTGATATTGAAATGACTTCATCAATGTTGATAATTTTGAAGTCACTGGGGATTAAAACATCATAACCAACTAAAGATGGGGTGATGGTTTCGCGTTTTGTTCTTTTAACTAAAGGTAAATTCATGAATAATAGTCTCTCCCTTCTAGACACACAATCATTGTGAGGGTAGATTGTTCTAGGTGTAGAGAAAATATGCTAACATAATATAACCCTTACTTTATTGAGTTGTGCTATTTTTGAGATTTTGTTTCCACATCTATTTTCTAGTAAACAAAACATGTCAATAATTACTCAAAACAAGCATATCCTAGTAAATAAAAAAAATTGTAATATAACAGAATTTGACAATGCTAATTTTCTAGTGTATGTTAGACTTTTATATTATTTGTATTGTGTGACCTGACAATTTAATAGTACAAAGTAATAATGATTTAATTTTAAACACTAACTATGTTTACAAAGTTGAAATATATTTGAACTTTCAAATTGTGATAACGGCCGGTTTTGTTTTCTAATTATATTAAATAAAATTATATATTTATTTAAATATGCATCATTCAATTAGTTTTCACCAATAGGGGGGGCACATGAATAAATTTTTAATAATAAAATGAAGCTAGAGAATATGAGAGTGAGTGACTATTCAGTATCGTCCCCAACTTATATCGCGCAACTATGGACCTTAGCTTCTTCTATAAATAATTCCTTTATAAATATAAAATACGAGAGTTGAGTTCTTTGGTAGTAATAAAATGAAAAACAATTTGGCCAAAAAAAATGAGACTCTCTTCACTTTCTTTTGTATAATAAAAAACTAGTTGTTTGGTGTATAGGATGAATACGATTTTATCCCTCTATTTGGGTTAAAATACGGCATTTCTTTTCATGTTTAGTTATCAATCAAATTTACACATTTTGTCGATCTTTCATCAAAAATTAACATAATATATTTAGAAATTATAAAAATAATAAAATTCTTGTAACAATATCACAATTTAATCATTCAAAACTTTTTTTATCTATTGCAATTAGCTCATGATTCGATCGAAACTCGATTGAGACTCGTGCTAACTAAATGCGTTCATCTTGACGAAAAGATACGGTAGAGTTTAGACAACGGTTACATCAAAAGTCGTTGTTGATACCCTCTACAGAAAATTATTTTGAATTTCATCACGATGGTCTAAGAATACGGCATCTTGGGCATGAATTAGAGACTACTTTAGGTTAAAATTTAAACCCTATCTTTCTCCATGGAGGATCAAATTTAGTCCAAATATTAGATAGCATAATTGTATTTTATCTTTAACCAAATATTAAAGAATGAAATTTTACGATATAAATTTTAAGTTGAAAACTGAAAAACTTACTAAATACTAGGAGACAGTGATATATTTTAATGATATATTTTATGCTATTATATATTTTAAAAAAATATAAAAAAACTATCCAAGCAGAAGCCGACAAATTCAATAGACCGTGAATTGAGTCTAATGTTGCAGAAATAATGTGAGGTTTCCGTTTTGGCCGATATAAGGTGACGTTTGAGGTGACGATTTTATGTATGGAAAAGTATGGAAAAGTAGGGTGAAACAAAAACGGTAGTTTCTTGTCCCTTTCAGATGGGATACCGTGACGGATAAGGTCACAAGGTTGTACTGTGATGTTTTGATACTTCGAGGTCTATATATATTACATAAATGTGACTATATTAATATATATGATAGAACAATTACGTGTCAGGTGACGTGTGAATTGGAAACATTAGTTTTTTTGGTAGTTAAGATTTAAGATTTATCAAAATTATATTAGCTTAATTATCATTATTTATAATTAATTTAGAGGTTGATTTTTTTCATCAAACAATAAAATCTTCAGGACATTCGCACGAGGATGTAACTGGATTTAAAAGTTCTCTTCTACAATTATTGTTTCATTTGTCAATGTGTCTGCTACAGATAATCTACCTCTAATAAACTATAATTTTGCCACAAGGTTGTTTGTGATGGCAATACGCCTTTAAAAGCCGTTTACCTTACTACCCTATTCGTTTCTCAGTACTCCACTGCCTCCTGTCGGTCCTAAGTTGCCCAAAGCCAAGCCATTAGTGTTAAGTTTGATCCATCCTTAAGTTGGAGTCATCCAATCCACAATAATGTTCCAACTTACTTTTTTTAGTTTACTCCTCTTGGATGCCTCTTAGATGTTCTTTGCTTACACAAGAGTTAGACTAGGAACATCAATAAAAACAGGTGGATTATTACAAGTATGGGCATTTTTATTATTTCAAAGGAACCAAATACAAGATGAGAAGATAAACTGTCATTCTGTCCTCTTCACGTGTGCATAGGAGTTCTTGCAATTTGATTCCAGCCAATCAGAAAGGTTAGTCATATAAATATCTTTCAAATCATCTGGGACCCTCAATAATATCCCAAAATTTCTTGGCAACCAAGTAATCACAGAGGATATGAATGGTGTTTTTCTCTTGATTACTACAAACCTGACAAAAAGGGTTAATATTTATGCCTCTTTTGATGCTCGTCGTGGATATTCTATTGTGATTGCAAAGCCAAATGAAGTATTTGATGCGAGGAATCGAATCACATTCTCAAATCCAACTCCAATTTCTTGCCTTAAGATTTATGTTTCTAATTATATATTGTTTGATGAAATGGTGGACCGAGGACACCGACGGGATCCCTTTAGGATCTTCCATCCAGATTTTCTTATCATGTATCTCCAAAGATGTACTTCTAAGAATAACCCAAATTTTTTCTTTAAGTTCACCAATAAATTGAACGAGATAAGGCCGAAATTCCACTTCCCTATCTCAAGGGTCATGTCTTTAACTGTAATTTGATCCTCATGACGGGAGAATGGATCACTAATAACCGATCGAGGGGTCTCAAACCTAACCAAATATCATACCAAAATTTAACATCTACCCCTCCCCAATCATCTAGCCCATACCCTATTCCATGGTTTTCTTCCCATGCGTCAATGTTTTCCAATTAGGAAGTCCCATTCTGGTAGGTTTCCTATTAGGATTCAAATATTTGAATTTGAAATCTTCGCCAAGGATCCGAATTATTGTTGCATCTCCATGTAAATTTTTAAGCAGAACAAGGTTCATTTCCCTCGTGAGAGGAATATTGAAACACCCAACCTGGTTGAGCATGGTACGTAGTTCCAATTCAGCGTATGCAACTTCCCTTTATCATCATTCGAGACCCAAAGGAAATCCCTATCCAAATCATTACAACTAGCATCTGGGAGGTAGGTGCATTGCATGATATAAGAAGCCAAAATATGATGTTTTGTCCAAAATAAAGTTAAAACGATGTTTTGTCTTTGCTCAACAAATTCTTGGAGAAGTCCAAATACGAATCCAGTTTCTCAAGTGTTTTTTTTAACCCAAGAAATTAGACAAATTAAAGGCGTCCTGTTCAGACAAGTTTTAGAAAATGTGACTTGGAATTTTTAAAGATTAACTTTTTGGCCTGAGATGGAGAAAAATGTATCCAAGGTTCATTTCACGATCTCACAATTTTGAACAGAGGTTGCCCTTAAAAGTATGAGATCGTCAGCAAATACAAGATGTAATAGAACAACCGAGTCCCATCCCAAATGTAAAGGAATTCACCTACCCATAGTAATTTCTTCCTCAATGAGAGAGAGGGTCTTACTGCCTAAGTTCGCATGAGGGAAAGAAAGAATCCAATTTACCCCCATTCAGCAAGATCTTGACGGTAGTACACTACAAGAAGCTGTCGCAACGGGGACGGTTCTTTCATGTTGACGCTAATTGTTGTAGTTAAAAATATGGTTATTGTGTCAGCAGTTTTTGTTGTCGTTATTATTACTTATTGACCACAATAAGTTTTCCACCATTATAAGATACATTTAGTGTTAATTTTTGTCGTCACTTTATTTTTTACATGGATTAATGTGTAATGTCAACCAATACTTGATGTTAAATGACTATATCAGTAACAAATTACTTTTCCGTTGTAAACGTACATATTCAAATGCGAAAAGTTTTGTCATAAATATAGTGATAACAACAACGGTTGTTTGCCGTAACTACTCAATTTTGTCTTGGTTAAAACATACGTAGCAGAGAAAATGTAAGAATAGGTTTGTGTGTCAATATATTGTCGACATTAGTATAGTCATTCAATAGCAGATTCAATTGTTTTGGTAAAATAGTATATTTAGTGGCGACTATTGTTGATGTCAATAATTCACAAACAACTATGGTATATTGTCGTCACTAAAATTTAAGAACCCCAACTAAACCAATAGAACCTCCACTAAACCGGATTGAACCATTATTTAAAAATAAAATAGACCTATTTATAAAAAAACTTAACCTAACTCTCATTCACCCTTTCTCTTCTCTAAACTAACTCTCCTCCTCCTTCACGCCTTTGCACCTCTTAACCCCCTACCACCTCGCTCTCCATCTCACACTCCTTGGGAAGAACCCATCTTCTCTGTTCCACGCCTCTCTCCAGCGTTTCTTTGTGCAATGTGAGTTAGGCACCGACGGCAAAGACAAGTACCGATGGTCGATTTCTTCTCACTTCTTCGATTCGGTCCCCTGAGTAACATTCTTCGATTCGATCCTCTCTCTGGCGTACGTTTTTCGTGATTTTGGCCTAATTTTGCACGGTTTAGGGCAATTCATTCAGAAAGTTGTGCAAATCTTCATTCAGAAAGGTTTAGGGCAGTTCCTTCGAAGACGTCGTCGCCCCTCGACAACTCCTCCTCTACGATAGTGAGCTTTTAAGGGTAAATTAGTTTCTAAGGCAGACTTTTATTGCTTGTTAGGGGGTGGAATTCATTGTGATTCCATTTTTGCAACTCCAAAGCCTAATGGCTATTAAAGTCTCTGTTGGTTTTAGGATAATGGGTCGCCCATAAGTGGGAGTCCATTTACATAAACCCAGTTGTGTATCTGGCCTTAAAACCTATCCCTTTATATATCAGTATATATAGGGGTGCTCAGGGTTTTGAAAACCTGATGAAGATGACAGTGATGCCCTGCCGCCCTACAGTTTAGACAGAGGTCAGTAGCTGTGGTATTATAGGTCACTGCCCGTCAAACCGTGGCGTGTCCTCCCGTCCGGCAGACCGTGATCCCAACCTCAGGCAGATACGCTTCCGCTTCCGCTAAGGCAAGGGAGGTAACTTAATTATGTGTTATGTTGTACCTTAATCGATTGCATGTTTTGTACATCAATTTTCAACATTGGTATCAGAAACATAGTAGGTTGGTTTCCGTATTGTCGAACCACGTTAATACTACAAGACAAACCTGACGCCGAGAAACCAAAGCCGACATCATGGTGGTCGCGGCCTTGGCATGGAAGCCGTAGCCTCGGTGGTCGCGGCCCTGGCGTGGTGGCCGCAGCCTCGGTGGTCGCGGCCCTGGCGTGGTGGCCGTAGCCTCGGTGGCGGCGGCCCTGACATGGTGGCCGCAGCCTCGGTGGCGGCGGCCCTGGCGTGGTGGCCGCAGCCTCGGTGGCCGCGGCCCTTGGCGTGGTGGCCGCGACCTCTGTGGTGAGGTGGCCGCGACCTCTGTGGTCGCGGCCATCCCTCGGAAGTGGTCGAGGCCTCTAGGCCATGGAGCCGCGACCTATGTGGCCGCGACTCTGGCCGCGGCTCGTTGGTGGGTCGGCCGAACGTGGTCGACCTTGAGCAAAGAGGGGCTGGCAACTGTGGCCAGCCCAAGGCCATGGAGCCGCAGCCTATATGGCCGCGGCTCTGGCCTCCTGCCTTAAGCGATCGGGGGTCGGCCGAACGTGGCCGACCCTGAGCAAAGGGGGGCTGGCCACCGTGGCCAGCCCCATGGCAGCTGATCAGCCTCTGTGGCCGTTCAGCTTCCACAGCAGCCACTGTTCTTCTTCTCAGTGGATAAGAAGAACAGTACCAGTCTGGTTCTCTGTGAACCGGATCGGTCTGGTTCAATGGGACTGGTTCTATGTGAACCATTCTGATTCGGTCCGGTCGGTTTGATCCGACCGGTTCGTTCTAGTCCAATTGATCTGAATCGATCGGTTTGGTTCGGTTAAGTCCGACCGGCCTGGCTCGGGTCAAACCGACTGATTGGGCCGGTTCAGATGGTTTCGTGCTGTTTGGACCGGTTTGAGCTAATTCGGAGGCCCTAGGCCGCCTGAATTGATTCGAAACAAATTTGGTGCCGATCCTGATCCTCTGTGGGTCCTAGTGGATTATTCCAGTCCGGTAAATGTGCTTGGACCCTTTCATAAATAATTTTTGGGCTAATTTAGTTAATTGTTTGACCAATTTAAATTGCTGGGAGAGTCTTATATTGCTTTATATTGCATGGATGGATAGGTAGAACGTTGTGTGAGTTCCTTGAGTTCCCTGGTTTACTTTGTGTTTTATGCAGGGTAGATAGTTTTGCCTTACTTTATCTGATTGGCCCTTGACTCCATGACTGGTAGAATTGACTAGGTTGTGATTGTTGATATCCCAACATAGTGTGTGAAATTGGTCTAACATGTTAATTACTTATATTTGTTGAGACTTTAGTCCCTGAATTTTTATTTGTTGAGACTTTGGTCTCCAAATTTTTATTCATGGTGATTTTGATTGCAAAACTTTTGGTTAGGGTGACTTTAGTCCTCAAAGTTTTGAAAATTACAAATTAGCCCCAAATTAATTTATTTTTGAAAGGTATCAATATATACGTGTGTGTATTGACATATATGGTTTGTTTCTTTGCTTGCATGTATTAGATTACCTAGATAAGTAGATCTAGTTTTCGCTTAGTATAGATAGCAAGCCTTTAGGATTGTCCTTAGTATCCTTTCGGAAGTTTGGATGAGTACGAACTACACCTAGGAAAATGTTCCTGAGTGTGAACCGGTCGGTTAGTCTGCGAGGTTCTCAAATTTTCTTTGAATAATTCTAGGACAATTGTTTTGTGTAAGAGTCGAACACTTTGGTTTAGTGCGATATGTTCAACTCCGGTCCTGTGAGGACTGTTAGTATAGACTGTGTTTCGATTGATAGTAGTGACTTTAGGACATGCTTAAAGACGGGGAGTGCTTCTCCGCATAGCTAGAGTTGTCCTCCGGGTTTAAGTATGTTCTCAAGTTTGTCCTATCGGTCTGAGACTTGTCTTTTACATGCAATAGAACATTGTTCCTTGTGTCTCCATGATCCTATTAGAATTTCCTTTAGTTAGAGAAATTAGTCTGCCATGTAGAACATCATCGCTTAGTTGGACAAAGGTCTTAGACTTAATGGTGAGGACTATAAAATTCGAAAAAGCATATAAAAATGGTCCTAAGTAGAAATCCATCAACCCCATCAAGAAGATTATGAAAAGACCCGATTCTGGAATAACGAATCAGCAGAAAACTTTCCATTTGAGTGGGAGGTTAATGATGCTGAGACATGCGCCATGATGTTGAGTACAGTGGATGAGTTTGAGCTTAACACACGGCTAATGGGTGGTGGGATACTTTGCAGGCTAGAAATGGTTCTATACGACTGCTTAGTTGTGCTCACTCAACATTAAGTTTGATTCATACATGATGAATCCTCAGCACTCTGCGAGATAGCATCTGAGGCATATGGCCAACATGATTGTGAAACTCAAGGAGAACGGTCAGTTAGTGACCGATGAGCAGCAAATCCAGGTCGTAATCCGCTCTTTACCTAACTCCTAGAAACAGATGAAAATCTAAATAACTCATTCTAAGGCCCTCAATACCTTTGAACACGTTCGAAGACACATTGAGTTGAAGAGGACAGACCCAAGGTCGCTGGACCTAAGGTTGAGATGCGTGTGGCGCCATCCTCTAGACCTAAGAAGAGTCGCTGAAGGCGAAGAAGTAATGCACAGTGCGATGACGCAAATGCATTGAAGGCAAATTAGACAAATACTGAGGTGAACACAAGGACCCCTCCGAAAACAACACCGCGAAAATGTTTGCGTAAGGATGAGAAGCCTAAGTACATGAAATGCTCCAACTGTGGCCAATGGGTACACTTTGTGAAGGCATGTCCTAAATCGATCTGACCTATATGTCTTGTTGGCTACTGAGTGAACTTTGTGTTTATAGTACAGATATGTTGACTGAGTCATGTCCTTTGTGGATTTTGGATTCAGGATCGACAAATCACATAGCCAAGGATCGTGACGTTTCCGTAGAGTACCATAGAGTCCCGCGTGAAATTAGGTGGATTTACATCCGCAGATTCGCAGATATGTTATTTCAGTCTTAGGATTAATGAAACTCGGTTTTATATTATCTTTTCATGAATATTCCGTCCAATTGTTTTTAGGTTCAACTTCGTTTGGCTTTAGTATTATTTCTGGTGGATTTATTGTTTCGGATTTGGATTCAGGCAACAATAATATTTTCATGTTTTTTCTTCTACTCGCGGATATGTTTGCGATGTGAATGAAAGACAAACTAGACTTGACTACAGAGGTCAACATAGAATGCAGCGGCTAGCCCATTGGGGTTTGCTGTCCTACATTATACAAGGGGAGTCGTCTACTTATGTAAGTTGTCTAGCAGAAAATTCCACCGGAATGCCTTTTGGTTAGGCACCTAGAGCCGAATTTCCCTTGCAATTCATCCATTCTGATGTCTGTGACCCTCTTAGTGCTAGGGTTCGACACGGAGCGCATAATTTTATTACATTTACAGATGATTACACCTGTTAGACAGGAGAGTAAAGGCCCTCCACCCTGATTGTGGAAGAAGAGTACCTTTCAGTGGAATTTAACGGTTTATGTAATGAAAAGGGAATCATTCATCAGTTGATGATCTCGTTCACCCCTCAGCAAAATATTTTTGCAGAGAGGCGCAACAAAACGCTCCTTAAAATGGTTCGGTTGATATGGCGCATACTCAATTGCTGATTTCCTTAAGGGAAACGCTTTGGAGACTGATGTCTACATCCTGAACCATGTGCCGACGAGACGGTTACTCCATTTCATATGAGTTTTGGTCTGGAATAAGTTCTGGACCTTCACCATATGCGTCCATAGGGGTGTGCCGCTTACACCCATGATTTCTCAAATAAGTTTGGGAAAGATTGGACCTAGAGGAAAGAAGAGTATTTTTGGTTACTCTGATACCTACAAGGGTTATGTGTTTATAGCTGAGCAGGACAGTGGGACTGACTGTTACCGATATCGAATCACGAGACGTAACGTTTGTAGAGAACGAATTTCCTAAGAAAGGGGAGATTGATTTGGATCGATCTCTATATGAGATTCAAGATGAAGTTGAGCAGACACCTGTTAATTCGAGTGGGAGAGTTGAAACCGCAGATGATGAATCAGTTCGTCGTGTTCTGGATTCATCGCCTGCTAAAGCGAATGAAACAGATGAAAGTAATGGAAGATGAGATGAACACTTTGGACTAGATGGAATCTATAAGGAAGAATGGTGTTTGGACACTGGTCGACCTTTGAGAGTACATAGAGCAATAGAGCTAAATGGGTTCTTAAGATTATGGCTATTGGAGTGAGTCTAGACTTGGAACTGCACTAGATAGACGTTAAGACCGTCTTCCTCAATGGTGAGTTAGAAGAAAAGATCTATATGGAGAGGTCTGAATGCTTTGTGTAGAAAGACCATGAGTACTTAGTGTGCAAACTTCACAAATTGATCTATGGCCTGAAACAGTTTGCTATGCAGTGATACCGCAGAGTTCATGATTTGTTCGTGGAAAATGGATTTCTCTTGATGGATGAAAATCATTGCCTGTACACCAAAAGGGTCTGGACCGAACTTTGTGTTTATGATTCTATATGTAGATGACATACTCATAGCTGTAAATAGCTTGGAGTTCCTCACATAGATAAAGGTCTGATTGTCTTCTCTGTTTGGGATGAAGGACATGTGTGAGGCGGTGCACATCTTTAGGATTTAGATCTCGAGAGATCGCCGTAGGAGGCAGTTGTGGCTTTTACAGGAAAGCTACATAAACAAAGTGTTGAAAATGTTCAACATGAGTAACTGTGAACCAATTGAAACTCCAGTTTACGTTGATCAACCTCTCAAAATGGATATATGGACCAGATAAATAAATTTTGTAGCTAAGTGCAGTCGGAAGCCTGATGTGCGCAATAGTGTGTACTCGGCCTGATATTTGTCATGCAGTCGGCATGGTATATAGGTACCAAGCTGAACCCGAATTGAAGAAATGGTAGGCAGTAAATAAGATCATGTGATATCTTAAGGGCATCGTCATGCTTTGTGCTAGAGACTTGCTAGAGATTCGAGAATCTCTGGTTGACTGGGTATAACGATGCGGACTATGGTGGTGACTTTGATGAGAGAAAATCCACCGCGCATTGTGTTAATCGCCATTAAAGCCAAATTTGTGGGTCTTGTGTGGACCACTCAGTTGGTTGTATGTCTGAAGAGACTTCCGGATTGATTGCTGAGTCATTGGAGTCGCAATCTCTGTGATATAGAAACTCAAGTATCATAACAAGTTATAGCAAGTAGATATCAAGCAAAACGATGTTAGAGACGTGGTTAGACACAAAGTGATGAGTTTGAAGTACTTGTCTACGGATGAGATGGTTGTGGACCGTCTCTTCGACCTTGAAGAGGTAGTCTTTAGTGAGGCATATGTAGTCTCTAGAACTGTGTAGACTTAGTTGATGTACTTCATTGGTTTTATTTCCCATTCAATGTTCTTTGACTTGAATTATATTTGAGTATGCATGTTTTCACAGTTTGAGTGTTTTGTGATTTCTTACTGTGATTGTTTATTGACATATGTCAAAGTGGATTAGATCGCCCTCTCACACGGGTGATAGCTTCTATGGCTTTGTGGCTAGGTGGGGCTGGTGATACTTTTTAGTTCTGGAAGTCTGTTGGGATGACCGGAAAGGACTTTGTGTCCGGAACTATCTGATTTCGCACTACGACGGATTATGGTCTGTCAATCCACTCAAGGGTTGGATGGAAGTGTTTGTGACTTTTGGTTCGGGTACTTTGTGTGCCTGATGGACATCTGTACAGCATATGGACATATGCTCCATGGGAGAGGAGATATACTGTAGCGCGCGTTCCATACCGCGGCGCACCCAAATATGACCATGGGTATGACCCGAGATGTGATCTTAACTCGGAGTCGTGTGAGACCCAGAGCTCTTTGTGTAAGAGCCGCGTACGTATCCTCAGTACTCTGAACAGAGACTTGAGGTTCAGTTCAGTGTTTGCTATCTTAGTCCGTGCTCGATGGGCCTTCGACGTATTCCACCCGGGTCCCGGTTCTAGAAAAGCGAGTTGAATTGTGTTGATGGTTTTGTGGGAAGAGGATGGTCATTATGGGATCTTCTCGATATTGTGTCCACTAGGTGGCCACCAACCGCGGCATCGGCTACGGTTGTGGGCGCAATACATATATAGGTCTGAAAGATCCTTGTGCGGTCAGACCTGGAGAAAGATTACATGATCAAGGGTGCAGGGCACATTTCCACTGCTGGTGTGGGATCCGCGGGTCGCTACGTATTCTTAACCGGTGCGTAGCACTTTGCTCGTTGTGTCTGTCAGTCGCACGGCTGCCTCCTCGTATGTGACTTTACTGTATAATGAGAATCGTTCTCTTGGTGTTGGCTTGATGAATGAACGCCCCCCACTTTGTGCGAGTGGTAGATGTTGGTTTTAGGATAATGGGTCGCTCATAAGTGGGAGCCCATTTACATAAGCCCAGTTGTGTATCTGGCCTTAAAACCTATCCCTCTATATATCATTATATATATGGGTGCTCAGGGTTTGGAAAACCTGATGAAGATGACGGTGATACCCTGTCGCCCTACAGTTTAGACAGAGGTCAGTAGTTGTGGTATTATAGGTCACTGCCCGTCAAGTCGTGATCCGAACCTCAGGCAGATCCGCTTCCGCTAAGGCAATCGTTCAGGGAGGTAACTTAATTATGTGTTATGTTGTACCTTAATTGATTGCATGTTTTGTACATCAATTTCCAACAGCCTCGTCTAGAAATGTAATTCCATTTTTTTATGAAAGCATGTTTCGTCTAGAAGTTCAGGTATTGATGGAAATTGAAATTTGTTGCATATTTTGCTATTATTATGTAAAGAGTATAAGAGTTTGGAATGCAATAACGTTTTCCTAATCAGATTAGGACCAAAGAGATGGATCTTATAGTTGAAAGATGAATTGTTTTTCACTACAGTGGTAGAGGATTTGTGAATGGCCTTGTTTGACATGACATGCCAAATCGGAAAGTTCTAAGAGGAATGCATGCTTGTCTTACTAATGCTAACATCGCATTGAGGGTAATTTTTTTTAACAAAGTCTATCGGACTCTAAATGTTTCTTGTATGAACCTTATAACATATTTGTCTCTCTTTGATTAATTATGTGCTTGACCAGATTGGGTGGCTTAATGCAATAAGGGAGTCACAAGAAGAATTCATTGGCAACATGAGCTCCAGGGAGTTTGTTGATACTATTACCAGAGACCTACTAGGCAGTCGTGTCTTTGTTACACCTAGAGGTGAGGTATGAAATGAGAACTTCACACAAAATCAGAATTATTTGGTTGCTTTTCTTGTGAGTTGGAAGTTTCGGACCCTCAGTTTTGTCTTCATGCTATGTTAGATAAGAAACCTGCCCAAAGGTTCAACCGCGATTGATTATGTGTACATGATGCATACTGAAATTGGCAACAGGATGGTGGCTGCAAAGGTATAGTCCACATAGATGGTGTATCAATATACATTTCTTTTCCTTTCGTATAGTACAAAGAAGATATTTATAACACGGATGAGGTGATTTCTCTATCATAATTGTCACGTGCTTTCCATTTCCATGAATCTGTTTATTTTCTTAGAGCTCATGGAAGGAAATTATTTTCCTTCAATAAATTTAAGTTTTCGAATTTGTTAGCTTATGGTTTCCCAATTATATCATGCAGCTTCATATCTCTTGTTCTAGCATGTCCCGAAATAAAGAAAAAACATAGTCCTGCACAAAGTGTTGTTCAGCACAATCAGTATGAACTAGTGTTATGTAGTGTGTTTGAACTATTGTGTTGAGGTGTCTTGTGTTATGCAGTGGTTAAACTATTGTGTTAAGATGTCTGGTGTTATGTAGTGTGTTTTAGATTATTGTGTTAAAATGGTTTTGTTATTGTATTTATTGTGTTTTCTTTCTATATGACCACGTAATATTGTTGGATTATTGTAGGGGAGCGTTAATTAGAGACGAAGATGAAGTTCGTAGTTCCGGCATTCCGAATTCACAACCATTTCAAGTATAAAAGCACATTAGTTGTTGAGAAAACTATGTATTAACAAGTAAAATTATTTTAAGTTCTCATAGTTTGGATGTTTATTAAGATGTATATATATACTTGGATAAATAATATATTATATTTTTTTAAAATGTATTGTGTAATTCATATCATCTAACAATAACTAGATAATTAATAAACATATATACAAAAGTTTGTATTTAACAATGATTAGTGGTTGTTGACACAAAAAACATGTGTTTAGCAGCGACATAAACTGATATTAGTGGTTGTTATCACCAAAAATATGTATTTATAACAAGTTAATGGACGTTGTTTCGAATAAAAGGCAGCCCCTCAAAGTCACTGCTAAAAAATACAATTTAACGATGACTAATTTTCATCAGTAAAAATATCTATAATATCGAAAATATGTTTGTCGTCTTTTCATTGTGTTTAACAACAACCTCCTTTGGTTGGAAAGGAGTTGTGGGAGATGTCATCTTAGCAGCAACAGACATTTGGCAACAGACAATTGTCGTACGTAAACGATTTAGCGACGGGGTCTACTCTGACAAAGATTTCGTTGTCGCTAACCATTAACAGCGCCATTTATTCCTTTGATGACGATTTTATGCTGACACTAATGCACGAGTTTCTTGTAGTGGTAGTAGACACAGACTCCATGATAACTTTGGTAAGGGCCAAAGGAATTTTGAAATGAAGAAACGTTTTGTAAATAAAATGTAATTCAAGTTTATCATAAACGTTTTTTCAAATCAAATTTTAACACCATCAAAGCATATTTTCCTATGTTGATATGAAGAAACTCAATCACCTCTCTAAGGATAACAACATTATCGATCAATCTCTTACCCTAGATAAAACTCCCTTGAAAAGGAGATATATTGTGGTTCATTAAGGGTCTCATCGTGTTACCAATCACCTATGAAATCAGTTTATAGACTGTGTTGCAAAGACTAATGGGTCTGAATTGGCTAACCAAATTGGGTTTATTTGTTTTAGGAATTAGGAGATATAAGTTTCATTGAGATTATTAGGCATAGAATTACCCCCACACACATTAGAAATGACAGTGCAAACTGAATCACCTACAATGCCCAATTCTTTTGGTAGAACAACAGATGTAGCTCATTAGGGCTAAAAAATTTCAAGGGGGTCATAGAGTCCGGAGCCTTTTTAATTTCCCCATCAGACACTTTGTACTGAAGGGTTCTGATAATTTGAATTGACAACTCATTGGTTGGGATGTCGGGCCAGACCAAAGCTAAGGAAACCAAAACTTTACCCGAGGAAAATAATTTTTTGAAAAAATCTTGAAAATGAATATTAATAAGATTAGGTTTTGAAATCCAACTCCCCAGTTGTCCTTTATCAACACAATTTTAGATTGATTTTCTCTAATAAGGGTGGTCGCATGATACTACTTAGTATTCTTGTTCCCATCAGACATCCATTTGGTTCTTGATTTCATAGCCCAAAAGATTTTATTCTTGATTTAAAATATCTACACTCGCATACACAACGTTCATCACCCACAAGAAGTTTGAGAAAGGTACCCTAATGATCGCGTGAATTTCCTGGTTCGTTGTCCAAAGAAATATGCATATCCATAACTAAAGCCTTCCACAAAATGAGGACCCCCGCTTAGGTCCATAGCATCCACGTTTTTTAATTTATCGTAATGCATTTTTTTAGCTTGCGAATAACCCTTTCCCCACCGAGCATTGTCTTAAATCAATTGGATAAAAGGATATTAAATCAAACCTAGATTTTTCAGCACATGTAAAAACTAAATCGTAACTTCATTATTATAATAATCTAGTTTTTCTCACATGGTAGTTAAACTACTAAATACACTACATGAAAATCAGTATGTTGTGAAGGAAATTTTGTAAGGGAAATAATCGCTTTAAATTTAGAACTATTTGTAAGAGATTTGTTAGGGCTAAGTGAGGAGAATAATAATTAGGGAAATTCCTCACAAAATATATTTTCCTTACTACATTACTAACATATTTGTAAAGAAAAGATTTCAAATTAATAATAAGGATATTTTGTGATGAATGTTTTACCTTTTCCAATTCTAAATTTTATAAATGATTTATAGCTCCTCAGAAAATATATTCATTTTATAAGGGATTTATATTTCCTTAAGAAAAACTTTTTTGTAAAGAAAACCCTAAGAAATATAATATAACATAATATTAGCAATATGAGATAAAACACAATCCTGCCGTGAAACTTCAATCTTGCCGTGAAACTTCCTCATTCTCTGCCTCCTAGTCGCCGCCCACCACCGCACCATATCGTCCGCCACTGCCAATCCACTCCTCAAGGGTGCCACCCCCGTCTACCGCATCACCTACTTCCAGTCCTTCTCCATCCTTCTCTTCATTCTCCTCGCCCTTTCCCTCCTCATCTCCGACTCCTTCCTCTCCTTCCTCCCAATCCCTCCAGATCTCTTCTTCGCCCTAGCCGTCGCTTACATTTTCTCTAGTACTCCACCATCGCCATCCAGATCTCTGATCTGGAATCCAAGTGCGACTCACGTCCGCTCTAAGCTCTGCCCTCTCCTCCCTCGTCTGCCTAGCCCTAGCCATCAATCTGAAGCTCTACCTGGCGGATCTTGGCCTCGACGCCTCTTTTTGTCTCAAAGGCCTCTGGATTCTACAAACAGGTTTCTCCCTTACCGTGTAATAGCATTCAAATGAAAGTTTATTTTCAGTGCATCAATGTCCATGTATTATTGCCTTATTTCAGCCGATAATGCTATATGTTACTCCATTTGATTAGAGTATAGAAAAAAAATACAGCATGACAGAATATAGTTTTTGGCACTATTTTTAATGACTAAAAGTGGTAGTGTTCAAGTGTAATCAAGGTCCCGGAATCTATGTTGTTGATTTGCATTTTCTCTTAAAATTAAGATCTTGTACATTTTTGCTATTTAGCTTGGCTACTTTTTAATGTTATCTGCTTGATAACGTCATTAATGACATTAAGTATGGTCATGGTATATATTTTATTGAGTTGTTCATTTATATGGGTTCTTCATATAGACAACATTTTCAGAACCTTGCCTTGGCAGATATTTTATCTAACAAAGTTTCACTCTAGAAGTTAAAACATGTCTAAACAAATTTTGTTACTAAAAAATCAAGATCAACTTAAACAAGATCATTTTATTTGTTGTCCTTTTCTTGGGCATGTATTGTCATCCTAATGCTTGGGTTATGTTTGCACATGGTTGACTTTTTTAAAATTAGAAGCTTAACTTGTGAATCATTTATAGGTAGGGCTGGCAATGGTGCGGTGAAAAACCCATAACCACGGTTATAACCATTACTATTTAATATGGTTAACTGTACCATTATGGTGCGGTGCGGTTATGGTGATGAATTCTCTACTCATAATGGTTATGGTATTTGAGTTATACCCATGGTTATAACCATGGTTATTTTATAAATATAATAATTATTTATTATTAATAAACTAATATATATATTATACTAAATATAAATTACAGCATAAAGCATTAAAGTTGTCGAAAAAAAAGAGATAAAGCTATCTTTTATAAATATATTATTATACTAATACACTATTTTTCTTTGTTATAGTTGCATCTATGAAGATAATAAAAGTGAAATCAATTGATGATATTGAGGAAGATGATGATTGATAGTAACAAATACGACAAGTGTGAAATGGTTAGGGGTGTTGAATCATTACTCGTTATGGGTGTTTGTTCAATTTTAATGTTAATTCAGTGGTGTGAATGTTAATGTTGAATCATATGAATGTTGAATGATGTTAGTGTTAATGTTGAATGATGTTAGTGCTATATATTTTTATTGTTGGTAATATAGATAGATGTATTTTTTAAAATTAAATTTTCGGACTTTTATTATATTACATGTGGAATAAATATGGTTATACGGTTAAAACCATGGTTAATAACCACGGTTATTTTGATGGTTATGGTATTGAAAATTGTACCCATAATGGTTATGGTTATGGTTATGGTATGTGGTTTAAAAATATGGTATGGTTATGGTATTTGGCATACCCTGACCATACCCTAACCATTGCCAGCCCTATTTATAGGTGGACTTAATCTGTCCATAATCAATATTCACATTGTTTAGTTTTATATTTGAAGTTAGCTACTTTGCTTCCTTGTATGGTTTAGTGTATACCCTAACAAACATCTGTTATACTTTATTGTATGGTTTAGTATACCATACAAGAAAAATACTTCTGAAGGAGATAACTCTTTGTATGGAGTACACAGATTCCAATACATCATGTTTCCTTCCTCCTTACAGATGTGTATTTTATATGCAGAAATTGGTTGGTAGATTGGGTTGTACTTAACTTGACTGCTAAATTTAGTTTAATCACCTATCTATGTGTCTTAATTAAATTATCCCAAGGAAAGTAATTTTTTGTTTTTGATCAAATCATTTAAGTAGTATTCATTTAGTTGTGTATTAACTTCTTTCAATTATCTTGTAACTAAGGTGTCTTGCATATTTACAATCAGTTATTACTAATTGCTAAATGCTAAGTAAGGCCTTATTGGTTTCTCTTGATTTATCTTTGGTATTTTCCTTATTTTGAAGGTTGTGTTGTCTACCCTTGCTTTTATAGTCCAAGACCAAGCATTCATCCTAGACAGGTAACCTCGCTCTTTTACTTATGTAACATTTTGTTAAAATATAACTTGATATATTCAGAATCTTCCTCTGTTAGTATGAGAAAGATCAAGTGTCTTTGTCGCAGGTGTAAAAATTGTGCTATCATAACCGGGATGATGCCACTGCTTACCTTTATGCACACGGGTTTCTTGATGGTAAACCGCAAACTTGTGTCTTTCTTGATACTCTGGGGCATGAGGTATACTAACTTCTTCTTTATACTTAGTCACATGTGTTTATTTCCTTTGACCATATCATGTCATATCTACCATATGTGCTTCTATAGGCATTTGGTGCAACGAGGGCTCGATGAGCTAGGGTGACTAACATTGCTATCATTGTTGTGCCTGCTGACGATGGGATCTGGTCTCAAACCAATGAGGCTACCGCTCATGCAAAAGCAGTTGGAGTACTTATAGTCATTGCAATTAACAAGGTCTGTTTGGCTAAAATAAGTAATTTCGTTCTAAGGATAATAAGGATGAACAAGCATTTGGGGAACGTTTTATTTAATTTGGAAAAGATGATGTAACTATGTTACATGACCAGATTGATAAGGATGGAGCTAGTCCAGACCGAGTAATGCATGAGCTTTCTTCCATTGGTTTGATGTCAGAAGAATGGGGTGGGGAAACCCCAATGGTTCAGCTGCTTTATCATTTTAATGCAAAAAAATGACATATTGGTTTTATGCTTCACGGGTAATCATTTTTGCATCACATCATTTGACAGATTAGTGCCTTGAAACGGGCATAATGTAGATGACTTACTGGAGACAATATGCTTGTTGCTGAAGTAAGCAAATAACTGATTGATAATGTTCCATGGTTTCCTTTTTTGGGTTTAGTTCTTAGTGATGCCATTGTATAGATGGATTATACCATAGTAGACTTGATTATTGAATAGTGATGCTATTGTTACTTTACAGTATACTTTGAATGTTCAAACTATGCATTTGTTTTATAATAATATATATATATATATATATGTATTCTATTACATGTTGGTGATATTAGTATATATTGTTAAAATTATTTGTAGTGATTTGAGAAAGGGTCAATATACATCGCAAAGGCACCTACTGAGCAAGGGAGTAAGAATGTTCAAACTCAGGGAGGTGAGGGTCAAGGTGAGGTATTTAACATGAGTTTAGATGTTAATAGTTCTATGTAATTGGTTTGGTAGCATTTTCAGCAAATTAATTATGAATCAACTACATCTTTCTAGTAATATGGTTCCCAAAAAAGCCCACATGAGAGAATTTGTTAATCCTGCAGCTGTTAAGGCGGTAAAGCATCTCATCCGTACGCACAAGCCTACGGTGTTGATATTAATTGACACTAGACTTAGTGGCCAAAGGATGGTTGAGCAAGCAGGTAAATTACCGTTTAACAAGTTTCTAGGGGTGGAAGACAGAGGTTTTAAGGGAGGAATTTTACTGATGTGGAATGATCACGAGACAAAAATTACGAACATGACTACTACATAGCAGGAATTACACTTTAAGATCCAGTGTATCCCTTCTAGTCAATCTTGGTTCATGTCTACGATTTATGCTAGTCCCAATTTAAATGAAAGATTACTATTATGGGATAATCTTAAATCGGTTGCCTCTATTATATCTAGTCCTTGGCTAGTTGTAGGTGACTTTAATGATGTCACAAATAGTTCTGAAAAATTGGTGAAAATAGTGTATGCATGAATAGGGTGTCTCTTTTTAATGACATGATTAGTGATTGTAATTTGATTGACCTAGGTTTTAGGGGACCAAAGTTTAATTGGGTCAATATGTGGAACTCTGATAGATTAATCCAGCAAAGACTTGATAGGATCATGGCAAATATGGATTGGAAATATAATTTTCCTAATGCCTCTATTACCCATCTTATGAGAACTCACTCTGATCACTGCTTATTAATTCTGGGGGGGATGGTGGTAACAGGGTAATTAAATCGTTTAGGATGAAGCCTATGTGGCTTGACCACCCAAGTTTTGAACTCCTGGTCAAAAATACTTGGAATGAATATAGCAATAGGATCACGCTTGCCATTAACAACTTCCCTAACAAAGCTAGATCATGGAATAAAGAGATTTTTGGAAATGTTTTTTAGAGAAAATAAAAAAAATCCTTCGGAGGATCTCAAGAGCACAAAAGTGTATTGCTAATTCTCCAAACGATTTCATCGTCACCCTAGAAAAGAATATTCAGTTAGAGCTTTCTGAGATTCTTGACCAGGAAGAAAACTTTTGGGCTGCAAAGTCTCGCACTATGTGGATCATAGACGGAGATAGAAACACTAAATTCTATCATATTTATACTCTTGTTAAAAGGAGAAGAAATAAGAATTTGGTTATTAAAGACTTAGTTGGAAATTGTATTTTTGATGAAGGACTCATTCAGGAGGAATTTTAAAAATTCTTTTCAAATCCCTTCACCACTTCAAAGGTTACCTCGTCTTTGTTTGTTGTTCGCCCCGACTCTTGGAGAACTGTTTTGTCTGAAAATCAAATCTGTCACCTAAACAATTTTATCACTTTGAAAGAAATTATGAAAGCCGTGTGGGATCTTAAACCTTTTAAAGCTACGGGCCCTGATGACATTCATCCGATTTTCTTCCAAAAGTTATGGAACTGTACGGGTAGCTCTCTGAAAAATGCAGTTAGTGAGGTTTTCAAAAAGGATTCTGTCCCTGCAAGTTGGAACGAGACGTTTATCTGCCTAATTCCAAAATATATTCATCCAAATTTGGTCTCCCAATTAAGACCTATAAGTCTTTACAATTCTATTTACAAGGTGATTTCAAAAATTCTAGTGAATAGAATCAGACCAGTCCTGAACAATATCATCTCCCCTCTTTAGACTAGTTTTGTACCAAGTAGAAGGGGTTCTGATAATGTAATTCTGCTTAGAGAGGTGCTTCATTTTTCAAAGCATAAACAGGGCAAAATAGGGTGCATGATCATTAAAATCTACCTTGAAAAAGCTTATGATAGAACTGAGTGGGACTACATCAGGACTCTTAATTTCTTTAAATTCCCTGATAAAGTCATTAAGTTGATTATGAGTTGTATTTCCATGTCTTCGATTGAGATGTTTTTAATGGGGGGAAAGTAGAAAAATTATACCCCTCCATAGGCATTAGACAAGGTAATCTTCTATCTCCGTACATCTTTATTCTATGCATGGAATATCTGGCGTTTCTTATCGATGAAAACGTTATGCAGGGACAATGGAAATGAATAAAAGTGGAAAGAGGTAACATGACTTTATCCCATCTTTTCTTTGTTGATGACCTCATTCTAATGGGAGAATTGACACCTGAAAATTGTAATTGTATCAACTTGGTTTTAGAAGATTTTTGCGTCATTTCGGGACAAAAGGTAAATCAGGGAAAGTCGATCATGATTTTCTCAAAAAATGTAACTACTACCAAAAGAACAGAGATCTCAACGATTTTAAAGTTTAAACGGTTGAGAATATTGGGTCTTACCTTGGGTTTCCTCTTTATTTGTCAAATTCAAAAGTAAACTCCTTTAACTTTGTTCTGGATAAAATTAGAAATACACTTTTGGTTTGGAGGGCAAATCGTTTATCGATGGCTAGTAGGGTTACTTTGGTCAAATCGGTTTTGTCCTTGATCCCCTCCCCTCCTACTATACGCAATGTACTATGTTTCCTAATTTAGTGTGTAAAGAATTTGACATGATTATCAGAAATTTTGTTTGGGGATCCACAGACCAGAAAAGGAAAATTCACTTGATCAAGTGAGAGGAAATAACAAAGCCGAAAAAACTAGGGGGTCTTGGTATTGAATCGGCAATGTATCGAAACAATGCGATCTTACTGAGTTTGGCATGGATATTGAAAAAGGAAACGTATTCTTGGGATGTGATGATTAGAAACAGAACGTTTAAGCATGATGGAACTTCCCTTACTACTTCGAACAAAACGCCATGTAATTGGAAAGCAATTAATGAAGGTATGAACACTCTTAAATTGGTTTTTTTGGTAGGTGGTGGTAAATGGTATGGATATTAAATTCTGGCAGGATAATTGTGTGGGTAATCAATCCCTTCGATCTTCTATCTACGGTCCACTGAAGTATGAGGAAGACAAATTGATGGTAGGATATATCTTCCACAATGACGAGTGGAACCTAGATATAACTTCTTTTCATTTCCCAAAAAACAATTGGAAATGTTTCGAAGTACTCCAGGGGACAAGACCAATGTCTCCTTCGAAAATCAAATATGGAATGCCAATTCTCTTTTAGCCAGTCATGTCTCAAATAGTCAGGTAATTGAACAATGGGATTCGGGTTTGGAAAATTCAGACTACCCCAAAAATTCAGTATTTTATTTGGTTGTGCCTTAAAAACAGATTAGCCACTTGCAAATTATTGAATCATAGGGGATGCAATTTGAGCCCTCTTGGCCAAATTTGTCATTCTGGGGTGGAGGACATAGATCACATATTGCGTGGGTGTGAGCATGCAAAAAAGATATGGAATTCAGTCACTTGGCCGCCTAGTCTGGGCAATCGTTCCACTGTCCTTTGAATGAGTGGATCAAGTTTGGTTGTCAGGCATCGAGAGTCACTATTTAAGGAGTTGATTGGAATTTCTTTTATCCTTATGTAATATGGATCACTTGGAAAAATAGGAACTCACTTATTTTTAATGATAAAACTGCTTCTTCTTCTGTTTATAATCTATCATTATCTCACGCAAAGTTTCACCAAAATGTTTATCTTGAGACTGAGAACACTAATGAGTTTATCTCCATTGATATTAGTTGGGTTCCTCCAAAAAAAGATTGTTTAAAATCAATACAGATGGAGCTGCTACGGGAAATCAACGTTTTGTAGGAGCGGGTGGGGTCATCCGAGATTACAAGGGTCAATGGGTTGTAAGATTCTCAAGGAATTTGGGCTGCTCAAACAGTCTCGCTGCTGAATGTTGGGCCATCCGAGATTAAAATATTTTCACCTCGAAACGGATGCCCTCTCAGCTCATAAGGTAATCTCTGATGAAAATATGTCAAATGTTAAACTAATGCCCATCATTGCGGATTGTAGGAAGCTCTTGGTGCAGTTCGAAAGAATGAAGTTCAGGCATATCTTTCGAGATGCAAATGCGGTAGCGGACATCATGGCAGGTATGACGACTAACCATCGACATGTTTTTGAACTCCATACCTAACGTCTAAAGGAAACTACTAACGCGCTCAGAAAAGACGTTGTTGGTTTTTCATTTTTTAGAATTGTTTTTTTTTTTTTTGATAATTTATTTTTGAGAATTGTTAAAGTTAGCTAGTTTTGGTTGTGTAGTTTTGAACTTGGTTGAAACGTTTATCACCTATAGCGATTTTAGTCCATAATTATAAAAAAAAAAAAAAATCCCTTGAAAAGGTTAGAGCACAAAATTCCTCACAAATTTAACTAAATATACTCCGTAATAATCCCTTTGTAAATTTACTAAATAAAAACTCTCACTATTTCCCTCAAAATTCTTGAAAGGTAAACCCTTGTAAAATTGCTTTATAATTTACTTGAGGAAAAATCCTCACAAAATTCGCTAAGTACGTTTGTGAGGGAATTGATTTTTAAAAATTTGCTAGGGATTTTATAAGGAAAATTTGTTGAAATTGTTTGCAAGGGATTTTTCTTTTAAACTGCTATTTTTCTGAAGAACTTATTTGTTAAGGGTAGATCCCTTACAAAATTCCTTACAAAATGATATTTCTAAGGGATTTTTTATATTCCCTTACAATTTTGACCCTCACAAAAAGGCAAATTTCTTGTAGTGATATAAATGTATTTTTATTTTCACAACTCAACTTTAAGACTTTTAATTAAGGGACGAAACGTTAAATCACTATATTATATTAGGATAGTTAGAGTAGTTTACATAACTCTTATGCTATCAATACCAAATTTAGTAATTGAGATATACTATAAATATAAGGTTGAAATACCAAGAAGCTACCTGACTTTTGGACATTTTATAATGAACTACCCGAACTTTAAAAAATCAAAACGGGCTACCTCAACTTTGGCGAAGGTGTAACGAGCTACCTTCATACAAATTATCGTCAACTCTTGACAGAAATCCGTCGGAAGTTCGTCAGAAGTTTATCGGAAATTCATCAGAAATTGGACAGAGGTAGCTCGTTGCACCTTCGCCAAAGTTGAGGTAGCCCGTTTTGATTTTTTAAAGTTCGGGTAACTCGTTGCAAAACGTCCAATGTTCAGGTAGATCCTTGGTAGTTAACCCTAAATATAATGATAATCAATTACAAAATGGTATTGATTTAACCATGTTTAAGTTTTATATTCATAAATTGATAACACTAATGAAGTCTTGAAAATTAGAGAACAAGCGTTCTCCAGAAATAATTGTAAATCTATTTCTTCCAGCTAGAGTCTCAAAATGGTGCAGGATGTTTGACGAAAATGATTATCCAACCCAAGCGATTGTTTTTTGTCCAACATGTTTGAAAATGATGGTAATTGGTACCTCCATTACTTTTCTGTTAAAAAATTCCGTTAAATATTTTTTATATTTGCAAAATTAACCAAATATTTTTCTAAAAGTTATAATTAAACCCTACAAACTTACACTAATGTTACAACCAAGTCCCGACTCGATTTCAGCCACACTAAGGAACCCTATTCGAACCCAGACCAAGTCATCCAACCCTGGGGACCTAGTCTGGGTCTGAACCCATACCAGGTCGCCCAACCATAGGTACCTCGTATGGCTTCGAACTCAGACGAGGTTGCCCAACCATGGGGACCTGGTATGGGTTTAAACCCAGACCAGGTCCCCAGGGTTGGGTGGCCTAGTCTAGGTTCTCACCCTAGCTAGGGGACCCCTAGTTAAGCTCGAATTGAGTCGAGACTTGTTTGTAACATTAGTGTAAGTTTGTAGGGTTTAATTGTAACACTTAGAAAAATATTTGGTTAATTTTGCAAATATGAAAAATATTTAACGGGATTTTTTAACATAAAAGTAACGGACGTACCAATTACCTTCATTTTCACACATATTGAACCATTAACCATCACAAAAAAACATGTTGGACGAAAAACTATTTTGTGCAAACATGTTGGACCATTTTCAGACTTTTTCCTTCTTTTTAATAAGTGAACTATACAAAACTAGAAATTTAGTTCGCATTTTCCTCGATATGTATTTCTTTTTATAATTACTAATAAGTATAAATGTATACATATATATAATAAAACATTTAATGATCATATATTAGATATTTAATATATTGTAATCCTTATTATTAAGAATAAAAATAAAAGACATTTTAGAAATTGTTAATAAAATATTAAAAATATTATTTTTAATACTAATTATTACACATATTTCAATTATACCAAGAATAGTAAACATAAAGATTAATTGTATTTTTCATAAACAAATAATTGAAAAGTACATAAGGTGATGGTAAAAATAAATATCAATAATCATTTGTGTAATGTCGATTATTATCTTAAATCTAACTTTAATATTTGAATTGCATTTAACAAAATGTTAAAAATAATAGTAAACATATTATTCTTTTAATAATAATTACATTTGTATTTTCACTATACGGTTAATATTATCAAATATAAGGATTAAGTATGATTTTTTATTAAAATAACTGATAGTTTAAAATTCGATAATAAAAACAAATATGATTAATTACTCATATCAAACTAATTAGGAATTTAACTTAATTTTTATATTTTTATACAGTCTATTATTGTTGTATTGTTAAAGAAAGGTTAAAACTGTTAGTTAAAATATATTTTTTTGTGCTAATAGTAACTTTTACTTTTGTTCAATTATACAAATAATATTTTTTTAATCCATGAAATAAGTTAAATCTAAAAATATTTTAATTAAAGTTTCATATATGATATAACTATAAAAGAAAAGGTACTAAGAAAATATATTAATAATTATTTTTTGTTAATGTGTTAAATTTTAGAATGCATGCATAATTATAATTAAGTACATAAACTCAACTTGTATTTCAGTTATACAAATTAGATAATTAAATATGCAGAATAAGTATATTTTTCATAAAAGTAAGTAAAATTTACATAAGTCGATAATCAAAATAAATATTAATAATTTATTAACATGTTGCTAATTAAAACTTAAAAAACACATAGTTATAATGTTTAAAGTATTTATGTTTACATTACTAATAGTAATAGTATGTTATGTTCAATATTTATCTAATTTATAAAATTAGTTGAGTCTAAAAATAAAGCTCTGCAAACCATTAAAGAATATAAAGAAAATATAATGATAATATGAATATTTGTTCTTCATGTATTAAATTTATATTTCCTCGCATAAATATAATAGAGCACATTATATTAGACATAGACCGCATTCAATGCCTATCACGCGATCGCCAAAAGACTTAACCTCCCACCTCTGGTCCCTTAAACTGACTCCAAAGATGCAACAATATCTTTATGCATATCTCAGGTACATATTCCGCAAATATCATACATGGTAACTACAATATTACACAACAACTGTAATTACACTATTCTCAAAGCCACAACAGCAAATATACACAAAGATTCGGTTTCCTATAACCAATTGATCTTCAACCTGTATAAATACTCCAGTTTTACATACATCAATTACACAATTGAGAGTTCATACAACATAGTATACTCATTTAGCATCGGAGTGGGACCTAGAGGAACCCATTATGTTGCGCTCCTCTTCTTGCAGATCCATTGAAACTCCGATGAAGTGTTCAGTTACCACCTAGTCAGCATCCAGTCAGTGCCTAATCAGCATCCAGTCAGCACCCAGAAATTCTTGTCCCAACATTTGGCGTCGTTTGTGGGAATGAGCAAACAGTCATGCAGACTCACTCTACTCGCAACTGTAACAAACAGGTGATGAACAAGTCATCCCGGGACAGTTACAAATCTGTCGTCTCACCCTTCCACCTGCAATAAGCTACCCGTGTTGTGGTTCCTAATACCATTCCACCAAGACCGACGGAAGAACATGTCTGCACCTCTCATCTAGTTACAGTTCCTCCTTCAAACAACATTCTGGACCAGCCCGCCGTCGCGTCGGTACCGGTAGATGGGGAAACCATACCGTTCACCACAAATATGTTGTCTCTTCTGGAAGCGATCTTAGGGAAAACCCGAAGACAGGCCTCTACCCCCAATTAAGACTCTCACCTTCAAAGGTCACTGGAAGCAGAAATCGGCAACCCCCGCTCTGTCAATCATCAAGAGGATAAAAAGGTGACCTCCAACAATTAAGCCATGCATGCGACCTCCTCTGTATCATCGGTGACAGTAGCTGTCAATCCCCACTCTATCAACTCGTCGGCCATCCTGCCCAACGGGGAACAACAACCTGTATTCACTATGGGCCAAGTTAAAGAACTCATAAACAAGAAGTTGAAATAGCAGTGAGGAGACGCGCTAGCAAATTTTAGGGAACAATCCTCACATTCGTTCACGGATACCCTTATAGACGTACGAATTTCAAAAAACGTGGTAGTCATACCCATATTCAAATACAGCGGGAGAGGAGATCCCATCATCCATGTAAATAGGCATGAGGCCTCCCTCCTGGATAAGTCTGATGATGATAATCACTTGGCCCTATTTCCATTCACCCTCTCGGGTTCGGCCTCTTCGTCGTGCTTTCGCGTCCCTATAGCATCAATATGGTCATGGTCATAGCTAAAAAATAAATTCCTAGAGAGCTACATGGGCGAACGCCAATTACTAATGAGAATGGTCGCCTTTGACACTATCAAAAACAACCAAAAGAAACTCTAGCCGACTTCTACGGGCGTTTTCATAAAAACATCACAGAAATTGATCGTCGGGTCATAGATGGAGAGATCGTTCAATCTTTTTATTGAAGGTTAGATCTGACAAACAAAGTCACTCGAAAGCTGTAAAACAGCTATCATGCGCATGAGATAAAAAAAACTAGAAGAGATGGTTGTTAGGGTTAATGGCTTCAAAGAAGGGTGAACGTCGTAGTAGGGTTGTTCGCATCAGCGTCGCAAAGAGCTAATGTTGAACCTAGATGTGAGGGAAATAACTAGGAGAAGGACAGTAGGGAACGCGAGAAGCCTCAGTTTGAAGCCCCCCAGCCAAATTCTACAAAATCCCCTGAGTATTTCACGTCTCTCAGCAGGCAAATCTCAGTAATACTGGTGAAAATGGAAAGAAAGGGATGTCAGCAGGTTTTTCCGCTATCAGAAAGTGAAGGGACATAAGACTGATGATTGTCGAGTAGTTAAGCAGGACATCGAGAAGTTGATCCAAAGAGACTTGTTGAAGGAATTTGTGGAGGGAAGAGAGCAAAGTTGAACGCCCACAAGGAGAGCCCGCTCGCCAGTAAATCAAGAACAAACTGATCATTCTCAAGGCAAAAGGGTCATCAACCTCATCGCTGGAGGATTCAGTGCAAGAGGCGAGCGAAGCCATGCAGGGAGGTTTACGCTACAGAAATCTCCACAGTTGCTGAGCTGGGGAAAAATCATCGTCCCGAAGAGTACATTGTCATCTCTTTTACTGTGGATGACCTGACACACGTCACAACCCCGGACAACAACTCGCTAGCCATTACTGCTGAAGTCGACGAGTGTGACATGAAGAGAATTTTGATCGATGAAGGAAATTCGACAGACATCCTGTTCCTAGACACCTTTGAGAAAATGGGCATGTCCAAAAGGGACTTAAAACGAGTTGACTTCCCCCTCATCAGATTGATGGAAGAACAACATACCCACTGGGAGCCATTACCCTATCGATAATCTTGGGTGAATGATGGAAAAACATAGAAGTGTCGGTTACCTTCATAGTGGTAGACGTTCCCGCTTTGTACAATGTCATCCTAGAGAGAACCACTATTAATCCTAACAAGATTGTGGCTTTCACAATCCATCAATCCCCATGCCTAATGGGCTTGGAGAAGTCTTGGGCGATCAACCATCTTCACAACGGTGCTATGTAAATTGCCTTCACTGGAAAAACCAAAGGGAGTTTCTCACCATTAAGACAGTGATTGACTTGCGTGAGGATAAAGCTTGACCTGCGCCAGTAGAAGAGCTAACCGAGGTCGATATAGATGGCCCAGAAAAGAAAGTGCACACTGAAGCCACCTTGACTGAAGAACAGAGGGACACACTTCTCTCCCTCCTAAAAGAATACACAGAGTTGTTCGCTTGGAAACCAAGCGACATGCGAGGAATCAGTACAGACACCATCTCTCTTGAGTTGCGGATAGACCCCTCTGTCAAGCCCATTGCTCAAAAGAGGGGGTCGTTCGGATCTGACAAGTGCTTGACGATCATACAGTAAGTCGGACGACTGCTCGACGCCACGTTCGTAAGGGAGGTACGCTTTCAGAGTTGGGTCGTCAATCCAGTGTTTGTGAAAAAGTAAAACGAAAAGTGGCGTATATGCGTGGCTTCTCAAGACGTGAACAAGGCATGCCCTAAAGACTCCTACCCCTTACCGCGAATCGATCAGCTGGTGGATGCAACCTTTGGTCATGAAATGCTAAGCTTCACGGACGCATATTTCGGCTACAACCAGATCTGAATGCACCTGAATGATGAAACGCATACAACATTCTACGCAGACGGTGATATCCTTTGCTATAAAGTAATGTCTTTTGGATTAAACAATGCATGCGGAACATATCAACGCATGGTCAAACGTCTGTTCAAAGAAATGCTGGGGCGAAATATGGAGGCTTACATGGACGAAATGCTCGTAAAGTCCATCAAGGGAAGCCCTCACACAACAGACCTGCTTTTGAATGCATGCGAAGGCACAGTGTCCGCCTGAATCCGACGAAATGTGCCTTCGGAGTAAAGTAAAACAAATTCTTGGGTTTCATGGTCAGCGAAAGAGGAATCGAGGCTAACCCTGAAAAAGCCAAGGACATAGAAGAGATAAATTCCCGACTTGCCACAAAGAGGTCCATAGTCTGAATGGTCACCAGGTAGGATTAAACTGTTTCCTATTGAAGGCGAGCAACATCTCACTTCCTTTCTTCCAAACTCTCGGAGCCAACCGCAAGTTCGAGTGGACGCGGGAGTGCGAGACTTCTTTTCAATCGCTCAAACAGCACCTGCAGACACTCCCATATCTGGCCAAGCCTGTTCCCAATGAACCTTTTTTCGTTTATGTAAGTGTCAGTAAGGTAGCAACAGTGTAGTGATAGTTAGGGAAAATGGGGTAAATAGAGTCCACACTATTTTGTAAGAAAACTTTTCACCGCGACTGAAATGAAATACATCGAGATTTACAATTATCTTTATGCCTTGGTTATTGCCGCATGTAAGTTGCGACCGTACTTCCACGCCCATGCAATAACGGTCCTCACCAACAAGCCCCTTAAATAGTTAGCAGACTCCTTGAGCAAGCTTACATTCATAGGAACTAAGTTATGGGAAGTACACTTCCTGGAACAAGCATTGTACTCAGTACTTGAAAACAAAGAAGAAGTCTTCAATATACAGGCACAGGAAAACTGGACAATTCCTCTCTATAACCTTTTGAAAAAAAAGGATCATGTCTAAAGACGAAGGCGAGGCTATCAAGATAAGTCGCATAATTGCCAACCGCCTTCTCATAGATGGGGAATTATACATGCGAGGAATCTCAACCACGTATTTACGGTGCATCTCGTTTTCAGAAACCGAAAGGGTCCTGCATGGAGCTCATGAAAGAGTTGTCGCATGTCACGAAGATGCACGCTCGTTAGTGCGGAAAATCTTGGATTAGGCTACAACTTTCCAACCTTGAGCAAAGACACATTAGAATTGGACAAGAAGGGTAAAACATGCCAACAGTTCACGCCAAGAACTGGTAGACCACCCACTTCGCTTTCCCCTATGGCAGGTACGTGGCCCTTCGCCCAATGGGGGGTCAACATTCTCGAACCTTTTCCGATAAGCACTAGACAAAGAACCCACATCATCGTGGTGATCGACTATTTCTCTAGGTGTATAAAGGTAAAAGCATTGGCCTCTACAACCGAATTTCATGTAATCAAGTTCTTGAAAATCAATATAATCTCATTGTATGACGTCCCCAAAGTACTCATAAGTGACAACTGGCCACAAATCGTGTAAAAATAACTCAAATGGATATGTGAAGAATACAAAATCGACCATAGATTCAGCTCGGTACATCACCCCCAGACTAACGGATAGGCCGAAGTAGACAACAAAGTAGTCTTGGCAGGCCTAAAAAAGTGAGTTCAAGCCTTTAAAAAAAACTGGCTGGAAGAGCTGGAGAATGTGTTGTGGGATATTAGAACGACACCATAAACAGCAATAAGGGAAACAACATTCAGTCTAGTGTAAGGATCTGAAGTCGTGTCCCCCACCGAAATAGTTGTGCCAACTCACAGGTTCCAACATTTTAACACCGAAGAAAATGACATCGATCGACGAACATACCTCGATTTAGTCGAAGAAAAGCGATGGCGATCACATGAAGCCCAAGCAAAAATGAGGTTGGTGACAGCTCGATACTTCAACAGTAAAGTCAGCGCTCACCAATATTTCGTTGGGGAAATGGTTATGAGACAGAATGACTTCATAAATCTGGACCAACACAACAAACTCTCGAACAAATGGGAAGGCCCTTAGAAGGTAGTGGAAATTGTCGCACCAGAGGAATACTACTTTGAATATGTAAAGGGTACAAGCTTAACTCGTCCCTTTAATTCTGAACATTTACGAAGGTTTTATGCATAACTTGTAATCCCAGTATGTCAATAAAGAAAAATATTCCTTTCTAAAGATAATAACCACTCGAATGACAAAGAATAAAGTTTCAATAAAAAGGGCAGACGAAACAACAAGGTTACAGTCCGTCTAAAAATGATAAGACCTAAACAAAGGGGCAGACGAACCAACAATGTAACAGTCCCCTCAGTTAGGCAAAAGGAAGATTGTGAACGAACTAGCAAGGTAACATTTCCTCTCCCAAAAAGACCTAAAAGGGAGAGGCGAAAGAACCTCGAGAAGGTAACACTTCCCCTCAATTTAGGCAAAAGGAGCGGGCAACCTATCAAAGTAACAGTCCTTCTAAGTCAAAAACAAAACAAACAAAAGCGATAGGCGAATGAATCTCAATAAGGTAACAGTTCCCCCCCCAACTTAGGAAAAATGAGTGGACGGAATATCAAAGTAACAGCCCCTTCGAGAGTAAGCTTAAGAAAACTAACGAGCTCGCTAAAGGTAACAGTTCCGCCAAAATGCGAAGAGGCGAATGAATCTACAAAACGATAACAGTTTCCTCAAACGCGAAAGAATATACAAGAGATAACAGTTTCCTTAAAGTTGAACTAATCCAAAGATAACCGTTCCCTCTAAAAACTAGCAGAAGGAACGGTTGAGCTAAACAAGCAAGAGTCCTTCCTCGAAACCCTAAGGTGTGGAAGAATCTTCAAAGATAACATTCCTTCCTAAGTCAAAAACCCTTTGGAAAATAACAAGGTAGATTCTCCTGAAGGCCCCCCCCCCCCCCCAATGAAAAAAGAGATTCCATTTACTCGAGTCAAAGAATGTCAGATATCAAGACCAAGGCTAAGGCGAAGTTGAATACAAGAACAATAAAACTTCGCGAAAGCTATCATCGAAATCAAACCAATTTATTGGATTCATGCAATACAAATACTTACGAAAGTAGGGCAGCGGCTATATATTGGTTGGATAACCCAAGCAAAATCAAAACAAAACAATCATAAGTTTCGCAATAAGAAAACAAAATAACTCTTATTTACAAATCGTAATAGTTCATTGGAAAAAGAAGAGGAAAAATATAGCAAAAATTATAAAGGATACTGGGTGACTTTGAAAAGTTATAATCCTTCTTTGTGCAGCAGACTCCCGATTTGAAGCTTTGCATCAACTTAGTTACCTAGAGACCTGTATCATCAAGGTCTAGACTCTTCGGGGGCCTCACTCTCCTTATCGACCCTGGGATCAGCCTTCTCCTTGCCAACATCAACGTCAGGAGGGGCATCCTTGGCATAGACACTCTCCATGAAGTCTTGGAGCGACTTCACCTATCAGAGGCGAAAATTGATTTCCGTCTCTCGGATCTCGTCGAACAAGACTTGGAGGTAGTCAATAACCTCAGCTTTCATCACCTCCAAAATGCAATTGGTGAACTCATCGAACTTCTTAACGTCCTCGACCACGCCCCCGGGGAGAGGGGACCACCTTGAGTTTCTACTCAAGATGCTCATTATCGGCCCGTAAGGCGTCCCTCTGGGCCCGAGCCTACCTCAACTCGCCCTAATAGCGAGTGACCTTCGCCTTCAACTGAGGGGTGTACTGGTCAACCTCCCTAGCTCGACCTTCATCCCAGAGCCTGCCCTCCTCGGAGATCCTGAACTGATCCTACCTTATCTTTATGGAGGCAAGCATCTTCCTATTTGTCTCCTCAAACTCTTGTCGGACCTGCTCCATTAGCCCGGTCGAGGCTTTGGCCCTCTGTCTCAGCTCCTCGACATCAGCAGGGTTGAACCCCAAGCTTCTGTACTACTCACGCTCGATAACCAAATCACAATATTTATCGGCGAGCTACCCTACCATATGCCCCATCGCCGTCTCCTCGCGAACGAGCTGACAAAAGAAAAAAAATAGAAGACTTTAGGAGAAAAAAGGGCAGCAAAGGATTAACAAGGAACGTGAATAAAGCTCACCAGGGCAAGACGCTCGAAATGCATCCTCATGACATCCTCGAAATCATTCAGTTCCATTGGGACCTACCCCCGATCTTGAGGAGGGAGGATCCCGTTCAGCAGGTGCATGCAAAGGTCTGAGTTACCATCTAGCACTGTCTTATCATAAATCTCCTTCTCCCAGAGAAAAAGGCAAGGTCCCAAAGACCCTTTGGATCAGCCCCCTTCGGCGGCTAGTGAATAAAAAGAATCGTGTAATACTCCTGAGTGAAGGAAGTCGTGGCCCTCGTCGAGCCCTTAACCGAGACCTTCTTCCGCATCCAAACCACCCTCAAGGGGATGGAGGCAGTACGGTCGCCCACGGGGGCAACCATCTTCAACAACCAGGAGGAGCAGGAGCCTCACTTTTTAGAAAGGACGAGCCTCAAGCAGTAGGATTCCGAGCTTCAACCAGACCCCCTCACCTTCTTCGGAGAGGCAGCAGTAACTGGGGCCTTCCCTGAAAACAAAAACAAAACAATCTGTCATGGAGAGCGACAAGCCAAAAAGAAGAGCACTAAGAGAAATTAAAATTAAGATACCTCGAAGGTGATCGCTAGAGATGAACCCAAAATGTTCCTCCTCGGGCTGGCGCTTAGTCGCTCACCTTACAGGAGAATGAGGAAGACTTAAGGTAACTTGGGTCGCAGACAGGCATGTGTCAACCTGTTTCAAAAACATGCTAAGGAGTTTAGGTCCCCTAGTAGCCCTAACCCAGGACACCTAGGACCATGAACTTCCCCTAGGCTCGCTTGGGCGACCACAGCCTTAAACAGAGTCGACCTCAGTTCATTAGCCTTAATATCTAAGCAGCATGATAAATGCAAGAAGGAACAAGGCTAAAGATACGAAGAAAAAAACCGTATTAAAAAGAAAAAACAAAAACAAAAAGATTACATATGGGGGAAAAGGTCGGAGCATTGGACTCAGCCCTGTCCTCCATAATGGTTGTGGCGGTGTTTATCCCGGAGCGTTGCACAAGGGGACCTCTGGCCCGATGCCGGAGTGGTAGAACCCCGAGGAGAGTCCTTGATGATCAAAGAGGCGTCGGAAGCCCTAGTGGCCACCACCCTCTACCGGGAAGAGGAATGGTCGGGGGAAGATTTCGATGAGGAGCCCTTTCCGGAAGCTAGGTTCTTGTTTTCTGCCATTGTTGTTAGAAAAATATGAAGTTTTTGGTGAAAGGGTTTAAGGTGAAGTCTGAACGAGGAAGGTTGAAGGAAAGAAGATCACCGGAAAAGAGTGATGAACACTTGAAAACTCTAGAGAGAAAAAACAGAATGCGTAATGGGCAAAATACCAAAGGAAGACTTTTATTTCGAAAGCTATGAAAGTTAAACGGTTGCTTGCAAAAAATCTCAGGTAATGATTAGCTCTTCTAGGAAGAATTCGAAGCGACGTCATAAGCCAAAGAGTTGCATCGAGGAGATAATGGGGCAGGAACAGTACGGAATATACACATAGGTGTCATGCTATTCCCCCTAGTACAAAATTCGAACACATGTGAATGCATGAACGTTCATTCGAATTCCACATCCTTAGTCAGAACATCATCGAATACCTAAACACTACAAACCACAGCGTTCGCTAAAGCGTAAAAGGCGAACACTCCTAAAGCCTAGTAGCCAAAGCGTTCGTCAAAGGATAAAGTTCAAATCTCTAAACCTTAACAACAAAAGTGTGCACCAATGGGTAGAGGTTAGTGTCCCTAAACCCTAAGAACCCAAAGCATTCACCATATGATACTGATTAACATACGGTGAAGCTCAAATGAAGCATCATCAAACACCCGACCAACTGTCACTATCTCAACCCTTCCGAACAGTTCAAGCTCAACTGAAGCCTCTCTGCCCGAGTTTCGGGGCAAATGTTAGGTATCGATAGTGGCGGCCCAATACGACACCAAACCTGCAAGGCCTTCTCGGCCCAACAACAATCTCATAGAGGGTTACGTTCAAACATTCTAAAACTGGGTTGGCCCACACTCCTGGAAACCTGGAACTCATAAAGCGGTCCAGCATCAACCCAGAGTCCAAGTGGTCGTCAAAACCTCCAATAGTCGCCTAGACTTCACTCAATGCCTCTCAAGCGATCGCCCTGAGACCGCTCGCCAAAGGACTTAACCTCCCACCTCTTATCCCTTAAACCGACTCCAAATATGCGGCAATATCTCCCCTCATATCTCGGGCACATATTCCGCAAAGATCATACATGGTAACTGCAATATTACACAATAACCGTAATATACACTATCCTCAAATCCACAACGGCAAATATACACAAAGATTCGGTTGCCTATAACGGTTTAATCACCTACCTCTATAAATACTCCTGATTTACATACATCAATTACACAATTGAAAGTTCATAAAACATGGTATCATTTAAGCATTAGAGTGGGACCCAGACGAACCCCCTCTGTTGCGTTCCCTTCTTGCAGATCCATCGGAACTCCGACGAAGTGCTCAGTCAACATCCAGTCACTACCTAATCAACATTCAATCAACAACATATTTCAAATATTTTAATTATGAATATGGTTATGTGATGCCACATACAAAAAATACATCTTACAATTGTATTATTTGTGATTGTGTAAAACTCTTAAATTTTTTAGTCAAATTTTTGATATAATATTTTACAAAATTTTATTCAAATTTTGACATTTTAAATTTATTACATGTACTTTCTAAAATTAGGATAAAGAAATACCTTCATTTATTTTTCCTGTCAAATCTGGATGAAAATCGTGACAACGCATGATTGCTCTGTTTAACAAACTATATTATTTTTATAAAATGAAAAACAAAGTGAGGTAAAACTGAGTTTATAAATTTTTTTATTAAAACATGAAATAAGCTAAAGAGAATGTTTTTATTTTTTATATATTCTAAAAATATAGAGAAATTCTATTTGCAAACAAATAATTACTTTCTACGAACTAAAAATATTTAATAGTGTACATATCTATATCTATATTAATTTGGTTAGAACCTCTATAATTAAAACACATAAGTTTTTGTCTTGCTTAGATGGCAAAAAGAAACAATTTTATTAGTTGATGAATATTTTTCGTACGTAGGGATGATATGCACTTGCCACGTGTACCTCCAAAAGCTCTAGAATTCTTCTGAAGGTTCTCATTGCTTCTCCTTGTATGTTTTGTATTTTATCTCTTGTCCACATTTATTATCTTTATTTTTTTTCTTTTTAATAATATATTACTATTTATTTTCATAAGAAATTTTTTTAATGCATTTATTCTATTTAAGATTTCTATTATAATTAGAGTTTTTTTTAATGAAGGTATATATTTATTTAGATTTTTTAATTTATTATAATTAATATTATAATACTAAAAACCTACTATTCTATTTTTTGAAAGAATGAATGTATGTTAGATTTCTCATATTAGCATATGGGCGATAATAAAAATACATTGATGATACATTTTCTAAATATTATATATACATTCCAAATGCTTTTTTTAATGAGTCTAAAATATAAGTAATAATTACTGTCAAATTAGATACAATTATAAAAAATATGTATATTCAATATAATGTTCATGATAAATACATGATTGAAAAATAACACAAAAGATAAGTTAAAAAATATGCATTAACATTATATTAGTAAATATTTATATCATTTTTATTACTAGCACATGTTATTATTCACTAACCCTATATATATATATACATACATATGTATGTGTATATATATATATATCAAACTCCATAATTTAAAAAAAAAAAAAAACATTTTTACATCTGTTACAATATTTATTGATTTTCTTCACTTTTAAGTATTTTAATATTGATATTATTATTTCACACATAATTATAGTATAATGTAAATAATAAATATTTATTTCATAACAACTCATAATTATTTACTATAAACAATTTAAGTTTTATAATAGTAAATTTTTTTAATCAATATTCAAATAATAAATAATATAATAATATTTACAACATTTACTATATAAAAATAACCCCCACCCACCCCCTCATACATACACACTCCTATTATACTCATTCCTTTCATTTGTCTTCTCCACTTTCTTGAACCTTTTGTCACTCCTTCTCTACTCCATTCTCCTCTCTTGTGCTCTCTATTGATCATTATATTCATCTTGTTGTAAAGTTAAGAAACATTATAGCCTATGCATCTTCCTTTTTCATTAAATATGATTTATCAATATAGATAAGCTGACATTTATCACGAGGTGGATTTAGTGTAAATGCAATATGGGGTAAAGTGGGAGGAGGGGAGGGAAAGGCACGCAGAGGAAGAAAGGGATTGATGTGTACAAAAGAGGAGAGCAAAGTGTACAAGAGGAGAGAAAGTGAAAGAGAAGGAGGGAGTACAAGGAATCAGTGAGGAACGTGAGGGAGAAGGAAGGAGGGAGGGAGGGAGAAGGAAAGGGAGAGTAAATATGTGAAATTCAATTAAAATTCCTATTTTTTATTATGAAAAGTTATTAGTTATTGATATGTAAACATATTTTCTAAAAATCAAATTTATCTTCCCAATTTTCTAGATTTCCCAACTTTTATATAATTTATTTTAGATTTTTAAAAAAATAATATATATTTTACAACTTATCTCTTTATACATATATATATATATATATATATACACACAATATTCTATTTATTTGCGTGAAGCCTTTTTAGGAAGTGTGTTATGAGTCTTGTGGTTAGAGTATGACTCATAATGGTTAGAGAATGATACTATTATGACAAATAGCATGACCACACTATATTTTTAAGGGAAAATTATTAAAAAGATGTAATATGTTTACGAAAATTGTTAACTGATGCAACTTGTTTTGAGTCGTGGGTTTTTTATGTATTATGTTTCATTTTGTTTGTTTTTGAATAAATATTTAATTTTCTGTTATTTTCTCCGTTTAAATTGTACTCGTGCATCTCGCGACTTGTTTTGTGAACATTAAAAAAAAAAATCAAAATACCGAAATTACCCTCCTCATTTTTCCCCTCCAATTACTGAACAAAAGTCCCTTTATCTCCCCCTCCTTCATCATTTTTTCCTCCACATTACCGAACTGATTTCTCCTTATCAAAATCTCCTGAATCGGTTCCTCCTCCCCATTCTTTCCGTCTTCCGAAACCCTAACATCCCCGTTGGTGCGACACTGAAGTGCAGCGAAGTCCTTCCTGGTGCAGACGAGAAGTGAAGTGTCCTTCTCTTAGTGCAGACGAGGTGTCCTGACGAAGCGTCGTGAAGTTTCCCCTGCAACGTCGTGACCATCCCTTTCCTATGACGAGTCATGCAACACGCCAATGTGCTTGGAATCCCGTTTCCTAAATGATATTGTTGAAACTATGAATACCCTTACTTTGAAAGAGACAAAAATTGGTTGCACAAGAGGAGCCCAAACTCTTTGGTCTGATCGGATTTCAAGAAAACTCACGGTCTTGGCGGGCAACACAAACTTTTGGGTTGTTGGATGTGAAGATGGATGTTTGCAGGTAGTTTATCATTCTCAAGTTGAACTTGATTTAGTTTCATGGTATTTATTTGATTACTATTTTTTTAATCCATAAATTGCCTTTTTGAAATCAAACAGGGTTTTCGCCAAAAATAAACTAAATAAAACAGGGGTTTGGTTGATCAAGTATAATCTCCAAGTATTGAATAGTCATTTACAACATGTAGAAAGGACTTTGCTCAAAATACATGAAATATTTAGTTATTATTTTTGGGGCAAATGTTGTTGATTATTTAGTTGTTATTTTGTGTAAATGTAATTAGTTAGGCCTTAGATGGGTAGGTATGATAAACAGAATATGTAAAACTATCTTAAGTTATTAAGTTTCTGTTGTCTATTAATAAATGATGGGAGTCCTAGAATCCCAGTCATTACACAAGGCTTCAATAAGTAATACACTGTATAACATTTTTGCATAGAAATAGGGAAAAGTAGGTAAATGCACCCCGGATTTTTTTTTTTTTTGTATTTGGACCCATATGTTTTTTGGCATATGTTATGACACCCGTATGTTTTAATTTGTTGGTAATTGGACCAAACGTTAATTATACCCGTTAAGTGTCATGTAGTAATCATATGCGAACGTTTATTTTGAAAGAATACAATGTAAACAGACATGTTTACCCTTTTGACATCCCATCACCTTCTTTGGAAACCGATGCTACCATAGGCATATTCAGTTCGACTTCTCCCCCAATTGAAAATTTCTCAATCCCTAAAACTCCGAGGCTCCCACTGCTTGTCACTGCGACGAAGTGGCCCGGTGACTCCGACGAAGAAACTCCATTGCGGCTCCACTCCGTCCGTCGATTGCGTCGATTTTGCAGAGAAGCTCGGTCTGTCCACGGTAGGTGAGTGTGTCGGTTTTGCAGCATGGTTCAGTTTTGAATGCTTGTATAGAGAATGCTTCGTTTGTAGAGAATGATTCATTTGTAGAATGCCTATAGAGAATGGTTCAGTATAAACTGTGGATGCTTATACAATGGTCCGATTTATACCGAAAATCTGGATTTTTAGATATTGCTGATGGGTTTGGTTTTTAATTTGTTAGGTAACTTATGGACAAGGATAGTGGGCAAACTTACTTGTTGACGATTCACCACAACAGACAGTTTATTGATGAAAATTGGGTTGGACAAACCGAAATTACTGATTTAGGGAGGGATATACTCAATTATGAGACAATGGAAGTGTTCATGGAGTATTACGGATTAGTCGTCGGTGGGTGTATTTGCTATCTCTCTCCTACTGGTGATTTGAAGACAGATTTAGAAGTTTTGAAAAGCAATGAATACATTACTAAAATGTTGGTGAGGCGGGATGGAAGTTTGGATTTGGTCGTGTATGTGTTGGCACCTTTTGATCCTTTTGTATGTGCGAAGGATCCATTTATGGAAGCCATTCGATTAAAAGCCATTCGACTAAAAGCCATTCAACAAATAGAAAAGTCATTGGAGAGTCAAGTTTCGGAAGTGACACCCTAACTACATCCTATGGAAGTGACACCCTAACTACATTTGTTGGTTCTGACATTGAAGGTGACATCACAAGTGCACGGACTTACAAAATATTTGATGAGGCTCTGAACGCGGAAACGATATGCAATCAAAGACCTAAACATGAACTGAAATTAGGGATGCGGTTTATAGATGGTCATGCATTCAGGAAGCATGTCGTCGAACAAAGTATTGAGGAGGGTTACGAACCAGATTTCAGCAAGAAAAACAACATCGACCGTGTAGAAGTTGTTTGCAAGCAAGCTTGTGGGTTTGTCGTGGTTAGTGAGAAAATGAACAGAGATAAGACATTTCAAATACGAAAGTTGGTCCCGGAACATACATGTGGACGAGCTTACCACACAAACAAGATTGGTGAGAAGTGGATTGCGGATACATTCATGGAACTCATAAGGAACGAACCAGGTATAAAGAGTAAGACTATTGCCGAGAAGATTCAAAAAAGGTTCAACTTTGACGTTAAAAGGTGGAATATTTGCGAGGGTATCAAGTTGGCTCGGAAAGCCCTTGAATGATATAAAGTTTGGCAGTTTGAGAGGTTGCGTGATTATGCGGGCACGGTTATGTCGCACAACCCAAACAGCAGTGTTGTGATACAAGTAGACCCTATCCTATCTCCACTTCGTCCAAAATTTGAATGTATGTATGTCTGCTTAAAGTCATGTGTCGATGGGTTCAGAGCTGGATGCAGACCCTTAATAGGCTTGGATGAGTGTCATTTGAAGGGAGTCGATGGTGGTCAATTATTATCAGCAGTATCCAGAGATGCAGATAACCGGGTGTTTCCACTTGCTTACGCATGGATTGAAGCTGAAACTGGAAGTTCATGGACTTGGTTCCTTGAATTGTTGAGTAAAGATGTAGGTAATGACAGGAACTGGGTGATAATGTCATATAGACAAAAGGTTAGTTCATGCACATTCATGCAACCTGATTGAAATTTTCGTACAAATTATAACTATCACATGGTTTGTGCTAACACAAAATATATATACTATATGTTTAACAGTGTTTTTGTAAATACACCTCTATGTATGTTTTAATCGTACATGTATGTTTATATGTTTATAGGGTTTAATAACAACAGTCGAGGAGATTCTGCCTTTTAGTGACCACTGATTATGTGCTAGGCACATAAACCAGAACATGTTGGTGAAGCATATGAACGACACAGGTATAAAATCCAGATTCTGGGCCGCCACCTGCGCGTACAATTATCACAGGCACAAAGTGTACATGGAGTGGCTCAAAGTGAATTTCAAGAGTGCATGGGAATACCTCAATGAGATTGACCCAAAGACATGGTGCAGGTATGAGTTTCATCGAGAATCAAAGACTGATCTTATAGTTAACAACTGTTCAGAAAGTTGGAACAGTAAGATTATCATGGCCCGTGATAAACCGATCATAACACTCATGGAAAGTCTGCGACGGATGTTAATGACTGGTTTCCAAATGAGGAGGCAGGAGGTGAATACTCACGAAGGTGTTTTAATGTCCAACGTTCTGGAGACGATTAAGAAGAAAAAGCATCATTCCGGGGAATGCAGGTGCTATACGCAGGTGAAGGAGAATATGAGGTACGAATTGGAACAACGTACCAACAGAAGGTTAATTTGAATGATAAACGGTGCAGTTGTTTAGAATGGGATCTATCGGGTATTCCTTGTCCTCATGCAACTTCATGTTTGATGAGTGCGCAGATTTTTTACTTTTCTGATTATGTTCACCCATATTATCATGTATCTACTATGAGGAAGATTTACGCACTGTTAATACACCTGTTACCTGGTGTAGACGATTGGGTACAGGTAGATTCATTGCCAATTGATCCACCAGATGTTAGGAAGAGAGGGGAAGACCGAAGAAGAAACGAACTAGGTCAGCTCATGAACCCACCAACAAGAGCACGACTAAGCTGACAAAGAATGAGTTAAAACAGTTTTACTCAGTTTTCCATGAAACAGACCACAACAAGAGAGGATGTCCTAGGTCAAACATTGGTGGATCAACATGCACAAGAGGAACAAGTCAGGCGACCAAAGAATTTGCAACACAACAGTCTCAGTCTACTGCATCGGAAAGAAAGGTACATGTTCGTTTAACGCATCCAGATTAATGCCCTTATCGTACATATTCTAAACATGATTTTTTTCCAAAGAAACGAAGGGGACCTGTTCGTCGAAAGTTGAACACCGACCATGTCAAACCTTAATCTCCAATGGAAGACACATTTTCAGCAAGTCGGACCCCAATGCAAGAAACAACTGAACCACCAATGGTCGAGGTAAAAATGGACCCACCAGAACCGCATGTGGAGCTTCAAAAGAGAACAAGAAGGGTCAAGTTGTCAGTGAGACGAAGCAAACCAAAGGTATGTAAATTGGGTATTCACGATAAATTTAGATATGGACAGCATCTTCAACCTTTCTAGTTATGTAGGTTGATCGACCATCTTCATCGAAGTCGGCACCAATCAACATAGAATCGGACGATGATTTTCAAACGGTAAGATCAAATGCCCCAGAGTTGTCAAGTTGTCGGGCATTAGTGTTATCTCCCCAACCACTTAAAAAGGGGAAAACAAGAAAGTTGACTATGGTACGCGGTGCCCGCACTTCACCCCGTTTTGTGTGAAGATCTACTCAGTGAAAGCACTTCACCCCGTTTTGTTTGAATGGATGTTGTGACTGCAATGTTTTGTGGGATGTTAGGTTCGGTCATGTTTTCTAGTTTGTTAGGTTCAGTGACTTCATTTTGTTGGATATTCTGTTTGTTAAACTTTTGTGTTGGATATTATCTAAACAGGTTGGTCTCATGGTCTGTGTTGAATTTTATGTTGGATAATGTGCAAGCCTTTGTTTAGGTGAATTTTCTGTAAACACAACAGGTTGATGTCAATTTTTGCCCAATCATAAGGGTGTAATTACTTGGTCATATGTAAACTTATACACATTTTTACTGAGTATTATACAAACGAGTGAGTCCATCCAGTAGTCATTAAACAAAAATATAGTACAACTGAATAACAAAGTACACAACGTAGACACTGTAAAACAAATGTTTGTCACGTGGCTACATCTTCAATATAAGCCCAACAACAACAAGTAAGAACACTATGACACACAGCTGTTGTTGATTTCTACTACGCAATACAACAATTTGATTGTTCAGATCGGATTCCTTTGACACAAATTTGGCCATGGCTGTCCTTCCATACACACACATCGGTGGATTTGCCCAAGCGAAGAAATCACAACTCCTTTTCAATGGCTGCATAGTGGTAAAAAGAAATTAGGGATTCCAAAAAAGCTAATTTTTTTGGAATACACTAATCGACCATATATTCGAAATTAACTCAAGGAATTGACAACATTACCTGGTATCTCGGACATGAAAAGAACAGACGACCGAAATTTTTCATGGTCCAAGCTGTTCTCGCACAGGTTTGTAGACCGCAATAGCACAGTGGTTCCTCATAGGTCATATTCAGGTTAGATGCGAAAGGGGAAGAAGAATCGGAAGAACATTCACAGTACTTACTAGATCTCATCTTACGAACGGAGAAGACGCAAACAGAGTTCGAACGAACGAAGGGAGAAGACAAATGAAAAATGGAAGAGACACACAGACTTTATCAACAGAAAGTGCCTAGGGTAGTTTAGGTATATACATTTATGAGTCAGACACATGACAACCACGTGAGGGTAATTTAACGAACAACAAACGAGAATGGACGAAAAGGTTTAATGACCAACAAACGCAAACATCCGGGTGTGATAACAAACATTATGGGTGCAATTACCAACAGGTGCAAACATCCGTGTGCAATTTCCAACTTTTCCCATAGAAATATGGGCAACTTTTGATGAATGTTCATTTTTTGATGGTATGGTGAACTACCATTTATCAATTTTGCATATAGTGTTGGTTTATACAAAGTGTAGAAGGCGTGCTATCCCAACCATGGTGATGGGATCTGCAGCAACATTTGTTGATTGTGATGAATCCTGGAAGTTGTTGTTGATCACTAAGAAGGGGGCTTTGTATGTGTTAGATTTGTTCAACAAAAACTGCATTCTCAGCAAGTCTTTGGAGTCTTTGATTATATTAGACTCTTTGGAGTCTTTGGAGTTTTGTGAATTTGGACTTGTAAGTTGGTATTTTGTAAACATCAATGACAGTTAACTTTCAAAATAGTTAATTATGTTGAAATGACATTGGTTCTGTGTGTATTATGGGATAAGTTTTAATGTTGAGGTGGAATTTAGTTGGGTTCTATTGGAAGATTTTTGTTCAGTAAATCAAAACATAGTACATCTACTTTCAATTTGTTAACAAACTCTCTTCAGCAAAAAAAAAAAAACACTTGCAAAACGTATGTTATCACATACTAACAAATACATAAACATAATTAACCAACAGTTGCCCCCTACGCAAACATAACTACTTCAAATACACATCGAAAGGCGCTTCAACCAGTAATCAATTTTAAGATTACATCAAGCAGCAGTACCACAAGCACTCCAACAGCAGTAATCAACATCATTTCCCTCCTGCGAACAAGAACAACTTTGGATTCGATTTTGGCATACATTTCTCATAATTTGGTTACGGTCCTTCTTTCGTAAATGCACATTGGGAGGGTCACACCACTCAAAATAGTCACAGTCGTGGTTCTACAATCAAGTTTCTTCATGGTGAGATTAGGGTTTCGAATAGAGATTTTGGAGGAATTTTCCAATTGATACTATAATTAGGGTTAAACCCAAAGATATCCGCAAACATACCTTATAATTGAAACACGCATAAAATATTCTACTGAAATTCTTCCATGTTGAAACGGGTTTAGCATGCGAAGTGAACCCACAGTACCAAATGAACGGGTGGTACTCTACATGTGGCTTCAAGCTTGGTGAAGAGCTGGTTCAGTAATGTGGTGCCATTGTTGTTGGGAGAGTCGGAGATATGAGAAGGAAGGGACGAACACTTCGAAAATTAGGGAGGGGAAGAACACTTCGCAAAGGTCACGAGGGAAGAACAAGCAATGAGGGAACGATTGCATATAACAACCCTGAAGAAAACAGGGGCATTTGAAAATTTTCACATTAAACGAAAGTCATGTGCGGAGTTAATAGAATTTTTTAACGGACACAAACGGATTTCATCAAAAACCAACAACACCAAACATGTTGCATCAAAAACAAACATTGTGTTGCTTTTACCACTTTGGGCAAACATATTACATCTTTTTGTCTATTTTTAAACTAAATAACATAATCATTACATGTACAGTTTTTAATTTCATAACTGTGGTTATTAACCATGGTTTTATTTGTATACCCATTCTCATTACCACATGTGAATGTAATGCAACACCATGAATGTTTTCTTAATAAATACATAAATTTATGTCACAAACAACAAAAATATTCAACACTAACACCATTCAATTAAATTTCGTTCTAGAATTATGAATTCTTAAAATATGAAGAGTTAAAATTCTACTTCTATTATTAATATATACTAATATATTAATATTAATATTAATATTAAATTATTATTATTATTATATTTATATTATAATCATGGGTATGACACTTTAACCATAACCATAATCATTACGGATAGGAAATTCATCACAATTACTGCACCAAACCATAATGATACAGTTAACCATATAAAAAATAGTTTTAACTATGATTTTCGAATTTTCATCTCATCATTGTAGGCCCTAAGTAAGAAGAGTATAAATGAAGGGCATTAATGGTGACACGACAACGATTATTTTAGGTAACAAAAATTCGAGATTTAAGGTTAACCATCGTAGAAATTCTTAACCATATGGGTTAACAATTTCTATAAATTATAATTTTCCCTCAAGTGATTCTGAACAATTGTTTCAAAATCACTGGTAATGGTATTTACTTTCAAAATTCTTTTAGATTAGAGTATTATCAGGGTGAATTACTTCTAACATGTCATTAAAAAAAATAAAACTTATACTGAACAATTAAAATTTGTACTGAAGAGTTAAAGTTTGTACGGAACAGTTACTTCTGTTTCAAATATTATTTTCTTTATCTTCATGTTCGTTATCGTCTAACTCTTCTTTCTCGATTCGAACCCGACATTTGAATTCGAACTAAGATTTGCATATCTATGTTCAAACTCAAATATGCAAATCTAGATTCGAAATGAATCCAAATTCGTGTTTTGGGGTTCAATTTGAATCCTTATTTGGACAAATCTGAGTTTGAAACTATATTGCGGATATAAATATGAAAATCAAACATGAATAACATAAATAACAAAGGAAGATAAGGTAAAAAAAAAATAGTAAAATCATCATTTTAGTGACCATTTAATCACATTTATCAAACATGAGTGCGTGAATATGATAAAGTTAATCTAAAAGTCACATTTCTGACTCCGGATTTGCATTCGAACTAAATCCAAATTTGTGGGTTTTAACCCAGATTTGCACACATCTAAATTTGAAATCATATTTCAGATATAAATATGAGAATATGAAGAATATAGGAAGAAGATGATAACATGGAAAAGTAAAATTGTTATTTTAGTAATGATTTAATCATACTTGTCAAATATAAGTGACTGAATATAATAAATTTAATCGAAAAGATAGGATTTTTAAATGTAAATAACTGTTTAGCTAAAAAAATATATAAGTGACCATTTCGTCATATAATATTAACATAAATGTTGTTGAGATAATTTACACTTATTAGAGTAAATTAATTCAACGGTAACTTATGACACTAAATATCACTTAATATCACTTAATATCATTGTAAAACTTTCTTTCATCTTGGCCTTCTTACCTGGTCTGAGTCTGACCCATATTAATAATGCAGTAGCAAATGTTGTAGTCTATCGAGCCGAAAACTAGACTTGATTCTCATTGCCCTTCACCCTTATTGTTGTAGCCTACAACATATCCTATAACTGCAGCCAGTATGTGTACATTTTGGTAATCAGAAGGATTTCCACCTTTGCGCTGCCTTAACAAATGATATATCTACCCTAGTGCAGCAGTTGCTGCTCAAGGATGACGACCGTCCATATTGAGCCGAACACGCGATCAACGCTCTTCCCAAGCTATCTACAACGTCGGTGGATGTTGGCCGATCTCTACCTTCTAGACTAACACAATCCGCAGCTAAGTATCCTACATATTTCACAGCTTCGATCTCAAACGGATTTGGTGGAGGCACCTTCGCATCCAACACTCTATGAATCTGATCATGTATTATATACGGTACAACCACATCCACCACATGCCTTGGCACCTCATTCTCGTTCTTGTGGATTGCGTGGTACCCTGAAAGCAGTTCCAGTAACACTACTCCAAAGCTGTAGACATCGCTCTTAAGTGTTAACTGCTGCAGCCTATAGTACTCGGGATCAACATAGCCGACTGTACCTGCAGCATGGAGCGACAGGTGAGAGTCCTCATCTACAGGACCCATCAGAGAGAGACCGAAATCAGAAACTTTGGCCACCCAGTTGGAGTCAAGCAGAATGTTGGAAGATTTAATGTCGCGGTGTATAACCGGAGGAGACGCATATACATGGAGGTACTCGAGTCCTCTTGCTGCATCTAAAGCCACCTTGATTCGAGACGTCCATGACATTAGAGGAGAGTTGTTGAGTCGATGGAGATGATCATGGAGAGTTCCGTTGCTCATGAACTCATAGACTAGAATGAGCTCATTGTTGTCCTCACAGAAACCTAGTAAACGGACCAAGTTCTTGTGATTCAGACGCGAAAGAGATTCAAGCTCGTTCACAAAGGCGTGGTCCTTGTCTTCTAGTTGTCTCCTAGCAGCACCAACATTCGATGAGGATGAAGTAAGTTCTGCTCTCTTAATGGCTATCTCTTGACCGCCCGCCAGTTTTGCTCGATAGACAGAGCCAAAGCTGCCCGTTCCGATCTTGAACTCTTCTGAGAAACCATTAGTGGCCTCTCTAAGAACTTGTAATGAGAATTCCTCAAGGTGATCCACATTCTGTCCCACACTAACCAGACGGCTCAGCCGCTTCACCAAAACCGGTGGTGCCATGGGTTGGTTAGGGTTAGGATTAGAGTTAGGATTAGAGTTAGGATTAGAGTTTTGCTGAACCTCACTGTCCAGTCGACCGGAATCATGAATCCGACACACCTTTCCCTTGCAATATCTAAACAAGAGAAAAGACACCAACAACAGGAAACAGCCTGAACCAATGGATCCAACAATAAGGAAAGCAACCATTTTATCATCCAACCCCTTCCGACGATATGGTAGCAATAATGGCGGTTGTGGTGAACAGGAGAGATCACAGATGTAATACCCTTGACCACAATATTCGGCAGAGAGCGGTAAAAGACCGCAAGGACACGAGCTTCTACAAGAGCCAGGCACCACATTATCAAAAACGATGCCATTGGTGCCGAGTTGTCGGCCATCGTTGTTACCCCAACAGTACAACGAAGCATTTAAGGCCAATACTCCACAGAACACTCTACGCTTGGTTTCAATGTCCAGAAAGTACTCGTTAACAAGTTTTGCTGGCAAGGTGAAATTGTTCTCTCCCCAACAAGTGACTGTCTTATTTGCTCGTATGCCACAGCTTCGGTTCTGTCCGAGGGCCAGCGATGCGAACTCTCCTTCTGGCGCCTTCTCAACTGCCATAGCGCCGCCCCAGCAGTTTAAGGTACCCTTCATGGAGACGGCACAAGCGTAGTCGGGTCCAGCTTCGACCAATCGATAGCCGCTGCCTGAAGGTATGTTCTGATCAATTAGGCGATTACCGGAGCAGATTACGGTTCCATTTGCGGATAATCCACAGAGGAAATCATCGCCGATTGTGACAGTTGTCAGGTTTTGAACGACTGCGGCGTTGAAGTTGAAATCACGCCACTGCCAGCACTGAAGCCGACCCGTGTCATCGATGACGCCGCAGATGTGTGTGTTTCCGGCAGCAAGGTCTCTCAGAGAAGGGCCTCTATAGATTCTCTTCGCAACTTGGGTGCCATTGGAGGCAGAGAATCTCCAGCAACGGAGGACGGCAGTGGATGACGGAGATTTAGACGACCGCAATCCACAAACAAAGCCATCTCCGGCTACAGTCGCTGAGAAAGGAACGCTTGACGGAGTCTCGAAAATGCGCGATCCTTCGGGAAAACTGATGCAATTGAGCGAGGAGGAATTCCGGTTAGGCCGCCCCAGCAAGGCGCAGATAATCACGGAGCCATCTGTCTCCGAAATTGAGACAGTGGAGAGAGCGTGAATGAAGGGAATCGTCGTCCCTATTAGGATGAGGATAACGAAGCTGGAGGCCGTGGAGAGGCGCTGCAGTTGCTTAGAGTTCCTAGGATCCATTGAAGTAGCTGAATTTGAGTTGTAATAATTTCATGGTCTCCAACCAGACGATGGTATTCGTGTTTTTTGAAATATTCATGTCCATCTGTGTGTTTTTCTTATGGTTTGATTCACAGTGAAGACAGAGAAAGGGGAACGCGGTTTGAATTGGAAAAGAACGAGCGCTTCTTCAAATCAATTGCAGGGAGGACTACGACCAAGTCAGTCAGCGCTACCGTGTATTTGTGTGGGAAAGACGGAGGGAGCTGCTGGTCATTGGTCAATTCTTTTTTGGCCAACGGTCATTGGTCAATGACCCCATGAAATATAGCGTTAAATGCATAATCGCATTCTTAGCTTTAAATAAGCAACTTACTAATTGGATTTTTTCAGCATATTGCTTTTAGAAAAAATAGTGCATTATTCATTATTCTCAAAAAAAATAACTCTCTTCATCATTCTTAATTTTCAGGATTCCCTTCTAGCGATTACATTCATCATTTCCCCCTCCTTTTGTGTTGCAGGTTGAAAGCGACTGTGGTGAAGGCTTGGACTGACTTCCTTCATGGATTTTCTTCCCAATATCGATGAACGTAACATGCTTGGGAAAACTTTATTGAATCTTCAAACGACGCATCAAATGCAAGTGTTATATTCTAGGAGACAAATCAGGAAACAGAATATTCATGTAATCAATATATGATGTTACCATAATTACCCTTGTAGCATACTATAGATAAGTCTCACATGTATGGAATTGAAATAAGAGAGCATGAAAAAAATAAATAATTGAATTTATGCCTCTGTTCTATCAAATTATCATGGTGTCATAACAGTGTTTATGATTATGGAAACTCAGAAAAAAGCTCATCATTGTTCAAGACTTCTATCGACCAAATCAGCTGAAAACCAGCAAAACCTGCAATCGAAAATATGTCAGAATTCAGTGAAAATTCTGATACCAATACCAATCGAAATTCAAACAGCATTCCTGAAGCACTAACACTCCAAATTGATGCACGGTTTCGAAACAGCCTTGCAGCGCAACCAGCAAATCCAGAGAACCTGTTTATTGGGATCAAACTCGCTGAAGATAATTACGCACTATGGGCGACCTTAATGAGGAATGTCATTGGGGCAGGTGGAGAGCATGCACCACCATCAACAACAGAACCAGACATATACTCGATGGGAGCAAGACGATCAGTGTGTGTTTACATGGATGATACAGACCATTGATTCAAATCTAGTGAACAATGTGTCTCAATACCCTATGACTAAGGCAATGTGGGACGGACTGGCCCTTACATACGGGTCAGGAACCGACTCGTTGCAAATATTTGACCTTCACGTGAAGGCCAACTCATTAAGACAAAGAGGAGATGCCTTAGATAAGTGCTGGAACAAGCTGCAGGGAATTTGGATGACCATCGACCGACGAGATCCGAATCCAATGAAGGATCCCAAAGACAATCAGATATACAACCAAAAAATTCAGGAACAAGGACTGTATCAACTACTAATGGCCATCGACAATCGGCTAGAGATGATCAAGTGGGACATACTTAAACGAGATCGTCTTCCCTCAAGTCGAAGCCAAGTATTATACCATACGACAGGAGGTCACCAAGCTCCACATACTGAAAGCGGCATCTTCAGATTAGCGTTGGTCTGGTAACCAAAACCGGTCGAAGCAATAGAGATTCGGGTAATTCGGGACAATCGACCGGGATGAACAAATTCTGATTAGGATCGCACCAGAATCGGGACAAGGAAGACAAATCGAAGCTCTTCTGCACCCATTGCGGGATGAAAAGGCATACGAAGGAGAATTACTTCTGACTTGTGGGCTACTTGAAGTGGTGTAAGGAAACCACAAGGAGAAGTCGGGACATCGTTCAAGCATCGGCAAAGGGATGGTGGACGTAAGCAATCCTGACACTAAAACTAAGTTGGGGCAGCAAGGTGGCACGGTTGGATTCGGAGGCGCAACCTTAGGAAGGGAGGGTGAAAATCCTTCAATCGTTAACCCTAAAAACACTATTTCCTATTTTGTTGAAGATGATAATGCTAGGGAGAGTCAGATCGAAGCGCTTCACTTGGACCAAGAAGAAAGTAATTCCAAGTAGGGTCAAGGAGAAGAAAATTGTCAAAACTTGCAAGTAGGTCGAAAATAAGAAAATTGCAAGTGGGTTGAAAATTGCAAGTGGGTAGAGAATAGGGGGACTGAAATTTATGGTTGGGCTTGTGAAAAACTTGTCCATCCCAAGGTGCACCAAGCCCGGTCTGTTACCGATAGTAGAAAATTAACCTACTAGATTTTTTACTACGGAGCTACAGATACTATGACATGTGACCCTAATGATTTTGTACAATTATCAGCACCTTCAAAGTCCCATATTGAAACCGCTATTGGATAACTGGTGGAAGTAAAAGGAGGAGGCTCGGTCGTATTATCTGATCAGATGAGACTAAATAATTGTTTACATGTCCCGACATTATCATCAAAATTGTTGTCACTTAGTCAGGTGACCAGGGAATTGAATTGTGTAGTACTGATGTATCCACAATTCGCCTTTTGCAGGACATTCTTACGAATGAGATCATTAGGTGTGGTCTTGATCATTCGTCTTTTGGGTATCTTAAATTTTTATTCTCGAGTTTGTTTACAAATAAATCCATTCATATAAAATGTGAAACTTACATTTGTGCTAACAGTCATAGAGTTTCTTTTTCCCCGAATAATACTAGAGTTGACTCTGTTTTATCGTTAAGTCACTATGATGTTTGCGGTTCATCTACACATTTTAATAATATCATGTTTCGATGTTTTATATAATTTGTGGATGATTCCTCCCGTATGACCTGGATATATTAAATGAAACATAAGTCAGAAGTGCCGATTTTTTTTCAGGTTTTACCAAGTGATTTATACTCAATTCAATAAAAAAATATACAGATCTCCGCTCTCACAATGGTAGAGAATATGTAAACTATTCCCTACACATATTTTCCTAGGAAAACGACCTTGTTCATCAAACATCATGTCCCAATACACCTCAACAAAACAGTGTAGCCGAGCGAAAAAATTGAATCCTACTTGAGATGACATGTGCCATGATGATTGAGTCTCAAGTTCCTAAGTTTTTTTGCCTGAAGCTATAGCTACATCTGCCTATCTAATCAATCGTCTTCCCACAAAAGTTCTTGGTCACAAAACTCTGTTACAAATACTAGTTACACAAGCTAGAATTCCTTCCATCCTGACCCTACCACCTTGAGTCTTTGGTTGTTCAGTAGTCATACATATTTCAACCAAAGACCGAAATAAACTCGATCCATGTGCAGAAAAATGTGTTTTTTTCTCAAATATGACCTACACTGGAAAGGATATCGTTGTTACAACCCAGTCACTCGTCGCATCCATGTTACTATGGATTGTGAATTCCTAGAGTTTGATTTATTCTTCTGCCACCAACTTATTGGCCAGGGAGAGACCACTAAGTTGGCCAATTGGTATGAGTTGTCCTGAGATAGTTCCAACAGAGCAAGTAGATGGAGCCACAAAGTCTGCCTCTCCCGACATAGATGAGGCTGACAAACCAGTACACACAAACATTGAATCTACTTCGGACAATGTCCAAGAAAAGGTAAACAAGTCGTACTCTGATTTATCAAAATATGATTTAAATAGTGCCACTAATCATGATGACAACCTAACTTCGGAACCAGAATAACTGGAGGCATATGTTTTACCTCTGAGGAGAAATAAAGGTGTGTCGCCTAACCGATACTCACCAGAGCATGTACCATGTGCTTCAAGATACCCAGTAAACGTAGCTAGAGGAAGAATGGTTGGTGTTGCAAAGGCATTCTCTGCCACCTTCTTTCAAAAGATATCCCCCCAAGCAGATCAAGATTCAAGTATGAAAACCTAATGGCAATAAGCAATGAATGCTGAAATGGAAGCACTTGAGAAAAAACGAAACATGGGAGAAGTGTGCGTTTCCAGCAGGGAAACGACCAGTGGGTTGCAGGTGGGTCTTTTCCATAAAATATAAACAAATGGAGCCATTCAAAAATACAAGGTGAGGTTGGTAGCAAAAAGGAACACACAGACATATGGTATTGGCTACTCATAAACTTTCTCTCCAGTTGCCAAGATCGACACTATGAGGGTGCTATTCTCAGTGGCTACAAATAAAGATTAGTCACTTCATCAGTTCGACGTTAAAAATGATTTCCTGCACGGAGACCTAAAAGAAGAAGTATATATGGAAACACCATCGAGGTTCTTGGATGGGTTAAGAGAAAATGAATTGTGCAAACTCAAGAAAGCTTTATATGGGCTCAAACAATCTCAACGAGCATGGTTCGGGAGGTTTAAGATGGCAATGAAGCAATACGGGTATAGACAAAGCAATATGGATCACACCCTATTCTACAAAAGGATAGAAGGTTTTATAACTTGCCTAATAATATATGTGGATGACATGATCATAAAAGGAAGTGATGAGGAGTAAATTGCACAACTTTGAAGAGATCTCTTTCCAAAGTGTGAGATGAAGGATCTTGGCGGCCTCAAATATTTTCTAGGAATCGAAGTTCTCCGTTCAAGAGAATGAATTTTTATCTCTCAACGGAAATACATATTAGACCTATTGACTGAAACTGGTATGTTAGATTGCAAACCCAATGTTAGATTGCAAACCCAATGATACCCTATGATGGTGAACCACAAAAAATCAAGATAACTGGAGGAGCCATACTAGCATATCGGGAGACGTACCAGAGGTTAGTGGGAAAGTTAATCTACTTGGCCTACACTAGACTAGACATTGCTTATGCAGTTGGGTTTAGGTAGTAAGTCAATTAATCATGCATCAACCACATGAAGATCACATGGAAGCAACCATGAGGATAGTGTAATATCTTAAAGGTACACCAGGAATAAGAATTGTGTTCAGAAAAAATGGGCATTTTAATGTTGAGGCGTTCACTAATACGGATAGGGTTGGTAACCTAAATGATAGAAGATCCAATGCAGGGTACCTTACCCTAGTTGGAGGAACTTGGTCACATGAAGAAGTAAAAAAATAGAAGGTGGTGGCCATGTCTAGTGCAAAAGCAGAGTTCAGGGGAATTGTATAGGGAATCACAGAAATACTGTGGCTAAAGAAGTTGATGGGTGTGATTGGTTTTCCCTTAAGGCTCCCGACGCAGTCGATGTGTGACAATATGGTAACGATCAACATTTCAAAAAACTCGGTACAACGTTACAGAACAAAACACATGGATGTGGATCGACACTTCATAAAGGATAAGATCGAAGATGGTACTGTTGAATCGCCCTTTGTAAGATCAGAAGACCAACTGACGGATATTCTCACGAATGCGGTTACATGAAATATATTTGAAGCAGTACTGCGCAAGTTGAGCATTGAAGACCCAACTTCTCAATTTGAGGGGGAGTGTTAGGATATTTGACCGAATATTCTAGGAGACAAATCAGGAAACATAATATTCATGTAATCAATATACGATGTTACCTTAGTTATCCTTATAACATACTATAGATAAGTCTCACATGTATGGAATTGAAATAAGAGAGAATGAAAAAATAAACAATTGACTCTCTACCTCTATTCTACTGAATTATCAGCAAGCTCATTCATTACCCAAAAATCGATGAAGAACATTGTGGTGACTCATGCCCTTTGAACAAAGGAGCAATTTTGGAAAGGTTAATGTGATTATGTACCACTCTTTGATTTCGCTAGTAATAGTGATAGAAATCTGCTTATCGAGTTAGGTCCCTGGGCTATTCAAGGACATTGCCTTAGCTTGAAGAAGTGTGAAGGAAATATGAATATACATGATGTCAGATTTAATGCGGTTGAGTTCTGTATTCAAGTTCACGGCCTTGTGTTGGATAAACTTTGTGAATCAAATGCAAAAATTATGGGATAGTATGTACGAAGAGTGTTGGAGGTTGAACAACACGAGGAGGGAGACAGTACCTTTGACGCTTTCTTCGCATAGAGGAAGACACCGACAAAGACATAGTAGCAAGATTATGATGGGTGAATGAAGTCGACTAAAATAAAGTGTGAGAGAATTTTCAATTTCAATTACGGATGTGGGAAGTTAGGACACACAATGAATCAGTGCATACATCAGTTGTATGTCCCATGCTAAAAAAAGTTAGGTTAGGAGTAGATCACGACTCGGAGGATAAAAAAGTAACCTAATGGGTCGACAAGAGGACTCTTCTGAAGCAATCTCGAGCCATTGTCATAGCTGGAAAAATATCATGTCCCGGTTACAAAAGTTAGATACCAAACAAATGAACGTCGATGGATTCATAAGAACAACAATTCCAAACTAAGTTGTACCCAACATTAACTTGTTCAACCCTACTTTGACTTGTGACCTCTCCTACAGATATGGTCTGAGTAGTAAATCTTCACCTGCATTGTGTTTTCATCCTTCATGGTTGAAGTGTACAATCTCCATCCACGTCTTTCACCTACACAATGACCTGAAATCAAGGGGTGAGCTTGGGCGGGGCGGGGCGGGTCGGTGTTTTGGGCAAGACCGAGCCCGAGCCCGGAATTTCGGTCCTCACCTGTGGAAGACCGAGACTGAGACCGAATTTGGTATAAAAAGCCCGCTCGAGTCGGTCTTGCTTGACTCAGGTCGGTCTCGGTCCATTACCAAAATTTTCATTAAAAAAAAATTGCTGTAAAAAAAATTGCTTTTGAATTTCATCTGGACTCAGATGGGGTTGGTCTTGGGTTACATCTTGATGATTCCCTTTCACAATTTTCACCATCTCCTATTTCTCAAGCAAAGCTTGTCTTTGCATGGTTTTCATCATCTCCTTCATCGATTTCTCATCACCCTCAAGCTGCATTTTCATTATCATCTCAGTTTACTTGTCCATTGGCTTGAAGTAGTCTTCAATGGCTGCCTCCTGCACATGGTAAAAAGTATATTGGAGACGCAGAGGAGACTGGAGAGGATGGCTGGGCTGGCAGGCTGCTGGGCTTCTCTCAGAAGGCCTATATAAAATGTAAATGTTAAATTTTAATAACATTCGGGTCAGGCCGGGCCTAATCAATTTTTTCGGGGGGGGGGGGGGGGGGGGGACGGGATCGAGCCCGACCTTGGAGGCAAAAACCTGCCCGCTCGGGCTCGGTCCTAGTCGGACTGGTCTCGGGCCGGTTTTGTCGGGATTTTGGTCCAGCTAGTCGTTTTTGCTCACCCCTATGAAATTTTCTTAGCTTGATTGACCTTGTATTTGAATGCTAAGTTATTGTTGATACTATCCTCTTGAAGGGTTTCTCTCAAATACTTTGCATTAGCAAACGTAAAACCAATTGTGAATTCAGGGACACCGTAGGCCTCAACATTATACTCTGGGTACCTTCTACAATCCTCAACAGTATCATCAGACGATGACGATGTAATAATAAAGTCTTCTTTACCAATTAGTTCATCTTCTCTCAGATCATATGTTTCTCCACCAGCTGTTGATGTTGGGGTGTTGGAGCACCCATCTTGTTCAACACTTGGAGTTTCTAACCACTCTGATACTAATCTAGCTTGCTCCCAGAAATCAGTATGACTATCATTCTCTTCTTCACTCTCTTGACATTAACGGGGCGTTTCTTTCACGGAATTCGGAATAAGGAATACGGAATAGGAGATAAAAATATGAAGTTGTTTCTTTGCTGGGATGAAAAAGAATTGAATAAGGAATTCTGTTTTTTTTTATGGAATTGGATATATAAATGGAATAGAATGTGGTCAAATGACATATTTGTCCCTACTTGTATATGTTTAATATATAATACATTTAATTTGTATTAATTAATTTTAAAAAGAACATAATAATAAAAACGTAAATATAATTAATTAATAATTAAAAAAAAACTTTTTAAAATAATTTATTTAATTCTTTAATTATATTTAAAGGACAATATATTATTAAAAATTACATTTTCATTAATTTTCGTTTTTTTCCATGTTATTTTAAAAATAATTTTTTTACTGTAAACTAATATATATAAAACTATTAATTATATATAATAATCATCAGATGTACATAACATTTTAACGTATAATGAAGTAATTTAAGTTATCATGTGTAAGAAGATAGTTTATTGAATCACAACTTCACAGCTCAAGTTATTGAATCATGTATACATACAACTATGGATGTCCCCCAAAGCAAATCCCTCTGATAAGAAGTGAATGACAACCGTGTACATAGAAACAAGAACAGAGTTGCTTGATACTCCTGGTGGAAGGACTTCACGATCAGCTCGCAGTCAGGTGTCCGAACCCACTGCAGTCAGGTTCTGTCCTCCAACCTCGCAGTTCAAAACCTTCAGGAAAACAACACGAACCGATAGTTTTGAACATATTCAACAGCAATTCAACAATTCAACATCAATTCAACAATCATCGAAATTGGACCTTTAATAATCTGAGACAATTACTTCCCCAGCAGCTATATACGATAACTCGAAATGAATACTTAGAGAACCTTTAATAATCTGGATTCACACAAACCCCGAATCAACAGCACGAAGAAAGCACAAACACAAACACAAACATCATGAATTCGAACAACCTCCTAGCTTTAAACTCGAACAGCATGAATTCGAACAGCATGAAATCATCGACCAAGCTTTAAAATCATCGAGAAGATGGTGAATTGATAGTGTTCTTACCTAGTCCAACTCGAACTCCCCAATTCTGTTTCACCTAGAATCTGATTCAAATGAATTTGGATCTGTCGAATCATCGACCAATGGCTGCCTCTCCTTCTCCGATAACAAATCCAATCTGGTTACGTTCGCAATATAATGATCACAATCAGATGCCAGGGACTTTGATGTGCAAGGTGCCATCGCAAGCAACTACTCGGGTGTGTAACAAACACAAGCTACATCAACAAATTGACAACAAAACTCAAATCTGTAGTAGATCTCTTCTGCAACACCTGTTAAAAATATCACCAAAATTTCAATTAGTAACTGATTAACCAGAATAATCATATGCAGAACGAATTATACCATAAAGCAGAAAAATCACATGGATTAAGCTACCAGAGCCCAAACCAATAAATGGTAACGTCCACACTCAGAACCAAGACAATCACATGGGTTTCGTTTCTTCTGCAGCAAAAAGGGAGATTAGAGCTCAAACTCCAGCTCGCATTGGGTCAAGAAGATAATTGGTCTTAGGCGGTAACGAAGTAGAGAAAGAAGATAGATAGAATTTGGAGGAGAGCAATTCTAGTGACGGACCCGTTTTGGATTTTACAAGGAAAGAACGAATGAACGAGGGTAGTTCCGCCCTTAATAAAAGCTTATGAGGGCAAAATAGTCATTAAACACCCTATTCCGGATTCCTTACCTTCTAGGCTTAGGAAATCCGAGGTTTTCATCCGGAATCTCTAAGCCTACCACGCCCAGAATCCGTAAGCCCATTTTCTCCAATTCCGTGAAAAGAGCAAGTTCTTATGGAATCCGTAAGCCCAATTCCTTTTCAATTCCATGAAAAGAACATGTCATAAGATTCATCACTTACATATTCTGTTTCACTTTGAAGAGCCTCATTTACAACCGATCTATTCAATAATGACACACCTAACTCAACCCCATCTAATCCTAGACCATTCAGTTCTAATCCACCTAAACCAGACTCATGTACCTCTACACCATCTTTTTATAACCCATATAGTTTTGTCCCTATGCTCTTAACCCATCCACTCTTGGTCCAAACGAGACAACTTCATCACTAAAATGCACGGTGAATGAAGCAACACTATGTCATTTTCCACAGTTTGAAGACGTATAACAGAACCTTGGGCAACGTTTTCAAGTTGAACCCAAAACAACAGCAACACAATTCTTTTCACCATCTAACCTATTATGCATGACTTTTAATCATCTTCTGAGGCAACCACATGTAATCCAAATGGAAGTTTATCTTTAAATGCATACTATGTATTACATCCCCCACTTATGATTATACTTTCACAATACTAGAGATTGTAAATCCTTAAAGCTAACAGTTTTAGGGAATTCCTCGTAATCAAGTAATCCAACAGATTGAACCTTACATTCCTTTTTTATTAGTCATCCATGAAAGTGGATCTCAAACAATAATTCCTCATACACTGAATTTGGAATGAAAACCCTACATAATAACATAAAAATTAAAACATCTAGTTTAATACATCATAGTTAAGAACGACAAAAATCTAAAATTGTCAAACCTTAACAATTGTGATAAGTGGGTATATGTGCGAAAGAACCTAAACAGTAATGTTAATGTTTTTTCAGTAAAACAAATTCTCATTTTTGGACCATTATAACGTCTTCAACGACTGCTATTAGAGGGGGGGACAAGAACAAATAACACCTATGGCATAATATACATAAACGGGAAACAAAAAACTTTGATCGCCCTTCCTTGTTGATCTTCCCTAACAACGTAGCCATCTTTCGAATTCTTCAAAAACCTAAAAAGCAAAACTGGATATTCAACTTTGCTCGGATAAGGGGGGCCAAAATCAAGATGCAAACACACAGATTCACGAGGAGAAAAGTTCACGTAGAGAAACTTACATGCACGGGATTTTGAGTACAAAAGATTCCAAACTCTTTTCTATGAAGGGAGAAAGGGAATAGCAAAACAGAGAAATTTTGTGGGTGACTGTTCGGTTTCTAAACCATCACTCCTTATGCAATTGAAGGAAAATGGTATTATAGGTATTTGAAAAAAACAAATATCAATTTATCGCAAAACAATTAACATGTCACCGACACATGAGGGTTTTCGTCCATATTGGTAAATGGGACAGATATGATCTTTTACCAATGTTGAGGTGGGAATTTAAAAAAACAAAGTTTAGATAGCGATTTGTAAAGTGGTCATAGGTAGGGTAGCGATTTGGTTATTAACCCTAAAAAATATTAAAATAATTGAAAAATATTTTTAGATAAATACTTGTAAATACTCATGTATAGAACTAGATCATAAATCATTATCAACTTAACTATAAAAATATAGTAAACTCTAAAAATTATTTGTATATTCACTTAAAAGTTAATTTGAATAAGTTTTACTAGGCTTGTTCATGAATTGTCTCAACCTCGAACTAGTTCCGAACTGAACTAGAATTGTTTAAAGCAAACCAGTTTTTTTTTGCTCAATAAAAGAACTGGTCTATTTAACACGTAAATAACTGGTATGGTTAGAACCGGTTCAAACTCGATTCGAATTGGTTTGGTCTTGTTTTTTCAAAAAAATCAAGACTCAGTTCCGGTTCAGTCAAAAATAGTTATAGTTCAGTCAAAAATAGATCTGGTTCAGTATCTAAAAACATAACCAACTCAATAGATAGATGTCCTTGAACATTGAACTATGCATAATACACAAACAAAATATTCATATGTACTATTTAATCAATTACATTAGATCAGTTTGATTTGGTTTGGATGGTTAAAAAACTATATAGGTTTAATCCAGTTTGATATGAATTTTTAGTATAAACTAGTACAAAAAACAAGTCGATTCGAACTGAGTTGAATCAACTATTTTGAACTTGATTACTCTAACCTTAAAAAATTGGTTTAATTTTGGAACTAGTTCAGCTGAACTGATTCAAACCAGTCTAGAACTAGACCAAATCTGGTTCAGTTCGCCTGAATTATTTTTCTTGAACAAGCCTAAGTTTTACCCAATGCAGTATCAATGATAACTTAAAATTATGACAATACAAAAAATATTAAATTGTCAACATATTGCGCAAAACGTGGATCATCCGCCTATTATTCAATTGTGTGATATTTAGGTTTTAAAATTATTTTAAAATCACATTGTTAATTATATTATATTATTTTATATTTATTAATTTAATAGTTTTGTAGATCGACTTTATATTTTTGGACTTGTCTTCGATTCATCCCCTAATCCCCCAATTATACACCATTTCTAAACCATATAACAAATATTTTCAGTTTTAAAAAGTAATTATCAAAATATGCCTACCTATGAATGCCATTCGCGGGAAGGAAGTATGCTAAATCTTACCCGCGAATGACATTTTGGGGTATAAAAAAATATATGCTTAAGTACTTGTTAAGTACATTTGGTCTAGTTTAAGAGTTACCACTCTGATAGTTAAAGGTACTGAGTTTAAACTAGGTTGTGTTGTATTCTTTATTTATAAGCAGTAGGAAACCTACTATATATATAAAACTCCAACAAAGTTCGAACTAATAGTAGTCAATTATTTAATGTATTTCAACTATACTTAATACACTAACTACTCAAGTGAAAATATATTTTTTTAAATGTATTCCAACCAAAATTTAAATTCATGATCATGTTATAACAATACAATATTAAAATCATATGTTTTGTATGTACCTACATTATATTTTTTTTATCAGATTCCTAAATTATATTTCAAGAATGTTATTCGGATACCTTACAATGTTATTCATATACCCTAAACGTCCTAATTTAGAAATGTTATTTTTTGGAGTCGTTTATACTTCTTTATTTTTTTTTGTAGAAATATCATTTGTTTCCTATTTAAAATGTAAGTATAAACAACAATTCCAAAAATAATTTTATTTTCATGTATTTCAATTATATTTATTACACTAACTACTCAAGTAAAAATATTTTTTTAAAATTGTATTCCAACCATAATTTAAATTCATGATCATGTTATAACAATACAATATTAATATCATATGTTTTGTATGTACCTACATTATATTGTTTTTTACCAAATTCCTAAATTATATTTCAATTATGTTATTCGAATACCTTACATTCTTACAATGTTATTCATATACCTTAAACTTTCTAATTTATAGAAATATTATTTTTTGGAGTAGTTTATACTTTTTTTTTTCTTTTGTACAAATGTCATTTTTTCCTATTTAAAATGTAAGTATAAACAACAACTCCAAAAATAATATTTCTAAACTAAAGGGTTTAAGGTACCCGAATAACATTTTTGAAGTATAATTTAAGTACGTAAAAAACATATGATATTAATACTGTAGTGATAAAAAAATTTATTATTATAACATGAAATTTAATTTTTAGTTGGAATATAATTTTACAAAAAATGTTTTCATTTGAGTAGTTAGTGTATTAACATGTTTGTTTCGCAAAATTTCGAATAAGGATTACATCCATATTTCCATATTTGTTTCGCGGAATTGTAATTCCATGGAATCAGAATTTCTAGAGAGCTAGGCATAACGATTATTGGATAAATGTTCGGGTTTGCTATTCCTAATGAGCTAGAAATAACGTATAGATGCTCAATTGACTAAAATACCATTCACTGTTATTTATTTATTAATTTAACTATTTATATTTTAATTAAATTTTGTTATATATAAAAAATATTTGAGTACTTAATTTGGTGAAAAAATATATTGTACTAACCGCTACAGGTTTTGAATTTAAACTTTATTTTATTTTTTTTATATTTGGCTTTTTACGCTTATAAAAAAAACTATAATAACAAAGTTTTGATCCTAAACTTCTAACTAGTAGAGAGTATTAACTCTTTCACTAGAGTACTTAATTATATAGGCTTGTTCATGAATCAGTTCAAGGTTGAACCGGTTCAGAACTGAACTGGCCTGGTTTGAAAAAAACTAGTATTTTTTTCTGTTTCTAAAAATCTTGGTCTAGTTTAAGAAAATAAGAACTGGTCTGGTTCGAACTGATTCAGAACCAGTTCGAACTGTTCTGGTCTGTTTTTTTAATAACAATTTTGGTTCGGAAATAATCCGGTTTAAACCGAACCTAAACCAGCTGAAAATTATGTCCAACACACTGAACCGTCTGAAAAAATACTGAACCAGATGAAAAACTACTTAACCGGTTGAAAAAACACTGAACCGACTGAAAAACACACTGGACCAATTGAAAATCTGTTTCAGAACCGACTGAAATCCTGTCCAACATCAACATACAAGAGTCCAATATATCTCTAGGTTTTTTTTATTGAAGACATCTCTAGGTTTGGTTTAATTTCAGACCGGTTTAGTTGATTTTGCTTCAAACCGGTTCTAAAATTATATAGGTTTAAAATGGTTTGATTTAAATTTAAGTATAAACCAGTATCAAAAAACGAGTCGAGTCGAACTGATTCGAACTGGATTTTTGGTACTATTTTGAACTGATCTATTTGAAGCCTAAAAACACTAGTTTGGTTTTGGAACTAGTTCGGCCGAACCGGTTCGAACCAAACCAGTTCCAGACCAAACCAGACCAGTTCATCCGAACCGATTTATTTGAACAAGCCTATAATTATATAGTAACTTATTCGCGAAATTAAATCGTGAATGATATCTTTAGCAATTTGTTTTAAAAAATGAATATTTAATTTTAAAATCTATCTATCTATCTATCAATCTATCTACCTATCTATTAATTTGACTAGAATGTATGAAATTGTGACAAGTTTTTTATTGCATTTTCTTACTCGTAATGTCAAATGAATCAATTTTAATTGGTCTATGTGAAACATACAATTTTCACTCCTAAGTGACATACCATGTAAGTCACTTTAACATCTTCTACGTTTCCTCGTTCATTCTCAAGAGAAGTTATATAATCTTAATTAATTATTTTTATTTCACATGTATATTAATATATATTTTAAAATATATTTTATGTAGTAGAATTTGTACAATACTAAAATACATAATAATATCTTTTAATAATAATATCAAGGTAAATTTTAACAATCTTACAAAAATTATGTACATAATAACTTTTAATAAAATAAAATATTATTGACTTTAATATATCTATATCTATATCTATATCTATATCTATATCTATATCTAATATTTATTTATTTCCTTAGTAATAAATTTATCTAAAATAAGTATATATATTAAAATTACAAATTTATATAACTGTTTTCCCTACAACTTTATATATAAAAATAATAATATTATACTATGTAATATGCTACTAAAATAATTAGATTGATTAAATTACAAACAATTAATTTTGTTAAAAGTGAAACTTCAAACAAACGTATAACTTGGAGCATTTTAAATTAAATTATGTGGAAAGTCGTTTAGAAGTGATTACTATAGTAGTTTTAACAAATTACTATAGTAGTTTTAACAAATTACTATAGTTTTTTTTTTAATAATAGCATGGAGAAAATATTACAAAATTTTTGCTTATCCAAATTATAAAGTATTAAACCAAATCAATATAAAAGTAGATAAATAATACATATATATAACTTCTTAATATAATTTTTTAAAAGTGTAACAAAATATTATTATAGTATATTAAATTCAAAATATGAGAAGTGAAAAAAATATAATATGTAAATATTAATATAAATGTTATACACCTTACAAATTGAGTTGAAAAATATAATATCATATTATTAGTAGTTGATATTTTTTTTAGAATTATATCTTACTAAATAATTATAATTTATTTGAACAACAGTACCTACAAATTTTATAATCACTTTACTAAAGATATATTTTGAAGGGAAAAATCTCTCTCTTTGTCCCTCCATCGACGCTCGGTATCCGTCGTATAAGCTCTCTTGGGAAAGGGAGGCGCTGAAGGGAAGTTTAAGAGCAGAAGAAATAGATGGGAGGTGAGTTGCAGGAAAAAACCATGAAACGCGCCAAGCCGCAGAAATCACCCAAGAAAGCCGCCAAGCCGCGGCAGCTAAACCCAAACTGGGCTCAACTCCAGCAAGTACACCTTCATCCTCCTTCTCCGCCGCAACAGTTATTTATATTCTATATTTTGGATTGTTATTCACCCAATCTTCTCTATCAACTCACAGAAGCTGAAAATCAACGGTTCAAGGCACCCCAGGTCAGATATCTCAGACACAGAACCTGCTGATTCGGTATTAGGTATTTTGATGTCCTCTTCTTGGGAGCAATCGCGTGGTCTCTGTTCAATGGCTTCTTGTTGGGTTATGTCATGTTGCTTGCTAGCTCCCATGTGTTGTGCGATTTGGGAGAAAATCAGAAGAGTCCTATTTATTTGGTTTTGCAGGAAAGCGCAAGGAGAGGGATGAAGCTGAACCAAATGACTCTCAACCGAATCCATTGACTCCGGTGAATGACGATTGCAGGTTTGTATCTGCATTTGTCTCTCCTTAAATGCTGAGCTCAGTTCAGGAATATGATTAGACGATGTTCCCTTAAAAGCTTAATTACCTTGTGCTGTTGGTATCAGACCTCTTGATTTTCAAAGTCATGCCTTTACTCCATTGAGGAACTGAATCGCTAAACAAAATTGCATTCACAGCTTCACATGTAACTTAATAATGCCATTTCATCGCCCAAATATGTTAAGGCCGGAGCTACTTCATCTGTACTTCTTGGTCTTTAGAGTTCATTGGTCCAACACATTCAAAAGTGATTATTATTTTCGAGTATGTATGAAGTGTTTCGGTAGTTTAACTATTGATAATTTGAGATGAACCGCCAAGTTTTGGATTGAAGTACCTAACCAGCGTTTGTAATGCGATTAATTTCTCATTGTTAGGTGGGTTACTGTTTCTCCTAGATTTATCAATTTATGGTTCATTCTTCATGGTGATTTTATTTCTGAATTATTGTGTTTTCAGTTTGACGGATGCTATAGCCATGGATTGTGAAATGGTTGGTGTTGGTGAAGGAAATAAAAGTGCCCTCGGACGAATTACTCTGGTATCTAATCAGTCCTCCTTTGCTATCAATTTGTAGTGTACATGACTATGTCGGGTCATTATTTAGACATCTTAATACTTAAGCCATACATTGTAGAATGACTTCTGATGGTTAGTGCAGACCATGCTGCACTCGTAGAAGATATTGAAAGTTTAAGGCCCGGTCATTTGATAACCATATGTTCTGTACTATTATATGAATGATTTAAATAAATGAGCTAGTTCTCTTGAGGACAATGGAAGAAGAATCTCATGTGTCTACAATTAGGTTAGAAGTGATTAATTTGTCACTTGTAATATGATTAGCTTGTGACTATGTCATTTGCTTGTTACTTAAGCCAGCAGCTCTTTGATAGATTCTCGTTTTTTCTTTGTAAAATGTTCTGGTTGTCTTTCAGATCTGTCGTTCTGTACTAGTTACTTTATCTGACATGTATTTTGTACTTTGTATGTACGTTGAATCGTCATAATGATGTTTCATTGGATTGCCTTCTTATTTGGGGCTAATAATGACAGGTAAATAAGTGGGGAAATGTTGTATATGACGAGTTTGTCCGCCCGATGGAGCGTGTTGTTGATTTCCGGACACGAATAAGTGGTATTAGGCCGCAGGATTTAAGAAAAGGTTGGTGTCATGTTTTAACATTTCCATTATCTTCTACTTCCAATCTTTGTTTTTTCGGATACACAATAAGTAATTCAGTTTTTGAGAGAGATGATTATACAGCTTGAACTACAGTGATTTTTATTTATAAATATGCTTGCATACCTAGTTCAACATGCTCAGCTTTATCTGCTTAGAAATGTTTTGTTCTTACGAGAACTAACTGGATAAAGAAGATCACAACAGATATATATTCTTGATATAAATGATTACACTATGACACCAGTTTCTTGTTTTTGGGACACAAATCAGTTTAGCCATCTTTTTGTTATTTATTTATTTGGTTGAATAGTTGAGGTAATAATAATTATTATTAAAAGGCAGTAAGAAGTGAACAATAGAGATAGAAAGAAAAGATGTAATACATAGGGTAGAGGTTGTGCCTCTTTATTCTTCTCAATAGGTTGGAGGATATTTGTCCTTTTTTTTTCGTTGCCACAAGCTGAGCAGTTAGAACTAGATGACTTGGTGTTTTGTAGTTCAGGGGTATCGGATTCGTATTATTTGCTTCTTTATCATATGTTAGGAGAGTCTCCTGTATGAATTTAACCTTGTCTCACAATGTTTCTGTTTAATTGTATTTTTAAAGGGAGAAAGGATTAAACTATGAAAGAAAAGATTTGACTGAGTTCTATAGTAGTTTTGAGTTTAGCTAAAACTGTAGCTCCACAGTTTATGTACGATAGATGTTGATTGTAATTAGAGTTATAAATCCTGAAGAAAAACACTGCGATAAATGATTTTAGTAAGTGGAACAAGATTTGTTTGTTCTAGAAGGCACTGAAAGAATTTGCCCTTTCTGTTCTTTCTTTGCAGCTAAGAATTTCCCTGTCGTTCAAAAGAAGGTGGCAGAATTGATAAAAGGAAGGATTTTGGTGGGACATGCGTTGCATAATGATCTTAAGGTAGAGAATGTCTTATATCTGAATATGAAATGGTTCTCTGCTTCATATCATATGTGACAGATTTCGGGTTAAATTTGTTGATCCTTTTACAGGCACTGCTTTTGAGCCATCCAAAGGAAGACATAAGAGATACCACACAATTTCAGCCCTATCAGAAGTAGCATTTCTTTCCTTTTTTTAAAGTTCTAACAGTATATGTGTTGGTTGCAGTCATAAAATGTTTAACTACCGCTCCAACTACTCTCTGTTATAATTTAGTGAGGGACGCAAGAAGGCACTTCGCCACCTAGCATCCGAGGTTCTTGGGGTTACCATTCAAAATGGGGAGCACTGCCCTGTAAGTTATCTTGCTTACATTGCTAGTTAAGATCGTAATAGTTACTTTTCACACTCAATATATATATATACATATAAATATATTAGCCAATGTCCATGGATGTCTACAGCTCGTGTAAAGTGAACTATTTATTTTGGGTTAAAGGAATAATAGATTTGATATGGTATTTGATCTTCTGATTTAGGAAAGGAGGGACATTATTGTGATTTCTTAACATAAAATTTTCTTCAAAACTTTACTAATTTGAGATATCATGAGTGATCGATTCATAAGAAGGAAATTTGTTATGAACTTTAAATCTAGAAGCTCCACATTACTATGGTTGAGCCCAAATCTAACCTGCTTAAAGCGTAAGATGGGTATTATTGTTTGATCAATATTACATGTTCTGTTTTTCTTCTTCACTAGGTTGAGGATGCACGTGCTGCGATGCTTCTGTATGTGAAGAACAGCAAGAAGTGGGAGAAGAGCATGAAAGATGAAAGAAGACTGAAGCAGCTGAAAAGGAAGCGCAGGCCAAAGAACAGAATCCGTGTTGGTGAAAGTGAAAGAGATGCTGCTGCTGCTTCTCAATGAAACCCATCCACCTCTGCTACCTCTACATTTAGCTTCTCCTTACCCCAGCTGTGTGCTTCATTCGTTTACATATTCAGTTTAGGCTTGTAGATTACACCAAACCAGTCTAAAACTTAGCCTATTATTAGTCATCTTCAGTTATTTCATTTATTTCCTGATTTAGGATGGATGGGGGTCTGCTGATAAGGCAGTATTATGTGTCGGATATGCAGTACAAGTAGAAAGAATGAAGTAGGGAATGATTCCTACGAGTGGTGGTTGTCTTCTTGAGATGCATACAAGAAAGAAGAATGTCATTTTACGAACTCAGACCTGACTTCAGAAATGGAAGTGGTAGTTTAATGTTTCAGACTTAATGTCTGTTCTATTCTGGTGATACGAGTATTGAACTTGAGAATGTTATAAAACTGCTCCCTATCATCTATCTGCTTCATATCGTTAGTTTGGTTGGCACATTCTCATTTCTCCATCAGCTAGTTAGTTTAAAGTGGCGTATGGCAACAAGTCAGAACACACTTTGTTACAATTAATTAATTAATGGGGTTCAGGTAGGCAGACAGTCCGAGGATAATAATTCTATTTATTTATTTATCTCACATCCACTCCACTCTATTCTGTGAATCGATGATGATGAAGACAGAGCAGTAATAAGTTGAGAAAAGAAAGAAACAGATATTACAAAAGAATGAATTCACCATCAGACAAAGATACCTAGCTAGCTAATAAAGCATACATGCACACACATCACGACCAACCAATGATCCTTATTCCTCTTACACAACACAATCTATGTATCCATCACAATCATCATCTTCTACATTCAGGAGGGATGCCCTGGGGAAACCTCTTTAAGTCACTGCAGTAGTTGTAGATCATGTAGTACTTCTGGACCCACCTGAGACGTCTCCTGCTGGTGGCATCCAGATCACCGAGGGTTGATATCTGTGCAGCCCTGCTGGAGAAGCTGGTGCTTGATGAAGTGGTGGATGAAATAACATGGAAGTTCCTGTAGTAGGCTGTGAAAGGTGCCTTGGACCAGTCCGTCTTTATCAACCCACCTCGCGTGGCCCAATCATCTGCGTTCCACAGACTCGAGTATATCCTCATGGGTTGAGTCTTTGGGAACGGAACGCCGATGGATTCCGCATTCCTGAACTCCCGGATCGGAGTATTGTCCACCAAGAAGCTGTAAGTACGTACAAAATATATGTTACCATGATGTCATCTTCTATATATATATATATATATATATATATATGTATAGTAGGTACGTAGGTATCTCGCAAGCTTTGTTTGTTTGTGCTTACACAATGTGATTTTGATTCCAAATGATGGAGTAAGTATGGAAATTCTTTGTGGGGTCGAACCACAGGTAGAATTGCTGCTCTCTGTTTCCTTTTCCTTGAGAGAACACATTTGTGTGAAGAATGTAGGGATCGCCGCTGAGGTTGCCGAGGAACTCGAAATCAATCTCATCATGTGTCGGCCCTTCCGATGATAACTGCATGCATGCAAATAAATATACACAAATTACGTACGAACTCATTGTTTTACGTAAGTCTATTGCATAACGACCTCCTCGATCTCCTACGTACGTAATAAGCAGTGACGGTTCCAGCTGAGTTTCCGGTGACGAGTTTGATCTGCATGTCGATCCTTCCAAAGAGATACTCTTTGTTGGACCGAAATCCTGAACCGGATATTTTGTCAAGGGATAAGGAAAGGAGGTTGCCTCCGTTGAATATCTTAGCACGGTGATCCCCCCATGTTAAGTCGAAGTCCTTGTAGAAGTTGGCTTCCGTAGACTCCATCATCATCATCACTACCACCAAACCTACGAAAACCACGAAACCTGATCTATTACTACCCATTGAGAGTGAGAGAGAGAGAGAGACAGAGACAGAGACAGAGAGAGATTTTGTATGGAATGGTATATGATGGATGAAGTATTTATATATATATATATAGGTAGCATATATTCATACTCTATATGTATGCCAGCTGGTTCACTCCGTGAATTCATTCGTATTCTTCTTATAAATTTTGAATTTTTAAATGTAGGTAATCAATGAGAGGCAGAAGGAGGCGCGTGATCATGAAAGTATACTGGTATATATGGATGTGTTGCTTATCTGTCTTGGTAAAGAAACAGCCGGAGGCAGCTGGAAGTGGAAGGAAGCGGTAGTTTCTTTGGGGAACTGCATTTCAATCATTGGGGGAGAAAAAGAAAGAGATCCCCTTCATTAGGAATACGATGATCGAACAGAAAGAGAATGTTAAAGCAAGGAAATTAAGGAAAGGGAAAGGATACGATGATGGTGGCGATTTTATTCTTATGAAAGAAGAAAATGGAACAAGCTAGAGAAACTCCATCATTTCTCTTAGACTTAATCAAAACATACAATTTAAGTTAAAAAATATTAATTAGTATCATATTAATATTTTTTATTTTTTTATTGACTGAACATATATTTTTAGTTAACTTTTTATGTAGAAATATATTATATTGTTTTATATGTACTATTAAAAAATAATTGTAAGATACTATTATAATATTAGTAATTTTTTAATTATAAATAAAAGTAATTTTTATATTATATGATTTTATAATTAAGTTGAATAAATTTTTAATCAAGTATATTTAGCAAGTTTGTAAAACTAATATAATATTCACTTTATATATATATATATATATATATATATTGTTTTATCTAAAAAAATATATTTATTAATATATATAATATACCAAACAAAGTGCCGACACTCACCTTATAATATACTCACTTGATATCTCTTATATCATCACTCACCTTTTATTGCTGGCATTGCTTTAAGAATAATTTTAATATTTTCCCGCGCAGGTCAAAATTGTTGTGAGAAATTTTATATTTAAAAAATTATTCTGTTTGTCCCGATCTGTTAATTCACTTTCGTTCTTCCTTCCTTTCCTATCCTAGACTGGCTAGTGATGATACACTCCCTCACCCCCACCCCACCTCACCTACCCTATTTCACCGTCCCTCATTATTTGTAACGCTCCAAAGTGCCGACATAATTCTTTATCGTATAATGTCACGCTTCAATTTTAAATGTTTGTAGGTGAAGGAAACATTATGGAGTGGGGTAGGATTATGAGTAGGGTGTCGGAATAACCAATAGACAGTTTATGGAACGGACCAAAGAAAAATCTTCAGTTGAATCTCAGCAATGTACAAATTCTAGTTTTGATCCATCAACTGACATACAATACAAAATGTCAGTTACAACTTACATATACACAAATGAAGAATTCTATACACCATTTCAAAATCAAATACCAAATTAGCAACTTCTAAAAACTATTTACTAAACTATACCAACCTGCTATTGACAGTTATTGAGTAGAAATTTATGTTCAAACTGCGGCTTTCAGTCGCGAGTAAGAGTTAAGTTAACGACAGTCAGTACTGCAGTGTTCTCTGTGACTGTTAGTCACAAGTAGAAACAAAAATTTATACCCGCGACTGCCAATTGCGGGTAGGATTTAAGTTTATTACTACTCGCGACTGTCAGTCGAGGGTAGAATTTAAGTTTATTCCCAATCTCGACTGACAATCACGATTGTATTATTTATGTTATATATTTTTTTAATTTTTTAAATAAACATAAGTATTTTGGTTATATGTCTAATTTGTTTATCTATTCATGTTATATTTTTATGGATAGTTGAAAAAAATATTTACTTTAAAAAATTCTATTCGGGGTACCTTCAAATCTTCTAATTTAGAATTATAAGTCTTTTTACTAACTCTGAAAAAATAAAAAAAAATAGATTTAATAGATAAATTAAAAGTATATACGAAACAACATCAATACATTTCGATTTAAATTAAGTTTTTAAATAGTAGTACAATTTTAATCTTGTACTAACATATAAACCGCATACATAATCAATCAATCTGACATTGATTCGTATAAATTTTTATTTTAACTAATAAATTTAACTTTTAAAGAAAGTCTAAAAAACTAATATTTATAAATTAAAGGGTTTTAAGATACCCACAATAACATTTTTGAAAGTAAAGATTTGTTTTACAACTATTTATAAAAATAACAATAGATAAACAAATTAGAAATAATTTATTTATTTAAACAATTAACTTAAATAATACATTGGCAAATATGAGCCGTGAGCATAAATAAATTTAAATACTACCCTTAACTAAGTTTTAGCTCCTACCCTTGACTGATAGTCACGGGTAACACTGCAATACTGAATGTCGTTAACTTAATTCCTACTCGCGAATTACAGTCGCGGTTAGGAACAATGTTTTTTATTACGACTAGCAATCGTGGGTAGAATTTAATTTATTGCTACCCAACAATTACAGGTTGATATAGTTTGATAAATTATTAAAAAAAAAAACTATTTTGATATTTAGTTTTGAAATGAAGTATAATTTTAAAAATAAATACCAAAAATGAAGGCATGAATTTAGTATCTTATGGGTTTTAAATTTATCGAATCAAATCAATAGACCTGGTTAAAAGTAATATATAATATATGATTACTATAAAAGTCATTTCCCTCTTGAAATGATTCGTGACTTGACAGGATGGTCAAAAACCTGCAACTTACTAAAGGTAGGTAATCTCCGTTAGCTAGGTCCATCAAAGCTATACAATTGTCTATCCTAGCTAACACGGGTCTCCTAAATCCTAATAGCTTATTCACTCATGCATGCATGCAATGTAGGCTATATTAGATTAATAAAGATAATGTGTCCTATTATTACAAGATAAAATATGTATCTTAAAGTGAAAAAAAAAATAGTTTTTTTTTTTTCATTTCGAAAATTAGGGATATGGGCATTTGTGGATTTGTAAGAAAATTAATAGAATTCACACCTTAAGGTAGGAGTTGGGTCAACTGGCTCCAAGATGTTAGAAATAAAGGAAAGAGTACAATTAGAGAATATAATATGATATAATATGTAATTTTCTATTGTTAATGCTTCTTATTCTAGTTATAATATACAATATAAATGTTGTAATTTTCCTATTAAATAAGAAAGAGGGTTAATAACCAAATTTCTATATCAATTTGGGCACTTTACAAATTGTTACTACTTTTTCAAAAACTGTTACCTAAACGGTTACGTCAACTTTACCTTTTCAAACAGTTTCTCAATATTAACGTAAACTCTAATTGTGTAATTAAACGGTACCCCTTTTCTCTCCTAGGTCGTGAGAGATTTTTCTGGTGACTTCTAACGCCGGCAACCATCTCCAGCGCCCCTGATCCTGCTGGAAACCTTAGCATTAATAGATATATCACACTTGAAGATATAGTGTTGAGGGTTACAGAATTTTCACGGCAGATTCCTGCGCAACAATCCATTTAAGAAGCGGGAGATCATCCAGAGCAACAAAACGTCGGAAGCCACCTCCTGCAAAGTCGCCTGATGGGAACCCATCGAACCAATTTCCGAGCGATCACGCTGTGGAGGTGCCAAACATAAAGGGCCCGCCTTTACGTACCAGGTGGAGTGTACTTGCACCGACTGAGTTTACCGCAGGAAACCCTACGTAAAGAAGGAAGATAAAGAAGGAGATCGGTTCAGTACAACAAACACGAAGAAGTCTCCACGGTTCATGAGGGCCGTGACTGGTGCATCACTGAAGGAGAGCATCCACGTGGAATATTGTATGTAAGTAAGTGTGGTAGATTGAGTAACCCTTTTTCTGCTTGACTTGTGCTTATAGGAGGAAACGACTGCCGTGAGGACATCTGAGCGGTGAAGACCATGAGTAGTACCGGCTCCGGAGGACAGAAGACACCTAGGAAAACCACGTTGGACTTGGAATAGAACCTGAGGGAGACAAAGAACGATCGATATGTGAGCTCGGTCATATCACAGAAGCAGGTGAAAACAACAACAATCATTAATGTGTTGTAGAAGGCGTAGGAAGGGTTTGGAGTTGTCAGGATTACGGAGGCAACAAACATGATTGTGGTGTTCGATTTTGTGGATGAGGAGACTTGAGAATAAATATTTGATATGTCTCTATGGTCAGTCCAAGGATACTGCCTAAACATTAGAAGGTGGGCGCCGAGTGTAAGGTTGACAAAAGTCGAGTTCAACTTGGTTCAATTATGGGTTCAAATCCATGACCTGGGATTGGAGATGTTTAACATTATGAATGCGGAGAAGACCGTGAACAAGATTGGTACATTCATTGTAACCAAGAAGGATACTGAAAAAGTCGCCAACTGCTATTTGAGAATGAAGGTTGAAGTAGATGTAAACAAATCACTCCTAGCTGGCTTCTGGTGGAAGAATTCAAAAGGAAAAGAGAATTGGGCGTTAATCAAATATGAGAGGTTGTCGAACTATTACTATGAGTGCGGTAAACTGGGACACACATCACAAGGATGTAAGGATAAGGTTCATATGTCAGAGGAGAAAATGAGACACTAAATGTATGGTCTTTGGTTGAATGGGAGAAGACCGAGGCGATCAACGCTAGGAGGATCAAAAGAAAAGAATGATTGAAGACCAAATCAAAGAAGCCCCACTCGAAAGAAGTCTTGGGTTGAGATCATGAACGAGGAAAGAACTATGAGAATGCATAAGGAGCATGGTCGTAAAGGATAGGTGGTAGAAAGGGAAAGGCATAGAGAAAGAAACGATTTGGTGAACTTAGTCAATCCAAAGGAGAAAGAACAATAAGAAACACAGTACACTGGGGGTATAAGGATTGAAACTGAAAGAATGCAAGTAGATGAGGCTAAACCAGAGAGACAGTGTCGAATGGAGAACATGGAGATTATAACTAGTGAAGGAATATCAAGGCTACCAAGAAGCCTAACCCCATCACCACTGAAGCAACCCACTCATGATCCTATCAACCACCATCAAGCAAACCCTCATCCAAACCCCACCGAGCCAAATTAAAAGCCGAAGTCGAAACCACCAAAGCCCTCACCAGAAACTCCAAAGCTAAATTGGCACGAGCTTATGCAAAAGACAACCACCATCCAAGAGTTACCCATACACATGCCTCTAGTGCACATAATCCTGTCTATAAGTAGCATCCAACACCAACCTTACACCATTGAAGAGCTAAATGACTCACCTAGCCAGACACGAAGCCCAAAACCCACCCTCTAGAATATCGGCCTTAACCCAATTCTAACCAGAATGTCATTGAAAAGATAGATTCAGAGGGAGGAGGAGGACCAAAGCTCAGGGAAAAGAATGAGGCTGGATATGACTCAAACTAAAAAAACTGGAGAGTGGTCTAGTGAAAACAGGTAGACAGAGAGGTAGGCCTTAGAAGAAGGTGCACAAGTCAAAGATCGAAAGTGTAAGAAGAAATATCCAGAAGGGCACAAAGAAGAATAAGGAGGGGGGAACAAAAAATGATGAAATGGGTTATGGTATCTGTCTCGAAACAGCCACACGGGACCAATGATTATACTCTGCTGGAATTGGTGTCTTCCCTGACAATTCGTCATTTAAAAGACCTCAATATGAGGTATCAACCATAGATAATATGCTTATTGGAAACAAGGGTAAAATACGACATTGCGCCCTAAAGTTTACGCCGATTTTAAAATTTCCCCTTAAAGTTTAAAGTCCCCTTTAATGTTTGAATATGATGAAAAATCCCCCTTGTGAGATGCTCTTTCAGGGGGATTTTTCATCATTTCTAAACATTAGGGGGACTTTAATCTTTAAGGGAAAATTTTAAAATCAGCGTAAACTTTAGGGGGCAATGTCGTATTTAACCCTTTGAAACAAAGAATGGGGATACTTTATGTGATAGGATTAGAGAACAAGTGGGAATGGAAGATGCATACTATGTTAACCCGAGGGAAATATCAGGAGGACCAACTATTTGGTGGGGGGATGAGGTCAGAATAACGGTAAATTCAGCAACCCATAATATTGTAGATTGTGAAGTGCAGATGAACAACCCCAACCGAACCCAATCCTTATAACATAGGTGTATGCGGACGCGGATCCAATTCGAAGAAGACAAAACTAGAACAAGCTGTAATATATTGGAAGGGGGTGAAGGGCTGCCTAGGTATGGATGGGCGACTTAAATGCCATAAGCCACCATCATGAAAAAAAGTGGGTCATGGAAAATCCCAACGACAAATGTATGAGTTCAATGCAATGATAGAGAGCATTCATATGAAAGACAAGGGGGCTAAGGGATCAAGATTCACGTCGTCAAACAACCGAAGGGGGAGGAGAGGGTGTTTCAACGAATAGACCGAGTTCTAACTAATGCAGCATGGGCAGCTCTGCACTCGGACTTCCACACAAATGACCTTGCGATTGACTCCGATCACACCCCAATAATCTTGCACCGAGCTCAAGGTGGGAAAAGAAGAAGCAAACAATTCTGATTTGAAGAAATGTGGTTGGAAAACGCTGAGTGCAAGGATGTCATTAGGGAGGCTTGGATCAAATTGAATGGAGCTGACATAACAGTGAATATTTTCGCGAAATTGGAGAGATTTTGCATGAGGATTACCCGGTAGAGTAATGAGAAGTTTGGGAACAATCAAGTTGATATAAGAAGGGCAAAAGAGCGACTACGGAAGCTTGTGCAAGGTCGACCGAACCTAAGAAGCCAGGCGAAGGAGTCTGCTTTCAAAAATTGAATTAAAGATCTCCACCACTGGCAATATGTTTATTGGAAGCAAAGATCATGAATCAAGTGGCTCACAAAAGAGGAACAAAACTCTACTTTCTTCCACCTTACAACCAACACTTGAAAAAGAAGGAACCGAATCACCAGAATTCAAAACACTCGGGGTAAGTGGATAGAATCGGCAAGTGGGTAGATGAGAAGATTTTTCGGCACTTTCGATCGGTGTTCTAGGAGGATAAGGAGGACCTGAATGACATGGAGGTATTGAAAGTCGTTCCCAGGAAAATCACGGTAAAGATCAACACCGAATTGGAAAGGGAAGTCATAGATGGGGAAATAAGGGTTGCGACATTTCAACTAGGAGGGGCGAGAGCACTATGTCCAGATGGTTTTCTGGGTATATTCTACAAAAGAAGTTGGCACACCATCGGTCCAGATGTAATCACAGCAGTCAAATTCCTTCTCAGGTTAGGTATCTTTCCCTCCAATATAAATCGAACAGATATTGCCCTTATCCCTAAAATACCAAGCCCAACGAGAGCGAGTGATTTTAGGCCTATAAATTTATTCAATTTTATATATAAAATTGTTTACAAGATTTTGGTGAATAGACTAAAATCCTATTTATCATATCTTGCCACCCCCTATCAAAGTGCGTTTGTGGTAGACTGTGCAATTCAGGATAAAATCTTAATAGCTCATGAGGTGTTTCACCATTTGAAGACACGAAGATGGAGAAAAACGGTCAAATATACGAAGAAGTTGGACATGCAAAAGGCTTATGATCGGGTGAAATGAGAATTACTATTGAGAAGCCTGAGAAGAGGGGTTTTGGCTAGAAGTGAATCAGATGGATGCGACAATGCATCACGAAGTCGTCTTACCGAGTCCTGATCAATGGGCAGAGGAGAGATACCATTCAGACAACAATGGGCTTAAGGTAAGGTGACCCTCTCTCTCACCGTACCTATTTATCCTCCTTGCGGACGTGCTATCAAGACAGGCGGATGAGGCCATTCGAACGGAGAAATTGCGCAGCTTAACTCTTAAAAGAGGATGTTCAGAGTTGAACCACCAATTGTTTTTGCATCGCTGTTTTTTCTGGAAGGAATGGTGGAGAATTCCCGTGAGCTAAAGGATATCATCACTAAATATTGTAAGGCGTCTGGTCAACGGATAAACAAAATGCAAAGTTGAATCTTGTTTTCAATAAAAGTGTCGATGAGGACAACCGTAAAGCCATTGAGGAGGAGTTGCAAATATAGGGATAACAGATCTATGAAGATATTTGGGACTCCCGTCAATTTGGGGTCGATCAAAGGAGGAGACATTGAGCTATATAAAGAACAATATTCCTGACAAGATTCAAGAATGGAGGACTAAAATCCTAAACCAGGCGGGTAAGGAGGTTCTCATCAAAGCGGTAATCACAACTATTCTCTCCTATGTGATGAACGTATTTAAGCTTCCTAAGACGTGGTGCTCTGAAATCAATTCGATGATTGTGGATTTCTGGCAGGGTGTGACAAATGAAGAAAGGAAAATTCACTGGAGAAGATGGTATGTGTTAGCAAGATCAAAACCGATGGGGGCTTAGGTTTCCGTGAATTGGACACCTTCAATGAGGAATTGCTCACGAAGATGGCTGCAAGAATCCCTAAAGAACTGAATGTACTATAGGTCTAAATCATTAAGGGGTTGTACTTTCCCAATCTGAGTTCCATTCGACCAAGAAGAGTGGAAAGGCGTTGTGGGGCTAGGCAAGTGTGATTCATGGACGAGATATCCTATTCAAAGAGGGAATGTTGCAAATCAGGGACAAGAAGGACGTGCAGATATTTGAAGATCCTTGGGTAGTCACAAAACTTGGACATAGAGTGGATTGGCCAAGTGAAGGGGGCAACCACCGGACACGAGGGTCCAAGAGTTGATTGGGAAACACCACGAATGGGATGGAGATGTGATATGAGGAAGCTTCAACGATTTGTACACATAATGCATCCTCAACATGCCATTAAGAGTTGAAACGTGTTTGGACCGAATGATATGGCCATATACCAAAGATGGGCAAGTCACAGTGAAGCCGACCTATCATCGGGTAGGGGAAAAGAATGAAGCCACGACACAAGGAAATGGGACCAGATGATGACATCTGGAGGATAATATGGAAGGTAATTACTCTCCCAAAGGTTAAAAATTTCATGTGGCATTTACTCTCAAATGTGGTTGCAGTTCAAAAGAACCTAAGGAAAATGGGGATGCTCGTTGATGAAGGGTGTCCTATCTGTGGGATGGAGGAGATAAGATAACATATGATCTACGAATGTGGATGGACAGTAGCCATGTGGTTTGGTGTCTTGGGACTTCGGTATGCTCAGAATCACGTCGAACTTCTAAACATTTGGATAAGAGAAAGAATGTTAGAAGGGGGCAAAGTCTATGCATGTGGACTTGTTGGCACATATGGAAAACCCAATTCAAAATTGCCTTTGAAGGGAAGATACCGAATCTGATGTAGATTGTCATCGCCATACAAGGGACACATTAAAAAATGTCAATGGTTGAACCATATATGAGACCGTAAACAAGATAGCGACAGGTGACTGGATGGAATAAACTGGATGATAGAGTAATTCGTCTCAACTGTGACGCGTCATGGTGCAACCAAACAAACATGGAGGCATTGGTGTAGTGCCTCGGGATGAAGGAGGTCAACTCGTGGGAAGACTGAATCAGAGGTCATGGAGTGACAATGTGGAAAACCTAGAAGCCCAAGCGGTATGAGAAAGGGTCAAGCTGGTGGTCGAAAGAAGATTGTAGAAGATCGAAGTGGAAACAGATTGTGGAAGCAAATTCAAGGAAGGAAGAACTATTGGAGTCTGGAATTGCGAGAACAGCAAGGCCATGTCGCAAAAGATTCAAAGTGTCAAGTAGAAGACAATCCCGCGTTCAACTAATGAGAGCGCAAATTGGATAGTCAAGCAAGTTAGATTGGGTGTGAGTTTTGATAATTGGGTTGTAGAACCCCTACCCCAAATTAGATGTATTTTAGAAATTGATTGTAATAATGCACCTCCATGATCACATAGATCACGCTTGCTAGTCTTTTAATAAGAAGTGATGCAATTTTTTTTACCAAAAAAACACTTTGACACTTGGGGAAAATTGCTATCTGAGTTAATTTTTTTGTTAAATATGGACGGAAAATGACGTGGCAGCATATGATTGGTCCTTGATTTAATAAAAGTATTATACTAACAACTTTTATTTTCTTTATTAACTTTCCAGATTTTTAAAAAACAAATATGATTTTGGGGGTATTTTTAAAAAATTATTTCGTTTTTTAAACCATGGACCAATCATATGTTATCACGTCATTTTCCGTCCATATTTAACAGAAAAGTTAACTAAGATAATAATTTGCCCCAACTCCGAAAGTATAAGTAGCAAAATTTGACAAAAAAGGTTTAAGTAGCAATTCGCAAAATACTCAGAGTTGGGGTAGCAATTTGGTTTTTAACCTTAAGAAATATACATAATTCATTCTTACATTTAACAAATCTTCACTTTCTCCTATTGAACATTGTATCATAGTCAAATTTGTCTATCAACTATACGATCAACGTTTCTCAGCGCTCATCATATACTAGTTGTTATTAAACCCATGTCAAAATCTGAAGAAAGTAGTGTCCATACCAACAAACTCAATTGACGACGCTACTCCTAAACATGCCACAATCAAACAAAAACATGCAGAAATAGTCCGCAATAGTCCCTACTATTAACCTTAATGTAAAGCTCAATGAAAATAATTACTCCATGTGGTCTCAGTTGATCCAGATGAAGATTGATAAACAATGGAAGCTTCATAATCTCACAGGTGTCCTAGAGCCTCCTGGAACAATGGGAACTAGACGATCTAATCGTCTGTTATGGATGCTAGATAATATGTAACCGGACCTACTGCACCAATATGTTGAGTTCCCAACTGCAAAGGAACTTTGGAAGGGGCTATTTGCAACATAGAACAAAGGAAAATATGGTGTCCAACTATTCGAACAAACAACACCCAACATGGGACCAATTCCCTTGAAATGATATACATCAAATTATAAAAACTGTGGAGGGACATCAAATTTTGAGATCTGAATCCCATGGAACACAATGCGACATTAACAAAGTTTGATGAGTTTTTGAACGCGTTCAATGATGAATTTGACCAGGAAAAAACAGGATATGCTCAGAGAAAGTCCATTACCTGATGTGGAGGGACCAGAAGTACGTGATGAATGCTACAAAAAGGGATAGTAAACCTTTGAATATCGTTTTCGGCATCGAACTCGGGTCTGGCTTCTCAGGCAAACCTCCCTCAAAGGTTGCAATGACCGCCACAGTAATGAGCCATGCCACCAAGCCACAATCATTCACCAGAAAAGGGAAGCCATCTCATAGCGGTGGCGTTGACCGGAAGAACATGCGGTGAAATCACTGGGGAAAGTTTCGTCACAACAAGGCTGAATGCTTCTATATGATTGAGTTTCCCAAAGGACGACAAAGCCAGCGAAGAGAAGGAATCAATGTCTCCAACTTGGACACGACAACGATTGGCCACGAGGGAACTTAGAAGGTCACCGAAGCGTTCAAAGAATCAGGAACGACTACGACTGCTGTAAATGTGGGGCCTCCGGTTGAATTAGGTATAGGGTTGGGAAACAATTACCTTTCTACCCCTAGAATTCTAAATACCAATATTTTGCACCATCATGTTTGCAATTAGATATTTTCTATCATGAAACTGGTGGAAATCACTGGTTCATGGAGTTGGAACTATTGCACTGTCTTCAACACTAAAATTGTAGAATCGTCTCTATGTGGCCAGACTATCCTGCAAGTTACTCTATGTTATTCATGTGACAAATAATTAAATTGTACAATACTAATGTATCCGAGTTTTTATTTGTTATAGGGTAACCAGTCGAGGAAAGTTATTGGACGTGATGATTAACATCAGGAATGTACTATGTGGATGAAATGGATCAACACGGAACTATAACTTACTCACACGACAGTTGACAGATAACAATGGTTGTGGCATCGAAGATTGAGACATTCATCTGTAGGGTATCTTGATGAATTATTCCCTAATTTATTTACGAATAATAAAATTATTTTCTGTAAAGCATGTATCCTTGCTAAAAGTCATACACTGTCGTATTCATGGTCTGATTCTAGAGATAAATCTGTGATTTCTCTTATTCATTCTGATGTATGAGGTCCTACCCCAAATAATTATATATGCATGTCAAATACTAGTTTCAAATATTTTGTGCTCTTTATAGACGATTACTCTCGTATGATTTGACTATATTTTCTAAAAAATAAACCAGAAGTCTCATTTAAGTTATAGAATTTTACAACTTAGTCCAAACCTTGTTTAAAACATAGATTCAAGCATTCCGGTCTGATAACGGAGAAGAGTTTATTAATTCCGTACTTCAAAATTTCATCCAGAAAAAACATCATTCACCACACCTCCTGTGCACATACTCTACAACAAAACAAGGTAGTAGAAAGAAAGAAGCGTCACATCCTTGAAATGACGAGAGCAATTCTGCTCGAGTCATGTGTTCTGACCTTTTTTGGCTAGAAGTAATTGCAATCTCCTTTTATCTCCTTAATCTCTTTTTTGACGTCCTGTCTTTGTACATATTCCCATAACAGAAAACTCTAAGTTTTATCCCTTCTCTATTAAGTGTGTATTTGTGGGATATATGATTCATAAAAAAATCTAACGTTTCTATAACCTTCACAATCCTCGTATGCCTACCACGATGGATTGATATTTTCTCGAAACTTAGTTTTATTATTCAACCAAATCTAGTGTCTAGGGAAATAATCTTAGTAGTCCACTAGATTGGTTGATCACTCCCGTGTGGCCTGAGACAGTCCCAACATAGTAAGTAGGCGGAACCACTGAGATGTTGACTCCTGTAATACAATTTTCGAATGATTTGAACACATTATTCCCGATTAATATTCTCGAGGTTAGTAGTACTAGTGTGGCTTCTGTTTCTAATTCTGATAACTCTTCCACACATAACGTCGATGACATTAGTTCAGAAGTTTTTACAGTACCAGGAAACAACCTCACCACTTAGTAGAACTATGTGTTGCCAACCAAAAGAACCAGAGGCATTCCTTCTGTTCGGTATGCACCAGAGTACACTTCAGAAACAAGTCGGTGCCCAGTAGCAAATCTAGCCAGAAGTATTTTATCACCGAATGCATGTGCCTTTGCCACAACTGTGTACACTCAGGAGATTCCTAAACCAATATAGGCAAAACTTAATATTCCAGAGTGGAGTCAGGCTATGACAGTGGAGATGGAGGTATTAGAGAAAAACAAAACTTGGAAGAAGTGTGCTATTTCGCATAGAAATAAAGCAGTTGGATGTCGATGGGTGTTCTCTGTGAAGCACCAGGTTGATGGATGTATCAAGATATACAAAGTGGGATTGGTAGCTAAAGGCTATAGTCAAACTTACAATATAGACGATTCAAAAACAATTCTCCGGTTGCTAAAAATGACACTATCAGAGTCCTGTTTTTAATAGCAGAGAATCCTGAATTGCTAGCCACTCCATTAGTTTGATGTAAAGAATTCTATCTTACATGACGATCTGGAATAAGAAGTTTATATGGAACCACCGCTAGTCTTTAAGTCAGGTTTTCAGTACTTAGACGTATGTTGATTGAAGAAGGTTTAACAGTCACCTAGAGCATGGTTTGGAAGGTTTAGGGTTGCTTTGAATAAGTATGGATACCGACAGAGCAATTTTGATCATGCCTTGTTCCTTTAAAGGATATAAGATCGAGTGACATGTTTGATTATCTATGTTGATGATATGATATTACAGGAGATGATTCTGAGTAGATATCTCAACTCAAGCGAAATTTGTTTAAAGAGTTTGAGATGAATGACTTGGGGGAACTCAAGTACTTTTTTGACAATCGAAGTACTACGTTCTGAGACATGTACCTTTATCTCTCAAATAAAGTACATATTAGACTTATTAGTTGAAACATGCATGGTTGATTGAAGATAATAGAAGGGGAAGAATAAACATATTGTGCTCGATATCTTTCTACATTTGGATGTAGAAAGATATACAAATGTCGACTGGGCAGGTAGACTGATGGATAGAAGATCTAATTTAGGTAATTCACTATAGTTGAAGGAAACTTTGCCAACTCGAAGAACAAAAAGCAGAAGGTTATAACACTTTCTGGTGTCGAGATATAATTTAGTAGAATAACTTGAGGTCCGGCAAAAATGTTGGTATTACAGAAATTGCTAGCTAATGTTAGGTTTCCTATAAAAAAAACTGTGTAGGTTGATATGTGATAACTGTGCAACCATTAGTATCTCAGAAATTCCAGTTCAACATGACATCCTCAAACATGTTAAGGTTGATCGTCACTTTATCAATGAGAAATTAGAGAATTGGATCATCACTCTTCCTTTTGTACGTTTTGAAGATCAACTGGCAAATATTCTTACCAATGTAGTAAATGGAAGGATCTTGAGAGATGTTTTGTGCAAGTTGAATATTGGTGATCTTACTATTCAACTTAGGGGGAGTGTTAGAAATAAAAGGAAAAATGTACAATTAAATAATATAATCCCATATAATCTGTATTTTTCTATATCATATAGAAAAGTAAGTATAAAAAAAAAATAATGATTATATTTTTAAAAAACTCAATTTATTAAATTTAAGGTCGCACTTATACGTGTTCCCCCTTTACACGTCATGGAATCTGGTGTTGGTGGGAGAGCAGGCCATACGCCAATATTGCTTCCATGCCAACCTCCAAAGACCCACTTGTATATTATATTATAATGAAATAGAGTGCATCCCACCCTGTGTATTCGCCAACCCAATCATTCAATTTAATGGGTAGATATCTCCAAATGCATACGTATATCAAAGAAAATGAAAACGGAATTCAGATTTGATTCAATCCATGGAATTTACGCAGAGAGTTCGTTGAGTTCTTTTGTTTCAGTCTGTACATATTCAAAGGCACAAATTTTTCACTGATAGTTCATGCTAACGTTCCGTGTCATAGTTATCAGAACTGGGCTGGACCGGCGGTTCGATCGGGAACCGGACTTCTGTTCGGTTTGATTCAGTTAAAAGACTGTTTTACAAATGAACAATGTTTGAACTGGGTTGAACCTGACAGTTTTTGAAAAACCGACCGATTTTTTAAAAACGACTGATTTTTTAAAAACCGACCGATTTCCGGTTCACTTTTTAACTGAATTTTTGATTGGGTTTAGGGTTTAGCACCACGTGTACCCTTCAGTTTGGCTTAGAGCAAATCAAAGTTACGAAGTTGATCTCTACTTTTCTCTCAAACAATGCAACACTTCCTTCAGAAAGAGACGCCAATATTCAGACCTCAAAAAATTGCATGTCATATTTCTGTCCCCAATCCAAGTTCAGATATGCAAAAAACTTTGCCTCCTCAACAAGTTCTAGTTTACATAAAAGAGCACTAGATATGATACATAGGGCTGACAATGGTTAGGGTATGGTCAGGGTATGCCAAATACCATAACCATACCATATTTTTAAACCACATACCATAACCATAACCATAACCATAACCATTATGGGTACAATTTTCAATACCATAACCATCAAAATAACCGTGGTTATTAACCATGGTTTTAACCGTATAACCATATTTATTCCACATGTAATATAATAAAAGACCGAAAATTTAATTTTAAAAAATACATCTATCTATATTACCAACAATAAAAATATATAGCACTAACATCATTCAACATTCATATGATTCAACATTAACATTCACACCACTGAATTAACATTAAAATTCAACAAACACCCATAACGAGTAATGATTCAACACCCCTAACCATTTCACACTTGTCGTATTTGTTTCTATCAATCATCATCTTCCTCAATATCATCAATTGATTTCACTTTTATGCTGTAATTTAAATTTAGTATAATATATATATATTAGTTTATTAATAATAAATAATTATTATATTTATAAAATAACCATGGTTATAACCATGGGTATAACTCAAATACCATAATTCATCACCATAACCGCACCGCACCATAATGGTACGGTTAACCATATTAAACAGTAACGGTTATAACCGTGGTTATGGGTTTTTCACCGCACCATTGCCAACCCTAATGATACATTGAGGTTTAACACATGTCATCTATCCAACCCCAGAATAACAACATAAAGGCTTTAATTGGTTAAACCGGTTCACTACTATTGTATACTGTGTTTGAGAATTGAGAGTAATGTGTGTTTGAAATAGAAACTATGTAGTTTGTGTGTGTGTGAGACTATGTAATTTGAGGTAATTTTGTTTGTGTTTAAGACTATGTATGTATTTTAAGTTTTCAGTTTGTCCCATTGTGAACAGTGAACCGCACAATGAACCGGGTTGGACCGTTCGAACCGTGAACCGACCCCTCTCCGGTCCGATGACCGGTCTGGTACTGATAACTATGTTCCATGTAAAGAATAAAATTAATAAAGTAAGGGTTAATAATCAAATGAGTATATTAACTTTTGACATTTTATAAATTAGTATCCGAACTTTTTTTTCTAAAAATATGTTATCTAAACTTCGACATTTGAAACAAATTGTTAACTCTATTAAGTTTTTCGTTAAATATGGATGGAAAATGACGTGATCACACATGATTTAGAAAACTATATTTTTTTAAAAAACAAATGCTAGAAACATTATAAAGAAACCAAAAAATTAATAGAGAAAATATGAGTTTTTCATATAATATTTTATTAAATATATAAAATAAAAAATAGTTAGTTTATTTTGTTTTCTATTTTTAATAAAAATATTATATTAAAAATTCTCAATTTTCTTAATAATTTTCCATTTTTTTTTAAAAAATTTATACTTTTTGGTATTTAAAAAAAAATCATTTAGTTTTATAAATTATGGACCAATTATGTGTTGCTACAGTATTTTTCGTCCATATTTAATTAACAGAAAACTTAATAGAGATAACAATTTTCTTCAACTCCCAAAATACATGTAGCAATTTTAAAAAACAAACAAACAAAATTTAGGTAACAATTTGTAAAGTTCACAAAGTTGAAATAATAATTTGGTTATTAACTCACAAAGTAAATAAGAATTGTTGAGTTATGACAACTAAGGTCCAACTAGAGGGTTACTATTTACTTTAACTTTTTATTATGATTGAATGATGACTTTTAATCTTTGATTATTTTTCTTATCTCCCCTACCCAAATCTCAAGTCACGTCAACCATGTAGCACAACTAGTGATTTGAATGTTGATAGGAGTGTCAAGTGTGATGAAAAAATATTTATATGGTGTCGTGAACCCGCGTAGTTAAAGGAGCTTGAACACCCTATTGCGGGGTATCACTCTAATAACATTATTGTTGTAAAGGGATTCTAAGAGAGTTTAACCCCAAACAGGTTGTCACGATCTTTATGAGATCATCAAATGTTGGTGGAAGTTGCTAATGGTTTTGGAGGCATTGCCACTCAATCATTACTTGAGGTGTGCAAGTTTTGGTAAATGCCTAATCTACGGATAGACGTCGCCCAATATTCATCTTCTAAACTTGAGCTAATTTGTTGTTTCGTCTTCTAGATGGTTAATTTGAATCATTAAACGGATCTATCTGTCAGGTCTCATCATCATTGTTATTGTTGCCAACTGACGATTAAAATTGGTTGAGTCTTCATTTTAACAGTCTAGATTATAAGTTATCCGTTTTTACCCTTACTATAAATAACGTATTTCTTCTACTTCTCTAATTCTCATTTTCTCTCTAGAATTTGTTTTTGTGTTTCTCCATGATCTCTCTCTAGAAAGGAGCATCCCCACCAAAGCTCAAGCTACTTTAGTCATTGCTCGTTATTGGCTAATATTTCAACTGATTCAGCCAATGTCGAGCGACACACTGAGGGATGAGATATCTTTGCATTATCTACTTTTTCTTTGCTCAACAAATTATTTTTCACATCCTCAAACTTCAATTGAGGATTCTCATCCATAATGTAAGTCATAGCTTCTTTAAATATTCACAACTTTACCAAATACATAGCCGTCTCTTGTCTTGCTTCTCATACAAATAGTTGAGAGAGTTTGCAGATGATCTACTTTCAACCATTAGCTTTCATGGTATCAAGTTCACGTTTTGGACGAAATAATCAAATATCGTCTGTCATGAGTAACTTTTATTTATTGTTACATATTAATTATTAACTTTTGTTACTAATAAAAGAGGTTTGCCAGTACCCTGTTGAGTCTTGACTTTCCAATATTGGACTATAAAATTTGGTTAACATTATTATTATCTACATACAATTCTTTCTTAAAATTTCTTAGGGATGATTGAAAAATACTTAATTGTCTAAATTTAGTCTATATAGGACCACCGAAATACTCAATTTGAGATTTTTTTTTTTATTGTACGTAGATAATCAAATTAGAACACTGACAAAACAAAGAGTGTCACGTTCCATTTATCTATCAACCATAAAATTCAGTTAAAATTGAGTTTACAATTTTACCAACGTTGATTGAATGTTATGGTCGATGAGAAATTTGAAACTCAATACTGTATAATTAAAAAAAAATGTCGGTAACAAAAGTTAATTAATTATTAAACTGTAACAACAACAATTTTTTTTTAAAGAAATTTCAAAAAGAATAATCCAAACCCGTAATTAGGTTTAGACTTATAGAAAAATTTGTATTAAGTGATAATTGTTTTGGGAGATTCTATTTGCAGACCATAAACTACTTTATACAGACTTTTTTATTGAAAGAGTATAATGCCCCAATAACGTTTTTACATATTTGCCCTTACTAATTTTAAGGAAAATAATTATCAAATCGATCTCATATTTTCGTAGTTATCAAAGTACAGTCCAAAATTGTGAAAACATCATACTTCTAACAAGTTTTGAACCCTATACCTCTTACATATACTAGCTAACAGTTTTACCACTACACTAGTGATTCCAATTGTTATTTTTATATGTTTCAAATATAATTATTGAAGCAACTCTCATAATATTGTATTAAATATCTATTGTTTATTTATTGATATTCTTTAGTAATTAATATATGTTCAACTCATTTGTTTAACTATAGTTTTAATTTAATTATGTATCTAATGTATTAATTTTTTGAAATAAATAAAAAATAAGTAATATTCTAAATTTAGTATTTATATGCTACTAGAATACTCATGTTTAAAAATTTATTTTCAAAATAAATATTTCGGTAGCCTATAAATACTAAATTTAGAATATTATTTATTTTTCAACCATTTCAAAAAATTAATATATTATATACATAATTAAAATAAAACTATAATTAAACAAACGAAGTTGACCATAAGTTAATTACTAAAGAGCATCAATAAATAAACATGAGATATCTAATACAATAATATGCTTTACTAAATAATATATTTTTTAAGTCCTAAACCTACACCCCAGGTCCAATCTATTGGATATTAATCCGCATACCCCAGATGACCCACTGAAGAACGACCCGACTCGAAATAAGTGATGGTGCCTCCTCCGATACAATAAGGGCGCGCCACCCACAAATCCAGGATACAATTCGCTTTAGGACACACTTCAAAGTCAAGACCCGGGATGCTGATGTCGGACGTCGGATCTGACTTTCCCCGACCGGTTTTTAAAATATTTTTAAATTTGCGTTTTTGAAAATATCGGGTCTTGGCGAGCGAAGGGTCCGGTCGAGCGGGGTCATCAACCGGACCGAAAAAATTGAAAGAGTCGCCACCGATTAATTAAAGGCTAATCGAAATCCTAAAATTGCCTAGGGTACATGAAATTAACATCCTAGGGCTTAGAAAGGTCTACGTCCAGAGAATCGAGTTCGAGGGTTTGATTACATCTTAAAAGCTCGCAAGCTCATAATCCGTCCTTTTGGTACTTTAGTTTGCTTTTGAATTTTTTTTTTTATTTACCCGAATTGCTCGTTTCGATCATGCTTGGCCCAAAAAAGACTATATGCATTTTCCTTAAACCATGTATAAACATTTTTTTTTTATGATTTAATTTTAAATAAACAAAAGAGTACTAAAGTTAATCGTGCTCGAAAAAAAATAGTTTAACTCTCGAGCCATTTTAAACGTGTCAAAACATGCACGGGTGATTTTTGAAGATTTTAAGCTCGTTGGACTAATTTGTCCCATTTTGAGAAGTTATAGGATGTCAAAATAAATATAGGGACCAAAATGCAATTTATTAAAATTTGAGCTGAATTGGACAAATATTTCGAAAATTGCAGAAAAGACCCTAAACTATTCTGGACTTATTTGTAACACTTGGTAAAGTTCTAAAATAACCCGAAAATTATTCTAGACTTATTTGTAACATTTTGAAAAGTCATGGAATGTCCAGAAAAATTTAGGAATAAAAATTGTAATTTTCGAAAAAAATATAACTTAACTGAAAATATTTTTTTTAAAATTACAGAATTGACCCTAAACTATTCTAGATTTATTTGTAATACTTGGTAAAATTCTAAAAATAACCCGAAAATTATTCTAGACTTATTTGTAACATTTTAGAAATCATGGAATGTCTAGAAAAGTTTAGAAATCAAATTTTTTTTTTTTTTAAAGAGCTGAATTAAGAAAAAACAATTTGCACAAATGGCCCAAAACATTTCCGGTTTGGTTTATAACACTCGATAACGTCCCAGAAATGACCCGAGAGTCCAAGGACCGAGTTGTAACCTTCATCAAAGTTTGGGAATGACCTAAGTCAATTTTGAAATTTTTATTTTTTTCACATATACATAATATACATATATTATACATAATACATAATATACATATATTATACATAATACATAATATATATATATAGTATTACATAGACATAATATAAATAGATATTATATATATAGATAAATAGATAACATAAACATAAACATAATATAAATATATATTATACATATAGATAGATATAGTATTACATAAATATAATATAAATATATAATATAAATATAGATTATACATATAGATTATATATAGTAATACATAAACATAATATATTATACGTATAGATATATATAGTAATACATAAAAATAATATAAATATATATTATACATAAATATATAATATATGTATATAAACTCTTCTTCTTTATTTCACATTTAGAAAATACAAAATATGATATTGAAGATGAGAGAATATACCTAACTCATGGGAGGCTTAATACCGTACGAGGAACCGAGTCCGATAATTATCGGTATTTTTCACTTTTGTTTTTTTCTCTTGTTTTTTTTTTCTTTCTTTTCTTCTTTCTTACTTCTCTTCCTTCTTTCTTTTCTCTCCTATTTCTCACGACCACCCTCCCCAAATCCTTTATTTCTCTCTTCTATTTATACACAAAATAAGTAGATATTTTTTTGATATTTTTTTGATTTTTTTTTTCAGATATTTATTTTTCGGATATTTATTTTTCAGATATTTATTTATTTTTATTTTTAATTTTTTTTTTAAAAATTTTAATTTTTTTTATATCGATTCCTCGCGTACGGTATTTTGATCCCGTGCCAAAATCAGGTGTTTACAGTTGCCCCTCTTTGGACATGCGCTCATGAAAGTGATCTCATGAGTGTGTGTTCAAAGACAAACAACTGATTTTGGCTCCTCTTTATTCATTATTTACACAGTAGACAAACATCATCACGCAACTTTCGGAAGCTAGACACCTATAGGTCCCGATCGTTCATGATGATTTGTGAAGACTGAGCGTCTAAACGCTCATCAATTTGTGATTCCCAGAAGCTGGATAACTACAGGTCCTGGTCATCGAGGATGACTTGCGGAGGCTGAACACCTAAAGGCTCCGCTTGCCGGCTTGTGACTCCCAGAAGCTGGATAACTACAGGTTCTGTTCGTCGATGATGACTTGCGGAGGCTGAACACCTAAAGGGTCCGCTCGTCGGCGTGTTACTTGTTGATGATGGCTTGCAGAGGCTGTACACCTAAAGGCTCCGCTTATCGGCATGTGACTCCCAGAAGCTGGATAACTACAGGTCCCGGTCATCGAGGATGACTTGCGGAGGCTGAACACCTAAAGGGTCCGCTCGTCGGCGTGTGACTTGTTGGGGTTGACTTGCGGAGGCTGAGCACCTAAAGACTCCACTTGTCGGTTTGTGACTCCCAGAAGTTGGATAACTACAGGTCCTGGTCATCGAGGATGACTTGCGGAGGCTGAACACCTAAATGCTCCACTTGTCGGCTTGTGACTCCCAGAAGCTGGATAACTACAGGTCCTGTTCGTCGATGATGACTTTGTGGAGGCTGAGCATCTAAAGACTCCACTTGTCGGCTTGTGACTCCCAGAAGCTGGATAACTACAGGTCCTATTCGTCGAGGATGACTTTGTGGAGGCTGAGCATCTAAAGACTCCACTTGTCGGCTTGTGACTCCCAGAAGCTGGATAACTACAGGTCCTGTTCGTCGAGGATGACTTGCGGAGGCTGAACACCTAAAGGCTCCGTTTGTCGGCTTGTGACTCGTTGGGGTTGAATTGCGGAGGCTGAGCAGCTAAAGACTCCACTTGTCGGCTTGTGACTCCCAGAAGCTGGATAACTACAGGTCCTGTTCGTCGAGGATGACTTTGTGGAGGCTGAACACCTAAAGGCTCCGCCTGTCGGCTTCTGACTCCCAGAAGCTGGATAACTACAGGTTCTGGTCGTCGATGATGACTTGCGAAGGCTGAAACATAAAGGCTCCGCTCGTTTTTTTTTCCAGAAGCTTTGTTGTGGGTGACTTACGGGGATTGAGCACCTCAAGGCCCCGTTTGTCGGCTTGGCGCCTTCAGAAGCTGGATATCTACAGGTTCTGATCGTTGGGGATGACTTATGGAGGTTGAGCACCTAAACGCTTCGTTTGTCGGTTTGTAACTCTCGGAAGTTGGATATCTACAAGTCCCGATTGTTGATGATGACTTGTGGAGGTTGAGCACCTAAAGACCCCGCCCATTAGCTTGTAATTCACTTTGGAGGTAAAAACCATTTTCGAGATGTCTGACTGCTTGTGCGGACTTCTCAGTCAGATTTATCATTAATCGACTTTGGAGTCTTTCTAGATGGAGTTCCATAAAGTCATTCATGCTATCTTCACAATATGTATCCATGCAAGTTGTCGAGGCAACTCAAATTAATGTCAATCACAACTTCTTTTTATTGCTACTGTGGGAAACAATGTCGTCCACTTTTGAGCATTTTTTTTTTAATCTCTTGATTTTCTTTCCTTTTGCTACAGTATTTATTTTTTTACCGCACCTCTCGATTCCCTTAATTTTTGCCTAGGTCGCCCTTTTGGGTTTTCAACCTAGCAGGGATTTGATTCATTTCCTTTTGCCACGATCGCCCTTTTTAGGGATCCTCTTCCCTAAATTTTGCCTAAACCGCCCTTTCAGGTTTTCGATTTAGCGGGAATTTCTCTCATTTTTGGAGGCTCGCTTTCTGATGACGATTTTTTTTTTTTGCATCCACATTGATTGGATTAGGGAGTTCTCTGTTGTCCATGTCTGTGATGATCATGACTCCCCCACTGAAAATCACTTTGATGACATAAATCCCTCATATTTATGTACAAACTTGCCCTTAGAGTTTGGATTGACTTGAAGTTTTTTTTTTTTTTTAATCTCTCGTTTTTCTATCATTTTTCTACGGTAAATTGTTTTTTTTACCGCACCTCTCGGTTCCCTTAATTTTTGCCTAGGTTGCCCTTTCAGGTTTTCAACCTAGCAGGGATTTGATTCCTCTCCTTTTGCCATGATTATCCTTTTGGGGATTTTCAATCATGCCCCTTTTCCCTAAATTTTGCCTAAACCGCCCTTTCGGGTTTTCGATTTAGCGGGAATTTTTTCACTTTTGGAGACTCGTTTTCTGGTTACGAACTCCTTAAGGATAGTATTTTTTGACCGCGTCCATATTGATTGGACTGTGGAGTTCTTGGTTGTCCATGTCGGTGACGATCATGGCTCCTCTGCCGAAAGTCTCTTTGGCGTCATAAGACCCTTCATATTTAGGCACAAAGTTACCCCGAGAGTCTGGATTGACTCGAATTTTTTTCTGGAGAATTAGATTGCTTGCTTGTAATTCTCTTGGACCGACTTTCCTGTTAAATGCACGAGCCATGCGTTGCTGGTACAAATGCCCATGGCACTGTGCGATGAGCCGCCTTTTGTCATGAAGTTCAATTGCACGTATCTGCATTTCGCCTACTCTGACTCGTCCTTCTCTGCCTCGGCGGGGATCTTAGCTGACGGTAATTTTACTTCAATTGGCAACACGGCTTCGATCCCGTAAACAAAGGAAAATGGGGTTGCCCCGGTTGATGTTCGTATTGAGGTCCTGTATGCCATGAGTGCCTAAGACAGCTTATCATGTCAGTCCATTAATTGTTGCTTCCACTGCGCCATTCATTTGTGGGTGATATAGAGATGCATTTTTACACTTGATCACAACTCAATCCAATTTAGATTTTTGGCATTGCCGGTGATGATTGACTTTGGCATCCCATGACACACGATGATGTCCTCGTTGATGAAAAATTCAATGGTCTTTGCCGTTATTCACGTCGGGGTAATAACCTCTAATCCTGATAAAGTAATTGATTGTAATCAATGCAATATGAATCGATGACCATTGGACGCTTTTGGGAAAATCATGTTGATTACATCGATGCCCCACATTTTGAAAGCCCGTGGGGAATTTCTGGAATAGAGCTCGTGCAGTGACGCGTGGATTTGGTCCGCGTACACTTGACATATGTGATATTGTTGGGCATGTTTTATACAGTCAGCCGTCATGGTGAACCCAAAGTACCCAAGTCTTGCACGTTCATGTGTGGGCCGCAAGAACCTTCATGAATTTCTTCCATTAGATGTTCAACTTCTTTAGCATTCACGCATCTCAAATGGGTATAGTCGGGCCACTGGGAAATTAATTGCAAGTCATTCCTCGCATGACCATTCATACATTTTCTTGTGGCGTTCTCTGGGAAGTCCGTACGCCATATATCATTTTTTATATCAGTGAGTCATGGTTGACTGTATGATTCTTCGATTGTACAATAATAGGTTGAAATTTCTTTGATTTTGATCTCCATTGACAGTTTTTTGGTTTCCCGGAGAAATTTTACTCATGCGTGCGAGCGTTGCCAATTTATTTTGAACGCAAAGACGCAAATAAGAACACAAGGTGATTGTTGGTCTGCTTCTCTTCTTCGCAGCTTTCATCCCCGTGATGATGACGTTGCTGGCGTCATTGTTGTTGTCCCTCCATGGGTTTCTCCACCCTTCAGGGAATCTGATCAGTTGGAAGTACTTCGCCTTGCTGTGACGAACTTTCTGTAGTGGCTACCTTTCAAGCCTTTCCGATCGATGCTGCCAACAGTGGCATCTCTCTGCATCGACAATGATGTCTCCCCTGTTGTGAGCAACGACGAGCGTCAACAATGACATCTACTATGCAGGAGTCAACAACGGCGTCTGTCCCGTGTCAACAATGACATCTTTTCATCTCTATTTAAGTCGCCTATGCTTTAGCTCGATCAAACGAAAGGGAGTTGTTTTTCTCATCTCCTTTACTTTGTAAAACAACCTTCCCTTTTCCGGTGGTCGAATGTGGTCTGGTGGTGTGGGTCAGTTTGACTATGATTGTCACTTCCTCTGAACGAGGTGTAACATAGAAGACAGACTCAATTCTGACGATGAGAACCTCGGCGTCCCTCCTTGTTGTGGTACCCATTACTTGTCTCCGGTCCTTTTCTTGATCGGATAGTTGCATAAGCCGATTTTACCTCAGGTAACGGGTTTTCTCGTAGTAAATCATCTTTTTCTTGATTATACTCATCACTCACTGCATTCAGAAATTGATACAATTTGGTATCTGCTTGATTTTATGTTCCAAATTGCAATGTCATCTAGGTCAACGGATCCTTGTCTGTAATGTATAGAGTCAGATTCGGCAAGGGTGCCCCACTAACGAGTGGACGATCAAAAATGCATGAGGGAGCTTCATCGATCAGAGCTCCAATGGTGATACCAGTTGAAAATAAGTCTGAGAAGCCCTCGTGAGCATACTTGTGGTGGGCCTGGAAATGAACGGCGAGGAAAGGACATAACAATGTCTCTAAACTTTCGGTTAAATATTTCCTCCAGACGACTTCATAATCTTTGAAATCAGGACGAAAACCGAGTCCTAAAAGTATCTTTTTCCTTCCGGGTGTGTGATGGTCATATGTGGGAGGTGGACCTTGGTCAGGATGGTCATATGTGTGAGGTGGAGCTTCGTCAGGATGGCAAAAGTGCCTTACATGGATTGATGAAGTACCACGACAGTAGTGTTCCTCGGGAAGACGAGATCAGGGATACTGTGGTAGTCACAGCTGCCTGGAGCTTAGAAAAGCAAAAATCCGCTCGACCTAGGAGGTCATGCCAACGATTGACTGCACTGTGCGGGACCTCATGACATACATGGTTTGTTCTAGTAGGATGATTCTCTCATCGTGTTCTTGAGATGCTGGAGTCTTCGAATGTCGCATGGATTCCTGAAAACCTAAATCCAAAATACTGTAGTAAGAAGGATGAATACACAATTGATCATGCATGATTGATTTCAAAAATTCTGCATGTTCCGTTCATTCCATTCGTAGACTTTGATTGCATGTATGAATTTTTTTTTTTCAAAAATACTTTATAAGGTCGAGAACGGTGCAACTCGTTGAGTGCATTTGTTGATTGTTCCTTGGTTCGAACGAAGGTCGAGAACATGAATTTTGAAAATCTTTTTATTTGCCTCGTTCTTCGTATGAATTGTTCAAGGGTGTCATTCAACTTAGCTACGTTGCCCCCACATTTTTCCAAGGTGCTCCCACATTGCTAGAATGACGGTGGTTGTTCGAGTTTATCCCCCATGATCTCCTCTGGGTCGAAAGACGGATTTGCATGTGTCGAATGGAACTTGTGAACGTATTCTGTTGTTTAATCACGCAGACGCGTTTTCCATATTCCAGAATTCAGACAAGGCGTTAAGGATAATCCAATTGACTATGTAGTTTACGAGCTCGTGAACCTCGTCAATCTTCTTGTTCACGTATTTCTGATTCCCTTTTTGTCATGGCTTTCCATATTCGGGAAATTTCGACCAGAGGGGGCTGTATGGCCTTAATGTGAGGGCAATGATTTTTTTTTTTTCATCCTTACCAAAGATGGTGCGTGAAACGTCTTAAGGATACAAGATTGAATGAACGGAACTTACAATTTGTTTTTTTTTTGAAAAATGCAATGCAAGTGCGAGAATTTAACTTCTTTAGTAAGAATCGTATTATATTTACAATAGTCTGGAATATATAATACAAAAGGCCCAATCCTATACATGTCATGATCTAAGGCCAAAACAAAACACATTTACATCAATGGGCCAAACTTCTTCATGGGCCAAATTTCTTCATGGGCCGTGGGCCAATCCAAATGCTTGGGCTAAATTCTCATTTACATCAGTTGGGCCCAAAAATGGAAATATACACAAAACTGGTAAAGACTATACACGGTGTGGAGCTTTTGTTCTAAATGGATGGAATTTCTAGGTCCTCTGAACCAGCGGAACCTCACCCCCTAAAGAGGATCACGGGCCCATTCCGATCATCGAGTTGAGTTGTTTGGGTGCGTGCCGGCGGTCCAAACCGCTCCGGGCGCATTCCCCTACTAAACTCCCTAAGCTCTTAATGTACTCCAGGTCCGAGCGGGTAATGGTAACCAGCGTGGTGTGTGCAAAACAAAAATTTACATTTTTTTTTTTTTACTTATTACAATTACATCGCCTTTTCGACAAAATTTGAAACTGCAAGCATGAGCAAACGGTCAAAACGGATATAGCAAAATATAATATGACAACGCAAACATGACAAAGCCTAAACCCTCTAAAATAGATCCCCAGTAGAGTCGCCAAATTGTCAGACGTCGGATCCGACTTTCCCGACCCGTTTTTAAAATATTTTTTTATTTTCGTTTTTGAAAATATCGGGTCTTGGCGAGCCGAAGGGTCCGGTCGAGCGGGGTCATCAACCGGACCGAAAAAATTGAAAGAGTCGCCACCGATTAATTAAAGGCTAATTGAAATCCTAAAATTGCATAGGGTACATGAAATTAACATCCTAGGGTTTAGAAAGGTCTACGTCCAGAGAATCGAGTTCGGGGGTTTGATTACATCTTAAAAGCTCGCAAGCTCATAATCCGCCATTTTAAACGTGTCAAAACATGCACGGGTGATTTTTGAAGATTTTAAGCTCGTTGGACTAATTTGTCCCATTTTGAGAAGTTATAGGATGTCAAAATAAATATAGGGACCAAAATGCAATTTATTAAAATTTGAGCTGAATTGGACAAATATTTCGAAAATTGCAGAAAAGACCCTAAACTATTCTGGACTTATTTGTAACACTTGGTAAAGTTCTAAAATAACCCGAAAATTATTCTAGACTTATTTGTAACATTTTGAAAAGTCATGGAATGTCCAGAAAAATTTAGGAATAAAAATTGTAATTTTCGAAAAAAAAATATAACTTAACTGAAAATATTTTTTTAAAATTACAGAATTGACCCTAAACTATTCTAGATTTATTTGTAATACTTGGTAAAATTCTAAAAATAACCCGAAAATTATTCTAGACTTATTTGTAACATTTTAGAAATCATGGAATGTCTAGAAAAGTTTAGAAATCAATTTTTTTTTTTTTAAAGAGCTGAATTAAGAAAAAACAATTTGCACAAATGGCCCAAAACTTTTCCGGTTTGGTTTATAACACTCGATAACGTCCCAGAAATGACCCGAGAGTCCAAGGACCGAGTTGTAACATTCATCAAAGTTTGGGAATGACCTAAGTCAATTTTGAAATTTTTATTTTTTTCACATATACATATATTATACATAATACATAATATACATATATTATACATAATACATAATATATATATATAGTATTACATAGACATAATATAAATAGATATTATATATATAGATAAATAGATAACATGAACATAATATAAATATATATTATACATATAGATAGATATTGTATTACATAAATATAATATAAATATAAATATATATTATACATATAGATTATATATAGTAATACATAAACATAATATATTATACGTATAGATATATATAGTAATACATAAACATAATATAAATATATATTATACATAAATATATAATATATGTATATAAACTCTTCTTCTTTATTTCACATTTAGAAAATACAAAATATGATATTGAAGATGAGAGAATATACCTAACTCATGGGAGGCTTAATACCGTACGAGGAACCGAGTCCGATAATTATCGGTATTTTTCACTTTTGTTTTTTTCTCTTGTTTTTTTTTTCTTTCTTTTCTTCTTTCTTACTTCTCTTCCTTCTTTCTTTTCTCTCCTATTTCTCACGACACCCTCCCCAAATCCTTTCTTTCTCTCTTCTATTTATACACAAAATAAGTAGATATTTTTTTGATTTTTTTATTATTTTTTTTTTCAGATATTTATTTTTCGGATATTTATTTTTCAGATATTTATTTTTTTTAATTTTTTTTAATTTTTTTTAAAAAATTAAATTTTTTTTTATATCGATTCCTCGCGTACGGTATTTTGATCCCGAACCAAAATCAGGTGTTTACAGCTGCAGTATAGGGGTGCGCCACAAAGGCACACCATAGAGGCGCGCCATAAAGGCACACCCAATTGGAATTCCATCTTCCCTTATTCCTCCTACCGCACCAACAACACAAGGCTCTATGCTAGAGAGAGAGTAATAGGGAAGCAGGCATGCAGGACAAGGGTCCAGAAAACAAGAGCACTATGCACAAGGCACAAGAGCACTATGCACAGGACACTAAGCAACACGGGACTCGAGATATAACTATGGTCAGTCAACTAGATGACACATGGGATGTCTATGGTCAGGATTAACTTCAGTCAGGTTAGAGGAGAGGGTTATAAGTACCCTCACCCAGCTTCATTCTAGTTAGTGACAATGACCCACAATTTGCAGGAAAGAAATTAAAATGGTTCTGTGAGGAACTAAAGATCGAGCATAGACACGCCCCAGTCAAACATGCACAAGCCAATGGACAAGTCGAAGCAGCAAACAACACTATCCTAATTGTACTAAAGAAAATAGTCGACGCCTTGAGAGAAAAATGGACAGATGAGTTGGAAAATGTACTCTGGGCATTGTGAACCATACTTAAGGCGGACACACCGGAGACGCCCTTTGGACTCGTCTACGGCTCAGAAGCCGTTGCTCCAACCGAAATATCCTTGACGTCTCATAGAGTAAAACATTTCGAGGCAACGACCAATGGTCAGCAAAGGCGACGCGAATTGGATATGGTGGACGAAAAAAGATGGGCGTCATACCATTTACAAGCCAAGATGCGCCTCACAACAACACAATACTACAACAGGCAAGTCTCAACTCGTCAGGATTTTGTGGGGGAAAGGGTATGGAGAAGAAACGAGTTCTCGCTACAAGATCGGAAGAATAAACTATCACCAAAATGGGAGGGACCCTATAAGGTCATTGCTATACCCCACCCAAATGCATACATTCTCGAAGACGTGGATTGGAAAAGGCTGAAAAATACATTCAATGCGGAGCTTTTGAAAAACTTGTATGCTAAAAGAGCGTCGCCAAAGATCAACATGTAATTCAAAAGTTCATGTTTACGGAAATGATTAATTGCATCGCCTGCTTTAGACTAGTTACTAATGACAAAATGCTTAAGTATCATCTAACATATCTTAGTATATTACCCTTCACTTAATATCCAAAAGCTTAAGTCTAAAAGGATGAATTCAGAAGGCGACTTCAAATGTAATGCTAAGATAATGGCGCCGCTATTACTAAGAAAGAAACGACAATTAACCAAATATTGAGTAAAAAGAAGCCGCAATATATATTAAAAGGTGTTGTGTTCTTACATCATTAAAATTAAAGAAAAAGAAAAACTACTAAAAAGAAGGAAAATGAAAAGCTACTCCTGGGGTGGGGGCACCGCATCTTCTTGAGGAGGGGGCGCCGCAACTTCACTGGAAGGAGGAAGAGACGTCTCTGACTCCGCTTCGCTCTCGAAGTCAGATTCCTTTCCTGGCGTCGCATGTCTAGGTAGCTCTTCATGCATTGGAGGCGCGCCACGTTGAAGTCAGGGAAGAACTTTTGCATGTCTTCCTCAAGGGAGCTGTACACCGCCATAAAAGTAGAGTGACACGCTATGGCCGCGTCCATATCAAAACAAGCGCTCCCTTTATAATCCTCAACCATTTTTTCAAGGCGTTTGGGCGTTTTCTGCTCCTGTGTGATCACCTTATGCTTCGCGGATAAGGCGCGCGTCTCCAATTTAGTACACTCAACCTTTGAGAGGTCAAGTTGCCTACGAAGATCGTCCACGTGTGAAGAAAGGCGACCCACCTCAAGCGTTCCCCCTTATCTGTCACTTCCGTACGAAGGTCCTCTGTCTTCACCTGCTCCCCTACAAGGCGCACCTCGGCATGCGCCAGCTGACGCTCTAAATCCTTGAGGAGACGCTCTTTCTCCTCAGTAGAACGCAACCAATCATATGTTGACACTTTTCGTCAAGCAAACTTATGAGGGTCTCGCTCATCTGAAGTTGTGTGGGGATCATCTAAAGAAAAATCAAGTGTTAGAAACCAATTTAACAATGAAAAGGCAAAAAAGATGAAGTGCCTGGGAAAGGAGGGAGAACCCATGACGCACCAAACCCTCAGTAGCGCAGCCCTCGGTAGAAATGGGCATCCTGTCGCCTGCGGTCAGGCGCCCGCTAATAAGTGGAACCCCAAGGTAGGGTCCGCTATGGAGTTCCCTTTTACCAAGGGGACACCCTTGAGACGCTCACAAGGCGTCCAACCATCCAGGAGTGCTTCTTCGTTCAGATCCACCTTCAGGTCGCGCCTCAAATTGAAGACCAGGCCAAGGGGTAAGGGAGGGCATTCCCCTTATCCTCAGCCTCGGGAGTGGCATCGCGATGCGGGGACTCGTCCGCAGAAACTGTAAAAGTATAAGCCGACGAGGAGAATAGGGCATCCTCCTCTTCAAACTCCTGCGCCGGGACATCGACCCGCCGCGCCAGAACCTTCTTCTGGGAGGAAACCCCTGAAGATGTCCCCAACGACACTGAGGCATCACAACCCACCTTCTTCACTGTGGAACCAGTAGAAAACTCAGTATAATACCATGAAAGCATCAAATCTATCACAATAGGCGCGCCATATTTCATAGTATACAAGATGTTAAGTTGTCGACATAGAACTGTATCATTAGCATATCGATAATAAGGGACTACACCTTTAAACCTCTCCACAACTTCCAGAGAGTTAGGGCTAGGGCGCCGTAATAGGATAGACATAATCCTCATAGCGGGCTTTCTTCTTCTCGCTCATACTAAGCACACTCTTTCTCTTGGATCCCTCAGGAGCGTCGACGCTCCTTGAAGTCTACTTCTTTCCACGTCGTTGTTCCGAGATAATAGTAAAGGCGTCAGCAAGGCACGCTAAATCTTTCTCTGCAAAAAGGAAAGCGAAGAGTTATTACTCAGGGTGGTGGAGAAGGACGAGGCGTCGTTGATGTAATGCCGGCGCGCCTGAAATATGCCTTAGTCGTCGCATTGGAGATGTAAATGGCGCCACCATGTTCATGCTCAATGATTATTTGGGAGAGCGTCTCCACATCCTCATAAGTGCACTCATCCATTGAAGGAATGGGGTCACGTTGTGCCTTGGTATTGAGACACCAAGAGATGGGCCCCTTAAAGAAAAAGTACCAGGCCTTTCAATTGGAATTCTGGGTTTTAAAACCTTGGACGATGGGACGAGAGGTGTCCCACGACCGACTATTGACATTGGGACTACGGGAAACGAAAATAAAGACGCCGAAGTTATTGGTTTCGGGGTGATAGAAATGCCTAAACAAGGAAAGGGAATAAGGGTATCCCCGGTCATGGCAAAATATTTTAAAACTGACTCAGATGCGAACAGTGTTCGGGGAAAGCTGGGTTGGGGAAACGCCATATTATTTACACATCTCCACCAACTCGGGACAATAGGGGAACCTTAAACCTGCGTCAATTTGAAGCGGAAAAATGGTCTTCTCGCCCGATTGAGGCACACTCACGGGATGGGGATTTTGAGGGTCTGTCTCATCGAGAATGGAATACCGAAGAGAAAAACTCTCGTCCATGCCCGACTCCTTGACAGCTTTTTTGAAAAAGATTTTAGAAATCATATTTGGTTTCGGGTCCGAGAACCCGTGAGGAAAGAAAACATTGGCCTCACCTGAAAATCGAGAGTTCCCGGATTCCTTCGACATGGCACTATATAGGAGTTGAAGGCGCCAATGAATACAATCCGAAGAGACGGGAGCAATCTTGTCTTGAGCAAGGAAGGCGCCGCAAGGAAAGAAGGTTGAAGGAAAGGCCGGGTGAAGTTGGGATTTCTAGAGAGAATGAGGAGGATTTCTTAGAGAGAGAAAGCTTGAAAGTAGAAAGTGAGACCAAAAATGTTGTGGAGGAATGTATTTGAAGGAGAAGAAGTGACGGTTCGAATGCAACGGTTCTCTTCAAAAAATAGTTCGAATGCAACAATTCTCTTCAACAAACGGTTCACATGCAACGGTTCCGTCCAAAAACGGTTCAAATGCCACACAGTTCTCTTAAAAAAACGTTCAATACAACGGTTCTCTCCAAAAAGAAACGGCTCGGTCTCCCCTAAAACGAAAGATTGCTTCGAAAAGACAAAGATCGTCAGCCACGTACACGATCCCATCCAGACAACATTCAAATTTGAAATAAAGTAATTATGACTACACCGCCACGTGTCATCTTCTCATTCGACGGGTTCAGAATCTGAAGAGATTGTAACCGAAAAGAATGTAACGTTAAAGAACGAAACGGAGCGCCAGATCTTGCATATGTGGATCCTACGACGCGCCCCCCAGGAAAACTGGAGCAGGAAGCTCAGCTGCTAGGAGGGTCGTCACTCTTTAGAGCATTCAAACCCAAGTGCGAGCACTATTCACCCTTGGGTTGGGGGGCAAGGTGTTGGGTATTAATCCGCATACCCCCAGATGACCCGGCGAAGACCGAGCCGACTCGAAATAAGTGATGGCACCGTCTCTGATACAATAAGGGCGCGCCACCCATGAATCCAGGATACAGTCCGCTTTAGGACATATTTCAAAGTCAAGACCCGGGATGCTGCAGTATAGGGGTGTACCACAAAGGCATACCATAGAGGCGCGTCATAAAGGCACACCCAATTAGAAGTCCATCTTCCCTTATTCTTCCTACGGCACGAACATCACAAGGCTCTATGCCAGACAGAGGGTAATGGGGAAGCAGACATGCGGGACAAGGGTCCAGCAAACAAGGGCACTATGCAGTATGCACAAGACACAATGACACTATGCACATGACACCAAGCAACACGGGACTCGAGACATAACCATGGTCAATCAACTAGATGACACATGGGATGACCATGGTCAGGATTAACTTCAGTCAGGTTATAGGTGATGGTTATAAATACCCTCGCCTATCTTCATTCTAAACTAATGTAAAATTGCACACTTGACTTCACACATATTTCCTTCATAAACGAACCTTCGACTGACTTGATTGTCGGAGGATAAACAACGGGAACTCATGAGGTTTCCTTCTGTGCAGATTAACGGAGCAGCAAGGAAACCGACTCAGAAATCACCGGAAAGAGTCCTACCGGAAAAGTGATCCAACACAATCTATGTTGACAGTCATGTGTGGTAATGTCTCCCAACCAAAGATATATAATGTAAGCTAAACTAACATACGCTAATGGGCTTTAAATGAGCCTAGTAAAACTACTGGGCTTCATTCCCGGCAAAAATCTGTCGTCGCCGTGAAGAGTGACATGTTTATGTTGTAACCACGACTCATTTTAGTAATTGGAAGCACCTGAAAATGTTATACAGCTCAGCCCAGGTGCATAATAGAAAGCATGCAGTGGGGGAGGAAAGCAGGGCATACAAATGGATGGTTAAAAGGTGGATGAAACCAACTTTCTTTTATTTAAAATTTTGTAAATAGTTTGATTCTAGAGGTTTGAGGGGATTGATAGATACGTATCAACATCACTCTATTCGTAACATGTTACGTGCATGACTTTATCAGTCGCTTCGAGTTATTAATAAGAGAAACAAACGGTCCAAATCTACAGTCCAATTCATTAAGACACTGATCCCATTTTAGGGGCAATGCGACATAACACAAGCCACGATGATAAGTTTAGCGCAAATGATGGTCTCATTCTCATCAGCTGATCATCCCTCTAAAAAATGTACAACTGTTTAGTAAACAATATAGGACGTTGATGTACTTCATTCTCATGGCATCACTCCAATAACAAACAATGACGATGACTGAATGCTGGGTTAGTTTTTCACATGATTGTTGTCCCTAATAATGGTGATAACTTAAAATAGAGGGCTTAATGAGTGTCAATTTTGGACACATACCCATGGGTGACTCGTCTATGGGGTTAAACATTTTTGATCTGCATGTTATATTGACACGATCCGTCCAACCAGTACAAAAATTGAGTTTGAGTTTGGGTCGTATCGATTGGCTCGTGTGTCAATCCACTAATCTATATAACTAATTATATATTATATAAACGTTCATGTATCAAACAGGTCGTATGAGTCATGTGAGTTGCATCAGTAACGTGGGTTGAATGAATAAGTGAGTCGTATAGGTCAACGGGTCACTCAGATCGACGGGTTGACCAACAAAATTCTTATTGTTCAAATTAAAATGACATTGGTCCACGGATCATACGGGTGGACCCGTGAATTGTGTTTGGGTCTTGAAAATTGAGGCACCATTAATCAGGGGTCATGTTTTGGTTGAATATATTATGACACGAATCACGGTTGACCTGTCGAGACGGATGGACACCTCGTCCAAGTCTTGATAGTTAACCTCTACCATGGTAAGAAATGTTAACTAGGTGTATAGACCATGCGTTGCACAGTAACTAATATATTTAATATTTGAATTATGATGTTTTATACTCTAATTTATTCTTAATAGTAAACGGTCTAAATATTATTAAACTATTTACTAATTGAATATAGATTAAAAACAAATTTACTATTATAAAACGTAAATTATCTATAATAAATAATTATGATAAAATAAATAATAATTATTTACATTATACCATAATTATGAATAACATAACAATATCAAAATGCTTAAAAGTAAAACGTAATTAATATTCCAATGGTAAGTATGATGTTTATTTATTAATTCTCGAGTTTAATGATATATATATATATATACTAGAAAATTGATTCGCGCTTTGTGCAATATAATAATTAATTTAGTTTATAAATTATTAATCTTTTTAAATAAATATAAATATCTATTTTTAACATATTTATTTACACTTTATTAAAGTACATTTAATTAATATTAATTAAATTACACAACATACAAATTAATTATATTTATGAAAAAATGTTAAACTTATTTTTATTTTTATAATATTATCCAATCTAACGATTATTTATATTTTATAAAAATATTTGAAAATAAATGAGTAGATAATAAAAACAAATGTAACCAATTATGAATAAGATGATAATTAATAATTTTAAAATTCATTTTATAACATCTATTATTTTCATCTATTTTTAAATAAATATAGAATATTAGTATATATATATATATATGTGTGTGTGTGTGTGCGTGTGTGTGTATTAGGGCTGGGCATGAACCGGTTCAGAACCGAACCTTTACCACATTTTAAAACCGGTACGGTTTACCGCTCCAGTTTTTGGCCGCTCCAGATTTTGATTGATTTACCGTACCTGTTCTGAACCGGTTCGGCCGAACCACTTCATACATAACAAAAAAAAAATGTTTTTTTTTTTGTCACAAAAAAAACACTCAGGTTGGAACTGGGACTATGAAAGTACAAGTAAAAAAAATGGAATAGTTTTTAGTAAAGTGGAGATAGTTTAAGTAGTTTTTTTATATATAAAAAAAAAAAAAATTCAAACTTTGACCGACTAGACTAGTCCCGTGAATAACTCATCATTGCGGCGCCGACTGGAATATATATATATATATGTATAAGTTATAATAATTAATAAGTTTCTGTTTTAATTTGGCAAATACGTCCTAGGTGGACACCAATGAAATGGCTGGTCTGGTCTGTGAATGTGGTCTGGTCTGTTAAATATGGTCTGATCTGGTTTAGTAGTATATTTAAGATTAAAACCGGTACAAAAAGTGGTTCGGTTAACCGGTTTTGAACCGGTTTTCTGTACCTCTTCTGAACCGCTCCATATTTTTTCAAAAAAACCGTTTGTTTTGTGAACCAGTTCAGCCGAACCGGTTCAGAAACGGTACGGTTCAGGTACGGTTCGGTACGGTTCGACCGAACCGGTTATTTTTGCCCAGCCCTAGTGTGTATTATGCATATTAGTTATAGTAATTATAAATTATTTTTAAATTTTGTAATATATGTCGATTCTAATAGAATATAACAATTATATTTTATAAAAATAGTTTTAAGAAAAGTATGAAGAAATTATATTAAAATTATTATTCTATTTTTTCATACCCTAAATTTTATGTCATAATTATAAATATCTACATAAAATTAACATGTGATTATTATTTTCATAAAATTGATATACAATATACATAATAATCCTTAATTTCATCTTAAATTATCTTATAATAAAAAGATTTATTTTATATATCTTATTGCTTTTCATAAAATATAAAATTTAGCAAATAAAATAAACTTAAGAAAAATCATAAATGTACGTAGAAAAGAAGAAGATATTAATGAAATAGGAGGCATGCAAGCTCACACTGGTTGTAATAGGAGACCTAAAAAGGTACAAGCCAACAAATTCTTTGCCAATCCCCAGAACCACTCCACTAGCGAGGTCATGCACGGTCACATGAATTGGGTAAAATGTAACAGAACATGATAAATCCTTGTTAAGCTTAGCAACAAATATTAGATTATATTTGAACTCAGGAAGGTATAGAACATCAGACAATTTTTTGTTTCTCCCTAACATGAAATCACCAATTGTTTTGACTTTTCAGTGACCATCATTAGGTAAATGAACTTTAGACGAGTTCAATTTCAGATTGCATAGCCAATCTAAATAGAACTCATGATGCTCCGGTATCAAGAATCTAAGATTCACTATCTTGATACAAAGCAAGGGGTAGTGTTACCAGAGTTACTTGCAGTGTTAGCTTTGGCCTCAGTCTTGGAGTCTTTTGTTAGCAACACAACAATGTGCTTGAAACTCTCTTTGGTCAACATCATGGGCTTGGTTGTGTGATCATCTAGAGTAGAGCAGATCGAAGAAACATATAAGGATGTGGAAGCTTCTAAGGATACAGGAGTCTCACCAACACAATTAGTTTGATCAAACTTATTTTTAAATTTTCAACCAGGAGGATATCCTTTTCTTTTGAAGCGTTGCTCATAGTCATGACCTTTGCCTTTACAATATGTTCAAACCAAATTCCAATTTCTTTTGTTGGGCAACTTACCTTGACTACTGCTGCTTGAGTAGGCAGCCATGCCATCAACAGAAAAATCTCGCATGTTATTCGAAATGTCTCTCCGGTTTTCTTCTTGAACTAAGACAACATAAGCTTAGTTTACATAGGGCAGGGGCTCTCTCATGACTAAGTTTGAACGAAAAGATAATTATGACACATTTAATCCATTTAGGAACTGAAAATGCTTCAAATTGTTTGCATGTTCTATATGCTTCTAAAAGAAGTCACAACTGCAATAGGGTAGACAAGTTATAACAACAAATTCATCTACATCATTCTTAACCTAGTAAAGTAGACAGAAATTAATATCGACACCCTGCTGAACTAGATAAGTCTCCCTATGTAATTAAAAAATCCTAGACCCGTTCATTGTTCATTTTGTTGAGTCTTTCTCTAAGGTTATACCAAACAAGATAAGCACTAGTGGAATAAAGGATAGTGCTCATGAGTTCTTTAGAAACGGAATTCATGATCCCTACAAAGACAACAACGTTGAATCTTTCCCAAAGATGATGCATGGACGGATCAAATGATTCTTTTGTCCAAGAACCATTTATAAACCCTAATTTGTTTTTTACTACATTTGATATGTACATAGCACGACTCCAAAAACCATAGTTCTCAGGATCAGTTAACTAGAAGGAAATAAGAGATGCACCAGATGTATCCGATGAATGCAAGTAAAGACGATGGTTAGGGTCTACAGTTATCGAGTTCGTAGTCGTTTTTGTAGCCGGGTTGGATTTCTCGGGTTCAACAGTCTGATCTGACGAAGCCATGTAAGTAGAGGGCAAGACAAAGTAGTAGATTGAAGATTGCTGCAGGATGAGAAGAACAGGTTTGAATCGAAGATGCAATCAGAGGATCAGTTGTTCTGATACCATGTCAAGAAGGCCAGTAGACAATTTGACCAGTAGACAATTTCAAATGAAACCCTAGCAGGGCAAAGAAAAGGAATTCGTAGATCATATGCAATATTACTTCATCTGCAATCCATCACTGCTTAAATACAATCTGATAAAGAAATAATATGAGTTTACATCCAATAGTTTAATCAATTAATCAAACAAGTCCTCATAAAATGTAAAACAACATAGAAACCGAAACAACCTCTAACTAATTTCTAAAACAACAGAATACAACCCTCTACGTAACACGTTAGCTTTAATCTTCACAAATACCTTCTCCACCTCTTGCATTCCTTAGAACCAAGCCCCTATCAGAGCAAATACTTCATTTTAATTTTCATGAAAATTCAGAGCAAATATTTTGTCTTTGGTCATAGAAAGGGTTGACAAAATACATTTTTACTAACTATGGCGATCTATGCATCGCCAATAGTTTACTAACTCATTTGCTAAACAAATTGATCCTTATAATAGAATCTACGAAACATAAAGTAGAAAGTCGAATTACTAAATTTCCTTTCATCATAATATATTTGTTGATCAAACACAAAATGTGTAGAGCTTCTTATATTAACAAACTGAAATGCGAATAAGTATAGCAAATGCTTGTGTAAATAGGGATGAAAAACTCCTCAACTTTTGACTTTGTGTAAATTTAGCAATAAAAGTATTTTCATTTTCATTTTAGCTCTTTAAATTCTTACATTTGTCTCTTCTAAATTTTTTTGTTCAACTATTTGCCTTTAAATTAATTATTGACCCCACTGACCTAAATTCCTAGATTCGTCCCTGCGTGTATGGATCCTCAAAAGTCATACCCAACCACCTTCAAGACAAGTCTCTAGTGACCCATTCACATAAAGTGTCTACAATGTTGAGGTTCTTGCAGATTACATCCACCTTCGGAATATGGACTCACTAGTGACCCGTCGAGCACATCACCAACCATAACTCATCTTTGTTGGGTCAAGGCAACAACAAAGATCACAATGACATTCTATTATCTACTACGTTGTCTGAAGAGATGTTAAAATAGTTTTGAATCCTTCTGAAGATAGGGGTGAGCATAAACGACTATTGGACTGAATACCCCCAAAATAACCATCCCAAGACCGTCCCGAATTGTCCGTCCGGAGTTTAAGACTGAGTTAATACGAGCGAGTTTTTTCCCTGTAATTCGGTCTCGGGCTCAGTTTTTAAGCCAAATTCCCGAAAGAACCAGCCGAACCCGACTATTCTATAAAATGGATTGATATTAAGCAGCTCACTTGAAAGAAACAACGAGCTTCATTCAACAACTCATTCAACAAAGCCCACTTGAATCAAATAAATAAAATCAGCTCATTCAACAGCAACTTGAATCAAACCCTAAAATCAAACCAGCTCATTCAACAACAACCTTCAACTGTTCTTCATCCTCATCCATGAAACCAAGAAATCTTCACCAATCGTCAACAACCTGTTGGAAATCTCGAATGGATGGTGGTAATTGTATGCTTGGATTATTCTGAAGTCGTGACGACACTTTCAGATTGAAACTATTTGGAGGCACCCAAACTTTCAATCGGATAAAATCAGAATACTGAACTAGAACTTGAGAAGGATTGTGAATGTTTTAGATAAAGATTTAGGACCCCCCCTATGACCAATTTATAGTGTTAGTCACACCCTTAGGAGAAGACACCATATCCTTTCGAAGAGACACAATACCCTTTGGTCATGGTATGTGTCATTTCGGCCAACATACCCCTTTGATTCAAATTTTGGCTCCAAAATCAAAGGGACACCTTAGGAAGATTCTAGAAATGGTTCGGCCCTAGCCATGGTTTGGCCCTTAGCCATGGTTCGGTCCAATACTTTGTTCTAAAGCAAGTGTCCAAAAATCGAGAATTTTGAGGTTTTAAAAAGTTAAGTCATTAGTTCCAAAATTCAAATTTTCAATGAATTTTAGAATAGTGACTTTATGAATAATAAAAAAATTCTCAGCTGACCTGGCAGCTCGACCCCAGCTAGGGGCGCTGCCCCTGGACCCGGCAAAGGGGGCGTTGCCCCCTTTGACTCCTATTGCCTCATCTCTAATCAACCGATGAATCTTCAATACAATGAATCATAATATACTTAACACAAACGTGCACTCCGCACCCTCCTAACTTGTTTAATGAGATACTATGATCCCATTGGTCAACTAGTCAATCCAATTACACTAAAATATATAACACAACCTTCATCCTCGCCACAAAACTAGCAACCGTTCTTCATCCTCGCCACCAACAGTCATTCATCCTCGCCACTAGCAAGCCGTAGCCAATACTCTAATCTACATCATCACTTAACTGTTTTTTTTGTCTTCACCAATCTCTCTGTGTAAGGCGTAGTTTTTGCATCAACTGGGTTCGTCTTCTTGTGCAAACATGATTGAATCTGCAAAACCTCACACAACTAGGTATCAACTGGTTCGTCATTCGTGTATGTATGCTGCTGATTAAGGCTCAAATCTCACACAAAACTGGTGGTAGTTCATGCTCAAACCTCACAGCAAAAAGTCAGTCCAAGACCGAGACCGGCTCGAGTCAAGCAATATCGACACATACGTTTTTTTTATGAATCCGGTATCGGTCCTCCAAATATAAGACCCGAAATTTCAGGCTCGTTTTTTTTATCTTTTCAAAAAAGCTCATCCTGAGCTCACGCCTATATGTAGAAGGGTTAATTATATAAAACAAACCGAACTTTAAGGAAAAACCAAACAACAAACTGAACTTCTTTTGTTGACAAACAACAAACCAAACTTTTGGAATTGAGCAAACAACAAACCTACCTCAAATTTTCATTATGTTTGAACATATTTTTCAATATTTGAGAGAGTTATTAAGTCGTAATACCCTTTGCTTAGAATACTTTAACTAATGTTGACTTAATTAGTATCTTAAACATTGAAAAATATGTTCAACTTCAAACATGATGACAGTTTGAGCTAAGTTTGTTGTTTGCTCAATTGCAAAAGTTTGGTTTGTTGTTTGTGAACAAAAAAAGTTCAGTTTGCTGTTTAATTTTTCCTCAAAGTTCAGTTTGTATTTTGGTAATTAACCCTGCGTAGAAACATTTGGGTGAAGTTGAAGACCAAGTTCGTTCAGGTGGGAGGTCATCTTAGACTTATACAAGATAATACCCACTCTAAGGACATGATGATGAGTATGACAACTCATCCTCTTTCATGTAAAACTAGTCAGAGAGAGTAAAACTCTTCTCTGGCCTCTTCATAACTGTTGTGAATTATTGATACCTCTTACACCGAACATCTCGACCATTCTTAATAAGAAGGAAAAAATATAATTAGGTCAGATTCATATCAAATATAACGTACCTAGACATCACCAATTGACTTTAGCTCATCTCGATAGAACAAACAGTTGTGGCGGTTTAATTTTCTTTGATCAAATGAACCTCACAGGTGTTTCAATTTATTTATTTATTTTTGTCAATTTTGATATATGTATGATTTACATGCTGATTTTAAATTTTAATTATTTTTCACATTAATTCTTAAACTTTCAAAATATTCCAATTTAATTCAACACGCTTCAAACTGCTAACATGATTCACAACATTGAAGCCAAATCAAATAATAAGTTCATCTTAACTGCCAGATTACCATTATTATCTCATTTACAGAAACCGAGGGATTAAATCCAACAACTAATAGGCGATAAAAGATGAAACGTGAGCTTTTAGATGTACGTGTGCACAATACACGAGCACATAAGGCATACCAAAAGTTGAATGTCATCAACTTTAAACGATTATTCAACAGAAGTAACAACGAATGAATCATTTATTTTAGTCCCGAGATCAAATGAAGAATACGTATCAACGTCACCTGACCTGTGGGGCATGCATATTACCTTATGGGTCGATCTGAATTGTTGTAGGAGAGGGGGATAACTAGAGTCGTTACTCAGGGGCGCGCGTCGACATGAATCAAAAGGTCCAAACATCATGAGAAATTCAAAGTACAAGTCTTACAAATCTAAGAAAATTTAAGGTCATTCGTAGAAATTGTAGAACAAACTCAAGACAATATACTTGATCGAGAGGAAGGTTTTGAAAAGCGAAGTGTATTAGATATTGAAGAGGGATGCAGCATGTCACTCACTTAGTTATGATTTTTTCTTCTTCTAATTATTGAGATTTGTAGTACATGTAAAGAGTCTAAACGAACATATAAATGTCTTAGTTACAGCTTTGATTCCTTATATACTCTTGTAATCGGAATCATATATATGCAATAACAAATTATGCTACCGAAAACTATTCTATTTTTAAAACTTACTTTAGAAGTCAGATTTTGAATACATTTTGGTTCCATTAAGATAATTTATGGGTTAATGGTCAAAGTACGCCCTAAAGTTTGGCCGAAATTTAAGAATCCTCCTTAAAGTTTAAAATCCCTCATAATGTTAAGAAAATGATGAAAAATTCCCCCTAAAAGAGCATCTGACAAGGGGGGATTTTTCATCATTTTCAAACATTAATGGGCACTTTAAACTTTAAGGGGGATTCTTAAATTTCGGCCAAACTTTAGGGGCACTTTGACCATTTACCCATAATTTATTTAGTCTATAGACTCAATGAAGGTTGAGTTAATCTTGTCTATGAGTTGTCTAGATGATTGAGTTTCACAACACCACAACCACTTTTTTTATTTAAAATTTTAAGTGTGTTGTAATACATAACCATCATAATTTGCTTTACCGTCTCTTAAAAATAATGTTGAAAAAAGTGGTCATTTTGTAAAAAAATTGTACGTTTCGATTAATTTGGTAATTAAGTCAAACTTGCACAAAACCCTAACGTTAATGTAAATTATACCACATTGAGTAGTTTCGCAATTTGGGTGCGATCATACCAATACTAATGCACTGGATCCCTTCAGAACTCCGAAAATAAGCGTGCTTGAGTGAGAGTAGTACTAGAATGGGTGATCTCCTGGGAAGACCTCATGTTACACCCCTCTTTAAAGTTGGCAAAAAAAAAAAGAATAGTTTCACAATTTTATCTTGTTTTTCACCTTATAAATACGAGTTCATTCCCATTTTCAAAATCTAGCAAGAAGAAGAAATCCTACGATGAGAATTTCTTCTATAGTTATTTTTATTTCCTATGATGATTATGTTAACATTCGTTGAAGTTTTTCCGGTCATCGTGTTGGACCTTTCTTCCATGTTGACTATTGTGTTCGGTTAGTCGGTTTGTTTAAATTCAAGTGTTGTTCAGTTCGGTCAAGAGAAATTTTGTGCTAGTTTCTGTCTGATGACATTGCTGTATTATAGCAGGTAATTGTAAATACCTAATGTTTACTTAGATGTGACACGTTTCAAGTAACGCTACATGTTTGTGATATAATAAAAAGCTATAATTATGGAAGACGTCAAAGTTTCTATAAAAACACACGTTCAGATGCATATATGGAAAAAATAATATAATATATTATATTTGAAATATATATTCTATTAAATATATTTTCATATTGTGTTAAGAAAAAAACAACGGTGAAGGGAGGCTGATCAAAGCAGATAAATAAAATATATATGTCCAGAAATAAATTTGACATATTTGGGGAAAAAAACTCGATAGAAGAAGGAAAACAAAGGATTGATGAAGGATAATAAAGTAAGGAATGTATATATATATATATATATATATATATTTGCCTTAATAGAAGAAAGAGAAGAAGACTGCATGACATCCCTATAAAAAGAGAAGGACATGCTCAACGTAGGAGAGGAAGAAATAAGAAAAGGGAGAGTGATTGGAGATAAAAGAAAAAATATTTCACCTTTGGAAGAGGGACCGAATGGAAATATTTGATAGCGCGGACGATATCTCACGTGTCTTATTAATTTTTCAATAGTTTTGTATACCAATATACGATAATAATAACAATTCTATTAACATTCTTTCGATTTTATAATTGACTTATTAGTGAGATAGATCTTGATCAATTTAATTAATTGTTATCGTTTCAGTTCAATTTATAAATGGATTTTTTATGACATAATTAGTGTGCAAATTTTCTTTTTATGAGGTCACTATGTATTTTATTATTTGATTAGTGACCAACGTTTAATATTGAATTTTTTTAAAAAGTAGGCATTTATTTTTTTTAGAAAAGTAAGTATCCAAATTATTTTTCTTCCGAAAAATAGGTATACGCGCACACCCGAGTAGCGCGTATTGGAAATATGCGCACCCAGGGTGGCGCCTATTGAATAGGCACCACAACACAACAATTGTTTTTTAAATATTTTATTCGATAACGACGACTCGATGTTTAATTAAAAATAAAATTATGTATCTATTAAAAATAATTAAAAAATTATAGTAACTAGATATTTTAATTGCGATTCAAATGATGCAAAAATTATTAAATTTGGATTTACGGATTGATTGTACGCCCTGTCGTAAGTTGAGATATGAAAATTTGACTTAAAAAATTATAACTCAGACCATGTAAGTCCAAACTCACTACGGTTAACGTTATTTATGTCGTAATTCAATTATCTACCTAGGGTAATTTTGTTGATTAGAAATACAGTGATTTTGTAACCTAACATCGTTTGTTTTATAATTTGACCGAAATAATTAAATGCATTAGTGAGAAATTTAATTATGCACTTACTCAAAAAATATATATTTTTTTTATTTTTTTTGAGTAAGTACATAATTAAATTTCTCACCTAATGCATTTAATTATTTCGGTCAAATTTTAAAACAAACGATGTTAGGTTACAAAATCACTGTATTTCTAATCAAAAAAATTACATTAGGTAGATAATTGAATTACAACATAAATGACGTTAACCGTGGTGAGTTTGGACTTACATGATCTGAGTTATAATATTTTAAGTCAAATTTTCATATCTCAACTTACGATAGAGCATACAGTTAATCCATAAATCCAAATTTAATATTTTTTGCATTATTTGAATCGCAATTAAAATATCTACTTACTATAAGTTTTTTTAAATGTTTTTAATAGATACATAATTTTATTTTGAATTAAACATCGAGTCGTCGTTATCGAACAAACTATTAAAAAAACAAATTGTTGTGTTGTGGTGCCTATTCAATAGGCGCACCCTGGGGTGCGCGTGTACCTATTTTTCGAAATATTTATTTTGTATACTTACTTTTCTAAAAAAAAAACGAATACCTACTTTTTAAAATAATTATTTAATATTTTGTTAATATAACTAAAATTATACATAGCATTTCACCAACAACCCAATCAACAACTCCGACACCTCAAGCACCACCATCCTCTACTACCTCAAGCTTTATGAGGGGACCCGACTATCACACTCAAGGAAAGGTTCGTGAGCCTAGAAAGTTCACACATCTACTAGTCTCTATAGCTGAATTGTACCACAAGGCATTTACTCAAGGTGTCAGTGGCCCTAAAGTTTTGAGAGTTGACTCAAGGATACCCAACAATGAGCCAAACGCGAAGTACGAATTTCATATGGGGTGACAGGGCAATGCTCAAAACAGCAATAATTATGGTTTTATTGTGAATGATTCGAATATTTTGGATATACACAACGATACGATAATGAAATCAAGAATTGCATATTTCTTTGATGAAGTATTTTTGGCTAAGGCGAGGGGGAATGCATGTTTGTTGAAACAAACTTATCAGACTATTGATGATAATGGTGTAGACTTAGAAAATGAAGAAAATATTGAGGTAGAACCTAGTCAAAGCAAACCAACACGGGTGAAAAATCTTTCGGTTCAGATTTTTTAAACATATATGCTTGAAGTTTTTTTTTGGTCAAATACTCGTTCTATTTGATGAAATAAAACGGCGTGACATGAATTCACGGATGTTCGTTATTACAATCACTCAACATTAATCTGATAAAAGGGTTGGGAAACCCAATCATTTAGACACACTCCCATTCAGGTTTGATTTGCTATCCAATCCGCACATGTGTTTTCCGATCGTGGAATAGCTCGCCAATGCACCTGCTCTATGTCATTAGCTAGTGCTCGTATGTTCGATATCGCCGTCGCTAGTCGCCATTGTGTTGCTTCTTCTCTTAGTTGTTGCATCACTACTTGGGAGTCCGATTCGATCGTTATGGTGCTCCATCCTTTCTCTCTAGCTAGTCGGATTCCCGCGTGGATTGCCATGGCTTCCGTGGAGGCTATATCATCACTTCACCACTTTCTATTCATACCGCCCACCATTTTTCCTTCATGATTCTGTGCGACCACACCAATACCTGCTGCTTTGGTTCGTTCATCACATGATGCATCACAATTGATTTTGATCATGTTGGTCATCGGTTTCTCCTATTGTTGGTGCGGGCGCTGCATTGGTTCGGGGTTGGGCCTTCCCGTGTCCCTTAGCTCGACGAAGGCTCGACGTGTCTCCTCGACCACCTGCACTGGTTTCGGCTGCTGTGCTTCAAAGACAGTTATGCATCACGCCTTCCATATGGTCCAACACGTAAGCATACATCACGTCCATCTGGTCTCCTTTGGCTCCACGTGTCCACCCGGTTCCTTTCGCCTTTCCTCCAGCCATTGTTCCATCTTCACTTGCTAGTTACAGTTGCTTCTATTGCCAAGCATCTCCGCCCACACTGGTTCGGTCCACCTGCAACCAAACACCATGTGTTCCCGCGTCTCAACCTCCCCACACACAAGGCAGCCCTGGTCGATATTCATACCTCGTCGCACTAGAGTCTGTTTGACAGCTATAGCATTGACCACAAGTCGCCACATAAAGTGTTTTACCTTCGGTGCGGTTTTGGCACGCCATATATCGTTCCATAGTTCGCCGGTTTGTGGGCCGCTGGTGGCTTGGTCCGTGGCATTGGTTTGGACCTCGATTAGTCGATGATAGACTAACCTTGCATGTGGTTTCCCATCCTTGGAGTGCAGCCAAATGTGTTGATCTTTCATCCGGTCATGTGGGATTGGTATTCTTAAGATTAGTTCAACATCTCCTTGTGACATGGTTTCCTGAACCTTTGCTTCGTTCCATCCCCTGTCCGGTCCTAGCCCCCCATTCGGAGTTCTCTTTCGACCGTGTCTCTCGGTCCTTCATCAACCTTAAATAATCTCTTAGTGTATATCCATGAGTCCATGAATACTCAGATCTCATCCCCTGTACCGATTGTCCAAAGTTCTTCTTGTTTTAGCCCATGCCTCCCATTGATTATGTTACTCCATTCCCATGATGCTCGACTACCACGACTAGCCTCCAGGAAATTGCAATTAGGAAAGTACAACCCTTTTAGTATACGCACTCATAATACATCCGGTTCACTGATTATTCGTGATGTCATCTTCGTGAGTAATGCATTGTTGAAAGTTTGGAGTTCCCGGAATCCTAGTCCTCCCGATTGGTTGGATGTAGTTAAGACATCCCATTTCCTCTAGTGCAATTCCTTTCCTTGTGATGTTAGGCCCCACTAAACGTCCGCTATCATTGAGTTGATCTCTGAGCACCATGTCTTTGGGAGTTGGAATATGCTCATTACGTATGTGGGTATGGCTGTGATGACCGCTTTGATTAGTACCTCATTTCCAGCCTGATTCAATGTTTTCGGTCTCTATCCCGCGAGTTTGTCTTGAATCTTGTTCTTCAAGTAAACCATTGCATCCTTCTTCGATCTTTCCCATATTGTTGGTAACCCTAGGTATTTGCCCGGATCGTTTCTGCTTTTGATGTTTAGCACTTATTGTATTTCCTTCCTAGCATCCGGACCTGCCTCTTATTGAAAAAAATCGTGGACTTTGCTTCATTGATTCATTGACCGGATGCTTGACTATACTCCTCTAGTATTCCTTTGAAGTAGATAGCATTAGTGCATGAAGAATAGGGAGTCGTCTGCAAAGAGCATGTGGTGAAGTTCAGGGCATCCCCTTTTTAGCATGATCCCTCTTAGCCTCCCTTCATGCGCTTACTTCTCTATGTTTCTTGATAACACATCTGCTAGTAGGATAAACAGATAGGGTGATAGTGGGTCACCTTGTCGGATTCCTCGTGTCGGTTGTATGATCGTTGACCTATCTCCATTCACCACCATCTATACGTTGCTTTTTCAATGCACTCCTTTATCCACCTAACCCATTGTTCATAAAAGCCCCTCTTCCTCAGTCTTTTAAGAAGAAAGTCTCATTCCACTCTATCATATGCCTTATGCATGTCTAACTTCAAGGCGCATTCGACTTTGCTTGTATTCTGGCGTGAGTGTAGGTAATGGAAAGCCTCATGCGCTACCAATATGTTATCATGTATTGCCCTTCCTGCTACAAAGGCACTCTGAAAAGCACTGATTAGTTCTGACAAGTAGGTTTTTAATATATTCACCAAAATGTTTGATATTATTTTGTATAAGAAATTGCAGCAGCTTATCGGTCTGAAATTAGTTGGTTGAGTAGGATTTGGTACTTTTGGAATCATAATCAAATATGTTTGGTTTAGAAGGGTATGCATGGTACCTGACCTGAAGAAGGACTTGACCATGGTGATGACATCTGGTCCCAGAGTTTGCCAATTCCTATGATAAAACAGCCCCGGGAAACCATCCGGACTTGGAGCCCTAGATCCTCCTAGTTGATGAGCTGTTTTTCTTGAGAAAAGTAAGATCCCTGTTCATTCTATCTCTTGGAGCCAACTCCTATCTCTTGATCTGTCACCACTCTAGTACGATCCTTGTTCATGCTTGCTGTTATCTGTTTGGGCACACAATCGAGTATCACATCGTTTGGTTGTGGATTTTCAGTCGTGAACAGCTCCCCGAAGCAGTTCCTTAGTTCAGTGGTGATGCCTCATTCACTCGTGATCCATCTTCCATCCCTTCCCTTCAATCTACATATGTTGTTCCTCCTTCGTCTCGATGCCGTGGTTAGATGAAAGTAAGTGGTGTTTCAGTCCCCTTCCAACAACCACTTGACCCGAGATCGTTGTCTCCAAAACATTTCCTCCATTGTCTCTATGTTTCAGATCTGTTGTTTGATCCTTCTTTCTTCCTCTATCTCAGGTTGGCTCATGCTTGGTTAATGGCATTGCCTTAGTTCATCCTTGAGCTTTACCAATTTCTTGGCATTGTTGTCGAATTGGTCCTTGCTCCGTTGCATTAAAATATTCCGGCATCTGCTCAGTTTGGTGAAGAACCCTTGCCTTTCCCCTCTCGGTGTAGTGCTTTCTCACACCCGTTTTATGACTTCCTTGCAAGTCAGATCTTCGATCCACATCTCCTCAAACTTGAACCTTATCTTTGTTATCTTATTTTGTGTCTTCGTCTCCACTACTAGTGGTGAATGATATGATCCTAGTGTAAGTTCATTGATACATTGTCCGTTCGAGTGCTCCGTAGCCCACCTCAAGTTGATCAGCGCTCTGTCCAATCTTTCACTGATTCTATCATTCCCACCTCTATTATTGCTCTATGTGTGGGGTTGGCCATTCGATCCCATGTCCTCCATCCATAGATCATCAATCATGTTGTTGAAATCCTCCATTTGTCTACGGGGTTTTGGTTTTCCTCCCATCTTCTCATGTGTGTGGCATATTGCATTGAAATCCCCTAGTACCATCCATTTATCCCTTCGGTTCTGCCCCATTGTTCTTAGGGCTACCCAATTTTCAGCTATCTTTTGTGCATCCGTATCAGCATGCACCCACGTTATGCACATTGGCTTATCATTTTGGTTCATTGTGACCTCATAGTCTACGAAGTTGTGACTATTCAGGATAATTCAAACTACTGTCTTCTCAGTCCACCACAGAGCTAGGCCTCCCGCTATACCACTCAGGCTTATGTACTCCTTATTCATCATACCTAATTTCATTCGAATCCTCTCGCAGTAGGTATCCCCGTTCTTCGTCTCCATAAGAAAAATAATGTTCGGGCGATACCTTTTGTTGAGGTCTTGTAAGTGTTGGATTGTTAGGGAAGACCTCATACCCTAACAATTCCATTAGATTATACTCATTGAGCTCGTGTAGTTGTTTTGGGACAGTCACTGTTGGGTATCGATAGTGACAGCCCAGTAAAAAAAAGGCCTCGAAGGCCCAATAACCATAGAGGGGGTAAACCCATGATATTCGAACCGGATCGGCATAAGTACGAGTCAAACTTGGCCCATCATCGAGTGGCCCAGAACCGAGCCCAAAGTATCTAGGGACGCCAAAGGCTCCCAGACTGCTCGCCATTCTTCACCAGGCCGCGACCTCTTACTGCTCGCCATGAGAGTTCTCGCCCCGAAGAAAGCCTTGCCTCTCTCCTCTGGTCCCACTAAACCGTCAATAAGGAAGTTGCCACGATATCCCGCGTATCTCGGTCACATACTCACTAAAGATTAGATATGGTAACTGCAATATCTCGCAGTAACTGCCATATCCCATGATCCGAATCTTCAGCAACAGAATATACACTAAGATATTCAGCTGCCTTATACGGTTTGATCTCTCCTACCCTATAAATACCCTTGCTTTACATACGTTTCTTACGTTTTGAGTTTTATACACACACATACTCATTTAAGCATCGGAAAGGGACCCAGAGACACCCCCTCTGTTGCGCTCCCCTACCTGCAGGTTCACCGGAGTTGGAGCAGAAGCGTCTTTCCGTCCTTGTCTGGCATTTAATTAACTGCCAGATCAGCATCCAGGATTTCACGATCCAACATTTGGCGCCGTCTGTGGGAACCGAGTAATTCAGCAATGAGAACTCGATCCCAAAACAACCGTCGGAACCAGACTCGCGAGCGATCCTCAGACATCTCTTATTCCGCCGCCGCTTTCCCACTTCAACAAGAACCTGCCAGCCAGGCAGGAGCCAATGTCGTCCCCCTGCAAACGGCCAGAGAGCATGTCGGTAATTACAGACCGACCCCAGCTACCAACCACGTCGAGACTCCAGCTCCGCAAACCGTCCACATCGGCGGGGAAAACATCCAGTTAACCCCGGAAATGATTTCACTGCTGGAGGCCATCCTAGAACAGGCGCGCCGTCAAACCCCTGCTCCTCAAGAAAACAACCGCCCTGCTGCCACATGACCCTTGCCTTCTGAAGCCGCAAATCCTGGCACCACCGCACCTCAGGAGGATCAGGAGATGACATCAGGACAACAGTCCATACCTCCGACATACACCAAGGAGCCCACGGTTGCGTACACTGCCAACCCTTCCGGTCCTCCTCCATCAGGGACCTCGCCCAGGTACTGCACTGTGGACCAGATGGACGATCTCCTCAATAAACGGCTCCAAGAAAGACGGCTGACAGTCGTAGCTCCCTTCAAGGAGCAATCTGCTCACCCCTTCTCCGACGAGCTCGTCTCCATCAAGATCCCCAAAGACGTGGTTGCTCGGGCCATACCTGAGTACAGTGGCGGAGGAGACCCCACCGTACACGTCAACAAGAACGAGGCTTCTCTTCTTGGTAAGTCGAATGATCCCAATCACTTGACTTTGTTATTTCCATCAACTCGTTCGGGTTCGGCTTCGTCCTGGTTCTTCGGCCTCCCTGCAGGATCTATCGGAACTTGGGCAGAATTAAGGAGGAAGTTCCTGGAGAGGTATATGGGCGAGCGCCAATTGCTAAAGAGCGTGGTCGCCTTGGATGCGGTCAAACAGCAGCCTGGAGAGTCGCTGGCCAACTTTTATGGACGTTTCCATCAGAACGTCACAGAGATAGATCGCCGAAACTCGGACGGGGAGATCATTCGAGCATTTTACAGGGGTCTAGATGTGGCCAACAAGGCCTCGAGGAAGCTGCGAAACAGCTACCATGTGAAGGAGATCGAAACGCTGGAGGAGTTGGCGTCTAGAGCAAAAGGTTTCATAGACCATGAAAGGGCGAACACAGAGGCTGACTTCCTGACGACCTCGCTAAGGGTGGTTCATGAACCCCGACGCGATGGTAAGAAGGAGGTGAAGAAGGAGAAGAAGGGAAAAGACAGCAGGCCCCGAGTCGAGTCTAATCCAGCGCCTCGCCATCCAGAGGTCCCTGAGTACTTCACGCCTTTAAATAGGCAGATCTCAGCGGTACTAGTCGAGATGGAGATGAGATCCTTGGCGAGGCTACCGATGCCTCGTCGAGGTGGTCAGCCCATGGGAAAGGATGTTGAGAGCTATTGCATATACCACAAGTGCAAGGGCCACAAGACAGATGACTGCCGCATTCTGAAGCGGGACATAGAGAATTGATTCAGGGGGAATGCTGAAGGAATTTGTAGCAGGCGAGACAGGATTCGAACACCCCCCAGGAGACATCGTTCGCCAGCCCCTGCTGAGCAAACTGATCCATCGGGAAGCAAGAAGAGAGTAAATATGATTGCAGGAGGATTCGGTGCAGGCGGCGAGGGGTCGCACGCTAGAGAGGTCTACGCCACTCAGATCTCCACAGCAGTTCAATTGGGAAAGCAACCCCGACCTGAGGAGAACATTGTCATCTCATTCTCTGAAGATGAATTGGCACATGTCACCACCCCCCACAACGATGCTTTGGTTATCACGGCAGATATTGACGGCTGTGACGTTGCTAGGATTCTGGTCGATGGAGGCAGCTAGACAGACATCCTATTTCTGGACGATTTCGAGAAGATGGGCAAGTCCAAGCGTGACCTGAATAGGGTCAACTTTCCGTTGATTGGGTTTGCGGGAAGGACAACTTATCCGCTGGGGGCTATAACCATGCCAATGATTTTTGGCGAGGGATGGAAGAGCATCAAGGTATCGGTCACTTTCCTGGAGGTCGATTCACCTACATCTTACAACGCCATCATAGGGAGGACCACGATCAATCCAAACAAGATTGTGGCCTCCACAGTCCACCAGAAGATGAAGTTCCCCACTCCCAACGGGATCAGAGAAGTGCTCGGCGACCAGCCTTCCTCGCGGCAATGCTATGTGAGCTGTCTGCGCAGGAAGAACCAAAGGGAGGCCCTCGCGAGGACTTGGCTCGGCCAGCACCCATGGAAGAATTGGAAGAGGTCGAAATCGATGGTCCGGACAGGAAGGTGCGCATTGGAACCACCTTGAAAAAGGATCAGAAGGAGGCCATGACCGCCTTCCTCAAAGAATTTAAAGAGCTCTTCGCCTGGCAGCCGAGCGACATGCCAGGAATCAACACAGATATCATCTCCCACGAGCTCAGAATATATCCCTCCATCAAGCCGATCGCCCAAAAAAGAAGGTCATTCGGGACGGACAAGCGTTTTGCGATTAGGCAAGAAGTCGGCAGATTGATTGAGGCTGATTTCGTCAGAGAGGTAAGATTCTAAAGCTGGGTCGCCAACTAAGTTTTGGTCAAGAAATCAAACTGCAAGTGGAGGATGTGCGTCGACTTCCGCAATTTGAACAAGGCTTGCCCTAAGGACTCATATCCCCTGCCCAGGATTGATCAGCTGGTCGATGCTACCTCTGGTCACGAGATGCTGAGCTTCATGGACGCCTACTCAGGCTACAACCAGATCAGAATGCATCCAGACGATGAGGCTCACACCGCTTTTTATGTTGATGGGGACATTCTGGGCTACAAGGTGATGCCCTTTGGCCTCATCAATGCCGGGGCAACTTATCAGCGGATGGTGAACCGCCTGTTCCAGGACATGCTGGGGAGAAACATGGAGGCTTATGTGGATGATATGCTCGTCAAAACCATCAAGGGAAATCCGCACACAACAGACCTCCGCGAGGCTTTCGAATGCATGAGGAGACACAACGTTCGCCTGAACCCTGCCAAGTGCGCATTTGGAGTCAAGTCCGGTAAATTTCTAGGTTTCATGGTCAGCGAAAGGGGAATCGAAGCAAACCTAGAAAAGCTAAAGGACATAGAAGAAATGGAGTCGCCAACCTGCCACAAGGAGATCCAATGCCTGAATGGACGCCTAGCTGCTCTCAACCGCTTCCTCTCCAAAGCGAGCGACAGGCCCCTCCCATTTTTCAAAACGCTGAGGGCCAACCGCAAGTTCGAGTGGACGTCGGACTGCGAGGAAGCGTTCCAATCCTTGAAGAGGCATATCCAAACACTCCCAGCTCTGGCAAAGCCCGTTCCAGGCGAGCAGCTCTTCCTTTATTTAGGCATTAGCGAGGTGGCAGCCAGTGCTGTCTTAATAAGGGAGAAAAATAATATTCAGAGTCTAGTGTATTTCATTAGCAAAATGTTCAACTCAGCTGAAATAAAATATGTCCAGATTGAGAAGTATCTCTATGCCTTAGTTATTGTTGCTCGGAAGCTGAGACCTTACTTTCATGCGCACGACATCACGGTCCTCACTAATCAACCACTCAAAAACTTCTTGATCAAGCCAGACTCTTCAGGAAGAATGGTCAAGTGGGCAATCGAGCTCAGCGAGTTCAGGATCAAATTTGCGCCAAAAACGGCCATCAAAGGTCAAGCACTAGCTGATTTCATTGTGGAAAGCACGAGTAACGGTCAAACAGAAGCAGAAAACAGGCCAAGTCAGTCAGCAGATAGCAATCCAATCTGGGAACTCTATACAGACGGGTCTTCATCAAAAGAAGGCTCGGGGCAGGTTTAATTCTCATTCCTCCTGGGGGCGAGCCTTTGAAATACGCGATCGCCTTAACATTCCCGGCAACCAATAATGAAGCAGAATATGAGGCTCTTATCACTGGACTCAGACTAGCAAAAGGAATGGGTATAACTGCGCTTAAGGTAAAAAGTGACTCAGAGCTTATTGTCAATCAGGTTAATGGCACCTACGAGGCAAGGGGAGAAAAGATGAAAAAATACCTCAGCATCGCCAAGAAGCTCGTTGCGGAAATCCCAAATTTCGCAATTGAATCTATTCCTCGCCAAGAAAACCAGATGGCAGATTCCTTGAGCAAACTAGCATTCATAGGAACAACAATCCAGGATGTGCAATTTCTGGAAAAGGCCCTATGTTCAGTCCTTGAAAGCAGAGCCGAGGTCTTCAATATTCAAGGACAGGTCACATGGATGACTCCATTTCAGAATTACTTGAAAGAAGAGATCCTCCCGGATGATGAAGGCGAATCCACGAGGATAAGACGACTTGCGGCCAGTTATCTGATTATAGATGGAGAACTCTATAGAAGAGGTTACTCGACTCCTTACTTAAGATGTGTTGCTCATCCAGAAACAGAAAGGGTTCTTCGAGAAGCTCATGAAGGGGCGGCAGCATGTCACGAAGGTGCTCGATCGTTGACAAGAAAAGTTTTCAGGATAGGATACTATTGGCCAACCTTAGGAAAAGGTGAGTCTGAATTAACGCAGAAGTGTGAGACTTGCCAGCAGTTTGCACCACGATCGGGTCGACCATCAACACTATTATCCCCAATGGCGGGTTCTTGGCCTTTCGCTCAATGGGGGATTGATATATTAGGTCCTTTCCCTATTAGCACTGGTCAACGCACCCACATTATAGTGGCGATCGACTACTTCACTAAGTGGATAGAGGCGAAAGCTCTAGCTTCTACAACGGAATTTCAGGTCATCAAATTCCTAAAGATCAACATATTCTCCAAGTTTGGAATTCCCAAAATACTCATCAGTGATAATGGTCCGCAATTCATTGGAAAGGAGCTAAAATGGCTCTATGAAGAATATCACGTCGACCATCGTTTCAGCTCGGTGCATCATCCTCAAACGAATGGGCAAACTGAAGCAGCCAACAAAGTTGTTTTAGCAGGACTCAAGAAAAGGGTTTGAGCATTCAAAGGGAATTGGGCAGAAGAGCTGGAAAACGTATTATGGGCCATCAGAACAACGCCTAAGTCAGCCACAGGAGAAACGCCTTTCAGCTTAGTGTATGGATCAGAAGAAGTAGCACCCGCCGAAATAGCAGTGCCTACCCATAGAATCCTACATTTTAACGCTGAGGCAAACGAGGTCGAGTGCAGAACTGACCTCGACTTGGCAGAAGAAAAGAGATCGTTATCAGAAAAAGCACAAGCAAAGATGCGCCTGGCGACCGCTCGATATTTCAACAGAAAATTCAGCGCTCACCAATTTTTCGTGGGGGAGATGGTTATGAGAAGGAATGAATTCACAAGGCTGGACAGTATAAATAAACTTTCAGCCAAATGGGAAGGACCGTACAAGGTAATAGAGATCGCCGCACCAGGATCCTACTATTTGGAAACCACCGAAGGCGAAAGGTTACCCCGTCCATTCAATTCTGAGCATCTAAGGAGATTTCATACATAGCTTGTAATCAAACTGTTAAGTTAATAAAAGAAAGCCATTCCTTCATAAAGTGTGTCCACTCGAAGCAAGTCGAAGAAAAAAGACCTGACGCCAAAAGTCAGGCGAAGACCTGATAACCGAATCGGGCACAAAAAGCCCTGACGCCAAAGTCAGGCCAAAAAGCCCTAACAACAAAGTTAGGCCAAAAAGCCCTAACAACAAAGTTAGGCCAAAAAGCCCTGACGCCAAAGCAGGCCAAAAGCCCTATCGCCAAAGATAGGACAAAAGCCCTAGCAACAAGGCTAGGCCAAAAGCCCTAACAACAAAGTTAGGCCAAAAGCCCTATCGCCAATGATAGGCCAAAAATCCCTGACGCCAAAGTCAGGCCAAAATCACTAGCAACAAGGCTAGGCCAAAAGCCCTAACAACAAAGTTAGGCCAAAAGCCCTATCGCCAACGATAGGCCAAAAAGCCCTGACGCCAAAGTCAGGCCAAAAGACCTAGCAAAAAAGTTAGGCAAAATGAAAGCCCTGACGCCAAAGTCAGGCCAAAAAAGTCCTAACAATAGAATTAGGCAAAAACGAGAGAGCAGACGCCAAAGCCAGACAAAGAGATCTGCTATCAACCCACCAAACAACGGATAAAGGGATTTTAGGTGATCACTACGGGTGATGAAGCCTTAAGTTAACAAATTCCTTGTTACTATGAGAACAAGTCAAAGGTTTAAACTTCGAAAAGGTAATATCTCTTGAAACTTAGAAGTCTATTCTTTTAAGTGTTAGAGTATTGTCCTTAGAAAGTTCATACAGACTTATGCTTGGTCCAAGGCTTTAAAAGTCGAGGCCATTACAAAGCAAGAAAAAGTCTGGAGTAATTACGATTACGCGATCAAGATATCGGAAAGGATAGCCAACACATTCAAAGTCAAATAAACATAAAGGCTTATGAATATAGAAGGCATCCAATATTATAAAGAAAAATAATAACCGAGTCTGAATTCAAAAAATAATTACAAGGAATTATAAAAACTATTATCTAAAACAGATATCTACAAACAAAAACAGCAGGTGATCGCCAGAGAGGTGGAGACTTCAAGCTTTTGGGTCCTGGGGGGCAGAAGCGTTTGGCTCGCCTTCGGGGGTAGGAAGGCTCGGCTCGCCTTCGGGGGCAACCTCTTCAGCCGCAGCTGGGTCAACCTCTTCAGCAGTAGTGGTAGGCTGCGGAAGGGTTTGACTTCGAAGGAAGCCCTTCAGGGACTCAACTTCACTAACAGGGAAGTTGTGATCAACCGCCTGGACGTCCTCAACCAGGATGTGGAGGAAGTCAGCAATCTCTGACTTCATCTCCCCCAAAGCGCAGTCAACGAAGTCATCAGACTCTTTGAATTCGTTGACAACACTCTGGGGTGAAGGAACAGACTTCAGCTATTCAGCCAGCTGTTCCTTCTCCTTCTCCAGGGCGACCCCCCTGGCTTCAGCAGCATCCCGTTGCGCCTCAGCGGCGACCCGTCGAGCTTCTAACTCCGCCCCTTGGGCTCGGGCCTCCTTCAGCTCCACTTCCAAGCGAGCCCTGACAGCCTCCCCTTCATCTAAGCACAGATGAAGGGCTTCAGAATGCTGAAGGGCGGCCGCAGCGTCAGCCTCCCTCTTCTTAACATCAGCAAGGAGGCGCTGCTCCTTCCTGAAGTACTCCTCCCAGGCACCATCCACCAAGGCGATCGCCACGTCAGTGGTCTTCTTGATGGCACCCAATTGCCCGGGGGTGACCCCCGTGCTTCGGTACTGCTTCAGCTCGACAAGTAGGTCAGAATGCTTGTCGGCGAGCTCGCCGAAGACGCGGCCAAGAATCACCTCTTCCCGAACGAGCTGGCAATAAAAACAGAAGGAAAATTGTCAGGACATCAAACAAAAAGGGAACGACAAGGAAAAAATGGAAAGGAGGCGAGATCATACTAGAGCGACTCGTTCAAAGTGGGTCCGCAGGAACCCCTCGATCTGAGGTAGCTCCGTGGGAACAATCAAGCGGTCCTTGGGGGGAATTATCCTATCAAGAAGCCGCATGCACATGTCCGGGCTACCCCGGAGACTCTTCTGGGTGGGGAACCCCTTCTTCGCTAGGTCCCCGAGAGTTCGCAGCCTTAAGTGGCTGGAACAAGCTCGCCATGGAGTAGTACTCCTCCGCAGGAGCCCTTGAGGAGCTGGAAGCGTCGGGCCCCTTCTTCTGGGTCCCAGACTCCTTAGGAGGAACCGTGGGCACAGTAGGAGCGGGGGGCGCCAAGGCCAAAACCTTCTCCTTGGTGGCAGAAGGACCTTGAGGAGATGGAGAAGGAGGCGCCACGTCCATACCCTTCCCCTTGCTGGCAGAAGGGCCCTTAGGAGGGGAAGGAGGATGATGCTGGTCGACTTCTGGGTGCTCCTCACTCCTGACCTTCTTGGAGGGAGGAGGAGGAGGGTCCCAGGCCATGTCAGTCGTGGACTTCTCTGCAAAACAACAAGACAAGATGTCAGAACCCAAAAACTGCAAAGTATGAAAACGTCAAATCTACAAATGGCGAGGCAACATACCCGGTTGGCGAGGGCCAGCAGTGGCCGAGGGAAGCACCTCCTCAGACTTCCTCTTGGACGAACGCCTAGAGGGGGGAGGAGGATAGTTCAGCAATGCCTAGTCGGAGGACAGCCCCGCCGATCCCTGGTCATCAAAGAGACCTTTCAGTTTTCGGTTCTTGCCTATGGCCTTGCCTACAAACGATAAAACAGGAAAGGGTTAGAAGGGGTTACCCAATCATCAAAGATTGGCGTGGCCTGATGGATGCCCGCCATCTCGAGCATGTTCTCTGTGGTCTCTGCCACGGAGTGGATGGAGCGGAATGAATTTGATCGATGTATCCGGATCAGATCATCGATGGCGTTCCGGTCGCCCCCGGATAGCTCATCAAACTTAGGAGGAAGGTCCCTATCAGGGGTAGATAACTTCCAAGGCACCCCCCCCCCCTTGTAAAAGAAGTATAACTTCTTATAGTTGGAGTTGGTGGCCCGGAAGTCATCAACCAGACGGACATGGACATTCCAAACCCATGCTTGAAGGCCCCTCCATTCAGCAAACTTTGGCCATCAAGACTGGAAATGGTGGAGATGATTCGTCCCAACCGCCAACTGGAAAAAGCACCGGAACAAGGCCAATGAATACGTCCATTCTTGACGTATGCACAGGAACTTGAATCCAGACCAGATCCTAATGGCGTTGGGAACTATCTGCGTGGGATGTATCATGTAGAACCGGCACAAGTCCTGAAAATCCTCGCAGAGAGGAAAATGCAACCCAACATCAATCTGGGTCGCATATAATTAAACCTCTCATTGACAAGGGTAATGCAGACCCGTGCCCGGATATCTAGGGACATCCCCCGCACCAAGACCACCAAGTACCACCATCGTCTTGAAATACGCTGGCTTCAACTCGTTGGGCTTGACATCTACTCAGAACGGTTCAAATATAGCACAGCAAGTATATAAAAACAAAGAAAAACAGAGGATATTCCCAAAACAGAGCAGTAAAAGGACGAAGGTTTACCTTTTGGAGAAAAAACAGGCGTCTGAAGCTCAGATCCATCCACCACCACCGGGGTGGCTGCGGACCTCCCCGCGTCAGTTTGTTCCCCCGCTGAAGGGGGTACAACACCTTCCCTAATGGTTAGGGGGGCATTGGTATTCTTGGGGGCATGGGCATTCTTGGGCATCTTGGTGGCTGCGTGTTTGATCCTCTGACCATGGGTAGCCATGGAAACAATTGGGAAAAAAGGGTTGAAGAAGACTGAAGAAGAAAGAAGAAGGATTCACACATAAAGCTCTGGAAATCTGAAGGAGTGAATGAGCGTAAAAAAACAAAAAAGAGAAACTGACGTCTCTTATATAGGCCCAAAAAGAAGTAACCGCCACGGGCGAATCGAAGCGACGCAGGAGAATAATTGCACCTTTTTGGAAAAAACCGAAGCAATGTTAGAATTCCAAGAGACACCTCGGGGAGACAAACGGTCGACCAGTACAGACAGTTGTCAGACTGCCCTTGGTTTACGGAATAATAAATGACAGGCGTGCCCCAAGCGACCGTTCGATTTCCATATAACTGTGTAGTCATTAAATGCTAAAGTCCACTGAGCAGACAAAGTGGTCGCCAACGCATTAATAGGCTTTATCATAAACACTTTTGGTAGGTAATGATCGCATAGCAAAGAAAGATGATATTCCTTAAACCAAGGCTACCTCGAGTGATCGCCAAAAGAAGAATATTCCTTCAGCTTTGAACAGTGGAGAAACTGCTCGCCAAACGAGCCTGAAGTGCCTCAAAGGTCATGAACCATTATAAGGGACGAGGAAAACCAAATTTAAGACGTCACTATCCAAACCCTACCAAGAAATCAAGCTCGACTGAAGAAACTTCAATCAAGCTTCGGGGGCAAATGTTAGGTATTGATAGTGACAACCTAGTAAAGAAAAGGCATCGAAGGCCCAATAACCATAGAGGGGGTAAACCCATGATATTCGAACCGGATCGGCCTAAGTACGAGTCAAACTTGGCCCATCATCGAGTGGCCCAGAACCGAGCCCAAAGTCTCTAGGGACGCCAAAGGCTCCCAGACTGCTCGTCATTCTTCAGCAGGCCGCGACCTCTTACTGCTCGCCATGAGAGTGCTCGCCCCGAAGAGAGCCTTACCTCTCTCCTCTGGTCCCACTAAACCGTCAATAAGGAAGTGGCCACGATATCCCGCGTATCTCGGTCACATATTCACTAAATATTAGATATGTAACTGCAATATCTCGCAGTAACCGCTATATCCCATGATCCGAATCTTCAGCAACACAATATACACTAAGATATTCAGCTGCCTTATACGGTTTGATCTCTCCTACCCTATAAATACCCTTGCTTTACATACGTTCCTTACGTTTTGAGTTTTATACAAACACATACTCATTTAAGCATCGGAGAGGGACCCAGAGACACACCCTCTGTTGCGCTCCCCTACCTGCAGGTTCACCGGAGTTGGAGTAGAAGCGTCTTTCCGTCCTTGTCTGGCATTTAATTCACTGCCAGATCAGCATCCAGGATTTCACGATCCAACAGTCACCAGAGCTTGAAGTTGAACCTAAAACATTTCAAGAAGCCGTAAATTCTTCGGAAGGACCTCTATGAAAATACAAAATCAATAGTGAAATTGAATCCATCTTGCTAAATCATATTTTGGAGCTAGTGGATCTTCCTCCACAATCCAAGCCACTAAGCTACAAGTGTATTTTCAAAAGGAAAATTAAAACGGATGGATCAATTGACAAGTATAAGGTTAGACTTGTAATTAAGGGTTACAAGCCGGGAGAAGGTCTTGATTACTTTGACACTTATTATGTCGTCACGACAACAACATCCATAAGGATGATAATCGCAATAACAACATTGCAAAATTTGGAAATACATCAAATGAATGTAAAACAGATTTCTCCAATAGAGATTTAGAGGAAGATATCTACAGTAACAACTTGAGGGATTTATTGTGCCAGGGCAAGAAAAGAAAGTTTGTAAATTGGTGAAATCTTTATATGGTCTGAAATAGACAGCAAAATAGTGACATCAGAAATTTGACAATGTCAACCTGGAAAAGGGATTTAAAGTAAAATGATGTGACAAATGCATCTATGTGAAGTATACAAATTGAGTTTTTGTTATTTTGTGTCTTTAGTAACGATAAGATGATTAAATCCACAAAGAATATGTTAAATTTGATATTGACATGAAAGATATGGGCCCTACTGATGTAATTCCTGTAATTAAGATTAACCGAACATTAGAAGGATTTGCTCTAGGTCAGTCTCATTGTATTGATAAGATATTAGAGAAATTCAACAAGACTGACAGAAATGAGGTATGCACTCCAATAGGTCCAAACAAGTATTTCTCAAGAAATACAATAGACAGTGTCTCTCAAGTAGAGTATGTGATAGGGTCATTGAAAGTTTGATGTACTTAATGACATTACTAGACCTAATATAGCACACGTTGCTGACGTGTTGAGTAAATATATAAGTAATTCAAATATAGATCATTGGGATGGAATCACAACATTACTCAAATACTTGAGATCTACTCGTAGTTATGGTTTGCATTATACAAGATATCCTACTATTATAGAAGAAAACAATGATGTGATTTGGATATTTGCATCAAGAAACTCAAACCCTAGAGGGTGCAGTCTTGTCATAGAAATACTCGAAGCAAAAAGTTATATCATCCACCATTGATCTGGGTTCATAACACTAAATAAATGTGTTGAAGAGGTTTAATGGTCACACCTATTTCTTGAGGATATTCCCAGGTGACCAAGACTAATGTCTTTAATCTGCTTAAATTGCAATATTCAATCTGCAATTTGGCAGGGCGTAAAGTCATATGTATAATGGCAAGTCTAGATATATTTGTCGAAGACATAATTCCATTACGCATTTGCTCTCGAATGGAGTTATCACGATTGATTATGTAAAGTTGAAGGATATTATAGTGGATTCATTAACTAAAGGGTTAAATAAAGAGCAAGTTGGTCAACCACCGAGAGGGCAAAAACCCGTGCACGAAACACTTTTGAGAAGGAAAACACACCTAGTTGGCTGGAGATCCCAAGATCTAGCTTCAAAGGGACAACTTAATCACAAGACCGAGATAAATCACACTGTGTGAGATTTTAAAGCCCGAGTCCATTCCTATGATGAGAAACAGTGACGATAGTGGATGAGGTTAAGCTAATACGTTTAATGATTCATAAATTAAATAATCTCAGTAGAGTGTTGGAGTAACACTTGAGATAGTGAATCACCAATGCAAGTGAGAATAGGGGACGCTTTAAAATGAATTGTTAAGGGTACAATTCTTAGAAATGCTTGGAGAACAAGACAATATACATGGCCAGAACAGACATGAGCGTGTTAATTGAACAATACTAGGAAGATAATTTTGTGGGTTATGTCACCATTTACACCTACGACAAACATTTCAAGAACATTGTGTCTACAGACTAACCAGTAAAGTACATGTAACTTCACAAGGGAATGTTCAAAGAGTAATACTTACATATCCTATGCAGGTATCAATCGTTGAACTCAAACTTCGAGTGTAGAGATACCTTAGGTAATCCATCAATTTTCATTCGTGTGGGGGATTGTTGAAACAATGGTCATTTTGTAAAAAAAAACAAATTTTAATTTTGGGTTAATTTTGTAATTAAGTCAAACTTGCACAAAACACTAAGGTGAATGTAAATTGTACCACATTGAGTAGTTTCACAATCTCATCAAGTTTTCCACCTTATAAATAGGAGTCCATTCTCCTTTTTAAAATTTAGCAAGAAGAAAAAAAAAATCGTACAATGGGAATTTTTTCTATAACTATTTTTCTTCTCCTTTGACGATTCTGCTGACATTCGTTAGAGTCTTTCCGATCGTTGTGTTTTACCTTTCTTCCACGTTGACTGTTGTGTACGGTCGTTGTGTCTCTTTGAGTTTAGGTGTTGTTTAATTCGGTCAGGAGAAACTTCATGCTAGTTTTTGTCTGATGACTCTGTTCTATCCCGGAGGTGATCATCCCATGAACCTCGAGTAGGAACTAGCGGGTGAGGGGCAAAATTGTCTTAAGGAGTGCACCTCACGAGCCGTAGATTGAAATCTTATCTATTTCAGGATAAATTTTGATAATATGCAATTTTGCATGATGATTTAGAATATTGATTATTCTGCATATTAATTCTTATACATTCTTAATATTATAATTAATCGAAACCTCTCGTGATTGCTAACAAATATAAAATATAATATAATTTGGCCAAAAAAAATTTAACACATAATAATTAATTAAGTTTTATTATTTTATGATCATTAACCTTATCTTCTCTGAGATGAATTGATCAAATTCAGAAAGAATTTTATAAGTTTAGTCAACTACTATTGTTCTTGTTGGGTGGCCAGATTCATATTCATTAGATAGGGTGATGGGCGTATGACAACTCCTATCTTAATTTCTTTCCTTTCGGAATATATATCTTTTTTATTTTTCAGTTATATTAGATTTTTTTTTTTTAAAGTAAGTATATATATATATATTTTTAGAAAAGTAAGTATACAAAAAATATATTTCGAAAAATAGGTATACGCGCACCCCCGGATAGTGCGTATTGGACATACGCGCGCCCCTGGGTGACGCCTATTGAATAGGCGCCATTCAAAGTAAATTTACTGTTCAAAACACTATTTGAAAGTTTTTGTATCGTATGTAGAGTTTTTTACGTATCGTTTTATACAGTCAGTCTAAAAGTCAAATATTAACGCATAGTTTGCGTCATTTAATTCGTAATTAAATTATCTACATACCGTAATTTTTTTGATATTTTTTGAGTAAGTACATAATTAAATTTCTCACCTAATGCATTTACTTATTTCGGTCAAATTATAAAACGAACGATGTTAGGTTACAAAATCACTGTATTTCCAATCAAAAAAATTACCCTAGATAGATAATTGAATAACGACATAAATGACATTAACCGTGTTGAGTTTGGACTTACATGGTCTGAGTTATAAATTTTGAAGTAAAATTTTCATATCTCAACTTACGGCATGCCGTACAGTCAATCCGTAAATCCAAATTTTATATTTTTTGCAACATTTGAATCGCAATTAAAATATCTACTTACTATAATATTTTTTTAAAAAATTAATAGATACATAATTTTATTTTTAATTAAACATCGAGTCGTCATTATCGAAAAAAAAAATTGTAAAAAAGAAAAAAATTGTTTAGCAGGCGCCACTTCAAAGTGGTGCGTATGAATAGGCGCCACTTTGAATGACGCCTATTCAATAGGCGCCACCCTAGGGTGCGCGTATGTCCAATACGCGCTACCCGGGGGTGCGCGTATACCTATTTTTCGAAATGTTTTTTTGTATACTTAGTTTTCTAAAAGCAAATAATTACTTTTAAAAAAAAATCGTTATATTAAGGATTTATAGAAAAAACAAATTATTCGAGGGCAGTATACCTCTGTCGTTGAGTCTTTGGCAGTATAAGAGGGCAGGTTTCCCACGATAACAGTTTAAAAATTAATTAAACTTTAATTTTGTTAGTTGTTCAACCCTGAGAACAGTTTTTCCACGAGAGTTTCCGTGCTCGTGCCTCCCCGTTCCTATTGTCATGCTCATGTCTCCACCGTGCCTCTTGTAGTGTCGAGTAAGGTCCTTATTGAGTTGCTTTATTTGAAAAATTCTCTAAGTAGGAAAGCCCCTAAACCTAGGGTTTCGTCCGTGAGAGCTCAAACAAGCTCTGATTTTGGCTTTGTCCCTTGGCATTTATCGCTAATTTGTCTTCTCACCAATAAGAGGAAGCATTGGAGGATTACTGCATAGAGATGTGATAGCTCTATGCAAGGTGATTTTCGGTTTCTCACTTCGCTTAGACGAACCCTTCTACAATTTCTCCCCGCGAAAACTCTGCTCGGTTCCAATTGGAAAGCTCCTCAATTTTAACGACCATCATCGCACGAACTATGGACAGGACAAACCTCCCATGCCATGACCACGATCCCAACCCAAAAGTGAGTGAGCGCCACCGTTATATTGCCTCTTTTCTGGTGTAGTTTTATCTGTCTTGCAGGGAGCGGAGCGACAGTGACGACACCTGGGACTGCACCAACGATGACTCCCAATTTCGATGAAACAAACAGACCCCAGAAACGAATCGTGGACCTCAATACTAACCCCCAGCCAGAGCACGGAGACTGGTACGTGGGGAGGGTTCTTGGACTGAAACAGGTCAAGGTGAACACCGTGAACAGAATATTAGCTCAGGCGTGGGCACGGTATGGCAGAATGAACATCTCGGAGGCTGAGCCAAGCACATTCCTTTTCGACTTCGACCGAGAGGAGGACATCAACAGCATCCTTGACCGATCGTCGTGGGCAATCAATGGACAAATCATCAACATAAAACGTTGGGATCCTAGAATCGAAATCAAGAAGGTCGAGTTCCATAAGGTAAATTTCTGGGTCCAAATACATGACGTAGGACTAGAGAAATTTAGTGCCAAAAATGTTTGGAAAATTGGGAACATACTTGGGAAATGCCTAGAAGTAGAACCGAACATGGGAAGAGTTAGTAGAAGTTGTATGAGAATGAGAGTTGAGATTGATGGGAAGAAACCGTTGATGGCGGGATTTTGGTGGACGAACTCCCAAGGAAAGGAAAGATGGGCATCCGTTAAATATTAAAGATTGTCTGACTATTGTTATGGGTGCAGGATGTTCGGACACACAATCCAAATGTGCAAGGACGAGGTGAAGATGTCAGAGCAGGATGAGAATGTCTCGGCCTATGGACCATGGCTGGTTGGTGCGAGGCCAAAACACATAGGGCTGAAGTAGGACTCAGGGCAGGAAGAGGGTCAGAGCAGCCGAACCAAACGAGGGTCTAGGAGAACATGGTCCGACATTATGTTTGAGGTTAGACAATCGGAGAAGGGTATGCAAAAACCTGAAAAACACAGCGAGACAGAATAATCACCAAGGCACGACGAGGAGACCGACCAAAAAGATGGAGGCGCGGATGGAATGGAAATGGAACCGTGGGTTGATAAGGGTAAGCAACAACGGAGAAGTGGGGTAGAACCGATCAGAGAGGATGACATAATTGAAATGAATGAGATACTGGGGGAACAACGGAGGGAGAAACACCATGATGAACTGAAAACAACAGCAAACAGGGCCGACCAGTCCATAGGTGGGCGGGAAGTACTCAAGGGGCCATCACCCATGCAAACCCGGTGGTTGAGACAGAACCAACAGGGAAGAACTCACCATCTCCAAATACCGTCCAGCCCCGTGATCATATACCTTCCGAAGAACTCCAACACTAAACACAATTTGCTCACCACCGCACCTATCATGACTTACACGGTGGAGAATCCACCGGACTCGCCACCCTCCACACCGACGCATAACAGTAGGAACACATACTCGGGGTTGAGCCCTTACCTGAACAAGATGACGTTGAAACGAACGGGAGAAGAAATCGAGGGCCAACTGAACATGAAGAACCCCGAGAGTCAGGATGGATGGAAATGGGGGTGAGGATAGTGGAAGGAGTGGACGCCGGAAAACAACAAAAAGAGGTTGACCAAACCGTCAAACTGCGAGTAAGGGAAGGAGGGGTGACGAAGGCTTTGAACCGTAATGCACAGATGGACCGAACGGAAACGGAAATGGGCTATGGTGGCTGTCCCGGAACAGCCACAGGTGCTCTATGAATACCATCTCATGGAACTGTCAAGGGTTGGGGTCTACCCTGACGGTCCAAAACCTACAAGACCTCAATAAAAGGTATCGCGCGGACATAATCTTTCTCATGGAAACAAAGAATGGGGATGTCTACTACGAGAAAATCATAAAACAAATTAGGGATGGTTGGAACGAAGTATGTAGGGCCGAGAGGGCGAGCGGGGGGATTAGCATTATGGTGGACGGATGATCCACAAGTCAAAATCCGATACCACGATACAAATGTTAAGGATTGTGAAGTGAAGATCGGACAAGGAGGCGCATGGATGTACATAACGTGGGTATATGCGGATATGGATGCCCAAACACAATCCCAAAACTGGGAGATACTACTCAGCCTAGGTAGGGGACGGCGTGGGAGATGAACGGTCCTCGACGACTTCAACACCATATGTTACCCACATGAAGATGAAGGAGGTAGAAGGAAATCACAAAGACATATGGACGAGTTCAGACAACTGATCGAGGATTTACATTTGGAGGATATGGGGGCAAAGGGCACAACCCATACATGGTGCAATAATAGGAGTGGGGATGAACGGATAATTGAACGACTGGATCGGGTGTTGATTAATGGGGAGTGGGTCGCAGGTTACCCGAGTAGCCGATGCATCGACGAGCTAGCAATTGGCTCGGACCATGCTCCTGTGATACTACAAATAGAAAGGCCGGGGGGGATCGATCAGAGGTTCAAATTCGAGGCCATGTGAATGAAACCAACAAGGTGCAAGGACATAATCGACCAAACTTGGGGACAGGTTCAACCGAACGAGACGCTAAACGGGGTATGTGGAAGATTGAAGAAGTGGCGAAGGAAACTCACTGTATGGAGCAAAGCACCCTTCGGAAATAACATGAAGGATATTGCCAAAACTAGGGAAGCGATCCAAAACCACATGAAGGGACGAATGGACCAGTTTGCAATTTAGGAGGAAAAACGACTAAAAGGGAAGATCCGCAATCTTTGGACGAGGGAAGAGATCTATTGGAGACAAAGATCGCAAGTAAAATGGTTAAAGTAAATGGATAGGAATACGACGTTCTTTCACCAAACAACGATGTCGAGGAGAAGGAGGAACAACATATGTCGATTGCAAAGTTAGAGTGGGGTTTGGTTAACAAACGAAAAGGAAATAGCATTGGAGCTCCGGGAATACTATAGGGAGATGTTCAGATAAGAGAATACAGACCCGGGGCAGGAGATAATTGTAGGCCTACCACACCAAATAACATCGGATATGAATGCACAACTAACATCGGGAAGTATCTGACCAAGAAATCAGATCGGCTACTTTCCAGCTAGGGGGTCCAGAGCTCCAGGTCCCGATGGGTTTCCATGTCTGTTTTATCAACGGAATTGGCTTACCGTGGGACCAGATGTCATCACCGCGACAAAAGCTTTGTTCAAATTAGGTAACATTCCATACCACCTTAACCAAACTGATATTGTGTTGATCCCAAATGTTCCAAATCCGACCCAGGTCACTGAATTTAGCCCTATTAGCTGTTGCAATTTCTTGTATAAGATAATCTCTAAGGTTTTGGTGAACAAATTAAAGGTTTATCTTCTAGATCTCATCATACCTTTCCAGAGTGCCTTTGTAGCAGGTAGGTATATACAGAATAACATATTGGTTGCACATGAGGCTTTTCACTACCTAAAGACCCAACGGAGAGGGAGCAAAACAGAATGCGCTCTAAAGATAGACATGCAAAAGGCGTCTGACAGGGTGAAGTGGGAATTCTTACTTAAAAGCATGCATGGGAAGCGTTTGACGAGAAGTGGATAGGGTGGGTCAGGGCTTGCATATCCACCACGTCTTACAGGGTGGTGGTAAATGGGGAATGCTCCACAATGATTAGACCGATGAGGGGCATACGCAAAGGAGACCCCTTCTCACCGTACATGTTTATACTGCTTGCAGATGTATTATCAATGACCATCGAGAGGGAAGTGGGAGAGCAGAGACTAAGAGGAATAGTGATGAAGATGAACTGCCCCGAGATCCATTACCTATTCTTTGCCGACGACTCCATCCTATTCATATAAGGATCGACTGACAATGCGAGACACTTAAAGAGCATATTGGACGAATACTACAAGGCACTGGACAACGCATCAATATAGCAAAGTCAACACTTTTCTTCAATAAGGGTGTGAGACCGAATGAGAGAAGGACAATGGATGAGGTGTTGGATGTAAGGAGCACAAGTGACCCGGACAAATACCTAGGGTTACCATCTGTCGGACCTTGGATCCGACTTTCCCCGACCCTTTTAAAAAATATTTTTATTTTGTTTCGCTAAAAAATGTCGGGTATTGGCGAGCGACGGGTCCGGTCGAGCGGGGTTATCAAACAGATTGAAAAATGAAAGAGTCGCCACCGATTAATTAAAGGCTAATCGGAATCCTAAAATTTGCATAGGGTACATGGAGTTAACATCCTAGGGATTGTAATGGTCTACGTCCAGAGAATCTAGTTCGGGGTTTTGATTACGTCTTAAGGCCGCAAGCCCATTATCCGCCCTTTCGGTACTTTAGTTTGCTTTTGAAATTATTTTTTACCGATTTACCCTAATTGGTCGTTTTGATCATGCTTGGCCCAAACGATTACATGTGTTTTCTTTAAATTAAACAAAGCATGTACGAACAAGTTTTTTAAGGAATTAATTTCAAATAAATAAACAAGAGAGAATAAATAAATCGTGCTTGAAAAAAAAGGTGGTTTAACTTTGGAGTCACTTGAAACGTGTCAAAAATACACAAATCGTTTGAAAATATTGAGCACGTTGGAGCAAATTGTAACTCTTTGACAAGTCTAAAAAAATATGGGGAACAAAATGCATTTTTTTTTTAAATTCGAGCTGAATTGGAAATATTTTTTTTAAATGACAGATTTGGCTCTAAACTCTTCTGGACTTATTTGTAACACTTTCAGAAGTCATGGAATGTCCAGAAAAATTTAGGAATAAAAAATGTAATTTTGTTAAAAAATTATACCTGAACTGAAAATATTTTAAAGAAATTACAGAATTGACCCTAAACTATTCTGGACTTATTTGTAAGACTTGGCAAAGTTACAAAAATAACACTAAAATTATTCTAGCTTATTTGTAACATTTTTGAAAAATGATAGGATGTCTAGAAAGGTTCAGGGAACAAAATGTAAATTTTAAAAAATTCAAGCTGATTTTAAAAATATATTTCAAAAGTTGCACAAATTACCCAAAACGTTTCTGGTTTGGTTTATAAGACTCAGTAAAGTCCAAAATGACACGAAAGTCTAATGACCGAGTTGTAATCTTCATCAAAGTTTGGGAATGACATAAGTCATTTTATTAAAATATTGTTTTCACATATACATATACATAATATATATATATATATATATATATATTATTTACCAAGAAATATATATATATATATTATACATATAGACATAATATCACACACACACACATATATATAGTATCACATATACTAGACTTGTTCAAATGAACCGGTTCGGATGAACTGGTCTGGTCTGGAACTGGTTTGGTTCGAATCGATTCAGCCGAATCAGTGTTTTTAGGCTTCAAATAGACCAGTTCAAAATAGTACCAAAATCCCAGTTCGAATCGGTTCGACTCAACTCGATTTTTTATACTGGTTTATACTTAAATTTAAATCAAACCACTTTAAACCTATATAATTTTAGAACCGGTTTGAAGCAAAATCAACTAAACCGATTTGAAATTAAACCAAATCTAGAGATGTCTTCAATAAACCAAACCTAGAGATATATTGGACTCTCGTATTTTGATGTTGAACAGGATTTCAGTAGGTTGTGGAACAAATTTTCAATCGGTTCAGTGTGTTTTTCAGTCGGTTTAGTGTATTTTTTAGTCGGTTCAACATTTTTTTCAGCCGGTTCAGTGTTTTTCAGTTGGTTTCAGACGGTTCATTGTGTTGGATAGGATTTTCAGCCGGTTTATGTTCGGTTTGAACTAGATTATTTCCAAACCAAAATTATTATTACAAAAACCAGAATAGAACAGTTCGAACCGGTTCTGAATCGGTTCGAACCAGACCAGTTCTTTTTTCCTTAAACCAAACCAGTTTTTTAGAAACAGAAAAAAATACTGTTTTTTTTTTCAAACCAGACCAGTTCAGTTCTAAACCGGTTCGACCCCGAACCGGTTCATGAACAAGCCTAACATATACATAATATATATATATATATATATATTATACATATAGATATAGTATTACATATATATTATACACACACACACACATACATATATATATATATTTACAAGAATACTATACATAAATATTTAATATATGTATATAAGCTTCTTTTTTTTATAACATAAATTTCAATAACATTAGGAACTAAAAATACAATGTTAAATACGAGATAGATTTACCTAAATAGTCCGAAACTTAAATACCGTACGAGAAACTGACACCTATAATTACCGATATTTTTTTTCACCAACTTTCTACTTTTTTCACTCTTCCCTACCCTTCTATTTTTTCCGTCTATCTCTTCCCTTCTATATCATTCTTATTTCTCACGGAGCACTTCTATTTATAGTAATTTTTGTCTATTTTTTTATTATAATAAAATAATATGTGAACACCACTATAATTATATTATAATAAATCTCCACTATAAAACTCTACTATAATTATAATAAAACACCACTATAGTTTTTGTTTTTGTTTTAATGGTCATAAGAAGAATATTTTTTTTATTTTTTTATTAATAATATTTTAATTTTATTGGGTTTTTCTATCTCGATTCATTATTTACATAGTAGACAAACATTAGCGTGCAACTTTCGGAGGTTGGACATCTACAAGTCCCAATTGTTGACAATGATTTGAGGAGACTGAGCGCCTAAACACTTATATGCTTGTGATTCCCATAAGATGGATATCTACAGGTCCAGGTCGTCGAGAATGACTTGCGGAGTCTGAACACCTAAAGGCTCGGTTCGTGCTTGTGACTCGTTGGAGATGACTTGCAGAGGCTGGACACCTAAAGGATCCGATCGTCGACTTGTGACTCATTGGAGATGACTTGCAGAGGCTGAACACCTAGGCTTGTGACTCCCAGAAACTGGATAACTACAAGTTCTGGTCGTCCAGGATTTTGTTTTTTTTTATCAACGGGCTGGTGGTTGAGGTTTTTTTTGGCCAGAAGCATCGTTGAGGATGACTTGCGGAGGTTGAGCACCTAAAGACTCGGCTCGGTAGCTTGTAATTTCCAGAAGCTGGACAACTACGTGTCCTGGTCGTTTGGGAATACTTGCGGAGGTTAAGCACCTAAACGCTCCGCTCATCGGTTTGTAACTCTCGGAAGTTGGACATCTACAAGTCCCGATTGTTGATGATGACTCGCGGAAGTTGAGTACCTACACTCTGTTCGTCGTCTTGTAATTACCAGAAATTGGACATCTACACGTTCTGGGTGTTGAGGAAGATTTGCGGAGGTTAAACACCTAAAGACTCTGCCTGTCAGTTTGTGACTCCCAGAAGCTGGACACCTACACGTTCTGGTCATCGAGGATGACTTGCGGAGGTTGAACACCTAAAGACTCCGCTCATCAGCTTGTAATTCACTTTAGAGGTAAAACCCTTCTCGAGATGTCTGACTGCTTGTACGGACTTCTCGGTCTGTTTTCTAATTAATCGACTTTGGAGTCCTTTTTGATGGAGTTCCCTAAAGCCATTCATAGTATGTCCAGAAGGTGTATCGAGGCATCTCAAATTAATGTCGATCACACCTTCCCTTTATTGCTACTGTGGGAAACACTATCGTCCACTTTTGAGCATTTTTTATATCTCTCAATTTTCTTTCCTTTTGCTATGGTGTTTTTTTACCGCACCTCTCAATTCCCTTAATTTTTGTCTAGGTCACTCTTTTGGGTTTTCAACTTAGTAGGGATTTGATTCCTTTCCTTTTGCCATGATCGACCTTTTTAGGGATTTTTAATCATGCCCCTCTTCCCTAAATTTTGCCTAAACCACCCTTTCGGGTTTTCGATTTAGCGGGAATTTTCTCTCATTTTTGGAGGCTCACTTTCTGGTTACGATCTCTTTAAGTTTTTTTTTCATCCATATTGATTGGTCTGGGGAGTTCTTTGTTGTCCATGTCAGTGATCATCATGGCTCCTCCGCTGAAAATCTCTTTTGACGACATAAGACCCTTCATATTTGGGCATAAACTTGCCATGAGGGTCTGGATTGAGTTGAAGGATATTTTTTTTCGTCCATATTGATTGGACTGGGTAGTTCTTTGTTGTCCATGTTAGTGATGATCATGTCTCCTCCGCTGAAAATATCTTTTGACGACATAAGACCCTTCATATTTGGGCATAAACTTGCCATGAGAGTCTGGATTTAGTTGAAGGATATATTTTTTTTCCGTCCATATTGATTGGACTAGGGAGTTCTTTGTTGCCCATGTCAATGATGATCATGGTTCCTCCGCTGAAGATCTCTTTTGACGACATAAAACCCTTCATATTTGGGCATAAACTTGCCACGAGAGTCTGGATTGACATGAAGGATATATATTATTTTTCTGTCCATATTGATTGGACTAGGGAATTCTTTGTTGCCCATGTCAGTGATGATCATGGCTCCTCCGCGGAAGATCTCTTTCATGACATAAAGTCCTTCATATTTATGCATAAATTTGCCACGAGAGTGTGAATTGACCTGAATGATTTTTTAAATCTTTTTATCTCTCTATTTTCTATCCTTTTGCTACGTTTATTTTTAACGCACCTCTCGGTTCCCTTAATTTTTGTCTAGATTGCCCTTTTGGGTTTTCAACATAGCAGGGATTTGATTCATTTCCTTTTGCCATGATCACCCTTTCTAGGGATTTTTAATCATGCCCCTCTTCCATAAATTTGCCTAAACCGCCCTTTCAAATTTTCGATTTAGCGGGAATTTTCTCTCATTTTTGGAGCCTCACTTTCTGGTTACGATCTCTTTAAGGACTTTGTTTTTTACTGCACCCATATTGATTGGACTGGGAGTTCTTGGTCGTCCATGTCGGTGACGATCATGGTTCTTCTGTTGAAAACCTCTTTGACGACAAAAGACCATTCGTATTTAGGCGCAAAGTTGCCCCGAGAGACTGGATTGACTTGAAGGAACTTTTTTTTGAATTAGATTGTCCGCTTGTATTTCTCTCGGGTGCATCTTTTTGTTAAATTCATGAGTCATACGTTTCTGGTACAATTGCTCGTGGCACTTAGCGATGCGCCATTTTTCGTCTATGAGGTTCAATTCCTCATATTTTCATCTCACCCACTCTAGCTCGTCCATTTGTTTACCTTAGCGAGGTTCCTAGCTGTCAGGATTTTTATTTCACTTGGCAACACGGTTTCAGTCTCATAAACACGGGCGAATGGGGTTGCCCCTGTTGAGGTTTGTTTGGAGGTCATGTATGCCCTGAGTGTCCAAGGCAGCTTATCATTCCAGTCCTTTAATTGCTCTTTCCACTGTGCCATTCATTTGTCAGCGATATGGAGATGAATTTTTATGCTTGATCACAATCCATCGACCAATTTAGATTTCTGGCATTGCCGGTGATGATTGACTTCCGCATCCCATGACACACGATGATGTCTTGGCTGATGAAAAATTCAATGGCCTTTACCGTTATTGACGCTAGGGTAATAACCTCTACCCCTGGTGAAGTAATTGATTGCAATCAATATGAATCAATGACCATTGGACGCCTTTGGGAAAATCATGTTGATTACATCGACGCCCCACATTGAGAAAGACCATGGGGGAAATCATGGGATAGAGCTCGTGTAGTGGCACATGAATTTGGTTTGCGTACACTTGGACGAGTTTCACTCAGTCAGCCATCGTGGTGGACCAAGAGTATCCAATTCCCGGATGCTCGTGTGTGGGATGCAATAACCTTTGTGTGAATTTCTTCTATTAGAGGCTCAACTTCTTTAACATTCACTCATCTCAAATGGGTAAAGTTGAGTCACTGGGAAAATAATTGCAAGTCATTCTTCGCACGACATTTTAGTCATTTTCTTGTGGCGTTCTCTTAGAACTCTCCGTACTCCAAATATATTTTTATATCAGTGAACCACGGTTGACCGTCTGACTCTTTGATTATAAAACCTCTTTGACTTTGATCTCCCTTAGCAGTTTTTTTTTGGAGAGATTTTACTCATTAGTTCGAGCGTTGCCAATTTTATTTTGTATGCGAGGAGGAAAATAAGAACACAAGGTGATTGTTGGCATGCTTATCTTTTTAGCATCTTTTGTTATCATGGCGATGACGTTGTTGGTGCCGATATTGTTGTCCCTTCATATTTCTACACCCTTCGGGGAATCCGATCAATTGGAAGCACTTCGCCTTACTGTGACGAAACTTCCTGTAGTGGCTACATCTCATGCCCTTTCGATAAATGCTTTTGTTAACAATGACCTCTATTTATCGACAACGACGTTTCCCCTATTCTCAACAACAGTGTCTTCCCACAACAACAATGGCGTCTCCTCTACACGAGTCAACAACGGCGCCTGCCCGATGTCAACAATGTCGACTCTTATGCAGGAGTCAACAACGTCGCATGATCCGTGTCAACAATGTGTCTCCCCTGCGTCAACAATGGTGTCGCTTCATCTCTATTTAAGTCGTCTCTGCTTCAGCTCGATCAAACGATATGGGTTTGTTTTTTTCATCTCTTTTACTTTACAAAACAACCCTCCCTCTTCCGGTGGCCGAATGTGGTCTGTGGCGTGGGTCAATTTGACTCTGATTTCCAACCTCGACGTCCCTCCTTGCTGTGGTACCCATTACTTGTCTCCGGTCCCTTTCTTGATCAGATAGTTGCATAAGCCGATTCTACCTCAGGTAACGGGTTTTCTAGTAGTAAATCATACTTTTATGGATTATACTCATCGCTCACTACATTCAGGAATTAATACAATTTGGTATCTACTTCATTTTGTGTTCCAAATTGCAATGTCATCTGGGTCAACTGGTAGATGATGATGATGATGATGATCAAATGGATGAGTCGATCGATCATATCCTTCTTTGTAATGTATAGAATCAAATTCGACAAGGGTGCGCCCAATACAAATTTGAATCAAGATTTCCTTTGTGTTCTTGAGGTGTTGGAGACGTCGAATGTCGCATGGGTTCCTGGACACCTAAATTCAAAATAACCATAGTAAGAAGAATGAATACACAATTGATCATGCATGCTTGGTTTTGAAATTTTGCATGTTCGGTTCATTCTATTCGTAGACTTTGATTGCATGTATGGTAAAAAAAATTCAAAAATACTTTAAAAGGATTTGGTCAATCAAAGTCTAGTTCCTAAGATGTTTCACACGATGGCGCAGCTCGTTTAGTGCATTTATTGCTTGTTCCCAGGTTCGAACGAAGGTCGATGACATGCATTTTGAAAATCTTTTTATTCACCTCGACTTTTTCTGAACTGTTCAAAGGTGTCATTCAACTCAGCTACGTTGCGCCCACATTTTTCCAAGGTGTCCCTACATTGCTAGAATGATAGTGGTTGTTCGGGTCTATCCCTAATTATCTCCTCTGAATGGAACTTGTTAATGTATTCCGTTGTTGTTAATCACGCGGGCGTGTTTTCCACATTCCAGAATTTAGAGAAGGCTTTGTAACTTGCAAGCTCATGAATCTTGTCAATCTTCTTATTCATGTATTTATGATTCCCTTTTGTCATGGATTTCCATATTTGTGCATTTTTCGACCGTATAGGGTTGTATGGCCTTAATGTGAGGGCAATGCAATGCAAGTGAGAGAATGTAAATTTCATTAGTAAGGTTTGTATTACATTTATAGAAGTATGAAATATATAATACAAAAGGCCCAATCTTATACATGTCACGATCTAGGGCCAAAACACATTTACATAATTGGTCGAACTTCCATCTACATTTGTTGTGTTGACATCTAATTCACAACAGTTGGGTTGAATCTTCTTCATGAATTGTGGGTCAATCCCGTATCCAAATACTTAGGTTAAATTCCCATTTACATCAGTTGGGCCCAAAAATGAAAATACACACAAAACTGGTAAAGGTTAAATACAGTGTGGATCTTTTGTTCTAAATGGATGGAATTTCTAGGCCCTCTGAACCAGTGGAACTTCACCCCCTAAAGAGGATCACATACCCATTTCAATTATCCAGTTGAGTTGTTTGGGTGCGTGTCGGCTGTCCAAACCACTTTGGGCGCATTCCCTACTAAACTCCCTAAGCTCTTAATATGCTCCACGTCCTAGCGGAAATGGTAACCAGCGTGGTGTCTGCAAAACGCATTTTTTTTAGTTATTACAATTACATCGCCTTTTGGACAAAATTTGAAACTGCAAGCATGAGTAAACGGTCAAAACGTATAGGGCAAAATATAATATGGAAAAACAAGCATGACAAAGCCTAAAACCTCTAAAAGAGTCATCCACAGCAGAGTCGCCAAATTGTCGGACGTCGGATCTGATTTTCCTTGACCCTTTTAAAAAATATTTTTATTTTGTTTCGCTAAAAAAGGTCGGGTATTAGCGAGCGACGGTCCGGTCGAGCGGGGTTATCAACCAGATCGAAAAATGAAAGAGTCGCCACCGATTAATTAAAGGCTAATCGGAATCCCAAAATTTGCCTAGGGTACATGGAGTTAACATTCTAGGGCTTGTAAGGGGGTTTGATTACGTCTTAAGGGCTCGTGAGCCCATAATCCGCCCTTTCGGTACTATAGTTTGCTTTTGCAATTACTTTTTACTGATTTACTTGTATTGCCTGTTTTGATCATGCTTGGCCCAAAAGATTACATACGTTTTCTTTAAATTTAACAAACCATGTACAAACACGAATGGTTTGAAAATATTCAGCACATTGGACCAAATTGTAACTCTTTGACAAGTCATGAGATGTCTAAAAAATCGAGGGACCAAAATGCAATTTTTTTAAAATTCGAAGAGAATTGGATTTTTTTTAATGATAGAATTGACCCTAAACTGTTCTGAACTTATTTGTAACACTTGGTGAAGTTCCAAATAACCCAAAAATTATTATGGGTACCCAGATAGGCGAACCGGATCCGAAACCGAATTATTTTCCTAGAACCTACCCTATTTTTAAAACATCTACCAGGAACCTACCCAAAGTGTCCCCTTATTTAAATTTGACACCAAGCATTGAGATTAGATTCTGATTAGAGTAGAAGCAAGCAACGTACACAATGCACTTTACCTCTTGCTGTTGTGGTGTCCCTACTCTAATATGGGGGCGAGTTAAATCATATCTCACCCAAGATAGCGTGTTGAAGATTGCTTAAGTTTTTGTTTTATCGACGACGCGATTTTGAATTAAATGTTAAATTCTATATCTATTTAAAAAATCAAAAATATTATAGTACGTAGATATTTTAATTGTGATTCAAAATTATGCAAAAACAATATTAAATTTGGAGTTACGGATTGACCATATGCTCTGTTTAAGTTGAGATGTGAAAATTTAACCTATACAAATATAACTCAGAGTCTGTAAGTCCAAACTCAACACGTCTAACGACATTTATGGCGAAATTCAATTATTTACCTACACTATTTTTTTCGATTTGTTTTATTAGATATGTAACCTAACAATTTTTGTCCTATAATTTGACCGGAATGATAAAATGAATTAGGTGAAAATTTAAATTATATACTTACTCAAAAACAATTATAAAAATTACAGTACATAAATAATTTAATTACGACATAAATGACGTTAATTATGCATTGCGTTTTTACTTTCGGACTAATCGTATGATACGACATATCAGAATTTATACATATATATGTATGAATATTTCACCAAAATATACCCCATTTAATAAATATATATCAACGTGTTCTCGGGTGAAAAATAAATACGCATCTATACCTACCCACCCGTGAATGGGAGTCGCGGGTAGGTATAGATTCATATTTATTTTTAACCCGAGTACATTTTGGTATATATTTATTAAATGGACTATATTTTGGTGAAATATGTCATATATGCATACAAGTATATATATATACACATATATATATATATACACATATATATTGTATCATATAGCGGTGTGTGTGTATATATATATATATATATATATGCATGTGTGTGTGTGTGTGTCATAACCACTATATGATACGATATATGTATATATATGTAGAATTGTTTATCTCTCGTATCATACGGTCAGCCCGAAAGTAAAAACTCAACGTCTAATTAACATCATTTATGTCGTAATTAAATTATTTACGTACTGTAATTTTTATAATTTTTTTGAGAAATTATTCACCTAATTGATTTAATCATTATGGTCAAATTATAGGACAAAAGTTGTTAGGTTAAATTTTTTAATATATATTTAATCAAAAAATCCAATAAAATATAATAGGTAGATTATTGAATTTCGCCATCATTGTCGTTAACCATGTTGAGTTTGGACTTACATGGTTTGAGTTAATTTTTTTTAAGTCAAATTTTCATATCTCAACTGAGGGCAGAGCGTATGGTCAATCTGTAAGTCCAAATTTAATATTTGTTTTGCATAATTAAAATATTTACTTAGTATAAATATTTTTTATTTTTTTAATAGATACAAAATTTATTTTTTAATTAAACATCGCGTCATCGAAAAAAACAAACTTCAGCAATCTTCAACACGCTACCCTAAGGTGCGAGTTGTGACTTAACTCACACCCCAGGTGGCACGTATGACTATATTTTGAAATATTTTTCTTAAATAGTTTTTTATATATGCCTTCTTTTAAAAAAAAAACTCATAAATATTTGAGTTTCGTTAAATCCGAACTGATGCCATTGTAATTAGTGGTGTAAAACACTGACCCAACCCATGGGTGACCAGCCCATGCATTGGGTTTGGGTCAGGATTTTGGACCCATGGTTTAATATAACCAAACCCGTAGTTGACCCGTGAAAACACGGGTCAGGTTTGGGTCAGGTTTAGGTCGGAATGTGTGACCCGCGGATCAACCCATGAACCGTAGCATTTTTAAAAGAAATTAAATCACAACCTTACATGTGTCAAACATCCGTGGTGTCTCATGTGTTACCTAGTTCATTACTTATCCGGTTCTCCCAGCAGTTCAGACTTGATGTTACAATTGTGCAGCCTTTCCTCTACTTCAGTCTTCAGTCCATCCCACTTCTCCTCTACTTCAGTCTTCAGTCGACTTCATTTCGCCCCTCTCCGGACTGCAGCTCTCCCTCTCTGCATCGACTGAAGCTTCAACGGTTGTGTCTTCAACCTCTTCTTTCAGCATAAATGATAAGGTTCGTTTTGTTCTGCTCTTAAATTACGTGTTTCAGTCTGTGTTTGTCGTGTTAGGAGAAAGTTTGGTTGTGCAGCGTTCGGTCTGGTTTCGGTTTTGTGATGTGTTGTGCTAGGTTCGGTCTCTTGTGATGTGTTCAGTTTGTGTTTGGTTGTGTTGAGTTCGGTCTGTGCTGAAATGTATGTCTTATTCGGTCTGTGCTGAAATTGTGATTTGTTGTTTGGTCTGTGCTGAAATGCGATGTGCTGTTCGGTCTGTGCTGAAACGTGATGTGCTGTTCGGTGAAATGTAATGTGTTGTTCGGTGAAATGTGATGTGCTGAAATTGTTGTTGAGTTCGGTCTGTGTTTGTTGTTGAGTTCGGTCTGTTTGTTGCTGCGTTCGGTCTGTTTTTTAGCAGTCTCCTTTGTTTAAAACCGGTTTTCTATACCTTTGTTTGTTCAAATTGATGATAAACTATTGAGAAATGGTTTTGATGATGAACTATGGTTGATAGTGTAGTTAAGCCTAGTGGAGAAAAAACATTAATCTTGAAATCACAAATTTGGCAATACTTTAACATTATCCAATTATCAAAAACTGGTGGAGTACGTAAGTCGCGGTGTAAGAAATGCAAGGTTGAATACCTTTGTTCAAGTAAGTATGAAACCGGCAATATGAAACGCCATAGTGAAAAGTGTGTTAGTAGATATATGAAAGATGTGGGGCAAATGCTCATAGCAAGTACAGACTGTTCAATGTATTTGCAGTCTAATGAATTTGATCCAATGAAATTTAGAGAGTTGATCTCATCAGGGATAGTTATGCATAACTTTCTTTTTACGTTTGTTGAATATCCTGGTATAAAGGCTATTTTCCAATATTTGCGACCTGGCATACAAATAAATGATCACTAGAAATACTGCTAAAGTTGATGTCATGAAGATTCATGCTTCTTTAAAAGGGACAATGAAACTTATGTTAGCATCATGTCGAAGTAGAATATGTCTGGCTTCTGATTTGTGGACTTCTGTTACTACTGATGAGTATATTTCTTTGACTGGACATTTTATTGATAGTGAATGGGTGTTGCGTAAGATGTTCCTGGATTTTCGTTTTATGGCCCTTCCTCATATTGGGAAAGATTTGGCAGAAGAGATTTATGATATTTTGAGTGATTGGGGCATTCTTGATAAAGTATTTTCTTTAACTTTGGATAACGCTTGTTTGAATGATGTTTGTGTGGAGAGGCTGAAAGATAAGTTGTTGCAAACTAACTCACTTATCTTAGATGGGGCATTTTCTCCCGTGCGTTGTTGTGCTCATATTTTAAACTTGATAGTGCAAGATGGGTTAAAAGAAATTGACGTGGTTGTCAAAAAAAGCAGAGAAATTGTGAAATACATTCGAGTCTCTCAAGTTAGAAAAGTATATTTTCAGAAAAATGTGAAGGATTTAGGATGGATGGTCATCAAGGTTTGAAGCAAGATTGCCCTACTAGGTGGAATTCAACTTTTGAAATGCTTCAAAGTGTCTTACACTATAAAAATCCCCTTTGACACATGGAGTTTGGAAGTTCCATAGAGTGTCCTACTGTGGATGAATGAGGAAGAGTTGAGTCCTCGGTACAAATTTCATTCAAGAATGGGGAAGAGCGATGGTGTTGGGTCCTCAGTACAAATATCAGTTTGTTGAATTTGTATGGTGAAGATATTGGACAGGTGAAAGCTTCGACGATCCACTCTACGTTGCATGAGGTGTACGAGGCTTATGTGTATAAATCATCTGCAAGACCAGCGACTTCTAGTTCTGGGGGTCAGATTTTACGACACAAAAAAATGGGAGGTGATGTGTTCAATGTAAGTAATAATTTCAACAACTCTTTCTTTTATTTATACATTCATTTGATAATATTAAAATGTTTTTTGTTATTTGTATATTTTCAGGAAATTGGCTCTCTAAGTTCAAACAATCAATAATGTCAGATGTCCCAACTAGACCGTTATTTAGATGGGGAGCTATTTGATGGACAAGAACATTTGGATATCTTAAGTTATTGGAAAAGGGAAAGCAATCGTTGTCATATACTTTCTTCAATGGCATGTGATATTCTGAGTGTCCCCATTATAACGGTGGCTTCAGAAGGTATGTTTAGTATTGGAGGTGGTGTCCTTGATGAATATCGAAGTTCACTTAAGCCAGAAAATGTTGAAGCGATCATGTCTTGTAGAGATTGAATATCTTATGGCAAAGATATGTTAACCTATTTGACCTGTGTTGTTACAATTTCATTTCATTGTATATTTTTATTGGTCAACTTATTTGAATTGTATATGTGAAGTATTGAATGAAGAAACAATTGAGTCAATGGATGTTGATTCGATTGGAAAGCCCGAGGCGGAGGTAGAAGAGTCACAATGCACTCTTTGTTGAAGTTAAGTTGTTTTCTACCATTCATTTAATTTGAACGCATTGTTCATTTGAATGCTTTCATTCTTTTAATTTTTTCCTCTCTTGAAATGTGAGTTTTTATTTCAATGTATCGTATTGTAGGCATTGTGTTATGTTTTTGTTATTTAATGAGATTTTAATTAGAAATTGTTGTTTGACAATGTTCTTTTACTATAAAATATTATTGTTGGTTTATTCAAGTATATAATGCAAGGTCTTAACCACTGAAAAAGGAGGAGCAAGTGCAAGTGCAAGGGCTTGAGGTAAGATACATTGGTCAAATGAATTCAAGGTTCGTACAGTTTAAGCAAGATGCTTTACATGACACTGTTTAAAATATATTTTACTTGATCTCTTATTAAAATGTATTTTGCAGGAATACTTCCATTGTAGATTTTGACAAGAAAGGTATGAAAGATTCAACAAAACTGAATTTGGAAATATTATGGTTTGTCCATTGATGATATATGATGGTTGGCTTGTTGTGATTGAAGTTTGAATTTGGTAGTTAACTAGTTATGTTGTAATTCTGGCAAGAATATTATATGCATTTTGGAAATATTATGGTTTGTAACCTTGTATGCATTTGACAGAATTGGTGGTAATATGGCTCAGTTCATTCTGTTTTTTTGTTGTGCGTGGGTTGAACGAGTCAGACTGACCTGCGCGTTATAGGGGTCAAACGGGTCAGTCTGACCCAACCCTTTCATTCCTCACGGGTCAGGTTTGGGTTTGAAAACCTGACTCATACTATTCCACGAGTTGTGTTTGGGTCAGGGGGTCCCTGACATGACCCAAGGCCGACACGACCCATGGGTCGACCCATGACCCGTTTTGACACCTCTAATTGTAATTAGGTAGATGTTGTCGGGACTATTATTTTGTGCTTGCATCACTCAAATTAACTTAGTTGTTCTTTTAAAAATGTTGAGAATCAAATTATAAACGAGTAAAATATGATATTGCCCCTTAAAGTTTGCTCTGTTTTTAGGTTTTCCCCTTAAATTTTAAATTTTCGTCCTAATGTTTGGACCGTATAAAAATTGCTCCATTTTCGTCCAATTGTTGTTTGATACTAACGAAAACAAAGTCGTGTGCAAATCACGTGACTTTTTAATATTTTAAATGGACAAAATTGTCCTCCATCAATGCTTCTGCTTTTTATCTATTTATCTTTGGGTTCCCTGCAAGCTCCAATACCTGAAATCACACATGAATGAACCAGCATAGTATTATTGTCTGGATCAAGTTGTGGTCTCTCTGGTTGGCTTTTTGTCACCATTCTCCAACTCACTCCCTAGTTTAGTTGTCTCATCTCTTAATAATGATTTTCTATATTTCAGAAAATACACTGAAATCGGCTTAATCTTATACTAGATTGAATTAGTCTTATATTGAGTTGGCGCAACTCTTAATTGTACCTATGATTGAATTATAACATTTGAATTCACTTAGATCTTCTAAATATTTATACTATATTCATACATATGATAAACTCAGTATGTGTTATCTTTATTTATTGAGTGTTCGTGTCATGAGGGCATGATTACAAACGTCCTAGAGGGATACAAGGAAATTGATCAATAATCTTAACCATAGTTACAACCTGAACGACCCTCGAACTAGTGAGGGGGCCGGTTCTCGGTTCGATCGGTTGGACTATCCGGTTCATATAACTTAATACAAAAGAACATGGAAAAATACCTACTACATAGATTCAATGTAATAATATAATTATCTTAACAGAATACTTGTCGGACGTTGGATCTGACTTTCCCCGACCCGTTTTAAAAAATATTTTTATTTCTTTCGCTCGAAAATGTCGGGTCTTGGCGAGCGACGGATCCGATCAAGCGGGGTTATCAATCGGACCAAAAGATGAAAGAGTCGCCACCGATTAATTGAAGGCAAATCGGAATCCTAAAATTTGCATAGGGTACATGGAGTTAACATCCTAGGGCTTGGAATGGTCTACGTCCAGAGAATCGAGTTCGGGGGTTTGATTACGTCTTAAGATCTCGGGAGCCCATAATCCGCCCTTTCGGTACTTTAGTTTGCTTTTGAAATTATATTTTTACCGATTTACCCAAATTGCCCGTTTTGATCATGCTTGACCCAAACGATTACATGCGTTTTCTTTAAATTAAACAAACTATGTAGAAACATTTTTTTTAGGAATTAATTTTAAAGAAATAAACAAGAGAAAAAAAAGTTGATTGTGCTAGAAAAGAAAAAAATGGTTTAACTTTGGAACCATTCTAAATGTGTCAAAACATGCATGAATGATTTTGAAGATATTAAGTACGTTGGACCAATTTGTAATACTTTGACAAGTCATGGAATGTCCATAAAAGTTTAGGGACCAAAATGCAATTATTTAAAATTCAAGCTGAATTGGATTTTTTTTAATGACAGAATTGGCTCTAAACTATTGGAATTATTTGTAACACTTGGTAAAGTTCCAAAATAACCCGAAAATTATTATGAAATTATTTGTAACACTTTGAGAAGTCATGGAATGTCCAGAAAAATTTATAAATCAAAATGTAATTTTTTTTAAAAAAATAGAACTGAACTGAAAATATTTTTTTTACAAAAATTACAGAATTTGCGATAAACTATTATAGACGCATTTGTAACACTTGATAAAGTTCCAAAATAACCCGAAAATTATTCTAGACTTATTTGTAACATTTTGAAAAGTGATGGGATGTCCAGAAAGGTTCAGCGAACAAAATGTAAATTTTAAAAAATTTGAGCTGATTAAAAAATATTTCAAAAATTGCACAAATTGGCCAAAAGTTTTCTGGCTTTGTTTATAACACTCGGTAAAATCTCAAAATGACCCGAGATTCCCAGGACCGAGTTGTAACCTTCATTAAAATTTGGGAATGACCTAAGTCATTTTTTGTTTTTACATATACAGAATATGCATATATTATACATATACATATAGTATCACATATAGATATATATAGTTTCACATATACATAATATATTATACATATAAACATAATATCATAAATATATATAGTATAACATATAATAATATATATATTATACATATAGATATAGTATGGCATATTTATTATACATATATATATATATATATTAACAAGTATATTATACATAAATATATAATATATGTATATAAACTCCTTTTTTATAACATAAATTTCAATAACATTAGGAAATACAAATACAATATTAAATACGAGAGAAATATATCTAAATCGTTCAGAATTTAAATACCGTACGAGAAACTGAGACCGATAATTACCGATATATTTTTTCACTCACTCTCCAATCACTCTTCTCTTCCCTATTTCTCTTCTTCAATTCCTTCACCAATTCCTCTTTCAGTGTAGCCTTCACCTTCTATTTATACACAATTTGCTTCTTATTTTATTATTTTTTTAATAATAATAATAATAAAAAAAAAGACCAACTTGTACAAAAGAGGAACATGGCCATGTTCCACGTTTATATATATATATATATATATATTTAAACAATTTTGTTTTCATATATCGATTTCTCTTGGCTCGATTCTTTGCGTACGGTATTTTGACCCTGAGCCAAAATCAAGTGTTTACAGTTGCCCATCTTTTAACACGCGCCCATGGAAGTGTTCTCATGAGTGTGTGTTCAAAGACAAACAACTAATTTTGGATTCTCTTGCTTCATTATTTACATAGTAGACAAACATTATCGCGCAACATTATGAAGTTGGACATCTACAAGTCCTGATTGTTGACGATGATTTGCGGAGAATGAGCGCTTAAATGTTCATAAGCTTATGACTCCCAGAAGCTGCACACCTACAGGTCCTGGTCGTCGAAGATGACTTGCGGAGGTTGAACACCTAAAGGTTCCGCTCGTCGGTCGGCTTGTGACTCGTTACGAATGATTTGCGGAGGTTGAACACCTAAAGGCTCTGTTTGTCGGATTGTGACTCCCAGAAGTTGGGTAACTACATGTCTTGGTCGTCGAGGATGAATTGCGAAGACTGGACACCTAAAGGCTCTGCTCCTCGGTTTTTGTAACTCCAAGAAGCTGGATAACTACAGGTGTTGGTCGTTGATGATTTTTTTTATTTTTTTCTCTCAATTTTCTTTCCCTTTGCTACGGTATTTTTTTTTACCGCACCTCTCGGTTCCCTAATTTTTTACTAGGTCGACCTTTTGGGTTTTCAACCTAGCATGGATTTGATTCCTCTCCTTTTATCATGATTGTCCTTTGGGGGATTTTCAATCATGCCCCTCTTCCCTAAATTTTTCCTAAATCGTCCTTTTGGGTTTTCAATTTAGCGTGAATTTTTTCTCACTTTTGGAGGTTCGCTTTCTGGTTACAAACTCCTTAAAGATAGTATTTTCTGACTGCGTCCATATTGATTGGACTGGGGAGTTCTTGGTCGTCCATATCAGTGATGATCATGGCTCCTCCATTGAAAACCTCTTTGACAACATAAGGCCCTTCATATTTAAGCATGAACTTACCCCGAGAATCTGGATTGACTCGCAGGATTTTTCTTAGAACTAGATTGCCTGCTTGTAATTCTCTTGGACGTACCTTCCTGTTAAATGCACGAGCCATGCGTTGCTGGTACAATTGCTCGTGGCACAGCGCGATGAGTCGCCTTTCATCTATGAGGTTTAATTGCTTGTATCTGCATCTCGCCTATTCTGATACGTCCATCTCTGCTTCAACGAGGATCCTTGCTGACGGGATTTCTACTTCAATTGGCAGCACGACTTCAGTCCCGTCAACAAGGGAAAATGGGTTTTCCCCTGTTGATGTCTGTATTGAGGTCCTGTATGCCATGAGTGCCCAAGGCAGCTTGTCGTGCCAGTCCTTATAATTGACAGTCATTTTCTCTATGATCTTCTTGATATTCTTATTTGCTGTTTCCACTGCGCCATTCATTTGTGGGCAATATGGAGACGAATTTCTATGCTTGATCTTAAATTGGTCACACAACCCATCAACCAATTTATTATTCATATTTTTGGCATTATCTGTAATGATAGACTCTAGCACCCCATAACGCGCGATGATATCCTGCCTAATGAAACACTCGATCGCTTTTGCCGTTACTGACGCTAGGCTGATAGCCTCTATCCACTTGGTGAAATAATCGATCGCCACCAATATGAATTGATGACCATTGGTCGCCTTTGGAGAGATCATACCGATCATCGATGCCCCACATTGAGAAAAGCCACGGGGAAGTCATGGGATAGAGTTCGTGTGGTGGCGCGTGGATTTGGTCTGCGTACACTTGAAAGAGGTGACAATGTTGGACGTGTCTCGCACAATCAAACGTCATGGTGGACCAAAAGTATGAAAGTTTCATTATCGTTTTTGATAGCATTCGTCCGCCCATGTGTAGGCCACAACAACCTTCGTGAATTTCTTCCATTAGGTGCTCAACTTCTTTGGCAGTCATGCATCTCAAGAGGGTATCATCAAATGATCTTTTGTATAAGGTCGTTTCACTGAGAAAATATTTGCAAGACATCCTTCGTACGACCTTCCCGTCATTTCTTGTGGCTTTTTCTGGGAATTCTCCGGACTCCGGGTATTTTTTTAAGTCAGTGAAGCACGGATGACCGTCTTACTCTTCGACTGCACAACAATAGGCTGGAACCTCTTTGATCCCGATCTCCACTAGCAGTACCTGATTTCCCGGCGAAATTTTACTCATTGATGCGAGCGTGCCAATGTGTCTGCAAATTAGTTCTTATTTATCGGCATATGAGTGAAAGTGATGTCTTCAAATTTTGCATATAAATCCTCAAGGTGCTCGTGGTATGGTTGGAGTTTGACATCCCTCGTTTTCCATTCCCCCGTCGTTTGGAGGATGATTACCATGGAATCTCCAAACACTTCTAGTTTCTTCACTTCGAGGTCTAGTGTGGCGCGCATGCCGAGAGCACATGCCTCATATTCTACCATGTTGTTGGTGCAGTGGAAGGTGACATTGACCGCTACTGGAAAGTGTTGCCCCTTTGGTGAGATGAGCACTGCGCTGATACCCCCTTCGACTGAATTCACAGCACCGTCGAAGTACATCCTCCAATTTGTCTTCGACATCCCTTCTTCTTCTACTTGCATAATCTCCCCATCTGGGAATTCGGAGTTGATCAAGTGATCGTCGTCTACGGGAAACTCTGCTAAATGATCGGCGATTACTTGCCCCTTCACCAAAATTCAAGGCACGAATTATATGTCATACTCAGATAGTTGAACTTGCCACTTGTCGATAATTTTTGTCCATGCTAAATTATCTAAAGGTATATCACGGGATACATCGTCGAATACAAACGTATGGTGTAGTACAACGTATACTGGCGAAGTCGCTGCATTACCCACACGAGTGCGCAACATATCCTCTCCACGCCCCCATACTCTGTTTCACCTTCCATTAACTTTTTACTCACGTAGTATATGGCATGTTCATTCTTTCTAGTCACATCGAGTTGTCCCAACATGCAGCCCAACGAGTCTTGGCACACTGTTAAATACATAATGAGCGGTCATCCTGGAGTTGGCGGCACCAGGACTGGTGGGCTCATCAGGTAATTTTTTATGGACTCTAAGGTATTATGGCATTCTTCATCCCAGATTATCCAAGCATTCTTACGTAAAAGACGAAATAAAGGTTGACACTTGGGTGTCATATTTGCGATGAAACGCGCAATGTAATTCAAACGACCTAATAGGCTTCGGACCTCCTTGACGGTCGATGGTGGGGGTAACTCTTGTATCGCCTTGACTTTGTCAGGGTCTATCTCAATTCCATTCTCACTAACTATAAATCCCAATAGCTTGCCTGATGTGGCTCCAAAAGTGCATTTAGTCGGGTTTAAACGCAACTTGTACTTCTTGAGCCTTTCAAATAGCATGCGTAAATTGATGAAGTGATCTTCACCTTCTTGAGTCTTTGCAATCATATCATCTATGTACACCTCTATCTGTTTGTGCATCATGTCGTGGAACAATGTCACCATTGTCCTTTGGTAGGTTGCCCCTGCGGTTTTTAAACTGAAATGCATAACTCTGTAACAAAATGTGCCCCACATCGTCACAAATGCGGTTTTTGACTTATTTGCCTCAGATATCTTGATCGGGTTGTATCCTAAGAACCCGTTTATGAACAATATTTGCTACCCATTCAGAAATTATGAGGCAGAGGGAAATTATCGATATGAGGCAGAGGGAAATTATCCTTCGGACTGGCTTTGTTAAGATCTCGATAGTCGACACAGACGCGGACGCGACCGCCCTTCTTGGGTACTGGAACAATATTTGCTACCCATTCAGAATAATTACAAACTTCTAGGAATCCAGCGTCGATTTGCTTGATGATATCTTCCTTAATTTTAAGGATTAGGTCGAGACTTTGTCTCCTCAGGTGTTGTCTCTTGGGTCGAAAGTTCTCAGTGTCTAGTGGCAGAACGTGCTACACAATTGACGAATCAAGGCATGGCATGTCAGCATATGACCGTGTGAAAATCATATGACTAGCATATGAGCTCTTTGGTCAGGACTCAGACTTGTCTCAATCTTCAATTCGCGTGGTTCCTCAGGAGTTCCGATGTTTATGACCTCAGTGACTTCTGTTGTTAGGAGCTTGTCTCTCTTACCTGTCCCAACTTTTTTCAATTTCTTTCGTGACATCCTTCTCAGCGGATCCTTCTCCGTAATGTACAGAGTCAGATTCGGAGAGGGAGTCCTTGTACGAGATTGAATCATGGTTCCCCTTGTGTTCTCTAGAGGTATTGTTCCTAAAGAACGAAGCAGAAGAGAAGGGAGATTAATGTCAGAAGTAGGTAGAATGAGATATAATATTGATAACATGATGGATTAACAAAAAAAGGGATTCATTTGATGTGGTCATGGCAAAATTCCCCTATTCCAAAAATGTGAGGCTCATAACATATGCCCTACGCGGAATACATCCCTTTTCAAAAGGTCTTACTCATTATTACTAAGAGAAAACGCATAAGCATGTAATGTCATCCAGTTTGTGATATTCTCCCCTCTAGCAAGTGGACGGACGAAAAGGCCTGAGAGAGCTTCATCAATCAGGGCTCCAATGGTGACACCGATCGAAAACAAGCCTGATAAGCCTTCGTGAGAAGCAACGTCATCGGGTTGAATCATTTGTGGTGGGCCAGGAAATGAAACAGTGAGGGGAGGAAATAGAAATTCCCGTGAATATCCGGTTAAACATTTCCTTCGGGCGACTTCGTAATCTTTGAAAATTAGGATGGAAACCAGTCTGAAAGAGTCTTTGTTCTTCCGTGGAGCTATTGGGTGTATGATGCCCTGACCGTAGATTCCCAGTCCGCGTCCTACGATGAAGTTGTTGCCCAACATGATCTTCACCACCATTAGCTCAACTCTGTTTGGTGTTGGCTCTCCCCAATCCCTAATCACATAAATGTGATCGAAGGCATGGAAAGACAATGCATCTTCAGTCTCGATTACGAAGAAAGGTACGGAAGTCTCCTTATAAATGTTATAATCTTCCTCCTCATCAATCACAACCAGGCGCTCCTCAGATTTAAATTTTACTTTCTGATGCAGGGTAGAAGGCACTACCCCATCGACGTGTATCCAAGGTCTTCCCAAAGGTAGACTATAAACCCCTGGAATGTCCAAGACTTTGAAAGATACGCTAAACACGCATGGACCAATATCCAATGGTAATTCAATTTCTCCTTCGACCTCCTTTATATTGCCATCAAAAGCTCGAACAACACTCTTGGTTGGACGGATGAGTGACGAATATATCTTCATATGTTGAAGGGTGGACATCGGGCATACATTTAAAGCTGAGCTGTTGTCAATCATTACTCTTGAGAGCATGTATCCCTTACTCTTGCACACTATGTGGAGGGCCTTGACATGTTGTTGTCCCTCATAACCCAACTCTTCATCTCCGAAGGCGATTTGGCTAGCAAAAACCGAACCGATTAGATTCTCCACTTGGCGGGTTGAAAATTCCTTTGGTACCAGGACTTCCCTTAAAACATTCATTAATGCATCTCGGTGTGGTTCAGAGCTCAACAACAGAGCCAACAAAGATACCTGCACTGGGGTTCTGCGCAGCTGGTCTATGTTCTTGTACTCAGCATCCTTTACAATCTTCATGAAATTGCTCGCTTCTTCTTCAGTTATCTTCTTATTTTTGGCTACCCCTACCTCTTTCTCCTTAGGTGGCTTTTCTGGCTGGATATAGCAACGTCTGGATCGAGTCATACTGAATATGTCTTCATTTTTCGTAGATCCTTCTATGTGACTCCCATAGCTCCACGATACCCTTTTGTTGTTCTCGTACTTGAATGGTGCTTGTCCTTGAGGTACGTAGTTAATGATTAGTGGGGTGATCATCGAAACATAATTTTTTAGCATCTCCCGACCCATGGGGCTGACCAAAGGGGTTGGTCCTTCTTCTAAGAAGATCATGTTGACTGAGCCTGAAGCGTGGGTGGGTAGCAGATTGGTATTGACATTCAATGGCGAAATGGGATTTAAGACCAGGTACTTATGATCGATAAGGTCTTGGATTCAGTGCTTCAGGCGAGGGTAATTGTTTGTAGTGTGCCCAGGTGCTGCCATGTGGAACTCACATTTTGAATTTGGTTCATTAGACAGAATTCTCGTTTCGGGGCTCAGAACCTCACGACCTATGAGCCCTTGAGCCAAAGCCTTCTTGTATAATTCGACCAACAGTATTGGAAGCGGGGTAAATTGTCGGGGCTCTCGAAATCTCCTTTGGTTCTCGCCTCGGTTGACGAAATCTTGTGGGTTAGGCAGGGAGACTGTTTCTTGTGGGGCTCGAGGAGCATGAGGCATCGGGACCACTTGTGATGGTTGGTATTGTTGATACAGAACCGAGTAAGAAGCCTGGTAAGGATTCGGATAGACTGCGCCTATGGTCGGGGTAGGCTTCTTTGTGCCAGTTTTTTTAGGATTCGTTGCACTTTTGTATGGGTCTTCAATCGTTCTTGACCGAAGCCCTCGCTCGATCAATTCGCCTGTCATGATGAGATTTGAAAATTCTGTTGTGGATTGACTCATCATTTGGGTATAATATATACCCTTAAGAGTGCTGATAAAAATTGGGACCGCCTTGTTCTGCCCGAGAGGCGGGTTCATGCACTTGGCCTTTCCCCTCCACTCAGTCACATAATATTTGAAAGATTGTCCCTCTTACACATCCATATCCTGAAGAGCAAGGTGAGTAGGAGCGTTATCCAGATTGTGCTTATATCGGCGGTGGAAAAGCTTGGTCAGCTCCTCCATATTTGGCACTTGCTTCGTTCTTAACCCTGCGAACCAAACCAGCGCCTCTCCTTTCAAACTTTCCTGGAAGGTCTAGACCATCAACTTGGTATACTGCTGATATGGAGACATTTTTGCCATGTAGATCTTGAGGTGAACAATCGGATGCCCTGTTCCATCGAACCTTTCAAAGTCCGGCACCTTGAATTTATCGGGCATTGGGATTTCCTGAAGTAGAGCCAGATCAGAGAAGTCCAGGTCTCACAATCGATCTACTCCTTGAATAGACCTCATCTTTTCTTCAATCTACTTCAACCGCTTGTCTTCTTCGATCTCGACCGGGATGACTGTAACAGAGTAATTGGGAAGCCCAAATGCGGGTTGTGCGGCCTGGTTGGGGTAAACAGGTACCGAAGGTGCATCCCGATCATGCTGAAGAGGAAAATCTTGCTCATGAGGGTCACGTACAGGTAGTGGAACTTGATTAGGACAATCATATGTAAGATGTGGACCTTGGTTGGGATGGCCATATGTGGGAGGTGGAGCTTGGACAGGATGACCATATGTGAGAGGTAGAGCTTGGTCAGGATGACCATATGTGGGAGGTGGAGTTTGTTCGAGTAATACCACGGGACTTGGCATGGAGTGATGAGGTGCTACGGGCGGGGGTGTTGCTTGAGAAGACGAGGTGGGCTGCCTGGGCGTTTAAAAAAAACAAAATTTGCTCGAACCAGGAGGTCATGCCATCAATGCCAGCATTCATGGTGTGTATAGTCTGTTCTAGCTGGATGATCCTCTCTTCGTATTATCGAGATGCCGGAGTTATCAAATGTCACACGGGTTCCGAGAAACCTGGTGGAGGGTTTTGATTTTGTTGCTCCATTCGTTCCCGTTGAACAAAACCGCGAGTGCGTATCGGGCCTGTTCTTGCCAGATGTGCCTAAATCATTCAAATACCATAGTAAGAAGGATAAATACACAATTGATCATGCATGTTTTTTTTCTTTTTAAAAAAATTATGCATGTTCCGTTCATTCCATTCGTAGACTTTGATGACATATACGACAAAAATAAATTGGGTTAATTAATTGAAACGTTACACATGTTTGACCAATGTGATTAATTGGTTACACATGTTTTTTCGCGTTACTGAAACGTTACATATGTTCCAGCATGTGACTGATTGGTTACTCCGTCACTCAACCGTTAAAATTTCCGTCTGTTTCACACGTGACAATCATGTGACCTTTCTGAAATGACGGAATTGCCCTTCGGTTACCTTTCCCTTCATTTCTTTCAAACTCCATCTTTGCGTTTCTCATTCTGTACTCTCTCGTTCGTTTGACCTCTTCACAATTGGTCCACCTCCAAACTCACCTCAGGTAATCTGCTGCACATTTCCTCTTCATTTTCCTTTCAATTTTTTTCCTTTCTCCGAAGACCATCGCGATTGCGATTGTTGATGTATCGTGCTGGTTCAAAGGAACCAGTCCTTTCAATTTTCTCCCTTCCTTTTTCTTGAAGAACTTTTATGCCTACTGAGACATCAAGTTAAAAATCCCACTAATGCAATGTATATTTGTGAAGATGTTGTGAGGAAGGAAATTTCAGACGACATGGGTATGTGAAACATGGGTATGCTTAATTAAGTTCAAGGTAAATGGAGAAACTTAAGGATCTAACATATTTGCGCATTATAAGCGCTTGTTGACAGTATTAATATTTAGTTTGTTAATATTCAGTTTGAATTCTTGATTTTGACATCCATTGGACTTGAATGATATCCCCTAACAGCAATCCATTGAGTCTAATGTGCTATTCGTAGTAGGCTAGTAGTAGTAGCTCATCTTTTCATACTTTTTTTTAAAGAAGAAAACTCTTTCAATTTAACTACCTTGTGGTTTGTAAATGCAGCATTACAGTAGGATTGGGTGTGATTGCTAATGTTTATACTGCATGGATTATGTCATTTTTTTGGTTATTATAATAATTACTTTGTATAGCATTTGTATGAATTTTAACATGAAAGTAACTTGTTTCAGGAGTTGGAGACATTGGCAGATCCACTGGGAAATGATCTTTCAGCCACCAGGAAGAAGATGGATACTGTAAATAAGGAATTAGTGAGCTTAGGGCAATCCTGTCAGAAGAAGGTGATTCATTCATTCATTCACTCCACCAATAACCATCCATTTCTTGCAACTTCAATCGGTGTTTTAATGTAATTGATGATTTTAACACAGGAAACGGAATACAAAGAAGCAGTGGAGGCCCTCAACGCCAAGAACAAAGAGAAAGTACAACTTGTCACATACTTAAAAGAGGCTAATGCATCATTAAATTTATCTGGTCTTAGGCTATGTTTTTATTTTGCTCTGCTCAGTTGGTCCATCAAAGGCTTGAGTTGTTCGTGTAGTCATTTTTTTATAGCCAACACAAGGGAGAATTATGATTTTCTTCTCCCAATCTGCATGTTGAGGTTGCTTTATCTGGTCTTGATGGCAAGGGGGATGTTAAATCTGATGTTGTAGATACGTCTTAGAAAGTTTTACCATCATGGATGATTAGGCAAGGCATGAACCTCACAAAAGAACAAAGGGGAGAGGTCAAGGATGAGAAAGGGGATACCATGTCAGCATCCTCATTGGTGTTTTGTGAAAGGGGATACCATGCACCCATTGGTGTTTTGTGAACTTGTGATAACCTTTTGTGGCATTCATTTTTGTATAATAATGTATGAGATTTTGCAGTATTTGGAATCATTGAAAATCTTAGTTTAGTTTTTTAGGAATCAACACTACTCTTTTTTAACATCAGTAATAATGCTCAATTTTAACGTATTAATCACATTTTAAGAAAACATATGTAACCATTTAATCACATTCTAGGATAACATATGTAACCATTTAATCAAATTTCACGTTAGAATGAATTCTTAAATATTAGGATCTGAATAACTCAAACCCAGGTTATGAAGAACATCTATACATAATACATCTTCTTGCTTCCATTTCAACAAAAGATGCATCAACAAATTCAAATACAACGACTTGTTTAGTACGGAATACATGTTCTTGTCATCAAAATCTTCTATTCAGTGCTTCTCTTACCAAAATTAGGATTTTTCAAAATCGAAGGAAAAATTGGGTAGAAGATTATGAACGGAACTGCAGAAGAATAAAGAGTGGAAGAAATCTGGGTGCCCGACACCCAGGTCGAGATTCGTCACAAATTCGGCGAAAAAGGAAGCTCCTCAACGATTCACCTTTCCAGAATCGGTACCCAGAAGCCACGAACGATGAAACCGCAGAGGGAAAACTCAAAATTTATGAAGAAGGGTCTTCTTCTTCTTCAATACTTAATTAATGAATGTAAGGGTAATTTGGTCATTTTATGTATCCAAATAGTGACTTAACGGTGATTTTTAACGATGAACAGTAAAAATAACCAATTAGTCACATGCTGAAACATGTATAACCATCCTGCACAAGTTATAACCTATTAGTCACTTGCTAAAACATGTGTAACGTTTCAGTTAATTAACCCAAGTTTTTTCAAACAATACTCTAAAAGGAGTTGGCCAATCAAAGTCTAATTCTTAAGACTTTTCACACAACGACGCAACTCGTTGAGTGCATTTGTCGCTTACTCCTTGGTTCGAAGGAAGATCGGGGACATGCATTTCAAACATATTTTTTTTTGTATCGCCCTTCGTCTGGACTGTTCAAGGGTGTCATTCAACTCAGCAATATTTCCCTCACATTTCTTCAAGGTGCGATCCCGACTTCTCACTTCATTTCGCACACACTGTAACTCATTGTGGAGGCGTTGGATCTCTTTCTTGGATCTAGAGTATTCATTAGCCCAAGCAATACTTTAAATTTCCACCCTAGCTTTCATGATCGCGTAGATGTCCTCGTGAGATGACGGTGGTTGCTCAGGTCTATCCCCGCTAATCTTTTTCAGGTCAAAAGACAGACTTGCGGGTGCCGATTTGAACTTATGAATGTACTCTGCTGTCACATGGTATTTGTTTTCCTTTGCCGTGGAGCCTTCCATCAGATTTATGAATAGTAGGACTCGGTTTCCCCAATCATCATTCACTTGTCGAACTGAGCCTCGTAGCGAGTTTGTAATGTCTGCTCGGTTGTGCCATCTGTATGCTCTTGGGGGTCCATGAATTCGCACTGGAATATCTTCGAATCCACCGAATTGTCGAATAACTCGGGAAGGGTAAGTGGTCATGGATTCTCGATGGCTGAGAAGCGGAACTCTCTCGAAAGTTTTGCATCTAAGGATCGTGGGACGGTGGATGGGTAACCATCTAGCTGTCCATAGAATGTCCTTATGCGTTAATTTTGATCGACCATCTAGCTCTCCGAACAATGATCGACCTAACATTCTCGAGATGACCCTTTTGTCACCTAAAAAGTTTGCCTGGGGAAAATTCATGTCAAATTCTTTTATATGGCTTAAGAACCAAATCTAAAGAAAGGTCGAACTTGCTTTTAGTTCTCCTTTCCCTTTGTTTTTAAAATGTTTAGACATGCAATGGTTTCAGCAAGCAATGCTATCACGAAACCCTTGCCTTCTATTACTTGGGTACCGACTTTGGTCATACCTGAGTCGATGAGACCATTAGAAAAGGGGAATACGACCGCTCCCAAAACAAGTAAAATAAAAGCATGGCATCTCCCTAGGGCATTTGTTTTATCTGCAATTCGGCGCTCGATCAAATATACCAAAAGTTCAATAGATAAGCCATGACCCCCATTCAAGCTGAGCTCGGTGGACATTTTGTTTGTTGTGACTTTGAGCAGTTTTGCCAAGGTACTATCTTTGCCTCTTTGTCGGAGGTCGGGTTGAACAATTCCACGGTCCCAATGTACCCCTTGAACGACGATCCGGCTAGGTTCTAATAACTATGATCTTAAGAGATGTACAAGAAAGATTAATTGAGTACATTAATTAAAATGTAAAAAAATTATAAAATTAAGAAAATAAAATAAAACTCTAGTGATTGTAATATCCATCTTTTTGGAAATATATATTTTTTTCAATTGAGTTTTGGTGCTCGTAGATATTCGATATTTCTACCTAATTTATTGTTACTTGAAATGGTTGACTAATCTAAACACTTCGTGTATTATAAAAAATAAATATATGTACTGTTAATTATAAACAGTTGACTTAAGACAAAAGAAACAATGTTTTTATTAATTGTCGCTTGTACGCGTCATCAGGCAACAAACTGGGGAACGCCTATCCTCAGCAGCAGTTCACGTTAGCATTAGAGGATGTTTCGTACGCGTAGGTTGTAATCTCTATTAAGGAGTTTGACAAATTACATGATATAATTAATATTATCTTATGTACTGTTAGATTTCAACGGATAAAAATTTGTGAAATCAAAATTCAATTTTGGTGTGAAATTAAGGTTAAAATTATTGTGTTTTTTTAAAACTTTTATCAACCCCTTTATACTATTATTTGTATGGGTCAAGAGTATGGAATTGTGATGACTACTTATATTCAGATCCCTTTATACAGTCGTTGGCAAGGATGATTTCATCCGTTTAAGCTATTCTCATTCTTACGGGGCGTTTCTTTCACGGAATTCGGAATTCGAAATAAGGAATAGGGAATAAAGAATAGGAGATAAGAATATGAAGTTGTTTCTTTGGTGAAATGAAATGGAATGGAATACAGAATTCTGTTGTTTCTTTTGTGGAATGGAATATGGAAATAGAATGGAATGTGGTAAAATGACATATTTGCCCCTCTTTATATATGTATAGTATATAATACATATAATTTGTGTTAATTAATTTTAAATTTTTTGAATAATACTATTATATAATATAATTAATTATTAATTAAAAAAACTTTTAAAATAATTTAATTAATATTAAAAAAATATCATTAATTAAGTAAGATTAAACAATTAAATTAATGTAAATTTTAATATAAATTCATTCTTACTACTACCCATCAACAATATATTCACTTCCCAGATTTGCTTACTACACATGCCAGATTTGCTTGGAGAATTCATGTTTCTGTAATCACATCAAGATCTTAGTCCAAGTAACAGATGATACACTATATATATATATATATAAATCTAAATATCTAATATCTGAAGCATATGCTATACAAAAAACATTTCCTTGAGCAAATGAATGAACTTTACGTAGATCACTGCAAGTTTGTGTGAATTGTATGTATCTTCACATATTTTCTTAATTTAGAGAAACCAAACAAATATTATCTTCTAGTAATTACAGTAGTGCTAAACGAGGCATAATTAGCAAGATAAAGGAATGATGTAATGTATACAAAAATATAAAATTATTTGCCAAAAAGAATGTGCAGCATTAAGGCAATAAGCTATTGGTATACCTAAGAGCTTTGTACTTCAGAATCAAACTTCGAGAAATGTGACTCCAGGAGCATTCGAATCTACCGAAACAAAAAATACATTACTTGGACCTGTTGCTGATATCAAACTTAAACAATTATGATTGAACAAATGGAGCATCACAACATAAGGTACTCAGAATTCCTACCTTCTGCATCTCAGCATTTGAAACAAAGTTATGAGAAATGTTTTACAAGTTGTCGTTCAGAACTTCCGTAATTGCAGATGTTAAAGCTTCTGCCTGCTTCGTCGGCACGCCTTGAGCTTCTAAACTTCTCACCTGAATTACATAATCGAAATTTCAGGCTTTCAGCATAATAAAATGCATCAATCTAGCATGTTAAAACCTGAGCAATAATACTTTCATCGAGAAATATCCTACTGGAAAAAATGGAACTACAAATGCAAGCTTAATCAGTTGTTCATCTATTTGGCAGAAATTGCAGAGACACGATACGCCAATGATGAATATTATGGATTTGAAGATCATTAAACGAAATAAAAACTCTGTTAATAAACAATTACCAGAATCGAAGTGCAGAATCAAAGTTAAAAACTCTATTAATAAACAATTATGAAATGCAGAATCGAAGTTGCTGCAGAATTTGATGAGGAGTAAAGAAGGGAAAGAAATCACTGCTCTGGCTTGTACCATAAGCTTGTAACAAGAACAAGAACCTACCAAAACAACATTTCTACAGCATAATCGGTCGAACCCAGATTTTACGATTTTTGGGTTTGGCGATTGAAATCCAAAACCGAGATTGTAGAAAACGTACCTGGTGTTCTTCGCAGTGGGTTGGTGGCATCAAGAATCAGTCATAGAGATTCGAAGAAGAGGAAGAGAAGGCTCGATGGTGGAGGGAAGCGTGACATCTCCGGTGGAGGGTTTCCGTGAGAATTGTAGTGAGAGTTAGTTTAGGAATTAGTAAAAGGAATTGAGGGCAATTCCGTCTTTCTTACATCGATTCCTTATTCCTTGACCGCCTGTCTTAGACAATCCGAGGTTTTCACCCGAAAACCCTAAGCCTACCCACCCGGAATTCCTAAGCAAATGTGGAGCAATTCCGTGAAAAGAACAAGGGCTTACGAATTCCGTAAGCCCAAATCCTTTTCCATTATGTCAAAAGAACGGGTCATTAAAAACTCTTTATTATCTGATTGGGACAATCCTTTGCGTGCAATTTTTCTAGTGTTAGTTCATCTCTTCTAAATAAGTATGTGCCCGTTGTTGGACTAAATAATGACAGCAATGGTATGTTCTTAGGACTTGGTATGTTCTTAGGACTATTGCATGTCTCCAAGTCGTTACTTTTCCCTTTTGTCAAGTAATAATTATAATTATAAAGATGGCCAAAAAAAATGTAATAATTATAATATATTTATTTGCTTTTCGGTTAATATCCCATATAATTTCATCAAGAGGGACGACAATTTTATTATTATTTTTTTATGATGATGATTATCTCTTTCATAGTGATTTATCATTACTACTCACACATGTCTTCACATCTGTCAATTTTCTTTAATCTCCTCAGCTCGGGTTGCTTTGGCTCTTTATGTTTAAGTACCATTGGCCTAATATTGCAAACCTTTTATGTCCAAATTGTCCAAACTTTATGAGTTCTTTACATTTCAGGTTTTCAAAAATTCTCTAGTAAATTAAAATCCTTCTTTGCTTCAACAAAGGTTGCAAACATTGAAAAACCCCTTTTTTGGGTTATGCGGTTGAGTCAAACTTTTATTCTAGCTAGATCATCTTCTTAGGCATTCCATCCGCCTCTTGAAGGCTTGTTCGCAGTGTGCCTCTCAATTTTTTTTTCCCTAAACCCTTTGCTCTTTCTTGTTATAGCTAGTTTTTTTTTTCCTTTTGTATTAGATATGAAATTGAAGGAATTAAGACCAATCCAGTTTAAAGTGGTCGTGGCTCCAAGGAGACTGACTAATGTTAAGGGTTCTTGGTACCCTGGGACAGGTTTGCGATTTCCCGATGTTGATTAGGCATATATCTTTCACTACCAAAATAAATTTCTACAACTACAGTGTAAAGTTGTCACTAAGATGCATTTTGTCGTCAATAACATTCAGTAGCGGAAAATTTGTTTATCCTAGTAGACCACTCGATTAAAGGTGTGGCGTCACTAAAGACACTATTCAGTGACAACTTTATGTCAAGAATACTGTCACTATAGACATTATATTAGTAACAACAAACATTGTAACTAAAAAGAGGGATGAACAACTAAATATGTTGTTACTAAACATAGATTATTAGTGTCAAAATCTAGAAATCCATCATTAAAAACACTTAATAGTGTCATTTAATAACGATGTTAAACACATGTTTTCTATGTAAACAAGTATTACTCATTGCTAAATACATTCTTTTGTAGTGTATTTTTATTAATTATCATATACTATCTATAAGATCTGAATTTATAAATACATTAAAAAGTGAAATGTATTAATTATTAATTTATCTAATACATCTTATTATAAATCAAACTAAATATTTACAAGATTTAGTAAAAGTAAATACATGTAATGTTAATTGTCAATAATTGACGAGGCGTTACTACCACCTCCTGATGATGTTAACCATTGTGCAGAAAGACACTAAACATTTGCAATGTAGTGTCGTCCATCTAGAACTTAATTGCATCTTGAGTGAACCTTTTCATCTTAGCATCAACCTCGGTTGTAGCTTCTTCTCCTTTGGCAATGATTCTGTCCATGTCCTCATATGTGATATGGTGTTATCTTTGGAAATGAACACCATTTCAACACCATCTGAAGCAACTCATCTTTATCGACAAATACACATTAATAAAATACCAACAACGTAAAAATGTAATGTTAGAATTAAATCATCGTGGTGTTGAAAGGTCGCATTGTTTACTTTTCTGTTCAGTCTTCCTTGTTGAGCTCCATAAGAGGCCTGCGGAGAGCGCTCAAGAAGCAGTGGAGAGATTCGGAGAGAGCAAAAAATTTGAAGTCGTCACGGGACTCTAGAACAAATCCTCCCTCCTTACGATTTTTACGGGATTGTTTAGGGACATCCTCAAAGTCGATGCCATATACCTCTAAACAAACTGCCTTCTATGAAGGATTTCTTGGCATTTCAAGCCATAGTGGAATTGGCAAAGCCTGCAGCTGAAGAGGAAGGTTCAGAGAATGGGAGTGGCTTTTTTCAGGATTCACTAGCGGCGCCCTTCGAGTCTCCTGAGGATGCGCTTCCTCCTTCCTTACGTTTTGACGATTATATTATCTCGTTGTGGCGAGCCGTTTTTTCCCCTACGTTTATTTCAATGCCTATCTATTTTTGTCCACCAAGTCAATTTGAACGCACCTTTCTTCATTATTGAGCATCACCTCGAAATGCTTGACCCAATGAGATGTGACATAAATTTCAGTTGGAGCGACAGCTCTTGAGCTATACACTAATCCGAATGCGATTTATTTTGCCGCCTTTTTGGTGTTGTCTGAATAGCCCATAGGACGTTATTTAATTCATCATTCCATTTTCTTTTGAAGGCATCGAGCCAATTCTTCAAGTCGTTCATCACTATTTAATTTTTCGTCTCTACATATCCATTGGTTTGAGCATGTTTTACCAATGCATGACAATGCTTAAATTTTTAGTTTTGACAAAAACATTTTAACTCCTTTCTAGCAAAATGGGGGTCATTCAGTGATCAACACACTTGGGATTCCATATCTAGATATAATTCCGGACTTGAGGCTGATATCAGTGTGTTAGCTTCAATCAATTTCGAAAAATAGCTAATGGCCACAATGATGTAGTTCTGTTATCTGGACTTAGGCAAGGGTTCTCCTAAGTCGATGCCTAACTCAGCGATGGGCCAAGCAACACGAATGTTAATCAACTCACAATTTAATACAATATCAGTTTCCTCTTGTCTCGTTATGGGTCAATAATAACCTTCATTTAGGATTTTTCTAACTATTGATCTTGCTCCTTCAAGACAAATGGAATATCCTTCATGCAACTTATCAATATGGTTGTTCTCTCGAGTTGGATGACGCACTTAAGATAGGGGATTGAGAATCCGTTTTTGTAGAGAGTTACATCTATAATGGTGTAACTGGCGGCCAGACGCCCGATTTTCCTTATTTTCGTCTCGTCATCTGGTTGCTCACCAAACTCAATGAATGCTTTAATGGGAGTCGCCTAATTGACCATGTTATTTATGTTTAGACATTCATAGACGGACCCTTGAGTGATGTTTTCGATGAAGTGGATATTTAAAGGCAGCAGTTTCCAAGCATATCTGGTCAACTCTGTTTCTTGGTTAGCCTCTCTTGGAATGAGCTCAATTTGAAAATCGGTAACGCATTTCTTAATGGCAACGCATTGTGATAAATGCTTCGAAAGTTAGCACCAACGCATATCTTAATGGTTCGCCGCTGTCTGTGGTAGTCAATATTAATCCTACCTCCTAGCCATTAATAGAGTAAGATCCATCCGTGTGTGACTGCCACATTGGCGTTTGGATAACTCAGTGTCTTTTCGCGTTGCTTCTTTTGGACAGGTGGACTCTACGATGAAGTTAGCCAGTGTATGTCCTTTGATTGCAGTCCTTGGAGCAAACTTTATTCGAACTTCAATTATTCGATCGCCCACTTGATCATCCTCTCAGATACACCGTAGATTTGCAGGAAATGTTTTAGTGGTTGATTAATTAAGATTGTAATTTCGTGTTTACAGAAATAAGGGCAAAGCTTTCTAGTCGAGACCACAACCGCATAGATGTACTTCTCAACTCTCGATAGTTCATTTCAATTTTCTAAAGAACATTGGATACATAGTAGACCGGGACTTGAACCTTTGCCATTTCTTTCACATGTACAGAGTTTAGAGCTACTGGGTTGATACTTATGTAGAGAAAAGGTGTGTCACCCCTAGATGGCTTGGCCAACGTTGGGAGTGTCTTGAAGTATTGTTTCAAATTCTGAAACGTTTCTTCACACTCAAGAGTCTATTCGAACTTCCTGTTGGCCATCAACACTTGGAAGAATGATAGTGATTTGTCTCAAGACCTTATGAGGAAACAACTGAGCTTCCTAGCTTTCCATTCAAGATCTGTACTTCTTTGTTGTAAGTCAGACTTTCAATCCTTTCGATGGCGTTAAGCTTCTCAAGGTTTACTTTGATGCCCTTTTGACTGAAAGTCAAAAGCACACTTAGTTGAATTTAGGCATACTTGATGAAGGTACATACTTGATAAAAGTGCATCCATTCAAAGGTATTCCTTAACTCTTCAACATAGTCGACGTCCTTAACGTACTTGACCTATAGTACTATCATCTTAGTACAGTGTAGTCAGAACTCAGTGTCATCAGAATGTGGATAGGTTTTAGGATACTTTGTGCCCTCAAGGGTGAGCATATTCCCTAAACATGTTATGTTGCTTCCATTGTATAACGGTTAGCAACGTAATCACCATTTCCTAGTGAAGTGACCTCAATTTAAGGAGTAGTTGGCACATTATTCATGGATATTGGGATACCAACATTCGTTTCGTTGAAGATTTTCGGTGGATGAACTCCAACTATAAGAAGCAAAACCTTTTCTTCTAGGGACATGCTCCCTAACTTTAATGACCTTTTTTAGAGCAGGCGACAGTCGATTTTGTGTATAACCTTAAGAAAGAGTATACTTTCAAGCCTTTTTTTTATGTCTCCAACTTATGGTTTTTCTATTGAGTTGGCTCGCCTATAAGTTCCACCATTTGGTCTTGTTGATTGGGTAATCTTTTGATACTTACCTTTCTATTTTGATTTTGTAGGTATTGGCTAACCCTTAGTATATTAGTTGTTTCCTTCGCATGTTTATTAATTGATGAGGTGTTTCTTCATCCTTAACCTTCCCTCACTAGATGATTGAAGAGGAAGGACATCAAGTATTATCATGGGTAACCCCACCTAGGGAGGTTCCTGAAGACTTTGAGGGTCTGAAGCCATCATGCAAGGTATATACTTTAATCCTTTTGGAGTTTGGTTCGAACCTTGGTGAATCAAGGTGCTTTTGAACGAGGTCTATGGTCCCTCTAAGATCGTTCGAACTTTGTCTCTGTCTCCTTTTTTGGAGTGGTCTATGTGCTACAATTATGAGGCTTTTTTTTCTATAGGTGTTGGTGGCAAGGCGATAGGCTTCGTTCCCCAAAGGACTCTTTCAAGTAAGATAAGGAAGTCTCCCGCTTCCCCTTCTTGGATCACTCAACCAAATGAGTTCTCGTTTGTTCGCCCTCAACCGAGTTATTCGTTTATTCACGAGGGGAGGAAGATCCCTAGTGGTGGATAAAGAGGTCTTCTCACCTTCACGGGAGGTGTTACCATAAAGAACACCTTCTACTCGGGAAAAGGTAGTGGACTCCGGATGTTAACCCATTGAATAACCTAGTGAGAGACCTACATCTAAAACTGGTGAGGAGCAATCCGTTTTTCCGAACTGATAATTTATCTTATTGCAATTCAACAAGCCACTTCAGAGGCGACGATCTGGGGCACTAGAGGCCTTGGTTGACTTTGCGGGACATTGTTGTCCCATTTTTCCTTGGTTTCTATGGTAATGAGGACCTGGTATACATCGTATCGACAACATCATCCCGTCGTCGAAGTGGGAGCAAGTTCCTCTTATTGACAATGACATTGAGTGCTTTGTTCGAGGTCATTTATGTCATTTGGCAATTGGAAATGTTTTGATATATCTTTTGTCAATTGTTTTCGGGATGAACTCCAAAACCACATGAAAGGACGGATGGACCAGAATGCAATTCAGGAGGAGAAACGCCTAAAAGGTAAAATCTGTGACCTATGGACGAGGGAAGATATCTATTGGAGTCAAAGGTCGTGGGTAAAGTGGTTGAAGGAAGGAGGTCGGAACACGACTTTCTTTCACCAAACAACGATGTTGAGGAGAAGGAAGAACAATATTTGTCGATTGCAAAGTCAAAATGGGGTATGGTTAACGAATGAGAAAGAGACATCTCGGGAGCTTCGGGAATACTATTGGGAGATGTTCAGATCAGAGAACACAAACACGGGAGAAGAGCTACTTGCAGGCATGCTACTTCAATAACACCGGACATGAATGCATAATTAACTCAGGACGTATCGGAACAAGAAATTCGGTCGGCTACATTTCAGTTAGGTAGGTCCCGATCCCAAGGCCCCGATGGTTTCCCAGGTCTATTTTATCAAAGGAATTGGCATATTGTGGGACCAGATGTCATCCCCGCGGCAAAAGCATTCTTCAGGACAGGTAACCTCCCATACTATCTTAACCAAACTGATATTGTGTTGATCACTAAAGTACCAAGCCCAACTCAGGACACTGAATTTTGACCCATTAGCTGCTGTATTTTTCTGTACAAAATAATCACTAATGTTTTGGTGAACAGATTAATGGTTTACCTTCCAGATATTATCACCCCTTTCCAGAGTGCTTTTGTAGAAGGCAGGTCTATACATACTGGTCGCGCATAAGGCTTTCCACTACCTAAAGACCCGACGAAGGGGGAGCAAAACAGAATGTGCATTAAAGATAGACATGAAAAAGGCGTACGACAAGGTGGAGTGGGAGTTCCTACTAAAGAGCTTGTAGGGACGGGGTTTTAATGGGAAATGGATATGATGGGTCAGAGCTTGCATATCTATTACGTCCTATAGGGTGGTGGTTAATGAAGAACGATCAACAATGATCAGACCAACACGGGGTATACGCCAAGGAGACCCTTTATCACCATATCTGTTTATACTGCTTGCGGAGGTTCTGTCAAGGACCATTGAGAAGGAAGTAGGAGAGAAACGACTAAGAGGAATAGTGATGAAGAGGAACTGTCCTGAGATCCATCACTTGTTCTTCGCAGACGACTCCATCTTATTCATTCAGGGGATGACCAAAAATGCGAGACACCTATGGGGCATATTGGAAATATATTGTAAGGCATTCAGATAACGCATCAATACGGCAAAATCGACATTGTTCTTCAACAAATGAGTGGGACCGAACGAAAGGAAGATAGTAGAGGAAGTCTTGGACGTAAGGAGCACAAGCGACCCGAGCAAATACCTAGGGTTACCATCCACCTGGGGAAGATCGAATAGGGAAGCTATGGGTTTCCTAAGGAATAAGGTGAAGGATAAACTAGTCGGGTGGAGACCAAAGACATTAACCCAATCAGGGAAGGAGGTTCTGATAAAGGCAGTAATCACGGCTATATCGACGTACGTCGTGAGTGTCTTCCAACTACCCAAGACCTGGTGCTCGGACATAAATTCAATGATAGTGGATTTTTGGTGGGGAGTAATGGCTAAGGGCAAGAAGACACATTGGCGGAGATGGGAGATCCTGGCCACGTCCAAGTAATCGGGTGAACTAGGGTTTAGGGACCTTTAAACCTTTAATACAGCTTTGCTCACAAAAATGGTGGGGAGATTTCTGAATGAATCGAATACACTATGTGCAAAGATCATGAAGGGTCTGTATTTTCCGCATGACAGCTTCCTAGAGGTGACAAAAGGAGGTCGGGCATCGTGGGGATGGACGTAAGGAGCACAAGCGACCCGAGCAAATACCTAGGGTTACCATCCACCTGGGGAAGATCGAATAGGGAAGCTATGGGTTTCCTAAGGAATAAGGTGAAGGATAAACTAGTCGGGTGGAGACCAAAGACATTAAACCAATCAGGGAAGGAGGTTCTGATAAAGGCAGTAATCACGGCTATATCGACGTACGTCATGAGTGTCTTCCAACTACCCAAGACCTGGTGCTCAGACATAAATTCAATGATAGTGGATTTTTGGTGGGGAGTAATGGCTAAGGGCAAGAAGACACATTGGCGGAGATGGGGGATCCTGACCACGTCCAAGTAATCGGGTGAACTAGGGTTTAGGGACCTTTAAACCTTTAATACAGCTTTGCTCACAAAAATGGTGGGGAGATTTCTGAATGAATCGAATACACTATGTGCAAAGATCATGAAGGGTCTGTATTTTCCGCATGACAGCTTCCTAGAGGTGACAAAAGGAGGTCGGGCATCGTGGGGATGGACGTAAGGAGCACAAGCGACCCGAGCAAATACCTAGGGTTACCATCCACCTGGGGAAGATCGAATAGGGAAGCTATGGGTTTCCTAAGGAATAAGGTGAAGGATAAACTAGTCGGGTGGAGACCAAAGACATTAAACCAATCATGGAAGGAGGTTCTGATAAAGGCAGTAATCACGGCTATATCGACGTACGCCATGAGTGTCTTCCAACTACCCAAGACCTGGTGCTCAGACATAAATTCAATGATAGTGAATTTTTGGTGGGGAGTAATGGCTAAGGGCAAGAAGACACATTGGCGGAGATGGGAGATCCTGACCACGTCCAAGTAATTGGGTGAACTAGGGTTTAGGGAACTTTAAACCTTTAATACAGCTTTACTCACAAAAATGGTGGGGAGATTTCTGAATGAACCGAATACACTATGTGCAAAGATCATGAAGGGTCTGTATTTTCCGCATGACAGCTTCCGAGAGGTGACAAAAGGAGGTCGGGCATCGTGGGGATGGAGAAGCCTAAGACACGGGATGGATGTGTTAAAACGGGAGGGGTTGTGGTCCCTCGGCACGGGGGAAACCATTAATGTCTTCAAGGACCCATGGGTGTTCCCAAAGGTCGGGTTTAAGGTAACGGTCGAACAGGGTGAACCCACCTACCGAACCACAATGGTGAGTGATCTTATAAACCTGAACTGAAGCTGGAATGAATGGTTGGTGCCGGTGAAGGTAACACCACAGGATGCCGACCACATCCTGAATATGTCGATACCATGTGAAGAAGGGATAGACCGTTACATATGGCCACACACGAAGGATGGTTCACCACAGTCGCAGTCCATCTATCATCGGCTTAGAGAGATGGAGGGGCAACAAACCGAGGATGACCAGCGTCTACAGAGGCCAATATGGTAGGACATATGGGTGACGACCACTACACCAAAGGTGAAGAATTTCATGTGGCGCCTAGTGTCGAATTCGATCGCGGTAAAACAAAGTTTAGTAAGACGCGGAATGCATGTACCACCAAGCTGCACTGTATGTGCAGGAACAGAAACACGTGAACACATGATTTTTGAATTCAGGTGGACCGAACCAGTCTGGTTCGAGGTGCTAGGTGTTCGGGTGGACATAATGGAATGGACGGAGGTACCAAAGTGGTTGAAGGTGATGCGCACGGAACCGGGTGTGCAAGGGCCAACACGGGAAGTTAGATGGATAAAATGCATCCTTAGATGCTGGCATATATGAAAGACGCATTGTATGGCAGCTTTTGAAGCCAAACCACCGAACCCATGGGAGGCGATCAGGGTCATCCGTGAAGCATACAACGAAACCATAGGAAATGCACATAAGGAAACAACCCCGAGACCAGCACGACCGAACCAGAAATGGGAGAAGCTGGGGGATATACCATTAAGATAAACTGTGATGCAGCGGTGTGCATAAGCTTGGCGCAAGCGAGCATAGGCATGGTGGCAAGGGATGCCGAGGGGACAATCAAGGGAGGCCTGAACCGAACAATGCGAACAACGTGGAGATGATGGAAGCAATAACAATCTTGGAGGGGCTTCGGTTGGCAATAAAAAATGGGATGGATGGACATTCTAATCGTCAAAAACATCCTAGCAGTAGCGAGGAAACAAATGCAGGTGCAATGGCGAGCTATTCCACGGTCTGCAAACGAGTGTGTGAACTGGATAGCAAAGCAAACCCGAATGGAAGTGAGATTAAGTGACTGGGTCAAAAGACCCCCCCCACCCCACCCCTTTTTCCTTGTTTATTAGTGAACGATTGTAATTTTGAACAACCGTGACAACATGTCACGACGTTTTTAAATATCGAATGAAATGCGAATTTGGCCAAAAAAAAATTGTTTTCGTCTTTTCACGCTTCTCATTTTGTACATTCTTTTTTAGCTCGTTCGTTGAGAGGCTTCCTTGGGTGGGAAACCTCACCCTCACTCACCAGTACATGCTTGTCGAGGTGTCTCGATTATGGGAGAGGGTAGAGGCACTTAAGAACGTCCCTCTGGACGAGATTAACCAGTTAAAATGCTAGTTAGTCATGTTCAAGATGATCCAAGAGAATCAAGTGTTCACCATTTAAGGGAAGAAATAGTTGCTCAAGGATGATCTTTCTAAGCTTGAGGACAAGAAGGACCATGCTAAGTAGGAGTACGCGTTGGTTGAGACTCATAAGGAAACAATTGATGCAAATAGGGATAACGCTAATTTTGAGGTCGAGCGCTTCTAGTGGAAATTAGCTTATTCGATGGCGGTACGGGGAGTAGCAGGGGAAGAACATCGATGAGTTCTTTGATTGTTTGAAGGTCTTTAAACCCAAGTTGAAGGTGATTCCCTCACATGATCATATTTTGGCGAAGTTCTAGGCGGCTGATTAGTTTCAGATGGACGATTTTCACTCTATGAGAATGATTATATCTTAATTTTTTTAAGTCCTAATTAAGATAATCCTAAAGGTCGACCTCAAGTTTCCACTTGACTGCATGGAGATTATTTGGGGATTCATCAAGTCCGAGTTTGAAGAGAGACTTATTTTATGTTGCTTAGATGGACGGGATAGTGACTTGTAAGTCGATCGGTCCTTTTTTTGACCATTCACCTAAATTGTTTTTCTTCTTAGATGAGGGACAACAACTTGTACGTCAATCAAACTCTTTCTGAACATTTTCCTAAGTCGTTCATTTAAGTTTGTAGAAGTAGGGATCATCAACAAATTTTGCCTTGTAATTTTATGTTAGTGTTTTGAGGAGCCAATGCAAAATTCGATTTAACACGGACATTATTAATGTATTATGCATAGAATTTCTTTCAATGCTCTACGTTGAAACCATAATGTAGTCTCACACCTTCTAGATTCTTCAAGTACTGTGAACCTGTTGCGATGATTTTGATAATCTTGTATGACCCTTTTCATTTTGTTGAGAACTTTTTTTTGGTTTTCAAGTTTGTTAGATCATCTCGTCTTAATATTATATCTACCACAACGAACTAGCAATCACTGACTCGACGATTGAAGTATCGTGTGGTGGTTAACCTCATTTGTCCCTATATTTCCTCTTATACCAATGTTCTCATTAGCTAGATTCAAAAGTGTTCTTCGTACCACATTATTTGTAGTTTCATCAAAGTGTTAAGTTCTTCATTAGGCCACGGCGATCTCTATTAGGTCGACTTCTTCTGACTCGTACACGAGGCTTAAGGGTGTTATCCTTGTAGCTTGATTTGGAGTCTTTTTTCAGTGCCCATATAATGTTGTCGAGTTCTTCTATCCAACTTCATCTGAGGGCATTCACTATTTTCTTTCAGCCCGATTGGATTATTTTATTGGCTTATTTGACTTGGTCGTTTCTTTGGTGGGTGATGTATTGATCTAAAGTGATGTTCGATGTGCAGTTTCTCACAAATCTATTTCAACTCTTTCTAGCATAATTGAGGTTCGTTGTTGTTGATGAGGATTATTGGAAGGCCATATATGGATAAGATGTTGGCCTACAAGAATTTGATGACTTGAATTTCAATGGTCGATGCGAGGAATTTAACTTTGATCCATTTGGAGAAATAGTATATCTCTATTATGATTTAAGTCATTTGGTCTATGTTGATTGAGAATGGTCCCAGTGGGTTAATGCCCTATTGGGGAAACGGTTATGCGCTCACAACTGGGCTCAGCTCTATTACCGCTCGTTTGATATTTTGTGAAAACTTTTCACGTATCACATTTCATAACTAATATATCAATTTCTTTATTCATTGTAGACCAATAGTAACCCCGATTAAGGACCTTTCGTGCTATGGATCAGATGCATTCGTGACCTTCCCTCATTTAATAATGAATTTTAAATATTAAAGAACTAAAATATGATCATCAAATGTTTATATATATAGTTATTTATTTTACATATACTTATACTTCTGAGTTAACCTATGAAAAATGACATTTTACACAAAATGCGAGTTAGATTTCTAATTATTGATATGATTTGACACTCAAAATTATTATACTAGCTTATGTCACAAGAATCATATAATTTTTTAATGGGACAAGAATACGTTTGCACAAATTTTAATTGCACCAATATATTTGTTTAGATGGTGAATTTACCATCATGTTCCGAAATGATGAAAAATGTGCCTTACATCAACCATCTCTCCAAAATTTCCATTAAATACTTTTCAAAATTAGTCGAAATTTTTTCCTAATACACCCAACTAACCATTAATAATATATACAAATATTACAATTGAACCCTGACTCGGCTAAGTCTCGATTAGGATCCAATCAAGGGATCTCTGACCAAACCAGCTCATCCAAGGGTGACGAGTTTGTTTGAGTGGGGACCAGGAATAGTGGACCCTTTCTTGGAGATCACTTTATACCTTTAATTGCTTGGGTCCAAACGAGTATCAACTGTGACTCGAATTGAACCCCGAATAAGAGGGGTCATTGGTCTAGGTCCCACCTAGAGTAAATTACCACTCTAGTGCGACCTGATTTGGGTGATTGTTGGGTATTGATAGTGACAGCCCAATAAGGAAAAGGCATTGGAGTTCCAATAACCATGGAGGGGGTAAACCCAGGTTATTCGAACTGGACCAGCCTATGCTAAAGTCAATCTGGCCCACAATAGGGTGGCCCAAGATCGAGCCCAAGTTGATATGGACGCCAAAGTCTTCATAGCTGGTCGCCATTCATCACCAAGTTGCGAACTCCTACTGCTCGCCATAGGAGTGCTCGCCCTGAAGAGAGCATTGCCTCTCTCCTCTGGTCCCACCAACCGTTAATAAATATATGGCCACGATATCTCGCATATCTCGGGCACATATTCCCTAAGGATTAGATACGGTAACTGCAATATCTCGCCGTAACCGCAATATCTACTATCCAAATCTTCAACAGCACAATATTCACGAAGATATACAGTTACCTTCTAGGGTTTGGTCTTTCCTACTCTATAAATACCTTTGCTTTACATACATTTATTACGTTTTGATCTATACACACACATATACTCATTTAAGCATCGGAGAGGGACCCAGAGACACCCCCTATGTTGCGATCCCCTACCTGCAGGTTTACCGGAGCTAAGGCGAGAAGCATCATTCATTCGTCATCTGGTATTTAATTCATTTCCATATCAGCAATCAGGAGTTTACGATCCAACATTTGGCACCGTCTGTGAGAATCGAGTAATACAACCATGAGAACTCGATCGCAAAACAATCGCCGGAACCAGACCCACGAGCAGCCCTCGGACAGCTCTGATTCCGCCGCCGCTTCACCGCTCCACCAAGAACCTGTCAGCCAGGCAGCACCTAATACCGACCCTTCGAGGGCGACCCGAGAACATGTCGGTAATTCCAGACCGACTCCTGCTCCCAACCATACCGAGACTCCAGCACCACAAACCATCCACATCACCGGGGAAAACATTCAGTTAACTCCGGAGATGATATCATTGCTGGAGGCCATCCTAGGACAGGCTCGCCGACAAGCCCCTGCTCCCCAAGGAAACACTCGCCCCGCTGCCACGGGGCCCTTACCGACTGAAACTGTGAATCCTGGCGCCACAGCTCCCCAGGAGGATCAGGAGATGACATCGGGACACCAGTCTCTACCCCGGGCATCCACCGAACCGCCGACGGCTACTTATTCCACCAATCCATCTGGTCCCATGTCGAATGGGACTTCGCCAAAACAATGCACCCTGGACCAGGTAGACGACCTCATCAACAGGAGGTTCCAGGAAAGGCGACTGACAGTCGCAACTCCCTTCAAGGAGCGATCTGCTCATCCTTTCTCCAACGATCTCGTCGCCATCAAAATCCCGAAATACGTCGTCGCCCGGGCTATACCTGAATACAGTGGTGGAGGAGACCCCACTATACATGTCAACAAGCATGAGGCCTCTCTTTTGGGTAAGTCAAATGATTCAAATCACTTGGCTTTATTGTTTTCGTCGACCCTATCGGGTTCGGCGTCGTCCTGGTTCTTCGGCCTCCCCACAGGATCTATAGGGACTTGGGCAGAATTGAGAAGCAAGTTCCTGGAGAGATATATGGGCGAGCGCCAACTGATGAAAAGCGTGGTCGCCCTGGACTTGGTCAAGCAGCAGCCTGGAGAGTCACTGCCTAATTTTTATGGACGTTTCCATCAAAACGTCACGGAGATAGACCGTTGAGTCTCAGATGGGGAGATCATCCGAGTCTTCTATCAAGGTCTGGACGTGGCCAACAAGGCCTCGAGAAAGCTGCGCAACAGTTATCATGTGCAGGAAATTGAGACGTTGGAAGAACTGGCGGCCAGGGCGAAAGGTTTCATAGACCTTGAGAGGGCGAACGCCGAGGCTAACTTCCTGACGACCTCGCTAAGGGTGGTTCCTGAGCCCCGACGCGATGGTAAGAAGAAGGTTAAGAAGGCGAAAACGGGACGAGACAACAGGCCCCGAACAGAACAGAACCCAGGGCCCAAAAACCCAGAGGTCCCTGAGTTTTTTACGACTCTAAACAAGCAGATCTCGGCGGTACTAGTCGAGATGGAAAGAAGATCTCTGGCGAGGCCACTGATGCCTCGAAGGGGTGATCAGCCCATGGGGAAGGATACAGAGAGCTATTGCAGATACCACAAGTGTGAGGGTCACAAAACTTATGATTGCTGCATTTTGAAGCGGGATATCGAGAAGCTGATTCAGGGGGAATGCTGAAGGAATTTGTGGCGGGGCGTGATAGGAGTCGAACGCCACCGAGGATAAATCGTTCTCCAGCTCCCGCTGAGCAAACTGACCCATCCCAGAGCAAAAGGAGGGTAAATCTGATTGCTGGAGGATTCGGCGCAGGAGGCGAGGGATCGCATGCAAGGGAGGTCTATGCGACTCAGATTTCTATAGCGGTCCAACTGGGAAAGCGATCTCGACCTGAAGAGGACCTTGTCATCTCGTTCTCCGAAGATGATTTGGCACATGTCACCACTCCCTACAATGATGCTATGGTTATCACGGCTGAGATCGACGGCTGTGACGTGATGAGGATTCTGATCGACGGAGGGAGCTAGACAGATATTTTGTTTTTGGACGCCTTTGAAAATATGGGCAAATCCAAGCGCAACCTGAAGAGGGTCAATTTTCCATTGATCGGGTTTGTTGGGAGAACGACTTATCCACTGGTGGCAATAACCATGCTGGTGATTTTGGGCGAAGGATGGAAGAGCATCAAGGTATCGGTCACCTTCCTGGTGGTCGACTCACCTACATCGTACAACGCCATCCTGGGGAGGACCACAATCAACCCCAACAAGATTGTGGCCTCCACAGCCCATCAGAAGATGAAGTTCCCCACACCCAACGGGATTGGAGAAGTACTTGACGACCAGCCTTCCTCGGGACAATGTTATGTGAACTGCATGCGCAGGAAGAACCAAAGGGAATCCCTCGCCATCGAAACAGAGGCTGACCCTCGTGAGGATTTGGCTCGACCAGCGCCTATGGAAGAGTTTGAAGAAGTCGAGGTTGATGTCTAAGATAAGAAGGTGCGTATTGGGATCACCTTGAATGATGATCAGAAGCAGGCCATGACTGCCCTCCTCAGGGAATTCAATGAGCTCTTTTCCTGAAAGCCGAGAGACATGCTAGGTATCAGTACAGACATCATCTCTCATGAGCTCACGATAGACCCTTCTATCAAGCCGATCGCTCAGAAAAGAAGATCGTTCGGGACATACAAGCGCCTGGCGATCAGACAAGAAGTTGGCAAACTGATTGAAGTTAACTTTGTCAGAGAAGTGAGATTCCAGAGCTGGGTCGCCAACCCAGTTTTGGTCAAGAAATCAAACGGCAAGTGAAGGATGTGCGTTGACTTCCGCGACCTGAACAGAGCTTACCCTAAGGATTCCTATCCTCTTCCCAGGATTGATCAGTTGGTCGATGCAACCTCTGGTCACGAGATGCTGAGTTTCATGGATGCCTATTCAGGCTACACCCAGATCCGGATGCACCCACATGATGAGGCACATACCGCTTTCTATGCAGACGGGGACATTCTTTGTTACAAAGTGATGCCCTTCGGTTTAATCAATGCCGGGGCAACTTATCAGCGGATGGTGACCCGCCTGTTCCAAGACATGCTTGGCAGAAACATGGAGGCTTACGTGGACGACATGCTCGTCAAAATCATCAAGGGCAATCCTCACACAACAGACCTTCGTGAAGCTTTCGAGTGCATGAGGAGGCACAGCATTCGCCTGAACCCTACAAAGTGCACCTTTGGGGTCAAATCCGGTAAATTCCTGGGATTCATGGTCAGCGAACGAGGTATTGAGGTGAACCAGGAAAAGCTCAAGGCTATAGAGGAGATGAAATCGCTGACATTCCACAAGGAGGTTCAATGCTTAAACGGTCGCCTAGCTGCTCTCAATCGCTTTCTCTCTAGGGCGAGCGACAGGTTCATCCCGTTCTTCAAAACCCTGAGGTCCAACCGCAAGTTTGAGTGGACGCCAGACTGCGAGGAGGCGTTCCAATCCTTGAAGCAGCACATCCAAACACTCCCAGCTCTGGCAAAACCCATCTCTGGCGAGCAGCACTTCCTTTACCTGAGCATCAGTGATGTGGCATCCAGTGCCATTTTAATAAAGGAAGAAAATAATATCCAGAGTCCAGTGTATTTTGTTAGCAAGATGTTTAATTATGCAGAAATAAAATATGTCCAGATTGAGAAGTACCTCTATGCCTTAGTTATTGCTGCTCGAAAGCTGAGACCTTATTTTCACGCGCACGATGTCACGGTCCTCACCAATCAACCTCTCAAAAACTTCCTGATGAAACCAGATTCTTCAGGAAGAATGGTCAAGTGGGCGATTGAGCTCAGCGAGTTCAGGATCAAATTTGCGCCAAAAACGGCCATCAAAGGTCAAGCACTAGCTGATTTCATAGTCGAAAGCACAAGTAATGGTCTAACAGAAGCAGATAACATGCCAAGTTCATCAGTAGACAACAATCAAATCTGGAAGCTTTATACAGATGGATCTTCATCAAGAGAAGGCTCGGGGGCAGGTTTAATTATCATTCCTCCTGAGGGCGAGCCTTTGAAGTATGCGATCGCCCTAACGTTTCAGGCGACCAATAACGAAGCAGAATATGAGGCTCTTATTACTGGACGTAGACTGGAAAAGGGAATGGGCATATCAGCACTTAAGGTAAAAAGCGACTCAGAACTTATTGTCAATCAGGTCAATGGCACTTACGAGGCAAGGGGAAAAGATGAAGAAGTACATCGGCATCGCCAAGAAACTCGTCGCAGAAATTCCAAATTTTGCGATTGAGTCTATTCCTCGCCAAGAGAACCAAATGGCAGACTCTTTAAGTAAGCTAGCGTTTGGAGGAACCACAATTCAAGACGTACAATTCCTGGAAAAAGCCTTATGTTCAGTTCTTGACAACAGAGCATAAGTCTTCAACATTCGAGGACAGGTCACATGGATGACTCCGTTCCAGAATTTCTTAAAAGAGGGAATTCTCCCAGAAGACGAAGGCGAATCTACGAGGATAAGACGACTTTCAGCCAGTTACTTGATTATAGATGGAGAACTCTACAGGCGAGGCTACTCGACTCCTTACCTAAGGTGTGTTGCTCATCCAGAAACAGAAAGAGTTCTTCGAGAAACTCATGAAGGGGTGGCAACATGCCACGAAGGTGCACGATCATTGACAATAAAGATCTTCAAACTAGGATACTACTGGCCAACCTTGGGAAAAGATGCGGCTGAATAAACGCAGAGGTGCGAGACTTGCCAGCAATTAGCACCACGATCAGGTCGACCGCCAACACTGTTGTCCCTAATGGCAGGTGCCTGGCCTTTTGCTCAATGGGGGATGGATATATTGGGTCATTTTCCTATTAGTACTGGTCAACGCACTCACATCATAGTGGCGATCGACTACTTCACCAAGTGGATAGAGGAGAAAGCTTTGGCTTCTACAACGGAATTTCAAGTCATTAAGTTCCTGAAGATCAACATATTTTCCAGGTTTGGCATTCCTAAAATACTTATCAGTGGTAATGGTCCCCAATTCATAGGAAAAGAACTCAAATGGCTCTGCGAAGAATACCATGTCAACCATCGTTTCAGCTCAGTGCATCATCCTCAACCGAATGGGCAAGCTGAAGCAGCCAACAAGGTTGTTTTAGCAGGACTCAAGAAAAGGGTTCGAGCATTCAAAGGAAATTGGGCAGAGGAGCTGGAAAACGTATTATGGGCTATCCGAACAACGCCTAAGACAGACACTAGAGAAACACCCTTCAGTTTAGTGTACGGATCAGAAGCAGGGGCATCCGCCGAAATAGCGGTGCCTACCCACAGAATCCTACATTTTAATACTGAGGCAAACAAAGTCGAGCACAGGACTGACCTCGACTTGGCAGAGGAAAAGAGGTGGAAATCAGAAAAAAAAGACAAGTCAAGATGCGCCTGGCGACCGCTCGATTCTTCAACAGAAAAGTCAGCACTCGCCAATTTTTCGTGGGGGAGATGGTTATGAGAAGAAATGAATTTACAAGACTGGACAGTCAGAATAAACTTTCAGCTAAGTGGGAAGGACCATACAAGGTAGTAGAGATCACCGCCCCAGGATCTTACTATTTGGAAACCACTGAAGGTAAAAGGTTACCCCGTCCATTCAATTCTGAACATCTAAGGAGATTTCATACATAACTTGTAATCAAAATGTTATGTCAATAAAAGCAAGTCATTCCTTCATAAAGCATGACCACTCGAATCAAATCGAAGAAAAAGACCTGACGCCAAGAGTCAGGCGAAGACCTGATGACCGAATCAGGCATTGAACAAAAAAGACCCGATATCAAAAGTGGGTGAAAGCCCTGACGCTAAAGTCAGGCCAAAGACCTAACGCCAAAGTTAGGCAACAAAAAAGACCCGATATCAAAATTGGGCGAAAGCCCTGACGCCAAAGTCAGGCCAAAAGACCTAGCGACAAGGTTAGGCAAAATAAAAGCTCTGACGCCAAAGTCAGGCCAAAAGACCTAGCAACAAGGTTAGGCAAAATAAAAGCCCTAACGCCAAAGTCAGGCCAAAGACCTAGCCACAAGGTTAGGCAAAATAAAAGCTCTGACGCCAAAATCAGGCCAAAAGACCTAGAAACAAGGTTAGGCAAAATAAAAGCCCTGGCGTCAAAGTCAGGCCAAAGACCTAGCCACAAGGTTAGGCAAAATAAAAGCCCTGACGCCAAAGTCAGGTCAAAAGACCTAGCCACAAGGTTAGGCAAAATAAAAGCCCTGACGCCAAAGTCAGGTCAAAAGACCTAGCAACAAGGTTAGGCAAAATAAAAGCTCTGACGCCAAAGTCAGGCCAAAGACCTAGCCACAAAGTTAGGCAAAATAAAAGCCCTGACGCCAAAATCAGGCCAAAAGACCTAGCAACGAGGTTAGGCAAAATAAAAGCCCTGACGCCAAAGTCAGGCCAAAGACCTAGCCACAAGGTTAGGCAAAATAAAAGCCCTTACGCCAAAGTGAGGCCAAAAGACCTAGCAACAAGGTAGGGCAAAACAAAAGCCCTGATGCCAAAGTCAGGCCAAAAGACCTAGCAACAAGGTTAGGCAAAACAAAAGCCCTGACGCCAAAGTCAGGCCAAAAGACCTAGCAACAAGGTTAGGCAAAACAAAAGCCCTGACGCCAAAGTCAGGCCAAAAGACCTAGCAACAAGGTTAGGCAAAACAAAAGCCCTGACGCCAAAGTCAGGCCAAAAGACCTAGCAACAAGGTTAGGCAAATCAAAAGACCTGTTACCAAAATCAGGCAGGAGTCCTAATGACGAAAATAATCAATCCATCAAGGAAGCTATCCTCTGATAAGTTGGACAAATTTTGGAGAAGTTATCTACTAAGGATGACAATTCCTTTATAAAGTGAGTTATAGAAGATGGGTAATGAATCTTAGGCGATCAATACAGATGATGAAACCTTAATTAACAGGTTCCTTGCTATTAGGCGAACACCCCCAAAGGTTTAAACTCCGAAGAGGTAATATATCTTTGAGCTTAAAAGTTTATACTTTTAAGTCTTAAGACGTTTTCCTTAAGAAGTTTATATTAGACAAGGGAAATAGATAAGTTTAAAACTTATCCTTTCGAGCCCAAAAGAAAGGTCCAAGACCTTAAGAGTCGACACCATTATCAAGCAAAGCGGAGGGTAATTATGATTAAGACATCGGAGAAATAGTCAACAAATTCAAAGTCAAGTAAATATAAAGGCTAGTGAATATAAAGGCATTCAATATAAAATAACTGAGTCTTCAATCAAAAAATAATTACAAATTAAACCTAAAATACAAAGGAAGATAAGAAAATTTAGAATCTAAAAAAGATGGTCGCCAGAGTAGGGAAAGCTTCAGGTCTTTGAGTCTTCGGGAGCGGGAACACTCTGCTCGCCTTCGGGGGCAACCTCCTCAACAAGAGCAGCAGGGTTGACTTCCTCAACAGTAGCCTGGTCGACCTCTTCAGCAGCAGTGGGGGGTCTCCTGAGGAAGGGAACTCCGGAGGAAAGGCTTAAGGGCCTCTACTTCCCGAAGAGGGAAGTTGGGGTCAATAGCCTGGATATCCTCAACCAGGACTTGGAGATAGTCAGCAATTTCTGACTTCATCACCTCAGTTTTCTTGAAGTCGTCGACCACGCTTTGGGGGGATGGAACAGACTTTAGCTGTACAGTCAGCTGTTCATTCTCCTCCTCCAGGGCGTTCCCCCTGTCTTCAGCAGCAACCCTCTGGGATTCAGCCGCAACCCGTTGAGCTTCGGCATCCGCCTTTTGAGCCTCTGCCTCTGCCTTCTGGGTCTTGGCCTACTTAAGCTCAGCCTCCAAGCGAGCCCTAGCAGCATCCACCTCGGCTAAGTGCCGGTGAAGAGCCTCAGACTCCTGAAGGGCGACTGCTGCATCAGCCTCCCTCTTCTTGACGTCGGCAAGGAGCCTCTCCTCCTTCTTGAAGTACTCCTCTCAAGCACTTTCCACTAAGAAAACTGTCGAGTCGGCAGTCGACTTCATGGCCTCCATCTGCCCAGGAGAGAATTCCAGGCTCCGATATTGCTCCAGCTCAACAAGCAGGTCAATCTGCTTATTGGCGAGCTCTCCGACGACCCGACCGATCGCCACCTCTTCTCGAACGAGCTGGCAACAAAGGGAACAAGGGGCAATGATATAGTTAGTCTATGAAAAATACAAGGTATACAAAACCACAACGAAGGTTTGAAGTCTTACCAGGGCGACTCGTTCGAATTGTGTACTCATCATCCTCTCGAGGAGATGCAACTCCGAGGGAACCGCGGAACGATCCCTGAGAGGAATTATCCCCTCCAGGAGTCGCATGCATAAATCCGGGTTGCCCCGGAGAATCTTCTTGTCGGAGACCCCCGTCTTCGAGAAGTCTCCATTGGGTATCCAGACGCCCCGGGAATTGGCAGTCTTAAGCGGCTGGAACAAGCCCACCAGGGGGCAGTACTCCCCAGGGGGAGTCTTCGAAGACTCGTGGGCGTCGGGCCCCTTCTTCTGGGCCTCGGATTCCTTAGGAAGAATGGAGGTTGAAGGCTCAGGAATAGTAGGGGTCGCTGGGATCACGGCCAAAGCCTTCTCCTTAGAGGGAGCAAGACCCTTAGGAGCCAAAGGAATCCTGGGAGGAGCAGGGCGCTCCTTGCCTGAACCCCTGACCTACTTGGCAGGGGGAGGGGGTCCCGAGCCGCGTCAGCAGCAGGCTTCTCTGCAAACAATAGGCGAATACATCAAAATCCAAAAACATTTGGCATGGAAATAAAGAAGATACCGGTAAAATAGCAACGTACCTGGTTGGCGAGGGCCAACGGTAGCCGAGGGACGTTCCTCCTCAGGCTTCCTCTTGGAGGAACGCCTAGAAGGAGGAGGAGGGTTCAGCGACGCCTGGTCCGAGGACAGCCCCACCTTACCCTGGTCATCAAAGAGACTCGTGAGTTTTCGGCCCCGGTTGCCTACAACCAATAAAAAGAAAAGAGGTTAGAAGAATTACCCAATCAACAAGAAGTGGCATGCCCTGATGAATGCCCGCCATCTCGAGCATGTTCTTAGTAGTCTCCTTTACTGAGTGGATGGGGTGAAAGCTGGAGGACCTATGCAACCGAAACAGGTCGTCAATGGCGTTCCGGTCACTCCCCGACAGCTCGCCAAAGGCAGGGGGAATATCCCTATCCGGATGAGACAACTCCCAGGATACGCCCCCTTGTAGAAGAAGTAGAACTTCTTGTAGTTGGAGTTGGTGGCACAGAAGTCGTCGACCAACCAGATAGGGATGTTCCAGTTCTACGCCTGGACTCTCCATTCTTCAAATTTTGGCCAACGGGACTGGAAGTTGTGGAGATGATTCGCTCTGACGGCCAATCGGAAGAAGCATCGGAATAAGGCCAGTGAATACGTCCATTCTTGACGTATACACAGGAACTTGAATCCGACCCACATCCTGATGGCGTTGGGCACGAGTTGAATAGGATGTATACCATAATACCGGCACAGCTCCTGCAAATCCTCGCAGAGAGGAAAACGCAACCCAGCATCGACCTGGGCCGCGTAAAGGTAAACCTCTCCGCTGCGAGGGTAATGAAGTCCCAGGCCCAGGTACCTAGGGGTATCCACTTCACCAAGACCACTGATGGAGACTACAATCTTAAAATAAGCTGGCTTCAGTTCGTTGGGCTTGACATCTACTTACAAATTCAGATATGGCAAGAACAAATATGAAACAAGAAAAACAAGGGATACTCTCAGAACAGAACAACAAAACATAGTATTTACCTTTTGGAGAAAAAATGGGCGAGTGGGTTTCCGGCCCATCCACCACCACAGGCGTGGCTGCGGACCTTCCAAGGTCAGGTTGCCTCTCCGTCGAGGCTGGTGTAGAGCTGTCCCTGATTAACAGGGGGCATTGGCATTTTTCGGCACCTTAGGGGCCGAAGAAGAAGGCTTGTTGGCCGTCATCTTTGTCTTGCCGGTCGATTGGTTACGAGTGGCCATGGATTTTGTTAAGGTGGAAGGTTAAAAGATTGACAAAAGGAAGGGGAAGGTTGCAGAAAGTGAAATTGGCAAAAAGAGGATGCTCTAGAATCTGAAGGAATGAAAGCGTAAAAAACAAAATAAGGGAACTGTTGTCCCTTATATAGACAAAAAAGGAGTAACCGCCACAGACAGAATCGAAACGACGCAGAGAATGATTGCACCTTTTTGGAAAAAATCGAAGCAATGTCAGAATTCTAAGAGACACCTCGGGGAGACAAACGGTCGGCTAGTGCAGAAAGGTGTCAGACTACCCTTGGGTTATGGAATATTAAATGACAGGCGTGCTTCAAGCGACCGTTCGACTTCTGGATGACTGTGCAATTATTAAATGCTAAAGTCCATTAAGCAGACAAAGTGATCGCCAGCGCACTAAAAATGCATTTTTGGAAAAATCATTTTCAAAGGTAATGGTCGCCTAATAGCAAAAGATAAACCCTCATGAACCTAGACTGCCTAGAGTGATCGCCAAGAAGGAATAAAATATTGAATATTCCTTCAGCCCTGAACAATGGAACGACTTATCACCAAACAAGCATGAAGTATCCATAAAGGTATGAACCACAGAAAAAGACAAGGAAAACCAAATCTAAGTGTCATTATCTCAAACCCTACCAAGGAATCAAGCTCGACTGAAGAAACTTCAATCAAGCTTCGGGGGCAAATGTTGGGTATTGATAGTGACAGCCCAATAAGGAAAAGGCATCGGAGGCCTAATAACCATGGAGGGGGTAAACCCAGGTTATTCGAACTGGACCAGCCTATGCGAAAGTCGATCTGGCCCACAATAGGGTGGCCCAAGATAGAGCCCAAGTTGATATGAACGCCAAAGTATCCATAGTTGGTCGTCATTCATCACCAAGTTGCGAACTCCTACTGCTCGCCATAGGAGTGCTCGCCCTGAAGAGAGTCTTGTCTCTCTCCTCTGGTCCCACCAACCGTTAATAAAGATATGGCCACGATATCCCGCATATCTCGGGCACATATTCCCTAAGGATTAGATACGGTAACTGCAATATCTCGCCGTAACCGCAATATCTACTATCCAAATCTTCAACAGCACAATATTCACGAAGATATACGGTTACCTTCTACGGTTTGGTCTCTCCTACTCTATAAATACATTTGCTTTACATACATTCATTACGTTTTGAGCTATACACACACATATACTCATTTAAGCATCAGAGAGGGACTCAGAGACACCCCCTCTGTTGCGATCCCGTACCTGCAGGTTTACCGGAGCTAAGGCGAGAAGCATCATTCATTCGTCATCTGGCATTTAATTCATTGTCAGATCAGCAATCAGGAGTTTACGATCCAACAGTGATGACCTAGCATAGGAACCTCTTAATAAAACCTTAATCGACTTGATTTGGATGATGAAATAACATAAAAATTATAGTGTGAACCAAATAGTAATATTACTGAAACGGCATTATTATATACTTCTATAATCAATACATTTTGCGAATTAAAAAAGTACTTGTATAGTTGAATATAAATGAGCATTATAAAACTAAAATACATATATTTTTGTTAATATATGACAATAATATGTCATAAAAAAAATGTACATTCATTAATTAGTATAGTAATTATTAAAAGTCTGAAAATGGTACAACATATTTGACGAAAATGGTTTTCCAACCCAAACGATTGTTTTTGGTACAACATGTTTAAAAATAATGGTAATTCGTACCTCCGTTACTTCTCTATGAAATAATCCGTTAAATATTTTTCATATTCAAAAAATTAACCAAGTATCTTTCTAAATGTTACAATTAAACCCTACAAACTTACACCAATATTTCAAACAAGTCCCGACTCGATTCGAGTCACACCGGGGGTCCCCTAGTCAGGATCCGAACCTAGACCAGGTCACCCAACTCTATTTCCTTAACCTTCCTTCTATTTATAGAAGAATTGCTTCATTATTTAATTATTATTTTTTATAAATAATAACAATAATAATGGAAATGAGGAACATGGTCACCTTCGGTCGAAAGCTATATATATATATATATATATATATATATATATATATATAATACTTCTTTTTTCATATAGATTTAGATTTTTCTCGGCTCGGTTTCTCGCGTACAGTTTTTTAAACCCGGGTCAAAATCAAGTGTTTACAAATTATATTATATTATGTTATTTGTATAACTTAAAACGTGATGGATAATTACTATTATAAAAATACATATAGTTTTAACGTTTTCTCATAAATATACTTAGTTTATGTTGAAATGTTTTATAATTAAGTTGAATTAATATTAATTAAATGAATTTTAATAAATTATAAAATTAATAAGAGGCTTATAAATATGGATAAAAGTGATTTAGGTACCTCATAAGTCACGTTTTTACAAATATGTATCTTAAAAAAATTGTTACTTTGGGGTACCTTAAAAATCATAAATGTATTTACTTTAATATTTCAGTCATATGTTCGTCACGTATGTAGTATTTTGTTGCATTAAGGTAACTCCACTTTATTTTACTATTGTTTTCAGGTATCTCTAAGTTGTTTTAAGCTCAAGCTTTCGGCCGAATATATATATATATATATATAATCCTTCTTTTCTTTTTTCATATATATTTCTATCTCGATATTTCTGGACACCTACAGATCGTGGTCATCGAGAATGACTTGCGGAGGCTGGACAACTAAAGGACGCTCGTCGGCTTGTGACTCATTGGGGATGACTTGCGTAGGTTGAGCACCTCAAGGCTCCACTCATCAGCGTGTGACTCCCGGAAGTTGGATAACTAAAGGTCTTGGTAGTCGAGGATAACTTGAGGAGGCTAAACACATAGAGGCTCCATTCGTAAGCTTGTGACTCGTTGGAGATGACTTGCGTAGGTTGAGCACCTCAAGGCTCCACTCATCAACGTGTGACTCCTAGAAGCTGGATAACTACAAGTCCTGGTTGTCGAAGATGACTTGCAGAGGCTGAACACCTAAAGGCTCCGTTCATCGCCTTGTGACTCGTTGAAGATGACTTGCGAAGGTTGAACACCTAAAGGCTCCGCTCGTCGTTGAGGACAACTACTGGCCCTGGTCGTTGAGGATTTTTTTCATCAACGAGCTGAATGTTGAGGATATTTTTTGCCATAATCATTGTTAAGGATGACTTGCAGAGGTTGAGCACCTAAAGACTCTGCTCATCCGCTTGTTACTTCAGAAGCTGAACAACTACGGGTCCTAGTCCTTGGGGATGACTTGCGGACGTTGAGCACCTAAACGCTCCGTTCATCGGTTTGTGACTCTCAGAAGCTGGATAACTACAGGTTCTGGTTGTCGAGGATGACTTGCGGAGGTTGAGCACCTAAAGACTCCGTTTGTCGGCTTGTGACTCCCAGAAGCTGGATAACTACAAGTCCTGGTTATCGAGGATGATTTGCGGAGGTTGAGTACCTAAACGCTTCATTCGTCGGTTTGTAACTCTTGGATGTTGGACATATACAAGTTCTGATTGCTCATGATGGTTTATAAAGGCTGAGCGCCTAAACGCTCATCAACTTGTGACTCCTAGAAGCTTGACAACTACAGGTCCTGGTCGTCCAGGATTTTTTTTGTCATCAACGAGTTGGAGGTTGAGGATCGTTTTGGCCATAAACATTGTTAAGGATGACTTGCGTACGTTGATCACTTAAAGACTCCGCTCATCGTCTTGTTACTTCCAGAAGATGGACAACTACAGGTCCTCATCGTTAGGGATGGCTTGCGGAGGTTGAGCACTTAAACGCTCCGTTTGTCAACTTGTGACTCCCAGAAGTTGGACACCTACAGGTTTTGGTCGTCAAGGATGACTTGCGGAGGTTGAACACCTAAAGACTCCGCTCATCACCTTGTAATTCACTTTGGAAGTAAAAAAAAACTTTTCAAGATGTCCGACTACTTGCGCGGACTTCTCGGTTTGTTTTCTCATTGATCGACTTTGGAGTCCTTCTTGATGGAGTTCCCTAAAGCCATTCATGCTATATTCACAAGGTGCATCCATGCTAGTTGTCGAGGCAACTCAAATTAATGTGGTCTACTTTTGAGTAGCTTGCTTTTTTAAAAAATAATTATCTCTCGATTTCCTTACCTTGGTTTAACTTTGGAGTCATTCTAAATGTGTCAAAACATGCACAGGTGATTTTGAAGATATTAGGCATGTTGGACCAATTTGTAACACTTTGAGAAGTCATGAGACGTCCAGAAAATTTTAGGGTCCAAAATGCAATTATTCAAAATTCGAGCTGAATTGAAAATATAATTTTAAAAAATGACAGAATTGACCCAAAATTATTCTAGACTTATTTGTAACACTTGGTAAAGTTCCAATAAACCGAAAATTATTTTCGACTTATTTGTAACACTTTGGAAGTCATGGAATGTCCAGAAAAGTTTAGGAATCAAAATGTAAAATTTTAAAAATTCTAGCTAAATTAAAATAATCAAAAAATGCACAAATGACCCAAAACTTTTTTAGTTTGGTGTATAACACTCGATAAAGTTTCAGAATGACCCGAGAGTCCAAGGATAGAGTTGTAACATTCATCAAAGTTCAGGGATGACCTAAGTTAGTTTTGAAAATATTTTTTATCACATATACATAATATATATATATACATATACATATATTACATATAGTATCACATATATATATATATATATATAGTATCATGTATATTATACATAGATATATAATATATATATATAGATAGATAAAACCTCATTTTCATTCACATTTAGAAAATACAAATACAATATTGAATATGAGGGGATATCGAAGTTTAAAATACCGTACGAGAAATCGAGATCGATAATCACTTATATTTTCTTATTCACTCTCATTTTCTCTCTTCTCTTCACCCTTTCTCTTCAACCTCACCGTAGCTTACGGCACCTCCCCTCTATTTCCTTCCTCTTTCTTCTATTTATAGAAGAATTGCTTTATTATTTATTTTTTATAAATAATAATAATAATAATGGAAATGAGGAACATGGTCATGTTCTTACGGCCGAAAGCTTGGGCTTTCGGCCGAACATATATATATATTATATATATAATCCTTCTTTTTTTCATATATATTTATATCTCAATTTTTCTCGGCTCAGTTTCTTGCGTACGGTTTTTTGACCTCGGGCCAAAATGAGGTGTTTATAATTATATTGTATAACTTAAAACATGATGGATAATTACTATTATAAAAATACATACAGTTTTAACGTTTTCTCATAAATATAATTAGTTTATGTTGAATTGTTTTATAATTAAGTTGAATTAATATTAATTAAATGAATTTTAATAAATTATAAAAGTAATAAGAGGCTTATAAATATGGATAAAAGTGATTTAGGTACCTCATAAGTCACATATTTACAAATATGTCTCTTAAAAAAATTTGTTACTTTGGGGTACCTTAAAAATCATAAATGTATCTACTTTAATATTTAAGTTATGTGTTCGTCGCGTATGTAGTATTTTGTTTCATTAACGTAACTCTACTTTATTTTACTATTGTTTGTAGGTATCTCTAAGTTGTTTTATTGTAGTAATCAAATATATTTAATTTGTCGTTATTGAATAGTGATTTGTTTTTTGTCTACTTTTAAGTACCCAATTAAAGTAGATACATTTATGACTTTTGAGATATTCGAAAGTAACAAATTTTTTCTGAGGTACCTATTTATAAAAACGTGACTTTTGAGGTACCTAAATGACTTTTATCCCTTATAAATATATATTTCTAATATAAATACATCGTCAAAAATAAATTTTTATTTTAAATACAATATAAATAATAATCTATATTCATTTTTTAACGACAAGATTTATTATCATTTTTCGCATGTCCGCGAAATTTGATAGTAGGTGCAAATAATTATTTTATTAATTAATAAAAAAATATTATATTGCGCAAAATGTGAATTAAATGTTTAATTTACTATTATTTTGAAATATGTTGGGCCATATATTTTAGGTCAAAAATTATTTTGTGCAATCATATTTGAATCACTTTTGGACATTTCCTTTATTTTATTTAACTTGGTGGTTTATTATTAAGTATAAAAATTTAAGTAAATGAGCTAAAATTCAGATTTCGCGTTTATATATATATATATATATAATATTTTCTTTTTACTTTTCAGTAGCAGACATTTGTTTTTTTTTATTGCAACATCTTTTAGATATTTGTATTAGGCATTCAACTTTTGCAAGTGTTGCAATCTACTGATCTAGTAACTGATCGCTTTTACCGTTGTACTCTTTTACTGCTAGATTATATCAATATCAATATTTTAAAAAAAAATGCAATAAAAAGTAAATGCTAAGTACCTAGAAAATAAAATCTCAATACCAGTTGTAAAATTGTAAAAAAATCAAGAACCTTAGAATAAGTGTTATTAGAACCGGACCGACCCTCGAATAGGCGAAGGGGTCGGTTCCCGGTTCGTTCGGTCCAACTCGGCTGAATCCGGTTCAATGTGCAGTTCACTATTTATAAGTTTAAAAAAAAGTGAAAATACAAATATATAACAGATGAAGAAGACAAATGGAAGAAGGAGATGAAGAAGCAAATGAGGAAGACAAAGAAGACGATTCAGCTTAGTTATTCAAATCATTCGACTTACAAGAATTCTGCTTGATTTTCTTTATGTTCTTTGCTTGAATTGCTGGCTTTGTGAAACGTAGACAGCGCCTGGCTCTATAACAGACATACTAACATCATCAACACAAAAAGTCATTAAAACTCACCCCACTCTATGTTAAGTAGATTGTTTCTGCGAAGAATCTATGATAAGAAAGAGTTAGATAAAAAGAACGACCCTTACCTTCCAAAGTTTGATAATAAATTCTCATTGTCTCAGCAAGCACTACAAACCCGCAATCAGAACCACATAGAAGCGAAATATGCCATCAAACACCTAATTTCACCAAACGAACACGAATATTAGCAGCATTCATTCACCAACAAAGAACAGATGCAAAACATAACAGAGAGGCACAAAGTAATAGAAGTAGACGACCGATTATCAAATACTTACACCGTATCCGTTTTTGAGGGAGCGAATAGCAGATAAGAGATTGACGACGAAGCAAAAAATGGCACTGATAGAGGTGACGACGCTGAAGCAGCGACAAACCACCAAGAAAGGACCGGGTCGGTACCATAATCTTCTTCTGGAGACATTTCTGAGTGGAATCTGTAGCTGAGACAGCGAGCCCTCTCCCTGGTTTTCACTGTGGGTGCTTATTGCCATTTTCTTTACCCCGCCCCCCTTCTCCACCTAGAAATATCTCTTCATTATTTGCTGAAAGTGTGGTTGCCCTCTCCCTAACGTTCAATGGATCTGAAAGTGCGGCGTGGACAAAGTGAGAACAAATACTGAATGAGCAAGAAGCCAAGCCAAGTGAAAAACTTAACCTAGTCAGTTTAACCTTAAACCAATCGGTTTGTGATGAACAAAACAATCGGTTTAAACCGAAAAAAAAGGATTAGTCTGTAAAAAACAAAAAAATCATCCCAAAAAAAATTGGAAACCAGTCAGTTCACACCTATTCAAACACTGTTCATTTGCAAAACGGTCTTTTATCTTAACTAAACCGGATAGGGGTCCGGATCCCGATTGGACCGCCGGTCCGGTCCGATTATGATAACACTGCTTAGAATACTTTTATTTCGAGTGAAATTTAGTATTTAGAAGATGTAAAATTCAGTATAATCTATCTCTCTATATATATTAATTTAACTAAGTATTCTATAATTTTGACAAGTAAACTTTTAACACAATTTTCTCTATCATAGTGTTATAATAATTTAATTTGATTGGTCCATGTAAAAAAAAAGTTACATTCATGTCATCATTCCCTTACATCCACACGACACTCTAAAATTAACAAAAAGTTTCACATCCACTTTCAAAAAAATGTTACAATTATAAGTATGTCAAATTAAATTTTACCTTCAAACAAAAGTAAATTGCAAGTTTTGCACCTAACAATTTACTTTGGAAAATTACACAAAAATTAAGAGTGAAATAAATAAATAAATAATAATGAAAATACAATACAATACATGATTTTTTAATTTCCAAAATAATTTTAAATAAATAAATGATAACCAAGACTTCTGATTTATACATATTGCATTTTTTTAAAATTACAATAATATTGCATTTTTTAAAATTAAGTATATAAATACACATGCTATATTTTCATTTATTTATTTATAATTATAAAATTAAGTTAAAATGGTACTTTTCATAACAATTTGTAAAATAATTGTTTGATATTGTTATTTAGAAATTATTATTATATTTGAAATAATTTATATATATAAAAAAATAAAATTAATAGTATTCTAAATAATGTATATTTATATATAATTTATTAAGTTATGTTTGTATATACAGTTTTCACATATTTTTCACATAGAAAATAAATAAATAATAAATAATTAACTATTACTAAATAAATTTAAACATATATGTAATGAATATACTTTAAATAATAAACGTTATAAACAAAAGGTAAATTGAATAATATTATATCAATAATAAAAACAAATATTTTGTAAATTGAGTTAAGCATATTACTATAATTAATAAGTAATTTAATTTTTATAATTCATAAAATAATGTAAACTTTATATTTAATTATATTTATATAGCAATAACTCAAATAAATTTTATATTATGCGCATACGCATGTAAGTTCTCTAGTATGTCTTTATTCCACATAACTATCAATTTTTTATTTGATGTTTTGATCAAGTTTCTTTTATTTAAAAATGATAGAAAAAATCTCTCTATGTTGGAATTTTATCCTAAATTAGTAAATTTCCTAATTATATTTTGCATATTATTCATTGTTTTATAATTGGAACTTTAAGTAAGAAGTCGGAAGTGGGCCTGGTCTCTTAACAGCTGGGATGGTTAGGCGGAGAGTAGGTGGTGGATGCTAGCTTGCACCACGAGTGCGCAGTTTAAAGACGGTAAGCGACTAAGCGTCACTGTACCTCCAATTTCTCACACCTCATACTGATCCAAAAGACTAAGCACTACTACACAGTACAGACTTCCTCACTGTTCTCTTTCACTCTCGCTGTCTTCTTCTTCCGCATAATCAAACAAACTCTTCTCTCTCTCTCGATCTCTCTCTCGACGCTGCTGTGACTGAGTAGTCATGGAAGATCAGGGGAAGAAGAACCATTCATCAGGTTTGGCATGATCAATAATCTCTGATGTTGTTGTTGCTTCTCCAAGATTCAATCTTTAGCTTCTTGCTTCTGATACATGAAAACTAGTCAGTGTGTCGTTAATTGACTGACTTCTTCTTTGTCGGTTTGTTTAAGGGGTCGAAACCCAGCACCGTCAACAAGTGCACCATTGCCATAAATGTGGATGGCCCTTTCCGAAGCCTCACCCAAGTGCCAAGCGCCGCCGGGATCACAAGAGGATCTGCGGCACTGTTGAAGGCTACAAGCTTCAGGACACTTCCCATACCATTGTCTCCGATGAGGACCACTCTGATGATGGTGATTACAAGTCCCCCCAAATAAGTGAGCATTTCTTGTTTTCCAAAAAGGAGAAAAAGAAGTTGGAATTTTTTATTTCCCGTTATTTTGGTTTGAATGGGAGTTCTAAAGTAGGATTCGGGGGGGTTTCTTTTGTGATTTATTATTGTTAGATTGTCTATGTAGTGGACTTCTGATTTTGGATCTTGGTTATGCAAGGCTTCAAGAAGTTGGAGCGAAGCCCATCAGAAGATGATGTTTTCTCAGATGCTGTTTCGAATTTTACCGATGCTTCTCTGAGTTCTGGGGTCGGAGGAAGTTCTCAATTTGCTAGTGAATCAGCTTATGCTGTTGAAAAGGTCTCAGAAGTGGTGGTTCCTGAATTCAGTGCAACTGCTGGTATGGTTCAACCATAGATCTCTCAATCGATTTTTTATTATTAAGAGAAATTTAGTTATGTAGTATCATGAGGATGGGAACTGATCAAAGTTGGATTAATTGAATTCTAAAAGAAGAGATGAATTTCAGTTGAAAGCAAGCAAAACAAAGTTTCAGAAATGCACTCTAGATTGGCTTGTCTTTCTGGGAATTCCATTTCATCACGAGTCATTGTTTCATGGAACTTGAATTGACTGATGGTATAGTGGTGATAAATTGTTTTCTCTAGTAGATCAACATCATTTGGAAAGCTGATATAATTAGCATCTTATGATCTATATCCGGAAACACTAACAGCATGTTCCTACCATTTTTTCAAGAATATACTAACAGCATTGCTGAGTTGTTACATGTTCAATGGTTTAGAATTTTCATTCCGATATTCATCATTTATGTGTTACTTTTCAGAAGGCACAGCAGCTGGAAATTCGACCAGCAGTGTCACAGTGCAAGTTCCTACAAATGCATCAAGTATAGCTGACAAGTCAGAAAAGAGATCTGACTCTGGTGGTCTATCAACAACTATGGTAGCAGAAACCCAGTCTAATTTTGTCAAGGGTGCACCAAAAGATCATGAAAGTGATGCTGAATCTTTGGCCAGTTTGCTGACAGAGAAGAACCCTATTGAGAATAACGCTACAGCTGAACTAATGCAAAAGAATGAGGAGGTTAAGGTGATTGAAGAAATCAATGCTACCCCTGATGCAGAAGAGTCAATGCTGCAAGCGACACATGAAGTTTCTGCCATTGCTGGCCCAGATGAAGGATTCACTCAATCCGTCAAAACGTCTGATGAAAAGTTGTTTTCTGAAACTCCCCAAAATGATATTTTTCCAGAACATTTTGCTGTGCATGAACCAGAAGGTGCAGATTCTGGTGATGGTGCTGAGCACAATTATAAGGAGGAGGAAGCGGTGCGCCTGTTTCATGTTCCTCATGATGTTCTTGCAATCGAGCATCCAGAGAAAATTATAGAAGGCTCTAAAGACCATCGGGAGAAGGAAGATGTCCAACCTGATAATTTCGAATTAGAAGTTGAGCATTCTCAAAGTGTATGTGAGAATAACGGAAACAAGGAAGAGGAATTGAGAAAGTTTAATGTGTTTTCTGTGCCTCAAGATGTGCCCGTGCTCGTAAATCAGGACAAAATCATTGAAGGATTTAAAGACTACAAAAAGATTGGATGGGTCGGACATGATAACAGGGATTTGCCGAATGCAGTTGAAAGGAAGGGTGAAATCAGCTGTCTTTCTTCTGATGTTTTATTAGAGAAGGACGGTTTGATTAGTAGTCCAATTGATCAAGAAGTTCATGTCCATGAGAGTCAGCAGTTTAATGAATCTGACAACTTGAGAGATACGTTGGCTCATGGGAAGGATAAAGGCACTCCTGAGGAAGAGGCCTCTCTTGAAGAAGTAACCATTAGTACATCAAGGCTAGATGGGGAAATTGATAGTAACATACACGACAAATCTGCAAAAGAGGTTACATCTTATGCCTCTGAAGTAAACCCAGAGTCTGTGGCAGTCATTGAAGTAAACCCCCATACTGCTGGTGAATGTTTCCTGAGTGAAGAGGGTGTCATCGAGGAAGAGGATGTTAGTGATGTTAAAAGATTGCCTGGCATAGCTCAAGTTCCTTCTCTTCTTGACAATGCTGCTCCTAGAACAACAGATTTAGATGGAAAAGATGATAGTATTGACAATAACTCTGCAGTTGAGATAGTCTCTACTGATATCGAAGGTGATGGAACCTACAAAAATGTGGAGGAGAGTTGTGCTAAAATTCCTGCATTTCATTCTTCTGAGGCACCATTTGTTGTTAAGGATGGTGATGTCGATCAGAGCTGTGTTGAAATCCATCCAATTCCTGGTTTTGTGACTGTGACTGGAGCAGAAGCTGTTATGAAGGGCAGTGCTGAGGAAGAGGAAGGTAGCAATATTGTTGATTCAAAAACATTAAGTTTAGATATGAAAGGAGATAGCCCTATCTCTGAAGTTGAGACATCTGAAATTGATAGAAGCAAAGAAGATGTGGAGGAGGAGACGTTTTCTAACAGCTCTTCTTCTGTTACTCAGAAACTATCTCATGATGTTGAAAATGGCATAAAATCTGTGGAGAGCTCTGTTGGTCTCTATAGTGCAGTTGCTGATTCTGCTGCATCTGAGATTGGAATAGTCCATGTGGCTGAAGATGGTGTAAGGAAAGTAGCTGCTGTAGAAGAGAGCAGCATGCAAAGCTCTGTACTTCATGAATCTTCTGCCAAGTCAGACACAGTCCACGCTAGTTTAGATGGAAAGGAGGGAGAGGGTCACTCAGTTGTGATGCAGAACAGGGAAGTGCTTGAGGTGGAAAGTAGACAGAAATCTGCTGAGGAATTTGAGGATGCAATTGAAACTCCAACTGATGACGGCGTGGAGGCTGGAACAGCCACAGTAGTAGTCGGTGAAGTTTTAAATGAGAAAGAGGAACTCAAGAAGGGAGATGAAGTTGAGGGCAGTATGAATGAACTTGGTCATGGAGTTGAGAAAGAGGCTGCTGTTCTTCTGGTAGGTGTAGACGACACTGTCACTCAAGTACCAAATTCGTCAACAGTGGTGGAAGGTGGCTATGACAAAGATGAGGCTTCTCTGCAAGTGGCGGATGGAACTAAACAACAACAGCAGTTCACTGCATCTGTTCTTGATGCTTCAAGTAGTCGAAGTGAGAGTTTGGATGCCAACTGGGGCTCTGTCTCAGGTAACTTGGTGAACCTTTCCTATCTGTTTCTGAAGCAAGTGGTAACTTCCAAAAATTCTAATACCACCTGCAGACTAATTCATACTAATGATGGATGATAATTAAGTTTGTTAACAAATTGTTCTCTCAATTAATAATTTCCATATAGATTTGTGTTTTTTTGTCAGAATTTGGCAATCAGTGTGGTTCCTCGATCTTTTTTTGCTCTATGCTTATTAGTTTAGTTGAAGAACACTCTAATTCTCTTCTCAGGCTTGTTTTGAAGAATAGATAAGTTGTTGAGTCATTTCTTAAAAAACTAAAATTGCTGTTCTTCCATTTGAACCAGTGCTTTCTACTCAGTCGGATACCATAACTCCAACTGATGATCCCAGAGAAATGCTAGAGGTTGGAAAATTAAACACAAAACAGCAGCAGGCTTCAGTAGAAACCGCAGTTAGACATCCCGATAAGTTGGAGACAAGCTTTGAGGCGCCGTCATTCATGACACTGGTTGAGTCCTCTTCTGTGTCTCAGGGGGTGTTCCCCTCCCTCACTACCCAAGCTCCTGCTTCTAGTGCTAGTGACTACTCAGCTGGAAGGAAGAAGAACGAGGAGATTATTGCAAAGGTTACTAACTGGACCACTAAGCAGCCTACACAGCAGCAGCACTCACCTTTGAAGAATCTCTTAGTCGAAGCCAATCGTGAGACCAAACCCATCTCCCCAATCCAGAAAGACAACATTGACCTTGCTCCTCCTACTAAGGAAGAGGAGGAGAAAAAGAAGGAAGCTGCTGTAAAGGATAATGGTGAAGCAGCAGCATCCCCCTTGATCTCTGAAGCAAAAGCACCAGTGATAAGCCAAGAATGGAATTCTCCTGCAAGGTATCCAAGTGAGATCAAGAGAGAGAAGAAGAAAGCCAAGGGAAAGCCGTACTGGGCCCAGTTTGTTTGTTGTTCTTCTGGTAATTAATTAATTAAAGAAGAAGAAGAAGATCTCCGTTGGCAGCAGTCAGCAGGTGTTTCTGTAAAGAATATAGATGGGTAGAAACACGTACTAGAATGTTGTAATATGGGGATGGACTCTGAGTTACTTGTAGGGATACAAGGTTTGTGATTTGGTTGGCAGTGTTGATACTAGTGTGCTTTTACTGCATGCAATTGCAATCAGTCAGTCTTTCTTTACTATTTCGTTTCATTTCATCCGTTTTCTTTTTTATTATTTGGGTTTAGTCGTTCACACACCACAAGAGTAGCAAGGGAAAAGTTGGCAAGAGGGGAGGGAGCTTGCCTGTTTGTGATGGTTAAGATTACGTTGTAAGGTCGTATTTTTTATTGCGTAATTATATTATTCATTATGTTTTATTTGATTAAAATATAACAAAAAAGTGTAAATTAATTTAATCAGGAAAAAATACTTCAGTACAGAGAAAATAAAATGATTGAAAAAACTAAAAGAAATCATTTTTAAACGAAGTCTGATTGGATGACTACATTGGTCCAACCTCGCTCGCTGTGTTCCCCCAAGTCAGTGATGGAGCTCTTCCCTCTCTCTCTCTCTCGGCTGAGATTCAAATTACGACTTCAGATAATAAATAAGCATGATGAGAAATCTTTTCATCCCATTCAACATCCTACTGTAACAGAACAGATCTTACTGGCAATAAGTTAAACAGACAGTCATTACATTGGAACTGATGCATGAAAGTCTTAAATATGATGTTTACTGGAAATTGATTGGTTCCCCAGTTCAGAATTCTATGCCTTTTTCATCATATTCCAATTACAAAGAAAATCATATCCATCAGTTTTCAAGTAAACATTATCAACACAATATGTAACCCCCATCACCTAACCTAACCTTGGGAGTTGGACAAGGCATCTTCTCTTTAGCATAAAACACACATGCTAGCCAACTATAACTCAATATAGAAACGGAATGAACAAACTATGGTCAGATAACTATCATGTTACACTAGCAGCACACAGTTGATAGCAATGCTGGTTCTTTCCAGCTACCATAAAAAGAAAAAAGAAAGAAATTTATAGCAAAACTGAAGCAATTTAACCAACCTGCAGATTATCATCAGTTTGAGTCTTCATGAGGACTGACATCCAGTGATCAATCAAGTATGGAAAAAAGTACAAACTGGAGATACCTGTGTGCAGAGAGTTAAGAAATCGATCAAACTACCCTATTAGTATTAGCACATTGATTTTGAAAATATTTACCCCATACAAAATCAAGATATGATGGACAAGGCAAACAATATGCGTTAAACTCAACTGAGGAGAGGATTTTCAGAATTACAGACAGCAATGTACTTTCATAAGCAAAGTTCACTTATTGTCCAAACTCCAAACTCTTGCATCATCTACGTCAACGAAATCCACACAGTACATGCAGCTATTACAATCAAAGGGAGGGAAATTTTGCCATTCTTTCTTTCACTTCAAACTTCTTGCAATAGGTGGATCGGAAGGAATCACAAGAAAGCATCTAGTGTAACTATAAATATCTTACTCACAAGCTAATGTTCTCCATGTTTTGCAGTCTACTGCCCCACAAGCTTTTGCCTCTTGAATCTCTCTCGAGCTCCTTGAAAGTCCTTAGTGGGAGCATCCTTTTCTCCGTCTTCCCTCATCCTCACTGAGCCTCTGTAAACCCCTTCTGGGACGTCCTTTTCTACAACCTCCACTCTTTCTTCCTCTTCCTCGTCATCTTCTTCAGGCAGTTCAATATCTTCAGTGTTTAAGGTCGTCTTTACACCATTGTCTGTCTGCGCTTCAACCCCACCTCTCACGAAACCCACTACAGTCCTGCTGCCTTCTTTTGCAGGAAGGTCATTTTCTGCTGCAGGAGCGAGCTGTCTTTCCAGAGCAGCCATCTCATCCTCTGATATTCCAGCCTGCTTCAATTTGTCTTTAGCTTCATCAAGATCAAGTGTCTGATCTTTTTGCATAAGGTATTCTGGCAAAATGAAGTGTGTCTGCGAAGGTAACAGTTCAGCATTAAAAACACAAAATAGCGTACAAGATTCAACAACACATATCCCATTCTCCTAATTACATTGCTTTGCAAACCTGTGACTATACCACAGACGAAGGCCCATCCAATACTTGTGACTATATACATACGTATATACACAAGTATCATGCTTGTATTGTAAGTATTTACAATATGTAATCCAGCATGAACGAGTGAATACAATAAAAACGTAACAATATCATTTATACTGTACGGATGCTACTCTTTCATATATTACTGTAATGCAAACAAGATGTGTGAAAATTATAATTAAGCAAGACAGGATGGAATCATTAAAAAAAAATAAAAAAATTGAAGGATCTTACTACTTCGTGATAATGTATAATATTACTTTCTCTATATAACAGTAAGATATCCTCATAAATATAAACCCTTTTAATGATAATGTATCAGTTACAATAAAGCAGACAGAAGATAATCTGAAAAGCATACCTGGCTGTAGCTTGCTGAGACACTACGCTTAATACGTAGCATTTCACGGAAAGTGTCCTCATTGCCATGCTGGACCTCAAACTCATGCCATTTATTCCAGAAACCGCCGTCAGATCGTGGATCTGCAAATTGTGAGGCAAAAACATAGATTCCCCGGGCTCTGTCGATCTCTCCCAAGGTTTTCTCTAGCTCAGCATACTTTATACACATGGTCTTTACATCTTTGTCGGGAAGACCAGATTCAATGGCTTGTTCATATATCTCCCTTGTTTTCGGAACACCAAATATCTCCGCAGCCCTGGCAATGTAAATTTCATACATTCCTAACTTCTCGTGGTTTGGAACTGCCTTTGTAGCCTGATCATATACTTTCATGGCCCTCTTTGCAAGTCCATAATCCTCCTCAAGTTTTGCATATTGAAGGTACAATCGTTTAACTTGATCAGCAGGAGTCTGAGGAAGAGAAAACAAATGCATTCAGAATCAGTATCTATAATGTCAAATTCCGCATTCAAGAATTCGTTTAGGACATCAACGCATCAATCCAATAGTAATCGGGGAGTAATGAGAAGACAAACAATCAATTAAAAGTAGGAAGGATCATCTTAAAATCAGCATCAATAGGTGAAGAGAACAATCCTACAACATAATTTAAAAGAGCATAAGCATTTACATACTGTCTCAATAGCATGCTCAAACAATTCCCTAGATCGCTCCAGCTTTGACTGTCCGTATCTCTTCACAAACTTAGAGAGATAAGTTTCCCAAATATCCTTGACATGGGGATACTTGAATATCTTGACACCTCTTTCATACACCTTGAATGCATCTTCGAAGTATTTATTGTCCTACAAAACATCAATAAGAAAGATCGTTAAAATCATGAATTCAGGGAAATAAATAATTTGTAAACAAATATTAGGTAAATAAGAATAGATTATAGTGGCATACGCCGCATACCTCCAGTAATACTGCATAATTGATGATGATTTGTGGGGTAGCTATTCTGAGATCTAGTATCCGCTCATAGACTGCACGGGTGGACTCCAGAGAACCAAGACTTTCCTCTAGATCCACATAGAAGGTCCACAAGCGCAAGGACTTGTAAAGCTTCATCTGGACTGGTTCACTCCCATCACTTGCCACTACAAATTCAATGCATTATTACATTGTCAGTTTCCAATCAAACTTGTAAGTAAAAGTAATCACAAGGTGACAGATGATGTTACCTCTTCGTTTAACTTCTACAGATGGTTCTGCAGTAGCCCTCCTCATCAATTCAAGAGCCCTTTGGAAATTATTGTGCCGGAGCTCCATTTCTGCCCACTCGCACCACAGACTAGCCAAATTATCTACTGTTTTATAGTTAACTTGTACTGCCTTATCAAAAATGACTCTAGCGTTGGCGATGTCCTTGTGTGTCTCGTATAACTTAGCAAAGGCAACCCATAACGTGTGAGGCTTCCCCACAGCTTTCATTGGGTCCACAGTTCTCACGGCTTCAGTGTAAGTAATAATCTGCTTTGTTGGATTGCCCTCAAATAGCTTCACCCGACGGTGCCACTGTTCTACATTATGCGGATTCTGCCTTAGTAGGACGCTGTTGGCCAATTCTGGTCTCCTTTCTGTTAAGTTCTCTAACCGAGCTAACCTCAAATCTATATCTTTATCATCATGCAACCAAAATCCATCAAGAATTTTCCTCTCGAACTTAGCCACCGATAAATTTAGATTCAACCTAGCATCTTCCTCCTCTTCAGGCTCACTCTCCTTCAAATCTTCTTCCTCTTCATCACTTAAATCCATTGTGTCCATCTTGATAGCAAGCATGCTCTGCTCAAATTCAGCGTATGCATCCCAAATGACACCAAAATCTCTCACTGTAACAACAGTGGTCATACCCTCCTCATATATATCTCTTGCTTTCTCATGCAGATTCCTCCGTATATAATACTCTGCTAGTGATGTCCACAATCTACCAACCTCATCCGTGAACTTCCTTATCCCACCCCTAATAATAGCATCAACATTCAAACCTGAAACCTCAGTAGCATGCTTAGTGAGCAAATCACACAACTCCAGCCACAGGCGATGCTTCGTCTTTCCCTTTATTGAGAAAAATTGATCATCATTCAACACGGAAGCCAATCTCTCAGCAGACTCTTGCCAAAGGCTAGAATTCACCAAAAACTCAATGAAGTCCTCAATGTGGGAAGGATCATATTTCAAGTACCTACGATAAACCCTGAGAGAGGTCTCGATCGGCATACCCCTTTGACTAACAAAGACCAAATATGGATCCCAAATTCGATCATGCTGTGTAACAGGGAGCGCACAGAGCGCCCGATCAAACGTCCTACGAGTTCGGGTAACCAATTTCTGCTCGGTAAGAGTGTGCAAATACATGATCCAAATCCGAGGCATCTTGTGCATCGTGACAAGTGCCCTCTCGAAGGTATTATTCAATGTCTCGTACTGGGAATGAGTGATGGGTAAGTTCCTAACAATCCCAAGCCGCTCACGGAGGTAAGCATACCATAGCTTGTAGCTTCCAGGGAGGGCTTTCAGAGCACGCTCATATATAATGAAACGCTTCTTAAAAGGCGCCTCAGCGCGTGCAATAAGGTATCGCCACCATAGCTTGAGGCTGAAAGGGTTGCGGAGAAGCTCTTCCTCGTAAAGAAGGTCGTCTTGGGAAGGGTAGAGCTCCTTAGGTATTGACATTTCTTAGATGTAACCCTAGCACACGCACAAGTACTAATTCGCAGAACGAAGCTTGATTTGAACCTGGAGTCTCAATATGCGACGGAACTGAGCTGACCTAGAGGTGGTTTTGGGTTCCGATCTATCCCCAAACTCTGAAACGCTATTGAGCCTGGCGCTCCACTACCGTCGGATGTCGGAGGCCTTCAATTAGGTAGGTTTACGATGTGTCGCCTGAAACAAAACTGGTACCATAGTTTTAAAAAGACAATATTGTTTTACTGAACCAGGTCGAAAGCATTAAAAAAAAAAAAAAACGGATTTTATAAATATCTCTTTTGATTAATTACTTATTTAGATATTTATCATTTATGTTTTGTAATGTGATTATTTAATTCAAATTTATATTATTTAAGTATTTGTATTTAACAATGTTATTTTTTAGGGTTAATTACTTAATTGGTTACACATGTTTGACCAATGTTCAGAATGGTTACACATGTTTCAAAATGTGATTAATTGGTTTTGAAATGTGACTATTTGTTTTTTTACTATTCACCGTTAGAAATCACAGTTAGGTCACTATTTAGATACGTAGAATGACGTAATTACCCCTAGAATCATCTTCAAGAACACATCATCATCTTCAAGAACAAGAATCGAAGAACCCAGAGATCTGATTTCTGGGTTCTTGAGAAATCAGATTTCTGGTTCTTCAAGAACCCAGAATCGCAATTCTGGGTTCTTGAAGTTCTGTATTGCAGTATATGTTATCACCAAATGTGATTAAATGGTCATACATGTTTCTCTATAATGTGATTAAAAGGTCATACATGTTTCTCTATAATGTGATTAAAAGGTCATACATGTTTCTCTATAATATGATTAAATGGATACTGTTGTTTGAAATGATGTGATTAAAAAGTACGACATGTTACCCACAATGTGAAGAACGCATAAATGCAAGAACCCAGAAACAGCATTTCTGGGTTTAGAACCCAGAAACAACAATTTCTGGGTTTAGAACCTAGAAACAGCAATTTCTGGGTTCTAAAAACCCAGAAACTGCAATTCTGGGTTCTTCAAGAATCCAGAAACAGCATTTCTGGGTTCTCAAGAACATCAAATAGATTTTGGTTCTTCAATCCTTCAATGTGTTCTCCAATACAACTAAGGGCATAATAGTCATTTCACAATTCAATAATATGTTAAAAAAATGAATTAACGTTAAAGTTAACGGTTTACTAACGGAATAACCAATTAATCACATTTGGAAAAACATGTGTAACCAATTAGTCACATAGCAAAACCAATTAATCACATTTTGAAACACGTGTAACCATTCTGCACAATGGTGAAACATGTGTAACCAATTAGGTAATTAAACCTATTTTTTATTATAATTATTAATTGTCATTTCTTTATGAGATAAAATATTAAAATACTTGTTTTCTTCTTCTTCTTCACAGCACCTGAAAACATATTTTGAAACTAGAAATTGTTTTCTAGGTAACGACTCGTGTTTATGGTTGTAGTGTTGATGGCGTTGGAGGTATCAGGTAAGCGATACAAATAGGGATAGAGACAATTTGAGAAATAATGAGGAAAGTAGAAGTTATTACGTGAGGATTAACTGATAATGAGGAAAGTAGAAGTTATTACGTGAGGATTAACTGATAAAGTTGAAATTAAAGGTTGACCACCAACAACCAAATTTCCCCTTACGCGACATATGGTTGAAAATGTCGTCAAAGTGGCATGTGTCGATGACCTACCGCTCTTCTAGAGAAATCGTAATCATTCCTCTAACGGTTCCATTCTTGAAGGTATTTGTGTTTTTACAATTGACCATAATAAGTTGATGTTTGATACTTGATCTATTTTAAAAGGCTTTCCAAGACAACCAACAATTATGGTAAGAAGCTTTCTTCCTATGCCCCAATTTACAATAAAGCAACAACTTGATGCTAAGGCAATTTAGGGTTCGTCGAAGGCAAGAAAGGACCCGCAATAACGTCAATCTAAGTCTCTACCATTGGGCGGGGTAAAGTTGAGTCAATGAAGATGTTGTAGCTAATTGGTGGTGAACTTGTTGGTTGACTATTTCACTAGCAGTCGTTTAAAGGATAGATGATAGATGTGGAGATGAGCAACATCAGGAGACATATTAGAAGACACATTCATCACCTCTTTGATTGCGACACAAATTTTTCATAACTTTTTATATGAATTCTCATAAATTACGTCAAATGTTGAAACTTGTTCTGCGTATGAAAAGCTGACTAACTTTAACTCTTTTGTTGACCAGAAAAAGGGATGCATGGTCTAGTTCTACGACATTCATCTCTAATGCCTAAGTGAGCAAGTGGTTAAGGAAGAGATATGGCGCTAGAGAGAAACTGTAAGTTTGTGGAATGGAGTAAACAAAGTAGAGAGAAAGGTATGTATAGAAGAAGGTTGTCTTGAGAGTAAAAGTCAACAATCCCACCATACATTTCTACTTGAGTTGATAGGTTATAACACTTACGGGGTGTTTGGTTCACGCAATAGAGGATGAATTAGAATAAGAATATGTATTCAGTTGTCTAGTCCCAAAATTTATTGAATACTAAATTAGAATTTTGAGATGTCCCAGAATAAACATTCTTTTGTTTTGTGAGGGAATGACTACTCCAAGACTTTTCGAAATAAGGAATATGATGAAAATAATGAAGTTGTCCTCAACGATTTTAATTAATTAAGCAAATGTGTAAACCAAACTATATTATTGTAATTAATTTAATTGTTTTTTATTCTAAAGTTTCTAATAAATTATATTTTAATTCAATTTAATCATGTTTTTATTTTAGTTCTATGCCTAAAATTTAATATATTATTAAACTAAATTATTCTAAATTTTCTAATATATTATATTTTAAAATTAATTATAATCTAATTTAGTTCTAAAGCTTCTAATATATTATATTTTTTTAATTTAATTTATTCAAAAACATCTAATAAAATATATTCTTAATTAAAATTAAATAATCTATTTTTTTACAATTTACTTAGGTGTTAGACATATCGAAGTATATGGTATATATGTTATTTGACCTAATTCTATTCTATTTTCATTAGTGCAAAGCAAAAAAGTTTCTTAGATCGAAAAATGAATAAACTCGTCATAGACCGTCCAGAAAGGTTCGTCCTGAGTTTAAGACTGAAATCAGGCAAATGGGCTTTTTTTGTTAGGTTGGTTTCGAGCTTTTAATATTAATTCCCGGTTGGACTGAACTCATCCCGATTTTACTAACTATAGTTATTATATATAGCCTATAGGGTAAATAACTCTAATGACCCCTAAATGTTTGACTGTTATTGTTAAATGCAGTAAGATGTTTGAAAGTGTTGTTCTTTACACACTTATGTTTGAACATGTTGTTAAATGCATCAATTGTTAACTATTCATCCATTTTCCCGTTAAATATGTCAAAATGACAATTTTACACCTAGATTCATCTCCAACACTAAATTTCACTCCAAAATGCAGATTTGGATTGAATTCGAACCCAAAAATGCATATTTGCGTTCAAATTCAACCAAAATATACATTGTGGGGTTGAAATTGAAACTGAATTAACACTTATTCATCATTTCCAATCCAAATATCGACAGACCATACTTTTCCTAGAATTTTTACACGTAGATATAGAATTAAACAAAATTTATTGATCATTACATCTAATTCAATTAATAGAAATTCAATCTATTTATATGTAGATATATCCATTGGAGATCTTAGAAATTGAATTTTATTAGTTTAGTCATAACTAATTCGATGAATTACTTTGCAATGTGGACATCTAGGGGTAAAGCACTGTTTTGGTGCAGGTCGCGATCTGTTGCTGGTCGAAGACTCTTTCCCGTTCTTCAAACTCCGATTCGAGTCGAAGGGAAAATTTTATGTTCTTAGTTCTCCTATAACTCATCTCTCATAGAGAGTCTGAGTGGTTGATGACTCCGGTCTTGAAAATCGGTTATACGACTTTCTAAAGAATTTACTAAATCTTCTATATATTGTTTATCTATTAGGCCGAAGCAAAATAGTTATTAAAGGATGTCATTAGTTTACTAGAGACATCGAGACAAATCTTTCTTTTTTAACTCGGGGTAAACCATGGATAAATACAAGCAACTCTTTCTTAAATCCAAGCGACTCTTTAATAAAAGGACACCCGCAACAGTTTTATCCCTAATACTTTTTTTCTTTGATTCTACGTTCCTATCCCGAATTAATGATTTGAGTTATGTGTGGATCAAGCGGAGGAGGTATGCATTAAAGTATTTGCCCCAAGGAATAATCCTAGAATATCCATATGTTTTTTTTAGTTTGGAAAAGCCCAGATTTACCAATGGAACTACCGACAATATATCAATCCAAATAACAACATAAACATTGTTCCATTCCAAAAGTGTGAACTTTCTTTGATATAAATTCTAAAAGATAATAATAATATAATACATGTGGAATAGAATACCATTGTATTTTCCAGGGGCATTTTTTATGCATGGCAGCATTTCGTATAGACGTTATTATGTCAGCAATAGTGTTGTTACCCATGATAAACTAAAATGATTGTTGTCTCCTATTTTGAGAGTCATTATGATATTACATAGGAACGTCTTTATCATTATATTTTTTTTCTCACTTCGGGAAATTAGCAATCATTTTTGTGTGGATTCTAACCCATTTTTCTTTGTCTCATATAGAATATATTTGCTCTTTGGCTTCAGTACTGACATAAAAATACTTATTTCCAAATGGTCATTTCTAACCCTTAGGAGGAGGATTAGGAAAATCCTATTGATTGTAGCTTTCTCCAAACCTCAAGGGAAAAGCATGAAAAAAAAAAAACTCGAATGGTATGATATCTACGTCACCAACCGGTAGCAATTTACTTACGACACTTAGTTGACATTCATAAAAATGATCTAATGAATTATGAGTGCAATACTGTTAGGATATATGTATAATTACATATAACTAGAGGATAGATCTGCAATTATCAGAGGGACCAAAGTGCAATTTTTGTTTCTTATAGCCTATAAATAGTAGAGGCGTGTAACGACTTTAACTAATTCAAGAAAATCAGACTTCATTTCTTCAACTTCAAGTAAGCTTTCTCTTTTGTTTTCTTTGCTTAATTCAAGCTTCCTATCATGGTATCAGAGCTGCTACGATCTGGAGATTCGTAGTAGTTTAGTTCGCAATTGTTCTGTTCTTCATTCTGTTCTGTTAGCGATAAAATGGAGGAGATTTCTGCGACGTTCTTCAACAAGAAGGTGTGCCAATTGGAAGGAGAGGAGAACTTCCAATCATGGCGTCAGCAGGTTCTTCTGGCAGTCCGTGGATATAATCTGGAATCGCACTTGTATGGGAATACAACAATCCAACCTCGAATTCAAGGTCCAAACGGTGAAGATGAACAAAATCCAGAGTATGTCAAATATGTGCAGAAGGACAGCTCTCTTGCATCCTGGATGTTAGCTTCTGTATCTTCTCAAGTAAGTAGAGGCTTAATTGGATGCATGTCTGTTTCGGCAATTTGGAAAAAGCTGCATAGAGATTTCTCGTCGTCATCTACAACTAGGATCATGCATTTATACGATCGGCTTAAAGTTAGGAAGTTACCTCAACAGAACATGCGTGATTATCTGTCTGCGATTCAGTTTGCGTGTGACAGTTTGGCTAGCTACGGGCATCCTATTGAAGAGATGCAGCAGATATCAATAATCCTCAATGGAGTTAAAGGTCAGTATGATAGTGTAGTATCTGTTATTCATGCGAGCAGAAATCCTTACGATTTAGCTTCGATTAGCTCTGTTTTGCTGGATGCTGAGGCTAGGCAGGTTGATCTTCTGTTTGAGACAAATATCACTGCTAATGTGGCTATCAATTCATCCTCTGGATCCTCTGGACAAAGGCAAGGCGTGCCTGAAAAGTCTGTTGAGACACTGTCAAGTTCCTCATCAGGTTCGACAAGTATGCCAGAGAATCTGCAGAACTCTCTGGTTGTTAACTCTGCTCAGTCGAATTCTCAGAATTACAATGCTGGATCAGGTAGAGGTAGAGGTAGAGGATGTGGTTTTGGTAATAATCGTCCTCAGTGCCAACTGTGTGGGAAGTTTGGACATCTTGTCCATAGGTGCTATCATAGGTTTAATGTCAATTTCACAGGTGTAACAGATCCGGGCAATACCTCTTCTCCTGTGGTGAATTTGGCATCATCTCAGTGGGATTATTCCAATGAGGGTGGCGAATATGGATCCAATACATCTGCCTCTGGCAATTCAGTTCATTCCTCCACCTTTTCACCTGCTTCAGCACCGCCTCTTACAGTTTCAAACTCTCCTCAAATGATGTATCCTCAATCATTCTCAATGCCTGTGCCTCACTATATACAGCAGTATCCTCCATCTCAACCTACCTTTTCTCAATACAATGTTCCTCCTCCTATGTATCATACATATCCAATGACACCTGTGTACAATGGTTCAGCATCGATGTCTCAGCATAATCCATTCACAACTAATGCAGCACCGTATGCCTCTTCCATTGCAAGCTATACTCCGAGTCATGGTCAGAATATGGACACACAATCTGTCATAAGCAATCCACAAGCTCATCTTGCTTCTGTAGCTCCTGTGATACAACATGACTCAAGCTGGATTCCTGATTCCGGAGCTACTAATCATCTCACGAATGCCACTCCTGCACATTACAACACATGCGTTCCATACAATGGTCAAGGTAAGGTTATGGTAGGCAATGGCTCTTCATTAAAAATTTCTACAATAGGCTCTGCTGCGATTCCTGCTGATATATGTGATGCTGGTACATATTCTCGTCCTTTAATGCTACATAACATGTTATACACTCCATCTGTGACTAAGAATCTGTTATATGTGTCACAGTTCGCTAAGGACAACAAGGTCTACTTCGAGTTCCATGCTACGCATTGTATAATAAGAGACTCTCAGTCTCATCAAGTTCTATTACATGGCTATGAACATTCAGGTTTATATAAACTTGACTTGTCCAAGTTAGATAGAATTAAGTCTGGTAGGATTAGTACTGAGAAGTCTGTGAGTAGTTCCAAGGTGTGTGTTGCTGAAAATTCAATCAATTGTAATGAAAACAAGGATTCTGATGTGGCATCTATGAATAAGAAGTCTATGTTTGTGAATCATGGTACTGATGATATCATATCTGTCCGTATTGATTCTGCTAAAGACATTGCTCAATCAAACGTTATATGTTGTGACCCGATTGATAATAATGACTTTGAGTGTTTTCTAACTTCTGTGAAATCAAATGATTCTTCTCATCTATGGCATATGAGACTAGGACATCCATCGAACAAGATTTTACTTAACTTCTTAAGGATACATAATCATCCTGTTCAGCATTCTTCTACTCAATGCGCTGCATGTGCCGTAGGAAAAAGTAAGAAACAACCATTCTCTCCTTCATCTACTATATATAATCATCCCCTTGAGCTTGTTCAGGTGGATTTATGGGGACCAGCTGCATGTACATCAAATGGAAATAGATACTACTTGAGCATTGTAGATGCATTCAGTCGGTATACTTGGATCTATTTCCTAAAACAGAAGAGTGATGCTTCTAAATGTTTTGTTGATTTCCACAAGCTTGCAGAAAAACAGTTGGGGCACTCACTAAAAGCAGTTCAGTCTAATGGAGGAGGGGAATTCCAGTTTCTATCCACGTATCTTGCCTCTTTTGGAATTGTTCATCGCATAACGTGTCCTTATTCCTCTCAGCAGAACGACATTGTGGAATGCAAACATCGACATATTGTGGAGCTAGGATTGACACTTCTAGCTCAAGCCTCGGTTCCACTACATTACTGGTCAGATGCGTTCTTTACAGCTACATTTCTTATTAATCGATTACCTTCGTACAGTCTGTCAAAGATGTCTCCTCATGAGAAGCTGTTCAAGGTATCTCCTGATTATGGTTTCCTTAAAGTCTTCGGTTGTTTGTGTTTTCCCCATTTAAGGCCCTACAACAAATCTAAACTTGCCTTGAGGTCTGAACCATGTGTGTTTCTAGGCTATTGTTCCAAGTATCATGGTTATAAATGCATATCTGCAACAGGGCGTGTGTATACGTCTAGAAATGTTGTGTTTCATGAACAAGTTTTTCCGTTTGCTGATAAAAAAGGTAGTTTCTGTATATATGCAGCTCCTACACAGAATTATACATCTCTTCCATTCTTTATTCCATGTGATCCTCAGTTTGTTTTACCTGATATGCAGTCAACAGGGTTTGGATCTAGTGCTCTCGTTTCCTGATATAACACCTCCTTCCACTGTCAGAATGTCAAATTCCCCATCACCTGTAAATTCTCCTCCTCCTATGAATAACTCGCCTGGTATGTGTCGTATAACTACTTCTAACACATCTAATACATGGCAACCAATTAATCAACAAGATCAGCATGATCAGTGTGCTGTTTCTGATCAGCATCAGGCTGAGATTTCTTCTACTCCTGTGTCAGTCGATTCTCTTCCTACTATTACATATAGACTACATGATTCTACTCTTGTTCCTGGATCTCCTATTATGTCCACGTTTGTCTCTCCTATTATGTCATCTCGTGTTTCTCACAATATACATTCAATGCAGACCAGATCTAAGACTCAAGCTCAAGGACAATCAGGTTCTGTAGCTTCTCTTCAGGCTCTCCTGTCATCGGCAGAAGACTCGCTTGCCTTAGCTAACTTGGAGCCTAAGTCTGTTCATCAAGCTTTAAACTGTCCACATTGGAAAGCTACCATTGAAGAGGAATATGCAGCTCTGCAACTTAATAATACCTGGTCAGTGGTTGAGCTTCCTTCAGGTAGGATTCCAATAGGGTGTAAATGGTTGTTTAAGATTAAAAGGAATGCAGATGGGACCATAGCTCGGTATAAAGCTAGATTAGTTGCCAAAGGATTTTCACAAAAACCGGGCTTTGATTTTCAAGAAACATTTAGTCCTGTAGTAAAGTCTGCAACTGTTCGTATAATACTGTCTTTAGCCTTATCTCACAAGTGGAATTTGAGACAGATCGACATCAACAACGCGTTTCTGCATGGTGAGTTAACTGAGGAGGTTTATATGGTTCAACCTCCTGGGTTTGAGGTCACTCATGAGTCTGAAACTCCGCTTGTGTGTAGGCTAAAGAAGGCTTTATACGGATTAAAACAAGCTCCTCGAGCTTGATTTGAAAAACTCAAGTGTTTTCTTGTTCAAAATCTGAAGTTTAAAGCATCCATAGCCGATAGCTGTCTATTTATAAAGCAAACTGGTGGTGGTTCTGTTTACTTATTAGTATATGTCGATGATATAGTTGTAACAGGTCCGTCAGCAGCTGCAATTGATGAGGTAATTCATGTTATCAATTCAGAATTCAAACTTAAAGATCTTGGTAGCCTTAGTTACTTTCTGGGCATGGAAGTTACAGCCACGGATGAATTCTTACTACTAAATCAGAAAAAATACATACAAGATCTGATTGGTAAGTTGGGTCTTACTGATGCCTCTACGTTTCCTACACCTATGACAGGTACTTGCCTTTCAAAGACTGCGCCTGTTGTTGATTCAGAATTGTTTGAAGATGTCACGTTATACAGAAGTACAATTGGAGCGTTGCAGCACATCTGTGTAACGAGGCCTGATATAAACTTCTCTGTCAATAAGCTCAGTCAATACATGCAGACACCAACTCTAATCCATTGGAAAGCTACTCTGCACATTGTTAGATACTTGAAGGGAACGATTGATCATGGTCTAATGTTTTGAAACAATTCTTTTCCTATGAAAGAAATTTCTTTAACATCGTATACTGATGCAGATTGGGGAGGAGAAGTAGCTGACAGGAAGTCTATATCTGGGCACTATCTCTTGCTGAATGGCAACCCAATCATATGGAGTCAAAGAAGCAATCTGTTGTAGCTCGGTCTAGTGCTGAAGCAGAGATTAGGGCCATAGCTAATGCTGTGTGTGAGCTCATCTGGGTGAAGTCACTCCTAACTGAAATGGGATTATAGCTGTCATCTGTTCCAACTCTTTGGACAGATAGTACAAGTGCTGCGGCTATAACTGAGAATCCGATACAACACTCAAAGATGAAACATGTTGAAATTGATTTTTTTTTTGTTAGGGAGAAAGTAAATTCTGGTCATGTTATGGTTAACTATGTTCCATCCAGTGAGCAGATTGCTGATATTTTTACTAAGCCTCTAACAGAGAAATCGTTTGTGCCTTGTAGGAAGAAGCTGGGGGTGTTTTCAGTTTCTGAGGTTAATGAAGACAAGACGATTATGTTGCTTGCTCAAGGTATTGATTCAGAGTAAGTCTATGATTTTATGCTGCGTTGCTAAGGTTGATAGATCATTGCTATTTTCATATTGGTTTTGTCTAAGATTGTGCAAGTCAGCAAAATCTATAACATGCCTGTGTTTTCATTTTCTGTTAACATAGTGTGCTGATCAGTTCTGATACATTTCATATCATGTTGTCTAGACCTTTTTCTGGTATTCATTCAGCATGTGGTAGTGCATTTACAGGTCAAAGCTATCTGATGAATATGCTGTCATTTGATATTATTTCAGTCATTCATGTGGGGCAGTTTCTAGCTGTAACTAGCATTCAAGAGTAGTAAGTCTGTATGTAATATCTGTCTACTATCGTATCTCGTCATCATGCTGTCTTATCTTTCTTCATCTGGAAAAAAAAAAGGAGAAGAAAAGAAAAGATTGAAGTTCAGTTTAGCAATATAAGCTGAATATATTGGCATAAAACCTGGCTTGATTCCAAAAACAGAGGTGTTTCAAAGACAACGTCAAGATACTTTGAAACAACTCTTGAGGAAGTAAAGATAAGGGCTCAAACCCTTCAGCTAGTGTTGGTAAGATAAGGGCTAAAACCCTTCTGTCAATAAAAAAAAAATGGATCTGAAAGAAATAGAGAAACTCCAAAAGGAGAAGATCAGTAGAAGAAAGATAGCTGTATGAGAAGTATGATATTGAGTAGTAGGTAGATGGTTATGTCAGCTTAATGCTGTTGAGTATGTGTTATGGTTAGATAGAAGTTCCATTGTGTGACTAAAAGGTGTTAATGATGTGTATATTCGTATGATAGCTTTTGAATTGTGAATGATGCTGAACGTGATGTATGTATACTGAGGATGGTGTAGATGAACATGATTGTTTATGTGTTAGACATGATTGTGTCATTCTGTTTCAGAGAATGTGAGTATGTGTGTGTCAATGGATTTATGCTGGTGATTTCAATCTGTGACATGATTATTTGTGAAATTGCTATGATAATGTCAAGTACAGCAAGGTAAAGCTAATGAAATCATAGAAGTACTCTGTTTTAGTGTCTTGTTGCAGCAATATGTCTCGTAATTTGCAGCTTTTACAGTAGAAGTTGCAAATTGTTCGAGGATCATCAAACAAGGAGTCAAACAAAGAAGTGGATCTTGATAGGGAAATGTTAGGATATATGTATAATTACATATAACTAGAGGATAGATCTGCAATTATCAGAGGGACCAAAGTGCAATTTCTGTTTCTTATAGCCTATAAATAGTAGAGGCGTGTAACGACTTTAACTAATTCAAGAAAATCAGACTTCATTTCTTCAACTTCAAGTAAGCTTTCTCTTTTGTTTTCTTTGCTTAATTCAAGCTTCCTATCAAATACATCATGTTTAACAGAAAGACATTCATTAACGATGAAAATATTGCAGAATCAAAGGTGACTTTAGTTTATGGGCCGATGAATGAATCCCTAAGAGCTCGTTTGCTTTCCTTTCTTCTGGATATTAAGATGTTTCAGTTCTCTATATCTGAAAGACGTTGACAATAAGTTCTTTCAAAATTGACTATATGTCTTTCTGTTAGAGGTGTTCCTGAAATGTCTGCTTGGTCCTCCGTCAGTACTTGTGGATTCAAGGGTACAAGAAGACGTACACCATTTCATATTCAAACCGCAGTAGGAAATGTTATTCGGGTAGTAGTGGACATATTGCCAACGAATTTACATCCGGACCCATTAACGACTCGGGCATCGACCCAGGAAGAATCAAATCGAAGCTTATTCAGAATCCACAATCACAGAAAAATTCAGTGAAAATCTCTGAAAGTATTTTAATATTAGACCTTGGACGCTGTTCTGAGCCCAGCTCATGTACCGCTTTTATGGGTGAATAGCCCAACCCTTGGAACATACTATAGCCCAAGGTGACAAAGAAACGCAACATCAAAGTGTTAAACTTTACCATCAAAGTTTATTGGAATAAACGGATTATTCCCGGATTCGTTCCGCTATCATCTCACCCAATGAATTATTAGGATGCGTTTTTCAAGAGAATCCTTTGTATTCATAGGGATGGGGTGAACTAGAAAAGATTAGGTAGAGACAGTTCTAAATGATGGATAGTTAAGCGCAGTCGGTCTGAATGCTACATGAAGAACATAAGCCAGATGAAGGATAGGAAGACCTAGGATGTAGAAGATCATAACATGAGTTATTCAGCAGCAAACTCGTGTTTTTGACTTATACTAAGCCAATAAGTAAATAGTTAATCCATGGCCATGGGTATTGCAATTGGTTCGTTAGCATTTGTAGCCTTAATGCTTTTTGTTGGTTGGTTCCATTATCACAAAGCTTCACCCAAATTGGCATGGTTACGAGACGTCTAACTCTTTTGAAAGAAAGGTGTGCCTTAAGGAATGCAGACACGGGTGGTGCATGGTTATCGTAAGCTCGTGTCGTAAGGTGTTAGGTTAAGTCCCGCAACGAGGTCAGGAGCTCTTTTACCATGGAAACTCGTAGTGTTACCTCACGAGGAGTTAGGAATCCGTTATGATAATCATCCAAAAATGAAATGTATCTTAATGTCGGAAAGTTGGATAGGATTGCAATTCAATTACGAGAATGAATGAGAATTAATGGATTATAAAGTATCTCATAATGCATTTTTACTATAATTTTTTGTTGATAGAGGAATCAAATGGTATAATTCTTTTGTTGGTTGCTTGGAGGATTAAAAGTGTTTTTTACAGAATTTTGTCTTCATCAAACGAAAGTCAATTAAGGAATTTTAGTTTATGAACAATTAATTAGATATAATGACTCAAAATCTAGAATTTTTTTTTACTTGGATCAAAATAAAACAAGGGGCCAAATGGGTTCGACTTGAGTAGGCTGAAAAAAGACATAATGCCTAGGCAAAAACGTTTGAATTCAATCAAAAAATGCACATTTGAGTTCGAATTCGACCCCAAATGCAGATTTTGGTTGAATTAACTAGGGCAGAGAAAACAAAAAGATAGGTGGACGAAAAAACGTTTCGAGACCGTTTTGAATAACCTGTCCCAAGTTTAAGACCGAGTCAAAATAGACAAGGGGTTTGGGGTAAAATACGACATTGTTTACTAATGTTTGACCAGTTTTTAAGTTTCCCGCTTAATGTTTAAATCGTAAAATTCCTTTCCCTCATGTTTTGCCAAAGTAAACTTTTCCCCATTCCGTCCCTTAGTCGTTTAAATGTAACGGAAACCACCTCATGCACCATCCACATGTTTTTTAGAATATGGAAGGACAAAATTGCCCTCCTTCCCAAGTACTTAACAGTTTCATTGGCCTTGATTTCCCTCCTCCCAAATTCATTATGTTCTTCTTTCCTTACTTCTTTACTTCAATTAAGAATCCCTAATTTTCTCATTGAACTTTTAATTCAAACATTCTCGACGCAATTTCGAATCAATCATCTTCAAATGTTTCATTTTCAAGTGTCTGACAATGCAATTGTGGACTAGTTGCTCGACTAAGAATCTCACGAATGCCTAAGAACTATGGCAGAGAATTTGGGGTTGTCCTCACTTCAAGGTATGCTTAGAACCCATTTTATTTAAATTTTTGTGTTTTACGAAGGTTATTGTAATAATAGGTCTGTGTTTTTTAGGATTTTCATAATAACAAGAATCTGGGTTGTGGTTTTTTAAAGTGGTTTGAAGCTAAAAAAACAAGAGGGTGAGAAATGCAGATGGTGTGGTAATGCTCTTACCAATTTACTGGATGTGTACGAAAATGCAATTATTTAGATAAATGAATATCGACATATAGATAAAATTTATCGCTTCTGTTTGTTGATATGCAGATTGTTCATCTTAGTAGTGACTGGTGTTAGTGAGTGCTTAATTGTTGTACTTTTAGTGTAGTTCCTCTCTATTGGACCTTCTACGAAATATGTTATGATGTCACATCTTGTTGGTGTATGATGTTATGTTTTGGTTTGGCAATTATGGTTGCTTGTTCTTCAATACACCCAGATTCTGTAAGTTAAGCCATATATGATACAATAATCCATTATTCCTCCCTGCAAATTGAACACACAACACAAAATGGCTTCATTGAACCCAGACTGGCAACATTTCATTACTCAGAACATCATGACCAGAAATAACAATATGACTTCCTTACACAATACTGTCAAATTCATCCAAAATACTCATCCTCATCAGGTTTGTTTTTACCAACATAAAGTACTATGCAAACAACAGGTTTGTTTGACACACAAAATACCACCCAACGTACGAGTGAATATCTATAACGTTTCCTTTCCAGGACCTGCCTCTCGCACCTGCATTTGGCAGTCATGTTTGTGAGTTTTGTGTAGATTGTCCAATAATTAGTTATGACACACATGGTCCTTTACTTGGTGATTTCTCTTATGTTGTTGTAGGAGCTCCTGTTGATTGGGTTTGCTCTTCTTGTTGATTCCTCTTATGTTGTTGCAGGTACGCTTGTCCCCCCCCAAAAAAAGTTTAGCCGAACTGAAGCGGTTCTGGTCTGGTTTGAACCGATTCGGCTGAACTAGTTTCAAAGCTAGACCAGTTTTTTAGGGTTCAAATAAGTCAGTCCAAAATAATAGTTTCAATTCAGTTCGAATCAACTCGTTTTTTGATATTGATTTATACTTAAATTCAAATCAAACCACTTTAAACCTATATAGTTTTAGAACCGGTCCAAAACTAAATAAACCAAACTGGTTCTGGATAAGTAAACCCCTAAACCTAAATCACCCACAGCTGCTACCTCCTTCTCAGTTTGTCTTCATTCTACCTCAGACCTCACTCCTTCTTAGTCGTTCTTTCCTTCTAGACCGTCATTCCGAGGACGATGATTCAACCTCTCCACAAGCACTCGCCTTCAAGCACGCTAATCGTTTTGGCAACATGTGTGAGTTTCTTCGACGCCGTTCTGATTGCAAATTATTATTGGGCATCGTCTTCTTCCTACAGTTGGTTCATCCAATAATTGTGTCAAGTGACATTATAGTTCGATGCAGGTCCCCACAAACAGTCTTTTACAACTTTCTTCTTTAGACCTTACTTTGAATATCAACCCATATATGTCTAACACATTATCAATGCTCCGATCCTTCAAAAACATCCTCAATGGCAGGCATTAACCCCTACAAAGTACATTGAAATCAAATATTACCACTAGAAGAACTGTGAAAAGCATTAAAACAAATACAAGTTCATACCTTTTGTCTATCAGGCACTATTGTCCCCTTCGACTCTGTTCCAACATTAAGCAATTTCTGTTTCAGAAAAATGATTGTGAATGTTCAACAAATCAATTCTGGAGCGTTGACTCATCCTGACGTCTCTATTGCATCGTTGAACGCGTGTCAGTTTAGGGTATGGTGCCCCCTTTTTTCTGGGAGTATGACATGGGTTACTCCAGCGCTATAGCGCCTGGTACTCAAACATTGGCTCGAGGCATTTTCTCTACCCCTTCTTATCCTGAAAAAACAGGGGCATCTTGCGTCCATGAACTGATAACCATATTTAGGTTAACCTAGCCTCCTCCGTCTCTCGAGACCAACAAGGGGTAGTACATGATAACCATGACTCATCCGACTCGACTTATGCATGCAGAGAAACCCGAGAAATTCAAAGGCTCCAACTTCAAGAGGTGGCAGGAGAAGATAAAATTATATATGACCACTCTGAGTTTGGCTAGACTGCTGACCGAAGAACCACTGACTCAAAGAGAAGATGATGATCTGGGGGGTTTCTTAGATTTAGAAGTTTGGAATCATTCAGACTATTTGCGTAGACATTATGTAATGAATAGTTTATCTAATTTGTTGTATGATGTATATAGCAAAACTAAGTCCGCTTGGGAGTTGTGGCATGCCTTAGAACAAAAATATGAGTCTGAAGATGTCAGGAAGAAGAAATTCGTAGTAAGTCGTTTGTTTGACTTTAAGATAGTAGATAACAAACCATGTATGAAACAGGTGATAGATTTCCAACTCCTCCTCCAGAGTATCCATGCCGAGAAGATGGAACACATCGAGTCGTTAAAGGTATCATGTATTCTTGAGAAGTTACCTCTGACATGGAACATCTTCAAGGGTTACCTTAAGCACAAGCGCAAGGAGATGACCATGGTCGAGTTGGTCCAAAGATCAACGTGCAAGAGCAATTCATGAATGTTGCACGAGAAATTCCCATCGACTCCATGAACATGATGTCATCAACCAAATCAAATGTGGTTGAACATGGGCAGAGCTCGAGTATACATGTCGTTAAATGCAAGAAAAAGAAGCCAAAAAGATTCATTCATGATCCTTAAGGAGGAATCTCAAAGAAGTTGAAATCCAAACCACATGGATTTATTGGCTCTTGTTATAATTCTCGTAAAACTAACCAAAAATTTAATATTTGATGGTATCCTAAGAGAAAGGAGACCAACATAATGCAAGGAATCACTGAAAATTTTAATGAGATTAACTTGTCGGTAGTGCTTTTCGAGATGAGCATGGTTGATTCCAACCCTCGAGAGTGGTGGGCATGTCTGCTCAAACAAAGGAGTGTTCTCCAACTTTGAAGAAGATGATTCTAGAGAGAGCTGGTACATAGTCAACTTCGTCCCATTCGAGGTCAAGTGCAAAGGAAACGTCATCCTGAAGATAGGGGTGAAACCGGACCTATCAGATCATTTTTTTTACTATTTCAATCGGGTAGCTATATCTTCAGATCAAATTTTCTTCAAAAAAATGACCAAACGATCGTATAAGGGAAAATAAACCGTTCATTCGGATTTCAAAGCGGATTTTAGGTTTAAACTGAAAAAAAACAAAAAAATACACATTCAAAACCAAAATAAGTATTCAAAATCAAATTAAACAACAAAATAACCCGATTTAACAATGTTTATATAACTTTATACTAAACCGATTAAACAACTAAAATAACTATTAAATAACAAAATTATTATTTGTTTGTATTCATTGATTAATTATATTAATTAATGCTAATTAGTATAATATATAAAATTATACACGTATAAACGATTAGACCGAACTTCACTGTCTTTTAGATTTGTAGACTGAACGGTCTAAAAAACATTCTAATAAAAAAAGGGTTAAATGCCAACTAGCTACCTGAACTTTGGATGTTTTGCAGCGAGCTACCCGAAGTTTGAAAATTCAAAACGGACTACCTCAACTTTGAAGAATGTGCAAATAGCTACCTCCATCCAATTTTCCGTCAATTGTCATCGGAAATCCGTCGGAAATTCGTCGAAAATTGGACGGAGGTAGCTATTTGCACCTTCTTCAAAGTTGAGGTAGCCCATTTTGAATTTTCAAAGTTTGGGTAGCTCGTAGCAAAACGTCCAAAGTTCAGGTAGCTACTTGGTATTTAACCCTAAAACAAATCCGACCATAAACTGAACCGTACATTTTGGGGTCAGTTTTTTCGGTTCGGACCGGTTCGATTTTCACCGGATTTTCGGACCACTCGTTTTTGCTTTCATCCCTACATGAAGATGACTTCCGAGAAAGACCTGGCCTTGAAGAATGTTTTGTATGTGTCAGACATTCGCAGAAACTTGGTATCAGGATATCTTCTCAACAAGCATGGTTTTCATCTTGTGTTTAAGTCAAATAAATTTGTTCTCACAAAAAATGGTATGTATGTGGGTAAGAGGTATGAATGTGGGAACTGTTCAAGATCCATGTAATGGTTGTTAAGTCTAAAATAAGTAAGAATAAAAATGTTTCTTCTACTTATTTAATTGAGTCTCCTAATATTTAGCATGGTAAATTATAACATGTTAATTATAATACCTTGAGAGGGTAATTAACATAAACCATATCCCTACATTTCAAATTGATCTCAAACATTGTAAAATATATAGAAACGAATACAACACCCTTTGATCTTGGCCTAAAACTGTTACTATTTACTAATACAAGCTGCTTTAATCCGCTTTGAATTACTGTCAAACTGTAACATCAAACCGAAAATTAACAAAAATTCAGTGTTTTAAATACCATAGAGAGACTGTCGATGGTTAGGGTATGGTACGAGTATGGCAAATACTATAATCATACCATATTTTTAAACCACGTACCATAACCATTACGGGTACAATTTTCAATACCATGACCATTAAAATAATCGTGGTTATTAACCATAGTTTTACTCGTATACCCATATTTATTCCACACATGTAATATAATAAAATGTCAAAAAATTTATTTTAAAAAATACATAAATCTATATTGTCAACAATAAAAATATATAAAATTAACATCATGGTTATTTATTACATTATTTAGTATATATTAGTTTATTAATAATAACTAATTATTATATTTATATAATAACCATAATTATAACCATGAGTATAACTCAAATACTATAACCATAATCATTATGGGTAGAAAATTCATCACCATAACCGTACCACACCATAATGGTACGGTTAACCATATTAAACAGTAACGGTTATAACCATGATTATGAGTTTTTCACCGCACCATTGCCAACCCTAGATAGAGACGGTTGGGAAAGGGACGGAAAAAAACCACGAACAGGACTCTTGTTTTGTCCGGCTTAAACCGAAACTGATCTCTTTAAAACCTTTGAAAACCACTTTGAGCCATTAACCGGAAATGAACATATTCGCCAAAATTTCCCCAGATTGCCAACAATGGGATTCGGACAAGTGACCACAACGATGAATTACAGTATTGCCTGAGAGTGGAATGAAATAATACATGTGGATTTGGCGGTGTATTAACATTAGAAGTGTGTTTTATTACAAAAATGATTAGAAAAAGTGAATTAAGACTGTGCAGTCAATGCTTGGAAAAATAACATTTTTAAAATTGCATTAATTAGAACTGTTTCACTGCTTTCTTGCTTGGGAAAATACTCGCTCCACACACTACTGCTACTACATACATGCATTTCCTAGAAACTAAAGTCAGTCGGTCCATTTACTATTTACTACTTACCTGCTGTTGATCTCACAGCAAAATTTCTCAATCTCTTCCGACAACATCATCCTGCTTTGGGGTCCGCCTCTGCAACTCCAATCCTTTTCACAACTTGAAGAAGAATAGCATGACATCAGACGAATGAGATGGTCAGTAATTATTGCACTGGAATCAGCGTGCATAGCTGCTGCAGACTCCTTTCTAAAACATGTTTCTTCACCATCCACTACCATATTCTCACTGTACATCATCTTCCTGCATTCCTGCAAGACCACAACACAATAATGCAAATGAAACTGACATGGTTATTACTTAATTCACAAATAAGCAGCTTTCCTATACTATCATACCAGACCTGAAGAAGCCTGTTTAGACCTGCAGTGTGTTCTTCATTCAGGAAGTCAGCCTTATAAAGCTCTCGGAACAGATAGATTAATTCCATGCTCAGGTCACAGCCAGCAAGATTTCTGAGGATTCCACTAATGCAGGTCTCATCAAACACTGAACTCATCCATGGAGGAACGTCTTGCAGTTTCAGCACTGCAATAGCTACATATACCGATGCCTTGTGATAATTCAAGCAAGATTTCGACCCCAGTGTCGGGACTGCCAGAGACATTGCAAGCTCTTCCACAATCATTCTGCACCATTTATTGCTCTCTATCGCTTTTTCATTTTCCCACTTATGGATTATAGAAAGACACAGGCCACAGTTTATAGCCACTCTGCTGTCACTGTAGAAAACCAGGCCTTCCATTACAGCCACCACAGACAAGGGATGCTTTGTTATGCATACTAAATCTGCCTTCCTTTCCTGCCTCTGGTCCGACATTTTTCTAAATAACTCTACCAAACAATATGAAGCAACAAGTTTGATTGCAGGAGATCCAAAGTGAAGCAACATACATAGTTCGTCGCAATGGCTGCTTAGCAAGGAAACTGGTGAGCAGTCCCCAAGCGCTACTAGAACGGTGCAGGCACTAAGACAACAAGAAATCAGTTCTTTCTGACAAAAGGGATTAATATAATACCACTACAGGTAAGATCCAATTAACACTGACCTTTGGAAAGAGAAAAACTGCAATAAAAGAACATTCATCAGATATCTCCCAGAAGTTGAGGTGCTCTCAGCATTATCCAGTAAGGCAGGTCCGGTAGAGCAGGCTTCTTGGATTATGTCACTAATGATTGAAGTTATAGAAGTACTAAGCAGTATGGCTTTTGCAGCTTCAGTGAGGGCGCCATCCATTGAGTGGTGCAAAATTAAGCAAAGAATACAGAGTATTAGTGTCACTTCACGCGCAAAATTCTCTGTGGCAGATCTGCAGATTAACTGTTCCATCAACTACAAAAGAATAAACGATTAGCAACTGCATTCATTGTATTTTATATGAAGAAAAAAAATAAATTTCATTGATCATGAGTTTGAAGTATGCACCTTGATAGCCAATGCAAGCCAAGCATCATCATCCATGATTGCTTCAGAGTTCACTGAGACCAACAGATTGGAAATGAAAGCTAATGTATCTGTATATACCTGTGCCGGAAAAATATTGTTCGAGTCACAGTAAAGAATCTGCATTGCTCTGCCAATGCCATTCAAGCTTAATTGGCCAGCTGCATCTGGAGAGAATTCGATAACAGCTTGAGCGAGACTAAGCAATGAGGCCAAGTCATTCTCTTGAATTTTGTCCCTTACTAGTTCGTCAAATAAGCATATGAAGATCTTCGCAGCGTAAGTGTCTCCTGCTGCCACCAACTCTGCAATGGCTTGTACATCTAACACCCGAGCATTCTTACCGCGGATGATGACATTAGAATTGCTTGAGATGTATATTCTGCAGAATTTCAAGATTTGATAGGAGAGGTAGCTGCTGATTTTCTCTTGCTGAAACAACCATTTTAGGGATGTTAAGTGAATTGGTGCAGAAGGCAAGTCCCATTCATTTTCTGCTACTAGCTGAATAAAGATTCTCTCAGCTTCCACACTATATGAAAATTGGTAGCTCATCTTTGCAATACCCCTATATAGTCCATAAAGATTGACCAGTTGTAATATTGCCACTGAATCAGCAGAGCAGTAATTCAAACCGCTGCAGTTGACAAGAATATACTGTTCCAGCGATGCTAAGACTAGTCTGTCATCTGCGAATCTGTAAAATAAAAAAATAAAAAAGTGCATTTAGATTAGTGTATATTGACAGATGTTAGTGAGAGAGAGAATGAGCACCTTTCGTCAAACAAAGAGCTGCAATACAGTATGGTCAAAGTAGCAGACTGACAAGAAGATAACTGCACACTGTGAGCACTATTTTGCCCGAGAAGAAACAGCATATCATTAGGATCGGATGGCAGATAACATAAGGCATCCCTAATTGGCTCCCCACAGTCATTTCCTAGAAGCATATCAACCAGCGAACCCATCATCAGATACACTCTCAATTTCATCCTTTCTGTTGGAAATAAGCCTAAGCATTTAAAGGACAGGCTGAACCAAGAGAAAGAGGCCATAGTCTCTGCAAATTCCCGGGTCTGGTCATCTAACTCTTGGTTGAGGATGAAGTGGAAAGTCTCAAGTACTCCTAGCACAACTTCCTCTTCATCCCATTCATTGACTGCTGTCACTAGCCAAGGCAATACATGTTTTGCACATACGTCTTGAATGGAAAGCTTCAGCTCTCTCTTTATAGATTCCTCAATGTAGTTATTTTCATGACCATATTCATACGCCTCTTTCAGCAAATAGAGAGCTTCCAGAAGTTGGTTTGGGTCTGCTATTCCATTATTCAAACAATATAAAATAGCAATTTTTGATGCTTCCTGGATGCTTGGTGCTAGTTTTGGAAAATTATGCATTGGGGATTTTATCAAACTCACAAGAACTGAGCAGACAATAGCAAAAGTCTCTGAAAGCATGCCCATAATGCCCTCACTATGCCTCATTAGCATCCTAGTAAGGATAGTAACCATTTCTTCACATTGAGAGGTGGTTGCGGCTCCTGGAAAGTTAGAGATGCAATTGGAGACGAGCTTCAGCACTGGACTTTGACACGAATGATAAGGAACATCAGCTACATACTGAAGGACAGGAATAAGAGTTGCCAAGCCAACAGCAAGTTTCTGTTGGAAAGCTTGTTCAGCAGTTGAAAGAATTTCAAGGACTCTAAGGCAAGAACAGACCACCGGATCACTGATCTCTGCTCATTCATCAAGAGAAGTCATTGTTAAAATTAGCACAAAAAGCAAATCAGCAGGAGCTTTTATTCAAGACAAGATTTTTAAGTTTCCCACTGATACAGTTAACTGTTAGTAATTGAGCGGTAAAAATGGAACGGACATAAAACAACAGTGAATCAATCTATTGATGGAACTTCAAAATAAGAAATTCTACCGGCAGGAATCAACAGCTGGGGCCATGCGTATCTCATTTCATTAATTCCTATGGCTATATGGTTTTCCAAAGTATTTTGAAAATACAATCAAAGAGCTGATCAAAAGGCTTATAAGAGTGATGACAATTTCAGAAAGAAACTAGAAATCAATGAAAAGCTTGATTACTTGCCTGACATCCTAAGTATTTCAAAGACGTAATCACCGACATTGTTTTCCACGCAACATTGGACCTTCTGTTGTGCCTTTTCTTCACATGACAAATAATAAGAAATCAAATCTAAGACACTAACTTGAATTTGCTTGTCTGATGAAAGAAGTGAGCCTTTCACTGCCTCAGTAAATAAAAGATGTAGATCACGTCCATCAGTTGAACTTTCAGTAAGTTGTGCAAAATTATCAGCTCCAGCAGCCGAGATGTTCATGTCGTCCACATAGTTAACTTGGAAAAGGCCTCTCTGTGTCAACACTATTAAAAATGCTAACCAAGAAAACGTTTAAAATATCAGTAAATATAGCTGAAGACAGGTTTTTGGGGTATTAAGAAGAATGAGAAAAGGATTTAAACCAAACAATTGGATAAGTATCGAGATGCTGAAAATTGTGGAGATCAAGTATACAAACTGGACCTGCTTAGTAATGTTCGTGCTTTTTACCTATAAACAAAAAAATGAAATATCTAAAGAAAGTTAACAGACCTATACAGTTCATGCGTACATCATCACTTTGAGTCTTCATGAGGACATTCAGTGATAAGTGCAAGAGTTTGGGGCAGTACGGAAGAAAGAGATCAGTCCCACCATTGTCAACCGGTGAGTATAAGAGTGATAATTTGTACAGCACAAATAGGATCTCCCCTTGTATATCCTCACTATACACCATAAAGAGGAGATTAAAGCAAATTAAGTCATCTGCAAGAAAATGCAAGAGTATGTATGCACCTCAGAGTTCTGGATCCTTCCGCTATTACCTTGGCAATCGAAGACCAGCAGCAAGATTAGAAATAAGGGCATATTTGTCTTTGATAGAAGTGAGACAATCATTTGTGAGACAATTTAGAAGGACTCCTAGGCAATGGAGCTGAATTTGATATAAGAGAGCTTAATCAGTAGAAGTGCTACAATATCATTTTCATTCAATCGTTTCCAAGAATTTAGTCATTCTTGAGATCTTGTAACCTTTGGGATCTGATACAAATCTAGATATGCTGAGGGCATTCCATGTGAGTGACATAGAGCTAAACTTAATTTGGACAAGATTTATTATCACATTCAATGCAGCAGCTTCATAATTTGCGCTGAAGTTTCATATTCTTGTATAACTTGTTTGTGTTGAAACTCTTCTATCATCTACATGGACAAAAGCCTGATGGTGATACCAAAATTCTGTAATTCATTTCCCTTGAAATCCATCAACAACTCCATGAACTGGAAAGGAAGTCACTTTTGTCCTTGAGAAAAGGAGTGGCCCTCCATCAGTTCATGATAAAGATTGGCTAAATAAATTTATCAAGCTTTTACGGAAATATGAGAAAGGTAAAGTTCTAATCAAGTAATTGATTATTTAGTTTACGGTGATCCTAAATGGCCAAATGGCACAAGAGTAGATTACACTATTGATGAAAAGCTGCAAGCGCTTGAATGTCCACAATCTTAGTAGACGTATTTCAAGTTTCAGACAGCAGATTAGGAAGGTCTGACTCAATTTTCATAAGTATAAATGCGTCAAATATTTATTAATGTTCAAAACAACCGAAATGAATCATCAGCCGAGGAAATTTTAAGTACTAGAGCCGTTTTGTATCTAGCACACTTTGTGATGGTCTTTTATTAGAATGCAGCGATTTCAATTTTCTGCTACGAACAACAAAAGATAGAGCAAACAAAAAAGGTGCAGAAAATTCTAATAATTACGGTAACTGCGTATTTCCTTTTTCCATGATCAATATACAACAGTTCCATCAACTGAATTCGGAATTGAGCATGCGTTCTCTTAGGACCAAAAAGCATAAATTCAGTAACCAATTTAGATTAGTACGATCATACTTACAGTAAAAACCTGGCGCCTACTCCATCCAAGCGCGCGAGAGGATAGGGCATTCGAAACCCTAGTGACGAACTCATTAGCCAGCGATTCTCCCCCCGAGTCGCATAGAAGTTTAATGATATCGATAACCTGGTGAGCGATTGGTTCATCGTCGAAGGAGGAGAGAGCGTGGACGAGAGGAGAGACGAGAAGGTGTGAGTGGAAGGCGAGCAAAGATTTGAGGAACAGAGGTTGAGAAAGCGCCTGAGAGAGCTGGGAAAGAGCGTAGGAGACATGAAGAGTGGGGGCGTGAAGCGTGGTTAGGAGGTTGGTGAAGCAGACAAGGCAGATTGAGCCGCCATGGTGGGTAGGGAGGTTGAGAGAAGATCGGTGGCCGCGATTGCATGGGAGTGCCCCCAGCAGTGAATGATCTGACACTACTTCTTCTTCTTCTTCTATTCCTCCTACTTCTACTTCATCTTCCTCCATTTCCTGAGAGAAAAATGGATTCTGTGAGTCGGCGAAATACATGACTCTGCGACCTGAGCTGACAGCAGTTCGCAACTCGGCACGGACATTAATTTGAATTGCCGCGCGGAAACTGTTTTATAGTCGACTTTAATTTTCTAAAGATTTATATCTATCTCAATATATCATACAAATCCCCATACTTCTTAGATAAATTTATCTAGCCCCTTATTTTATTTGGGGATACTTAAATATGTGTGTTTGATAATATATATATATATATAATAGTAATAATAACTAGAAGTTAAATGTCAACCGAAGCCGGACCTAATCCTAATCATCATCGAAAGAGGATACATTGCAAAAGTGTTGAAGAATACTGTTAGTGTTGAAGAATACTGTTAGTGTTGAGGAATACAGGTTCAAACCCAAGCAGAGCCTAACTATGATATTTTGTGGTCACCAACTGAAACGTATTACTATTAGAACGAATTTTCGTTCATATATATATATATATATATATATATAAATAATAACAAATATTTTCAATTTCAAACACGAATTGTTTTTGTTTATATATAAAGCTAAGGGTGGCACCATTCAAATTGTAATTTTTATCGAGATAATATTTATTGAAATAAATGAACATGACAATGTACATCTATGCAGTTTTAGGGAATATAAGTAATTCTGTTAAATTAGCGTGAACAACATTTCTATTCTTGCTAATTAACTGATCAATCTTTAATATGAATTCCAAGTGCTATGTTTTTAAATCTTAAAATTGATAAACTCTCTCAATACTTAATAGGTGTTATGAAAACAAAAGACATCGTACATTCTTAGCATATTTACTCATGAAGTTTATTGGAAAAAACAGGCTTTGTGTGGTAAAATGAATTTTTTGGCCAAAAGTGTATAAAGGACAAAAAATTGAACAAAGACCAAATGTTTGTTCTTGAGTTCAGTATTCGGGAAATGTAGTTTGGGAATTGTTGGGTATCGATAGTGACGGCCCAATACGGAACAAAACCCATCAAACTTCCGAGACCCAATATCATTTTAGATGGGTAAATTCCAAATTATTTAAGACTGGTCCGACCCACACTAAGGGTAAGCTGAAACCCATAAAGTGGTCTAGTGTCAACCCCAGAATCAAGGTGGTCGTCAAAGACCAAGGTCAAAGTCTCTCACTGCTAACCATGGGAGCGTTCACCAAGAGAGTCAAACCTCTCAACTCTGGTCCCACAACCGACACCGAATATACAGCCACGATGTCCTGCATATCTCGGGCACATATTCTACAAAGATCACATAAGGCAACTGCAATATTACGTGATAACAATAATATGTTCTATCCTTATTTGCAACGACACAATATTTACAGATATATTCGGTTACCCAAAACGGTTTGGTCATCCATCCCTATAAATACTCATGCTTTACATATGTTACGTTACATTCTGAGTTCATACAAATAGTATACTCATTTAAGCATCAGAGTGGAACCTAGAGGAATCCCCTCTGTTGCGCTCCCCTTCTTGCAGGTTCATCGAAGCCCCAACAAAAGCTTGCGGTTATCAACCAATCAACATCCAAATCACTGTTGAATCAGCATCCGGTCAGCATCTGGGAGATCATGTCCCAACATTTGGCGTTGTCTGTGGGAAACGAACAAACGGTCATGCAGACTTGCTCTAATTGTAATCGTCATAAACAGACCATGAACGATCAGTCCCAGGATAGCTCAGAATCCACTATCGCTTCATCACTCCATTAGCAAGAACCTGCTAGCCAAGCGATTCCCAATGTCGTCCCTCCGAGATCGACACAGGAACACGTCGACAATTCAAGACCGACTCCACTTCCTCCCTCCACCGAGGTTCAAGTTTGGCAAACTGTCCAAGTGGCCGGGGAAACTATCCAGGTCACCGCGGAGATGGTGTCCCTCTTGGAAACTATCACAGGGATGTCCCATAGATAAGCATGTGCTCCTCATGAAGATCATCGTCCCACGGGGCCACCAGAAGCAGGAAATCCGCGTACAACCGCTCCTCAAGAAGACCAAGAGATGACCTCTGGAAATCAATACATGCCTCTGGCCTCCACAGCAGCGACGACAGTCACCGACTATGTCAATCCGTCAAGTGCCTCACCGACCGGAGAACAGCTGCCTCAATTCACTCTTAGCCAAGTTGAGGAGCTCATAAACAAAAAGATAAAAGAACAACGCAGAGCTGTCATGACCCCCTTCAGAGAACGATCCTCCTATCAACGCTGCCCTCATAGCAAAGGACGGAGGAGATCTTGTGATCCACATCAACTGGCATGAAGCCTCTGTTTCGGGTAATTCGGACGATGATAACCATTTAGCCCTATTATTTCCGTCAACCTTCTCGGGTTCGGCGTCTTCTTGGTTCTTCAGCCTCCCTGCAGGATCAATAGGGACATGGTCCGAATTAAAGAACAATTTCCTGGAGCGATATATGCGCGAACGCCAATTGCTGAAGAGTGTGGTCGCCTTAGATGCTGTCAAGCAGCAACCAGGAGAAACACTAGCGGACTTCTATGGGTGTTTCCATAAAAACGTCAAGGAGATTGATCGTCAATCACAGATGGAGAGATCGTTCGAGCTCTTTATAGAGAGCTGGATGTGGTGAAAAAATCCTCAAGAAAATTGCGCAACAACTAGGGCTAGGCAAAAATAACTGGTTTGGCCGAACCGTACCTGAATCGTACCGGTTCACAAAACAAACAATTTTCTTGAAAAAATATGGAGCGGTTCAGAAGAGGTACATAAAATCGGTTCAAAACCGGTTAACCGGACCATTTTTTGTACCGGTTTTAACCTTAAAATATTACTAAGTACTAAACCAGACCAAACCAAACAAAACCGGTTTTTCTTCACTCTTCTCTTCAGTACTGATTCAAGACTACTCTTCAGAATCAGACCTAATTGCATTTGTGTTTGCCTCATTAGCCTGTCCTCTCATCATGCAGTCATAACTCACGCAGTCACGCTCGGACGCTCCCGCCTCGCCTCGCCTCACGCCTCCAGTCTCTCGCGCCTGGGATTCAAGCAATGGGAATGTTAGGTTCCTTTAATTTGACCCCGTATCTAAGAGGTAATGGAGCTCTGACATATCAACAGCGGATGAACCAGGGACAGATTAGGCAGCAGTTGTCACAACTAGCTTCTAGTTTAGGTATTGGATAAGCACCTATGTCTCTGACGTTAGATTGCCTATTGGGAATTGGCAATGTGTTGGGATTCACCACTCCTACCTCATTATAAGTTTCTATAATATGGCAAGGTCTCTTTAAAATGGCCAAAGCTAAACAAAAAATTATTGTCTATAACCAACATGACCTCATTACTTTTTTCTGCCAAATATAATATGAATAAAAAGAGGTGAAGAGTATATCCTGATTCCTACCATAAGATCGCAGAAGCAATATGAGATGGATACATATTACATACAACCAGCTTTGCCTATAAGATTGCAATATGAAACCTTTTTCTTAGGACAATATGGTTCCTTTTTCTTAGGAGATCTGAGATATTATCTATACATGTTTGATGCCTATTTGCAGTACCTACTATTTCTCGATGACTTGAGAAGATGCAAGGTCAGTGTCTTTCTTCTTGTGGACTCATAATGTGAATCTTGTTTAAAAACTATAAAGAATGAGTTTGTGGTAAATCATGATATCCATCTTATGAATCAACTGATTTTGCTTATTGGTTGTGCATGGGTTTCTGAAGTATTGATGTGATTACAAATTTTTAGCAGAACATCCGGAGCTTTTATGTGCTCCATTCCTACCTTTTCTGGTGGATTGCTTGATAGAGTTGTATGATGAGTTCTCCCCTGATGTCAATATTTTTCCTGACAACTACAGGTCCAGAACCTACAAAGGTCTTCACAGGCTTTTATGAACTCTCAGTTATCTGGCTGAATTGGAATTGGAACCTCAGTTGAATTCATTTTTTTTGTATGAACAGGTTCAGCTGAATCGGTTTTTGAACCGGTTCAGAACAGGTACGGTAAATTAGCCAAAATCTGGCTTAGAAAGAACCAAAAAGGTTCTCTCGCCATCGAGACAGAGGCTAACCCTCGCGAGGATAAAGCTCGACTGACCCCAATGAAAGAATTGATAAAAATCGAGATAGATGGTCCATAATAGAATGTATGTGTTGGAGCCACCTTGAACGAAGACCAAAGGGACGCTTTGACCTCCCTATTAAAAGAATACAAAGAATTGTTCGCTTGGAAGCTTAGTGACATGCCAAGCATCAACATCAACATAATCTCTCCCGAGCTACAGATAGACCCTTCGGTCAACCCCATTGCTCAAAAGAGAATGTCATTCGAGTGGACGCCGGAGTATGAGGCCGCTTTTCAATCACTCAAGCAGCACCTGCAGACACTTCCGGCCTTGGCGAAACCCATTCCCAATGAAGCTGAATACGAAGCGCTTATCACTGGACTGCGACTTGCTAAGGTAATGAGTATAACATCACTCAAAGCAAAAAGAGATTTAGAGCTAATTGTCAACCAGATCAATGGCAACTATGAAGCCAAGAGGGGAAATGAAAAAGTACCTCGAAATTGCCAAGAAACTCATCGCTGAAATTCCAACTTTTATGATCGAGTCAATTCCTCACCAAGACAACTAGCTAGCAGACTCCCTAAGCAAGCTAGCGTTTGGAGGAACAAGTATGCAGGAAATACACTTTATGGAACAAGCACTATGCTCGGTCCTTGAAAACCGAGTTGAAGTCTTTAATATTCAAGAGCAGGATAACTTGATGACTCTATTCCAGAGCTTTCTGAAAGAAGGAACCCTTCCAGAAGGCGAAGGCGAAGCTACAAAGATAAGTCGCATAGCCGCAAACTATCTTCTCATAGATGGAGAACTTTATAGGCGAAGATACTCGACTCCCTATCTGAGATGCATCTCCCATCCTGAGACAGAAAGAGTTTTGCGTGAAGTTCATGAAGGAGTTGCCGCAATCCATGAAGGTGCATACTCATTAACGTGAAAAAATTTCAGACTAGGCTATTATTGGTCAACATTTACCAAATACGCAACGCAATTAATAAAGAAGTGCGCAACTTGTCAACAGTTTGCACCAAGATCCGATCGACCACCGACATTGCTATCTCCAATGGTGGGCGCCTGGTCTTTCGCCCAATGAAGAATAGACATCTTGGGACGCTTTCCCATAAGCAGTGGGCAAACAACCCACATTATCGCGATGATCGACTATTTCTCCAAGTGGATAAAGGCGAAAGCATTGACCTCTACAACCGAATTCCAAGTGATCAAATTTTGAAAGATCAACATAATTTCACGATTTGGCGTCCCCAAGATACTCATAAGAGATAATGACCCACAATTCGTAAGAAAAGAACTCAAATGAATCTATGAAGAATACCATATTGATCACAGATTCAGCTCAATGCATCATCCCCAAACCAACGGACAGGTCGAATCAACCAATAAAGTTATCCTGGAAGGACTCAAGAAAAGAGTTCAAGCCTTAAAAGGAAACTGGGTAGATGAGCTGGACAACGTCTTGTGGGCTATCATAACGAAACTCAAAACAACAATAGGGGAAATATCATTTAGTCTGGTGTACGGATCCGAAGCAGTGGCACCCGCCGAAATAGCGGTGCCTACCCATAGGATCCTACACTTTGATGCTGAAGCCAATGACATCGAGTGACTTACAAACCTCGATCTCGCTGAAGAAAAGCGAAAGCAATCACACAAAGCACAAGCTAAAATGCGACTGGCGACCACTCGGTACTTCAACAGAAAAGTCAGCGCTTACCAATTTTGTGGGGGGGGGGGGGGGGGGTATGCGAAGGAATGAGTTCACAAATTTGGACAACCACAACAAACTCTCAACTAAGTAGAAAGGGTCATACAAAGTAGTAGACATCGCCGCATCGGGGTCCTACTACTTGGAAAACATAGAGGGTGTAATGCTACTTCGTCCTTTCAATTCCGAACATTTACGGAGGTTTTATGCATAGCTTGTAATCAAAACGTTATGTTAATAAAACAAAATATTCCTTCGTATAAAGCATAGTCACTCGTACCAAAACGAAACAAGCTCCAAAGAGCGAACGAACCAATAAGGTAACAGTCCCTCCGAAGATAAGACCTAATGCATACAGGTAGACGAACCATACAAGGTAACAGTCTCCTCAATTATAAAAAAAGAGGATTGCGAACGAACTTCAAAAGGTAACAGTTCCTCTCCCAAGAAGACCTAAAACGAGGGGCGAACGAACCACCATAGTAACAGTTCCCCCCATACTAGGCAAAAAAAAGACCTAAGCTAAAAGGCGAACGAACCATCAAGGTAACAGTTCCCTTAAAGTCAGGCAAAACAAAGACCTAAACTAAAAGGCGAACAAACCATCAAGGTAAGAGTTTCCTAAAAATGAGGTGAAAGACTTGATGCAAAAGGCGAACGAACCCATGTCAAGGGTAACAATTCCCTAAAGTTAGGCAAAATAAAGACTTGACACAAAAGGCGAAAGAACCCACCTCATAGGTAATCGTTCCCTTAAGTTGGGCAAAATGGAGCGGACGAACCGACAAGGTAACAGTCTCTCCAAAGAAAAACTTAAGATAGCGAACGAATCTTAGGTAACAACTCCCACAAAGGCGAGCGGATCTAAGGTAACAGTTCCTCTGAAAAGCCAAGTGGGTGAACGAATCTAAGGTAACAACTTGCTAAAAGGTGAGCGAATCCATCAAGGATAACAGTTTCCCTAAAGGCACAATCCTTGGGTAACAATTCCCTTAAGAAACTTGGCGAAGGGTATGTACGAGTAACAGTCGTTCCTCAGAAGCCTAAAGGAGTGAAAAGAACTTCTTAAAGGTAACATTTCTTCCTGAGAAAAGTCTGAAAATAGTCCATCATGTTTGCACAAAATGGTTTTCGGTGCAACTTTTTTAGTGATGGTTAATGGTTCAATACGTTTGAAAATGATGGTAATTGGTACCTTCGTTACTTTTCTGTTAAAATATTCCGTTAAATATTTGTCATATTTGTAAAATTAACCAAATATTTTTCTAAATATTACAATTACACCCTAAAAACTTACACTAATGTTTCAAACAAGACCCGACTCGATTCGAGCCACACCGGGGGTCCCCTAGCTAGGTTCTGACCCCGACCACGTCACGCAACCATGGAGACCTGATCTAGGCTCGGACTCAGACCATAGGACGCCCGATTGGGGCTCAATTGGAGCCCCAATCAGTTTGGACCGAACTTGTCTGTGTTCGGTTCAAATGTCTGGGGCTCCAATTGAGCCCCAATTGTGGGTCCTATGGCGTGGGTCCAAACCCATACCAGGTCTCCCAACCATGGGTACATGGTCTGGGTTCGGACCCAGGCCATAGGACCCCCGATTAGGGCTCAATTGGAGCCCCAATCGGATTGGACCGAACCTGGCTGGGTTCGGTTCAAACGATTGGGGCTCCAATTGAACCCCAATCGGGGGTCCTATGGTCTTGGTTCGAACCCATACTAGGTCCTCAGGGTTGGGTGACCTAGTCAGGGTTCGGACCCTGGTTAGGGGACCCCCTGTGTGGCTCGAATTGAGTCGGGACTTGTTTGAAACATTAGTGTAAGTTTGTAGGGTTTAATTGTAACATTTAGAAAAATAGTTGGTTAATTTTGTAAATATAAAAAATATTTAACGGAATTTTTTAATAGAAAAGTAACGGAGGTACCAATTACCATCATTTTCAAACATGTTGGACCAAAAACAATCGTTTGGGTTGGAAAACCATTTTCGTCAAACATGTTGTACCATTTTCAGACTTTTCCCTTTCTTCCTAAAATCCAAGACCCTTTAAATAAAAAGGATAGACTATTCGACAAAGGATAAAGCAAAGTTGAAAACAAGTATGGTAAAACTTCCTAAAGCTTTCAAGCAAGATCGACATCGGAAAATAGCCAAACAAGAGCAAAGGCTTACGAAATGAAAAGGCATCCATTATCTTCCAGAAATATTATCTGAGTCAACATTCAAAGGAAAAAAAATAATTACTAGACTCCTGAAACAAAAGGAAAATGAACAAACTCTCATTCATAAATGTGGGACAACATACAAAATGAGGAAGAGCAAAAGCAAAATCATAAGGTGGCTATGTGACTTTGCAAGGTTGTAATTCTTCTTAGCACAACAGGCTCCTTCAACATGAAGCTCTGTATCAACTCAGTCACCTGGGGGCTGAGAGCATCAAGGCATGGGCTCATCAGGGGCTGCAATCTCCTTCTCGGCTCCGGGGGCAGCCTTTTCCTCGCCAACAACAGCAGGAGGATCTTCCTTGGTGTAGCCGTTCTCAATGAAGTCTTGAAGAGACTTCACCTCTCGAAAAGAAAACTTGTGATGTATCCCCTCGATCTCGTCGACAAATACTTGGAGATAAGTAGACACCTCGGACTTCATCACCTCCAAGGTGTAGTCAGCGAACTCCTCAAACTTCTTAAAGTCCTCGACCACGCTCTGGGTGGATAGGACAGCATTGAACCTTAGCTGCAGCTACTCCTTCTCAGCTTTAAAGGAATCCCCCTAAGCCCGAGCCTCCATCAGCTTGTTCTGATGGCGGGCAACCTCTGCCTCCAACCGAGCGGAGTACTTGTCAGCCTCTTTGTTCTGAAGCTCATCCCGAAGTTTTCCATTATCGGCGAGCATCACCTGATCCTCCCTCACCTTGATCGAGGTGAACAACTCCTTCTCCCTTTCTGCAGACTCCTGACGAGCCTGCTCCACCAGCTAAGTGGACGCCTCAGCCCTATGCTTCAGCTTCTCCATGTCCTTAGGAGTATACCCCAAACTCCGAAACTGCTCCAGCTCGATAAGCAGAACAACTTGCTTATCGACGAGCTACCCTACAATCCGCATGTTTGCTTTCTCTTCGCGGACGAGCTGACAATAGGAAAAAATAGGGCCAAGTTAAAAGAGACTAAGGAGTTCAAAAAGAGCAAACAATAAATGGAAGCCTATAAAGGAGCAAGGATGAAAAATAATTTACCAGAGTAAGACGCTCAAAATGCGTCATCATCACGACCTTAATGTCGTTCCAATCATAAGGGACCTCCCCCCGTTCCTGAGGAGGAAGTATCCAATTCAGCAGATCCATGCAGAGGTTTGGGTTACCCCGCAGCCTCATCTTATCAGAAATCTCCACCTTCCGGAGATTAAGGCAAAGGGGCCTAGAGACCCATCAGATTCGCCACCTTTGGCGGCTGGTAGAGAGCAACCAAAGGGGAGTACTCCCGAGAGAAAGGAGTCTTTGAAGAAGTACCCATCGCAGATGTCGGTTTGATTGATGATGCTAGTTCAACGCATTAAAATAGTATTTAACAATTGATTTTTTAGAAGAACGTTATGCTTGCTCTCTATTTTGTAAAACACTTATCCAATGGATCTTTGAAAAAAGCCGTTTTAAAAACATATTGGGGGCGGGCAACTATAGTGCCCATTTACCACGTACGTTGTTATATTGGTTTTAATTTGATTTCATTTCTAAACATAGGCTCAATAAGGATAGATAAAAGTTGGATGACCAAACCTCAACAAATTTGGGAATATAGGCAGGTGTTATCTCTTTCCTGGACTTTGCCTATTCTCGGGCATGTTGGGATGAGAGGATTTACTATTCCTGCAATAACTATCTTGGTGCATGTTTGTTGGCAAGAAGTATGGTGAAGTTGCATCTTGAAAGATATGGAATACTACCAACTTATACTACATGGGTGGACCATGGGGAAGAATTCCCAGAAAGCATGTCTAACAGGAGGACTGACACGTCTCGTGAATAAATGGAAGATATGGTAAATAATGGATTGGGTGCTATGAGCCGTGATGAGGATGAGGAACCAAATGTAGAGGCCGGGACATTTTATAAGCTGTTAGAATATTGTGAGAAAGACTTATATCCAGGGTGTGTCTCCTACAACAAGATGTCTTTCTTAGTTGAACTATTGCATCTAAAGGCCTTGTACAAGGTTTCTAACAAGCTTGTGGATGAGTTGCTTCGCATGTTGAGTAAAGTACTGCCACCCGAGAATACAGTACCTAAGTCGTACTATGAGGCAAAGAAGTCTATATCCAGATTATGATTGGACTACCAGAAGATACATGCTTGTGTAAATGTCTACATTCTATTTGGAAAGGAATATATCCACTTAGATGCGTGTTCTATATGTGGTGAATCACAATGGTTTCAAGGTCATGAAACAGAGGTCGGATGAATGATTATTCCAGACAAGTCTAAGCAAAAGAGTGGAAAACTCCCAGTTAAAGTATTATGATACCTTACACTAACTTCAAGACTGCAAGGATGCTTCATGTCTCCTAAAACAGCTAGATCTATGACTTGGCACCATACAGGCTGAATAAAATATGGTGTACTACGACATCCTGCTGATACAGAGGCTTGGAGAAAACTTGATAGCGCCCTCCCTACCTTTGGAGCAGAGCCACGAAATGTACGTCTTGGGTTACCTACAAATGGGTTTGATTTACAGCGATAAGTCACCCATACAACATGTGGCTAGTTGTGTTGATTCTCTACAACGTTGCACCAGAGATCTGCCTACAAGATACCAACTACATATTGTCAATGTTGATTCCTAGGCCAAAGGCCTCATCAAATGATATTGATGTGTATATGAAGTCGTTGATAGAAGAGTTGAACGACTTATGGGTGAATGGTGCGTTAACACATGATGCACACCGTAAAGAGAACTTCTAAATGCACGTTGTTGTACTATGGACAGTAAATGATCTCCCTCCTTATGCGAACTTATCTGGTTGGGTTACTTATGGTAACCTGGCATATCCAATCTGTCAAATGGTCACCCATTACTGCCATTTAAAGCACGGGAGGAAATGTTCCTTTATGGGGCATAAATGATTCCTACTGACCGACCACTCATGGAGGAGAAACGAAAGCATGTTTGATGGAACACGGGAAGTGTTGGGACAGTTAGACTACCTTCAACCAGTCACGTTTGGTAAAACGCAGCCACCCACAAAGGTTGGAGTAGACTCAGTCACTGAAAATTGGAAAAAGAAAAAGTATATTCTTCAACTTACCTTACTGGGTTCAACTTTTAGTTCCTCATAACTTGGATGTTATGCACATCAAGAAAAACGTGTGTAACAACCTCATTGGGATACTACTAGGTGTTGCCGGAAAAACAAATGACAATCTGAATGGCAAACTTCAATTGTAGGTGTTAGTCATAAGAACATCGTTGCATCCTGTCTGTAGAGGATCTAAGTTGGTATTACTGTCGGCCTGCAATTCCCATTCGAAACAACAAAAGACGAAGCTATGTGAGTTCCTCAAAAACTCGTGATTGCCTAGTGGTTATTCGTCAAACATATCTCGTTATGTGAAGTTGAAAGACAAAAAGTTGATCGGTATTAAAAGTCATGACTACCATGTGATGGTGCAACTATACTGTTTGTAGCAATTAAGGGATCACTACCCAAACATGTATGCAAAGCATTGATAGACCTGAGCAACACCTTTAAAGTGTTATCCTCCAAGGAGTTGCACATGTCTTATCTAATGAAAATGGAGACGCAATTACCAATCACAATGTGCAACCTAGAGAGAATCTTTCCACCATCATTCTTCAACATCACCGTGCATTTGATAACTCACCTAACAGAAGAGCCAAAACTAGCAGGGTCAGTTCAATACCGTTGGATATACTCAATTGAAAGGTGAGTATTGTTCTATTGAAATTTGATGTGTTTTAATATGTCCCTATAATGTTATGACATGCTACTTTTATAGGATCATAGGGATAATGTAGTCATTCGTTCGCAATAGAAGTCATCCGAAAGGGTCAATAACATAAGGTTATATCCGAAAGTGATCAGGCACACTACAGGGACATGCAGCTTTGCCAAGAGGGAACAGGAAGAGGTAATAAATACATACACCCACCCTCTTCATAATCTATTAACCACTTATTTACCATTCTTGGTTTTAAAAATGCAGATTATGAACAATAATGGGGTGCATCTGGGTGAATATCACATGTTTCGGAAGACCCATGTGGACAAGAAGGAGGTTCCTCTAGATCCAAAAAGTCAATAAATCATGGTAAGCGATAAGACCTCCTTTTCCTTCTTAATTTTTAAATGTTTCAGATCTAACACATGAGGTGGGACTGTACTGGTTGTAGGAACAAGTTGAACAAAGGGTTGCTGAACTACAAGCTGAAGAGGACGGTCCCGTCGATAAGGTTGCACTTTATGACGAAATTCGTAAGCCTGAGCGTCGTCGATCTTATGTATTCAAAATTGCACGGATGATGGAGAGTGGGCAATTAAAGAAAGCAAAGGAAGAAGTAGCGCTAGCTAGGGTTGAAACTTTAGAACTCAAGAAGATAGCGGAGGAGAGTTCAAAGAAGGCGGAGGAGAGTTCAAAGAAGGTGGAGGAAGTGACAACAACTCTAATGAAGTTCCAAGAAAATATGATGGCAGTCCAAAGAGATATGGCCTTCATGAGAAGGGCACTGCAAGCCAATGGTGCATTGCTCGATGATTATATCCAAAAGGTACTGTAAACATATTTTTCTTTGAGTGATGGTACTTTGTTGTTGAGACATCTTAATGTGAGGGCGTTCTAAGTTATTATATTGGTGTGTTTGCATATCCAAATGAATTAAAGATGACGCAGCTCGTTTTTAGATAATCTTCGGCAATTGCTTGATGTCTAGTTGGGTTAGGCCTATTATAGTTCATGTCTTGAAACAACGACATAGCCATTTTTTAATGCTGTAATATCTAAACAGTCTTTTGTTTGTGTTTGTTGTGTGTTTTGGACCACATGTATATGCTGAATTTTGTGTGTTTCTGGTAATGTGGTATGTTTGTGGTGTGTTTATCCTAAATATTGGTCTTTCTGGTATGGACAAACATTGACATGTTTGTTCAGGACACTTTGTAGGGAAATATATGAATGGTTGGTTATAGGTGGTATACATTATGTCATGTCTAGCTTGTGAAAATCCGAAAAATTTATTCTAAAACTGGTACAACTGCATTAGCATCTAAACATTGATTACCAATACATGCGGCAAATACATTCATAAAAAAAATCAATGCAATTACTCTTTAACTGCAACAAACTTCGTACGATAGACAACGACCATTAATGCGGCTAAAAGTAGACAATAACCTCAACACCAAGCAAATAGTGCAATTTAGGTCGCACGTGTGACTTACATCGACCACAAACTTAAACGGTATTAACATCTTATAAACATTACGATCTTATATATAATTATCTTCTAAATAATTGTTACGTGACGCTATTTATATATAATTATCTTATAAATAATTGTTGACGTTAATACAACCTTACTGTATCAACAACTGTTAGACACAAAAACATGAAACGGGAATGCACATATGTTGTAACTGATGGATCCATTTTACCATGAATATACCTTGTAGATGAAAGAACTATATAGAATCAACTTGTTGCCGATGGTAATTACGCATGAACACCATTGACAATATGTTGATGCTAAAGGTATAGACAATTGTTCATTCTAGCAACGACAGACTTTTAGTCGCGGCATATTGTCCGTGCAGATACCTTTAGCATCGGGGCTTTCAAGCACAATTCTTAGCAGCAGCAAAATCCAACTTAGCAACGATTTTACTCTGTTGTTATAGTCCTACTTTATTGTAGGGACACTCCCTCTCAAGTTGAGTAGTAGTATGGTCATTGATACTCAACTTGTCCAGAACTTCAGTGAAGGATCTTACATTCGCAGCCTTTGTGAGTATGTCCGTCAACTGATCTTTAGAGTGTTTAAAAGGTAGCTTGATAATTCCTGCCTCCAATGTTTCCTTAAAACCTCAATTTCAAGAAAGTATTCTAGATCCCTCAAGTTCTTCATCTCAAACTCTTCAAATAATTTTCTCATAAGTTGGCTAATTTCTTCTGTATCATTCTCAGTAATGATCATGTTATCAACATATATAATCAAACAAGTTATATGAGCGCCTATTTTCTTCAAGAACAACATATGGTCTGAGTTGCTCTACTTGTATCCATACTTTTCATTACAATAGTAAACATGTTGACCCTGAGTGACTTCTTTAGTCGGCACACCTCTCCTTCTTGAATTCCTCGTTTGTAACCTGGTGGAACTTCCATGTACACTTCTTATTTTAGATCTTCATGAATAAATGCATTTTGTACATCCAACTAGTGAAACGACCAACCTTTGTTTGCAACAACTCGCAAAAGTACCTGAATTGTGTTTATTTTGCCACAAACAAAAACGTCTCGAAGTAGTCAATCTTATATTGAGTATATCCTTTTTGCTACCAGTATTGCTTTGTACCTCTCAATGGATCCATCTGGCTTATACTTAATGGTATAAACCCACATTCACCCCATTGGTGGGTGGGGTCAGTAGGTATCCTACAAAGTTCCCATGTATTATTTTGATCAAATGCCTTCAGTGCAATATTCATTGCATGTAGTCAAGCTTTGGAGTGTTGAGCTTTCTCCACCATATTTGGAATTTTCTCGGAGTAGACAGACATGATAAATGCCTTTGCTTCATTGCTCAGTCTCCTCCTTACCACATTAGCCATTAGATATCTGATTTTTCGTGGCTCTTTTACTAATGTATATCTCTTAGGTGACCGACCCTGGTTCTCTTTTGGAGGCAGTTTGTACCTTTTGGTTTATACATCTTTGTACCCTTCGATTTCTACATCTTCGTGCTCTATTGATTCTTTAACATTAGAATCCTCAACAATATCATCACTCTCAGGTACAGAAGAACTTACCTCAGATATCTCAAGCGGAGGAGTATTGGTTGTAACCTTTAGTTCGTTGCTTTGTAGTAACATTTTAGAGGTTGGCTCAGTCGTTTAACCGGTTATGTTGGACCAACATCCGAGAAACTTTTACTACAGACTCAATTCTGTGGATCTACTGTAAAATTATCCTCCTGAACATTGTATTGGTGGTACTAGTACTCTGTTTCAAGAATGTCACAGTTCATTGTAGTGAACATATGATGAATCTTGGGATCATAGCATCAATACCATTTTTGATTGACTCTATAATCAACAAAGACACACTTGATCGCACACAAATAAAATTGGGTGTGATCATATTTTGGTATATGAACGAAGATTGAGCACTTGAAGATGTGAGGAGGTAAGTTGAGTGTTGGAGGTTTTTTAGAGAGTTCATACAGGGTTTGAATGAGTGTTTTGAGGTTGAGGATTTTTGTAGGAAGACGGTTTAGAAGGTAAGTAGTTGTGGCAATGGTTTAGACCCAAAAAAGTCTTGGGTACTTTGGACTTAATAAGTAACGATCTGGTTATTCCAAGAAATATTCTATTTTTCGTTCAACTACACCATTTTGTTCTAGAGTATATGGGAACAAAGTTTGATGAACAATTCCTTTTCGGTTGAGAAATTTTCCCTGTGAGCATTGATAAACTCCCCCCCATTGTTAGACCGTAGGGTTTAATTTGGATATTCCTCTAAAACTAACTTTGGATCATATGGAAGAAGTGATTTGTCAAACACTTCTGATTTATTTTTCAGAAAGTACACTCACATCATGTGAGTGCAATCATCAACAAAGAACACAAAGTATCTAAAACTCTGAACCCCAAACATAGGTACAAGACCTCATACATCGGAATGTACTAATGAGAATATAGAATCTATACAAGTTATTTTTCAAGTCGTTTACCTTTGAAGTCTGGAAAGCTCTCTCTAGTCTTCACTCCCACGAACAACCACTTCTCCCCATGTCCTCTATAGCCACCACTGTTAGTGCTGGTGGCTCGTAGGTTGCTTACTGCGGCGGCGGCGTTGCTCCTGGTTCCTCAGTTCTCCTTCCCTTTGTGGTTATCTTCCGATAACTTAGGATATCCCACCAATTTGAAGCAGGTCTCCTTCGTGTGTTTGGACATCCCACAGTGGGTGCATTTAAGTTTGCTCTTGTCGATCAGTGATGAAATCCCATTGATTGTCTCAGTAGTTTCCGACCATGATGCCTCGATTGAAAGCTTCTGGCTACATTTGGTGCTCCCTCTATTTGTGTCCCTTCGCCTTTCACCAATAAGTCATCCCTAATGCCTAATGATGCTCTGTTGTCACTAGTTTTCGCTTTAAGAATATGGATATTGGCGGTCTCCTTCCGAACATAAGCATAAGCGACTTCTACTGAGGACAATTGATCCTCTCGTAGGATTGGTCTTTTAATTCCATCGAATTTGGGGTTAATACTTTCGAGAAATTGATAGAGCTTTGTCTCATTCCAATATGACTGAATACAGTGATATCTACACTGCAAATCACTGGGTTAAGTCTTCTTACTTCAATCTCGCTTAAAGGGCTTGCATTTTCAACCAAAATTCTTCAAAGGTAAAGGGTAAATAAAATAAAGGGGGGGGGGGGGGGGGGGGGGGGGGGGAGAAATAACTTTATTATTATATATTAAAATAATACAATTATATTTATTATTAAAGAACTTAATCGTGCTTTGCGCATAGTACAAAAATTATTTGAATTTTCATTATATAAATTTAGTCTCATATAAAGTTTAAATTATTATATTAATTGAAAAAAATAAACTAAATCAAAATAATTTTTATTCATATTAGTATACTAATATGATTAAGGATTAATTATCAAATACGTACCCCAACTTTACATGGTTTGGCAAGTAGGTACCTAAATTTTTTTTGTCGCAAATTGATACCTACCGTTAATTTACCATTAAGAATAAACGGAAAATATCACGTGAGGAGCAAATAGGTACCTGAACTTGACATGGTTTGGCAAATAGGTACCTCAATTTACATGAATTAGCAAGTAGATACCTGAACCGGTTCTATCGAACCACTTTATTTTATTTTTCAAAAAAGGTAGGGTTTATATACCAAACACATGCATGATTCAACTCTAGACGTTCTCGGTGAATCTAAGTAGGGTTTATGAGGTCGTGCGAGTGAACTAGTTGATATGTAAAATTTATATCTTAGAATTGAAATGAGAACGGATCGTACAGATTAACCCGTAAACCTACATATCGTGATCGTGTTATTGAGTCTTTAAACTTTATAGTATATACATGATAATACGATCAATATATTCAATATAAATTATCAGTCTGAATATTCTTTGCAAAAAAATCTCCTTCTGCATACAAGTTTCTCCTTCAAAGACTTAGATTCTAAGTTTGGTTTGTGGACAATGCCCATCTCCGAAATAAGTTTAGATTTCGAGTTGAATTGTTTGTATTCATTTCCGCAGTCATCCTTAATCATCATTCGTTTTGCTAGTTGTGATTTTATCTGTTATTGAGTTTATTAAGTTGACGAGGACTAAACTAAGGAAGTATCTGAACGAAGCGACAACCACGTAAACGAAGTCGAGAGCGATCTTACCCCGATCGGTAATAACAGGGATCGATGGGGTCGGGATGGTGATGGACCCGAGCGATGGGTTCATGATGCTTCTTTAATGCACCGAGAACGTCTGAAGTTGAGACATTCATGTGTTTGGTATATAAACCCTACTTTGTTTTTCAAAAAAAAAATGGTTCGGTTGAACCGATTTTTGAATCGGTTCAGGTATCTACTTGCTAATTCGTGTAAGTTCAGGTACCTGTTTTCCAAACTCTGTCAAGTTCATGTACATGTTTGCTCCTCACGTTATTTTTCGTTTATTCTTAACGGAAAATTAACGGTAGGTACCTATTTGCTAATTTCACAAAGTTGGGCAACCTATTTGCGGCAAAAAAAATGTTTAGGTATCTACTTGCCAAACTACGTAAAGTTGGGGTACCTATTTGATAATTAACCCTATGATTAACTAAATTTACAAAATGAAAATATTGTTATTTTTGTTATTAATAAAATATTATTCAACTTACTTTTTTAATGATTCTAACGTTTATTATTTATAAAATATTCAATTACATATATATTAAATTCATTCAGTAATAGAACTATAAAACAAAAGTCATTTATAAATATTTTATTCACTAATATTTAATTGTTTCTTATTTATTTATTTATTTTCTTAGTTAAAAATATGTGAAGATTATGTACACAAACATAAGTTAATTATAAATTATATATACATAAACACTATTTAGAATACTATTAGTTTTATTTTTTTATATATAAAAAATTATTTCAAATATAAAATTGATAAATAGCAATATTAAATAATTATTTTTCAAAATTCTATGAAAAGTATCATTTTAATTTTAATTTATAATTATAAATACATAAATGAAAATCTAACATGTGTATTTATATACTTTATTTTATAAAATATAATATTATTGTATTATAATTTTCTTTTTAAAAACAAACATAATTGTGTATCTGAAAATAGTATATGATGTTTGACGAAAATGGTTTTCCAACCCAATAAGTTGTAAATGGTATAACATGTTTGAAAAAGATAGTTTTTGGTCCTTCAGTTTAACTTCCGTTCAAAATAGTTGTTATCCCATCACGTGCAATGTCACATGATCAGACCTTCTGAAATATTATTTGCAATTCATTTTCTACCCTTAGCTCCTTTTTACAATTTAGCTAACTAATTTTTTCATTTTATTTTAGATCATTGAGATGAACCCTGAAGATGATGTTGAGGAAGATGGAGTTTATACCGATCAAGGCTCCTTCGATTGCATTCTCCACAAGCTCTACGACGACGATTGGCGACGGCAGCTGGACGATTTCCATATCGAGAACCCTAATTCTTTGATCTTGGACAAAGTGGAGTATGGGCAAAGTGGAGGATTGGGCAACAAAGTGGAGCAGCAGCATAGCCAAAAGCAAAATGGGTTTGCAAAATGGTCCAAGAAGGAGAAGCATTGGGAGGGAGACGAGATTGATATGTTGAGAAAAGGTATGCAGATTATGTGTGATTGACTTCTCTTCCTTGCCAATTCATCCCCATAACGAGCCATATGGGACTTCGTCTGCGCCTGGAACTGAGACAACTTTTTATGCTCATCATATACTATCATTTGCCTCTCCTAACAAGGCAGGGACTACATAAACAATATATATTCCCTGTTTTTCAATACCATGAAAGAAGCAAAAAAGATCATGTTCAAACGCGAAGGCTTCAGAACATAGAGATTTACAATTTCAGCCTGGAATTGTATGACCTTAAACTCAGCAATCTTTGCAGCCATCTCTGTCTTCTTAGTCTCTTCTTACTTCTTCATGATCTCAAATGCCTATAAAGAAACCAATCAATTCGTAATGCAAGGTTCTCAACCAAGGACATGACAAATTTTATCTCCTCACCGAATAAAAAGTAGTGTCAGAGCTTAAGATCAACACCGAGACAGAATCTTTCGGCATTTCGAACCAGATCTCGGGAAGCTCCGACGAGATGAGGGATGAATAGTTGGAGCTTATATATCCACTTCTCCTAGTTATGTAGAGAGGGTATTTAGGTATTTTCAAAATTGTATTAATAAAAGAAAAAAGAAAAAGAGGATCATGTGACAAAAATGTAACCACTTAACAGGAAAATCAAATAACAATGAACGGAAGGTTCAATTACCATCATTTTGCAACATGTTATATCGAAAACAATTGTCAAAAAACATGATATACCAAAAACCATTTTCGTTAAACATAATGTACTATTTTCAGACTTTTCCCTAACAAAAAATATCAAGTTATATTTGATTGATATAATTATTAAAAAATGTTGAGGTAGCTAAATTAAAACATTTAAAAATAAATAAAAAAATGTTGAGATACCTAAATTAAAAATGTTTATTAAATTCAAATATTTTAAAATTGAGATACCTAAAATCGTTTGTCAAATACTTATATATCACTTTTATTGACTAAAACATAGACTTATTAGTTATTACAATGTATTTTAATTTTATTATTCTTTTTATTTATTAATTTGATATAATTATTTTAAAACAAAAACTTATGTTTAAGATTTGATTGTTTTATCTTCCTTTTTTTGTTTTAAATTTAGAATCAAATAAATACTTATATATTTTAATTATTGGTGAAAAAATATAAACATTACTATCTACTTAGTTCAGTTTTTAATTAACTTAGTTACTATTATTTATCATTTTTTCCATTCTAAATGCTATCATTTTTTAAGTTAATTAAACTAAAGTATAATTATAAATTAGTTGGATTGACTTAAATATATATTAAATATAATTTATATATCATAAGTCTTAGTTATCATTTATTTATTTAAAATTAGTTTGCAAATTATAAACAAAAAATTGTGTTTTCATTCTTATTTATTTTATTATTTCACTCTTAATGTTTGTGTAATTTTCTAAAGTAAATTGTTAGGTGTGAAACTTGCAATGTACTATTGCTTGAAGACAAAATTTAATTTGACATACTTGTACTTGTAACAGATTTTGAAAGTGAATCTTTTGATTAATTTTTAAAGTACCATGTGGACGTGAGAGAATGATAATATGAATGCAACTTTTTTTTTTCACATAGACCAATCAAATTAAATTATTTTAACAATATGATAGAGAAATATGTGTAAAAAGTTTACTTTACAAAATTATAGGATACTTAGTTAAATTATGGGTTAATTACCAAAAAACAAACCGAACTTTGAGAAAAAACCAAATAGCAGACTGAACTTTATTTTTTAACAAACAACAAATCAAACTTTTGGAATTGAGCAATCAACTAACCTACGTTAAATCTCGGTTATGTTTGAAATGATTTTTCAATATTTGAGGGGCTATTAAGTCATAATACCCCTTCTTTAGATAATTTAACTAATATTGACTTAATAATTCCATCAATACTGAAAAATCCGTTCAAACATAATGAAAATTTGAGGTAGGTTTGCTGATTGATCAATTCCAAAAGTTTGGTTTTTTGTTTGTAAAGAAAAAACAATTTTTTTTTATAATTAACCATTAAATTAATTTATCTATATTATTAAGGCTGAAGTGGTTTTTGTAGCCGCCGTCTCTAAATTGACACAAATACCCTTTAATAATCTAATTAGTTTACATTTATCATGACTATTTTGGTCATTTAAATGTCTTCTAAAAAATGTTATAAAAAAAATTTTCTACAGAGACTCGAACCTATGACCTTATAATTGTAGACATACGTATTAACAAGCTACACCCTTATCACTATCTCTTTCTTTTTCTCATGCACCATTGTTTTTATATATCGTTAACAAATGAAATTATATTTTCACTTTATTGGATATTAAGAGAACAGTGAATCTAAAGACTTAAATCACTTATAAAAGTCATAATATCATCTACAACTCAGAAAATTTAGATTGAATTAATATTTCAAATATGCATTATCTATTATTTGAAACTTAAAATATACAATATAATCAAGTTTGAAATTTAAATGTGCAATATAATCAAGTGTGAAATTTAAATTCGAGTAGAAGAAGAAAAACCATTTATTATTTATCCAATTTTTAAAAAATTATTTAATTTAATTTAATTACTATATTTGTTATTTTATATAACTTTACAATTTTAAATAATAGTGATAATTGTATATTATGTTCTCAAGTCGTCATATTTTTCTTTTGGTAATTGTGATTTTTTAATGTTTCTACAATAAATTATATTTTTTTTCTTCAAAACATTCTCTCTTCTTTCCAAGAAGTTAATTTTTTTTTTGAATTGTGAGCATTGTGGTTATAAAAATACATTCATCTATAAATTAAAATAGAATTATAATCGATCAAAATTTACTATATTTATATGTTGAATATACATAATCTATCGCGTGAAACAATAAATACAAAAAAAAAACAAATTTGAAAGGAGATATTTGATTAATGTATATATTTTTTATATTGATAATTATAAATTATATAGTATTTTCAAATAATGATATTATTAAAATGTTTAAAAAATTGTACTTTTTTAATATTATTAATATTAATTCATAAATGATTCCAGCTGCCCAAAGTTGTTAATATGTAATTACTCCAAACTAATATTATCCAAAATTTAGGTATTACATGTTGAGAAAAAAGTAACAAAAATATTTTACTACAAAATTAAAATAACTCTGGTGATGTGTTGAAATAATATTTTACGAATTACTGAAATATAAAAATCAATATTAATTTTGAGTGTATATTATTTATTATATTTACAAAATATTTTTGGGATTGGTCAAATTTAGATTCTATGAGTATTTCTTTACTTAACTCTACAATTCAAATATATCTAAAATTAACATACGAATTTACTTAAATCTCAACCCTACTTTATGAACTCAGAAAATATTAAAGTAAAATAACTCTGAAAATATCAAAATAAAAAAATAAGGAAAAAGTTAATCAAATATATCTAATTTTATATTTTGGGTAAATTTATCTGGTAATTTATTGATGTTGTCACAATAGATTTTTTATAATCGTCGTTTTATAGACATAGTAGTGAGTTTGTTAAGAGATCTTAAGAGTATATTAAATGTATTCACTGACATGTTCGAACATATGAGACAGTTGGTTAAGGCGTGCATCTTAAATTATAGATACTGACAGCGCCCAGGTTCAAATCCCGGGGATATCGACAGTATAATAACCAAAGAAAGGTTGGATAATACTCAAACAAAAGTCGGATGTCGAAAATACTCAAACAAAAGTCGGATGTCGAAATTTTTTGGATGTCGGGAGTATAATACTCAAAGAAATGTCGGATGTCGGGAGTATAATACTCAAAGAAAGATTAGATGTCGGGAGTATAGAACTCAAAGAAATGTCGGATGTCGGGAGTAGATGTCGGGGGTATAGAACTCAAAGAAATGTCGGATGTCGGGAGTATAATATTCAAACAAAGGTCGGATGTCGGGACTATAATACTCAAACGAAGGTCGATCGGATGTCGGGAGTAAAATACTCAAAGAAAGGCTGGTTGGATGCCGAAAGTAAAATACATATTTTGTCCAAATATCGACATATATATTTTTTTATCATATTATTAGAAACAAATATGATAAATATTTGTCATGCTTGAGGTGTTGATATGAGAATTAAACATTTGATAAATATATCTGAAATTAAAATATAATTAAACTTAACTCTTAAAATATCAAAGTAATAAAACAAGAAATAAATTGATCAAATATATAATTTTATTTTTGTGTGCAAATTAGTGGGAATTTCTTGATGTTGTCATGGTAGATTTGTAATAGTCATTATTTTATAGATATGGTAGTGAACGTGTTAAGATACCTTAAGAGTATATTGAATGCATTCATTGACGAGTTCTGACTTATGAGCGTACGTCTTAAATCTCAAATAGTATGAGCGCATAAGACTGAATCCTACGAATGTTGTATGAGTGAAAATACTCATAGAAAGTTCGAGGTTGGTATGAATACTCATTGAAAGTTCGAGGTCGAGCATTAGCGATAGTTGGTATGAGATAAGATAGTATGACATGATACATGAGTGAAAATTACTCATAGAATGTTCGAGATTGAGCATTAAACGACAGTTGATATTATCATGATAGATTTGTAATATTCGTTGTAATAGCCTGTATGAATACTCATAGAAATTAGTTCGAGGTCGGGCATTACACGATAGTTGATATGAGATGAGATATTATGACATGGTATGTGAGTGAAAATACTCATAGTATGGTTATAAACAATGCGCAAAGTGAACTTTATCAAAAATCGACATATATTTGTTTGATCATATTCTTAGTAGCAAATATTTTTAAAAAATTGCTTGAGCAACCGGGACCAAGAACCACTACTAAAGAGGCTCCCGGTTGCTCGAATATTTTTTTAAAAATATTTAATACAAAATTGCTTGATCATGTTCTCGTAAAACTTCACGCACGACCAACGACGACAACGTGCACGCGTGTAGCGTGTGCCGGAGTATAGTATATATATAGAGAGAGAGATTATTGATTTTTGTATTGCCTTTTAGATTAAGATTAAGAAATGTCGAGATTTGCATGTATATCATATAAATTAAGCATTTCTGTAATTGGTCTGAAAGTCAATGGCAAATACGAAATTTTTGTATTTTGGAGGATAGTAGTGCAAATAAGCTCAGATTAATTCTCCTGGATCAGGAGATATCTCTGGAACTATCGCGATATCTTCTTCATCTTTTCTATTTTCGAACTCTCTAGACTCCCCCTCTCTCTCTCTTCTGTATAAAAATGGCCTATATCAACCTTCGGAGGGGCACGAGAAGATTTATTACCACATACATCGTAACTTCAGCGAGCGTAGCTCTACTTTCAGAATCTCGATCACCAAACTCCGGTTACATAGTCATTCTGCTGAAATGGATGACGATTTCGAGTTCCCAACATCTGGTGATGTGAACGCCATGGATATGGATATATCCGAGGGTGACGTTCCCTTTGATCCGATCCTGAAGGTTGGTGAAGAGAAGGCTATTGGGAAGAATGGTCTGAAAAAGAAACTCGTCAAGGAAGGTGAAGGTTCGGAGACTCCAGGTTCTGGAGACGAAGTCGAAGGTATGGAGGGTTTACCTTTTCAGTTTGATGCTGAATTTCAATTTTCATTTTAAGTGTTGGATGTTTTGAGGAATCGTTCTTGATCCTGCTCTGTAGTGCACTACACTGGAACTCTGCTTGAAGGGACAAAATTCGATTCTAGTAGGGACCGCGGGACCCCGTTCAAGTTCAAGCTTGGCCGAGGTATGTGATTGCACGGGAATCTAATTGAGCTATTAGTAGTAGGTTACACATATGCTTGAATTGCTGAGTCATGATGAAAATACGACTGAGGACAGGAAGAACCTTGAGTTTTTTCAAAAACTGTTCACTTTTGAAAAAATATTTGAAAAAGTGTATATCGAATTTTTTTTTTTAGAAAAGTATGTATAGGCGCATCCCAGGGGTGCGCCTACTGCAATAGGCGCACGCCAGGGGTGCGCCTATTGCCTAAATTTTTTTTTTTTTCGCAAAAACACCGGTCTATCAGAAACCACGTTGATTTTAAGTCTGCTTATGGTTTTCCTCCTAAATAGAAATTGAGAGATAGTCTCACGCGTTGCTTTATCTCAGTATTCACAGGTTTTCCTCCAAATTTTCCAACTTGTTCTGAACAACAATGAAACAAAGTTGTTTATTCACAAGTTTCTGAATGAGACTTTTCTTCAGATACACTAGCTAGTTTGACATTTTCAGGAATTACTCCTGCAAAAGAGCTCTTTGGGGTTTCCACTGCCTTTTTCGTCGGCATCTGAAGACTCTTGAGTTTCTGCATAGTGTACTCGTTGATTTTAAGTCTGCTTATGGTTTTCCTCCTAAATAGAAATTGAAGTCTTTCATCACAAACTACTCTCTTCTTCGTAGGGTGATTCAGTTTGTTGTCATTGATATACCGCGCTATAATTGCTCCAACATCTTGCTGAGAGATCTAATCATGCGTCTCTACACCAACCGATTTGAGAAACTCGATGAGATTACTCGATCCCCATCTAACAAATTCCATTTTTCTTGATTGATACTTCCTTTTTCTGAACAACTTGTTCTGAACAACAATGAAACAAAGTTCATGTTGTTGGTAGATGATGTGTATTTATGTTGCTCCAAAGAGCCTAAAGTTAGGAAAATTTAGGACAGGAAAATTTATGTTGTATTTATGAAACAAAGTTTATGTTGTTGGAAAATTTAGGACAGGAACCTAAAGTAACCCCAAAGAGCTCTTTTGCAGGAGTAATTCCTGAAAATGTCAAACTAGCTAGTGTACCTGAAGAAAAGTCTCATTCAGAAACTTGTGAATAAACAACTTCGTTTCATTGTTGTTCAGAACAAGTTGGAAAATTTGGAGTTTGGACCTATGAATACTGAGATGAAGCAACGCGTGAGACTATCTCTCAATTTCTATTTAGGAGGAAAACCATAAACAGACTTAAAATCAACGTGGTTTCTGATAGACCGGTGTCCGGTGTTTTTGCGAAAAAAAAAAAAAATTTAGGCAATAGGCGCGTCGCGCGTATACATACTTTTCTAAAAAAAAAATTTCGATATACACTTTTTCAAATACTTTTTCTAAACTAAACAGTTTTTGAAAAAATTCAAGAACCTTGCATGAATGAATAGATCGCCTTATGGAAATCTTTTTCCTCGATATGCGGAATGGTTTATAGATTTAAATTTAAATAATGAGAAATTGGGTCATTTATGTGCAGTCATTATATAGGGTAGAATATGTTTTTTTTCTTAATATTTTCACACTTGAAAATTCTATTAATATTTGTTTGGAAGATTTTTATTAATTGATTAATGAATATTTTTTATCAATTAATTATTAGAATACCAAAATATTCAATAGTATTTTATATATTTATCTTTTATAGATAGTTAATCGTGTAAAAGAATAATAAGTATCTAAAGTCTTTATTATAAAATTATTTATATAATAATTTTTTGAAAAAAATCATTGTTATAAGTTTTAATTATTTGTAATTAAAATTTAAAAATGTATGAAATAATTAATTATATCGATAAGTTATAATAAATTATATTATGAAAAATAAAAGTGTATTTATTTATAAAATTAGTTAAAAATACATGAGTGAATAATATAAATTAATTAATATTAATAATAAAATAATAAGTAATACTTTTAATTTAAATATGTTTATGTAGTTGTATGATTTATATTAATAAAATGCATATATTCACAAAAGATTATTAAAATTAGTTATTTATTTTAGTAAAAGTAATAATATATTACATTTGTATTATATAAATATGATTTTAATAATTTAAAAATATATTAAATTATAAATATATATTATTGTAATAAAGTAGGTGATGTTGATATGTGACTTATGTCTTATTTTAATAAGAGTATTATGTAGGGCCGGACATGAACCGGTTCGGCCCCGAACCGATTCATAATCGAATTTTTACCACTTTTTAAAACTGGTACGGTTTACCGCTCCAGTTTTTGGCCGCTTCAGATTTTAGCCGATTTACCGTACCTGTTTTGAACAGGTTCGACCGAACCTGTTCATACCCCCCCTAAAAAATATTTGAGGTTCCAATTCCAAAAATAAAATTGAGGTTTCAAAAAAAAATTTATGTTTTACCATTTAAAGTTTAACTAGCCATTAGATATTTAAGATTGATTTGAAAGAATAAATTTTCAAAAATTGTTATAAGGATTGGATTGTGACCTTCTTTTTAAAATAAATTTGAAATTGTTATAAGGATTGGATTGTGACCTTCTTGTTATAAATTGGATTGAATTTTTGATCAAATAAATCAATCAATCTATGTAATTAATTACTGGTGCAGTAACTCCTAATAATTCTGAACACATGGTGCAGTAACTTCATTATTAGAAATTGATTTGAATATTCTTTAATTAAATCAATAAAGCGTGATAATTGCATACAACACATAGCTTGACTTTTGACCCTCGAACTTCTCCCCTACACTTGAATGCTCCTGCTGTCATCTTCCAGATTTAACCCCTCTCTTCATAAAGTCAAGAAAAATCGGTTTTGTCTGGTCTGAAAGTGGGCTGGTCTAGTCTGATTTAGTATTTAGTAGTATTTTAAGGTTAAAATCGGTACAAAAAAAGGTTCGGTTAATCGATTTTGAACCGATTTTCTGTACCTATTCTGAACCGCTCCATATTTAAAAAAAAAAAACGTTTGTTTTGTGAACCGGTTCAGCCGAACTGGTTCGGGACCGGTACGGTTCAGGTACGGTTCAAGTATGATTCACATGACATGTCACTAGGAATGAGAAATTTATGATTGACATGAAAAATTAGAAGATGTCATTTAATATTAGGAGTGAGAAAATAGAATAAAAAGTTTATTTATTAACATTCTATATGTGATAGTTAAATTAATATATACTAGATAATAGTAGATATCTAGTTCACACTTTGTGGAGTAAGTTAAATATACTTTTTTTAATTAAATTATACTTTCTAATAAGAAAATTTTTTTTTTTTATAAAATGCATAAAATAATTATATATATATATATATGCATATTAGTTATGAAATATCAAATATATATTTTTTATGTATCATTTTTCTTAATAATAAAGATATAAGTGTATATTCATTATATTGTGTTGAGTTTGAAAGTTTTAGCACCAACAAAATAATTTATTAATGAAGATAAATTATTACAAAATATTTAAAAATATCTATTAAATAAATATTGTAATAGATTTTTTTATTGCTAAAGGTAATTGAAGTCATTTGAAATTAAATCTCATAGACACACATAATAAATATTTGAACATTGAAAATCATATTATATTAACTAATAAAGGATTATATTTTTTTGAATATTTATATTCATTAATTATGATATTATATGTTAATTTAAAATTATTTTTCGGTATAGTAGTAATAATTTTGTATTTTTACATGTTACTTTATGTTTGAAGTTTATATGTTATTGTTTTATTATTTTTTTATAGTTAAGTTCAATATAATTTGTGATCTAGTTAAAGTTTGGTATAAATATATTAGTATTTATTTTTGGCAAATATATATATATATATATGTATTCAGTAAGCATTTAGCTATGAAATATTCTCTAATTGTGTAAATTAAAGTATTTTTATTATACATATTAAAAATTATATAAATATTTACTAATATGTTGTTAATGCATTCTCTTCAACTTATATTTTATGTTCTTTATTAGAAGTTTTTTAAAAAGTATGCACTGTGCAAAACAATTTTGAAATAGTAAGTATACTGAAAAAATATTTAGCAAAATGTATATAATCGCTACTGGCCTACTGGGGGTAGCGTTTTTTACAACGTGCGTTACTAGGGGTAGCGTTTTTCAAAAAACGCTGCTTAGGGTAGCGTTTTTATGAAATTCGCTACCCCTAGTAGCGAAATTTTTTTTTATTTTTTTTACATTTTTGACTTTTTTTGACGATTTGATGTTTAATTTAAAAAAATCAATTTTTTTTTAAAAACATTTTAAAAAATTACATTAAGTAGATATTTTAATTTCGATTCAAATGATGCAAAAAATATTAAATTTGGACTTACGGATTGACTGTAGGCTCTGCCGTAAGTTGAGATATGAAAATTTGACTTAAAAAATATAACTCATACCCTGTAAGTCCAAACTGACCACGGTGAACGTCATTTATGTCGTAATTCAATTATCTACCTATGGTAATTTTTTTATTAGAAATACAATGATTTTGTAACCTAACATCGCTTGTCTTAAAAATTGACCGAAATAATCAAATGCATTAGGTGAGAAATTTAATTATGTACTTACTCAAAAAAATTAAAGTGAGTAGATAATTTAATTATAAATTAAATGACGCTAACTAAACATTAATATTTTGCTTTTAGACTGACCGTATAATACAATATAATACGAAGTAAATTACGTATTGTATTATACGATCAGTCTAAAAGCAAAACATTAACGTCTAGTTAGCGTTATTTAATTTGTAATTAAATTATCTACTCACTTTGATTTTTTTGATTTTTTTTGAGTAAGTACATGATTAAATTTCTCACCTAATGCATTTGATTATTTCGGTCAAATTTTAAGACAAGCGATGTTAGGTTACAAAATCATTGTATTTCTAATCAAAAATATACCCTAGGTAGATAATTGAATTACGACATAAATGACGTTCACCGTGGTCAGTTTGAACTTACAGGGTATGAGTTATATTTTGTAAGTTAAATTTTCATATCTCAACTTACGGCACAGTCTACCGTCAATCCGTAAGTCCAAATTTAATATTTTTTGCACCATTTGAATCGAAATTAAAATATCTACTTACTGTAATTTTTTAAATTTTTTTTTATTTTTGTTTAAATTAAACATCAAATCGTCAAAAAAAAAGTCAAAAATGTAAAAAAAAAAAAAAAAATTTGCAACTAGGGGTAGCGAAATTCATAAAAACGCTACCCTAAGCAGCGTTTTTTAGTATTGCTAAATATTTTTTCAGTATACTTATTTTTTCAAAAAAAAATTGCACAGTGCATACTTTTTAAAAAACTTCTCTTTATTAGTATTGTATTTTTTTAACGAATAATAAATTGAATATACATATTTTAATAACTATAACTACTCTACTAGTAATTATTACCTATGTTATCTACAAAGTATGAACATATATAAAAATTATATCTTTAAAATATTAGTAATAATAATTAAAAAATTTGTTCATATGATAAATTTATATTTTAAATATACTCATAATTAAATTTGTGCAATTTAATTTTTTTAATTAGAAATTTTAATATATTGAAATTAATAAAACCCTAATGAAATGATTTTGAATTACAACCCTAAAACCTACTAATATAAATTTGTGAATAAATTTTTTTACAAATTCATAATTATTAATAAATTTTTATTTAAAAGAATGAAGAAATTTAAGCTTGATTAATTTTTGGTTTGTAATAAATGTGATAAATTGAAATGATTTTTAAGGTTCAATGTGGTGTTTTGGTGCAATTTTAAAGTATTCACATGCAAAAATATATGTCATAAAAGTAATTGCAACATATAATATATGTGGACCAATAGAATTAATTAGAAAAATTTATTTTGGTTAGTTGTTAAGATTATATACATTCTAGCCAAATTAATAGATATATAGATTGTTAGAGTCCTTTACTGTTTGACTTCCCATTATCATTTCCTACTTCTTGTCCACCTTTCGTCATTGTCATAATTTTTATCTCGTACCCCATTGTCAATATCGTTGTTTAGTGCAAAGATAGCTGTCCATTAGACTGATAATGGGGACGGGATGTAATTAGGACAAATATAAGTGGTAGATAATGGTCGAGGAATGACAATTGGGGAGTAGCAAATTTGACAAAGATAAAATTGTGTAGTGTGCAATGAAAAATAATTAATATGAACAATTAATTTTAAAAAAATAATTTATTAATTTACTATATAAGTAAATATATAAAATTGTTAGGAAGTTTTGATGTTTTCACGCTGTAAATATGTTTGTCTGTAAATAGTTTTTTTTTTTTAATGTTTGGTTGCATTTTATTTTTAAATATTGCAATTAAATTTTTAATCAAGACTCAATTAATTGAATTGAGATGAAATTAAATTTTAATTCACCCATTGAATTAAGATTTAGTTGTTTTGAAAAAATATATGATATTTTTAAAAGTATTATATTATTATTTGAAAATTTTAAAATATATTTTGAATGAAATATTGAAGAGTAAACAACTCAAATGTCACTAATTTGATTAAATGATTATTTATGTTGTTACGTATAGTTAAATGGTTACATATATAAATATGATTAAATAATTATTAAAATAATGAGTTTATACTTTCTTTTTATATTATTTTTCATATTTATGTTTATGTTTTTTTTTTCAATTTAAATTTGAAATCTTATTTTTAAATATTTAAGTATAAGTGATTGTTAACTTAATTTAGAGGATAATTTAAAAATAAATAATAAGAAATTTTTTAAATAATGTTTTAATATTAAAGGAAAGTTATAATTTATTCTATTATTTAATAAATCATATGTATTGTTTATTGTGTCTAATTGTTTGAACGATGTTTGATATTTAATATTTTTTATAAGTTATATTTTGTTGATCTAAACTGATAATTAAAATATTACAAAATATAATGAACTAAAATAATAATAAATTCTAAAAAGGAAAAAAAAAAAAACAGATTTTCTTTTTAAATAACGCGATGATATAAAAGTGTATATATTCTATAGATGGAAGATATATTGAAGAAATCCGAAAAGATGAAAATAAAATTGGAAACACAAGGTCGTATATCAGGTTGAACCTTATGCTAGGGCTATCCCCTGACTTGTTCCTATCTAGATTTTTTTTAATGTATAATCCTACAATTATTTTTCAAAAATATCTTTGTTCAGTGTTCTTAATTTATTGATTTATTTTCCATGCTTTACCAAAAAAAACTGAAATGTTTTATTACTTTTTATTTCAATAGTTTTTTCAAATTTAATTAACATTTTGTAGATTAGATATGTTTTTCAGAATTTTATGCAAGTTTCATTTAAATTTTTCAAGACTTTATTTAGGTTAATATGACGGTCTGTATCAGCAAAGTGGTCTACCGGTTGAAATGGATGGAATAATGTCGAGAGGATGAGTTGGATATAATATATATAATATTATGATAATTTGTAGTGTATTGAGCAATCTTAAAAAAGATTCGTGAATGTATCCCCAAAATATAAATAAAAAAAGGTTCGCGCATAATGTTTTTAAACCCAATTTTTTAAAAATGGAATTATATTAACTTATTAAATTCTGATTCAATGTGAGATTCAAACTATATTACATTAGGATTAGGGTTTGAAATTTTGGGTGAATTTGGATTCAGATGAATGTATATTTGTGTATTTATTGTCGTATTGAAGCATAATAATATATTAGCATTGCAAAAAAATATGCGGAGTAATAAATTTTTGTGTAGATAGAGACTATTTATAAAGTTAAAGTGTGAATTTGTCAATTTTATAATTTGCTGTCTCAGTAATTTTTATATAACACTTCCATAAGTTAAATGAAACAGAGATTCAGCCCCGTAAGAATTGACATTTCCATCTCCGTTTTGGCTAGTATTCGTGCATTCTTGCATGCTCTGCTCCCTGTAGTCACATCACAGTGGGGACGGAGAGAAACTAATCGGGATTCTCTGTTGACTTGTAGGACAAGTAATCAAGGGATGGGATGAAGGTATCAAGACCATGAAAAAGGGTGAAAATGCACTCTTTACCATTCCTCCTGAACTGGCTTACGGAGAGTCTGGATCTCCTCCAACAATTCCTCCTAATGCCACACTTCAGTTTGATGTGGAGCTGCTTTCATGGACTAGTGTCAAGGACATATGCAAGGATGGTGGGATCCTCAAGAAGGTTCTCGTTGAGGGAGAGAAGTGGGAGAATCCTCGTGACCTTGATGAAGTCCTTGGTAAGCTCTTAGTATCCAGTTGTCTTATGGCCAATCCTTTAGAGTGTTGTGTATATATACGTTGCATAACAATCTTGTATGCTTTTTGAGTGTTCAGTTAAGTATGAACACACATCTTGAAGACGGGACATTTGTTTCAAAATCGGAAGGAGCAGAGTTCACTGTCAGAGATGGTACGTTTCTTCCCCTTGAACTGTACTTCCGATAAAAACATCAAGGTTTAGTAACTCCCATCCTTTCTTATATGTGCAGGATATTTCTGCCCGGCTATTTCAAAGGCTGTGAAAACTATGAAAAAGGGAGAGAAGGCTTTGCTTACTGTACTGCCACAATGTATGGCTTCTACCATATTCCTTTCCTCTTTCATTGTCAGTATCATTTAGGAGTTGTAGGCGTGATCTGTACTTATTTATTGCTGTGATCTAGATGCCTTTGGAGAGACTGGGAAACCAGCATCGGGGGAAGAGGGTTCTATCCCTCCAAATGCTACTCTTCAGATAACACTGGAACTCATCTCTTGGAAGACTGTTTCTGAGGTTACAACAGACAAGAAAGTTATCAAAAAAATCTTGAAAGAAGGTGAAGGATATGAGCGACCAAATGATGGGGCAGTTGTGAAAGGTATCCCTTATAAGTCAGTCCTACGACATCTAGCTATTGTATTCATACTTGATGTTATCTCGGTGCTTATGATTTTCATCGTTGTCCACTTCAGTGAAACTAACTGGGAGATTGCAAGATGGGACCATCTTTACCAAGAAGGGTCATGATGATGAGCCATTTGAGTTTAAGATTGATGAAGGTAATATTTCCTTCATCTCCTACTCTCATAAGCTCCTATTCTTTCTGTCTGTATTTCTTTAAGCGACCACTGAAATGCTGAAACTGTTGAATGAATCAGAGCAAGTGATTGATGGACTTGATAGAGCTGTGAAAACCATGAAGAAGGGAGAGGTAGCGTTGGTTACAATTGAGCCACAATACGCATTTGGGGCATCTGGGGGTCAGCAAGACTTGACCATTGTGCCTGCTAATTCAACTGTCTATTATGAGGTTGAGATGATATCATTTGTCAAGGTATGCCACAACAACAGTATTACGTTATACTATTATCTATAATCTACAGCTGTTCCATCTGCTTTGATTGGTTTTTCTGTTGTTGATATTCAAACGTTTGGTGCAGGAGAAAGAGTCATGGGACATGAACAACCAGGAGAAGCTTGAAGCTGCAGGAAAGAAGAAGGAAGATGGAAATATGTTGTTCAAGGCAGGCAAATACCATAGGGCATCTAAGCGATATGAGAAGGTAAAAAACGTGAACAGGTGAAAGGAACCTAATCTTATTGACTTGAAATGGTATAAAGTCAAACAATAATTTAATTTTAAGGGACTTTTTGTTTGTTTTCTGTTCCAGGCTGTGAAATTTATTGAATATGAGTCCTCATTCAGTGACGAGGAGAAACAAGCAGCTAAGTTGCTAAAGATTACTTGCAACCTTAACAATGCAGCATGTAAGCTGAAACTTAAGGAATACAAGGAGTCTGTAAAATTATGCACCAAGGTCTGGTCCATTCATCCATACAATGTGTTTTTCCAGTGTTTCTACTCTATTTTTTCTTCTCTTTCTGATGTGATAGATAGGTTGCTAATAGTTTTTTATGTTGCAAATATGAATCAGGTGCTGGAAGCTGACAGTCGTAACGTGAAAGCACTCTACAGGAGGGCGCAAGCTTACATCCATCTTGTTGATTTGGAGTTGGCAGAACTTGACATTAAGAAAGCCCTGGAGATTGATCCCAACAATAGGCACCCACCCTTCTTTTCTGTCTTCATTTTCGATCACAGTGTAAGCTAAAACGAATGAGCTTTGCTAACTTATACTGTGTGGTTGTTTGGAAATAGGGATGTGAAGCTCGAGTATAAGGTGTTGAAGGAGAAGGTGAAGGAGTACAATAAGAGAGATGCCCAGTTCTACGGCAACATATTCGCTAAGATGCACAAACAGGTATGTAAAGTTGTTTTAGGTTTGGATGATTTTGATTATTAGTATATACAAACAAATATTTGTTTCTGTTTTTTTATTCCGCAGGAGACACGGTCCCCGATGGTTATTGATAGCACAGCATAGAAATGTGTTGCAGCAAAGAAGGGTGGTCGAGTGAATGCGATATACTGCTATCCTTCAAGTAGTAATGAGTAGTGAGCGTACTATGTAGCGGTTACTGCATTGTATGGATAAACAGTAGTACTGGGAACCCCATGCTGCTATATGTAATTGAGTATAGTTTTGTTTCGTGCATGTTCTTTTTAAAAAAAAAAACGGATGTTCAAAAAGATATAAACAATTTACTTACATATTTTTGGGTTTTGATAAAAAAATATATATTTTTGGGTGGGGGGTGGGGGGCTATAAACGGTCAAATTGGTCGAAACGGTCAAATTGGACAGAGTGATAGAATTGATAGAATAGAATGTCTACATTTTACACTTGATAAATAATAAAGATGAGATAAATAGATGTATGAAATATTTAATAAAATAATTTAAAGTTGATATAATTAATTTAAGAAAAATGTAACATTTGGGACTAGTAGTAACATTATAGCGTACTTGTGAGTTAGGTCATAGGATTTTTTTGAGGAGTTAATATGTAATTTAAGTATATAAGAAAAAGTTAAGTTTATCGTTGAAATACGAAATACTAGATTAATTTTTAATTAGGGTTATTTAAAAAAAAAAAAAAAAAAGAGAGATGTTATCTAAAATTTGAGAGTTCTAAATTTACCACTTCCAACTACAAGTGCTACGACTTGACAAAGAAAATCAGTTTGGCCGAACCGATCTGTACCTGTTGTGAATCATACAAGTTCACAAACCAAATATTTTTTTTAATAAAAATATAGAGTGATTCTGATGAACTATAAAAAATGGTTCGAAAATAGTAACTAGAGTAATTTTTTGTATCAATTTTAATATAATATTCTATTTAATTACTAAAATATCTACTCCTAAACCACTAAACCAGAGTTACGAGATGGTCCAGACCGGACAACTTGAACATTGACCTCTTCCGCTCTTCCCTTCGTCTTCGACATTTTGTCCCACTGTCCCAGTCCCAGTTCTAATTTATGGACCAAAATTGATAAAATCTGAACAGACGAATCAATATGAACCGATTGAAATGGAGGAAACCCTAAAATCAGAAGAGAAGCACTTGTGGATCATCGAAGTTGGTTCCTTCATCTGACAACTTCTTCCCCTTAAATAAAACCCTAGAAGACTAAAAGTTCATATACAAAGGAAATGAAAGAACCGAAGAGACACCTACAGAAAATAACTACACATCTGACTCTCTAACTTCTACTGAACCGAAATAACCAATTGGACCGAAAAACATAAAAGGTTGAAATAAGAAAGCTTGGGCTGGACCGAAATAATACAATCCCATCAGAAATAATAGAATCATCCTGCATCATATATTTCAACACTCCCCCTCAGGCTGATAATATCACAGATCCAATCTTCAAGTTATCTCTCCCTGTCTTCCAAATATATTCCACATACCAAGCTTTTCACATAGATGATAGTGTTGTTGATTCCCCAATGCCTTGGTGAGAAAATCGACCAACTGATTACCTGTCTTAATATGCCTCAATTGCACAATATTATCCAGCAATTTCTCTCTAATATAATGACAATCAATCTCAATATGTTTTGTTCTTTCATGAAAAATCGGGTTATTAGTTATTTGAATAGCTGCCTTATTGTCACAATGCAAAATAACTAGTTCTGTTTGTTTAAAATCCAGTTCTTCCAATAAATTCCTAAGCCAAACAATTTCAGACAAAGTCCAACTCATGCTTCTATACTCTGATTCTGCTGGAGATCTAGAAACAATGTTATGTTTTTTTTTACTTTCCAAGAAATCAGAGACTTACCAAGCAATATGCAGAAACCAGTAACAGATCTTCTTGTCTCAATACAATTAGCCCAATCAGAATCGCAATATCCGATCAGGTTGGGCTCAGAACTACTAGACAAAAGAATCCCCTTACCTGGTTTCTTCTTTACAAGCCTTATTATGTGCAGAGCTGCATTCAAATTGGATTCCTTTGGATCCTGCATGTATTGACTTAAATTCTGCACAACAAATGTTATGTCTGGACGAGTAATACTCAAATACAATAATTTCCCTATTAGTCTCGTATACATGCTAACATCAGCTAGGTGCTTATCATCCTTATTAACACCCAGATGCTCATCATAATTCCTACTGGTTAATTTCAAATTCTACTCCATAGGGGTTCTAGCTATTTTAGCACCTGATAGCCCTACATCATAAATCAATTCCAGAGCATATTTTCTTTGCGACAAAACCAATCCTTTTTCCGATCTGGCTATTTCAATACCCAAAAAACATCTCAAATCACCTAGATCTTTCACTTTCAAATTCAATTCCAACACATGTTTCAAATCATTAACCAATCTAGAACTATTTCCAGATATAAGCAAGTCATCAACATATATCAGAAGCACAACAAGTTCAACACCATCATGCTTAGTAAATAATGAATAGTCAAGTTTCGATTGAGTATATCCTGCATTAATAAGAAATTCACACAATTTTAAATTCCATTGCCTATTGGATTGTTTTAACCCATAAAGTGATTTCTTTAACCTGCAAACCAATCCAGATTTTTCACTATTGAAACCCTCAGGAACATGCATATAAACTTCTTCATCTAAATTACCATACAGAAAGACATTATGCACATCCATTTGGTAAAGAGGCCAATTATAAATCTCAGCTAAACTCAAAATGGTTCGCACAGTATTCATCTTAACCACATGGGAAAAAGTCTCATAATAATCTATTCCAAATTTCTAATTATAGCCTTTAGCTACTAATCTAGCTTTATACCTAGCCAAACTCCCATCAGATTTATACTTCAATTTGTAAACCCATTTGCTACCAATAATAGATTTACCTTTTGGTATTGTAACCAAATCCCATGTATATGATTCTCCTCAAGATCCTTGATTTCATCCTGCATAGCTTCAATCCAGGACTCATTTTTTATCTCCTCACTGAAATTCTCTGGTTCAACCATCTTAGATACCGATGTCAAATAACATTGATATTTATTCGATAAACCATCATAAGACAGATATTTTTCAATTGAATGAAGACAAGAAATATTCAACACCTGATAGTCCTTCATCCAAATAGGAGGTCTGATGGTCCTTCCAGACCTGCTTACCGAAGGTCTTGAAGACTCTTCAGTGACTTGATCTATTCCATCAGAGTCAGCATCTGAACCATCATGTGGTATAGTTCCATCATGATCTTGCTGATCTTCATCATTTGGATTACCTGCATCAGAATCTACAATATCCTCCTCATTATCCCTAATTATGGGATCATTGGAGTTATCATCATAATGCTCAAAAAATATGGGTTGCTAATCAAGTTTACCATTCTAAAAAGGAAACACACTCTCATTAAATCGAACATCTCTACTTACAAAAGAAAATTATCAATCAAATCATAGAGTCTGTATCCCTTTTGAGTCTCAGAGTATCCCATAAAAACATAAGGGATAGCTCTGGAAGCCAACTTGTCAATTACCGACATATTTTTGGCATAACATAAACAACCAAAACCCCTAAGGTGGTTGAATGCAATTTTTTTTACCATGCAACATCTCTAAGGGAGATTTCCCTTTCAGCAACTTAGATGGCATATGATTAATGAGATAACATGTTGTAAGGACACAATCCCTCCCAAAACATGTTTGGAATTGACCCTTACAGCTTTAAATCCCTAGCAACCGCCAAGAGGTGTCTATGCTTCCTTTCTGCCTTACCATTCTGCTGAGGCGTATAAGGGCAGCTACTTTGATGAACAATGCTTTTTTCATGCAACATGTTATCTAAATGCTCATTAAAGAATTCTCTACCATTATCAGTCATGAAATACTTGATTCTTTTTTTAAACTGGGTCTCAACCATAGCAACAAATCTTCTCAAAACAAGAAACACATCCGATTTGAATTGCATTAAGTGGATCCAAGTAACTCTAGAAAAATCATCCACCAAGGTTAGAAAAAAAAACGCTTATTATCATGTGTAGGACTATGATAGGGACCCCAAATATCAGTATGCACAAGATCAAATATAACATTTGATTTGGAATCCGAAATAGGAAAAGGAGAACTAACAATCTTTGCCTTAGGACAAATAGCTCATGTATATCCAATTCATCATGCTTTACAAAATTCAAACCATCAAGATGTTCTAGAGCTTTCAAAGAGGCATGCCCAAATTGCATATGCTACAACATTGCACTATTTACAACAGAACTAGTCACAACAGAACTGGATGACAATCGAACGAAGTACAATCCAGACCTTTCCTCACTAGTCCCCAAGACCTTCCCTTTGAGAGGTCCTGCAGGATAGCAGGGTCAGGATAGAAAATTACAGAACAGTTTAAATCATTTGCAAGTTTAGACACAGAAAGAAGATTGTATCTAAAGTCTGGTATGTATAACACATTCTGCAATTTCTTTCTGAATCAATAAAAATGCTTACAATTTGCTTAACATTTAAACATCCACCATTAGGTAACTGAACCTTGATATCAGGAGCATCCCTAATCTCACATAACCAATCATTTCTATTGGTCATGTGCTTGGTTGCTATATCTAGGATCCAGTAATCCTTTTCAAAATAAGAGATCGAACTAAGAGATATACCAACAATATTCGCATGTTGGTCAGAAGGTGTGGCTGCACTTGCTCCTGCTGCAATGCCTCCTCCTCCTTTAAAGGTTTGTAAAAAACTTTCAAATTGATCACGGGTAAAAATGATCCCTCCCTGAACTCCACCACTCAGGTTAACATCATTAGTAGAGTTAGAAATAACATAATCAATGTCACCACTTCTAATGGAGGTAACATTGGCCTTAGAATTCAATCCCTTTTGTTTCAGTTGATCCTTGTACTAGAAGCAATTATCCTTGGCATGACCTTTTTTCTTACAAAAATCACACCCTTTTGAAAAACAACGGTCCACAGTATGTCCCCGTTTTCTACAGAATGTGCATTCTAAATTTTGATTTCCTTTCGGCTTATCCAAATTTAGAGACACATTTGCAGAATTAGGGTTAAAAGATGCATTCATGGTACAAGAAACACCCATTTGAGTTTCCTCTTGCACTAACAAATTATATGCTTGATTCACAGAAGGCAAGGGAGTCCAAAGCAACAAATGACTTCTCACATTGACATAATTTTCATTTAAACCAGTCAAAAATTGAAAGAGTCTTTGGTTTTCCTTATGCTCAATATGTTTTTTTTAAAATCATCTCCTTCTATAAAAGGAAGAGCACAAGCAGTATCATATTCAGCCCAAAGAACTTTCAATTTAGAGAAAAAAGTTGATATAGAATCCAACCTTGACGACACATAACAATCTCCAAATGCAACTGATATGTTCTAGGTCCACTTACTTTATGAAATCTTTCTTTAAGTTATTTTCAGACAAGAAATGTATTTTCAGTATACATCATCCTGCTGGCAAGATCCTTAGAGATAGAATTAGTAAGCCATCCTAAAACAACTGCATTACGTCTATCCCAGAAATGGTGTCAAACAAGATTATAATCATCACGCATACAAGTTCCATTGATAAATCCTAGTTTATTTCTACCTAAGAGCATAAATCGAATAGCCTTACTCCACATGGCATAATTTTCAGGACCAGTCAGGACAACAAATATCATATTAACACCAGGATTGTCACTTGCATGCAAAAACAAAGGACGATGAAAATCAACAGAAGCCAAAATATCATGTTCATCATCATCAGTAGCGATCTTTCTTGCTTCCTTAATAGGTTTATCCTCAACCATAGTAATAAAAGAATCCAACGATGGGACATCAATAATATCTCACACAGAAAACAAATACCACCAGCAACTAGAAACCAACAATAGAACTCCAGTATATAGAATAAACGCAGCAACAGAATATCACGTTTCAAAGAACCGCAATTTTAACCAACAAGAACTGAACCGATAGCCAATAATAGAGTACAACAACTAATTGCAAAAAAACTGAAGATCTTGAGCCAACATATATGCTTATAGAGAGAAAAATCCAAACGCATACAGATCTGTGACGAATATCGAAGAAAATATCCAAACGTATACAGAGTTTCCAGATGAAGGGATTATCAAAGAACAGTTAGTTTGAAGGAATAACAAACCAACATAACATGTGACGAATCGGTTTGTCTTGATGCACTCAACAAATCCAAGAAGAACTTGGATATAAGAATCTGAATCGAAGGAAACGGATGTTCTACAAGCCTTTTGGCTCTGATACCATGATAAAATCTGAACAGACGAATTAATATGAACCGATTGAAATTGAGGAAACCATAAAATCAGAAGAGAAGCACTTGGGGATCATCGAAGTTGGTTCCTTCATCTGGCTACTTCTCCCCCTTAAATAAAACCCTAGAAGACTAAAGGTTCATATACAAAGGAAATGAAAGAACCGAAGAGACACCTATATAAAATAACTACACATCTGACTCTCTAACTTCTACTGAACCGAAATAACCAATTGAACCGAAAAACATAAAAGGATGAAATAAGAAAGTTTGTACTAGACCGAAATAATACAATCCCATCAGAAATAATAGAATCAGCCCGCATCATATATTTCAACAAAAATATCTCAAGGCGCGTGGTTGGTGGACATAAAGTTTATAGAGAATCTCAGCGGGAGATCTATATGCAGATTGCTCCATTTGTGCTCCCTGCTGGAGCTTTTCCCGTTGCTTCTTTCGGTATGAGAATGATTGTTTCTTTGTTACTCGGAGACATTGCTGTATAACTTGGATTGTTCAATTGTCATGATAACTCTTGAGGGTGTACAGTACACAACAAATTTTTTTTATCTGTTTTGGAGGATTTGTCTCATAACTGTAGTATTTGTACGCTTTAGTGCTTTGGTTATTGGTTAGTAGTTGTTCTGACTTATATGAATTCATAATTAATAATAGGGTTAATTACTTAATTGGTTACACATGTTTGACCAATGTTCAGAATGGTTACACATGTTTCAAAATGTGATTAATTGGTTTTGAAATGTGACTATTTGGTTTTTTCACTGTTCACCGTTAAAATCACAGTTAAGTCACTATTTAGATACGTAAAATGACGAAATTACCCCTAGAATCATCTTCAAGAACACATCATCTTCAAGAACAATAATTGAAGAACCCAGAAATCTGATTTCTGGGTTCTTGAGAAACCAGAAATCTGATTTCTGGGTTCTTGAGAAACCAGAAATCTGATTTCTGGGTTCTTCAAGACCCAAAAATCAAGAACCCAGAAATCTGATTTCTGGTTCTTCAAGAACCCAGAAATGCTGTTTCTGGGTTCTTCAAGAATCAAGAATCGCAATTCTGGGTTCTTGAAGTTCTGTATTGCAGTATATGTTATCAGCAAATGTGATTAAATGGTCATACATGTTTCTCTATAATGTGATTAAAAGGTCATACATGTTTCTCTTTAATGTGATTAAAAGGTCATACATGTTTCTCTATAATGTGATTAAATGGATATTGTTGTTTGAAATGATGTGATTAAAAGGTTCGGCATGTTACCCACATTGTGAAGAACCCAGAAATGCTGTTTCTGGGTTCTTGAGGACCCAGAAATCAGATTTCTGGTTCTTCAAGAACACAGAAATCAGATTTCTGGTTCTTCAAGAACCCAGAAATCTGATTTATGGGTTCTCAAGAACATCGAATCGAATTTGATTCGATTTTGGTTCTTCAATCCTTCCAATATGTTCTTCAATACAACTAAGGGCATAATAGTCATTTCACAATTCAATAATATGTTAAAAAATGAATTAACGTTAAAATTAACGGTTTACTAACGGAATAACCAATTAATCACATTTGGAAAAACATGTGTAACCAATTAGTCACATAACAAAACCAATTAATCACATTTTGAAACATGTATAACCATTCTGCACAATGGTGAAACATGTGTAACCAATTAAGTAATTAACCCTTAATAATATAGAGATTAGGAGGATTTAGTTGATTGCGTTTATCCACTATAGATGTTGCTTAATTTGAAGAGCTATGTTTCTTGAGTTCGATTGCCTCTTAGATGTTTTTTTTAATATATATAAAGTGGTTTGGTCGAACCAGTTCTGAACCGGTTCATAATAGGTATGGTAATTCGACAAAATCTATAGTGGTTCTCTTGAAGGGGTCGAGCCGTACCATACCTAAAATGTGGTAAATGTACGATTCTAAACCGGTTCGGTCCCAAACCAGTTCATGCCTAGCCTTAAAAAATGCATTACTTTTTCGTCAAAATGGGTGTCGTCTAGCCTTGGGGTCCATTCACGACAGACCCTAAACCTCTCCTGGAGGATTTATTTGAGAGGAAAGTAAATGTGTTAGGCCGAATCTACCTTGATGATTCCAAGACATTTTTCTTTCGCCCCACTATCAACCTGTAGGAGGCGCTCGAAGGCGTCGGCATTAGAGTGTTGGTCCCTTGCTCTTCTTTCAATTGGGTAATGCTTCTTTGTCCGACCGGGATTAGAGAACCGGTCGATCGGTATAACAAAAAATAAATAATTAAAACCACCCAAAAAAAAGAACCGGAAATTGGTCGGTTGACCGGGTCCACCGTGCATTTCGATCTTTTGATTGAACCAACCCTAGGCTTGTTCATGAACCGGTTCGACCCTGAACCGGTTCGACCCTGAACCGGTTCAGAACTGAACTGGTCTGGTTTGTAAAAAAACAGTACTTTTTTCTGTTTCTAAAAAAACTGGTCTGGTTTAGTTAAAAAATAACTGGTCTGCTTCGAACCGATTCAGAACCGGTTCGAAATGGTTTAGTCTATTTTTTTAATTACATTTTGGTTCGGAAATAATGAGGTTCAATCCGAAACTGAATAGGCTAAAAAACCTGTCCAACACACTAAACAGACTGAAAAATACTGAACCACTGACCCGACTGAAAAAACACTGAACTGACTAAAATACTCACTGAATCGATTGAAAATCTATTCCACAACCAACTAAAATCTTGTCCAATATCAAAATACGAGAGCCTAATACATCTTTAGAGTTAATTTATTGAAGACATCTCTAGGTTTGGTTTATTGAAGACATCTCTAGGTTTGGTTTAATTTCAGGCCGGTTTAGTTGATTTTGCTTCAAACCGGTTCTAAAATTATATAGGTTTAAAGTGTTTTGATTTAAATTTAAGTATAAACCAGCATAAAAAAACGAGCCGATTCGAACTGAATTTTTGGTACTATTTAGAACTGATCTATTTGAAGCCTAAAAACACTGGTTTGGTTTTGATACTAGTTCAGCTAAACCGGTTTGAACCAAACTAGAACCAGACCAGTTCAGTCGAATCGGTTTAAATGAACAAGCCTAACCAAACCGGACAGGGGCTCGATTCTGATAACTATGCATTAACCTTTTTTTTTTGTAATAATTAGATAATTTTTTTGAATGAAAATTTTATATTTATTTATATTTTTGAATTTATTTACAATTAATATTATATTATTAAAAATCTACTATTTTATTTTATGAAAAAAATGAATGTATATTAAATTTGCCATATTAACATGTTCAATCATAAAAAAACGTATTTGTAAATATTATATATAAGTTTTTTCATAAGTCTTAAAATAAGTTATAACTACTATAAAGTAGTTATAATTACAAAAATATGTATATTTAATATAATATTTATGTTAAATATATGATAAAAAATAACATAAAAGTTAAGTTTAAAAATATACATTAATATTATATTAGTAAATGTTTATATCATTTTTATCACCATCTCAAATTATTATTGAGTAATTCTATTGATATGTATATATATTTTCAAACTTTAGAATTAAAACACAAACAACACTATCTTTTACACTTACCGTTGCAATATTGTTAATTTACTTTTTACTTTTAAGCATTTTGATATTATTTCACTCATAATTATAGTATAATGTAAACAATATTTTTATTTAAAACGCATAATTATTTATTTTAGAAAATTTAAGTTTTATAATAGTAAAGATCATTGTTTGTGATATACAGCATGGTTGCAACTTTTGGTTCTGGAGTCGCGTTCTCGTTGGTGAGCAATGTTGAAGGTCTTAATCTAGCAAATGCAGTTAGTTACGGGTTCTTCTTTGCAATTGTTCAGGGTGGACTATTCAAGGTGAGATTTTGATCTTTAAATGGACTACTATAACAATCTATGTTACTATTTATTTGATCTCAATCAATTTGTAAGTGAAATGCTTATGTTTTGTGCAGTTGGGGCAGAAATTAACGCAGCCGCCTGAGAAAGACAGAAACTATGACAAGACAAGGATCATGTTAGTAGGCCTTGGTCTTCAGAATTAGGAGAACAATACGAATTCATATTACATATCTGAAATTTTATAAGATTTTGGAGCAGATTATTGAGTGCAGTTGCTGCTGCTTGATTTTTGTAGCGAGGTTCTCATAAAACTTGATCAGATATTTATATAGAAAATAGAAAATTGTTGTATGTATTATGAATTCGTTTGATGCTACATGATGTTTGTTTAGCTGGATTTTCATCAAACATGATCAGATATTCAAGAAGAAAATTAAATGAAATGGTTGTAAATGTGGTGACTTATGTTTGTGGAGAAGTTGTTAAATGGCGTTTTATCTTCTCTTAAATGTTATTAAACGGTTATTTTAGTTTGAACATCTTGTTACATAACCGTTACTACATCATGATCCATAAACATAAAAGGGGGAGTAAAATCGTCTTTAAATTAGGTCACGTGACTTCCACGTGACAGTCAGACGGAAATATGTGACGGAAACTTAACAGAATAACCGTTCAGTCACATGTTCAAACTTAAGTAACGTTTCAGCTACACCAAAAAAGATGAGTAACCATTTAATCACATGAGCCAAACATAAGTAACGGTTGAGGTAATTAACCCTTTAATCTATATTCAATTAATAAATGACGTAATAATATTTACTATTAAGAATAAATTAATAAAAAAAATCAATATATATATTGTGATATGATTATATTTTTTGTGCCTTCAAGATTGTTTTTTACAACTAAATATATATTATTGAAAATAATTTATTCTCCCATATATATATATATATATATATATATATTTTGTTATATGATTATGTTGGGTCTGGTTTTCCCGGATGCTGACTGGGTGCTGATTTGATAGTGATTTGGATGTCAATTGGTTGATGACTGCAAGCTTTCGTCGGAGCTCCGATGAACCTACATGAAGGAGAGGGTAACAAATGGTGTTTCTCTAGGTCCCACTCTTATGCTTATATGAATATACTATGTGTATGAACTCAAAACGTAATATAACATATGTAAATCATGAGTATTTATTGGGATGGAAGACTAAACTGTTTTGGTAACCGAATATATCTGTAAATATTGTGTCGTTGCAGATAAGGATAGCAGATATTACAGTTATCACATAATATTGCAGTTGCCTTATGTGATCTTTGTAGAATATGTGCTCGAGATATGCAGAACATCGTGGCTGTATATTCGGTGTTGATTGTGGGACTAGAGTTGAGAGGTTTGACTCTCTTGGCGAGCGTTCCCATGACGAGCAATGGGAGGTTTTGGCCTTGGTCTATGGCGACCTGTAAGGACTTTGGCGACCACTTTAGTTCCAGGTTTGGTACTTGACCGCTTTATGGGTTCCAGTCTTGAATAATTTGGGTTTCACCCCTCTGAAACGTTATTGGGCCTTGGAGGCCTGATGGATCTTTTCCCATATTGAGTCATCACTATCGATACCCAACATTTGGCCGAGCTTGATCTTGTGAGGAATGGTTTGAGAAAATGACTTCTTGATTGAACATTTGATGTCTTGCTTGATCTTTGTACCTTTTGATGATCCGTATCCTTTGGCGAACGGTTTTGGTTTCTAGATTTTTTGGAATGTTTATCCTTTATCCTCTTAGACGAACGCTTTGGGTTGTCACGGTTTATGGATGCTCATTCGCTTATCTATTGGCGAATGCTATCGTTGTTAGGGTCTTAGGAGAGGCTTGCTTAAGCTCTTTGGCGAGCATGTTTGGTTATGGGGTTTTGGCATTTAATGAATGCACTGTATGGCGAGAGGTCGAAAGGACGTCTGATGCATGCGTGTCTCTTTGACTACTGTAATAGGGGGTAAACTGTTAGTTTTCCGTACTATTTCAACCCTTTATTTCCCCGATGTAACATTTTATGTTCTGACATTGCTTCGATTTTACCCCAAAAGAGGTGTAATCATTGTCTTATTTTTTCTAAGATAACCGTTCGGTTTCTCTAGATTTGGCTATAAAAAGCCAACCTTTGTCACTTAGCACTTTACGCGTCCAAGTTTTTCTGTGCCCCCCTTTTCTGTGCCTTAATCCCCTGTTCAAACTTTTCTCTCACGATAAAAATCTTCTTTTTACTATCATGGCTGGAAACAAGAATCAAACTTCCGGCAAGGGTTCTTCCTCTAAACCTTCTCCAACCCATTCTATGTCTGGGTAGAAGACTACTGCTAGGGTTTCCAATGCCCTTCTTTCTATATGAGATGTTTCTACCCCAGTGCAGTACCAAAGGGTCTCTGTACCGAAATCAACCTCTGGGTGTCAGGTTATCGCACCGATCGTGGTGGCCGTGCCTGAGACCAATGTCCCGACCTTTTATCCAACATGTTGTTCTTTGTCTTTCTTTTTTCCTTTAAGCGATAAAATTTACTCCTTTTTGCTATTTTAGTCTTGTTCTTGCCTTACCATGATGTTTTTCTTAGATGTTAAGCCCTATGAATTGAGGTCGTCTCATTTCAAGGATGTAGTCGCCTTGACGGGTTTATGAGAAGCAGATGCACCTAGGTATCCAGGCCTAGGGCTGCATTATCCGCATTAAGGAGATGTTTATGTTTATGCGACCCATATTGATGTTGGGTTGCGTTTTCCTCTTTGCGACGAGTTGAAGACTCTATGTTGCTATTACAGGATATGTCCCACGCAAGTGCTACCCAACACCATCCAGATGTGGGTTGGGTTTAAGTTCATGTGTTTACTTCAGGGATGGACGTATTCACTTTCTCTCTTCCGATGTTTCTATCGGTTAGCTGTCGGGGCTAACCACCTTCATCACTTACAAATTCAATGGCCAAAGTTAGAGGAATGGAGGAGCCAGACATGGAACTGGAATGTTAATTCCGACTGGTGGACGACTTCCAGGTCACCAACTCGAACTACAAGAAGTATTATTTCTTATGTAAGGGTGGTGTGCCTTGGGATCTTTATTAGCTGGAGCAGCATATACCTCCGAGCTTTGGAAAGCTTTCGAGGAGTGACCAGAAAATCATTGATGACTTATTATAGTGTCACAAGCAGTCATGATTCTGTTTGGTCCGCTCAGTTGCAGAGACTTCAGAGTCCATGCTTAGGCTAACGGGCATTCAACAGTCCGCGCCAGTCTCTATTGACTGGGTAATTTTATGACCCTTTTCTTTTTCTGGTTTTGTGTTGTAGGCACTCGGGGACGTAAACATCTTAGTCTCTTTTCCAAGCAGGCTAAGACAAGGTTGTCTACTACTCAGTCCACCTTGAGTCCACTTCCTCCTCCTTCCAGGCGCATGACCAAACATAGGACTAAGGAGGAACATACTGGGCCTGCCTCCGACGATCGCCCAAGAGGTACTTTTTAGGATATAACCTTTGTTTCCTTGTTCCTTTTTGACTTGCCTTTAGGTTTGATACCTTTCTTTCCTTGTATTCAGGAAATGTCACAGTCGAGCTGACTCCATTTTCTGCTCTAGCCAAGAGAGCGAGGAGTTCTGTCGAGGTCCGCCCCACTGCTGACAGGGGATCTTCTGCTCCCCAGAGCGAGGCTCCAGCCCCCGGGCAGGTTGATGCTCCTACCACCGATCATGCCACTCCTAACCCCTCTAGGGGAGCTCAGGCTCAGAAGAAGGTCCTGACCCGGAGCACCACAACGGGCACTTTGAAGACTCCCTTTTATGGGGACTACTTTCCTTTGGTGGATTTTTACCAGCCACCAAAGGTGGCGGATCTTTGGAGTCTCTCGGCCCCTTGCCATAATCTCTGGAAGGTGGCGATTTCCCACAAAACAATGATGCGGGGTAACCCAGACCTCTGCATGCATCTCCTGAATGTGATATTTCCTCCTCAGGAACAGGGGGAGGTCCCTTCTGACTTGAACGACATTGAGGTTGTGATGAGGATACATTTTGAGCATCTTGTCCTAGTAAATTCTTTCCCCTTCTTGCTCTTTAATAGACTTCCCTTTGTTCTTTTCATTGCTCGCTATTGTTTAACTCCTGGATCTCTTTTTAACTTTACCCTTTTTTTCCTGTTATCAGCTCGTTCGCGAGGAGACGGCGATCGGGCGTATTGTAGGGGAGCTCGTCGATAAACATGTTTATTTATTTATCAAGCTGGAGTAGTTTTGGAGTTTGGGGTATACTCTCGAAGAGGTGGAGGACCTGAAGATGAGGGTTTAGGCATCCATTAAGCCGGTGGAGCAAGCTCTACGGGAGTATGCGGAGAGGGGGAAGGAGCTGCTCGCCTCGATCAAGATGAGGGAGGATCAGGTGGCGCTCACCGAGGATGGTAGGCTCCGAGCTGAGTGGCGATCCAAGGAAGTTGACAAGTACTCCACTCAACTGTAGGTGGAGTTCACTCGCCATCAGGGCGAGCTGAGGAAGTCTTGGGCTATGAGGGATGCCTTTAGGGCTGGGAAGGAGCAGCTCGAGCTGAAGTTGAAGGTTGTCCCATCCCCCAGATAGTGGTTGAGGACTTTAAGAAGTCTGGAGAGTTTTACGACTGCAGCTTGGAGGTAATGAAGGTTGATGTGGCTACCTCTCTCCAGGTCTTGGTCGACGAGATCCAGAGTATAGACCCCAAGTTTGCTCTTCGGGAGGTGAAGTCTCTTCAGAACTTCATTGAGAGCGACTACACCAAGGAAGATCCTCCTGAAGCTGTTGGCGAGGAGGTTATCCCTGGGGCTAGGAAGGAGACTACATCCCCTGATGAGCCCAGACCTTGATGATATAGGCCCCAAGGTGACCAAGTTAATGCAGAGCTTCAAGTCGAAGGAGACTGTTATGCTAAGAAGGATTACAACCTCGCAAAGTCACTTGGCCTCCTTATGCTTTTGCTCTTCCTCATTTTGTATATTGAAATGTTGTCCCCCATTGATGAATAAGAGTTTGTTTATTTTCTTTTTATTTCAGGAACCTTGTAATTATTTTTTGATAATTGACTCAGATACTTTCCTTGAATATGATGGATTCCTTTTCATTTCGTAAGACTTTGTTTTTGTTTGACTTCAAATATATTTGGTTGTTCTTCCGATGTTGATCTTGCTTGAAAGCTTTAGGAAGTTTTACCATACTTGTTTTCAACTTCGCTTTAGCTTTTGTAGAATAGTTTGGTTTTTTATTCAAAGGGTCTTGGACCTTTTAGGAGGAAACGTTACCTTTTAGAGGTTCTTTTCACTCCTTTAGGCTTTTAAGGAAGGACTGTTGCTTTTTGTTGGCTCGTCCGTTCCTTTCGCCAAGTTTCTCAAGGGAACTTTTATGCAAGGACTATGCCTTTAAGGAAACTGTTATCCTTGATTGATTCATTCGCCTTTTAGGATTTTGGTCCTTGGATTCGTTCGCCTAATCGCGAGGAACTGTTACCTAAGATTCTTCACCTTTTAGGAAGTTGTTACCTTGGATTCGTTCGCCCTTTTTGGGAAAGTTTTACCCAAGATTTGCTATTCTTTTAGGAAGTTGTCACCTTAGATTCGTTCGCCCACTTCGCTTTTTAGAGGAACTGTTACCTTAGATTTGCTCTCCTTTTAGGAAGTTGTTATCTAAGATTCGTTCGCTCTCTTAAGCTTTTTCTTTGGAGAGACTATTACGTTATCGGTTCGTCCGCTCCATTGTGACCAACTTGTAAGGGAACTGTTACCCTTGAGATGGGTTCGTTCGCCTTTTGTATCAAGTCTTTATTTTGCCTAACTTTAGGGAAATGTTACCCTTGATGTGGGTGCATTCGCCTTCCTCATAAGGTCTTTCGCCTAACTTTTAGGGAACTATTACCTTGATGGTTCATTCACCTTTTAGTTTAAGTCTTTGATTTGCCTGATTTTAAGGGAATTGTTTCCCTGGTGGTTCGTTTGCCTTTAGCTTAGGTCTTTGTTTGGCCTAGTTTGGGGGAACTGTTACCTTAATGGTTCGTTCACCCCTCGCTTTAGGTCTTTGTGGGAGATGAACTGTTACCTTATGAGGTTCGTTCACAATCCTCTTTTTGCCTTACTAAGAAGACTGTCCCCTTTGTTGGTTTGTCTGCCTGTATGCGTTAGGTCCTATCTTTCGATGGTTTGTCCATTCTTTGGAACTTTTCGTTTTGGTTCGAGTGGCTATGCTGTATATGATGAAATGGTTTGTTTTATTGACATAACATTTTGATTACAAGATATGCATAAAACCTACGTAAATGTTCGGAATTGAAAAACGAGGTAGCCTTATACCTTTATGTTATCCAAGTAGTAGAACCTTGGTTCAACGATCTCTACTACTTTGTATGGGTCATCTCACTTAGTTGAGATTTTGTTGTGGCTGTTCAAGTTTGTGAACTCATTTCTTTGCATAACCATCTCCCCCTGAAAAAATTGGTAAGCGCTGGCTTTTCTGTTGAAGTACCGAGCGGTCGCGAGTCGCAGTTTAGCTTGTGCGTTGGTTGATTACCTTCACTTTTCTTCAGCAAGATAGATGTATGTAAGTCGCTCGATATCATTAGATTTGGCATCAAAGTATAGGATCCTATGGGTATGCACTGCTATTTTGGCGGATGCCACTGCTTCAGATCCGTACACCAGATTGAATGGTGTTTCCCCTGTTGTTGTTTTGGGTGCCGTTCTAACAGCCCACAACATGTTGTCCAGCTCATCTATCTAGTTTCCTTTTAAGGCTTGAACTCTCTTTTTGTGTCCTACTAGGGCAACTTTGTTGGCTGCCTCGGTGTGTCCGTTGGTTTGGGGATGATGTACCAAGCTAAATCTGTGATCAACATGGTACTCTTAAGAGCCATTTGAGTTCATTTCCCTCGAATTGCAGTCCATTATCACTTATGAGTATCTTGGGGTTGCCAAATCGTGAAATTATATTGACCTTTAAAAATTTGATCACTTGAAATTCGATTGTAGAGGCAAATGTTTTAGCATCTATCTACTTGGAGAAATAATTGATCGCCACAATAATGTGGGTTCTTTGCCCAGTGCTTCTAGGAAAGGGTCCCAATATGTATATTCCCCATTGAGTGAATGGCCAAGCGACCGCTATTGAAGATAGCAATGTCGGTGGTCGACCAGATCTTGGTGCGAACTGATGATAAGTCGCACACTTCTTTATTAATAATGATGCGTCTTTGCTCAAGGTGGGCTAGTAACAACCTAGTATGAAGATTTTGCGCGTTAATGAGCGTGCACCTTCATGGCATGTGGAAGCTCCTTCATGAGTTTCACACATAACTCTTTTTGTCTCAGAATATGAAATGCATCTCATGTAGGGAGTTGAGTATTCTCGCCTATAGAGTTCTCCATGTATTAGAAGATAGTTTGCGGCTATGTGACTTATCTTTCTGGCCTCGCCTTCACCTTCTGGCAGGGTTCCTTCTCTCAGAAAGTTCTAGAACAGAGTCATCCAAATATCTTGCTCTTGAATATTGAGGATTTATGCTCCATTTTCGAGGACCGAGTATAGTGTTTGTTCCATGAAGTGCATTTCTTCCATTTTTGTTCCTCTGAATGCTAGCTTGCTCAAGGAGTATGCTAACCGGTTGTCTTGGCGAGGAATTGACTTGATCGTGAAATTCAGAATTTCGGCGATGTGTTTTTTGGCAATGTCGAGGTAATTTTGCATATTTTTCCCATTTGCTTCATAGGTGCCATTGATTTGGTTGACAATTAACTCTGGATCGCTTTTTGCCTTTAGTGACGTTATACCCATTCCCTTAGCGAGTCACAACCTAGTGATAATCACTTCATATTCAGCTTCATTGTTGGTCGCCTTGAATGTGAGGGCGATCACATATTTTAGGGGCTTGCCCTGAGGAGGGATGAGGACTAATCCTGCCCTGAGCCTTCTTTTGAAAAAGATCCATCAGTATAGAGTTCCCAGCTTTTTCCTTCTACCTTTGGTGTTCTTGTTCTTTTTCCACTTCAGTAAGACCATTGCTAGTACTTTGCACTATAAATTTTGCCAGGGCTTGACCTTTAATAGCCGTTTTCGGCGCGAATTTGATTTTGAATTCGCTCAACTCAATCGCCCACTTGACCATCGTTCCTGAAAAGTCTGGTTTCACCAGGAAGTGCTTGAGGAGCTTATTGGTGATTACTGTTATTGCATGGGCGTGGAAGTACATTCTCAACTTTCAAGTAGAAATAACCAAAGCATAAAGATACTTCTCAATCTCGATATATCTAATTTCAGCAGAATTAAATAACTTGCTTACAAAATAGACTGGACTCTGTTTACCCTAATCTTCTTTTACTAATACTGCATTGGCTGCGACTTCACTAATACTTATATAGTGAAAAAATGGCTCATTGGGAATGAGTTTCTCCAAAGCCGAGAGTGTCTAAAGGTGCTGCTTGAGTGATTGAAAGGCGACTTCGCACTCCGACGTTTACTCAAACTTGCGGTTTGCCCTAAGAGTTTGGAAGAACAGGAGGGACCTGTCACTCGCCCTTGAGAGGAAACAATTAAGTGTGGCTAGGTGACCGTTAGACTCTGGACTTCCTTGTGGCAAGTCGAAGACTTCATTTATTCTATAGCCTTTAGTTTTTCGAGGTTTGCCTCAATGCCTCTTTCGTTAACCATGAAGCCCAGAAAAGTTGTCTGATTTCACTCCAAAGACGCATTTTGTTGGGTCCAGGCGAACATTGTGCCTCCACATGCATTCGAATGCTTCTCGAAGGTCTTCTATGTAAGGGATCACCTTGATTACTTGACAAGCATGTCTTCCACATAGGCTTCCATATTTTGCCCCAGCATCTCTTGGAACAGTCGATTCACGATTCGCTGATAGGTTGCCCCCGCGTTTATGAAGCCAAATGACATTACCTTATAGCAAAGGATATCACCGTCGACATAGAATGATATGTGGGCTTCATCTTCCGGGTGCATTCGAATCTGGTTGTAGCCTGAATAGGCGTCCATGAAGCTCAACATCTCGTAACCAGAGGTTGCATCCACCAGTTAGTCAATTCGCGATAGGGGGTACGAATATTTTGGGCAAGCCTTGTTCAAGTCACGAAAATCAACGTACATTCTCCATTTTCCATTCAAATTATTGACCAACCCTGGGTTAGCGATTCAACTTTGAAAGCGTACTTCTCTGACAAATTTGGCTTCAAGTAGTCTTCCTATCTCTTGCCTGATAGCCAAGCGCTTGTCTGATCCGAATGTTTTTTTCCTGAGTAATGGGTTTGATTGAAGGATTTATACGCAACTCGTGGGAGATTATGTCGGTGCTGATGTCTGACATGTCACTGGGTTTCCAAGTGAATAATTATTTATATTCTTTCAAGAGGGAGGTCAAGGTGTCCCTTTGGTCTTCGTTCAAGGTGGTTCTGAGGCACACATTCTTTTCCGAACCATCTATTTCGACTTATGTTAGTTCTTCCATTGGGGCTGGCCAAGCTTTGTCCTCATGAGGGTCAGCCTCTGTCTCGATGGCGAGAGACTCCCTTTGGTTCTTTTTGCGAAGGCAGTTCACATAGCATTGGCGTAAGGACAGTTGCTCACCTAGAACGTCTCTTATCTCATTCGGTATGGGGAATTTCATTTTTTGGTGGACTGTGGAGGCCACAATCTTAATTGGGTTTATGGTGGTTCTTCCGAGGATGGCGTTGTACGAGGCTGGTGCGTCGAACACTATGAAAGCGACCAACACCTCTATGTTGCTCCATCCTTCACCTAAGATTACCAGCAGAGTTATGGATCCCAGCGGATATGTTGTCCTCCCAGCAAAGTCGATGAGTGGAAAGTCGTTTCGCTTAAGATATCTTTTAGACTTGCCCATCTTTTCAAAAGCTTTCAGAAATAGTATGTATGTCGAACTTCCTCCATCGATCATAATTCTTTTCATACCGCATCCAGCGACATCAGTCGTAATGACTAACACATCATTGTGCGGAGTTGTGACATGTGTCAGGTCTTCTTCAGAAAATGAGATGACGATGTCCTCATCAGGACGGGGTCTCTTTCCCAGCTGTGCAGCTGTGGAGATTTGTGTAGCATATACATCTCTTGCGTGGGACCCCTCGACTCTGGCTCCAAACCCTCCTCCAATTAGGTTTATTACCCTTTTGCCGTGGGATAGGCCAGATTGTTCTTGAGGAACAGGCGAGGGAGTTCTATGTGGGGGTGTTCGACTGCACTCTCTTCCTGTGAACTCCTTCAGCATGTCTCTCTAGATTAACTTCTTGATGTCACGCTTAAGAATGCGGCAATCATTGGTCTTGTTGCTCTTTGCTTTATGATAGCGGCAATAGCTCTCTGTTTCTTTGCCCATGGGTTGAGCATTATTCTGGGGCATTGGTGACCTTGCTAGGGACTTTCTTTCCATCTCGACTAGTATCGTCAAGATCTGTCTGTTTAAAGGCGTAAAATACTCAAGAACATCTCGATGGCTTGACCTGGGGGCTTTCTGATCTAGGATTTTCCCGGTCTCACCTGTCTTTCCTTTCCTTTTTTCCATCACGTCGGGGCATTGGAATAGCCCTTGGCGAGGTTGATACTAGAAAATTAACTTCAGAGTTTGCCCTTTCCAGGTCTATGAAACCTTTGACCCTTACCGCCAGCTCCTCCAGTGTCTCTATTTTTGGGACATGGCGGATGTTGCGCAATTTTCTTGAGGCTTTGTTAGCCACATCCAACCCTCTGTAAAAATCTTGAATGATGTCTCCATCAGTGACTCGACGATCAATCTCCGTGATGTTCTTATGAAAATGCCCATAGAAGTTGGCCAAGGTCTCTCCTGGTTGCTGTTTGACAGCAACTAAGGTGACCACGCTCTTCAACAATTGGCGCTTACCCATATATAGCTCCAGGAACTTGTTCTTTAATTCGGACCATGTCCCTATTAATCCTGCAGGGAAGCCGAAGAACCAAGATGACACCAAACCTGAGAAGGTTGACAGAAATAATAGGGCTAAATGGTTATCATCGTCCGACTTACCCAGAAGAGAGGCTTCATGCTAGTTGACGTGGATCACGGGATCTCCTCCGTCACTGTATTCAGGAATGGGTCTTGCCACTACATCGTTTGGTATTCTGACCGCTATGAGGGCATCGGTGAATGCATGGGAGGATCATTCTCTAAAGGGGTCATGATGGCTCCTTGATGTTCATTTATCTTTTTGTTTATGAGCTCTTCAACTTGGCTAAGAGTGAATTGAGGCAGCTGTTCTCCGGTCGGTGAGGCACTCGACGGATTGATAGAGCCGGTGACTGTCGGCGTTGCTGTGGAGGCCATAGACATGGATTGATTTCCAGAGGTCATCTCCTGGTCTTCTTGAGGAGTGGCGGTACGCGGATTTCCAGTTTCTGCTTTTGGTGTCCCCGTGGGATGAGGATCTTCATGAGGAGGAGGGGCTTATTTACGGGACTGCCCTGTGAGAGTTTCCAAGAGAGATAACATCTTCGCGGTGACCTGGACAGTTGCCCGACCACTTGGACAGTTTGCTGAACTGGAACCTCGGTGGGGGGAGGAACTAGAGTTGGTCTTGAATTGCCGATGTGTTCCTGTGCCAGTCTCAGAGGAACGACATTGGGAACAACCTGGGTAGCAGGTTCTTACTTATGGAGCGACAAAGTGACGGTGGATTCTGAGCTATCCTAGGATTGCTCGTTCATGGTCTCTTTATAGCGATTATAGTTAGAGCAAGTCTGCATGACTGTTTGCTTATTTCCCACAGACGGTGCCAAATGTTGGGTTTGGATTTCCCGGATCCTGATTTGGCAGTGATTTGGATGATGAACGCAAACTTTCGCGAGAGCTCCAATAAACCTGCAAGAAGGGGAGCACAATAGAGGAAGTTCTCCTGGGTCCCACTCTGATGCTTAAACGAGTATACTGTGTGTGTGAACTTGAAATGTAATGTAACATATGTAAAGCATGAGCATTTATAGCGATAGAAGACCAAACCATTTTGGTAACCGAATATATCTGTAAATATTGTGTCATTGCAGATAAGGATAACAGATATTACAGTTATCACGTAATATGACAGTTGCCTTATATGATATTTGTAGAATATGTGCTTGAGATATACAGGACATCGTGGTTGTATATTCGGTGTCAGTTGTGGGACTAGAGTTGAGAGGTTTGACTCTCTTGGCGAGCACTCCCATGACGAGCAGTGGAAGGCTTTGACCTTGCTCTATGGTGACCTGTAGGGACTTTAGCGACCACTTTAGTTCCGGGTTTGGTACTGGACAACTTTATGGGTTCCAGCTTACCCTTAGCGTGGGTCGGCCCAGTCTTGAAACGTTATTGGGCCTTGGGGGCCTGATGAAACTTATCCCATATTGGGTCATCACTATCGATACCCAACATATTCTATTTTTTGTGCCTTTGAGATTTTTTTGTTACAACTAAATATATATTATTGAAAATAATTTAATCTCCCACGTTTCGTGTGCAACACGCGCTCCTTCCCCAGTCTGAATAAATTTATATAAAACATTTGTATTATAATAGTCTAGTAATCCATCAATTCATTCGATAATACAAATATGTATAAAAATGAGTTGTCATTTTGTTTCTATTTTTTTGTCATCAACATTTTTTTTATTTCAATAAATATTTTTTTGTCTAGCCATTAACCGCTATTAAAAACTGTTTCTTATTTATATGGAAGCTTGGTTAACTATACTATCTAAATTTGGCCAAAACAATACTACCACTACAATGTCTAATTAAAATCTAGAGTTCATTGTATTTATAGGGGTGTATTGCCATTGCATTTGTTCCATCCAACCCAACATCATGTCTTTCAACAGAAGCGGCTCCTTTATCTCTGTCGTGTCCATTCTTCTATTGTTGTTGGACAGACGCAGAACGATTCTAATTACATGCAGTCGCAACCAATTCGGAGACGGAGTCCTCCCTAATACTGTACACGCGCCAGTTGATAATTTCTTGCCCAATCCCACTAGTTTCCGCATCCACTTCCAATCATCTGATGATGAGTTTGGGATCCACACTATTGGTCCCATATCGAGTAATTTAGTTATTTCACCTGACTCGTTAAGAGCGTCGTCGGTGGGTTAAGTTTCCTTGACTTTTATCATTGGGTGATGCTTATCTTGGTTGATCCCCTCCACCTGATCATGTTGTGAATTGTTATTTTGAGCTACGTTTTAATTAAAGGAGTTGATGGGAATTGAACTCCTGACTTTCTATTTGTATTTTATAGTTTAGTTAGTTTATTAGTCAGTTAGGTCCTTTAGTTTAGTTCGTGGCTAACTAAGTCCCTTATTGTTTATTTAGTTATAACAAAATTAATGTTGTAGGATTAGAAGTAAGCTAGTTGTGATGTATATATAGATGTAGTATGTATCGTAATTTAAATTAATGAATGAGAATTTCAGTTTCATAATTTATTTGTGGTTGTTGATCAAATCTTAAGATGATATCAGATCCAAATAATCCTACAAAGGATTCTTGATCGATTATGTGAGATCTTTTACTTTCATCCATTTTCTTTGTTCTTTTTTTAGTTCAAAATCTTTTTTAGATTCGATCCTATGTTCGATTATCTTTGTTAATCGAACATTTGTTGTGTCATGTTTGCGCGATATTGTGTTCCGTCCTTTTCTACGTAATCTTCAATGGTTGTAGCACATAAATTGGATATCGGTGTAGAAGAACAGAATGCCACCATTTACAGTAATCATCCACTATACCAGCATACTTCAGACACACCGGGGCTACCTTTGGTATATTTTCAACTCATTGGACCTGAATCTTACCCAGTATGGAGTAGAGCCATGTATGTATCATTGATGTGTAAAAATAAAATCGGATTCATCAATGGTTCTTGTATTAAAGAAAATCTTGATCCTAGTCTTCATCATGTGTGGGATAGGTGCAATGCTTTTCTAATTGCCTGGATAATGAATTATGTGTCCAGAGAGCTACTCGTAAGTATGATCTATTCTACTAGTGTCTATGTGGTGTAGAAGGACTTCAAGGAAAGGTTCAGTCAAGTAGGTGGTTCATGTATTTACCAGATGCACATAGAATTTTATTTCACGCAGCAAAATCTCGATTCCATATCCACATACTATGGAAGATTAAAGCTGTTATAGGATACATTTGATGCAATTTGTGGGATTCCCAACTGTGGTTGTGATATGTTCAAAGCTCATAATTCTAACAATTTGAAATTGTTTCAGTTTCTTATGAGGCTCAACAAAACCTATGCGACCGTAAGGAGTAAACTGCTGATGAGGAAACCACTTCAAAATCTGAATGAGGTATACAATTCCTTGACCCGGGAAGAGAGCCAAAGAGGAATTGCAAGCATGATGACCATGAGCTCAAACAACTCTATATGTTCGTATAATTCTCACAGTTCTTGCAATTCACCAAATGTCCAACCTAGTACACCTACATCATTATAATATGGATCATCATTTTTCTCATCGACGGGACCATCAAGTTCTGGTTGGATTCAAGGAAGAAATAGTGGAAATAAGCATAAAAGGATGTTGGAACCATGCAGTTTCTGTCATATGAAAGGCCATCATGAAGGGATTTGTTACAAGAAACGTGGATAGCCTCATAGGTATATTTCGAAGAAGAATGATGCAAATAATCAAGGAGCTCAAGTGCATAATGCCATACAGAGTGGATATGAAGCTGATAATAAAGTAACATTTGTATCAGACTCACTTTCCTCCTCATCAAGATTTACGCAAGAACAAATGAATCAGTTGCTCCAACTTTTGCTCAGAATAGCCGAAATCCAAGCAAACATGGCAGGTATGACCATTCTCTTATCTAAAATAAAAGGTGTTGATTCTACGAATCACATGGCATGCAATAATGAATGGTTAACTGACTTACTAAAATCTGATAATGCCAAAGTACAATTGCCAAATGGGAACTTTTCAAATGTAGCTAACATAAGAAATTATACATTTTCTAAGGGTAAAACGTTACACAATATCCTACCCGTCCTTGATTTCAAGTTCAGTTTGTTATCCATATCGAAATTGACCAGAGTTCTCTCATGTTATGTATCCTTTTTTTTCTTCCAACATTTGTGGTTTTGCAGGACCTGTCAAATGGGAAGGTATTGACGATTGGTAGAGAATCTTCAGGGCTTTACTTGTTTGACAGATTCCTGTGCCCTGAAACATGGACTGCTAAAAACAATTTGACATCGAATAAATGCATGAACACATATACTATGGCATAAAAGATTACGCCACCCTTCTGAGAAGACCATGAAATATGTTAGCAATTTGAAGCACGTTCATAATAAACAGCATGATATTAAACAATGTAAGATCTGTCTTATGGAAAAAATGTGAAGACTGCATTTTGATAATAAAAGATCTCGTGCTTGTCTGATTTTTGAATTGATACATGCTGACATTTATGGACCACACTGTTTGCCTTCTCATGATAACAAGAGGTTTTTTCTCACATTTGTGGATGATTATTCTAGGTCTACTTGGGTTTATATGATTCAACACAAGATTGATTCAGTCATTGTATTAAAGATGTTCTTTGCTTTAATTGAAAACTGGTTTCATAGTACAATTAAAAGGTTTCGATGAGACAATGGATGAGAGTTCTTTAACAACCAATTGAAGAGTTTTTTTTTTAACAAAAATGTGTTCCACTAAAGTAGTTGTCCACACACACCGCAGCAAAATGGATTAATTGAACGTAAACATAAACATTTGCTTAAAATAGCAAGAGCTTTGAAAATACAAGTTGATTTGCCCAATGAGTTTTGGAGTTATTGTATTGTTACAACTGTTTATTTCATTAACTTGATCCCATCGACTGTGTTAAACGGAAATACACCTTTTGAACTTCTACATGATTAGCCTCCTTCAATCTCACAGTTGCGTGTTTTTGGGTGTTTGTTTTGCGAAAGACCTTGTTAACAGTGATAATATGGATCCAATTGGATTATCGTGTGTGTTTGATGGGTATACTGTTAATAAAAAAGGCTACAAATTGTATAATCTAAAAGATAAATTTGTGTCTGTGTCTAGAGATGTTATATTCTATGAAAGTCATTTTCTTCTAAGGGATATGCATCAATAGAGCAACCTCTGTTTTGGGACAATATTGGACACTATTTTGATGATAAAGGCAATATCCTTTCATATGAACTACAACAACCAGGTACCGATACTATTGGCAACAAAAATTTACAACTTAATGAACAGGACAACGGAGTTATAACTGTTGAAGATGTTAATCTAAAAGATCAACTAGAATAAGAGGGCCTCTAATTTGGCATAAAGATTATCCAATGATTGGTTCTGGATCAAATGTTCTTTATCTGATTTTGTTAGGTATTCCAAGCTTTCCGATGAATATCAATGTTGTTTAGGTAACATTTATGGATTTACTGAACCTGCTTATTATGAACAAGCTGTTACTCACCAGAAATGGGTAAATGTTATGCAATATGAGATTAAGCATTAGAAGATAATAACACTTGGGAACTTGTATCACTTCCGGGTGGTAAAAAGTCTATAAGTTGCAAATGGATCTTTAAAATTAAACACAAATCATATGGAAGTATTGAACTATACAAGGCAAGTTTAGTTGCTAAGGGATACAATCAGAAATAAGGAATAGACTACACTAAAATATTTAGCCCTGTTGTCAAAATGGTTACCATTCATATTGTTCTTTCATTTGTTACTGTTAAACAACGACCATTGTACCAAATGAATATGCACAATGCATTTTTGCAGGGTGCTTTACAGGAAGAGGTGTATATGGTCTTCGCAATCAAGGGGAGAAGCAAGTTTGCAGATTGCGAAAGTCATTATATGGCCTAAAACAGGCAATCAGATAATGGAATACAAAATTAACGAAATCACTTGTATCAAATGGTTATATTAAGTCTAAATTCGATTATTCTCTCTTTACAAGAACAATTGGAAGTAGGATTGTGATGTTATTAGTGTATGTTGATGACCTGTTAATAACTGAGAAATGATGATATGGTGATAAAAGAGTTCAAATTTGTATTACATTGTTGTTTTAGGATGAAAGATTTAGGTGAACTTAGGCACTATTTGGGCATTGATCTAGCTAGATCGAGTAAAGGAATTCATATATGTCAAAGGAAATATGTGTTAGAATTGTTATCTGAAGTAGGATTATATGCAGCTAAACCTACAAAAACACCAATGGAAGTAAATCGTAAGCTAACCAGTTCAGAGTATGATAAACAATTTAAGATAAATCAATTAGATAATTTGTTAAATGATGTAACATCTTATAAATGGTTAATTAGGAAGTTGTTCTATCTTACGTTTACGTGTCCAGATATTAGTTATGCAGTTCAACATTTAAGTCAGTTTTTGTAAAATCCTAAAAGATCACATTATGATGCTGCATTAAGAGTTGTAAGATATGTAAAGAAAGAGCTTGGCTTAAGTGTTCTGTACAGTAGTTGTTCAACTATTACTATTTCTGCATACTGTGACTCTGATTGGGCAGGTTTCCTTGAGTCTCGTAGATCTGTGTTAGGGTATTGTGTCAAATTAGGTGATTCGTTGGTCTCATGGAAGGAGAAGAAGCAACCTACAATATATTGTTTGTCAGCAAAAAACGAATACAGGTGTATGGGTTTTGCCGTGTCCGAGATAATTTGGATTAGGGTAGTATTAGAAGAAGTTGATTTGCTGCAAAGTTCTCCTGCTATTTTGTATTGTAATTACAAGGCTGCTTTACAGATTGCTTCAAACCCTATGTTCCATGAGAGGACCAAACATATTGAGATTGATTGCTACTTCATAAAAGAGAAAACACAGCTTGGAATAGTTTGAACCAGGTATTTGAAGTCCAAGGATCAACTTGCGGCTCTGTTTATAAAGGCATTGGGAAGAGATAAACATGAGGCACTGGTTTTCAAGCTTGGGATGAAGAACATTATTGTAGTCCCAAGCTTGAGGGGGAGTGTTGAGGTTGATGAATAGCATCTTCCAAGTGCGTCCAGTTCGTGATCATGCATTGAATTGTTATTTTGAGCTACGTTTTATTCAAAGGAGCTGATGGGAATTAAACTCCTGACTTTCTATTAGTATTTTATAGCTTGGTTAGTTTATTAGTTAGTTAGGCCCTTTAGTTTAGTTTGTGGTTAACTAAGTCCCTTATTGTTTATTCAGTTATAACAGAATTACTATTGTAGGATTAGAAGTAAGCTAGTTGCAATGCATATATATATAGATGTAGTTTGTATCGTAATTTAAAATAATGAACGAGAATTTCAGTTTCATAATTCATTTGTGGTTGTTGATCAAATCTTAAGAATTAGAGCAACGTTTCCTTATGTTAATGAGCTCCTCTAGGGGGACGCGATTGGAGTGAGTGCCCCTAGGTAGAGTCTCTCAGGGTGGCTAGAATGACAACTGGAGGTAACACATGTACTCTTGCTTTTAACCAAGGTCCCACAGGGGGTGTCACTGGGTGTTCTTCCGAGAGGTAGTCCTTGGTTCTCACAAATCATGATCTTAACTCCATGCTCATCTGCCATATCTGCCAAAGTTATTCCTGATGTTTCTCACAGTCTCCTTATTCCACTGACCACCTCAAGATATTTGCAAAACAATATGAATTTGTATAAGCATCTCAAAAATGTCATGATCCATACTTTTCAAGAATGTTTTAACGAAGTCATCTTTAAGATGTCACATGAAGAAGACATTAGTGTTGATGCAGTTTATCCATCACAAGATCCTCCATTTGCGACACCTGCATAACTTTACCTCGAGCTGTCAATCCTCGATTTGAAGGTTATTGTTTTTTTACTAAATTAGTATGTCATCTCTTGTAAAAGGATAATGATTTCCCGCTAGGTAAAAATATCTGCGAGTATGACCTAAGCAAAAATTAAGGAATAAGATTCATGATTGAAAACTTAAAGGGCATTCATTATAATAGGTGAAGAAATAAAATATTCAGTGTATTGGAAACCTGGAAAGGCGGTGTAAACACCTGATTTTGGCCGAGAAAATTGATATATATATATTCAACCGATAGAATAAAAATAGATATGTTCCTCTTTTGTACAAGTTGATATTATTTATATAAAACAAAATAAGCTGAAATCTTCTATAAAAGAGGGGAGACACTTGGGTTGAAGGAGGGAAGGGTCGTAGCTTACGACATGGAAGGTTGGAGTGAAGAAGGGAGAATGGAGAGTAAGAAAAAAATGGTGAAAAATGAAAAATAAAAGGGGGAATTAAAAAAAAAGTGAGATTGAGTAAAAAATGTTGGTGATTATCGGTCTCGGTTTCTTGTACGGTATTTTAAACTCCAAATGAGTTAGTTATATTTCCCTCATATTCAATATTGTATTTGTATTTTCTAATGTGAATGAAATTGAGGTTTTATATACATATATTATATATCTATGTAATACTATGTATATAACATATATGTGATATTATATTTATATGTAAAAAATATATATATATATATATATATATTATCTATATGTTATTAAAAAAAAAATATTTTCAAAACTGACATAGGTCATCCCTGAACTTTGATGAAGCTTACAACTCGGTCCTTAGACTATCGGGTCATTATGGGACTTTATCGAGTGTTATAAACCAAACCAGAAAAGTTTGGATCATTTGTGCAAATTTTTGAAATATTTTTTTATTCAGCTCGGAATTTTTAAAAAATTACATTTTGATTCCTAAACTTTTCTGGACATTCCACGACTTCTCAAAGTGTTACAAATAAGTCCAGAATAGTTTAGGGCCAATTATGTAATTCTTGTAAAATATATTTTCAGTTCAGTTATAATTTTTTTTAAATTACATTTTGATTCCAAAACTTTTCTCGACATTCCATGACTTCTCAAAATGTTACAAATAAGTCAAGAATAATTTTCGGGTTATTTTGGAACTTTACCAAGTATTACAAATAAGTCCAGAATAGTCTAGGGTCAATTCTATCATTTTTTTTTAAATATATTTCCAATTCAGCTCGAATTTTAAATAATTACATTTTGGTCCCTAAACTTTCTGGACATCCCATGACTTGTTAAAGTGTTACAAATTTGTCCAACGTGCTTAATATCTTCAAAACCATTTGTGTATTTCTGACACGTTTTAATGGTCCCAAAGTTAAACCACATTTTTTCAAGCACGATTAACTTTATCCTCTCTTGTATATTTATTTGAAATTAACTTGTAAATAAAATGTTTATGCATGGTTTATTTCAATTAATGAAAAATGCATGTCATCTCTTTAGCCAAGCATGATCAAATTGGACAATTCTGGTAAATCGGTAAAAAAATAATTTCGAAAGCAAACTAAAAAAGTACCGAAAGGGCGGATTATGGGCTCGTGAGCCCTTAAGACGTAATCAAACCCTCGAACTCAATTCTCTGGACGCAGACATTTCCAAGCCCTAAGATGTTAACACCATGTACCCTAGACAAATTATAGGATTCCGATTAGCCTTTAATCAATCGGTGGCGACTCTTTCATTTTTCTGGTCCGGTTCATGACCCTGCTCGATCGGACTCGTCGCTCGCCAATACCCGACATTTTTCGAGCGAACCCAAAAATAATAAATATTTTCAAAAAAGGGTCGGGGAAAGTCGGATCCAACGTCCGACAATTTGGCGACTGTGCTAGGGATCTCTTTTAGAGGGTTTAGACTTTGTCATGTTTGCTTTGCCATATTATATTTTTGCCCTACTCGTTTTGACTGTTTGCTCATGCTTGCAGTTTCAAATTATGTCCAAAAGGCGATGTAATTGTTGTTGGGTATCGATAGTGACGGCCCAGTAAGAAAAGGCCTCGAAGGCCCAATAACTATAGAGGGGGTAAACCCATGACATCCGAACCGGATCGGCCCAAGTACAAGCCAAACTTGGCCCACCATCGAGTAATCCAGAATCGAGCCCAAAGTCTATAGAGACGCCAAAGGCTCTCAGACTGCTCGCCATTCTCTACCAAGTCGCGACCTTCCACTGCTCGACATGGGAGTGCTCGCCCCGAAGAGAGCCTTGCCTCTCTCCTCTGGTCCCACTAAACCGTTAATAACAGAGTGGCCAAGATATCCCGCATATCCCGGTCACATATTCACTAAAGATTAGATTTGGTAACTGCAATATCTCGCAGTAACTGCCATATCCCACGATCCGAATCTTCAGCAACTCAATATACATTAAGATATTCAGTTGCCTTTATACGGTTCTATCTCTCTTACCCTATAAATATCCTTGCTTTACATACGTACTTTACGTTTTGAGTTTTATACACACATATACTCATTTAAGCATCGGAGAGGGACCCAGAGGCACCCCCTCTGTTGCGCTCCCCTACTTGCAGGTTCACCGGAGTTGGAGCTGAAGCGTCATCCCAACCTTGTCTGGCATTCAATTCACTGCCAGATCAGCATTCAGGATTTCACGATCCAACATTTGGCGCCGTCTGTGGGAAACGAGCAATTAAGCCATGAGAACTCGATCCCAAAGCAACCGTCGGAATCAGACTAGGGAGCGATCCTCAGATAGCTCTGATTCCGCCGCCGCTTCACCGCTTCAACAGGAACCTGCCAGCCGAGCAGGAGTTAATGCTGTTCCTCTGCGGACAGCCCGAGAACATGTCGGTGATTCAAGACCGACCCCAGCTGCTGATCAAAACGGAGCCCCTGCACCGCAGACAGTCCACATTGCGGGGCAGAATATTAATTTAACCCCCGAGATGGTCTCCTTGCTGGAAGCCATCCTAGGACAGGCGCGCCGCCAGGCCCCTGCTCCTCAGGAAAACAATCCCTCTGCTCCTAAGGAAAATCACCGCCCTGCTGCCACAGGGCCTTCACCTTCAGAAGCGGCCAATCCTAGTCCTGCTGCGCATCAGGAGGATCAGGAGATGACGTCAGGTCAGCAGTCCCTACCTCCAGCGCACACCAAGGAGCCAGCAGCCGCATATACTGCCAATCCTTCCGGTCCGCCTCCACCCGGAGCCTCTCCCATGTACTGCACTGTGGAGCAGATGGATGACCTCCTCAACAAAAGGCTCCAGGAAAGACAGTTGACAGTCATAGCTCCCTTCAAGGAGCAGTCCTCTCATCCATTCACCGACGCGCTCGTCGCTATCAAAATCCCGAAGGATGTGGTTGCTCGGGCCATACCTGAGTATAGCGGTGGAGGAGATCCCACCGTACATGTCAACAAGCATGAGGCCTCCCTTCTGGGTAAGTCAAACGATCCCAATCATTTGGCTTTGCTATTTCCATCTACTCTTTCGGGTTCGGCTTCGTCCTGGTTCTTCGGCCTCCCTGCAGGATCAATCGGAACTTGGGCAGAGTTAAGAAGCAAGTTCCTGGAGAGATACATGGGCGAGCGCCAGTTGCTGAAGAGCGTGGTCGCCCTTGACTCGGTCAAACAGCAGCCTGGAGAGTCGCTGTCCAACTTCTACGGGCGTTTTCATCAAAACGTCACAAAATTAGATCGCCGAATCTCGGATGGGGAGATCATTCGAGCATTCTACAGAGGTCTGGATGTGGCCAACAAGGCCTCGAGAAAGCTGCGAAACAGCTATCACGTAAAGGAGATAGAGACATTGGAGGAGTTGGCATCCAGAGCGAAAGGTTTCATAGACCTTGAGCGCGCAAACATCGAGGCTAACCTCCTGACGACCTCGCTAAGGGTAACCCCTGAACCCCGACGCGATGGTAAGAAGGAGGTCAAGAAGGAGAAAAAGGGAAAAGAAAGTAAGCCGCGAGTCGAGTCTCTTCCAGCGCCTCGCCATCCAGAGGTCCCTGAGTACTTCACGCCTTTAAATAGGCAGATCTCAGCGGTACTAGTCGAGATGGAGAGGAGATCCTTGGCGAGGCCACCGATGCCTCGCCGAGGTGGGTTACCCATGGGCAAGGATGTCGAGAGCTATTGCAGATACCACAAGTGCAAGGGCCATAAGACAGACGATTGCAAGATTCTGAAACGAGATATAGAGAGGCTGATTCAGGGGGGAATGTTGAAGGAATTTGTGGCAGGGCGAGACCGAAGTCGAACGCCCCCCAGGAGACATCGTTCACCAGCCCCTGCAGATCAAGCTGAGCCTTCTGGAAGCAAGAGGAGAGTGAATCTGATTGCAGGAGGATTCGGCGCAGGCGGCGAGAGGTCAAACTCCAGAGAGGTCTACGCCACTCAGATCTCTACGGCAGTTCAGTTGGGGAAGCGACCCCGACCTGAAGAAAACATTGTCATCTCATTCTCTGAAGATGATTTGACACATGTCACCACGCCCCACAACGATGCTCTGGTCATTACGGCAGATATTGACGGCTGTGATGTTGCAAGGATTCTGGTCGACGGAGGCAGCTCGACAGACATCCTGTTTCTGGACGCCTTCGAAAAGATGGGCAAATCAAAACGCGACCTGAAGAGGGTCGACTTTCCGCTGATCGGATATGCGGGAAGGACAACTTATCAGCGGATGGTGAACCGACTGTTCCAGGACATGCTGGGAAGGAACATGGAGGCCTACGTGGATGATATGCTCGTTAAATCCATCAAAGGCAATCCTCATACCACCGACCTCCGTGAAGCTTTTGAATGCATGAGGAGACACAGCGTTCGCCTGAACCCAGCAAAGTGCGCCTTTGGAGTCAAGTCCGGGAAGTTCCTGGGTTTTATGGTCAGCGAAAGGGGCATTGAAGCAAACCCGGAAAAGCTAAAGGCCATAGAAGAAATGAAGTCACCAACCTGCCATAAGGAAGTCCAATGCCTGAACGGCCGACTAGCTGCTCTTAACCGCTTCCTCTCCAAAGCAAGCGACAAGTCCCTCCCGTTCTTCAAAACCTTGAGGGCCAACCGTAAGTTCGAATGGACGCCAGACTGCGAGGAAGCATTCCAGTCCTTGAAAAGGCATATTCAAACACTCCCAGCTCTGGCAAAACCCGTTCCAGGCGAGCAGCTTTTCCTCTATTTAGGCATTAGCGATGTGGCAGCCAGTGCTGTTTTAATAAGGGAGGAGAATAATGTTCAGAGTCCAGTGTATTTCATTAGCAAAATGTTCAACTCAGCAGAAATAAAATATGTCCAGATTGAGAAGTATCTCTATGCCTTAGTTATTGCTGCTCGGAAGCTGAGACCTTACTTTCATGCGCACGACATCACGGTCCTCACCAATCAACCTCTCAAAAACTTCCTGATGAAGCCAGATTCTTCAGGAAGAATGGTCAAGTGGGCGATCGAGCTCAGCGAGTTCAGGATCAAATTTGCGCCAAAAACGGCCATCAAAGGTCAAGCACTCGCTGATTTCATAGTGGAAAGCACGAGTAACGGTCAAGCGGAGGCAGAAAACAGGCCAAGTCAGTCAGCAAACGACAATCAAATCTGGGAACTCTATACGGATGGGTCTTCATCAAAAGCAGGCTCGGGGGCAGGTTTAATTCTTATTCCTCCTGAGGGCGAGCCTCTGAAATACGCGATCGCCTTGACATTCCTGGCAACCAATAACGAAGCAGAATATGAGGCTCTTATCACTGGACTCAGACTGGCAAAAGGAATGGGTATAACAGCGCTTAAAGTAAAAAGTGATTCAGAACTTATTGTCAATCAGGTTAATGGCGCCTACGAGGCAAAGGGAGAAAAGATGAAGAAATATCTCGGCATCGCCAAAAAAACTAGTTGTGGAAATCCCAAATTTCGCGATTGAGTTTATTCCTCGCCAAGAAAACCAGATGGCAGATTCTTTGAGTAAGCTAGCCTTCGGAGGGGCGACAATCCAGGATGTGCAATTTCTGGAAAAGGCCCTATGTTCAGTCCTTGAAAACAGAGCGGAGGTCTTCAACATTCAAGAACAGGTCACCTGGATGACCCCGTTCCAGAATTATTTGAAAGAAGGCATCCTCCCAGAGGACGAAGGCGAATCCACTAGGATTAGAAGACTCGCAGCCAGTTATCTAATCATCGATGGAGAACTCTATAGAAGAGGTTATTCGACGCCTTACTTGAGATGTGTTGCTCTACCCGAAACAGAAAAAGTTCTTCGAGAAGCTCATGAAGGGGCAGCGGCATGTCATGAAGGTGCTCGTTCACTAAGCAGGAAAATATTCAGACTGGGATATTACTGGCCGACCTTGGGAAAAGACGCAGCCGAATTAACACAGAAGTGTGAAATTTGCCAGCAGTTTGCACCACGATCGGGTCGACCATCGACATTATTATCCCCAATGGCGGGTGCCTGGCCCTTCGCTCAATGGGGAATCGATATATTGGGTCCTTTTCCCATTAGCACTGGTCAGCGTACTCACATTATAGTGGCGATCGACTACTTCACTAAGTGGGTAGAGGCGAAAGCTCTAGCTTCGACAACGGAATTCCAAGTTATCAAGTTCATGCAGGTCAACATATTCTCCAGGTTTGGTATTCCCAAAATACTCATCAGCGATAATGGTCCGCAATTCGTTGGAAAGGAATTGAAATGGCTCTGTGAAGAGTATCACATCGACCATCGCTTCAGTTCAGTACATCACCCTCAAACGAATGGGCAAGCTGAAGCAGCCAACAAGGTTGTCTTAGCAGGACTCAAGAAAAGGGTTCGAGCATTCAAAGGGAACTGGGCAGACGAACTGGAAAACGTATTATGGGCCATCAGAACAACGCCTAAGGCGGCCACAGGAGAAACGCCTTTCAGTTTAGTGTACGGATCAGAAGCAGTAGCACCAACTGAATTAGCAGTGCCTACCCACAGAGTCCTACACTTTAACGCGGAGGCAAATGAGATCGAGCGCAGAACTGACCTCGACTTGGCAGAGGAAAAGAGATGGCTCTCGGAAAAAACACAGGCAAAAATGCGCTTGGCGACCGCTCGGTATTTCAATAGAAAAGTTAGCGCTCGCCAATTTTTCGTGGGGGAGATGGTTATGAGAAGGAATGAATTTACAAGGCTGGACAGTAAAAACAAACTTTCAGCCAAATGGGAAGGACCATACAAAGTAGTAGAGATCGCCGCACCAGGATCCTACTATTTGGAAACCACCGAAGGCGAGAGGTTACCTCGTCCATTTAATTCAGAGCATTTAAGAAGATTTTATGCATAGCTTGTAATCAAACGGTTTATGTCAATAAAAGAAAGCCATTCCTTCACAAAGCGTGTCCACTCGAAGCAAGCTGAAGCCAAAAAGCCCTGACGCCAAAGTCAGGCCTCAAAAAGCCCTAGCAACAAAGCTAGGCCAAAAGCCCTAGCACCAAAGCTAGGCCAAAAGCCCTGACGCCAAAGTCAGGCCTCAAAAGCCCTAGCAACAAAGCTAGGCCAAAAGCCCTAGCAACCAAGCTAGGCCAAAAGCCCTGACGCCAAAGTCAGGCCTCAAAAGCCCTAGCAACAAAGCTAGGCCAAAAAGCCCTAACAACAAAGTTAGGCCAAAAGCCCTAGCACCAAAGCTAGGCCAAAAGCCCTGACGCCAAAGTCAGGCCTCAAAAGCCCTAGCAACAAAGCTAGGCCAAAAGCCCTAGCAACCAAGCTAGGCCAAAAGCCCTGACGCCAAAGTCAGGCCTCAAAAGCCCTAGCAACAAAGCTAGGCCAAAAAGCCCTAACAACAAAGTTAGGCCAAAAGCCCTAACAACAAAGTTAGGCCAAAAGCCCTAGCAACAAAGCTAGGCCAAAAAGCCCTGTCGCCAAAGACAGGCCAAAAGCCCTAACAACAAAGTTAGGCCAAAAGCCCTAGCAACAAAGCTAGGCCAAAAAGCCCTGTCGCCAAAGACAGGCCAAAAGCCCTAACAACAAAGTTAGGCCAAAAGCCCTAGCAACAAAGCTAGGCCAAAAAGCCCTGTCGCCAAAGACAGGCCAAAAGCCCTAACAACAAAGTTAGGCCAAAAAAGCCTTAGTAACAAAACTAGGCCACAAAAGCCCTAACAACAAAGTTAGGCCTCAAAAAACCTGACGCCAAGAGTCAGGCAAAGCCCTGACGCCAAAGTCAGGCCAAAAGACCTAGCAAAATGTTAGGCAAAATGAAAGCCCTGACGCCAAAGTCAGGCCAAAGAAAGTTTAGGCGATCACTATCGATGATAAAGCCTGACAAATTACAAATCCCTTGTTATTAGGCCAACACCTCAAAGGTTTAAACTTCAAAGAAGGTAATATCTCTTTGAACTTAGAAGTTTACGCTTTTAAGTGTCAAAAGTATTATCCTTAGAAAGTTTAACTTATGATGGGTCTACGGCTTTAAGGGTCGACGACATTACAAAGCAAGAAAGTAATTATGAGTAAGATATTGGATAGCTAAATATGTTCGAAGTCGATTAAAGGCTCAAGAATATAAAAGCATTCAATAGAAAAATCCAAGTCTTCGACAAATAATTACAAACCAAAAACAGAAAATACAAAAATGGCTATCTAAAAAAGATAAATACGGTCGCCAAGGAGTTGGGGACTTCAAGCGTCGGAGTTCTCGGGGGCAAGGGTGCTCTGCTCGCCTTCGGGGGCAGAAGTACTGGGCTCGCCTTCAGGAGCAGCCTCGCCAGCAACAGAGGGCGGCGAAGGACGACTCCGCAGGAAGGTCTTCAAAGAGGCGACTTCCCCAAGAGGAAAGTTGGGATCGACCGCCTGGACCTCATCCACCAGGACTTCGAGAAAATCGGCAATCGCCGACCTCATCTCCTTCAGAGCGCAGTCCTCAAACTCCTCAGAGGCTTTGAATGCCTCAACTACGCTCTGGGGCGAAGGGACGGCTTTCAATTGTGCAGTTAACCGATCCCTCTCCTCCTCCAAGGCAATCCCCCGGGCTTCCGCAGCTTCCGTCTGAGCCACCGCAGCTTCTCTCTGGGCGTCAGCAGCGTCCCTTTGCGCCTCGGCAGCGACCCTGCGAGCCTCCGATTCTGCCCCTTGCGCCTGAGCTTCCTTAAGTTCAGCATCTAGGCGAACTCGGACGATCTCTCCCTGATCTAAACACAGGTGAAGAGCGTCAAAGTCCTGAAGAGCGGCAGCGGCTTCAGCCTCCCTCTTCTGGACATCAGCAAGGAGGCGCTGCTCCTTCCTGAGGTATTCCTCTCGGGTATTATCTGCCAAGGCGATCGCTGCATCTGCAGTCGTCTTGATAGTCCCCAATTGCTCAGGAGTGACCCCCGTGCTTCGGTACTGCTCCAGCTCGGCGAGCACACTGGAATACTTGTCGGTGAGCTCCCCGAAGACACGACCAAGAATCACCTCTTCCCGAACGAACTGGCAACAAATATAGAATAAAAGCTGTCAGGACAACAGACAATAAGGGAACGACAAAGAGAGGACTCTACGAAATAAAAGTATGAGATCTTACCAAAGCCACTCGTTCGAAGTGGGACCGAAGGAACCCCTCGATCTGATGAAGTTCCGTGGGAACAATCGAGCGGTCCGCGGGGGGAATTATCCCGTCCAGAAGCCGCATACACATATCCGGGCTGCCCCGGAGGCTCTTCTGGGGAGGATACCCCTTCTTCATAAGGTCCCCACAGGGGACCCAAGTTTCCCGAGAATTCGCTGATTCAAGCGGCTGAAACAAGCCGGCAAGGGAGCAATGCTCATCCACAGGAGCCCTCGATGAGCTGGAAGCAGCATGCCCCTTCTTCTTGGTCCCAGACTCCTTAGGAGGAGCCATGGGCACAGTAAGAACAGGAGGAGCTAAGGTCAAAACCTTCCCCTTGGCGGCAGAAGGACCCTGGGGAGAAGGAGAAGGGGGCACCGCGTCCAGACCCTTCCCTTTATTAGCGGAAGGACCCCCAGGAGGGGGAGGAGAAGGATGTTGGTCGACTTCCGGACATCCCTCACTCCTGACCTTCTTGGAGGGAGGAGGAGCATGATCCCGGACCATGTCGGTTGAGGACTCCTCTGCAAAACAACAAGACAAAATGTCAAAAAACAAAAAACCGCAAAGTATGAAGATATTAAATCTACGAATAACAAAGCAACATACCTGGTTGGCGAGGGTCAGCAGTGGCCGAGGGAAGCACCTCCTCAGACTTCCTCTTGAACGAACGCCTAGAGGGGGGAGGAGGAGAGTTCAGCAATGCCTGGTCGGAGGACAACCCCGCTAATCCCTGGTCATCAAAGAGACCTATCAGTTTCTGGCTCTTGCTTACAACCTTCCCTACAAGTAATAAAGCAAGATAAGAGTTAGAAAATTACCCAATCATTAAAGATTGGCGTGGCTTGATGAATACCCGCCATCTCAAGGGCATTCTCGGTAGTCTCCGCCACTGAGCGGATGGACTTGAACTGAGAAGACCGATACGACCGGTATAGGTCATCAATAGCGTTTCGATCACTCTCTGATAGCTCCTCGAAGGAAGGAGGGAAATCCTTGTCCGGGATCAACAATTTCCAGGGCACCCCCCCCTTATAAAAGAAGTAACACTTCTTATAATTGGAGTTGGTGGTCCGAAAATCGTCGACCAGGCGGACATGGACGTTCCAAACCCATCCCTGAAGGCCTCCCCACTCTGAAAACTTCGGCCAGCGGGATTGGAAGTGGTGAAGGTGGTTTGCCCCTGCTGCCAGGCGGAAGAAACACCGGAACAGGGCCAGTGAATATACCCATTCCTGGCGTAAGCATAGGAACTTGAAACCGACCCACATCCTGAGGGCATTCGGGACAAGCTGTGTGGGGTGAATCCCGTAAAACTGACACAAGGTCCGTAAATCCTCACAGAGAGGAAAACGCAACCCAGCATCGATCTGAGCCGCATAAATGTAAACCTCTCCATCGTGAGGAAAATGCAGACCTAGGCCAGGATATCTAGGAGCATCCTCCACGCTGAAGCCACCGAGCGCCACCACGGTCTTAAAATAAGCCGGCTTCAATTCATTAGGCTTGACGTCTACTCGAACAAATTCAAATATTGCAATGATAAACATAAAAAGCAAAGAACAGCAGAGGACATTGCCAAAGCAGAGCAATAAAAGGGCGAAAGTTTACCTTTTGGGGAAAAAATAGGCGTGTTCAGCTCGGGCCCGTCCACCACCACAGGAGTGGTTGCAGTCCTGCCCAAATCGGTCTGTTCCTCTACTGAAGGGGGAACGACTTCATCCCTGATGGTCAAAGGGACATCAGCATTTCTGGGCATGTTGGCTTTGTTGGCACCCTTGGGAGCCGTGTGCTTGACTCTCTGATGGCGAGGAGCCATGGAAATGGTCGAAATGAGAACTGAAGAGGATTGAAAGAGAAAGGGAAGGTTTGCAGCGAAGTTCTGAAAATCTGAAGGAGTGGATAAGCGTAAAAAACAAAAGGCAGAAACTGACGTTTCCTATATAGACCAAAAGGGGAGTAACCGCCACGAGCAAATCGAAGCGACGCAGAGGAATAATTGCACCCTTTTGGAAAAAACCGAAGCAATGTCAGAATTCCAAGAGACAACGGTTGGCTGGTACAGACAGCTGTCAAGCTACCCTGGGTTTACGGAAAAGTAAATGTCAGGCGTGCCTCAAGTGACCGTTCGATTTCTGGACAACCGTGCAGTTATTAAATGCTAAAATTCCACTAAGGAGACAAGGTGGTCGCCAACGCACTAATAAAGCTTTAGCAGAAATACCTCGGGTAGATAATGATCGCCTAACTAAGAAAGATAGACTTCCATAAGCCTGAGTCACCTCGAGTGATCGCCAAAAGGGAATAAAAGGAAGGATATTCTTTCGGCTTTGAACAGAGAAGGAATCGCTCGCCAAATGAGCTCGAAGTGTCTCAAAGGCACTGAACCATTACCAAAGACGTCACTATCTAAAACCCTACCAGGAAATCAAGCTCGACTGAAGGAACTTCAATCAAGCTTCGGGGGCAAATGTTGGGTATCGATAGTGACGGCCCAGTAAGAAAAGGCCTCGAAGGCCCAATAACTATAGAGGGGGTAAACCCATGACATCCGAACCGGATCGGCCCAAGTACAAGCCAAACTTGGCCCACCATCGAGTAATCCAGAATCGAGCCCAAAGTCTATAGAGACGCCAAAGGCTCTCAGACTGCTCGCCATTCTCTACCAAGTCGCGACCTTCCACTGCTCGACATGGGAGTGCTCGCCCCGAAGAGAGCCTTGCCTCTCTCCTCTGGTCCCACTAAACCGTTAATAACAGAGTGGCCAAGATATCCCGCATATCCCGGTCACATATTCACTAAAGATTAGATTTGGTAACTGCAATATCTCGCAGTAACTGCCATATCCCACGATCCGAATCTTCAGCAACTCAATATACATTAAGATATTCAGTTGCCTTTATACGGTTCTATCTCTCTTACCCTATAAATATCCTTGCTTTACATACGTACTTTACGTTTTGAGTTTTATACACACATATACTCATTTAAGCATCGGAGAGGGACCCAGAGGCACCCCCTCTGTTGCGCTCCCCTACTTGCAGGTTCACCGGAGTTGGAGCTGAAGCGTCATCCCAACCTTGTCTGGCATTCAATTCACTGCCAGATCAGCATTCAGGATTTCACGATCCAACAATTGTAATAATTCAAAAAAAACAATCTTGTTTTGCACACACCACGCTGGTTACCATTACCCGCTCGTACCTGGAGCACATTAAGAGGTTAGGAAGTTTAGCAGGGGAATGCGCCCGAAGCGGTTTGGGCCGAAGGCACGCACCCAAACAACTCAACTCGATGATCAGAATGGGCTTGTGATTCTCTTTAGGGGTGAGGTTCCACTGGTTCAGAGGACCTAGAAATTCCATTCAGTTAAAACAAAACCTCCACACCGTGTTTAACATTTACCAGTTTTGTGTGTATTTGCATTTTTGAGCCCAACTGATGCAAATGGGAATTCAGCCCAAGTATTTGGATGCGATATTGACCCACAATTGATGAAAAAGATTCAGCCCAACTGTTGTGAATTATAAGTCAGCCCAACAACTGTAAATAGGAGTTCGACCCATTATGTAAAGGTGTTTTGTTTTGGCCCTAGATCATGACATGTATAGTATTGGACCTTTTGTATTATATATTTCAGACTTGTGTAAATGTAATACAAACCTTACTAATAAAATTTACATTTTCGCACTTGAATTGCATTTTTCAAAAAAAAAATGTAAGTTCCGTTCATTTTATGTTGTATCCTTAGGATGTTTCACGTAGCATCTTTGGCAAGAATGAAGCAAAAAAAATGAAAAAAAATCACTGCCCTCACATTAAGGCCATACAAATCCCCTACGGTCGAAAAATGCTCAAATATGGAAAGTCATGACAAAAGGGAATCAGAAATACGTGAACAAGAAGATTGACAAGATTCACGAGCTTGCAAGTTACAAAGTCAACAGGGTTATCGTTGATGCCTTGTATAATTTCTGAAATGTGGAAAATGCGCCCGTGTGATTAACAACAACGGAATACATTAACAAGTTCCATTCGGCACCTGCAAGTCCGTCTTTCAGCCCGGATGAGATAATTGGGGATAAACCCGAACAACCACCGTCATTCTAGCAATGTGGGGGCACCTTGGAAAAATGTGGGGGCAACGTAGCTGAGCTAAATGACACATTTGAACAATTCAGACGAAGGACGAAGCGAATAAAAAGATTTTCAAAATGCATGTCCTCAACCTTCGCTAGAACCAAGGAACAAACATAAAATGCACTCAATGAGATGCGTCGTCGTGTGAAACGTCTTAAGAATTAGACTTCGATTGGCCAAATCCTTTTAAAATATTTTTGAAAAAAACTTTTGCCATACATGCAATCAAAGTCTACGAATGGAATGAATGGAACATGCAACGTTTTAAAAACAAATCATGCATGATCAATTATGTATTCATTCTTCTTACTATGTTTTTTTTTAAATTTGGTTTCTGGGAACGCATGCGACATTCAACAACTCGAGAACACAAAGGGAACCATGATCCAGGTAAAGTTCGTTCCCTTGCGGAAACCCAAGAAGCATCCAAGTGAAGTAATATCAGAACAGTACATGTTAGAGTACGGGACCAACCGTATATATATACAAGTTGGTGTTGTTCAGCATGGTTAATGAGCAATCACTATCGATGATTTGTTTGCTACTGAAAGAACTTTATCTACTGCAATTCAACGTGTCAGAAAATTACGATTCAATTTAATCAAGAGACGTGACTTGTTGCATATGGTATTGTTCGAGAATCAAATTGCAATTGTCCCTTGTCCATCTCGATCTCAAGATTTCTTAACCCTGTTCGCCCGAATATCGGTGCGAGAACACAGACGATGTGCCTCGAGAGATTTATTACATAAATCGGAGGACCTGATATTAACAACAGGAATTCTGATCAAGCTCCGGTCAAATAGGAGAGACAATTGCAATTAAGAAGGTTATTCAGGATAAACGGTACTTGTGGAATACTTCCATAAAAATTACCGTCTTCTTCGATGGAGCCCGACTGATCAATACCTGTTATAAGGAAGCCAACGGGAAGCCACAGTCATACCAAATGGATGAGCTACTGCAACAAGGAAAAAAAAAAGAAGAGTGATAAATTTTCAATTACACTTAAAATTACAACGTCTAGTCTGTTCAACATGGTATCAGAGACATAATTATTGATCAAATAACAGATCGATCGACTCTTCCATTTGATCATCATCATATACCATTTGGCCCAGAACATTGCAATTTGAAACACAAAATGAAGTAGAGACCAAATTGTATCAATGCCTGAATGCAGTGAGCGATGAGTATAATCAAGAAAAAGATGATTTACTACGAGAAAACCCATTGCCTGATGTAGACTCGACTTATGCAACTACCTGATCAAGAAAGGGGCGCCTAGGTTCCCATCACCGAATTAAGTCTGTCTTCTATGTTACACCTCGCTCAGAATAAGTGGCTATCAGAGTCAAACCGACCCACGCCACCACATTCGACAACCGAAAGAGAGAATGTTGTTTTACAAAGTAAAGGAAAGGAGAAAAACAACTCCCTCTCGTTTAATCAAGCTGAATCAGAGTCGACTTAAATAGAGATGAAATAATGCCATTTTTGACACAGGGGAGACACCATTGTTGACGTGGGACATACGTCGTTGTTGACTCCTGCATAAGAGTCGCCATTATTGACACGAGACATACGCCGTTGTTGACTCCTGCATAAGAGTCGCCATTATTGACACAGGACAGACGCCGTTGTTGACTCCTTCATAAGAGTCGCCATTGTTGACACGGGACAGGCGCCGTTGTTGACTCCTGCATAAGAGTCTCCATTTTTGACATGGGGCAGGCGCCGTTGTTGACTCCTATATAGGAGACGCCATTGTTGACGTGGGAAGACACTGTTGTTGACAAGAGGCGAAACGTCATTGTCGATACAGAAAGGTCATTATTGACAAAAGCATTAATCGAAAGTGCATGAGATGTAGCCACTACAGGAAATTTCGTCACAGCAAGGCGGAGTGCTTCCAATTGATCAGATTCCCCGAAGGGTGGATAAACATGAAGGGAAAACAACATTGGCGCCAACAACGTCATCGCCATGATGACGAAAGCTGCTAAGAAGATAAGCAGGTCAACGATCACCTTGTGTTCTTATTTGCCTCCTCGCATAGAAAAAAATTAAGAACAATTGGCAACACTCGCACCCATGAGTAAAATCTCTCCGGGAAACAAAAAAAACTGTCAACGGAGATCAAAATCAAAGAGGTTTTATAATCAAAGAATCAGACGGTCAACCGTGGTTCACTGATATAAAAATATATCTGGAGTACGGAGCGTTCTGAGAGAATGCCACAAGAATATGACTAAAATTTCATGCGAAAAATGACTTGCAATTATTTTCCCAGTGACCCGACTTTACCCATTTGAGATGCGTGAATGTTAAATAAGTTGAGCGTCTGATGAAAGAAATTCACGAAGGTTATTGTAGCCCACACATGAATGTGCGGGACTTGGGTACTTTTGGTTCACCATGACGACTGACTGTATAAAACATGTCCAACAATATCATATATGTCAAGTGTACGTGGACCAAATCCACACACCACTGCACGAGCTCTATCCCATGACTTCCCCACAGGCTTTATCAATGTAGGGGCATCTATGTAATCAACATGATTTTCCCAAAGGCGTCCAATGGTCATTAATTCATATTGATTGAAATCGATTACTTCACCAGGGGATAGAGGTTATTACCCTGGCGTCAATAACGAAAAATGTCATTAAATGTTTCATCAGCCAGGACATCATCATGCGTCATAGGATGCCTAAGTCAATCATCACCAGAAATGCCAGAAATCTAAATTGGTCGATGGGTTTTGATCAAGCATAAAAATTAATCTCCATATCGCCCACAAATGAATGACTCTGTGGAAGTAGCAAATAAAGGACTGGCATGACAAACTGCTTTGGGTACTCATGGCATATAGGACTTCAATACGGACTTCAGCAGGGGCAACCCCATTCTCCCTTGTTTACGGGCCCAAATTCGTGTTGCTAATTGAAGTAGAAATCTCGTCAGCTTAGATCCTCGCTAAGGCAGAGATGGACGAGTCAGAGGGGGTGAGACGTAGATATAATCAATTTAACCTTATGACGAAAGGCGGATCATCGCGTTGTGCCACGAGCAATTGTACCAGCAACGCATGACTCATGCATTTAACAGGAAGATGCCCCGAGAAAATTGCAAACGGGTAATCTAATCCTTAAAAAACAAATCCTCTAAGTCAATCCAGACTCTTAGGGAAACTTTGTGCCTAAACATGAAGGGTCTTATGTCGTCAAAGAGATTTTCAGCGGAGGAGCCATGATCATCACTGACATGGACAAAAAAGAACTCCCTAGTCCAATCAATATGGACGCAAAAACAAAAACTTAAAGAGCTCGTAACCAGAAAGCGAGCCTCCAAAAATGAGAGAAAATTCCCGCTAAATCGAAAACACGAAAGGGTGGTTTATGCAAAATTTAGGGAAGAGGGACATGATTGAATATCCCTAAAAATGGTGATCATAGCAAAAGGAAAGGAATCAAATTCCTAATAGGCTGAAAACCCAAAAGGGTGACCTAGACAAAAATTAAGCGAACCGAGAGGTGCGGTAAAAAATACAGGAGCAAAATGAAAGAAAATTGAGAGATAAAAAAAACGTGCTCAAAGTGGATGACAGTGTTTCCCATAGTAGCAATAAAGAGAAGTTGTGATCGACTTTAATTTGAGCTGCCTAGACAACTTGCATGGATACACCTTGTGGACGTACCATGAATGCCTTTAGGGAATTCCATCAAGAAGGACTCCAAAGTCGATTAATGAGAAAACAGGTCGAGAAGTCCGCACAAGCAGTCAGACATCTCGAGAAGGGTTTTACCTCCAAAGTGAATCGCCGAGCTGACAAGTGGAATCTTTAGTTGCTCAACCTCCGCAAGTCATACTCAACAACCTGGACCTGTAGTTATCCAGCTTCCAGGAATTAAAAAAAAAAAAGACGAGCGGAGCCTTTAGGTGTTCAGTCTCTGCAAGTCATCCTCACCGACCAAGACCTGTAGTTATCCAACTTCTGGGAATAAAAAAACGACGAGTGAAGCCTTTAGGTGTTCAGCTTTCGCAAGTCATACTCGACGACCAGGACCTGTAGTTATCCAGCTTTGGGGAATTAAAAAAAACGACGTGAGGAGCCTTTAGGTGTTCAGCCTCCGCAAGTCATCCTAAACGAGTCACAAGCCGACGAGCGGAGCCTTTAGGTGTTCAGCCTCCGCAAGTCATCCTTGGCGACTAGGACATGTAGTTATCCAACTTCTGGGAGTCACAAGCCTACAAATGGAGCCTTTAGGTGTTCAGACTCCGTAAGTCATCCCAATGAGTCATAAGCTGACGAGCAGAGCCTTTAGGTGTTCAGCCTCCGCAAGTCATTCTCGACGACCAGGACCTGTAGGTGTCTAGCTACTGGGAGTCACAAGCTTATGGGTGTTTAGGTGCTTAGTCTCCGCAAATCATCGTCAACAATCAGGACTTGTAGATGTCCAACTTCTAAAAGTTGCACGATAACGTTTCTCTACTGTGTAAATAATGAATCGAGAGAAGCCAAAACCAGTTGTTTGTCTTTGAACACACACTCATGAGATCAATTCCATGAATGTGTGTTCAAAGAAGGGTAACTGTAAACAACTGATTTTGGTCCGGGGTTAAAAAAACGTACGTAAGGAACCGAGCTGAGAAAATCGAGATAGAAATATATATATTCAACTGAAAGAAGAAACATGGACACATGGCCATGTTTCTCTTTTGCACAAGTTGGTATTATTTATATAATAATAATAAGATGAAATCTTCTATAAAAGAGGGGAGAAGCTTGGGTTGAAGGGGAAGGGTCGTAGCTTACGACATGGAAGGTTGGAGTGAAGAAGGGAGAATGGAGAGTAAGAAAAAAATGGTGAAAAGTGAAAAAAATAATCAAATGAGGTATTAAAAAAAGAGTGAGATTGAGTGAAAAATATTGGTGATTATCGGTTTCGGTTTCTCGTACGGTATTTTAAACTCCAAATGAGTTAGTTATATTTCCCTCATATTCAATATTGTATTTGTATTTTCTAATGTGAATGAAATTGAGGTTTTATATACATATATTATATATCTATGTAATACTATATACATATAATATATATGTGATATTATATCTATATGTATACTATCTATCTATCTATCTATCTATCTATATATATATATTATGTATATGTGATAAAACATATTTTCAAAACTGACTTAGGTCATCCCTGAACTTTGATGAAGGTTACAACTCGGTCCTTGGACTCTCGGGTCATTCTGGGACTTTATCGAGTGTTATAAACCAAACTAGAAAAGTTTTGGGCCATTTGTGCAAATTTTGAAATATTTTTTTATTCAGCTCAAAATTTTAAAATATTACATTTTGATTCCTAAACTTTTCTAGACATTCCACAACTTCTCAAAGGGTTACAAATAAGTCCATAATAAGTTTAGAGTTATTTTGGAACTTTATCAAGTGTTACAAATAAGTCCAGAATAATTTAGGGCTAATTCTGTAATTTTTGTAAAAAATATTTTCCGTTCAGTTATAATTTTTTTAAATATTACATTTTGATTCCTAAGCTTTTCTTGACATTCCATGACTTCTCAAAATGTTACAAATAAGTCGAGAATATATTTCGGTTTATTTTGGAACTTTACCAAGTGTTATAAATAAGTCCAGAATAATTTAGGGCCAATTCTGTCATTTTTTAAAAATATATTTCCAATTCAGCTCGAATTTTAAATAATTGCATTTTGGTCCCTAAACTTTTCTGGACATCCCATGACTTGTTAAAGTGTTACAAACTGATTCAATGTGCTTAATATCTTCAAAACCATTCGTGTATTTTTGACACGTATAAAATGGTCCCAAAGTTAAACCACATTTTTTCAAGCGCTATTAACTTTATCCTCTCTTGTATATTTATTTGAAATTAACTTGTAAATAAAATGTTTGTACATGGTGTTGGGTATCGATAGTGACAGTCCAGTAAGAAAAGGCCTCGAAGGCCCAATAACTATAGAGGGGGTAAACTCATGACATCCGAACCGGATCGGCCCAAGTACAAGCCAAACTTGGCCCACCATCGAGTAATCCAGAATCGAGCCCAAAGTCTATAGGGACGCCAAAGGCTCCCAGACTGCTCGCCATTCTCTACCAGGTCGCGACCTTCCACTGCTCGACATGGGAGTGCTCGCCCCGAAGAGAGCCTTGCCTCTCTCTTCTGGTCCCACAAAACCGTTAATAAGGAAGTGGCCACGATATCCCGCATATCTCGGTCACATATTCACTAAGGATTAGATTTGGTAACTGCAATATCTCGCAGTAACTGACGATCGAATCTTCGGCAATACAATATACACTAAGATATTCAGCTGCCATATACGGTTCTATCTCTCTTACCCTATAAATACCCTTGCTTTACATACGTTCTTTACGTTTTGAGTTTTATACACACACATACTCATTTAAGCATCGGAAAGGGACCCAGAGGCACCCCCTCTGTTGCGCTCCCCTACTTGCAGGTTCACCGGAGTTGGAGCTGAAGCGTCATCCCAACCTTGTCTGGCATTCAATTCACTGCCAGATCAGCATTCAGGATTTCACGATCCAACATTTGGCGCCGTCTGTGGGAAGTGAGCAATTCAGCCATGAGAACTCGATCCCAAAGCAACCGTCGGAATCAGACTAGGGAGCGATCCTCAGATAGCTCTGATTCCGCCGCCGCTTCACCGCTTCAGCAAGAACCTGCCAGCCGAGCAGGAGTTAATGCTGTTCCTCTGCGGACAGCTCGAGAACATGTCGGTGATTCAAGACCGACCCCAGCTGCTGATCAAAACGGAGCCCCTGCACCGCAGACAGTCCACATTGCGGGGCAGGATATTAATTTAACCCCCGAGATGGTCTCCCTGCTGGAAGCCATCTTAGGACAGGCGCGCCGCCAAGCCCCTACTCCTCAGGAAAACAATCCCTCTGCTCCTAAGGAAAACCACCGCCCTGCTGCCACAGGGCCTTCACCTTCGGAAGCGGCAAATCCTGGTCCCGCTGCGCCTCAGGAGGATCAGGAGATGACGTCAGGTCAGCAGTCCCTACCTCCGGCACACACCAAGGAGCCAGCAGCCGCATATACGGCCAACCATTCCGGTCCTCGTCCACCCAAAACCTCTCCCATATACTGCACTGTGGATCAGATGGATGACCTCCTCAACAAAAGGCTTCAGGAAAGACAGTTGACAGTCGTGGCTCCCTTGAAGGAGCAGTCCTCTCATCCTTTTACCGACGCGCTCGTCGCTATCAAAATCCCGAAGGATGTGGTTGCTCGGGCCATACCTGAGTATAGCGGTGGAGGAGATCCCACCGTACATGTCAACAAGCATGAGGCCTCCCTTCTGGGTAAGTCAAACGATCCCAATCATTTGGCTTTGCTATTTCCATATAATCTTTCGGGTTCGGCTTCGTCCTGATTCTTCGTCCTCCCTGCATGATCAATCGGAACTTGGGCAGAGTTGAGAAGCAAGTTCCTGGAGAGATATATGGGCGAGCGCCAGTTGCTGAAGAGCGTGGTCGCCCTTGACTCGGTCAAACAGCAGCCTGGAGAGTCGCTGTCCAACTTCTACGGGCGTTTTCATCAAAACGTCACAGAATTAGATCGCCGAATCTCGGATGGGGAGATCATTCGAGCATTCTACAGAGGTCTGGATGTGGCCAACAAGGCCTCGAGAAAGCTGCGAAACAGCTATCACGTGAAGGAGATTGAGACGTTGGAGGAGCTGGCATCCAGAGCAAAAGGTTTCATAGACCTTGAACGCGCAAACATCGAGGCTAACCTCCTGACGACCTCGCTAAGGGTAACCCATGAACCCCGACGCGATGGTAAGAAGGAGGTAAAGAAGGAGAAGAAGGGAAAGGAAAGCAAGCCCCGAGTCGAGTCTCTTCCAGTGCCTCGCCATCCAGAGGTCCCTGAGTACTTCACGCCTTTAAATAGGCAGATCTCAGCGGTACTAGTCGAGATGGAGAGGAGATCCTTGGCGAGACCACCGATGCCTCGTCGAGGTGGGCTGCCCATGGGCAAGGATGTCGAGAGCTACTGCAGATACCATAAGTGCAAGGGCCATAAGACAGACGATTGCAAGATTCTGAAGCGAGATATAGAGAGGCTGATTCAGGGGGAATGTTGAAAGAATTTATAGCATGGCGAGACCGAAGTCGAACGCCCCCCAGGAGGCATCGTTCACCAGCCCCTGCAGATCAAGCTGAGCCTTCTGGAAGCAAGAGGAGAGTGAATCTGATTGTGGGAGGATTCGGCGCAGGCGGCGAGAGGTCAAGCGCCAGAGAGGTCTACGCCACTCAGATCTCTACGGCAGTTCAGTTGGGGAAGCGGCCCTGACCTGAAGAGAACATTGTCATCTCATTCTCTGAAGATGATTTGGCACACGTCACCACGCCCCACAACGATGCTCTGGTCATTACGGCAGATATTGACGGCTGTGATGTTGCAAGGATTCTGGTCGACGAAGGCAGCTCGACCGACATCCTGTTTCTGGACGCCTTTGAAAAGATGGTCAAATCCAAACGCGACCTGAGGAGGGTCGACTTTCCGCTGATCGGGTTTGCGGGAAGAACAACTTATCCACTGGGGGCTATAACCATGCCAGTAATATTTGGCGAGGGGTGGAAAAGCATTAAGGTGTCGGTCACTTTCCTGGTGGTCGATTCACCTACATCCTACAACGCCATCATAGGGAGGACCACGATCAACCCAAATAAGATTGTGGCCTCCACTGCCCACCAGAAGATGAAGTTCCCCACTCCGAACGGGATTGGAGAAGTGCTAGGAGATCAGCCTTCCTCGCGGCAATGCTATGTGAACTGTTTACGCAGGAAGAACCAAAGGGAGGCGCTCGCCATCGAGACAGAGGCCGATCCCCGCGAGGACTTGGCTCGGCCAGCACCCATGGAGAAATTGGAGGAGGTCGAGATCGATGGTCCAGACAAAAAGGTGCGCATTGGGACCACCTTGAAAGAGGATCAGAAGAAGGCCATGACCGCCCTCCTCAAGGAATTCAAAGAGCTCTTCGCCTGGCAGCCGAGCGACATGCCAGGAATCATCACAAATATTATCTCTCATGAGTTCAGGATAGACCCCTCCATCAAGCCGATCGCCCAAAAGAGAAGATCATTCGGGACTGATAAGCGTTTGGCGATCAGGCAGGAAGTCGGCAGGTTGATTGAAGCTGACTTCGTCAGAGAAGTAAGATTCCAGAGCTGGGTCGCCAACCCAGTTTTGGTCAGGAAATCAAACGGCAAGTGGAGGATGTGCGTCGACTTCCGCGACTTAAACAAGGCTTGCCCCAAAGATTCATATCCCCTTCCGACAATTGATCAGCTGGTCGATGCTACCTCGGGTCATGAGATGCTGAGCTTCATGGACGCCTATTCAGGCTACAACCAAATTAGAATGCATCCAGATGACGAGGCCCACACTGCTTTCTATGCTGACGGGGACATTCTATGCTACAAGGTGATGCCCTTTGGTCTCATCAATGCCAGGGCAACTTATCAGCGGATGGTGAACCGACTGTTCCAGGACATGTTGGGAAGGAACATGGAGGCCTACGTAGATGATATACTCGTCAAATCCATCAAAGGCAATCCTCATATCACCGACCTCCGTGAAGCTTTTGAATGCATGAGGAGACACAGTGTTCGCCTGAACCCAGCAAAGTGCGGCTTTGGAGTCAAGTCCGGGAAGTTCCTGGGTTTTATGGTCAGCGAAAGGGGCATTGAAGCAAACCCGGAAAAGCTAAAGGCCATAGAAGAAATGAAGTCGCCAACCTGCCATAAGGAAGTCCAGTGCCTGAACGGCCGACTAGCTGCTCTTGACCGCTTCCTCTCCAAAGCAAGCGACAGGTCCCTCCCGTTCTTCAAAACCTTGAGGGCCAACCGTAAGTTCGAATGGACGCCAGACTGCGAGGAAGCATTCCAGTCCTTGAAAAGGCATATTCAAACACTCCCAGCTCTGGCAAAACCCGTTCCAGGCGAGCAGCTTTTCCTCTATTTAGGCATTAGCGATGTGGCAGCCAGTGCTGTTTTAATAAGGGAGGAGAATAATGTTCAGAGTCCAGTGTATTTCATTAGCAAAATGTTCAACTCAGCAGAAATAAAATATGTCCAGATTGAGAAGTATCTCTATGCCTTAGTTATTGCTGCTCGGAAGCTGAGACCTTACTTTCATGCGCACGACATCACGGTCCTCACCAATCAACCTCTCAAAAACTTCCTGATGAAGCCAGATTCTTCAGGAAGAATGGTCAAGTGGGCGATCGAGCTCAGCGAGTTCAGGATCAAATTTGCGCCAAAAACGGCCATCAAAGGTCAAGCACTCGCTGATTTCATAGTGGAAAGCACGAGTAACGGTCAAGCGGAGGCAGAAAACAGGCCAAGTCAGTCAGCAAACGACAATCAAATCTGGGAACTCTATACGGATGGGTCTTCATCAAAAGCAGGCTCGGGGGCAGGTTTAATTCTTATTCCTCCTGAGGGCGAGCCTCTGAAATACGCGATCGCCTTGACATTCCTGGCAACCAATAACGAAGCAGAATATGAGGCTCTTATCACTGGACTCAGACTGGCAAAAGGAATGGGTATAACAGCGCTTAAAGTAAAAAGTGATTCAGAACTTATTGTCAATCAGGTTAATGGCGCCTACGAGGCAAAGGGAGAAAAGATGAAGAAATATCTCGGCATCGCCAAAAAAACTAGTTGTGGAAATCCCAAATTTCGCGATTGAGTTTATTCCTCGCCAAGAAAACCAGATGGCAGATTCTTTGAGTAAGCTAGCCTTCGGAGGGGCGACAATCCAGGATGTGCAATTTCTGGAAAAGGCCCTATGTTCAGTCCTTGAAAACAGAGCGGAGGTCTTCAACATTCAAGAACAGGTCACCTGGATGACCCCGTTCCAGAATTATTTGAAAGAAGGCATCCTCCCAGAGGACGAAGGCGAATCCACTAGGATTAGAAGACTCGCAGCCAGTTATCTAATCATCGATGGAGAACTCTATAGAAGAGGTTATTCGACGCCTTACTTGAGATGTGTTGCTCTACCCGAAACAGAAAAAGTTCTTCGAGAAGCTCATGAAGGGGCAGCGGCATGTCATGAAGGTGCTCGTTCACTAAGCAGGAAAATATTCAGACTGGGATATTACTGGCCGACCTTGGGAAAAGACGCAGCCGAATTAACACAGAAGTGTGAAATTTGCCAGCAGTTTGCACCACGATCGGGTCGACCATCGACATTATTATCCCCAATGGCGGGTGCCTGGCCCTTCGCTCAATGGGGAATCGATATATTGGGTCCTTTTCCCATTAGCACTGGTCAGCGTACTCACATTATAGTGGCGATCGACTACTTCACTAAGTGGGTAGAGGCGAAAGCTCTAGCTTCGACAACGGAATTCCAAGTTATCAAGTTCATGCAGGTCAACATATTCTCCAGGTTTGGTATTCCCAAAATACTCATCAGCGATAATGGTCCGCAATTCGTTGGAAAGGAATTGAAATGGCTCTGTGAAGAGTATCACATCGACCATCGCTTCAGTTCAGTACATCACCCTCAAACGAATGGGCAAGCTGAAGCAGCCAACAAGGTTGTCTTAGCAGGACTCAAGAAAAGGGTTCGAGCATTCAAAGGGAACTGGGCAGACGAACTGGAAAACGTATTATGGGCCATCAGAACAACGCCTAAGGCGGCCACAGGAGAAACGCCTTTCAGTTTAGTGTACGGATCAGAAGCAGTAGCACCAACTGAATTAGCAGTGCCTACCCACAGAGTCCTACACTTTAACGCGGAGGCAAATGAGATCGAGCGCAGAACTGACCTCGACTTGGCAGAGGAAAAGAGATGGCTCTCGGAAAAAACACAGGCAAAAATGCGCTTGGCGACCGCTCGGTATTTCAATAGAAAAGTTAGCGCTCGCCAATTTTTCGTGGGGGAGATGGTTATGAGAAGGAATGAATTTACAAGGCTGGACAGTAAAAACAAACTTTCAGCCAAATGGGAAGGACCATACAAAGTAGTAGAGATCGCCGCATCAGGATCCTACTATTTGGAAACCACCGAAGGCGAGAGGTTACCTCGTCCATTTAATTCAGAGCATTTAAGAAGATTTTATGCATAGCTTGTAATCAAACGGTTTATGTCAATAAAAGAAAGCCATTCCTTCACAAAGCGTGTCCACTCGAAGCAAGCTGAAGCCAAAAAGCCCTGACGCCAAAGTCAGGCCTCAAAAAGCCCTAGCAACAAAGCTAGGCCAAAAGCCCTAGCACCAAAGCTAGGCCAAAAGCCCTGACGCCAAAGTCAGGCCTCAAAAGCCCTAGCAACAAAGCTAGGCCAAAAGCCCTAGCAACCAAGCTAGGCCAAAAGCCCTGACGCCAAAGTCAGGCCTCAAAAGCCCTAGCAACAAAGCTAGGCCAAAAAGCCCTAACAACAAAGTTAGGCCAAAAGCCCTAGCACCAAAGCTAGGCCAAAAGCCCTGACGCCAAAGTCAGGCCTCAAAAGCCCTAGCAACAAAGCTAGGCCAAAAGCCCTAGCAACCACGCTAGGCCAAAAGCCCTGACGCCAAAGTCAGGCCTCAAAAGCCCTAGCAACAAAGCTAGGCCAAAAAGCCCTAACAACAAAGTTAGGCCAAAAGCCCTAACAACAAAGTTAGGCCAAAAGCCCTAGCAACAAAGCTAGGCCAAAAAGCCCTGTCGCCAAAGACAGGCCAAAAGCCCTAACAACAAAGTTAGGCCAAAAGCCCTAGCAACAAAGCTAGGCCAAAAAGCCCTGTCGCCAAAGACAGGCCAAAAGCCCTAACAACAAAGTTAGGCCAAAAGCCCTAGCAACAAAGCTAGGCCAAAAAGCCCTGTCGCCAAAGACAGGCCAAAAGCCCTAACAACAAAGTTAGGCCAAAAAAGCCTTAGTAACAAAACTAGGCCACAAAAGCCCTAACAACAAAGTTAGGCCTCAAAAAACCTGACGCCAAGAGTCAGGCAAAGCCCTGACGCCAAAGTCAGGCCAAAAGACCTAGCAAAATGTTAGGCAAAATGAAAGCCCTGACGCCAAAGTCAGGCCAAAGAAAGTTTAGGCGATCACTATCGATGATAAAGCCTGACAAATTACAAATCCCTTGTTATTAGGCCAACACCTCAAAGGTTTAAACTTCAAAGAAGGTAATATCTCTTTGAACTTAGAAGTTTACGCTTTTAAGTGTCAAAAGTATTATCCTTAGAAAGTTTAACTTATGATGGGTCTACGGCTTTAAGGGTCGACGACATTACAAAGCAAGAAAGTAATTATGAGTAAGATATTGGATAGCTAAATATGTTCGAAGTCGATTAAAGGCTCAAGAATATAAAAGCATTCAATAGAAAAATCCAAGTCTTCGACAAATAATTACAAACCAAAAACAGAAAATACAAAAATGGCTATCTAAAAAAGATAAATACGGTCGCCAAGGAGTTGGGGACTTCAAGCGTCGGAGTTCTCGGGGGCAAGGGTGCTCTGCTCGCCTTCGGGGGCAGAAGTACTGGGCTCGCCTTCAGGAGCAGCCTCGCCAGCAACAGAGGGCGGCGAAGGACGACTCCGCAGGAAGGTCTTCAAAGAGGCGACTTCCCCAAGAGGAAAGTTGGGATCGACCGCCTGGACCTCATCCACCAGGACTTCGAGAAAATCGGCAATCGCCGACCTCATCTCCTTCAGAGCGCAGTCCTCAAACTCCTCAGAGGCTTTGAATGCCTCAACTACGCTCTGGGGCGAAGGGACGGCTTTCAATTGTGCAGTTAACCGATCCCTCTCCTCCTCCAAGGCAATCCCCCGGGCTTCCGCAGCTTCCGTCTGAGCCACCGCAGCTTCTCTCTGGGCGTCAGCAGCGTCCCTTTGCGCCTCGGCAGCGACCCTGCGAGCCTCCGATTCTGCCCCTTGCGCCTGAGCTTCCTTAAGTTCAGCATCTAGGCGAACTCGGACGATCTCTCCCTGATCTAAACACAGGTGAAGAGCGTCAAAGTCCTGAAGAGCGGCAGCGGCTTCAGCCTCCCTCTTCTGGACATCAGCAAGGAGGCGCTGCTCCTTCCTGAGGTATTCCTCTCGGGTATTATCTGCCAAGGCGATCGCTGCATCTGCAGTCGTCTTGATAGTCCCCAATTGCTCAGGAGTGACCCCCGTGCTTCGGTACTGCTCCAGCTCGGCGAGCACACTGGAATACTTGTCGGTGAGCTCCCCGAAGACACGACCAAGAATCACCTCTTCCCGAACGAACTGGCAACAAATATAGAATAAAAGCTGTCAGGACAACAGACAATAAGGGAACGACAAAGAGAGGACTCTACGAAATAAAAGTATGAGATCTTACCAAAGCCACTCGTTCGAAGTGGGACCGAAGGAACCCCTCGATCTGATGAAGTTCCGTGGGAACAATCGAGCGGTCCGCGGGGGGAATTATCCCGTCCAGAAGCCGCATACACATATCCGGGCTGCCCCGGAGGCTCTTCTGGGGAGGATACCCCTTCTTCATAAGGTCCCCACAGGGGACCCAAGTTTCCCGAGAATTCGCTGATTCAAGCGGCTGAAACAAGCCGGCAAGGGAGCAATGCTCATCCACAGGAGCCCTCGATGAGCTGGAAGCAGCATGCCCCTTCTTCTTGGTCCCAGACTCCTTAGGAGGAGCCATGGGCACAGTAAGAACAGGAGGAGCTAAGGTCAAAACCTTCCCCTTGGCGGCAGAAGGACCCTGGGGAGAAGGAGAAGGGGGCACCGCGTCCAGACCCTTCCCTTTATTAGCGGAAGGACCCCCAGGAGGGGGAGGAGAAGGATGTTGGTCGACTTCCGGACATCCCTCACTCCTGACCTTCTTGGAGGGAGGAGGAGCATGATCCCGGACCATGTCGGTTGAGGACTCCTCTGCAAAACAACAAGACAAAATGTCAAAAAACAAAAAACCGCAAAGTATGAAGATATTAAATCTACGAATAACAAAGCAACATACCTGGTTGGCGAGGGTCAGCAGTGGCCGAGGGAAGCACCTCCTCAGACTTCCTCTTGAACGAACGCCTAGAGGGGGGAGGAGGAGAGTTCAGCAATGCCTGGTCGGAGGACAACCCCGCTAATCCCTGGTCATCAAAGAGACCTATCAGTTTCTGGCTCTTGCTTACAACCTTCCCTACAAGTAATAAAGCAAGATAAGAGTTAGAAAATTACCCAATCATTAAAGATTGGCGTGGCTTGATGAATACCCGCCATCTCAAGGGCATTCTCGGTAGTCTCCGCCACTGAGCGGATGGACTTGAACTGAGAAGACCGATACGACCGGTATAGGTCATCAATAGCGTTTCGATCACTCTCTGATAGCTCCTCGAAGGAAGGAGGGAAATCCTTGTCCGGGATCAACAATTTCCAGGGCACCCCCCCCTTATAAAAGAAGTAACACTTCTTATAATTGGAGTTGGTGGTCCGAAAATCGTCGACCAGGCGGACATGGACGTTCCAAACCCATCCCTGAAGGCCTCCCCACTCTGAAAACTTCGGCCAGCGGGATTGGAAGTGGTGAAGGTGGTTTGCCCCTGCTGCCAGGCGGAAGAAACACCGGAACAGGGCCAGTGAATATACCCATTCCTGGCGTAAGCATAGGAACTTGAAACCGACCCACATCCTGAGGGCATTCGGGACAAGCTGTGTGGGGTGAATCCCGTAAAACTGACACAAGGTCCGTAAATCCTCACAGAGAGGAAAACGCAACCCAGCATCGATCTGAGCCGCATAAATGTAAACCTCTCCATCGTGAGGAAAATGCAGACCTAGGCCAGGATATCTAGGAGCATCCTCCACGCTGAAGCCACCGAGCGCCACCACGGTCTTAAAATAAGCCGGCTTCAATTCATTAGGCTTGACGTCTACTCGAACAAATTCAAATATTGCAATGATAAACATAAAAAGCAAAGAACAGCAGAGGACATTGCCAAAGCAGAGCAATAAAAGGGCGAAAGTTTACCTTTTGGGGAAAAAATAGGCGTGTTCAGCTCGGGCCCGTCCACCACCACAGGAGTGGTTGCAGTCCTGCCCAAATCGGTCTGTTCCTCTACTGAAGGGGGAACGACTTCATCCCTGATGGTCAAAGGGACATCAGCATTTCTGGGCATGTTGGCTTTGTTGGCACCCTTGGGAGCCGTGTGCTTGACTCTCTGATGGCGAGGAGCCATGGAAATGGTCGAAATGAGAACTGAAGAGGATTGAAAGAGAAAGGGAAGGTTTGCAGCGAAGTTCTGAAAATCTGAAGGAGTGGATAAGCGTAAAAAACAAAAGGCAGAAACTGACGTTTCCTATATAGACCAAAAGGGGAGTAACCGCCACGAGCAAATCGAAGCGACGCAGAGGAATAATTGCACCCTTTTGGAAAAAACCGAAGCAATGTCAGAATTCCAAGAGACAACGGTTGGCTGGTACAGACAGCTGTCAAGCTACCCTGGGTTTACGGAAAAGTAAATGTCAGGCGTGCCTCAAGTGACCGTTCGATTTCTGGACAACCGTGCAGTTATTAAATGCTAAAATTCCACTAAGGAGACAAGGTGGTCGCCAACGCACTAATAAAGCTTTAGCAGAAATACCTCGGGTAGATAATGATCGCCTAACTAAGAAAGATAGACTTCCATAAGCCTGAGTCACCTCGAGTGATCGCCAAAAGGGAATAAAAGGAAGGATATTCTTTCGGCTTTGAACAGAGAAGGAATCGCTCGCCAAATGAGCTCGAAGTGTCTCAAAGGCACTGAACCATTACCAAAGACGTCACTATCTAAAACCCTACCAGGAAATCAAGCTCGACTGAAGGAACTTCAATCAAGCTTCGGGGGCAAATGTTGGGTATCGATAGTGACGGCCCAGTAAGAAAAGGCCTCGAAGGCCCAATAACTATAGAGGGGGTAAACCCATGACATCCGAACCGGATCGGCCCAAGTACAAGCCAAACTTGGCCCACCATCGAGTAATCCAGAATCGAGCCCAAAGTCTATAGAGACGCCAAAGGCTCTCAGACTGCTCGCCATTCTCTACCAAGTCGCGACCTTCCACTGCTCGACATGGGAGTGCTCGCCCCGAAGAGAGCCTTGCCTCTCTCCTCTGGTCCCACTAAACCGTTAATAACAGAGTGGCCAAGATATCCCGCATATCCCGGTCACATATTCACTAAAGATTAGATTTGGTAACTGCAATATCTCGCAGTAACTGCCATATCCCACGATCCGAATCTTCAGCAACTCAATATACATTAAGATATTCAGTTGCCTTTATACGGTTCTATCTCTCTTACCCTATAAATATCCTTGCTTTACATACGTACTTTACGTTTTGAGTTTTATACACACATATACTCATTTAAGCATCGGAGAGGGACCCAGAGGCACCCCCTCTGTTGCGCTCCCCTACTTGCAGGTTCACCGGAGTTGGAGCTGAAGCGTCATCCCAACCTTGTCTGGCATTCAATTCACTGCCAGATCAGCATTCAGGATTTCACGATCCAACAATTGTAATAATTCAAAAAAAACAATCTTGTTTTGCACACACCACGCTGGTTACCATTACCCGCTCGTACCTGGAGCACATTAAGAGGTTAGGAAGTTTAGCAGGGGAATGCGCCCGAAGCGGTTTGGGCCGAAGGCACGCACCCAAACAACTCAACTCGATGATCAGAATGGGCTTGTGATTCTCTTTAGGGGTGAGGTTCCACTGGTTCAGAGGACCTAGAAATTCCATTCAGTTAAAACAAAACCTCCACACCGTGTTTAACATTTACCAGTTTTGTGTGTATTTGCATTTTTGAGCCCAACTGATGCAAATGGGAATTCAGCCCAAGTATTTGGATGCGATATTGACCCACAATTGATGAAAAAGATTCAGCCCAACTGTTGTGAATTATAAGTCAGCCCAACAACTGTAAATAGGAGTTCGACCCATTATGTAAAGGTGTTTTGTTTTGGCCCTAGATCATGACATGTATAGTATTGGACCTTTTGTATTATATATTTCAGACTTGTGTAAATGTAATACAAACCTTACTAATAAAATTTACATTTTCGCACTTGAATTGCATTTTTCAAAAAAAAAATGTAAGTTCCGTTCATTTTATGTTGTATCCTTAGGATGTTTCACGTAGCATCTTTGGCAAGAATGAAGCAAAAAAAATGAAAAAAAATCACTGCCCTCACATTAAGGCCATACAAATCCCCTACGGTCGAAAAATGCTCAAATATGGAAAGTCATGACAAAAGGGAATCAGAAATACGTGAACAAGAAGATTGACAAGATTCACGAGCTTGCAAGTTACAAAGTCAACAGGGTTATCGTTGATGCCTTGTATAATTTCTGAAATGTGGAAAATGCGCCCGTGTGATTAACAACAACGGAATACATTAACAAGTTCCATTCGGCACCTGCAAGTCCGTCTTTCAGCCCGGATGAGATAATTGGGGATAAACCCGAACAACCACCGTCATTCTAGCAATGTGGGGGCACCTTGGAAAAATGTGGGGGCAACGTAGCTGAGCTAAATGACACATTTGAACAATTCAGACGAAGGACGAAGCGAATAAAAAGATTTTCAAAATGCATGTCCTCAACCTTCGCTAGAACCAAGGAACAAACATAAAATGCACTCAATGAGATGCGTCGTCGTGTGAAACGTCTTAAGAATTAGACTTCGATTGGCCAAATCCTTTTAAAATATTTTTGAAAAAAACTTTTGCCATACATGCAATCAAAGTCTACGAATGGAATGAATGGAACATGCAACGTTTTAAAAACAAATCATGCATGATCAATTATGTATTCATTCTTCTTACTATGTTTTTTTTTAAATTTGGTTTCTGGGAACGCATGCGACATTCAACAACTCGAGAACACAAAGGGAACCATGATCCAGGTAAAGTTCGTTCCCTTGCGGAAACCCAAGAAGCATCCAAGTGAAGTAATATCAGAACAGTACATGTTAGAGTACGGGACCAACCGTATATATATACAAGTTGGTGTTGTTCAGCATGGTTAATGAGCAATCACTATCGATGATTTGTTTGCTACTGAAAGAACTTTATCTACTGCAATTCAACGTGTCAGAAAATTACGATTCAATTTAATCAAGAGACGTGACTTGTTGCATATGGTATTGTTCGAGAATCAAATTGCAATTGTCCCTTGTCCATCTCGATCTCAAGATTTCTTAACCCTGTTCGCCCGAATATCGGTGCGAGAACACAGACGATGTGCCTCGAGAGATTTATTACATAAATCGGAGGACCTGATATTAACAACAGGAATTCTGATCAAGCTCCGGTCAAATAGGAGAGACAATTGCAATTAAGAAGGTTATTCAGGATAAACGGTACTTGTGGAATACTTCCATAAAAATTACCGTCTTCTTCGATGGAGCCCGACTGATCAATACCTGTTATAAGGAAGCCAACGGGAAGCCACAGTCATACCAAATGGATGAGCTACTGCAACAAGGAAAAAAAAAAGAAGAGTGATAAATTTTCAATTACACTTAAAATTACAACGTCTAGTCTGTTCAACATGGTATCAGAGACATAATTATTGATCAAATAACAGATCGATCGACTCTTCCATTTGATCATCATCATATACCATTTGGCCCAGAACATTGCAATTTGAAACACAAAATGAAGTAGAGACCAAATTGTATCAATGCCTGAATGCAGTGAGCGATGAGTATAATCAAGAAAAAGATGATTTACTACGAGAAAACCCATTGCCTGATGTAGACTCGACTTATGCAACTACCTGATCAAGAAAGGGGCGCCTAGGTTCCCATCACCGAATTAAGTCTGTCTTCTATGTTACACCTCGCTCAGAATAAGTGGCTATCAGAGTCAAACCGACCCACGCCACCACATTCGACAACCGAAAGAGAGAATGTTGTTTTACAAAGTAAAGGAAAGGAGAAAAACAACTCCCTCTCGTTTAATCAAGCTGAATCAGAGTCGACTTAAATAGAGATGAAATAATGCCATTTTTGACACAGGGGAGACACCATTGTTGACGTGGGACATACGTCGTTGTTGACTCCTGCATAAGAGTCGCCATTATTGACACGAGACATACGCCGTTGTTGACTCCTGCATAAGAGTCGCCATTATTGACACAGGACAGACGCCGTTGTTGACTCCTTCATAAGAGTCGCCATTGTTGACACGGGACAGGCGCCGTTGTTGACTCCTGCATAAGAGTCTCCATTTTTGACATGGGGCAGGCGCCGTTGTTGACTCCTATATAGGAGACGCCATTGTTGACGTGGGAAGACACTGTTGTTGACAAGAGGCGAAACGTCATTGTCGATACAGAAAGGTCATTATTGACAAAAGCATTAATCGAAAGTGCATGAGATGTAGCCACTACAGGAAATTTCGTCACAGCAAGGCGGAGTGCTTCCAATTGATCAGATTCCCCGAAGGGTGGATAAACATGAAGGGAAAACAACATTGGCGCCAACAACGTCATCGCCATGATGACGAAAGCTGCTAAGAAGATAAGCAGGTCAACGATCACCTTGTGTTCTTATTTGCCTCCTCGCATAGAAAAAAATTAAGAACAATTGGCAACACTCGCACCCATGAGTAAAATCTCTCCGGGAAACAAAAAAAACTGTCAACGGAGATCAAAATCAAAGAGGTTTTATAATCAAAGAATCAGACGGTCAACCGTGGTTCACTGATATAAAAATATATCTGGAGTACGGAGCGTTCTGAGAGAATGCCACAAGAATATGACTAAAATTTCATGCGAAAAATGACTTGCAATTATTTTCCCAGTGACCCGACTTTACCCATTTGAGATGCGTGAATGTTAAATAAGTTGAGCGTCTGATGAAAGAAATTCACGAAGGTTATTGTAGCCCACACATGAATGTGCGGGACTTGGGTACTTTTGGTTCACCATGACGACTGACTGTATAAAACATGTCCAACAATATCATATATGTCAAGTGTACGTGGACCAAATCCACACACCACTGCACGAGCTCTATCCCATGACTTCCCCACAGGCTTTATCAATGTAGGGGCATCTATGTAATCAACATGATTTTCCCAAAGGCGTCCAATGGTCATTAATTCATATTGATTGAAATCGATTACTTCACCAGGGGATAGAGGTTATTACCCTGGCGTCAATAACGAAAAATGTCATTAAATGTTTCATCAGCCAGGACATCATCATGCGTCATAGGATGCCTAAGTCAATCATCACCAGAAATGCCAGAAATCTAAATTGGTCGATGGGTTTTGATCAAGCATAAAAATTAATCTCCATATCGCCCACAAATGAATGACTCTGTGGAAGTAGCAAATAAAGGACTGGCATGACAAACTGCTTTGGGTACTCATGGCATATAGGACTTCAATACGGACTTCAGCAGGGGCAACCCCATTCTCCCTTGTTTACGGGCCCAAATTCGTGTTGCTAATTGAAGTAGAAATCTCGTCAGCTTAGATCCTCGCTAAGGCAGAGATGGACGAGTCAGAGGGGGTGAGACGTAGATATAATCAATTTAACCTTATGACGAAAGGCGGATCATCGCGTTGTGCCACGAGCAATTGTACCAGCAACGCATGACTCATGCATTTAACAGGAAGATGCCCCGAGAAAATTGCAAACGGGTAATCTAATCCTTAAAAAACAAATCCTCTAAGTCAATCCAGACTCTTAGGGAAACTTTGTGCCTAAACATGAAGGGTCTTATGTCGTCAAAGAGATTTTCAGCGGAGGAGCCATGATCATCACTGACATGGACAAAAAAGAACTCCCTAGTCCAATCAATATGGACGCAAAAACAAAAACTTAAAGAGCTCGTAACCAGAAAGCGAGCCTCCAAAAATGAGAGAAAATTCCCGCTAAATCGAAAACACGAAAGGGTGGTTTATGCAAAATTTAGGGAAGAGGGACATGATTGAATATCCCTAAAAATGGTGATCATAGCAAAAGGAAAGGAATCAAATTCCTAATAGGCTGAAAACCCAAAAGGGTGACCTAGACAAAAATTAAGCGAACCGAGAGGTGCGGTAAAAAATACAGGAGCAAAATGAAAGAAAATTGAGAGATAAAAAAAACGTGCTCAAAGTGGATGACAGTGTTTCCCATAGTAGCAATAAAGAGAAGTTGTGATCGACTTTAATTTGAGCTGCCTAGACAACTTGCATGGATACACCTTGTGGACGTACCATGAATGCCTTTAGGGAATTCCATCAAGAAGGACTCCAAAGTCGATTAATGAGAAAACAGGTCGAGAAGTCCGCACAAGCAGTCAGACATCTCGAGAAGGGTTTTACCTCCAAAGTGAATCGCCGAGCTGACAAGTGGAATCTTTAGTTGCTCAACCTCCGCAAGTCATACTCAACAACCTGGACCTGTAGTTATCCAGCTTCCAGGAATTAAAAAAAAAAAAGACGAGCGGAGCCTTTAGGTGTTCAGTCTCTGCAAGTCATCCTCACCGACCAAGACCTGTAGTTATCCAACTTCTGGGAATAAAAAAACGACGAGTGAAGCCTTTAGGTGTTCAGCTTTCGCAAGTCATACTCGACGACCAGGACCTGTAGTTATCCAGCTTTGGGGAATTAAAAAAAACGACGTGAGGAGCCTTTAGGTGTTCAGCCTCCGCAAGTCATCCTAAACGAGTCACAAGCCGACGAGCGGAGCCTTTAGGTGTTCAGCCTCCGCAAGTCATCCTTGGCGACTAGGACATGTAGTTATCCAACTTCTGGGAGTCACAAGCCTACAAATGGAGCCTTTAGGTGTTCAGACTCCGTAAGTCATCCCAATGAGTCATAAGCTGACGAGCAGAGCCTTTAGGTGTTCAGCCTCCGCAAGTCATTCTCGACGACCAGGACCTGTAGGTGTCTAGCTACTGGGAGTCACAAGCTTATGGGTGTTTAGGTGCTTAGTCTCCGCAAATCATCGTCAACAATCAGGACTTGTAGATGTCCAACTTCTAAAAGTTGCACGATAACGTTTCTCTACTGTGTAAATAATGAATCGAGAGAAGCCAAAACCAGTTGTTTGTCTTTGAACACACACTCATGAGATCAATTCCATGAATGTGTGTTCAAAGAAGGGTAACTGTAAACAACTGATTTTGGTCCGGGGTTAAAAAAACGTACGTAAGGAACCGAGCTGAGAAAATCGAGATAGAAATATATATATTCAACTGAAAGAAGAAACATGGACACATGGCCATGTTTCTCTTTTGCACAAGTTGGTATTATTTATATAATAATAATAAGATGAAATCTTCTATAAAAGAGGGGAGAAGCTTGGGTTGAAGGGGAAGGGTCGTAGCTTACGACATGGAAGGTTGGAGTGAAGAAGGGAGAATGGAGAGTAAGAAAAAAATGGTGAAAAGTGAAAAAAATAATCAAATGAGGTATTAAAAAAAGAGTGAGATTGAGTGAAAAATATTGGTGATTATCGGTTTCGGTTTCTCGTACGGTATTTTAAACTCCAAATGAGTTAGTTATATTTCCCTCATATTCAATATTGTATTTGTATTTTCTAATGTGAATGAAATTGAGGTTTTATATACATATATTATATATCTATGTAATACTATATACATATAATATATATGTGATATTATATCTATATGTATACTATCTATCTATCTATCTATCTATCTATATATATATATTATGTATATGTGATAAAACATATTTTCAAAACTGACTTAGGTCATCCCTGAACTTTGATGAAGGTTACAACTCGGTCCTTGGACTCTCGGGTCATTCTGGGACTTTATCGAGTGTTATAAACCAAACTAGAAAAGTTTTGGGCCATTTGTGCAAATTTTGAAATATTTTTTTATTCAGCTCAAAATTTTAAAATATTACATTTTGATTCCTAAACTTTTCTAGACATTCCACAACTTCTCAAAGGGTTACAAATAAGTCCATAATAAGTTTAGAGTTATTTTGGAACTTTATCAAGTGTTACAAATAAGTCCAGAATAATTTAGGGCTAATTCTGTAATTTTTGTAAAAAATATTTTCCGTTCAGTTATAATTTTTTTAAATATTACATTTTGATTCCTAAGCTTTTCTTGACATTCCATGACTTCTCAAAATGTTACAAATAAGTCGAGAATATATTTCGGTTTATTTTGGAACTTTACCAAGTGTTATAAATAAGTCCAGAATAATTTAGGGCCAATTCTGTCATTTTTTAAAAATATATTTCCAATTCAGCTCGAATTTTAAATAATTGCATTTTGGTCCCTAAACTTTTCTGGACATCCCATGACTTGTTAAAGTGTTACAAACTGATTCAATGTGCTTAATATCTTCAAAACCATTCGTGTATTTTTGACACGTATAAAATGGTCCCAAAGTTAAACCACATTTTTTCAAGCGCTATTAACTTTATCCTCTCTTGTATATTTATTTGAAATTAACTTGTAAATAAAATGTTTGTACATGGTGTTGGGTATCGATAGTGACAGTCCAGTAAGAAAAGGCCTCGAAGGCCCAATAACTATAGAGGGGGTAAACTCATGACATCCGAACCGGATCGGCCCAAGTACAAGCCAAACTTGGCCCACCATCGAGTAATCCAGAATCGAGCCCAAAGTCTATAGGGACGCCAAAGGCTCCCAGACTGCTCGCCATTCTCTACCAGGTCGCGACCTTCCACTGCTCGACATGGGAGTGCTCGCCCCGAAGAGAGCCTTGCCTCTCTCTTCTGGTCCCACAAAACCGTTAATAAGGAAGTGGCCACGATATCCCGCATATCTCGGTCACATATTCACTAAGGATTAGATTTGGTAACTGCAATATCTCGCAGTAACTGACGATCGAATCTTCGGCAATACAATATACACTAAGATATTCAGCTGCCATATACGGTTCTATCTCTCTTACCCTATAAATACCCTTGCTTTACATACGTTCTTTACGTTTTGAGTTTTATACACACACATACTCATTTAAGCATCGGAAAGGGACCCAGAGGCACCCCCTCTGTTGCGCTCCCCTACTTGCAGGTTCACCGGAGTTGGAGCTGAAGCGTCATCCCAACCTTGTCTGGCATTCAATTCACTGCCAGATCAGCATTCAGGATTTCACGATCCAACATTTGGCGCCGTCTGTGGGAAGTGAGCAATTCAGCCATGAGAACTCGATCCCAAAGCAACCGTCGGAATCAGACTAGGGAGCGATCCTCAGATAGCTCTGATTCCGCCGCCGCTTCACCGCTTCAGCAAGAACCTGCCAGCCGAGCAGGAGTTAATGCTGTTCCTCTGCGGACAGCTCGAGAACATGTCGGTGATTCAAGACCGACCCCAGCTGCTGATCAAAACGGAGCCCCTGCACCGCAGACAGTCCACATTGCGGGGCAGGATATTAATTTAACCCCCGAGATGGTCTCCCTGCTGGAAGCCATCTTAGGACAGGCGCGCCGCCAAGCCCCTACTCCTCAGGAAAACAATCCCTCTGCTCCTAAGGAAAACCACCGCCCTGCTGCCACAGGGCCTTCACCTTCGGAAGCGGCAAATCCTGGTCCCGCTGCGCCTCAGGAGGATCAGGAGATGACGTCAGGTCAGCAGTCCCTACCTCCGGCACACACCAAGGAGCCAGCAGCCGCATATACGGCCAACCATTCCGGTCCTCGTCCACCCAAAACCTCTCCCATATACTGCACTGTGGATCAGATGGATGACCTCCTCAACAAAAGGCTTCAGGAAAGACAGTTGACAGTCGTGGCTCCCTTGAAGGAGCAGTCCTCTCATCCTTTTACCGACGCGCTCGTCGCTATCAAAATCCCGAAGGATGTGGTTGCTCGGGCCATACCTGAGTATAGCGGTGGAGGAGATCCCACCGTACATGTCAACAAGCATGAGGCCTCCCTTCTGGGTAAGTCAAACGATCCCAATCATTTGGCTTTGCTATTTCCATATAATCTTTCGGGTTCGGCTTCGTCCTGATTCTTCGTCCTCCCTGCATGATCAATCGGAACTTGGGCAGAGTTGAGAAGCAAGTTCCTGGAGAGATATATGGGCGAGCGCCAGTTGCTGAAGAGCGTGGTCGCCCTTGACTCGGTCAAACAGCAGCCTGGAGAGTCGCTGTCCAACTTCTACGGGCGTTTTCATCAAAACGTCACAGAATTAGATCGCCGAATCTCGGATGGGGAGATCATTCGAGCATTCTACAGAGGTCTGGATGTGGCCAACAAGGCCTCGAGAAAGCTGCGAAACAGCTATCACGTGAAGGAGATTGAGACGTTGGAGGAGCTGGCATCCAGAGCAAAAGGTTTCATAGACCTTGAACGCGCAAACATCGAGGCTAACCTCCTGACGACCTCGCTAAGGGTAACCCATGAACCCCGACGCGATGGTAAGAAGGAGGTAAAGAAGGAGAAGAAGGGAAAGGAAAGCAAGCCCCGAGTCGAGTCTCTTCCAGTGCCTCGCCATCCAGAGGTCCCTGAGTACTTCACGCCTTTAAATAGGCAGATCTCAGCGGTACTAGTCGAGATGGAGAGGAGATCCTTGGCGAGACCACCGATGCCTCGTCGAGGTGGGCTGCCCATGGGCAAGGATGTCGAGAGCTACTGCAGATACCATAAGTGCAAGGGCCATAAGACAGACGATTGCAAGATTCTGAAGCGAGATATAGAGAGGCTGATTCAGGGGGAATGTTGAAAGAATTTATAGCATGGCGAGACCGAAGTCGAACGCCCCCCAGGAGGCATCGTTCACCAGCCCCTGCAGATCAAGCTGAGCCTTCTGGAAGCAAGAGGAGAGTGAATCTGATTGTGGGAGGATTCGGCGCAGGCGGCGAGAGGTCAAGCGCCAGAGAGGTCTACGCCACTCAGATCTCTACGGCAGTTCAGTTGGGGAAGCGGCCCTGACCTGAAGAGAACATTGTCATCTCATTCTCTGAAGATGATTTGGCACACGTCACCACGCCCCACAACGATGCTCTGGTCATTACGGCAGATATTGACGGCTGTGATGTTGCAAGGATTCTGGTCGACGAAGGCAGCTCGACCGACATCCTGTTTCTGGACGCCTTTGAAAAGATGGTCAAATCCAAACGCGACCTGAGGAGGGTCGACTTTCCGCTGATCGGGTTTGCGGGAAGAACAACTTATCCACTGGGGGCTATAACCATGCCAGTAATATTTGGCGAGGGGTGGAAAAGCATTAAGGTGTCGGTCACTTTCCTGGTGGTCGATTCACCTACATCCTACAACGCCATCATAGGGAGGACCACGATCAACCCAAATAAGATTGTGGCCTCCACTGCCCACCAGAAGATGAAGTTCCCCACTCCGAACGGGATTGGAGAAGTGCTAGGAGATCAGCCTTCCTCGCGGCAATGCTATGTGAACTGTTTACGCAGGAAGAACCAAAGGGAGGCGCTCGCCATCGAGACAGAGGCCGATCCCCGCGAGGACTTGGCTCGGCCAGCACCCATGGAGAAATTGGAGGAGGTCGAGATCGATGGTCCAGACAAAAAGGTGCGCATTGGGACCACCTTGAAAGAGGATCAGAAGAAGGCCATGACCGCCCTCCTCAAGGAATTCAAAGAGCTCTTCGCCTGGCAGCCGAGCGACATGCCAGGAATCATCACAAATATTATCTCTCATGAGTTCAGGATAGACCCCTCCATCAAGCCGATCGCCCAAAAGAGAAGATCATTCGGGACTGATAAGCGTTTGGCGATCAGGCAGGAAGTCGGCAGGTTGATTGAAGCTGACTTCGTCAGAGAAGTAAGATTCCAGAGCTGGGTCGCCAACCCAGTTTTGGTCAGGAAATCAAACGGCAAGTGGAGGATGTGCGTCGACTTCCGCGACTTAAACAAGGCTTGCCCCAAAGATTCATATCCCCTTCCGACAATTGATCAGCTGGTCGATGCTACCTCGGGTCATGAGATGCTGAGCTTCATGGACGCCTATTCAGGCTACAACCAAATTAGAATGCATCCAGATGACGAGGCCCACACTGCTTTCTATGCTGACGGGGACATTCTATGCTACAAGGTGATGCCCTTTGGTCTCATCAATGCCAGGGCAACTTATCAGCGGATGGTGAACCGACTGTTCCAGGACATGTTGGGAAGGAACATGGAGGCCTACGTAGATGATATACTCGTCAAATCCATCAAAGGCAATCCTCATATCACCGACCTCCGTGAAGCTTTTGAATGCATGAGGAGACACAGTGTTCGCCTGAACCCAGCAAAGTGCGGCTTTGGAGTCAAGTCCGGGAAGTTCCTGGGTTTTATGGTCAGCGAAAGGGGCATTGAAGCAAACCCGGAAAAGCTAAAGGCCATAGAAGAAATGAAGTCGCCAACCTGCCATAAGGAAGTCCAGTGCCTGAACGGCCGACTAGCTGCTCTTGACCGCTTCCTCTCCAAAGCAAGCGACAGGTCCCTCCCGTTCTTCAAAACCTTGAGGGCCAACCGCAAGTTCTAGTGGACGCCAGACTGCGAGGAAGCATTCCAGTCCTTGAAAAGGCATATTCAAACACTCCCAGCTCTGGCAAAGCCCGTTCCAGGCGAGCAGCTTTTCCTTTATTTAGGCATTAGCGATGTGGCAGCCAGTGCTGTCTTAATAAGGGAGGAGAATAATGTTCAGAGTCCAGGGTATTTTATTAGCAAAATGTTCAACTCAGCAGAAATAAAATATGTCCAGATTGAGAAGTATCTCTATGCCTTAGTTATTGCTGCTCGGAAGCTGAGACCTTACTTTCATGCGCACGACATCACGGTCATCACCAATCAACCTCTCAAAAACTTCCTGATGAAGCCAGATTCTTCAGGAAGAATGGTCAAGTGGGCGATCGAGCTCAGCGAGTTCAGGATCAAATTTGCGCCAAAAACGGCCATCAAAGGTCAAGCACTAGCTGATTTCATAGTGGAAAGCACGAGTAACGGTCAAGCGGAGGCAGAAAACAGGCCAAGTCAGTCAGCAAACGACAATCAAATCTGGGAACTCTATACGGATGGGTCTTCATCAAAAGAAGGCTCGGGGGCAGGTTTAATTCTTATTCCTCCTGAGGGCGAGCCTCTGAAATACGCGATCGCCTTGACATTCCCGGCGACCAATAGCGAAGCAGAATATGAGGCTCTTATCACTGGACTCAGACTAGCAAAAGGAATGGGTATAGCTGCGCTTAAAGTAAAAAGCGACTCAGAGCTCATTGTCAATCAGGTTAATGACGCATACGAGGCAAAGGGAGAAAAGATGAAGAAATATCTCGGCATTGCCAAAAAGCTGGTCGCAGAAATCCCAAATTTCGCAATTGAATTCATTCCTCGCCAAGAAAACCAGATGGTAGATTCTTTAAGTAAGCTAGCCTTCGGAGGGGCGACAATCCAGGATGTGCAATTTCTGGAAAAGGCCCTATGTTCAGTCCTTGAAAACAGAGCGGAGGTCTTCAACATTCAAGAACAGGTCACCTGGATGACCCCGTTCCAGAATTATTTGAAAGAAGGCATCCTTCCAGAAGACGAAGGCGAATCCACTAGGATTAGAAGACTCGCAGCCAGTTACCTAATCATCGATGGAGAACTCTACATAAGAGGTTATTCGACGCCTTACTTGAGATGTGTTGCTCTGCTCGAAACAGAAAAGGTTCTTCGAGAAGCTCATGAAGGGGCAGCAGCATGTCATGAAGGCGCTCGATCGCTAAGCAGGAAAATATTCAGATTGGGATATTACTGGCCGACCTTGGGAAAAGACGCAGCCGAATTAACACAGAAGTGTGAAATTTGCCAGCAGTTTGCACCACGATCGGGTCGACCATCGACATTATTATCCCCAATGGCGGGTGCCTGGCCCTTCGCTTAATGGGGAATCGATATATTGGGTCCTTTTCCCATTAGCACTGGTCATCGTACTCACATTATAGTGGCAATCGACTACTTCACTAAGTGGGTAGAGGCGAAAGCTCTAGCTTCGACAACGGAATTCCAAGTTATCAAGTTCCTGCAGGTCAACATATTCTCCAGGTTTGGTATTCCCAAAATACTCATCAGCGATAATGGTCCGCAATTCGTTGGAAAGGAGTTGAAATGGCTCTGTGAAGAGTATCATATCGACCATCGCTTCAGTTCAGTACATCACCCTCAAACGAATGGGCAAGCTGAAGCAGCCAACAAGGTTGTCTTAGCAGGACTCAAGAAAAGGGTTTGAGCATTCAAGGGGAACTGGGCAGACGAACTGGAAAACGTATTATGGGCAATCATAACAAATGAATTAGCAGTGCCTACCCATAGAGTCCTACACTTTAACGCAGAGGCAAATGAGATCGAGCGCAGAACTGACCTCGACTTAGTAGAGGAAAAGAGATGGCTCTCGGAAAAGACACAGGCAAAGATGCGCTTGGCGACCGCTCGGTATTTCAACAGAAAAGTTAGCTCTCGACAATTTTTCGTGGGGGAGATGGTTATGAGAAGGAATGAATTCACAAGGCTGGACAGTAAAAACAAACTTTCAGCCAAATGGGAAGGACCATACAAAGTAGTAGAGATCGCCGCACCAGGATCCTACTATTTGGAAACCACCGAAGGCGAGAGGTTACCCCGTCCATTTAATTCTGAGCATTTAAGAAGATTTTATGCATAGCTTGTAATCAAACTGATTATGTCAATAAAAGAAATCCATTCCTTCATAAAGCGTGTCCACTCGAAGCAAGCCGAAGCCAAAAAGCCCTGACGCCAAAGTCAGGCCAAAAGCACTAACAACAAAGTTAGGCCAAAAGCCCTAGCAACAAAGCTAGGCCAAAAGCCCTGTCGCCAAAGTCAGGCCAAAAGTCCTAACAACAAAGTTAGGCCAAAAGCCCTAGCAACAAAGCTAGGCCAAAATGCCCTGTCGCCAAAGTCAGGCCAAAAGCCCTAGCAACAAAGTTAGGCCAAAAGCCCTAGCAACAAAGCTAGGCCAAAAAGCCTTGTCGCCAAAGACAGGCCAAAAGCCCTAGCAACAAAGCTAGGCCAAAAAGCCCTGTCGCCAAAGACAGGCCAAAAGCCCTAGCAACAAAGCTAGGCCAAAAAGCCCTGTCGCCAAAGACAGGCCAAAAGCCCTAGCAACAAAGCTAGGCCAAAAAGCCCTGTCGCCAAAGACAGGCCAAAAGCCCTAGCAACAAAGCTAGGCCAAAAAGCCCTGTCGCCAAAGACAGGCCAAAAGCCCTAGCAACAAAACTAGGCCACTAAAGCCCTAACAACAAAGTTAGGCCTCAAAAGATGTGACGCCAAGAGTCAGGCAAAAACTTGATAACCGAATCAGGCACAAAAAGCCCTGGCGCCAAAAGTCAGGCCAAAAGACCTAGCAATAAAGCTAGGCAAAACAAAAAAGCCCTGACGCCAAAGTCAGGCCAAAAGACCTAGCAATAAAGTTAGGCAAGATGAGAAGTAGACGCCAAAACCAAACAAAGGGATCTGCTAACAAAGAATTTTAGGCGATCACTATGGATGACAAAGCCTTAGGATGACCTCGAAGGTCTAAACATCAAAGAAGGTAATATCTCTTTGAACTTAGAAGTTTATGCTTTTAAGTATCAGAAGTATTATCCTTAGAAGGATCGACTTATGCTTGGTCTAAGACTTCAAGAGTCGAAGACATTACAAGTCAAAAGGAAGTCGAAGAGTAATTATGATTAAGACGTTGGATAAATAGCCAAGCATGTTCAAAGTCGAATAAAAGGCTTATGAATATAAAGGCATTCAATAAAAGAAGCCAAGTCTTAAATCAAATAAATAATTACAAGGAAAACAAAAAATTACAAAGAAAAACAGCTATCCAAAAGGCAAATATTGTCAATAAAAGAGATGGACACTTCAGGCTTGGGGATCCTCGGGGGCAGAGGCACTTGGCTCGCCTTCAGGGGCAGGGACGATTTGCTCGCCTTCGGGGGCAGGAAGGCTTGGTCCGCCTTCGGGAACAACCTCTTCAGCCATAGCTGGAACAACCCCTTCAACAACAAGGGTAGACTGAGAGTTACGACTCCGGAGGAAGCTCCTCAAAGACCCAACTTCCTCAAGGGGATAATTGGGATCGACCGCCCGGACATCATCCACCAGGACTTGGAGAAAATCGGCGATCGCTGACTTCATCACCTTCAGAGCGCAGTCTTCAAAATCCTCAGAGGCTTTGAATGCCTCGACTACGCTCTGGGGCGAAGGGACGGCTTTCAATTGTGCAGCTAGCCGATCCCTCTCCTCCTCCAGGGCAATCCCCCGGGCTTCCGCAGCTTCCCTCCGTGCCTCCGCAGCTTCCATCTGGGCCACCGCAGCTTCCCTCTGGGCATCAGCAACGACCCTTTGCGCCTCGGCAGCGACCCTGCGAGCCTCTGATTCTGCCCCTTGCGCTTGAGCTTCCTTAAGTGCAGCATCTAGGCGAACTCGGACGATCTCTCCCTGATCTAAACACAGGTGAAGAGCGTCAAAGTCCTGAAGAGCGGCAGCGGCTTCAGCCTCCCTCTTCTGGACATCAGCAAGGAGGCGCTGCTCCTTCCTGAGGTATTCCTCCCGCGTATCATTTGCCAAGGCGATCGCTGCATCCGCAGTCGTCTTGATAGTCCCCAATTGCTCAGGAGTGACCCCCGTGCTTCGGTACTGCTCCAGCTCGACGAGCACACTGGAATACTTGTCGGCGAGCTCCCCGAAGACACGACCAAGAATCACTTCTTCCCGAACGAACTGGCAACAAATATAGAATAAAAGCTGTCAGGACAACAAACAATAAGGGAACGACAAAGAAAGGACTCTACGAAATAAAAATATGAGATCTTACCAAAGCCACTCGTTCAAAGTGGGACCGAAGGAACCCCTCGATCTGATGAAGTTCCGTGGGAACAATCGAGCGGTCCGTAGGGGGAATTATCCCGTCCAGAAGCCGCATACACATATCCGAGCTACCCCGGAGGCTCTTCTGGGGAGGGTACCCCTTCTTCGTAAGGTCCCCACAAGGGACCCAAGTCTCCCGAGAATTCGCTGATTCAAGCGGTTGAAACAAGCTGGCCAGGGAGCAATGCTCCTCCACAGGAGCCCTCGATGAGCTGGAAGCAGCATGCCCCTTCTTCTTGGTCCCAGACTCCTTAGGAGGAACCGTGGGCACAGTAGGAACAGGAGGTGCTAAGGTCAAAACCTTCCCCTTGGTGGCAGAAGGGCCCTGGGGAGAGGGAGAAGGGGGCACGACGTCCAGACCCTTCCCTTTATTAGCGGAAGGGCCCCCAGGAGGGGGAGGAGGAGGATGCTGGTCGACTTCCGGGCATTCCTCACTCCTGACCTTCTTGGAGGGAGGAGGAGGAAGATCCCGGGCCATGTCGGTCGAGGACTCCTCTGCAAAACAACAAGACAAAATGTCAAAAACAAAAAACCGCAAAGTATGAAGACGTTAAATCTACGAATAACAAAGCAACATACCTGGTTGGCGAGGGTCAGCAGTGGCCGAGGGAAGCACCTCCTCAAACTTCCTCTTGGACGAACGCCTAGAGGGGGGAGAAGGAGAGTTCAGCAATGCATGGTCGGAGGACAGTCCCGCCGATCCCTGGTCATCAAAGAGACCTATCAGTTTTTGGCTCTTGCCAACGACCTTGCCTACAAACGATAAAACAAGGAAAAATGTTAGAAAGTTACCCAATCATCAAAGATTGGCGTGGCTCGATGAATGCCTGCCATCTCAAGCATGTTTTCAGTAGTTTCAACCACTGAGCGAATGGACTTGAATTGGGACGACCGATGCGACCGGTATAGGTCATCGATGGCGTTCCGATCACTCTCTGACTGCGGGGAGCCATGGAAATATTGGAAGAAGGCTGAAGAAGGTTGGTAAAGGAAATGGAAAGGTTCGCAATGAAGGTGACCGTTCGATTTCTGGACAACTGAGCAGTTATTAAATGCTAAAAGTCCACTAAGGAGACAAGATGGTCGCCTACGCACTACTAAGGCTTTAGCAGAAATACCTCGGGTAGGTAATGATCGCCTAACTAAGAAAGATAGACTTCCATAAGCCTAGGTCACCTCGAGTGATCGCCAAAAGGGAATAAAATGAAGGATATTCTTTCAGCTTTGAACAGAGAAGAAACTGCTCGCCAAATGAGCTCGAAGTGTCTCAAAGGTCCTGAACCATTACAAGAGACGTCACTATCTAAAACCCTACCAGGAAATCAAGCTCGACTAAAGGAACTTCAATCAAGCTTCGGGGGCAAATGTTGGGTATCGATAGTGACAGCCCAGTAAGAAAAGGCCTCGAAGGCCCAATAACTATAGAGGGGGTAAACCCATGACATCCGAACCGGATCGGCCCAAGTACAAGCCAAGCTTGGCCCACCATCGAGTAATCCAGAATCGAGCCCAAAGTCTATAGGGACGCCAAAGGCTCCCAGACTGCTCGCCATTCTCTACCAGGTCGCGACCTTCCACTGCTCGACATGGGAGTGCTCGCCCCGAAGAGATCCTTGCCTCTCTCCTCTGGTCCCACAAAACCGTTAATAAGGAAGTGGCCACGATATTCCGCATATCTCGGTCACATATTCACTAAGGATTAGATTTGGTAACTGCAATATCTCGCAGTAACTGACGATCTGAATCTTCGGCAATACAATATACACTAAGATATTCAGCTGCCATATACGGTTCTATCTCTCTTACCCTATAAATACCCTTGCTTTACATACGTTCTTTACGTTTTGAGTTTTATACACACACATACTCATTTAAGCATCGGAGAGGGACCCAGAGACACCCCCTCTGTTGCGCTCCCCTACTTGCAGGTTCACCGGAGTTAGAGCTGAAGCGTCATCCCAACCTTGTCTGGCATTCAATTCACTGCCAGATCAGCATTCAGGATTTCACGATCCAACACATGGTTTATTTCAATTAAAGAAAAATGCATGTCATCTCTTTATCCAAGCATGATCAAATTGGACAATTCAGGTAAATTGGTAAAATAATAATTTCAAAAGCAAACTAAAGTACCGAAATGGCGGATTATGGGCTCGCAAGCCCTTAAGACGTAATCAAACCCTCAAACTCAATTCTCTGGACGCAGACATTTCCAAGTCTGGTTGATGACCCCGCTCGATCGGACTCATCGCTCGCCAATACCCGACATTTTTCGAGCGAACCAAAAAATAAAAAATATTTTCAAAAAATTGTCGGGAAAAGTCGGATTCGACGTCCGACAGGCGATCCAAGCAAAAGTTAGGAGACACCCTCTAATTGGTCTAAGGATATATACTAAGGATTCTTTTTATGTATTTCGTTTATCTATTTATTTTGTAAAAAAAATATGTATGTATTGCAGACACACTTTAATTAGTCGTACATAAGAGATTATAGAGAGGCAACATATTTGTATAAGCCACAATGACCATTCAATTGATTACATACAAATAGTGTGTTTCCACAAGGTAGAAGATTTGTACAGACAGCGGCCATACTTCAATTGACTATATATAGAGAGAGTATTCCTACAAGATAAAAAATTCATATGGTTCATTGTCAACCTATGGAGGTAGTACATGAAAAAATAGGAAAAACAAGTGGCACAGTCAAAAAAATCTCTCGAAGAAAATTATGGTCAAAGAAGATGTCCAAAGAATGTCCCGCCTTATACCTTCCCTAGCAAGGGATGTCTCGCCTTGATGTCCAAAGAATGCTTCGCCTCAAGTTTTATAGTAGTCCTTCCCTTAGGTCAAATGGAAGGTTTCACCTTTAGTTTACCCAAACCTCGTTGGAGGCCAGAAGAGAGTTTCGCCTTAAAACAATGACATATGATTCACTCTTGTAAAGAGATAGGTGTCACCTCCATACCTGTCACATGTCACATGACAAGATGGTAGTATCTCCGTATCAAATGATTTGGCAGCTTATCCTTTCCACAACGATAAAAAGTTACCACAGTCATAGACCAGTTAAACACGGTAAAAGAGTTAGCTCAGTCAACAGGTTCATTGCCCCTATAAATAAGATGCATTTATTGTGTTTAAGATTCACTAACAACTTCCCATATTATTGGTAAACTGTTCCCAAGACTTGGTATTAAGTTAATCATCAAAGGGGAAACAAATGGGCCACAACCCGGAGTTTCTTTCTTGCAGGTCGTACGGGGCATAAGGGAGCATCGACTGGTAAACTCAAAGGAAGATTTAACATTTGGTGCCACGTATGGGAACCCTAAGCAAAAAATTAAGTTATGGTTCCCCCTAACACAAGAGCAAAGACAAACCACTGTGAGACCGTTAAAGGAGACTCACTCTACACCCTTCAACAACACTTGGAGCCATCATCATTCATGCCTCTACGACCCACACAACCAAGGCCTCAACATGTCGTCCATGTGCCGACTAAGGAGGCCCAGCACAGAATACCCCTCATACACGAGCATGAGGTGCATCGCGTGACACAATTCCACATTGAGTCATCGGGACAAGCGTTGCCTCCCAGGAAAGCTATCTCTTTTGAGTTTATACTTACCCCTGCCTTCATAGCAACCTTAGGTGAACTTGTAAATAGAAGGGTGCGTCGAGCTGTGACTCGCGTTTTCTGCCCCATGAAATCCTTCCTCACCGAAGAAGCCACCTCAAGGCCATAACCGATAACTATGTATGTGTCATCTCCTAAGCTCCAATACCCACAAGTGTCGCCACTCAAGGCACCGAAATAACAATGGCCCTGCCTTCCAGCATTATGAATAGGGAGAAGATAGATGAACTTGTTGCTTGGACGTGACAGAGCAGAAAAGTTGAGTTATGCCTTGCCTAAGAGGTAGAGAATCGCACCCCTTTAATTCACAATGAATATCCAAACCGTCGCCCCATAGTACCACGCCCCAGCAAGAAGTCCATGAGATTTTTACCCCTCTAAATCATGAACTTTTGACAACTTAAACGCAATTAAGAAGAAGGATTGTGTGTTGCCTCCTGCACCGCGAAAGAACGACGCACTCATGGGGACAAATCCTTATCAATATTGTTGATACTAGTGTTGTGAGGACCACAGTACATACCAAAAAATCTTCAAAAGAGATATAAGATTTGATTCAGAGGAGTTTTCTGAAAAACTTTGTTGTTAAGAGAGTCCGCAGCCAAAGCCCTCACCGTAGGGTTAGGCGTGCGTTACCAGAAAAGGGGCAAGATGCTATTGAGCAAAGAAGGGTGCCCTAAACACCATCAGTGAAGGTTTTTCTTCTGGAGGAGAAACTAGCAGTGCTCGAGAGGTGTATGTTTCTCAAATCTCGAGCACCACCATCGCGAAAAAGCGCCCATAACTGAGAATGAAGTGGTTATTTCATTCTTTGAATCAAAAATGAAACATGTCACTTTCATGCATGATGATGCGTTGGTAATCACATCTTAAATAGATGTGTATGATTAAAAGATGGTCTTAATAGACTCATGTAGGTCAACCAACACCCTTTTCCTCAATGTTTTTAAGAATAGGGAAAAAGTGAAATGGTCCTGAAGAAAATGTACTTCCCCTTAATGGGATTTGCCTCAACGACTACATACCTTGTGGGAGTCATCACTTTGTTGGTGTATTTGGATGAAGGGTGGAAGACGCCAATGATCAGTGTCACATTCATTATAGTCGACCCCCCCTCATTGTATAATGCCATATTAGGGTGGTCCACCGTTAATATTAATCAAATGGTTCACTATACATATTATCAGATAATGAAGTTTTTGATGCCGCATGGAATTGGAGTTGTGAATAGGGATCAACCTATCGCGAGGAGCTTCTGTGATCACTTTGTGCGTTGCCATATGCTGAAGAAAAAGAAAAAATAAACTTAATCTCTCCAAACAAATGAGGATCCAAGAGAAGAGAAGAGTCGCCCTACCCATGTTGAAGATCTAAAGAAGGTTCAACTGCATGGATCTAACAAGGTCATTCAGATTGGAGTGATGCTCCTCGATGATCAAGCTTAAGCTCTGACGCTCATCCTCATTGAGTTCAAGGAACTTATTACTTAGAAACTCAACGATATGTCGGGTATCGGTAGGGAAATCATCTCCCATGAGTTGAAGATCGACCCAAGCATCATGCCAATCGCTTAGAAGTGACGCCCTACGGAGGAAAAAAGGCTATAGCTATCAAGAAAGAGGTAGGGAAGTTGGTCTACGCCAATTTCGTGAAAGAAATCTGATTTCACACTTGATTACGAATCTAGTGATAGTGAAGAAGAACAATGAAAAATGAAGAATATGCGTCGATTTTAGAGACTTAAACCAGGTTTGATTCAGGGATTTATACCCTGTACCAAGGATTAACCAGCTAGTTGACACCACTTATGACCATGAGCTTCTAAGTTTCAGGGATGCGTATTCATGGTACAAATAGATTATGATGGAATAGGGCAACACCAGCCACACCGCTTTCTATGATGATAGTGATATCTATCATTACACTATCATTCCCTTTGGCTTGATCAACGTTGGCGCCACCGACAAGAGGATGGTGAACAAATTGTTCGCTAGGATGATAGGTGTCATTGTGGAAGCATATGATGATGACATGCTAGCCAAATCAATCAAGGGTGTCAACCATACCAGGGATATTTGGAAAACCTTTGAATGTATGCATCTTCATCAAGTACGCCTGAATCCATCCAAGTGTACTTTTGGTGTGCAATACGATATGTTTTATGCGCTACATGGTCAACCACAAATGAATCAAAGTAGATCCGTAGAAGCACGACACCATTGAAGAAATTAAGAGTCCGACCTACCACAAGGAGGTACAGAGTCTGAATGGAAAAATAGTGGCACTCAATTGTTTCCTTGCCATATATATTTGGACATAAGTCGCTGCCAATCTTTCAAGTGCTAAGGGCTAACAATAAGTTCGAACGAACGCGCCTTAATGAGATGATGCATTTCAAAACCTCTAGCAGCACCTCAAGCTGCTCCCATCGTTGGCCAAGGCATCCAAAGGCGACATTCTTTCCCTCTAAATAAGCATCAACCTTGTTGTTGTAAGCTTGTACTTGTAAAAAAAATGTCCAAGTGCCAGGTTCCGGTCTATTGTGTATCCAAAGTCCTTACAAAAACTGAAATGAATTTTCTGGAGGCTGAGAAGTATCTTTATGTATTGATTGTCTTCTCTAGGGATCTTCACCTTTATTTTCATGGACACAAAATCAGTGTCTTAACTAATCAACCACTAAAATATTTCCTTAAAAAAAAGAAGTTTAAGGGAGAATGATTAAGTAACTGATCGAGTTAAGTGAATTGCGAATAAATTTTGCACTGAGGAGTATAATCAAGGGACAAGGATTGACAGATTTCATAGTAGAGTCCACCTATCCATATGAAACGACACCTTCTAACATAGCAACGCCCATGGTCGAAAGGATGCCACCGACACAAACCTCCACATGGAAGCTATGCACTAATATATGGATCTTAATCCATTGATGGCTCGGGTATATGTCTTGTGTTGACTCCCCTGAATGGAGGAGAACCCCTGACATATGCCTTGAATTTAACTTTCAAAGCCACTATAACAAAGTAATAATCACTTGTCTCATAATAACTAAGGGAGTGGGCGTCGCTTCACTAAAAGTCTATTGTTATTCCCAGTTGGTGGTCAATCAGATCAAAGGAGAGTACGTGAAAAAAGGTGAGCAGATGAAAAAGTATCTTAGGGAGGCGAACGCACTAGCAGAAACCTTCGTTGATTTCCGAATCGAAGCCATCTCAATAGTGCAATAAAAAAATAGATGCACTAAGCAAATATGTCTAGCAACCGACTCCTTTAAACATTCATTTCATGGAAAGTCTCACATGCCACCTCTTACGAATGTTTTAACATAAACCCATCGATTGACTAGGTAACACGTATTACAACATACATCGAATCTGGAATGAACCCCAAGATGAAGCTGAGCCAAAAGGATTAGGCGTTTTGCCCCTAGTTATACAAAAAGTGTACTTTTACAAAAAGTGGTTCTCGACTCCCTTTCTCAAATGTGTCGCTCTCCCTAAAACGACGACCATACTGATTGAGTTGCATGAAGGATACGCAGTTTGCCACGAAGAATCAAGGTAAATCATTCGAAAATCCTTGAACCAAGTAGGGTCGGTAATGGTGCGATGAAAACTTGAAAACCGTGGTTATAACCATCATTTTTTTAGATGGTTAACCGTGCCTTTATGGTACGATGCGGTTATGGGGATGAAGTTTCTACTCGTAATGGTTATGGTATTTTAGTCATACCCATGGTTATAACCATGGTCATTATATAAATATAATAAATATTTAATATTAATATATTATTTTATACTGATAATAAAAATAAGATTTTCACTTTCTGTGTTTACGAATTCGTCATTCCAGGGGTACTAAGTTTGAATGATGTTAGTGTTGAATATTATTTTTGTTTGTGACATAAATTTATATATTTATTAACATAACATTCTTGGTTACACATGCGGTAATAAATATGAATATACGGTTAAAAATGTGGTTAGTAGCCACAGTTATGAATATGGTTATGGTATTGAAAATTTTACACATAATGGTTATAGTTATAGTATGTGATTTAAAAATATGGTATGATTATGATATTTGTCATACTTGCACCATCCTTTAACCATTGGCAGCCCTAGAACCAAGGCTATTATTGTTCCATAATGAGCTAGGAAGTGGCTTAGATAGTGCTAAAATGTGGATCGTGCCAAAAATATACACCAAGAATAGGGCTCCCGCCTTCAGAGCTGGTTCCTATTCGCGTCGCTTGGTCCTTTGTGCAGTGAGGGATCGATTTGGTGGGGCCATTACTTAAGTCTAGACAAAGAAGTTACATCATTGTGGATGTCGATTATCTTTCGAAATGGATTGAACCAAAATCCTCAGCGTCTACCACCGAGTTCCAAGTGATCAAATTCCTCAAATCTATAATTATCTCTAGATACGGAATCCTAAATGCATTGGTCAGTGACAATGGCCCATACTTCGCAGGAAAAGAGCTGAAATGGTTTTGAGAATAATTAAAGATTGAGCACAGAAGTGATTGAGTGAATCATACTCAAACCAATGGGCAGGTTGAGGCAACAAATAAAATAATTATGAACGTATTGGAAAAAAAAAAGACTAGACGCCTTCAAAGTAGGGGTGGCAATTTCTGACACGACACGATTAAACGATCTGCAAACGATCTGCAATTTACACGTTTAGACACGACACGATTACTAAGCGTGTCTAAACAACTCTTATACGTTTAGACACGATTAATAATCGTGTCTAAACACATCTAACCTGCTAAAACACGACAAACACACGTTTAAACACGATTAATTAATCGTGTCTAAACGTGTCTAATCGTGTCGTGTCTAACCGTGTCTAATCGTGTCGTGTCTAACCGTGTCTAATCGTGTATAATTTTCACTAACCCACACCCACATTTTAACGTGTCTTATCGTGTCGTGTTTTATCGTATATATCGTGTCTATCGTGTCGTGTTGTGTCTGTCGTGTCGTGTTATCGTGTCATGCCGTGTCTAATCGTGTCATGTCTTATCGTGTTGTAAACGTGTCGTGTCGTGTCGTGTCTTAATCGTGTCGTGTTGCCGTGTCGTGTCGTGTTGCCGTGTCGTGTCTTAAAACGTGTCGTGTCGTGTCTTAATCGTGTCGTGTTGCCGTGTCGTGTGTCGTGTGACACGTTTATTAAACGTGTCGTGTACGTGTCTGACATTTACAGACACGTTTAAAACTTATCCGTTTAGACACGACACGTTTAATGACACGACACGATTAATGACACGACACGATTAGACACGACGCGACACGATTGCCACCCCTACTTCAAAGGCAGATGGACGGACGAGCTAGATAATGTCCTATTGGTTGTACGAATGACGCTTAAGAAGGCAACATAATAAGCCCCATTTGGATTAGTGTATGACTCAGAAAATGCCGCCCCTATAAAAATTGCAGTAACATCTCATTGAGTCAATCATTTTGAAACAACACTCAATGATAAACAAAGACATGTTGAATTGGATTTAGTAGTTGCGAAGAGATGAGTATAAAAAAACTACAAGGAAAAATGAGATTTGCCACAACTAGATACTATAATTGGCAAGTCTTTTCTCACCAGGTTGTTTCTTAAATAGGAAGGACCGTACAAGGTCGTCACCATTCCGCACCCTACCACCCGTGTCTTAGTGGACGAAGAGGGAAAAAAGTTGAAGAACACTTTCAATGTCGAGCACTTGAAAAAATTATTTTCTTAAAAGTAACTCACTTCTGTAGGGGACGCCAATTGAAGAAGCAGAGCGTGATTCAAATCTTTGTACATAAACTTAATGATTGAAAAATTTAAGTGCAAAATTTTAGGTTGATGTAAATTCTATCAAGCATTGCTTCTTTCAAATTAGAGTAATATGCTTAATGGTTAAAAACATAAGTATAATGGAGGGTTCATAATTCATTCAACTATCAGGCAACACATTATACAAATTTCAGCAACATACCAAAGGATGGAACACTTAAGTACTTTTAATTTACGATAATTCATAAAATAGATTTCACTAAACTAATAAGTTACATAAAGCACCAAGAGACTAATTACAAAACAAAGGTGTCACCTCTATAATTACAAAACAAAGGTGTCACCGCTCCAGATGCCTTAGCTTCGTTAACGCCATCTCTTGGAGTGTCGCCTCCAATTTGGTCTTCAGAACAGGAGCCTCCTTATCCAACGTCGCCACATTTTTTTTCTCGCTCTGCATGCATATTCTAGAAAATGATTCACAACCTCCTTAGACTCGGTTAACCGAGAAGAAAATTGGGCAACTTTGGTCACTGCATCTAGGGATTTAAAGATAGCTCCATCTTGCAGGTGACAATCATCAATCAAATCCTCCTTGAGGAGACCAATCCCTTTCTCAAATTTAGCTACTCAGGAAGCCTTTGAGATTTCCTCTCGTAGGGCGATGATTTTATGGGCTAGATTGACATCCAACTCCTCGACTTTCATTTCGGAAGCCACAAACTGATAACAAAATATACAGATGAGAAACAAATGAAGGAAAGCTTATAAAAAGTACTGAAATTGGGAAACGACTTACCGAAGTGAAAGAAGTAAGGTGGTGAGAGGACAGATGATGCCCCCTTCAAAAAATAAATACTTGCTCTGCCAATTGGAGTTAGTGGACTTGAACCCATGACCAATGGAAGCCTCAGATTATAGGACCAACAGTCCCAGTCGATGAATTGAGCATTCCAAATTTTGAATTCGGGGAAGCGGGTTTGAAAAAGGAAAATACAAAATGCATTTGATTGGAGAGAAATAACATTCGAAAGAGGATAAGAGAATAGACTCAGACTCTGTTGAAGCATTCGATCCTAAAACCTACCCACATGCGTAAGGCATTGGGAGATAGCTGAGTAAGGTCAGTGCCATAATAGATGTATAACTCTTGTAATGAGTTGTAGTATGGAAAGCGAAGCCCCAAATTTATTTGGGCTAAGAATATGGTTGCCTCATCCTTATGATGTTAACATATCGGATGAAGGGTGTTGTCGGGTAGGTTGTGAGGGATTGGATGCCTGAGACACTAAGCATCACTCATTCTTAATAAATCCACGCCCAAGCCGAAGTTCTCAGAGGTTAAATCCACTCATTCTGGGATTATGGGATGAAGGGTAATAAACAAATCCTTAACATCAGAATGGGTGTTGCTTGGAGAGACCATGTTGAATTTTCCGTACAAATGTTGGACGTCAGAAGCTTTAAGATAATAGTGAGCAATCGCAATGAACAGGAGTGACGCCTTTTTGAAAATTCTAGAGAGAGGACAAAGTAACAATTAAATGAAGATTTCGAAAGTAAGAGGAATGACTCTATTTATTGTAGGGAAAAAGAAAGTGCCTTGACAGTTGGATGAAAATGGTAACGAAAAAAGATAGGTGATGATATCATATCAAGAATTTGAAACGTTCGAGGGCAAAATTTTAATCTTTTCCTCCAAAGGACAAGTAGATTTTTCTTTCAAATTTCCCGCCCAGGATATAAATTTGAAATTTCACAATCACAAACGTCGTGAGAGGAGGAAATTCGACGCACATACATAAAAGTTGAACCAAATAGGACTACCCTCCTGCTTGGCTCGGGTCAGATGATGGATAGTGATCGACGAGCTTATACATTCACTAACAAGGGATGCCTTGCCTCGATGTCCAAATAAGGATTCACCTCAAGTTTTATAATAAACCTTGACTGAGGTCAAAGGGAAAGTTTCACCTTTAGTTTACCTAGACCTCATCGAAGGCCAGAAGAGAGTTTCACCTTAAAACAATGACCTAGGCCTCCCCTTTGTCAAAAGATAGGCACCACCGCCATACAAGTCACCTATCACGTGATAATATGGCAGTTCCTCCGTATTAGATGATTTGACATCTTATCCTGTCTAGAGCGATAAAATGTTACCACAGTCAGAGGCTAGTTAACTACGGTAAAAGAGTTAACTCAGTCAACGAATTAACTCCTATAAATATGATGCATTTTCTGCATTTAAGATTCATTATTGACTTCCCATATTATTGGTACACCGCCCCCAAATCTTGGTACTAACTTAATCATCAGAGTGAAATTAAACGGGTCAATCTAGGGTTTCCTTCTTGTAGAATGTAAAGGAGCATCGAATCAAAAACTCAAAGGAAGATCCAATAATATGTTTTAAAGTGGGCTTAATATACTCAATGGTTACACATGTTTACCTGATGTGACTGTTTGGTTATTTCACTTTTTCTACTTGACTAAATTGTCATTTAAGTTTTGACATGTGACTATTTGGTCACTCCGTCCATCCAACGTTAATAATTTTCGTTATTTCATTATGTGTCAACCACGTGACACTTCTTTGTTTATTTTTCTGAAATGTAAATTTACTTTTCTGCCCTTCTATCACCTTTCATCAACTTCCCCTGATTACCCCCCCCCCCCTCTATTTTTTTGTGGCATTTCTCCTTCTTCAACTTTCAAACTTCATATCCCTCTTCTGCAACTCCTGAACAAGCAACCATTCCCTCTTCCTTCTTCCCGGTTGTTTGTTTTCCATTTTTGTTGCTATCAGATTTTTGTTGTTGAACGTTGCAAGTGTTGAAGGCGATGTTCTAGGTTCTTGTTCATCTACTGCATGTTCTTTTATTGTTTGTGGGTTTGATCGAACATATATATCGTAAATGTTTAGTTTTTTTAAGGGTTAACTACTTTTGAGTACAAAGCTTGGGTTTTTATGCGAAAGTTCTAATTTAAATTCAGTAATCTACTATAGTTAGGCCTTGTAGTGCATAAACTTTTGATTTTTACTCGAAATTAGACTTTTTTATTGTAAAGTTTTCTGATTTTGTGAGTAAAGGTCGTTTGTGGCTAAGATTTGCTGCTTTGATGAGTAATGTTTGTTGTGTAGGTGAATGGATTTCTTTTTGTCGATTTTTCTGTGGTCATTTGTTGATTAAATGTTATTGTTTGTTTTTTATCTGAAACGTATTATTGGGATTATGTTGGTAATTTGTGGGTAAAGTTTGTTATGAGTTTACTTTGTTCATGTTACTGATTTTCATAGTGTCATGGCATGGCTAGGAATGGGGACCAACGACTAAATTGTTACCCTAGTAATTCAGCATGGTAGCAAGTGGAATGACAATGAGGGGACACAGATATACGAAGATGAACTTAAGTCACTATATGTGGCGTACGAGAAGTTAAATTATTATTGGTTGGCCAGTTTAGTTGAATTCTACTATGGTCTTGTAACGTATGGTGCCATTTTTTGGTTGTCCTCGGGTGAAGATCCCAACATTGATCCAAAGGTTATCATTTCTTATGTGAATTTTCCTCAGATACTGAAGCATCAAGGAAATGCTAAGGAAATAAATATGTACGTGATGCCACGATTTGATCAAGAAGAGTGTTCGAAGGATCCCTTCCTCATGCAGCTCCGCAATAAGCTTGTCAACAAAACTAAAAGACCATGTCGTACGAAGGAGCCTCAATTAGTAATTGACAAACAACAACTTCACGACAATGGCAAGGGGGTCATCCAATAAAATGACAAGGGTAAGAAGAAATTGTATGTTGATATTGGAGTCACATTTATCAATACCATGAATTCCTTGACGAATCTCTTTGATGATTTAAGGACTTTCAATTTACCTAGTGACGATGAAGATGGTAAGAGAATGATGTGGAAAATTTAAGATTTTCGACCCAAGGAGACTGAACTATCTGACGATACAACTTTAGATGAGGAAATTGTTTTGGAGGAAGAAAACAATGGGTGTATGGCTGAACCCCATGTTGGACTAACCCAGCTAAGCAACAAAAGGACAAAGTCTCTCCTTAAACATGACAAAGACAAAAAAAAACTAGGGGTAAGGTAGAGAAGGATTGACCTTGGGAAGAACTAGGATTTGGCGATGAAGTTAGTAATGTCGAAGTGACACATTAGAAGGCGTGCCCAATGTTGACTTCGTTGACGATGCAAATAGTGGCGACAAGCGCAAACACTATAACCCTGAGATAGATGGTGCAAGTTTTGAACTAACTCTCGGGATGTTATTTAGCAACATCTCAAAGTTGAGGAGTTCAATGAGGGACCATGCCATTGTCAATAATTACGATGTTGATTTCCTACTGAAACACCAAACAAGAGTATAAATATATTGCAAGCACAAGTGTGGTTTTAAGGTTGTGGCACAGAGGCTTAAATAGGGAAATGACCATGCAACTCTGTCAACTCGTAAATGAGCATCAATGTCCGAGAGTTCATCATAACGACAATGTTGGGATGAAATAGGTGTGCATCAACTTCATCGACGTGCTTAGGGACGATCATAAAGTGAAGGTATGTTCATTATAGTTTGCCTGATGACAACTTCATTGTTTGTTTTAGTTATTTTTGGTGACTTATTAGTTTGTATGTCATTTTCTGAAATAATGTTCTTTGGGGTGTGATACAATGACGATTTGGATGGAATGTAAATTGTTTCACCATTATCAAAGGATTAAAGATGGAAAAGGAAAAGTTGATTGGTGATCGTACATAACCGTATGATAGTGTGCGAGACTATGCTCCAACCTTATTGGAACATAATCTGGGAAGCACCGTTGTTGTTCACGTATATTCTATTTCAAACCCACTATGACCACGGTTTGAAAGACGATATGTATGCTTGGAGGTGTGTGTTAGTTGTTTGCGAAAAGCTTGTAGACCCTTTATAGCGCATGATAGTTGCTTTTTGAAGGGACAATATGGAGGTCAGCTGATTTGGGATGTAACAAGGGATGCAGACAATGCATTATTCCCAATGACCTTTGCATGGATTAAATCTGAAAATCACAATTCTTAGAAATGGTTTATTGATATTGTGGTTGGAGACATATGTGCTGATAGAACAAGGACAATAATGTCAGATCGACATAAGGTATGTTTCTATATGTGATTAAATGATGCTTTATGTTATTGATGTGTAATTATTTGGTAATTCGTGTTTACTCCATCATGTGATTATATGGTCATTGATGTATACGTATTGAGACAAGTTGTACAAGATATTTTACCGGAGTAAGAGCACAAATATTATATGTGACATATATACCCGAATATGCAAGTTAGAGGTCTGGGAGAAGCAAAGGTACAAAAACGTGTATGGCCAGCCACATGTGTGTACACCTACCAAAGACACAAATGACATATGGGTTTGTTAAAGGTACCAAGCACAAAAGCATGAGAGTTCGTATTAACCATTGGCACAAATGCTTGGTGTCGATATCAGTTTAGGCTGCTTCCAAAATGGATTTTGTGGTTAACAATATTTCAAAGAGATTTAACAATAAGGTTATTAATGTTAGAGACAAGCCTCCAGTTACCCTTGTTGAGGAAATTCAGAAAATGTTTATGCGAGACTTTGCAAAGCGATAAAAAATGCAGAGAACTAGGAGGAGCAACTAGGAAGGAATATTTTGAAGAAACTGAGGAAGATAACAGAAGGAATTAGTGATTGTGAGGTGTTGTACGTTGCAGATGGCGAGTATGAGCTACATCTTGCACCAGTTGTTTCCTATAAGACCAATATTCATGCTAAACATGTACTTGTCAAGCATGGGAATTAAGTAGTCTACCTTGTGTGCATGCGATTGCCTGTTTTCTTATGCACATATATATGAGCTCGCACTATATTGTCACAAGATGTATCACAAACACGCATATGTAAATGCATTTTCAAGTGTCATCCACGATTTGTCGGGACAAGATGATTATGTGAAGATTAATTTGTTACATGTTGATCCACCAATTGTTTAGGCCCATTTTGGAAGACCAAAGAAAAAACATGTTCATTACGCAACGAAGGGGTCTCTAACAAGTGGATCAAGATTAAGTATAGTTGGGTTAAGGCATTTTTATTCAGAATGTGGGGAAAATGTTCATAACAAGAGAGGGTTCACCCAAATAGCTAATAAAGATAATGTTTATATACACATAATTTGTAGAAAACTATCTTATGCTTATATATCATTTGTAGACACTAATTTATGTTTTGTGCAATTCTATTTCATAGGAAATGAGATCTGATGATCAAGTCAAGAGTAAGGAGGATGGTGCGGGTAGTTAGCCACCACCAAATAGGGTCAAATAGACCATAAGAAAATTACATATTGATTTGCCAACACAGGTTATCTCACCACTTCATAAGCGTAAGAGATAATATATATGCTCACTAAGTCGCAGTCCCAAACAAATACATAACTTCCTGAGTCACAGAAGACTCCACAACTCCGCACTGTAGGAAGAAACTAAATGTACGAAAGAAGAAAACCACTGCTGAACCAATGATTGAACATATTGTTAAACCTGTTGTTGAACAAGTACGTAGACCTGTTCCTGAACCTGTTAGTATTGCAACGAAGGGGTTCACAACACCAAAGAGATGTGTGAAGACAATATCAGTCAAGTCATCATTGGTTAGTATGATATATCTAATTACATTGTATTGTTAGTGTATAATCAATATCATCATTTGGTATGAAATAGGTGAAATAAAAAAGGGGTGCAAAAGTGAAACGTCCTGAAGAGTCAGGTTATATTGTCATCGAAGATGATGTGGTATATTCGGCCCCATTCCTGTCATAATCCAGAGCATTGATTCTAACAGATGAGCCACTTCAAACAGTTTAACTAAAGAGGACACGACAACACAATAGGATGTCGGCAAAGTATGGATACCCAGTTGATATGTGACATACGCAGTAACAGTAGTGTGTTTAGTTGTTTAAAAACTATTTTGTGGAGTAGGACTCCTGTTTTATTGCTAAATGAGGAGTGTTTTGTCTAAACCTGTTTTGTGGCCTAAGATTCCTGTGTTTACGACTGAACATGTTTTGTGAGTATGATTACAATTTGTTTATGTTTTTTGGTTGCATATGTGTATGAAACAGATTTATATATGTTTTTGTTTTCAATTTTGTGTGAAGGAGACATTTAATTTTGCATGAAGGTAACATTCTAGGAAAACATATATAACCATTTAATCACAATCTGTGAAAAACATACGTAAACCATTAATCACATTATAGGAATAACCATGTAACCGTTTAATCACATTATAGAAAAACACATGTAAACATTTAATCATATTCTAAGAATACATACATAACCATTTAATCACATTCTAGGAGACATACGTAACTGTTTGATCACATTATAGGAATACGTATGTAAACATTTAATCACATTCTTTGAATACTCTCGAATACATTAATCAACCATTTAAATCCAATTCATTATCATTACAACCTCATAGAGTCTAAAGAAATATAAGTACATCAAGACCAACTTACTCAGTTCATCCAATACGATTTCAACAAGCAATTCAAAGGCAACTATTTGTTCATTACATTTATCAAAAGGGCAAAACAAATAATTATCAATGTAGCAAAGTACTTTCAGTTGGTTCAATTTCCAGCAACAACAACAACTTGCGCATTCACCAATTCGGATTTCAGTTGTCCCTCCATTGCTTGAAACTTCATTATTATATTTCTTCCATACAGGCACATGGGTAGATCTTCCCAATCGAAAAAACCGCAACCTATATTCCATACGGATTGACCAAACAAACAAGTAGAATGTGGGAAAATACGAAAATTGAAGATATTGTTAAATTAAAATTCTAACCAAAATTATGCTCAAAATTGGACCAAATATTGAAAAATTACCTCAAAATTGGAGTAACCATGGAACCTCCTACCGAAATTTTTCCAAGTACACGCAAATTTGACAGAGCAAAGCAAACCACAGTAGCACAATCTTTGCCTTGGCACTATGAAGGACAAGCCTTGGCTTGAGATACAACATGACCGAGCAATACCAGTTTGCTCTTGTAGATTGGGTGCGACGAAAATAGTAGTTTCCTTTTGCATCATCATCTTGGAAGTTCCTCCACCTTAGATTTTTTGAGATTCTATTGTTCAAATGAAAACATCAATTATAATAAAGAGGACAATGGCATTTTAGGAAGTTCAAGTGCTATTATTATCACGTGCAAAACACATGGTAAACTTAATGGAGAAATCTAACAGTGAACAGTAAAAATGACAAAATAGTCATATGACTAAACATATGTGACCATTATGCACAAGTTATAACCATTTAGTTATACAAATAAAGATAAATAACCCTTAAGTATATTAACCCATTTAAAGTGAGGAATGAAAAATAAAATAAAAGCTTTCGGTCGTTAGCAATTTTGTGACCATTCTTCAAGTGAGACTTTCTTCCACCAACGACGTGTCCACTTAAACTTGGTATCGAAATAATTAGAAGATTAAGACGAACATGTGGACGTCCATAATTTCATGACTCATGCGCAAGCTATCTTGATTTTTAAATATTCATGGATAAGTGACTAAATAGAAGACGAAGAATGGTATTTTTGACATTTCACCTCATAAAGAAGTCATTGTAACAAAAAAGTAATATTGTCAAACATAAGTGACTAAATAACACAAGTTTAAACTCAATAGTCATATAACCTAACATAAGAGACCAAATAAGTAGTTTTTTTTATAGTCAAAATCATATATCAAACCATTGACCAAAAGCTATAGATCTTCTCAAAAGTGTATTACGCCCATTCACAATGACATTTTTAACATTTTTACTAAGACTGAGCGGTTCCGGGTATCCTGTAGTTTTAGAAATTTCCAGAACGTACCAACTACATATAAGGTATTTGAATTTAGAACCAAAACCTACTTGGAACCTGTGTTATACCAACAGTTTTGGGTACCCAGTTGGACCCCATTTCAAAATAATTTATAGGGTAAAATATCACATTGCCCCTTAATGTTTCGTTAGATTTTGAGTTTCTCCCCAATAGTTTAAATCGTAAAATTTCATTTCCTCATGTGTTGACCAAAGTGTAAGTTTCCCCAACCCTCAATTTTTCCATCAAAATTTAACATAATAAGTTTTACAAATTGCAAAAATAATAGAAACTTTTAAAAATGTCACAATTTAACCATTTCAAACCTTTTCAAATGTTACAATTGAGTCCTGATTCGATTGGGGTTCAAAACCCATACTTGGTTGCCCATCCACGGGCGAGTCGGTCTAGGTCAAGACCTAGATCCGAGTGCGAATCGAATTGTGGGATGGTTCAAACCATATTCAATTGGGGCTCGATGGGGCCCCAATCGAGGAGGCTCGGGTTTGGAACTTGACCCAACTGACCCCCCATGGGTCGGGCAGATTGAATCAGGACTTAATTGTAACATTTTAAAAAGTTTGGGATGGTTAAATTGTGACATTTTTGAAAGTTTTTTTGGGTTATTTTTGCAATTTTCAAAACTTGTTCTGTTAAAATTGGATGGAAAAGTTTACGGAGGGGGCAAACTTGCCCTTTGGCCAAACATGAGGGAATAAAATTTTACGATTTAAACTTTAATGGAGAAACTCAAAATCTAGCCAAACATTAGGAGAAATGTTGTATTTTACCCTAATTTATATAAAATATGTTTATACCAACCAGGTTGAACTCAAATTTTCCCATAATAAATACAAAGTTGTACAAGATACTTTGTTGTTGTTCGACAAAATAAAAGGATTATGCAATCATTCAAAAATCATGAAAAAATAACAAACGATCATAAAATGTATCATGATTCAAAAGATTATTCGTAATACACTTGAGTAATGAAAGACCAGAACAAGAACCGATAAACAGGTTCCTGGAATTTTTCTCTAAATTTCAATTTCAGATCCAAATGCTCTTTACAAATTTCTTTATCTAAAAAATTACTCATGTGCAATATGCATACTAATTTCCGTAAGTTTCTATTAGTTAAATGGACCAAAACAAAATTTTACACCATATCTGAAAATACAATTATGCTTATAAATCTCTTAAAAATTAAAATTCCAATAACTTAAGACAAATTTTGAATAATTGTTTTAATAATTAATCTTAATAGGTATTATAATTTAAACTTGTATTTAAATAAAATTTTGCACAACTCAATGCATCCCTAGCTCAATCCAGTTTGGGCTGAAATTGTGAACCGAACTCAGTCCAGCCTCATTTTTCAGCCGACCTTATTTAGTTCGGGCCGGATGAGCTTAATTCTACGTAGCCCGCCCCAGAATTCTACAGCAGGCCTACTTCGGAGTCGGAATGCGTCGCGAATATATTCGCCGACCTTACTCTCGTCTTTACTTCAGTTTGGGCGACCACCCACCCAATCAGTCAGTCAATCGCCCGTCGCCACCACCAACCCAGCCAAACACACCACGCGAACCCCACTTCCCTCTTCTCTCTCCAACAGTGAGACTCAACCTGTAGCCTTCACTTACTTTCCACCACTTCTCTCTCTCCCTCTCTCTCTCTCTCTCTCTCTCTCTAGCATTTCTTTGATTCCATCTATCTACTTGACTATATATTATTCGACTTAGGGTTCTTATTCGGAGATGAGTCAGGTCCCCAAGGAGTCGGACGAAGAAGACAAGCCTCAGTCCATCGAGGCTCCTAAATCGTCAGAAAAACTCGACCCGCTGCCTGAACCGGAGGACGGACTCGATCATCACTGCACAATTAAGCCTGAGGCTGACGGGATAACTATGGACGAGGACTCCGTCAGCCCTGCTACTGTCTTCTCCATTCGCCTCAAGCAGCCTCGCTCCAATCTGCAGCATAAGATGAGCGTCCCTGAGCTTTGCCGCAATTTCAGGTTTAAATATTACATTTGATACTCTTCGAGTTGAAGCTTTAACGTATTGTATTTCTTTTTTTTGTTCTTAACAACTTCTTCTGATTCTTATTATACTTCTATCTCGGGTATGCATGAAGAAGGAATTTAATGATTTCATTTTGGACCTCATTCTTGATTACGGAAGGAGCTATGACCTTTAGTTCTTTATAGATTTATGAATGACAGAGAGATTAGGTATCTGTTTGTGTGTGTGTGTTAAATTTGATGAACCTTCAACTTTACTATCAGGGAGGAATATTCTGCTATTATATAAGCTTGAAAAAAAAATTGTGGAAGCAGTGAAGCACACTGAATTACTTAGTAATTACTCAGCAAAATTGTATGTTATTTCCAGCTCTCATATTTTCCCTTACAATTACAACGTGATCCGAAGTTGGTTGTGGCCTTGTGGGAAATACTCTCTTGAAGAAATGAGTAATCTATCTTAAGATGTTTTCCACTGGCAAGATAAATTGCAGAAGAAGTTATTACACTTCAAAACTGGATATATAGCAGATGCTGTATTACCATGGAGGTAGACTGAGTTTGGATTAAATTAAATATAAGGTTATGTAGCGAGCCATTTTTCATTACTTTTATACAGATGTAGACTACAGAGAGATTGTCAATGGGGTTATCATTTGCACTAAGACCCCATTTACTAATCAAACTGTTCCCCCTAATAGTATGCTCTATTGGTTTCATGCCATGACAAGTTTGCTAGATAAGCTCTCAACCGCTTGGCAAAAGAATTGGCTTCTTATTACTGTTAGCTGAAGAACAGTCAGCTCAAGTACCTTGTTCTTTTTAGAAATATATTACATATCTAATAATGGAAACTTGGGTGAAACAGTTTCTCTACAAGGTAAGAGATCAATGAAAGGAAATGCCATGCCAGAGTTGCATTTTTTAGTGAAACTGATTTTTAAAGCTTTGTCTCTTTAACTTTTGTTCGAATAGAAACTTTGTCTCTTTGAAACTGAAAGTTCATTCTGTAAAGCTGTTTATTTGTAAAGTTAAACTTAAAAAAGGACTATCACTGTATTAACTATTTCTGTTTTTGCTAGAGTAGACATCTTCATGCCTTTTACACAATCAATGTTGTCAGAAGTGTCAGATGCACTGAGGCAGAGAGGTTATATATCACCTCATTGAATAAGGCGCATCTCCATAATACCATGTTGTATCACTAAAGATAATGATGAAGATAAATATAAAGATCTACTGCAAATACCAAATATAATGCCCCTATTACAGTTCTAATCATATAGGAAAACAAATTCCAGCCAACCTAGTGTAATAGGCATTTTACTCTAAGTGTCTCTAACTAAAACTAAATAGAATTGGCCTTATAGTCTTATACCGAAAGCCAGGTTCCATGCAACCTATTAAAAAACATGTTAGTGAACACATTGCTCTACCCTTCGATTAATGAGTCTTCTGTACTCTACCTTAGTCCGCCTCTGTTCTTATCTTGGAGAAGATTAGACATGCATAGGTAATACAGACAACCTTTTTTTAGACACTTCACTACATCAAAATTTTATTCTCTGTATCAAAAAATGGGTTGTCAATTTATATGGAACTCCTCCCTAAAATCCAACCATCTTCAGTGAGGCCCATAAGGTGTGTGCCTGGCACCTCACTACAAGGTTCGTTGAGGCACATACTTCAATGCACCTAGCTGAAGGGTTTGCGCCTTGACAGCACCAAGGCGCAGACCCTGAGTTGCACCTTGTCTCATGCCCTGAACATAGAGCTAAGTGTACTAGGCAACACAATATAAACTACAAAGTTCCTTTCACCCTTGGTTTCTCTGTTTTTCTTTCTGAGTCGGAACAGTTTGGTTCATTTTCTGAATGTACCTATATATATATGCATCTGCATTATGTGTAATGCCATGGCTACAAGATGCATAACTGACTTATTCGCTTGTTTTAACTTTGCTTTTGGATTTTTGGTAGTTTTTTTTAATCTTCAACTGATTTTCTTTTCCTTTACGTTTATCTGTGCAGTGCTGTTGCTTGGTGTGGGAAGTTGAATGCTATAGCTTGTGCCTCTGAAACTTGTGCCAGAATACCAAGGTGGATGATCTTCATTTATAGTGAGGAAAGAGATGTGATTATCGTTGTGAACTTTTTGTTTGAATATGTGCACTTTTATATCTCTCCATGGGTATCCCATTTACAGCTTATTTTAGAGATATTCAAAGAGCTTATAATATCTTCCCACTTTTCTTTGAAATAGTGTAATTTTTAATTTCATCTTTTACTTGCAGTTCCAGTGCAAATCCGCCATTTTGGATTCCTATTCACATTGTGATCCCTGAGCGACCTACTGAGTGTGCAGTGTTCAATGTTAGAGCAGGTATTGAATGGATCCCGTTGTATGTTACTGACAATTGACTATGAAATTCAATCACAGTATACGGATGGACATATCATTTATTATACTGCAAGACTTCTGTCTATGACAAAGGAAAAATAACTTGATAAATGTATTTTCTATATCTTTTTACTTCTCTCTTCAGATTAGTTTGACTAGATATATATTGAAAAGTTAAGTTTATTGCTTTCTTAAGCATTTGAGAATAGGCTAGGCATGATGCTTTTGGATTTATTCTCGTTTAGCTCTGTACAGGTAGTATAACTCTATCAATATGTTATTGTTATGTGGTATTATTAGATATAAGAAGTGTACTACTGCTGCAGACTGTTATTATTAGTTTCCTTCTTTTTGCAGATTCTCCAAGAGATTCTGTTCAGTTTATCGAGTGGTCCCCTACGTCTTGCCCTCGAGCTCTCCTAATTGCTAATTTCCATGGGAGTGTGACTATCTGGACGCAGCCATCTCAAGTACGTAATTTGTCTAAAGTGGATATTCTTTAAACACTTTTGCAATTATTTGCACCTAATCCTAGAGATGATTAGTATTTAAATTGCACTATGTGATTTCTATAACAACTTTAGGGGAAATGGTGCTTTCCCTTCATATGGTTCCACCCATACATGTCACCAAATTTCTGCTGTGTCTGGTTTGCGTTTTCGCATTGTGGAAGCTGTTCCACGTTGTTGTAGCGGAGCCATAGACATACATGAGGAATATAATTGAAACTGAAATCCAGCTTTAAGAAGATTGAGTGGTTTAATGTTTGAGCTCATCAGAAAACAAACCACCTTCACTTCTTTGGCTCTGTGGAGCAGCTGAGATGGGGATTGAGGAATAATTCCAGCAATCTAATTAATCTGAGACCTTCATCAATTTAAAGTTTTCCTTATTTATTTATATGTTTTCAATAGGTTCACGATCTGAGTTGATGTCCCCTGATGATTTGAGTGAATGAAAAATTATGGTAATGTGTCGCTGAACATCACACTTTGATGCTACGCTTACTTCTAAGGGGGAAGATACTTTTGGTATTGGTTCATAATTATGATTTCCATATTAATATACTAGTATATATATAGTACTGTTTAAGCTTGTATATATACAACAGAAATTTGGTGAAACACATGGCAGTATATATTAGCAAAAAATGTAAATGGAGGCAATCCCAACACTGGGACGAATATATGGTTTAAAGCACCATTTTTCTCTAACTTCATTCTGTTAGTTTCCTGTTTATCTATCACTTTTGTTCTTTGCGCACGTTAGATTTTTTGGCGATGTACTTGTTTTTTTGTATATTCAGGGACTACCTAATCTTGTACGGGATGCTAGCTGCTGGCAGTGCGAACATCAGTGGCGACAAGACATTGCAGTTGTGACTAAGTGGTTGTCAGGAGTATCTCCGGTGTGTGGTCTATGTTGCTTCTCCTACTTTTTACTTTTGAGGGTTTCATATTTTTGAAGAGGGCGATCTTTTTTCTTTTCAAACTTTTAAATGATTGAGGATTACCGAATTCATACTATGTTAGTGTGAAGCTGGTGTCCTTTAAACTTGATTATTTATAGTAAAATATGATATAGGCTTCGTAGTGTGCCAATCATCTTATTTGAAATAGATTATCCAAAACACTGAATAGTTTTGCTTGCATAATAATCAGTATAGGTGGCTTTCCTCAAAATCCAGTTCTACTGGTGCAAAGTCAACATTTGAGGAAAAGTTTCTTGCGCAGCAATCCCAAACTTCAGGTATGTCTGTTGTGCAACCAGGTTTTAATGCCAGTCATCATTACACATGTATTATACAGAAGAGTTTCATCGAGGTTCATGTTAAGAATGTTTTGTTTCCAGTGTATTAAAAAGGCGTTGAGGCGAGGTGCAGAAGGAGGTATGCGCCCCGACCAAGTCGCGGCCTCGCTGCGCCTCCCCGCGCCTCATTCTAAAGCGCGAGGCGCGTGCCTCTGTCGCTGCGTGCCTCTGTCGCTTCACTGATAGAGGGCGTGTTCTTTCATTTTTTTCAAGGGCCTGTTCAGTTTGTATTTTTGGAAGAAAAAAAAGAAAAAATTATTACAATAAAAGTAGGGTTTTTAGTATTAGCTTCTTCGGAAGGCGTCCGTTGATATTCACCCATGGCAGAACGTAAACAGCATTTTTTCCAGAAAGTAAACAGCATTTCTTCCAGAAAGTAAACAGCATATCTTTCAGAAAGTAAACAGCAACTCTTTATCCTCTTCATTCTCCAGGTCTGTTTATTTCATGCAAAATTCTGCTTTTCTGTTCAATCCTTTTATTGATGCTGGTACCTTATGCTGTACAAAATCTTGAACCTTGTGTTTTGGTCCACCTCATGCTGATTTAGCTCCACCTCGTGCTGCCGTTGTCAAACTACTATAAGTTGATCCATAAAAAAATCTAATAGAGTACTACCAAGTGCCAATGTAGTAGGTACTTTGCTAAATTTTATTTTTTATATAATTAGAATTTTTAATGCAGTATTATTAATGGTGTTTTCAGTAGTCCTTAGTATGCTCTATATTAGTATATATTATATAACATTTTATTTAGTAGGTGCGCCTCATTCGTTGTGGCGAGCGCCTTTTGTGCGCCTCAAATTTGAGGCGATATTTGGCCTTTGTGCCTTGGTGCGCCTCAAATTTTTTTAAACACTGTTTGTTTCTCTTATTACTAAGATGATTTGTTGGTAGATTGACTCATTGACGGCTCTTTTTGCTGTAGCGGTTGTAATTTCAACTTAAGTATTTGAATAATTTGGTAGAGATAGATCCTGTCTGATAAAGAACTGTTTGTCTGTGACACACACATAGATACACATTCGTATCCAATTTTTTTACGGTAATGCAGATTTAATAATGACAAGTTGATTAAATCTCATGTCAAGAATGTTGCTTGTAAGTTTTAATTGTCATTAAGAAAAATTATCTGGGATACACCAGCCTTGGGCTGTCTATCTAGAAGTTTCATCTTTAAGCTCATGAACCTATTTCAAATGTGATGAGGATCAATTATCTAGATTGCTTGTACTCTTTATATTCCATAATTAAAGTCATATCAACATATACCACTCTAAATGTGATCTAGTAGTAGGATTTGAGTTGATTATGCTGCTTTCAAATTGGGCTTTCTGGTCGATCTCTTAATGCAGGCTCCTCTATTTAACAGTAAATAAAATCTTACAAGGAAGTCTGTCGGGAGCTATTTCTTTAGTAGGGTGAGGAGGGGTGCTACTGCTACCATTTAGATTTTCTTTTGCAGTGCTCTTTTCCAGAAAGAAAAAAAAAACGTTTCATCTACGATTACATCAGATGGTTATGAGCACTATGTACTCTTTTGCAGATAGGTGGCCCAACTTTCTCTGTGTATGCTCAGTTTTTTCGTCAGGTTCAGTTCAACTGAATTGGTCTCAGTGGCCTCCAAGTCAAAATGGTGCCACACCGAGGTGGTTTCACACAAGCAAAGGACTTCTGGGAGCTGGGCCTAGTGGCATCATGGCTGCGGATGCCATAATAACAGATAGTGGAGCTTTGCATGTTGCGGGTGTTCCAATTGTGAATCCTTCTACTGTTGTTGTGTGGGAGGTTACTCCTGGTCCAGGAAACGGATTTCATGCAACTCCAAAGACAGCTTCAAGCCATGGTGTCCCACCTTCTATCAACTTGCCTAATTGGGCAGGCTTTGCGCCTCTTGCTGCATATTTGTTCAGCTGGCAGGAATATCTGATTTCCGAGGCAAAGCAAGGCAAAAAGCACACGGATCAAGATTTAAATGAGAGGGTATCTCTTCATTGTTCACCTGTTTCAAACTTCTCTGCTTACGTGAGTCCTGAAGCTGCAGCACAATCCGCAGCAACAACTACATGGGGCTCAGGAGTAACTGCTGTTGCCTTTGATCCTACATGTGGTGGTTCTGTTATAGCCATTGTTATTGTGGAAGGTAGCTATGATCCTGACTCCATTTTATGCGGTTTCATCTTTCATTAGTATGTTAAAGTGTAGATAATCAAATAACTGGTTTCATCTTTCAGGGCAGTACATGTCTCCTTATGATCCAGATGAGGGCCCTTCAATTACTGGATGGAGAGTGCAACGCTGGGAATCATCTCTCCAGCCTGTTGTTCTCCATCATATATTTGAAACTCCTAGTTCTAACTTTGGTGGGCAGGCACCGATGCAAACAGTTTGGCAATCAAAGGTGGACACAAGCATACCACCTACAAGTGACTTTAAAAGTCACCAATTAGCTGGTGGAGGACCACCTGCTGATATTCAAAAGACACCTTGCTCTAGTATTCAGAAACCAAAAGGGGTCTCGTTTGATCCTTTTGACTTGCCCAGTGATGTTAGAACTCTTGCACGGATTGTGTATTCTGCACATGGCGGTGAAATAGCTATTGCATTTCTACGGGGTGGAGTTCACATTTTTTCTGGTCCAAACTTCAACCCCGTGGACAATTACCAGATAAATGTTGGCTCTGCAATTGCTGTTCCAGCTTTCTCCTCTACAAGCTGCTGTTCAGCTTCTGTTTGGCATGACTCCAAAAGAGACCAAACTGTTCTGAAGATAATCCGTGTTCTTCCCCCTGCAGTTCCTAGTAGTCAAGTAAAGGCCAATTCATCAACCTGGGAACGGGCAATTGCTGAGAGGTAATCTTTCTAATCCCATTTGTTACATAGCTGTTGCTCATTGATGCATCCTTTCGAGAATGAAGTAGCACATTTAGGATGTGGCTTCCTTTTTGTTGGTATGAGTCCCCCCTTGATTTGAGCAGGTTTTGGTGGAGCCTTTTGGTTGGTGTTGATTGGTGGGATGCTGTTGGCTGCACGCAGAGTGCTGCAGAGTATGGAATTGGTAAGGATATCCATATTCATGTGAAATTGATATGGGCAGTACTTCATCTTGTTTGGGCTTGTTTACAAGCTTGAACCCATACTACAAATTAGCTGTTTTCAATGCTTTTACGACATGTTATTATGTTTCTGCAGTTTTATTTGTAAAATGCGCAGATCTGTTCATGGCATATTCATAGAGACAATTTGAATGAATAGCGTTCTTTGTTGTGTTTGTCAGGTTGTGCTTGTTAGCCTTCCATAGGAATAACATTCTTATGAGTTTATAAAAGATTCTGTATCATTTATGATCTTACTAGGACTTAAGTTGTTGGAATTTACTACAGTTGGAATTATATCTTGTGGTAACTCTTTGTTTTGTAATATTCACCTGCGATGATAAGCCTTTTTCTTTTGCAGTTTCACTTAATAGTGTTATTGCCGTATTGGATGCGGATTTTCATTCACTTCCTTCAACTCAACATAGGCAACAGTATGGACCTGTAAGTCACTTGCCATGGTTTGATTTGATAGTCTTAGTAGAGGCTTGTTTATGATCAACTTCAGTATTTACATACCTGTGATGGGAGGATTTTGGAAGTCTCATCTGGTGTTTGATGATATTGATTGATTGCTCGTTCAGTGTCAGATGGATGCAGCTGTTTCTCATCTTTTCCCCATGGCTTAGTGCTCCTTTTTGAAGTTTTTTTTTTTTTTTTTGTAATTTATTGTTTTGAACACATCCTTCAATTTCTTCTTATAGAGGTTTAAGAATATCATTGGTGGTATACCTAGATGTTGCAAGTAATCAAACAGGTGAAGGCTTAAATTATGTGTTGCACCTTATAGTGTTTCAAGCTTATAATAAACTGATTGAAGTTTAGACCTACACTAGTTCTACAGTGGAGTATTGTTTGCTATTCTTGTTTTCACTTGGCCAATACTAAGTGAGCTACTTTTAGAGAGTCCCATAGATATTATGGATATAAAAGTTAATTGAAGAAAAACCTATAGTTAAACACTTAGAGCATGTAATTTATAGATTCATGGTAGATTTGAGTATCTTGAACTTCTTATATGCTGTGGCCAGTAAACAGAAAGATATCTCAACCTGACATTAGTAAGCTTTCTTATTTTCATTAGAAGCTTTATTCTGTGTAGAATTCTGTGCCAAATTATTGTTTCAATGAGAGGAGCATCACTTATCATTCCTGATTCTACTAGTTGTACGAGCTTGTGTTAGTATGATGAAGAATATAACTCTTGCACCCAAATACTGTCTTTGTTCTTGAAAATGACAGATGAATGTTATATCCATATCAATTTGCTTAAATTTTTCGCATTGCTTGCTGGAGCACCTTTATTCTCTTGGAGTGGTAATGAAATTGTTATTCATGCAGAGTCTTGACAGGGTAAAATGCAGGTTACTAGAAGGTACAAATGCTCAAGAGGTCAGGGCAATGGTCCTAGATATGCAAGCAAGGCTACTGCTGGACATGTTGGGTAAAGGGATTGAGTCAGCATTGATTAATCCTTCAGCTTTAATACCTGAGCCATGGCAAGCATCTGCTGAGGCATTAACTGGAATTGATCCTGAAGCAATGGCTGTTGAAGCATCTCTTGTTCCAAGCATTCAGGTCATTGCCTAAACATGATCGATTATGGCCCTTACATCAGCATGTCTTTATTTTTTATTTGTAAGAACTTAGAAGTAGTTACTTAAGTGGAACTGCGAACTGAATATCTTCATCAGATCGATTTTCCATGCCCTTTTGGGACAGGAATAGATGTTTCATTTATGCTTGCATTGTGAAATTATGTCATAATAATATTAATTTTTTTTTTTTTTTAAATTTAGGTGTAGAAGTAGCTATTAGGCCTTTGTAGATATTTAGTTACCTTTGGTTGATTTCTTTGTATCCTATAGATCCTAACTAGGTGTAAATGTTGAGCTAGTTGTCAGTTTGTCTATCACAAATTTTCCTTTTTCCCTTTGATCGTAAATCATCTAATTGGTGAGACTATTTTCCAGGCTTATGTTGATGCAGTTCTTGATCTGGCTTCACACTTCATCACGCGCTTGAGACGATATGCAAGTTTCTGTCGAACATTGGCTACTCATGCTGTTAATGCTGGTACTGGGACCAACCGCAATATAGTTACTAGTCCAAACCAAACTGCAGCTTCTCCTGCAACAACTAGCCAAGGTTACTGTGTGGAATACTTTTTAGCCAATAGCTGAATATTGTATGCTTTTTAGTATGAACTAACATGTATATTACGAAAACATTAGTCACGTCATGAAATAATACCAGTAACACTTTTAATCTGCGCCTTCAGTATTTATTAATTTCACTAACTCGTGGCCTCTACCAGTTCTGATCTAATATTTTTCTGTGTAGCTTATTTATGGTTGTGCAAATGATTTGCTTGTTTTTTGTCTTTTAGGTGGTCAAAGTGGTACTGCAAGTTCTACAGGGAGTACACAGATGCAAGCCTGGGTGCAAGGAGCTATTGCTAAGATTAGTAGTACCAATGATGGAACTGCCAGCTCAGCCATAAATACAATTAGTGGCCCATCATCCTTTATGCCAATTAGTATCAACACAGGAACATTTCCTGGAACACCAGCAGTTAGATTGATTGGCGACTGCCATTTCCTCCACAGGCTTTGCCAACTTCTTCTGTTCTGTTTTTTCTTTCGAAGAAGTCAATTACATCGGTCTAGTGGTAGCGCCCCAAAAGGTAATGATTCAAACATGCAAAAAACCCAGCCTGGTGTTTCAGGAAAGGTGGAAGAGATGAATGCAACTTCCTCAAAGCCAATGACATCAGCTGTAGTTAGGGCAGATGAGGGTCAAGTAGCTCGAAGTGGTCCGGTAAGTGGAGTAAAAGGTGGAGAAGAAGGTCCTGCTGGTCGGTCTCGGTTGGGATCTGGAAATGCTGGTCAAGGATACACATTTGAAGAGGTAAAATTCAAAAAACTTAAGAAAGAAGGAGGCCTAGCGTCTGGTCTTTAAATTGTACAGAGAAACATAATCCTAAAACGAGACAATCCTGTTGGTTGAAGATTTGTGTTGGAATTAAATTTAGAGGACTTGATTTGACAAAAGGACTAGAAGTTTTTGGTTGGTGCTGTTTTCTTGAAATTCTTGTGCATAAAGTTATTGTTTACTGGGTGGTGGGTAGGTGAGGGTGTTGTTCTTAATCCTTATGGACCTGTGCCGAAGAACTGCTGGGCATGCACACCCGCTGCCAGTGTCTCAGGTGGGAAGTAGCAACATACAGGTGCGGTTACACTACATTGATGGGAACTATACTGTACTCCCAGAGGTTGTGGAAGCATCCCTCGGTCCACATATGCAGGTATGACCCACCACCTAGTTCTTTGATAATAAGAATAATAATAATAAAGAAAACTCTGTTATGATGATGATGATGATAATGATGCATTCAGAATATGCCGCGGCCTAGAGGTGCAGATGCAGCTGGATTGCTACTAAGAGAGTTAGAATTACACCCACCTGCAGAAGAGTGGCATCGAAGGAACATGTACGGTGGCCCCTGGTCAGATCCAGATGATTCCTCCTCATCTTCTTTCATGGATGACAAGGTGAGCTCATCTGGGCTACTTGATCATCATCATCATCTTAGTAGCAGTAGTAGTCCTAGTAGTCCATCATCCCCCGACTCCTCCTCCTCTGAGACTTACCAGGGAGAGGGGGTAGGTGGTGGCATACATAGCCTATGGCCAAGGAAGCGGCGGATATCAGAGAGGGATGCAGCCTTTGGGTTGAACACTTCCGTAGGTTTGGGTGGGTATCTTGGTATTATGGGATCCCGAAGAGATGTTGTGACTGCTGTTTGGAAGACGGGATTAGGAGGTGCCTGGTACAAGGTAAATATATATTTTACCAACCAATTTTTGTTGAATATTTGGAATTGATTGGTCCATAATGGTTTTGTGTTTGTGTCAGTGCATGAGATGTTTGCGTCAGACTTGTGCCTTTTCCTCTCCCTCGCCCTCTGGTGCAACGTTGAATCAAAATGAAAGAGAGCAGTGGTGGATCAGTCGTTGGGTTCATGGATGTCCCATGTGTGGGGGAGCCTGGGTACGAGTTGTATAATCCCTCAGTCAAGTTTCTTTTCTTCTGTATGTCGCCAGCCAGCCAGTTCCATATCGCATGATATTCTTCTTCTCTCGAGGGTTACAATCGGATGTATTTTCTAGAAGATATCCTATTCAATATGAAAAACATGGACTGTTGTAATCTTGTTTTATTTGGCCAAAAAAATATATTTTCGTTGTTGAACTCGTCTCTTCTGTGCCCGTATGGCCGATACCCACGAACTGAACAAGAAATAGGAATTGAATCCACTACCCATGTAGATGAATAGAATTTAGGGTTAAATACCAATGAGTTAAACCTGAACTTTGAATATTTTACGGCGAGCTACCGAAATTTTAAAAATTCAAGATGGTCTACTTCAACTTGAACGAATGTGCAAATAACTATCTTCGTCCAATTTACCGTCAACTGTTTACAGAATTTTGTTGGAAATTCGATAGAAATTCGTCAGAAATTGGACGGAGGTAGCTATTTGCACCTTCGTCCAAGTTGAGGTAGCCCGTTTTGAATTTTTAAAGTTCGGGTAGCTCGTTTGAAAACGTCCAAAGTTTAGGTAGCTCCTTAATATTTAACCCTATAATTTATGATGACTCATTGTTATGCGGCATGAAGATACAGGTCCAGTTGTGTTAGTTTTTTATTGGGTATTTTAGCATACCCAATAAATGTATTTATATTTTCGATCGAATTTTAGTTGGGTATTTTAGTATACCAAAAATATAAATAAATACAGGGGGCAACTGAAATTTTCAGTTGGATATTTATATTTTTGGATCGAATTTTCTCTACGAAAAAAGATCAACAAAACCGTACAGGAAAAATTAAATTATTCATTTGTATTACGGATTTTTTTTATTTAAAAAAAGATTGGTGAATCGCAAAATAATTTTGGGCTCTGGATATTGTTTTTTTGGAAAAGCTTGTTCCGAGCTCACATTAAACAAGCAACTTAATTTAAGAATGTTTGCATTATTTTCTAACTGATTAAACAATTAAAATAAATAATTAAATTTATATTAATTTATATTCGTTTGATTAATTATATTAAATCAACCTCTGATTCAGCTTGGTGGCAAGAAGTTGATATTCAATTACATGTTTAACTAGAGGTGTCAATTCGGGGCGGGGAGGGTTTGACCCGACCCGTTGTACTGTGCGGGTCAACACAAACCCGACCCCGTCGTACTGTACGGGTCAGGTTTCGTGATCCGAACCCGACCTGGCAGGTCAACGGGTCGACCCGTCCGTGAAAAAACAACCTGTAATTGACAGTCGAACCATTGCACAACACAGGACTCCATAGAAATACATAATATGTGTCAAACCATGCTGAACTGAATCAGTGGCCAAATACCAGCTGAACTGAAGAGTCCACACCACACACGAATACATGATATATTATTAGTATATTGTATTGATAATATACTAAACAAACAAGCAAGAACAATATTCCATGCCACAACATGCAGTTAACAAACAAGAACATTCCACGGTTCTTCAAAGTTTTCCCACTAAAATTTTGTATACCAATTGATCAAGGCATTCCATTTTCACACAGATTCCCATGTTCAATTGAGCTCATTTTCGGGTCATCAATCATCAACCACAGATTCCACAAATCGTACAGAATAATGAATGCAGAATCAGCTGAAGAGGAGACCACAGAACAAGCAGACGTGGGCGAAGGAAGACAGAAGACCACGCTGGAGCTGGACAACTGGACATGGCGATGAAGGAGCAGGCGAGCAGTTGGACTGGGAAGACGGGTACGGAACGACTGGACGAGAATGTCGAGTGCATCAGGACGACTACCGAGTGCAGCGTAGCCGCGGGACGACTGGACGAGAATGGTGAATTCGCAATGCGATCTATACAGACGAGGCTCGTAGCCGTAGGAGCAGCAGTGGATTTGCCGATTTGGAATTGGCACCGAGCAGTCGAGCAGAGACACGAGCAGCCGAGCAGAGGCGATCACGCGCAGGCATGCGATGGTGAGCACGAGCAGAGGCGAGCACGAGGAGAGGCGAGCACGAGGAGAGGCGAGTACGAGGAGAGGCGAGCACGAGGAGAGGCGAGCAAAAACAGAGACACGAGTAGGCAAGCAGGCGATGGCGAGCATGAGCAGGCAGCAGCAGTGCAGCCGAGCAGGCAGGCGAGAACGAGAAGCAGGCAAGCAGTGAGGCATGCGATGTTGAGAACTGAGGACGGTAGGGAATGAAGGAAATGGCAATGCAGGTTCAGTTTTTTTTTTGCAACGCAGGTTTAGGTTCAGCACAACAGTATTCAGTATTTAGGTTTAGGACTTTAGGTTTAATTTTTGGGCGGGTCGGGTTCGGGTCATACGGGTTAACCCGTAACCGAGCCGCCTCTTGCGGCGGGTCAGACGGGTCAACCCGAAAATGACCCGCCGAGCCATTTTTGTGACCCAAATCCGTGTCGATTCCGGGTCATTTTTCAGGTTAGGTTATTTTTTGACAGGTCTAGGTTTAACATTAAAGAAGTTGCAAATTCGGGTAATGGGCCACGTATCAAAGTTGAGAAGAACAATCAAAGAGAATCAGCAAAGAGAGTAAAAAAAATGAAGAATGAAATGAATCATTTATTCAATCAGTTCCTTATCAAGAGTACATCTACCTTCCTTTAATAGCAGGTCTAAGTAAATTCTACTTAATACTAAACCTACCTCTATAACTTGTAAAGAGTGACAATAAGACCCTCAACTATTTTGTTACATGACAATGCCCATCCTATATAAGATCCTTAACCTCAAGATCCAAGTGGAAGAAGAAAAATGTTGATCCACTCAAATTCAAGATACTCTATTGGACACATTACTGAAGAATGACTTTAAAACCTCTATTGATGCTTCATTGGAGTCATACAGTTCAGTAGAATTCATGATCCACTTGGAAATGTATCCCATGTTCCTTGATTGGCTATGTTGGATCTTGAATTTTGCGCCTTGGATTCGAGTGCTGCTCTGGTATTGATGCGACCTGCAAGAAGGAAACCCCGAGTTTTGCCCGTGTCGTGCAGAGCGTAGCCTGGGCAGGGCGAGGGTGTAATTTGTGTCATACAATGCGAATCCTATGAAGAACGAGGCGAGTCCTGCGCCGAGTGAGGACGATGCCTGTTAGGTCTGGGCAAAAAATATTTGGTTCGGCTGAACCGAACCTCTTGTGATCAGTATTGGTTCCGAACCCATTTGGCCGAACCGATTAACGAACCATACGTATTTCAACAAAAATATGGAGCAGTTCCGATGAACCACAAAAATCTGGTTCACATATGGTAAACCAAACCACTTTTGAACTAATTTTAATATAATATTATATTTACTAAAATATCTACTCAAGGAGACCCTCGAAGATGATGGTTTCCAATCTTCATGGCATTCTTGGTTCCTTGAGGCGTCCTCAGAGGTAAATGTGAATTTAAGAGAGGAAGAACTTTCTTTTGTGTAAGAACGACGTCCTTGAGATTCCTTGTACTTCGAATTTCTATTTGGATTCGAGGTCCTTCTTGATGGATTCTCTTCTGGTCTAACTTCTTCGATTTCTGCTTCTTTAGAGACGAATCTGGACTTCACATTCGAAATCCTCTAGGCATCAATAGTACTATGGAGTCTAGACCTATGCCTCTGGTTCTTCCTTTCGTCGTTTGCTTGATTTCGGCATCGGCAATCGACAGTGGCTTCGACAATTGGCACAATTCTTCTTCTTCTTGCTCATCCTTAGTTCTTCGGTTTTGAAATTCAGATAAGTTTTACCTACCCTTCTTCGATCGTGATAACGTAATTTAGTCTCTGCATTTACTTTCTCTGCAGAATTATCATATGGAAAGTCAACACTTGCCAGTTTATCTGTTTATGTATTATTGTTTTTTATAAAGTGGTTCGTCCGCACCAGTTTAGATAAGGTTCGGTATATAGATCAAAATCTGGAGCGGTTCTCTTGAAGGGTTCGAACCATACCTTACCTAAAATGTGGTAAAGGAAATATCTTGAACCGGTTCGGCCCCGAACCCAGTTCATGTCCAACCCTAATGCCTTTGTGGTACAGGGCAATGCTTGTGGCGGATAGGGCGTAGCCTGGACCGGGCGAGGGCGTAGCCTGGGCCGGGCGAGGGCGTAGCCTGTGCGGGCGAGGGTGATTTGTGCGCCGGGCGAGGGCGTAGCCTATGTCCTACATGGTGAAGCATGTCATGGACATGGCGTAGCCTGGGTCGGACGAGGACGATGCCTGCACCGGACGAGGGTGTAGCCTGTGTCGTACAGAGAGAAGCCTGGGACACACAGGGCGTAGCCTGGGCGGAACGACGGCGTAGCCTGCACCGGGCATGGGTGATGCCTGAGCCGGGTGAGGGCGTAGCCTGTGCCGTACAGGGCGAAGCCTGGTACACACATGGCATAACCTGGGTCGGGTGAGGGTATAGCATGTTCCGTACAGGGCGAATCCTGGGTCGGGCAAGCGCGATGCCTGCGTCGGGCGAGGGCGTAGCTTGTGTCGTGCATGGCGAAGCCTGTGAGGGACAGCGCGTAGCGTGCACCGGGCGAAGGCATATCATGTGTCGTACAGGACGAAGCTTGCGATGGACAGGCAATAACTTGTGTCAGTGACCACTCGAGTATTAGGTGGTAGCATGACTTGTTGTCACGTTTCTACAGACGGTGTCATATGTTGGATCCTTATTTCTGCGCCTTGGATGTGAGTGATGCTCTAGTGACCTACAAGAAAAAAAAAACTAGGTTTTGCCTGTGATTTCCCCTCTGACGATCAAGTTAGTCAAAGGTTTGTTTTGTATAGCATACATGCACATATGAAAAATCAGTCATCTTCAAATGAGGTACAAGGAGGTATTTATAGGGATATCTGACCTGAATCCATTGTGAGTTTCTTACCATAATAGTCAGTCCTTTGTGAGTCTGATACAATATACTGTTTTAACCTTTTATCATGACACGAACACTGTCATTCGAAATTTCTGGGTCAGTACAATCAGTATGATCTGTCCTTTTTGTCCCCTAGTCAATTTGAGGCGTCACTCATCAACTGATAAGGGGCGTCGTGTAGGGCGACCTGAAAAGGCGAGCCACCTGAAGGCGATCTGTCCATAGGTGTGCCATCTGACCAATGGTGAGGCGCCCAAAGTTTATCTCTCCAAAGACGAACCATCTGACCAATGGCGAGCCGATTGGAGGTGAGCTGACCAAAGACAAGCCATCTCATCAATGGCGAGCTGCCAGAAGGCGATCTGTCCAAAAGAGACCCATCTGACCAATGGTGAGTCGCTGAAGGTAGTCTGTCCAAAGGCGAGCCATCTGACCAATGGAGAGCTGCCCGAAGGCAATCTGACCAAAGGCGAGCCGCCCGAAAGCGATCTGACCAAATGTGAGTCGCCTAAAGGCGATCTGTCCAAAGGCGAGCAGGCAACGGTCCTCTTTAGGTGCCAAGAGCGCCACTTGTCCTCTTTGGGCATCATGTGATCGAGCGCTTGGCCTCTAAGGGCTGTTGAGCCTGATATCCAACATGTTATAGCGCTCATATATAAAGCAACACCATGATCTTTGTCGGAGATCGGATCCGACTTTCCTCGACACCCTTTTGGAAAATATATTTTTTCGCACGAAAATGTCGGGTCTTGGCGAGCGATGGGTCCGGTCGAGCGGGGTCATCAACCAGACTTAAAATGAAACGGTCGCTGCCGATTAATTAGAGGCTAATCAGAATCTTAAAATTTGCCTAGGGTACATGGTGTTAACATCCTAGGGCTGCAATATTCTATAATTAGTAAGTAAGGACTAGATTGTAATATCTCAAAACTTATCTAAACCCCACAAACCCTACATATAGCCGCAGGTTGTATCATATGGATTTTAAGTTTGATTGAATGGATTAGTGTCGTTGGCTGCAAGTAAGCTTTGTTCATCTTCTTTATTTGAATTTTATGTTTATGTTTAAGTTCCTAACATGGCATCAGAGAAAGAACGATTCTGCTCAAGTCGGTCCAAAGACAATTACGGTGTCTGCTGATCGATTGAAGTGATCAATCTCTTCGACTCCTTGAAAGAAATTTATGCTGCATTCTTCAACAAGAAAGTCTCACAGCTGATTGGCGAGGAGAATTTCCAATTATGGCGACAACAAGTGCTGCTATCTGTAAGAGGATACAATCTGGAAAGTCATCTCTACGGCAATGTCACAATTTCAGCTCGAATTCCTAGACCAGATGGAGATGATGAACAGAATCCAGAATACCAAAAGTATGTTCAAAAGGATAGTTCACTAGATTCCTGTTTGCTCGCCTCAGTGTCGTCGCAAGTCAGCAGATGTCTCATAGGATGCATGACCGCTGCATCAATATGGCAGAAGCTTCATAGAGATTTTTCTGCATCATCAACAACAAGGATCATGCATTTGTATGATCGACTGAAGGTTCGTAAACTACCTCATCAATCAATGCGTGATTACTTGAGAACAATTCAAACGGCCTGTGATAGCTTAGCCTCTTGTGGTCATCCAATTGAAGAAATGCAACAAGTATCAATCATTCTTAATGGAGTAAAAGGACAGTATGACAGTATAGTTTCAGTTATTCATGCAAGTCGTAATCCTTATGATATTGCCTTGGTTAGTTTGGTCATGTTAGATGCGGAAGCTAGGCAGAGTGATTTGTGGTTTGATTATGACATGTCTGCTCATATGGCTATAAATCGAGGTTCTGATGGAAAGAAGGATGAGATGGAGTCAGGAATGTCTAAGACTAATAATCGAGGCGGATCATCTGATGGAATTTTACCAACACCTGTCAATGAAGGTCTGAATCAGTCCTTTGTCAATTCCACTGCTGTTCAACATCAACAATCTCCCCAATATGGTCGTGGTAGAGGTCGTGGCAGAGGTTATGGACACAACAAACCACAATGCCAATTGTGTGGTAAGTTTGGTCATTTGGTTTACAGGTGTTACCATATGTTCAATGTAAATTTTACAGGTGTTACTAATCCAAACAATGCGAATTTTGCAAGTGTCAATCTGTGTTCTGCTCAATGGGAAGATGCCTCAGCAGGATCTAATCTACCACAACAACAATAGCGGTTTCAAGCACCAAATCAGTTTCAAGCACCAAATCAGCCATTTCAAGCACCAAATCTGTTTCAAGCACCGAATCTGTATCAAGCACCGAATCAACCCTTTCATGCACCAAATCAGTTTCAAGCACCAAATCAGCCATTCCAAGCACTGAATCAGCCCTTTCAAGCACCGAATCAGTGTCATCCATATATGTACTCTTCTTCGGGTCCGATACAATTCAATCCCTTCTCAGCTCCTCAAGCAAACATTGCCTCTGTTGCTCCGATAGTTCAAGCAGATATAAACTGGTTTCCAGATTCAGGTGCCACAAATCATCTGACTAATGCATCTCATGTCGGACAGCATACCTGCGTACCATATACTGGGCAAGGTAAAGTAATGGTTGGTAATGGATCTTCTTTGAATATTTCTGCAATAGACTCAACGTTAATTCTAACTGATTCTAGAATGTTGAGATTACAGAATATGCTTTATACTCCAAATGTGACTAAAAATATGCTTTGTGTGTCTCAGTTCGCAAAGGATAATCATGTCTACTTTGAATTTCATGCAAATCACTTTGTGGTTCGTGATGCTTCTACTCGTTCAGTGCTGCTCCAAGGATATGAATGCTATGGGTTGTATAAGCTTGATATGACAAAATTAAGTATTAATAAGCCTGTCATTCATTCTAGTGATACCTACAGGTCTGAGTCTAGGAATAAGGTTGCCAACAGTTGTCTTGAGTGTTGTAATTCATCGATAACTGGTAATAATTCTCATAATAAAACATCTCTTTCTTGTTTGTCACTGCATTCTCCTATCATAGATTCAATTATAAAATTAGAAGACATTGATTGTTTAGATATGCAGGATTCGACTGTTTTTTCAAATCCTCTTCGCAGTCAGTCTGAAGATGTACCAGGTAATATGCATATTGCTCCACCTGATGCTATTGATGATGGTGAGTTTTTGTGTCTTGTTTCTATTGCCTCGAGAGTCTGGATTGACTTGAATGATTTATTTTTTACCGAACTTCTCGGTTCCCTTAATTTTTGCATAGGTCTCCCTTTCGGGGTTTTAACATAGCAGAGATTTGATTCCTTTCCTTTTGTCATTATCTCCATTTGTAAGGATTTTTAATTATGTCTCTCTTCCCTAAATTTTGCCTATACCGCCCTTGCGAGTTTTTGATTTAGCGGGAATTTCTCTCATTTTTGGAGGCTCGCTTTCTGGTTATGAGCTCTTTGAGGATTTTTTGACTGCGTCCATATTGATTAAAATGGGGAGTATTTGGTCGTCCATGTTGGTGACGATCATGGCTCCTCTACAGAAAGTCCCTTTGGCCTTTCATATTTAGGGACAAATTTGCCCCGAGAGTCATGATTGACTCGAAGGATTTGTCTGAGGACTACATTGTCCGCTTGTAATTCTCTTGGAGGTACCTTCCTATTAAATGCATGAGTCATGCGTTGCTGATACAATTGCTCGTGGCACAGCGCGATGAGTCGCCTTTAATCTATGAGGTTTAGTTGCTCGTATCTGCATCTCACCCACTCTGACTTGTCCATCTCTTTCTCGATGAGGATCATGGCTGACGAGATTTTTACTTCAATTGGAAACACGACTTCGGTCCCGTAAACAAGGGAGAATGGGGGTTGCCCCTGTTGATGTCCATATTGAGGTTTTGTATGTCATGAGTGTCTAAGGCAGGTTGTCGTGCGAGTGCTTTATTTGCTGCTTCCACTGCGCTATTCATTTGTGGGCGATATGGAGATGAATTTTTATGTTTGATCTTAAATTGATCACACAACCCATCGACCGACTTGTTATTCAAATTTCTGGCATTGCCGATGATGATTGACTTCCACACCCCATGACGCATGATGATGTCCTGCCTAATGAAAATTTCGATGACCTTTGTCGTTATTGACGCCAGAGTGATAGCATCTACCCGCTCGGTGAAGTAATCGATTGCTGCCAATATAAATTGTTGACCATTTGGCGCCTTTGGAGAAATCATGTTGATTACATTGGTGTACCACATTGAGAAAGGCCCTGGGGAAGTCATGGGATAAATCTCGTGCGGTGGCGCGTGGATTTGGCCCGCGTACATTTGACGGAGGTGACAATGTTGGACGTGTTTTAGACAGTCAGTCATCATGGTGAACCAAAAGTAACCAAGTATTGCACGCTCATGTGTGGGTCACAACAACCTTCATGAAAATCTTCCATTAGACGCTCAACTTTTTCAACATTCACGCATCTCAAATGGGTATCATCGAATGATCATTTGTATAGAGTCGAATCCAGCAAGGGTCTCCCACTACCGAGTGGACGGACAAAAAGGCATGAGGGAGCTTAATCGAGCAGAGCTCTAATGGTGATACCAGTTTAAAATAAGGTTGACAAGCCCTCATGAGAATCAATGTCATCGGGTTGGATCACTTGTGGTGGGACTAGGAGTGAAACGGAAAGGGGAGGAAACAACAATGTTCCTAAATTTTCGGCTAAACGTGTCCTCCGAGCGACTTCGTAATCTTTGAAATTAAGACAGAAACTCAGTCCCAAAAGTGCCTTTGTTCTTTTTCGGATCTCCCAGGTGTATGATGATCATATGTTGGAGATGGAGCTTGGTCAAGATGGCAAAAGTACCCAACATGGATTGATGATGTGTTTATGGGCAGGAGTGTTGATCGAGAAGACGAGGTAGGGATAATGTGGTAGTCATGGCTACCTAGTGCTCAGAAGAGCAAAATCTGCTCGACCTAGGGGGTTGTGCCGACGATTGACTGCACTATGCGGGAACTAATGGCGTGCATGCTTTGCTCTAGCTTGATGATTCTCTCCTCGTGTTCTTGAGGTGCTGGAGTCATCGAATGTCGCATGGGTTCCCCGAAACCTAAATTCAAAATATCATAGTAAGAATGATGAATACATAATTAAGCATGCATGATTGGTTTTGAAAATTATGCATGTTTCGTTCATTCTGTTCGTAAATTTTCATTGCATGTACGACAAAAGTTTAGTTTGCTTTCGGTACTTTAGTTTGCTTTTGCTTCTTTTTTTCAATTTACCTGAATTGCCCATTTTGATCATGCTTGGCCAAAAAGATTACATGCGCTTTTCAAAAAAACTAACTAAACCATATAAAATCATTTTTTATTTACGAGTTAATTTCAAATAAATAAAAAAGAGATAATAAAGTCAATCATGCTCAAGAAATTGGTGGCTTAACTTTGGGGCCATTTTAAATGTGACAAAAATACACGAGTGGTTTTGAAGATATTAAGCACGTTGGGCCAATTTGTAACACTTTGACAAGTCATGGGGATCTCCAGAAACGTTTAGGGACTAAAATGCAATTATTTAAAATTCGAGCTGAATTGGAAATATATTTTTAAAATTTATAGAATTAACCCTAAACTATTTTGGACTTATTTGTGTCTTATTTGTAACACTTGGTAAAGTTCCAAAATCACTCGAAAATTATTCTGGACTTATTTGTAACACTTTGAGAAGTCATGGAATGTCCAGAAAAGTTTAGGAATCAAAATTTAATTTTTTAAAAAATATAACTGAACTGAAAATATTTTTTACAATTGACCCTAAACTATTCTGGACTTATTCGTAACACTTGGTAAAGTTCCAAATTAACACGGAAATTATTCTAGACTTATTTGTAACATTTTGAGAAGTGATGGGATGTCCATAAAGGTTCAGGTAACAAAATGAAATTTTAAAAAAAAATCGAGCTGAATAAAAAAAATTCAAAAATTGCAGAAATGACCCAAAACGTTTCTGGTTTGATTTTTAACACTTGGTAAAGTCCTACAATGACCCGAGAGTCCAAGGACCGAGTTATAACTTTCATTAAAGTTCAGGAATGACATTAGTCAGTTTTGAAAATATTTGTTTAGACCGAAATAAACCTCCATAACTTCCAAAAATGTCAAAAATGACCCCAAAGTTATACTAAACTTAAAACCGAGTATGATTCTTATATGAAATATGAAATATTAACACGTAATATCTATAAGATAAATTGTATTCACATCAAGAAATATGAATACAATATTGAATACGAGAGAGATACACCTTATTCAAAGTTTAGATACCGTACGAGGAACCGAGATCGATAATCGCCGATTTTTTTCCACTCAATTTCTCTATATTTTTCACTTGATGCCTCTCTTTGATTTTTTTTTCTCTTCTCCCTTTCTCTTCTTCTCTTTTTCTTTTCTTTTCTTTTTCTTTTCATTATTTTTCTTCAATTGTCGTAGCTTACGGCAATCCTTGTTCTTCTCTTCTTTGTCGAAACTTGCATCCCCCTCTATAGAGTTTTCCAAACAATATTATAAGGTGATAATGTAGGAAAGTGGTGGTGGCAATTAAGAGATCTTTTGGTGGTAATTGGAGAGAATTTGGCAAAGGTAATCAAGTGGGCAAATGGTGATGGCAATTAGGAGACTTTTGGTGGTAATTGGAGAGAATTTGGCAAAGGATGAGCAAAGGAGATCAAGTGGACAAATGGTGATGGCAATTAGGATATTTTGGCTGTTAATTGGGAGCAATTGGGAGTGATTTGTGGAATGGTGGGGATTTGGACGAAAATGGATGGCATGGTGGGTGTTTGGCCAAAAATGGGTGGCATGGGTTTAGGGGTTTGGGGTTTAAGGTTAAAGTTTAGGGTTTAGGATTTTGGGGTTTAGGTTTTTGTGTTTAAGATTTAGGGTTTTGGGTTTTGGGTTTAGGGTTTTGTTTGGGGTTTAAGGATTAAGGTTTAGGGTTTGGGGTTTAAGGTCGTTTATGGTTTTGAGGTTTAGGGTTTGAGGTTTAGGGTTTGAGGTTTAGGGTTTGAGGTTTAGGGTTTGAGGTTTAGGGTTTTGTTTGTGGTTTGGGGTTTAAGATAGGGTTTGGGGTTTATTTTATTATTTTGCTATTATCTTCATCTCAATTTTTCTCGACTCGGATCATCGCGTACAGTATTTTGACCATGAGCCAAATCAGGTGTTTACAAGCTTGATTAAGAACAATCCTTTTATGTGCATTACTAAACAATAACAATGGATTAAGTTCTTGATCTTCTTTCACTTCCACAACAAAAGTCGCATGTGGCTTATTGAATGTATTCGGCAGTTGCACAACATTCAACTTAGAAGAAACAACTGTAAAAAGAAAAACTGGGGGCAGCTGAAGGCGCAAGATGATCTGATTCAACATCATAAACGTCATCAATCTTCCCCAAATTTTGTTCACAAGAATCATCTATGAAATCGTAATCTGCAGAAACATTCCCTGCCAAGGTTTTTAAGGCAGATCCACTTACTGAGGGCCAAATAATAGCAATAGATAACTCTGTCTCCAACTTAACAAGTATACTATGTGTTAACTTTAATTCACAAAGTCCATCTATTGAGAGATGACAATGGATAACTTTGCTAGTCTGGCTTTTTTCAACTTTCCAAACATATCTCTTCCATCCATATCATTGCTTGAGAGAAACGACTCCACTTTGTATTCAAGTGATCACACGTCTCCAAAATGATCCAAGTCATCCCATTGGTTTGTGAATGATGTAAGACGAATCATTAACCATTTTGACATAGTTCTTGCTTGTTGTACATTGCTTGCCATAGAGACTCCGTCACCAGGTGAATTACGAGTGGAAAGAGTTGATGGTTGTGAGTTGGAAGTTTCAATTGCATTTCCTATATCAATGTTGTTGACCGAGCCAGCTGAGGCAACAAATGAAGGTTGTGTAGGAGGTTGGACGACAAAATTTGGTCCACCACTTGGAGGTTTGGGCAATCGGTAGAGCTTCAACTTGCTCTAGAAGAAATACCCGAGTAGACTTACTGGGATTGCATAGGTTCTTAGTGTTGTTGAGAGGATAACTCTTGCATCTGTGGTATGTTTATCCTTGACGTAGTTTACTGTATTAGTGAACTCATCCATACATCAGTTGCAACCATTTGATCATCCTTAACATTCATGCACCCTCCAAAACGAAACTCAAGGAACAACAACTTTAGCCTCAATTTCATAGTCTCTATCACTTTTCCAATATGATGATGTGACTTTCAACAACCTCATGTCTATTATCCGCATCTTGCTAATGATTGGGGGCTGAAAAACTAGATGCATTTAACGTCCACCAACATCGAATGTTTTGTTCATTCTGCAAAGTGATCTTGAATATTACATATTGGATGTCATGAATTATTTCTTGTATTGTGTCCAATCATAACATTATTGTTTATGCTATAGCTTAATTCGTCAAATTCTGACAAATCTTGATGATTGAGAGTTCTGATAGAGGCAGATGCCGTGGTCGAGATGGCATGATAGAGTGATGATATGGCACGATGGGTCCATGGTGTTGTCCTGGTTGCAGAATGGTGCTGATCTATGAAGTAATTCGCGAACTGATGGCAGGGCATGCGGGGGATGATGACAATTCGTAGAGTGGTGGTTGCGGAGCGACTATCTCTTTAAGTTCTTTGTTTTCAGTTCCGGTGGAATCCTGTGGCTACAAGGGTAGTAGCATTGCAGAGTATGCTCAGAAATTATAGATATAAATACATACGATCATCTTCAACAATAGTCATACGGTTCAAATAAACATGAGTATGAATTTAGAATGAATACACCTTTGAGTTTGTTGAACACAAAGTGTCTACCCCTGTTTTAACTTCTGCTTAAGCTTTGCTTATTGTATGTGGCTTGTTGAGTATACTTAATTGAATAGCTGGTAGTTAAATCAGTGTAGTCGACTTTCTATTTTGGGATGAACACATTTAGTTTCTGTTTGAGTTGTTTATTAGATTTCTGTTAGCAAAATTTTAGGGAGTCTGTTAGTTAGTGGATTAGTGGAACATATGTGTGAGTTTTTCGTCAGACTTAGTATTTAAAACTCAAACGGATGAATGGATATATACAAAAAAGTGAACTGCAGTTTCACAACATTACTCTCGGCTCCAATATACATTTCAGTTCTATCTCTCTTTATTTTTGCATATATTACAAAGACGCAGATCAACAGCAACAGAGAAGTCCAACTCCAAGAAGTGGTATCAGAGCTGAAAGTTTTCTTATTCTGCAGATAACTCAGACAAAAGCAAAGTGGTTCCAAGTTGAAACTGTATATAATGGGAGAAAGCTCAAGTCATGTGGCACCGGCGATTCCCAAGTACGATGGGAACTACGACTATTAGAGTCTGTTGATGGGGAATTTCCCAAGATCCATGGAGTTCTCTGAAGTTGTAAAAAACGGAATCGACAAGGAAGATATACCCGAGTTTGCAGTAAGGAGATTAATGGACCTGAAGGCGAAGAACTATCTGTTCCAATCAATAGACAAAGGAGTCCTTGAGACAACTTTTGCAAACATACGTCCAAGGACATCTGGGACTCGATGAGAAAGAAATTCTCTGGATATGCTTGAGTAAAACGAGCACAGTTGCAGGCATTACTTCCCGAAAGGTGGATTGTGGAAAAGAAAGGAGATACTCGGTTTTGTTCACACTGACATGTGCATACCTCTCAGACCAATTTCTGACGGAGGAAAAATGTATTTCATTTCCTTCATAAATGATTTTACCATGAAAAGTTGGGTCTACTTGTTATATGAAAAAACTGAAGCTTTCAAGTATTTCAAATACTTCAAATCTTTAGTTGAAAAAAGAAATTGGAAAATTTATAAAAGTATTGAGATCAGCGAGAGGAGGAGAATTTTGTTCAAGAGGATTCAAACTATACTGTCAGCATAATGGAATCAGACGGGAGAAGACAACACCTTACTCCCCTCGGTAAAACGGACTAGTCGAACGAAAGAATCGAACTGTGTTAAACATGGTAAGAAATATGTTGAACACACAAGGAATATCGAAAGAATTTTGGTTGGGAGCTTTGCTGTGGAGTTTTCACATTTTAAATAGATGCCTCACCTATGTTGTTAGGAACATAACTCCAGAATAAGCATGTAAAATACCCTATGTCGAATACTTTCAAATTTTTGGATTTATTGTTTTTGCTCATATTCCAGCAGAAAGGAGAATAAACTTGGATGATAAAAGTGAGAAGTATATATTTTTGGGCTTGAGTGAAAATACAAAAGTTTACAAACTATACAATCCTGCTACAAAGAAGCTAATAGTGAGCTGAGATGTTATATTCGACGAATGGGTAAGCTGGAACTGGGAGAGCAGGAACGAAGGTCATCCAAGGATCCATGACTCCGACAATCCTGATTCGACTACTGATAAAGGAGAACAAGAAGAATTCTTTGGGCATGTAGAGTTATTTGAATCCATAATTGCAGTTGCAGGAGAAACCAAAACTTCAGCAGCTTCAACATTGCAGAGACCGAGCAGAAGGTAGATAAAAAGACCAGCATGAATGGATGATTATGAGGTAGCAAATTTCAGTTTTAATGACCCATGGGTAAAATACAAGTTTCCCCCCTAAAGTTTGGGTCGAATTTAAGATTCACCCTTAATGTTTAAAATTTTAAATTTTAGTCCTAATGTTTGGACAAGATGAATATTTCCCTCATTCTGTCATATCTTCGTTATTATCAGACAGTTTCGGGCACATGTGCGGGTCACGTTGATGCACTCATGTCAGTCAAGTCTTCTAGTCTTCTTCCATATGTTATTTCAGCTATGGCAGAAACTTAAACCAAACCATATTCTTGATTTCTCTTTCTGTTTCTTTTGTTTCAACAAATGGGCGTTCCTTGTACAAGATTGTTGCGTCTACCCATCAATTGCGTAAGAAATGCATACTAAACGGAAAAGACGCATGGGTTCTGGGTTGTAGTATCTATTGGGGGAGAAATTCACTGACTTTAGCAGCCGCAGCAGAGACGATTGGCGCCCCAAGGTTCAATTCGCGATTCAGTTGATGACTTAAGTGGTGGGATGAAATGGAACCTGAGATTTGGGATTCGCGGCGGGAGAAGATCCATTAGGGCGTGGAAGACCGTGAAGGAGATGAATCACTGGTGGAATTTCCCAACGGTGGACGTTCTGGAGATATCGCCGAAACTCACACCGATTTCAGAATCGGTCGAAGAGAAGGAGGTGACCAAGAAGAAGACGAAGTGCAAGAAGGGTAGGAGAAATAAATTGGTCTGAGTAAGGAGGGCACTTTGGTCATTCAAAATATTAAAAAGTCACGTGCTAAGCACGTGATCACATTTCCGTCTGGAATAAACAGATTTTGGACGGAATGAGAGTATTTTTTATTCGGTCCAAACATTAGGACTAAAATGTCAAATTTCAAACTTTAAGGAGGAAACTCAAAATTGGCTCAAACTTTAGAGGGGAAACTCGTAATTTACCCATGATACATTTATGCTACGTTTGCTTGCTGAATGTGACCCAATTGATTATGAAACAACATGTAAAGAATTTAAATGGAGAAAAGCAATGAAAACTAAAATAGACTCAATCAACAAAAATGAGACTTGGAACCTAGTTGATTTGCCACAATGTCACAGAACTATAGGAGTGAAATGGGTATACAAAACGAAGTTTAAAAAAATGGAGAAGTGGACAAATACAAAGCTAGGTTGGTGGTAAAGGTTACAAATAAGAATATGGTATTGACTACACAAAATTGTTTGCCCCAGTTGCTTGATTAGATACCATGAGACTAATAATAGCTTTAACTGATCACAAGTCATGGCCACAGTTTCAATTAGATGTAAAATCAACCTTTTTGTACGGAAAGCTTGATGAACATGTCTATGTAGATCAACCATCCGAATTTGTAGTAAAAGGTGAAGAACATAAATCGTACAAACTGAACAAGGCACTATACGAACTTAAGCAAGCTCCAAGGGCTTGGTACAATAGGCTTGAGGTGTATCTAATACAACAAGGATATACAAAGTGTCCTTATGAACACAAAATGTTTATAAAAACAAAAGAAAAGGGAAAAATGTTGATTGCGTGTATTTATGTAGATGATATCATATATACTGGAATAACATAGGTTCTGTTTGATGAATTTAAAAGGTCCATGCTGTCTGAATTTGAAATGAGTGATCTAGGGAAGATGAAATATTTCCTAGGATTAGAAATTGAACAAAGGTTGCATCTCTGTTTCGCAGAAGAAGTACATTAGAGATTTCCTAAAACGGTTTAATCTAGAGCATTGGAATGCCTCTAGTAAACCTGTAGATACGTCAGTCAAACTGACAAGGGAAGGAGCAGGAAAACCGATAAATAATACATCATACAAGCAGATTATTGGATGTTTAATGTACTTAACAACCACACGTCCGGACATACAATATGTTGTTAGTTTGGTGAGCAGGTACACAGAGACACCCACAGAAATTAACCTGCAGGCTGCAAATCGTATCCTGAGATACCTACAAGGCACAAAAGATTTTAGGTTGGTTTATGAAGTTACTAATGATAAATTTTCTAGCATATTTTGACAGTGATTGTGCAGGATATTGAGATGACCGGAAAAGTACATCCAAATATGTATTTATGCTAAGTGGAGTTGCAATAGGCTGGTCATCGAAGAAACAGAATGTGGTCAACCTATCAAGCACCGAAGCTGAGTTCATAGCAACCACTAGATGAGCATGTCATGTTGTCTGGCTACGGAGGTTGATGAAGGAATTAAAATTCGAACAAACATCACCTACATCGATCTACTGTGGCAATGCTTCGATTATAAAGTTATCAAAGAACTCGGTTATACACGAAAGGAGCAAGCATATCGATGTTAACCCTTATTTCTTGAGGGATTTATGTAAGGAATAAGAAATTCAGATTCAATTCTGCAAGAGTGAAGAACAACTTGTAGATATATGCACAAAGCCTTTGATGATAGCAACCTTCGAGTTTCTGAGACATGGGTTAGGATTATGCAAACTCAACTAAGCTGAGATTTTGCAAAATCATCACCTTAGGGAGAGATTGTTGAGTATACTTAATTAAATAGTTGGTAGTTAAATCAGTTGAGTTCAGTTTCTGTTTTGGGATGAACACGTCCTATTTCTTTTTGAGTTGTTGATTAGATTTCTGTTAGCAAAGTTTTAGGAAGTTTGTTAGTTAGTGGATCAGTGGAACGTATGTCTTAGTTTTTCGTTAGACTTAGTATTTAAAACTGAAACCGTTGAATGAAACCGTTAGACTTGCGGTTTCACAACAATTCTCTCGGCTTCAATATACATATCAACTTTATCTTTCTTTAGTTTTGCATATATTACAGAGACGCAAATTAGTAGACATAGAGAAGGCCAACTCCAACATGGTTGTACCGTCCCCGCTTCAACTTCTGTTTCTAGTAGAACAACTGCTAAGGTGGAGAGGCTTACGTACGTTGACGGACATAGGGCTGAGGATGTTGAAAAGCTTCTTGATTGTGATTTGCTGAGATGAGATCCAAAAAATATGTTCTTGGCGTGGTCGAAATCGTTGCGAGAGAACAAAACCAATGAAATGATGAGTGGACATGGGTGATGATATGGAGTGACTTCAACGATAGAAAGGCGAAACAAAGTTGTTGTGGGTGGAGGCGGGACGAAGTTGTCGTGGGTAGAGGCATAACGAAGTTGCCAATTTTGGTGATATCCCAGTTACCAATTTTCTTCCGCGTCACTCGTAAAGACCATGAACAATGATGGTTCTCATAGTTAAATGACACTATGTTAGGACTTGATCTGACTGTGACACATTGACGTGATGTTGAACTGCAACTTTATCCTCATATTGTGCGCCGATTTATAAATCACCTTCACTGCTGGATGATTCTCCTGACCTGACTATACAATCACTACATTCAAAGCCTTTCTGTTAATAACCTAATGTAAACTCTGAAGGATATTGTAAGTAGATCATCGGTTGGGTCGACTCCAAAATATCGTTAGCGATTTCATCATCTGACAGGGCATACTCAAGTTCCTTCAAAATGGTGGGATGTTCTGCCTCATGAATCTCCTCCTTCCTCATATCCATCAATTCCCTATTCCTCTTCATTTTGAACTTCCTTTTCAACAAGGACGTCCCCTTCCTCTTCTCCATGGACTTTCTCTTCTCCATCAACTTCCTCTTTTTATGGACTTCCTATTCTCCATTCACTTCTAATTTTAAAATTATGAATACTTTCATGTATTCGTTACATATTTCGAAAACTTACTTTAATGCGTCTTCATCGGTGATAGAAAATAGTTCATGACCCACACTCCAAATTCGATGGAAGTCAGCTACACGACTGCTAAATACGCAAACTACGCTAACCCGTTCTTTTAGTTGTGTTAGGGTAATGTCTCTTTCAACAATAGTTATCGTTGATTCACCGCTGATGTATTTAACAACCCATGAGTCTAGGTTAATGTGACCACCATATCGGAAATGGATAGTAACCATTTCAAGGGTAATAACACCTAATTAATTTTAAAATACGAATTAGGGATTTTAAACATATCAATCATTGTATAATTTTAGGCAATGCAACATGGTTGGCATTCTAAAATTATCAAGAGAAACAAAATGTAATTTTTAGACACCTCTTTCGATGATGTAGACTTCTTCTATAGTGGTGGCTTGACGAGTCTGCTCACACAAAGGATATACAAATTGAAGGATCTGAGTGGAAGGAAATGTGCTTGCTTGGCTAGACAAATTTGGACATCTTCTCTCCCGTGACTGCCAATCACGGGAAAGTAACATCTAACCTTCTACTTGTGACTAGCAGTCACGGGTTGGTAGTACCTATACCTTCCATCCGTAACTGGGAGTCACGGGTGGAAATTATATAAATGTGATACACACATTTCTCTCCACCATCGAACTTGTTTACCTTCCACCGAGCCACCCAAATGGTCATCGACTATATGGATATACTATAATTATTGGAAGCGCCCTAGTTTCCTTTGTCACATTCCCATGAAGATCCACCAACACCATCTCCAAGTTGATCAATTGGATATATGGAGACACTATAATTATTAGAAGCTTCATATACTTAGTAATTCTGCATTAATACAAGTGTGGATTCCTGAATTTACCGTTGTTTGGGACCGCCCCACCTCACCTCATCACACCACCATGAAAACCTCCACGTTTATCCCAAGAAGAAATATCAACTATATGGAGATACTATAATTGTTGAGAGCGTCCTACAAGCAGAAATAATGGTTATATGAAGATATTATAATTAGTTGTACCTCTTTATTAACAGTTATGCACTAATCTATGTTGAGGTACAACAACCATTGAAGAAGAATTTTCAGGTTATATGGAGATATTATAACAATTGTTATCATTCACTTTCTCTTCATCAAATTCGAGTAAAATCACCACACAAATGCCTCCTCAAGGGGGAAGAGGAGGCGGTGACGATGGACTTTAAGTTTTAAAAAATAAAGTTGATGAATAACAATTTTTTTTAATAATTATGGATTAAAAAATCGCTATAGGTGACAAACTTTTCACCCAAGTTCAAAATTACATAACCAAAACTAGCTAACTTTAACACTTCTCGAAACAGAAGAACCAAGATCGTCTTTTCAGAGCGCGTTAGTAGTTTCCTTCGGAGGTGAGGTATGGAGTTCAAAAACATGCAGTTGGTTGGTTACCATAGCCGCCATGATATCCGCTACCGCATTTTCTTCTTGAAAAATACGTCTGAACTTCATTCTTTCGAACTGCATCAAGAGCTTCCTGCAATCCACAATGATGGGCATTAGTTTTAAATTTGACATATTTTCATCAGAGATTACCTTATGGGCTGAGAGGGTGTCAGTTTCGAGGTGAATAGATTTTAATCCGAGTGTCTTTGCCAAAAATAGCCCGTCTCGGATGGCCCAACATTCCGCAGTGAGACTGTTTGAGCATCCCAATTCCTTGAGAATCCTGCAACCCATTGACCCCTGTAATCTCGGATGACCCCACCTGCTCCTGCAAAACCTTGATTCCCCTTAGCAGCTCAATCTGTATTGATTTTAAACCAATCGTTTTTTGGAGGGATCCAACTAATATCAATGAAAATAAACTAATTAGTAGTCTCAGTCTCAAGATAAACATTTTGGTGAAACTTTGTATGAGATAAAGATAGATTATAAACAGAAGAAGAAACATGTTTATCAGTAAAAATAAGTGAATTCTTATTTTTCCAAATGTTCCATGGTATATAGGAAAAAAAGACATTCCACTGAACACCTTAAATAGTTACTTCTGATGAACAACATCAAGAATACATGTTATGAAAGTTTTCCACCACCACGTCATTTTTTCATTAAATTGTACAAGTTGATGTTATTAAGTAATAATATTTTAAAACACATATCATAAGTATTGACTAAAAAATAATATTAACAAATATGGGTGATTAAACATATAATTAATTCGTTACGTTATTTCTTTTATATATATTTTCTTATATATATATATATATTTCGAATTTTATGCGTATGACTTGTTTGATAATTTAAATTAGGGCTAATTGTCAATTTCACCCCTAAAGTTAGGATCAAATTTAAGATTCCTCCTTAATGTTTAAATTTTTTAAATCTTAGTCATAATGTTTGGACCGGATAAAAAATCCCCCCATTCCGTCAGCTGGCTGTTTATTACTAACAGAATGGGGATCATATGCGAGACACATGCTATTTTAATTTTTGTAAGTGACCAAACTGCCATCGTCCTCTTCCACTGTTACTTGAAGAGCTTGATTTTGATTCGAGTCTGCAACTCTTAACAATAAAAATTATCAATGTAAGTAAAATTATCGTATCAATTTGCTAATAAAAGCTTACATTGATACTTGAATTATCAATTTGATTCCAGTTTGCAACTCTATACCTCTCTATTTGCTAATAAAAGCTTCAGGTTACCGAATCCACCAAGAGTGCTCTCATTGGTATCTACCTAACTGGGCGACATATTGGTTTAATTTTTCTAATTTTATTGTGCAGATAATTGATGTTGTAGTTGCCGCTTATATATTAAATGCTACTCTTGTTGTGCCCAAGCTTGATCAGAAATCCTTTTGGAAAGATTCAAGGTATATTACATGCACAACTTATATATCAGTTTACTCTTTCATCATTATTTCCTCTGGCTAAGTATCAATTCTCTCATTTATGAATTTGCTTCTTGCAACAACTTTAATGATATCTTTGACGTAGACTGGTTCATTAAGTTTCTTAAAAAATATGTGGAGATCATAAAACAATTGCCAACAAAAGGAGGAAAAGTGTTGAGTCCATATACCATGCGCGTACCTAGGAAGTGCAATCCAAAATGCAACCAGAATCGTGTTTTGCCAATTCTAAACAAAAAAACATGCAAGTAGTGTTACCACATAACCTCAAATAAATTGCGTTCAATATAGTGTTTCTTTATCTTTGACTGCTATAACAAAGTAAATTTTCTATGACCATGTGAAATTCCTACAAGATACATAATTTAAACTTTAATGATCCCGATTTTGCTGATGTTGTACAGGGTGGTAACTCCATCAATTTTTTTTTTTTTGGCCAACTGAAATTTCCGTATATTAAGCTGAAAAATGGGGGTGAGAAAGTCCCCTACTCAATACAATATCATTCCGAAGTAACTCCAAAAGCGGGGGTGGTGGTTGTAAAAACCAGTCATCACGACCCAACTCCGCACTAGCATGTTTTGTTATCCAGTCCGCGCATTGATTTGCGGTCCTGGGGATCCTATTCCATGACAAGCCCCGTAAGGGACTTGCAAGGACGAGACTATTCTCAATGATAGTCTCGATTTGCCAAAAATGGTGTATACCTAAAACATGGTTAATTACAACCTCCGAATCCGATTCAAACAAAACCGAGTCCCACCTATTAGCTAAGGCGAGCTTAACACCTTCCAAAATAGCCTGAGCCTCAAGGAACACCGCCGAAGGGGCAGACTCCGAGCTGTGAAAACCACCTATGACCGAGCCGAGGTGATCCCGAGCAATAACACCCACGCCCCCTCGACCCGACTGTCTCGACCAAGCTCCATCACAGTTGATTGTGATGGAGCCTTGAACTGGGCGCTTCCAGTTCACATCCGATCCCCGCACCACAACATCCTCAGGCCCCTGCTGCACACGACGAGGTAGAGGCGAGCGTCCCCCTTGTGCAGCAAAGAATTCTTGCGCCCCACGCCAAGCTGTAGCAGCGACCACAGAAGCAGCTGGAGTTCTCCCTTAGAACACCGACGCACAACGAGCTTTCCAGATCGACCAACTGCCAATGAGGATCAGAAACCACGATGCATGGGTAGCACTTGTTGAACCACGACTGCGGGGTCTCCTCTGCTCGAGCCACGCCGAAACAGAGGCTGCACCTCCTCTTATGTCACTCTCGCCCAAGAGAAGTTCCCAGACCTGCTTCACCCACCGGCAATCCCACAGCACATGCTCCATCATTTCCAAGTGATTACACAGATGACACAAAGGAGATACCTGCATACCACGCTTAGTCAGTTCGTCCCCGACAGCAAGAGCACGCGAACACAATTTCCAGTCGAAGACTTTGATCTTTGGCAGCAGCTTTGAACCCCAGATTGCCTCCCATACATTCTGCTGGTGCAACTGACCCACCTGAGGTCCCTGCCCACGGCCAATTTCGCCCTCTCGCTGCTGGCGAATGAAATGATACGCTGATCGCGCAGTGACCCGCCCCTGCCTCTCGAAGGGCCACCTGAGAGAGTCTGGTCGAGGAATCAAGGGAATAGGTACCTGCAGGATTTGGATGGCTTCCTCCTCCGAGACAGCCTCTCTAACAGCAGCTTCCTTCCAAGACCGAGACTGAGGGTCAATCCAGTTGTCCAAGCACAAAGAAGCTTGGTGTGCAGTGATCGGCTGCTGTCCCAGCCTGATGATCGGGCCACCCAGGAGCCACGTATCTGAGAAAGGTCTGATCGACCTCCCATCTCCAACCGCCCATACCGAACCTGCCCTGACAGCATCCCGACCAGCCATCAAACTAGTCCACGCCCAGGAGGGACGACCCCCTTTGACAGCACCCAGGAAATCAGAATGAGGGAAATAAATACCCCTAAGCACACGTACCCACAAGGCAGTTGGTTCAGCCATAACCCTAACAACCATCTTCCCCAGCAAGGCGAGGTTGAAAGCTTGCAGCTCCTTAAAACCGAAGCCTCCATCTGCCTTTGAACGGGTCATAAGCTCCCACCGTTTCCAATGGATCCGACGATCCCCGTTTGAGGCACCCCACCAAAACCGAGCAATCATCCCATTAACCTTTGTGCACCAATTCTTGGGAAATTGGAACACACTCATCGCATAATTGGGAATGGCTGAGATCACCGCTTTGATGAGGACTTCTTTCCCGGCATTGTTGAGAAGCTTAGACTTCCAACCTTGGATCTTAGAGGAAATCTTGGAGCTCAAGAAACCCGAGGCCTCACATTTGGATCTCCCCCAAAGGGAGGGGAGTCCCAAATACTTGCCCGGATCTCGAACAAGGCTCATCCCAAACAAATTTGCCACCTCCCTCGCAAAAGGGTTATCAATGTCCACCCCGCAAAACAAGGAAGACTTAGCAAAGTTTACACGTTGACCCGAGGCAAAACAATATTCGTCAAGGACACCCTTTAAGGCAATAACGTTCCCCATCGAGCCCCTAAGGAAAAATAGAGAGTCATCAGCAAATAAAAGATGGTGGATCTCCGGGCAAGACCTCCGCGGTTTGATCCCTTCTATGACCCTGTGTCTGACTTTCTGATCCATTCTTCGAGAGAGGACATCCGCCACCAAGATAAAGAGATAAGGCGATAGCGGATCCCCTTGTCGCAGCCCTCTAGTCGGAACAATCCTGTTGGTCTTCTTGGCATTGACAAGAACCTGATAGGTGACTGTCGAGATGCACTCCTTAATCCATAGAATCCACTTTTGGTGGAATTCCCGCTTAGCCAACACTTGTAATAGAAATCCCCACTCCACTCTGTCGTAAGCTTTTTGCATGTCCAGTTTGAGCGCACAGTCGGGGACGGCTCTGTTCTAAGGGCCCGTCCTGAAGGTCTTCAGATAGTGGAACATTTCATGCGCAATGATGATGTTGTCCTGGATCTGTCGCCCTGCCACAAAAGCACTTTTATAGGGGGGTAATCAATTCGGACAAGCAGGTTTTCAACCTGTTTTCCAGAACCTTTGACACTATCTTATAACCAAAATTACACAGACTGATAGGACGGTAGTCCGAAGCACACTTAGGGTCAGGAATCTTAGGAATAAGAGTAATATCTGTGTGATTTAGAGATGAGGGAAAAGTACCTGTTGAGAGGAAGGTTTTGACCATGGTGATGATGTCTGGACCCACGACACTCCAAGACCGATGAAAGAAAGACCCCGGGAAACCATCTGGACCCGGTGCTCTAGACCCCCCCAAGTTGATACGCCGCTGACTGAATCTCACTGTCCGACGCCTCCTTGACTAGGTGCTCATTCATACTTTCTGAAACGTCGAGAGGAAGACACCCCCATAGATCCTCACTATCCCCAAAACAAGGCACCACCTCGCGCCCCCCCCCCCCCCCCAAGAAGGGAGCCAAAGAAACCGTGAATTTCCTCCATAATGCCATCCTCATCCTCAATCCACACACCCTCCGAATCACGAAGTTTAACTATCTTGTTTCTCCTCCTCCGATCCAACGTAGATTGATGGAAAAACTTAGAGTTTTTATCCCCCTTGTTTAGCCACCTCACCCTGGATCGCTGTTTCCAATAGATCTCTTCCATTTTCCAATGAGCATGCAGTTTTGATTTCAAAATTTTCTCCTCCTCCAGAATCTGCGTGTTTGGTCTCAAGCACCCGAGTGCATGCAACCTTCTCCTCGACCTCTCAATCTCGGCCCTATTGTTTCCCACTCTGATTTTGCTCCAACGGATCAAGTCGGTCCTACAAGAGCACAATTTCTGATTAAAGCCCTGCCCCCCTCCCCCGCAGTCCACCCTTGTTCAATGACAGATATACAATCCGGGTACTCGAACCACAGTTCTTCGAACTTAAAAGGCCTAGGGCCTCTTCTATCGGCATGGTCTAGGGCGAGGCATAAGGGGGTATGATCCGAGCCAATAGCTATACCATGGAAACATTGGGCTCTTTGGAAGAGAACTTGCCATGCCCCATTTGCAAGGGTACGATCAAGCCTCTCCATAACTCTTCCTGCACCACTCCGATTGTTAGACCACGTGAACCTCTGACCCTTGAAGCCAAGGTCCCCCATACCCAAATCATCAATCAAGTTCACGAAACCATCTATCTTCCATTGCTCCTTCCTATGGCCCCCCAGTTTCTCACCGTGATCCACAATATCATTGAAATCCCCCAGGCAGATCCAAGGGGCCGATCAGTTTCTCCCAATCCCACGTAACTGATTCCAAACCACCGCTCGCCTCGTAAAATCCGGGTCCCCATATATCCAAGATATAAGGAACTTCTTGCCACCCTGACTCAACTGAACTTCACAATCAATAATATTCTTACTAACATGGTTGAATGCAACTCCCACTTCGTCTAGCCACCAAAGAGCTAGACCACCACTAATCCCGATTGGATTCACATAAAGAGCTTTCTTCATTCCTACCTCCCTTCTAATACGATCGCAAAAATCCTCCGGTTGCTTAGTTTCCATTAAGAAAATCATAATTGGTCGGAGTCTTCTTAATTGGTCTTTTAAGTGGCGAACTGTTAGAGGAGACCCCAACCCCTGACAGTTCCAGCAGAGTAAACTCATTGATCCCGCGTGGCTGTCTTGGGACAGCCACATGAAACCCGACGGTTTAAAGTCTTTCCTCCAATAGGAACTCCACTGGATGTGTTCCCTTTGGTCTTACCCTTTTCTTCATGAGATTTGATTTGCCTACCAATAAAGTGCCTCTGCTTACCCTTCAGACCCTTATCAGTACCAAGAATATGCTGTTTTCCCTTTGCCTCACTAGGAAGTTTCGAACCGACCTCTATTTTCCTTTTCTTCGAAGGACCCGAATCGGGGACCCTTCTTGCCTTGTCGGGCAAGGCAGCTTCCGCAACCACCAACTGACGGGAAAGGAATGGATCAGGAGGCAGTACACAGGGGGGAGTTGAGCAGGAGCAGGACTGCAGATTGCCAGCAGGGCTTGGGGTTGAGTCTGACAGTGTAAGAAGACACCATCCGAGGGAGGCTTGACAGCAGAGGCTGGGACAGAGAGGTACTTCTGGATTCAGCCCTCCAGGAGATGGACCTCTGGTTGAACGGATAGGGGTGGGGTTACTACAGGCTGGAGGCCAGTAATGATGCTTGGTTCTTCGTCTTGAGGTTCGAGGTTAAGATCGAGACCAGAGAGACTTCCTTCAAGGGGTGTGAGAGCAAGGTTGAGGTCCAGCTGTTTGGTATCCACGATAATCTGAAGCGGAGATGCTGCAGTCACACTAGCCTCACCTTCCTCTTTGCAAGTGAACACAACGTTTTCCTGTAGAACCTGAACCAGATTCTGCAGCTGGGGCTCCACAAGGGTGGAACTCTGCTGACTGACATTCGGCACAGCTGTTTGAGCAGCACTCTCCTGCATCAAGTCCCTCCAGGTTTGCCTCGAAGGATCCCTGACAAGCTGGACAAATCTGTTACCCCCACCCAGTTGAGCCCTACTCGCCTGCCTTCGTTGCCTTGGACAGGATAACCACGACCCATACATGGGTAGGGAAGGGTTCATTTCATATCGGACAATGTCCAAGTTACAGGGCTAAGCAGAGTGTCCCAGGCATCCACACCCGAAGCAGTAGTCCGAAAGTTGTTCATACCGTATGGAAGCCCACCTGTCCTCACCATTCACAGTTGTCCACCAAAAACCAGCAAGCAAAGGCTCTAGGACCCGCACCACAGTTTTCAATTGAATGTACCCATTCCTCTGCATCTCAATTTCACTCTCCATTTCCAGGCATTTACCAAAACTACTAGCAACACATTCGGCATTCTCTCTATTCAGCATATCAAAACTAATCCCATGGATCTGAACCCAAATTTGCGGCTCACCAAAATTGACATCAACAACCCTTCGGTTCGGAGGACATACCTGGAGATTAAGGCAATGCCCGTGGATAGACCACGGAGACATGTCAAGGACTCTGTTCCTGTCCCCCTGAATTGGCGAAATCGAAAGCCATAACTCCATCAGCAAGACCAACCATGTTAACAGGCCCGAAAGACTCCCACGCTGAACGGAGAACATTGTACACCACATTATTTTTGACAAGCTTGAGGGAAATCATCTTGCCAACAACTCGCCCAGACGACAGCTGCTCACAGTCAGACGACTGAAGCTCGGAGGGTCTAGAAACCAGGGGCAGATGAGCTCGACGAGGTCCAGCTCTGTCACCGGTGTTGGATCGTGAAATCCTGGATGCTGATCTGGCAGTGAATTGAATGCCATAAAAGGTTGGGAAGACGCTTCTGCTCCAACTCCGGTGAACATGCAGGTAGGGGAGCGCAACAGAGGGGGTGTCTCTGGGTCCCTCTCCGATGCTTAAATGAGTATATGTGTATATAAAACTCAAAAACGTAAAGAACGTATGTAAAGCAAGGGTATTTATAGGGTAAGAGAGATAGAACCGTATAAAGGCAACTGAATATCTTAGTGTATATTGAGTTGCTGAAGATTCGGATCGTGGGATAAGGCAGTTATTGAGAGATATTGCAGTTACCAAATCTGATCTTTAGTGAATATGTGACCGAGATACGCGGGATATCATGGCCATTCTGTTATTAACGGTTTAGTGGGACCAGAGGAGAGAGGCAGGGCTCTCTTCGGGGCGAGCACTCTCATGGCAAGCAGTGAGAGGTCACGGCCTGGTAAAGAATGGAGAGCACTCATAGTGTCCTCAGAGGCTTTGGGCTCGGTTCTAGGCCATTCTATGGAGGCCGGTCTGGTTCAAATGTTATGGGTTTACCCCCTCTATAGTTATTGGGCCTTCGAGGTGTTTTTCCTTACTGGGCTGTCACTATCGATATCCAACATTTGCCCCCGAAGCTTGATTGAAGTTTCTTCAGTCGAGCTTTATTTCCTGGTAGGGTTTTAGATAGTGACGTCTCAGATTCGGTTTTCTTCGTTTCTTGTACTGGTTCATGACTTTTGAGGCATTTTGAGCCTGTTTGGCGAGCAGTTTTTTCTTCGTTCAAAGCTGAAAAGATATCCTTCCTTTTATTCCCCTTTGGCGATCACTCGAGGTAATCTAGGTTTATGAAAGTCTATCTTTCTTGGCTAGGCGATCACTACCTGCCCGGGGTACTTCTGATAGCGCTTACTAGTGCGCTGGCGACCCTCTTGTCTCCTTAGTGGACTTGTTAGCATTTAATAACTGCACAGTTGTCCAGAAATCGAACGGTCACTTGAGGCACGCCTGACATTTACTTTTCCATAAACCTAGGGTAGTCTGACAGCTGTCTGCACCAGCCAACCGTTTGTCTCCCCGAGGTGTCTCTTGGAATTCTAACATTGCTTCGGTTTTTTCCAAAAAGGTGCAATTATTCTCTGTGTCGCTTCGATTCGTCCGTGGCGGTTACTCCTTTTTTGGGCTTATATAAGAAACGTCAGTTTCTCTGTTTTGTTCTTTACGCTTATTCACTCCTCCAAGTTTCCAGAGCCTATTTGTGAATCCTTCTTCTTTCTCTTTCAATCCTCTTCAGTTCTCCTTTCGACCATTTCCATGGCCCCCAGAAGTCAGAGAGTCAAACATATGGCCATCAAGGGTGCTAACAAAGCCAGCGCCCCTCAGAATGCCAATGTTCCCTTGACCATTAGGGATGAAGCTGTGCCCTCCTCAGCGGGGAAACAGCCTGACGTGGGGAAGTCTGCGGCCACCCCAGTGGTGGTAGATGGGCATGTGCTTCAAACACCCATCTTTTCTCCGAAAGGTAAATCCCTGTTCTTTCAATGCTCTGTTTTGGTGATATCCCCTGCTGTTCTTTGCTTTTTATGTTTATCATTGCAATATTTGAATTTGTTCGAGTAGACGTCAAGCCTAATGAATTGAAGCCAGCTTACTTTAAGACCGTGGTGGCGCTCGGTGGCTTCAGCGTGGAGGATGCTCCTAGGTATCCTGGCTTAGGTCTGCATTTTCCTCACGACGGAGAGGTTTACATTTATGCGGCCCAGATCGATGCTGGGTTGCATTTTCCTTTATGTGAGGATTTACAGACCTTGTGTCAGTTTTACGGGATTCACCCCATGCAGCTTGTTCCGAATGCCCTCAGGATGTGGGTCGGTTTCAAGTTCCTGTGCATACGCCAGGAATGGGTGTATTCACTGGCCTTGTTCCGGTGTTTCTTCCGACTGGCAGCAGGGGCAAACCACCTCCACTACTTCCAATCCCGTTAGCCGAAGTTTTCAGAGTGGGGAGGACCTCAGGGATGGGTTTGGAACGTCCATGTCCGCCTGGTCGATGATTTCCGGGACACTAACTCCAACTACAAGAAGTTTTACTTCTTGTACAAGGGGGGTGTACCCTGGAAATTGTTTGCTCCGGACAAGGATTTTCCTCCCTCCTTTGAAGAATTGTCAGGGAGTGACCGGAATGCCATCGATGACCTGTACCGGATGCATCGGTCATCCCAGTTCAAGTCCATCCGCTCAGTGGCGGAGACTACTGAGAATGCCCTTGAGATGGCGGGCATTCATCAAGCCACGCCAATCTTTGATGATTGGGTAGTTCTCTAACTCTTATCTTGTTTTATCACTTGTAGGCAAGGTCGTAAGCAAGAGCCGAAAACTGATAGGTCTCTTTGATGACCAGGAATCGGCGGGGTTGTCCCCCGACCAGGTGCTGCTGAGCTCTCCTCCTCCCCCCTCTAGGCGATCGTCCGAGAGGAAACCAGAGGAGGCCCTTCCTTCGGCCCCTGCTGGCCCTTGCCAGCGAGGTATGTTGTTTCACATTGCATTATTTCCATATTCCGCCTTGTTTCTAAATTTCCTGCATTTGTTTGACGCGATTTTCTTCTTTTTGTTTTGAAGAAGAGTCCACGGTTGACGTGGTCCGATACCCTTCTCCTCCACCTGCCAAGAAGGTCAGGAGTGAGGAGCAGCCGGCTATTGAACAGCATCCTCCTCCTGAGGGTCCTTCCACTGGCAAAGGGAAGGCTCCTGCTTCGGCGGTCATCCCTCCTTCCCCTCAGGGCCCTACGGCTGGCCAGGGGAAGGTTTTATCTTTGGCGCCCCCACCTTCTACGGCGTCCGCGGTCCCCCCCGAAAGAGTCTGGGACCCATAAGAAAGGTTCCGATGCCCCCAGCTCCTCAAGGGTTCCTGGGGAGGAGTATTGCTCCATGGCGAGCTTGTTCCAGCCGCTCAAGGCTGCGAACTCTCGGGGTGTTTGGTTCCCTTGTGGGGACCTTTCGAAGAAGGGGTCCCCTGCCTAGAAGAGCCTCCGGGGTAGCCCGGACTTGTGCATGCGGCTCCTTGATGGGATAATTCCCCCCAAGGACCGTTCGTCCGTCCCCACGGAGCTTCCTCAGATCGAGGGGTTCCTTCGGTCTCACTACGAACGAGTCGCTCTGGTAAGGCCTCGTTTCTTTTCCTTTTTCCATAGTCGTTCCCTTTTGTTCGTGTCCTGACAATTCTCATTTTTATTTTGTTGTCAGCTCGTTCGGGAAGAGGTGATGATCGGCCGTGTCTTCGGCAAGCTCGCCGGCAAGCATTCAGACCTGCTTGTCGAGCTGGAGCAATACCGGAGCACGGGGATCTCCCCTGGGCAGCTGGAGGCTATCAAGACGACTGCTAACGCGGCGATCGCCTTGGTATACAATGCTCGGTCAGAGTATTTAAGCAAGGAGCAGCGCCTCCTTGCTGATATCAAGCGGAGGGAGGCCGATGTGGCGGCTGCCCTTCAGGATTTTGAAGCCCTTCATCGGTGCCTTGATGAAGGAGAAGCGGTACGGGCTCGCCTAGAGGCTGAGTTGAAGGAGGTTCGCGCTCAGCCGACCGAGTCGGACGTTCTTCGGGTCGCCGCTGAGGCGCAAAGGGCCGCTGCTGACGCCCAGAGGGATGCTGCTGAAGCCAGGGGGATCGCCCTGGAGGAGGAGAAGAACCGGCTGGCTGATCAGCTGATGGCGGTTCTTTCACCCCAAGCCGTGGTTGAGGAGTTCAAGGCCTCCGAAGACTTTGAGGACCAGGCCTTGAAGGTGATGAAGTCGGTGATTGCCGATTTTCTTCAAGACCTGGTAGAGGAGGTCCAGGCGGTCGACCCCAACTTTCCCCTTGGGGAAGTTGCATCCTTGAAGAGCTTCTTGCGGAGTCGCCCTTCTCGGCCCGCTGTTGCTGAAGAGGCTGCTCCCGGAGGCGAGCCCAGTACTCCTGCCCCCGAAGGCGAGCAGAGCACCCTTGCCCCCGTGGATCCCAAAGCTTGAAGCCTCCAACTCTTTGGCGACCGTATTTATTTTTATCTTTTGTAGATAGCTGTCTTTGTAATTTTCGTTTTGGTTTGTAATTACTTTCTTAAGACTTGGGTTTTTATATTGAATGCCTTTTGTATTCATGAGCCTTTTTGAACATGTTTGGCTATTCATCCAATGTCTTAATCATAATTACTCTCCACTTTTTCTTGCTTTGTAATGTCGTCGACTCTTAAAGTCTTAGACCAAGCATAAGTCGAACTTTCTAAGGATAATACTTCTGACACTTAAAAGCATAAACTTCTAAGTTCAAAGAGATATTACCTTCTTTGAAGTTTAAACATTTGAGGTGTTGGCCTAATAACAGGGAATTTGTAATTTTTCAGGCTTTATCATCCATAGTGATCGCCTAAAATTTCTTTGGCCTGACTTTGGCGTCAAGGCTTTTATTTTGCCTAACGTTTTGCTAGGTCTTTTGGCCTGACTTTGGCGTCAGGGCTTTTTTGTTTTGCCTAACTTTATTGCTAGGTCTTTTGGCCTGACTTTGGCGTTAGGGCTTTTTTGTTTTGCCTAACTTTATTGCTAGGTCTTTTGGCCTGACTTTGGCGTCAGGGCTTTTGGCCTAGCCTTGTTACTAGGGCTTTTTTGGCCTAACTTTGGCGTCAGGGCTTTTTGGCCTAGCTTTGTTGCTAGGGCTTTTGGCCTATCTTTGGCGATAGGGCTTTTGGCCTAACTTTGTTGTTAGGGCTTTTTGGCCTAACTTTGTTGTTAGGGCTTTTTGGCCTAGCTTTGTTGCTAGGGCTTTTGGCCTATCTTTGGCGATAGGACTTTTTGGCCTAACTTTGTTGTTAGGGCTTTTTGGCCTAGCTTTGTTGCTAGGGCTTTTGGCCTATCTTTGGCGATAGGGCTTTTGGCCTGACTTTGGTGTCAGGGCTTTTTGGCCTGACTTTGGTGTCATGGCTTTTTTGGTCTAGCTTTGTTGCTAGGGCTTTTGGCTTCGGCTTGCTTCGACTGGACACGCTTTATGAAGGAATGGCTTTCTTTTATTGACATAACAGTTTGATTACAAGCTATGTATAAAATCTTCTTAAATGCTCAGAATTAAATGGACGGGGTAACCTCTCGCCTTCGGTGGTTTCCAAATAGTAGGATCCTGGTGCGGCGACCTCTACTACTTATTCCTCCTTAGGGCGAGCCTCTGAAGTACGCGATCGCCTTGACATTTCCGGCGACCAATAATGAAGCAGAATATGAGGCTTTTATCACTGGACTCAGACTAGCAAAAGGAATGGGTATAACTGCGCTTAAGGTAAAAAGTGATTCAGAGCTTATTGTCAATCAGGTTAATGGCGCCTACGAGGCAAGGGGAGAAAAGATGAAGAAATATCTCAGCATTGCCAAAAAGCTGGTCGCGGAAATCCCAAATTTCGCGATTGAGTCTATTCATCGCCAAGAAAACCAGATGGCAGATTCTTTGAGTAAACTGGCCTTCGGAGGGGCGACAGTCCAGGATGTACAATTTCTGGAGAAAGCTCTATGTTCAGACCTGGAAAGCAGAGCAGAGATCTTCAACATCCAAGGACAGGTCACATGGATGACCCCGTTCCAGAGTTATTTAAAAGAAGGAATCCTCCCGGAGGACGAAGGCGAATCCACGAGGATTAGAAGACTCGCAGCCAGTTATCTAATCATCGATGGAGAACTCTACAGAAGAGGCTATTCGACGCCTTACTTGAGGTGTGTTACTCATCCTGAAACAGAAAAGGTTCTTCGAGAAGCTCACGAAGGGGCAGCAGCATGTCATGAAGGTGCTCGATCACTAACCAGGAAAATATTCAAATTGGGATTTTTACTGTCCAGCCTTGTGAATTCATTCCTTCTCATAACCATCTCCCCCACGAAAAATTGGCGAGCGCTGACTTTTCTGTTGAAATACCGAGCGGTCGCCAAGCGCATCTTTGCCTGTGTCTTTTCCGAGAGCCATCTCTTTTCCTCTGCTAAGTCGAGGTCAGTTCTGCGCTCGATCTCATTTGCCTCCGCGTTAAAGTGTAAGACTCTGTGGGTAGGAACTGCTAATTCGGCTGGCGCTACTGCTTCTGATCCGTACACTAAACTGAAAGGCGTTTCTCCTGTGGCCGCCTTAGGCGTCGTTCTGATTGCCCATAATACGTTTTCCAGTTCATCTGCCCAGTTCCCTTTGGATGCTCGAACCCTTTTCTTGAGTCCTGCTAAGACAACCTTGTTGGCTGCTTCAGCTTGCCCATTCGTTTGAGGATGATGTACTGAGCTGAAACGATGGTCCACATGATATTCTTCACAGAGCCATTTCAACTCCTTTCCAACAAATTGCGGACCATTATCACTGATGAGTATCTTAGGAATGCCAAACCTGGAGAATATGTTGACCTGTAGGAACTTGATGACCTGGAATTCTGTTGTCGAAGCTAGAACTTTCGCCTCTACCCACTTAGTGAAGTAGTCGATTGCCACTATAATGTGAGTACGCTGACCAGTGCTAATGGGAAAAGGACCCAATATATAGATTCCCCATTGAGCGAAAGGTCAGGCACCCGCCATTGGGGATAATAGTGTCGATGGTCGACCCGATCGTGGTGCAAACTGCTGGCAGATCTCACACTTTTGTGTTAACTCGGCTGCATCTTTTCCCAAGGTCGGCCAGTAATATCCCAATCTGAATATTTTCCTGGTTAGTGATCGAGCACCTTCATGACATGCTGCTGCCCCTTCGTGAGCTTCTCGAAGAACCTTTTCTGTTTCAGGATGAGCAACACACCTCAAGTAAGGCGTCGAATAGCCTCTACTGTAGAGTTCTCCATCGATGATTAGATAACTGGCTGCGAGTCTTCTAATCCTCGTGGATTCGCCTTCGTCCTCCTGGAGGATTCCTTCTTTTAAATAACTCTGGAACGGGGTCATCCATGTGACCTGTCCTTGGATGTTGAAGATCTCTGCTCTGCTTTCCAGGACTGAACATAGAGCTTTCTCCAGAAATTGTACATCCTGGACTGTCGCCCCTCCGAAGGCCAGTTTACTCAAAGAATCTGCCATCTGGTTTTCTTGGCGATGAATAGACTCAATCGCGAAATTTGGGATTTCCGCGACCAGCTTTTTGGCAATGCTGAGATATTTCTTCATCTTTTCTCCCCTTGCCTCGTAGGCGCCATTAACCTGATTGACAATAAGCTCTGAATCACTTTTTACCTTAAGCGCAGTTATACCCATTCCTTTTGCTAGTCTGAGTCCAGTGATAAGAGCCTCATATTCTGCTTCATTATTGGTCGCCGGAAATGTCAAGGCGGTCGCGTACTTCAGAGGCTCGCCCTAAGGAGGAATAAGAATTAAACCTGCCCCCGAGCCTTCCTTTGATGAAGACCCATCCGTATAGAGTTCCCAGATTTGATTGTCGTCTGCTGACTGACTTGGCCTGTTTTTTGCTTCTGTTTGACCGTTACTCGTGCTTTCCACTATAAAAGCAGCTAGTGCTTGACCTCTGATGGCCGTTTTTGGCGCAAATTTGATCTTGAACTCGCTGAGCTCGATCGCCCACTTGACCATTCTTCCTGAAGAATCTGGTTTCATCAGGAAGTTTTTGAGAGGTTGATTGGTAAGGACCGTGATGTCGTGCGCATGAAAGTAAGGTCTTAGCTTCCGAGCAGAAATAACTAAGGCATGGAGATACTTCTCAATCTGGACATATGCATTCTCATGCATTCAAAAGCTTCGCGGAGGTCCGCCGTGTGAGGATTGTCCTTAATGGTTTTGACGAGCATATCATCCACGTAGGCCTCCATGTTCCTTCCCAGCATGTCCTGGAATAGTCGGTTCACCATCCGTTGATAAGTTGCCCCAGCATTGATAAGGCCAAAGGGCATCACCTTGTAGCACATAATGTCCCCATCAGCATAAAAAGCGGTGTGAGCCTCATCGTCGGGATGCATTATGATTTGGTTGTAGCCTGAGTAGGCGTCCATGAAGCTCAGCATCTCATGACCCGAGGTAGCATCGACCAGCTGATCAATCCTCGGAAGGGGATATGAATCCTTGGGGCAAGCCTTGTTCAAGTCGCGGAAGTCGACGCACATCCTCCACTTGCCGTTTGATTTCCTGACCAAAACTGGGTTGGCGACCCAGCTCTGGAATCTTACCTCTATGACGAAGTCAGCTTCAATCAACCTGCCGACTTCCTGCCTGATCGCCAAACGCTTATCCGTCCCGAATGATCTTCTCTTTTGGGCGATCGGCTTGATGGAGGGGTCTATCCTGAGCTCGTGGGAGATGATATCTGTGCTGATTCCTGGCATGTCGCTCGGCTTCCAGGTGAAGAGCTCTTTAAATTCCTTGAGGAGGGCGGTCATGGCCTCCTTCTGATCCTCTTTCAAGGTGGTCTCAATGCGCACCTTTTTGTCTGGACCATCGATCTCGACCTCTTCCAATTCCTCCATAGGTGCTGGCCGAGCCAAGTCCTCGCGGGGATCGGCCTCTATTTCGATGGCGAGCGCCTCCCTTTGGTTCTTCCTGCGTAAACAGTTCACATAGCATTGCCGCGAGGAAGGCTGATCTCCGAGCACCTCTCCAATCCCGTTAGGAGTAGGGAACTTCATCTTCTGGTGGACAGTGGAGGCCACATCTTGTTTGGGTTGATCGTGGTCCTCCCTATGATGGCGTTGTAGGATGTAGGTGAATCGACCACCAGGAAAGTGACCGACACCTTGATGCTCTTCCATCCCTCGCCAAAAATTACTCGCATGGTTATAGCCCCCAGTGGATAAGTTGTTCTTCCCGCAAACCCGATCAGCGGAAAGTCGACCCTCTTCAGGTCGCGTGTGCCAAATCATCTTCTGAGAATGAGATGACAATGTTCTCTTCAGGTCGGGGCTGCTTCCCCAACTGAACTGCTGTAGAGATCTGAGTGGCGTAGACCTCCCTGGCGCTTGACCTCTCGCCGCCTGCACCGAATCCTCCTACAATCAGATTCACTCTCCTCTTGCTTCCAGATGGCTCAGCTTGTTCTGCAGGGGCTGGCGAACGATGCCTCCTGGGGGGCGTTCGACTTCGGTCTCGCCCTGCCACAAATTCTTTCAACATTCCCCCTGAATCAGCCTCTCTATGTCCCGCTTCAAAATTTTGCAGTCATCTGTCTTGTGGCCCTTGCACTTGTGGTATCTGCAGTAGCTCTCGACATCCTTTCCTATGGGCAGCCCACCTCGACGAGGCATCGGTGGCCTCGCCAAGGATCTCCTCTCCATCTCGACTAGTACCGCTGAGATCTGCCTATTTAAAGGCGTGAAGTACTCAGGGACCTCTGGATGGTGAGGCGCTGGAAGAGACTCGACTCGGGGCTTGCTTTCCTTTCCCTTCTTCTCCTTCTTTACCTCCTTCTTACCATCGCGTCAGTGTTCATAGACCACCCTTAACGAGGTCGTCAGGAGGTTAGCATCGGTGTTCGCTCGTTCAAGGTCTATGAAACCTTTTGCTCTGGATGCCAGTTCCTCCAACGTCTCAATCTCCTTCACGTAATAGCTGTTTCGCAGCTTTCTTGAGGCCTTGTTGGCCACATCCAGACCTCTGTAGAAGGCTCGAATGATCTCCCCATCCGAGATTCGGCGATCTAATTCTGTGACGTTTTGATGAAAACGCCCGTAGAAGTTGGACAGCGAATCTCCAGGCTGCTGTTTGACTGAGTCAAGGGCGACCACGCTCTTCAGCAACTGGCGCTCGCCCATATATCTCTCCAGGAACTTGCTTCTTAACTCTGCCCAAGTTCCGATTGATCCTGCAGGGAGGCCGAAGAACCAGGACGAGGCCGAACCCGAAAGAGTAGATGGAAATAACAAAGCCAAGTGATTGGGATCATTTGACTTACCCAGAAGGGAGGCCTCATGTTTGTTGACATGTACGGTGGGATCTCCTCCACTGCTATACTCAGGTATGGCCCGAGCAACCACATCCTTCGGGATTTTGATGGCGACGAGCCCGTCGGTAAAAGGATGAGAGGACTGCTCCTTGAAGGGAGCTACGACTGTCAGCTGTCTTTCCTGAAGCCTTTTGTTGAGGAGGTCATCCATCTGATCCACAGTGTAGTACATAGGCGAGGTTCCGGGTGGAGGAGGACCGGAAGGATTGGTAGTATACGCGGCTGCTGGCTCCTTGGTGTATGCCGGAGGTAGGGACTGCTGACCTGACGTCATCTCCTGATCCTCCCGAGGCGCAGTGGGACCAGGATTTGCCGCTTCCGAAGGTGAGGGCCCTGTGGCAGCAGGGCGGTGGTTTTCCTTAGGAGCAGAGGGATTGTTTTCTTGTGGAGCAGGGGCTTGGCGGCGCACCTGTCCTAGGATGGCTTCCAGCAGGGAGACCATCTCTGGGGTTAAATTAATATCCTGCCCAGCGATGTGGACTGTCTGCGGTGCCGGTGCTCCGTTTTGATCAGCAGCGGGAGTCGGTCTTGAATCACTGACATGCTCTCGAGCTGTTCGCAGAGGAATGACATTAACTCCTGCTCGGCTGGCAGATTCCTGTTGAAGCGGTGAAGCGGCGGCGGAATCAGAGCTATCTGAGGATCGCTCCCTAGTCTGGTTCCGACGGTTGCTTTGGGATCGAGTTCTCATGGCTGAATTGCTCGTTCCCACAGACGGCGCCAAATGTTGGATCGTGAAATCCTGGATGCTGATCTGGCAGTGAATTGAATGCCAGACAAGGTTGGGAAGACGCTTCTGCTCCAACTCCGGTGAACCTGCAGGTAGGGGAGCACAACAGAGGGGGTGTCTCTAGGTCCCTCTCCGATGCTTAAATGAGTATATGTGTATATAAAACTCAAAAACGTAAAGAACGTATGTAAAGCAAGAGTATTTATAGGGTAAGAGAGATAGAACCGTATAAAGGCAACTGAATATCTTAGTGTATATTGAGTTGCTGAAGATTCGGATCGTGGGATATGACAGTTATTGCGAGATATTGCAGTTACCAAATCTAATCTTGAGTGAATATGTGACTGAGATACGCGGGATATCATGGCCATTCTGTTATTAACGGTTTAGTGGGACCAGAGGAGAGAGGCAGGGCTCTCTTCGGGGCGAGCACTCTCATGGCGAGCAGTGAGAGGTCACGGCCTGGTAAAGAATGGCGAGCACTCATGGTGTCCTCAGAGGCTTTGGGCTCGGTTCTAGGCCATTCTATGGAGGCCGGTCCGGTTCGAATGTTATGGGTTTACCCCCTCTATAGTTATTGGCCTTCGAGGCCTTTTTCCTTACTGGGCTGTCACTATCGATATCCAACAACCGGTGCATTGGTAGCTTGTCATAGCTGGTCGCAGTCCAAACACCCTCACCACAATCTAACCAACCTGCAAAACAGATAAGGAAACACACAGATATTGAAAGTACTGGGCTAGAAGGCTAGGTACTGGGGAGAAACCGTTCTTTCAGCTGCAGGAAAGAAGTAAAGTTTCTAAATATGGCAGTGGAGATACTCTCTTGGAAAGGAAAGACAAACCGAAGCTGTCCCAACTTCAATGGAACAGTATCGGAGGCAGTAACGAAGAAGACAACCCTCAGCTCAGAAACACATTTGGCGGCTTCCGAGTGGCGGTAAGCTTCTTGGGCGTCTCACACAGGGCAAACCCTGGTGAGAGAAGGGAGCAACGCGTCTACAACACGCGCGACAAACATTCTCTATTTTATCTAATCGTAACTCCATCAATTCAGTCTGGATTCTTTTCGTGAATTAGCATATCTTTCAGGCTTATGTTGGCTTGTCAAAGCTATATAACTACCATGTTAGGTGGAGCCTTTTCATGGTTTTGCTAAAGCTATTGATCTCTGATTTTGAGATCTTGTAAACCGTTCATTTTGTATGCTTAACCCTGAAAACACACCACCCATATCATGAAGCCGGTTTGTTACGCTCCTTATGAGGAGGTTGCAGAGGCGGTTGAGCTTGAACTTCCTGCAGTCCAGCGTGACCTTCACCACCGAAGAAGAAGAAGGATGGGTAATGAAGGGTAAACTTGTAATTTCAAAATTAACAAAAAAAAAAAGCACATGTCAAGCACATGATGAGTTTTCGTCTGAACTAAATGAAAATTGGACGGAAAGGGGGGATTTTTCATTTTGTCCAAATATTAGGACTAAAATTTAAAATTTTAAACATTAAGGGAAATCTTAAATTTGGTTCAAACTTTAGGAGGAAAATCAGCAATTAACCCTTTAAATTAAGAAAGTATATTACTTGAATACATTATCATCTTTATTGGCCGAACCACTTGAAATCCTAGATCGGACAGGAAGGAATCAAAATAGAAGGACAAAGGAGACCAACATAGAATCCTTCCTTCAACAGTCTTCCGTCCTAACGGAATATTCTGTCTCAACGGAGAGCCGACGGGTCCGTTATTGATTAGTTTAAGTTTTCTCATTCAGTTTAACGACGGCTACCGAAGTGTTATCAATTATCATCAGTCACTACCCACCCAGTTCCCTCCACCACCCACCTCCCTCAGTTCCTTCCTCCGTCTCTATCCCAAGTTACGTAACAGACACTCTCTTCAACGATTTGCAGTAGGTAACACCTCTTCCTTCATGAACCATTCAATTCTGTTTGTTTCACTCACTGGACCAAGCACAGCTCCGGTGTCTCGGATTCATGTAATATTGCTGTTGGTTACCTGCTTCCATGGCCTTTATGAGGTTATAATTTCTGTATGAGCTCAATCCTTGACACTTCTTCAATCGATTGCCCCTCAGTGTTCATATGCTTCATCTCTTCCCAGAAATCGGGGTTCATGCGATTAGAAGTTGGCGTTTCCTTATAAATATTATACTTGATTGGTCATCAGTGGGCTTAAGATTCACGCTTCAATATGTGAACATCAATCATTTATTAAATTTTAGCTGATTGAGGATGGAAAATGAACAAAAGTTTTTGACTTTGACGCCCAAATTTCTCTCTACGAAAACGTTAAGCAGTAAGACTAACTGTCTGCTTTGTTGCAGGATTGCTTTCTCACCTCTGTTTCCCAGCAAGCAGTTCTTTCTTGGAAATATCTGAGCCTTCCCAAACATGACCCACTGTGGGTCAGTTTCGGCTGCCAACTTGAGCATGAAAAATGGCAAACTTTCGAAGATCAGGGACCAGTCCCACGTAAGATATGGGTTGCAAGTCAGCTCATCCTTCAGCTGTAGTGAACTAAGTGGTACTAGCTTGAGAATAACACAGAAGCGATTACCTAGTACCAGGCCAATCAAGGATAAGCACTCTTTGCAGGTTCAGTTTTATTCCTGCTGTTTAATTTTATTGTGAACTCTATTGCAATTGATAGACAAATAATCAGCTATTTTGCTGGTGTGACAGACTGTGTGCATAGACTATCCAAGACCAGACCTTGACAATACTGTAAATTTCTTAGAAGCAGCTCAGTTTTCTGCTTCTTTTCGCTCTGCTGCTCGTCCAACAAAACCCTTGAAGGTTGTGATTGCGGGAGCAGGTTAGATGCTTTACATTATCTGGTATTAGTTTCTTGTTATCAGTTATTTTCTCGTAGATTTTCTGTGAACTTGCAGAAGACTGGCAGTGCATATGCATTTTTGAGGCAGTACACATTTATGTATGATAGAACGAGCATACCTATAGAAATTATCATAAGAGGTGGAAAGTAGCTACAGCTGAGCAACTTAATTCATGCATATGTTTATTGGATATGGTTGTCATATGCTAGTAGGCTTTAGATTTGCATTTCCATACTGAATACTTTCCAAAGAACTTTGTAATGCTTTATATATTGTTTATGTGAGTGTTATATTGTCGGGTTGGGGTTGGGGTTTGGAGGGTAATATATATGCTTGATTCCTAAATTTTCACTTTTCAAGTAATCATTAGAACTTGATTTAGTTGCTTTGACTTATGTGGAAGACAAAAATCAGATAAATCATCATTGCTAGGGATATTGCTAGAATAGTAGAACTTCTCATTTCATTGACAACATAGATCACCTGCTCGACATGGTTAGGCTGCTTGCATCCAATAACTGATCTGCATCGTGGTGATCGCAAAGGGATTAGGGAAGGAATGACCGCGATACCATGAACAGTCATTTTAAAAACAATCCTAAGTGAATGCAGGAGCAGTGAGAGGCGGTTTAATCCATCTGCTATTTTGCGCAAAGGGCTCAACTCGTCATGATAACAGTCAAATTATTTTGTTTTTACTTATCTCTTACATGCATTTTACATATGTAGAAGGTTGTGAACAACATCTATGTACATAACTCTTTTGACACATCCTATTGACGTGGAATGGTTTTGGTTGCAACTTGACTTTTAGTTCTTTGGTATATATGTACGCTTGATGAATGATATAGCAGAATATATATCAGTGTGGATTTTCCCAATTATTGAATCTATGTGGCCCATTGTACTTCCTAGACTACAATCACATACGTTCAAGGGTACACAAAATGTAAAAGAAAAAATCTTTTACAAGGTGTCACCCTAAAATGTAAATTAACAGGTCACAAGAGAAGTACACATTTTGATTTTCACCTCTTCAAAGCATTGTGTGTGCTGCTAGGTGTGACCCTGCAATAATAGTTTAAAGCATTCACTAGTCTAAGACTCTAACCATTTAGTGAAAGTTTTCTATGATAAAGCAACGTATACTACTTTATTTGTAATGATTACCCATCTTTTTGACATTTTAAGATCGCGCCTTACCATACATACAATGTCCTTGATCTGTAGTGCTTCTGAATAAGTACATTATTTACCTCGTGGTTTCATGCTTGAAACCTGTTGCAGTATGCTAAAATTTCCCTTGTTATACTTGCTTATAAGTTTGCACTCTGCAGTTTCTATTAAATTCGACACCCATAAATCAGGGAATCTTCTTACTGTCGAAATTTGTGTTTCATTTTCTGGTAGAACTAAAGATACTCCTTGTGTTTTAGCATATTGGGAGGTTCGTCCATATTTGGAGTTAGTATGGTATTTTTTTACTGAATTAACCATTTGAATTTGTAATTTTTTAGGTTTGGCAGGTTTATCAACTGCAAAATATTTGGCAGATGCTGGGCATCAGCCGGTATTATTGGAAGCGAGGGATGTCCTAGGTGGAAAGGTATGTTTGCTGTTGTTCTTGTGGTGTTGGGTCATGTGGTTTCTGATAATTTAGCCTGAATATAATTTGAATATAATTTGTTTACTTGAAAATTTATAACTTTTCCTCTGGCACTCACCGGTGTAGTTTAACTAATGTTTGATATGTTCACTTTCAATACAAATAAGGTCATTGCAGAGTTGTTGTTTATTAAGCAAGATAAGTCGAAGAATATAAGCAAAATATGCAGAACTTGGATTAAATTTTATTCAATCTGCAATTGGGGATTTATACAAGAGATACTGCCTATTTTTAGCTAATCATGTGTAACACTTTGCCCACTACTTCAACTCAGTAGGACAATTTAAGAACCTAGAAAGAACACTTACATAATAGAGAACGTCTGACCTTGGTGTAGTGAGGTACATCAAGCACCCAATCAACATCCGGTAGAGTTTTTCATCTGTTGTATCAACTCCATCTTTCTTTTGCAGCTTTGGTTTGAGAACCATTGGGTGCTCACTTCTTTGCAATCCTCCATCTTGAACCTTTTTGAGGTTCTCCTTCAAATACTTCTTCTAGCAAATGAACACTTCATGCTCACTTTGCTTGATCTCAATGCCAAAAAAATAGGACATCTCTTCCAAGTCAGTCATCTCGAATAGATGCATCATCTTATTCTTGAACTTTTTGATCTAATGACATTACTTCCTTTAATAAATAGGTCATCCACATACAAGGAGACTATCACTACATCAATACCTGCCTTTAAGATGTAGATGGTGGACTCACTTGGGCTATTTTTAAACCCAAGTTGCAGCAAATGCTCATCAATTTTGTTGTAACACTGCTTGGGAATATGCTTCAAGCCATAGAGTCTCTTCTTCAACTTGCACACCTTCTCTTCTTGGCCTAAAAAAGGGAATTCATCGGGTTGCTCAATGAAGATCTCCTCAGTCATCTTACCATTTAGAAAGGTTCACTTAACATCAAGTTGGATGATCTTCCAATTCTTCTGAGCAGCAATGGAGAGGAGCATACAAATGGTGTTCAACCTGATCACAGGTGCAAATGTCTTAGAGAAATTAACTCCCCATATCTGAGCATACTCCTTTACCACCAATCTGGCCTTGTGCTTGTTGATTGAACCGTCAGGCTTGAGTTGGTCCTGAAAAGCCATTTGACACTTATCACTTTTCTGTTTATTGGTCTCTCCACCAACTCCCATGTCTCATTCTTCTCAATCATGGCAAGCTCCTCCTTCATTGCAGCTAGTCATTTCTTATCAATCTTGGTCTCCTCATATCTTCCAGGTTTAAGGACTGCAAGATTGCATCTCTAATAAATCTCAACAAGAGATCTCGACCCCCTAACAGATTTATCATTTGACAGTTCATCATTATCAAGGGTCACTTCTTCTGTCGCTGACTGAAATCTTCCCTCTCCTTGGATGATAGATCCTATAGACTTTTGATACTGCACTATAGTCTATAAAGGTCTCAGGTTCAACTCTCTTCCAGCTTGTCTACGAAAACCAAGGGCACATAACAGACAACCAAAAACTTTAAGGTTTTGAAGTTTAGGCTTGTTGTCATACCATTCTTCATGAGGAGTTTTCTTCTCAAGTGCTCTTGTTGGTAGCTTATTCAGTAAGAATACTGAAGTGTGAGGTGTGTCTGCTCAAAAATTCTTTGGAAGACTCTTCTTGTGCATTAGACACCTGGTCATCTCCATAATGGTTCTATTATTCCTCTCACTGACCCCATTTTGTTTAGGAGAATGGGGCACAGTAAGTTGGTGCTCAATGCATGCATCTTTGCAAAACTCATCAAATCGATCAGAGGTATACTCAGTGCCATTGTCAGATCGTATGACCTGAATGTGACAGTCACTTTGATTTTCAATCCAGGCCTTAAAGCCTCGAAACACACCAGCAATTTTTTATTTGAACTTCATGAATTAAATCTAGCACATTCTAGTGAAATCATCGATAAAAATCACAAAGTACCTGCTCCCATTTAGTGAAGGAGTTGCTTGAGCACCACAAACATCTGTATGGATGAGTTGCAACTTAAATGTTGCCCTCCACAATGATTACTTGAATGGTAGTCTGCTAGTCTTGCCTGTCAAGCAAGCTTTGCAACTTGGTAGTTGTTCCTCCATCTCAGGTAATCCTTCTGCCATCTCCTCCTTCAATTTTTGTAGAGCATATTGATGAAATTGATCCAACCTCTTGTGCCATATCTCTGTGGAAATGACTTGACTGGGACAAGTAAGTTGTTTCATCTCAAGAGGATTCAATGAAAAGTTTTTTCCTTGCATCTTAATTTGAAAAAGCTTTTGACCATTTGGATCAATGATCAAACATCTCCTATCCTTAAAGAGCAACTTGAAATTCTTCTCAAGTAATTGACCAACACTCAGTAGATTTTGATCAATTTCAGGCACGAACAGGACCTCATCAATCAATTTCATACCTGAATTGCACTTTATTGCAACAGTGCCTCTTCCTTTGACTGAGATGAATTCCCCATTCCCAATCTTAATTTTCGAATGAAATGACCTGTCAAGAACCTTGAAGAGCCCATCATTGCATGTCATGTGACTAGTACAACCACTATCTACCGGTCAGTTTTCACTTGAGGCACCAAAAGTGAGACAAGAAGCCGCAAACAACTGCCCCTCCCCTTCTTCATGGACAGCAACTTGAGTTTCTCTCTTCATCTGATTGAACTTTTCAGGGCAAATCATTTCGACATTCCCCATCTTCTGACAGCTCTTGCGTTTTATGTCTGGACTCTTCCAACATTTGTAGTGAGGATGGTTCTCCTTACCACAATACTTACAAGGAGGAAGAGTTCTTCCTTTTTGGCCCTTCACTGCTGCACTTGACTCACCATCACTAGAATTAGGTTTGACTTTCCACTTCTTCTCCTTACTCTTCTTGTTTAAGTGCAGTTTGACCTTCAATTGCCCCTTTTTCACGAATCAATCTTCTTTACTCTTGAGCTTGAAGAGCACTAAGAAGCTCTACCAATTTGAGAGTTGATAGGTCTTTGGTGTTCTTCAATTAGGCAATGGTTGCTTCAAATCTCTCAGGAAGAGACTAATATCTTCTACACAATTCTACTATTCTTCATCTCCTTACCAAGTATTCTAACCTTCTTTGCAAGTCTCGCCAATCGATTTGAGTATTCTTGGATGGTCTCATATTCCTTTATTTGCTCATTTTCGAATTCTCTTATCAAGTTCAGAAATTGTATGTCCCTTATCCTCTCATCTCCTTTGTATTCTTTTTCGAGAAAGTCCCAAATTTCATTGGCTGATTTTATGGACATGATTCAGCTGAAAATTACAGGTGAGACAACTGAATAAAGACATGACTTGTCTCGTGCCTTTCTCATTTTCTTCTCTCTTTGAACCTTGATTTGAGCAAGTGTGGGGTTGTGTGGAAGAGCTTGAATTTCATAGTCTTCTTCAACAACCTCCCACAGATCAGTGCCCTCCATGTAAGCTTCCATTTTGACAGACCATGCCTGGTAGTTTGAGCCGTCGAATTTTGGTGGAACAACACCTGAGAAGGATTCTTCCATTTGATGAGAGTTTAGAGTTTTTATGGATAGATGATCTCAAGAAATCGACAATCACACAACCTCACAGATCCCTCAAGAAGTTAAGTTCTGATACCACTATTGTTTATCAACCAAGATAAGTCGAAAAATAGCGCAAAACAGAAGCAACATATGCAGAACTTGGATTAAATTTTATTTGATCTGCAATTGGGGATTTATACAAGAGATACTGCCTATTTTTAGCTAATCATGTGCAATATTTTGCCCACTACTTAACAACACTTGCCCACTACTTCAACTAACAAAAGACTAATTAATCCACTACTTCAACTAACATGCTGACTTGAAACCTAAGAAATAGAGACAATCAGATTTCCTAAACTGAAACTGATCAACTAACTTAACTAACATGGAAACCTGATTTCAACTAACAAGAGTGTTGTCATTCTAGTATTGTATCAATTCTTTCCATTTCTTGAGTATATGAATATATTAGTTTTTTTTTTTCTAATTTATTTCTTAGGAGAAATAAAACTATTTTCATTGACAATGAAAAAGTCTTTTTCTCTCAAATTTCTCTTTGCCTTTTCAAACAGTAAGAAGTCAGTGTGCTTATGTAAGATTGCTGTTCAAACTGTAGATTGCTGCTTGGAAAGATAAAGACGGAGATTGGTATGAGACGGGATTACATATCTTCTGTAAGTTTATTTTCAGTACATGTTTAAAAAAAGGTTATATTAGTAACCAAAATATAAAGGTCACCTAATTCTAGTTATTTCAATGCTATATGTATAATCAACTGATAATACTTCAACGGCAGCATCCAAAGTAACAAACATATGTTAGCTAGAATTTTGAAAAATTGTTTGAATGGTAGATCTTATGATCATTACTAAATTCTTCTTCTATTTATTTGTAAGTCGGGGCTTATCCAAATATACAAAATTTGTTTGGAGAACTTGGAATTGATGATCGGTTGCAATGGAAGGAACATTCTATGATATTTGCAATGCCTAGCAAGCCGGGAGAATTCAGCCGATTTGATTTCCCTGAAGTTTTACCTGCACCCTTAAATGGTAAGCAACTGTCAGAGGGAACTTTATGTTCAAACTTAATAATGAAAATATGTAAACCAAACAACTGAGAGCAATGTAGGAATATCACTCTCCTTTTTCTTAGATTTGGATAGCTTTAAATCATCTTCTATAATTGGCCACTCTAGAGCGTAGCTCAGGAGCATCTTGTAAATGGTTCATAGATGTACTCATCCAATTATCCTCTACATACAAAAACAATAATAGACCCACCTGATAATCTTTAAACCTTGATAAAGTTCATTAGAAGGGAAGGTTATTCAAACTCGGCAACATTCTGGTGATACGATGGTGAAAGGTATGAGAGAAACGCACATTGGAAAGAGTCTAGAAATACATTCCTATATGCTCAAACTCTTGTGTTGAATATAGGTCTCAAATGGTTTATAGACCCTTGGTTAATCTTAAGATTGGTTAATAAAGCAAATACTACCATAATGATCCATGTTCATTAGGGGGGGAACAGTATTGCCAAGTCAAAGTTTTCCCTAAAATGCAGTATTTTCTTTATCTTGAGGAGTCGTGTCTGATATTACTGTGCTTTCAGGAATATTGGCAATTTTAAGGAACAATGAGATGTTGACTTGGCCAGAGAAGGTTAAGTTTGCGATTGGACTCCTTCCAGCAATGGTTGGTGGACAGCCTTATGTTGAAGCACAAGATGGTTTGACCGTTAAAGAGTGGATGAGAAAGCAGGTACGAAATAAATGGTCAGTTTTCTTTTGCCCGAAATACCGGTTTGATCATAACATGGAGATTTTTGACATAATATGCATTGGTAGGGCCTTTTTTGATTAAATATATTATTGAGAAGAAAGGAGAAGAGAAAAGCTCCGAAAGTTTGTTTTTTTGGCCCAGACCGAAAGGGATTTGAGGCATAGCAAACTTAATGATTGATCAAAAACACATAATTTAACATTTTGTGGTGTCATAGCAACTTCATAAGTATGATATTGGATTGATAAGAAAATATCCACAGTACCTAAAAACATTTGTAAGTATCACCACTTATTCTAGTATTTCTTTTTGAGTGCACTTTATTGCTTTGGGGCACATGTTATTGACGGAAAAGGAAAGATCAACCTAGGGATCTTGTCAACTCAATTTAGGTGTGTGCGTGATGGTGCGTTAGACAACACCTCATTATTTCCATCATACTTGCACAATTGCAAGTAATCAAACAACAGTACTGGAGTTTATTAGCTCTATATAACTTACGAATAATAATTATTTTTTGTTGGAGATGGCACTCTCTTGGTGCGCTATTAGTGATATCCTAACTATTTAACAAAAAAGAAAAATGTAGTTGGAGATGTTTTAACGTCCATTGTGAGCATTGCCAATCTCAGAATTTGGTTTTCTGTTTAAATGTTGTAACTCCAAATGGAATGTGGAAGGTGATGACTTACTCTTTCAGCTTTGACTTACATATGATGTCTAACATTCTGGGGAATCACATGATTGCAGTCTTAGTTATGACTTCTGATCTTCTGTAGGGTATACCCGATCGAGTAACTGATGAGGTGTTCATTGCCATGTCAAAGGCATTAAACTTCATTAATCCAGATGAACTTTCTATGCAGTGTATACTAATTGCACTAAATCGTTTTCTTCAGGTATACAAAGTCATCTGCAAATTCGGTTCATTTCTTGTTCAGCTTACTTTTTCATTTTTCTGTTCTGTTTTTTGGTTAAAGACCCATCTTTGTATCTGTCTGAAGCGTGAACATAATTTCCTGGTGTATTTTTTTTTATAATTTTGCTACTGTTCACTGCAAATAGAGGCCCTTATATAGGTTTGGTGTCTGAACCTTCAGTCCCTTGGGAACTACGTTGAAGAACGGTAGAAGTCCCGGAGCAAATATATAATTGCTTGGGCATTCTCATCCTTACATTTAAAGCCTTTGGGATTGACTTGTGCCCAATTCCATTTCTTACAATGAACAAGAACAACCTTCTGACGATGAAAGAGTTCAGGCTACTGATGAAATCTCACGATGCTTTTTCATGGATAAGTTGCAGGAACGGAACAGATGAATAGTGCATTCAATTAAAAAACAGTCTTAATTCCCCTTATTTGTTCAAGGATCATTACTTGTAATATTATCTTGGTGTTCATGACCCAAGATGGCTCTCCTGCTATCCCTCTGTGTTTTTTTGTACTCCTTGAAGCCCCTGCATAGCTTAATACATTTGTGGAAACAACCAGTATGAGCTGTCTTACAATCTAGTTGGTGTGTATGCACTCACTATTATCTCTTCTAGAGTTTCGTTTCTAATTGTCTTATTTTCATTTCTGCACATAATGCCTTGTTCATACAGACTTCTCTATATGGAACCATCCTTTGGAACCTTACAGTCTGCCATGACAGGAGAAGCATGGTTCTAAGATGGCCTTCTTAGATGGTAATCCCCCAGAGCGACTATGTATGCCAATTGTTGAGCATATCAGATCTTTGGGTGGTGAGGTCAAGCTAAATTCTAGAACAAAGAAAATTGAGTTGAATGCTGATGGAACAGTGAAGGGCTTTTTACTAAGTAATGGGGATTTGGTTGAAGGAGATGCATTTGTATGTGCTGCTCCAGGTTGGTATGCTTAACTATTTTGTCATTTGTATTCTAGAATCTACTCATACAATTTCTCTTCTAAATGTTTTTGACATTTTTTTGCTGTTCATCCAAATAGTCGATATATTTAAGCTTTTAGTGCCGGAAAGCTGGAAGGACATTCAATATTTCAAAAGATTGGAGAAATTAGTTGGGGTGCCCGTCATCAATGTTCACATATGGTTAGTTTATACTTGTACATTTTATACTTGATGCTATGTTGGATAACTGAACTTCAGTTGACCTGTTCTTCTGCTGAACTAAAAGAGTACCCCTGTCTTATCTATTGCACTCATAAGTACATGAGTGCATGAATATACATGTGTATGCTAGTGTACCATATTAGTGGTACCATGTGTCTATTTCAGGGTGTTTTGTTTTCTGAATTGTAGCTTGATTTATAGAAATAATTGTATACATGGACTGATTTTCTAAAGTTGATTGCCTCATGGAGAAGTCAACAAAACACTAATTAGTTAGAATTAATTTTCCTTGCTTATTACTTCAGAAGTGCCTCAATTCAACTCCTGGATATATTTTTTTTCTTCAGATTTTTGGTTGATCATTGGAGTCATAGTGTTTAGTCTTCATAGTCATCCAAATAAGCTCACGCCTTTGATGGTGCTTTATTTTCTGCTACAGGTTTGACAGGAAGCTGAAGAACACATATGACCACTTACTGTTTAGCAGGTTCTGTCTTGATCTTTCCTTTGCATGAGATGTTGTTAGGTCCAGTGGACGTTTCAAGTTTCTTTCCGGTCATCCTTATTTTTTTTCCTATTTGAATTGTTTGCCAAGGTTGGAAATCGCTTAAGCCTTAATCTAAGGATGGTTGTGAAACGTCAAGGGTTTCCAATCCATCAATTTCTAGTAACCTAAGATTGATCTCCCAACCCTAGTCCTGAAAATAATAGGCTGGATTAATGTTATGGTCTAATACACATTGCAAGGTATGAGACTTGTACCTGTTGTTTGTGCCTGGATTGTTTGTAGTTTTGGTTCGTTTAAGGTGGAAATATTATATTTTTCAGCAATTCTCATATCTCTAAATAATTGAAGGATCGAATAATGTATTTTTTTGTAGCTGAAATAGTTACCTGAAACCAGCAATTCTTTCCCTATAATCCTAAGTTTATAAATACTTCGAACATGGTCACTTAATTTCATGACTAATATTGTATTGATACATTAGATTCTAGTGAGTATTCTGGTTCATCTTCCTTGTATTCATAGGCAAGCATGAAAATTATTGAATTGCAAGTCTTGCTGATGAATTGAGCATCAATTGGTCTGCTCTTTGTATTTTCCTTCATATCTTACCATTTTGTGTTCTCTGCAAAATACAGAAGCAACCTTCTCAGTGTGTATGCTGACATGTCAGTTGCATGTAAGGTAAAAATTGTCAATATCTTGACACACGCTTCTCTTTACAATTAGATATTTTCAACTTTCTCAAAAGGATGACAGTATATTTTGCTGAAATCTTCTGTAGCGCGTATCATATATATGTAATATTTTTTTGTAGGAATACTATAACCCAAACCAATCCATGCTTGAGTTGGTCTTTGCACCAGCAGAAGAATGGATTTCACGCAGTGACCAAGAAATCATCGATGCTACAATGAAGGAGCTCGCAAAACTTTTCCCAGACGAAATTTCTGCTGATCAGAGCAAAGCAAAGATTCTGAAATACCATGTTGTCAAAACACCCAGGTAAAACAACCACGTGCAATTTTTGGTAGAAATGAAAACAAAATATGAAGGTATAAGGACTAACGATTTTTTTTTTTTAATATAAAAAAATATCTGATTCATTTTGTGTTTAAAAATTCAGGTCTGTCTATAAAACAGTTCCAGACTGTGAACCTTGCCGCCCCTTGCAAAGGTCTCCGATTAATGGATTCTATTTAGCTGGTGATTACACGAAGCAAAAGTATTTGGCTTCAATGGAGGGAGCAGTACTCTCTGGGAAGCTCTGCGCGCAGGCTATTATCAAGGTTAATACTTCTTCATTCTAACCAAGTCCATTTCTGTTTATTACGTGTTTGGAGTAAATTGTTGAGAATTATGTACTTCCGGTTGATATAAACAGATACAGCATGTCTGCAGATAAACTTATTAACTGGCTAAGTTTTTAATTTAAGTTTCGTAGATTGATACAGAAACATTTACTGTTGGCGTCAATCCAATTTTATTATGTATGCAGGATTATGAATTTCTAGTGTCTCAGGAGAAGAAGAGTTTCTTGAGTGAGGCAAGCGTTGTTGGTCGATGAACCTCCTCTAATTATGAATTTCATTGGCCATTTGATACCTCAGAAACTGTGTGAGCTATGGATAATTGTTTATTATGGAAGTTGGTATGTTTTCCTATCCCCTCCACAAACACCATCTTTGAGTGCACTGGGTTCATAATTGTGTTATTGTTATTGTTACGAAATCAAACCCAAACCAGTCATGAGTTCAATATGATGAGCCTTTCGGCTTTCTAGTCTGGACCCAACTGCTAGTTCCTATGAAATCTTACAGCCACGTGTCAAGTTCCTATACTTCCAAGGCGTCGACTTTTGTGCGGATCCTCGGAAAGTCGATGACTTCTTGATCTCCTATGACCTACAAGAAGGAAACCGGGTGTTGCCCTTTCTTTTTCCTCCAATAACTAAGTCAATAAGAGTTCATTTTAATGTAATAAGTATATATGTCGGAGCATATGTTACCTTGTACAAAGGTAGGTGAGTGTATTTATAGCAAACCATTAGAGTTAAAGCGATAAAATATTCTATGAAGTATATTGGATACACTTCACAAAATATCCTATGAAGTGTATTGAATACACTTCACAAGGTGTATTCTACACGTTTGGTATTAGGCAATGCTTATAAGGAGCCAGGCATCACCTGGGTGTCCACCAGAGACGACGTCCTAGGTTCCATCATTTCCCCCCGAGCCTTAGTGGAACTATGCGCCGCTTAGGCTCTTCCTGTAATAAGGCAACGCATAATTCGAATTTTGAGATGAAACTGAAAAACTTATGGCGGGATTTATTTTGAACTATTACCGTAGTGATTCAACGACTAAGGATCTGCATCCCTTTGCATTCACAGTCCAAATTGCTTTAATGTTGATTCCTGATTTCTTTTGGTCACTGACTTTTATTCCTGCACTTGGAAAGTCATTGACTTATAATACGACCCCTTAGAAATTCGACGACCTCTTTGGGCATTGACGGCTCCTTTGGGCGCCGACGACTACTTTGGTTTTGGTGATAGACAGGGTGAGGCCTAACTCAATAAGGTTCTTATAAAGTCATCGACTTCTTCCTCATCCCTTAGCTTTTTGCACAGGAGTTTTAATAAATTCACAACTGTTTAATAAATAGTCACCGACTATTGAACTGAACTTGTATAAATTCACAACTGTTCTATAAATCGACGCGTATAAGTTGATGCCTAGAAATAATGACTTGAACCAATTCATTATATTCTGACATTATTTCATTATGAAAGCGTTGTCGATGTCACAACTCCGTAGGGAATCGATGACTATTGTCAAGATCTTTCTATGAGATGTCGATGATCATCAGATTGAATATGATGCACACTTTTTAGTCGTCAACTAACAAACTACGTTGTTAAAAGTCAACGCCAATTGCCTTAACCTGTAATAACCAAGTCGTCGCTTGATATTCATCATCTGCCCCCGAGCCTAATAGTAGCATTGCTCCTATTTAGGTTCATATATGCACTTCTTGGATGAAGGTGTCGCTTATTAGGGTTTAGCAACGAAGACTTTTTAGGCTTTGACTGTGACAACCTTTGTAGGCGGGGACGACTTTTAGGCGTTGATAACGACAACCTTTTTAGCAACGAAGCTTTTTTAGGCATTGGCGGCCTTTATAGCAACAAAGGCTTTCTAGGGGTTGATGGTCTTTATAGCAACAAAGACATTTTAGGCATTGACGACCTTTATAACAACGAAGACGTTTAAGGCGTTGACGTCTTTTATAGCAACGAAGGCTTTTTAGGCGGCGACGGTCTTTAGGCGTTGACATCGACGACCTTTTTAGCAACGAAGACTTTTTAGGAGTTGTCGACGACGACCTTTAGGTGTTGATGACCTTTATAGGAGTTGACGGCTTTTAGGCGTTGACGACTTTTAGGCGTTGACAACGACAATCTTTTTAGCAATGAAGGCTATTAAGGCGTTGATAGCGACAACCTTTTTTAGCAACAAAGGTTTTTTAAGCCTTGATAGCGACAACCGTTTTAGGCGTTGACAACGACGACCTTTTTAGGCTGGGCGAAAGAGATGCCTGCGTCGTACATGGCGAGACTTGTGTTTTCATGGGGACCATTTTTCCTTTGTTGTTACAGGCTGTTCATATCACAGCTCCGTAGGAAATCAACGACTAGATAATTGTATGTGATTTAAACATTTCTAAAAGATAACTGCCATCGACTTTCGAACCCTTCAAGTCCCTAACTCTGCGCCGCTCGCCCTCTCCTCCGCTTGCTCTAAGTCAATGTACGCCTTGATCCTCTCACCTAACTCCCCCGGGGTATAAACTGGGGCCACCATGAAGGTGTTCCACATAGCCTTTCCGCGACACCCCAGGCCTTTGGCAAAGGCTCGCACCACCTCGCCAGCAGTGATGACCTAATCGATATTGACCATATTTTTATTGAAGTGACTACAATAGCTCGCCAAAGATTCATCCTTCTGCTGCCGCACATCATCCATACATCTGACATCCTTTAGAAGTTGTCGCTTGACGACGTACTGGGTGATGAACTTGATTTTCAAATCATCCCAGGAATAAACTGATGTTTTGGGTTGACCAAAAAAATAGTATGACGCAACTCCAGAGAGCGTCGCCGGAAAGAGCAGAGAAAAGTGATTATAATCACTTGTCTGACCTAGCAATGATTATTCGTGCTTTTGTATATGTTAAACCTGATCTCCTTCGCCTGAATAATCCAGAATTTGTCGGGGCGTCACGTCGTGAGGGACAATGATCGACATAAGTTCTCGGATAAAGGGGTGCGACGCCCTATCATTGAAAATGGGCATAATAGAGCTCGTTTGCTCTTTGAGTTTTATGTTAATCACCTCCTCCACTTGGTTCATGGTGAGCGTCGCTTGTGGAGGAGGATTCTGTACGTACATATAATTCGCTTGAGGTGGCTTCCTTCTCTCTGGGAAGGGGCAGCTTGAAAAAAAGGTGTCGGGGTAGGGTCTTGTCGACGGCGCTCCCGCTTGAAAAATTTCTCCAACGTTGTGATGAGCGCAGGGGTAAGAACCGTTTTCCGAGTTGAATCTCCAATTCGCTTTAGCGCTTGGTGTGCCCATAGCTTTGTTGTAACGTTCCCATAGAAGACGTCAATGTTAATGTCTATGAAAACTTCCAGACACGTGTCAAGTTCCTATGTTTCCAAGGCGTCAACTTTTGTGCGGATCCTCGAAAAGTCGACGACTTATTGATCTCCTATGACTTGCAAGAAGGAAAATCCTGGTGTTGCCCTTTGTTTCCTCTCCACTGACTAAGTCAAAAAGAGTTTGTTTTAATGTAATAAGTGTATATGTCAAAACATATGTTACCTTGTACAAAGGTAGGGGAATAAAATATCCTATGAAGTGTATTGGATACACTTCACAAAATATATGTATTTGATACACTTCACAATGTATATTCTACACGTTTAGTGCCCCCAATGCTCATAAATGATTCATGTCACCTCTGTCAGTCATATTTATATTTTGGGAAAAAAATCGATTTGGTTGAACCGTACTTCTTCTAAATCGGTTCGATCGAACCGTAGCTCTTCGACCAAATCGTACTTCTTCGACCGAACCGTACATCTTCAATCACAAAACAAACAATTTTTTAGTGAAAATATGAAGCGGTTCTGATAGACCATAAAAAACCGGTTCAATGATATGGTAAACCATACCTCTTTAAGAACCAGTTTTAATATATTATTATTTAATAAAATAAGTAACCCTAAATCCATATCATGTGATGCACAATGGGAGATGCGTGCTGCAAGCTGTTCGGTCGAGCATTTTCACAATCGGGTGACCTACAAAGTGACAACATCTCAAACTCCTCCACCACGACATTTATCAACCTCATTTCTTCAACAATAGAAACTTGTTGATATCTCGGATTTGGGGATTAATTCATTCGTCCGGTCTTCTTTGTTGTTCTTCTTTCCGCAGCACATGGTTGTTCTTATGAGTTATGGTCTTCTTCGTTGTTTGTTTGTTTGTTGTTCTGTGTTCTTTTCGGGCGTTCCACCTTTCCTTGTTGGTTTTCATTCTTCCGATCTTCGGCATTCGACATTTGTCCTTATGTTCTTCTGCAGCGGCTCTGATTCCTGAACAGTGAGTTGTTTCCCATTTTTTGGATTGAACAACACTGGATTCAGACGAAGGGTTTGACAGCTTTAAATAAAAAGGTAGTGGATTGTGGACAACTTTAACAATAGCGATTTGTTTTGGATTGAACAGCATCTCTAAATAAAAAGGTTTGGTCGAACCGGTTCAGAACAGCTATGGTAAATCAGTGAAAATATGGAATGGTTCAAACAAAGGTGCCGAATTGTACCTTTACCATATTTTAGGTAAGGTTCGGTTCTGAACCGGTTCATGCCAACTCTAATCCTATCCTATATTTGTATTAGGCGACGCCTTATAAGGAGTCTGGGCGTCGCCGGGGTGTCCACTAGAGGCAACGCCATAGGTTCCATCACCAACCCCACCCTCGTGACATCGATGTTGTAGCTTCTCATTTGTACAAACTATGACGGATGTCCAATGAAACAAGATGAGTTGCGTCGCATTAGTATTAGCGTTAGCATCAGCAAGGACAACTGTTAGACTAGTATATAGGTAGGTAGTGCATCAGCTGGACATCCTCATGCATCAGGCGCGTGTCTACAGGGCATCAGTCGTGCACCTTTCAGGCATTAGTAATACCCCTGTAGTGTGTTACCAATGTGATAGGGCATTCAGAAGGGGAGAAGGAGAAGAACGTAGGTAAATACATCTAATAAGATTTTCATATAATCAGTCATATCTATTCAACTATTCCTTACCATGATACTGCAGGCTAAAAAGTAAAAAGCAATCCCTAGATATAACTGTATTATTCTTTCTACAACTATTACTATTACTACTGGGTTATTGGAGAGTTGTTCTTCTTATTGGGCATGGGCTTCGTGCTCTGTATATGTGGTAATGATCAGCCACGTGCCTCCAGTGCATCAACAACCCACCCATAGTGATTTTTTTTTAAAGTAAGCTTTTTTTTTTTTTTGAAAAATAAGTTATAAAAAAAAATATTCCGAAAAATATGTATACGCGCACTCCGTGTAGCGCGTATTGGACATACGCGCACCCAGGGTGGTGCCACCCCAAGTGGCGCCTATTCAATGTGCGTCATTCAAAGTGACGCCTATTGAATAGGCGTCTGTGCACATATCTTTTTTTTTAAACAATTTTATTTAATAACGACGATTCGATTTTTAATTAAAAATAAAATTATGTATTTATTAAAAGAAAATTAAAAAATTATAGCCGTACATGCATTTCGTAAATCCAAATTTAATATTTTTTGCATAATTTGAACCGCAATTAAAATATCTACTTACTATAATTTTTTTTTAATAAAGACATAATTTTATTTTTGATTAAACATTGAGTCGTCGTTATTAAATAAAATTGTTAAAAAAAAAAAAAGATATGTGCACAAGCGCCACTTCAAAGTGACGCTTATTCAATAGGAGCCACCCGAGAGTGCGTGTATGTCCAATACGCGCTACCCGGGGTGCGCGTATATCTATTTTTCGAAATATTTTGTTGTATACTTACTTTTCTTAAAAAAAATGCTTACTTTTTTTAAAAAAAATCCACCCATAGTGCATCAACTGCGCACCTCCAATGCATCGGCAGCTCATTCACAGTCATTTACAAAGGTCATTGAATTAAGTTGAGTCTATTATCATAAATTTATAATTGTTTACGTGCCATTTTAAATAGACACAATAATCAATCATACCCTTCTTAATTAAATGTGTTAATAAACAAAATGTCACTTTAACTTAACATTTCTTTTCTGTAAATATCTACCTGAACTAAAAAAAATAATATATCCACTAAAAATTTAAATGAACTTCAATCTGCATTCGTCAATTTTTCTAAGATGATGTATCTTAACATCCAAATCAAGAAAATTGGTAATCCATCTATTATGTTCTTCTATAGTATAATTATAAAAAATGTAAGTGTAATAAGGATCGCATTTATAAACTACAATTTAATCTGCAAACTAATTAATTAAGTATAAGTTACTTTTATAGATCTTTATCAATTTAAGGAAATGTGTTCGTATTTAACGTTCAAAAAAGATTCTCGAATTCCAATCATTAAAAAATTGTGATCGTTAGAAAATTTTAAGTGCACCCAATCAATAATATTTTGGTATTGTTATCAAAATTTATGTCCATTAAAACTTTCATTGAAATCCTACAAGACCAATCCACCTTGGAGCTTCTTGCCCATTCTTCTCTGAGAATTAATTACATTTAGATAATCCAACGTTACTTGCTCTAACCTCTAAAATTTATCTATTTATTCTGCATCATGTAAATATGATTTTTTGGTTCGACTGTTTGAACTGTGATCCAACTTCTTTATCGGTTCGAGGACTCATTCGATTCTAATAACAACAATTGACTTTGGGATATGATGATACACGACATGTGTTTTGTTCATCGATTCACTTCTCCTATTTGCTAATATTCCACAGTATGACATCACCATTTCATAACAACTGTTAAGATGACTTAAGAGTATACCGGTCGCCTTCACTCACAAGTTCGGACTTTTGAGACAGTTGGTTAAGGCGTACGTCTTAAGTCTTACATGGTATCAGAGCACGCAGGTTCAAATCCTGACGACATTGAAAATATTGATACACTCCCATTAAAGTCCGAGGTCGGGCACTAAGCCCATGGGTAAACAGATGTAACATCAGTTTAAGGGAGGATGTTAAGATGACTTAAGAGTATACCGGTCGCCTTCACTCACAAGTTCGGACTTTTGAGACAGTTGGTTAAGGCGTACGTCTTAAGTCTCACAACAACAACACTTTTAAAAAATGTAATAAAAAAAAGTACGTGTGACGGAAGTTGATAATTTCTTAATCAACGCTCTCTATTTATGAGTTCTAAATGCTGACGGTTGGAATTCGAGATGTACATGCATAAAAAATAACACGTTAGTAAAACAAACAATGTAATACCAAAATTATACTTACATCGGGCGGTATATTGACATGCAATAGCGGAAGTGTGCGAGATTGTCAGCGGTTCAGAGTCACAACGACGATGCCGGTCGAGAGGAACGGAGCATTCCTCGATTTTCACAGTGGAAACCCTAAGACAAATTGGAGAATATCTATGGAGATATGTGAGTAGTGTATTAGTGTGTGTATGGGCAGCACTCCTAGAGGTCTATTTATAGACCCGGGTGCAGTTACGACGTTTCGTAACTGACCACTTTGATCCCAGATGTTTTCGTGATTTACACGAGCACCCCTTATAGGTGCATTTTCCTACATCTCTCACTCACACATATGTGGGTGCTCATTGTGTAAATAGACACTTTCTTAACATCTCGTATATCTTTCATACATGGCTCCACCGTGCGACCGACATAAAAGGTGAGAGCTAGTTGTTGTATATCTGTTAGCAGTATATAACCTCTCATTGACAATAACATGCAATAAGAAAGTATTCTTGTACCCTAGATCGCCGAACTTCATTTAATTTTAGGTATCTTTAAAGACCTCATTAATCATACATTGTATTCACAATCACGATACTAAATCATGATTGGTGCACACTGTGAACACAATTCTAAAAAGTGATCCTTCAAACACTAACTCAACTCGCTTTTCTAAACATGTCCCGGCTGACCGAATCTGTGTACATGACCATCGGGTAACATGCTAGGCTAGCGAACATCGTATTAGGTCTCAAGTCTATGACCGAACTCATGAGAGCACACAATTTTGGACTTGTTAAGAATCATTGGGTCTTCTCACTACAACAAGCTGAGATCGTGCTTGTGTAAACTCATGGTCGATTAATAGCACAGATAGTATGAAATGCATGTCACAACACCCTCGTCCTATTCACATGGAGTGTATGTCATCTGTCATAAAGACGGTGGTGTGCAGATGTGTGTCCAAATACCTGCATCTAAACTAGAGTACATTGACTCCCATCCTGCTCAAAAGTAAACAATATGAAAATAAATTCCATTAAAATTTCCGATGACATCATACCATTAAAAAAATTATATTGATGGCCTCATATCAACGAGCGACATATGAAATCGATTATTTAGCTCTCAAATAATCCGTTTGACCATTTTTTACTCCTGTCTCATCTCCACTCATCACCTAGATGCGACGTCACTAAGACGCGGAGACGGTTACTCGTGTGAGTGAGCTAACCTTAAGTTTACTCGACATACATTTAAACACAAATCAAGAATGCACTGAGGAATCTTAATAAACATGTGTGTAAACTCATGGTCGATTAATAGCACACATAGTATGAATTGTATGTCACAACACCCTCATCCTATTCACATGGAGTGTATGTCATCTGTCGTAAAGACGGTGTTGTGCAGATGTGTGTCCAAATACCTTCATCTAAACTAGAGTACATTGACTCCCATCCTGCTCAAAAGTAAACTATATGGAAATAAATTCCATTAAAATTTATGATGACATCATACCATTAAAACAATTATATTGATGGCCTCATATCAATGAGCGACATATGAAATCAATTATTTAGCTCTCAAATAATCCATTTGACTATTTTTTACTCGAAATCCTGTCTCATGTCCACTCATCACCTTGATGCGACGTCACTAAGACGCGGAGGCGGTTACTCGTGTGAGTGAGCTAACCTTAAGTTTACTCGACATACATTTAAACACAAATCAAGAATGCACTGAGGAATCTTAATAAACATGTGTGTAAACTCATGGTCGATTAATAGCACGCATAGTATGAAATGCATGTCACAACACCCTCGTCCTATTCACATGGAGTGTATGTCATCTGTCATAAAGACTGTGTTGTACAGATGTATGTCCAAATACCTGCATCTAAACTAGAGTACATTGACTCCCATCCTTCTCAAAACTAAACTATATGGAAATAAATTCCATTAAAATTTCTGATGACATCATACCATTAAAAAATTTATATTGATGACTTCATATCAACGAGCGACATATGAAATCGATTATTTAGCCCTCAAATAATCCATTTGACTATTTTTTTTACTCGAAATCCTGTCTCATTTCCACTCATCACCTAGACGCGACATCACTAAGACGCGGAGGCTGATACTCGTGTGAGTGATATAACCTTAAGTTTACTCGACATACATTTAAACACAAATCAAGAATGCACTGAGAAATCTTAATAAACATGTGTGTATCCAAATTAAATTCCTTGATCAAAATGAACGTGATGTGATCAATTTTATTGATCTACACAATGGTCGTTACCATTTGCTTCATGAAGATAAATATCATATGGATACATACCTACATAAGGGTCTTCACGGGCATATCCTTTTATCCATCTTTAGTTGACTACCAATTCACTTTCTTGCATGTCACCATGTCGTGCTCATAGTAATGCTGGTCTTTTTAATGTTATATCATAAATAGGATCGTCTTCGAAAGCTATTGAAAATACAATTACCAGTAGACAAAGACTGGATCAATAATGTATATCATCCGTAATACTTGTAGGAGCCTGTTAGTGACTATACGTTGTGTCAAACTCTTTATGCAATATCTTGTAGATATTTAGTAACACACTTAATCGATAGTGACTATCCCATTCGACATGAATTAATCATGCAACATTTATAATCTTGCCTCGAGAGAAAAATAAGGAGTTCTAATAGACTACTAAAATCAAAAGCTGCATTATCATGCTCAATATAGAGAAGCACCTCTCTTCATTCTCCAATACCTTTCTAGGTATTCAAGATCTACCTTTCTGCGTTTATACGAAACTGGTATTCGTAATCAATTAAGACGCAATTCTCAAGATAATTCATGGATTCTAGGATCCATTTGATCCATTTACGCTTGCCATTTTTTATTAATAGTATCCTCCATTTTGCCTTAAAAGGGTGAAGTAAAAGGAGTCACAATAGTCTCCTACTGGGATTGAGAACATTGTACATGCTCCCACTGGAACGATACATTTTCAATCACTCACTTAGATTATCAACTTCTTGCTCCCACTTGAACTAAGGTTTTAAACTAATATCATTTGTATTCGCAATTGATGATGAAGAAGGTGATCCGTGATGAGAAAATAATTCAACATCCGGTAAATCCTCCCACTCGAATCAAGTTATCTAGGTAGATCAAGATGAGAAACAAATCTATCATTCTCTAAAATCCTCCCACTCAAATAAAGTTATCTTGGTGCACCTTAGCGCAAGAACTCGAAAATGGACCGTAATCCACTTTTTACCCTTAAAAAAATATATATTTCACTTTGGCAAGTTTCTTTTGAGGAACAATCTTACACCTACTTTCGAACTTTTCCGGTTCATAACTCCTGAATTGGTAGGTAGTTGATTAACAAGCACTTGGTTAAGTTAATAAACATTTGTCCCGAACATAGTGGGTGTCGATAATGGAGCAACCCGCAAATGACCGTGCACAATGTGCAATTGGACAATGTTGACACTTAACTTTGTCAACGAAATGAGTTATCATCTCTATCACGTATCTCGCTAAATTGAGTCGATAAACTAATCAACGTCTCAACATATTTACAAACTGTAAGTTAATTATTTATTGAATTTATCCACAAGACTCACATAGGCGTTGTAGAAAATTAAATAAATACAACTGATACGGATCATAAACATACTTTTCCACAATAAATATGGAGTCATAGATGTCTAAGTGAACTAATTCTGGTTACCTACGTGAATGCTTTCGGTCACATTGTGTACAAAATAGCGCAAAGGAAATGTACGAATATATTGATTGCCGGTAGAGAGAAACGTCACATGAACATAGCATTACTTGGTTTCCACATTGGAAATCCTAAAAACAATTGGAGAGCATCTATGAAGATATGTGTTTAGTGTATTAGTGTGTGTATGGGCAGACCCCTAGGGGTCTAATTTATAGACCCGGGGATAGTTACGACGTTCCGTAACTCACAAATTTAATCAAAGATATTTTTGTGATTTACACATTTTGCTTGTGTACGTAGTAGACGTGTCCATTGCCAATCAGCTATGAATGATTAAAAAAGTTAAATATGAAAAAAATATAATATCATTAAATAAATTAGTTTTGATATATTAAGTTTTTGACTATATATGTCATTCAAATCGTTTCTTCCAATCTTCTTATATAAACTCTAAGGGTATAAACTCATCGGTTGAGAACAACTAGAAGAACCATCAATGATTGTATAGTCATCATCATTATCAGAAGATGACACAATCTTTATATAACAAATGTGTATGATTTTCTCTCTTCGTCACCTCTATTAGATGTATCTTTTCCAACATATTCAGCTTCTTGATTATCATCATATTCACCTTGTACGTTTTTTATAGTCACATAGCGAACTGGATTCATGCTAATGGCTCTTTCTGTCACGTAGATTTCCATACTTCTGTCGAACATTACAAAATATTTCATATAATACTTTTTAGTTTTTATTGAAAGAACAGTGTTGTCAAACTTCCAAATGACTTCATAATCAACTTATTAATTGCTAAATCCGCGAATTAGACTAACAAATTTTTTTAGGTACGTTAGGGTTATGTCTTTGGAGTTGGTAGTTATTGTGCACGTACTGTCGACATAATTTTTTTTTTGGCCAAATAATCAAACACTTCATTACTCGAATATATCGTTTACATAGTTCGAATTACATAAAGATAATAAAGGAGGCGGATGTAACAAAGTCCAATTAGATGGACACATCCCATGTTTCGAATTTGTTGCAATCCAGTGTGCGCACCTGTTCGCCGTTCTCCGGACAAACCGCCATTGGATGTTTGGGCACTCCTTTGCCACATTCAAAATATCAACTACCACATTACGAATTTCCCAATCATTCTCGAGATGTCCTCCTCTAAGTATATCTATTACACATAGGGCATCCGATTCGATGATAACATTGTTCCACCTGTGGTGTCTCACCATTTCCGTCGCCTGGAGGATCGCCTTAGCTTCCAAGATCTTCGCACTCGCACCAAAGCACCTAGCGTTCCTACCATCAACGGTCTTGCCACGCCAATCCCTCGCGATCACACCTAGACCACCGTTGTTAGTCGTATGGTCCCAAGCCGCGTCGCAGTTCACCTTCACCACCCCGGGAGCTGGTCGGACCCAGCCCCTATTCGCATGCTCACTCCCATGATCAGGTCTGACCCTGTTGGGTTTGTGCACAGCTCGCCATGTTTCGCATGCCAGGGCTCGCGCAGCCCGGACCGTCGGCTCCTTCCCTTCGTAGCTAGCACAACATCTGGTTTTCCAGATCTCCCATGCGGTTGCTTCCCCCAGCACACGCCTCCATCTGCCTGCCTCACCTCCAGTGTGGCTCAATGCCTGAATGGACCTGATCCATTCAAGCCAACCTGCAGTATCCGCACCTGCATTAACCGAACCCCACAGTTTACGCCATACAGCTAATGCCCAAGGGCATTCCAAGATAGCATGCATGGTCGTTTCAATAGCATCACAAAAACTGCACTTTGGTTCAGTTTGGAATCCTCGTATCGCCAATTCAGCACGTACAGGTAAAGCATTATGTGAAGCTCGCCACAGGATTGCTTTACCTTGGGAATGGAGTCGCCTCGCCAAATGGTTGTCCAGATTCGTCTCTCGACGGTTGCCTCGCCCACAGCCACACGGTTGTTCAAACTGGGCTCCCTCCCTCGAATCTGGTGGTAGACCAACCGTGGTCTCGGAACCCCATCTGCGGCCGAGGGCCATACGAGCCTGTCCTCGGTGGGAGTGTTGCTCATGTGTATCGCCTCGATTGCAGCACGCTCCGATCCTGATAGGCTATGCTGCAGATCCGCCAATTTCCAGCGCTTACTCCCCGTATCGTATATGTCGCTTACTCGCATCCGAGTACCTTCTGTATCACCTGAGTTGGTCCTGATTCTGTTTCTAGGAATGCCCGGGATCCATGCATCCCTAAATACATCAATGTGTTCCCCAGTTCCAACCCTTCACATCCCTTCTCGATGTAGAATGTCCCGTCCCTCCAGGATGCTCGACCACGCCCATGACGGTCGAGCACCTCTGGTCGCATCCATAAGCCTCCCTCTCGGGTAGTAAAGGCCTCTCAACACCCTCGCCCACATCGAGGTGTTGTCCGTATGAAGGCGCCATGCTGTCTTGGTCAGCATGGCCTTGTTAAAATCGGTCATGTCGCGGAAGCCCATACCTCCTAGGTCCTTTGGTTGGGTTAATTTCCCCCAACTGACCCAATGAATCTTTCTCCTATCATCCCGACCATTCCACAAAAATCGTGCTATGAGTTTCGCCACATCTGCACACCACGTAATTGGTAATTTAAAGAGAGACATAACATAGGTCGGGATGACGGTAATTACCGCCTTGATTAGGACCTCCTTTCCTGCGGTATTAAGAAACATGGTTTTCCACCCATGGATCTTCTTGATAACCCGTTCCTTGAGGTATTGCATGGCCTCCCTCTTGGATCGCCCCAGTTGGTAGGAAGACCCAGGTATTTACCCGCATCCTCGACAACTGGGATGTTGAGCATGGTGGCCACTTGCTGCTTCGTGTCCAAACTCGTTGTCCTACCAAACTGAATACAAGACTTATCCAAATTTATCTTTTGACCGGACGCCTTGCTATACCTTTCAATTGATTCCTTGAGGGTCTATGCGTTCCTTTCCGTCGCTTTCATGAAGAAAATGGAGTCGTCCGCGAAGAACAAGTGGTGTATCTCCGGACACTCCCTCTTCATTCTGATCCCTTCATACCTATGTTCCTCCACGTCTCGCATAATCTAGCGTGAGAGAATGTCCGCAACAAGGATGAAGAGGTACGGAGAAAGTGGGTCTTCCTGCCTGATACCTCTAGTCGGTCTGAACCTAGGTGTCTTTGTTCCATTGATTACCACACTGTACTGCACCTTGGTCACGCACTCCTCAATCCAGCTGCACCATTTACTTGAGAACCCTAACCTTTTGAGAGTTTGTAAGAGAAACTCCCATTCAATGCGATCATATGCTTTGCTCATATCCAATTTTATTGCACACTCCTCACTCCCTCTCCTTTTGTTCGTCCTAAGGTGGTGGAACACCTCATGGGCGATAAGGATGTTAGCGTGGATGAACCTGCCTGAGACAAAAGCACTTTGATAGGGGGTTACAAGTTTAGGTAGTACCAATTTAAGCCTATTTGAAAGGATTTTAGAGATGATTTTATAGCTGAAATTGCATAGGCTAATTGGTCTAAAGTGGGTTGTATTGACCGGGTTGGGGATCTTAGGGATTAAGACTATATCAGTATAACATTATCCAGGCATTAATACATTCGATTCAAAAAAACCTCTAACAGATAGGAAAACGTCCTCACCCAAAACGTCCCAGAAACGATGATAGAACAATCCCGGGAAGCCGTCTGGGCCGGAGCTTTGTTCCCTCCCAGTTGGAATACTGCTCTTTTCACTTCTTCCCTACACACCATCCTAGTCAATATGTTGTTCTCTGTAGGGGTTACCATTGCTGGTACACTGAGCAACTGGTCCTGGACCCCCTCAGTACCCTCTGTCGTAAATATCTCGTGGAAATATGATTCACATTCGCGCGCAATATCCTCTTCATTTTCGATCCATATTCCATCCCGTCTCTGCATCCGACAGATGTTGTTCTTCCTCCTTCTCTCCACCGTAGCCTGGTGGAAGTATGCCGTGTTTCTATCACCGGCCTCCATCCACTGAACTCGAGACCTCTGTCTCCAGTACTCCTCCTCCTTTGCCCACGTCTCTTCCAACTTCCTCTTTAGATATACCTCGATGTCACGTCTATAATGCCCGTGGCTATTCTGCTGCACCTTTCGGAGTTCCTCCTGAATCTCCTCAATCACTTTCCTATTGTTTCTCACGGCATTCTGTTTCCATTGTAGTAGATCCTTACGACATCGAGTGAGCCTGTTATGGATGCCCCCAATTTTTCCTTCTCGTTGGCCCAAATCCCAAACATCTCTCACAATAGTTTGGCATTCCCTCTCCTCCGTCCATGCCTTCTCAAACCGGAAAGGTCGTTGACTCTTAATGTTTTTTCTGTTTACTTGAATCAAAAGTGGGCAATGGTCAGATCCAATCTGAAGTTTATGGATCACCGTGGCATTTGGGTGTGCCCGGATCCAGTTTTGATTGACCAAAGCCCTGTCGAGTCTTTCCCTGATTCGTTCCTCTCCCTCCCGGTTATTACACCAGGTATAGTGGCTACCTTTGTACCCCAAGTCAACAAGACCAGTGTCTCGTATCATGGCATTGAAAGCATCCATTTTCCTGGGGTCTTTCGGTCGTCCTCCTTGTTTTTCACCTCCCCGCGCGATTTAGTTAAAGTCACCCACCCACATCCATGGGCCATTCCCACCATTAGCCATTCCGCGCAAGGTATCCCACATTTCAAGTCGATCCCTCCACTCCGTGCTCGCATAGATCCACGATATATGCATAACCTCCCCACCATTCACCTTAGTTATCGTGGTATCTATCATATTCGGCCCTTTGCTTAATATTTGGATCTGCACCTCCTTCGTCCACCAAATTGCTAGTCCCCCGGATATCCCATCCGGGTTTACATAGCATGCATCGTCCATTTTTAGCTTCCGTCTTATTGATTCACAGTACATCTCCGTGTTTTTCGTCTCTATGAGAAAGATAATGTCGGGTTTCGCTCTCCTAGCGAGATCGGTTAGGTACGGAATTGTCAGGGCCGATCTCAGTCCCCGACAATTCCACACCATGTAGATCATTGGGGTGGGGTAGCTGTCTCGGGACAGCTACCAGAACCCGTCATTACCTTCTTCTCCTTCGCACCCATGATGTGTCTACCCGCTGTGCTCTCGTGTTTCTTCCCCACTCTCCCTTTTCCCACTGCCTTCTTCTTCCCCGGACTACCACCACCCTTCATAGCCGTCCCTTTCATCTTTTTTGGCCCGGGGTCTTCTTGCCCATCAGATCCTGAACCTGCCTCCTCCTCGAACTTCCGTTTGAGGTTAATCTTTTGGATCATCGGGCTGAGCCCAGTTGTCAAGCTCATCACCGCCTGATCCGAGGTAGGCGAGTCGGGAGGTTCAACGATATAGCTCCACTCATGCACCTTGACCTCATGCAAAGTGGAGTCCATCATCTCCTCCATCGGACTGTTTTCAACTTCCGTCATCTCAGTGATCATTCCGCTTCTCATCGCCCCTGCCTCCCTACTCCCCTCCTTCGGCATTCCTTGGTTATACCATACTCCTCCTTCCAAGTCCTCCTTCCCTACATTCGTAATTTGGAGAGTATTCTCCCTATTCGCGATCCTTAACTGGTTGTCCCTCCCCCTATCAGCCGCAGCTGATTCCATGTTGTTGCGGTCCTTGGACAATTTCCAGACTTGTCCTTGCCTCGGCTTACTCGGGCCCTCGTGTCCCTTATCCCTTCCTAGGCTTCCTTGCATCGCGGTTCTCCATTTCTCGCCCATCTGCACCTCAACATTGGAGGTGCCCTGTTCCACTTCCCTTCTCACCGTGATCGCCCCTTCATCCACATTGTTAAACAAATCCTCCGTGTAGCTCTCCTTATGCCATAGCTGCCCCCCGTGTGTATACACGGTTATTTCAGCTGCCTCCCTTAGACCATCCCCCATACCCCTCTCAACCTCCGCCTCCTTCTCGGGTGGTGGACTCCTTTCGTCCCTCGCTTTCCCTTGGGGTGGTGTTTGGGATCCTTCCCGTGATTGTCGCTCCTTCATAAGATCTTTCCAACTTCTCCGTTTCGTCTCCCCCGAGCTTGAGCCCGGGTTTTTCCCTACGAACCTGCATTGTTCGTGCCTTCTCTTTGGGCGATCAACGCGGATCCATGGCCCATACATAGGCCCCCCTTCTGCCTCCTCCGAGATGGTTATCTCGGAGCTGCAAGCCCTCTCCGTGTGCCCCATTCGACCGCACCCAAAACAGAATTCCGGGAGCCTTTCGTACTTGATTGTAGCTCAGCCAGTGCCCCCATTTCGTCTCGTATACCAGAGTCCTGCTTGTAAGGGTTTGGTTGTGTCAAACTCAACCTTTAGACGAATGAAGTCCCTCTCTAATCCCATTGGGCCAACAATTTCGTCCACCTCCATCACCATCCCAATTCTCTGGCCTATCTTCATTGCGTTCTTCTCACAGAATTTATCAACTTCCAATCCATGGATTTGTATCCAAAACTGAACCATCATGAAATTGACCTCTGCCACCCTCATCCCTTGCTTCCACCTTTTGAGGGATAGGCAGTTACCTTGGATTGCCCACGGGCACCAATCCATGGCATCCTTGAGCTCCTCCTCCTTCTAGAACTCAAAGAGGATCACCTCCCCTGTCAGTTCTTGAACCCGAACCCCCGCATACCTTGCCCAAGCTTGTTCCAACACATTATGGAACACTGCAGCCTTCATATGCTTATCGCATATGACCTTGCCCACACACATATTACCAACTGACAGATCAACATTCTCAGGGATATCAACAAACTTCCCAGGCATCGTCCTATCATCGTCTACCCTAGAAGCATTTGGGCAATTCGACCTATTCATCCTAGAGGCTCTATGAATTGAAATTATTAATAACTAGATACTACTTCTACTGAATTAGGCTTACCTCCCCAGAATCCCCGGATTGAGAAACTTGGCGCCGACTCGGATGTGGTAGAGCTTGGGTTGCCGAGTCGGGTGGGATAGAAGCTGGTGTAAGTGCTCTTGACCTCAGGTAGCCCAGTCCATTGCTGGACTCCACGATTCCATCGTTATCGCCGATCGGTGTCAACCTAGGGTTCAGGTGGCTCTCTCCCTCAATCGATTCCTTTCTTCCCTCCGAAGCCGCAGAAGCTTCCCTTACCCTCGCGCCTCTCCCTCCAGTGCTTAATTGCAGACGAAATCAGCCGGAATGGCTGAGACAAAGAGACGATGAAAGCCCGACGGAGATCTCCCACGGTGCCCTAGCAGAGCGTTTTGGAGAGAGACGATTTTGACCTCAGGTGCTGTCGACATAATTAAGAACTGATTAATTGTGAATATCACTATAGCAACAAATTATAGTCACCATATCTAAATAGTAGTTTTAACACCTAATTGTGGATGTTTTCATTATAATCCAATCAAATTAATAATTATAAAGTTATGAATTGAACATATTTGCACGGAGGCTGATACTCGTGTGAGTGATCTAACCTTAAGTTTACTCGACATACATTTAAACACAAATCAAGAATGCACTGAGGAATCTTAATAAACATGTGTGTATCCAAATTAAATTCCTTAATCAAAATGAACGTGATGTGATCAATTTTATTGGTCTACACAATGGTCGTTACCATTTGCTTCATGAAGATAAATATCATATGGATGCATACCTACATAAGGGTCTTCACGGGCATATCCTTTTATCCATCTTTAGTTGACTACCAATTCACATTCACTTTCTTGCATGTCACCATGTCGTGCTCATAGTAATGCTGGTCTTTTTAATGTTATATCATAAATAGGATCGTCTTCGAAAGCTATTGAAAATACAATTACCAGTAGACAAAGACTGGATCAATAATGTATATCATCCGTAATACTTGTAGGAGCCTGTTAGTGACTATACGTTGTGTCAAACTCTTTATGCAATATCTTGTAGATATTTAGTAACACACTTAATCGATAGTGACTATCCCATTCGACATGAATTAATCATGCAACATTTATAATCTTGCCTCGAGAGAAAAATAAGGAGTTCTAATAGACTACTAAAATCAAAAGCTGCATTATCATGCTCAATATAGAGAAGCACCTCTCTTCATTCTCCAATACCTTTCTAGGTATTCAAGATCTACCTTTCTGCGTTTATACGAAACTGGTATTCGTAATCAATTAAGACGCAATTCTCAAGATAATTCATGGATTCTAGGATCCATTTGATCCATTTACGCTTGCCATTTTTTATTAATAGTATCCTCCATTTTGCCTTAAAAGGGTGAAGTAAAAGGAGTCACAATAGTCTCCTACTGGGATTGAGAACATTGTACACGCTCCCACTGGAACGATACATTTTCAATCACTCACTTAGAGTATCAACTTCTTGCTCCCACTTGAACTAAGGTTTTAAACTAATATCATTTGTATTCGCAATTGATGATGAAGAAGGTGATCCGTGATGAGAAAATAATTCAACATCCGGTAAATCCTCCCACTCGAATCAAGTTATCTAGGTAGATCAAGATGAGAAACAAATCTATCATTCTCTAAAATCCTCCCACTCAAATAAAGTTATCTTGGTGCACCTTAGCGCAAGAACTCGAAAATGGACCGTAATCCACTTTTTACCCTTAAAAAAATATATATTTCACTTTGGCAAGTTTCTTTTGAGGAACAATCTTACACCTACTTTCGAACTTTTCCGGTTCATAACTCCTGAATTGGTAGGTAGTTGATTAACAAGCACTTGGTTAAGTTAATAAACATTTGTCCCGAACATAGTGGGTGTCGATAATGGAGCAACCCGCAAATGACCGTGCACAATGTGCAATTGGACAATGTTGACACTTAACTTTGTCAACGAAATGAGTTATCATCTCTATCACGTATCTCGCTAAATTGAGTCGATAAACTAATCAACGTCTCAACATATTTACAAACTGTAAGTTAATTATTTATTGAATTTATCCACAAGACTCACATAGGCGTTGTAGAAAATTAAATAAATACAACTGATACGGATCATAAACATACTTTTCCACAATAAATATGGAGTCATAGATGTCTAAGTGAACTAATTCTGGTTACCTACGTGAATGCTTTCGGTCACATTGTGTACAAAATAGCGCAAAGGAAATGTACGAATATATTGATTGCCGGTAGAGAGAAACGTCACATGAACATAGCATTACTTGGTTTCCACATTGGAAATCCTAAAAACAATTGGAGAGCATCTATGAAGATATGTGTTTAGTGTATTAGTGTGTGTATGGGCAGACCCCTAGGGGTCTAATTTATAGACCCGGGGATAGTTACGACGTTCCGTAACTCACAAATTTAATCAAAGATATTTTTGTGATTTACACATTTTGCTTGTGTACGTAGTAGATGTGTCCATTGCCAATCAGCTATGAATGATTAAAAAAGTTAAATATGAAAAAAATATAATATCATTAAATAAATTAGTTTTGATATATTAAGTTTTTGACTATATATGTCATTCAAATCGTTTCTTCCAATCTTCTTATATAAACTCTAAGGGTATAAACTCATCGGTTGAGAACAACTAGAAGAACCATCAATGATTGTATAGTCATCATCATTATCAGAAGATGACACAATCTTTATATAACAAATGTGTATGATTTTCTCTCTTCGTCACCTCTATTAGATGTATCTTTTCCAACATATTCAGCTTCTTGATTATCATCATATTCACCTTGTACGTTTTTTATAGTCACATAGCGAACTGGATTCATGCTAATGGCTCTTTCTGTCACGTAGATTTCCATACTTCTGTCGAACATTACAAAATATTTCATATAATACTTTTTAGTTTTTATTGAAAGAACAGTGTTGTCAAACTTCCAAATGACTTCATAATCAACTTATTAATTGCTAAATCCGCGAATTAGACTAACAAATTTTTTCAGGTACGTTAGGGTTATGTCTTTGGAGTTGGTAGTTATTATGCACGTACTGTCGACATAATTAAGAACTCATTAATTGTGAATATCACTATAGCAACAAATTATAGTCACCATATCTAAATAGTAGTTTTAACACCTAATTGTGGATGTTGTCATTATAATCCAATCAAATTAATAATTACAAAGTTATGAATTGAACATATTTGCATTCTAACTAGTAACTATCATCAATTTTAACATATTGTGCAATATAAATACTATTGTATGTACTTCTATTTAAGTGAAAAATTTGCCCAAAATTTCAAATTTAGGCGTACACAATTATCCAAATTTGGTTTTTGGTAATTATCCACATAACACTTAATAATTTAAGTAAAACAGATAATAAATCAAAAAATTTAACATATTATGCATTTTAGCTACTAATTGTATGTAATTTAATTCAATTGAACAATTTCTCCCAAAATTTAAAAGTAGGGTTTCCCAATTATCCACATAACACACAATAATTTAGGCAAAACACATAATGAATCATCAACTTCAACATATTACGCATTCTAACTATTATGTGAGTGAATTGCATCTAGAGATCCGTAGAGACTTATAATTTATTTGGTTGAAAAATATCACCCATAACGATTATATTGTAGGTCTGACACCTACTAACTTAGTAGTACTAAGCCTACAACCCTCTTCACCGGATAAAAGGCAGTCGAAGTCCTCTGTAGGGGTGAAATCAATCCGGTCGGACCTGTTTGTTTACTATTTCTGTCGGTTACCTGTATTTTTTGACTGAATTTTCTCCACAAAAAAAATATAACCAAAAGATCATATAGGAAAAAATAATCCGTTCATTCGTATTACGGATTTTCGAACCAGTTTTTCGGTTTAAACCGAAAATCCAAATAATACACATCCAAAATCAAAATAAGCATGTCGATTCAAAATAAATAAAAAAATAACTCGATTTAACAATGTTTACATAATTTTTCTACTAAACCTATTAAACAATTAAAATAACTAAATTAGTATTAGTTTGTAGTCATTGATTAATATAATATATAAAATTATATGTGTATTAACGGTCGGACCAAACCCCTGTAGACTGAATGGTCCAAAAGTGCAAATCAATCTAAGCAAAACGACTGTAAACCAAATTGTATATTTTTGGACCAGATTTTCTAGTTGGGGTAGGTACAATATTCACCGAATTTTCGGACCAACCAAAATTTTCTTTTACCCCTAGTCTTCGCCACCCTGCATTTCCCAATAACGTAATGACACTAGAAATTGCACTATTATCACTACCCTTCGGGCACGCCTCCTACACTTAACACTCACCTACACTCTTACAACATGCCTTATTCATGCAGGAAACACTACTCTACTGGGAAAAAATTGTTGTTACTTTGGTATTTTTTTTCCTCAAACAATGGTACTTTGGAAAAAATTTGCAAAATTTAGGGTAAATCCCAATTTGACAAAAATAGAGAAATTGAAATATGAAGTGAAGTTTAGGTAGAAATTATAAAGGGTTAATTACTTATTTAGTCTTTTATGCTTGACTTTGTAACTATTTGATTTAAAATTGTGATATTTGGTCACTTATGTTTGACAATGTTACTTTTTTGTCACTGAGATAAAATGTCAAAAATAGTTTATGACTTTATTTTGAAGATTCAGAATGGTTCAAACGAAAAAGAAGAAGATGATAAAAAAGATGAACATGGGAAGAAAGTGGGGGAGAGGTAGAATTATTATATTAGTGACTATTTAATAATGTTGATTTAATTAAAATGATTAAATAACACAAACGTGAACCAAAAAATAATGACATGTTCTTTTCGCGGAAAGGAAAAAGAATTCGGCTTACAGATTTCGTAAGAAGTTCTTTTCGCGGAATTGGAAAATTTTGGCTTACGAAATCTGGACTGGATAGGCTTAGATATTCCGTGTGAAAACCTCAAAATTCATAAGCCTAGAGGGCAAGGAATCCGGAATAGAGGAGTAAAAGACTATTTTCCCTCATAAACTTTTATTAAGGGCGGAACTACCCTCCCTTCTCCTTCATTCAGACCGTTATTCTCCCTGCTCCTCCTCGTTTAACTGAAGGTCTCTTCTCCTTCGATTCTTCTGCTCGGATACATCAGGTATGCTTTGATTCTTCACCTTCGATTCTTCTGCTCGGATACACCAGGTATGCTTCGATTCTTCACCTTCGATTCTTTTCCCTGCTTCTTCTTCAGTGATGAACCAAAATTGAATTATGGGTTCATCACGAACCCATAATTCGTTTCTAGGTTCGATTATGAATCCAAAATTGAATTTTGGGTTCGTGACGAACCCAGAATTGGTGTTTCAATCGGGTGAAGTTCTGTGTCATGTTTTTGACTTGGATTCAACAAATTGATCCTGAATTCCAGTCGAGGAATTCTTGATTTGCTGGTATCAGAAGCTTAGTTTGTGCTAACTTCCAGTTTTTGTGATGAAATTCTTGGAATTCTTGATTTGCAGGTATCCTAAATTCCAGTTTTTGTGTTGTTCTTGACTGAATTCCTTCGATTGAATTGATTTGAGATTTAGACTTGCAATGATGAACTCAGTCCTCTGTTTGCTTAGTTTGTGCATTTTCATGGTTTCTAACTGCTGTAGGAAACCCGTTATTGAGCAGAACACATGCTAAAGGATGTAGTGGGGCAATGCTCTACGCTGTGACGGTTGGAAACCAAGTGTTGACTACCTGGCTTGGATTCAACAAATTCTTGACTTCCACTCGAGGAATTATTGACTACTTGCTTGGAATCTACATTCTTGACTTGGATTCAACAAATTGATCCTGAATTCCAGTCGAGGAATTCTTGATTTGCAGGTATCAGAAGCTTAGTTTGCGCTAAATTCCAGTTTTTGTGCTGCAATTCTTGGAATTCTTGATTTGCAGGTATCTTGAATTCCAGTTTTTATGTTATTCTTGACTGAATTCCTTCGGTCGAATGATTTGAGATTGAGAATTGTAATGATGAACTCATTCCTTTGCTTGCTTAGTTTGTGCATTTCCATGGTTTCTATCTGCCGTAGGAAACCAGTTATTCAGCAGAACACATGCTATAGGATGCAGTGGAGCAATGCTCTACGTTGTGAAAGACGGAAACCAAGTGTTTCGAGTTTGATGAACCCAAATCGATTATTCATGCAATTACGAAAGCAGGCTATTGAAGGTTGAGATCGGGAATCAAGTGTTCGTCAATCGTCTATGGAAGGTCAAGATCGGGAATAAACTATTTGGAAATCAAGTGTTTTGAGTTTGTCAATCGACTTGTATTGTTTTGTTATTGAAGGTCAAGATCGGGACATGAGACAATGAGGACGAGGAATGTAGGTGTATGGTCATTTGATTGTATGTGTGGACATTGTAATGGAATGTGGTATTTTGAATATTTTAATTACGACTGTGATCGTAATTAACTATTTTAGTCGTATTAATTATTTTTTTTAATTATATTTAAGTTGTTATTATTCTTAATTTTTAAAATGAATTAATACAAATGAATTATATAATATACATATACAAGGAGGGACAAATATGTCATTTTACCACATTCCATTCCATTTCCATATACAATTCCACCAAAGAAACAACAAAATTTCTTATCCCATTCCATTCAATTCCACCAAAGAAAGAATTTCATATTCTTATCTTCTATTCTTTATTCTCTATTCCTATTCACTATTATGTATTATTTATTCTGAATTCCGTGAAATAAACGCCTCGTAAATTTTTTAAATATAAGGTATCATTTAATAAAAAAGAAATATAACCCAAAACTAACATTGGTCAAATATAAGTGACTAAATAAATAATTAAACTAATTATAATTTGTCATAAAGTTTTGATTAGTAATAATATAATAACTTATGTTTAAACTATTTCCAATATTTTTTGTATACCATATATATACTATGAAAATATTTATCTTCAAATCAAGGGTGTACTTACTTAGCATAAAGAAATTTTTGTTTATATAATGAAACTTTTGTTTAATATGTAATATTTAGTTTTCTCTTAGGGCGAATTTTACAATATTTAAGTTTCTAGAGTACAATTACACTATGGTGGTAGAAATACCATCACGAAAAATTAACATGAAAACCGTATTATTACTTTCTAAAATTGCAAATTGTAATTTTGATAAGTTTTCCTTTTCAGTTATTTTAGTTTATTTTAAAAAAAATAGAAAAAATATATTTTAAATTTAGAAAAAAACACATTTCATACAAATTATAATATATATTTCCAAAAATAAATTAAAGAATTTTTTTAAAGATTTGCTTTTCTAATTATATTTATTTTTCGGTATTAATTATTTCTAAATTGTTTTCTAATTTTTTAATAAATTTTGTGTTACTTTTACATTACAATAAAATAAGTATAAAATAAGTATAAAATATGTTCTTTAAAAGGTAATCAGTAATTTTCAGATATACAATTTTATTTGTAAACTTTGGGATGCAGTTAGTGACAGGTTTTTTCACCTAAATATACCTTAATTATTAATTAAATAACCAAAATGTCACCCGTTAACAAAAAAACGAATGGATACCTACCCACAATCCCCGGTGGCGGGTGAAAAAGTCACACGCCACTGAGAGATCGCCGGTGGATATTTTAATTGTGTTGTTACTTCCACCCACAACTCTCAGTTGCTGGTGGTTGTGTATTAAATCTCACCCGCGACTAGGAGTCACGAGTTGACTGGCAAAACATTGGAGGAAGCTGCGGATGTTGCAGAAACAAGTGCTCCCGTGGGTCCCATGGAAGTTTGGTGAAAAATTGATTGCCAAAGCATTTGAGCTTCCCACCATTAATTACTGTCTTATCATTGTGGAGTTTCTTAATTGAGACTATTGTGTTATGTATGTTCAAAGTTTGAGGTAATTATGTTGTGTTATATTGTGTTTGAGAGTAATGTGTATGTTTGAGACTATATAGTTTGTGTGTGTTTGAGACTATGTAGTTTGAGATAATTATGTGTGTGTTTGAGACTATGTAATTTGTAATTGTATTTTTAGTTTTTTTTTGCTTGTAAACAGTGAGCCGTACGTCGAACCGGGTCCGATCGACTGAACCGGGAACCGACCCCTTCGCCGGTTCGAGGGCCGATCCGGTTCTGATAACACTGGCAAGAAGAGAAGACAATAATTAATAGTGCTCTATACAAGTTTTCCACGGAAATCAGGCCACGTCTACCTTTTCGGTCGTGAAAAGTAAATTTATAGCACATAGACCCGCAACTCCCAGTCACGGGTAGGGGTTAAATTGGGGCGGTCAGATCATATTTTTACTATTTCGGTAAGGTACCTATATTTTCGGATTGAATTTTCTTCAAAAGAAAGTCCGAACAAAAAACCGTATAAGGAAAACTAAACAGTCCATTCAAATTTAGGATTTTTGGACCAAATTTTCAGTTTAAACTGAAAAAAATACATATTCAAAACCAAAATAGGGATTTAAAAATAAATTAAACAATAAAATAACTCGATTTAACAATGCTTACATAATTTTCTACTAAACCGATAAAATAATTAAAATAATTATTTATTTGTATTCATTGATTAACTATATTAATTAATATAATATATGATGCCCCAAAAAAAAAAATTAATATAATATATAAAATTATATATGTATTAATAGTCTGACCAAACTTCTTAATCTTTTAGATTCGTAGATCGAACAATCTAAAAAGCAGTATCTAACAAAAACAATCCGACCATAAATCGAACCACACATTTTTGTTCCGATTTTTTTTTTTCGATTCGGTCCGATTCAGTTTTCACTTAATTTTTGGACCACTCGGTTTTTGCTTTCATCCCTAGTCGCGGATGAACTGTCATCTACCTTTTCACCTGCGACTGAGAGCACTGGGTATAACGGTAGCTAGTAACAGGAATTCCACCTGCTACTCCCCGTCGCGAGTGTACTTCAACCCGCGAATGAGTGTCGCCTATAGATAAACATTTTTTTTAAAGTGAGGATATTTACATAATTAATTAATATTTAATGTATATTTAGGTAAAAAATTCATTAGTGACATATCGTCATAATCTTTTCTTACAAAAAAATAAAAAAGGAAAAAGAAATGGATTGCTTTGGGAGTGGATGATGTGCATGGAACAGCATAACACATTTGTGGGCGAAGAAACGACACACATTCATTCAATTCAATCCCAGAAAAATAGAAGACGAGAGTCGACTGAAGAGAAAAATCCCCCCTCCCTTCCTTCCCATCGAACGTTGTTCCATCTTTTTCTTCTTCCTCATCCCCGCAAACAGACATCGCTCTGTACTATTCTATCTCATGCACTGCTTTAATCCAAATGCTACTACAATCCGACTCTTCGCTATGACCTCTGTTCTTCCTAAACACCCCAAAATGCAATTTACAGTCTCCTTTTGTGGTGGTGTTGGATCAGGATCTTCGTCCTCAACCGCCCTCAATTTTCTAGAATTCTCCTCTCACACTTGCAGCTGCTCTTCCTCCGTCTTTCCTCGGAATGGTCTTCCTAAAATTTGCCTCAAGTGGCGTTCACTGAACCGACCCATTTCGCTTCACAGTGCCAGAGCTTCAGTCTCCGTCTCTGACAACACCCAGACTGAGAGCGGCGAGCCAACTGCTGCCACTGCCACTACAAATGGACCCCTTCAAGACTCATCATCATCTTCTTCTTCTTCCGATACCTTTGGGAATAGTGCTCGGGTGTGTATTATTTATACATGTGATTTCTTGGTTGGTCAGAGAATGGCTCGTGTGTGAACATTTCTCTCATCTGTTTACCTAGAATAAAGAGGATTATAGACTCAGAAAATGAGAGAGGTGCTTTTAATCTGGATTCTGATCCAATACATCATTTTTGCTTAAAGTTTCATGCGTCATTGCATTAGTCGATTCCATATGGATGTTCAAATATTTCTCTTGTCAATGTTCCCCTCAATTCAATCATTTCGGATTCCTGAGTGTGTCTTCTTATAAATATTCCCCTGATGGAAATGAAGTTCAATTGGCTAGATTTGTGCATCAGTTCCCAGATACTTTTATTGTCTAGTTAGTCATAGTTATTTGACTGAAGTGTGCTTTGAGCGAACCTCTTGGAAGTTATGTGGTCTAACACTTATAATTTTTGCTAAGACGTAGAGATCTGCTGATTGGAAGGCAGCAAGAGCATATCATGAGAAGAATCTAATTTATGAAGGTCGAGTTGAAGATTTTAACACTGGAGGCTTGCTGATCCGCTTCTATTCGCTTGTTGGTTTTGTACCCTTCCCACAATTGGCCCCTTCACATTCTTACACAGGTACTTCACTAAATCTATCTTTTCCAGTTGATTATGTTTCAACTTATGTAGTATCCTTTTGTACTTCAGGGCATCTCAGGATGTGTTTTATAGATTCTTTGTGTTAATTTTAACTTCATCTTATTCCCTAAGTTAAAGTTCTAGTTAAATTCCAACTTAGTTCCTTAGATTTCTAAAGCTGATTTCTAAAGCTGATTTCTAAAGCTGATTCCTTAGATTTTAACTTCATCTTATTCCCTAAAGCTGATTGATTTCATAGTCTTGACAAATCATGACGGCTTTGACATTACATACATACGTAAGTGTGTCATTCCTAAGACAAGCATTAGTATCAAGCAATTTATCTATCCATTAGGGCTTATGGATTCAGTTAGTCGCTCTACTAGTATTTTGTGGTCCAGAAGAAGTTAGACATTGATTTTTTTATTAACTTTTAAGCTCGAGTAGAGTCTGCCCTTGTTGCATTTCCTTATCCTCTTTGTCTCAGTTCTTCTCCCTGTTAATGGCAATGTTTCATCCTTGATGAAGTCATTTCCTGTAAAGAATTGTATTAAAATATCTTTTCATATCGGATTCTGTTTGGATTATAAATCTGTCATCAAATCTTCTGTAGGACCAAAGAAAAATACTCAAGATACTGCTAGAGATTTGGTTGGCTCAGTGATTCGTGTGAAGGTATTCCTCGAACCATGCCAATCAGGTGGATGTTAGTCCACCAGTACACAAATGTTTTAACAGTATACGTACATAATAAATATATTTTTTCTTCCATTTACAAAAGTGTATCTAGTGGAAGCATTTCAGGAAATCCAACAAAATATCATCCTCATCTTTTCTCTTATTGACTAGTCTCCAGTTCTAGGATGGTTCAGGGAGCTAGTGTTTGGATCTAATATCTAATTTTATGTTCACCGAGCAGTAATAAAATGACAATTGCTAGATATACAATCTCTCTTTTGTTTGTACGATTGCTAGATTTCTGACAGTGTTTTTTTCCTGGGTGGGGGTGTTGATGTTACTGTTGATTTAAGGTGATAAGAGCAGATGAAAAGAACAAACAATTGATATTTTCAGAGAAAGAAGCAGTTTGGTGTAAGTACTCCAAAAATCTAAATGTCGGAGATGTATTTGAAGGGAAGGTGGGTTCAGTGGAGGAGTATGGTGCATTTGTTCACTTACGTTTTCCTGATGGTATGTAGATCGGACATATATTTGTTATTATTGCTGCTGAATTGCAGCAATTGACAAGTAATTCGTGTGTGTAGGACTGTATCATCTCACTGGATTGGTCCACGTGTCGGAGGTTTCATGGGATTTGGTTCAAGATTGTAGAGACATTTTAAGTGAAGGTGATGATGTGAAGGTTAAGATCATCAATATCGACAGGTTCCAATATTGCAATTAAAATTTCTCCATTTCTGTCAGCGCCTCTCTCTATAACATTGATTTCAGAGTGGGTATATATCGACACGTACTTGATGATGAATTGCAGGAGAAAGTCGAGGATGACTCTATCAATCAAACAGTTGGAGCAGGATCCTCTTCTAGAAACTCTGGACAAAGTGATTCCTCAGGTAAACATGATTCCCGTACTTTTGTGCATGGTTTTGAGGCATTTTTCATCATCAACCAAGTTTGAACTTATGACAGAATTCGTTAAGTATTTTTCTCGTTCAATGCTTCCTTGCATTAACAGGATGGGTCTGTGGGAGTTACGGATTCATTGCAGTCTGATGATGAGAGTATCAACATTAATCCTCTCCCGGGACTTGATGAGATCTTCCAAGAACTTTTGAAAGAAGAAGGGTATGAAATGAATTCATTCAAATTATGAAGGATGTACTCTTTCATCAATTGTCAGTCTTTTTGTGCCGAGTCATCCAGATTAATTTATTAATGTGAATGAATGGATGGATGCAGCATAGAGGATGTAAGGATCAATCGACAAGGATTTGAGAAGCGGGTTGTTTCACCCGACTTGCAGCTCTGGCTTTCTAATGTCCGTCGATTAACATATTTATGAGACGATTCGTTGTTGATTGTGAACAAATGACTGATATGTGTGTGTTTGCGCAGGCACCTCCAGTGGACAAGACGTTTGTGCTACTTGCTCGAGCCGGTAGACAAGTCCAAGAGATACAACTTACGACGTCGCTTGATCAACAAGGAATTAAGTCGGCATTGCAGCGTGTTCTTGAGCGTGTCCCATGAATTCATCCCTCCTAAACCAACAAATATGGATTCCTCATACAATTGTACTTACTGGTAATTAATTATCTTCTTTTCTTATAATAAATATGAATGATATTTCACCACCAACGCCATCATAAACTCGGTGCCTGTGCAGTCTCTTGCTTGCTAGTTGCTACTCTTGTATGTGTAGAATGTATAAACCTTTGAAATTGTCATATTATGTCGGTCAGTTTTCTTGTCTCGTAAAATTAGCACAATTGCGTGTGTGTTTGGCCAAAGATTCTACTTCTAAAATCACACTTCTTTCGTGTATTGTCGTTACTTACGGGGCGTTTCTTTCATGGAATTCGGAATAAGGAATACGGAATAGGGAATAGGGAATAGGGAATAGGAATAATGAATAAGCAATTGGAGATAAGAATATGAAGTTGTTTCTTTGGTGGAATGGAATGGAATGGAATAAGGAATTTTGTTGTTTATTTGGTGGAATTGTATATGGAAAGGGAATGGAATGTGGTAAAATGACATATTTGCCCCTCCTTGTATATGTATAGTATATAATATATATAATTTGTATTAATTAATTTTAAAATTAAGAATAATAAAAACTTATAATATAATTAATTAATAATTAAATAAAATAAAATAACTTATTTAATTAATTATTAATTAAGATAAAATTGTTGAATTAATATAAATTTTAAAGTAAGGGCATTTCGGTCATTTCGCCTCTTATTCCTCATTCCTAGCGCGCCCGGCTTAGGAATTCCGAGTTTTTCACACGGAATGTCTAAGCCTACCCCGCCCGGAATCCGTAAGCCAAATTTTTGCAATTCCGCGAAAAGAACAACTTCTTACGGAATCCGTAAGCCGAATTTCTTTTCCATTCCGTGAAAAGAACATGCCATTAAAGTATGTAAACACCCTAAGCAAACAGCATCGGTTTACACCTCCAACAGGCGCACCATTTATTTTTATGACGATTTCTCAAGGCTTTTGCCTAGCTCTAGAACGTTGAACCTTCACCCCCTCATGGTGAGCTGCTAGATTATATTTTTTTTCTAAAAAATATATCTCAAAATAAAAGCAAATATCGAAATATCCTCAGTTTAAAAAGAAATACAAAAGTATTCCTAACCGCGAATTTCATTCGTGGTGGGTATACTAAAAAAGCACACCCGCGAATGATATTCAAGGGTACGCTTAAAAGTCATCACCCGCGAATGAGATTCGCAGGAATAAATCCTACACGCGAATATCCTTCGCTGGTGGAACTGCTGTTAGAAGCTACCGTTCCACCCGCTAATGTCATTCGCTGGTGGAACAATAGTTGTTATCCACCCACAAGTGACATTCGTGGGTAGCGTGATATCTGTTACCTACCCACAAATGTCATTCACAAGTAAGCATAACTACCCGCGAATCAAATTCACGGCTACGTCTATTATAATTCAGCCACAACCATTCCCATCCCGTCCTTGTAGGCGATCCACCTTGGCCTATCTGCCTTGCTGTTTTAGCCACGTTCAACCTCCCGGTATCATATCGGTGTCGTTCCTATGTTGGATTGGTGTGCGCATTCTCAACCAGTTTGTTAGAAGTTAGCCATGAGGTAGTCCGCAATTCTTTTTCATTTATTTAATATTAATTATTAATTACTTATAATATCTAATATAGAGATATTTTATTGTCACAAAATACGAATTATTATCTATTTTTTTTATTAACTAGGTGTTAGTATTATTCGAAAAATGGTAACTCTCATTTTCGTTATGACGTTTGTTTACCCGCGAATGACTTATTTATTACCGGCGAATGAGATTCACGGGTACATTTAGTTTGATATTTTTTTTTTGAAATTGAGGACATTTTATTTTTTTTAGGGTATATTTTTGCAAAAAAATCGCTAGATTATTGGAAAATTCCTTATGATAATGGAGAATAGCGCTAGTAGTATACCTTAGACAGACCGGGGTTGTCATGTTCAAAAAGGGCTTCACACTTGAACTTCTAGATTTCCCCAAAAACCTAAACCGCCTTAAGACCACCTTATCCATGTTGGTGATTTGACTGGCGTTGCCCATTTTAATTTTAATTTTAATTTATTGGTGGATAATCGAGATAATTGCCAATAAACCCTGACACTCAAGGTAGAAAGATATAGGAAAGAACCATACATTTTACAGTCTCTATGGGATAAACACCGAAACTGGTTGGCAAACTTGTTGGAGATTGATCTAAGCAGACAATGGTTAATCCAAGTACTCACAAAAAAGGAAAGTCAGATTTTCTTTGAATCCATCTGTAATTCTTAAATTAGTATAGGGTTTTTGTATAGTAGTAATGCCAAATATAGCATGCTTTAGTGATAAAAAGTACTAAGAATTTATACTAAACGCTCTTCACGTCGATGTTAATGTTAGAGCGCTTACCGTGACCATCATGCAAGTGTTGGGAGCTTGGATGGCGGTGAGGTGGCAACAAAGGAAGAATATGAAAGAGTTATCTACCAACTTGAAGGTCGTTGAGGCTCGCATGAAGGCAATGCCTTCTCGTGAGCATATTTTGGGGGAATACCAAATTTTGGACTAGTTTTACATGAAGGACATAGTTAACTTCTTCCTGCAAGTCATGATCGAGGAGATCCTGAAGATCGACCCCAAGATTCCTCTCAAACAGTGGCAACTCTTCGCGCCTTTGTCGAGTTCGAGTTTGAGTTGATTCTACTTGTTGGATCGTGAAATCCTGGTTGCTGATCTGACAGTGAATTGAATGTCAGATGAATGCTGAATGGTACTTCTACTCCAACTCCGGTGAACCTGCAGGTAGGGGAGCGCAACAGAGGGGGTGTCTCTGGGTCCCTCTCCGATGCTTAAATAGGGTAACCGTATAAGGTATTTATAGGGTAGGAGAGATCAAACCGTATAAGGTAACCGTATATCTTAGTGAATATTGTGCTGCTGAAGATTCGGATAGTAGATATGGCAGTTATGGAGAGATATTGCAGTTAACATATCTAATCTTTAGTGAATATGTGACCGAGATACGCAGGATATCGTGGCCACTTCCTTATTAACGGTTAGTGGGACCAGAGGAGAGAGGCAAAGCTCTCTTCGGGGCGAGCACTCCCATGGCGAGCAGTGAGAGGTCGCGGCCTGGTGAAGGATGGCGAGCAGTCTGGGGAGCCTTTGGCGTTCATATCGACTTTGGGCTCGATCTTGGGCCTCTCTATGGTGGGCTAAGTTGACTTGTATTTAGGCTGATCCAGTTCGAATATCTTGGGTTTACCCCTCCATGGTTATTGGGCCTTCGATGCCTTTTCCTTATTGGGCTGTCAATATCGATACCCAACATTTGCCCCCAAAGCTTGATTGAAGTTTCTTCAGTCGAGCTTGATTTCTTAGTAGGGTTTGAGATAGTGACGCCTTAAATTCGTTTTTTCTTGTCTCTTGTAATGGTTCATGACCTGAGGGACACTTCATGTTTGTTTGGCGAGCAGTCATCCTATTGTCCAAGGCTGAAGGAATATTCTTCTTTTTATTCCCTCTTGGCGATCACTCGAGGTAACCTAGGCTTGAGAAAGTCTATCTTTCTTTGCTAGGCGATCATTACCTACCAAAGGTATTTCTGATAAAGCCTACCAGTGCGCTGGCGATCACTTTGTCTGCTCAGTGGACTTTAGCATTTAATGACTGCACAGTCATCCAGAAGTCGAACGGTCGCTTGAGTCACGCCTGTCATTTAATATTCTGTAACCCAAGGGCAGTCTGACAGCTGTCTGTACTGGCCGACCGTTTGTCTCCTCGAGGTGTCTCTTAGAATTCTGACATTGCTTCGATTTTTTTCCAAAAAGGTACAATTATTCCCCTGCGGCGTTTCGATTATGTCTGTGGCAGTTACTCCTTTTTGGCCTATATAAGAAACAACAGTTTCTTTATTTTGTCTTTTACGCATTCATTCCTTTAGACTTCCAGAGCTTTCTTTGCAAATTCTTCCTTTCTTTTCATCAATCCTCCTTCCAACCATTTCCATGGCCACTCGCAGTCAGACTGGAAAGACCAAGCAGACAGCCCATAAGGCTTCTTCCTCAACCCCCAAGGTGACTAAGAACACCAATGCTCCCTTAACCATTAGGGATAATACTGTGCCCGCCTCGACGGGGTGACAGACTGACCTTGGGAGGTCCGCAGCCACTCCTGTGGTGGTAGATGGGCCTGAGCTTCAGACGCTTATGTTTTCTCCGAAAGGTAAATTTTTTTTTATTTCACTGCTCTGTTTTGAGAATATCCCCTGATTTTCCTTGTTTTTATGCTTGTTGTGCTATATCTGAACTGTTTTGAGTAGATATCAAGCCCAACGAGTTGAAGCCGGCTTATTTTAAAACGATGGTGGTGCTTGGTGGTCTTGGTGCGGGGGATGTCCCTAGATATCCAGGCCTAGGTCTGCATTATCCTTGCAGCGGAGAAGTTTACCTTTATGCGGCCCAGATCGACGCGAGGATTTAAAATCTTGTTGCGTTTATCTTGTTGCGTTTATCTTGTTGCGTTTTTCTCTCTGCGAGGATTTGCAGGCACTGTGTCGGTTCTACATGATACATCCCACGCAGCTCGTACCCAACGCCATTAGGATATAGGCTGGATTCAAGTTCCTATGCATACGTCAAGAATGGACGTATTCATTGGCCTTGTTCCGGTGCTTTTTCCGGTTGGCGTCTGGGACGAACCATCTCCACCATTTCCAATCCCGGTGGCCGAAGTTTGCTGAGTGGAGAGACCTCAATCGTGGAATTGGAATGTCCACGTTCGGTTGGTCGATGACTTCTGAGCCACCAACTCCAACTATAAGAAGTTATACTTCTTTTACAAGGGGGGGGGGGGGGGGGGTGCCTTGGAAGTTGTCCGCCCCAGATAGGGACTTCCCTCCCGAGTTTGACGAGCTATCCGGGAGCGACCGGAACGCCATCGATGACCTGTTCCGGCTGCATCGATCATCCAATTTCCACTCCATCCATTCCGTGGCAGAGACCACAGAGAATATGCTCGAGATGGCGGACATTCATCAGGCCACGCCAATCTTTGATGATTGGGTAACTCCTTATAACCCTTTTCTTGTTTACTGTTTGTAGACAAAGTTGTAGGCAATGGCCGAAAACTCATAGGTCTCTTTGATGATCAGGGAACGGCGGGGCTGTCCGCTGATCAGGCTCTGCTGAATTCTCCTCCTCCCCCTCTAGGCGTTCGTCCAAGAGGAAGCCTGAAGAGGCCCTCCCCTTGGCCACTGTTGGCCCTCGCCAACCAGGTATGTTGTCTCGCCAATATTGTTTTCATACTTTGCCTTATTTTCGAGCTTTTTAAACTTTTCTGACATATTTCCTTGGTATTTTGCAGAAAAGTCCACGGCTGACGTGGCTCGAGAGCCTCCTCCTTCTCCTGCCAAGAAGGTCAGGAGTGAGGATCACCCAGTTATCGACCAGCATCCTCCTCCTCCTCCTAAGAGCCCTTCTGCCAGTAAGGGGAAGACTCTGGTCTTGGCGCCCCCTCTTCCTTCAGTGCCCTCGGTCCCTCCCAAGGAGTCTGGGACCCAGAAGAAGGGGTCTGACACCCCCAGTGCCTCGAAGGCTCCTGTTGAGGAATACTGCCCCTTGGCGAGCATGTTCCAGCCACTCAAGGCTGCGAACCCTCGAGTGTATGGTTTCCTTGCGGAGACCTCTTGAAGAAGGGGGTCTCTAACAAGAAGAGTCTCCGGGGTAACCCGGACTTGTGCATGCGACTCCTTGAGGGGATAATTCCTCCCAAGGATCGCTCTGCAATACCCACGGAGCTACCGCAGATCGAGGGGTTCTTGCGGGTCCCACTACGAACGAGTCGCTCTGGTGAGACTTTGTTTCTTTGTTAAGTTTTCGCATCGTTCCCCCTTTTTTCGTATCCTGACAATCTTCACCCTTCTTTTATTGCCAGCTCGTTCGGGAAGAGGTGGCGATTGCCCGCGTTTTTGGGGAGCTCGCCAACAAGCATTCTGATCTGCTTGTTGAGCTGGAGCAGTATCGAAGTACGGGGATCTCCCCCGGGCAGATGGAGGCCATCAAGTCGACCGCTGACGCAGAGGTTTCCTTGGTAGATGGCGCCCAGGAGGAGTACTTCAGGAAGGAGCAACGACTCCTTACTGATGTAAAGCAGAGGAGACCGATGCTGCGGTCGCCCCTTCAGGAATCTGAAGCTCTTCATCGGTTCTTAGAAGAAGGGGAGGCAGTCCGGGCTCGCCTAGAGGCTGAGCTGAAGGAAGCCCGAGCTCAAATGGCTAATTTGGAAGCTCGTCGGGTCGCCGCCGAGGCAAAGGGGGAAGCTGCTGAAGCCAGAGGGATCGCCATGGAGAAGGAGAAGGAACAACTGGCTGAACAGTTGAAGTCTGTTCCTTCACCCCAAAGTGTGATCAACGAATTCAAGGAATCTGAGGATTTCGTTGACTGTGCTTTTGCGGTGATGAAGTCGGAGATTGCTGACTTCCTCCACGTCTTGGTCGAAGACGTCCTGGTGGTTGACCCCAACTTTCCTGTTAGGGAAGTTGCATCCCTTAAGGGTTTCCTCCGGAGTTCCCTTCCCCAGTCGACCCCTGCTGTTGAAGAGGTCGACCCAGCTGCGGCTGTTGAAGAGGTCGACCCAGCTGCGGCTGTTGAGGAGGTTGCGCCCGAAGGCGAGCTGAGCACCCTTGCCCCCGAAGTCGAGCCAAGCACTCCTGCCCCTGAAGACCCCAAGGCCTGAAGCTGACACTCTCCGACGATCATCCTCCTTAGATTTTCCTTATCTTTCCTTTGTATTTTTAGATGCGTTTTGTAATTATTTTTTGATTAAAGACTCAGTTATTTTATATTGAATGCCTTTTTATTCGTAAGCCCTTGGTTGACTTTGAATGTGTTGGCTATCTTTCCGATATCTTAATCGCGTAATCGTAATTATTCTTAACTTTCCTATGCTTTATAATGGCCCTGACTCTTAGAGCCCTGGACCTTTCGCCTAGGCTTGTAAGGATAAGTCTTTACGAATTTATCTATTTCCCTTGGTAAGTATAAACTTTCTAAGGATAATATTTCAAGACTTAAAAGTATGGACTTCTAAGTTCAAAAGTATATCACCTTTCTTGAAGTTTAGATCTTTAGGGTGTTTGCCTAATAGCCAGGAACTTGTTAAGTTAAGGCTTTATCATCCATAGTGATCGTCTAGGATTCTTCATCCGCTTTTAATCCATAGTGATCCATAATGATCGCCTAGGATTCTTTATCCACTCTTTAATGGTCTGATAACAGATCTTCTGTCTGACTTTGGCGTCAGGTCTTACGTTTTTGCCTAACTCTATTGTTAGGTCTTTTGGCCTGACTTTGGCGTCAGGGCTTTCATTTTGCCTAACTTTATTGCTAGGTCTTTTGGCCTGACTTTGGCGATAGGGCTTTTTGGCCTGACCTTGGCGTTAGGGCTTTTGGCCTAACTTTGTTGCTAGGGCTTTTTGGCTTGACTTTGGCGTCAGGGCTTTTGGCCTAACTTTGTTGCTAGGGCTTTTTGGCCTGACCTTGGCGTCAGGGCTTTTGTGGCCTAACTTTGTTGTTAGGGCTTTTGTGGCCTAACTTTATTGTTAGGGCTATTTTGGCCTAAATTTGTTGTTAGGGCTTTTGTGCCTGATTCGGTCATCAGGTCTTCGCCTGACTCTTGGCGTCAGGTCTTTTTTCTTCGATTTGCTTCGAGTGAACACGTTTATGGAGGAATGACTTTCTTTTATTGACATAACAGTTTGATTACAAGCTATGTATGAAATCTCCTTAAATGCTCAGAATTGAATGGACGGGTTAACCTCTTGCCTTCTGTGGTTTCCAAATAGTAGGATCCCGGGGCGGCGATCTCTATTACCTTATATGGTCCTTCCCACTTGGCTGAAAGTTTATTATGACTGTCCAGCCTTGTTAATTCATTCCTTCTCATGACCATCTCCCCCACAAAAAATTGGCGAGCGCTGACTTTTCTATTGAAGTATCGAGCGATCGCCAGGCGCATCTTTGCTTGTGTTTTTTCTGATAGCCATCTCTTTTCCTCTGCCAGGTCGAGGTCAGTTCTGCGCTCGACCTCGTTTGCCTCAGCGTTAAAGTGTAGGATTCTATGGGTAGGCACTGCTATTTCGGCGGGTGCCACTGCTTCTGATCCATACACTAAACTGAACGGTGTTTCTCCCGTGGCCGCCTTAGGCGTTGTCCTGATGGCCCATAATACGTTTTCCAGCTCTTCTGCCCAATTTCCTTTGAATGCGCGAACCCTTTTCTTGAGTCCTGCTAAAACAACCTTGTTGGCTGCTTCAGCTTGCCCGTTCGTTTGAGGATGATGCACTGAACTGAAACGATGGTCGACATGATATTCTTCACAGAGCCATTTGAGCTCCTTTCCAATGAATTGCGGACCATTATCACTGATCAGTATTTTAGGAATGCCAAACCTGGAGAATATGTTGATCTCTATGAACTTGATGACTTGAAATTCCGTTGTAGAAGCTAGAGCTTTCGCCTCTATCCACTTGGTGAAGTAGTTGATCGCCACTATAATGTGAGTGCGTTGACCAGTGCTAATAGGGAAATGACCTAATATATCAATCCCCCATTGAGCGAAAGGCCAAGCGCCCGCCATTGGGGATAATAGTGTTGATGGTCGACCTGATCGTGGTGCAAATTGCTGGCAAGTCTCACACTTCTGCGTTAATTCAGCCGCATCTTTTCCCAAGGTTGGCCAGTAGTATCCTAATCTGAAGATCTTCCTGGTTAACGATCGAGCACCTTCATGACATGCTTCCACCCTTTCGTGAGCTTCTCAGAGAACCCTTTCCGTTTCTGGATGAGCAACACACCTTAAGTAGGGAGTCGAGTAGCCTCTCCTGTAGAGTTCCCCATCAATAATCAGATAACTGGCTGCGAGTCTTCTTATCCTCGTGGATTCGCCTTCGTCATCTGGGAGGATCCCCTCTTTCAAATAATTCTGGAATAGAGTCATCCACGTGACCTGCTCCTGAATGTTGAAGACCTCTGCCCTACTTTCAAGGATTGAACATAAAGCCTTTTCCAGGAATTGTACGTCTTGGATTGTTGTTCCCCCAAATGCCAGCTTACTTAAAGAATCTGCCATCTGGTTTTCCTGACGAGGGATAGACTCGATCGCAAAATTTGGAATTTCTGCTACGAGTTTCTTGGCGATGGTGAGGTACTTTTTCATCTTTTCCCCCCTTGCCTCATAAGTGCCATTGACCTGATTGACGATAAGTTTCGAGTCGCTTTTAACCTTAAGTGCAGATATGCCCATTCCTTTCGCCAGTCTAAGTCCGGTGATAAGAGTCTCGTATTCTGCTTCGTTATTGGTCGCTTGAAATGTAAGGGCGATCGTATACTTTAAAGGCTCGCCTTCAGGGGGAATAAGAATTAAACGTGCCCCCAAGCCTTCTCTTGATGAAGACCCATCTGTATAGAGCTCCCAGACTTGATCATTACCTGCTAACTGGCTTGGCCTGTTTTCTGCTTCTGTTTGACCGTTACTCGTGCTTTCCACAATGAAATCAGCTAGTGCTTGACCTTTGATGGCCGTTTTAGGCTCAAATTTGATCCTAAACTTGCTGAGCTCGATCGCCCACTTGACCATTCTTCCTGACGAATCTGGTTTCATCAGGAAATTTTTGAGAGGTTAATTGGTGAGGACCGTGATGTCGTGCGCGTGAAAGTAAGGTCTCAGCTTTCGAGCAGCAATAACTAAGGCATAGAGATACTTCTCAATCTGGACATATTTTATTTCTGCTGAGTTAAACATTTTGCTAATAAAGTACACTGGACTCTGAATATTATTTTCCTCCTTTATCAATACAGCACTGGCCGCCACGTCACTGATGCCTAGGTAGAGAAAATGCTGCTCGTCTGGAATGGGCTTTGCTAGAGCCGAGAGTGTTTGGATTTGTCGCTTTAAGGACTGGAATGCCTCCTCACAATCTGGCTTCCACTCGAACTTGCGGTTGACCCTCAGAGTTTTGAAAAACGGGAGGGACCTATCGCTTGCCTTGGAGAGGAAACGGTTAAGAACAGCCAGGCGACCATTCAGGCACTGAACTTCCTTGTGGCAGGTGGGCGACTTCATCTCTTTTATGGCCTTCAGTTTTTCTGGGTTTGCCTCGATGCCCCTCTCGCTGACCATGAATCCCAGGAATTTGCCCGACTTGACTCCGAAGGCACACTTTGCAGGGTTCAGGCGAACCCTGTGTCTCCTCATGCATTCAAAAGCTTCGCGGAGGTCTGTTGTGTGCGGATTGCCCTTGATGGTTTTGATGAGCATATCGTCCACATAAGCCTCCATGTTCCTTCCCAGCATGTCCTGAAATAAGCGGTTCACCATTCGCTGATAAGTAGCCCCTGCATTGATGAGACCGAAAGGCATCACCTTGTAGCACAGAATGTCCCCGTCGACATAGAGAGCGGTGTGAGCCTCATCATCTGGATGCATTCTGATCTGGTTGTAGCCTGAATAGGCGTCCATGAAGCTCAGCATCTCATGACCAGAGGTAGCATCGACCAGCTGATCAATCCTGGGAAGAGGATATGAATCCTTAGGGCAAGCCTTGTTCAAGTCGCGGAAGTCGACGCACATCCTCCACTTGCCATTTGATTTTCTGACCAAAACTGGGTTGGCAACCCAGCTCTGGAATCTGACCTCTCGGACGAAGTCATCCTCGATCAGTCTGCCAACCTCCTGCCTGATCGCCAAGCGTTTGTCGGTTCCGAACGATCTCCGTTTTTGGGCGATTGGCTTGACAGAGGGGTCTATCCTGAGCTCGTGCGAGATGATGTCTGTGCTAATACCCGGCATGTCGCTCGGCTGCCAGGCGAAGAGCTCTTTAAATTATCTAAGGAGGGCGGTCATGGCCTCCTTCTGATCTTATTTCAAGGTGGTCCGAATGCGCACCTTCTTGTCTGAGCCATCGACCTCGACTTCTTCTAATTCCTCCATGGGCGCGGGCCGAGCCAAATCCTCGCGAGGGTCAGCCTCTGTCTCGATGGTGAGAGCCTCCCTTTGGTTCTTCCTGCGCAGGCAGTTCACATAGCATTGCCGCGAGGAAGGCTGGTCGCCGAGCACTTCTCCAATCCCGTTGGGAGTTGGGGAACTTCATCTTCTAATGGACTGTGGAGGCCACAATCTTGTTGGGATTGATCGTGGTCCTCCCCAGGATGGCATCGTAGGATGTAGGTGAGTCGACCACCAGGAAAGTGACCGGTACCTTGATGCTCTTCCATCCCTCGCCCAGAATCATGGACATAGTTATTGCCCCCAGTGGATAAGTTGTCCTTCCCGCAAACCCAATCAACGGAAAGTCGACCCTCTTCAGGTCATGCTTGGACTTGCCCATCCTCTCGAAGTCGTCGAGGAATAGGATGTCTGTCGAGCTGCCTCCGTCGATCAGAATCCTTGCAACGTGACAGCCGTCTATATCAGCCGTGATAACCAAAGCGTCATTGTGGGGGGTTGTGACATGTGCCAAATAATTTTCGGAGAATGAGATGACAATGTCCTCTTCAGGTCGGGGTCACTTTCCCAACTGAACTGCTGTGGAGATCTGAGTGGCGTAGACCTCCCTGGCGTGCGACCCCTCGCCTCCAGCACTGAATCCTCCCGCAATCAAATTCACTCTCCTCTTGCTGGCAGATGGATCAGTTTGTTCAGCAGGCGCTGACGAACGATGTCTTTTGGGGGACGTTCGACTTCTGTCTCGGCCTGCCACAAATTCCTTCAACATCCCCCCTTGAATCAGCTTCTCTATATCCCGCTTCAGAATGCGACAGTCATCCGTCTTGTGGCCCTTGCACTTATGGTATCTACAATAGCTCTCGACGTCCTTCCCCATGGGCTGACCACCCCGACGAGGCATTGGTGGCCTCGCCAAGGATCTCCTCTCCATCTCGACTAGTACCGCTGAGATCTGCCTATTTAAAGGCGTAAAGTACTTAGGGACCTCTGGATTTCGAGGTGCTGGATTATGCTCTATTCGGGGCCTGCTGTCTCTTACCTTTTTCTCCTTCTCCACTTCCTTCTTACCATCGCGTCGGGGCTCAGGAACCACCCTTAGCGAGGTCGTCAGGAAGTTAGCCTCAGTGTTCGCCCTTTCAAGGTCTGTGAAACCCTTTGCCCTAGACGCCAGCTCCTCCAACGTTTCGATCTCCTTTACGTGGTAGCTGTTTCACAGCTTCCTCGAGGCCTTGTTGGCCACATTCAGACCTCTATAAAATGCTCGAATGATCTCCCCATCCGAGATTCGGCGATCTATCTCTGTGACGTTCTGATGAAAACGCCCGTAAAAATTGGCCAGCGACTCTCTAGGCTGTTGCTTGACCGCATCCAGGGCGACCACGCTTTTCATCAGCTGGCGCTCACCCATATACCTCTCCAAGAACTTGCTCCATAATTCCGCCCAAGTTACAATAGATCCTGCAGGGAGGCCGCATAACCAGGACGAAACCGAACTCGAAAGAGTGGATGGAAATAACAAAACCAAGTGATTGGGATCATTTGACTTACCCAGGAGAGAAGCCTCGTGCTTGTTGACGTGTATGGTGGGATCTCCTCCACCAATGTACTCCGGTATGGCCCGAGCGACTACGTCTTTAGGGATCTTGACGGCGACGAGCTCGTCGGAAAAGGGGTGAGCAGATTGCTCCTTGAAGGGAGTTACGACTGTCAACCGTTTCTCCTGGAGCCTTTTGTTGAGAAGATCGTCCATCTGGTCCACAGTGCAATATTTTGGCGAGGTCCCGACTGAAGAAGGACCGGAAGGATTGGCCGGGTATATCGCCGTCGGCTGTTCAGTATAGGTGAGGGTAGAGATTGTTGTCCAGACGTCATCTCTTGATCTTCCTGAGGCCCCTGAGGTCCCTGGGGTGCTGTGGTGCCAGGATTCGCGGTTTCAGAAGGTAAGGGCCTTGTGGAAGCAGGGCGAGTGTTTCCTTGAGGAGCAGGGGCTTGACGACGGGCTTGCCCTAGGATGGCCTCCAGCAATGATATCATCTCCGGGATTAACTGGATGTTTTCCTCGGCGAGGTGGACGGTCTGAGGGGCTGGAGTCTCGGTGTGGTTGGTAGCTGTGGTCGGTCTGGAATTACAGACATGCTCTCGGGTCGTCCGCAGGGGGACGACATTGGCTCCTGCCTGGCTGGCAGATTCTTGTTGAAGTGGTGAAGCGGCGGAATCAGAGCTATCCGCGGATTGCTCGCGAGTCTGGTTCCGACGGTTGTTTTGGGATCGAGTTCTCATGGTTGTATTACTCGGTTCCCACAGACGGCGCCAAATGTTGGATCGTGAAATCCTGGTTGCTGATCTGGCAGTGAATTGAATGCCAGACGAATGCTGAATTGTACTTCTGCTCCAACTCCAGTGAACCTGCAGGTAGGGGAGCGCAACAGAGGGGGTGTCTCTGGGTCCCTCTCCGATGCTTAAATGAGTATATGTATGTGTATATAGCTCAAAACGTAAAGAACGTATGTAAAGCAAAGGTATTTATAGGGTAAGAGAGATCAAACCGTATAAGGTAACCGTATATCTTAGTGAATATTGTGCTGCTGAAGATTCGGATAGTAGATATGGCAGTTATGGCGAGATATTGCAGTTACCATATCTAATCTTTAGTGAATATGTGACCGAGATACGCGGGATATCGTGGCCACTTCCTTATTAACGGTTAGTGGGACCAGAGGAGAGAGGCAAAGCTCTCTTCGGGGTGAGCACTCCCATGGCGATCAGTGAGAGGTCGCGGCCTGGTGAAGGATGGCGAGCAGTCTGGGGAGCCTTTGGCGTTCATATCGACTTTGGGCTTAATCTTGGGCCTCTCTATGGTGGGCCAAGTTGACTTGTACTTAGGCTGATCCAGTTCGAATATCTTGGGTTTACCCCGTCCATGGTTATTGGGCCTTCGAGGCCTTTTCCTTATTGGGCTGTCAATATCGATACCCAACACTACTCTCGGAGAGTAACGACACTTGTGGATGGAAATAAAGAGGTTGACTTCAAAGATGAAGTTGGTCCTGAGTGTCAAAGTGGCCTTGATCCTTTTGTCGCCTAACTTTGTACTAGCCTTTGTATTTTTCCATGTGGTTGTATTTTGTAAAACTCTTCGATTGAATGAATATAGTTTTATTCTTGACCTTTCTATCTTTTTCTGCTCTTTTGTTTTAAGCATTAGTCGCTTTCTTTACGAATTTAATTTTGGTACGCGGTTTGATACTTATTTGTGGGAGAAGTGGTACGGTCGACTGTCTTCCTTTTCGATTTCATGAACCTATAATATTGAAGTGACAATTTAATGGTCAAAAGTTAGTACTTAGTCGGGGGAACGGTAACTTCCAGTTGTATCGTTTTCTTTTTAGCCTCTGAACCAAGTCTTTTCCACTTGAGAATTCTAACAGACCTCATGTTAGAATAATCTGAGTCAAGGTCAAAAAGGATCAATTATTCAAAGGCAAGACAGAAATGTCAAAAGTAAAACAGTAATGTTTGACAAATGTGAAAAAGCTAGAGTCAAATGTAATGAGTATGCTAGTAGCTACATAGATAGGAAACAGATGTATAAATTACCTTGTATGTCTGAATCAATGTAATGAAGTCTGATTTTTACCAGAAATATAGCAGAAATACCTGTCTTAACATGGTATCAAAGCAGGTCAACAATACATAGAGGATTGGGTGTTTTTCTGGTTGCTCATCATATACCAGAATAACCCTCAATCCAACCGAGCCAACATTCAGTCCAACAACCGAGCCAACATTCAGTCCAACCACCGAACCAACAATCAATCGGATCAACAATGACCGATGAAGAAAGCCATCATTCCCACGTCCAAACGGGGTCAGGTCTTAGCGAAGACGATCTAACCCTCAAAATAGCCAACATCTTAAAAAATGGTCTCAACCTCAGTCAGAAACCAGAAAAAAGCCTACCCGAAACAGTCACGGTTAGCGTCAAGCTAATCGGTCAGAATTATCATTTATGGGCCAGACTAATGCAAATTGCGATTGGGGGAAGGGGACGATTACAACATATCACCTGGGATCCGGAACCACCAAGCCGAACCGAACCCGGGTACGAGAGGTGGATACAAGACGACCTCATAGTGTTTTCATGGATGATTCAGAACATCGGGCCTCAATTGGCGAACAACGTCGCACATTATTCCACTTCCCGGGATCTATGGAAGGCACTACAGACAACATATTGAAGTGGTAAGGATTCTCTGCATATTTTCGATTTACACAATCGAGCTGTGAAAATGATGCAGGGATCACTCACGCTCGAGGAATTCTGGCTTTCGATCCAATCCCTATGGGGAGAAATCGAAGCCAGGAGGCCGAACCCAATGGCATGCAATCAAGACATCACAGCATATAATCAACTTTGGGACGAGACCAAGTTGTATCAGTTCTTAGGGGGCATCGATTCCAAATTCGATTGAATTAAACGGGAACTATTGCGACAGGATCGACTTCCCTCAGTCGAAGAGGCGTTCGCCTCAATCCGGAAGGAGGCCACCCGACTCCACATCATGGGAGAGGCAACCTCCGACGGAGCATCATCGGGAATTAGCGAGGGACTTCTATATAGGGGCAATTGGACCGACATCAACACAGTAAATCCAGCCTCAGCAAATTCGGCGAAAGGAGGCCGGAATCAAAGCAATCGGTCGGAAACCACCGGGAAACCCGGGGAATCGTCATCCCGCATCGATAAAAACAAGTTGAAATGCACTCACTGTGGGATGAATCGCCACACCAAGGAGGGCTGCTTTCGGCTGGTCGGGTATCCCGATTGGTGGGACGAAAGCCGGAAGAACAAGGAGAAGAACCGCGCCAACATTGCGATGAGCGGCTCGGTGGCCACCGGCATCCAAGGGCATGGCGAAGAACAGACCGACGTCCACCACTTCCAGCAGCTTCGCACCCCTCCTCGACTGCAATCGACATCCGAAGGGAGCCCATCCTTCACCGGAGTCGCAGGGAGCAGTGGCGCCAAGAATCGGGACGACGGGAACCCTAGAAATGGAGCTGCCAAAGGAGAGGAGCAGCGTGGAGAATGGAGCGTCTGGGGCAGGGAAGGTGCGGCTGTGCAAGGTAAAGGGACTTGGAAATTGCATCCAAGTCCCTCAACTTCGAACCCTAGCATTTCTGGACTGAATCTTGTGAAAACTGAAGAAATGACCCAATTTAATTTCGGATCAGTCCCTGCACAATTAAAACATGCATATTCAGTCCATAAAGATCTACTTAAAAATCACCGGTGGATTTTCGATTGCGGAGCAACCGATACTATGACATATGATGCATGTGACCTCAAAAATATTGTCAAGTCTCGGGTTGAGTATATTAATACGGCAGATGGAGCTAAAGTTCGGGTGACAGGAATGGGAACTATAGATATCTCTCCAACCCTGAGAATATCAAACTGTCTCCTTGTTCCAACACTCTCGAATAAATTATTGTCGGTATCCCATGTCACCAAAGAGCTGAATTGTACTATGGTGATGAATCCAGACGGGAGGGATTATTGGGCGTGGCACTGAATGCGCTGGTTTGTACTACGTTGATGAAGTGGCTCAATCTGGTTCGGTGTTACTCGCTCACGGTACTTCAGAAAGAGAGGTTTGGTTATGGCACAGGAGATTGGGTCATCCATCCTCGGGTTATCTAAAACTTTTATTTCCTAAGTTGTTTTTGGGTAAAAGTAGTAAGTTTTTTTGTGAGACGTGTATTCTTGCAAAAAGTCATAGACAATCGTTTAAGCCTAATAGTACTCGTATGAATTCCATGTTTTCCTTAGTGCATTCTGATGTGTGGGGTCCAGCACCTATATCTGGGGGTCCAAATTTTAGATATTTTGTGTTGTTCATTGATGATTTCACTCGTATGACATGGGTTTATTTCCTCAAACAAAAATCTGAAGTGTTTGACAAGTTCACTCACTTTTTCCAAATGGTCCAAAATCAATTTCAGAAAAATATAAAAATCCTTAGGTCTGACAATGGGGGGGAATTTGTCAATCAACAGATGAAAAATTTCTTTTCAGAAAAAGGAATTGTTCATCAAACCTCTTGTCCGCACACTCCAGAACAAAATGGTGTTGCTGAAAGAAAAAACCGTATTCTTCTTGAAATGACAAGATCCTTACTCATTGAATCCAAAGTTCCAAAAACTTTCTGGCCGGAAGCAGTTGCTATGGCCACATACCTTTTAAACCGTCTTCCCACAAGAATTCTTGATCTCAAAACACCAATTCAATGCCTCTCTGAAATTACCAAAATACCCTCGATCCTTACTCTACCTCCTATGATCTTTGGTTGTTCTGTGTTTGTCCACATACCAAAAAATGACCGCACCAAATTTGATCCTTGTGCAGTCAAGTGTGTGTTCGTAGGCTATGGAGTCAATCAAAAAGGGTATCGGTGTTATGATCCTAAAATTCGTCATGTGTTCACCACAATGAACTGTGATTTCCTTGAAACAGAGTACTTCTATCACCAGTCCAGTGTTCAGGGGGGGAGTCTTATAGATGATCCACTGGATTGGGTATGTAATTCCCATATCTCCTATGACAGACCAAGTCTCTCCGATGAAAGACCTAAAGAGCAAGATAATCCAACTACTGAGGCAACATCTGATACGTCAGTACCAAACAGTGAACTAAGAGTCACAACCAATGTTCCACCGACTGAGGTATCTGAGGTAAGCCCGGTAAGATCTCCTGAAATGGAGAATCTCGATTTTCTTGTGGAAGAATCAGGTGAACAAGAGGAGATAATAACTGGAGGATACAAATTACCACCAAGAGAAAATCGAGGAAGGCCACCCAAGAGATACACACCGGATAGGGAGGCGAGTAAATCAAGATATCCGGTGGCAAATACAGTAAGGGGGAGGCTAAGTGAGGAGGCAAAGGCATTCACAATGTCTATTCTCACTGAAGAAATTCCAGGTACGATCAAAGAAGCTCAACAGTCCAGGAAGTGGCGAAAGCAATGGATGTTGAAATGGAAGCACTCGGGAAAAATGAGACGTGGGAGATGTGCAAATTACCAGCTGGGAAGAAACCAGTAGGCTGTAGGTGGGTGTATACTATCAAATACAAGCAAGACGGATCCATTGATAGATACAAGGCAAGGTTGGTGGCAAAAGGATACACGCAGACATACGGGATTGACTATTCCGAAACTTTTTCTCCCGTAGCCAAAATAAACACAATCAGAGTATTGTTATCTATAGCCGCAAATAAAGACTGGCCTTTGCACCAGTTTGATGTGAAGAACGCATTTCTTCACGGAGATCTAGAAGAAGAAGTTTACATGGAAGTCCCACCAGGCTACAAAGATGAAACCCAACAAGGAAAAGTGTGCCGATTGAAAAAGGCACTATATGGTCTGAAGCAATCTCCTCGGGCATGGTTTGGGAGATTCACGATAGCCATGAAGAAATATGGATATAAGCAGAGCAACTCAGACCATACCTTGTTTTTGAAGAAAACAGGAACTCTCATTACCTGCTTAATCATTTATGTTGATGATATGATTATTACAGGAAATGATGAAAAAGAGATGCACAAGCTCAAAAAGAACTTGTTTGAAGAATTCGAGATGAAGGATCTCGGAAATTTGAAATATTTTCGTGGAATCGAGGTATTAAGATCAGGAGAAGGAATCTTTATATCTCAAAGAAAATATATTTTGGATTTTCTGACAGAAACAGGGATGCTGGAATGCAAACCAGCAGAAACTCCAATGATAGTAAATCACGGCCTACAACTATTAGAAGGAGGAAGACTAGCAGACAAGGAACGATATCAAAGGCTAGTAGGCAAGATGATATATCTATCACATACTCGACCAGACATAGCTTATGCTGTTGGAGTAGTGAGTCAGTTCATGCATCGACCTCAAGTGGAGCATATGGAAGCTGTCATGAGAATCATAAGGTATTTGAAGGGAACTTCGGGATATGGAGTTGTGTTCAGAAGAAATGGCCATTTGGAAATACAAGGATACACAGATGCTGACTGGGCAGGCAATCCGATTGATCGAAGGTCCACGTCCAGATATTTTACCTTTATTGGTGATAATCTGGTAACATGGAGAAGTAAAAAACAGAAGGTTGTAGCTCTCTCAAGCGCAGAAGCTGAATTCCGTGGAATAGCTAGAGGATTAACTGAGATATTGTGGCTGAGAAATTTAATGATAGAGATTGGGTTTCCACCAACCGAATCATGTGAGCTAGCTTATGTGACAACAAAGCTGCAATCAGCATTTCAGAAAATCCAGTTCAGCATGACCGAACTAAACACATTGAGGTGGACAGACACTTCATAAAAGAGAATCTCGAGGCAAAATACATCAAGCTACCATTTGTTCATTCAGAAGATCAACTAGCAGACATACTCACTAAAGCGGTGAACTCGAAGATTTTCAAAGAAGCATTGGGCAAGTTGAGTATCGGAGATCCGACCACTCAACTTGAGTGGGAGTGTTAGAATAATCTGAGTCAAGGTCAAAAAGGATCAATTATTCAAAGGCAAGACAGAAATGTCAAAAGTAAAACAGTAATGTTTGACAAATGTGAAAAAGCTAGAGTCAAATGTAATGAGTATGCTAGTAGCTACATAGATAGGAAACAGATGTATAAATTACCTTGTATGTCTGAATCAATGTAATGAAGTCTGATTTTTACCAGAAATATAGCAGAAATACCTGTCTTAACATCTCACGTTTTTGTACCAATGCAGTAGCTTCCTTTTTCTATAGGGTGAGCTATAAAACCGTTTGGACCAAGACCATACCAAGACCAAATTAAAAAAAAAACATTTGTGGACTGAAACTAACGGTTTCACTTAAATGGTTTTATCGGTTCTGGTATAAATTTCGGTCTTAAACCATTGGAGACCATTTAGACCGAACATGACCGGTTTGTTTTAAAAAACATGTCGGTCAGTTTATCTTCATTCTTCACAGAATCAGAGCTCTGTTATCAAAGGGAGAAATCTTCATTCTTCTTCTTCACGCACGCTCTATCAAATCTTCACAGCTCCAGACTCCAGGTCCAGCATTCTTCACAGCTTCCCTTCCACCTTCCCCACGCGGTCACACAAAGAAGGACGAGGACGACTGCAGACCACGGTTTCGTGTCCGCCTTCCGCCTCTAGCTTCGTGTTCGTCTCCGTTGCTGAAAATCCGCGTCTCCTCGCCATGGTAATCTCCTCCTTGACACTTAACTTTATAAAATTAAGGTCTTTTGATAAAAATTACATGGACATGAATGTATATATATGTATGCACGTAAACTGTTCGATGAAATGCCTAAAAGACTGTCATATATTAGAAAATTGTATTTCTTCTTGAATTTCTAGCGACTGTATTTTCAAAATTTTCTCAAATTTGTATTTAACAACTTGATCAAGTAGGGTGCCTTATTAATTTCGGAAAATAGGATCTTTTACCATTTATATTGCTCAACTACTTGGTACTTGGTCGCATCTTTCCCAGACAAGATGGCCCTTGCATCGGTCTGCCCTAATGAGTCCTGATGCAGGTCTTTGATGATTCTGTTAAACTCTGGTTCAGACAGAGATGAGTCCATTAAATAAGGAAGCATGTGTCTCTTGTTTGGGGTGATATACTTCTTGTACCTTGCAAAAGCTCTGGATCCCTGAAATGTCGACAAACATAACTACGTTAGATGTTTGAAACAAAGACAACAACAACATATGATTCTAGATGTTCGGGTTGTTGTAGTAGAACCTGAAGGGCATGTCCCATGTTGCCACCATGATAAGGCATGAAGACAGCACTCCTCTCAGGGACAATGTAGTCCAATGCTGCTAAAGACGAAGCTTTCTTTGAAAAAGGTTATAGTTCACCAGGTAGGGAAAGTGATTCCTTATTGTAGAAATTGGGGAATTCGTGGGTTAATGGCTGCAGTGAATCGTCCCCGCCCAGTGGCTGCCCTCCTGCCCAGTAGATTAATTATTGTCAAATTCGAGAAAAATCATGCAAAAATTCAAAATGAGATGATATTTTGATGAAGTATGAGATACATATCATTTTTGTTATATTTTTTTTGTTGATTAATTAAATTTTGTTTTATTTGATTAATATTTTTGGTCAAATATAAAATTATATAAAAAATTATGTCTAATGGTCCAAACGGTCCAAATGGTCTAGATCGAACCAAAACCGAAAAAACCAAGACCATATAAACGGTCCAAACGGTCCCGGTTTCGATCTCAAGACCGAAATTTTCGGTCTCGGTCTCAAGACCGAACTAGACCGGTTTTTGCTCACCCCTACTTTCTCATTGTAGGCCAATAGTAACCCAGTTTGTGAGTCTTTTCAATTTTAAGCACCTATAATATCGAGGGTTGATCATGGCAACAACATTTGTACCTATTCGTTTCAATATCTTTGATACGACAAACCTAAAAAATTGTATGTCCCTGCCCCTTTTGTACCTCGAAATGAAACACAACATATAAGACCACGTTCGTCCCTGATATAACCAATTCATTGTTTTCATCATATGTGTTTGTCACCTGTATACAACTAAGCACATTGTCCCATTACTCGTTGCCCCTTTTCATGAAAAAAATCCATTCACAAAAGACAATCTCTTCCTCAGTTATCCAGAGGTACCCGACGTTGAACAATCTTTAAAGCTACGAAACATCTTTCACTATCTCATCTAACTACGGGCTTTGTTAGATAAATCAAGTTAGCTGTTTTTTAGGAACTAAGTTAGTGGTTAGTTTTAGTTTGTTAGCCTTGTGAAGCATGTGCTCGCTATTACTTAGGAAGCAAGTTTCTCAATTTTACTGTATAAATACTCCTCATTTGCAGTTGAATAAACACATATCTTGAGCTGCAATCTTTAATTGAGTTTCAGTTTCCTATAAACAGTATTGGTATTAGAGCTATATTCTTGAGGGATCTGTGAGTTTTAAGTGATTTCCTTATCCAAAACTATCCACAAAATCATCCCCCAAACTCACCTAAATGGAAGATAACTCCATCTCAACCATTTTTCCACCGAAATTCGATGGTGAGAATGATCAAACTTGGGTTGTAAAGATGGGAAAAGAACCCTAGCTCAGATCAAAGTCCAAAGGAAAATAAGCAAAGGAAGGAAAATGCCAAATCTTGCCTCTATGCATCTGTGATTTCTGCCATATTCAGTAGGATCATGTCATATAAGTCGTCCAAAGAAATTTGGAATTTTCTCAAATCCAAATACAAGGGAGATGAGAGGATAAGAGGCATGAAGGTTCTGAATTTATTTCGAGAAGCCATATTCAGTAGGATCATGTCATATAAGTCGTCCAAAGAAATTTGGGACTTTCTCGAAGCCAAATACAAGGGAGATGAGAGGATAAGAGGCATGAAGGTTCTGAATTTATTTTGAGAATTCGTAAGACAATAGATGAAGGAATCAAAGACCATAAAGGAGTATTTTGATCGACTGGTGAGCATAGCCAACAAGGTGAGAGTCCCATGCACTGATCTATCAGATAACAGATTGGTTCAAAAGGTCTTAGTCTCTTCACCTGAGATATTTGAGGCTACATAAACTTCACTGGAGAATACGAGAGACCTGTCAATATTGAATTTGGCAAAGCTTCTCAGTGCCTTGCAAGCTCAGAAGCAAAGGAGGGTGGTGCGTGAAGAAAGGGCCATTGAAGGATACCTGCAAGCCAAATTGCATCAGAATTCTAGAAGCAAAGAAAGGAGATACAAGGGAAAAAAAGGAGTTGGTGAATCTGAGATGAGTACAACACACAAAGGGCCCAAAGGAAGAAATCTTCCTCTCTGTCAACACTATGGAAAGAATAATCATCCTCACTACTAGTGTTGGAAGAGATCATACATGAAGTGTCGATGATGTCAAAAGATGGTTCATGCTGAAATGATTTTCCCTGACAAATACACTCAGCTAAGAGGAGAAGCTCAAGTTATTTGTTGTTTCACCTCAAGTGCTTCAAGTGATAGATGGTTGGTTGATAGTGGTTGCAAAATCCATATGACGAATGATGAAGGACTTTTCAAGCATCTGGGCAGGTCAGTACATTCTAAGGGAAGATTGGAAATGGAGAATACATGTAAAGGGAAAGTGTACAGTTGCAATTGAAAGCAACTCATGTACGAAATTAATTGATGAAGTTCTTTACATGCCTGAAATTTATAAAAACTTATTAAGTGTTGGTCAACTATTGGAGAAAAAAATTCAAATTGCTCTTTACGAATCAAAAGTGCTTAATTATTGATGCAAATGGACAAGAGATATTCAGGATCAAGATGCAAGGGAAGAGTTTCTCCTTGAATCCACTTGAGTTGTAGCACATAGACTGCCCTAGTCAGGTAAATTCATCATAGATTTGGCATAAAAGATTGGGTCTCCCTTTAAATATTCAACTTGGAGAGCAACTTCAAAGTTGCAACTAATCCACTCAAATGTCTGTGGTCCTCAAGCAACTCCTTTGTTAAATGGGAGCATGTATTTTGTGATTTTTATTGTTGATTTCACTAGAATGTGTTGGATCTATTTAATGAAACTCAAGTCAGAGGTAGCTTGGATATTTCAAGCTTTCAAAGCTTGGATTGAGAACCAAAGCAATTGTAATATTCTAGTCATTAGATCAGATAATGACACTGAATATTCCTCAGACAAGTTCGACTTATTCTGCAAGGAAGTTGGAATCTAGCGCCGACTCACTGTTCCATACTCTCCTCAATATAATGGAGTCAGTGAGAGGGAAAATAGAGAAATAATGGAAATGACTAGGTGTCTACTGCACAAGAAATGCCTTTTAAAGAGCTTCTGGGCAGAAGCAACTAACACTAGGTGTTCCTGTTGAACAAATTACCAACAAGAGCACAGAGAAGAATACTCCACATGAAGCATGGTATGAAAACAAACCTAAAATCAAGAATATAAATGTTTTGGTGTGTTTGCTATTCTCATGTGACCCTGTTGAAGAGAGCCAAACTGGATGAAAAGGTAGAACCAGGGATCTTCATAGGCTATAACTCAGTATCCAAAGCCTACATAGTTTATCAACCTCAAAAAGGGAAGATTCTGGTAAGTAGAGATGTCCATTTCCTTGAAGAATAGCAATGGGAGTGGTCCAATGAACAAGAGTCAGACAAACATGTGGTGACTCTGGATGATGATAAACTAATAGATGATCAACCTATTAGAGGAACCAAATCACTTGTAGAGATATATCAAACATGTAACCTTGCAGTTCTTGAACCTGCAGTCTATGGAGAAGCTAAAGCCAATGAGAAGTGTATTGATGCAATGGAGGAGGAGCTAATTATGATTGAGAAGAATCATACTTGGCAATTGGCAGAAAGCCCTTGAGATAGAAGAGTGTTAGGTGTCAAATGGGTTTTCAGGACTAAATTAAATCCTGACGGCTCAATAAACAAGCACAAAGTCAGGCTAGTGGTGAAAGCTTATGCACAAGTATGAGGAATTGACTTCTCTGAGATTTTTGCTCCAGTGGTCAGGTTAGACACCATTGGATTAATCTTTTCAATTGATGCACATAAGAGGTGGAAGATCACCCAATTGGATGACAAATCAGCCTTCCCGAACAGCGAGCTTCAGTAGGAGATATTTGTTGAGGAACCTGAAGGCTTCAGTGTTCCTGGACAAGAAGAAAAGATCTACAAACTGAAGAAAGGCCACTATGGTCTCAGACAAGCTCCCAAGGTGTAGCACAACGAAATATACAAGCATATGATGAATCTTCGCTTTGAGAAGAGCCTAAGTGAGTCAACTCTCTATGTCATTAAGGTAGGTACCAACGTAGTGATCGTTTCCCTCTATGTACATGACTTGCTTATCACATATAGCAATGCCACTCAAGTGGAAAAATTCAAGCAGAAGATGATAGAGATATTCAAGATGTCTGATCTCGTAGAAATGTCTTATTTTCTGAGCATCAAGAAAATTGAGCATGAGGTGTTCATTTTCCAGAAGAAATACTTGAGAGAAATCCTAAAATGGTTCAAGATGAAAGAATGCAAGGAAGTGAGCACCTCAATGACTCTCAGACAGAAGATACAAAAGGAAGATGAAGCTGATACAACAGATGAAAGACTCTACACAAGACTAATTAGATGCCTAATGTACCTCATTGCAACAAGACCAGGCATTCTCCACTCATTAAGTGTTCTGTCTAGGTTCTTAAATTATCCTAGCGAGCTTCACATAATGGCTGCAAAAAGGGTAGTGAGATACCTCAAAGGCACTTAGGAGCTTGGAGTTAAGTTCAACAAAAGTCAGTGCCTCAAATTGACTAGTTATTCAGACAGTGACGAGGCTGGATCATAGGATGATTCGAAGAGCACCTCTGGTAATTGTTTCACTCGGATCACGATGCTACACATGGAGTTCATAGAAGCATAAAGTAGTAGCTTAATCTCCTGTAGAACACGAGTTTATTGTAGCCATGGCAGAAGTTAATCAAGCACTTTGGTTAAAAAAACTATTGGAGGATCTCAAAGAAATTCAAGTGGAAAGCATAATGATTTTTGTAGATAATCAAGCAGCAATTGCCAAATCTCAAAATTCAGTGTTTCATTGAAGCACCAAGCACTTCAAGGTCAAATGTTATTTCCTTAGGGAGATTTAGAAGGATGGCGAAGTCCAGTTGAAGTACTGCAAAACAGAAGACCAAATCACATATATTTTTACTAAATTATTTTCCAGTTACTAGATTCGATTTCCTTAGAGAAAAATTAGGACTTTGCAACACTTGATTTAGGAGTATAATGTTAGATAAATCAGGTTAACTGATTATTATGAACTAAGTTTGTGGTTAGTTTTAGTTTGTTAGCCTTGTGAAACATGTGGTAGTTCTTACTTAGGAAGCAAGTTTCTCAATTTTCCTGTATAAACACTCCTCGTTTGTAATTGAATAAACACATTTCTTCATCTACAATCTTTAATTGAGTTTCAGTTTCCTATAAACAACATGCTTTCTGTTATCATCTCTTTAAAGTGAAATGTTGGTTTCATCTGCTACAGACCCATGTGAGGTAGCCCGAAGAACGGAGGTCTATTAGCAGTAGCTGGAGGAAATAATATGAGATCTAGAGTTTGTTAGTCTAGGGATTGATGTTAGATTATTATATTAGACATAAGGGATGGTTGTTGTTTTTTTGGTCAACTATAAGGGATCGTTGTCGATGCCATGCTATTGAGAAGAACCTTAATCTTTCTCTGATTCACTCTTTCTCTGCTCCTTTTTCTTATTTGTAGCGTAACATTGGTATTTGAAGAATAAACACCCTTTTTCTGTGTCTACCTCTTTATCCTTTTTATCCGTTCCCTTGCTATTCCACCTTCTTCTTCATGGATAATGGAACGAGATGGCAACAAAAAGATCTTGCGCTGACAGATCTTTGACAATGGGTGGTAGAATATACTTCATCGATGGCAGAGATCAAAGCAACACTGAATGGCATCCTAAAGATGATTGAATATATGATGCAGAAGGGTGTTCTCATGACCTTTGGATAAATAATGAGTGCCCCGACTAACGTTCTGTCACTAACAACCCCAACAAAAACGAGATCGTTTGTACCGACAAACTAGAGTTCCCTAAGTTCCGTGGATAGGTCGTGGTAGGTTGGTTATTCCGATGCAACCAGTATCTCAAGATAGATTTTATTTTCACGGATACCAAAATCGATATTATCACAATCCACTTGGAAGACGCTATCCTCTGGGACCAGTCATTCATGATGATGAAGGAGCTGCGACAAGAGACTGCCATAGGAGGATTACTCAGTTGCGATTGAGTCTTGTTTTAGTGCGGTTTCCTTTGATGATACTCTTCTTGACTTGAAAAACTTGAAAAAACGGTTTTGTCATCGAATATTTTAAGAAGTTCGAATTGCTTATTCTGGGGGTCCAAATCACTGAAACGATGTCAGAGAGACAAGCCTTCTGTTAAATTCATTCTGTTATTTAAATATTTTCTTGTTGTTATTTCAGATTCGGCTTCTGTCAAATTCAGTTAGATTTCATAATCCCTTGATTTTAGGGAGATGTTATTCAGTTCTCTCTTGTTCTCTATTTAACCGAAGAGAGTCATGTTGGATCTTTGTTGGAGAACTCTAGAAAGGATTGAGTTTGATCTTTCGAATGGTTGCTTGGATTATTCTGAAGTCGTGACGACACTTTCAGATTGAAACAATTTGGAAGCACCCAAACTTTCAATCGGATAAAATCAGAATACTGAACTAGAACTTGAGAAGGATTGTGAATGTTTGAGATGGATTTTTAGGACCTCTTCTATGACCAATTTATAGTGTTTGCCACACCCTTTGGAGAATACACCGTTGTATAAAATATGTGTAGCAACCCACGTTGCACAGTTCATCCACCCACATAGTGCATGTTTTTCTGTATGCACTTATTGAAGAGAAATTCAAGTTTGTTTTCTCTTCTTTTATGGTCAATCAACAACAGAAATTGATCCACAAATTAAGCAATCATTCGTCCACAAAAGCAGTCATTCAATGCTTTCATTTATGCTTTTTGATGGATAGAGCATTATATAGAGCATTTTCGTTTTTGGTCCCTAGACACCACTCTTCTTCAATTCAGCTTTGAATACACCATCTACTGTGCATAGTAAGGGTTTAGAAGCTCCAAACGAATCACGAAACTCAGTTTAGCAATGGTTGGAGGTAAGTTCACGAATTCGATTCAAGCTTCCGTTGTTTGATTTAAATGTGTTTATTCAGTTTATTAACATGTTTAAATCAATCCTAAAATTCATTAGTTTAACATTTGGTATCAGAGCACCGTTGATTTTGCCTCTACCTTGCTAATTGGACATGCTCTGTTTTTTTTTTTTTCTGGTTTTACACTCTGTTTTTTCTGTTATTTACTGTTCCGTTCGTTTTTTTGGAGAAGATGAACAGTGCTATGAACAGTGCTATGAACAGTGCTATGAACAGTGCTATGAACAGTAAAATGAATACCGGTTATCAATAGTAACAACCATGAACAGTAAACGGTTATGAATAGTATCGGCTATGCATAGTAATGGTTAGGAATTGTACTGGTTATGAATAGTGATTCTATGTATAATTTTGGTAAATTAATTCTACAAGGCTATGAATTTAATTATAAGTGTTTTGTACTTTTATTTGCTTGTATAATTCATCATTATTTTAAATTATACATGCAATTTTAAGATAAATATATATATATTAAATTTGGAATTAAATTTATAAAATATTGCTTATATGTTTATGCAATAATTAAGCCAAATTATTAAATTAATGTTTATGTGATTCATATAGTTTAAATTAATTAGGGAGTAGCCACAACATTCTTAATTAATTGAAACTATATATTAAAGTTTATTCAGAATCACATTTAAAAATAAACATTAATTATGATTAATCATACGTAATATAATAAAATTTTATCCCACATGAATTTTTATTATATTTGTATAATTAATTAGAATAAAATATCAAATTATATTTTCTAATTTACCCACAGGAATTAGGAAAATGAACATAATTTAATAGTTTTATTATAAAGTTAAGATGAATATAATAGAATTAGAACTTTAGCCCACAGGCAAGTTTTATGTCACTAGATTCATAATTTAACATAATTCTACATTGGTAGGATATGTAATATTTTTATAGCTTCAAATTTAGTAACATGAGCATGAATATTTAATTTATTGCAGCAATTCAACCTGTTAATTACACTGATATGAGATGTGATGTTCCCGAACTCAAAGGGGACCACTATAAGGTCTGGAAGGAAAGAATTCTCCTTTCATTTGGGTTGGATGGACATAGATTATGCTATTAGGAAGGAGGAGCCCCCTGCAGTCACTGAAACCAACTCTCATGATGCAGTTGTTCTTTATGATAAGTGGGAGCGATCTAATCGTCTCTCTGTTATGTTCATAAAGACAAAAATATATGTTGGTATCATGGGTTCCGTCGAGCAGTATCACAAAGTCCAAGACTTAGTAAAGGCTATTGATGAGCAATTTGCCACTTCAGATAAAGCAATGGAGAGCACCCTCATCATACAGTTTTCGTCCCTGAAGCTCACCAACATTAGGGGTGTGCGTGATTATATCATGCGCATGAGGGATATATCGGCCCAATTGAAAACATTGGAGGTTGAGATGTCAGAATCCTTCTTAGTTCACTACATCCTTTGTACCTTACCTCAACAGTATGACCCATTTAAGATATCCTATAACACATAAGGATAAATGGTCGATCAATGAGTTGTTGACCATGTGTGTTCAGGAAGAGGGTAGACTGATTATGGAGGAAAAGGAAAATGTGAACTTAACGACTCCTGGGAAGAACAAGAAGAAGGATCAAGCTAAGGACGAGGGAAAGGGGAAAATTCCTATTCAGAAGGACATTAAGAAGGAGATTGCGTGTTTCTTCTGCAAAAAGAAAGGGCACGTTAAGAAACAAAGCTCTAAGTTCATGAATTGGCTTGATAAGAAAGGTACTCAACTTTCTTTTGTTTGTTATGAATCCAATATGACTGATGTTAATCATAATACCTGGTGGATTGATTCTGGTTCTACAATCCATGTTACCAATTCATTGCATGATTTACGAGACCTGCAGAAACCGATGGGAAGTGAGCGAAGTGTCTATTCAGGAAATAAGATGCCCTCACATGTAGAGGTCATTGGGACGTGCTTATTGGTTTCAAGTAGTGGTTTCATTTTAAATTTGAAGAAGACATTTTATATTCCTAGTTTTCTAGGAATTTAATTTCAGTTTCCAGACTTGTATCAGATGGTTACTCCTCTAACTTTTCAGACTCTGGATTTAATTTATTTTATAAGTCTGATGTTATTGGATGTGGTATTTTGTCCGATGGTCTTTTTCTCCTTAATCTGAAAAATAATGATAACCATACTTCTATGCATGTTCACGAAAATGTTGGTACTAAATGATGTGTTATGAATGAAGAATCTTCTATACTGTGGCATTAGAGATTAGGACATATCTCCATTGAGAGAATTAAAAGGTTAGTGAATGATGGGGTACTTGGTGCTCTGGATTTTACTGACTATGAGACTTGTATAAGCTGCATTAAGGGTAAGCAAACTAACAAATCTAAGAAAGGTGCCAAGAGGAGCTCTGAGTTATTGGAAATCATACATACAGATATTTGTAGTCTAGACATGGATGCATACCGAAATAAGTACTTTGTCTCCTTCATAGATGATTATTCACGATACATGTATCTCTACTTGCTTGACAATAAGAATGAAGCACTAGATGCTTTTAAGGTGTTTAAAGCTGAAGTAGAGAAACAATGTAGTAAACAGATTAAGATCGTGAGATCCGATAGAGGTGGAGAGTACTATGGTAAATACACTGAAAGTGGACAAGCGAATGGTCCATTTGCGAAGTTTCTTCAAGAGAATGGGATTGTTGCCCAATACAACTTGCCTGGCTCTCCGGACCAAAATGGAGTAGCTGAAAGGAGAAACCGAACATTATTGGACATGGTGCGAAGCATGCTTGCTAGCACCAAACTTCCTAAATCCTCGTGGACTGAGGCTCTTAAAACGACCGTGTACATATTAAACCGAGTTCCAACCAAGGTTGTCCCAAAGACACCTTTTGAGTTATTCAAAGGTTGGAAACCAAGTTTGCGACATGTACGCGTTTGGGGTTGTCCGTCTGAAGTAAGAGTCTACAATCCACAAGAAAAGAAGTTGGACCCGAGGACCATAAGTGGGTATTTCGTTGGATATGCTGAAAGGTCTAAGGGATATAGATTTTATTGTCCATATCATAGCACTAGGTTTGTGGAATTAAGAAATGTAAAATTTCTTGAGAATGACTTTTAAGTGGGAGCGATCAATCGCAGGGCGTAGGTCCTGAGAAAGATCATTTAGATGCTCAGTGTGCCACTTCAAGTAATGGACTGATCATTGTTGTTAACAACGCGCCTCAAGTACAAATGCGTGTTGAAGAACCAGTCATGGAAGTACCACAAACTGTTGATCCTGATCTAGTAGATATTGAAGTTCAACAGATGCCTGAAACTGTTGAAGAACCTGCTGATCAACATGATCCTACAACTCAGGAGAGTGTTAATTCAGCATTAAGAAGATCTACTAGAGTAAGAAAATCAGCGATTCCTAGTGACTATATTGTGTATCTACAAGAATGTGACTACAATGTTGGAGCCGAAAATGATCCTGAGACGTTTTCACAGGCCATGAGTTATGAGGTTTCGAACTTATGGCACAATGCCATGAAAGAAGAGATGGATTCTATGGCATCTAACCGAGTTTGGGATCTCGTCAAGTTGTCTGATGGTGTAAAAGCCATTGGAAGTAAATGGGTATTCAAAACAAAGAAAGACTCACAAGGCAACATTGAGAGATATAAGGCAAGACTCGTTGCCAAAGGATTCACTCAAAGAGAGGGAATTGACTACACAGAAACATTTTCTCCTGTATCTAAGAAAGATTCACTTCGTGTGATCATGGTATTGGTTGCCCACTTTGATTTGGATTTGCATCAAATGGATGTGAAAACGGCTTTCCTTAATGGTGATCTAGAGGAAGAGGTTTATATGAAACAACCTGAAGGATTCTCCTCTGTTAATGGTGAGCACTTGGTCTGTAAGCTTAATAAATCTATATATGGATTAAAACAAGCTTCCCGACAATGGTATTTTAAATTCCATAATGTCATCACTTCATTTGGTTTTGAAGATCTCGAGGCATTTTGTGTTTGTCTCAAGAGACCTATATCAACAAAATTTTAGAGAGATTTCAGATGAAAGATTGTTCGCCAAGTATAACACCCATTGTTAAGGGTGATAAATTTAGTCTAATCCAATGTACTAAAAATGAGCTTGAGAGGGAACAAATGAAAAACATTCCATATGCTTCAGCTGTTGGAAGCCTGATGTATGCTCAGGTTTGTACTAGACATGACATTGCATTTGTTGTTGGAGTGCGTGGGAGATATCAGAGTAACCCAGGTATTGACCACTGGAGAGCTGCAAAGAAGGTGATGATATACCTTCAAGGAACAAAATATTACATGCTCATGTATAGACGAACCGATAATTTAGAGGTAATTGGCTACTCCGATGCGGATTTCGCTGGTTGTGTTGATTCACGTAAATCAACATCAGGTTACATTTTCATGCTTGTTGGTGGAGCCATGTCTTGGAGGAGTGCAAAGCAAACCTTGACTGATACTTCCACCATGGAATCCGAGTTCGTATCATGTTTTGAGGCTACATCACATGGTGTATGGTTAAAGAGTTTCATTTCTGGGCTTAAAGTAGTTGACTCTATTTCTAGGCCATTAAGATTGTATTGTGACAACTCAGCTGCTGTGTTTATGGATAAGAACAATAAAAGCGGTAGTCGAAGTAAGCACATCGACATTAAATGCTTGGCCATCAGAGAACGTGTTAAGGAAAAGAAAGTGGTCATTGAGCACGTTAGCACTGAGTTGATGATTGCTGATCCTTTGACTAAAGGCATGCCACCAAACAATTTCAAGGATCATGTAGAAAGAATGGGACTTGGTTCCATGATGTAAGTATTCATTTTTATATTTTGATACTCTTATTCAGTTGATGTTATCTCATTTGGTTTTGTGCACAAATATGTTTGTTAATTTGAGAAAACATTACTAAAGTTTGGACCTTGAATGAACATAGGGTTTATTCATTAAGTTTTATGGGATATCTTTGAGAAACTTGATATATATTGTAATACATGGAAGATAATACTCAATATAAGAGGACATATCGCCATGATTCATATATTTCATTTTTCTCATTAAGATGAATGATGGAATATAAATATGTGGACCAAGTGGGAGAATGTTGTATAAAATATGTGTAGCAGCCCACGTTGCACAGTTCATCCACCCACATAGTGCATGTTTTTTCATATTCACTTATTGAAGAGAAATTCAAGTTTGTTTTCTCTTCTTTTATGGCCAATCAACAACAGAAATTGGTCCACAAATTAAGCAATCATTCGTCCACAAAAACAGTCATTCAATGCTTTCATTTATGCTCTTTGATGGATAGAGCATTATATAGAGCATTCTCGTTTTTGGTCCCTAGACACCACTCTTCTTCAATTCAGCTTTGAATACACCATCTACTATGAAGAGTAAGGGTTTAGAAGCTCCAAACGAATCACGAAACTCAGTTTAGCAATGGCTGGAGGTAAGTTCACGAATTCGATTCAAGCTTCCACTGTTTGATTTAAATGTGTTTATTCAGGTTATTAACATGTTTAAATCGATCCTAAGATTCATTAGTTTAACAGACACCACATCCTTTGGAAGAGACACAACACACTTTGGCCATGGTATGTGTCATTTCGGCTATATATGTCATTTGGATTCAAATTTTGGCTCCAAAACCAAAGGGACACCTTAGGATGATGACTTGGAGCCGAAGTAATTGCAATGGTTCGGCCTAATACTTGGTTCTAAAGCAAGTATCCAAAAACCGGGAATTTTGAGGTTAAAATGTTAAGTCATTAGTTCTAAAAATTCAAATTCACTATGAATTTTTAGAATAGTGACTTTTTTAATTATAAAAATTTCCCAACTGACCTGGCAGCTCGACCTCAGCCAGGGGAGCTACCCCTTGGACCCTGCCAGGGACGCTGCCCCTGGACCCCGGCAAAGGGGGCAACGCCCCCTTTGACCCCTATTGCCTCATCTCTAATCAACTGATGAATCGTAATATACTTAAACAAGCGTGCACTCCGCACCCTCCTAACTTGTTTAATGAGATACTATGATCCCATTGGTCAACTAGTCAATCCCATTACACTAAAATATATAACAATCCTCCCCCATTTTAGTGTAATCCTTGATTAACTAAACATAAGATCACAATCAAACAACACAACAAACTTATGCATAAATGAAATATCATGACGATTGAATTTCATCTTAGTGTATTACACATTTCAAATATTCGAATATCAAGGTGTCACTATGGATTGAACCTTTGCTATTCATTTGAATACATGAAGATAATATACACATAAATTAACATTCTCAAATGTCCTTTCTTGACACTATCTTTTACTAGGCTTGTGTCCTAATCCTTCATAAACATATCAAAGCCAAGTCCTAGCTTCTTGAAGCGGCTAAACTTCATGTTTACATAGGTAGCTCTTTTACTCTTGCACCTGCATATGCAATTTTTCAAAAGAACTATTAAGAAGTTAAACTTTAACCTCCTTTACTTGCAGGTCTGAACACATACCCTGGGATAATATAACCAATGTGTTCCAATCTCTAGATGTCAAGCTTTCCACATTGAATTCAACACCTAATGTCATATTAGGTGGGAATTGGGTATCTCAACATGAGAGATTTCAAATGGACTTTAATCCTATCCCCACAGCCGATTTGTGCACAAGATCCCTTCTTAACCCTTTGGTTAAATGATCAGCTAAATTATGTTGAGTTTTTATAAACTCCACTGATATAACACCATGCATGATGAGTTCACGAATCATGCTGTGTCTAACACCTAAGTGTCTAGACTTGCCTTTGTATACTTGCCTATATACATTAGCCAAGGAAGATTCACTATCACATCTGATGGATATAGAAGATATCGGTTTAGGCCATAATGGAATTTCATAAATCAGATTTCTTAGCCACTCAGCTTCTTTACCAGCTGATGCTAATGCAACAAACTCAGACTCCATTGTTGAGTGAGTAATGCAACTTTGTTTCTTAGATGCCCAAGAGATGGAACCTCCCCCAATAAGGAATACCCATCCACTTGTAGAAGAATGATCTTCCACATTGGAAATCCAACTTGCATATGAATATCCTTCAAGAATATAAGGAAATCCAGTATAAGTCAAACCATAATCCATGGTTCCTTTCAAGTACTTGAATACTCGATTTAATGCTTGCCAATGATGTAAACTTGGATTGCTAGTATATCTACTAAGCTTTCCAACAGCATAAGTAATATCTGGCCTAGTGCTAATCATGGCATACATAAGACAACCAATAGCCCTTGAGTATTCAAGTTGAGATACCGCCACACCTTTATTAGGTAGAAGCTTAAGACAAGGATCTATGGGAGTGCTAACTGGAGAACAATCTTTAAAATTAAATTTATTCAGAATCTTCTCAATATAATGGGATTGAGAGATTGAAATACCATTGTTCTTTCGCATGATCTTTATACCAAGAATCACCTCAGCCTCCCCCAAATCCTTCATGTCAAAATTAGATGACAGAAATTTCTTGGTTTTATCAACTTGATTTTGGTCAGTACCAAAAATCAACATGTCATCTACATATAGACAAATAATAACTCCTTTATCAGAAGTATCAAATTTGCTATATACACACTTGTCTTCTTGGTTAAGAAGAAAACCATTAGACAATACCACATCATCAAATTTTTGATGCCATTGTTTTGGTGCTTGTTTAAGACCATACAATGATTTCTTCAACTTGCACACCTTGTTTTCATTTCCAGGCATAACAAACCCTTCCGGTTGTTTCATATATATCTCCTCATCTAAATCACCATTCAAGAATGCAGTTTTTACATCCATTTGATGAATTACAAGATTATGACTAGCTGCAAGTGCTATTAATAACCTAATAGTGGAGGTCCTAGCAACAGGAGCATAAGTATCAAAGTAATCAATCCCTTCCTGCTGTCTGAAGCCTTGGATAACCAATCTTGCTTTATACTTATCTATGCTACCATCCACTTTTATTTTCCTTTTGAAAATCCATCTGTTTCCCAAAGCTTTACAGCCAGTAGGTAGATCAGTCAATTCCCATGTATTATTATTCATGATTGAATCCATTTCATCATGGATAGCTTCTTTCCAGAATGCAACATCTCTTGAAGTCATAGATTCACTAAATGTTCTTGGATCCTCTTCAATCATAAAATAGTATTGATACTGATACTCAACATCATCTCTTGATCCTTCAACCAAATAAAGTTGAATATCAGATCCAAAAGATTTGGCTTTTCTAGTTCTAGTACTTCTCCTTGGTTCAGTCGGTCCAGGTACAGAAACAGTACCACCAGAAGTATTTGAACTTAAAAAATTCTGAATCATATCTTTTGGTCTAGGTATAGATGTAAATTTATCTTCATCAAAGGTAGCATCTCTTGATTCTATAACTGTGTTAAGAGACACATAGTCATTAGATTCTAATACATAGAACCTATATGCACAGGAATGCTCAGCATACCCAATGAAGATACAATTTATACCTCTTTCACCCAAGTTTCTTCTTTTGGGTTAGTGAGCCTTACAATTGCTCTACATCCCCAAATTCTCCGAAAGCTTAATTTTGGGGGCTTTTTATACCACAATTCATATGGGGTAATCTTATTCCTTTTATTAGGAATTTTATTCAATAAATAACAGGCTGTTAACATAGCCTCACTCCAAAAACCTTCACTTAAACCTGAATAGGATAACATGGAATTAACCATCTCTTTCAAAGTCCTATTCTTCCTTTCAGACACACCATTTTGTTGCGATGTATAAGATGTTATAGTTTGATGTATTATACCAGTAGATTGAAAATATACTGGATCATAATACTCGCCTCCTCTATCAGTACGTAAATTTTTAATCAATTTACTTTGATGTAGCTCAACTTCCTTTTTATAAATTTTAAATTTATCAAGAACTTCATCCTTAGCATGCAACAAATAAACATAGCAATATCTAGAAGCATCATCAATAAAAGTAATAACATACTTTTTATTTCCTAATGAAAGAGTAGCATGAAAGTCACATAAATCGCTATGTATCAGTTCCAATATATTGGAATCTCTATTTACATCCTTGAAAGGTTTTCTAGTTATCTTAGTTAACATGCAAGTTTTACATTTCTCATTGTTTATATCAATAGCAGGTATAAAGACTTATTTTAGACATATCTTTCATTCTTTTATAATGAACATGTCCTAGTCTAGCATGCCATAAATCTGATTTATTCATATTATTACCAGTACTAATAGAAGTCATGCAAGCAGATTCATTATCAAATGAAACCTTAACATTCAACATGTTGGCTCTTTTGTTTCGCGAATTGTTAAAGTTAGCTAGTTTTGGATGTGTAATTGAACTTGGGTGATTAGTTGTCACCTTTAGAGGTTTTTAATCCATAATTATCAAAAAAAAAAACATAAACATACCATTACTTAAATAACCAAATCCTACAAAAGAACCATGTTGGACAAGATATACTTGTCACTTTCACACACTTGTTTGTAACCACAATTATTTAAAACAACACCTGATAAAAGATTCTTTTGAATCCCGGGAACATACAATACATTGTTTAAAGACACACTTTTTCCAGACGTAAAGACAAGTTTAACATTTCCTAGTCCTTTGATTGGTCCAGTCGCAACATTTCCCATCTTTAAGACAGATCCATCTTCAATTGGTTGAAAGTCCTTGAACCAACGAAGATCCTTACACACATGAGTTGTTGCTCCTGAATCAATCCACCATGCAACATGATCATCCTGCACATAAAATGCCTCAGATATTACTGATACATAATTCTGACCCGAATTATTATTTTGTATTAAAATCTGACCTTGTTGCTTTTCAGGATCCTTAGATCCTCTTGGACCAGCATTATGCTTGCCTTTTCCAACCCGACAATCCTTCTTGAAATGACCGGGTTTGCCACACTTTCAATATGCCACCTTAGGCTTTTTGTTGAAAGACTTGTTGTCATCTCCTTTAAACTTGCATTTGTTCCCCTTGTTCGAGTTTGAAAATCGACCCTCTTCAACCATGTTTACAAAAGAGTTACCAACTTGGTTCTTACCCCTAGGGTTATTGTCAACTTCTTGAGCCCTTAAAGACTCCTCAATCCTGAAGTGACTTCCAAGTTGAACAAGTGATATCTCTTCCTTATTGTGTTTCAGTGTATGTTTGAAATCTTTCTATGATGGTGGCAGTTTGTCAATAACACTAGAAACCGAGATGGATTCATCCATCTTCATGTTATGTTGAGCAAACTGTCCCAGAATCCTTAACAGTTCGTTATACTATTCCATGACCGGTCTAGTATCAACCATCTTGTAATTATTAAAATTACTAACAAGAAACTTCTTGCTTGAAGAATCTTCGGCCATGTACTTGGATTCAAGGGAATCCCACAACTCTTTTGCGGACTCGACATTTTGGTATATATCAAATAGGGAATCAGACATACCGTTCAGGATGTGACCACGACAAATGTAGTCCTCACCAAAAACACTCTGCATATCCCTCTCAAGGACAAGTGGAGCAAAGCAAAAAGAGAAGCAGGAGCATCCCCCGGGAGAGGACTGTCCAAGTCAAACCACATCCTTGCTTCCTAGTCGAGCCTATCATGTATTTTTCTTTTAGACCTTCCCATTATGTAGGGCGGTCAGTGTTCTGCTGCTCCCTGTTGAACAGCACCATGGGTTTCCACCATGGGGGATTTACATGTTGATTTATTTAAATGTGACTCGTACAACGAGTACGGGTTTGATGAACCTTTTATACTTGCATCCCAAGCAACACAAATTTTTTACTTAACAGACCACACTACCCTTACTTGGATCACGGTGGTAACGACATAGTCTAAGAAAAGATTTGTCCTGGGGGGACAAATTTCAGGTGAATCTGTGAACCATACAAGGAAACATCTGCAGGTTTAATGGAGATAACAGATGGTGATCATGTCGGTGAGAAGGTTGATTGGGCCAGGAATGACATTGACGCAGTTGAGGTAGCTGCGCACATACCAATACTGGAAAGAGTCAACATAGAATATCATGTTGTGGAAGAAATAGAGGATTAAGCAAACAAAACTGATGTGGAGGAGGATGCCACTAATTATTCTTCAAATGACGAAACCAACGAAGAAATATAGGAGGACCTGTCTGACTCGGAGGAGGATGCCACTGATTATTCTTCAAATGATGAAACCGACGAATAAATAGAGGAGGACCTGTCTGATTGGAGGAAGAGTTACCAGGCTCGAGTAATGATGATTCAAACGATGATGATTAATTGTATGTGTTGTATAATTAGTGTAGTTCATGGATTGTATGGTGTTATACATTGCAAGTGCACAATTCTTGTTGTGGCGTTTATGTGTGTTATATATTTTAAAAAGGTGACTTCATGACTGGATTTCATCTAGGTGGATCTGTTCTTCTGTTTATGTGGGTTTAAGGTTTAGGGTGTATGTTATTATGTTCCTGTTGGATCTGTTCTATTTCTATTTATGATGGATCTCTTCTTCTGTTTCAAAGATTGTACCTTAAATGCAGCTTCTGATCTGCAGATGGATTTTTGTTGCATTGAAATGTATAGTTTCATAGTTTCATAGTAGGAGATGTTTTCAATACATAAACCAGGTGCAGTGGCAGTTCGGAAACTATGTGAAATGTACAGATTTGATAATGAAACTCAAGTGTTCATTATAATGTCAAACTATTTAAGAGTAGCATACACGACCATGGATGGAAAATGTATGTTCTATGTATCTGTCAAACATCCTTATAGTTTTGGTTGCATATGATTATTTTTTTTAAGAAGGGGTGTTCCTTATACTTGCAAATATGTCAGTTTTCTACTTGACAGTAGAGATGCTCAACTATCTGTTCATCCAAGGGATACCAAAAGTCAGAGGAACAGGACAAAGTCTGTCAAGGTGGGTTTGCAAGGTGTTGTAAACAAGGCTTTTGTTCTTGGTGGATGGCATTGACTAGTGCATGAAACATGTATGCAAGGAAGAGCAATTTGGCATACATGGTGAAAATAGGATGAGAAATTTGCATCTGTGTATATATGGGAGATGTTCTTACCCATGTTCTGATAACCTCATAACGGTCTAGTTTCATACCAGAATGCTGTAAAATTAGCACATGTATCATACCTGAACCTCAGAACCCATGTTCTGCAGAATGCAGGAAAATTAATTTTGCACGGTCTAGTTTCATACTAGAAGGAGAGTGTGTCATCTATACGGAATTAGCACATGTCGTGAAAATCGAATTAGGAACCCTTAGCAGTACATAAGAAGTGGAAAATAATACCATAAAAAAGAAAAACCAATGTACCAGTTAATGTGAGAACGTAACCCACACATGAATTCAAGGTTGTTCTGAAGTATAAGCATAAGATGTTCAATGCAAATCGAAGAACTTAAACCCAAGCTCAATGAAAGTACAAAATTAAGAACTTTGTCATTTCAATTAGTGAGAATCTGTAAATGCAGCTCTTAAAAAACTTACATCTCAGACTAACATCATATAACTTTACTGAATTGTTTTGGACCAAATTTCTGAACAATAACTCGAAGAGAATAATACATTTTCGTGAGGAGAAAAAAAGAAAAATGGTGGATGAGTAAAGAAGAAAAAGAACTGTGAAACCGACAAAGAATGGGAGAATGATAACTTTTGTATTTTGTATTAGTTTGAAAGGCTAGTGTTATTCCTGTTTTTTTTTATGTTTTGTACTTTGTGACTAGACACACACCACTTTGTGTTTGTACAAACCAAATACCAATATTCAATAACGTCTCATATTACACCCTGAAAAGAGGAAACACAAATATAAATCATAGAGATACCGTGAGGAGGATTAGATTTTTGTGTTGGTTGGGTGTTGGGTTTTCTTTTCCATTCTCGATAAAATTTAAAACCATCGGTATATATACATATACAATAATTTAAGATTTGATCAGACGTTCATTTTTTTTCCTACTATATATCTAATAGAATTTTAGGTAATGAAAAAAGATAACTTTTTTATTTCTTTAAATAAATTTGTTCAAAGAAAAATAGAAGATAAATCATTGTACATATTTACATACACTAATTTCGTCACATATAATTTTGTGTATTTTTATTTGTAGAGAATTTCTACATGAAAAAAAAGAATAAGATATTTTCCCATTGTTCTGTATTTTACCAAAATATGTTGGCTCTATTTTATTGTTTTTATATTACAATGAAATATTAATTAAGTGAGACATTGTACATTAATAAATAAATAACATTTATAGGAAAAAAGAATATGGATAACTAATTCATCAGATTCAGAGGTAGATCCAGCATAGTATAAGTAGGGTCCTAAGACCCCACTTGAACTTATATATATATATATATATATATCATTATCTATAATATTTTTAATAAGTTTTTTAGGACACCCTTAAATATTTATTAAGGACACCACTTAACATAAAAGTTTGTGTAACTTGTGAGAAAACACTAAACCCCATATGCAAAATGACAGTGTTTGATTCCTATTATTGTCACTTATTTATCTATTTTACTTTTACTAGTATGTTCCCTTGTAAGACATATACATATCTACTTTAACTACTCTGTAACTATTTTATTTTCTTTCGTGCAATTTCCGATTTCTAAAACTTCTATTCTTCTTGTGCGGACTCTCAAGTCTCGACCTATCCCTTTCCAGCTCTTTCGAAAATTATATCAACGTTCTTCAAAGTGCCCAAATTCAATTATGGAAGTCCAATGCTTTGTTACTTTCATTTTGTATGCTTCAAAGTTGCAACCTAGGCTATCTATTTGTTAGTTACTTAGTTTGTTAATTCAAAACTCCGACAAACATTTTTCATCACTCAAAAAGTGAATTACTAATTAATTGTCTATTTATATATACTAAACTATATATAAAACTATATATATATGACACACAATATTTCTACTCTTCATATGTGGAAGAGAAATTTCATAAATGAGTTTGAGTGTTGACATGAAGATCTCCTAACTATCGTTGTCGTTTTACAAGTTTAATATTCTTCAATATGAATTTTAAAAGAAAAGCAGTCACCTTTGTCGTTTTACAAGCTTACAATATGAATTTCGTATTATAATGAATTTTTTTTAATCATTTTCTTTGAAACTATTTTGTATTTATATTAAAAGCATTGTAATTAATATTATACTTTTTATTTCTACCCAAATTGATATTGATATGTTTTGTTATTGATAAATAAGTACAATTGTTGGTTTGATATTTTACCATGCATATGTTTACAGAAGTAGCTCTGTCGTACAATCTCGGCATCCAGCTTGTTCGATTTCATGGGACCTAAACATGAATGTTTCATTTGGACTTGCCAACTATTTTGCAGAAGCTACTTGGCCCGTTTTCTCCATGCATTTGCCGTAAAACGTCCATGCACCCGAAGCCTAAATCGTTTCATCTTTCGTAAAACACCTCAAAAATTACTTGCAACGACAAGTAATGTCATGGACATCTTTAGCAACGACTGAGAAGGATGGAGTGTTGCACATGTCGTTCATAATTACTTTTTTGTGATGGGAAGTTTCAAGAAGTTGCATCACGTCAGAGGTGTCCCCCAAGCTCTCTCCCGCCTAGATTAGAAGTCCTCACAAAACAAACTCCTCATATCCCTTCCGAGGACAAGTGGAGCAAAGAAAAAAAGAGAAGCAGGAGCATTCCCCGGGAGAGGACTATCCAAATCAACCCACATCCTTGCTGCCTAGTCGAGCCTAACAGGTATTATTATTTTAGACCTTCCCACTCTGTAGGTCGGTCAGTGTTCTGCTTCTCCCTGTTGAACAGCACCATGGGTTTCCACCTTGTTGGCTCTGGTTCGTCGAAGACAGGACTGCACCGTTTCTTGTCTAAAGCGAAGATGTTGTAACTTGACATCATATAATGTTCTTCATGGAACAAGGATGACAAAACCAGAGATGCATCCTTAGACAAGATGAAAACTTTGACACGGTCATCTAAAATCTGGGAATTTGTGTTGTCTTTCCCGTTGTTTTAGAATTTTTAGGGTGGAATGGCTTATGTTTCTGAATCCATGAGTTTGATGAATAGTTTTCTCATACTTATGTTAGAATGTTTGACTTTGTGTCATGAATATGTGTCTACTGTTGTTAACAGTGTGATTTGTGTGTGTGAAACTGTGACATCTGTGTGGGTGTGTCGTGTGTTAATTTTGTTTTGGTGGTTGATCTTACAATCATATTTATTCGACACCCTAAGTCTTTCACAAACCCTTAGTAAAAGATCCAATATTTTCCAAAGATTGAAACTTTACAGTGGATTATGCATACAAAGTTCTTGTGATGAAGTTTTGTTCAAATGTTAATAAAATATGTGGTTTGCACCTGCTGTCAATATGGTTGGAACTCGTAGAATGGACCCCGGGAGGACCGACGCCATAACAGTGCCCCCAAGAATATCTCCACGTAAGCTTTACCGGGCAATCACAAGTAAGAACTGTTTTCCATTGTTTATACTTCGTTCATAGTCCATGTAACCATGGCCAAACATGATGTTATTCAATTTGGTTTTCGCATAGTCATAAACATGTATCAAAAATTGCCTTGATTCATTTTACCTTGACAAGGACTTCTGCAGATACAGAAGGCAAGACTCTTATGGAGAACACTCCAGTACCTCCGAGGTTGGAAACGCCTGTAGAAGAGACTGAAGAGGAGAATATGGGTGATGAACCACTGATGGTGAAAGTCTGGAGAGAATTTACCAAGGAACCAATTTACTATGAGGAGAAGATGCTCTTGGTGGTCGCAGTAAGTATACATAACTGTTCCTCGTTCTAATGTTAGATATCTACATTGATGCATATATACTTACATTATGTTTACTGTTCTTTCCCATTTGATTTCCTCAAATACATATCTTGATTCGCAGGAAATGTTTGTTGTACCGGAGGATGATAACGTGAAACAACTTATCATATGTGCCCTTAGGGAGAAATATCGAGACTACAGGGCAAATCTGAAGAGAAAGTACTTTTCTAAGTACCTTACCAATGAAGAAAGGATACAAAACTGGCCATCAGACGTGGTTAAAGAAGATTGGGTTTGGGTTGTCAATTGGTTCAATTTAGAGGAGTTCAAGGTGTGTGCACTTACGCATATTTCTTTTTGTTCTTTTATCATCGTACTTATCATCTGAATGGCTCAGTATGATATGACTACATTTGTCACCTCATGTTTGAAGGTGAAGAGTGAGCGGAATAAAGCAAACAAAGCTTATCAGGTGATTAGGCACACTGCAGGGACATGCAGTTTTCCCAAGAGAGAGCAAGAATAGGTAATCAAAACAATTAGTACGTAAATTTTCTAAATGTGTCTGCCTAAGTAACCACATTATGTCTCAAGAACAATGAGAAACATCCGGGTGAGTATCACATGTTTCGTCAGTTACACTTGGACAAGAAACGTGTTCCTCTGGATCCCAAAACAAAATCAATCATGGTAAGCACAAATAAACGCATGCTTTCAGAAAGGTTACCCACCATTGAGACCAGATCACTTGTGGTATTTATGTAATTATAGGAAGAAGTTGAGCAGAGAGATGCTGAGTTGGAAGCGGAGGAGGATCAACCGATCGACAAGGACGTACTCTACGAACACGTTCGTAAGTCGGAGCATCGTCGATATCGGGTATCTAAAATTGCATGCATGATGGAATCAGTGCAGTTGAAAACAGCTTGGGAAGAAGTGGTCAAGGCATGAGCAAAATCTACCTAACTTGCAACAGACCTCGAGGATCTTAAGCAAAACATGATCGCTTTTCAAAGATCTGTGAATGAGATGAAAAGGTCCATGTGTGCCACCTATGGATTGCCCGACGACTCCGAAACTCAAGGTACGAACGCACAAAACCAATCTTTCTTGTAATGACATAACATGATATGGTATTGCATTGCCATGTTCTTTATCTACTTCGTTATTGCGTGTTCACAGATCCAAATGAATGATAACTGGGTGTTCGAAGTAGGGAACTCCATTTAGTGGAAGACCGGGAAACCCTATTTGTCATCGTATATGTGGTGTGTAATCGAACGTACATGTGTTGCCTAATAATTTCATATATACAATGTCTTACACTTGGTGCTTTGGATGTGATGCATTGGACTGCAGCATTAGTTTTATATATCTAAGGTTTGCTTGATGTTGTATGGATTTAGTTTGAAATTGAGTGGGGATGGTTACCTACGCAAGGTGCATCTCATTGGAACAGTCCAATTCAGTTCATTAATACTGATGTCGGTAATCACTATATGTAACAAACTTTGCAGATGTAGTTGACATGTTTTAGCAATTGTAATTAGTACCACAAAATATACTCAACAGCAGTAATTCGATATAAACAGTGAATTTTGTTCAGACTTGTGGACTGCATCGACCAATTACGGTAGATGGTAATACGAACAACTAGAATTAACCATTAGTCGTCGCTATTATATTGTAATCACCAAAGGATAAACTTCGCCTATATGTCGATGGTAACTACGCATGAATAAAATGGGCGGTAAGTCAATGCTAAAGGCTAAAGAAACTGTTCATTCCAGCAGCAGACCTTTAGTGGCGGGTCTTATAGGCACGGGTCTTAGCATCGACACAGGACCTTAGCAACGACAAAAGTCCACTTATCAACCATTTAATGTCGTTTCTATAGAGCAACTTTCTTGTAGTGTTGAAACAACAACGAAAACGGTTTTGGAGAAACAAATGGTTAGACGTCACATCAAAGGAGAGCTACCCAACAAATTCTAGTCCAATAGCAACTCTTCACATATGTACATGCAACTTAGGATTTCCTGAATGATGACTTGAAACTGAGATTTAGAAGTTCACTCACTTGACGTTCAGGTTAAGGTCTTACACATTCATATTTACTTATCGTTATCTGATCTGATCATCACATCTTCTATCACTACACCAAATAAAAGAATGACCATTAACTCTAAGTTTTGACATCATTAATAAAATGCTGACCCATACTTTACTTCTTTTGGTATTCATCTACCAAACAAGTTTGAATGTCTATTTGTATCTACCTCAATTTTGATGCGTAAGAAGTAGTTCCTCACTACGCATTGAATTTCTCTACTTTTTCCTACCTCTATGATCACCACTGTTGTTAATCTAGCTAAATTTACCCAAAATTGAAATCCAAACCATTTCATCGCATACCACGCAATTGCTCGTGCAACGTTTCAATTTTATCGAACCACAACGAGCATTAACCGAAGCACCGAGAACCGAAGGGACACACTTATGTGATGGGTTCTCTTGGGGGGTTTTGATTCATCAAACCCCATCTCCCATCAACCCTAATATACTAATAAAGTTTGTACAAATTACCAAATGGTCCAAAAAAAAGAATAACCTGAAAAATAAATCTACCCTAAATTCTTAACAACTAAAATATTACTCAACACTTTCACAAGTGATTTATGAAACTCCCCCTCAATTTGAACATTTGCATCACTGGAAAAAGCTTATTCTTGAGGAAACTATGTAGTCTCCTTGACATGACCTTAGTAAAGAGATCCGCTAGCTGGTTCAAAGTCTTCACATGACAGGCTCTCACCACTCCTTCTTGAATGTTCTCACGTATATAATAGTAGTCGATCTCTATGTGCTTCGTTCTTTCATGGAATACCAGATTTGAAGCAATCTGCAAGGCATTCTGGTTATCACAAAACATTCTTACCGGTTGTGTTTGAGGAGTTCCCAGTTCAACCAATAGTCTAGACACCCATATAATATCCGAAAGTGTAGTGCTCGTGCTTCTATATTCGACCTTAGCCGAAGACTTGGACATAGTATTCTGCTTCTTGACCTTCCAGGAAACTAAGGAATTACCCAGCTTAATACAATAACCTGTAACATATTTTCTACTTTCCACACAACTAGCCTAGTCAGAATCATAGAATGCAGTTAAAACATGCTCACTTTTTAAATCAAGAAATATTCCAAATCCAGTGTCATCAATCCTCAATGCATCATCCATATGAGATTTCTTTGGTTCTTGCATGTATTGGCCCAAACATTGGACCGAAAAAGAAATATCAGGTCTGGTAATAGTTAAGTACAACAGTTTACCAATCAATTTCCTATAGATATCATGTTTTTCTAATAGAAAATCATCAAAATTTGTTCCAACATGCTTATCATATGATTTGCTAGTATACTTGACATTCAACTCCATAGGAGTTTTCAGAGCTTTACAACCTGAAAGACAACACTCAGAAATCGTCTCAAGAGCATACTTTCTGTAATTAAGAATCAATCCCCGATTGGATCTAGCAATTTCAATACCCAAAACGTATTTGAGATCGCCTAGATCCTTCATTTTAAACGTAGTCATGAGCATTTGTTTCAAATGAACAATCAATTCGGCATTGTTTCCAGATATGACTAGGTCATCAACATACACAAGCAACACAACAATTTGATCACCAACACGTTTTGTAAACATAGAGTAATCAAGCTTTGACTGAGGGTACCCATTTTTGATGAGTGTCTTAGTCAATTTGATATTCCACTGTCTAGAGACTTGTTTTAGCCCATAAAGTGATTTTCATAATCTACAAACCAAATTACTCTCCCCCTGATTGCGAAAACCAGGTGGGATATGCATGTACACTTATTCATTCAAATCACCTTGAAGAAACACATTTTGAACATCTAAATGATATAGTGACCATTTGTTAATAGAGGCTAAGGCAAGAACAATCCTCACAGTATTCATCTTAGCAACAGGGGAAAATGTTTCAGAATAATCAATTATGTGAGTTTGTGTAAATCCTTTCGCAACTAACCTAGCCTTATACCTTTCAATAGAGCCATCAACATTCATTTAATTTTATATACCTGTTTGCATCCTATGGCTCTTTTACCTGAGGGTAATGGGACCATGTCCCCTGTATGGTTCTCCTCGAGGGTAATTATCTCAATTTTCATGGCATGAACCCATTCTGCATATTTTTCAGCCTCAGCAAAAGAGACTTTGAGCCAACATTGAATTGCTATGATTTTGAGACACGTCGTGTAGACGCTTTTCGAAAGATGATATTTGCCCCCATTTATACACTATTTGTGCTAATTGGTTATCAACAAATCATCCCGGAGCATACAACAAAATTACAAGGTGTTGAGTAGCAAAACTCGAAGACCTTCCGTAGAACTTCTATCGGGACATATATTTTATTAGACATCGCATGATCCAGAAGAATCACACTTACTTGAGAGTAAGTGTATTAATTCTTGGACCGATTGTTTATTGTGCATGTGTTCCTATTTATACGCATCTAAGTGTCACTTCAAAAATGGTTGCATCCTTACATATGTATCTCTTCTAAGAGTTGCATCATTTCATTATACCGCTTCAAAGAGTTGTATCAGTTCAAGTAGATGCACCCTTTAGTATTTTCTATATTCTTGACCTTTGATTTGTTCATTGAACTTTCTTTAATAGACAAATACATCATCATTCTTATTTGTCATGATACATTTGCCCATACAATATTACAATCTACAACAATAATCACCCACTTAGATTGTAATATGCTTATGTCCTTTAAATTTCATAGTGCATACGTACTTGAAGGCCTAGGTTTAAACCAAGTCTTCTAATGTTAAAATCGGAAACATTATACATATGAGCTACTTGTCTTAGTGAGGAGTTGACACTTTTATTGTCATGTGCTCAATCCTAATTTGATAAACAATTTTCAACGAGCACCCCGGCTTGTTGTTGAAGTGACACCACTTCTATTGTTCATGTAGGTAAAATTCCTCACACGTCTCTGTTACTTAGATACCTTAACAAACTCATTATTTGAACTTTATTAAGAGTATATAACTCATCCTCTCTACGTAACAGATAGTACTATATTATATAGTATTATAAATTATAGTACTAAATTCACTCATACAGTAACTTGTTGTTACCCATTACACTTCAAGTTTAGTATTAACTAGCTTAAGGTCGGGTTGGCATTACCTATGACTTTGTTAAGGGGCTTCAACCACATTCTATAATCAATGATCATATTAATCTCTCGATTGTTAGATGTGAGAATTAGGGACAAGAGTGTGAGCGATCAATCTATTATATATCACAAAAACTACGCATTATCTGATATAGTACATTAAAGTCAATATATGAATTTAGCCAACCATCAATTATGGAATGCAGAACATTGACTCGACATATTGTTATCCAATATGAAACATTGAGTCAACATTGAATTATATACATGATAAGGGAATTTTGAGCTGGCATCGAATGATATGATATGGGACATTAAAGCAACATTGAATTGTATGATACAAGACTTTGAGTCAACATTGACTTGGTGTGATTTTGAGGCACGTCGTGTGAACGCTTTTCGAAAGATGATATTTGCCCCACTCGTAAACGAGTTTTGCTACCAGCTTGTCAGCAAATCATCCCCGAGGATACAATAAAATCACAAGTTCGACGAGTAGCGAAACTGGAAGATCTTCCTTATAACTAATATTAGGACATATTTTTTATTAGACATCGCATGATTTAGAAAAATCACAGTTACTCTCAATTGTATTGATACACTTACTCTCAAGTACGTGTATTGATTCTTAGATTGATTGTTTGTGGGGTATGTGTATGGCATCCTTACATTTATATCATCATTTCATTATACCATTTCAAAATTATACCATTTCAAAGTAGATACACCCTTTAGTATTTTCTAGATTCTATGGTCCTTAAACTTTCTTTAATAGATAAATACATCCTCCTTTAATAGATAAATACATCCTCTTTAAACTTTCTTTAATAGATAAATACATCCTCTTTTTTATGTAACTATACACTTACCTATACATCCTATTCTAATGTACTACATTTACCTATATATTTACCTTCACAAGAATTTTATCAGTTTGTGTTCTTGTCTTCCTATTATATATATGTTAGTCTGGTGAAACTTAATCTACAATACATCCCTAGCTCTCTAGCAAGAAACATATCACAAGCACGTGCCATTTCTTCATACTTGGTTCCAATCATCAAAATAGAAGCGAAATTACACATTCATACAAATTAAATTAACTCTACTTTTTGTAAGAATTGGCAATCTAAAATAGTGAGGAAATTAAAGGGTGGGTGATTCACCCAACTATCTAAGCACACTTATCATGATAACTTCGAGTAAAACACTGTTCTTATTATTATTCATACAGAGTAGTACCCTATAAACATAATTTACAGGAATGTTTTTTTTTTTAACTATCTTGTTCTAACATATAGATATACGTGCACAAAGAACTCCCACCCACTAGCATTAAGGTAGTAGTATTATATAAGCGATAGCAAAGTTCGATCTGATCCCCCTTATATCCAGCTAGACAAAGACCCGCGGAACGTGTTCAACAGGCTTTCTGAGTTCCACCTCCCTTATGTCTGTCCTGAGTCCCCTTCCTGCTGCATTTGCCAGTGGATGGACCCCATGCATCAGCCCCGTCATGTAACCTCTCTTCTCCTTCTCCTTCTCAAACGAAACCCCAAATCGTTTCTCGACATCTGCCACACAAGACCATTCATTTTATCAACTCTAAAGCGGCAGATTCATGCATAGATTCGATTCTAAACTAATTAGTCTAATCAATAAGTAGATAGCTGGAGAGTACTGATCTGTACTGACTGACCCTGAGCAAGTTCTTGTCTAAGTTGGCCTTCGCGAGTAAAAGCCATCATGATCTGTGGAAGCCCTAGCGGGAGGCTATCACCTTTGTCAACCTGCCAAAAATGGATGGCCTTGCCATAAGTCTTGGCCACCTTGTCAAGATCCTGACGCTGAATAGGGCCAGGGATTCCAGGCATGAACAGAATCCCTCCCTTGACCTCAAACTCGTGACTGTGCCACAAGGGTTTCTCCTCATCCGGCATGGTCAGGAACAAATTCTCCGATACTATGTACTCGATTCCGATGAGGCGCGCATGGGCGTCAGGGCTGTCGTAAATAAGACACTGACGCATCTCTTCGTTTTGGTGACCACAGAAGTGGTGAGCCTCCACCTGCCTCGTCATGTCATCTGAATAAAAATGAAACCTGCATGCATGTGTCCGGTATTTAATTCATTAGAACAGTGGATCAAAAGGGATAATTACTACTTAAGTAGGGTAAGTTAATATATATGTACGCGCAGAGGTGTTGATGAATCTTGTTAACAGGACCAAAGCCTTGGATGGCGGCGGTAGCTGTCTCAAGGAGGGCGGTGGCTGTCTCAGTCGGTTCGCCAGGAATTTCTTAGTGGCTTCCATCTCTCTCTCTATCTGTATTTTTGATAGATAGGAAGAGATGGGACATTGGAGATTTGTAATTATATTTGGTTCTGTTGCTCATGCATCGTCACACGTGGCGAGACAAATGGCGATGGAACCCTTTTGGAAGCTTAAACGTGGCTTTCTCGCCCTCTTCCATGGTTTTGACTCTCGTACGTTCTCTTATAATATAAAAATAATAATACTCTACTCTAATCTAATAAAAAATATGACTCTTACTTCTTTCATTTAGTATATATATATATATTCCTTGATCATGATCGACTTATTAGTTAACAAGTATCGCGTTCCTGAGTTTAAACAAATATAATTCACATAAATGAATATATTTACAGAATTTATAAATGGTTAATAGGTCCAATGGTACCATAAGTTTGGGTCATGTGATCGGATGGTACTCCTATGTTGTTTTATGGTACCATAAGTTTCGCAATGTTGTTATTTGGTTTAAATTAATGTTGTCGCCAATGTTAACTAACGGAATGATGATGTGACATTGGTGTGGCGCTGACGTGGCAATTGGAAAATACAAATAAATAGGAAATATAATAAAAATAGAAAAAATTGGAAAAAATTAATATATAAAGTTTTAAAATATTTTTTGAAATTTTTTATAATTTTTCCGATTTTTTTCATATTTTTTCCCTATTTATTTTTATTTTTTATATTATATATTTACGTGGCGCTGATGTGGCGCTGACGTGGTGCTGACATTGGCCATTTAACAGAAAAATCTAACGGTTGACTAACAGAGTACCATAGGACAACATGCTCCAAACATAACAGACCATTTAACCACATCAAAAAACATATGGTACCATCCGATCACATGACCCAAACTTCTGGTACTATTGGACCTATTAACCCATTTATAAATGATAATAACAAATGCAATAGTATAAAAAAGTGGAAACAAATTATAGAATTTCAAAACAGAAAACATATATTTTTTTTAAAAAAATAATATGTTTACTATTAAAAGTTTCAAAATTTGGAAAATAAAGAAAAAAACGAAAAATAGAAATTAATTTTAATTTATCTTACCAAATTATAATAATTTCCTAAAATTTGTATTTGTTTTTAATTTTCTTTCATTGATTATTTTAGTTAATTCTAGGGGTGAGTAAATTAATCATTTATAATTGGAACTTACCTGGAACAAACATTTATGGTAGAAATTAAAGAGTAGGTTCTGGATAACCATTTTCATAATAGGGTAGGGTTCGATTTTTTTAAGAATTTGTATTTTTGGTTCCAGATTCGGTCCAGAATATCCTGTTTCCACCCGTAATACCGTAATCGGTTATACATATATATATAATATTAATATAAAAAAAATAGTAATTATCGTTGTATTATAATTTCTAAAATTCTAGCCCTAAATTTGCTATCATTTTAGATACAACAAACTGCAATCGTTCATTTTCTTAGTTTTCTCACACAAATCTCTTCTCTCGTACGAGCACGCCACGTTGCAGTTCTCTTTTCTCGCACGGCGCAGACAATCTCGGTTCTCCTACAGGGATGATTCATGATTGTATGATTTTGTTGAAAAATATTGTGATTGTTAGATGATTGTATGATCCTTTTTTATGATTGTTGCAACTTCGTATTTATTTTGTGAAAATATCGGTTTCAAACCAGTTAGTATAAGAAAGTTTTAAATAGTTTTTTTAAAACATGTTCCTAATAGGATACCCGGAACCGTTAGTATAAATAGGTTTTGGGTAGCTTCCGGTTCCAAATGCAACATGGTAGGTTTTAGTTTCAAAATTCAATGCCATGATTGCAACAAGTTCTGGAAACTCCTAAAATTACAGAGTACCCGGAACCGCTCACCTCTAGTGAATTTTTTTTAAAAAATGTTCATTGATTTTAAATAAGGGGATTATTTAGGCCGTAAGTTTTATAATTGATTTTAGAGTTGACATATATATGCAATATACTTGCCATAACACTACCTAAACTTGACATGTGGAGGTTCCTATGTGTAAGAATTGGAATGTGTAATAGTTTGTGAACATATGTAATGGAAAATGTTGTTATTTGGTTGATGATGTATACTTAAAGTGTGTGTTAAGGACCATTGTCACACTTATTTTGTAATTTTTATAGATAATGCAAAATGAGCAACTTACTTAGAATTCTGTCTCAGCTGGTAGGCTTACTTAAGTATAGCTTGCCTTCGTCTTAATCATATTTCTATTGTATAGCTTGTTGATCTGCTGGCTTTTGCTGAGTAGGTTCAATAGATGGTTGTGTTTTATTTCAGATAGGACTAATATAGATGGAAGTTGTTGGACATACTTGCTCCACACTTAAAAAAAAATCATTTGAACCCGAAGTTATTCTTATAGGTATATGACACAGACCCGCGTATATGAAGGACGATTTAGGGATCGTTCACCTTGCGACACATGGCGGTCCCATTTTCACTGCAAGAAACTCGAGCATCGACGTCAGTGAAAAATCGTTGCTAAAGGCATAAATACCGTTGTTAACTTTTAACAACGACGAGATCTTCGTGACGGTAGCCCCCGTCGTTAAAGGTTTATAGGTCAACAATTTGTCGTTGTCAAAGGCTTGTCGCTGTTAACATGACACTCCCCACCTCTGCTTTGCATCGGCATCAAATTGTTGTTAAACACAGATAAAATGCGACAACACCTTGCCAATGTTATAAATTACTTTTTGTGATGACAATTGTTTATCGATTTTTTGGCCAATTGTTTTCTGTTATTTTTTTGGACAATTTTTTATTAATTTTGTTCATCCATGACTTCATCCATGGTTGTCTTGGCTCATCCAACATGGCTTCATCCATGGAGCTCACTTCGGTTCATCCATTGTCGATTTCTTCTCGGCCCTTCATCCATGGAATCTTCGGTTCAACAGTGTTCTTGCATGGTTCAGCATCGTTCATCATGGAGTCTTCAGTTTACATCATTCCAGCATGGTTCTAGCTTCGGTTGATCCATGGCGTCATCCAGCTCCGACGTGACCAGCTGCTTCGTTTCTCTGCGTACTGTTCCAGCTCCGACGAGACCAGCTGCTTCGGTTCTCTACAAGGCCAGCCGAGCTTCGGTTCCAGCTCCAACGAGAGGGAGACGAGAGGGAGAGGGTGAAGTGAAATGAAAATAAAGTGAAGTGAAGTGAGGATGTGAAGTAATGTGAAGTGAGGTTGTGAGGGTGAGGGAAGTTAAGAGAGGGAAATATTTTGAAATTTTAAAAACAAAAATTCACGGCATCAACAATAGTTGTCACTATATAAACTCTTTTACAACAATAATTGAATATGTTGTTGAATGACTATACTAATGTCGACAATATATTGACACGAAAACCTATTCTTACATTTTTCTAGTAGTTATGTTTTAACGGCGACAATATTTATTAGTTACGGCATACCTATGTTGTTGTTATAGCTTTATTTATGACAAAACTGTTCGTATTTAAATATGTACATTTACAACGGAAAAGTCATCTGCTACCGATGGAGTCATTAACATCAACTTTTGGTCGACATTACACATTCATTAGTGTAAAAAATAAAGTGACGGCAAAAATTAACACTAAATATATCTTATAACAGTGGAAAACATATTGTGCCTAATAAGTAATAATAACGACAATAAAAACTGCTGACACAATATACATATATTCAACTACAACTGCTAGCGTCAACACGAAAGTCTCGTCGCTGTTGCAACAAATTCTTGTAGTGATTTGGAAAGTTTTGGAAAATTCCGTGCAAATATGGTAACAACCGAGAGATGTCCATATTCGATGTACAAGTCTAGGTTCATTATACTAGATAATATACATCACATATACGTGTTGTCATATGTGACCCTCATTCAATGTATCCAATATAGAGTTTTTTATGAGAGAGCTACCCTCACTTGTATATAAAGGAGTCTCTCCTCTCATTTGTATTCACTAGAAAATTCAGAGAGTAATAGAAGAGCAGTGTTTCTCTCCTATATTCAGAGTTTGTTTATAGATTTCTATGTGAGTGAGTAAAAGGTTGCTTAAAGTCAGAGTGGGAAGAGTGAAGGATGTCATCGCTAAGGATCGAGACATCCTAGAAGACCACACCACTCGCATGGGTAATGTTGAGGTCCAGATATAGTTCTATCATAAAACGGCGGTTGAGGCAATCTCTGTTGTGGATGTGCACAACGACATGTTGCAAGGTTAGTTCAACGAGTTGCAGAACATGATGCAAGGTCACGTCAATCAATTGTAGAAGAAGGTTGAGGAAATGCAGAAGAAGTTTGCCAATTGTCAAGTAGCCATGGCAAGAGATATCATCAATACGCAGCATTCCCACAACCTGATGTGCAAAAGCCGTCCAAGTTCAATAGGGAAGCATTGGGCCACGGAAATAGACAATATCCTCTACACGATAGAGCAATATCTTCTCTTGATGCACATCAAGGAGGAGAAAATCACAGTTAGCACTACGGCATCTTATCTTATTGAGAATGCTTTGATATGGTGAAGAAACGGGTCCTATGAGGAGGAGAACGAACCCATCACAATGTGGGAGGAGTTCAAGAGTGAATTCCGTAATACTTTTTACCCGGAGTATGTCGTTGAGGAAGCTGGGAGTAAGCTGCGGCATCTGGTGCAAAAGGGTGATTTGCGAGAGTATGTTCGAGAGTTTCAAAAGATCTTACTTTTCATCCCAAAGTTGGACTCGAATGAGGGCTTCCGTCACTTTGCAGAAGGACTCAAACTGTGGGTTTGATTAGAGTTGCAAAGGTGGGACATAAGGGATTTGAAGGTAGCCTTGCAAGTGTGTGATTCCTTGATAGAGTACAAGTGGGAATCCAATACCAACTCCAAGGGAGAGGGAAAAGCAGTTGGTGGCAGAGTAAATCCAAGAAACCGTAGCAACTTGGGAATGGATAGTCCGTTCGAACTAGCGACTCTAGTAGGAGGGAATGTCAGCCTAGAACTCTAAATGTTTCCTATGCGACGGGAATCACAAGGCTGGAGAACATCTCATGAAGAAGAAGCTCTCTGCCATTACTTGAGAGGAAGAGGAAAAAGCGGTAGAAGAAACAATACTTGGGGTAATCAAGATGTTGGGCTCAATCAAAAAGTCTGACAAGAAAGGATTGATATTGGTGGACGTAAAGATTGTGGGCACATCAATGAGCGCACTTGTTGATACAGGTGCAATGAACCTCTTCATCTCTAAGAAGGTTGAAGACAAGGTGGGCTTGAAGGTGGAGAAACGATCAAGTTGACTAAAGACGGTCAACTCCCAACAACTTCCAACGGGCGGCATAGCAAAAGAGGTGGAAATCCAAGTTGGTCTTTGGTCCAAAAAGGAAGACATTAAGGTAATTCTATTAGATGATTATGATTTCATACTTGGGTTGGAATTCCTCAATCGTATCAATGATTTGTTGGTTCCTTTTGTAAATGCTATTTGTTTATTAGATTCACAAAAACAATGTGTGGTGCCAGTGAAATGCATTCGAGGTCGTGGTTCAAAGATGCTATCGGCCATGCAACTGAATAGGGGAGTGTAGAAAGGGGAGGTGACATTCCTTGCATTGAAGGACAATGAAGAATCTAATGGAGAAGAGAATGTGTTGAATTAAGTGCTAGAGGTATTGGGAAATAAAAAAAAAGGGCTAGAGGTCCTTAACACGTTTGTCTACACCATGCCCTACCAACTGTCCCCAAAAATATCACATAAGAGAGAGAGATGGACCATCAGATCGAGTTAGTGTCGGAATCTCGTCCCCCTGTAATGGAACCATACCGCATGGCAGCTCCAGAGTTGGAGGAATTACGGAAGCAGTTCAGAGATCTGCTTTATACAGGGCACATTCAACCATTAAAGTCCTCGCATGCTGCATCAACTCTGTTCCAAAAGAAGCATAATGGTTCTCTCCACATAAGATGGCGGTGAAGAACATGTATCCCATTCGACTCATTGCAAACTTGTTTGACCAATTAGGAGGGGTGTGATGGTTCTCGAAGTTATATTTGCGTTCGGGCTATTATCAGGTTCAGATTGCCGAGGAAGATGTCCTTAAAGATAGCTTGTTGGAGGAAGACATGTCTCTTCACATTTGCATCGATTCTCGGGCTTTAAATAAGTTGACGGTGAAGAACAAGTATCCCATTCGATTAATTGCATCCTTGTTTGATCAATTAGGAGGGGTGCGATGGTTCTCGAAGTTATATTTATGTTCGGGTTATTATCAGGTTCAGATTGCCGAGGAAGATGTCCTTAAAGACAGCTTGTGTGACTCGTTGCGGGAGTTGAGTTCTTGGTGATGTTGTTCGTGTTAATAAATCTGTCGACCACATTTCACACGTTGATGAACAAGGTATTGCAGCCATTTGTTGATCGATTTGTTTCTGTTTACCTAGAGGATATTGTTATATATAGTCGGTCATTGGTTGAGCACATTGATCACGTGAGGCAGGTTTTTGGAGTCCTTCAGGATAACGATCTCTACGTGAAAAGAGAAAAGTTCTCATTTGCCCAAGCGGAAGTTCCATTTCTTGGCCACATTGTTGGAGATGGACATGTGTCGATGGATTCAGGGGGAAAAAGGTGCATTGTCGAGTAGCAACCGCCAACTAGGGTGATAGAGTTGAGATCATTCTTGGGCCTTGCGAATTTTTACAGACGGTTCGTGATGGATTACTCGAAGATAAGAGTGTCACTTACGAAGTTGCTCAAAAAGAACAAAACTTGGGAGTGGTCCGTAGAGTGCCAAAAGGCGTTCAAGCGTATCAAGTGAGCTATGATAAAAGAGCACGTGCTCGCATTGCCTAATCATACTAAACCATTTGAGGTACAAACTGATGGTTCAGATTATGCTATTGGAGGAGTATTGATGCAGGATTGGCATCTAGTGGCGTTTGAAAGAAGCAAACTCAATGAGGTTGAGCGGAGGTACACTATTCAGGAGAAAGAGATGATTGCGCAGTGGTGCATTGCCTTCGAACTCGGTTCACAATTCGTTATAAAGACGGACAATGTTTCTACGAGCTACTTCCATACACAGAAGAAGCTTTCCCCAAAGCAAACTCGATGGCAAGATATCTTAGCGGAGTTCGACTACGCGTTGGAGTTTAAGCATGAAAAAAACAACCTTGTAGCGGATGCGTTAAGTCGAAAGGCGGAGTTGGAAACCATTACCCGACTAGAGAATGTGTTAGTGGATTGGTTAAAGGAGCGATTAAAGCAGGACTCCCAAGCTCATGCCCTTATACGGTATGCACGGGATGTCAAGAACTGGGGATTCTAGCACGAGGACGATGTGAATTACATTATGGCCCAACGCTTATTCGTGCCTTAACTTGGGAAGTTTCCCAAGGAAGTGTTACAAGAATGACATGACTCTAGCCAGGTCATCCAGGAATGCATCTTACGATGGCCCTCATGGAGGAAATGTATTATTGGTTGAATGTGTGTGACAATATTGTGGTGTATGTGTGTACTTGTGTTTTGTGTCAGCATGACAATATTGAGCAACGACAGTTGATAGTACTTTTGGAGCCATTACCAGTTTCGGGGCATCCGTGGGAAATATTTTTATTGACTTTATCGTAAATCTCCTTAAGTTTGAAGAAAGCCAAACGATTATGGTGGTGGTAGACAGGTTTTCTAAGTATGCAACCTTCATTCCAGCAATGAAGGATTGTCCAGCTGAATAAACTGCCAATGTGTTCATGTGGAACATGGTAAAGTACTAGGGTGCTCCACAGGTGATCGTGAGCGACGGAGACCTGCATTTTACGGGCAGGTTCTGGATCAAGTTATTCAAAATACTTGGGATGGAGTTGAACTTTTCTACTATCTTGCATCCCCAAACCGATGGTCAGACGTAAGAAACACGCGGATGGATTTGGAGAAATTACTTGATGTAGCTCAGTTCTCATACATTTTGTAACGAATCGAGTCCACAAATCAAAGCCCGTTCGAGATCGTGATGGGACGACAACCACTAACACACAGTTAAGTTACAATAGGGTATCAGGGACAAAGTCCAGCGGCGTATAAGTTCGCAAAGGGGTGGCACGAGCAAACAGATTGGGCGTGGTCATGTTTACACAAGGTCGCTAAGCGGATGAAGAAGTGGTTTAATACTAAGAGACACGACCAACCGTTCTAGGTGGGCGACTTGGTAATCGTCAAACTACAACAGGTCTTAGGGTACAAGAACGTGCACAAGGGACTATTACAATGATTCGAATGTTCGTTCCAAATCCTTAAGACAGCGGGAAAGGTTTCTTACAAAATCGAGTTCCACAAAAGCTCAAGTTGCATCATGTGTTCCACTTCAGTATGCTCAAATCGTTTTGAGAGGATAAGGAAGACCCAAAGCGAGTTGAGTATTCACCTACATCAATTGGGACCAAGGTGGGGGAGAATGACACGGACCCACGTATGAAGAAGGCTGTAGGTACCGTTCAGCTTGTAACACACGACGATCTCATACTTGGAAATCTTTGGAAGGTTCCGTGTGGATATGGTAACAACGGAGAGATGTCCAGATTTGACGTAAGAGTCTAGGTTCTTTGTACTAGGGAATATACAACACATATACTTGTTGGCATATGTGATCCTCATTCATTTTATGAAATATAAAGTTTTACATAAGAGAGCTCCCTTCAGTTGTATATAAAGGGGACTCTCCTCTCATTTGTATTCACCAGAAAATGCAAAGAGTAATACAAGAAGAGTGTTTCTCTTCTATATGCAGAGTTTGCTTATACTTTTCTGTGTAATTGAGTGAAAGACAGCTTAAGAACAACTTAAGGGCCGCACGAGTGAAGTGAGATTAATACTGTTTCTCTAAACTCGTGACATATAGGTGTTGGTTACGAAAACTTTTCTATTTTCAGAAATCGAATTAAAAAGTTTTACTAGGTGTTCGATTGTTGATTGCTCATAATGAGACCTTATTCGCGTTGCAAGCGCAAGAGGCATGGTTTTTAAATCCACTAAACAATGCACTAAATTCAGTTAGCAATTACATCAGCAATAAATATATATATATTAGTTATCAATTTTATAATTTTTTGAAAAAATGAAAGTTTATATTGTAATAGTTATAACTTTGCGTTTGGTTCGAACATATGGTTCTTATTTTTTTTATATGTTCATTATATGATTCTTGATATTAAAATTTATCTACATGTTCCTTATTAAAAATGATGCACTTAGACATATGTGGATTAAGATAGATATACCATAACAACATATTATTTTTATCATTTAAGGTAAAATTATACAGGCCCTAATTATGATTAACGTTTTCAATTATGATATATATATATTTGAAAATACTATTTCCACAACCAGTTATTTAAAAGAACTGATCTCAACCCTATGGTTAGTCATTGTCTACTGGTATGTACAGTATCAACGTCTCTTCTGTTCGGATTCCCCAAACCATATATGTTATAGCACATATATATATATATATATATATATATACATATTCTAATCGTTTGTATTTATTTAAAAATAATTGAAAATAATAGATGTCATAAAATGAATTTTCAAATTATTAATTAGCATCATATTCATAATTAGTTACATTTGTTTTTATTATCTACTCATTTATCTATCTATCTCTATATATACATATACATATATATATATATATGTGTGTGTGTGTGTATACATATATATTAATTTGTATAAGTTATGTAGAATTGTGACAAGTAAGCTTTTTAAGACATTTTCTCATTCCTAATGTCAATTTCATAACTTTTATTTGGTCCATGTCAAACATATAATTCTCACTCGTATGTGGCATGTCATGTAACATAGTTTAAATCTTTCAAACTCTCTCATTCATTCTCCCAATAAGTTACAAAATTTCATTAATATATTCTAAGTGCATTTATGATTTTTCTTAAGTTTATTTTATTTACTAAATTTTATATTTTATGAAAAGCAAGAAGATGTATAAATTAAATTTTTTTATCAAGATAATTTAAGACGAAATTAAGGATTATTATGTATATTATATATCAATTTTATGAAAATAATAATCACATGTGAGTTTATGTAGATATTTATAATTATGATATAAAATTGAAGGTATGAAAAAATTATAATAATATTTTTCATATATATTTTTCATACTTTTCTTAGAACTATTTTTATAAATCTATCATTGTTATATTCTATTAGAATCAACATACATTACAAAATTTAAAAATAATTTATATAATTTATAATTACTATAATACTATGCATATATATATACATATACATATTCTAATAATTTGTATTTATTTAAAAATATAAGTAAATAATAGATGTCATAAAATGAATTTTAAAATTATTAATTAACATCATATTCATAATTAGTTACATTTGTTTTTATTATCAACTCATTTCTTTTCAAATATTTTTAGAAAATATAAATATTTATTATATTGTATAATATTATAAAAATAAAAATATGTTTTAACATTTTTTCATAAATATAATTAATTTTTATGTTGTGTAATTGAATTAATATTAATTAAATATACTTTAATAAAGTATAAATAATCATGTTATAAATATATATTTATTTAAAAATATTATTAATTTATAAACTAAAATCATTTTTATATTGCGCAAAGCGCGAATCAGTTTTCTAGTATATGTTATAGAAAATTCATCTCTAAATAAAGTGGTGTTATGATTTTGTAAGATAAATGCAATGAAACATTCACAAAGTTTTTTAAAAAGTAACCACTGTGCAAAAAATATTTGAAAAAGTCAGTATACTGAAAAAATATTTAGCAAAATGTATATAAGCGCTACTGGGGGTAGCGAGTTTTTAGCGTTTTTCAAAAAACGCCACTAGGGGTAGCATTTTTATGAATTTCGCAACCCCTAGTGGCATTTGTTTTTTACGTTTTTTTGACGATTCAATGTTTAATTAAAAAAAATTATGCATTTATTAAAAAAAATTTAAAAACTTATAGTAAGTAGATATTTTAATTGCGATTCAAATGATGCAAAAAATATTAAATTTGCACTTACGGATTGACTGTAGGCTCTGCCGTAAGTTGATATATGAAAATTTGACTTAAAATAATATAACTCATACCCTGTACGTCCAAACTGACTACGGTGAACGTCATTTATGTCGTAATTCAATTATCTACATAGGGTAACCTTTTTTATTAGAAATACAGTGATTTTGTAACCTAACATCGCTTGTCTTATAATTTGACCGTAATAATTAAATGCATTAGGTGAGAAATTTAATTATGTACTTACTCAAAAAAAATAAAAAAAAAATAAAGTGCGTAGATAATTTAATTAAGAATTAAATGACGCTAACTAGACGTTAATTGTTTACTTTTAGACTGACCGTATAATACGAAGTAAATTCAGTATCGTATTATACGGTCAGTCTAAAAGTAAAATATTAACGTCTAGTTAGTGTCATTTAATTCGTAATTAAAATATCTACACACTATAATTTTTTAAGTTTTTTTTAATAAATACATAATTTTAGTTTTAATTAAACATCGAATCATAAAAAAACGTCAAAAAAAAACTCACTAGCGGTAACGAAATTCATAAAAACGCTACCCCTAGTGGCGTTTTTGGAAAAACGCTACCCCTACTGGCGTTTTTTGAAAAAACGCTACTTAAAGTAGTGTACGTTGTAAAAAACGCTACCCCAGTAGCGCTTATATACATTTTGCTAAATATTTTTTCATTATACTTACTTTTCCAAAAATATTTGGCAAGTGTCTACTTTTTAAAAACATTCAATAGTAAAATAAAATGATGATTACCCATTAAAAATAAAAATAAAAATTGATTGAGCGATTAATAATGTCCTAAACAACAAAAGACTTTACATTTTTTAATCAAATTAAATCAACGTTTACGTATTCCATCTGAAATGTGTAATTTCCAGTCATATTCTAAAGGATGATTGAGCGACATAATGGGCACGAGTCACTCATTTTAAGCCATTTATGGATGCAATCGCAATGAAACATATGAGAGCATGGCATCTTCAAAAGCGTCTTCGAAGACTTTCCAGGAACAAGCAGTTCTTCCAAACACACGACGCAGTCTCCGAGATTGTCATCCGACACTGCAGTCTCCTCCAAGCTAAATCCATATCGCTCCTTCAAATCCATCGCCGATCTTATCCGCGGCTGCCGAGGAAGATCAGCAACTGGCGGCTCCTCTTGCTCACTAAACTCCACCACCATGGACTCATTGACCAGGACCAAGTCTCGTTCTGCCAACAGTGCGTGCACCGGCGTACTAGGAACCGTACTGGTTACGTTTTTGATCGTGAGGTCCGCCTTGAAGTAGAGCAGGGTTGCTCTAGGGTTAAAGTACATTAACATATAGTTGTAGATTTGGAGCATGATGTCATCGAGAATGTTTCTGGGAATTAGGGCTACGGAAGAGAGAAGGTCGGACAAGAAAGTCCATGCAAGAGTGGCTGGAAACTCTGTGCGGCGGTTGAAGATGATGGGTCGAGTAGACCGGGTTCTCCGAGGAACGCCATGAAGATCTATGAACTGCAGTTGGTCATCATATCGCTTGATGCAAAGATCGAATTTAATGATTGGTCCTACTTCAGGCAGTAGGGGCACATCTGCAGGCGTGACGACGATGATTTCGTCCCTCCCTTCCATCTTCAGGATCACAGTCGTCTGGTTAGTCAAGAGGTTTCTGTTGGATCCCGCAACTTCCGCCATTGGAGAGGACAAGGAGAACTAGAAGTTGTAAAGAGGGAATCTTTCGCTAGGTTTCTCAGGTGAGAACTGAGGGTTGAGAACACAGAAACGTAACCAGTAAAGTAAAAAGTATCTGTTTACATGTATTTATAAGTTAGCTTTCTTGAAATATGTATGAGATATATTGCAATATATATGATATCGGATATATAGATGTAGATATAGATATATTGCAGTATATATGATAGTATATATATACGCAATAGTAGGATATAAGGAATATATGCTTCCATTTTTATAGGCAAAATCAAATATTTCATCTATAAGCTTTGACTTTTTGTATACTAGTTTTATTAAAATGTTCGGATACTATTTTAAATATTTGCTCTTTATATTAAATTGATAAATTATAATTTGTGTTCTATAAATATTTATTCATGTTGATTCTCTTTTATCGCATGCACATTTACTGTTATCATCCTTGTCATCGCACGTTGTCAACTCTTCAATGGTCATCATCCCTCAGTCGTCCACCACACGTCACTACCATCATCTGTCGTCCCCCATTGCCATTATTGTTGTCTAGCATACAATTATTTTTTAGCTTAATATTATTTTATTCGGTCCACATGACATCTTTTAATTGTGATAAGTTTTGTTTCTATACAAAGTTATCCACAATTTTATCAACTCTCCATGAAATTATTGATTAAAATCATTTATCCCGAAAAAATAATAATTTTTAACCTAACGTCGACGATGGTATTACGAACTCAATGTTCACTACAAGAAAATCGTTCATTAGCGTCAGCATAAAATCGCTGTTAAACACTTAAATGGCGCTGCTATCACTAAGCAACAACGAAATCTTTGTTAGGGTTGTTTGTGTCGCTAAATCGCTTACCTACGACAATTGACTGTTGTCAAGTGGTCTACCGCTGCTAAGATGACATCTCCCAAAACGACTTTACAATCAAAGTAGGTTGTTGTTAAACACAATGAAAAGGTGACGAAGATTGAGCAATGGCAAGATTGAGCATCCGTGTACTTGTGTTTTGTGTCAGCATGACAAGATTGAGCAATGACAGTCGGGAGTACTTTTAGAGTTATTACGAGTTTCGGAGCATACGTGGGAAATATTTTTATTGACTTTATCGTAAATCTCCCTATGTTTGAAGGAAGCCACATGATTATGGTGGTAGTGGACAGGTTTTCTAAGTATGCAACCTTCATTCCAGCAATGAAGGATTGTCCAACTAAAGAAACCGCCAATCTATTTATGCGGAAAATGGTAAAGTACTGGTGTGCTCCACAGGTGATCGTGAGCGACAGAGACCCGTGTTTTACGGGCAGGTTCTGGACCGAATTATTCAAAATACTTGGGATGGACTTGAACTTTTCTACTAGCTTGCATTCAAACCAACAGTTAGACGTAAGAAACACGCAGATGGACTGGGCAAAGTTACTTGATGTAGCTCAGTTCTCATACATTTGGTAGCGAAGCGAGTCCACAAATCAAAGCCCGTTCGAGATCGTGATGGGACGACAACCACTAACACCAAGTGCATTTACAACAGGGTATGCGGGACAAAGTCTAGCAGCGTATAAGTTTGCAAAGGGGTGGCACGAGCAAACAGATTTGGCGCGGTCATGTTTACACAAAGTCCCTAAGCGGATGAAGAAGCAGTCTGATACTAAGAGACGTGGCTAACAGTTCTAGGTGGGTGACTTGGTAATGGTCAAACTACATCAGGTTCTAGGGTACAAGAACGTGCAGAAGGGACTAATGCAATGATACGGAGGTTCGTTCCAAATTGTTAAGAGAGTGGGCAAGGTTGCTTACAAACTCGAGCTCTCACAAAAGCTCAAGTTGCATCATGTGTTCCACTTCAGTATGCTCAAAACGTTTCGAGAGGATAAGGAAGACCCAAACTGAGTTGAGTCTTCACGTGCTTCAATTGGGACCAAGGTCTTCTATGATCGAGATGTCGACGAGATCATTTCAGACACCACAATCCGCCGGAAGTACAGGAAGCCGAGGCGTGGGTACTTGATCAAGTGGAAACAACTACTCGAGAGCGAAGCCAGTTTGGAATCCGAGGAAGCCTTGTGACAGTTCCAGAGCCAGATTGAGGAGTATCACGTTGAGGGTGTCGTCCGAGTTTGGTGGGGGAGAATGACCTGGACCCACGTATGAAGAAGGATTTAGGTACCGTTCACCTTGTGACACATGGTGATCCCATACTTGAAAAGCTCTCGAAGGTTCCGTGCGGATATGGTAACAACCGAGATATGTCGAGATTTGGCGTATAAGTCTAGGTTCATTGTACTAGGGAATATACATCAGATATACTTTTTGGCATATGTGACCGTCATTCATTTTATCCAATATAGAGTTTTACATAAGAGAGCTCCCCTCAGTTGTATATAAAGGGGACTCCCCTCTCATTTCTATTCACCAGAAAATGCAAAGAGTAATACAAGAGTAGTGTTTCTCTTCTATATCCAGAGTTTGCTTATAATTTTCTGTGTAATTGTGGGAAAGACAGCTTAAGGGCCTCACGAGTGAAGTGAGAGTGATAGTCTTTCTCAAACCCGTGACATATAGGTGTTGGTTACGAAAACTTTTCTGTTTTCAGAAATCGAATTAAAAAGTTTTACTAGGTGTTCGATTGTTGATTGCTCATAATGAGACCTTATTCGCGTTGCAAGCGCAAGATGCATGGTTTTTAAATCCACAAAACAATGCACTAAATTCAGTTAGCAATTACATCAGCAATAAATATATTTATATTAGTTATCAATTTTATAATTTTTTGAAAAAATGAAAGTTTATATTGTAATAGTTATATCTTTGCGTTTGGTTCGAACATATGGTTCTTTTTTTTTTTATATGTTCATTATATGATTCTTGATATTAAAATTTATCTACATGTTCCTTATTAAAAATGATGCACTTAGACATATGTGGATTAAGATAGATATACCATAACAACATATTATTTTTATCATTTAAGGTAAAATTATACAGGCCCTAATTATGATTAACGTTTTCAATTATGATATATATATATTTGAAAATACTATTTCCACAACCAGTTATTTAAAAGAACTGATCTCAACCCTATGGTTAGTCATTGTCTGCTGGTATGTACAGTATCGACGTCTCTTCAGTTCGGATTCCCCAAACCATATATGTTATAGCACATATATATATATATATACATATTCTAATAGTTTGTATTTATTTAAAAATAATTGAAAATAATAGATGTCATAAAATGAATTTTCAAATTATTAATTAGCATCATATTCATAATTGGTTACATTTGTTTTTATTATCTACTCATTTATCTATCTATCTCTATATATACATATACATATATATATATATATGTGTGTGTGTGTGTGTGTGTATACATATATATTAATTTGTATAAGTTATGTAGAATTGTGACAAGTAAGCTTTTTAAGTCATTTTCTCATTCCTAATGTCAATTTCATAACTTTTATTTGGTCCATGTCAAACATATAATTATCCCTCGTATGTGGCATGTCATGTAACATAGTTTAAAATCTTTCAAACTCTCTCATTCATTCTCCCAATAAGTTACAAAATTTCATTAATATATTCTAAGTGCATTTATGATTTTTCTTAAGTTTATTTTATTTACTAAATTTTATATTTTATGAAAAGCAAGAAGATGTATAAATTAAATCTTTTTATCAAGATAATTTAAGACGAAATTAAGGATTATTATGTATATTATATATCAATTTTATGAAAATAATAATCACATGTGAGTTTATGTAGATATTTATAATTATGATATAAAATTGAAGGTATGAAAATATTATAATAATATTTTTCATATATATTTTTCATACTTTTCTTAGAACTATTTTTATAAATTTATCATTGTTATATTCTATTAGAATCAACATACATTAGAAAATTTAAAAATAATTTATATAATTTATAATTACTATAATACTATGCATATATATATTCTAATAATTTGTATTTATTTAAAAATATAAGTAAATAATAGATGTCATAAAATGAATTTTAAAATTATTAATTAACATCATATTCATAATTAGTTACATTTGTTTTTATTATCAACTCATTTCTTTTCAAATATTTTTAGAAAATATAAATATTTATTATATTGTATAATATTATAAAAATAAAAATATGTTTTAACATTTTTTCATAAATATAATTAATTTTTATGTTGTGTAATTGAATTAATATTAATTAAATATACTTTAATAAAGTATAAATAATCATGTTATAAATATATATTTATTTAAAAATATTATTAATTTATAAACTAAAATCATTTTTATATTGCGTAAAGCGCGAATCAGTTTTCTAGTATATGTTATAGAAAATTCATCTCTAAATAAAGTGGTTTTATGATTTTGTAAGATAAATGCAATGAAACATTCACAAAGTTTTTTAAAAAGTAACCACTGTGCAAAAAATATTTGAAAAAGTCAGTATACTGAAAAAATATTTAGCAAAATGTATATAAGCGCTACTGGGGGTAGCGAGTTTTTAGCGTTTTTCAAAAAACGTCACTAGGGGTAGCATTTTTATGAATTTCGCAACCCCTAGTGGCATTTGTTTTTTACATTTTTTTGACGATTCGATGTTTAATTAAAATATATTATGTATTTATTAAAAAAAATTAAAAACTTATAGTAAGTAGATATTTTAATTGCGATTCAAATGATGCAAAAAATATTAAATTTGCACTTACGGATTGACTGTAGGCTCTGCCGTAAGTTGATATATGAAAATTTGACTTAAAATAATATAACGCATACCCTGTACGTCCAAACTGACCACGGTGAACGTCATTTATGTCGTAATTCAATTATCTACATAGGGTAAATTTTTTTATTAGAAATACAGTGATTTTGTAACCTAACATCGCTTGTCTTATAATTTGACCGAAATAATTAAATGTATTAGGTGAGAAATTTAATTATGTACTTACTCAAAAAAAAAAAAAATTAATAAAGTGCGTAGATAATTTAATTAAGAATTAAATGACGCTAACTAGACGTTAATTGTTTACTTTTAGACTAACCGTATAATACGAATTAAATTCAGTATCGTATTATACGGTCAGTCTAAAAGTAAAATATTAACATCTAGTTAGTGTCATTTAATTCGTAATTAAAATATCTACACACTATAATTTTTTAAGTTTTTTTATTAAATACATAATTTTAGTTTTAATTAAACATCGAATCATAAAAAAACGTTAAAAAAACGCCACTAGCGGTAACGAAATTCATAAAAACGCTACCCCTAATGGCGTTTTTTGAAAAATGCTACCCCTACTGGCGTTTTTTGAAAAAACGCTACTTAAAGTAGTGTACGTTGTAAAAAACGCTACTTAAAGTAGTGTACGTTGTAAAAAACGCTACCTCAGTAGCGCTTATATACATTTTGCTAAATATTTTTTCAGTATACTTACTTTTCCAAAAATCTTTGGCATAGTGTCTACTTTTTAAAAACATTCAATAGTAAAATAAAATGATGATTACCCATTAAAAATAAAAATAAAATTTGATTGAGCGATTAATAATGTCCTAAACAACAAAAGACTTTACATTTTTTAATCAAATTAAATCAACGTTTACGTATTCCATCTGAAATGTGTAATTTCCAGTCATATTCTAAAGGATGATTGAGCGACATAATGGGCACGAGTCACTCATTTTAAGCCATTTATGGATGCAATCGCAATGAAACATATGAGAGCATGGCATCTTCAAAAGCGTCTTCGAAGACTTTCCAGGAACAAGCAGTTCTTCCAAACACACGACGCAGTCTCCGAGATTGTCATCCGACACTGCAGTCTCCTCCAAGCTAAATCCATATCGCTCCTTCAAATCCATCGCCGATCTTATCCGCGGCTGCCGAGGAAGATCAGCAACTGGCGGCTCCTCTTGCTCACTAAACTCCACCACCATGGACTCATTGACCAGGACCAAGTCTCGTTCTGCCAACAGTGCGTGCACCGGCGTACTAGGAACCGTACTGGTTACGTTTTTGATCGTGAGGTCCGCCTTGAAGTAGAGCAGGGTTGCTCTAGGGTTAAAGTACATTAACATATAGTTGTAGATTTGGAGCATGATGTCATCGAGAATGTTTCTGGGAATTAGGGCTACGGAAGAGAGAAGGTCGGACAAGAAAGTCCATGCAAGAGTGGCTGGAAACTCTGTGCGGCGGTTGAAGATGATGGGTCGAGTAGACCGGGTTCTCCGAGGAACGCCATGAAGATCTATGAACTGCAGTTGGTCATCATATCGCTTGATGCAAAGATCGAATTTAATGATTGGTCCTACTTCAGGCAGTAGGGGCACATCTGCAGGCGTGACGACGATGATTTCGTCCCTCCCTTCCATCTTCAGGATCACAGTCGTCTGGTTAGTCAAGAGGTTTCTGTTGGATCCCGCAACTTCCGCCATTGGAGAGGACAAGGAGAACTAGAAGTTGTAAAGAGGGAATCTTTATCTAGGTTTCTCAGGTGAGAACTGAGGGTTATGAACACAGAAACGTAACCAGTAAAGTAAAAAGTATCTGTTTACATGTATTTATAAGTTAGCTTTCTTGAAATATATATGAGATATATTGCAATATATATGATATCGGATATATAGATGTAGATATAGATATATTGCAGTATATATGATAGTATATATATACGAAATAGTAGGATATAAGGAATATATGCTTCCATTTTTATAGGCAAAATCAAATATTTCATCTATAAGCTTTGACTTTTTGTATACTAGTTTTATTAAAATGTTCGGATACTATTTTAAATATTTGCTCTTTATATTAAATTGATAAATTATAATTTGTGTTCTATAAATATTTATTCATGTTGATTCTCTTTTATCGCATGCACATTTACTGTTATCATCCTTGTCATCGCACGTTGTCAACTCCTCAATGGTCATCATCCCTCAGTCGTCCACCACACGTTACTACCATCATCTGTCGTCCCCCATTGCCATTATTGTTGTCTAGCATACGATTATTTTTTAGCTTAATATTATTTTATTCGGTCCACATGACATCTTTTAATTGTGATAAGTTTTGTTTCTATACAAAGTTATCCACAATTTTATCAATTCTCCATGAAATTATTGATTAAAATCATTTAACCCGAAAAAATCAATAATTTTTAACCTAACGTCGACGATGGTATTACGAACTCAATGTTCACTACAAGAAAATCGTTCATTAGCGTCAGCATAAAATCGCTGTTAAACAGTTAAATGGCGCTGCTATCACTTAGCAACAACGAAATCTTTGTCAGGGTTGTTTGTGTTGCTAAATCGCTTACCTACGACAATTGACTGTTGTCAAGTGGTCTACCGCTGCTAAGATGACATCTCCCAAAACGACTTTACAATCAAAGTAGGTTGTTGTTAAACACAATGAAAAGGTGACGAAGATTGAGCAATGGCAAGATTGAGCATCCGTGTACTTGTGTTTTGTGTCAGCATGACAAGATTGAGCAATGACAGTCGGGAGTACTTTTAGAGTTATTACGAGTTTCGGAGCATACGTGGGAAATATTTTTATTGACTTTATCGTAAATCTCCCTATGTTTGAAGGAAGCCACATGATTATGGTGGTAGTGGACAGGTTTTCTAAGTATGCAACCTTCATTCCAGCAATGAAGGATTGTCCAACTAAAGAAACCGCCAATCTATTCATGCGGAAAATGGTAAAGTACTTGTGTGCTCCACAGGTGATCGTGAGCGACAGAGACCCGCGTTTTACGGGCAGGTTCTGGACCGAATTATTCAAAATACTTGGGATGGACTTGAACTTTTCTACTAGCTTGCATTCAAACCAACAGTTAGACGTAAGAAACACGCAGATGGACTGGGCAAAGTTACTTGATGTAGCTCAGTTCTCATACATTTGGTAGCGAAGCGAGTCCACAAATCAAAGCCCGTTCGAGATCGTGATGGGACGACAACCACTAACACCAAGTGCATTTACAACAGGGTATGCGGGACAAAGTCTAGCAGCGTATAAGTTTGCAAAGGGGTGGCACGAGCAAACAGATTTGGCGCGGTCATGTTTACACAAGGTCCCTAAGCGGATGAAGAAGCAGTCTGATACTAAGAGACGTGGCCAACAGTTCTAGGTGGGTGACTTGGTAATGGTCAAACTACATCAGGTTCTAGGGTACAAGAACGTGCAGAAGGGACTAATGCAATGATACGGAGGTTCGTTCCAAATTGTTAAGAGAGTGGGCAAGGTTGCTCAAGTTGCATCATGTGTTCCACTTCAGTATGCTCAAAACGTTTCGAGAGGATAAGGAAGACCCAAACTGAGTTAAGTCTTCACGTGCTTCAATTGGGACCAAGGTCTTCTATGATCGAGATGTCGACGAGATCATTTCAGACACCACGATCCGCCGGAAGTACAGGAAGCCGAGGCGTGGGTACTTGATCAAGTGGAAACAACTACTCGAGAGCGAAGCCAGTTTGGAATCCGAGGAAGCCTTGTGACAGTTCCAGAGCCAGATTGAGGAGTATCACATTGAGGGCGCCGTCCGAGTTTGGTGGGGGAGAATGACATGGACCCACGTATGAAGAAGGATTTAGGTACCGTTCACCTTGTGACACATGGTGATCCCATACTTGAAAAGCTCTCGAAGGTTCCGTGCAGATATGGTAACAACCGAGATTTGACGTATAAGTCTAGGTTCATTGTACTAGGGAATATACATCAGATATACTTTTTGGCATATGTGACCGTCATTCATTTTATCCAATATAGAGTTTTACATAAGAGAGCTCCCCTCAGTTGTATATAAAGGGGACTCTCCTCTCATTTCTATTCACCAGAAAATGCAAAGAGTAATACAAGAGTAGTGTTTCTCTTCTATATCCAGAGTTTGCTTATAATTTTCTGTGTAATTGTGGGAAAGACAGCTTAAGGGCCTCACGAGTGAAGTGAGAGTGATAATCATTCTCAAACTCGTGACATATAGGTGTTGGTTACGAAAACTTTTCTGTTTTCAGAAATCGAATTAAAATGTTTTACTAGGTGTTCGATTGTTGATTGCTCATAATGAGACCTTATTCGCGTTGCAAGCGCAAGATGCATGGTTTTTAAATCCACAAAACAATGCACTAAATTCAGTTAGCAATTACATCAGCAATAAATATATTTATATTAGTTATCAATTTTATAATTTTTTGAAAAAATGAAAGTTTATATTGTAATAGTTATATCTTTGCGTTTGGTTCGAACATATGGTTCTTATTTTTTTTATATGTTCATTATATGATTCTTGATATTAAAATTTATCTACATGTTCCTTATTAAAAATGATGCACTTAGACATATGTGGATTAAGATAGATATACCATAACAACATATTATTTTTATCATTTAAGGTAAAATTATACAGGCCCTAATTATGATTAACGTTTTCAATTATGATATATATATATTTGAAAATACTATTTCCACAACCAGTTATTTAAAAGAACTGATCTCAACCCTATGGTTAGTCATTGTCTGCTGGTATGTACAGTATCGACGTCTCTTCAGTTCGGATTCCCCAAACCATATATGTTATAGCACATATATATATATATATATACATATTCTAATAGTTTGTATTTATTTAAAAATAATTGAAAATAATAGATGTCATAAAATGAATTTTCAAATTATTAATTAGCATCATATTCATAATTGGTTACATTTGTTTTTATTATCTACTCATTTATCTATCTATCTCTATATATACATATACATATATATATATATGTGTGTATGTGTGTGTGTGTGTATACATATATATTAATTTGTATAAGTTATGTAGAATTGTGACAAGTAAGCTTTTTAAGACATTTTCTCATTCCTAATGTCAATTTCCTAACTTTTATTTGGTCCATGTCAAACATATAATTATCACTCGTATGTGGCATGTCATGTAACATAGTTTAAAATCTTTCAAACTCTCTCATTCATTCTCCCAATAAGTTACAAAATTTCATTAATATATTCTAAGTGCATTTATGATTTTTCTTAAGTTTATTTTATTTACTAATTTTATATTTTATGAAAAGCAAGAAGATGTATAAATTAAATTTTTTTATCAAGATAATTTAAGACGAAATTAAGGATTATTATGTATATTATATATCAATTTTATGAAAATAATAATCACATGTGAGTTTATGTAGATATTTATAATTATGATATAAAATTGAAGGTATGAAAAAATTATAATAATATTTTTCATATATATTTTTCATACTTTTCTTAGAACTATTTTTATAAATCTATCATTGTTATATTCTATTAGAATCAACATACATTAAAAAATTTAAAAATAATTTATATAATTTATAATTACTATAATATTATGCATATATATATTCTAATAATTTGTATTTATTTAAAAATATAAGTAAATAATAGATGTCATAAGGTGAATTTTAAAATTATTAATTAACATCATATTCATAATTAGTTACATTTGTTTTTATTATCAACTCATTTCTTTTCAAATATTTTTAGAAAATATAAATATTTATTATATTGTATAATATTATAAAAATAAAAATATGTTTTAACATTTTTTCATAAATATAATTAATTTTTATGTTGTGTAATTGAATTAATATTAATTAAATATACTTTAATAAAGTATAAATAATCATGTTATAAATATATATTTATTTAAAAATATTATTAATTTATAAACTAAAATCATTTTTATATTGCGTAAAGCGCGAATCAGTTTTCTAGTATATGTTATAGAAAATTCATCTCTAAATAAAGTGGTGTTATGATTTTGTAAGATAAATGCAATGAAACATTCACAAAGTTTTTTAAAAAGTAACCACTGTGCAAAAAATATTTGAAAAAGTCAGTATACTGAAAAAATATTTAGCAAAATGTATATAAGCGCTACTGGGGGTAGCGAGTTTTTAGCGTTTTTCAAAAAACGTCACTAGGGGTAGCATTTTTATGAATTTCGCAACCCCTAGTGGCATTTGTTTTTGACGATTCGATGTTTAATTAAAATATATTATGTATTTATTAAAAAAAATTAAAAACTTATAGTAAGTAGATATTTTAATTGCGATTCAAATGATGCAAAAAATATTAAATTTGCACTTACGGATTGACTGTAGGCTCTGCCGTAAGTTGATATATGAAAATTTGACTTAAAGTAATATAACTCATATCCTGTACGTCCAAACTGACCACGGTGAACGTCATTTATGTCGTAATTCAATTATCTACATAGGGTAACTTTTTTGATTAGAAATACAGTGATTTTGTAACCTAACATCGCTTGTCTTATAATTTGACCGAAATAATTAAATGTATTAGGTGAGAAATTTAATTATGTACTTACTCAAAAAAAATAAAAAAAAATAAAGTGCGTAGATAATTTAATTAAGAATTAAATGACGCTAACTAGACGTTAATTGTTTACTTTTAGACTGACCGTATAATACGAAGTAAATTCAGTATCGTATTATACGGTCAGTCTAAAAGTAAAATATTAACGTCTAGTTAGTGTCATTTAATTCGTAATTAAAATATCTACACACTATAATTTTTTAAGTTTTTTTTATTAAATACATAATTTTAGTTTTAATTAAACATCGAATTATAAAAAAACGTTAAAAAAACGCCACTAGCGGTAACGAAATTCATAAAAACGCTACCCCTAGTGGCGTTTTTTGAAAAACGCTACACCTACTGGCGTTTTTTGAAAAAACGCTACTTAAAGTAGTGTACGTTGTAAAAAACGCTACCCCAGTAGCGCTTATATACATTTTGCTAAATATTTTTTCAGTATACTTACTTTTCCAAAAATCTTTGGCATAGTGTCTACTTTTTAAAAACATTCAATAGTAAAATAAAATGATGATTACCCATTAAAAATAAAAATAAAAATTGATTGAGCGATTAATAATGTCCTAAACAACAAAAGACTTTACATTTTTTAATCAAATTAAATCAACGTTTACGTATTCCATCTGAAATGTGTAATTTCCAGTCATATTCTAAAGGATGATTGAGCGACATAATGGGCACGAGTCACTCATTTTAAGCCATTTATGGATGCAATCGCAATGAAACATATGAGAGCATGGCATCTTCAAAAGCGTCTTCGAAGACTTTCCAGGAACAAGCAGTTCTTCCAAACACACGACGCAGTCTCCGAGATTGTCATCCGACACTGCAGTCTCCTCCAAGCTAAATCCATATCGCTCCTTCAAATCCATCGCCGATCTTATCCGCGGCTGCCGAGGAAGATCAGCAACTGGCGGCTCCTCTTGCTCACTAAACTCCACCACCATGGACTCATTGACCAGGACCAAGTCTCGTTCTGCCAACAGTGCGTGCACCGGCGTACTAGGAACCGTACTGGTTACGTTTTTGATCGTGAGGTCCGCCTTGAAGTAGAGCAGGGTTGCTCTAGGGTTAAAGTACATTAACATATAGTTGTAGATTTGGAGCATGATGTCATCGAGAATGTTTCTGGGAATTAGGGCTACGGAAGAGAGAAGGTCGGACAAGAAAGTCCATGCAAGAGTGGCTGGAAACTCTGTGCGGCGGTTGAAGATGATGGGTCGAGTAGACTGGGTTCTCCGAGGAACGCCATGAAGATCTATGAACTGCAGTTGGTCATCATATCGCTTGATGCAAAGATCGAATTTAATGATTGCTCCTACTTCAGGCAGTAGGGGCACATCTGCAGGCGTGACGACGATGATTTCGTCCCTCCCTTCCATCTTCAGGATCACAGTCGTCTGGTTAGTCAAGAGGTTTCTGTTGGATCCCGCAACTTCCGCCATTGGAGAGGACAAGGAGAACTAGAAGTCGTAAAGAGGGAATCTTTCGCTAGGTTTCTCAGGTGAGAACTGAGGGTTGAGAACACAGAAACGTAACCAGTAAAGTAAAAAGTATCTGTTTACATGTATTTATAAGTTAGCTTTCTTGAAATATATATGAGATATATTGCAATATATATGATATCGGATATATAGATGTAGATATAGATATATTGCAGTATATGTGATAGTATATATATACGCAATAGTAGGATATAAGGAATATATGCTTTCATTTTTATAGGCAAAATCAAATATTTCATCTATTAGCTTTGACTTTTTGTATACTAGTTTTATTAAAATGTTCTGATACTATATTAAATATTTGCTCTTTATATTAAATTGATAAATTATAATTTGTGTTCTATAAACAGTTATTCATGTTGATTCTCTTTTATCGCATGCACATTTACTATTATCATCCTTGTCATCGTCCGTTGTCAATTCTCCAATCAATGATCATCATCCCCGAGTCGTCCACAACACATCACTACCATCATCTGCCGTCCCCTATTGTCATTACTGTTGTCTAGTAGACGATTATTTTTTAGCTTAATATTATTTTTTTCGGTCCACATGACATCTTTTAATTGAGATAAGTTTTGTTTCTATACAAAGTTATTCACAATTTTATCAATTCTCCATGAAATCATTGATTAAAATCACTCATTCCGAATAAATAAATAATTTTTAACTTAACGTCGACGATGGTATTACGAATTCAATGTTCACTACAAGAAACTCGTTCATTAGCGTTAGCATAAAATCGCTGTTAACCGCTAAGATGGCGCTGCTATCACTTAGCAACAACGAAATCTTTGTCATGGTAGCCTCTGTCGCTAAATCGCTTACCTACGACAATTGACCGTTGTCAAGTGGTCTGCCGCTGCTAAGATGACATCTCCCAAAACGACTTTACAATCAAAGTAGGTTGTTGTTAAACACAATGAAAAGGCGACGAACACATTTGCGATGTTATAGATGGTTTTTACTGATTAAAATGTTTCATCGTTGAATTGCCTTTTTAGCCGTGACTTTGAGGGGTTGCCTTTTATTCGAAACAACGTCCATTTACTTGTTGTAAATACATGTTTTTAGTGATAACAACCAAAAATATCAGTTTATGTCGCTGCTAAATACATACTTTTTGTGTCAACAACCACTAATCATTGTTAATGACAAACTTTTGTGATGTGTTTTTATTAATTATCTAGTTATTGCTATAAAAATTGAACTACACAATACATTTTAAAAACTATAATATATTATTTATCCAAGTATATATATACATATGAATAAACATCCAAATTACAAACTTACAATAATTTTTAACGTAAATACATAGTTTTCTACATCTACTGAATTTTGTCCACTAGATGTATTTTTGTCAAAGCAAGAGGATAACTCAACTAATGAACCTTCGTTCAAGCAATCAATCCATGTCTACTCTTTTTTCTTTTCTATATAAATAACGTTCTCCATCAACTACATTTGAAGAACCAAAACTAGAGTTTGTTATAACTCAGAATTGTCTATAAGTAGTACTCAAGGGTTGATCAAAATAGGTATAATTTGTTATATCCATATCAAAATAAGCACAAAATATAATAATTGCACAAACTTTCAAACTCCCACCCCAATATTAATATGAAACACACAAGGCTTATATTCTTTCACTTAGTCGTAGCAGCAAAAATTTGAGCACAAGCGAACTGATTAGCAATATAAATCTTTAGAAAAATCAAGACTACTTATACCTGCTTGAACCGCTCCTTATTGTGCTCAGCCTACAAGACATGAAAATGAATATGAATACAATCTTGAAACACCACACTTAATAACACAAGGAATCCATAGAATCCTTGTGTTTGATTGATCTTAAACTTTTTCCATCATGCTTTGTGTTGGGTATTAATAGTGACGGACCAATAAGGAAACGGCCTCGAAAGCCCAATAACCCTCGAGGGGGTAAACCCAAGATATTCGAACCGGATCAACCTAAGTCAAAGTCAACCTGGCCCACCATAGAGCGACCCAGGATCGAGCCCAGGACGATATGGACGCCAAAGGCTCCTTAGTCGGTCGCCATTCTTCACCAAGTTGCGACCTCCTACTGCTCGCCATAGGACTGCTCGCCCCGAAGAGAGTCTTGCCTCTCTCCTCTGGTCCCACCAACCGTTAATAAGGAAGTGACCACGATATCCCGTGTATCTCGGTCACATATTCACTAAGGATTAGATATGGTAACTGTAATATCTCGCCGTAACTGCAATATCTATTATCCAAATCTTCAACATCACAATATTCACTAAGATATACGGTTACCTTATACGGGTTGGTCTCTCCTACTCTATAAATACCTTTGCTTTACATACATTCTTTACGTTTTGAGCTATATACACACATATACTCATTTAAGCATCGGAGAGGGACCCAGAGACACCCCTCCTTTTGCGCTCCCCTACTTGCAGGTTCACCAGAGCTAAGGCAAAAGGCTCTATTCAACCGTCATCTGGCATTCAATTCACTGCCAGATCAGCAACCAGGATTTCACGATCCAATATTTGGCATCGTTTGTGGGAATCGAGTGATACAGCCATGAGAACTCGATCACAAAACAACTGCTGGAACCAGACTCGCGAGCAATCCTCGGATAGCTCTAATTCCGCCGCCGCTTCAGCAAGAGCCTGCCAGCCAGGCAGACCCCAATGTCGTTCCTCTGAGGACAGCCCAAGAGCATGTCGGTAATTCCAGACCGACCCCAGCTACCAACCATACCGAGACTCCAGCACCGCAGACCGTCCACATCGCCGGGGAAAACATCCAGTTAACCCCGGAGATGATATCACTGCTGGAGGCCATCCTAGGACAGGCTCGCCGTCAAGCCCCTGCTCCCCAAGGAAACACTCGCCCTGCTGCCACAGGGCCCTTGCCGACTGAAACCGCAAATCCTGGTACCACAGCTCCCCAGGAGGATCAAGAGATAACATCAGGGCACCAGTCCCTAGCCCCGGCATCCACCGAGCAGCCGCCGGCTACCTACTCCACCAATCCTTTCGGTCCCTCACCAAACGGGACTTCGCCGAAAAATTGCACCCTGGACCAGGTGGACGACCTTATCAACAAAAGGCTCCAAGAAAGATGACTGACAGTCGTATCTCCTTTCAAGGAGCGATCTGCTCATCCCTTCTCCGACGACCTCGTCGCCATCAAAATCCCTAAACACGTAGTCGCTCGAGCTATACCTGAGTACAGTGGTGGAGGAGATCCTACCATACACGTCAACAAGCACGAGGCTTCTCTTGTGGGCAAGTCAAATGATCCCAATCACTTGGCTTTGTTATTTCCATCCACTCTTTCGGGTTCGGCTTCGTCCTGGTTCTTCGGCCTCCCTACAGGATCTATAGGAACTTGGGCAGAATTATGGAGCAAATTCCTGCAGAGATACATGGGCGAGCGCCAGCTAATGAAAAGTGTGGTCGCCCTGGATGCGGTCAAGCAACAGCCCGGAGAGTCCCTGGCCAATTTTTATGGACATTTTCATAAGAAAGTCACGGACATAGATCGTCGAATCTCGGATGGGGAGATCATTCGAGCCTTCTATCGAGGATTGGATGTGGCCAACAAGGCCTCGAGAAAGCTGCGCAACAGCTATCACGTGAAGGAGATTGAGACGTTCGAGAAGCTGGCGTCCAGGGCAAAAGGTTTCATAGACCTTGAGAGGGCTAACACCGAGGCTAACTTCCTGACGACCTCACTAAGAGTGGTTCCCGAGCACTGACCTGATGGTAAGAAGGAGGTAAAGAAGGAGAAAAAGGGAAGAGACAGCAGGTCCCGGGTCGAGCCTAACCCGGCGCCAAGAAATCCAGAGGTCCCTCAGTACTTTACGCATTTAAATAGGCAAATCTCAGCGGTACTAGTCGAGATGGAGAGGAGATCTTTGGCGAGGCCACCGATGCCTCGTAGGGGTGGTCAGCCCATGGGGAAGGATGTCGAGTGCTATTGCAGATACCACAAGTGCAAGGGCCACAAGACCGATGATTGCCGTATTTTGAAGCGGGACATTGAGAAGCTGATTCATGGGAAAATGCTGAAGGAGTTTGTGGCAGGACGAGACAAAACTCGAACGCCACCTAGGAGACATCGTTCGCCAGCTCCTGCTGAGCAAACTGATCCATATGCCAGCAAGAGAAGGTTAAATTTGATTGCGAAAGGATTCGGTGCAGGAGGCGAGGGGTCACACGCCAGAGAAGTCTATGCGACTCAGATCTCTACGGCAGTTCAGCTGGGAAAGCGACCCTGACCTGAGGAGTACATTGTCATCTCATTCTCCGAAGATGATTTGGCACATGTCAAAACCACCCACAATGATGCTCTGGTTATCACGGCTGATATCGACGGCAGTGACGTCGCAAGGATTCTGATCGACGGAGGGAGCTCGACAGATATCCTATTCCTGGACGCCTTCGAGAAGATGGGCAAATCCAAGCGTGACCTGAAGAGGGTCGACTTTACACTGATCGGGCAATAACCACTGGGGGCAATAACCATGCCAGTGATTCTGGGCGAGGGATGGAAGAGCATCAAGGTACCGGTCACTTTCCTGGTGGTCGACTCACCTACATCCTACAACGCCATCCTGGGGAGGACCACAATCAACTCCAACAAGATTGTGGCCTCCACAGTCCATCAGAAGATGAAGTTCCCCACGCCCAACGGGATTGGAGAAGTGCTCGGCGACTAGCCTTCCTCACGGCAATGCTATGTGAACTGCCTGCGCAGGAAGAACCAAAGGGAGGCACTCGACATTGACACAGAGGGCGACCCTCGCGAGGATTTGGCTCGACCAGCGCCCATGGAGGAATTGGAAGAGGTCGAGGTCGATGGACCAGATAAGAAGGTGCGCATTGGGACCACCTTGAAAGAAGATCAGAAGCAGGCCATGATCGTCCTCCTCAGGAAATTCAAGGAGCTCTTCGCCTGGTAGCCGAGCGACATGCCAGGTATCAGTACAGACATCATCTATCACGAGCTCAGGATAGACCCTTCCATCAAGCCGATCGCTCAGGAAAGGAGATCGTTCGGGACAGACAAGCGCTTGGCGATCAGACAGGAGGTTGGCAGGCTGATTGAGGCTGACTTCGTCAGAGAGGTGAGATTCCAAAGCTGGGCCGCCAACCCAGTTTTGGTCAGAAAATCAAACGGCAAGTAGAGGATGTGCGTCGACTTCCGCGACCTGAACAGAGCTTGCCCCAAGGATTCATATCCCCTTCCCAGGATTGATCAGCTGGTCGATGCTACCTCTGGTCATGAGATGCTGAGCTTCATGGATGCCTATTCAAGCTACAATCAGATCCGCATGCACCAAGATGATGAGACTCACACCGCTTTCTATGCAGACGGGGACATTATTTGTTACAAGGTGATGCACTTTAGTCTAATCAATGTCGGGGCGACTTATCAGCGGATGATGAACCGCTTGTTCCACGACATGCTGGGGAGAAACATGGAGGCTTATGTGGACGATATGCTCGTCAAAACCATCAAGGGCAATCCGCACACAACAAACCTCCGTGAAGCTTTCGAGTGCGTGAGGAGACACAACGTTCTCCTGAACCCTGCAAAGTGCGCCTTTGGAGTTAAGTCTGGCAAATTCTTGGGATTCATGGTCAGCGAGAGAGGCATCGAGGCGAACTCGGAAAAGCTAAAGGCCATAGAAGAGATGAAGTCACCGACCTTCCATAAGGAAGTTCAGTGCCTAAATGGTCGCCTAGCTGCTCTCAACCGCTTCCTCTCCAAGGCGAGCGATAGGTCCCTCCCATTCTTCAAAACTATGAGGGTCAACCGCAAGTTCGAGCGGACGTCAGATTGCGAGGAGGCGTTCCAGTCATTGAAGCGGCATATTCAAACACTCTCAGCTCTGGCAAAGCCCATTCTAGGTGAGCAGCTCTTCCTCTATCTAGGCATCAACGACGTGGCAGCCAGTGCTATTTTGATAAGGGAGGAAAATAATGTTCAGAGTCCAGTGTACTTTATTAGCAAAATGTCTAACTCAGCAGAAATAAAATATGTCCAGATTGAGAAGTATCTTTATGCCTTAGTTATTGCTGCTCGAAAGCTGAGACCTTATTTTCGCGCACACGACATCATGGTCCTCACCAATCAACCTCTCAAAAACTTCATGATGAAACCAGATTCTTAAGGAAGAATGGTCAAGTGGGCGATCGAGCTCAGTGAGTTCAAGATCAAATTTGCGCCAAAAACGACCATCAAAGGTCAAGCACTAGCCGATTTCATTGTGGAAAGTACAAGTAACGGTCAAACATAAGCAGAAAACATGCCAAATCAGTCAACGGATAACAATCAAGTCTGGGAGCTTTATACAGATGGGTCATCATCAAGAGAAGGCTCGGGGGCAGGTTTAATTCGTATTCCTCCTGAAGGCTAGCCCTTAAAGTATGCAATCACCCTAACATTTCAGGCGACCAATAATGAAGCAGAGTACGAGGCTCTTATCACTGGACTCAGACTGGCAAAGGGAATGGGCATATCTGCGCTTAAGGTAAAAAGTGACTCGGGACTTATTGTCAATTAGGTCAATGGAACTTATGAGGCAAGGGGGAAAAGATGAAAAAGTACATCAGCATCGCCAAGAAGCTCGTCGCAGAAATTCCAAATTTTGCGATTGACTCTATTCCTCGCCATGAGAACCAAATGGCAGACTCCTTAAGTAAGCTGGCATTTGGGGGAACGACAATTCAAGATGTACAATTCTTGGAAAAGGCCTTATGTTCAGTCCTCGAAAGCAGATCAGAAGTCTTCAACATTCAAGGACAGGTCACATGGATGACTCCGTTCCAGAATGACTTAAAAGAGGGGATCCTCCCAGAAGACGAAGGCGAATCTACGAGGATAAGACGACTTTCAGCCAGTTACCTAATTATAGATGGAGAACTCTATAGGCGAGGCTACTCGACTCCTTACTTAAGGTGTGTTGCTCATCCAGAAACAGAAAGGGTTCTTCGAGAAGCTCGTGAAGGGGTGGCAGCATGTCATGAAGGTGCTCGATCATTAACAAGAAAGATCTTCAGGCTGGGATACTATTGGCCAACTTTGGGAAAAGTTGCGGCTGACTTAGTGCAGAAGTGTGAGACTTGCCAACAATTTGCACCACGATCAGGTCGACTGCCAACACTATTATCCCCAATGGAAGGTGCCTGGCCTTTTGCTCAATGGGGGATGGATATATTGGGTCCTTTTCCTATTAGCACTAGTCAACGCACTCACATCATAGTGGCGATCGACTATTTAACAAAGTGGATAGAGGCGAAGGCTTTGGCTTCTACAACGGAATTTAAAGTCATCAAGTTCCTGAAGGTCAACATATTCTCCAGGTTTGGCATTCCTAAAATACTCATCAGTGATAAAGGAGCTCAAATGGCTCTGTGAAGAATACCATGTCGACCATCATTTCAATTCCGTACATCATCCTCAAATGAATGGGCAAGCTGAAGCAGCCAACAAGGTTGTTTTAGCAGGATTCAAGAAAAGGGTTCGAGCATTAAAAGGAAACTGGGCGGAAGAACTGGAAAACGTATTTTGGGCTATCAGAACAACGCATAAGGCAGCCACTGTAGAAACACCTTTCAGTTTAGTGTATGGATCAGAACCAGTGACGCCCGCTGAAATAGCAGTGCCTACCCATAGAATCCTACACTTCAACACTGAGGCAAACGAAGTCGAACGCAGGACTGACCTTGACTTGGCAGAGGAAAAGAGGTGGCAATCAGAAAAGACACAAGCAAAGATGCGTCTAGAGACCGCTCGATACTTCAACAAAAAGGTCAGTGCTCAATTTTTCGTGGAGGAGATGGTTATGAGAAGGAACGAATTTACAAGACTGGATAGTCAGAATAAGCTTTCATCTAAGTGGGAAGGACCATACAAGGTAGTAGAGATCCCTGCCCCAGGATCCTACTATTTGGAAACCACTGAAGGAGAAAGGTTACCTCGTCCATTCAATTCTGAACATTTAAGGAGATTCCATACATAGCTTGTAAATCAAAATGTTATGTCAATAAAAGCAAGTCGTTCCTTCATAAATCTCCTTCATAAAGCGTGACCACTCGAATCAAATCGAAGAAAAAGCCCTAACAACTAAGTTAAGCCAAAAGCCCCAACAACAAAGTTAGGCCAAAATCCCTGACACCAAAGTCAGGCCAAAAGCCCTGAGTCAGGCAAAAAGCCCTGTCGCCAAAGTCAGGCCAAAAGCCCTGAAGCCAAAGTCAGGCCAAAAGACCTAACGCAAAAGTTAGACCACAAGCCCTGACGCCAAAGGCAGGCCAAAAAGACCTAAACAACAAGAGTTAGGAAAAGCCAAAAGCCCTAACGCCAAAGTCAGGCCAAAAGCCCTGACGCCAAAGTTAGGCCACAAGACCTGACACCAAAGTCAGGCCAAAAAGACCTAGCAAAACGTTAGGCAAAACGAAAGCCCTGACGCCAAAGTCAGGCCAAAAGACCTGACGTCAAAGTTAGGCAGAAAAACCTGATACCCAAAACAGGCAGGAATCTTGACGACTAAAATAAGCAATCCATCAAGGAAACTATCTTCTTATAAGTTGGGAAAATTTCCTCGAAGTTATCTTCTAAGGGCAACGACTCCTTCAGGAAGATGGACAAGGAGTCTTAAGCGATCACTATGGAAAGTGAAACTACAAGTAACAAGTTCCTTGTGTAGAGGCGAGCACTCCAAAAGTTTAAACTTTATTAAGGTTATTGATCTTCAAGCCTAGAAGTCTATACTTTAAAGTCTTAAGAGATTTTCCTTTAGGAGTTCATACTTGGCGATATAAATGAGTGATTCTATGAAGTCTTATCATTGTTCGCCTAAAGAAAAGTCCAAAGACTCTAAGGGTCAAGACAATCATGAAGCGAAGAAAAAGTCGAAAGTCATTATGACGAAAACATCGGAGGAATCGCCAAACATATTCAAAGTCGAATAAACATAAGGGCTTGCGAATATAGAAGGCATTCAGTATTATAAAAATAACTGAGTCTGAATTGAAAAAATAATTACAAGGAAAGATAAAAAAAACTATCATCTAAAATAGAAGTAAAAAGCAGCATATGATCGCCGGAGTGGTGGAGGCTTCAGGCCTTGGGGTCTTCAGGAGTAGGAGTACTTGGCTCGCCTTCGGGGGCAACCTCCTTAACAGCAGCAGCTCGGTCGACCTCTTCAACAATAGCAGTAGGGGTTTGCTGAGGAAGGGTACTCCGGAGTAAACCCTTAAGGGACTCAACTTCCCAAACAGGGAAGTTGGGATCAACGGCCTGGACATCCTCGAACAGGACTTGGAGGAAGTAGGCAATCTCCGACTTCATCACCTCCAAAGCACAGTCAACGAACTACTCAGAGGCCTTGAAGTCGTTGACCACACTTTGGGGGGGAAGGAACAGACTTCAGCTGCGTGGCCAGACGTTCCTTCTCCTCCACCAAGGCGACCCCCCTGGCTTCAGCGGCGACCCGTTGAGCCTCCGACTCTGCCCTTTGGGATTGGGCCTCCTTAAGCTCAGCCTCTAGGCGATCCCTGACAGCCTCCCCTTCATCTAATCACCGATGAAGGGCTTCAGATTCTTGAAGGGCGACCGCAGCATCGGCCTCCCTCTTCTTCACATCAGCAAGGAGTCTCTCCTCCTTCCTGAAGTACTCCTCCCGGGCACCTTCCACCAAGGAAACCGCCGCGTCAGCGGTCGACTTGATGGCCTCCATCTGCCCTGGGGAGATCCCTGTGCTCGGGTACTGCTCCAACTCAACAAGCAAATCAGAATGCTTGTTGGCAAACTCTCCGACGATGCGACCCATCGCCACCTCTTCTCGAACAAGTTGGCAACAAAGAATAAAACATTGTTAGGCTATGAAAAAGAGTGAGCAATGTGAAAGCATAACGAAGAGTTGAAGCCTTACCACATCAACTCGTTCAAAATGGGACCTCATGAATCCATCAACTTGGTGCAACTCCGAGGGAACCGCGGAGCGATCCCTGGGAGGAATTATCCCCTCAAGGAGTCGCATATATAAATCCGGGTTGCCCCGGAGACTCTTCTTGTAAGAGAACCCTTCTGCGAGAAGTTTCCACAGGGGAACCAAACGTCCCGAGAATTCGCAGCCTTAAGCAGCTGGAACATGCTTGCCAAGGAGCAGTACTCCTCAGGAGGAGTCTTCGAGGCGCTAGGGGCATCGGACCCCTTCTTCTGATTCCCAGATCCCCCTGGAAGAATAGGGACTGAGGACTCGGAAGGAGAAGGGGCCGCCAAGATCAGAGCCTTCTCCCCGGGGTAGCGGATCCCTTAGGAGGAGGAGGAGGACTCAGGGGGAGAGCCGGGTGATCCACGTTCCTGACCTTCTTGGCAGGAGAAGGAGGAGGGTCCCGGTCCACATCAGCAGTGGACGTTTCTGCAAAGTAATAAGAAGATATGTCAAACCCTAAAACTGCAAAGTGTGAAAACAGAAATCAGCAAGGCAACGTACCTGGTTGGCGAGGGCCAACAGTGGCCAGAGGAAGTTCCTCTTCGGTCTTCCTCTTAGAGGAACGCCTAGAGGGAGGAGGAGGAGGATTAAGCGATGCCTGATCCGTGGACAGACCTGCCTTTCCCTGGTCATCAAAGAGACTTATGAGTTTTCGGCCCCGGTTGCCTACAGCCAATAAAACAGAAAAAGGTTAGAAGAATTACCCAATCATCAAAAATTGGCGTGGCCTGATGAATGCGCGCCATCTCGAGCATATTCTCAGTGATCTCCGCCACCGAATGGATGGGGTGAAAACTGGACGACCAATGCAAGCGGAACAGGTCATCGATGGCGTTTCGGTCGCTCCCGGATAACTCGTCGAATACAGGAGGGAAATCCTTATCTGGTGTAGACAACTTCCAAGACACGCCCCCTTGTAGAAGTAAAACTTCTTATAGTTGGAGTTGGTGGCCCGGAAATCGTCGACCAACCGGACGTGAACGTTCCAGCTCCATGATTGGTCTCTCCAGTCCGCGAACTTCGGCCACCGGGACTGGAAATGGTGGAGGTGGTTCCTCCCTGCAGCCAATCGGAAAAAGCACCGGAAGAAGGCCAGTGAATACGTCCATTCTTGACGTATACACAGGAACTTGAATCCAGCCCATATCCTAATGGCGTTGGGTACGAGCTGCGTGGGATGTATCATGTAGAACTGGCACAACGCCTGCAAATCCTCACAGAGAGAAAAACACAACCCAGCATCGATATAGACCTAGGCCTGGGTATCTAGAAGCATCCACCGCACCAAAACCACCAAGCGCCACCACCGTCTTAAAATAAGCCGGCTTCAGTTCGTTGGGCCTGACATCTACTCGAACAGTTCAGATATGGCAACAACGAGTATAAAAACAAGGAAAAACAGGGGATACTCTCAGAACAGAGCAATAAAATAGAGTATTTACCTTTTGGAGAAAAGATGGGCGTCTGGATTTCAGGCCCATCCACCACCACATGCGTGGCTGCGGTCCTCCCAAGGTGAGCCTGCCTCTCAGTCGAGGCTGGTAGAGAGCCGTCCCTAATGGTTAAGGTGGCATTGGTGTTTTTCGGCAACATTAGGTGACGAAGAAGAAGCCTTGTTTGCCGTTTGCTTGATCTTCCCGGACTGATTGCGAGTGACCATGGATTCTGTTAGGATGTGGATTGGGAAGATTGACAGAAAAGAAAGGAGAAGTTTGCAGAGAAGGATATCAGGAAACAAAGACTCTAGAGTCTGAAGGAATGGAAACGTAAAGGACAAAATGAAGGAACTGCTATCCCTTATATAGACAAAATAAGAAGTATCCGTCACAGACAGAATCGAAACGACACAGAAGAATAATTGCACCTTTTTGGAAAAAAACGAAACAATGTCAGAATTCTAAGAGACACCTCGGGGAGACAAACGGTCGGCCAGTGCAGAAAGCTGTCAGACTACCCTTGGGTTACGGAATATTAAATGACAAGCGTGCTTCAAATGACTGATCGACTTCTGGATGACTGTGCAGTTATAAAATGCTAAAGTCCATCAAACAGACAAAGTGATCGCCAGCACACTGATAGGCTTTATTAGGAATACCTTTTATAGGTAATGATCGCCTAGAAGAGAAAGGTAGACCTTCACAAGCCTAGACTGCCTCGAGTGATCGCCAAAAAGGAATAAAAATAAGAATATTCCTTCGGCCTTGGACAATGGGATGACTGATCGTCAAACAAGCATGAAATGTCCCTAAGGTCATGAACCACAAAAAGAGACAAGGAAAACCAAATTTAAAGCGTCACTATCTCAAACCCTACCAAGAAATCAAGCTCGACTGAAGGAACTTCAATCAAGCTTCAGGGGCAAATGTTGGGTATTGATAGTGACGGCCCAATAAGGAAAATGACTCGAAGGCCCAATAACCCTGGAGGGGGTAAACTCAAGATATTCGAACCAGATCAGCCTAAGTCAAAGTCAACCTGGCCCACCATAGAGCGGCCCAGGATCGAGCCCAGGACGATATAGACGCCAAAGGCTCCTTAGCTGGTCGCCATTCTTCACCAAGTCGCGACCTCCTACTGCTCGCCATGGGAGTGCTCGCCCCAAAGAGAGCATTGCCTCTCTCCTCTAGTCCCACCAACCGTTAAAAAGGAAGTGGCTACGATATCCCGCGTATTTCAGTTACATATTCACTAAGGATTAGATATGGTAACTGCAATATCTATTATCCAAATCTTTAACAGCACAATATTCACTAAGATATACGGTTACCTTATACGGTTTGGTCTCTCCTACTCTATAAATACCTTTGCTTTACATACATTCTTTACGTTTTGAGCTATATACACACATATACTCATTTAACCATCGGAGAGGAACCTAGAGACACCCCCTCTGTTGCGCTCCCCTACTTGCAGGTTCACCGGAGCTAAGGAAAAAGGCACTTTTCAACCGTCATCTGGCATTCAATTCACTGCCAGATCAACAACCAGGATTTCACGATCCAACACTTTGCACTAATGCTTGCACTTGGTTGATCTTAAACTTTTTCCAGTAGAATCCATGGCAAGAAGATCTTCAACTTGCTACTATAAAAGACAATCAACCTGCAATGCTTACTTTATCTTTTTGGCTAGAGTAGATTTTCTTGTTGTATTCCAGAATCACTTATGTTACTTGGACAAGATCAGATTCCTAGGTTGTTTGTGTTTATAGTGTCAAACAAAATGTAATACTTGTGAATATCTGCATTCCTATTTGTGTGACTGAAGCAGCAAGGGATGTCTATTTCACACAATCTTTTTCAATGTAGTATTACGAGCATCATTAAACATTACCAACTCCGTGTAGAAGAAGAAGATGTTGTGAGGAGGACCATCAACCAAGATCAGGTAACCAATATCAACCTCCATCTTCGTCTTACATTAAAGCCCTAAACATCATACAGTCTGAGCACCTGATCTGTGAAAGAGAAATTGGGTCAGTGAGCATTCTCAGGAAACAAACAAACAAACAAGTTTTCTTATACGATGTTGATGAACATCTGTACTATACTGACCAGTTCTGGTTTCACTTTTTGTTATATTTTTCCATTTCCGAGACAGAACCCAACAACAGGCGTCTCTGACGGCCCTGCTCTAATGGAGATGGTCCAAAGGTATCAACTCTGTGGTGTCAAAGCACAAACAACGTCCTCAGCCATGTCTAACCATACAATTATACAAACGCGCAGATGTAGCAACCCAAAGCAAATCAATCATGTCGCTATGTCCTAACTAACCAACAATCATTCTCTTAAAGCAACGAGCTAATGATTTTAGCTTGCTCTATCAAACTCGGTCAAATTCAACCCAATAACTTGATTTGGGGTTCAGTCCGACCAATAAAGGTTGAGTCTGAGGCCAGCTTCAGAAGACAGGTTGTGGTCCTGCTAGGATAAGGAAGACCTAAGGCCGACGACGAGGAAGACCGACAGTCGAGGACGAGAAACCCCAAACAGAGACATCCATTATTCTTCGATCTTTCTTGCGCACGCTTGATCCGACAACGAACAAGTTATCAGACTCAAGCAGACAAAAGCTGTAAACGTAGAACACAAATCCAACAAACGAAAAGTTGTACCTGGAGAGGATCATCCGAAGTAGGCGAACGCAACACAAAGCTGAATGGGAGGTAAACGGGAAGAAGAATGAAGTGAGGACAGAAGAGAATGAGTGATATAGAGGTTGAGGCTGAGGCCAGCTTCAGAAGACAGGTTGTGGTCCTGCTAGGATAAGGAAGACCTAAGGCCGACGGCGAGGAAGACCGACAGTTGAGGACGAGAAACCCCAAACAGAGACATCGATTGTTCTTCGATCTTCATCGTGCGCGCTTGATCCGACAACGAACAAGTTATCAGACTCAAGCAGACAAAAGATGTAAACGTAGAACGCAAATCCAACAAACGAAAAGTTGTACCTGGGGAGGATCATCCGAAGTAGGCGAACGCAACACGAAGCCGAATGGGAGGTGAACGGGAAGAAGAATGAAGTGAGGAGAGAAGAGAATGAGTGATATAGAGTTAATGTTAAGTTTTTTAGATTTAGGTCTAGTTTTTTTAAAATGGTAGTTCAATGCGGTTTAGTGGCGGTTCTATCGTTTAGTGGGGGTTCTTGACATTTAGTGACGAGTGACGACATCGAGTTATGTGCGCTAATTTAATGGGTAGAAAAAATTGTGTCTCTTCTATATATGTGCGCTGCAATTTTATGTCTTTGTGACTATTCCGTCAAGCAGTGACTTAGTGACAACAAAACACAATAGCAACACCCCTATTCTGTTACTGTTTTAGATACAACAACGACAAAAAATTCCATTGTCTAATACTTATTTTTTCATCATATGAACTAGCTGCAACTAATGGACTCTTTTAATATCAAAAATTGATTGTTGTTACACTTTCATCCATGTTAAACACTTAGTGATGGAAAAAGGTCACACTCAATGTAACCTATACTAATGGAAAACACATTGTGCCTACTAAGTAATAATAATAACACCAAAAAATTCCAACACAATAGCCATATTTTAACTACAACTGTTTGCGTCAACACGAAAGAACCGTCGCTGTTGCAACAGATTCTTGTAGTGGTTGTTGGGTATTGATAGTGACGACCCCATATGGCATAGAGTCCATCAGGCCTCCGAGGACCAATATCATTTCATAGAGGGAAAACCCAAACGATCCCATACTAGGCCGACCCACACTTAGGGTAAGTTGGAGCCCATAAGAGAGATCCAGTATCATACCCGGAACGAAAGTGATCGTTAAAGTCCTTACTGGTTGCCAAGATCACAGTTAAAGTCTCTCATTGTTTGTCATGGGAGCGCTTGCCAAGAGAGTCCAATCTCTCAAATTTGGTCCCACAACCAACTCCGAATATACAGTCACTTTGTCCCGCATATCTAGGGCACATATTCTACAGTGATTCTATAGGGCATCTGCAATATTACGTGATAATTGTAATATATGATATCCTTGTCTACAACGACATAATATCTTTACAAATACTCGGTTACCAAAAACGGTTTGGTCTTCCCTCCCTATAAATATTCTTTCTTTACATATATTATTGACATTATGAATTCATACACACAGTATACTCATTTAAGCATCGGAGTGGGACCTGAAGGAACCCCATCTGTTGCGCTCCCCTTCTTGCAGGTTCATCGGAGCTCCGACGAAATTTCGCAGTTACCAGTCCAGTTGGCATCCAGATCAGCTAAGCATCTAAACAACATTTGGGAGATATCAAGCTCATTCCCTTATACATTATGCATGGGATGCCCGAAACTGGCAATTCTAGCATAAGAACGGGGTGTTTTACACTAGGGCCCAACGTTTATTCCAGCCTCAACTTGGGAAGTTGCGCAAGGAAGTGTTGCAAGAATACCACGCCTCTAGGTGGGAAGGTCATCCGAGAGTGCATCGTACGATGGCCCCCGTGGAGGAAAGGTATTATTGGTTAAATATGTGTGACAATATTGTGGCATATGTGTGTACTTGTGTTTTGTGTCAGCATGACAAGATTGAGCAACGAAATTCGGGAGTACTTTTGGAGCCATTACCAGTTTCGGAGCATCCGTGGGAAATATTTCTATTGAATTTATCGTAAATCTCCCTAAGTCTGAAGGAATCCAAACGATAATGGTGGTGGTAGACAGGTTTTCTAAGTATGCAACCTTCATTCCAGCAACGAAGGATTGTCGAGCTGAAGAAACCGCCAATGTGTTCATGTGGAACATGGTAAAGTACTGGGGTGCTCCACAGGTGATTGTGAACGATAGAGACCCGCGTTTTACGGGTAGGTTCTGGACCGAGTTATTCAAAATACTTGGGATGGACTTGAACTTTTCTACTAGCTTGCATTCAAACCGACAGTTAGACGTAAGAAACACGCAGATGGACTGGGCAAAGTTACTTGATGTAGCTCAGTTCTCATACATTTTGTAGCGAAGAAAGTCCACAAATCAAAGCCCGTTCGATATCGTGATGGGACGATAACCACTAACACCAAGTGCATTTACAACAGGGTATGCGGGACAAAGTCTAGCAGCGTATAAGTTCGCAAAGGGGTGGCACAAGCAAACAGATTTGACGCGGTCATGTTTACACAAGGTCGCTAAGTGGATGAAGAAGCGGTCTGATACTAAGAGGCGCGGCCAACAGTTCTAGGTGGCCGACTTGGTAATGCTCAAACTACATCAGGTCCTGGGGTACAAGAACGTGCACAAGGGACTAATGCAATGATACGAAGGTTCATTCCAAATCCTTAAGAGGGTGGGCAAGGTTGCTTACAAACTCAAGCTCTCACAAAATCTCAAGTTGCATCATGTGTTCCACTTCAGTATGCTCAAAACGTTTCGAGAGGATAAGGAAGACCCAAACTGAGCTGAGTCTTCACGTGCATCAATTGGGACCAAGGTCTGTGACAGTTCCAGAGGAAGCCTTGTGACAGTTCCAGAGCCAGATCGAGAAGTATCACGTTGAGGGCGTCGTCCGAGTTTGGTGGGGGAGAATGACATGGACACACGTATGAAGAAGGCTTTAAGTACCGTTCACCTTGTGACGTCACATGGTGATCTCATACTTGGAAAGCTCTGGAATATCCCGTGCAGATATGGTAACAACCGAGAGATGTCGAGATTTGACGTACAAGTCTAGGTTCATTGTACTAGGGAATATACATCACATATACTTGTTGGCATATGTGACTCTCATTCATTTTATGCAATATAGAGTTTTACATAAGAGAGCTCCCCACTCTTGTATATAAAGGGGACTCTCCTCTCATTTGTATTCACCAGAAAATGCAAAGAGTAATACAAGAGTAGTATTTCTCTTCTATATCCAGAGTTTACTTGTAGTTTTCTGTGTAATTGTGTGAAAGACAGCTTAAGGACGGCTTAAGGGCCTCACGAGTGAAGTGAGAGTGATAGTCTTTCTCTAAACACGTGGCATATAGGTGTTGGTTATGAAAACCTTTCTATTTTCAAAAATCAAATTCAAAAGCTTTACCCAGTGTTCGGTTCTTGATGACTCATAATGAGACCTTATTCGCGTTGCAAGCGCAAGATGCATGGTTTGTAAATCCACATAACAATGCACTAAATTCAGTCAGCAATTACATCACCAATATATACATATATATATTAGTTATCAATTTTATAATATTTTGAAAAAATGAAAGTTTATATTGTAATAGTTATATCTCTGCATTTGGTTCGAACATAAGGTTCTTATTTTTTTATATGTTCATTATATGATTCTTGATATTAAAATTTATCTACATGTTCCTTCTTAAAAATAATGCAGTTAGACCTATGTGGCTTAAGATAGATACACCATAATGACATATTATTTTTATCGTTTAAGGTAAAATTATAAAGGCCCTAATTAGGATTTCCGTTTTCAATTATGATATATATATATATATGAAGATACTATTTCCAGAACTAGTTATTGAAAAGAACTGATCTCAACCCTAGGGTTAGCCATTCTCTGCTGGTATGTACAGTATCGGCGTCTCTTCTGTTCGGATTACCCCAACCATATATGTTATAGCGCGCACACACACACACACACATATATATATATATATATATACATATTATAATAGTTTGTATTTATTTAAAAATATATGAAAATAAAAGATGTCATAAAATGAATTTTAAAATTATTAATTAGCATCATATTCATAATTGGTTACATTTGTTTTTATTAACTACTCTCTCTCTCTCTCTCTCTCTCTCTCTCTCTATATATATATATATATATATATATATATATATATATATTAATTTGGATAAGTTATGTAAAATTGTGACAAGTAAGCTTTTTAAGACATTTTCTCATTCATAATGTCAATTTCATAACTTCTATTTGGTCCATGTCAAACATATAATTCTCACTCGTATGTGACATGTCATGTAACATACTTTAAAATCTTTCAAACTCTCTCATTCATTCTCCCAATAAGTTAAAAATTTCATTAATATCTTCTTATTTTCTAAGTGCATTTATGTTTTTTCTTAAGTTAATTTTATTTACTAAATTTTATATTTTATGAAAAGCAAGATGATGTATGAATTAAATATTTTTATCAAGATAATTTAATATGAAATTAAGGATTATTATGTATATTATATATCAATTTTATGAAAATAATAATCACATGTTAATTTTATGTAGATATTTATAATTATGATATAAAATATAAGGTATGAAAAAATTATAATCATATTTTTAATATAATTTCTTCATACTTTTCTTAGAACTATTTTTATAAATCTATCATTGTTATATTATATTAGAATCAACATATATTACAAAATTTAAAAATAATTTATATAATTTATATAATTTATAATTACTATAACTATTATGCATATATATACATATACATATCTATACATATTCTAATAGTTTGTATGTATTTAAAAATATATGAAAATAATAGATGTCATAAAATCAATTTTAAAATTATTAGTTAACATCATATTCATAATTGGTTACATTTGTTTTTATTATCTACTCATTTATTTTCAAATATTTTTAGAAAAAATAAATAATTATTATATTGTATAATATTATAAAAATAAAAATAAGTTTAACATTTTTTCGTAAATATAATTAATTTTTATATTGTTTAATTGAATTAATATTAATTAAATGTAGTTTAATAAAGTATAAATAATCATGTTATAAATATATAATTATTTAAAAAATATTATTAATTTATAAACTATAATAACTTTTATATTGCGCAAAGCGCGAATTAGTTTTCTAGTATATGTTATAGCAAATTCATCTCTAAATAAAGTGGTGTTATGATTTTGTAAGATAAATGCAATGAAACATTCAAGAGTAAAATAAAATGATGATTACCCATTAAAAATAAAAATAAAAATTGATTGAGCGATTAATAATGTCCTAAACCGCAAAATACTCTACACTTTTTAATCAAATTAAATCAACGTTTACGTATTCCATCTGAAATGTGTAATTTCCACTGATATTCTAAGGGATGATTGAGCGACATAATGGGCACGAGTCACTCATTTTAAGCCATTTATGGATGCAATCGCAATGAAACATATGAGAGCATGGCATCTTCAAAAGCGTATTCGAAGACTTTCCAGGAACAAGCAGTTCTTCCAAACACACGACGCAGTCTCCGAGATTGTCATCCGACACTGCAGTCTCCTCCAAGCCAAATCCATATCGCTCCTTCAAATCCATCGCCGATCTTATCCGCGGCTGCCGAGGAAGATCAGCAACTGGCGGCTCCTCTTGCTCACTAAACTCCACCACCATGGACTCATTGACCAGGACCAAGTCTCGTTCTGCCAACAGTGCGTGCACCGGCGTACTAGGAACCGTAGTGGTTACGTTCTTGATCGTGAGGTCCGCCTTGAAGTAGAGCAGGGTTGCTCTAGGGTTAAAGTACATTAACATATAGTTGTAGATTTGGAGCATGATGTCATCGAGAATGTTTCTGGGAATTAGGGCTACGGAAGAGAGAAGGTCGGACAAGAAAGTCCATGCTAGAGTGGCTGGAAACTCTGTGCGGCGGTTGAAGATGATGGGTCGAGTAGACTGGGTTCTCCGAGGAACGCCATGAAGATCTATGAACTGCAGTTGATCATCATATCGCTTGATGCAAAGATCGAATTTAATGATTGGTCCTACTTCAGGCAGTAGGGGCACATCTGCAGGCGTGACAACGATGATTTCGTCCCTCCCTTCCATCTTCAGGATCACATTCGTCTGGTTAGTCAAGAGGTTTCTGTTGGATCCTGCAACTTCCGCCATTGGAGAGGACAAGGGGAACTAGAAGTTGTAAAGAGAGAATCTTTCGCTAGGTTTCTCAGGTGAGAACTGAGGGTTGAGAACACAGAAACCAGTAAATAAGTTAAAAGTATCTGTTTCCATGTATTTATAAATTAGCTTTCTTGAAATATATATGAGATATATAGCAATATATATGATATCGGATATATAGACATAGATGTAGATATATTGCAGTATATATGATAGTATATATATACGCAATAGTAGGATATAAGGAATATATGCTTCCATTTTTATAGGCAAAATCAAATATTTCATCTATAAGCTTTGACTTTTTGTATACTAGTTTTATTAAAATGTTCTAATACTATTTTAAATATTTGCTCTTTATATTAAATTGATAAATTATAATTTGTGTTCTATAAACAGTTATTCATGTTGATTTCTCTTTTATCGCATGCACATTTACTGTTATCATTCTTGTCATCGTCCGCTGTCAACTCCCCAATGGTCATCATCCCCGGGTCGTCCACCACCCGTCACCGCCATCATCTCACTACATGAAAATCAGTATTTTGTGAAGGAAATTTTGCAAGGGAAATAATCCATTTAAATTTAGAACTATTTGTAAGGGATTTGTTAGGTAAGTGAGGAGAATAATAATTAGGAAAATTCCTCACAAAATATATTTTCCTTACTACATTACTTACAGATTTGTAAGCAAAAGATTTTAGAGATATAATGAAGATATTTCGTGACAGATTTTTCTTATAAATAGTTTTAAGGATAATCCCTCACTAATTACCTTTTTCAATCCTAAATTTTGTAAGAGATTTATAGATCCTCAGAAAATATATACATTTGCAAGGGATTTATATCTCCTTTAAAAAAATATTTTTTGTAAGGGAAAACCCTAAGAAATATTATATGACATAATATTACCAATAGAGAACAAATGTTTTTCCTCGGTCTTACGACTTATCCCCGTATTTCTTTTGGCAAACCTAATTTACACAAAAGAGAAAGAATTTACTCCTAAATTTGAAAAACTTTGATGAAAAAACATTCAGACTTATCCCCGTATTTTCTTTGTTGAAATTGTTTGTATCAATAAATGAGAGCAAAGCATTCTAGTAGGGGTGGGAAAAACTGACCCAACCCGTGGGTGACCCGCCCACGAGTCTTGTTTGGGTCAGAATTTTTGACACGCGAGTCATTTTGACACGATCTGTGGCTGGCCGTGAAAACACGGGTCAAGTTTGGGTCAGAAACCTTGACCCACGGGTCAACCCGTGACCCGCGCCTAATTATATTATATAATAAAATATTTGCATGACTTAGCAAACATTCAGATTTCAGAAGCCGTAACCAAGAAATTCCACTTTCCCATTTCATTTTCATTCTCCCCTATCAACAGATGTACCCTAATATCGTTGCCACCATTCTCCAGTATCCTCTGCGGCAGCGTGATACGAGCCGACAAGATACGGACGAAAAAGGACGATGTCGGGGAAAAGAAAGACGTTTGTTTTACGGGGAAGAAGAGAATTGTAAGAGAGAGAGAGAGAGAGACTGTTAGACGAAAAGGAGAGAGAGAGAGAGTAGAGGTTGGCAGACTTAGGAGAAGAAAGGGACGTTGCAAGGGAGAGGGAGAGAGGAATATTGTAAGTAGAATTGTTTGTATTATTCTTCCTGGCTTTCAGACCACCTAAACTACCTATATATAGATATAGGGTTAGGGTTTTATAGGTCAGTACCTAATTTACTAACTACCCAAACCGGACTACCCGAACCGAATATTAATTGGCCTGTAACATTACACTCGCCCTAAGCAAAGACCTTGTCCTCAAGGTCGACATCCGTATTGTGTTCATGCTTTGTGTGCTCCCCGGTAATAACTGCATTTGTTTTCCCTTGCACCTTAGCTCGACGAGCCTCTATCTCCTTACTGGTGGTCATCCTAGTGTTTCTATTATTGAAGGGGGTGGCTCATCGGTGGGTGGTGGCAACTGCGACATGAGGGCCGAATCGTGGAGCTTCACAACTGCATAGGCCTCGTGGAGTGTCTGCACACGCTGTAACCGAACCTATCCCTGCAAGTAAAGTTCCAGTCCTCCGATGAATTGACTGATGGCGGTTCTCTCCGATACTTTTTCAATGAGTTGTATTTGATGGAGGAGACCATCGAACTTGCGTTGATATTCGGACAACGAACCTTCTTGTTGGAGCTTTTTCATCTCCAACATCGTGTCCCTGAATAATTCATCACTGAACCGGGCTTTCAAGGCCTCTACGTAACTAGGCCAAGTGACTGTTTTTCCTTCCGCAGCTTGGACCTTTACGTAGCCTTGGTGCCACTGAAGTGCTTCACCCTCCAAATGTATCACGGAGACCTTGAGTTTTGCTTCATCCGGAGTCTCGTCTATTTCGAAGTAGTGCTCACATCGAAACATCCAACTCACGACATCCATACCGGAAAAATGAGGAAAATCAATCCTTCTGAAGCGGTAAGCATGCTTATTTTCACGACCCTCCGCAGCGAAATACCGACCTTCGACTTGAGCGACGTGAAACCCCGTGGCTGTAGTTGGTGGGGGCGTCATGGCGACTAACAGAGCTGGTCTGTCAAGGGCAGAAGCTGCGGCTGGCTGTTGGCCGAAGTGAGCGACCGATGATGTTGCTGTTGATGTGCTCGAGGGCGTCACTGCTGCCATCCGGGTGTTTCCAACACCGGACCCGAGTATACCGATGTTTCTGCCCGATTCCGTCTCCCGCGCGATAAGGTTAACCATGAATCGCCTTAGGTCTGCCATGTCGGCTTGATGACGTTCGTCTACTGCGCTCACGATTCTTCGCAGCTTGTTGGCACTCCTCTGTAGCGCGTTGCCATTCCTCCGTTGCACGCTGACGGTCGATGGTGGCGGCTACCTGCTCGGAGATGTCCTGAAGCATCTTTCCTTGGTCATGTAGCTTCGCATCAACTCGAGCTTCGCGTTGGGCTCAGATATCCATTGTCATAGTGGCCATTGTTGTTCGGGCGGAGGTGGTTGGCACGGGGCTGACTGGTGCGGTACTGGGCTAGCTGGAGTGGATGGTCGGCGCGAATGACTAACAGACTGAAAAGGAACGTCGGACGTACCTGGTGTAAGTGAAGGCGGAAAGGTGGTGCGGTTGTTGGTGCAGTGGCAAAGGAGATGGCTCTGATACCAGTTGATACGAGCCGACAAGATACGGACAAAAAAGGACGATTTCCGGGAATAGAAAGACGTTTTTTTTACGGGGAAGAAGAGAATTGTAAGAGAGAGAGAGACTATTAGAAGAAAAGGAGAGAGACAGTCGAGGTTGGCAGACTTAGGAGAAGAAAGGGACGTTGCAAGGGAGAGATGGAGGAATATTGTAAGTAGAATTGTTTGTATTATTCTTCCTGGCTTTCAGACCACCTAAACTACCTATATATAGATATAGGGTTGGGGTTTTATAGGTCGGTACCTAATTTACTAACTACCCAAACCGGACTACCCGAACCGAATATTAATTGGCCCGTAACACAGCGGCGATTCTCGGCGACTCTCGACGATTATGAATGATAAGGTTCTTAATCTTTACTTCGACTTTTTAATCTCTTGGTTCATCTGTTATTGGTGTGATCATGTGTTGAGTTCGGTTGTTACTTTAAGTAAAGATTTGTTCAAACTTACGAGAGTTGTTTTTTACTGCTTGTTCAAACTTACGGTTGTTCGATGCTGTAGAGTTCGGTTATGTTCTCTGTAGATGTGTTGAGCTTACTAAACTATTGATGTTCAATTGTTTATGTCCATTTCTCTATTATTTTTTTAAAAACTGTACTAACTTCAGTTGGCTTTAAATTTTTGTTTAGCAAAAGCATTTCTCTTGTTCCCTCAAAAGAAACTGAAATTTCCTGGAACCAAAAAAACACTTTTAATTCTCTAGGGAATCTCTTATATTTTGTTGGTTACTTCTATGTGCAATTATTGTATAGGTGTAGCACTGTACAGACAGGGGACTTGACAAAAACTGATAGAGAAGTGGATGGGATTTTCGGGTTTGGCCAACAGGGTTTGTCCATTGTTTCACAATTAGCTTCTCAGGGAGTAGCTCGAAAAGCATTCTCACATTGCTTAATAGGAGACGGAGATGGGGGAGGTGCTTTGGTTCTCGGTGAAATTATTGAGCCAAGTATTGTTTACAGACCTCTTGTCCCATTACAGTACGTTCTTCATCTACAGATTGTCATATGCAAATTATTATTTCAATTGTCTATTGCCTTGGTAACCTTGTGAGGATCAGGATTTTGACTTTTTTTGTTCATTCTCTCATTGAAGGCCTCATTATAATCTGAATTTGCAGAGTATATCTGTGAATGGTCATATGTTAAAACATTGATCCGTCTGTCTTTCCAACTTCAAGCAACAGAGGAACCATAATTGATTCAGGAACCACTCTAGCCTACCTGACAGATGAAGGTTATGATCCTTTTCTTAGTGTTGTAACCTCCAAAACTTGACCTCTACTTTTTTTCTTTTAAAATAAGTGCACAGGTGTTATCCGTAAAAATATTGAGAAGATAATAATATTATCATCAGCTCTTTCACTGTAAATCAATGTTGTTGTATCTTCATATGCCCGCCCCAATCGTTGTAGGGGAAATCAATGTTATTTAATCACCTCCAGGTTTGAATTTGATATATATATTTTTCTTGTAAACATGCCACGATATTAAGAATTTGATATAATTTGTATGCTTTGAAAAAATTGCAGCCTCACCAACGTATTTCCTCAAATCAGCTTGAATTTTGAGGGTGCCACGATGGCATTAGGTCCTCAACACTACCTATTGCAGCAGAGTTCAATAGTATGTGATTTAGAATACTACTGCTTATCTGATTAATGATCATTATCTTACTGACTCTAGTTAATTCCTTGCCTTCCCGTCAGTAATGCAGTAAATGACGTCTTTTTACTGTATCATCATATCTGACTAATATAGATTTAGGTACCCAAATTTCAGCTCAACAATCTCATATCAATCAAATGCAAGCATTAGTGCAAAGCATGAAGGAGCAATTTGCAAAACAAGGTCAGGACCCTTTCAACGGGATAATGGTTTCACTACTTAAGTTGTTGCATAATTTCTATTTGGATATTTTTGACTAAGTATGTATTATTTAGATACGTTTGTTAATTGTTATCTCTTTATAGTAGACTTTGAATGTTTAAACTATGAACTTGTTTGATATAATAATATATATATATATGTGTGTGTCTATTACATGTTATATATATATATACATATATTCTTAAAATTATTTATAGTGATTTCCCTTGATAGTGCATAAAATTCCTCACAAATATAAATGAATATACTCCTTAATAATCCCTTTGTAAATTTACTAAATAAAAATCCTCAAAATTTTTGAAACAAAAACCCTTGAAAAAATCCTGTATAATTTACTTGGGAAAATACTCACAAAATTCCCTAAATAAGTTTGAGAGGGAATTGGTTTTTAAAAGTTTGCTAGGGATTTTATAAGGAAAATTTGTTGAACTTTTTTGCAAGGGATTTTCCTTTTAAAGTGCTATTTTTCTGGCAAGCTTATTTGTTAAGGGTAGAACCCTTATAAAATTCCTTACAAAATGAAATTTCTAAGGGATTTTTGAAATTCCCTTAAAAATTTGACCCTCATAAAAAGATAAATTTCTTGTAGTGTCTGTCGTCCCCAATTGTCATTTTTGTTGTCTAGCAGACGATAATATTTTAGCTTAATATTATTTTTTCGATCCACATGACATCTTTTAATTGTGATAAGTTTTGTCTCTTTACAAAGTTATCCACAATTATATCAATTCTCCATGAAATCATTGATTAAAATCATTCATCCCGAAAAAAAATCAATAATTTTTAACCTAACCTCGACGATGGTATTACGAACTCAATGATGTTGGGTATCGATAGTGACGACCCCATATGGCATAGAGTACATCGGGCCTCTGAGGACCAATATCATTTCATAGGGGGAGAACCCAAACGATCCAAGACTAGGCCGACCCACACTTAGGGTAAGTTGGAGCCCATAAGAGCGGTCATCATACCCGGAACTAAAGTGATCGTTAAAGTCCTTACTGCTCGCCAAGATCACAATCAAAGTCTCTCATTGCTCGCCATGGGAGCATTTGCTAATAGCGTATAATCTCTCAAATCTGGTCCCACAACAACCTTCGAATATACAAACACTCTGTCCCGCATATATAGGGCACATATTCTACAAGGATTCTATAAGGCAACTACAATATTACGTGATAATCGTAATATATGATATCTTTATTTACAACGACACAATATCTTTACATATATTAAGTTACCAAAAACGGTTAGGTCTTCCATCCCTATAAATATTCTTGCTTTACATATATTATTGATATTTTGAGTTCATACACACAGTATACTCATTTAAGCATCGGAGTGGGACCTGGAGGAACCCCATCTGTTGCACTCCGCTTCTTGCAAGTTCATCAGAGCTCCGACAAAATTTCTCGGTTACCAGTCAAGATGTCATCCAGATCAGTGCCAGCTAAGCATCCAGTCAGCATTTGGGAGATCTCAAGCTCATTTCCTTATACATTATGCACGGGATGTCAGGAACTGGCTATTCTAGCATGAGAACGGGGTGTTTTAGACTAGGGCCCAACTTTTGTTCCAACCTCAACTTGGGAAGTTGCATCAGGAAGTGTTGCAAGAATGCCACGCCTCTGGGTGGGCAGGTCATCCGAGAGTGCATCGTACGATGGCCCTCATGGAGGAAGGGTATTATTGGTTGAATATGTGTGACAATATTGTGGCATATGTGTGTACTTGTGTTTGGTGGGGGAGAATGACACGGGCCCACATATGAAGAAGGCTTTAGGTACCGTTCACCTTGTGACACATGGTGATCCCATACTTGGAAATCTCTGGAAGGTTCTGTGCGGATATGGTAACAACCGAGAGATGTTGAGATTTGACGTACAAGTCTAGGTTCATTGTACTAGGGAATATACATCACATATACTTGTTGGCATATGTGACCCTCATTCATTTTATCCAATATAGAGTTTTACATAAGAGAGCTCCCATCACTTGTATATAAAGGGGACTCTCCTCTCATTCGTATTCACCAGAAAATGCAAAGAGTAATACAAGAGTAGTGTTTCTCTTCTATATTCAGAGTTTGCTTGTAATTGTGTGAAAGACACCTTAAGGACAGCTTAAGGGCCTCACGAGTGAAGTGAGAGTGATAGCCTTTCTCTAAACCCGTGACATATAGGTTTTGGTTATGAAAACTTTTCTATTTTCAAAAATCAAATTCAAAAGTTTTACTAGGTGTTCGGTTGTTGATGGCTCATAATGAGACCTTATTCGCGTTACAAGCGCACGATGCATGGTTTGTAAATCCACAAAACAATGCACTAAATTCAGTCAGCAATTACATCACCAATTTATACATATATAAATATATATATATATATATATATATATTTATATCAGTTATCAATTTTATATTTTTTTGAAAAAATGAAAGTTTATATTGTAATAGTTATATCTTTGCGTTTGGTTCGAACATATGGTTCTTATGTTTTTATATGTTCATTATATGATTCTTGATATTAAAATTTATCTACATGTTCCTTATTAAAAATGATGCAGTTAGACATATCTGGATTAAGATAGATATTCCATAATAACATATTATTTTTATCGTTTAAGGTAAAATTATACAGACCCTAATTATGATTAACGTTTTCAATTATGATATCTATCTATCTATGTATATATATATATATATATATATTTGAAAAGACTATTTCGAGAACTAGTTATTGAAAATAACTGATCTCAACCCTATGGTTAGCCATTCTCTACTGGTATGTACAGTATCAGCGTCTCTTCTGTTCAGATTCCCCCAACCATATGTGTTATAACACACACACACACATATATATATATATATACATATTCTAATAGTTTGTATTTATTTAAAAATATATGAAAATAATAGATGTCATAAAATGAATTTTAAAATCATTAATTAGCATCATAATCATAATTGGTTACATTTGTTTTTATTATCTACTCATTTATCTATCTATATAACTATCTATCTATCTATCTATCTACCTATCTCTCTCTCTATCTCTCTCTCTATATATATATATGTGTTAATTTGGCTAAGTTATGTAGAATTGTGACAAATAAGCTTTTTAAGACATTTTCTCATTCCTAATGTAAATTTCATAACATCTAATTGGTTCATGTCAAACATATAATTCTCACTCATATGTGGCATGCCATGTAACATTAGGCTTGTTCATTAACACCGATTCGGCCGAACTGGTCTGGTCTGGTTTGAATCGGTTCAGCCGAACTGGTTTAAAAACCAAACCAGTTTTTTAGACTGCAAGTAGACCAGTTCAAAGTAGTACCAAAAATCCAATTTGAATCGGTTCGAATCGACTCATTTTTTTATACTGGTTTATACTTAAATTTAAATCAAACTACTTTAAACCTATATAATTTTAGAATAGGTTTGAAGCAAAATAAATCAAACCGACCTGAAATTAAACCAAACCTAGAGATGTTTTCAATAAACCAAACCTAGAGATGTATATGTTGATGTTGGATAGGATTTCAGTTAGTTGTGGAACAGATTTTCACTCGGTTCAGCGTGTTTTTCAATCGGTTCAGTGTGTTTTTCAGTCGGTTCAGTGTTTTTTCTTCTGATTCAGTGTGTGTTGGACAACATTTTGAGTCGGTTCAGTTTCTATTTGAACCAGATTATTTCCAAACCAAGATTGTTATTTAAAAAATCAGACCCGTTCAAACTGGTTCTGGATCGGTTCGAATCAGACCAGTTTTTTTTACCTAAACAAGACCAGTTTTTTAGAAACAGAGAAAAGTACTGGTTTTTTACAAACCATACCAGTTCAGTTCTAAACCGTCTCGGGGTCGAACCGGTTCATGTAACATAGTTTAAAATCTTTCAAACTCTCTCATTCATTCTCTCAATAAGTTACAAAATTTCATTAATATCTTCTTATTTTCTATGTGCATTTATGATTTTTCTTAAGTTTATTTTATTTACTAAATTTTATATTTCATGAAAAGCAAGAAAATGTATAAATTAAATCTTTTTATTATCTATAATTATGACAAAATTTAGGGTCTGAAAAAATAATAATAATTTTAATATAATTTATTCATACTTGTTTTAGAACAAGTTTTATAAAATATCATTGTTATATTCTATTAGAATCAACATGTATTACAAAATTTAAAAATAATTTATAATTACTATAACTAATATGCATATATATATATATATATATATATATTAATTTGGCTAAGTTATGTAGAATTGTGACAAGTAAGTCTTTTAAGACATTTTTTCGTTCCTAATGTTAATTTCATAACTTCTAATTGGTCCATGTCAAACATATAATTCTCACTCATATGTGGCATGCCATCTAACATAGTTTAAAATCTTTCAAACTCTCTCATTCATTCTCTCAATAAGTTACAAAATTTCATTAATATCAACATATTTTCTATGTTCATTTATGATTTTTCTTAAGTTTATTTTATTCACTAAATTTTATATTTCATGGAAAGCAAAAAGATGTATAAATTAAATCTTTTTACTATCTATATTATATATCAAATTTATGAAAATAATAATCACATGTTAATTTTTATGTAGATAATTATAATTATAACATAAAATTTAGGTTATGAAAAAATAATAATAATAATGTTAATATAAATTATAAATTCTTCATACTTTTCTTAGAACAATTTTTATAAAATATCATTGTTATATTCTATAGAATCAACATATATTACAAAATTTAAAAATAATTTATATAATTTATAATTACTATAACTAATATGCATATATATACATATACCTATATATATATATACGCATATACCTATATATATATATATATATATATATACCTATATATATATACATATACCTATATATTTATATATATTAATAGTTAGTATTTATTTAAAAATATATGGAAATAATTGATGTCATAAAATAAATTTTAAAATTATTAATTAGCATCATATTCATAATTGGTTACATTTGTTTTTATTGTCTACTCATTTATTTTCAAATATTTTTATAAAATATAAATAATTGTTATATTGTATAATTTTTATGTTGTGTAATTGAATTAATATTAATTAAATGTACTTTAATAAAGTGTAAATAATCATGTTGTAAATATATATTTATATTTATTTAAAAAATATTATTACTTTATAATCTAAAATAATTATTATATTGCGCAAATTAGTTTTCTAGTATATATTAATTTGGCTAAGTTATGTACAATTGTGACAAGTAAGCTTTTTAAGACATTTTCTCATTCCTAATGTCAATTTCATAACTTCTATTTGGTCCATATCATACATATAATTCTCACTCATATGTGGCATGCCATGTATGATGTAACATAGTTTAAAATCTTCCAAACTCTCTCATCCATTCTCCCAATAAGTTACAAAATTTCATTAATATCTTCTAATTTTCTAAGTGCATTTATCATTTTTCTTAAGTTTATTTTATTTACTAAATTTTATATTTAATGAAAAGTAAGATGATTTATAAATTAAATATTTTTATCAATATAATTTAAGATGAAATTAAGGATTATTATATATCAATTTTATGAAAATAATAATCACATGTTAATTTTATGTAGATATTTATAGTTATGATATAAAATTTAAGGTATGAAAAAATTATAATAATATTTTTAATATAATTTCTTTATACTTTTCTTAGAACTATTTTAATTAAACTATCACTCTTATATTCTATTAGAATCAACATATATTAGAAAATTTAAAAATAATTTATATAATTTATAATTACTATAACTATTATGCATACATAGACATATACATATATATACATTTTCTAATAGTTTGTATTTATTTAAAAATATATGAAAATAATAGATGCCTTAAAATGAATTTTAAAATTATTAATTAACATCATATTCATAATTGGTTACATTTCTAGTATATGTTATAGCAGATTCATCTCTAAATAAAGTGGTGTTATGATTTTGTAAGATAAATGCAATGAAACATTCAAGAGTAAAATAAAATGATGATTACCCATTAAAAAAAAATTAATTGAGCGATTAATAATGTCCTAAACCACAAAATACTCTACACTTTTTAATCAAATTAAATCAACGTTTACGTATTCCATCTGAAATGTGTAATTTCCAATGATATTCTAAGGGATGATTGAGCGACATAATGGGCACGAGTCACTCATTTTAAGCCATTTATGGATGCAATCGCAATGAAACATATGAGAGCATGGCATCTTCAAAAGCGTCTTCGAAGACTTTCCAGGAACAAGCAGTTCTTCCAAACACACGACGCAGTCTCCGAGATTGTCATCCGACACTGCAGTCTCCTCCAAGCCAAATCCATATCGCTCCTTCAAATCCATCGCCGATCTTATCCGCGGCTGCCGAGGAAGATCAGCAACTGGCGGCTCCTCTTGCTCACTAAACTCCACCACCATGGACTCATTGACCAGGACCAAGTCTCGTTCTGCCAACAGTGCGTGCACCGGCGTACTAGGAACCGTAGTGGTTACGTTCTTGATCGTGAGGTCCGCCTTGAAGTAGAGCAGGGTTGCTCTAGGGTTAAAGTACATTAACATATAGTTGTAGATTTGGAGCATGATGTCATCGAGAATGTTTCTGGGAATTAGGGCTACGGAAGAGAGAAGGTCGGACAAGAAAGTCCATGCTAGAGTGGCTGGAAACTCTGTGCGGCGGTTGAAGATGATGGGTCGAGTAGACTGGGTTCTCCGAGGAACGCCATGAAGATCTATGAACTGCAGTTGATCATCATATCGCTTGATGCAAAGATCGAATTTAATGATTGGTCCTACTTCAGGCAGTAGGGGCACATCTGCAGGCGTGACAACGATGATTTCGTCCCTCCCTTCCATCTTCAGGATCACATTCGTCTGGTTAGTCAAGAGGTTTCTGTTGGATCCTGCAACTTCCGCCATTGGAGAGGACAAGGAGAACTAGAAGTTGTAAAGAGAGAATCTTTCGCTAGGTTTCTCAGGTGAGAACTGAGGGTTGAGAACACAGAAACCTGCAGTAAATAAGTTAAAAGTATCTATTTCCATGTATTTATAAATTAGCTTTCTTGAAATATATATGAGATATATAGCAATATATATGATATCGGATATATAGATATAGATGTAGATATATTGCAGTATATATGATAGTATATATATACGCAATAGTAGGATATAAGGAATATATGCTTCCATTTTTATAGGCAAAATCAAATATTTCATCTATAAGCTTTGACTTTTTGTATACTAGTTTTATTAAAATGTTCTAATACTATTTTAATATTTGCTCTTTATATTAAATTGATAAATTATAATTTGTGTTCTATAAGCAATTATTCATGTTGATTTCTCTTTTATCGCATGCACATTTACTGTTATCATCTTTGTCAACTTCCCAATGGTCATCATCCCCGAGTCATCCACCACATGTCACCGCCATCATCTCACTAAATGAAAATCAGTATTTTTTTCAAATGAAATTGAGCTGTGATAATTGTCCCGACTCGTTTTACTTTCAGCCGTAAAAAATCCAAAAAAATAAATAAAGCATGTCTAATTATTTTTTGAGTCGTGCTTTTCAAAAATATTTCGTTCACTTTTTCCCGCTCATCCTCTCCATCAGAGCTCCACCATGTCACTTTTTCCCGCTTTGTTCTCTTCTCCACCACCGCAATCAATTTAATTATTAAAAAACACATCTCTCATCATTCATCACTACGTACTCTCTCACCACCACAATCAATTTAATTAAAAAAAAAAAAAACTCTCTCATCATTCATCACCACTCACTCATTGCTCAATACTCACCAACTCAACTCACGCTCATGCTCACTTGCTCACCACTCACCATCTCATGCTCACCAACTCACGAAGCCATAACTGGCCCTGGTCGACTGAACCTCCATGGCAGACCTCCGGCGGACGAAGATGAAGAAGTCAGACGAAGATGGACGACCTTCTCGTCTCGCTTGCTCGCTCTATGACCTCCGTCTGACGTCCGACATGGAGCTTCGGAATTGGAGCTGGAGCTGGTCGTCCCTTCCTAGCCACGCGCTGTTGATGGTCGTCCCTTCCTTGTTGCGTCTGGTGCTGGAGTCGAGCGCTGGTGCTGGTCATCCCTTCCGACGAAGCTAGAAGGCGAAGCTCCACGAATCGGAGCTGGAGACGAATCTAGAAGCACGACAAAGAAGAAGACTCACGAAGAAGAACAAAGACGACGAAGAAGAAGAACCAGAGCTGGAGTCGTCCGAAGCTGAAGAAGAACAAACACGTAGAAGAAGACAGAAATAAAAAAATATTTTTTTAATATACCTATTTTTCACTTTTTTATTTGTGGCGGCTCAATATATTGAGCCGCCACAAATAAAAAAGTAAAAAAAAAATCATTTTCACGGCTCAAACAAAAGTGTCGCCATAATTATTTTGGCGACACTTTTGATTTGGGGTCGAGAATTATCACGGCTCATTTTATATTGAGCCATGATAATTGTCCCGACGCTTCATATCATGGTCAACTTCATTTAAGCCGTGATAATTTAACGGTTGAACTTTTCAGCCGTGAAAAAACCATTTTTTAGTCGGTAAACGACCCTTCTCCCGTAGTGTCAACTCCCCAAATGGTCATCATCCCCCAGTTATCCACCACTCGTCACTACCCTCATCTGCCGTCCCCCATTGTCATTACTGTTGTCTAGCAGACAATTGTTTTTGCGCTTAATATTATTTTTTTTGGTCCACATGACATCTTTTAATTGAGATAATTTTTGTTTCTATACAAAGTTATCCACAATTTTATCAATTCTCCATGAAATCATTTATTAAAATCATTCATCCCTAAAAAATCAATAATTTTTAACCTAATGTCGACGATGGTATTACGAACTCAATGTTGTTGGTTATCGATAGTGACAACCCCATATGGCATAGAGTCCATGAGTTCTCCAAGACCCAATATCGTTTCATAGGGGGAAAACCCAAACGATCCAAGACTAGGTCGACCCATACTTAGGGTAAGTTGGAGCCCATAGGAGCGGTCCAATATCATACCCGGAACTAAAGTGATCGCCAAAGTCCTTACTGGTCGGGAAGACCATAGTCAAAGTATCTCGTTGCTCGCCATGGTAGCGCTCGCTAAACGAGTTCAATCTCTCAAATCTGGTCCCACAACCAACTCTGATGAATACACAACCACTCTGTCTCTCATATCTATGGCACATATTCTACAAGGATTCTATAAGGCAACTGCAATATTACGTGATAACTGTAATATATGATATCCTTATCTACAACGACACAACATATTTACAGATATAACTTCTCTCGTCAAAGCCTTCCTTTTTTAGAGGTATATTGGAAGTTCTTCTTCATCTATATCAAAGAACCATGAGTAGCTAATTCTGTTGAATGTAATTATATATATTGTTGATGGACTAGATAGATACATGCCTTATTGGCCAAAAAAATAAAAGATAGATACATGCCTTCAATGGAGCTTTGAGTTTTGAAGGATTTGCCTGATATTGGGAAGAAAGCATGTCAAAAGTTGTTCAAGCAACAGGTGAGGCTTCACTTCCGAGACAAAGTTTACTTTAGTTTTTATAACATTTGCACGTTATAACAGAAATTGATGTATGAATCAAGAATAATAATGAATTTCTGCTCCATGGTCAAGAACACTACAGCAATGGTAAATCATCGTTGCTGGAAGCACTGTTGGTGCTGATAAAACCCCGTGTCGATGCTAAGAGTCGTGCCAATAGGCCCCGTGGCTAAAGGTATCGACGATGACAATATTTTGACACTAAAGATTTGTCGTGGCCGGAATGAATAGTTGATTTGATCATTAGCATCGCTAATATGCCGACTCTGTTTAAGCGTAATTACCGTCGACGGTTATGTGAGGGTAATGCAGATTTAGGGTTTTTATATATGTCAGATGTAGAATGAGTGCATTAGTATCATGGTATTGTTGTCCCTATTTGTTGTATATTGCATCACATGTCGTTTAGGCAATATACGTTATTCAACTACAACATTTCCTTGAAAGTAATTACACGTACTTAGCGACACATAAATTTTGATGGACAAAACGTTAGACCACGCCATAAGTAATCTATCGATGCACGTACAACATTAATAAATATTACCTTATTCATCATAGTTGATGCTAATATGGATTTTCAACTACTGTGAAAGTTGTTGCTATAGAAAGTGTTTTGTGGCTGCGGAGTTGTCATGGTTAAATTGTATATGAAACATCAATTACGGATACAAGTACAGTCCGTTGTAAATGGTTCGTTTTGATGCAAATGTTAATGTTTTACTCTTTTCGAATAGTTAATCATCGTATGCTCGTATCCAAGCATACCCAAATAGAGAATACATAAACATCTACACATGTAGAACCATTTCAAACACATCCGAATGTACAGACAAGCATTTCAAACAAATGTATGGCGGCAATTGCAAAACACAAAACAGATATGATATGTTCACATTGACATTAGGTCCAAAATATGCATTTACAATCAGTTCCAAATGAAAATCAAAACTGAGAGGCCATAACACCTAGTCTACTTTAGTTTTTATAACTGAGACAAAGTTTACTTTAGTTTTTATAACTTTTGCACGTTATAACAGAAATTGATGTATGAATCAAGAGTAGTAATGAATTTCTGCTCCATGGTCAAGAACACTACAACGATGGTAAATCATCGTTGCTGGAAGCACTGTTGGTGCTGATAAAACCCCGTGTCGATGCTAAGAGTCGTGCTAATAGGCCCCGTTGCTAAAGGTATCCACGATGACAATATTTCGACACTAAAGATTTGTCGTGGCTGGAATGAATAGTTGGTTTGATCATTAGCATCGCTAATATGCCGACTCTATTTATGCGTAATTACCGTCGACGGTTATGTGAGGGTAATGCAGATTTAGGGTTTCTATATATGTCAGATGTAGAATGAGTGCATTAGTATCATTGTATTGTTGTCCCTATTTGTTGTATATTGCATCACATGTCGTTTAGGCAATATACGTTATTCAACTACAACATTTCCTTGAAAGTAATTACACGTACTTAGCGACACATAAATTTTGATGGACAAAACGTTAGACCACGCCATAAGTAATCTATCGATGCACGTACAACATTAATAAATATTACCCTATTCATCATAGTTGATGCTAATATGGATTTTCAACTACTGTGAAAGTTGTTGCTATAGAAAGTGTTTTGTGGCTGCGGAGTTGTCATGGTTAAATTGTATATGAAACATCAATTACGGATACAAGTACAAGTACAGTCCGTCATAAATGGTTCGTTTTGATGCAAATGCTAATGTTTTACTCTTTTCGAATTGTTATTTACAGCCAAGCATTTCAAACAAATGTATGGCGACGATTGCAAAACACAAAACAGATATGACATGTTCACATTGACATCAGGTCCAAAATATGCATTTACAATCAGTTCCAAATGAAAATAAAAACTGAGAGGCCATAACACGTAGTCTACATCCATTGCACATAACTACTAAGCAGGAGTACTTATCGCATCTCTCCACGGTTTATGCATTTGGATTTGCAAACATAGAAATCACAGCAATCATGGTAGCATCATATTATAGAATATACCCTGCAATGACTAAATGGGTGTACACAATGCAATTAAATCATTACTATACGCACCGTTGGCAAACATTGCACTTTTCATGACAACAATATCACGTTGAAATGCTTCAATGTTGGTCTGGAACTCCTTGGGTTGTGCACAGAGTTGTTCACATTCGAATGCGTTTCTAGCCACGTCCTCCCTTGCTTGCTTTAACTGCTCACTTTCCATCATCCGTGCAAGCTTTGACACATGATTTCGACGACGCTTAGGTTGGCGAACTTTCTCATACAAGACATCCTTGTCAACATAAGCATTCTCCTCCCCAGCCAACTGAGCAGCCCTCTCCTACACTTGATCCTATTTTGCAAACAGTGTGACAAGAAAATAAGGGACCAATCAGATACAATCTACTGGGTGTAACTATCGCAAAGGCATTACTACTTACCATTATTGATCTGGTTTTAGCATCCAGTGGCTGCCCTTTCTTGTCCACGTGGTTCTTCTTGAACATATGATACTCCCCGGAATATTTCCCGTTGTTCTTCTCAATCTGCAAAGGGTACCATATACTTGTTCACGTGTAGCCAACTCTTTATTAAAGATAACAATTCAATGTTAGGATTACCTCTTACTGCTCTCTCCTCGCAAAGGAGGAAGTGTCAGCGGTGTGCCTCATGACTTGGTGAGTTTTCTTAGCTTTGTTACGATCGCTCTTTAACTTCAAACAATAGGTTACAACCAGTTTACATTTAAAAAATGCAGCACTCATTAACTGTACAAAAAAATACAGTTGCGATAGGGAGTAAGGCACAAACCTTAAACTCGTCAGAGCTGAACCAGTTAACAAGCCAGACCCAATCCTCTTTCACCACCTACGGAGGAATGTTTTGTAACCTTTCTTCATTCGTAAGGTACTTGTCAAAGTACTTTCTCTTGAGATTCACCGTGTAGTTTATGTACTTCTCTTTAAGAGTACAGATGATTAGTTGCTTCAGGTTTTCATCATCCGGTATCACAAACATCTCCTGCGATGTTGAAAAATATGGAAATGTAAGGCTCAGATTTACAACATTTACAAATATAGAGCTATATTCTGTTACTAAAAACGGTTTGGTTTTCCCTCCCTATAAATATTCTTGATTTACATATATTATTGACATTCTGAGTTCATACACACAGTATGCTCAGCATCGGAGTGGGACCTGGAGTAACCCCATCTGTTGCGCTCCCCTTCTTGCAGGTTCATCGGAGCTCCGACGAAAGTTCGCGATTACCAATCCAGTTGGCATCCAGATCATTGTCAGCTAAACATCCAGTTAGCATATGGGAGATCCTGTTCCAACATTTGGTGTCGTATGTGGGGATACATGAAAACAGTCATGCAAACTCGCTCTAACCGCAATGGTCATAAGCAAACAGTGAACGAGCAGTCCTAGGACAACTCTAAGTCCACAGCTGCTTTGCCGTACCACCCGTGAGAACCTGCTCGTCTGGCGGTTCTCAATGCCATCCCACCAAGACTAGCGGAGGAACACATTGACACCTTAAGACCAGATCCAGTTCCTCCTACCACCAATGCTCCATTTTGACCAGCTGTCCAAGTGGTCGGGGAGACCATCCACGTCACCGCAGAGATGTTATCTATCCTGGAAATTATCATAGGGCAAGCCTGCACACAGACCTATGTTCTTCATGAAGATCCTCGTTCTGCGGCACCGCTGGAAGTAGAAACTAGTAATTCCCGCACCACTGCTCCTCAAGAAGACCAAGCAATGATCTCAAGGAATCAATCTATACCTGTGACCTCTACTGTAGCGCCGACAGTAACCCGTCGCATGCCTCACCAACCGGAGAACAACAACCTTTATTCACTTTGGACCAAGTAGAGGAACTAATAAACAAGAAATTGAAAGAGTAGTGTGGAGCCTCCATTGCTCCCTTCAGAGAACAATCCTCCCATCTGTTTAGAACCACCCTTATAGCGGTGCAAATCCCAAAGGATGTGGTGGCCATGCCCATCCCCGAATATAGCGGCAGAAGAGATCCCATTATCCACGTCAACATGCATTAAGTCTATCTCTTGGATAAGTCAGATAATGATAATCACTTAGTCCTGTTATTTCCGTCAAACTACTCGCGTTCGACCTCGTCCTGTTTTTTTGGCCTCCGTGCAGGATCAATAGGGTCATGGTAAAAATTAAAGAGAAAATTCCTGGAGTGTTACATGGGCGAGCGCCAATTGCTGAAGAGTGTGGTCCTCTTAGATGCTTTCAAGCAGCAACTAGGAGAAACCCTAGCTGACTTCTACGGGCATTTCCATAAGAACTTCACAGAGATTAATCGTCGGGTCCCGGATGGAGAGATCGTTTGAACTTTCTATAGAGGGCTGGATTTGGCGAACAAAGCCTCCACGAAGCTGCAGAACAGCTACCATAGGGAAGGATACAGAAAGCTATTGTCGCTATAATAAAGTGAAGGGCTACAAGACTGATGATTGTCGTATACTCAAACGCAACATCGAGAAGTTAATCCAGAGAGCCATGCTCAAGGAATTTGTGGCGGGGAGAGAGCGAAGTCGAACGCCGCCACGTAGAATCCTCTCGCCAATTCCTCAAGAAAAATCTGGTCCTTCCCAAGGCAAGAGGGTTATCAACCTGATTACTGGAGGGTTTGGAGACGAAGGCGAGGGAAGCCATGCAAGAGATGTGTACGCCACACAAATCCCTATAGTTGCGCAGCTGGGAAAGAGGCTCCGTCTCGAAGAGGACGTTGTTATCTCTTTTTTCTGAAGAAGACCTCCCACATGTTACGACACCGCACAATGGCGCGTTAGTCATCGCAACTGACGTCGTTGGCTGTGATATGAAGAGAATTCTGATCGAGGGAAGAAGTTCGACAGACATTCTATTTGTGGATGCTTTTGAAAAAATGGTCAAGTCCAAAAGAGATCTCAAGCGAGTTGATTTTCCCCTCATCAACATTTCTGGAAGAACGATGTACCTACTGGGAACCAATACCTTGTCGGTAATCTTGAGAGAAGGTTGAAAGAGCATAGAAGTGTCGGTTGCCTTCATAGTGGTGCACACACTCGCCTCATACAATGCATGTTGGGGAGGACCACCATTAATCTTAACAATATCGTGGCCTCTATAGTCCATCAAACAATAAAGTTCCCCACACCGAATGCGATCAACCATCCGCATGTCAATGCTCTGTGAACTGCCTTCGCAGGAAGAACAAAAGGGAGTCTCTCGCCATAGAGACAAAGGTTGAGCCCCGTGAGGATAAAGTTCGACCTGCGCCAATGGAAGAGCCGACTGAAGTCGAAATTGATGGTACAGATAAGAAGGTGTGTGTCAGAGCCACCATAAAAAAAGGCCTTGACCTCCCTCTTGAAAGAATATAAAGAGTTATTGGTTTGGAATCCCAGTGTCATGTCGGGCATCAGCACCGACATAATTGCTCATGAGCTGCGAATACACCCTTATGTCAAGACCATTACTCAAAAAAGAAGGTCATTCAGATCTGATAAGCATTGGGCGATCAGACAGGGAGTTGGAATACTGCTCGAAGCCAAGTTTATAAGGAAGGTGCACTTTCAGAGTTAGGTCGCCAACCCAGTGTTGGTCAAAACGTTGAACGGAAAATGGCGTATGTGTGTAAATTTCTGCGACTTGAACAAGGCATGCCTGAAAGACTCTTACCCCTTTCGCGTATTGACTAGTTGGTGGATGCAACATCTGGTCACGAAATGTTGAGTTTCATGGACAAATATGTCAGCTACAACCAGATCTGAATGCACCCAGATGATTAAGTCCACACATCATTCTACGTCGACGACGATATCCTTTGCTATAAGGTGATGCCCTTCAGATAATCAACGCAGAGGTAACCTATCAGCGAATGGTGAATTAACTATTTAAAGAGATGCTGGGGCGAAACATGGAAGCCTATGTGAACGATATGTTGGTAAAGTCCATCAAGAGGAGTCCTCACACTAAAGACCTCCGAGAAGCTTTCGAGTGCATGCGAAAGCATAGTGTTCGCCTGAACCCAGCCAAATGCGCATTTGGAGTAAAGTCATGCAAATTCCTGGGGTTTATGGTCAGGGAAATAGGCATCGAGGCAAACGCTAGTATACTCAAGGCTATAGAAGAGATGAAGTCCCAAACTTGCCACAAGGAGGTCCAGAGTATGAACGGTCGTCTGGCCGCGCTTAATCGCTTTCTTTCCAAGGTGAGCGACAGGTCCCTCCCATTCTTCCAAACTATTAAAGTCAATCACAAGTCCGAATGGACGCCAGAGTGTGAAGCCGCTTTTAAGTCGCACAAGAAATACCTACAGACACTTCCGGCTTTGAGAATACCCATTCCCGACTAACCACTTTTCCGTTATATAAGTGTTAGTGAAGTCGTAGCCAGTGCAACATTAGTGAGAAGGGTAAGCAGAGTCCAGTCTATTTTGTAAGCAAACTATTTAATACTGCTGAAATAAAATATATCGAGATTGAAAAGTATCTTTATGCCTTAGATACTGATGCTCGAAAGTTGATGCCATACTTTCACGCCCATTCAATCACAGTCCTCACCAACAAGCCCCTTCAAGTACTTCCTGATGAAGCCAGACTGTTCAGGAAAGATGGTCAAACGGGTGATTGAGTTGATCGAATTCGGAATCAAGTTTGCCCCGAAAACGACTATTTAAGGTGAAATTCTAGCAGACTTCATAGTGGAAAGTACTGTAAACCGTCTTACCGAAACGGAACAAGAGCAGGCAAAGGTAGAAGAAAAAGGCTAGGAACTCTATACCGACGGAACTTCCTCAAAAGAAGACTCAGGGGAAGGATTAGTCTTCATCCCTTCTCAGGACGAGCCTCTCAAATATGCAATCGCCTTCACATTCAAGGCGACCAATAATGAAGCTGAATATGAAGCACTTATAACTGGACTGTGACTCGCTCAGGGAATAGGTATAACCTCATTGAAGGTAAAGAACGACTTAGAATTGATTGGCAATCAAATCAATGGCAATTATGAAGCAAAATTGGAAAAAATGAAGAAGTGACTCAATATTGCCAAAGGACATATAGCTGAAATACCAACTTTCGCGATCGAATCAATCCCTCGCCAAGACAATCAACCAACAGATTCTCTAAGCAAGTTCGCATTCAGAGGAACAAAAAAGCAGGAAGTACACTTCATGGAGCAAGCATTATGCTCGGTACTTGAAAATCAAGCAGAAGTCTTCAACATTCAAGAGCAGTACAACTGGACGACGATGAGATTACCAATATAAGACGCATTGTCCCGAACTATCTTCTTATAGACGGGGAACTCTATAAGCGAGAATATTCAACCCCCTATTTGAGATGCATTTACCATCTAGAGACAGAAAGAGTCATGAGTGGAGCTCATGAAAGGGTCATCACATGCCACGAAGGTGCACGCTCATTAACGCGAACGATCTTCAGACTAGGCTATTATTGGCCAACTTTGAGCAAAGATGCAGCGAAATTGACAAAGAAATGTGAAACGTGCTAACAATTCGCACTAAGAACCGGTCGACCACCCACATTGCTCTCTCCAATGGCGGACGTTGGTCGTTCGCCCAATGGGGAATTGAAATCTTGGGGTATTTTCGCATAAGTACTAGGCAAAGAACCCACATTATCATGGTGATTGACTATTTCTCCAAGTGGATAAAGGTTAAAGCATTGGTCTCTACAACTGAATTTCAAGTAATCAGGTTTTCAAAGGTCAACATAATTTCGTGGTTCGGCGTTCCCAAGATACTCATAAGCGATAACACACCGCAATTCATGGGGAAAGAGCTCAAATGGCTCTGCAAAGAATACCACATTGATCACAGATTCAGCTCAGCGTATCTTCCCCAAACCAACGAACAAGACGAAGTAGCCAACAAGGTAGTCCTCACAGAACTCAAGAAAAGGATCTAAGCCTTTAAAGGAAACTGGGTAGACGAGCTGAATAACGTGTTGTGGGCTACCAAAATGACACCCAAAACAGCAATAGGGGAATTGTCATTCAGTCTGCTATACGGATCTGAAGTAGTGGCACACGCTAGAATAGTTGTGCCAAACCACAGGATCCTACACTTTAATGTCGCAGCTAACAAACTCGAGCGAATCACATACCTCAATCTCGTTGAAGAAAATCGAAGACAAACAGACGAAGCATAAGCAAGAATGAGGTTGGCAATCGCTCGGTACTTTAACATATAAGTCAACGCTCGCCAATATTTTGTGGGGGGGATAGTTATGCGAAGGAATGAGTTCACAAATTTGGACTGACACAAAAAACGCTTGACCAAGTGGGAAGGCATATAAAAGGTAGTAGAAATCGTCGCACCATGGGTATACTACTTACAAAATATGGAGGGTACAAGACTAGCTCGTCCTTTTTATTCCAAACATTTACGAATGTTCCCTTAACACAGGGTACAGTTCCCTTAAGTTAGGCAAAGTGGAGCGGACGAATTCCCAAAGTAACAGTCCCTCCAAAGAAAAGCTTAAGAGAGCGAACGAACTTTAGGTAACAGTTCCTCTAAAAAGCTTAAGAGAGCGAACGAACCTTATAAGGTAACTGTTTCTCTAAAGAGCTAAGGGGTGAACGAACCTTATGTACCAACTCCCTTAAAGGCGAGCGAATCTAAGGAAACAGTACCCCCATAAAGGCGAATGAATCTAAGGACCATGGTATCCTATAAGGCGAACGAATCCATTCAGTATAACAGTTCCCTTTAAGTCAAAACTAATCCTTCGGTAACACATCCCTTAAGAAACTTGGAGAAAGGAACATGCGAGCTAAAAAAAAGTAACGGTCCTTCCTCGAAAGCCTTAAGGAACGAAAGAACCTTCAAAGGTGACATTTCCTACCAAAATTTAGGATCCTTCAAAACAAGAAGGCAAAAGAATACTAGACTAAAGCTAAAAGTGAAGTTGAAAACAAGTCTGGTAAAACTTCCTTAAGCTCTCAGGCAGTTCAACATCGGAAAACAGTCAAGTATATTCAAAGTCAAACAGAGCAAAGACTTATGGAATGAAAAAAGGCATCCACTATATTCTAATATCCCAAGTCAACAGTCAAAGGTAAATAATCACAAGATTTTGGGAAAAAGGAAATAAAACTAACTTTCATTCAAATGGGGGCAATACATACGAGAATGAAAAGGAACATAAGCATAAGGAGGCCAGGTGACTTTTCGAGGTTGTAATCCTTCTTTGCATAGCAGGCTCCTTCGACTTGAAGCTCTGCGTTAACTCAATCACCTGGAGGCTTGGAGCATCAAGGCCTAGGCTCTTCAGGGGCTGCAACTTCTTTCTCAAGTTTGGTCTTCTCGCCAACAGTGGCTACAGGAGGAGCTTCCTTGGCATAACCACTCTCAATAAAGTCATGGAGAGACTTCACTTCCCTGAGAGGAAACTTGGGGATCTATCCCCTGGATCGACCAAGACCTGGAGATAGGAAGTCACCATAGCATTCATCACCTTCAAGGTGCAGTCGATGAATTCCTCAAACCTCTTGAAGTCCTCGACCACGCTCTGGGGTGATGGGACAACTTCGAGCCTTATATCGAGTTGCTCTTTCTCAGACCTGAAGGAGTCCCTATGTGTTGGAACCTCCCTCAACTCACCTTGATGGAGAGTAACCTCTGCTCCAGCTGAGCGGAGTATTTGTCAGCGTCCTTGGCTCGAATCTCAGCCAGGAGCCTACCATCCTCAACAAGCACCACTTGATCCTCCCTCATCTTGGTCGAGGTCAGCAACTCCTTCTCATTCTCCGGAGACTCCCGTCGAGCATGCTCCATCAGATCAGTTGAGGCATTGGTCCTCTGCCTCAGCTCCTCCATATCCTCGGGGTTATACCCCAAGCTCTGACACTGCTCCAACTCGATAAGCAGATCAACTTGCTTATCGACGAGCTCCTCTACAATCTGCTTGATCGTCGTCTCTTCGCGGACGAGCTGACGAAAGGAAAAATGGGGGGCCAAGTTAAAAAGTCTAAGGAGTTAAGAGAGCAACAATCAAAAAGGAAATAGAAGTATATAAAGAATCAAGTATAGTAATAGTTTACGAGGGTCAGACGCTCAAAGTGCGTCCTTATCACGACTTCAACGTCATTCAATTCATAAGGACCTCCCCCCGATCCCGAGGGGGAAGGATCCGGTTCAGCAAGTGCATGCAGAAGTCTAAGTTACCCTCTCGCTCCATTTTGTCATAAAACTCTATCTCCTAGAGATTAAGGCAAGGGAATCATAGACATCTTGTATTAACCACCTTAGATGGCTGGTGAAAAGCCACCAACTGGCAGTACTCCCTGGTGAAATGAGACATTGAGGTAGTGGTCATTGCAGAGCCTCGGGTTGGGACCCTCTTCAGAACCCCAGCCGCTGAGGTAGCCTGGTCCTCGCCAGGATACCTCGCCTTCTTGGCAGGGGCAGCAACATGAACAGCGGAGACCGGGGTCTTCCTTGAAAAAAAAAAATAAGGTGGCAATCTTCAAAACAGACGCTCTTGAGGAGTTGGGAGCAGCATGATCGCCCACGGGGGCATTAACTGGACCAAGGGTCATAGCCTCGCTCCGGGGAGTAGATGAGCCCCCCGCAGCAATAGCCTGGTCCTCGCCAGGATCCCTCGCCTTCTTGGCAGGGGCAGCAACAGGAACAACGAAGACCAGAGTCTTCCTTGAAAAAAAAAAATATGGTGTCAATCTTCAAAACAAGTTGAAGAAAGAAAACACAAGTAAAGGTCAAAATATATGATACCTCCTTGGCAATCGCCAGAGGTAGTCCCAGAATGCTCCTCTACAGGTATGCGCTTAACCGCGCGTCTTGATGAAGGGGAAAGAGGACTCAAGGTGGTCGGGCTGCAGACAATCCTATCTTAGCCTGCTTTGAAAAGAGACTGATATGTTTAGGTCCCTAGGTGCCTACAACACAAAAAGCAAAATGAGAAAGAGTTAGAACATTACCAGTCAATAGAGACTGGCAAGGACTATTGAATTCTCGTCAGCCTAAGCATGGACTCTGAACTCTCCACCACTGAGCGGACCGAACTGAAGCCCAGTTGCTTGTGGTGTTAAAATAAGTCGTCAATGGTGTTCCTGCTACACCCAGACAACTCATCAAAGCTCGGGAGAAGGTCTCGCCCCAGCAGATGAAGCTTCCAAGGCACACCACCCTTATAGAAAAAATAAAACTTCTTATAATTAAAGTTGGTGGCCCAGACGTCGTCCACTATGCAGAAATGGACGTTCCAATTTCATGCCTTGACCCTCCATTCTTCAAACTTTGGCCACCGGGTTTGGAAGTGATGAAGGTGATTAGCCCGGGTAGCCAATGGATAGAAGCACCCGAAAAGGAAAAGTGAATACATCCATCCTTAACGCATGCACATGAATTTGAACCCATCCCACATCCTTAACCCAGAGGGCATTGGGTACTAGTTGCGTGGGACCTATCCTGTAATAACAACAGAGCTCCTTCAAGTCTTCCCATATAGGAAAACGCAACCCAGCATAGATCTGGGCTGAATAAACGTAAACATCTCCTTTCCGTGGATAATGCAACCCTAGGCCCAGATACCTAGGTGCATCACTTTCATTCAAGCTCGTCAGGGCGACCACAACCTTGAACTGAGTCGGCCTTACTTTGTTGGCCTTAATATCTAAAATGGCATGGCAAAAGGCAAGCACAAGAGTAAAATTGTGAAAGGAATAATTTTTATCGCTAAAAATGGAGGAAAAAGGCAAGAAAACTACTTGTCGAAGAAAAAGTCGGGATGTTTGCCTGAGGCATGTCCACCACAATGGGTGTGGCAGTATGACTCTCGGTGGTCTATTTCAGCACGGAGGCCCTTTGGTACACCACCAGAGTTGGTGTATCCCTAATAGTGAGTTTGGCGTTGGAAGCCTTAGGAACAGCAGCCTTTTGCCCAGATAAAGAATGGGTCGGGGAAGTTTGGAAGATGAAGCATTGCCATAGGATTGATTCTTGTTGATAGCCATGATAGTGAAAAAAAACAATATTGATGAAAAGAAGGAAGTTTGAACATGGGGGACCGAAGAATTGGAAAGTCAAGAACACTTAAGGATTTTGAAAGTGAAAGCTTAAGAACACGTGAAATGCAAAGTGACATAGGAAGACTTTTTATAGCCCAAAATTTGGGAAGCCGAACGGGTGTCTTCGAGAAACTCAGACAATGATCACACATTTTTGGGCAAAAACCGAAGCAATGTCAAAAACAAAGGGTTGCATCGGGGAAACAAAGGGGTGGAACAATACGAAAAGGTGTCAGCATATTCCCTCTACTGCAGTAGTCAAAGAGACGTGAATGCGACTGACGCCCTTTCGATTACCCCGTCTATAAATAGTGTATTTATTAAATGCCTAAAACCTTACGAATAAATGTGCTCTCTAAGGATCACAAGCAAGCATCTCCTAAAACCCTAGCAACGGTAACGTTCACCAAAAGGGTAATGAAGCAGCATCCACAAATCCATGTGACGAAATCGTTAACCAAAGGGGCAAAGGATCAATATTCCAAAATCCTAGAAACTAAATTATTCGCCAAAGGATACAGAGCATTACAAGGCACAAAGTATGAACAGGACATCAAATGTCCAATCAAACGTCATTATCTCAACCCTTCCTCACATATCAAGTTCGATTGAAGAATATTCACTTAAGCTTTGGGGGCAAATGTTGGGTATCGATAGTGACGGTTCCATATGGAATAGAGTCCATCAAGCCTCCCAGGACCAATATCATTTCATTGGGGGAAACCCAAACGATCCAAGACTGGGCCGACCCACACTTAGGGTAAGATGGAGTCGATAAGAGTTGTCTAGTATCATACCCGGAACTAAAGTGATCACCAAAGTCCTTACTGGTCGCCAAGACCACGGTCAAAGCATATCACTCCTCCCCATGGGAGTGCTCGCCAAGAGAGTCCAATCTCTCAAATCTGGTCCTACAACCACTATGTCCCGCATATCTCGGGCACATATGCTACAAGGATTATAAAAGGCAACTGCAATATTACGTGATAACCGTAATATATTTTATCCTTATCTACAACGGCACAATATATTTACAGATATTCAGTTACCAAAAATGGTTTTGTCTTCCATTCCTATAAATATTTTTGCTTTACATATATTATTGACATTCTGAGTTTACACACAGTATACTCATTTAAGCATCGGAGTGAGACCCAGAGGATCCCCTCTGTTGCACTCCCCTTCTTGCAGGTTCATCAGAGCTCCGATGAAAGTTTGCAGTTACCAGTTGGCATCCAAATCAGTGTCATCTAAGCATCCAGTTACCATTTGGGAAATCCTATCCCAACAAATGTCATATTCGACATGAGGTTAAAAAACTAATTAAATTTACAAAAGATTACAATAGATAAAAATAAAACTCAATATTAGTTTCCAAAATTAATTACCAAAGTATAACTAACTGCCAGTGCTAGTCACATGTGGAATGTCTGTTAAGTTCCACTCATAATTAGCAGTCACGAGTAAGATTAAAAATCTATACCCGTGACAATCAATCACGGGTAGGTATACATATATATTGCAACTTTTTATATTTAAATATGTATTTAAGTTAAAATTTAATCTTATAATTTATTTAGTTATTAAATCTATTTTGTCACATTTTTTAAAGTTTGTCGAAAAAAATACTTTCGAAAAGACAAGTATTTGGGATACCTAAAATATCCTTATTTAAATATAGTATTTTTTGAATCATCTCCAAAATGTTGAAAAAATAGTTTCAATACTAAACTAATTACAAATATAACCAAACAAACGACATTAAATTATGAGTTACACAACAATACTAAATGCATGAACTTACATTATTATTTACATTACACTCTAGATTACTGTTTACAAGTTCTTTTGTTGTGGCATGTTTGACCACATTCACTACATATATTTTGTCTGGTGTACTACTAAAACCATCTCATTATGAATTCTCAATTTTCTACCCACACGTGGAGAAATTAACATTTGCGGATCACACCTTGCTATTGGACCGTTCCACCCTGGCGACTATAAAGATTCTGGTAGATGGTGAAATTTAGAAAGGTATGTTCGCATGTAGTATTCAACACCAAAATGTAGATCAACGTACGTTTTCAGATCTCTGTATTCATGAATCGAATCTTTGTCATGGCGTGTTTACATGGTTGTTGAAACAATGTTCATTCAGTGCAGTCACATGACATTTGTTGTAGCTTTACACGATAATTGTAACCAACACGCGTTCTTACTCCGTACGAATAAGTATCCATTTCAAAAGGTTGAATAATCTCCTCAGTGGTTGTAAATAATTTTCTTACTTTCGTAAGAAAGTCGTTTTCCATTGTTGCCTCCTTTTCATACTGGTCCCTACATCCAACAAAATATGTGTTTAGTCTTTTAAATGTAACATCTAGCAATGTTGTTACGGGTAATGGCCGAGCTCTTTTCAAAACCTTATTGAAGACATTTGACTGATTTTTGTCATAACATTATGTGTCCACCACTGTATTCTTGAGACCATAGGTTAAAATTCCAACAATTGGTTAACCATTGACGAAACTTGCCCTTGTTGGCACTGTTGAATAATTTTCACAAATTGCTGAACTTTTTCTTCATTGTTGTCCAAGTCATTTCAGAAAATTTCTTCTTAAAATTCTTATTGAACTTCTTGGTCAGGTGACAGATAGTATTTTTAGAGCCCTCTGGGTTTTGGGAAAACAATCGCAACGACCCTTTTAATACTCGCATGACGATGATATATTATACATGTCGGATGTTAATCTTTCAACACGTGTTGGCACAAATACTTTAAAAATCATGTACAACTCTCAGTACTCTCAAAGTCGATCACCTTCTATTTAGAATTCTACACATTGCAGTACGAGGGAATCTATGCATACTTATCTTTTTCAACTTGTTGCAAGTCACAAACTCTAATACTCACGTGCTTATGCACATACGAATATATTAAATCCACAATAACTTAGCAATCAAATTGTCTATGTTGCTAGATAAAAGCAACATTTGTACATGAGTGATTGTGGGGTCGATTTTGGCAATTTTTGAGTTACCCATTTTCTTTTGAACTCCTCGTCAACACCAATAACTATTCTCGTTAGCACACTTACCCATTTTCTGAATCTACCAGCATTTGAGAGCACCCACACCCCACCTCACCTCATCACTGTAAACACCTGATTTTAGCTAGGGGTCAAAATACCGTCACGCGAGGAACCGAGCCTAGAAAAATTAGGGTAGAAAAAAACCAAAAAATTAAAATATTATTAATAGTAAAATCTAAAAACAAAATATCTTAGATTTATTGAAAAAAAATGTTTTTTAAAAAATTAACTAAGTTATATATATCTGCACACGCCACCTCTCCATACACACTCTACATACCTGCACACGCCACCTCTCCATTCCTATGCAAAATATTCACCGACCTATACCTGAAATCAAAATTATTTACCTAAATAACCTCATTTTTGAATCAAATACAAAAGTAAACATACCCGCGACTCACATTCGCGGGTGGAAAACTTACCCGCTAATGGTAATCGTGGGTAAGTATTTTTTATTTATGTCGGTTCCACCCGCTACTCTCATTCGCGGGTGTAACTGACCGTTAACTCCACCCATGAATGGGAGTCGTGGTGGAACTAATCTTCATTAAATGTTTGCTCTCTTCCTTTTGAGGTTTGTTGCTCCAAACCCAATAAAACGTAAAATAAAATATGTTTCTTCAAAAGCACATTGGGAATGGAATTTGCAGAAGTCCTGTCTCTTTTGCGGTTCATACTTCCTGTCTCTTTTTTGTACTTCTCCCCCACATGACACTTCCACCATTTCTATCTAGGGAAAAGTAGGTAAATGCACCCGGATGTTTATTTTTTTTTTTGTAATTTGACTCATATATTTTTTGGCGTATGTTATGACACCCGTATGTTTTAATTTGTTGGTAATTGGACCAAACGTTAATTATATCCGTTAAGTGTCACGTGGCAATCATATGCGAACGTTTATTTTGAAAGAATGCAATGTAAAAAGACATGTTTACCCTTTTGACATTCCATCAGCTTCTTTGGAAATCGATTGCTTTCTTCCATACCCATCACCTCCTTTCGACTTCTCCCCCCCCCCCCCCCCCCCCCCCATTTGAGAACTTCTCAAACCTTAAACCTCCCTCTGCATGTTTAGGTTTATGCAGGTCTCGGTTCGGCAAGGTGAGTGCTTCTAAGTTTCGTATTGATGGGTTTTTTAGATATTGATTAGTGTGTCAATTTGTAGATATTGCTGCAGTAGTTGATTGACTGGATTTGTAGATATTGATGGGTTTGGTTTTGAATTTGTTAGGTAAGTTATGGACAAGGATAGTGGGCAAAACCGAAATTACATGTTGAAGATTCACCACATTATGTGCTTTCAAATTCTTTGTTGTAAGAGCTTGAGTGGTAAGAGCCCTCTGCAAATTTGTTGAAGATTCACCACATTATCCCGTTCCATCATTAGTACTTTCAAATTTTAGCTTTTGCTGCAACTATTTTAAGTTACATTGACTTGCTTCTCTTACTACTAACATTTCATTGCATGTTTACTTTCAGACATTATTGCAGGACAGGATCCACGGAACAAGAATGTAAGCTCTTTCTATTCAACATATGCTAACAGGTTTAATAAAGATTATCTTAGTCGTTGAGTATCTCCAAAAATTTAAAATTTATATGCTTCAGGAGCTCACAATTTATTCTCTTGTGGATAAAATGCAGCTTGCTTCCGGTTCGCAAAATGTGATCAACAATCGACGAATCAAAATATCACTGCGTATGGGATTATGCTTTTTGTAAGTGCACAATTAGTTACTTGTCAACCACGTGTAAGAGAACTAGGCAAACCTGACTTTTACAATTGTTTATGCAACTAGGACTAAGCGTTCTGCTTGTTATAATATATAACTCCTCATATCAAGTACTTTCAACAAGAGAAAAAAGACAAGCAAAAACAAGAGAGAAGGCGTCAGGGATGCCCAAGCACGAGAGAAATGGAAATCTGCCAAAGACATAGCCAAGAAGCATGCGTCCGGGCTGCAGTCACAACTATCAAGAACGTTTTCACATAAAAAAAACTAGTAAACCAGAGGGGGTAGAGGCTTTAGTATGCCAAGACCTGGAAGTGATGCAGCCTTGCAACCTATGCCTGGGTCTGAAGAATTACCTGTGACATCAAAATGAAACAAAAATGGTAAGACTGATCTGACCAAGATCTTACATGAAATTGAGGATGACCCCGAGAGCCATCCGGGGTTCAACTTGGAAATAGGGGATAAGAATATTACTAAAGAAGATTCACCACTTCTTTGTTGGATAATGTGTAAACCTTTGTTTAGGTCGATTTTCTTTAAACAGGTTGGTTTGTGTGTTCTGTTGGATAATGTGTGTTCTGTTGGATTTTCATGTCGATACATGTGTGCTTTCACCAATTTCGTCCAAACATAAGGGTGGAAACACAAACTATATAACAAACATAAAGTACAACTGAATAACAACGTACATAACTTGTGGGTCCACAAAGTATTCATTAAACAGTCATCCAGTACAACTGAATGACAATCCACATAACTTACACACTATACAACAAACGTTTTAAACGTAGCTACATCTTCAACATAAGTCCAGCAACAATGAAAAGTAAGAACACTATAACACACAGCTGTTGCTGATTTCTGCTACGCAACACAAAAATTTGATTGTTGAGTTCGGATTCCTTTGACACAAATTTGGCTATGGCTCTCCTTCCATACACACACATCGGTGGATCTGCCCAAGCGAAGAAATCACGACCCATTTTCAATGGATGCATAGTTGTAAAAAGAAATTAGGGTTTCCAAAAAAAACTCATTTTTTCGGAATACACTAATCGACCATATCTTCGAAATTAACTCAAGGAATTGACAACATTACCTGGTATCTCGAACATGAAAAGAACAGACGACCGAAATTTTTCATGGTCCAAGTTGTTCTCGCACGGGTGCAATTACCAACAGGTGCAAACATCTGGGTGCAATTTCCTACTTTTCCCTTTCTATCTACATAAACCCATCTCCACAGAAAAACACAACTTTGGAGAGAGAGAGAGAGAGTGAGCTTCTATCATATTATTACGTTATGCGCTACAGAAGCTGGTCTTCTTCTTTTTGTTGCACTGTTCTGCATTTTCATCAGACATCCAAGTAAAGCATGCTCTGTTCTTGTCCAAGAAACGAGAGGAAATTTGTTTCTTTTAGCATGATTAATTTCAAAGCTTCAAAATGTATTTCTGCTTTGTTCCATGGTGTTTCATCAGGATCATGCACGAACAGAGTCATCAGGTTGACAGGTTCCACCCGCGACTCCCATTCGCGGGTGGAATTAACGGTTAGTTCCACCCGATAATGGGAATTGCGGGTGGAACTAGCGGAAAGAATAAAAATAATCACCCGCGACTCTCATTCACGAATAGATTTTCAACCCGCGAATTGGAGTCGCGGATAGGTATACTTTTGTATTTGATTCAAAAATGAGGTTATTTAGGTAAATAATTTTGATTTAGGCATAGATTGGTGAAATATTCTTCCTCTGCATGCATGCCCATCCGCTGCTCATACACTTGTTTGCCCATGCTTCCTTATCTTAAAACCATTAAAATAATAATTAAAAACCACTATAAATACAAGTAGCTCCACGGCAAGGAGCGGACAACAACACAAGAAGAAAAACACAAATAAGAGGAACGAAACATACAAAATAGGGAAGGCCACAACAACATGCAAAGAACAGATGATAGGAAGGCATAGCTAGGCGTGAGTGATAACATTTTTGGAGAGAAATTAGTAAACAAAAAAATAATGGTGATTATTAGTCTCGATTCCTCTTACGGTATCTAAACTACGAATAATTTCGGTATATCTCTCGTATTCAATATTATATTTATATTTCCTAATGTAAACAAAATTTATCTAATCGATATTATGTATTAATAGTTAAATTTTGTATAAAAATCATACTCGGTTTTAAGTTCGGTATAACTTTGGGGTCATTTTATACATTTGTGAAAGTTATGGGGTTTCAGTCCGTTAAAAAAATATACTTTCAAAACTGATGAAGGTTACAACTCGGTTTTTAGAGTTTCGGGTCATTCTAAGGCTTTATCGAATGTTATAAACCAACTCAGAAACGTTTTGGGTCATTTCTGCAAATTCTAAAATTTATTTTTAGTTCTGGATTTTTTAATTAATTACATTTCAGCCCCTAAATCTTTTCGAGCATCCCACCACTTCTCAAAGTGTTGCAAATAAGTCCAGAATAGTTTATGACCATTTTTGCAATTTAAAAAAGGGTTAATTACTTAATTGGTTACACATGTTTGACTAATGTTCAGAATGGTTACACATGTTTCAAAATGTGATTAATTGGTTTTGAAATGTGACTATTTGGTTTTTTTACTGTTCACCGTTAAAATCACAGTTAAGTCACTATTTAGATACGTAAAATGACGTAATTACCCCTAGAATCATCTTCAAGAACACATCATCATCTTCAAGAACAAGAATTGAAGAAACCAGAAATCAGATTTCTGGTTTCTTGAGAACCCAGAAATTGCGATTCTGGGTTCTCAAGAACCCATAAATCTAATTTCTGGATTTTTCAAGAACCCAGAAATGCTGTTTCTGGGTTCTTGAAGTTCTGTATTGCAGTATATATTATCACCAAATGTGATTAAATGGTCATACATGTTTCTCTATAATGTGATTAAAAGGTCATACATGTTTCTCTATAATGTGATTAAATGGATACTGTTGTTTAAAATTATGTGATTAAAAGGTTCGACATGTTACCCACAATGTGAAGAACCCAGAAACAGCATTTCTGGGTTCTTCAAGAACCTAGAATTGCGATTCTGGGTTCTCAAGAACATCAAATCAAATTTGATTTGATTCTGGTTCTTCAATCCTTCCATGTGTTCTTCAATACAACTAAGGGCATAATAGTCATTTCACAATTCAATAATATGTTAAAAAAATGAATTAACGTTAAAGTTAACGGTTTACTAACGGAATAACCAATTAATCACATTTGGAAAAACATGTGTAACCAATTAGTCACATAGCAAAACCAATTAATCACATTTTGAAACATGTGTAACCATTCTGCACAATGGTGAAACATGTGTAACCAATTAAGTAATTAACCCTTTAAAAAAAAATCAATTCAGTTCAAATTTTTTTAATAATGGCATTTTGGTCCCTGATCTTTTCTAAACTCACTACAACTTTCAAAAGCGTTACAACTTAGTCCGATGTGCTTCATATCTTCACAATCATTCACATATGTTTGACGCGTTTTAAAATGACCCTAAAGTTAAACCAACCATTTTCGAAAATGATTAGCTTTATTCTCCTCTTGTTCATTTATTTTAAATTAACACGTAAATAAATGTACATAGTTTATTTAATTTAAAGAAAGTGCACGTAATCTCTTCGACCAAGCATGATCAAAACAAGCAATTCAAGGAAACAAATAAAAATAAATATAGAAGGCAAACGAAAGTACTGAAAGGACAGATTACGGGCTCGCGAGCTCTTAAGACGTAATCAAACCCCCGAACTCAATTCTCTAGACGTAGACCTTTCCAAGCCCTAGGATGTTAATACCATGTACCCTAGGCAAATTTTATGATTCCGATTAGCCTTAATTAATTAGTGGTGACTCTTTCATTTTTCAGTCTGGTTAATGACCCCGCTCGACAAGACCCGACATTTTTCGAGCGGCCAAATAAATACTTTTCCAAAAAAGAAAACGAGGAGACTCAAATCTGACATTCGACAATTTGGCGACTCTGCTGGGGACTTATCTGTTTATAGGGTTTACGATTTCTCATGTTTGCTTTGTCATGTTATATTTTGCCCTATCTGTTTTGACTGTTTGCTCGTGCTTGCAATTTAAATTTTGTGAGAAAAGTGATGTAATTGTAACAATTCAAAAAGGATATAAATTTTTGTTTTGCACACACCACGTTGGTTACCATTACCCGCTCAGACCTAGAGCATTTTAAGAGCTTAGGAAGTTTAGTAGGGGAATGTGCCCGAATCGGTTTGAACCGCCGACATGCACCCAAAAAAACTCAACTCTATAATCGGAATGGGCTCGTGATCCTCTATAGGGGTTAGGTTCCGCCGGTTCAAAGGATCTAGAAATTCTATCCCTTTATAACAAAAGCTACACTCCACGTTTAACCTTCTACCACTCGTGTGTTTGTTCTATTTGTCGTGTTTTGTTTCAGCCTAAGATTATGACCTGTATAAGATTGAGCCTTTTGTATTACATATTCCCAGACTGCTGTAAATGTAATACGAACCTTAGTAGTGACATTTACTTTCTCGCACTTGCATTGCATTTTTTCTATAAAAAAAAATGTAAGTTCCTTTCATTGTATGATGTATTCTCAGGACGTCTCACGCGTCATCTTTGGTAATGATGAAATAGACAAACCCCTGTCCTCGCACCAAGATCATCCAGCCCCATAGGGTCGAAGTTGCCCGAATATGGAAAGCCATGACAAAAGAGGATCAGAAATATGTAAACGAGAAGATTGGTGAGGTTCACGAGCTCGCAAAGTACAAAGTTAACTGGGCTCTCCTGGATGCCTTATTTGACTTCTGGAATGTGAAAAACGTTTTCTTCGTGATTAATAGCAGTGAAGTACGTTCACAAGTTCTACTCGGCACCCGCAAGTCCGCCTTTCGACCCGGAGGAGAAAATCAGGGATAGGCGAGCACCCACCGTCACCTCGCGAGGACATCTATGCAATCATGAAAACTAGGGTGGAAATTCAAAGTATTACTTGGGTTGATGAACACTCTAGGTCCAAGAAAGAGATCTAGCGCCTCCGCAACAAGTTACGATGTGTGCGAAATGAAGTGATGGGTCGAGATCGCACCTTGGAGAAATGTGAGGGCAAAGTAGCTAAGTTGAATGGCAACCTTGAATAGTTCAGACGAAGGACGAGGCGAATAAAAAGAATTTCAAAATGCTTTTCCTCGACCTTCCTCCGAACCAAGAAACAAGCAACAAATGTACTCAACAAGCTACGTCACCGTGTGAAACGTCTTAATGACTATACTTCGATTGGCCAAATCCTTTTAGAGTATTTTAAAAAAAAAAAAAACTATTGTCGTATATGTAATCAAAGACTACGAATGGAATGAATGGAACATGCAGAACTTTCAAAACCAAACATGCATGATCAATTGTGTATTCATCTTTCTTACTATGGTATTCTAGCTCAAGTACATCTGATACGACACAATAGACACTCACGGTTTCGTTCAACCGAAACGAATGGAACAACAAAATCAGAGTCCTCCACAAGGATTCTAGGAATCCGTGCGACATCTGACGACTCCAACATCTCAAGAACACGAGGAAAGGATCATTCAACTAGAAGATACCATGCCCGCCATGAGCTCCCGCACAGAGCAATCAATTGCTAGCATGACCTTCCAGGTTGAGTGGGTTTTTGCTCTTCTGAGCTCCAAACGCCCATGAATACCACAGTATCCCCGACCTCGTCTTCCCAAGCAACACTCCCGCCCGTAGCACCTCATCCATTCATGTTAGTTACTTTTTCCATTCTGATCATGCTCCACCTCCCACATATAGCCATCCTGACCAAATTCCACCTCCCACATATGGACATCCTGGCCAATATCCACCTCCCACATATCACCATCACACACCCGGTAGCTCTAAGAAATAATCAAGGCACTTTTGGGTTGGGTTTCACTCCTAATTTCAAAGATTACAAAGTCGCCCGGAGGAAACGTTTAACCGGAAATTTAGGGACACTGTTATTTGCTCCCCTCGTTGTTTCATTCCATGGACCACCACAAATGATTCTACCCAATGACTTTGATGTTCACGAGATATTATCAAGCTTGTTTTCAACCGCTATCACCATTGGAGCTCTGCTCGATGAAGCTCCCTCGAGCGTTTTGGTCAGTCCATTCGCTAATGGAGAGAACATCACAAATTGGATGACATTACCTACTTATACGCTTTCTCTTAGTAATAATGAGTAATACTTTTAAAATGGATGTATTCTGCATAAGGCATATATCATGAGCCCCGCATTTTTACAAAAGGAAAAATTTGTCATGACCACATCAATGGAATCTCTTCTTTTGTTAATTCATCATGTTTTTAGCATTATATCTCCTTCTATATACTTCTGACATTAATTTCCATTCTCTTCTACTTCCTTCTATAGGAACAATACCTCTAGAGAACACAAAGGGAACCATGATTCAATCTTGTACAGGGACACCCTTGCCAAATTCGACTCTATACATTACGGAGAACGATCCGGTGAGGAAGGTTCCACGAAGGAAATTGAAGAAAGTTGGAACAGTTACGAGAGAGACAAGATTCTAACAACGGAAGTCACTAAGGCCATAAACATCGGCACTCCTGAAGAACCACGCGAATTGAAGATCAGGACAAGTCTGAGTCCTTATCAAAAAACTCAGATGATCGATTTACTAAAAGAGTACAAAGAGATCTTCAACAGATCATATGTTAAGCGTCTGATGAAAAACATTCATGAAGGTTGTTGCAGCCCACACATAAGTGGGCGAGACTTGGATACTTTTGGTCCACCATGATGGATGACTGTGTGAGACATGTCCAACATTGCCACCGCACGAGCTCTATCCCATGACTTCCTCCTGGTCTTTCTCAATGTGGCGCATCAATGTAATCGGTATGATCTCTCCAAAGACGTCTAATGGTCATCGATTCATATTGGTGGCATCGATTAATTCACCAAGTGGGTAGAGGCTATCACCCTAGCATCATTACCGACAAAGGTTGTCGAGGGTTTCATTAGGCGGGATATCATCGCGCGTTATGGGGTGTCCGACTCAATCATCACAGACAATGCCATAAATCTAAATAATAAGTTGGTTGATGGGTTGTGTGACCAATTTAAGATCAAGCATAGAAATTCATCTCTATATCGCACACAAATGAATGGCGCAGTGGAAGCAACAAATAAGAACATCAAGAAGATCGTAGAGAAAATGAATGTAAACTATAAGGACTGGCAAGACAGGATGCCTTGAGCACTCATGACATACAGAACCTCTATAAGGACATCAATATGTGCAACCCCATTCTCCCTTGTTTACGGGACTCAAGTCATGTTGCCAATTGAAGTAGAAATCCTGTCAACTAGGATCCTCGCTAAGGCATAGATGGACGAGTCAGAGTGGCTGAGATGCAGATACGAGCAATGGAACCTCATAGACGAAAGGTGTCTCATCGCACTATGCCACGGAAAATTATACCAACAACATTTGGCTCGAGCATTTAACAGGAAGGTGCGCCCTAGAGAATTACAAGCACGCGATCTAGTCCTCAGAAAAATCATTCGAGTCAATCCAAATTTTTGGGGCAAGTTTATGCCTAAATATGAAGGTCCTTATGTCGTCAAAGAGGTTTTCAGCGGAGGAGTCATGATCATCACCAATATGGACGACCAAGAAATCTTCAGTCCAATCAATATGGATGCAGTGAGAAATACTATCCTTAAAGAACTCGTAAGCAGGGAGCGAGCCTCAAAAAGTGAGAAAATTCCCACTAAAGCGCAAACGCAGAAAGGCAGTTTAGGAAAAATTTAGGGAATAGGGACATTATTGAAAATCCCTAAAAGGACAATCATGGCAAAAGGAGATGAATCAAATCCCTACTTGGTTGAAAACTCGATAGTGCGACCTAAGCAAAAATTAAGGGAACCGAGAGGTGCAATAAAAACAAATACCGTAGCAAAAGGAAATGAAAACAAGAGATTAAAAAAAGTACTCAAAAGTGGACGATATTCTTTCTCCCACTGTAGCAATGAAGATAAACTATGATCGACATTAGTCTGAGCTGCCTCGACCAACTCGCATCGATACACCTTGTACAAGATTGAATCATTTGTATCCTTTAGGGTCTCGAAAGTTTGTTACAAAGAGAATTTCCATTTCAAAAACATAATTTAAGGGGTCACAGTTACCCATAACCGGCTATAAGAGAGTTTTTCAAATCCCTACATCCATTTTTAAAACATGTTTATTCATAACAAAGTGAAAGTTACATAAAGATGTATTGCCTCACGTTTGAAAATTTCCCCATGACAGATGGACGTAGCATGAATGACTTTAGCAAACTCCATGAACAAGTAACTGAGCCGAGAAAAATCCAAATACGTTCAAAAAAACTCTACATACGATACAAAAACTTTCAAATAGTATTTTGAATAGTAAATTTACTGTAGTAAATTTACTATTCAAAACACTATTTGGAAGTTTTTGTATCGTATGTAGAGTTTTTTACGTATCGTATTATACAGTCAATCTAAAAGTAAAACAATTAACGCATAGTTAGCTTCATTTAATTCGTAATTAAATTATCTACGCACTGTAATGTCTTTGCTTTTTTTAGTAAGTACATAATTAAATTTATCACCTAATGCATTTTATTATTTCGGTCAAATTATAAAACGAACGATGTTAGGTTACAAAATAACTGTATTTCCAATCAAAAAATTTACCCTAGATAGATAATTGAATTACGACATAAATGACGTTAACCGTGTTGAGTTTGGACTTACATGGTTTGAGTTATAATTTTTTAAGTAAAATTTTCATATCTCAACTTACAGCATGCCGTACAGTCAATCCGTAAATCCAAATTTAATATTTTTTTGCATCATTTGAAGCACAATTAAAATATCTACTCAATATAATATTTTAATTGTTTTTTAATAAATGCATAATTTTATTTTTAATTAAACATCGAGTCGTCATTATCAAACAATTGTTTTTTATTTTTTTTTAACAGTGTTAGTGAATAGGCACCACCCTGGGGTGCGCGTATTGCCAATACGCGCTACCCCGGGGTGCGCGTATACCTATTTTTTTGTATACTTACTGTTCTAAAAACAAAACTAAAGTACATACTTTTTGAAAAAATTCCGTCTTTTCGAATCCACTAGAGCCCCCTTATAAATCCCCATTTTCTCTTTCTTTTTCCATTTACATTCTCTTTTCCCAAAATTCGACATCTTATCACTCTAAAAATTCTCCTCCTTCTCTTTAACTTTTCGTCGGCTTTCCGACTACTTTCGAACGGGTTTTACCCATCGACAAAATAGCTCGGTTTTTTCCCTTCGATCCGAGCCTTTACCCCACATACATTTAGAGCCTAACCTCCAAGATGGCTGGAAGCGACTCGGAACGAGGTGAGGAGAATGTTTTCTTTCCTTTGAGCTTTACAAATCCAAGACTCAACATCTTATCTCGTTCCATTTTTGATAAAGTTGTGGAGTAGGCAGGCGTGAGGGACACTCATTGCCCCCGTTTTCATATCCCCGATGAGGCGGATCTGAAAAACCCTTGTGTGGTGAGTCTTCCCTATTCGGGCGAGGAAACCATATCTTGCTTCAATTTGATGCGGGGTTGAGATTTACTTATTGTTCGGATTTGGTTAGAACGTGTAGCCATTATAGCATTTTCCCAATCCAACTTTCTCCCAACGTCATTCACACCGAGGTGGGTTTCCGCGATTTGTGCCACACTCGCGGCGGGGTATATTCAATCGTTCTTTTTCGTCACTTTTATTATCTTGAGTCAAATCGCTTTGCCATTTTCCTATTTGGTAGTCGATTCTTGAATTTTAAAAATTGGTCATGGGACTCATACCGTCCCTTGATCAGTGGGTTTTGGACCAGAAATTCCATTGGAAATTCCAATGGATTAAGGAGGAGTTATCCCTTTCCTCAAACACCAAGCCAGCGTCACCACGTATATCTCAAAGAATACCACGGAGGTGGATTTAAATTCGCTTGGTATATATTTGGTCGAGCGTCGCTCTTCTTCATCCCAGGTAATAACTCTCCTTTTTTGTTTTTTGTAGAGAGAAATTTAGCGCACCTTGCTTATGTGTTTTCTCACATTCCGGATACGTAGAAAAAGGATAAGAGCTCACGCGATGCTCCCGAGAGGTCGAAGAAAAGTAAGAAAGGGCATTCTTCTTGGCGAAGGGGAAAAAATGGCTCGTGTGGAGGATTCCATAGATCCTCTTACGGCGGCGGTGGAGCTCTTAAGCCCTGGCACACAAGTTGTTATCACCGCCTTCAAAGGCGTGATCCCCTTCTCTAGATACACCTCTGTTATTCTCCTTTCGCAGAGGCTAAGCATTCTTAATATAAAGAATTTGGGCGCATATATGGTGACACCCACAACTATACCCTGGACGTACACCGCGTTTTCCACTGGTTCAACAGCTAAGAAGGTGAATGACTATGCTCCAACTTCAATGGGAGCGTCATATTTCCCTCCCTCCCTCATGGCTCTGAATCAGCAGGGCGTTTTGCCTCTTATGTGGGCCTGCTATTCGACCTTTATCGTGACCTGCGCGTAAAGGGGGGTGACGCCCCTCCCAATCAGCCTTGGGGGCCCTGTGAGCGACTCAAGGGTGTTACCTTGGTGAGAGGGAACTCGGTTGGTGACCCTGACTTGGGGATCCATCTCATCACAGTTTCATGTCCCCCTAATGACAAGGCGCCCTTGGCTGACTTGGTGCGCGATTGGCGCATTGGATGACTTGGTGCGCGATGGGCTCTCGCTATTCTCCCACATACTCCTAGTGTTCTTTTTCATATTCTTCCAGATATTTTGACTACCACTTAGTTTTTTATATGCCCCCACTACAACTCCAAATGGCTGCCACCATTGTGAGTTTGTCAGAGGAAAGGGCGGTGCCACTGCTCGGTTGAAGAGGATTCAGGTAGGGGTGTCAAAATTTGACCCAACCCGTGGGTGACCCATGGTTGACCCGCCCACGGGTCGTGTTTGGGTCAGAGTTTTTGACCCATGGGTCATTTTGACACGACCCATGGATGACCCGTGAAAACACGGGTCAGGTTTGGGTCAGAAGCCTTGACCCACGGGTCAACCCATGACCCGTTCCATTTATATATTTTAGTCTATTTTTCGTTTTTATTGAAATGGTGGGTCGAACGGGTCAGATTGACCCGCGGGTCATGGAGGTCGAACGAATCAGTCTGACCCAACCCTTACCATTACTGACGGGTCATTCTGACCCGCGGGTTGACCCACCAACCCACGGGTCAGGTTTGGGTTTCAAAAACTGACCCATACTATTACACGGGTCGTGTTTGGGTCAGAGGGTCCCTGACACGACCCATGGGTCGACCCATGACCCGTTTTGACACCCCTAGATTCAGGAGCTTATTTACATGTTAGATGGAGATACTATAATTATTGGAAGATATATATGTTAAATTGATGTAAAAACCAATTGTTTCAAAACTTATTTTGTGTTGGTGTGTAACTCATAATGTAACGTCATTGGTTTGGTTATGTTGTAATTTTTTTTGTTCTTGAACCTAATTTTTTTGAGATGGTCTGAAATAGGTATATCTCTACATAAAGTATTTTATGCAATGTTATCAGAACTGGAACTGACCGACGATCGAACCACAAACCAGTCATATGGATGGTTCAGTTCATAGAAAATACCGAAATGCATATCAAATTAGGTGTAATGATTGATAAATGGGTAGTTTTACGCAAACCAGACAGTTTTTTAAAATCGACCGACTTTAATGTTCGTCGATTTAATGTGTAACGCCTCAAGCTTGAGCGAATGTCCTCACTAACCCAACCCAGCCTGATTGAGTCTGTTCTCCTCACGTGGGCCCAGAAAAGGAGGAATTAATGTTGGACTTGAGTAGTACATCTATGTTTAAATGAGTTTTCAATCACTTTTTTCTAACCGATGTGGGGCAGGGTATCACAATCTACCGTCCCTTAAAGCGCGTGACGTCCTTGTCGCGGCCCAGTCCAGAATTTCTGCCCCTGGTAGGTGACTCGGTCTTGTAAGTCCTATACTTTTCAAATACCCTCCAAGGCTTTGCCAACTATTTTCTCATGTTGGCATGGACCTTCCACCTTGCAAGCCCGATCACGGTCTCAGGTCGGTTCTGATACCATTTGTAACGTCCCAAGCCCAAGCAACTGTCTGCACTAGCCTAACACAGCCTGACTGAGCCCGTGTCCTCACTTGGGCCCGAAAAAGGAAGAATTATTTGTTGGACTTGAGTAGTACATCTCTGCTTAACTGAGTTCCTAAACACTTTTTTCTATCTGATGTGGGACAATATATCACATAATGAGATCAAAAGAAAAATAGAGAAGAAGTTTTAATTCGTTTGATTGTAAGGGGATTTATCAGATGATGGATCAGATTTGTCATCATTGGAGAATGATTCATCGTCGAGGGAAGAGTCGGTTCTTCATCGAAGGAGGATTCTTCTTAATCGTCGTTGGATCTGGAAGAGGAAGAGGAGTCGTATTCTTTGATGAAGAAGGATTTTTATTCGTCAAAGTCGTTGCATGGCAGAAGAAAGGACGACCGACGATGGTGGAAAAGGAAGATAAGTTCTTCGAAGTTCTTCGGAGTTCGTCGTTGTAAGGACGATGTGGTGGTTTGCAGAGAAGGAGAGGGGATGTTGTTAATTTGCAGAGGAGGAGAAAATAATTTGTTCACATATTATTTTTAGTATAGTATAATAGTGAGTCCACGGTCGAACCGACTGAATTGGGAAACGTCCCCCTCACCCATTTAATGGACGGTCCAGTTTTGATAACTATGGTTTTATGTACCACGAATAACATTTTTGAAAGTAATTTATTTTGGACAAATTCTAAAAATGTGAAAAGATTAATTTCAATAACTGCAATTTAAAATATAAAAGTTTTTTAAAAAAAAAACATGCACGTATTTGTGATTGGCCATGCCCATGACTGTCAGTTGCATGTTGAACTTAACGAACGTTCCACCCACAACTATTAGTAATGGGTAGGAGTTAACTGCTACTTATGATTGTTAGTCACGATTAAGTATTCTTTAGTAATTAATTTAAAAAATATGTGTTATATTTTTTTCATATTCATGCACGCTTACGATTGTTTCCGCCTATTTGTATTTTATTATAAATTTCCTACTCTACGTGAAAGGTTCAAATTGATCGGATTACATTAGGGTTGATTTGATCCTTCTCAGAGTCGATTGGACAAATCAATCCCCAATGTAAGAAGTATTGCATATTGAGAAGCATGAAGTTGGTCATGTAATTAGTAACCTTGATGTTAGACAACAAATTAAGCGAAATAAAGTTGATAGTAATACTTGATCGATGGATAAAAGATCGTAGCTCGCAATGAGAAATCAGAAACTGTTTGAACTTGAGATGTCATCTAGAAAACCAACTCTTCTTCCAGGATGCAAGTTAAAGCATTCTTTGTGTAACTGGAGTCTTTATCACCTGCAGTATCTGCACTACTTCTGCCATGGAAGGCCTGCTTGATGGTACCTGCGAGGTACACACAAGGGCTAGCTTTACTACTGGCAACACCTCATCTTCCAGGTACTCCCCCATGCTCGAGTCCACGCACTCTAACACATTCCCGTCTTCAAGCAAAACCCGAACATGGTCATTCAGTATAAGTACACTCTCCTCTCCATATTCAATGGGCCTCCTTCCTGTTACGATCTCTAGTATCAGCATCCCGAAGCTATACACATCACACTTCTCATTCACCCTCAGGCTTTGGCATGTTACCTCCGGCGCCACATAACCCGGGGTGCTCGGGAAATGCTTTGTTAGGAAACGAGCGAGTCCAAAGTCAGAGATCTTTGCATTATAGCTCTGATCTAGCAAGATGTTGCTAGGCTTGATGTTATAGTGAATGATGGGTGGACTGAAGGAGTGGTGGAGGTGGGCAAGTCCTTTGGCGATCCCCAAAACAATCTTTAGCCGCATTGCCCATGAGAGTGGGGGTGATGATAAGGGAAGCCTTTCTTGTAACTTGGACTGCAAGCTACCATTTGGAGCAAACTCAGTTACCAACAGTTGCAACTCCGGGGTCCAATAGTATCCTTTGAGGGTAACCAAATTAGGATGCCTTGCTTTTCCTAATACTCGCACTTCACGATCAAAGTCCTCATGGTATTGGGTTAGGGTCGACGTAAATAGGCGCTTAACTGCGATTGCTTGCTCACCAAGTAAAACATTATACACAGTGCCAAATGTGCCCTCTCCGATCTCCGATGCCTTGTTTAGCAAGGAAAACGGATTATCAAAGAAAGGGATACTCGACTTGGTGTCGAATGAAATGAACTTCCCAAAGGGGAGGTTGGTGCCGGATTTTGAGGAGCTCATCGAGCGAATGCTCTCCAGAGCAGCATCTACAAAAGCCATCCTCCTTCTGGTTGAAGCATTCAACACGGTTATCAAGATTACACCACAAGCAATCAGAACAGCAGCAGATATAGCAACAATGGCAGAAACACTGAGGAACCGATGCTGCGAGGAGTTGACGTCCTCATGCCTCCTGTTACGGCCATTCCTACTCCCTTGGTTAGACATAGAATTAGGGTCAAGGACTAATGGCTTGGGGACATCCATTTGGCATGGCCCTGTCAGTAAAGGAGAGCAAATCCCAAGGTTGCCCTCCAGGGCGGTTCGGTCTAAGCTCGGGAAAATTCCAGCATTGGGAAGCCTTCCGACGAGCCTGTTGTAGGAAACATTCACCAGAAGAAGGTTCTGCAATCTTCCAAGAGACTGCGGGATTTCTCCGATCAGCTCATTCTTCTCCAATTTCAGTATCTTGAGCTCCTCCAACATCGAGATGGATCCAGGAATCAGTCCGGTTAGCTTATTATGCGACAAGCTCCTGCAATTAGAGGCCTCTTACATGTCTATCATAACTATATGAAATATAAAAGTGGAAGCCAAAGTAGTTAAGAGTCTTTACTTACAGCAAGTAGAGAGAAGAACAATTCCCAATTTCGTGAGGTATGATCCCAGTGAGTGAATTCAGATCCAATTGCAGGATCCTTAGACTACCCGAATCGCAAATATCTGAAGGAATGAAACCGTATATACCGCTGCTTCGGAGATCTACGACACTAAGGTTCTTCAAGTATCCAATCTCAGCTGGCATCTTGGATTGAAGATTGTTCCATGACAAGTTCAAGTACTGCAAATTTGTCATTTCTGCAGCAGGAATCATACCGCCTGTAAGATTGTTCTTGGAGAGATCCAATACTCGGAGGGATCGGAAAAGATTGCTTGCTCCTTGTGGAATCAAACCCGTGAATCCATTGTGCGAAAAATCGATTTCTTCAAGTCCCAAGTTAAACAGATCTGTTGGAATATCACCACTGAGGTTGTTCCTCCTCAACTTAACAACAGATAGAGTTGAGCAGTAAGCTAAGGAAGCTGGAATACTTCCACTTAGTCCGTTGTCGGACAAGTCCACCGTTTTCAAACTGCTCAGTTTACCGATCCATTCTGGGAAGTCACCGCTCAGAAAGTTGTTCGAGACACTAAAAAGAGAGAGTGAACTCAACTCCTGAAGAGATTCGGGTAATGCTCCAGTGAATTGATTGTTGCTCAAGTCGAGGATGCTCAAATGAAAGCATTGTCCAAGATCACTCGGTATCGGACCAGAGAACTGATTACTTCTCAGAAGAAGCTGCTTCAGATAATGCAGCAACGACACGCCGGTAGGCAAAGGACCCGAGAGCTGGTTCCCTGAGAGATCAAGGACTCGGAGTCGCTGCAGCGTCCATAACCCAGAGGATGGGTTGCCACTGAAGTGATTGTTGGAAAGGTTGAGGGTATTCAAGAGGGAGCATGAGGATAACGTGTTCGGGACTGGGCCGTCGAACATGTTTCCAGATAAGGAAAGGAAGCGGAGGCCAGAGGAACATCCGGAGAAGAAATCATCCGCAATTTGTCCGGACAAGGAGTTGTCTGCAAGGTCGAGGGAGAAGATCGAGGACATGTTGAGGAGCGACGGCGGGAGGTGACCGGTGAGGCCGTTACTACTGAGGTTGAGCCTCTGGAGGCTGCCGGGAAAGACCAAACTAGGGCTGATGCGGAAGCTGTTGTCGGAGAGAGAGAGGACCTTCAAATGCTGCAGCTTCTGGAGGCCAAGGCCAATCTTTCCAGAGAGGTTCAGGCCTTCGAGGAAGATTCCAGTGACGCGTGACGTGTCGGGGTTGCATTCAATGAATCTCCAGGAGCAAGGAGAGGCGTCGTCTTCATTCCAGGAAGACAGGTAGGAGAAAGGGTCGGTGATGTCGGACTTGAAGACGATGAGACCCAAAACGTCGTCACTTATCTGGACGTCGACGCCGCTGCCGTTTGCCATGCAAGTCATGATGGACAATACTGAAGCTGAAACCAGAGCAAAGAGGAGTAGAAGTGAACAGTCGTGAACGAAGGAACCCATCTTCATTTTCTTCTTCTTCCTCGTTTGAACAGAATAAAGCATGCAAGCTAGCGACTTACTGTCGGACGAGAATGAGAAGAAGAAGAAGATGAAGAAGCATCATGCTATGATTACAGAGCACGCACCACTTGAAGAAAACAGTGTGATTTCCAAATTCTTGTTTTGGTTTAGGGCTATTTAGATTTAGATAGCTGTATCGGTATCGGTATTGCAAGTAAACTATATACTAAACTAGACTAGATTAGCCTAGAGAGGAAGAGAATCTACCTACTGCAGTACGTACATTTTGACTTTAACTACCTTTGTCTTACTTGATGATTTTGTGACAGATTAAATAGTAGTCACTGTTATTTTATGTTTTATTTCTCTCTTTTTCTATATATATATGTGATACAAATCTTCATGTGCCCAAATAAAGGGTACGTTCTCCAATTAAGTCTGAGCTTAGCAGGTGAATTAGACCCGATTGGTCACTTTACACCATCCATCCAACCATCCATCCAAATCTCTTGCAAGAAGATGTTTGTAAAAATAATAGTAGTCATGGCAACTGTCCGCATTGGTGGTGATGGTGAATGAACATGGATAGTGGTCCTTCTCGCTTGCAAATGTCCTACTTTCAAATCCTATCCTATTGATAATAAAAAAAATCGATAAATGATGAAGCTTCATATTTCAACCTTGTATTGTTCCTTGTAAGCACCCATCTTAGACATACAACTTATCATTGATTATGTGAATTATGTAGTTGTCCAATCAAAACGATGCATAATATACCTACCTCAATGCTTTCATTTGAATAGTGTTAAAAAGTTCTGGTGCGTTTCTATTTGGTAATTAATATACTCTAAATGGACCCGACAAAAACGGGTCGGCGCCATGTCTATCGTTAGAGGGTGCATTCGCCATTACCAAACAAACTTAGGAATGAATTATTGGTAGTGAAGAAGAAGAGTGGAGCACAAAAGAACAAACAAAAACTCTGCATTGCATGTGAAATTTCAAATCTACACGACACATGGCCATGGGTGTATAACAAACAAACTATGTGGTATGTTTTGTTTTTACTTTATATATATATATATATATATATATTAGGTGCAGTTTGGTTAATGATGCTCAACTCAAGAGAAGGTGAATGGAGAACAGAAAATGACATAAGAAAACAGCAAATACATACTATAAAACTGGTCCCAAAAGGAAAACAAAACAACAAAAAATGGTCTGACAATATTCTTAACCATACACCAAGGACGGACCCAACTCTCTTCCTCCATCTTTCTTCCTCGTTACTCAGTCTCTTTTGGTTCACACGCTTCTCCATTGTCTTGTCCTCCTCCCTTTTCAAATCTACTATTTCAAATCATTAACTTAATCAAAATCAGTGGGAATACTGAATAGCTTCCTCCCGTGATATCCAGAAAAGTCCAACACTAGACCGTATACAGAGGTTATACAGATATAGATTAACCAATATTTCGTAAAAATATTTGTGAGGAAGTTGGTGAATGACAGGGAAGCCGGCAGCCGTAACTATAATGGTCCTAAGGTAGCAAAATTTCTTGTCGAGTAACATTTTCGGTAAACTCTTAAAACAGGTTAACATTCTTCCTTAAGCTAATGTGTATAAACATTAACTTAATGCATTCGATATACTCTTAACATATATTAACATTCTTCATTAAACTGATTTTTTATGAATATCAAGTTTATGTTAAAGTTGACATTTAAGACGGTTTAACTAAGTGTTTCATATATCGGTGACTAAAAACATTTGGTATACATTTAAGATATGTTAATATATATATATATTGATCTTCTTTATTTCAATACTATATTATTTGAATTCAATGTGTATAGATATAGACATATTTATTTAATCTTATTTACTATAATATTTTTTTTTATTCTAAAGCATCGTAATTAAAGAGTTTTGTTAATTTTACATAAGTTAAAAAATATTTTCGACTTTTCTTTAACTCTAAATTTTTCTATGGCAATTTGATTTAATTTTCGTTTCAGGTGAAAATAGAGTTACAGAAACTTTTTAATATCATATTATATATTTCTACTTTATATATAATTGTAATGAATTAGTTCAGAATAAATCATTATCTTCTTCTTGTATATTAAATTAAATGGTTAAATACCAAATAGTTTCCCGAATTTTGAATTTTAAAAAACGGTTACCTCACCTTTGACACATGGGGCAAATAGTTATATCCTTTAAATTTTCCGTTAAATATGAACGGAAAATGACGTGGCAGCACACGATTGGTTCATAATTTTAAAAATCATGTTTTTTAAAATACTAAAAAAACTAAAAAAAAACTGGAAAGTACCAAATATCACAATTTGGAGGAGATATTCTGTTTAGCTCTGCAACTTAGGGTTGATGACGTTGAATTTTCGAAACCCGAGCAAACCCTACAGAGCTTGGGACAAACAAGAGAAGTCTAGAGAGGGAAATCGACAAAAAATCGATGTCCGATCGGACGATCATGGAAACAGACGAAACTGAGCATACACAAGCTACCAACATATGCGTAGGTCAAGACTAAGGTAAGACATCATATCTATGCTTAGTTTTCCTCCTCCATGAATGAATAATCTTAGAGACAGAAAGCTTCAAAGATCGTTAATAGTGGATTTCGATATGATAGTTTTTATTCTTGTTTTTGGCCATGGTTAGATTCTAGGGTTCTAAGTAGACTAACCCAAGTGACGGAATCGTATTTGATTGAGTCGTTTGCTAGATATCAAGTTTGGAAAATTAGGAACACATTGTAAACCGATACTTTGAGAGCCCAAAGGTTACGTTTTTATTTGGTATTTCACAAAACAGAATCAACTAACATGTAATTCTTTGTAAGGTCTTTCTACAGACACCAAAAAAAACTAAAACGAAGCTCGGACGAGAGAGAACGAAGCTCTCAAAGTCGGCTCTGTAATCTGCAAAATTTGTTTTTGCCCTTAGGTTAAAGATGAAGTTTACCACGTCCAATTCAGTTTGGTTCGATCGGAAGATTAGATCTCATAAAGTTTAATTCTCGTTCTCAAATCATAACCAATATGAGTTTGATCGGGAATTTGTTTATAAGAAATAGAAAATTCAAATTTGACGACAAGAATGGATTATCATAGATCTATTTTAATCCTATGAGACTCTTATCCATTTTCATTCGATCACGGCGGTGGAGTACAATCAAATTATATGGTTCTGTTTCTCAATCTTTCTGACTTGTTCCTTCGGTACTTTTTAAGGAATTGTGGCTTACCCATTGAGTGGCTTTGACATTGGACGTTACCAAAATGGGTACTATAGAATCGAGTTAAATCACATTTTGTTCCTTTGAATTTGCAAGTAATTACTATTCATTTTGGTGTAGCCCTAAGAGAGACAAATAAGATATCTTAGTCTTATTGCTAACTACAAATATTCGTAAGCTTAGTATCATTCTCAGAAATACTAATATTATTATCATAAAGCGACTCTTTAAAAATATAAATAAAGGGTTGGTCCCTAAAATTTTCACTTTCTTACTTTGTCACAAATACTTCTTACAAACTCTCCATAATCTATATATATATTAACTTGGCTAAGTTATGTAGAATTGTGACAAGTAAGGTTCTTAAGACATTATCTCATTCCTAATGTCAATTTCATACCTTCTAATTGGTCCATGTTAAACATATAATTCTCACTCATATGTGGCATATAATGTAACATAGTTTAAAATCTTTCAAACTCTCTCATTCATTCTCCTAATAAGTTACAAAATTTCATTAATATCTTCTTATTTTCTATGTGCATTTATGATTTTTCTTAAGTTTATTTTATTTACTATTTATTATATTTTATGAAAAGCAAGAAGATCTATAAATTAAATCTTTTTATTACAAGATAATTTAACATGAAACTATGTATAAATATATTAATTTGGTTAAGTGATGTAGAATTGTGACAAGTAAGCTTTTTAAGACATTTTCTCATTCCTAATGTCAATTTCATAACTTCTAATTGGTCCATGTCAAACATATAATTCTCACTCATATGTGGCATGCCATGTAACATAGTTTAAAATCTTTCAAACTCTCTCATTTATTCTCCCAATAAGTTACAAAATTTTATTAATATCTTCTTATTTTCTATGTGCATCTACGATTTTTCTTAAGTTTATTTTATTTACTAAATTTGATATTTTATGAAAGGCAAGAAGACATACTTTTCTTAGAACTATTTTTATAAAATATCATTGTTATAGTCTATTAGAATCAACATATATTACAAAATTTAAAAATAGTTTATATAATTTATAATTACTATAACTAATATGCATATATATATATATATGTGCATATATATATATATATATATATACATACACACACAAACACACACATATATATATATATATATATATATAAATATTCTAATAGTTAGTATTTATTTAAAAATATATGAAATTAATAGATGTCATAAAATGAATTTTAAAATTATTAGTTAGCATCATATTCATAATTGGTTACATTTGTTTTTATTATCTACTCATTTATTTCAAATATTTATATAAAATATAAATAAGTGTTATATTTTATAATATTATAAAAATAAAAATAAGTTTAACATTTTTTCATAAATATAATTAATTTTTATGTTGTGTAATTGAATTAATATTAATCAAATGTACTTAAATAAAGTATAAATAATCATGTTACAAATATATATTTATATTTATTTAAAACATATTATTAATTTATACACTAAAATAGTTATTATATTGCGCATAGCGCGAATCAGTTTATAATATTATGGTCTGCGTTGAAGCGCAGTAAGTAGTAAGTTTTATTTTTTAATATTCTTATATTTTATATATAATTTATTTTATTTTTATAGTATATAGCATAATACTTATTTAAATTATTTTTAAGTGAATATATACTATAATAATTTGTTTAAAAAAATTACAATAAGTCTACTATTATAAAAGTATTTTTTATGTGAATAAAAACTATAATAATTTTTCAAAAAGTTCATTCTTATAAGTGTAATTTTTTACAATAAAAAGTATAAAAATTTAAAAATGCATGAAATAATTAAGTATATCAATAAGTTATTATAAAATATATTATGAAAAACAAAAAATATAAATTTTATTAAGTGTATTTGTTCAATAAATTAGATAAAAATACATGAGTCAATAATATAAATTAATATTAACAGTAAATAATAAAATAATAAGTAATACTTTTAAGTTAAATATTTTTATATAGTACGTTGTAAGATGTATATTAGTGCATATATTTACAAAAGACTATTAAATTCAATACTATTTTTATTTATTCATTTAAGTAAAAATAATAATATATTATATTTTTACTATATAAATAGGATTTTAATAATTCAAAATTATGTTGACCTATAAATATATATAGGATTTTAATAATTATAATGTGAAATAAATAGAATTAATATGATTTTTGTAACTTATCTTGAGAATGAATGAGAGACTTTAAAGGATTTTAAAGTGATTTACATGGCATGCCACCTAGGAATGAGAAATTTATGATTGACATGGACCAATTAAAATGGGTTAATTGAACATTAGGAGTGAGAAAATACAACAAAAAACTTATTTGTCAATTTGTTAGAGGTATACCTCGATTGAAGTGGCAATTTGTTAGAAGAAGCGCAAACAGGTGTGCTAATTGGATTGCGAGGCAGTCAAGACAGGGGATGTGTCTAGTTAATTGGACATTCATACATCCCCCTTCTCTCTATATCGTTATGTATGTTGGACAATTTAGACTCGGAAGTTGAATGAAATTAAAGGTTTTGATGTCAAAAATAAAAACACTTTATATGAGTTAGCCAAATTAATAGATAGATAGATAGATAGATAGATAGATAGATAGATAGATAGATAGATAGATAGATAGATAGATAGATAGAATAGGGTTTATGGAATGCCATGTAACATAGTTTAAAATCTTCCAAACTCTCTCATTCATTCTCCTAATAAAGTAATAAGTTACAAAATTTCATTAATATTTTCTTATTTTCTATGTGCATTTATGATTTTTCTTAAGTTTATTTTATTTACTAAATATTATATTTTATGAAAAGCAAGAAGGTGTATAAATTAAATGTTTTTATTACAAGATAATTTAACATGAAATTAAGGATTATTATGTATATAATATATCAATTTTATGAAAATAATAATAACATGTTAATTTATTGTAGATATTTATAATTATGACATACAATTTAGGGTATGAAAAAATAATAATAATAATTTTAATATAATTTCTTCATACTTTTCTTAGAACTATTTTTATAAAATATCATTGTTATATTCTATTATAATCAACATATATTACAAAATTTACAAATAATTTATAATTACTATAACTAATATGCATATATATATAAATACATATATATATATATATATATATATATATATATATATATATATATATATTCTAATAGTTAGTATTTATTTAAAAATATATGAAAATAATAGATGTCATAAAATGAAATTTAAAATTATTAACTAGCATCATATTCATATAATTGGTCACATTTCTTTTTATTATCTACTCATTTATTTTCAAATATTTTTATAAAATATAAATAATTGTTATATTGTATAATATTATACAAATAAAAAAAAGCTTAATATTTTTTCATAAATATATTTAATTTTTATGTTGTGTAATTGAATTAATACTAATTAATTTTACTTTAATAAAGTGTAAATAATCATGTTATAAATATATATTTATATTAATTTAAAAAATATTATTAATTTATAAATTAAAATAATTATTATATTGCGCAAAGCGCGAATCAGTTTTCTAGTTAAAAAATAAAACTCATCACGATAAGAGATAAAATTCTTTTGAATTGCATGTAGTCGTATAATTTTATTTACGTAGAGCTTTGCTAACAAGTCTCGAGAGTGTCTTTTTTAATCTGCAGACTTCGTTAATTGTCCGCGATTAACCAAGAGCCATTCTTCGCATTGAGGGTACTCAATGACCCAAAAATGTCTATTCAAATTTATGTCCATAAAAAAATTTCAAGCACTAAAATAATTATTACGCAACTTATACTCACATATTTCTAAGACTTAAACGTTCAATAGACATGTTTCATAAGTCGTACATGACATCTTATTTTCGTTCACTCCTTAATCGCGATTTTTATGTTACGTTGTTGAGATGACGAAACAGTTTTTTTTCAGATATAAACATACCAATGGAATGATATTCGTAACCAAAGAGACCACAAATTACAATTAGGCATGAGTCTTTTTTTAGCTACAAATATATATGCTATTCTTACTCAGTAACTCAGTATTTGTATTTGTAGCACAATCATCTATCAACTCCTTTATAGTAAACTACGTAAGAATTCAACTTTCTATTTTTTTTTTAATTAGTATATTATAAGGTGGAGAAAAATAAGTTTGCTAGATTTTAAATAAAATCTACAAAGTACAATGTAACCTACAAAAGATAATGAAACTTGAATACTTTACTTTAGGTGACATAAATTACTAATACTTATACGAAAAGAATTGAATTGAATTATTGTATCATTTTATTTTAAACTATTATATATATATATATAGTTAAAAATGTTGATACCATTTTTTTAATGACTCCGTATAAAAAATCATAATAGGAACCCACTTATGTAGGTTCCTAGTTAGATGCGTCGCTGATTATCGCTTCTGCAGCCCGTGGATACGGTATGCCTTACTTGAGCTTCTTTCCAAGTGCGGGTGTTATTGTCGAACATGTCTGTATCTTTTAGGTATATTAATTTCTCGCTACTCATATTTTGTTGTACTAAGAAACCGTTGATTGTGTAGATCCAGGGGTCCTCAAAGGTAGAGGTGGCAATTTTGAACCCGGTCCGAAAATGAATCGGGTTCGGGTTAATAAAAAGGTCTAGTGAGACATTTTCGGATTGCCCCGCCTGACCCGCCACAAGAAACGGATCGGTCCGAGTTGACCCGTCTAATCCGGAATAGCCCTGTGAAAAAAAAAACAAGCGAAGAAAATCTGTTATTTAGTCACTTCTCTTTGTTTGGCTCTATATCGAATGTGGGAGAGATGGTTGGTGCAATTGCAAGTGGTCAGATTTCTAAGTACGTTGGCTATTTATAGAATGTGGGGAGAAGGGAGATTTCTCACCCTCCTCTTTTAAAATTATACTTGAAAAAAAAACTTGAAGAAAATTTATTAAACTTATCGTGTTCATAATTCGGTATTTCCAGCATGCAACGAGGAGTTTTTTCAAAAACTGTTCACTTTTGAAAAAATATTTGAAAAAGTGTATATCGAAAAAAAAAATTTAGAAAAGTATGTATACGCGCGACGCGCCTATTGCCTAAATTTTTTTTTTTTTTCGCAAAAACACCGGTCTATCAGAAACCACGTTGATTTTAAGTCTGCTTATGGTTTTCCTCCTAAATAGAAATTGAGAGATAGTCTCACGCGTTGCTTCATCTCAGTATTCATAGGTCCAAACTCCAAATTTTCCAACTTGTTCTGAACAACAATGAAACGAAGTTGTTTATTCACAAGTTTCTGAATGAGACTTTTCTTCAGATACACTAGCTAGTTTGACATTTTCAGGAATTACTCCTGCAAAAGAGCTCTTTGGGGTTACTTTAGGTTCCTGTCCTAAATTTTCCAACTTGTTCTGAACAACAATGAAACAAAGTTGTTTATTCACAAGATTCTGAATCTTCCGAATATCTTGTAAAGCTTCTCCAATGACTATAGCTTTTTATCTGAGTTCAAGCCTGCTTATTGTTTTCCTCCTAAATAGAAATTGAGAGATACTCTCTCCAGTAAAGAATAAAGGAAGTTCTAAGAAGAAATGGTTTTTTAGCAAACTATGTATACGCGCACTTCGGTGTCGCGCCTAACGGACATAGTTACTTTTTGAAATTTATCTAAAGTAACCCCAAAAGAGTTATTTTGCAGCAGTAATTCCTGAAAATGTCAAACTAGCTAGTGTAGTTGAAGAAAAGTCTCATTCAGAAACTTGTGAATGAACAACTTTGTTTCAATGTTTGACCTCGCGGATGTTGTTCAGAACAAGTTGGAAAATCTAGGGCAGGAACCTAAAGTATTTAACTTCTGAGAACTTCATTTCTTCTTTATTGGAGAGACTATCTCTCAATTTCTATGTAGAAGGAAAACCGTATAAACAGGTTAGGAAGGGTCTTGAATCAAGAGGACAGAAGATCAATTTGTTAACAAAAGGGTCTTGGATCAAGAGGACAGAAAATCAATTTGTTAACAAACCACCGAGATGATTGTCTCACGCGTTGCTTTATCCTAGTATTCACAAGTCCAAATTCCTCTACGCGCACCAAATTCCTCCATGTATGCTTTTTTCCTACTATATGCTTACTTTTTGAAAAACATCTGATTTTGAGCCTGCTTATACGGTTTTCCTCCTACATAGAAATTGAGAGATAGTCTCTCCAATAAAGAAGAAATGAAGTTCTCAGAAGTTAAATACTTTAGGTTCCTGCCCTAAATTTTCCAACTTGTTCTGAACAACATCCGCGAGGTCAAACATTGAAACAAAGTTGTTTATTCACAAGTTTCTGAATGAGACTTTTCTTCAAATACACTAGCCAGTTTGACATTTTCAGGAGGAAAACCATTTCTTCTTAGAACTTCCTTTCTTCTTTACTGGAGAGAGTATCTCTCAATTTCTATTTAGGAGGAAAACCATAAGCAGGCTTGAACTCAGATAAAAAGCTATAGTCATTGGAGAAGCTTTACAAGATATTCGGAAGATTGCAGCTGCAGGACCTTTCTAGCATGCCTGCCTCTAATGTGTTGCAGCTGTTAGTTAGCCTATACCCTGTTCGATTTTTCTTGTTGAATGTTCAGGTCAAGTGTGAGGCAAACATACCATACATTTTTTCGTGTTATAACCGTGCTCCGGAGCTTATATTTGGAGCAACATAAATACACATCATCTACCAACAACATGAACTTTGTTTCATTGTTGTTCAGAACAAGTTGTTCAGAAAAAGGAAGTACCAATCAAGAAAAATGGAATTTGTTAGATGGGGATCGAGTAATCTCATCGAGTTTCTCAAATCGGTTGGTGTAGAGACGCATGATTAGATCTCTCAGCAAGATGTTGGAGCAATTATAGCGCGGTATATCAATGACAACAAACTGAATCACCCTACGAAGAAGAGAGTAGTTTGTGATGAAAGACTTCAATTTCTATTTAGGAGGAAAACCATAAGCAGACTTAAAATCAACGAGTACACTATGCAGAAAAGCAAGAGTCTTCAGATGCCGAAGAAAAAGGCAGTGGAAACCCCAAAGAGCTCTTTTGCAGGAGTAATTCCTGAAAATGTCAAACTAGCTAGTGTATCTGAAGAAAAGTCTCATTCAGAAACTTGTGAATAAACAACTTTGTTTCATTGTTGTTCAGAACAAGTTGGAAAATTTGGAGGAAAACCTGTGAATACTGAGATAAAGCAACGCGTGAGACTATCTCTCAATTTCTATTTAGGAGGAAAACCATAAGCAGACTTAAAATCAACGTGGTTTCTGATAGACCGGTGTCCGGTGTTTTTGCGAAAAAAAAAAAAATTAGGCAATAGGCGCACCCCTGGGATGCGCCTATTCAATAGGCGCGTCGCGCGTATACATACTTTTCTAAAAAAAAAAATTCGATATACACTTTTTCAAATACTTTTTCTAAACTAAACAGTTTTTGAAAAAATTCTGCAACGAGAGGTCAAGCAGCATCATGGTCCACATGTGCAATGTAGATGTGACCATTGAGGATGTTCTACCCTCCTATTTTAAAATTATATTTAATAAAAATAGAATTTAAAGAAGATTTATTACACTAAAAACGTCTAGTTTTCTTAATTTTGTGTATCCAAGTCGTCGAGAGGGGTCCACCATCTTTGCAGTCAGAAAGAGCAATGTCTGATGTGGTCGTCGAGGAGTTCTTACCATTGTTTTCAGAACTGGACCGATCCTTGAACCGGCGAGGGGGCCGATTTCTGATTCAGCCGCTCCAACCCGATTGGACTCGGTTCGACGTGCAGTTCACTGTTCACACGTAAAAAAAAATGAAAATATAATTACAAACTACATAGTCTCAAACACACACATAATTACCTTAAACACAAACAAGCTACATAGTCTAAAATATACACATTACTCTGAAACACAATATAACACAACATAATTACCTCAAACTTTGAACATACATAACACAATCGTCTCAAAATCAAACACAATAGGTCTAAACTTTAAACATAACTTCTAAACCCAAAAAGTTGCTCGGTCGAACCTAAGAAGTCGATGTAAACTGAATAGAACAACCAAAAAAAATTAAACCATCCCAAAAAAACTAGAACCAGAAACCAGCCGGTTTTACAAAAAACGGTCGATCTCTGGTTCAAACACTGTACATATGCATTTCGGTCTTTTAGCTTAACCAAACCGGAGAAGAGTCCAGTTCTCGGTCGAACCGCCAGTCCGGACCAGTTCTGATAACAGTGGCTCTTACCCCTTATTTTAAAATAATATGCAACAAAAAAAGAATTTTAAAAAAAAAAATTATTCAACAAAAAACTCACAGTTTTCTTAACGTGGTGTTTCTAAAACGTAATAGAACGTATTGTATCTTTGCCTTCTGGATGATTAATGTTGATGGGATCGTCGAGGATTTCTTACTCTCCTCCTTTAAAATTATATTGACCCGTCGGATCGGGTCGACAAAAAAGATTGTCAGATCATTTTCGGGTTGACCCGTCTGACCCGCAGCAAGAAACGGGTCCGGGTTGACCCGTGAAACCCGGAATCGACATGTGAAAAAAAAAATGACCGAAGAAAATCTGTTATTTGGTCACTTCTCTTTGTTTGGCTCTTTATCGAATGTGGGAGGTGTTGATGATGGAGACTTTTCCGGCCACCACTGTTGATGATGGAGACATTCGGGTCACCACCACTTGCTGAAATTGACCACTCACTGAAGTGGAGCACTTGCTGAAGTGGAGCACTTGCTGAAGTGGAGCACTTGCTGGTGCTGAAGTGGAGCACTTCTGGTGGAGCACTTGCTGGTGCTGAAGTGGAGCACTTCTGGTGGAGCACTTATGAAGGTTGACAAGACAACTTCTGTGGCTATATAAGAACCAACAAAGTGTGAAGGAAAATATAACAGACTTGAATTGCGAATTTGAGAGAAGAGTTGGTTGTTGGTTTCTTAAGTGTGGGAGAAAGTAGTGTTTGTTGTGAGCCAGAAATACGAGTGAGTGTTTCAGAGTGCTATACATTGTAACAATATTTGTCTATAGTGAAGTGTGAGTGTGAGCCGTGGACGTAGCCAAATTGGTGAACCACGTAAATTTTTGTGTCGTTTTGCATTTATCTTAATCCATCGAGCACCAAGATCCTGCAAGGTGAAAATTAGCCGCAGCTAATATCCCAACAGGAGGGATGGTGGGTGCAATTGCAAGTGGTCAAATTTTTTAATTTGAGTCAAAGGTCGAATGGAAGACCCGTCCGGTAGTTTGTTTGCTAACATGTCAACCGAGGCTCGGCCACCTCGAAGAAGCAGTGCTTCCCTTCATCTCGTCGTTGTTAGGAAATCTTCATTCGGAAAGTACAAATTCTTAAGCATTGAGTTTTGATAAGATAGGGTAAGCCATCTTCGCTAGAAGAGACATTTAAAGTTTCGAAATCCCAAATCACTTACTACTTTGGCCTTAGATCGAGTTTTCCACTTATACCAAGGTATCTTTTTGCCAGACTTCCACAAAAATCAGCAATCATACCATTAACCATATCTTAAAAAGCGCAAACGCACTCATTACATAAGTAGGTTTTATTATAATGATGAGCACCTCTTTACCTAGATGGTTTAACACAAATTCGTTCCTTTATCAACACTAATGTTTAACCTACCATAATTTAAACGGATAGACTTTCCTCCTTTCGTCTATTTGCACTTACATAGATCTCCACGCTCTATTCTGTTTTGATTTGAGCATCGTGGAGAGACTCCTCTTCTATAGGTTGCACCGTACTGTGACCTCTCTTGGATTGAAAGGTATTTTTTTGTCAAGTATTTATTTTGAAAATTGATCCATTAATGATGAGTGTAGTAAACTACTGGCTGAAGGAGCAAAAACATGTGAATAGTTATTAGATAAATGGAAATCTACCAAGAGAAAGAACAAAAAATGTTTGGATGGAAACAGGTGGATAATCAGACAATCAACACTTAAATAAACCTAGCTACTAACAGAATGGAAAAAAGATCTTTGGGGGGGAAGAAATTTGCCTAATTGGAAGAATATATAAGGGTTTACTTGATTGATGCTGAGAATTGATGTGTGTGTGTATATATATGTATGTATGTATATAAGTGTGTGAAATTGTGAATAAAGACTGAGAGGTAGTGTTTTTTATATACAGAGGAAAGTACCCTTTGCAAAAAGAAATCAGAAAAAAACTCCAAAAAATCATGGAGATTTAATTATTAGGGTGGGGTCCAAGGGCATGGGTGTCAACGAAAACTAAAAGAGACAAATAATGGTGTGTCTGGTCGCCTTCACGGGCAGCCAACTGAAATGAAATTTGAATTTCCGATGGAGAACAGTATGTTTGGTCATGAATCGACAAATCTAGAGTTTCCTTTGGAAGGTTTTGGTAAGATATATGTAGAAATTATTTTCAGTTAATTGAGCATTCATTTTGAGAATCTGGATAAAAGTATTTAAACCCAATTTAACTCGTAAAGTTAGTTTTTGGGGGGGTCAAATATAAAGTTAGTTTAATTATTAGATTTTAGTTGCCATGATATTATATATTTATTGCCTATAAACGATTAGCTAATCTAAATATCCATACGTATATATATATATATATAATCTCTACGGTCTGTATGATGGTATGTAATTTGTGATAAATTTCAAAAAGTAACTATGTCAGAATTTTTTTTTGAAAAAGTATGTATGCAGAATTTTTTTTAGCAAACTATGTATACGCGCACCCCGGGGTCGCGCCCAACGGACATAGGCGCACCCCAGGGGTGCGCCATTACCACCAATTTTTTTTTTTTTTAAAAAAAAAACAATTTTTTCAATAATGATGACTCGATGTTTAATTAAGTATAAAATTATATATCTATTAAAAAAATTATAGTAAGTAGATATTTTAATTGCGATTCAAATGATGCAAAAAATATTAAATTTGGATTTACGGATTGACTGTACGGCATGCCGTAAGTTGAGATATGAAAATTGTACTTAAAAAATTATAACTCGGACCATGTAAGTCCAAACTCAACACGGTTAACGTCATTTAGGTCGTAAATCAATTATCTACGTAGGATAATTTTTTGGATTAAAAATACAGTGATTTTGTAACCCCCCATCGTTTACACCCAAATTTGACCGAAATAAGTAAATGCATTAGGTGAGAAATTTAATTATATATTTACTCAAAAAAAATCAAAAAAATTACAGTGCGTAGATAATTTAATTACGAATTAAATGACCCTAACTATGCGTTAATTTTTGACTTTTAGACTGACTGTATAATACGGTACGTAAAAAACTCTACATACGATCCAAAAACTTCCAAATAGTGTTTTGCACAGTAAAATCACTGTTGAACTACTGTGCAAAACACTATTTGGAAGTTTTTGTATCGTATGTAGAGTTTTTTACGTACCGTATTATACAGTCAGTCTAAAAGTCAAAAATTAACGCATAGTTAGCGTCATTTAATTCGTAATTAAATTATCTACGCACTGTAATGTTTTTGATTTTTTTTGAGTAAGTATATAATTAAATTTCTCACCTAATGCATTTACTTATTTCGGTCAAATTTGGGTGTAAACGATGGGGGGTTACAAAATCACTGTATTTTTAATCCAAAAAATTATCCTACGTAGATAATTGATTTACGACCTAAATGACGTTAACTGTGTTGAGTTTGGACTTACATGGTCCGAGTTATAATTTTTTAAGTACAAATTTCATATCTCAACTTACGGCATGCCGTACAGTCAATCCGTAAATCCAAATTTAATATTTTTTGCATCATTTGAATCGCAATTAAAATATCTACTTACTATAATTTTTTTAAATTTTTTTTAATAGATATATAATTTTATACTTAATTAAACATCGAGTCATCATTATTGAAAAATTTGTTTTTAAAAAAAAAAATTTCAATAATTGGTGGTAATGGCGCACCCCTGGGTGCGCCTATGTCCGTTAGGCGCGACCCCGGGGTTCGCGTATACATAGTTTGCTAAAACAAAATTCTGCATACATACTTTTTAAAAAAAAAATTCTGACATAGTTACTTTTTGAAATTTATCGTAATTTGTTTATGAAAGAATCTGTCCAAAGCCCCACCACTTTCCCCTCTCCTGAGCTGGCATTTCACGGGTTCTGTTGTATCAACTTTGTCTTTTGCAAGTGAAATGCATGCAGTACGCTCATGATCACTTTCGTTACTGTTTCATCGATCAGAAATTACACTGTCGCTCTTTTAAAGCAGTAGCCTCTCAAAATTCAAACCCTAACCAGAGAAGATGACCACGAAGAAGATGATGGGATCAGTCGTCCTCCTCCTCAACTACACTTGGCTCCTCTCTCTACTCTCTGCCTGCATGGGCATGGCACACCACACTATAGACGAAGCTGCAGTCCAGCCCAATGATGACATCCTGGGTCTCATCGTCTTCAAATCAGACATTACCGGCAACTCTAATTCCTCCTCCCTTTGGTCATGGAACGAGGACGACGCCTCCCCTTGCGCATGGAGATTCATCCAGTGCGACCCTGCTACTTTACGTGTCTCCGGAATCTTCCTCGACGGCCTCAACCTCTCCGGAAAGATCGGCTTTGGACTTCAGAAGCTTCAGCACTTGAAAGCACTCTCCCTCTCCAACAACAACATCACCATCAGCTCCGGTTCCAGACTCCCCAACAGCCTCCAGAGCCTCAACCTCAGTAACAACGGGATTTCCGGCCGAATCCCTTCTTCGTTCATCGACATGACCTCAATCGACTCACTCGACCTTTCCCAAAACTCCTTCTCCGGACCAGTTCCCGACAGTTGGTTCTCCGGGTGTTTCTCCCTCCGGTTCATCTCTTTAGCCAGGAACTCCTTCGAGGGCCCCATTCCAACCACACTATCGTCATGCTCCCTCTTGACTAACCTTAATCTCTCCAGCAACCACTTCAGCGGCAACCCCAATTTTGCCTCCGGTCTTTTGACCCTCCACCACCTTCAGGCCCTCGACCTCTCCGGAAACTCTCTCTCGGGCTCTTTGCCTTCTAATGTTTCATCGCTGCATAATTTGAATACCTTCATTCTAAGAAGCAACCAATTCTCGGGCACGATACCAAGCGATATCGGGCTGTGCCAGCGCTTGAACATGCTCGATTTGAGCAACAATCTCTTCACCGGAGCATTGCCTGAGTCGCTCGAGAGGCTTAAATCCCTTACGTTTCTAAGCCTCTCGAACAACTTGTTGAGTGGGGATTTTCCTCAGTGGATCGGCAATATGAGCAGTTTGGAGATTGTGGACTTGTCTAGGAATCAATTCTCCGGTAGCGTTTCACCCTCATTGGGTAGCCTGCAATCGCTCCAGTTTCTCAGCTTGTCTGAAAATGGACTAAGTGGAAGCATTCCAGCTTCTTTAGTTTGCTGCTCCAAGTTATCAGTAGTGAGACTGAGTAGAAACAGACTCAATGGTGACATTCCAACAAGTTTATTCAATTTGGGACTGGAAGAAGTTGATTTTTCTCACAATGGACTGACGGGTTTTATTCCACCCGGCTCGAGCAATCTCTTCCGATCTCTACAGGTATTGGATCTATCTAAAAACAATCTAAGAGGAGTCATACCTGCAGAAATGGGCCTTTTCTCAAATTTGCACTACTTGAACCTGTCATGGAACAATCTACATTCAAAGATGCCGCCTGAGATTGGCTACTTTAAGAACCTCACCGTTGTAGATCTTCGAAGCAATGCCCTGTACGGCTCCATTCCCGGGGACATTTGCGATTCGGGTACCCTATTGATTCTGCAGCTCGATTCAAACTCACTAACAGGGCCTATCCCTGAAGAGATTAGGAACTGCTCCTCTCTCTACTTGCTGTAAGTATTACTAGTGAGTGATATCATCATCAGTTGCTTAATTTTCTCATTATGGTTAAACTTGTTCATTTATTGATTTTCAGGAGTTTGTCCCACAACAATCTAAGTGGTCCGGTTCCAGAATCGATCTCCATGTTGAACAAGCTCAAGATACTGAAATTGGAATTCAATGAGCTGAACGGAGAAATCCCACAGTCGCTTGGGAAGTTAGAAAACCTTCTCGCCGTCAACATCTCCTACAACAAATTCACCGGGAGGCTTCCTAACGGCGGAATTTTCCCGAGCTTGGACCGAAGTGCCCTCCAAGGGAACATTGGGTTATGCTCTCCATTGCTGACGGGGCCTTGCAAGATGAATGTCCCAAAGCCATTAGTCCTCGACCCTAATTCCATTCCTAACCAACTGGGTCATGGATCCAGAGAAAGGCGTCCATACTCCAATTCCTCACCGCAACATATGTTCTTGAGCGTTTCTGCCATTGTAGCCATATCCGCCACTGGTTTGATTATTTGTGGAGTAACAGTGGTAGTGGTGCTGAATGCTTCAGCTAGAAAGCAGCTTGCTCTTGTAGATGCAGCTTTGGAAAGCATGCTATCGATGACTGATACCTCCTCAAGATCTGAAGCCCTAGCCACGGGGAAGCTCGTTTTGTTAGATAATAAGTCAAATGAAAACTTAAGCTTCGTTAGCCACCCTCAATATCTTCTGAATAAGGCGTCGGAGATTGGGGAGGGAGTGTTTGGCACTGTGTATAAGGTCTTACTTGGAGAGCAAGGAAAGGGTGGTGAAGTGGCAATTAAGCGGCTAGATACCTGGACTCTGACCCAGTACCAGGAGGACTTCGACCGGGAGGTGAGGGTTCTAGGAAAAGCGAGACACCCTAATTTGGTTTCCCTCAAAGGGTACTATTGGAGTTCAGAGATGCAGCTTTTAGTGACTGAGTTTGCTCCAAACGGTAGCTTGCAGTCCAAGCTACATGAGAGACTTCCTTCCTCACCACACTTCTCTTGGGCGGTGCGGTCCCAGATTGTTATTGGGGTTGCTAAGGGGCTTGCTCACCTCCACCACTCCTTCCGTCCACCCATCATCCACTACAACATCAAACCAGAAAACATCTTACTCGACGATAGCCACAATGCAAAAATCTCAGACTATGGGCTTGTTCGCCTCCTCTCCAAGCTCGATCAACATGTGTTAAACAACCGATTCCAGAGTGCCCCTGGTTATGTGGCCCCAGAACTGGCATGCCAAAGCCTGAGGGTGAACGAGAAGTGTGATGTTTACAGCTTTGGGATACTAATACTAGAGGTAGTAACAGGAAGGAAACCCGTTGAATATAGGGAGGACAACGTTATTATATTGAACGACCATGTTAGGATTTTGGTCGAACAAGGGAATGTGTTGGAGTGCGTGGACCCGAGCATGGGTGAGTTCCCTGAAGAGGAGGTTGTTCCAGTCGTAAAGCTTGCGCTAGTATGCACCTCTCAAATACCATCCAGTAGGCCTTCAATGGATGAGGTAGTGCAGATACTGAAAGTGATCAATTCTCCTTAGAATATTAATTCATCTCTTTCTTCATTGGTCCAACGATTTAATATGTTTTTGAATATTTGCAGCATCTGTTTTCTTTTGTTGATAAATATTGTAACTCTCAGAGTGGGCATATTCTACGTCTTCAGTTTTGGGTTCATTGGATTGGGATCAAACCCATAATACTAGGGACTGGGTCGAAAGGGTTCAGACAGAAGACTTCTACTCATATATATATATATATATAATATATATAATAGAAGTTTACAAAACCAATTGTGTATCTATATATACGAAGAGGTGATTCCTTTTCACAAACACGTACATTCTACCAAGATTCTGAACAACGACCATCCACCCCTTCTTCTGCAATCCAAAGCACTCCTCCATCCTCACTTTCGAGTTGCTCTTCACTTTCACTGATGTCACCATCGCCAAACAGAACATCCATATCTGAATCATCGGAGTCGAATAGATTCTCAAAACCGTCATCGTAATCTTCATCACCATGTATTGCATGCTCACAGTTCAAAGCAGCAGCAGAAGAAGAAGAAGAAGAAGAACCATCAAAGTTAACTTCAAGTCCTTTTCTCTTGAGTCTCCTGAGCTTCTTTCCTTCCCTGACAAGATCCATCAATTGAGCCTTGATCACAGAACAATCATCCTTCTCCAAAAGTTCACCCTTATCATCAAATCCCTCGACCAAGAACACTGAATCCCTTTGTCCCTTCACACTGACGTAAAACAACTCAGGATGCCTGATGATCATTGATCTCAGTTTGTTGGATAACCCAAAATCCTTCCTGAAATGAGTCAGATGATCGATCAGACACCTCTTCTCGACTGTCATACCCAAAATCTCCCTCACTACAGCACAAGCTCTCTTCTCTGCTTCCATGGATTCCTTATCAAGCTCTTCAACGGTTACACTGTAAGGGCAAATATCTGGAAGCTCATTGAACTTGAGCAAATATGCTTCATGGGGCCTCTTTAAATTCAGGCCCTTGCGAAGTTTCAACCGTTTGAATTTCAACGGTCGGTCAACTATGAGGTCACGGGAGTCAAATTGATTCGAGCTGCATAAAGGTTTAGAAAGCTGTGGATCCCAAAAGACAAGCTCAAGAGCACGACCATAGGATGTCTCTACAGTTTTGAATTTGGTCGGGTAGTCATTGCAGAGGCGGGATCGGAAGTTGGGGGGAAGCCCAAGATCAGGGCCGAGGTGAACCAACTTTGACAAGAGGAGGCGCCGGTGAGGGGAAAGCATGAGAAGTTTCTGCAACTTGGAAGCCAGATGGGCAGACATGGCTGTTTTGAGCTTAGATTCTTGAGAAGCAAGGATGGAGGCACCAGGGGTGAGGCCAACACAGAGCTGAGAGCCTGATTTTGCTGCATTGAATGGAGTCGGGGCCATAGGGATGGAAAAAAGCTTGAATATTGTGGGGTACCGGTGGATCATGGAAAGAATAGATCGAGGCTTAGAAAGAGCAAGGTAGGCACGGCATTTGGATAGGATATGGATGGGCATGTAGTGCTTTGGCTTAGAAAGGAGTAGTGTTTTCAGTTTTTGGACAAAGCGGATTTGGTTTTGCTTCACTACATGCCTATCCAGAGAACGATCTCGTACTATTTTGACTGCTGAACACGAAACTGGGGAATAGATAAAAGGTGTTTTGACTTTTCGACAAGGTATGGAAGAAGGGTGGGGAACTACTGAAGTGAACATTGAAGAACGAAATCGGGATTTGAGCTCAGAAAAGATAGCATCATGGTGTGATGAGATAGGTATGGTGAGTAGCGCCATTTAAAGATGGTTCATAACAGAACAAGCATTCAAGGATTTATGACGCATAAGCTGATAAATTTGTACCGAAAAGTCCAACCCTTAAATGCAAATGGGGTGCTGTCACTCCAAGAAGGATACCTTCACTATTGATGAACCTAGTAGACAGTTAAGCAGCTACACTATATGCAGCAACATTACTCAATGAGGCTAATTACCTGAGAAAGAAACAGAATGCATCAGATACTACACACTTCCAAAGTCTAAGCTTTCTATAAAGCATTACCTGAACTATTCCAACTCCCAGTCACGGAGTTCATTTTGGTCATGGAAGCATCAAACCAAATTCTAAGAAGCTTTAAAATCAAAAGACAAAAACTAAGCTATTACGGACGGATATAAAATATTTTTTATCTGAACAGCAATTCCTCTCAGTTACACAACTCTCAATTTATAATTCTAAAGGTTTCATAATCCTCAAGGGACCGAACCATCTGTCTGATGATTCGTATCTACATTTCACAAGCAATCATTTACAAATCCATCATGTCACAATATACAAAATTAATAATAAAAAACACAATTTCTGTTCTTTGGTCAAACAGTTAATCACCAACAACTAATTCATGTATATTTGTAATTGCATAGATATTCAAAACGAGAGGGACAATTTCTCGTATCAAGTTTCACTTATTTTATTCTACCATGTCAAATGAGGGTTACGCTCAGCGGAATACAAATACCTTTACCCTTCCTGAGTACTAGACTGGAGATACATGTTCCCTTATTCCCTTGATTAAGTGAAAAAGAGAAGAAATTCAAAATCTATCTTGCGATACTTGAAGATTCATAAATCTATCTTGGTAGGAAGCCCGATTCTCCTCTCTCAAGTCAGATTCAGTTTCACCAACATATTCGTTCCGGAAAGTATTGAGCACGACAGATGAAGATGAATTTCATCGAACGGTTGGTATGCAAGCAATCTAGACTCTAGAGAGAGAGGGACTAAAAATTGACAATGCACACCATCCCAGAGAGGTCAAGTCCAGAATTTTTTATGTTTATTAGCTTAGTTTGAAATCATAGAACTAGGCAAGTAGTAGTAATTCATTCATTAACACAGAAAGGTTCAAATAAAGACTGCGAGGCAGAGGAGAGATTGAAATGAAGCAAGTAAGAATCTGAAGTACGAAAGCGGGAACTGACCGTTAGTGCCTCCTTCATGGCAAACGGAGCATCGGCGGCCGACATGGTGATTCAGATAACGGTTCCTCCCTCACTTCCTCTGACAGAACTACAGAGTCTACGAGGTTAAACTTTTGAGTGTTTGAGTCGCTTGAATCTCCTGCAAGAGAAGAGAGAAAGATTAGAGATTTTTTTTATTTTTTATTTATATTTTTTTAAAGTTTAATAGTTAAATGTCCCAATTTTTTTGTTTTGGAATATTGTTTTTATCTATTTGCAAACAAACTATTACTTTTTAAATATCAAGTCTTATTAAAATATTCTAATAGTATTTTATATATTTATCATTCATATAATATTCATAAATTACAAATTATTTTTCATATACTAATAATTCATGTTGATTATATTTCACCGCAACCTACACATTTTACTATTATCATCGTTGTGACTCCTCAATTATCGTTCTACAATCGTCATTCACCACTTCGTCACCCTCATCTTTGATCCACAATTGTCATCCCTTCATTTTACTCTTCAAATCATTTTTTTCAAACAATTTGACATCTTTTAATTAACATGATTATTTTTCTATAATTATTCATAATTTTATCAATTTTCCATAAAATGATTGATTTAAATCATTTAATTTGATAAGTAATTTTTTAAAAACTTGATAAAAACTTAGTGGAATCGACACGATGTTGCTAATTTATCCTATAATAATTGGCCTGAACTTAGAGATTTTTAACTAAATAATCGGTTAGCTTTTGCCGATTTTTAACTCAAAATCGGTTAGCCCATCCTGATTTCTGAGTTATAAATCGGTAAGTACATACTGATTATTAAAGGAGAAATAGCAAAACGTCGTGTCGATTCCGCTAAGAATTTGTCGATTTTTTAAGGATTCACGCCAAATTAAAAAAAAAAATCAATCATTTCATGAAAATTGATAAAATTCTGAATAATTATAGAAACACAAATTATCTCAATTAAAATATGTCAAGTGATTCGAGAAAAATGATTTCAATAGTAAAAATAGGTGTCCACTATACAACAATTATGACGTTAGAGGGTTAGAGGGATGACAACTGTGAAACGACGATGAGGATGACTAAGTAGTGAACAACAAATAGAGAATGATAATTGAGGAGTCACAGCGGAGGGTAACAAAGATGATAACATTACATGTGTAGTTTGAAAGAGAATCAACATGAATAACTAATATATATATAAAGTAATTTGTAATTTATCAATTTAGTACGAAAGTCAAATATGTAATATACTATTATGACATTTTGATATTTTAAGAATATTGGTATATAAAAATTAATAGCTGGTGTACAGATATAATTGTTTTTCTATTTTTTTACGTTGTCACATAATTTGCGTATATTATGCATAATCAATTCCATATTATCATCACATTAATATCGTATAAATATATAATAAAATAATATATATATATATATATATATATATATATAATAAATTCTAAAAAATGAATAAATATTTTTCAAATTGGAAAATAATTTATAAAAAATGCAAATTAAGAAGAAAAAAATAAATATATATATAAATTCTAAAAAATGAATAAACATTTTTCAAATTGGAAAATAATTTATCAAAAATGAAAATTAAGAAGAAAAAAATAAACATATATTTTTTTAATAAAAATGTAAATCTTAAAACATAAATTTATTATTTTTAAAAAGCTAATGTAAGGATCTTCTTATCTTATTTATTCTCTTTTTTATTTTTTCAAAATAATTTGTTTAATTTTTTGAATTTAGATTTACTATTTTTATTTTGTTAAGTTTTTTATTTTCAGATTTTTTTACATATACATACATACATATATATATTCATATGTAAGTGTCAACATTAATTTTGATTAAAGAACAACATTCTAAAATATGAGAGATCATTAAATAATATAACACTATCAATCGATCACATGAGTCAAACATATGCTATTAACCCTAAAGAAACTTTTTTTTTGACCAAATTCCTAAAGAAACTAAGAATAATATTTTATTATATGTATATAATTATTATATATGGTAAAATACGACATTGTCCCTAATATTTGACCAGATTTTGAGTTTCCCCTTAAAGTTTAAATCGTAAAAAATATTTCTCTCATGTTTAGCCAAAATTCAAGTTTGCTCCATCTGTCAATTTTTTCATCCAAATTTAACATAATAAGTTTTTAAAATTACAAAATAATATACACTTTCACAAATGTCACAATTAATCCTTCCAAACTTTTTTCAAATATTACATTTGAGTCCTGATTCGATTGGAGCTCGAGACTGGGTTAAGACCTAGACTGACCCTCCATGGTTAAGACTCCATAAGTTTATACTAAATATATAATTAAATTATGATTGTAACAATGCAAACGATGAGTTTTGACTTTTGGAATGACCACACACGTCAATAAAAGTTGAGTTTCGAATGTTTGACCAAAAATAAAAGGGTAAACTATCACGTTGGTCACTTATGTTTGCTGAATGTGTATTTTTGGTCATTTATGTTTTTTTGGCGTTGTTAAATAATCACTTACATTTCAAAATATGACTATATACTCACTCTGTTAGTCAATCATTTATTTTTTTTATTTAATTTCAACTTTTTAATCATATTTTTAAATTATGAAATAACTTTTATACCCTTCACTTATCTTTTTTTCCTATATCTTCGTCTTCTTCTTCACAATTGATTTTGAGGAGGAGTGACGACGACGAAGGATCTTAAACAGATAGATCTTATTGTATGTGTAGTGTCTAATTGTGGCAAATTACTAATTATCGTGAGTCATTGATCATGACGTATATAAATAGATAAATCTTAAACATGTCTCTAAACATGAACACAACACGATTAATAAACAGATTCACATAACACACACGATAACACAATTAACTCTTTGAAGAGAAAAAGTCATACATGAAACAAGTCGAGACATGGAACACAACACGACACAAAATTCACTAATTTCATAATAAATGAGTAGTAAGGTAAATTAATTAGTATTGTAATACGAATTTAATAGGAAGGTATAGAAGCAAATGAGTTTGTACTTTAATATAATTTTAGTTGGCAGTTCTAAAAGCAAATCAATACTAATAATATGCTAAACATGCTATAGATTATACATTAATAATATACTAAACATGTCATAGATTATACATGAGCGATTAAACACAATTAAGCATACATAATTTGTAACGTTTAATCTTATTTATGAATATCTTTGCAAATCAAAAACATAAGAATTATTTAGACGATGTGTTAAAATCAAAACCATATATGCTTAAATGCAAATCGTTTTATGGTGTCATGTCAAAAATGGTTGACTCTATCCGAAATCTACTATCCAGGTGTTTTTTAATCTATCTATCTAAGAATTAAAAACATTATATTATATATATGAAACCATAATGAAAACACTAAACTAGATCCTCGTTTATTAATTATTATGATAAATTTTGAGGGCTCTCTGTTTTTGGTGCCCAACCCGTCAATCGTCATAGTAATGGCAACACGTTCCTTCCTTTTGCCAAACAAACTACAAGACAATCTTTACACTCTCTCTTACACCATAACTTGATCTGCAATTTCAATCAACCCAGAAATGATGATGACAGTATTCAAAATACGTATCCATTGTCACTGCAGGTGATGCTCGAACAAAGATGCCATCTCAATCTGCAGCAACACACAACATTTAATAACTACACCTTAGAGTCAAGAGTAATCAGTGGAGCAAAGAACAACACGGTTCCGCCTAACTAACATCATGTCATTTCCAGACTTTCAAAAACTTGTGTTTTTCATTTTATTGTTTTGGACGGACACAACAGACGACTTTAAGAATCTCAAGTGTCGTGATGGGTAAGCAAAACATAAGATATAATGTGATAACATTCCAAAGTCTGAGTAAGTGAAAACAGTGACCATCAGACAGAGACTCGTTTTAACTTACAGCAGTCAAAGCAGCCTCAGATCCCTTATTCCCTGCTTTTCCACCAGCACGATCCAATGCCTGCAGTTGTTAGGAAGGCAGATAAAAAGGGGAGAGTTGCATAGTTCTGACAGTTTTGAATAAAGATACTTGTTTGAACTTTTTGCTTACCTGATCCATGTTATCACATGTCAACACACCAAAAATGCATGGGACACCTACAAATTCAGAAATGCATTGTTTCATGTCACCACATTGAGAAAAATATTACAGCACTAAATATTCGTTAAACGGATTGCTCAAGAATGCCAATCACAAGTGAGAACAGTCACTAATAGCTGGGGAAATCAGTTTACACACTAGCATTGCATTAGAAATTTACATACTTAAGCTTCTTCGTACACACTTAGTTTTCTTAAAAAGAAGGCAATATATTGTCACTACTTCATTATAGACATCAAGCTGGAAAGCAGGGTAATTTGCCTACTATAGTCTATACTAATTCAAAACATCCTATTGTTTTCTTCTTATTACTACTAAAACTAAATTTCCTTTTATGTTAGTGAAGTTTAACTAGCATCTGCAGAAAATACATAGAAATGTTCCCTAAAAGGTTTGACTTAATTTCATCAATATCAACCGGGATGACATGATACACATTGTCTTCCTCGATAAAAATGGAATGGCTACAAAGAAAAAGACTCAAAATCAAGAAAGAGAAGATAAATAAATAAAAAGAAAGGAAAAAAAAAGAAATTCTCGTCTCTAGGAAATGTACTACTTCAGGATAAGTGCGCTGTAATCAAGATATGCCTGAAATTGTAGATGTTATCACTAGTCCCACAAAACAATAAAACATGTTTCCGTAGCAGCCGGAAAACAATGGAAATAAGTATACTATTGTTGCACAATTAGACAATGACCATAAATCCATACATAAAAGTTTGATCAAATGAGCAGTAAAGTGAAAATAGATAACAACCTGATTTGAGACCCGCAGAAAGCACTCCAGAAGCTGCTGAATTTGCAACAGCATCATAATGGGAAGTGTCACCCCTTACCTAATGACAATAAGAAGAGCGTAATAAACAAATGATTAGCAAGCAGGAAAGAAATGTACAAAAGGAAAAAATTTCATTCCCCACGAACAAAATGATAAGGTGAAATCAATTTATGCATGTAGTACGCTCTACTTTGGCCTAATGGGTGGAGGAAGGAAGGGGCACATCTGGAGGGTGCTGGAGCGAGCCTACAGAGGAATAGTTTGGCCGAAGGCTCGGAGACCCACGTATGACGAGGCAAAGAATTTCACAGGCTCTTCATGGGGTCTTGTGGCAGCATGGACAAAGGTTATAAGAGTCATGTTATGAAATCTCATTGGAAGCAATTCTTCCGGTTGGGCAAAGAATGCAAAGATATACACAAGGCTCTAGAAGGTTACTCAGGCACTCATTCATCAGGAATGAAAGAATAACAAATGCTGAGAGAAGCATTGAGGCTAGATACCTAAGCAATGGACCACACTGAAGGAGCTGGAAACCACATGCTGACTCACATTTTAATTTTCTATTTTAGTAAGGAAAAGTATAAATTTCAGAAATGACAAAGGGATACCATACCACTGCTCCAATACATAATACTGCATGGTATTTATCGGACGTCGCAAGCCTTTCTGCAGTAACGCCGATTTCAAAACATCCAGGAACCCACACAACCTGAGAGGTAGGAATGACTAATTCTATCAAAATATATTCATCAATTTTAACATACATAACTAATAGTCATCACCAATGAAGTATAGAGTGTGAAAGATACATCATCTAGTAAAAATTTCTATAACAATTGTAAGCCAAAAAAAACTTTCTTTGATTATGGAATGAGGAACTATCTGTTTTTGCAGTGGCGAAGAATCTATACCATCTTATCTGATGTCAGCTTCTGATGAATTCAGCAATATTACATGAAAACTAAACAAGAAATTTCATTATGAGGAGACTGATCCACCATGCACTAAACACTCTTTCTTTTGTGCTACTTTAATAGCCCTTCAATTTACGAACTGACAGGGTCACTAAATGCCCTGAATTGCAAGGGTTACATAAAAAGGAATGAAGAAAAAAAATGAAACAGGTGGGGTAGATTAACTATACAGATTTGAAGAAATATAGTAGGATATTCTCTTTTTTATAAATGCCATTCAAATAAAACAAACTGAATCTCCTCCTTTTATTATGTAAAATTTATGTACACACAAAAATTACCCCGGTCTCCAAGAAAGGAACAAGAGTGAGCAGATGAAACTATATTGTAGCTCAATCAATAAGATAAAATTGTAAATGGTTACAAGTAGTGGTGTACTTACAACAACGTCTTCTTCCTTAACTGAATATCTTTTGAAAGTTTGCAGGGCCCCTTCAAGAAGAAGCTTTGTGACGAGCTCATTGAATCTTCCCACAACCTTAGCAAAAGAACTACCATCAATCCACTATCCAACATGCTTACACAAGATTAACACATCCAACAAGGCAGCAGCAATCACATATAGCGCAAATATCAAGTTGACAATTTATTTCCAGAAGGAAAAAAAAAACAAAAAAAGCGAAGGAAAAAGGAGTGCCACTTACAATAGCAAAGCGAAGGCCTTCTGCACGGGTTAGTGAACCCGTCAAATGCCGAAGAGCTGCTACGGGCACGACCCGAGATGGGCGATATTCCTTCCTCACTGCGAGTTGAGGGCTCCACCCTGAACAAAAACCACAAGCGCAATCGATAAGTCAATTGGAATAATAGCTGAACAAGACAACCAATACGGAAATGATGAACCAATTCAGACCAAAATCGAGTCCTGCATTATGTGCAATGGAGAAGAAAAGGAAATAACCTGCCATTGAGGAGGATGAGGAATCTGATGGCAGGCGCAGGAGTTGATCGTGGTGATGAAAACTACGCTGCGGAGGCGCGGAATACAACCAAGGGGGAGGAGGGACAGAGTGTCGAGAGATTGAGCAGGAGTAGTTCAATGGTGATATAGATGATGAACCCATCTTGAAGGAGCACGGGAACTGTAGATGAAGATGCTTCGTCACAGTGGGATTGTATTTGGAGAGAGGACCCAGATCAAATTCCAGAACAGATACAACGCAGAGAGAATTAATCAAAAGAGGCAACGCTCTTGCTGCTAGGCGTCTACAATTCTCTAAGCTGTCTTCTTTTTATACAGTGCCCCGGAGTCATCAATGACGGAGTACTGTTGTACCATTTGTTAACTGAATTTTTTTAATATGCTGTGAAGTGTGAAGTATAAAAAAAAAATAGATACCTATGGGTAGAAATCAGAGTAAGAATAGAATGATTAACAGAGGGTCAATGATAAATTTTGTTAACAGTGATTCTCTTTGGTGATTATACTCAGCACATGACGATAGACCATATCATCACATTGAACACACCTCAGAGTATACTCAGGCAAAGGATAAATGGATAATCATAAAAAAAAAAAACTGAGATCATAGCAACTAAAGAGAAATAGAAAGGTTTTACTCTTTATCACTTGGTTCATCATTTAAATCAACAATTGAAGATGTGCATCAGTAACACTGAGTTCCAATGCTGAGAAGTGAGAACACTCCAAGTCTCCTCTTACAAGGTAGGAATAATTTCTCAGTAAAATCGTTAGATAAAATGTTAGTTAACTGCTCATAAGCAGGTACAAAATTAATAAGGACCTCACTATTTGTTTTTACTTTTTCACAAACAAAATATAAATCTATTTCTACATAGTTCATTTTGGAATGTTGAATATGGTTCTCATTAGTAACATTGTTGAATATGGTTCTCATTAGTAACATTGGTATTATCATTTCATCCAACACGAAAGGATGATAGTTTGGCACCAAGCTTAGACAAACCCATATAATTTCACATATAGCATTTATAATTGCTATATATTCGACTTCTGCTATTGATTTGAAAATTACAGATTGCTTATTTAAACTCTAGACTATAAGATTGTCATTCAAAAGAAAATAATGACCAGAAACCAATTTAATGTCAACTAGGCCACCGCCCTAATCAACACCAGCACATGAAACAATGGTTACCTCATTGGAGGCAATGGGATTTGATTTGAACACCAAACCCTTGTATACCTTTTGGATATTGTTGATTTTGCAAATGGACAAGGTAACGAATAATAGAACAGAAACCCTAAAAACCAAAGAAACCAGAGAGAAGACTTGAGGATCATCAGAAGTTGTTCCTTCATTTGGGACTTCTTCACCCTTTAAATACTAAATCTAGAAGGAACAATTGTTCATTACACCCAAAAGAAACTAAACAACACAATACAGTCCCAAACAAATAAAACGGTGCAAATAAACAAATCAACCGGAGAAGAAATATCACCAACACGGGCCGAGAGAAAAGAGTTCACCCCAAGACACAAAAACGAGGTATGGAAAGAATAAAAACATCCCAAGATAACAGTCTGCATCAGTACAAGTCTCAACACTCCCCCTCAGGCTACACGTTCTCTTCAGCTCCATCACAGACTCATAATAGCCCCCCTATCCTAAAAAAAAAAAAATTCATACCAAGCTTTGCACAAAAAATATGATGTTGAATCCCTAATGCCTTAGTAAACAAATCAACTAATTGGTTCTCTGATTTCACATGCTCAAGTTTTATAATACTTTCCAACCATTTTTCCCTATAATAGTGGCAATCAATCTCTATATGCTTAGTACGTTCATGAAAAACATGATTATTTACTATATGAATTGGTGATTTATTATCACAATATAACATTACCGTTTTCAACTGTTCTGATCCTAATTCCCTTAGCAAATTTCTAAGTCATAATTTCAGATAACGCATAACTCATACTTCTATATTATGACTCAGACGAAGGCTTTGAAACTGTGCTTTGTTTTTTTACTTTCCAAGAAATAGCAGACTTACCCAACATGATGCAGAAACCCGTAATAGATTTTTTTAGTTTCTATACATCCAGCTCAGTTAGAATCACAAAAGTCAATAAGATCAGGAGATGAGTCATAAGAAAACATAACTCCCTTACCAGGTTCTCGCTTAACATACCTAATTATTCTCAAGGCAACCTCCAAACGCGTGACCTTAGGATCCTGCATAAACTGACTCAAGGATTGAACAAGAATTGATATATCATGTCTTGTAATCGTTAAATATAGCAACTACCCTATCAAAACATCTGTATAGACTAACATCATCTAGGGGCTTATCATCCCGATTCAATTTCAAATGATCATCATATTTGCGACTAGTCAATTTCAGGTTTACCTCTGTACGCGTCTTACTTACTTTTCCACATGAAAGACATACTTCAGAAATTAATTCCAAAGCATATTTCCTTTGAGACAAAACCAATCCTTTATCAGATCTAGCAACCTCAATTCCCAAAAAAATCCTTAGTTCCCCTAAATTTTTCGTCTTAAAACTGCACTGCAACACACTTTTCAATGAAGTTATCAATTCAGTACTATTCCCAGAAATGAGCAAATCATCTACATAAATGAGAAGAATAACAATTTGTTGGCCAACTCTATTAGTAAAAAGAGAATAATCCAGCTTAGACTGGTTGTACCCGACCTTAATCAAAACATTACACAACTTCAAGTTCCATTGTCTACATACTTGTTTAAGACCGTATAGAGATTTTCTCAACCTACATACCAAATTAGTCTTATTCTCGCCAAATCCATCAGGGATACGCATGTATACTTCCTCATCCAAATTGCATTGTAAGAAGCCATTATGAACATCCATTTGGTAAAGGGGCTAGCTAAGGATATCTACTAAGGCTAACACGGTTCGAACTGTGTTCATTTTCGCAACTGGTGAAAAAGTTTCAAAATAATCTATTCCGTGTTTTTGGTTATAGCCCTTAGAACCTAACTTAGCCTTATACCTACTCAAGCTCCCATCCAATTTAAACTTAAGCTTATAAACCCATTTGTATCTTATAATTGACTTACCTGTTGGGGCCAGAACAAGATCCCAAGTGTGAAAATCCTCAAGTGCTTTCATCTCCTCTTGCATTGCCCCCAACCTATCTTTCACTGCTTCACAAAACTTTTCTGGTTCGACCAGATTTGAGATAGATGATACATAACATTGATATTCATCAGACAATCCATCATATGACATATAATTCTTTATGCAATGCACATTCAAAGCATCAGACACTTGATAATGCTTCATCCATATTGGTGGTCTGATAACATTTCCAGACCAACTCAATGTGGGTATAGAAAGGATCATAGAAGGAATGGTATTCCCTACATCAGAGTCTACTGTTGACTCATCATTTGAGGGGCCCCTTCTGAGCTTTGTTAAGGTTCTTCTTGTGAGTTTCCTTCCTGATAATCATCCTTATTTACCCTTACAGTTTAGAACATCATCGGAATCATCTGTGAGGGGCTCGAAAAATATGGGTTACTGTTCAAGCCTACCGGTTCTAAAGGGGAATATGCTCTCATTAAAAATAACATCCCTACTAACAAAAAATTGCTTTTTAGCCAAATCATAGAGCTTGTACCCCTTTTGGGTCACAGAGTACTCCATTATGACAGGTGGGATAGCGCTGGTGGCCAGCTTGTCGGTCACCATCATATTTTTGGCATAAGCTAAGCAACTGAACACCATAAGGTGGCTTACAACAAGTTTCTTACCATTCAACATCTCGGAGAGGGACTTGCCCCCTAACAATCTGGAAGGCATGAGATTGTTCAAATAGCAAGCTGTGAGGATACAATCCCCCCAGAAAATGTTTGGGATTGATCCTTGCTGCTTTAAGGCCCATGCTATTTCTAGTAGATGTCTATGTTTTCTTTCGACCTTACCATTTTGTTTGGTGGTGTATCAGTAACTACTTTGGTGATTAATGCCCTTATCACAAAATAATATATCCATACGCTCATTGAAAACTCGCTGCCATTATCAGTTCTAAAGCACTTTATCGTTTTATTAAACTGATTCTCTATCATGGCGACATAGTCCTTTACAACAATAAAAACATCCTATTTGAACAGCATACGATGGACCCATGTTACTCTAGAAAAGTCATCAATTAAGGTTAAGAAAAACTGTTTGTTATCATGTGTGGGAGAGTGATAAGGCCCCCACATATCAACATGGACAAGATCAAACACAACATATGTTTTCGAACTAGAACTAGGAAAAGGGTTTCTGATAATTCTTGCTTTCGAAAAAACAGGACAATCATTCACAACATCACTCTTACTTTTACTCATATCCAAAGAATCAATATGCTCCAAAATCTTAAATGATGCATGCCCAAAACGTTTGTGCCACAACATTACATCATTTACAACAGAATTTGTTACAAGAGAACTAACTGATTTGCATGACATGTTTATGAAATATAGTCTAACCCTTGCCTCACCAATCCCCAAGACCTTCCCATTTGAGAGGTCCTGCAGGATAGCAAGGTTTGGGTAAAAAAAAGCAGAACAGTTCAGGTCACTTGCTAGTTTAGACACTGAAAGAAGATTATATTTGAAATCAGGTATGTACAGAACATCACACAATTTTCTGTCTGAATCCAACAAAATACTTTCAATACTATGAACATCAGAGGATCCTCCATTTGGTAACTGAACCTTGGTCCTGAGAACCTCCCTATATCCACACAACCAATCATTTTTGTTGGTCATGTGGTTGGTTGCTCCCGTGTCCAAGATTCAGTGATTTTTTTCATAAGAATAAATCGAGTTTAGAGATATACCAATTGTGTTTGCGTGTGGGTCCTGAAGGTTGGTAGCACATGCTCCTACTGCAATGTTGCCTGCGCCTCCTACGGTTTGAAGGAACTTTTCGAACTGATCCCGTGTGAATGTGACTCCACCTTGTATACCACAACTTAAAGAAGCAGAATTAGGAGAGCTACTAAAAATGTTAAGGTGAGCGTCACCAATCCTTGCGGAGGCAACATTGCCCCTAATGTTATTCCCTTTGTTTTTAAAAAATTCTTTGTATTTAAAACAGTTATCCTTGACTTGTCCCTTCTTTTTATAGAAGTCACATCCCCTAGCATAACATCTGCCCACGTTTATAACAATGGGTACACTTCAAATATTGATTCCCTTTCGGTTTATCAAGGTTCAAAGAAACATTCATAGACTTGGTGCTCAATGATGCATTCATAGTAGATGTAATACCTCTTTGACTTTCTTCATGCATTAGCATGTTAGAGGTCGGATTCACAGTGGGCAAAGGAGACCGCAAAAGTAAGTAACTTCTCAAATTCGAATATTTTTCATTCAATCCCATAAAAAATTGAAACAATCTTTGATTTTCTTTATGTTCCACGTGTTTCTTAAAGTCCTCATGATCAATGTGAGGCAGTGCACAAGCAGAATCATACTCATACCAAAGCACACACAATTTCGAAAAAAATGCATGTTCGGGTATAACTATTTCCATATGCAATTGATATGTTCTAGGCCCACTAACTTTATCAAACCTTTCCTTAAGATATTTCCATATAAGATATGAATCCTCAGTAGGGCTGATCATGGGCGGGCCGGTCCGGTCTTGAAGGCAAGACCGAGACCGAAATTTCGGTCTTGCTTTATGGAGGACCGAGACCGACCTCGGCCAAAAAAGCCCGCCTGAGTCGGTCTTTCTTGACTCGGGCCGGTCTCGGTCCTGGACCGAATCTTACACCCCCCAAAAAAACTGAATTTGTCCAAATACAAACATTATTGGAATCAAAGTAACAAAATTACAAAGTACAAATCAACCAAGTAACAAATACACAAAATTCTAAACAAAATTCATTTTCTTCCATAGTTCCAAACATTAATCATTGATTTTTAGCGGTTGTATAATAACTTCGGGCCGGTCCGGTCCTAAACGGGCTTTCGGGAAAAAAGATCGAGACCGACCTAATCGGGCCGGTCTTATCGGAAATTCGGTCCTACATTCTTTTTTTATCACCCCTAATCCTCAGTATACATCATTCCACCAACAAGATCTTTTGAGATTGAATTTTTTATCCAGCTTAATACAACAACATTGCATCTATCCCACAAATGATGGAATACATGATCATATTTTTCACGCAAGCATGTTCCATTGATAAAACCGAGCTTATTTCTGAAAGGATTTGATGATTGTACTGAGGAGAGAAAGTGGAAATCAAGGTTTTGTGTATTGAAAATATGGTGGAATGATTTGATGAACAATAACAAAGAATAGTACTCCATATATAGGAAGTACAAGGGACTAATATGCAAAAGTCCTAAACATAGGGACTAACATGTAATTGAAACTAAGTACATCGAATACTAAACTATTGAAATGTAATCATCTAACATTCACCCAAGTTCTTCACTTTTCTTGATTTTGATCCTAAACTTTTGAAATTTGCTGAATTGGTCCCAAAACTTGCAATGCTTATTTACTTGTGCGAAATCCCAAATCCAATCCCGATCTAGTCCACAATCGACTTGAGATCACATACCTTCCATATTCAACTTGATTCTTCAAGCCCATCACAAGCACGTGGGTAACCGCATACGGACGAACACAAAAGTAAAACTAAACTAAAGCAATGTCGCCATGGTCATGTGGTGCTTTCTCGGTCATTAATCGCGATCACACCATTTTAGGTTAAACGAAACAACTAAAAAAAAATTTGATTGACTCTTGAACTTGTAGTCAAATCTCAAAGAAATCTCATCAAAGACTTGCTTGTGCAAGCAACTCAATCACACACCAGTCAATCATAATCGTTGATGAATATGTTGTTATACTAACCGGTGGAAGCGAACTGAACAGAGCAAATGCATCGAACTGAACAGAGCAAATGCGAGTGTCTGCTGGAATTGCTGGAATCGAACGCATCTCTGCTGGAATTCCTGAAATCGAATGTGTCTCTGCTGCAATTGCTGGAATAGGAATGAGTAGCAGAAATGCTAGACTCGAACTCGCAGAAATGTCGGAACCGAATAGAACACGTGTCTGCAATTGATGCTGAAATCTTATCTCATTTTGCTTGGAATCAATGGATTTCATCTCGTTTGAACTTGCTACGGATGAGAGTTGCTTGATTCGAACGAGTATGTTGCTGTGATTTGATCGATTTCAGAATGTTGAGCGCGCGGGAAGAATAACATGAAGTTTTGAAGAACATCGTGAAGATTTTCCAATGGAATTTCAGTTGGAAATTTCCAACCGAATGAAGATTTCGTCCCTATCATGAAACTCTGATACCATGAAAGAATTTGATGATTGTAACGAGGAGAGAAAGTGGAAATCAAGGCTTTGTGTATTGAAAACATGATGGAATGACTTGATGAACAATAACAAAGAGATAGTGCTCTTTATATAGGAGGTACTAGGGACTAATATGCAAAAGTCCTAAACATACAGACTAACATGTAATGAAAACTAAGTACATCAACTACTAAACTATTGAAATGTAATCCTCTAACAATTTCTTCCTAACAAAGTAAACTGAATAGCTCTACTCCACGTTGCATAATTATCAGGACCAGTTACAACAACATATATCATATTTGTTCCTAGATTATCACTTGCATGCAAATAAAGGGGGGGGGGGGGGGGGGTGAAAATCAACTGTGGCCATATCATCATGATCAACCTCATCGGTTGCATATTTTCTTGACGCCTACTGATGTTTCTCCTTAGCCATACCAGAAAAGAAGGATCATAGAACACAATAATGGACTAGAGAATCGCATGACCACAAAACAATACCCCAAAAAATCAGTCAATAATCACATCAAGTGAAGAAAGACGAGGGTATAACACGTATTTCAGTCACAATATACAAGTCGAAGATAGAACATACAACATGCTTTAAGACTATAACCAAGAAGCCGAGGGTAAGATGGGACTTGACCAAGATCAAGGAATATCAAAGAAAAACAGTAATCTTCGCAACACAAACCGCACAAAGTCACATCAATGGGACCAATAAGGGCGACGATAGCCAAAGAACAACCAAAAATCAGAGGTCAAGATCAGAGAATACCGACGGTTTCGATGAAGAATCACAACCAACCTTTCAAGATTCCGACAAGAAGATGAACAAACACGAAAGAATACGAAGTCTCATAGCCGGAAAACGAACATTTTCCGATGAGAAACCTTAAAACTCCCTTTAACTTTAGTATTTGAAGGATGAACAAGAACATGATCCGTTGTTTCAGAGGTCAATTGCACCTCTATAGCTCTGATACCATGTTAATTTTGCAAATGGACAAGGTAACGAAGAATAGAACGGAAACCCTAAAAACCAGATAAACCAAAGAGAAGACTTGGGGATCAGCAGAAGTCGTTCCATCATTTGGGACATCTTCACCCTTTAAATACAAAACCCTAGAAGGAAAAATTATTCATTGCACCCAAAAGAAACTGAACAACATAATATATTCCCAAACAAATAAAATGATGCAAATAAACGAATCAACCAGAGAACAAATATCACAAACACAGGCTGAGAGAAAATAGTCTATACCAAGACGCAAAAATGTTAGGTCGACCATTGTTCGAAGCTGAGAATTAGAAAGCACTCAATTGGAAAATCCATATTTCAAAGTTAACACATAAGGACATTTTATGGACGGCTAGATGGTTACCCATCCATCACCTCATGATTCTTATGTGCAAAACTTTTGAGGGAGTTCCGCTTCTCAACAATCGAGGATCCATGACCACCTACCCTTTCCGATTTATTCGACAATTTGGTGGATTCCAAGATATCCCAGTATACATTCATGGATCCCCAAGAGCGTTCAAGTGGCACAGTTGAGCATACATTGCAAACTCGCTACGAGACTCAGTTCAGTAAGTGAACGACGATTGGGAAAACTAAATCCTACTATTCATACATCTGATGGAAGGATCCACGACAAAGGAAAACGAATACCATGCGACAATGGAGTATGTTCACAAGTTCTACTCGGCACCCGCAAGTTGACCTTTCGATCCGAAGTAGATAATCGGGGATAGACCAGGAGCAACCATCGTCATCTCATGAGGATTAAATTTTACAAATAATATTTTTTTAATCCATGAAATAAGTTAAATCTAAAAATATTTAAATATAAAGTTCCATAAAACTATAAAATAAAAATTACTAAGAAAATATATTAATAATTGTTTTTTTAATGTGTTAAATTGTAAATTGCATGCATAATTATAATTGACTTGTATTTCAATTATACAAATTAAATATGTTATTAAATATGCAGAATAAGTATATTTCTCATGTAAAATTCACATAAGTCAATAATAAAAATAAATATTATTAATTTATTGACATTTTGCTAATTAAAACTTTTAAATTTTAACTTACAAAAATCACATAGTTATAATGTTGATAGTATTTATGTTTACATTACGAATAGTAATAGTTAGTTGCATTCAATATTTATATAATTTATAAAATTAGTCGAGTTTAAAAATAAAGCTCTACAAAAATATTAAGAAAATATAATGATAATATGAATATTTTTTCTTCATGTATTAAATTTTATATTGTCTCGCAAAAATATAATAGAGTACATAATATTAGACATAGAACTATATATTAATTTATAAAAAAGATAAATAACACATAAAATTACTTATAATTTGGTATTAACAATAAATTTTAATAACACACTTTAATATGTGCACTTAACTGATTTTTTATAAAGTATAATGGGGTAATTGTAAACAGTGTTAAATTTCACACCACATAGCATTACAAAAGACTTGTTACTCAAAATAGTGGTATCATGGTTAAAGGAGAGCATAATTCCGAGAAAAATGACTTTTATGGTGTGATAACAGACATTATTGAGATGCATTACAATGGGTTCAATAATCTCATAATATTCAAGTGTAATGGGTGGAATGTTGGAGATAAACAAAATGGAATAAAGGTTGATGGCCATTTGATTAGTGTAAATACCTCTCGAAAATGGTATACAAATGACCCCTTCGTACTTGCAAGTCAAGGTGAACTTGTTTTCTATGTCAACGATATTAGAAAAGGAGTTGATTGGCATATCGTACAAAAAGCAGAGTGTATGAGTTTGTATGATATTCCAACTATAGTGGTGAAGGTGATTCTAAAAAAATCATGGGTAATGATGAGCCATATCAACAAGATCAAACATGGGATGATAATGAAGTTGAAGTCGTTTCTGATTATGATGTACGAGAATTGACTCGTGATGATGTATTAGTAGAAGGTATTAACCCAAACATTGCACCATTGAGAAGATGTAAATAAAGAAAGTGATGAAGAAGATGACACTATGTCAGCATTTTCGGATAGCTCCGACGCAGCTTTCTCCGAACGCTCTTTGCTCATGGGCCAACTTTAAAACCTTGTGCTTCCAAAGCGACTAGACCTGCTCCCTTTCCTTGTTCCATTGTTTTTATGGACTTGGGCGTCATCTCCTTAGTGACCGAGCGTCGCTTTCTGTTCTCTGGAAGGCGTTGCCCCTTTTAATACCTTTTGACAGTCTGCCTGAAAGAACATTAAATGCAAGGTAATAAGTATACCTAGTACTCATTACGACTATAAGTGGCTCTAACAACGACCCTAATAGCGACCATAAAGACCATTTGACTAAAGTAACCCCAGTTAGATCTGCAGTGAAGGATTAACACCAACCATGGTAAAAAATTGACTAGGTGAACAATGCAATGACTTTGACTATAAATACTCACCACCTACCCATTTCATCAGGTAATCAGTGCTCTTATATGCATATTTACTCTCAAAACCTCATGTTGATTTTATCATTGTAGTGGAAAGAATGAGCAAACCCCGAGCTTTCCTTCCTGCAGGTACAAGAAAGAAGAAGACAAGCGACTAGTCCATCAATATGCAACCAAATGACCGAGTTCAAACAAGATCCAACAATCTTAAACAACATAATAAAGAAATTAATATCATAATTAAAGTTTAATTATAAAATTCGAGTATACATCATCCATGGAGTCCATTTAGGAGATCTTCTTTCAATGTTGATGAAGGTGTGCAAAAGATATTAAAGGAAAATCAACAGGGAAAAGAACAAGAACAATCTCTAAAGCTTAGGGTTTACTTTGCATGTGTAAATTGTAATTAAGAAACTATTTTTTTTAACAAACCCTCTTAAAATAGTGTCTTAAAGTCACTGAAGATCTTCAAGTGGATGCTAGGACTCTTTTAAATGAAAGGAATGCGCAAAATCACGTCAGGAAAGGTTGCTAACTATGGAGGATAAAAAAGGTGAGATCATTTGGGAAGGAGAGAAGTGGAACAAATGTGATAAAACTCTCTTATTATCTATCTATATTTATATGTAAAGCAGAAAATTCAAAACGTGTTGCCTCAACTTTGAAGAATGTGCAAAAAGCTACCTCCGTCCAATTTGTGACGACTTTCTGATGACAGTTGACGGAAAATTGGATGTATGTAGCTATTTGCACTTTCTTCAAAGTTTAGGTAGTACGTTTTGAATTTTCAAAGTTCGGGTAGCTCGTTGCAAAACATCCAAAGTTCAGGTAGCTACTTGATATTTAACCCTATATATATATATATACATATGATTATTATAGATGTCATAAAATGAAATTTAAAATCATTAGTTAACATCATATTCATAATTGTTGACAATTGTTTTTATTGTCTACCCATTTATTTTTAAATATTTTTATAAAATATAAATAATAATTATATTGTATAATATTATAAAAAAATAAAAATAAGTTTAACATTTTTCATAAATATAATTAATTTTATGTTTTTTAATTGAATTTAAAAAATTTATATTACTATTACTATAACTAATATATAGGGCTGGGCATGAACCGGTTCGGGGTCGAACCGGTTCAGAACCGAACCTTTACCACATTTTAAAACCGGTACGGTTTACCGCTCCAGTTTTTGGCTACTCCAGATTTTGACCAATTTACCGTACCTGTTCTGAACCGGTTCGGCCGAACCATTTCATTAAAAAAACAACGAGGTTCCACTTGAATGGGCAAGCAGCATTAACAAACCTAGAAAAATGAACGATTAACAAACATCCAAAAGACAACGAAAATCATTGTTAGTGTGTCCTTATGATACAAGTTTCCGTTGCTGTAATGCAAGTACGATAAAATCGAGCCACAAACATCATACAAGGAGACATTTGATCACAAAATTATACCCAATAAGAAAATTGCAGTTATAACTCAGTTTCTCAACCAGAATTTATCACCACTACTTGCTATAAGGATAAACTGATAACTTAGTTGGAGATACTATAAGAATGTACTGAATTCAGGGTGAGAACTTGTACAGAGAACTTGATCCAAGCAGGAATTGAATCTTTAATTCCTGAGGGTGTATCCATTCGAATCTGGAAATGGATCAACACAAGTTATTGATGCAAAAATCAGAAAGCACGGAAAGCAAACAACTGAAATTTTGAATTTTATATGACTTCTATTATGATAAAACTAACTGACTACACTTAGTAGAAATGACGTTACCTTAACTCTAGAACCATGAGGAATTGCTGGAGAACCATCGGCATTGTTTGGCAAAAAGATCTCCCAGACACCAAATTCATTCTGTTCGCAAACCGTTCATTCATTAGTCAGCACTTTGATCTTGCACAAATTCTGCATGTTCAAGATCTCTTAACTAAAACTCAGCAGGATTTATATTTATAGCCATACTTTTCATGTCTGTAACTCATAATTTAACTGGTGTTTTGTACTAATATCAGCATACTAAGATCTAATCTGTCCTGCCGTTTACATCATCATTCTATTTCAGAACTTGTATCTATTCATCTATTATGAATGGCTCCAGATATTCTATACAATTAAGAATCACGAAATTCACTTTTAGGCCAACTAAATCAACTTTCTTTCAATAAAAATAGTACGAGCTAACTTGCTTATGGTTGTGCGTAAACAGTGAGAGAGCGATGCATTCCTTTGCTACACACTGCAGCAAATATCAAGCTACACTTCCTAACCATCATGAAATCTAAACACAGGAGGATCATCTCGTATGTTGTTAGATGTCTAACAACATTCTATTTTGTGCAAATACAAGAGCCTCTATACAACTTCAAAATAAGCTTCACTTACATTTATTGCTGTTATTTCTTTCTATTATTGCTGTAAGCACCCTTCTCCCCCAATACAAACTCTGATTTCCACTCCACAAGTCATTCAGATCCTCTGGCTCTACACAGTATGTGCCAACATCAATCTGAATAGCGCGCAATTGGGCGTCAAATCTATTGTACTTCTTAACATCTAGATTTTGAGAGCCCAATGGCGAGCTAATATTATTCTGAGTGGGATTTAGCCCTGGGGAATCAGGATCAAGTTCAAGGAGGGCTTCCTTACCATGCGAGATGACCACAACCGTCTCTCCAGAAGTATCTCCAACTGATAACTCTTCAAAATCTTCACTTACATGGAAGAGCCCATGCATATGATTTTCTTCATATGTAGTTTGGTGGGGAAGAGCCGCAGCCACATCCAAGTGAAATTTGAAACTTTCAGATTGAAAGTGAAGAACGATTTGATATTAGGTCAAGAGTCAGTCGGTTTGGTCTGTGGTCTGGTGACTGGTCTGTTAAATATGGTCTGGTCTGATTTAGTAGTATATTTAATGTTAAAACCGGTATAAAAAGTGGTTCGGTTAACCGGTTTAGAACCGGTTTTCTATACCTCTTCTGAACCGCTCCACATTTTCTTAAAAAAATCGTTTGTTTTGTGAACCGGTTCGACCGAACCGGTTCGAAACTAGTACGGTTCGGTACGGTTCGACCGAACCGGTTTTTTTTGCCCAACCCTACTAATATATATATATATATATATATTTTCTAAAAGTTTGTATTTATTTAAAAAATATAAAAATTATAAATGTCATAAAATGAATATTAAAATTATTAGTTAACATCATATTTATAATTGTTGCTATTTATTTTTATTATCTACTCATTTTTTTAGATATTTTTATAAAATATAAATAATCGTTATATTGCATAATATTATAAAAAATATAAATAAGTTTAACATTTTTTCATAAATATAATTAGTTTTTATGTTTTGTAATTAAATTAATATTAATATTAATTAAATGTACTTTAATAAATTATAAATAATTATCTCATAAATATATATTTATATTATCTCATAAATTAAAATAATTATTATATGTGGAAAACGCGAATCAGTTTCTATGGAATAAATAACATGTTCGTCAATTGAGGTCCTCCAAATCAGTCTAAATAACTCATGAGTGACATACGAGAAGAATTCCGCCAATTATAAACATTTGCTGGATGGAAAGGGGCGAACTCAACAACTAATACAATATACATGAAAGATTAAACCTTTCGAAATTAAATATTAGGAGAAAATTCAATTTAAATTTTCACACCATGGATAATGATATTTTACCTATGTACGTAATAATAGTAAGTGGAGACTTGAGGCTGAGCAAAGCAAAGTAGTTAAACAACCGTAAACCCTAATTCCTACACCCTTCCTTCCCCATTTAAATGCTCAATTTTCCTCCTAGTCGCTCTGCACCTCTGCGCTGTCTCTCTCAGCAACCGTCTCTCTCCGAGAGAGTTGCACTTGCTCCCTGCCTCGACCGCCATCGCTGATTGATTAAGCTCTGCCTCCTCACGTAGAGTCGATTTTGATATTTCTTTCTTAAAGATTCCTGCTTTGTTCGCGGGAAATGGATTTGCCAAGCCTTGCTGTTGTTCTTCAGGCTGCTCTCAGCCCCAATCCCGAAGAACGTAAAGCAGCCGAGCAAAGCCTCAATCAGGTATGCCTGTTTTATATGGATTAGGATATCCATCGTCGGTCTTTTTGTCGATTTGAATTTTGTATTTTGATAGTGAATTTCTACACCTGTGCATATGTGGTATCGGCCTAAGCTCCATATGATGTTGGTTTGTTACAGAGGAAGTATAGTCGACCTCTACTTCTATATTTGCGCTGTTTTACTGTTTCATTTATTTTTCAATAACGCTGATTGTGCTGTCTGCAGTTTCAGTACACCCCGCAACATCTGGTCAGGTTGCTACAGATCATCGTCGATAATAACTGTGACATGGCTGTGCGGCAGGTTGCTAGTATTCATTTTAAGAACTTCATTGCGAAGAATTGGTCGCCCCTTGACCGTGGTACAATTTATACGATCAATTAGTTATTTTGTCTAATTGGGATGCTGGCGTATTTTGCTCAACTGTGTCTTCTGAGTTTGCCTTTATTGTAGATGAGCCATGCAAGATTTTGCAAAGTGATAAGGACATGGTTAGGGATCACATTCTGGTGTTTATTGCACAAGTGCCACCGATATTGAGGTAAATGCTTTTTAGTGTAACAGTTTATCATTTGGAATTACAGGCAAAAAAATTAAAATAATGGGCGCCTTTTTGTACTTACCGAGTTATGCTTTGCGCAGGGTGCAGCTTGGCGAGTGCCTAAAGACAATAATTCATGCCGATTATCCTGAGCAATGGCCTCATCTTCTGGACTGGGTTAAACATAATTTGCAGGATCAACAAATCTACGGTGCTTTATTTGTCCTGAGGATTCTCGCTAGAAAATATGAGTAAGAACAGAGCATTCCACTGTCACAATATATATGTTTTTTTTCATAATGATCGTACTTTTAATATTTGAAAATGTCTCTCTCCTTTTTCTTGCTTTTGTTTTTGTTATTTTCATTTAATCTTTAAAGATTAAGGATTCTGCTGTTGGAAGCATAAAGGGGTTTTACCTGTGAAGCAGATATGTTTGTTGGACTGAAGAAAACTGTCATGCAATATAAGGATGTACCTTAGGTCCGTGTAACATTTATGTTTCTACTCTTTTAGGTTTCAAACACGGGCTTTTTGGGAGGTTATACTTTAGTTCTCCTTTGTGAAGGCTTTGTCCTGTGTTAATGTAAGGATTAGCTGATTGAAGTCATGCTTATTTTCTTAAGCGTCACTGTTGTTATTTTATGCAATTGCATTCCTATCATTTCTTATGGTGTATGTTACATGTGATATATTTAGTAACACATGCATCAGGAACTGTGAAGATTTGTGGCCTTTGTCTGTCTTTTTGAATAACAAGGATTGCCTTACAAAGGAAGAGATGTTTGTCAGTTTTCCTTAGTCGCTTTGTGTGGTTTTTGGAATTTTAGTAACAAATATCATTTTTCACAGTTCCAAGCGTGGCTACATCTTTGTTTACTGAGCTGTCCTGATTTTAACTGTAGGTTCAAGTCTGATGAGGAACGGACACCTGTTCAGCGGATTGTTGAGGAGACATTCCCCAATCTGCTCAATATTTTTAGCAGGCTTGTTCAGCTTGCCAACCCAGCTCTTGAAGTGGCTGATTTGATAAAGCTGATCTGTAAAATTTTCTGGTCATCCATATATGTATGTTCTTATCATGTATTGAAGTATCATCATTTTTATCTTTTAACTGCATATGCGGGAGCACTAAATCACTCCTTAGAGAGAAGACAGCCTTTCTTTTGTTGGTGTGCAGATTTGAGTATCAATAATGGGATTCTTCTTTACTTGAATTTACAGTTGGAGATTCCAAAACAACTCCTTGATGCAAATGTGTTCAGCGGATGGATGATCCTCTTCCTAAATATATTGGAGAGGCCTGTTCCTCTTGAAGGTCAGCCTAATGATCCTGAGCTCAGGAAATCCTGGGGCTGGTGGAAGGTTAAGAAATGGACAGTTCACATTCTAAACAGACTTTACACACGGTAAGCTTTGAGATGAATAGGTTCTGAGATGTCTTTAAAATATTGAAGCGGTTTCAAATCTTTATCAGCATTTGATCTCCTTTTGCAGGTTTGGGGATCTTAAACTTCAAAACCCAGAGAATAGAGCTTTCGCTCAAATGTTTCAGAAGAACTATTCTGGAAAGATATTAGAGTGCCACTTGAATTTGTTGAATGTTATACGCACTGGGGGATACTTGCCAGATAGAGTTACAAATCTAATTCTTCAATATCTCAGCAACAGGTCTCTGTTAATTTTTTATAACTATTTTGTACTTTTTTCAGAAAAAAACAAATTTTAAGCTTCTTTTGGAACTCTGCTTTTCAATCTCTGTTTTCTTGGTGGAGCGGAATTTATGTAATCTAACTTGTGCAGAAATGGAAGAGATTTTTTGTTTCATACTTTACTCAGTTAATCCCATGTATCATCCTACTTTGAATCTGGCTTTCAGCTCTACTTCCACCTTTTGTTCATCTGGCTCTTTTATTGGGAATTTTTGTTTCTCAGCTAAAATGAGTTATAACTGTGCTGTGCAGTATATCAAAGACCACAATGTACAACCTGCTGCAACCTAAGCTTGAAGTTCTCCTTTTTGAAATAATCTTCCCTCTAATGTGCTTCGGTGACAATGACCAAAAACTGTGGGATGAGGACCCTCACGAGTATGTGAGAAAGGGTTATGGTAATTCTTTCTTTTCTTAAGCAATTATTTTAGGAACAAAAAAGAGTTTTGGTTATGGAGTGCATTCGCCTCCTGTGTTGCAGATATTATGGAAGATCTTTACAGTCCAAGAACTGCCTCCATGGATTTTGTCAGTGAATTAGTCAGGAAGCGTGGAAAAGATAACCTGCAAAAGTTTATCCAATTTATTGTAGAAATTTTCAAGAGGTATTGTTATTCTTTATATGTCTGTTTCAGTATGTGTGTGTGTGTCTGCCTGCGGAGGTTCAAGTACATTGCGTGTTTGTTAGTGTACCTCCGAGCATGATCACAGGATTTTTGAGATGGATGTCCATTTTATTTGGTTATTCAGATATGATGAATCACCTATGGAATATAAACCTTACCGTCAAAAAGATGGAGCCCTTCTTGCTATTGGAACACTTTGTGATAAATTGAAGCAGACTGAACCCTATAAGTCTGAACTTGAAAGGATGCTTGTTCAACACGTGTTCCCTGAATTCAGCAGTCCTGTCGGGCATCTAAGAGCAAAGGTTTGCATCATTTTTTTTTCTATTCTGTTTTCATCATTTCATGGTGAAATTACTCTGTACACATTTCTATTTCTCTGTTAATATTCTTTTCGATTGTACTATCCTGATTCTCCACTAGGTCTAGTAGTGGCATATGAAAATCATTTGAAGATGCATATGAAAAGAAATAAGCTTCCCAGTATTAATGTTAGAACAGATCAGGAAGTAAATGAGCAAGTCATACAAATACATATGAACTAGTTTCTTGGTAATTTTTATCTCACTACAAAATTTAGTAATTCAAAGAATGACGGAGAACATTATGGCAGCTGTTATTTTAGTATTGATAGGTTTTTCGGCTTGGCAGTTGTTATTTTAGTAATGATAGGTTTTTCTGCTTGATTTTACTATAGTGTTACTGAAACAGCTTTAGAAATAATCTTTACTTTAATCCTTGAGGGTTTTAATGTCGTATAGTTTATTTTGTTTATAACAGGCAGCCTGGGTTGCAGGACAGTATGCCTATATCAATTTCTCAGACCCAAACAATTTCCGGAAAGCACTGCATAGTGTTGTTTCTGGATTGCGGGATCCTGAGCTCCCTGTTCGTGTTGACTCGGTTTTTGCCTTGCGTTCATTTGTTGAAGCTTGTAGAGGTGGATTTACTTGAATATAATTTTAGTTAGCCTTTTCGCAAGTGCTTCTTCTGATATTATTAGCCCTCAATTGCAGACCTGGATGAGATCCGCCCGATCCTTCCACAGCTCCTTGATGGTATGCTCGAAACCTATTGCCTTGTTTATTTGACACTTATGCAAACAACTTCTACTGATGCATTGATGGTGCTAAACTTATTCCGTATGCAGAATTTTTTAAACTAATGAATGAAGTGGAAAATGAGGACCTTGTTTTCACACTGGAGACCATTGTGGACAAATTTGGTGAGGAGATGGCACCTTATGCTCTTGGATTATGCCAAAATTTGGTAATGTGCTGCTCACTATTATTTTAATTGCTTGGCAATGGGTTGGTATTCCTGGATCTCTTACCTTAATCTATCCATGTCAGGCTGCTGCTTTCTGGAGGTGTATGAACACTGTTGAGGCTGAGGATGAAGTTGATGATCCTGCTGCTCTTGCTGCAGTTGGCTGTTTACGTGCCATAAGCACTATTCTTGAGTCTGTGAGCCGACTTCCTGAACTTTTTGTGCAAATAGAGCCAACCTTGCTTCCTATAATGCGTAAAATGTTGACAACTGATGGTCAAGGTGGGTTTCCTAGCTTTGTCTGCTTTTCCCGTATTTGTTTTCTAGTTTTCGTTTTTTAGACATACTATTTTAATTTTACACTATTGTCTAATGAGCAGTTATTCCTCTGGCTACCTATTCTTGCAATCTTGTTTGTGGTTGATGTTGTATCTCAATAGTTGCTTTACTATGATAATATGATGAAATAAACAGTTTCTTAATATTGGGTGCGGAGATGGCAAATTCTAAACATATATGTACCTGCTAAGGTCCAGTAGTAAAGGAGAAAGGTTTTATGGGTGGATATATTTGCCTGTGCCAGTGATGCATGATTCCTGTCATTTATTTGTAATGCTTAATAGGTACCATTCTAGGGAAGATAGGACACAATTTACTAAGTGTAAAAGTTGTGACCTCTAGGGGTGTGAGTGGCAGATAATCTTTTGAAGAGCATATTTTATGTTACACTTCCTCCTTCGTTGGCGCATAAGAAATATGTATGGGACATTATATTTATAAAAGAGTAAACATTCATTGACACTTCACAAGTCATAATCCCAGCAACTCAAAATGTGTGTTAATTTTTCCATTGTGTAATTCTTTCCAACCTGTCTTAGCAACCAATTTAGGTGACACTTCATCTTTTGTTTACTTCCGTTCTTAATTTAATATATATTCTATTTTTGAGTAATCATTGTAGTATTTCTTTTATTGATGTGACATTTAACATCGTGTGTTCATCAGAGGTGTATGAAGAGATACTGGAAATTGTCTCTTATATGACTTTCTACTCCCCCACCATATCATTGGAAATGTGGAGTCTCTGGCCATTGATGATGGAAGCTCTAGCAGATTGGGCTATCGACTTTTTCCCAAGTATGTGAAAATTGTCTCTTCGATCTTCTTGGCTTGTTGTTGAATTTTAAAATATTAAAAGAATGAAACTTATTACTATCATTACGGTATTTCTCAATTTGAGCTTACATATGTTTCTTTCTGCGGTACAGATATATTAGTTCCATTGGACAACTATATTTCAAGAGGAACTGGACATTACCTCACTTGCAAGGATCCAGATTACCAGCAGAGCCTTTGGAATATGATCTCCTACGTGAGTCATTTTCATTGGAGAATTTCTCTGTTGCGGATTCATTGTTCTCTATTTTACTGATGAGTATTATGTCCTTGTTCATGGGGATAGGTTTTGACTGAAAAGAACTTGGAAGATGGTGATATTGAACCTGCTCCAAAACTCATTGAAGTAGTTTTTCAGAACTGCAAAACACAGGTGGATCACTGGGTTGAGCCATATCTTAGGATTACTGTTGAAAGGCTTCGTCGAACTGAGAAGTTGTATTTGAAGTGTCTTTTGATGCAAGTGGTAAGCTTTCCTGTTTGGATGCTATACTGAAGATGTCTGACTTGGTGTTAGATTTTTTTCTAGAACACATTGTTCCACTACGAGGCCTCTAAGCTAATCCGTAATTTCTTTTTGTTTTCAGATTGCAAATGCTCTTTATTACAATGCGTGTTTGACATTAAACATATTGCAAAAGCTCGGTGTTGCTACAGAAATATTTCACCTGTGGTTCCAGATGTTGCAACAAGTTAAAAAGAGTGGTCAGCTTGCTAATTTCAAGAGGTGGTCATCATTTAATTATTGCTTTCCTGAGAAGTTGTTCTTTTCCTGAGAAGATATTGATTGTGTTCAATTATTTTACTTTTTCCCCTCATTACAGGGAACATGATAAGAAAGTATGCTTGTTGGGCCTGACATCTCTGCTTGCACTTCCTGCGGATCAGCTACCAGAAGATGCTTTGGGGCGTGTTTTCAAGGCGAACCTTGATTTATTAGTCAAGTACAAAGATCAAGTTGCAGGTACATCATCTATTCTACTGTGTGGGTGCTTAGAATAAAATTGTGGCATGCCAAATGATTTTTTTCACGAGTAGCATGTTTATTATATTACAGAGTCTGCAAAGGCTGCAGAGGCTGAAGATGTTGATGACATGGACGGTTTCCAGACTGATGATGATGATGATGATGAGGATGGTGATATCTCTGACAGAGAAATGGGAGTTGATGCTGAGGATGGTGATGAGGTTGACAGTGTTAGACTTCAGAAATTGGCTGCACAGGTAGGCTCCTCAATACGATCTTTCATGATTATTAATTATTAGTGGAGGAAAGTGTTCTCAGCTAGGATGTTGATTCCGAAGAGAATTTAATGGCATAATCATATTTGGGTGCCAGGCAAAAGCCTTCCGTCAAAGTCAAAATGATTCCGATGATGATGAATCTGACGATGACTACAGTGATGATGAAGAGTTGCAATCCCCAATTGATGAGGTTGACCCGTTTGTCTTTTTTGTGGACACAGTCAAAGGTTTGTAGGAAGCATGTTGGACTTTGTTTCAACCTTTGTTGGTCTTGATCCATGTCTTTCTAACATTGTGTGTAAAATTGTAGCTGTGCAATCCATCAACCCAATGAGGGTCCAGAGTCTGACGCAGGCGTTGGACTTCCACTACCAGGCCATTGCAAGTGGAGTTGCCCAGCACGCTGAAGTGAGGAGAGTGGAAATTGAAAAGGAGAAAGCTGCTGCAGCTGCAGCCGCAGCTGCTTCTGGGTTGTGATGGATGTGAGAAGCTCTGTCCTCGTTTTTTTCTTTCTTTCTGGTTCTATATATGCTTGTGCTGTTTCATTTCCTAATACCATGTTAATTTAATTTTCCAATGGTTTAGAAACCAAGATGACGTGGTTCCGTCCGTGGTGGAGCAGTCGGTCTAAAGTAAAAAGTCATGTTGATGGTGTGTGAAGTGCATTTTGTGCCTCTTCCTCGAGTGGGTCGTTAAGAGGTGGACGGGAGAGATGGAGCTTTCCTTTGTTTACATTTTTGAATGAAAATTACAAAAATAGACCATGGAATAGGGAGCATTCATTTAGGTCAGTGGTTAGTGTTTAGGGGAAAGATTGGAGGATTATTGTATCTATATATTTTTTGAGGTGGGGTGGGGGGAAGGGTGAGTCATTCTATTTTCATTTTTTTTTTAACTTTTGTTAAAAATTTGATGAGAATAATCTTTGTGAAAAATGTTCCTACAATAAACCTACTCAGGTTTGGGATGGGTTGGTTGTGTATTTCAGTTGAGTTTTTTGAGGAGGATCTTAAATGGTTAAGGCTCGCTTCCTCTCTTTTGTCTGTACTGCTCAATTTTATCTTTTGACCAGCCGGCCGGCCTATGATCTGATGGATACTATCGTATGAGAGATGTTTGTTTAATCTTCTCATGTATTTAACTGTATTTTAATGCAGATTCCTACGATCGCTATTTTTCGATCTGGAAAACTTGCTACTGCTTCCATCAAATTTATATCAAATAACCAAAATTCGTCTTCAACTATCTTTGTCTATTTCATTTCCTGTATCCCATACTTTTATCTTAACTCGCCCTCAGTAGGTGCAAAAAAAATACGCGTCACTGAACTCGTAACACATGTTTGGGCTCTCATCTTTTATATACTAATAATTTAGGGCTGACAATTTGTGTGGCCTGTGTTCGTGTTGTGATAAACTCATATCGTGTTACACTGGGTGAGTCTGAACACGACACAATATGAATGCGTGACAAATTATTTTAATATGAACACGATACGGAAAAAAAAACGACATTGAAAATTAGAACAAACAATCTTGAAGCTCCAAAACATTGAAGAAAACTGTGTTTGTCTCTATCTTTCCATGAAGAAAAATGTTTCATCCGCTTTGGTCGGGAAGTGTATGAAACTGATAAGTCATTAAACCCTAAAAGTGGAATTAAAAGTATTATATGGACATTCATATATTCTTTTTAAACATTATGTAACATATATATTATATGTTTATAAACTTAGCATATTTTATTAATTCACAAATAAATAAATAAAAATTAGTTGATATGTCCAATATAACTAATATAATTAAAAAATACTAATGATTTGAACATTTGTATAAATGTATTACATTAATAGAAGTCACAAAAATACGGACAAAGTAACTTAAAATTATTAATGAGCATTGTATTAGTATATGTTAATATTATTTTTTTTAATATTTATTCATGTATTATAATTATTTTTATGAATAAGAGATTTAATATTAATATTCTATAATATAATTTATAATATTAAAAAAAATGATTTATATTATAAAGAAATACTAATAGGATTAATATTGTTTATAAATATACTTAATTATTGTATTGTATAATATTAAGTTAAATTTATTCTAAACTAAAACTTTTATAAATCTAAAAACTAAAAACTAATAAATAATAAATAAGTTATACATGTATATTATATAGTTTTTTTATTTAATATATAATATAAATATTTATCGTGCAAAGCGCATATTAGTTCTTCAATATTTTCCATAGGATTTACGCGGTCGTATCGTACGCATTATGTGGATCGTGTGAACACTTTCATAATTATCTAACCTCCGCCTCTTTTTTCACTTGTGCAATTTTTCAACACTTGTTCCCCCGAAATATACCTCAATATAAAAACAAATATTAAAATATCATTTTTCCCCTCTCTTTTCGATGCAATTTTTGCAGTTGCATCAACTCCCCCTCTCTTTTAACTTTTGCATCGGCTGAAGTAAAGTCCTATCCGTGAATGACATTCGCGAGTGAAAGTTTTTAGGACACCCGCAAATTGCACTTTTTCAGTATGTCCACCCACGAATGGAATTCGCGGGTAGGTACACTTTGATATTTTTTTTCAAAACTGAAGATATTTTGGTATTTACTTTTATTTTGAAAAAACAAATCTAAAAATCTTACCTAACTCAAATCAAAGCCTAGTCGATTAACACCAAAGTTAAACTCCACTCAATCTAAGTTAGCTCACCTTATCTCGAGTCAACTCATATATTAACGGTGTGTTTGGTTGATGTAATACGAAATAGGGAATAAGAATAGGAATAGGAATCGGGAATAGAAAATAATAACATGATGTTGTTTGGTTGATGGATTGAAATAAAATGGAATATTGAATTTCCATGTTTAGTTGGTGGAATGATATATGTAAATGAAATTAGGTATAATGATATATATATATCTTTTACTTCAATATGTATAATATATAATACATTTATCTTATAAAAATTATATTAATTAATTTTAGAAGCATAAAACTTAAGATTAATTAAATTAAAAATATATTTTATTAAAAACTTTAATTTAATTACAAATTATATTAATTAATTAAATGAAAATGTAAATAATTAATTTAATTATATTTAAATAAAAATTATTATTATATTTAATTCAATTTTAAAAATATTTTATTTTATTTTAATTAAATATAAATAAATAAATTAAATCAAAATATAAATAATTAATTAAAATATAAATAATTAATTAAATTAAAATATAAATAAATAAATAATTAACCAAGACATGTATTTTGGTAAATTGAACATCTATTCATTGTTCCTAGGAATAACATTTCCTATGTTTTCCCGAGGAAAACCTATTCCTACATCTCTAAAAATTCTGATTCTGTGGAATCCCCATTCCGCGAAATAAACATTGGAATACATATTTCATATTCCCTATTCCGCGAACCAAACATGTCATAAACATCAACTCATTTTACATATTCATAGTCCAATCAAATATTCAAATGTAACTCATTTTACATAACATATTCCAACCCTATGTCAACTAAAGCTACATGTACATATTTACAAGGATTGGACATCTCTAGATGGATCAAGGATTAGACCCCGTCCCATCCGAATGACATAAAGCAACCACAGTTAATGATCAACCATGGTAAAAAGAGTGACTTGTTCATCATGTTAACCAATCCAATAAATACTAGCATTTACTGTCATTTATTACATTTCGAACTTTTACCACGCAATAGCTCCTAAAAATCCGGATTGACTTGAGCTTCGGAGGGGAAACAAACAGGACAACCCGATGCTTTCCTTTGTGCAGGTCAGTGGCGAAGAAGGAGCGACGCCAGAGTGAGGGGAGAGATTCTGAAGATCCAACAGTTCCAACAACCATGAGCCATAAGAAGACTTATGCAAGATCGGCCATGAGCGAAGCCCAAAGTAAGATGAGAGATTCTGAAGATCCAATATTTAGTGTCGTCTGTGGGAACCCTTGAGCTAAATAGCGATGACTCTCACCAATACGAGAGCAAGGACAAACAAGAAGCAACCCGTCGAAGGAAGTTCCCTTCACAGCTTGCAGCAACACTTGATGCCTCTGGCCTTCATGTCGTACATGAATCATGCTTTGGGGGCAACACTACCCAGCACGCCAGCCCCGTTAGGTGGCCAACCGAGGCCCCCTCCGGCAGTCACAACACCAACTAAAGAGCCTCCGCATCCACCTTTGCCTATGCATAATCAGGCGCCGCCCCGTCGTACATAATCATGTATCACGTCTTCGGAAGGATGAGCGCCGCCACTGACAGAGGTTGCTCCCGAAATGGTCATCACACCCACACTTCTTGCCATAATTAATGAACTCCTGGACATGCGATAGCGTATGGCTGTCGCCCGCCCCACCGAACCGCATCGCACGAAGGAAGCGACTTCAAGGCCCCATGTCGCACCGTTGTATGCACCGCCTCCTCCAGTAATCCCTCCCCCGACGAGCGCCGTCACTCATGGAACATGGGTAACATTGACTCCTCCCACGGGTATAATGACCCGGGAGAAGATCGAAGGGCTTGTCGCCAGGACGGTAAAAGAACATAAAGGAAGGGTGATGTCGCGATTGAGGGATAGGGCGTCGCATCCATTCCAGAAATCCTGGCGGTAACAGTAACGCTACATATTCAAAACCCAAGGATTGACTGTTACAAAGGGGAAAACGAGCCCATGGAGCACATTAAGAGGCAAGAAGCCTCCCTTCTAGGAAGAACCAATGACGATAACAACTTCGCATTGCTATTCCCGTCAACCCTTTGTGGCGTCGCCTCCCATTGTTTTTTTTGGCTTACTAAAGGCGTCTGTGAAATCATGGGGAGACTTGAAGGATAAATTTATCGTAAAATATATGAGTGGACGACATCTCCTTAAGAGCGTCGGTACTCTCGATCACATCAAGCAAATGAGTGATGAAAGTCTAGAAGATTTCTACAGTCACTTTAATAAGGAATTGTCGGGCATCGACCAAGTTATCACTGGTGGCGAGACCATTCGCGCTTTATTCCGAGTGTTGGGCCCCAAAGGCTCCATCTTGTATGACAGCTTGAGTGTCATATCCGTCAACACGGTGGAAGAGATGACGATGAGAGTCAAGTCGTACATTGACCTCGAGATAGATAAAGAGGGTAGGAAAGCCCATAAAGATTCTAAGAAGGAAAGTCAAGAAGGGAAAAACCCGGAATAACGATCACAAAAGAACCACCCCCAAGAAGACAAGCGACACCTCCTGGTGCAACACCCAACAAGAGAAGTCTTCAAGACTTTTACCCCCCCTAAATCAAAAGATTTCCGTCATCTTTAATGAAATAGAGAAAAGGGATTGGGTGTCACCACCACCACCTCGAAAGAATATAGGGCCCATGGGGCCAGACCATGAACAGTATTGTCGATACCATCGTTGCAAGTGACATAGCACTGACGATTGTAAAATCCCCAAAAGGGATATCGAGGCACTGATACTAAAGGGACTCCTCAATAATTTCGTGGCTAAACAAGGGCATAGTCCGAGTCCTAGAAGGGATCGAAGGGCGTCGCCAGGAAGAGAGAGGGAGCATGATGGTCCCAGAGAGAAGAATGGGACTTTAAACGTGATCAGTGATGGTTTCTCCACAGGAGAGGAGACCAGCAACGCCAGATAGGTGTACACAACCCAATTGTCTGGTACTACCAAGCGTGGAAGCGTCCTAGGATGAAAGATGAAGTAAGCACCAATCTCTGCTGGTAATCACGAGGATGCCCTGGTCATCACAACTGAAATTGTTGGATATGATGTGAAAATGATGCTTATTGACTCTGGAAGTTCTACTGATGTCCTTTTCCTCGACACCTTGAAGAGTATGGGAAAGAGCGAAAGGGATCTAAGGAAGTTGAACTTCCCACTTCTGGGCTTCCTCTCGACACCCACTTACCCGATATGAGCAATCATCATTCTGCTGGTATTTCTGGGCGAGGGGTGGAAGTCCCTGTCGATAGACGTCACCTTCATTGTGGTCGACACTCCTGCAACCTACAATGTGACATTGGGACGATCTACCTTGAACCTTCATCGGATGATCCACTCAACATACCACTAACTACAAAAATTCCCAACGCCCAACGGGGTAGGAGTTGTGAAGGAAGACCAACTTGGGACTCGGAGTTGCTACGTCCAGTTCACGCGACGCTGGGTGTTAAAGAAGGAGACAATGTCCATCCAGACGGATGAGGATCTGAGGGAAGGGAAGGTTCACCCAACCCCAGTGGAAGGATTGAGGAAGGTGCCGATAGATGAACCTGAAAAGGTCATCCGGATAGGAGCGATGCTCCCTGCAGAGCAGGCTGAGACACTGATCCTCCTACTGATCGAATTATGAGAACTTTTCACCTGGAAGCCTAGTGATATGCCAGGCATCAGTGAAGAGGTAATCACCCACGAGCTGAACATATACCCCAACATCAAACCAATCGCCCAGAAGCAATGATCCGTGGGGGAAGAAAAATCTATATTCATCAGGTAGAAGGTCGCAAAGCTAATCGACGTCCACTTCATCAAAGAGATAAGGTTTCAGACATGGGTTGCGAACCCGTACTTGGGGAGAAAAATGACGGCAAGTAGAGAATGTGTGTCGATTTTCGTGATTTGAACAAGGCATGTTTCAAAGATTCTTCAACTTACCTAGAATTGTTCAGCATGCCGACGCCACCTCCGAGCATGAGCTTTTAAGTTTCATGGATGCCTTTTCCGGATACAATCAGATTATGATGTCCAGGAGCGACGCCTATCAAATGGTCTTCTATTAGGGCAGTGACATATACTACTACACTGTCACGCCTTTTGGATTAGTCAATGTTGGCGTCACCTATCAACGAATGGTCAACAAGCTCTTCGCAGGCATGATAGGAGTCACCATGAAGACATACATGGATGCTATGTTGGTGAAGTCCATAAAGGGCGTCGACCATACAGAAGATCTCAGAAGACTTTCGAAGGGATGCGGCTCCACCAGGTGCGCTTGACCCCTGCAAAATGTGCTTTTGGTGTCTAGTCAAGAAAATTTCTAGGGTACATGGTCAGTCAAAGGGGAATCAAATTTAATCTGGAGAAGCTCAACGCCATTGAGGGCCTGAAAGCCCCACTTGTCACAAAGAGGTGCAAAGCTTAAACGGAAGGCTGGCGACGCTCAGTCGCTTTCTTGCAAAGGTCGAGGATAAATCACTACTTTTCTTTCAAGTCCTGAGAGCAAATAAGAAATTTGAGTGGGCACCGGAATGTGAAGAAGCATTCCAGGACCTCAAGCAGCATCTCCAAGCACTTCCTCAATTAGCCAAGCCAGAGAAGGGCGATGCCCTGTCCCTATACTTAGGTGTCAATCCCGTGGCTATAAGCTCGGTTGTTGTGAAGAATATGGAAAAGGGTCAAGTGACACTTTACTATGTATCCAAATTTCTTTCCAAGGCAAAAATTAACTATGTGGAAGTTGAATAGTATCTCTTTGCGATGGTAGTTTCTGCTAAGAAGCTTCACCCATACTTCCACGAGAATGAAATCACAATATTAACTAATCAATCACTTAAACATTTCCACCAAAAACCAGACGCATCAAGAAGAATGCTAAAGTGGGAGATAAAGTTAAATGAATTCCGAACTAGATTTACCCCAAGGACACGCATAAAAGGGAAAGCTCTCGCCGACTTAATAGTCGAATCAACCCACGAAGAGGTGTAGTCCTTAACGTTTGAACTGCCTCCCCCGACAAAGAGTGAAGCGTCGTCTTTTTGGAGTTTATATACTGACGTATCTTCATGCATCAAAGGTTCGGGGGCAGGATTGGTGCTAACTCTTCCAGATGGAGGGGAGCCTTTGAGGTATGCACTAGTTTTAACGTTCAAGGCTACCAACAATGATGTCGAATACGAAGCCCCTTTCGTGCAATGGGGAATCGACTTAGTAGTCCCCTTTCCCAAGTCCAAACAGAAGAATTACATCATCGCCGTGATTGACTACTTCTCAAAGTGGGTTGAGGCCAAAACTTTGACGTCGACTACAGAATTCCAGGTGATCAAATTCATCAAGTTCAGAATTGTATCAAGATATGGAATTCCTAATGTCTTGGTCAGTGACAATGGTCCCCAATTTGCTGTAAGAGAGTTAAAGTGGAAAAGTAGAGGCGACGAACAAGATAATCCTCAATGGATTGAAAAAATGGATTGACGCCTTGCAAGGGAAATGGACTGAAGAGTTGGATAATGTCTTATGAGATATAAGAACAACGCCAAAAACGTCTACAGGTGAAACACCCTTTGGGTTGGTATATGGCTTAGAAGTCGTCGCCCCCACCGAAATTGCAATGGCTTCCCATCGTGTGAAACATTTCGAGGCGACACCTAATGATGAACAAAGACACGTCGACCTGGATCTTCTAGAATCCAAAAGATGGATGTCAGATGAGATTCAAGGGAAAATGAGGCTCGCCATAACCAAATACTATAATCAGCGAGTGTCTTCTCGCCAATTTTATGTGGGGCAGAGGGTATGAAGGAGAAATGAGTTTCCGCACTAGGACACGCTAAATAAGTTATCTCTAAAGTGGGAAAGGCCTTACAAAGTCGTCATCATTCCTCACCCCAACGCTTATGTGTTGGAAAATGTAGAAGGACAGAAATTGAAAAACACTTTCAATGCTAAGCATTTGAAAAACTTCAATGCATAACATATACGTGAGTGACGCCTTCTTAAGTTCACCAGGTTGTGAAAATGTTGAAGGATGTAATATATCAAGTATGGTTGGATTTAGAAGTAAATTAGTGATTGTTCGTTATTAAGCGTCACCTACAATTACTTAATCCTAAATATGATGTTTCGTTATTACTCAATTCCAACATTAAATCCCAAAAGGTGGCCGTCCTTTAACAAGCGTCGCCAGCAATTCAATTTTCATCAATAAAAGGTTAAACAAGCGTCGCCATTTATGGCATAGGCATCCCGAATTTAGATTTTAAGCGACCCTATCAATAAGAGATGGAAAATCTTTGTGAATAAAATTCTGAAGATTGGGAAAATGAAGGTAAATTAACATAAGCCATAATATTCCTCAAGTATCCGAAAAGGCAACACCCAAAATGTTGTCTTACATAGACCAAAATATGTGAAATTTATAACCCCTTATGCAAACTGAAAAATCTAAAGAAAAGACAACAGGAAACCTCATGTTTCCTCCTCGCTGGGAGAGCCACTTGACCCACTAGGTTCAGGCGCCACTCTTTTTTTGCCTACCTTGGTCTGGGAGGTTGTATCCTTAGTTTCCTTCTTTGCTTGGAACCGCAAGAAGGATTGGAATCCTCTCACCCGATCCACGGGAAAATCCGCTTGGACTCCGTGAATTTGGGTGACCAAGTCACCATAAATTTTGATGATCTTCGACATCAAGTGCCTCTCGGCAGCCTTGGCGAAGTCGCCTGTCTTCCTATAGGACTCCACTGCCTCGACCTTGTCAGTGTCAATCTTCAGCAGCGCCGCCTCATTCTCCTTGATCAAAATGACGACTTTCTTCTCGGCTTCGCGAGCATTCTCCCGATTCTGGTTCGAAACCTATTCACACTCGACCTGTTGTTGAGAAAATTTTGACGCCTTGTCCACAACGAACTTGGCCTTTTCAATGGCCCCGTCCTTGAGGTGACGCTTTTTAACCAGATCCTCCCTGCGAATACCTATTTCTTTCTCAAGGGTTGCTTTCTCCTTTCAAGGCCGTCGACCTTGGCAGCCTTCACTGTATCCCCCAACATGGCGGTGCAATTGTGAGCAAGGCTCACAAGCAAGACGCCGACCTAAGTCTCAGTGGCGAAGAGCTGTTGAAAACAAGGAAGAACCAAAATTTCGCCAAGTGTGGAATAAAAAACCATAAATCGGAATATTGTAATACTGAGGTAACCGACGTTATGTGACACCTAACATACTCTTCCACCCATTGAGGATCAAATTGAAATTGTCGATGCTCCCCGGGAGGCACCATCCCACTCAGAAGGTGCAAGGAAAGATCAATATGAAGGAGGTTGGTGCCCTCCGAGATTCTGGCCCCCTTCAGTCATCGTCATGGCTCCCATTTATGATGTCTATTCTCTTTGATGGGAGACTCGTACAAGTGCCGCCTCAGATAGAAGCTTGGGCCCTCATAAGGACCCAAGGAGGAACCCACCTGAACGGTAGGCTAGGGAGACATCCTAGGCGACGCCTATCGTATGGGTGAGGGGTCGATCTCTTGGATCGTGGTTTCATCAGCAAAGGCCACTTTGGATGGGGAACCATGAACTTTCAGCGTCGCGTTCTTGGGACCACGGACCATACATGTAAGTCTTCTTCCATTTATATGAGTGTCAATCCTCACTCAAAGTGGGAGGTTAGTACCGCTTCGTCGCCAAAATATTAAAGAAGCGACAATAAAGAGTGTCACCTTTGTAAATGGAGCAAGGAACAACACTCTTAAACGTCGCCACCGCCTCGTTAGTATCATCGTCCAAGAATATTGGAGTGGTCGCCTCGTTAGTATCATCGTCCAAGAAGAAATATTTACTCTTCCAATTTGAGTTAGTGGACTTGAACCCACTAACCAACGATTTTTTTGGATTCCAGGGCGACTCCGTAATAACTGCACATCTCCACGAGGTGTTCACAATAAGGGAATCGAAGCCCGAGCTCTATTTGACCCAAATAGACGGTGACCTTGTCTTGCCTTGGATTACAAGTTCGGTCATCGCCCACAGATTCAGAAAAAGGAAAACGAGGGCACTCGACGTCACTCATACCTGAGAGTTCTACCCCCCAAACAAATTTCTCTCGGCTAATCAAGTTGGGCTTAGGATCCATGGAAGGAAAGGGAAAGTTAAAAGCCTTATAGTTAGGGGCGGCGCCTGAGGAAAGTTAAAAGCCTTATACTAATTTTTTTCTAAAATCGGTCTAAAATTAGAGCCATAAAGGACCCTTGGGAACAATGGGTCTATGATCCAAGTCAGATTAATGGTATATTTCAAAGTTTTTTCGCTAATCTGTTCACTTCGGGTAAGGGTGAAGTCCAGATTGACCTGGATCTGGAATTTAACCCCCGGTGACCCTATCTCCTGATATGGCTAACTCCATGAACCGTGTGGTCTCTGAGAGTGAAGTGATGGGTGCGCTTAAGATGATGGGGCCCTTGAAAGCCCCGGGCCCTGATGGGCTACACCCCATATTTTACCAAAACAATTGGGACATTGTGGGAAATTCGGTTTGTGGTCTTATCAAAAACGTTTTTGCGGGCAGCCTGCTACCTACGAACATGAATGATACTCTCCTATGCTTGATCCCGAAAATGGGAAATCCTGAGATGGTTAAGCATTTCAGACCGATTAGCCTCTGTAACACTTCTTACAAGCTGGTCTCTAAGGTCATTGTCAATATGATCCGTCCATATATGCATCACCTGATCTCCCCTTTTCAGGCCAGTTTTATTCCTGGTAGACGTGCTAGTGATAATGTGGTGAACCTTAGGGAGATCCTGAGATCTGTGGCTAATAAGAAGGGTAAGTCGGGGCTCATGGTGCTTAAGCTGGATTTGGAAAAAACCTATGACAGATTGGAGTGGGATTTTATCCGTCAAACCTTGATGCACTTTAATTTCCCTAGGAAGATGATATCCATCATTATGAATTGCGTCTGCTCCACCTCTGTCTCCATTCTATTGAATGGGGGCAAACTGGAGCCATTCTCTCCTTCCAGGGGACTTAAGCAGGGGGACCCCTTTCCCCGTACCTCTTCATTTTGTGCATGGACTTTCTTAGCTTCCTCATCGAGGAGGATGTTAAGAGAGGTCAGTGGAAACCCCTGAAATTAGGCAGGCAGGCCCTCCAGCGTATCGCATTTGCTATTCGTTGATGACCTGATTCTTATGGGTGAAGCCTCGTTCGCCAATTGTCAGTCGATGACAAGGATTTTACAGATTTTCTGTGAAAACTCCGGCCAAAAAATTAACTTTGAGAAATCACAAGTGGTTTTCTCAAAAAACATGGCCACAGAGTCGACTAACCAGTTGGCGGGGTTGTTGGGCCTGACTAAAGTTGACAACCTGTCTAATTACCTGGGGTTCCCTATGAGTTTGTCGAGTAAGGAAGTGAAGTCATTCACTCTCATCCTGGACAAAGTCCGGACAAAGCTTGCGGGTTGGCGTTCTAAGCTTCTATCTGTTAGGGGTCGTGGGATCCTTATTAACTCGGTTATGACTTCGATTCCGGCTTATTATATGCAATGTACTAATCTCCCATCTTATACTTGCAATGAGTTGGATAAATTGAACAGGAACTTTCTTTGGGGCTCCTCGGAGGAGAGAAAGAAAATGCACCACCTGAGCTGGGAAGTGGTAACTCTTCCAAAGGATAAAGGGGGGCTAGGAATGACACAGGCCAGGGAAAGAAACAATGCCATGTTAGCTTACCTAGCCTGGAGAATGGAGAGGTCAGAGGCTCCGTAGACGAGTATCCTTAAGAATCGGTACTCCAGGCCAAACAGGAGGGAGATGAAGACTAGATCAGTCACTTGGAAAGCACTGAGAAATGGGAGGAGCTGTCTGAAGGAAGGACTAGGGTGGATTGTGGGAGACGGAGCTAGCGTTAACGTCTGGTATGATAAATGGTTTGGCCCTAACTCTTTGTGTAGTATGGTGCAGGGTCCTCTGGGCTTCGAGGAGCAGGATCTTAAGCTGCAGGAGTTAATTTCAAATAATGGGGAGTGGGACGTTTCAAACCTGTCACTCCAGATCCCGAATTCCATTGTGGAGATGATAAGAGCGACTCCAAGGAGTATAGGCCAAGGGGGTCAAGATATGAAGGTATGGTGGGGCTATCCGATAGATACACCATCCGTAGCCATGGTTCATAGGAGTATCAGCCAGAAAAGGCACAACCACATCGAGCAGGATCAGAGTAAGTGGAACTGGATCTGGGAAGGTAAAAACTTACCCAGAATCAAACACTTTTTGTGGTTGTGTAATCATGATCGTATACCTACTGCTTGCATGCTTAGGAAGAGAGGTATGGATATTGATCCCGTTTGTAAAATCTGTGGCCTATTTGAAGAGAACACCCTGCATGTCTTGCGGAATTGTCAGTATGCTAGGCAGGTTTGGTTGGATATTGGTATTCCGGGTGACATAGATTTTCATGATAACCAGTTAGCGGTTTGGTTGAAAGCTAACAGTCATGATGATAGGGAGCATCACGAGGGGATGAAATGGGGTTTGATTTTTTCCTCTGCTGTGTGGTTTATCTGGAAAAACAGAAATTCGTTTATTTTCACTAACAAATTTCTGGATAGAGATATTGTGAGTTTAACACTTTCGCAGGTAAGAGAAATCTCAATTGCACTGGAGAAGTCACAACACACACGGAGTGGGACGAAGCTCGAAGTTCGATGGACTACACCAGAGTTTGGTTGGACCAAACTGAACACAGATGGATCGGCGATAGGAAATCCGGGACCAGCAGGATGCACGACGATCCTAAGAAACCACCTAGGTGGTTGGGTGAAAGGGGCTCAAAGAAGACTGGGCATAACGAATAGCTTGGTCGCAGAGTTATGGGGGATAAGGGACAGACTTATATTGGCAAGGAAGATGAGAATTCAGGACCTCCATGTGGAGTCGGATGCTAAAGAGGCGATAAGTATGATTCTAGAAGAGAACTTGGAAGACAGACCGCTAACCCCTATTATCTGTGATTGCAGGAGACTGATGCTGGGATTCAGGAGAGTGAAGTTAAGGCACGTGTTCAGAGAAGGAAACGGAGCAGCAGACATGTTGGTTAAGGAAGCGGTCAACATAGAATCAACCACCGAGGAGTGTTATAGCGATTTTTAGACTGGATACCATGGGTGTGACTAGGACTAGACTTGTAACTCTAGAGTAGACTAGTTTGTATGATTTTGTTTCAGCATTTATAAAAAAAAAAAAAAAATATTTTTTTTCTAGCCATAAGCACGCGTGCTTGGAGCAGATCAGGCTATAAGCACGCGTGCTTTTCGTCCTGCATAAATAAGTATAGATACATTTATAAAGATATTGTATATAAATAGAGGAGAGAGAAAGCATGAGTATTTGACTATTTTCCTCATGTTATTTTCAAATATTCCCTTTTATATATATTGCTGTATGCGTGTATCGGTGTATGTATTTGGTCAGCTGCCGGCTTCTGTTATCAGTTGATGTCGACACTCACTCTTCTTCTTGTTCCCGTCTAGTCTTCCATTCCACCTTAACTCCATCATCGTTTCTCTCAACAGCAATTTCTCTCCATTATTTAGACTTCGTCTTCGATAGATTCTATAACTCTACGACAGCGTTCGTGGGGATCTCCGCCTTCACGTGATGGAAGCCATTTCGCCATCCCCTCACGCTCCGTTCACCACAACCATTTCTCGCAGAACCGGATTCTCTCTTTTATCTGCTGCCTTCATCCGCTCGCCGAAGAAGCTAAGTCATGGACTTCCCATCAAGACTTCCCAGGGATTGGACTACAGGTTTGAGACCAAACTCCAGGCGAAGAAGCAACATCATAATCAGGATGTTGATTTCAGCGATCCTGATTGGAAATCCAAGTTCCAGAAGGACTTTGAGGCTCGATTCGATCTTCCTCACTTAACAGACGTGTTCCCGGATGCTGCCACCATCCCCTCCACTTTTTGCTTGAGAATGAGGTCCGCTTTGTTTCTCTTCAACTTTCCGATCGATTATTTCAAATTTTGACTTTGCATGGTAATTGCATTTCCATCGCATCAGTGTCGTCTTTCTCTATATCTCGTCTAGGTTGAGGTTGCAATGTTGTAAAATTTTGGTCAAACAGGACTCCGGTAACTGGGGCTTTTGCAGATGGATACCCGTCAGACGATAAGTGGCATGGCTACATCAACAATAATGATAGGGTGCTTCTTAAGGTGGACCCTCCTTTGTTTCTTGTTCTGTTGATCTGCTTGATTGTTTCTCGACATTTTCAATGCCGACGAATTCTTCTACTGAGATTGTCCTGTCATGTTCGACTTACACTCCTAACTGTCTAACTGTCTATTTTTTCATGCGTCTCATCAGTAAAGTACTTAATGGATCTTATGCATTAAGTCGGTCTTTTGTTTGTTAAAAGCGGTCGTCTAGATGCACGATATCAGTTGCCACGAAGTCTGTATCACTGCCGCCAAGTTTTTCTCGCATGCATGATGCTTGATCATGATGCGCATGTCTATAGTTTAAATTCTACGAATATAGGAACTTGTTCTTTTCAGATAACGTAAGCTATCACTGATTGTTGTACCTGACACATAAGGTGGTGGATGGAATGTTTTTGTATCGTTCTTGATAGTTTTTGTTTAATCTGCTTCCATGTATGTAGTCCATGTCGGAATGTGATGCTTCTTCCCTAATTTTATCTCTGTGAAACAGACCATTCATTATTCAACACCTACATCTGCCGGTGCCGAGTGTATTGATCCGGATTGCTCCTGGGTTGAACAATGGTATCTATTCTCTTAATATTCCAATGGCATGAGTTTTGATAACAGTAGCTGAACTCTACCCTTAGTGTTTGATTTTCTAGGTAACAAGTTATAATTTAAAGTATTACTTTTCAGATCCATCATTTAGGTTTGGCTGCAATTTCTTTTCATGTTCATCACCTATAATCTATCACCTCTAATGGTTTCACACTAGTTTTTCTTGGAGTACCATTACGTTATGAAACGTTTGAAATCTTATTTGTGTACTTGACACGTATCTACCATCAAATCTACTATATTAATCTGCTATTCGTATATGGAAGAAATGTAAGAACTATAAAAGCAGTTGTAGAGATTGTCTGCATCTTACTAGCTGGACCATTTTTCATTTCAAACAAATCAGTAAGAATTCTATACCTCTTAGTCTCCAAAAGGAATGAATATCGTCGTATATTTGGGAATATGCATCTTTAACTGCAAATAACCTTAAGTCATACGAATGTCAGAAGAGATCTTGACATGATTCGGAAGTGATTCATTCTCTTAAACCTTATTCTAAATGTAGGGTTCATCGAGCTGGTCCTCGAGAGAAAATATATTTTAAACCAGAAGAAGTGAAGGCAGCTATTGTTACTTGTGGGGGACTCTGCCCTGGGCTCAATGATGTCATCAGACAGGTCCGTTCCAGTGAAACTATCATTTGACACTTACTAGACTAATACCTTAATATTATTGTGCAAAGAAGGATATTAATAAATTCTCCTTGCATTTTTCCACAAAGATGTTTGAATAATTACAGTTTCTCGGGCACTTTATTTTGCAGCCATATAGATGACAAAAAGAAAATATCGTAATAGATATTTCATTTGGGGAATCTCTCTTTTCCAGTCCAATTATACATACAGATATACTTGTAAAGAGTATATGTCATGTAAAATGTATTAGCAAATAACTATATTTGGAATATAAACTTTTAGCTTGATGAATAGCACATGCCAAAGCTTCTGCTTGTTGATGGTCATACTAAGTGTCGTAAGCACAACAGGTGCTCCTTCAACTGAACCTGGTTAAACTTAGTTCAAGTCCAAATTAGTTCGAAACTAGGTTTCTACCTTGTTAAATTAGTTATGTGGATTTGTAAAATCATATGCCCCTATTCCAATTCAAACATTTGAGCTATTAAGTGCTAGACACTCACACTTCCATACTCTTCTTCTACTCTTTTAGTTTTCTGGTGACTCTTCTAACGATGCTCCGTGTCCTGTTTGCCATTAATAAATCATACACAGTAAAAAAAAAGCTCTAAGCAGAGAGTGGTTTGATTTTATTTCATGTATCTACTTGCAAAGAAAGGGAAATGATTCAGTACACATAGTTATAGGCCTTTCCTTTCCTGCTTATTGTTGACCCTAAGATGCTATTAATGTTCTTGGTGTAGGTGGTGATTACCCTGGAGATATATGGTGTAAAAAAGATCATTGGGATTCCGTTTGGTTATCGTGGTTTCGGTGATGAAGAATTGACAGAAATGCCGGTGGGTACTGCATTTTATCCTTTTGAGCATTGTGTAGCATAAGGCTTCTATTAGGTGGAAGGACTACAGAACGTCTAATTGGGCTATAGGTGTTATTAATACATTTAGATATCCATCTTGATCAGCTCTCCCGCAAAGTCGTTCAGAATATCCATCTTTCTGGAGGAAGCTTATTAGGAGTTTCACGAGGAGGACCTGGGACTACTGCAATTGTAGACAGTATGGAGGTACTCATTCTTGCAGATACCTAAAATTGCTTAAATGGATTTGTAGTGGAATCTGGAGTGTTTTCCGATGTCAAATATTCTATGGAAGAAAAAAAAAAGCTTTGATTGGATTGATTGAGTTTTTGCCTACATTGTATTGTGATGCACCCTAAGCAATACTAAAAGACCTGATACATACTGGATCTTTTGATGTCAGCGAAGAGGAATCAACATGCTTTTTGTGCTAGGCGGGAACGGTACTCATGCTGGAGCCAATGCGATACATGACGAGGTTCTGCAATTTGAGACATTATAGACCTAAAATGCAAATGATGTTACTACTTGTGCTAGTAGTATAAATAAATTGATGGTTAGCTATACAATTCACGATTTCAAATATTTCATTTCATATTAATAAAACATGCCCTTTTAGATCCCTTAGCAAAATTCCGTTCACAGAAATTCCTATTTATTCTCTATTTTTTGTTGCTGCATTTTGGTATGCGTGTTTTTAAGTATTTATGCCTTAAGAAAATACAGCTTCAGAAGTCAAGTTTTCAAGGATTCATCACTAGAGTTAAAGAATGACTCACTTCACGTCATTTGAATAACTAACTATGTATCTAGTCAAAAATCAGAGCTGGATAATAATAATAGTCAAAATGAAGGTTAGGCATTATGGTTCTAGCATAAATAGCAGATGAAATCTAATATGTTTTAGTAGTCATAAAAAGAAGTTTAGATTGATCTGTTTTAGGTCACATCTACGATCTTAACAAAAATTACATCTGGAAATGGATTGATACGTGGTTCTGTCGGGGAAATAATTATCTCTAAGCCTGGAAGATTTTTCTAGTTTGATGGATGATACTTACACTCACTCTCAATTTTATGTAAGCTAATAATTTTGAATTGAATAAAATGTGCTAAACTATTTTCAGGTTCCTTTTCTTACTTTTGGCACTTCACTTGGTGATTGCATGAACAGATGCATAGATATATCTTTGAGTATGGTTCCATGCTCCACTTCTGAAGTGTTTTTGTTCCACTTCTGAAGTTCTGTAGTGTTACTTTTTTAGCCATTCTTAAACGCTAATTTTATAATAAGATTGCAAAGTAATTGACTCATCCTGACTCCTGTGTTATATCTTCTAGTGTCGTAGAAGAGGCATGAGAGTGGCTGTTGTTGGTGTCCCAAAAACTATAGACAATGATATACTGTTGATGGATAAGACGTTTGGGTTTGATACTGCTGTCGAGGAAGCACAGCGTGCAGTAAATTCTGCATACATTGAGGTATATAGTGTGGCTTTGAATCAACTTTTGCTGTTACAACTTGTTTTTATTCTAGATATATGTTCTTATAGTACACAAGTTCATTCATGCAATGCAGCAGAGGGAAAACATAGTGCATCCAAGGTCCTTCATAGGAGCCACTAGAGGTGGAAAGTTATATTGTCATCTCATCATATTTCCTTAGTTTTATTTGTTTATCAAAGAAGAGTTCTGTAAACTGAAAATGGAGGTAGTCTTAAGTTTTAACACACATCCAAATTAAGTGGGCTTGGATGTTCGTAGAATTCTTTAAGGGTAAATGGTCAAAGTGCCCCCTAAAGTTTGGTCGAAATTTAAGAATCCCCTTAAAGTTTAAAGTGCCCCTTAATGTTTGAAAATGATGAAAAATCTCCCCTTGTCAGATGCTCTTTTAGGGGAAATTTTCATTATTTCTTAACATTAGGGAAGATTTTAAACTTTAAGGAGGATTCTTAAATTTCAGCCAAACTTTAGGAGGCACTTTGACCATTAACCCATTCTTTAAAGGGTTAATAATTAAAAAGCTACCCGAACTTTGAGTTTTTTACAAAAATCTAGGCAATCTTTGTTTTTTCAAATTTAGCTACCTAGTTGGGGGCAAAATGGTACCTCCATTATTTCATCAAATCTGGACAAAAAATGTTGTATCCACACATGATTGGTACATGGTTAAAAAAAATTATATTATTTTTCAAAAAATAAAATATTTATTTTTCAGAAAATTGTGAGGGAAAAATTATTTTTACTATAATGTTTTTATTAAAAATAGAAATTAAGCAAAAATAATAAGTGCATTTTTATTTACTTTATATTTTAAATAAGAGTACTATATAAAAATCTCATTCCTCTCAATTATTAATTTTATTTTTTTGGTATTTTTAAAAATAATATAGTTTTTTTACAACAATCACGTTTTGTCAAGTTAATTTTCGTCCAGATTTAATGAAAAAATAAATAAAATACCATTTTGTTCAAACTCCGAAAGTATAGGTAACAAAAAAAAAAAAAATCAAAGTAGGGATAAATTTTTGTAAAGTGACCAAAGGGGTAACCTTTTGGTTATTAAACCCTTGATTTAAAGAGTACTTCCGACAATTTCCTTTCATCTCTCTGTATAATGCAGACTTAATTACTTATTTGATCACTTTTATAAGTTTTAGTAAGAACTTGTGATATTTAGTATATTATGTTTCAGAATGTCTTTATTTGGTCACATTGATTACTTGAAGTTGATGGAAAAGTATCATGTGGAAAACTGATGTGACATGTTCTTAGTGTCCATCTTCATGAAGTTCATTTTGTCTTTAGTTTTTTTTTGTTGTTGCAAAATATCATACCCAAGAGTTATTCCTGATTTTGAATCGAACCTGGCAAATTTCAACCTATGAATGAGGACAACTCTTGGGTTCGATTTTTGCCAACAAAAAAAATAGAGTTGAAGATACGATGAGACACTATAAAAAACACTTGGAAGATGATGAAGGACACATGTATATGATTAAATAATATTTTTTTTTTGTTTACCTGACACTGTCACGTAAATATTGGATGGAAAGTTAATGGGTGACTAATTATCAACATTTTAATACTAAGATGACCATTAATCTGCGTAAAAAAATATAATGTAACTGATAACCTCATGGATCAAGTACGACATGGTTTAACAGGAATTGTTTTTTGGATCCAACAAACTTGTTACTGTTGCCCATCCCTACAAGTTGTCGATTCGTTATTGCATCCATCTAAAGCCAGATAAATTATAGGTCAATTCAGCTGTTTGTTTAAATTGCAAATGACTGTAATTCGAGGATGTTTGAGTATTATGTTTCTAATATCTGTAATTAATTGCAGGCACACAGCGCTTACCATGGTATAGGCATTGTGAAATTAATGGGTCGCAATAGTGGATATATAGCAATGCATGCATCCCTTGCAAGTGGACAAATTGATGTCTGTTTAATTCCTGAGGTATGCATTCAAATGTTGATTACATTTTGGGCATCTATTAACCTCTGCTAGCAAAGTTTTTAAGGATATATATATATATTTTTAAATGAATAGGTATCTTTTAATTTACATGGGTCTCATGGTGTCTTGGAGCATCTTAAGTACCTCATTGAAACAAAGGGATCAGCAGTGGTATGTGTAGCAGAGGGATCTGGGCAGGTAAGTGTCCTTGATTTTGCAAGTTAACACCATGTTTTTGTTAATAGGTATAAATTATTTCCAGTAGAAAGACGAAGATAAAACTCGATTCTGGTTCATCTTGTTATTTCTTTATAGTTGTAACAAACGTACTAAGACTGAAGTGAAGTGATTGCAGGATTTACTCCAGAAGACCAATGCAACGGATGCATCTGGAAACACTGTTCTGGGTGACATTGGAGTCCATCTGCAACAAGAGGTTTGCTTGGTTTGTTGTTTGGAATTAGATATGTTAGAGGGAGGACATGACATGATATGATGTTGAACAGACCAAAACATATTTCAAGAGACTTGGTGTTCCAGCAGACGTGAAGTACATTGATCCAACATATATGATCCGTGCTTGTCGAGCAAATGCATCGGATGGAATTCTGTGCGCTGTTTTGGGACAAAATGCGGTGAGTTGTCCTAGTCTCCTCCTCCTCCTCTTCCTTGATGATGATGATGATACATTGTTCTAATTTTTGAGTATTTTTTGTTTTCCAGGTTCATGGAGCATTTTCTGGATACAGTGGGATCACGGTTGGTATCTGCAACACTCACTATGTCTACTTTCCCATTCCACAAGTCATCTCGTACTCTCGAGCTGTGGATCCCAACAGCAGAATGTGGCATCGTTGCCTCACTTCCACAGGACAGCCAGACTTCATCTAAACGCATCCCATCAACTCTCTCGCAACACAATAATAATAATAATTTTTTGATTGAGTGCATCTGTATCTATCCATTGGGACACAATACAATCAATCCATCTTCCGAACGGTCCTGACCGTTTTTTTTGGTAGAAAAGAGAAAAATTACAAAACAAAAACTCAGTTAGGATATACAAGTTTGGTTTTGGTCAAGTCAAATATGTCTGATTTAATAACACTCATGTCAGAGGATCATTTAAGATCACAAAATATTCTTCAAGACTGATCACTATGTTGGCAATATGGTCTGCTACATTGTTTGCTATCCAATAAATGTGTTTGATTTTGAATCTTTTAAACTCCAACAACAGTTTCTTGCAATAGGAAATTAGTGACATTAAAAGTGTGTCATTGTACACCTCTTCTACTATCATACCTATTGTCTCTTTGGTATTCGTTTTCACGTGGATGTCATTGATCCTCATGCTCTTTTCACAGTTTTGTCACCAGACTATTTGAAGTTTCCAACTTTCTTTGGAATCCCTTAAGCCAACCACCAATGTGATTTCGTATGATACTTGCACATCTTGTTGGTCCCGGATTTGCAGTAGCTGACCCATCAATATTTCATTTTGCCCACCCCACTTTTGGTGCCTGCCACCTGACTCACCGGTATTCGGTTTGGTTTGATCGATCTTCTTAGGGTGGAAGTCACTTCTTTAGCCTGCAAAAAGATTAGTTACCCTACATTTGTATGCAAAAGTTTATTATTAAACACAATAGAATTTATGTTTTCAAGATAAGCCAGATCACAGTAGAAAACACAATACGCCATTGAGTTCCATTAGTGTGAACATTTTTATTTTCACAATTAGATTTCAGCCAATTTGAGATCGGTACCCCATGGAAGTTAATTACAACAGGGATACCTATATCAAGCCAGATTTGTCAAGCAACCACACAGTCTCTCAGAACATGAATCGTGTTTTCCTCCTCAACACCACAATTTTTACAGATTGAGCTAATGTCCATACCTCTTTTGTGAAGTGACAAAGCAGTGGGGATACGATCATGGTTACACTACCATAGGAAAAATTGGACCCGAGGTATGTATTCTCATTTCTAGATCCAATTCTAATTTCCAGGTTCTGACCCGATATGAATGTGTCGTTTCTCCTTAATACTCCTATGAACCAGAGCAACCGTGGGAATACCTTTTGGGGGATCTCATCCAGATTTTTCTATCCTGATCCGCTCAAATACTTCTAGGAGTAGCTATAATGAGGTTTATAACTGACTCAGGAATATGCAAAGAGATTTTCGATGTTTTCCAATCTCCATTATCTCGAATAATGTCCATTACTTTTATAAGATCCAACTCCAAGCAAAGCGACCCCTGAATAAGGGATCGCAGATTAAAATTATCCAACCACTTGTTAGATCATAGATTTATTAGTGCATTCATTATTCTAGATTGACTTATTAGTCAATTCTCAAGAATCTGTATTGTTCACCTTTGCGACTAACAACAGTACCTGTCATGCATCTTCTGTAGTACTTTTCGGCCACTTTCTTCTACGTTTTAGAAGCTTGAAGTCTGTATTTGAGGTTCATAATTTCTATTCTCCTATAAAAGGAGGCTTAGTCCTTAACAGATGATACAGTGTTTTTTAGACTCTCTCTCTCACTTGATTCTTCTTCTGTGTTTACGATTGTCTTTACATACCTTCTATTGTCTATGATCTAGTTTGCTATCAGAGTCAAGTGCTCATAGAGGTATGTAGTGTGTATTTCAAACTAAAACACACATATTATATAAAATTTTAAACTTGAAATAGACACTACATAGCTCTATAAGCAACTGGCTCAGATACCAAACTAGATCGTAGACACTAGAAGGTATGTAAAGACAATCGTAAACACAAAAGAAGATTGACGTGAGAAAGAGAGAGAGAGTCTAAAAAACACTATATCCTCTGTTAAGGACTAAGCCTCCTTTTATACGCGAATAGAAACTCTGGACCTCAAATACGAACTTCAAGCTTCTAAAATGTAGAAGAGAGTGGCCGACAAGTACTCCAGAAAATGCCTGACAGGTACTGTTGTTAGTCGCAAAGGTGAACAGTACAGATTCCTGATAATTGACTAATAAGTCAAAATAGAATCATGAATGCACTAATAAGTGTTTACTGACGTAAAGGCTTACATCTGCCACTATGCATGTAGATCTTGTGAATCTTGAAAAGCATCTTGCATAGCAAAATCAAAGTATTGACCATTAGCCTCATCTTCTGACTCAGTTTCCTCTGTATCAGAGAGAAACTCTTTCAACTGCTTTCTTAAATCAGATTTAGAAGCAGAAGAGGATAATAATTCTTTTAGAACTGCTGCCATATCCCTTGTAGGTGATGGTAAAATGGGCAGTGGTGGTGATGCAAAGGTTATTAAACCCCTTTTAGAAAAAAAAAAACGTAGTCTTCTTTAAAGAGCCCGTATTTATCCCACCATTTAATGAAATGTTTTCTTACCAAATGGGAAATAGGAGCAACAAATTCTCCAAATTTTTGAACTGATAAATTTACCAGATAAAGTTCCCATTTAACAATCCATGGGACTTTGTAGTGAGCTACAAAACTAAGCTCAATATATTTAAAGCAGAATTTTTTGCTTTAAAATCATCATAAACAGTTCAGATTTTAGTTGTACGTGAGTTTTGTTGAAAGCCACCTTATAAGGTGAAGAAGAAGTTGAAGACGCAATTGCCTTTCCTTTATCCTATTTCTTCTTTATATCCATTATTTCCCTAGAGAAATTCACGAGTTAAGAAATCTGGTAAAGAATTATCAGATCCCTTAATACAGTCAAAATTAAAGACAGAAAGTATCCCCTGCCACGAGGCAAAATTTGTTTTGATGCTATATTTTTAACATCTTTTTCCAAAATGTCTTTTGCGGGTTTTACAGTCTACTCGAATCAGAAATTTTTGATTCAATAAATCACTTTCAAATTTTTGAACACATAAGACAATAGAAATAATTTCTTTCTTGACCTTAGAATAATTTTTTCTTGGCCCTTGCCAAGCTTCAGATGCATAACACACTAAGGTTTCTTCATCATTCATCATTTGTTTTAGGATTCCACCATAACCTAATTCAGATGCATCCGTTTCAACAATTTTAAAAGCATCAAGTTGGGTTATTGGTAAGCAAGGAATTTCCTTGATCTTGGTTTTGATTTTCTGAACAGCCTTAGTATGTTCTGTAGACCATTCCAGACTGGACAACTCCATGGGCTGTAAGATTTCTTAATAAACCCCCTTTAACCAATAGTTCATCTATTTCTTTTTTACAAATTTCTAAATGTTTAGGTTTCATAGTTATAGGTCTAGAACTAGTTGGAATTTGTCTTTCATCAAAATTTGGTTCATATGGTAATTTAACCATATGCTTTTTTCTTTCCCAAAAAGCAGTAGGGAAGTCAGAACAAATTATTTTTTCAATATAGTTTTGTAAATGAGAAATTTTCTCTTGAATTGTTTTTTTTCTGAATTTGCTCAGCTATTTTTTTATATTCAATTTCTTGGGCTAAAGAATTAAGAAAAATTTCGTTTCTTTTAATTCTTTTTTGAATTAAGTCCATCTCGTGATAACGAGTTTCAGAAATAAATTTAAAGATTAAATCATGTTGATTTATAGAGCTTGTTATTCCTTTTTCAGTTATGCTTTTAATGTGAAGAAATGGGTTTCCAAGAATAACATCATGTGATAAATTTTTAACCATTATAAAGGACATTTCTAAACATACGCCTTTGTTGCAAACTACCGTATTTTCTAATTTATATTTGACAAACATTTTACTCCCATTAGCAATGTTTACCATTCACTTGTTTTCGAGAAATGTCTCGAAGGAACAAGACCTTCATTTATACAATTTAAATAAGCTCATGAGTCAACCATTGCTATAACAGAAAAGGAGTATTCTTTATGAACAATGATGTTGACTTTAATGTGTCATTTATGAGTTATTACTGATGGGTTATAAATATTGGACTGGGCTATGATTAACATTTGGCCCAATAAGTATTTTGGACTTCATCTCTTTAAGGCCTGATTATGCAGAGGCATCGCCTATGACACCCCGTAAAGGCGTCGCCCCCGATGTTTAGGCCCGATAAGGCGTCGCCTTTAATAGATGCGCCAAAAGGGAATTTGAGCCAGTTTTAGTGCGTGACACCACATTCACTGTCCACCTTAGATGGTGCGCCGACACCCCTATGACTTAGGCTGGTTGCTTTTAGCACGCCTGTGATTAAACAAATCTAAAGGATAGTCTACAATGGAGTAGCCACTAAAAACGAATATTCAGTAAAGTAACTATAGTCAGCTCGCCTGAGGACAACAACGATGACCAGGGTAAGCTTTGACTCAACTATGGTTACAGGTATGAAATGTTATAAATAGTTCAATACCACCTTCATTAGAGGGTAAGTATTCTCTGATACCAGATCCTTACATACAAACATTATAAACGAACCTCCGACTTACTTTATCATCGGAGGGGAAACAACGGGACATCTCGGGTTTTCCTTTGTGCAGGTCTACGGAGGAAACATCTGGAAGGAGAATACGGTGAATGTGATCCAACACATTGGCACCGTCTGTGGGAATCATTGAGCAAAAGTCAGCCATGGTTCCACCTGTAACACGAGCAAAAACCATTCGTGAAGTGAATGATGATGATTCACTCCAAAACCTGCAGCAGCATTTGGGACAGACATCGTACATACCAGTACAAATGGTGCCACCTCGATCTGCTCAAGAAGAAGGTGTTCCTGAGGAACAAGCAGTTCCTGAGGAGCAAAGATACGATAATGACATACCAAGACCTGTGCAGTCTCGTATAGACTCGTCGGTGGTAAGGGCGCCGCCTCGGCGTGTGGAAGTAGCTACAGAGTTCATATTGACAACAGCGTTCATAATGGCTCTCGACGAGCTTTTGGACAGAAGGGACCAAAGGGCAGCTGCTCGGGCAGCTCAAGGAGCGAGCGCTTAGGCAGCGTATGAAACTACATCAAGACCACGAGACGCACTAGGAAATCCACCAGAAGTATTTCCTCCTACAAGTGCTGTCGCGGCGGGCACTATTGTAACAACAACTCCTGGTCTGGGGACGCTAACTGAAGAAAAGGTTAAAGAGCTCATTGCTCAAACGCTAAAGGAGCAAAAGAATCGAACCATGCCTCACCTACGAGATAGGTCAACGCATCTGTTCACTCCAGAGATATTGTCAGTTGCACTACCCACCCATGTGCAGCCGACTTTTCGGATAGATACATATAATGGAGATAGTGATCCTGTCTTCCACATACAAAGGCATGAAAACTCTTTGTTGGGAAGGACAAGTGAGGAGATGCATCTAGCATTGCTCTTTCCGGCCACCTTGGGGGATGTTCCTGCACATTGGTTCTTCAACCTCCCTAAGGCATCAATAAAGTCATGGGGGCAGTTGAAGGACAAGTTCATCGTGCAATACATGGGAGGGCGTCGCCTACTAAAAACTGTAGGAACGCTCGATCATATCAAGCAAAAAGGAGAGCAAAGTTTGAGCGACCTTTATTCTCGATTTAACAGAGAACTAGCTGGAATTGACCAAACCATCACGGAGGGGGAAACCATTTGCGCCTTTATAAGGGGATTGGGCCCAAAGGGTTCGACTCTGTATGACAGCTTGAGCGTTATACCAGTCAACACCGTTGAAGAAATGGTTGATAGGGTCAAGTCTTACATAGACTTGGAGATTGCACGAGAAGGAAGGTCAGCAAGGAAGCGTTCAAAAAGGATCATGCAGAAGGGAAAAGACCAGAGCAACGCCCCTCAAAGTCAGCACAGGATGACCGGAGGCATGATGATAGGCGTCGCTCGTTTGGACCTCGACCTCCAAGAGGAACTTTTCAAAGTTACACTCCCTTAAATAGGGAAATCTCCATTATCTTGACAGAGATGGAGAAGAATAATTAGGCGACACCTCCACTACCTCGAAAGCCTGATACGGTTATGGGAAGTAATCCTAACCAGTATTGCAGATATCATCGATGTAAAGGTCACCACACGGATGACTGTCATATCTTGAAGAAGGATATTAAGAGGTTGATCCAGCAGGGGCACTTGAAAAACTTCTAGGCCCGACGCCAGAGAAGTAGGAGTCTGAGGAAGGTGTCGCCAAAGAATGTTCAAAATGGAGTAGGGCCTAGCAGGCAGGAAGACTTAAACATGATAAGCGGAGATTTCTCTTCAGGGGGAGAAACATGTGCAGCAAGAGAGGGATATGCCTCTCAAATGTCAGGAACCTCCAAGCTAGGGAAACGCCCTAGGGAAGAAGAGGAAGTGATCATTTCTTTCTCAGAAAAGGAGATGGGACATGTCACTTCCCCGCATGATAACGCCTTGGTGATCACAATGGGCGTCGACATGTTCAACATGAAGAGAGTATTGGTGAACTCGGGGAGTTCGACCGATATCCTATTTCTGGACGCCTACAAAAGGATGGGGAGAAAGGAAAAGGACTTGAAAAATGTCAATTTTCCATTGATGGGCTTCGCCTCACATACCACTTATCCAGTAGGAGCTGTGACTTTGCCAGTTAGCTTGGGTGAAGGGTGGAAGGCGTTAAACTTCGAGATCACTTTCATTGTTGTGGATGCGCCTGCATCTTACAACGCCATTTTGGGGCGTTCGACGTTAAACCCAAACAAAATGGTACATTCCACATATCACCAGCTGCTGAAATTTCCTACAGCCCATGGTGTAGGAATTGTTAAGGGAGATCAGCCTGCGGCGCGAAGTTGTTATGTCCAGGCAACGCGTCGCCATGTCAAGAAAAATTAATCCTCGGCGATTCAAACAGAGGAGGATCCTAGGGAAGAAAGAAGTCGTCCTCAGCCCGTTGAGGGGTTGAAGAAAGTGGAGGTTGATGGCGTAGGAAAGGAAGTACAAATTGGAGCGACGCTTGGAGAAGAAGAGGCGACCGCTCTTTCGATGCTTCTCATTGAGTTCAAAGAATTATTCGCTTGGAAGCCTAGCGATATGCCAGGCATCAACAAGGATGTCATCGCCCATGAGCTCAATTTCGATTTGAAGGTCAGGCCTATTGCCTAAAAGCGACGCCCAGTTGGTGAAGAAAAGGCGATCGCCATCAAGCAAGAGGTGGGAAAGCTGATAGAGGCAAAATTTGTGAAGGAAATTAGGTTTCAAACCTGGGTGGCCAACCCGATGTTGGTCAAGAAGAGCAATAGAAAATGGAGGATGTGCATCGACTATCGCGATTTGAATAAGGCGTGTCCAAAAGACTCTTATCCTTTTCCAAGGATAGATCAATTGGTCGACGCCACTTCAAGTCATGAACTGCTCAACTTTATGGATGCGTACTCTGGTTATAACCAGATACAAATGGCAGATGGTGACGCTCATCATACGACTTTTTATGCGGATAGTGATATATATCATTACACGGTGATGCCTTTTGGTTTGTTGAATGCAGGAGCCAGTGTATTATGTATCAAAAGTACTTGCCAAATCTAAAATAAACTATTTGGAGGTTGAGAAGTATCTTTATGCGTTGGTAGTATCGGCAAGGAAGCTACGCCCTTATTTCCATGAACATGAAATTACAGTTTTAACAAACCAACCGTTAAAACATTTTCTGCAAAAACTAGATGCTTCAGGGAGAATGGTCAAATGGGCTATCGAATTAAGCGAATTTAGAATCAAATTTTCTCCTAGAAACGCCATTAAAGGTCAAGCATTGGTGGATTTCATTGTTGAATCCACATGTCCTCAGCCGGCGACGCCTAAAGAAAAAGAGAAGGAAGAAAATCCTTGGATACTTCATACGGATGGATCCTCATCAGTCGAAGGCTCGGGGGCAGGATTAGTGTTGTCGCCACCAGATGGAGGAACACCATTGAGATACGCTCTAGTTCTCACTTTCAAAGCTACGAATAATGAGGTGGAATATGAGGCTCTGGACAGGATTGAGGTTAGCTAAAGGATTAGGCGTTGCCTCTCTACATGTATATTGTGATTCACAATTGGTGGTGAATCAAATTAAAGGGGAGTATATGGCTAAGGATGAAAAAATGAAGTTGTATTGGAAAGAGGCTATGGCGTTAGTAGCAGGATTCAAACAATTTCAAATTGAAGCTATTCCCCGAGAAGCGAATCAAGAAGCAGATGCCTTAAGCAAATATGCTTGGCAAGCGATGCCCAAACATGTGCACTTTATAGAAACCAATCATGGAAGTTGTGTCAACATTTATTGTGCAAACATAAATGTTACTGTGGATTGGGCGACGCCTATTAGAGCCTATTTAGAATCAGGAGAACTCCCTACAGATGAAGCACATTCTAAAAAGATTATTCGATTAGCACCCAACTTTCGAATAATTTATGGTTTACTTTATAAGAAGGGTTTCTCCACGCCCTATCTTAGATGCGTCGCTCATCTAGAAACCGTTACCATTTTAAGGGAGGTACATGAAGGATATGCAGCCTGTCATGAATGTGTGAGGTCAATTGTGAGAAAAATTCTAAACCAAGGATATTATTGGCCTACAATGAATCAAGAGTCGACTGCTTTTGTTATGAAATGCGAATTATGCCAAAAGTATAACCCAAAAATAGTGCGTCCAGCAGCAAACCTTACTAGTGTGTGTGCAGCGTGACCATTTGCACAGTGGGGAATTGACTTGGTGGGACCATTACCAAGATCCAAGCAACGCACCTATATAATAGTGGTAGTTGATTATTTTTCAAAGTGGATTGAAGCAAAGGCGTTATCATCAACTACTGAATTTCAAGTTATTAAGTTCATTAAATCGAGAATTGTGTCTCGATATGGAATCCTAAGTGTGTTGGTTAGTGACAATGGCCCGCAATTTGCTGGAAAGGAATTGAAATGGTTTTGTGAAGTATTGAAAATTGACCATAGGCATGCTTCAGTTAAACATGCGCAGGCCAATGGACAGGTGGAGGCAGCGAATAAAACAGTCTTGAATGGTTTGAAGAAGAGACTAGACGCATTGGAAGGAAAGTGGACGGAAGAACTAGAAAATGTCTTATGGGCGTTGAGAACAACACCAAAAAAGGCGACTGGAGAAACGCCTTTTGGATTGGTATACGGGTCTGAGGCGGTTGCTCCAACAGAAATAGCAGTCGAATCACACAGGGTAAAGCATTATGAGGCCCTGAACAATGAGGACCAAAGACGTTTGAAATTGGATATGGTTGATGAAAAGCGATGGGATTCAGAAGAAATTCAGAGGCGTATGCGATTAGCTACGACGAGATACTATAATAGAAAAGTTTCATCTCGTCAATATTTTGTGGGGTAGAGGGTATGGCGAAGACATGAATTCTCACACCAAGATAGAGTAAACAAGTTGTCACCAAAGTGTGAAGGACCCTACAAGGTCATTGCCATTCCTCATACAAATGCATACGTATTAGAAGACGTAGAGGGAAAAGTGTTGAAGAATAATTTTAATGCAGAGCATTTGAAAAAATTTTATGCTTAAGATAAAGTGGCGTAGATTGTATGAAGGACTATTAATGTCGAAGTGATTTTATTCGTAATGGCGAAAGCTTATGATTAAAAGTTATATTGATGTCTTATGTTTGAATCGATGGTGATTGCTTAAGTTTGAATTAATGGCGATTGCTTAAATTAGATTCAATGGCGATTGCTTAAGTTTGAACTAATGGCGATTGCTTGTATTAGATTCAATGGCGATTGCTTAAGTTTGAACTAATGGAGATTGCTTATTTAATGGCGATTGTTTAAAGTTTAAGCTAATGGCGATTGTTTAAATTGGATTTAATGGCGATTACTTAAAATGGTGATTGCTTAATGCAAATTTAAAGGCGATGTTTTAATCAATGGTGATTGTTTAAGATCAATTTAGTAGCGATTGCTTATGTTCGAAATAAAAGGCAATGTCTTAAGATTGTACATATTGGCAATGCTTCATTAAGGTTATTGGCGTTTGCTTAAGTTTGGATAATGAAATAAAGACTTGTTAAAAACAACAAGTATGATAACTTAAGAAATAAAGCTAAGTATGAAATAAAGATAAGTATGAAGAAATAGACACATCACATATATAAAGAAAATTTCATAATAGCAACGGCGAGGCGTTGCAAAAAAGTCTGTACAAAAGTAAAGTTACAAAAACTTATGAAAGGGCTGGGGGTGTAGTTGGGATCGACCTTCTGTATATCTTTGACCGCCTTCTTGAAGATGATCAGCACGCCAGTACAATTCCACTCAGCAGCAGCTTTGGCGAATTCAGGACTTGAACGGAAAGACTCCACTGCTTCCTCCAATCGTTTGGGAAGTTCAGTTTTGAGGTGTTCTACCTCTTGAGCTGACTGAGACGCCTCTTTAAGAGCTTGCTCAGTTTCTTTCTTGGCGTCCTAAGTCTCTTTCCGTGAAGTCGATGCTTCAGTTTTGAAATGGGTGAGCTCCTTTTGAGTCTTCAGAAGAGAGACCTTCAGGGCGTTCTCTCTTTTCTAAGCATCCCTCAATTGTGTGGCAAGCTGTTCCTTATTGACAAGGTCAGCTTCCATTTCCTTTTGAGCTGCTACAGAAATGGCGAGGCGCCGCTGCAGCTTCTCCAGCTCGAACTTCTCCTGTTCAACCTTACGAAGAATGGATTTATTGCGCTCCCTTTCCTCGGTTAAACCCAGGATGGTGGCGCCAATTTTCAGAGCAGCAGGAATGACCTAAGTAATCAAAAGTGAAGGTTAGGAAAATGCAAGTGTCAAAGGAAGAAATGTATACAAAAAGGCGCATACCTGACTCTGTATTAAGGAAAGGGAATGGCGAACTAATCCCTTTGCAGCTTCAGTTTCTAGTAGGGCTGGGCATAAAAAATCCGGTTCGGCTGAACCGTACCGGTTCATAAACCAAACGGTTTTTTGTAAAAATATGGAGCGGTTCAGAAGAGGTACAAAAAACCGGTTCGCAAACGGTAAACCGTACCACTTTTTGTACCGGTTTTAATATACTCCTAAACTACTAAACCAGACCAGAGTTAACAGACCAGACGGTTTGAACATTAATAAAAACCGGTACAGCTTAGTCTGTTACATCCCTGTTACAACAATGGCCAACTGTCCTCGAAACGATATTGGGTCTCTCGTTCTCAACAGAGCTACCACCTCCAATTCCACTTTCTGGCCATGGACCTCCTTTTCTGCCTCTTCCCTTCGCCACACGCTTCTTAACGCCTTTACATGTGGCGGAAGTAGCTTTTCTCGACACCATCCCCGTGGAGGGCAATCCCCACTGAGAAACCTCCCGAGGTATGTGTCTATGTCACTTAAGAAGTCTTCCAATTTACAGTTATGCTTTCTTGCTTCTGATGCTTTCTAGTTCAACCTCGATAAATAGCAGCGACGGAGGGCGGAAGGCGGCGGAAATTCGGAGAAGCTCTGCGATCTTCTGAACAAGGAGGAGATCCACGAGAGGGAGGAGTACGATGTTGAGACAAAGAGGAAGGAGGAGGCGCTGGAGAAGCTGAAGCGAGTGGTGAAGGATTTACAGAGTGAGGACTACGCTGATGGAGAGAAGAGAAGGATCGTAGCTTCAGAAGTCCGGTAGCTTGCCAAGAAAGACGCTGAAGCCAGAATCACCCTTGCCATCGTCAAAGCAGGGTCTGTACACAAGATGCTGAAGCTCATCGCCTTCCAGGATGATTCAGCCGCGAACGCATCCATCTCCGACGCCGTCGTGGCCAATTTTCTAGCCCTGAGTGCATTGGACGCCAACAAGTCCACAATCGGATCATCGGGGGCAATTCCTTTCCTGGTCAACGTCCTCGTCTCCGACAGTCGGCGAAGTATCTCCCAAGCCAAGCAGGACGCTCTTTGAGCCCTCTACAACCTCTCCACACTTCGTTCCAACATCCCCTTCATCTTAGAGACAGACCTCGTCCCCTTCCTCTTCATCTCCCTCGACGATATGAATTTAAGCGAGCGGATCTTAACAATTCTCAGCAACATATATTTTTTTTTATGTATGAAGTGGTTCAGACGAACCGGTTCTGAACCGGTTTTTGAACCGATTCAAAACATGTACGGTAAATCGGTCAAAATCTGGAGCGGCCAAAAACTGGAGCGGTAAACCGTACCAGTTTTAAAATGTGGTAAAAGTTTGATTTTGAACCGATTCGGCCCTGAACCGGTTCATGCCCAACCCTAGTTTCTAGGCTCAAGGGTCCTCTATTAGCAGGGGGCAGGAGCCTGACAAAAGGTGAAGGCTGAGGTTGGGGTCAAGGCTGGAATGACCAACCATCAAGGATGTTTCCTTGAGAGTGGTCCAGGGATTCCATGGCGCTTGCGGATTTGACGGGTAGACTTTACCCTGCAGCTCTCGCCTTAAGTTGGCGATCTGTTGTAGGAGGGGGAAGTGATGGCAAGACTTCGACATCGGGAAGGTTGTCGACCAAAATCAACTCCTGCGAATCTGAAGGAGGATTACGTGTGGGGGTTGGCATCTTCGGTTTTGAAGACTCAGCAGGCGTCGCTGCTGTCGGATCAAAGGAAGGGTCAAATGGTCCCTTCTTAAGGATGCCAGAATGATATTCGGTGTAGGTCCACATGATGCCGCCATAGGCCAAGATTGGGGGACCCCACTTTTTTGTGAATAAAACATTATTCCTATTACTAGTGACGCTGTTATTAACCCAATAAGACTTAGGAATCACACCTTTAAAATCCTCGACGGCTTCATTAGTGTCGTCGCTGAAAAGCTCAGCTGGAGCCTTAAGAGGATCCAGAGAATCGTCCATAGGCTTCACCTTTTTATGGCCCTTGGAAGAGTGATGGCCTTTGCGTTTTTTGGAACCCTCGGGAGCGTCGCCTTTGGACTCCTTGGCCTTCTTCTCTTTGATCTTCTTCGCCTTTGACGCCTTTTTCTGAACAGGCGTTACAAGATGGGAAAACAGTGCAAAATCCTTATCTGCAAGAAAAGAATAAAATAAAGGTTATTTACCGGAAATAAAGGCAGAAGGTGACGATCTACAAAGGAGACGCCAACATCCTCTAAGTCAGACTCACTGATCTCTTTGGAGATTATTTGCGCGCGCCCTCCTTGATGATCTAAATAAATGATCGCCAAGGCATCCATATCGGCTGAGGAAAGTTCCTCGACGCCTGGAGCAATATCTTTGCCGGCCTTGGTCGACACCAGACAACGGGGAACGCCCACTTGGAAAAAGAAGTAGGCGTTCTTCCAATTGCTATTACGGGATTTGAAACCTGTGACTAAGGGACGAGAAAAATCCCAAGTCCAATCTTTGAAAGGAGGCGTCGCCCTAGTTGTAAAAAGGCGAACGCCTAATCGATTGCCTTCAAGCCTATAAAAACTACGGAAGATATTTAAAGAGTATTCCCACCCACGGCGAAAACAAAGGACTCTGAACCCTATCCAAGTGCGAAGACCATTGGGAGAAAGTTGGGTGGGAGAAATGCCATAATGGCAACACAATTCGACTAGGGGAGGGCAATATGGAAATCTTAATGCCGCATCAATTTGTTGAGGGAAAATGATCTCCTCACCTAGGATGACAAATAGGATGAGGATTTTCAGGATCCGCATCATCAGGGATGGGATACCTGGGGGCTTGAGCGTCGCTCAAGCCAGCCTCAGTTACTGACTGTTCGAAAGATGAGGGGGTAAGAAGATTGGGTTTGAGATCTATAAAAGGCGAGGGAAGAAAAATGTGGTTACCAATATCAGAGTCGGACGCCATTCTTCTATATGATCGAATGGCGCGGAGGTGATGGGCGTTTAGGGCGAGAAGAAAACACCGAGCTATGATGAAAAGGCGATCTGAAATGGAAAAGGCAATCGGAAACGAAAAGGCGATCGAAAAAGTGACCGGAGTTTGGTCGGAATTTTAGAGAGAAGGGAGAGGATTTCTAGAGAGAGAAATCTCACAAGAAGTAAAAGTATTAAATGAAGGAGGGGTGGAGGTATTTATAGAGGTTTAAGGGAAGTCGAACCGTTTCATAGGCTATGAAATTATAGACATACCCCTATGAACACAAAAGGTGAACGGTTATTAAAGTTGAAATTACTAGTTTACCCTCCAATCAGAAAATTTCTCTTCGTTTCTCGAGGCTTCTAGAAGATTCCGCCTAAATTCAAAATTTGAATTTTGAATTATCTGAAAAAACGGTCCTGCATGATGGACACGTGGATGACGGTTACGAAGGAACAATGGAAGGGGACGCCTATACAGGAAGGATTTCTTCCAACAAAATTAGGCGTCGCCCTATAGAAGATGGATTGAAAAAACGACTTTTAAGAGAAATGATAATTCTCAAATGAGCGTCGCTCATTTAAGACTTCGGGGGCAGATGATGGGTTATAAATATTGGACTGGGCTATGATTAACATTTGGCCCAATAAGCATTTTGGACTTCATCTCTTTAAGGCCTGATTATACAGAGGCGTCGCCTATGACACCCCGTAAAGGCGTCGCCCTCGATGTTTAGGCCCGATAAGGCGTCGCCTTTAATAGATGCGCCAAAAGAGAATTTGAGCCTGTTTTAGTGCGTGACACCGCATTCACTGTCCACCTTAGATGGTGCGCCTGCACCCCTATGACTTAGGCCGGTTGCTTTTAGCACGCCTAGGATTAAACAAATCTAAAGGATAGTCTACAGTGGAGTAGCCACTAAAAACGAATATTCAGTAAAGTAACTATAGTCAGCTTGCCTGAGGACGGCAAGTATGACCAGGGTAAGCTTTGACTCAACTTTGGTTACAGGTATGAAATGTTATAAATAGTTCAATACCACCTTCATTAGAGGGTAAGTATTCTCTGATACCAGATCCTTACATACAAACACTATAAACGAACCTCCGACTTACTTTGTCATCGGAGGGGAAACAACGGGACATCTCAGGCTTTCCTTTGTGCAAGTCTACGGCGCAAACATCTGGAAGGAGAATACAGTGAATGTGATCCAACAATTACTTTATCAAGCATATTTACAAATGTTAGTGAGTTTGTTTCTTCATATTTAGAAGTCTTATCTTCTTCCTTTTCAGATTCTTCGTAAACTCTAGTTTCATCTATTCTAGTCTCTAGAGTAAGGATTCGTGTTTTTAACTCGTTTGATTCATTTTTAAGGATTTTCACTTCATGTTTTAAATTATTAAGTCCAAAAGGGTATTTTTCTTCTTTATTAGAAGTTTTGACTCTTTTAATAATTTCTTTGAGACTCTTTAAGTTTCAATTTATTAGAATTTTTCTGAATAAACTGCTCCAAATAAAGCTGAAGATTCTCTTTCCTTATGTGAGGATCATGAATTTTGTCTATTATATCTAACATAAAACTTTGCTCATGGGCCAGGACAAATAACCCATTAGACTTACAAAGTGATTTATAATAATCACAGTTTCCGCTACAATTTGAATTTTTATCAGATTCACTAGTCTCATTACTCTTCAGAAGAATAAAATTCATTGGTAACAACATATATTTCTAGATCATGTTTATCATTAGGGAAAAATATGAAAAATATGTAACATGTTTGCTCCTGGTGGTAAATGCGGCACAATGTTTGTTTTTGATGTAGTATGTTTGGTGGTGTAGGTTTTTGATGAATTCCGTTTGTCTCCGTTAAAAAATGCCGTTAAAAGCTGAAATGCATTGCACGTAACTGTGTGAGGGACTTTTTTTCTGTGTGAAATTCCAAAGATGTCCCTCACTTCTTCAGTAGTTAGGAACTGCTTGCCTCCTTTTTTGACAGGAACCCATATTTGGATCAAGAAATTGGAGTTCTTTGTGCATTCTTGCAAGTACCCAATTGCTCTCATCAGCCTCTGAGTCATCGATGAAGACCCTAACGGATTTGTCGACAGATTTGGTAGAATCCACAGTGCTTTGCTTCCTTCAGTATTTCTATATAATGCATTTTCTTGTGTTTCTTCATTAAGTATTAGATTTGGGGCTGCCAGAGATAAAGAAGGGCTCGTTTGGAGAAAAAAGTCAAAATCGAAGTTGTCTGTTGTCTCAACCCAACACTCGTCAAGAAAGAGATCATTCATGAAATCTAAGTCCATTGCATTGGGAGCATCAGAAATGTTGTTTTCAGATGCTGAATTGGGAGGCAATCAATTGTTATGTTCCATAATTTGGTCAATATGCTCTCAAGAAAGGAGGCAAAGACCGTGTATTTGCAGAAATGGTCAGGACTTAGATCTGAGGCATTTGCAAAACTAAAACACACATTGGAAATGCACTTCAATCAAAGCAAAACTTCAAAGAACTGTTTTATCCTTGGAGTTTAAGAACACCAAGCACATACATATAGAGAGAGGTGAAGAGATTGGAGTCAATTAAACTCAAAATCATATCTTTACTCAAAATCCTCAACTAAACAAGCAAAACTCAGTTCAATTAACACCCAAATGACTTAACTTTCAATGTCAACTGAGGCAAGAAAGAAAAAAGAATAGAATGAAAGACTAAACTTTGGTACAACCTTAAAAAGCTACTTACTTTACTTGCAGAATCTGTGGAACACCAGATGGGTAAGTCTCTCTACTCCTCAAAGGATTAAACCCTGAGAGCCCAGAATTTGTTGGTTTTTTTTATGAGAGCAAACAAATGTATCAATATAGTTTACCGTTCTTGTTCTTCTACTATTGCTGCTTCTTCCTCTTCTTTGCTTCGTACAAGGTACCAAGGCCAGAAGAATCTGATGACATGCGTGCGAGGGATCTAGTGGGACCCAATGCAACTCACCCAATTAGATTCCTCGACCTTTCCTAGTTGAAGACGACGTGCATTGAAGTCAAAGATCGGATGGAAATATTATTTTTTTCCCCAGTGAAATGGAAACTCTGCGGAGAAGAAAGTGACTTTGTCTAAGATGAGGGAAGGCGAAGGTGGACAGAGAAAGGAAAGAAACGGTAGTGGGTTGGTATCTTGCGAGTTGTGAGAGCTTACGGTTGTTTTGTCGGGTTCAAAAAAGTTTTTTCTTTTAATGAGGCGTTGCAAGGTAAGGGCATCTCATGAGTTTTGGGGGAATAGAGACCGGTTCAGTTATTTAGAGGGAGTCGGTTCAGATGTTGGTATTGGAGGAAAAATAATTAGAGGGTAGTTTTGGCATTTTCATTTTTTGTTATTTTAACGTTCAAATGATCTAGCACGTGAGCTGCACGTGTCAAATTTTAACGGATAAATAGACGAAAAAACTAACGTTTCTTCAAAAACCAACAGAATAAAAATCGTACATCAAATACCCGCGGCCCAAAACAAGTTACATCGATTACCAATTTTGTCAAACATCTTACATTTTTTTTCATACTTTTCCCTTATCATTACTAAGATACAAATTTTCTAAGGTTTCTTTTAAACCTTAAATATCTAAACTGCTAATTTTATTTGACTTACACTTATTAGCCTAATGAGCAGATTTTTTACATTTCCAACAAATTGGAATTGTCTTAGACCTAGATTTATCATAGCTTTTTTTTTCTTCTTTTAGGCAAGTAATCAGGATTATATTTCTTTGAAGTTTTGTATTTTTATAAATATTTTTAGATTCTCTTTTGTAATGTTTTTCTCTAGGCTCTAAAGGAGTTAAGCCTATCTGTTCACAGAAATCTCCTAAATCTTGTTTTCCTAGAAGTTTATCCTTTTGTACTTTTGGGAAAAGTAAGTAAATGCACCCGGATGTTTGCACCCGTTTGTAATTGCACCCATGATGTTTGTTATTACACCCCGGATGTTTACGTTTGTTGGTCATTGAGCCTTTCCGTCCAGTCTGAACGTTTTCTGTTAAATTGTTGGTCACGTGGTTGTCATGTGCCTTACTCCTAAATGATAATACCTAAACTACCCTTAGCCATTTCTGTTTATTAAGTTTGTCTTGCTTCCATTTGTCATTTGTTGTCTTTGCGTCTGAAACTCATCGTCGGCTTGCTGCGTTTCTCCTAGCAAGATGGGCCAAGGTAAGTACTTTGAATCTTCTTCCAATTCTTCTTCCCCTTTCGCATCTCATAAGGACAACGAGGAACCACTTTGCTATTGCGGTCTACAAACCCGTGCAAGAACAGCGTGGACCATGAAATATTTCAGCCGCCTGTTCTTTTCATGTCCGAGATACCAGGTAATGCTGTCAATTCGTTGAGTTAATTTCGAAGATATAGTCGATTAGTGTATTTCGAACCAATTTGATTTTTTGGAAACCCTAATTTGTGTTTACCACTATGCAGCCATTGAAAAGGGGTTGTGATTTCTTTGCTTGGAAAGATCCACCGATGTGTGTGTATGGAAGGAGAGCCATGACCAAATTTGTGTCAAAGGAATCTAAACTCAACAATCAAATTTCTGTGTTGCGTAGCAGAAATCAGCAACAGCTATGTGTTATAGTGTTCTTAGTTTGCATTGTTTCTGGACTTATGTTGAATATGTAGTTGTGTTTAAAACTTTTGTTGTATAGTGTGTACGTTATGTGCGTTGTCATTCAGTTGTACTTGATGATTGTTTAATGAATACATTGTGGACCCATAAGTTATGTACGTTGTTATTCAGTTGTACCTTATGTTTGGTGTAGTGTTTGGTTTTCCACCCTTATGTTTGGCAAAAAATTGGTTAACGCACCCATATGTTTAAAGTAACCTGTTATCCAACAGAACACAAACAAACCTGTTTAAAGAAAAATCAACAGAACACACAAACCAACAGAACACAAACAAACTTGTTTAAAGAAAAATCAACAGAACACACAAACCAACAGAACACAAACAAACCTGTTTAAAGAAAAATCAACAGAACACACAAACCAACAGAACAATCAACACAAACCATGAGACCAAGCTGTTTAGATAGTATCCAACACAAAGGTTCCACAAACCTAATATCCAACAAGATAGTATTCAACACAAATGTTCAACGAACCTAATATCCAACAAAATGAAGTCACTCAACCTAACAAACCAACGGTTTAACAAACAAAACATCCATGTCTTTCACTAATGGTGCTGACTTTGCTTTCACTGAGTAGATCTTCGCACAAAACGGGGTGAGGTGCGGGAACCGCGTACCATCTTCGCACAAAATGGCTTCCATAAATGGATCCTTCGCACATACATCATGATCGAAGGGTTCTAACACATACAACAACAAATCCAAACTTCCAGCCTGCCTCTCCAACATTTCAGAAACGTCTTCATCACTTTTCAACACTTCTAAATATGTCTTCAAATCACCTCTAGGAGGGAGATAGCAAATACACCCACCCGCTACTAAACCGTAATACTCCATAAACACTTCCAATGTCTCATAACTGAGTATATCCCTCCCTAAATCAGCCACTTCGGTTTGTCCAACCCAATTTCCATCAATAAACTGTCCGTTGTGGTTAATACTCAAAATGTAATTTCGGTTTTGGCCATCCTTGTCCATAATTTACCTAACAAATTCAAAACCATACCAATCAATATCCACAAATCCAGACAAATCAACTCTTCTAAGCAATATCTACAAATCGAGGCACCTGACAAAGTCACTGAAATTAGACAACTCACCTAGCAATCGAGGTACCTTGCTGTCGAACAACCGAGTCGAGAACCGAGAGAACACCTTGCTGTTGGACAACTCACCTAGCAATCGAGAGAACACCGACAAGAGTGGAGTCTTGTCGGACCGAGCTAACCTAGAGAACTTGTCTTCGCACAGGAGTCTTCGCACAGGAGTGGAGTCTTCGAGAGAAGTCGTTTGGAGCCGTAATCGCTGGTCGTCTTCGCAGGAGTCTTCGCACAGGAGCCGTAACAGAGTCTTCGCACAGGAGCCGCAACAGAGTCTTCGCAGGAGTCTTCGAGTGGTCGTCTTCAACAAAGCGCAGGGGCAAGGAGGTTTTAGGTTTTCAGATGGGGTGTTGGGAAAGATATGGAGGGAGAATGATATGGAAACCGTAGGAAGAAAGAGGGTCGGGTGAGGTGAGTGAAGATGATGAAATGTGTAAAGGGCAAACTTGTCTTTTACATTTATTTTTTTCAAAATAAATGTCGCACATGGTAGGCACATGATAGTTAACGGGTATAATTAACGATTGGTCCAATTACCAACAAATTGAAACATACGGGTGTCATAACATACGCCAAAAAACATATGGGTCCAGTTACAAAAAAAAAAGAAGCAAACATCCGGGTGTATTTACTTACTTTTCCCTGGACTTTTCTATGTAATTTTATTTCATTGCATAAATTAATGCCTTCAGATATTATTTGTGATGTAAGATCACCATAAGTGTATAAGGAATATGGCATTGTTCCTTCATTTGCATTACATGTCTATTACGGATTCGTTCAGCAAAGAAAGGTGGTAAGCCAGAGATAAATTCTTCCTTCCAAAAGCATGGGCACAATATTCCATAGTGAAAACTTTTGAAAGAAATGCATCTTTATACCATTTATAATGTGATAAAGTTTGACATCGCAGACTTATAAGTTGCTCTTGAGTTTTATCAATTTGTAGAGAAGTGCCTCCTATGAAATGTTTTGTTATAGTAAATAGGAGTGTATTTACACTATAGCTACATCCCTCATCATGGGAGTATCATATTGTCTTCCCCTAGTAATTAAGACTTCTTTTTCAGAGATGATAGGTTCTTTTTTAACAGCTGTCAGAATATGTTTTTTAGCTTCTTCTGATAGTAAAAAATTCCACCAATCTTTAAGTTGGTCAGTAAAACCATGAATTAAGGCTTTGGTAATTTGTTTTTCATTCTTACCATTTGCTTTAAAAGATGTAGCATACATGGTAATGTATTGCCACATTGTTTGTATTTGGTATTCTAACAGACCATCCAACTTCCATTCAGCAATTTCTTTGCGATCAAATCTAACTGCATAGTATTCATGACGTTGTTCTAGTTGGAGGTCAACTGGGGTAGGCGTGTGGTAATAAGGCTTTGACGAGACGTTATAAACTAATATCTTCTTATAAGAACGAACTGGTGTGTATGTGGGGCAATGTAATCAGAGTTGGACCGAGCCGGCAGCCTGAACCGGACCCCTCTCCGATTTGGTTAAGTTAGAAAACCAATTTGCATAGCAACGGTTTTTGGACCAGTGTGGACCGACCGTTTTGTAAAAATGTTTTTTTTTTATATTTAAAATCGACCGATTTCACACTTTTTTCGGTTGCTTTTCGGGACGAGGGGCGGCTTGAGGATTCTAATGAAAAGATTCACCACCTACTACACCGAAAAATATCAAAACGTTGGTAAATTCTAATGAAAAGATTCACCAACATTCCTCCAAGTAGTTTACTAAGGGATTAAGGCCTTGATGTATCTCAACAGTTATATGACAGTTCTGTGTCTATCATGATTTGACATCCATTAGGTCCTGATACGTTTGCACCATACAGATTCAACTAATTCAGTACTGCAATTGACCCATCACCATGGTTTTGGATAGGAGAGTTGGGAGGTAATAATAATGCAAAATCTCTAGTAAATAATAATAGTACTCCTTTCCTATTTAATCAGGTTAGGACAACAATTAGAAGCGGACGAGGCTTAGAAGCAATTATCATAGACAAGAGTCCTCCTTTAGCAAAAGAAAATGGTAAGAATGAAGCAAACCAAAGGATAGCACAGAAGAATTAAGAATCAGTAAAATTACTACATGGATAATAAATAGGGAAGCAAGGGTAGATACGGATGGAACAACACACCAATCAGTTTATGTACAACGAAATTGCTGCAATAACAATATCAAATCGGTACTCACCCTCTTGAGCTCCTCCTCCTTCATCTAGTTCCGCTTCTGTATCATCTTTTTCTCCTGCATCTTCTTCCAATTCTTCATCCATTTCTTCTTCAACTTCATCCTCCTCTACTTCCAATTCTTCGTACACTCTTCTTCTTCCACTTTCTCTATGATATCCTAATATTCGTACTCGGAGTCGAACGCCTCCCCGGGGGCTAGTGACGCGTTGTTTACGCGATTAGTGGAGGGCGGGGACATAATGATTGAACGGAGGACATAAATTAAGGAATGTGGTTTTCAAAATGGGTCACTGGTATTTTTGATATTTGTTAATTTATTTAAATATGAGTGTACTTACACTATCGGCTGCATCCCTCATCATGGGAGTATCATCTTGTCTTCCCCTAGTAATTAAGGCTCCTTCTTCAGAGATGATAGGTTCCTTTTTAACAGGTGTCAAAATATGCTTTTTAGCTTCTTCTGATAGTAAAAAATCCCACCAACCTTTAAGTTGGCCAGTAAATCCATTAATTAAGGCTTTGGTAATGTGTTCGTCATTATTGCTTTAAAGGTTGTAGCATACATGGTCATGTATTGCAATATTGTTTGTATTTGGTATTCTGATAGACCGTCCAAATTTCATTAGGCAATTTCTTTGCCATCAAATCTAACTACATCATATTCATGACACTGTTCTAGTTGGAGGTTAACTAGGGTAGGCGTGTGGTAATAAGGCTTTGACGGGACATTATAAACTAATCTCTTGTTATAAGAAGAAGGTAGTTTATTTACCTGAAAGTTATTAGGAGGTTTGTTTTGTTCGAATATGAACACATCTTCTAATTGAAGAATAATTTCTTCAACATCTGATTGATTGCCGGAAGAAGACTCAGGAATATCTTAATCAAGGTTTTCAAGCCCTAAAGGGGCACAGTCCTTTTCCTTAATTCCAAGATTATTTAATCTTCTAATAATTTCATCAACTATTTCCGTATTAGGAGGATTTAACTTAAAATTGAAAATTTGATAAGGCATAGGTTTTAAATAAAACCTTCTTATCTACTAACAATGGTTCTGGTTTAATAACCTCTTTTTCCTTAAAAGATGAATTTCTTATGTGGAAACTCTAGAAACATTCTTTTCAATTCTATTTAATTGATCACCCATAGTTTTGAGAGTTCAATTTGTAAAATTATTTTGAGCAACAACGGCTTCAACGTTATCACTTTTCCTATAAGGAGTACATGAAACTTCATCATCACCTAGTTTTAAGGTAAACTTTACTTCAGGAGGGTGAACACTAGTGATGACTTTGTCATTTTTTGTAACAAATTCTCTATAAGAGCGTTCTAATGTGAGAATTATAATTTTATCCTTAAAATTAAGATACTTATCTCTTTTTAAGAATCTCATGAATTCAAAGATTTCTACGGGTTCTTCTCCTAAATCGTTTTGCCTTTTTAAAGCACGTTCCTGAGATAGTTTCTCTTTCAAGGGTAGAGATGGGAACAAAAGATGTGGAATATCTACTTCCTGAAAGGTTTGGACTAGAACTTAAGCTTCTAGAACAACTTAGAAAATTACCTAGGTTTAGGCTATCTATTCTTTGATTAGATAAACGAATTTCAACATTTCCATCTGGATATTCTATTAAGTCTTCTAATTCTCTATTTTGTTACTTAACATGTTCACTTGCATTTTCTAGCATCCAGTTTTCATGTAATTTTACTTGATCCCATGTTATTGTTTTTGGAATTTGCACATTGCTTTTAGCAAGATTTGTTATAAACAAAGTTGTTGATCCTCTTAAGTATGGTCCTAACCATTTAAGCCTAGGGACAACAATGTTCATAACTTTATATTGAATCCTATATATTAGGACTATATTTTCTGCACCTTGCATCATTTTAAAACCTTCAGTTTTAATATCTAAGCAAAGAGCCTGCATTAATGTTGGGTCATTTAATGACAGGGTAAAATTTGGGAAGCAAGAAAAGTAAATCGGGTCATCACACAAACTACTCTCAACAATTCCTAATAAGGAATCGGTGAACTTGAACCTAAGGTGTCGTTTATCACGAACACAGATTAAAGAAGATGTATTTAAACCTAACATGAATGCAGGTTTATGACCAATTTGAACCATTCCTAAATGCAAGAATTTATATTTTTCCTTATGTTTTTCAATTAAGCATTGGCTCAAAAGTTGAAATGTTTTATCTCCCTCATTTAAGGGAATTACTTCTTCAACATTTTTGACTACATAATCATAAGCAATATCAAATATTCCTATCTGCTTATAAACATATGATTGTTCTAGTATTTTTCATTTTTGTAACTCTTTGTCAAAATTCTCATTAATAAGAATTTCTTTATTACTGCTACTACTAGCAGTATCGTGTATTTTATACCAAGATTTAGGTAATCCAAACATTATTGTGTTGATTAAAAGTCAACGACTTACAACCAATCCTACCTCTGCCCTTCTGCGGGTCTTACGCTCTAGGCCTTATGGGAATCAAGATACACGACTTGGTCTTACAAAAAAATTTTGTTTTAGGAAATTTGAAACTTAATCTGCTAGACTAGATACTACAAAGTAATAACGATAATATAAAAGTTCTTAGCAATTAAAATTTTCTAAAGATTACAAAGATAGAAAAACAGAACTATAAAACTTAACGTTTCACACAATATTATTGATATAAACAAAGTTCAAACTAAAACACACATATTATACGTAAGTTTAAACTTGAAATACACACTACATACCTCTATGAGCACTTCCCTCTGATACCAAACTACATCGTAGACACTAGAAGGTATGTAAAGCTAATCATTAACACATAAGAAAATTCAAGTGAGAGAGAGAGTCTAAATTTTTTTGACATCACACAATGGTTTTACAATTTGAAAAAGTTTGACATCCTAATAACTTTTAGGTAAATAAACTATCTTATTCTTATAAGAAGAGATTAGTTTATAACGTCCTGTCAAAGCCTTATTACCACAGGCCTACCCCAGTTGACCTCCAACTAGAACAACGTCATGAATATGATGCAGTTACATTTGATGGCAATGAAATTGCTGAATGGAATTTGGATGGTCTGTCAGAATACCAAATACAAACAATGTTGCAATACATGACCATGTATGCTACAACTTTTAAAACAAATGGTAATAATTACGAACAAATTATTAAAGCCTTAATTCATGGTTTTACTCGTCAACTTAAAGGTTGGTGAGACTTTTTTACTATTAGAAGAAGCTAAAAAGCATATTCTAACAGCTGTTAAAAAGGAACCTATCATCACTAAAGAAGGAGCGTTAATTAGTAGGGGAAGACAAGATGATACTCCCATAATGAGGGATGTAGCTGATAGTGTACATACACTCCTATTTACTATATCAAAACATTTTATAGGAGAAGTGCCTCTTATAAATGAAGGTCTTAGTATGTGATAAATTTTTAACCATTATAAATGGCATTTCTAAACAGATGGCTTTGTTGCAAATTACTGTATTTTGTAATTTATATTTGATAGGCATTTTACTCCCATTAGCAGTGTTTAACACTTCAGTTGTTTTCGAGAAGTATCTCGAAGGAACAAGACATTCGTTTATACAATTTAAATCTGCTATAAAGGTTAAAAATTTATACTAAGACCTTCATGTACAAATTATATATGTATTTGATAAAAAAAATGTAACAAAATATTAAAAAATAAATTAAAGGAAAACACTCTTGAATATAAATATCATACATTAACATAAAAATTATTAAAGTGCAATGGAATAATAAAGGTTAACAGATATATTGAATATATATCTGAATTGAAACCCCACACACCACACACTAGTGTTATCAGAGCCAGACCGTTCTCGAACCGGCGAGGTGATCGGTTTCCGGATCGGCCGATCCAACCCGACTGAACCCGATTCAATGTGCGGTTCATTGTTCATAAGTAAAAAAAATGACCCATTTTGAATTAGATAGATAGATTTAGCCCTCCCAAAATAAATTAACAAATATCAAGAATATCAGTGACCCATTTTGAAAACCACATTCCTTAATTTACGTCCTCCGTTCAGACATTATGTCCCAGCCCTCCGTCGATCACGAAAACGGTGTCACTAGCCGTCGGGGAGGCGTTCGACTCTGAGTACGAATATGAAGAGACCGTAGAGGAAGTGGAAGACGAAGAGTTTGTCCTAATAGCGTTTATATACATTTTGCGAAATATTTTTTTTTGTATAGTTACTTTTTCAAATATTTTTTGAACTGGGATACTTTTTGAAAAACTTCTACAATTTACATTTGAATATTTTGTAATCACAAAAAATAAATTGAGACCGATTGGCCGATCAACTTTCGGCATCAGAATTGTTATTTCCAAAAAAGATATAAATAAATACGTTATATGTTCCATTGCCCGATCAACTTTCGCCTAGAAGATATCCTTCTCGATATAGTAATAATATAATTAATAGTCGGTGAGGAGAGGAGAGGAGCAATCAAATCGGTATATATGGTTAAAAATAAACGGATGACGCAGAACAAGGAAGAGAAGAACGACAAGCTGTTTATTTAAACCTGCAAGAAGCTGGCGTACTTAGCTCCCAAGAAAAGCCTCTGGATGCAGAGCAAGGCGTTCTTTGTGACTTCGGCATTCTCATGATTCAACAGCTTCATCACACGCTCCTTGGCTTTCAGGTCTGTCACGATGATTCGACCAGCTGGGTGGGTCTGGATGAACTGTGATAAGTCAAAGCACGCCACAGATAGAGTCCTTGGATCGCTTGATGAATCCAGTATGGTGATAAGAACCCTCAAGATCTACACAAACGTAAATTTGCGAGAGAGTTTGGTCAGTCTGTTTCAGAAATAACAATAATAATAATAATAGTAAAGAATACCTGAAAATCAGACTCTTCAAAACATGTCACATTTTCATGCCAAAAGGTGGGGTCCTTGTGCATAGGGGACCAGTCCAGATGACCAAGGAGAACTTCTTGTTTGTACTTGTCAAACGAACTCAATTTCCTGATGTTAACCCTCAGTGCTTCCTCAAGTTGATTCAGACCATCCAGTAAGTCCTATCAATCCATATTTTAAACATTTTTAGTAGCCCAAAAACACTATGAACCTAGCTAGTTTCTGGAGAATTCTGCTTCCTTCAATACCATGATAACCAGTTGAACACACAGCAGACTTGGGTTATTCCATCATATTAGAATCTGAGTGAAAAAAATTTCAGAATAAAATAAAGGTCATGTCATCCACGATCTACATTATTTAGGGTATCAATTATAATGGCAACTACTTCAAAGTTTCTCATGCCTTGTGAAATCTATCTATTGTAGTAAAATATCATCAGCAAAAAAGAGGATCAAGACCAAGTTCATCAAAACAAATGCTAGCTACTTGTAAAGAACAAAAGCAGTCCAAATGACAGAAGTGCAGAGAATATAGTCAAAACGATGATCAATTGATGGTTTTAGTCTTAACCACAGCAGCCCAAATACTTTCTCATCCACTACACCCCATAAATTGCAGTGCCTTCTTATCAAAGCATGCATCCAAAGATAGACTAAGTCTCCTTTCAATATAACTTAATTGGCTAAATGCGCATAAGTTGTTAAATAAATGGAACATGACTGGGACAGTTTATTTAGACTTGAGCCTGTAATAAGGATCTCCCTATTAAGCATATAAATATATATATTCTCTGACATGTCTACTCACTCACCCTCCATTTAATTTTAAAGCCTTTGAGCACTTACTATGATACTATTCGGGTCGAGTCAAGCTTAATAGAAAAACACAGAGCAATCACTTATACAAGTTAGATTTCATTCTAAAATCAATTGCTAATAGAAAAGGTAGTCAAATTGTATATATGATGTTTATTATCAAGTCTACCAATCAGTGTGGTATTTAAACCTCACAGTGGGTCTCAACAAAAACAAGATTTATGTTTCTCACACTCAATATGATACACATTCATTCGGAAAAAGAAAAAGGAGAAATTAAAAAAAAAAAAAAAAAAAAAAACTCACCTCATCGCTCCATGCATGTGATTTTAAGCTTTGGACAGTCTGAGGCAGACCTAGATCAACCATTTGGGCACCAAATGTTCCTTTGGGAAGAAAGTTCTTAAAAGTCAAGACAACCACCCTAACAACCTAGGAGAAGATTAAAGAATTAGCTCGCGACATGATCCACTTCACCTTGCAGCAATTGTGAAGATAGAAAAAAGTTATAAATAACTATAGTAACAACAGCTAGTAATAAACTGCAACTTTCATAAGGGACTTCCATATTCTTATTCTTGAGAGGAGTTCTGCCACTATTTGTGTATGCATTTATGAAGCTCCTCATAAAGCCTAACTGCAATAAACTTGATGGATTTTGTATACAAGATAACCAACCCGTTACCTTCTCTTTTGTGGTGCTCTTAACAACATCAATCAATCGCAGGAGCGTCCTGGATGAGGCCAAGTACTCAATTGCTGGTTCATAGTACGACAAAAGCCAAACACAGAGACATGTTTCATAAAGAAGCTGTTACAAGAAGTTAAAGGAACCAAGTTAGATAAATAAACATATGCTATTTACAAAAAAAAAAAAAATGATAACTGATACTATATTTTCCATTCAAATCTTTGAAGATCACATCTTAAGATTATAAAAATGGACTTCAAATCTAGCCTACTTTTACCTGAATCGACTGTTGTGTAGATGCTGGTGATATCAAAGGAATTAACAACTTGATTCCGTCTTCTTGGACAAAAGATGATCTGACCAAAGGTTCCTTGAGCAATGATGAAAGGCAACTAATAGCAGTTGGAATGCCTCTACTTGGGTGGGTAGGTTTCTTCAGCTGCAACAGAAAAACATTCATTACGCCTGTAAGACCATCATTAACAAATCAATAACAAAAGAGATTCAGAAGGCAGAATCCTTCCAAATAGGAATATTTGCATCCAAGCTAATCAAATTTTAGATATCTGATTTCTGACAGAAAATAACTCCTTGGGATAATATGTAAGCAACTAACAATACAAAATCTGAAAAGCCATTGTGCAATCAAATCGTTAAATATATATCCACCTTTTACCGTCTACTCTGTGTAGCTAATTCAATGGTAACACTCAAACTCTTTTTCCCAAAAATATATTTGCTATGTCCTTCAATGAGTTGACAGCCTAAATAGGACTAAGACCAATCTTGCACATTCTGAACAAACGACATAATCAGTGTAATATCGCAAAAAAAGGTGGAATGAACCTGTGCACACAACCATTCAACCAAACCCTTCAACACATCATCAATGACAGTGAATGTTTTCTTTGAGTTTGTGTGATCCCCATTTGCAAGAAGTCCATTCTGCACTTTTGGCCTTGCGCTGTAATTCACAAAAGCTATCAGTGTATTTACAACCCTATCAGTTTCTTAAACAGCAGTAACTGTGCTAGCCATTTGCCTCTCTAAGTAGCTGCATATATTTACTTACCTGATTATCAAGGCAAGAATCTTACAGCTCTTCTCCTGTATGAACCAGTTTCCTTTCCACAGTAATCTGAATAATTAAGCAACACAACACGATGTCAACTTCTCCTTTGTTAAACAAGAGAATCCACCCATAACAATAATGCAATTCTGCCATTGTTCATGAAATCAAATTAATCAATAAAAGAACTAATGAAAATTCCCTGTTGCTTAGCTTGTACATATACACTTTCTGCTTACTACTTTCAAAAGCCAGATATGATTAATAATAATAACATATTTCTCATGCAATGCCATTGTACAGATTAATTTACGTGCAACTTATTATCCACCTTGACTGCTTCCCAACTTGAAGGAGAAAATAAATGACTGAATAAATAGAGTACAATAAGAAGTGGAAGTTTTGGCATCCCAATCACGAGTTAAGTACTCAACTTAGGAAGGGTTCATAAGTATCTTCATTTGCAAGAGAACTGTCATGAAACAATCTGGCTCTTCTTGGGTTCACTGTATTAAGGGAACAACCAAATAGGTTAGTTTCTTTCTAATACTCAGCACTAAAATATATAACTAACGCTAGCTTACACCAAATTCACCTGCAAGCATTTCATCAATCAGAGCCAGGATATATTCTACAGTTTCTTCCTTGAATATATCCCGCAAAATGCCAACAAATACCCGAACATAGGCTGGACCATCCTGTGATCAAAAGTTGGTGGAGTTAATACATATTCACTGACCCCAAAAAGAAATCATGAGCGAAAAATTACATCTTCCAGCAGTTGAGCACGGTAACTTTCTGGCTTCTTGTCGTAGCGCCTCAGTAGCTGAAGGCACGTCCCAGTGATCAGCTTAGTAGTCATATATGTCTCCCACGGGATGTCCCTCATTAAAACCTTGAGGACAAAGAGACAATTCGATCTGTAAAAAAAGTTTTATCTATCGTTTTGGCAGCATATGCGACAAACAAGTCAATCGATGCGCTACAGATCCAAAATTTGTAAAGGATTAATCCAGATAAGCAGGGAACAAGAGAGACTTGATCATCAGTAGAAACTCTCTGATAGAAGATAATTCAATCCGCCGCGATCCGGCAATCTGGCAAATAGAACTCAAAATCAATTAAGTGGAAATAAAAATTACCTGTTCCGTGGATAACTCCGCATGATCCATTGGAACGGCCAAATCAGAATCCCTACACAGAGGAGATTTCAGATCAACGTAACAGAATAGAGACGAAGAGATCGTAAGCAGAATTCAGGTTTGGGCTCCCCAACTGAGAATGAAAAAATGTCCGGAAATACAGAAAACGGACAACAATGAATCACTGGCGATAGAGTGAAACTGGAAAGGGGTGAAGAGATGAGGAAAGTAGCGTGTACCTTCGCAATGTGGGCTTCGTTTGTCTCGTAGCAATTGATTATTTTCAAGATCTGAATCAACGAAGAACGAACTGGTGGGGGGTGGGGTGGGGGCAGTGTTAACAGAACCGAACCGGCGGTTCGATCTGGAATCGGACCCTGTCTGGTTGGTTCAGTTAAAAGACTGATTTGCATAATTACAGTGTTTGGACTGCTGTGGATCGGCCGTTTTGTAAAATTCGACCAGTTTCCGGTTCACTTTTTTTTTTTGCTTTTTTTTTTTCGATTTAAAATCGATTGATTTCAAATTTTTTCGGTTGCTTTTCGGGACGAGGGGCGACTGCAGGATTCTAATGAAAAGATTCACCAACATGCCTCCAAGTAGTTTACTAAGGGATTAAGGCCTTGTTGTATCTCAACAGTTGTATAACAGTTCTCTGTCTATCATGATTTACTATCCATTAAGTCCGGTTACGTTTGCACCTTACGGATTCAGCTAATTCAGTACTGCAAAGGACCCATCACCATGGTTTTGGAGAGGGGGTTCGGAGGTAATACTAATGCAAAATCTCTACTAACAATAATAGTCCTCCTTTCCTATTTAATCAGGTCAGGACAACAATTAGAAGTGGACGAGGCTTAGGAGCAATTATCATAGACAAGAGTCCTCCCTTAGCAAAAGAAAACGATAAGAATGAAGCAAACCAAAGGATAGCACAGAAGAATTGAGAATCAGCAAAATTATTACATGGATAAGAAATAGGGCAACAAGGGTGGAAAGGATGGAGCAACACACCAATCAGTTTATGTCCAACGGAATTGCTACAATAACAATATCAAATCGATACTCACCCTCTTGAGCTTCTCCTCCTCTTCCATCTAGTTCCGCTTCCGTATCATTTTTTTCTCTTGCATCCTCTTCTAGTTCTTCATCCACTTCGTCTTCAACCTCATCCTCCTCTACTTCCACTTTTTCGTACACACAACGTTTTTTACAACGTGCACTACTTTGAAAAACATCATCCCTAATGACGTTTTTTTCCCGGTTTGTGTTTATGTTTTATCGTGCTTGACGTGTTTTTTCCTAAAAATCATAATTTTAAAGCATAAATTAATTATATCGTGATCCCCTGACAAGGAAAGACATGTGATATTGAAAGAAGGAAAAAAACAATTTTAGTTACACTTTTTTTTTTCAGTTGCGCTTCTTTTTAGGCCACTATTTTGTTAGGTTAACTTTGAAAAAATGGTTAATAGTCAAAGTGCCCCTTAATGTTTGGGCGAAATTTAGGATTGCCCCTTAAAGTCTAAAATTTTAAATATTAGTCCTAAAGTTTGGAGGATTTTAAAAATCGCCCATTTCCGTCCTCTGACTGTTAATTTCGGACGGAAAATGACCATGTGCAATTCACGTGACTTCAGACAAATTTTATAGACAAAATTACCCTTAAGGCAGTTTACCGAAGATCTTCGGTTTCCCTCCAACATACCCACACCAACACTCCACAGTCTCCTCGGTATCAGAATCGGCACGTTTCAAAGCAGAGCTGTTGGCGATTTCGGTGCGATTTCTTGGCGATTGAAGTGCGATTTCAGGCGACTCGTCTGTTCTTCCGCGACTCGGCCACTCCGCGACGCCGCGCCTCCGCCAGTCCTTCACTTGGCGATTAATTTTTTTTTTTTTAAAGTGTAACTAACTATATAATTAATTGCTTTTTGACGTGAGGTGATTAACTGATTTAACATCTTCTTTTACTTTTTGACGTATAGTTAATTTTTAAAAAATCACTACATACGTGTTATTTCAATTTTAATAAATGATATTTTTAATAAAAGTCAACTATATCAAAAGCTTAATAAGTAATTTGTAAAAAATAATAATAATAAAGAAAATGTAAGTTTTCATAACATGGTGACATTTGTTTTTGATCGAAATAACAAGGTGACATTAAATAAACAAAAAAGAGTAAATTATAATTTTATATAGTTTTTTTTTTGACACCAAAACCTTCAACTTCATTCAAACATCATCCAAGATTACACTGTCTAACAAGCATAAAGAGGTTAGAGAAGAGGGGTGGATGATAGTTCAGTTTGCTGGACACATCCCCTTTCTGGATTGTCTAGCAATCCAGTTAGCATATCTGTTTGCGCTTCTACCTACAAACCACCATTCCAATCTCGGTATAGCCTTTGCCTTCTCCATTACATCTTCAAGCATCTGTTGTATTGGCCAATCAACACCTGCATTCGGAAATCGTAACAATTTTACAAGCACCTGCGCATCCGTTTCTATTACTACATCACTCCATTTGTGGTGCACCGCTAACTCGACTCCTTGTAGTACCACCCTCGCCTCCATTACGATTGCACTAGTCGCTCGCCCATGCGTGTTCTGTCCTGTTACTAGCATGCCCCGAGCGTCCCGAGCAATAATACATGTGCCCCCTTTACCAGTCTTTCCGTCCTACGCACCATCGCAATTCACCTTGATCGTTCCTTGGGGCGGTCTGCTCCATCGTGTTGGTGTATCACTTCTGCTTCGTGTCGCCACAGGCTGAGTTGTGAGGACATTGTTCCAGCATTCGGCCGCTAGAGATTTGGCTATGTTCATCGTCTGGGTTGGTCGTGGTTGATCTCCTTCATGGATTGCCCGACACCTTTCCTTCCAGATTTCTCACACGAGGATTTCCGCTCGCAGCCTTCGTCGTTTACATGTGTCTCCTGTTCCATCGTCCATCTTCTGGATTCTGGTCATCCACTCCATTCGGTCGCGTGGTTGGGTTGCTGCCCACCTTATTCCGAGCTCACCTAGCCACACTCCACTTGCCCAGCTGCAGTGTAGTATGGCATGCTCCGCATATTCAGTCTCGGTACAGAATGGGCAGCTGGTTGTGACTGCAATGCCTCGCCAAGTTCACCCGAATTGGGATAGAATTGTGACCCACCTGCCAAAGGAATTTTTTACCTTGGGGGTTGCATTGCTCTTCCATAATTCAGTCCACCATGATGACTGTAAACCACCACTGATGTTCTCCCCATCCATGACTCCTTCTCGGCCCAGCTCCTTCAGTTTCCTGTAAATCAGCTTTGGTACAGGTTGCCCGTCTCGCACCCATGGCCAGATTAGGTGACCGCTCTTGTCGTTCTTGGCAATGTGTATTGCATGTATTCCTTGTCTCTCCTGCTCGGTAATGTTGGACTAGATGGGCAGGAGGTTCCACTGTCTATGCTCTGTCGATATCAAGTGGGCGATAGTCAGGTTGCTGTGATCTGTTCCAGCACCTTGCGGGTCCAGTTTCATGCCCGGGACCCAAGCATCCCCAAAAACCCTTATACTCTTACTGTTACCGACCTGCCATGCACCTTGGGATTTCATTACATCCCTGCCCTTGAGAACACTCCTCCAGGCCCATGAAGGTCGGGCACCAGCTGTTGCTTCTAGAAGGCTATCACGGGGGAAGTAAAGACCCTTCATTACCTGGGCCCATAGCGAGTCCGGGTTATCAAGGAGCCCCCATGCTGTCTTTGTAAGCATCGCTAGATTGAAGTCCCCGAGGTCTCGGAATCCCATGCCCCCAATATGTTTCGGCAATGACATCTTCTCCCAACTAATCCAGTGCAACGTCCGTCGGTCATCTCTTCCATTCCACCAGAAACGTGCTATCATCTCTGCTATTTCATCATACCACGTCTTGGGTAGTTTGAAAAGTGTCATGAGATAGGTCGGGATCGCTGTGATCACCGCTTTAATTAACATTACCTTACCCGCTCTGTTTAGGAATAGAGACTTCCATATGTGCATCTTCCTCATGATCCTCTCTTTTATGTAGCCCAAGGCGGCTTTCTTGGACCTGCCCCAGTTGGTCGGAATCCCAATGTAGTTCCCCGCGTTGTCCACCGCATCAATTCCCAGTGTTTCCTTGATCACTCATTTAGTTGCCTCGCGGACTGTGGCCCCAAATTGTATGCACGACTTATGCAGGTTGACGCTTTGTCCAGACGCCTTGTTATATCCATCAAGAATTTGCCGAAATGTTGTTGCATTCCTCGCCGTGGCCCTCATGAAGAATATTGAATCGTCCGCGAACAGTAAGTGGTGGATCTCCGAGCATGTTCTCTTCATTCTGATCCCCTCTATTCTCTTATCCTCCAATGCCTTGCTTATTTGTCTAGATAGTGCATCAGCCACTATTATGAACAGATATGGTGATATAGGGTCTCCCTGGCGTAATCCTCTAGTAGGCCTGAACCGAGTTGTTTTCTCACCATTTACCACCACACTATATTAGACATTGGTCATGCACTCTTTTATCCAACTACACCATCTCTCCGCAAACCCTAGAGCCCGCATAGATTCAATCACAAAATTCCACTCCACACAGTCGTATGCTTTGTTTATATCTAGCTTGATAGCACATTCTTCCCTGCTTGCCTTTCTGTTCTTTCTCATATGATGGAAGAGCTCATGTGCAATAAGGATATTATCATGAATGAACCTGCCAGATACGAAAGCACTTTGGAATGGGGTTATAATATTTGGAAGTATACACTTAAGCTTATTTGCTAGCACTTTGGATATTATCTTATACCTAAAGTTGCACAAGCTAATTGGCCTAAATTGTGTTGGGTTTACCGGATTTGGCACTTTAGGAATCAGCACAATGTTAGTATAACAATAATTTAGAGGCAATCTATTCGTTTCAAGGAAGGAATTTACCGATTGAAATATGTCATCCCCAAGCACGTCCCCCAAGCGGTGATAGAATACCCCGAGAATCCGTCTGGACCCGACGCTTTGTTACCTCCCAGTTGGAACACAACCTTTTTTACTTCCTCCCTGCTAGCTCTTCTTGTTAGTGCCCCATTTGTTTGGTCATCTATCACATTTGGGAACACATCGATTTGACCTTCCATACCTGCAGTACCCTCCGATCTAAATATGTGTTTGAAGTAGTCTTCACATTCAGTTCTTATTACCCTTTCCTCCTTCGTCCATGTTCCATCTGATTTCTGAATCCTCTGAATCTTGTTCTCCCTCCTTCTTTGTATCGTAGACTGATGGAAGTAGCGTGTGTTTTTATCGCCCGCTTGAAGCCATTGTATCCGAGACTTTTGTCTCCAGTACTCCTTTTCCATTTTTCATGCATCTTCTAGTAGCCCCTTAATATGCATCTCCTCGTGTTTGTTGTAGCTATCGCCTGGTCTATGTTGCATATCAAGCAGTTGGCCCTGGAGTTCCTCAATGCGCCACTTATAATTCACACAATTCAGTTTGCTATACTTTTGGAGTTTAATCCGACACTGCCCCAGTTTCCTGTGTATTTGCGCTGCTCGGCCCGAACCTGTATTCATCCTCCATGTCTCGCGAACGATCTCCCCACACTCTTGTTTTGCCAGCCAAGAACCCTCGAAACGGAATTGCCTTCGCTTGGATTGGTCCCGAGGTTTCATATTGATGATAAGGGGGCAGTGGTCCGATCCCAACATGAGCTTATGCGTTATGGTTAGGCTCGGGAACTGGCATATCCATTCCGCATTTGCAATTGCTCGGTCTAGTCTTTCCTGTATCCGTTTCTCCCCCTCCCTGTTGTTTCTCCAATTGAAGGGCTGCCCCTTAAAGCCCAAATCAACAAGCCTGATGTCCTGCATCATTGTGTTGAATGCATCCATCATTCTTTGTTGTTTGGGTCTACTGCCCTCATTTTCTCCAGCATGCACAATCTCGTTGAAGTCGCCAACACACATCCAAGGGCCCACACGTACCCCTGAGATCTCCCTCAGCTTATCCCATAATATAAGCCTTTCTTCCACTTTGTACTTGCGTATATCCATGTTACATGGATGATACCCTTACCATCTCGCATGGCAATGGTTGTGTCAATGTATGCTGATGCTTTTGAATTAACTTTCAGGTCTATTCATGCACACCACCATAGAGCTAGCCCCCCTGCCAAACCAATCGGATCCACATAGCAGCTCTTTTCGAGCCTTACTCTCCTTCTCACCTTTTCGCATATTTCAACCGTGTTCTTCATCTCCACTAGATAAATGATATGCAACTTGTTCCTTTTGTTTAGATTGGCTAGGTACGGAACTGTGAGGGCTGATCTAAGTCCCCGACAGTTCCACAATATAACACTCATTGGGGTCGCGTGGCTATTTTGGGTTAGCCACCCGAACCCCTCGTTTCCTTCTGCATCCCTTGTTGTCCTAGTTTCCGACGAGACCTTGGACTCTTCCGTCCACCTTGTTTGCCAAATTCCTGAGGACTGTTCAGCTTTGCTGTGCTGCCCTCCACAGGCGGATCTTTCCTCTGCCTCTTCAGACCGTGTTCCCCTCCTTCATCTTCCTCGGATTCAGTTTGATCTCCATTCCTTTTGAGTCTCACCTTCTGCATCAGCGGGCTTAGTCCGGTCTGTATTATCATCGCCCCTCTAGCCCTCTCCGGAGAGCCTTCGGGCGACTCTACCATGAAGACTATCCTTCTGTTCCGGATGGTATATGTTTGGTATCTCCTTTTCTCTATTGGCCATGTTGGGCTTGTCGTATTAATTCCATTCTCGTTCGTTACCTCCGTTATGGTCCATCGTGATAAGTCGCTTGTGTCAGTGTCCATGTTCACCTCCGGGATAGCCTTCAATGGCATTTGGATCTTCTGGCATTCCGCTTGCCTACGTTGTAGTATTTTGTTAAGGTTCGGATGGTGGTAGGAGAAGGTAGCTTGGATGTCCTCTTCCTGCACCATCTTCTCTGCTACTTTGTCCCGAACCACTAATGTTGTCTCCTCCTCCCTCCAAGTTAGACTCTCCAGGGATTGTGTGTTGATATTCGTTCTCTGCTGGGGGTTGCATTCGATTAGTTGGGTATATGGGCTGGGTGCATTTAGCAGAAGGAGTGCACCCCTGTTTTATTCCCCATATGCTATTACTTCCCCACCGGTTGACTGTTGCATCTTCCCTTCACTAAGACTACCCCCTATTTCCTCCCCTAGCACTGCTCGGTTCTGCCCTTCCTCTATATTATCCACCCTTTGGTCCTTCGCCTTCCCTATTATTTCCTCACTCCCTTTGGTATCCCCCCCACCAGCTTCCTCTCCACCTCTGTTATGAGATTCTTGGTCCCTTCCCTTCTTCATTGGCATGCCAGAATGCTTTCCTTTCTCCCTTTCTTGTTTCTCCCTCATTAAGTCCTTCCATGACTTACGTTTGGTGTCAGTCATGGTCGGACCTTGTGAGGATCCTATAATTCTGCAGTTCTGGTTCCGTTTCCTCGGTCTTTCTCCCCTTATCCAAGGCCCATACATTGACCCTTCTTCCTCTGTATCCGCCATCACAATCTCACATCTGCAGCTACGCTCACTGTGCCCCAATTTCCCACAACTGAAGCAGAAATCTGGCAGTCTCTCATAACGGATCATCGCCCTCCCCATTTCCCCGGTTGTCCGTGTATACCAGATGCCAGCAATAAAGGGTCTTGTCGTATCGATTTCAACCTTGACTCTGAGGTAGTCCCTGTCCAGCCCCATTGGTCCTACTATATCATCTATGTCCATCACAGTACCAATACACTCCCCCAGTTTCCTGGCATTCTGTGAGCTAAACTTATCCCCCTCTAACCCATGAATTTGCACCCATAAGTTAACTAGATTGAAATTCACCTCTGCTATTCGACAATTCTTATCACATCTCTTTAACGACAAACACTGGCCATGAATCACCCAAGGGCCCCAGTCTATGGCATCTAGTAAATCAGCTTCGTTATTGAACTCGAAGAGGATCACCTCACCTGACATTTCCTGGACTCTAACTCCGGCATATCGGTCCCAGGCTCGCTGCAGTACACTGTGTACAACAGATTTCTTAACTGGTTTATTGCTCAACACCTTTCCTATGCAGAGGTTGTCAGTTTTGATGTAACTGCACGCCAGAATATCAACATACTTCCCATGGGGTATTCTATCATCGTCTTCCTTGGACGCATTGCTTAGGGGGTGAATCCTCCATTTTTAATTCCTGCGGTGAAACAAAACAATTGCCACTAAGTGATTGGAATACTTACAGAGTTCTGATTTTGGGCTAGGTCTTGCGGTTCCTTTGTGGATAGGTCTCACCGACCCTCGCTACACTCCCCTCGGCAGGTTGATCGATCGGTTAAGCTGGCTTTCTTGGACTATCCCTGAAACGGCTTAATTTGGTTTGCTTGACACTCAATTAGGTTTAGCCCTATTTTGTTCCTAGCTTTGATTGGTCGGGTTTGGTCTTGCTTTCGTATCCAGCTATTCCATCCAGAAATGGGACATGATAACCCCCCCTTATTGCTAGAGACAAATACCACAAAGGAACGACATTCTTCAGGCAGCGACGGAGGAACTCCCACTCGGCGGGGAGGAACGGCGTTTTTCAGTTTGTATGAAGACGTAACTGACTACTGAGCTATTTTATATAGTTAACCTAATAAAATAGTGGCCTAAAAAGAAGTGCAACTAAAAAAGAACTGTAACTAAAATTGTTTTTTCCTTCTCTCAATATTACATGCATTTTATTGTTATGAGTTTCACGATGTAATTAATTTATGAAAAACGCTATCCCAAATAGCGTTTTATGAAAAACACTACCCCTAGTAGTGTTTGTTGAAAAACGCTACTCAAAATAGCGCAAGTTGTAAAAAACGCTACCCCTAGTAGCGATTATATACATTTTGCTAAATATTTTTTCAGTATACTTACTTTTTCAAATTTGTTTAGCACAGTGGTTACTTTTTGAAAATTTCCTAAATTGTCTACATTTTCTTTTACAAAAGATAATTGTATGGTATAGTTAATATTATAATATATCTATATGTATATATATTAATCTTTTTAAAATTCAAATTTATAAATTTAATATTAATATAAAGTATAAAAGGTTTTAATAAAAGTAATTTTTCAGCGGTCTATTATTTTTTAATAATATTAATCACAAAAAAATGTATTAAAATATGTAATATTTTTTTAAATGTAATAAGAAAGTTTTGAAAATTTTTAAGTACATAGAATTGTACTTTTTTTTGGTCGAATTAACATTTTACTTGAAGAAATAAAACGTCGTAAGTCATGGTCACGGATGTTCGGGATTACAATCTTTAACTAATAAACATAACAATGGTAGTGGGGGTCTTTCGACCCAATCATTAGGACTCACTCCCAATCGTGCTTGTCTGGCTATCCAATTTGCACACTCGTTTGATGTCCTTGGAATAGCTCAACATTGCTCTTGCTCGATTTGCCTTGCTAGAGCTCGAATATTTGGTATAATGGTTGACAACCACTACAAGAATGTTAGTGTACAGCTGCACACTATATTTCTCGTCACTAAATACTATCGTTAGATAAAGTGTTATGTGTCGACATTTAGTATCGTAGTTATACAACTGATTTAGTGTCAAATAATTTGTCGCAGCTAAAGCTCATGTTTTGTGTGGACTTCTTCCATTGTAGAATAGTTTAACTTTAAAACAAATTAGTGTAAAGATAACATCGACATTAATACAAATAATCAGTAACAAACAAAAGTTTTACAGTAAAAAGGTATATTTAGTGTCTAATGTAGTTGTTGTAAATTATGTATAAACAACATCGGTTTCTATCCGTCACCGTTATCAGTTTGCCGTCACTAACGTAAATTTGAAATTACTTTGTAAGGATTTTCTTAAGGTTAAGTGAGGAGAAAAAAATCATAGAAAAAATTATTACAATGTTTAATTACTTGAGTACAATACTAAGAAAGAGATTTGCAAAAGAAATATTTGAAAGGATAAAAATATTTTATGATGGATTTCCCTTACAAATATTTTTTAGGAATTTGTATCTTGCTTATTTTATAAGGGATTTGTATCTCTTTAACAAATATTATATGTCATCATCGACAATAATTAAAATAATCAGTAACAGATATTAGCATTACCGTAAAAACATTTGTTTAGTGTCCAATATACTTATTGTAAATTGTACATAAACAACCTTGGTTTTTAGCAGTCACAACTACCATAAATTAAAAAGAAAAAAGTCAAAACTAAACGGAATCTACATTATCTTTTATTTGAAAAATCTAGCGAGAACTGTAGTCCTCTCACTCATCAAAACCGTCTTTTAATTGAAAAACCATCGCATGTACCTCCCAAATCCTCTGTGCTCACCCACCACTCAAGAGCCCCCCAAACCCCACCGCCAGAAGACTCGCCTGACGAGGACATCATTTCCGTCGGAGAAACGAGGCAGCAGACCGGAGACTCCTCTGTTTAAGTGGAAGATCGAAGACAGAGAGAAGAATGTCGTGTCCTTGGAGGATGGGGACGAGTTCCCGGAGCTTCGTCGAAGGGGCCAGCAGCGAGAGAAGCTCTGAGTGACGACCGGAAATTGACTTGTTAGTTGAAGGTTTCCATCTCGAATCGGTAAGTTATTATTTGAAACCTATCAATCCTTTCGTTTAGATCCGTGTCGACGAACTCAATGGCCTCTCCGCTTCGTCGAACTCAAAATCTTGATTTTGTGGTCGGACTGAACCCAAAATCAAGATATTGGGTTCAATTTGATTGAGCAACAACGCACACCCAGTTTGTTTGTGGAAGCTGACGCTTCTTTCTTCCAATGTACACCCATCAGTTTGTTTGAAGTTCTTGAAAGGTTACGTTTTTATCATTTTCAAGGTTGTTGGTTCATATCCAAACCTAGAATCAAGTCTAAGGATAGGTGCTTCTGACCCACAGGCTATACAAAATTTGCTTATGAGGAAGCTAGATGATTGACGTCTATACAAAATTTGCTTATGAGGAAGCTGTGATACCTGTTATTCCAGGTCGGAAGTCAAAAGTGGAAACATTTGCGGGTGCATCAAGAACATATACAATAGAGGCGATGATGGGTGACAAGAAAGCCCTACAAGCTGGAACAAGTCACAACCTTGGGCAAAACTTTTCCCGTGCCTTTGGAACTCAGGTTTTTTGACAGTTTAGTCTTATCTAGCTCCCAAGTTCCAGTAATACCTTATCTTAGCATAAGTGTGCTGTTATAGTTTAAACTTTAGAAATGTCTGTTTGATGTTGGAACACATCTTGCTGATAATTCAATGTAGGGAGAAAAAGATTAGTGCTGAACTTTTGAGTAGAAGATAAAGGGTCCTTGGGCATGTTTATGCAATTGTCTAGGTTGTGGTTTTAAGTCACATTGAGTTGCTACTAGTGTTTGCTTTCTTTTATGCTATCTGGTGATATCTTTTTCTGTTATTGTATAGAGACTTATAGTTGATACGGCTACAGGGTTTACTGATGCTCCTTCTGAGAATTTGATTAACTTTGGTTTAGTTTAGCTCTAATTGATTAACTTTAGGTTAACCTCCAATGCATCGACCCCACTCTAGTTGTTGTTAAATCGTGTGTTAGTCTGTCTCTATGACAATGCTTTGCCAACCCCCTTGAATGGCTAGTCGTACTCCTTCTTGTATGGCTTTGACTTCTATAATTTCTATGTCATCACTAATTTCCCTTTGGTTCACTCCTCCTACGACCCTTCCTTCTTTGTCTCTTGCCCCCCCAATGCTTGCTCTTCTTGATGGTGATCCTCGTTGGTGCTTGCCATTCTCGGTGTGGTCGGCTTACTTGTGCGGGATGCGGTATTCAACCATTTTCCTTATGCTCCTCAAATGCTTGCTTGATTTCCGATAATACGACCCTTGGGTTGGGGTGTTTTGCTTCAAAGGCTATCTTGCATCTCGTCTTCCATATGTACCAACATGTGAGGAGTGTTAGTATCCACCCAGTCTCTTGTATTGTTCCTTGTCCGCCCGGTTCTTTTCTCCTCATCTCGAGCCAAGTGACCATGTCTATGTTGTTCGGTCGGCCGGTTCGTATACCTAGAATTCTGAACCATACCAGTTCGGTCTAGCTGCATTCCAGGATCATGTGCTCCCGTGTCTCCACTCCACCGCATATTGGGCACCTTAGAGTAACATTCATTCCCCGACGTGCCATATGAGCTGTCACGGCTATGGCATTCATAGCAAGTCGTCAGGTGAAAGTTCTTTACCTTTGGAATCACATTCGTTGCCCATAGTTCCTTCCAAAACGTGCCATGGGTTGTTTGCACTGCTCTCAATTGTTGTTCGCTTCTTTCCCTTAGTTTGTGGTAGACTGATCAGACCTGTGGTGCTCCATCCTTGGTGTGTGGCTATATGTATCGGTCCCTCCTTCATGCGGGATTGGTAAGTTGAGTATGTGTTCGGCATCTTCCTGGATGACGAACTTTCACATAATGTCGTCATTCCATTCTCCAACGGGTTTGGTCAGGTCGCTTACCCTTAATTCACTTCCATGCTCTACACTTAGTTCGACACTTACCCTCATTCCCTCCTTTGTGTATATCCACGGATCCTCGAAGACTCGGATGTTCTCTTCCGAACCAATCATCCACAATCTTTCCTTTTTCATGATGTCTCGTCCGTGTATTAAGCTACTCCAGCCCCATGATGATCGACCACCTTTCCTCGCCTCTAAGAAAGTGGTCCGTGGAAAGTACACTCCCTTTAGTACTCGTGCACAGAGTTTATCTGGTTCCGCTATGATTCTGGCTGCCATTTTCGTGAGGAAGGCCGTATTGAAGCTTTGTAGTTCTCGAACCCTAGTCCCCCAGACTCTTTGGATTTTTTTAGGACGTCCAATATCCTCCAGTGCGTTCTTTTCCCCTCCGCTGTTTCTCCCCACCAGAAATCCATTATGAGTGAGTCTATCTCAGCGCACCATGTTTTTGGTAGGTGGAACACATTCATGACGTACGTGGGGATTGCTGTGATGATCGATTTTATTAGCACTTTCTTCCCTGCTTGGTTTAGGGTTTTCGGTCTCCACCCTGCTAGCTTGTCTCTTATTTTTGTCTTTAAGGATCCCAGGACCTCGTTCTTTAATCGCCCCCATATCGATGGCAAACCCAGGTACTTGCCCGAATCATTTGTGCTTTGTATGTTTAGTGCAGCCTCCACATCCCTCCTGTCATTTTGGCCTGCCCCTTTGTTGAAATACATGGTCGACTTGTGCATATTGATTCGTTGTCCAGATACCTGATAGTATTATTCCAGGATGTTCCTGAGGTTTCTGGCTGGCATTTTTGATTGAGCCTTGTATGAAGAACAATGTGTCATCTGCTAAAAAACAAGTGGTGGAGTTTTAGGCATTGTCTCTTTATCGTGATCCCTTGTATGGTATTCTCTCTAGCTGCCCCACCTATTCATCTTGATAGTACATCCGCCAGTAAAATTAATAGGTAAGGTGATAGGGGTCACCTTGTCGAATGCTGCGGGTTGGCTTAATGGTTTCAATCTGTTCCCTATTTACCACCACTTGGTTGGTGGTTGTTGATATACATTCTCTGATCTATCCTAACCATTGTTCCGTGAATCCTCTTTTCCTTAGTATGGCTAGGAGAAAATCCTACTCCACACTGTCATACACCTTCTACATATCGATTTTCAGTGCACATTCCACCCTGTTTTCCTTGCGGCTCGTGTGGAGGTGATGAAAGACTTCATGTGCCACCATGATGTGTATCCTGTATGTATCGACCTGATAAAAAATAACTCTAAAACGGAGTGATAAGATTTGATAGGCACACCTTTAAGCGGTTCACCAACACTTTTGATATGATTTTGTACAGGAAATTACAGCAACTTATTGGCCTAAAATGAGTCGATTGCATGGGGTTTGACACTTTTGGTATCAGTACTATGTCAGTATTATTTAGGGTGTTTATAAGATTACTTGTTCTGAAGAAAGACTTGACCGCAGTGATGACGTTCGCTCCCACGATGTTCCAGTTCCGTTGATAAAACAACCCCGGGAAACCGTCTGGACCCAGCACGCGTGCCCCCCGTAACTGGTATGTGGCCGACCTGATTTCTATGTCCTTAACCTCCCTTGTTAGACTTGCATTCATCTCGGTTGTGATGTGATTCAACACCCATAAGAGGAAATCCTCTCTCGGTTCGGTTCCTTTTGATGTGAACATCTCCCCAAAATACCTCTTTAACTCATCGACAATCCTCCCCTCCCGCGTTATCCACTCTCCGTTCGTTCCCCTCAATCGACATATTTGATTCCTCCTCCTTCTTGATATCGTTGTTTGGTGGAAGAAGGTGGTATTGCGGTCCCCGTCTGTAAGCCACTTAACCCGCGATCTTTGTCTCCAGTATGTTTCCTCCCTCGTCCATAGCCCTTGGATATTTCCTTTCAACATTTTTTCCTCCCGGCCTGCATCGTGGTCCATTCGCCCTAGCATGTGCCTCCTTAGATCCTCCTTCATTTTTGCAAATTCCTTCATGTTGTTGCCGAATTGTGTCCTACTCCATGAAGTAAGTTTCCTTCGGCCTTTATGGAGTTTTGTATATACTTCTTGTAATTCTCGGCGCGATGTTGGGGCTTCCCACACTTCTCTTATCACTTCCTTGCATGTTGGATTTTTGAGCCACATTGCCTCGATTTTGAATTGTCGTGTTTGTCTCTTCTTTGACCTTTTTAGTTGGACCATCATTGGTGTATGGTCTGACCCAAAGACTAGCTCATTTATGCACCTCCCTTGTTGATGTCGTTCTGCCCACTCCACATTTATCAACACACGGTCCATCCATTCACAAACCTTATCAGCGTCGCTTCGATTATTGCACCACGTGTATGAGTTGCCATTGGCTCCTAGGTCATTCATATGCATATCATCTATCATTTGTTTGAATTCCTCCATTTGTCACTGCGATTTCCTTCTCCCACCCTCCTTTTCATGAGGCTAGCATATGGTGTTAAAGTCTCCAAAGATCATCCAACTCCCCCTTCGTCCCCGCCCGATTGTTCTTATGAGGTTCCAGTTTTGTGACCGTTCGTTTGCCTCCGTACTTGCATACACCCACATAACAAACATTGTGTCGTCATATCTGTTCATGTTGATCTCACAATCTATGCAGTTTGGGTCGACGTACCTGATTCTTACCATAGTTTCAATCGACCACCATAGTGCTAGCCCTCTATGTGCTCCGTTTGGGTAACATAACATTTATTTTCGGTCGACCACCATTCTTTGTTTCGATTAAGAATATAATGTTCGGTCGATACATTTTGTTGAGGTCTTGGAGATGTTGAATTGTCAGGGCAAATCCCAAACCATGACAATTCCAGGACATGACACTCATTGGGCATGTGTGTCTGTTTCGGGACAGCCACCATAAACCTTCTCCTTCTCTTGTGTTTCCTCCTTTTCACTTGCTCCATCTTTTTCTTTGTCGATTTTTCTCATTCGATTGGGGTTTATCCTGCTTACTCTTTTCATTGGGCTGTTTCTAGCCTTTGGACCCTTCTTCTCTTTCACCTCCATTGTATTCTCCTCCTATTTTTTCATTCGCTTTGGACTTGGTTATTCCTCCATTTCTGCTCCTGTCCTCTTTAGGGTCATCTTGTCGAGGTAGAGGTTCAGTCCGGTTGGTGGGTTTTGGATTGATGGGTTGGGTGATGTGAGTGGTGTATCTTGTGGGTTTTCAACTATGTAGGTTTGGATGGGTGTGGTGGTTTCATTTGTGGGTGTTTGGGTAGGGTAGTCGGGTAGGTATGTGATCATAGGGTGGTTGGGGTTTATGGGGTTATCAGTTTGTGGTGGTTTGGTGTCCGCCCGGTACAGTTGTCTCGTTAGCCACCCGGGTAGGGCTGCTTGTTTTGGGCTTGCTCGGTGCGGGGTGCTCGGCTCGGTGTGTGTGGGGGGGGGGGGGGGGGTACTGTTATTGCACTTTCGTTTGGAGGGTTTTCTGGTTCCATATCGTTCGTCTGATCCCCAAGCTGATTTGTCTTGAGTTCGACCTCCATTGGTTCGGTATCCATCGGTTCACTCGTGTGGTTCTTTTTCATTTTCCCCTCGTTCGGACCCATACCTATGTCTCCCCCGTTGGCTTCTGTTTTGGTCCCTCATTCGTGCCCGTTTTCCTTGCCTTGACCATTATGCCGAACCATGACTTCCTCGCGCTCGATTTCGTTTGTGATCCTTCCCCTTCATCCCCTCCTACGAGCCACGATCCATATATGGTTTTCATTGGATCATGTTCTGCCATCTGCACATCCACTTTACATGCTTGGATCGTGTGACCTAACATTCCACAACCATAGCAATAATTAGATAATCTCTCGTACTTTATTGAGGCCCAACGTTCTACCCCTTGGGAGTTTGTCCACCAGAATCCTGCCATCAACAGTTCATCCCCATTAACTTCCACTCGTATTCTCATATAACTCCTAGTTATTCTCCTGACATGTTGTTCAATCTGTAAGCACCTTCATATTATATTTCCGATCTTCCAGGCATTTTCATCGCTAAACTTTTCCAGACCTAGATGATGTATTTGGGTCCAGAAGTTTACCTTTTTAAACTCCACGTCCTTTACGCCACCACTCGGTTCCCACCGTTTAATTTTCAAAATATGCTCCTTTATTGGCCACGACGATAGGTCGAGTATTTTTTCGGCATCCTCCTGTCGTCCGAAACCGAAGAGCAGTATCCCCGATTCAGCCTCCGATATCGTGACCTTACCGAACCTCGCTCATGCCATCCGGAGCACGCTATGTATGACACTCTGTTTGATCGTTTTATGCGAAATCAACTTGCCCGCATACCAGTTCTTATTATGCAGGTCTTGCTTCGAGTTCAGATCAAGTGCAGGGCGCCGGGGTCCGTTTTTCACGCTGGAACTGGAACTTTATTGTATCGCGCCGTCGTGGGAGCGTAGCCTTCACTGCAACTGACAACTTCCTACAAGAAACAGAGACAAAACTAGGATAGTGGGAAATCTTGGCTTTAATGAATCGAAGAAACACAGAAACAATTTTTCCAATTGAGTCGAGAGTGGCGCAGGGGAAGGCTCAGCACAGGCGCGGGAGGTTCTTGCGCAACCTTCAGTTTTTCTGCATGGCAACGTCACAATCAATCAACAATACATGTTTCTTTCTTCCCTCTGATTAGTGTTCGGATGATTGGAAATAAATGCCAAGAAGACAAGTCAATATCACAACTTGATTGAATCTCCCAGTCCAAAACCCTAGAAATTTGGGGGTTTCTCCGGTTTTTTCACGAGAGAGAATCCTTATAGAATACATAGAATTGTACAATTAACAATGTTACGTTATATATATTATAAACAATTTGATGTGGACTAATTATATAACTTTATGACACTATTAAATTATTTTAGTATTTATTAATATTTTAAAAAAAGGTAGAATACGAGTTTCCCCCTAAAGTTTGGACCGAATTTAAGATTCTCCCTTAGTGTTTAAAATGTGAAATTTTAGTCTTAATGTTTGGACAAGATGAAAAATACCCCCATTCCGTCCAAAATCCGTTATTTTCAGACAAATCCGGGCACATGTGCAAGTCACATGTGTTTTCAAGTTGAAAAATGACAAAGTTTCCCTCGTCATCACTCAAACCAGAGCTCCACCGAGTCTTCAGCAATCGGCAGGACCAACTCCAGTAATCGGCAGCTCCATCAATCACCAACTCCAGCAATCGGTAGCTCCAACAATCGCATAGCAAACTGCTTCCTCCTCAGCAATCGACCCCCTATCGAATCTTCAATACAATGAACATGTCATGTCGACTACCAATACAAATGCACATCATTTGAATGAAGGATACATATTTGGCATAGTTCATGTATCAAACTCAGAATAGTATCAAAAAGAGTATCTTTCAAGTCTCATAATCAACTACTAATTTGAGAACAATCTGTAACTTTTAACAAAAAAAAATGCAAACACAGAATTGCAGATTTTTCTAATTCATTCTCTGAGCAGCTTCCTTGGCAAGAACTCTCTCCTCTGCCTTGATCTTGGCAACTCCAGCACCAATAGCTCCAGCATCAGACCATTGCCTTGCCTTTATATACATATATAAAAACGAATAATTACCATAGTAACTTTGAGATGAAGATGCGAAGGGAGATGATCCTCAAGTGTCAAAATTACAGGGTATTGTGATGCTTCAAAAACATGCTTATCAATGTCTCTAAGGCATTCGATGAGTGCTTGGAGGACTAGAGCTGTGGACGACGCCACCGTAGAGGAAGGAGACTTGGAGGACGCCGGACTAGAGGACGCCACTGTGGAGCCTGGAAGATCCAAGGACAAGTTTGTCCATTCAAAATGTCGAAACTCACGTGTAAAACACGTGACTAAGCTTCCGTTATAAATAAATGGTTTTTGGACGGAACAGGGGTATTTTTCATCTTGTCCAAACATTAGGACTGAAATTTCAAATTTTAAACATTAAGGGGGAATCTTAAATTCAGCCCAAACTTTAGGGGGGAAACTCGTATTTTACCCTTTAAAAAGTTCAATCAAATTAATATAGATAGATAGATAGAGATAGATACATAACTTTCTATGATACTTTCTATGAAAATGATTAAACAACTAAAATAACTATTAAACAAAAAAAATATTATTTGTTTGTATTCATTGATTAATTATAATAATTAATACTAATTAATATAATATATAAAAGTATATACATATAAACGATCGGGCCAGACTCCACGATCTTTCATATTTGTAGACCGAACGGTCTAAAAACCGTTTCAAGCAAAAAAACATTCGACCCTAAACCGAATCATACATTTTCTTACCGTTTTTTTTTCGGTTCGGATCAAATCGATTTTTATTGGATTTTCAGACAACCCGTTTTTTATTTCACCCATAGGTAGTGCAGCGCTATGAACAATTATTGGTGTTACCACAAATAGGGCTAAGGGACCGAAGATGGTTGTTATCTTAAAAAAGAACAGTGACAATTTGATCCAGAAGTAGGGGTGTCAACTTTCAACCCCAACTTGTGAATGACATGTAGGTGACCTGTGCACGGGTCGGGTTTGAGCCATAAATTTTTGACCCAATAGTCATTTTAAGGGTCACCGGAAAAAAAGGCTCACCTGGAAAAAAAAGGTAGGCCACAAGAGGACGTAATGATATCATTCTCCTAACTGACCTAACCCACTTCACTTATAAGTAGTCATTACTAGGCCAGTTAGTACAGTGCACTTGTGGTACCGTAATTACGTTTTAGCATCCTTGTCAAAAAAAATAACTCAAAAGAAAAGTAAATACCAGAATAACCTCATTTGCTAAAAAAATACAAAAGTATACCTAACTGTGAATACCATTAGTGGGTAGGTATATTGAAAAAGTGTACATGCGAATGCTATTCGTTGGTACACTTAAAAGGTGCTACCCACGCATGGTATTCGCTAGGGGTGAGCGGTTCTGGGTAACCTGTAAATTTAGGGGTTCCTGGAACCTACCCACTATGTAACATAGTATTTAATTTTGGAATCGGAACCTACCCGTTTATTTTTAGAACCGAAACCTACCCGGAACCTGTTTGTATAAACAATTTCGGGTACCCTGTTAGGAACGTGTTTCTTCCCGCCCCCCCCCCCAAAAAAAAAAAAAAATAAACGATTTTGGTTCAGTTCTGGTTTGGTTCCTGTTATTAAGGATAGTACATTTTTCAATACTGTCATTTCATTCACATTTACACAAATCTCATCAGAGATCACAACCTTTATTACTATCATTAACACATGCGCATGAAGGCTCTTCAAGGTGCTCTTGTTCTATTTCTTTAATTGTTTTAATAATATATATATATATATAGAGAGAGAGAGAGAGAGAGAGAGAATCGGTTCCGGTTAATTTAGGGAACCCATATAAGAGAATCAGAACCGAATATATTAGTTCTTGGATTTTTTTTCTTCAGGTAACTTACCCTATTTTTAAAACTACTACTCAGAAATTACCCAAAGTGTCGGTTCCGAATCCAAATGGGTAGTTTGCTCACCCCTAGTATTCATGAGTGGAACATCCGTTAGCAACCGACGTTTCACCAATGAATACCATTCACGGGTAGATAACAGCTACCGGCCTAAGAATTAATTAGTTAAATAGAGTTAGATAGAATTGATATTTATAATTTATAATATAGAGATATTGAATTGTCACATAACACGAATTATGTCTTATTCGTGTTCTTTATTGACTAGGTGTTATTACTCTTTTGAAAATGTTGACTCTCATCTTTCATTATGAGGGTAGAACACCTGACGAAGAAGTTAATAATTATATCGATGATTACCGTAGTTTGCGGGTATACTTACCCATCTCTCATCCACTGAAACAACAACGATACTTACCCATTTAAAATAATTTGTTACCGTAGTTTGCGGATATACTTCTGAAGTAGTTGACCCCTAAAATTACAGAGTACCCGGAACCACTCACCCCTGTGACTACTCATGGTCCTTAAGAGAAATGCAGAAGAAATTGGGCAACTACGATATCACCAAAATAAACCATCCACACTCCTCTACAAATGTCACTATTATAATACATCATAGACAACTTAATTACAAATTTATTGTTGAATTGATATATCCATATGTACATCACAACACGTGTATTAGAGTTTGCGACTTGCAGCAAGTTGTCAAAGATAAGTACACGCAAAGTTCCTCATACCGCAAGCTTTGGTACACACGAGATTCAATTTCAGCGTTTGTCGGCATTGACGGTCGGTTTATTCTATTCAAATCTTGGTGACTATGAGTGGAAAAGAATGGCGAAGGAGGATGTTTGCATCTTCGGTAAGTGGTTTGGGGCATATAATCCTTCAATTGAAGGTTTCTCACATTGTCCGCCCCTAATCAATATTGTTGCTACTCTTTTGTACGAAAAGTACACTGATAAATTATTAGGAGTAGGGGCATACGATGGTGACAATCATATTTTTTCACTGTGCTTCGCCTTTACGGACTCTGAGACTACCGCATCTTGGACATGGTTTCGAGAATTGAAGTAGAAATTCTCGGAAATGACACATGCCACATCTAAGGAAAGATTTGGCTGATATTGAAAAACCTCCACAACAATGAACGATGAAAAATTTATAAGGTGGTTATCAATTTAGAAGATTTTAGCCTATGGTCTCTAGTGCTTGATGGAGCATATATCTAAGACGTAATGACAACAAATCAGTCGGAAGTCTTTAACAATGTATTGAAAGGAGATCGGTCATTACCAATAACAACATTGGTAGAGCTTACATTCATCCGATTGAACACTTATTTTGTCGGTCGCTGTGCCATATAGGAAAATGAAAGATCAATGGGGAACGAATTTCGGCCTAAAGTGAGAGAGATATTGTCATCAACAGAGGAGAAATCACATTCTTTTGAGGTAGATAGATATTCTTATGGAGAAGAGTATAAAATACGTACACACATTGTCAAGACATATATCGTAAACTTGCCACAGATGATATGTGACTGCAGTGAATGGACGTTGTTTCGTTGACCATGTACACACGCAATGACAACGATTCGATACACCAATTTAGACTTGAAACCGTATGTTGATCCACATTTTCGAATGGATTACTATATGTGGATTTACTTACTGAAATTCCACCCTTTACCTAACCCATACTGGTGGCCTGTGTGGAACGGTCCGAAGGTATGGTGTGATCCACAAAATTTGTTATCTAAACATGGTCAGAGAAAGATAGAATTTCAAATGAGATGGATTCTAATTCTACCCCTCAACCGAAGAAATGTCGCAAATGTGGACAATTCGAAGATCAACAATTGACTGTATGGAGATACTATAATTATTGGAAGTGTCCAACTTGACCTTATCACACCACCCAATGAAGCACTAGTACCCCCCCCCCCCCCCCCAAGATGAGCCTCCCCACCGTGTCCAGAACCACATGTTATATGGAGATACTATAATTTTTAGTATCTTCGAGAATATGGTGGTATGCACTCATCCTTGTGGGGGATACATTTATCCATGAAGTTTTAATTTTCTATCATATGAAGATACTATAATTTTGTACATATTGTGTATGTAATACTTTATTGATATTTTAGATCTCTTGTTCAAAAAATACACAAATGGAACAGATTAATTATAAAAGAGGAATAAATTAAACTTGCAATCAATATCCACAATTACACAAGATTAAACTTGTAATATACAAGATTAATTACGACATCCACCCCCTTCGCCCCCCCTCTACTGCCATCTCTACTCCTACCACCATCTCGGGCCCTGACATTTCTAATCCTAGAGGGTCTATCAGATTGGATTTGTTATTCAGTAAGTTGTGGGACCGGTGGTTGCAGGTGGGTCTCGTCAAATCTAATGTAGGGGAGTTCTTACCCCTCACTCGACGTCATTGGTTGATACAATTGCTGATTGTATTATTCTATCTCATTAGTGATTTTGTAGGAGCAACAAAAAGCTTTAATCAACTCCCCATAATACTTTTTTTTGACTCCTTGTTGCCTTCTTCAAAATCCTTTTTCACATATTAGTCATGTGGCGAATAGTCTCATCTGTTGAATACACACATGGAAATCGTTATTAGTGATGTATAAACAACTAAATAATTAATATTAAACAATAATTAATCTCACTCACCAACAACATGGATTCGTTTCCATGTGGTTTAAACTGATCTGGAGGAATGACCACTGTTTCTTCTGCAACTTCAACCGGAGGACCCACAACGGGTTTGGTATCTTGGATCAGCGTCACAATTAGTTAGTTATACCATCTTATGTAGTCCACTATGGGTACACTTTCCTGTTTGGGGAGACCCATCTCACCTCTACTCTCCCACATTATCCTATATGCAACACGACGAGTAATCCATGCTTCACGTGTGTTCTTCTCCCATCGCAACTTGTGCAATCTATCCCATTCTTGGCGATTTTCAAATGGGTCTGTGATAGAATGAGATAAAGAAAATTGTCTTTATACTCGATCCACATTGTGACACTCCACAATGTTGAAGTGGATCAGTGAAAACTTCAACACGCAACACCACAAATCTTCAGTACATATAGGTGGGAGGTGTGCCAACCGGTTCAGTGTGTAGGGTCCAAATTTATCTACACATATCACATCTTACTGTTGGATTGGTTAATATTGAATGTTGGATTAACAATACATGATTAGGATTAACAAATACAAACGGTTTGGATGGGCTTCCCGTATCCCCAACGTCGCACTCGTAGAAATCGACGTCTTAGTCTTGATCATGGGTCTCCCAACGGACAAATACTCCCACGACTATAACTGGACCAAATTATTAACATAGTTGAGTAGACCAAATTATTTATATAATTTGGAATGTAATATAGATCTCTAAGATGGATGACTACATCGCATCTAGTGGCATTTATTCTCCTAGAGGTCATGGCTTTACACAACCCGGAATACAGACAACTCAATACAGCAGAGGCCCAATTGTAGTGATATGTTTGGTGAAAATCCTCCAGTACAGGAAGATACTCTAGAACAACTTTATTATCAATTGTGTTAAGGAATAAAAATGTACCGAGCAAATGTAAAATATAACCTGGAGCTTTCAATATAGCGTCCTCTTCGGTTGCAAGGATCCAATCAAGGTCATTTATTTCGTCTCAAAAACCCTCTTCAACCAAGAAAGGGATACATTGTTCTTGGTAATCTCCTCATCTCCTCATGCAAAGGGACTACTTCAGTAGTCGTGAGCATAGAGCTGGCATGCCGACCATTTCTTCTTGACCTTAAACCCTAAACCCAACAAAATTTGTACGTCCTTAAGGATTACTGTTATTTCACCCAACATATGTGAAATGTATGAGTCTCTGGTCGCCACATCTCTGTAAAAGCATGCAGTAACCCTACATCGACCTTGATACAAGATATGTCTGAAGCCCATCCGAACCCACATATGATCTAAAATTCATCATTTATCCGCTCACCGATACTTATCATCTCTACGACGAGTATTAACATTAAACTATAATTTGATTGGAAACAATAAGTATTTAAAACTAAATAACAATGTCACCATAACAGTTAATTAGATGTAAAATTAAGGTTACCGTATCCTCAGTGATATGTTGTTACACATGTTGTGGTTGACTATTAAGCAGGGAAGGGTCCACCAGTTTCTTCTGCGAAGAGAACGACAGTCGTGATGAGTTGCCCTAACCACGATGCATTGTATGGCCATAAGAATTGAAAAATTAAATATTTTATAGTTTTACAATTCAATTAAAATCCAATTAATAAATTTCCACAAAAATTAAAAAAATTAGATTTTCCATTTATTCAAAAAATAAAATTACATATAAACAATTACACATAACAATGGAGCAATTACACATAACTAGGCATTCTAGATAGCTATTACAACTAATTAAAATCCAATAAACAATTTTACCCAAAACTTAAAAATATTGCGATTTTATAATTATTAAAAATCAACAATAACACATAACAATTCAAGAATTGCACATAATTAAGCATTCTAGATAACAATTATAACTAATTAAAATAAAAAATTACATTCGGACCGAAATTAAATACCTGAACGTGAGAAAACGTTGAGGCTGTCTGAAGGAACTGTTGGAAATCTCGAATAGATATGGTGGTTGAACTCGAATTTGTATGCTTGGATTATTCTGAAGTCGTGACGACACTTTCAGATTGAAACTATTTGGAGGCACCCAAACTTTCAATCGGATAAAATCAGAATACTGAACTAGAACTTGAGAAGGATTGTGAATGTTTGAGATGGAGATTTAGGACCTCCCCTATGACCACTCCACTCCTAAGGGTGTGACAATGAATCATAATATAATTAAACAAACGTGCACTCCGCACCCTCCTAACTTGTTTAATGAGATACTATGATCCCATTGGTCAACTAGTCAATCCAATTACACTAAAATATATAACAGGAACGACGACGACAACAAAGTCGGTAGGGTGACAACTCGGCAGGAGGGAGGATGGCAGCCAAAGACAACCTCGTCTGAGGGGGTTCTATTCGATTTTAACAACTTGATCCGCGAATTGCATTCGCGGGTTCGACTTAAATGTCTACTCGCGAGTGACATTCGTCGGTGCATTTTTACTTAATTACTAACTGCAAATCTCATACACGGGTAGGTAAACATTTGTAATTCTTTTTGCGAATAAGAATATTTCGGTATTTGCTTTTATTTTAGGTATACATTTGAAAAAATAATAATAATCTCTTTTTCATCCATACAGATAGTATACTCTTGTTTTATTGAGCATTGGTTATTGTGTAGTTTTATTTGGCTTATGTATTTTTTTTGTAATAAGATGGTATTTAAGTTTTAAATTACAAAATTGTACTTTCACACTGATTTTATGTCAAACTTTATCCCTCCATTTCTGTTTGATTTGATTTTGTGTTATGAATTGATCCATGCAAATCAGTTATGAGCCCAGAAACCACACAGATTACATTTTTTTATTGAGATCTAACAAATACTACATATATATTATTAGAGTACATATAATCTGCAGAAGAAATTGAAATGAGACATTGTTGACTTTGAAGTCCACATTTGTTTTATTTTGAGTTTGAAGTAAAAAAAAAGTGTCCTACTCCACTCCCAACATCTTCCTGAACATCCCCACAAATTCACACACCTTTTCAGGTTGTGGAATTACCTTAGCGACGCTTGTTCTGTTCATGCATCGTTGAATCCAAGCTGAGACTTTGGGACAATGTTCATCAACCTTAAACTCTCCAAACTTCTCACACGCAGGAAACCAAGATGCCAGACCAATTGCATTAATATCCAAATATCCAAACTTCTCCCCACCAAAGTAATCATCTTCTCCAAGAACAGATTCGAGTTGCTTTATAATATCGATGAACTCCTTTGTAGCGACCTGCAATTCCTCTCCTTTCGTTGTCCACGTTGCTCTTCCAGCCTCAAATACCTAATCAGTGATGTATATACTGTGATTCAAAGAGAGGAGGAAATGGAAATGAGAGATAGGGAGATGAATAATAATACATCAACCAACCTTTCTGTCCAGGAAGTCAGTCCAGAATCGAGCTTGGGCACGTCCATATGCACATGAAGGAAGCAAGGGGGAAGAGGAAGGGAAAACCTCATCAATGTAACTTACAATAATGGCAGACTCACAGATTGGCTGACCATTGTGAAGAAGGACAGGCACCTTCTTATGAATGGGGTTGGAGGCCAGTAACAAGTCACTCTTTTCCCCCATTAGATTCTTCTCCTCACGGTTCTCGAAAGGGATACCCTTCTCGTTCAGTGCGATCTTGACACGCATGCAAAACGGACTCACCCAGCAGTCCAGAAGGACCAGATGCTCTCCAGTTTCTGACGACATTAGATCAGCAAATGATTCAAACTGTCGGGGAGATGAAGTGAGATCGATGGAGCTAATGATCGTATAAGGAACATTATTTATACCGATTTGCTGCGGAGACTAAAATCATGAAACAGACAAGTTTCGTGCATTGGGAATCCTCCAATGCAAATAAATTACTCCATTAATTCTTATTGGTCCTAATCAAGCTGTGCACGAAAGACAAACTGTATCTTAGATTTCTATGCTCGTTCTATAAGAATCATCGCAAAACATACAGCCCTCAAAAGATTTATAATTTGCCAATTTATCAGGGCTGGGCAAAAATAACCGGTTCGGTCGAACCGTACCTGAACCGTACCGGTTCTGAACCGGTTCACAAAACAAACGTTTTTTTCAAAAAATATGGAGCGGCTCATAATAGGTACAGAAAACCGATTCAAAACCGGTTAATCGAACCTTTTTTGTACCGGTTTTAACCTTAAAATACTACTAAATACTAAACCAGACCAGACCACTTTCAGACCAGACAAAACCGTTTTTTCTTCACTTCAGACCATACCTAATTTACCTCTTCAATTCACTGATTCAGTCTTCAATCTTCATAGCTCGTTCTCATACGTAAATCACGCGCGTTGCTCGCCGCTCCGACGCTCGTCGGCCGTCGCTTGTCTTCACCTCTCGTCGCTGGCAGAGCTCAGTCGCCAGTCTGCAGCCGTCAAGATGGGTAAGCCCTGCCGACGATTTCATTTGATTCGTTTGCTTGTCTTCCTTATCCGTTGCTTCATTGATCTCAGAAGATATGCCGACTGTATTTTCTGTCAGGTATATCTCGAGACTCCGCACAAGAGGCGTGCCACTGGTGGCAAGAAGAAGGCATGGAGGAAGAAGAGAAAGTAATTCTCTATAAACTTAGTCTTTCATCCCATCGCATTTGCTTATCTGTAAATTGAATTGACTTTATTTAGTGTCCCTAAACTTGTCTTGGAACTTAATTGGTGAAACCGAATTAATTCAATTGACATTTCTAAAATGCTGAGGGATCGTACGTAGCATTGGTTGGCTGTGAAACCACTTGTACCGTTTTTTTTCTTCTGTTTAATGAGCTAAGCTATTATCATTGAATGATGTGGGCACCTACTACAGATTACAGCATTTTATTGCTTTATAATTGTAAATATGCCTCCGTTTGGAACTAATGTTCACTTTCTGTTTTTCAGAGTTATACTTTGACAGAAACAACTTCTATGATTTTACATCACTAGGTAAGTGATTTTCTTACCGTAACCATCCAATCACTAGGTAAGTGATTTGCATGCACTTGTTTATCTGATTCATGTTCACCATCAAACATGATAATCTACGCACTGCAGCAATCTTCTTTTTTATAGCAGCTAAAAAAGAAAAATTGGGTCATACTTTTTTGAAGTACATTTTTGTGGGTAATTCCACTTAATATTCCCTTCCTTTTGTTGTTATAGGTTCGCAACTATACTCCGCTTCCACCAATCAACAATAGCATCAAGGTCAGAATTTTTCTATTATTGCAGTATGTGTGTAAGAGGTATGCTTCCCTAGTGAGTGAGGCTAAATCGGGTGCAATATTTTTCCTTGATTTCATTTGAACTTATCAACCTTAACATGGCAATAATTAAGCGCAAATATCACTTAGCCTATACATCTGTCACTTAGCAAAGTATGATTTCACCAGTTGACATAAATTATAACACATATTTAATGTGAAAATAAAATATAGGTTGAAATGTGTATGCATATATTAGGCTATCTCATGAATGTTGAGATTTTTTTATGTATGACATCTTTGTTCCATTGTTCTATTCCATGGGAGATTACATTGATTGGCTTAATGAAAACAACATTTCATTAGAAACTGTATTTGATTCAGCTGCCTATTGATGTTAATGCCTCTTGTAGATGGAAGTCGGGATTGAAGACTGTCTTCATATTGAGTTTGAATACAGTAAAAGCAAGTAAGTTGAGATTGAAATAGAATGTCACCCAAACTTGCCACATATGCAGTAAAAACGACGATTACGATTAATTACAGCATTTTATATATGAATACTTCAGGTATCATTTGAAGGATGTGATAATTGGAAAAATCTATTTCCTTTTGGTGAGAATCAAGATAAAGAATATGGAGCTGGAGATCAGGCGGCGAGAATCAACTGGATCTGGTCCCAATACTTATGTTGAGACTGAGACTTTAGCCAAATACTTATCTGGTCCTCAGTTGAGTTTTGTTTTTTTAGTGGCAAATTTTTTTTTTGTTATGTATGAAGTGGTTCGGCCGAACCGGTTCTGAACAGGTTTTTGAACAGGTACGGCAAATCGGTCAAAATCTGGAGCGGCCAAAAACTGGAGTGGTAAACCGTACCGGTTTTAAAATGTGATAAAGGTTTAGTTCTGAACTGGTTCGACCCTGAACCGGTTCATGCCCAACCCTACAATTTATAATGAAAAAGTATATTATAATACTTGTTAATCTGGGATATATGTTTGAATATAGTATACGTATAACTTATTCGTTATTAATTTATTATTATAATATAATTATATTTAAAAATATATGATCGTATAAAATACAACAAATTGCACAGCTATTTTCACATAATAAAACTGGTCTTAAATTAGAGAAGTGTAAAAATAGGTATGGTTATTTGATTATGATATGTAAAATTAAAAGTTGTTCAAATAAATAAAAGAGCATAAATGTATCTATCAATATTAAAAGAATACATATTGCCTATAATATGATGAAAATAAATAATTAAATGTATTTAGAGATTGAAATATTATAAAAATATTTAATGATGTAAATTTTTCGATGCGTAGTTGAGACATAATTACCGATTGTGAGAAATAATAGAGATTTAAAGCTTAAACACTAGGTTGCCCATAAACTCCACAATTGATCTATAATCTTGACAATTGTTGATGATGACAGTTGTTATTCTCTTAATTAAGAAATATATATTAACTAACCTCTACGTTGCATCCGGTTGAAAGTTTTGTAATTGTTTTTAGGGGCAAATATCACATTGCCCGCTAATGTTTGAATAGATTTCGAGTTTTCCCCTTAAAATTTTAATCGTAAAATTTCTTTCCCTCATGTTTGTCCAAAGTGCAAGTTTTCCTCCTCCGTCAACTTTTACATCCAAACTTAACAGAATTAGTTTTGAAAATTGTAAAAATAATACAAAACTTTCAAAAATGCCACAATTTAACCTCCTTTCAAACTTTTTCAAATGTTAAAAGTCGCGATTCGATTATGGCTTGATAGATCCCCAATCGAGAGGGCTTGGGTATGGGTCTGGACCCAGACTGATCCCCCATGGGTAGATGAGTAAGGGAAAATGCCTGAGTCTTGACCCAGACTTGGGCGTCCACCCATGAAGGGTCGGTTTAGGTCAAAAAATGTAATATGTTTGCCCATTGTGATAAGTGTATAGACCTTGTTTGTTTCAGATGAAACATGTTTGATCTTGTTGGTCTTAGATGAAGTCCGTCATTTGTCGTCCAAGTTTTTTATTAAGTGTCACGCGCAAATGTAAAAAAGTACAAAATATCTTTATTACCCCTATTATCTTCTTCTTTGTTTGTTAGAAGCACTAGCCTCATTTTCTTCATTCATCCATTCCTCTATTTCTTTCTTGTTCTGACTCTTCATTCATTCCTTTTATTCATTGACATTTTCTCCTCAACCAACACTCCATGACACCATATTACTCCACCAGTTCAGCACGAATCTTCAAGCCCCATGAAGACTACAATCCTTTGATTTTTATTATGGGTTAACAATTCATGTTAAACCGACTGAAATATTAAAGAATTTCGGTCGAATTTTCTATGGATGTCCCAATTTTAAGGTATTTTTTATTCATGTTGATTGAAACCCTATTTTTAGTATTAATATGAAAATCCCCAAATTTGAATCTTAAAAACCCTAATTTCATACTAAAATATGTTGATTGCAGTATAATGGGTGTCATTTTTTTGAGTGGTGTGCATGTAAGTAAGGAGGTCTGTAAACAAATTCAGGGAAATGATGCATGATAAGGTGGAAGAAGAAGTTGTAGTTCTACATAAAAAGGAAAGGATGTTGATTACTGTTGTTGGAGTGCTTGTTGTGGTTTTGTTTGGTGTATTCTTAAAATTGGTTATGAGATGAAGTAGTTTTACTCAGAATTTTAAAATATTTATGTTTTTTAGCTTTGTGTTCGTAGGTTAACTATAGTTGACATTATGTTGGTCTTGGAGAATCTATATTTTATGATTGTTGGTTTGTGAAGAACGATGTTCGATTAATAGTTTGGGAAAAAATGTACTATGTTTGAATGCATATAGAAATCCCCCGTGGGTAGATGAGTAAGGGACCAGTCCTGAGTCTTGACCCAGACTTGGTCGTCCACCCATGGAAGGTCGGTCTGGGTCAAAAGATGTAATATGTTTGCCCAATGTGATAAGTGTATGGACCTTGTTTGTTTCAGATTAAACATGTTTGCTCTTGTTGGTCTTAGATGAAGTCCGTCATGTGCCGTTCAAATTTTTTATTAAGTGGTCACGTGCAAATGCAAAAAAGTACAAAATATCTTTATTACCCCTATTATCTTCTTCTTTGTTTGTTAGAAGCAGTAGACTCATTTTCTTCATTCATGCATTCCTCTATTTCTTTCTCGTTCCGACTCTTCATTCATTCCTTTTATTCATTGACATTTTCTCCTCAACCAACATTCCATGACACCATATTACTCCACCAGTTCAGCACGAATCTTCAAGCCCCATGAAGACTACAATCCTTTGATTTTTATTGTGGGCTAACAATTCATGTTAAACCGACTGAAATATTAAAGAATTTCGGTCGAATTTTCTATGGATGTCCCAATTTTAAGGTATTTTTTATTCATGTTGATTGAAACCCTAATTTTAGTATCAATCTGAAAATCCCCAAATTTGAATCTTAGAAACCCTAATTTCATACTAAAATATGTTGATTGCAGTATAATGGGTGTCATTTTTTTTGAGTGGTGTAATCCCCCAATGTGCATGTACGTAAGGAGCTCCTCCGTAAACAAATTCTGGGAAATGATGCATGATAAGGTGGAAGAAGAAGTTGTAGTTCTACATCGAAAGGAAAGGATGTTGATTACTGTTGTAGGAGTGATTGTTGTGGTTCTGTTTGGTGTATTCTTAAAATTGATTATCAGTTGAAGTATATTTACTCATAATTTTAAAACATTTATGTATTTTAGTTTGTGTTCGTAGGTTAACTATAGTTGACATTATGTTGGTCTTGGAGAATCGATGTTTTATGATTGTTGGTTTGTGAAGAACGATGTTCAATTAATAGTTTGGAAAAAAATGTACTATGTTTGAATGCATATAGAAATAGTCATTCCACATACCACATTCAAATCCTTAAATTTTTTCACCTTTGAAAAAAATGAAAGCTTAAACAAATAGATTTCTTAAAAGTTGTAATTTTTATGTGAAATCGAGACTACTTCTGTTACCTTTACGTGGTTGCTTCTCCCTACAGACAAAAAAGATAGATACCGATGGGAATTGTGGTGGTTCGACTTGGTTGATACGTATGACTGGTGCAACTTGCTGATGGATTGGTGTGCTCGGTTGCTGTGTTACCTCACTTTTGTGGAATGCGGTGATTGGAGGAAAAACAACATGGTAAAAGGAGTTGCAAAAGGGAGGATTAGGATTTAGAATTGGTGAAGAAGAATGAGAGAATGAGGGAAAGTGAAAAAGAGAAAAGGAAAACATAAGAAATTGGGTCAATAAGACAGGAAACAGGTAAGGCAAATTTGACATTTGATAAATTTTATTGTTTAACGTTTAAAATTAAGGATATGTATCGCATTCGTGTATGCCTTTAACAGTCAAAATGATGGAAGAACTAACGTTTCATCTAAAACCTATAAAATCAAACATAGTAAATGTGAAATCAACGATCCAAAACAAGTTCCATCAAATAATGATCTGGGCAGACATATTACATCTTTTTCACAATTTCCCCTTGTTTTAGGGTAAAATATCACATTACCCCCTAGTGTTTAACCAGATTTCGAGTTTCATCCCTAAAATTTAAATTGTAAAATTTTATTCCCTCATCTTTTTGCAAAGTGCAAGTTTCGCCCATCCGTCAAGTCTTCCATCCAAATTTAACAAAATAAGTTTTGAAAATTGTAACAAAAAAACTTCCAAAAATGTCACAATTTAACTCTTTCAATCTTTTTCAAATGTTACAATTGAGTCCCCATTGGATTGGGTCTAGGTCTTGACCCAAATTGACCCCCATGGGTAGATGGGTAAGGGACCAAGTCTGAGTCTTGACCTAGACTTGGTATCCTACCCATGGGGGATCTATTTGGGTCAAGACCTAGACTTGAGCCCCAATCAAATTGGGGTTCAATCGAGTCTTGATTGGAATGGGACTCAAATGTAACTTTTGAAAAAATTTAGGATGGTTAAATTGTGACATTTTTGAAAGGTGTCTGTTATTTTTTCAATTTTGAAAATTTATTATGTTAAATAGGTATGGAACAGTTGACGGAGAGGTCAAACTTATCATTTGGTCAAACATGAGGGAATGAAATTTTACGATTTAAGTTTGCCTAAGAACAGAGACTTTGGGATGAAAAAACTATATTATCTAGAGTTTGAGGGCACGTTGGAAATAGGACTTTTTGGGGTGGGTACCTACGATGACAACCTAGCAATAGTAGGAACAAATCCAGTCACGAAACCAAAAGAAGGATTTCCATTGTTGATAGTGATTCTCGGAACAAATAAGGTTTCCAAATGAACAAAGGAGGTTTTTGAAAATCTGGAATGTGGAGAGCTTGATGCTATGGAAAGTAAACAAATGGTATTTATACACGAAGAGCCAAAGAAACACGGACCGGCGAAATCAGAGTAAATGGGAAAACGTGAAAATACGCTTGAGTAAGTAATGAACAATTATTGGAAAAAAGACAACCTTCATTAAAATGACTTCCCTTTTATAATGAAAATTTCGGGAAGATGAACCGAAAAGTAAGAGAGTATTACATTCATTAAATGATGATAGTGAAAAGAAATGCCTTAGGGGTTCACAATAGTCTGGAGGACAGGCCATTGTTGTCACTTGTCAGTTCAACAATGAGTACATCCCTACTCAGAAGAGAAGAACTAACACTTAAATACATGTGCGCTAAAGATGATTCGAAATGGATTACGACTAGTTCCAAATAATAGGAATGACCAGAACGAATGAGATCACAGTTACCCTCCAGTATATAAGGGGACCCGAAAAGAAGCAATCACCACAAATTTCATACTCTTAACTGATACAGATAGTAGTATAAAGGGGTTGATAAGAGCTCCAATAAAGATTGCCTAGACCGAGCTTTACTCATAATCCCTACCTCGACGGACTTGTTCAGAAAGTGCTCCTGAAATCAGGTTTCATTCCTCACACCACTTAACACTACTGAACGCCTTTTAAGGAAAGGTTAAAACCAGAGTTTTGAAATTTTGCCTAATACGAAAGATTTGCCAATGCCAACTTGGAAATGATCAGATTTCTTGTTAAAGGCCACCCCATATTTGTTGAAAGGTAACCTACAAGTGACGAGAAAGTTTGTATGAGAAACTCGAAAAGGTCAAAAGCAACCTAACGGCGATGGGAAAGCTCGCAAAAAAGTAGTCTAGAAACGTTTAAAAGACTCACCAAAAGGAAGGCCCACTAAAACAATCAAGCCACGGATTATCAAATGGTTTGCCAAGAGAAATAGTCTAAGGACAAACGAAAGGCTTGTCAACCTAAGTCCGTTTAATTATACATCTGGATGCGAGATGAGATATAAAGAACTTACTGTAATGGTAAGCAACTTAACGTTAACATTACCATTAGAGTCACCAGTATACATATGTTATGGTTCTCTTGTGTATATATATAATCAATTTCATTATATTATATTATATATCATACTCATTTAAATACTAGAGAGGGACCCGAAGAAAAACCTTCACTCCTCCCTTTTCGCAGGTGCTTGTATCAAATTTCGGCGACTAGGATAAATCCTGCCGAATTTCACGATTCAATTTCGATATCTTATCTCAACAACCCTTGTGTTCCCTCTTGTAAAGTTGAATCAGGTGGATGAAGGTAGAAGAAATGATCAAATACTTATTAATGTTGTGTTGCTATCATTGTTAAATTAGTTGCTTAGTTGTCCTGAAATATTTTCTTTATATTATTTCTGATTTACTTTCTGTTATTTAAGATTTAGATAGATTTCATAATCCCTTGAGTTTAGGAAGTTGTTAAATTTAGTTTTCTGTTTATCTCTATTTAACCAAAGAGAGTCTATGAATAAAATTAGGTTCTGCAACATATTCTCTGTTTTTGTTCTGTTTCTACAACAATTGTATGAGAGCATATTTCTTAAGGGGCCTGTGAGCGTAAGTTCTCTACCAATTCATCCACCTAATCGTTCGGTATGGAGGAATGATCAAACACGTTCTCAACCATGGCATCATCAACATTCGATGGAGTTGACTACCAAGGATGGGCCGTGAGGATGGAGGCATATCTAGAGGGCCAAGATTTGTGGGATGTAGTGAAGGAAGACAATGATATCCATGCTCTTCCAAACAACCCAACATTGGCACAAATCAAGGTCGAAAAGGAGAATAAGACAAGGAAAGCTAATGCGAAGTCTTGTATGTTTTCTGCAGTCTCTCTAATGATCTTCAACTGAATCATGACCCTCAAATCAACAAAAGATACATGGTATTTTCTCAAAGTTGAATACAAAGGTGATGAGAGGATCACGGGGATGCATGCGATGAATTTGATCCACGAGTTCGAACGACAGCAAATGCTGGAGTCAGAGACCATCAAGAATACTCTTACAGACTAGTGGGGATTGCAAACAAATAAAAAATGCTTGGCACCGGTCTTCTTGACAGTAGATTGGTACAAGAAATCCTTGTTTCATTACCTGAAAGATTTGAGGCAACCATAGCAGCTTTGGAGAACATGAAGGGTCTGTCTACATTAAAACTGGAATAACTGCTAAGCTTTTTATAGGATTAGGAACAGAGGAGAATGATGAAACTGAAGCCCTCTGTAGAAAGTGCATTGACTACAAAACTCCAAGATTCTTGAAAATCTAAGAATAAGCAGAACAACAAGAAGCAACGTAGAACCAGCAGAGCTCGAGTAGCAGTCAAGGATCGAGCAAAGGAAGACTCAAAAGAATGACTTTCCACCTTGTCAACATTGTGGAAAGAAGGTCATCCACCATTCAGAGGCTGGAGGAGACCAGAAGCCAAATGCAACAACTACAACAAGCTGGGCACGAGGCAATGATTTGCAAATCACAGAAACCAATGGAGGAAGCTCGAGCTGTTGATGTTCATGAGGAAGAAGATCAGATTTTTGTGGCTCAATGTTACTCCATTAGCAATTCCTCATAAATCTGGTTGATTGATAGTGGTTGTACAAACCACATGACCTTCGACAAAACCCTTTCCAGAGAGTTAACTCCTAGAGAATCTAGAGACCGAATTGGTGAGGGAAGGTATCTTACTGCGAAGGGCAAACGAACAGTGGTTGTTTTAACTAAATCAGAAACTAAGGTAATCTCAACTGTACTTTACGGTCCTGATATTGAACAAAATTTTCTGAGTGTGGGACAGATGATGTAGAAGAAATACAAGCTCACCTTTGAAGATGATAATTAGACCATCTATGATGCTGGACGAAGAAAGGTTCTAAGGGTCAAGATGAGAGACAAAATCTTATTATTTGATCCAAGCAAAGAATAATATACAGGTTATATGTCTCGGAAAAATGAGATTGAAGTTTTGCACAAGAGGCTAGGTCATTGCAGCCTCCAAAGGATGCTTGAATTGAAAAAGATGAACTTGTCGAAAGATTTGCCTGAACTAGTTGTGCAAATACCAGATTACATATCTTGTCAATATGGAAATATGCACAGGAATCCATTCCCAAACTCAACATGGAGAGCCTCCAATAAGCTAAATTTGGTTCACTCGGACCTTGCAGGACCTCAACGAACACATTGAAAAGCCAGAAGTTTTTGGATCTATTACATTCTCTTTATAGATGACTACTCTAGAATGTGTTGGATTTATTTCATGAAGTAAGTCAGAAGTTTTTGGTGTGTTTCACAAATTCAAAAGCCTTGTAGAGAATCAAAGTCGTGAAAAAATTAAGATATTGAGGACTGGCAATGGCATAAAATATGCATCCTCTGAATTCAGTGCTTTATGTGTCGAAGCTGGGATCGAACACCAACTCACCGCCTCATACTCTCAACAGAAAAATGGGCCAGTGAAAAAAAAACAGGGCAATCATGTAGATGGTGAGATGCATGTTGCACGAGATGGATCTTCCTAAGGAATTCTGGGCAGAAGTTGCAGACACTACATTATTTCTTCAAAATAGGCTTCCTACCAGAGCTTTAAAGAACAAGACACCGTTTGAATCATGGTATGGCTCAAATTATTTATTTAAGAGTGTTTGTTAGTACATACTATGTTCATATTCAGCAGCAAAGAGGGACAAGTTAGACAACAAGGTTGTGGCTGGAATCTTTGTTGGATACAACTCAGAGTCAAAAGCTTACAAAATCTATCACCCTCAAACCAAGAAGATGTATGTATCAAGAGATGTCCACTTTACTGAACAACAAAAGTGGGATTGGGATAGCTCGAAGACTCCAAAAACTCCTCAAGATGTTGATTCTGACACTCAAAGTCAGAACATGGATGATATTCTAGCTAGAGGAACCATGTTGCTTTCTGATATCTATCAGAGATGTAATGTGCATGTATGTGAGTCCGAAGGAGTAGTTGAAGCCTTGGAGTGTGAGAAGTGGAAAAATGCCATAGAGGAGGAGTTGAGCATGATAAAGAAGAATGACACTTGGGTACTAGTTGACAGACCAACCGAGAAGAATGTTATCGAAGTGAAATGGGTCTTCAAAACCAAGCTCAATGCAGATGGGCCTCTCAACATGCACAAGACCAGATTGGTGGTCTAAGTATATGCTCAAATCTTTGGTGTGGACTACTCAAATCTTTGGTGTGGACTACTTGCAATTTCAGCACACAAAAGCTGGAATTTTTTTTCATTTAGATGTAAAATCTGCATTTCTTAATGGCATTCTGCAGGAAGAAATTTATGTAGAGAAGCACTATGGGTTTGAAGTTCAAGGTGAAGAAAACAAAGCCGATCTCCTCAAGAAGGCACTATATGGGTTAAAGCAAGCACTCCGGGCGTGGTACTGCAAAATCGATGAACACCTAGTGAATCTTGGGTTCAAAAGAAGTCCATCTAAAGCAACACTCTATGTTAACAAAACCAGACTTCACATCATTGTTGTATCCCTGTACGTTGATGATCTTTTAGTGACACGACACAATGCAAATCTGATCGAAGACTTCAAGAAAGAAATGAGGCAAGTATTTGAAATGACTGATCTCAAAATCATGTCATACTTTCTAGGGAAGGAGATCAAACAGAATGAGGATGAAATCTTCATCAACCAAAAGAAATATGCCAAGTAGATCTTGAAGAAGTTCAGAATGGAGGAGTGCAAGTCAATAGAGACACCAATGAATTCGAAAGAGAAGTTATACAAAGATGATGGAGCTATAAAGGTTGAAGAAAAGGCATTCAGAAGTCTTGTTGGCTGCCTCATGTACCTCTCTGGCACGAGACCAGACATTCATTACTTTGTAAGTGTATTAGCACGTTTCATGCATTGTCCTAGTGAAATACACCTAGTTGTTGTGAAGAGAGTACTAAGGTACATTAGAGGCACAATTTATTTCGGAATCAAGGTGTAAAAGGGTCAAAACTCCAAGTTTGAAGGCTTCTCTGATATTGACTAGGGTGGTTTAGCTGATGACTTCAAGAGTACATCAGGCTATTGCTTCAAAATTGGTGATGGGCTCTTCTCCTGGAACTCGAAGAAGCAGAAGACAGTGACTCAATTAACTGCAGAAGCTGCATTCGTGGCTGCAACTCCTATAGTAAATCAAGCACTCTGGTTGAGGAAAATACTGAATGACTTGGATTTAAAGCAAGTAGTAGCAAACGAAGTGTTCGTGGACAACCAAGCTGCAATTGCAATTTCAAAAAATCCAGTTTTTCATGGTAAAACAAGACACTTCAATGTTAAGTTATTCTCCGTTAGAGATGTGCAGCAGGATGGAAAAATTTCCTTAGTATATTACAAATCAGAAGACTAGCTAGCGGACATCTTCATAAAGTCGCTTCTAGCTTAAAAGTTCATGGCACTAAGAGAAAAACTTGGTGTTTACAGTCCAACAAGCAAGGAATAGTGTTAAATTAGCTGCTTAGCTGTCCTAAAATATTTACTAATATTTGCTTTCTATTAATTCATATTTATTTTCTGTTATTTAAGATTTAGTTAGATTTCATAATCCTTTGATTTTAGGAAGTTGTTAAATTTAGTTTCTCTTGATCTCAATTTAACTAAAGAGAGTCAATGAATATAAATAGTTTCTGCAACATATTCTCTGTTTTTGTTCTGTTTCTACAACAATCATTGATAGACAAAATATTTACTTTGTATAGTGTACAAAATGAAGGGTTTGCGGTTGGTGGTGATGGTACAGAAATGAAGAATGTTTGTGGTGTGTGAGGTGGAGAGACATAATCTTCAAAAATGGTCACACATATATTTACTAAATATTTTTTTTTCAAGTTGGAGTAGCAATGAACTGAAGTATTCTTACTCCGTGACTACAATATATTGAATATCTTCCTCCGCTGATTTAATAATAACATGGCCATGATTAGATCATTATGCATCTCCTGTGTTTGGAAGGACAAGTTTCGATTATGTATTCATCCTTCTACTTGGGATCTAGAATTATGGTTAATTGCCAAAAAAAGTGGAGCGGTTCATACAACGTTATCACATTTTAGGTAAGAGACGGTTTTTCAATCGGTTCGGCCCCAAACCGGTCCATGCCCACACATTTACTTAAGAAGATCTTACAGTACTCAAATGGTTTATAGGTTCGTATCTAAGGATTAATTGAGCGAATATAATGTAAATCAATAGTTAATGATAATGTGCAAAAGTAAGAGTAAAGATAGAAACAAATTTAAACAAGTGTTTAAGTGGTATATTCAAATTGTTATACGTTCATGGGTGGTGTCAATATAATCATTTACTTATATATATTATTACAAGTTATCCTTAATCCATTAAGGAGATCGCCCTCTCAAGTTCTAGGAGATGTCTGATTAGGAGACCGACTCTGAAGTCACTTACTCTCCAAAACTTACTTATTATAAATATGTTTGCTAATATATCACACCTACACTATTTTACAACAATCATAAATAAACATGCATGCCTAAAAACATGAACCAAAATAATTTTTAATACATGAGCCTAAGGTGTCACAGGCCTTTTAATTATAGAAAACTTGGTGTGGAGAACTCTAAAATGCTATTGGAAAAGTTATAAATGGCTAGATTTTCCATAGAATAAAATTGGCAATTATGCATGTTCTTGATGAGTCATTTCAGCCTCCTATCTGGATCAATTAATCTACCATTAAGTTAACTGGACATCCATGCTCTTGTTCTAGATGATTTCTCTAAGAATTATAGATGGTGAGTCGATTTACAAAGTTGGATTAGGGTTAGAGTTGCATTTGCTCAACCAGATCTAGATGACCCCACTCTTTATAAGAATTAAGAAGATAGCTATGTTTAAGATAATACTTGAGTCAACTTAGTTCCCTACTAAGTTGACTATAATCTTTAGATTTTTCTTTTTTTTACTACACTGCTCTAATGTAAGGTTGGGCAACCTAGTTTGGGTTCGGACCTAGACCAAGGGACCCTCGATTGAGGATTAATTGGAGCCCTAATTGGGGTAAACCAAATTCAGTCCAGACCAATTGGGGTTCCAATTGAGACATAATCGGGGTCCTTAGGTTTGGGTTCGTACCCAGACCATGTCGCATAGCCTTCGGGACATGGTATCGGCTCAGAACCATATTAAGGGACCCCCGATTAGGTCTTAATTGGAGTCCCAATCGGAGGTCCCATTGTCTGGGTCCTATCCCAGACCAGGGTGTCCGATCCCATACCAGATCCCCAAAGTTGGGTGACATGGTCTAGGTTCAGACCCAAGCTAGGGGAACCCGAAGTGACTCAAATAAGGTTAGAACTTGTTTGTAATATTAGTGTAAATTTGTAGGGTTTAGTTGTAATGTTGAGAAAAATATTTCGTTAATTTTGTAAATCTAAAAAATATTTAACTTAACATAGATTTAATGAAAGTACCAATCACCATTATTTTAAACATGTTGAACCATTAACCATCATAAAAAATTATGTTGATGCATCTAAAGTTTTGTGCAAACGAACTATTTACATATTTTCCCCATGTTTTAATGATTGCAAAACACGTTTTTATCATAAACAAAATTGTTAATGTCACATATTTGTAAAAAGAGATGATTAGCCAAATTAGGTGGAGATGTAACCACGCTACAATCATATTGGTGGATATGATTAGCCAAATTAGGTTTACTCTCTAGGTGAAAGATGTTAACTTAAAGGGGGTTTGAGTCTATTCAAGAAAAATAAGATTAAGTGGGTTGTCTTTGTTGTTGATTTGGTTGAATGAGCATTGGCTTGGAGCAGGGCACCTCCAGACCGCAGTACCATCAAGCGTCGCCTCTTGCATCACAACCAACTCCACTCCCCATGAGCGCTGCCACAAAGGCTATTATGTCTGGCGCGATGACCAGGGAGGAAATCGAGGAGCTTGTTGCTCATAAAGTGAAAAGGCAGAAGGGCAAGGTCATGCCTCGCCTTCGCGATAGGGTGTCGTACCCTTTCGCCCCCGAGATAGTGACGGTCACAGTGTTGCCCCACGTACAATCACCTATGATCGACTACTACAGAGGAGAGAGTGATCCAGTCGAGCATATATAGAGGCATGAAGCCTCCTTATTGGGGCGAACCAACGATGAAAATCACTTTGTCCTCCTTCCCCCCTCCCCCGATATTTTGGGAGGTGTCATCTCCCACTGGTTCTTGGGTTTCCTATGGCTTCGGTCAGGTCTTGGGAAGACCTGAAGGGAAATTTCATTGTCCAATATAAGGGTGGGTGACAACTCTTCAAGAGCGTCGGTATCCTGAACCACATTAGACAAAGGAATGATGAAAGCTTGAACGATTTCTACACTAGATTCTATAAAGAACTGGCAGGGCTTGATCAGGTCATCACTGGGGGCGAGACAATCCGCACTTTCATAAGAGTGCTTGGACTAAGAGATTCTGCTCTATATAACAGTCTGAGTGTCATACCAATCAATATTGTCGAGGAAATGGAGACTATGGTCAAATCCTATATTGAATTTGAAAACGCTAAAGAAGGAAGAAAAGCGACGCAGAAGGAAACAAAGAAAGAGGTACAAGAAGAGAAGAGACCCGATCAACGTCCTTCAAAGGCGGGACTTGATGACCATAGGTGTCACCCTATAATCATGCGGCCAAAGAGGGAAGTTTACGAGACCATCACACCCTTGACCCAAGAGATATCGGTTATCCTGGCGGAGATGGAAAGGAAAGATCTAGCGACACCACCTGCACCAAGAAAAAGAGACGCACCCATGGGAAACGACCTAAACAAATACTGCCGCTATGATCATTGCAAGGGTCATAACACAGATGACTGCAAAATTTTGAAGAAGGACATCGAGAACCTGATAGAGAAGGGGTTCTTAAAGAACTTTGTGGTGCGCCGAGAATATAGAAGAATCCCTCGCCGAGGAGATAGAAATGTGTTGCCTCTACAGGGACAAGAGCAAACAAGGACTAAGAAATGAATCCTTAATGTCATAAGCAAAGGTTTTGCCTCCAGTGGAGAAAATAGCGACGCCCGAGAAATGTATGCCTCCCAGATTTTAGGAAGTGCCCTAGGGAAGAAGGGGAGGTAGTTATTTCCTTATTCGAATTAGAAATGAAGCATGTCACATGCTCACACAAATATTCCATTTGTTATCACAGCTGAGATCGATGGCTACGATGTCAAGTGGGTATTGATAGATTCATGTAGTTCAACCGATGTGCTTTTCCTGGATGCCTTGAAAATAAAATGGGAAGATCTGAAAAAGACTTGAAGAGGGTGAATTTCCCATTGATGGGATTCGCCTCAAATGTGATTTATCTAGTACGGGCCATCACTCTACTGGTATATATGCGCGAGGGATGGAAAATGCTCACAATTAATGTCACTTTCATCGTAGTCGACTCCCCAGCCTCGTACAATGCCATATTGGGGACTACACTTTGAACTCACATCGGATGGTGCACTCCGCATACCACCAGATGATGAAATTCTCAACATCCCATGGTATAGGGGTAAATAGAGGCGATTAGTCAGTGACGCACACTTACTATGTACATTCAGTGCATCGACATGTGTTGAAAAAAAGTCTCTTGGAATTCAAACTGAGGAAGACCCCAAGGAAGAAAGGAGTCGCCCCCAGCCGGTTGAGGGACTGAAGAAGGTTGACAATTGATGGACCGAAGAAGACAATTCAAATTTGAGCGACGCTTCCTGATAAGGAGGCAAAGGCTTTATCAACGCTCCTCGTTGAGTTTAAGGAGTTGTTCGCCTAGAAGCCTAGCGACATACTAGGGATAAATAAGGTAGGGATTGCTCATGAGCTCAGCATTGACCTGAGCATAAGGCCTATCGCTCAAAAGTGGCGCCACGTTAAGGAGGAGAAGGCTATAGCGATCAGGAAAGAAGTGAGAAAGCTTGTCGACACTAATTTTGTAAAAGGAATTAGGTTTCAAAAATGGGTGGCCAACACGGTGTTAGTGAAAAAGAGCAATGGAAAATGGAGGATGTGCCTCGACTTCAGGCATTTGAACAAAACATGCCCGAAGGACCCACTACCCTAAATTGACTAATTGGTTGACTCTAATTCATACCACAAGCTGCTAAACTTCATGATGCGTATTAAATTTTTAACAAGTTACAAATGGCAGAAAGTGACACCCAACACACAGTTGTTTACGATGACATCGACATTTATCATGATACATCGATGCCATTTGGTCTGATAAACGCAGGAGCGACTTATCTGAGGATGGTTAACAACCTATTTGTTAGGATTATAGGTGAGACCATGGAAGCATATGTGGATTATATGTTTGTTAAGTCCATCAAGGGCGCCGACCATGTAGAGGACTTAAGGAAGACTTTTGAGCGCATCCGTTTCCACCAGGTGTGCCTCAACCCAGTTAAATGCGCATTTTGCATCCAATCCGATAAATTCTTATGCTACATGGTTAGCCAAAGAGGAATTGAGTTTTACCTTGAGAAACTGGAGGCGATCAAAGGGATGAAGAACCAACCTTCCATAGGAAAGTTCAGAGTTTAAACAGAAAATTAGCAGCGCTCAATCGCTTCATAGCAAAAGCTAGAGACAAGCCCCTTCCATTATTCTAAGTTTTGAGGGTGAACAAATTTTTTGAATGGACTCTTGAGTGTGAAACGGTGTTTTAAGACCTAAAGTAACACATCAGGACGCTCTCCCCGCTGGTTAAATCTACTAAAGACGACATACTCTCCCTCCACCTAAGCATCAGTCCTGTAGTTGTAATCTTTTTTAGTCAAGGCGATTGCCAAGGGTCAAGTACCCGTGTATTATGTATTGAAGGTTCTTACCAAGGAAGAAATGATTTATTTAGAAGTTGAACAATACCTTTATGCGTTGGTGATCTCAACTAGAAAATTTCACCCATACTTTCATGAACATAGTCTTAATGAATCAACCCTGAAAACACTTCCTGCAAAAACTAGACGCCTCATAAAGAATGATTAAATGGGCAGTTGAATTGAGTGAATGTTGAATCAATTTTGCATCCATAAGAACAATAAAAGGGCAGACATTGACTGATTTCATTGTTGAATCCACTTGTTCACCAGAAGCGTCGCCAAAAGAAGAAGAATAAATTAAAAATCCGTGGACGCTTCACATGGACGGATCATCCACAATTAGTAGTAAACCAAGCCAAACGCGAGTATGTGGCAAAGGGGGAAACAATGAAGATATACTTAAAGGAAGTGAAGGTTTTCGTTGAGAGGTTCAAAATTGTTCGGATAGAAGCCATTCCCAGATAATCGAATCAAGAAGCGGATGCATTGAGCAAGTATGCTGAGCACGCGACTCCTCTACAAGTGCATTTCATATCAAGCATCCATAATGAGGCGAGACAAACTTGCACAAGTATTGACAAGGCAACGGATTGGGTGACACCCATACGCACTTACCTAGAAACCGGAGAATTGCTTGAGAACAAAGTCGAAGCTAAACGAATATTACGCTTAACCTTAAACTACAAACTGATTGAGGGGACACTCTACAAAATATAATTTTGCACGCTTAAACGTAAATGACAACGATCTTACGAGAGGTGCATGAAGGATACATTGCTTGTCATGAGGGGGCAAGATCCATTAATCGAAAAATCCTAAACCAAGGATACCACTGGGCCACAATGAGTCAAGAGGCGAAGGATTTGGTATTAAAATGTGAATCTTGTCAATAGTATGTTAGATATTTTAGTGTAATTAGATTGACTAATTGACCAATATGATCATAATATTTCTTTCATCAAACAAGTGAGGAGGGTGTGGAGTGCACACTTGTTTGAGTTTATTATGATACCTGATATTAGAACATCATCGGTTGTTAGGGGTGTAGAACCTAAGCAATGGGGGTTCCAAGGGTTGCCCCCTTAGCGGGGATCTAGGGGCAGCGCGCTTGGCTAGGGTCCAAGGGGGGAGCCCCTGGCGGGGTCCAAGGTCGTCTTGGAATTTTTTTATTTTGAATAAAATTGATATTCTAAACATTCATTTTAAATTTGAATTTTTGGAATTAATCACTTGTTTTTTTAACCCCCAAAATCTGGATTTTGGACATGTCTTTGGCGCCAAGTTTGATCCGAAAAAGGGCAAGAGTCTTTGGCTCCAAGTTTCGTCCAAAAGGGGCGAGAGACAATATTTATTGGTCATTTTTGTCTGGTTCGATCTACACATAAAACAGATATTCATACTCAGTTCTTGTTCATATTATGATTTTATCCTCTTGAAATCTTGCGTGAACCACCAAATAGTTTCAATCTCAAAGTGTTGTCATGACTTCAGACCAATCCAGAAATCCTCTCAATTTTCTACAAAGATTGAAACTATTTTATCTGAAGATGACGAACGGAGAATCTCCAAAAGATATGACAAGCAAGTTTCCAAAACTGGACAAGTTTGAAGGTAATGATTTTCGAAGATGGCATAAGAAGATGCGCTTCCTTTTGACAACGCTGAAAGTTGTGTACGTTTTGAGTAACACTATGTCGGAAGTGTTCGAGAATGAAATAGTAGAACATACTAAAAGGCGCTGCAAATGGGAGAACGATGACTGCATCTATCGCGGTCACATTTTGAACGGTATGTTTGACCTTTTTTTACATATATCAAAACGTTGAGTCTGCAAAAGAATTGTGGGATTCCTTTGAATCCAAGTGCATGGCAGAAAATGCTTCAAGCAAGAAGTTTTTGGTTAGTAATTTTAGTAAATACAATATGGTTGATTCTAGAACAGTCATGGAACAGTATAATGAACTGTTAAGGATTCTGGGACAGTTTGCTCAACATAACATGGAGATGGATGAATCCATCTCGGTTTCTAGTGTTATATACAAATTTCCACCAACATGGAAAGATTTCAAACATACCCTAAAACATAATAAGGAAGAGATGTCTCTGGTTCAACTTGGAAGTCACTTCAATATTGAAGAGTCTTTAAGAGCTCAAGAAGTTGACAATAACCCTAAGGGTAAGAACCAAGATGGTAACTCTTCTCTGAACATGATTCAAGAGGGTGGATTTTCTAAGAATTCGAACAAAGACAAGGGTAACAAACGAAAGCTTAAAGGAGATGACAACAAGTCTTCCAACAAGAAGCCTAAGTTGGCATGTTGGAAGTGTGGCAAATCTGGTCATTTCAAAAGGGATTGTCGGGTTTGTAAAGTCAAGAATAATGCTGGTCCAAGAGGATCTAAGGATCCAGAAAAGCAACAAGGTCAGATTTTAGTACAAAAATATAATTCGGGTCAGAATTATGTATCATTAATAATATCTGAGGCATTTTATGTGCAGGATGATAATGTTGTGTGGTGGATTGATTAAGGAACAACAAGTCATGTGTGTAAAGATATTGGTTGGTTCAAAGTCTTTCAACAAGTTGAAGATTGTCTTTCAACAATGTTGTGACTGAACCAATCAAAGGACTAAGAAATGTAAAGCTTGTTTTTACTTCTGGAAAATGTGTGTCTTTAAACGATGTGATGTATGTTCTCGGTATTCGAAAGAATCTCTTGTGTGGTGTTGTATTGAATAATTGTGGTTACAAACAGGTGTATGAAAGTGACAAGTATATCTTGTCAAAACATGGTACTTTTGTAGGCTTTGGTTATTTATGTAATGGTATGTTTATGTTGAATGTTAATGTTTCCTTTGATAATGAATCTGCTTGTATGGCTTCTACTAGTACTAGCAATACTTTGAATAAAAGGTTAAATAGCAAGGAGATGCCGAACTTTGGACGTTTTGCAACGAGTTACCTGAACTTTAAAAAATCAAAATGGGCTACGTCAACTTTGGACAAAGGTGCAGTGAGCTACCTCCATCCAAATGACTGTCAACTGTTGACGGTAATTTGGACAGAGGTAGCTCGCTGCACCTTCGTCCAAAGTTGAGGTAGCCCATTTTGATTTTTTAAAGTTCAGGTAGCTCGTTGCAAAATGTCCAAAGTTCAGGTAGCTCCTTGGTATTTAACCCTTGAATAAATCAGAATTATAGCATGCTAGACTAAGACATGTACATTATAAAAGAATAAAAGATATGTCTAAAATGAGTCTCATACCTGCTATTGATATAAACAATGACAAATGTAAAACTTGCATGTTAACTAAGATAACTAGTAAACCTTTCAAGGATATTAACAGAGTATCCAAAGTATTGGAACTAATACATAGTGATATATGTGATTTTCATGCAACACCTTCATCTACTAGTATAATACATCAAACCACAGCTCCTTATACACCACGACAAAATGGTGTAGTAGAAATAAACAATAATAATTTGAAAGATATGGTTAATTCCATGTTATCCTATTAGGGTTTGAGTGAATATTTTTGGAGCGAGACTATGTTAACAGCCTGTTATTTATTGAATAGAATTCCTAATAAAAGGAATCAGATTAGCCCATATGAACTTTGGTATAAAAAGCCACCAAAATTGAGTTTTTGAGAGTTTGGGGATGTAGAGTAGTTGTAAGGCTTACTAAACCCAAAAGTAGAAATTTGGGTGAAAGATGTATAGATTGTATCTTCATTGGATATGTTGAGCATTCCTATGCATATAGGTTCTATGTATTAGAATCTAATGACTATGTGTATGTGAACACGGTTATAGAGTCAAGAGATGTTGACTTTGATGAAGACAGATTTACATCTATACCTAGGCCAAGAGACATGATTCAGAATTCTTTCAGTAGAAACTCAGTTCAAGCTGAAGATGTATCTGGTGGTATTGTTTCTATACCTGGACAGTCTGAACCAAGGAGAAACACTAGAGCTAGAAGAGCCAAATCTTTTGGATCTGACTTTCAACTATATTTGGTTGAAGGGTCAAGAGATGAGATTGGGTATCAGTATCAATATTGTTTTATTATTTAAGAGGACTCAAGAACATTTAGTGAAGCTATGACATCAAAGGATGTTGCATTCTGGAAAAAAGTTAATATTTAAGAGGACTCAAGAACATTTAGTGAAGCTATGACATCAAAGGATGTTGCATTCTGGAAAAAAGTTATCCAGGATGAGATGGATTCTATCATGAATAATAATACATGGGAATTGACTGATCTACCTCCTGGTTGTAAAGCATTGGGAAACAGATGGATCTTCAAAAGAAAAAGGAAAGTGGATGATACCATAGATAAGTATAAAGCAAGATTGGTTATCCAAGGCTTTTCGCAAAAGTAAGGGATTGATTACTTTGATACTTATGCTCATGTTGCTAAGACTTCCACTATTAGATTGTTGATAGCACTTGCAGCTATACACAACCTTGTAGTTCATCAAATGGATGTGAAAACTGCATTCTTGAATGGTGATTTGGATGAGAAGATTTATATGAAACAACTGGAAGGGTTTTTTATACATGGTTATGAAAACAAGGTGTGCAAGTTGAAGAAATCATTGTATGGTCTTAAACAAGCACCAAAACAATGGCATCAAAAATTTGATGATGTATTTTGTCTAATGGTTTTCTTATTAACAAAGCTGACAAGTGTGTTTATAGTAAGTTTGATACTTCTGGTAAAGGAATTATAATTTGTTTATATGTAGATGACATGTTGATTTTTGGTACTGTCCAAAATCAAGTTGATAAAACCAAGAAATTCTTGTCATCTAATTTTGATATGAAGGATTTGGGGGAGGTTGAGGTGATTCTAGGTATAAAGATCAAGCTAAAGAAAAATGATAATTCAATCTCTCAATCCCATTATATTGAGAAGATTCTGAATAAAATTAACCTTAAAGGTTGTTCTCCAGTTAGCACTCCTATAGATCCTAGTCTTAAGCTCCTACCTAATAAAGGTGTTGTAGTATCTCAACTTGAATACTCAGGAGCTATTGGTTGTCTTATGTATGCCATGATTATCACTAACCCAGATATTGCATATGGTGTTGGAAAGCTTAGTAGGTATACTAGCAATCTTAGTTCACATCATTGGCAAGCTTTAAACTGAGTATTCAAGCACTTGAAAGGAACCATGGATTATGGTTTGACTTATACTAGACTCCCTTCGGTTCTTGAAGGTCATTCAAATGCAATTTGGATTTCCAATGTGGAAGATCATTCTTCTACAAGTGGATGGGGGTATTCATTCTTGGGGGAGGTGTTATTTCTTGGGCATCAAAGAAATAGAGTTTCATTAGTGACTTAACAATGGAATCTGAGTTTGTGGCATTAGCATCAGCTAGTAAAGAAGCCGAGTGGCTAAGAAATCTAATTTATAAAATTCCATTGTGTCCTAAACCGATATCCTCTATATCTATCAGATGTGATAGCGATTCTTCCTTGGCTAATGCTTATATAGAAGTGTACAAAGCCAAGTCTAGACACTTAGGTTTTAGACACAGCATGATTCGTGAGCTCATCATGCATGGTGTCATATCAGTAGAGTTTATAAAAACTCAACATAATTTAGTCGGTCATCTGACCAAAGGGTTAAGAAGAGATCTTGTGCACACCGGCATGGAGATGGGATTAAAGCCCATTTGAAATCTCCCATGTTGAGGTACCCAATTCCGACCTAATATGACATTAGGTGTTGAATTCAATGTGGAAAGCTTAACATCTAAAGATTGGAACACATTAGTTATATCATCCCAAGGTATGTGTTCAGACCTGCAAGTTGACGAGGTTGAAGTTTAACTTCTTAATAGTTCTTTTAAAAAATTGCATATGCAGGTGCAAGGGTAAAAGAGCTACCTATATGAGCATGGATTTTAGTCGCTTCAAGAAGCTATGACTTGGATTTGATATGTGAAGGCTTAGGACACAAGTCTAGTAAAATATAGTGTCAAGTAAGAACATATGAGAATGTTAATATATGTATATATTATCCATGTATTCACTATGAATAGCAAAGGTTCAATCCATAGTGATACATTGATATTCGAATATTTGAAATGTGTAATATACTAAGATGAAATTCAATCATCACGATATTTCATTTATACATAAGTTTGTTGTGATTTTGTTTTAGTTAATCAAGGATTACACTAAAATGGGGAAGGATTGACTAGTTGACCAATATGATCATAATATTTCATCAAACAAGTCACGAGGGTGCATAGTGCACACTTTTTTGAGTTTATTATGATTCCCACTATCAAAACCTCGTCGGTTGTTAGGGGTGAATACCTAAGAAATGGGGATTCCAAGGAGGCAACGCCCCCTTGGCGGGGGTCCAGGTTCGCCTCCCTGGGCAGGGTTCAAGGGGCTGGAGCCCCTGGCTGGGGTCCCAGGTTAGCTTGGGAATTTTAATTTTGAATAAAATAGATATTCTAAAAATTCATTTTAAATTTGAATTTTTATAATTAATCACTTATTTGTTTGACCCAAAAAAATTCGATTTTGGACATGTCTTTGGTGCCAAGTTTGGTCCGAAAAGGGGCAAGATATATGGCACCAAGTTTCGTCCAAAAAGGACGAGAGACATTATTTATTGGTCATTTTTGTCTTCTTCGACCATACACATCAAATAGATATTGTACTTAGTTCTTGTTCAGATTTCGATTTTATCTTATTGAAATCTTGGGTGAACCACCAAATAGTTTCAATCTGAAAGTGTCATCACGAATTCATATCAATCCAGAAATCCTCTAACATAGGCGTTGTTTGGCCTTCCGCACAATGGGAAATTGACCTTGTGGGACCTTTGCCAAAGTCCAAGCTGCGCACCTATATCATCGTGGCGATTGACTATTTTTCAAAGTGGATCGAAGCAAAACCATTGGTGTCCACTACAGAATTCTAAGTAATCAAGTTCATTAAGTCTATAATCATTTCTAGGTACGGAATCCCAAGATTTCTTATAAATGATAATAGTCCCCAATTCTCTAGGAAAGAACTAAAATGGTTTTGCGAAGAACTGAAAATCGAACATAGGCGCGCCTCAGTCAAGCATGCACATGCCAATGGACAGGTTGAGGCGGTGAACAAAACCATTTTAAATGGTTAGAAGAAGAGGTTAGATGCCATACAAGGGAAATGGACTGAAGAACTAGAAAATATTCTTTTGGCGCTTCGAATGACACCTAGAAAGGAGATTGGGGAAACGCATTTTGGGTAAGTATATGGTTCTGAGGCGGTTGGTCCAACAAAAATAACAGGGTTAAGCATTTCAAAGCTTCAACCAATGAGCACCCGTACAAGTGCAAGAGAGGATGATGAGAAGAGATGAGCACCCGTACAAGTGCAAGAGAGGATGAGCTTGGCTCGATACAACAATAGGTGAGTATCGGCTCGCCAATTTTTCGTGAGGGAAAGAATGTGGATAAGAACTTAATTCGCACATCAAGATAAATTGAACAAGTTATCACCAAAGTAAGAAGAACCATACAGAATCGTCGCTATTCCCCATCTGAACGCCTACGTTCTCGAAGATGAATAAGGAAAGAAGTTGAAGAACACTTTTAATGCAGAGCATTTGAAAATATTTATGCCTAATAAATTGTCACCAAGAAGCTATATATTATTTGTATAGTACTTAGAAAACTTTATCAAGCTTTATCGAGCATGTATCAATGACGTCGCGCATTTCTAGTTACTTAATGGAAAAATACTTAAGTTTGAACTTATCCATTAGTCAAAGGCGAGTGAAAATACAAGTGACAAAGACTCGTGGATATGATCATATTGCAAAATTCTTAAGGGAAAAAGATCTTAAGTATGCAAAAGACTGAAGCGTTTGAAACACTTAGTCAAATTTGAAACTAAGAAATGCAAAGAGAAATGCTAAAATAGTTTCATATATTATAATGTGTCGCCATTACAAACACTACAAGAAATTAGGACTATAGAAACAACGTAAAATTGTTGCTAAGTTGAGTTTTGTCACTGCTAAGATGACATGCCGCTGCTAAGTGTCGTGCCTGCAAGCCCCGATGCTAAAGGTATCCGCACGGACAAAATGTCGCGACTAAAGGTTTGTCGCTGCTGGAATGGATAGTTGTCTATACCTTTAGCATCAACATATTGTCAATGGTGTTCATGCGTAATTACCATCGAGAAGAAGTGGATGCTATATAGTTTGTGCAGATACAAGGTGAATTCATGGTAAAATGGATCTATCAGTTACAACATATGTGTGTTGCTGTTTCATGTGTTTATGTATACCAGTTGTGGATACAGTAAGGTCGTTTTAACGTCAAAAAGTATTTAGAAACTAATTTGACATATATATCATAATGTAACGTTTAATGCAAAAATATGTTAATACCGTCTAAATTTGTGGTCGATGCAAGTCACACGTGCGACCTAAATTGTACTGTTTGCTTGGTGTTGAGGTTATTGTCTACTTTTAGCCGCAGTAATTGTCATTGTCTATCGTACGAAGTTTGTTGCAGTTAGAGAGTATTTACATCAGTTTTTTATGAATGTATTTGTCGTATGTTTTGGTAATCAATTTTTCGATGCTAATACAACTGTACTAGTTTCAGAATAAATTTTTCCGATTTTCACCAGCTAGACATTACATAATGCATACCACCTACAACCAACCATTCCTACATTTCCCTACAAAGTGTCCTGAACAAACATGTCAATGTTTGCCCATACCAAAAAGACCAAAATTCAGCATAAACACACCACAAACACAACACGTTACCAGAAACACACAAAATTCAGCAGTTGTTAACTGATATCCTATGCATAGTCTTTGTTTAAAAGCAGTTGTTAAATGCTGTATTATTACGTTGATAGAAGTTTTAACCAAGCCCGTGATAATTAACCAACTTTCTTCAACGACAAATTCAGTTAATTCAGTTATTGTAATAGAGCAGCAATCGTACAGTGTGTATAGACTTAACCAAACAATCAAACAGACAATTTGTTCAGAAACACAACAGAAATTAGAAGAAAGAAGCACATTTTGTTATGTCTACAATCGGCATGTCTTTCGTACAAATCAGTTGCTTGGGACACACACACACACAGAAACTCAATTCGTTAACCGAAAAAATAAGATGCTCCTTACTTAATGAACATAGAATGAAAGACATTGACAACACATGTGAATTTCACGATCTGTAGCACAAGAAATTAGACGTTGATTCAAAATTTGAGGAGGAAACCGTACTTTTCGTAAATATTAACCGCAATGCTGCAGGAAAAACGATGAAGATGCAGGGAAGTGAAGGTTTTCTTGGGGTGAAGGTTGTGAAGGTTGGGTAGATCGGTTGTGAAGTGAAGTAAAGGTTGTCGTAAATACGCTCTGCAAAGCAGCTTCGATTTGTCCCGGTGTTACGGTGAGATTGTTTATGGAATCGCTTCGAAGTGAAGGTGTCGGGGTGATTTGGAAGTCTCGGCTGAGGAAACGGATATGTAGGTCATCTGCTTTAGCTGTTGGTAAAATTCGGTTTGTTCTGTTAATTTGACAGGTTGGTATCTGAATTAGTAACGGCTAACCGCGTTCATACGAACATACATCGACACTGTTAACAGTTATGTTACATCAACAAATGTTGACAGTAAAACCATGAATCAGAAATATCATTCATCAATGATGTTGTTGATGTATATTACCCTCGAATACGTATTTGTCAAGTATTTTTTTGTGACTGACACAACTAGTGTTGGCAAAAGTACAAACTAAAGAGGTGTTTCACCTATGGCAAAACTTTCGACTCAAAAAAACATCTATTCCATCGAACAATAGTGTTAAAACAGAACATGCTTATTAACATCGACTACCTTGCGACAATGCAATATTTGCATGGTTGTTGAGGCAGATTCTTGTAGTGTAAAACATTGCACTAAGAGGAATGGAAGGAAAGAAAAATTACAAGGACCAAACAAAAATTACTAAGTAAAAAAGACCTAAGTCTACTCTACATTAGAAGGGGAGTCCTATTTCGAGGGAGAAGGTTGGAGAGGGGGCTCTTCAAAAGGCAAGGGAGGTGGTTGAGATAACTCTTCTTTACGCGAGACAGGCTGAGAGGGGAGCGTGCCTTTTGGGTACGAAGGTGGAGATGCCTCAGAGGACTCGTTATCCCTCCATGAGTCCTCCTCAAACACTTTATTCATCTCCCCATCCCTAGCCTGGTGCGCCAAGAATTCCTTCATGGACGGGAGTTGGTCCTTAGACAATTCTTTAAAAACCGCAACTAGGGTATCACGAACTCACAACGTCGCCTGCATTTCAGACGCCTCGCTCTACTGGAAGTTTTCCAACACTTCGTTAATACTCTCCTCAAGACTCTTTAGAAGCTATTGTTTGAGGAGGGACACTACATCTTCAGCCTTTACTGCCCGCGCCTCAAACTTGGTGGATTGACCTCTTAACAAGACAAACTCTTTGCGAAGGACCTCCTGTTGGGAGGACAACTCTGCTACCTTAATCTAGGACTCTTGCAGCTCCTGCCCTCTTAGTGACTCCTCCATATCCACCTCATCCCTCGCTGTCCTTTGCACAGCAAGGTGACATTTAGCGTGCTCTAGCTTTTGCTCAAGCTCCTGCCCTCGCGTTAGCTTGGCAGCAGTTGTTTTTCTCTCCTCCGACAAACTCACAATTGCGACGCTCATTTGGAGTTGAAAGGGGAGCATCTAAAAAGAAAATTTTTAGTCAAAATACTTAGAAAAAATTAACAAGACAGAGGAAGTAAGAAGGAGTACCTCATAGTAAAGGGTGAGCCCCTGATGCATCAAATCATCAAGAGCTCCGCCACTCATATTTACAGGCGTCCTATCAGCAGAAGGACATGCGTCTGTGATGAGATGAAACCCCAAGTTAGGGTCCAAGACTGAGTTCCACCTCACCAAGGGAACGTCCTTGAGCCGCTCACAAGGGAGTGTCTTTAAGCCGCTCATAAGGCAGGTTGGGATGGGTGTCGCCTTCCTTGACGCGAAGGTCAAATGGCAGACCCACATAAGGGGGGAAAACGCCCCTCTGAATCATATTCCTAGATCGCCAAGAGAGGTGAATGTGTCGCTGGAGGCTCCTCGAGGAGAAGGACGCCTGGTGAAGAAGGCGCCTCTTCGAGAGTAGAATTGGACTCCTTGACTAGAGTCTTCCCCTTGTTTTTAGAGGGAGTGTTGTAAGGCTTTCCCATGGAAACTGGGCCATCATTCTTCACATGTTTAGTTGAGGAACCACTGAAAAATTAGGTGCGCTCCACTTCTTTGTATTAAGGATGCTTAGCCTACGTGAAAGTAGTGTATCAGAGACGTATCTAGAAAAATGGACCACACCTTTAAAGGCGGCAGCAACCTCTTGGGTGTCTGGGCTAAGTGAAAGAGGATCAATGGTGTCCTTAATGCGCACCACTTCCTCGATTATTCAGGAAGTGTCCCTTCTTCATCTTCCTCGATTATTCAGGAGCGTCGCGGGAGCTCTTCTCTTTCTTCTGTTCACCCAGAAGTGAACATGTATAAAGAAGGCGTGCAAAAGACCTCTCTACAAAAAAGAAGGATTAGAGTCATTACCCGAATAAAGAAGGGTGACACTCGACCTAAAAGAGACCAGTCGACTGCAAGTCCAGCTCGATGGTGTCCTTTGAGATGTAGATGGCAAGGCCGACTTGGTGGTCAAGGAAAATTAAGGTGAGCATCTCCATGTCGGATGACGACAGCTCTTCCATGGTGGGAAGAGGGTCACGCAACGCTTTGGAGGCCAAAGACTAGGAGACACCCTCTTGAAGTATAAGTTGGAATTTTTCCAATTGGTATTCCTAGTCCCCTAAACCCTGTGATTAAAGGGTGAGCTGAATCCCATAACCAGTTTTCAAAATATGGGGATCTACTAAAAAGACTAAAAATGCCACAACGATTTGACTCAAGGCGGTACAAATTACGAGAAATGACTAAGGAATATACCTAACCACGTTTATGACACAAAACACGGAATCCTACCCAAGTGCAAATGACGTTTGGAGAAAGGTGGGTGGGGAAATACTGTAATGGTGACACACTTCCTCCATATCCGGACAGTAAGGAAACCTTAACCCTATATGTATTTGCAGGTGAAAATGGTTTCCTCGGTAGGACCTGGAAGACTAGTGGGGCGATGATTTTCCGAATCCGAATCATCCGAGGTGGGAAACCGTAGGTAGTGAGCGTCGCTCAAGCCCGCCTCATCTACGATTTTATTAAAATTGGAATGCAAAATAATATTAGGTTTTGGGTCTTTGAAATCTAGGGGAAAGAAGTAGGGCTGGCAATCGTGTCGTGTCGTGTCATAATCGTGTCGTGTCTAAACATGTCTCGTGTCTAAACGGATAAATTTTAAACGTGTCTAAACATGTCTCGTGTCTAAACGTATAAGCTGTTTAATCGTGTCTAAACGTATAGAGTTGTTTAGACACGAGATCCGTTAATGTCAAACTCATATACGCTTTAAAGCAAATATATACACAAATACATATATACACAAATTCAAATATACAAAGTAAGGTCTTCATAGTTCAATATTAAAAAGTAAGTGAGTATTTTAATATTTTATTATTATTATTATACTTAAATGTGTCTAAACGTGTCACATGTATAAACAACACGATTAGACACGAATAGTTAATCGTGTTTATACAGATATCCGCATATCTAAGTTGTTTAGACACGATTAATAATCGTGTCTAAACGTATAAGAGTTGTTTAGACACGGGATCCATTAAGGTCAAACCCATATACGCTTTAAAGCAGATCGTGTCGTGTCGTTTAATCGTGTCGTGTCGTTTAATCGTGTCGTGTCAGAAATTGTCAGCCCTAGAAAGAAAACATTCACCTCGTTGCGAGTCGCATCCAACCATTGTAGGGGTAGGCTCTGAAGGCGTCTAGGATGGAGGTTTGAGTCGAAGGGAAAACAACGAGCAATCTTGCCATAGAAGGATAAACACGTTCAGAAAAAGGAGAAAAGTGGTCGGAAAGTTAGAGAGAATGAGGAAAGATTTCTAGAGAGAGAAAGTACCAAGGAGAGTAAGTAAGTCTAAAATGAGCTAATCCTGAGTTGTGAAATCTTGAATGAGCTAATCCTGTGCTCAAGGGGCAGATGATGGGTTCTGCTATTTTGGGACTCATTTTTTTCATGTTAGGCCCAGTAAATAAGTCGGCCTGGACCGGAATCGGATGAAGGCGACACTCAAGAAATCCTTCTGAGAAGTACCACCCCAAGAAAAATCTTAGGTTATCGCTTTTGGTTGGTTCACTCGCCTTCAGCAGCTCGCCCATGAATGAAACATCCTAGACAACTTGGTCGGAGATGAATCACCCCTGGAAGATCGCCCCAATACCTTCACCTACGTATCCTACGGGGGGCAAGATCTTACTAGGCACAGAAGATGTCAAAGTAACAATGAGTACTCTACCCTATATCGCGCTCCTTATAGTGTTACGACCATTTATGGCTTGACAAGGAATGGTCTGGCCCTAGGGGAGGCTCTGACCTAAGGTACTGTCATTCATCTATTAATACCATGGTTGGCTCGCCGGAAATCAAGGGGTAACCCTGGTAAGAACTTGGTCTTGCTTAGGTTCAGAGGTAAACACTATAAATACCCACCAACCTCTTCATTTGCATTCAATACTTAGTATTCAATATCACTACCTATATTTGTCCTCTCATGCCAACAACTTCCGACTGACTTAATCATCATATAGGAAACAACGGGAACACCCTGGGCTTTCCGTTCGTGCAGGTCACCGAAGCACCTAGTGAAACGCCTTGGAAGCACCGAACCGAGGCGAACTCAAAAACTGTGATCCAAATACACACATAGAATACTAATAAATACACTTTTTGTTGTCTTTTCTCTTCTATTGTTAAATGAATCTCCTTTAATTTATCCATGTCAATCATAAAATTCTCTTGTAGGTGGCATGTCATGTAAATCACTTTAAAATCATTTAAAGTCTCTACTTCATTCTCAAGATAAGTTACAAAACTCATAACATTTATCTTTGTTACACATTATAATTATAATTTCTCCTTAATATATTTTCTAAAGTAAATTTATTTAATAAGAAAATACATAATATTATATTTTATGAATATCAAGTATGCACATATTAAAATTTACTTTTATAAATTAAAATATAGATTAATTAATGATACATTTCATCTATCACATAATACTCTTATCAAAATAAGACATAAGTCACATATAAACATCAACTACTTTATTACAATAATATCAACATAATTTTTAACAATGTCACAAAATTAAATGTTATATATTTATAAAATAAATATAATTTAAAATTAGCAAAATAGATAAAATATAATATGTATGCTAAAACATTAGAGATTATATGGACATTGATAGAGCTAATAAACCATAAAGTTAAGTTAAAAGTATTATATGAACATTGACATTTTGTTTTACAGTTTTATGAAAATATTTTTATATATTTATAACTCAACATATTTTTTAATTATTAAAATACTATTTATATAATAAAAAGATAATATATTATTATTACTAAAATAAATAAATAATTACTAATGACTTTAAAAGTCTTTTGTAAACAAATGAACAAATATAAGTCATAAAACTATATAAAAATATTTAACTTAAAAGTACTAATTATCAAGGCTGGGCATGAACCGGTTCGACCCCAAACCGGTTCAGAACCGTACCTTTACCACATTTTAAAACCGGTACGGTTTACCGCTCCAGTTTTTGGCCGCTCCATATTTTGGCTGATTTACCATACCTGTTCTGAATCGGTTCAAAAACCGGTTCAGAACCGGTTCAGCTGAACCTGTTTATACAAAAAAAAAAAACTAAACATGTTTTTACCCTAAAAAAAAAATAAAAAAAATTTGAGGTTCCAATTCAGCAAGCATCCAATTGAGATTACAATACAAACATAAATTCAACTGAGGTTCCAATACAAACATAAATCCATTACAAACAATCAAACATAATACTACACTTAAAACTTAACATTAGTTACTTCAGCTTCTATCAAAATCTCCAATAATGTGTTAACCAAGCCACCCATTTCCTCATGAAATGTCTGCATAGAATGAGAACATAACCCATCAGTATCACCAATCAAGTGTAAATCTAAATCAACACAACAAAACAAATACAATGACACAAAATTACTAAGATAAGAGAGGACATACATCACAAAGGCACAATGACACAAACGATGTTATTGGCTTGAAATTACTCCTTGGGCCTTGTCTTCTAAATTGAACTCTACAAAAGTAAACCAACATAAGTAAAGTAACAATACATAAATAAGTTTAAGAAAATGACTTACCATTCTCAAACTTTTCAAGCTCTTCAAAATCCTCATCTGATAGGAAGGTGAATTGAGATTCTCTTATCCAATCTTGCGTACAAATAAGACTTTCAGCCATGTTAGGATCCAAACAACTTCGATACTCACTGAGAACTCTACCTCCAGTGCTGAAAACACTTTCAGACGCCACAGTGGAAACCGGTATGGCCAACACATCCCTTGCAATAGAAGCAAGTATCGGAAGCCTATTTGCATTAACCTTCCACCAATTCAATAAATCTTGCTCACTTTCACGGTTATAAGGCTCTCGATCTTCTCTCAAATACTTATCAAGTTCTGTTGCTGAATTTCGTTGCATGGTATTACCGGTTGCTCGCCAATATGCATTGGTATAGTCATCATCATCCTCATCTGCATCATCTAAACACATCGGTTGCATACTTGTTACACCATCTGTCATTGTCTTATACTGTTCAAAAACTGACTTTACAGACTCAATCAATCTTTGTTCCAACATCTCAGCATTGGTAGAGTCGAAGAACGATTGAAAATAGAAGTGTGCACCACTCATCTTTTGTCTAGGATCAAGAACTAAGGCAATCATCAACAACATATTCACCTTCTTGGGATCTCCCCAATATTTCAGGAACTTCAATCTCATCCTCCCCGCCATATCTTTTATTCCATTGTTTCAATTTGTCAAATGTCTACTAATCGCCATCCCAATAGCAGACACTTCAACCATGTAAGTACTGGCAATAACATATGACGCTCCAGAAATACGCAAAGTAGCATTATAAAATGCCTTTAGAAATGGCAAAATACTACGTGCATGATTCCAATCATTTTCAGTAGGAACTCCCACCCCCTTTTCAAGCTATTCAGTGTATTTCTCAACTTCCTCTCCTTCTAGTCGTTGAAACACCTTCTGATATATTAAAGCAACGTCCAACATCTTATATGTAGAATTCCAACGAGTCTCCACGTCTAAACACACCATGCGTTGACTTGTAATATTTTCTGATTTAGCATGAGTCTTAAATCTACCAAATCTTGATGTGGATGATCTGACATACTTAACTGCAGCACGAATTCTAGATATGGACTCATCAATTCCTAACAAACCATCTTGAACAATCAAATTTAAGATATGAGCACAGCAACGCATTTGAACAAATTCACCTTTCAAGACATACCAAGGGTCCCAAGACATGAAACATTTTTTCAAGTAATTAACTGCAGTATTGTTCGAGCTAGCATTGTCCACTGTAACACTTAAAACCCTTGTAATCTTCCACTCTTTAAGTTTCTCCTCAATCGTCCTACACACATGATCACCTGTGTGACTACTAACTTGAGTAAAGTTCAAGATTTTCTTATGCAATTTCCACTCATTATCAATGAAATGACCAGTAAGACTCAAGTAACTATAGTTCTGACAAGAAGTCCACATATCAGTAGTTAGGCAAACTTTACCTCCAAGACATTTTATTAAATCCTTTAACCTTTCTTTTTCTTCAACATTCATTTGAAGAATATCTCTTGCTAGTGTTCTGCGTGAATGAATCTCAAATCTTGGTTGTAATACCTTAAGGAACTTCTGAAATGCTTCATTCTCAATGAACCGGAACGGGAGTTCAGCAACAATAAACATCCGCACAAGCTCCTTTCGACAAAGATTTTGATCAAATTTAGTTGTTGTATTCGGATGTGTCGGTGGACGACTAGAACTACCCCCATCCCCTTCTTTGGTGAAAAAGCTGTCTAATGTGACCTTGAAAGGTGACTTGTTACATCTCTTTGTGTGATTTTTCAAGCCACTTGTCCCATCTGCTACAATGTGTTCACCACAGTAATTACACTTACCAATCGCCTTACCCTTGGAATTAACATGTTTGAGTTTGGTAAAATATTGCCATGCTGGAGATTCATTTTTCCTAGATTTCTGCCAACTACAACCACCTTGCGTGCTACTACCTTGCTCTTGCTTTCGAGCTATAGTTGGTGATGGTCCTGATGCAACAGGTGGCGATCCATCTGAATCAGAAGAGGCAGTTCCCTCAATAAGTCTAATTTTTCTCTTTTGAGATCCACCTTCTAAACTACTCCCCTTTTGTTTACCATCAAACGATATTGAAGGCAAAGACATCTGAAATTGGCCGATAATATTAGCTTTTAATAAACTTAACTAGGCACAATATATATGCAAATCTGAAAATATGCAAATCTGATTTGAAATTCTGATTTATACATTTTTGAGAAATTCAGAATTATTATTATTCAATTTACGTAATATATGCAAACATCAAAATATGCAAACATAATTCACACACCATGCACTATGCAGATACACACCATGCACTATGCACTATACACACCATAATTCACGTCTAAACACAGTAACACACCATGCACTACGTCTAAACACAGTAACAAACCATGCACTACGTCTAAACACAGTAACACACCATGCAGTCATGCACACAGTAACGCAGATTCTGCAGATTACGTTTAAACTGATTTCATTGCATTTCAAAATCTGATTTCTGAAAACACAGTATTTCTGAAAACACAGTCATGCACACAGTAACACAGTAATCTAAAAACACGCAGTAAACTGCAGCATTTCAAATCTATTCGTTGATTACTTTCAAATCTGCAGCATTTCAAATCTATTCTTTGATTACTTTCAAATCTGCAGCATTTCAAAACACAGTAAAAAAACACCACGTCTAAACACACCTACTCTTTGATTACTTTCAAATCTGCAGCATTTCAAAATGAGCAACATTGCATAGACTTCCCAAGGCGACGAGCTAATCAAAGAACGGAAGAAGACTAGAAGAGTGAAGACGAACCTGCGACGAGAGCGACGAGCAGCGACGAACGGCGACGAGAGCGACGAACGGCGACGAGTGGCGACGAGGGCGACGGGCGGCGATGAGAGGAAAGAGCGATATGAAGTCTGAGACAGAGTGAAGTCACTGAAGTGAAGAGTCCTCGAACGCAATTAGTGAATTAGGTCTTCTGCTGGTTTGAAGTTATCTGGTCTGAAGACAGAGTGAAAAACCGGTTTTGTCTGGTCTGAAGTGGTCTGGTCTGGTTTAGTATTTTAAGATTAAAACTGGTACAAAATTAGGTTCGGTTAACCGGTTTTGAACCGGTTTTCTGTACCTATTCTGAACCGCTCCAGATTTTTTGAAAAAAATCGTTTGTTTTGTGAACCGGTTCGGCCGAACCGTTTTTTTTGCCCAGACCTACTAATTATTAATAGTATTTTTTAATTATTAATAGTATTTTTAATTATTAACTCATGTATTTTTAATTAATTTTATGAACAAACACACTTACTATAATTTATAATTTTTGTATTTCATAATATAATTTATAATAACTTATCTATATAATTAATTATTTCATGCATTTATAATAACCATGAACTTTAAAAAAAAAAATATGTTACTTTTAAAAAATAATTTTTTTAAACTTTATAACACTAAACTTAGTTTTATAAAAATTATTTTAATCTATATACACTTAAAATAATTTAAATAAGTGTTATACTATGTACTATAAAAATAACTTATATTATATTAAAAACTAAAAATATTAAGGAATAAATATATTACTAATTGTGCAGACCGCGTGCGAGATATCTAGTTTATATTATGTGTCTTGATATGGACGTGCACTTAATTTCCACTCCTTACGATTACTTACAAAACTCATAACTCTTACCTTTGTGCAACTAACATTTATATTATTGCAATATAAATGAAGTGTTATTTACTTAATCTATCTAATTATCTATCTATCTATCTATCTATATATATTAATTTGGCTAGATTTAGTTGAATTGTGACAAGTAATAAAATGGAGTGGTTACGTGTCAAAATCTAAATATTTTATTGGTTCACATCAAAGTATATTTTTTCACAGTGACGTGGCACTATCATGTGTGTACCTAACGTGAGTTAAAACTCTTTCAAACTCTCACAATCAATCTAAAGAACCGTTACATTAATTTTAGGTTTCATTTAACTATTAATGAAAAAAAATATATTTTATTTATACTCATTTTATCTGTTTATTTCATTTATACTTTTTTATTGTGATTTTATAAAATGTGATTTCATAGGTTATACAATTCCTAGTCTATAACAATAATCCCACATATTTTTTTTTTGCATATACTTATTTTCAAAAAGAAAATAAATTTATGTATAATATTTTAGTATGCCCTTTTTCAAATTAATACTAAAATTTTATTAATTTAATGTCCAAAACGATCATGAATTTAGTACAATAAAATCATTTCTAATCATTTTTATTACTTAAACATTTATTAGTGTATTGATTTATTTTATTTGATAGAAACATGGAAAAATTAAAACTAATTCAAATATAATAATTTGTATCTAAACAATCCATTTCATATTACTAAAATAATCAATAAAAGGAAATAGAAAGTTATAACTTTATATTTCTTTTTATTTATTGAAATAAATAAATATTTTTTTTATTTTAAAAGATCATTATAAAAGTAATTTAAACATTTTTTTATATACTGAGCGAAGCGTGATTTAATTTTTCTAGTTTACATTATAGCATTTTAAATATTGCACAAAAGAGTTTTGAATGTATTGAACCAACAAAACACATAAGTTCCTTTCAAATACTTTTATACCCTCCATGGGTGAAAGGAAACATCGGCAACAATCAATCAGATCGGAAAAAATTAGATCTAAAAAAATATGATTCAATTTACGAGTTTTTTTCTTCTTCTTTTGAGTCTTCGGACAAATTTAGTCATTCACTTTCAAAGATCGTGGGAATTAGACCAACTAATAATAATTATATATATGTATTATAATTAGTATTAATTTATATAAGCAGACTGACATCATGTGTATTTTTTGGAGTCAGTATAAACTAGAAAAAATCGTACTATGGATGAGAGATTTAGTTTTTGTTATACATAGTTTTGTTGTATTTTATTGAGAAAATCTGAACTAAGAGTATAGGTACTGTATTAAAACAGTAAAAAAAAAAACAATCCAACTAGTTTCTTTTATGATCGATAATGATGTGATAAAAATTCAAAAATTGTGGGTTTCGCTTCATTTTTTTGTGTTTAACTGGTGTAGTGTTAATGAATTTCCTATTTGTAATGATTATGGTTGCGGTTATGATATTTTATTAATAATATGATTATAATCATAAGCATATAAACGTAATTTACTAGGGGCAATAATTAGAGTAGTGTCAAAAATAAATTGAACTTAAAAATTTTCAGAGGGTAAATGCAAAACTTTAAGAGGTTAAATTGAAAATAATTTCATTTTTTAGTCTAAACTCACAAATTTTCTTCCAAAATATACCTCAAAATAAAAGTAAATACCGAAATATTCTCAGTTTTGAAAAAACAATTTAAAAGTATACCTTCACGTGAATGGAATTCACGGATGAGTATACTGAAAAAGTGTAATCGCAAATGGGATTCGCTAAAGGAATGCAGTGCAATATTATATATATATATATATATATATATATATAAACATTTGTATATATATATAATGTTGTGTTGCATTCCTTCAATCGTGAATGTCATTCGCGACTGAAAAAAAGTTATATATATAACAGACGTTCTATATATATATGTATATGTATATATATATATATATATATAAATTTGTATATATATATATATATATATATATAAATTTGTATATATATATAATGTTGTGTCGTGTTCCTTTAGTCGTGAATGTCATTCGCGACTGAAAAAAAGTTATATATATAACAGACGTTCTATCTGTGAATGGTACTCGCAGGCAGGATTTACACTCGTGAATGACACTCGAGGGTGATACTTTTTAAGCTTACCCGCGAATGTCATTCGTGGGTATGTTTTTTTCAGTATACCCACCTGCGAATCTCATTCGCGGGTTGATATATTTTTTCAAAACTGAATATATTTCGGTATTTACTTTTATTTTGAGGTATATTTCAGGAAATAAAATCATAAACTCACACAATGTCAAAATTTGGATTTTTTTTAAAAGTAACCATGTTACTTTTTTTATTTAAAAAAGTAAGTATACAATTTTGTTTTTAGAAAAATAGCTATACGCGCACCCTGGGGTCGCGCCTATTCATGGGTGCCACTTTTAAGTGGCACCTATGGGGGCAGTAGTTCACTTTTTTTTTTTTAAATCATTTTGTTCGAAAATGATGACTCGATGTTTAATTAAAAATAAAATTATGTATCTATTTAAAAAATTTTATAGTAAGTAGATATTTTAATTGCGATTCAAATGATGCAAAAACTATTAAATTTGGATTTACGAGGCAGGATTTATACCCGTGAATGACACTCGAGGGTGATACTTTTTAAGCTTACCCGCGAATGTCATTCGTGGGTATGCTTTTTTCAGTATACCCACCTGCGAATCTCATTCACGGGTTGATATAATTTTTCAAAACTGAATATATTTCGGTATTTACTTTTATTTTGAGGTATATTTCAGGAAAAAAAATCATAAACTCACACAATGTCAAAATTTGGATTTTTTTTAAAAGTAACCATGTTACTTTTTTTATTTAAAAAAGTAAGTATACAATTGTTTTTTTAGAAAAATACCTATACGCGCACCCCGGGGTCGTGCCTATTCATGGGTGACACTTTTAAGTGGCACCTATGGGGGCAGTAGTTCACTTTTTTTTTTTAAATCGTTTTGTTCGAAAATGATGACTTGATGTTTAATTAAAAATAAAATTATGTATCTATTAAAAAAATTTAAAAAACATTATAGTAAGTAGATATTTTAATTGCGATTCAAATGATGCAAAAAATATTAAATTTGGATTTACGGATTGACTGTACGGCATGCCGTAAGTTGAGATATGAAAATTGTACTTAAAAAATTATAACTCGGACCATGTAAGTCCAAACTCAACACGGTTAACGTCATTTAGGTCGTAAATCAATTATCTACGTAGGATAATTTTTTTGATTAAAAATACAGTGATTTTGTAACCTAACATCGTTTACACCCAAATTTGACCGAAATAAGTAAATGCATTAGGTGAGAAATTTAATTATATACTTACTCAAAAAAAATCAAAAAAATTACGGTGCGTAGATAATTTAATTACGAATTAAATGACGCTAACTATCCGTTAATTGTTTACTTTTAGACTGACTGTATTATACGGTACGTAAAAAACTCTACATACGATACAAAAAATTCAAAATAGTGTTTTGCACAGTAAAATTACTGTTTACACTGTGAACTTTACTGTGCAAACAGTAATTTTACTGTGCAAAATACTATTTGGAAGTTTTTGTATCGTATGTAGAGTTTTTTACGTACCGTATAATACAGTCAGTCTAAAAGCAAACAATTAACGCATAGTTAGCGTCATTTAATTCGTAATTAAATTATCTACGCACCGTAATATTTTTGATTTTTTTTTAGTAAGTATATAATTAAAAATCTCACCTAATGCATTTACTTATTTCGGTCAAATTTGGGTGTAAACGATGTTAGGTTACAAAATCACTGTATTTTTAATCAAAAAAATTATCCTACGTAGATAATTGATTTACAACCTAAATGGCGTTAACCGTGTTGAGTTTGGACTTACATGGTCCGAGTTATAATTTTTTAAGTACAATTTTCATATCTCAACTTACGGCAAGCCGTACAGTCAATCCGTAAATCCAAATTTAATAATATTTGCATCATTTGAATCGCAATTAAAATATCTACTTACTATAGTTTTTTTAAATTTTTTTTAATAGATACATAATTTCATTTTTAATTAAACATCGAGTCATCATTTTCGAACAAAATGATTTTTTTTTTTAAAAAGACAACTATTGCCCCATATGCGCCACTTTTAAGTGGCGCCTATGTATAATAGGCGCGACCCCGGAGTGCGCGTATAGCTATTTAAAAAAAAAAATTGTATACTTACTTTTTTAAATAAATTACTTTTAAAAACAAATCCAAAATTTGAGGAACACAATTGTTCTCGTAACCCTAACGTAGCTCTGTCCACCATATATATAAGAATTTATAATATAAATGAATGTCAACTTATATGTTGAACTTGATTAAAGTTGAATTTCTTGATTTTGAGTATTTAAATAGTTTAAGTTAATATTTTAAGAATCCAAAATTTAAGTGACTAATAAAATATGAATTTTTTTAATAGGCTTATATGAATAACCGTGATTAATAATCATATATATATATATATATATGAATAAAATTATACTATTAAAATTTATATTTGTAATGTTTATCAATATAATATATAATTATAAATATATTTTAATTATGATATTTATCTCACTATTATCCGAACTAGTTTTACCTATATCTGCAAGGGTAAAATATCATATTCCCTTAATATTTGTCTAGATTTTCAATTTCTCTCCTAAAGTTGAAATCGTAAAATTTCATTCGCTCATGTTTGGTCAAACTGCAAGTTGCTCCATCCGTCAACTTTTCCATCCAAACTTAACAGAATAAGTTTTATAAATTACAAAAATAATAAAAACAAATTTAAAAAAATCACTATTTAACGATCTCTAACTTTTTTAAATGTCACAATTGAGTCCCAATTTCGATCGAAACTCAATTAAACCCTAATCGAGGAGGCTCGGGTGTGGATCTTGACTAGATTGACCCCCCATGGTTGGGGAACCTAATCTAGGTTAAGACCTAGATTCGAGCCCTTCCTCCCTCAAAATTGAGATTGAACCAGACTCTATCGGGACGGGAGGGGGGGCTTGGGTCTAGGTGTTGAATTAGATATGGTCGCCACCTTATGGAGGGTCGGTCTAGGTCAAGACCTAGACTCGAGCCCCCACGATTGGGGCTCAATCGAGCCCAATCAAATTGAAGGTTGCTTCGACCTTCCTTGGGTGGGCGATCAAGTCTGGGTCAGTACTCATACATGAGCACCTCGATTAGGGCATAATTATTGGTCGTGGACTAGCCCTTCGTCCGGTCTGATTCAGCATGGGCCGGTTTAACCCTAAACCGACCCAATCTTACTTGTGAATGATAAATGAGGAAAGAAACAATATTAGAAAATATGATTGTTGATATAATATATTAGGAAATATTATAATATTAATGAAATATTTCCTAATAAAATATTTCCTAATGGGATGTTTCCTAATGTAATATAGTTGTTGGTATTTTCGGTTTTTAACAATTAATTTAGCTTAAGCTTTTCTTAATTAATTTATGAGTTACCTTAATTACAATGAGTACCATTAACCATATAAATAGGGTCCGTTCTTCTCATTTGAGGACAATCTTGAAAAAAATAAGAAAATTACCAAAGTTAACAGTCTTGTTCAAATTTCCATCGAAGTCCGAGTTCAGGTATTGTTCAGCTCGGTTAAGGGAAGCACCGTATTTGTTTCGGCTCAAAGACACTGTTTTATCCTGAGAGGTAATTGTCTCAATTTTCCTCTTACACGAACCATTTACGGGGAGGGGGGAGAAATTGCCTTAAGGAGACTGTTTTGATGTGGACCTCAGTAATTTTTGGGCAAAAATAATTTTCTAGAGGCATTTTGTCATTTTGTCAAGTTGCATGTCATTCAATATTTTTATGCATTTTTAATTTCGAAAATTATTATTAAATTACAAATTTAATTCTCCTATATTACTAACAATCTTAAGGAAATTGTTTGTGTGTTAGTAATTTTAGGAGACTAATAACAGGTTCGGTTCATTAATTTGTTTAATCTCAAATAATAATTTCTGGTAACATAATTCAGCATTTTCTATTTCAAAATAATGGTTGCAAACAAGAATGATGTTGATATAAGTGATGGAGCAATGACTCAGACTGAAGTCCCTAATGTTTCGCCGAACTCGCCTGTTGTTGCGCCGATTGGGGGGATAACCATGACTCGTCCGGCTCGACTTGTGCATGCTGAGAAGCGTGAGAAATTTGACCGCACAAACTTCAAGAGGTGGCAGGAGAAGATGAAGTCCTATCTGACCACACTGAGCTTGGCTCGATTCCTGACTTAAGAAGCACCAACTCTAAGCGAGGATGATGATCAAGGGTTCTTCTTAGCTCTAGAAATTTGGAATCATTCAGAATATTTATGTAGACATTATGTAATGAACTGTTTATCTGATTCCTTGTATGATGTATATAGTAAAACAAAGTTTGCTAGGGAGTTGTGGCATGCCTTGGAACAAAAGTATGAGTCTGAGGATGCCGAAAAAAAATTCCTAGTTAGTCGCATGTTTGACTATAAGATGGTAGATAACAAACCTTGTATGAAACAAGTGATAGATCTAGAACTCCTTCTCTAGAGTATCCATGTCGAAAAGATGGAACTCGCGGAATCGTTTCTAGTAGCCATCATAATTGAGAAGTTACCCCCAACGTGGAATATCTTCAAGGGCTACCTGAAGCACAAGTGGAAGGAGATGACCATAGTCGGGTTTCTTAATGGACCAACGTGTAAGACGAGTACATGAATGCTGCACAAGGCATTCCAATAGGCCCATGAACACGGTGGCCTCCGCGAAGGCAAATGTGGTAGAACATGGGCAGAGCAGGCATAATGCCAAAGGCAAGCAGAAGAAGCAGAAAGGATTCATTCCGGGTCCTAAGGGCGGAGTCTCGAAGAAGTTAGGATCCAAACCACAAGGATGTATTGACGCCTGTTATAACTGTGGTACAATGACCATAAATCTAATGCTTGGAGGTTTCCTAAGAAGAAGAAAAGCAACATGGTCCAATAAATCACTAAAGACCTTAACAACATCAACTTGTCTGTGGTGGTTTTTGACGTGAGCGTGACTGATTCCAACCCCCGGGAGTGGTGGGTTGATACAGGAGCCACCAAGCATGTCTGTTCGGATGAAAAAATATTCTTCAATTTTGAAGAAGTTGATTATGAGGAGAGCTTGTACAAGAGAAATTCCGCCTCATCCGGGGTCAAGTGCAAAAAAGGACCATTTTGAAGATGATTTCCAACAAAGAGATGACATTGAAGAATGTGTTGTATGTGTCAGACATTCGCAGGAACCTGGTGTCAGGATCTCTCCTTAACAAGCATGGCTTTCGTCTTGTATTTGAGTCGGATAAATTTGTATGTGGGTAAGGGTTATGCATGTGGGGGGATGTTCAAACTCAATGTAATGGCTATTAAGCCTATGATAAACAATAATAAAAGTGTTTCTTCCGCTTACTTGATTGAGTCTCCTAATCTTTGGCGCGGTATATTAGGACATGTTAATTATGATACCTTGCAAAAGTTAATTAACATGAATGACAACCTTACACTACAAACTGATCTCAAACATAAGTGTGAAATATGTGTTGAGGCTAAATTAACCAGGTCATCCTTTCATTCAGTTGAAAGAAATACAAAACCTCTTGATTTAATACATAACAATGTTTGTGATTTAAAGTTTGTCCAAACGAGAGGCGGAAATAAGTACTTTATCACTTTTGTGGATGATAGTACAAATTTTTGCTATGTATAATTGTTAAAAAGTAAAAATGAAGCTATAGAAAAGTTCACGCTTTATAAACAAGAAGTTGAAAATCAACTTAACAAGAAAATCAAGATTCTCTATTTGATGAGTTTTGTGCTCAAAACTGAATCATACATGAGGTCACCGTGCCTTATTCACCCCAATCGAACGGGGGAGTGGAAATAAAAAAATCAAACATTGAAAGAGATTATGATTTCAATGTTGATAAGTTCTGGGTTACCTCAGAACATGTGGGGGAAGCTATTTTAAGTAACAATTACATTTTAAATAAGGTACCCCGAAAAAAAGAAGCAGAAATACCTTTTGAATTATGAAAAGGTAGAAAACCTTCTTTCAATCACCTCTGAGTGTGGGGGTGTCTTGCTAAAGTGATGACGTTTCCTCTAATAAAGGTTAGGATTGGACCAAAAACGGTTGATTGCATCTTCATAGGATATGCTCAAAATAGTAATGCTTATCGGTTTCTTGTGCATGATTCAAAGATTTCAGATATACATAAAGATACGATAATGGAATCAAGAAACACATTTTTCTTTGAAGAAGTATTTCTAGCTAAATCTAGGGGGAATGCAAGTTCATCGAAACAAACTTATGAGACTATTGAAAATAATAGTCTAGACCTAGAAAATGGTGAGGTAGAACCCAGGAAAAGTAAGCGAGCTCGGGTAGAAACAAACTTTAGTCCAATTTTTTTCGCCTATATGCCTGAAGAGGAACCTCAAACAATTCAAGAAGCAGTAAATTCGTCAGAATGACATCTATGGCACAATCAATAGTGAAATTGAGTCCATCCTGCAAAATCATATGTGGGAACTAGTGGATTTTCCTCCTAGATCCAAGTCACTAAGTTACAAGTGGATTTTCAAAATAAAAATGAAAACAGATGGATCAATTGACAAGTATTCGGTTATACTTTTAATTAAGGGTTACAAGCATAGATAATGTCATGGTTATTTTAACACATATTCTCTGGTCACGAGAATAGCTTCCATATGAATGACACTCGCAATAGTGGCATTGCAAAATTTGGAAATACATCAAATGATGTGAAAACAGTTTTCTTAAAAGGAGATTTAGAGAAAGAAATCTACATGGAACAACTCGAGGGTTTTGTTGCGTCAGGGCAAGAAAAAAAAGTATGTAAACTGGTGAAATCACTGTACGGTCTGAAACATGCACCGAAACAGTGGCATCAGAAATTTGACAATGTCATCCTAGAAAAAGGATTTAAAATAAATTAACGTGACAAATGCATCTACGTGAAAGATACAAATGACAGTTATGCCATTTTGTGTATTTATGTTGATAACATGCTTATCATTGGAAGTAACGATAAGATGATTCAATCCACGAAGGATATGTTGAATTCGAGATTTGACATGAAAGACATAGGCCTTGCTGATGTAATTCTTAGAATTAAAATTAATCAGACATCAGAAGGAATTGCTCTAACTCAATATCTTTATATCGATAAGATATTAGAGAAATTCAACAAGGATGACAAAAATGAGGTTTGCACTCCAATAGATCCAAATAAGTATTTCTCAAGAAAAACAAGAGAAAGTGTCTCTCTAGTTGAGTACGCTAGGGTTATTTGTAGTGTTATGTACTTGATGACTTGTACTAAACCTGATATATCACACGTTGTTGGCGTGTTGAATAGATATACGAGTAATCCAAGTACTGATTATTGGGATAGAATCAAAAGAGTACTTAAATACTTAAGATATACTTGTGGTTATGGGATACACTATATTAGACATCCAACTGTTATAGAAGGATATACTGATGCTAATTGGATATCAACATCAAGAGACTCGAACTCCACAAGTGGATTCATGTTTACCCTAGGGGGTGCAGCCATACTGTGGAAATCTTTTACGCAAACAGTTATGTTCAGATCCACCATGGAATCTAAGTTTATAGCACTTGATAAATGTTCTAAACAAGCTGAATGGCTACACCATTTTCTTGCGGATATTCCTAGGTGGCCAAGACTAGTGCCTGCAATAAGAATATATTGCGACAGTCAATCTACGATTGGCAAGGCACAAAGTCATATGTATAATAGTAAATTTAGACATATTCGTCGTAGACATAATTCCATTAGACAATTACTCTCGACAGGAATTATCACAATCGATTATGTCAAATCGAAGAATAATATAGCGAATTTGTTAACCAAAGGGTTAAATAAAAGAGCAAGTTGACCAATCATCAAGAGGAATGGAATTAAAGCTTGTGAAGTAAACACTTTTGAGAAGGAAAAACCAACCTAGTTGACAGGAGATCCCAAGATCTAAGTTCAAAGTGACAACCTAATCACAAGAGTGATGTTAGATCAATGTGTGGGATTTTAAACCTCGAGTCCATTCATATGATTAAAAACAATGACGATAGTGGATAAGGTTAAGAAAATGCTTTTAATGATTCAGAGATGTAGAGTGTTGGAGTAACACTTGAGATAATGAATCACCTATGCAAGTGAGAAGATGGGTCACTTCGAATGGAATTGTTGAGGGCACAATTCTTAGAAACGCTTGCAGAACCATGCAATGCTCATGGCCAGAACGGGCATGAATGCGTGAACTAAAAATACTAGGAAGATACCAGTGTGGGTTATGTCATCATTTTCAACAACGGCAGACAGTTCAAAGACATCGCGTCTATTGACTATCGAGTAAAGTCGATGTAATTTCACAAAGGAAGGTTCAAAGGATAACACCTACCTATTCTATGCTGGTGTCAACCGTTGAACTCTTATTCTGGGTCTAAAGCGTTTAGGAATTCTCTCATTTCTCCATTCATGTGAGGGATGGTTGGTCGTGGACCTCTTGGGCCGATTTAACCCTAAACCGGCTCAATCTTACTTGTGAATGGTAAATAAGGAAGGAAACAATATTAAGAAATATGATTGTTGGTATAATATATTTGAAAATATTATAATATTAATGGAATATTTCCTAATGAAATATTTCTTAATGGAATATTTCTTAATGGAATGTTTCCTAATGTAATATAGTTGTTGGTATTTTCAGTTTTTAATAATTAATTTAGCTTCAGTTTTTCTAAATTAATTTATGAGTTAGCTTAATTACAATGAGTATCATTAACCCTTTAAATAGGGTTGGTTCTTCTCATTTGAGGACAATTTCGAAAAAAAAAAATTTGAAAATTACCAACAAATATATTGCCCCAGAGTTAAGTCAGAACCGAGTTCACAGTTGTGTTTGAATTTCCGTCGAAGTCTGAGTTCACGTATTGTTCAGTTCGGTTAAGGGAAACACTGTGTTTATTTCACCTTGACGACACTATTTTATCATGGGAGATAATAGTCCCAAATTTCCTCTAACACAAACCATTTACGGTGAGGGGGCGCAATTGCCTTAAGGACGACCGTTTTGATACGGGACTCAATAATGTTTTGGCAAAATCCATTTTATATGGGCAATTTCATCAATTTGTATGTCATTCAATATTTTTATGCATTTTTAATTTAGAAAATTATTATTAAATTACAAATTTAATTCTCCTATATTACTAACATTAATTGAACTCCAATCAAATTGGGATCGAACCAAACCCCAATTCGATTAGCCCTCGATGGAGCCTTAATTGAGGAGGATCGAGTACGAGTCTTGATCCAGATTTGGTGTCCTGCCCATTGGAGGTCAGCTTGGGTCAAAATTCAGACTCGAGCCCCAATCGAATCATAACTCAATTGTAACATTTAAAAAAGTTTAAAATAGTTAAATTGTGATATTGTTTAAAACAATATTATTTTTTTAACAATTTTCAAAACTAATTCTATTAATTTGGACGGAAAGGTTGACGGATGAGACAAATTTGCACTTTAACCAAACAAGAAAGAGAACAATTTTACGATTTAAACTTTAAGAACTAAAGTCAAAATTTAATTAAGAATTAGAAGATAATATTTTACCATTCACGTAAATGTGTGGGTTTATTTTGGTCAGTATACCCGAGTGAATGCCTTGCTTTTCAAAAAATAAAGAATTAAAATAATAAATAAATTTATTTATTTTTTGGGATCACATGCTGCCTTGCTGTTTTGGAACCTCCATCTTTTCATCATTTTGTAATAATTAAGGGTTAATAGGTCCAATAGTACCATAAGTTTGGGTCATGTGATCGGATGGTACCATATGATTTCTGATGTGGTCTAATGGTCCGCTATGTTTAGAGGATGTTGTCCTACAGTATTCTGTTAATCAGTCGTTTCCTTTTATCGTTAAATTGACATGTGATGAGCACGTGAGTGGTCTGAACCGAATGAAGACCCAATTGTGGACGAAAATACCCTTTGATGCATTCCCTTCATATGAACCTACGGTTCCAAACCAACAATTGCAAACTTTCCTCTCCTTCAAGAACGTTCTTCCCTTCTCAAGGTTCTTCCCACACTCTTCCTCAAACTTCAGTACTTGGCCACCGATTGGAGTCTTCGTTTCCTACAAATTGTCTTCACTGCGTCGTTCCTTCGTCTAAAATCAGTTGTCGACACCTTCAATTTGTGGAATCAAGCTGTATCGTCTTCCCCATTTGGTGCAAGTTTTGATCTTCGAAAAAGGTACGTTTTTTATCCTTATAGATGAGTAATGTTGGTAATGCATGGCTGTTTTCAACTTCAAAATTCTTGATTTAGAGGAAATAACTTAGGGTAAGTGTTGTTGTAGTGTTGTTGGATGTTTTGATGTTGCTCGAAGGTTTTGCTGTTGCGGTCGAAGCTTTTGTTGTTTCGACCGATGCTTGTGGTGTTGTTTAATTGCTTGTTGATTCTTGTTTAGTATACCAAGGAAGAAGAGGGCCATGTCCCAGTTCGAGGACCAACCAAGCCAAACAGGTGTTTTAGGAAGGCGAGGTTTGCGGCAGTACTGCTCTCAATGTGGGTTAGAGGGACACAACAAAAGAGGATGCAGTGGCGGAGCAGGTCAAACGGGTGGGTCGAATGTACCCGAAGCATCCGAACCTCAGGTACGTAACAATGCATGAAAGGCAGTGATGTTATGTTTTAGTTTGAATGTGACATTTACTTGGTTGGATCACAGGCAACTACGAAGAAGAAAAGAGTTAAGAGACAATTGGAAACGTAAGTTGATGAGTCGAATGCACATGTTGATGTTCCTGCACAAACTAATCCAACAAATTCATGTCGTAGCCCCAAATATACCGTTCGAAGAAAGGTTGCACCACAAGTAGTCCATGATATTCCAGTCGACGCCCAAAGCAGTAAAGCAACACCCATACGGAGATTTAAAGTTACGACTAGAAGAACACCAAAATCCAAATCCAGTTTTGTTCTAGGTTCGAAGAAAACATTAATTGATGTTGATGACATCGTTGAGGAACGGGTGTACCCATCAACTGCACCTGTGCTTTCCGAATCAACAGAACTTGTGGTGGTTGATGAACCTCTTAAAGTGGTCACTCCGAAGAGAACAAGGTCATACATGGCACATCTAAACACAACAAGAAGACGTTTCAGTCAGTGACATTGTGCTGTTTTTGGTGTTCGGGGGGGGGGGGGGGGGGGGGTTAGTCAGTCAGACTTATCAACCACTACTTTTGTGTTTTGTCAACAACCTGGTTGGAAAATGTTGTCATCTTTTCTTTTGGCATGGTGAACACTTTTTAAAGGATATGCGGAATTGCAGAATATTTTACATGCTGATGTGTTTGTTGTGATGTCTGTTTTTGGTTTCAGGGAGTTGTTGTTTAACGAAGATACAGTTACAGTCTTATCTATGAATATATGTTGTTATATGATACATTATCTTTGAATATATGTTGTTATATGGTACATTATCTTTGAATATATGTTGTTATATGGTGCATTATCTTTGAATATATGTTGTTATATGGTTCACTTACTTCACGGAAGGTTGTCGAATGGTGCTGTAACTTCTGAAAACACAACATCATTGTTTAACAGCATTAACAGAACCCTCTAACAACATCATTCTTAACAACATCTACTAATAACTGACAAAACCATATCCATTCCAAGCAGCCAATCTAACACAAAGAAAAACACAGACAACGACTAGTGCAACAACAATCTTTTGTAGCACGCTCTTCGCAGCAGTCTCATTCGCCAATTTAGCACACAATTCACTGTGCATTACTTCAAACTTGTGCACTGCTCTTCTTCCATAATGACACATTGGGGGATCCTCCCACCAGAAGAAACCACATCCACGATTTTCACCAACCTAGACACCAAATTCGATCTAAAATTAGGTTTTCACATGAATTTTTAGTTTCATCAAAATTAGGGTTTCAACAATCAGAAATTCTAAAACATAAATTAAGCTTACGAACCGAGAATTGCTAAATCCAAGCTATTAACATAAAAGCAAGATTGAGAATGGAAACCTCAAATTGTGGACACCCATGGTTCCGGCTGGTTTGACAATGCAGACTAAACCATAGTGGCATCGTCGCGACTTGAACTCGGGAATTTATTTGGAAGAGGCTGATTAATGAGAAGACATACCAGTAAGAAGCCGAAGAAGTAAACCAACATGAGGAGTTGGCGATGGAATGATGGAGGAGCTGCTTTATAAAATAACCTCATAGGGCAAAATAGACATTTCAATTCAAATATTACGACACGTGAGCATCACGTGGACAATTCACGGCAAAAACTAACGAAAGTTAGTAGAAGGGACCAAATAACAACATTGTGAAACATATGGTACCATAAAAAAACATAGGGGTACCATCCGATCACATGGTCCAAACATATGGTACCAATGAACCTATTAACCCTAATAATTAATCACAAGCATATTTACTTTATCTACTTACTTATACAAGTGAAGAGTTTTTTGTTGTTAGATCAGATACAAGTGAAGAGTTAAAGCAGGTTTTATCTTCCAAAAGAAAAGGAAGAACAAGAACGTTTCGTTTCACTCATATTGACAATGCAAAAATCAGAAAATGGTACAATATGTTTGCACAAAATGGTTTTTCAACCCAAAATGATTTGAATGGTTCAACATGTATGAAAATGATGGTAATTGGTACCTCTGTTACATTTCTGTTAAAAACTTTCGTTAAATATTTACAAAACTAACCGACTATTTTTTTCTAAATGTTACAACTAAACTCTACAAACTTAAACTAATGCTACAAACAAGTCCCGACTCGATTCGAGTCACACTGGGTTCCCCTAGTTAGGGTCTGAACCCAAACCAGGTTACCCAACCCTGGGGACCTAGTCTGGGTTCAGACCCAGACCATAAGACCCTCGATTGGGGCTCAATTGGAGTCCCAATCGATTTGTACCGAACCCACCCAGACCATAAGACCCCTGATTGGGGCTCAATTGGAGTCTCGACTGATTTGGACCGAACCCACCCAGACCATAAGATCCCCGATTGAACTGAACCTGCCTGGGTTCGGTGCAAATCGATCGGGGCTCAATTGGATCCCTAATTGTCTGAATCGAACTTTCCTAGGTTCGGTCTAAACAAATTGAGACTCCAATTGAGCCCCAATCAGAGGTCCTATGGTTGTGTCCGAACCTAAACCAGGTGCCCATGGTTAGGCAACCTGGTATGGGTTCGGACCCAGACCATAGGACCCCCCATTGAGGCTCAATTAGAGTCCAATCGGTTTGGACTTAACCTGTCTGGGTTCGGTTCACACAATTGATGCTTCAATTGAGCATCAATCGGGAGTTCTATGGTCTGGGTCCGAGCCTAGAGCAGGTCCCTAGGGTTGGGTGACATGCTCTACGTTTAGACCCTGGCTTGGGAACCCCCGATGTGACTCGAGTAAGCACTTGTTTGTAACATTAATGTAAGTTTATTGGGTTTAGTTGTAACATTTAAAAAATAATATTTAACGAAATTTTTTAACAGAAAAGTAATGAAAGTATTAATTACTATTATTTTCAAACCATTAACCATCACAAAAATATTTACCGAACCAATTACTATTTTTATGCAATATGTTAACCATAGTTATCAGAACCGGACCGGTCATCGAACCGGCGAGGGGGCCGGTTCATGGTTCGGCCGATCCAACCTGGTTCAGTGTGCGGTTCACTATTCACAAGAGGAAAAAAACTGAAAACTGAAAATACATACACAGTTTTAAACACAAACATAATTATCTCAAATTACATAGTCTCACACACACACAAACTACATAGTTTCAATTTCAAACACACATTACTCTCAATTCTCAAACACAATACACAATAGTAGTGAACCAGTTTAACCAATTGGGTTAAACCGATTGGTTTGTGCAGACTCGGCACGCCAAACCAGTATATATATGGGGACATACCTCGGCACGCCACTTACGATCACATATTTGATAATTAAGTTAGAGCCGCATTTCTTCACCAGCGGAACTGCAATTACAGAACAGTGAAGTCCAAGTTAGCTTAATTATAGCATAAGATAATATATTTGGTGGTTATGGTAATCTATCAGTAAAGATGACTTACAAACTTGAGCTTCTTATTCTTCTTCTTTTTGTCCACAAAGGCAACTAACTGCTCCTGACGGGCAAGGGACTCCTCAAGAGTCTGTTCAAGGCATAGAGAGCATTAATCTCAGATAGAGTCCTGAAGAACATGCACACACTAACCTTGCAAATTTTGATTGATATATATCATTGATTTGTTGAGTATACCTTCTTAGCAGAAGTGAGCTCATTCTCGAGTGTCTCCACGCGTGTGAGTGCAGTGTTAAACAACTCCTCCTTCTCAAGTGGCATGGCTGCAGGTTTCTTGGTGAGGACAATGACCTTTTCCTCGAGCTCAGCCATGCGCTTCACCATTGTCATGTAGTCAGAGGTCGAGATGGTCAATTCTGGGTTATGGTCCTTTGTCATATTCTCATCCCCGTAGTAAACAGAGCTGGAATAGATTGTTCCATTGGCAAGCTTATTTGGCATGTTCTTGGTCATCCTCACTATTGTGACCACCCCCATGACAAGCGCCAACAACCCGTTGAATAAACTGTTGTTGAAGCTGCCAGTGGGCTTCTGAGCGTAAGCTGATGTAAAAGTAAACAAAAGATTGGTTTAAATATGTAACTTTGAAGGGTGCTTTATCTTTACATCCAATATGAGGCGGATAACAAAAGGGTAACCTTGAGCGACATACTTCTCATTTGCAATCGCCTTAAGGCAAGTCATGTCCATGGGCTTATCAACGACGGGCATGAACTTGTCGCTCTCATAGCCGCTTTCTCTCTTCTTGTTCACAGATTCCTGCACATTATTAACATCACAGACGCAACATGACATATCTACGTTTAATACTACACCAACAACCAAATCTGAATTTTCTTACATCTTCCTGAACAGGAGAGAGCTTTGTGTCCGGAACCAAGGTTTCTCTAAAGGAGCTGTGCTTTCGGGCATATTACGACTCATGGCCACCTTCCTATGCATCTTCGACGCTATATTCATCTACAACACCACCTCCCTCATCGTCTTCATCACCTTGGCAACAACGTTGTCTGTTTCGCAATCCTATTCATTCTTGCATGTTTTTACCTGGTCGGTCTTGTATACATGAGCATTATATGGCAGTTAGCGAGTGTTGTATCAGTTTTCCGATATAATCTCAAAGGAATGGACTATTAAAATAAAAAATCAGCTAAAAAGTTAATCGGAAACCGGCAAATTTTCCAAAAAACGTCTGATTCAAACACTGTTTATTTATAAAACGGTATTTTAAATGAATCAAAACGGACAGGGGTCCGATTCCCGGTCGGTTCTGAAAACTATGATGTTAACCATTTTCAGTTTCCCAACTAACAACGCATATCCCCCAACTCAACCTGAACCCAATAAAGAATGAATCAATTCGTTGACTCGAGTGCCGCGTCAAAGGTTTTACTCTTCTCCTCCATCCATTTTTTTTTGGGTCAAATTCTCCTCCATCCATCAAGGGCACCCTTTCTTTGATTCTTCCTTCCTATTGTTAATTGCTTCGAACATCTATGTTTGTGATGCAGTTTGATTATTTTTGCAGCTTTCTTTTTTTCTTTCTGTTTTTTTTTTCTTTTCTCTTTGGATTGGATCACATCCCCAACCATTTCTTCTTCTTCCTTTCGAGAGAGAGAGAGAGAAGATAGGAAGGTGCTGCTAGGTCTTTTTGGAGGAGGAGAAGTAGAAAGGTGAGATTCTGGCACCCTTTTGGATCTTTGGACCCACCTTTCTCTGTATATATTTTTTGCTCGGCTTCTCTATGTCAGCAATCTTTTTTTGCTTGTATGGTACTTCTGTTACATTGCATCCCCTATTGGGCAAACAAGTAATAATTCCTTCCAACTGGGTTGGTTGTAGAAAGACCCGTGATATGAACTAGTCTTACCCCTTGTCTGACATTTCTCAGTAGCTTGAATTGAAACTGCCTACAGTTTCAGTCATGGCTTCCATTGATGTTTCAAAATATGGTCATAGCTCTGTACATAAAGCTATTGCAACCAAGGATCATGGAAGTCTGAAAAAATTACTTGGGGATCTCCCGAAGCTGTGTAACCCTAACGAAATCACGACCGAGGCCACTTCCCAAGCCGAGGAGGAGAAGGTGGAGGCTATCTCTGCTGTTATAGATCGAAGAGATGTTCCAAACCGGGATTCCCCCCTTCACTTGGCTGTCAAAATTAGGGACGAGGCTGCTGCGGAGATGCTCATGGTGGCTGGGGCTGATTGGTGTCTACGGAATGAACAGGGTTGGACTGCCTTGCAGGACGCAATCTGTACTAGACAGGAGAGCATTGCCATGACTATAGTTAGGCATTACCAGCCATTGAAATGGGCTAAATGGTGCAGGAGGCTGCATCGCTTGATAGGGACTATGCACCGAATGAGGGATTTCTATATGGAGATCAACTTTAACTTTGAGAGTTCTGTTCCCTTCATTTCCAGGATTGCTCCTTCAGACACTTACAAGATCTGGAAAAGGGGTGGTAACTTGAGGGCGGATATGACATTAGCTGGATTTGATGGGTTTAGAATTGAGCGTGAAGATCAGAGTGTTCTTTTCTTAGGAGACGGATCTGCAGATGGGAAAGTTCCTGCAAAATCATTCTGTATGATTTCTCATAAGAAGAAGGAAGTGTGGATGAATGCATTGGATGGTGCCAGGTCTCAATCTAGTGAAGAAAAGATTAGGCAGAAAGTGAAGGCAATGTCTCAAACAAACATATGCAGGCCTGGGATTAATGTGACTGAGGCCATTCTGTTGCCGCAGTTGACTTGGAGGCGTCAGGAAAAGGTGGAGATGGTTGGATCCTGGAAGGCTAAAGTGTATGACATGCACAATGTAGTTGTTAGCATTAAGTCTAGGCGGGTTCCGGGTGCCAAGACAGAGAAAGCGTCTGAATCTGAAGAGTTCCATGACATCTTAACAGAAGATGAAAGGAAACAACTTGAGGCTGCCCTTAATTTGGATGCAACAGAATTGAGCAGTGAAAATGTCCCCGATGGAAGCATCAAGCACCGTCATAGTTGTTTTGAGCAACGGGATGTTCCGATTGAAAATTTGAGTGATTCTGTAGATGTAAAGCAGCAGGAGAAGAAGGGATGGTTTTCAGGTTGGAGGAAAAGGGAGTCTAATAGTAAACACCCAGAACTGCAAAAGAAAAGTGCTCCACCTAGAAATTCTCCTTGTTTGGATGATAAGGTCAGTAATTTACTAAATGATGATGATTCATCTCCACCAAGAGTTCAGAAGAAATCTGAAAAGCAGTCAACTGAAATTGCTACGAAGAGGAATGAGAATCGTAAAGGAAGGGAGAGGGACAGTAGTAGTAACAAGTCATCTTCTTCTTCTTCGATGAGCTCAAAGGATGAAGTGCGTGAGAATGAATATAAGAAGGGATTGAAGCCTGTACTCTGGCTTGCTCCAAATTTTCCTCTGCAGATAGAAGAACTCTTGCCTCTGCTTGATATTCTTGCCAATAAGGTTAAGGCAATTCGTCGGTTAAGAGAATTGCTCACAACAAAGCTTCCGATCGGAACTTTTCCAGTCAAGGTACATTTCTCCTGCATTTAATATGGTATGGATAGGTATAATGATCAGGGTCGGTGCAGCTTATCTGACATGCATATTGAAATGGTTTTGTTTTTCTTGTAATTTTTTCATTTACATAATTCAGCAATGGTATAGTATTATTTTCTCTTCGGTTGAGGATGATATGATCTAATAACTAAAGAAGCATCATACTTTCTACAGCATTTTAAACTCCTAATTGTTTCTCATATCTAGAACAAATCAATCCCGTTGTCAATTTCCATTGAATCGTAAGAATAAGCAACGTGTACATTTTGCTTCTTTATATTGTATGTATGGGAGCTAAACTTCACTCAAAACTATCTTCTGCTGCTGTGTCTTCAACTGTGAGAATTATTCCAAACATAACCATTGCTCACTGAAGCATAAAGATGTTATAACTACTTCAAATTGTTTGTTCCTATGAATTCTTTGTATATTGATCTATTTTTTTTACCAGGTTGCTCTTCCAGTGATTCCCGCCATAAGAGTGATTGTGACCTTCACAAAGTTTGAAGAACTATCAGCGCCGATTGATGAATTTGCTTCTTCGCCATCAAGCCCTACAAGCATGGAGGGGTCTGATCAGCTTCCCTCGAGTTCTTCCTCTTGGTTCCAGTGGATCAAGTCAAGTTACAACCGACACGGTGATTCTTCTTCTCCCAGCAACAACAGAATGGACCAAGACCTATTTATGGTACCGTTGGACTATAAATGGATCTAAGTGACAAAGATATGAAATGGCCTATAGATATGAAATAAATTAAAATATACTTAAAATTCAAAAAATAAAATAGACAAGAAACTATATTTTATATTATATTTAATATTTTTTTTTTATAAAATCTAAATTTAGTTTTGTTTTTCAGTTTTTTTAAAGAACTTACATTTATTCATATTAATAATATGTTATATAAATAAACTTTATATTTGAATATGATTTCGATTTTTTAGTTCATATATTTAGTTTTTGTTTCTTCTTTGGAAAAAATGATTTTTTTAATAAAATATTATATATACGTTTTGCTTTATATTTTATCATATTTTAAATAATATATTATTATTTTTTACATTGTGGTTCAATTATGCGCACGCTCTTGCAAAACTTATACAACATCAAAGTTAATAGAACTTTAGACTAAAAGTTATTGCATCCTAACATAAGAAAAATACACTAATAATGAACATTATGTGTTCCTACACTGGTTGATCACATCCCATAGCTTCTGCACAAGTTGTACTAGCAGTGAGCTGGTATAAAATATGTAGGCAACTCAGGTGTGCATAAGGTTCATAATGATGCAGTGAAAATTTAAAAACCGTTATTATAATCATCATTGTTTATATGGTTAACTGTACAATTTGGTGCGGTGCATTAATAATGATGAATTCTCTACCCTGAACGGTATGAAATTTTCGTTATACCCATAGTTATTATAAAAATACAATAATTATTTAATAGTAATATATTCGTAAATAGTAATAACAAAGGTAGGATTTTCACTTTTAGATTTCACGAATCCATATTCAATGACAAACTGTAAATGAATGATGTTAAATTGTATCACTGTTAATTTTGAATGGTTCTAACGTTGAATGATCTTAGTGTTGATTATTTTTATTTCTTATGACATAATTTTGTGTATTTATTAAGATAATATTCATGATATTCCATTACAATTTACATCCGGTAATAAATATAAGTATATGGTTAAAATCGTGGTTAATAATCATGATTATAATATTGAAAATTATGTCTGGAATGATTATGGATATGATATGTAATTTAAAAATATAGTATGATTATTGTATTTATCATATTCATTATTCATATCATACCATAACCAGTATCAACTCTAGGTGTGCACACTCTTAAGGAGTTTGAGTAGACTGACTTGATCCATCCTCACTTACATTGTGAGAATTTTTCTTCAAAATATACCAATTGTAAAAACCGTTACATTGTGAGAATTTTTCTTCAAAATATACCAATTGTAAAAACCAAATACCAAACAAACTGGTATTCAAAATTATTTATCAAACTATATCAATCTGCGACTGGTAGTCATGAGTGAAACTTTCGTTAAGTTTTACTTGTGACTGACAGGTCAGTTGCGGACTCACGGGTTATGTTTTTACCTTACCCGTGACTGGCAGTCACGATTACGTATATATATTACAACTTATTTATATTTTAAACTTCACATTAGCTCAAATTTATTGTTATAAACTATGCAATTATTGAATCTATTTTTTTCACATTTTTTTCAAATTTGTCCTCAAAAAATGATATCAAATAGATTATTCGGGTATCTTAAACACCCTTATTGAAATATATCAATTTTTCAAAACATCTCCAAAAAAATAAAAATAAAAAATACTTTCAATCAATAAACAAATTACAACTATAGCCAAACAAACGAAATTACATTCTGAGTTACACAACGATACAAAATAATTATAGCATTTAAATTACTATTTACAAGATCTTTTGTTTTGACATGTTTGACCGCATTTACTACATTTCTTTTGTCGTGGTGTACTACGAGAATCCATCTAGTTGTGAATTCTGACTTTTTGTGTTCATGTGAAGAAATAAACATTTGTAGATCATAACTTACTGTGAAGAAATTAACATTTGTAGATCATAACTTACTGTCGCATTGTTCCATTCTGGCCACAAATATGGTTATGGTAAAGGGTGGAATTTAGGAAGATATGTCAATCAACCCAAAAAAATGTCAATCAACATACGGTTTAACATTCGTATTTGTGCTTCAAATAACTGTCATCGGGTGTTGTTATGGTTGTACAAACAACATACATTCACCGCAGTCACATGGCATCTGGTGTAGTTTCATGTTGAGCCTTATGGTCAAGAAAATATGTACTTACTCTTTTTAATGTAGCATTGACCAGTAATGTTACCGATAATGATCGAACTCCATTCAAAACATTGTTGAAGACCTCTGACTGATTCATTATCATAACACTGTATTTAAGTTCCACAACGTACGCTTGCGACCACATGCTGAAATCCCCACAATTGACTAACCATTGATGATATTTGCCCTCGTTAGTACTGTTGAACTACTTCCACATCGAATTAAACTTTTTCCTCGGTGTCGTCCATGCCATTTCAGAAAACGTTTTCTTCATGTGTTTATCCTTAAAGTTTTTGTTAAAATCCCTGGCACGGTGACAAGCACGGTGTCTATGGAGACCTTATGGTTATGAAAATAGTCACAACAATTTTTTTAATACATCCATGAATATCAAATATAATACATACCTGACGGTTATCCTTCGTCACATGTTGGTGCAAACGCTCTAAAAACCATGTATAACTCTCCGTACTCTCAGAGTTTGCAAAGGCAAAGCATAATGGAAAAACCTGATTGTTAGCATCGCGTGTAACCACCACTAATAATTTCCCCATGTATTTCTTTGTACAAATGTGGGTCATCGATGTTGATTAATGGTCAAAAATGGGAGAAACCTTCAATTGAGGGTCGGTATGCCCTGAGCCACTTTCCAAAAATGGCACTTACTTCAATCAGTATACCTTTCCACTCATAGTTGTAAATAGTGTCAGGATTAAAATGACATATTGAAACCATGAGTTGTGGCAACTGCTGAAATGCACTCTCATATCTACCAAATATCTTCTCGATCATCTTGTGATTAGCATACCACACCTTGCAATACGAGGGAGTTTGCACATACTTATCCTTCAGAACTTGTTGCAAGTTACAAACTCTAATACCCATGTGTTTATGCACGTATGAATATATTAAATAAACAATAACTTTGCAATCTAGTTGTCAATGTTGCTGAATCAAAATGACATTTGTACATGAATGTGTAGTGCCGATTTTGGTGATTTCCCAATTACCCCTTTTCTTTTGCGTCACACGTAAAGACCAAGAACACTGATAGTTCTCACAATTAAATGTCACTACGATAGGACTTGATCTGACTGTGACACATTCACAAGAATTCTAAATATGCCACACTTTGACATGATGTTGAACTGCAATTTTGTCCTCATATTGTGTGTCAACAAGTAAATCACCTTCACTATTGGATAATTCCCCTAGCATAGTTGTCCAGTCACTACATTCAAAGTCTTCTTGTCAATCGTCTGATGTAAACTCAAAGGATATTGTCAGTAGATCATCGGTTGAGTCTGCTCCAAAACATCGTTATTAATATCATCATCTGACGGGGCATCCTCACGTTAGTTCAAAACAGTGGAATGTTCTGTCTCAGAATCATCTGTCAAGGGTGAATCTCCTCATTCCTCATGTCCACCAATTTCGTCTTCCTTTTCATTATCAACATCCTCTTCAACAGGGACTTCCTTTTCCTCTTCTCCATCGACTTCCTCTTCTCCATGAACTTCCTATTCTCCATCCACTTCTAACGTTGGAATTATGAATACTTCTATGTATTCGTCACATATTTAAAAAACTGACTATAAAGTGTCTTCATCGGTGATAGAAAATATTTTATGACCCATGTTCCAAATTATACGAAAATTGGTTACACGACTACTAAATCCACAAACTGCGCTAACACGGTCTTTTTGTTGTGTAAGGGTAATGTCTCTTTCAACAGTAGTTATCGTTGATTCGCCGCTAACGTACTTAACAACCCATGAGTCTAGTTTAATGTGACCACCATACCATACGAATGATGCATTTTAAACATATCAATCATTCTAAAAATGTAGGCAAGTTTAACATGGTTGGGATTCTAAAATTATCAAGGGCAACAATATGTAACACCTTTTTTTATGATGTGGGCTTCTTCTACGACTGTGATTTGATAGTTTAGAGTCTGCTCAGATGAAGGATGGGCAAATTGAGGGCTCCGAGTGGAAGGAAATGTGTATGCTCAGCCAGACAAATTTGTACATCTTATACTCGTGACTAAAAGATTAGTTGCTACCTACCCGTGACTGGCAGTCACGGGTAGAAGGTAAGTCACAGATAGAAGATTAGTTGCTACCTACTTTAGACTAGTAGTTACAAGTAGAAGGTATATAAATGTGATACACATTTCTTTCCACCATTGTCCTTGTTTACCTTCCACTGAGCCACCCAAACGGTCACAGACTATATGGAAATACTATAATTATTGGAGCATTTTAGTTTACTTCGTCACATTCCCATGAAGATTGACAAACCTCAAGTAGATCAGTTGGTTATATGAAGATACTATAATTATTAGGAGTTTAATATACTTAGCAGTTCTGTACTAGTACAAGTGTGGATTTATCAATCTAACGCCGCTTGGAGCATCCCACCTTACCTCGTCACACCACCATGAAAACTCACCACGTCTATCGCAAGAAGAAATATTAAATATATGGAGATATTATAATTATTGAGAGTGTCCCAAAAGCAGAAATAATTGATATATGGAGGTAGTATAATTAGTAGTATCATTTTGTTAGCATATACTATAATTATTAGGAGAGTTCCACTTTACCTCATCACACCACTAAAAAAATCACCAGCTTTATCACAAATGATAACTACCTACTAAATGGAGATACTATAATTATTTTGTACCGTTGTGTAACTCGAAATGTAATTTCGTTTGTTTGGTTATATTTCTAATTTGTTTAATTCTTGAAAGTAATATTTTTGGAGATGTTCTGAAAAATTGTTATATTAAATAAGAGTGTTCTAGGTACTCCGAAGAGACTATTCAAAATAATTTGTTGGGACAAACTTGAAAAATTGTGGAAAAAAATCAAATTCAATAACTTAATACCTTATAACAATAGATTTTAACGTATGTGAAGTTCAAAATATAAAAATGTTATATATATATATATATACACGTACTAAGATGAAAATCTCATTCCATAACTATCAGTCACAAATTGGTATAGTTTGGTAAATAGTTTTAAAAATTAGTTACTTTGACATTTGATTTTTAAAATTGGTATATTTTAAAGAAAAAAAATCACCTTTTGATGGATATTACTTACCTAAACAGACGATGTGGACAGTAGTCTACCCACATAGGAACCAATAGACAAGCTTAGCAGTCAGCACATAACCAAACTATCCAATAGGGTCTGTTATTGGCAAGGTGTCCACGTAATAAAAAAATTAAAGCACAATAAAGAAGCAAATCCTTTTTTACCGCAAATGACATTCGTAAGTAGAAACATAGATGCTCCTCACCCGCGAATGACATTCACGAGTGGAACAGTAGCTGCTAATGACAGTTTCACCCGCGAATGATATTCACGTGTGGGTTTTGTTTTTCAATAGATCTACCCGCGAATCTCATTCGCTGTTAGGTATAGATTCCTATTTTTGAAAAATTTAGGATATTTTTCGTATTTTTTTTTAATATAAGGTATATTTCGATAAGCAAAACTGAAATAGTGACAAATTCATGAACTTAATTCGTAGAAATGTAGTCACTGATCTTGGATTTTTATAATTTGTTTTTTTTTTGTTCGGATGGGAAATTATATTCGCAGACCATCGATTGCTTTATATAGACCACTTTTGCTAAAATACTAAAATGCCATAATACTTTTTACATATTTGGCCTTACTAATTTTAAGGAAACTAATTATCTAATTGACCTCATATTTTTGTAGTTACTAAACTATAGTCTAAAATAATGAAAAAATCATGTTTCTCGCAAGTTTTGAACTTTAAACCTCTTATTTAAGAGTTAAAACCTAGCACCACTGCGCTACAATTTTTAATATATATTTCAAATATAGTTATTGATGCAACTCTCATATTATTGTATTAAACATCTCGTGTTTATTTATTGATGCACTTTAGTAATTAAACTTTCTTCAACATCATTTGTTTATTTTTATTTTTAATTTAATTTTTTGAAATGGTGGAAAAGTAAATAATATTCTAAATTTAGTATTTATAGTCTATCAGAATATTCATATTGAAAATATACTTTTTTCAGACATCTCCAAAAAATTAGAGTGGCTTAGTATATAGATAGTTAAATTAGAACTCTAAATATAATATTTATAATTGTTGATGATGACAGTTGTTATTCTCTTACTTAAGAAATATATACTAACTAACCTCTACGTTGCATCGGGCTGAAAGTTTTGTAATTGTTTTTAGAGTCAAATATCACATTATCCGCTAATGTTTAATAGATTTCGAGTTTTCCCCATAAAATTTAAATCGTAAAATTTATTTCCCTCATGTTTGTCCAAAGTGCAAGTTTTGCCTCTCCGTCAACTTTTCAATCCAAATTTAACATAATTAGTTTTGAAAATTGCAAAAACAAAACATAAAACTTTCAAAAATGTCACAATTTAACCACTTTTCAAACTTTTTCAAATGTTTAAGTCTTGATTCGATTAGGTTTCGATAGAGCCTCAATCGAGAGGGCTTTGGTCTGGGTCTTGACCTAGACTGACCCCCCATGGGTAGATGAGTAGGGGACCAGGTTTGGATCTGGGTTTTGACACAGATTTCGTTGTCCACCCATAGGGGTCGGTCTAGGTCATAAGATGTAATATGTTTGCACAATGTTATAAGTGCATAGACTTGTTTGTTTCAGATGAAACATGTTTGCTCTTGTTGGTCTTAGAAGAAGTTCGTCATGTGTCGTTCAAAGTTTGTATTAAGTGGTCACATGCAAATGTAAAAAGTACAAAATACCTTTATTGCCCCTATCATCTTCTTCTTCTTTGTTTGTTATAAGCAGTAAACTTATTTTCTTCATTCATCTATTCCTCTATTTCTTTCTCGTTACAATTCTTCATTCATTCCTTCTTCTCATTGACATATTTTCCTCAACCAATACTCCATAACACAATATTACTCCACCAGTTCAACGCGAAGCTTCAAGCCCCATGAAGACTACAATCCCTTGATTTGTTATTGTGGGCTAACAATTTATGTTACACTAGCTGCAATATTAAAGAATTTCAGCCAAATGTTTTATGGGTGTTCCAATTTTAAGGTATTTTTTTATTTATGTTAATTGAAATTCTAATTTTAGTATCAATTTAAAAATCCCCAAATTTGAATCTTAGAAACCCTAATTTCATACTAAAATATGTTGATTTCAGTTAGGGGTGGGAAAACGGGTTATGGGTTGTATTGACCTTGAGTCGTGTCAGGGACACCCTGACCCAAACACGACCCGTGTAATAGTATGGATCAATTTTTCAAACTCAAACCTGACCCGCGGGTTGGTGGGTTAACCCGCGGGTCAGAATGACCCGTCAGGAATGAAAGGGTTATGTCAAACTGACATGTTGGACCTCTATTACCTGCGGGTTAGTATGATCTGTTCGGCCTGCGCATACAAAAAAAAACAGAATGACACCTATTATTTAATATAATATAAAAATACCACGGGTTGACTCGTGGGTCAAACCTTCATACCTAAACCTGACCTGTGGTATCACGGGTCATCTACAGGTTGGCTCAAAATGACTCATGGGTCAAAAACCCTGACCCAAACACGATACGTAGGCGGGTCACCCACGGGTTGGGTCAGGTTTTGACACCCATAATTGCAGTATAATGGGTGTCATGTTTTTGAGTGGTGTGACCCCCAATGTGCATGTACGTAAGGAGGGTTGTAAACAAATTCAGAGAAATGATGCATGATAAGGTGGAAGAAGAAGTTGTAGTTCTACATCGAAATGAAAGGATGTTGATTACTGTTGTTGGAGTGCTTGTTGTGATTCTGTTTGGTGTATTCTTAAAATTGGTTATTAGTTGAAGTATATTTCCTCAGAATTTTAAAATAGTTATGCATTTTAGTTTGTGTTCGTAGGTTAACTATTTCTGACATTATGTTGGTCTTGGAGAATCTATGTTTTATGATTGTTGGTTTGTGAAGAACGATGTTCGATTAATAGTTTGGGAAAAATGTACTATGTTTGAATGCATATACAAATAGTCATTCCACAAACCACATTCAAATCCTTAAACTTCGTCACCTTTGAAAAAATGAAAGCTTAAACAAGCATATTTCTGAAAAGTTGTAATTTTTATATGAAATCGAGACTACTTATGTTACCTCGACGTGGTAGTTGCTCCCTACAGACTAAACAGAGAGATTTTGATGGGAATCATGGTGGTTCGACTTGGCTGGTACATATGACTGGTGCAGCTGCTGATGGATTGGTGTGTTCGACTGCTGCATTACTTCACTTTTGTGTAATGTGGGGATTAGAGGGGAAAAACAGGGTAAAAAGAGATGCAAAGGAGTAATAGAGGGAGGATTAATATTTAGAATTGGTAAAGAAGAATGAGAGAATGACGGAAAGTGAAAAAGAGAAAAGGAAAACATAATAAATTAGGTCAAAATGACAGGAAACATGTAAAGGCATCAAATCCTGATTTCATAAATTTATTTTTTAACGTTTAAATTTGAGGTCACGTATCGCACACATGTCTAATTTTAACAGACAAAATTATGGAAAAACTAATGTTTCATCTAAACCCTACAAAATCAAACATAATAAATCACAAACCAACGATCCAAAACAAGTTCCATCAGATAATGATTTGGGCAAGCATATTACATCTTTTCCATATTTTTCCCTTGTTTAGGGTTAAAATATCACATTACCCCCTAATGTTTGACCAGATTTTGAGTTTCTCCCCTAAAGTTTAAATTGTAAAATTTTATTCCCTCATATTTGTCGAAAGTGCAATTCCTCCCCCCCTCCCCTCGGGCAATTTTTCCATCCTAATTTAACATAATTAGTTTTGAAAATTGCAAAAAATAGAAAATTTCAAAAATGTCACAATTTAACCCTTTCAAACTTTTTCAAATGTTACAATTGAATCCCGATTCGATTAGGTATGTGTTTGACCCACACTGTCCCCCCATGGGTACATGGATAGGGGACGAGATCTGGGACTTGACCCAGACATGGTTGCCCACTCATGGGGGTTTGGTCTGGATCAAGACCCCGACCCGAGCCCCATTAGGGGAGAAACTGAAAATCTTACTAACATTCGGGGGCAATGTCGTATTTTACCCTTCTTTTTAAGTAGGTATTTGGTTTTGGTAACCTATTTGGTTATGTTCGGAGGTGTTTAGGGAGTGCATACCTAAGTCTGAATGGCAATCTCACGAGAAAAGCTAAGGGCATCTCCCTGGTCATCTGAAGGGTCACATCGTGATTATGTACTCCACTTCAGTCCGATCAATCGCTGACAAAGATTTGAACCAACTTATATTCGGCTTCCAAGAAACTGAGAATACTCTTCATTATCTTGTGGGGGAAATTAAGAGTCAAACTTCGGGATTTTTTTAGTTAAAACTTGCAAAAGAGTAAATTTTGTTTATGTTGATAGATTTGAGAGCTAGTCTCCATTTGAAACTATCTAGATGTCTAGTACTCTCCAAAATATGCTTCATGAGGGCATTATCTTTAGTTTGATCTCAATGGATTTAAATTTGCGGAGAACTCATCAATGTTTTTCCTTTATTGCTCTCGCACGACCATCAAAGTAGTCATCTCCTCCCAAATGTGCTCGACTAGAAAATTGGTAATCCTTGTCCGCCTTAACTGTGACCTTATCTACCTCAATCCTAGTCCCTTTTTCCCTTGAGTAGGGCCGGCAATGGCGCGGTGAAAAATTCATAACCATGGTTATAACCGTTACTGTTTAATATGGTTAACCGTACCATTATGATACAGTACGGTTATGGTGATGGATTTTCTACCCAAAATGGTTATGGTATTTGAGTCATACCCATGGTTATAACCATGGTTATTATATAAATATAATAATTATTTATTATTAATAAACTAATATATACTAAATAATGGAAATTACTGGACATACATGTAATAAATAACCATGAAATTAGTTTTATATATTTTTATTGTTGGCAATATAGATTTATGTATTTTTTAAAATAAAATTTTCGATCTTTTATTATATTACATGTGTGGAATTAATATGGGTATATGGGTAAAACCATGGTTAATAACCACAGTTATTTTAATGGTTATGGTATTGAAATTTGTACCCGTAATAGCTATTGTTATGGTTATGGTATGTGGTTTAAAAATATGGTATTTGTCATACCCGTACCATACCCTAACCATCGCCAGCCCTACCCTTGACCCAAACGAGCTCCTCTCATGTGGGGTTAACATAATTAGTTTTGAAAATTGCAAAAAATAGAAAATTTCAAAAATGTCACAATTTAACCCTTTCAAACTTTTTCAAATGTTACAATTGAATCCCGATTCGATTAGGTATGTGTTTGACCCACACTGTCCCCCCATGGGTACATGGATAGGGGACGAGATCTGGGACTTGACCCAGACATGGTTGCCCACTCATGGGGGTTTAGTCTGGATCAAGACCCCGACCCGAGCCCCATTAGGGGAGAAACTGAAAATCTTACTAACATTCGGGGGCAATGTCGTATTTTACCCTTCTTTTTAAGTAGGTATTTGGTTTTGGTAACCTATTTGGTTATGTTCGGAGGTGTTTAGGGAGTGCATACCTAAGTCTGAATGGCAATCTCACGAGAAAAGCTAAGGGCATCTCCCTGGTCATCTGAAGGGTCACATCGTGATTATGTACTCCACTTCAGTCCGATCAATCGCTGACAAAGATTTGAACCAACTTATATTCGGCTTCCAAGAAACTGAGAATACTCTTCATTATCTTGTGGGGGAAATTAAGAGTCAAACTTCGGGATCTTTTTAGTTAAAACTTGCAAAAGAGTAAATTTTGTTTATGTTGATAGATTTGAGAGCTAGTCTCCATTTGAAACTATCTAGATGTCTAGTACTCTCCAAAATATGCTTCATGAGGGCATTATCTTTAGTTTGATCTCGATGGATTTAAATTTGCGAAGAACTCATCAATGTTCTTCCTTTATTGCTCTCGCACGACCATCAAAGTAGTCATCTCCTCCCAAATGTGCTTGACTAGAAAATTGGTACTCCTTGTCCCCCTTAACTGTGACCTTATCTACCTCAATCCTAGTCCCTTTTGCCCTTGAGCCAAATGAGCTCCTCAAGAAGCAAACGATTCTCTTCTTGGACGATGCACACTAGAACCTCTCGGATCCATTCAAGCGTGGTCAACTGACATTTCACTTGGTCCACCTTGTCCAAAGGACCTTCTCACGGGTTTACGCCGTGAATGGATCCGAGAGGTTCTACCTTGTCCAAAGGACCTTCTCAAGGACCTTCTCGCCTTAGTAAGCGTCAACTGATGAGAAAGGTCGAGGTCACCCACAAGGCCACCCAAGGCAACCTCTCGGTAAACGAGGTGCTAAAAAAGGAGATCAAATAAGAATTGCAATAAGCTAACAAACAAGAAACCCGCGAACACTTACACTCGCCAAATTGTAGAAATGATCCCGAACATAGCACTCTATGTCACCAACAACATGAGGAACTTGCTTCCACTTCGATGACGGGATGATGTCATTTAAGAAATGCATGCACATGTCCTCGTTGCCCTTGAAATGAGGACAGCAATGCCACGAGAGGTCGACAAGGACTTATAGATCCCCATCGAGTCAACTGCCTCGTGAGGCATCTTATTTAATCGGGAATGGTCGATGTATTGGCCTTAAAATACGAGTTACTATAACTTTAGGTCATTCATCTGTGGGGTTCACCACCTCCTCCCTCCTCTCCTGAGTAAGGGTCGACAAGTACCTAACATATTAGAAATATCTTCATCCTAACATATTAGAGATTGACCAGTACCTATAAAAGCAAAAGTAAAGAAAAATGAATCAGAAAGATTACCAATTGGTCGAATCAAAATCAAAGTCTTAAATTACCGGCAACTCGAGTGTAAACTCGGTAGTCTAGGTGACCAAGTGAACGGACTCAAAAATATTGAAACGGTGGTTATCGTAAATGACATCAATAAAGTTCTGGTCCCAAGCAGGAAAGTCGTCGAAGCCAGGGACACATACCTGGAATGAAGAAATAAGACTCACAGTATTCCTCGGAAAAAAAGTACAACCCTTTGTAGTTCGAGTTAGTCGACCTAACATCGAAGACAAACTAGAAGTTGGTATCCCAGACCCAAGACTCACGTGCTCTCCATTCCTTGAAACGAGGTCACCTCACCTGAAAATGGTGAATAAATTGATGCCCATTATAAAGACGGCAAAAAATATTGGATGTGGTTCAAAGAATAGTTCCACCCATTCTAAAACTTACCCATATCCTAAGGTCATTTGAGGCTCACTACACTTTACCAAGATGGCAGTACCTGCATAAATCTTCCAATTCTGTGTGGAAATGGAATCGAAAGCCCACATCAAGTTACACATAATAAATATATGCCTCGGCAGTGTAAGTGTACTGCAACCCCATCGTAGGATACATATGACGCTCGACGTCACAGAAGCCTCCTACACAATCACCTTGAATTGAGTTAATCCTAACTCATTCGAGTTCACATCTACATGAAGGCCTAACTGTAACAAAGGCATAAATGCCTAAGAACAGAGACTCTGGGATGAGAAAAACTATCTGATCTGGATTCTGGAGTATGAGGACACGTTGGGAACAAGACTCTTTGAGGTGGGTACCTAGGACGACAACCTAGCAGCAGTAGGAACATATACAATCACGAAACTAAAAGAAGGGTTTCCATTATTGATAGTGATTCTCGAAACAAATAAGGTTTCCAAATGAAAATAGGAAGTTTTTGAAAATCTGGGATGTGGAGAGCTAGAAGGTTTGAAAAGTAGACAACTGGTATTTATACACGAATAGCCAAACAAACACGGACCTAGCAAATCAGAGTAAATGGACAGACGTGAAAATACGCTTGAGTAAGTAATGATCAATTATTTGAAAAAGACAACCTTCATTAAAATGACATCCCTCTAATAATGAAATTTTCGGGGAGATGAACCGAAAAATAAGAAAGTATTATATTCATTAAATGATGATAGAGAAAAGAAATGGCTTAGGGGCACACAATAGTCCGGAGGACAAACCATTGTTGTCACTTGTCAGTTCAACAATGAGTACATCCCTACTCAGAAGAGAAGAACTAACAATTAAATACACGTGTGCTAATAATTATTCGAAAAGGATTACGAAGAGTTCCAAAGAATAGGAATGACCAAAACGAATGAGATCACAGTTACCCTCCAGTATATAAGGGGAACCGAACAGAAGCAATCACCACAAATTTCATACTCTTAACTGATACAGATAGTAGCATAAAGGGGTTGATAAGAGCTCCAATAAAGGTTGCCTAGATCGAGCTTACTCGTAATCCCTACCTCGACGGACTTATTCAGAAAGTGCTCTTGAAATCAGGCTTCATTTCTCACACCACTTAACACTAGTGAACGCCTTTCAAGGAAAAGTTAAAACCAAAGTTTTGAAATTTTACCTAATACGAAAGATTTGACAATGCCAGCTTGGAAATGATCAGATTTCTTGTCAAAGGCCAGCCCATATTTGTTGAAAGGTAACCTACAAGTGGTGAGCAAGTTTGTACGAGAAACTCGAAATGAAGGGGTTGCGGTTGGTGGTGATAGTACAGAAATGAAGAATGTTTGTGGTGTGTGAGGTGGAGGGACATAATCTTCAAAAATGGTAACACATATATTTACTAAATACAATATATATTTTTTCAGTTGGAGTAGCAATGAACTGAAGTATTCTTACTCCGTGACTACAATATATTGAATATGTTCCTCCACTGATTTAATAATAAGATGCCCATGATTACGACATTATGCATCTCCGGTGTTTGGAAGGACAAGTTTCGATTCTATATTTACTCTTCTCCTTGGGATCCAGAATTATGGTAAATTGCCAAAATAAATGGAACGGTTCGGACGACGTTATCACATTTTAGGTAAGAGACGGTTTTTGAATCGGTTCAGTTCCAAACTGGTTCATGATCACCCCTACACTTAAGTCTAAAAAATATAGAAGATCTCACAGTACTCAAATGGTTTATAGGTTCGTATCTAAGGATTAGTTAAGCGAATATAATGTAAATCCATAGTTAACGATAATGTGCAAAAGTAAGAGTAGAGATTGAAACAAATTTAAACAAGTGTTTAAGTGGTTCACTCAAATCGTTATACGTTCATGGGTGGTGTGAATTTAATCATTTACTTATATATATTATTATAAGTTATCCTTAATCCATTAAGGAGATCGCCCTCTCAAGTCCTAGGAGATGTCTGATTAGGAGACCGGCTCTGCAGTCACTTACTCTCCACAACTCACTCATTATACATATGTTTGATAATATATCACACCTACACTATTTTACAACAATCATAAATAAACATGTATGCCTAAAAACATGAACCAAAATAATGTTTAATACATGATCCAAAGGTTTTACAAGCCTTTTATTTATAGAAAACTTGGTGTGGAGAACTCTAAAATGCTATTGGAAAAGTTGTAAATGGCTAGATTTTCCACTCGATAAAATTGGCAATTATGCATGTTCTTGCTGAGTCGTTTCAGCCTCCTAGCTGAATCAATTAATCTACCATTAAGTTAACTGGACCCCCCATGCTCTTGTTCTAGACGATTTCTCTAAGAATTATAGATGGTGAGTCGATTTACAAAGTTGGATTAGGGCTAGAGTTGCATTTGCTCAACCAGATCTAGATGACCCCACTCTTTATGAGAAGTTGCTGTATATTAGAGAATACCTGAGTGAACTCAGTTCCCTACTAAGTCCACTACAATCTTTAGATATTTTTTTTACTACATGCTCTACTAATATGATAATGTTTTAATGATGACAAAACACTTTTTTTTTTTTCATAAACACACTTGTTAATGTCACATATTTGTAAAAATAGATAAATTAAAGGTTGTAATAGTGAATTCGAGTAGATTTGATGTAACCACAGAACATCATATTGGTGGAGATGATTAGTCAAATTAGGTTTACTCTAGGTGAAAGGTGTGAGTTGTTAAACAGTGTCCATAGGAATTCTACTGTTAAACTCGTATGTTTTTTATTATATTCAGCTGTTCTAATATACAGAGTACTATGGCCTATCTAGGAAACAACCTAACTAGGAAATATAGGTATTTGGAAACTATATATTACATATATATTACACAGATTCTACTTTCCTAATTGTGCATTTCCTTTTCTAACACTCCCCCTCAAGTTGAATAGTGGGGTCACCAATATTTAACTTGCACAAAACGTTCTTGAAGATTCTTCCATTTACGGCCTTAGTAAGGATGTCTGCCAGTTGGTCTTCAGATCTTATGAAAGGAAGAGTGATGGCCCCATTTTCCAGCTTTTCTTTTATAAAATGTATGTCGACCTCAACATGTTTAGTGCGATCATGTTGGACTGGGTTTTCTGAGATACTAATGGCTGCACGATTGTCACACATTATTTTACCCTGTTTGATCGTGGGAAACCCAATCTCTGTCAACAACTTTTGTAACCATAACATTTCAGTGAGACCTCGAGCTATCCCCCCGAATTCTGCCTCAACGCTTGAGAGTGTCACCACCTTCTGCTTCTTACTCTTCCAGGTGACTAAGTTACCCCCAACCAAGGCGAAGTAACCTGAAGTAGACCTCCTATCTGTTGGATTTCCTGCCCAGTCTGCATCTGTGTACATCTCTATGTCAAGATGCCCGTTCTTCGTCAACAAAATTCCTATTCCTGGAGTCCCTTTTAGATACCGAAGAACTCTTAGAGCACCCTCCATATGACTCACTTGTGGCTTATGCATGAACTGGCTTAACACACTCACAACATATGTGATATCTGGTCTTGTGTGAGCCAGGTAGATGAGCTTTCCCACCAGATGTTGATACTGAGTACAGTATGCTGGTTCTCCGCCTTCTACTATCTTAAGCCCATGATTGACCATCATAGGAGTATCTGCTGGTCTACAATCCAGTAATCCTGTTTCGACTAGCAAGTCTAAGATATACTTTCTTTGAGAGATCAAAATACCTATTTTTGAGCGTAGTACTTCAATCCCCAAGAAATATTTAAGTTCTCTCAGGTCCTTCATCTCAAACTCCTTTAACAGGTTCTGCTTCAGCTGTGACATTTCGTCAACATCATCTCCTATAATAATCATATCATCAACATAGATTATTAGGCATGTTACCAGACCCTGTTGTCGTTTCAGAAACAGGGTATGATCCGAGTTGCTCTGTTGATATCCATACTTCTTCATGGCGACTGTAAACCTTCCAAACCACGCCCTAGGAGACTGTTTTAACCCATACAGAGCTTTTCTCAACTTGCATACACCTGACTTCTGGAATCCTGATGTGAAGCCCGGTGGTGGTTCCATGTAGACTTCTTATTCCAAGTCCCCATGTAAAAAGACATTATTCACGTCAAATTGATGGAAGGGTCAATCACGATTGACAGCTATCGAAAAAAGGACTCTGATAGTGTCAATTTTGGCAACTGGCGAGAACGTCTCAGAATAGTCGATGTCGTAGGTCTAAGTATATACCTTGGCCACCAACCTTGCCTTGTACCTCTCAACCGATCCATCCGCCCGATGTTTGACTGTAAATACCCATCGACACCCCCACTGCTTTCTTTCATTGAGAAAGCAGACACTTGTCCCACGTGTGATTCTTTTCCAGGGCCTCCATTTCAACTGTCATTGCATGTATCCATTCGGCACTCTTGAGTGCTTCTTCTACTGTTTTGGGTGTCTCCTGAGTATATATGGTCGTGGCGAAGGCTTGAGCATTCAGTGATAGGCTCCCCCTGGCTAGGTGTGCTACTGAATATCGACTTGCCTTAGGTGTATACTCGGGTTCATATCGAACTGGGGGAACACCTCTGGTACTTCTGGCGGGTAGCACATATCTTTCATGCATTGTTTCTGCTTCTGGGCTAATATCATTAGAGTAGCGACCAAAAACAAGAGTTGGTACAGGGATACTAACCTCAGGAATATTAGCCGAGGAAGGTGGAGTTGAGTCACCAGATGCTTGTACGATGGGAGTCAGCGTCTCGGTGGTTCCGCCTACTTGCTCTTTTGGGACTATCTCCGGAAACAGTGGTGTGGTTATTGTACACAACCAATCTAATGGGCTACTATGATTCTCCCCCTGGACAGAATATTTGGTTGTATAATAAAATTTAGTTTCTAGGAAATGACAGTCCATCGTGACATACATACGATGGGTTTGCGGATTATAGCACCGATAGCCTTTTTGATGTATCCCATATCCCACGAAGACACACTTGACAGAGCATGGATCAAACTTAGATCTTTCGAATTTGGGGATGTGTACAAAGACAAAACACCCAAAGATTCGAGGCTGGAGTGTCAAGGCTGTGGGAACACTCATATGATTAGATAGAATTTTCAGGGGTGTTTGAAAATCTATTACCTTGGTAGGTAAACAATTGAGAAGATAGACTGATGTGGAAACTGCTTCAGGCCAGAATGAATTTGGGACACAGGACTCCAGCATCACTGCTCTCGTCATTTCTAGAATATGACAGTTTTTTCTCTCCGCCACCCCATTTTGTTTTGGTGTGTGCGGACATGAAGTCTGGTGAATGATGCTTTTGTCCTTAAAGAATTGTTTGAGTACGGAGTTTACAAATTCTCATCTGTTATCCGAGCGGAGAACCTGAATCTGAGTATTGAACTGGGTTTGAACTAAGTTATAGAATTCAACAAACTTAGCGGGAACTTCATATTTGTTTTTCAGAAAATAGACCCATGTCATATGAGAATATTCATCGATAAATAGGACAAAGTACTTGAATCCATTATTAGACATGCAAATACCATTAGTCGGAGCAGGACCCCAAACATCAGAATGAATCAATGAAAATATGGACTTAGCCCTAGAATCAGTCTGTGAATAGGACGTTCTATGACTCTTGGCAAGTATACAAGTCTCACAAGGAATTTCTTTATTTGATGGAAACAAACTAGGAAATAATTTGTGAAGATACCCAGTAGATGGATGTCCCAACCGTCGATGCCACAACCACTGCTGCCGGTTGACTGTCCCGTGAGCAAGCGCTGCAGTTCCGTGTTGAGTCACTTCATCCACATAGTACAAACCTCGATGTTCAACACCACGTCCAATAACTTTCCCCGACTGAATATCCTGTAAGAGACAAAAATTCGGATATATGAGTACCATGCAATTCAAATCTCTCGTTACATGACTAATTGAAAGTAATTTGCATGTCAGACTAGGCACATAAAGACAATTATCCAAATTCAACGTCGAAGATAGAGAAATAGTGCTAGCTCCATGACCTGGTGAGAGTTCTCCATTAGCCGTCTGCATAATCTTCTTTTCTGGTACTGATTGACTGATGAAATCCTTTTTGTCGAAGGACATACTGTCAGTGGCTCCACAGTCAAATAGCCATCTCTGATTTTTTTTTTCTGATCCCGATGCCTGAGCTGCTATTGCTGGTCCTGATTTATCAAATTGTGAAACTACCGTACTAACTTGGTGAATTTCACAAACTTCAGGGTCATATTTGTCAAGCTGAAAACGTGAGGGAGCATCAGATAAATTGTCATATTTCTGAGGGTAGAAGGGTAATTCATCTCCAACCCTATTACCTAAGTTTAGGTCAGCCGCACCATTCCGATTATGAGCAGCCTCCATTCTCATTTGCTGTTGAGAACTCTCCCCGCCGTCTGCTGCTCCCTTCTCCACGGTGCCCTCCTCTTCCACCTCTCGGTCATTCGCCGCCTAGACGAGGTTGCTGGAGTCGTGGCTCTCTCGTCGCTGGCTTTTCCAACCCTCGGGGAATCCGATATCTGAAATCATTCTTCTTTATTGTGTCGGAACTTGCCGCAGTTGCTGCACCGCATGGATTTCCGGTCGATGCCACCGCCTCCCCGAGTCGGCTTCCCCCGTCCAGTGGCTTGGTGTGTCTTGGAGGTGTAAATCGGCCTTGGTGTGGCCTCCCCTGCGTCTGGCCGAGGCGAGGCCTTGAATCCAGCCCCGATTCTGGTGCGAGAGGTCTCGACCTCCCTTCGTCCCGTGCCCATGACCGTTCTTCTGTACCGTTCCGACCTAATCGTCGCGTATGCCGATTCCACTTCAGGTAAGGGGCTTTGTCGTAGGATGTCCCATTTTTCTTGATCGAAATCCTCCCTGATAGCATTTAGGAACTGGTATAGTTTGCTCTCCGCTCATTTTGCGTTCCAGATTCCAATATCCTCCGGGCATTTCATCGGATTTGGGTCCCTAAGCTCGATGTCCCGCCACAGCCTTTGTAAATGTCTGTAAATCGATTCCAATGAATCGGTTCCTTGCTTGATGCTATTTGCCCGAACAATCAGGTCGAAAAGTTGAATTCTGTCTCTCCCTTTGTTATATGTTGCATACAGTCCCTTCCATAGGTCCTTTGCGGTTGGGAATTCGGCGTATTGGGTGACCAATTCGGGTTCCATATTGTCGAGAAGCCATGAGCACACAATAAGGTCATCGTTTTCCCATTGAGGGAATTCTGGTTCCTTGGCCCTTGGAGGAGCTGGTACTCCGGTGAGGTGATGAAGCTTCCCTTGGCTCCCGACCTTCATGCGGATCAGTCAAGCCCATAGGGAGTAGTTGTGTTCGTTCAATTTGATGCTCATATTGATGGTTGGGACTGATTTCTGGATGTTGCTGCTTGAATGTGGCAGGTGGGACAGTAGTGTCGCCAATTGAGCCGACAAGGATGGATCGGTTGAAGCGGGTTCGTTGGTGTGGACGATGCTGTCTTCTGAACCTGACATTGCTCCGACTGGTAAATGATTAAGCCAAAAAATTTCGTCGATCTGCTTGTTTTCTGATCTAAGATTATGGCTCTGAGACCATGTTAAACAGTGTCCAGAGGAATTCTACTGTTAAACTCGTATGTTTTTTATTGTATTCAGCTGTTCTAATATACATAGTACTATGACCTATCTAGGAAACAACCTAACTAGGAAATACAGGTATTTGGAAACTATATATTACATATATATTACAAAGATTCTACTTTCTTAATTGTGCATTTCCTTTTCTAACACTCCCCCTCAAGAAAATTAAGATAAAGTGGGTTGTCTTTGTTGTTGATTTGGTCGACTAGCATTGGCTTGGAGTCAAATGAGCATTAAGCTGGAGTCAACCAAGCCATAAATTTAAGATAACTCAATGGGAGACTGAGACGACTTAAAGATCATTTTGCCGGTGGTCAAAATGTTGAAAGAATTGAGAATTTGATAGCATAGGTCGCCATGATACGGTTCGAGTCAATATAGGAAAAACTAATCCGACTCATCAACATAATAAAGTCAATTGCCATGATGAGAATTTCAAAATTTTGTGCTTCTTTTTTTCATTTGTTCCATGTCAAAAGAAATTAAATATGAACGATTATTTATGTTTCAAGACTTATAAAATGATTATTCTAGTTATTGTAGAAAAGTGAGACACGTGCCTAAATATTAAGATCATTCAAAACAATCCAAAAAGTAATATGGTTTATCCAAAAGTTTTACAAATTCTAATATCTCCTAAGGCGTTAAAAAATGATAGTCTTCTTATTTCTTTCTCACTTGTAAGAGAAAACTAATCCTGAATGAAAGATGTTCGAGGGGTTCAAGCACTTAGTATTACAAAGGTATTTTCTTGGAGTATGGTGGTTGAAAATACAATGAAGTTCATTAGTTTCAGCAGTATAAAAATTAGGGTTAATAGTTCCAATGATCCCATATGTTTGGGTCGAATGATCCGTTATATTTTAAGATGTTGACGTATGGTCCATCTATTAGGCTATCGTTAAATTTACATGTGCTATACACGTGACTGGTCTATCTCAATTAAAGGCACAAAATTGGACGAAAACACCCTTGCACCTGTTCCCTCCATATGAAATGACTCTTCGTCTCCACGGTTGAAAAATTTCGATTCGGTGAACTAGTCTCTCCGCATTTAGTCCTCCATATCAGACAATGTGTATTCCTTCTTGAAGATCTTCTTCCCTTCACGGTTCAGTCCTCCGAAATTGTTGGTCGGCAACTGCAATTTCGTACCAGACAGCAACAAGTCGTATCTTCCCCCATCAGATCTTCCAAAGAGGTAAAAAGAAATTTAGCCTTGTAGACGAGTAATGTTGTTAATTCATTTAGCTTTTCGTTGCCGAAATTGTGTTTTTGGTTGAAATCAGTTAGGGTTCGTTTTTGAAAACAGAGTATTGCGATAGATTGTAAGTTGTGGTTTGTTGCTGCGCTTCATTAAGTTGCGATCAGTTAGGGTAAGTTTTTGCCGTTTGTTGTTGTTTCGTCTGGAAGTTGAAAGTAGAGTGTGTTGTTTTGGTTTGTAAGTTGAAAACAGAGTGTGAAGAAAGCATTTTTGGTCTTTGGTTCGTGTGTTAACTGTTGATTTAAGTTCTAAGTTGAAACTCATCAAACTGATCTTGCTTTGTACTAGATATGGTGAAAGATGTGGATATCGTTTACAGTCTTCAAATTAGTTATAGTGGTAAGTGGGTGGATCGTGATAATGTTAAAGTGTTTGAAGGAGAATTCGAAACCATGGAGATGATTGTAGATGGTCTAGATTATGTGTGTTTGCAGTCCTTGCTGATATGTTATTGTCATCTTAGTGTTGAAGGGATCATATGGTATCTCCCACCAAATGGTAATCCATATAATGACCTTGTAGTGATCCGCAATGATGCAGATGTAGTTGTGATGTTCCAAAATCATCCAACGATGCCTGTTGTTAAACTCTTTATGATGCCTCCTTTTGATGCTCTCATTTGGTTTAAGTCAGCATTTAAGGAGAAATTGTTTTTGAGGGTTGTTGGTCCACAATTCAGTACCAAAAAAAAGGGCCAAGGGATTTTAATTGGCAAGAAGAAGGTTGATGTTAAAAACAAGTTTGAAACCACTGGTAGCAAGGGTAAGAGAAAGGAAAAGATGTATGAAAGTACATCTGATTCATCTTCAGATGAAGCGTTGGAACCTTCAGACAGGGGAACCAACGAGGAGACCGATGACGTTGACTTCATACATCTGATTCATCTTCAGATGAAGCGTTGGAACCTTCAGACAGGGGAACCAACGAGGAGACTGATGACGTTGACTTAGTGAATGAAAACCAGGCATCCTACTCTTGGTCATCTGGAAAGAAACAGGTTAGAGGGAATGTTACTAAAGGTGTCGTTGCATTAGGGAGGGTCTCTACTGGTGAAAATGAAGCAAACCCAAGAGCGAGAGTCAACCATTGTAGAGAAAAATCGGGATTTGGTGAAGACAATGGAAATGCATCTAGTGACACTCTTGCAATCCCTCCCAATCCGTACCAGAATAGTGACAATGAAGAAGATATTCAAAATGAAGCCACTAGCGAAATACGCTGGAAACAGTATAAAGATGATTTTGGTGCTGATTTTGAATTCGAGCTTGGAATGATCTTTGAGAGTGCTAGAGCGTTTAGGAAGGCCATTAAACAACATGTTATCCATAATGGTTATGCAATTAGGATTGGTAAGAACAACAACCAATCGAATCATGTTGTGTGCCAAAATGATTGTGCATTTAAGGTTGTTGCCTCCAAGTTAAATAAGGAGAATACCTTCCATATTAGAAAACTTAGTAAGGAACATAACTGTCCAAGAGCTCATATTCTAAAAGTATTGAAAGACACTGGGATATGTGAGAACTTTCTGGAGATGATTCGACAACAACCTAACTTGCGAAATGGGTTTGTAGATGTTGTTTTATGTTATTTTGGATGGTTGACACTTTGTAGATGTTGTTGGTTTGTTCTGCTATGTGTTTTTGGATTCAGGGAGTTGTTATTTACGTAAGGTCTATTTACAGTCTTATGTTGGACATATGTTGTTATATGGTACACTAACTTGATGGAAGGTTGTCGAATAATACTGTATCTTCTCAAAGAAGAACACAACAACATTTTTTAATGACATCATTCTCTAACAACAACATACAGAATACATAACCAGACACATTTTAAGCAACCAATCCAAAACAAAGAAGAACACAGTAAACGAGTAGTGTAACAACAATCTTCTGTAGCTTGTTTTTCGCAGCAGTCTCAGTGAATAATTTAGCAGACAAATCATTGTCCATTGCTTCAAATTTGTGCAGTGCTTTTCTTCCATGAGGGCACATTGGAGATTCTCCCAGCAGAAGAAACCACATCCACGATTTCCACCAACCTATGCAAACATAAGCAACAATGAAGAACATAATTGGATTAAAAATTAGGGTTTCATGGGAATGTTTAAGTTTCATCAAAATTACGGTTTCACCACACTACGGGAGAAGGGTCGTTTACCGGCTGAAAAATGGTTTTTTAACGGTTGGAAAATTCAGCCGTTAGTTGAGCGGTGACATGAAGCGTCGGGATAATTATCACGGATCAATATAAAATGAGTTGTGATAATTCCCGAACCAAAATCAAAAGTGCTGCCAAAATAATTATGGCGGCACTTTTGGTTGAACCGCCATAAATAATTGTTATTTTTAAACCCATATTTTTCGCGGCTCGTTTCATATGAGCCGCGAAAACTATTTTTTTAATAAAAAATAATAATTTATACTATAATTCTATTCGTACAACAATAACGTGAATAGTTTACATACCAAAATTATAAATTTTGCATACAATACATTACATATCCGTAAGTTCACTTCATTAATTAAAAAACATATATAATATGTTATAATAGTTCTTCATTCGTAACATTGTCTTGACTAAGACGATTCATTTTATTTATCGCTTTCTTGACTTCCACTAGCAGATTGTTCACTACTAGATGTTGTTGATTGATGAGTTGTCTGACCATCCTATAAAAACATCCAAAAATTAAATTATAATATGCCCAACAATTAAGCAATTAACTTATTAAACTGAACCTCAATTCACAGGCAAAACTAAAACATCCAAAACACTAAAGACACCGTGAAAAGTAATACTTACTTGATTTTCTATTGGTAAATGTGAGGAGCCCAAACCAAGGTTGGTAAAAGGGGTGGACTGACTAGAATGATGAGTTGTATGACCATCCTATATAAACATTCAAAAATTAAAGTATAAGATGCAACATTTAAATATTAAACTAACTTAAATTATAAGATGCACAACAATTAAGCAAATTAACCTGTTAACTAAATCCCAAATCCCTGGCAAGACTAAAGCATCCAAAACACTAAAACACCATAATAATAGATTTTAACTACTATCCATCAAACAGTAAATGCATAAAGTGATATCATTGCAAAATGTAAACCATATACTTACTTGATTTCCAGTTGGTAAATGCGAGGACCCCAAACCAAAGTTGTTAAAAGGGGGGACATCAGTAGAACCTCCTATCATGAAGCTTTGAAAATAATTAAATCACATTTTTTATTTTGCATGACATGTAATTGCATCTGGAATTGTTTATACTTCTTCCCCATCTGTGCCTGCATTCTAGCTTCTTGTTGTCTCAATTTCTCATCATAATCTGCATGAAGACGTTCTCGTACACGTCTTTCTACGTCTACTTCATTCAAGCTAGATTTTTTTGATCCAAGTATCATGGTCGGTGTAACACCAAGGCCATAACCTTTGACTCGCCCCAATTTTTGTCCAGCTACAACCTCACGATACACATCCTTCTTTCTTATAAGTGGATCCTCGTCCGGGTTATAAGAAGCACGCTCTTGCATTTTAGATTTTCCTTTTTCATACATCATACAGTTAAGAATGAATATGATGTGTTAATACAACATATTCTATAAATATAACTTGTACTCATAATTTAACTGAAAAATTTCTTATATTACCACTAATGACGATGTCTCTTCATCAACAAACGCACCACTTTTTTTATTGACATGGGCGTACTCAAAATATTCAAGACTCCCCACGGGTCTTTTACGTTCAAGTTCCTATTAAACAAAAACGATAAAATACATTGTAAAGCAACACTAAGATTATGTCAATTAATTTAAACCTGTGTTTAGGAGCATTCTTACCAATCTATATCTTGTAGAAGCAAAACTCTCTGACCCAGTGGTGTGAAGAGATGATTGCTGTGACCGAGTCTGCTTTCCTCGTGAGAATGATTCCTTCACATAAACCAACAAATAAATACAACTTAATGGGAATCAATATTGTAATAAAAATACACATTCTAACTTATCCTACATCAGAAAACCAATGATCTACTAGTAGATCCCATTGCCATTTGTCCACTTCTTCAATGTTATTTGCTTTGATTTCTTCTTTTGTCACACCCGGCTTATAAAACATTACTTTTAGAGAATTTTTGTGATCCTTCCATTTTTTATCGACTGATTTTAGTATAAACTTGTCAAAGGATCTCCCAGTATCATCCGGACAAACGAATTTCGCCTGCAAACATGTTTGTAAGAAATTAGATAATAAGTTAAACATAGAAATAAGTATTGAAAAAAATAATATATAACTTACTTTTGTCATGGCTAGTATATTTTGTGTGAAGTTATCTGACATATTCTTCCATCCTCTGAACTTCAAAGGGCATAGCTGGGATTTACGAGTAACTTGTCCAAGCCAACTTCCTAAATTTTTTTATGATTTACCATATGGTTGACCAAGTTGGTTACAGTAAATAAATATTCTACCATCTTGAAATTTCCATACTTCCATTGGGTTAAGCTTACTGTTTCTCCAATATCGACGACCAGAGTTATCTGTTAATCCAATTTCAAAGATTATGAGACAACAACTATTTAAATTAATTATACATTAAAATATAAATTACATCACCTAAAATCTCCACATGAGTAAGTATCGATGTTGCATCGTCCTGTCTTTCAGATGTTGAGTTAGATGGAGTTGGTGTAGGAGAATTAGCAGAATGTCATCTGCTACCACCATCATTGTAACTACCGGAACCTGAATATGTGCCTGACATGTTTCTTCCACTAAAAGACAATATAAAAGACACTTATGATATAATAGTGAACATAGTGTTAAATAATACAAAATAACACTATAAATTGGCATAAGGTAAATTGCAAATAATAATATATATTCAACATACAGGATGAAGTACATAAAGTAAAGTAGAACTCATTCTCCAACATCTTCTCGACTCCAACGATGATGATTATTAAGTTCATCAACATTTAAAATATGATAACACATACACTACCTAGAATCATCATCTTCATCACCATCTTCAGTTTTTCCCATATCAAATGTGTATCTTGGCTTCATCTCCACTACCAAGTGTCAATCCAGATTTTTTGGATCTTGCACATAAAATACGTGCTTAACTTGTGATGAGAACAAAAAATGTATCATCACGCAATCTTTCTCCTATGTCTATCAATCTCAAAAAATTAACTAAGATTGTGTCATTTGAATCCTTCTTTAGCCCTCCCAGAGATTTCACATTAACCCAATCACACCAGAATAATATGACAAAATATCTATCATAATAATCCAGTTCAACAATGTCTGGTAGCCTTCCATAGTAAGTTTGGCTATCTGCTTCAACCATTATACCACTATTATGACATTTTCTATTTTTCTCTTAGACTTTTGTGTGGAATACAAATCCGTTGATAGAGAATCTACTAAATTTTCGAACAACGGAATTTGGACCAGTTGCAAGAGCAATTTCTTCTTGTGAACAATTATTAACAATCATGTGAGGGGCCTAGATTTGTAGAAATACTATAAGAATATAAGTATTTAATAAGATAATTATGGACAATGAGTAAGAACAAAAAAGAGTTCACATAAACCTGTTTATTAAGTCAATCTGCAAATTTCTCTATAAACCATTGACCATCAATGAGAGAAGTTGAAACTGAAGGGTACTGTCATCGTTGAACATCAATAAATCTCTGCACAGTTCTATTTAATTCAACTCTATCCTTTAAATATTTGGTAACGAAACTTAATTACGTGATAAAAAAAAGAAAACTGACCGGCGGTGTGGTTCGATTATATCACTATGAAGTAAGACATAACAATGAGCTTGAGCTAGCAACATCTGATCAAGCACTGTTGTCTGAGCACTACCAATGAAATAATCACCCAATGAAAACAAATATTTTTCATCTCCTGCATAGGATAACATCCTTTTGGGTTGGTTAAAGATCGAGCCTAGTTCTCTCATAAACCTTTAGCAAAAGGTCACACATTCTTCAACAATATATCCTTCTGCAATTGAGCCCTCTAGTTGAGCTTTATTCCGAACGTAATTTTTCGAGGTTACCAAAAACCTTATGAATTCATTAGAAAAAAAACGATTGTTACATTCCGCTTAACACATTGGATAAGGAAAATTAATTGAACTAACCTTTCAATAGGATACATCTACCAGTATTGTACAGGACCACCTAGTTTTACTTCCACTTGTAGATGTATAATTAAATGCACCATCACTGTAAAGAATCCTGGAGGAAAATTCTTCTCTAGATGACACAGAACCAGTGTTGAACTGCTCTGAAGTTCATCCAAATCCTCGAGATGAAGAGTTGTAGAGCACAATTTCTTAAAAAAACTGACAGTTCATTGAGATCTAGAAGAACATGTTTTGTCAATACACCTCTCAATGAAAGCGGTAGAATATCTAGCATTAGCACATGACAGTCATGACTTTTAAGATTGGAAAGCTTCCGCTCTTTCAGGTTTACTCCCCTTGATATATCAGAAACTTTATGATTTTTCAACAATGTACGAAACCTATCTTTCTCAACCAATGTAAAGGTGTAACAAGCATGAGGCAAATAAGTCTTCCCATTGGGACGAGCTACAGGATGAAGTTCAGGTCTTATACCCATAGTCTTTAAGTCGTGTCGAGCCTTTTGATTATCCTTTGCCTTCCCATCAACATTCAACAATGTACCAATCACGTTATCGCAAACATTTTTTTTCTATATGCATCACATTCAGATTATGTCAGAGAAGATTATATTTCCAATAAGGCAATTCAAAAAATATGTTATTCTTCTTCCATAAGATACTGGCTTTAGTAGATGTCGAGGCACCTTGTTCAGAGTAATCGTCTCTCTCAAATATATCATCATCCTCCAATGTTGTATCAACAACTATGGTGATATCATCTCTTGACCGCTTCTTACTACCTTTACCATAACCGTTTGTTAACCTCCTCATTTTCTCGAAAACCTCCACACTGGAAAGAGTTGTTGGTGAAAGTCGCATCTCAGTTGTACCATCAAACTCAGTTTTTTACGACGGAATGGATGATCTATGCGTAACCAGCGACGATGACACATATAACAGTATTTGCCACCGTTATCCAACCACAAATACTCAGTTGAATAAGCACATATAGGACATGCAACCCGACCTTTAGTACTCCAACCAGATAAATTAGCATATGCAGGAAAATCATTAATAGTCTACATGAGTGATGCACGAAGAGTAAAGTGCTCACCCTTTAACGCATCATATGCCTCAACACCTTTACAAAGTTGTTTTAACTCTTCGATCAGTGGTTTTAGATAAATATCGATATCATATCTAGGACATTTTTCACCAAGGATTACCATTGACAATATAAGAGACGGCTTTTTCATGCACGGCCAAGGCTCCATATTGTAAGGGATTAATCAAACAGGCCATGTACTATAAGTTACACTCATCATCCTATATGGATTAAAACCATCACAGGCTAATCCTAATCTAACATTATGTGGATCATAAGCAAAATTTGGGTAACGCTCATCGAATGACTTCCACGCTAATGCATCAGCAGGATGTCTTAAGACTCCATCCATTGTTTGGCCCTCCTTATGCCATTGCATCAAAGATGCACTATCCTTTGACATGTATAGACATTTGAGTCTTGGAATTAACGGAAAGTACCGCAATTCTTTTCCAGGTTTCTTTTTTTCCAGAAGAAGTAGTCTCTACTATACTATCTTCAGTTATGTCTTTTTTATGTTTTTCCCACCTCGAAAGACCACAAGTTGGACAGGCGGAATGTTCAGCATTTTCACCCCAATACAACGTGCAATCATTTGGGTATTCATGTATCTTATCACACCCAAGACCCCCAATTCTGTAATCAATTTCTTAGCATCATAATAAGAAACTGGAAAAGTTGCTGAAGGAAATGCAATTCTTAAAACTTCAAACAACGTATCAACTGATTTCCGAGACCAACCACTAACTGTTTTTATATTCCAAATGTGTAAGATGAATGATATCACTGTGAATTATTCACACTGGGAATATAATGGTTTCTCACACTCACTCATTAATTTTTTAAGAGGTGAAATTTTTTCAAGGCCTGCATCATGTTGTTGTGATCCGGAAGCGTCATTATCACCAACAACTAGTCTATTATCTTGCACAGTGTTTGACGGAGTAAATCCCATGGCAACATGAAATAAATCTCGTAATTGACCTTGTCCATCCAAATAAGTGTTAATTTCACTGTTCCTTATAGGAGTATTCATTTCTTGGTTCATATTGGGCTGAGTTTGTAGACACGATTCACCATGAAAAACCCATATTGTATAGGCAACCAAGAAACCATTCCAAACCAAGTGACTCTCTACTTCTTCCGCCACATGATATTTTTTATTATGGCATTTACGGAAAGGACATATTATTTTTCCATTAACCAAACCATTTCTATTAGCAAATTCAATAAAGTCTTTGACACTGGATTGATACTCTTGGCTAATTCTTGGTTTTATTATCCAACTTCTATCCATGCCAAATTTTAAAGTTCCTAACAATAAAAAAACATTTAGGCAACTTAAATTCATCATTTAAGCAACTTAAATTTAAAGTTCCTAACAATCAAATTTTAAAGTTCCTAACAATCAAAAAATAATTGTCATCCACTGAATTTATACTAGGCAACTTAAATTCATCATGAGGATGTATAATATATGACTAATTGTTGCTATACATATCCTTCGAACAATAAATTTGACTATTGAAGGGTTACCTAGCTTGGAAAAATTAGAGTTTGCAGCCAATTATACAGATATATCGAACAAGTAGAACACATATAAGACTGGGGAAGATCAATTCATTGAACAAAAAAATGAAGAAATCTTACCGAAATCGGAGTGGCAGAGCGCGCGACGAAGAAGGCGAAATCGGTTGATTATGCTGCCAAATCAAACAAGGAGTACACATATAAGACTTCCGGCTATCAATTCATTCAATTAATTGATGGAAAAAAAGAAAAAGAACTTACCTGGATGTCGAATGGGCGAAACGCACAAGGGAGAACCAAATAAACCGAGACCTGCAAATGAGGTATGTTCTGTTCTTTTCGAGTTTAACTACTGATTCACGACTCAAAACAAAATGATCTGTGATAAATCTTCTTTTTGGGGGGGGGCATTTATCACCGCTCAACCCAAAACAGCTGTGATAAATCTTTAAAAAATAATAAAAATAACATTGTGACATGATTTTACTTACTGATTCACAGCTCAAAACGAAATGAGCCGTGAAAAAGTTTTGTTTTTTATTTTGGCCATTTATCACGGCTCAAACCAAAACAGTCGTGATAAATCTTTAAAAAGTAATAAAAATAACGGATGGAAAAATTAAATAAAACTTAATTAAATGAGCCGGGAAAATTATAGAAAAACTAATTAAATATTAACGGCAATTGATATTGAGACGTTAAAACTAAGAAAAAGGTAATGACTCAGTTATTTGAGCCGTAAAAAAAATACATAGCGGCTCAATGTTAATTGAGTCGTTATATTCCATATAAATTTATTTATAACGCCTTAATATACATTGAGGCGTTAGATTTAGCCGGTAAATGGCCCAGTAAATGGCTCTATTAGAGATTCTCCCGGTAAATGTCTCTATTAAACATTTGTAATTACCGGAAACCTAGCCCTCCCGTATTCTTCGATGTCGTCATGACCTCCCATCTTTTCCAATGCGTTTTTCGTCGGTCCGTTGTCGATCCCCACCAAAAACTTGCTATCAATGCATTTACCTCCTAGCACCATGTTTTGGGCAAGTTGAAGATGCTCATAACATATGCGGGGTATGGCTGTTATTACGGCTTTGATCAAGACCTCCTTCCCCGCTTGGTTCAATGTCTTTGGCCTTCATCCCATTAGTTTGTCCCGGATCTTTTGTTTGAGATACTCCATTGCTTCTTTCCTTGATCTCCCCCAATGCGTTGGTAGTCACAAATATTTCCCGGGATCATTTGTGCTTCTTATTTTCAGCACCGCTTCCACTTGTCTCACATTGACTGGATCAGCCCCTTTATTAAAAAAGAGGGTTGATTTCGCTTCATTGATCTTTTGACCCGATGCTTGACAATAAGCCTCAATTATATCCTTTAGGCGTTTGGCGTTGGTTGGTGTCCCTTTTAGGAAGAAAAGGGAGTCGTCCGCAAAGAGCATGTGATGGAGGGTCGGGCACGTTCGCCCTAGGGTGATACCGGTCAGATTACACCTTTCCGCCTCTTGCTCGATGTTTCTTGACAGCACGTCCGCGAGGAGTATGAAGAGGTAGGGCGATAACGGGTCTCCTTGTCGGATGCCTCGTGTCAGATATATCGTGGTCGTTCGTTCGCCATTCACTATCACCTTGTATGTTGTCGTTTTGATGCATTCCTCGATACATTGCACCCATATGTCCGCAAAACCCCTCTTCTTGAGACTTTCTAGCAAGAAGTCCCATTCAACCCTGTCTAAAGATTTCTTCATGTCCACTTTCAAAGCGCACTCGGTCTGGTTTGTGTGTCTCCGTGACTTCAAGTAGTGGAAAGCTTCATGGGCCACTAGTATATTGTCCTGGATCGCTCGACCTACCACAAATGCGCTCTGATAGGGGGTGATAAGATCCGGCAAATAGGTTTTTAGCCTATTCACCATCACTTTCGATATAATCTTATATATGAAATTGCAGCAGCTAATTGGCCTAAAATCGGTTGGCGATGCCGGGTTTTGAATTTTCAGAATTAGGACCACATCAGTTTGGTTTATAGGGCTATGAAATGTACCTGATGTGAAGAATGCTTTAACCGCGGTGATGAAAGATGGTCCACGGTTTGCCAATTTCGTTGATAAAACAGTCACGGGAAACCATCCGGACCTGGAGCCCTAGACCCGCCCATTTGGTAAGTAGCCTCCTTAATCTCCTTATCCGATACTGTTTTTGTTAGCTCCTGGTTCATTGTCTCACTTATCTTACTTGGAATGCAAGCAATGATGGGGTGGTTCGGTGTCGGGTGCTCGGTGCTGAACATTTCGGCAAAGTATTGGGTCATTTCTCTAGCTATGTCGGTGTCAGTCGTGAGCCATCTCCCATCCCTCCCTTTTATGCGGCAAATGATGTTTCTTCGCCTCCTTGATGATGTGGTGAGATGGAAGAATGTGGTGTTTCAGTCTCCCTCATTGAGCCACTTGACACGGGATATTTGCCTCCAATATATTTCTTCGCGCTTGCCCAATTCCCGGATTCTCGCTTTTAGTATCCTCTCCTCCTCCACCTCCATTTGACTCATGTTCGGTCTGGTTATCCTTCGGAGCGTGTTTTTTAGGCCGGCCAAGATTTTTGCATTGTTTCCAAAGTGACCTTTGCTCCATTGCGTGAGTTTCCGTCGGCATTTGTTCATTCGTTTTGTGATCCCCTCACCATTTGTTTCCGGTTGTTCGGTGTGTCATGCATCCTCTTCTATCACATTTTTGTAATTAGGGTCCTCCATCCACATTTCCTCAAACTTGAAACGTCTCAGTCCCCTCTTCCCCGGTTCGGTCATCTGAATTATCATGGGTGTTTGGTCTGATCCGAGAGCTAGTTCGTTGATGCATCTACATTTGGGGTAGGTACTCGCCCATTTTGAATTCATAAGCGCACGGTAGAGTCTTTGGCTTATGCGTTCCTCCCCGCTCCTATTGTTGCACTATGTGAAGATTTTCCCTTTTGATCCCATGTCCTCCACCCCAATGTCGTCCATGAATCTATTAAAGGCATCCATTTGGCATTGTGGTTTCGGTCGGCCACCCTCCTTCTCATGTGGTCGGCTTATTGTGTTGAAATCCCCTTATACTACCACCCATTGTTCTCTTCGGCCCGAGCCTTTATTCATGATGTTGTCCCAATTGCCTTCTCTTCGATGCTCATCTGTGTCGGCATGCACCCATGTCATGAAGCTCGACTCATCCCTAGGGTTCATGGATACTTTGCAATCAATCATGTTTTGGTCCGCGTGGAGGATCCTGACTTTCACCTCATCGTCCCACCACAAAGCTAGGCCCCCGGATGCTCCTATCGGTGTCACGTATCTTGTGTTCGTCATTCCTACTTGCTTCCTTACGGTCTCACAGAAGGTATCCCCGTTCTTCGTCTCCATGAGAAAAATGATATTAGGGTGATACCTTCATTTGAGGTCTTTTAGGTGTTGGATTGTCGAGGTAGACCACAAACCTTGACAATTCCATGCGAGTAGACTCATTGGGATCGTGTGGCTGTTTCGGGACAGTGACCACAACCCGTTTCATTCGTAACTATTTTCTGGTCACCCTCAGCTTCTTCCATTCGGTCTAACCTCATTGCTTTTCGGTTTGTTTTCCCTTTCCCAGTCTTGCTCCCCTGATCACTTTCCTACCTCTTTTCGGTTCAGCCATCTTCCCCTTCCCCTCATATGGTTCATCCATACGCATCTTCTTCGACTTTTTTGTCTCATCCTCCTCCTCGGCATGGGCTCGCTTAAGCGTCATCCGGTTCATGAACGGGATGAAGCCAGTCATCATTGGTTTGTGGTCATGAGTTGGTGTTTTGGGTGGTGTGTCGGGAGGGGATTCCACGATGTAGGGCAAGGGTGATATCAGGTTGAGGTTGTTGGGGTTTCTGTCGGTTGGTTCGAGTAGGTGGGTGATTCTTGGGGGTACAGTGTGGTTGGGGTTCTGGGTTTGGATGGAGTGGTATTGGTGTATGGTAGCGGTGTGGGATATATTGTCTTGGGGTTGGTTGGGGTGGGGGTTCGGTGGCCATGTTTGTTGGATGGTGGTCATGTGCATAATGGTTCGAATGGTTCTTGGTTGGGGGAGGTGAAATTGGGGTGTTATGTGGATGTCGTTGGTTGTATGATGTGGTCTGGTTATGTCCATCAGGGCGGTGTTAGTGCCATGATCCTCGGTTGTCTGTGGCCCTTTGGTTGCCATGTTCGCCTACTCGTCAACGTCCATACTCTCCTTCTCCTCGGTTTGATTTTGTTTCTCCCTTCCTGTTTTCTCCTTACTCCTCTTCTCCTTTTACTTGTTGGGCATTCTTCTTGTTTCTTTCCTCCGTTCTCGCCTCAGCCATCACCTCATACCAGGACTTTCTCGTGTCCATTTTCGCCCCTGGCGTACAATGCCCCTCTTCCTCGTGTCTAGAGTATGTCACAGTTGTTGTTCTTGGCCGAGCTCCGATTAGCCACGGTCCGTAGGCCAGGGCTATCGGATTCGTCTCCGACCTTCTAACTTCCTCCTTGCACGTTTGGGTTGTATGTCCCAAAATGCCACATCCAAAGCAGAAGTCGGATAGCCGCTCGTATTTTATGGTTGCCCATTTCTCTACTCCTTGGGAGTTCATCCACGAAAAGCCCGCCATAAGCGGCTTGGTCACCTCAACTTCCACCTTGATACGGAGGAAACTTCTTTGGGATAGGGCTGCATTGGGCTCGACCTCTATACATCTGTCGATCTTATCCCCCACTCGTTTTGCATTTTCCGAGCTGAATTTCTCATATCCTAGGTCGTGGATTTGGACCCAGAATGTAACTTTGTTAAATTCCACTTCGCTCAAACCTACGCTCGGATCCCATCTCTTGATACTGGGGATTTGTCCATTAATAGCCCATGGTGACATATCAAGAATCTTTAACCTATCCTCATTCTTCCCAAAATCGAACTTCAAAATTCCCGGCGCATGCTCAGTAATTCTAACAACACTATATCTGGCCCATGCTTGATCCAATACACTATTTATCACATTCAGATTAATTGGCTTTTGGGAGATGATCTTACCGACACAGCGATCACTATCCTCATGGTTCGGGTTTTGGTTCAGGTCTAGGATGTCCCGGTTACTGTCTTGATCCTCGGAATTGGCGAAATGACTGGTCATTTTCCGTGGTGCACTTGTCATCACCGAATTTGCCACGCCCCGCAAACAGAGAAAAAGAAAGGGTGTAAAATCGAAGCAATTTGATCGGCGGGGGCCTTGTAATGTGGTTCTTGTTCTGTTTTTTCATGTGGCCTCTATGCCCGCATGGTTTGCATGGTACTGTGCCAGCTGCTCCATTAATTGGTTGATCAGGGATGTCTTGTCGCTTTCCAATCGGTTGGGGAATGATTGGTTTGTGATTAGCAGCGCTGATATCGTAGATTTGTTGCTCTGCTCTTCCCCGCTCACGTGTCACAGACGCTTCTACGCTTGACCCGTAGTGATTGGCTTGTTTGATTCCGCTTGAGGACAGCTTCCGCCTGACACGGGAGTTGTTTCTGCTGTTGTATTGACTGCACTTAATGCAGAGAATAGGTGATTGGACAGCGGATCGGTTTTGCCACAGATGCCTCCAAACCCTAGAATTTTAGGGGGGGTTCGCAAAAACGGGAATAGAGAAAATTTATCAAATGAATTGTTGCACTTTGATTTTTCCTAATCGTACTATGAATGAGAGACTTATTTTTGTTGGATATTTAATTGAGAAAATCTGAACTAAGAATATAGGTATTAGTTTCATTTATGATCGATAATGGTTCAATCAAAACTCAACAATTGTGGATTTCATTTCGGTTTTTTATATGAATAACCATCTTATTATGGTGTGTGGTGTTATTAATTAATTTTCTATTTGTAATAATCATCGTTGCAGTTATAATATTTATTAATAACATTATTATAACCATAACTATATAAATGTAATTTATTGTGGGCAAGAATTAGAGTAGTGTAAAAAAAAGAAGGTAAAATACGACATTGCTCTCTAAAGTTTGGTCGGTTTTTCTGTTTTCCTCTTAATGTTTAAATCGTAAAACTTTTCTCCTCGTATTTGGAAAAAGTGATAATTTGCCCCCTCTGTCAACTTTTCTATTCAAAATTAAAAGAACGGAAATTACAAAAATAACAAAAAACTTTCAAAAATATCACAATTTAACCTTGCAAACTTTTTCAAACGTTACAATTGAATCTCGATTCGATTGGGACTCGATTGAGCTCCAATCGGGGGGTCTCAGGTCTGGAACTTGGTCTTGACCCATATTGACCCCCCCCCCCCCCCCCCATAGGTAAAAGAGCAGGTATGGGTCAAGACCCATGAGGGCTAGTTCAACCTCAATCGAAGGGGCCTGGGTCTGGATCTTAACTCACACCAATCCTACATGAGGTCAAACCAGCCCCCAATCGAGGGGTCTTGGGTTTGGGCCTTGACTCGAACGGACCCCCCATGGTTGAGGGACCTGGTCTGGGTCAAGACCCATGCCCGAGCCCCAATCGAATTGGGGGATGGTTCGACCCCCAATCGAGGGGGACTCGGGTCTGGGTCTTGACCCATACCAGGTCCCCCCACCTACAATCGAGGGGGACTCGGGTCTGGGTCTTGCTTAGTTATCCAATTTGCGCTCTCATTAGTTGAACACGGGATTGACTTCCAACTGACATCTGGAATTTGTCGCGCCATGATTCTGGTGTTCTCGCATATGATGTCCAGTCTCCAGTAGCTAGTATTTCCTTGAATTTGCTCCACAACCCTCAAGGAATCTGTTTCTACCTCGAACTTGTGTCAACCTCTATCAACTGCCAATCTTATGCCTTCCAATACCGCTTGAGATTCTAAAATTTCCACTTTATCACTCTAAGCTCTTCGATTCAGTCCACCCACTAGTTGGTCATTTTAATCCCTTGCCTCCACGATTCATTTGGTTGTACCATGATGCATCGCAATTGATTCGGATTGCTCCCACTCTCGGTTTAATCCATCTTTCTGGTTGGCTCTCCCTGGTTCCGATGTTACATTGGGGCTCGATCCTTGACATCTCTGAGTGTGCTCCTTTGATGGCAAGAACCGTCTCAATTGGGTTTAGTCTCTTCCCTTCAAAGGTTGCTTTGCATCGGACTTTCCAAATATGTCAACAAGTCCACATACATAGAATTTGTCGCTCTGCTCTTGCTCTGCATGTGACTCCTTATTTTGTCATTCGTTCCTTGATCCACTCATTAAGGGTTGAAGTCTGACTCTGAGTCTGTCGAATACCAGAACACCAAACCACACAGCCTCAGTACATCCGCACCCACTGATCATGTGTTCTCTTGTTTCCTCAATCCCACAGATAGGACAATCTTGATCCACTATCATACCCCTTCTTCTGAGATTCCGCCTAACCACAATTGCATTTGAAAGTAAATGCCACATGAAATTCTTAACCTTAGGCAAAGTGTTTACCTTCCATAACATCATCCAGACATCATCATCAGGACCTGACTCTTGCACCGTGGCTCTGCCCTTCTCTTTCAACCGATGATAGGCTGACTTCACCGACACCCGCCCATCATTTGTATAGGGCCATATCATTCGGTCAGGGCATGGTTCAGATCTCAGTGGTATGTTAAGAATGCAGCGTGCATATGTGTCATTAAATCTGCCCTGAATGACTTTCTTATCCCGGGCACTTTTCGGCCCAAACAGGTCATTAACTCTCGTATTTGGCGGTGACCTCCATCACTTGGTCATTCTACTCTGAAACCTGGATTTGTCACCACCCACGGGTACTCAAATATTTTCATATTCGTGCCATCTCCAATTTTCCACATCCCCTCCGCAAACAAGATGTCTCTGCCATGGACCAGACTCATCCACCCTCGAGAAGCTCGGCCACCCTTCCTGGCCGATCTCAAATCAGTATTGGGGAAGTATAGACCCTTGAGGGTTCAGACCCATAGTGTCTCTGGTTCTTTCAGTATTCTCGTAGCCATCGTTGTGAGAAAAGCCTCATTAAAAGTTTCCCATTCCCGGAATCAAAGACCCCCCTTCCCCCCATCGGTTTGGATCTAGCAAGCACCTCCCATCTCTTCCAGTGAATTTTCTTTCCTTCATTCGACTCACCCCACCAGAAGTTTGTGATCATGGCATTAATTTCTGAGCACCACTTTCTAGGAAGTTTAAAGACATTCATCATGTATGAGGGAATGGTTGTAATGACTGCCTTTATGATATCTTCCTTTTCTGATTGGTTGAGGGTTTTCGACATCCACCATTGGATCTTGTCGCGGATTCTACTCTTTATATAGTCCAATACGTCATTTTTTGATCGACCCCAAATAGAAGAGAGTTTGAGGTATTTATCAGGGTCTGAAGTGCCTTGAATTTGCAGCACCCTTTCAATCTCCTTACACCAGTCATCATCTGCCCCCATATTCAAGACCAGGTTTGATTTCGCATTGTTTATGCGTTGTCCAAAGGCTCTTCAAAACCTAGTCAATATATCCTTCAAAACCTGAGCATTCTCCACCGTATCTTTCAAGAAAATAGTGAATCATCAGCAAAAACAAGTGGTCCAGCTCTGAACACCCGCGTAGCCTCTCCGTCTGAATGGCCTCCTCAATTTGTCTGGAAAGCACGTCCGCCAAGAGGATGAAAAGATACGGAGATTAGGGGTCGCCTTGTCGCAGCTCCTAGTTGGTTGAATGGTACTTGTCCTCCTACCATTGATCAAGATACGGTATGATGTTTTTGTTATGCACTGTCTCATCCATTCGACCCATCTCGCACCAAAGCCTCTTTTATCAAGGCTTTTCAACAAAAAGCCCCACTCGACCCGATCATACGCCTTTTTCATATTCATCTTCAAGGCACATTCAATTGTACCACTGCCTCTTCGATTCTTCAAATGATGGAACATCTCGTGAGCAATCAGAATATTGTCATGTCTTGCACGATCTGCACAAAGCGCTTTGATAGGGGGTGACAAGATCCGATAAATAGAGTTTTAGCATATTCACCAAGACCTTGAACATAATTTTATATAAAAAATTGCAAATGCTTATGGGTCAAAAATCACTCACTCTCGTTGGGCTTGGAATTTTAGGGATGAGGGTAATATCTGTGTAATGTAAAGTAGAGGGAAAGACACCTGACCTGAGAAAGGACTTGACTGCCGTGATTACATCTGGACCAACAGTGTGCCAATCCCTTTGGTAGAATAGACCCGGAAAACCATTTGGACTTGGAGCTCTTGTCCCTCTCAATTGAAAAATTGCAGCCCTGAGTTCCATCGGACACATCCCTTTCCAAATCACTGTTCATCTCATCTGTAATCTGAGTCATAATGACCCCCAGAACCTCCCCTTCATTCGAGTCCTCCCCTTCTGTCATGAATACCATTTGAAAATGCCCACATATCTCGTTTTCCACACCCCTAGCCAAACGGATCCACTCTCCTGTATCATTTTGCACTCTGGTTATGTGGTTTCTTCTTCTTCTAGCATTGGTGGTAACATGAAAGACGGTTGAATTTCGGTCCCCTTTTGTGAGCCACTTAACCCTGGACCTCTGCCTCCAATAAACTTCTTCTCGATGGTGGAGGTCCTTAATTTGAATTTTGAGGGATGCCTCCTCTACCTGGTTATTCAGGCTCAGTCGACCACTAGTAAAACGTCGGAGCTGAACGACTGCTTTTCTCAATTCAACTTGATTATTCCCGAATTTTTCTTTTCTCCACTGAGTTAATCTCCTCCGGCAGCTCTCCAATCTCACATCAATCTCTACTTGCATATCCACACCATCCCATTCGGTCTAGACTTCTTTAATTACATCTTTGCACTCAGCATTTTCTCGTCACATCCCCTCGAACCGGAAGTAGTCCTCTTTTCTTTGCTTACCTTGTTCATGGTGGAGTATGAGAGGTGTATGATCTGATGCAATTGCAATGTCATTTGTGCACTGGATGTCCGGATATCTTGCAGCCCACGCCGCATTGATGAGAACCCGATCAATTCTATCTGACACTCTTTCCTCCCCTCGTCTGTTGTTGGACCAAGTGAATCTAGATCCTTTCGCACCCAGGTCTTCCATGTTGATATTGTCAATCATCTCATTGAACTCATGTCTTCCCCTTACTTTTTCATGATGATGATAGATCACATTAAAATCACTCATGCACATCCAAGCCGACCTACGCCCTCTTACTATATTCCGCAATTCATTCCAGTTTTGTTTCCTCCTATGAACCTCTACATCCGCATATACCCATGTAATAAGACAAGGGTTCAGCTGGTTATGCATCTTCACCTCACTATCGATAATATTATGGGTGGTCGACTTAATAGAGACTTGAACATCATTCCTCCACCATAGCGTCATTCCTCCTGACATGCCTCACAGATTTACATAGTAAGCACAATCTATCCCCACTTGCTCTTGAACCCTTTCATAGAGTGCATCCCCGTTTTTGTTTCCATCAGGCATATCAGATCCGGCTGATGCATCCTGTTGAGGTCTTTCAGATGTCGAATTGTCAGGGAAGACCCCAAACCCTGACAATTCCAATAAATTGTATTCATGGCCCCCGCCCATTTCAGCAACTTGTGATTATCCTTCCTCATTATCCTTATCCTCCTTCTCTTTGTTTCTTTTGACCCTCATCAACTTTGTTCTGCTTCCCTTCTTTTGTGGTCTCCATCTCGGACTCCCAACTTTCACTTTAATACTCTCCAATTCTTTCCTTTCTCGTGTCATATCAATCCTTTTTTTCTTCCTTATGTTTCAACCATCCTCCTCCTTCTCCTTGAGCCTCCTTTTCAGAGACATCCTGGTCAGAATTGGGATAAGAACTATTATCTGGAGGGTTGGCTCAAAACTGGGGGTTCGACTTGATTTACATTTTTTTTGCTTTTCAATAGGGATATGCTTATTAGGGATGTTTCTAGAAGGAAGGATAATGGTATCTAAGGGTTTAATTTTAGGGAGGTTCAGGATGGTTGATTGTCGGTGGGTAAGGTCGGTCCAGGAAGACGAGGGAATGTCATGGTGGATGGTTAGGGGGTTTGATTCATGCTTCAAAGTTAGGTTGGAGGGTTTTGGATGACAGTGTATTGTATGATGGTTGGGAGGATCATGATGGGGTTGGCTTCGGCGGATTCAGGTTGTAAGGAATTCTTTTCATTCAGCCAAGTAATTCTCCCATACGTAGTTATCTCCATATTTTCCATTCGATTCTGACTCATCGATTCTGTTTCATCTAGCTACATAGTCTCAGTTCCAACTTTTCTTCTATCATCATCATGTGATTGTATGCAGCGTTTCTCCTCTTGATCCATCCAATTTGCTTGAGTTCTTTCTTCTCCAGACCTGTTGCTTTCGGCTGCCCATATTTCCATCCCATTCTCCTTGGTTTTCCTCATTGATCTTGCCTCGTTCATTATTTCATACCAATTCTTTTTCCTCGTCGGGTTTTTTTGGGACGGTCATCCCTTCTTCGATCCATTATGCCCTGATTTCCTCGGTATTTTTCCATTCAACCAGGGACCATAGAATGGGTGTCCCGGCTTCTCCTCGGACATTTTGACATCCGCCTTACAGCCTTGTATTGTATGACCAAGCATTTCACAACCATAGCAAAAGTCAAACAACCTTTCATATTTTATTGAGGCTCAACTTTCCTCCCTTTCAGAGTTCTTCCACCAGAACCCAGCCAAAAGCGACTAATTTACATCAACCTCAACCTTCATTCTAAGATAGCAATTGGCACCCTTCTCAGTATCCTTTTTTGTCTCAATAAATCTACCAATTTTATTCCTGATCTTCTCATCATTCCCAACATTGAACATCTCCAACCCTAGATCATGAATTTGGACCTAGAATTGGACCATCCCGAATTCAACTCTCGCGAGTCCTCTGATTGGCTCTCATTGTTTTCATGCTTAAGCAATGACCTTGAACAGACCACAGGGACATATCGAATATATGTTTCCTCGTCTCCTCGTTATCAAATTCAAACATTACAACCTTGTTTGATCCCTCTGTTAATTTAACTGAACTGAAGCTCTCCCACGCCTTTTGTAGCACATTAATGATTGCCACATTTTCACCTGCTTCTGAGCAATGATTGCGCCCATATATTGATCAACACCATTCTCCCTAGGGTTCGAGTTCAAATCCAAAGTGGTTTTCCGAGTTGTCATCTTGCCTGCGGAGTCGGAACGGCTTCGCCACCCACAAGTGCTCACGACAATCGTATCCTCCTGCAAGCACAGGTAAAATAAAAAAGGGTAACACAATCTCACACAACTTACGTACAGCCCTAGGGTTTTGCCAAGAATGTCGTCGACAAAGCTGCACCCGACCATGCACAGTCACTCGATCGGAAAGCACCACGCATTAGATGCACAGCTCAGCCACACAGCTCTAGAGCTCCAGCGACGCTCCAGGAATACGGCGTCGAGACGAAGCCCTCCTTGCGTGACTGCACCTGCACGACTCCACTTTCCACCCCTAGGGTTTTACGTCGCCTCCATTATCTGCATGATATATATATGAAAAGGCTTATCCCGCTGCAGATATACACTGACTCACTCTATCTCCAAGGTCCACCGCCAGTACAAGCAGAAGCGTTCTCAATGGTGAAGCCTTTCTACACTTGGTCGATGCGCCAACCCTTGGTCACTCCTTTCTGGTCTCGCTAAAGGCGAGCCGAATCCAAGAAGGTTCCAGTAGCCACTCGACGCTGGTGAAGGTCCGAACAAGCTCACCCAAAAAGTCTCTCACTAAAATCCTTGAAGAGCAACCTTCTTTCTGACTAATAAAATATGAGTTTTTTTTAATATGGTTATATAAATAACCGTATTAGTAATCATATATATATATTACTAAAACAGAAGTGGTTTTTGTAACTGTCGCGTGTAAAATTACACAAATACCCTTTAATAATCTAATTAGTTTATATTCATGATGAATATTTTGATCATTTAAATGTCTACTCAAAACATTATAAAAAAAAACACTATTTGCACGAAAACTCGAACATATGACTTTATATAACTAAAATACATATGTATTAATCAGGTACACACGTATGCAACATTACAAATATTACAAAATGATAATTATATTTTTGTTTATCATTATCCTTTTTTTATGCACCACTTTTTTATACATATATCTATATTATTTATTTATCGTATTAAGGCATAAGTATTTTTTAAAGCTGTCACTTGCAAAATTACATAAATACTCCTTAATAATCTAATTAATTTAAACTTATCATGACTATTTTTATCATTTACATTTTATCTCTCCAAAATTTTCTTAAATACAATTTACTGATAGGAAACCCCTTATAAAAAGGACTCCAGTGAAGTTTCAAACTCAAGAACTTTCACTATTACAATAACAATTTTTTTCACTAGATCAATAGTACTCAGATATTTTTGGATACACTTTGTTGGGACAGGATCTCCTGGATGTTGACCTACTGCTCAGCTGGCACTGACCTCGATGCCAACTGGACTGGTAACCGCGAACTTTCGTCGGAGCTCCGCTGAACCTGCAAGAAGGAGAATGCAACAGAGAGGGTTCCTCTGGGTCCCACTCCGATGCATAAATGAGTATACTATGTATAAAAACTTAGAATGTGTATAACGTATGTAAATTAAAGATATTCATAGGGATGGAAGACCAAACCATTTTTGGTAACTGTATATCCGTAAATATCGTGTCATTGTAGATATAAGGAGAGCATATGTTACGGTTATCACGTAATATTGCAGTTGCCTTATAGAATCCTTGTAGAATATGTGTCCGAGATATACGGGATAGAGTGGTTGCATATTCGAAGTCGGTTGTGGAACCACAATTGAGAAATTATACTCTCTTGGCGAGCACTCTCATGGCGAGCAGTGGGAGACTTTGACCATGGTCTTGGTGACCAATAGGGACTTTGGTGACCACTTTGGTTCCGGGTATGATACTGGACCACTCTTATGGGTTCCAGCTTACCCTAAGTGTGGGTCGGACCAGTCTTGAATTGTTTGGGTTTGACTCGTATGAAATGATATTGGGTCGAAAAGGCCTGATGGGCTCTATGCCATATTAGGTTGTCACTATCGGTACCCAACACACTTTTGTTATATTTATTGCTCTAACTACTCAAGTGGATTTGTTTTAAAAAAAATTGTCCTAATCAAATTTAAATTTGTGACTAAACTATCTACAATTATATAGAAAATATTTCAGTCATTAATTCGTTTGTCATTTCATGTTGCTTCTACTTACGTTTTTACTATTCTACAACATTTTTTTCTTATATATCCCACTTCCCAAATAACACATAGAAATCCGTGAAACTGAAAACTTAGATCGACGTCCTTATTAAAATCTAATTTTCTCAAAACATTTAGAGAATTTAAACTTAAATAACGCCGATCAAAATTGACATACATTTATATGTTGAATATCCATAATATATTGTCTGAAGCAACAAATAATACATATAAAATAACAAAGTTTGCAAAATTAAAATTAGCGTGGAAAAAGAAATTTGATCAATTGTTCATGTTATGAATTTTTCTTAATTAATTAAAATTTATTTTCTGTTGTTATGTTAATTTGTGTAATATACTTGATTGTCATTTGATCTATATTTTATCCAAATATATCTGAAATTAAAATCTAAATAATAATTAACCAAATGTGACTTTGAAATAGGGTAAAATACGACATTGCCCCCTGAATTTTACGTCGATTTTAAAATTCTCCCTTAAAGTTTAAAGTCCCCCTATGTTTGTAAATGATGAAAATTCTCCCCTTACCGATGGCTGATAGATGCTCTTTTAGGGGGGAATTGTTCATCATTTCCAAACATTAGGCGAGACTTTAAACTTTAAGGGAGAATTTTAAAATCGGCGTAAACTTTAGGGGGCAATATATTTAACCCTTGAAAATATCAAAGTAAAAAAATGAAGAATAAACTAATCAAATATCTAATTTCATTCTATTTTTTAAAAAAAAAATGCCACTGAAATTTACTTGATGTTGTCATAGTAGATTTGTAATAGTTGTTGTTTCATAGACATTGTGGTAAGCCTGTAAAGATATCTTAAGCGAATACCGAATACATTCTTTCACAAGTTCGGATTCATGGTGCAGTTGGTTAAGACGTACAATTGGTCGAAAAATATTTGTTGGCTAAGGCTAAAAAGGTCCAAGGCGGAAAAGGTTGGTATCAGAGTGCACATGTTCAAACAACGTTGGAAAACAGTCAGTATCATAGTGTCGGTTCATGCGCACATTAAAATCCTGGGGACGTTGGGAAAAAATAATCGGCGAAGGTGCAGGCAAGATTGAGATCAGGGTCGGACAAAAGACTGATATGTTTGGATTTTATGTGTAATGATAAAAATCGACACATATTTTTCTGACTATGTTTTTAGTCACAGTCAGTTATATATTGTTTTCACGTGACACCACGCAGTCAACAATAGAAGTTTTGATTAATAAGTGAGACTTCGAAGAAATTATAGGTATACATACTTGAAATGTAGTATACATAAATATTGTGTTACCTAGATCAATGAACTCTTAAATTACTAAGGATTGTATATCTTAATTTCTTATAATTGTATTTCTAAATTTAAACTGATTTTTTCGTTGACTATTAATGTTATTTTGTATCACTATCTATCTATCTCTCTCTCTCTCTCTCTATATATATATATATATATTAATTTTACTAGAATGTATGCAATTGTGACAAGTAAGTTTTTTATTGCGTTTTCTTACTCCTATGTCAAATTAATCAATTTTTATTAGTTTATGTCAAACATACAATTATAACTCCTAAGTGGCATGCCATGCAACTCACTTTAAAATTATTCAAGCTTTCTCATTCACTAATTCATTCTCAAGAGAAGCTACAAAACTTTAATTAATACTTTTTTTATTTCACATGCATACTTATATTTGTTTTTCTTAAATATACTTTATGTAGTGGAAATTTTACAATACTAAAATACATAATAATATATTTTATGAATGTCAAATATGCACATATAAAAAGTTTCAATTATAAATTAAATAGACTAATTAACAAATATCATATACTTTATTATAATTTCACTTTTAATATAAAATTAAACACATGAACTAATAATATGTACATACTAACTTTTAATAAAATATAATATTATTGACTTTACTAAACATGTATATATAATATTTATTTATCTATTTCCTTAGTAATAAATTTATCTAAAATAAGTATATATATTAAAATTATAAATTTTTATAATTTCCCCCCTACAATTTTTGTATATAAAAATAATAATATTATAATATGTAACATGCTACTAAAATAATTAGAGTGATTAAGTTGCAAACAATTAATTTTGTCAAAAGTGAGACTTAAAACAAACATTATAACTTGGAGGATTTTAAATTAAGTTATATGGAAAACCACTTTGAAGTGATTACTAGAGTTTTGACATTAAAAAATTAGAAAAACTTATTTTTAATAATAGCATGGAGAAATAATACAAAAATCTTACTTATTAAATTATAAGGTATTAAGCCATATCAATATATCAATAGATAGATAATACATATACAACTTCTTAATATAACTTTTCAGAAGTGTAAAAAATATCATTATAATATGTTAGATTCAAAATATTGGGAGTGAAAAAAATGTTATACGTAAGTATTAATATAAATGTCATACACTTTATAAATTGAGTTGAAAAACATAATATCATATTAATAATAGTTGATATTTGTTTTGTGATTATATCTTGCTAAATCATTATAATTTATATGAACAACAACACATACAAATTTTGTACATTCTACACAAAACGTAGATCAATTTTCTAGGTACTTCAGATTTTTAAAGTATTGCTTCGTCTTTTGAAACAATATATCATAGTTATCAGAACTGGACCGTCCATCGAACCGGCGAGGGGGCCGGTTCACGGTTCGTCCGATCCAACCCGATTCAGTGTGCGGTCTGTTCACAAGGGAAAAAAAATTGAAAACTTAAAATACATACATAGTCTCAAACACAAACATAATTACCTCAAACTACATAGTCTCTCACACACACAAACTACATAGTTTCAATATCAAACACACATTACTCTCAATTCTCAAACACACATTACTCTCAATTCTCAAACACACATTACTCTCAATTCTCAAACACAATACACAATAGTAGTGAACCGGTTTAACCAATTGGGTTAAGCCGATTGGTTTTTACATAACCAAAAACCGGAAACAAAAAAAACGGTCGAAAAAACCCGAACCCCCCCAAAAAAATCTAGGTAAAAAGTGAATCGGAAACCGGTCAATTTTTCCAAAAACCGTCTGGTTCAACCCGGTTCAAGCACTGTTCATTTGTAAAACGGTCTTTTAACTGAACCAAACTAGACAGAGGTCCGGTTCCCGGTCGGACCGCCGGTCCGACTCTGATAACTATGCAATATATGACAAAGTGTGAAATAATATGACAAAGTACATATATCACATTAAAATAATAAGACAAATTACACGTACTACATCAAAATAAAAAGTGTACAAATACTGTAATATTGCCCATGATTTCATGCTTCTCTCAAACTGATGAGCTAAAATATGGAGTAACACAATGGGGAGTCTCAGGCACCTAAAAATAATTATAAAACAAAAATCTAAGGTACATATTTTAAGAAACACTATTTTTCGAGTAAATAAAAATATATTAACCTTGAAAATTGCAAAATGTTTTATTTATTTTGTAGTTTAGCAGTTTATATTATTTTGAGGGGTACCATGTAATCTCTTTATTCTTGATTTCATATTGTGTTGTGTTTGGCATTTGAGGTTAAGATTTTAAAGATTGGTTATTTTAGAACTTGGTGATGTTATTATTGAATTTATGTGAACAACCTTAGTCTTTGGTGCTAACAATTGGGAATTTATATGGACGAATTGTGAGAAGTAATACTTATGTATATATATATATATATATATATATATGTATATATATATATATATGTATATATATATATATATATATATATGTATATATATATATATATATATATATGTATATATTAATTTGATTACAACCTCTATAATTAAGACATATAAGTTTTTGTCATGCTTAATTGTCAAAAAGAAAGTTTTTCATTGGTTGATGAATAATTGTTGTAACAGTCGATGGCGTGGATTCGTCACGTGTACCTCCATAATCCTTATAATTCTTCCGAAACTTATCAATTCTCACGGTATGTTACAAATTCTTTCTTACCTCCTCATTTATTATATTCATTTTGTATCAAAATGTTATTATTTATTGCCATACAAAATGATTTATATTTCTTAAATTTTTCTCAATGTTGTTTAATTTTATAACTAAATCAATTAAATGATTTTTCATTAATTAAATAAATAATAAATATATTTAAAGTATTTCATTCTCATTATTTTGTTAATGTAAATGTTTAAAAGTATGAATAAGTATAATAAAAAAAATATTAAAATAATTGACAGATATCTTATAGATAAATACCTAAAATACTCACAGATAAAACTAGCTCATAAAAATATACCAGAAATAATAGATGTTATAAAATTTAAAAACTAAGTTGAATAATATTAATTAAAAATATATTAAAAATAAAAATACTTTCATTTTAAAAGTTTAGTTAATCTTATCAATATAATAATATAATTAAAAAGTAATTTGATTTATTTTTGCTTATTCATATAATAATTTAAACCTTATATTAAACTAATATAACGACAACTTAAATATTTGTTATAATCTGCGAAAAGCGCGGGTCAGTTCTCTAGTATATAATTGTATTATTATTTAAGTGACAATTACACTCAATGAATAGTTATAGAAAAATTTGAATCAACGCATTTATATAACATTTACAATAGTAAAAAAAGGGTTGTACGTTCACAACATGTAAATATATGTCTTATACGTACACAGTTGATTTTTTTTTAAGTGAACTTTTTAATCAACTACAATGTATTTTTTTAATGATTATACTAGACTAAGGCACGTGCTACGCGCGTGCACGTCGTTGGTCGCGGGTAAGGTGTAACGAAAATATGATTGTTCTGACTTATAGGATAATACAAAAATAATACAAAAATTGAAACATAAGTAGTGTTAAGTGTGAGCTATTTTGTTAAGTGTGAGGCAATTGCCAAGGGTCACGGTTCGGCGTGGTGTCTGAGCTATTTTGTTAAGTGTGTAGTAGTAGTAGGGTATATGCCTTGCTTTTCGAAAAATAAAGAATAAATAAATGTATTTAGTTTTTGGGATCACATGCTGCCTTGCCGTTTGGAACCTGCGTCTTTTGATCATCCTGTAATAATTAATCACATTCACAGCCATATTTACTTGGATTAATAGGTCCGATAGTACCATAAATTTGGGTCATGTGATCGGATGGTACCGTATGTTTTTTGATGTGGTCAAATGGTCTGTTATGTTTGGAGCATGTTGTCCTATGGTACTCTGTTAGTCAACCGTTAGTTTTTTCTGTTAAATGGTCCATGTCAGCACCACATCAGCGTCACGTAGATATATAATATAATATTTAATTTAAAAAATAAATAGAAATAGAATTCTTTTTAAAAAAATAGTGAAAAAATTATAAAAAAAATATTTAAAACTTTATCTATTAATAAACTTTAGTTTTTATAAATTTAGTTTTTTTTTTTAAAATCGAAAATTGAAAAAACAAAAGCTAGGGTCCAACCCTAGTTTTTTTTTTTCGATTTGTTTTTAAAAAAATAAAATTTATTAATAGATAAAGTTTTAAATATTTTTTGATAATTGTTTCCGATTTGTCCTTATTTTTTCTATTTTTATTAACTTTTCTATTTATTTTTATGTTTCATCCACCACGTCAGCGCCACGTCAGCATTCTGTTAGTTAACCTTGACGGCAACAGTAATTTGGACCAAATAACAACATTGCGAAACATATGGTACCATAAAACAACATAGGGGTACCATCCGATCACATGACCCAAACATATGGTACCATTGGACCTATTAACCATATTTACTTTGCCTTTTTCCTTACAAGTAAAGAGTTTAGGATCATATCACATGTTCTTTTCGCAGAATAAGAATAGAATAAGTGTTACGGATTTTGTAAGAAGTTATTCTTTTCGTGGAATGAAAAAAAATTGGCTTACAGAATCCTAGTCCTCTAGTGCTAGACACTCCTGGCAAAATACTCGGAATTCCTACGCCTAGCCCACCCGAAATCAGGAATAAGTACTCAAATGACGATTCTGCTCTCATTGTCTTTTCATATTGCTGAAACTACCCTCAACTCCAATTCTCTACTCGACCGAAGCTGCACTGCTCTTTTCATACTTTTCTTCAACTCCATGTACGCCTCCTTAAATTCTTCAACTCTCCTTCAATTATCTGAAGCTCCCTTGCGATTCTGGGTTCAAACAGAACTTAGAACGAGATTGATGTGTTCAGAAATTGAAGTTGTGTTCTTAATGTGTTATGCTTGGTTGATTGATGTGTTATTGATGGGTTTGTGCTTGTATTTATATTGTTAATTTTGTGTGTTAAATGATTGATTTGTGTTTGTTTAGTTGATTTATGCTGATTCAGGTCTTCATTGTTGTTATCTTGATGCTATTGATAAGATTTTTGGTTGATTTAGGTTGACTCGGGTCAATTAATTGATGGTCTTGTTATGTGATTCTGATGTTCTTGTTCGAATAAATTGAGAAATCGATTCGGGTTGATTCGATATGTATTGAAGGTTATGAAGGCGATGAGAATGTCGGGATTGGGACATGAGTCAATGAGTACGAGGATTGTAGGTGACTTGTTATTTGATTGTACGTGTATGGTAATTTGTAATGGAATATGAAATTTTTGATATTGTAATTACGGTTTTGTTTATGTAAATATGAAAATTTATAAAGGATACGAAGAAATAGTAATCAAGTTCTTTGTTGATTATAATATGGATTGTTAGAATCTATGAGATAAAGGGATTGTCATTTAAAATTATTTAAATTATTAGTTAATTATATTTAAGTTTTATTATTATTAATTTTTAAAATTAATTAATACAAATTATATGTATTATATACTATAAATATAGAAGAAGGGACAAATATATAATTTTATCACATTTCATTCATTTTTCATATACAATTACACCAAATAAACAACAGAATTTCTTATTTCATTCTATTTCATTCCACCAAATAAACAAATTCATATTATTATCTCGTATTCCTTATTCAACTTCTGTATTTTCTATTCCTTATTCCGTATTACTTATTGTGAATTCCGTAAAAGAAACGTCTGATAAAGTTTATCTTAAAAAAAAAAAAAATGGAGAAGAACAAACGTTTCGTTTCGTCATATTTGGCAAGCAACGCATATCATGCCATAGCTGATAGCCCCCCAACTCCAACCCGAACCCAATGAAGAATGAATCAATTCTTTGACTCCAGTGCCGCGTCAAAGGTTTTACTCTTCTCCTCCATCAAGGCACCTTTTCTTTGATTCATCCTTCGTATTGTTAATTGCTTCGACCATCTATGTTTGTGATGAAGTTTGATTCTTTTTGCAGCTTTCTTTCTGTTTTTTCTCCTCTTGAAGTAAATTACTTTCTTGATTCCACGTCTTTCTTTCTTTCTTTTTAATTGATTCTCTTCTGTCTGAAATTTATTATATTCTTTTTCGGAAGAATTCACCTCCCCACATGCATGTTCTTCTCGAACGTGTCTTATCCTATGTGGGTTGGATTGGATCACATCCCCAACCATCTCTTCTTCTTCCTTGAGAGAGAACATAGGAAGGTGCTGCTAGGTCTTTTTGGAGGAGGAGAAGAAGAAAGGTGAGATTCTGGCCCCCTTTTGGATCTTTGGACCCACCTTTCTCTCTATATATTCTTTGCTTGGCTTCTCTATCTCAGCAATCTCTTTTTGCTTGTATGGTACTTCTGTTACATTGCATCCCCTATTGGGCAAACAAGTAATAATTCCTTCCAACTGGGTTGTTGTAGAAAGACCCGTGATATGAACTAGTCTTACCCCTTATCTGACATTTCTCAGTAGCTTGAATTGAAACTGCCGACAGTTTCAGCTATGGCTTCCATTGATGTTTCAAGATATGGTCATAGCCCTGTACATAAAGCTATAGCAACCAAGGATCATGGAAGTCTGAAAAAATTACTTGGGGATCTCCCGAAGCTGTGTAACCCTAACGAAATCACGACCGAGGCTACTTCTCAAGCCGAGGAGGAGAAGGTGGAGACTATCTCTGCTGTTATAGATCGAAGAGATGTTCCAAACCGGGATTCCCCCCTTCACTTGGCTGTCAAAATTAGGGACGAGGCTGCTGCGGAGATGCTCATGGTGGCTGGGGCTGATTGGAGTCTACAGAATGAACAGGGTTGGAATGCCTTGCAGGAGGCAATCTGTACTAGACAGGAGAGCATTGCCATGACTATAGTTAGGCATTACCAGCCATTGGCATGGGCCAAATGGTGCAGGAGGCTGCCTCGCTTGATAGGGACGATGCACCGAATGAGGGATTTCTATATGGAGATCAACTTTAACTTTGAGAGTTCTGTTGTTCCCTTCATTTCCAGGATTGCTCCTTCAGACACTTACAAGATCTGGAAAAGGGGTGCTAACCTGAGGGCGGATATGACATTAGCTGGATTTGATGGGCTTAGAATTCAACGTGCTGATCAGAGTGTTCTTTTCTTAGGAGACGGATCTGCAGATGGGAAAGTTCCTGCAAAATCGCTCTGTATGATTTCTCATAAGGAGAAGGAAGTGATGAATGCATTGGATGGTGCCGGATCTCAATCTAGTGAAGAAGAGATTAGGCACGAAGTGAACGCGATGTCTCAAACAAACATATTCAGGCCTGGGATTGATGTGACACAGGCCATTCTGCTGCCGCAGTTGACTTGGAGGCGTCAGGAAAAGATGGAGATGGTTGGATCTTGGAAGGCTAAAGTGTATGACATGCACAATGTAGTTGTTAGCATTAAGTCTAGGCGGGTCCCGGGTGCCATGACAGATGATGAGTTCTTCTCATCTTGCAATGAGAATGAATCTGAATCTGAAGAGTTCGATGACATCTTAACAGAAGATGAAAGGAAACAACTTGAGTCTGCCCTTAAGTTGGATGCAACAGAATTGAGCAGTGAAAATGTCCCCGATGGAAGCATCAAGCACCGTCATAGTTGTTTTGAGCAGCGGGATGTTCCGATTGAAGATTTGAGTGATTCTGTAGATGTAAAGCAGCAGGAGAAGAAGGGATGGTTTTCAGGTTGGAGGAAAAGAGAGTCTAATAAGAAACACCCAGAACTGCAAAAGAAAATTGTTCCACCGAGAAATTCTCTTTGTTTGGATGATAAGGTCAGTAATTTACTAAATGATGACGATTCATCTCCACCAAGAGTTCAGAAGAAATCTGAAAAGCAGTCATTTGAAATTGCTACGAAGAGGAATGAGAATCGTAAAGGAAGGGAGAGGGACATTAGTAGTAACAAGTCATCTTCTTCTTCTTCGATGAGCTCCGAGAGACGAAAGGATGAAGTGCGTGAGAATGAATATAAGAAGGGATTGAAGCCTATACTCTGGCTTTCTCCAGATTTCCCTCTGCAGATAGAAGAACTCTTGCCTCTGCTCGATATTCTTGCCAATAAGGTTAAGGCCATTCGTCGGTTAAGAGAATTGCTCACAACAAAGCTTCCGATGGGAACTTTTCCAGTCAAGGTACATTTCTCCTGTCTAGAATCCCCCAAACGAAAACAATTCTTTTCATTTTCTTGGTTACTTGCCTGATGCTGATTTTGCATTCCTTATATTGGTTCCATTGTTAGTTTGTTTCTAATTTCATTTGGTTGATATATGCCCTGTTTTTTGTTTTTTTTATTTGTTGTGCCCATATGGCATGCTTGTAGCCGAGGGTTCAAGTGCAGTGTAGCAAATGAAGTAGTTAAGGAAGTCACCTTCCTGTTGATCATCTATGAATTTTGGGTTGTATTTGGGATTCATTCAGTTTTGCCATGTCAGTAGGTTAGAAATGAAGTCAATGCAACCAGTTGCTTTATCTTGGTTGAGAGATAGCTAATGTAGTTGAGAGAAGTGAGTTCTTGGTTGCTTTATCTGATCTTATCCCACCCAGTGATGGGAGACCATAACTCTTTAAATCAGGACCAGGTGAGTGTCTGAAAAATAAATAGTGGTGGGCCAAGCTCTGGTATTTACGTGCATAATGCATTTAATATGGTATGGATAGGTATAATTATCAGGCTCGGTGCAGCTTATCTGACATGCATATTGAAATGGTTTTGTTTTTCTTGTAATTTTTCCATTTACATAATTCAGCAATGGTATAGTATTATTTTCTCTTCGGTTGAGGATGATATGATCTAATATCTAAAGAAGCATCATACTTTCTACAGCATTTTAAACTCCTAATTGTTTCTCATATCTAGAACAAATCAATCCCGTTGTCAATTTCCATTGAATAATAAGAATAAGCAACGTGTACATTTTGCTTCTTTATATTGTATGTATGGGAGCTAAACTTCACTCAAAACTATCTTCTGCTGCTGTGTCTGCAACTGTGAGAATTATTCAAAACTGTGAGAGTTATAACTACTTCAAATTGTTTGTTCCTATGAATTCTTGGTAAATGTCAGACTACTATTTGTTGATTTTTGTATATTGATCTATTTATTTTACCAGGTTGCTATTCCAGTGATTCCCACCATAAGAGTGATTGTGACCTTCACAAAGTTTGAAGAACTATCAGCGCCGATTGATGAATTTGCTACTCCACCATCAAGCCCTATAAGCATGGAGGTGTCTGATCAGCTTCCCTCAAGTTCTTCCTCTTGGTTCCAGTGGATCAAGTCAAGTTACAACCGACCCGACGATTCTTCTTCTCCCTGCAACAACAGAATGGATCAAGACCCATTTATGGTACCGAAGGACTATAAATGGATCACAGTGGAAGAGAAGAAGAAAAAGATGCAGGACAAGAGCAAAGCTAATAAGAAGGGCAAGAAATCGGAGGGCTCCAGGTAAGAAAGAACAAATTGTTTTCATTTTCTTAAGGTGTTCCATTCAAGAAAGACGTAGTTGATTCTTGGGTAGCAAATATATATATTGGTGAGGAAAATGTGTGTTATTGCTTATTTGTTGGTTACTTAATGAATTCATGATTGTGTACAAGGAAAAGAAAGAAAGGGTAATAGGCAGTGTGTGTAAAGATTGAAGAATCGAATTCATTAAAGCTGTGTTTGGATGGAGGGTTCTGAAACAAAGTTCGATGTTTTGTCAAATTCCTTCCCTCCACAATTAAGTTGAACCAATCCAATCAAAATTTATTCCTAGCTGGCCCGGTTCCTGCATGAACCAAACTCAGCTGGTCCATTCTGGTCCACCATCCGTGCCCGGCCGAAGCCCCATGGCTCCAAACCAGACCCGCCTAGTCCAATCACACTCAAAAACCACATGATACACCGATTCCAACTTATCACATAAACTACACGTGGGATTTAATTGGATACCACGTCGAACCAACTCAGTTTTCACAGGCAGAGCGTTATGTAAGGCTTTCCATAAGAAGTGTTTTACCTTGGGGATGGTGTCTCCGCGCCATAGGTCTCGCCACATCCTCCCCATCGGTGTCGGTTCCCCCACAATTGTGTGGGTGTCGGCCTGTTGTTTTAGCTCCCTGAGTCGTCGATATACTAGTCTCGGTCTTGCCACGTCATCTACTGCGGTTGGCCAAACCGATTGGTCTTGGTTCAGCTCCTTTGCTATGTGGATCGCTTTGATAGCTTGGGCCTCCCGTTTCGTGATGTTATTCAGAATCTCAGTTAGGTCCCATGCCCTTCGGTCCCTATCAATCAAACGATTCACCATCACAGTTTCATCATCACTTCCCCTTATCCATTGCCGATTCGGTTGTACGTGATTTCGGGCACCCACACATCTTGCAAAGCTCGGATTTGTTCCCCTGTGCCAACTTGCCATACACATTCCTTCTTGATAATGTCTCGACCCGTGATGATACTCGACCATGCCCATGAGGGTCGGGCCCCCACCGATGCCTCCATGAAGGTTCCTCGAGGGTAATATAGACCCTTTAAGACCCTCGCCCGCATCGACTCTCCATCGTTTTGCAACCGCCATGCTGTCTTAGTCAACATTGCTATGCTGAAGTCCGTCATATCTCGGAAGCCCATGTCGCCCATGTCTTTTGGTTGAGTGAGCGTCCCCCATCGTACCCAATGGACTTTCCTTTTCTCATCCCGTCCATTCCACCAAAACCTAGCCATCATGCTTGCTATTTCTGCACACCAGGTTTTAGGCAATTTAAACAGTGACATAACGTAAGTGGGAATCGCGGTTATTACCGCCTTAATAAGAACCTCCTTCCCGACAGTATTGAGGAACATTGTCTTCCATCCGTGGATCTTTCTCGTGACCCTTTCCTTTAGATACCTCATCGCGACCCTCTTGGACCTTCCCCAATTCGTCGGGAGTCCCAAATATTTCCCCGCATCTGGTACGGCCGCAATGCCCAAGATAGTTGACACCCGTTGCTGCGTGTCATCCCTCATGGCCCTCCCGTACTGGATACATGACTTGTCCAAATTGATCTTCTATCCTGAGGCCTTGCAGTACCTCTCGATTGTACCTTTGAGTGTCCGGCATTCTCCTCGGTTGCGTGTATGAAGAAAAGCGAGTCGTCCGGGAAGAATAGGTGATGTATTTCCGGACATGCTCGCTTCATTCGAATCCCTTCCAATCTACGCTCCTCCACCTCCTTAATGATCTGCCAGGATAACACATCTGCCACAATGATAAATAGGTAAGGAGATAGGGGATCTCCTTGCCTAATGCCCCTCGATGTGGTTAAGTAGTCACATTTGTGTCACGTGACTTTCTATATAATTTTTACATTTGTAAATCAATTTTGAAAAGACCTCATTACCCTCTCTCTATTTCTTCTGTCACTTTCTATATCCTTTCAACTTCCTCTTCCTTCTTTTTATCAGTTGGACTATCCTCTGTTTCTCCAATGTTCGTTCCTCCCGTTCGTGCTTCCTCCGCTTCGTCTCCCAGTTCAGTTCACTTCGTTTTTTTCCTCGCTTCGTGGCTTCCTTCTCGATTGGAGAAGTAAGTTTGTGGCATGCTTCCCCTCAATTCACTTCGTCTCTTTGTCTCAGTTCGTCTGAGAAGAGAAAGAGTCTGATCCTCTGGATTTTTGGATGAACAAGTTCGTAAATACCTTAAGGTGAGTATTTTCTTTATTTTTATTCTCGAAAGTCTTGATTTTTATGTGATCAGGGGTTGTTTAGGACCGAAATTTGGAAGAGTCGTTCTTAAGTTGGTTTGGTTACTGATTTGTCGTAAATGAAGAAAAAGTCTTGATTTGCCGCAAATCCAGAAGAAGTCCTTCGACTGATTAGGGTTTAGTTTTTTTTTGAATTTTTTTTTTGGATTATGTTGAAGTTTAATGTTATGTTCGAAAGTATTTATGTTATGTTCAAAAGTGTTTTTGGTTATGTTTGAAAGTGTTTATTGTGCTGACTGAATTTGTTTTTCAATTTTCTTGTCTCTATGATTGTAAGATATTAGTAATGTCAAAAGACAAAGGCAAGAGACCAATGGAGGATGATGTGAATGCTAATAGAATGGATGACTTGGATGATAAAATAAAGACAGATTTAGATTCTGATTCGTTGTCAGATTCGAACTGGAAGCCAAGAAAAATTGTCCAACGAGATTTAGACTCGACTGATGACAATTTTGATGATAGGAACGTAAGAAAATCGGTTAAGGCAAAAGATAAACAACATCACAGGAATGAGGAAAAGGATGATATGATTAAAGTGAAATCCGCATTTGGCAAGGACACTGAGGCAAATTTTGCTTCTTTTCAAGCGGTGGATGCAAATAACTTCAATGAGCATCAGTATTCGAGTGATACGTTAAGAATTCCACCACCCTCGGATGTTGAGGATGAAGTGACAAGTCAGAAAAGACATCATATAATTGACCAAGAAGAAGATGGTGAGAATAACTCATGTAAGACCAAGAAAGAGCTTATACTTGGGATGTTCTAACAGTAGTGTTAGTTGTGTAGTGGCAATTGTCTGTTTAATGATAGTGGTAGTTCAACTTGATTATCTGTTAGTGCTGATTTTGTTTTCGGTATCTGTTTTAACGACGTCCCGGCTCGAATTGCATGCGACATCAACCCACAGTGGCACAATCGACAATCATACTCTAGGAATGTGTTCGACATGGACTTCAGATTGGAAGAGGAAGATGTATAGTACTTACTAGGAGCCATGAAGAACTTCACAAGCAACCTTCACAGCCAGGGGACTCTACAGCAGCACGAAGACTTCCCAACGACATTCACAAAGGCTTCAGGACAAACTACTTCGTTATAATTGGGTGGGATCCCTAAATAGAATGATAAGGGCAGAAAAGAAATTGCAAAAATTTGTTTTTTTTTCTAGGGTGAGTAACGTGACATGTCACGTGATAAGTTAACGTATATATTTAATGGAAGTTAGACAGAAGTACGTTTACAAATATGTTGTACTAAAAAGCATCGTCTGGATTAAAAAAACCTTTTTGTCAAATATGTTAGTACCAATTTTCTACTTATCCCTAAATATATTATTAACATGGGAAATGGAAAAGGCCAACCGTCATCTCAATAATGAGCATGTACAAGTGTAATAGTAGTAAATAAAGAGAAAAATATGAAAAAAAGTAATATATTTATGATTTATCCATTATTGGTAATAGTATAGGTCGAGAAATTATTAGATGGACTTGGTCCACCACCACTTAGGTTGTGTACCAAATCACTAAAAATTTAGCACATTATTATTAGTGGGACCCACTCGTGAGAAGAAGAAAACGACAATCAATGTCTTGGGAAATTTCATGATAATTTTTTTTGTCTCTCTATTTCTCACTCCTCGCCACTACATCAATTTTTCTATTCAATATATCCTCTTTCTAGATTCTATAGTAAATAATGAAATATCATTTATCAATATTTTTGTATCAAGTTCTTATTTATTTTTTATCAAATAACCGCTTTACTTTAAGAAATAAAACGTTGTGACTTTACTTTAGGTTACGGAAGTTCGTACATCATATCATTTGCAACTAAACATACAAAGAGTAGTGGTGGTCTTTCGACCTAATCATTAAGACTCACTTCCGTTCTCGCTTTCTTTGCTATCTAATTTGCACACTCATTGCTCGTCCTTGGAATAGCTCACCATTGCACTTACTTGACTTGTCTTGGTAGTGCTCAGATATTTGGTATGATTGTTTACAGTCTCCAATGTTTCGGTCCCTCCATGATTTGTTTGTGAACCATGTGTGAGTCCGTCTCTATTATAATGCTTTGTCATCTCGCTTCAATCGCTAGGTGCACTCCTTCTTGTATGGTCATGGCTTCCATCGTTTCTATGTCATCGCTCATTTGCCTCAGATTCATCCCGCCCACTAGCTTTCCGCTCTTATCTCTTGCCACCACCCCTATGCCGTCTCTTTGCGTTTCCTTGCACCATGAGGCATCACAATTTATCTTGATCGTGTTGCACGTTGGTGGTGTCCATTGATGGTTCAGTCTGTCTTCTGGCGTGCAGTTCGGCTGGTCCATATGGTTGGCCCCTAGTTGCTCCTCGTAGGCTTTCTTGATCTCCCTTACTACAACCCTCGGGCTTAGTTGCTTTGCTTTAAAGGTCGTCTAGCATCTTGCCATCCATATGTGCCAACATGTGAGTAGGGTTAAGGCCCACCTCTTATCGTTTATTGTGCTTCCTTCATGCAGCTCCGTCTTCCTCCTCTTGAACCATTCCACCATATCGAGCCCGTTCGGTCTATCAACTTGTATCCCAAGGGTGTCGATCCAGACATGTTCCGTCCATCCACACTCCATGATCATGTGCTCTTGTGTCTCAACTTCACCACATATTGGGCAACTCAGATGTACATTCATCCCCCTACGTGCCATGTTTGCTTTAACCGCAATGGCATTTGTTGCTAGTCGCCATATGAAGTTCTTCACCTTTTGTATTACCTTTGTTTTCCAAAAGTCATTCCAAAAGGTGCCATTGTGGTTTGGGTTCGCCATTGGCCTAGGTTCGTTCTTCTCCCTTATTTTGTGGTACACCGATCGGACTTGGGGGCTTCCATCCTTTGTGTGTGGCCATATGTATCGATGTCTTCCCTCATCTCGCGGTAGGGGTATATTGAGGATGTGGGCTGCATTTTCTTGGTCTACTATGCTCCTCATGAGTGTCTCATTTCAAGTACCATCCGGAAGAATGTGGTCGCTTACTCTTAAGTTCCCCCTGTGCTCCACCATTACATCCTCATTCACTCTTTTGCTCTCCTTGGTGTATATCCATGGGTTGTCAAAAACTCGTATGTTCTCTCCCGTGCTGATTGTCCACATCCCTTCTTGCTTGATTATACCTCATCCATGTACAATACTACTCCATCCCCATGAGGCTTGGCCTCCATTTTTCGCCTCTAATAGCGAGCACCCTGGAAAATAGAGTCCCTTTACGACTTGCGCACAAATGGTGTCGGGATCGGTCATGATTCAGATCGCCATTTTGGTTAGGAGTGCCGTGTTGAAACTTTGGAGTTCCCGGAACCCTAGACTCCCACCTCTTTGGCTTTTGTTAGGACCTCCCATCTTCTCCAATGTGTTTTCTTCCCCTCCGTGGTTTGCCCCCACCAAAAAACCGCAATGCGGGCATCAATATCCAAGCAACATGTTTTTGGGAGGCGGAAAACACTCATGACGTACGTGGGTATCGCAGTGATGATGACCTTAATGAGCACTTCCTTCCCCACTTGATTTAAGGTTTTCAGTCTCCACTCTCCCAGCTTATTCCTGATTTTGGTTTTCAAAGATCTCAGTGCCTCCTTCTTTGATGTCCCCAGATAGATGGCAAGCCTAAGTACTTACCCAGGTCACCTGTGCCACTTATGTGTAGCGCATCATCCACCATTTCTTCTCATCCGGTCTAGCCCCCTTGTTGAAAAAGAGGGTCGATTTGTCTCTGTTTATCCGTTGGCCTGATACCTGACAGTAAGATTCAAGGATACTCCAAAGACCTCTCGCAGTCTCGGGCGATCCCTTTATGAAAAACAGGGAGTCATCTGCAAAAAATAATTGATGGAGTTCCGGGCATTGTCTCTTTAGGATGATCCCCTGTATAGTTCTTTCCCTAACTGCCCCTTCCATTCTTCGTGATAGCACATCCGCAAGTAGAATGAATAGGTAGGGTGATAGAGGGTCACCTTGTCCGATACCCCGAGTTGGTGAGATGGAGTTTGTACGTTCCTCGTTTACCACCACTTGGTATGTGGTCGTTGATATGCATTCTCTTATCCATCCCAACCATTGCTCTGCAAATCCTCTCTTCCTAAGTGTGGTGATTAATAAATATCATTCCACCCTGTCATACGCTTTATGCATGTCGATCTTCAGTGCGCATTCAACTTTGTTCTCATGACAGTTCATGTTCAGGTGGTGGAATACCTCGTGGGCTACCATGATGTTATCCTGTATGTGTTGACCTGATACAAATGCACTCTGGAAATGAGTGATAAGCACTGATAGATAACATTTTAAACGGTTCACCAACACTTTTGATATGATCTTATATAGAAAATTGCAACAGCTTATTGACCTAAAATCCGCAGGTCTCGTTGGGTTTGGTATTTTTGGAATCAACACTATATCCGTATTATTTAGAAGGTTTAGAAGAGTACCTGTTCTGAAGAAAGTCTTAACCGCGGTGATGACGTCTACCCCTCGATGTTCCTGTTCCTTTGGTAAAACAGACCCGGGAACCCGTCCAGACCCGGCGCTCGTGATCCGCCAAGTTGGTTTGTAGACGACTTTATTTCTGTTTCCTTCACCTCCTTTGACAATTTTGCATTCATCTCAGGTGTGATCTGGTTCAGTACATATCTTAGGAACTGATCCCCCGGTTCGGTTTGTTCCGAGGTGAACATGTCTCCAAAGTATCTGTGGAGCTCATCGGCTATCCTCCCTTCATTTTCTATCCACTACCCATTTGCTCCCCTTAGTCGACATATTTGGTTCTGTCTCCTCCGATCTATTGTGGTATGATGAAAGAAGGTAGTGTTGCGATCTCCGTCTCAAAGCCATTTGACCATCGACCGTTGTTTCCAATATGTCTCCTCCCTCGCCCAAAGGTGTTGGAGTTTTCCTTTCAATCTTATCTCTTTTTGTATCGCATCATCGGTCATCCCCCCTTGCATATTTCTCCTTAGTGCGTCCTTCATTTTTGAGATCTCATGCATGTTGTGGCCGAAAGTACCCTTACCTCAAGCCGTGAGTTTCAATCGGCACTTGTGAAGTTTTTTATATACCCCTTGGATTTCTCTTCCCGTAGTTTGTCTTTCCCATGCTTCTTTTATTACCTCCTTACATTACGGGTTTTCAAGCCACATAACCTCGAATTTGAACCGTCTTCGTGCTCTCTTCCTTGGTTGCTTGAGTTGGACCACCAATGTTGCATGGTCCGACCCAATGGCTAGTTCGTTGATGCATCTCCCCTTCTGATAATGTGTTGCTCAATTCATGTTTATCAGTACACGGTATAGACGTTCACTTATCCTCTCCGCTCCACTCCGGTTGTTGCACCACGTGAATGCATTATCGTTTGCTCCCAAATCCTCCATTCCTAAATCCTCAATCACTAGCTTGAATTCGTCCATTTGCCTTTGGGATTTGCTCCTTCCGCCTTGTTTCTCATGTGGGTGACATATGGTGTTGAAATCCCCAAGGAGCATCCACCCTACCCTTCGACCCCTCCCAATTGATCTTAGGAGGTTCTAAAACTGTGTTCGTTCTCGCGCCTCCGTACTCACATATACCCATGTGACAAATGTTGGTTCGACATAATTGTCCACGTGTACTTCACAGTCGATGCAGTTCGGGTCGACATACAGAACCGAAACCCTTGTGTCCGCGTTCCACCACAATGCAAGCCCTCTTGACGTCCCATTCAGGCTGACATAGTGGGTGTTGTCCATCCCCATCCGTGTTCGTATCTTCTTGCAGTAGGTATCCCCATTTTTTGTTTCCATTATGAGAATGATGTTTGGGAGATACCTCATGTTGAGGTCTTATAGGTGTTGAATTGTCAAGGCAGACCCCGAACCCTGACAATTCCATGAGATGACACTTATTGGGCACCCGTGGCTGTTTCGGGATAGCCACAAGAACCCGTCGTGTTCTCCTTTACCTCCTCTGTCTCCCTTGCGTCTCTCGGTTTCTTCATGGTTCACTTTTTACGGTTCAGGTTCAACATGTTAGCTCTCCTCATCGGTCTTATTCGAATCATAGCCTCCTTCCTATCGTTATCCTCCTCCTCTTCAACCCCGGTTGATCTTCCTTTTCCTCTCCAGTCCGTTTGAGCATCATTTTATCAAGGTATGGGCTTAGGCCGGATGTGGGGTTTTGTATCATGGGGGTGGGGGATGTGGGTGGTCTATCAGGTGGGTTTTCTACAATGTAGGTTTGGATTGGTGTGGTGGTCTCAATCGAATGTGGTTGGGTTGTCGGATAGGTATGTGATCAATGGTTGGGTCATTTGAAAGATTTGCTCGGTGAGCTGCGGTTTGGTGATGGTATTAGTATGGGTCGAGTTGGGTTGGGACGTGATGTTATCGGGAATGTATGGGACCATTTGGTAGGCTGGTTCTGGGTGTTGTTCGGTTCGAGGCGGGAGTGGTTTGGTTCAATTCGGCTTAGCTATTCTCCACTCAAGTAGGGGTGTATGGTTCAGTTCGGTTGGGAGTGGCTGAGAGGCTCGGTTTTTGTTGATTTGGATGGCTAGGGCACTCATGTTGGGATGTTTTTCATCTATGGGTTCAGCCTGCCTTTGGACAGGGGTTGGGGCTGGTCCGGTCTCCATGGGCTCGTGTCAGTTGGTTCGGTCTGTCGACTAGCCTGTGGCTCTTCCCCAGCTGTGGTCCTACCGTATAGTGTCTCTTGTTGCCCATGTCTTCAGGCCCCCTCTCAGGTCCTTCCCCTCACCTCGACCATGATATCAAACCACGACCTCCTTCCCCCCGCTTATGTAATGTTACTGGTCCCTCTTCCCTTCCCACTGTTTGTCTCGCCGTGACTTGTTTTGATCTCACCCCAACAAGCCACGGTCCATACATTGGTATGCTATGATCATGCTCGACAAATTGTACATCTGTTTTGCATGCTTGGGTCGTGTGACCCAGCATGCCACACCCATAACAATAATCAGATAATCACTTATATTTAACAGATAATCATCTATATCCTCCTTGAGAATTCTTCCACCAGAAACCCTCCATCAGAGGTTTGTCCCCATTCACTTCAACACGTATTCTCATATAGCTTCTACTAATCCTCCCAACATGCTTTTCTATCTCTAGGCATTTCTCTATCATGTTTCCAATCTTTCAGGAATTTGTATCACTAAATTTCTCCAGACCTAGGTCATGCACTTGTGTCTAGAAATGTACCTTTTGGAAATCAACCTCCTTCACTCTCACGCTCGGATCCCATTTCTTTATGTTCAAAATGTGGTCATTTACTGCTCATGGTGATCGGTCTAGAATCTGTTCTGCGTCTTTTTGTCGTTCATAATCGAACAACAATATCCCCGCTTCTAATTCCGATATCGAGACCTTCCCATATCGGGCCCATGCCGACCGAAGGACACCATTTATCATGCCCTGCTTCATAGGATTTTGGGAGAGCACCTTTCTGACATACCATGCCTCGTTCTAGACCTGCTGATTCGAAACTAGATCGACCACGTGTCCACCAGGTCTGTTCGTCTCGCCAGAACTGGAACCGACTTGTTTAGCCATCGTTTCATCGTGGGTGCATCGCCTTCACCTCGGGTGTAAGATCCCTACAAGAACATGAAAAGGAAAAGGGTTAGAAATGGTGTAATCAATTGGTTTAGAAGTTCGGTATCGGAGAAGTGTTGTGCTGCAAATGTTGTTTTTTCGGTGCCAGGAGCCGATAGTTGTTGTGCTGGGGCTTAGGTCTCGTGGGCACGGGATCCTCCTTGCTGGGTGCTATTGTGGCTAGCTGTGCGGATGGGGTGCGAGCCGTGGTGGCTCTTTCGTCGGTGGTTTGGTTGCCGGATCGAAGAGCTCACTTGAAATAGAGTCGATGTTCTTCACGAGAGGTTTGCTACGTTCGACTGTTTCCCTTGCATGGAAATGTCGAATCATCCACAGTAGCAAGTCTTCCTTGGCGGTTTGCGATTGGTGAATTTGTGAATTGGCAATATATGCAATATGGTAAGCAACCAATTGGAATCAGCTAGAGGGGGAATCTGGCACGAGCTAACCCTAGAATCGCGGGGTGTTCTTGGCCAGGAGAGAGTCACGTGTGTTCTCAACCGCAGGGTATTTCCTTTATCAAGTTCTTATTAAGTGTCATATTTATATTTGAAGTATATTTACTTTCTCTTTTCTTTTTATTTTCATGAGTTAGACAAAAAAATATTTTTCTCTATACTAAATTACATATTGATCAACACACTCCACTACATTTTGAATCTACATATCATAAATTCTATTTTTTTTTTATTCTCTAGCTTCATTACTTAGTTATAAAAGAAATTAGTAAAAACTCACTATAAACAAGCCATATATATATATATAATCATGTAAATATCAATTTTGATATGAAAATTGAATATCATTTTGTTTTTCAATAATGTTCAAAATAAGTAATTAAACACGATATTCCTTAAAATAATTGAAATAACACAATAATATAAAACAATATGAATAAAACTAGGCATAATATAAACGTTATTGCAATATAACTGGACTATTTTAAAAGAGCAAATAGTTTATATATATTCTTTTCAAGGTAAAAGTGTTTATTAAGAAATAGTTCAACTCCAACATAAAGGAGAGCTTGTTCCCTTTCTCGGGTCGTTCGTGGCTTTCGTCCACCGCGTCGCCGATTACGCGCCTCCGACCACCAGGGCACGTCAATCGGAGGAAGCAGAAGAGACTCCTCACTACGTTGAGTCGTCTGCACGCTTCAATTTGGGAGTCTGACCGCACCTTCACCCCGAACGGGAAAAGGGCGAAACCCTAGTTTTCATTTCAACCGCCCCAACCGCAACTGCTCAGTAATGACCTTCCGCCTTACCTTGGTTCTTCTGGGCATGCTATTGGAAGAAAGGAGACCCCGATCACCCTTGTTGCGATAACTGGAAACTCTAATTTCCCAATTTGGGGAAATCAACAATCAACCTCAAAATCCGCAGCGACCCCTCCACACCAACCCGAACCTACCATAGGCCTCCGTATCCTCCTGACATGATCGTGGAGACTCGGTTTTCCTAACTCCGTCAACTAATTTCTGTCTTGTGTCGATTTGTGCAGGTATCCTAAGCATGGGCGACATCCAGGGGCGAAAGCCACCCATACGACCGAACACGAGCTCGGATAGAACACCACGGGGGGACATTCTCACCTTGAAACTGAAAGGATCCGAGGAAGAACAACCAGGGCTGAGGTGTGTGGGTAAGGTGTTGTGTGATCGGGTCATCAAACCGATTGAAGCCCAAGGCGTCTTGAAGAGTGCTTGACAGAGGTATGTTGGAGTTAGCATCATGGACATGGGCAACGCCGTGATGATGTTTGAATTCGACGACCCAAGGGACATGGCCGACTCGATGGATTTCAGTCCTTGGGCAGTACAAGGAAACTGCCTATCAATCAAACGATGGGAAAGAGGTATGCGCATAGAGGATATTGAATTTCATAATATACATATTTGGATTCAAATTCATGGCCTAGAATTGGATAAGTTGAATGAATCAAATGTCGAGCTTATAGGTCAGAGTCTTGGTAGGAGAGTAGAAATTGATAGTCTTAGGGGACCGAAAGGTCTGAACCGCAGCTATTTATGCATTAAACTGGAAATAGATGCAAGTAAGCCTCTAGTCCCAGGGTTCTGGTATCACAGATCAAATGGGAGTAAAGGTTGGGCCACATTGAAGTACGAGAGGCTTGCTGAATTCTGTTTCAGCTGCGGGTGCCTTGGGCACAATGACAGGGCGTGTAACGCACCTATGGTAATGGCCGAGGATAATCTAGGTCAGCCTTGTTACTGGCTATGGACTCAGGCAGAGAGACCACGTCGTCGTGAGACTACGTGGTCCAAAGTGGGGAAAGGAAGAAGGGGTTCCTCATCTGGGGGAACCCAACAATAATGGAGACCCGAGATGAAACCATCTGGGTTTGGGGAGGAAAGAGCTCCTAGAGGAGCAGAGACTTCGATTGTGAGGGGGCCGCCCGAGGTAGAAGAGGAAGGGCTGACCGTGACCAGTGTGGAGGATAGGAGACTTGTCGCGGTACTACCTAGAGACACCATAACCCCAATTCTCTCAATGGGATCACAGGTGGTTCAGGGGGATATGAGCATTCCAGATCGAAGAGAGTTACAGTCCGAGATAATGCAAGTTGAGGAGAGTAATCTAGTCACAATCCAGGTCGAATACATGGCTAGCTCTCCAGGTCGAAAGGAAACAGTCTAAAGCACACCCCACCAAGAAGATACATCATTCCTAAGAAGATCACTAAGATCATCCCCATCCAAAAGGAATACTATGTCGAGTTCCCGTCTGAGCAAACATCACCCGCTCGGGAGGGGACCGTTGTCACACCAACGGGTTTGAGTCTGTTAGTAAGGAAGATGCCAATTAAGCGCAAAAGGGAGACTAGTAGTGGGGGGCCGAAACCATGGAGGATGAGCAGTTAAAGAAAAGGTGTCTCAGAATAGATAAGGAGACACCACCCCCGGGCGATGATAGTCCAATCTGAGGCTTGACGAACCCTAGTAGGGGGAGGAGGGTAACAAAGATTATACGGAAGAGGGAAATCAGAAAAATTCAAATGGCTCAAACGACTCAGGAAGATGATATGGAAACGGTTTCCGGTGGCTATCCCTTCACAGCCACAGGTACCTAATGAATGCTCTGGTGTGGAACTGTTAGGGGTTGAGATCGGACCTGACAGTTCCCCATCTAACCGATCTCGGGAGGAGGCACCAACGAGTTATAATGTTCTTGATGGAAACCAAAAATAAGGAGGCGATGTGCGAACGAATTAGGAAGAAGAGTCGAATGGAGAACACGTGCTATGTAGACGCGGTGGGTCTATCGGGGGGGGGGGGGGGGGGTAGCACTATGGTGGAGAAAGGAGGTAAAAATTAAAATTTTAAAGAAGTCGAGCCATTACATCGACTCGATGGTCAATTGGGAAGGAAGGGGCGATGAGGTTCGAATCACGTGGGTGTATGGGCATCCAATTTGGGAGGAGCGAGTAAAGATTTGGGAGGAGTTAAGCCGTCTAGAAGCTACGGTACGAGGACCATGGATGTGCATTGGCAACTTTAACGATATAAGTTACACCTATGAGAAAGAGGGGGTAGGCCGAAAGACAACAAAAAGATGGGCACCTTCAATACGTTCATTGGTAGCCTAAGGATGGGGGACATGAGTTTTAAAGGTAATCCCTATACGTGGTCTAATAATAGAGAAGGGGAGAATCGAATCAGGGAATGCTTAGACCGTGGCCTAGCAAACGGAGAGTGGTTCCCAAAATTTCCAAAACGGGTCATATTCCACAAACCGGCCATCGGATCAGACCACACCCCTCTACTCCTAATGCTTGACCAGGCCGAGACCAAAGGAAAGAGAGAATTCCGCTTTGAATCGATGTGGATAGCGGATGAAGGGTGTGGGAAAACCGTCAAATCAGCGTGGGGACCGAATACACCGACCGAATGGAGACCACTATACCACATGAAGATCAACGAATGCTGAACCAAGCTAGCCAAGTGGAGCAAGGCTAGTTTCGCGAACAATAAACGACAGATCTGAGATTCAGGATCGGATTGAAAGGGTCCAGAGGGAAAACAATGGAACCTATGAAAGTGAAGAGGAAAGAGGGAATTGGCCGAATATTTGAAGATGGAGGAAACATATTGGAGTCAAAGGGCAATGGTCTGATGGATCGTAGAAGGGGACAAAAACACCTCATTCTTCCACAAAACCACCTTGAAGAGACGATGCAGAAATAAGATAAAAAGTATCCAAAGGGATGATGGCACATGGACAGAATCAGAGAAGGAGATTAGGTGGGAGTGCAAACAGTTTTTCCGAAATCTCCTCCAAATAGAGAGGACTATGGACCCACACGACATCCTACAGTGTGTTAGCCCAGTGGTCACCAACAGGATGAATCAGAACTTACTCAAACCAGTCAGAGATGAGGAAATTAAGACAACGGCCTTTCAGTTGGGGGGGTTCTCGGGCTGCCGGTCCGGATGGGTTCCAAGGGGTGTTCTATCAGAGATACTGGGAGGTCGTGGGACATGATGTCATCCATGCGATAAAAACCTATGTGTCAAACGATACACTCAATCCTTATTTTTTTGGTACAGGTATTGTTTTGATCCCTAAAATCCAAAACCCCTATAAAACATCACAGTTTCGGCCTATAAGCTTTTGTAATTTTGTTTACAAGATATTATCAAAAACTTTGGCGAATAGACTACAATCTATTCTCCCGAGTTTGATCACGCCTTTCCAAGGTGATTTCATGGCAGGCATGTTAATTTACGACAACATCATCGTGGCTCACGAAGCTTTCCACCATCTCCAGAAAAGTAAGAAAGCTAGGGTTGAAGAGTGTGCGGTCAAGATCGACATGACCAATGCTTACGATAGGATCGAGTGGAGTTTCCTTCTAAACACCATGAGGAGGATGGGGTTTGATGAGAGATAGATACTCTGGATGGAGGGATGCATAACGAGGGTTCGATACCGAGTTACCATCAATGAGCAAAAAACGAGCAGTTTCAGGCCAACACGAGGTATTAGACAAGGGGATCCCCTATCACACTATCTATTTATGTTTGTGGCGGACGTGTTATCACGACAGGTCATCCAAGAAGTGTTCCGAAAACAGTTGGAGGGCATAAGAATCCGGAAAATATGCCCGATCATCCGGAAAATATGCCCGATCATCCGTCATATTCTATTCGCGGATGATTCCATCTTCTTTATTCGAGCGGACGAAAGAAATGCAACCACACTTAAGAAGATATTGGAAGAGTATGGGCGTACCTCAGGAAAGAGCTTGAACCTTCAAAAGTCAAGCATCCACTACAGCTCGGGAACAAACCAAGGAAGCCGAGATCTCACGGGCCGAATACTGAGGATAGAGGAAGCTCGGGACGCAGGGAAGTACCTAGGCATGCCAACGGTTTGGGTCTGATCCAAAAGAGAGGCCCTAGGGTACCTAAAGGACCGTATATTGAGCAAAATGAGCAGATGGAAGAACCTCTACCTAAGTAGCGCGGGCAAGGAGATCCTCCTCAAAGCGGTCATTACCGCCATTCCGACCTACGTCATGGCCTTATTCAAACTTCCTAAGACGTGGCGTGGGGAAGTGATGGCGATGATGGCTCGATTTTGGTGGAGCCAATGCCCGAATAAACGGTCAATTCATTGGAGGAAATAAGAGTATATGATGAAAGTGAAGGCATTGGGGGGATTGGGTTTCCAGGACATTAATACCTTCAATGATGTCATGCTTACCAAAACGGCGTGGAGGCTTCAAAACAACCCGGATGCATATTGGGCGAGGGTCATCAAGGGCATCTACTACCCCAATTCCGACCTATTCTAAACAAAGAAAGGGTGTCGGGCTTCATGGGTTTGGTCGAGCATCTTGGACGGGCGGGAGGTTCTTAGAGAAGAGGGTATATGGCAAGTCAGAGATGGGAAGTCGATCCGAATTTATCAAGATGCTTGGATCCGGGGGTTCAAGGCAATCAGCTCATGGGAGAGGTAACCGAGGAAAGGGACCGAGATAAGAGGGTTGCGGAGCTCATTGGTACCGACGGGAGAGGTTGGAATACAAGACCAATCGAGGGGGCTCAACTGATTCGGAACGCATAGCCATCACTGCCATACACCTCCCGAGCATCCCAAATCGGGATAAGGTGGTATGGCTGACATCTACATCGGGCAAGGCGCACCCAAAGCTGGTCTATAGGTGTCTTAAGGAAAGGGCCGAACCGGAGGTGACGAGTAGAGCATCGTCATCGCGAAGGATGAATTCGACGAGTTGGAAGGACATTTGGAGCGGCCCAACCATCCCAAAGGTAAAACACTTCATATGGAGAAGTTGTAATCGTGCATTGCAGGTGAAGGACGAGTTGCATAGGCGTAGCATTAATGTGGCACCAACATGCCCCTTTTGCGCCGAAATAGAAACCATAGACCATGCACTCATGGAATGTCAATGGGTAAGGTCAATCTGGTTCGGAGGCATTGGAGTACAATGGGAAGAGGCCACGCGACCAAAATGGGAGGAATGGATGACGACAGTCATGACAAAGGAGGGGAAGTCACGGGACATGGGGGTAGCTTGAAGACGACGGTGGCAACCATGGCTTGGGAGATATGGAAGGAGCGATACTGGGCGTACCACAACAACGAACAAGCACGACCGACCCTTACACTCGAGCGAGGTCTTAAATTGGCCCAGAAGTGGGGTCGGTAGTGCCACAGCGAACCGAGGCAACCGCAAGAAGCAACATAAACAACAACATGACATGGCGACCACCAGAGCAAGGTACGATAAAAGTCAATTGTGATGGTGCTTGGGACAACAACTCAGCCAAGGGAGGCACGAGTGTGATAGGAAGGGACGACAAGGGTAACATGATCGTGGGGAGAAACTCGACAATGAGGGACATTTCGACGGAAAACATGGAGGCCCGGTCAATTTTGCAAGGCGTGGAGATGGCAATTCATCACGGATGGACAAAGGTAATCATCGAATCAGATTCGGAAAAGATGATTAAGCTGTTAGATGGATCGGCCAAGGACACGGATTGGCAAATGGAAAATATGGTCACATCGATACAAGAGGCGGCAACCAACATTGAATCAATCAAATGGTGTTGGGTAAGACGAACTGCCAATACGTGTGCGGATTGGATTGCTAAGCAATCGAAAAGAGAGATGTGCCCGATAAATTGGACTTGTACACCGCCACCTGCTCTATTATCTTTGTTGTTATTAGACTATCCGAGTACGTTATCAAGTTGAATGAAAGTTTTATCTTGGCAAAAAAAAAACACATAAAAACATAGTTCAATCTCTTGTCTAAATTCCACCAAAAAAAAACTCTCTTGTCTGAATTGACTAGCGACCTTGTGCAATGTGCATAGCAGTTCTGATTTAAAAACCCATCAAAACATGTTTCATGCCTCAAAAAAACATCAAATCTTTTAATCATAAATTCTAATATATTTAAAATAAGCATATATGTTTATAGTGTACTTGAATTAAGAGGCTTCCAACCATTCATAAAATTCTACAAAACAAGAGGAAAATAGTGTTAAAATTGTCATGAAATACCTATGAATCGTACATATTTCTTAACTCATTAAAAATTAGCAGTACCTGTGAATAATTTAATTGTGAGTCTGTTCATCGTACCTAAAGCTGACAATTTCTGACAGGACACGATATGATCTATTTTAAAGCGTATATGAGTTTGATATTAATAATTCTCGTGTCTAAACAACTCTGATACATAATCGTGTTTAAACACTTCTGATCTGCAGATATTTGTATAAACACGATTATACATGATTAACTAATCGTGTCGTGTATAACTGTGACACGTTTAGACACATAATGTCTAATCATGTCCTGTATACATGTGACACATTTAAGTATAGTAATAATTAAAAAATAATAAAATACTCACTTTTTAATATTAAACTTTGAAGACCTTAATTTGTATATATAGATTTGTGTTATGAAAAATATGTGAAATTAGATAATTCTGTATCTAATCGTGTCGTGTCTAATCGTGTTGTGTTTAATTGTATCATGTTTAACAATTTTGTGTTTAATCGTGTCGTGTCGTATGACCCGACATGCTTTCATTTTGTTTTGTTCATTAAGTTAATCGTGCCGCGTGTCGTGTCACATGTGATTTGCTAGTTAATTATATCGTGTCCGTGTTTGAAGATTTGAGACACGTTTAGAATATACTCGTTTATACACGTCACGATTAGACACGATTGTCACTGTACTTATGCCATTGGTGGAATCGACATCATTTGCTCAGCTTGACTTAGCATCAATTGATATACTAATTACCAGTGTACTTCATGTAGAATTATTCTACAATTTTAAATAATAAATCGTTAGAGAATAATAGTATATTTTGATAAGGAAAATAAAATATGTATATGTCAAAACAGACTATTCAGTTGCACTTCAAAAGTGTCTAACAGTGAATATCTGAACTTCTCCCAGGGCAACCAGCTCATCTCGGTAGAAATGACGAACTTTGGGTTTATGATTTTTTTTTTTTTGTCTTTGGTAGTGTCCACCACATCTCTATGGAACTTGACTAGATAAGTTAACATGAGTTTTATCATTGGACAACTCACGGATAAATGCTCACAGGACCACAACTATCGCATTTAACACAAAATAATTAGTGTAATAGTTTAAATATATGGTTAGTACAAACATATGACAATTAGTTGTGCTGGTAGAAGTACAACACATCTCCAACGTTCGTTCTCCTCTTTCTACACCTATGCATAAGCCATTATATCATTAACTCAATACAACTGGTCATCAAGTATATTGAGTCATTTGATATAGATTTTCCATCAAGTATATTGAGTCATTTGATATAGATTTTCCAATACTGGAAGATACTTTAGGTTTACTTTAGGGAACAAAAATTCACCTAACATGTACAAAATGTATCCACGTGCTCTCATCACAACTTTTTCCTATGTCGGAAGTATCCAATCTACTACATCTGGTTTTCTTTCAAATAGTCTTCTCAACCAAGATAGTTGTACCATTGTTCGTGATTCGACAATCCTCACGGGTTAGTGTGTGTATAAATAATCGTGGGTAAAGATCATCTTAGAAAATTAATATAATCATCTTCAAGGTAATATGTGTGTGATCGAGGGTCCACTAACTCGTAGTTCTAGTAAAAGTTGTACATCCCACAACGTGACAGTCATTTCAACCCAATATATGTAAAATTTGTGAGTCTCTAACTCCCACCTCTCAATAAGTGACGGAAGGAACCCAGCATCAACGATTAATACAAGATATATCCGACTGTCATCCAAAACTTGTTAGATCCACCTACTCACAAGTGCGTGGATCTAGGGTCCAACATTTGCAGATAAATAATATAGAATAAGCTCTTCTCTAAGACTGTGCTGCTCGTGTTTGGATGGGTTCTTGGCTGGACATTGAAGCACTTTGTAGAAGAAAGGTGGGGACAAGAGAATTTGTTTGATCTTTTATAATGCTGAGTTCAGCCATGTCTCAGTTCATATCCTCTCCACCACCACTCTTTGCTGAATGTGGCCTAATTATAAGAGCAAAATATGGAGGTATTCTGAAACTGAAAGGGTAGTCAAAAGTTATTTGTGCCAGGTCTGCTGCCAATTCTTGGAAGTTCATACTTTTTGCTCCTCCACCTTCAAGTGCTTGATCAAACACCTTAGCAAGAACCAGCAAGATTGGTTTAAAATTAACCCCCTCAGGAATGAAACCGAGGCTAACAAAGTCTTTCACTATTGCATCATAATCCCGATGAATTAGATGAGCAATAGGAACTTCAATCATCCGTTAACTTTGTGACAAGACCTGCAAAAGCAAATTTAATTTTGAGAATAGACCTCTCAAAAATATGCATAACCAAATCATATAGCAGTATAAAGACTATCTGTTAACCCCGCCCCGTGGATCTGGACAATATAATTATTGATCTACGATAAACTAATGATTTACAAATTGCTAAGTAGCAAAAGTTTCACCGTGAAGCATATTGTCCACAAATAGAGTGGATGAGTTGTTATAACTGACTTTAAATTCTAATTTTTAGGCAAATTATTGAAATCACTTTCACTTTTCCATTAACATGAATGTGTCCAAGTTTAAATCAAGTACCTTAATTCGAGTATGAATCTTATTGTTGGTCGTGACCCAGCCCTTGGGCCGGTCTGATTCGGCTTGGCTCGGTTTACCCCTAAATTGACCCAATTTTACTTATGAATGGTAAATGAGGAAGGAACAATATTAGAAAATATGACTATTGATATAATCTATTAGGAAATATTCTTCACAGTATTACCTAGGATATTGTTACTATGTTATTATGTACTTGATGCATTTGTCATATTAAGGGAATATTATAATATTAATGAAATATTTCCTAATGGAATGTTTCCTAATATAATATAGTTGTTGTTATTTTCGTTTTTTAACAATTAAATTACATTCAGTTTTTTTAAATTAATTAATGGGTGACCTTAATTACGATGAGTACCCTTAACCCTATAAATAGGGTTGATTCTTCTCATTTGAGAACAATCCGGAAAAAAAAATCTGAAAATTACCAACATATATATTGCTCCAGAGTTAAGTCAGATCCGAGTTCATAGTTGTGTTCGAATTTCCGTCGAAATCCGAGTTCAAGTATTGTTTAGTTCGGTTAAGGGAAACACTGTGTTTGTTTCGCCCTAACGAACCATTTACGGTTTTATCCTAGGAGAGAATCGTCCCAATTTTCCTCTTACACGAACTATTTACGGTGAGGGGAACAAAATTGTCTTAAGGAGACCGTTTTGATACGGGACTCAATATTTTCGACAAAATCCATTTTCTAGGGCAATTTCGTCAATTCATCAATTTGCATGTTATTCAACAGTTTTATGTATTTGTAACCCGAAAAATTATTATTGTTAAATTACAAATTTAATTATCCCATATTACTAACAATCTTAAGGCAATTTTCTTATGTGTTTTAGTAATTTCAGGAGACTAAGAACCGGTTCTGTTCGTGAATTTGTGCAATCTGAAATAATAATTTATGGTAAAATAATTCAGCATTTTCTGTTTCAGCATAATGGTTGTAAACAATAATGATGTTGATATCAGTGCTAGAGCAGTGACTCAGATTGAAGTCCCTAATGGGTTGTCGAACGCGCCAGTCTTTGCGCCGATTGGGAGGATAACATGAGTCGTCCGACTCGATTTGTGCATGTTGAGAAGCTCGAGAAATTTGACAGCTCAAACTTCAAGAGGTGGCAGGAGAAGATGAAGTTCTATCTAACCACACTGAGCTTGGCTCGATTCCTGACTGAAGAACCATCAACTCAAAAGTATGAGTCTGATGATGCCGGGAAAAAGAAATTCCTAGTTAGTCGCATGTTTGACTATAAGATGGTAGATAAAAAAAATAATATATGAGAAGATGAAACTCACGGAGTCGTTTCAAGTAGCCGTCATAATTGAGAAGTTACCATCGACGTGGAATATATTCAAGGGCTACCTGAAGCACAAGCGGAAGGAGTTGACCATGGTTGAGCTGGTCGAAAGGATCAACGTGCAAGAGAAGTACATGAATGTTGCACGAAGAATTCCAATCGGACCCATCAACACGATGGCCTCCACCAATGCAAATGTAGTAGAGCATAGGCAGAGCAGACATGCTGCCAAAGTCAAGCAGAAGAAACATAAAGGATTTATTTCGGGTCCTAAGTGCAGAGTCTCGAAGAAGTCGGAATCCAAACCACAAGGATTTATTGGTGTATGTTATAATTGTGGTAAAATGGGCATAAATCTAATGCTTGCAGGTTTCCTAAGAGAAAGGAGACCAACGTGGTCCAGGGAATCACCGAAGACCTTGACGACATCAACTTTTATGTGGTAGTGTCTGAGGTGAGCATGACTGATTCCAACCTCCGGGAGTGGTCGGTTGACACAGGTGCCACCAAGCATGTCTGTTCAGATAAAGGAATATTCGTTAATTTTTGAAGAAGTTGATTGTGGGGAGACCTTGTACATGGACAATTTTGCCTCATCTGAGGTCAAGGACAAAGGAAGCATCATTTTGAAGATGACTTTCGGGAAAAAACTGACATTGAAGAATGTACTGTATGTGTCAGACATTCACAGGAACCTGGTGTCAGGATCTCTCCTCAACAAGCATGGCTTCCGTCTTGTATTTGAGTCAGATAAATCTGTACTCACAAAAAATGGGATTTATGTGGGTAAGGGTTATGAATGTGAGGGGATGTTCAAACTCAATGTAATCGTAGTTGATTGAGTCTCCTAATTGTTGACATGGTAGATTAGGACATATTAATTATGATACATTATAAAGGTTAATTAACATGAATCATATCCCTACACTTCAAATTGATCTCAAACATAAGTGTAAAATATGCTTCGAGGCTAAATTAACGAGGTCATCCTTTCATTCAGTTGAAATGAATACATAACTTCTTGATTTAATACATAACGACGTTTGTGATTTAAAGTTTGTCCAAACGAGAGGCGAAAATAAGTATTATATCACTTTTGTGGATGACAGTACAAAATATTGCTATGTATACTTGTTCAAAAGTAAAAATGAAGCTATAAAAACGTTCATGTTTTATAAACACGAAGTTAAAAATCAACTTAACAAGAAAATCAAGATGTTGCGTAGTGATAGGGGTGGCAATTATGATGCTCCATTTGGTGATTTTTTGGCTCAACACGGAACCATACATGAGGGCACTACGCCTTATTCACTCAAATCAAACAGGGTGGCAGAAAGAAAAAATTGAACATTGAACGAGATGATGAATTTAATATTGATAAATTTTGGGTCACCTTAGAACATGCTAGGGAAGCTAATTTAAGTAGCAATTACCTTTTAAATAAGGTATCTCGAAAGAAAGAAGAGAAAACACCTTTTAAATTATGGAAAATAAGAAAACCTTTTTTCAATCACCTCTGAGTGTGGGGGTGTCTTGCTAAAGTGATGGTGCCTGCTTCTAAAAAGTTTAGGATTTGACCAAAAATTGTTGATTGCATCTTCATATGATATGCTCAAAATACTATTGCTTATCAGTTTCTTGTGCATGATTCCAAGATTTTGAATATACATACATATACGATAATGGAATCAAGAAACACATATTTCTTTGAAGAAATATTTCCCGCTAAATCTAGGGAATGCAAGTTCGTCGAAACGAACTTATAAGACTAAATAATGGTCTAGACCTAGAAAATAAAGAAAATGTTTGGGTAGACCTGAGATAGAACCTAGGAAAAGCAAACGAGCTCGGGTAGAAAAATCTTATGGTCCAGATTTTTCACCTATATGCTTCAAGCGGGACCTCAAACATTTAAACAAGCTGTAAATTCTTCAGCAAAACCTCGATGGAAAGAGGCAATCAATAGTGAAATGGAGTTCATCTTGCAAAATCACACGTGGTAATTAGTGGATCTTCCTCCTTGATCCAAGTCACTAGGCTACAAATGGATTTCCAAAAGAAAATTGAAAACAGATAGATCAATTGACAAATATAAGGCTAGTCTTGTAATTAAGGGTTACAAGTAGAGATTATGCCTTAATTATTTTGACACATATTCTCTAAGTCAGAAGGAATTGCTCTAAGTCAATCTCATTATATCGATAAGATATTAGAGAAATTCAATAAGGATGACAAAAAGGAGGTTTGCACTCCAATAGATCCAAATAAGTATTTCTCAAGAAATATAGGAGAAAACATCTCTCAAGTTGAGTATGCTAGGGTTATTGGTAGTGTCATGTACTTGATGACTTCTACTAGACCTAATATATCACACATTGTTGGCGTGTTGAATAGATATACGAGTAATCCAAGTAGTGATCATTGGGATGGAATCACAAGATTACTCAGGTACTTGAGATATACTCGTAGTTATAGGCTGCATTATACGAGATATCCAATTGTTATAGAAGTATATACTGATGCTAATTGGATATAGTGATTCTAATTGGATACGCTAGGGGGTGCAGCCATATCGTGAATATCCTCTAAGTAAACAGTTATAGCGAGATCCATCATGGAATCTGAGTTTATAGCACTTGATAAATGTGTCGAAGAAGTTGAATGGCTACACCTTTTTCTTGAGGATATTTCTAGGTGGCCAAGATCAGTGTCTACAATAAGTATATATTGCGATAGTCAATCTGCGATTGGCAAGGCACAAAGTCATATGTATAATGGTAAGACTAGACATATTCGTCGTATACATAATTCCATTAGACAATTGCTCTGGACAAGAATTATCACAATCGATTATGATTTAGGTGTTCGCTTTTCTTCCAAAGTCGCGTTATCCCAGATATGCTATATTTTGGTTGCTCCAAGTTGGTTTCCAGTAACTCAGCGTTGTCCCATATATGCTTATTACTGGATATCCTCACGCAAACGACACAACGTTGTCCCAGATATGCTAGTCGTCCTACCATCACATGCATAATCCTCGTGTCCAAAGTTGTGTTATCCCTTATATGCTAGACTTTAGCTCGCTCTAGTCGGTCAACTGTAGCTATGCGCTGTCCTCGATATGCTCGCTACCAGTTACCATCTTCAGAAGACGCAACGTTTTCCCAGATATGCTAGTCGTCTTCCCATCACAGGCATAACCCTGCTTCCAAAGTTGCGTTCTCCCAGATATGTTAGTCTTTGACTCACTCCAATTAGTCTACCATAGCTCCGCATTTTCCCATTTATGTTTTTTATTTATTACCATTCTTTAGAAGGCCCAATGTTGTCCCAGATATGCTAATCGGCAAGCCATCCCAAGCGTTTTTTTTATCTTTGGACAAGCACTCTTCGAATATGTTATGCAAGTTCATGTCCATAGAGGGGCAAACTGTAGACACTCAATTTTGACCTAAATCCGACGTGTTTAGGATCGCAACACGTGGCGTGCCATTATGAAGATTTCCAGATATGGTGGTCTGGGAAGTTTCCAAAACAAGCTTCGTGCAGATTTAGTAGATCAATATATAAAGTATATTGTGAAATGTTTAGAAAACATTTCATGAATATTTATATTGTATAATATATTTTATTGTGTGTACAGTTCCTACTTAAAAAAACCCTAATAACTTGTATACATAAGAGTGTTATGCGTTGTGTAAAAATGTGGCAAAATGAATAAAATAAAATTTTCCATTGAAATAAAGGGCAGTCACACCACCGCTGTAGAGGAGAAATAAAAAAGACTTTATCAATACACATGTAAATATACTATTATTGCACATAATTATTTACTTTCTAAAATGTACAAACATGAATGTATATATAGGACTTACATCTTCATTTTTCTATCTTTTACATTTTTTAAGAAAAAACTAAAAGAATAAATAATTACACATAAGTGAATAGACTACTGAAATGATGAAATATTAATTAAATTTTATTTCGTAATAGAACTTCTGAACTTTAATCTCTGAACATAGACCATTTTGAAATCCTAGATGTATACTTTATTTTCGCTAGGAATTCAAGGTTTCTAGTTGGGTTAATAGGTCCAATGGTACCATAAGTTTGGGTCATGTGATCGGATGGTACCCCTATGTTGTTTTATAGTACCATAAGTTTCGCAATGTTGTTATTTGGTCCAAATTACTGTTGCCGTCAATGTTAACTAACAGAATGTTGACGTGGCATTGACGTGGCACTGATGTGGCAATTGGAAAATACAAATAAATAGGAAATATAATAAAAATAAAAAAAAAATAGTGGAAAATCGGAAAAAAAATTATAAAAATATTTTAAAACTTTATATATTAATAAAATGTATTTTTTATAAATTGTTTTTAAAAAAATCGAAAATTGAAAAAAATAGGAAAACAATATGAAAAAAATCGGAAAAATTATAAAAAATTTCAAAAAAAAAATTAAAACTTTATATATTAATAAAATTTATTTTTTATACATTTATTGTTTTTTAAAAAATCGAAAATTGAAAAATAAATCTAGGTTGGACCCTTGGGGTCCAATTGACCCAGCCATGGGTCGAACCCTGGGCTGAGTTGGACCCCCACCAGGTCGCCTGACCTGGGCGACCAGGTCTGGGTCTGACCCAGCCCTGGGTTCGACCCTGGCTGGGTCAATTGGACCCCAAGTTAGTTCGACCCTTGGGGTCCAATTGACCCAGCCAGGGTCGAACCCAGGGCTGGGTCAGACCTAGACCTGGTCGCCCAGGTCAGGCGACCTGGTGGGGGTCCAACCCAGCCCAGGGTTCGACCCTTGACTGGGTCAATTGGACCCCAAGGGTCTAACCTAGTTTTTGTTTTTTTTTCAATTTTTGATTTATTTTTAAAAACAAATTATAAAAAATACATTTTATTAATATATAAAGTTTTAAAATATTTGTTGAATTTTTTCTATTATTTTTCTGATTTTTTTCATATTTTTTTCCTATTCTTTTAAATTTCCCTATTTATTTTTATTTTTTAAATTAAATATTAAATTATATATCTATGTGGCGCTGATGTGGTGCTGACATAGACCATTTAACAGAAAAATCTAACGGTTGACTAACAGAGTACCATATGACAACATGCTCCAAACATAATAGACCATTTAACCACATCAAAAAACATATGGTACCATCCGATCACATGACCCAAACTTATGGTACTATTGGAACTATTATCCCTTTCTAGTTAGCCTTAATTAACTAGTGACTACTCAAATTTTGATATTCAAAATATCACCTTTAATTCAGATATTAGGTCTGACAGATATAATAAATCAAGGGAAAAGTATGAAAAATATGTAATATGTTTGCCTAAAGTGGTAAAAGCGACGCAATGTTTGTTTTTGATGCAACATATTTGGTGTTGTTGGTTTTTGATGAACTCTGTTTCTATCCGTTAAAAAATTTCGTTAACCCCTCAGATGCCCTGCACGTGATCCCCGTTAACCCCTCACATGCCTTGGTAAGGAGAATTTGGATCGGTAATGAGGAAACAATGATGAAGGGGGCAGAGAGGGGGAGATACATGGACTTCGGTTCGGTAAATGGAGGGAAACGATGAGGAGGGTAGTTTCGATATTTTGAATTTTAATTTTTTAACGTTCAAAAAACAAATCACGTAAGTTGCACGTGTATAATTTAAACGAAAAAAATAATGAAAAAACAAACATTTCATCAAAAACCAACAAAACAAAACATAATATATAAAAAATCTGCGACCCAAAACAAGTTGCATTAGTTACCAATTTTGACAAACATATTACATCTTTTTCACACTTTTCCTATAAATTAATTCTGTAAGTTTTTTTTAAAATACTTTATGTTTGGTAATTTTATAAAATTGTGGCAGGATATAAAAATACATAAGGAGATGATAATATAACATATATTCTAGCGACCGACTCAGGTCAATATCAAAGTGCACAAGTTCAAATCTTGGAGACGTCAGGAAAAAAATAGTTGGCTAAGACGTATGTCTTAAAGATTGAAGTCTGATATTAATCAAAGCTAGTTGGCTAAGGCGTAAATCAGTTCTACAAGATTTGTTTTAATCCTCTCTAACATATATGAACGTGAGTAAATTGTAAATTCCATTGCCCAAAGGAATTTATCCACATTGTCTAACAATAATAAAAAAAAAAAAGGTGCACTAATTTATTTTCTCCATAATTTGAAGCCTAATGATGAGTTTTGTAATGACACAAGTCTAAAATGTTTGAATTTTATGTGTAATCTCATTTATGTAGAAGTTCTTGGTTAACAATTTAAATAAACAAAAACATTATTTTATCAAGATATGAAAATACAATTGTAGATGATAGTCTAACATATATGTATTCTTACAGTATTATTTATAACGGATCTGAAGGTCTGTATCAACATGAGTATGTAAATTCCATTGCCCCAAAGGAATGTATCCACATTGTTTTACACTTACAAATGTGCACTAATTTTATTTCTCTGGAATTTGGAGTCTAACGATGAGTTTTGTAATGACACAAGACTAATATGTTTGGATTATATGCGTAATCTTATATATGTAGAAGTTCTTGGTGAACAATTTAAATAGACAAAAATATTTATTTCAAATGTTTTCTAGCTTCTCTCAAAAAAATATACAATACAGGAAAATGAATTCACCCAAAAAGTTATGATTAACTATTTTATAGCATTATTAAAAAAAATATTAATAATGTTTTTTTTTAAAAAAAAAGTAATAATAAATGCAATAGAGAGTAGTATATATTTAGACCTGTCAAAATATGACATCTTCTTCAGTACTTTCAACTGAAATGTTGTTCACATATCCATTAATCAAAGTGTAAGTGTTTTTCAATAATCCAACCATGCAATTACTTACCTTTTTCTTCACCGTCGTAAGAATCTAATCGAGAAAATTATTTTCTTGGTTCGATTGGAATCCAAAAATCAAGATTTATATTCCAAATAGAATAAAAATCGATTTATGGATTCAATTGGAACCTACAAATCGAAATTCGGGTTAGATTGGAATCCAAAAATTGAAATTTGGGTTCTAAATGCATGAAAAAATATTGTCATCGCTCTCCTCTTGAACTCAACCCAGAAATTTCTAGGTTGATGAAGACTTAGATTAAGTGGCGTGAGCTTGCCATCAAGAATCGCCACGTACTTCAATAAGCAAGTGTAAAAGAGTTATTTAATAATTCAAAAATATGTTAAAAACATTGAATCGCGGAAAAAACTAACAGTTTATTAACGGAGTGACAAAATAGTCACATGCTGAAACATAAATGACCATTTAACAAATAGCCGCATTGAACAAATATGTGTAACTATTAAATATATTAAGTTTTTTTGTGGTCCAAATTATTATCTAAGTTGAGGTGGAAAAAGCAAAATAAAAATAGTGTAGATGAAAATAATAACAATCCTACCTACCAGATTCGAATCGCTGATCTAATACGATCCATAGGCTACTGCTTTATTAACTACAGTTTTTCGCTCAGCCAACTGAGCTAAGGTTGAACTTGAATCTCATGCTTTACTGTGTTCCATTCTTACCTCGATAAAGTTTGAACACGTTGTCTCTACTGCTATCAATAGTTAAGTACCACACATCTGCTGTTGAAACAAGGATATTGCAGTATTTTCAATGAAAGAGATAGATAGAAGAACATGACCTTACTTGAACCGAATTTGTTCTATTGGCCCGTACCTCCGTCTCATTGATATCTCAAGGAACCTAAGTCCGGTGGATGAACTAGAGTCGTGTGATTAACAATCACTATTGGACCCTCGATTGAGGGCCGTTTGTTGGTCGTAGATGAACGTTTCCAGCCAGGTCGGTTGGGGTTTCTCAGTTCCAAATGAAATGGCAGAAGCATGTACTATTGGGTGTTAGCTATAACCTTCAAAATTCAAATGTCCACCATAAAGTTGTCTTTGCAAGATGATGTAGAGGAGCATATGACATGAACCGTTTAAGTTGAAACTTATGCTTCAGGAAAAGAGAAAACGTTTTGCAATTTAAAGAGGTGGTATTCAATCATTCTTGCAGTTATTCCTTACTCACTCCAAGTTACTATACTGTCACATCTTGACTTTATATATATATTATGAATAATGTGATTGTTAGTAATATGAATTATAAACTTTACTTCTTATGGTGTTCAATAATGTACAATTCTTATAAAACAGTTTGTTTGTTTTTGGCCAAACTTATAAAATAGTTGATTGTATCCATTCTTTTAAGAATAATTCAAAATTTACATAACTACGTTAGATAATATAATGTCTTATAACTATATTATTAAACTATATATGTTCTTTTTACGTACACATAAATTGTACTTTAAAAATGTTATTCGGATACCTTAAATTCCTTAATTTAGAAATGTTATTTTATTAGAGTCGTTGTGTAGTATACAATTATATAGATTTTGTTATTGTTGTTACTCTTCTACCTTTTTCTTTCTTCCTCTACTACATTATTTTTCTACTCACTTCCCTACCTAAAAAAAGCTAAGATACAAGTGAAATTGAAAACTTAGATCGTCATCATTATAAAAATCTCATTTTATCTATAAATTTAGATAATTTAAACTGAATTAAGATCAATCAAAATTGATGTATATTTATATGTTGAGTATACATAATTTATTGTCTAAAGCGAGAAATAATTAATACATAAAATAATCAAGTTTGCAAATGAACGTGATATGAAGGAGTGGCTAGCACCAGAATCAAATAATATGTTTGCAACTTTAGAATTAACGAGCACTGTACCTGACACTACTGCGTTTGGTTTGGTCATAGCATAAACTCGTCCATAAGTCCTTGGTTTGTCCACATTTTCGTCGTGCCTAGCATTAATGTGATTATCTTTATTCTTTGGGCAATCCCTAATTAGGTGGGTCGTCTCACCGCATCGAAAACATGCTCCAAATTTCCAACGACACTCTCCAGTATGAGGTCTCCCACAATGAATACAGGTTTGTCGCCTGGTGGGCTCTGGTGGTCCACGAAAACTTTTTGTGTCCTGTCTCTTTCCGCCGGAGTCTCTATAAGTAACACTAGTAGTTCTACGGCGCTTCCTCGAATGTTCTTCCCGATCAATGCGTTGAGCATTCCTTTCGTGTGCGAGGGCAGCTCCCATGCATTCTACCTGGTTGGCGAATGTTAAAGAAAAGATCGGGGTCCTTATCTCTGTTCGAAGCCCATCCCGGTATTGGTCAATTTTTGCTTCTTAGACGTCCATAATCGTTGGGGCAAAGCGCCCAAGATCGCTGAACTTTGCTGAATACTCCATCACTGACATTTGTCCTTGTCGCAACTCCTCGAATTCCTTTTTCTTTTGCTTCCTCAGTTCAACTGGAAAGAACTGGTTAAGGAACACCTTTTGAAAATCCTTCCATCTAACAATTCCATCTTGTTGTACTAAGGATGGTCGGGTTGTAACCCACCAACTGTCAGCTAGGCCTTCCAGTAACATAGCTGCATACCCTACTTGGTATTCCTCTACGACCTTGAAGGTATCGAACAACTTCTCCAGTTCTCTAATCCAAGATTCAGCCTTCATTGGGTCGGCAGTTCCCGTTAAGTTGGCTGGTGCTAAGCGCTTGAACTTATCGAATGAGACTGTTATATGCTCTGAAATGTTTGGTTGGGTGCCTCTCCTCTGCTGGGCTTCCGATCTTGACGAAATTGGTCTCGTAGGTCAGCCACGACTTGACAAATCCCCAGTATGTCTGCTTGACTAGCCATACCACTTGCATATCCTTCGTGTTGTGGTACCTGATCCTCCTCACGCGGGGCTTCAGACACTACATCCCCTGTCTCTTCACTTTGTGAGTTCCTTTGGTTCCTCCTCAGGGATTGTCTACCCAGCCTAACATTGCCTCGAGAAGACGCAACTACTTGTTTTCCCTTTCTCGCTCTGGCGACGATGTCAGCAATAGTCTCCTCATTCCTTGCCATTACTTCTGTGTCAGCTATTTCTGTGTGATTGTGCGATTTACTGCAGATTTATGTTGAAACGATGAAATTGCTCCATGAAATTGCTCCATGAAATTGCTGTGTCTTGAATGATTATTTAGGTATTTGCAGAACTGAATGATCTTGCACAAAGCATCTCAGAAGCAGTACTAGTATCACCCACACTAATCATCATCGGGAAAGTAGTTTCACTTTCTTTTTGATGATCAAAATTTAAAAGAAATGCAAGTGATTGAGGGTAACCCGAATCCTTACCTTGCGAAGCCTTTACAAGTAGGGGAATTCTTTGAGTCAACTCTTGTTTGTCCTTCCACGATTCTCTGTTGCATCTATACACAAAAAAAATCAATCCTGGATATGATATTGAGCATATCTAGTATAATGCTGTAAATAGATGCAAGAAATGCATATATGTGTACTATTTAAGTGTACTTTTTAGTTTTTACTCACTGCATTGGAGGGAAAGTGTTTTGACTGCAGCAGACAGAACTATAAATCTCAGAACAAGAGAAACTGGAAATGCAGATGGTTGAAGATCATGAAATCTGGGTTGTTAGCGAGAGAAACTACCTTGTAGAATTGAAAAAGCACATTTGTTAATTAAAAATTGAATCTTGATCAAGAATTCAAGTGTGCTATTTGTCAGTTGATCTCTTAACAACCAGTAAACACTTCTTTCTTTTCCATGTATGTTACATACATAAAATTTTGCAGAAAATTGATGCTATATTAGAAAAAATGGTACCTGTTCTCTGCAGAATCAGGATGGATTGTTAGTATTTTTTCAACTACCTAATGAGAAGAAGTTCATCAAGATGTCTGTTAATAAATGGTTTGGACTCGTCCTTTCAGACTCAAGAGCGTTAATGGTTCTGGATCAGCTCCTCAAGACGGTCCTTCCAAAGAGAACGAGACAATTCTGGCGATCTACACAGTAGAGTAGAGTCGGGTTCATTTTGTACTTCCATATTTTGTTAGTTATGAAGGTCTGTTTTAACGGAACCTATTTTGGGATTATATGATGAATTATGTTTTCAGATGGATTCTGGATTTTTATGGATTATTTTGGATTATGTGTTTTCGGATGCATTCTGGATTTTAGTAACAGTTCGGTAACAAAATGTCCAAACTTAAGTCACTTTTAATAACAGTTCAGAAACTTAAGTCACTTTTTAATAATAGTTCAGAAAAGGTAAACAACATGTCAACAAACATAAGTCACCACATTCGCAAAATACACATTGTTCTTCATTCGTCATTTACAGACAAAGGTTACAACTAACTTCTACTAATTCTTCGCAATTGAACTTAGAACAAAAACAACAAAAACAATTACCAACACTGCAACTAACTTCCGATTGGGTCGACATTCAAGAGCTCGGGTTTTCGCAACATCCAATTGTTCTTTCAAATGTTTCTCTCTTTGTTGAAATTGCATCACTGCAATCCAACCATAAGGGCACATAGATGAATCTTCCCAATCAAAAAACCCACATCCAGGGTTTTGTACAAACTACAACAGAAGAAACAACAAACAGTTACCTCAGATTTAACGATTTAAGGTTCGAAAATAAGGCATTACGGTTCAAATTATTGCAGCAAAACGAATTAGGGTTGTCAATTAGGGTTACCCACTGTCAAATTACCTCAAAATTGGGGCATCCATGGAAACGGCGAGAGAAATTCTGATTGACCGAGATCGAACCTTTCTACGGTTGTCAGAAAAATGGAGAATAATTGGGGGTAAGTTGTTGGGGAGCAACTTAGTAAGCAGTATTAACTTAACCATATCAGATCAAGCTCTTAAATAACATATCTTGAAATTAGTATAAACTTAAGACTTAAACATTTAGACATTATAAAGTTAAAAAGATTTACGGAACAAAGTTTGTCAAATTGAGATGATGCAAACCTACTAAGTTTATAAATGTTTTGGAGTCAGAGTCTAATCAAAATGTAAATGACGAACAAAAAACATTAAGAACTGAACGGATGCGGAGGTTCGAACTTATCAAAATTCAGAATAGGACAGAATCGGAGGTTGCTCTAGTCTTTTTACCACGCCTACTGTGCCTTAGGAAGGCTCCAATGTTTACCCCTCATTGGAAGGATGCAGAGCCCAGATATATCCGCTGGGGCGGCCAGAGTGATCATGATCTTTTCGTATCGATACGCCAGTGGACCCTCATAAGGGTTTCAGACTGTAGTAGACTTACGAGTACAGAATCAGAAACAGAGGTCGAACTTTCTAAAAGTGTTTTCACTAATTGTTTTCCACTAGCACAAGAAAATATAGTCGGACAACACATCAAAAGCATACTTTATAAAACAACTTCAATCCCTTGATCTGAATTTTATAAACGAAAAACTTATATTCATGCTCTAAAATAGTATTTTCTTATCTTTAAACTTTCATGCAATGCATAAAATAATTTCTTTAGTAAAAGTAGAAATAATTGTAAACCACTTACCTCAATTGAACCCCGAATTTAACACGGATGACTTAGCTAGTCCGAGTTCCCTAAAATCAATACGAATGAGAATATAAGGTTTCCATTCGAAACATGAAGTCCTAATAAATTTGGTTGTATACCCTAGGGTCCAATTCAGATTCCAAAAATTCGGTTGTGTCTTTGACATGCAAAACGAGGCGACAACTGAGATGTCGTTCTTCACTGATTTTTCGACCTTCTCAGAAACATTCCGAAAAATTACTGTATGCATAGGATTCAATTACGAGCCCAACGCTGCAGACGGCATCGCGTTTCGACATCGGTCAAATTGCCCGGGCGTGGTCATCTTCAACCTAGAGACAATTATACAGATTGCAGGACCGAGTTTGAGGGCTTCGTTCTCCCTCATTAGAGCTCCCTTTTGGGTGTTCTTAGTGTCTATGGAAAGCCCTTACCTTGAACTACACGGTTGATGAGTCATTTTTATGATGTAACCAATAAAAACGTCACTTTTAGGTCACCAAAGTTTCGGTTTTAAAATTGTGGTTGAATCTTCTAAGTTCGGTATCTCATGAACGACTACATTAAACTCAATTCTGTCAATTGGGTTAGGTTACTTAAGATCCTTAGAACCTAACCATGGCAATAAAACGAGAGTAACCTCTACCATACCGAAATTCACCATTAATGACTTTTGAGGCTTTCTCTCTCTAAAATCAAGCATTCATGAGGAAAGGGACTGAGCATGAATATGCAGTATTACCTTGGTCGTGATATTCCCCTTTGTTGGTGGATTATGGACGCTTCACTTCAGCCGTTTTCGCAGCGATACGGTCAAACTCCAAATTCTCGCCGATTTCCCTCTCCAAACTCTTTTCTTTTGTTTCCCACACTCTAGGGGTTGATATGTCTGCGAAATTATAACAATCTAACCTAAGTTGCAGCCAAGAAACAGAATATCTACTCTACCATGATCTTTGGTGATTTTTTGGTTACTCAAATCTCAACCACGTCCACTACATGCAATCCCATACAAAAATCTGTTTTGTCCTTAAACTTCACTTCAATTTCCATTAGCCTTCGAATTTCTTCTCTTTCAAAGTTTGGTCCTCTAAAACGTTGTGAGTGTTACATCCGCAGACTTCATGGCTTCTGTCTTCGCACCGTGGGTTCTTCAGTTCTTCCTTCTTCTCAAGATTCTTCGCGCTCAAACTTCTCCAGCAACCTAAGAACAAGCTGATGTTAAGTAGACAAGGTGTTTAGGGTAGTTTCAGAACTTCATAATACAACCACCTCACGTGAAAAGCTCATGTGACTACTTAACGGGAAGAAATAACGACAGTTAGGTGATAGTAATAGTTCAGTCACATCTGTCAACATAAGTAACGGTTGAGCTCAAGTTTGAACGGTTCAGTCACATGTGCAAACATAAGTAACGGTTGAGGTAATTAACCCTTCAAAATATCCCTATATTTAAAACAAGGGTTAAATACCAAGTAGCTACCTGAATTTTGGACGTTTTGCAACGAGCTACCCGAAATTTGAAAATTCAAAACGGGCTACCTCAACTTTGAAGAAGGTGCAAATAGCTACCTCCGTCCAATTTTAAGTCAGAAATTCATTGGAAAATCGTTGGAAAGTCGTTGGAAATTCGTCAGAAATTGGACGGTGGTAGCTATTTGCATTTTTTTCAAAGTTGAGGTAGGTCGTTTTGTATTTTCAAAGTTCGGGTAGCTCGTTGCAAAACGTCCAAAGTTCAGGTAGCTACTTGTTATTTAACCCTTAAAACAATTATCCTTCGAATGACCATTTTTCTTACAGAAATCACGGCCTCTGTTATAACACCTTTCAATGGTATGCCTCTTTTATGACAATGAGAACATTCAAGGTTCTGATTTCCTTTTTGCTTTACAGTATTAAAAACAATATTAGCAGTAGTGGAACCAACAGAAGCATTCATAGCCGATGTGATTCCCCTCTGACTTTCTTCCTGAATCAGAAGGTTATAAGCCTGATTTACAAAAGGTAAAGGATTCCAAAGAATTAGATGACTTCTAACCCCTAGAGTAATTCTCATTCAATCCCACTAAGAACTGAAAAAGCCTTTGATTTTCTTTATGTTCAATGTGTTTCTTGAAATCATCTCCTTTTATATGGGGTAATGGACAAGCAACACCATATTTGGCACACAACAATATCAGTTTTGTAAAAAACGTAGAAATAGAATCTAAACTCTGATGAGTCATAACAATCTCCAAATGCAGTTGGTAGGTCATAGGTCCACTAACTTTATCAAAATGTTCCTTAAGATCCTTCCAAACAAAAAATGCATCTTCACAGTACATATAACCACTTCCAAGATCTTTTGAAATAGAGTTAATGATTCAGCCTAGGACTACTGCATTGCACCTATCCCATAAGTGATGAAAAGCAGGTTCATAATTATCTTTCATGCATGTTCTAGTGATAACTCCCAGTTTATTTCTGCCTAACAGGGTGAATCTTATAGCCCTATTCCACATGGCATAATTTTCAGGACTAGTCAATCTAACAGATATCATACTCACACGAGGATTATCACTTGAATGTAAGTAAAGAGAGTGATGCGAATCTACCGTAGCCATGGCATCATGGTTAGCCTCATCGGTGGCAATCTTACCTGCCTCCCTGAAAAGTTTTTCCTCAACCATCATATGACGTTCCCACAAAAACAAAGAGGAACTAGTGAAAAACTCAACAAATGGCCAGTTCCAGTCTCAAGAAACCAACAGCCAGATGAACCGTCTCAAGTCATAAACCATCCACAAACCAGGAAATCAACACACAGTTTCCAAAAGAAACCACAAAACGATGTTAAGAAGCAAAAGATCTCGGGAGAGGGTTAGATTTCACTGTGACCAGTCGATAACCAAAAGAAGAGACATATCCGACGATAACCACCAACAGTCAGACGAACTGTCACAAGTCACAGACTAGAAGGATAACACCACATATAGCCACGTAAAATCCCGATATGAACGGAAAGAAGAAAGCAAACCTTACCGCAACCAAGATAATTGCAGAAAACCCTAGGGTGTTGGTAGTCGAAGAAAACCACCAACCAACCGTTAGATTGTTGAAATCAACACAAGGTAGAAAGACACTAGAGGCGGAAATCGCCTCAGAGCTCTGATACCATGACAAAATCAGGATTCTACACAAAACCCTAGCAGACGGAAAGCTTCGAGAGTGAGAGGAAGGGATAGAGCAATTGGGGATCACTAAAAATTGTTCCTTCATTTGGGGTTTCTCACCCTTAAATTAAACCTAAAACTATCAAAATGTTCAATACATCCTAAAGAATAAACCGAGACACATTTACACCCTAATAAAGTACAACAAAAACCGGTCATCAACTATAAAAAAAAATACAAAAAGAAGACAATTGAAAAACAAATCTTCCAGATTGCACCTTTATTTCAATGTAGATTCTAAATATATTTGAAATTAAAATCTAAATCATACTAAAGTCACCGTAACTTTGAAAATATCAAAGTAAAAAAAATGAGGAATATGTTATTCAAATATCCAATTTCATTTTATTTTTAAAAATATCATTGAAATTTTCTTGACGCTGCCACAGTAGATTTGTAATAGTTATCATTTAATAGACATGGTAGTGATCTGTTAGATATCTTAAGCGTATACCGAATGCATTCATTCACAACTTCATACTAATGAGACAATTGATTAAGGTGTATGTCTGAATCTTACATGCTCTCAAAGTACCCATATATATTCGAACATATACGTTTTATTCTTACGAGGTTATTAATAACATGAGTACGTAAACTTCATTGCCCCTAAAGGAATGTATACTCATTATCTACACTTAAGAAAGATGCATCAATATTTATTTATTTTAAAAATGCTAAAAACAAATAGTTATCTAAAGGCGGGAAAGACTAAGGTCGATATCAAAGTGTGTAGGATCTGGGGACATCATGGAAAAAATAATTGTCTAAGGCGGGCAATAGTCGGTATCAAAGACCGGGAATCGTCGTTCGAGCAAATTCTTAAAAATAAATTAAAACTTAAAATTTTATTTTGTTATCTTACAAAATTAATTTTAGTTTTACATGATAAATTTAATAAAATATGTAATTCTATTTAGATTCTTGTATTATCTTAAGAGTCAGACCGATCATCCCTTCGTAACATCTCATACGTGACCAATGACGACAACGTGCACTCGCGTATAACATGACAAAGTATAATATATATAATAAATTTATTTAATAAAATATTTATTGCTATTTTTTTAAATAACTAACCCTAATTTAATAAATAAATAGGGAAATAACCTCCAAATTTCCAAAATTAGAAAGCAAAGCAGTGGTAGCCACAAATGACTTTAGCGAGTAGCAGTTGACTTTCTTATTTTTGTGTTGTCGATGCTACTTCAACCATCATTATTTTTGGGTTAATATACTCAATAGTCACACATGTTTGATGAATGTGATTATTTGGTTACACATATTTTTTCGCGTGATTAAATGGTCACTTATGTTTCAACATGTGACTATTTGGTCACTCCGTTGGTGAACCGTTAGTTTTTTCTGTCAATTAATATTTTAACATATTTTTAAATTATGAAATGATGATTGTGTCCTTTTATATCTTCTTCATCCTCTTTGATGTGAAAATGCATTTTGCAAAAAGATAGAATAAGACAAGAAACTTGTCCTCTAAACTCCACGAGAAACTCGTCCATGGATCACCGCGTCTCCAAATTCCATTAGGACCCGACTTTAGAACTACTATCGTGGTAGGACCCACTCCACAAATTCTTCCTTTTGCTTTTCTACTAATTAACAAATGTGAGTCATTTGGTTTTCTCTCTGTTTTGACATGGACGACCTTTTTCTACTTAACATGTAATTATCGGCTGCTCTAGAACCCATTCACTTTTCTTATGGTTGGGATGATGAATAGAGAAATTGATGTCTTCGACTATCCCTTCATCTGTGGAGTATTAGAGGGTTTGGGTAGTAGTTAGCGCCGATTTCAGTCCTTATTCTATACGCAAACTTCCCGCACCATTGTTGCGCTTTCAACCGTCTCCCCGAACACTCCTTCGCTTCCGTCTTTCGTCCAACCGGAGAGTAGGGTTAGCCCCGCATTTCATTTCTATCTAACCAATTGCTTTGGCATCACGATCAGGGACGAACCCAAGAATTTAGGTCAGTGGGGGCAATAATTTGTCTAAGGGAAAATAGTTGAAGAAAAATTTTTTAGAGGGGGCAAATGTAAGACTTTAAAAGGCTAACATGAAAATAAATATATTTTTTTGACTACATTTACACAAATCCAAAAGTTGAGGGGGGGGGACAATTTCCCTCCCTCACCCCTCTATAGCTTTATGCTTGATCGCGATACTCACTGATCGTTGGCGTACTACCATGTTTCATTGTCATCTACCAGAAAGCAAAAACTGGAGTTTTTGTTCTGACGGTAGTCCATGGAGGCGATACTAAAGATTTAGTAACCGTACAAATGTGAAAGGATGACTTATATGTCGTCCAACAATCCACGAGCACTTGAGTTGTCGCTACCTCTACGTCATGGGCCTCATCTTCCCAGCCGCTAGAGCGCCCTTCTCCTCCTCCGTCATGGTTCCAATTCTTCATGAGGATGATCTCTAGCAGCCAAACTGTGTAATTAGTTAAGTAAATAAGGGTAATTTGGTCATTTTAACTATTAGAATAGTCAATTAACAGAATAATTAAATAGTAAACAGTAAAAATAATCAAATAGTCACATGACATGCACAAGTTGTAACACCTATTTGTAGGGTTGATAAAAAAAAATCAGCTCAGATTAACTGAACTGAAATTGATATGGTATGAACTATTTTGAACCGGTTCAACTAAACTAGTGCAAAAAACAAACCAACATTTTATAGGGTAAGTAGTACAATTTACAATGTGTACTCAATTCAATTTAGAATCGATTGAATTGGCTTGGTTTTTGGAATTGGTTTATATATTGTTGGATTTGTTTTTAAATATGATGGACCTAACAGGGCGTTTCTTTCATGGAATTCGGAATAGGGAATAAGAGATAAGAATATGAAGTTGTTTCTTTGGTGGAATTGTATATGGAAAGGGAATGGAATGTGGTAAAATGACATATTTGTCCCTCCTTGTATATGTATAGTATATAATATATATAATTTGTATTAATTAATTTTAAAATTAAGAATAATAAAAACTTATAATATAATTAATTAATAATTAAAAAAATAAAATAAAATAACTTAATTAATTAATTATTAATTAAGATAAAATTGTTGAATTAATATAAATTTTAAAGTAAGGGCATTTCGGGCATTTCACCTCCTATTCCTCATTCCTAGCGCGCCCGGCTTAGGAATTCCGAGCTTTTCACACGGAATGTCTAAGCCTACCCCGCCTGGAATCCGTAAGCCAAATTTTTGCAATTCCGCGAAAAGAACAACTTCTTACGGAATCCGTAAGCCGAATTCCTTTTCCATTCCGTGAAAAGAACATGCCATAAATGTTATAGTCGGTAAAGGCTTACAACTGTTTGTAATCCTTTTCCCAAAAAGTAGTCTGAAATATCTACTTCTCTCATTCTTTCCAACAAAATTAAAGCAAGATATGTTCGACTTGTCTTTTCTCACTTTCAATCTTTTCAACTTCTATCATCTTCAACCTCTCATTGTCTCACCGTCTGTCTATCTTCTCCTTATCGTCTCGCCGTTCACATCCTCCTCATTATCTTGTTGTAGTTCCTAAGTTTGATTGTGGGAGTGGGCGATCAAGTTGGTATATGTTGTTGCTACCGGAGTTTCTGAGTTGGCCGGAATAGAGGTGACTTATAGATCGTCGTTAAATCTTAGAGTAAGGTTGCTGCTGCATGCCAAACTTGATGGTCGTTATATCCTTAAACAAATATAACTTTTTTATTGTTGAATATCTCGGATTAATGCAATGATCTCCATAGATTGAAAGAAACGAAACCCTAGATTTTAGATGAATCTGGATTTTAGAGAGAAAATGTCGAGAGAGAATAACCAGGAAATAAACTTCACAGAACTGAAAACTTCACATTAAACCAATACTCAAAACTTACTTACAAATCAGTCCCCAACCGTATTTATAGAACCGGCATAACCTTTCACTAATTGCAATTACACCCACACATAATAAAACTAATTCTAATTATATCCTAAAGTATGTTGACAATACTATAACCTCCAACATTCCCCTGTGAAGATCTTCCTTGACCAATTGACCACTTTCACTGATCAACCACCTCTGATCAACTACCTTCTCTGGTCTTGAATTCTAAACCTGTTCTGACATAGATCCTATGACAGAAGATGATAACAACCAATATCCTTGTGCTGTGACATATAAAACCAATTAACACACACACTTATCATTTTCCAGCTTTTCTTGAATCACAATTGTGTTCCTGAATAATTTGAATACTTGACAGCCAATTCACAAGTCACAACAACATATGAACTGCAGTTCTTAAGATTCCACAACCAATCTGCACAACTTAAACAGAAAAACACTTTAATACCTCCATATGCATTCAACCAAGCAGCTCATACGTTTCCCAAACTGAAACATACTATGTTCACACATTTAAAGCTGATGAATACTCATCCATTCACCCTTCATTTTTCTATTTCATCAAGAACGAAATTCCTCGACCAGGAAGCACCTTTGGGCCACCAAAAAACAATCTCAATTTTTTTTTCATGAGATAATATTATGGTATTCTATTTTTTTTCTTCTTTTTTTTTTCCGAACAAGAGAGGTTTGAGCCTCTATCTTTTCAGCAAGACAGGGAGGTTTGAGCCTCCATCTTTACTTTCTCAAGCACACAACTGAGTAGCTTTAACGTTGTCTCAGTCATGAAACTATTTTTGAAATCATATCTTGCCTATTGTTCCAGGAATGAGAAGGAAAACATCCGAACGCAGTATCACCAGCTTTACCAAATGCAGAAAACGAACACAGACATACCAGAATGAGAAAACAGACAAGTGAACAGAAGAATGCATAGAAAATATCAAGTGCACCCACTCAATTGACAGATAAGAAGAAAAAAAATAAGCCCCACAGGTCATAAAATTGATCATGACCATGAACACATGACAAGCATCAAAATACCAGAACCAGCAAATTGAGAAAACAAAACCAGCAAGAACACGTAAGCATGAGAGAAAAAAAAACAGCACAAGAACAAAGATCATACGCATCAAATGAAAAGATCATATACCAGAACAGAGCAGAGTCAAGAAACCAGGGGAAAAAAAACATAGAGGAAGAAAAAAAAAACTCACTACAGAGCATCCTGAGAACAAATATCATCATCATCAGCTATTGAGCCATCGTCTTGAAAAGAAGCAGTTGAACCATTAATTTCATCAATAGATGAGACTCCAAGTTTACGCCTGAAAGGAATGAACAACTTAGCTGTTAGAGATTTCGTCAGAATATCAGCAGTCTGATCAGTAGCTGGAACAAAATTAACTTGAACCTGACCATTCTTAACTTTCTCCCTGACAAAACACAAATCAATTTCAACATGTTTCATTTTAGAGTGCTGAATAGGATTTTCAGTTAACGCAACAGCACTAGTATTATCACACCAAATAACAGGAATAGAAGACAGTTTAACACCTAATTCAGTAAGTAAAGATACCACCCACATAACCTCACATACAGCATTAGCAATAGCTCTATACTCAGCCTCTGCAGTCGACCTAGAAATCACAGATTGCTTTTTAGAGCTCCAAATAATGGGATTTCCATTTAAAAGAAGATAATGACCAGAAACTGATCTCCTATCCGAATCCCCAGCCCAATCCGAATCAGAATAAGAAACAAGGCTTACCTCTGATGAAGCAACCGAAGATGACTTAAACAGTAAGCCATGTTTAAGAGTACCTTTCAGATAACGAAGAACTCTAGTGACAGCCTTCCAATGCAACACAGACGGAGCCTGCATGTATTGACCGAGTTTATTAACTGCAAAATTAATATCTGGACAAGTAACACAAACATGTTGCAATGCACCTATAACACTCCTATACAAATGAGGATCAGCCATAGGAGAGTCATCCAATGAAGAATCAGACTTAGAAGAAAACTTACCCGACATAGGAGTTGGAAGAGATGTAGACTTAGCTAAACCCGTTTTATTCAACAAATCAGAAATATACCTTCCTTGACTAAGTAACAAGCAATCATCTTGAACCTGAATTTCCATCCCCAGAAAATAAGATAGATCACCTAAATCTTTGAGTTTGAACTCAGTATTCAACTGGGTAATAATATTTTCAATTGCCGATCCATCACTACCTGTAACCACAATATCATCAACATAGACAAGGAGATATACAGCACCAGCAGATGTTGATTTTAAAAACAAACAGTCATCAGTCAAAGAAGCAGTAAACTGTAACTGATTTATCAAGAAAAACTTCAGTCTCTCAAACCAGGCCCTAGGGGCCTGTTTCAACCCATATAAAGCTTTGTGAAGCTTACAGACTAACACAGAACCAGAACCATCACATTGTTCAAACCCTGGAGGCTGCACCATATAAACATCTTCAACTAAATTGCCATGAAGAAAAGCATTATTAATATCTATTTGTCTTAAAGTCCATTTATGAGTCAAAGCAAGAGTAAGTATAATACGAATAGTAGGAGATTTCACAACCGGACTAAACGTATCTTGAAAATCAAATCCAGGTTGTTGTGAAAAACCCTTGGCAACAAGCCTAGCTTTGTACCTATCAACAGACCCATCAGCAGAAAGTTTTACCTTAAAGATCCATTTACACCCAATGGGTGTTCTTCCTGCAGGAAGCTTAACCAAGGACCAGGTACCATTATCAGCTAGAGCTTGAAGTTCAGCATGAACAGCAACTTTCCAACCAGGATATTGCATTGCTTGATGAATGGAGGACGGTTCTGCATTAGGAGCCAACTCAGAAACCGAACTGAATAAGGCCTGAAACGGAGAAGCATTAACAGCTTGTTTTGAACGAGTAATCATATGATGAACATTAGAAGAAACAGAACCAGTTTTTGTAGGAACCAAAACAGACCCAGTTCCACTTGGGACATAAGTACAAGAAGAAAGTGGAACCGAATCTGATAAACCAGAATTCTGAACATGCAAGTCAGTAACAGAAGAAGGCATAACAGTAGTAGAAACAGGAACAAGCTGAGTTGAACCAGCATTCACAACATAACGAACATCAGACGAAGTTTGACAATCTTGAACATTATTAGACCTATCATTAATTTCAGATCTATCATGCTCAGAACCAGGAATATTAACAGTAGGAAATGAACTAACATCAGCAGATTCATGTATATTAGCATCAGAAGACACCAATGAATCAGAAACAGGAAAATCAGAAGACGTATGCGAAGAATCAGAAGGACCAGAAATAATTGCTGGATCAAACCCAGGTTCCGGACCACAGCTATGATCATCAGTAGGCACACAACTAGACGAATTAAAAGGCATGAAAAACGGAGCAGAAGTAAACGTGTTCTTAGGAGCAGCAGAAAGAAGAAACTTACCAGACTTATCAGAAAAAGGAAAAACATTTTCATGAAATCGAACATGGCGAGAAACGTAAATCCTGCCATTGGAATCCAAACACCTATACCCATGCTGATTAGAACAATATCCGAGAAAGACACACGGTACTGACCTAAAATCCATTTTATGCTTATTAAAAGGTCGAATAAACGGAAAACATAAACAGCCAAAAACCCTAAGAAACGAATACTCAGGAACCGTATCAAATAACTTTTGATGCGAAGACATACCTGACAAGACCTTGGATGGTAACCTGTTGATAAGAAAGACAGCCGTAAAAAATGCATCTGACCAGTATTGCATAGGCAAATTACCTTGATGAAGAAGCGTCAGACCCATTTCCACAACATGTCTGTGCTTCCTTTCAACGATCCCATTCTGCTCAGACGTATACGGGCAAGTGACACGATGAGTAATCCCTTTCTGAACTAGATACGGATATAATGCCTTAAATTCTCCCCCACCATCTGTTTGGACAGCTTTAAGAAGATATCCCAATTGTCTCTCGGCATTAGTATGAAATTCAACAAATATTCTAGCCACATCACTCTTCTTTTGCAAAAAATATATCCACGTGTACCTAGTTGCGACATCTACAATACTCATATAATAAAAATTGCCATTCGACGACACAGGAGCTGGACCCCAAAGATCAATTTCAATTAACTCCAAAGGATCAGAATAAACTGTCACAGATTGAGTAAATGGAAGTTTACAACTTTTTCCAACCGAACATGACACACATTTATTAACAGCAGGTGTGGCCACAATACCACTTATTCTACTTAAAGCAGACAAGACACCATGCAAAGGATGACCTAAACGTTGATGCCACACAGTAGACGAGACTTTTAAACTACTAAAATAGCAAGTAACAGACTCAGACTTACTAGTAATAGAAACCGGTAAACCATACCTATTAACAGAATCTAACTTTAGCAGACTAAAATCCAGCTTGTATAGTCCGCCACACTCAGAACCTTGAAGCAGAATTCTCCTAGTCAATGAATCTCGAACATAGCAGTGAGTATCATGAAATTCAAAAAACACACCATTATCTTTTGTGAACTGCGAGACAGAGACAAGATTTTTAGTAATATGAGGTGTGTAAAGAAGATTATGTAATAAAAGAGGCTTAGAATTAGGAATATTAACAACCGAAGTACCAATTCTAGAAATGTCCAAATGTTCACCATTACCTACTTGAACCTTACCTGTTCCCGTGTAGGGCACTATTCCAGTGGAAGGTGGATGCTGGTTTGTCAGATGATGAGTTGCCCCGGAATCAGGATACCATGCAGCATCCGAAAAACCAGGAGCAGATGCCATGACAACATTGGCTTGAGGTTGACCAAATCCCGAAGCTGCTGAAACAGATGTAGCTGCAGGAACCGAAGGATAGGGTTGTGACACATATGGGAAAAAACCAGGAGCAGTTGGCGAGGGCATGTAATTGGGTATCATCGAAAAAGGATATGGAAACTGCTGGTTTGGATACGCAGAATACATCACTGGTTGTGTGGCAATTGGAGACTGAGGAGCTGACTGAAGAGCTGATGAACTATGGGCACCCGTAGACAAACCAGAGGCTCCAGTGACCATATTATGAGAGTCCACATCATTCCATTGTGACTCACATATATTGGCACTAGCATTTATTTCACTTGCAGTTTGACTATTGATACCTGCAAAATTGGTATTAAACCGCTGATAGCAGCGATTCACCAGATGTCCAAGCTTTCCACAAAGCTGACACTGGTACCTGTTACCTCTGCCACCCCCACGTCCTCTTCCACGACCTGGATTAACAGGATGATATTCTGGAATATTGGAACTATCAGGTTGTGTAGATGATGATTGGTCAGTATGACCAAATGATGAGGCTGACAGATTTGAACCCGCACTCAATCCCGGAGATGCTAAAGACAGTTTGTTGTTCGAAAAACCATTGTTTTGTTGAGCCACCGCAACACTAGCTGAAATTGTGGGATCAAACAATTGATCTCTCAATCTGGATTCAGCATCTAACAAAACTGAACTTACCGATGCCAGGTCATACGGATTTCTGCTTGCATGGATAACAGACACAACGTTATCGTACTGACCTTTAACTCCGTTCAAAATTATTGAAATGTGCTGAATCTCTTCAATCGGATGTCCACAGCTTGCCAAGCTGTCACATGTGGACTGAATCTCAGCTAAATAGTCTCGCATCGACTGATGAGGAAGCTTACATACCTTTAATCGGTCATAAAGGCTCATGATTCTAGTTGTTGATGAAGATGAAAAAACCTGATGCAGTTTACTCCAAATAGAAAAAGCTGTCATGCAACCAATCAAACCTTTGTTTACTTGTGAGCATATCGATGCCAATAACCACGATGCAAGAGCACTATCCCGTTGCTTGAACTTTGTAAACTCAGGATTAACAATGTTCATACCATTCTCAGTCAACAGCATATGCGGAAGCATACACGGAGAAATCAAATGTGACTCTAAATCAAATCCACGAACTGTTAGCAACACTTGTTGCTTCCAGGACTGGAAATTCTCATCTCCTACTAGCTGGCAAATCTTTTTATTTGAGAATGCAGGAAATGAATCATCCATTTTTAATTTTCACAAACTGAAACTACACACAGAATCGCCGACTACACACAGAATCGCCGACCTCAGAATCACAGAATCAGAACTACTCTTATCGCAATACCACAAAGCTTCAGAAACGCAATCAATTGCAGAACTCAAACAGGACTTAATAGCTAACTCAGAAGAATCATAGCGCAAGACAAATCGCAGACATCTCGTACATCACAAGTGAACAGAAATAGAAAATCAAATCAGAACTCACAGAAAACTTGATCGAACGGTTAGACCTCTTGATAGGCAGGCTCTCTTGATCGACAGGCTCTGATACCATGTTGAATATCTCGGATTAATGCAATGATCTCCATAGATTGAAAGAAACGAAACCCTAGATTTTAGATGAATCTGGATTTTAGAGAGAAAATGTCGAGAGAGAATAACCAGGAAATAAACTTCACAGAACTGAAAACTTTACATTAAACCAATACTCAAAACTTACTTACAAATCAGTCCCCAACCGTATTTATAGAACCGGCATAACCTTTCACTAATTGCAATTACACCCACACATAATAAAACTAATTCTAATTATATCCTAAAGTATGTTGACAATACTATAACCTCCAACATTTATCGTTAAACCTGTGGATTTAAGGGTTCCCGGAACCTACCCAGTTTAATACAGGGTATTAAATTTTGGAACCGGAACCTACCCGTTTAATTTTGGAACCGAAACCTACCCGGAACCTGTTTGTACAAACAGTTTCGGGTATCCTGTTAGGAACCGATTGCTTTGCACCCTTGGTTCGGTTCCGGTTCGGTACCGGTTATCACTGAAATTTTAGAAGCCAAGCGTAACAAATATATCGCATTGAAGAAACCAGACAAAGTGGCACTTCTTACATGTTAACATCTCTGAGTGAGTACACACAAATATCATTCTAAAAAAATTATTCTCGTAATAAACATCGACCACACCTATTATTCTCCAAATCTTCACTGCCACAATAGCTAACACTAACAGAGTAGACTCCATTTCCCCTCCTTTACAAAGTAACCGAATCATCTCCACGTTGGAAAAATGACATATGTTTCCTAGTACAGTGTAACCTCAACTACTTTAAAACAAGAGGGGAATCGTGTATATATCAAAACAAAAGCATTAATTGGAAGTAAAAAGGAATATCGTTAAAATAATAAAGTCTCTTGCTCAACCATAAAGATGAGATGTTTTATACAATGACCTCCCAAAAAATTCCAGTTCGTGGATGCTTAAAAAGCATAAACATGGATCATCCCTTGTCAATGGCACGACCAATAAGATACTGCAATTCTGAGTCAGTGACTGATAATACAACTGAATTTTCCACCTTGTTCAAGACTGTCTTGTTTCCTTGTGCTGACTAACTCTCCTCTGCATTATTCAACAGAAGTTCAATGGCAAAAGAAAAGGTCATACCTTTCAAGCAATAAGAATTCAAAAAGTAAGTTGTGCCAAGCAGAACGAATTGCTCCTTAGTTGTCTGAATAGTGACAGTCTTGGTGTTAGCCAACCCTACAAAAGAATAACCATAACTAATTAAATACCAAGCTACACAGATTTGAGAAAGATAAAAAAAAAAAGATGTACATGGAATTGATCAATCAAGATTGAACAAAGTTTAAACTTTAATTTCATTTGCGAGCCCATTCAGAGAAGAAAAGGATCTGAAACACTGTCCTAAGACAGATATATAGGACATATATACGACTTATACGACTGCTCCAACCCACCACCATCCCTAGGTTGGCCCTGCAAAAAAATGCATCTTTCAATACACAAATGGTAGATGTTTTCATTGGCTGATTTTAGGAAAGCTTAAACCATTCCTAAAAAGAAGCTCTGCATTGGAGGATGAATCTGCATCATCGGTTGCATTCCTCCTGGGAACATCATATATGGCATGTACACACCTGCTCCCATTGACATTATCTGGAAAAGAATACCCAAATGCTTCTTTTTTTAAATACCCAAATGATAGAAACAGAGTCACGCTAGTTCTTTTTTTGCAGCAAGACAGAAAGATGGTTATACCTGCACTTGGATTTGAAGCGTCTTGAGATACTCAATAGCTTCATCAAGCATTGATGCCTTGTCCACCTACCATTAACACAAGAATCTGAGGATCGGGAAACAAGATGCAGAACCATTTAATGTGTATAAATGGCAAGACAAAATCGAACAGTTGTGAAGAGAGGCGAGAGGGCTGCGGTTCTTACCAAATGGAAGTATGAAAAACGACTGACTAAGGCTTCCTTCTGTAGCTGTAGCTTTAGGGTTTCTGTTTTTTTTTTTTTAATATATACCTATATATAGAATCGATTCCGGTTACTTTAGGGTACCCAGATAGGAGAATCGGAACCGAATAAATAGGTTCTCAAATTTTTTTCCTGGAACCTACCCAATTTTTAAAACGTCTACTCATAACCTACCCGAAATGTCGGTTCCGGGTCTAAATGGGTAATTTGCTCACCCCCTACTACAAACACCACCTGAAACCTTAATCAATGATCGTTTCTTCTTTTCTGTTGGGTCATGTACATGTAAAAACATCAACAAAAACAAATAAATATAAAAATATCAGTCCAATTCTACTTTGGATTCCACATAAAATAAGTTTTTTTTAATATAAAACCATATCAAATTAGTTCGAACCGATTTTAAAGCGATTCAAATCAAATCAATTTTTGTATGTATTAAATAAATCAGATCTTGTAGTGAAATAAAAAGATACTGATATATTTTAAATAGTTCCCGTTTGGAATCTTGCTCGACGCAAAAGGGGTAGTTTGGGGATTTAAGTTGAAGCCTCTCCCCTTCCCTCTCCAGACTCCATTGCCTCCATTTTCCCGCCTTAAGCTGAAAGAACCCCACGATCATTATCTGACTGTCAACTCAGAATCCCCTTCTCGTTGCCTGAATGGAGGACATGGATGTGGATATACCTCTCCCTGACGAACTTGAGTGGCTCGAGAACCAGTACCATGATGAAGCTGATTCCTTCTCTTACCCTCCTGACGAAGATGAGAAAGAGGAAGCAAAAGACGAATACCTAAACACACCATTACCTGCAAAACCTCAACCTACCGTCAAGATTCAGTCCAAGGGAAGTCACAAGCGTCCTATCTCTCTGCAGGAAGAGCCCTGGATCGAGAAACGAAGCCGGATTGCTAATAACCAAGATGATGTAGACGACGATGAATACCTGCGCTACTCCCCACCCCCACAGGAGAGTAACGGCCTCGAGCAGCGTGAATATTCTGAACAAGAAGAGATCATTGTCTCGAGGTTTGCTTCGAAGATTGATGGTGAGTTTATTCCGGTGACAGCGCCAGGCAGCGGAGATAGGGTTTACTCCAAGTTCTGCAGGATCGAGTCGGAGAGAGGAACAAATCAATTAAGCACTAGTTTGCGATTAAATGGTGATATTCCTCACCGTTCGTTGATTGGGATATCTTTTCCTCATTTTATTGTCTTAATCCTTGTCTCTGAACAGCTGCTTTACTTATACTGTCTATTTGTTAGTGAGGAAGTTTCATATTATTGCTGAGCTGATACCTATAACTGGGCTTCAGATCTGTTATTGCTGTTTCCCACTATTGTTAGTTCAATATGATATGATTCGTTTTGGAAAATATACGCTGGAAAGAGTTTGTTCAATGGTTCTATTGCAAACTACACCTTAATCACTTGCTTATAAATTATACAACTTTCTTGGCAACTTCTAGTGAGATGCTCGGATGGACTTTTAACTCAAAAAATATGTTCTCACGCAAAGGTTTTGCGCTATGCACTGTTATAATCTAATCAACTTAGTAGCACAAACGAACTACTGATGTTTACATCATGTAAGCATCTTGGTACCCTCAGTAGGATTTGACCAGCTACTAGCCTTCTGGCTGATAGTAGTGCCTGATGCTTAGACCCTATTAGTTGTACGTATTTTTCATGAGACATTACAGACTTGGATCCTTCGGATTTCTTTTACATTGCATGGACAGTTTACTCACTAAGTGAAGTGTAATATTTTTTACTGTATTAGTAAAATTACGCAGAATCAAATGTTTAAATGCTTATCAAGTTGTTCATTTATTTTAACTAATTCAGCATGTGTTATGCATTGTACGACTCTATTAAGCAATAAGGTATTGACTTTTCAGGTCTTCTTTTAGAACCTGTCCATATACTTCTGCAGAAGTGTGAGCAGGAGGCTTTCTCTAAGGTATGTCTTTCACTTTGATAATCTAAACTCTTTGCTGAACAGTATTCAGCTTAGTGCTAATGAGTTGAGACAAAATAAAGATGATTGCATCGGCTATACATGGCATTTCTAACTCCACAGTTGCATGTTTTTCAAGATAATTAGTGTAATGATTGGCTACTTTGTTGTATATTTGTTTAACACGTTTTTCATAGCTTATGTATAATAACATTACACATGTACATAATTGGAATTCTAAAATCGGTTTTGCTTCTTTACCAGTGTGTTCTCCAAGTGGAATTTCTCTATTGTTCCCTTTGGGGCCCTAAATGCTTTTTTCTTGGTTGTATAGCACATAACACATTTAGAACTCTGCTAAGCTCTAGGGTGTGCTGCTGGAAATGCTTCTTCCTGACTATGAAATTGAACATAAACATTTAAAGTGTTTGGGTAATGTTTGATGCATGTCAATTTAATGTACGACAATCAAAGTTGTATGGTGGAAAAGGACTTTCCTTCTTGGCTTCACTATCTAGTGATGGACATATCTTTGTCATATGTCTATAATTTACTCTACTATATGGTCTAGACTAGTAGTTGGACAGAGCTAATGATTTGTCTGCCAATAATGTGATTATGTTCTTTTACTTATGTATTTCTTTCTTTGTTAAAGTGTTTACGTGAAAGTTCAGAACAGCAAAGTGATGTAAACTTCTCAGAAGCACCCCTTACATTTGAGAAACTCTGGGTTGACAAGTATGCTCCAAATTCATTCACTGAGCTACTTAGTGATGAGCAGACTAATCGTGAGGCAAGAATAAATATTTTGAAATTTTTTCTTTGCTATTTTTTTTTAATATTTGATTTATAATATGCTTATCTGAGTAACCTTATATATTTTCAGGTTCTCTTATGGCTAAAACAATGGGACTCATGTGTTTTTGGATCTAAAATTAGAACTACAGGAGATGAGGTTTTATCTGCTCTAAGACGGCATTCCTCTATTGCTCATAATCCAAAAAGAGCTAATGCTAACTTCCTTGGGCGAAGTAAAGGACAAAGATGGAACCAAGATGGTCTTAGTCATCCTAAACACTCAGACTTGACAGATAACAACTCAAAATGGATTCAGGAACCATGGAACAAAAACTCAAAGGTTACTGGGCCTTTGGAGAAAAAGGTTAAACTAAAGCACTTGAAATAAAATCTGTGAAGGTTCCATGCTGTATGAGCTAGATTTACTAGGGATTCTTTGGTGTGCTGCTTGAATTTACGTATCTTAAATGAGAAGTTTTTTTCCTAAGCAAATAGATTGAGCTCCTTGAGATACACATGTAACCTAATGGCATGTGTACTCATATCACGCTTCTGACCCCTAACATGTGTTCTTCACCAATTTTAGTTTAAGCTTTATCGCTTTACCTCTAATGGAAAGAGTGAAATTTCTTATTGATATTTATACATTGGCTAGTATTTGTTTTTTAACCTTTGGTTTACCTGGAAGGACCGAAGGAGTCATTTTTGCTTTGATGGGTTTACTAGAGTTCATATATATATTTGTGTGATACCAGTAAGCCCATATACGAAGGAATACGTCCTGTTTTACACTGCAGAGTCAAGGAATTTGTAATTATCCTTGTCGATTTTCATGTTAATACATTCATGTTTGTGCTTGAGTACGAAAATATGAATACTTTGCTCATAATCTCTCTCTTAAAGTAGTATTGAAAAGATCAGTAAGAAGAAGCCTATGCAAGTAACATATATTAAGAATAACTTATTAATTTGAAAGAGATTGTACTTTTTAGCAGTAATCTCCATGGCTTATTCTATTCAGGCATTGCAGTAAAAACTTTGAGTTCTAGTGTCTGGGTATGTTTACATGCCCCAAGTCCTCATTAGCTTGCTTCAGGTTTCTTTGTCATCTGAAATAATTTCTCTTGAATGAATCGGATTTGACTGTCATAAGCTCTGTTTGTGCAGATCCTATTACTTTGTGGTCCTCCAGGACTTGGAAAGACAACACTTGCTCATGTAGCTGCTAAGCATTGTGGATACCGGGTAGTAGAGGTGCTGCCAATTTCTCTTTGATAAACTTGGTCTTTTAAAAGTTGGATTATCGTGCCTTCCCTATTGTTGTTAATTACTGCTTAGTTTATGCTGAACTGAATTTGACCAAAAAATAAATAAATGCTGAACTGAAAATAGGAGCTCTGTGTTTTATAGATGAAATCCTGTAATTGGTACTAGGCTTGACTACTAGCCGCATTCAAACTCAAAGTTATGAATGGTTGCTTTCATTTATACCATACCATGCTGATGGATTAGTTATTAGATGTCTAATATGGTATTTATGCTCTTTTTGTGTGTTTCATTTGGCATATCAACTAAATTTGTGTCAGTGCACGCTTTGGTTGTTTTAAATTTTTTACTTTCATGTCCTTTGAAATGTTTCATCTGACATCTCAAGTCTCAACTTAATTGTGGCATTTAGATTATCTTTTTGTTGCTAGTTTCTTACTTTCCTATTGGCCAAAATAAAAGTTTCTTACTTTCCTGTCCTTTGGAATTTTATCCTTAATAACTGATCAAATTTCCTGGAGGTCCCTATAAATCTATAATGGTCTATTATTTCAATTTTGATTAGGCTTGGATTGGTAAAACCCATGAACTTAATGACTGCTGCATCTGGCTTAACTGATTCTCAAAAAGTGCAACTGTTACCTTTGAGATTGCATCTGTGTTATAGTACAGGGCCAAGGGGATTTAGAGTTACCTCACAAAAGAGAGTTATCTCTTGGATTTGGAAACCAAAATTTAAAAAAGGAGTTTCGAGTTAACTAAACAAAGTTAATCATTAAATCCTGTGGAGACTCAAATTGTACTTCCACCATAAGATATACCACATCGACACCATATAAGCAAGTGAACTCCCCCCACCCCACCCACCCACCCACCACTACCTCCAACTATTACCAATTAGTTTTAGGATGAAACCCCATTCGTATAAATAGTTGCTCTATGACTCGGTCCAGTGTATAATTTAATAGTATCAGAGCCCAATTCCGATTAACGATATTAGATCTCCATTAACTACATGTACTAGATTTGTCCAAGCCAGGCCTTAGTGTGAGAGTGAGTTTGTTAAAACTAGTCCTAAGCTGTTCGAATTTGATAAGCCTACGACTTAATCTAAAAGCCCTCATTGTGTGTGGGAGTATTGAGACTCAAATTGACCTTACACCGTGCAACATACCTTGGTGTGATGAAATTTGAGCACCATATAAGCATATGAGTTACCTTATTCTATCACCAATTAGTTTTAGGACGAAACCCACTTGCATAAATGATTGCTCTCTGCTTGTCCGTTAGGTTTGAAGTTGACTCGGTTCAATGCAGAATTTAACAACTTCAAATATTGGATCTACTTGCTATCTTTACTTTTCTTGATTTTCAAAGTTAATTGTAACTTAAGGGTAACTTCAAACATGTCTTATTCTTTGAGTCCCTCACATTCAAAATATTCCTTTTCACAAATTGCAATATTTGGTAATGTGCTTACCTTTCTAGTGGTTACTTGCAGATCAATGCTAGTGATGATCGGTCATCCTCAACTATTGAAACTAAAATCCTTGATGCCGTTCAGATGAACTCCGTGATGTCTGACTCAAAGCCCAAGTGCTTGGTATATTACCGTATTATCCTAGTGAGGTGTTGGTTCATGATTGTAATTGGAAATTACAGAACTTCTCTATGCAGATAATTGATGAAATTGATGGCGCTCTTGGTGATGGCAAGGGTGCAGTTGAAGTTATCTTAAAAATGGTAAATACATATAAATTTCTCTGTGTAAGTATAGTTTGCAATGCTGTACTGCTGCTATATTTTAGGATGCTTTGAAATTACCTTGCTTGATCCAACAAAAGTAGTTAACACAAAATTTTTCAAGGAGAAGATCTACATACATATATGAATAGAATTAGAGATAATCATAGGATCTATAAGTCAATGTTGTACCTACTTAGCTTGCATGTACATTTTCATCCATTTCACCACAACTTATACTCGATTTTCCTGTCATACTAGATCTTTTACATGACACTTTCAGATAGATTAGAGCACAAAATGAATCCTTGATTTACTGTACTGACTACTGGTCCTCTCTTCTTATGTGTCATATCATCTGTTGATCAGGTCGCTGCCGAAAGGAAGTCTGATGGTGGAAAGCAAGACACAATGGATGAAGAACAATCAGGAAAGGATTCCAAGAAAAAGAGGAAGAAGGCCTCAACATTGTCAAGACCGGTATGAATTGATGCTTGCCACATATATTCTTAGCAAATTCTATTCGAAATGTTAGGGTGAGCAGTTTTTTGTGAGTTGATTTTTTTTTTCTTTCCAGAGAATGCTCTATATAAACTTTTAGCTATTCTAAAGAGTGATTGCTTTGTCAGTTTTTCTATAGATTTAAAATGAGTTGATGACTACGCCTTTAAATGGCGCCTTGTTGACAAGGGAAATAATAACACAAACATGGAATCACCAAAATAACTCTAAAGAGTCGATTATCTAATCGACCCAGATTGAGCCCTCATCCCTAGGACTCGAGCTTGGGTGAACCTTTATCAAACTAGCCCTTACTCAAGCCTGTATCAAGGGCTAACAAAACTTTGGATCATCTCAGGGTCTCTTTGCATCGAATTGCATAACTTCGGTTAATGTTGAGTAAAAATAATTTTATATTGATTTGTATAGTTTATCATTTACTTTAATTTAGTTTTTTTTTTTCGCGGAAAAAACTTCCAATCTAGATTTAATGGAATTTTTGAGGAACACCTATTACATATGGCTCAAATTCATATAGGTCTTATTTTTTCTATAAAAAAAAGAAATTGGCTTGCACCCCATTTCCTGCTAGCACCTAACTAATTATCCTTATGGTGAACTCCTTAATATTCCTCAATGTAAGTGCCTTTTTGCAGGTGATCTGCATATGTAATGACCTATATGCACCTGCCTTGAGACCATTGCGCCAAATTGCTAAGTAAGTCTCCTTTTAAAAAATTAATTATTAGAATTTTTGTAATGTTGATCCAACTCTAATTGAAAATTTTGAATGATGGATCATTCATGCTGTAGCCCCCCGTTTTTGGCAATGTTGCTTCATTAAGGATTACTTGAAACATGCTTCAAGCTCTGGCATTCTGTTAGTTTATAACTGCAAGGGGAGAACTAAGTCATCGTGAACAGTTTCCATTTTCGCTGTTGCCTAATCCCCTATATATCTCTTGTCTCATACTTTCCCATTTAAGACTCCTGTGCACTAATTAAGCAAAGATCATGTAGAAATGATTTTCTTCTGCATTTTGTGGGGCTTTCTTTTCTGTCAGTTTGTCTAATATGAAATCATATCCTTTGTTGAGATCCTACTGATAAGGCAAGAGCATTGTGCATACTTTGTTTTCAATACTCATGTCACAATTTACCCAATGCTTTTAGAAGGGTTGGAGATCGAATTGTCTCTAATTGGCCAATAGATTAAAGTAGCCATTGGACACATGTAATTGCACCAATCACCTGTCTATGTTTTGTTTTTTCTAGGAGTTTGTAGCTGAACCCTTTCTGAAAGGTTTTAGCACTGGTGGATTATTAATCAGATCACGTGAATAGTTGGTACAATGTAGACAGAAGTTTAAGCTTAGTCATGTCATGTGCATTAAATGTTCATTCTTCTTTGGAATGTACACCATCTTGTTCACAGGTTATTGTCCTTGTACTTAACCAATCATGATTGACTCTTTCACCAATGATAAGAACACATCATTTTAGTACAGTATTTCTGGATTGTAGGTGTTATTTCCAACGGCCTGACATGAAGTAACTTTGTGCAGGGTTCATATGTTTGTTCAGCCATCAGTGAGCCGTGTAGTGAGCAGGTAATGTTGGCATCCTTCAATTGTATTTCATGTCAATCTTTATCTTATCCTGCATGATACCCACTAAAGAAGAAACCTTAGCATATGCATCAGTTTCTAATAAGTAGTACTACTTAATATTTGAGAATATATTTTTCTTTACATATTTTTTAAGAAATTAGAAGAGTATATATATATATATATATACAATATTGGACTTTTAGATCCTAACATACAATCTCCTAGATCTATATATAATTAAATAATTTATCTAATTATATATCTTCTAACCCCATATAATTCCCTTAGTTGTAGATACTTCTAAAATTCCTCTCAAGTTGGAGTATACAAATCATATGCACCAAACTTGTTACTATTATAATGTCTATGAGGGTCACTCATTGTTGATTACTATAGAATTTCATACTAGATTTTTTTTTTCCTGATAGAAATGTACATATATATCTAATTCTACTATCTAAGAAAATTAGTTATCTAAGGAAATAAATTATTAGATAATAATGTATATGGAAATATATCATAACACTCTCCCTCAAGTTGGAGTATAAATATTAATCATACCCAACTTGTTACAAAGATATTCCACTCGATTCTCATTCAAAGTTTTAATGAATAAATCTTCTAATTGTTCGTCTGTCTTCATATATCCTGTGGAAATTAGTTTTCCTCAATATTCTCTCGAACAAAGTGATAATGAACTTCAATGTTTTTCGTTCTTTCATGGTACACTGAATTCGAGGTGATAATATCGATTTCAAGCCAACTTCTTTCAATACATGATATATCCATATAACTTCACATGCGGACTGTGCCATGACTCTGTACTCTGATTCCGCACTGGATCTTGCAACCACATTTTGTTTCTTACTTCTACAAGACACAAGGTTTTCACCCACAAAAACATAGTAACCTGTGGAGGACCTTCTATCAGTTTTGGATCCAGCCCAGTCAACATCTGCAAAACAATCAATACACGTGTGTCCTTTATTCTTGTACAACACGCCAAGTCCTGAAACTCCTTTCAAATAGCATAGAATTTGTTCCAAAGCTGCCCAATGTTTGACGGTAGGTGCAAATATTGACTAAGAACACTGACTATATGGGCAATATCTGGACGAGTAACTATGAGGTAACTCAACTTTCCAACTAACCTCCTGTACCTCTCAGGATCTTGAAAGGAGTTCGTATCTTCTTTCACAAGATGTACGCTGGGAGTCATTGGAGTACTACATGGTTTCACTCCCATCTTTCCAGTGTCTGCCAATAGATATTTTCTTTGTGATAAAAGAATGTTTTTCTTACTTTGCAAGATTTTCACTCCTAAAAAATATTTCAACTAACCCAAGTCTTTTGTGTTAAAATTTGTACACAAGAATGACTTAAGAGATGAAATTCCAGCATAATCATCACATGTAATGCCTATCATCAACATAAACGATAAGCAAAACAACACCATATGCTGATCTCATGTAGAAAATAGAATGATCACACTTGCACTTATTTAGCCCAAACTCCTGTGCGACCTAACTAAACTTGCCGAACCAAGCATGAGGACTCTGTTTCAAACCATACAAATATCTCTTCAAGTTACAAACTTTCCCATACTCCCAATGAGCAACAAACCCAGGTAGTTGCTCCATATATACTTCTTCATGGGGCAACTAATGTTACAAACTTTAGATATAAAGAAACACATTCTCATACAATTGGTATCCAATTGAATACACATTCCCATACAATTGGATGTTACAATTGGTAGTTACACCAATTGCTCCATACAAACTTTCCCATACTCCCAATGAAGAAGCACATTCTTGATATCCAATTGGTGTAACAACCAATTTTGAGAAACAACTATAGATATAAAGAGACGAGCTGAGTTTTGCCACCGGAGAGAAAGTGTCTAAATAGTCAACACCATACGTTTGGGCATAACCTTGGGCAACACAAGTCAGACTTTAAGTCTCGCCACCGACCCATCTGGATTAAACTTAATCACAAATACCCACTTAACCCATTCCCAGATGCGATTCTCATTTAGTGCGTTGATCTCCTCAAACATTGCACCACGCCATCCGGGGTGACATAAAGCTTCTTTGACCGTCTTTGGCACAGAGATAGTCAATTCAAGCAATCAATGAGCTAGATGGATGTGACATGCGATTATAAGAGATATAAATGACAATAGGGTATGCAATTTTGGGAAGGGTGCACTGACGAGTACCTTTTTGAAGATAAATAAGGTTATCATCACCGACAAATGGACGTTGATCAGATTGTGAAGAAGCTGAATCATTTGAGTGAGGATCAAGCAACACAACTTTTACATGTGGTACATCTTAAACTTTTCTGGCCTGAATAATTGACGAAGAATTGGTGGTCTTTGTGGAGGTTGAGGCATATCTGTTGCGTACTCTGTTAGGTCATTATCTTGTTGCTCAATTGGTGCAGTTATGACCTTATACACCAACCATTCATCTTCCTCTACTTTAGTTGGAGCGACGGACTGGTATCAAAATGGAGTAGTCTTTGAAAATGTTACATCAATAGATACCAAATACTGATTAAGAGTTGAAGAATAACATCAATATCCTTTCTGACGATGAGAATATCCCAAGAATCCACATTTCAAGGATTTAGGGTCTAACTTGGTTAGAGTAGGTTGCACATCTCGAACATAGTTGGTACTCCCAAATATATGCGGTGGTACTGAAAATGATTTCTGTGGAAATAGCACACTATACAGGGCATCACCATTAAGCACTGGAAATGACATTCGATTGATCAGGAAGCATGCTGTGGAAATCGCATCCGCCCAAAATTGCTTAGGAACCTTCATTTGAAATAAAAGAGTTCGAGCTGTCTCGAGTAGATGTTTATTCTTCCTTTCAGCAATACCAATTGGAGAGGGAGTGTCAACACCAGAAGACTGATGAAGAATTCCATTTTGAGTTATGTAATTTTGAAATGCGTCTGACATGTACTCTATGGCATTATCACTCAGTATACGAACAAAGAGGTTAAATTGAGTTTTCACTTCGGCACAAAAATAAGAGAACACCTCAGACCGACTTTTCATAAAGTATATCTAAGTCATTCCAAAAAAGTCATCTACGAAAGTAAAGTATTTAAAACCTAATTTAGCCACAATTGAGGATGGTTCCTAAACATCAGAGTGTACTAACTCAAACATTGACTCAACCCGTTTTTTGATTTTTGGACTTAAATGAGTACAATAATGTTTTGCGAACATACAAGATTCACATTTGAGTGTAGAAATATCATGTAGTTGGGGGCACAACTTCTTCAATACATTCAAAAATGGATGTACCATTCGACAAATTTAGTCAAAAGGAGAGACGATACTAGCACAAGTAATAGGTTTGGGCACCCCTGTATCAAAGATATAGAGGCCATTGCGAAGAGTGCTTTACCAATAATCTGTTTCATCACAAGATCCTAAACCATACAATGATCGGAAAAGAATGTAACATAACAATTGAGATCTCTGGTGAGTTTACTCACAGGTATCAAATTAAATGCAAGTTTGGGTAGATGCAGTACAAAAGACAATGTAATTGATGGTGTTAGCTTAACAATGCCCAATTATACAATTTCATAGGTCGAATCGTCTATTATAGTCACCAAAGATAGTGCTTGGTGAGTTGGAAGTAGTACTCATTTATGCCTTACTCAACAAGGGTAGTACCCGAATTCGTTCCCATCTATCAGTGAAATCAATCACACCAAATAACGCAGATGCATCCAAACCATCACTAGACCAGCCCCAGACAACACATCTAAACCTGTTCAGAGTTTTAGACTGAATTGGACCAGAGCAATAAACCAAATCGAACCGAATAAACAATTCGTTCCCAACAACAGTTATACCAACAATTAATTCAGACCACAATCAACCCTAATCCAATAAACTACTCAGCCGCACCACTTTGAACAACAAAGATCAGAGTTAGTGTTGTTACTAGAAGCCGTAGAAGATCAACAAAGGAGACTAGTTAGTGTTGAACTGGTCCCTACCATGACAGTGATGAACGAATCTCCTTTTCCCACTTTAAAGAAAACCCAATTTCGGTTCACCTAATTCTAGAAAACCCTACCATGTAGAATTTCATACTAGATTTTTTTTTTAATAGAAAATTTACATATATATGTACATCTAATTCTACTATCTAAAAGGAAACTAGTTATCTTAGGAAATAAACTATTAAGTAATAATGTATATGGAAGTATATCATAACAATTACTATAACTAATATATTTATTGCAACTTCTTTGAAAATGATTTTCTCTAATGAAGTAACAACAAATTTCTCTATGTTTTGTTCTCTTATGAAAAATTAAGTTTGATGATATATGTAGAGTTGTTTGGTTATCACAACACAAGGTTTGCATCTCGTCATTAATGGCTTGCTTCCATCTAGATTGAGCAAGTACTCACGAACAATTTTGGGAATACTGACATAAGATAAATTTGAAATGAATGCAAAGTAAAATAGAGAAAGATGATGAAAATTTAGTAAGTTGTAGATATGATGAGGTTACGAGTTTGTTATGATATGTTTCCTTATATGTTATTACTTAATAGTTTGTTTACTTAGATGGTTAGTTTCTTAAGGTTGTAGAAATAGATGTATATATATATATACACATGTACAATTCTATCAGTAATAAGAACAAGTATTTTAGTATGAAAATTTACATGGTATCAGAGCCCTAAACATCAATTAGGGTTTTGGAAATGAGAAGGTGGACTCATCGGTCACTGTAAGTGACCTGATTTTCTCGTCGCTACCTCAGAAAAGTGTGAATGTGATTTTGGCGAAAAAATAGTTCTCCGATGTCCTTGAAAGAGGCGCGTGAATCTCACACGCTGTCGTCCCTTCTCCGCGCCCGTCGTCACACGTTGGTGCGTGTAAGCACGTCCTGCGTACGATATCTGTCGCGTTTGATTTTCGTCATCTCGAAGGTGTTTGCGGCTTGTCTGTGTCTGTATTTTGGTGGTTCAGGAAGCGTATATGTGTCGATTCCTTTTGATGAACATTGTCGAATTGGACATCCATCTTTAAATGTGTTGAACAAGTTGTGCCCCAACTACGTGATGTCTAAACATTGAACTTTGAATCCTGTAAGTTTGCAAAACATCATCGTACTCATGAATGTCACGAAAAGGAATGTAACAACTTTGCTGACCAAAATTAGGTTGAAAACATGAATGTCAAACAAATTTAAAAGGATAAGGATGTAATCGGTGAGTCGTTACCAATTCCATTGGGAACATGTGTAGAACCACTGGCGAGAGTAATTTATTGAGTGGAATTTAATGGAGATATAAAGGTGAAAGATGAAGGATTACATGCAATATGATTGAAAACATCTAAATCAATAATCTATCGAGTCGTATTATTACCATACCGAGAGATGCAACCAGTGAAACTAGTAATTGCAAATAATTGGATTTGTTGAGTTCCCCTCATCTTCAGAAACTCACAATATTCTTCAGCGAAAATTGTGATTTTTGCTGATCCAATTATAGTTGTTTCTTTTGTCTGCTCAGTATGATCGGTATTCGTAAATCCATAAAAGGTATAACATTTTTTCGACAGTATGACCGGTTCTCCCGCAATAGGAAATTTGAGTGTGAGTAGCTCTGCGTCTACTGTTGTATTTGGAGATGATTGATCCATTCAAAGACAGGATGTTGAAAGAGTGATTATAGACTATTTCAAAAATTAACACACTTGATGGAACTTGTGACATTTAAAACGTGTCCCGTCAGACGTCATTCCATCAAGGTTGCCAACTTTCTAAATCGTTTTTCGTCAGACTCCATGGGATAGATAACAACACTAATACGGATGATGCAATGATTTTATAAGTACACTTGACACACATATATTATTTGTGACTTGTCATGGAAAGGGACCTGAAAGGTTCTATGTTATTTTTGTTTTACGAGACTGCAAATGAGAAAAATAGAGTGGACTTTGATACCAATTTGATATTTGAAAGACTATTTTTTACCACTCATTTTTAGGAAACTAGAGAAGAGTAATATGTAAAAGAGTGGTAGGTCTAGATTCTTAATAGAATCTCCTATGTCTATACATAATTAAAAATTTATCTTATTCAAGATACTTCTAACCCTAGATAATTCCCTTTGATTCTAGATATTTTTAGCACTAGTTTTGCAAAGTTCTCCAAAAGTTAGTTTGAGATAAGTACTTACAACTGTAATACAGGCTTAAGCATATTTGTAGCAACGAAGGAGTGAAAACGAGCTCCATAGCACTTACCTCGCTGGCGGAGTACACTGGTGAGACTACCTCTCTTTGGTATGAACTATGAAGTTCTGGCTTTAACAGTGATATCAAAGGAACAACGACTTTGTATTAGTACTTCCATATACAAGTTAGCATCCTTGAATATTTACTGGAGGCGATAGTTGATTTTGATATAACCAATCTGTCACTGGCTTTAGTGATTCTCTTTATACTTTCCTGATTGCAGAATGTGATATACGTTCCTGTTTGAATACTTTGCAATTCCTCAACAAGAGGAACCAGACCCTTAATGTGGTAAGGCTTTGTATTTGATCTCTTGACCTTTTTAATTTCCTAAGGAATAATTATGTGGCAATGGCATTATTTGGTTAACAGCTCTAGGGTTTTGATATCTCAATTTTCTAACTGTCGCAAGAGGACATACTAGGCACTTATCTTGATTTCCTTTTTAATCAGCAAAAGGACATTTCTGTTTAAGATGCGAAGAACTTATCTTGATCCTGGTTCATTTACATGACTCTTTTGCAAATGATGGTTACTTAATGTGAACCACTACTGGATTAAAGTAGAAGACTCCTATACCTTATGAGTATCCTAATAGGCGTGAGCTAATTCTAGATTGTGTTTTTGCTAGTTTATGTCCAATTTTCTAGGTATGTGTAGAATTATCAACCACTAAACCAGCTTCACTTTAATGATTTTGAAAATTCACTATAAATTTATATTCTCCAAACTTTTGGAGGAAGGTTTATCCTATAATCAGAACTCATTTAGTTTGCGGTGTCTGTTACGACTTACGATAAGAATTTGAGATATCCAATGGAGAAACGCCATAAAGGTGCTCAGTGCATGTGTGTAGCTTCATGAGTTTGTTGGTACTTGACTATAAGGATGACATACATGTATGAACCTTTTCTCTCTCTCTCTCTCTCTCTCTCTCTCTCTCTCTCTCTCTCTCATATTTGAGGTACTTTGGGGTAATATCATTCAAAACATAAATCTTGCTTATTTGAGGAAATATCACTGTCAATGTTAAATCACAGTAATTGATAATATAAAGACATTAACTGGAAAAATGTCAATACTGGATAAATGTCAATACTGGATAAATGTCAATAATCATACCAAAGAAATTGATTCTTAAAGTTGAGCTAAACCCACAGTATAGCAACAGCACCTTCCCTCCCGAAGAGTAAATCAAGCAATACTAATGAGTAGGCTGTCTTGTTGATCGTAGTTGCTGCATTTCAGGTGGATATTAGTTCTCAAGTGGTTGGTCGGAAAGATATGTCAAGAAATATCTTTGATATCTGGAAAGAGGTTCGTACAATGTATATTTTGGAATCACTTACTGGAACGTAACTGGGAACAGCATTCTCACCTGTGCTAATGTTATTGCGTATCTAGATTTTCCAAAAAAGGAAATCCAAGCGTGAACAGAACTCTCTAAACAGCTCTTCTAACCGAATGTCTAGTGAATTTGATGTTCTACACAATTTGATATCTAGTCGGTGAGTTTGATTTCATTATTGATGTGTATAGCGCTTATTCTCACTAGATGACATCTGAACTTGCTTCATGTATTTTGTACAGTGGAGATTATGATTTGGTGATGGAAGGAATCCATGAAAACATTTTGCAGCAACAGTATCACGATCCAAAGATGCAAAAGACTGTACGTTAACTTCTGCCAATGTTATTATTGTTTTGCTGGTGTAGTACTATGCAATGATGTTGTATACCAATTGTTATCCAGGTAGCATGCCTCAATAGTATTGGTGTATCTGATCTTGTGTATCAGTACACAATGCGCTCTCAGAAAATGAACTTGCTAGGTGAGGTCCTCATTATTATGTATCAAACATTTTAGGGATTTAATAACTATCTAATACTGTTCAAAGTGCCTTCTTGATTTTGAAGTGTATCAACCTCCACTTGCGATTGGCGTGCATCATCTAGTCGCGCAAGTTCAGAGACCAATCATTCAGTGGCCAAAGTCTTTTCACAGGTGATTTACATGATAAGGGAGTGTCTATGCATTTCAATAGTATCCCGAATCTATCTCATTTTCCGTATCTGCTTGTGAATATAGTTACCGGACGACATTATTGGAGAAGGTGGACTCATTACGAACTTGGCAAAATAAAATTTCACCACATATATCCAGGCATTTATCAGTAAAGACTTTTGTTGAAGATCTTGTTTCTCCGCTTTTGCATGTTCTATCTCCACCGCATTTAAGACCTGTAAGTTGTTTTGCCCCCTAATATAAGATTGTTGATTACTTTGTTTAATCTCCTTGTTCTTTAGTTTCTCTATAATAAAGAATTGAAAATATTGTTATTGAACCAGTAGAATTATGGATGTACTTTCCTTCTCAAACCTGTCATGTGTAAATATTTTCAGTACACAAGTCTGATATATGCTTTTTGTGTATCCGTTGCTCCTACTTCTGCTGTGTTGCAAATTTAAGACCGAGTAATTATTCACATACTTAAGCAGCTTTAAATTGATGCCAATTGCCAATTTCTGTCATTTTAATTGTCCGTTGTCTAATTGTCTTCTCTGAGTGCTTTAGGTGGCAATACACTTACTTACTGAAAAGGAGAAGAATGATTTGACTCAGTTAGTTAGCAGGATGGTCTCATATTGCGTGTCTTATAAAAACTTGGGTCCTGAGCCACAGCCTAGAAGCCTGAGAGTAGAACAACAAACTGTAGATGCCTCTTCCCTTGTCCTCGATCCACCTATTCGGGACTACGTCTGCTTCAAGGTATTTGTAGTTGAATTATAAATTTGGTGTGGTCGTATTTCTCTTTTGAGTTGCTAAACTAGATTCTTTGATATTGATAAACAGGACTACATCCCTAGCCATCATGTTCTTGCCCTAGCCATGAAGCAGATGTTACTCCATGAGGTAGAACAACATTCTCTATTCTTTACATGACTTCTGCATTCCTCATAATATGCTTGATTTTTTTTTGAAAATAAAACTCTCAAGTGTACTAACCACCATCAGCTTTCTCATTTGCCCCATTTTTTATTATAAAACTAAACTCCGTATATAAGGGGTGAATGAAGAGGCATTGATATATATCTTTCTATCATCTGCATTAGCACATATACAACGGGATGGGAAATTGTGGTTTTCCAAAAATGTCTTTCAAACATTGGGGCGTGGTATAGTTGCTTTTATTTCTAACAATCCATTGGTCTTCTACGATTTCACAAACCAAAGTTGGAAGCAGTTCTCTCCCTCACTCTCTTCCATGTTAATTAATGATCTTTTAAAAATGGTTGAGTTCATTGGAAACCATGCATTACCAGGTGGAAAAGCAGAAGATCATGCAAGGAGTGGAGAGATCTACGCATACAGTTGAGAGTTGCAACAAACAGAATAAAGATATTGGTGGAATGAAATCACTGACTCAAAAGGTGTCAGGAACGTATCCAAAGGATACCATGGAACAAGGACAGAATAAAGGGAGCTTAGTTCCAAGCAATCCCATTGCCTCACGTTCTATATCAGCTGTTGCTCCTACTGGAGCTACAACTACTGATGCGGGAGTCAAACCAACTAAAAATTCGAAAAGGCTATTTACTGGATTCAATTATTTTGACAGGTAACTTTGATTACCGTTTTTGCGTGAAATTTGGGAAAACTGAAAAAAACAAAACTGGTCCCACAAGAATCTCTTTTGACATCTTATGAAGGCACAACCAGATGTTCTAGATAGTTTGCACATCTTTTAGATTAACATATATAGGGCCAACCTGTGATTCGTTGACGTTCAAGTTGCATGTAGTTGGTGTTAGCATTTAGCAATCAAGCTTAGCAGTCCTTGAAAACAAGGAATTGATTCTGTGCATATTTTTTGTGTAAATTTTCATTAAGGTTTGTGATCTATGGGAGAGACTCCCTCCCATAAAAAGAACATCTTTCATATGCTCTTAAAAAACCGTTGTTGGGTTTTGTGACCGTGTTCTTTAGAATAATTAGTATGTTCTTCACGCCTGAAACAGGTTTAGGAAGACAAACAACGGGAGTTCCCAGAACAGTAGCAACATTGAAAAGAAGGGTCCTACTTCTGTCAGAGATTCTCATCCTGTACTGTTCAAGTTCAACGAGGTAATCATAAATCTGATGTATGCATGCATATATTTCATGAAGGAAAAAAGTGTGAGGATCTTTTCTAGTTTTTCTGTCCTGTTTGATTAAACTTAATTGAAGGGATATATAACCAACCGCTAGCTGTGGAGGTTGTACTGTGAAAATTGGATCGAGATTATCTTGATTCAATCCGTATTTCTGAAGTTAAAAACAGTTTATTCGACGGTATTTTAACTGAAGTAGAATGTATGCTATCTTGGTTCAGATCTACTGCACCTATTTTGCCTTATGCAGATTAGATTAGTTGAATATCTATTTAGATCCATCTGCTGGTTTTGGTGCGTGCAGGGTTATACAAATGCAATAAAGAGGCCAGCTCGGATTCGGGATTTTTTATTATAATAATAAAACCCAGCAACATCAAATGTTTGAACCTAGCCAAGAGAGCCTCCTAGTCTGGGTTAATTCCTAACCACAGTAAGTTCTATCTATGTGGCTTCTAGAGATATAACATGTGTCCCTCTAGTCTGGGTTAATTCCTAACCACAGTAAGACTACTAACCTTGAATGGCAAGACAATATTTCTCTACAAATATACCATGATTCCTTGGTATATTTTGATCTGTTAATACCACAATTACTATACTTAATTGAATTAACTACCTAGTTGTATATTGTTTTTGAATTAACTACGCAATGACTTTATATTAATTCAGAAATGAAATTTCTCAAAAAATAGATATATTTACTTTAGTATTTTACAATGAACACGTAGTTATTCAAGATTGTCTATCATATTCAAGTTTGCCTACTATGAATCAAGTTAATCTTATAAATGAACATTATCAAAACCTTTACTATTATTACTATCTTACATGCTCAATTAACTGCAAGCCAACAACCACTTTAAACCGAATATTCTAATGATTACTTATGTTAATGGATGATATTATTACCTTTAAGAAATTCATATATCTACTTATTTCAATTGTGCAATCAAAGATTTACTGTAAACAAGTGAGAAATAGGAACCGAAATAACATTTTCTCCTTTAAGTACAAGTACCAAACTTTGAAAATATAAAGTTCGGATAAATAATTATTTTGCCTCTAATGATTGAGCAAAAATTGAGTTTTCTCCTAATGTTTAAAAGCGAAAGGTTCAGTACTTAATGTTTGAAAAACGATGTAGTTTATGCATTTCGTTAATTTTTCATTCAAACTTAACCAACCATATTTTAAAAATTGCAGAATTATTTTAAATGTTTTACAATTAGCCTTTAAAAACTTTTATATAGGGTGCAATTGAACTCCATTCGAATTGATGCTCGATTGAACCCTAATTGAAGGGCTACAACCTAAATCTTAGCCCAGATCAGAGCGAGTTGGTTTGGGTCAAGATCCACATCGTAGTCTCGTCGATTGTAACTCAATTGAATTCTCATTCAAGTGTAACCTATAGAAAAATTAAATTATAACATTTTAAAAATATTATATTATTTGTACAATTTTAAAATATATTTAGACAGTGCCCACCCACAAATCTAAGTTCTATGTGTGTATGAGTTAATTAATAGCCAGCATATATTTTGAGTTCCTCTATCAACCTTTTATTTCTTCCGTTATTTTTCCTGTCCACGAGTGCCCGAGAATAATTTTCTTTCTTACATAATACGTTATGTTTTTATCTCAACTTCTATATAAGTTCGTCAGAAAGAAAATTCTAAAATGAATTGGTTTTATGAATGGATGTCTTCACATTCTGTGTTTTTTCCCGGGAAAAGTATATAAAAACGATAATTTACTTGAACAATGTGGTAAAAGAATAAAGCTTGTTTATTTTAGAGAAAATACAATTTATTTTGTTAGTTCTAAATTAATTTCGTCCATTACTCTAAAAATTGACGTTTAAGTCATTATACACAATCTGCACGTGAAAAAAAGAGGCTTGAATTACGAAACATGGTCATATGGTGGGCAAAACATGAGTACAAAATTTATATGAAAAGCACCTCAAATATATCATCCACCATATTCTCAACAAACATATCAGCATCCTCAACTGACATATCAACATCCCCAACCAACAACATATCACCAAGCATGACTAGCATATAAGGCTTATCAGCAACTACCAACATATTACAAAAGATAGTTTGTAACACTGAAAAAATCTTATACCCGACTAAATAGAGAGATTTCCATTTGCCTATATCTTATCAATGAAGCTGGAAGATTTCACTCTCCATCTCACTATCCTCAAACTTCAACAGAGTATCTTAACGTTGTCTCTGAAGAAGTTATTTTTGGATCCTAGGCTTCACCCTATGCCAGCAAGTAGATATATCCAATTGAGTAATTTGGGAATGAGGAATTGCAAAACATAAATCAGAAGCGCCATATGTACTAGTATTCATCCACTATGATCATCTGTGTACAAGTTAAAGAAGCCAAGCATACAAATTCAATACAGAAGTACAAAAGAAGACACCACCCCAAAAATGGAAGGCATATAGAGAACATTCGACATGTAAAGAACTGGTTGATAGAAAAGAGAAAAAAAAATGTATGACATAAAGAAACAACCCAAAGAACTTCACACATAGCATTGGCCACAACCCTATACTCAACTTTTGAACTAGACCTGGAAATGACTGATTGTTTTTTCGAGCTCCACACTTTAGGATTGTTATTTAGTAACAAGTATTGACCAAGCAATGATTTTCTATCAAGTGTATTGCTGACCCAATCAGCATTAGCAAATGAAACCAAATTTAGCTCAGGAGAAGACACATGGGTTGATCTAAACAACATATCGTGATTGATAGTCCCCTTAAGGTACCTAAGAATCTGAAGAACAACTTTCCAGTGACACAATGAAGGATGCTGCATGAACTGACTGAGCTTGTTAACTGCAAAAATGGATGTCAGACCTAGCAATACAAACATGCTGTAAAGCTCCTATAGTACTCCTATAAAGAGAGTAGTGTCAACAGGTGATGAAGATGTCTGAGAAGCACTAATTTTACTCAAAAATTACCAGACATAGGAACTGGGAAAGGAGAAACATTCACTAATCCAACCTTCGACAATAGCTCACTGATGTATTTCTTCTGCCCCCAAAGTAAGCAGTCATCTACTTGAACATCCATTCCCAAAAAGTAATTGAGGAGACTCGAATCCTTTAGTTTGAATTCCAGATTTATTTGTGAAATGACTGATTTTACTGCACTATAATCACTACCTGTAACAACAATATCGTCAACATATACTAGTAAGTATACACTACCTTTACGAGTTTTCTTTAAGAACATACAAATGTCAACAAAAGAAGTAGTGAACTGAATTAAGTTAAGCAAAAAACTTTTGAATCGTTCAAACTAGGTTGTAGGAGCTTTTTTAAGGCCATAGATGATCTTATTCAACCTGCATACGAGAACTCTCCCTTGTTAATCACTTTGCTTGAATCCAAGAGGCCGAGTCATATACACATCTTCAGTAAGCTCACCATGGAGGAACACATTGTTGACATCTACCTGTCGAATCAACCACTTATGAGTCAGAGCAAGGGTGAGTATAATGTGAACTGTAGGAGCCTTAACCACACGGCTCAAGGTGTCTTGAAAGTCAAATCCAGGATTTTAAGAAAATCTTTTGTAATTAATCTGGTTTTGTTTCGAGCTACTGATCCATCAGAGTTCTTTTTGGTTTTAAACAACCACTTGCAGTCGTCTGGAATCCTTCCTCCTGGCAGAGTAGTTAAACACCAAGTGTTGTTGATAACCAGATCACCCTTAGGATGTAGACTAGGCATTAAGGCAGTCATTGATCTCATCTTGAACCAGGTCTACATAGGATGTACATTATGAGACACGTTGTTAGAACTAGTAGAGACAGGTTCTCTAGAAGATATATGTGTAGTGATAGTAGGTGACATAGGAACTAGAGAAGAATCCTGAAGAGCATACCTGACACTATCCTGAGTATTCTGATTATTAGTGTGAGTAGTTACAGTGCCTGTGTGCAAAGGCTCTCTGAAAGAAGATACAGATGGAAACATGGCTGATCCTTGAGGCACATACCTGGCAGCATTATCAGGCACTGGTATAGAGGAAACATCTGGGTTAGCACCAGGATCAGCATCATTGGGCGAATAGTCTAGAGATCGAACAGGAGAAGCTGCAGAACTAGAAGGTAAATCTGAACTCAAATGAATGATAGGTTGGTGAGGAGGTATGGCTGAAGGAAAAGAAGCATGAACCGAGTACAAACAGTGGGTCTAAACAAGAAAAAAAGGGTGTTAAAGTTGTTGGTATTTTTTTGAGCTGAAGATACGGGTGGGCATGAACCGGTTCGGGGTCGAAACGGTTCATGAACCGTACCTTTACCACATTTTAAAGAGGTACGGTTTACCACTCCATCTTCTGGTCGCTCCTGCTTTTGGTGGGCATGAACTGGTTCATAACCGGTTTGGCCGAACACTTTATATATATTTAAAAACAAAATTATAATAATCCATAATCCATAATATATAAACCATAATCTATAATCCATAAACCATAATACATTATACTAATGTAGATTGTAAATCATCACCGAACCAACTTTGGTCTAATGGTTTATATTACATATTTTAATAGTTAATTATAGTATTTTTTTTAAATAATACAAGAAGTGGTACAGTTTACCGTTTGAGAACAAGTTTTTTGTGTATATCTAAACCACTCCATATTTTTGCAAAAAAAAACGTTTGGTTTGTGAACCGGTTCACAAAACGTATGGTTCGGTTCGCCCAAACCAGTTTTTTTGTACACCCTTAGCTGAAGACTGAATGAAATGACACTATTTATCAGCAAAAGGGAACACTGATTCATGAAATTTGTCATGTCTTGATACATAAACACGACCATAAGCATCGAGGCATTTATACCCATGTTGGTTAGAACAATACCCCAAGAACACACACAGAGTAGAGAAAAAAATCCTTAATAAGGGAAAACACAAAGAACCAAAGACACAGAGAAAGTCATAATAATGTGGTTTGAGAAAAAGCTTTTCATGAGGAGATGCATTCATCAAAACTTTAGAAGGCAGACTGGTAATCAAGAACACAACCGTGAAGAAGGCATCTGTCCAATATTGCATAGGGAGAGAGGCTTGTTTCATTAAGGTTAATCCCATTTCAAAAATATGCATGTGTTTCCTTTCTACAATCCCATTCTGTTCGGATGTGTAAGGACATGAAAAACGATGAACAATGTCAAACTATGAAATATACTGAGCAAGAGCCTTGAACTCTCCTCCACCATCAATCTGGATAGCCTTCAATTGACATCTAATTTGTGTTTCAGCTGTTTTATAGAATTGGGGAAATATTCTAGCCACATCACTCTTTTTATTCAGAAAATATATGCATGTAAATCTAGTACAAACATCAACAATGCTTAGGTAATACGTATCCATTGGATGTGACAGGTGCTGAACCCCAAAGGTCCATCTAAACATGCTCGTGGGTACTAGTGTATATCTAACTAGATTTAGAGAATGGGAGTTTGTAGGCCTTGCCCACAACACATTAACATGCATCAGGTGTCACAGACATATCATTAGTCTTGATTATCAAGGAAATAATTTGTGAAGAAGGATATCCTAGTGTTTGATGTAACACAAAAGATTTCATTTTCACTTGGCTAGAAAAACACATCATAGCTGTATTCAATTCCACGTTATTAGTATCATGAAAATCAGATGTATTACACTACTTCGCTCTATTTTCTATTCTATCCACTATCTTATTAAAATCAAGCTTATAAAAGCCACCACATTCAATACCACTGAGCAGGACATCTCTGGTAATTACATCCCTTACTACATAGCATGTAGGATGGAACTCAAAGAATACTTGATTATCATTGGTAAACTAAGAAGCAGAAACAAAATTTTTAGTTATTTGAGGAGTATATAGAAGATTATGTAAAACTAGAGGTTTATATGATGTATTAATTACAGATGTACCTATGCTGCTTATGTCTAGGTAAGAACCATTAGCTACCTGAACCTTACCTGTTCATACATATGGGTGAGTTCCAGGACCTTGAGTGAAATGATTGGTCGCACCTGAATCAGGATACCAGGCTCTGTGAGGAAGCTAAACTGAAGTTGCTGTCACATTCACTTTAGTAGGTATTTCATGTGTGGGAAAACCAGGTAAGGCAGTCTGAAATGGAAGATAAGGAGGAAAATAGTAAGGAATGGGAGTGGTTATGTACAGGTTAAAGGCAGGAGGTAACATAGAGGAAGGCATTGCCGAGTTCATCACATTGTGTGTAAGTTGTAGGGAGGTCAAATTAGGAGCATGTGTAATGGACTAAATATATCCTTCACCATTACATTGAACAATTGTTGTTAGATTTGCACTCATTTATGAATGTTGGGTTGTGACTCCTTGGAAATGGCCATTAAACCTCTGAAAGCACCTGTGAACTAGATGACCGAACTTGCCACACAGTTGGCACTGAGGTTTATTATTGTTACTGCTAAATCCTCTTCCACGACCATAACCATTATTGTTAATCGGATATTCTAGTGTTAACTGAGGTTGTTGGCCAGTGGTCTGTAAGCTAAGACTATTCAGAATCATGAGAATTGTAAGATGCATTCCCTGAGGACTGATCAACAGATGACTTCACAACAAAATTTGCAACAGAGAACTTGTTATGAAAGATGATTTCCTTTTGCCGAGCCTCAACATCAAGGAGAACTGAGCTGATTGATGCAAGATCATAAGGGTTCCTGCTGGCATGAATAACATAAACCACATTATCAAATTGTCATTTGACTCCGTTCAAGATAATATATATTTGTTGCATCTCTTCGATAGGATATCCACATCCAGCAAAACTGTCACAAACAAGATATATCTCTGTAAGATATTCTCTCATGGATTGATTGTAGAGTTACTGAACCTTCAATCATTCATAAAGGTTCATTATTCTAGTTGTTGAAGACGATGAGAAATGATGATGCAGTTTTGCCCATATTGAAGCAGTGGTCATGTAGCCTACCAATCCTTTGCTGATTGGAGTTGAGATCGATGCTAGAAGGCATGAGAGCTATCTTGTTGAGCAAATTTTGAATACTCTGGATTGATTATTTGTTTCCTTCTACATCATCAATCATGTGCAGTACATGCAGAGTATCCAAGAGATAGTCTTCTAGATTAAATCCTCGTACTACAAGAAGCACTTGTTGCTTCCATGACAGAAAATTGTCTCTCGTGTAAGCTGGAAGATTCCCTTATTAAAGAATGATGGAAAGTTCTCATCCATATTCAGGTAATTAAGATTGACGATCACCGAATGAACCAAAGAGATCAAGCATAACTTTCAACGATCAATGGAGAATGAATCTTGAGAGTTGAGCAATAGAATGACGTGCATAAGGCTCTGATACCATATCAGTAATGTGAGACTGAACCAAATTAATGATCAATTGATGAAAGGAGAAATGAAGCTAGGTTGAAGACGAAGAGGAGGAAAGCTTGGACCACAAGGTATTGACAAAACAAAATAACAAAACTAACAACTCTTGAAATTTACTATTTATTCAAGTTAAGTTTACACATATCTATCTAGTCTTTATATACACAACTGAATGAAGACTCAACCGAAACAATCTAGAACATTCTAGCAGACTACAAAGCTCATGAACATTCTACTTTCTGCTTGAATAGTCTACCATCTTCAAGACTAGTTGTGCATGCTTAACAAGGTGATTGTTAAGGTGTGTTCATATGAGATTGCACTTCTTCATTTGCCTATTCATTCATCCTAACATAACTCAATTACAACTTAATTTCTTTCGTTTTTAGATTTAAATTAGGACAATGAATTTAATTAGAGTATTTGGGACTAATGAGGGCAACAATTTTATCTTGGAGCGTTACAAGTGGTAGTACAATAAACCTAAAACCCATAACCATGTGCTGCTCAGTGCTCACAAGTTAGTCAAACGAGTATGCTTGTACCTCAAGGTGGGATAAATATTATAAAGATCATTTTAGGATATGAGAACAATGTATGATTATGTTATAGGGAAGATCCAGGACTATACAATTAAGGTTTAATTTTACAAAATATCATAAGATCTCTTTCAACTATATTTTAGAGATGTAGGGTCTAAAGACGGACGTGGAGAATGTTAGAGTATGATTGAAGTAAAATTAATGTTATAAATTTCTTATGCGTGTTTAAGAATATGAAGACCAGTCTTGCAACGAAAATTTTGGAATTTGATGCAAGTTTGATTATATATGTAAATACTTGATTTTGACCTAACTACAACACGTGTGAGATCGTGATATGTCGCGCGTAAGATAAAATGTTTCAAATATGACATGTTTTGGAATTTTCAAAAACGTTTCGTTCAAATCTAGTAAATAAGATATTTGGTGAAATATTCTAAAACTATCATATATATCCTATTTATCAAAAATCCTAGAAGACACATTAGGTTTGTATAAATAGAATTTATGTAAGTGATGTAAAAGAAAGGGGTGGGGAATAAAAACCCTAACAGTAGACTCATTGATCATTGTTCAAAGTCCTGTCTCTAAATGTTAGATATTATATATATATATATATATACATAAGATAGCGGACCGAAATGCGCCATTGTTGTAAGTTTAATTGGGATTTTATTTCATTGCACATGTATATATGTGTATAACCTCATATAATTTCGTTCTTATGTTATTTTATATTATGATCGTGTTTTGATATAACCCCATTTGAGATTCCCCCGGTGTTTCACGTCTCCTTACTTAAGAAGGCATGGGGAAATACTTGATAGGTGGTGAACCTTCTAGCGGACCTGAACCCACATGCAATACCTTACCCACTTACATTCTTAGAGACCCGCACAACCAAGAAGCGCAATCAACTCATTATTGTCAACTACACAAGAAATATTTTCTCTCCTAGGGGTTGTTAGAGAATATTCTGGTGAAGGAACTGTCAGTCGCCTTCTCCAACATCTCTGATTACTGGAAACCCTACAAAAAGATATATCACCTGCGCAAAATAGAAAATAAAATCGGTGAGAGGAATTCGACGCCATAACTATGGAAAGATAGCACGCAGAAGCAAAGCTGCGAGTGTGACATACAAGTTTAGAAAGTTGGTAGTCGTCCCCAGCACTGCTGGAAACCCTACGGAAAGATAGATCACTTGTGCGAAATAGAAAACAAGATCGGAGAGATAAGCTCGACGGACTAAAATTGGAGTCATCATGCGAAATTCGGTTTGTAAGTGTTATGTAAAAGTGAGCAACCCTAATTCTAGTTTACTTGTGCTTGCAGGAGGATACGACCGCCGTGAGGATTTCTGGGCCACTGGAAACTTGAACAATGCTACCTCCAGCGGACATAAGACACCCAGGAAAACCACCCTAGATGGAATCGAACCCGAGCTCGACAAAGACCAAACGATATGTGAGAATAATCATTGCAAATAAATAGGTTAAGACAACATCAATAATCAATGTGCTGCAGAAAGCATGGGAAGGTTTCAGCGTAGTAAGAATCATAGAAGCGACGGATAGGGTGTTGATGGTAGAATTTGAGGATGATGAAACGAGTAAGAAGATATTCGATAAGTCCCCATGGTCAGTCTAAGGTCACTGCCTGGGTATAAAAAGATGGGAATCGAGTGTAGGACTGACAAAAGTCGAGTTTCGAATGGTCCAGTTCTGGGTCAAAATCCATGACCTAGGATTGAAGATTTTTAATGCTGCGAATGCGGGGATGATATGGAATAAGATAGAAAAATTCATTGAAGCCGACTAGGAACTTGAAAAGGCCACAAACTTCTACCTGAGAATGAAAGTCGAAGTGGATGTAAGCCAAACTTTACTGGCTGGATTTTGTGGAAACACTCAGAAGGCAAAGAAGATTGGTTGTTTATTAAATATGAGAGACTATCAGACTTTTGCTATAGATGCGGCAAGCTTGGACATACAACACAAGTATGCAAGGGAGAGGTCCAAATGTCGGAGGAGAGACCAGGACATCCAATGTATGGTCCATGGTTGAACGTGAAAAGACTGCGATGAACCGTGCAAGAAGAACCGAAAGAGGGTGAGAAGAAGATACCAAACCAAAAAAGTCCAATACGCAGCAATTTGTTGTTTGAGATTATGAATGAAGCTAAAGAAGTGAGGAGACAAAAGGATATAGGATACGAAGGAGAAGGGTACATTGGGGAGGTAACGTGACTGGGAAAGGTATCAGAGAGATCACCTGCAACCGAGGATAATGAGAGAAATCCATAGTCGAACAACAGTTGCATGGGAGTAGAAAACGAATGTATGCAGGTGGAAGTCGCAGAAGTAGTGACCCATAGCCAACTGAACAATCCCGTGACTTCGACAAATAATGGGTTAAAGAGTCTGCAAGGAAATTTCTCCCACCACCCATTAACAATGAAGTTAACCCGCTTATGATCCTGTCAACCACCATAAAGCAAATCCTCATCGAAAATCCTATATACCAAGACCAAAACCGTAGGAGGAGACACAACAACCCCATACTGGAAACCTTGCAACCATGTTGGACCGAACTCATGCATAAAACAACTACCATTCTCGAAAAACCTGAATACCAACCAATAAAGAACATAATCCTGCCCGCTTAAGCATCCAAGCCCAATCCTACACCATAGAAGAGCCGACCGAATCACATAGCCGAACACCAAGTCCAGAACCGAACCTACAAATCACACGACTCATCCCAATATTAATAAAGATTTCCCTGAAAAGACAAAGTAAGGAGGAGGATGAAGATCGTGGTACTGGGAAAAAATTAAGGCTGAAATTTACACAAGATGAAAAAACACCGGAGGGTGGATCCATGAAAGGGAGCAGAGCTAGAGGTAGGCCCCAAAGGAGGGATCACAAGCCAAAAACATATAGGACAAGAAGGAGTGCGAAGATGGAGACAAAACAGAGAACGACTTAGGAAAGAAAAAACACTGAAATGGGTTGTGGTGGGTGTTTTGAAACAGCTACACGAGGAGAATGAGTATAATTTGTTGGATTTTTTATGGTTTGGGGTCTTCCCTGACAATTTGTCATCTGAAAAATCTCAACAGGATGTATCGGCTAGAGATAATATGCTTAATGGAAACGAAAAATGGGGATACATTCTGCAAAAGGATTTGAGAGCAAGTGGGTATGGGAAGTGCATACTATGTACACACGAGGGGTATATCAGGAGGTCTAGCACTCTGGTGGATAGATGATGTCAGTGTAACCGTAAGAACAAAAACCCACAATTCATAGACTATGAAGTAAAATTCAGCAACCAACCGAACCCAATCCTAATGACTTGGGTGTACACGGATGTGGACCCTTGTCGAACGTCGGGTTTTGGCGAGCAACGCGTCTGATCGAGCAGGGTTATCAACCAGACCGTAAAAATGAAAGAGTCTCCACCGATAAATTAAATGCTAATCAGAATTCTAAATTTTTTCTAGGGTACATGGTGTTAACATGCTAGGGCTTGAAAACGTTTACGTCCAAAGAATTGAGTTCTGGGATTTGATTACATCTTAAGAGCTCGCGAGCCCATAATCCGCCCTTTTGGTACTAGTTTTTTTTTTTTTACCGATTTACTTGAAATGCCCGGTTTGATCATATTTGATCAAAGAGATTACATGCATTTTCTTTAAATTAAATAAACCATGTACACCAGTTTTTTTATTTACGAGTTAACTTTTAAAAAAAGGAGAATAAAGTTAATCGTGCTTGAAAAATGGGTGGTTTAACTTTAGGGGCATTTTAAAACGTGTCAAACATGTACAAATAATTTTGAAGATAGAAAACACATTGGACTAAGTTGTAACACTTTTGAAAGTTGTAGTGAGTCCAGAAAAGTTCAGGTATCAAAATGCAATTATTTTAAAAAATAGACTGAACTGAAAATAGACTAATATGTGATAGCATATCTTTGTATAGGGCCTGAAAACCGACCTACCACAAGAGAGGTTTTGAAGATGGTGAGGGATGCATTAGTAGGCCAGCTTGGGTTGCATCTAGGTAGTTCATTATCCACCTCAGGATATCCATTTCCTCTCCAAAGTCCACGCTGAACCTGAACATTATCACACTCCAACACAACGCTAAGAAACGATCACTTTCGGGATTAAATCAAAGAAGTATATATGGAAGTAGATTGATTTGTCTCACGACTTGATGATTCGAGTGAGACACACGGTTCTCCTCTCAAGGTCTACTTCCACTGCACCTGACTGGAAGAACTTTCTACCAGCGTACCTTAGCTCCATTTCAACTCCTTGCATAGAAAAGAATCACACGGGTGGGCTCGATCTTGTCCTATCGCACATACCAAAATTTATCAACAACTTCACCTTAGGAAGGGCAAGCTACAACAAAATTTTATCACAACCAATCCAGTTTTTTTTATGTAAACTCAAGATTAAATAAAGGATATAAATATCATATTTATTGTCTTGTTCGACCACAAAGCAAACTCTAAGAGTATGCATGCAATGTGGTAATAAGAGAAAAGGGGGTTCCGAACCTCAAGTTACTTATCTCCCGTGCCCAAGGGCTTAACCAACGAGTCCCGGTCCTAGTCCTGGTCGTCGAGGATGACTTACGAAGGATGAGCACCTAATGGCCTCGTTCGTCGACTTGTAACTCTAGAAAGTTGGACATCTATAAGTCCCGCTTGTTGATGATGATTTACGGAGGTTGAACACTTAAATGTTCATCAGCTTGGGACTCCCAGAAGTTGGACACCTATAGGTCTTGGTCATTAGGGATGACTTGCGGAGGTTGAACAACTAAAGACTCTACTCGTCGGCTTGGAACTTCGAAAAGATGGACACCTACAGGTCCTGGTCGTTACTTTCGTAGGCTGAGCACTTGAAGACCTCGTTTGTCTGTTTGTAACTTACTTTAGAGCTTGAAACCACAGTCGAGATGTCCGACTTCTCCGCTTATTTTCTCACTAATCGGCCTAAGAGTCTTTCCTGATAGAGTTCCCTAAAGCCATTCATGTTACGTTCACCTGTCATAGGGACATTCTCAAACATGAGACAATACATGTTTATGCAACTTTAATTTTGAAAAAGGATGTAGGAATTTTAAAAGCTCTCTCGTAGCAGGTTATGGATGGTTGTGATCCCTTCAGATTATGTTTTTGAAATGGAAATTCTCTTTGAAACAAGTCTTTGAGACCATAAAAGATAAACATTATTCAATCTTGTACAAGGTGTATCCATGCGAGTTGGTCGAGGTAACTCAGACTAATGTCGATCACAACTTCTCTTCATTGCCACAATGGAAGAAACAACGTCGTCCACTTTTGAGTACCTATTTTTAATCTATCGATTTATTTTCCTTTTGCTACGGCAATATGTTTTTACCGTACCTCTCGGTTCCCTTAATTTTGACTAGGTCGCCCTTTCAGGTTTTCAACCTAACAGGGATTTGATTCCTCTCCTTTTGCCATGATAGCCCTTTTAGGGATTTGCAATCATGCCCGTCTTCCGTAAATATTCCTGTAAACACCTGATTTTGGCTTGGGGTCAAAATGCCGTACGCAAGGAACCGAGACGAGAAAAATCGAGACGAATAAAAAAGAAAAACTAAAATAAATCCTATACCCTAAACCCCAAACCCTAAAACCCTAAACCCTAAACCCCAAACCCTAAAATCCCAAACACTAAACCCTAAACCTTAAATCTCAAACTCTAAACCCTAAACCTTAAACCCCAAACCCTAAAATCCCAAACCCTAAACCCTAAACCCCAAATCCTAAAGCCTAAACCTTAAACCCCAAACCCTAAAACCCTAAACCCTAAACCCCAAACCTTAAAATCCCAAACCCTAAACCATAACCCTTAAATCTCAAACTCTAAACTCTAAACCCTAAACCTTAAACCCCATACCCTAAAATCCCAAACCCTAAACCCTAAACCTTAAACCCCAAACCCCAAACCCTAAACCCCAAACCTTAAACCCCAAACCATAAACCCCAAACCGTAAACCCCAAACCCCAAACCATAAACCCCTAAACCCATGACACCCATTTTTGGCCAAACATCCACCATTGCATCCATTTTCGTCCAAATTCCCACCATGCCCCAAATCACTCCCAATTTCTCCCAATTGGCACCAAAAGACTCCTAATTGCCATCACCATTTGACCACTTGATCACCTTTGCTCATCCTTAGCCAAATTCTCTCCAATTATCATCAAAACACCTCCTAATTGCCAATCACCTCCCAATTGCCAACCACCTTGCCCAATTGCTATCACCTTTTCCATCCACCATGTATTGTCCATGTTTATCATCTATTTGGAGGAGAAAACTCTACAAAAGCAAGGGATAACTACGTTTGAAGAGGGGAAGAGGAAACCAAAGGATAGTTTGGAAAAAGCTTGCCATAAGCTTGTTCAAATAAATGGAAAGAAAAACAAAGGAAAAGAGAACAGAAGAAAAGAGATTTTTTTTTTTCAAAGTGAGGATTTGACTGATAGTTCGTGAAAAAAAATAGATTGAAATTGAGTGAAGAAAAATCAGTGAATATCGGTCTCGGTTCCTCGTGAGGTATCTAAACTTCGAATAACTTAGGTATATCTCCTCTCGTGCTCGATATTTGTATTTCTTAATGTGAATGACGTTTGTTTCATCGATATTTTGTGTTAATAGTTGTATTTCATATAAGAATCGTACTCGGTTTTAAGTTCAGTATAACTTTGGGGTCATTTTAGACATTTGTGAAAGTTATGGGGGTTGTTTCAGTAAAAATAAATTCAAAAATGAATTAAGTCATTCCCAAACTTTGCTGAAGGTTAGAACTCGGTCCTTGTACTCTCGGGTAATTTTGGGACTTTATCGAGTGTTATAAACAAAACCAGAAAAGTTTTGGGTCATTTGTGCAATTTTCAAAAGATTTTTCCAAATCAGCTCGAAATTTTAAATAATTTCATCTTGGTCCCTAAACATTTTTGGACATCCCTTTACTTCTCAAGGTGTCACAAATTAGTCAAATATGCTTCGTATTTTCAAAATCATTTGTATACGTTTGACACGACTTAAAATGACCCCAAAGTTAAACCACTCTTTTTTTAGCACAATTAACTTTATTCTCTCTTGGTTATTTATTTTAAATTAACTAAAAAATTAAAAAAAAAATGCATGTATATTGTCAATTAAAAAAAATGCATGTCATCTCTTTAGCCAAACATGATCAAATTGGACAATTTGGGTAAATCGAGCAAGTTGAAAGAAATATAAATTCAAAAGCAAACTAAAGTACCGAAAATGGCGGATTATGGGCTCGCGAGCCCTTAAGACGTAATCAAACCCCCGAACTCGATTCTCTGGACGTAGACCTTTTCAAGCCCTAGGATGTTAACACCATGTACCCTTGGCAATTTTAGGATTCCGATTAGCCTTTAATTAATCGGTGGTGACTCTTTCACATTTTTCGGTCCGGTTGATGACTCCGCTCGACCAGACCCGTCGCTCGCCAAGTCCCGACATTTTCGAGCGAAACAAAAAAGAAAAATATTTTCCAAAACGTGTCGGGGAAAGTTGGATCCAACGTCCGACAATTTGGTGACTCTGCCGGGGTTATCTTTTAGAGGGTTTAGGATTTGTCATGTTTGCTTTGCTATATTATATTTTGCCTTATCCGTTTTAACTGTTTGCTCATGCTTGCAATTTCAACTTTTGTCCAAAAGGCGATGTAATTGTAATAATTCAAAAAAAGAAGAAGTTAAGAGCACACACCACGCTGGTTACCATTACCCGCTCGGACCTGGAGCACATTAAGAGCTTAGGGAGTTTAGTAGGGGAATGCGCCCGGAGTGGTTTGGACCTCCAACACGCACCCAAACAACTCAACGCGATGATCAGAATGGGCCTGTGATCCTATTTAAGGGGTGAGGTTCCGCTGGTTCAGAGGACCTAGAAATTCCATCCATTTAGAACAAAAGCTCCACACCGTGTTTAACCTTTACCAGTTTTGTGTGTATTTCCATTTTTGGGATCAACTTATGTGAATGGGAATTCGACCCAAGTATTTGGATACGAGATTGGCCCATGAATAAATTTGGCATATGAAGAAGTTTGACCTATTGATGTAAATGTGTTGTTTTGGCCCTAGATCATGACATGTATAGGATTGGGCCTTTGTATTATATATTCCAGACCGTTGTAAATGTAATACGAGTCTTACTAATGAAGTTTACAATCTCGCACTTGCATTGCATTTTTCAAAAAAAAAAATGTAAGTTCCGTTTATTAAATCTTGTATCCTTAAGTCGTTTCACGCACATCTTTGGTAATGATGAAAAACAATCATTGCCCTCACATTAAGGTCCTACAGCCCGTACGGTCAAAATTGCCCGAATATGGAAAACCATGACAAAAGGGAATCAAAAATACATGAACAAGAAGATTGACGAGGTTCACGAGCTCGTAAACTACAAAGTCAATTGGATTCTCCTTAACGCCTTGTCTGAATTATGGAAAATGCGTCTGCGTGATTAACAACAACGGAATACGTTCACAAGTTCCATTTGACACCAGCAAGTCCGTCTTTCAACCCGGATGAGATAATCAGGGATAGATCTGAATAACCACCGTCATTCTAAAATTGTGGGAGCACCTTGGAAAAATGTGGGGGCAACGTAGCTAAGTTCAATGACACCCTTGAACAGTTCATACGAAGAACGAGGAAAATAAAAATATTTTCAAAATACATGTCCACGACCTTCATTCGAACCAAGGAACAATCAACAAATGCACTCAACGAGTTGCGCCGTCGTGTGAAACGTCTTAAGGGCTAGACTTCGATTGGTCAATACCTTTAAGAGTATTTTTGAAAAATACTTTTGCCATATACATGCAATCAAAGTCTACGAATGCAATGAATGGAACATAGAATTTTCAAAATCAATCATGCATGATCAATTGTGTATTCATCTTTCTTACTACGGGAATCCATGCAACATTCCACGACTCCAGCACCCCAAGAACATGAGGAGAGAATCATACAACTAGAACAGACCATGCATGCCATGAGTTCTGGCACAGTGCAGTCAATCGTTGGCATGACCTTCTAGGTCGAGTGAATTTTGGCTCTTCTGAGCTCCAGACAAGCGTGACTACCACAGTATCCCCGACCTCGTCTTCCCGAGAAACACTACTATTGTGCCACCTCATCAATCCATGTCAGACACTTTTGCCATCTTGACCAAGCTCCACCTCCCACATAAGGCCACCCTGACCAAGGTCCACCTCCCACATATGACCTTCCCACACCCGGAAGGACAAAGACACTTTTAGGATTGGGCTTTCGTCGTAATGTCAAAGATTATGAAGTCGCCCAGAGGAAACGTTTAGCCGAAAGTTCAAGGACATTGTTGTTTCCTCCCCTCGCTGTTTATTTCCCAGGCCCACCACAAGTGATCCAACTCGATGACATTGATGCTCACGAGGGCTTGTCAAGCTTATTTTCAACCGATGTCACAATTGGAGCTTTGCTCGATGAAGCCCCCTTAGACCTTTTTGTCCGTCCACTCGCTAGTGGGAAACCTTTGCTGGATTCAACTCTGTACAAATGATCATTCGATGATACCCGTTTGAGATGCATGAATGTTAAAAAACCTGAGCGTCTAATGGAAGAATTCATGAAGGTTGTTGCAGATCACACATGAGCGTGCGAGACTTGGATACTTTTGGTCGACTGTGTGAGATACGTCCAACAGTGTCACCTCTATCAAGAGTATGCATACCAAATCCACGTGCCACTGCACGAGCTCTGTCCCATGACTTCCCCATGACCTTTCTCAAAATGGGGCATCGATGTAGTCAACATGATTTCTCCCAAAGGCGCCCAATGGTTATCAATTCATATTAGCGGTGATCGATTATTTCACCAAGTGGGTAAAGGCTATCACCCTGGCATCAATAATGAGAAAGACCATTGAATTTTTCATCAGCCAGGACATCATCGTGCGTCATGGGATGCCAAAATCAATCATCACCGGCAATGCCAAAAATCTAAATTGGTCGATGGGTTGTGATCAAGCATAAAAATTCATCTCCATATCACCTATAAATGAATGACGCAATGGAAGCATCAATTAAAGGGCTGACATGATAAGTTGCTTTGGGGCACTCATGGCATACATGACCTCAAAATGGACCTCAACAGGAGCAACCCCATTCTCTCTTGTTTACGGGACCAAAATCGTGTTGTCAAATAAAGTAAAAATCTCGTCAGCTAGGATCCTCACTAATGCAGAAATGGACGAGCCAGAGTGGGCGAGATGCAAATATGAGCAATTGAACCTCAAAGAAGGAAACCGGTTCATCGCTCTGTGCCACATGCAATTGTACCAGAAACGTATGGCTTGTGCATTTAACAGGAAGATGCGTCCGAGAGAATTGCAAGCAGATAATCTAATTCTCAGAAGATAAAAATCCTTCAAGTCAATCCAGACTCTCGGGGCAAGTTTGTAACTAAATATGAAGGGATTTATGTCATCAAATAGATTTTCCGCAGGGGAGACATGGTCATCAACTAACAAGGACAACAGAGAACTCCCCAATCCAATCAATGTAGATGCAGTAAAAAAACTCGTAATCAGAAAGTGAGCCTCCAAAAATGAGAGAAATTCCCGCTAAATCAAAAATCCGAAAGGGCAGTTTAGGCAAAATTTAGGGAAGAGGGGCATGATTAAAAATTCCTAAAAAGGGCGATCATGGCAAAAGGAAAGGAATCAAATCCCTGCTCGGTGGAAAACCCAAAATGGCGACCTAGGCAAACAATAAGGGAACTGAAAGGTGCGGTAAAAAAATACTGTAGCAAAAGGAAAGAAAATCAAGAGATAAAAAAAATAAAATAAAAATGCTCAAAAGTGAGCGATAGTGTTTCCCACAGCAGCAATAAAAAGAAATTGTGATCGACATTAATTTGAGCTGCCTCGACAACTTGCATGGATACACCTTGTGAACATAGCATGAATGGCTTTATGGAACTCCATCAAGGACTCCAAAGTCGATTAACGAGAAAACAATCTAAGAAGTCCGCACAAGCAGTCAGACATATCGAGAAGGTTTTTTTACCTCCAAAGTGAATTACAAGCTGATGAGCGGAGTCGTTAGGTGTTCAACCTCCGCAAGTCATTCTCGACGATCAGGACCTGTAGTTATCCAGCTTGTGGGAGTCACAAGCCGACAAGCAGAGTCTTTAGGTGCTCAGCCTCCGCAAGCCATCCCCAACGATCATAACCAATAGATGTCCAATTTATGAAAGTTACAAGCCGACAAACGGGGCCTTTAGGTGCTCAGCCTCCGCAAGTCATCCCCAACGATCATAACCTGTAGATGTCCAGCTTCTGAAAGTTACAAGCCGACGAACGGGGCCTTGAGGTCCTCAACCCCCGCAAATCATCCTCAACGATGCTTCTGACGAGAAAATCCTCAACTTCGAGCTCGTTGATGGCAAATTAAACGATGAGCGAAGCCTTTAGGTGTTCAGCCTTCGCAAGTCATCCTCGACGACCAGGACCTGTAGTTATCCAGCTTCTGGGAATAAAAAACCCGATGAGTGGAGCCTTTAGGTGTTCAACCTTCGCAAGTCATCCTCGACGACCAGGACCTGTACTTATCCAGCTTCTAGGAATAAAAAAAAAAGCGACGAACGGAGCCTTTAGGTGTTCAGCCTTCGCAAGTCATCCTCAATGATTAGGACTTGTAGTTATCCAGCTTTTGAAAAAAAAAACGACGAGCGGAGCCTTTAGGTGTTCAGCATCCGCAAGTCATACCCAGTGAAAAAAAAAACGATGAGCGGAGCCTTTAGGTTTTCAGCCTCCGCAGGTCATCCCCAGTGAAGTCGCAAAAAAAACACGACGAGCGGAGCCTTTAGGTGTTCAGGCTCCGCAAGTCATCCCAACAAGTCACAAGCCGACGAGCGGAGTCTTTAGGTGTTCAGCCTCCGCAAGTCATCCCCAACGAGTCACTAGTCGAAAAATGGAGCCTTTAGGTGTTTAACCTCCACAAGTCATACTCGACGACTAGGACCTGTAGGTGTCCAACTTTTGGGAGTCACAAGCTGATCAACGTTTAGGCGCCCAGTCTCCGCAAATCATCGTCAACGATTGAGTCCTATAGGTGTCTAGCTTCCGAAAGTTGCGTGATGATGTTTGTCTACTATGTAAATAATGAATAAAGAGGAGCCAAAATCAGTTGTTTGTCTTTGAACACACACTCATGAGATTACTTCCATGAGAGTGTGTTCAAAGAGGGGCAACTGTAAACACCTGATTTTGGCTCGGGGTCAAAACACCGTACGCAAGTAACCGAGACGAGAAAAATCGAGACGAATAAAAAAGAAAAACTAAAATAAATCCTATACCCTAAACCCCAAACCCTAAAACCCTAAACCCCAAATCCTAAAATCCCAAACACTAAACCTTAAATCCCAAACTCTAAACCCTAAACCTTAAACCCCAAACCCTAAAATCCCAAACCCTAAACCCCAAACCTTAAACCCTAAATCCTAAAGCCTACGACTTAAACCCCAAACCCTAAAACCCTAAACCCTAAACTCCAAACCCTAAAATCCCAAACCCTTAAATCTCAAACTCTAAACCTTAAACCCCATACCCTAAATCCCAAACCCTAAACCCTAAACCTTAAACCCTAAACCCAAAACTTTAAACCCCAAACCCCAAACCATAAACCATAAACCTCAAACCATAAACCCCAAACCATAAACCCCAAACCATAAACCCCTAAACCCATGACACCCATTTTTGGACAAACAGTAATCATTGCATACATTTTCGTCCAAATTTCCACCATTCCCCAAATCACTTCCAATTTCTCCCAATTAGCACCAAAAGTCTGCTAATTGCCATCACCATTGGACCACTTGATCACCTTTGCTCATCCTTAGCAAAATTCTCTCCAATTATCATCATAACACCTCCTAATTGCCAATCACCTCCCAATTGCCAATCACCTTTGCCCAATTGCTATCACCTTTTTCATCCACCATGTATTGTCCATGTTTATCATCTATTTGGAGGAGAAAACTCTACAAAATCAAGGGATACCTACGTTTGAAGAGGGGAAGAAGAAACCAAAGGATAGTTTGGAACAAGCTTGCCATAAGCTTGTTCAAAGAAATGGAAAGAAAAACAAAGAAAAGAAAGGAAAAGAGAACACAGAAGAAAAGAGAAAAAAAAAATTGAAAGTGAGATTTGATTGATAGTTCGTGAAAAAAAATAGATTGAAATTGAGTGAAGAAAAATCAGCGAATATCGGTCTCGGTTCCTCGTGAGGTATCTAAACTTCGAATAACTTAGGTATATCTCCTCTAGTGCTCGATATTTGTATTTCTTAATGTGAATGAAGTTTGTTTCGTCGATATTATGTGTTAATAGTTGTATTTCATATAAGAATCGTACTCGATTTTAAGTTCGGTATAACTTTGGGGTCATTTTAGACATTTGTGAAAGTTATGGTGGTTGTTCTAGTAAAACAAAAATCGAAAAATGAATTAAGTCATTCCCAAACTTTGATGAAGGTTATAACTCGGTCCTTGGACTCTCCAATCATTTTGGGACTTTATCGAGTGTTATAAACCAAACTAGAAAAGTTTTGGGTCATTTGTGCAATTTTCAAAAGATTTTTCCAAATCAGCTCGAAATTTTAAATAATTTCATCTTGGTCCCTAAACTTTTCTGGACATCCCATTACTTCTCAAGGTGTCACAAATTAGTCAAATATGCTTCTATTTTCAAAATCATTTGTATATGTTTGACACGACTTAAAATGACCCCAAAGTTAAACCACTCTTTTTTTAGTACAATTAACTTTATTCTCTCTTGTTTATTTATTTTAAATTAACTCAAAAATGAAAAAAAAAAAAATGCTTGTATATTGTTAATTAAAGTTAATGCATGTCATCTCTTTAGCCAAACATGATCAAATTGGACAATTTGGGTAAATCGAGCAAGTTGAAAAAAAATATAAAATCAAAAGCAAATTAAAGTACCGAAAGGGCGGATTATGGGCTCGCGAGCTCTTAAGACGTAATCAAACCCCCGAACTCGATTCTCTGGACGCAGACCTTTTCAAGCCCAAGGATCTTAACACCATGTACACTAGGCAATTTTAGGATTCCGATTAGCCTTTAATTAATCAGTGTCGACTCTTTCACATTTTTCGGTCTGGTTGATGACCCCGCTCGACCGGACCCGTCGCTCGCCAAGTCCCGACATTTTCGAGCGAAACAAAAAAGAAAAATATTATCCAAAACGGGTCGGGGAAAGTCAGATCCGACGTCGACAATTTTCCCGAAACCACCCTTTCGAGTTTTCAATTTAATGGTAATTTTATCTCACTTTTGGTGGCTCGCGTTCTGGTTACGAGCTCTTTAAGGATAGCATTTTCTGACTGCGTCGATATTGATCGGACTGGGAAGTTCTTGGTCGTCCATGTCAGTGATGATCATGGCTCCACCGCTGAAAACCTCTTTCACGATATAAGCCCCTTCTTATTTAGGCACAAACTATCCCCAAGAGTTTGAATTGACTCGAAGGATTTTTCAAAGAACTAGATCACCCGCTTGTAATTTTATCGGCGCACCTCCCTGTTAAATTCTCAAGTCATGCGTTGTCGGTATAATTTACCGTGGCATAGTACGATGAGGCGCCTTTAATGTGTGAGGTCAATTGATCGTATCTGCATCTCGCCCACTCTGACCTGTCCATCTATGCCTCAGCAAGGATCCTAGATGACGGGATTTCTACTTCAATTGGCAATATGGTTTTGGTCCCGTAAACAAGAGAGAATGAGGTTGCCCCTCTTGATGTCCGTATTGAGGTCATGTATGCCATGAGTGCCCAAGACAGCTTGTCGTTCCAGTCCTTAAAGGTGATAATCATTTTCTCCATGAGAGTCTTGATATTTTTATTTGCATCTTCCACTACGTCGTTCATTTGTAGGCGATAAGGAGATGAGTTTATATGCTTGATCTTAAATTGGTCACACAACCCATCGACCAAGTGATTATTCAGATTTCTAGCATTGTCGGTGATGATTGACTCCGACACCCCCATAACGCGCGATGATATCCTGCCTAATAAAACACTTGACAACCTTTGTCATTACTAATGCCACAGTGATATCCTCTACCCACTTGGTGAAGTAACGCGCATACTGAGAGCACATGCCTCGTATTTTGTGATGTTGTTGGTGCAGTGGAAGGTGACAGTTGCCTCCACTGGAAAGTGTTACCCTTTTGGTGAGATGACCACTCCCCCGATACCCCCTCTGTCTGAATTCACAGCCCCGTCGAAGTATATCCTCCAATTTGTCTTTGGCGTGCCTTCTTCTTCTACTTGGATGATCTCCTCATATGGGAATTCGAAGTTGATCAAGTGATCGTCGTCAATGGGAAACTCCGTTAAATGATCGGCAATTGCTTGCCCCTTCACCTAAATTTGGGGTACGAACTCTATGTCATACTCCAATAGCTGAACCTACCACTTAGCAACGTTTTTCTGTCCATGCTGCCTTCTCTAAGAGGTATCTCATAGGATCGTTCTACTACACTATACGTTTGTATTTGAAGATGGTATACTGGCGAAGTCACTGCATTACCCACATGAGTGCGCAACATGTCCTCAACCTATTGGTACTTTGCTTCACCGTCTGTGAACTTCTTACTCAAGTAGTACATGGCATGTTCGTACTTTCTAGTCACATCGAGTTACCTCAACATGCATCCCAACGAGTCTTGGCGCACTGTTAAATACATAATGAGCGATCGTCTAGGAGTTGGCCACACCAGGACTGGTGGGCTCATCAGGTAAGTTTTGTTAGAATCTAGGACATTCTAGCATTCTTCATCCTAGATTGCCCGAGAATTCTTATGCAAGAGACGAAATAGAGGTTGACATGTGGTTGTCATATTTGCGATGAAATGCGCAATGTAATTCAAGTAGCCTAATAGGCTTCAGACCTCCTTGACGGTCGATGGTGGGGATAGCTCTTGTATCACCTTGACTTTGTCACGGTCTACCTCAATTCCTTTCTCACTCACTATGAAGCCTAATAACTTGCCTGATGTGGCCCCAAAAGTGCATTTGGTGGGTTTAAACGTAACTTGTACTTTTTGAGCCTTTCAAATAGTTGCGCAAATTGATCAAGTGATCATCACCTTCTTGAGACTTTGCGATAATATCATCCACGTACACCTCAATCTTTTTGTGCAACATGTCGTGGAATAGTGTCACCATCGCTCCTTGGTAGGTTGATCATGGGTTCTTTAAACCGAAAGACATACCTGTGTAACAAAACGTGTCCCACTTCGTGACGAATAGAGTTTTTAACTTCGCCGTCTCACACATCTTGATCTGGCTGTATCATGCAAAATCCGTCCATGAACGATAACATCGTATGATGTGTCGTGTTGTGGACCAACATGTCGATATAAGGCAGAGGGAAATTATCCTTCGAACTGACTTTGTTAAGATCTTGATGGTCGACACAGACACGGGTGACCATCCTTCTTGGGTACTTGAACAAGGTTTTCCACCCATTCAGAATAGTTACAAACTTCTAGAAATCCAACGTTGCTTTGCTTGATGATCTCTTTCTTAATCTTAAGGATTAGGTCTGAACTTTGTCTCCTCAAGTGTTGTCTCTTGGGTAGGAAGTTCTCAGTGTCTAGTGGAAGAACGTGCTCCACGATTGACGAATCAAGGCCTGGCATGTCAGCATATAGCCCGACGAAGATCTCCTGATACTATTTTAGTAAATAGATCATTTAAGTTCTTTGATCAGGATTCAGACTTGTCCCGATCTTCAATTCACGTGGTTCATCGGGATTATCAATGTTTATGGCTTCAGTGAATTCTGTTGTTAGGAGTTTGTCTCTCTCGTACTTGACCCAACTTTCTTCAATTTCTTTCGTGATACACTCATGTCCGTAATGTATAGAGTCGGATTTAGCAAGGGTGCCCCTGTACAAGATTGAATCATGGTTCCCTTTGTATTCACTAGATGTATTGTTCCTAGATAAGGAAACAGAAGAGAGGGGAGATTAATGTCAGGAGTAGGTAGAAGAAGATATAATACTGAGAACATGATGAATTAACAAAAGAAGGGATTCATTTGATGTGGTCATGACAACTTTTCCCTATTCCAAACATGTGGTGCTCATGACATATGCCCTACGCGGAATACATTCTTTTTTAAAAGTCTTGCCCATTATTACTAAGAGATAGCGCATAAGCAGGTAATCTTATCTAGTTTGTGATGTTCTCCCCACTAGTGAGTGGACGGATGAAAAGGCCTGAAAGAGCTTCATCGAGCATAGCTTCAATGGTGACACCGATTGAAAACAAGCCTGATAAGCCTTCATGAGCATCAACGTCGTCGGGTCGGATCACTTGTGGTGGGCCAGAGAATGAAATGGCGAGTGGAAGAAACAACAATGTCCCTGAATTTCCGACTAAACGTTTCCTCTAGATGACTTCGTAATCTTTAAAATTAGGACAGACACCCAACCCAAAAGTGCATTTGTTCTTCCTCGAATCTACCGGGTGTGTGATACCCTGACCACGGATTCCCAGACCGTGTCCTAAGATGAAGTTGTTACCCAACATGATGTTCCACACTATTAGCTCAACTATGTTTGTTGCTGGCTCTCCCCAATCCCTAATCACAGAAACAAGCTCGAAGGCATGGACAAACAAAAAACCTTCGCTCTCGATTCTGATGAAAGGTACGGAAGTCTCCTTACAGATGTTGGAATCTTCCTCCTCATCTATCACAACTAGGCGGTCCTCAGAGATGAAATTCACTTTCTAATGCAAGGTAGAAGACACTACCCTGCGACGTGTATGCAAGGTCTTCCCAAAAGTAGACTGTAGACCCCCAGAATGTCTAAAACTTTTAAAGATACGCTAAACACGCATTGACCAATCTCCAATGGTAAGTCAATCATCTTCGACCTCCCTGATGTTGCTGTCAAAAACTCGAACAACACTTTTGGTTGGACGGATGAGTGACAAATCTACCTTCATATATTGGAGGATAGACATTGAACATACATTTAAAGTTGAGTCATTGTCAATCATTACCCTTAAAAGCATGTATCTCTTGCTTTTGCACACGATGTGGACAACATTGACATGTTGTTTGTTGTATGTCAGAACCCAACTCTTCATCCCCGAAGGCGATTTGGCTGGCAAAGACCTAACCGATGAGATTCTTCACTTGACGGGTTGAAATTTCTTTTGGTATCAGAGTTTCTTTCAAAGTGTTCATCAATGCGTCTCAGTGTGATTCAGAACTCAACAGCAGAGCCAACAAAGAGATTTGTGGCGCAGCTGGTCCACGACCTTGTAGTCAGCATTCTATACGATCTTCATGAAATTACTCGCTTCTTTTTCAGTTACATTCTTTTTTTGGGCTCCCTTCACATACTTCTCCTTGAATGGGTTTTCTGGCTGTGTAAACACCTGATTTTGGCTCGGGATCAAAATACCGTATGCGAGGAATCGAGATTGGAAAAATATATATAGTATATATATTTGAAATCTTAATAATTTTTTTTTGTTTTTTTTTTAAAAAATAAAAAAATAATAAAAAAATTCCAACGGTGGAAAATTGCCTCTTTTCCACTGATTTCTTTTTTATTATTAAAAACATTATTAATTAATTAAATATGTATGCATTTCTTCTATAAATTGGAGATGAATGCTTCAATGAAGAGGAGAGAAAGGAAGCTACGTGAGTTCAACTTCAAGGAATTAGAATGAGAGAAGAGTGATTGGAAAAAAAAAAGTGAAAAGAAATATATCGGCAATTATCGGTCTCGGTTTCTCGGACGGTGTTTAAGTTCCAAACGATTTAGGTATATTTCTCTTTCATTTAATATTGTATTTGTATTTTCTAATGTTATTATTTATGTTATAAAAAAAAAAGAAGAGTTTATATACATATATTATATATTTATGTATATTATGTTTATGTATTACTATATATATATCTATATGTATAATATATATTTATATTATGTTTATGTAATATTATTATATCTATATGTATAATATATATTTATATTATGTTTATGTAATACTATTATATCTATATGTATAATATATATTTATATTATGTTTATACTATTATATCTATATGTATAATATATATTTATATTATGTTTATGTATTACTATATATATATATACGTATAATATATATTTATATTATGTTTATGTATTACTATATATATCTATATGTATAATATATTTTTATATTATGTTTATGTAATACTATATATATCTATATGTATAATATATATTTATATTATGTCTATGTTATCTATCTATCTATATATATATGTATATGTATATTATGTATATGTGAAAAATAAAATTTCAAAAAAATGACTTAGGTCATTCCCAAACTTTTATGAAGGTTACAACTCGGTCCTTGGACCCTCGGGTCATTTCTGGGACGTTATCGAGTGTTATAAACCAACCGGAAAAATTTTGGCCCATTTGTGCAATTGTTTTCTTCTTAATTCAGCTCGTTTTAAAAAAAAAAATTACATTTTGATTTCTAAACTTTTCTAGACATTCCATGATTTCTGAAAATGTTACAAATAAGTCTAGAATAATTTTCGGGTTATTTTTGGAATTTTACCAAGTGTTTCAAATAAATCTAGAATAGTTTAGGGTCAATTCTGTAATTTTAAAAAATATATTTTCAGTTCAGTTATAATTTTAAAAAAAAATTACATTTTGATTTCTAATCTTTTCTAGACATTCCATGATTTCTCAAAATGTTACAAATAAAGCTAGAATAATTTTCGGGTTATTTTTGGAATTTTACCAAGTGTTATAAATAAATCTAGAATAGTTTAGGGTCAATTATGTAATTTAAAAAAAATAGTTTAGTTATAATTTATCAAAAATTACAATTTTGATTCCTAATTTTTTCTGCACATTCCATGACTTTTAAAAATGTTACAAATAAGTCTAGAATAATTTTCGGGTTATTTTAGAAATTTACCAAGTATTACAAATAAGTCCATAATAGTTTAGGGTCATTTCTGCAATTTTCTAAATATTTGTCTAATTCAGCTCAAATTTTAATAAAATTGCATTTTGGTCCCTAGATATTTTTTTGGACATCTTATAACTTCTCAAAATCATTCGTGCATGTTTTGACACGTTTAAAATGGCTCGAGAGTTAAACCATTTTTTTTCAAGCACGATTAACTTTAGTTCTCTCTTGTTTATTTGAAAATAAAAAAAATGTTTGTACATGGTTTGTTTAATTTAAAGATAATGCATGTAGTTTTTTTTTTGGGCCAAGCATGATTAAAACGGGCAATTCGGGCAAAATTGAAAAAAAAATTCAAAAGCAAAATTAAAGTACCGAAAGGGCGGATTATAAGCTCGCGAGCTTTTAAGACGTAATCAAACCCCCGAACTCGATTCTCTGGACGTAGACATTTCTAAGCCCTAGGATGTTAATTTCATGTACCGTAGGCAAATTTTAGGATTCTGATTAGCCTTTAATTAATCGGTGGCGACTCTTTCAATTTTTTCGGTCCGGTTGATGACCCCGCTCGATCGGACCCGTCGCTCGCCAAGACCCGACATTTTCAAAAACGAAAAATAAAAAATATTTTCCAAAACGGGTCGGGAAAAGTCGGATCCGACGTCCAACATGCTGAATATAAAAACGTCCAGATCGAGTCATACTAAAATGCCTTCGTCTTTCGTAGATCCTTCCGCATGATCTCCGTGGTTCCAAGGTACCCTATTGTTGCTCTCATTCTTAAATGGTTCTAGTCCTTGCGTCAGGTAGTTAATGATTAGTGGGGTTGGCCCATGGGGTTATTTAGCATCTCCCGACCCATGGGGTTGGCCAAAGGGGTTAGTCCTTTTTCTATGTAGATCATGTTGACCTTGCCAGAAGTGTGGTTAGGTAGCGGATGGGTATTGACATTCAGTGGCGAAATGGAATTTAAGACTAGGTACTTATGATCGATAAAGTCTTGGATTCAGTGCTTCAGGTTGGGGAAGTTGTTAGTGGTGTGCCGATGGGCTACCATGTGGGACTCACCTTTTGAATTTAGTACATTAGCCGAAATTCTAGTTTCGGGCCTCAAAAACTCGGGAGCAATGATCCCTTGAGACAAAGTCTTCTTGTACAGTTCAACTAACGGTATTGGAAGCGGGGGGAATTATCGGGTCTCTCAAAATCTTCTTTGGTTTATGCCTCGATTTGTAGAATCATGTGGGTTTTGCATGGAGTCCTCCTTTTGTGGGTCACGAGGAGCCTGAGGTGTCAGGACCACCGGTGATGGTTGGTATTTTTGATACGGAGTCGAGTAAGAAGCCTGGTAAGGGCTCCGATAGACCGCGCCTATGGTCGGGGTAAACCTCTTTGCGACAGTTTTCTTAGGATCCGCTGCGTGCATGTACGGGTCTTCAATCTTCCTGAATTGAAGCACTCGCTCAATCAATTCACATGTCATGATGAGATTTGAAAATTGTATCGTGGATTGACTCATTATTTGCGTGTAATATATACCCTTAAGAGTACTGATGAAAATCGGGACTGCCTCATTTTGCCCGAGAGGCGGGTTCATGCAGTTGGCCTTTATCCTCCACTCAGTCACGTAATCCTTGAAAGATTGTCCCATTTTCATCTCTATAGCCTGAAAATCAAGGCGAGTAAGAGCATTATCCAGATTGTGCTTGTATTTGCGGTGGAAAAGCTTGACCAGGTCCTCCATATTTGGCACTTCCTCAATCTTTAACCCTGCGAACTAGACCAGAGCCTCATCTTTGAAATTTTTCTAGAAGGTCTGGACCATCAACCTGGTATACTGCTGATATCGAGTCATCTTCACGATGTAGATCTTAAGATGAACAACAGGGTGCCCTATTCCATCAAACTTTTCAAAGTATGCACCTTGAATTTATCGAGCATCGGGATTTCCTGATATAGAGGTAGATCAAAGAAGTCTAGATCCGCCAGTTGATCCACTCCTTGAATAGACCTCATATTTTATTCAATTTGCTTCAATCGCTTGTCTTGTTCGGTCTCAACCGGGGAGTCCAATCATATGCAGTGCAACCTGGTTGGGGGTAAACAGGTGTCGGAGGTGAAACCTGATCACGTTGAAGAGGGAAAGCCTGATCATGAGGGTCATGTACGGGAAGTGGAACTTGATTAGGAAGGTTGTATGTAGAAGTGTGATGTTCATATGTGGGAGGTTGAGCTTGGTCAAGATTTTTAGTCAATTGGATTCGAGATTGACAATAAGAAGATGAAGAATTGATAGCTTATGATCGAGGGAATTAAGACTTGAGAAGAAAGAAATCAGAATTATGTTATAACAAAGTTTAACAGAAAAACAGAGGAAATGATCTCACATTCATTCAAGAAGATGATCTTTACAATATGAACTGCACCTATTTATAGTTTAAGCTAGAGACTAAGAGAAAGATTACAAAGAGACTCTAGAAGACTCATGAAAAACACTAGAAGACTCAAGACACAACGTAGAAGTCACGAAGAACACTTAGAAGATTACAACACTTGATCCTTCATCATACTAAACACAAGTCCTATAGTAAAATACTTTTCATAACCCCTAACATTCCTTTTCCAACATCTTCCTTAAACATTCTTGTTTGATCCTGTTTCTTTGTCTCCTTCTCATCATATTCATGCTTGTTCAGTTTTCAATTTGTAAACAAGCTACTTCCATCCTCCATCCTCAATTTGCCTCCATCCTCAATTTGAGCATAATCTAATCTTGATTTCACTTCTCCTGCTCTTCATCATACCAATACAATCCAAACAAACAAGCTAATTGCCATCTTGATGAGGAAAAGCACCAGCAGGACAAGCATCCAAAGAAGCACCGAATGATCGGAAACAGGGGTATTAAGAGATGGTATAGGACATGAAGGAGACATAGTACAATGATCTGAAGGAGTATCGATTCATCCAAAAGGCAAAAAGAAAGGTCACTAGTACAAGTGTTTTTAGGAGCACAAGACAACATAAACTTTCCATTTCGATCAGCAAAAGGAAACACATGTTCATGAAAATGAACATGTCTTGGGAACATATACTCGACCATCACAATCTAGACACTTATATCCAAGGAAGACACAACGAGTTGAACGAAAATACAATTTGTGTTTATTGAAAGGTTGAGTAAAAGGGAAGCACAAACATCCAAACATCCTAAGCATAGAATAATCAGGAACCTTACCAAAAAATTTCTCATGAGGAGAAACATTATCAAGAACCCTAAGAAGATGAACATTTCATACCAGAACTTTTCAAAACAGAGGACATGACTTTAAAGGAAGAACGTCTGAGTCTTTTATGCCATAGAATTGAAAATTCAACTACATTAACAGATTGACACTCACCAACACCAGAAACAACATGTTTATTATATTTAAATCAGCTAAACCTACGAAAATCTAACTTGTATAAGCCTTCAGTCTCTTCCTACTGCAGCAAAACTTCATGAGAATCTGAATCATGAACAACACTGAATGTAGGATGAAATTCAAAGTAAACATAGTTATCCCTGGAAAACTGTGAAACAGAGACTAAGTTCTTGGCAATTTCAGGTGCATAAAGAAGGTTGTTAATAAACAAAGACTTAGAATGAGTGTTTATAACAGATGTACCAATGTTCAATATGGTTAAATGAGACCAATTACCAACTTGAACTATACCTGCTTGACTAAGTGGCCAAACTTTCCACAGAGTTGGCATTGAGGTATGTTACTTCCATGTCCTCTTCCTCCAGATCCTCTTCCTCGATCAAACACCAGAGGAGCGGACTGATTCAGAATACTTGTAGTCTGATTTTGGCGGTTCACAGAAGTAGTACAATCTGGATTGCGCTCATAGGTTGCGTTTGGTGGAGTATTCTTAGAAACGTCTTATGAACTATGAATCATAGCTTGTGGCATCAACATCTGATCACAAGTTCTGGTTTCAGCATCAAGGAAGACTGAACTGACAAAACCTAAATCATATAGATTTCGACTTGCATGAATCACTGATACAACATTATTGAACTGTCCTTTTACTCCATCAAGGATTATTGAAATATGGTGCATTTCATCTATTGTATGACCACAACTTGCAAGACTATAACATGATTGTATGTCAGCAAGGTAATCCCGAAGAGATGGAGTAATAAGCTTTCTGGTTTTCAGTCGGCCATATAAACTCATCACGCGAGTTGTAGAAGATGATGAAAACATTTGATGAAGTTTTGTCCAGATTGCATTTACAGTCATACAACCTAGCAAGTATTTGTTAACTTGAGGACAAATCGAAATTAACAAACAGGAAGCCAAGGAACTATCACACTATTGATACCTAGCATAGGCGAGATTGGGAATATTCTCACCATTTTCAGTTGTAATATGTGGAGGAACAGTTTGAACACCATAGAGATATGACTCCAAATCAAAGCCACAAACAGCAAGAAGTACCTACTGTTTCCATGACTGGAAGTTATCATCTCTATTCAGCAAGCAGACCTTCTTGTTCGAGAATGCAGGTGGATGAATGTCCCCCATTTCCAGAAGTCGACTGATGAGTAGGTTTGATCTTGAGTTTCAGATGCATAAATCACAAAGGAAAGATGAATTACTTGTTGTAATCACCAGATTCGTGCAACTCTGATACCATTTTAGTCGATTGGATTCAAGATTGAAAAGAAGAAGATAAAGAATTGATAGCCTGTGATCGAAGAAATGAACACTTGAGAAGGAATAAATCAGAATTCTCTTATAACGGAGTTCAACAGAAAAACTGAGTAAATGATCTCACATTGATTCAAGAAGATAATCCTTACAACATGAACTGCAGCTATTTAATTTTTAAGCTAGAGACTAAGATAAAGATTACAAAGAGACTCTAGAAGACTCATGAAGAAGACTAGAAGACTCAATACACAACCTAGAATTCACGAAGAACATGTAGAAGATTACAACACTTGATCCTTCATCATACTAAACACAAGGTCTATAGTAAAATACTTTTCATAACCCCTAACAAAGATGACCATATGTGGGAGGTGAAGCTTGGGAAGGATGGTCATATGTTGGTCGTGTAAGACAAAAGTACCCGACATGGATTGTAGGTCGGAATGATGCTCGGGAAGACGTGGTCAGGGATACTGTTATAGCCATGGATGCATGGGCGCTTAGAAAATAAAAAATCCACTCGACCTGGGAGGTGATGCTAGTGATTGACTGCTCTATGCGAGAACTCATGGCGTGCATGGCGTGTTCTAGTTGGATGATCCTCTCCTTGTGTTCTTGAGGTGCTGGAGTCGTCGAATGTCGCATGAATTTCGAGACCTGGTGGAGGGCTCTGACTGTTTTGCTCCATTCGCTCCCATTTAACGAAACTGTGAGTGTTTATCGGGCTTGTTCGTACTAGATGTACCTAAGTTCAAATACCATAGTAAGAATGATGAATACACAATTGATCATGCATGTTTGTTTTTGAAATTTCGATATGTTACATTCATTCCATTCGTAGATTTTGATTACAGATACGACAAACATTATTTTTTCAAGAATACTCTAAAAGTATTTTGTCAATTGAAGTCTAGTTCTTAAGACGTTTCACGCGGCGGTGCAGCTTGTTGAGTGAATTTGTGGCTTGTTCCTTGGTTCGAAGGAAGGTCGAGGACACGCATTTTGAAAAAACAATTATTTGCCTCTTCCTTCATCTCAATTGTTCAAGGGTGTCGTTCAACTCAGCTACTTTGCCCTCACATTTCTCCAAGGTGCGATGCCGACCTTCACTTCATTTCACGCACATCGTAACTCATTGTGCGGAGGCGCTGGATCTCTTTCTTGGACCTAGAGTGTTCGTTAGCCAAAGCAATAGTTTAAATTTCCACCCTAGATTTCATGATTTCATAGATATCGTCGTGAGATGAGAGTGGTTGCTCGGGCATATCTTCGATTATCTCCTCCGGGTCGAAAGGTGAATTTGTGGGTGCCGAGTAGAAATTGTGAACATACTCCGTTGTCGCATGGTATTCATTTTCCTTAGTCGTGGGGCTATCCACCAGATTTATGAATACTAGGACTCAGTTTCCCCAATCATTATTCACTTGTCAGACTGAGTCTCGAAGCGAGTTTGCAATGTATGCTCGGTTGTGCCACTTGTGTGCTCTTGGGGGTCCATGAACATGCACCGGGATAGCTTGGAGTCCATTGAATTGTCGAATAACTTGGGAAGGGTAGGTGGTCATGGAACCTCAATGGCTGAGAAGCGGAACTCCCTCAAAAGTTTTACACCTAAGGATTGTGGGGGCGGTGGATGGGTAACCATCTAGCCGTACATAAAATGTCCTTATTCGTTAATTTTGAAATTTAGATTTTCAAATCGAGGGTGTTCCATCTAAGCTTCGACCGAACATTCTCGTTGTCGCCTAAAAAGATTGTCTGGGGAAAATTCATGTCAAATTCTTTCATGTGGCTTAAGAGCCACATCTGAAGTCAGGTCGAGCTTGCTTTTAGTTCTCCTATTCCTTTGTTATTTATAATATTTAGATATGGAATGGTCTCGATGAGCAACGCCATAACAAAACCCTTCTCTTCTATTACTTGGATGACAGCTTTGCCCATAGCTGAGTTGACGAGACCATTAGAAAAGGGGAATATGACCGTTCCCAAAATAAATAAAATAAAAGCATGGCATATCCCCATATTAATTATTTTATCGACAATGCAACGCTCAACCAATATACCAAAAGTTTAATACATAAGCCATGACCCCCCTTCAACTTGATCTCAGTGGACATTTTGTTCGTTGTGACCTTGAGCAGTTTGGCCAAGGTACTGTCCTCGCCTCTTTGTTGGAGGTCGGGTTCAACAATATCGTGTTCCCAATCTACCCCTTTAACGAGTTGACGGTATTTTTCGAGCATAGGTGTGAGTTCATTGTTGTTAATCATGAAGAAGACGTTTTCCACATTCCCGAATTCAGAAAAGGCACCTAGTTAACTTTGTAGTTTGCGAGATCGTGAACCTCGCCAATCTTTTCATTCACATATTTCTGATCCACTTTTGTCATGGCTTTCCATATTCAGGTAACTTCTACTGTGGGGGGCTGGTTGGACTTGGTGCGAGGGCAGTTGTTTGTCTCCTTCATCCTTACCAAAGATGATGTGTGAAAGAATGAACGAAACTTACATATTTTGTTTTTAGAAAAATGCAATCCAAGTGCGTGAAAGTAAATGTCACTACTAAGGTTCGTATTACATTTACAGAAGGCTGAGAACATAGAATACAAAAGGCCCAATCATATACATGTCATGATCTATGTCCAAAACAAAACACCAGAAATGGAACAAACAAGAAACTCGCAGAAGGTTAAACGTGGTTTGGAGTTTTTGTTCTAAAGGGATAGAATTTCTAAGTCCTCTGAACCGGCAGAACTTCACCCTCTGTAGAGGATCACGAGCCCATTGTGATCATCGAGTTGACTTTTTTGGGTGCTTGTCGGCGGTCCATATAGCTCCGGGTGCATTCCCCTACTAAACTCCATAAACTCTTAATGTGCTCCAGGTCCGAGCGGGTAATGGTAACCAGCGTGGTCTGTGCAAGACGAGAATTTATATCTTTTTTGAATTATTACAATTACATCGCTTTTAAGACAAAATTTAATATTGCAAGCACGAGCAAACACTCAAAATTGATAGAGCAAAAAAATAAAAACATGACAAAGCAAACATGACAAAACCTAAACCCTCTAAACAAATAATTCCTCAGCGGAGTTGCCAAATTGTCTGGCGTCGGATCCAACTTTCCCCGTCCCTTTTCTTTTAAATATATTTATTTGTTCGCTTGAAAAATGTCGATTTTTGGCGAGTGGCGGGTCCGGTTGAGTGGGGTCATCAATCGGACCGAAAAAATGAAAGAGTCGCCACCAATTAATTAAAGGCTTATCGGAATCCTAAAATTTGCCTAGGGTATATGGTGTTAACATCCTAGGGCTTAAAAAGTTCTACGTCCAAATAATTCAGTTTGGGGGTTTGATTATGTCTTAAGAGCCCGCGAGCCCATAATCCGTCATTTCGGTACTTTAGTTTACTCTTCTTCTTTTTTTATCGAATTGCATGTTTTGATCATACTTGACCAAACAGATTATAAACATTTTTTTAAAATTAAATAAACCAAATAGAAGCATTTTTTTATTTATGAGTTTATTTAAAATAAATAAACAAAAGGAGAATAAAGTTAATCGTTCTCGAAAAAAGTTTAGGACTGACCTAAATCAGTTTTGAAAGTATATTGTTTTTAGACCGAAACCCCCATAACTTTCACAAATGCATAAAATGATCCCAAAGTTATACCGAACTTAAAACCGAATACGATTTTTATACGAAATATATATATTAACACATAAAATCAATAAGATAAACTTTATTCACATTAAGAAATATAAATATAATATTGAATACGAGAGAAATATACCCAAGTTATTCGGAGTTTAGATATCGTGCGAAGAGCCGAGACCGATTAATTGCCAAATTTTTTTACCCTCCAAATTTTTTCCTAACTCTCCAACCTTGTTCTCTCTAAATCCGTGGCTTCCTTTTTATCTGTTGTGTGTCGTAGCCTCTCTATTGTATTGTCTGTCCTTGCTTTTTTGCCTTCACTTCCTATTTATAGGGGGTTTTATTATCATTTTATTCTTAAGTTAGATAAGAATAAGATAATAAGCATGGGCAGTATTGGCAAATGGAGGTGATGGTGGCGTGTGCGGAGGGAAGTGGGCTTGAGAGTATTTTTTTTACTATATATATATGTATAATATATACATATATATATATATATACATATCTAACTTAGTTTGTTTTTTAACAAAATTTCCCTTTTAGTAAACCTAAGAGAAAAATACTTTTTTTTTTTTTAATTTTTTAATTTTTTTTTTATAATTCGATTTTTCCCGACTCGGTTCCTCGCGTAACAGTATTTTGACCCCTAGCTAAAATCAGGTGTTTACAAACCTCAAAGGCGAAGACAAAACTGGAATGACCTCAGTGATATTGAAAGGGGACGTAGGGAGGCATGGGCTTGCATGAGAGATTTCAATGATATAAGCCAAAACCATGAAAAAGAGGGGGGTCGACAAAAACCCAACGACAAATGGACGAATTCAACGTGATGATAGATGATATATGAATGGAGGACTTGGGGCAAAAGGATCGAGATTCACATGGCCCAACAACGGAAGGGGCGAGGAAAGGGTACCCAAACGTATAAATCAGATCCTTATTAACTCAACATGGGCAACACTAAACCCCGATGTACAATGCACAAACGACCTAGCAATTGGATCAGATCATACATCACTAATCCTACACCAAACACAAGGGGGGAGAAGACACTTTCGATTCGAAGAAATGTAGTTGGAGACTGTCAAGTGCAAGGAGGTCATTAGAGATGCTTGGACCGAAAGGGATAGATGTGATGCACTGGCGGACATATGCTTGAAGTTGGAGAGCTATCGCAAGAGTCTTATTAGGTGGAGGAAACACGGATTTGGGATCAACCAAGTTGAGCTATGGAAGGCAAAAGATAGACTCTGAAGGATAACGCAAAGTCGACTGAATCGACGAAGTCAAATGGAGAACGCTGCCCACAAAGTGGTTAACGAAAGGTGACTGAGACTTTTTTCCATCTTACTACTAATGCGAGAAGAAGAATGAATCAAATTACCAGGATCCAAAATAATTGTGGAGAGTGGATAACCTCGAAAAGAGGGATAGAGTAGGAGATATATAAGCACTTCTTACCGATATTCAGATTCGAGGGCGATGATTTGGACGATAAAGGAGATTTTGGGAGTCATACTGAGATAAACATTGATCTGAGAGGGAGGTACCGTGTGGAGAAATTAGAGCTGCGAATTTCCAAAAGAAGAGGTTGTGTGGCCTAACCCTAAGAAGAGGATGTCCACAGTTGCACCACCTATTTGTTTTTGCATATGATGCGTTATTTTTCCTGAAGGGGACGGTGGAGAATGCCCGAGAGCTTAAGGCGATTATCACCAAATATTGCAAGGTGTCGGGGCAACGAATCAATAATGCAAAATCGAACATCGTATTCAACAAGGTGTGGAAGAATGCAGTTGCAAGGCAATATAGGATAAGTTGCAAATTAAGGGCGTAACAGACCTAGGGAGAAACCTAGAACTCCCACCAGTCTAAACAAATCAACTAAAAAATATGAGAAAAATATACAAGAAGGATGCATTAGGCTACATCAAGAACAAAATACGGGACAACATTCAAGGGTGGAGATCCAAAACCCTAAACCAAGCAGGAAAGGAAGTACTAATCAATGCAATAATCACGAAAATACCTTCCTATGTAATGAGTGTTTTCAACCTCCCTAAGACATGGTGCTCAGAGGTAAATGCGATGATAGCGCACTTCTGGTGGGGAGTGTCAAATGAAGGAAAACAAATCCATTGGATAAGATAAGACGAATTAGCAAGGTCGAAACCTATGGATGGCTTAGGGTTTCGTGAGCTGAAAACTTTCAATGAAGCACTAATAACGAAGATGGCTGCATGAATCCTTAATGAACATGGAGCTCTAAGGGTCCAAACTATCAAGGGGTTGTACTTCCCCAACACCGACTTCCGTTTGGCCAAGAAGGGGGAATGCCATCATGGGGTTGGGCAAGTATAATGCATGGTCAGGATGTATTTTACATAGAAGGGATGTGGTATATTGGGGATGGTGCGGATGTCTGAATATTTGAAGACCCATCGGTAGACACAAAAATAGGATATAGAATGGAGTGGCTATGCGAACGAGGGATAGCACCGGATCTGAGGGTCCACGAATAGATCGACCACGACTAGGAGTGGGATGAAGGAGCAATTTGAGGTAGCTTCATCGACATGGATCCAACTTTCGTCCTAAACATGCCACTACGGGCACCACCAACCAAAGATCGAATGATATGGCCACACACAAAGGATGGATGGGTCATGGTGAAGTCGGTATACTACCGATTGAAGGAATAAGAGGAAGCTATGACACATGGATCGAATATGAATGATAATGTCTGGAGGGTGATATGGAAGGTAAAGACTATCCCAAAAGTTAAAACTTTTATATGGCGATTACTCTCAAATGCGGTTGTAGTTGGCAAGAACTTAAGGAGAAGGGGTGACCGTTGATGAGGGTTGCTCTATCTGTGCCTCAGAGGAGACACGAGAACATATGAACAATGGTTCTGGATGGACAAAAACTGTGTGGTTCAACACCTTGGGTATTCGACAAGCACATGGACAAACCGAACCTCTCCACTGGTGGATGACATACAGAATGACAGAAGGGTGAGAAACTGGAAGAGCAGGAGAAGAACGTAAAAGTCTTTGCTCGTTGAACTGTTGGTATATATGGAAGGGTCGGTGTTAAGCAATGTTTGAGGGGAAAAGGCAGAATACTATAGAGACAATACTCACCATAAAGGGAGCATAAATGGAGATGTTAAGGGTCGAACCCATTGGGAGTACGAAAACACGAGAACGACAAGTAATGAGGTGGATAAAACCTGATGTTAGTATAATCTGACTACATTTCGACGCGTCATGGTGCAACCAAATGAGATATGAAGGTATTGGAGTGGTGGTTCGGAATGCATCAGGGCAACTTGTGTGAGGGTTGAACCGAAGTACCTGGAGTGACAATGTCGAAAGCCTTGAAGCTCAAGCGGTATTGGAAGAAGTCAAGCTAGCAATTGAGAAACAATGACATAATATAGAAGTGGAAACGGACTCCCAAATGGTGGTAGAGAAAATACAAACAAGGATGACACTCTTGAGGTTGGAAGTATTATGCGAAAACATCACTATGTTGGCACGACAACTTAGATGTGTCAAGTGGAAGGCATTCCCGCATTCAGCAAATGAGAGTGCCAATTGGATAGTCAAACAATCTAGAATAAGAGTGTGTCTTAATAATTTGGTTATAGAACTCCCACCCCAGCTTAGGAACATTTTAGAAATCGATTGTAACAATGAACCTTCGTGATCAATTCGTCACGTATTTTTGTCTTCAATAAAAGGAAGAATGTTGACAAAAAAAACTACACATGATAAACGTGTAAATACTATAAAGGATCTTAGGAACAAATGATATGCCGATTCAAACCAATGAGAAATCTAACCAACAAGGGAAGGTTGGAAGTTGTTTATATCAAAAAGGTGTAGCAATAAGACTTGAGCCATCCAAAGGTTAAATTAAAGCGCTATGAAAAAGATTTAAAGGTTTTGAATGTGTTTCTAAATTCGTTTTGATACTTGTTTAAACATGATTTGAAGCGATGATTGGACCATTTTTAAAGTCTGGATTGAACCAACGTACTGTATTTATGAATCTCAATGCATATAAATTTTGATTCATTCGTTACTCATTGAAAGTATACCTTAATGATATCTGATCTAGTAGGGATAAATTTAGAGTAACATACTAGGCTGTTACGCAACGTCGCCCCCTAATTCACTTCACATTTTTAGGATATTATATCATTATAGAATGAACATGATAGTTGTGTTATCATAGTGCACAACAAAAAAACATGTTTAATTAAGGAAATTATCAGAATGTGCAATGCAAACCTCCAGACAAAAGTATCCATGTGTTTTATTTGTATATGTTTATTGAAATTAATTTTAGTATTCGAGTTGCTTATGGTATAATTAAAGTTGAATTTCTTTTATTTAGGGAAATTCTATTTGTATACCCACGATTACTTTTTACAAACCACTTTAATGTATAAAAAATATTATAAATGTGTTTTATATATTTGTCCTCCTCTCATTCCTTCATCTTCTCTCGTTCTTTTATCACTCTTCTTACCCTCTCCTCCCTGTTGCTTCCCGTACTGCTTCCTGAAGGAACCCAAATGAATCTCGAATTGATATGTCTAGTGGTTTTGAAAAATGGCAATGTCCCATTGAATGGGGAAGGTGAGCGAGATAGAAGAATCGAAGTTTTCATCTCTACAAATAAGATTAGAGTAAGAGAAAGCATGAAAAATTGATAAGTGTTAGAAAATGAGCAAGGCTTACAAGAGATAAGGAATTTGTAAAAAGTAATAATGAGTTTTGTTTTTGATCAAATTAACGTTTTTCCTGATTGAAATAAAACGTCGTGATTTGTGGTCACGGATGTTCAAATTACAATCATAGTCAACTAAAGATAAAAATGGTAGTGGGTGTCTTTCGACCCAATCATCAAGACTCACTCCCAATCTCTCTTGTTTTGCTATCCAATTTGCACACTTTGTGGTCATTGGAATAGCTCGCCAATGCACTCACTCAATTTGCCTTGCTAGTGCTCGGATGTTTGGTATTATGGTTGATACCCTCCAATGCGTCAGACCTTCTTATAATTGTTTATAAATCGTTTGTGAGTCCGTTTATATGACAACGCTTTGCCATCCCGCTTGGATTGCTAGTCTCACTCCTTCATGTATTGCTATGGCCTTCATGGTTTCTATGTATATATAATAATGAGTTTGCAAATAGAATTATTCTGCTATTTATTAGTTTATTAACAAAAAACATTAATCACTCCTAACATTAATAAGTGATAAAATTCACACAGCACAAGAATGAGAATTAAAATATATTAATATTTTAAGATACAGTGGTTTGTTTCTTAACCTGCAAAGATATTAATAATCCTCCAAGTTTAACACAATACCCTGAAACAGATCTCCTTGGCTCAAGGCAACTGGACCAGTCTGAATCGCAGTATCCGATAAGGTTCAACTTACCACTTGCTGGATAGAACAGACCAAGACATGGTTGTTCTTTAACATACTTCCCTAATCTTAATACAACTTCCATATGAGTTGTTTTAGGATTATGCAAAAACTGACTAAGTTGTTTTACACTATATGAGATATTTGGTCTTGTGAAGGTTAAATATATAGAATTTTTCCAATGAGTCTCTTATAAGACGTTATATCTGTTAATAAAGTATCATCACAATTCACATTAAATAATTTATCATAGTCAACACTGGTCAGTTTACTCTTAGATTCCATAGGTGTCCTAATGGGTCTTGCTCCTAACATTCCTATTTTTTCTATTAGGTCTAGAGCATACTTATGCTGGTTGAGGACCATACCATGTTCATTCCTTGAAATCTCGATTACTAAGAAATAACTTAGTTCCCCTAGGTCCTTCATTCTGAAGTTATGTATGAGGACCTTCTTCAACTCGTCAATGAGGTGTTTGCTATTACCTATAATCATTAAATCATCGACATACAAGAGCATGATGACAATTTCATCTCCCCTTTTCTTTGTGAAAATTGAATAATTGAACTTACTGTGGATAAAACCTGCTGAAACAAGTGCATCGGTAAGTTTTATGTTACACTGTCTTGATGTATGTTTTAACCCACTTAATGACTTATGTAACATGCAAACTAAACCCTTTCTATTGCTCCCAAAACCAGTAGAAAGTTCCATATATACTTCCTCATAAAGATGACCCTAAAAAACGCAGTTACTACATCCATTTGACACATAACCGAAGATTTAGCTGCAGCAAGAGCCAAAACTGTCCTTGCAGTCACCATTTTGGCAATTGGACTGAATGTATCAACATAATCAATTCCATATTATTGATTATATCCCTTATCCACTAATCTTGCTTTATACGTGTCAACAGTGGTATCTGAATGGATTTGATTTTATACACCCATCTGCATCTTATTGGGTTCTTCCCTAAAGGTAAAGGAACAAGTGATAAAGTGTTATTCTCTTCAAGTGCCCTGACTTCATCTCTCCTTGCATAAACCTATTTCGTGTCTTGATGAGCCATTGCAAAGATTTTTGGCTCTATGTGTTTTGTTGTCTATGTTGTAAAACACTTATATCCACCATTTAAATAATTATATGTCATGAAACTACTAAAGGGATGTGTTGTAAAACATTTGTTAGTGATAAAATCTTGGTGCCAAGCAGGTGGTCTAACATATCTAATGGACCTTTTAACATGAACATCTGGTATCTAATTAGTTGTATCATTTTGAACATGGGTTATACTATCACTATCCACAGGTTCTAAGATTGATTCTTGTGAAGAGTTTATATTATTAGGAATAACTCTATCACATAGATCATCAACAAACACATTATCACCAGTGAACAATTTTTCAGATTCTAATTTGGGTTAAATACCCAGGAGCTACCTGAACTTTGGACGTTTTGCAACGAGCTACCCGAACTTTAAAAAATAAAAACAGGCTACCTCAACTTTGGACGAAGGTGCAACGATCTACCTCCGTCTAATTTCCAACGAATCTCCGAATAATTTTTATCAAACATTTGACAGTAATTTGGATGGAGGTAGCTCGTTGCACCTTCGCCAAAGTTGAGATAGCCCGTTTTTTTTTTGTTTTTTTTCGGTAGCTCATTGCAAAACGTCCAAAGTTCAGGTAGCTCCTTGGTATTTAACCCTTCTACTTTTTTAAGGCTAAAAGGGAATATTGCCTCATAGAAAATGACCTCTCTACTAACATATATGGATTTGGTCACTAAATCATAAAGTTTATAGCCTTTTTGAAATGCAACATATTCAATGAAGACTCCCGGTGATGATCTGAGATCAACTTAGTTCTAGGAGCCATGTTTTTAGCACAACATAAGCAACCAAAGACTTTGAGATGTTAAACATTTGGGTATGTTCCATGCAGTCATTGATAAGGTGTCTAAAACTTCAAAATACAATAAGGTAACATATTGATTAATATAACATGCAGACAAGAAACATTCACCCCAGAATTTATCAGGAAGAGACAATTGAAATTTATGAGATTTGGCTACTTCTAAGACGTGTGTGTGCTTCCTTTCAGCTACCGCATTCTGTTTGGGGGTAAAAGGTCATGTCATCTGATGAACTTGACCTTTGTTAGCAAAATATGTTTCTACATCCTTGTTGACAAATTCATTCCCACTGTCAGTTCGAATCGTTTTTATTTTTAAGTTGAATTGATTTTCAGCATTTGAAACAAAATGTTTGATGACATCACAAGCATTAGGTTTTAGTACTATCAAAAACACCCATGTCATTCTACTGTAGTCATCAACAACAGTGAGGAAATATCTTTTTTGATCATACGTTTCAGATCTAAATGGTCCCCATATATCCATATGAATCAATTCAAAACCCTTGTTGGTAAGCGTGGGTGTTTATCTAAAGGACATATCCTACACCTACTCTTAAAATATTTCTTGTTCTTACAATCATTTTTTATCATTCTGCAAAAAATAGTATTTGAAAGATGTCCTAATCTCTTGTGTCGTAATTCTTCGACAGAAACATTCATGGTTATCTCTCCTTGTGACCTATCTAATTCAATAACATGTGAATCAAGCATACAATACATTAGATTCCTTACCAATCTTGGGTACCTTCCCATTGGAGAGGTCTGTAAAACAGTAAATCCAAGGTAAAAGCTGGCAAAGCAGTTAACATCCTTGTCGAGTCTTGAAACGGAAATTAAGTAATACTTAAAGTCAGGTCTATATAAGACATTTCTAAGAGTGATTCCTTCCTTTAAAATATGGTCTCCAACATGTGTTATTTTTTAAGATAGACCATTTGGTAATTTAACTTCAGACGTAGAAATCATTCTTAGATTATAAAGACACTCTTTTCTTGATGACACATGATTGGTTGCACCTGAATCTAAAATCCATTTACTATGCATATTTGAGTAAGTATTAAGTATACCTTCCATATTGACATGTGCTTTAGAAGATGAACTGCTTCTAGGAACCTCATTGTTCATAAGTTTCACAATTTGTTCATACTAATCTTTAGTAAACACTTGGCTTGAAAAAAAGGAGTGGCTAGGAGTCCCTCTGCTGCTATAAGAATTGTGAATAGAATTATGAACAAAAGCAGTGTCTGAATCACTAAGAACATTATATTCCTGACGGTTCCCACTATTGTTGTTGTTGATTGTACTAAAACGCCCTATGTTCATCAATTTTGGATGCAAGATCCAACAGGTTTCCATATTATGTCCTCTCTTATGGCAGTGTTGACATATCCAGAACCTCCTTGGAGTTCCTTGATTGTTGTTTCTCCTTTAAGTGTCTGAGGAATATGAAGCAGATTCATTTGAATCGGCGACTGCAGTCCAGTAATTGTTTGATGAAGATATGATACATGCTAGTCCCCTTTGATTCTCTTCTTGACTAAGAACAGAATATGCCTAGTTTAAGGTTGGTATAGGTACTCTTATTAATAGGTGGGACCTAGCATTAGTATAGGTCTCATTGAGCTCATCAAAAACTGAAACAATTTGATATTGTTTTGGGGGTTAATTACTTAAATCGTTATACGTGTTTGACCAATGTGATTAATTGGTTAAACATGTTTTTTCGCGTGACTAGATGGTTACACATGTTTCAGCATGTTACTGATTGGTTACTCCGTCACTGAACCGTTAAAAATTTTCGTTTGTTTCGCATGTGTCAATCATGTGCCCCTTTCGTCAAAATATGAAATGACGGATATGCCCTTCTGTCACATTTCATGACCCAATTTCTGTCAGACTACATCTTTGCGGTTCTCTTCTCCGACTCTCAAGTTCTTTTGGCCTTTCCAAAACTGTTCCACCTTCAAACTCGCCTCAGGTAATTTGCTGCCCCTTTCCTCCTTATTTTCCTTTCAATGTTTTTCCCTTTCTCCGATTTCGGATTGTTCCCGAATTTTTGCGACATTCATTTCTATTCTTGAAGAGTTCTTTCCTCACTGTGCGCTATTCATCTTCATAATCTAACCTATTCATTTATCAAATTGGCAATTCCATTTCGAAATAGTTGTTGAATGGGATTTCATGGATCAATTGTCAGCTTTTCGATTTGAGTTTTCTGATTCAAGTTTGAGGCCAAAGTGCGTTTTTTCCATTGGATCCAGGATTAGAAAACTAGACATGCCTATGGAATATTGCTGGTCTGGCCCTAACAATAGGGCTAATACTGTCAAGTTGATTCAATTCGTTAGTGATGACCACCTCGTAAAAACATCTCCAGTGGGATCTTCAAGGAAAACACAATCAATGTTTGGTTGGGGAAGAGAAAAATAGGGGTCTTTCTATTAGAGTTCCGCTTAAAAACATTGTGGGGATGTTTTTACAAAACTTGGGACATGGTCAAGAGAAAGTGGTTGAACCGGTAGTGACAAATAAGGGAAGCATGGTTAAGGATGATATTGGTGAAGAACATCGTGAGTCTTCTGGTAATTGCTTGCATTTCGTTGTTCACTTATTTGCAAATACCTTTGCTCAAACAATTCCATTTACATTAAAAGCTAGCAGGAAGAAGTTTCAAAAGTCAGGGGATGGAGTGAAAGAGGATTTTCGTTCAGAACCGAAGACCATGTCTTCTTTTTTGAAGCAAAGAGAAACAAAAAGGAATTCCAATAAAATGGTTCATGAGGAAGTAAAGCATTTTCAGTTTGACCCACTTGAAGGATTTGTTTAGTTCCTTTTTGACCAGTTTCTGATTCAAGAACAACACTCTTGCTGTTGTCAAGTATATTGATGATCTCTATAACTATTACAAGAAAATTGAGGCAACACTATGTCTTTTGGTTTATGTCAAGGGATGTTTTGTTATAACTTGTGGTCTAAGCTTTAGTTACTTGCTGTCAGGGATCTCTATAGTTATTACTTGCTATGAAAACATGATTTTTGTGGTTCAAGAAACTCTGACCCATAATCGTTGGTGTCACAAGAGGGGTAATCTGAAGGACCCATAATTACATAACTCATATGACTCAATTATCTGTATTTTTGTGGGAACCGAAACATCGTATTTCTACTGTTAATGCACTTTAACCTATTAAACACATTATAAGAATACGAACATAACTATTGAATCACATTACAAGCAAACATGTGTAACTATTTAATCACAATCTAGAATTACATACGTAACTACTTAATCACATTACAAGCAAACATATCTAACTATTTGATAACAATCTAGGATTACATACGTAACCATATAATCACATTTCAAGTCGAGAATCACCTCTTTAATTTTGATACTATTCCAAAAAATCCAAGGTCTAAAGAACATCAATACAGAATACATCTTCTTTCTTCCATTTCAACAAAAGACGCTGTAATAAATTCAAATACAACTAGTTGTTTAGTACGGATTATATCTTCTTGTCATCGAAATCCTCGATTCGGTGGCTCTCTCTTCTACTCCCACCTCAGCTTGCTTTCTAATTTTGAGATCTATCTTATTCATGCTTTCACTCCAAGTAGGGGTCTTACCAAAATCAGAATTTTTTCACAATCGAAGAAAAAATTGGGACGAAATACTCAAAATGCTTACAATTACCTCAAAATTGGAGCAACCATAGAACAATGGAACCTCCAGACTCAAAACCCAATGTCTCTGAAGGACTAAATTAAAACCATGGTTGATCGATTCATGAAGGAAAGAGTTTAGGAACTCTGTTCAGAGCTTTTGGAGAAATGAGAGCTCGCAGAGTGAAGCTGATTCCACTACCAGTGTGCGAAGAGAATGAAGAAGGGGTCTTCATCTAGATTCTTCAAGTGTTGATTCCAGTATTGTGTTCTTTACGAGTAATGATTCTTCATGTGATGATTTCTAGAGGATGGAGAAGGGGTCTTTGTCTTCTTCTTCCTTTGACAGTACTTAATTAATGAAGGTAAGGGTAATTCGGTCATTATATGTATTCAAATAATGATTTTTAACGATGAACAGTAAAAATGAGCAATTAGTCACATGCTGAAACATATGTAACCATCTGCATAAGTTATAACCAATTAGTCACATCGGCAAACATGTGTAACCATTCAAGTAATTAACCCTTGGTGATGAACTTGTATGTTAAATTTTTTACAACTATAAATAAGGTTGCAAATTCATCCAAGAGAAGCTTCAACCTTGAAAAATAGATAGTGATGAAATCAACTCCTTGATTAGTAAATGCTATTTCTAAGTGAAGTTGAAATAATATCATTGACCATTCACTTTATTGAACCGTTCATTCAAATTCTTCCACATCAAGAAAGCACTAGTATAGTAGATCACTGTGATCAACAAGTCTTTACACAGAATTCATTTATGACAAAGATGATGCATAGAAGGATTAAGATTTTATTTTTTGCAAGAACCATTTATGAAGCCAATCTTGTTTTGGGTAATAAGACTACAAGAATACCTTGACTCCAAATGGCATAGTTTTCTGTCCCAGTGAGCTGAACATAAATCAACGAAGATCTCGCTGTATTTGATGGGTGAAGATACGAAGGGCAGTTGGAACCAACAGAAGGATGACAATTGGGATCAAATGTTGTTGTTGCTTCTCTCCCAGACATTTCTTCTCCATCTTGTTTCTCCATGAATGATCATGACGGAGGAAGGAATTACTTTGAGATGGAAGAATCACTTTGGTGTGTTGAAAGTCAAACTGATGCTAAGGATTGAAGTTAGAGGACCAAATTGTTATTTTATGTTTAATTAGGGTTCTGTTGTTATTTTCGGTTTGTTATTTTTATTTTAGAGACCGAATAGTTTTTAGGGTTTTCATTTCCTTTCCTTCAGTTGTAATATGAACCTTGAATCGTTTCTTCTTCTCCTATTTAAGAGGTGATGGCTCGCTGCTTAAGGTGTGTAGCCACATGATCTTCCAAATGCTCTCTTCTGTTTGTTGCTCTGCCGATTTCATTCTGTTCATCCGTATACTCAGTAGATCTTCGGTATTTCAATATGGTATCAGAGCGATGAAGCATTATATTGTTTCATTTCTTCAATTCTGGTTTCTCTGTGTATCTCTGTTCTTTGAAGTTCTTCGATTAACTGTCGGTAACATTTTCTAAGAACAGATACGCTTGATCTTCATTTTCGAAGTTTGTTTTTTCAATTTATGTTACCGTCTGGTTTCTTTGTTTCGAAGATCTTCATTGATGTTGTTCATACTGTTTTTTATAAGAGCAGGTTCTTTTGATTCTTATCCTTTTGCTGAGTAGGTATTCAGACTTGTTCTTGAGAGAAGCCTCGTTGGTTGCTTTATCTTAAGATTTTCAAGTTCATCGTTGTATCCTTTTGGGCAAGATTCAGTTTTTTTTTTTCTGTAATCTTGTTCATATTGTTACCAAGATCTGAATCTTGTTCGGCCATTCAGTTCTTGTGTATTGTCTCTGCTGGTTGTTGTTTCTGTTTATATTGAGATCTGTTCTCTGCTGGTTGTAGTTTCTGTTGATATTGAGATCTGTTCTTGCTGGTTAATATTTCCTGTTCAGAATTTCTGGTGAATCTTTTTTTGGCTACCGATTTCTTTATGACTTCATCAGGAGATTCTGATTTTGTTAAGACTGCGAAAAACGTTGCCACCACAGATCATGTGGATGAGGCGACGTTTAAAACGCAAGTCATTGATCATAACCATCCTCTATTTTTACATCCATCTGATTCACCTAATTCTTCTCTTATTGCTGAAAAGCTGACTGGACCAGAAACATATGGGTTCTGGAGTCGAGCTATGTATATGTCTCTTTGGGCAAAAAATAAACCCAGCTTTATAGATGGATCTTGTAAAAAATAGGATTATGGCCCCAGTCTTCATTATATATGGGATAGGTGTAATGCCTTTGTTTTTGCCTGGATAATGAACTCTGTTTCCAGAGATTTGATGACTGGAATCATATATGCTACTAATGCTCAGTTCATTTGGAAAGATCTTAGGGAAAGGTTTAACAAAGTGAATGATTCTCACATTAGTCAACTTCATCGAGAAATTTACTTAGCCCAATAAGAAACTGATTCTATATCTGCCTATTTTACTAGAATCCGTACCATGTGGAATGAGTTTGATGGTATATGTGTTATTTCTTGTTGTGACTGTGATCTTTTTCAAAAACATATTCAGCATGCAAACAATTTAAAGCTTTTTCTCTTTGTCAATGGTTTGAATGAATCATATTCTCAAGTTCGTTCAAATCTTGTGATGAGGGAACCTCTTCCTATTGTTAACCAGGCGTATGCTGTGTTGATTCAAGAGGGAAATCAAAGGCAAATTTCTGGAAATATGTTGGTGAATTATGTTGTAGGAAACAAGGCTATAGCCCCGGGAAATCAGAAACCGTTCAAAAAATCATGGAACTTGTTATGTGAATACTGCAAGAACAAGGGTCATGATTATGATCATTGCTTTAAGAGAAAGGGCTATCCACCTGGTTGGAAATTTAAATCTGGCCAAAGTTAGGTAAAGCCACCTCAGGCCAACATTGTAAACGAACCAAACAATGATGGGAATAAGGGTCGTACATCATGCTCTTCAACTGAGTTTGGGGCTTCTTACTCTTCTCCTTTAGATTTTGGTTCTGGAAATAGTAATGTTCTTTCCTCTGATCAAATTGAACAGATCGCTCGAATTGTAAGCAAGCTTCAATCAGAGTCATCCTCCAAGGCCAATGTAGCAGGTATAAATTCCAGTTCATCGTGTTTTTCTAATATAGAAAATTGCTGGATTTTGGATACTGGTGCTACAAATCATATGAGTTATAGATCTGATTGGTTGTATGATTTTAAGAATGTCAGTTCTAAGGTGCAATTGCCTGATGGTTCCAATTCTAATGTTCATGGTGTTGGAAATTTTAGGATATTTGAAAAACGGTCTTTGCATGATGTGCTTTACCTGCGTGACTTTAGATACAATTTGCTTTTGATATCCAAGATAACCAAGAATTTGTCTTGTTCTGTATCATTTTATCCTAAATTGGTAATCATGCAGGATCTTTACAATGGAGCGGTGTTGGGGATTGGTAGAGAGGCTAGAGGGATATATTTTTTAACACCGAATTTAAGCCCTCTATAGCCCTTAGAGCCAACGTTCTGCCATACCCTCAGCCCGTCCTCTAGCACAAAAGATTGAGACATCCTTCTATGCAAGTCTTGAGTAGAATAAAGTCTCTTGAGTCAGTTTGTTCTGAAAATGGGAAATTATTTTATTGTAGTATTTGCCCTATGGCCAAACAACATAGATTACCTTTTCCTCATAGTGAATCTAAATCTGTTGATTGTTTTGATCTTGTTAACATGGATGTTTGGGGGCCCTACAATCAAATTACGCATGATAATAAAAGGTTATTTTTGATTATTGTGGATGATTTCAGTAGAAATACTTGGATTTATTTACTGCACCTTAAATCTGATGCCATTGTTGTTATTAAACATTTCATTGCGTTGATTGAAAATCAGTTCAGGAAAACCATTAAGGTTATCCGAACTAATAATGGTGGTGATTTTTTTAACAATCATTGTAATGATTTTTTTAAATCGGAAGGGATTTTTCATCAAAGTACTTGTGTTTATACGCCCCAGCAAAATGGTATTGTTGAGAGAAAACACAAACATTTACTTGATGTTACAAGAGCTTTGAAATTAGAAAGTAATATTCCATCTAAATTCTAGGGTGAATGCATTTTGAGTGCTTGCTATCTTATAAATTTGATGCCTACATCTGTTTCTGGAGGAATATCTCCGTATGAGAAATTGTTGAATCGTAAACCTAGACTTGATCATTTGAGAATATTTGGTTGCCTTTGTTATGCCAAAGTTTTACCTATTGATGATAAGTTTGAGTCTAGGTCTATTCCTTCTGTTTTGCTGGGTTATTCTCTTACTCAAAAAGGCTATAAGTTGTTGAATTTGAGCAATGATTCTGTATTTGTTAGTAGAGATGTTAAGTTTGTTGAGAATGTTTTTCCTTATAGGAATAAGAATTCGGAACATGAGAATTTATCTGTTGATACCGTTGTTGATAAATATGATGATGTTGATTCATTGCAGATCAATAAGATATCTGATGCTAATGAGATGTTGTCCAGCCCATTTCAGACAACACTGATTCTGCACAAAATTAAAACATTTCGGATAGTACTGATTCTGTTGTGCCTATTAGAAGATCAGGTAGGATAATTAAAACTCCAGTTTGGCAAAAAGATTACATTTTGCAGAATAACTGTAGTATTAAATATCCTATCCAAAATTGTGTGTCTTATCATGCTTTGTCCCCTGCTTTCAAGTGTTTTGCTAGCTATATTGATAAAGTTACAGAACCTAGTTCTTTTAATTATGCTTGCAATAATGAAAATTGGGTCAATGCCATGAAAGATGGGATATCTGCTTTAGAAAGTAATAATACTTGGAAAATTGTTCCCTTACCCAAAGGGAAACATGTTATTGGATGTAAGTGGATTTTTCGTGTTAAGTATAACTCAGATGGATCTATTGAGCGCTACAAAGCGAGGCTAGTTGCAAAGGGATTCAATCAAAAGGAAGGTATAGATTATTCTGATACCTTTTCTCCTGTTGCTAAAATGGTTACTGTTAGAAATGTTCTAGCTTTAGCTGCTAAATACAATTGGCCTCTTTTTGAAATGGATGTTTACAACGCTTTTCTTCAAGGAGACTTGAAAGAAGAAGTTTATATGCAGATTCCTCAGGGATTTAGTAATCAGGGGTAGAACCATGTTTGTCGATTACATAAATCCCTTTATGGTCTAAAACAGGCATCTAGACAATGGAATGTTAAATTGGTTGATTCTCTTATTCAGAATGGTTATCATCAGAGTTTATATGATTATTCCATGTTTACCAAGAAGAAAGGTAATGAGATTGTTATTCTTCTTGTTTATGTTGATGATCTATTGATTACTGGAAATAGTAAATTCTTGATGCATGAGTTGAAAAATTCTTTACATAACAGTTTCAAGATGAAAGAGTTGGGTGAATCAAAATATTTCCTTGGTATAGAAATTGCATGTTCTAACGAAGGAATTGTTCTGTGTCAAAGGAAGTATACACTTGAACTTTTATCTGAAACTGGGTTACTTGGTGGAAAACCAAGTAACACTCCAATGGACCAGAATGTCAAGTTTACCAATAAGGGATATGATTTGAAATTTACCCTGAATCAAGATAATGGTCTATTAAATGATCTCACATCTTATAGGAGACTGATTGGTCAGTTACTTTATTTATCCATTACTTGCCCTGACATTGCTTATTCAGTTCAATGTTTAAGTCAGTTTATGCAGAATCCGAAACAATCTCATTTGGATGTTGTGCATAAGGTAATAAAGTATGTTAAACAGCAACCAGGTTTGGGTATTCTTCTATCTACTGATGATTGTTTAGATATTTCTGCTTATTGTGATTCAGATTGGGGCAGTTGTATTGAGACTAGAAAATCTGTTTCTAGATATTGTGTTTTTCTGGGAAAATCTTTAATATCCTGGAAAGTTTAAAAACAAGATACTGTTTTCCAGATCTTCTGCTGAGGCAGAATACAGAAGTATGGGTTCCACTGTTTCTGAAATCATTTGGTTAAGAGGATTATTAAGAGAATTAGGTGTTGTTTCTCATACTTCAACTACCTTGTTTTGTCACAATAAAGCAACTATTCAAATTGCTTCAAATCCCATGTATCATAAACGTACAAAACATATTGAAATTGATTGTCATTTCATTAGGGAACAGATTAATGCAGGAATAATTATGACTGATTTTGTGAAGTCAAGTGAACAGGTTGCTCATATTTTCACCAAGGCATTGGGTAAGAGTCAACATTGTTATCTGCTGAAGAAACTTGGTTTAAAGGACGTTTTCTCAAACATCAGTTTGAGGGGAGTGTTGAAAGTCAAACTGATGCTGAGGATTGAAGTTAGAGGACCAAATTGTTATTTTATGTTTAATTAGGGTTCTGTTGTTATTTTTGGTTTGTTATTTTTATTTTAGAGACCGAATAGTTTTTAGGGTTTTCATTTCCTTTCTTTCAGTTGTAATCTAAACCTTGAATTGTTTCTTCTTCTCCTATTTAAGAGGTGATGGCTCGCCGCTTAAGGTGTGTAGCCACATGATCCTCCAAATGCTCTCTTCTGTTTGTTGCTCTGCCGATTTCATTATGTTCATCCGTATACTCAGTAGATATTCGGTATTTCAATATGGTGTATGGATGAAAAGTTTCAACTAGGTAGAATCAAACTGAATGATACTTAAAGGAACATAAAAAAAAGGGAATCGCAGCTAACTTGAAGAACGAAGTGAAATCAGGAATAGATCAAAGCAAATGGCTTCTTCAATGACTCTGATAGCATGATAAAATTCTCACAGAGGAAGAATGAGAATTAAAATGAATTATTCTCTATTAATTAATCAGATACAATACACAATACTTATAGGAGAAGCTGCTATTCAAAAATCGGTTAAATCTGATAAGCTAAAATCCTAATTGACTAAAGAACACCATAAACTAAATAATTACATTTCAATCCCTATTAACAAAAAACAGAACAAACAGAAAACTAGTTAGTATCTTAATGTACAAGTTATCAGCAAATGCAACTCTAATTTTTATAGTAAATTTTGGGGTGTGATAGTATATTGTTTGAATTTTTGTAAAAAAATGTAAAACACCTGCATTAAGTTGATCTTGCATAAGGATATACTTTTTTCTTTAAAAGTTATTATTTTTCTACAAAATGTTGTATAAACCAAGAGACATACAAAAGCGTTAATTATCAAATATTCTGGATCATCCATACATACATACATTGATGACAGAAACGTACACACAATAGAATATGAAATGAAAAAGACCAAAAGTGTTGTTTGATTGATTGCTGTTAGTTATCCTACCTGAATATTTCCCCCTGAAGCAGATGTGGAATCATCGGGAGGGCTAATGGATATCCACAGCAAGGAGACAGTAATGGAGATGAGTCCTGACCAAACATAGACGATAGTGGGCACCCTTCCTCTCCTCCCTAACAAGCCTTTAATGAAAGGATACATGTGAGCTAACACCCAGAAGCTAAAGAAAAGGCCACCTCCAAACTTGTTCCACTCTGGGATCACACTATAAACGGTTCGAGCAAAACCGATGACTATTGCAATGAGATTTACGATTATGATGGTGAGTGGCATAATGAAAAGGCTGGTCCACTTCACCAAGTAAAGGTCTGCATAGACGTCATCTTCATCTTCTCCCGATGATTTTGAAGTGAGCGTGAATGATATTTCAATCCCTGCAACCACTTTGAGGAGGCCTTGCATGACAGCTGCCAAGTGGGCACTGGAGCCTCCAATGACCCAGAACTGCTCATTGCGCCACCATTCCTCAAGGCCAATCCCAGACCACTTGACCTCAAGGAGGGATATAAGGACAAGGGTTAAGGTAATGATTAGGAGATAGAGAAGGAATGCTACATTGAGTCCAGACACGATGAACTGTCCGGTGAAGAGACACAGTGCAGGGAGGAAGCAGTAGACAACTAAGAAGATGGATGTGAATGGGTATATACCAACATTAAGGTAGGCTACACGTTGCAAGAACTTAAGTCGCTTTGTACCCATGAATGCGTTGTTCTTGGAGTAGAAGATTTCGACGGAACCCGTTGCCCATCTCAAAACCTGGTGCAGTCGGTCAGTGAGGTTAATGGGTGCTGTCCCTCGAAATGCATCCCTTTTTGTGACGCAGTACACAGACCGCCAACCACGGTTGTGCATTCTGTACCCTGTTACAACATCTTCGGTCACCGACCCGTAAATCCAACCTATTCTATCACCCCATTCTGTATTGTTCTCGAACCTGGAACCACATTTAACTCTAATTATCATTATATTGCGAGCTAGCTAGCTAGGGTTAATGCATATTAGTTAGTTATCTAATTAAATTAAGAAATGAAATGTTAGCTAGCCTACCAGCAGGATATGACACCCACTGCCTCTGCAACAGTGGGTGCGTCAAGAGGTGGTCGAGGGTGTAGCAGAGCACCAGGAGGGCGCCCATTCTTGACAGAGTTGTGATCGGCAAGAGGACGCCCTTGGAACTCGGCAACTGCTATTGAATCTGTGAACATGGTTGAGTTACCAAACTTCTTGGGAAGGTCGAGGTCAGGGTGGTCACCATTCAAGGGCTGAGTGTCTGAGTCGGAGTCCTGATCAGGTGGCAACCGAACATTCTGGCCAGGTTGTGTCGGAGATTTCACCTGCCCGAACATTCCCATGTACTCATTTGCCCTCGGTGGAGGGAATCCATACAGGGCGAATCGCCTGAACATGCACCCTGTCCCCACATACACTGGACCTTGAAGACCATCCAGTGCCCTCATGTTTCCTACCGAACAACATCTCTCACCATGTGATGAGAACGACCCAGCTGGCTTGTAAATACATTATTATAATACAAGTGGAAGAGATTACGTACCATCAAAGAAGACAGTATTGTGGTTAGCATAACGATCGGATGGGTCGATCCCTTCGAACCTCTGAGGGAACTGAATATAACAGATACGATCCCCGCCTCGGTCCATCATAAAGCACATGCCTTCCCGTATTGCAAGGGAGTTGTAAACGTAATGATCACAGTCAAGATTAAGAATGAAGGGACCATTGGATAGGATAGCAGATGCCCTAACCATAGCATTCATGGCTCCAGCCTTTTTGTTATGATCGAAGCCAGGGCGTTTCTCTCTTGATACATAAGCAAACATAGGAATACGAATGTCAACACCCGTGAAATCTAATCTTTTCTCATCAGCATGCCCCATCACAGGGTCACATTCGGGTACCTTGCTCATCACCTGCATGCATGCAAACCCTATTTAATTAATTACTAACTTGATGATATATTATATGAATGAACGCTAATTTGCGGAATCGAATAGACCTGAAGTATTCCAGCATGGTCACCCTTGATGTGATCAGGGCAAGGGTTCAACCAGGTTCCTGGCCAATGAGTTCCGTCTGCCATCCATGTTGCCTTAGGGACATTGATAGGAGGCTGGTCTCCCCCAGTATTATTATTCTCTCGAGCCGCCTGTTTTTCCTTCCTCTCCTCCCTCTTGTTATACATGTCGCTCCTCTTCTTTATGGACTCCGGCAGTCCATTGATTCTCACCTTGAACTCATCATACTCCCTCTTCATCCACCGACGATCTTTCACAAAGTCAACACGTTTTTTGTTCTTGGTGGGGTCCTTCTTTAGGTTGAAGTAACTGTCGGGGTTCCTGGGTTCAATGTTATGTTTCCGGCAAAAGGGTACCCAAAGCTGAGCAAAGTTGATAGCCTCGGCCATGGCCTCGAATGTGAGAACCGAGCCACCATCATCGGAGATATAGCAAGATAGTTTTTCAACTGGGTAATCACATGCCATGATAGATAGAATGGTATTTCCAGTGACAAGAGGTGGTTCCTTCTCAGGGTCTGCAGTGGACACGAACACATCCACGCCAGGCAAATCGGATCGTCCCTCTGGGTTGGATGATGATGGCGTCTCAAATTTATCTCGTAGGGCCGCAAGGTCTGTCGAGCGGTTGATGGGGTTGAACTTTGGGAGGATGTCAAGTAGCCATGAGAATGCAAACCAAATCTCACACACAACCGATATTCCCCACAGCCACATTGCATCCTCATTAGGGTTCGTCACTCTCCATCCAAGGAAGAAGAAGAGTGCCAACAATCGAATCATTATAAGCACCCTATCCATAATAATAACAACAGTCATTAAAAACGTTAGCTATCGATCTAAAATTACTTTAGTATAGCAAACTTTCTATCTCTACCTGTAAGGGCTAAGAACAGCAGCAGGAACGTTGATTTTCCTTGTGAGAGGCTTCCATGGTTTATCCATGAAGTCAGAAATGGTCACGCCTTCTTCGAACCCGTCCTGTTGATCGGGGGACCAGTACGCATTTCCTATGCCGTACCGCCCCTTGGTCTCAAACAACCATCGGTTATGGTCGAAATCCCCTGTCTGGCTCCTCAGTAACATGGACTTGTTGCCTGACCTCATTATAGACATTCCCCTTCCCATTTTGGAGGACACAGAATCAGTCGTCCCATCGTCCTCTCCACCATGTCTGGGCCTCTGGTTAGGCTCAGGCCCGAAACGGGTCGTCTTTTTATTGTCAGAAGATGGCTCAGCCATGGGTTGGTTGTCAGGTGTTGATGGCAAGACCACAGTATAGTTGATGTAATCGTTCGGTCCTCCTGAGATCTCCTCCGATATGTCTAGGTCATCGTCTCGAGACAGGCTCACGATTCTGCCACTCGAGTTTCTCCGTGAAAACTTGATTCCAGAAGCAGCTGGAGGTCGGCCCGCTGATGACAATGCTGTTGATTTCTTTGCGTTTGTCGAGCTTGCCATTCCACCACTTATGTTGCTGATGATCGATCCCTTCTACCTGTTATTCATTTGAGAGGAGATATGACTTGGATTGATCATTGCCATTGCATAGTCATCATCAATTCCAAAGAAGAAAGAAGCTTTGTATTAATTACTGACTGGTTGCAAAGAGTTTCCAAATTATGTTGAATGAATGGTCTCAGTTTATTTTACTTCAACGCCTAAGATGACTACAACCATTATCTTTTCCTAATCTCTAGGCTTACCTCTCTCTCTCCGCCGGCCATTTTAAGGAAATTGTAACATGAATGAAACCATTACAATGTAATTTCACAACACTGTGTATCAAAATACAATGTCGACATATACAAATAAAAATAACAGTGAAAAAGAAACCGCTTATTGAATATATATCCCTAGCTATAGATCACGGCCGGAGAAGCGGTATGTACCGGATGAAAAATTGGTTTTTAACGGTTGGAAAATTCAGCCAGTAAATTATCACGGCTCAAATAAAGTTTCACGGCTTAATATACAATAAGACGTAATAATTCTCGACCCAAAATTAAAAGTGTCACCCAAATAATTATGACGGCACTTGCCATTGAATCGCAAAAATTATTATTTTTGTCGGCTCATATAAAACGATCTGCAAAAAATATATATTTTTTAAAAAAAATATAAATCTTGGGCAAATTCCATGGATGTCTGGCTTCGTCCTCTGCCATGGAGGTCCGACTTCGTTCATCTTCGTCTGACTTCAACTTCGTCCAGCTCCTCTGCACTCAGTGAAGTTGTCGTCGTTCTGTCGAGGTTAACGGCTTCTTCATCTTCACCCCGTTCCGTCGAGGTTGACGACCACAACTTTGTCGCCGAACTTGAAGTTGTTGACGTCTACTCCCAGTCAAGGGCGAGGTTTCCCAGCGCCAGAGCGAGGTTTCCCAGCACCAGGGCGAGCTCCCAATCGAGCTTTCAGGGCGAGGTTTCATCCATGGCGAGCACCAGCTCAGCGCGGGTGGCCTTCTTCCCTCCGACGAGCTTCCGAGGTGTGCAGGTTGCCTCCTCGAATAATGAAGAGTGAAGGAGTGAGACATGGCGTGAAGGAGTGTGCCTCCTGTAAAATATAATATTTTATGATATTATGGGACATGGCGTGATGGAGTGGGAAGCAAAGTTGAGTGGAAAATGGGAAGTAAAGCTGAGTGGAATGGATTATTTTATTTTTGAAAAAGACTAGGCTTAAATATTAGTTAGGCTTAAACAATAGTTGAGCGGGGAAACAAACGAGGATTAGGCGGGAAGAATTTAAAATATTTTCGAAAATGACGACTCAAAATATAATGAACCGTGAAATTTTATTAATTTTTTTATAAAAAAAAATTAGACTTTTCACGGCTGAAAATAAAATGAGTCGCGAAAAATAATTTATTTTTACTTACATTAAATCAGTGTTGAAAAAAAAACGGCTCAAAACGAAAACGAATTGTTAAAAATATTATATATATAAAAATTATAGACTTTTAGCGGCTCAAAAATAAAAGAGCTGTGAAAAACAATTTTATTTTATAAAAATAATATTTGTCAAGGGTGAAAGCAAAACGAGCCACGAAAAAAATAATTAAATTATTCACGGAACTTGAAATTGAGACGTGAAAAGTGAGACAACAAATAAAATCACGGCTCAATATGATATTCGATCTAAATTAATTTTTCGCGGCTCAATGGTAATTGAGCTGTTACATTGAGCCGGTAATTGAGCTTAATTTTTCGTAGTCGGTTAATGTTTACTACAATTATAATGTTGATCAATAGCAACGAAAAAAAGTGATCACCAAGAACTTAAGTGTAAATAGATTATTTAGTTGCAGCATTATATTTTGTAATTCTACACAATATTTAGCATAGTAAAATTTGCATATACTAAACCAAGTATTTAGTGTGTACTTTTATCGCAACAAGCTCGTGAACTTAAAAAATTTACAGTGTCAAATATCTTTCTAAGAGTAATATATACAATCAGTTATAGAAGATGATGTTATTGTAAAAAACACTCTTTAGTGTTTTAGTATGTTGATGCAATATCATCATTTAACCGTGTCAGCGTTATGTCGTAGTTGTAACTGTATGTGTCGTTACTAAATGTGTTTCCCACTTAAGAGAACAAAATTGATTATATGACAAAGCTTTATTGTGGTTGTGATGATGCAAAGCTAAATTCCACTATCATTTGCTGTAATTAAGTGTGGTATTTGAGTTTGAATTACTGCAAAATGGATGATTTAATTAGTAGCAGAAATATATCTGTTGTTGAAAAGTCTTTCTAATGACGATTATTTATGCCACTAAATTATGTTATTTAGTAACAACATTGGGTTACCGATATTATAATAATGAACATTATATAATATATAGTACTATAATATATTTAGGCAATTTTTAATGTAATCTATCTATCTATCTATATTAATTTGGTTAACTCTAAAATTTTGACAAGTAATAAAATAGGTTGGTCACATGTTCAAATAGAGTAGTTCTATTGGTTCATCTCAACCTACATCTTTCCTTCATGACATGACAATGACATGTATACAAAGTTATGTACTTAAAAATCTTCCAAGCATCTTCATTGCATCTAACAAACCGTTATGTTTTTTTTGTCTGTTTTTGTAATTAATAATAGTTTGATTGATAATAATTCACTATAAATACTAAAAACAATTAGCAAAAAATGAACCAACATACCTAACAAACAATTAAGAACAATAATTTGAAACATTTGTATCAGAGAATGATCAACTTCCAGATTGATGAGCCAACAATGGTGTGGTGAGAGATTTTCCATCAAATGAAGCTATAGAGGAGACGACGCCGAAGGATTTGAATTGCAACAAAAAATGTGTAATTTGAAGGAATTTAGAAAATGTGAGAAAAAAGATATTTAAATATGATATGATTGATTCATAGTGATAATTTGTTAGGGATAATGTAATGGTTTTTGTAGGTAAGGTAATTTTCCTTCATTCCTTTTAGGATTGTCATAGTTCACTCTAAGATATAATTTTTTCCCCAATTATATGATAATTTAAATTTATATTGTTATTATTACATACAATAACTATCTTTCTCTCTCTATATATATATGTATATATTTATTTCCTAATAATGAATTTTTATTTTTGAAACATACGTACCTTAAGTATTTAATTTAATTATATATATTATTAAATTACAAATATTATTGTATATATTCCTCAAAATGCCCTAGTAATTACTAATTGTTAAATTTCCTAATTTATTTTTTAATGTATACATTATTGTTAAAAATATATTATCATCTCTCTCTCTCTCTCTCTCTCTCTCTATATATATATATATATATATATATTTATATATTCGTTGTAATTCTCAATTGTTAATCTTTCTTAATTACAAATTTCTTTATAATTATACTATATATTTAAAATTAGCCTGTTGATATCGTAATGTTAAAATTATACTCCTATAATAACTCATATATGAAATCATAAATCGGAATAGAAATGTAGAATAGTGATTCGAATGAAACTACTAAATAAATACCTTAATTTAAGAGTAATTTGATATATTGTACTACTAATGACTAGATATCTTTATACCATTTTATATCTAATTAAGTTAATCCAAAATAATAACTGTAAAAAAAAAATTAATTACTAATATTTATTACGGTAATTTTTTTTATAACAAATTAATTAGTGATAAATAATTATTTAAATTAACCTAAAGGTTAATAATATTTTTTTCGTGGTTATTATTTGAACTTATGTAAAACCTGATAAATTCTTAAATTTATTTTGGATATGAAATTCTTAAGAGCTTGATTTTTCTATGAAATCAACTTAATATTAATATTATTTTTTTAAATAATAAATTTAATTAGTTTATATTCAATATAATATAAAAATATTAGGTATGAACATCTATCTAAATAATAAAATATATGCAGTTATTATTATTTCGAATTAAAATTTATTCAATAATAAACATGAGTAGTTAATTATTACTATAATTTCTTTATAATTTGAGAAAGTGATTTCAATGAAACATTTAAATTAATACCTTCATTTAAGAGTAATTATGATGATAGCGTACTATTAATGACTAGATGTAATACTATTCTATCCCTAATTACTTTTTTTTTTTTTTGGTAAAAATGAGAATCATTCATTATCAAACCCGACTAAGAACGTCTACACTTCTGGTTTTCTCGGCACCCATAGCGTCTAATCTAATTACATCCCTCACCCTCGGCGGGGGGAATTCAAGATCAACAAAATTTTCATCCAAGTTCACCGCTTCTTTCGCCAAGATATCTGCAACTCCGTTTCCTTCCCTGAAGATGTGTCTCAGCTTGATCCTCCTAAATCCCGAGATGAACCTCCTGCAATCCACAATAAGGGGGGTTAGAGGTCTATCTTCCCTACTCTCTTCTACTATCATACCTATGGCCTCTTTTGCGTCTGACTCTACATGAAGATCCTGGATTCCCATCTTCATAGCTAACATAAGCCCGTCCCTGATCCCCCAAAGTTCCGCTGCTAAACTGTTAGTGATCCCTAGTTTCCTCTGGACTCCCCTCACCCAGCCTCCAAGGTGGTTTCTAAGGACCGCCGCACATCCCGCTGGTCCCGGATTTCCAATAGCTGAACCATCCGTGTTTAGTTTGAACCAACCCCATTCTGGGGGCCTCCACCGCACACCGATGTCCATCTTGCTACGGTTGTCCGTCGTCTTCGCTAGCATCGAGGAAACGTCTTTAGCCTGCAAAACAATCAAACTCACAATATCTCTGTCTAGAAATTTGTTATTAAACACAAATGAGTTTCTATTTTTCCAAATATACCACACCGCCGAGGTGAAGATCAAACCCCATGGCACACCATCCTTATACTCCCGAACCTCTTGGCAGTTAGATTTGAGCCACGTCGCTAATTGACCTCCCAGAATGTCGATACCAGTGGGGATACCAATATCCAACCATACCTGTTTCGTAAACTCACAGTCCCGCAAGGCGTGGAGCGTGTCCTCTTCGGCCATGCCACAGATTTTACAAATTGGATCAATGTCTATACCTCGTTTCCTGAGCATGGTCGCGGTAGGAATCCTGTCGTGGTTGCACAACCACAGGAAAGTGAATTCTCAATTAATAATTATTACTAATATTTATTTCTGTCAAATTTCAAGATTTTTCACTAACTTAAGTGTACAAAAAGTTTAAAGTAAGAACTTCAATTTAAATGAATTCAATTTGATATTATAATTCTTATGTATATGTAATTTTGGTAAATAATAAATAAATATAATTATTGATACTCAGTATTATATATTAGTTTTATATTGTAATTGCTTAGATTTTCTTATAGGGTTTGTAATGACGTAGATATATCTCTCTCTGTAACCCCCCCCCCCCCCCCCCCCCCCAAAACCTAGGGTTTCCGTGCGAGAATTGTTTCAAGCCGTGCAATTGGCTTCTTCCCCCTGACATGAATTGCCAATTTAGCAACAAGCCAATCATAAGCGAGGAAAGAGGGATGTGTGATAGCGACGTAATCATGCAAGAATACGAAAGCAACTCATGTCTGAAGCTTGCTGAAGCTGTTCGGTTTCTCTTCTGTACTTAACCAATTTTCACGCTGATTGCTTCCCCTGATTTCCATTTATGTGTTCTTGGAGGAAGCTGTCAGTCGTGGTGAAGGCGCTGAACTCACGATGCGGCGATGGACCGCAACACCAGCTTCGGCAAGAATAGACTATGGCGACCCGCGTTGGACATGGACTCCAACCAACAACTGCAGAACGACTCATGGTGTATTGGCAAGCTAATTGCTTAGAAATCAGTCAAGATGAGAACAATCCACAATGTGCTCAGGACGACATGGGCTAAATACGACAACGTAGCCATATCAGAGGCAGAGACGGGAATTGTCTTGCTTGAGTTCGAACGAAAGGAGTATGCCGACAAAATCCTCGACTTGTCACCATGGGCGATAAACGGGCACATATTGAACATCAAGAGATGGGAACCGAGAATGGGAGTTAAGGAAGTGGAACTCAACAAGGTAAACTTCTGGACCGAAATACATGGCCTAGGTCTGGAGAAGTTTAGCGATGAAAATGCCTGAAAAATTGGGAACATGATAGGAAAATGCTTGGATATAGAACAACATGTGGGGCAGATAAGTAGGAGCTATATGAGAATGCGAGTGGATGAGGATGGGGATAAACCATTGATGGCGGAGTTCTAGTGGAAGAATTCTCAAGGGGTAGATAGATGGGCATCAATAAAGTACGAGAGGTTATTTGATTATTGATATGGATGCGGTATGTTGGGTCACACGACTCAAACGTGTAAAGAGGAAGTACAAATGGAACAACTTGACCCAAAGATACCAACATACGGACCTTGGCTAGTGGGTGTGCGGCCAAGACAAGTCATGACTCCACAACATTTGGGATGGGAGGAAGGACAGGGATCACAAACAAAACTGGGAACAAGGAGATCTTGGTTCAATATTATGGCTGAGGCAAGACAGGTGCCCACGGAAGGGGTACCAATGCAAAAACCAATAGAGGAAACAAAAAACAGTGGTAAGGATGAGGGGAAACAACCAAGAGCTGCATGAGTGAACTGATGGAAGTCGGACCAAGGGAAAACGACGCCACCACAAACCAAGGGGAGCACTCAAATCCAGTGGACCAGACAGTCGACATAGTGCCCGATGAACCGCCAATGAAAGAGCACTAACCCTCCACAAAACCACTCACCGAACCGATCAAACCATGTTGACCAAGCCACAAAAAGCAACCCTACTCGGGTGGCTAAGGAGGACAATGAACTGAACCGAGACCCAACCACCTAGAACTGAGTATCCCACAAACCTCAACCTACCCATTATCACATACTTGCCCGACCATTCCACCCAACCACAAATGAACAACACCATCACACCCATCCAAACCTACATAGTAGAAAACCCGACGGACACCCTACCCACATCACCCACATCCTCACGCCAAAACCCCACATCCGGACTAAGCCCATACCATGACAAGATGACCCTAAAGCGAACCGGAGAGGAGATGGAGGAGCAACCGATGGCAAATAGAATGAAAAACAGGAGGAGGAAACAAAGGGGAAGGAGGGGGAAAGGGCTACAAGGACTAGAACTAGCCCGAGAAGAAAAGGAAGCAGGATAAACCCCATTAGAAAGAAGAAAATTGACAGGAAAAAAGAGTAAAAACATACACAGGTGGAATCACACTAGCAGGATAAGGGTTTTTGTGGTTGTCGCGAAATAGCCACACAAGATCAATGAGTGTCATATCCTGGAATTGTCAGGGTTTGGGGTCTGCCCTGACAATTCAACACCTCTCCGACCTCAACAAAAGATATCGACCGAACATCATATTCTTAATGGAAACAAAGAACGGTGATACCTACTGCGAGAGAATAATAGCACGAATGGGGATGGACAACAAATGTTATGTTAGCCCGATTGGAGCATCTGACGGGTAGCACTCTGGTGGTCGGACGAAACTAAGGTTCAAATAAGGTATGCCAACCTGAACTAGATAGACTGCGAGATCAAGATAAACACACTTGACGACCCAATGTATGTGATGCGGGTATATGCAAGCATGGAGGCGCTAGAACAGTCACAAAATTGGAATATCCTAAGAGCAATAGGAAGGGGCCGAAGGGGTAGCTAGATGATCCTAGGAGATTTCAACATCATTTGCTACCCGCATGAAAAGGAGGGTGGGAGGAGAAAATCGCAAAGGCAAATGGATGAGTTCAACCAATTAATGGAGGACTTGCATATGGAAGATTTGGGGGCCAACGGGAACCCTTACACATGGTGTAATAACCGGAGTGAGAGTGAGAGAATAAGCGAGTGGCAGGACCGGGTGTTGGTAAATGCGGAATGGGCAGCGCGGCATCATGGAGGGAGGTGCATAAATGAACTCGACATCGGGTCAGACCACGCACCAATGGCGGTCCAACTAAACGAGCCGAAGAAAAGGGCTAGACGACGCTTCAAATTTGAGGCAATGTGGCTCGAAAAACCCATCATGTAAGGAGGTTATAAAAGAGGCATGAGAAACACCCATACAAGGAGTATACGTAAAACTCCACAAATGCCGAAGGAAACTCAGGACATGGAGTAGGAAGCATTTCAGCAATAACATGAAGGAGATTGCTAAAACGAAGGAAACGCTAAGGAGATGATAACATTGTGAGATTGAAGGTGGATTGAGAAGGAAGAGACGAAGAACAATGAAGACAAAGAAGAATACGGAAATGGTTCTTACTGTAATTCTTGAAATGTTTGAGAACAGTATTTCCTTACTTATATAACTAGCCGTGATAACAAAGATATGACTAATTACAAGATGACCCCTAAACTTAAGTGTGTGACACACTTATATCCTATCATTCCCCATACTTGATCTTGATCTTGAGGGATTAGTATGACTTCCATTGCTCCATCCAGACTTGTTGATTGCTTCCTTGATTTTTACTCATACCAGTGCAGTCCATAAGCTTGATCCTGACCAACAGACTGAAGATCCCCATATCTTTACTGCACACGCATTAGGAAGTTCTGAGTACATAGCCAGTTTCACCTGCATGACACTGGAGATAATTGCAGCTCTAACAGCTCATGAATCACAGAACACACCCTTAAACATAGAATTGTTCTAAAGCATGACAACTTGATAAGGCATATGAGTAACCATACATCAGTCTGCAAAACAGGAGATAACATAGGAATATGGATAAATCTCACTATACTTGATCCTTCATAATCACCCAATGCATCATTCACAGCCTCACTTATATATCTTCCTCTACTGATATGGATTTTTTTTTCTCAGTTGTTATAACATGATGATTATATTTAACTGATACTTGATTTACATAAATATTAAAACAATTAAACATGTTTTATGATTGATTTATACATGGAGTCTACATTAATAATCCCAAAGATTATAACTATTTATTAAGTAATCATGCTCTTTATGTACCAACACATGAGATTGAAACAAATAATCAATAAGTTTTCATGTTAGGACACACAACAAACATGAAATGATTCAATATTATGCATGAATAACTTGTACATAGATGACATATCATCATGCTTGCATACATTATCATACGTCCCTATACATAGATACTAGATACTAAATCAAATCAACATGTATAACGTGTAATAAAAATCATTCAGCAAGCACACATGATGTTTCTACACATGAAAATAACATACATTTAACATGTATCATCTTTGATAAATAACAAAACATCATGTAACGTAATATGTACTCAACAAACATCAAAGTCCCTTTTCGAATTTGACAAGACTAACTTGTAGAAAATTCTACTTTCGAAGACTATATGGACCAAAATATAATATTCTCAAAAATTACATTTATAGCAAAATTCCCAAGTGGACCGAAGGGTTTGTTTGATGGGCCCAAATCCTCCCCTTTCTGAGACAGAACCCGTAGGTTCCCAGGCCAGGGAGGAAGGGGCACGGTGTCAAGTTTCCACTTATAGCTCAGTCTTTCTAGACATAATTTTTACTCAATTTAAACTCAAGAATATCACAATTGAATCCCTTAAGACTTTAGTAAAACAAATTTGTGTATAGTTCAAACAAATTAAACTATAAGGGCTATCATGCAATTTGTCAAAAATAAATTATTATAGATTATAGTCTCATAAGCATGATACTATTAAATACAAGTAACAACTTATTGCTTTATAAAATATTAGGGACCATTTTGAAATACAATAAAATCATTTTATCCCTAAATAAAGTATGAGGACCTAATTGAACATTTTCCAAAATTAAGGGTCCAAACAAATATTATTTTCGTATCGGGCCACGACCCAGATCAGATTGGGCCACAACCCAATTTCATATTAGGCCACATCCCAATTTTTAGTTGGGCCACAGTCCAAGCTGCTGTGTCAGCCAGACCGGACTGGTTGGTCTTTAAACCGCTCAGTCCACAATCCTGATCGGATCACAATCCTGAGCGGATCACAATCCAATCAACTGCTTCATCTTCTTCATGTTTGTTTCCTACATATGTTTTCCATCTACCATACCTAACTTACATGGCCAACTGGCCAAGTTTTTGAAAAACTCTCTCCTTGTTTTGTGGAACCTTTATCTCATCAGTAACCACTTCAACTTCCCGAGTAACTGCCGTAGAACCTATCACCGGCTACTTCGTCGAAAAACGTTGTCGGAAACTCTTTTCCGACAACATCGAAAACATGTATCCTTCTCGCATGAACGGTAGTACCGACTAGTATTGTCCACAGCAACAACACATGTTGCAACACCGAACATGATCGACCACTTGTTTGATGAGGACGGGGTCACGGGAGGAAGGCCAACGATTTAGAACACTCATCATGGAGACGTTTCGTCCATGCAATTGGATGGATAATGAAAGGCTACGACATGAAGTTCAAAGTGTCACATGCAGTCATAGAGTCGGACTTCAACAAGTTTGTAAGAACCGTTCAGAATCGCACAACAAGGAGTACCGTACGAGGTTTCTGGGGACGAGGACCGACGCACACAGGAGGGTCATCAAGAGGCGGAAGAAACCGTTCGTGGCAAAGAGGGAACGGAACACTTTCGGATCATGAATAAACACCATGGACGACCGACTCATTGAGCGGCGAACGGTTATCGGTGGGAAAAACTACTGTCACAAACGATGTCGGAGACCGAACCTACATCTCTGATACCAATGTTGGAATATCGAGATTCACATGCACGATAAATAGCCCGTTAGTAAGACAAACAACGTAATACTGAAACTATACTTACATCGGTCGGTATATCGACGTGCGGTAGCGGAAGCGTGTGAGATCGCTAGGGGTTCGGAGTCATGGCGACGATACCGGTCGAGAGGGATGTCACATGAACGGAGCGTCCCTTGGGTTTTCACGGTGGATTCCCTAACACAATTGGAGAGCATCTATATTCTATATTGAGTGTGTCTCTCATGTAGATTGTAGATAAGCGTATGGATGTCTCTTTAGGGCAGCCTCCCTAGGGGTCTATTTATAGACCCGGGGGCAGTTACGACTTTTCGTGACTGTTTACTTTGGTCCCCGAAATTTCTACAATTTACACAAGCACCCCTTTTGGGTGCATTTTCCTACAGATATTACTGTTGAATAATTTTGTAGTTTGTGACATAACTTTATGTATTTATTTAAACAACATTCATGATATTCTATTACACTTTACATGTGGTGATAAATATGATTATACAGTTAAAACTGTGATTAATAACCACGATTATGGATACAGTTATGGTATTGAAAATTATAACCGTAATGGTTATGGTTATGGAATGCAATTTAAAAATATAATATGATTATGATATTTATCATACTCTTACTATACTCTAACCATCGTCTACCCTACTATACTCTAACCATCGTCTACCCTACTCACCTAGCATGTTATCCATCTCGTAGCATGTTATCCATCTCTTAGTTACATTTTTCCCATTTTAGGCATTGGGCCTATCACCATCACAATTTTTGGTAAGCAAAAATATTGGCTTTGGGATAACAATTATATTCTTCACCTCATAAAAAATACACACAAATAATTATTTCCGCAACTAAAGACTCCATTTTTCTTGTATTTTCATTTTCAGGTCATACGCTTTCTCTCCATGACCTAAAATAACGATGGTGGTTAAACTCTCTCTATGATCAATAATTAGTCTTTTCAACAAATATATAATGCAGGACAAATCTAAATTTTGCCACATGCATGAGAATGTTGAATTTTCTTTAAAATAAGAAAATTATTTATTTTATTTTTTACCAATAAATAAGAAAACAATGAGTGTTGGGTTTGAATCTTCCAGGTGCTGACTTGGCAGTGGATTAAATGCCAACGGATGAATGAATACTGCTCTCGCCTTAGCTCCGATGAACCTGCAAGAAGGGGATCACAACAGAGGGGGTGTCTCTGGGTCCCTCTCCGATGCTTAAATGAGTATACTGTGTGTATGAAATCAAAACGTAATGAACGTATTGAAAAGCAGAGGTATTTATAGAGTGAAGAGACTAAACCGTTATAGGCAACATAATATTTTGGTGAATATTGTGCTGGAGAAGATTAGGATAGCATATATTACGGTTATGGCGTAATATTGCAGTTACCGTATGTAATCTTTAGAGAATATGTGCCCGATTTACGCGGGATATCGTGGCCATATCTTTAGTGACGGTTGGTGGGACCAAAGATGAGATGTTAGACTCTCTTGGCGAGCACTCCTATGGCGAGCAGTAGGAGTCTGTGACCTTGGTTATTGGCGACCTATGTGGAGCTTTGGTGTCCACTTTGGCTTGGGTTTGATACTGGACCGCTTTATGAGGGTCAGATCAACCCTAATGTGGGTCGGCCCGGTCGGGATGATATGGGTTTTACCCCTATGCAAAGATATTGGGCCTCTGAGGCCTTTTCCTTATTAGGCCGTCACTATCAATACTCAACATTTTCCCCCCTTGAGTGAAGTTTCTTCGGTCAAGCTTGATTCTGTGATAGGGTTTGAGATAGTGACACTTGGATTGGATATTTTCTGTACTTATCTACCATTTGTTTCTTTTTAAATACTCTGTATCCTTTGGCGAGCGGTTGTTTGGTCGCCTAGAGTTTATGGAATATTCGATCATTTATCCCTTTTGGCGAACGCTTGGGTTGCCAGGGTTTATGAATGCTTATTCACTACTCTTTGGCGAATGCTACCTTCAAAAGGGTTTTCGGAAAGGCTTAGAAGGGTCTTTGGCGATCACCTTTTCTGTATAGGGTCTTGAGCATTTAATGACTGCACGGTTATTCAGAAGTTGAACAGAGAATTGAGGCGTGTCTGTCTTTTATTCTTCCGTAACCCGAGGGTAGGCTGACAGGTTTTGTACCGTTCCAACCGTTTGTCTCCCCGAGGTGTCCCTTAGAATTCTGACATTGCTTCAATTTTTACCCAAAAGGTATAATCATTCTCTGAACCGTTTCGATCGTGTCTGATCGGTTACTTCTATTTCGTCTATATAAGAAATAGAAACTCGACCCTTTTGTCTTTTACGCTTTCCATTCATTTGCATTCCAGAGTATTCCCTCCTTCTCAGTGCTCCATTTTCGACTTTCCCTTTCTCCTTCTTCAATTTCAAAGAACCTTCCAATATTTTCATGTCTTCCAAGAACCAATCCGCAGGAAAGGGAAAGGTGGTCGCCCACAAGTCTTCTTCCAACCAACTTTCTTCCGGTCAGAAGGTTTTTACTAAGGCTGCCAATGCCCCTCTGACCATCAGGGATGCTTCCTCCCTGGCACCGAGCTAGAGGAACTCTACCCCCAAGCCGATTTCTGGGCAATCGGCCACCACACCGGTGATGGTGGACGGACCAGACACCAATGTTCCCGCCTTCTCCCCGACAAGTAAATTTTGATGTCTTACTTTTGCTCGTTTTTAAAAATGCTTCCTGCTTTTTATTATTTTGTATTGTTCTTGCCATACTTTGGTGTTCTAAGTAGATACAGTTCAAGGCAGTGGTCGCTGTAACTGGCTTGAGAGAAGCGGATACCCCCAGATACCCGGGTTTAGGATTGCACTATCCTCGCGACGGAGAGGTTTACATTTATGCGGTCCATATTGATGCTGGGTTGCGTTTTCCTCTCTGTGAGGATTTGCAGGAGCTTTTCTGCTATTACGGGATAGGTCCTATGCAGCTAGTACCCAACGCCATCAGGATGTGGGTTGGGTTCAAGTTAATGTGTTTACGTCAAGAGTGGACATATTCACTGGCTCTGTTCCAAGGCTTCTATCGATTGGCGTCGAAGAGAATCATCTCCACCACTTCCAGACTCGGTGGCCCAAGTTTGAGGAATGGAGGGGTCAAGCTTGGAACTGGAACATCCATTTCCGTCTGGTGGACGACTTCCGTGCTACCAACTCCAACTACAAGAAGTTTTACTTCTTTTGCAAGGGTAGTGTATCATGGGAGTTATTTCAGCCGAAAAGGGATACTCCTTCTTTCTTTAGAGAGCTGTAAGAAAGCGATCGGAACGCCATTGACGACTTCTTCCGATTACATAAACAATCGAACTTCTGTTCGATACGCTCGGTGGCGGAAACTTCAGAGTCGATGCTTGAGCTGGCGGGCATTCATCAGTCCTCGCCAGTTTCTGTTGATTGGGTTACTTTCTAACTTTTTTCTCTGTTGGTTGTAGGCATTCGGGGAACCAAACTCATCGGTCTGTTTTCCAAGAAGGCTAAGGCGGGGCTGTCTCCTGACCAAGCATCGCTGAGTCTTCCACCTCCTCCTTCCAGGCGTTCGTCCAAGCGCAAGCCTGAGGAGGAACAACCTTCGACTACTTCTGGCGATCGCCAGTAAGGTATGCAACTGCCTCTTAACTTTTTGATCCTCTGCTTTAGTATAAGGTTTCTAATACCTTTAATTACCTTTTACAGGGAAGACCACTGCTGATGTGGCTCCAAACCCTACTTCCGCCAAGAAGGCCAGGAGTTCGGGCGAGGAACGTCCTGCTCTCGCTAGGGGTCCTATTACCCCAAGGAAAAGGCTGTCGTGGTCGCAGAGATCGCCATGCCTACCTCCTATAAGGCTGCTCCCAATCCTCTAAAGGAGACTGGGCTCGGAAGAGTGTGCAGACCGCTACGGGCTCCTCGAAGACTCCTTTCGGGGAGTATTGCCCCTTGGTGGGCTTATTCCAGCCGCAAAAAGGCAGCGAACTCCAAGGGCGTCTGGGTCCCTTGGGGAAATATCCAGAAGGTGAAAAATTCCGACCAACTGACACTCCAGGGTAACCCGGATCTATGCATGCATCTCCTCGAGGGGATTGTTCCTTCTCGGGATAGGGCTCTGATCCTCGCCGAACTGCCCAGCATCAAAGGAGTCATGAGGACAGACTTTGAGCGGATCACCCTGGTAAGTTCGTTTTTCTTTATTTATCATCAAATAACCTTTCGACCTTTCCTTGATCAGATTGTACTTTACCCTTTTTTTCCTGTTGCCAGCTCGTCCGGGAGAAGTTGGCGATCGGTCCGATCGTACGGGAGCTCGCTGACAAGCAGAACGACCTGCTCGAGTTGGAGCAGTACCGGAGTTTGGGATTCTCCCCTGACCAGATGGAGGGTCTGAAGGATAAGGCCGAGTAGACCGTTTTCTTGGTGGAGCATGCTCGAGAGGAGTACTTTGAGAAGGAGCAGAAACTCCTCGCCGCCATGAAGGAGAAGGAGGTGGCTCTCGCCAATGACAAGCGGACGAACACCGAGCTCCAACTAAAGGCGGTCGACCAGTACTCCGTTGAGGTGGAGGTGGCAAATGCTCGCCTGAAGGCTCAGCTGAAGGAGGCTGAGGCCAGGTGGGACGCCTTGGAGAAGGAGAAGGAGTAGCTTGCTCTACGGCTGAAGTATGCCCCTTCCCCCAAAAACGTGGTCGATGACTTTAAAAAGTATGATGAGTTTACCGACTGCGCTTTGGAGGTGATGAAGGTTGAGGTGTCTGCCTACCTTCAAATCCTGGTCGACGAGATTCAGGGGATTGACCCTAAGTTTCCTCTCCGGGAGGTGAAGTCTCTTCATGATTTCATCGAGAGCGACTACTCCAAGGAGGCTCCTGCTGTTGTTGGCGAGGAGGTTGCCCCCGAGGTCGAGCCAGAAACTGTTGCCCCTGAAGAGCCCAAGTCCTGAAGCCCCGAACTCCCCCGCGGTCATATTTTTTATTTCTGCTTTTGATGATAATCACTTGTATTTTCACGTGTTTTGGGGGAAAGCTTGTAATTACCCTTTGATATCAAACTCAGTTTATTAATATAGAATGTCTTTATATCCATAAGCCTTTGCATCTGTTTGACTTTGAATATGTTTGGCCTTCTTCCGATGTCTTTATCATATTTATTTTCAACTTCTTTTCGCTTTGTGATGATCTCGCCACATAAGGTCTTGGATATTTTCTTAGGTTTAGAAGAAAGAATGATAAGTCTTTATAGATTTATCTACGCCTCTCGCCAAGTTATCTTTTAAAGTAGATGTTACTCGAGGATTATGCTTTTAATATCAGGTCTTGGTTGCCTAACTTTTACCTTAGGTCTTTTTGCCTGATTTTGATGTCAGGTCTTGTGCCTAACCTTGACGTTAGTTCTTTCGCCCAATTTGAATATCAGGTCTTGTGCCTGACTTTGGCGTCAGGTCTTCTGCCTAACCTTGGCGTTAGGTCTTTTGCCTAAATTTGTCTTTAGGTCTTTTGCCCAATTTTGATATCAGGTCTTTTGCCTAACATTGGCATTAGGACTTTCGCCCAATTTGAATATCAGGTCTTGTGCCTGATTTTGGCGTCAGGTCTTTTGCCTAACCTTGGCGTTAGGTCTTTCGCCTAAATTTGACTTTAGGTCTTTTGCCCAATTTTGATATCAGGTCTTTTTCCCAACTTTGGCGTCAGGTCTTTCGCCTAAATTTGACTTTAGGTCTTTTGCCCAATTTTGATATCGGGTCTTTTGCCTAACCTTAGTGTCAGGTCTTTCGCCTAAATTTGACTTTACGTCTTTTCTCCTTCGTTTTGGTTCGAGTGGCGATGCTTTATGAAGGAATGACTTGCTTTATTGACATAACATTTTAATTACAAGCTATGCATAAAACCTCCTTAAATGTTCGGAGTTGAATGGACGAGGTAGCCTTACACCTTCTCTGGTTTCCAAGTAGTAAGATCCTGGGGCAGCAATCTCTACTACTTTGTACGGATCTTCCCACTTAGTTGAAAGCTTGTTCTGGCTGTCTAATCTTGTGAATTCATTCCTTCGCATAACCATCTCCCCCACAAAAAAATTGGTGAGCGCTGACTTTTCTGTTGAAATATCGTGCGGTCGCGAGTCGCATTTTAGCTTGGGCTTTGTCTGATTGCCATCGCTTTTCTTCTGCAAGATCGAGGTCTGTTCTGCACTCGATTTCGTTCGCTTCAATGTTAAAGTGTAGGATTCTATGGGTAGGCACCGCTATTTCGGCGGGTGCTACTACTTCTAATCTGTACACTAAACTGAATGGTGTTTCTCCCGTGGCTGTTTTGGGCCTTGTTCGAATTGCCCACAATACATATTCCAGATCTTCTGCCCATTTTATTTTGAAGGCTTGACTTGACAGTGGGTTAAATGTCAAAGGATGAATGAATACTGCTCTCGCCTTAGCTCTGATGAACCTGCAAGAAGGGGATCGCAAGAGAGAGGGTATCTTTGGGTCCCTCTCCGATGCTTAAATGAGTATACTGTGTGTATGAACTCAAAACGTAATGAACCTATTGAAAAGCAGAGGTATTTATAGAGTGAATGGACCAAACAGTTATAGGCAACATAATATCTTGGTGAATACTTTGCTGGAGAAGATTAGGATAGCAGATATTATGGTTATGGCGTAATATTGCAGTTACCGTATGTAATCGTTAGAAAATATGTGTCCGATATACGCGGGATATTGTGACCATATCTTTAGTGACAGTTGGTGGGACTAGAGATGAGAGGTTATACTCTCTTGGCGAGCACTCATTTGGCGAGCAGTAGGAGGCTGTGACCTTGGTTATTGGCGACCTATGTGGAGCTTTGGCGTCCACTTTGGCTTGGGTTTGATACTGGACCGCTTTATGAGGGTCAGATCAACCCTAATGTGGGTCGGCCCAGTCTGGATGATATGAGTTTTACCCCCTGCAAAGATATTGGGTCTCTGAGACATTTCCCTTGTTGGGTTGTCAATATCGATACCCAACAATGAGTATGGTTCAAAAAGTACTTCACTATATATATCTTATCTTCTCATATATGTGTCTTATTCACTCAAATTCTTAATTGTCAAATCGTTCTTGATAAAATTCAACAAGTGAACTGCACAACGAGACCAAAAGATATGTGTAGACTGTAGATACCTTTTCAATCTTTGTCCCGTAAACTTGCAATTGGTAGCATGGAAATAAATTAAAAAAACTGACACATTTTCTTAAACTTTTTTAATTGTTTGAAACAAAAATTATGAGATGCCACAATGATCTTTTCAACACCCATAAAATTTATGGATTAAGAAATATGACTCGATAACTATTTACTATGAACACATAAATTAATGGTTTCAATTTGTCCTACCATCTAATACAATCGAAATGCCTTGCTTATACCCACATATCTATTTATCAGAAAGATTTTATTCTCTAAATTTCTTTTATATGCATTGCGACTTTTTTCTTGAAAAAACAACCCTTATACTCTTTTGGAGCTCCAACTATTACTAAAACTATCTCAAGAAATAGAGGGATTCTCAAGATATTAAAGTCGATGTCAATTATACAAATGAATCTCATTACTTTCAAATCGACGACTATCTCTCGTTCCATTATTTGGAATGAGTTTTCAAGAGTATGAGCACCTAAATTTTAGATAACATGGAGTTTTCTACTAATTCATTTTTTCAACATTTTAAAGTCTTTTCCTTATTCTTTCATAAGCATCTTTATTAATCTTAACAATTGTACAATGTATGATATCTGTTCTCTTTTCTAGTACAACTCCAAAAAAAAAGTGAACGAATTGGTGTGTAAGAGCTAACAAACTGTTTTTTTAAATAAAAATAAAAAATCTTACATGTCCAACTATTAGCCCAACTTAGATTTCTTCCCTGTGCGGCCCTATAAAATAATTAGCCTTGTCCAAACAAAACCGGTTCGACCGAATTAAACTGGTTTTGGTCTGGTTCGAACCGGTTTAGTCAAACTAGTTTCATAACTAGACCAGTTTTTTAGGGTTCAAGTAAGCCACTTAAAAATAGTAGTTTCAATTCAGTTTAAATCGACTCGTTTTTTAATATTGGTTTATACTTAAATACAAATCAAACAACTTTAAACTTATATAATTTTAGAACCTGTCCAAAACTAAATAAACCAAATCAGTTATGTGGATAAGTAAAACCCTATCCCTAAACAGATTTATATATCCCGCACACGCAGCCAGCCAAGTCTCTTCAGTTTGTCTTTCACTTTCATAGTTTCATTCTGTTTGAGAGAGACTCTCCTTTCAACAGTCCTCCTTCGTCGAGTTCTCGTCGTTCTCTCTTGCAGCACGAATCAGACAATAGTCGCCATGCTGATGATTCATCATATGCAGTTGCTCTCATTCACTCAATCGATAGGGACAACTCAATTAGTTATCTCCTTCGATGCTCAAGATCTAATTATAGTTTTCTGGATTCTCTAAATCGCAGCTTCCGATCGTTGATCAGGAGCGATGATATCTATAAGGTGAGGAGACAATCCGATCTTGTTGATCACTGGATATACTTTTCTTGTGATTCGTTGAAATGGGTTGCTTTCTGTTGGGTATCGATAGTGACGGCCCAGTAAGAAAAGGCCTCGAAGGCCCAATAACTATAGAGGGGGTAAACCCATGACATCCGAACCGGATCGGCCCAAGTACAAGCCAAACTTGGCCCACCATCGAGTAATCCAGATTCGAGCCCAAAGTCTATAGAGACACCAAAGGCTCTCAGACTGCTCGCCATTCTCTACCAAGTCGCGACCTTCCACTGCTCGACATGGGAGTGCTCGCCCCGAAGAGAGCCTTGCCTCTCTCCTCTGGTCCCACTAAACCATTAATAACAGAGTGGCCAAGATATCCCGCATATCTCAGTCACATATTCACTAAAGATTAGATTTGGTAACTGCAATATCTCGCAGTAACTGCCATATCCCACGATCCGATTCTTCAGCAACTCAATATACATTAAGATATTGAGTTGCCTTTATACGGTTCTATCTCTCTTACCCTATAAATACCCTTGCTTTACATACGTTCTTTACGTTTTGAGTTTTATACACACATATACTCATTTAAGCATCGGAGAGGGACCCAGAGGCACCCCCTCTGTTGCGCTCCCCTACTTGCAGGTTCACCGGAGTTGGAGCTGAAGCGTCATCCCAACCTTGTCTGGCATTCAATTCACTGCCAGATCAGCATTCAGGATTTCACGATCCAACAATTTGGCGCCGTCTATGGGAACGAGCAATTCAGCCATGAGAACTCGATCCCAAAGCAACCGTCGGAATCAGACTAGGGAGCGATCCTCAGATAGCTCTGATTCCGCCGCCGCTTCACCGCTTCAACAGGAACCTGCCAGCCGAGCAGGAGTTAATGCTGTTCCTCTGCGGACAGCCCGAGAACATGTCGGTGATTCAAGACCGACCCCAGCTGCTGATCAAAACGGAGCCCCTGCACCGCAGACAGTCCACATTGCGGGGCAGGATATTAATTTAACCCCCGAGATGGTCTCCTTGCTGGAAGCCATCCTAGGACAGGCGCGCCGCCAAGCCCCTGCTCCTCAGGAAAACAATCCCTCTGCTCCTAAGGAAAATCACCGCCCTGCTGCCACAGGGCCTTCACCTTCAGAAGCGGCCAATCCTAGTCCTGCTGCGCCTCAGGAGGATCAGGAGATGACGTCAGGTCAGCAGTCCCTACCTCCAGCGCACACCAAGGAGCCAGCAGCCGCATATACTGCCAATCCTTCCGGTCCGCCTCCACCCGGAGCCTCTCCCATGTACTGCACTGTGGATCAGATGGATGATGTCCTCAACAAAAGGCTCCAGGAAAGACAGTTGACAGTCATAGCTCCCTTCAAGGAGCAGTCCTCTCATCCATTCACCGACGCGCTCGTCGCTATCAAAATCCCGAAGGATGTGGTTGCTCGGGCCATACCTGAGTATAGCGGTGGAGGAGATCCCACCGTACATGTCAACAAGCATGAGGCCTCCCTTCTGGGTAAGTCAAACGATCCCAATCATTTGGCTTTGCTATTTCCATCTACTCTTTCGGGCTCGGCTTCGTCCTGGTTCTTCGGCCTCCCTGCAGGATCAATCGGAACTTGGGCAGAGTTGAGAAGCAAGTTCCTGGAGAGATATATGGGCGAGCGCCAGTTGCTGAAGAGTGTGGTCGCCCTTGACTCGGTCAAACAGCAGCCTGGAGAGTCGCTGTCCAACTTCTATGGGCGTTTTCATCAAAACGTCACAGAATTAGATCGCCGAATCTCGGATGGGGAAATCATTCGAGCATTCTACAGAGGTCTGGATGTGGCCAACAAGGCCTCGAGAAAGCTGCGAAACAGCTATCACGTAAAGGAGATAGAGACATTGGAGGAGTTGGCGTCCAGAGCAAAAGGTTTCATAGACCTTGAACGCGCAAACATCGAGGCGAATCTCCTGACGACCTCGCTAAGGGTAACCCATGAACCCCGACGCGATGGTAAGAAGGAGATAAAGAAGGAGAAGAAGGGAAAAGAAAGTAAGCCCCGAGTCGAGTCTCTTCCAGCACCTCGCCATCCAGAGGTCCCTGAGTACTTCACGCCTTTAAATAGGCAGATCTCAGCGGTACTAGTCGAGATGGAGAGGAGATCCTTGGCGAGGCCACCGATGCCTCGCCGAGGTGGGTTACCCATGGGCAAGGATGTCGAGAGCTATTGCAGATACCATAAGTGCAAGGGCCATAAGACAGACGATTGCAAGATTCTGAAGCGAGATATAGAGAGGCTGATTCAGGGTGGAATGTTGAAGGAATTTGTGGCAGGGCGAGACCGAAGTCGAACGCCCCCCAGGAGACATCGTTCACAGCCCCTGCAGATCAAGCTGAGCCTTCTGGAAGCAAGAGGAGAGTGAATCTGATTGCGGGAGGATTCGGCGCAGGCGGCGAGAGGTCAAGCGCCAGAGAGGTCTACGCCACTCAGATCTCCACGGCAGTTCAGTTGGGGAAGCGGCCCCGACCTGAAGAAAACATTGTCATCTCATTCTCTGAAGATGATTTGGCACATGTCACCACGCCCCACAACGATGCTCTGGTCATTACGGCAGATATTGACGGCTGTGATGTTGCAAGGATTCTGGTCGACGGAGGCAGCTCGACAGACATCCTGTTTCTGGACGCCTTCGAAAAGATGGGCAAATCAAAACGCGACCTGAAGAGGGTCGACTTTCCGCTGATCGGATTTGCGGGAAGGACAACTTATCCACTGGGGGCTATAACCATGCCAGTGATTTTTGGCGAGGGGTGGAAAAGCATCAAGGTGTCGGTCACTTTCCTGGTGGTCGATTCACCTACATCCTACAACGCCATCATAGGGAGGACCACGATCAACCCAAATAATATTGTGGCCTCCACTGTCCACCAGAAGATGAAGTTCCCTACTCCGAACGGGATTGGAGAAGTGCTCGGAGATCAGCCTTCCTCGCGGCAATGTTATGTGAACTGTTTACGCAGGAAGAACCAAAGGGAGGCGCTCGCCATCGAGACAGAGGCCGATCCCCGCGAGGACTTGGCTCGACCAGCACCCATGGAGGAATTGGAGGAGGTCGAGATCGATGGTCCGGACAAAAAGGTGCGCATTCGGACCACCTTGAAAGAGGATCAGAAGGAGGCCATGACCGCCCTCCTCAAGGAATTCAAAGAGCTCTTTGCCTGGCAGCCGAGCGACATGCCAGGAATCAGCACAGATATTATCTCGCATGAGCTCAGGATAGACTCCTCCATCAAGCCGATCGCCCAAAAGAAAAGATCGTTCGGGACTGATAAACGTTTGGCGATCAGGCAGGAAGTCGGCAGGTTGATTGAAGCTGACTTCGTCAGAGAGGTAAGATTCCAGAGCTGGGTCGCCAACCCAGTTTTGGTCAGGAAATCTAACAGCAAGTGGAGGATGTGCGTCGACTTCCGCGACTTAAACAAGGCTTGCCCCAAAGATTCATATCCCCTTCCAAGAATTGATCAGCTAGTCGATGCTACCTCGGGTCATGAGATGCTGAGCTTCATGGACGCCTATTCAGGCTACAACCAGATCAGAATGCATCCAGACGACGAGGCCCACACTGCTTTCTATGCTGACGGCGACATTCTATGCTACAAGGTGATGCCCTTTGGTCTCATCAATGCCGGGGCAACTTATCAGCGGATGGTAAACCGACTGTTCCAGGACATGCTGGGAAGGAACATGGAGGCCTACGTGGATGATATGCTCGTTAAATCCATCAAAGGCAATCCTCATACCACCGACCTCCGTGAAGCTTTTGAATGCATGAGGAGACACAGCGTTCGCCTGAACCCAGCAAAGTGCGCCTTTGGAGTCAAGTCCGGGAAGTTCCTGTGTTTTATGGTCAGCGAAAGGGGCATTGAAGCAAACCCGGAAAAGCTAAAGGCCATAGAAGAAATGAAGTCGCCAACCTGCCATAAGGAAGTCCAATGCCTGAACGGCCGACTAGCTGCTCTTAACCGCTTCCTCTCCAAAGCAAGCGACAAGTCCCTCCCGTTCTTCAAAACCTTGAGGGCCAACCGTAAGTTCGAGTGGACGCCAGACTGCGAGGAAGCATTCCAGTCCTTGAAAAGGCATATTCAAACACTCCCAGCTCTGGCAAAACCCGTTCCAGGCGAGCAGCTTTTCCTCTATTTAGGCATTAGCGATGTGGCAGCCAGTGCTGTTTTAATGAGGGAGGAGAATAATGTTCAGAGTCCAGTGTATTTCATTAGCAAAATGTTCAACTCAGCAGAAATAAAATATGTCCAGATTGAGAAGTATCTCTATGCCTTAGTTATTGCTGCTCGGAAGCTGAGACCTTACCTTCATGCGCACGACATCACGGTCCTCACCAATCAACCCCTCAAAAACTTCCTGATGAAGCCAGATTCTTCAGGAAGAATGGTCAAGTGGGCGATCGAGCTCAGCGAGTTCAGGATCAAATTTGCGCCAAAAACGGCCATCAAAGGTCAAGCACTAGCTGATTTCATAGTGGAAAGCACGAGTAACGGTCAAGCGGAGGCAGAAAACAGGCCAAGTCAGTCAGCAAACGACAATCAAATCTGGGAACTCTATACGGATGGGTCTTCATCAAAAGAAGGCTCGGGGGCAAGTTTAATTCTTATTCCTCCTGAGGGCGAGCCTCTGAAATACGCGATCGCCTTGACATTCCCGGCGACCAATAACGAAGCAGAATATGAGGCTCTTATCACTGGACTCAGACTGGCAAAAGGAATGGGTATAACAGCGCTTAAAGTAAAAAGTGATTCAGAACTTATTGTCAATCAGGTTAATGGCGCCTACGAGGCAAAGGGAGAAAAGATGAAGAAATATCTCGGCATCGCCAAAAAACTAGTCGTGGAAATCCCAAATTTCGCGATTGAGTTTATTCCTCGCCAAGAAAACCAGATGGCAGATTCTTTGAGTAAGCTAGCCTTCGGAGGGGCGACAATCCAGGATGTGCAATTTCTGGAAAAGGCCCTATGTTCAGTCCTTGAAAACAGAGCGGAGGTCTTCAACATTCAAGAACAGGTCACCTGGATGACCCCGTTCCAGAATTATTTGAAAGAAGGCATCCTCCCAGAGGACGAAGGCGAATCCACTAGGATTAGAAGACTCGCAGCCAGTTATCTAATCATCGATGGAGAACTCTATAGAAGAGGTTATTCGACGCCTTACTTGAGATGTGTTGCTCTACCCGAAGCAGAAAAAGTTCTTCGAGAAGCTCATGAAGGGGCAGCAGCATGTCATGAAGGTGCTCGTTCACTAAGCAGGAAAATATTCAGACTGGGATATTACTGGCCGACCTTGGGAAAAGACGCAGCCGAATTAACACAGAAGTGTGAAATTTGCCAGCAGTTTGCACCACGATCGGGTCGACCATCGACATTATTATCCCCAATGGCGGGTGCCTGGCCCTTCTCTCAATGGGGAATCGATATATTGGGTCCTTTTCCCATTAGCACTGGTCAGCGTACTCACATTATAGTGGCGATCGACTACTTCACTAAGTGGGAAGAGGCGAAAGCTCTAGCTTCGACAACGGAATTCCAAGTTATCAAGTTCATGCAGGTCAACATATTCTCCAGGTTTGGTATTCCCAAAATACTCATCAGCGATAATGGTCCGCAATTCGTTGGAAAGGAGTTGAAATGGCTCTGTGAAGAGTATCATATCGACCATCGCTTCAGTTCAGTACATCACCCTCAAATGAATGGGCAAGCTGAAGCAGCCAACAAGATTGTCTTAGCCGGACTTAAGAAAAGGGTTCGAGCATTCAAAGGGAATTGGGCAGAAGAGTTGGAAAACGTATTATGGGCCATCAGAACAACGGCTAAGGCGGCCACAGGAGAAACGCCTTTCAGTTTAGTGTACGGATCAGAAGCAGTAGCACCAGCTGAATTAGCAGTGCCTACCCACAGAGTCCTACACTTTAACGCGGAGGCAAATGAGATCGAGCGCAGAACTGACCTCGACTTGGCAGAGGAAAAGAGATGGCTCTCGGAAAAAACACAGGCAAAAATGCGCTTGGCGACCGCTCGGTATTTCAACAGAAAAGTTAGCGCTCGCCAATTTTTCGTGTGGGAGATGGTTATGAGAAGGAATGAATTTACAAGGCTGGACAGTAAAAACAAACTTTCAGCCAAATGGGAAGGACCATACAAAGTAGTAGAGATCGCCGCACCAGGATCCTACTATTTGGAAACCACCGAAGGCGAGAGGTTACCCCGTCCATTTAATTCAGAGCATTTAAGAAGATTTATGCATAGCTTGTAATCAAACTGATTATGTCAATAAAAGAAAGCCATTCCTTCACAAAGCGTGTCCACTCGAAGCAAGCTGAAGCCAAAAAGCCCTGACGCCAAAGTCAGGCCTCAAAAGCCCTAGCAACAAAGCTAGGCCAAAAGCCCTGACGCCAAAGTCAGGCCACAAAAGCCCTAACAACAAAGTTAGGCCAAAAGCCCTGACGCCAAAGTCAGGCCACAAAAGCCCTAACAACAAAGTTAGGCCAAAAGCCCTGACGCCAAAGTCAGGCCACAAAAGCCCTAGCGACAAAGTTAGGCCAAAAGCCCTAACAACAAAGTTAGGCCAAAAGCCCTGACGCCAAAGTTAGGCCACAAAAGCCCTAGCAACAAAGCCAGGCCAAAAGCCCTAACAACAAAGTTAGGCCAAAAGCCCTAACAACAAAGTTAGGCCAAAAAGCCCTAGCAACAAAGCTAGGCCAAAAAGCCCTAGCAACAAAGCTAGGCCAAAAAAGCCATAGTAACAAAACTAGGCCACAAAAGCCCTAACAACAAAGTTAGGCCTCAAAAAACCTGACGCCAAAAATCAGGCAAAGCCCTGACGCCAAAGTCAGGCCAAAAGACCTAGCAAAATGTTAGGCAAAATAAAAGCCCTGACGCCAAAGTCAGGCCAAAGAAAGTTTAGGCGATCACTATTGATGATAAAACCTGACAAACTCCAAATCCCCTGTTATTAGGCCAACACCTCAAAGGTTTAAACTTCAAAGAAGGTAATATCTCTTTGAACTTAGAAGTTTACGCTTTTAAGTGTCAAAAGTATTATCCTTAGAAAGTTTAACTTATGATTGGTCTACGGCTTTAAGGGTCGACGACATTACCAAGCAAGGAAAAAGTGGAAAGTAATTATGAGTAAGATATTGGATAGCTAAATATGTTCGAAGTCGATTAAAGGCTCAAGAATGTAAAGGCATTCAATAGAAAAACCCAAGTCTTCGATAAATAATTACAAACCAAAAACGGAGAATACAAAAATAGCTATTTAAAAAAGAAAAATACGGTCGCCAAGGAGTTGGGGACTTCAAGCTTTGGGGTTCTCGGGGGCAAAGACGCTCTGCTCGCCTTCGGGGGCAGAAGTACCGGGCTCGCCTTCAGGAGCAGCCTCCCCAGCAACAGAGGGCTGCGAAGGCTGACTCCGCAGGAAGGTCTTCAAGGAGGCAACTTCCCCAAGAGGAAAGTGGGGATCGACCGCCTGGACCTCCTCCACCAGGCCTTGAAGAAATTCGGCAATCGCCGACTTCATCACCTTCAAGGCCTGGTCCTCAAAGTCTTCGGAGGCCTTGAACTCCTCAATCACGGCATGGGGTGAAGGAACCGCCTTCAGCTGATCAGCCAGTCGGTTCTTTTCCTCCTCTAGGGCGACCCCCCTAGCTTCGGCAGCATCCCTCTGGGCCTCCGCGGCGACCCTAAGAGCGTCTGACTCGACCAACTGGGCACGATCTTCCTTCAACTCGGCCTCCAGGCGAGCACGGACCGCCTCCCCTTCATCAAGGCACTGATGAAGGGCCTCAGCTTCATGAAGGAAGGCTGCAGCATCAGCCTCCCTCTTCTTGACATCAGCAAGGAGGCGCTGCTCCTTCCTGAAATACTCCTCCCGGGCGCCGTCCACCAAGGTGATTGCCATGTCAGCGGTCTTCTTGATGGCCTCCAACTGCCCGGGGGTGACCCCTGTGCTTCGGTATTGCTCCAGCTCGACAAGCAGATCAGAGTGCTTGTCGGCGAGCTCGCCGAAAACGCGGCCGAGGATCACCTCTTCCCGAACGAGCTGACAACAAAAGCACAAGGAAAATGTCAAGTCATCAAAATAAAAAGGAATGACAAGGAATAAATAATGGAAAGAAGGCGAGATCATACCAGGGCAACTCGTTCGAAGTGGGTCCGTAAGAACCCCTCGATCTGAGGAAGCTCCGTAGGGACAATCGAACGGTCCTTGGGAGGAATTATCCCATCAAGGAGCCGCATGCACATATCCGGGCTACACCGTAGGCTCTTCTGGGCGGGGTACCCCTTCTTGGCAAGGTCCCCACAAGGGACCCAAGGCCTCCGAGAGTCCCCAGCCTTAAAAGGCTGGAACAAGCTCGCCATGGAGCAGTACTCCTCGGTGGGAGCCCTCGAGGAGCTGGAAGCAGCAGGCCCCTTCTTTTGGGCCCCAGACTCCTTAGTAGGAGCCGTGGGCACTGAAGAGGCGGGAGGCGCCAAAGACAAGGCCTTCTCCTTAGCGGCGGAAGGGCCCTGAAGAGAGGGAGAAGGAGACGCCGTGTCCAAACCCTTCCCTTTGCTGGCAGAAAGGCCCTTAGGAGGGGAAGGAGAAGGATGTTGGTCGACATCAGGGTGCTCTTCACTCCTGACCTTCTTAGAAGGAGGAGGAGGAGGGTCCCGGGCCACGTCCGCCAAGGACTCCACTGCAAAGCAACAAGACAATAAGTCAGGAGTCAGAGAACCGCAGAATGTAAAAACATTAAATCAACAAAAGGCGAGGTAGTACCTGGTTGACGAGGGCCAGTAGTGGCCGAAGGAAGCGTCTCCTCGGGCTTCCTCTTGGTCGAACGCCTAGAAGGAGGAGGGGGAGAGCTTAGCAGCACTTGGTCGGAGGACAATCCCGCCGATCCCTGGTCATCAAAGAGACCTATCAGTTTTTTGCTCTTGCTTACAACCTTCCCTACAAGTAATAAAACAAGGGAAGAGTTAGAAAATTACCCAATCATCAAAGATTGGCGTAGCTTGATGAATGCCCGCCATCTCAAGGGCATTCTCGGTAGTCTCCGCCACTGAGCGGATGGACTTGAACTGAGATGACCGATGCAGCCGATATAAATCGTCGATGGCCTTCCGATCACTCCCGGACAATTCTTCGAAGGAGGGAGGAAAATCCTTGTCCGGAGCAAACAATTTCCAAGGTACGCCCCCCTTATACAAGAAGTAAAACTTCTTGTAATTGGAGTTAGTGGCCCGGAAATCATCGATCAGGCGGACATGGACGTTCCAAGCCCATCCTTGAGGGCCTCCCCACTCCGAAAACTTCGGCCAGCGGGATTGGAAGTGGTGGAGGTGGTTAGCCCCTGCTGCCAGTCGGAAGAAGCACCGGAACAGGGCCAGTGAATATACCCATTCCTGGCGTAAGCATAGGAACTTGAAGCCGACCCACATTCTGAGGGCATTCGGGACAAGCTGTGTGGGGTGAATCCCGTAAAACTGACACAAGGTCTGTAAATCCTCACAGAGAGGAAAACGCAACCCAGCATCAATCTGGGCCGCATAAATGTAAACCTCTCCATCGTGAGGAAAATGCAGACCTAGGCCAGGATACCTAGGAGCATCCTCCGCACTGAAGCCACCAAGCGCCACCATGGTCTTAAAGTAAGCCGGCTTCAGTTCGTTAGGCTTGATATCTACTCAGAATGATTCAAGTATGGCACAGCAAGTATAAAAACAAAGGAAAATAGAGGATATTGCCAAAATAGAGCAATAAAAGGGCGAAGGTTTACCTTTTGGGGAAAAAATAGGCGTGTTCAGCTCATGACCATCTACCACCACTGGGGTGGCCGCAGACCTTCCCACGTCAGGCTGTTTCCCCGCTGAGGAGGGCACAACTTCATCCCTAATGGTCAAGGGAACACCGACATTCTGAGGGGCGCTGGCTTTGTTAGCACCCTTGATGGCCATGTGTTTTATTCGCTGACTTCTGGGGGCCATGGAAATGGTCGAAATGAGAACTGAAGAGGATTGAAAGAGAAAGGAAAGGTTTGCAGCGAAGTTCTGAAAATCTGAAGGAGTGGATAAGCGTAAAAAACAAAATGAAAAAACTGACATTTCTTATATAAGCCCAAAAAGGAGTAACCGCCACGGACGAATCGAAGCGACACGGAGAATAATTGCGCCTTTTTGGAAAAAACCAAAGCAATGTCAGAATTCCAAGAGACACCTCGGGGAGACAAACGGTTGGTTGGTGCAGACAGCTGTCAGACTACCCTAGGTTTACGGAAAAGTAAATGTCAGGCGTGCCTCAAGTGACCGTTCGATTTCTGGACAACTGCGCAGTTATTAAATGCTAACAAGTCCACTAAGGAGACAAGAGGGTCGCCAGCGCACTAATAAGCGCTATTAGAAGTACCTCGGGCAGGTAGTGATCGCCTAGCCAAGAAAGATAGACTTTCAGAAACTTAGATTACCTCGAGTGATCGCCAAAGGGGAATAAAAGAAAGGATATTTTTTCAACTTTGAGCGAAGAAAAAACTGCTCGCCAAGCAGGCTCAAAATGCCTCAAAGGCGCTGAACCATTACCAAAGACGTCACTATCTAAAACCCTACCAGGAAATCAAGCTCGACTGAAGGAACTTCAATCAAGCTTCGGGGGCAAATGTTGGGTATCGATAGTGACGGCCCAGTAAGAAAAGGCCTCGAAGGCCCAATAACTATAGAGGGGGTAAACCCATGACATCCGAACCGGATCGGCCCAAGTACAAGCCAAACTTGGCCCACCATCGAGTAATCCAGATTCGAGCCCAAAGTCTATAGAGACACCAAAGGCTCTCAGACTGCTCGCCATTCTCTACCAAGTCGCGACCTTCCACTGCTCGACATGGGAGTGCTCGCCCCGAAGAGAGTCTTGCCTCTCTCCTCTGGTCCCACTAAACCGTTAATAACAGAGTGGCCAAGATATCCCGCATATCTCGGTCACATATTCACTAAAGATTAGATTTGGTAACTGCAATATCTCGCAGTAACTGCCATATCCCACGATCCGAATCTTCAGCAACTCAATATACATTAAGATATTGAGTTGCCTTTATACGGTTCTATCTCTCTTACCCTATAAATACTCTTGCTTTACATACGTTCTTTACGTTTTGAGTTTTATACACACATATACTCATTTAAGCATCGGAGAGGGACCCAGAGGCACCCCCTCTGTTGCGCTCCCCTACTTGCAGGTTCACCGGAGTTGGAGCTGAAGCGTCATCCCAACCTTGTCTGGCATTCAATTCACTGCCAGATCAGCATTCAGGATTTCACGATCCAACACTTTCGACCCAACCTGCAGTCGATGGATGTACTTGCCAAGAATGATTTCTGACGAGTGCTTAATTGTCTCAAACAAGGAATCATTGGTTGTGCAAACACAAATTTTAGTAGCTATGAACAACTACTTTGTTAGTATGTTGATGTTGGATCAGATCTCTGCCTATTTTGATCAGGATTGGTTCCAGTTTGAATCGAACAGAAAACATACAAAATTGTTGAAAATGAAAATAGACCAGACCAGTTTTTTTCCCGATGAAACAGACCAGTTCTTTTAGTGAGAAAAAAATATTTTTTTTTATTAAAATCAGACTGTTCAGTTCACAACTAGTTCGAGGTCAAACCAGATCATGAAACAAGCCTAAAAATAATACTTCATCTAGTAGCGATTTCTTACTAGAATCCAATATTGAAGTTTAATTTGATTTTCGACATCCTTTTTGTTGACACACTAAGGAGAATGTCTGGAACTACTTTATACCAAATAGTGTTAACACAAAAAAGAGTACATTTATTCATTGATTTCATTTGTTTATACAGATGTTTTGAGAACAAAAAACTGATAAAGTACTAATAAACTAACTCCTAGTAATAAGCAACAAGTGGGAGATAAGTTCATAAAATATAGAATTACTTAAAAATAGTAAAGCAACACAAATAACATGTGATATATGTGGTTTCGTCACAAGTTAAATTCAACACTCCTCCTCTGCTCTAGAAAGTCCAATCCTCTCCCTTAGATGTTTGAATCTCTTTGTAGGTAGGAAGTGGTTTTGTCAATATGTCTGCAAGTTGATCTTCACTGTTGCAATGAATTAAAATTACTTCTTCATTCTATTACACTTCTCTCACAAAAAAATAGTTAATATTGAAATGCTTGGCTATGTAAGTCACACAGAATTTTCCTTAGCCATATAATCTGATAAACAGCAACAACGACAACCACGAACTCTGCTTCAGCTGCGGATTGTGTGACGAAATCTTGTTTGAACTCCAAGAGAAAGCTCCAGATCCAAGCCTGAAACAATATCCGAATGTACTTCTGTAATCATCAAATGCGCCAGCCCGATTACTATCTGAGAAGCCCTCGAGCTTGAAGTTTTTGTTTCTCTTGAACTCGACATCAAAGTCAATTGTACCTTTGACATACCTCAAAACTCTTTTTGTTGTAGTCATGTGAATTTCACTTGCACAATTCATAAATCGAGATAAAAGACGTACTGCAAATTGCATGTCAGGTCGAGTTATTGCTAGATATATTAAGCACCTGATTAAACTCTTGTATTGACCCTCATCAACTTTTTCAGCTCTATCCTCTTTACACAACTTCTCCTTCTGGTTCGTCTCTTTTTTTGGTGGAGTTTTGGATCATGTTCTGGCTTGACTTCTATTTTCGTTGTATTCATTAGACAATTTGGCTACTAATGTAATTTAATTGAGATGATTAAGCAATGGTTTACCTTAAATCTACATAAACGAAGTTGGAGTAGATGAAGATGGAAGTAAGAGAGAGACTCGCAGTCAATGAAGTCATCGGAGGTGAACTTTACCTTACCAGCAGTTGAATCTGAAACTAAAGCGGAACAAACTGAAACAATCCTAATTCATGTCCACGAGCTTTGGCAACGAATAATAATTTCGGGTTTGACACGAAGAGGAAGCTATTAATTGACACGAAGGCAACGAATTGAGGCGAGGTGTGATGACGGACGAGGCGAGTCGAAGGATGTAGCGAGGCAACAGACGAGGCCAGACAAGTCGACGGAGGAGGCGTGCGAGTCGACTGGAGAGGCTAAGAGTGGTGATAGGAGAAAAGTGGGCCTTAGTATTGTGCGATAGAGAAATAAAAAGTGAATGTTAGTTGTGCCTTAGGTTTTTTAGGTTTTGTGTATGTTGATAGTTATTTATAATACAATTAGAAAAAGGAAACAAAATACCATGTGTGGTTTAGTGGTAAGAGTGCTTGGTAATTTCCCAAAGGTCTTGGGTTTAATTCTCAAAATCTGCAAAATGAATATTTTTAATTTGAATAAAACATACCTTTTAGCGATGACTATTCAGTTTCCTCGCTAAAATCTATAGCTGGCATATGTTTATTTTAACTAAACATAATATTTAGAAGTGTAAAATATCACATTGCCAATGGTTAATATGCTTCTTAAGAGGCAGACGATCAAGACTTCAAGACACACGGTCTACACTTTTTAAACAGGTATTTACTATTCAAACTTTAATAACAATACAGTAATATTGAACAGTGGCGACAAATAAAGTAACAGCTGCGACATAACTTCGACACTGTTAGTCATGTTATTGCATCAACATATTGAGACACTAAACAGTGGTTTACCATTCTGACTTTAATAATAGAACATTAATATTGAACAGTGATGACAAATACAGTGACAACAATGTAATTACGTTGAAACTATTAATCATGCTATTGCATCACCATATTAAGACACTAAACAATGGTGTTTGCAATAATATCGTCTTCTATAACTGATTGTATATATTACTATCAGAAATGTATTTGACACTAGAATTTCTTCAACTTTACAAGATTGCTGCGACAAAAGTACACGCTAAACACTTGGTTTATCGTTGGTAAATGTTCTGTAACTAAATACAATCTGTTGTTACAATATATAATGCCACAACTAAATAACTTTTTTACTATCAAAACATTAGCAACAACAAATTATTTTCGTCCGTGTTGATGAACATTCTTGTAGTAAGGAGAAAAAGCAAACGTCTGGAGAAATTTTTTACAAAGGTTATGGCGGTTATCATTCAACAACCACACGTAACCAATGCATTCATTCTGTTGGAACTGTCAAGGATTCGGATCCTCCTTGATAGTCCAAATCCTGAAGGATCTCAACCTTCGGGTTCAACCCTCGATCATCTTCTTAATGTTGACGAAGAATCTAGATGGTGTCTGTGAGAGGGTTAGGAGGACCGTTGGGATGGATAATCTCAACCAAATGGAATCAGTGGTGGACTCGTGCTGTGGTGGAAGTATGACAGCAATCTTACTGTGCAATACCAACACTGAAACATCATTGATTGTATAGTGTCCACCGAAAGTAACGATACATACATCACATCGGTGTATGGGGATCCCGTCTTCAGCCAGAGGATGAGGAATTGGGAAACTCTCCGAAAAATTGGAAGAGATAGACGTAGACCGTGGCTTTGTGTCGTAGATTTCAATGATATCTGTTATCAATATGAAAAAATTAGAGGAAAACCAAAGGACCAAAGAAAAATAGACGTTTTTAACTCGATGATTTAAGATCTCAAACTAGACAATTTAGAGTTTAAAGGCTAGAAGTATACATGGAGTAATAATCGCAGGAAGCAGATAGATTTAGAGAATGTCTGGATTGTGGTTTATCAAATACGGTGTGGATAAGCAAATACCCTAATACAAAAAATTCAATAAAGTCGCATTAGGATCAGATCACTCTCTGTTAGTTATCTACACGTGCTACAAAGACGAAAGGAGTAGAAGGAGATTCTGGTTTGAGGAGATGTGGTTGAAAAATAGCTACTGTGGGAAGGTCGTTAAACAAGCATGGACAAGGATGGTGTGATCACCCACCCACACTGAACTGCCAACTAGACTAGGTGGGTGTAGAAGTGCGATAAGGGCCTGGAGTAGAAGGTCATTTAGAAACAACCGTAAAAGAATCAAGGAGATAACTAGTCAGTTTTGAAGAATGATCGAGGGTACTAGTCACCAAAGTCAAGCGCAGAAGTATAAACTGAAGGAGGAATTAAGATTCTTATGGAAATAAGAAGAAATCTACTGGAACCAAAGGTCAAGAATTAAATGGATCAACCATGAGGATAGACACTCAAATATTTTCCTTATATCTACCACGAAGAGACGAAGGAGAAACAAAATACTTTGGCTAAAGAACAACGAGGAGGAGTGGCTACCGGAAGAGAATAAAATCATAACAGAGTTACACCATTTCTACTCTACCGTATTCACCATGGAGTGGGTTCGCGAGATGATAGATATATTAGAGTATGTTCTAAGATTAAGTTCAGAAAATATGAACTATGAATAGACTAAAGGGGTGACGGAGAGGGAGTTATGGACCACAATTTTTCAGATGGGGAATCTCGTGCTCTATGTCCAAATGGATTTCCGGGGGTATTCTACTAATGTTGTAGGGACGTCGTAGGCCAATATTTTCTCACCATGGTCCAATCCTTATTGATTGAATACATGTAAGATCTCACACACTATAAACTGCACAAACATAACCTTAATACCCAAAAGTTTCTAACCCAATCAGGCCTAGCGACTTTTGTCCCATTAGCCTCTGTAATTTTACAAGATAATCTCAAAAGTTTAACGAATAGACTAAAATACTTTGTCTAAAGAACAATGAGGGGGAGTGGCTACTGGAAGGGAATCATATCATAACAGAGTTACACCATTTCTACTCTACCCTATTCACCACGGAGGGGGTCCGCAAGATGAGATATATATTAGAGTATGTTGTGAGATTAGTTTCAGAAAATATGAACTATGAGTAGACTAAAGGGGTAACAGAGAGGGAGTTACGAACTAAGTTTTTCAGATGCCTGATCGCGTGCTCTGTGTCCACAGTTATTCTACCAATGTTTTAGGGACGTCGTAAGCCAAGATTTTCTAAGCATGGTCAGATCCTTATTGAATACAGGTAAGATCTCACCCACCATAAAGTTCACACACATAACCTTAATACCCAAAAGTTGCTAACCTAATCGGGACTAACAACGTTTGTTCCATTAGCCTCTGTAATTTTAGTTACAGGATAATCTCAAAAGTCTAGCGAATAGACTAAAACCTTATTTACCAATCATTATAGGATAATATCTTAATTGTCCATGAAGTTTTCCACTTTTTCCGTTCTTGGAGGAATTCATAGAGGATGGATTGCAAAGGAAAGGTGGATATGCAGAAAGCGTATGATAGAGAAGAATGAGACTTCTTACTGGGCACTAAGGAACATGTGGGCCTAGGAAATTGTGTGGATGGATCAAAGAATGTATATCATCAGTATCGTACTCAGTGTTGATAAATGGGAAGATCTCACCGACATTCCAACCATCAAGGGGTATCCGTCAGGAAGATCCTCTATCGTCCTACCTATTTATCATCGCAATCGATATCTTGTCACATAACATCGAAGTTGAGGTGCAAGCAAATAGAATTGAGGGACATCGAATGAAGTGTGGCTGCCCGAAATTGCATCATCTGTCCTTTCTAGGCGACTGATTGCTTTTCATTAGGGCAACCACTCAAAATGTGCGCAACCTTAAGTAAATCATTAATAAATATTGTCAGACATTGGGTTAACGAGTTAATGCTGGAAATTTGAGTCTTTATTTCAACGCCAATGCGAATGAATAACACATGTTAGATATCGGAAATGATGCGACATCCAAAACTTTAGAGACCCAAGCAAATACCTTGGACTCCCAACCACGTGGGGAAGATCCGGGAAAGAAGCACGTGGCTACCTTAAATCAAGTATAAACTCCAGGGGTGAAAGGCATGCATTCCCAACAATGAGGGTAAGGAGGTGCTTATAAAAGCGGTCATTATGGCAACCCTACATATGCAATGAGTGCTTTAACACTACCAACCACTAGGTGCTCAAAAATAATGCTATGATCACACAATTCTGGTGGGGAGGATCAGATTCAGACTGAAAGATTAACTAAAAATGATGGGAAGTGATGACAAGAGCCAAACAATATGGAGGCATGAGCTTTAAAGAGCTCAAGACTTTCAATATGAATTACTTACTTATTTATTTTTCAAATTTGACCCATATTTAAAAATTAATTACCAAACTGGCCCTTGTATTTATTTTTTAAATTTGTTTGAGCAAGGATTAGAACCCAGGAGACATCTTATTTGGAAGGCACAGTATTCTACCATTAAACTACTAATGCCAATTAATTTTTTTGCACTTAAAATATACTTATTGCATTAAATCTCAAAGTGAAATATTAAATAAATTGAGAATCAAACATTAGACTATGCTCTAATAACACAACATTCTACCATTAAAACACTTTTACCAGTTATTTTACGATACACTTAAATTAAAATTATTATAACAACTTTTAGATAATTTTTTATTAAATGTCTCATGTTTATATAGTGTTGTAGTTTAGTAAATAATTTTAATTCATGTCTTTTCTTTTAATTAGTGTTATAATTTAATTATCTAAATACTAATTTTTTATTCTACGAAGATGGTTAAAAAATAATTAGTTTTAAAAATTTAGTGTCTATAAACTACCGAAATACACATTTTGAAAATATATTTTTCAACTATTTCTAAAAAAACTAAGGTTATTGATAAATAAATTACAACACTAACGAAATATACATTGTTAAGTTTCGACCATAAAATTTGGATAATTAATACAAAAAAAACTAGTATTTAGATAATTAAGTTAGAACACTAATTAAAAGAAAAAAATGTGAATTAAAGTTATTTACTAAATTGCAACACTATATAAACATGAGATGTTTGATAAAAAAAAAGGGTTAATTACTTAATTGGTTACACATGTTTCACCATTGTGCAGAATGGTTACACATGTTTCAAAATGTGATTAATTGGTTTTGCTATGTGACTAATTGGTTACACATGTTTTTCCAAATGTGATTAATTGGTTATTCCGTTAGTAAACCGTTAATTTTAACGTTAATTCATTTTTTTAACATATTATTGAATTGTGAAAGGATTATTATGCCCTTAGTTGTATTGAAGAACAGATTGGAAGGATTGAAGAACCAAAATTGAATCAAATTCGATTTGATGTTCTTGAGAACCCAGAAATCAGATTTCTGGGTTCTTGAAGAACCAGAAATCTGATTTCTGGGTTCTTGAAGACCCAGAAATCTGATTTCTGATGTTCTTGAAGACCCAGAAATCTGATTTCTGGGTTCTTGAAGACCCAGAAATCTGATTTCTGGGTTCTTGAAGACCCAGAAATCAGATTTCTGGTTCTTCAAGAACCCAGAAATCAGATTCCTCAAGAACCCAGAAATCTGATTTCTGGTTCCTCAAGAACCCAGAAATCTGATTTCTAGGTCCTCAAGAACCCATAAACAGCATTTCTGGGTTCTTCACAATGTGGGTAACATGTCGAACCTTTTAATCACATCATTTCAAACAACAGTATCCATTTAATCACATTATAGAGAAACATGTATGACCTTTTAATCACATTATAGAGAAACATGTATGACCTTTTAATCACATTATAGAGAAACATGTATGACCATTTAATCACATTTGGTGATAACATATACTGCAATACAGAACTTCAAGAACCCATAATTGCGATTCTGGGTTCTTGAAGAACCCAGAAACAGCATTTCTGGGTTCTTGAAGAACCCAGAAACAGCATTTCTGAGTTCTTGAAGAACCCAGAAACAGCATTTATGGGTTCTTGAAGAACCCCGAAATCAGATTTCTGGTTTCTCAAGAACCCAGAAATCAAATTTCTGGTTTCTTCAATTATTGTTCTTGAAGATGATGATGTGTTCTTGAAGATGATTCTAGGGGTAATTTCGTCATTTTACGTATCTAAATAGTGACTTAACTGTGATTTTAACGGTGAATAGTGAAAAAACCAAATAGTCACATTTCAAAACCAATTAATCACATTTTGAAACATGTGTAACCATTCTGAACATTGGTCAAATATGTGTAACCAATTAAGTAATTAACCCCCAAAAAAATCTAAACGTTGGTACAATAATTTTAATTTAATCGTATGGTAAAATAATGGGTAAAATGTTTTTCGTTATTAAAACAAAGTCTAATGTTTGATTCTCAATTTATTTAATATTTCACTTTGCGGTCTAGTGCAATAAATATAAACTAAGTGCACTAAAATTAATTGACATACGTGGTCTAATGGTAAAAGACTTTGTCTTCCAAACAAAAGGTCATGGGTTTGAATCCTTTCTCAAACATATTTTTCAAAAAAAAAAAAGTTCTAAGCGCGAACAACGGACCTGATTCGTGCATACAGACATTTTTGGAAAAATCAAAATACAATGGTCAGTTTGGTAATTATTTTTTAAATATGGGCCAAATTTGAAAATAAATCGGGATTACTAACTAGGATGGTTGCTCAGGTCATCTCGGAACCTAATGCACTCTGAGTGAAAACAATTAAGGGTTTGTATTTCGAGCACGGTGAGTTCACAGACACAAAAAAAGGGGTCGAAGGCATAATGAGGTTGGTGAAGTTTGCTTGTAGGTAGAGATGTAATCCGAGATGAGGGTTTTTAGATAGTAGGAGACGGAAAAAGGATCAGACTAGCAAACGATGCATGGACTTACAAAGGTAGTAACATGGGATCGAGTACCAACTAAAATTTCAGTGGTTGTTAACGCGAATAAGGCATTCATCATCCAAACCGAGCAAAACCAGTGTGATGAAGAGTGTATCTATCATATCGTGAACCAAGAAGTAACATAAGACATCATGCGAGTCCCCCTCCCAACTGAGAGATGTCAAGATATCCTTATATAGACCCATAACCGAGAATGCTCTCCATTAGTAAAATTGGTCTTCCACCACCTTCAAAATAAGTAACAAGATGGACTCCGATCGTTGACCAGAGGGGAAAGCATGACAGATGAGATATGCCAAATATATATGGAAGTTCAAGGCCTTCCCTAAAATCAAGAGTTTCGTGTGGAGAGTCGTCACTAACTCCATCGGGACCTGACAAAATTTGGCACACAAAGGGATCATAGTCAACCCGACTTATCCTTTATATGGGAATATCGAAATGAGAAATCCCTTAATCTATCCGTGCAATTGGACTAGAACGATATGGTTCGGTGTCCTAAGAGTACGCCTCGAGCTATCTTCAGCTGATAACCTCGTGGAGTGGCCGACTGAGAGAAAGCATGAGTTGAGTATCTCTAGGGCAATCCAAAAGATAAGATGGAATCTGGTCTTAATAACATGATGGAACATTTGGAAAGCTAGGTGAAAGTTAGCTTTTGAGGGTAAACTCCCGAAATTCGGGGAAGTCACCTGAAGCATTCTACAAGAAACAGATGAATATTGAGAAGAACCCCCGCGAATTGTCGAGCCATGCACAACCGAGACCTCAGACCCGCATTTGGACACCGACGGCAGACAGGACTGTCAAGTTAAACTACGATGCCTCTTGGTGCCCGCAAACAAAAATATGGGTGTTAGGGTAATTGCTCGTGACTCAAACGGAAGAATGATCGATGAAATAAACAAACGAGTGAGATGCGATGATGCAAAGTGCGTGGAGGCAATGACCATTTTAGAAGCACTCAATTTGGCAACTAACAGATGGTGGCTTAGCGTGGATGTCGATACTGACGTGAGTAATGTTATCAATCAAATTCTTGGAAAAGAGACTTACTCGAAAACCATTTCAACCATAAGACAAATTATTTACGTCGTGAACACCAAAAGGAGTCTATCCTGGAGGACTATATTGAGGAAAGCAAACGCAGGTGCACATTGGATAGCTACTAAAGAAAAAATAGAGTTTTGTCTAAATGGTTGAGTTTCACACCCTCCAACTTATGTTTTAGTTCTTATTAATGCATATTGTTATAATAATGTTTTGAACTCTATTTCTGAATAATGAATAAAATATTCTCTTGGCAAAAAAATCTGTTTATTCTTTAAAGAGCAGGATTTTTTAAGTTTTCAGAACAAGCCAAAGCTTTTGTTTAATGGACAAATTCTCAATTTTTTTTTTCAGGATAATAGTTTTTCAGGTATTTAGGATTTCACGTTTTGATAAATAGGTATATAAACTCTTTTTAGTATGTTCAAATACCTAACATTTGCTTACTGTTGTAATATTTTTAAATGTTTGTATTTGGGATCTCACTTTTGTGTTTTTATTGCAAACTATGAACTCATTTTTGTTACTGATGGTTACAAACGATAAAAAGTGAAACAATAAAAAGAATGTATAATACAATACCAACATCTTAAAGATATTATAAGAGCGTGCAAATGTTCGGTATCTGAAAGTTAAAACAACTCAAATATTAACGTGATATCTCAATTATCTTAATATTTTTATTTCTTTACTTTTAAATATTTGACCGTTCTAAGAAATCTTTCATTTTTTATTTTTCAACTATCACTAGTTTATTTTAATATTTTGCCTTTTTCCCGTTAATGGACCCAATTTTTTTGTTTTAAATTGACAAACTAAGCATTTTTTTTAAAGAAAAAAAGAAAAACGTAAGTAGGCCTTTAAGAGTTTTTCCACATGTTACAATCGAGATCCAACCAAATTGAGCTGGAGCGAAACCAAAATAAGTGATATGTATGATTCATGATCCATTACAATCGAGATCCAACCAAATTGAGTTGGAGCGAAACCAAAATAAGTGGTATGTATGATTCATGATCCAAACAAGTTTTGAGTGACTTGGTATACATCAGTTTGGGATCATAATTGAGTTTTAATCAACTTTGAATTAAATAAATGCCCTATTGAAAAATTCTCAAATTGAGTGAAAATGTAAAAGAGATAAAAGTCATTAAGTACCTCATAAGCCACATTTTTTTTTTATAAATAGGTACCTTAGAAAATAATTATTACTTTTGAGTACCTCACAAATCATAAATGTATCTACTTTAATATTTTGATCATGTGCCCGTCACGTATGTATTATTTTGTTTCATTAAGGTAACTCTATTTGATTTTACTGTTTCTTTTAAGTATCTCTGATTTGTTTTATTGTAGCAATCAAATCTATTTATTTTGTTGTTATTGAATTGTTTTTTGTTACTTGCATGTACCCAAATAAATTAGAGACATTTATGACTTTTGAAGTATTCGAAAGTAACAAATTTGTTCTGAGATACTTATTTGTAAAAACATGACTTTTGAGGTACCTAAATAACTCTTATCTGAATATAAAATATAGTATCAAATAGATATTAGTTGGTTTGCGCCTAATACATATTAATTCCCAAACAATAATTGAGTTATTATTTGAAGACTGCATTATGGTTATTAGACTTGGATATTGAACAAGCTTTTGGAATTGTACTTGTAGTATTTCAATAATTAATTTATTCAACTTATAAACCAATCTCATCCACATTAAATGAAAACATTGCAAAATAAAAATTGAAACAAAAACGGAAAACTTAAGAAAGCTAAAATAAATTACATTCTTTGAAAATATACCAAACATTAATTGCGATAGTTCACAGTACCAATTCACCATGTTTACTTACGAGTAATAGGAGATATATTTTTCTAAATCTACACTATTGAATTATGTAAATTTCATAGAAAAATTAGGAATGTAGTTTTTCTACTTTGGCTGCTGGAGAAACTATGAGTGGTCAACTCGAACTAACGTGTTCTAGACGTTCAGCATTGAAAACATAAACGGGACTTGAATTCAGCAGAAAACTACGGATATAAGGCCAGACGGCAATGATTGACCCTGACCGCACTGTAGAATGAAGGCGATTTTTATTTAAAATCAAGGGTTAATTGTCAATTTGCCCCCTAATGTTTGGACCGAATTTAAGAATTCTCCTTAAATTTTAAAATTTAAAATTTTAGTCCTAATGTTTGGACGAAATCAAAAATCACCCCATTCCGTCTTAAGGCCGTCTAATTGAAACGGAATACCCAACACGTGCCTTGCACATGCGTTTTCTTAAGAAACAAAGATAAAAATGCTCTTATTTCAGTTCATTACTGTGTATTTTGTGCTCTTTCGTTTTCACTTACTGCAGAAACTTAAACTTTCACCTCCATTCTCTTCATTTACCAGGAGGACTACTATTCCTGTACCAACGCCGCCGTAAACAAGAGAACCAGCAGCGGCGGAGGTTATTACATTCCAACGTTCGGAAACTGGGATTTCACCAACGACCTCCCGCGAGGACTTGGCTCGGGAAGAACCAAAGGGAGGCGCTCGCCATCGAAACAGAGGCCGACCCCCGCGAGGACTTGGCTCGGTCGGCACCCATGGAGGAATTGGAAGAGGTCGAGATCGATGGTCCAGACAAAAAGGTGCGCATTGGGACCACCTTAAAAGAGGATCAGAAGGAGGCCATGACCGCCCTCCTCAAAGAATTCAAAGAGCTCTTCGCCTGACAGCCGAGCGACATGCCGGGAATCAGCACAGATATCATCTCCCACGAGCTCAGAATAGACCCCTCCATCAAGCCAATCGCCCAAAAGAGAAGATCATTCGGGACGGATAAGCGTTTGGCGATCAGGCAGGAAGCCGACAGGTTGATTGAAGCTGACTTCGTCAGAGAGGTGAGATTCCAGAGCTGGGTCGCCAACCCAGTTTTGGTTAAGAAATCAAACGGCAAGTGGAGGATGTGCGTCGACTTCCGCGACCTGAACAAGGCTTGCCCCAAGGATTCATATCCCCTTCCGAGGATTGATCAGCTGGTCGATGCTACCTCGGGTCATGAGATGCTGAGCTTTATGGACGCCTACTCAGGCTACAACCAGATCAGAATGCATCCAAACGATGAGGCTCACACCGCTTTTTATGCTGATGGGGACATTCTGTGCTACAAGGTGATGCCCTTTGGCCTTATCAATGCCGAGGCAACTTATCAACGGATGGTGAAATGACTATTCCAGGACATACTGGGAAGGAACATGGAGGCCTACGTGGATGATATGCTCGTCAAAACCATCAAGGGCAATCCTCACACGGCGGACCTCCTCGAAGCTTTTGAATGCATTAGAAGACACAGTGTTCGCCTGAATCCTGCCAAGTGCGCCTTTGGGGTCAAGTCCGGTAAATTTCTGGGTTTTATGGTCAGTGAAAGAGGAATCGAAGCAAACCCAGAAAAGCTAAAGGCCATAGAGGAAATGAAGTCGCCAACCTGCCACAAGGAAGTCCAGTGCCTGAATGGACGCCTAGCTGCTCTCAACCGCTTCCTCTCCAAAGCGAGCGACAGGTCCCTCCCATTCTTCAAAACTCTGAGGGCCAACCGCCAGTTCGAGTGGACGCCAGACTGCGAGGAAGCGTTCCAATCCTTGAAGAGACATATCCAAATACTCCCAGCTCTGGCAAAGCCCGTTCCAGGCGAGCAGCTTTTCCTTTATCTAGGCATTAGCGATGTGGCAGCCAGTGCTTTCTTAATAAGGGAGGAAAATAATGTTCAGAGTCCAGTGTATTTCATTAGCAAAATGTTCAACTCAGCAGAAATAAAATATGTCCAGATTGAGAAGTATCTCTATGCCTTAGTTATTGCTGCTCGGAAGCTGAGACCTTACTTTCATGCGCACGACATCACGGTCCTCACCAATCAACCTCTCAAAAACTTCCTGATGAAGTCAGATTCTTCAGGAAGAATGGTCAAGTGGGCGATCGAGCTCAGCGAGTTCAAGATCAAATTTGCGCCAAAAACGGCCATCAAAGGTCAAGCACTCGCTGATTTTATAGTGGAAAGCACGAGTAACGGTCAAACAGAAGCAGAGAACAGGCCAAGTCAGTCAGCAGACGACAATCAAATCTGGGAACTCTATACGGATGGGTCTTCATCAAAAGAAGGCTCGGGGGCAGGTTTAATTCTTATTCCTCCTGAGGGCGAGCCTCTGAAGTACGCGATCGCCTTGACATTTCCGGCGACCAATAATGAAGCAGAATATGAGGCTCTTATCACTGGACTCAGACTAGCAAAAGGAATGGGTATAACTGCGCTTAAGGTAAAAAGTGACTCAGAGCTTATTGTCAATCAGGTTAATGGCGCCTACGAGGCAAGGGGAGAAAAGATGAAGAAATATCTCAGCATTGCCAAGAAGCTGGTCGCGGAAATCCCAAATTTCGCGATTGAGTCTATTCCTCGTTAAGAAAACCAGATGGCAGATTTTTTGAGTAAACTGGCCTTCGGGGGGGCGACAGTCCAGGATGTACAATTTCTGGAGAAAGCCCTATGTTCAGTCCTGGAAAGCAGAGCAGAGGTCTTCAACATCCAAGGATAGGTCACATGGATGACCCCGTTCCAGAATTATTTAAGAGAGGGGATCCTCCCAGAAGACGAAGGAGAATCCACGAGGATTAGAAGACTCACAGCCAGTTATCCAATCATCGATGAAGAACTCTACAGAAGAGGCTATTCAACGACTTACTTAAGGTGTGTTGCTCATCCTGAAACAGAAAAGGTTCTTCGAGAAGCTCACGAAGGGGCGGCAGCATGTCATGAAGGTGCTCGATCACTGACCAGGAAAATATTCAGATTGGGATATTACTGGCCGACCTTGGAAAAAGATGCAGCTGAGTTAACACAGAAGTGTGAGATTTGCCAGCAGTTTGCACCACGATCGGGTCGACCATCGACACTATTATCCCCAATGGAGGGTGCCTGGCCTTTTTCTCAATGGGGAATCGATATATTGGGTCCTTTTCCCATTAGCACTGGTCAGCGTACTCACATTATAGTGGCAATCGACTACTTCACTAAGTGGGTAGAGGCGAAAGCTCTAGCTTCGACAACAGAATTCCAGGTCATCAAGTTCCTGCAGGTCAATATATTCTCCAGGTTTGGCATTCCTAAGATACTCATCAGTGATAATGGACCGCAATTTGTTGGAAAGGAGCTGAAATGGCTCTGTGAAGAATATCATGTGGACCATCGTTTCAGCTCAGTACATCATCCTCAAACGAATGGGCAAGCTGAAGCAGCCAACAAGGTTGTCTTAGCATGACTCAAGAAAAGGGTTCAAGCATTCAAAGGGAACTGGGCAGATGAACTGGAAAACGTATTATGGGCAATCAGAACAACGCCTAAGGCGGCCACAGGAGAAACACATTTCAGTTTAGTGTACGGATCAGAAGCAGTAGCACCAGCCGAAATAGCGGTGCCTACCCACAGAGTCTTACACTTTAACGCGGAGGCAAATGAGATCGAGCGCAGAACTGACCTCGACTTAGAAGAGGAAAAGAGATGGCTCTCGGAAAAGACACAAGCAAAGATGCGCTTGGCGACCGCTCAATATTTCAACAGAAAAGTCAGCGCTCGCCAATTTTTCGTGGGGGAGATGGTTATGAGAAGGAATGAATTCACAAGACTGGACAGTAAAAACAAAGTTTCAGCCAAATGGGAAGGACCGTACAAGGTAGTAGAGATCGCCGCACCAGGATCCTACTATTTGGAAACCACCGAAGGCGAGAGGTTACCCCGTCCATTTAATTCTGAGCATTTAAGAAGATTTCATACATAGCTTGTAATCAAACTGTTATGTCAATAAAAGAAAGCCACTCCTTCATAAAGCATGTCCACTCGAAGCAAGTCGAAGGCAAAAGCCCTATCGCCAAAGATAGGCCAAAAGCCCTAACAACAAAGTTAGGCCAAAAGCCCTGACGCCAAAGTCGGGCCAAAAGCCCTAGTAACAAGGCTAGGCCAAAAGCCCTAATAAAAAAGTTAGGCCAAAAGCCCTAACAACAAAGTTAGGCCAAAAGCCCTGACGCCAAAGTCAGGCCAAAAGCCCTAATAAAAAAGTTAGGCCAAAAGCCCTAACAATAAAGTTAGGCCAAAAGTCCTGACGTCAAAGTCAGGCCAAAAGCCCTAGTAACAAGGCTAGGCCAAAAGACCTAGCAAAAAGTTAGGCAAAACAAAAGCCCTGACGCCAAAGTCAGGCCAAAAGACCTAGCGATAAAGTTAGGCAAAACAAAAGCCCTGACGCCAAAGTCAGGCCAAAAGACCTAGCAAAAAAGTTAGGCAAAATAAAAGCTCTGACGCCAAAGTCAGGCCAAAGAAATTTTAGGCGATCACTATGGATGATAAAGCCTGAAATCAACAAATTCCCTGTTATTATGCCAACACCTCAAAGGTTTAAACTTCAAAGAAGGTAATATCTCTTTGAACTTAGAAGTTTATGCTTTTAAGTGTCAGAAGTATTATCCTTAGAAAGTTCGTATAGACTTATGCTTAGTCTTAGGCCCTAAGAGTCGAGGACATTACAGCAAGAAAAGTCAAGAGTAATTATGATTAAGATATTGGATAGCCAAATATGTTCGAAGTCAATTAAAGACTCAAGAATATAAAGGCATATAGAAAAACCCAAGTCTTAAATAAATAATTACAAACCAAAAACAAAAAATTACAAAAATAGTTATCTAAAAAAGATAAAAAAAAAATACGGTCGCCAAGGAGTTGGAGGCTTCAAGCTTTGGGATCCTCGGGGGCAAGGGTGCTCTGCTCGCCTTCGGGGGCAGGAGTACTGGGCTCGCCTTCAGGAGCAGCCTCTTCAGCAACAGAGGGCTGCGAAGGGCGACTCCGCAAGAAGCTCTTCAAGGATGCAACTTCCCCAAGGGGAAAGTTGGGGTCGACCGCCTGGATCTCCTCCACCAGGTCTTGGAGAAAATCGGCAATCGCCGACTTCATCACCTTCAAGGCCTGGTCTTCAAAGTCCTCGGAGGCCTTGAACTCCTCGACCACAGCTTGGGGTGAAGGAACCGCCTTCAGCTGATCAGCCAGCCGGTTCTTCTCCTCCTCCAGGGCGATCCCCCTAGCTTCAGCAGCATCCCTCTAGGCCTCCGCGGCGACCCTAAGAGCGTCCGACTCGACCACCTAAGCACGAGCTTCCTTCAACTCGGCATCCAGGCGAGCACGGACCGCCTCCTCTTCATCAAGGCACCGATGAAGGGCCTCAGCTTCTTGAAGGAAGGCTGCAGCATCAGCCTCCCTCTTCTTGACATCAGCAAGGAGGCGCTGCTCCTTCCTGAAGTACTCCTCCCGGGCGTCGTCCACCAAGGTGTTCGCCACATCAGCGGTCTTCTTGATGGCCTCCAACTGCCCGGGGGTGACCCCCGTGCTTCGGTATTGCTCCAGCTCGACAAGCAGATCAGAGTGCTTGTCGGCGAGCTCGCCGAAGACGCGGCCAAGGATCACCTCTTCCCGACCTTGCCTACAAGTAATAAAACAAGATAAGGGTTAGAGAATTACCCAATCATCAAAGATTGGCGTGGCTTGATGAATGCCCGCCATCTCAAGCGCATTCTCAGTAGTCTCTGTCACTAAACGAATAGACTTGAACTGGGACGACCGATGCAGCCGATACAGGTCGTCGATGGCGTTCCGGTCACCCCCTGATAACTCTTCGAAGGAGGGAGGAAAATCCTTGTCCGGGGTAAACAATTTCCAGGGTACACCCCCCTTGTACAAGAAGTAAAACTTCTTGTAGTTGGAGTTAGTGGCCTGGAAATCATCGACCAGACGAACATGGACGTTCCAAGTCCATCCTTGAGGGCCTCCCCACTCTGAAAACTTCGGCCAGCGTGGTTGGAAGTGGTGGAGGTGGTTCACCCCTGCTGCCAACCGGAAGAAACACCGGAACAAGACCAGTGAATATGCCCATTCCTGGCGTATGCACAGGAACTTGAAACCGACCCACATCCTGAGGGCATTAGGAACGAGCTACGTGGGGTGAATCCCGTAAAACTGGCACAAGGTCTGTAAATCCTCACAGAGAGGAAAACGCAACCCAGCATCGATCTGGGCCGCATAAATGTAAACCTCTCCGTCGTGAGGAAAATGCAGACCTAAGTCAGGATACCTAGGAGCATCCTCTACGCTGAAGCCACCAAGCGCCACCATGGTCTTAAAGTAAGCCGGCTTCAATTCGTTAGGCTTGACGTCTACCCAAATAAATTCAGATATTGCAATGATAAACATAAAAAACAAGGAACAGCAGGGGATATTACCAAAACAGAATACCGAAAGGACAGAGGTTTACCTTTTGAAGAAAAGATGGGCGTCTGGAGCTCAGGCCCATCCACCACCACTGGGGTGGCCGCGGATCTACCCACGTCAGTCCGTTCCCCCGCTGAGGGGGGCATGGCACCATCCCTAATGGTCAAGGGGGCATTGGTACCCTTGGGGGCATTTGCATTTTTGGACCCCTTTGTAGCCGTGTGCTTAACTCTTTGACTGCGGGTAGCCATGGAAGCAGTGGAGAAAAGGTTGAAGAAGATCGAAGAAGATTGAGAAGGAAAAGAGAAGGTTCGCAAAGGAGCTCTGGAAATTTGAAAGAGTGAACAAACGTAAAAAACAAAACAGAGAAAATGATGTCTCTTATATAGGCTCAAAAAGGAGTAACCGTCGCGGGCGAATCGAAGCGACACAGAGGAATAATTGCACCTTTTTGGAAAAACCCGAAGCAATGTCAGAATTCCAAGAGACACCTCGGGGATACAAACGGTTGGCTGATATAGACAGCTGTCAGACTACCCTAGGTTTACGGAAAAGTAAATGTCAGGCGTGCCTCAAGTGACCGTTCGATTTCTGGACAACTGTGCAGTTATTAAATGCTGAAAGTCCACTAAGAAGACGAGGGGGTCGCCAACGCACTAAAAGGCGTTATCAGAAATATCTCGGGAAGGTAGTGATCGCCTAACTAAGAAAGATAGACTTTCATAAACCTAGATTACCTCGAGTGATCGCCAAAGGAGAATAAAAGGAAGGATATCTTTTCAGCTTTGAATGAAGAAAAAACTGCTCGCCAAACGAGCTCGAAATGTCTCAAAGGTCATGAACCATTACAAGAGACGTCACTATCTAAAACCCTACTAGGAAATCAAGCTCGACTGAAGAAACTTCAATCAAGCTTCGGGGGCAAATGTTGGGTATCGATAGTGACAGCCCAGTAAGGAAAAGGCCTCGAAGGCCCAATAACTATAGAGGGGGTAAACCCATGACATTTGAACCGGATCGGCCCAAATACAAGTTAAACTCGGCCCTCCATAGAATGACCCAGAACCGAGTCCAAGGACTCTGAGAACGCCCTGAGTGCTCGCCATTCTTCACTAAGGCCGCGACCTCTCACTTCTCGCCATGAGAGTGCTCACCCCGAAGAGAGCCTTGCCTCTCTCCTCTGGTCCCACAAAACCGTTAATAAGGAAGTGGCCATGATATCCCGCGTATCTCGGTCACATATTCACTAAAGATTAGATTTGGTAACTGCAATATCTCGCAGTAACTGCCATATCCCACGATCCGAATCTTCAGCAACACAATATACACTAAGATATTCAGCTGCCTTATACGGTTCTATCTCTCTTACCCTATAAATACCCTTGCTTTACATACGTTCTTTATGTTTTGAGTTTTATATACACATATACTCATTTAAGCATCGGAGAGGGACCTAGAGACACCTCCTCTGTTGCGCTCCCCTACCTGCAGGTTCACCGGAGTTGGAGCAGAAGCGTCTTTCCAACCTTGTCTGGCATTTAATTCACTGCCAGATCAGCATCCAGGATTTCACGATCCAACAGTAGTCAGCATTGATGAGCTTCGTCATCTGAAGGTCATCCACCTACAATTCCTCCTATGTAGAAGACGGATCAGCTCCTAGGCACCAAGGGGCGCCACCCTTAAAAAGGAAATATTGGGTCTTCCAGTTGGAGTTGACCTTCTTGTAGTCGTCCACCAACAACTGTTTACCAGTCCAAGTCCAACCCTTAAAGGGAGGAAGACGGATTTGGAAGTGAAACCCCCCAAAGGGGTTGCATTGAAGACGGAAAAAGCAACGGAAAAGGGAAGAGAATAAGTCCAACCCCGTTGAAAGTACGTGAATTTAAACCCAGCATAGGACAGAATGGCGTTGGGGGGAAATTGTGTTGTCATGATTTGAAAATGTCGACACGACTCGACCAGGGCGACACTAAATGGAAAGCGCAACGCTGCATCGATTTGGTAGGGGGAAATAGCTTCGTCCTGCGCACATGGTTTTTGGACATAGGGAGTGTCACTACTGTCTGGATTAGGAACGACGGGGTAACAGGGGCAGTGAATGTTGATCATGCCCGACAAGGACACAACCTCTTGAAACAGATGGGGTGACAGGGTGGTGGGTTTTGGACTACGAAACACAGTAGGAAAAACACATTTTCCTCAACTAGGTTGCTACTTCCGGCCATGTTGCTTGTTGAAAGGTGGTGGTCGGGATCAAGAAGCGTCGACTTGTAGCGGAGATTTGGAGAGAGAAATGAATAGGTTGCTTAGGAGAGAGAGGGTTCATACAAAAGTGAGAGGTCAGTGGTAAACCATATGGGTTTATATAGGAGGGTAGAAAAGGTGAAGAAGATTTGAACTGTGAATGCCAAGGGTCTCAGATCCCCAGTCGTTGAATCACAACAGTAGAAAAATTGAAAAATCTCGCCAAAACGTTTCACCTTCGCCAAAATCCCGCCTTATTACTAGAGGAGCCAAAGCGGCGCATCGCCCCACTCGGGCTCGAAGGAAGATGATGGAACATGGGTGTCGCCCTAGGTTGACGCCCAGGCGGCACCCTGGCTCCCTATAAGGTATTGCGTGTTACATTTAAGGGACCCACTAACACACTGCCATATGTGACAAGGAGCATTTATGGACACTTATGGAGGCACCAAGCGTATATAACACACTTCATCAAGTGCATCCAATTCACCTGGTAGATATTTTGGATCTCCTGACCTGATAATTGCCCTGGTTGGATCTCAGTCAGGGAGGCAAATGCTGACTATGGTTAGGCTTAACTGGATGAACAATACAAATATTTTGCTATAAATACAGACCCAACTACCTTTGTTAAAAGGTAATAAATGCTCCAACATACACACCTAAATCCTCATAAAATCTCTTATTGTCACCCCTTCGCGGATTTGTTTGATAACCACCTCGGAGTCGGATTCAAGAATGATGTTACTCCATCTGCTTCCTTTGCTGGTCTTATCCCTTCCTGTATTGCCATTGCTTCCATTGTCGTGATATTGTCGCTCAGGAGTCTCCTGTTGATGCCCCCGTTACTTTCCCTTGTTCGTCTCGTGCTACTACCCCGATCCCTGCCGTGTTGGTTCTTGAGCACCACGAGGCATCGCAATTGAGCTTGATCGATCTAGTGCACGATTTATCCCATTTGTGGTGTTGTCTTGTCCGTCGCTCCATTTGAGGCTATTTCGTTTTCCTTAGCTCGACCATTGCCCGTCTGATCTCATCTACTATGCTCGTAGAGTTCGGTTGGATGCCCTCGAACTCGGCCTTGCATCTCGACTTCCAGATGAACCATGCTGTTAGCATGAATGTCTCCCATGTAAATTCCTGATGGGGTGTCGTTCCACTCCCTTCCCGTCATCTTTCTTCCAGCCACCGTATGAGATATGGTTGGTGTGTTTCGTTCTGTCTGACACCCAGCATCTCTCCCTACATCGGCTCGGTCCACCTGCACCCAAAAACCATGGGTTCTGTTGTCTCATCTTCCCCGCATACTGGGCATCCCGGGTCGACTACCATGCCTCGACGTATCATGTTTGTCTTCACAGACACTGCATTTGATGCCAACCTCCATACATAGTTCTTAGCTTTTGGTATTATGCTAGACCCCATATGGCCTTCCATAAATCGTTGTCTTGGTTGTTGCTGCCCCCGTGATTCGTGTGGTTGGCCTGCAGCTCACGTAAACGGTGATAGACTGATCTTGCTTGTGGTTTTCCATCCTTCGAGTGAGACCAGATATACTTTTACTCCGTCTGTTCCTGTGAGAGTGGCATGTTTAGTAGGAGCTCAGCATCACAACTCGCAACAGCATCGCGGAGTACTCTCTATTCGTTCCATCTACCTCCTTATCCGATCAGGTCACATACTCGAGATTCTTTCCCTGTATCGTCTGGCGGTCTACCTTCAGCTCGGAAGCCAGGTTCCGAGTATACCCATGGGTTCGAGTATATCTGAATCCCTACGCCCGTTCTTATTGTCCATAGACCGTCTTGTCTGAGCACATCCCGTCCTACTATGAGGCTACTCTAACCCCAAGATGCTTTTCCTCCCCTTCGAGCCTCAAGAAAACTGCAATTTGGAAAATACAGTCCCTTAAGTATACGTACCCACAATGTTTTTGGTTCTTGTAGGAGTCGCGCTACCATCTTGGTGAGTAGGGTCTTGTTGGACGTTTGGAGCTCTCGAAACCCTAGTCCTCCCGCGCTCTTTGAGGTGGTTAGGATGTCTCATCTCTTCTAGTGTGTCCTTTTCCTAGCCGTTGTGGTTCCCTCCAAAAATTCGCTACTAATGAATTGATTTCTGAGCACCATGTTTTAGGTAGGTTGAAAATGCTCATCACATATGTGGGTACCGCCGTAATGATCGCTTTTATCAACATTTCCTTTCTTGCCTGATTTAGTGCATTTGGTCTCCTTCCTTCCAGTTTTTCTCGGATTTTGTTCTTTAGGTATCCCATTGCTTCCTTGTTAGACCTACCCCATATTGTTGGTAAGACTAAGTACTTGTGTCTTCTCTATTGAAATATAGGGTCGATTTGGCTTCATTTATCCTTTGTCCCGATGCGTGACAGTATTCATCTAGTATTCCTTTTAGACGTTGGGCATTGATGGTCGTCCCCTTTAGAAAGAAAACTGAGTCAACTGCAAACATCATGTGGTGCAGTTCGGGGAACCTCATTCCTTCATTTGATTCCTGTTCTATTCTCCTTGATAGTACGTCAGCTAGTAGAATGAACAGGTAAGGTGATAAGGGGTCACCTTGTTAGATTCCTCGTGTTGGCTTGATTGTTGTTGGCCGTTCTCCGTTCACTACCACTCAATATGTGGTTGTCTCTAAGCACTCATTGATCCATTCGATCCATATTTCATTGAAACCCCTATTCCTTAAGCTTGCCAGTAAGAAGCCCCATTCCACCCGGTCATACGCTTTTTGCATGTCTACCTTGAGAGCACATTCAACCTTGTTTGCTGTTCTTTTGGACTGGACGTAGTGGAGTGCCTCATGGGATACTAAGATGTTGTCCTGTATTCCTCGACCTACCACAAACGCACTCTGATAGGGGGTGATAAGTTCTGGTAAATAGGTTTTTAGTCTATTTACCATTACTTTTGATATAATCTTGTATAGGAAATTGCAACAGCTTATCGCTCTAAAATCAGTGGAAAGTGTGGGGTTTGAAACTTTGGGGATCAAGATTAGATCTGTTTGGTTAAAGGGGATTTGAAGTTAACCTAACGTGAAAAAAGCTTTGATTGTGTTGATGACATCTAGTCCCACGGTTTTCCAATTCCTTCGATAAAACAGACCTGGGAAGCCATCCGGACCCGGTGCCCTCAGCTCGCCCAGTTTGTGTGTTGCCCTTCTGATCTCATCGTCCGATACCATGCGAGTCAGGTGTTGGTTCATATCCGGTGTTATTTGGTTGGGATGCACTCCAGGATTGCTGCATTCGGTTGGGGGGTGTCAGTTGGGTTGGGATCGCTGCATTGCGATGCCTTGTTCGTTTGTGAGCCATCTACCACCCCTTCCTTTAATTCGGCATATATTATTTCTTCGCCTTCGTGACGTTGTAGTGAAGTGAAAAAATGTGGTATTCCAGTCTCCCTTCATGAGCAACTTAACCCACGATCATTGTTTCCAATACATCTCCTCCCTCTTCCATAGGTCTTTGATCCGGGTTTTTATTTTTTTTTCCTCCTCCACTTCGGTTTGGCTCATAGTAGGTCGGACACACCTCTTCAAGTTGTCCTTCATTTCAGCTTGCTGTCTTGCATTGTTGCCAAAGTTTCCTTTGCTCCATTGAGTTAGCATCTTTCGACACGTGGTCAGTTTGGGGACTACCCTTGTCCCTCCTCTGTTCGGTGGAACCGAGTCCCATGCCTCTCGTATCACCTCTTTATATGCTGGATCCTCAAGCCACATTTACTCAAATTTGAACCTCCTTTTGTTTCTCCTCTTTGGTTCGGATGTTTGGATTATCAATGGGGGTGATTCGAGCCTAGGGCTAGCTCGTTTATGCATTGTCTCATTTCGTATGTTTCAGCCCATCTTGCATTGAGGAGGGTTTTATCCAGTCTTTGGCTTATTCGTTCGGCTTCGCTTATATTGTTACACCATCTGTGTAGCTGCCCTTTTGACCCCATATCCTCAACTCAAATGTCTTCCATGAGTTTGCTGAAAACATCCATTTGTCATTGTGGGTTTAGGTCGACCCCCTATTTTCTCATGTGGGTACTTTATGGTATTGAAATCTCCCACCACCATCCATTTGTTCCTTCATTTGTCTCCTATATTTCTCAAGGTATTCCAGTTGTCCGCTCTTTTGTATTCGTTCGTGTCCACATACACCCATGTGACAAAACTCGGCTCCTCATCGTGCTTCATCGAGACCTCACAATCGATGATGTTGTGGCTTGCGTAATGAATTCATACTGTGGGTTCTTCATCCCACCATAGTGATAGACTTCCCGATGTTCCCCTTGGATTGATGTATGCTTTGTTTGTCATGCCTATTTTCCTCTGTATCGTCTCACAGTAGGTATCCCCATTCTTTGTTTCCATAAGAAAAATTTTGTTCGGGCGATACCTCTTCATGAAGTCTTTGAGGTGTTGAATTGGCAAGGAATACCTCAAGTCTTGACAATTCCACGAGAGTAGACTCATTGGGGTCATGTGACTATTTCGGGACATCCACCAGAACCCGTTTCCTTGATGCATTCGTCAATCCTTGTTGAGGTGTTGGTGTTTCGCTTCGCCTATGCTTTCTTCCTTGTAGTCTTTGATCGTGTCACTTTCCTCTAGGGGCTAATTTTCTCCATTCCTTTTAGTCACCTTTCCGGTTCGTATTGTGTTGCCACTCCTACTTCTGTTTTTGTTCTCTTTTCGCTCGGGGCTGCTCTTCTTCCGGATCCTCATTCAGTCGTTTGAGGGTCATATTGTTCATAAAGGGTCTGAGACCCGATGCCAGGTTCGAGTTCTCTAGGGTGGGCGTTTTCGGTGGTGTTTCGGGTGGGAAGTTCCAGGTGGTCGGTTGGTTGTGATGGTTTGGCCTATCTGGTAGTTGTGCGATCATAGGTTGGTCATTTGGTGCGACGGTGTGAGGTTTAAGATGGTGGATGGGGATGGTGTTAGGTTGGCTTGGTACTCTCTTGTGGGATCTTGAGTGTTGGTTATGGGGCCAGTAGGTTTCGTATGGAAAGGCTTCGGTGGGTCGGTTTGGTAGGGTTGGGCAGCTTGATAGGGGTTTAGTCGCTCGGTTTGGTGGGAGTTGAGCTGCTCATTTTGGTAGCGGTTGAGTTGCCACGATAGGGTTTGAGCTGATTGGTATGTGTGTATGATCATCGTCGTATCACCCGGGTGTTAATTGAGGTTTATTATGGTTCCCTGTGTCAGTGTCTCCCCGGGTTTACTGCCCCTTTCTTTGTCCCTTGTATCTTCCATCTCGACCTCCATATCTTCTCCTGTTTTTTGTGTCCCCGTTCCTTCCTTCGGCTTGCTTTCAGACTGAGAGTTTTCGTCGTTGGTTTGGTTCGGTATTTTCTTCCCTTCATCGTTTCTTGGTTCTGTCATAATGTCATACTGGGTATTCCTTTCCCTCGGTTTCAGCCCCGGTGTACCATGGCCTTCCTCACCTGCACTTTGCTCTTTGTTGGTCGAATGCTTCAGTCTTATGCCAACCAACCATGGTCCATAAGCGGGGGCTCGTGGGTTTGTTTCCGACATTTGCACTTCTTCTTTGCATGTTTAGGTGGTGTGGCCCATGGTGCCGCATCCGTAGCAAAAGTCGGATAGACGTTCGTATTTGACTGATGCCCATTTTTTTTCCCTTGTGACTTAGTCCACCAAAACTCTCCCATCAGTCGGTTATTCACGTCGACTTCCACTTTCATTCTCAAAAAACTCATCTTCGTCATTTCAATATTCGGTTCAACTTCGACGCAACTTCCTATGCGTTCGCCAATTGTCCACGCATTAGCATTGCTAAATTTCTCATATCACAAATCATGAATTTGAACCCAAAACAACACCCTATTGAACTCGACCTCATTTAAGCCTATGATCGGTTCCCATCTCTTGATACTTAGTATGTGGCCATTTATCGCCCACGGCGACATATCGATTAGCTTGTTCCTATCCTCATCCTTTTCGAAATCAAATATCAATATCCCCGGGGCAGTTGCATATATCTTAACAGCACTATATCTAGCTCAATCTTGGTCCAGCACACTATGTATCACATTCATCTTGATCGGGTTTTGGGAGATGATCTTATCGACAAAACGGTCCCTATCCTCCTGGTGCGGATTCGAGCTGAGTTCTAGGACGTCCTGGGGTTTGTTTTTTTCGTCGGAGTTGGCACGAGGACTTGTCGTCCTTGCCGGTCCACATGTCTTCAAAACGTCCCTGCTTCCTGCTAGGCCTAAAATGAAGAACAAAACAAACGAGAGTGATGTTAGGGTTTACATTTGAACAGAGAAAGTTGGTTTTTTCCTCCCCAAATCAGTTTGCATGGTACTGTTCGGGGTTGGTGGCTCTGATTGGTTGGTCGTTGCTGTAGGAGATTTCGTATTAAATATTGTCGTTGATTCTTGGAAGATTATTGAAATCTTGTTCTGGGTGGCTCTGATTAGCTTGGGTTTCTCTGTGGCGGTCCTACATTAATTGCTTCAGCTGAGCTTTGGAATTTGTTGTCCTGCTATTGTCCAAACATTTCGGCTGTTGCTTCTGCTGAGTTCGTTCTGTTTTGGATTGGTCTGGTGCTTACTTCTACTAAGGTTTTGGACGCTTGCTGTCTTTGAATCTAGCAATGGATGCTAGGGATTGAGCCAATTTGCTGGCTGATTGAAATCTCCCACGCTAACCCTAAACGTAGAGAGAGTAATGAATTCGTTTTAGGAAAAGATTCAGACGAAGCAAATGAGTGGAAAAATTTCTACCATTGGATAAAAAAATATGGATAGGTCTCCGAATGGAGTTGCTACAGTTGCCATTATCCATACAAGCTGAAAATAAAAAAAGATTCTCCCTCTTAACGCTCCGTCAAATATTGGGATTGGGTTTAGAAGTATGAAACAATTCCAATGATTGAATACTGTTGGATTTAGGTTAATGGGTCGCCCATAAGTGGGAGCCCATTCAGGTAAGCCCGGTATGTGATACTGACCCTAAACCCTATCCCTCTATATATCTGTATATATATGGGGTGCTCTCCTTAGAATTAAGAGAGAACATAAACTGATAGCCACCCACAGTTTAGACAGAGGTCAGCAGCTGTGGAAACCTAGGTCACTGCCCCTTAACCCGTGGCGTGTCCTCCCATCCGGCAGACCGTGATCCCAACCTCAGGCAGATCCGCTTCCGCTTAGGCAATCAATTCAGAGGTAACTTAATTATGTGTGATTACGTTTTACCATATAGATTGCATGTATATTACATAATCCAACATTGGTATCAGAGTCGTGTTAGGTTGGTTTCTGAATTGTCGAATTTCAGGAAAATCTCCATCGCGGTCAGTTGTGATCGCGACGAGCCCGCCGCCACAGATTCAGCCACTCCGAGGCCGTCATAGGGGATGCCGGGGCCTTCGTGGCCGCGGCTCAGCCCCTGGTGGCCGCAGCCACCGTGGCTGCCGCCACGCCGAGGCTGACCGCAGCCTCGGCCCCGACTAGCCGCAGCCTTCGTGGCTGCGGCATGGCCAAGGAAGGGCCGCAGCCTATGTGGCTGCGGCCAACGGGAGGGTCGCAGCCACGGGCCACAACCTTCGTGCATGTGGCCATGCGACTGGATGCCGCGACCTTTGTGGCCGCGGCACCAGTCAGCAAAGGCCGGGGTTCGGTCGGCCAGTGGTGGCCGACCGACCCCCCCCCCCCCCTGGCCAGCCTTCGTGGCTGGCCAAGGTTGGAGGCGGCGGCTGCACTCTGCTTGGGTTTCAAAACCCTAGCAGATGCAAGGAAGAAGAAGGGACTGTTCTGGACCGGTCTGAGTGAACCGGTCCAGATCGGTCTGGTCTAATGTGTTGGACCAGATCGGTTTTAATCCGGTTCGATCTGAAAAGTTGGGCCGACCGGTTCAGTCCGGTTGACTGATGTTGACCGGCCGGTTCGGCCAGGACTGGTTGGCTGAGGCTGACCGGTCCGGTTCAGGCCAGTTTAGATGGCTGAAAGCTGTTTAAGCCGGTCTGAGCTCATTCAGAGGCTTTTGGGCTACCTGAATTGGTTCGAAACGAATTTGGTTCCGATCTTGGATCCTTAGTGGGTTTTAGTGGTTTGTAATATCCGGTATTTGTGCCTGGACCATTTCATTAATAATTATTTTGGGCTAATTATATTAACTGTTAGATCAATTTAATTGCTGGGAGAGCCTTATATTTTTTAATGATGCATGACTGGATAGGTAGAACACTGTGTGGGTTCCTTGAGTTCCCTGGTTTACTTTGTGTTTTCTGCAGGGTAGATAGTCTTGCCTTACTTTATATTGTTGGCTCTTGACTCTATGACTGGTAGAATTAACTAGGTTATGACTTGTTGAGATTCCAGCATACTGTGTGAAAATTGGTCTAACATGTTAATTAATATTTTTTGTTAGAGTGACTTTGGTCCTCAAAGTTTTGAAATTATAAATTAGCCCCAAATTAATTTATTTTTGAAAGATTTCAATATATATGTGTGTGTATTGAATTTTGTGGTTTGTTACCTTACTTGCATAGGATAGATTACCTTGATAGGGAGATCTAGCTTTGGCATAGTCTAGGTAGCAACCCTTTAGGATTGTTTTAGTAGCCTTTCAGAAGTTTGGATAAGTTCGAAATACACTTGGGGATATGTTCTTAAGTGTGAACCGGTCGGTTAGTCTGCGAGGTTCTCTGAATTTCCTTGAAAAATACTAGGACAATCGCCTTATGTTAGAGTTGAACGCTTAGTGCGATATGTTCGACTCCGGTCCTTTGAGGACTGTTTGTATAAACTGTGTTTCGAATGATAGTAGTGACTTTAGGACATGCTTAGAAACGGGGAGTGCTTCTCGGCATAGCTAGGGTTGTCCTCCGAATTTAAGTATGTTTTAGAGTTTGTCCTATTAGTTTGAGACTTGTCTTTTTACATGCATTAGAACATTGTTCCTTGTGTCTCCATGATCCTATTAGAATTTCCTTTAGTTAGAGAAATTAGGCTGCCATGTAGAACATCATCGTTTAGTTGGACAAAGGTCTTAGACTTAATGGTGAGCACTATAAAATTCGGAGAAAGCATATAAAATTGGTCCTAAGTAGAAATCCATTAACCCCATCAAGAAGATTATGAAAAGACCCGATTCTGGAATAACGAATCAGCAGAAGACTTTCCATTTGAGTGGGAGGTTAATGATGCTGAAACGTGCGCCATGATGCTGAGTACGGTGGATGAGTTTGAGCTTAACACACGGCTAAAGGGTTGTGGGATACTTTGCAGGCTAGAAAATGTTCTATATGACTGCTTAGTTGTGCTCACTCAACATTAAGTTTGATTCATGCATGATGAATCCTCAGCACTCCGCGAGATAGTATCTGAGGCATATGGCCAACATGATTGTGAATCTCAAGGAGAACGGTCAGTCAGTGACCGATGAGTAGCAAATCCAGGTCGTAATCCGCTCTTTGCCTAACTCCTAGAAACAGATGAAAATCTAAACAACTCATTCTACGGCCCTCAATACCTTTGAACACGCTTGAAGGCACATTGAGTTAAAGAGGACAGACCCAAGGTCGCTGGACCTAAGGTTGAGGTGCGTGTGGCACCATCCTCTGGACCTAAGAAGAGTCGCTGAAGGCGAAGGAGTAATGCACAGCGCGATGGCGCAAATGCATTGAAGACAAAGTAGACAAAGACTGATGTGAACTTAAGGACTCCTCCGAAAACAACACCGCGAAAATGTTTGCGTAAGGCTTAGAAGCCTAAGTACAGGAAATACTCCAACTGTGGCCAGTGGGTACACTTTGTGAAGGCATGTCCTAAATCGATCTGACCTAGATGTCTTGTTGGCTACTTAGTGAACTTTGTGTTTCTAGTACAGATATGTTGACCGAGTCACTGCAACTCCTAACAGATGCGCAGTACCTTGCTCGTAGTGCCTGCCGGTCGCACGGTTGCCTCCTCGTATGTGATTTAACTGTATAAGGAGAAATCGTTCTCTTTGGTGCTGGCTTGATGAATGAGCGCCCCCCACTTTGTGCGAGTGGGAGATGTTGGATTTAGGTTAATGGGTCACCCATAAGTGGGAGCCCATTCAGGTAAGCCCGGTATGTGATACTGGCCCTAAACCCTATCCCTCTATATATCTGTATATATATGGGGTGCTCTCCTTAGAATTAAGAGAGAACAGAAACTGATAGCCACCCACAGTTTAGACAGAGGTCAGCAGCTGTGGAAACCTAGGTCACTGCCCGTTAACCCGTGGCGTGTCCTCCCGTCCGGCAGACCATGATCCCAACCTCAGGCAGATCCGCTTCCGCTTAGGCAATCAATTCAGAGGTAACTTAATTATGTGTGATTACGTTTTACCATATAGATTGCATGTATATTACATAATCCAACAAATACTTTATTTGTCTATACCGTTATGATAGGATTCTCACGTTCAGTTTCGTTCATAAAAGGGTTATGGATATTACTCTAACGTGCCACCTTTGTGGTCTCCATGAAGAGAATACGTTAAATGTTGTTGGATTGTGTTTTGGCTAAGAAAAACTTGGTCTAAAATTGGTATCCTAAGGTAAAGGAATTTTTCTCTTGAGGAGATTATTTGTTTGGCTAAAAGTAAACTGTAAATTCTTTTCAAGCTACTCTAATATAATGGAGTGGAAGTCTATCTTTTCCTCTGCTATTTGATTTATTTGGAAGAACAGAAACTCTATCATTTTTAATGGAAAACTAGTATGTACAAATATTACAGTTATTACCAACTCTCAAGCAAATGAGATTGCCAACCGTGTTTCCAAGTGCATGGATTCAGTCATTCATCACACTATTCAGATCAGATGGGCTCCTCCACACCTCGGGTGGACAAAATTGAATCCTTATGGATCTACTATTGGTAACTCAGGACCTGCAAGTTGCGCAAGAGTATTAAGGAACTATCTTGGAGGTTGGGTCAGAGACTTCCAAAGGAGATTAGGTACCATGAATAGCTTGATGACAGTCATTTGGGCAATCCGGGATGGATTACTCTTGACAAAAATCTAGGGAACTAATGTGATTCATGTGTAATTAGATGCCTAAAAGAAGTTTTAAATTTGATTGTGGAGCGCCACAATGAAGATAGACCACATATGCCTCTTATAATTGATATAGGAAATTCCTGTTGGACTTTAAGACATACAAGTTCAAAAATGTTTATCACAAAGCGAACAGAACAATAATTTTTCTTGCAAAGAAAGTTGTCCTTTTAGAAGGACATATTATTTGGTCTAATTGTTTAGATTTTACCCAATCTATACGTGTAACCACGTAGCTTGCTTATGTTCTAAGTCGTTATTTACTTTGTTCTCCAAATTTCTAATAAAATTATTTTGTATTCTATATAAATTTAAATAGATCATATAATGATAAATATCTATTATTTTTAATGTTAATTGTAATAAATAATATATAGTAACAATAATACTAAATAACATTGAAATTTTTATTTTAAATAAATACTAATACATTGTAAACTTTAATGTCAAACTGATTTTATCTTATATTACAAAGAAACTTAATTTAATATGTTATTCTGACTCGATACTAGGGGCAGCAATCGTGTCGTGTCATTAATCGTGTCATGTCTAAACCATAGTTATCAGAACCGGACCGGCCATCGAACCGGTGAGGGGGCGGTTCACGGTTCAGCCGATTCAACCCGGTCTGACCCGGTTCAGTGTGCGGTTCACTGTTCACAAGGGGGAAAAAATGAAAACTTAAAATACATACATAGTCTCAAATACAAACATAATTACCTCAAACTACATAATTTCCCACACACACAAACTACATAGTTTCAATATCAAACACACTTTACTCTCAATTCTCAAACACAATACACAATAGTAGTGAAGCGGTTTAACCAATTGGGTTAAGCCGATTGGTTTGTGCATAACCAAAAACTGGAGAAAAAACCGGCCGAAAAAACGAAAATAAAAAAAAATCACTAAAAAGTGAACCGGAAACCGACCGGTTTTCTAAAAGCTGCCCAGTTTTCCAAAAAACGCTCGGTTCAAACACTGTTCATTTGTAAAACGGTCTTTTAACTGAACCAAACCGGACAGGGGTCCGGTTCCCGGTCGGACTCGGTCAGACCGCCGGTCCGGTCCGATTCTGATAACTATGGTCTAAACGGATAAATCTTAAACCTGTCTAAAGATGTCTCGTGTCTAAACGTATAAGTCGTTAATCGTGTCTAAACGTATAGAGTTGCTTAGACACGGAATCTGTTAAAGTCAAACTAATATACGCTTTAAAGCAGATATATACACAAATTCATATATACAAAGTAAGGTGTTCAAAGTTCAATATTAAAAAGTAAATGGATATATCAAATATACTTAATTAATATATTAAATTTTTAATTACAAATATTGACATGTTCATACTTATTAGCCATCAAATATAATATTATCTATTTTAATCTATATAGTATATAATACTTGTTCATACTTGATATAGATTTACATTATATATCATCTATGTATATATTAATTTGGTTATAATGTATATAATTATGACAAATCTATAATGTGTATTCACAATTTCTTATTGGTTCATGTCAAACATATAATTTTCATGCATATGTGGCAAATCAAGTAAAATCACATAAATTACTCCAAACCTTCTCATTTATAAAACCACATAAGTTACAAATCAAGTAAGTGTTCATATGAAACTTTGTTATTAAGTTTTATTTCTAAGACTAAATTATAATTAATTTTATGTATTACATATATTTTTTCTCTAAATTAATAGTTGCATGTCTAAGTCTAACATTATATACCCAATTATAATTATGCATGCAATATAAATTTTAACACATATATCAAAAATATTAATATTATGTTTAGTCACGCTTAGTTGGCCAAAAAAAAAGAAACACCTAGTACACGATTAGACACAACACAATTAGACACATTTAGAAACGACACGATTAGACAGGTTTAGAAACGACACGATTAGACACGACATAATTAGACACGATTAATTAATCATGTCTAAACGTGTGTGTAACACCCACAACCTTTTTGAGGACCAAACTTTGCAAGAAAATAAATTCAAAGGCTAATGACATTTAATGGTCAAGTTTAAGGATAAAATAAGCATTTGTATGGGAAGACATGTTTTGATGTGTTTAAGATTTGGGCAACAGAAAATCTCAAAGATCACGATTTGGAGGAGATATTCTTTTTAGGTATGCAACTTAGGGTCGATAATGTTGTATTTTCGGAACCCTAGCAAACCCTAGAGGGCTTGGGACAAACAAGATAGGTCTAGTGTTAGGATACAAGTGTGTCTAATGTCAGAGCATACAATATGAAGAAAACGAAGAACTAGGGTGTATGTGAGAACACCACATAGATTAGCTTAATGTTTTCTAGTTTAATCATTATTAGTTTAAGTGTTTTATCTAGTCTCTTGTCTAGGGTTTTACTCTAGTTGCTCTATATATAGAGCCTTACCTTGTATTGAACAAGTTAACCTAATATCAAAGATGTTCTCTTTAATCAAAGCCTTGTCTTCATCCTTTTCTCCTCATTGCTCATTGTTTCACCGTTTGTTACCTCGTTTGATTTCAACCAAGCTAACATGGTATCAGAGCTTGTCGATTAGGGCTCCTAGTTCGTTTCTCTGCTGCAAATCTGGTCTCACTGGTGTTCATTCTTCGTTTATCCGCTGCAAATCCACGTTTTCAGCTCAGCATCTTCTCACATTCATCTCGAATCGAGCTGAACAGAACTGACGAAAGGAGCTGCTGCACCATAAGCATTTTCCAGGTCTCTTCAGCAAACATTTACCCACGCTCAGCATCAACAAATCCACGCTCAAGCTGTCTTAAGACGTCCATGCTCAGGTCCTGCTCTTCGACTAAATACTAAATCCGTCCATGCTCAGGTAATGAAGTCTGGTCTTCATCTGGGTGTATTCTTGATGAACATCCTGATGAATTACTACGCCAAAACTGGGCATGTTCGAGATGCACAAGACGTGTTCGACGAAATGCCTGACAGATGCAGCTGAAATTTACTGAAATATACTGATATGCTGAGTTGAAATATGCTGAAATGGGCTGAAATTTACTGATTAATGTGCTGATTGTTAATGCTGATATGCTGAATTGTGCTGAATTATTACTGAAATGCTGAATTGGAAAGCTGATATGCTGATATGTGCTGAATTGGAAAGCTGATATGCTGAAATTTGCTGATTGTTGTTGCTGATGCTGAAATGCTGAAGTTTACCCCGGTTCATGCTGAAATTTACTGAGATTTGTGGATTAAAACCCCTGCATCCAATGTTGAATTCGGTTTTGACATTCGGTTCTAACATTTGGTTCGGTTATTCATCGCAGGAACGAGTAGTTGAAGACGTACCACCTGTCATTCCTACCACAAGAAGGCCAAAATTGCCACCGAGGAGAAAAACTAAGGTTTGTTCAAATCACAAAATGTATTCCATTCTGTATGTTGCAATTAGAACTGTAATGTTGTTATCTATACATAGGTTAAACGTTCGGTTGAAAATATTATTGATCTGGAAAGTGATGTTGAACCCGTTCGAGTAAGCTCAAGTGCCCCCCAACTGTCAGATTGTAGAGCGATCGTTCTCGTGGATATGCCTTTGAAAACAATCACCCAAAAGAAGAAAACCATTTAGAAGAGGGTTGGGACCGTCAAGGAGTTCCCCCCGTTTCAGGTCAAGCAAGTTCACAAAATTCCCGACTCAGTGAAGATTTATGCCATTGCGGATTAGATATTATGATTAACTAGGTATTTTTAGGTGCTTTGCAGCATGCATGCTGTCATTTTGATGAACTATACTGTTTTTGTGGATTTTGGTAGATTTTTATGTACTAGTGTGTGTTCTGGCGGAATAGGTATTGTATGAAGGTACTTTGGAAGGTTTTGTATGGTCTCCGTATGGTCTGGGTTACAGGTTTTGATTTTCAGGTGGAATTCTATTCGGTTGTGTTGGTAATGTTCTGCAGAAATTTGCCAAACATGTTACATCTATGTTGTACTTGTTCAGAAACATATTTCATCACAAACCAACAATTACAAAACATATGTTTTCTGACACCAACACACTAAAAAACATAATGACCCTACAACCGACCCGCAAACTTAAAACACGGACTCAGCTTAACTGACAACTACTTTTAACATTACAGAAACAAGCAGGACCACAAGCACTCCAACAGCAATAACTAACATCTTCTCCCTCTTACGTAGAAGAACAACTTCGTCTTCGATATGGCCGTGCATATCTCGAAATTTGCTTACGGCCCTCCTTCCGTATATGCACATTGGGGGGTTACTTCACTCGAAGTAATTACAACCGTGGTTCTGCAATCAAATTTGGGAATTAGGGTTTCGAATGGAACTTTACAACTGTGGTTGGGCAACAATTTTCAAATTCATTCTACAATTAGGGTCAAAACCAAATGAAATCGACAAACACACCTTATAATTGGGACACCCATAGAAAAACCGACTGAAATTCTTCCATGTGGAAGCTGGTTTGGCATGACTAGTGAACCCACAATAGCAAATCAACGGTTGGTACTCTTCATGCGCCTTCGAGCTTTGAGAAGAGCTGCTGGACTTGTGCGGTGACATCATTGTTTGGACAAGACACGAACACTGGAGAAGATTGGAGCTCACTACCGAAGATTGGAGAAGCCACGAACAATGGAGAAGACAGCGTTACAACAGAGCTGTGTTCTAACTGTCTTATTAAGAAGACATGGGCATTTAAGGACTTTCACGTTTCAAATACGTCACGTGCATGGCATGTGCACACTTAACGGACATTTTGAACGGAAACTTAACGACTGCATCAAATACCTACAACATCAAACATGTTACATCAAATAATACAACTGTGTCGCTTTCACAATTTCTGGCAAACATGTTACATTTTTTTCATACTTTTCCCTATAAATAAAGGGAAACAGTTACCTTTTTTTTACCGGTTTGTCAGCTTGTGCAGTTTCAAAGTTTTGTTTATTATATATAATATAATACAACAGTGGATTCTTTTTCTGGTAGAAAAATAATCAAATCCCAGAGCACATAGACAACGTTTGACGGTGCTATAGCTGATAATTGTAGGGACGTCGACGAATGTTTTTTAATCAGCTTCGGTCGGTGGGCATTTTGGGTGGTGGAGAAAAAGATGGCGGTATAGGAATAGGATAGAGCATATATATATATATATATATATAACTCCCACAACTCTTTTGAGGACCAAACTTTGCAAGAAAAAAAATTCAAAGGCTAATGACAATTAATGGTAAAGTTTAAGGATAAAATAAGCATTTGTATGGGAAGACATGTTTTGATGTGGTTAAGATTTGGACAATAGAAAATTTCAAATATCACGATTTGGAGGAGATATTCTGTTTAGGTCTGCAACTTAGGGTCGATAATGTTGTATTTTCGAAACCCTAGCTAACCTTAGAGGGCTTGGGACAGACAAGAGAGGTCTAGCAAGTGAAATCGACAAAAATTCGACGTTCGCTCGAACGATCATGTAATCGGACGAAATTGAGCATCCACAAGTTACCAACAGATGCACTAGGCAAGACTAAGGTAAGACCTCGTAGCTATGCTTTGTTTCCTTCATGAATGAATAATCTTCTAGAGAGACAAAGCTTTCAAGATCATTAATGGTGAATTTCGATATGTCAATTTGTATTCTTCTTTCTGGACATGGTTAGGTTCTACACTACAAGAAATTTGCTCTACAACCATGGTAAATCATCGTTGCCGGAAGCATTGTTGGCGCTGCTAAAACCCCTTGTCGATGCTAAGAGTCGTGCCAATAGACCCCGTGGCTAAAGGTATACACGACGACAATGTGCCGACACTAAAGATTTGTCATGGCTGGAATGAATAGTTGGTTTGATCATTAGCATCGCAAATATGCCGACTCTATTTACGCGTAATTACCGTCGACAGGTATTTGAGGGTAATACTGATTTAGAGTGTCTACATATGTAGACACTCTATTCGTGTATTGTTGTCCCTATTTGATCGATATTGCATCCAATTTCTTTGAGGTAATATAGGTTATTTAACCACAAAATTTCCTTGAAAGTAATTACACGTACTTGGCGACGGATGCATTTTGATGGAAAACAAGTTAAACCACGTCATAAGTAACCTGTCAATGCTCGGCCAATAGTAATAAATATTACCCTGTTCATCATAGTTGATGATAAAATCGAGTTTCAACTACTGTGAAAGTTGTTGCTATAGGAACTGTTTTGTGTCTGCGTGTTGTCATGGTTAAATTTTATATGAAGCATCAATTACGGATACAATTACAGTCCGTCGACAATGGTTTGTTTTGATGCAAATGCTAATGTTTTACTCTTTTCGAATTGTTAATCATGCTAATGCTCGTAGCCAAGCATACCCAAACATAATACATAAACAGATAATACACAAACAGCTACTTATGTAGAACCATTTCCAACACATCCGAATTTATATATAGCCAAGCATTTCAAACAAATGTATGGCGACAATTGCAAAACACAAACAGAGATGACATGTTCACATTTACATCATGTCCAAAATATCCATTTACAATCAGTCAACACCTAGTGTACCACCAGTCGACATAACTACTAAGCAAGAGTACTTACCGTATCTCTCCATGGTTCATGCATTTGGATCTGCAAACATAGAAATGACAGCAATCATGGTAGCATCATATTATAGAATATACCCTACAATGACTAAATGGGTGTACACAATGCAATTAAATCATTACTATACGCACCGTTGGCAAACATTGTACTTTTCATGACAGCAATATCACGTTGAAATTGTTCAATGTTGGCCTGGAACTCCTTGAGTTGATCACGGAGTTTCTCACATTCGGGTGCGTTTCTAGCCACCTTCTCCCTTGCCTTCTTTAACTTCTCACTTTCCATCATCCGTGCAAGCTTTGACACACGACTTCGACAACGCTCAGGTTGGCGAACTTCCTCATACAAGACATCCTTGTCAACAGCAGACTCATCCTCCCCAGCCAACTGAGCAACCCTTTCCTCTACTTAGTCCTATTTTGCAAACGGTGTGACAAGAACATAAGTGAGCAATCAGATACAATATACATCACATGTTACTATATGGGTGGGCAGTACTACTTACCAGTATTGATCTGGTTTTATCATCCAGTGGGTGCCCTTTCTTGTCCACATGGTTCTTCTTGAACATATGATACTCCCCCGGATGTTTCCCGTTGTTTTTCTCAATCTGCAAGAGTACCATATACTTATTCAAGGGTAGCCAACTATTTATTAAACATAACAATTCAATGTGAGGATTACTTCTTCCTGTTCTCTCCTCGCAAAGGACGAAGTGCCAGCGATGTGCCTCATGACTTGGTGAGCTTTGTTGGCTTTGTTACGATCGCTCTTTAACTTCAAACAATTTGAAGTTACAACTAGTTTACGTTTAAAAAATGCAGCACTCATTACCTGTACAAAAAAATACAGTTGCAATAGGGAGCAAGGCACAAATATTAAACTCGTCAGAGCTGAACTAGTTAACAAGCCACACCCAATCCTCTTTCACCACGCCAGGAGGAATGTTTTGTAACCTTTCTCATTCGTAAGGTACTTGTCAAAGTACCTTCTCTTGAGATTCGCCCTGTAGTTTATGTACTTCTCTTTAAGAGTACAGATGATTAGCTGCTTCAGGTTTTCATCATTCGGTATCACAAACTTCTCCTGCGATGTTGAACAATATGGAAATGTTAGGCTCACATTTACAGCATTTACAAATAGACAGGTGCAATATGTAAGTCCTAGTTCAATTTGAACGATATCGTGTAGGGATTGCCAACAACTGAGACTTACCGCAACTAGCATGAGAATCTTCGCCTTGTATTCTATGGGAGACTTTGGAATCTCATTCCAGTCTTTAACCATTAGGGGTGAATTCGTTCGTTTCCTGACAATGCAACCACACCAACTTGCAAACACTGAAGCATTCTTACTGCAGACTTTACCTCGAGAGTTAAACTTCAGAACCTCTTTTTCGTTGACTCCATTTCGAGACAACCTTATGCAACGAGTTCGCCTTCTACGTAGTCTGTCCAATGGTGGCCTTACCTCTTCCTCTTACACAACTGACATGTAAAGCAGGTATCGATTAGATAACCAAGTTGTATAAATGCAATCTTAATAGTATGGGACAAATTAGAAGTTACCTATTTGTATACCTGGTGGTTCCTTCACATAGGCGTCCTCCAGCTAGATTTCCTCTTCAGTAGACACCTTCAAAGGAGGTTCGACAGGCGGAGGGACTGCAGGGATGTTCTCCACAGGCGGAGGGACTGCAGGGATGTTCTGCACAGGCGTAACCCCTATAGCAATGTCTAGTGTGTTAGTTACCGAGCACCTAAAACAAAGCAAATACCTAAGTACAAGACTAAGTAGTGAAGAAAAACAACTTACTTGTGGCATCCCTGTTTATCTTCCTTGGGGATCTACGTTTAGCTAGCTTTGAAGCTACGGTAGTTCCGGCGATCATTCTCTGAGTACCCACCATACTGAGAAAATATTGTTAAACACAGTAGCATAACGTGAAATTTGCTCAAGTTTGTGGTGTAAAGTTTCCATCTTTATGTGTTGTTGCAACAATTATCCAAATTTTATTCTCAGCATTAGCACTCTTACTGAACATTCCGTGACATATGTTTCGCATAAACAAATAACAACGACATGCATGAAACTACGGCTGCTAAGGGAGTTGTTAATTGGCCATGGATCATCGACAAAGGTAAATCTTCGCTTGCAAGTAATGTTTTTTAAAACGAAAAAGCGTGTATAAAATGGTCGCAAATAGACGAGATCCAGGGGGAAAGGAGAGTAAACATGTAAGTAAGCACCATAGACGAACAAAGGGTTTGCTGAACCATACCTTGCTTAACCATACCTTGTGCCTCCCATAACAAAATCATCCTACAGGAAGTTAGAACCATACCTTGGTGAGGGAAACTTGGAAGATCGTCCTGGAGCACTGGAAGATCGTCCTGGTGCAGTGGTTGGAGGGAAACTTACAGAGTGTGAAGCAGAACCAAATGACAGTGAAAATTAGGCGCGGGAAGAAGAAGAGAAGACCACTGAAGGATGAAAGGACTGATCCATCAAATTTCCATGTATGTGATGATGAAGCCTACTGCGTCGTGTAGGAACCGAGGCGTCGTAGCTGTTTGAACCGAGGAGACGTTTCAGCTTCGTCCTCATCCGTAGCGGTTGTTCATTTGAGGACAGACTCAAACAATTGGCCCATTAACACAAATTGGCCCGTGTATGCAAGGCCCGTTCCAATGAGTTCATAAAATGTATAATTCTAACATAATTTGTTTGAATTATAGATTAATTTTTATATACTTATATTATAGCACAATATTTCTAAATCATGTTTAAAATCAAGACATAATTATCCTTATGTATGCAATTTAAATCATACTCATGTGATGTTTGAAATACAACTTTCTTATGTGTTATATCCATTGATGTGTCAAAGTGTCTTAGTGTATAACATTATAATACTATACTTTATACAAATGTCTACAAATTTATACAAATTTTACTTATTTGATGAAAAATATACTTATTCTTTATATTTCATAATGACATAATATGTATAATAACATCATTTGTATAAATTTCATTTTTATAAATTTGTATATACTTATCTTATAGCACAATATTTGTAAATCATGTTTAAAATCAAGACATATGTATCCTTATGTATTAGTTGATGTATCCTAATCCTTTTTCCTTATGAAATACAACTTTGTTATGTGTTATATTAGTTGATGTGTCAAAGTGTCCTATCGTTATACTTTATACAAAATGTATACAAATTTATACAAGTGGCTACAAATTTAATATCAACTTATACAAATTTTACTTACTTTGATGAAAAATATAACTTTGAAAACTGTATGGTGTTATTCATTGATTTAATAAAGTGTTACCATGTGTCATGGTGTTATAACTATGTGTCAAGGTGTTACCACTATGTGTCAAAGTGTTAATTACTATGTGTCAAAGTGTTAACATGTGTCTAAATATTACTACTCATGTTTATGACACATAAACAATGTGTCACACAATTCGGTCAATATAAAACTCGTCACATAGCTTGGTGTCTTATTTTCAACCCGACCTCTACATACAACTCTACCTCTGTGTACTGCAGTTCTTAAGAAGGCCGAGTGGAGCTTCCAGGAGACCCCCAGTAGTGCAACTTCCATTTGCAGCTTCGTTCCAACTTGTAAAGGATGAATGAGGTTAGTACCCGAATCCAGTGCATGAAAAAACATAACTATTGCTTCATCTGCGTGGTTGGTGTTAGCTGACCCTTTTTTGTCCATTGTTCGGTCAGAAGTGGCAAGCATACGTGAATTTTGTGTGATCACTGCATTTAGGATGAATCTCTCCTTCAAAAATACATCAATTCAGCTTCAACAGAGACAACAACCTCGTGGAAGTCAGAGACAGCATATGGTAGAGTTCTTTTAGTGGTCGTGAAATTTTTTACAAACTACTTGATGTTTCTTATTCAGATGCACCACAGTTTCATGTAGAATATGCAAATTGTGGACTTTGGATTGCATCCCTTCACTGTCTTCATTATATTCTGAACATTTTGGATTTTGAACTTTGGATTCTGAAGTTTGGGTTGGATTCTGAACATTTTGACAGCACATGGTATCTATGAACATTTTGACAGAACATTTCCAACTGAATTGGTATCTATGAAAAACAGAGAAACAGAGAAGTGTTTGATAAGAGAATGATATTGAATTGTGTTAGAATGACAGAGATGAGGATGAATTGCAGTCGAGACGAGTTGATGATCCATTTGCTGAGAGGGAAAAGCATGACAACATTAATGTACATTTTTTTTCAGAGAAGTGCAACACATACATTCGACAGCATCCCATGTATGACAGTATTTTGACAGTATTAATGTATGTTTGTGTGTGAAAAACACCTTAATGTATAGTTTTTGCCTGAGAAGTGCATGTATGGTTTTTGCCCTTAATGTCTGGTTGTTAAAAACACCTTACGTTTTGAGCTGAAAGTATGAATCTATATGTATCTTATTTTCATTTTTTGAAGTATATGTATGTCATATAGATTCAAAGTGCAGTTTCTGCAATTTTGAAGCACTCCACAGATTTTATTCTCCAAGTGCAGTTTCTGCAATTTTGAAGCACTCCACAGCTTCCAAGTGCTTTGACTGGTAGCTTCCCTATTTGTCGCTTTGATTGCTCTGGTATATCCAGTCCTCCAGTGTTGTGTCGATGATTAATCCATCTTGACTCCCCACACGTTGGACACACATCCAAATTGGCGTACTCTTTTCTAAATAGTATACAGTCATTTACACAAACATGCTTCTTTTGGTAGTCCAGCCCTAACCCTCCTATAAATTTCTTTGCTTCGTAGTAGGACTTAGGGACTGTGTTCCCTGGTGGCAATACTTTACTTAGCATGCGAAGTAGCTCATCAGCGAACTTGTTAGAAACCTTGTACAGTGCCTTGAGATACACCAATTCAACTCAAAAAGACATCTTCGTGTAGGAGACACAACCTGGATATAAGCTATTTTCACAATCTTCTAATAGCTTATAAAATGTCCTAGCATCTGCATTTGGTTCCTCACCTTCGTCCACCCTCATACCACTGAACCCATCATGCACCATATCCTCCATTTCCCCACGAGAGGATGAATTCTTACCATTAGAGATCACATCTTTGAATTCCTCCCCATGATCCACCCATGTAGAGTAAGTTGGCAATATTCCCCATTTTCAAGATGGAACTTAACAGTAGTTCTTCCCAGTAAGAAAGCACTAACACAGTTATTGTAAGGACAGTAAATCTTACCATCCCAACTTGAACGAGAGTAGGCAAAGTCTAGAAACGAAGCGACCCCTTCCTTATATTCCCCACTTTGCCAAGGTTTGGTCATCCAACTCTTATCCATCGCACTTCTATTTCTGCAAAGAAATATCAACCCAATAAAATGTTGGTTTGGGATTAAAAAGACAGCACATCAGTTTAGTTAATCAAATAACTTCTGAAACATGCAGTACATGAACTAGCAAAATCAGTTATTGACAGTTATCCATACCATTTGTAACAGTTCATATATTCATTTTCGTTTATGTGTGGATGGAACCAAACGGAATCGGAGAGCTGTCCCTAGGAACCGTACGAGCTGCAGCTAGCTTAATTGGTTGTTATACGCAAGAGTAGAACTCCTTCGATCGAGCTGTCCAATTGGAACCGAACGAGCTGCCAAAGTTATAGCAGCACAGTTGTTATTCTCAATCGTACAACTCCTTCGGGTGAGTTGTCCGAAGGAACCGTTGGCTATATATATCACACAATTAAGCTCATGACAATTCAATTCGCAATTAGAATAAGCCACATTCGACTGCACATACCAGCCTACCTGAGGAGAAATGCTCGTCGCGGGATACTGCAGCAAACGACTTCACGATCGATCGGCAGCTGGGTTGCTTTCTGGAATGTGTGCGAGCAACCTATGTGCGTCCTAGGAGCCGATCGAATGTTTTTTAATCAGCTTCGGTCGGTGGGGATTTTGGGTGGTGGATAATATGGTGGTATAGGAATAGGATAGAGCATATATATATATATATATATATAACTCCCACAACTCTTTTGAGGACCAAACTTTGCAAGAAAAAAAATTTAAAGGCTAATGACAATTAATGGAAAAGTTTAAGGATAAAATAAGCATTTGTATGGAAAGACATATTTTGATGTGGTTAAGATTTGGACAACGGAAACTCTCAAAGATCACGATTTGGAGGAGATATTCTGTTTAGGTCTGCAACTTAGGGTCGATAATGTTGTATTTTCGGAACCCTATCTAACCTTAGAGGGCTTGGGACAAACAAGAGAGGTCTAGCAGGTGAAATCGACAAAAATTCGACGTTCACTCGAACGATCATGTAATCGGACGAAATTGAGCATCCACAAGTTACCAACAGATGCACTAGGCAATACTAAGGTAAGACCTCGTACCTATGCTTTGTTTCCTTCATGAATGAATAATCTTCTAGAGAGACAAAGCTTTCAAGATCATTAATGGTAAATTTCAATATGTCAATTTTTGTTCTTGTTTCTGGACATGGTTAGGTTCTAGGTGTTCTAAGTAACCTAACCCAAGTGACGGAATTGAATTTGGTTGAGCCGTTTATAATATATCAAGTCTGGAAAATTCAGAACACATTGTAAACTGATACTTTGTGGCCCCAAAGGTTACTTTTTGATTCGGTATTTCACCAAACGGAATCAACACAACCGTAGTTCATTGTAAGGTCTTTCTACAGATACAAAAAACACAAAAAAACGAAGCTCGAACGAGAGAGAACGAAGCTCTCGAAGTCGGCTCTGTAATCTGCAAAATCTGTCTCTAGGTTGAAGATGAAGTTGACCACGTACGGGCAAGTGTGAACCACGTGTGTGGGTCACCCTAAGGTCGAAACGCAACGCCATTTGCGGCGTTATACTTTTAACGCAACCCTCTACCTATGGTAATTTTGCGGCGTTATACTTTTGATATGTTGACCGACTTTGTTAGTATGTTTTTTGGTGATATAGTAGGTATAGGATCTTAGAGGAAAACAGTTTAGTGAAATTCGTTTTAGAAAGTTTGACCTATGTTTCTGATTCTCTGCTCGTATGTCTACTACAGTCAGAAACCCCTACGAGGGTCCACTGACGTATCGATACGAAAATATCATGATCATTCTGGACGCCCCAGTGGATTTATCTAGGTTGTGCATCCTTCCAATAGGGGTTAAATATTGGAGTCTTCCTGCGGCACAGTAGGCGTGGTAAAAAGACCAGAGCAACCTCTGTTTCTGTTCTGTTATGAAATTCAACAAGTTTGAACCTCCGCTGCCGTTCAGTTCTGACTTTTTGATAAGTTCAAAACCTACATTTTTATTAGACTATGACTCTGAATTATTGATTGATTTTAGTAAGTTTGCATCGTCTCATTTTGACAAAAATTGTTTCGTACATCCTTTGAACTATACATTATTTAAATGTTTATTGTAAGTCATAGGTTTATACTAATTACAAAATATGTTTTCTAAGAACTTGATCTGGTAGGGATAAGTTAAGACTACTTACTAAGTTGCTCCCCAGCAACTTAACCCATTCAACTCCGTAGTTTCAGGAGAAATTGATTTGTGTTGGATGTTTGATGTCTGAGGATGCTGAATTTTTGAAGGTATCAGTGTGCGCAACACATGCATGGAACAAGAAACTATTTCGATTATGTAAGTGACGTGATTATTTATGTGAGAACGTGATCGATATTAGAGTTATATTTCAATAAATGATTTTTGGATTTCGTTATTTACCGATTTATTACTAGTCAAAAACAATCATCACCTCTAACTTCCTGGGTGGATTTTGGGGCGTGACAGTGTATTTGTCGTGTATTTGTATATTAAATGTGTTTAGATACGATTATTAATCGTGTCGTATTTAAACATATAAATTGTAGATAATTTAATCGTGTCGTGTGAGAAATTGTCACATCTACTCGATACAATTATTAGAATCATCACATCACAACTTTAACTTCATACGAGACATAATCTGAAATAATCAGACCAGAAGTGTATAAATAAAGGGAAACAGTTACCTTTTTTTGCCGGTTTGTCAGCTTGTGCAGTTTCAAAGTTTTGTTTATTATATATAATATAATACAACAGTGGATTCTTTTTCTGGGAGAAAATAATCAAATCCCAGAGCACATAGACAACGTTTGACGGTGCTATAGCTGATAATTGTAGGGACGCCGACAAATGTTTCTTAATCAGCTTTGGTCGGTGGGGATTTTGGGTGGTGGAGAAAAAGATGGCGGTATAGGAATAGGATAGAGCATATATATATATATATATATAGCTTGCGCATGCGCAACAATACCCACTAATATGAAAAGTAGGATGAACAGTGTATTGCTAAAGATTCAGAAAATTGGTCTCTCAAAATACAATGCATTTATTTGTCTTAACTTGTTAAGGAATCAATTAAAAAATTTGTAGATAGGAAATGTAAGAAGTTAAAATGAACATGGGGCTTAAAAGTTTTTAAGATAGGAAATGTAAGATGTTAAAATGAACAGGTGCTTAGACTCATGTAATATATTTTTTATTTTTTTCTCATTTTATCCTTAATTTAAAAAAACTAGATTAAAAAAATAATTACGAGTTAGTATCAAAGTATTATATTCACTTTCGAATATCAAATTAACTAAATACGCTTGTTTCAATTGAACTCCATCTATCTTGTCCTCATCTCTCTAGTTTCTCATTCCACCCCTTTATGAACGTTCCCCTAAAATTATTCAAGGAAGCGACTCTTAGAGTCTTAGCTGCTATGGTTCAAAAATTGGAATGGAAGTGCTGGACTTCAGAGATTCATCAGGAAAAGTCGGAGGAACATGGGGAGGATGATAGTGTCGCTGATTGGAGACGAAGTTGGACTCGATGGGTTAGCGGTCGAAGAATGAGTTTGTGCTGGAGGGGACGTCGATGGAATCCGAGCTGCAGGAGGGAAGCAGGAGGCATAGGGGTGGTTGTCGGATCCAGTACTGTAGTCATAGCCAAACAAGTCGAATAAGGTTTATTTTACATTTTACTTTTTAAAAGAACTAGACTGTTAAGCGTTAACTTGGCCAGTTCACGATCCAACTGAATTCGCCCACGGTCTGATTATGATAACACTAGACTCTGGTAAGCCTAACGGTATAAATTAATCTTAATAATTGGATAAACTTTCGAGTTGCACTTTGCATTCAAACACATGATCATTTTCATTTAAACTAAGAAAAAATAGAAAAAACTCTAACAGTATTTTTTTGACCATAGTAATAATACATATACACATAGTAATAGTTAAATAAAATGGTTAAAATGTTGATAATAATAAGGGTAAAATGTTACTTTACCCTAATGTTTGGATTAAAATCAATTTTTTCCTCTAATGTTTAAAATCAAAAGTTTTGGTTCATATGGGGTGTTTGGTTTGTGGAATAAAGTTGGAATAAGGAATACAAATTCTGTATGAAGTTATTTGTTTCGCGGAATTGAAAATTCACGGAATACGAATTTCGTGAGAAGTGGGAATACAATTTTTGTCGCAAAAGCTCGGAATTGGTATTACTAGCTCTCCCGGAATACGTAATAGGACATCAAATGACAAAAATACCTTCCTATTGTCAAAACTACCCTTATTAATTACTTTACATGTTCATTTTCAGTTGAGTCGCATTGAAAAATTCAACTGCACCATTGAAATTCTCTCCAACAGAACCGCACCACTCCCAAATAGGCCACACTTCATTCCCAACTCTGCCCGCTTCATTTCTGTTTGGCCACACTTCAACAGTTGAAGAACATCTTGAGGTACGCTTCACCTTTTTCGTTTTTCGATTGTTGTAGTGATTGTTTGTAGCATATATTGAATTGTTTTAGGGATTCGATTTTTGTTGGGTATGTTGTATGCATGAACACTGAATCAGAACTCGGAATCGTGATTTCTGTGTTTGTTGAACTCATAAATCGTGATTCTGGGTTCGAACTGAACCAAGAATTGCATTTGTGGGTTATGTTCGAATCCAGAATCTGGGTTCAGACAATATACCATTTTCTGGAGTTGTTTTGAGGCACTTACAATACATATCATTAAATTAATATATTTGAGAAAAATATATCTTAATTAATGAAAATTGTTTTCACGATGTAGAATTGTTTTGGTGCTTTTGACAGTACATATATCGAATTGAGAGTGCCATTGATTGAGAGGCCTAGGTGTAGGAACAGAAAAAGTTGATATAACAACCAATGTGCTAGTTACATGTGCACCTGATATGCAAATCATATATGTACAAATAGGGCTGGCAATTTCACTCACGATACGAACACGAACGACAAAAGTCGTGTTCATGTTTGCCTTTGATGGTACAATAACATGATAACACAGTTGTTTTTTCATGTTATGTTAGTGTTTAGGTCTCAAAACACGATAACACGAAAACAATCTAATAATTTATATATTATATTCATATCATTTTAAGAAATAAGGACCAAACGTGAAATGTAAAAAACTGAGGGGACGTGTTTATGTTGTTTAGGTCGTGTTATCGTGCGAACGTGAAAACGTGTTATCGTGTTACAACGAAATATTTTCATGTTACCGTGTTATTTTTATGAAAACGTGAAATCGTGTTATCGTGCTACGACTTTCCACAAATACTTTCGTGTTATCGTGTTGTGTTGATACAATAAATTTCGTGTTGTGTGTCTTGCGTGTCGTGTTGGACTATCGTGCGTGTCGTGTCGTGTCCTGGTGCACGATAGCCGGCACGCACGCACGAATTGCCAGCCCTACATACAACCTGGTTGAGAGGGAACAACTGCTGATAGTAAAGTTTTGCAAGATTCTCTTTCTTGAGAGGACGGACTAGAGTACCTCCTGGTGAGTCACACCCGTACCTATAAGATTTTATTATACTCTAATAAGTCAATTATATAAGTACACTAAAATTGAATTATTTATCCAAATAGGTTGTTATTTTTTAGTTGACGTTGGATCTGAGGGATTTATGGCACTTATAGAGGAGTGTGATATCATTTGAATGAATGGTGTATTGGAGGACATGAGCCTGCAAATGCAAAAGAGTACTTCAATATGAAACACGCGAGGGCTCGCAATGATATAGAATGATGTTTTGGAGAATATGCTTGCACAAAAGCTTTCAACTTGTGGTTTAAAGGCAAAACCACACAATGAATCCCATTTGAAGATTTTGAAAATTCAATGGATGATTATCTATGACATGATAAATGGGAAACATACTTCGGGGTTTGGGTGGGATGACACTCAACATTGCATGGTGGCTTAAGATGAGGTTTGGGTGGGATAACACTACCCATTGTGTGGTGGCTTAAGATGACACTAAACATTCGCGCAAGTAAGTTTTCTTAACTCGTTTGATGTGTTGACTTATATTGTAGTGCTAGAATTATATATGTACAAGCTTTGAAGTGGTGGTGATTACTTGTTATGCTTATGTCTTTTTTGTTTTTAGGCACACAAAGAAGTTTCACCATTCAAAAACAAGAGTTTTCCTCATTTTGAAGATTTAACTAGGATATATATTCTAAGGATAGAGCAATAGGGATGGGATCCCAAACTGTTCAGCAAGTGCTGACGGAGGCAGAAAACAAGGAAAATCAGTATCGACATGATGAAATTGATCCAGAAGCTTTTAATCAACTTGAGGATTATACTCTCGGCTCTGGTAACAACATTTCTCAGGCTAACACTGGGTCTACAAGCAAAAACACGTAAGAGGAAAGATGATGGAGTTCAATTGGTAGTATCGGAAATGAATAATATGGGAACATTATTGGCTAAATCGACCAGACAACCTGTGACTGATCTGATACTTGAAAAATTACCTCTTATTGATGTTGATATGCGTAGTGTTGACGAAATTACAGTAGAGGAGATTTGGAAGGCCCACATTTTGGTTTCTACTAAATAACATCTGGTTCTTGCCTTTTTTGGTATGGACCCCAAATTCCGTCTTGAATGGCTTCAGGCGATGTTGGGGTCTACGGTGTGATATTATGTAGTAATTGTCGACTAATTTTATAATTTTTATTTAGGACGCTAATTTAGCTTGTATGATGTGAATGTGGTCATTTATGCTAATGTTAAAGCAAATGACCTTCACTAATGTTTTGACATAGGAATATTGTTATTTATAATGGAATATGATATTTTGGGTATTGTAATTTAGGGAAAAGTATGAAATTCCACCCAGATGTTTACTTTTTTTAATAACTGCACCCAGATGTTTTTTCTCGCAACTAAGTACATTCATATGTTTCATTTTGTATGTAATTGCACCTTCCGGTAAAATCACATGTTAAGTGTCACATGAAAGTCATGCGCAACAGTTAATTTCGAATCATTTCGAAACAAAATGACATTTCTATCCCTTCTGCATCTTTTCCGTGCAGAGTATTTACCGTAGTTGTATACATCGGCAGTGTTGTTATCCGATAGCAATACTGATTTGCAGTACAAGGGGTCTGGTGTGGCCTTGCATATATTCCCAACGGAGGACATGGCACTATTGTTGGATCTTGTTATTGTCACTTCGTTCTCCGGAATATCTTGTCGGGCACTTCACAGACCTGCATGGAAGGAAATCCCGGGGTGTTCCCGTCGTTTCCCTTCCGATGATTAAGTTAGTCGGAGATTCGTTTATAGGATCATAATAGGTGTAAAACGTCAATGTATGCAGCAATGTTACATTAGTCTTAGAATGGATATGGGTGAGGGTATTTATAACCTTCACCCCTTACCTGAGCTGGTTGAATCGTGACCACGGTCATCCCATGTGTCGCTTGGTTAAGTGACCTTGGTTGTGTCTTGAGTCCTGTGCTGCATGGTGTCATGTGCATAGTGGCATTGTGCCCTGTGCCTTTGTCCCATGCATGTTGCTTTTGTTCCCCATTCCCTCCTTTCTTCATTGACGAGCGATTCGAAAAGAGGCGAGGCCAATGTTTTCTTTCCCCTGGTTTTAGCGACCCAAAACTTAATATAATCGCTAGGTCAATTTTTAATAAGATGGTAGAGGAAGCGTGTTTGGGCGACACATTCTCTCCACGTTTTCCTATTCCGGATGAGAGCAACCCTAAAAACACCCATTCTACTTTTAAGTCGGGTCAGGGTGAGGAAGCCATCTATCACCTGCATATTCATGCGTGGTTGAGGTTTCCTATATACTCCGACCTGGCAGAAGCTTGCCTGTATTATGACGTCTCCCCCACCCAATTTCCCCCCAATTTCATTTGCACGTAGGTAAGTTTTAAGGTGTTGTGTGAGAAGAATGGCTATACATATTCCTTAGTTTTGTTCCATCATTTTTATAGGATAGATTCGAATCGGTTCGATGTGTTCATTTTTCTCAGTCGATTCCCTGATCATAAGTATCAGAATTGGCGCTCTGTTTGGCCCTTAATCACGGGTTTTAGAACAAGGACCTCCAATTGGAAGAGTTCCTACTTCTTCTTCCAAGGGGATGCTCCTTGGTGCATTACCTCCAAGGCCCTCTGTGACGCGGTGCCTTCCGACAATGAATTATCCCCTTGGGATAAGGAGTCTCTCCACGATGATCACATAGTGGGGCGCGCTTCGAGGATATCTAAGGAAACCACAGAGGAAGATTTATTCAATGTTGGAATCTCCCCAGTACAGTGTCGCTCTTATACTTCACGGGTAATAACTTGTTTTATTTTCCTTTGAAGATAACACTATTTCACGCGCTAACATTGTGTTCTCCCTCCCGGTTGAATAGGAAAAAACAAAAGCAAGGCCCCCAGCGACGTCGCTGGGGGTTCCAAGAAAAGGAAGAGGAACAACCGTTCTAATAAGAAGCCACGCCTCTAAGATGAAGTAGATTAGTTGTCCGCGGATCCTTCAACGCTGAATCCTGCTTCCCAATAGGCAGTTGATCTTTTAAAAGGTGTGGTCCCTTACTCTCGATATTGCAACGATTCCCTCTTAACTAGCAAATTAAATGTTCTTCATACTAAGAAGTGGGGGCGCCTGTCGTGACAGACACGTGGATAGTCTGGACTTACCATGTGATTGTTGATGGCAATTCCATAGAAAAGAGCATCAAGGACGAAGTATCTATATACATCAGAAAAAGTCCCATCGCTCCCTCTTCCAAGAAGAAGAAGACTCCGGCGAGGGAGTCCTCCTCTGGGTGGATTAATCATTGCCTTCACCCACTTCTTCTAACCACGAGACACCTCTTTTCCTGCCGAGTAACCAAGAGGGGCGCTACGCTCCATATGCGGGTCAGGCGTTTAACCTGCACCGGGACCTTAAGGTGGATGGCGTTCCAGAAGTGATCGCTCACGAGAACCCCAGCTAAATGCCTTGGACTCCTTGTGAGCGACTCTAAGACGTTCCCTGGTGAGGGGGAACAATCTGCTGGATCCGAACATGGGTTTCCATCTCCTCACTGGCGCATGTCCTCCAGCTGATAGGACGCCAATTGACAAGTCCGGTGGCGCTCTTGACAACCTTGCATGTCATGGTCTTACCCTATTTTCCCAGGTATCATTCATGTTTATAAGTCTTCCAAAACGTTTCTCAGTGTTTTGTTCTAATAGTTTATTTTCAGCTTCTCCCGCTGCAACTTCAAATGGGGAGCGTCATAGTGGAGCTTTCCGAGGTGAGGGAGGCCACCGTTGGGGCACTCAAGTGGGTTAGAGAGCTTGAACATCAGCTCGAGCACGCCGAGCGCCGCCTGACGATTGACAGGTCTGCTCAGGATGAGCTGGAGCTCGAGGCATCGCGGTATGCCATGAAGCTGCAAGGGGTACGAGCAAAGTTGGCTGAAGCGGCCACGACACAAGCTGAGGTAACCGCCAAAGTCATGGATCTTCTCCAACAACTTGAGTTGAAGAAGGGTAAATCCACCTCCTTTGAGCAGCGCGCTATCAAGGGAGGTTTCGCTTATCAAGAATAAATTTCCCAAACGCCTTTCTAAGGTGGTTGAGGCATTCCAAGGTAGCGAGGCCTTCGAAAAAGAGGCGGCGCGATGGAGTCGGAAATCCTTGGTGAATGCCTTGACATATATTCGTAAGGATATCTTGCATGTTGACACAACTTTTCTTATTGCGACACTTCCCTCCTTCACGAAGTTTCTAGATTACGAGGCCAGAGTGGAGGCATCAAAAAAGAAAGTAGACGAAGAAGAGGATGCGTCGTGGGATGAAGAAGAAGAATATCCTGAACCCTCTCCCTTTCGCCGTTCCAAACGTGCCCCTGGCTCCGATGTTGTTCCACATGCGGATTCAATAGAAGTACCCTCTATGCCTAAAGTCGAGGCGCCTCTCGAGCCTTCTCTTCCTAAAGAAGATCCCCCCTCTGTCGACGTCATAGATACTTAGTATTTTGTTGTCTTCATTTGTATTTTTCTATATTTTGCGAGATCCTCTCGTCGAGGCATATTTATAATGACAATGGCGTTTCTTGTTATGGATTTATTTCAGCGTTTCCATTTCTTTATGTTTTTTACTAAGTGTTTACAACGCTTTAAGCATTCAAACTGCCTTAACCTTTTAATCTTTTTAGCCTTTGTACTCACATTCATATGAAACGCCTTTAATACTCCAATCGCTATTATGGTTAAATGCTACTTGCATATAACCCAACAAACTTCATACATTTGACTAAGTACAATTTTTTTGGTAATATAGCGATGCCTAAGCGTAGAATTTTTTCAAATGCTCTGCATTGAAGGTGTTCTTCAAAGTCTTTCCTTCTTTATCTTCTAATATTAGGCGTTTGGATGGGGAATGGCGACGATTTTGTATGGTCCTTCCCATTTTTGGCGATAGCTTGTTGACTATGTCTTGATGGGCGGACTCATTCCTTCTCCATACTCTTTCCCCCACAAAAAAATTGGCAAGTAGAGACTCGCCTATTGTAGTATCGCGCAGTGGCGAGGTGCATCCTTCCTTGGAGATGTTCATATGCCCATCTCTTCTCATCCACCAAGTCTAATTCCAAACGCCTTTGACCCTCATTTGTGATCTCATTAAAGTGTTTGACTCTATGAGAAGTGATCGCTATTTTTGTTGGTGCGACTACTTCTGAACCATATACCACGCCTAAGGGTGTCTCCCCCGTTGCTTGTTTGGGTGTTGTTCGAAGTGCCCAAAGAACATTCTCCAACTCTCATGTCCACTTCCCTTGTAAGGCGTCTAGCCTCTTTTTTAATTCGTTCAGAACCGTTTTGTTGATCACTTCAACCTGTCCATTCGCCTGCTATGTCTTATTGAGGTGTACCTATGTTCTATTTTAATCTCTTTACAAAACCATTTCAACTCTTTGCTAGTGAATTGAGGGTCATTATCACTCACAAGTACACTTGGAATATTGTATTCTAAAAACAATTCTAGATTTTAAGAACTTGATAACTTGAAACTCCGTAGTCGAACATAATGCCTTCGCCTCAATCCATTTAAAGAAGTAATCAATCGCTACTATAACATAGGTGTGCTGCTTAGACCTAGGAAGAGGTCCTACCAAGTCAATTCCCCATTGTGCAAAAGGTCAAGTGATGCTAATTGAGGTTAAATCTGCAGGGTGGTGCGCTATGTTTGGACTGTATTTTTGACAGGATTCACACTTCTGAACCAGCTCCTTTTCTTCTCTGTTCATGGTAGGCCAATAATATCCTTGGTTGAGGATTTTTCGGATAATGGACCTTTCCCCTTCATGGAAATTCCTCATGCACTTCTCTAAGTATTGTGGTTGTCTCTGGCTGAGCGGCGCATTTAAGAAAAGCTGTGGAAAATCCCTTCTTGTATAATGTACCTTCAATGATCTTATAACTTGGGGTCAACCTAAATATTCGCCTGAATTCGACCTCTTCCTCTGGCAGCTCGCCACTTTCCAAATATATCCTGATGGGGGTTTCCCAATTCATGACTTTGTCAATGCTAGCACAAAATTGATATGCCACCCTTTCTATGTTTTCCACGAAATGCACCTGAAGAGGCGTCGCCTACCATGCATATTTACTTACTGCATTGTATTCCTTGTTTAACTCCCTAGGAATGACTTCTATTTGGAAGCTTTTGAATCCCTCTGCTAATGTTTTCGCTTCCTTCAGGTATATTTTCATCTGCTCGCCCTTTGCAGCGTTCTAGCCTTTAACTTGGTTTACAACCAGCTCTGAATCACAGTAAACATTGAGATGAATGACGCTCAATCCTTTGGCAAGTCTCAGATCAGTAATCAGCATTTCATACTCCACTTCATTGTTAGTGGCTTGAAGGTGAGTATCAAGGCATATTGTAAATGAGCGCCGCCATTTGGAGATGTTAATATCAATCATGAGCCATCCACTGAAGACGACCCATCCATATGGAGCATCCAAGTTTCCTTTACTTCTTCAGGTTCTTCGGGTGGACATGTGGATTCCACTATAAAATCAGTCAGTGCCTGCCCCTTTATAGTTGTTCTTGGTGCGAACTTAATCTGAAATTCACTTAATTCAATCGCCTATTTAATCATCCTCCCTGAAGCGTCTAGCTTTTGCAGGAAGTTTTTAAAGGTTGATTTGTTGGAACAGTGATTTCGTGTTTGTAAAAGTAGGGGTGAAGCTTTCTAGCCGAGACTACCAGTGGAAGTACTTTTCAACTTCTAGATTATTCATTTCAGCCTTTGTAAGAATCTTTGAAACATATAAATGGACACTTGTCCCTTTGCAATCTCATTGACTAATACAGAGATTACAACTACTGGAGTGATGCCTAAGTACAGGAAATGTATGTCGCATTTTGTTGGTTTAGCTTGTGGAGGGAGCGCCTTAAGATGAGTCTTCAAATCCTGGAATGCCTTCTCACACTCTAGGAGCCATTCAAACTTCTTGTTCAACCTTAGAACCTGGAATAATGGGAGGGAATTGTCCCCAGCCTTTGCCAAAAAGCGACTGAGCGCCGCCAGTCTCCCATTCAAGCATTGGACCTCCTTGTGATAGGTGGGGCTTCTCATATTCTCAATCACCTCTAGCTTCTCCGGATTCACCTCAATCCCCCTTATGACTCACTATGTAGCCTAAAAATTTTCCAGAGTGCACGCCAAAACGCATTTGGTCGGGTTAAGACGCACTTGATGGAAACTCATACGCTCGAATGTTCTCCTTAAATCCTTCACGTGATCAGCACCCTTGACGGATTTGACCAGCATATCATCCACGTACGCCTCCATGGTGACCCCTATCATCCCATCAAAGAGTTTGTTCACCATCCTCTGGTAGGTCGCCCCGGCATTGATCAGACTGAAAGGCATCACAGTGTAATAGTAGACATCACTATCTACATAGAAAGCTGTGTGTTGGGCGTCGCCCTCGGCCATCTGATTTTGGTTATACCCCGAGTAGGCGTCCATGAAACTGAGCAGCTCATGGTCTGACGTAGCGTCCACTAGCTGATCAATCCTTGGTAGGGGATAACAATCCTTGGGACACGCCTTGTTCAGGTCCCTGAAGTCTACACGCATGTGCCATTTCCTCTTACTCTTCATTACCAAGACTGGGTTCGCCACCCACGTCTAGAACTTTATCTCTTTCACGAATTTGGCATCTACCAACTTCCCTGCCTCTTGCCTTATAGTGATTGCCTTCTCTTCACCCACGGCGCGTCGCTTTTGAGCGATTGGCCTGATGTTCGGATCAATGTTCAGCTCGTGGGCAATGATCTCCTTGCTGATATTCGACATATAACTGGCCTTCCTGGCAAACAACTCCTTGACCTTTACCAAGAGCATTGATAATGCCTCGGCTTCTTCTTCCGAGAGCAACGCCCCTATCTTCATTTCTTTTCCCGGGCCCTCCACCAACACCTTTTTTAACCCATCAACTGGCTGTAGGCGACTCCCCTCTTCCTGAGGGTCCTCCTCCGCCTAGATCGCCAGAGCCTCTTTTCCTATTCCTTTCAAAACGTGGCAACGCGTTAAGTTAGCGTAGCAACTACGCGTCGCCGGTTGATCTCCCTTCACTACTCCAACTCCATGCGGCGTTGAAAACTTCAGCAATTGGTAATAAATGGAATGGATCATCTTGTTAGGATTCAGGGTTGAACACCCTAAAATGGCGTTGTATGATGCAGCAGGGTCGACCATGATGAATGTGACGTTTATACTCAAGGACTTTCACCCTTCTCCTATGTGTACCGGGAGGGTGACAGCCCCTACCGAGTATGTGGTAAGCGATGAGAATCCCATCAACGGAAAACTGACAATCCTCAAGTCTTTCTCCTTCCTCCCCATCCTTTTATTAGTGTCAAGAAACAAGACATTCGTCAAACTTCTTGAGTCGACCAAAACTCTATTTACATCAAACCTATCAATTCCCATTGTAATAACAAGGGCGTCATCGTGAGGCGAGGTGACATGCTCCATCTCCCTTTTAGAGAAGAAGATGATCACCTCCTCTTCTTTTCTAGGGCACTTCCCAGCCTTAGAAGTTCTGCAATTTGAGCAGCGTATACCTCCCTAGTGGCGCATGTTTCTCCTCTTGAGGGGAAACCGCCACTTATCACATTTAGCTCTTCCCTATTGGATCCAAATATCATAGAATTTTTCTTGGGTAACACCCTCCTTTCCCTTTTGGGACACCTACTCCTGTCACGGCGCGCTACAAAAAATTTGAGAAACCCCATTTGGATGAGGTTCTCTATATCCCTTTTCAAGATCTTGCACATGTTCGAAGTGTGCCCTTTGCAACAGTGATAACGATAGTAAGCCTTCTTGTCACTACCCAACTGCGAGTCACCATTCCTCATTGTAGGAGGCGTCACTAAATCCTTCTTCTCCATATCTGTTAGGATAACTGAGATATCCTGGGTCAGTGACGTGTAAGTCTCATAAACTTCTCTATTGACACGCGTGATCATCGGGTGACGACTCGAGTCATCAATTTTTGCCTTCTGATGAAGATGATCCACTTTATTTCCTTCTTGACTCTCCCACTTTGATTCTTTTCAAACAACTCTTCTTCCTTCTTTGGCGATTTCCAGGTCAATGTATGATTTGACCCTGGCTGTCATCTCCTCCACCGTGTTGATTGAGATCTCAGGCTATCATGTAGAGCGGTTACTTTGGGTCCTAGAGCTCGTATAAAAGCACGGATAGTCTCGCCACCCGTAATGACTTGGCCAATCCCTGTCAATTCCATATTAAACCTCATATAGAAATCGCCCGAGCTTTCGTCATTCGGTTGCTTAATGTTGTCCAAATTTCCTACACTCTTTAGCAGCTATCGCCCGCCCATGTACTGAGCAATTAACTTCTCCTTTAAATCGCCCCAAGTCCGGATGGAAGCCTTGCGAAGTACAATGCGAAGCGATGCCTCCTAGAGTCGCTGGGAAGAAGAGCGCGAATTGATTATCATCATTTGTACGCCCTAGGAGAGAGGCTTCGCGCCTCTGTATGTGGTTCACATGATATCCTTCGCCTTTGAATACTCAATCTTGGAGGACCACACGTGGTGCAGTATAGTTATAGACAATATTTCGGGGGCAAAGGGATACGACACTCTGTACCGGAGACGGGGCATAACCCTTTCCTTTTGCTCCTTCACCATTTGGGAGATCATCTCTTCTATTTCTTCCCAGGTCATGGCCCTAGGAGGTGGTTCCATTGAAGTAGCGTCGCTCATATGGAGAACGGGTTGGTGTGCCGGATGTGATGTTTGGAGGCGTGGTCTAGAGGTGGTCTCTTCTGCCCTGATGGTCTTTTCCTGGCGAGCAACAGCTCTTTCTTCTCTCATGTCAAGGAGTTTTTGTCCAGGTCTGCAATGAGTGCGGGTATCATGACGTTTTTTGGTTGTACTTTCGCCCTCAGAGGCGCTCTCACAGAGGAGGCAATCTGAGAGTCTATTGACTTGGTTGCTTCGGGTTCTAAGGTCGTAGGTTGTCTGGACAGTACGCCTTAAGGGTGAAGTCTAGAGGTCTACCCATCCTGAAGTATCTCATTTTGGGGTAGAAAATAGGGGGTCCCAAGTGTTATTGCAGGCTATGGAGCGAGTCATTTTCAGTGATTTCTCGGTGGTTCTTTGCTCTTGAGGTGGGGAAGTCATGGTTGGTTTTGCTTAAGGTTCCCACAGACGACGTCAATGTTGAATTATGTTATTGTCACTTCATTCTCCAGAATCTCTTGTCGGGCGCTTCACGAACCTGCACGGAAGGAAATCATGGGGTGTTCCCGTCGTTTCCCCTCCAATGATTAAGTTACTCAGAGATTCGTTTATAGGAGAAGAGGAGATGTGGAACGTCAAAGTATGCAGAAATGTTACATTAGTCATAGAATGGATATGGGTGAGAGTATTTATAACCTTCACCCCTTACCTGAGTTGATTGAATTCTGACAACAGTCATCCCAGGTGTCATCTGGTTAAGTAGCCATGGTTATGTCTTGAGTCCTGGGCTGCCTGGTGTCCCGTGCATAGTGGCATTGTGCCATGTGCCTCTGTCCCACGCATGTTACTTTTGTTCTCCATTCTTTCCTGTCTGGGCTCGAGCCTTGGAGTGTGTTTGTGTTGCAGGAAGGGATCTAAGGGAAGGATGTTCCCAAGTGGCGAACATCTATGATGATCTTGGCGCGCCTCTTCATTGTGGCATCCGGGAGTTTGGCTTTAAGTGTCGTAGCAACTGTATGTCCTTGAGGGGATCGTGGGGCGCGCAAATAATGGTGAGAAATGCCCAGTAGTGACTTCATAAGTGTCCTGGGGTGTCACTTTTATTTTCGTTGTGGACCAGGTGGGTCTAGGCACTTGGGCCTGATCCATAAGGATCGAGGCCCAAAGGCCAAAATCCATCAACTATTTTCGACGGCGGGAGAATATAGGAAAAAGAACGAAGATGAAGCATATGGAGAGACACACCATGGAAGAGGATGAATAAGAATACGACATTGCTTGCTTTAAGGAAGAGTGAGGCAGATGACTGATGATTGGTGGATTAGGTTTACTGCATGGTGATGCGTGGATATATAGATAGATAGATAGGGAGAGAGGGGGAAGGTGGAATGATGAAGAAGCGATTGTTTTTCAAGCTTCAACCGACGGTGGAAATGAACACTCCATACAACTGTGGCATGCCCCCTTTTCTCAGTCGGTGATAGAGAATGTGCATGTCACCGAGTATTGCAACCAGAGATCTATTCCTTAGAATAGTTGTAAGTTTATTTTGTGTATTTTGAGGGGTTTTCCGTCTATTAAATCTTTCTCTGTTGCCGATGATACAACCCGGTTCTGGGAATTTCCTGCGTTGCTGAGTTCTAACAGTAGTACCGCCTCGTTCTTCGACAACAACATTGGCATGATCCCTTGGGGATTCAAATTAAAGATCAATCTATTATGCATTGTTCTATTCAATTTCAATCCTTCATTTAGAGTAAGTAATTAAGTTGATCATTCTTCCAGAATGGGAAGATACGAGGGAGGAGTGCTAACATAACAGGATATGGGTATTTTGGAAATATAACTTTACTATTAAATCAAATGATAAATGCCATGTGACATCGAAGCACTGTGGGTTTTGAAGCCACATTTCTTCGAATTTGAAGGCCCTGTGACCACGCCTTTCCTCTCGATCAAGGATGATCGAGATTGGGGCGTGATCGGACTCGATGGCAAGCCCATGGATGCATTGGGCGTTCGGGAACAGAGCTTGCCATTGGCCATTCGCCATAGCCCTATCCAGACGCTCACCCACTTTGTTGTCCCCTCGCCTATTATTCGACCAAGTGTGCAATTGTCCTTTGAAGCCCAGATCACCAAGTCTGAGCTCATTAATGAGGCTATTGAACCCATCAATTTTCTGTTGATCCTTTCTACGACCCCCAATCTTCTCGACATGGGATGTAATATCATTAAAGTCCCCGAGGACTAGCCACGGATCACGTCTGCCCCTCCCTATTGCTTTCAATCGGTCCCAGTTATGTGTTCTGCGGTTGAAATCTGAGTCCCCGTATATCCATGACACCTTCATAATCTTCCCATCTGATGCAATCTGCAGTTGGCTGTCAATGATATTTTTACTGATGTGTGTGAATGAAATGCACACATCACTAGTCCACCATATGGCGAGACCGCCACTAATCTATTAGGATGTATGATATACATCAATATCTTGGACTTCAAGAATAGAAGATTGCAGCTCAAGGAATGTCTTAGAAGGCTTTAGAAGTAGTTAGAAGCTTATAGAAGGTTCAAGAACTTGTAATTATACTTAGCTTGTGCTTAGATAGTTTAGTATAAATAGGATCAAGGTGTAATAGTTTCTTTAACTCAAATTAATAGCAAGATTTCTGATTCAATTATGTTATTTCAGTTAGATAGCTTAGCTCCTAAGCTTCATCTATTTCAGTTTCTTTCGCTTCATCATTTGCAATTCAGCTTCATCTTCAATCTTCTCTTGATTCATCTCTGTTTACTAAGATGGTATCAGAGCTTGCTCGATTCGGTTTCACCTGCTGATATCGATCCAAGCTTCGTCTTCAAGAACTGATTCGGTTTCTGCAACCCTGCCTTCGCTGAGAGTTGTTCTGCGCTGCGAGCTGTTCTTCGCTACATGTGTTCTGTTGATTGTTGCGATCTTCACTGAGAGCTTGTTACTGCAAGTTGTGTCCTTCCTTCGCTGAGAACCTGTGCTGAGAGCTCTGTTCTTCGCTGCAAGATATCGTTGCTGCAATCTGTGTCCTGCCTTTGCCGAGAACCTGTTGGTGAGAGCTTTGTTCTTCGCTGAGAACCTGTTGCAATCTGTCTTGCTGCGATCTTGCTGTGATCCTTGCCCAATCCTTGCTGCTGTGATGATCCTTGCTGCCGTGATCCTTGCTCGATCAATCTCTCTGTAAGAAACTCTAATATCTGCTACAAGCTGTAATTGCTGAGTTCTATCTTTTGCTGCGATCTTGTGTTCTGTTGTTGCTGGCTGCTCGCTCCTTGCTGTGATTGTTGCTGCGATCCTTGCTGTTGTAGTTGCTGTGTCCTGTGTTGCTGATACTTTTTGTGATCATTGCTGTGACTTGCTGCTATCATTCGCTGCAAGAAGCTTAGCGAGTTTCATTGAACTCAATTCATCCTCTGTTTCTGTTGAATCGGTTATGTTTCTGCTTGTGTTTGTTGGAGTCATGGAAGAAGATATCCCTGCCTTCTTTAACAAAAGAATTGTCAATTATCTGGTGAGGATAATTTCCAAGCATGGAAACACCAGGTGCTTCTAGCTGTTCGTGGTCTGAATTTAGAAGCCTACCTGTTCGGAACTATGGACGTTCCTCGACTGATTGATGATCTCGAAGGAAATAAGGTACCTAATCCTGATTTTCCTAAATACTATCAGCAAGATTCCTCTCTAGCTTCATGGTTGCTATCAGCGATTGCATCTCCTATAAGCAAAGGTTTAGTAGGATGTATGACTGCTTCATCCATTTGGAACAAGTTGCATCAAAAAATTTCTTCTTCCTCAACAACACGCATTATGAGTTTATATGACAGATTGAAAGTTCGGAAACTGATTACTCAACGAATGAGAGGCTACTTAACAGAGATACAGCTTACATGTGATAGCTTGGCCAGTTGTGGCCACCCTATAGAAGAAATCCAGCAGATATCTATTATATTGAATGGCATTATAGGACAATACGACAGTGTCATTACGGTGATCCATGCGAGTAGGAATCTGTATGATCTGTCATCAATTTCCTCGGTCCTGTTAGATGCTGAGGCAAGGCAAAAAGAGGTGTTGTTCGATACATCTTTAGTCTCTGCAAATGTAGCTGTGAAGAACACGGATCAGGCCATCAAGTCAGTAGAGGATTCAAGTCATTCTACTGCGGTTGATACAGGCCAAGAGAAGACCAACTCTTATGAGTATCATCAATCAATCTCTAATACATATGGACGTGGACGAGGTAGAGGTCGAGGCTATGGCAACAACAGGCCCCAATGCCAACTCTGCGGGAAGTTTGGCCATTTGGTCCATCGGTGTTACCAAAGGTTCAACACCAACTTTCAAGGAGTGACTGCACAAAATCAGCATCCTGACAGCATGGGTGTCAACATGGCGAATGTCCAGTGGAACGATGATGATTCGGTATATGCTCACTCCATGACCTCTGCAAACTCAATAACCTCAAAGCCTGTTCAACACTTTCAATCAGCCACGCCAATGCAATGCCCTCAATGCATGCTGCTTCGATTAACCCATACCAGTCCTTCGGTTCTTGCTTGCCTCAGAATCCTATGTACTATTCAACTGGTTATCCTCCCATGTTCGTACCTCCTCCTCCTCCTCTCCATGCCAACAATCAGTTGTCCTTGAATAGCACCAACTCCTCCTACCCTGCTATGCCTTACTTCAGTCTACCATCGGCACCAGCTCAACCTGTCAACCCTGTCAACACCATGGACAATATGTATCAAGTTCACCTCGTCAACACTTCTGTCAATGGCTCTAACTCCATGGACAAGGCATGATATCCAGATTCCGGCGCTACGAATCATCTATCTCATGGAGTACCCTCAGGTGCTCAATCATACAATGGATCTGGTAAGGTTCAAGTTGTTAATGGTCAATACTTAGATATCACGAGTATTGGTACATCTGTTATTAACACTTCATCAAAACCATTGATCTTACAAAATTTTCTTTATATTCCTCAAATCACTAAGAATCTGGTTTCTGTATCGCAGTTTACCAAGGATAACAACGTTTACTTTGAGTTTCATGCAACGCATTGCGTGGTAAAAGACTCAAATACTCACAGAGTGCTGCTTACAGGATCAGAGGTTGCAGGCCTTTATAAGCTGGACTTTAGTGTTTTTCATAAGTCTGTGATGAATGTTAATAATAAGAGTAATGTCTGTCTTACTTCTTCCTGTAATGAGACTAATTTGAACACTAATAATACAGCTATTTGCAATGTTATTCAAATGAAGCTTTCTCCAATTACTCTTCATTAGAGACTAGGACATCTATCTCAGAACATTCTATCAATAGTTATTAAACAGTCAAACTTGAATTTCTCTTCTCAGATTCCTATGTGCAGTGCATGTGCTATTGGAAAGAGCTGTAAAATGCCATTCAGTGCTTCTCAGTCAGAGTATCAGTTTCCTATGGAATTGCTTGAGATGGATCTCTGGGGACCTGCACCAACATCATCTAATGGTAACAGGTATTATCTTAGCATAGTTGATCTCTTTTCACGCTACACAGAGATTTATTTTTTGAAAAACAAGAGTGATGTTGCTGGAGTTTTTCCTCAATTTCAAAAAGCAGTTGAAACACATCTGGGTTTTAAAATCAAATATGTACAGACTGATGGTGGTGGTGAGTTCAAGGCATTATCTTCTCTGTTTATTCAGCATGGTATAAAGCATCGATTAACTTGTCCATACACATCTGAACAAAATGGTGTTGTTGAAAGAAAACATCGCCATATTGTTGAGATGGGATTGACACTGCTTAATCAAGCTTCTATACCTATGCAATACTGGAGTGACACATTTTTTACTTCAGTATTTTTAATAAACAGACTACCTACTCGAGTGTTGGACAATATCTCACCACATGAGAAGTTATTCTGCAAACCTCCTGACTATGATTTATTAAGAGTGTTTGGGTGCTTGTGTTTTCCTTTTCTCAGACCATATAACAGGCACAAACTTGAGTTCAGATCGACACCTTGTGTGTTCTTGGGTTACTGTGCAAATCAGCATGGTTATAGATGCATGGATGATTCTGGTAGAGTGTATATTTCTAGACATGTCAGGTTTAACGAATCTGTTTTTCCTTTTGCTATGAAATCAGGTCCGTTTATGTAATCTGGTGCGGTTAAAAATACTGCAACATCTCTTCCCTTCTTTCTTCCTTTTAATTCATCAATTTGTGATCCTATTGATGACTATCCTGATAGTTTACCTGTTTTGTCTCAGGTTCAACCACGTATAGAATCCACTTCTAGTATTCCCAGGTATGATACATCATCTCCTGATTCATCTCTTGTTCCAATTCCTTTGTCTTAGCCTGATGTTTCAGTACCCTCTGGTTCTGAGTTATTTAATGCAGCTCATGTTAAATCTAGAAATAACAGTCATTCAATGCAAACTAGATCTAAAGATAGAAATTTATCTGCATTAACTACTTCTTTGGTTGCTTCTACAAATTTTATTCACACAGCTCCAGATGATGTGCATACTGCTATGCAATATTCTCAGTGGTACAAATCTGTCCATGATTAACTTAAGGCATTGGATGATAATCAGACATGGTCCTTAGTAAGGTTACCTGGTGGCAGAATTCCAATTGGCTGCAAGTGTCTGTTCAAAATCAATAAGAACTTAGATGGTTCGATTGCACGATACAAGGCTTGTCTGGTTGCTAAGGTCTTTTCTCAAAAAGTAGGATTTGATTTTCAGGACACGTTCAGTCCAGTTGTAAAAGCTCCCACTGTAAGAATCATTCTGACTCTTGCATTGACGCATAAATGGCAGCTTAGACAAGTAGATGTCAATAATGCTTTCTTACATGGTGAGTTGTGTGAGGATGTCTACATGAATCAGCCACCTGGTTTTGAAAAATCAGATGACCAAGGTAATGTTCTTGTATGCAAACTGCACAAGGCACTCTATGGACTCAAGCAAGCCCCTCGAGCATGGTTTGAACGACTCAAAAATTTTATGATTCACTCTCTTCAGTTTTCAGTCTCCTTAGCCGATAGTTGTCTTTTTATTAAGAAATCTACTGCAGGTATGGTCTTTCTTTTAGTCTATGTTGATGACATTGTTATTACAGGTAGTGATACAGATGCAATTGAGATGGTTATTTCTGCTATTAACAGTGAATTCAAACTTAAAGATCTTGGTACTCTTAACTATTTTCTCAGAATGGATGTGCAGATTGCTGAGGATAGTCTCATCTTAGGACAAAGGAAATACATCAATGAATTGCTGCAAAAGACTGGATTGTTGGATGCTAAGCCTCTTCCTACACCAATGGCAGGTAACTTTCTTACTAAAATAAATTCAATACAGGATGATTCTCCTCCTGCAGATGAGCACATGTACAGAAGTGTCATAGGTGTGTTACAACATATTTGTGCTACTAGACCTGACATACACTTTGCTGTTAACAAAATGAGTCAGTATATGCAACATCCTGCTATCTGTCATTGGAGAGTTGTGGTATGTATTCTGAGATATCTTAAAGGCACAATAGACCATGGATTGCTTTTTCGTGCTAAACCTGTCATATCTTCTGACGTGGAGTTTGTTTCATATGCAGATGCTGATTGGCGTAGTGATCTAGCTGATCGAAAATCAGTGTCTGGTCATTATCTCCTTCTAAATGGCAATCATATAGTATGGAGCTCAAAAAAACAACCTGTTGTTTCCAGATCTTCAGCTGAAACTGAGTACAGGGCAATTGCGAATGCAGTTTGTGAAGCCATGTGGGTAAAATCTATTCTTTCTGAACTTGACGTTAAACTAACCTCTTTGCCTATCATTTGGAGTGACAATACAGGTGCAGTAGCCTTGACAGAGAATCCCATTCATCATTCGAAAATGAAACATGTAGAGTTGGATTATGCTTTGTCAGGGAGAAAGTACAGGTTGGTCAAGTAGTGTGAATTTTGTACCTGCTGAAGAACAACTTGCTGATATTCTGACCAAACCCATAACTACCAAGTTGTATGTTCCATTCAGGAAAAAACTTGGAGTGATGTCCTTTAAAGAGTTAACATCTTGCGACTCAGATCAAATCAGTGAAAATGCTCAGGATCATGATATTGATTCAGATGATGAGTAATATATCCTATCTGTTCTATGTGTGGTTTTCTTCTCTTCTCTGATTGCTTATCTGTTCTCTATTATATGTTCTATTCTCTCTGTAATTATGATTGCCTAGAAAATGTCTTTCTTTCTGTTTCTCTATGTGTTTTGAATATTTCAATCACTCGATTACACTTGTGTTCAGTTATCTCTGCATCATCTCAGCTTGGGTTTCGTGCTTGTTTGTTTGTTTGTTTTTCAGATTTGAGACTTGATTCTTATCATGTGTCTACTCATATTGGTACTTATCTTCTACTTGTGATTCATGGATTTTTGATATTCGACGTTGATTTCATGATGATTTGTCTCTGCATAGGCTGACTTCAAAATAAAAGATGTCTTTTACTAATTAAAGCAGTTCTATCGGAAATCTGGCATAGGGTGAAGTTTGAATCCAAAAATATCACTTCATAAAGAAAACGTCAAAGATACTTTATGGAGTGTTTGAGGATGAAAAGATGGAGGAAAATTGGAAACCTCCCAACTTCTTTGGTAAGATATAGGAAAATTGAAAACCTCTCTGTCAGAAGAAAAAAAAAAGAAAAAAAATCAAGATATGTGAAGTGATTATGCAGAGACAATGATTCTGTGGTCTATGTTGTTTTGTTCAGAAATCTGTTTAATTGCAATATGAGGATTGTTCTGATATATGTAGATAATGATAATATACAAGTTTTGTCTGAAAAAATTTCAGCTAAGCATGAATATCCCTAGTATGCAATGATAATGATGATATGTCTGGATATTCAAGTGTGTTGAATGATTGCAGATGTTCAACTCCTATAGATGGAACGACAGACTGATTGAGTCAAGGCTGTCAGAATTCAGAAAAATAAAGGACTATGAGTGAGAATTAGATGATCAAAATGGAGTTGAAAAGAAAACTTCGCAAGGGAATGTTAGGATGTATGATACACATCAATATCTTGGACTTCAAGAATAGAAGATTGCAGCTCAAGGAATGTCTTAGAAGGCTTTAGAAGTAGTTAGAAGCTTATAGAAGGTTCAAGAACTTGTAATTATACTTAGCTTGTGCTTAGATAGTTTAGTATAAATAGGATCAAGGTGTAATAGTTTCTTTAACTCAAATCAATAGCAAGATTTCTGATTCAATTATGTTATTTCAGTTAGATAGCTTAGCTCCTAAGCTTCATCTATTTCAGTTTCTTTCTCTTCATCCTCTGCAATTCAGCTTCATCTTCAATCTTCTCTTGATTCATCTCTGTTTACTAAGATAATCCCCACGGGATTAACTTTCAATGCCTGGCTCATCCCTATCTCTCTTCTGATTCTCTCACACGAAGCCTCTGGCTGCTTTGTCTCCATTAAGAAGACAATGGAGGGTCGGAGTCTTCGAACCTGGTCTTTTAAGTGACGAACTGTCAGGGGAGACCCTAACCCCTGACAATTCCAACTAAGGATGGTTATTGATCCTGTGTGGCTGTTTTGGAACAGCCACTAGAATCCTTCTTCACTGTGTTCGGTTTCCTAACTCGTTTTGTGCCAGAATTGCCGAGGCGAACCCCTTTTGGTTAAGCTTGCCTCCTCGGTTGGACCTCCAGCATAGTCCCCGAGCCTTTCCTTTTCCTCGACATGGGATGACCAGCTGTAGCTTTGAAGGTGATCTCAGCAGATACCGGGCCAACCTGATTCATACCTTCCTGTGGCCAACTTATTCCAGATGACTTGAACAAGCTGTCCACCGAAGTTATAGCATTCATCGGGTTGGACATTGAGTGGTCCTTCTTGCAGCTCGGCCTTACGGGACAGGGGTCCTCCTGTTGATGAATTTCAGCTGTTGCATAATGATCCTCATCACCCACTGGCATAGACTTGAGATCAAACCCCTCTCCTGGAGTCAATAAAGGGCATAACGCCAAGTTGAGGTCAAGAAGAGCCAAGTCCCCCTTGTCCCGAGACCCTTCCTTCTTCACCTCTGGCCTCAGGATGACCCGGTTGAGATCATTGAGGAGACTTGGAACAAAGGTCTCCTCGATGATTTGGGGATCATCAAAAGAGAGGAGGGATAGTGTTGTCCCAGGGTCCACCCTGATGCCTGAGTCATGAGCATCCCTATTTACTGGCAGGGGAGGTTCTAGCTTTGGCAGGGAAGAGCTACCTGGCCTATCACTCGGGACCGCCCCATTTCCCCTCATAAGATCTTTCCATGAGGGCCTCCTCATGTCCCTATGCTGAACGAGTTTCTTGTTCCCCCTATCTGCTGACTTATGAACTGGTTCCTTTGCCTCGTTCGGTTGATCCAAGGTCCATACATGGGTCTGGACCTGTCTTCTTCGGACATGACAATATCCCAATTGCAGACCTGTGCATTATGCCCTATACGACCACATCCATAACAGTAGTCTGTGAGCCTTTCATAGCTGATTTTTGCCCAGCGATCAACCCCCTCATCATCGGTCCACCAGAATCCTGGTTTGAGAGGGTGGTCAACATCAACCTCCACTTTAAGCCTAAGATAACCACACTTCTGCATGTCCACCTCACTGTCCATGCCCACACAATTCCCCACTGATCCTGCTATCGATTCTGCATTCTCACCATTTATCATCTGGAGACTGAGTCTGTGAACCTGCACCCATACTTGCAGCCTCCCAAACTCCACTCCTGATATACACTTGTTTGTGGGACATGATTTCAGGTTTAAGCAATGGCCATGGATAGTCCAGGGGGACAAATCTAGGGCCCTGACTCGGTCAGCTTCGTTCTGAAAATCAAAGGCCATAATACCCGAATCAAGATCAGTCATCTTCACAGAGCCATATGCCGACCACGCTGCCTTTAGAACACTGTACACCACATTGTTCTTCACCAGTTTTTGGGAGATCATTTTCCTGATAATCCGACCTGTGACCTGCTGCTTGGGGGGTTTCGATACCAGAGGCTGAATGGCTTTCTGGGGGACCTGATTGTCCCCGATTTCTGGGTAACAATTCATTGTTAGTTGCTGCCCAGACACCTTCACTGCAGTTGGCCAACCTACAAATCATATAAGAAAATAAAGACTACATGGCAGGATAGACGAGCAATTAAGTCAGGGTATCAATGTCAGTTCTAAAAAACAGAGGAAGGATCAGGAAAGCTCGCCGTTAAACGTCGGAGCTTCTATCCCGCGATGATCGGTTCCACAACCGTGAAGGTAGGTGGCAGCTTCGCACTTGCAAGCCAGGGTGAGATGGTATGGAAACCACAAGTCGGAGAGAACCTTGTTGCAATCATTTCCAACTAACCGGAAGTCAAGTTCTCTCTAGGGACTTTCGTCGAATACTCAGCGGGTATGGAATATTCTGAAGCGGGTTTTTTTCGCTTTTCTCCCTCTCTCTCCTGTCTCCTGTCTGAAGATGTTTTGTCTTGAAAATACTTATATGTTCAACTCATATATATATTATATTAAGTTTGGATGAAAATTTGGAAAGATACAGAAAACTTTGACAAATTAGCAGACATTTAATAACTGAAACTTTCAATTTTAAATATTAAAGAGAAACTCAATTTTAAATATTAAAAAACAATATTATATTTTATGTAAATAATAATAACAATTGACGTATCAGTTTAACACATACCCTCCGTCGAACAACCACGCGCTCGGCGGCTTGGGGGATTCACAATTCAACGTACTTGTCTAATCTTAAAAAAAAACGTACTTGTCTAATCCAACGAAGCTTCCATTATCGATTATTGGGCAGAAAAAGTCACCTTTAATTTGCCGGACATTTTCGAATGGACCACTACAAATAAATTATAAAGTACATTTTCTTTTTCTTTTTTTCTTTGTTTTTAAAGAAAATACACAACGGTTCATGTTGTACAGTACATTTTAATATCTTTTCAAGTAATTTTTCAAAAAACAAATCCTTCAAATTTAACCGGTATTAAAAAATTAACTATTAAACTAAGCTCTTTATTTTTATATTTTTTTAAGCTAACTATATCCTTAAAACTCATACATGGATTTTATTCTTTGTTTTTTGCTCAAAACATAAACTCTTTTTTTTTGTCAATACTAGCTTCGTATATTACTCACAAAATTGGGTGCAATGATGCTCCCGGTAAAATTCAGAATCTGTCCGCAAAAAATGTAAAAGGGGGGTTGGGGTTGGTTAACTCAATCACTAGGACACATCCCCTCTATAGTTTGTTTAGCTACCCAGTCCGCACACTGATTAGCGGCTCTAGGTATCCTATTCCAGGTCAGGTTCCTAATCGACCCTGCCAAGTATAAACTATTTTGTATAATAGTTTCTATTTACCAAAAATGGACCATCCAAAAAATGTGGTTAATAACCACTTCCGAGTCCGACTCGATTACCACTGACTCCCACCTATTCTCGATCGTCAGTTGTACACCTACCAAAATTGCCCTGGCTTCCAAGATGTCAATTGCACATGACATCTCAGAAGCTTGGGCACCAGCGACTACTAGCCCCTTATGGTCCCGGGCTATAGTCCTATCCCCCATTTACCTTCCGCTCTGATCCAAGCCGCGTCGATGTTGATCTTGATCGTCCCAGCACACGGCTTCACCCAGGTCTGCCCACCTCTGCTGCAAGGTCCCCCGGACTGACTCCGGCCTTGCTGTCCATTCTGCACCTCACGGTTCTGCAGCACTCCTCCAGATTGTTGCTGATTCCTCGGCTCTTGGACCGACTTCCTAACTCCTTCTACCACCTGGTTCGGGTTAGGAGGCTTACCTTCAAATGCCTTTACACACCTTCCTTTCCAAATGGCCCAACATGTAATCAATGTTGTCTGCCATCTGAGCTCGTTTCCAGTTCGTGTCCATCTTTGATCGGTTAGCCTTTTCATCAACCACTGGTTCACAGAGTTGCAGCCGTCCCTAACATCCTTCAACCCCAGCAGGTCGTCCCACACATACGTCACCCATTCACACTCCCAGATCAACTGTTCTATAGATTCAGCTTGGTTGCACATAGGACAACCCACATATACCTGCAAGCCTTTCCTAGCTAAGCCTTCCTGAACCTCAACGGCTCTGGACATCAGCTTCTAGATGAACATCCTGACCTTGGGCTGCACTTTGGATTTCCATACAGCCTCCCACAGTTTCGTTTCAATTTGTTCTCCCATTGCCAAGATGTCGAACCTGGATGGACCTCTTCCTTCCTGTGATCGGAGGTGATGGTATGCTGACCTTACCGTCAACCTACCCTGTCTTTCGAACGGCCATCTCAGTTCGTCGTGTCTGTCAATTAAAGGGATCGGAACCGCTAACACCAACTGCGATTCTGTTTGGTTGAGAGCAGCTCGGACCTCGTACTCCTTCTACTCCTGGTCGATCCATTCAGCCAGAAGGGTCCCCGCTTGCGCCTGAGTGACTAGTCTTGTACCCAGTCTGTTATCGTATCTCCTAGGTAACCATGCATCCATGAATGGGCGAATGGTCCTCCTATCACCAACCGACCATAATGCCCCTCCATTGATAACCCTTCTTCCCTCTATAAGGCTCGACCATGCCCAAGAGGATCTACTCACTTTGCCCGCTTGGAGGAACCCGATATTCGGGAAGTAGACCCCCTTGAGTACCCGAACCCAAATAGCATTCGATTCTTGCAGGATTCTGTTTGCCATCTTGCCCAAAAGCGCCAAGTTAAACGATTCTAACTCCCTAAATCCCAAGTCGCCTTCTCTTTTGTATCTCGTCATGGAATCCCATCGTATCCAATGGATTTTACGGTCTCCATTTGGAGCCCCCCCATAACCGAGCTATCAATCCATTCATTTTACTGCACCACGTCTTCGGGAGCTTGAAGACACTCATCGCGTAGGTCGGGATTGTCGAGATGACCCCTTTTGTCAAGACTTCCTTACTGATGTTATTAAGGAATTTAGATCTCCATCCTTGAATTTTGGCTACTATCCTCTCTTTCAAGAATGCAAGTGCTTCACACTTGGATCTCCCCCACAACGAGGGAAACCCCAAGTATTTTCCGGGATCCAATACTAAGTTCATACCGAATAGAGTGGCCACTTCCGTGTTGGTGGAGATGCTCACGTCCCCTCCACTAAACATTGAGGATTTTGCAAAATTCACCCTTTGCCCCTATGCTTTGCAATATTCATCAAGGGTTGCTTTCAAGGTCCGAACGTTCACCACTGTCCCCTTGATGAAGAACAAGGAATCGTCCGCAAACAGCAAGTGATGTATCTCCGGGCGCGCCCTCGCTGGTTTGATGCCTATAATCTCCCTCATGTTCAGCTTTTGCTCCACCATCCTTGATAGCACCTCGACTACCAAGATGAACAGATATGGGGACAACGGGTCCCCTTGTCTAATCCCTCCCTCTGGTTTTATCAAGTGGGTTCGTTTCCCATTTACTAGTACCTGGTATGTCACCGTTGTGACACATGCCTTAATCCACTAGACCCATCTCTTATCGAACCCTCTTGTTGTCATGACTTGAAAGAGAAAGTTCCAATCGATCCTATAGTAGGCTTTCTCCATATCTATCTTCAAGGCACAATCTGGATTGGCCCTATTTGCTTTCTGATTGATCTTCAAGTAATGGAACATCTTGTGAGCCACTATTATGTTGTCTTGGATCTGTCTACCTGACACAAAAGCGATTTGATAGGGGGTGATGAGTTCCGGCAACCAGGTTTTCAACCTGTTTGCCAGAACCTTTGAGACTATTTTATAATCAAAGTTGCATAAACTTATCGGGCGAAAATCTGAAGCATTCATGGGATTAGGTATTTTTTGAATAAGGGTTATATCTGTATGATTAATGGAACGGGGGGGGGGGGGGGGGGGGGGAATACATGTTTAGAGGAAGGCCTTAACCATGGTGGCGATGTCTGGACCTATGACTTTCCATGTCCGTTGAAAGAAGGATCCCGAGAAGTCGTCCAGTCCCGGTGCCCTTGACCCCCTAAGCTGATTCACTGCTGTCCGGATCTCCCCTTCCGAAATCTCCCTAGTAAAGCTTGCATTCATCCTTTCGGTCACATCTCTAGGGAGACATTCCAGTATCTCGTAGCCCCCCATTTGGTCCGGGTTTGCATCCCCGTCCCTCCCAAAAAGGCTAGAATAGAATCCATATATTTACTCAATGATACCTTCTTCCTCCTCGATCCAGACCCCCTCCTTATTCCGAAGTCTGACTATTTTGTTTCTCCTACGCCTCTCAAGAGTTGTTTGATGGAAAAATTTTGAGTTTCTATCACCCTCTCTTAACCATCGAACTCTCGATCTCTGCTTCCATTAAATTTCTTCATTCTTCCATAGAGCGTGAAACTTAGACTTCAAAACCTTTTCCTCCAAGAGTAACTGATCATTCAGTGCAGTTGTGGATATCTCAAATAGTCTTCTCTTTGTGCTTTCTATCAGGGTTCGATTGTTGCCAAACCAGATTTTGCTCCACTTTGTGAGGTCTATATGGTTGTAATCTTTCGGTCTCCTTAGCCTACCCCCTCTTTCCCATGCTCACTTAATCACCTCTAGACATTCTAGTTTCTCAAACCACATCTCCTCAAATTTGAAGCTCTTCCTACCCCTTCGGTCTGAGTAGTCTAGCCTTATATGTATGGGTGCATGGTCGGAACCTACCGCAATACTGTGTATGCATTGTTCTCTTGGATAGATATTGGTCCAAGATCTGTTTGCCAAGGCTCTGTCTAACCGCTCCACTATTCGATCAACTCCTCCCCTATTATTAGCCCACGTGTGAATTTGGCCTTTGAATCCTAGATCACCCAGTCGTAGGTCCTCTATGATACTGTTAAAACCGTCCAACTTTCGTTGGTCCTTTGTTCTTCCACCCACCTTCTCCCAATGGTGACAAGTATCATTAAAATCCCCAAGACCAGCCAAGGTTCCCTCCTATTCTGCCCTATCACCCTCAGCCGAATCCAGGTCAAAGATATCCTTTGGAAGTCTGAGTCTCCATATATCCAAGAAAATGCATCCTCGTACCATCTCCTTATATTTGAGCCTCACTTTCCATTATATTCTTAATAATGTGGTTGAACTAGATTGACACATCATTTGTCCACCAAATCGCCAATCCTCCACTGCTCCCCACTGGGTTCACATACATTGCCTGGCTCATTCCCATTTCTCTCCTTACCCGGTCACAAGAAGCCTCCGGTTGCTTAGTCTCCATTAGGAAGACAATATCTGGCTGGAGTCTTCTAATTTGGTCTTTTATGTGACGAACCGTTAGGGGAGACCCCAACCCCTAACAGTTCCAGCTGAGGATGCTCATTGATCCCGTGTGGCTGTTTTGGAACAGCCACCAGAATTCTTGCTTTGTTTCTCCTTGTGCTCGGGTTTCCCCTCCTCCTTTTCCGCATGCCTACTGGTTCCCTTTCTAGGTCTCCATGTTTCTACCTTCAGGTTATCCATTCTCCCTTTCGTGGTTTTTGAGCAAAAAAAAATGTGAAATAGTTGTGGTTTTTGTATACAAACCCCTAAACGCGAGAATCTCATTCACATTTAGGACGTCTGTTTACCGGATGTTCTAAACCCTAACAGGGTTAGTGTTTAGTCATATTTTGGGAAATTTGAAAATTGGAGAGTTAGTTTGGTAATTAATTATTAAATTAGGGTTAAATTTGAAAAATAAAATCCAATGTATACATGTGGTACGTGGTGTGGGCTATTCATCTATGATAAATCAACATTCATATATATAGAGTATAATGCATGTATGACAAATATTATAACCGGGTACAACTTAAATATCATAATCACATTGATAACCATTTATTAACCACGACTTTAACCGTATACCCATACTTATTATCACATATAAAATGTAATGTAATACCATGAACGTTATCTTAATAAATATATAAAACTTAGTTACAATACACAAAAATATTAAATACTAATATTATTCAACATTATCACCATTCAAAATTAACATTAATACTATTTAATAATAACATAATTTAATTACAGTTTCCTACGAAGTTATCAATTCGTAAAATCTAAAAGTGAATATTCTACTTTAGTATATTAGTATGTACTAATATATTAATATTAAATAATGATTATATTTATATAATAATCATAGTTATAATAATGAGTATGATTAAAATAGCATAACTATTATGGATAAAAAATTTATCATCATAATTGCACCGTACCATAATAGTACAATTAACCATACAATTTTTTTTTAATTATAACCATAATTTTCAAATTTTTACCGTTGTTACTAGCACGATACTATGAGAAAAGGTGACATTATTCATATAAGAGAAAAAATTATTTATATTCACAAATATAAGAAAAAGATGGCACTATTCATATAAGAGAAAATATTATTTATATTCACAAATATATTTATTATCCCCTACCGAAGCACTGTTCTTTTAAATTGGAATGGGTGCATTTACACGATGACACTGTTGTCTTGTTACGAGCGAGTTTGAAACAGCACCACCTGGAAATAGTATAGGGGGAAAGTAAAAACCGAGGGGTTGATAATTCGATGAAAATTAAAACAGTCCGAACTGAAAAATCCAATAAGAAAATATACAGTACTCTGTTTATTGTCGAATTGTTTTGTTTGATACGGTTTTTTAAATCGATCGGTATACGTATATAATTTTATATATTATATTAATTAATAAAGTTAATAAATAAATATTAATTTTGTTATTCAATAGTTATTTTAATTGTTTAATCGGTTTAGTATAAAATTATGTAAACATTGTTAAATCGAGTTATTTTATTGTTTAAATTGAATTTGAGTACTTATTTTAGTTTTGAATGTATGCTTATTTGATTTTTCGGTTTAAACCCAAAAGCTGATCCGAATATCTGAATAAATGACTTATTTTTTATTATACGTTTTTTGGTTGTTTTTTTCTTTTGGAAGAAAATTCGGTTAAAAAATATATGTACTTAACCGAAGTAGTAAAAAAACCGGTCTTTACCCCTATATACTATAAATAAACTACAACAATGGCGTCTGATCCTATGGATGACACCTCACCATAAGTTCCTCTTTCTCGCAAAAGGCATCTGCTCCTCCGGTTGTCTGCGTTCCAGTGACGCCCCTCTCTCCTCATAGCGGTCTCTTTTAGATTCCCATTCCATCCTCCTCTATTGGGACTCAACATTGGAGACCATAAATAGATACGAGATCATTGGATTGAACAACGCTAGAATTGGGACGGTCTAGATCCTTCAAATCTGAATGTTTGCGGTCATTCAGGCGATGATTATTGGACTTACTGATGCCAAGTAAACGTTCAGCGTTGCTGCGCTTCTGCTGGAATCAAGTCGGTGCCTAATTTGTGGGAGAAGGGAGGCTAGGGTTCTGCTGTTTGCTGATGCATCGGCAGATTGAGCTTTCAAGTATATATATCGAGATTGAAAACACAAGAAAGGTGTAATTCTGGTGGGGGAAATTGTAACTGTGTTTGTTTAGTAGTCAACATGGTGGGCGGGAATCTGTTCCACTCTAGGAAACTTTCTTGGCCGCCGGAAGAGTATATCAGCAGATCAACTTTGCAGCTGGTAAGTGCTCGTTCTCGTTTGTCGAAAGAAGGAAATGTCTTTGTTTGTCCGAGAACGTGCAGATTCCTATCCGAAGACCGAACCTTAATTTTTTTATCCTTCATTGAGAAATCGATCTTCATCTTACGAAATGGCTTTTGATATAGATTTCATTATAATCGATTTTTCTCTTTGTCAATGGACTGTTGATTTAAACTTCATGCTAGGTGTTCTTATTCCCAATAGGTTCTAGAGCTTTTTTTCTATTTTTTTTCAAACAAAATAAGTAACTTTTGCCATTCGAGAAGTGCTCGTATAAGGATTAGCATCGATGACCCTGACATACTGTATCCTCTATTCTCTCTCATTGAATCCGTAAAAACTAAGATTTTATGTGAATAGCCGACATAAAAATTAAATATATCCACCATTTGACCAGTTGTACTATTAGTGAAAGTCATACCGTCCCATGGTATGTACAAGCCCCGTACTATTTATTTGCGTGTTTAAATAGTATTTGGGTCGAGTGCATATCATTATATTGCTAGTATCGTATCACCTCCAAGAAATGTGATCCGCATTATCCGGAGGACATGTGATTTCAGTACATTGCATCCGCTAGTCTTTTACCCAAACTCTGGTGTAGTAGCTGTTGTCTGTTGATGATCAGGGGCATTGCAGCACCACAGTTCGACATATGAAAGAGCTTGCTTGTTGGACTTGAAGTCTTTTGACATCCTACTTTATACCTTTTAATTACAAAATTTGGTTGAGGAGTTGTTCCTACTTCCGAGTTCTTGTTCTGAAACAGCAGAACACGTGAACAAGTTGTTTTTTAGTGCAATTCCTGTATTGATTGATTCTCCTTGCATGGCACTCAGTAAAGCTGCTACCAGTGTGAGAATCTTATTCGAGAAAAGCTAATAACCATGGATGTTCCTTGCTTTACATTAGCACAATAGACAGGCCGTTGATTCCCCTGGATACTTACTTTTACGTCTGGCTTATTACAGCATGCGGTCCCCTGAATGAACAGAGAAATTCATTAAGGTTTCTTCAATTTCTAAGCAAGATTAAGAGCTCAAATAGTTTACTAGTCTAATTAACTGGGTTTTTTTTTCAACTTTTACATGCTAAATTAATCCTTCTCGGCCTTTTTAGCTCCTTACTGTTTTGAATTGCAACTTCAACTGCTTGTCGAGTCTACCTTTGCTCTCTCTCTCTCTCTCTCTCTCTCTATATATATATATATATAGAGAGAGAGAGAGAGAGAGAGAGAGAGAGAGACACACACACACACACACACACACATATATAAAGGGTGGATATTTCGATTTGTAGCCCTCTTAGAACATATAGTTGATAAGTAATGTTTGTGTATCAAGGCTTCCATAAAAAAAGATCTTGTGAATTTCTCATAGAGCTGGATAGTGAGAAGAATTCCAAAAAATTTCCATCCAGTGGTAATTGAAATGTCTGTGATGTAGATTTTAGCTCTCAACCTCATAGCTGAGGTTTATGGAGCTGACAATTGTACTGCTTTCTTTGCTGTATGCCTATTGGATTTTACTGGATTGGAAGAAACTTAAGTTAGTCATGATAACCAACTGCCTATATTATACTAGGGCAGTAGGTAAATCTTTTTTTAATAAAACTTATTTTTGGACAGTTACTTTTAAGTGGTTGATTGAACTAAATAAGCTATGATGTTCTTATGCAGTTTGATTTTGATAGTGCCGCCCCACCGGAACAAGCGTGGAGAAGAAAACTAGACAGTCATGCTAATCTTCTCAAAGAGTTCAGTATTACATTTAAGGAGGCAATAAAGATGGTATGCTTTTTCTGATCTCTGCTGTCAAGGACTCAAGTAAATGTTTTAACTCATAAAAAAGACCTCAAGCTCCTCTAAAGTTCTCTTTATTGTTTTTTGACCTGCTCTTAACATTCTGATGGTTTCTATTTTCATATTCATCTTTCTAGGTTCGACTTGGTTTAAGGCTGTATTCATATGTCAGGGAAGAAGCATCTCACGGAAGGGTACTTCCCCAGTATTTTTTTTTTCCCAGTGTTCACTTCTGCAAAAGATGTACTTTTACACTTTATTGATATTCAATCATGCAGCAGCAGATAATTTTCCTCATCACTTTCTTATGCAGAAAGCACCAATTGATCCTTTCACGAAAGAAAGTTGCAAACCCTCTGCTTCTCAAGGTGTTCCTTTAGGAGGGATGGGGTGAGAATTATCTGAATTACTTTGATGATTTATTACTGGAAAGTGTGTTGCTGAATCCTATGTTTTTTCAGGAGTGGAAGCATATCTAGAGGATTTAGAGGGGAGTTCCGGCAATGGCAAATTGTTCCCGGCACTTGTCAAGCCTCACCTGTCATGGCTAATCAATTCTCTGTAAATCTCTGTCCTTGATATCTTCCTCCTTCAATTGTCAATTTTCTGCATCTGTGTCTTTCTAATTTCTGCTAATTGTTTTTGTATTTAAAGTTAAACACAGTAAATTATTAAATAATTAATACCGAGATATCAGAACATATGCATCTTCATTTTTTCATATTTACCTCTGCTTTTGTATCTTCCTTTTGATATTTGAATCATTGTTTTGAGATGCAGATTTTTATATCAAGGGATGGCGGGAATAAAAATTATGCATCAGTATTAGCTCCAGGTCAACATGAAGGACTGGGGTAAGCAAGAATTTATGGATTACCAAGAATTAGGCACTCGTTGTTGGTTGTTTATTGTCCTTGGTCTATGTGCTTTGTATCTGCCTTTTGAGTTTATATGCATATTAAACGTATACTTGAACTAGCATTTTTTTTCTTCCCTTTTTGGCATTATGATACTGTTCCACTAAAACTATTTGAAGTATTGACTCATATTAACTGATCTTTTCAATGTCAGCGATATTGCTAGTTACTACATCTGACTAGACAAAGTGTCCTATAAAGTGCAAAATGATTCTGAATTTGAAATATTATCTCTTTAACCTGGCAATCCTAACTTTAATCTGTTTCTCTTTTCCTTTTTATTGGTAGACATCTTGTTCATGTAGTGTATCATTATCTAGCAGGAAAAAGGGTGATCAAGGTATATCATCGTGGGGCTGGAACCTTAGTGGTCAACGTTCTACCTACCATGCCCTTTTTCCAAGGGCTTGGACAATTTATGATGGTACCAAACAGAACTTGCATGGGATTGGTTCTGCTGAATGAAGCCTTGTTTAACTGTGTCTGCTTATGTAGGTGAACCAGATCCGGAATTGAAAGTGTCGTGCCGGCAGATATCGCCATTCATACCAAATAATTATAGGGACAGTAGTCTTCCTGCAGCAGTTTTTGTTTATACAGTATGTTATATAATCTATGATGTATTTATTAGAAGTTGGAATAAAATTGATTATACATTACTGCCTATCGTCCTTGGTGGTTCATTTATTACATCTGTTTGTCATGAGTGCAAATTTCTTTTGTACAGTTGGTAAATACTGGAAAGGAACGGGCAAAAGTCAGCCTCCTGTTTACATGGGCGGTAGGAATGGCGCGCATTTGACTTTCTACAAGTATTTGAATATGTTAAGTTGCAGTTTGAGATATCTTAGAACTTGCATATTCAGTCGTTGTTGTTCATTCTTTGGCAGAACTCGATTGGAGGTGCTTCCCACTTGTCAGGGGACCATGTGAATGAACCATTCATGTAGGTATATTTGGCGTTCTTGTTCTAATTCCACATGCATTCTTGATTTTTCTTAACATTGACTTTTTTCCCTCCTGATGATAGTGGCGAAGATGGAGTGTCCGGAGTACTTCTACATCACAAGCAAGTGATCAAACCTTTATACATTTACTTGACGGTTGGTGTGCATAATTCTCTTGATCATTTGTCTTTAAGAGGTGGAAGTGGAGACAGAAGAGTGTTCAGAAGTCGGCCCTTTTTTTGTGTAGAGGTGCAGTGATTGGTGGTATGGGTTAGGAGATAGATAGATTAAGACAAAGATAGAAAGAAAATACATAGGAGTGTCTACAAATGAAGAATAGAGGCATGAAGTTTATATGCCTAAGCTCTTTAGTAAGTGTTGAATATTTCAAGTGCCACCAGATCTTCTTCGAGAAAAAAATTGAAATAGAGGGCCACCGTATTTGACGTGGAAAATATCAAGAAACTCTTTATGCCCTCATCTTGTTCTTCGGTTTTCGACAAGTGCATTAATGTTAAAGAGGTTCAGATGTGGGTACATGGAAATGCCACCAGCGAAATGTGTACTTTGCATTTAGGAGGTTTTCTGCATATTAGCTGAATCTGCCCTTTGTTGCTTGACAAGTACGATTTCTTTGAACTCAACCACTTTTGAGTTAAACCTGTTCCCAAAATTGCTTTGATGAGGATTCGTGATCATAAGTGGATGGAATCTACTTTCTATCTGTTTGGTTTTGTCCGGTTAGAGTCTAGGCAAGTTGGAACTCAAGCATTCTTTGTCTTGTAACTGGTTCCTACTGTAATTTAACCAGAGATGCCAGCCAAACTGCTGCTTTGATTTTATTCAACAGCTAAGAGGTATTCAGTTTGGCTTTTGTAATCACTAATGAGATATCAACCACACTAGGAGTTGAAGCAATTAGGAGGGGTGCCCCACAAATCAATTTGACCTTTAAATACCATTCTGTTCTTCATTTCTCTGGACTGCTCCTTTTGAATTTTGGCAATAGTTGCTTCTCTTTGTGTGTTGCTCTTGTGAGTAAACCGACTGATGCTTCTTTTTACACACTAAGTACCAAAGAGGAGCATTGGTTGCTGCTTGACTGTTTACTATACCTTCACAACAGGACTGCAAAAGGAAATCATCCAGTTACATTTGCAATAGCTGCTAGTGAAACTCAAAATGTAAATGTATCGGTGTTGCCTGCATTTGGGCTAACTGAAGGAAGCAGTACAACAGCAAAAGATATGTGGAATATAATGGTTCAGGTAATCCTCTAGATGTTAGTAGGACTGATAGTTTCTTCCCTTCGCTGGATAAATGAACTGCAGTAGTGCAATTATTTGCAATCTTTTATATCGATTCTTCTGAGGGATTTCAGAAAGCGCAGCTAATATAATAGATAATAAACTGTCTTTGTTTGTTACTTAAGCTCCTGAACTCCTGTCTGTATGTATATCTCTAGGATGGTCAATTTGATCGGGAAAATTTCCACTCCGGATCTAGTTTGCCTTCATCAGCTGGAGAAACGGTTTGTGCTGCTGTTTCAGCTTCTGCATGGGTGGAGCCTCATGGGAAGTGTACTGTCTCATTTGCTCTAGCATGGTCTTCCCCGAAAATTAAATTCTTAAAGGGAAGCTCATACAATAGGTATTTAATATACTTGGGTAAAATTCTAATGATTATTTAAATCATCTATAGTAGTACGAATGAGGGTTCGACAATTGCAGGAGATACACCAAATTCTATGGTACCTCTGAGAAAGCAGCTGCAGACTTGGTACATGATGCACTCACAAGTACGTTATATGTTTCCTTCTTTTGTTAGATGAACTTATTTTTTCTTTCTTCTTAATGCCTGCCGTATATGATTCCTTAGATGCACTTACTTTCAGTAGGTTGTGTGGAAGTCTAATGTAGTTTTGGGTTTTTGTCAGATTATAAGCAATGGGAGGAAGAAATTGAGACGTGGCAAAATCCTATTCTCAGGGATCAAAATCTGCCTGAATGGTACTCAAAACTTGCATGTACTTCAGTTATGAGCATAGATACATGTTTATATGAACTTAGAGGCAGCATGGAATATGTTCCATTGAAATTGGATTCGTTTTTCTTTTTTCATATTAAACTGCATAGATGATATATGCAAGTGCTAATAAGTAATTCCAATGCATCTGTGAGGATGTGGAGCTTTCTTTTGGTTAATAAACTTGATATCCTTCTCAGTTATTGAGGCAGCTGTTTTTCTTTGTCTATTGTCATGATACTTTCTGATAGAGTAATCTTTTTCCGGAGTCTCCTTTCGGAACTGGTTCGGGTTGAACTGAGACTATTATTATAGAGATAGATATATCTGTTTTCATACAAAAGCTCAACGAGAGATTCACTTTTTTCATACTATTATTACTTTCCTCGGGTATATTTCTTTCTGAAACTCATACTTTCCTCGGGTATATTTATTTGCAGGTACAGATTCACTTTGTTTAATGAGCTCTACTTTCTGGTCGCCGGTGGAACAGTTTGGATTGGTAAGGCTCGTCTCATCACCCAACACCCTTATTGTGTATTATCTTTTATTATTGGTTATAATGGTCCGATTTGCTCTTCCAGACTCATCACCCGATGAAAGTGCCAGAGATTATCAGCATACAAACACCGAGAAGAGAAATGGGAAGTTACAGGAATCTAATGGACTCAGTGCACTTATTGAAGATTCCTCCTCGGATGATGGCCCAGAGTCAGACTCCAGTGATGCTGCTGCTGCTGCTGCAGTTGTCACAGCTGGAGGAGTGTTGCCAATCACCAATAACGAGCTTCCACAGAATGAGGATGATGTTGGGAGGTTCCTCTATTTGGAAGGAGTTGAATATATCATGTGGAACACATACGATGTTCACTTCTACGCATCTTTCGCTCTTCTCGCTTTATTTCCCAAAATCGAACTCAGCATCCAGCGTGATTTCGCAAAGGCAGTTCTATCTGAAGACGGGAGGAAGGTGAAATTCCTTGCAGAAGGAAACCATGGGATTCGAAAAGTTAGAGGAGCTGTCCCGCACGACCTCGGAACCCACGATCCGTGGCATGAGATGAACGCGTACAACATCCACGACACAAGCAAATGGAAGGATCTAAACCCCAAGTTTGTGCTCCAGGTGTACAGAGATTTCTCTGCCACAGGAGACATGGCATTCGGTGTCGATGTGTGGCCATCAGTCCGTGCTGCAATGGAGTACATGGAACAGTTTGACAGGGACAAAGATGGTCTCATAGAGAATGATGGATTTCCAGACCAGACATACGATGCTTGGACGGTTCACGGAGTGAGTGCCTACTGTGGGTGCCTCTGGCTTGCCGCACTCCAAGCCGCCGCCGCAATGGCACTGCAGCTTGGTGACAGGGACTTTGCAGAATGGTGCAAAACGATGTTTATGCGGGCGAAACCTGCATTTGAAGCCAAGCTTTGGAACGGGTCCTACTTCAACTACGACAGTGGGTCGAGTAGCAACAGCAAATCCATCCAAGCGGATCAGCTTGCGGGTCAGTGGTACACGGCATCATCTGGGTTGACACCTCTGTTTGATGAGGAGAAGATCAAGAGCTCATTGAAGAAGGTGTACGATTTTAATGTGATGAGAGTGAAAGGAGGGAAGATGGGTGCAGTGAATGGGATGCATCCGGATGGGAGGGTGGATGAGACGTGTATGCAGTCCCGTGAGATATGGACGGGTGTTACTTATGCTGTGGCATCCACAATGATTCTTGCTGGAATGGAAGAGGAGGCGTTTAAAACTGCACAAGGCATATTCACAGCGGGTTGGTCGGAGGAGGGTTTCGGGTAAGTGTAGTTGAATATGATTTCAATTGTAAAAATCCATAAATGATGAGCTTGAATTTGTATTGATTTGTGTGTTGAGACAGTTACTGGTTCCAGACACCAGAGGGTTGGACAGTGGACGGACACTTCAGGTCGTTAATATACATGAGGCCATTGGCTATATGGGGTATGCAGTATGCTCTGTCCCTTCCAAAGGCCATTCTTGAGGCTCCCAAGCTGAATGTAATGGATCGCATCCATGTGAGCCCCATGAGCTGGAGACCAGTTTCCACCCACAGGAAAGATGTGCGACCCAAGTCATCAGGTGGATGCTTGGGAGGGAGTTCCACCCCTTTCTACTGTTCATGTGATTAATTCTCAAGTCTCTAATAATCTTAACACACCACAGAAATCATGCATGCATGCATGTGTATGAATGAATGTTTAGTTTTGTTGACTGTAAAACAGTCTGAGGGCGTGTGTTGGTTTCGTTTAGACAGTCTGAGGGCATGCTTGGAAGGACTTGCTGCTGCTGCTGATAATGACGCTGCTATTCTTCCATCCAGATATGATCATTTTTAACTATTATTATCAGTTATTCAGAGTTCATTTTCAACTCTGTCTCTCTCTCTGGTAATTACCTTTTCCTTCTTGATCCGAATAAAAAGAAAGCCCTATTTCCATGGCTATTTAAAGGGTTAAATTATAATATATATATATATATTATAATTTCTAAAATATATTCAAATTAACATGGAAAGAACTTTTAATCAAATATTAAGGATTGAATCCTTTTATGGAGAATTTTTAGGAAATAAATTGTATTTAACCCTACAAGAAACAAGGGACCCTTTGATCCTCAAAATCTAATGCCGATTCCATTGTTGGTGTAATGGAGACTGAAATTTAGGTGGCTTTGTTTCTGTACCTTTTTTTTTCCAACAACTCATATATAACATTAATTGTTGTCCGTTACATTCATATCCGTGATCAAAATAGAGAGAAACGGGTGTGATGGCATCGAGACCCAATTAGTAAGGCAAGTTTCTTTTCTCGAATGCGTGGCCACCCAATTGGCTGCTTGGTTTGCGTTTCTTCTCACAAAATTCCATCTAACCGAATTAAATTGATTGGAGTTATCCCGGATGTTCTCCAGTATATTTGTTAGTCTCCAGTCGTGGTTTGTCGTGGGTCCATTCAGTTGTTGTATGAGGTGCTCAGAATCGGATTCGATGATAATGTCCTTCCATTGCCTTCTTCGTGCAAGATTGATACATTGTAGGATTGCTCATGCCTCTGTGTTGAGAGCGATGATATCTTTTCCCTTCCAGTTATAACCATCGAGAAGTGCACTTGTGTTGTCGGGTGCTAGAATTCTGGTTCCTCCTGTTCTGTCCCGACAATCCCATGCCCCATCACAATTAATTTTAATGACTCTTATGCTTGGTTTCTTCCATTTCGTTTCTCTTATGGTGGGAGGTTGCCTTCCTCTCTCTTTCATTTGCTTGCTCCCCCGTTCCCAAGTTTCCTCTGCGATTCTTATTCCCCATTCCAAGACGATTCTCGGTTTGGGCTGCTCGTCCTTGAACTTTGCCTCGCACCGACCCTTCCAAATCTCCCATCCTATGGATACCATTCAGATCTTTAGTCGTTCTCCCTCCCCTTTGCTTTTCGGCTAATTCATCAATCTCTTCCATCCACTCTACCCAACTTGGTTCTTTGTTTGGATCCCATCACACACCCATTCAATCGAACCATACAGGCGTGGTCCAATGGCATTTGATCAGAGCATGGTCAAATGTTTCGATCTCCCCACAAAAATGACATGTTGGTTCAGTAGGGATACCTCAGTGATGGAGTTCTTCTACAACTGGGAGTGTCTTCGCGCAACACTTCCCGAGAAATTGCTTGATTTTGGGGAGTGTCTTTCCTCACCATATTGATTTCCATGTGGTGGCTCGTACCACTCCTGAAGATGCAGATCCGAGATTGGTTTCTGATTGAGTGTTATCTAGTAGTTTGTTGTACATCAATCTCGATTGCGCATCTCCTCGTTTCGATGTTGGTCGGATCAATTTATCTTTAGCTCCCATGTGATGTAGTTGGATTGCTTGAATGCAGGTCGCCTCCTCCTCCGAGACCTGTTGTTTTATGATGTCCAAGTTCCATCTCGGTCATGTGCTGTCTATGAGATCCGCTACCCTCAGATTTGGGCCAATGCCCTCCCTACTCCCTTCACTGATTCTATGTCTCTCAGTGTGTGATATCCATTTATCCCTTATGACATTGATTGATTCCCCATTTCCTATCTTCCACACTCCTTTTGCTGCAAGAATCTTTCGTCCATCTAATATGCTTGACCATGCCCACGATGGGCGTGTTCCTTTGCGGGCTTCCAAGAATGTAGTGTTTGGAAAATATATCCCTTTCATTACCCGCAGCCACATGTTGTTTGGTTCATTCTACAATCTCCACGCTGTCTTTGTGAGCGTCGCTTTGTTAAAGGTTTGGATGTCTCGGAAACCCATTCCCCTACCTTCTTCGGTTGTGTCATCCTATCCCATCTACTCCAGTGCAGTTTCCTTCCATATCCTCTTTTGCCCCACCAATATCGTGTCATTAATGTAGCTACTTCTTGACACCATGTTTTCGGTAACTTGAAGAGTGTCATTGCGTAAGTGGGTATGGCTGTGATCACTGCTTTGATAAGGACCTCTCTGCCTGCTTCGTTTAGGAACAAATTCTTCCAGCTATTCATCTTGTGTACCATTTTGTATTTTATAAACCGCATGATCTCTTTCTTTGAGCGACCCCATTTGGTGGGGAGGCCCAGGTACTTGCCGACATCTTCAACCGCCCTGATCCCTAAAATGTCTTCAACTTTTGCTCGTGTAGGTGTCGTACTTCTATTGTTGAAGAAGACGCAAGATTTTGCCAAGTTAATACTTTGGTCTGATGCCCTACTATAAGTGTTGACGATGTCTACTAAAGACCTCACATTCCGCTCATTGACCTTTATGAAGACTAAGGAATCATATGCTAAGAAGATGTGATGTATTGTTGGGCATGTTTGGTTGATTCGTATTCCATCCAGTTCACTCCTCTCCACCGCACTTGTGATGTTCCGTGAAAGCACATATGTCACTAGAATGAATAGATATGGAGAGAGGGGATCACCTTGCCTTATTCCACACGTTGGTCTGAATCTCCTTGTTTTCTTCCTATTCACTACCACGCTATATTGTACCTTTGTGACACATTCCTTGATCCATGCTATCCACCGGGGATCAAAGTCGAGAGAGTGGAGTGTCTCGAACATGAACTCCCATTCGACCCAATCATATGTTTTGTTCATGTCCAGCTTCAGAACACATTCCTCGCGTTTGGTTTTATCCTTCCTTCTCAGATGATGAAATGTCTCATGTGCAACAAGGATGTTGTCGTGAATAAGCCTATCAGCAACAAAAGCACTCTAGAAGGGGGAGACAATTCTTGGCAATATTAGTTTTAGATGGTTAGCAATTACTTTGGAAATGATTTTGTAACTAAAGTTGCATAGACTAATTGGTCGGAATTGAGTTGTGTTTAACGGGTTTGGGACTTTTGGAATCATCACAATATCAGTATATGTAAAGTTAGGGAGTATATTACAGGTTTCAAAGAATTTCTTGACCTCATGGATGACATCGTTACCGACCACGTCCCAGTACTTTTGATAGAACAAGCTTGGGAATCCATGTGGACCTGGTGCCTTAGATCCTCCCATTTGAAAACTGCTTCATCAATCTCCTGGGTTCTAATGGGTGCGGTTAGAACCCGGTTGTCTTGGTTTGTTACAAGTCTCGGTGTATCTCTCAGAGATGAATCATGATCCCTCGTTTCTTCCGTGGAGTATAGACGCCTATAGTAACTCCCATACTCTGCAAGAATTTCCTTCTCTGATTCAATCCATGAGTTATTCGCTCTTTGCAATCGAAGGATTATGTTTTTCTTTCGTCTTTCTAGTGTCGTTTGGTGGAAGAAATTTGTATTTCGCTCTCCTTCGTTTAGCCATTGAATTTGTGACCGCTGCCTCCAATATGAATCTTCGCGTTCCACAGTTCCCTGAGCTCCGTTTTCAATCGTTGTTCCTCCTCCTTGTTATATGTCGAGTTGTCCATGGTATGAATTCTTTCCAAACGAGACTTTATTGACTCTATTTTCCATTAGGTGTTTCCAAACGTTTCCTTGGTCCAGCTCCGTAGTTTCTCGTGACATCGAGAAAGCTTGTTGTGAAGTTTAGCTCAGTCAGTTTCCTGACGTTTGTCCCATTCACCACTAATCACTTCCTCGCAGTTTGGATTCATTGTCCATGTCTCCTCAATTCTGATTAGCTTGTGTCCCCGTATATCCTTGTGCAACATCTCAAACACGAGTGGGCAATGGTCGGATCAGATGGCCATTTTATGAAAAATTGTCATTTCAGGGAAGGTCTCTATCCACTTCTTGTTGAAAGGTCCTCTGTTAATTCTTTCTCTTACTATTTCCTTGCTTTCTCTATTGTTTCACCATGTGAAGCTCTGGCCCATGAATCCCGCATCCACCAGCTCTGCATTGACTATCATGTTGTTGAAAGTGTCCAACATTCTTGCTTGTTTCGGTTGTCCCCCTTCCTTCTCATGGTTGGACCTTATATTGTTAAAGTCGACTATGTACATCCAGGGTCCACGTTTACCCCTTGCGATCCTTTTAATGAGTTCCCATGTTTGCATTCTCTCGTTCCATCTGGGATTTCCATATGTCCATGTGACCTCAAATGATTGGGGTGTATTTCCATGTACTATCTGTGTGTCGATGATGTTGTTATTTTTGAAGTTCACTTGTACCTTGAGCTCTTTCTCCACCACAGGGCGAGTCCCCCTGATATCCCTTCGGGGTCTTCATAGCATGCTTCCTCCAGTCCCAGTTTCCTTCTTACATTTCACATATCTTTATTTTGTTTTTCGTCTCCATTACAAAGATAATTCCCTGTTGGTACCTCCTGTTGAGATCGACCAGGGTAGGAACTGTTAGGTCTGATCTCAACCCTTGACAGTTCCACACGATTAGATTCATGGATACCTTGTGGTTGTTTGAGGATATCCACTAGAACTCTTCTTTGATGCAACTCGTTTCCCGTTTTGTTTCTCCACCACCTTCGCCTTCTCTTTCCTCCTGTATGTCCTGTCCGGGTCTACTGCTAGCCCTGTCTGTACCATGCCCTGTTCGGCCTCATATGTTACTTCTTCAAAATATATCTTCTTTATTTTCCTTTCCTCCATATGGTCGTCTCCCTTTTCTTCATGTTTCTGTTTTATCTTCAGTTGCTTTATTAAGGGTATAAGTCTGGTTGGGCTTGCTGTGATGGGATCTTCATTGTCTTGGTGTTCTAATTCTGCTGATAGCTCCACATAGTACTCTCTGTTATGAATATCTGACAGTCTTCTTCTCCAGGATTTGCTTCTTCTGCTTTGGCTGAGGTCAACCAATCTCAATTGCGACTTATCAAGATATCCCCTGTTGTTGCTGCTCAGCTTAATGTGCTCGACTATCTCGGTGTAGTCTGGTTTGGCATTCACAACTGGTACATCGATCATGTTCTTGAGCTCAAACATTATCTCCATGTTGTATTTCTTTCTCTCTGCCTGAACCAAAAGTTTGTTGGCCTCCTTATGTGTAATGTCTTTTGCTTCTTCGAAAATTCCCCCATTTGGCTATTGTTCTGTCCCTGTGCTTTTGTCTAAGCTCATAGCATCAAGGCGGTTCAGACTCTCAGTGTGGGGTCTCTACATCGACAACATAGCGACTTCCTTTTCTACTTTCGTTTCCATTAGTTCACTCCAACTTTGAGTTTTTAGCTCTTCAGTTTCTTTTTTTCATTTGCCCATAAACCGACATCCTAATTCTCTCTTCCTTCGTCTCTCGGCTTGTATCCACGATTCATACATGGGTTCCTGGGGATCCTCCTTAGCTATAGTAACCTCCCCGCTGCATTTTTTCCATGTGACCTATTTTTCCGCACCCATAACAGAATTCTGGTAATCTTTCGTATTTGATCATTACCCATGCATGTTTTCCGTTCTATCTAGTATACCAGAACCCTGCCTTTAACGACTTACCCACATATATCAGTAGTTTTATACGCAAAATACATCTGTCAAATCCCTCCGGACCCAGAGTTTGATCTACTTGGACAACTTCTCCTATGCTTTTGCCTATCAATTGAGCATTTTCGTCGTTTAGCTTGTCAAGATCGAGACCATGTATTTGAACCCAGAATTGTGTCTCCATGAAATTTACATCCTCAATAAGCATTCCTCCGGACCAACTCTTCAAGGATAAGCATTGATCCTGTATTGCCCATGGGCAGCTGTCCATTACATCATCGTAGTCCTTCTGCTCTTCAAATTCGAACAACATAATGTGTTGGTTCAGTTCTTTGATGCAAATACATGTATATCATTTCCAGACGTGCGTTAAAATGTTATGCACGACATTTAATTTCATTTGTCTGTCACTGATAACCTTTCCCACACAGTATATTCTTCCAGCTAGGATCGACGAGGCACTCAGGTTCAGGACATGTCTTCCTGGGCTTGTTCTATCTTCGTTCTCGGGATATTGTCGGTGCTGATGTATTTCCATGAGGCCCGTACCTGCAAAGAACCAGTGGAATCTGAGCTAAATCTGCGTTGATTTCAATTTGTAATTCCTAGCGGGTTGTAGGTGGGGGGATGCTGAAAGCTAGTTGATAGGATGATGGGTAGGTATATGGAGATGGTTGGTGGAGAGCTGGATAGGTGGGGCGAGATAATTGGTGGAAAACTGGAATGGCAAGGGCGACCTCGTTGGTGGGAGGCGAGGTAATTGGTGGAAGGCTGGGTTGGTAGGGGCGAGCTGGTTGGTGGGAGGTTGGGTATGTGGGGACGGGCTGATTGGTGAAGGCTGGGTTGGTGGGGGCGGGTAGTTTGGCTTGGGGGAGTTTGATTGGCTAGGGTTTCCTTCGATTGTGAGGGTAATTGAGCTCTTTCATGGTATTTCACTAATAGGCGAAGTGAGGGAGTTGCTTTGTTGCTGAACAGGACTCTTCCCAGAGGAATTCCAGCAAAATCGTTGTTGCCGGAAGGTTTCCACTTCGAAGAGGATGAGATGCACGGTGGCGAGGATAGCTCTGTAGAGAACTTTCTTTCACCCAGGAAAGAGATTTTTGTTTCTGTACGGAGGATGTAAATTATAGACTATATCTCGTGACGAAGTGATAGGACGATAGTTAGAAAAACGTCAGCTATATGTAAATTATTTCATATAAATTAATTAATAAATAATAGATTTATATAAAATAAATATTTATTGTTCATAGATTGATTTTGTAAAATACTAATTCTTTAAAGTTATATCAGTAATATTTTTTTATATATTAACTCACTTGTCTTTCAATTATACGATAACATTATAAAATAAAAAAATTAAGTATTTTTCTAAAAGTACCTGAATTGGTGATAAAAATGAATATGAATGAAATTTAAACCAAAATATTATTGGTCTTCTTTTGTCACAAGAAAAAAGGATGGGTAAGGTTATTTATTTTTTATTTGCATAATATTGTTTTTTATCCTAAAAATGGTTATACTATTCGTACTAATCATTGTTATTTAGTTTTAAGTTTTTATAGGTTTATCAACAAAAAAAATCGATATGATTATTTTTTACATAATTCATGTAATGAATCTAAAGAAAAGTAGTGAATAAATATAAATTTATTGAGAAAATGGGACTTCTTTAAAAACAGTTATAAAAAAAAATGAACTTTGATTTGATGAGCTACTAAATGAAATAGAGTTAAATAGGATCAGTCCTCAAAAAGGAATTTTATCATTGACATTTAGAAAAATAAAATTGAGCAATTCCTTCAGTACTTTTTACTTTGAAATTTAAATGAAATCGAGTTAAATAGGATCAGTCCTCAAAAAGGAATTTTATCATTGACATTTAGGAAAATAAAATTGAGCAATTCCTTCAGTACTTTTTACTTTTAAATTCTTTATATGTTAATTAATGCTTTTAACTTAAGTTTAATATATATATATATAAAGCCTATTATTGCCATATGTAGTCATAAGCAAAATGTTAAAGTTTACTACAAATATATTTATTTTACTAATAGTATTAATTGCCACTTATGTTCAATTAATAAAAATGGAATTACAAAAAATATTTTAAAAAAGTATTAAGAAACTTTATCAGTACTATTGATATTTTTTTGTTCATGGGCTCAGTTTTATATTGCATGTATATGTATAATTATGTTTATGATGTTAGATATACGTATGTTCTTTTTAGAGAAATGATATATAACATATGAAATTAAAATTAATTACGTCTTAAATTTAATTTTAATAACAATTTTTTATATCGATACATACTTGATTTTTATAAAATATAATATTATAAATTTGAGTATTTGAATAAAAGACATTAAGAGAAAAAATAATAATAAATGTATATGTGAAATAATGAGAGATAATTGAAAGTTACAGCATGTACATATACAGAAACGTGTATGTTTAACAAATGAATTAAAAGATATCAAAAACAATTGTATTCTCATGATTTTATATAACCTATCTTTTTTGGTTCAAAATATCACACTTTATTCCTTAGTGTAAGGGACATTATTACAATCTCTAAGTAAAATAGTACTAGGGGTGGGGGTATTGAAACTCAATCATTAGGACACACACCCATTCTCGTTTGTTTCGCAATCCAATTTGCACTTTCGTTTAACGATTGTTGGATCGCCTTCCACTCCATCGATACACCATTGTTTACCATTCCGATAATGTTCGAACATAAAGCCTCGATCCTCCATCGGTTGCCTTGACCTCTCAACTGATTGATATCCACTTCATAGTCTGATTCAATCACCACATGATGCCATACCTTCTCTAATGCAAGTCTGACTCCCATCATAACAACTTCAGCTTCCAAGCTTACCGCATCCCCACCTTTTAACCTACGGTTTGCTCTTATCACATGGCCATCTGAATCCTTTGCGATAACACCTATTCCACCATCCTTTGTTTAACGGCACCACGATACATCGCAGTTAAACTTAACTCTTTCTTGGTCTGGAGCAGTCCATTTCTGGGTTTCACTCGTCCCTGTTACAGCAACTCTAACTTTTGGTGTGTTTATGTATTCATCGGACGCTCTTTTTATACCCTCCACGATCATTATCGGGTTTGGCATTCTCCCATCAAAGACCGCAGCACACCTGACTTTACATATAATCCAACACACCATCATGTAGAGGCTCCATCGAGCATCTTTAACCATCCCTAAAACGATCCCTTTTAGGCGCTTTTCAAGTACCTCCTTCTCTATCTGACTGAATAACACATCTACCTGCAAAATAAACAGATAAGGAGACAGTGGATCTCCTTGCCTTATTCCCCTACTCGACCTAATAGTGGTTGTTCGGCTGCCATTGATCAGGACCCCGTAAGTTGGTGTTGTTATGCACACCTTCATCCATCTTATCCATTGCGCCCCAAACCCTCTTTTCTCTAGACTTCTTAATAAGAAGTCTCATTCCACTTGGTCATAGGCTTTCTGCATATCTACTTTGAGCTCCCATTCCGCCCTGTTGGAACTCATTCTGGTCTTGAGAAGATGGAAGACCTCGTGCGCCACCATGATATTGTCTTGGATTAAACGGCCTGCCACAAACACACTCTGGAAAAGGGAGATAAGATCTGATTGGTAAACCATTAACTTGTTAAATAACACTTTAGATATGACATTTTTAGGAAATTACACAAATATATAGGTATAAATAAAGATGCCTGGGTTGGATTAGGGATTTTCAGTATTATGGTTATATCAGTTTGGTTTAAGGTGGGGGAAACGTAACTGTTTCGAGGAAAGTTATGACTGCAGTGAAGATGTTTGGTCCCACAATGTCCCCATTTCTTTAGTAGAACAACCCCGGACACCCGCCTGGATCTGGCGCCCTTGCCCCGTCTAGTTGAAAACAATTCCCTTTACCTTCTCAATTGTACCGCTCGACATAACTCTTCGTTCACCTCTTCTGTTATTTGAGACGGTATATAGTCGAGCATCCCATTTTCAAATTATGGATTTTCAAACAGGAAGGCTTTGTCAAAGTGCTCACATATTTCTCCCATAATATCTCGGTGTATTGATACCTACGCCCCATCCGAATTCTTTATACGCATGATGCAATTTCTACGCCTTCTAGAATTTGTGGTTAAATGGAAGAACGTTGTGTTCCTATCACCTTTTGTGAGCCATCTCACTTTCGCTCTTTACTTCCAGAACATTTCCTGCCTTTTCCATAGGTCTCGAATTAAATTTCTCAATGTTATTTCCTACGCTTGGATAGCTAAGTTCGGATGACCCGTACCCAGTTCCCTCACTCAATCCCTTGCCTTTCTCATCTCAAGCATATTGTTTCCAAACCTGGTTTTACTCCACCTAATCAACCCCCTTCGGCATTCCCCCAGTTTTGGCCATGTAGGCCTGTGTTTCTACTTGGTGATTCACCTCATTCCTGGTATAGGTACGTAGTGAGGAGAAAATGAATTATGTAAGGCTATGGCTGAATGTTCAGGGTGTGATTCAGTAAAAATTGGAAAAATATTCAATGGAGTGTTTAGATGACTCATGAACAACAGATGAAGAGGAAAACAATGTATTAGAGGTAGAAAATCCAAACTAAGAAGATGCATTATACATTGAGTATGGAAAGATTGACTCTTAAAAGAGTACATGTTGATAGATATACACCCGTCCATGTCTGTTCATGCACTTGTATCCTAAATGTGGTGATGAATAACGAAGAAACACACTGGACGAGATTTATAGTCAAATTTATGTTTATTTAAATCATATGTGTATGGGAAGCTGAGATAACCAAACACACGCATAGCCGAGTAGTTAGGTACCTGGTGAAATAATTTTTCAAAAGGAAACACATGATCAAGTACATGGGCGTATCACGTATTGATTAGGAATATAGTTGAAGCAATTACATCATTCCAATATCGGAAGGGGACTTAGGCCTAAGCAAATAATGTGAGTCCAAATTCAACTATATGTCTGTATTTGCGATCAACTAAACCATCATGTTCTGAAGTGTCTGGGCAGGTGTATCAATGTTGAATGCCATAGGAAACAAGATATGTATGGAAATATTCTCAAAACTCACCTTCATTGTCTGTTTGGATGGCCTTAATTACATGATTTAATTATTTTTTAACAAATATATGAAATGAGGAAAACACATTAGGAGCATTTCACTTATGTGTAATGAAGTATATCCATGTAAAACGGAAATAGGTATCCACAAAGCTGAGATAGTATTTGTTTCAAGCAAATGTAATAGACACCGGGCCCAAATGTCCATTTGAATAAGCTAAAGTGATTGTTGAATGAGTGGTATCAGAAACGAAGAAAGGCAGTTTGTGACTCTTTCCCATTCTTCAAGCCACATAGGTATGGAAGATATATAATTTTATCGGAATATTTCAACTCTGATGCAACAAGTTTACTAAGAATAAAAGATGAAGGATGTCTTAACCTATGATGCCAGATAATAATATATGTATGAGATGTAGAAGAAATAGAAAGCAAGTAATCTAGATGTTGATTAATAGTAGTAACATTCTCAGTAAGGTTACTATTGTCATAACCAATGGAGAAGTATGCATTATTATTAGCAAAAGATGAAGTTAACGATGTTTCTACAAAAGAGTATATTATGTTCCAAAGTAGAGGAACATTTTTATTTTCACAAGAATTGATTCCATTCGACACAACAAAGAATGATTGAAGGGTAGACACATGACCATAAAGTAAACACCAAAGATTTAGCCGAGTCATATGCACACGATGGGAGTTGAAAGTTTTATAGTCCTCCAAATTCACAACCCTCCAACAGTGATGTGTGTGCAAACACTCTACAAGACAACTAACATGGTGAAACAAAAATGAAGCATGGTTATCCTTTACAAATTGTGATATTGATAAAAGATTCTTCGTAATTTGAGGAATAATTAAAAGATTACACAATATAAGTTTTCAATTCCTAAGAGAGATACTTGACGATCCTATATGTGAAATTGAACTGGCATTACAGTTGTCAACTAGAAGTTTACCTGTTCTGGAATAAGGAGATGACTAAGGTGGATTAGTAGAGGAGCTGGTGAGGTAGTTGGATGCACCAAAGTCAGGAAACCAAGACAAGTTAGCATTAGTAGTGTTTATGCGTGGATTGATGTTGATGTTGAAGATGCATGAGCAATCTGAGATGATGGATCAGACATTGCATGATACAAGTGAGGATGAGAAGTAATTGTGGTATGCTGATACATTTGATGTGCTAGCTAAAATAGGAGACAAGATATGTCATGATATATAGTGAAGAAGAAGCATAAGGATCAAAGTAATGATGCAACTCAGTTAAGTTAGCTACACTAGCAACACTTGGAGCTTGTGAATTAGACAGAAGACCTGTAAAATTGTGATCAAACTAATACCAGAAATGAGACACCAAATAACCAAAATTGCTACACAACTGGCACTGAGTCTTGCTATGATTTGAAAATGTTATACCGTGACCTCTTTCACGTCCATATCCTTGTTGTGTATTATGGTTAGGCTAGTAGACTTGTATAGGTTGAGATTCATCCAAATTGGTATCAAGATTGCTTGTGGTGTTCATCACATGGCTGGTCCCTATTTGCATCAAATTGTCTTACTCTTGTGCTTCAGCATCCATAAACACAGTTGTGACCGTTGCTAAGTCATATGGTTGGTGACTAACAATAAGTACAACAACAACATGTTTGTATTCAATGGTCAAACAAGATAAAATGTTGTTTATCTACACAGTTTCCAAAATAGGATGATATGAGGTCTTCATACAGTCACATATTAGTTAAATTCTCCCAAGGTAATCATGTATGGAGTTGTCACCCTTCTTCTGAGACTGTAAGGAGCATAGTAGTCTCATGAAGCAATTGATGGGTGAAACGTAAAACCGTTGTAGCATGATCCAAATTTCATGAGATGTGGGATAACAAATTAAACTAGGAAGCAAGTCAGGTGATATTGAAGATAAGAACCATGAGGAAAGAGCACTATCTTGTTGTTTGTAGGCATCGAAGTCATGATTTCTGACCTTTGTATCATCAAGATTACATGCCCACTCATCTATACATGTAGATTCATATAGATAACCCTCTAACATGTGAGTTACAATTGTAAAACCAATTTGTTGCCTCCATTTAAGATAATTCGCATTATCCAGTTTTATGTTAATTGTTTTATTGGTGAATTGTTTTGAGTTTTCAGCCATTGTATAAAATATGTATAAATACAGTAGAATATAAATGTATTAGACAAACAGATAACAAAAACTCAAGCCAGAGTAGAAGGGATAATCTGGCTAACAATGTGACAATTGTGAGAGATAGAAGCTTGATGAATTGAATATGTCTCTAATTAATACCATGAAAGGATTCTCAGATCCTGAAGCAAAAGCAGATCAAACAAGTGGAGAGAAAACAAAATTGAATTTGATAGTTTGGAAGTTCGATAAAAGTAACTATTTAATACTATTTGAATTGTTTGAAATATCAGTTAGGTCCCTGTGTTGAGTGAGTTAATATGATGTATCCTTAAAATAATAAAATATTAAATGTACATTATCTCACTGAAGATGCTTACTACCTTAGAGATTTTCCTAGAACAGGTCAAAAGACAGATATAAGCCTATCATGACAACTCAATACAACTCCTTAACGCTAGGCAGAAAAACAATCGATGGCTCGAGTTGAGTAGATTGCAATCTCTAGCATTCGATGTACACTCTAATGCACTCTCCATTCCCAAATGTGTCGAAACAACAAGGACTGGGCATTGCACTACGCTGAAAAAAGTGATCAACTTTATTCCTCTAAAATAGACGATCAAAGACTCTTCAACCTTGGTTAAGCCAATGAATTTATCAACAAGAAACTAAAGGAGCAAAGAATATTTATAATGATCACCCTAAAAGATAAGGCCTCCCATGCAATCGTCCATTCCTTGGTCTCGGTCAAAACTCTAAGATATAAGAATGTTGTGGCATGAGTGCTCCTTGAACACATCGAGGTAGGAACCCCCATCCGCATATCAACACCCATAAAGCTTCCCTTTTGGGAAGGACCTAGATTGATGATAACATCACGTTGTTGTTCCCCGTAGCATTGTCAGGCACAACCTCTTTATTGTTATACGGGTTACCACTGACATCCGTAAACTCTTGGGAATACTACAAGTTTAAATTAATACAGAGGCACATAGGATAACACCAATTTCTAAGAAGCATTATCACCATAAACGACATAAGAAAGGAATCATGCTATACATTTACACCCATCTACATAAGAGAAGAATCATCCACCTCTACCTTAACTAGGTCTTCGATCGGTGATGGTTGAGGCTTTTCCTCCCCTGGGTTGAGTTAAGTGTCTATGATGAGGGTTTCCCATTGATTATTCCCTCATACTATTGGCGTAACATCTTTTTGAAGCAAGGTAGTCGCCTAGGACATTTCATATTTTAATGCTTTGTAGAAAGGATTATATAGTCGCAATTGATGTTTGTTCGACCTAGGATGGCATTATAGGAGGCCGAGGTTTCCAACTATGTAAAGGACGTTGATTTTCAGTCCCTTCCACTCTATGTCTAGGACCACCGAGAAGTTAATGACTTCTAGTAGGTAGGCTTGTTCATGAACCGGTTCGACCCTGAACCAGTTTAGAACTGAACTAAACTGGTCTAGTATGTAAAAAACCAATACTTTTTTATGTTTCTAAAAAAACTAGTCTGGTTTAGGTAAAAAAAAACTGATCTGGTTCGAACCGATTCAGAATCGATTCGAACTGGTTTGGTTTTTTTTTTTTTTAATAACAATTTTGGTTAGGAAATAATCTGGTTCAAACTGAAACTGAACCGACTGAAAATCATGTCCAACACACTGAACGTATTGAAAAAATAATGAACCAACTGAAAAACGCACTGAACCGACTAAAAAAACACTGAATCAACTGAAAAATATACTGAACCGACTGAAAAATCATAGGGGGTCGTCATGTGGGTCATGTATTCTTCAGATAAGGATATGATTGTGTCCTTTGCTGGCATTTGCATTTTCCCTAGTTGTACTGTCGTGGAGAGTTGGGAGTCGTATACCTCCAGGGCTCCGCTTGTTCGCCTCAGACCATGAATCGTCCTAATCATCGAATCTACACTTATTTTCAACTCTCTACAGCATTTCACCATTTACTACTGATGATTCCTCTTTTATGTTGAAAGCAACATAGATTTTTTTTTTTAATCGCTGTGAGGGCGGTGAGCGTCTACGTTCTTTTCTAGCAACCATATTCTTTTAGGAGACCCCTTTTGATATCGATGTCTCTATTCAAGATATTGCAGTTTGTTGGTGTTGTGGCATTTTACCTTGTGATATCAACAAAAGTTGTTCAGATCACGCCCCATAAGTGCAACATTCTTTCTTGGCATATGGGCTTGTTTATTGTATTTTTCTCCATCTCGGTTAGTATTGTAGAGATTTCTCTATTCAAGGGGGTAATATAGTCGCATATTTCCATATGAGGTTTGTTTATGGGTTTTGACTCCTTTCCTTATTCATTTTCTTCTTATTGTCCTTCTATGTTGGCTCACGTGTTAGTGGATAAGGGTTTGTTCCACGTATGCCCTTTCTTAGTTTATATATCCATTGACTCTTATGGCGAGCTCTTCCAGGGTGTTGATATATTTGACTTGATAGTTGTTTCTTGGCTTCATCGAGGCCTTGTTTTGAAGTTCGAGTCTCTTGTAAAAGATGAAACAAATTTCACCTTCCCCAGTTTATTGGTTTATCTCGATGATGCTCTTGCGGAACCTACCATAGAAGGCTGTAAGGGTTAATTGTATTTTTATTAAAATAAAACGGAACTAAATGGGACATAGATCAAAATAATAACAAATTATTTTGATATTAGGATAGAAAAATTACTTAAAAAAATAATTTGTTAACATTTTTAAAATTCTAACAAAATTAATATATAAAATTTTTAATACCTATATCTATTTTAATTTGGCTAAAATGTATACAATTGTGACAAGTAATATTTTTATTATATTTTTTCATTCCTAATGTTAAATTCATAAATTCGTATTGCTCCATGTCCAACATATATGTTTTATGCATATGTGACATGTCATGTAACTCACCCTAAAATCTTTCGAACTTTTTCACTCACTCTCCACATAAGTTAAAAATATTAAAATAATTTCCCCCTTTTTCATATATGAATTTATTAATTTTTTATTCAAATACTAAATTTCATAATATTACATATTATAAAAATCAAGTAAGTTCACATATGAAATTTCGTTATTAAGTTTTATTTCTAAGGTTAAATTATAGTTAGTTTTAGGTATTACATATTGTTTTTTAAAATTAATAGTTCCATGTCTAACATTATGTACACATTTATAATTATAAATTTTAACAAATTTATAAAAAATATTAGTAGTATCACTATAGTTTCTTAATATTTGTATATAGTTTTGTAGAGCTTCATTTTTTGAAATAATTTCTGCTTACTTCACATGTGAATATACTTTATTATACATAATATTATAATATTTTATAATATTTTTTATTGAAATACTAAAATTCATAATATTATACTTTATAAAAATCAATTAACTGCACATATTAAAGTTTGTCATTAAAATTTATTGGTAAGACTATATAATAATTTTCTGTGTTATTTATCTTTTTTATAAATTAATAATTTCATGTCTAATATTATGTACTCTATTATAATTATTTAAGGCAATATAAAATTTAATACATGAAGAAAAAATATTAATATTATCATTATAGTTTCTTAATATTTTTTTTATAGTTTTGTAGTGCTTGATTTTTATATATTTTTATGCTCGACTTATTTTACAAATTAGATAAATTTTTAACACAGCTGACTATTATTATTATTAAAACAAACATAAATACTTTCAACATTATAACTATGAGAAAAAAATTACATTTAAAAATTAAAAGTATTAATTAGCAACATGTCAATAATTATTAATATTTTTGTTATTACCAACTTATGTAAATTTCACTTCCTTTTATGAAAAATATATTTATTATGTATATTTAATAATATCATTTGTATAATTGAAATCCAAGTTCAGTTTATGGGCTTAATTTTAATTATGCATGCAATCAAAAATTTAATACATTAACAAAGAAATTATTAATATTTATTCTTTTATAGTTTTACGGAAATTTTTATTTAAATATATGTAGAATTAACTTATATTATGGATTAAAAAAAATATTTGTATAATTGAACAAAAATAAAAGTTACTATTAATTCTTTTTTTTTTTTTATAACTATACGGCAATAATAATATGTATAAAAAATATCAAAATTAAGTTAAAATCATTTATTATAATCCGAGCAATTTATCATATTCTTTTTATTATCAAGTTTTAAACTTTCATTTATATTTGATAATATTGTTCATATGTTAAAAATACATGTGCAATCATTATTAAAAGGAGAATATATTTACTGATATTTTTAATATGTTGTTATATGCAATTCAAATGTTAAAGTTAGATTTAATTCAGTAATTAACATTACAAAAATAATTATTGTTATTTATTTTATCATTAATTTATGTAATTTTTAATTAGTTTTATGAAAAAAATACAATTAATCTTTATGTTTTATACTATTTTTGGTGTAATGAAAATATAAGTGTAATTATTATTAAACATAATATTTTCACTATTTTTTTAACAATTTCAAAAATATAATCTATTTTCATTCTTTATAATATAATAAGGCTTTATAATATATTAAATAACAAATATATAATCTTCATTATATATATATATATATATATATATATATATATATATATATTTATACTTATTAATAATTAGATATAAAAATACATATATTCCAAAGGGTGATTTGATTAACCGTAAGACATATTCGACTTTTCTTCTTCCTAGGTAGTTCCCCATCTTCCTTTCAAAAGAGAGAGAGAGAGAGAGAGAGACAGCAATATCTCTTTCCTATCATAATTGACATTTCAGTATTTCACACTGAAATTTGAAAGTGTGGTTGTTCCAATTACTATCTATTCAATTGTTCTTAAGGAAGGGTGCAGCAAGTCTCACGCCAAATTCATTCGTCACCACATTCTGTCGTGATTCGTGGCTCTTTCTTCATCGTTCCTCTTTTCGCCGATTCTAGCAAGCCGTGGTCTCTCACCATCCTTCTTCAACTGGTACTCTGCTTACTTCTTGATTCTCATCTAGACTTACTCACCACCATCGCATACTATCTACAAATATTAGGGCTCTCGCCGGTCGGTGCGAACAGCCTTTTTAACGTTATTATCAAGGGTTTAGGTAACCTCGGACTGACTGTTGTATGTGATTGTGCAACTCTAACCACCGACGCTACTGCTGCTTGTGGTTAATTGTCCCATCTTTTATGCTTTCGTCTGCTAAGGCTTGGATCTTGTTCAGGTTTATTAATCATGGCTAGGAAAATGCTTATTGATGGGGAGCTCGGTAGCACCAATGAAGAGCAAATCCACTACGATTTCGACCTGTTTGTTATAGGTGCTGGAAGCGGTGGTGTTCGTGCTTCCCGATTCTCTGCTAATTATGGCGCTAAGGTATGGAGTGAAATCATGTGCAAATGGAGATTGAAAACACTGTCACTGCATTTCCCTTACCCATGGGAAGTAATTTTATGTAGGAGATTCTGGGTTTAATGAGATATGGGTATGATATAGTTTATTTTATTTTACATTATTCAACCGTGAGAAGCTGAATGTTGATATCGATTAATTATTGTTTCTGTGCGTTAACTCCCTGTTTGGTCTTAGGTTGGGATCTGTGAGCTCCCATTTCACCCTGTCAGCTCTGAAGTTATTGGAGGAGTTGGTGGGACGTAAGTTCCCCCCTCCCCTATTTTTTATTTTTCAGAACACTGTTCTAATCTTGTGGTATTTCAACTTTTACTTTTTCTTAAAATTATCACAGGGTTGTCCAATAAATTATTGAATTTATTGATCTCTCCCTGAGTTGCTGAAATAGAATCAATAAACAATTTTATTTTCCTGCAGTTGTGTAATTCGTGGTTGTGTTCCCAAAAAGATATTGGTCTATGGAGCAGCTTTTGGAGGTGAACTTGAGGTAATAGATGCCCAGGCTGTAACGTTAGTTGTTATTAGCAATGGTCTAATAAAACAAATCTTAAACTCTGCAGAAATTAATGCGCATAATCTGAGTATACACCATTAAGTTTCTGGATACCAGTCTGTCTCGTAGTGGGAGATGATATTTATTTAGTTTTGTTTATGTATCAGAGTTACCTCAAATACATGGTGTTAATATGAGAAATAATATGACCCCTACTTTGGTTCTATAGATCATTACCGCTTGATTTTAATATGATGCTGTTACATTTTCATTTTTCTTATGTCGAGTTGTAGTTGGATCACAACTCTGTTTTCTGTAGGACGCTAGAAATTATGGATGGGAATTGAGTGAGAAAGTTGACTTCAACTGGAAAAAGCTTCTGCAGAAGAAGGTTTGTGAAGTATATTCACTTTGTGCTTATGAATATCATGGTACTCAGATATGGCACATTAAAAGTTACTATTTTTGCCTTAAGCAGTAATTTTCCCGGTACTAATATTTGCATTATTTTGTTTTTTTTTATAATTTTTTGGCAAATGTAGACAGATGAGATCCTTAGGTTAAATGGAATATATAAGCGTCTGTTGTCAAATGCTGGTGTCAAATTGTTTGAAGGAGAAGGAAGGCTAGTTGGTCCTAATGAAGTTGAAGTGACACAGCTGGATGGCACTAAGTTGAGGTACTCAGCAAAACATATACTGATTGCAACAGGCAGTAGAGCACAACGTCCCTCCATTCCGGGGAAGGTAAAATTTCTAGTTCCTTTTGCACATATTGACGTGTCTATTCCTATTAATTTTTATTTGTTACTGTTATGATATTGTTACTTGTTCTGAATTTAGCACAAAGGATGCTGTTTCTTGGGGCATATTATTCTTATCCCTTGAGAAATATTTATGACTTGATATTTATTATTTAACTGCATTGTCAGCCATTGCACATTGTAAATCAGATTTTATGTATTTTTCTGACCAACAGATTTTATATATTTATTCAGCATTTTTCTTGGTTAATCGTTTATTTGGTTTCTTTCATTTGTTTAGGAGTTAGGCATAACGTCTGATGAAGCTTTGAGTCTGGAAGAATTTCCAAAACGTGCTGTTGTGCTTGGGGGAGGGTGAGTGTAAATGCTTAAACTTTTCCATTTATGTTATTCCTAGAGTAGACGAAGATATTTTATGATGGTTTAATTTATTTTCTGGTCATGTAGGTATATTGCTGTTGAGTTTGCTTCAATATGGCGTGGAATGGGTGCTACTGTTGATCTAGTGTTCAGAAAGGAGCTTCCACTAAGGTATCAGAGTTTATTATATGTTTTTTTTACTGCTCTCAATTAGGGCCGGCAATGGTGCGGTGAAAAACCCATAACCATGGTTATAACCGTTACTGTTTAATATGGTTAACCGTACCATTATGGTGCGGTACGGTTATGGTGATGAATTTTCTACCCATAATGGTTATGGTTATAGTTATGCTATTTGAGTTATACCCATGGTTATAACCATGGTTATTATATAAATATAATATTTATTTATTATTAATAAACTAATATATATTAAATAATGAAAGTTACTGTATATACATGTAATAAATAACCATGATGTTAGTTTTATATATTTTTATTGTTGACAATATAGATTTATGTATTTTTAAAATAAAATTTTCGGTCTTTTATTATATTACATGTGTGGAATAAATATGGGTATACGGGTAAAACAATGGTTAATAACTACGGTTATTTTAATGGTTATGGTATTGAAAATTGTACCCATAATGGTTATGGTTATGATATGTGGTTTAAAAATATGGTATGGTTATGGTATTTGTCATACCCGTCATACCATAACCATCAACAGTCCTACTCTCAATATTTATCTTTAATAAGAAATCTTGAATCCATGGATCGCCGGAATGATTAGTATGACTTTACATTAAGATTTTATTGGAGTCTATCTACTCTAAATTGTGGAAACTTAAAAGTCTCTATTAACATTGTAAGATTCATTCATTATGTAGTGATGTGTTGTGGCATTTTATTCCATCCATTCTTTTCAACTGGATCTACATATCCCTTTTGCTGCTTTGCAACAGAAATAAGAATTACTGATCAGAGTCATCAGACTACATGAACAAGTGATAAGTTTTGTGTTTTTGTGTCTGTTTTTTCCTTTCAATCAGTAGCCTATTTTGGGTTGTTGTTTAACGCTTGCATCTAAGGTTGCATTTAGGAATAATTTCCTTGGCTGCACTCTATGTCGTACACTGGTTTAAATTAGTGAGGAATAGGCTCAGAAGCAAAACAGATCCATATGCGATCCAAAAGCCAAAGTTTGGTGGTGGAACCCCTCACTCGATGTTTTCTTTGCTTGATGTGGCACTCTTGCCAATGCCTACTGTGTAATTGGACTCTAACACTCGCATTTTTTGCACACCTGCGTGTCTCTGAACCATTACTCTTAAGTCTTTACTTAATTACAGTGTCACACCTATTAAAGGCGGGGACTTAACCAATATATTACCTTAGCATTGGTCTATAACATGTAAAGCTGGTGAGTCAGGCATGGTTCCTACATATGTTGCTGAACTCCAACCATGGTATCTAATATTCAGTTGGTCTTAGACTTAGAAGCAAGAAAGAATAATCTATATCCAACTTGGAAGTTTAATTTCATAGGTGGTGGATGCCTTTTTCACTATCATTTCGGATTTATGATATTCATCTCCAATGTGGTCATTAGCCAATGTGGAAGTCTTGACAATTGAACCTAGAAAGCAAGTTGGGTACTAGAGCATGTCTTGTCCTTGCTTTATTAGGCACTTTTAAGTCAACTACCTTTGCAGTGGCAGCTTTGCAGAAGCCATTTGTTGAGAATGGATTCCGTTGGCATCCCCTCTGTTGCATGAGAATATCTAATTGAATTTCTAACCATTCAACAAGTAACATTTTTCGTATTCCCAGTTGATCAGTATTAGGCCAACATTCATCTGTTAAACTGTTTCTTACATGTCCATATATTTATCCTTTTCTTCTACATTCATAGGCAGCATCAGCTCTTGAACTGTTTATAGTTTACAAGATTGATTTTATGAATGTTAGAGTTAAATGTTTATGCCTAAGAGATCTATTTTTGGATTTGGTCAAATCGGGAATCCTGCAGTTCATCTATGGAGTCATAACATTATTTTGCCAGGTATATTATATCTAATCTAGTAGGGTTTACTTTTGGTGTGTAATTCTAGAGGTTTTGATGATGAAATGAGGTCTGTGGTAGCAAGGAATCTTGAAGTAAGGGGAGTTAATCTACACCCTAAGACAAATATAACTGAGGTACATTTGCTGTTTCAAATGACATAGCTGCTTGACTTATGCCATTCTTCACTGAAACATGCTTTATGCTGCATATAATTTTTTTGAATGCATTACTCTGTAAATGCAGTTGGTTAAAACAGAAGATGGCATAAAAGTTATCACAGACCATGGAGAAGAGTTGATAGCAGATGTAGTACTTTTTGCCACTGGTAAGTTGAAAATGTTTTGGCACTGGCATCATGACCTGTAGTTGTGGATAACATTTTTGTTATCTAAAGGAAGCAGACTATTTTTATACTGAGCAGTTTTCCTTATTCCTTGAATCCCTTTTTCGCTTTGCATATAGAAATTCATTATCTATGTTGATTTTGCATTTAATGTTACTTTTTACTTCATTTACTTGAAGTTATCTCTAATGGTTATCATTCATAGGCCGTCTTCCTAATACAAGGAGGTTGAATTTGGACGCTGTTGGTGTTGAAACTGATCAAATAGGGTCTGTGAAGGTCAGTGAGCTTTGGCCATGTCTCTCACTATTTTTTTCATTCAGCTCATTACTGCTTGTCAATTTGGCGTACATGCACCTCTTTTACTTGCACATCCTTTTGCTTTAAGTTTTCAAAATACTGGAGTTTCTCTTGCTTAGTTTTAGCTTATCTTGCACGAATTTTGTCTTTGGCACAACTATGATGTAATAGACTTTAGTGAGTTTCTGTAGCTATCAGACATAAGTGTCTGATGTGTATCTAGTTTATCATTTTAGTTTCAATGATTTTCATTTATCCTGAATTGTTGACTACAAAATTGATAGGTCGGAGAAGGTGCCAACTACAAAAAGTTGACTACTAGTTTTATAATATAAAAGATATAAGTATTTCAATTCCATTTGCTTTAGTTTTCTATAGATATTCTAATATCTGAAATAACAGGTACCATTGTAGCATTTATTTTTCAGTTGGATCATTGTTCTTTGAATCTGTATGATATTGTAGGTACACTTCTTTGTTCTCTTTATACTATAATGGTTGTTAGGAGCCTAATTTGTGTAACTTATTCAACTCACTAAACTGTCTGATTGCTTGCCTTGATTGAATAGTGGTTGTATAGTTTGTCACACCTGACATGTAGTATAGGAAAAAAGGATTCAGTGGTTATGAGGATTTGAAGCTACGATGAAAGATTTGATATATGAGACACGATCATCAACTATTCAGAATGTTTGTTTGACGTTAGCCAAAATGGATATTGATTTAACAGTAATTATCAAAGCAATAAGTTTGGATGGGTTTCACACCCGGGGGGGAGTTGTACTTTATTTATTTATCTTCTCAATGATTTCTCTTGTACTTAATCTTATAAAACTGGATGTGTTTGCCCATTCTTTTTACAGGTAGATGAATATTCAAGAACAAATGTTCCCAGCATATGGGCTGTGGGTGATGTTACCAATCGCATTAATCTAACTCCGGTGGCTTTGATGGAGGGAACTTGCTTTGCGGTATGCCTTTGGATTGTTTTCTTGTTTCTTAATGGTTGATACAAAATTATTCGTCCCAGCTCATCCACTTGCTTACAGACTAATATTTTATCTACCAACTCTTCATTTATGACTTATGAACAAGGGTCATTAATGTCAAAACGTCTTTCTCTATTTCTTGCAGAAAACTGTTTTTGAAGGGCAGCCTACAAAACCAGATTATAACCATGTTCCTTGTGCTGTATTCTGGTAATCATTTTGAGCTCGCATGTTTGGTGATTGCAAAGATAATGTGACGGTAAATTGATCTTGTACTTGTTGCTGCATCTCAGCATACCTCCGCTTTCTGTTGTTGGAGTTAGCGAGGAGCAAGCAATCGAGCAAGCTAATGGAGATGTTCTGGTTTTCACCTCATCGTTCAACCCAATGAGGAACACCATCTCTGGGTATGTGGACTAAGTAACTATATAACATGTAATTGTTGCTTGATTGTCTTCTGTATAAAAAAATTGTCTGTTGCTGGTCTTTCAACTGGGGTTAGTTCTTAACAAATGATTGTTTCGTCCTGTTCCTTTTCCTGGAAAATTTTAAATTCCAATGTGAATATCTTATCAGTTTTTTACTTCAGTACATGTTTCCATCACTCCTTTTTCTTTGGACAATTGTGTTATTTAATGCCTATTGACCCAATTCATTTCAGGCGGCAAGAGAAATCAGTGATGAAGCTTCTTGTTGATGCTGAAACTGATAAAGTTATTGGTGCTTCCATGTGTGGACCCGATTCACCTGAGATCATGCAGGTATTGTTCTCCACAATTTTTGGGGTGGTGGTGGTGGTGGTGGGGTAGAGGAAGTCAGTTGACGTTCTAAACTTGTTTTCTTGCAGGGAATTGCCGTTGCATTGAAATGTGGAGCAACCAAAGCACAATTTGACAGCACGGTAAGTAATTTTATTATTAATACTGATGATGATGATAATAATGAATAGGTGAGGTCAGTGAATTGTTGAGTTTTTTTTTTCCCTTTTTCTTGTAGATTGGAATACACCCTTCTGCTGCTGAGGAGTTTGTGACCATGAGATCTGCCTCAAGGAGACTTACTAAACCCAAAACCAATCTCTAATCTCCACTTTGGTTTGTGGGATTGTCATTGCCTTAGACTCTGCCCAAGATGAGCGATACATCCTCAATAAGAAGCTGTTGTCAATTTAAAACCATGTGATTTAATGTTCATAATAAGGAATGATATAGATTTGATGATTGATTGGGTTTTGCTGCTGCACTGTAGGTAGGATCTTGATATCAATCCATCCAGTTCTTAATATTCAAACATCAACAAATTTAGACTTTTTTCATTACTGGCCTTCTCTGTTGGCCTTCTTTATTTGATAAATACATATAGAATGTTTATTATAGCACTCAAATGTTTTGTTTATATTTGGACTATTTCAGCACGTCTCGGTTAAATCGGTCTTTTTTAAGGTAATAAAAAGAAAGATAGTAGGAAGATATATTAAGAACTAATCTAGAGTGAGTTTTTCCTAAACCATCAAATAAAATAAGCAGAAGTAAAATTCAAGATTGTGTTGAATGTAATGATAAAAATTTCGTCCATTCTTACTGTCTTTTTTACTAGGGTGTTGATAACCTCATTTGCTTATGCAAACACATGTCGGATCTTGAATTTCTTGAAGTCCAAGATCATTTTCTTGCAATCAAGAAGTAAATGTATAAGTGCTTTGTTCGCATTGTCGCTATCCACAATCAAATTAATTGATTCATGAGCATCGAATTCCACATGTATTGCCTCTATTCCCATATTTTTTGCCACCAATAAACCATCACAGATTCCCCATAGTTCATCCACTAGTTTGTTTGTGATACCAATACGTCTTTGAAAGCCCTTGATCCAGTCGTCCTATTCATTTATATGGATCCCCGCATCTTGCAGGTTTCGAGTTTCCAAGAGCAGAGCCATCTGTATTGAGTTTGATCCTTCCATAAGTAGGAGAGGTCCACCCTGTTAGGGATTAAGATTTAGATATATGTTAATTTACTCCAAATGTTTAGGACAATTACATTCAAGTTCATATGTTTAGGACTTTTGCATACAAATCTCTAGCTTTACCTATAAATAGACCACTACCCTTATTGTATAATTAAGCTTAATGTAATAGAATATGATTTTCTCTCTAATTGTTGCATTAAGCTCTTCATTTACTCCACAGTTAGCTCTATACTCCTAAGATGGTATCAAAGCTCCAACTTAGTTCCACGAGCCAAATCCGTTCTTCAATTTATTCTTTAGCTTGTTCTGCTCCAGCTTGAGTTCAATTCTTAATTCCTGAAGTCATCCTTCGATCATCATCAACATCCATTGTCATCAGATCAACAATCATCAACTAACAGAATTGTTGCCACCTCCAACAAGATTCGATGACCAGCAACTTCACTTCATTCGGTGCAAATCACTGTCAACTCCATTTGGTGCAAATCACTATCAGCTCCTGCATCAACCGAATGAATTCATTCCAATTTTATGTTGTCAAAGCTCCAACAACAATTGATGATCGTTCACAACTTGCCAGCTCCTACTTCTCCACATACATCATACCGATTCTGCAGCAACACCGATTCTCTTAGTTCGCAGAACCGAAGCATCTTCAGATCACAGTACCGATTCTGCAGTAACACCGATTCTCTTAAGATCACAGAACTGAAGCATCTCCACATAAATTCCGATTTCAATAGCATCAAGCCATTCCAATTTCAGCAGCATCAATCCGATTTCAGCAGCATCAATCCGATTTCAGCAGTTCAATTCAGTTGTTCTTTCGATCGCTCTGTTTTGATCAAGCTCTGCACCGATGCACCTGCTTCTGTTTGTGTGATTCTGCTCCTGCTGAATTCGTTTCTTCTTCTTCTGGATCGACCTTGTCCGCGCATCAATTAGTATGATCAGATCAGTGATCATACTACTGTAATTTCTTTGTATCTCCAACTCTGTTGTGCTGCGAATATTGATGGTGACTCTGTTTTGCTGCGAATACTGCTGGTTTGCTTGCCGCGATTACCTTAGTTATTTGTTGCGGTTACTACTGCTTAATTTCGTCTAACTACTGCTGCATATGATGATGATTCTTGTTGTTGAGCTTCTTATCAAGTTGCTGGTGTTGATTTCCTTTGGTCAATGCTGATTATTCTCCTGCTCAGTGCTGATTTATCTTGTTTGAGCTGGTATACTCATTTGAGTTGTTTGAGGCTGATTCTGTTCGTGCGATGACTTATTTTCTCCTATTTTCTTCTTGCTGATCTTCATGTGTAAGTTTCAGCGCTGCATTCTCATTCTCCTCCTTCAATTTGTTGGTTTGCATCCTCGATGATTCCATGTTTATCTACGTGTGTTTACAGACACGTTTTCAACTTCTATTTGTGTTTTGCTGCGTGCTTTTCAAGTACGTTTACTGCATCACGAGGTTGCTTCATCAAATTCAACAATTCTTCTATATGTTCTATGCTTAGCCAAGCCGAAACAAATTAGCTACAACACTCAACTCAACCAGAATCAACAATAACAACCAACCATCCTAGCAGACCTATGCTCCTGTTTGAGCAGACCTATGCTCCTATTTGGGCAGACCTGTGCCATGGAAATCAACTCCTAAAGCAAGTCTACATGTTGAGGATGACATCAAGATCATGGTGTTGAGGATGACAATCAAAAATGACACAAGACCATATGGATGAATGTTCTGAGTTAATGATTATGATGAGATGTTGAAGAACTTTCTTTGCTATTTTTTGTTGGTTTAGGGTGTTGATTTACATTAGGAAGTGGAACTACAAAGGGGAATGTTACAGATTGAGGTTTAGATAAATGTTTATTTAGTCAAAATGTTTTGGACAATTTCATTCAAGTCCATATGTTTAGGACTTTTGCATACAAATTCTTAGCTTTACCTATAAATAGACCACTACCCATATTGTATAATTAAGCTTAAGGTAATAGAATATGATTTTCTCTCTAATTGTTGCCTTAAGCTCTTCATTTACTCCACATTTAGCCCTAGAATCCTAAGACAACCCACCTCGATGTTATTCCTTATGAAATTTTATCTGTTTTTTTTTTTATATTTAAATTTTAAAAACAGTCAATATATATGTAGCTTGGTGCAAAGGTAGAATCAAGTCCCATTGGTGAAATGTTAAATATAGTAGATTTTAGGGTTGATCATAGGTGGGTCGGGTCGGTCTTGGAGGTAAGACCGACACCAAAATTTTGGTTATATAGCATTGACTGCTGGTTATATAGCATTGACTACTCATTTTGTTGATAAAAATTGGGTTTTGCAAAAGAAGATTCCTAGTTTCACGATTATGCCACCACCACATAATGACATATAATTGAATAACAAGATAAGTAGTTTGATACATGATTGGGGAATTGAAAGCAAGTTGTTCTCTATTACCTTAGATAATGCTTCTGCCAATAACGCTTTTGTGGGGTTATTGAAGAATCAGTTGAATATGAAAAAGTTTCTTGTGGCAAAAAGTATCTATTTACATCAAAGATGTTGTGCTCATATAATCAATATAATTGTACAAGAAGGTTTGAAGGTAATAGATGAATCAGTGGAGAAACTTGGAGAAACTGCAAAATACGTGAAGGGTTCTCAAGTTAGGAAGCAGAAGTTTATTGACTGTGTGAATTATGCGTTTTTGAATGTAAAAAGGGGTTTGAGACAAGATGTGCCTACTCGTTGGAATTCAACGTTTCTAATGATGGACAATGGGTGTTACTTTTGGTCTGCTATAGTGCATTTGAGGATGAATGACTCTAACTACACTAGTTGACCTAGTGAAGAAGAATGGGAGAAGATTGAGAAAACAAAGAAATTTTTGGCTACATTTTATGAAGTTACCCGTATATTTTCTGGTGTGAAGTATCCAACAACAAATTTGTATTTTCCTTAAGTTTGTAAGGCGTATTCAGCACTTACGGATGCTGTGAATGGGGCTGACGAGTATTTGAAATTGATGGCCAGTAGGATGGTGGTCAAATTTGAAAAATACTGGTATGAGTTTTCTACAATTCTCTGCATTGCGGTTATCTTGGATCCTCGGTATAAACTTCAATTTGTCATTTGGAGTTATTATAAGATGTATGTTAGTCATTCAAGTGAGTTTGAAAGTGTTCGTTTGACATTACACTCATTGTTTGATGAGTATAAACATGAGTATGAACAAATAGCCTTATCCAAACAGAGAGTCGATGCAACAACTATAGGGGGAACAATTTGGATATGGACGTCGATGATGATACACTACAGGTAATAATTTTTACTATTTCAGTTCAATGTTTTATAGTATAAAATATGCATTGTAACATATATTTTTGGTATTTGCATCATAGGAGTTTGATGACTTTGATTTGAATGAGTACGATACGACATCGAAGAAGACTGAGTTGGAGAGTTATCTAGAAGAGAAAAGGATGGATAGGAAAAAAGATGTGAATGTCACCGAGCAATGGAAAAATGACGGATTAAGGTATCCTATTCTTGCAAGAATGACTCGTGATATCTTGAGCATACCAATATCTTTAGTTGCTTCAGAGTCGGCGTTTAGTGGTGGAGGTTGAATACTTGATCAATACAAGAGTACATTACGTCCTGAAGTGGTTGAAGCATTGATGTGTTGCAGAGATTGGATTTATGGAGATATAGGTATACTATAATTCTATAATATTTTTCTCGTTGGTTATTATAAAAGCACTAATATTATTTAGCTCAATTGATAATAGAGAATAGATAAATTTCTATGGATGATCTTGCTGAAGATGTGATAAAGTTAATCAACTACAAGAAGATGACCATGGTGTTGATGTTACGAAAGTTTGAAAATGTAAGTTATGCGAGGTGGCTAACTACAAGAATAGTATGTGTTGATTATTATTGTGTGTGGAGAATTTGATTGACTGATTTGTGTTGATTTGGTTGGATTTGTGTTGAATCTTGAATGTGTTGATTTTAACGTGTCTTATCGTGTCGTGTCTATCGTGTCGTGTTTTATCATGTCTGCCGTGTCGTTTTATTGTGTCATGTCGTGTCTAATCATGTCGAGTCTTATCGTGTCGTAAACGTGTCGTGTCGTGTCTTAATCGTGTCGTGTTTCGTGTGACACGTTTATTAAACGTGTCGTGTACGAGTCTGACATTTAGAGACACGTTTAAAACTTATCCGTTTAGACACGACACATTTAATGACACAACACGATTAGACACGACACGACATGATTGCCACCCACAAGTGAGAGTCGTGCTGGAGTAAGAGAGTCGTGGAGGAGTGATTGAGCCAGTGGAGCCGTGGAGGAATGCTGAGTGCTGGATGAGTGAGAGTCGTGCTGGAGCCGTGGAGGAGTGCTGGAGCCAGTGGAGTGCTGGAGTACTGGTCTACTAGAGGAGTGCTAGGGTTTGATAAAATTCGGTCTGATCCTAATTGAGCTTTTGGAAAAAAGCCCGAGACCTAGCCCGACCTTGAAGAAAAAAACACGTCACTTGGTCTCAGTCCTAATCGGTCTCGGTACTAGTCGGGCCGAAATTTGGTCCACATAGACTTTTTTGATCACCTTAGTAGATTTCCTGTTTTTCCTAATAAACGAGATAGTTGAAGTGAAGATAAATTTCCATTTAATCCCATTAGTATGAATATCACTGCAGATGGAATTCAACCAATAGAGAGGTTAGTAAAAAAGAATTTGCTCAACCCTGAAGGAAGAACAATATTGTTCCAACCTTTTTTAATTATTTTTCAACTGTGCAGTTATGAAGAATGTAAATGGTGTTTTTTTCACCATTGCCACATAATTAACATAAAGGACTTACATTCAAGCCCCTATTGTGAAGCACACTAATAGACGAGATTCAATCATCATTACGTAGCAAGATGAAAGAACTGGATTCGGGGAATCGTTTCACACTTCCACACCCAGTCCCAGTTACCAATTATGTGTTCCTAATGTTGTATTATTTTCAGTTGTGATGGTGATGTGTTATCTGCAGAGGTTGATATTGATTTGCCATTGATCCGAATTCGTAATTAAGTCTGAGTCAGTGAATCAGATAGATCTTTCTGCTACATTTGTTTTTTTAGCCGAAGGTTTGGGCGTGTTCTCTTGATTTTCATCCCCCGTTTCTAGTGCCTTTGAACAACTTCGTAAACCTTTTGTCCTCTATGTTAAACGGAGGACATTTTGGTATTTAATTAATAATTAATGTATATTTAGGTGAAAAAATCCTAATTAAACTAGGATGATGTCTTAGAGCCCTCCATCATCATGTCACTATCTTTGAGAAGGAATAGAATGCATCCTCCTATAACAAAAGAGATTCAAAGTTGCTCGTATAATTAAAGCATAGGCTATACAAGCTCTCTTGTCTACTTGAAGAAACACACACACATATATATATATATATAAAACGCATTAGTTCTTCATAATCCTAGTAATAAGTAGGGGTGATCAAAAAAGACCGTTGAACCGAATTCCCGACAAGACCGATCCAAGACTGCCCCGACTAGGATCGCGAGCGAGCTTTTTTTTCCTTCAAGGTCGGTCTCGGTCTCTGCCTCAGGATTTTTCCCGAAAGCCTGTTTAGGAACGACCCAGACTGAAGGAATGTGAATTTGAAATTTTCATAATACCACACCGAATGAATGTGGATTTGAGAGGTTTTCTATCTCTATAAAAGTTGTATCCTGATAAATTTACAAACCACGCAGCCATGCGGTGAGCTCATAGCGAACTATTCTTTCGCCTTTTACTAAAGAATACCGTGAGCTCATAGTTTTTTTTGGTGCTGATTCGGTCCAGGACCAAGACCGACCCGCGTCAAGAAAGACCGGTCCAGGACCGAAACCGTCCAGATTGAAATGAATTGTATTTAACTGGTTTCTTGAAATGATAATAGAAGATAAAGTAGAAAACAATTTCGACTAACAACAAATTTCCGTAGGTATCCATAACTCTTACAGTCGTCAATCCACATAATTCGAAGGAAGAAAACACAATAAAAGAAGGGCACAAACACAGTAAAGGAACATAATATAAACAACAAATTGCATCACTGAAGAGGGTATTGCCAAATAATTAAAACTGGATAATCTAATGCTCACTATACCTGGATTGGAATTCACAGAGCTCCCGAAAATAAAGCATTCCAATTCCAACATCTGAGCAGAATACTAGGAACAAAACGAAAATAGGCTGAGAAAATAAGTCATCAACATTCACGATAAAAACACGAGTAGACAAAGCTGCTGGAAAATCAACAATCCAAATGTTAAATCCTAAGTGTGACCTAGTTAGGGGACACTGAAAACCTCAACGACCAAGACAAAATTAACATTTTGATACACTAAGGAAAGGACACTCTAAAATCGTCGTAATGTACATTCTTGACGAACCCATATACGAGGTTCTATAATAAAAACAAAGTGAAAGAAGGGATTGAAAGTTAGGGTTTTAAATTTCTGTTTATTATAACCTATATACCAAAAATTATTTAAAATGAAGTTTGACAAATCTTATAATAAATAACACTAGTTCAACAGTGAGAACAGTTTGTGTCCATCCAGCGATAGTTGGTTCAAAGCCCAGAAGAGCATTTTGGGAGCATAATTAGGATTTTATTAATTTAGGGTAAAGAGGTAATTGCCGACAATAATTAGATTTCGTCGGTAAAATTGTTTTACCAACAAAAATAAAAGTAAGATATGTCATTTTATCGACAACCTTACTGCGATTTGTCGGTAAACATTATTTTACCGACAACATTTAAGTTTGACGCTGAAAATTATATTTAGTGAAGAAAATGAAATCTTGTTGCCAAATTGGGTTTTACCGACGTTTTTTTACCGAAAGAACATTTTTTCCGTCGGTAAATACGGGAATTTCAGTAGTGATAAATATAATTGTCTTTTAATTTTTCTTCTTTTAATGATTTGTCACGTGTGATTACTTATTGATAAAATTTAACGGTTATTCGATCGTAAGTATAATTATCAACAAATTGAAACGTTACTGTGAAAAAAATTACAACTCTAAACATATTGTTGTAGAAAAATCAAAGAGTGTATTTTCATAATTTTCTCATAGTATAATGCATTTTTAAGTTTGATTCATGGGACAAAATGTTATCATAAGAATCTTGCATGGTCCAATGCAACCTTATATGTTTTAGAATGTGTTCTAATGGTTCCTTTGTTAGTGTTTGATTATTTTTTTCAAAATGTGTTCTAATGGTTCCTTTGTGAGTGTTATGTTAATATCACATACCATCAAATAAATATATCGCATACTATTTAAAGAATAAAATAGGCTAGAATTTTCAAAAATAGTATTCAGGAAAAAAATGTATACGTATTTTTTAAAATCATAAATAGTCTATAAAAATCCAAAAATAATTTAGAAATTAATAATTAATTGACAAACTAATTAAGTATTGAAAATTAAGAAAAAAGTGTAAATATGTAAGAAATATAAAATAAAAAAACAATTCATAAATTTTAAGAAATATATAAAAAAGATATTATTTACAAAAGCATGGTTGTGTCTAATCCCAATGTTTGAACCTACTTGCATTTCCCCTCTTAGAAGATGCATGAGAGTGTGTGCACAAGTCACAACTTACCAGTGGAGGAGAGCAATGATATCAGTCAAGAAGAATGCTATCGTTGAAGACATTTGAATGTGTGATGGATATACTGATTTAGTAATCTAATTGAGCTGTTCAATTATTATTTTCATATAAATATAGTCGATGATGGTGACAAAATCAATTTTGGCGGATAAACTCTTCACGGATCTCATTTATTTTGTTGGTAAAAACTTTTACCAACGAGAATCTTTTTGTCTGAAGAATGTATCTTGAGTGAAAGTTTTTACCGAGAAAAGTATTGTCGTAAGTGAAGACTTTTCTTACAAAAATATTTTGCAGTAAGTATTATTTATCGATGAATATTAACTGCATTAAGACGATCGAAAGTTTGTGTATCATCTACGTGTGGATTAACCATGCATACTATGAATGCTACTCTTTTGATGGGACCCTCTTTAGAATACCACACAAGAAATAAAAAAAATAATTACGAGCAGGTTCAATTCATTTAGTTCAACCATTTTTATCTATGGACATTATTGTTATAGTAAAAATAAAATTTTAAATAAACGCATTCAACCGGATATGATGTCCCCATAAGCACACATTAATGCACTTGTGAAACCTATTTTGAAAAATGAAGGAGCTTTTCATAGATACCAATATGATTCTGATGCTGTTAGACAGTTTTTGCTTTAGAAAAGAATGAGTGGACCTTAACTCGTTGTTGGGGATACAAGAGCTTTGGTATGAAGTATGAACCACAATCAAGGTTGAAAGACATGATTGATAAGTTGAAACCAAACGGTACATAGAAGTCTGATAATTTCAATAGTTCTTAAAGAACAAAAATAAGAAAATTCATCACAATGTATTTTTCAAGATCCAAGATGTAAAATCCAGTCATTCCTATATGGTGGTTATCAAATGACTTTAAACTAACATTAATAACACCAATAATTGTTTTAAAAAAGAAATTCTAATGGACTTATCTAAGATTATGTATTGCCGGGCTCACTAAACCATTAAAATTCATAAACAAGCTAACTTAAATAAAAATCCTATGGGTCCGAACCTGGTCCAATCGATTGAGGCTCCAATTATGCCTCAATCAAGAGTCCTATAGTCTAGGTTCAGACCCAGACTAGGTACCCGACCTTGGGCGACCTGGTCTAGATCCGAACCCAAACCGTAGGACCCCCGATTGAGGTTTTTTTGTCGTTGAGATTTAATTGTAACATTAATATAAGTTTGTATTGTATAATTGTAATGTTTGAAAACTATTTGGTTAATTTTATAATTTAAAAAGTATTTATCGAAATTGTTTGACAGATGATTGACAGAAAGACATATTACCATCACTTTCAAACATATTGACCATTTAAAACATGTTGGGTTGGAAAAACCATTTTGTGCAAATATGTTTGACTATTTTTAGATTTTTCTCGTACAAATAATACCTTACCAACATTATCAAGGAATGTATCATAAAAAAATTCTATATGCCGTAATACATGCGGTATCTCACATTGTCTATTAGCCTGAATTTCTCCACATTCCAATATATAATAAGTGAGTTGTTCCTTGCAACGTAACAATGGTTGTTGTTCTAACATCATGTCATATTCACTCTTAAATTGTACATCCAAGGTGGTTCTATATACTAAAGATTCATCATGCTAGCATCTTTAATCTCGTCATCAATAATACCGCATAAACAAGACACAATATCATCATCATGTTCATTTCCTTCACCGGTTTTTTTCAAACAATGCACTTTAAATATTTGGGCATTTGGGTGGTACACTATGTTCATATCCTAAGCATACGATTATGTCACTAAACATGTTACCAGACGTACTTTTACATTCACCTTTGCAACTCTTCACTATTGATTCATCAATCTCTTTAGCCAATATGATCTCAATAGAAAAAGTTGAAGTTGTATTTGAGTTGCCTTTATATGCATCGATAGTGGTGGTTGTCTTAGCCTTCGATTTGGCCCTAGTATCAACGATTGAAATCTCTTCATTTGTAGGAAAGTTTGATCTTCAGGGTGAGGTCTTCGAAGTTTGTGGGTTTGGTTTGAATTCATAAGTCATTCTCTTAAGCTATTTTTCCACTTTGATGACCATGCACCATATCGTTCATCTTCAGGTAGTAGTGTGTCTCAATCCCGTCGATGATCTGTGGGTTCAATCCGTTTAGAAACCTATTCATAGTTACCTTTCGACCCTCTCTCACATTAACTCTAATCCTTACCACCTCCATTTGTTTAAAGTACTCATCAACACTTTAGCTACCTTGAATCCCTCACAAGTATAAATTGGACTAGTATTGACTCTTCACGAATCGTCGCCTCATGACGCTCTTCATCTCAGTCTAAGTCTCGATGAGACCTTCTCCGTTTCCCCTCCTATCAAAACATAACTGATCCCACCACACAACAACGTAAAAGTAAATTCGGAAACTGCAAATTTAACATTCTTTAAGTCAGAATATTTATGACAATAAAAGTTCAACTCCATCTTCTTTTCCACTCAAGGTATGCTTCAGGATAAAGTTTTCCATGGAAAGATGGAATTTTCATCTCTTGACACTTCCCAAATCATTGTCTAGCATGTTATTATCTTCTCAGTTCTATCTGTACCTCTTGTAATTTTGAGTGAATTGATGTTACACATATTATTTGCTCTCTTTAGCTCGATCAAAATTCTGAAATACAATTCTATATCAACACTTGATATGCAACTCACCTTCTCTAAAAATGCAGGCATAATAGATTGGAACTCTCTATGTAGATTATACTTTGATCTCTTAGACACTACATATATAGGTATTTGATTGTTTTTTGCTGAATAAAATTACCTAATAAAATCTAAAATTAATATATATATATAACCTAAAGCTATAAGTTGAGCTTTGATACTAGTTGATATGATTCTCGACGATGAACCTTGACACATTATTGGAGTATAATGCCCCAAGCCCGAGCGACTGTCCTCACTAGCCTAACCCAACCTGATTGAGCTTATTGTCCTCACTTGGACCAAGAAAAGGATGAATTCATGTTGGACTTGAGTAGTACATCTCTGCTTATATGATTTCCAAATCAGTTCTTTCTATCCGATGTGGGACAGAGTATCACAATGTACCGTGACCGAGCTTGCAAGATTGAACGCCCATGCCAACATGAGAAAATAGTTGGCCAAGCCCTGGAAGAGTATCTAAAAAGTATAGAACTTGCAAGACCGAGTCACCTACTGGGGGAAAAGATTCTGGAGTGGGCCGCGACGAGGACGTCACACGCTTTAAGAATTGTAGATTGTGATACCCTGTCCCACATCGTATTGAAAGAAGTGATCTGGAACACATATAAACAGATATGTATTACTCAAGTCCAACATGAATTCCTCCTTCTCTGGGCCCAAGTGAGGACACCAAGCTTAATCATGTTGGGTTGGGCTAGTGAGTACAGTCGCTTAGGTTTGGGGTGTTGCAATGTCACCCCCCAAAATCCACCCTGGAAGTTAGGGGGGATGGTCGTCCTTTACTAGGAATAAACCGTTAAGTAACGATACCCAGAAATCTTTTATTGAAACATAACTTTGATAACAATCATGTTATCACATTAAGAATCATGATACTTACATAATTGAATAGCTTCTTATTCGATGCTTTTGTTGAGAACTCTGATACCTACTAGAATCCAACATACTCAGATATAAAACATCCAACACAAACTGCGTCGCGTTTTGATGCAAAATGAACGTAGGTAGATGGTCTAGTTACGAGTCTAATGTCGCAAACTGCATCGCGTTTCGATCTTGGAGTAACCTACACGCGTCGGTTAAAGTTGCCCAGACGTGGTAAATTTCCTCTTTAACCTAGGGACAGATTCTGCAGGTTATAGAGCCAACTTTGAGAGCTTCGTTCTCTCTCATCCGAGCTCTGTTTTGGGTATTTGTGGATAGCCCTTATAGTGTACTACAAGTTTGTTGATTCAGTTTTGTGAAAGAACGTATAAAAAATGTATCTTATGGAGCCTCAAAGTATCAGTTTATAATGTGTTCTAAATTTTTCTGACTTGATATCTAATAAACGTCTTAACCAAATTCGATTCCATCACTTGAACTAGTTTATTTAGAACCCCTAGAACCTAACCATGGACATAAGCAAGAATAGAATTACCCTATCGAAATCCACCATTAATGATATTTGAAATTATTCATTCATGGAGGAGTAAACTAAGCATAACTATGAAGTCATACTTTAGTCTTGACATGTGCATATGTTGGTAGCATGTGGACGCTTAGTTTCGTCCGGTTCCATGGTCGTTTGGTCGGACAACAAATGTTTGCCAATTTTCTCTCTAGACTTCTTTTGTTCTTTTCTAGTTCTCTAGAGTTTGCTAGGGATAAGAAATTAGCATGTCATCAGTCGTAAACTACAGCAACATAACAGAAAATCTCCTCCTGTTATCTTTAGTGATTTACCGTTGCTAAACATGTGTCACATGAAAAGCTAGTTTTATCCTTATGCTTTACTATTAGTTGTCATTAACCTTTGTATTTCTTCACCTTCAAAATTTGGTATGTTAAATTATAGTGAATGTTACATGGACAGAGAAGAACCTTGGTATTAATATGAAACCACAATTAAGGATGGAAGATTAATTGATAAGTTAAAACCGAACGCCACATAGAAATATAATAAATTTGATAGTTCTCAAAGAGCCAAGGGAAGAAAAGTCCTCATAAGGTATTTTTCAAAATCCAAGACGTCAATGTTTTCCATCCTATATGGTGGTAGCTATTATAAAACTACGAACCAACTCTAATAACACCAATAATTGGTTCAAATAAACCCTAATGGACTAATATAATAAGACTAAGTATTTTCATACCACTAAACTCTTAAATATTTAAGGAACAAACTTAAATAAAAGACCTATGGGCTAAACACCTAACAAATAAATTGAACTTATTAATTGTTAAAAACACTTCAAATTAAGAACAATGAAAAGGAATAATATAGAGCTTGAAGATTTTATCTCCTTATTAGATTTATTGAACCTATGCTTGCAAAACTTTCATCTTGTTGACTCAAGTGTGATTCATTGTACTAAAGAGTCAAGGCATCAATTACACTTTTCGATGGTTTTTTCACCTTGACATAGCCTCACCACATAAACATTCAGGTCCATGTCATGGATAAACATTGAAATCATCACGTACAAGCTAAACAATGACCCCATTGTCAAACCCGTCACGCAAATGCGGAGGCCAATGGATGATAAGAAAAAGTTAGTCATCAAACAAGAAGTTGGAAAGTTGGTCGACGCCAACTTCGTGAATAAGATCTAACTCCCAACCAGGGTGACAAACTCGGTCCTGGTTAGGAAGTCAAACGACAAATGGAGAATGTGTGTCAACTTTAGGGACTTAGACAAGGCTTACCCTAAGGATTCCTTCCGTTGCCAAGGATTGACCAGTTGATCAATGCCACTTATGCTCATGAGCTCCTGAACTTCATGGACATCTATTCAGGGTACAACGAAATCAAGATGGTTGAGTTCGACACTTCATACATGACACTCAATGCCGACAACGACATCGACCTTAACATGGTGAGCCTTTTGGTTTAATCAACATTGATATCACCTACCAAAAGAGATGGCGATTAAGAGTTTTTTGACGGAATGATCGGTAAAACAATGGACATTTTTTGCACCTTTGTTGTCCACTCCAAAAATTTCAAAATTCAACGTCACCTAGATGGACTGATGTAAACCTGAAAAAGTTCAATGCTATAGAGGAAATAAAGTCACTGACTTGTCACAAAAAGACCCAAAGCCTTACTCCACTTAGTACTTTTTTTTCCAAATTCAAAGAAAAGTAATTCCCTTTGGTGCACAATAAGTTTGAATGGACACTCAACTATGAAGATGCATTCCAACTCTTTGAGCAGCACCTTTGGACACCGACGATTGTTGTTAAGAACCACTAGTACGATGTTATATACCTTTTGTTTAAGCATAACATTGTACTATGTTGTTTTAAGCTCTGTATTAGTGAAGAAAGAGGCGAAAATTCAAGTTTGAGTCTACTATATACAAAATATTTTCAATAAGATTGAAATAAATTATATGGAGGTTGAACAATATGTGTATGCTTTTAACATACTATATTTCACTATGATTGCTCGAGTTAAGAAATGGTAATAGTTAAGTGCACATTTGATTTTGATGGTAAGTAGTCAATTTGTTAAGTATATCTCACGAAATCTTAATAAGGGATGAAAAGATAATACGGTAAGTACAACAAAATAATTGAAAAGTATATAAAAGTTTGCAGAAAAATAATTTATGAAAATAGTTTTTTTTTATTGAGATTATGCTTATAAATTTAAAACAAATCCAAAACAAATCTATAAATACAAGTTCATAAATATAAAACAATACATCTTTCTTTTTTTTTGGCCGAAAAAGATTACTTCTTTTATTGATTATTACCAGGAATTGAGAAAGAGCACGGAAACTAAACAATATTCATCATTAATAAGAGATAAAAGAGAGGGTAGGGGTTGAGAAATCCAATCATCAAGTCGCACCCCTAATCTAACATTTTTTGCAATCCAGTTTGCACACTCATTTGCAGTTCTTGGAATTGCAATCCATGCAACCATCCTTCAAAAAGCTGACAATTGTAGAATATTAGTTGTCAATGCCGCTGATCTCCAATAATAGTCGTCGTTTGTGAGCTTTCAGATTACATTAAGAGCATTTGATTCTATTTCAATATCCTCCAAGTTGTGCTCAATTGCCAGCTTTACCCCTTCCAAGATGATTGTTGCTTCCAAAAATTCCAGTTCATAGGCACTTATTCTTCTATTCATACCTCCCACAAATTGACCTCAATGATCCCTACTGATGACTCCAATCCCCCCATGTGTGTTTCTTTACTCCATGAAGCATCACAATTTATCTTTATTGTTCTCTCTGACGGTTTCATCCAACTAAATCCACCTATTTGATTCGACAATCTTCTGATCTATTGTTGGTTGTTTCTGCATTCAGCCCATAGTTCAAGCACACGTATGGTGACATTGGCATGATTTTGATTTCTGTTTTAAAAGACCTTCTTGCAGCGTTCTTTCCAAATGTGTTATGCCGTGAGCGCGCAAATAGCCCTCTAGGTTTCGAGAGATGTTTTATTCGATCTAGACTCCTTCCTAATGGCCATAAGCCATTCCATATTTGTATGAGCCGTAGAAAGATCAACTCTCACTCCTACGGGGCCGAACCATACCCTTTTGGCCTACTTGCACTGGAATAACATATGTTTTCTCGGTTTTAATCCCTCGACGCCCAAGATTTGTTGTCACTGCAATGGAGTTCGTTAGTAATTTCCACATGAAATAATTAACCTTCGACGGGGTTCGGTTTTCCAGACATCCTTCCACAACGTCCACCTATTCAGGTCATTATCAGGTGGGTACTGGTTTTGGATTTTTCGGATGAGTCAGTACTGGTCTTGTATGTGGTCAAACAAACTTATCTGACATGTGCTCAAGGGAACCAACACTCTCATAATATCACATAACTCCTCCTACGAGGTGACAAGTCAGATTTTGTCTTCTCGCCACGATCTCCTCTCCGGATCAATAAATCCTGCCAGTCTGATGTTTGCCACAATGTCAGTGTTCAGTTAAGAAGTAATTCAGTGGGTCTCCCTATTCAGAATCAAGGCATCCTTATAAAATCAAGCTGACTGATCATATCCAATTATCCAGAGACTCTCGCGCATCACTATGTCTCGACCATCAATCAAGCTTGACCATATCCAATTATCCAGAGACCCTCGCGCATCACTATGTCCAGACCATCAATCAAGCTTGACCATATCCAAGAGGCACGTTCTTCCTTAGCTACCCCAAAGAAGTCATCAGTACTGAAGTAGATTCCTCTTAGAATACACACCTAGATAGCATTCGGTTAAGCTATAATCCCCGCAACCATCTTGGATAGAAGATCTAGGTTAAAGCTTTGTAGTTCTTCGAAACCTAGTTCTCCCTCCGTTTTTGGTCTTGTTAGCACACCCCATATTCTCTAGTGAATCTTTTTCTCTGTTTGAGAGAGTCCCAACCAGAAATTCGCCACAAGAGCATTTATCTCAGAGCGCCATGTGGTAGGTAACTTGAGAATGCACATGGAAAATGTCAGGATAACTTGCACTACTTCCTTTATAAGAACCTATTTCCATGCATTATTGAGAATTTTTGCTTTCCAACTTTGCAGGTTATCCTGGATGTGCTTCTTCAAAAAAAACTAGTGTTTCTCTTTTTGACCTCCCCCGCATTGAAGGAAGACCAAGGGACTTGCCGAGGTTCTAGACACTCTGGATTCCCATTGCTTGTTCTAAGCTCATCCTTTCTTCCTCATGAATGTTCGGACTCAGGAATAGGCTGGATTTGCTTAGGTTCACGCCTTGTCCAGATGCGCAGCAATATTCATCAATGATTGATCAGAGGGCCTAGGTATATTATGCAAAGCAGACACAACTTGCTATAGCAGTCGCCTTGATAACAATCCTATCTCGGGTGAAATTGATTATTATGGGGTACTGAGAGAAGTTATTGAGCTGAGCTATATGGATGATCTTCGAGTGTTCTTATTTAATTGTTCTTGGTATAATGTTTTGGCACAAGGGACTGGTATAAAAATTGATGAATATGGGTTTACTTGTGTTAAAAGATCAAACTTTTTGGACACGGATGAGCCCTACATTCTCGCGAATCAAGCAAGACAAGTGTTTTACGTTAGAGATAATACTGACCCTGCATGGAGTATTGTACTTGCTGCGGTGCTCAGTAAACCTTTCAGCATGAGTGGTCAAATGACCGGGGCAACAGTTGAGCCATACCAAGAAACAGGTTTGAACTTCCCCAACAATTACGGTCTGACTGATGTGGACCCTGTGCTTGACTGGTGTAGAGCAGATATTGAGGCAGAATTAGTGGATACTGGGGCAGCTGTTGTGAATTCTGTAGTAGCTGAAATGGTGGGAGCTGCAAATGAAACCGGTCAAGCAGCAACTGAGAACAGAATTGATGTCGTTGTAGATGAGGAACATAACATGGACATGGAAGATGATGATTTCAGCTCAGAAACATTTGGATCCGAGCAGGAATCTGTTGATGAAAGTGATTCTGACTTTGAATAAATGTCCTGCAATTGAATTGTATTTTGTTGATGATCACTTGCAACTCTGTGTTTATTTTGTACACACGTTGTGAAACCAACAAAATGCAATTCAATTGTATTTTGTGTTTACCACTTCATGATCCACTTTGAAAATGTGGTTCTGTTATGTAATTAGTTTTGTGAAATGTTGTTCTATTCTGTATGGAGTTTTGTGAACAGCTGTTCTGTTCTGTAATTAATTTTGTGAACAGCTGTTCTATTCTGTAATTAGTGTTGTAGAATGCCTGTGCTGTTCTGTTCTGCAATGGTTTAGTGTTAAATGCATGTGTGTGCTGTTCTTTGTTAAAATGCCTGTTCTGTATGCGTTTTGAAATAAATTTAAGTTTCAGGCTTTTTTGCAGATGGAAAAATGTTGTTGTCGGTTTATGGTGTTGTAATGGACAAGTGGACGAATAAAAAAAGGTAACCTCCTTTTTTGGTTAAGTTATTTTTATTTATTGTGTGTCAGTGTATATTTGTGGGGACCAAGGTCTCTCCTTTTGTACTCCTCTGGCCTCTATTCCCGTATACTCTCCTCTCCCAATCTTCACTCCTCTCCCAATCTTCACTCCTCAGTTCCTCCGACGAATTCTACTCAGCTCGCCCCATCTTCAGCTCCGTCACGCATCTGCATTGGCTAGGACAGGTAAGTTCTCACGGATTAGGGTTTGATTCCGTCTTCAGTCGTCTGTCAGGTAAGTTCTCACACACTGTAAACGTATACTCTGTTTGTTGAAGAATAAGAATTAGGGTTTAGGATTAACTTGGTATTTCGACCGATGTGATAAAGTCTGAAGACAAGTGTGCGACTGCTTGTTGTTCTCCCCTGTTTGATGTTCCTTAAATCTAAGTATTTGCTTTTGATTCGACGGTTTGCCATCTTTGTGCTTCGGTTTGCTTTGATGCTTTGTTCCCTTAGATGGTTTGATTCGACAGGCAAATGAACTGCCTTTTGGTCATTTCCCCTTTGGTAAAGGAACGGTTTTTGTTACAGCTATTATGAGTCCGAATAGGAGAATCGGTGGTAGGCGTTACGTGGAGAGACCAGTGGCAACACGAAAATCACCAAGAAAAAATCCTCCTCAACAATCAGCCCCGTCACAACCATTAGGTTTGTATTACTGTGTATATGCGTTATATATCACTGCATTATATCACTGCATTATATCACTGCATATATATCACTGCATTATATCACTGTAATTTGTCATTCATCTAACTACATATCACTGCATTACAGCAAACCTGGACTCATCAGTGGCAACACGAAAATCACCAAGAAAAAAACCTCCTCAACAATCAGCCTTTTCACAACCATTAGGTTTGTATTACTATGTATATGCGTTACATATCACTGCATTATATCACTGCATTACATCCATTAGCCTTTTCACAACCATTACGCCTACTGTAATTTGTCATTCATCTAACTACATATCACTGCATTACAGCAAACCTGGACTCATCAGATGGTGAGACTATATGTGAGAACACTCCAACCAGGGTTGCTCTTGTGGAACAGGAAATCAATCTTTCAGATACCCATGAACAGACACCAGCACCAGGTAAAACAACGAACTTGCATGTATTCAACAAGATGGTTATTAACAGAATTCATTTTCCTGTAATAGAGGTGAATGAAACTCCACAACCTGAGAAGCTGCGGCGTGGCAGAACTAGGTGTATAAGGCTATCACGCAATGGAGTCAACGAAAAAGAGGAGCTGAAATTCAATGCACAAGGTCGGGTATGTAGCAAGAATGCGTCAACCTTTGCAAGCTGGTGTGGGTGTATTGTACGGAAAAGGACAAATGCTCCGTTGATGGTGAAGGATTGGAAGGACATCCCAAAAGAACCGATAGATTACGAACAGAAGATGCTGCAGCTTGTTTCTGTAAGTTTTTTTGTTTTAACTAGTACAACTTTGATGGATGTGTGCTGCCTTGTTATTATTTATATTTTGCTTAGTCCTCATGTTTATTGCATCTGTGCTCATGCTTTATTTTAGGAAAAGTTCATTATTCCAGAGGATGACAACTTGAAGCAACTTATTATATGCTATCTGAGAGAGAAGTACCGAAATTACAGGTCCAACCTTTTTTTTTTGGCCAATACTATTTATAAGCAGCTGCTTTACTGAATATAGTTCTCCTCGCTCAACCAACTGAATCTCATGTTAATTACAGGTCCAACCTTAAGCGTTTGTATTTTGATAAGTACTCAACCAATGAGGAAAGGTTGATGCATATTCCGCCAGATGTTGTGAAAGAGGATTGGGTATGGCTCGTCAACTGGTTTAGTTCGGATGAGTTTAAGGTATATATATACTTTGGATTTTGCCCATTACATATCATATTTGTTATGTTAGTGCTTAACATTGATTGATTTTGTGTTCATGTTAAAGCTTATGAGCGATCGAAATAAAAAAAATAGGTCTCAACAAGTTATGCGACACACAGCTGGGAGTTCTAGCTTTGCCAAGCGTGAACACGAGGAGGTATGTACTAATTATGAATACTTGCTGAATCATTTATTTAAATAGTCCACATACCTTTCAACATAGATAATTAATTAAACTACTTTTCAATAGATTGAGAAGAACAATGGAAAGCATCCAGGGGAGTACCACATGTTCCTTGAAAAAACCACTTGGACAAATATGGGAAACCCATTGATCAAAAGTCCAAATCCATAATGGTAAACTGTTTTCCCGTTAACAATTGGTTACGATTGGTATAGAAATTCATTTCTGATTTTGTTTTTTGTAGGACCAAGTGGAGGAGAAGGCTGCTGAACTTGAAGCTGAAGAACAGGGACCAATTGACAAGAATGCCCTCTATGAGAAAGTGCGGCAGCCTGAGAAGCGTAGGGTTCGGGTCTCCAAAATTTCACGAATGTTAGAGAGTGAGCAATTGAAAAATGCAAGAGAAGAAGTGGCTAGAGTTAGAGAGGAAACTGTTTTACTGCGTCGTATGGCTGAGGAGAGTGTGCGCAAGGCGGAAGAGGCCGTTAATCAACTAGCTGAGTTTCAAGAAAATATGATTGCATTTCAAAGGGACATGGCCTTTATGAGAAGGGCGATGCATGCAAATGGGCAGATGCCCATTGATTCAGATTCCCAAGGTAATGTCAGTGAATTGATAAAATGATTGACCCATTTGGATGTTTAACTCTGTGTTTTTTGTCACTGCAGGTCCAAATGGTAGCTGACTTTCTCAACATGCTTTTCTTGGTGGCAGAAGACAGGTTTTATTTTGTGTAGTTAGGTTTTAGGTTGGTTGTTGATCCATGCTTGTTCGACCATGAATGACTGTTAGACATGATTTTGGATAGGAAACTTTTGTATGTGAATATGGCCTTTTTGTGAACATATGCAGATGGTTTAGATCGGGTACCTGCTGTGAATGGTTAGTTGGGAATTGATGTGGTGAATATGGCCTTTTTTTGTGAACATATGCAGACAGTTTAACCTGGTAATATATGCAGACAGTTTAGACCTGGTACCTACTGTGAATGGTTAGTTGAGAATTGTTGTGACTAATTAATAGTATTTGTGGTATGGTTGTTTATTAAAGTTGTCATAGAAGGGCAGTATTTGCTGCAACAGGTCACCTATATTGAATACACAACATTAGCAGTGACTGAATATCAACCTGTTAAATGTTTGTTATGACAGCAATAAACAATGTAGTAATGATAGTTTCAAATCTACAAAAAACTAACAAAAGAACAATTGAGGCAGTAAACTATGTTTACCAGCGGCAAATAACTGACGTGGTGTAACACATAATGGCTTAATGATAGAAAGTATAGGATACTTTCAGTAACGTAACATTTTGTCATAGTTGATATATAAATAATGTCACACAATTGTTGTCATTCATACAACTAAATGACATCTACGTATCTCTATTGCAGAGAATCATATTCGGCATAGGAATAAAACCATCACGGTTATTAAGATCTAGTCACCACTAAAAAGAGAGACTGAATAACATATACCGTGACAATATCATGTTGACGCAAATTAGGCCTAAATGATGTCGGTTTTATGTTGTCACGAAAGGTCTGGCCTCAACTCTTATTAGTGACGGCAACACTTTTAGTGGCGGCACTTTACCGTCGGAGTGTCCTTTAGCCACGGGACCTACCATGACGAGACTTAGCCCGCTGCTAAAGGTTAGTGACGACAAATACCACTTTCCTAACTAAATTAAGCCGACGTTAAAGATAAACATTCTTCTAGTGCCTGCATGTTTGGCTGTATACCTTTCACGAAGAACAAAAGTCGTCCACGAAGAATAAGTGATGGAGGACTGGACACTCCCTCTTGATGCGGATGCCGATTAGCTTCTCCTTCGTGACCTCTTTCTCAATCTGTTTGGATAGAACATCAGCCATAAGAATGAAGGGTTAATTACTTAATTGGTTACACATGTTTCACCATTGTGCATAATGGTTACACAAGTTTCAAAATGTGATTAATAGGTTTTGATATGTGACTAATTGTTTTTTTTTACTGTTCACCGTTAGAAATCACAGTTAAGCCACTATTTAGATACATAAAATGACGTAATTACCTTTTTCATCAACCAAGCTGTGTTCTTCATCACCGAATTGAATTGAAGAACCCATAATCGAATTTCTGGGTTCTTCAATTCAATTCGATTCTGGTTCTTTAAGACGATTCTGGGTTCTTCAATACCACTAAGGGCATAATAGTCATTTCACAATTCAATAATATGTTAAAAAAAAAATAATTAACGGTTTACTAACGGAATAATCAATTAATCACAATGGGAAAAACATGTGTAACCAATTAGTCACATATCAAAACCAATTAATCACATTTTGAAACATGTGTAAGCATTCTGCACAATGGTGAAACATGTGTAACCAATTAAGTAATTAATCCTAAGAATGAATAAGTATTGTGATATGGGGTCACCTTGGCGCAAGCCTCGTAAGGGTCTGATCGGTTTAGTACGCTTCCCATTGACGAGGATCAAGTAGGACACCGTCGATATGTACTCTTTAATCCAACTGATCCAAATTGGATTGAATCCTTTCCGAGCTAACACTGGTATGCTGATTTTTGATAAATTTGGCTTATTGTGCATTTTACAAGTCAGTGTGTTGTACCAAAAGACTCTGCAATAGTTATTGATGAATATGGCGTTGACTAAAGAAAGAGTTCCCACCCACCTACCTATGCTTTGGGGTTGGATATGAGTCGGTCTTTTTTTATGCTCAATTTAAAGGGAAAAGAAGTCTGCTAAGTGTGTATTGTACTCATGTTATGGTCTCAGTGTACATGTATCGTGTTTGATTATTCATTCTCTGATGTTAATCAGGTATTTGATAGGACTAGTATTCCCCCCTTTTTCCAATAGAAGATTCAAGTGACTTTTCTGAAAGATACTGTTTGGTAATATATCTAGATTGAGGCTTACAGAGACATGATAACTCTAGTTGTTGATGCATTCAAATATCTAACACAGGTATGATTCATATTTCATACCTGTGAATAATCATTTGTTTGAGTCTGTCTTCTTGGGTCATCCATTTTTGACCAGGCTTGAATCCTATTTGTTCTATGGGCAACTGGTTTTACAGTAACGTGCCATATAGAGATTTGATATTGATTATAGAAAAATCAGTCAAATGTTGCAGAAACCATATTTCTCCATGATGTGGATTGTGGAATAATTTGGGTTAACAAGTGGTGATGTCGCTGTAAATATTGCAAATGTTAGTGGATACTCATTTCAACCTTCCCACCTATATGCATTCTAGCCATCAGGTTTTCTTCCCAATTTACTTGGAATACTTAAACAACCATCATTAGTTATTGGGATCAGTTATATCCTTTTTTATTTTTAAGAATTGCGAAATGTTTTAATTATAATGAACCTATATCTAAACACTCCTCTGCTCCTCTGCAAGGAGGGGAGAATAGGGAATGCCCTCAAGGTGTTCGATGAAATGCGTGAACAAGGAGTTTCACATAACGTTGTCACCTACAACACTATTATCTCTAGCTTGTGCAGATAGGCTAGAGTTTGGGAAGTTGAGAGTACGGTGGATTCAATGAAGGGACACGGTATATGTTTGTATCTTCATCTGCTTCCTCCATTGTCTTCTTCATATGTTATACGATTGTATTTTCAGTGTGTGTATTATTTATAAAGAGTGAACCGCATATTGAACCGGGTCCGACCGGACAAATCGGGAACCGGCCCCCTCGCCTGTTCGAGGGCCAGTCCGGTTCTGATAACACTGGATCTGACATACTTCTCACGCACATGACACTCTGTTTTCGCCGACAAGCTGAAGACGAGCTTTCTGGTTGGCTTATGCGCACTAACTATGGGATTATCTCCATGTTTGGAGACGAAAATCACAAGATAGTTCACTGCAGTCGCGTCCAACCTGTAGCAGTATGGTAATTGTTAGAAAAATAATGATAGAGACCAAATATATCACGCTAGGGTTAGGTTTCTTAGAGTTTTTTATGCCTAGGGTTTTTGCATGGTTCCGACCTAGCGTGGGGCTGTTCACACCAGCGGCAGACTTCCAAGGTGGTGGACAACTTGCTTGCTGCAGATTAGGGTTCATGGATAGCTGAAGCAAGGAGTTCCTGCAGTGAAACCAATGCGAGAAAGTTTTCACAGGACAGGAGAAGGTCTCGACACGGCGAGATGAGGTCTGTCACAGGAGGCTGGGCTCCGACGCGGCGAGATGGGAGGTCACTCACGGGCTAGGGTTCTCTCGAGAGGAGTGTCTTGCCGCGGAGGATGAGTTCTACAATACGATACTTATTACAAGATAAACGAACTTTGTTTGAAAACATTTACACTGTCCGCTACTAAAAAAAATCCAAAAACATTAACTAGAAGAATGTGTACATATGATTTATTTTTTACAAGAAAATTCCCTAAAAAAACATTATTGAAATAAATAAATACTAAAAGGAGGGAAATGTTAAAAATAATAAAAACTAAAAATATGAAAATAATAATAAAATCGAAAAATACAGAAAATAGTGGTGGCTGCAGGTGCAGCAGTCTTTGAGCCCTGAAAAAAATCATTTCCTTTTTCTTTTTCTAAATATTTAGTCTTTCTCCATGGCGGATCACAGATTATCCCATTCAAAAAACACTAACTAAAAATCTAAAACAGCGCGGCATGCCAATGGGGGTAGTCCCTGATGTGTGAGTGGCGTACGCAGCTCGGGGACCTTGAGTGGTTGATATCGATGAGATTTGTCCCCTTCTCCTCCGTCCCTTCTTCTTCTTCTTTGACTCCGTTTGTGTATCTCCGCAGACAGAGCTGAGCTACCTACATTTTTGACTGCCTCCACTTCCATCCATTTTGTATTCAGTTTTATGAGCAGTGACATTGCTAACGCCTTTGGTGGATTGATTGTTGTTCTGCTTCAATTCACAGTGATGAGTCAATGATCCTTGTGTTCCGATTGAAATGAAAACAGCGCAGCGGCCCTGCTTCTTTTGCGGCAGCGTCGCCTTAACTTTGGCTCTCAAACAGTCTTTCGCCGCTGCCGCAGTTCCCTACCGTATTCCTCATTACAGACTCACGCTGCCTTCCGTTCGGTTGTCCTCCGCCCGTCGCTCGCATATCACCGCTTGTGCCAAGCCCCAGCTCACTAAGAGAAGAGATCGCAGCAGGAGCAAAAGTACGAATCCAACCATCTCTACTAGTCGAAGTGAAACATCACTCCAACAGACCAAAAAGGATGCTCTTCCTCCTCTGTCGTCTGGCCACAAGGAAAACACCACCAATAAGACGTCGGTTACTATACGTGGACTCCACCAAAAGAATGGAAATCCGTTAGGGCGGCGGGACCTGGGGAAGAACGTCGTAAAGTGGATCAGCCACGGGATGCAGGCTATGGCGGCGGACTTTGTGGAAGCTGAGGTGCAAGGTGAGACAGAGTTTGCAGAGTTGAGGCAGCAGATGGAGCCAGGACTCACCTTCGTCATCCAGGCCCAGACCTACCTCAATGCCATTCCTATGCCTCTCGGTTCCGAAGCCATCTGCTTGAAGGCCTGCACTCACTATCCAACTCTCTTGGATCACTTCCAGAGAGAATTGCGCGACCTTCTTCAGAACCTCGAGAGCCAATCAGTCATCCAAAATTGGAGTGAGGCGGAATCATGGAAGCTGCTGAAGAAGCTTGCTAAATCAGCTCAGCATAAAGCGGTCACTCGAAAAGTATCCCAGCCAAAGCTCATTCAAGGTGCTCTAGGAATGGACATGGAAAAGGTCAGGGCTATCCAGAACAGAATAGACAACTTCACCAAGTGTATGTCTGAACTTCTTCGCATTGAAAGGGATGCTGAGTTGGAGTTCACACAGGAGGAACTGGATGCAGTTCCCAACCCAGATCATGACTCTGACGCTGCACCAAAACCAATTGAGTTTCTGGTTAGCCATGGCCAAGCTCAACAAGAACTCTGTGACACAATCTGTAACTTAAATGCTATCAGTACATCTACAGGTATGTTATTCATTTTTCAATCTCATTATATCTTTAAGCACTGCACTGCACTGGTTTTTGTTGGGAAGAGTTACAGAAGGTGACCGTGAAACTCGCCGCCGCCAGAGTGTGCCCTCGAAGTCAATGCCTTCGGTGGTCGGAACACATTTCAAGTGTTGGAATATCAAAATCGTTGCTCAATACCCAACAGTGTTTGGGTATTGCTTATGTCTTCCAATTTGTTCTCATGATTATTGACACTGCTTGATAATGTGCTGACAGGGTTGGGTGGAATGCATTTGGTGTTGTTTAGAGTTGAAAGAGATCATCGGTTGCCCCCTACCACACTGTCTCCCGGAGACATGGTCTGTGTAAGGACATGTGATAGCAGAGGGGCAGGTGCTACTTCTTCCTTGCAAGGCTTTATTCACAGCCTTGGGGAGGATGGTTGTAGCATTAGCGTGGCTTTGGAGTCTCGCCATGGTGATCCAACTTTCTCCAAGCTTTTTAGGAAGAAAATCCGCATTGATCGAATTCATGGATTAGCTGATACTCTAACATTTGAGGTACTCGACAGGGCTTACATGACCAGTTCTATTCTACAATAATTGGAGAACATTTGTGTTGCCATAGGATCCTTTTAAGATTATAGGTTATGACTATACTCTGGATTTCGTAAAATAAGGTTAAAATGATTGATTGTTGCAAAAATGAGAAATTGATAATGTTTTAGATGTTGTAATGTGCTCTGGTAGATGTGTCGAACCTAATTACTTGTAACACATTTTTGTTATAATTTCAAAGCTAGTCTAGTGCTAATCTGGTTGTTATGTGCAAGGTGTGTTTTCTTGGATATGATCTATTCTCTCTTTTACTTTTTGATAATATTTCTGGTATGTTGATTATGCACAATCTTGTTATGTAGTTGACATTCTAGAAAGTATCTCCAGCCTGTTTCTTTTGAATTCTCACTAGAATTTGACTTTGCCATTCAGCATGTAATACGTATTTTCTTGCATAACCTTGCAGCGCAACTGTGAAGCACTTATGCTGCTTCAGAAGAATGGCCTTCACAAAAAGAATCCTTCAGTTGGTATTGTAGCTACATTATTTGGGGATGAAGAAGATATTGCGTGGTTACAAGAGAACCAAGTAGTGGATTTGTCAGAAGCAAATTTAGATGAATCGTTGAAAAATGGATTTTTTGATAATTCCCAAAAGAAAGCAATTGCCTTGGGTTTGAACAAGAAAAGGCCCATACTAATCATACAAGGTCCCCCTGGAACTGGAAAGACAGGTTTGCTTAAAGAACTTATAGTGCGTGCTGTTCAACAAGGTGAAAAAGTTCTTGTGACAGCACCAACAAATGCGGCTGTGGATAATATGGTTGAAAAACTTTCTAATATTGGGTTAAACATTGTGCGTGTTGGCAATCCAGCTCGCATTTCTGCATCTGTAGCAGCACTGTCATTAGGGGAGATTGTGAACAATAAGCTTGAAAGTTTTCTAGCAGAATTTGATAGGAAAAAATCAGACCTCAAAAAAGATCTAAGACATTGTTTGAAGGATGATTCTTTAGCAGCTGGAATACGTCAGCTTCTTAAGCAGCTTGGTAAGGCACTGAAAAAGAAAGAGAAGGAAACTGTGAAAGAAGTACTTTCAAGTGCACAGGTTGTGCTTTCGACAAACACGGGAGCAGCCGATCCTTTAATTCGAAAGTTGGATATATTTGATCTGGTTGTTATTGATGAAGCTGGTCAAGCCATTGAACCTTCCTGTTGGATACCTATATTACAAGGAAAGCGATGCATTGTTGCAGGTGATCAATGCCAGCTTGCTCCTGTTGTTCTATCTAGAAAAGCATTAGAAGGTGGTCTTGGAGTGTCCTTAATGGAGCGAGCTGCAATGTTACATGATGGTTTTCTTTCCACCAGATTGATCACACAGTACCGTATGAATGATGCAATTGCTAGTTGGGCCTCTAAAGAGATGTATGATGGATCTCTGGAATCATCTCCAACTGTTTCCTCCCATCTTCTTATAGATTCTCCTTTTGTCAAGGTACTACTCACATGCATTGTTGTTAATAGTGGTTTCATTCATCTCAGCGCCGGGTCAGTTTCAACTCATCATAAGTTAAATTTCGTTTTTCGTACAAAGCATAGTATTATAACTTTTATGTCAACACTAAAGAGTTGATTATTGTTGTAGATAAGATTTAGGATATCCGGTAATATATATATAAATAGATATGCAAGTTGTTCCTGTTATGGTATGATAATACATGGATTCACTGGATCATTGTTGGACATGTTTGCAGCCAACGTGGATAACACAATGCCCGTTGTTATTACTTGATACTAGAATGCCATATGGAAGTTTATCAGCTGACTGTGAAGAGCATTTGGATCCAGCTGGAACTGGCTCATTCTACAATGAAGGAGAAGCGGATATTGTTGTTCAACATGTCTTTTCCTTGATCTGTTCTGGTAACTCTGCTGCCTGTTAAACTATTATATTTAACAGGTTACTTGATTTAGTAGATTGTCTTTCAATGTGCATGAATTTTTTCTGTGGATCAGTTTGCCTTTCTCCTGTTCATACATACGGTAGATGCCAGCCTTAGCCATTCAGTTGATATGATGGTTAGTTACTACTAGATGCATAATATCAAATTGCAGGGTTAGAATATCAAGATAAGCCTTTCTTTAATAATAATGAATATGGAAGTGCATTGTGTTGCCCGTTAACTAATTTAGTTACCCAAATGGATCTAAAACAATGTATAGCCTGCATATATTCATGAAATGCCAGGTTGGTATCAGTTGTTACTTGATACCTACCGTAAGTAACAAAACCAAACAAAGTGTGTTTTGTTGACAATGTATTCTGATATGAACCAGGTGTGAATCCAGCGTCAATAGCAGTGCAATCTCCCTATGTTGCTCAAGTACAACTGCTTCGGGACAGGCTTGAAGAGGTCCCTGGTGGTGAAAGGGTAGAGGTTGCAACCATTGACAGTTTCCAAGGTCGGGAGGCTGATGCTGTCATCGTATCCATGGTAATTTGCTATGTCCTGGATTTCTTTAATGTACAACAACCGTGTTCTTGTTGTTGAGTGTGTGTGTGCGTCGTAGGTTCGATCAAACACGTTGGGAGCGGTGGGATTCTTGGGTGACAGCCGACGTATGAATGTAGCAATAACAAGGGGTAGAAAGCATGTAGCAGTTGTATGCGACAGCTCCACCATCTGCCACAACACGTTCCTAGCAAGGCTCTTACGCCACATTCGCCACTTTGGAAGAGTGAAACACATGGAAGCAGGTAGTAGCTATGGTGCTTCTGGTTATGGACTTGGGATGAACCCTATGCTACCCTCTTCCTCACTCCATTAGCTAGTTAGCATGCTACACAGATGTTTTCTGTATATACATCATACGTATTGCTGCTCCTCACAGTTGTGTATATATATTATACCAATGCAGTTGGTTGCAACAATGATTGCTTCTTTGATTCTCAACAGAGGAGCTATTTTTATTTATTTTTTCAACTGTATGTTTCATATAATGTGAACAACAAAAAAGAAAGGTTATTTATTTGATTGAATGGATATGGATATAGATCACGATACTACTCGCAGTACAAACACACATTACTCAATAACCCAATTTCATAATATTATTGTTTGCTTTATCTCTCGAAATTATAACTCCAAATCTAATTAGAGTCGAGGAGCCTGTACAGTCACTTTGCAACTCTTGCAACAGAAAACTTCAAATACAACCGTAATTGACCTATCAAATTTCCAATAGCCCATACCGGTTTAGGGATGGACATAAAAACCGTCTAAGTCGAATCAAATTTTACATTTTATGCACCATACTGCTTTTGAACTGGCTAAGCCGAGCTTGTTCACACACACAAAAAATAGTAAGTTGAAGATAATATGAAGTGGTTCAGACCAAAGTAATTTAGAAACCATTTCTAATTGCTAGATGTTTAATTTAATTTAATATATATATAGTTGTTTCTAATGTTATACCCATTTTTAATATTGTACTGGTTCTAGTACCATTTTAAATGCAGTTTCTAATATTAGTAGTCTCATACCATTTCTCATAAGTTTTCAATATTGTATTTAATATTGTTATTGTTTAGGTTTGAAACTGATCAAAAATAATATTTACTTTTGAATATTTTATGTATTATCAGACTTATTATTGATTTTTGAAGACCAAAAATATTTTGTACCAGTAATACAAAGTTATGAAACAATTTGAAAAATGAATGGTATTTGAGTAAAAATATGAAACGGTTCCTATCAGGGGAATAATACCTTTATTATTTTTTAAAAATAAAGTAGAATTTGAATTGATTCGCTCCAAACCACTTTATACCCACCCGTGCCCTTGTGATACTTAATAATTAATTATTTGTTTGACACGTGAAGGTCCTACCCTACCAAATTTAATTGAATCATCAACTTATCCATATATTAATTTAGTTAAGATTTTTAAAGTTAGTAAGAAAAAAAATGGAGAATTTTCTCTATGTTATTCAAAATTAATTATTATAATTAATTCAAAATTAATTATTATAATTAATTCATATCAAACATATAATTCTTACCAATAAAATTTTCTCATGAATTATTTAAAAACCCTTCAAGTTATATGATTGATTTAGGACCTACTTTTGAAAATTTAATTGTTTAGTAATTTTTTACAATCGGTTTAATTATCTAGTCATTTACTCCATGGTAATATTATTATTATTTTATAATTAATATATTAATATAGCTAATATATAATGTTACATCAAAAACTATATAAAATTTAACGGTACATATTCATATTTAGTTTAATATTTTATTACTAATAATAGATTTTCTTTTTGGCCATCACTAATGATAGATATACATATATACATATACTACACAACTAATGTTTTCTTTTTGGCATCATAAATAGTTTACTTGAATTATTGTTATATAACTCCACTTCTACAAACTAACTTCTCCACGGCAAGAGACCTCTTCCTCTCGAGAGAACCTTAGCCCGTGAGTGACCTCTCCTTCCATCACCGCATCGGAGCCCTGCCACCTGTGAGAGACTCCATCCCGCCGTGCCGAGATCCTCTCCCGTCCCGTGAGAGCTTTTTCGCGCGTCGATTTCTTTGTAGGAACTCCTTGCTTTCCACCGCCTAGGAAGTCTACCGTCGACGTGATATCCTCTCTTGTCCTGTGAGAGCTGTAGCGCCTCGGTTTATTCTGCAAGAATTCCTTGGTCCAGTCATTCGTGATCACTAATATGCAGCAATCAAGCTTTCCACCAAATTGGAAGCCTGACACTGACGTAAACAACCTCTAGCTATGTCGGAACTTTATCAATGGACACAGGGAACTGACTTCTAGAACCTTCTGTCGGTATCTCGTTGCACCTTAGCTGCAGTGGGTCCGAACAAAACCATGCAGAAACCCTATGCGAAACAAACCCTAAAAAGCTTAACCCTAACCTATTATATTTGGTATCTATCATTATTTTCTAACAATTATCGTACTGCTACAGGTTGGACGTGACTGCAGTGAACTATCTTGTGCCTTTCGTCTCCAATCATAGAGAATAATCCCATAGCTAGTGCGCAGAAGCCAAACAAAAAGCTCTTATTCATCCTGTTCGCGGAAACATAATGCCTAGTGCTTGAGAAGTATGTTGGATTGGTTATATCTCAGAAACTGGTCAGGAATGTGGCAATTCATAAGGTAAGGTGGCATGGGCGAAATATGAATAAGTGAGCATAACAAATTTGAAGGAGAATATGATTCTAATTGAAATTGAGAAAGAGGATGAGAAAAAGGCTATCCTAGACCAACTACCATGGTTAATTCAAGAGCACTGGCTCAATATAAAAAAATGGGAACACACTCTGAGCCTTATTTTTATAGATTTTGAGCGAATTCAGTTTTGGATTCAAGTTCATGGCATAGAACTCAGAGTCTTAAACTCTGCAAATAGGAGGCAGATTGGTGAAGGGATTGGAAAGTGTATTGAAATAGAAGAATCCACGAATCAAATCAGGCGTGGTTTCTTGCGCATAAAAGTGGAGATTGATGCGCGAACCCCCTGATAGTTGGTTTCTAGTGAAAGAATTTAAGAGGAGAGGAACGTTGGGTGAATTTGAAATATGAACGTCTATCTGATATACGCTATGACTGTGGGTGGCTAGGACACACGTCTTATCAATGCCATCTTGATACTGTCATGTGAGAAGTAAAACTTGATACCCCGATGTATGAACCATCGATGATCGGATCCCGACCACGAGCCACAATAACATCAGTCAAGCTAGGCGGGGGGATTTCACAAAATCCCTCAAACTCAGTTGGAAGGAGGACATGGAGGGATATAATGAAAGTTGCAAGGTTCCCAAAGGAACTAGAGAAGTATCAAAATGGCAAAAACTACCAGCACGCCCCACTTAATATCCCCCAACCACTCATACCTGAATCGAACACCCTACCCATCCCACCCCCACCCGAACACACACAACTGATTACCCCACTCCCGTACACTCCCTTGAACCCAATCATCCACCTACCGAAGTGGCTCAAACCCTCTGTGACCCCATCCAACCCTCTAATGCCCACATGTACACTCTGGTCGAACCATCCTCCATTACTTTCCCTACCACAATAATTACCCACACAATCGATCCCACCATATAAGAAGATCCAAAGAAGAAACCACCAATTTTGAGTCACACTACTAATACCAATTCCTCTCACATTATAGACCCTCCCACACCCCCTCCCACAACCCAGAAATCAACCTGTTGGATCGTGAAATCCTGAATGCTGGTCTGGCAGTGAATTGAATGCCAGACAAGGTGGAGATGACGCTTCAGCTCCAACTCCGGTGAACCTGCAAGTAGGGGAGCGCAACAGAGGGGGTGCCTCTGGGTCCCTCTCCGATGCTTAAATGAATATATGTGTGTATAAAACTCAAAACGTAAAGAACGTATGTAAGGCAAGGGTATTTATAGGGTAAGAGAGATAGAACCGTATATGGCAGCTGAATATCTTAGTGTATATTGTGTTGCCGAATATTCGGATTGTCAGTTACTGCGAGATATTGCAGTTACCAAATCTAATCCTTAGTGAATATGCAACCGAGATATGCGGGATATCGTGGTCACTTCCTTATTAACGGTTTTGTGGGACCAGAGGAGAGAGGCAAGGCTCTCTTCGGGGCGAGCACTCCCATGTCGAGCAGTGGAAGGTCGCGACCTGGTAGAGAATGGCGAGCAGTCTGAGAGCCTTTGGCGTCCCTATAGACTTTGGGCTCGATTCTGGATTACTCGATGGTGGGCCAAGTTTGGCTTGTACTTGGGCCGACCCGGTTCGGATGTCATGGGTTTACCCCCTCTATAGTTATTGGGCCTTCGATGCCTTTTCTTACTGGGCTGTCACTATCGATACCCAACATTTGCCCCCGAAGCTTGATTGAAGTTCCTTCAGTCGAGCTTGATTTCCTGGTAGGGTTTTAGATAGTGACGTTTCTGGCAATGGTTCAGTGCCTTTGAGACACTTCGAGCTCATTTGGCGAGCAATTTCTTCTCTGTTCAAAGCCGAAAGAATATCCTTCCTTTTATTCCCTTTTGGCGATCACTCGAGGTGACCTAGGCTTATGGAAGTCTATCTTTCTTAGTTAGGCGATCATTACCTACCCGAGGTATTTCTGCTAAAGCTTTATTAGTGCGTTGGCGACCACCTTGTCTCCTTAGTGGAATTTTAGCATTTAATAACTGCACAGTTGTCCAGAAATCGAACGGTCACTTGAGGCACGCATGACATTTACTTTTCCGTAAACCTAGGGTAGTCTGACAGCTGTCCATATCAGCCAACCATCTGTCTCCCCAAGGTGTCTTTTGGAATTCTGACATTGCTTCGGTTTTTTCCAAAAAGGTGCCATCATTCCTCTGTGTCGCTTCGATTTGCTCGTGGCGGTTGCTCCCTTCTTGGTCTGTATAAGAAACGTCAGTTTCTACATTTTGTTTTTTACGCTTATCCACTCCTTCAGATTTCCAGAACTTCACTGCGAACCTTTCCTTTCTCTTTCAATCCTCTTCAGTTCTCCTTTCGACCATTTCCATGGCCCCCAGAAGTCAGCGAGTCAAACACATGGCCATCAAGGGTGCTAACAAAGCCAGCGCCCCTCAGAATGTCGGTGTTCCCTTGACCATTAGGGATGAAGCTGTGCCCTCCTCAGCGGGGAAACAGCCTGACGTGGGAAGGTCTGCGGCCACCCCAGTGGTGGTAGATGGTCCTGAGCTGAACACGCCTATTTTTTTCCCCAAAAGGTAAACTTTCGCCCTTTTATTGCTCTGTTTTGGCAATATCCTCTGTTTTCTTTTGTTTTTATACTTGCTGTGCCATACTTGAATCATTCTGAGTAGATATCAAGCCTAACGAACTGAAGCCGGCTTACTTTAAGACCATGGTGGCGCTTGGTGGCTTCCTGGCCTAGGTCTGCATTTTCCTCACGATGGAGAGGTTTACATTTATGCGGCCCAGATCGATGCTGGGTTGCGTTTTCCTCTCTGTGAGGATTTACAGACCTTGTGTCAGTTTTACGGGATTCACCCCACACAGCTTGTCCCGAATTCCCTCAGGATGTGGGTCGGTTTCAAGTTCCTATGCTTACGCCAGGAATGGGTATATTCACTGGCCCTGTTCCTGTGCTTCTTCCGACTGGCAGCAGGGGCTAACCACCTTCACCACTTCCAATCCCGCTGGCCGAAGTTTTCGGAGTGGGGAGGCCCTCAAGGATGGGCTTGGAACGTCCATGTCCGCCTGATCGATGATTTCCGGGCCACTAACTCCAATTACAAGAAGTTTTACTTCTTGTATAAGGGGGGCGTACCTTGGAAATTGTTTGCTCCGGACAAGGATTTTCCTCCCTCCTTTGAAGAATTGTCCGGGAGTGATCGGAATGCCATCAACGATTTATACCGGCTGCATCGGTCATCTCAGTTCAAGTCCATCCGCTCAGTGGCGGAGACTACCGAGAATGCCCTTGAGATGGCGGGCATTCATCAAGCCACGCCAATCTTTGATGATTGGGTAATTTTCTAACTCCTCCCTTGTTTTATTACTTGTAGGGAAGGTTGTAAGCAAGAGCCAAAAACTGATAGGTCTCTTTGATGACCAGGGATCAGCGGGATTGTCCTCCGACCAGGCGCTGCTAAGCTCTCCCCCTCCTCCTTCTAGGCGTTTGACCAAGAGGAAGCCCGAGGAGATGCTTCCTTCGACCACTACTGGCCCTCGTCAACCAGGTATATTACCTCGCCTTTTGTGGATTTAATGTTTTTACATTCTGCGGTTCTCTGACTCCTGACTTATTGTCTTGTTACTTTGCAGTGGAGTCCTTGGCGGACGTGGCCCGGGACCCTCCTCCTCCTCTTTCTAAGAAGGTCAGGAGTGAAGAGCACCCTGAGGTCGACCAACCTCCTCCTCCTTCCCCTCCTAAGGGCCCTTCTGCCAGCAAAGGGAAGGGTTTGGACACGGCGTCTCCTTCTCCCTTTCTTCAGGGCCCTTCCGCCGCTAAGGAGAAGGCCTTGTCTTTGGCGCCTCCCGCCTCTTCAGTTCCCACGGCTCCTACTAAGGAGTCTGGGGCCCAGAAGAAGGGGCCTGCTGCTTCCAGCTCCTCGAGGGCTCCCGCCGAGGAGTATTGCTCCATGGCGAGCTTGTTCCAGCCTTTTAAGGCTGGGGACTCTCGGAGGCCTTGGGTCCCTTGTGGGGACCTTGCCAAGAAGGGGTACCCCGCCCAGAAGAGCCTACGGGGTAGCCCGGATATGTGCATGCGGCTCCTTGATGGGATAATTCCTCCCAAGGACCGTTCGATTGTCCCTACGGAGCTTCCTCAGATCGAGGGGTTCTTACGGACCCACTTCGAACGAGTTGCCCTGGTATGATCTCGCCTTCTTTCCATGATTTATTCCTTGTTATTACTTTTCATTTTGATGACTTGACATTTTCCTTGTGCTTTTGTTGTCAGCTCGTTCGGGAAGAGGTGATCCTCGACCGCGTTTTCGGCGAGCTCGCCGACAAGCACTCTGATCTGCTTATCGAGCTGGAGCAATACCGAAGCACAGGGGTCACCCCCGGGCAGTTGGAGGCCATCAAGAAGACCGCTGACATGGCGATCACCTTGGTGGACGGCGCCCGGGAGGAGTATTTCAGGAAGGAGCAGCGCCTCCTTGCTGATGTCAAGAAGAGGGAGGTTGATGCTGCAGCCTTCCTTCATGAAGCTGAGGCCCTTCATCAGTGCCTTGATGAAGGGGAGGCGGTCCGTGCTCGCCTGGAGGCCGAGTTGAAGGAAGCTCGTGCCCAGGTGGTCGAGTCAGACGCTCTTAGGGTCGCCGCGGAGGCCCAGAGGGATGCTGCCGAAGCTAGGGGGGTCGCCCTAGAGGAGGAGAAGAACCGGCTGGCTGATCAGCTGAAGGCGGTTCCTTCACCCCAAGCCGTGGTTGAGGAGTTCAAGGCCTCCGAGGACTTTGAAGACCAGGCCTTGAAGGTGATGAAGTCGACCATCGCCGATTTTCTCCAAGAACTGGTGGAGGAGGTCCAGGCGGTTGATCCCAACTTTCCTCTTGGGGAAGTTGCCTCCTTGAAGACCTTCCTGCGGAGTCGGCCTTCGCAGCCCTCTATTGCTGGGGAGGCTGCTCCTGAAGGCGAGCTCGGTACTTCTGCCCCCGAAGGCGAGCAGAGCGCCCTTGCCCCCGAGAACCCCAAAGCTTGAAGTCCCCAACTCCTTGGCGACCATATTTATCTTTTTTAGATAGCCATTTTTGTATTTTCTGTTTTTGGTTTGTAATTATTTATCGAAGACTTGGGTTTTTCTATTGAATGCCTTTATATTCTTGAGCCTTTAATCGACTTTGAACATATTTAGCTATCCAATATCTTACTCATAATTACTTTCTACCTTTTTCTTGCTTTGTAATGTCGTCGACCCTTAAAGCCGTAGACCAATCATAAGTTAAACTTTCTAAGGATAATACTTTTGACACTTAAAAGCGTAAACTTCTAAGCTCAAAGAGATATTACCGTCTTTGAAGTTTAAACCTTTGAGGTGTTGGCCTAATAACAGGGGATTTGTAATTTGTCAGGCTTTATCATCAATAGTGATCGCCTAAACTTTCTTTGGCCTGACTTTGGCGTCAGGGCTTTTATTTTGCCTAACATTTTGCTAGGTCTTTTGGCCTGACTTTGGCGTCAGGGCTTTACCTGACTCTTGGCGGATGGTTTTTTGAGGCCTAACTTTGTTGTTAGGGCTTTTGTGGCCTAGTTTTGTTACTAGGGATTTTTTGGCCTAGCTTTGTTGCTAGGGCTTTTTGGCCTAGCTTTGTTGCTAGGGCTTTTGTGGCCTAGTTTTGTTACTAGGGCTTTTTTGGCCTGACTTTGGCGTCAGGGCTTTTGGCCTAGCTTTGTTGCTAGGGCTTTTTTGGCCTAACTTTGTTGTTAGGGCTTTTGGCCTAGCTTTATTGCTAGGGCTTTTGTGGCCTAGTTTTGTTACTAGGGCTTTTTGGCTTAGCTTTGTTGCTAGGGCTTTTGAGGCCTGACTTTGGCGTCAGGGCTTTTTGGCTTCAGCTTGCTTCGAGTGGACATGCTTTGTGAAGGAATGGCTTTCTTTTATTGACATAATCAGTTTGATTACAAGCTATGCATAAAATCTTCTTAAATGCTCTGAATTAAATAGACGGGGTAACCTCTCGCCTTCGGTGGTTTCCAAATAGTAGGATCCTGGTGCGGCGATCTCTACTACTTTGTATGGTCCTTCCCATTTGGCTGAAAGTTTGTTTTTACTGTCCAGCCTTGTAAATTGATTCCTTCTCATAACCATCTCCCCCACGAAAAATTGGCGAGCGCTAACTTTTCTGTTGAAATACCGAGCGGTCGCCAAGCGCATCTTTGCCTGTGTTTTTTCCGAGAGCCATCTCTTTTCCTCTGCCAAGTCGAGGTCAGTTCTGCGCTCGATCTCATTTGCCTCCGCGTTAAAGTGTAGCACTCTGTGGGTAGGCACTGCTAATTCAGCTGGTGCTACTGCTTCTGATCCGTACACTAAACTGAAAGGCGTTTCTCCTGTGGCCGCCTTAGGCGTTGTTCTGATTGCCCATAATACGTTTTCCAGTTCGTCTGCCCAGTTCCCTTTGAATGCTCGAACCCTTTTCTTGAGTCCTGCTAAGACAACTTTGTTGGCTGCTTCAGCTTGCCCATTCGTTTGAGGGTGATGTACTGAACTGAAGCGATGGTCGATATAATACTCTTCACAGAGCCATTTCAACTCCTTTCCAACGAATTGCGGACCATTATCGCTGATGAGTATTTTGGGAATACCAAACCTGGAGAATATGTTGACCTGCATGAACTTGATAACTTGGAATTCCGTTGTCGAAGCTAGAGCTTTTGCCTCTACCCACTTAGTGAAGTAGTCGATTGCCACTATAATGTGAGTACGCTGACCAGTGCTAATGGGAAAAGGACCTAATATATCGATTCCCCATTGAGCGAAGGGCCAGGCACCTGCCATTGGGGATAATAATGTCGATGGTCGACCCGATCGTGGTGCAAACTGCTGGCAAATTTCACACTTCTGTGTTAATTCGGCTGCGTCTTTTCCCAAGGTCGGCCAGTAATATCCCAATCTGAATATTTTCCTGCTTAGTGAACGAGCACCTTCATGGCATGCTGCTGCCCCTTCATGAGCTTCTCGAAGAACTTTTTCTGTTTCGAGCAGAGCAACACATCTCAAGTAAGGCGTCGAATAACCTCTTCTGTAGAGTTCTCCATTGATGATTAGATAACTGGCTGCGAGTCTTCTAATCCTAGTGGATTCGCCTTCGTCCTCTGGGAGGATGCCTTCTTTCAAATAATTCTGGAACGGGGTCATCCAGGTGACCTGTTCTTGAATGTTGAAGACCTCCGCTCTGTTTTCAATGACTGAACATAGGGCCTTTTCCAGAAATTGCACATCCTGGATTGTCGCCCCTCTGAAGGCTAGCTTACTCAAAGAATCTGCCATCTGGTTTTCTTGGCGAGGAATAAACTCAATCGCGAAATTTGGGATATCCGCGACCAGTTTTTTGGCAATGCCGAGATATTTCTTCATCTTTTCTCCCTTTGCCTCGTAGGCGCCATTAACCTGATTGACAATAAGTTCTGAGTCACTTTTTACCTTAAGCGCGGTTATACCCATTCCTTTTGCCAGTCTGAGTCCAGTGACAAGAGCCTCATATTCTGCTTCGTTATTGGTCGCCGGGAATGTCAAGGCGATCGCGTATTTCAGAGGCTCGCCCTCAGGAGGAATAAGAATTAAACCTGCCCCCGAGCCTTCTTTTGATGAAGACCCATCCGTATAGAGTTCCCAGATTTGATTGTCGTTTGCTGACTGACTTGGCCTGTTTTCTGCCTCCGCTTGACCGTTATTCGTGCTTTCCACTATGAAATCAGCTAGTGCTTGACCTTTGATGGCCGTTTTTGGCGCAAATTTGATCCTGAACTCGCTGAGCTCGATCGCCCACTTGACCATTCTTCCTGAAGAATCTGGCTTCATCAGGAAGTTTTTGAGAGGTTGATTGGTGAGGACCGTGATGTCGTGCGCATGAAAGTAAGGTCTCAGCTTTCGAGCAGCAATAACTAAGGCATAGAGATACTTCTCAATCTGGACATATTTTATTTCTGCTGAGTTGAACATTTTGCTAATAAAATACACTGGACTCTGAACATTATTCTCCTCCCTTATTAAGACAGCACTGGCTGCCACATCGCTAATGCCTAAATAGAGGAAAAGCTGCTCGCTTGGAACGGGTTTTTCCAGAGCTGGGAGTGTTTGAATATGTCTTTTCAAGGACTGGAATGCTTCCTCGCAGTCTGGCGTCCACTCGAACTTGCGGTTGGCCCTCAAGGTTTTAAAGAACGGGAGGGACCTGTCGCTTGCTTTGGAGAGGAAGCGGTTAAGAGCAGCTAGTCGGCCGTTCAGGCACTGGACTTCCTTATGGAAGGTTGGCGACTTCATTTCTTCTATGGCCTTTAGCTTTTCCGGGTTTGCTTCAATGCCCCTTTCGCTGACCATAAAACCCAGGAACTTCCCGGACTTGACTCCAAAGGCGCACTTTGCTGGGTTCAGGCGAACACTGTGTCTCCTCATGCATTCAAAAGCTTCACGGAAGTCGGTGGTATGAGGATTGCCTTTTAAGGATTTAACGAGCATATCATCTACGTAGGCCTCCATGTTCCTTCCCAGCATGTCCTGGAATAGTCGGTTCACCATCCGCTGATAAGTTGCCCCGGCATTGATGAGACCAAAGGGCATCACTTTGTAGCATAGAATGTCGCCGTCAGCGTAGAAAGCAGTGTGGCCTCGTCGTCTGGATGCATTCTGATCTGGTTGTAGCCTGAATAGGCGTCCATGAAGCTCAGCATCTCGTGACCCGAGGTAGCATCGACCAGCTGATCAATTCTCGGAAGGGGATATGAATCTTTGGGGCAAGCCTTGTTTAAGTCGCGGAAGTCGACGCACATCCTCCACTTGCCGTTTGATTTCTTGACCAAAACTGGGTTGGCGACCCAGCTCTGGAATCTTACTTCTCTGACGAAGTCAGCTTCAATCAACCTGCCGACTTCCTTTCCTGTCTGATCGCCAAACGCTTATCAGTCCTGAATGATCTTCTCTTTTGGGCGATCGGCTTGATGGAGGGGTCTATCCTGAGCTCATGAGAGATAATATCTGTGCTGATTCCTGGCATGTCCCTCGGCTGCCAGGCGAAGAGCTCTTTGAATTCCTTGAGGAGGGCGGTCATGGTCCATCGATCTCGACCTCCTCCAATTCCTCCATGGGTGCTGGCCGAGCCAGGTCCTCGCGGGGATCGACCTCTGTCTCGATAGCGAGTGTCTCCCTTTGGTTCTTCCTGCGTAAACAGTTCACATAGCATTGCCGCGAGGAAGGCTGATCTCCGAGCACTTCTCCAATCCCGTTGGGAGTGGGGAACTTCATCTTCTGGTGGACAGTGGAGGCCACAATCTTATTTGGGTTGATCGTGGTCCTCCCTATGATGGCGTTGTAGGATGTAGGTGAATCGACCACCAGGAAAGTGACCGACACCTTGATGCTTTTCCATCCTTCGCCAAATATTACTGGCATGGTTATAGCCCCCAGTGGATAAGTTGTTCTTCCCGCAAACCCGATCAGCGGAAAGTCGACCCTCTTCAGGTCGCGTTTGGATTTGCCCATCTTTTCGAAGGCGTCCAGAAACAGGATGTCTGTCGAGCTTCCTCCGTCGACCAGAATCCTTGCAACATCACAGCCGTCAATATCTGCCGTAATGACCAGAGCATCATTGTGGGGTGTGGTGACAAGTTCCAAATCATCTTCAGAGAATGAGATGACAATATTTTCTTCAGGTCGGGTCCGCTTCCCCAACTGAACTGCCGTAGAGATCTGAGTGGCGTAGACCTCTCTGGCGCTTGACCTCTCGCCGCCTGCGCCGAATCCTCCCCCAATCAGATTCACTCTCCTCTTGCTTTCAGAAGACTCAGCTTGATCTGCAGGGGCTGGTGAACAATGTCTCCTGGGGGGCGTTCGACTTCGGTCTCGCCCTGCCACGAACTCCTTCAACATTCCCCCCTGAATCAGCCTCTCTATATCTCGCTTCAGAATCTTGCAATCGTCTGTCTTATGGCCCTTGCACTTATGGTATCTGCAATAGCTCTCGACATCCTTGCCCATGGGTAGCCCACCTCGACGAGGCATCGGTGGCCTCGCCAAGGATCTCCTCTCCATCTCGACTAGTACCGCTGAGATCTGCCTATTTAAAGGCGTGAAGTACTCAGGGACCTCTGGATGGCGAGGCGCTGGAAGAGACTCGACTCGGGGCTTACTTTCTTTTCCCTTCTTCTCCTTCTTGACCTCCTTCTTACCATTGCGTCGGGGTTCATGGGTTACCCGTAGCGAGGTCGTCAGGAGGTTAGCCTCGATGTTTGCGCGTTCAAGGTCTATGAAACCTTTCGCTCTGGATGCCAACTCCTCCAACGTCTCTATCTCCTTCACGTGATAGCTGTTTCGCAGCTTTCTCGAGGCCTTGTTGGCCACATCCAGACCTCTGTAGAATTCTCGAATGATCTCCCCATCCGAGATTCGGCGATCTAATTCTGTGACGTTTTGATGAAAACGCCCGTAGAAGGTGGACAACGACTCTCCAGGTTGCTGTTTGACCGAGTCAAGGGCGACCACGCTCTTCAGCAACTGGCGCTCGCCCATATATCTCTCCAGGAACTTGCTTCTCAACTCTGCCCAAGTTCCGATTGATCCTGCAGGGAGGCCGAAGAACCAGGACGAAGCCGAACCCGAAAGAGTAGATGGAAATAGCAAAGCCAAATGATTGGGATCGTTTGACTTACCCAGAAGGGAGGCCTCATGCTTGTTGACATGTACGGTGGGATCTCCTCCACCGCTATACTCAGGTATGGCCCGAGCAACCACATCCTTCAGGATTTTGATAGCGACGAGCGTGTCGGTGAAAGGATGAGAAGACTGCTCCTTGAAGGGAGTTATGGCTGTCAAATGTCTTTCCTGGAGCCTTTTGTTGAGGAGGTCATCCATCTGATCCACAGTGCAGTACATGGGAGAGGCTCCGGGTGGAGGCGGATCGGAAGGATTGGCAGTATATGCAGCTGCTGGCTCCTTGGTGTGTGCTGGAGGTAGGGACTGCTGACCTGACATCATCTCCTGATCCTCCTGAGGCGCAACAGGACCAGGATTGGCCGCTTCTGAAGGTGAAGGCCCTGTGGCAGCAGGGCGGTGGTTTTCCTTAGGAGCAGATGGATTGTTTTCCTGAGGAGCAGGGGCTTGGCGGCGCGCCTGTCCTAGGATGGCTTCCAGCAAGGAGACCATCTCGGGGGTTAAATTAATATCCTGCCCCGCAATGTGGACTGTCTGCGGTGCAGGGGCTCCGTTTTGATCAGCAGCTGGGGTCGGTCATGAATCACCGACATGTTCTCGGGCTGTCCGCAGAGGAACAACATTAACTCCTGCTCGGCTGGCAGGTTTTTGTTGAAGCGGTGAAGCGGCGGCGGAATCAGAGCTATCTGAGGATCGCTCCCTAGTCTGATTCCGACGGTTGCTTTGGGATCGAGTTCTCATGGCTGAATTGCTCGTTTCCCACAGACGGCGCCAAATGTTGGATCGTGAAATCCTGAATGCTGGTCTGACAGTGAATTGAATGCCAGACAAGGTGGAGATGACGCTTCAGCTCCAACTCCGATGAACCTGCAAGTAGGGGAGCGCAACAGAGGGGGTGCCTCTGGGTCCCTCTCCGATGCTTAAATGAGTATATGTGTGTATAAAACTCAAAACGTAAAGAACGTATGTAAGGCAAGGGTATTTATAGGGTAAGAGAGATAGAACCGTATATGGCAGCTCAATATCTTAGTGTATATTGTGTTGTCGAAGATTCGGATTGTCAGTTACTGCGAGATATTGCTGTTACCAAATCTAATCCTTAGTGAATATGCAACCGAGATATGCGGGATATCGTGGTCACTTCCTTATTAACGGTTTTGTGGGACCAGAGGAGAGAGGCAAGGCTCTCTTCGGGGCGAGCACTCCCATGTCGAGCAGTGGAAGGTCGCGACCTGGTAGAGAATGGCGAGCAGTCTGAGAGCCTTTGGCGTCCCTATAGACTTTGGGCTCGATTCTGGATTACTCGATGGTGGGCCAAGTTTGGCTTGTACTTGGGCCGACCCGGTTCGGATGTCATGGGTTTACCCCCTCTATAGTTATTAGGCCTTCGAGGCCTTTTCTTACTGGGCTGTCACTATCGATACCCAACACAACCCAAAACCTTAAACCCGACCAAGCCACCATAACCACTAGTACGGAAAAGACATGCCTACCCCTTTATATAGCAGATAGCCCACCCTAGACCAGCTCATCCTTACCCCATGATCTATCCATCTCATCCCAGGTCGACCTTATCCCTATCATCTGCAAAATGTCCCTTAAACGTCACATGAAATATGAGAATGAGAACTACCCAAGGAAAGGGGGCAAGTTGGTGAATGATCGTAATATTCCAGATAAGGGCAAGATGGGTACCAAACAAATAAGGAATTGTGCGAGCATAAGAAAGGGAACAAGTACCATAGGAAGAAGATGAAGGGGTAAAGCTGGACTGAATCCCCTAATAGAACAATCTTGTTATGAACCAAATAAAAATGGTTATTAGGGCTATCCTGAAACAGCATCACGGGACCAAAGAGTTTACTCTAAGTTGGAATTGTCATGGTCTGGGATCTTGCCTTACAATCCATAACCTCAAAGATCTCCTCAGAAGGAATCAAACCTCAGTCGCCTTCCTGATATAAACAAAAAACTCTGATGCTTTTTGTGAATGTATTAGAAGATCAACCGGTATAGACAAGAGCTTCTATATTATACCACGTGAGCGAACAAGTGGGATTGTAATATGGTGGAAGGAAGAAATTACAGTAAACATCCTCTCAGCATCACCAAACATCGTGTACTGCTGAATTGAAGGGACTGGTTTCAATACATCAACGAAAATTACTATGGTATTTGGGGATCCGAATAAGTGCAACCGAAGTAGTAACTGGGATGAACTGAGAAACATAGGTCATGGCAGGAGGGGACCTTGGACCTGCATCGACAATTTCAATGATATCCGAGATAAATACGAGAAGGCGGGAGGGTTTCCAAAGGACTAGAGAAAAATCAACAGATTCAATGCCCTTATTAATGATCTGTCTCTCATTGACTTGGGCTTTGAGGGTCCCAAATTCACCTGGTGCAACAATCAACAAGGCCAGGCAAGGATCCGAGAGCGTCAATGTCAAATGGATCACAACATATCCCACATCCCAGCTCGTGACAGAATCTGCTAGGATCATACCATAAAGTGATTATACTCGAGATATGCCACACCAATATGAAAGGAAGTAGGAGATTCAAATTTGAAAAGATGTGGTTGGAAAACAAAATGTCTAAGGAAGTAGTCCATACCGTTTGAAGAATGAATGATAGTCTCGTAGGAAGGCTCGATCGTTGCAGCTGTTAGCTGACTAAATGGAGCAAGAAGGAATTTGAAAATAATCGTGCCACGATCCGTGAAATCAAAGAAAGAATTCAGCATATGCAAATCTCTCCCAACCTTAGAGCCAATGATGATCAAGAAAAAACTTTGAAAAAGGAACTGGAAGAACTGTGGAAAAGGGAGGAAATCTATTGGCAACAGAGGTCTCGAGCCAAATGATTAAACTCTGAGTAGACGTAGACAAAACAAGATCCTTAGGTTGAGGAGGCCGAATGGAATTTGGGTTACTAATGTTGGTGAGATAAGAACTGTCATGTCAGATTACTACTCGAATTTATTCACCTCGGAAAGGAGGCGAGATTAGGGAAAAATGATGAGTTCTGTGCCAAACCAAATCACTGAGGAGATGAACCGCATCCTAACTAGTATGGTAACAAATGAGGAAGTGAAGCGCTCTGTATTCCAGATAGGGGATTCCCGCACGTCAGGTCCAGACGATTTTCCTGGCTTGTTCTACCACCGTCTATGGGATGCGATTGGTACAAGCGTGATCACTGCGGTCAAATCGTTGTTTAACATACCTGATCACCCTTATATCGACTTCTGAGTGAGAAATCTTCGGATCCTGCATGTATTGACTCAGATTTTGCACAACAAAGGTTATATCTGGTCGAGTGATAGTTAAGTACAACTATGGGATGTGATTGATACAAGCGTGATCACTACGGTCAAATCCTTGTTTAGCATATGTAAGCGCCCTAAGACCATCTACTATACAAACATTACCTTAATCCCTAAACTCGCTAATCTTAATTGTCCTAGTGAATTTCAACCAATAAGTCTTTGCAATTGCAGCTATAAATTTTTTTCCAAGGTGCTTGCTTATAGACTTAAGCCTTATCTTCCAGACATTGTTATCCCGTACCAAAGTATTTTTGTGGCAGGACGTACGATTAAGTACAACATTGTGATCGCTCATGGAGTCCTCAACTATTTGCGTAACCGGAAGAATGGAAGGAAAGTTGACTGTGTTGTGAAGCTGGATATGTAGAAGTCTTACGATAAGGTGGAATGAGACTTCCTCCTTGAAGTACTAGATCGAAAATGATTAAGCCCTATTAGGATCAGTTCGATTAAAGAGTGCATATCGTCGGTGTCCTATTCGGTCCTCGTCAATGGGAAGCGTACTAAACCGATCAGACCCTCACGAGGCTTGCTCCAAGGAGACCCCATATCACCATACTTATTCATTCTAATGGTTTATGTTCTTTCTATACAGATCGAGAAGTGGTCATGGAGGAGTATCTAATCGGCATCCCATCAAGAGGGAGTATCATGTCCTCCATCACTTATTCTTTACTAACGACTCTCTGTTCTTTGTGAAGGGTACACAATCGAACGTGCAGGTCCTTCGATCAATCATTGGTGAATATTGTTGCGCATCTGGCCAAGACGTGAATCTGAGCAATTCAAGTCTCTTCCTGAGTCCGAACATTTAGGAGGAAGAAAGAAGGAGATTGGAACATGCAATGGGAATCCAGAGAGTCCAAAAAAGAGAATCACTCGGTTTGTGGGGGAGGTCAAAAAGATAAGCACTTGGTTTCTTGAAGAAGCGCATCCAGGAAAAATTGCAAAGTTGGAAGGAAAAAATTCTCAACAATGCAAGGAAGAAGGTTCTTATAAAGGCAGTAGTACAAGCTATCCTGACATATGCTATGAGCATTCTCAAGTTACCTACCATATGGTACTCTAAGATAAATGCTCTTTGGCGTATTTCTAGTAGGGACTTTCTCAAACAGAGAAGAAGATTCACTGAATAAGATGGGAGGTGCTAACAAGACCGAAAATGGAGGGAGAACTAGGTTTTAAAGAACTACAAAGCTTTAACCTAGATCTTCTATCCAAGATGTCTGTGAGGATTATAGCTTAATTGAATGCTCTTTGGGTGCGTGTTCTAAGAGGAATATACTTCAGTACTGGGGAGTTCTTTGGGCGACAATGGGAGGATGTTCCTCTTGGATATAGTCTAGCTTGATTGATGGTCAAGACATAGTAATTCCTGAGGGTCTCTTTAATAGGATGCCTGGATTCCGAATAGGGAGACCTACCGAATTACATTTGAGTCAAACTCTGACATTGTGGCAAACATCAAAGTGGCTGAATTTATTGATTTGGAGAGAAGAACGTGGCAAGAAGATGATATCCGACTTATCACTTCGGAGGAGGAGCTGAGTGACATAATGAGAGTGTCGGTCCCCTTGCGTACTTGCCTAGACAAGTTATTATGGACGCATACAAGAGATGGATGAGTATCATCAAGGTCCTCTTACCGGCTCATCCAACATAGTCAAAACCAGCACTCAACTGATAATGAAACGAATAGGTGGATGTTGTGGAAGGAAGTATATAAAAACCGAACACCGCTGAAGGTAATTAATTTCATGTGGAAATTACTAACGAATTCCATTGCAGTGACAGCAAACCTTGTGCGTCGAGGGATTAACACGTGGCCTACATGCTCAATATGTGAGGGAATGGAAATAAGAGAGCATATGTTATTTCAGTGTGAGAGGGCCAAACATGCATGGTTCAGTACCTTAGGGGTGAGAGTCGATCTTTCCACGGCTAATACAACCACGACATGACTAATGGACATCAGGAAGGAGGCTTGACCGAATAGATTATCCCTCGAAACCCGGTGGGCTATTTGCGTGCTCACGACATGACATATATGTAAAGAACGTTGTAAGAAGGTCATTGAAAACAGAAATCTAAATCATGTCAAGGTCACTAGACGTGTGTTTGGTGTATGGGACAAATGCAGACACAATTAGCAGCAAACTGCAAGAGTATCGAACCAAACCGGGGGAACTAGCTGGATGAGACTGTCGATAGGTACAATAAAAATCAACTGTGATGCTTCGTGGAGCAAAGAAACGTGCATGGGTGAAATTAGAGTCAATGGTAGAGATCATCGTGGCCATGTTGTGGGATGTATGAATAAAATAATATGTGCCTCTCAAGTGGAATCCAAGGAAGCAACAACTATCTTGGAGGGAATAAATATGGAAACTGAGCACAGCTGAGAGGACATTGTTATCGAATTAGATGCCCTGAATGTAATCTGATAACAACCAACATTATACTACTGGAGAACGACGACCATAACAACCAACATTATACTACTAGCTACCTCTCGAAGAAAGGTTGCATGGATTGCAATTCCAAGATCTGCAAATGAGTGTGCAGACTGAATTGTAAAAAATGTTAGATTAGGGGTGCGATTTGATGATTCGGTTTCTCAACCCCACCCTCTCTTTTATCTCTTATTAATGCTGATTGTTTAACATCGGTAGACTCTTTTTCAATTCCAGATAATAATCAATAAAAGAAGTAGTTTTCTTTTCAACAAAAAAAAGAATTATTGTTATATATTTTTTAGGCTCACTGTAAAGTAATAAACGTTAGTTATTAATAAGCATAAAAAAGATAGAAATTGTATAAAGGTATTAAATTTAATAGCACATTTTGTAATTTCTCTTATTAAAAATTAGCAAATGTATGATATTAATTAATGCCCGTCAACTTAATTATAAAGTTTATATAATTGTTTTACTATAGTATATATATTCCAAATGTGTTAATTGGTATATTAATGTTTCCATAAAAAAATCATTTCTAAAATGCTTTATTTAATAGTGCTTATTATTTTAAAATTAATTTTTCATATATATATAGTGCAAGAGTTGGATCATATATATATATATCATAGGGTTAATTACTTGAACTGTTACTTATGTTAGGCAACTGTGACGGAATGGTTCAAACTTGAGCTCAACCGTTACTCATGTTTCAAAATGTGACTGAATGGTTCAGAAACACAACCTTTGTTAATTATCCCTGTTAAAATTAGGCATGTGTTGTGCACGTGACCATGTTCATAATTCAAATTCCTAATATGTTAGTCGCCTTCTTCATTTACATACAACCAACTTCTTCTTCTTGGTTTAAAGAGCTTTTTCTTTTTTCTTTTCTTTTTATCCTTATGTATTTTGTATAGATATGTCATTTGTTCTTTGCATAGAACAATCTTGTAATTACAAGAAGAACAACAAATGACAAGCTCATGCCGATTTGTAATTGCAGAGCTGCGAATCGAGAGAAACTCAATTGCCAATTTCAATCCAGTGACGAAATCAGCTAGTTGATCTTCATCTCTCAACTAGTTGACCCCTTTCAATCAACTAGCTAGCTACAATACTGTGTCCTCATCCAAGAATCTCAACTTCTGCGTGGTGAATTGGTCTCTTTTTGCCCAAATCATTACAAACACCCTCGTTTGCCCAATTGGGCTCTTATATGTCCTCGATTTATTGAAAGTATGATTGTAGAGAGACCCGGAAAAAAGGTGAAGTGCTGAGGAATTACTGCAACAAAACTCAGGTTGAGGAATTACTGCAAGGTGGAGTATCCTCGAATTACTGCTGAGTAATTAACCCAGGAAATTGAAATCGTGTTTAACCATTCATTTGCATACCAATTCAGCTAGAAATTTGATTTCGAGAGAAGCGAAAAGGAAAATCTTTTGCAACCAGAGATCGGAGAACGAACAGACCCAGATTCAAGAACGAGTCTTAAAGTTGATTTGAGTTTCGATTGATTCTGAAATGACATGAAGTTATGACACAAAGTGACATAAGGGTAAAATTGTCATTTCAATTAACTTTAAATCGTTTAAATTAGGTCACGTGATTTTCTAGTGACAGTCAGACGAAAATACGTGATGAAAACTTCACGGAATAACCATTCAGTCACATTCTCAAACTTAAGTAACAGTTCAGTCACACAAAAAAAAGGCAAGTAACCTTTTAATCACATAGGTCAAAGATAAGTACATGTTGAGATAGTTAATCCTATATATTTTTTTTAATCAAATTACCGCTTTACTTTAAGAAATAAAACGTCGTGACTTTGGGTCACGAAAGTTCGTACATCATATCATTTGCTACTAAACCTACAAAGGGTAGTGGTGGTCTTTCGACCCAAGCATTAAGACACACTCCCGTTCTCGCTTGTTTTGCTATCCAATTTGCATATTCATTGTTCGTCCTTGGTATAGCTCGCCATTGCACTTGCTCAACTTGTCTTGCTAGTGCTCGAATGTTCGGTATGATTGTTGACATCCTCCAATGCTTCAGCCCCTCCATGATTTGTTGGTGAACCGTGTGTGAGTCCGTCTCTATAATAATTCTTTGTCATCCCACTTCAATCGCTAGGCGCACTCCTTCTTGTATGGCCATAGCTTCCATCGTTTCTATGTCATCGCTCATTTGCCTCCGATTCATCCCGCCCACTAGCTTTCCGTTCTTGTCTCTTGCCACCACCCCTATGTCGTCTCTTCGCGTTTCCTTGCACCAAGAGGTGTCACAATTTATCTTGATCATATTGCTCGTCGGTGGTTTCCATTGTTGGGTCGGTCTATCTTCTTGCGTGCGGGGTATTTGGTTCGTTCGGTTGGCCCATATTTCCTTCTCGTAGGCTTGCTTGATTTCCATTACCACGACCCTCAGACTTGGTTGCTTCGCTTAAAAGGCCGCCTTACATCTTGTCTTCCATATGTGCCAACACGTTAATCCTATATCATATGCTATAATGTTGTTATTTTAATTTGGATAATCTATAAAAATTATATTTTAGATGTACTTATCCGGATATATCCTTTTCCTCACATTTACAATTGTTGGGCGTTGTCTCACAAGTATAGTTGGGTATATATTAATATTGAGTTAGTTTTTTTACAAAACTCATGCGGTAAGCGATACATGTAAAGTATCATCCTCATTTATTTTTTATATTACAAATATTTATATGAAGTATAACATGTGTACATATGCTTATTTTAAAAAAAATATATAATTTATGATATTACCAAAATTTATGAATAATAAATTTTTTAGGGGAAAAATATCGTGGTGGTGGTAAATAAAATATAATAACAAAAATAATGTCATGTGAAAATTTATATTATTATTTTCAATTTTAATATCTACATATATTATGCATAAACTCAAAGGTAACATCGATTTTGATAATTTAATATTAGCATATAAAACTATAGAAAAGTGAATTAAATATAATATTCTTTTAGTATTTTTATTGAATTATCATTAATCAAATTAGTATTAATTAAAACAATAGACAAATATATGAAACGTTCAAGGTACAATCGAGATACTTGGAAAAAAATCTATCTAGATACATTTGTCTACATCATATTGTTACATCATATGCAAATTAATATAAACTAGAATTATATTATTTTAATAATATAATTGAAGCATTTTATTATTTGTCAAAATTGTAAGTTACTTAATTAAATTAATATAGACATAAATCGACATTGGTTTGAATAAATTATTAGAGTGAGAAATTTTCTATATTATTATTTTTAGAATAATATATATACTATATATGTTTTTTTTATTATCAGAAATACCGCTTTACTTTAAGAAATAAAACGTTGTGACACTGGGTCACGGGAGTTAGTACATCATATCATTAACTACTAAACATACAAATGGTAGTGGTGGTCTTTCAACCCAATCATTAAGACACACTCCCAATCTCAATTGCTCTGCTATCCAATTTGCACATTCATTGCTCGTCCTTGGAATAGCTCGCCATTGCACTTGCTCAACTTGTCTTGCTAGTGCTCGGATATTCAGTATAATTGTTGATAGCCTCCAATGTTTCGGCCCCTCCATGATTTGTTGGTGAACCGTTTGTGAGTCCATCTCTATAATGATGCTTTGCCATCCCGCTTCAATTGCTTGGTGTACTTCTTCTTGTATAGCCACGACTTCCATCGTTTCTATGCCATCGCTCCTTTGTCTCCTGTTCATCCCGCACACTAGCTTACCGTTCTTGTCTCGTGCCACCCCCTATGCCGACTCTTTGCGTTTCCTTACACCATGAGGTATCACAGTTTATCTTGATCGTATCACCCGTCGAAGGTTTCCATTGTTGGGTCGGCCTCTCCTCTTACGTGTGCGGTGTTTGGGCTGTTCGGTTGGCCCCTATCTACTCCTCATACGCTTGTTTGATATCCATTATCACGACCCTCAGACTTGGTTGCTTCACTTCAAAAGTCACCGAGCATCTTGCCTTCCATATGTGCCAACACGTGAGTAGGGTTTGGGCCCACCTCTTATCACTCATTGCGCTTCCACCTTGCAGCTCCGCCTTCATCTTTTTGAGTCATTCTACCATATCGAGCTCATTTGGCCTATCCACTCGGATCCTAAGCGTGCCGATCCAAACCTGTTCCGTCCATCCGCTCTCCAAGATCATATGTTCCTGTGTCTCAACTTTACCGCATATTGGGCAGCTCAGAGGTACATTCATCCCCCTACGCTCCATGTTCGCTTTAACGGTTATGGAATTCGTTGCTAGCCGCCATATGAAGTTTTTCCTTTGGTATTACCTTTGTTTTCCACATGTCCTTCCAAAACGTGTCGCTGTGGTTTGGGTTCTGCATTGGTCTTTGTTCGGTCCTCTCCTGTAGTTTGTGGTAGACCGATCGGACTTGGGGGTTTCCATCCTTTGTGTGTGGCCAAATGTACCGGTCCCTTCCCCCCGTCACGCGGTAGGGGTATATTGATAATATGGGCTGCATCTTCTTGGTCTACTATGCTCCTCACAAGAGTCTCATTCCATGTGCCATTCGGATGAATGAGCTCGCTCACTCTTAAGTGCCCCCGTGCTCCACCATGACGTCCATGTTCACCCTTTTGCTATCCTTAGTATATATCCATGGGTCCTCAAAGACTCAGATGTTTTCTCCCGTGCTAATTGTCCACATACCTTCTTGCTTGATTACATCTCGACCATGTAGGATACTACTCTATCCCCATGAGGCTCAACCTCCTTTTTCGCTTCTAATAACGAACACCGTGGAAAGTATAGTCCCTTTAGGACTTGCCCACATATGGTGTCAGGATCGGTCATGATGCGGCTTGCCATTTTGGTTAGGAGTGCTGTGTTGAAACTTTGGAGTTCCTGAAAACCTAGTCCCCCAACCTCTTTTGCCTTTGTTAGGACCCCCCCATCTCCTCCAATATATTCTCTACCCCTCCGATGTTTTCCCCCACCAAAAGTCCGCAATGATAGCATCTATTTCCGAGCACCATGTTTTTGGGAGACGGAATACACTCATGACGTACGTGGGGATCGCAGTGATGATTGCCTTGATTAGAACTTCCTTCCCCGCTTGGTTTAAAGTTTGCGACCTCCACTCTCCTAGTTTGTCCCTGATTTTTGTTTTCAAGGATCTCAGTGCCTCCTTCTTTCAACGTCCCAAGATCGATGGCAAGCCTAAGTATTTGCCCGGGTCACACGTGCTCTTTATATGTAGCGCATCCTCCACCTCTTTCTTCTCGTTCAGACCAGCCCCCTTATTGAAATAGAGGGCGATTTTTCTCTGTTTATCTATTGGCCCGATACCTGAGAATAAGATTCTAGGATACTCCAAAGACCTCTTGCATTCTTGGGCGATCCTTTTATGAAGAACAGTTAGTCATCTGCAAAATAATAGGTGATGAGTTCCGGACAATTTCTCCTAAGAGTGATCCCCTGTATAGTTCCCTCCCTAGCTTCCCCTTCCATTCTTCGCTATAGCACATACGCAAGTAGAATAAATAGTTAGGGTGATAGAGGGTCACCTTGTCTTATTCCCCGCGTTGGGTGTATGGAGTTCGTTCGTTCCCCATTCACCACCACTTGGTATGTGGTCGATGATATGCATTCCCTTATCCATCCCAACCATTGCTCTACAAATCCCCGCTTCCTTAGTGTGTTGATTAAGAACTTCCACTCCACCCTATCATATGCTTTCTGCATGTCAATCTTTAGTGCGCATTCCACCTTGTTTTCATGTCGGTTCATGTTCAAGTGGTGGAAAACCTCGTGGGCTACCATTATGTTATCCTGTATGTGTCGATCTGATACAAATGCACTCTGAAAAGGAGTGATAAGCTCTGATAGATAACATTTCAATTGATTTACCAACACTTTAGATATGATTTTGTACAGAAAATTGCAACAGCTTACTGACCTAAAATCCGCAGGTCTCATCGGCTTTGGTATTTTTGGTATCAGCACTATATCCGTATTATTTAGCGGGTTTAGAAGAGTACTTGTTATGAAGAAAGCGTTGACCGAGGTGATGACGTCTGCCCCCACGATGTTCCAGTTCCTTTGGTATAACAAACCTGGAAACCCGTCTGTACCCGGCGTGCGTGCCCCGCCCAGTTGGTATGTTGCCGACCTTATTTCGGTATCCGTCACCTCCCTTTTCAAGTTTGCATTCATCTCAGGTGTAATCTGGTTCGGTACACATCTCAGGAACTCACTCCCGGTTTGGTTTGTTCCGAGGTGAACATGCCTTCAAAGTATCGATGGAGCTCATCGGCTATCTTCCCTTCCTCGTCAATCCACTCCCCATTTACACCCCTTAGTCTGCATAGTTGGCTCCGTCTCCTCCTTGCTATTGTGGTATGGTGAAAGAATGTAGTATTACGGTTATCCATTTGACCCTCGACCGTTGTTTCCAATATTTCTCCTCCCTCGTCCAAAGTCGTTGGAGTTTTCCTTTCAACCTTTTTTCTTCTTGTATCGCATCCTCGTTCATCCCCCCCTTGCAAGTTTCTTCTTAGTGTCTCCTTCGTTTTTGATATCTCATGCATGTTATGGCTGAAACTACCCTTGCTCCAAGTCTTAAGTTTCAATCGGCATTTGTGGAGTTTCTTATACACCCATTGGATTTGTCTTCCCGTTGTTGGTCATTCCCATGCTGTTTTGATTACCTCTTTCTATTCTGGGTTTTCAAGTCACATTGCCTCAAATTTGAAACGTTTTCTAGCTCTCTTCCTCAGTTGTTTAACTTGGACCACCATTACTGTATGCTCCGACCCAATGGCTAGTTCGTTGATGCATCTCGCCTTTTGGTACCGTGTTGCCCAGTCCGTGTTTATCAATACACGGTCTAGGCATTCACTTATCCTCTCCTCTCTGCTTCGGTTGTTGCACCATGTGAAAAAGTTACCATTTGCTCCCAAATCCTCCATTCCTAAGTCCTCAATCACTTGTTTGAACTCGTCCATTTGCCTTTGTGATTTCCTCCTTCCACCTTGTTTTTCACGTGTGTAGCATATGATATTGAAACCCATAAGGATCATCCACCCTCCCCTTCGGCCCCGACCTATCAATCTTAGGAGGTTCCAAAGTTGTGTCTGTTCTCGTGCCTCCGTGCTCGCATATACCTATGTCACAAATATAGGTTTGACATAGCTATCCATGAAGACCTCACAGTCCATGCAATTCAGATCGGTATAGAGAACCGAAACCCTAGTGTCCGCCTTCCACTACAATGCTAGCCCCCCGGACATACCATTCAGGCTTACATACTGCGTGTTATCCATCCCCATCCGTGTTCGTATCTTCTCGCAGTAGGTATCCCCATTTTTTGTTTCCATTAAGAATATAATGTTTGGGTGATACCTTTTGTTGAGGTCTTGGAAGTGCTGAATTGTCAAGGCAGACCCCAAATTCTGAGAATTCCATGAAATGGCACTCATTGGGCAACCGTGGCTGTTTCGGGATAGCCACCAGAACCCTTTGTGTTCTCTTATGTCTCCTCCTTAGCCCGTGTTTCCATCGGTTTCTTCATGATTCACTTCTTGCGGTTAGGGTTTGACATGTTTGCTCTCCTTCTCAGGCTTGACTGAACCCTTGCAACCTTGCTTTCGGTCCCCCCAGCGGGTGTCCTCCTCCTCTTCGCCCCCGATTGGTCCTCTATGTCCTCCCCGGTCCGTTTGAGGGTCATTTTGTCCAGGTATGGGATTAGGTCGGATTTGGGGTTTTGTATTATGGGGTTGGGATTTCTACGATGTAGGTTTGGATTGGTGTTAAGGTATAAGTCAGGTATGGTTGGATTGGATTGTCGGGTAGGTATGTGATCAAAGGTAGGGTTGGGTGCATGGTGTACTCGGTGGACAATGGTTGTGGGTTCATTAATATGTATGTATGGGTGATGGGGGTAGTGTCGGCCGGTTTGGGTTGTAGCATGATGTTTTGGGTTAGGTATGTGGTCATAGGTTGGGTTTGTTTGGTGTGTTGCTCGGTTAGGTTTGAGAGTGGTTTGGTATGGTTCAGCTTTATTGTTCTCCCGTCGTGTATTTGGTCAGGTGTCGGCCCGGTTAGTAATACTGGGGTGGGTCGGTTTTGGGTGATATGAATGGTTAGGGCTCGCGTGTTGGGGGTGTTCCTCATAGGGAGGTTCGGCTTGCCCTTTGCTTGGGGCCAGGGCTGATTCGGTCTCCATGAGGTCAGTGTCCGTGGCTTTGTTCGGTCGACTTGTGTGTGGCTCTTCCCCATCCGAATTAAGTGGCAAGTAATGTATTGACATTAAAATAATCATGAAAAAATCTTATATATTCATAGACTTAGCATAATTTGTAAATAAAAGAAATAAAGGAAATATTGTTTGTATAATTGAAATGTAAGATATTATTACTATTACTAAAATAAAAATATTAATTATTTCAACATCTCTTATAAACATACGACACTAGGGCTGGGCATGAACCGGTTCAGGGTCGAACCAGTTCAGAACCGAACATTTACCACATTTTAAAACCGGTACGGTTTACCGCTCCAGTTTTTGGCCGCTCCAGATTTTGGCCGATTTACCATACCTGTTCTGAACCGGTTCGGCCGAACCATTTCATACAACAAAAAAAAAACTGAGGTGATACAATCCACAGTGACGACAGATTAGATTGTGCCTTTTTGAGTACTCTGAATATTATTTAAGGGAAAGAATAAAAATTATAACCACACAATTACAATTTTGAACTTGTTGATAAAAGTTTACATTTTTCTTCTATCTTTGAGCAAAATTGCATCAGTAAAGATCCAACATCCAGAGTTTTTCCATGGCAGCAGTGATGTGTCAGCAGCTCATGCACATCGAAACTCTCACCTTTCAGTTAGCAAAACTACCTACCACAGGAACCTGGCCATCCATGCCATTGACGAGTCTATCTAGAGAGATCAAGGTCACAAAACATCTCACTGTTGTATATAAATTGAGGGAAGGGAAGGGAAGGAGGGAGGGACTCACCCCTATCTTCTTCTTCTTCTTGTATCATACAAGGGCATAGGAAGCTTTTCCTGTATATTAGCGAAACGGTTGTTGGAGACAGGTGTCCCTCTAATAGGTCGTGGTGCATCCAACACAGAGTCTGGAATGACAACAAGTGTCTCATCCAGGAAGGACTTGATTGTCGAGCAACGTAGAAAGGCAGCATCCGCTTTGCGCTTCCACAAACCATTTCCAGGCTCCGAATGAAATAGACCAAGCAAAGGCTTAATGACATCCCTCACATTCGAATGTGCTGGTGAACTGCAATAGTAAAAAATACAAAAATAAAGGCAATGCAGAAAGGCAATCACACTAAATAAATACATGGGAATCTTCTGTTGCACCTGCAATGGCACCCCTTTAATCTTCCGTTGCATTGCAATCAAAACATGGGAAGGCAAGTTCTCAAGTCTATCTAGAATCTTTATGGCGGTAGTTCTCTTCGACTTAGATGAGTTGGAGAGTTGGACATCTCACTGCTTTGTTCATTGTTCTGATGAGCACGAATAACTGTAGGAAGAGATTATGTAGGAAGACGAACCTGGTCTAGTCAGACGAAGAAGACGAACGCGAACCGTCTGAAGACTGAGGCGGAGCGACTGGAGGCGCGAGGCGAGGCGCAAGGCGGCGGGACTGCAGCAGCGTGAGGATTTGTGAAATTAGGTATGAGACAAATGAATTGAACTGATGAAGACTGTGAAGAGTGAAGACTGAAGAGTGAACCGTGAATTCAGTCTGGTCTGAAAGTGGTCTGGTTTAGTAGTATTTTAAGGTTAAAATCGGTACAAAAAGTGGTTCGGTTAACCGGTTTTCTGTACCTCTTCTAAACCGCTCCATATTTTTTCAAAAAAAAACGTTTGTTTTGTAAACCGGTTCGGCCAAACCGGTACGGTTCGGTACGTTTCGGCCAAACCGTTTATTTTTGCCCAGCCCTATACGACACTAATATAATATAAGTCACAAAATCATTTAAGAAAAATCAACTTACAACTCTTAGTTAGCATTGCATTAATATATTTGTTGTTTCGTATATTTTTACTTAATTTTATGAATAAATGCACAAAATACTTATATTTTATAGTATATTTAGTAATATGAAAAGTTAATATCATGGAAAAATACTAAATTTCTTTATTAATATACAATTTTGTTTTATTTTATAATATTAAGTTGAATTTAACCTTAATTCAAAATATCTATAAATTAAAAAATTAATTCACAATAAATAAGTTATATATGTATATTACTTAATTTTATTCACTTAACATTTAATATAAATATAATTTCAATTGTGCAGAACACGTATCAACTCTTTAAAAAACATTGAATTAAAGTATTTCATTTCTGTACTTGAACAAAAGTGACATTTAATGAAAAAAAAACTTTACATTTTTACTAATATTTCAACCATTTTTTTTTAAAATAATTGTAATATACTAACAGACTTTATAAAAATACAATTCAAATATTATTGATATTTGAGGTGTTTGATTGGATATATTATTTAATACACGTATTAGGTAATATACGTATTAATTAATACATGTCTTTGGTAATACACGTATTAGTTAATAGTATGTTTGAATGAGATATGTATTATACATGTGTATACAGAACCTAATGAAGACAATTTTGATTTGGTATAGAATTATATGTACAGTAACAAAAAACCATTAAATTTATGTTGCAATGTAAATATTTTCAACTCATGAATTTATTTTTTTTTAAAATTAAAATATATTCATATTAAAAAAAATGGAGAAAAACAATCATGAACACACACACAAAAATGAGATAGTATCCTCTTTGAGTCATAATCGCTTCAATCCACTTCGACTTTTCTCTTCTGATCTATGTAATTTCTGTTATAAATAATATTAAGGACCAATCTGTATTAATCAAAAGTTCAAGGACTAAACATTAAATAAATTTATAACCATGCAAAGGTGGCAATAACAAGTCGAGGCCCGTGTTAAGCACAGTTTCCTTAAGGTAATTTAGTCCTAGCCAACCGTGAACGATTTGTGCAAGGGTATATCTTAGGCCTATTACCTCCCAGGATTCAACGACGACACCGGTTTTTACTTAGCACGAAGTAGTGACCGGCCGAACTGAACCAAGTTCTATTTCCCAAGGAAATCAGTCGAACACAACGACTATTTACTATTTACAATACCGAACACGACGACTTGAAAATGAAAAGACTAAGAAAGATCGAACACGACGACCTTAGAGAGCTTTGCCAATCGTCAACACGAAGAGCAAAGGAGAGAACGAAGAACACGAAGAACAATCTTCAGAAATTGAGAGGATTTGAGAGTTGATTTGTGTGTCAAATGACAAGAATGTGAGGTGTTTATATAGGCTCAGAAATGTGGTTTGAATTGAATGCAAATCTGTATTAATTTCGAAAATTAATTGTAATTAATTCCGAAAATTAATTGTAATTAATTCCGAAATTAATACAAATGGTAATTACTGAATTAATTACCTCGGTTCAATGTATTTAGACAAAAAAAAATCACATTGAATCTGGACAACTTTATAATCCGGTTTAGCAAAAACCGGCTCGCGCTAGGCAAGCTTTCCGGTCCGACAATCGTGTACGCATGTCGCGGGCACGCACCCAAGCCAAATGGTTCGAATTGCTAGCCAAATCCGTGGTTTGCACCCCCCCTGCGTGCGCACGCAAGAGAGAGCCTCTTGACTTGGTTACTTACACACTTGAGAAGTGAATTATCATATATACTCATCTCCAATATGTAATCCGGTCGGTGTGGTACTAATTTACACTAGAGAAATACACTTCTCTTCCATTCCACATTGATTTGCTAAATATGAGCCCAAAGCCCAAAATTTGTCCAATTTGCTTCCAAACCCATTTAAGCCTAATTTTCCAACAATCCCCCACATGGAAGAGATTTGTATTGACTCGATTCAATTAATACTTGCATAGGATAGGTAGGAGTAATCCCTTTGAACCTTCCCTTGTGATTTATGTAGCTTTTACTAGCTAGTCAGTAGACGCGATGTCCTTGAACTGTCTGCCGTATGTGTAATAGTTTTACACAAGTATCTTTTTTATCATGGTTCAGTTCAAACTTTCTGTGTCCATTCTGGCCATGGATCACAATGCCTGGTTCTGCAAGTGTTGCTAAGAACTGTGCCCCCACAGTTCCCCTTGAAGCGGCCCTTCTTCTCACTTACATAGGTGATTTCATTAGTAACATCTTTACTTATTCGGACTTCCGAAATCTAGAAATCATTAAAAGCATAAGCTTATCCTTAATTTCTCCATCACTGTTTCTCATCATAGGAATGGTTTTTAGGGTATTATTCTTTTCCCTACAGTGATTTCTTTTACCATTATGATTAGGTTGTCCCTTTGAACCTATATCTTGGGATCTCCATTCAACTAGGTTGGGTTTATCCTTCACAATAGTTTTTCATTCCATGGGTTTTAATCCCATTCCTCTTGATGATTTTACAACTTGCTCTTTTGTTAACCCCTTGGTTAGTGGATCTGCTATATTATCATTTGACCTTATATAGTCAACAGTAATAATGCCAGTTCCGAGCAATTGTCTTATGGTATCATGTCTTCGACGTATATGTCTAGACTTACCATTATACATTTCACTTTGTGCCCTACCAATCCCAGATTGACTGTCACAATGTATACTTATAGCAGGTACAGGTTTTGGCCATCTAGGAATATACTCTAAAAATTGTCGTAGCCATTCAGCCTCTTCTCCACATTTGTCTAGAGCTATGACCTCAGACTTCATGGTTGATCTGGCTATAATGGTTTGTTTAGAGGATTTCCAAGATATAGCTGCACTACCCATAGTGAAGACAAATCCACTCGTGGATTTTGAGTCTCCTGAATCGGTTATCCAATTCGCATCTGAGTATCCTTCTATTACTGAAAGAAACCTCATGTAATGCAATCCATAGTTACGGGTATATCTCAAATACCTTAGCAACCTGGTAATTCCTTTCCAATGGTCTACACTTGGATTACTAGTAAATCTACTTAATACCCCCACGGTGTAGGCTATATCTGGTAGTGTACAACTCATTAAGTACATTACACTTCCAATAATTCTGGAATATGCCAATTGAGAAACACTATCCCCAGTGTTTTTAAAAATTGGTTTGCCCTCTATTGGAGTACCAACCATTTTCACATCATCTTTATTGAACTTTTGTATAATCTTATCGATATAATGAGTTTGACTTAAGATAATTCCGTATGATGTTTTTGTTATTTTGATTCCAAGAATCACATCAGCGAGACCCATATCTTTCATGTCAAACTTTGAGTTCAACATGTCTTTAGTTGATTTGATCATTCTTTCATTGCTTCCAATTATAAGCATATCATCAACATAAAGACATAACATGACATACCCATCTGTTGTATCTTTTACATAGATACATTTATCACATTCATTTATTTTGAACCCCTTTTCAAGCATGAAATTGTCAAATTTTTGATGTCATTATTTAGGGGCTTGTTTTAAGCCATATAATGACTTAGCCAACTTACATACTTTCCTCTCTTGTCCTGGAGCAATAAAACCCTCAGGTTGTTCCATGTAGATTTCTTCTTCTAAATCTCCATTGAGGAAAGCAGTCTTTACATCCATTTGATGGATTTCTAGATTTCTCAATTCTGCAATAGCAATAATCAATCTAATGGATGTTATTCTCGTTACCGGAGAATACGTATCAAAATAATCTAGGCCTTCTTTTTGTTTGAATCCTTTGATTACAAGTCTGGCCTTATATTTATCTATCGTTCCATCTGCTTTCATTTTTCTTTTGAAAATCCACTTGTAGCCTAGTGGTTTGCATCCTGGTGGCAGATCCACTAGCTCCCAAGTGTGATTTTGAAGAATGGATTCGATTTCATTTTGAATCGCCTCTTTCCAAAAAGGACCTTCCGGAGAACTCACGGCTTCTTGAAAAGTTTGAGGCTCTACTTCTAACATATATGTTAGAAAATCTGGGCCATAAGATTTTTCAATTCTCATCCGTTTGCTCTTCCGAAGCTCAATCTCATCATTTTCTTCTTCCTGGTTAGCATCTTTTATTTCATCATAAGTTCGTTTTGAAGAACTTGCTTCTTCCCTGATCTTTGCAGGAAATACATGTTCAAAGAAAGATGCATTCCTAGATTCCATTATAGTATTCTTATGAATATCTGGAATCTTGGAATCATATACCAGAAAGCGATATGCATTACTATTCTTCGCATATCCTATGAATATACAATCAACCGATTTTGGCCCGATCCTTACTCTTTTAGGTGGAGGTACTGCCACCTTAGCAAGGCATCCCCATACTCGAAGATGATGATATGAAGGTGTTCTACCTTTCCATAATTCATAAGGAGTTTTATTTTCCTTTTTCCGGGGTACCTTATTTAAAAGGTAGTTGCTACTTAATATAGCTTCTCCCCACATATTCCGGGGTAACCCAGAACTTAATAACATTGAATTCATCATCTCTTTCAATGTTCGGTTTTTCCTTTCTGCAACTCCATTTGATTGTGGAGAATAAGGCGCTGTGAATTCATGAATGATTCCATGTTTTTCACATAATTCTTGAAAGGGAGCATCATACTCTCCTCCCCTATCACTTCTTAGTACCTTAATCTTTTTGTTGAGTTGATTTTCAACTTCTTGCTTATAAAGAATAAATTTCTCTATAGCTTCATCTTTGTTTTTCATCAAGTATACATAGCAGTATCTTGTGCTGTCATCAACAAAAGTAATAAAATACTTATTGCCACCCATTGTTTGCACAATTTTTAAATCACATACATCACTATGTATTAGATCAAGGAGTTCAGTTTTCCTTTCAACTGAATAAAACGATGTCCTTGTTAATTTAGCTTCAACACAAGTGACACACTTATGTTTGGGATCTATTAAAAATTTGGGAATGTGATTTAACGCAATTAATCTACGTATTGTATCATAATTGACGTGACCAAGTCTACCATGCCACACATCGGAAGACTCAAGCATGTAAGCAGAAGAACTTTCTTTATTCATCTTAGGTTTTACAACCATTACATTTAACTTAAACATGCCCCCACAATCATATCCCCTTCCCACAAACACCCCATTCTTAGTCAATACAAATTTATCTGCCTCAAAGACTAAGCGGAAACCATGTTTGTTGAGCAAGGACCCAGAGACAAGATTTCTTCGGATGTCTGGCACGAACAATACATTCCTCAGAGTTAGTTCCTTGCCAGATGTCATCTTCAGGATAACATTTCCTTTACCTTTGACTTCTGAGAAAGCTGAATTTCCCATGAAAATCTTGTCTCCATTTTCAACTTCTTCAAAGTTGGTAAACATTCTCCTGTCAGAACAGATGTGTTTGGTGGCCCCAGTATCTACCCACCATTCTCGTGGGTTGGAGTCAACCAGGTTCACCTCAGACACAACTGCGCAAAGGTCCAACTCCTCTGTCTCTTTAGAGACCGCTCCAATCGTGTTTGCTTCTTGCTTTTTCTTTTTAGGGAACCTGCAAACATTAGACTTATGACCTGTCTTACCGCAGTTAAAACAAGATCCTTGAAAGCCTTTTGGAGGTTGGATCTTCTGCTTTTTGGAGATTCCACCTTTTGGTCCAAATTTCTGACCCTTTGGTTTGCCCTTTTGACTGTGCTCCACAACATTAGCTTTTACGGGGTTAACCGCCTTTTCAGCCTTCATTGTCTCTTCATGTATTGAAACACGGCGGACAAAGTCTTCCACTGTTATTTCCCGAGTCTCCTGTTTTAGACTTGCCCTGAACTTCCACCAACTTGGAGGTAGTTTCTCAATCATGCATGCAACCAGGAAGGGTTTGCCAAACTGCATGTTCAACTTCTCTATTTATTGTATTATAAGTTAAAGTTCATGCACCTGGGGTAAGACCGGTTTTGAGTCGATCATTTTGAAGCTTAGGAATCGTCCTACCACAAACTTTTGTTTGCTGGCTTCATCATCCTTGTACTTTTTGTCAAGGGATTCCCACAGTTCTTTGGCAGTCTTCTTTTCTAGGTAGACATCGTACAGTGACTCAGTCAAACAGTTCATGACATAATTCCTGCACAAGTAATCAGAATTAGTCCACTGATCTTTAACCATTAAATATTCCGGTTCGTTTTCTCCCTGGACCGGGGGATCATCTGTCAGAAATTGCGTCAACCCTAAGGTTGTTAGGAAGAATTGCATCTTCATCTGTCATCTCTTAAAATTAGAACCGTCGAATTTTTTCGGCTTCTCTGCATAAACCAATGGACCTTGAGGTCGGACCACTGGTCTGGCCATTCCACTTGTGCTTCCCTGAACAGGGTTATTCTGGACAGGCTCTTGGGCTTCATTCAGATTTGCCCCATCTTGGCCCAATTGGTTCAAGTTGTCCAAATTCTCATTCAATGCCATTTCTGAAAGATGGATATAAATTTAGTTAGTTTTATTGAAGTATAATTCTTTCCTCAAAAACTTACTATTAATCCTTAACTTGTATTATTACACGAATTTGTCCTTTTAAATAGGAGTAAATTACCTTAAGATTGTTATAAATAATATTAAGGACCAATCTGTATTAATCAAAAGTTCAAGGACTAAACAGTAAATAAATTTATAACCATGCAAAGGTGGCAATAACAAGTCGAGGCCCGTGTTAAGCACGGTTTCCTTAAGGTAATTTAGTCCTAGCCAACCGTGAACGATTTGTGCAAGGGTATATCTTAGGCCTATTACCTCCCAGGATTCAACGACGACACCGTTTTTTACTTAGCACGAAGTAGTGACCGGCCGAACTGAACCAAGTTCTATTTCCCAAGGAAATCAGTCGAACACAACGACTATTTACTATTTTCAATACCGAACACGACGGCTTGAAAATGAAAAGACTAAGAAAGATCGAACACGACGACCTTAGAGAGCTTTGCCAATCGTCAACACGAAGAGCAAAGGAAAGAACGAAGAACACGAAGAACAATCTTCAGAAATTGAGAGGATTTGAGAGTTGATTTGTGTGTCAAATGACAAGAATGTGAGGTGTTTATATAGGCTCAGAAATGTGGTTTGAATTGAATGCAAATCTGTATTAATTCCGAAAATTAATTGTAATTAATTCCGAAATTAATAAAAACGGTAATTACTGAATTAATTACCTCGGTTCAATGTATTTAGACAAAAAAAAATCACATTGAATCTGGACAACTTTATAATCCGGTTTAGCAAAAACCGGCTCGCGCTAGGCAAGCTTTCCGGTCCGACAATCGTGTACGCATGTCGCGGGCACGCACCCAAGCCAAATGGTTCGAATTGCTAGCCAAATTCGTGGTTTGCACACTTGAGAAGTGAATTATCATATATACTCATCTCCAATATGTAATCCGGTCGGTGTGGTACTAATTTACACTAGAGAAATACACTTCTCTTCCATTCCACATTGATTTGCTAAATTTGAGCCCAAAGCCCAAAATTTGTCCAATTTGCTTCCAAACCCATTTAAGCCTAATTTTCCAACAATTTCATCCTTAAAATGTTACTCCCATGCATAAAGCTTCAAAATCCCTGTGTTCCCAAGCAATTTTATGTGATTGACTTCTGATTGAAGAGTAAAAATAGAGCATTGTGTTGGTTTTAAAAACATGATTTTACAAAAATAACATGATTTTACAAATCGATTTTGGGAGCAACATAATTTTAAAAACACATGTGGAACCACGCTTAGCAAAATATGGAGAGAAACACGTAAATAACCACTTATAATTTTTTTTTCTCATGACACATGCACGCACATAAAGAGTCAGAACATATAGAGCAAATGATATATGTTTGTTTAGTATTATTTATAATATAGTTTTTCTTTAAAAAAATATTAAATAGAGTAGTAAATATTAAAATATTATTGATAAAATTATATGTTAACTTTTTTAAAATATTGACTATATGTCATATTACATCGTCGAAATGAACTCAAAAATTATTTATGAATTAGAAGGGTACCCAACAATTGTTGTTCTATTTGACTTAGTAATTCATTTTTTGCAAAATCAAATATACATGGAAGAATTAATGATAGACATTTATAAATAGTATTACATAATTTATTTTTCATTTAATATATATTTTTTTGTTAATTATTTTTAAATAATACGAATAAATAATAATTTCAAAATATTTTATATTAAAATTCACAAAGTTTGATAAAAATTGTGAACTAACATGATAAACTATTCTTATGTAGGGTTAATACACTAAGGGTAGTTAAATACATTTTTACTATGTATTTAATAATACCATGGTTAGATAACGTATTAGTTAATACACAATTAACATTATAATTATGTATTAACTAATAGATATGTATTTGTTAATACGTACCATTATTTCTAATCAAACATTGTATTAATTAATACATGTATTAGTTAATATTAATACATGGTTAATAACCAAATTAAACATCCCTCTAGTTTTATTATCGACTTATGGTCTATTCAATTATGTCTAAGAAAAAAATATACTTAATCTTTATATTTTACAAGATTATTCGTATAATTGATAAACACGTGCAAATATATTTACAAGAAGACTAAAGTTCAGTGTTCGTACCATAACCAAGTCTGAATGCAGCTAATCTCATATCTAGGTTTGGTATTGCATCATTTATGGTAAGTTGTTAAACCAAAATTTTTTTTTCTAGGAGTAACGTTTGTTTATTAATATTAATTTTGCCTTTAGTTACGGGTATTGTGTGGTAAATCATTACTTTGTGTCGAGATTTTTGTATCGTATTTGTGATACGCTGTCCCAAATCGGATATGAAGAAGTGATTTGAAACCCGTATAAGCAGAGTTGTACTACTCAAGTCCAACAAGAATTCATCTTTTTCTTGGTCAAAGTGAGGACAACAAGATCAGTCAGGCAGGATTGGGCTAGTGAGGATAGTCGTTCGGGCTACGAGCATTACAAATGGTATCAGAGTCGACTCGGGCCCGTGATCGAGCTTGCAAGATTGAAGACCCGTGCGAACGGGGGAAAATAGTTGTTCAAGCCCTAGAAGGGTATCTGAAAAGTATAGGACTTGCAAGATCGATCACCTACCAGGGAAAACGATTCCGGACTAGGCCACGACGAGGACTTCGCGCGCTTTAAAGGAGGTAGATTGTAATACCATATCCCACATCGAATAGAAAGAAGTGATTTGAACCCCATATAAGCATAGATGTACACTAGTGATGACACTCGCTCGGAGTAGGGGCATTATAGTATTAAAGGGAGGGATCAAAATAATCTTGATGCTAGAACTCCATCTAAGACAACGCTCTGAGGATATTACCTCAAAGGCTTACCTTCGTCTGAGTTGTCAGGTGTGTATCACATAGTCTTTGATTCTAGCTTAGGGGTTTCAACTATGGCAATTAGAATCTTCAGTGATAAGTGTCATGCACCAGCGCTTCGCCTAATAAAACAAGTTTGTTACGACATTATCTGTTCTTGTGTAGATTGATTGTAATACCCCCACAATAATGAAGGATCAAAAAGCAACTCAAATAAAATACACATTTGTAGAGGCAGTAGTGACAGCAACATTAGGAGCACCAGTTGACACATGTGTGCCAGTTGAGGAGTTGGTGATGTAGTAGGTAGGTAGAGATGAGGATGTAAGGCGGAAGAGCTGTGTTGATATTGAGTTGGAGGAATGAAGATAGACATTTGATAGTGCACAAGTTTAAAACTAAACCTGATTTGTTCAACGAAGTGTAGCTCAGTTGAGTTAGTAGTACCTCCTGCTAGGGGTGAGCAAAAAGGACAGACTGAACCGAAAAATGACCCGAATAGCATGACCCGAGAATAAGAACGAGACCGAACATACATTTTTTTCCCTGTGGGTCGGGTCAGACTCGTTTTTTCTCCCCAAAGCCCGAATGGCATGACCCGAGTTTAACTTGCTAATTTCCTTCCAGTAGCAGCACCGCAACTCAAGTTTCTCCTACAACTTAAGTTTGTAGGGGTGAGCTTAATTGAAGGGATACTTTCTTAAGATGACTGCAGTGGCAAACATTGGCAAGCCTTCTTGATGTTCTCTGCATCTACAATAGGACAGAAATCTCCCGGAGTAATCACAGTCGCCATTTATATCTTTGAAGGTTCATATGTATGGAGTGAATCTATATAGAGAGAGAGAATGTCAAATTAAGCGAGCTCACCCCTACTAAGAATCCCTTCAATTAAGCTTAATAGAGAATTCCTTCAAGTTCCTCCCACACCGCAGTCTCTTAGAGAATCTCCTCAGAGAATCCCTTCCAATTCTAGGGTTTCTTTCTGAATAGAAGAAGATGGACACAAATTTTCCCCAAATTTCGGTCCAAGACCGAGACCGTCCTGAGTCAAGCAAGACCGACTCGAGCATTATTTTTTGGAAGAAATCGATATCGGTCCTCCAGTAGTAAGGTCCGAAATTTCGGTCTCGGTCTTCCCAAAAAGCCTGGATCGTCCCGCCCGACCTCTAAATTAAAGCTTTATACAATGACGAGAAACAAATTTCACGATTAGAGAGTCGACTCAATAACACACCTTAAAAGCAACCGAGAAATTGCAGACGTTGTTCAAGCTACTGCCTTTTTCTACATAGCAATTAACATATTGATTTATGCAAACCAGTAAACCGAATCAAAGCATCGGCTGGTTGATTTCTCTCGATTCCTCCTCTAGAACATCGCCTGAACTCTCGGTTGCGTCTAGCTTTCTTCTCTAGATTTCTCCTCGGAAACTGCGATTTTCGACCATACTCTGTATGATTAACGACTGAAAATTGGAGGGATATGACCATTAATGATCATTCAAACTGGATATGAAGTGTCTCGAAGGAACCTAAGGCTTATCATAGAAGCCAAAGGAGAGGAAAAACAAAAGCATAGAAAAGTGCAAAAGGCACTCAGATGAATTAATTTTTGCACATCATTTGGATGATTTTTGCAGAGCCATCACTTCCCCTTTTAAATAATACTAAATCAAATATCACACTAGTTCATAAGGACGGTTCGACGATTCAGAATAAATAAACATAAAAACTAAATTATACAACCAGACCTAACCTAACAAAACATACTAAAAACAACCACAGATAAATAACAAAGTTAGTTTGCTTTCTCAACACTCCCCCTCAAGTTAAGGGATTGAAATATATGTTTAAGACCTAGCTTCCTTACAAGATGATAATGCTGCTGTCAACCCAAAAATTTTGTGAAGATGTTTGGAACTTGATTAGCTGACCGAACATATTGAGCCTTAATAATACTTGCAGTGATTTCCCCCTAACAAAATGGCAGTCTATCTCTATATGTTTGGTACACTCATGGAACATTGGGTTAGTAAAAATTTGAATAATGGCTTTATTATCACAAAATAACAATATCGGTTCAGACAAAACAATACTCAACTCAGAAAGCAAACCTTTTAACCAAATTACCTCTGAAATTGTGACTCCCAAGGTCATGTAATCAACTTCACCTGAGGAACTTGAGACTGTGCTTTGTTTCTTAACCTTCCATGAAGGTAAAGAATCTCCAAGTTTTATACAAAAACCAGTAACATATTTTCAAGTCTCAGGACAGGTGACCGAGTCAGAATCATAAAAACAGTTAAACTAAGAGAGCTAGAGGAACACAAGAATAATCCCAAACCAGATTGATTTTTAACATATAGAATAACACGAAAAGCAACAAATAAATGAAATTGTTTTGGAGATTTCATTTATTGGCTCAATTTTTGAACAAGAAAGGAAATATCAGGACGAGATATGGTAAGAGAAATTAATTTGCCTATTACCTTCCTATAAAAAGTTGCATCAGACAAAATCTTATCATTAAAATCCTTTTTAAAGGCATCATCGTATGCAACAGAGACCAGAGCCATGTTTGGTTTCATATGGGTTTTACTAGGTTTAGCACCTAGCAAGCCATCCTCTAAAATTAACTCTTAAGCATACTTACGTTGATTCAACACTGTACCATCGACTGATCTAGCAACTTCGAAGCCAAGAAAGTCTCCTAAGCCCTTCATTTTAAAATGTTTCTCAAGGACTGATTTCAACTTAGTAATAAGGCTACTACTATTACCAGTGATCAACAAATTGTTCACATAAACCAACAAGACAACAATATTCAAACCTGTATTTTTGATAAACAAACAGTAATCATACTTACTCTGTTCATACCCGTGACTGACCAAGTCTTCGGTCATCTTTCTATTCCACTGTCTTGGATCTTGCTTAAGCCCGTAAAGTGGTTTTTGCAACCTGTATACCAGGTTAGTATCATGCTCCCCTGACTTTGAAAGCCCTGAGGGAGTTCCATATGAATTTCCTCGTCCAAATCACCTTGAAGAAAAGCATTAAAAACATCCATATTATATAGATACCACTTTTTAACAGAGGCAACAACTAAAACAGACCTAATAGTTACCATTTTAGCAATAGGGGAAAATGTGTCATCATAATCAATACCTTCCTTTTGGCTATAACCTATTGCAACTAATCTTGTCTTATACCTTTCAACATACCCATCAACTTTATATTTTTACCTTAAACCCCCATTTGCAACCAACCAGATTCTTACCATTTGGCAAAGGAACAATATACCAAGTGTTGTTACTTTCAAGTGGAGTAATCTCTTCTTTCATGGCAGCCACCCACTTATATCCTTTTCAGAATCTTTAAAACAAATAGGCTCTGAGATTTTTGAAACAGAGCATGCAAATTGTTTTTAATCATCAGAAAGACCATCATATGAAAAAAAGTTGGTGATAGGATATGCAGTGGATGATCTATCAATCAGGTTCATAACATAATCTTGTTGCCAAGAGGGAGCTCTGCTCACCCTAGTTGAGCGTCTTGGTCCAAATACCACTTCATCATTACAAAAATTCTCACTAGAGGGTAAAGCTTCAACCGCAACAGGATCAGGGTCAGCATCATTATCAACAATTATATCAGACAGAACATCAGAATCATCAACAGGACGACACACATCTCTCAGAATCACTAGCATTTATGTAATTAAACAGCGAATCATCCCTCGACCTTTCTTTAGAAAACACAGAAGCGTTCATCACATTTTTAGATTGCTTAAACGGAAACACATCTTCTTTAAACTGAAGATCACGACTCACAAAAAAAAGTGTTGGTATTCAGATTAAACAGTTTATAACCTTTATGCGTTAATGAATACCCCATGTGCACCGCAAAAACAGATCTAGAACTGAATTTATCTAACACATTAGGAATCTTGGCAAAGTAGAGACAACCAAATACACGCAAGTGTTAAACAAAACCTTTTATTCCAATTAATCTTTCAAAAGGATGAATGTCTCCTAAAACAAAACTAGGTAACATATTAATAAGATAGCAAGCGGTAAGAACACATTCACCCCAAAACTTAACAGGGACATTACTTTCAAATCCTAAGGCACAGACAATTTCAAGAAGTTGCTTATGTTTCCTTTCAACTACCCCATTTTGCTGGGGAGTGTAAGGACAACTGGTTTCATGTATTATTCCTTTTTCTTTAAACAGATCATGGCAACTTTCATTCAAAAATTCTCTAGCATTATCAGACCTAATCCTTTTAATTGATCATTCAAATTGATTTTCAACAAGCACAAGTATGTTCAATTGTTTCTAGAAAAAGCATACACAATAGTAAAAAAATAACCTTTTATTATCATGAGTACTTACATTGTAAGGACCCCAAACTTCCATATGAATCGAATAAATCTCCTAGAAGTACTATTACAACTTCTAGAAAAGGGAAGTCTGGACTGTCTAGCCATATGACAAATTGAACAATCATTTACATGCTTATTAGAAGAATCACTCGAACCCAAATCAGACAGTTTACACAAAACTTGCAAAGGACCATGTCCAAAACGCTTATGCCAAGTAAACGAAGCAGCAAAAGTCACAGAAGAAGCATTCATGCTCAAATTTGTCTGAAAAGAAGTTTCAAAGTGATACAAGCCATCAATTCCTTACAAATCCCCAGAACTACTCGACTGAAGAGGTCCTGAATGATTACATGGGTAGGAAAAAATGTAACAGAACACGATAAATCCTTGGTGAGTTTAGAAACAGACATCAAGTTATATTTAAAGTCAGGAAAATATAACACATTCAACATATTCTTATTTTTCCATATCAAAATATCCCCTATAGCTTTAATAGTAGAACAAGCACCATTGGGAAAATGAACTTTAGATGAACTATCCTAGGATTGAGTAATCAATCAGACCTAGAATACATATGATTAGCATTTGTATCAAGGATCCAAGAATCACTATTGCAGTCATAAAGAGAATTGGATATACCTGAAGTATTTGCCTTGGCCTCAGTCTTAGAGTCCTTTGAAAGCATTTCCACAATGTGCTCAAGACCTTCTTCGGTTAACATCATCGACCTAGGGGTCTGATCTTCTACAGGAGTAGCGCAACTGGCTGTAGCATAGGTCAGTGTGGAACCTCATGAAGAAACAGGGGTCTCAACAACACTGTAAGCTTGCTCAGTTTTATTTTTAAATTTTCAACCTAGGGGATAACCTATCCTTTTAAAGCAACGATCATAATCATGACATTTTCATTTATAATAGGTGCCAAAAAATTCAAGTTCCTTTTGTTAGGTGGTTTATTTGAGGTACTACTGCTATTTCTACTAGAGTACCCAATTAAACCATCAAGATAGGATACATAAAAATTGTTTGAGATGCCTCTATATTTTTCTTCTTGAGCTAACACAGCATACGTTTGATAACAGAGGGGAGAGGCATTCTCATAACAAGATTTGCCTGAATCGCAGAATAGGAATCATTTAAACCATTTAGGAACTGAAAAAGCATGAGATTATTCTCACGCTCTATATGTTTCTTGACCAAATCTCAGCCAGACCAAGGAAAACAAGTAATAACAACAAATTCTTCCCACATCATCCTCAATCTAGTGAATATCCAGATATGGTATCTGTGGAAATCTGTGGAAATCTTGTTCTTTTATGCTTTACTGCGGTTTATAGCAAGATTTTATATATTATTAACCATATGACTGTTTGTTCCTCATACTTGAATTGAAGGTGAGGAGTGAGCGTAACAAAGCAAACAAAGCTCACCAAGTCATCATGCACACTGCGGAGACATACAGCTTTGCCAAGACGAAACAGGAAGAGGTAATGAACCCCTACACCCACACTCTGCAGAATCTAGTAACCACTCAGTTACAGTGCATGTTTGTAAAAATGCAGATTATGAAAAATAATGGGGTGCATCCGGGTGAATACCACATGTTTCGGAAGGCGGACGAGAGTTTAAGGAAGGCAGAGGAAGCGGCATTAACTCTACTAAATTTCCAAGAAAACATGAACGTCGTCCAAAGAGATATGGCCTTCATGCGAAGGGCACTGCAAGCCAATGGTGCATTGCTCGATTATCCAGATGCATAAGGTACAGTCAACAAGTCTCTGTTTGAGTGATGGTACTCATTTCTTTTGGCATGCTAATGTGAGGTTGTTCTAATTCAACCTATTGGTGTGCTTGCAGATTAAAATGTTTGACATATGACGCAACACTTGCTTTAGGTAATCATTTTTCACTTGCTTGCTTGGATGTCTAGTTGGGTTAGGCCTAGTATAGTATCTATCTTGCAACAGAAAATGTTCCATTTTGTAATGCTGGAACATCTTAACAGTATTTTGTCTTTGTTTGTTATCTGTTTTGGTCCTTTTGGACAACATGTACATGCGGAAACTTATTGTCCACAACCTATGTGCTCTGTTTATGCTAAGGTTGGACACTTTGTATATGGAAATGTATGAATGGTTGGTTCTGGATGGTATGCAGTATATGTAATGTCTAGGTGGTAAAAATCCGAAACATTTATTCTGAAACTCGTCTAGTTGTGTTAGCATAAAAAATTTGATTGCCAATACATACGCCAAATACAGTCAGAAACAAACCGATGCAATTACATTTTAACTGCAACAAAAGTAGTCAAGTAGGCAACAAAAATTACTGCGGCTACACGTAGACAATAACCTCAACGCCAAGCAAACATCGCAATTTATGTCGCCCTTGTGAGTTGCATCGACCACAAATATTTTGTAATGCTATTTATGTATAATTATTTTTTAAATATTTTAGACGTTAATATCACCAAACTGTATCCATATAACGTAGACACAATAACAAAGAAACAGCAACACATATATGTTTTAGCTGATACATCCATTTTACCATCAATGAATACTATATCTGAAACACTTATATAGCATATATATAGTGCCGACGCTAATTACGCATGAACACCGTTGGCGATATATTGATGCTAAAGGTATGACCAACTGTTCATTCCAGCAGCGGCAGACATTTAACATCGGCATTTTGTCTGTGCGGATACCTTTAGCATCAGGGCTTTCAGGCATGACTCTTAGCATCAGCATGTCATCTTAACAACAGCAAAAACCCAACTTAGCAACGATTATACGCCGCGCCTATAGTGCTACTTTCTTGTAGTGCCTTGCTGAACAAGATAGATCTCACGATGAAGTTGAAAAACCCTAGACTTGTTAACTTTGTTCAGTCTTTCTCTCAAATTGGACCAAACAAGAAAGGCACTAATGGAGTGAAGAACGGTACTAATGAGATCTTTTGACACAGAGTTCATAATCTAGGCAAACACTACTGCATTACATCTTTCCCAAAGGTGATGCATAGAGGGATCAAAAGACTATTTTTACCAGGAACCATCCACAAACCCTATTTTGTTTTTACAACCAACGAGATATACATGACCCTACTCCAGAATCCGTAATTTGCAGGACACGTTAACTGAAAAGAGATCAGAGAAACACCTTTGGTGTCCGAAGGATGCAAGAAAGTGGAGTGATTAGAGTCTACTTTCACCGGAGTTGCAATCGCATCAGCCTCAACCTTAACATCATCGGTGGGGGGTGTTTGATCATCGGCTGCCATATCGACGGAGGAGGAACTTAGATGCAAGAAGAGGAGGCCCAGGAGAATAAAAAGATGTAATCAGAGGTCTATAGCTCTGATACCATGTTAAGAGTCTCGAAGGAACTGAAGGCTTATCATAGAGAGGAAACTGCCAAAGGATAGGAATAGACAAAAGCATAGGAAACTGCAAAAGGCACTCTGGAAAATAGACGAAGAATTAATTTTGGCAGGTCATTTGGATGATCTTTGCAGAGCCATCACTACCCCTTTTAAATACTACTAAATCAAATATCACACCGGTTCAGAAGGACTGTTCGACGATTCAGAAGAAATAAATAGGAAAAACACCTTAAACTATACAACCAGACCTAACCTAACAAAATAGACTAAAAACAACCACAAATAAATAACAGAGTTAACTTGCTTTCTCAACAAGAAATATAAAAGAAGAGACAAACACACAATTCTGCGCAGAGAAATTTCTAGTTTAAGTGGAAGAAATATAGAAGAAGATTCCAATTACCGGTGAAAATTTTAAATTCGTAGATAATTTACTTCACTGGTTAAAAACACTTTTACCGATGAACATTTATGTGTGGTCGATAAAACTATTTTACCGACGTTTTTTTTCGCCGATAAAAACATAACTTCTTGTAGTGCACACAATGGACATTGTAGCCTATTTGGATTGGATAAGACTTCACGACGCCTACCCCTACCATAGTTGTGTTGTGGAGGTTGAGGAGGGACAATTGTAGTCAGGTAAAACAACTGAGTCGTTTGAGATTGAGGGATACTAGCGGTAGATCCAAATGATGTAGTATTGACATTAAACGACATAGAATTTACTCTCAACCACATTAGAACATCCTGCCTTTTGGATTCAACATCAAGGAGAAAACTCACAAAACCTACCAAATTGTATGATTGTGTACTGGTTGTTATCACCTCTCCAACGTGTTGAGATTCCCCACATAAACCAACAAGGATCGTATTGACTTGCATAGTCTCTGAGATTGGATGATTTGATCTTAGCAAACTACTGCAAAGGTGTAACACCCGCTACAATTTAAAGGACTAAACTTTGCAAGTGAATAAATACAAAGGGTAATGACAACTAATAGTAAAACATAAGAATTAAACTATAATTTATCATGCGGCAAATATTTAGCAAGGGTAAATCACTAAGGATCACGAAATGAGATTTTTTGTTATGTTGTTGCAGTTTAGGGTTGATGGCATGCTAATATCGTAGCCCTAGCAAACCCTAGAGAACTAAAAAAAGAAGTCTATAGAGAAAATTGACAAATATTCCTTGTCCGACCAAACAATCATGGAAACGAACGAAACTGAGCATCCACATGCTACCAACAAATGCACAAGTCAACACTAAGGTACGACTTCATAGCTATACTTGGTTTCCTCCTCCGTGAATGAATAATTTTAGAGAGAGAAATGTTCAAAAATCATTAATGGTGGATTTCAATATGGGAGTTTTTATTATTGTTTTTCGCTATGGTTAGGTTCTAGGGGTTCTAAGCAACCTAACCTAAGTGACAAAATCGAATTTGGTTGAGTTGTATGTTAGATATCAAGTTTGGAAAATTAGGAACGCATTGTAAACTGATACTTTAAGGATCATTTTTTTTTTGTTCTTTTAGAAAATGGAATCGGCTAACTTGTAGATCATTGTAAGGGCTTTCTGCGGTCACCAAAAATACCCAAAACGGATGTCGGTCGAGAGAGAAGGAAACTCTGAAAGTCGTCTTTGTAATCTGCAAAATTTGTCCCTAGGTTGAAGATGAAGTTGACCACGGCTGAGCTACTCTGACTATCGCATGTGGATCATCCCAATGTCAAAACACGACGTTGTTTGCGGTATTAGACTCGTACCTCAACCCTCTAACTATGGTGATTTTTTAAACTTTTGAGATGGCCAAAAAATTGGTGAATAATGGGATTGGGTTTTGTCACATTGTGCGTACCACGAGCAGAACAGTAAATATGGACATGAGTTGGAATGTAAGGGGATGCTAGTACTGACTACATGATTGAGATGTTATTGGACATCATGGTTAGAATGGAAAACTTATACTTTCATTCACGTTGATTTTAGGGAATTCGGATTGACGGAGCTATTGGTATTAGAATTGGGGTTCAATTAAGGTAAGTAGTTTAAGCTTTACCCTACTTTCACTAAATGAAGTATTTTTATGCATTAAATGAAATTTTAAAGATAAGCTAAGATTATTTTAGAGCATGAATATGAGTTTCGTTTATTGAATTGGATAAAGAAATTGAAGTTGTTTTATAAAGTGTGCTTTTGATATGTTGTCCGATCTCGTAAGACAATTGATATAAGATTTTAGTGGAAAATAGTTTAGGGAAATTCATTTTTAAAAGTCTGACCTTCGTTTTCGATTCTGTGCTACTAAGTCTACTACGGTCTGAAACTCTTTCGAGAGGGTCCATTAGCATATCGATACAAAAAGATCATGATCACTCTGGTCATCCCAACAATTATATATGGGCTCTGCATCCTTCCATTGGGAGTTAAACATTGGAGTCTTCTTGTGGCACAGTAGGCGTGGTAAAACCACTAGAGCAACCTCTATTTTTGATCCGTTCTAAAACCGACAAGTTCGAACCTCCACTTCCGTTTAGTTCTGAATTTTGATAAGTCTGAAACCTACCTTTTAATTAACCTATAACTTTGAATTATTCATTCATTTTAGTAAGTTTACATCATGTCATTTTGAGAAGTTCTGTTTCGTGAATCTTTTGAACTATGCATTGTATAAATGTTTATTGCAAGTCTTAGGTTAAATTGCTTACAAATTGTATTCTCTAAGAGCGTGATCCGATAGAGATAAGTTAAGACTAATTACTAAGTTGCTCCCCCAATAACTTACCTCATTCAACTTCCGTAGTTTCAGTAGAAGTTGATTTATGTTGAATGTTTAATATATGAGGATGCTGTATTCTAGAAAGTATTAGAGCGCAGAATAGAAGAATGGAATAAGAAGCTATTCGATTATATAAGTATCAAAAAAATTTAGGTGAGAAAATGATTGCTAACAAAGTCTGGATTCTGAGTTTTTGATCCATAAGGAGCATAGATCCATATCTCCACATGAGCATATCCATCAAGGTAGCCTTCCAACCAGTGGCTTGCAATAGTAACACTAACATATTTGCCTCCATTAAAAGACACTTGCACATTGAGTTGAGGTTCACTCTCATGGCCTAATTGAATCATTGACTTGTGTTGGACATAATGAAAATAATGTAGTGGAAGGAAATTTAATCTAATTGATAGTTTTTTTGCAATTGTCGGGGACTACTTTTTATAGCAATTACAAGTATTGACAATTGCAATTGAGTCCCTGTTGTTTCTAAACATTTAATCATGTGACCAAAAGTACAAATATATTCATCCTCTAACATCATAGGCTTCCTTCAAGAGCAACTCCACTCATCAAAGGCTCAGTCACGACTCCTGAGAGTTTGAAATGTATACACCTGACAATGGCTTCAGTTTAAGAAACACCCTTTGACCCATCGGTAACATCTCTAGGAGGGGTACGAATGATAATACTAGGAGACCCTTTCTCGTTAGCCGCTTCGACGGAGGAGGGGAGGATAAAAAGAAGCCTCCTTAGCAGATAAACCCACCTAGACCTAAGAAGGAAAATATTTATAAATGAATAAGGGTCAACAAGTACCTACAAAAAAAATTAGAAAATTACTCATCCAACCTAACTAAAAGCAAGACGTGGAATCTCATTAACCTGGAGCGTAAGTTCAGAAGTCTGGTCGACAAAATGAAAGGGCTTGAAAGTCGAATTCTTTTAATGATTATAGATGGTGTCAATCACATTCTGATCGCGAGATAAGCAATCATCAAAACTTGGGTAATGTACCAAAAATGAGGAAGCAAAATCCATGACAGTCCTACTTAATAAAAAGTATTGTTTTTTTGTAGTTAGAGTTTTTTTTTTTTTTTTTTTTGGTAAATGGTGAAACAAAAACATACAAACTAGTCTACTTAAGAGTTACAAGTCTAATCTTAGCCACACCCCTTGAATCCCGTCTAAGCATCTCTACAACACTCCTCGGTGGTTGTTCCAACTCAACAAAGGTTGATTCCAAGTTGACCGCTTCCTTAGCCATCATGTCTGCAGTTCCGTTTCCTTCTCTGAACACGTGCCTTAGCTTCACTCTCCTGAATCCCAACATCAGTCTCCTGCAATCACAGATAATCGGGGTTAGCGGTCTGTCTTCCAGGTTCTCTTCCAGAATCATACCTATCGCCTCTTTAGCATCCGACTCCACGTGGAGGTCTTGAATTCCCATCTTCTTTGCTAACATGAGCCCGTCCCTTATCCCCCATAACTCTGCGACCAAGCTATTCGTGATGCCCAGTCTTCTTTGAGCCCCTTTCACCCAACCACCTAGGTGGTTTCTTAGGATTGCCGCGCATCCTGCTGGTCCCGGATTTCCTATCGCCGATCCATCTGTGTTCAGTTTGGTCCAACCAAACTCTGGTGCAGTCCATCGGACTTCGAGCTCCGTCCTACTCCGTGAATGTTGTGACTTCTCCAGTGCAAACGAGATTTCTCTTACCTGCGAAAAAGTTAGACTCACAATATCTCTATCCAGAAATTTGTTAGTGAAAATAAACGAATTTCTGTTTTTCCAGATAAACCACACAGCAGAGGAAAAAATCAAACCCCAATTCATCCCATCGTGATGCTCCCTATCATCCCGACTGTTAGCTTTCAACCAACCCGCTAACTGGTTATCATGAAAATCTATGTCACCCGGGATACCAATGTCCAACCAAACCTGCCTAGCATATTGACAATCTCGCAGGACATGCAGGGTGTTCTCTTCAAATAGGCCACAGATTTTACAAACAGGATCAATGTCCATACCTCTCTTCCTAAGCATGCAAGCAGTAGGTATACGATCATGATTACACAACCACAAAAAATGTTTGATTCTGGGTAAGTTTTTACCTTCCCAAATCCAGTTCCACTTACTCCGATCCTGATCAATGTGGTTGTGCCTTTTCTGGCTGATACTCCTATGAACCATGGCTACAGACGGGGTACCTGTCGGAGAGCCCCACCATACCTTCCTATCTTGCCCCCCTTGGCCTATACTCCTTGGAGTCGCTCTTATCATCTCCACAATGGAATTCGGGATCTGGAGTGACAGGTGAGAAACGTCCCACTCCCCATTGTTTGAGATTAACTCCTGCAGCTTAAGATCCTGCTCCCCGACTCCCAGAGGACCCTGCACCATACTACGCAAAGAGTTAGGACCAAACCATTTATCATACCAGACGTTAACGCTAGATCCATCTCCCACAATCCACCCTAGGCCTTCCTTCAGACAGCTCCTCCCATTTCTCAGCGCTTTCCAAGTGACCGATCCAGTCTTCATCTCTCTCCTGTTTGACCTGAAGTACCGATTTTTAAGGATACTCGCCCATGGAGCCTCCGACCTCTCCATTCTCCAGGCAAGGTTAGCTAACATGGCATTATTTCTTTCCCTGGTCTGTGACATTCCTAGCCCCCCTTTATCCTTTGGTAGAGTTACCACTTCCCAGCTCAGGTGGTGCATTTTCTTTCTCTCCTCCGACGAGCCCCAAAGAAAGTTCCTGTTCAGTTTATCCAACTCATTGCAAGTATAAGATGGGAGATTAGTACATTGCATATAATAAGCCGGAATCGAGGTCATAACCGAGTTAATAAGGATCCCACGACCCGTAACAGAAAGAAGCTTTGAACGCCAACCCGCAAGCTTAGACCGGACTTTGTCCAGGATGAAAGTGAAAGACTTCACTTCCTTACTCGACAAACTCATAGGGAACCCCAGGTAATTAGACAGGCTGTCCACTTTAGTCAGGCCCAACGACCCCGCCAACTGGTTAGTCAACTCCGTGGTCATGTTTTTTGAGAAAACCACTTGCGATTTCTCAAAATTAATTTTTTGACCGGAGGTTTCACAGAAAATCTGTAAAATCCTTGTCATTGACTGACAGTTGGCGAGAGAGGCTTCACCCATAAGAATCAGATCATCAGCAAATAGCAAATGCGATAACTGGAGGGACTGCCTGCCTAATTTCAGGGGTTTCCACTGACCTCTCTTAACATCCTCCTCGATGAGGAAGCTAAGAAAGTCCATGCACAAAATGAAGAGGTACGGGGAAAGGGGGTCCCCCTGCCTAAGTCCCCTGGAAGGAGAGAAAGACTCCAGTTTACCCCCGTTCAATAGAATGGAGACGGAGGTGGAGCAGACGCAGTTCATAATGATGGATATCATCTTCCTAGGGAAATGAAAATGCATCAAGGTTTGACGGATAAAATCCCACTCCAATCTGTCATAGGCTTTTTCCAAATCCAGTTTAAGCACCATGAGCCCTGATTTACCCTTCTTATTAGCCACAGATCTCAGGACCTCCCTAAGGATCACCACATTGTCACAAGCACGTCTACCAGGGATAAAGCTGGCCTGAAAAGGGGATATCAGGTGATGCATATAAGGACAGATCCTATTGACAATGACCTTAGAGACCAGCTTGTAAGAAGTGTTACAGAGGCTAATCGGTCTGAAATGCTTCACCATCTCAGGATTTCCCATTTTCGGGATCAAGCATAGGAGAGTATCATTCATGTTCGTAGGCAGCGGGCTACCCGCAAAAATGTTTTTGATAAGACCACAAACCGAATTTCCCACAATGTCCCAATTTTTTTGGTAAAATATGGGGTGAAGCCCATCAGGGCCCGGGGCTTTTAAGGGCCCCATCGTCTTAAGCGCACCCAGCACTTCACTCTCAGAGACCACACGGTTCATGGAGTTTGCCATAGCAGGAGATAGGGTCACCGGGGGGTTGAATTCCAGATCCATGTCAATCTGGACTTCACCCTTACCCGAAGTGAACAGATTAGAGAAAAAACTTTGAAAAATACTCATAATCTGATTTGGGTCATAGACCCATTGTTCCCAAGGGTCCTTTATGGCTCTAATTTTTGAACGATTTCTTTTCACTAAAGTGGTGACATGGTAGAATTTAGTATTCCTATCCCCGTCCTCAATCCATTTTGATCTGGATTTAGCGGCCCAAAGCATCTCCTCATGATTGAGGATAGCTGCATACTCCGCCCACAACGCTTTCTCTCTGGTGATATCAAAGGCATTGGGGCTAAAAGTGATTCTCTTTTGAGTAAAATCAAGTTGATCAAGAATTTGGGTTTTTCTCTTAAACACATTACCAAACACCCTCCTATTCCAAACTCTGGCCCTAGCAGGGAAGATCCTAGTAGCTTCCTGGTGACAGTTGACCGCCCTATCCCAAGTTTTAGACACCAAATTTTTAAAGTCCGGGTGATCAAGCCACATAGGCTCACATCTAAAGGGTCTGACAGGTCTAACCAGGACCTCCTTATTCAGTTGAAGCAGAAGGGGGCAATGGTCCGATTTGACTCTAGTGAGGTGGGAAACCTTAGCATTCGGGAAATTTACAATCCAGTCAGAATTCGCCACAATTCTGTCTAGACGCTGTTGGACAAATCTATTGTTTTTGCACGTTTTAGCCCAAGTAAACTGGGGTCCCGAGAACCCCAGATCTATCAGACTACAATAATCTAACATGTCCTTGAATCTATTTACCCGGGTCCAATCTATCGGCCTACCCCCTTTCTTCTCATCCTGGCTAACCACGTCATTGAAATCACCTAAGACTACCCAAGCAATATTCATGGCGTCTGACACCGCTTTCAAGTTATTCCAAAGATGTTGCTTTTCATCAGCATTAACACTCGCATAAATAGCCGACAACATCCAAGTCAGATTAGTGGTGTGTACCTTAACCGACACATGGATCTCCTGCTCAGTAGACCCCAGGGCTTGAATGTCCAAAGTCATTGAATTCCAAAGGATTAGAATTCCACCACTTAGACCTCTAGCATCCACACTTTCAAATCTGTCGAATCTCAGCTTTTTTGTTTGAGCAAGTATCTTGTCCCCACTGATCATCGTCTCAGTCAGGATGAGCATATCCGGATTAAATCTGCCCACCAAATCTTTAACAGTGTTAATAGCAAGCTTACTACCTAATCCCCTACAGTTCCAAGCAATAATTTTAACGTTACAGCAATTACTATCCAAATTCGAATCCCCCACTATGGTAGTTCCTCCTAAATTCAGCATATTTGTACTAATCATAAAAAACAATAACAGATATGAACAAAACACTAGTAGTAGAGAATACTCCCTCCGTCAGTGATCCCCCCCGGGCTGCATCGAACCTGATACCGCATCCCAGCTTGGTCCACCTGAGATCCTCAAAGGCGATCTACTCCTTTTCCTATCCGAGTGTCTCCTGCTCGATTCTTCTCTTACCGTCTCCTCCACCATCTTGAAGGTTCTGTCGAGCTGGGTGCTGTTAAATCTGTCAACTTGCTGCTTGACACGGCTTGTGGTTTCCTCTCCTTGATTTCGATCTGTGGCCGTCTCAACACGCTCCCACCGAGCTTGATTAGGATTTTTCCTTATTATCAGTTCCATCCCTGTCCCAACTGAGTCCTCCCCTCCTTGTTCCTTCTCCTTACCTGTCTTTCGCATATGGGCATCCTGATCCCGCATACCTTCTCCTCTGTGTTTTCGATCCCCAATCGAGCTTAGATAAGGAAACTTGCTCGGGCCTTGGTCCGACCCACTTCCCTTGGCCTGTTTCTTGAAATGAAGAATTGGGCCGGCCTCTTCCTTAGCTGGACTCTTGCTCGGCCCAGTCCGCTTCTCCTCCACCGCTCGACCCACTTCCTCTGATATTTTAATCAGCCCTGTCCCTGCCATACTCTTCCCGTTCTGCCCAGCTTCCCTCCCAATGAAGACCCCCGCACTCGTGTTCCCCTGCTCCAGAGCCTTTCGTCCCATGCCTTTCTGCCCGTTATGTTCCCCGATCTTGTCGTTGGTCTCGATGTTGTGGTCCCTAGCGGCCGACGGTTTCGTGCCCCTTCCCAGCGGCCTTCTCCGAGCTTGGACCAGCATCCACGGTCCATACCCACGGTAAGCTGCCTCCCCTTGATCATCCATTCCCTCCTCTAGGCTGGACTGATCCTTCTTCACCTCAGGTTTGCCATTTGGTATCACTTTCTCCGTCGTGGTCTCCTTTCCGTGCGCCGTGGTCTCCTCGCCGTGGCCCTGTTTATTTAGATACGCCTCATCCTTTCTCCCCCCACACATTTGTATTTTGTGGCCGATCCTACCACACTCAAAACATAGGGATGTAATTCCTTCATACTCCAAATCGAGATGGAGATTGTCGATTTTAAGAAACAGGGGCAATGGATTCATTAGATTCATTTGAATGCATAACCTAGCGAACTTCCCCCTTTCACCATTGATTGTGGCCATATCTATCTTCAGTAGGGTCCCCAAGCTGTTTCCAATCTTTTGAAGAGCTTGCAACTCATAATATTCTGACGGTAGCATAGTGATACGCATCCAGATTGCCGCCGCCGTGAACGATGCCTTAGTCGGTTGGAATTTAGGTTCCCACATCCTCATTGTTAGGAAGCTTGCATTAACAAACCACGGTCCTTCCTTTAGAACCCTATCTAGGTCCACTCTGTTTTTGAAAGTTACTTTGAAGAAACCGTTACCAAGATCCATCATGTCAAAAGGATCCGAAGTTTTCCACATTTGTGTTAGTTTCCTCAGCAGGAAACGATAGTCCACTGATTTCCCGAATAATTTGATGATAATGTCAAGTGCATGATTCTTGCGCATTGCCATTTTTTCTTCCCTGGTGAAAAAAATCTTCACGCAATTGATGTCCGGGAATTCATCCACCTCTTCTTCAATGCCATTCAGCAGGTAGTCTCCACCATAAAACGTCCTCTCGAATTGTAAGATGGTTTTTGCTGACATTGTTCCCTTTCAGGATCCAAGTCCTCCTCCATTCGATCCACCCCCATCATCGGGACAGCCTGATGCTTGTTGTTGTTCGGAGCCCAGATAGAGAAATGCTTAGAAAAAAAATTTCTTCTTTGAGGACAATGATCGAACACCTGGTCGACAATACAGCTCTGAAGAGCGCTGACTCTAGTCAACGTTCAGCTCTGCCTTTCTCCTCCTCGGGGGACAACACTTTCGACCCTATCCTTCTGCACAATAAATCCCAAGTCGTTCTAACAGATACAGGTTCTTATGAGAAGCTCACCATAAAAGGAGCTCACAGTTCGCAGGAAATGATGCTGAAGTCGTTGCTGTGAGCTCTTCACCTAAGACGCCGATTACCAGTAGATACGGTTCAGCTAGGTTGTGGGTAGTGAACGAGAGAAATCCGACCGGATATCTCCGGCGTCAGCGCCAATCGAAAGAAACTTCACTGAACTGAACCAAATCGCCCATCGAACAGAGCTTCCATATTAGCAAAACTTAATCGACTAAAAATCGTTGACGAACTGAAAGACGGTACTCGTTATTCATTGCAACACAATCATATCACCTTGAAACAGTGAAAGCTCCCAAAGAAGGCTTGAATAATTCTCTCACTCCTAAAGGGCACCAAGTAAGGGTGAGCAGTTCCGGATATCCTCTAATATTAGGGGATTCCAAAACCTACCCAATTGCAAACAGGATATTGAATTTTGGAATCGAAACCTACCATATGGAATTTGGAACCACAACCTACCAAAAACCTGTTTATTTCAGCGGTTTAGGGTACCCTATTAGGAACCTGTTTCATAATAAATTATCTAAGACTCATTTATACTAACCGATTTAAAACCGTTTTTCCCAAAACAAATACGAATTTGCAACAATCATACAATCATCCAATAATCACAATTTTTTTACAAAATCATATTATCAAGCAGATAGGATAAACAAGATTGTGTGCGTCGTGCGAGAGAAAACTGAGAAAATGAACTGCGATAGTCTGTACTATGGAAAGCAAAGACAAATTTAGAGTTAGAAACTTAGAAATTAGAATAGAACGACAACTAGTGATTTTTTTTCTTGATATTAATATTACATTTACATACATATATATATAATCGATTCTGGTAGATTCAATGTACCCTATTATATGAACCGGAACCTGAACTTAAAATATAGGTTCTTAAAAAAATCTTCAAACCTACCATATTATTAAAAGGGAAAAGTATGAAAAATATCTAATATGTTTGCCAAAATTGGTAAGTGATGAAACTTGTTTTGAGACGTTGGTTTATGATATAACAAGTTTCATTTTGTAGGTTTTATATGAAACGTGTGTTTTTCTGTTATTTGTTCCGTTCAAAACCGTCATGTGCCACGCATATGACGTCTAATTTGAACGTTAAAGGATGTTTTTCTAAATCCCTAAATTGCCCTTACTTCTATTTCCCTATGATTCACCAAATCAATCACGACATTCACGTTCCCAAACCCGTAAATCTGCAACCTATCGTGAACACGTCCTGGTTTGATCTTAAACTGCAACTCGTTCTGCTCGGCATAAGCCTCAATCACTTCCTTTAACTTCATCTCAATAATCGGAATGTCTCTGACAGTGAAATTAAGTGTGCCCTCGATTGCCTTAGTCCGTTAAAAGCGCCCGGTCCAGATGGTTTTCACCCTATATTTTATCAAAACAATTGGGAGATTGTGGGTAGCTCGGTCTGCAGGTTGATAAAAAACATTTTCTCTGGTCAACATATGCCCGAGGGCATGAATGACACCCTTCTTTGTCTGATTCGAAAAGTTAGTAACCCTGAATTGGTCAAACAATTCAGACCAAGCAGCCTCTGTAATACCTCTTACAAGCTGTTGTCCAAAGTCATTGTCAATAGAATCAGACCTTTTATGCATCATCTCATCTCCTCTCCCCTTTCCAAGCCAGCTTCATACCTGGCCATCGGGCAGGGGATAATGTTGTGATTCTCAGGGAAGCCCTGTCCTCCCTTGGTAAAAAAAAAGAGGAAAGTCAGGATTGATGATTTTGAAGCTTGACCTTGAAAAAGCTTATGATAGACTTGAATGGGATTTTATTCGCCAATCTTTGGTGCATTTTAAGTTCCCCGAGAGACTTATATTTGTTATCATGAATTGTGTCACGTCTACTGAGGTTTCTATCTTGCTTAATAGGGGTAAACTTTCACCCCATCACGGGGTCTTAGACAAGGAGATCCTCTGTCTCCCTACCTCTTCATACTCTGCATTGATTTCCTTAGTTTTCTCATCGAGAATGAAGTTAGGGAGAAGAAGTGGAAACCGCTAAAGTTAGGAAGAGAATCGCTAGTTTTATCTCACCTGTTGTTTGCAGATGATCTGATTCTTATGGGAGAAGCTTCATTTGCAAACTGTGAATCAATGAAAAAAACTTTGCAATTTTTCTGCTCAAGTGAATTTGGAAAAATCTCAAGTTGTTTTTTCTAAGCATCTTCCCACTGAAATGACAAATAAAATGGCAGGCTTCTTGGGGATTAAAAAAGTTGATAACTTGTCAAATTACTTGGGATTTCCATTGACTTTGTAATAAATATACAAAATCGTTTAAGTTCATCCTAGACAGAGTGAGATCTAAACTTGCAGTTTGGCGCGCTAAGCTGCTTTCCATGAAGGGTCGTGGCATTCTTATTAATTCGGTAATGGCTTTGATCCCCTCGTATTTCATGCAATGTACCTACCTTCCGACGACTATTTGCAAGGAGTTAGACAAAATTAACAGGGATTTTATTTGGGGCTCTTCAGAGACTAAAAGAAAAATGCATAACTTGAGCTGGGAAGTTGTTACCCTTCCTAAAGATAAGGTGGGGGGGACTAGGAATGCATTTGACTAGGGACATAAATCAAGCGATGATTGCTAACTTCTCCTAGAGAATGGATAATTCTGACGCCCATTGGGCGACGATCATTAAGAAGAGGTATTTGTCTCGTTCTAGAAAAGTTATTCAGGGTGGAACTCCTACTTGGAAAGCTTTGGACCAAGGGTTAAAATGCCTTAAAGGTGGTGAGGGATGGATCATTGGTGAGGGAACTCTTATAAATCTCTAGCATGATAATTGGATGGGGTGCTCGACGCTTAGAGCGTTGATTCATGGTCATTTGCTCGCGGGTGAAGAGAACATAAAGGTGACAGAGATTACTAGGGAAAATGGAGAGTGGGACGTCTCTAAACTATCGTTTGAAATCCCTAATAACATAGTTGATACCATTAGGGCTACCCCGAGAAGTATCTCTTCGGGTGCCCTCGATAGAAAAATGTGGATGGGGTCCCCAAAAGGAAAACCATCGGTGGCTTTGGTCCACAGGAGCTTAAGGCAAAACCGCCACAACCATATTGAGCCTGAACCAAATAAGTGGAACTGGATATGGAAGTGTGAAAACATTCCTAGAATCAAATATTTTATGTGTCTTTGCAATCATGATCTAATCCCCACTGCGAGTATGCTTCACAAAAGGGGTATGGACATAAATCTCAACTGTAAAAATTGTGGTCTTTATGAGGAGAACATTTAGCACGTCCTTCGAGATTGTGAGATTGAGAGAAAAATCTGGGTTGATATAGGTACTCCTATTGGATTTAATTTTCATGGGGTCCCGTTATCAAGTTGGCTGAAAGTTAACTGCGTGAGCAAAATTGATCACCATACTGGGGTACAATGGCGGTTGATATTTTCTTCGGCAATATGGTATATTTGGAAAAACAGGAATTCTCTCATTTTCAATTACAGATCTTTAAATAAAAATATTGTTGGACTAACACTTTCGCAGGCAAGAGACGCATCTGCAATTTTAGTGAAGATAGGAATAGCGCGGAGAAGAAGACAATTACAAGGGCGATGGACCCAACTAGAGTTTGGATGGACAAAATTAAATACAGATGGATCGGCATTTGGGAATCCAGAACTGACGGGGTGTGCAGCGATACTTAGGAACCATCTTGGAGGATGGTTGAAGGGATCGCAAAGGAAACTGGGGAGGACAAACAACTTAGTGGCGGAGCTATGAAGGATCAGAGACGGACTGGTTTTGGCTCAAAACATGGGGATACAAGATATTCACGTGGAAACAGATGCAAAAGAAGCTTTGGGTTTGATAGAGGAAGAACATAATGAAGATATACCTTTAATACCACTCATTTCTGATTGCAGGAGGTTGCTGTTGGAATTCAGAAGATTCAAACTTAGACATGTGTTTCGGGAAGCAACCGGAGCAGCGGATATCTTAGCCAAGAATGCGGTCGGATTGGGAACAAATTTGTTGTACTATTAGATCCTCTAATAGACGTGATGTCTACCCTTGATATGGATTCAGTTGGCATGGCCGATTCTAGACTTGTAACTACTAGTTAAGATTGTTTTTCTTTATTAATAAATGATCGGTCGGGTTCACGAGGAATTCTTGAAGGAAGAATTGAAGCTTCATAATGATGAATCAGTGTATCAGAAACTCCCAGCTACAAGACTCGAAGACCGACTTCCATGGGGATAGGATTGTTAGAGAATTTAAAATTTAGAACTAATGTTCTTATTGACAATCTGTCGATTACAACTGGTTTTATAGATATAATGATTTGTCTACTAGTGTTCTAATTTTCAAAGTAAGGTAAGTGAAAGTCTTGAACTAGTACCAGACTTGAACTACTACCACACTTGAGACCCAGTCTTTCATCATATGTGAAATCATCATTCTCTTTCTTCGAATTGTTGTTCAAAGACCTGAACTGGTACCATATTCGAGCTTTTACTGTTCCCTGCAACCTCATCTTGCAGATTGTTCAAAGTTTTGAACGTCTTCCCGATAAGTCATCCCACCTGCCACCCGATTGAAGTGTAAGAACATAGGAAAATAGAAGAAGCAAACGTCCAGTTTTTTCACTGAGGATCAATGAATTTTTGTTTCTTCGTTTCCAGTCTAATTGCTTCTTATAACATCAATGAAGAAGACATGGGCATTTCAGGTATTTCACACACCTTTTTCACTGAGAGTAGGTCACGGCCAACACATGTGAGGAATTAACAACAATTTTGGACGGAAACTAACAAACTTCATAAAAAATCTACTACAGCAAACATGTTTCATAAAACACAAATAAGGTCTATGCTTTTACAATAATAGACAATCATATTAGATCTTTTTCATATTTGTTTCCTTATTAAAACTGCTACCCGGAATCTGTTGACTTCTGTGGCTTAATTACTTCTCCCACACCGATTAGTTTAGGATTAGAAGGACTTTGAGAGTTATAAAAGAACTTCTTCTCCTCCCATTTGTATCATACCAAAATTTGTATCTTCTCCCAGATATTAATAAGAGCGTGCTATTTTAGTGGTGCTCGGAGACTAGGCTTATTTGGCTGAACTCCGTTATCAAAGTTTCGGGAGTGTTTCTTTCCTGATCGTTTTTATTCTGTTGTATTTACTGTTGTTATGTTGTTTCTTTTTCTGTTGTAATTTAGTATTCAATAGAATTTTTCGGGTATCTTTGTAAGTGCCCTGTCGAGTTCATTTGTTTTAAATCGGTTCATTTCACTAGTTGAGTTATCTTAGTGAGAAAATTACCCGATTTTCTCAATAACCTACCTTAAGTGCTGATTTCGAATAAATTTTGTTTCCAATTTGGTAATTTTCTCACCCTTAGCACCAAGTATCCTAAATCCTACCCACGATTTAGAGGACATTAAGTGTTAATTACACATACTAAGGTGTTACTATCAACACAACTCTTCCAAATCATAATAGAAGGGGAACTGTAAACCCACATTAAACTATGTCGAAAAGATATATGCCTCACTAGCATCAATGAACTGCAACCCCATCCCAGGATACTTAGGACCCTCAGTATCATACCTATTCCGATTGTGAAATCATAGTTTTAAATTGTAGATAAATAAAATAAACTTTGCATCTCCCAAGATAAGAAAATATTCTCTGGCGATATTTATTAGGAGTGAGCAAAAAAGACTTGTTGAACCGAAATCCCGACAAAACCGGTCTGAGACCAACCCGACTAAGACCGAGATCGACTAGGATCGAGATCGATCGAGTGGTTATTTCCTCTAAGGTGGGGCTTGGGCTTTTTCCAGAACGAGTTTTATTAAAACCTAATTGTCTATAATAGCTTTTATTTACGATGCATTAAATTGAATATATAGATGGAATTGTACTGATCACGTCACATGAGGTGTGACATCTCTAGCCTTCAAATCTTGATTTCAGATGATTCTTTACATCAAGAAATTGTTTATAGCTCTCAGCGTAAGTTGAATGAATTTTTTATTTTTTTTTACAGTAAATTTCAGACAATTTTGTTTTTGACTAAAAATTTCGGTCCAAGACCAAGACTAACCCGAGCCAAGCAAGATATATTCGGACGGACTTTTTATACCAAAATTGGTTTCGATCTCTGTCCTCCACATATGAGGACCGAAATTTCAGACTCGGTTTTGCCAAAAAGTCTGGCCCGCCCAAACTCACCCCTAAAATTACTTTCAATTTTACTATAGAATATTGTCTTATTACCTATAAAATATTCAACTTAGCAACATCCAAGTTTTAATAGTCAACGATTTCTGGATAACTAAATGAATGTATAATCTCTACTCCATTCAATTCAAACATTGCTTCATGGTTCGACTTGAATCCATAAAGTCTATGATATTTTCATTTATGTATTTGAGAAAGATCCATGTCGTCTTATAGGAGGACCCTTAAGTTTCTGGTTTCGTAAGTTGAATGATGGTGACAAAACTACGCAACCAGTAATACTAGATCACGAAGAACAACGCTTCTTATGAGTCTATGACAGACGAAGGTCAATATCCATCGTTTCTTTCCAAAGGAAGAAAAGAATAGTTATTGATTTTTCCAAAAGGATAATAGTCGTAATGAAAACGACGTCATTGAGAAAAGAAAGAAGAAATAATTGAGTTTCATTCATATTATCTAATTTGTCACCGGTGACGAGGCACAGGAACAGAATCAATATCCACAATAGTCTCACTAAACTCTATTATTGGATGTTTTCCAAGTGGCAATCTTTGCAATATTATAATAATCTCACCATTCCATCTCTCTCTCTCTCAACTTCAAATAGGAAAGGAAAGATGAGGAGCAGAGGAGTAATGGCGGCTTTTCCATTATTTGTGTTGCTTTTGTTAACTGCGGCGGCGGCGGCGGCGGCAGTGGCAGGTGGTGGATCTAGAATTACCAAAACCAGAAACGGTAGTCGTAGTAGAAGCGTGGATAGAAGCCAATTTCCTCCGTCATTTCTCTTCGGCACTGCAACGTCTTCTTACCAGGTTATTTGGTTTACATTTGTCAGTAATTTCTTCATCTTCAAGTGAAGCTTGGATTTACTCTCAATATATATATATATATGTATATGTATGTATATGTTCAATCATTTGATTTTTCCGGCAATTCAATTGACTTCCATATTTCTCCTTCATGATTTGGTGATGTAAACTGAAGGATCAGGGATGAATCTTGGATTGCTTCCCAAAGGTTTAAGTTACAACACCCTTAATTACCTCTAACCAAACTAAATCCTACTTAACTTAGGTCACGAACCTCCTTTCAATTTGTATTTTTTTTTGGTTGCTGTGCGTGCACAGATGACTCCATTAATATTAATATGCTTGCTTTATATTTATAATAATTTTTAATCGCATCAGAAGTAATTTGCAAGAGATAAATTGTTAACCGTAAATATATTTTCATTCCCAATAATCCCACACTCAATTTGTATTCTTGCTTTTACAGTGATGATTTAATGGAACCGGTCACAATGAGCAACATGCATCATCTAGAAAGAAAGCTATTTTTATTAAATAAAATAATAACATTACAGAAGTTGATAGTTTTTATAATTTAAAATTTATCTGCAATTTATAGTCTTTTTTTCTTTCTATTTTGCTATTAAGCCTTCTAAATAATGAAAGAGACAAAATTTGTCCAAAAAGAAGAATCTTTTGGAGCTTGACTAATTATCAATTATTGACCAATTATCAATTAGGTGTAATAAAAAAAGAATGGGTATATTGAATTTCAATAAGACTTGTCTGGCCAGGACCGAGACCAAGCGAATGAGTTTTTTCTTCAAGGTATGGCCAAAAAAAAAAAAAAAAAGTTTTTTCTTCAAGGTCGGTCTCGGGTTTGTTCTCCCCCTGAAAAAAAAAACAAATAAGATCTGACCAACCCGACTTTTATGAAAACCTTAGAAATTATAATTAAAATTATTGACTCCTACACCTATCCTCCGGTGTCTCTTGATTCTCCATCACCTCTACCACCTTTGCCATCTTCTCTTCCACCTTCACCTCTCCATCACCACCACCACCTCCTCCTTCTTTGCCACTACCTCATATTCCTTCACATCCACCACCACTACCTTCTTCACAACCGCCACTTCCTCCTTGGGAGCCTACTCCCCTGCAGCCAGTGGCGGATTTGGTGTAGAAGAAGTGGGGTCCTGGAACTCCACTTGTTTTCTTTCTACATACACAATTTTGAATATTTTTTTATTGAGGATCCTACTAAAATATGTAAGGGGACCCCACTTGGAGCAGGGAACTCACTAAACCAGTAAATCGTGACTGAGCAGCTTCCAACACAGTCGCTTTGGAACGGGAAACCCACTTGCTTGGGTTCCTAGATCCGTTGCTGCCTGCAGCCACCACTTCCTTCACAGTAGCTCATGCAAATATGAGAACCATATATCATACTTCGTCTCTGTTTAGAGGTCGGGCTCTACATTGTTGAGTTTTTTTGTCATTTTATTCTGTCAACTAGAGGTGATAAAAAAAAGTATGTTGGACCGAATTACCGACAAGATCAACCCGACTAGGACCGAAACCGAGCGGGAGAGTTTTTTTCTTCAATGTCTGTCTCAGACTTTTTTCCTGAAACACCGTTTAGGACCGACCCGGGCCGAAGGAATGTGGATTTGGGATTTTCATAATACTACACCGAAGGAATGTGGATTTGGGAGATTTTCTATTTCTATAAAACTGCATCCTGATAAATTTACAAACCACGCAGCCATGCGGTGAGCTCAGAGTGAACTATTCTTTCGCCTTATACTAAAGAATACCGTGAGCTCATAGTTTATTTTGGGGGTGCAGATTCGGTCCAGGACCGAGATCGGACTGAGTCAAGAAAGACCGATTCGGGCGGGATTTTTTGGTCAAGGTCGGTCTCGGTCCTCCAGAAGGCAAGACCGAAATTTTGGTCTCGGTCTTGCCTTCAGGACCGACCCAGCCCGCCCATGATCAACCCTACTGTCAACCATAATCGACTGTAACTGGACCAAAAAGATTAAACCGTTTCATAGACCGAAATTAATAGGTTTAGCTTATTGCTCTTGGTCTAAGTTTCGATCCTATACTATTGAAGACCAAGTTTAAACCAATAAATGAATCATTGATTTATATATATGGATCATTTTGGAAAACAAAATTAGTTTATATTCCGAGTCAAATTGTAATATCTAAAAATATAATTTAAGTAATAAATATAGTCTATTTAAAACCAATACCATCCATTTATATATAATTGCTTTTATATGTATTTGATTGTTATATTTAAGAATATAATTCTTGTTAATTTAATTTCTATTATTTTTAGTTTTAAAAAACAACACCTAATAATACAAAGGGTTAATTATCAAATAGGTACCCAAACTTTACATGATTTGTCAACTAGGTACCTAAACCTTTTTTTGCCGCAAATAGGTTGCCCAACTTTGTGAAATTAGCAAATGAGTACCTACTGTTAATTTACTGTTCAGAATAAATGGAAAATATCACGTGAGGAGCACGTGAGGAGCAAACAGTTACCTGAACTTGACATGGTTTAGCAAATAGGTACCTGAACTTACACTAATTAGCAAGTAGATACCTGAACCGGTTCAAAATCTGGTTCGGTCAAACCAGTTTTTTTTTAAAGATAGGTTTTATATACCAAACACATGCATGACTCAATTCCAAGCGTTCTCGGTGCATCTAAGTAGGGTTTATGGGGGCTGAACTAAGGAAATACCCGAACAACATCGACAACCACGTAAACGAAGTCGAGAGCGGTCCTTTCCCGACCGGGGATAATAGGGATCAATGGGGTCGGGATGGTGATGGACTCGAGCGATAGGTTCATGATGCTTCCTTAATGCATTGAGATGCATGTGTTTGGGATATAAACTCTTTAAAAAAAAAAGTGGTTCAACCGAACCGATTTTTGAACCGGTTCAGGTATCTACTTGCTAATTCGTGTAAGTTCATATATTTTTTTGTCAAACCATGTCAAGTCCAGGTACCTATTTGCTCCACGCATTATGTTCCGTTTATTCTGAACGGTAAATTAACGGTAGCTACCTATTTGTTAATTTCACAAAGTTGGGCAACCTATTTGCGGCAAAAAAAATTTAGGTAACTACTTGTCAAACCATGTAAAGTTGGGGTATACCTATTTGGTAATTAACCCTAATACAAATTACATAAATATATATATATATACATATATCCAAACTGTCTAAACTTAAATAAGATTGAAAAGATAAAGATCAATGCTCCTAATTCTAATCTCAAGACAGAAATTAGAGAACTAAACATTTTGATTTCGATTTACACCATAAATAATCTTGTTATTTTCAATTGTGCAGATCGAAGGTGCTTACATGCTGGGGGGTAAGAGTTTGAGCAATTGGGATATCTTCTCACATATACCAGGTAGGTATCTGTCCTTTATAGTCTCAACTAACACAAAGTAGTTGGTACGAATGCTATCCACATATATGCAACTTTGAAACTTATTTGTCAAACTAAGGATTTCCACCGAAACCCTAGAACTGAACGGATGCAAAAAAATGAGAAAAGGAGGCAAGACGTAGAGATAACAGAGAAGTGTTCTTTCAATTGGACTTCGCTCACCCTTAAATATCTAACCCTAGGAAATAATGTTCAGTTCTAAACAAAACTAAACATCTGAATAACATAAAAACTACAATAAGGTCCCTTATAAATACAAACTCAGAAAAACAGAACTGAAACTTCTTTGTCACCTTTGAGGTTGCTATAACCTCAGCGGTCCTTTGTGTGATCAAGGTTTCTTAGGAACGGATCTATTAGAGACACTACGAGAGAAGCAGCGTTTACCGACTGGAAAATGGTTTTTTTAACAGCTGAAAAATCCAGACGTTAAATTATCACGGCTCAACTTCAGTTGAGTCGTGACATGAAGCGCCAGGACAATTATCACGGCTCAATATAAAATGAGCTGTGATAATTCCCGACCCAAAATCAAAAGTGTCGGGGAAAATATCACGGCTCGAAATAAATGAGTCGTGAAAAATATTTTTACTTTTTTTATTTCTTATTTTTCACGACTCATTTTATAATGAGCCGTAAAAAAAAATATATTTTTATAAAAATATATATACATTAGTAGGGCAACCTCCGACCGGTTGCCGGTGATCCACCTCCGACCAGTCGAGTCTTCTTCACGACCGGTCGCTGGAGGTTTGTCAGCCCCAGCCCCGCTGTGGAGCCTCCCCGCTGTGGTCTCCTTCGAACCTTCACGGACCTCCGACTACAACGTTTCTCTTCCTCATTCTCCACACTCCAGGAGAGCATCTTCATTCTACAGAGAGAGAGTGGCCACCCTTGCGATTCCTTCAAAAGCGTCGGCTGCACTGACACAGGCCATGTGGCTAACATCTCTCTACAAGGAAGAGGTCTCACCGGGGAGCTCTCCTCTTTCATTGTCGCCCTTCATTTCTTGATTGGACTCTACCTTCACTACACGACTCATCGCTCCCACCTCCACGACTCGTTGCTCCATCCATTGGAGCTCCAGCTCCAACGTGGTTCTTCCTAGTTAGGAGGATGGAGTTTGCACTGAGCATGAAGTGAAGAATGGCGTGACGTGAACGAGACTTTGCTTGGCGTGACTAGTCTTCTTCCTGGCGAGACTGAACTAGTCTTCTTCCTGGCGAGACTTTGTTTGGCGTAAAGGGGCGGGAATAAGTTCAATTATTTTTGAAAAGTACCGTTCAAAATACACTGAGCACTGAGCAGTGAAATTTTTTTTATTAACTTTTTACGGCTAAAAGTCAAACAAGCCGCGAAAAATATTTTATTTTTACTTAAATTAAATCAGTTTTGAAGAAAACAAACGGCTCAAAACAAAAACGAGCCGTGAAGAATAATTTTATTTTATAAAAATAATATGTGTCACGGCTGAAAGATAAACGAGACTTGAAATTGAGCCGTGAAAAGTGAGAAAACCCCACGGCTTAAACAACGGAGCCGTAAAAAAAATAAAATAACAACTCAATTACTATTGAGTCGTGATATTCTATCAAAAATAATTTTTCACGGCTCAATAGTAATTGAGCCGGTATTTGAGCTCTCTCACGTAGTGAGAAGATCGTTCCAACATACGATCACGAACAATCACCAAAATTGGGTAAAGAAACAAGAAGGAAGATGAAGCGAATCAGGATCCAAAGCTCATTAGATGAAACTGGAAACGGAACAGAAGCCCTAGCATAGAGAAGGAGGCAATACTTGATGAGATTCTACTCATAATATGTACAACGTCACCCGTCAGTCTATAGCAACAAACAGTTACAACTATAGGAAATAGGTCCTCACCCTTTCAACCAACTAACAAAATGTTTGGTTCTACTTACATGCAAATGAACAATGTCACTGAAGAATTTCCTTATTCTATGTCTTCCTAAAATATCTTTCCTGCAAAAGTATGAACAATAGAGTAGAGTTAGAATCTCGAACTGAATCGTCTTAGTGGAGAAAGCTTCGTATCTTACACATCAAGGAACAACCCGGCATCACTCAGACACTTGACTCTAGTTGTCAGCGGAAACATGTTCCTGAATTCATCACAATGGAGTATCGCTGCAAGCCCCCCAGCCGAACATCCCGAAAGAAGAGCCTAAAAGCACCGGTTTTCGATATCATCGAGCAGAATGATGTGATTGAGAATGAACCTCGCATACATATAAGCACGGAAAAATGTACCTGATCGGCATTGCGCATTCCTACAGACATCAATTCTTCGAGAGCAGCTAACCATATACGTTGTCCTCGAAACTGTAATTTTGCAGCCTGAACAGAAATACCGACGGAAGCCAAGTATTACTTACCTAGCTATAATCTAACAGGTTTTCAAATCAAGAATATGAGAAATGAATGTAAACCTCATTGGAGCCTTCCCCTGCAAAAGAGGCTCCGTCACAATATCGAACTTTCACTCGATTCCAGTTATAAAATTCTGCATATTCAAGAACAACAAAAGCATTAACAATACTGAAAAATTATGAACTCAAACTGTAGGTGCACAATTTTGGTGGAGACCTGGATTTGCTATGCTTCTGTTGTTCAATATTCCGGTAAAAGGATGCATCTTTTCCATATACGTGGATGACCCAAGTCGTGTTATCGTTCTATCGAGACATGATTGAATACTCGCACACCAATCAAATACGAGAGGTTATTCGAATTCTGCTATGGATGTGGGACACTGGGTCACACGATCCAACATTGTAAGGAAGAGGTGCAGATGTCGGAATCACACCCAAACCTCCCAACGTACAGACCATGGTTAGTTGGAATGTGACTGAGACACATGGCAAACAAAAATTCGATAGGAGGGGAAAGTGGTGGCAGCACAAGCACGAAGACACCAACAAGGCGATCATGGTTCGACATAATGACTGATGCAAGAAAGGTAGATGAAAGGAATAAACATGATATAACGAAAGATAGGGAACACAAAGGAAAACAAATGAAGGGGAGGAGATGAACTCACACGGCAGAGAGGAAGAGATGGAGGTTGAAATGCACACCAACAAGGAAATGGAACAGTTGATCAACATGGAAGATGGTAGCCGATATGAAGGTGAGACAAACATCGACGAACCACCCCAAGTAAATAATATGATCACAAATAATAATACACTTCACAGTTGACTCTCAATAATATCTATTTGGTATGTGTTAGGGGTGGCAATCGTGTCGTGTCGTGTCATAATCGTGTCGTGTCTAAACATGTCTCGTGTCTAAACTGATAAATTTTAAACGTGTCTTGTGTCTAAACGTATAAGTCGTTTATCGTGTCTAAACGTATAGAGTTGTTTAGACACGGGTTCCGTTAATCTCAAACTTATATTAGCTTTAAATCAGATATATACACAAATTCATATATATACAAATCCAAATATACAAAGTAAGGTCTTCATAATTCAATATTACAAAGTAAGTGAGTATTTTAATATTTTATTATTATTATTATACTTAAATGTGTCTAAACGTGTCACATGTATACACAATAAGATTATACACGAATAGTTAATCGTGTTTAATCGTGTTTAATCGTGTTTATACAGATATCCGCAGATTTGAGTTGTTTAGACACGATTAATAATTGTGTCTAAACGTATAAAAGTTGTTTAGACATGGGATCCATTAAGGTAAAACTCATATACGCTTTAAAGCAGATCGTGTCGTGTCACAAATTGTCAGCCCTAGTATGTGTTACTTTTGGTGAATTTCGTTTGTTTGACAGAAAAATCACATTGTCCTGCTCATGTAGTCATGTATAATAAAAGACCAACATATCATCTACTTGTTTTAGAAAAAGACATAACAATATATTCTTATATTGAATTTACAATAATTAGCTCCTTAAACGTCAAAATTAAATAAAATACCAAGATTGGACCAGGACTCGATTGATTCAGCTTGGGTGCTCGCCCTAATTAGCGCATCGGGTCAGGGACCATTAAGTACGATTTTGTTTATTTTATTTTATTTTATTTTGTATTTTAAAGACTTAAGTAGTTGTAAAATAAATTATAAATTTTAATTGAATAAATAAGTCACCTGACGGACGCATGAATATGTTTTATCTACATAACAACAATGAAATTGGTCACTAGAAAGTTAATTACTTACATATTATTTAAAAACAAAATATAAAACACCGGTTAATATAATTAAGTTAAATTATTTATTTATTTTTCCAAATTTCAATCAGGAAAAATTGACGATGGAAGTAATGCAGACGTGACCGACGACCACTACCATTTATTTATGGTATGACTTGTTTTACTCTTAATAACCTTTCTGAAATGTTCGGATTTATTTTCAAACTACTCACATCTATCACAAATCTATTTATATATATTAATTGAACATCCACATATATACTTAAATCGAGTATATATATAGGGTTAATAGGTCCAATAGTACCATAAGTTTGGGTCATGTGATCGGATGGTACCGTATGTTTTTTGATGTGGTCAAATAGTCTGTTATGTTTGGAGCATGTTGTCCTATGGTACTCTGTTAGTCAACCGTTAGTTTTTTATGTTAAATAGTCCATGTCAGCACCACGTCAGCGCCACATCAGCGCCACGTAGATATATAATATAATATTTAATTTTAAAAATAAATAGAAAATTTTCAGAAAATAGGGAAAAATATGAAAAAATTTGGAAAAATATTTAAAACTTTATCTATTAATAAAATTTATTTTTTATAATATTCTTTTTAAAAAGTCGAAAATTGAAAAAAAAAAACTAGGGTTGGACCCTTCAGCCAAGGGTCGAACCCTGGGCTGGGTTGGACCCCCACCAGGTCTGGGTCTGACCCCCACCAGGTCTGGGTCTGACCCAGCCCTGGGTTCGACCCTGACTGGGTCAATTGGACCCCAAGGGTATTGGGTCCAACCCTAGTTTTTTTTGGTTTTTTTCAATTTTCGATTTTTTTTTAAAAAAATAAATTTTATTAATAGATAAAGTTTTAAATTTTTTTTCCCTTTTTTTCCCTATTTTTCCCTATTTTTTATATTTTTATTAACTTTTCTATTTATTTTTATTTTTCATCCACCACATCAGCGCCACGTCAGCATTCCGTTAGTTAACCTTGACGGCAACAGTAATGTGGACCAAATAACAACATTGCGAAACATATAGTACTATAAAACAACATAGGGGTGTCATCCGATCACATCACCCAAACATATGGTACCATTGGACCTATTAACCCATATATATATATAAAATTGAATCGTCGTTCGTTTAGTGTGTATTATTAAAATGGGTGGTATATCGTATTGAGGCATCCCTATCCTCACCCAACCACCGTCAATGAATATATTGGAGTGTTTTGTTTATCTGAAATAGGAAGATGTAGATTTGATGCATGATTTGGGAGTAAATTCGTATCGCTTCTCCATCTCTTGGTCGAGGGTTCTTCCAAGTACGTACTACTCTACTGACTCCATCCATGCATTCCAAAAGATAGTTGTCCCACCACCCTATATGATGAAGATGAAATACAAATGTCTTTGTACTTGTACAATAAATAGAGGGAAGATATGGAGATGTCAACTCAGAGGGCGTTGACTTTTATAACAATCTCATCAATGCTCTTTTGCGAAGAGGTATTCAGTCAATATATCAAACTTAATTATAACTCCCTTCTCTCATATGATACATAGGTATATGAAAGATTATGAATATATGTTATCTTCCATCCATCTGTTTTCAGGCATCCAACCATTTGTGACCCTAAACCACTACGATATCCCTCAAGAACTGGAAGACCGATATGGTTCCTGGTTAAGCGCCGAAATACAGTAAACCCTTTTGACTGAAACCAATCCATGCATGCATTTGACTGTGTTGATCTAATTTTGTTTTTGTATGTCTCTAGAGAGGACTTTGGATACTTTGCAAACGTGTGTTTTGATTCGTTTGGAGATCGTGTTCAATATTGGACGACTTTCAACGAGCCCAATGTGTTTGTGTATGATGGATATCTTGACGGCTCCTACCCACCTGCTCGTTGTTCTTTTCCATTTGGAAACTGCTCAGATGGGGAATCCACTCTGGAAACTTATATCGCAACACATAATGTTGTATTAGCTCATGCCACAGCAGCAAACATCTATACAAATAAATACAAGGTAGCAAAATGAAGAATTTATCATGTCATCTGATATTGTATTACTCGCGCGTTTATTTATATATACATGAAGAATATATAAATGGAACTTTGTTAGGAAAAACAACAAGGCATGATTGGAATTGTGATATCAGCGCCCTGGTATGAACCCTATGCTGATACACCTGCGGATCGGCTAGCTGTCCAACGTGCTGTTGCCTTCAATTTTGCATGGTTAGACATTGGATCAATCATATTTATGATTTCTTGTATACCAACCAAGTTCATATTTTGAACCCTAACATACATACACAACATTATATTAGGTTTGTGGATCCGTTGGTGTACGGGGAATACCCACCGGAGATGCGTCAAGTTGTGGGTTCGAGACTGCCCACATTCTCAAGGGAGGATAAGAAGAAGCTCCGTGGCAACTTGTTGGACTTCATTGGAATCAATCATTATACCACTGAGTATGTTATGGACTGCATGTTCTCCTCATGCCCTAATGCATTTTCTTTAGGAGAATCACTTGTCTATGTCACAGGAGAGAGGAACGGTGTCTCCATTGGTAATGAGGTAATCCATCAACAACTCTATATATGACGAATAGAATGCTAGATCGTTGTATAAAGTAGATGATAAGCATTGGATCGATTTGTGAATAAGATTAGGATCCTCTCCATCCACGTTGTACTAACTAACTATATGGATTGTTTTTGTTCATGAAATATTAAGACTGCAATGTCCACATTCTTCGTCGTACCGAGAGGGATGGAGGAGACCGTCACGTACGTCAAAGAAAGATACAACAACACACCTATGTTCATCACTGAGAATGGTATATATTATATGTATCTTCACTTGATATTTATATACGTACTTACATATATATACGTATCTATCTATTTGTTAAAGGCTACGCACAATCCGAGGGTCCTTTGGATGAATCTCTTGACGATACCCGTAGAATAGCCTACCATGAGAGCTATTTGTCTGCTCTAAGCACCGCAATAAGGTACCAATTAATATATTGTTTTGTTTTTTTTCCTCATCTCAACTTCGTTGAATGCACCTAATTCATATAATTAAATTTGTAGAAACGGTGCGGACGTGAGAGGCTACTTCATTTGGTCATTGCTGGATAACTTTGAGTGGCTACATGGTTATTCGGTTAAATTTGGTCTCTACTACGTAGATTTTGAGACATTGAAGAGGATTCCCAAGAAGTCAGCAATGTGGTATAAAAACTTCCTTTCCAGCTCATCAGAAGGCCAGGGCAAGGGGTGGTAACTCAATCAATACACAAATACAATAATGTATGCAGAAACTCCTACATCTTTTTCAGGAGTGATGCAAACGAAAAAAAGGTTAAAAGTCGATGCAGATCAAATGATGAATCAAACCCATATATTATATTGGAATTGTAAGAACAAAAACAACAGACACCTCGGGGTCGGACTAGACAGAGGTTTTGCTACGAAAATGATTAATTCTATCGAACTAGGGTTCTCAATAATTCAGGGTCTATCGGGTTATATATCGGGTTTAAATGTGTTCGATCGATTCGTAATATATTATTTTTTTGGTCAAGTACGACGTACTATATTACTTCATTAACCGAAAGAGAGTCTGAATACAAAATATTATCTGCAAAAATACATCTAAGTAAAGGGGTTGGGGGTGTAGACAGCCAATCCAAAGGACACAACCCGAGCAATGCGTGTTTCGCGATCCAGTCCGCACAAGAGTTGGCGGACCTAGGAGTGTGCACCCAAGCGATAGACTGAATCGTTGCCGATAAAGCAATCGCGTTCGACAAAATTGGTTCTATCCTCCAAGCGAAATATGTCCCTAACAAGTGGTTGATGACGTTGGCGGAAGTGGTTGATGACGTTGGCGGAGTCCGACTCGATGATGATCGACGTCCACCTATGCTGCAGCGCGAGACGGATCGCGCCCAAAACCGCTTCTGCCTCGGCCTCATCGGCCGAACCCGAAGCCTTAACTCCATGAGTACCACCTTTTACCGTGCCCGAGGCGTTCCGAGCTATGACCCCTAATGCTCCCATCTTTGTGCTCGCGCACCAGGACGCGTCACAGTTCAGTTTTATCGTTCCAGTCGGTGGCCTCGTCCAAGCGGTAAAAGTGGTAGCAGCCCGTGTCGGTTGGTTGGGCACCCGAAGCTACTGCACCGTCCGTAGAACCTCTAGCAATAAAGACTCCACGACCGGTTGTCTGTTCTTGTACACCCACTTGCACCGAGCCTTCCAAATAACCCAGCATACTATCATCATCTTGCTCCAAGCTTAGTCGGCGGACCTGCGGTTAGGCCCTGATCTGTCCGAGACGCGGCGAAGCCATTCCTCCATTGAATTATGTCCGCAACACACCAAGTCGACCTGAAAGTGGTGATTCCATACCTGATGGACCCACGGACACCTAAAGAACAGGTGTTCCCGCGTTTCCTCCACTATACACCTCGAACAAAGAGGCGATGTCGGCATACCCCTCCGGTACAAGTTTTCCCCCGTAGGGAGGACATTCATCGCAAGTTTCCACATGAAGGCCTTAACTTTCGGCCATACCCGAGCCGACCAAATAGAAGACCATACCTTATCGACGTCGGGTCGAGGCCTATGGTTGAGGTCCATTCCGTTCGGCTGAAATCTCCACATTTAGGTCTACTTTCCTAATATGGTATCAGAGCTGTAAGATTAGGGACCAAATCTGTATTTCGTTGCTAATTTCCGTTGGAAATTCCGTTGGAAATCTTCCTTGCTCAGCAGCTTCTTCCCGCGCAGCCAGATCTTCAAAATCGAGCCAATTACAGCAGCATACTTGGTCGAATCAAGCAGCCATCACCTTCAACACATTCAGATGACAAGGAATCGATTGATTACAAGTAAATTGAGATCAGGTACAAGCAGTTCTTCCGTCAATTCTGAAAAATTCTGAAACGCATCTACGCATGAGTTCTTCATTTCAGTTCAGCAAACCGATCGATTCCTTCCTGCGAATCCTTCCAATTGCAAGATCCTAGGTTCAGATAAGATGATTCGTTATGATTCTCATTGTGATGCTGTTCGTTTCATCTCATTGTCGATTGCGATTGCGATTGCGATCTTGTGTCCTGAAGCTGTCCTGAAGCAGATTCAGATCTGTGCACATCTCGTGCTTGCGTAGTGCTCGCCCCGATCAGATTTCAGCAGATGTCAGATTTGTGCAGATTCAGATCTGTGCACATCTCGTGCTTGCGTAGTGCTCGCCCCGATCAGATTTCAGCAGATTTCAGATTTGTTTCAATACGGTTCAATCAGCAGATGATTGAGGCAGATAAGCTTGTTCCTATTCTATTATCTGTTCTACTTGATATTTCTGGTCGAGATTCTCTGTTTGATGGCTGATTTGTTCGAGTGCTTCTCTTAATCTGCTGCTGATCTTCATTCTACTGGTCTGTACGGTGTTTAACTGCTGCATTTCATCTTGTTTCTGTATATTGCTGCTCCAATGGTGTTGATTTTGCATAAGCTTGCTGTTCTTACTGCTCTGCTCGACTCTGACATGATGCTCTGCTGTTATAATGCTGCTGTACTGAGACAGAGATGCTGAAAATGTGAGACAGAATGCTGAAGTATAATTAGACAGAATGCTGAAGTATAATTCTGTTGATGTGTTGCTGAGCCGATCAATTGCTGTGATGACACTGGTGTTACTAAGCTGATACGTTGTTATGGCTGTGTTTCTAGACCTGTGCTTCATGCTGTTTTGAGATTTAGGAGTTGATTCATGTCTCAAGGGTTTGATGAGATTACTTCGACCTTTGCAAGCAAGATTGAGTTCCGAGCATACGACTTCTTCTGTTTTTGTTTAAGCCTAAAATGGTATGATCACGATGGATGACTGAGATGGCACCACGATGACATGACCATGGCGGCATTGTTTTTGTTTCCTTTGTTGTTCGTGTGTCTCGGCAACCTACGTGCTTGTGTTCGGATGGAAGAATCGATGTCAAACTGGATCATCTTCTGAGCAGACCTGTGCTCGGTTCTCCTTGGAAGATAAGCAGACCTGTGCTTGGTTCTCCTTGGAATACAAGCAGACCTGTGCTTGGTAATTTTCAGCTCCAGGACAGCTTCAGTGTATTTCTAGTGCCCCAGCCGTGCATCTGTCGTGCACCAGACATGACTCAGCCGTGCCAGTGTCTCAGCCGTGCCTCAGCAGTGCATCTGTAGTGCATCTTCAGTGCAGTGCATCTTCAGTGCAGATCAAGTGCAGCAGCAGTGCGAACTTAGTGCAGATCAGCCTTAGTGAATCAGCTAGTTTTAGAGTTAAAGTTCTGATTTGTTTTTTTTTTTACAAGTTTTAGAAGGTTTATCTAGAAAGGGGAATGTTAGGATATATGAGATATGTGTTCACATATCCACTAGAAACTCTATAAATAGAGTTTCATATCTCTTGTACTAATCAAGTTTAAGCAATGCTAAGATGAAGTTTTCTCTCTACATTGCCTTAAGCTCCCATTTCTCTCCTCATTTATCTTTAGAATGCTGAAATCTCCACATTTAGGTCTACTTTCCTAATAAAAGTAGAACCAAATGTAGAGATTTTATCATTCTAAAGATAAATGAGGAGAGAAATGGGAGCTTAAGGCAATGTAAAGAGAAAACTTCATCTTAGCATTCCTTAAACTTGATTAGTACAAGAGATATGAAACCCTATTTATAGAGTTTCTAGGGGATATGTGAACACATATCTCATATATCCTAACATTCCCCTTTCTAGATAAACCTTCTAAAACTTGTAAAAAAAAAAAAAAAACAGAACTTTAACTCTAAAACTAGCTGATTCACTAAGGCTGATCTGCACAAGGTTGGCACTGCTGCTGCACTTGATCTGCACTGAAGATGCACTACAGATGCACTGCACTGAAGATGCACTACAGATGCACTGCTGAGGCATGGCTGAGACACTGGCACGGCTGAGTCACGTCTGGTGCACGACAGATGCACGGCTGGAGCACTAGAAATACACTGAAGCTGTCCTGGAGCTGAAAACTACCAAGCACAGGTCTGCTTGTATTCCAAGGAGAACCAAGCACAGGTCTGCTTATCTTCCAAGGAGAGCCGAGCACAGGTCTGCTCAGAAGATGATCCAGTTTGACATCGATTCTTCCATCCGAACACAAGCACGTAGGTTGCCGAGACACACGAACAACAAAGGAAACAAAAACAATGCCGCCATGGTCATGTCATCGTGGTGCCATCTCGGTCATCCATCGTGATCATACCATTTTAGGCTTAAACAAAAACAGAAGAAGTCGTATGCTCGGAACTCAAACTTGCTTGCAAAGGTCGAAGAAATCTCATCAAACCCTTGAGACATGAATCAACTCCTAAATCTCAAAAACAGCATGAAGCACAGGTCTAGAAACACAGCCATAACAACTTATCAGCTTAGTAACACCAGTGTCATCACAGCAATTGATCGGCTCAGCAACACATCAACAGAATTTCTCAGTAAAACAGCATTCTGTCTCAAAACAGAATTTCAGATTGCATTTCAGTATCAAAACAGAATGCAGCAGTGATATAACTACATGAACAGAGTAGAATGCAGCAGAGCAGTTCATAGCAGAACGAAATTGCAGCATAACAATCAGCAGAACGCCAGCAATTACCGCAGCAAAGCAATCAAAGAACAATGCAGCTCACCAGAAAATCTCGACCAGCAAACAGACATCTTCGATCAAATCATAACGAGCGATGCCTCGAACAAATCATCCAGCAAACAGAGAATCTCGACCAGAAATATCAAGTAGAACAGATAATAGAATAGGAACAAGCTTATCTGCCTCAATCATCTGCTGATTGAACCGTATTGAAACAAATCTGAAATCTGCTGAAATCTGATCGGGGCGAGCACTACGCAAGCACGAGATGTGCACAGATCTGAATCTGCACAAATCTGAAATCTGCTGAAATCTGATCGGGGCGAGCACTACGCAAGCACGAGATGTGCACAGATCTGAATCTGCTTCAGGACAGCTTCAGGACACAAGATCGCAATCGCAATCGCAATCGACAATGAGATGAAACGAACAGCATCACAATGAGAATCATAACGAATCATCTCATCTGAACCTAGGATCTTGCAATTGGAAGGATTCGCAGGAAGGAATCGATCGGTTTGCTGAACTGAAATGAAGAACTCATGCGTAGATGCGTTTTCAGAATTTTTCAGAATTGACGGAAGAACTGCTTGTACCTGATCTCAATTTACTTGTAATCAATCGATTCCTTCTCATCTGAATGTGTTGAAGGTGATGGCTGCTTGATTCGACCAAGTATGCTGCTGTAATTGGCTCGATTTTGAAGATCTGGCTGCGCGGGAAGAAGCTGCTGAGCAAGGAAGATTTCCAACGGAATTTTCCAACGGGAATTTGCAACGAAATACAGATTTGGTCCCTAATCTTACAGCTCTGATACCATATTAGGAAAGTAGAACCAAATGTAGAGATTTTATCATTCTAAAGATAAATGAGGAGAGAAATGGGAGCTTAAGGCAATGTAAAGAGAAAACTTCATCTTAGCATTCCTTAAACTTGATTAGTACAAGAGATATGAAACCCTATTTATAGAGTTTCTAGGGGATATGTGAACACATATCTCATATATCCTAACATGAGATATGTTAGGATATATGAGATATGTGTTCACATATCCACTAGAAACTCTATTTATAGAGTTTCATATCTCTTGTACTAATCAAGTTTAAGCAATGCTAAGATGAAGTTTTCTCTCAAAAAAAAAAAAAAAAAATGTTAGGGATTATGGTTTAGATAAGTGTTGATATAGTCCAAATGTTTAGGACAATTACAATCAAGTCCACATGTTTAGGACTTTTACAATCATATCCCTAGCTTCACCTATAAATAGATGTCCACCCCTATTGTATTTCTCAAGTTTAGTGTTTACAAGATGAAGTTTTCATTAGTTGTAGCACTAAATTTAAATTTCTCTCCACATTTGGTTCTACTTTCCTAACATGGTATCAAAGCTACAAGATTCAGGGACAAATTCTTCATTCAGTTGGAAATTTCCAACGGGCAATCAGTAGGAAAACAGCTCTGTTCTTCAGCTTTAGCTCCTGTAGCAGTCTTCGTCATTTTCAGATCCACGCTTCAGCAAATTCATCTGTGCTTCATCAAATCCAGCTTAATTCCGTTTTGCAGCTCAAGAAGTCATCATCATCTGATCACATTCATTTCCGTCAGATCGTCCAGTATCATCATCGAATCGATCGATCGATCTCTTCAACAAACTCCAGTTCCATAGCTGCAGCTCTTCAATTCGTTCTGCTGTGCTGATGGAATTGTGCAGCGATTTGATTCTGCAATACATACAGATCAAATCGATTCTGCATATACTCCAGATCACCGGTTATGCAGCATCAATCTAGCTGCAATTCGTGTGTGAAATCTTCGCTGCTTCTGTCGACATTGATTCTGTGCGTCTGTAATTACATCGGCTTCAATGTGTCTAGCTCCATGCGATTCTTCTCAAGAGCTGGATCGAATCTTCTCCAGCTCCATGCTGTTGTTCTCCAGCTTCTAGTTTGATCAGACCTGTGATCAAACTACTGTAAGCACGTTTTCTATCACACGCGACTCTGTTTTTGCTGGAACTCTGGTCTGTTGCTGCACATATGTTCATGCTGAATTTGCTGCGATTACTACTGGATAATTTCGATTGCAATGCTTCAAATGAATCTGAATCTTTGTTGATCATATTGTTGGATTGATTCCTAGACTGATTCCTCACGAGGATGCTGATTACTCCTCTGTTACTGGACATAGTTCTCATGTGAAGCTGAATTTTCTGTTTGAGGATAGTTTGAGCTGGTATACTGATCTGTGCATTCTATGGCCTCTCTTCTCCTTATTTTCTTCTTGCTTATTGTCATGTGTAAGCTGCAGCGCTGCACTCTCCTTCTCTTCCTTTGATTTGGTGGTTGCATCCTCAATGAATCTATGTTGAGCTACGTGTGTTTCCAAACACGTTTTCAGCTTTTCTTTGTTTTTTGCTGCGTGCCTTTCAAGCACGTTTACTGCGTCATGAGGTTTCTTCATCCATTCAGCATTTCTTCTACATGTTCTATGCTTGGCCAAGTTGATTCAGATCAGTTACAGCACTCAAGCGTTTTAACCAATTCAGTTCAGCTAGTTCAGCCAAGTCAGTCCATATGCAGTGCCTACAGAGTGCTTGTCTAGTGCATCTGTAGTGCTCATCTCCTGCGTGCTTGTCTAGTGCATCTGTAGTGCTCATATCGTGCAGCTCAGTCCAGTGCCTACAAAGTGCTTACCTAGTGCTTCTGAAGTGCTTGTGCAGCCCGGTCCACAAGCAGTAGAGCAGACCTGTGCTCTTTACAACGATCACTCTTGTAAGGACATCAAGAAATACGTTCACATGTCGAGGATGGCAGCAAGATCACGGTAGTTGAAGATTTCAAGCAAGGAAGAAAACAACAGGGATGATAATGATGATGAGATGTTGATGATCTTCATTTTTCAGGATTTAGTGGTTTAGGATGTTGATTTTCATTAGGAAGTGGATCTGCAAAGGGGAATGTTAGGGATTATGGTTTAGATAAGTGTTGATATAGTCCAAATGTTTCGGACAATTACAATCAAGTCCACATGTTTAGGACTTTTACAATCATATCCCTAGCTTCACCTATAAATAGATGTCCACCCCTATTGTATTTCTCAAGTTTAGTGTTTACAAGATGAAGTTTTCATTAGTTGTAGCACTAAATTCAAATTTCTCTCCACATTTGGTTCTACTTTCCTAACACATACTATCATCATCTTGCTCCAAGCTTGGTCGGCGGACCTGCGGTTAGGCCCTGATCTGTCCGAGACGCGGCGAAGCCATTCCTCCATTGAATTCTGTCCGCAACACACCAAGTCGACCTGAAAGTGGTGATTCCATACCTGATGGACCCACGGACACCTAAAGAACAGGTGTTCCCGCGTTTCCTCCACTATACACCTCGAACAAAGAGGCGATGTCGGCATACCCCTCCGGTACAAGTTTTCCCCCGTAGGGAGGACATTCATCGCAAGTTTCCACATGAAGGCCTTAACTTTCGGCCATACCCGAGCCGACCAAATAGAAGACCATACCTTATCGACGTCGGGTCGAGGCCTATGGTTGAGGTCCATTCCGTTCGGCTGATTAATGGCATGGAGGACATGATATGCCGATCTCATCGAGATCGAACCATGGCGGTTATGAGGCCAACGAAGTGTATCCGGTGATCCCATAATCGGAATTGTGACATTAAGAACCGCATGGACATCATCCTGTATAACCCGCTGTCGGACCACCGATCCTTTCCATGACCTATCTTCCCGGTCGAACCAATCCGCAATAATATCCGCTCCCGCCGAGACATTCTCGGTTCTAGGCCGAATCCTGTGAGAACTGTTTAGGGGCACCCATGGGTCATGGAATGGCTTAATGGATCGGCCATCACCCAAAACCCATAGTCCGTTCTCCCTAAAAACCTCACGACCTTCGAGGAGGCTCGCCCAAGCCCACGGGGCTCGACTCCCCGAGGCCGCCTGCATAAATGACACATCCGGGAAGTAAATGCCCTTAATAACTCTTACCCATAACGCCTGAGGTTCATCAAAGATCTGTGAGGCCATGTTCGCGAGGATCGCCCGGTTGAAGGATTGCATCTCTCTGAACCCGTACCCTCCCTCTTTCTTGGAGGTTGTCATCGATCCCCAATTTTTCCAATGAATTTTCCTCGAGCCATCCCGAGACCCCCACCAGAAGCGTGCAATGAGAGCGTTGATTTCATTACACCAAGTGGTAGGCAGTCTAAAAATGTGCATGACATATGTTGGGATCGCATTAAGGACGACCTTAATGAGAACCTCCTTCCCCGCTTGGTTGAGCAACCTGTTCCTCCAACCCTGTATCTTGTCCCGAATTCTCTCCTTAAGATACGCTAGAGCTTCCCTCTTAGACCTCCCCCAAACCGTAGGGAGACCCAAGTAGAAGCCCGGATCTCTGGTTTGAGCGACTCCAAAGAGGTTTGAAATTTCCGCCTTGTATGAATCATCCGCCGCCGAGTTAAAGTAGAGTGTTGACTTCGAAAGATTTACCAATTGACCTGAGTCGCGACAATACTGATTGATGACATCCTTTAGATTGCGGGTCGTGGCAAGCGATACTTTGAGGAAGAATAAAGAGTCGTCCGCAAAGAAGAGATGCTGAATTTCCGGACATCCCTTTCTTATGCGGATCCCCCTTATGAGACCCCTCGACACCTGATCCTCAAGCAACCTTGACAGAGCGTCAACAACCAAAATAAAAAGATATGGTGAAAGAGGATCACCCTGTCGAAGCCCACGTGATGGAGTGATGGTTCCGGTAGAACTCCCATTAACCAATACACGGTAGGTGACCGTCGATATGCACGCCTCTATCATCTTGACCCATTTGTCCCCAAAGCCCCTCCTCTGCAGGCTCTCGAGCAAAAAGTATCATTCAATGCGGTCGTATGCCTTCTGCATATCGATCTTGACAGCGCACTCCGATATTCCTTTTGGACCCCTTTGTCGACCCCTCGTCTTGAGATAGTGGAACATCTCATGGGCTATAATGATACTATCCTGTATTCTCCTCCCTGAAACGAATGCACTTTAACACGGGGTGACGAGTTCTGGCAAATAGGTTTTAAGCCTATTCGCCAGAACCGTAGAGATAACTTTATACGCGAAATTGCAAAGACTAATCGGACGGAAATCCGATGCACACAAAGGGTTTGCAATTTTTGGAATTAAGGTAATGAGAGTTTGGTTAAGAAATAAAGGCATTGTACCTGTGTTGGGGAACACATTGACGGATGTGATCAAGTCTGGTCCGATCGTGCCCCAACTCTTTTGGAAGAAGGTCCCTGAGAAACCATCCGGACCCGGGGCCTTCGCTCCTCCCATCTGAAAACAAGCCTTTCTTACCTCCTCCAGAGATGCGATCCCCGTCAGAGCCTCATTGATCTCTACTGAAATCTGTCCCGAAACACAGCCCAAAGTATTCTCAAAACCCACAGAGCCTAAAGCGTTCGATCTCCCTGACTGAAAAAGGTCTGAGTAAAAGCCAAAAATTTCTCCCCTGATTTGTCGGTCACCCTCCAGCCATGCCCCATGCCCATCTCTAAGTCTAATGATATTGTTTCTCCTCCTCCTAGCCAAGGTCGTTTGGTGGAAGAATTTCGTGTTCTTGTCCCCATGAGCTAACCACTTAATTCGTGACCTCTGTTTCCAATATATCTCCTCCCGCTTCCACAATGCATGTAATTTTGATTTCAGAGCTCTTTCCTCATCGTGTCCGGCTTCCACATCATTTCGGCCATTGAAGTGCCGTAGGCGTTTTTTGACTTTGTTAATCTCCATCACATTGTTTTTTAATTCAGCTTTACTCCATTTCTCTAGCACTCCTTGACAATTTTTGAATTTCCGGTCTAGGTCGGTCCCGACCGAGACCGGTCCTCCCACGACCCACGCGGTCCGAATAACATCATGACATTCTTGTTTCTCGAGCCACATGTCTTCAAATTTGAATTGCTTAGGTCCCCTCCCATGAGCGTGTAAGAGATGGAGGCTAATCGGTGCGTGGTCCGAGCCAATCATGAGCTCGTGGATGCATTGAGCCGAGGGAAACATATTGCACCATTCTTGGTTGACTAAGGCTCGGTCAAGTCTCTCACGGATCCGATCAGACCCTCTCTTATTATTCGTCCAAGTGAACATTTGTCCCTTGAACCCCATGTCCTCGAGAGAAAGGTCGTCCATAAGTGAGATAAAACCATCAATTTTGTATTATTGCTCCTTCCGGTTGCCCCCGACCTTCTCTCTATGGTGAGAGATCTCGTTGAAGTCCCCAATACACGCCCACGGGTCTCGTTGTTGTTCCCCCAAACATCTAAGCATTTTCCAATTTTGCGTCCTCCTCGAGTAGTTAGAATCCCCATACACCCAAGTAATTCGGAAAACCCCTCGACACTCGGCACTTGTAATTTTTGTGTCGATGAAGTTCTTGTTCTTCCTTAAAATCGTAACCGATACATCATCGGTCCACCATAGTGCTAGCCCCCCACTTGCTCCCGTCGGCCCAACATAAACCACACTATCCATTCCTAACTGTCTCCTAATCCCCTCATAGTGAACCTCGTCTTGTTTTGTCTCCATCAAGAACACAATCTTCGGAAAAAGGCTCTTCACCAGGTCTTTTAGGTTACGGACCGTCAGGGGAGACCCCAACCCCTGACAGTTCCAGCTGAGTGCGATCATCTAGACCCCGTGGCTGTTCAGGGACAGCCACCGGAACCCTTACTACTCGTGATACGAACATTATCAATAGATATCTCTTTTCTCCCCGACAGTGGCAGACCAGTTTTAGGGGCTGGCCCCGATGATGATGTAGTCCCCCCTTGCGGGTGGACTGCATCCTTGCTTCTCGGTTTCAGCTTCTTGGTCATGCCTCCCATCTTGCTTCTGTCAGATTTCCTCTTGTGCACCGTAGGTTTACTTGGTTCGCAAGACATCACCTCAGTCTCGGGCCTGTCCTCTGCCTGTGACCCTACCTGAGGGCTGCTCTATTTGTCACTTCTAATCTGGTCTCCATCCTCCCCTTCGATCAGAGTTCGGGTCTTCCCTCCCATATCGGCCTCCTTCCCTGCCCTCGGAGACACGATGAGAGGACAGGGACCTGAAGCCACCTTCTGGCCAAGGGCCAGGCTTAGCGAGAGGTCGCAAAGGGAAGTCTCCTCTTGCTGCACCTCGCCCTCTTCAAGCTCCGGAACAGCATTCAGATCAAAAGCAATGGTGGGTGGTCTGGATGCTGAGATATGATTGGGCTTTGAACACGAGTTGGGGTTGTCCCCCAGCATCGTTTGTGGTTCGCTGGCCATGCTCACGCTCCCAGAAGTGAGGTTGGGAGAATGAGCCCTGCCCCGAACCTCTCCACAGCTAGGGACACCAGCGGGAATTGGTCCCTGATCAATCTCGATCAACCGCCCCTGATTCTGGTTGCTCGAGGCTTGACTCAAGGGCTGCTGCAATACCCTCTGGGTGCCATGTGAGCTGTTCCTTGATCCCCCTGGTTCGGCATACTTCTTACCCATCATCAAATCCCTCCAAGATGGCTTGTCTGGGTCCCTAACTGCCAAGGGGCGACTGCCCCCTAGCATTAACCCATCTAGTGACCAGCCTACGCCTGGTCACGGAGATCCAAGGGCCATAAATGGGCAAGTCATCGGCCTCGTCCACTGTAACATTTTCAGAACACACCTTTGAGGTGTGGCCAATTCGGCCACACCCGTAGCACACGTCAGTGAGCCTCTCGTATTTCAGAGAGGCCCACTTCTCATTCCCCCTTGAATCGTACCACTTGAACCCGGGCAAGAGTGGATCAGCAGTTTCCACATCCACAAGGAGCCGAAGGAAGGTCATCTGTTTCATGATCTGCCCTTCCTCAAATCTGATACAGATTCCCACAGAATTAGCTATACGGGTTGCATTGTCTTCATTGAACATTTCTAGACTCAGGCCATGAACCTGCACCCAGACTTGCAACCTACCAAAATCTATATCGACAACTGAGCTATGGACAGGGCAGAGCTTCAAATTCAGGCAATTCCCGTGGACTGACCACGCGGATAAGTCTAACATCAAATCCCTATCCCGCACACTATCAATTCAACCATCAACATATGCTCGTTTACCTCAGTGAACTTGGCTGGCCCGAATCTCCCCCAAGCATCTTTAAGTACGTTCTGCAGTACATTATTCTTGACCTGCTTCACCGATAGAAGCCTGGCAAACACACGAGCCGCAGCCTCCCTGCTCGGCCCCTGAATTGCACTCGGCACCATCCTGATCGTTTTGATCCCCGAAGGTCTTCCCCCATCGGAGTTGGAGCTTGACGCCATGACGTCGATGAGACCAGACAGGTTCACAGTAGTCGCTGCCCCCTGCAAACACAAGAGGAAGAGGAAGAACAGATTGAAAGAAGGAAAAGAAAGTTACGGGTTTTCCTGGCTAGTCTCGAAACAGGTGTGTCCGACCGAGAAGAGGAAAACGCCACCGAGAGATGGAAGCCCGAGCTGAGAGGGATTGATTCCTGCAGTTAATCGAAGAATCCCTCAGTGTTTGAGCCAGAATCGGATGGAGTTGTCCTTGGGAAAGACCGGTGCCCTAATCGCCATTAATTCCCCGAGAGAGAATGCAAAACCAGCGTGTCGACTACACACGCCCTCCGTAGGTAATTATTAGAAACTTACGATTCATAATATGAGAGATTCTATTTGTAGACCATCGACAACTATATACAGATCACTTTTCTCAAAATACTAAAATATATTAATATTTTTTTACATATTTACTCTTACCTATTTTAAAAATAAAATAAAATTGCTAAACAAAAACCACTTAATTTTTCACCCATTTGATCTTCATATTCAAAATTATTATCTCATTCTTTCGCTCTCAACACTCAATCTTTCAACATATCTACACTACTCTTCATCACTTCAACTCTTATTCTCCACCACCACTGTAAACACCTGATTTTGGCTCGGGGTAAAAAAAAACCGTACGCGAGGAACCGAGAAAATCGAGATAGAAATATATATATATATATAATATTTATATATATATATATAATATTTATATATATATATTATATTTATATATATATATTATATAATATATATATATAGCCGAAAGAAGTAACATGACCACATGGTCATGTTTCTTCCTTTTGCTTCAAGTTGATATTATTTATAAAAAAACAAAATAATAAAATAATGAGGCAATTTTAGTATAAAAGGAAGGTTTATGTGAAGATTGAAGGGGGCTTGAATGCCGAGAGCTTCGTGAGGTAAGATAGAGAAAATAGAAAAAAAAAAAGAGTGAAAAATACCGATAATTATCAGACTCGGTTTCTCGTATGGTATTTTAGCCTCCCATGAGTTAGGTATATTTCTCTCAGCTTCAATATCATATTTTATATTTTTAAAATGTGAAATTAAATTGAGTTTATATACATATGTTATCTATTTATGTATAATATACTTGTTAATATATATATATATATATATATATATATATATATATATATATATGTGTATATTATATATTTATATTATGTTTATGTATTACTATATATATATATATATGTATAATATATATTTATATTATGTTTATGTATTACTCTATATATATTTATATGTATAATATATATTTATATTATGTTTATGTATTACTATATATATATATATATGTATAATATATATTTATATTATGTTTATGTATTATTATTATATATATCTATATGTATAATATATATATATATTATGTTTATGTAATACTATAAATATATATATCTATATGTATAATATATATTTATATTATGTCTATGTTATCTATCTATCTATATGTATAATATATATATATATATATATTATGTATAATATATGTATATGTGAAAAAAAAATTCAAAATTGACTTAGGTCATTCCCAAACTTTGATGAAGGTTACAACTCGGTCCTTGGACTCTCGGGTCATTTCTGGGACGTTATCGAGTGTTAAAAACCAAACCGGAAAAATTTTGGGCCATTTGTGCAAATTGTTTTTCTTAATTCAGGTCTTTTAAAAAAAATACATTTTGATTTCTAAACTTTTCTAGACATTCCATGATTTGTAAAAATGTTACAAATAAGTCTAGAATAATTTTCGGGTTATTTTAAGAATTTTACCAAGTATTACAAATAGATCTAGAATAGTTTAGGGTCAATTCTGTAATTTTAAAAAAATATTTTCAGTTCAATTATATATTTTTTTCGAAAATTACAATTTTGATTCCTAAAATTTTTTGGACATTCCATGACTTTTAAAAATGTTACAAATAAGTCTAGAATAATTTTCGGGTCATTTTAGAACTTTACCAAGTGTTATAAATAAGTCCATAATAGTTTAGGGTCATTTCTGCAATTTTCGAAAATATTTGTCCAATTCAGCTCAAATTTTTATAAATTGCATTTTGGTCCCTATAATTTTTTGGACGGATTAACTTCTCAAAATGGGACAAATTAGTCCAACGAGCTTAATATTTTCAAAAATTATTCGTGCATGTTTTGACACGTTTAAAATGGCTCGAGAGTTAAACCATTTTTTTTCGAGTACGATTAACTTTAGTTCTCTCTTGTTTATTTGAAATAAAAAAAAATTGTTTGTACATGGTTTGTTTAATTTAAAGAAAATGCATGTAGTTTTTTAGGGCCAAGCATGATCAAAACGGGCAATTCAGGCAAAAATTGAAAAAAATTCAAAAGCAAACTAAAGTACCGAAAGGGCGCATTGTCAGCTCGCGAGCTTTTAAGACGTAATCAAACCCCCGAACTCGATTCTCTGGACGTAGAGCTTTTTAAGCCCTAGGATGTTAACTCCATGTACCCTAGGCAATTTAAGGATTCTGATTAGCCTTCAATTAATCGGTGGCGACTCTTTCAATTTTTTCGGTTCGGTTGATGACCCCGCTCGGCCGGACCCTTCGCTCGCCAAGACCCGGCATTTTCAAAAACGAAAATTAAAAATAATTTTCCAAAACGGGTCGGGATAGTCGGATCCGACGTCCGACAATTCACCACCACTCACTTTTTGCCGCCACCACTACTTGCCGATGTCAGTCCTCTTCGCCACCTTCGTCAACTAGCAGTCTTCGTCGTCGTCTCCGTCGCCTCCCATTTCTGTAAGCTTGCCTTCCCCCGTCTCTGCCACATCTGCAACCCGTCGCCAACAAATCAACAACCGTGTTTCTTCCTCGAACCACTTCTGTGTCGGTATGTTTGCTTGCACTCCATTGATTGATACTGGTACAACCTAAATTAGCTGAGTTTTGCATAACTTTCATGTAGAAAATAGCAAGTCCGTGCCGTTTGAACACATAAAAAATCAACATGAGCTTGCCGATTCTTTCACACAAAATCGACAAGAGCTTGATGATTATTCCACAAAAACTCGGTAATCTCTTATCGATTTTTGCTTGTTCAAACGACACGAACATGTCGTATCCTCCATGAAAGTTATGCAAAACTTAAGTAATTTAAGTAATACTGACATCGATCAATGGAGTGCAAACGAACGTATCGGCACAGGAGTGGTTGGAGGAAACACGTTTGCTGATTTGTTGGTGGCGGGTTGCAGATGCGGCGGTAACGGCGTCGAAGACTGACAACGACAAGTGGCAGTAGCATCAAAAAGTGGGTGGTGGAGAATAAGAGTGGAAGTGATGAAAAGTAGTGTAGATATGTTGAAAGATTGAGTATTGAGAGTGAAAATGTGGAATAGTAATTTTGAATATGAATGTAAAAGGGGTGAAAAATTAATTGGTCTTTCTTTAATAATTTTATTTTATTTTTAAAATAGGTAAAAACAAATATGTAAAAAGCTATTATGTCATTTATGTTTTTGTTTTTATAAAATTGGTCTTTATATAGTAATATATGGTATGCAAATAGAATCTATATTTCTCTCTCTCTACATATATATATATATATCGCAGACGGAGCAAACATCTCTTCATCCTTTGTTCGTAGTTAGCTAGGTTTCATCTATTTAAATTAAATACCTCATTGACATATATATATATCATGGTTTCATTAACAAGCTGAAGAAAGGAATCTCAGGTGGGAACAGGAAGACAGGGAGCTTTCCGGTGTATGTCGTGCCTGAGAAGCAGCAATTCATGGTGAAGACTGAGTGTATAAACCGCCCTTTGTTTGAGATGTTGCTAGAGGAGTCTGCCTCTGAGTACGAGTATCGTTGCCACCCAAATCAATAAGACCATTCACGTGAATTTTCAATAAGACCATTCACGTGAATACGTGAATTCATAATTGATGCGAAGAATATGCACTTCTTTGAGCAAAGTATGGAGAGATTGGTAAGTTGGTATTGGGTCTTGTTTAGGGTTAATTAAGAAAAACAAACCGAACTTTGAATAAAAACTAAACAGTAAACCAAACTTTTTTTTTTACAAACAACAAACCAAACTTTTAAAATTGAATATTCAACAAACGTACCACACAGTTTCATTATGTTTGGACGAATTTTTCAATGTTTCAGTTAGTTATTAAATCATAATACATTTTCCTTAAAATACTTCAACTAATGTTGACTTAATAACTCACTCAAACATTGAAAAATTCATTCAAACATAATAAAAATTTGAAGTAAGTTTGTTAATTGTTTAATTCCAAAAGTTTGGTTTGTTGTTTGTCAAAAAAACAAATTTGGTTTGCTGTTTAGTTTTTCTTCAAAGTTCAATTTATTTATTGGTAATTAACCCTCTTATTTATTGTGAACTTTGAGGAAGAATATGAACTTTGGTCTGGTGCACTTATAAGTAACGAAGATTAAAATGGCAAGGGTATTAGCCATTACAGGTATTTCACAATCTTTTTTTTTAATGTGTGGTCACATGCAATGCACATGACCACTTAGTAGACGTTTTGGACGGCGCATGATAGATTTCATCTAAAATCAACAAGAGCAAACAATTTTTATCTGGAATAAAAAAGAACAGTTACCTCATTGGACAAAAATACTACATTTTTCATACTTTGTTTTTACTTAATTGATGGATTTTGTTGTCTAATGCGAGGGCTTATCCTAAAATACATTCTTATATGGTCATTTTTGTATTCACTAAATGGGAGAAAAAAAATAATATTCCAGATTATTGTTGAATTATTGCCATGAAAGTAATGGTGTGTACCTCTTTACTAAAAACTTAGTATTACCTATAGAGATTCGGGAAGTGAAAAACATTTTAGATTGATTCATATTGTTGAGTCTCGATAAGATGTACTTAAATACGATACACTATGGGTAAGTAAATTGTTTACTTTAGAAATTCATTTTGAAATTGCTCTAAAAATTTATGTTGAATCTAAAGTTGGAAGAAACATAATTTACTAAGAATGGAAGTTGTTGTCATGGTAAAATGACGGGTTTCTAAGATTGTAATTCCCCATTACGGGCGATAATCTTCACTAGTTTAATCAATGAGTTTGTTGTCCTCACTTGAACTTAGAAACTGAGGAATGCGTACTGGGTTTAAAAGTATATGGATGAAGAAACTATCTACCATACAAATTCTACTTTGAAATTGCTCAAATTCTTTTTGAAAAACTAAAGTTGGAAATAATTTTATTAAATTCTATAACATGTTAGTAAAAATGGAAGTTGTTGTCATGGTAGAATTGGATGGGTTTTAAAGACTCTAATCATTAAACCCGAACGATTCTACTCACTACCTTAACCTAGCATGAATGGACCTATTGTCCTTACTTTGACTAAGTAATTCAGAAATTCATATTAAAATTGAGTAGTACATTTGTTGTTTATAAGGGCTACAAATAATTTTTTTATTTCCAATGTGGGATAATTCAAGATGTCACACTCTACTATAAGACTCACAATTTCTTACGCAACACCATAGCACAACATGAACACGTATGAAAAAATCATGTTCGTGGAAACATATGACAAAACGATAGCGTGAACACGATAACACAAAAATATTTTTGTGTCGTGTTCGTGTTTAGGTATCAGAACAACACACACGATAGCACAACAAAATTAGACTTTTTTTTGGCCAAATATAAAGTTGAAATTGAAAGACTATTTATTGAATATTTTTCTAAACAAATGTCATTTATAACTTTTAAAACTCTATTTAGATATTTAATTTTTAGAGTTCATCAATTCTACATTAAATACTCATAAAATCTGATGTTTAAATTAATAATTTTTTCTATGAAGTTATTTTGATATTTTTTAGGATAAAATACGAGTATCTCCCTTAAAGTTTAAGCTAGATTTAAATTTCCTCCTTAATGTTTGAAATTTGAAATTTTAGTCCTAATGTTTAAACACAATTAAAAAATTTCCATTTTCACCATTTGGCCGTTTATTTGTAACGGAATGCTTCTCATGTGTGTGGCACATGGTTTTGTAACAAATGTAAGTGGAAAAATTGCCATTTTTTTTTTTTCATTTTCATCCTTGCAGAAAAATTGAAATTTCCATGGGAAACACCCTTTGCACTTTTTTCAGACATATAAAGTCGTAAACTCGAAAACCATGATAAGTAAGTAATGTTTGAGACCATGGATATCTTCTTCTCTCCACATCCATCCCGTCTTCCAGATAGAGCATGCTGAGCTCATGGACTATTGTTACAAACCGGAGTCTGTCGCATTTTTGACGAAGGTCCCCACGTTTTTTACGAAGGTCCTCGACAGGTCTTCCGTCGGTCAATTCTGAAGCCCTCCGTTCTGGTCGATTTCGAAACTCCAAACTCAATTTTTGTGAATCAGGATTTGGTCGACACAAATCGTGTTTGATTTCTTTGACAGTGCCATTGATCCAATCAAACAAAGAAACACAACTAAACACATTCTCTCTTCTCGTGCCATTGATCCAATCGATCTTCTCTCCTATTCTTTTCCAACTCCCAATATGTTGATTACTAATTGCAATTCCAGTTTGCTCCACTATCTTGGATCACTGCAGAGCTTCGCAAAAGTCTCCATCCATTCCAGGTAATTTCTTGCTATTGTCTTATCAAATGATTTATTATGTAATTCTAGCTTATCCTCTGATACGTATTCCTAGCTAGAGTACTCAGGTTAGGTTTACGAGAATTTGCGGATGTAGCCGCATTTGGGCGGAAAACTAACGGAGGCCAGAAATTGCCTTCCTCCGGGCCATAAATCGTCCTCTTCGACAGAAATCGTCCTTTCCCACCACTCCCGGTAGACTCGAGCCATGCATGTTCTCCACCATTCGACTGAAGGAAATGATTTTTAGTGAGGTTTTGAAGCTTGGAAGAGATGGAGGAGAATGGGTTTTGAAAGGGTATGGCAGTTTGGTCCCTTAGAACAATTAAAACAACACGTGTTTGGCACATGATCTCCAATCTGTCACAAATAAACGGTTCATGGATGGAAAGGGGTGATTTTTCATAGAGTCCAAAAATTAGGACTAAAATTTAAAATTTTAAACTTTGATGAACTCACATACTTAAGTATAAAAGTGGGAAGTGTGCCTTACGTAGAAAAATTTGGGCCAATTTACTTGCAAAGCTCACAAAATTTGGGAAGCGATTAGGGTCAATTCAAACTCTATTACGTTAATGGAGTCCAAGGATTACCTTTTGAGTTAGGAGACGGTGGTGAATTATCAGCCCAATCAATGCATATATATAATGTGGCCAACAAAATACACATATGTAATGAGATCGCTTAATCTTACAAATACTAGTATATTAGGAAAGAAATTCTATTTGCACACTATCGACTACTTTATACAAATCACTTTTGTTGAAATACTAAAATATCCTAATAGTTTTTTTTACATATCTGTCTTTACTAATTTTAAGAAAACTAATTATCAATTTGACCTCATATTTTCGTAATTATCAAACTACAGTCTAAAATAATGAAAACAAATCATGTTTCTAGCAAGTTTTGAACCCTAAACGTCTTAGATATTATCTAAACGTTTTACCACTACACTATTAATTTTAATTATTTTTAATATACTTCAAATATAATTATTAAAGCAACTCTCATATTATTGTATTAAACATATTATTGCTCTTTAGTAATTAACTTTTATTCAACACGTCTTGTTTAATTATAGTTTTAATTTAATTATGTATCGACTGTATTAATTTTTTGAAATGGGTGAAAAATAAGTAATATTCTAAATTTAGTATTTATAGGCTACTAGCAAATCATAAAGACTATAGTATATAGATAATTAAATTAAAAGTCTAATAACACATATGATGTTAAGTTTCAATTTTCACATCGATCATAAAATTTAGTCAAAGTAGTGTTGCTAATTTTAGAATTACAACTCATTTTATGGTTGATGGGAAACTTTTAGAGATAGTTGGAAACAATATTTTCAAAATGAGTATTTTGGTAGCCTATAAATACTAAGTTTAAAATATTACTTATTTTTCAACCATTTAAAAATTAATATAATAGATACATTATTAAATTAAAATATAATTAAACAAACAACCTTGAACAAACGTTAATTACTAAAGAGCATCAATAAATAAAGGGTTAATGGTCAATGTGCCCCCTAAAGTTTAGACAAAATTTAAGAATCCCCCTTAATTAATGTTTAAAATTTTAAATTTTAGTCCTAATGTTTGGACGAAATCAAAGATCCCCCCATTCCGTCCAATTTCCGTTTAACACTAACAGGAATGTCATCATGTGCAGATCACGTGACTTTTTTTATATTAAATGGACAAAAATGCCCTCCATGGAACTTCAACCTGTTCTTCAAGCTTTCGCCCATAAATTGGACTTCCGTAGAACATATCCTTCCCCATCTCTCGCTCTCTTCCTTCTCCCTTCCGTAGAAATTGTTCTTCTCCCTTCCGTAGAACATATCCTTCCGTAGAAATTGTTCTTCTCCCGTCCTTCTCCCGCCACCATCCTTAACCATCTCTCTCTCTAGCTAACCATGGTAGTACTCGGATTAAGGATGAGTTAGATGGGTGTTTGCCTTTGGTAGATCGATCGGTTGATATTCGATTGGTATAGTGTATTTGTAATGAATCATGTAAGAAGTACGTTATGAAGTATGTAATGTTGTTGTATGAAACTGGTTTTTGGTTCTGCAATGAAGATTCGATGTTCTTGAAATTTCCCAGGTGGATTAACTATCCCCCTTAATGTATTGAACTTGTTTAATATTCCCCCCCTAAAGTTTGTCAAAGTAAGGGCAGTTGTGTCTTTTCAACTTAAGTAAAGGCACGTGCAGGACACATGTTCGGTTTACCGTCTCAAATAAACGGTCTTATGACGGAAAGGGAGGATTTTTGATTTCGTCCAAAAATTAGGAATAAAATTTTAAATTTTAAACATTAAGGGGGATTCTTAAATTTTGTCCAAACTTTAGGGGGCACATTGACCATTAACCCTATATGAGATGTGTAATACAATAATATAAGAGTTGCTTCAATAACTATATTTGAAGTATATATAAAAACATAATCGTAATTAGTAGGGTAGTGATAAAACTTTTAGCTAGTATGCAAGAGGTCTACGCTTTAATACTTACTAGAAACATTAATTTTCACCATTTTAGACTATAGTTTAGTACCTACGAAAATATGATGTCGATTTGATAAGTAGTTTCATTAAAATTAGTAAGGACAAATATGTAAAAAGTTATTAGGGCATTTTAGTATTTCGACAGAAGTAATCTATATAAAGTAGTCACTAGTCTGCATATAGAATTTCCCACACAAGAATCACACTTTTTTTTAAGGATATAAGATACAATGTTCTGAAAATCAATGGAGGACCACAAACATGGTGAAATTTGTTTACTATTTTATATATATATATATAAAGGTTAATTAACTATTTGATTATTTATGATTGTCCAATGTGACTATTTGGTTACTGCCTAAATTATCTATTAATTTTTTAAGCAATACATTTTTCCTCCAATTTTGAATTATTAAATGATCATTACACCTTTCAACCTTTCACTTCTTCTTTTACTTCCAATCCTCCATTGCCTGAATCACTATCAGTTCATCCTCATTTACCCCGAATTATTCTTCTTGAGCATGCATAAGCTGGAAATGGTTGAACCATCATCGCTTATAGCTAAGGGGGGTGCCCTTCTTTTACAAGGTCGGTGAGTGGTGTTAGGGAACTGATGGGTAGTGGGCCCGAACATTTTCATATCTGGCCCAAACCAATTGGGCATAGACTTACAAGCCCAAAGGTGTCGCTTTTGTGCGACGCCAGTCCGACGTCGCTCTTTAGAAGGTATGTAAAATGGCGTCGTTTATTAAGGATGCGCCAAACACCATCGTTTCCCTCCTGAGCCCTAGATATGAAAGTACGAGGATTAAATGCATGTGAGAGCACCTAGTGACTATCCTAGTCTAAACGCCTACGCTCCTACAACCTAGTTCGACCATTTATGGCAAGTAATGATCAAACTAACAAGAAGGACAACCTACACTAGGGTACCCGTCTTACATCACATCATTACCTCTACCAACCACGGTCCGCTTACCCTAGAGACAACTCAGATTACCATGCTAGGATCTGACCTTACCATGGTCCAGGTATGGAGGGTTATAAATACCCCTCCACCAAACCCCATTTCAGAATTAATGTTTATTACTGATTTCACCTACAATATTTGCTTTGAATTTACTCCAAACAAACCTCCAGTCATGTCATCATCGGAGGGGAAACAACGGGAAAACCATGGGCTTTCCTTCCGTGTAGGTCACCGGAGCAGCTAGGAGCGAACGGAGGAAGAAACACCAGTTTTCGTGACCCATCATATTGGCGCCGTCTGTGGTAATCCTTTGACGAAATCAGCCATGGCTCCCCTAAAAATCGAGCAAAGACCCATAATCAGGAGGCTACCGAACAAGACTCGCTCCAAAGCTTCCATTAGCATCTGGCGTGCCAGCCTTCATACTGTCCCTAGGGCTGATCATGGGCGGTCCGGTCCGGTCCTGAAGGCAAGACCGAGATCGAGACCGAAATTTCGGTCTTGCCTTTTGGAGGACCAAGACCGAGACCGACCTCGGCCAAAAAAGCCCGCCCGAGTCGGTCTTTCTTGACTCGGGCCGGTCTCGGTCCTGGACCGAATCTACACCAAAAAAATAAAAAAAACTATGAATTCACGGTATTCTTTAGTAAAAGGCGAAGGAATAGTTCACCTCTCAAAGAAACACTATGAACTCTTTATATTCTTTAGTAAATTTATAAAGATGCACCTTTTATAGAGATAGAAAACCTCCAAAATCCACATTATTTTCGGTGTGGTATTATGAAAATCTCAAATACACATACATTCGGTCCGGTCCGGTCCTAAACGGGCTTTCGGGAAAAAAGCCCGAGACTGAAACCGAGACCGACCTTGAAGAAAAAAAACCGCCCGTTTGGTCTCGGGCCGGTCTTGTCGGGAATTCGGTCCTACAGTCTTTTTTGATCACCCCTAACTATCCCAACCCATTCAACTTAGTCAGCCTACCCAGGGAGCGCAGGAATAACCTCCCGTCCCGCGGAGCGAAGGCCCGAGCCTGAGACACCCAGGCCAGCACATTCCCATATCGCGTCTTCCACTGAGAGAGCGATGGCCCGAGTGGAGACCACCCCCGAGGTTGTTTGGTCACTGCGTTCATGGCAGCCCTGGATGAGTTTCTTTACCGAAGAGTGCGAAGAGCAGCGACCCAAATGGCTCAACAAGCGGACGCCTGCAGGATGGAGGAAGCCACCTTCAACCCAACATTCTAACGGTAACGCCAAATGCACCCCAGCCAGCCCTGCTCATTGTGAGCGCCGCCACTGCAGGCACTGGGGTGACAATGAATCATACCCTTGGCATAATGACCAGGGAGGAAGTTGAAGAGCTTGTCGCCAAGAAGATGAAAGAACAAAAGGGTAGAGCCATGCCACGTCTGCGAGATAGGGCGTTGCACCCTTTTGCCCCGGAGATATTATCTGCCACGGTATCGCCCCATGTGCAGACACCTCAGATTGATTGTTATCGAGGAGAAGGCGACCCAGTCGAATAGATTTAGAGGCATGATGCCTTAAGGCGTCGCGTCTCACTGGTTCTTCGGCCTCCCCAAGGCGTCAGTTAGATCCTAGGGAGACCTTAAGGAGAGGTTGATTGTGCATTATATGGGAGGTCGCCAACTCCTAAAAAGTGTGGGACTTTGTACCACCTAAAGCAAAAAAGTGACGAAAGTTTGGGCGACTTCTATACCAGGTTCAATAAAGAACTGGCAGGGATTGATCAAACGATTACAGAAGGGGAGGTCATCCGCGCTTTCGTAAGAGCGTTGGGACCAAGAGGCTCGTCTTTATACGAAAGCTTGAGTAGTATACTTTTCAATACCGGGGAGGAGATGGCGACGCGCGTTAAGTCTTATATAGACTTGGAAATCGCAAAGGAAGGAAGGAAGGCGAACAAAGAGGTCTCCAAAAAGGAGGCTCGAGAAGGGAAGAAGTCGGATCAGCGCCCCTCAAAATAAGGGCATGATGACAAGCGTCGCTAGTTTATGTCGCGCCCACATCGAGAAGTGTTCAAGAGTTTCATGCCTTTGAATAGAGACATCGGAGTGGTCCTTGGAGAAATGGAAAGGAAGGATCTGGCGACGTCTCCACCACAACGAAAAGGCGATACGCTAATGGGGAACAATCTTAATCAATATTGTAGATACCATCGTTGTAAAGGGCATCATATAGATGATTGCCACATTTTGAAGAAGGATATTGAAAGGCTAATCCAACAAGGACATCTGAAGAATTTTGTGGTGTGCCATAAAAGGAGCAGGATCCCTAAGAGAGAGCGACAGGCATCGCCCAAGAGGAATCGTGATGGGCCCATGTCCAAAAATAGGACCCTCGATGTGATAAGTGGCGACTTCACTTCTGTAAGAGAAATGGGCGCCGCCAGGGAGGTATACGCTTCCCATATATTAGGAACCTCGAAAGCATGAAAGCGCCATAGGGAAGAGGAAGAGGTGGTCATATCCTTTTCGGAGAAGGAGATGGGACATTTCACCTCGCCACATGATGCACCCTCGTAATTACAGTAGAAATTGATGGGTATGATGTGAAAAGGGTATTGGTCGACTCTGGAAGTTCGACGGATGTATTGTTTCTCGACGCTTTGAAGAAAACGGGGAAGAAAGAGAAGGACTTGAAGAAGGTCAATTTTCCCCTAATGGGATTCGCCTCGCATGCTCCATACCAAGTAGGAGCCATCACTCTTCCCGTGCATTTGGGTGAAGGGTGGAAGTCTTTGATTATAGACGTCACATTCATCGTGGTCGACGATCCTGCATCATACAACACCATTTTTGGGCGTTCGACTCTGAATCCCAACAAGGTGGTTCATTCCACTTACCACCAGTTGCTGAAATTCCCAACACCTCATGGAATCGGAGTAGTAAAGAGAGATCAGTCGGCGGCACGCAGTTGCTATGTCCACGCAATGCGACACCATGTTCGAAAGAAGGAGATTTTGGCCATTCAAACGGAGGAGGACCCTAGAGAAGAAAAACGTCGCCCTCAACCAGCTGAGGGGTTAAAAAAGGTGGATGACCCGGGAAAAAAAGTGCAGATAGGGGCGTCGCTCTCGGAATAAGAAGTCAAGACATTGTCGATGCTTTTGGTAGAATTGAAAGAGCTGTTCGAATGAAAACCAAATGATATGCCCTATCACCAAGCGATATGCGTGGAAACCAAGTGATATGTCTGGGATCAACCAAGCGATATGCCCATGAGCTTAACATCGACCGTAGTATCAAACCAATTGCTCAAAAGCGATGCCCTATGGGGGAAGAAAAGGTGATCGCCATCAGACAGGAAGTGGGGAAGTTGGTGGATGCAAAATTTGTAAAGAAGATCAGGTTTCGAACCTGGGTGTCTAACCCAGTACTTGTAAAAAAAGATCAATGTAAAGTGGAGAATGTGTATCGACTTTCGTGATCTGAATAAAGCATGCCCAAAAGATTTGTATCCTTTCCCAAGAATCGATCAGTTGGTCGACGCCACCTCAGACCATGAACTTCTCAGTTTTATGGATGCTTACTCTAGGTATAATCAGATACAAATGGTCGATGCCAACGCCCACCACATAGTCTTTTATGCCGACAGTGATATTTAACACTAGACGGTTATGCTGTTTGGATTGATAAACGCTGGTGCCACCTATCAAAGGATGGTTAACAAGCTCTTTGCTGGAATGATAGGCGACACCATGGAAACGTATGTGGACGACATGTTGGTGAAGTTCGTAAAAGGCGTTGACCATGTTGAAGATTTGAGAACAACTTTTGAGAGGATGTGCCTTTATCAAGTGCGTCTGAATCCAGCGAAGTGCGCCTTTGGCGTTCAGTCAGGCAAGTTTCTGGGATATATGGTTATGCAAAGTGAGATAGAGGTCAACCCGGAGAAATGAAAACACCTACTTCCCACAAGGAAGTGTAGAGTTTAAATGGAAGGCTAGCGACGCTAAGTCATTTTTTGGCAAAGTCGAGGGACAAATCCTTACCATTTTTTCAGGTGTTGAGAGCCAATAAGAAATTCGAATGGACGCCTAAGTGCGAGAAGTCGTACCAGGACCTAAAGCAGCATCTCAAGGCTCTCCCACCATTGGCAAAATCCTCCAAAGGCGACGCCTTATCTTTGTACTTAAGTATCAGCCCAGTCACTGTTAGCTTGGTTTTGGTTAAGGAAATAGGTAAGTGCCAAGTGCTAGTGTATTATGTAACGAAAGTTCTCGCCAAAGCTAAAATAAATTACATGGAGGTTGACAAGTATCTTTATGCGTTGGTAATATCACCTAGGGAGTTATGCCCTACTTTAATGAACATGAAATCAATGTCTTAACAAACCAACCGCTAAAGCATTTCTTGCAAAAACTAGACGCCTCAGGAAGAATGATTAAGTGGGCCATTAAATTAAGCGAGTTCCGAATAAAATTCATCCTTAGTACGGCGATTAAGGGACAAGGTTTGGCGGATTTTATGGTTAATTCAACATGTCCACAAATGGTGATGCCCACAAAAAAGGAAGAAGAAAAGAAACCTTGGATGCTTCATACAGATGGCGGCGCTTCATTGCGATACACTCTGGTGCTAACATTTAAGACAACCAACAATGATGCAGAGTATGAAGCACTCATCACGGGCTTACGAATAGCTAACGATTTAGGCGTCGTCTCTCTTCATTTGTACTGTGATCACAATTGGTAGTAAACCAAGTTAAAGGTAAGTGTGCATCGAAGGGAGAAAAGATGAAGATGTATTGGTAATATGATAAGGCATTAGCAGAAGGATTCATAAAATTCCAGATAGAACTCATCCCTCGTGAATCGAATCAGGAAGCAGACGCCTTGAGCAAATACGCCTGGAAGGCAACGCCTATACACGTGCATTTCATAGAAAACATTCATGGAGAAACGAATATGACATGCATCAACATTAACACAGCAGTAGACTAGGCGACGCCTATAAGAGTTTACTTGGAATCTGGGGAGCTTCCTCAAGATGAAGTCGAAGCCAAGAAAATAGTGCGCTTAGCACCAAGTTTTAAGATTATCGACAGAACGCTTTACAAGTGGGGCTTCTCTACGCCTTACCTTAGATGTGTCGCTCCTCCAGAGACGACTGCCATCTTGAGGGAAGTGCATGAAGAATACGCGGCTTGTCACGAAGGATCTAGGTCGATTTTCAATCAAGAGGCGACGACTTTTGTCATGAAGTGCGAATCATGCCAAAAATATAGACTGAAGATAGTGTGTCCCCCAGCTGAGCTCCCCAGTATTGGCGCCGCATGGAAATTTTCACAATGGGGGATCGATTTGGTAGGTCTTTTACCATGGTCTAGGCAACGCACTTATATCATAGTGGCGATTAACTATTTTTCAAAGTGGATTGAAGCAAAGGCGTTGGCGTCCACTACATAATTTCAAGTCATTAAGTTTCTTAAGTTGAGGATCATTTCAAGATACAAAATCCCAAGCGTTCTGATTAGTGATAATGGTCCACAATTTGCCGAAAAGGAATTGAAATGGTTTTACGAGGAGTTAAAAGCTGAGCACCGACATGCCTTAGTTATACATGCGCAAGCTAATGGACAAGTAGAAGCAGCGAATAAGACAGTGTTGAATGGTTTGAAAAAGAGGCTGGACGCCTTGGGAGGAGAGTGGACAGAAGAATTGGAAAATGTGTTATAGGTGATGCGAACAACCCCCAAGAATACGACTGGGGAAACGCCTTTTGGGATGGTGTATGGTTCTGAGGCGGTGACCCCAACAAAAATATTGGTGGCTTCCCATAGGTTGAAACATATTGATGTAGTGGCGAATGACGATTAAAGATGGCTCAAATTGGATCTTGTAGATGAGAAGAGATGGGCTTCAGAAAAAATCCAAGGTCGGATGTGTCTCGCTACGAAAAGATACTACAATAGGCGAGTATCCTCTTGCCAATTTTTCGTGGGGGAGAGGGTGTGAAGAAGGCATGAATTTGCACACCAAGACAGAATGAACAAGTTGTCCCCGAAATGGGAAGGACCTTACAAGGTCGTCGTCATTCCCTACCCAAACGCCTATGTCTTAGAGGATGAAGAATGAAAAGTGTTGAAGAACACTTTCAATGCGGAGTATTTGAAAAACATTTATGCTTAAATGCGTTAGGAGCCTATGTTTTGTAATTTTTCTAAGGATTGATTAATACATGTTGAAGGTATTGCAAATCAATACTTATTGACGAACACTTAAGTTTGATTAGGCGTGACAAAAGTGATCCATAACAATCATATAGTTGTTTGGTTAGGCGCATCTTTAGCATTCCAATCATTAAAAGCGAGGCATCGTATTGAAAACTACTAAAGGATGCATCTTTATCTAGCGAATGGTTTTGGCAAAGAATTGTGTTAAAGGTTATAATATGGCGAAGCTTTAAGCTATTCCTGAGCAACATTTATACTTAGTCGAAATAATGCTAAGTGTGAAGAATTGTCATGGTTGGTGAATGAAATTCACGTCGCAAATTATTATGGATATAATGAATACTTAGCAAATTATCTAAGGTAAGTTATCAAATAGGAAGGGATGAGAGCCAAGTGTCGAATCACAAAATATTAAATAAGCGGATGTAAGTAAAGAGAGAAACTTAGCGAAATAAAAGGTACTTAAAATATAGTCGCCAAAGGCGCCGCAACAGACCGAGTCTTTACAAAAATAGCTTAAAAAAGACTAAGTCTTTAGAAACAAAATAACTAAGTACGAATGGAAAAACATCGAAGATCTTCAAGAAGATGGTGGTGTCGGATCCTTGGGAGGTGAAGGCAAAGTTGGCGGATCGCTGGAAGGAGTGTTGGTTGTTGATGATGTTTAAGGAGCGGGCACAGGGGCAGAAGGGTCCTGGGGCGTTTCCTCAGCAGGGGCGGATCCCTCAGAGGAAGCGCTCTCATCCTCCGACCCCTCCTCCTCAGCTCCTCCTCCTCAGCTTCTTTCGACTCTTTAGCTTCTTGGGTCTGGAACGCGAGGTAACTCTTCAAGAAGTCCAGTTTTTCCAAAGAGAAGATAGCGTCGACCTTTTGGATATCCTTGGACGCCTTTCTGAAGATAAATATCAGCACCTTGCGATTCCATTCCGCAGCGGCAATTGCAAACTCCTTGCTGATGCGAAAAGTCTCTATGCCCTCCGTATCGCTTTCCTCCAACCTCTTAGGAAGTTCAGTTTTAAGGAGCTCGGTTTCCTTCATCGCCTGCGCCGCTTCCTTCTTGGCCTCGACAGCCACTTGTTAAGAAGTTGACACTTCTACTTGGAGTTGTGTCACTTCTCTTTGGAGTTTTTCCAATGCCATGGCAAGGGTGGTTTCCTTCTTCTGCACCTCTCTTAATTTGGTGGCGAGCTGCTCCTTTTGGACCACTTAAATCTCCAACTCCTTCTGCGCGGCATCTGCGATGGCGAGGCGACGACGAGTGCGCTCCATTTCGAGCTCCGTGGTTTGCACCTGTCGAAGCGCGGACATGTTGAGGTACTTTTCCTCTGCCAACCCTCTAATAGCGACACCCATCTTTAGCTGCGCATGAATAACCTTAAGGAAAAACTTCAAAGGGTTAGAAAAATTTGAGTCTGAAAGTTCCTAAGGGGAGGAAGAACAATAAAGGCGGATACCTTACTCATCATCATAGAAAAAGACTTCATGGCCAAATCTTCCTTACCTTAGACCAGGGCTCCCTAGGCTGGTAAGGGCTTGCGCCGCCTATAGTCTCTAGCAGGCCTCTCTTCAGGTTGAAGTACGGCCCCATAAAAAGCGGAAGTCGGTCATCGCATGTGCGCGCCACTACTTGTGGAGGGGTACGCGCCGCTCATGGCGGAGATGGAAGCGCCTCAGTCCGGTCAGGCTGAACATCCAGCAAGATCACCTCTTAAGACTGCGATGCCTTAGACCCGGTAGCAGGAGTTCGGGCTGGCGTGGGCGTCTTCGACCTCGAAGTTTCTGCAGGCGTCACCCCTGTTAGATCAAAGGACCCCTTTTTTAGAACGCCATTTTGATATTCGTTGTAGGCCCACATGATGCCGCCATAGTCCAAGACAGGGGGACCCCATTGTTTAGTGAATATAACGTTATTCCTATTACTAATAACGTTGGTATTAACCGAGTAGGATTTAGGAACCGCACATTTGAAGGCAACGACATCCTCATTGGTGGCGTTGCTGAAAAATTCGGTCGCGGCCTTGAGGGTATCAAGCGAATTCTACATGGGATTCACCTTCTTTTGCCCCTCGAACAATGGTGGCTCTTGCACTTCTTTGAGCCCTCTGGATTGTCTAAGACAAGAGATATCAGGGCAAAATCCCTGTCTGCACAAATAAAAGAACGGGTCAGTACTAGAGTTAATGGCAGGAGGTGACGCTCTACTAAGGAAACGTTGACTTGCTCTAAGTCAGACTCACTAGTCTCCTTTGAAATAATTTGAGCGCGCCCCGACTGATGATCCAAGTATATGGTCGTCAAGGCGTCCATGTCAGTCGAGGACAACTCCTCAACACCTGGGCAAGGATCTTTGCTCGCCTTCGTCGACCCAAGGCAACATGGAACACTTCCTTGAAAAAAGAAGTATCTGTGAAAGGCGGAACCACACGGGTGGTAAAAAGGCGCACCCCGAGACGGTTCGCATCAAGTCGGTAAAGACAACGGAAAATGTTTAAGGAATACAACCATCCGCGACGGTGACACAGGACTCTAAAGCCCACCCAAGTGCGAAGACCGTTTGGTGAAAGCTGGGTAGGAGAAATGCCATAGTGGCGACACAATTCTACTAGAGGTGAGCAATAGGGGAACCTTAACCCTGCATCAATTTGAAGCGGGAAGATGGTCTCCTCGTCCGCCTTGGTTGACAAACGGGGTGAGGATTTTTAGGATCCGCCTGATCAGAGAGGGGAAACCTGGGGGCATGAGCGTCACTCATCCTCGCCTCAGCTACCACTCTTTTAAAAAATGTTTAGGGAGTTGTTGTTTGGCTTAAGATCAAGAAAAGGTTTAGGGAGTCGGAGCCCATCTTTAAAAAAATATGATTACCCATATCAGAGTCGGAGCCCATCTTTCGAAATGAGTGTATGGAGCGGATGGCACAGATATGGTGGGCATTGAAGACTGGAGAAAAACACCGACCAATGATGACCAAAGATTAGAAAGGCGTTTGGAAAGGAATAAGGAGTAAATGCAAAGGCACAGGGCGATCGAAAATGAAAAATGGCGATAGGAGCTTGACCAGAATTTTAGAGAGATGTCAGAGGTTTTAGAGAGAGAAAGTTCCGAAAAATTGGTAAAAGTGAAAAGTTAAGGGGTTTGGGGGTATTTATAGACCCACCATAGGTCACTCGAAACGTCGCCTAGCCCTAGGCGTTTGAAATGACGGATTTGCCCCTAAAATTGAAGAGTTCCACTGCCCTAGCTTCTAGAAGGTCTCGCCAAAAGTTTGAAATTCAAATTTTGAAAATTCAAATAAGCAATCATGGCAATGTCAGAGTCGAATAGTGCATGAAGGACAAGTGGAATTAGAAGCAGAGCGATCGGATAGGCGTCGCTCCATATGGATACACACTAGAAGCGAGACTCCTTGGCAAATGAGAAAGAAATGAATAACTCCTTATCGAGCGTCGCTCAATCAGGGCTTCATGGGCATATGATGGGTTATGGGGCTTGGGCCCGGACATTTTCATATCTGGCCCAAACCAATTGGGCCTGGACTTGCAAGCCCAAAGGCGTCGCTTTTGTGCGACGCCAGTCCTGCATCGCTCTTTAGGAGATATGTAAAATGGCGTCGCTTATTGAGGATGGGCCAAACACCATCGCTTCCCTCCTGAGCCCGAGACATGAAAATGCGAGGATTAAATGCATGTCAGAGCATCTAGTGACTACCCTAGTCTAAAAGCCTACGCTCATACACCATAGTTCGACCATTTATGACAAGTAATGATCAAACTGACAAGAAGGACAACTTACACTAGGATAGCCGTCCTACACCACATCATTACCTCTACCAACCACAGTCCGCTCCCCTAGAGACAACTCAGATTACCATGGTAAGATCTCACCTTACCATGGTCCAGGTATGAAGCGTTATAAATACCCCTCCACCAACCTCTTTTCAGAATTAATGTTCATTACTGATTTCACCTACCATATTTGCTCTGCATTTACTCCAAACGAACCTCCACTCATTTCATCATCGGAGGAGAAAACCCGGTTTTTTTTTCCATGCAAGTCACTGGAGCAGCTAGGAGCGAACGGAGGAAGAAACACCAGTTTCCGTGACCCAACATGCACCTAAATCTCCAATGGGTTGGGTTTGCGAGCAGATACATTGCTCCTTGTCAGGTGAAGAAATCAAGAAGAAAATAAATAGAAGGAAGAAAGAAGAAGACATACTTTAGAGGAAGAAATACGTTCTTTATTTATTTCCTTTGGTGCATTTCCATCCAAACACCCTCCTTTTTTGTAGTAACTAAGCCAACTAATACTAATAACACCCCTAACTTGTAAAAAACATCAATAAGATTTTCCTAGTTATTCTGTTGCATGACACTCTTTTAGGGTTGTCAATGGTTGGGGTATAGTCAGGGTATGACAAATATCATAACCATACCATATTTTTAAACTGCATATCATAACCATTATGTGTATAATTTTCAATACCAGAACCATTAAAATAACTGTGGTTATTAACCATGGTTTTACCCGTAAACCCATATTCATTCCACATGTAATATAATAAAATATCGAATTTTTTTTAAAAAAAAAATACATCAATCTATATTACCATTGTTGGATTTTGGCACCTTCAATCTTCAACAATTTCAAAATTTCAATTATATAATTTATATTTAGTATATTATATAAATTAGTTAATTAATAATAAATAAATATTATATTTATATAATAACCATGGGTATAACTCAAATAACATAACCATAACTATAACCATTATGGGTAGAAAATTCATCACTATAACCGTACCGCACCATAATGGTACGGTTAACCATATTAAACAGTAACAGCTATAACCATGGTTATGGATTTTTCACCGCACCATTGTCGGCCCTACACTCCTTATTTAAATAGTTCTCCCCTTTAATACATCGATTAGTAATGAAATTGCATTAGAATTTCTTCGTTTCTATCATGGATCGATTCTACGTTTCTATCATGGATCGAGAGATTCAGCAGTGTTTACTGTTTGTGTTGTCTGAACCTTTCAAATTCAGTACAATATATTTTTGGTAATTTATGTATTTTTAACAGCATTCCATTCTACTGACGGTTTACGTACCTATTTCATAATATTTTGTTAAATATATGTAATCATTTAATAATATATTTTTAAACAGATGTAACTATTTAACAACATTTTGCTAAATATTAGTAACAATGTAGCAACATTCTACTAAACATGTGGAACTATTGTTTCAAATGTTTGTCTTACATATTTGTGATTCCTAAATCTGTTCCTGCATACAATAAAATATTACTCATTTTCTTGAAGCAAAAATTGATTCATCCATGCCTAAAAACGTATTTGCAACCAAAATCTGATTCGATACCCAAAAGTTGATTCTTTAATGGCCCGTTCGTTTCAAGGAATGGCCACGGATTTGGGCTTACGGATTCCGTAAGCCCATGTTCGTTTGGTGGAATTGGCCATTCCTTGAAAATGGATTCCGGGCGGTCCGGGTAAAAACCTCGGATTTCCTAAGCCCACACGGGTCGGAATCCGGAATCAGCTGCCAAAAGACCAAATTGCCCTCGCATTTTGAAGAATTTACGAGCGTGCCATCAGCTGATTGCTTCTGAAAATGTCAACAGCAGGGGTCGAGAACCTGCGCGGGCGTAGCCAAACAGATTTCAAGTCTGTCTCCTTAACCACTCAGACATATCGACAACTGTGTTTTTTATCACCCCTAATTTGTACTATAGATTTTTGAGTGTTTTTTTTATTTAAACTGAAAATTCAAAAAAAATACCAAAATCAAAATTAGTATTTAAAATTAAATTAAAATAATAAAACAATTCAATTTAACAATGTTTATATAATGATTTACTAAACTGATTAAGGACAAACCCACGTTCTGTATAATGTATGTGGTGACTAACAACATTTTGTATTATGTATGATGTATTATGTATGTAGTCATGTTTACATTTTTATTTTTTTTTAAATAGAATTAATAAATTGGTCTTTTTAAAAAAATTAAAAAAAAAATCGTTTTTAATTTTTTTTTTTAATAAACGTTTTTAATATTTTAAAGTTTTATAATTAATTAATACAAATTATTTTTATTATATACTATACATATACAAAGAGGGGCAAATATGTCATTTTACCACATTCCATTCCTTTTCCGTACACAATTCCACCAAAGAAACAACAGAATTCCTTATTCCGTTCTATTCAATTCCACCAAAAAAACAACTTCATATTCTTAACTCCTATTCCTTATTCTCAATTCCTATTCCGAATTCCGTCAAACAAACGCACCGTAATACTCACAATAGCTTGGCAGGATAAACATTGTATTGACCATAAAACAAAACTAGCGTCATCTCATAATTTGCCATTTAATTTATCGAGAAGGATCTTATTGAGAAGCCCAGGATTTGCCTTCCCCTTCGTCGCTTTCATTACCTGCAGATTCATTTTACCAATACAAGTTTAATTCTCATAAACTAAAAGAACAAATAGAGAATATGGAGGAGAAGGGAATACCTGTCCAGCAAAAAATCCTTGCAATTTCGTCTTGCCACCGCGGTACTGCTCCAACTGCTTTGGATTATCTAAAATTACTTTCTCTATAATCTTTTCAATCTCTGTAGCATCTGTTATCTGAAACATTCACAATAATATAAGGATGCAAAGTTTGGATTGAATATCAGAAAAAAGATAACTCCAACCTTAATTACCCAACAACATAACCACAATCAGAAATCTCTATAGAGTACAGACTGCAATTTCCCATTTTACTCCATGGCCTTACGATCCACCACAATCAGATCATCTTGCTCAACACTTGTAAACAAGGATGTTTACAGATTCTCTAGTGAACTAACATCTTAAGTTGCAATGCAAAATCAGAGTTTGACGTGGTACAGATGATGATTAGTCATCTTACAGCTCACTATCTACTTCTCTGAATTAGCCATCAGTGTTGTGTATCTATGTTATTGAGATCGAACATTCGGACCTACCACAGTGACGACAAGATAGCAATGGAATGGAATTACAAACTTACCTGAACCAAGTCCTTGTCTTCAATCAATTTCTTGACAGATCCACCTTTGGCCATCAACTCAACAAGTATCTGTATGGAAAAAGCACTCAAAATCTTAACAGAGAGGTAAGCAAAATAAAAATGAATGTCAATAACATTTTCCACTATAGTTGTTGAGCCAAAGAAAGACACATATCAAAATCCATGAGGATGAAGTTCTATGAACTCTCTCTCTCTCTTTTTCTTTTTTCTTTTTTTTTTTTGCAAGAACACCAATAATACTTGTACCTCTTTTCCAATCTTCCCACTGATAGTTCCAGATTTAATGGAAGCAATCAGCTCTGAAAGCTCATGAGCACTGAGTTTGATCTCATCAATAGACAACTTCTCATTCTTCATATAAGCAGCAATATCTCCCATTATCCAGTTTGCCACAAGTTTCACTTCAGCTCCCTTTTCAATCGTTGCATCGAAGAATTCTGCAACCTGCCAAAACATTCATCATGAACATACATTCGGATCTATCAATCCATCGCAGGATCTATCAATCCATCTCACTTGGGAGCAAATATAATATTTGACAAATACACGTTTCTGCCCAGAGACAAAGAAGGAAGAAACCAAATAAGACCCCTGAAATTTTCCTTCAAAAGATTCTTTAAGTTTACATAATATTTTACTATCCCCTAAAAGTTCAATCATTTTATCACCATCCTTGGAGCCAAAAAGTTGAAGGTATTCATCCCCAATATTTAGCCATCAATTTAGATACTTGGAAACAGTCTCTAACCAGAGACAAAGAATGCATTCATGAGCAAATAAGAAAACTAACGTATAGGAAGCACGAACCTAGTCAAGAAATTAAATTGATAATAGGGACGTACTTTTACATCATTCGCAAGGAAAAGAACGTCTTGCATGCTGAGGCCCATCTTTTCATATCTACGGCGCTTTGTTTCTGGAAGTTCGGGTAAAGAAGCATGAATACTCTCAACATATTCTTCTGACAGAACAACCTCAGGCAGGTCTGGCTCTGGGAAGTATCGGTAATCAGCAAGACCTTCCTTTTTCCTCATTGTTACTGTTTTCTGAAAAAGAATTACTCCATTTGTTATTATAAAAATCAGTACTTTTTAACTAATTTACTAACATGGAATTGTGAATTGAGGTGCTTCTACTTGAGAGACAAAAAAAGGAGAAGAGTATCATGAGATAACCTGAGATCCTTCTTCCCAAAGACGAGTTTCCTGCACAATCTCATCAAGATTTCCTTGACTAATAAGATTAACCTGCCTTGAAATCTCGTGGTCAATGGCCCTATTCATTGAAGAAAAGGAATTCAGATTCTTTATCTCAACCTGCAAATGAAGAAACAGTTTCTTATTTACACACCATAATGCATTTAGGGTATCATAATATACATGTATGTACATGTACGTATTTGATACAATAAAGAAAAACAATGTATTATGCAGTTGATAAATGGTTGGCAAGGAGCCAAAAGACTTTGCTCAACTGATAGCAGATAGTTTTAAGGATAATATCATTTGACGCCTAATCAATAATCAACTAACTACAATTTCAAAATTTATTATCGTTTGTCACAGAAACAACCTAATACTCAGGTAGAATTTGTGTCTGCTACAAGATCCACGCCTGACTCGATAATTCAATTGAAGAGTAAAGACAATTTCAAACAATAGAGAATTAGTACTAAATGATGTTATTCCTTCAAAAATCACAACACAAACAAAAGTAGTCAAGAGATAAATTGATCAAGAGAACTTAAAAATGGCAGCATCAGGATTTTCCAAGTGAAACCCCTTGTTGTTTGACCTTTCACACTCAAAAACAATATGCAATTGACTTTTGTGCTCTCATTGGGCCTCATTGCAGCTATAAGGATATACCATTTCAAGTCCATGCAATAGAACAAGAAACTGAGGCATTATTCTCTTTACATACTTTTAAATCTTAAAACATATGAAGAGAATCCATTATTTCTATCACTACCTACAAACACCCCTTTTGGTGACCTTTTCAGAAATACTACAGTGAGCATGAGTTGACATACTTTTGTACCAAACTGCAACTGTCCAAGAGGGCGAACTGAGATGTTAACGTCACAACGAAGTGAACCTTCCTGCATATTACCATTACCCACACCAAGATACCGCACCAACCTTTGCAATTCTGCCGCATACTCTGCAGCCTCTATCCCATTCCTCATATCCGGTTCAGAAACAATTTCAAGCAAGGGGACGCCTGCTCTATTCAAATCAACCTGCATGCAAGTACAAACAAGATCACTTCAAATGGCATAACTAATTAACAGAGCTTCTTCAAAACTAATTAATAGAGCTTTATCTATTGCGTTTCTTAAGTGTACAGCTGCAAGTTATTGGAAAACCAAGGAAAGAAGGAAAGCATAGAGACAAGGAATTTCCTGTGAATGACTCCCTCCGGAGTGAAGCAACTTCCCAGCATCCTCTTCCATATGAACCCTAGTAATGCCAAACCTCCTATGCCCTCCACCAAACTCCAGGGGGAGATCTAAATCAACATGCCCTCCTTGAGCAATCGGTATGTCAAATTGAGATATCTGGTAACCTTTGGGAAGATCAGGATAAAAATACTGCTTCCTGTCAAATTTGGAGCGGAAAGACAGCTTGCAGTTAAGGGCAAGACCCAATTTAACTGCACATTCAATAACCTTTGAGTTTAGGACTGGTAGGGCACCAGGCAGACCCATACAAACAGGGCACACGTTTGTGTTTGGGGGAGACCCATAATTATATGCACAGCTGCAAAAGGCTTTGGTAGAGGTAGAGAGCTGTACATGTGTTTCTATGCCAATTATGGCTTCAAAATCTTTCAGTAAACTGTCAGGAGCTCTATTCCTGGCGTGTGGAGAAACTTTTATCTGTGGAGATTGGGTATCTTGAGAGGCATTTTGGGTGTCAGTGGTGGCTCTCACTGAGCAAGTAAATGCACGAACCTTTCTACTCAAGAATGAAGTACAGTGGAGCAGTGGGGGCTGGATCTGAATTCCCCTGTACAACAGGGAAACCATAGCTGATCTCTGTATATTTTCCCAACAAAATTCTACCTACAATACCCTCAAAAGAAAAATAAATAAATCAGGTGAATCAAAACAATGGAAGATAGAAACGGAAATTACCACAGCATAACAGAATGGAACCTGGAAGTCTTTGCTATTAAATTACAGACCAAAAAAATGATAATAGTAGTAACAACTATGAATAATATAAAAAAAAAAAGTGTATTTTGCACCTACAGCAGAGGTTAAACCATCTCTCAATTCCTCAAAGAAGGTCATCTGAACATCCTAAAAGGACAAGGTTCTAAAGTGCTGCTTCCTTCTCCTCAAGGCTATACTGCCTCTCTCCAAAAAAAAAGAATCAAGAGAGTTACCATTATTTTATGGTTGATATTCCTTTCCTTTTAGTGCCTAAATTGCTAATCATGTCGGCTTGATCAATGTGGGGGAGATAAGGGTAAAGAATTCTTCTTCCACTTTGAAAAGCTCAAAACAATTTTTAGCCTTCTAAATTCTCAAGAAACTAAACCCTATCACAAGAATTAAAATTAAAAGATGTAAGCTATAGGATGTACACCGTAAATAAGTTAACTAGACATGAAATGAGCTCTTGATTCCAGTTCAATATAAGAACATTATAATATCCGAACACCACATCCTCATAATCCTTTGCTTTACCCATTCAACTACACTGCCGAATGCAAAAAGTAGAATTCCTAACTACTGCTGCAAGGAAATTTGTAGTACCTTTTCTTAATTCGTTGTTGTTCTTCCGTTATTTGAGATTGGTCCAGCTTTGCATCAAGGGCGAATAGATCCTACAATGATGTTTCAAACATTCGTCATTACAAAATTAATCATTTCAGAGCTGGAAGTTTGATAATATAATGGAGGAAACATGCTCATAATGTAGAGGCACCAGGCACAATATTATAAAGGGTTCGTGGTAAAACAGAAAAAATAGATGATTTGAAAGGTAATTCAAAAATGTGTACGAATTGAAAGATAAAGAAGAGAACCACAGACTACAGTGCCGTAAGATTGGAAAAAGGAGCAAATAATCAACCGCTGAAAAAGTAAATTGAGTGAAAAGACGTTTGTCATGGATTCAACGACAAGCACGATCATTACCCCAGGCAAGGATCGAAAGGCCGTGACCTCTACGTGGACAAGAATATAGAGTTCAGAAGAAGAGAGAAAGAATGCGTGCAGTGGAGTTCGGAGCGCAGCAGAAGAGGTGTGAAGCGGGCAGATAAGACAACAGTAATGGGATAACAGTGGATGGAGTCAGGACCAGTGTAAGTACGAGAACCGGAGGTAGCAACAGTCCGGTTCAATCCGTTAAAAAGAAGCAGAAATCATTTCATCCATTTGCTTATGATAAGAAAACAAGGAAAACCTTACCAAACCCAGGATTCAGTCGTGAAGAGGATGGGCGAGGGTATAGACCTCAGACTTTTCATCAAGACAAAGGTTGTCAAGTGAAAACGATGCCTTCATCATCGGTTAACCCCTCTTCTTTATAGTGGTCGCCTGACTTGGGGATCAAGCAGCCATACTCCGTTCTAGGGCAACCTGCAGGAAGAAGACAACGCATCAGAAGACTCTCGAAGCTTTGTTTCCCTTACCTGCAGCTTGCAAACATAAGGCACGCTGGGTTCTTCTGTTTCAGACTTGGGTTGATTTTCCAAGTTGACATTGGGTCGTTGGGCTTGTAGGCCCAGTTTGTTATTCAACACTCCCCCACAAACTGTGGAATACAAGTTTTTTAAACCAAACTTGCCAATCAGATAATGATGTTGCTGTTTACTCAAGCCTTTTGTAAGGAGGTCCGCTTGTTGTTCTCCAGTAGTGATGTACCTTGTTTCAACAGTCCCTTCTTGTATTTTTTCTCTGATGAAATGACAGTCTATGTCGATGTGCTTGGTTCTTTCATGAAAAACCGGATGCGATGCAATCTGTATAGCTGATTTGCTGTCACTATAAATTAACACTGGTTTGGTCTGCTGAATATTGAATTCCTCTAACAGTCTCTTTACCCAAGTTATCTCCGCAACAACAGAAGCCATGCTCCTATATTCGGCTTCGGCCGATGATCTAGACACGGTGCTTTGTTTTTTAACTTTCCATGATACCATACTTTCTCCAATTTTCACACAATATCCACTAACAGATCTTCTACTATTAATACATGCAGCCCAATCAGCATCACAGAACGCTATCAGGTTGGTACTACTTGAGCTAGATAAGAAAATCCCAAGACCAGGATCATTTTTCACATACCTGATTATCTTCATGGCGGCCTCAAAGTGTGATTGTTTGGGATTCTGCATAAATTGACTGAGCGTTTGAACAGCAAATGCAATATACGGCCTTGTGTTTGTCAAATACAAGAGTTTTCCTATTACCCGTTTGTAAAGAGTATCATTCTTGAACAGCTTATCTTCTTTTTCTCCTGGAAAGGACTGATCAAATTCATACGAAGTAAATTTTTCATTTTGTTCAAGAGGCGTAGTGATAGGTCTGGATCCTCCTAATCCCATTTCAGATATGAGCTCAAGGGCATACTTTCTTTGATTCACAACAATCCCATTAGTAGATCTAAGGATCTCAAATCCAAGAAAATACTTTAAATCACCAAGGTCCTTGATCCTAAAATTTATTTGTAAATCCCTTTTCAGCTTATCTATGAGTTGCTTATCATTCCCAGTGATGACTATATCATCAACGTACACCAGAATCACAACAATTTTCCCATTTTCATTTTTACTGAACAGAGAGTAGTCAAGTTTACTCTGGGTATAACCAAATTGAACAAGGGCATTTGTCAGTTTAAGGTTCCATTGACGAGAAGCTTGTTTTAGCCCATACAAAGATTTATTAAGTTTACAAACTCTATTCTCCCCCATTCCACCAAACCCAGGTGGAACATTCATGTAAACCTCCTCATCTAAATCCCCTTGTAAAAAGGCGTTATAAACGTCCATGTGATATAGAGGCCAATTTTGAATTGAAGCAACAGCTAAAACAGTGTGAACAGTAGTCATGCGAACAACAGGGGAAAAGGTTTCATTATAGTCTAACCCTTCAAGCTGATTATAACCCTTGGCAACCAAACGGGCTTTAAATCGTTCTATTGATCCATCAGCTTTATATTTGATTTTAAACACCCACTTGCATCCAATTAAATGGTTACCTTTGGGGAGAGAAGTTAGATCCCATGTGTTGTTTTGCTCCAATGCTTCAATTTCAGACTTCATTGCTTCCACCCACCGTGGGTCCTTAGCTGCCTCAATATATGATGTCGGTTCAATATCTCTAGAAATGTTTCCAACAAAAGATTGGTAATTAGGTGATAAATGAGAGTAATCAACATAATCACAGATAGGAAACTTAGCATTGTTCTTGCAGCTCATAATATAGTCCGTATGCCACAAAGGTGGTTTGTTTGATCGACTGGATCTTCTAGGGATATCTTTAGGGTCAGATGTCTCGGTTCTGTCATCTACTAAACCTGTTTCATCCTGCAATTCATCAAATGAGGTACCTTGTGTTTCTGCGTCTGTCTCAGGAGATGTTCGGTATTCGGTATCCTCAACTAATTCAGCAACTGGGGAAGCTTCCTCAACATGATCAAAGATTTCTTCATCATCAATCAATCCAAGGGGAGAAGCTTCTTTCGCAGGTGTATTCTCACTGGTTTTGAATGGGAATGTGTCCTCCTTGAAAGAAACATCTCTACTGGTATAAAAAACCTGATCCTGCATACTCATAAGCTTATAACCTTTCTTGTCAGAAGAATATCCCAAAAAGATAGACGGAATTCCACGTGGTCCAAACTTATCATGATTATTCATCTTAGTTCCGTAACACAGACAACCAAAAACACGCAAGTGATCTATTGATGGTGCTTTCTTAAATAAAACCTCCAAAGGGGATTTCCAACCCAAAATCTCAGTCGGCATCAGGTTTATTAAATAACAAGCAGTGAGAACGCATTCCCCCCAAAACTTAGATGGCAATCCCGACTGAAATTTTAACGACCTTGCAACCTCAAGCAAATGCCTATGTTTTCTTTCCACAACCCCGTTTTGTTGTGGCGTATATACACAACATTTTTGATGAACTATCCCATTTGTTCCAAAAATATCAGCACACATGTTATTCACAAATTCAGAACCATTATCAGTTCGCACCCTCTTTATGGTAATATCAAACTGATTTCGAATAAGGGCAATGAAATTCTTGATGTGGATAAAAGTTTCCTCTTTGTTCCGAATAAGATAAATCCAAGTGCATCTTGAGTAATCATCCACAATAGTCAAAAAATACTTGAAATTATCATGAGTGCAATGCTTGTAAGGACCCCACAGATCCATGTGGACAAGATCAAACAACCCATTTGTTTTGGATTGACTAGATTTAAACGGAAATCTGGTTTGTTTAGACATAGGGCACACAGTGCAATGACTTAAACAACCGACATCATCATTATTTATACTAATTGTCTTAAGCTTTCTCAACTTCTGAACAGACATATGTCCTAGCCTTCTATGCCATTTCATGACAGAAATACTTTCACCAACACTATGTAAAGCCCATTTTGAAACTTCAGACTTCATGTAATATAAACCATCTTGTTCTCTACCAGTCCCCAAAACCCTCCCACTGTAAAGGTCCTGTTATATCATGAAATTTGGCAAAAAAACAGCAGCACAACACAAATCCTTAGTCAATCTAGAAACTGACAACAAATCAAATTTCAGCTCAGGAACATACAGGACATTATGTAAACTGGTTTTCTCATTTATTTTGTGTGTTCCAAAATGTGATGCTGCACATCCTTCACCATTAGGCAACTTAATGTATGAGGTTTTAGGACTAGTTTGCATATTTTCTAGCCAATCCGTGTGATAAGTCATGTGATCAGTGGCACCCGTGTCAATAATCCAGGTTTTATCAAAGTCTGTTTTTTTAGATAGGGCAGTAACTGAACCTGACATGACCGAATTAGCAGCTCCTTCTCCAGTCCTTCTTGATCCTGCAGCACTCGAATTCTGTCCCCCCCCTTCCTTCATGTTCCTTCTTCAAGGACTGTAAAAGATCATGCAACTGTTCTTTAGAAAAAATAAAATTGTCACCTTGGGTAGACACTGTATGGCTGTGCGGTGTTTCAGCAGCTGCTCCATGTGCTTGACCCTCATACTTCTGTCTGTTCTTCAGCTTGAGGCAGTTTGCCTTCACGTGCCCTTTCTTCTTGCAATAGTTGCAGTTGATGTCCGGGTTGGTTGGGTTCCTTTCCATCCTTCAGATTTGCCCGTGAGGAGAGCTGTGGGTTCCATGCTGCTTTCGGAACCAACCGGACTGACCAGATCTCTGTGGCTCTCTTCTTGTTGAGCCAAAGCAAAGGCTTCATTCACACCAGGGAGGGGTGACCGCAGCAAGATCTGTGTTCTAACACTCGAATAGCTGTCATTTAGACCCATCAGAAACTGAAACAACTTTTGTATCTCCTGCATCTCAACATATCTCTTAGATTTTTCACACTCACACTGAGGCAGTTCAACAATCGAGTTATATTCATCCCACATCATTTTCAGTTTAGAAAAATAGACAGACACCGAAGCATTTCCTTGCCTCAGGTTACAGATTTCTCTGTGTAAGTGAAAAATCCTAGTTCCATTAATCTTATCAAAACGCTGTTTTAGATCTTCCCAAACCAACTGAGCACTGCTCGAGTACACAACTCCACTCATTGAATCTTTAGACACATTATTCATAATCCAAGATGTGACCATAGCATTACACCTATCCCAAACATGCTGTAATTCAGGTTCAACCGCATCCCTAGGGTAACTACCATCAATAAATCCCAACTTGTTTTTCACTAATAAGGACATTAGAACAGATCTGCTCCATAGGGTGTAATTATCGGACCCAGTGAGAGGAAAGGAAACCAGACTCAAACCTGGTATATCACTGGCATGCAGGTACAATGGATGATATTGGTCTATCATTGAGGAAAGCCGAACCACAGATCCTTCTCCACCTATCACACCACTTCGGTTATCCGAGCCTGCCTCTACTCCTTCGATTTCTGCGGGATTCATCTGTGCAAGGATCAAAACCAGAACAAACCAAATGCCAACCAGCAATCTGAAAACCAGATATTACCAACAAATCTGCTGCCTGAAACAAACTGACTACCAGAAACCAGCAATGAAATGGCTATCAACAGTGACCCAAATACCAGCAGCAACCGATTAGAAAAACACCCAAATTTCAGCAACAACCAGATCAGAAAAAACACCCCAAAAATCAGCAACGACCGAACGAATAACCAACGAGCATCATATGCCTTGCTCTGATACCATGATAAGAAAACAAGGAAAAACTTACCAAACCCAGGATTCAGTCGTGAAGAGGATGGGCGAGGGTATAGACCTCAGGCTTTTCATCAAGACAAAGGTTGTCAAGTGAAAACGATGCCTTCATAATCGGTTAACCCCTCTTCTTTATAGTGGCCGCCTGACTTGGGGATCAAGCAGCCGTATTCCGTTCTAGAGCAACCCGCAGGAAGAAGACAACGCATAAGAAGACTCTCGAAGCTTTGTTTCCCTTACCTGCATCTTGCAAACATAAGGCACGCTGGGTTCTTCTGTTTTAGACTTGGGCTGATTTTCCAAGTTGACATTAGGTCGTTGGGCTTGTAGGCCCAGTTTGTTATTCAACAGCTTCGGCTTTGGTATGGTTGGACTTGGACATAGGGAAGTCGCATGTACTAAAGTAATTGGGAAGAAAGGAATGAATTAGATGATCCAACCAGATTCAGAGGAACAAAAGGGGAACTACAGAAAGACTGCTCAGTTTCTAACACAGATAAGAAACATTCTAGATCATTGTTACTAATGGGATAAGATGATATAATGCTGGAATTTTTATCAGTGGAATAAATGGAATCAATCTCAATAGAAATTGATGGATCCTGGCCTAGAAGTACAAAAAGGCATGGGCCTTGTAGGCTCCCACAAGGGAAAGCCCAGGTCCAGTTACCCGGCCTGCCAGCCAAGGCCCGTCCAGAAGACACGCCATTGAAGGGCGCGCCACGCGAAGACTCGCCCATCCCTCTGACAGGTTCAGGGTCCGAGGAAGGATGAGGGGCTCTCCACTCCTGATGTGGAGCACCGACACGGAAAACAAGCCCACAGAGTAGCAGACACGAGGCAACACTTTGCCCAATGGGGCTCCACTCAGCCACGCCCGACGCCACATCAGATAACCGGGGTCAGATCCAAACTCTACTCAGGTTAAGGGTGAAGGCTATAAATACCTTCACCCCTCTCTACTTCAAAGACTATTTAATGATTATCATTATCACATTTACACACACAAACGAACCTCCTCGCTCACTTAAGCTTCGGAGGGGAAACAAAGGGCATCGCCCGAATTTTCCTTGTTGCAGGACGTCGGAGCGCCGCTAGGAGCATCTCAGGAACTCAGAATCCAACATTGGCGCCGTCTGTGGGAAGCTTAAGCACAACAAGCCATGACTCCCCCAATCACCAGAGCAAAGAACAACAAAGGAACCGAAGAAGGCAGCTCGCTCTATGACCTGCAGCAACACCTGGGGAGCACCTCGGTCATACCACCCCCTTCGGAGGCAGCGCGCCCTACCATGCGCACCCCGCATCACATCCCTGCTTCGGAGGCAGCGCGCCCTACCAGGCGCTCCCCGCAGCCTAAAGCCGTAAGAGCTGAAACAGCCAGGCCAGCACCAGCACAGTCTCGGATCGCCTCGTCAGGAAGGGCGCCAACGGTCGGATTGGCGCCAGAGGTACTTTTCGCGTTAGAAGACTTGCTCGACAAGCGGGAGCAGAGGGCGGAGGAAAATGCCGCTCGCCGAGCGGGAAGCACCAAGGTAGAGGGGGCCACCTCCCGTCCAGCGCCATCAGTCCGACAGCCCAGTCCCCCCGCTGCCAGCGGCGTTTCTGCCGCATCCCAGCGCATAGGGGACATGACAAAGGAGGAGCTATAACAGTTTGTCAAGCGCCAAGTCAAGGAGGAGAAGGGCGGGCACGTCCTAGCTCCAGTTCGCGACAGGGAGTCTCACCCGCCCGATCCCGAGCTACTGTGTATCACGGTCCCACACCGAGTGAGGCCCGCGAGGATTGATCTATACCGTGGTCAGGGCGATCCGGTGGAACATGTGCAGAACCATGAGGCTTCTCTCTTGGGAAGGACGAGCGATGATAACCATTTCGTGCTCCTCTTCCCGGCAACTCTGAGCGGCATGGCGTCCAACTGGTTCTTTGGTCTCCCCAAGGCGTCAGTGAAAAGCTGGTCCGACCTGAAAGACAAATTCATAATCCAGTACATGGGGGGCAGACAGCTGCTGAAAAGCGTGGGGACCCTGGACACGGTTAGACAGGGAAGCGACGAAAGCTTGGGCGACTTCTACACCAGGTTCAACACAGAGCGGGCCGGAATCGACCAAACGGTGGAAGACATGGCGGCTCGAGTCAAGTCTTACATAGACTTGGAGATCGCCAAAGAGGGTAGGAGGCCAGGCAAAAGGGAATTCAGGAAAGACCCAGTGGAGGAGCAGCGGTCAGAGCACCGCGCTCGAAAAGGAGGTCGTGAGGAGGCAAATCACCGCCCTCTCATCCCGCGCCCCCCAGAGAAGGTTATGAATCCTTCACGCCTCTTACCAAAGAGATTTCCGTGGTGCTGGCAGAAATGGAGAAGAAGGACCTGGCGACGCCCCCCGCGGCGAGGAATGGCGATGCTCCGATGGGGAACGACAAGAAAGCTTACTGTCGTTACCATAGGTGCAAGGGTCATTCGACTGATAACTGTCGAATCCTCAAAAAGGACATAGAAAGCCTCATCCAGAGAGGCTACCTAAAAAACTTCATAGCCGGGCGAGAGAGAACGAGGAGCCCGAAGAGAGAGAGGCGCGCGTCGCCAAACAAAAACGCAGGTGCATCTGGCTCAGGGCACAAAGAGTTGTATGCTATCAGCGGCGGTTTCACGGCAAGAGGTGAAACCGGCGCCGCCAGAGAGGTTTACGCGGCCCAGCTAGCAGGAACGGCCAGGGCAGGAAAGCGAGTCAGGGAGGAGGATGACGTGGTCATCTCCTTCTCGGAGAGAGAGATGGAGCATGTCACCTCACCCCACGATGACGCTCTGGTCATCACCCTAAAGGTCGAAGATTGGACCATGCGAAGGGTGCTAGTCGACTCGGGAAGCTCCTCAGATGTGCTCTTTCTGGAGAGCTACCTTCGGATGGGCATAAAGGAGCAGGACTTGAAGAAGGTAAACTTCCCATTCATGGGATTCGCCTCGCTCACCACCTACCCTGTGGGAGCGGTGACCTTGCTAGTCGAGATAGGAGACGGCTGAAAATTCTTGAGCACCCACATTACGTTCATTGTCATGGACGCCCCGGCATCCTACAACGCCATCTTAGGGCGCTCGACCTTGAACCCGCACAAGATGGTCCACTCTACCTACCACCAGATGATGAAATTCCCAACCCCGCATGAGATTGGGCTGGTGAAGGGGGACCAGCCAGCGTCGCGGAGCTGTTATGTCAACTCCCCGCGTCACCACGTCCTAAAGGGCAAGTAGGAGGCCCTAACAATCAGGACAGAGGAGGACCTCCGAGAGTATAGATATCGCCCCCAGGCGATTGGAGGGTTGCGAAGCGTGAAAATAGAAGGAAAAGGGAAGGCGGTGCAGATAGGCGCGTCGCTTCCGGAAGGAGAGGCCAGAGCTTTGTCTATGCTGTTAATCGAGTTCAAGGAGCTGTTCGCCTGGAAGCCTAGCGACATGCCAGGCATCAGCAAGGACATCATTTGCCACGAGCTAAGGATTGATCCCACAATCAAGCCCATAGCTCAGAAGCGCCGCCCTGTAGGAGAGCAAAATGCGATCGCCATAAGGCAAGAGGTGGGGAAGTTGGTAGAGGCCAACTTCATAAAAGAAATCAGGTTCCAGACCTGGGTGGCGAACCCAGTTCTGGTGAAGAAGAGCAATGGCAAGTGGCGCATGTGTGTTGATTTTAGGGATCTGAACAAGGCATGCCCCAAGGATTCATACCCCCTGCCTAGGATCGACCAGCTGGTAGACGCCACGTCGGGACATGAACTGCTTAGCTTCATGGACGCCTACTCTGGGTACAACCAGATCAAAATGACAGATAGCGACGCCCAGCACACGACGTTCTATGCAGACACCGATATTTATCACTACACAGTGATGCCATTTGGTTTACTGAATGCAGGGGTGACCTACCAGAGGATGGTCAACAAAATTTTTGCCGGAATGATAGGCGACACCATGGAGGCGTACGTAGACGACATGCTGATGAAGTCAGTAAAGAGCGCGGATCATGTGGAAGATCTGAGGAAAAATTTCGAGCGCATGCGCCTCCACCAAGTGCGACTGAACCCCGCTAAGTGCGTCTTCGGCGTACACTCAGGAAAGTTCCTAGGCTACATGGTGAGCCATCGAGGGATTGAGGTGAACCCAGAGAAGCTGGAAGCGATAGAGAACATGCAGAGCCCTACTTGTCATAAGGAGGTCCAGTCCCTGAATGGAAGGTTGGTGGCGCTCAGCCGCTTCCTGGCTAAATCAGGAGAGAAGTCTCTCCCCTTCTTTCAGGTCCTCAGAGCCAACAAACGGTTCGAATGGACCACGGAATGCGAGCAGGCATTCCAGGACTTGAAGAACCATTTGAAGACATTGCCTCCTCTAGCCAAGCCTGAGAAAGGCGACGCTCTTTTTCTGTATCTAGGCATCAGTCCTATAGCTGTAAGCTCTGTTTTAGTTAAGGAGGTCAACAAGGCGCATGCGTAAGTTTACTATGTTTCTAAGGTCCTTACAAAGACCGAAATGAACTATGTAGAAGTTGAGAAGTACCTCTATGCGTTAGTAGTCTCTGCTAGGAAGCTTCGCCCTTACTTTCACGAACACGAAATCACAGTGTTAACAAATCAACCTTTAAAGCACTTCCTCCAAAGGCCTGACGCTTCAGGAAGAATGATCAAATGGGCGATCGAACTGAGCGAATTCCGGATCAAGTTCGCACCTAGGAGCGCCATCAAGGGACAAGCCTTGGCAGACTTCATTGTGGAATCCACATGTCCCTCAGAAGCGTCGCCTCCAGAAAGCAGTGGGCCAAAAGAGACTTGGACCCTCCACACGGACGGGTCCTCATCAATAGATGGCTCGGGGCAGGTTTAGTACTAACCCCACCGGACGGAAGCGCGCCCCTTCGATACGCCCTGGTCCTTACCTTCAAAGCCACCAACAACGAAGCAGAGTATGAAGCGTTGGTCACGGGTCTATGACTCGCAAAAGGTCTGGGCATCGAACACCTAAGTGTCTATTGCGATTCACAATTGGTGGTTAACCAAGTTAAGGGAGAATATACCGCCAAGGGCGAGCAGATGAAAGTATACCTCGAAAAGGCGCGCCATATGGCTGACGGATTTCTCAGTTTCCAGATAGAGGCTATTCCCCGGGAAGAGAACAGGGAAGCAGACGCATTAAGCAAGTATGCTTGGCAGGCGACGCCTCTACCGGTAACATTTTTAGATATCGTAAAAGACAAGGTACGGCACGTGTGCACCAGCATCGAAAGAGGGGAGGACTGAGCGACCCCTATCAGAAACTACATCGAAAATGGCGACCTGCCAGAAAGCGAAGCAGAGTCCAAGAGAATACTAAGACTCGCCCCAAGCTACAAAATCATCGATGGAACGCTTTACAAAAAGGGATACTCAACGCATTTCCTCAAGTGCGTCGCTCCGCTAGAGACGGTTACGATACTTAGGGAGGTCCATGAAGGGTACGCTGCTTGCCACGAAGGGCCACGATCGATCATCCGAAAGATACTCAACCAGGGCTACTATTGGCCTACCATGAGTAGAGAAGCGAAGGAACTGGTTCAGAAATGCGAATCCTGTCAAAAATACAGCACGAACATAGCGCGCCCACCAGCAGACTTAACCTCTATAAACGCGGCCTGACCTTTCGCGCAATGGGAATCGACTTAGTGGGGCCACTTCCTAAGTCCAAATAGCGCACCTATGTCCTAGTAGCGATCGACTACTTTTCCAAATGGATTGAAGCGAAGGCATTGTCCTCCACTACAGAATTCCAGATAATCAAGTTCATTAAGTCAAGAATCGTTTCTAGATATGGCATACCAAGCATTCTAGTCAGTGACAACGGACCTCAATTTGCAGGAAAGGAGTTGAAGTGGTTCTGTCAGGAATTAAATATCCACCTCTGGCACACCTCAGTGAGACACGCACAGGCGAACATTCAAGTGGAGGCGGCCAACAAAACAATTATGAACGGATTAAAGAAAAGGCTAGATGCCTTGCAGGGAAAATGGACCGAGGAACTGGAGAATGTTCTTTGGGCGCTCCGCACTACTCCTAAACAGAACACAGTAGAGACGCCTTTCTCCCTGGTATAAGGATCAGAAGCGGTGGCACCAACAGAAATAACGGTCGCCTCACACAGAACGAAACACTTTGACATAATGGCAAATGAGGGCCTAAGGCGCATGGAATTGGATTTGGAGGATGAAAAGATATGGGCATCGGAACAACTTCAAGGAAAGATGCGATTGGCGATAGCCAGATACTACAATAGGCGAGTCTCCGCTCGCCAATTTTTTGTGGGAGAGATGGTGTTAAGAAAGAATGAGTTCGCCCATCAGGACAGGATCAACAAGCTCTCGCCTAAATGGGAAGGGCCATATAAGGTGATCGCCATTCCACATCCAAACGCCTACATATTGGAAAACAAAGAAGGGAAAACGCTGAAAAACACGTTCAACGTAGAACACTTAAAGAAGTTCTATTCTTAGAAAACGTTATGAACAGATGTACTTAGGCAATTACCATGGTTTGTAAAAAACTGGTATTCCTATTATATTAAAGTAAGCAGATTATATGTGAAGACATATTGGCGCTCCATAAAAGAACAAATATAAACACTTAGCCAAAAATAGGCAGTTTATGTGTCAAAACATATCGGCGTGCCAAATAGGAACAGATAGTTCATTACAAAAGGTACGCCTCACCAAAAGAGGACTTAGGCAAATACCATGGTTTGTAAAAAGACTGGTATTTCCATTATATTAAACAGGTTATATGTTCAGACATATTGGCGCTCCAAAAAAGGAATATAAAAACACTTAGCCAAAATGAGAAGAACAGATATAATGCCCTAGTCAAATTACTTGAAAAGAAGGGCAAACGCCCCAGTTCATTACAAATGATATGCCTCACCAAAAAGAGGACTTTCTAAAAACAAAAAATAAATTAAGAAGTATCTTCGGAGGGCGGAATAAGCAGCACCCCTAACCCCTCGACCGCCAAAGGAAGAATTTCTTGGGGCTCTCCGGAAGGGATCTCTCCATCTGAGGGCAGGACAGGTTGAGAGGAAGAGGGGCGCTTTCGATGTAAAGGAGATGGCGCAGGAGACTCCTCCTCCTCTTCTTCAACAGAAGACTCAGGCGCTTTTCCCTTCCTGGAAGCCTCGACTGCGGATGCTTTCGCCTTCCTAGCCTCAGCTTCAAGCTTTCTCTTCCTAGCCTCTCTTTTGGCCTCCATGCTTAGGAAGTCGCCAAAAGAGGGAAGCGTTGCCACATCAAAATTGGGGTCAGCCTTCAAGAGATCAGCCCGGATGGCGGTAAAAGCCTCCACCATGGCCTGGCGACACCAGCGAGCGCAGGCAGCATCGAACTCTTTGCTGTCCTTGTACTCCTCCACCGCTTCTGCGAAGCGCTTGGGAGCCTCCTTTTGAAAAAGGGCCGCCTCCTCTGCCAAACGGCGAACATCCTGCTCAGCCGCAGCAGCACGGTGTTCGAAGGAATCGACTCTCTTCTTCAGGAGCTCAAAATCCCTGCGAAGGTTAGAGAGCTCCTCATGCGCCTGAGAAACTTGCTCGTGAGCCCTCGCTGCCTCTGCCAACTTGTCCCTCACCTGCAGCATCTCCTGAGCATGGCGAGCGGCTTCTTCTTCCCTAGCAGCTTTCTCCGCGGCTAACTCACGGTTAGCGCGCTCTTTCTCCAACTCTCGCTGGGCAGCTGTGGCCTCCCGCTCCTCAGACAACTCCACAATGGCGGTCCCCATTTGGAGTTGCACGGGCAAAAGCTACAAGATAGCCAAAACAGTTAGTCAAAATACTTAGTCAAAAATAAAGCAAGAACTAAGGAAAGTTAAAGTATACCTGAGAAAACAAGGTTAGACCTTGTTTCACCAAATTGTCCAGAGCGCCAGTAGCCTTCTCGATAGGCGTTCGATCAGCAGGGGGGCAGGCGCCGGTCAGCAGATGGAGACCCAAGTTAGGGTCCAACAAAGTGTTTCCCTGTACGAGGGGAACATCTTGAAGGCGCTCCCAGGGATCCCATGTCGCACCACTCGGATCCTCCTGAGGAGCCCACTCAGGAATCCCTTCGACCTTCAAGTCCCTGTGAAGATCGAAGGTCGGTCCCATGTATGACCTAAAGCGCCCCTCTGAACCGCTGGGAAGGGTTAGGGGCGCCTCCAAGTCCGTAGAGGGAGAAAGGGGCAGCTCCCTAATCCGCCCCCAAGTCAGAGTCCCTTGCTGAAGAGGATTCCCTCGCCGGGGTCTTCTTCTTCCGGAAAGAAGGAGCGCCGAGATTTTTTCCCAGATATGGCGCTCCATCACTCCTAACAGATTTCTTTGTGGAAGTACCATCAGAGAAGACATGGTAAGTCCAGGCGATGCCAGAGTCCGTCACGATAGGCGCGCCCCACTTCTTAGTGTGGAGAATGCTTAACCTCCTAGAAAAAACTGAATCGTTGCAATAGCGAGAGTAAGGGACCACACCTTTGAAAAGATCCACCGCCTCTTGAGTATCGGGGCTTAGCGTCTGAAGATCCGCGGATAGTGGATCTATTTCATCCTCAGGGCGCGCCTTCTTCTTACCAGACTGCCTTTTCCTCTTCTAGGAACTCTCGGCAGCGCCGGCAGACGGAGAAGCGGGCAGTTCTTATTCATCATCCGATATGGTGAAGGCAAGAGAAAAGCGCGAAACAAATTTATCTGCAAAAGAAAAGGAAACAAATTATTACCCGTGTCCTATATAAGCGATACTGAACTGGAGAAATGCCAGGCGCCATTGAAAATCAAAAGGAAGTAAACTGACGAAGGGTTCAGGGAACTCTCACGGAGCCGCGCGCCATTGAAAATCGAAAGGAAATAAACTGATGAAGGGTCCAGGGAACGCCATCGCCTCGTAGAAACGTTAGATCGCCTGATAAAACCTAACGCGAGCGACGCTCGTATTAGGCTTCGGGGGCAGATGATGGATCCTGGCCTAGAAGTACAAAAAGGCCTGGGCCTTGTAGGCTCCCACAAGGGAAAGCCCAGGTCCAGTTACCTGGCCTGCCAGCCAAGGCCCGTCCAGAAGACACGCCATTGAAGGGCGCGCCGTCAGGGGCGCGCCACGCGAAGACTCGCCCATCCCTGTGACAGGTTCAGGGTCCGAGGAAGGATGGGGGGCTCTCCACTCCTGATACCAGGCAACACTCTGCCCAATGGGGCTCCACTCAGCCACGCCCGACGATACATCAGATAACCGGGGTCAGATCCAAACTCTACTCAGGTTAAAGACTAATTACTGATTATCATTATCACATTTACACACACATACGAACCTCCTCGCTCACTTAAGCTTCGAAGGGGAAACAAAGGGCATCGCCCGGGTTTTCCTTGTTGCAGGACGTAGGAGCGCCGCTAGGAGCAACTCAGGAAATGAAATTACTCTTATCATTATAATCAACATTAGAACTAAACGAAGAATCATAAGCAACAATAGGAGAAACAACAGCAACATTCTGTTTATTTTCTGATTCAGAAACTATAGATCGAACAACGGTATCAGACTTTTTACAATTACGAACACCAGAATTTTCAGAAACAAAAGCTTTATTCATGTTACTTCTAATAGGTAAACTAGGATTAACAAATTGACATCGATTGAGTTTAGACAAAGCAATTCTATATAAACTATAACTTTCAAAACCACGAAGAAGAACATTGTGGGACTTTTAGTCTCGAATAGAACAATGAGAAACGTGAAACTCGAAGTATACGTTGTTATCCCCGACGAACTGAGAAACCGACAACATATTTTTAGTAACAGAAGGAGTGTATAACATATTAGGAAGAATCAATTGTCGACATCCATGAATAACACTATGAGTATCAGCAGGAACAATAACAGAAATGTTAAGAGTAGAGCCATTACCTACTGCGACCTTACCTTGACCATTATAAGGAATGCAAGCATTGAAAGATGAAGTCGAGGCATTTGTCAAATGATTCATTGCTCCTGAATCAGCAAACCAACTCGAGTCATGTTGAGAACTAGGTGCAGTCGAAACAGTGTGAGCTTGCGAATTGCTAAGGACAGATTGAATGTCCATGTTATGACTATTTCCATGAAATGAACTGACTACATATGGTGCATATGGAGAAGCAGGTATAAAATAAAATGATGAAAAATGAAGATAAGAAGCAGATGGTAATTGATAGACAGAAGGATAAGAGAAATGAGCTGGATTGTACGAATCCATTTGAGGGACAGGAGGTACAACATAAACGTGAGGATTAAAACCTTGAGGTTGAACAGGTTGAGATGCATACAGGTTTTGAGAGACATAGGGAGCAGCTGACATCGACTGAGATTGGCCCGGGTTAGTAACTGAATTAGTTAAATGAACTGAGGAAGTTTATGCTGCATCTTCCCTTAGAGTAGAGCATAGATTGACATTTTGAGAAGTTGAACTTCCAGGATCAGTTACACCAGTGAAGTTAATATTAAATCGATGATAAAATATGTGAACAAGATGTTCAAACTTCCCACAGAGCTGTCATTGTGGTCTATTATTCCCATAGTCATGACGTCCCCTGCCTCTTCCTGAACTAAAGTCATTGTTGTTTTGAGTAGGAGAATTATCAGAGTAAATTGGAGTTGGAAGAAGACCATCATATCTGGATTGTGAATCTAAAGTTTTAGAAATTGACGAACCTGTTGAATCTCTACTTCCAGAGACATTTATTTTCCCAGTAGAATTGAAATTAACAGCTACATTTGCAATAACATTCGTATCAACACAACATGTCTACTTGTCTGGTTTCTGCATCAAGCAATACTGAACTAACCCAAGCCAAATCATATGGATTTTTGCTAGCATGAATTACTGGCACTACATTATCAAACTGGCCTTTTACTCCATTAAGAAATCTGTTACATTTCCTTAATTGGATGGCCGCAACTAGCAAGACTATCACATGCATATTGTATTGCAATTAAGTAATCCCGCATGCTTTGATGAGGTAATTTTCTAGCCTTTAGTTTGTCATAAAGATGAATCATTCGAGTTGTGGACGAAGATGATAAATCCCTATGAAGTTTCTACCAAATAGCAGTTGCAGACATGCAACCAATAAGACCTCTGATGCCAACATCCAGGAGGCAAGTGAGCCATCTTTCTGAACAAACTTGTGATACTCTGGATTCGACTCATCATTTCCATTGGCACATTGAATGTGAGGAGGAATCATCGTGTTGTCGTAGAGATGTGCCTCAAGATTGTAACCTCAGACTGCTAAAAGTACTTGTTGACGCCACGATTGGAAATTTTCTTCTCCTTCCAATTGCGACACTTTCTTGTTTAAGAAAGATGCAGAAATTTCTTCCATTGATGATCAGATAGAACACATAACGCAACAAACAGAGTTAATCGTTTCACGCAAACTTGTAGAATCGTAGAAGCTCTGATACCATGTCAAGAGTTTCATAATAAGTTGAGAAGAAGAGAGAAAAAAAAAAATCTTACACAAGAAGCAATCAACTTGTTCTTCATTCAAAGGTTGTTAATTCTGTTACATCCTTCTCTATTTATAGGACGAAAGAAGACATAATTTACAATCAAGTCCTCCTTATATTTACATATTCATCCTCAATATTTATGATATTTAAATATTTTTCATATTTGCAAAATTAATCTAATATTTTTCTAAATTTTACAACTAAAACTGACAAACTTACACTAATGTTACAAACAAGTCCTGACTCGATTCAAGCCATACAGGGGGGGGTCCTCTGGTTTGAGTCCGAACCCGGACCAGGTCGCCCAACCTTAGGGACCTTGTCTGGTTCCAAACCTAAACCAGGTCACCCAACCTTGGGGATATTGTCTAGGTTCGGACCTAGACCAGAGAACCCTCCCTTTGGGGGCTCAGTTGGAACCCGAGTTGGTTTGAAGCTAACCTGATCCAGATTGATTAGGGCTCCATTTGAGCCCCAATCAGGGATCCTCTGCTCTGGGTTCAAACCAAGACCAGGTCCCCAAGATTGGGTGACCTCATAATGGCTCGGAAGCAGGCCATAGAACCCGGGCCTCAATTGAATTCCAATCGGTCTGGACCATGTTTAGTTTAGACCAGTTGGGGCTCCAATTGAGCCCCAATCGGAGGTCCTATGGTCTGGGTCCGAGCCCAGACTAGATCCCTAAGGTTGAGTGACTTGGTTTGGGTTCGAACTTTGGCTAGAAGAACCCCAGTATGGCTTGAATCGAGTCGGGACTTGTTTGTAACATTAGTATAAGTTTGTAGGGTTTAGTTGTAACATTTAAAATATATTTAGTTAATTTTGCAAATATGAAAAATATTTAACGGAATATTTTAACAGAGGAGTAACAGAAGACCAATTACCATCGTTTTCAAACATGTTGGACCACCCAAAACATTTTGAGTTGAAAAACCATTTTGTACAAACATGTTTGACCATTTTCAGACTTTTCCCTAGCTAATATAATGAAAGAACTCCGAGAATCTCTTCAGTGTTCCATAAGGATAAAATAATTTGGATGGGAGACCCTAAAGGTATCCCATCATTATCCTAAGTTAACCACTTTTGAAAACAAATCAGATCTCAAAATCATGAACGATGGGCGAGTAATTGGGACCGATTTGGAAATGTGATACTTTACCGCGAATTAATTCATTCATATGGCTATGCAAGCATGCCTGACTATTCTCGACTTGCATGCTTAACAAAAAGGGTATGAACATTAACCTTATTTGCTAAGATTGTGGCAATGAGGTTGAGAAATACATTCACATCGTTCGGTATTGCGTGGTCACTAGGGAAGTGTGGAATGCCATTAGAGTTCCTTCAAATGTTAATGATTTCTTTGTGATTAACATGTCAAGTTGGTTAGAATCCATCCGCGCGAACAACTTTCTTCCTGCAAAAGGGAGTGAATTGAGGCTTATCTTCCCATCGGCGTCATGGTTTCTTTGAAAGAATAAAAACTCATGTATTTTCAATATTCCTCCTATTTCTATTGATGTTATTAGTTGAACATGGATTCAAGCAAAAGATATATCACAGGTCTACAATACGAATAAGGCCTACCAAGAGAGTTACACCATACATGTGGGTTGGAAACTGCGAGAACATGGTTGGGTCAAATTGAACACAGATGAATCAACTTTGGGAAATCCAGGACCAGTAGAGGGAACGGGGATCCTGAGAAATGAATGAGGCGGTTGGGTAAAGGGATTCCAAAGGCATATTGGATTCACAAATAACCTAGTGGCAGAGTTATGAGTCATGTGGGATGAGTTACCCATGGCAACGAACATGGGGGGTGCATGTTTTAAATGTGGCATCCGACACACAAGAAACAATCAACCAAATTGTCGACGATGTGAACGTAGGTAGACCCCTAATGACACTAATTCTTGATTGCAGAAAAATGATTATGGACTTCAAGAAATTCAAAATTCAAAACGTCTTTAGAGAAACTAATGGAGTGACAGATGCTTTGGCGAAATAATTTGTTGGGTTGGAAAACACTTTCCATATTCTATGGAATCCACCTACGAGTGTTTTGGATCTTATATTGTCGAATGGTTCAGATGAAACCGTCCCAAGATTAGTAAAAACCATTCCTAACCAATCGTTTGTATTTGTAATTTTATTACCAAAAATAATTATTAGATTGGGTCGGGATCTGTTTTCTCAGAATAGAATTGGCAGATAATGGACCAGATGAAGAAACGGTACCCTGACCGATTCATCATCCATTATGGTTCCATGCATTGTGAGGAGGCTAGAAATTCTTATCAGAAATATAGGTGTCAATTCATGTTGACGAGTCAATTATGGGTCGTGTAGGAAACATGCCATGTCAAAATATGGTCAAATCAAACACGACTTATGATTACTGATAAGTCAATTTTCAAGACCCAAACATGAGTCGCGGATCAAAGGTTTAACTTACATGACTTGTGAGCCCAACCCCTATTCGATATTTGTGGGTCGACTCGTTGATTTGTGCGACTCGTAGACCAATATAACTCATGAACTCATGCAGCTTATTGACTAAGTTGACCCACATGATCCTTACAATTCGTTTGACACATGACTTTTCATAATATATAATTATTAAATATTTATTGTACAAGTTCATGGGTTGACCAGTAGGTCGAGAGTAACAACCCAAACACTACCTATATTTTGTGCGAGTTGAATGGACCTTATCAAAATGTCTCATGAGTTCAATGTTTGAGAACCGTGATGTTTTCAATCGAAGAACTCTTGAGTTTCGTATACTCGTTGAATCTCTTCCTCCCTCCATTGTTTGTTTCTTCTACAATAGCAATAGTATTGAATCATTGCGGGTTGCAGGAAACTCTTGATCCAGTTCGAAAGAATGAAGTCCAAACATATTTTTCGAGAAGCAAATGCGGTCGCTGATATCATGGCGAGCATGACGATTAACCAACGTCATCTTTTTGAACTTAATACCTCACATTCGAAGAAAACTACTAACGCGCTCCGTAAAGACGATGTTAGTTTTTTATTTTCGAGAATTGATAAAGCTAGCTGTCTGTAATATAATCAAATAATCATTGCCAGGAGACAAAGAGAGATGGAAAGGGAGGGAGGGAGAGCGGAAGAGGGAGAGAGAGACCAAAGCAGAAAGCTCTTACCTCACATTATAGCACCTGCCGATAAATCTGCCTGTCCTGGGAGTTATGTGCACAAGTCTCCCAAAAGGGTCATCAAAGTCCTAAGAGTAACCAACCCACCACCCTACCTGTATACCAAGACAAAAAGTGATTACTCAAGACTAAATAAGAATGTATTTCATGATGCTGCCTCTTTTCTAAGGTACTTAGATTGGCTTTCCATAAAAATGACAAACTAACAACCCACACTAAATATTCCGAAGTAACATGCAAATGATTATGTGGGAGTTGTGCCCTGCAATAGTGCTGATTACTGAACTCTTTTAATTATATACATTAGACTGGCCATTCCCTGGGCCTTTCCCAAGGACAAATTGCTTGATGATCAGCAAAAGGCTTTTGTTAATTCATCTGTTTGGACGATAAAATACCATGAACAATTTGAATGGTTTAAAATTTAACCATACTGAAGGAGCAAATCCTGAGTATAGACGAAATTTAAGATTAAAGCATACAGCTCCATTTCAAAAACTAAACTCTGCAGACTCAAGTGGGTAAACGGAAGAAAAAAGAAACAAAGGATACATTGTTCATCAGAAACTCATTCAAGTGATCCGTAGCTTTAAACCCATTACCTATATATTTTCTGTGAGCATTAATTAATCCTCTACTCTTATTTTCATCTCTCTCTCTCCATCTTTGACATTACACAATGAATAAAAATAGCATAATAACCAGCAACACGCAGGTAATATTTTAGTGCTCAGATTTTAGTCTCTTTTAAGGCATAAAGTTGTTAGAGACAGTTCATAGAGAATTACCAATCCGCTGCCTGTATTTTTGCACAATTTGGAAGCATCAAGGTAACGCTCTTCCTCTATTGCACTCTGAATATCAGATAAGAATAATTATAGCGCCAACTATTTAACTATACAGAACAAGATACCAGAAATGGAGATTATTAACTAATGGCCTCACCTTTAACTGAGGCATGATTTCAGCAACAGTATCCTTTGATGCAGCTTCTGCAATAGCCATTTTCAATTTTGCAGCTTCTTGGAAGTCTTCCTTCTCAACTGCTTCTTCAAGTTGAAACTGCAAATTTGCAGATAATTGTACAGAAATCAGTCTCAACATAATTTGCTCTAAAAGTACAAACACCAAACTGGTTTGCGTGAAACAGTTAGTTACTGTTTGCATATATGCAAATTTCTTGTGAGGAGAAAGAACTCTGCCCAGCATTGGTAAGCTCTGGTAGCAACTTACATAGATCATGGATGATCATAGACAGTCGAGTTAGAAGATTTCATAGTCTGTGAATCTGTACATACTCTGTAATTTATTTACTTTCCCCTTGGCTTCAGATAATAACTCTTACACTAAGCCAATCTAGATTTTACCTAGTAGGACACAAAGGATCAAACTTCACAGATGATGTAAGTCCCGAAATTTTCCCACAGAAAGTAAGAATGACTTGCATGATTGTAAGTCGCATATTTTCAAAAAATTCATAAATATAGAAGATGTAGACACGTGAAAGAACAAACCTCATAAAAAGATATGTGTTTCTATCCTCACTCTTTATTTTACTGCATTCAATAGTTAGTATAAATTGATATAGAACCTATCATTGCTCTAAGATGGCCACTGTTTCAACCTAACCTAATTTTACAAAAATTATTTCACCTCTAGTCTTCCCAAGTGATTTCCTTGCTTCGTTTTAAAAACAAGCAAAAGTACCTTCAGCTCAGGGCATAAAGTAAACTATTGCAACCTTTCAGCAATGAGAATACATCAAGTTTAACAAGCAAAGACAATCCAGGTAAGTCTGTGACCAAACACCAAACCGAGAACCTGGATAAGTGTATCAGAAAGCAGTAAATATTAGAGTATGCTGAGAACTCAATTAGTGTAGATCAAAATCTGTAACACGGAAAGATCCTTCAAGCACCTAAAAGAGTACCGAAAAAAATCAGATATCAGATTTTTTTTAAGAGACCAGTTAATCTATCCTAGATTCAGTACCTGAAGCAAATGAGTCAATAACATAAACATTTAGGACCAGGTAATAACTAAAATCCACAAACAATAAAACTACCACCTTGAGAATTGAGGCAAAGCTCTCGGCCTGTTCAGTCTCGGAGAAATGGCGGCTCCAGTCCCAATCAGAGCAGATTTATATATTTATAATTATTATATATTTATTGTACGGGTTCATGGGTTGACCAGTGAGTCAGAGTAACAACCCAAACACTATCTATATTTTGTGCGAGTTGAATGAACCCTATCAAAATGTCTCATGAGTTCAATGTTTGAGAACCGTGATGTTTTCAATCGAAGAACCCTTGAATTTCGTATCCTCGTTGAATCTCTTCCTCCCCTCCATTGTTTGTTTCTTCTACAATAGCAATAGGATTGAATTGGGTTAGTTGATATCCAAGAGCACTTTCTGGAGGTCTCCTCAGTGAATTCGTTATTGTCTGCCTACGAGAAACAGTATGATGACTTTCCCAAAGCAGGTGAAGTAATGTCTACGAGAAACATCATGAAAGATGTGTTCCTACTCCTCCTCGATCGATCCTATAATTGTTTTGTTTCCTCTACTACCAACCAATCTTATGATGATGCACCGTACCATGAAGATGAGAAGATTTCTATTTGGAAGTTGTCTGCCTGTCTACAAACAGAAAAACACAGCACCTTTAGGCTTTCTCAAGTGGAATGATTGGCACACACATAATATGGCCTCTACCTTCACAAAAGTTAATGGCAAAAAAAGACTACACAAAAATAAGTATAACATAGAAATTTGAATTGAACTTTTAAGTTTGTTCAATTTAGTCTTCAAGCTTTTGTAATGTATAATCTATTGATTAATCTCCACTCATTTTACTCAAAACACACACACACACATATCTATCTATCTATACATACATACATATATAATGTACCCCTAAATTTACAACCTATTTTCATATCTCCCTATTTTTAACTTAACGGAATTTTCAGTATTCTAATATTACTTCACAATTTTTGTATAATTTTAATTGAAAAATGAGCATTGGCTTCAGCGTTTTGACGGAAAAGTGGGTATAAAAAAGGGTAAATGATCAAAGTGCCCCCTAAAGTTTGGCCGAAATTTAAGAATCCTCCTTAAATTTTAAAGTGCCCCTTAATGTTTGAAAATGATGAAAAACCCCCCTTGTCAGATGCTCTTTTATGGGGAATTTTTCATCATTTCTTTAACATTAGGGGGCATTTTAAACTTTAAGGAGTATTCTTAAATTTCGGCCAAACTTTAGGGGACACTTTTACCATTAACCCTATAAAAAATCAGCGTACAAGCAAACCAAATCATACCTTTTTTGTATAGTACTTTGTTAAAAAAATGATAATTTGAAGGGGAAAAAAAACATGAAACGGTTTGGACTCACTGTAAAAAAATGGTAAATTGTACCGTTTCTGATACCACTAATTTCTATATATATTTAATAAAAATATAGTTGATTCTAGTGTCGTTTCAAATTTCAATACAGCACCGTACTCTTTTCTAATATAATACCAGTCTTCTAATAAAGATTCTAATGTTATTCTTATAGTACACGTTCTAATACTGTCTACTACTTTTTATAATATTTTTTGGTTCGAATTTGATATGCAATATCATTCTTATTAAAGTTTGGCAAGTTAAAATATTTTATATTAATGATATATTTTTTATTACAAATTTATGGAGTAGTTGGAATTGGTTATAAACTATTCTTCTTTTTTTTTTGCCCAAAGAGAAATCTTATATATTCATGAGCTAAATAATATGAGTATCCATTGTCAATATCAGAAATCAACATACGCAACTTCAGGAAAAACCAAGGAAGATGTAGAGAATACACAGTTTCAGAAGGAAACAGAAAGAATACTGCACATGATTTGATGGGATCTTTTGGAGGATTCTATTCAACGTGTCTTCCATCCCCCATCAATTAGGGTTAAATAGAATTTCATTTTGATGAACTCAGTCTGAAGGAAACCGAACTAAAAGGAAAGGAAGAAACAACAAGCTAACAAATAATAACTCTGATGATATAAAATGTTCAGATTGATACTCTAACTAAAGATAAAACTCCCCCTCAATCGGAACATGCTGAGGCTTCAAAGACATTTTTGACTCCAAGCTTCTTCTTCAGAACCTCATGCTGGTGACTCGCCAAAGCCTTGGTGAATAAATAAGCTAGCTGTTCTCCAGTCCTCACATGCTCAGTCTTTACGAATCCATCTTGTATCTTTTCCCGAATATAGTGGCAGTCGGTCTCTATGTGCTTGGTTCTCTTGTGGAAGACCAGATTAGATGCAATCTGCAAGACAGCTTGGTAGTTCCCATGCAACAAGTCGAGTTTGACTTACCCCAAGTTCTATCAGTAAACTGCGAAGCCAAACAATCTCCGATAGGGTAGTTCCCATGCTTCTGTACTCAGCCTCAGCTGAGGATCTAGAAACAGTACTTTGTTTCTTGACCTTCCAAGATACTAAAGAATTACAAAGTTTAATGCAATACCCAGTCACATATTTTCTACTTTCAACACAATTGGCCCAGTCTGAATCACAGAAAGCAGTTAATACAGGCATGCTTTGAGAATCAAGAAAAATACCCAGACCTGGATCATTCTTAACATATCTAACTATTCTAAGTGCAGCATCAAAGTTAGATTTTTTTGGTTCTTGCATACACTGACTTAGACACTGCACATAGAAAACTATATCAGGTCGAGTTATGGTCAAATAAAGCAGTTTACCAGTCAGTTTTACATTCAATTGCATTGGTGTTTTCAAAGTCTTACATGCAGAAAGCCCCAGATCAGATATCATCTCTAAGGCATATTTCCTTTGACACAGAATTAAGCCTTTGTCAGATCAGACAATTTCAATACCAAGAAAATATTTAAGTTCACCCAAATATTTCATCTTAAACGTATCCATAAGCATAGATTTTAGGTGAGCAATCATCATACGACTATTTCCAGAAATAACTAAATCATCCACGTATACAAGAACAACAACCATTTCAACACCAGAACACTTAGTAAACAAAGAATAATACAACTTAGATTGGGTATAACCATGCGAAATAAGAGCACTAGTCAATTTCATATTCCACTGTCTAGTTCACTGTTTAAGACCATAAAGAGATTTTCGTAATCTGCAAACTAAACCATTCCCCTCTGATTACGAAACTAGGAGGAACATGCATATATACCTCCTCATTTAAGTCTCCTTGAAAAAACGCATTATGAACATCCATTTGGTATAAAGGTCACTTATTAATTGAAGCCAAAGCAAGAAATGTCCTAACCGTATTCATTTTACCTACAGGTGAAAAAGTTTCAAAATAGTAAATGCCATTAGTTTGAGTAAAACCTTTTGCAACCAATCTGGATTTATGTCTCTAAATAGAGCTATCATCATTTAATTTTACCTTGAATATCCATCTGCATCCTATGGCTATTTTGCCTGAAGGGAGAGGGACTAAGTCCCAGGTGTGATTTTCCTCTAACGTAGTCATTTCATTTATCATAGCCTGAACCCACTCGGGGTGTTTCTCGGCTTCAGTAAACGAGGTAGGTTCAGTGACCCTGGACATACAAGCAAGGAACGACTGAAATGAAGGAGATAAATGTTCATAGGAGACATAGTTTGTAATCGAATGAGCAACATGATAAGAATCTACCTGATAATTCTTATTCCAAATGGGTGGCCCGATGGCCCTTCCAGACCTCCTAGGCACATATACATTTTCTGTAGGTACTATGTCAGACTCAGACAAAATGTCATCATTGTCTTTATTTGAATCTGCATTACCTGAATCATTCTCAATATGTGTCTGTGTGGGACCAGCATATGTAGGTGGAATTTTATAGAAGACATCCTTATGACAAAATGTATCATTTAGCATAGGGAAAAGTATGAAAAACCACCCGGATGTTTTTTTTTTTTAGCAACTGGACCCGGATGTTTTTTGTCGCAATTAATAAGTGTCGTATGTTTCATTTTGTTTGTAATACCACCTTCCGTCAATTTGACCGGTTAAATGTCATGTGCCTTGCACGTGACATCGTTAAATTTGAACCGAGTCGTGTAAAATGACAAGTATACCCCTGACATCTCATCACCTTCTTCCTTCGGTTATATGTTTGTATTCCCTCCCCAAATCCCCAAAATCCATCACCTTTAATCCTCAAAAACTATAATCAGACTTGCAAGGTTAATTTTCAACCAAGAATCAGACATAACTTTGCGTGCGTGGAGGAATTAACACTTAATGAGTGAAAAGGAAAGTTGGCATTTAACAGAACAGAATGTATCTGGAAATGTTGATTTCCATACCACAACCACCACTCGTTAAGCCACACTTAAGATTGTGGATTACAAAATCTTCAACCACTACAGGAGGACCTAAATTGAAAATTTGACACCTTCATCATCAGTAGAAGTCCCTTTGAAGATTGCAAGCTTCCCTTTGTGTTCAAGAAGCCTCAACTCTCGCATCAAAATAGTGTGATCCACCCCATGAAGCTCTGTGATCGTAAACCCGATCATTAAGCTCATATGAATAAATAAACGAACTTAATAGTTGAATATTAATCTGCTGCAGCTTTTCTTGTAATTGCCTTCAGATGCATAAAAAAAAGGAAAGTGTCTTCATTTGGACTAAGCACAAAAACATTACTTGTTCCACGAGATTCAATCCCCGACCTGATTTCCTCTATTGTCATCACATTATCCTCCAATCCATTATCCTTCACCTGATTAAAATTAGGTGTGCCACAAATGGATAGGTTGAAATAAGTAATCGTTTGCTGAGTTCTTAAAGGTGCAAATTGATTGATTAGTCCAACTCACAAAGTTCACAATAATGTCAGCCCAGTCCTGGATACGGTGCTAGAGTATGAGACACTTCCTATGCCCCTTATCCAGCCATTCGGCACGTCCTTTTAGCAAAATAGGGAGCATCATTTTCAAGTGCAGTTCTCTAGTACTGCAGACTTCCTAGAGCATAGTGCAGTCCATTTTGATTTATTTATCCCCCTAACTAAGTATATAAGATTTTACAACCAGGATTCATCACTAACTTGTAAGGAGAAGATCATTCAAAAGGATAATACCAAGTGAATGGCATATGTATTGAACAAAATCCGAATAATTTTATGTTGAACACCATATCCCTCTTCCAGTCCAATAACAAATATTTTGTTTGTTTTACAGTAGTCAAGGATGAGCTCTTTCCATAGCTGTATCTGCTTCTCCCTGGTATCCGTTACTGGCTGCAAACTGAAGTTGAAAAACCAAAATATAAATTGTTGAATCAACAATAAATTGTTCAAAAAACCCTAAAATTGAAAAACGGTACACAATCGACCGTACCTTCGAAATTAAATCAAGTAATTGACTTCATTACCTGGTTCGAACGTAAGACAAGCTGGAATTTGCCAAGGGAGAAGTGGGAAGAGTTGGGACGTAAGGATGAGTGAGTTTGCAACAGATAAATGATAAAATATACATGCTAGGGGTATTTTAGGCATATAGCATTGTAATTACATCACGTTCAAAACATGTGACTTCAAATTAACGGAATATGAAACGAAGTGACAGAAAGGCTTACTTACCAACAATTGCAAACATATGGGTGTAAAGACAAACTATATGGGTGCAATTACTAATCTGGCGAAACATCCGGGTGGTTTTTCATACTTTTCCCTTTAGCATATTACCAGTCGTATCATCATCATGATTAGAAAAAGGAAACATATGTTCATGGAATTTCACATCCCTACTAACAAAGAAACCCCTTGTATCCATATTATACAGCTTATAACCCTTTTGGGTTTCAGAATATCCCATCATAACAGCAGAATATCCCTTTTGTGTCATGAGACACAAGATTTTAGCAAAGCACAAACACCCAAAAGTTCTCAAATGATCAACACGGGGTTTCTTTTTAGTCATGATCTCAAGAGGATATTTTCCATTAAAGACATAGGATGGAGTCCTGTTTATAAGATAACATGCAGCAAGAACACATTCTCCCCAAAAGATATTAGGAACAGAGGCTTGTATTTTTAAAGATCTGGACACCTCCAAAACGTGCCTATGTTTTCACTCTACTCCACTGCTGGAGAGTATATGGGCAAGTACTTTGATGTATAATTCCATTTTCTTTAAACATAGAATTCATATATTCACTAAAAAATTCACCCCCATTATCTGATCTAATCATCTTAATTTTCAGATTAAACTGGTTTTGAATGAGAGGAAAAAACTCTTAAATAGCAACATCAACATCAGATTTGTTAACTAACAAATATATCCAAGTTACTCTGGAATAATCATAAACCAGAGTTAAAACAATATTTATTTCCATCATGAGTTTGTTTTTGATATGGACCCCACACATCAGCATGCACAAGATCAAACAAAGAAGCAACTCTAGATCGAGACTCAGTAAAAGACAATCGAGTAATCTTAGCAAGGGGACAAATCGTACAATGTTGAACCTTATGATCCTTATTCTTGAAACAATTCAATCCAGTTACATGTATTAACGATTGTAAAGAGGCATGACCAAATCTCATGTGCCATAACATTGACTAATCAACACAATCAGGAGAAGACAAGACAATATTAACAGGAAAAGATTTAAAACAACATTTGTTCGATGGCTTAAAAATGAAAAGACCATATTATTCTCTACCAATCTCCAAGACTCTCCCACTGGAGAGGTCCTGCAAGATAACAACCTTTAGGGTAAGAGGTGACAAAGCAATTAAGTTATGAAGCTAACTTAGAAACATATATGACATTATATTTAAAATTGGGCACATAAAACACATTTATCAAAATATTTTCATAACTAAGCTTATAATTGCCTATGCTATCAATAGAAACATATATTCCATTTGGCAATTGTACCCTAGATTTAGCAACTGACCTAGTATTCTCAAGCCAATCATATCTCTTAGTCATATGATTAGTAGCCTGTATCTAAGATCCGAATATCAACATTTTGATAATGAGAATTTAGGCTATTTATACCTGCCATGTTCACGTGGGCACCTGCAGCAGGGGATGTCTGCACAGAAGAGATACCTCCACGATTGATGGTCTGGGGAAGCTGTCCAAACTGCTCAGTTGTGAAGCCCACTCCTGCTTGCAGATTAGAATCCACAGATGGTTTGGATGTAGAGCTAACAAGGATAGAATCAACAACATTAGTATTGACATAAGTAATTGTATTGTCATGAGGGGTGTTTATTTTTCCTTTCTTAAAGTCTCTAAATTTTAAACAATTATCTTTAACATGCCCTTTTTTTCTGACAAAACTCAAACCCTCTAGCATAGCATCTGTCCTTGGTGTGTCCTTTTTTGTGACAAAAATCACACTCTACAATGGCATTCATCATAACACGATTGTTTGAGGAGGAAACGACATTAGCAGAAGCCATACCTGCAACCCCTCTCTGACTCTCCTCCTGAATGACCATACTGTAGGCTTGGTTTAAACTAGGCAGAGGAACCCACAACAAAAGATTACTTCTGACACTTGAAAAGGTTTCCTTTAATCCCATCAAACATTGGCACAAACACTGGTTATCATAATGAACTATGTGCTTTTTAAACTTTTCACAATCACAAGATGATATGAACATGAACAAGAGGGCAAAATTGTCATTTTGACGAATTTAAGAGAAAAAATTGACAGAATATTAACATTGGTGCAAATAGCAACACTCCAAAACACATATGTGCACCAAACAATATAAATGACGAATTTAACAACATGAACAAATATACTGGTGTATTTGAGCTATTTACCCTTTTGATAATTCTAAGATGTAAAAAAAAACTAAAAAAATATGTTTCGGTAAATAATATAATATTAATTCCATACTTATACATGCACTTATTTTCCTTTCTTTTCTACTACTATAATATTACATTATTTTAATACATGGAAATATATTTATCTAGTTTATGATATTAAATATAGTAATTGTTGGGTCTGAGATTCCTAGGTGCTGAATTGGCAGTGAGTTGAATGCCAAAAAGTTGATGATCACGCGCTTTCACCTGATCTCTAATGAACCTGCAAGAAGGGGATCGCAACAGAGGGTGCCTCTCAGTCCTACTCCGATGCATAAATAAGTATACTGTGTGTATGAACTCAAAACATAATGAACGTATGTAAAGCAAGAATATTTATAGAGTTGGGAGATCAAACCGTTATAGGCAGCTGAATATCTTTGTGAATATTGTGCCGGTAAAGATTATGATAGTAGCTATTACAGGTATGGAGTAATATTGCTGTTACCGTATATATTATTTATAGAATATGTATCGTGGACATACACTTGATGTCGGTTTGTGGTACCAGAATTGAGAGGTTTGACTCTCTTGGGGAGCGCTCCCATGGCGAGCAGTAGGAGGATTTGGCCTTGGCCGATGGCGACCTGAGATAGAGCTTTGGCGTCCACTTTAGTTTGGGTTTTGTACTATACCACGTTGTGAGTGCCAGCTTATCCTTACTGTGGGCCGTCCTAGTTCTGAATGATATGAGTATTACCACCTGCAAAGTTATTGGGCCTTCGAGGCCTTTCCCATATTGAGCCGTCACTATCAATACCCAACATTTGCCCCCGAAACTTGAGTGAAATTTCTTCGGTCGAGCTTGATTCTGTGAGAGGGTTTAAGATAGTGACTTTGGACTAGATATTGGTCTGTCCTTATCTGCTATTTGTGCCTTTTGATGCTCCGTATCCTTTAGCGAGCGGTTTTTTAGTCGTTTACAGTTTGTGGAATGTTTGATCTCTTACCCTCTTAGGCGAACGCTCTGGGTTGCTGAGGGTTATGCATGCTTATTCATTACTCTTTAGGCGAGCACAACCGTCGAGAGGGTTTTAGGAGAGGCTTAGTATAGCTTTTGACGATCACCTTTTTTGTGTAAGGTCTCGAGCATTTAATGAATGCACTGTTATCAAGAAGTTAAACAGATATTTGAGGCATGTCTGTCTCTTAGTCTTCCATAACCAGAGGGTAAGCTGATAGTTTTTCGTACTGTTTCAACTGTTTTTCTCCCCAATGCGACCCTTGGAATTCTGACATTGCTTCGATTTTACCCAAAATGGTGTAATAATTATCTGAGCCGTTTCAGACGTGCTTGTTCGGTTTCCTCCATTTTGGCTATAAAAATCCGAAATATGGCATTTAGTCCTTTATGCACTCAAGCCATTTGCATTCCAGAGTTCATATATTCTTCAGCCCTCTGTTTCAACTTTCCTTTTCTCTCTTTTCATCTTCGAAAAAGCTTTATCTCTTACCATGGCTTCCAAGAATCAATCATCTAGCAAGGGATCATCCAACAAACCTTCTCCTGCCCAACCTTGTTCTGGGCATAAAGTTACGTCTAGGGCTGCAAACACCCCTTTAACTATTAGGGATGCCTCAACCCCGGGGCAGGCCCAACGAGTTCCTACACTGAAGCTGATTTTTGGGCAATCAGCCGCCGCACCAGTGGTGATGGACGTGACTGACACGAATGTCCCCATCATCTCTCCGACATGTAATTTTCTATGTCTTTCTTTTGTTTATTTTTAGGCGGTAAAGCTTCCTCCTTTTGGTTATTTTAGTATTGTTCTTGCCATGCCATGGTGTTTTGAGTAGATATCAAGCCCAATGAGTTGAAGCCTTGACTGGCTTGGGTGAGGCAGATGCCCCTAGGTACCCGAGTTTTGGTTTGCATTATCCTCGCGAAGCAGATGTTTACATTTATGCGGCCCAGATCGATGATGTGTTGCGTTTTCCTCTTTCCGAAAAGTTCAAAGAGCTTTGTTACTATTATGGGGTAGGCCAACGCCATTAGATGTGGGTTGGGTTTAAGTTTATGTGTTTACGTCAATGATGGACGTATTTACTGGCCCTGTTTCAGTGCTTTTACCGGTTGGCTGCCCGTGAGCCATCTTCATCATTTCCAAACCTGCTGTCCAAAGTTCGAGGAGTGGAGGGGTCAAGCTTGGAACTGGAAAGTTCATTTTTGCCTGGTGGATGATTTCCGGGCCAACAACTCCAACTACAAGAAGCACTACTTCTTTTACAAGGGTAGTGTGACTTGGGAGCTTTCTCAGCCGGAACGAGATACTCCTCAGAGCTTTGGAGAGCTGTCAGGGAGTGATCGAAACGCCATTGATGACTTCTTCCGATGCCATAAGCAACCAGACTTATGTTCGATCCGCTCAGTGGCGGAAGCTTCATAGTCGATGCTTACACTGGTGGGTATTCATCAGTCTGCGCTAGTGTCTATTGATTGGGTCAATTTCTAACTCTTTTTCTTTTGTTCGTTGTAGGCACTCAAGGACCTAAATTCATCAGTCTATTTTCCAAGCAGGCTAGAGGCGGGGTTGTCTGCTGCCCATGCGTCTTTGAGTCCATCTCCTTCTCCTTCTAAGCGCATGACCAAGCGCAAGCTTGAGGAGGAACAACCTGTGGTCGCTTCGGGCGATCGCCAAAGGGTTATGTAACAGACTGCCTTTTGACTTTCCTGTTTCTACTTCAGCCTTAGGTTTAATACCTTTGTTGACTGTTTTCAGGGAATGTTGCGTCTGAGGTGGCTCCAACTCATGCTCCTGCAAAGTGGGCTGCTTCCCAGGGCAAGGCCCCTTCCAATGGAGAGGTCGCCGCACCTGCCTCTGATGCTGCTGCTCCGGGGCTCGGAAGAGGGTTCAGACCCTTGGTGCTGCCACGAGCACTTCCAAGACTCCCTTCACCGGGGAGTACTGCCCCTTGGTGGGCTTATTTCAGTCGCCGAAGGTGACGAACCCGAGGGACCTTTGGGCCCCTTGGCACAATCTCCGGAAGGTAGAGATTTTGGACAAGTTGATGCTGCGGGGTAACCCAGACCTCTGCATGCAGTTTCTTGATGGGATCATTCCTCCTCAGGAATGGGTGAAGGTCCCTTCCGACCTTAACGACATCGAGGTCGTTATGAGGTCGCATTTTGTTCGGGTCGCCTTGGTAAGTCCTTCCTCCTTTATTCCTTCTTTAAATTTACCCTTGAGTCATTCTTTTGTCGCTCTTTGATCTGATTGAACTTTATTCCCCTTTTTACTATTGTCAGTTCATCCACGAGGAGATGGCGATCGGGCGGATCATGGGGGAGCTCAAAGATAAGCAATTTGACTTACTTATCGAGCTGGAGTAGTTCCGGAGCTTGGGGTTCACTCCTGAGCAGATGGAGGGCTTGAAGAAGAGGGCTGAGGTGGCCACCAATTTGGTGGAGCATTCTCGCCGGGAGTACTTTGAGAAGGAGAGGAGGCTGCTTGACACCCTCAAGGAGAGGGAGGATCAGATAGCTCTCGTTGGAGACTACCAGATGAGGGGTGAGTTTCACATCAAGGATGATGATCAGTACTCCGCTCGATTAAAGGTAGAGAATGCTGACCTCAGGGCTGAACTGAAGGAGTCTTGGGCGCGGAAGGATGCCTCAGAGGCAGAGAACGAGCAGCTTGCCTTTAAGCTGAAGGCTGTCCCATCCCCCCTTAGCGTGCTCGAGGACTTTAAGAAGTCCGAGGAGTTCTCTGACTACGCCTTGGAGGTGATGAAGGTCGAGTTGGGTGCCTACTTCTCTTTAGCTTATGTATGATAGTCTCGCCATATAGGGCCTTGGACCATCTCTTAGGTTTAGAAGGAAGAATTGTGGTTCTTTATAGACCCATCCATTCCCTTCGCCAAATTCTCTTAAGGGAACTATTACTCGATGATTATACCTTTAAGAAAACTGTCATCCTTTATGGGTTCATTTGCCTTTTAGGGTTTTAGTCCTTTGGAGTGTTCGCCTAATCGTGGGGAACTGTTACCCAAGACTCACTCGCCTTTTAGGAAGTGGTCGCCTTAGATTCCCTCGCCCACCTTCTTGTGCCTAACTTGTAAAGGAACTGTTACCCTTGATATGGGTTCGTTCGCTTTGTATATCAGGTCTTAGTTTTTGCCTAACTTGTAAGGGAACTGTTACCTTGACGGTTCGTTCGCCTTTTATATCACGTCTTTTGTCCAATTTTTATATCAGGTCTTTCTTTTTTGTCCGACTTGTAAGGGAACTGTTACCTTTACGGTTCGTTTGACTTTTATATCAGGTCTTTTGCCCATTTTTTATATCAGGTCTTTTGTTTTTTGCTCGACTTGTAAGGGAACTGTTACCCTTACAGTTCGTTTTCATTTTATATTAGGTCTTTTGCTCAATTTTTATAGTAGGTCTTTCGCCCAATTTTTATATCAGTTCTTTTGTTTTTGCCCAATTTGTAAGGGAACTGTTACCTTTATGGTTCGTTCGCCTTTTATATCAGGTCTTTTGCCTAATTTTTATATCAGGTCTTTTGCTTTTGTCCGACTTGTAAGGGAATTGTTACCTTTACAGTTCGTTCACCTTTTATATCAGGTCTTTTACCCAATTTTTATATCAGGTCTTTCGCCCAATTTTTATAGCAGGTCATTTTGGGAAAGGAACTGTTACCTTGATGGTTCGTTTGCAATCCTCTTATCCCATTCTTTGGGACCTTTCGTTTTGGTTCGAGTGACTATGCTTTGTATGAAGGAATGATTTGTTTTACTGACATAACATTTTGATTACAAGCTTTGCATAAAACTTTCGTAAATGGACGAGGTAGCCTTACACCTTATGTTGTTTCCAAGTAGTAGGACCCTGGGGCGGCGATCTCAACTAATTTATATGGACCCTCCGATTTAGGTGAGAGTTTGTTTTGGCTGTCCAATTTTGTGAATTCATTCCTTCGCATAACCATCTCCCACACGAAAATTTGGCGAGCGCTGACTTTTCTGTTGAAGTATCGAGTGGTCGCGAGTCGCATTTTATCTTGGGCATTATCTGATTGCCATTGCTTTTCTTCTGCAAGATCGAGGTCTGTTCTACGCTCGATTTTATTCGCTTCGGTATTAAAGTGTAAGATCCTGTGGGTAGGCACCACTATTTCGGCGGGTGCTACTACTTCCGATCCATACACTAAACTGGATGGTGTTTCCCCTGTTCTTGTTTTGGGTGTTGTTCGAACAACCCATAGTACATTATCCAGCTCTTCTGCCTAGTTTTCTTTAAAGGCTTGAACTCGCTTTTTGAGTCCTGCCAGGATGACTTTGTTGGCTGCTTCAGCTTGTCCATTCGTTTGAGGATGGTGTACCGAGCTGAATCTTTGATCGATATGGTATTCTACGCAGAGCCATTTGAGCTCTTTTCATACGAACTGTGGATCATTATCGCTTATGAGTATTTTGGGGATGTCGAGAAAATATGTGAATTGTCAAGAACTTGATCTCTTAAAATTCGGTCGTGGAGGCCAATGCTTTCGCCTCTATCCACTTGGTAAAGTAGTCGATCGCCACGATAATGTGGGTTCTTTGCCCAATGTTGATGGGAAAGGGGCCCAGGATGTCTATTCCCCATTGGGCAAAAGGCCAAGCGCCCGCCATTGGGGATAGCAATGTTGGTGGTCGACCGAATCGAGGTGCGAACTGTTGACAAGTCACACACTTTTTTGTTAATTCTGTTGCGTCTTTGTTCAAGGTTGGCTAGTAATGGCATGGTCTGAATATTTTGAGTGTTAATGAGCTTGCAGCTTCATGCCATGCAGCGACTCCTTCGTGATCTACGCGGAGAACTCTTTCTGTCTAGGGTTGAGAGATGCAACTTAGATAGGGAGTTGAATATCCTTTCCTATAGAGCTCTTCATCTATGAGAAGATAACTTGTAGCTAGACGACTTATTTTCGTGGACCCGCCTTCGTCTTCTGGCAGTATTCCTTCTTTCAAGAAGTTCTGGAATGGGGTCATCCAGTTGTCCTGCCCTTGAATGTTGAAGACTTATGTTCGGTTGTCAAAGACTGAGTATATGGCTTGCTCCAAAAATGGCACATCTTGTATTTTTGTTCCCCCGAACGCTAGTTTGCTCAGAGAGTTAGCTAGCTGGTTATCTTAGCGAGGAATTGACTCAATCGCGAAAGTTGAGATTTCGGCGATGAGTTTTTTAGCAATCTCGATGTACTTTTTCATCTTTTCCCCCTTTGCCTCATAAGTGCCATTGATTTGGTTGACGATTAGCTCTGAATCGCTTTTTGCTTTGAGTGACATTATACCCATTTCTTTAGCGAGTCGCAGTCCAGTGATAAGAGCTTCATATTCGACCTCATTGTTGGTCGCCTTAATAGTAAGGGCGATCACATATTTTATGGCGATCGCCCTCAGTGGGGATGATAATTAATCTTGCTCGAGCCTTCTTTTGAAGAGGATCCATCAATATAGAGTTCCCAGTCTTTATTTTTATCTTCTAACTGACTTTGCCGGTTTTCTGCTCCTGCTAGACCATTGCCGATACTTTCAACTATGAAGTCTGCCAATGCTTGACCTTTGATGGTCGTTTTCGGCGCAAAATTGATCTTGAATTCGCTCAACTTGACTGCCCATTTAACCATTCTTCCTGAAGAGGCTGGCTTAAATAGGAAGTATTTGAGAGGCTGGTTGGTGAGGACTGTAATGGCGTGAGCGTCGAAGTACGGTCTTAACTTTCGAGCAGCAATAACTGAGGCATAGAGATACTTTTCAATCTCGATATATTTTATTTCAGCCGAATTAAACAATTTGCTTACAAAGTATATTGGACTCTGCTTATTTTCCTCCTCTTATTAAAACGACACTGGATGCAACCTCACTAATACTTATATAAAGAAAGAGTTATTCGTCGGGAATGGGCTTCGCCAAAGCTGGGAGCGTCTGTAGGTGCTGCTTCAGTGATTGAAAGGCAGCCTCGCACTCTGGTGTCCATTCGAACTTGCGGTTTGCCCTGAGAGTCTTGAAGAACGGGAGAGACCTGTTGCTCGCCTTTGAGAGAAAGTGATTGAGTGCGGCCAGGCGACCATTAAGACATTGGACTTCCTTGTGGGAAGTTGGGGACTTCATTTCCTCAATGGCTTTGAGTTTTTCAGGGTTCGCCTCTATGCCGCACTCGCTTACCATAAATCCCAGGAATTTGTCTGATCTTACTCCAAATGCTCATTTTGCTGGGTTTAGGCGAACACTGTACCTCCTCATGCATTCGAATGCTTCCCGAAGGTCTTCTATATGAGGGCTTACATTTATTGTTTTGACGAGCACATCGTCCACATAGGCTTCCATGTTACACCCCCAGCATTTCTTGGAACAGTCGGTTTACCATTCGCTGATAAGTTGCTCGTGCATTGATTAAACCGAAGGGCATCACCTTGTAGCAAAGTATATATCTGTCATCATAGAAGCCTGTGTGGGCTTCATCGGCCGGGTGTATTTGTGATCAGAGGTTGCATCTACCAGCTGATCAATTCGAGGAAAGGGGTACGAATCCTTTGGGCAAGCCTTGTTCAGGTCGCGAAAGTCGACGCACAATCTCCACTTGCCATTTGATTTCTTTACAAGCACTGGGTTGGCGACCCATCTTTGAAATCACACATCCCTAACAAAATTGGCTTCAAGCAGTCTGCCTACTTCTTTCCTGATCGCCAAGCGCCCATCAGACCCGAATGACCTTCTCTTTTGAGCAATCAGCTTGATCGAAGGATCTATCCTTAGCTCGTGAGAGATTATGTCGGTGCTGATGTCTGGCATGTCACTGGCTTCCATGCGAATAGTTCCTTATATTCTTTCAAGAGGGAAGTCAGGGCGCTTCGCTGGTCGTCGTTCAAGGCAGTCCCAATGCGCACCTTCTTATCTGGACCATCGATTTCGACCTCTGCTAACTCATCCATTGGGGCTGGCCGAGCTAGGTACTCACGCGGGTCAACCTCTGTCTCGATGGCGAGGGTTTCCCTTTGGTTCTTCCTACGAAGGCAGTTCACATAGCATTGTCGTGAGGACGGCTGGTCGCCTAGAACTTCTCCGATCCCATTCAGTGTGGGGAACTTCATTTTCTGGTGGACTATGAAGGCCACAATCTTATGAGGATTGATGGTGGTCTTCCCCAGGATGGCGTTGTACGAGGTAGGAGCGTCGACCACTAGGAAGGTGACTGATACCTCTATGATTTTCCATCCTTCGCCTAAAATTACTGCATGGTTATGGCTCCCAGCGGATAAGTTGTTCTCCCAACGAAACCAATGAGGGGAAAGTCGACTCGCTTGAGGTCTTGCTTGGATTTGCCCATTTTTTCCAAGGCGTCCAGGAACAAAATGTCTGTCGAGCTTCCTCAGTCGATCATAATTCTTTTCATATCGCAGCCATCTACTTCAGATGTGATGACTAAAACATCATTGTGCGGAGTGGTGAAATGTGTCAGGTCTTCCTCAGAGAATGAGATGATGCAATCTTCTTCAGGTCAAGGTCTCTTGCCCAGTTGGACAACTGTAGTGATTTGTGCGGCATAAACGTCTCTCGCATTGGACCCCTCACCTCCGATACTAAACCCTCCAGCAATTTGGTTTATCACCCGCCTACTCTGTGATGGGCCAGATTGTTCTGTCGGAACTGGCAAGTGGGCTCTACGTGAGGGTGTTCGACTTCTATCTCGTCCGGGCACAAATTCTTTTAGCATGCCTCTCTGGATCAACTTCTCGATGTCGCGTTTGAGGACACGAAAATCATCACATGTGGCCCTTGGCCTTATGATATCGGCAATAGCTCTATGTGTCCTTTCCCATTGGCTAAGTACTCTTCCAGGGCATTAGCGGCCTTGCCAGGGACCTTCTTTCCATCTCGACTAGTACCGCCGAGATCTGCCTATTTAAAGGCGTGAAATACTAGGGGACCTCTCGATGACTTGGTCCTGGGGTTTCAGATCTGGACTTTTCTCAACCCTTCGTATCCTTCTTCTCCTTCCTACCATCGCGTCGGGGCACTAGAACCACCCTTGGCGAGGTTGTTAGGAGATTGGCTTCAGAGTTCGCCCTTTCCAGGTCTATGAACCTTTCACCCTTACTGCTAGCTCCTCCAGCGTCTCTATATCTTGAACATGGTAGTTGTTACACAGTTTTATTGAGGCTTTGTTGGCCACATCAAGCCGTCTATAAAAGGCTCGAATAATCTCCCCATATATGACTCGACGATCTATTTCTGTAACGTTTTTGTGAAAATGCCCGTAGAAGCTGTTTGACGGCGTCCAAGGCGACCACACTTTTTAGCAATTGTCGCTCGCCCATATATCGCTCCAGAAATTTACTATTTAGCTCGGACTAGGTCCCTATTGATCCTGCAGGAAGGCCAAAGAACTAGGATGACGCCGAACCCGAAAGGGTCGACGGAAATAATAGGGCTAAGTGATTCTCATCATTCGACTTACCCAACAGAGAATGTGGAAATTCGGGCACCATTGCTCCTAATAAAGAGGGTGCCTTTGGGTCCCACGGACGGGCCCGCAGACAAGCCCCTGCTCCTAATGAAGCCCCTGCATGACTATTTTGCTCGGATTCCCACAGACGGCGCCAAATGTTAGGTATGGGATTCCCAGGTACTGACTTGGCTGTGAATTGAATGCCAAAGAGTTGATGATCACGCGCTTTCACCTGAGCTCCGATGAACCTACAAGAAGGGGATCACAATAGAGATGGTGCATCTGGGTTCCACTCCGATGCTTAAATGTGTGTACTGTGTCCATGAACTCAAAACGTAATGAACGTATGTAAAGCAAAAGTATTTATAGAGTTGGGAGATCAAACCGTTATAGGCAACTGAATATCTTTGTGAAGATTGTGTCGGTAAAGATTAGGATAGCAGATATTACGGTTATGGAGTAGTATTACAGTTACCGTATATAATCTTTATAGAATATGTGCCCGATATACGCGGGATATCGGGGCCATACACTTGATGTCGGTTTGTAGGACCAGAGTTGAGAGGTTTGACTCTCCTGGCGAGCGCTCCCATGACGAACAGTAGGAGGCTTTGGCCTTGGCCGATGGCGACCTGAGATAGAGTTTTGACATCCACTTTAGTTTGGGTTTTGTACCGGACCACGTTGTGAGTGTCAGCTTACCCTTACTGTAGGCCGACCCGATTATGAATGATATGGGTTTTACCCCTGCAAAGTTATTGGGCCTTCGAGGCATTTCCCATATTAGGTCGTCACTATCAAAACCCAACAGTAATTAAATTGTCATAACAATTTTTATGCTCGTCTTGTTTACGAACTAATTTTTAATGTGAAAAATAGATTTAAAAAGTTTGCTAATGACATCTGAAATTATATTTTTGCATTTCATTTACATTACTAACAATTTAATCAATCATAAGATGCATATGTATTTTTCATATATTAATTTGAATAAATTATCTACACGATAGTACAAATAGAAAGTTAATATAAAATAATTTTTAATTGTAAAATAATAAAGTCATTGTCAATATCATTAAATTTATCAAGAAGATTAGAGATATTATTATAGCTAAGTCTATGATAAATCATATTATAACTAGATATTATGTTTATGTAAACATGGGTGAAGAAAATATGTATATATGGCTAAGAAATCGAGTAAGATATATGTTTTTTCCATAATATGTACATTGTTACCTAACTATGGTATACAAATGTTATAGTATTATTAAAAGGATAAAAATCATTTAGATACCCTAGAAGTCACGATTTTACAAATAGGTAACTCAGAAGAAATTTGTTACTTTTAAATACCTCAAAAATTATAAATGTATTTACTTTAACAGGGTACCTTAAAGTAACAAAAAAAAAACAAATAACAATTCAATAAAGATAAATTAAATATATTTGATTACTACAATAAAATAAATTAGAGATACCTGAAAGTAACAGTAAAATAAAGTAGTGGTATCTTAATGGAACAAAATACTACATACGTGATGAACACATAATCAAAATATTAAAGTAAATACATTTATGATTTCATAGCTACCTAAAAGTAATAATTTTTTTTAAGATACCTATTTGTAAATATCTTACTTCTAAGTACCTAATTGATTTTTATCCCATTATTAAATTTTAATTTCGACTGTCAGTAATTAGGTGACAAAAAAGTAATGACTTTAGAAATAACTAAAATTTGAATTAGTATATTAACGCAGTCCAGCGCTGAGAGAAACAGTCCTTATAAAAGTTTTAATATCCATGAAATAATCAACAAATTAGAAAAATTCTAAGATACATGTTACACATTGTAAAAGAAGGAGAGTTGGAGGGGACACAACATAACTCTATACCAATAAAGTTGTCAATTATAGTATGACATAATGTGCGAATACAGTAAGACAATTTACATGTTTATATCATTTTTTTTATACCGTATTAAAATTGTGTCAATTTTTTTTATACTGTATTCGTATTTAATCTCATTGACACGACATATTAATATTATATATATATATATATATTATAAATACAATATATTCATCATTTTTTTATTTATTATAAAAGTTTCAATTTAATAATTTATAATAAATATATTCATTATACATATAAAATAAAGTTATATTAAACAATTCATTATATAATATATTGTTTATGATTTTATAATAAATATATATATATAAAGTTATATATGCTTAACTAACCTAAAAAGTATAACATACCTCTTTGGCTCTTTAGCTTATACAATTCTATTTAGAGGTATCAATTCAGGTTTGACTCATATATAGGATTCGCCTTAGGTCAACTTGACATGCGTGTTCGCACAAGTTAATCCAAATCTGAGTTGTAGAGTCTCACGGGTCACATATAGAGTGACTCAAACTCGACTTAGCAAAGTTGGCGAGTCAATCAACTTGACTGGTTTGACTCGCTAGCGACACTATTAGAAAACAACCTATATTTAAAATCAAACAAAGTATCTTAAATTCTTAATGTATAACAAAAGAGTCATAAGATTTGAGGTACCAACAATTGATAGCTAAGCTTCCAACGCCTTTTGCCTTCCAACTGTAGTAACATTCTGATTAAGCGTTTCTCATCTTCAACTTGGCAACAGTACAACACATTTGCAGATATGAGAGACATGAAAATCTCGGCAATAAAACTCAGACATAGTAACTCATTCAACCTATGTAATGTAGTTTAACATGACTATGCCGAATTTTATATAACAATCACATCTCTCGACAACTCGGTCAAGTTCAAGTCCAATGTCTAAACCCGACCTATTCGTATGTGCAAGCCATGCAGATCAACCCGATTTTGACCCGAACCTAACCTATTACCGAGTTGGATTCGAGTTATTTTCAGGTCGAGTACATAATTGACAACTCTAATTATGTAGTTGCAAAGTGTAATGCATTTCATGACCTAACTCAACATTCAAAATTCTCTCTAGATTACACATAGTGAGAGGCAATTGAAACTCTATCGTCACCAGATCAGTCAAGTTCAATTTCTTAGAGTATATTACTTTGAATGTATTGAACAAAACTATCAACTCTGCACACATATGAAGGACATAACCCTTCAATCGCAACATATAGTAGACGTTTCATCAACACGTGATAGTCATGGCTTTTCAAACCCATACATTTTCTATCTTGTATCTTAACACAACATGAAATATTTGATGAATAACCACCGGGGAGCCTTAAATCTTTAAGAAACTGACAAAACATATTTTTTTTTGTTCTTTTTAGAAGGAATAACATGCAGCTAGCGTCATCAACCTCTTTCCTTTCTCCACGAGATGGAGAAAAGCTCGAATTCACATAACTTTCATATCAAGTCAAGCTTTGAAATTGTCATTGTTTTTCCTAACAACACCTAACAAGATCCTAATCAATCTATCACTGGCATGCTTCTCAATGTGTAATATCCAAATTATGGGAGAGTAATAGTTTTTCCAATATGGTAGTTGGACAAAAACACTCTTTTTCTTCCAATTGCCATTAAAAGACTTAATCCCTATCTTTCTTATTTGTTGAGTCTTTCCGAATGGTATATCGTTTAAATACTCTAACGATGCAAGACGAAATACCTTTCTGGATGACACCGTAAATCCTATTTGCTACCAAACGAGCTTTGTTTTTCCTCCAAGAATGATCACACGGTAGAAATCTTTTGTTTCCCATAAAAGAAGACTTGATCCTATTCTTCAGTATGCAATAATGGGTGTCCATTTAACAAATAGAACAAGCCAATTGTTTGTATGTGTCCCAACCACATAAGTTATCATAAGTCGGCAGATCGTTTATTGTCAAACGTATAGTTGCATGAATTTGGAAGTTCTCCTTTTTTGATGCATCATATGTCAAAGTATCATGTAGCCACAGATCATTGATCTCATCAATTAACAGCTGTAAATACACATCAATATCATTAGTAGGATCTTTGGGTTCAGGTATTAACATGGAGAGCAAATAATTTGTATCTTGTAAACACATTTCAGATGAGTACACAATTTTGTATTCAATTCTCGTCATGTCATCTCATAGTGGATGCAGTTTTAGGTGACATGAAGTATCTTTGAAGACTTGAAGTTAGTGGAAAATAATGTAGCACTTTCACAATAATCTTTTGTTTATTCCTTTTAGGTTCCTTCAACATCTCACCTTTCTTAACATTGTATCTAGGTAAAATCCATCTGGATTGCCCACATATAGGACATACATCAACAATGTTGTACTCTTTTCTAAATATATACAGGCTTTTATACAAGCATGTATCTTTTGATAGCTCAAACCCAAGGAAGAAATGAATTTATTGGCGTCATAGTAAGACTTCAGTATTGTATTGTCTAGGGTCAGTACCTTATGCAGCATGTGAAGTAACTCATAAGCAAAATTGTTAAAAACTTTATAAAGTGCCTTTAGATGCAACAATTCTACTATAAACGACATCTTCGTGTAGGATACACAACCCAAATATAAGATCTTCTCACAATCTTCTAACATTTGATAAAACCTTTTGGCCTCGACATTGCGTTCCTCAGTAATGTAATAGGTACTACCACCCAACTCATCATTTACCATGTTCTCCAGGTCATGAAAACTACTACATCTTGTTGACCTGACAGGTTCGTATTCCTCACTGTGATTAACCCATGTAGTGTAAGTTGGAATTATTCCATATATCTCCAGATGCAATGTCACACTTGTTCTTGACATTAACAAATACCCATTGCGGTTTAAAAACGGTCAATAAATTCTTCTTTCTCAAGATGAACGAGAAAATGCAAAATCAAGAAATGCAAAAACACCTTCCTTATACTCTGATGTTTGGCGATGTTTGTTCGTCCAACTCTTATCCATTTGTTATCTAGTTCTATAGAAGATTAAATTTAATAGTTGTAAAATGTTCTTATAAGTCCTCTTCCTATATCCAAGTTATAAACAAAACAATCCAACTAGAATATCTAACACAAATTTGATTAATAAATAGCTAAATCAGGTACGCATTAGCAATAATTTGATCAAACCTAATAACACTGAACAATTCAACCAAATATCTAATTGTAATTCAAAAATAGGGACAAAATTACTGACTTAAGTTTGCCTCAATATCGAACAATAGAAATGTTGGAATGGAAGTGACTATTCAAGCCAATTAATGATTAATGAGCCAGTTGATCAAATATTAGATGACCCAGCATCTAGTTATGACCTTGAAGGGAAAATATATTCTACATGCAGATAGAGTATTTGCAACAATTTCGATTTCTTTTGCAAAAATTGCATTCCTACTGTGCTGTAAAGTTGGTTTGAGAGTTCGGTTGTTGGCGAAAAATTTATAATGGTGGCGGCTATAAACATAGGTTGTTTGCATATAATTTGCAACAACTACATTAGACACAAAATAGATATTTTTACAATAAGGCTTTAATCTGTTATTGATTACCCGTATTACTAATGATAATAACTCTAGATTGAACTATTCGACGACGGAAAAAACCACACAAAACAATTGTTTTATCTTTGATTAAATATTTGAAACTAAATAAGTTTTATAATCACGACAATAAGTGGCTACGCAAAACAACTTATTTAGTGTTAATTGTTAATGCCAATAAAAGTTGGTCTGCGACGGTAGGTGTAAACTTATTTAGCTTTTCGTCTTCTACCCTCTGCATGAACTAAATTTAAGTCTCTTACGGGGCGTTTCTTTCACGGAATTCGGAATTCGGAATACGGAATAGGAATAGGAGATAAAAATATGAAGTTGTTTCTTTGGTGGAATGGAAATGAATTGAATAAGGAATTCTGTTGTTTCTTTGATGGAATTGGATATGGAAATGGAAAAGAATGTGGTAAAATGACATATTTGTCCCTGTTAGGATGTATGAATATGTATGTGTTATAGATAGCTTAGTGATCAAGGTAAGGTGCCGTAATGTGTAAGGAAGTGTGAAGTATGTGTTAGAAGGTTGTGGAAAGTTTTAGAATATTCAAGAATTAGGTAGTTGTTATCATAGGTCTCGTGTATAAATAGAGTCCTTAGATCTTAGTTTAAGGTAACTTTTTATGATGTATGAGGATTACTTGTGAAAGAAGGAAAGTTGTTAGTTCTGTTATTCTTATTCTTCAGTCTGCTTTTCATTCTTCTCTCTCAAACTCATGTAGATTAGGGTGAGATTGCTGAAATGGTATCAGAGCCATTCTAAATCCTCATCTCCGCTGAAGTTTTTGTCATCAGAATCGTCATTTATGTTGCTGTGAAGATCTTTAGTTCGATTGAAGGCATTCTGCTCAGCCATTCTCTGCTAGGCCATCCTCTGCTTCTCTGTTCGTTGAAGACTTCATTGTCAAGTTTACTGCTGCATATCAATATGTTCTTCGAGCCATGGATGAATTGATACCTGCTTTCTATAACAAAAGAATCTGTCATTTAACATGTAAGGATAATTTCCAGTCCTGAAAGAACAGGTATTGTTAGCTGTTAGAGGAAGGATACTTGTTTGGCACTTTGGTTGTTCCTCGACTGATTGACAATGAAGAAGGCAACAAGATTCTGAATCCAGATTTCACCAAGTTCTCTCAACAAGATAGTTCTCTGGCTTCATGGCTCCTTGCTTCGATTTCATCTCCAATCAACAAAGGATTAGTCGGATGTATGTCAGCAGCATCAATCTGGAATAGGTTGCACTAAAACTTCTCCTCCTCATGCACTAATCGGATTATGAGATTGTATGATCGTCTAAAGGTTAACAAACTCCTAAATCAATCTATGAGAGATTAATTAACTGAAATTCAATTGACATGCAACAACTTGGTAAGCTGTGGGAATCCAATTGAAGAAATGCAACATATATCTATCATATTGAATGGTGTTAATGGACAATATGATAGTGTTATTGCTGTAATTCATGCAAGTCGTAATCCGTATGATCTTGCCTCTATATGATCTGTTTTGCTTGATGTCGAGCTAGGCAAAGAGATACTCTTTTCGAAACATCCTTATCATCTGCTAATATGGTTGTGAAGAATGTTGTTGAGAAGCCTCCTCCGATGGACTATGGACAATCAAATTTCCTTGACTCTGGCCAGTCACAGGCTCAGACAACTCCAGTCCACATAACTCCAGATTATCAGCCAAACAATTCATCCTATGGACGTGGAAGAGGCAAAGGGCGTGGTTTTGCAAATAACAAACCACAGTGTCAGCTTTGCGGAAAATTCGGACATCTCGTTCACCGATGTTTTCAGAGATTTAATGTTCATTTTCAGGGAGTTACTGCTCAATCAAATGATCATATGAGTGCAAATCTGATCACTAACCAATGGAATGATGCAAATGAAATCTCCTACTCCAACTCTGATACTACAAAGAACCAATACTGCAGTAGCAATGCTGGCAGTTTCAGTCCGAGTTTATCCTCAGCATCTGGTTATATTCCTGTGTCTGGTGTACCTACAGCATATACTCAACCTGCTGTCATTTTTCAACCCATGTTCAGTCCATATATGTCAGCTCCTACTCCTGCTTATTAGCCCCTAACCTTTATGCCTCCTATGGTTCAGTTACCTCAGGTTCATGCTTATGCTCCTCCAATGCAGCTATATCAGTCTCCTATACCTTCTGTAGCTCCTAGTGTATCCTCTGTCACTCAAGATATCAGAAACCAAGCCAATTTCACAACAACTGCAAATTCAGCAGCTAGATTACCTACAATTGATAAGGCTTGGTATCCGGATTCAGGAGCCACGAATCACTTCTCCAATGCTGTTCCTCTGACTCATGGATCACAATCATATGCTGGTTCAAGTAAAGTTCAAGTGGCTAATGGAAGTTACTTGGACATTAACAACATTGGTATATCTGTTATAAACACATCGTCCAAACCTCTTATACTGCATAATCTTTTATACATTTTAAGAAATCTGATTCAGGTATGGTTTTTGTCTTAGTATATGTAGATGATATAGTGATAACTAGAAAAGATAAGTCTTCTATTGAGTTAGTTATTAGTCGAATTAATAGTGAGTTCAAGTTGAAAGATCTTGGTACACTTAACTACTTTCTTGGTATGGATGTGCAAGTTATGGAAGATTGTTTGCTTCTTGGTAAAAGGAAGGACATTCTGGATCTTCTTTTGAAGGCTGGAGTATCGAATGCATCAGCTCTTCCTACACCAATGTTTGATAATATTTTGGCCAAAGTTGCTGAAAATCAAGGTCAGTCTTCCTTTGCAGATGCTCATTTATATCGAAGGGTTGTGAGTGCTCTGCAACATGTGTGTGTTACTAGACCAGATATTCACTTTGCAGTGAATAAACTGAGTCAATATATGCAGCATCCATTATTGTGTCATTGGAAAGCTATTCTCCGTGTGTTGCATTATCTTAAAGGTACAATTGATCATGGTTTATTGTTTAGAAAAAACTCTGTTGGTTCTTCTGATGTTGTGCTAATATCCTATGTTGATGCTGATTGGGGTAGTAACTTAGTTGATCGTAAATCTGTTTCTGGACATTATCTTCTCCTTAATGGAAATCAGGTTGTCTGGAGCTCTAAAACGCAACCTATTATTTCTCGTTCTTCTGCAGAGGCAGAATATAGGGCAATTGCAAATGTGATGTGTGAGATTATGTGGGTTGTTTCTCTATTATCTGAACTGGATGTCAAGTTAATTGATGTTCCTATTGGCTGGAGTGATAACACTGGTGCTGTTGCATTAACTGAAAATCCAATTCATCATACTAAAATGAAACATGTTGAGATTGATCTTAGTTTTGTTCGTGAAAAAGTTCAAAATGGACAGGTTTTAGTGACTTTTGTACCAACAGCAGAACAATTAGCAGATATTGTTACAAAGTCAATTACAGAAAAGCAGTGTGTGCCTTTTAGAAGGAAGCTTGGGGTGATGTCATTCAAAGAATTGATGAATGTCTCTATAAGTGATCAATCTGAGTCTGAGTCTGTCAGTGATGAATTGGATATAGATCAATAGTTTGTTTGGATGTTGGTATGTCTTGATTGTCTAGTTCTGTTTTTTTTGGGATTGAAGGATTAAGTTCTGTTTGTTATCTGATTTTCCTTAGGCATGCTATTTTGTGCTGTTTGTTGGATAATGCTGTTAGTTTTTGAATTCTTGTCCTTTGCTTACTCTGTTTTTGATTATAGGTTGCCTACATTTGATGAGCAATTGTCTGATGCATTCTTATTCAGGGATTCACATGCTGTTGTTTCAGTTCTTTGATCTGAGTTTTATTTCAGACTGAGCCTTCTTCATTTTTTTTGACATCATGATGTTGTTTGTTTGGTCAGTTTTTCTTTTCCGCTATCTGCTATCATCTTCTGATCTGTGATCTCTGCTCGAATGTGCCAGGATAGACTATATGCATATATGCAATACTGACATAGGGTGAAGTTTGAGTCCAAAAATAACTTCTTCTCAAAGAAAACATTCAAGCTACTTTCAGGAGTTGTTTGAGGATGTAAATATGGAGGCAAATAAAAAATCATAAGTATGTATTATCGAAAGATAAAATCAGAAATTATGCAAAGTGTCGGCAAGAAAAAAGGCGACTACTGTAGGAGGAGTAAAATCTATTTATACAGTAGTGTTATCGATACATATATGCGCACAAAACTTGTCTTTATTATACTCCACATATTACCTAATCAAGAGAAGACGTAAGTCAATTAGATACTTATAAATATTCTTGGATCTATACCTGTTGAATAAGTATGTATTATCGAAAGATAAAATCAGAAATTATGCAAAGTGTCGGCAAGAAAAAATGGCGACTACTGTAGGAGGAGTAAAATCTATTTATACAGTAGTGTTATCGATACATATATGCGCACAAAACTTGTCTTTATTATACTCCACATATTACCTAATCAAGAGAAGACGTAAGTCTATTAGATACTTATAAATATTCTTGGATCTATACCTGTTGAAGTATTGAAGTCAGTCTGCATATTCGGTTTATTGTTGGACCTCTTCATAGGATTATTTTCTATTTGTTATTCTGGCCCATCTTCCTTGTGATCTGGCCCATCCGGTGAAATTGGCCTGCGAAGTATTCTCGGCTCGGCCCATGTTTCCTCTTCATATTTCTGATAATTGCATTTTCTGTTCTTGGACTTGATTGTTATTGTTTTAATTGTTTCGGGGTGTAACAAACTATTATTTTCCTAGGCTTTAGTATTAAAGGGTGAAGGAGTTCCAAATGAAGGAACAACTCCTTATGATCCCCAATCGTATCTCTTCAGTTTTCCTGACCGTTCTAGGGTTTTTCCAGAAATTGTTATTCGATTTCTTAGAACCTCTGATGCTCAACATGGTATCAGAGACTATGGAATGAAGTTTGTCTTGCCTTTCTTCAATCATCGGTGTTGTTAGTTGTCATCCTCCTCACGGTGATTGACGGTTTCTCATCCGGAAACCGTTCGGTGTTCAGCCGCGACCTTTCATTTTCTCTAGGATCCTGAGTCGGTTCTTTTTTACTGATAGCTTGCGAAAGGCGGTTGCGATTCTCTCATCGCACCCCTTGGTAATCTCTGTATCTTGTATTTCCTGCTATATGTTCCTGTATTTGGGATATCCTCAATCTTATGACCTTTGTCTTGGTCTGAAATCTTGGGATTCGTTGATTGTATATCTTGATATTCCTATTGCTTCGCTGTGCTATTGTGATTATCATCTTGTTGTTGTGAATATGTTGTTTCAGTCGGATTATTGCGGATTTATAGTTACCCTCGGCTTGATAGATTGTCTTGAGAATACCCTTGAATTGATAGATTGTCTTGTGAATACCCTCGGCTTGATAGATTGTATTGTGAATACCCTCGGCTTTACTGTTCTTCTATTGGTTACCCTAGGCTTGTTGCATTAATCTTGTTTTTCTTTGAGATGGCTGATGAAAAACCTGTTCAAGATGCAACTGATGAAGTTGATCATGATGCAATGGCTACTGTTGATTTTTATCATCCTTTATACTTTCACCCGAGTGATAACCCTGGGACAAATATGATATCTACTGTCTTGACTGGTCCCGAGAATTATGCAATGTGGAGTAAGACTTAGAAAAAAGGTTACATGATGTATTTATTATATGTACCTGATTTTAAATACAACCTGCTTTCTGTGTCAAGACATACGAGTGACCTAAACTGTTCTGCATCTTTTTACCCAAACCCTGCTATCCTACAGGACCTCTCAAATGGGAAGGTTCTGGGGACTGGTGAGGCTAGATCTGTATTGTACTTCATGAATTTGGCCAGGAGACCAACTCGTTCTATTGTAAATAGCTCCATCATGAATGATATTTCTTTATGGCATAAACGTTTTGGTCATACATCTATACAGGTTTTGGAACATGTTGGTTGTTTCGATATGAGCAAAACTTTTGATATAAATGATTGCCCTGTTTGTCCCAAAGCTAAGATTGTTAGGAATTCTTTCCCTAGTTCAGATTCTAGAGCATATACTACATTTGATCTTGTGCATGCTGATGTGTGGGGACCTTATCATTGCCCTACACATGATGAAAAACGATATTTCTTGACCTTGGTAGATGATATTTCTAGAATAACCCGGGTTCATCTCATGCAGTTTAAATCTGATGATTTTATTGTTATGAAAGATTTTCTTGCTATGATTGAAACTCAGTTCGGTAAAAAGGTCAAGTGCTTAAGAACTGATAATGGGAAAGAGTTTTTAATGAGCGCATGAATAGGTTGCTGTGTGATAAGGGTATCACTCATCAGAGTAGCTGCCCCTACACACCCCAACAAAATGGAAGAGTTTATAGGAAACACAAACACTTGCTTGAAATAGCAAGGGCCCTGAAATTGTAAGGTTAATTCCCAAATATTTCCTGCGAAGAATGTATCCTTACTGCTTGCTATCTGATTAATCTCATGACGACCAGGTTATTGAAGGGAAAATCCCCTTTTGAGATATTACATGAAAAAAAAACACTTTGGGTCATCTAAGAATATTTGGATGTCTCGCATATGCTAAAAACATCTTGGTAACTGACAAGTTGGCCTCCAGAGCTATCCCTAGAGTCTTGATGGGATACTCTGTGACCCAAAAGGGATACAAATTGTATGATCTGACTAAAAAGCGTTTTTTTGTTAGCAGAGATGTGATTTATAATGAGAATATTTTTTCCTTTGGGAGTGGTAGACTTGATCAGTTTCCGGTGTTTTGAGGCCAATATAAATTATTTCAATGATGTTAACGACGAGATAGTTGTCGGAACTGAGGATGATAGAATCCAATCTGGAGAAAACCCACATGATGAGTCCCAAAAAGACTCAGATGGGATCCCTTCTTATGATGAGTCTATGATTGACTCTAATGATGGGGATGATCCTCCGGCTAATGACCCTTCTGGACCCAAAGTTAGCAGGTCTGGAAGAGCCATTAAGCCTCCTATCTGGATGAAGGACTACCAGACATCGAGTGCTTCAAATGTGCATTGTATCAAAAATTGCATTTCTTATGATGGATTATTTGATGGTTATCAATGTTATATCTCCTCTATATCTAAGATGATTGAGCCAGAAAGTTTCAGTGAAGTAGTAAAAGACATATTGTGGGTTGAGGCGATGCAAGATGAAATAAAAGCCCTTGAGGAGAATTATACATGGGATCTGGTCCCAACACCACCAGGTAAGTCTGTGATATGATGTAAGTGGGTTTATAAGCTAAAATTCAATTCATATGGTAGTCTAAGAAGGTATAACGCTAGACTGGTCGCTAAATGATATAATCAAAACATGGAATAGATTTTTTTGAAACATTCTCTCCTATTGCTAAAATGAATATGGTTAGAACTGCTTTAGCCCTTGCTGCGATTGAAAAATGGCCCCTTTAACAAATGGATGTTCATAATGCCTTTCTACAAGGCGATTTAGATGGGATGTGTATATGCGTATACCTGATGGTTTTGATGAAAAAAAAGCTGGTTTTGTATGTAAGTTGCGAAAGTCTCTTTATGGGCTTAAGCAGGCAGGCAGGCAATGGAATTTAAAAATGGTCAGAGCAGGATATACTCGTTCTAAATTGGATTATTCGCTTTTTACCAAACGCGATAATAAACAAATTGTTGTTCTCCTCATATATGTGGATGATTTACTTATTTCGTGGAACAGTGAGCGTTTAATCAATGAATTGAACGATGTTTTGTAGACCAGTTTTAAAATGAAGGATCTCGGGGAGTTGAAGTACTTCCTGGGTATTGAGGTGGCGAGATCTAACAAAGGTATTGTATTATCTCAGAGGAAATATGCTTTATAGTTAATTTCTGAAGTTGGTCTATCTGGTGGGAAGGTAAGTAAGACCCCTACGGAATTAAATCTAAAGCTGACTAGACGGACTTATGATAAGCACCTGAAAATTAATCAAGATGATGATGCCCTAAATGATATGAGTTTATATAGACGACTGATAGGGAAATTGCTATACTTGAGTATCACTAGACCAGATATAACTATTGTTGTGCAATGTTTAAGTCAGTATATTCATGATCCAAAAACATCACATCTTGAGGCTGCAATGATGATAATCAGGTATATAAAGTGTGAACCAGGTAAAGGTATTTTGGTTTCCTCTGATTCAAGTTCTAGTTTGGTCGTTTTTTGTGACTCTGATTAGGCTGGATGTGTGGAAACTAGAAAATCAGTTACGGGATTTTGTATTCTATTGGGAAAATCTGCTATATCTTGGAAAGTAAAGAAGCAAAATACTGTATCTAAATCTTCAGCTGAGTCTGAGTATAGGAGTATGGGTTCTGCATTGTCTGATATTATCTGGCTTAAATATTTATTAGAAGAGTTGGGTTTTGAACGAAATGCTCCTGCTTTGTTATATTATGACAGTAAGGCTGCCATTCAAATTGCAAATAATCCTGTTTTTCATGAGAGGACCGAGCACATAGAAATTGATTGCCATTATATTAGAGAGAAACTCATAGAAAAAATATTGTATTTGAAGCATGTTAGTTCAAATAACCAGTTGCTGATGTTTTTACCAAAGCCTTATGGAATCAACATCATTATTTCTTGTGTAGAAGGCTTGGTATGATAAATGTGTTTCAAGTACAAGAAGAACCAGATTGAGGGGGAGTATCTGCAGATTGAGGGGGAGTGTTTAAGTATTGAAGTCGGTCTGCATATTCAGATAATTGTTGGACCTCTTCTTAGGCTTATTTCCTATTTGCTGTTCTGGTCCATCTTCCTTGTGATCTGGCCCATCCAGTGAAGTTGGCCTGCGAAGTATTCTCGGCTCGGCCCATGTTTCTTCTTCTTATTTCTGATCATTGCATTTTCTGTTCTTGGACTTGATTGTTATTATTTTAATTGTTTCGTGGTGTAACATACTATTATTTTCCTAGGTTTTAGTATTTAAGGGTGAAGGAGTTCCAAATGAAGGAACAACTCCTTATGATCCCCAATCGTTTCTCTTCGGTTTTCCTAAGTCGTTCTAGGGTTTTTCCAGAAATTGTTCTTCGATTTCTTAGAACCTCTGATTCTCAACAATACCAAACATAATCTTATTAATTAACTAAAATTGTTGTAGAATTATGTTATAGTTGGGTCGTTCACTACAGGACACTTGTGCAACAGCGACGAGGATTTTGTGTTGACGCTAAGAATTGATGTTGAATGTGTGTATATTGCGTCAACAGTTTTTGCTATCGTTATTATTGCTTATTAGACACAATATGTTTTCCACTATCATAAGCTACATTTAGTGTTGATTTTTTTCGCCACTTTATTTATTACATGGATGAATGTGTAATGTCGACCAACACTTGATGCAAGACCAACACTTGATGAATGTGTTGACTCCATCAGTAGAAGATGACCTTTCCATTGTAAATGTACATATTAAAATGCGAAAAGTTTTGTCGTACATTTAGCGATAACAACAACGATTGTTTGTTGTAACTACTCACTTATGTCGGCCTAAATAGCAGAGAAAATGTAAGAATAGGTTGTCGACATTAGTATAGTCATTCAATAACAGATTCAATTATTTTGGTAAAATAGTTTATTTAGTGACGACTATTCTTAATGTCAATAATGCAAGAACTATGGTATATTGTCGTCATTAAAATTTAAGAAGCTCAATTAAACCGCCACTAAACTGAATTGAGCCATGATTTTAAAAATAATAGACCTATTTCAGAAAAAACTTAACCTAACTCTCAATCTAACTCTCCTCTCTAACCTAACTCTCCTTCTCCCTTCTTGCCTTTGCACCTCTTCACCCCATCCCACCTCCCTCTCCGTCTCACACTCCTTGGAAGAAGCCATCTTCTCCCTCCCGCGCCTTTCTCCGACGTTTCTTTGTGCAGTGTGGGATAGGTACCGACAACAGAGAGAAATTCTGAGGGTCGATTTCTTCTCAGTTCTTCGATTCAGTCCCCTAAGTAAGATTCTTCAATTCAGTCCTCTCTTCGGCGTAAATATTTCGTAATTTTGCAAAGTTTAAGGTAATTCCTTCAGAAAGTTGTGCAAATCTTCCTTCAGAAAGGTTTAGAGCAATTCCTTCGAAGACGCCGTCGCCGCACGACCTCTTTTATGCCTCGACAACTCCTCATCTACCATAGTGAAATATTTTTTTCTCCTGTGGTGTTGATGGTTGTCCAAGTAAATAACTTTTGATGTGTAAGGTTTTTGATTCAACTCCTCCTCTTCTCCTGTGGTCAGGTTTTTGTTGGACGACGTGTTAGTGGTGGCAATGAACGAGCTGCAAGTTCTGCTGCGGTTATGGAAGTGAGATGCTTAGACTCCTTGATATTGTGCTTACAAGTAGCCTTAAAGTTTGAACATAGAAATAGCAAAGGATGTAACTATGGCACTCCGTATGAGTGGAAAGTTTACACGTATGTGCTCTTCCGTAGCGCTTCAAACTGACATTTTTTTTGCCTTGCATGATTTTGACTTTAATTTTGTACAGTGCTCTAGGTGGTAGTCACGGAGTTCCAACAGTACACTACAAAGGAAGGCAAGGGGATTATTATGTGATGGTATGTAAGATACAATCTTTACACATATTTTTAAATCACCGACATGTCTTCCTTACAAGAACTTCGTACTGATAGGTAATGGACATGCTTGGCCCCAGTTTATGGTATGTTTGGAATTCACTCGGACAAGCGTGAGTTTTTCCTTCCATTGTACTCTTGTATCACTTATTAGGTCAATTATTGTTGTTGTCCACTAATCTATGACTACATTCGACAAGATGTCTGCTGAAATGGTAGCCCGTATAGCAGTCGAAACCCTGTCAATCCTAGAGAAGATGCACTCTAAAGGGTATTGTCTTTTTCCATACTGTCTTGCACATGCAACATAATACAGTTGAGCTTACAGGGAGTTCAGTGATGTTATTCAATTACCTCATACAACTTTGAATTTTAACTGTTCCAGTTTTCTTCTTGAGATCTTAGTAAAGTCGGAGAATTTTTACTTGGTCAACCATCAACATCATAGTAGAAAACGTTATTTATTGTTGATGTTAATTATGATCATCGTATGAATTGATGTTAACTTCTTGGTATAAATTGATGTTAATTTCGAATAATTTTGCATTCAATTATGATGCTAGAACTCAACTCCTTACATGGTTCAACAGGTTACGTTCGGATTGTGTTCGAGGTTACATTTGGATCGCGTGGGGAGCAAAATGAAAGAGTTTATGAGGTTGTTCTCTTGAAGGATAAAAGGATCAGTCATCAACAAGGTACGTTGCTTTAAGTTGCAGTTTTATAAGTTCATGGTTATATCCATGATGTTATGGGAAACTGGTTATATAAGTTATTAGAGTTTAAAAGGTACTTAGCCTAAACATACCTCGAATTTGTGTGATTTAACTGCTGCTTTCTCTTGAATTATGTTTAACCTTTTGTAGGGGCACCCAAGCACTCGGGAATATCACTTCAGAATGCTCTTAATATGTGCAGCAGATGGGGAAGTGAAAGAACTCATGGTATAGATATTTTGTTCGGTCATGATTGACAATGCTATATTTTGTTTTTTGAAAGTTTAGGATACACTACAAGAATCTGTTGCAACAACAATGGTTCTTTCTTGTTGACGCTAACATTTGTTGTTAAAAATATGTCTATTGTGTCAGAAGTTATTTTGGTTGTTATTATTTTGTATTAGGTACAATGTATTTTCCATCACTATAGGTTACATTTAGTGTGAGTATTTGCCGTCACTAAATTGTTAACATGGATGAAAGTGTAACAACAGTAAACCTTTGATGTTAAAAGAGTTCATTAGTTGCGATCATTTTGTCTGAAGACAATATAAGTATTCAACAATGGAATTTGTTGTCGCTATTGTACTGAAACAACAACGGAACTAAGGTGTTGGTATGGTATTTTGTTGTCACTAAAACATGAATGACGGGCAGAGTAACAGAGACATTAAATGAGGTACGCCCTTGCAAGTAACATACACTATAATTGAGCTGAAGAAACACCATTTCATTCCACCCATTCTCCGATTGAAGGCAGCTCCTTTCTGTTGAGTGACAAGTGATATCAAGGATCATATACCAGCTCCTAGATCTGCTGTGTCTTTGTCAATCTGCCGCGTCTTCATATAACAGTGATATAAGGAGTTCACATGCTTGGGCATCTGCTGCATCTTCAATCTGCGACTTGACTTGATGTGATCATGGAAGAAATGCGGCCCACACTTGAAGACAGGGGTGAGATAACCGTGCAGAGTGGACCAATGACACGATCAAGGGCTAGGAAGCTTGGACATACAATCACCACACTACTGGACCGCATAGGACCAACTATCATTCCGTCCGGAGACATGGAGCCTAAGAACCTCTTGGTTGCTCGAATGGACTAAGTCAAGAGGGGCTCGTTTGTACTCTTTTTCCCGACCTTTGATTTTATCCCACTGGGTTTTACAAAGGGGGGTTTTAATGAGGCAAACGGTCCACAAGACAACCAAACCCAATAAGAGGAGGAGAATAAAATTCGGCCCATAGGAGAGCTTTCCTTAGGCCCAAATTAGTTTAGGTTTTTACTTCTTTTAGGATAAGTAGCTAGGGTGGCCGAAATTAGAGGATAGACCTTTCTTTTACAAACTTGTGTGCTAGCCACATTGTTCTTCTTGTTCATTGAATGAGAAATTGATTGTCGGTGTGTCATATCCGGCAATTGAATCTTGGTGTGTCATATCCAAGGTTCAAGCTTTGGAGTCTTCGAGTGCGTCATATCTTGGAGAATCCATTGTGGAGGTATCAAGGGTTTGTCGCTGCCTTTGTGTGATCCAATCGATCCATCATTCATCCATCATCTATCCTCGTATATTCTGGTCTCGGCAGAATCGTATCCAGGAGGACCGACCTTACCAAAAGTGGTCTAGAAGACGGAATACATATCGGAATTCGACGAGCCCACCCATTCCAGAAAGAGGACTCAATTATCCGCGACTTTCGTATTCTATCACTCGGATCAATTCGGAGCAGAGATTCGCGGAAAAGGGAACCCTTTACAGAGTCGGAATTCTGACAGCAATATTACGAGCCTTGGGAGAATCGTATCACCACCTACCCTCGAAAGTGCCGACTCCTGGAAGATCGTATCAAGTGGTATCAGAGCACACTTTCGAGATTTAATTTTGCTGATTTGTGTTGTGTGATAATCAGGTCCTTGCGCATTATAATGTCAAACCACGCAAGTAATGGAGAGGAGAGCACCAATCAAGCTCAAGGGGCAAGGAACGAACCCCCGGATTTGCGAATTCTTCGCAATGAGATTCGGCGAATGATGCAGCAAGAATTAGGACCTATCATACAAGAGTCCATTAATCGAGCCATGCCGCCACCTATGGGGAATCTTCCAAGAAGAGCTCAACCTCAAGCAGACGATGAAGAGGTTCAATCGTCCAACTATTATAGTAGGGGCAGCCGCCACTCCAATCGGGACCAACGGAGACCACGGCTGGAAAGAGGTCGGCTTGAAGATCAACTTGGTGGTCTCAAGTTAAAAATCCCACCTTTCCACGGGAAGAATGATCCGGATGCTTATTTGGAGTGGGAAAAGAAGATCGAACTTGTGTTCGATTGTCAAAATCTTTCGGAGCTTAGAAAGGTACAAGTAGCCGCAACTGAATTTTGTGATTATGCTATCAATTGGTGGGATCAAATCGTGACGAGTAGACGACGTAATCGTGATCCACCCGTAGATACTTGGGATGAACTGAAAAATCTTTTGAGGAAGAGGTTTGTTCCTAACCATTACCATAGGGAACTACATCAAAAGCTTAGACGGTTGTCTCAAGGAAGTAAGGGCCGAAAGACCACACTTGCTCCCGTGCCGCCGCATGAGATACACCTAGATCAACTTCGACTTCGACAACACGAAGGAACTAATGTGAGTGAACACACAAGTACCCTTACCCAAAATGAGTGTGAGAGTTTGAGGAAAGCCAAAGCCGAGAGATGTGAGTTTACACCCGTGAGTGAACCCGTGAGGCAGTCCAATTTTGTGGTGAGGTCTAGCGTTGTAAAGAGGGCTTTGTCCTCTAAGCAACCCGTTATACTACTTATGTACAAAGAAACGTTGTTGAGTATCACTAATCCCGTGCCGGATTTGCCGAGCAACATCGTTTCCCTTTTGCAGGATTTTGAAGACGTCTTGCCGGATGAAACTCCCCACGCATTACCGCCCCTTCGGGGTATCGAACACCAAATCGATTTTGTACCGGGAGCTTCACTACGTAACCGACCTGCATACCGAACTAATCCTATGAAGACCAAGGAGCTTCAACGACAAGTGAACGACTTGATGGACAAAGGATACATCCGCGAAAGCATGAGCCCATGCGCGGTACCGGTCCTACTCGTCCCTGAGAAGGATGGGACTTGGAGGATGTGCGTCGATTGCCGAGCCATCAACAATATCACTGTAAAGTATCGCCATCCTATTCCTCGATTAGATGACATGTTAGATGAGCTGCATGGATCCACGATATTTGATAAAATAGATCTTAAGAGTGGTTATCATCAAATTAGGATGAAAGAAGGTGATGAATGGAAAACAGCTTTTAAAACTAAACATGGCTTATATGAGTGGTTAGTCATGCCCTTTGGATTAACTAATGCACCTAGCACTTTCATGAGATTGATGAATCATGTCCTACGTAACTACATTGGAATTTTTGTGGTTGTTTACTTCGATGACATTTTAGTCTATAGTCGAAGCTTAAAAGAGCATGTTGGGCACTTAAAATCTGTTTTGATGGTTCTTCGAAAGGAGAAGCTTTATGCTAACCTTAAGAAGTGCACTTTTTGTACGGATCACCTTGTGTTTTTGGGCTTTGTTATAAGTGCAGATGGTATTAAGGTGGACGAAGAGAAGGTTAAGGCCATCCGCGATTGGCCGACGCCAACTACCATAGGCGAAGTGCGGAGCTTTCATGGACTTGCGGGTTTCTATCGGAGATTCGTGAGGGATTTTAGTACCATAGCCGCACCTCTCACCGAAGTGATCAAGAAGAGTGTTGGGTTTAAGTGGGAGGACGCACAAGAAAAAGCATTCCAAGCTTTGAAGGACAAACTCACCAATGCACCCCTTTTATCTTTACCGAACTTTCTTAAAACCTTTGAAATTGAGTGTGATGCTTCGGGTGTAGGTATTGGAGCTGTTTTGACACAAGAGAAGAGGCCCATAGCATTCTTTAGTGAGAAGCTTGGAGGAGCTGCCCTAAACTACCCGACCTATGACAAGGAGTTGTATGCGCTAGTTCGAGCCTTGCAAACATGGCAACACTATCTATGGCCCAAGGAGTTTGTCATTCACACCGACCATGAATCCTTGAAGCATTTGAAGGGTCAACAAAAGCTCCACAAACGACATGCTAGGTGGATGGAGTTCATCGAAACCTTTCCTTATGTGATCAAGTATAAGCAAGGTAATGAAAATATTGTTGCCGATGCTCTATCAAGAAGGTATGCCTTGATCTCTACTTTGGATGCTAAGATTTTAGGCTTTGAATACATAAAGGAGCTCTATGAAACTGACTCGGATTTCCAAGATATCTTTAAAGCATGTGCTAAATTCGCTCATGGAAAGTATGTAAGGCACGACGGGTTTCTTTTGTTTGAAAATAGATTATGCGTACCTAACTGTTCGATGCGAGAATTGTTAGTTAGGGAAGCCCATGGCGGAGGATTGATGGGACATTTTGGGATCACTAAGACCTTGAAGGTGATGCAAGAACACTTCTATTGGCCGCAAATGAAAAGGGATGTCGAGCGGATATGTGGAAGATGTGTCACTTGCAAACAAGCCAAAGCAAAGGTACAGTCCCAAGGTTTGTATATGCCCTTACCGATTCCTGAACAACCGTGGGTCGATATATCTATGGATTTTGTGCTTGGATTGCCTAGGACTAGGACTGGAAAGGATTCCATCTTTGTGATTGTGGATAGGTTTTCAAAAATGGCTCATTTCCTTGCATGCCATAAAACTGATGATGCGTCTCATATAGCTGATTTATTCTTCAAAGAAATTGTTCGCTTGCATGGAATGCCTAGGACCATTGTTAGTGATAGAGATGCTAAATTCTTGAGCTACTTTTGGAAAACACTGTGGTCCAAGCTAGGGACTAAACTGCTATTTTCAACTACTTGCCACCCTCAAACTGATGGACAAACCGAAGTAGTGAATAGGACCTTGTCTACTTTGCTACGCACCTTGATTAAGAAGAATTTGAAATCTTGGGAAGAATGCTTGCCACATGTTGAATTTGCGTATAACCGAGCTACACATTCCGCTACCAAGTTTTCACCGTTTGAAATCGTTTAGGGATTTAACCCTTTGTCTCCTTTGGATCTAACCGCTTTGCCTATGAGTGAAAGGACTAACTTAGATGGAAAGAAGAAAGCTGAAATTGTCAAACAGATCCATGAAAAGGCCAAGCGCAACATCGAGGAAAGGACAAAGTCGTATGCAAAGCAAGCCAACAAGGGCCGACGTAAGGTGACATTTGAGGAAGGAGACCTCGTGTGGGTGCACTTGAGGAAGGATAGGTTTCCAGTCGAGAGGAAATCCAAGTTGATGCCTAGAGTGGATGGCCCATTCCGAGTCCTAAAGAAGATCAACGACAATGCTTATCAACTAGACCTCGAAGGGAAGTATAATGTTAGTTCAAGTTTTAACATTACTGATTTGCTTCCTTTTGTTGCAGATGATCCGGATTTGAGGACAAATCCTTTTGAAGAGGGAGGGGATGATGTGATCATGGAAGAAATGCGGCCCACACTTGAAGACAGGGGTGAGATAACCGTGCCGAGTGGACCAATGACACGATCAAGGGCTAGGAAGCTTGGACATACAATCACCACACTACTGGACCGCATAGGACCAACTATCATTCCATCCGGAGACATGGAGCCTAAGAACCTCTTGGTTGCTCGAATGGACTAAGTCAAGAGGGGCTCGTTTGTACTCTTTTTCCCGACCTTTGGTTTTATCCCACTGGGTTTTACAAAGGGGGGTTTTAATGAGGCAAACGGTCCACAAGACAACCAAACCCAATAAGAGGAGGAGAATAAAATTCGGCCCATAGGAGAGCTTTCCTTAGGCCCAAATTAGTTTAGGTTTTTACTTCTTTTAGGATAAGTAGCTAGGGTGGCCGAAATTAGAGGATAGACCTTTCTTTTACAAACTTGTGTGCTAGCCACATTGTTCTTCTTGTTCATTGAATGAGAAATTGATTGTCGGTGTGTCATATCCGGCAATTGAATCTTGGTGTGTCATATCCAAGGTTCAAGCTTTGGAGTCTTCGAGTGCGTCATATCTTGGAGAATCCATTGTGGAGGTATCAAGGGCTTGTCGCTGCCTTTGTGTGATCCAATCGATCCATCATTCATCCATCATCTATCCTCGTATATTCTGGTCTCGGCAGAATCGTATCCAGGAGGACCGACCTTACCAAAAGTGGTCTAGAAGACGGAATACATATCGAAATTCGACGAGCCCACCCATTCCAGAGAGAGGACTCAATTATCCGCGACTTTCGTATTCATCACTCGGATCAATTCGGAGCAGAGATTCTCGGAAAAGGGAACCCTTTACAGAGTCGGAATTCTGACAGCAATATTACGAGCCTTGGGAGAATCGTATCACCACCTACCCTCGAAAGTGCCGACTCCTGGAAGATCGTATCAAGTGGTATCAGAGCACACTTTCGAGATTTAATTTTGCTGATTTGTGTTGTGTGATAATCAGGTCCTTGCGCATTATAATGTCAAACCACGCAAGTAATGGAGAGGAGAGCACCAATCAAGCTCAAGGGGCAAGGAACGAACCCCCGGATTTGCGAATTCTTCGCAATGAGATTCGGCGAATGATGCAGCAAGAATTAGGACCTATCATACAAGAGTCCATTAATCGAGCCATGCCGCCACCTATGGGGAATCTTCCAAGAAGAGCTCAACCTCAAGCAGACGATGAAGAGGTTCAATCGTCCAACTATTATAGTAGGGGCAGCCGCAACTCCAATCGGGACCAAAGGAGACCACGGCGGGAAAGAGGTCGGCTTGAAGATCAACTTGGTGGTCTCAAGTTAAAAATCCCACCTTTCCACGGGAAGAATGATCCGGATGCTTATTTGGAGTGGGAAAAGAAGATCGAACTTGTGTTCGATTGTCAAAATCTTTCGGAGCTTAGAAAGGTACAAGTAGCCGCAACTGAATTTTGTGATTATGCTATCAATTGGTGGGATCAAATCGTGACGAGTAGACGACGTAATCGTGATCCACCCGTAGATACTTGGGATGAACTGAAAAATCTTATGAGGAAGAGGTTTGTTCCTAACCATTACCATAGGGAACTACATCAAAAGCTTAGACGGTTGTCTCAAGGAAGTCAGGGCCGAAAGACCACACTTGCTCCCGTGCCGCCGCATGAGATACACCTAGATCAACTTCGACTTCGACAACACGAAGGAACTAATGTGAGTGAACACACAAGTACCCTTACCCAAAATGAGTGTGAGAGTTTGAGGAAAGCCAAAGCCGAGAGATATGAGTTTACACCCGTGAGTGAACCCGTGAGGCAGTCCAATTTTGTGGTGAGGTCTAGCGTTGTAAAGAGGGCTTTGTCCTCTAAGCAACCCGTTATACTACTTATGTACAAAGAAACGTTGTTGAGTATCACTAATCCCGTGCCGGATTTGCCGAGCAACATCGTTTCCCTTTTGCAGGATTTTGAAGACGTCTTGCCGGATGAAACTCCCCACGCATTACCGCCCCTTCGGGGTATCGAACACCAAATCGATTTTGTACCGGGAGCTTCACTACGTAACCGACCTTCATACCGAACTAATCCTATGGAGACCAAGGAGCTTCAACGACAAGTGAACGACTTGATGGACAAAGGATACATCCGCGAAAGCATGAGCCCATGCGCGGTACCGGTCCTACTCGTCCCTGAGAAGGATGGGACTTGGAGGATGTGCGTCGATTGCCGAGCCATCAACAATATCACTGTAAAGTATCGCCATCCTATTCCTCGATTAGATGACATGTTAGATGAGCTGCATGGATCCACGATATTTGATAAAATAGATCTTAAGAGTGGTTATCATCAAATTAGGATGAAAGAAGGTGATGAATGGAAAACAGCTTTTAAAACTAAACATGGCTTATATGAGTGGTTAGTCATGCCCTTTGGATTAACTAATGCACCTAGCACTTTCATGAGATTGATGAATCATGTCCTACGTAACTACATTGGAATTTTTGTGGTTGTTTACTTCGATGACATTTTAGTCTATAGTCGAAGCTTAGAAGAGCATGTTGGGCACTTAAAATCTGTTTTGATGGTTCTTCGAAAGGAGAAGCTTTATGCTAACCTTAAGAAGTGCACTTTTTGTACGGATCACCTTGTGTTTTTGGGCTTTGTTATAAGTGCAGATGGTATTAAGGTGGACGAAGAGAAGGTTAAGGCCATCCGCGATTGGCCGACGCCAACTACCATAGGCGAAGTGCGGAGCTTTCATGGACTTGCGGGTTTCTATCGGAGATTCGTGAGGGATTTTAGTACCATAGCCGCACCTCTCACCGAAGTGATCAAGAAGAGTGTTGGGTTTAAGTGGGAGGACGCACAAGAAAAAGCATTCCAAGCTTTGAAGGACAAACTCACCAATGCACCCCTTTTATCTTTACCGAACTTTCTTAAAACCTTTGAAATTGAGTGTGATGCTTCGGGTGTAGGTATTGGAGCTGTTTTGACACAAGAGAAGAGGCCCATAGCATTCTTTAGTGAGAAGCTTGGAGGAGCTTCCCTAAACTACCCGACCTATGACAAGGAGTTGTATGCGCTAGTTCGAGCCTTGCAAACATGGCAACACTATCTATGGCCCAAGGAGTTTGTCATTCACACCGACCATGAATCCTTGAAGCATTTGAAGGGTCAACAAAAGCTCCACAAACGACATGCTAGGTGGATGGAGTTCATCGAAACCTTTCCTTATGTGATCAAGTATAAGCAAGGTAATGAAAATATTGTTGCCGATGCTCTATCAAGAAGGTATGCCTTGATCTCTACTTTGGATGCTAAGATTTTAGGCTTTGAATACATAAAGGAGCTCTATGAAACTGACTCGGATTTCCAAGATATCTTTAAAGCATGTGCTAAATTCGCTCATGGAAAGTATGTAAGGCACGACGGGTTTCTTTTGTTTGAAAATAGATTATGCGTACCTAACTGTTCGATGCGAGAATTGTTAGTTAGGGAAGCCCATGGCGGAGGATTGATGGGACATTTTGGGATCACTAAGACCTTGAAGGTGATGCAAGAACACTTCTATTGGCCGCAAATGAAAAGGGATGTCGAGCGGATATGTGGAAGATGTGTCACTTGCAAACAAGCCAAAGCAAAGGTACAGTCCCAAGGTTTGTATATGCCCTTACCGATTCCTGAACAACCGTGGGTCGATATATCTATGGATTTTGTGCTTGGATTGCCTAGGACTAGGACTGGAAAGGATTCCATCTTTGTGATTGTGGATAGGTTTTCAAAAATGGCTCATTTCCTTGCATGCCATAAAACTGATGATGCGTCTCATATAGCTGATTTATTCTTCAAAGAAATTGTTCGCTTGCATGGAATGCCTAGGACCATTGTTAGTGATAGAGATGCTAAATTCTTGAGCTACTTTTGGAAAACACTGTGGTCCAAGCTAGGGACTAAACTGCTATTTTCAACTACTTGTCACCCTCAAACTGATGGACAAACCGAAGTAGTGAATAGGACCTTGTCTACTTTGCTACGCACCTTGATTAAGAAGAATTTGAAATCTTGGGAAGAATGCTTGCCACATGTTGAATTTGCGTATAACCGAGCTACACATTCCGCTACCAAGTTTTCACCGTTTGAAATCGTTTAGGGATTTAACCCTTTGTCTCCTTTGGATCTAACCGCTTTGCCTATGAGTGAAAGGACTAACTTAGATGGAAAGAAGAAAGCTGAAATTGTCAAACAGATCCATGAAAAGGCCAAGCGCAACATCGAGGAAAGGACAAAGTCGTATGCAAAGCAAGCCAACAAGGGCCGACGTAAGGTGACATTTGAGGAAGGAGACCTCGTGTGGGTGCACTTGAGGAAGGATAGGTTTCCAGTCGAGAGGAAATCCAAGTTGATGCCTAGAGTGGATGGCCCATTCCGAGTCCTAAAGAAGATCAACGACAATGCTTATCAACTAGACCTCGAAGGGAAGTATAATGTTAGTTCAAGTTTTAACATTACTGATTTGCTTCCTTTTGTTGCAGATGATCCGGATTTGAGGACAAATCCTTTTGAAGAGGGAGGGGATGATGTGATCATGGAAGAAATGCGGCCCACACTTGAAGACAGGGGTGAGATAACCGTGCCGAGTGGACCAATGACACGATCAAGGGCTAGGAAGCTTGGACATACAATCACCACACTACTGGACCGCATAGGACCAACTATCATTCCATCTGGAGACATGGAGCCTAAGAACCTCTTGGTTGCTCGAATGGACTAAGTCAAGAGGGGCTCGTTTGTACTCTTTTTCCCGACCTTTGGTTTTATCCCACTGGGTTTTACAAAGGGGGGTTTTAATGAGGCAAACGGTCCACAAGACAACCAAACCCAATAAGAGGAGGAGAATAAAATTCGGCCCATAGGAGAGCTTTCCTTAGGCCCAAATTAGTTTAGGTTTTTACTTCTTTTAGGATAAGTAGCTAGGGTGGCCGAAATTAGAGGATAGACCTTTCTTTTACAAACTTGTGTGCTAGCCACATTGTTCTTCTTGTTCATTGAATGAGAAATTGATTGTCGGTGTGTCATATCCGGCAATTGAATCTTGGTGTGTCATATCCAAGGTTCAAGCTTTGGAGTCTTCGAGTGCGTCATATCTTGGAGAATCCATTGTGGAGGTATCAAGGGCTTGTCGCTGCCTTTGTGTGATCCAATCGATCCATCATTCATCCATCATCTATCCTCGTATATTCTGGTCTCGGCAGAATCGTATCCAGGAGGACCGACCTTACCAAAAGTGGTCTAGAAGACGGAATACATATCGAAATTCGACGAGCCCACCCATTCCAGAGAGAGGACTCAATTATACGCGACTTTCGTATTCATCACTCGGATCAATTCGGAGCAGAGATTCTCGGAAAAGGGAACCCTTTACAGAGTCGGAATTCTGACAGCAATATTACGAGCCTTGGGAGAATCGTATCACCACCTACCCTCGAAAGTGCCGACTCCTGGAAGATCGTATCAAGTGGTATCAGAGCACACTTTCGAGATTTAATTTTGCTGATTTGTGTTGTGTGATAATCAGGTCCTTGCGCATTATAATGTCAAACCACGCAAGTAATGGAGAGGAGAGCACCAATCAAGCTCAAGGGGCAAGGAACGAACCCCCGGATTTGCGAATTCTTCGCAATGAGATTCGGCGAATGATGCAGCAAGAATTAGAACCTATCATACAAGAGTCCATTAATCGAGCCATGCCGCCACCTATGGGGAATCTTCCAAGAAGAGCTCAACCTCAAGCAGACGATGAAGAGGTTCAATCGTCCAACTATTATAGTAGGGGCAGCCGCCACTCCAATCGGGACCAAAGGAGACCACGGCGGGAAAGAGGTCGGCTTGAAGATCAACTTGGTGGTCTCAAGTTAAAAATCTCACCTTTCCACGGGAAGAATGATCCGGATGCTTATTTGGAGTGGGAAAAGAAGATCGAACTTGTGTTCGATTGTCAAAATCTTTCGGAGCTTAGAAAGGTACAAGTAGCCTCAACTGAATTTTGTGATTATGCTATCAATTGGTGGGATCAAATCGTGACGAGTAGACGACGTAATCGTGATCCACCCGTAGATACTTGGGATGAACTGAAAAATCTTATGAGGAAGAGGTTTGTTCCTAACCATTACCATAGGGAACTACATCAAAAGCTTAGACGGTTGTCTCAAGGAAGTCAGGGCCGAAAGACCACACTTGCTCCCGTGCCGCCGCATGAGATACACCTAGATCAACTTCGACTTCGACAACACGAAGGAACTAATGTGAGTGAACACACAAGTACCCTTACCCAAAATGAGTGTGAGAGTTTGAGGAAAGCCAAAGCCGAGAGATGTGAGTTTACACCCGTGAGTGAACCCGTGAGGCAGTCCAATTTTGTGGTGAGGTCTAGCGTTGTAAAGAGGGCTTTGTCCTCTAAGCAACCCGTTATACTACTTATGTACAAAGAAACGTTGTTGAGTATCACTAATCCCGTGCCGGATTTGCCGAGCAACATCGTTTCCCTTTTGCAGGATTTTGAAGACGTCTTGCCGGATGAAACTCCCCACGCATTACCGCCCCTTCGGGGTATCGAACACCAAAACGATTTTGTACAGGGAGCTTCACTACCTAACCGACCTGCATACCGAACTAATCCTATGGAGACCAAGGAACTTCAACGACAAGTGAACGACTTGATGGACAAAGGATACATCCGCGAAAGCATGAGCCCATGCGCGGTACCGGTCCTACTCGTCCCTGAGAAGGATGGGACTTGGAGGATGTGCGTCGATTGCCGAGCCATCAACAATATCACTGTAAAGTATCGCCATCCTATTCCTCGATTAGATGACATGTTAGATGAGCTGCATGGATCCACGATATTTGCTAAAATAAATCTTAAGAGTGGTTATCATCAAATTAGGATGAAAGAAGGTGATGAATGGAAAACAGCTTTTAAAACTAAACATGGCTTATATGAGTGGTTAGTCATGCCCTTTGGATTAACTAATGCACCTAGCACTTTCATTATATGAGTGGTTAGTCATGCCCTCGAAGGGAAGTATAATGTTAGTTCAAGTTTTAACATTACTGATTTGCTTCCTTTTGTTGCAGATGATCCGGATTTGAGGACAAATCCTTTTGAAGAGGGAGGGGATGATGTGATCATGGAAGAAATGCGGCCCACACTTGAAGACAGGGGTGAGATAACCGTGCCGAGTGGACCAATGACACGATCAAGGGCTAGGAAGCTTGGACATACAATCACCACACTACTGGACCGCATAGGACCAACTATCATTCCGTCCGGAGACATGGAGCCTAAGAACCTCTTGGTTGCTCGAATGGACTAAGTCAAGAGGGGCTCGTTTGTACTCTTTTTCCCGACCTTTGGTTTTATCCCACTGGGTTTTACAAAGGGGGGTTTTAATGAGGCAAACGGTCCACAAGACAACCAAACCCAATAAGAGGAGGAGAATAAAATTCGGCCCATAGGAGAGCTTTCCTTAGGCCCAAATTAGTTTAGGTTTTTACTTCTTTTAGGATAAGTAGCTAGGGTGGCCGAAATTAGAGGATAGACCTTTCTTTTACAAACTTGTGTGCTAGCCACATTGTTCTTCTTGTTCATTGAATGAGAAATTGATTGTCGGTGTGTCATATCCGGCAATTGAATCTTGGTGTGTCATATCCAAGGTTCAAGCTTTGGAGTCTTCGAGTGCGTCATATCTTGGAGAATCCATTGTGGAGGTATCAAGGGCTTGTCGCTGCCTTTGTGTGATCCAATCGATCCATCATTCATCCATCATCTATCCTCGTATATTCTGGTCTCGGCAGAATCGTATCCAGGAGGACCGACCTTACCAAAAGTGGTCTAGAAGACGGAATACATATCGAAATTCGACGAGCCCACCCATTCCAGAGAGAGGACTCAATTATCCGCGACTTTCGTATTCATCACTCGGATCAATTCGGAGCAGAGATTCTCGGAAAAGGGAACCCTTTACAGAGTCGGAATTCTGACAGCAATATTACGAGCCTTGGGAGAATCGTATCACCACCTACCCTCGAAAGTGCCGACTCCTGGAAGATCGTATCAAGTGGTATCAGAGCACACTTTCGAGATTTAATTTTGCTGATTTGTGTTGTGTGATAATCAGGTCCTTGCGCATTATAATGTCAAACCACGCAAGTAATGGAGAGGAGAGCACCAATCAAGCTCAAGGGGCAAGGAACGAACCCCCGGATTTGCGAATTCTTCGCAATGAGATTCGGCGAATGATGCAGCAAGAATTAGAACCTATCATACAAGAGTCCATTAATCGAGCCATGCCGCCACCTATGGGGAATCTTCCAAGAAGAGCTCAACCTCAAGCAGACGATGAAGAGGTTCAATCGTCCAACTATTATAGTAGGGGCAGCCGCCACTCCAATCGGGACCAAAGGAGACCACGGCGGGAAAGAGGTCGGCTTGAAGATCAACTTGGTGGTCTCAAGTTAAAAATCCCACCTTTCCACGGGAAGAATGATCCGGATGCTTATTTGGAGTGGGAAAAGAAGATCGAACTTGTGTTCGATTGTCAAAATCTTTCGGAGCTTAGAAAGGTACAAGTAGCCGCAACTGAATTTTGTGATTATGCTATCAATTGGTGGGATCAAATCGTGACGAGTAGACGACGTAATCGTGATCCACCCGTAGATACTTGGGATGAACTGAAAAATCTTATGAGGAAGAGGTTTGTTCCTAACCATTACCATAGGGAACTACATCAAAAGCTTAGACGGTTGTCTCAAGGAAGTCAGGGCCGAAAGACCACACTTGCTCCCGTGCCGCCGCATGAGATACACCTAGATCAACTTCGACTTCGACAACACGAAGGAACTAATGTGAGTGAACACACAAGTACCCTTACCCAAAATGAGTGTGAGAGTTTGAGGAAAGCCAAAGCCGAGAGATGTGAGTTTACACCCGTGAGTGAACCCGTGAGGCAGTCCAATTTTGTGGTGAGGTCTAGCGTTGTAAAGAGGGCTTTGTCCTCTAAGCAACCCGTTATACTACTTATGTACAAAGAAACGTTGTTGAGTATCACTAATCCCGTGCCGGATTTGCCGAGCAACATCGTTTCCCTTTTGCAGGATTTTGAAGACGTCTTGCCGGATGAAACTCCCCACGCATTACCGCCCCTTCGGGGTATCGAACACCAAATCGATTTTGTACCGGGAGCTTCACTACGTAACCGACCTGCATACCGAACTAATCCTATGGAGACCAAGGAGCTTCAACGACAAGTGAACGACTTGATGGACAAAGGATACATCCGCGAAAGCATGAGCCCATGCGCGGTACCGGTCCTACTCGTCCCTGAGAAGGATGGGACTTGGAGGATGTGCGTCGATTGCCGAGCCATCAACAATATCACTGTAAAGTATCGCCATCCTATTCCTCGATTAGATGACATGTTAGATGAGCTGCATGGATCCACGATATTTGCTAAAATAGATCTTAAGAGTGGTTATCATCAAATTAGGATGAAAGAAGGTGATGAATGGAAAACAGCTTTTAAAACTAAACATGGCTTATATGAGTGGTTAGTCATGCCCTTTGGATTAACTAATGCACCTAGCACTTTCATGAGATTGATGAATCATGTCCTACGTAACTACATTGGAATTTTTGTGGTTGTTTACTTCGATGACATTTTAGTCTATAGTCGAAGCTTAGAAGAGCATGTTGGGCACTTAAAATCTGTTTTGATGGTTCTTCGAAAGGAGAAGCTTTATGCTAACCTTAAGAAGTGCACTTTTTGTACGGATCACCTTGTGTTTTTGGGCTTTGTTATAAGTGCATATGGTATTAAGGTGGACGAAGAGAAGGTTAAGGCCATCCGCGATTGGCCGACGCCAACTACCATAGGCGAAGTGCGGAGCTTTCATGGACTTGCGGGTTTCTATCGGAGATTCGTGAGGGATTTTAGTACCATAGCCGCACCTCTCACCGAAGTGATCAAGAAGAGTGTTGGGTTTAAGTGGGAGGACGCACAAGAAAAAGCATTCCAAGCTTTGAAGGACAAACTCACCAATGCACCCCTTTTATCTTTACCGAACTTTCTTAAAACCTTTGAAATTGAGTGTGATGCTTCGGGTGTAGGTATTGGAGCTGTTTTGACACAAGAGAAGGGCCCATAGCATTCTTTAGTGAGAAGCTTGGAGGAGATGCCCTAAACTACCCGACCTATGACAAGGAGTTGTATGCGCTAGTTCGAGCCTTGCAAACATGGCAACACTATCTATGGCCCAAGGAGTTTGTCATTCACACCGACCATGAATCCTTGAAGCATTTGAAGGGTCAACAAAAGCTCCACAAACGACATGCTAGGTGGATGGAGTTCATCGAAACCTTTCCTTATGTGATCAAGTATAAGCAAGGTAATGAAAATATTGTTGCCGATGCTCTATCAAGAAGGTATGCCTTGATCTCTACTTTGGATGCTAAGATTTTAGGCTTTGAATACATAAAGGAGCTCTATGAAACTGACTCGGATTTCCAAGATATCTTTAAAGCATGTGCTAAATTCGCTCATGGAAAGTATGTAAGGCACGACGGGTTTCTTTTGTTTGAAAATAGATTATGCGTACCTAACTGTTCGATGCGAGAATTGTTAGTTAGGGAAGCCCATGGCGGAGGATTGATGGGACATTTTGGGATCACTAAGACCTTGAAGGTGATGCAAGAACACTTCTATTGGCCGCAAATGAAAAGGGATGTCGAGCGGATATGTGGAAGATGTGTCACTTGCAAACAAGCCAAAGCAAAGGTACAGTCCCAAGGTTTGTATATGCCCTTACCGATTCCTGAACAACCGTGGGTCGATATATCTATGGATTTTGTGCTTGGATTGCCTAGGACTAGGACTGGAAAGGATTCCATCTTTGTGATTGTGGATAGGTTTTCAAAAATGGCTCATTTCCTTGCATGCCATAAAACTGATGATGCGTCTCATATAGCTGATTTATTCTTCAAAGAAATTGTTCGCTTGCATGGAATGCCTAGGACCATTGTTAGTGATAGAGATGCTAAATTCTTGAGCTACTTTTGGAAAACACTGTGGTCCAAGCTAGGGACTAAACTGCTATTTTCAACTACTTGCCACCCTCAAACTGATGGACAAACCGAAGTAGTGAATAGGACCTTGTCTACTTTGCTACGCACCTTGATTAAGAAGAATTTGAAATCTTGGGAAGAATGCTTGCCACATGTTGAATTTGCGTATAACCGAGCTACACATTCCGCTACCAAGTTTTCACCGTTTGAAATCGTTTAGGGATTTAACCCTTTGTCTCCTTTGGATCTAACCGCTTTGCCTATGAGTGAAAGGATTAACTTAGATGGAAAGAAGAAAGCTGAAATTGTCAAACAGATCCATGAAAAGGCCAAGCGCAACATCGAGGAAAGGACAAAGTCGTATGCAAAGCAAGCCAACAAGGGCCGACGTAAGGTGACATTTGAGGAAGGAGACCTCGTGTGGGTGCACTTGAGGAAGGATAGGTTTCCAGTCGAGAGGAAATCCAAGTTGATGCCTAGAGTGGATGGCCCATTCCGAGTCCTAAAGAAGATCAACGACAATGCTTATCAACTAGACCTCGAAGGGAAGTATAATGTTAGTTCAAGTTTTAACATTACTGATTTGCTTCCTTTTGTTGCAGATGATCCGGATTTGAGGACAAATCCTTTTGAAGAGGGAGGGGATGATGTGATCATGGAAGAAATGCGGCCCACACTTGAAGACAGGGGTGAGATAACCGTGCCGAGTGGACCAATGACACGATCAAGGGCTAGGAAGCTTGGACATACAATCACCACACTACTGGACCGCATAGGACCAACTATCATTCCATCCGGAGACATGGAGCCTAAGAACCTCTTGGTTGCTCGAATGGACTAAGTCAAGAGGGGCTCGTTTGTACTCTTTTTCCCGACCTTTGGTTTTATCCCACTGGGTTTTACAAAGGGGGGTTTTAATGAGGCAAACGGTCCACAAGACAACCAAACCCAATAAGAGGAGGAGAATAAAATTCGGCCCATAGGAGAGCTTTCCTTAGGCCCAAATTAGTTTAGGTTTTTACTTCTTTTAGGATAAGTAGCTAGGGTGGCCGAAATTAGAGGATAGACCTTTCTTTTACAAACTTGTGTGCTAGCCACATTGTTCTTCTTGTTCATTGAATGAGAAATTGATTGTCGGTGTGTCATATCCGGCAATTGAATCTTGGTGTGTCATATCCAAGGTTCAAGCTTTGGAGTCTTCGAGTGCGTCATATCTTGGAGAATCCATTGTGGAGGTATCAAGGGCTTGTCGCTGCCTTTGTGTGATCCAATCGATCCATCATTCATCCATCATCTATCCTCGTATATTCTGGTCTCGGCAGAATCGTATCCAGGAGGACCGACCTTACCAAAAGTGGTCTAGAAGACGGAATACATATCGAAATTCGACGAGCCCACCCATTCCAGAGAGAGGACTCAATTATCCGCGACTTTCGTATTCATCACTCGGATCAATTCGGAGCGGAGATTCGCGGAAAAGGGAACCCTTTACAGAGTCGGAATTCTGACAGCAATATTACGAGCCTTGGGAGAATCGTATCACCACCTACCCTCGAAAGTGCCGACTCCTGGAAGATCGTATCAAGTGGTATCAGAGCACACTTTCGAGATTTAATTTTGCTGATTTGTGTTGTGTGATAATCAGGTCCTAGCGCATTATAATGTCAAACCACGCAAGTAATGGAGAGGAGAGCACCAATCAAGCTCAAGGGGCAAGGAACGAACCCCCGGATTTGCGAATTCTTCGCAATGAGATTCGGCGAATGATGCAGCAAGAATTAGGACCTATCATACAAGAGTCCATTAATCGAGCCATGCCGCCACCTATGGGGAATCTTCCAAGAAGAGCTCAACCTCAAGCAGACGATGAAGAGGTTCAATCGTCCAACTATTATAGTAGGGGCAGCCGCCACTCCAATCGGGACCAAAGGAGACCACGGCGGGAAAGAGGTCGGCTTGAAGATCAACTTGGTGGTCTCAAGTTAAAAATCCCACCTTTCCACGGGAAGAATGATCCGGATGCTTATTTGGAGTGGGAAAAGAAGATCGAACTTGTGTTCGATTGTCAAAATCTTTCGGAGCTTAGAAAGGTACAAGTAGCCGCAACTGAATTTTGTGATTATGCTATCAATTGGTGGGATCAAATCGTGACGAGTAGACGACGTAATCGTGATCCACCCGTAGATACTTGGGATGAACTGAAAAATCTTATGAGGAAGAGGTTTGTTCCTAACCATTACCATAGGGAACTACATCAAAAGCTTAGACGGTTGTCTCAAGGAAGTCAGGGCCGAAAGACCACACTTGCTCCCGTGCCGCCGCATGAGATACACCTAGATCAACTTCGACTTCGACAACACGAAGGAACTAATGTGAGTGAACACACAAGTACCCTTACCCAAAATGAGTGTGAGAGTTTGAGGAAAGCCAAAGCCGAGAGATGTGAGTTTACACCCGTGAGTGAACCCGTGAGGCAGTCCAATTTTGTGGTGAGGTCTAGCGTTGTAAAGAGGGCTTTGTCCTCTAAGCAACCCGTTATACTACTTATGTACAAAGAAACGTTGTTGAGTATCACTAATCCCGTGCCGGATTTGCCGAGCAACATCGTTTCCCTTTTGCAGGATTTTGAAGACGTCTTGCCGGATGAAACTCCCCACGCATTACCGCCCCTTCGGGGTATCGAACACCAAATCGATTTTGTACCGGGAGCTTCACTACGTAACCGACCTGCATACCGAACTAATCCTATGGAGACCAAGGAGCTTCAACGACAAGTGAACGACTTGATGGACAAAGGATACATCCGCGAAAGCATGAGCCCATGCGCGGTACCGGTCCTACTCGTCCCTGAGAAGGATGGGACTTGGAGGATGTGCGTCGATTGCCGAGCCATCAACAATATCACTGTAAAGTATCGCCATCCTATTCCTCGATTAGATGACATGTTAGATGAGCTGCATGGATCCACGATATTTGCTAAAATAGATCTTAAGAGTGGTTATCATCAAATTAGGATGAAAGAAGGTGATGAATGGAAAACAGCTTTTAAAACTAAACATGGCTTATATGAGTGGTTAGTCATGCCCTTTGGATTAACTAATGCACCTAGCACTTTCATGAGATTGATGAATCATGTCCTACGTAACTACATTGGAATTTTTGTGGTTGTTTACTTCGATGACATTTTAGTCTATAGTCGAAGCTTAGAAGAGCATGTTGGGCACTTAAAATCTGTTTTGATGGTTCTTCGAAAGGAGAAGCTTTATGCTAACCTTAAGAAGTGCACTTTTTGTACGGATCACCTTGTGTTTTGGGGCTTTGTTATAAGTGCAGATGGTATTAAGGTGGACGAAGAGAAGGTTAAGGCCATCCGCGATTGGCCGACGCCAACTACCATAGGCGAAGTGCGGAGCTTTCATGGACTTGCGGGTTTCTATCGGAGATTCGTGAGGGATTTTAGTACCATAGCCGCACCTCTCACCGAAGTGATCAAGAAGAGTGTTGGGTTTAAGTGGGAGGACGCACAAGAAAAAGCATTCCAAGCTTTGAAGGACAAACTCACCAATGCACCCCTTTTATCTTTACCGAACTTTCTTAAAACCTTTGAAATTGAGTGTGATGCTTCGGGTGTAGGTATTGGAGCTGTTTTGACACAAGAGAAGAGGCCCATAGCATTCTTTAGTGAGAAGCTTGGAGGAGCTGCCCTAAACTACCCGACCTATGACAAGGAGTTGTATGCGCTAGTTCGAGCCTTGCAAACATGGCAACACTATCTATGGCCCAAGGAGTTTGTCATTCACACCGACCATGAATCCTTGAAGCATTTGAAGGGTCAACAAAAGCTCCACAAACGACATGCTAGGTGGATGGAGTTCATCGAAACCTTTCCTTATGTGATCAAGTATAAGCAAGGTAATGAAAATATTGTTGCCGATGCTCTATCAAGAAGGTATGCCTTGATCTCTACTTTGGATGCTAAGATTTTAGGCTTTGAATACATAAAGGAGCTCTATGAAACTGACTCGGATTTCCAAGATATCTTTAAAGCATGTGCTAAATTCGCTCATGGAAAGTATGTAAGGCACGACGGGTTTCTTTTGTTTGAAAATAGATTATGCGTACCTAACTGTTCGATGCGAGAATTGTTAGTTAGGGAAGCCCATGGCGGAGGATTGATGGGACATTTTGGGATCACTAAGACCTTGAAGGTGATGCAAGAACACTTCTATTGGCCGCAAATGAAAAGGGATGTCGAGCGGATATGTGGAAGATGTGTCACTTGCAAACAAGCCAAAGCAAAGGTACAGTCCCAAGGTTTGTATATGCCCTTACCGATTCCTGAACAACCGTGGGTCGATATATCTATGGATTTTGTGCTTGGATTGCCTAGGACTAGGACTGGAAAGGATTCCATCTTTGTGATTGTGGATAGGTTTCTTAGGAGTTTAGAGAGAGTGAGGTGTAAATGAAGAGCTTAAAGCAACCTTTAGAGAGAATTTCATCTTGTATTGCTTTAAACTTGAGAAATACACTAGGGTAGACATCTATATATAGGTGAAGCTAGGGATATGAGAGTAAATGTCCTAAACATGTGGACTTGTATGCAATTGTCCTAAACATTTGGACAATATGAACACTTATCTAAACTATAATCCCTAACATTCCCCTATGAAGATCCACTTCCTAATGTAAAACAAGACTCTAAACCAAAAAAAACATAATCTGACGATCAACATCACATCTATCATCTTCACCCATCCTGATCAGACCTGGTCGCCATATGAACTTGATCTTGTTATTGTGGTCGCCGAACATGTGGTCGCCAAACATGTGGTCGCCAATCATGTGGTCGCCAATCATGTGGTCGCCAATCATGTGGTCGCCAATCATGTGGTCGCCAATCATGTGGTCGCCAATCATGTGGTCGCCAATCATGTGGTCGCCAAACATTTGATGAGCACAGGTCTGCTCGTTCTTCAATTTGCACCGAGCACAGGTCTGCTCATCTATCATAAGACTGTGTGGGCACAGCCTGAGCACGGTGGAGGCACTGAGGATGCGCACTGGATGTTCTGAAGATGCACGGTGGAGGCACTGAAGATGCACAGGATCTGCACACTGGAGGCACTGAGGCTGCACGCTGGAGGCACTGGAGCTGCACTGGTCTTGTATGCTGTGGTTTGGACGGTGGCTGAGCTATGGAGTGGGTGAATCGAACATGACACGAAGCACAGGTCTGCTCCTGAGTCTTGTGAGGCAATATATGACATGAAGCACAGGTCTGCTCCAGAGTCGTCTGAGGCAATATATCGAACACATTAGGTGCGTCTGATGTTGCGTGCTGCTATTCCTGATTAGAGTTGCTGCATTTGGATGAAACTTGAAAGGGAGACAAAGCCATCTCTTGGCAAGGAAGGAAGACACTCGAGATGCAGTAAACGTGTTGAATACACGCAGCAAAACATAGATAAAGCAGTAAACGTGTTGAATTCACGCAGCAAAACATAGAGACTCGAGGATGCTGAAAAATAGAGAAACAGAAAATAAAAGACAGAGCAGCAAAGATGAAGATTCAGGAATAGCAACAACATTGAAGCAGCCTGGAGTGAACGATAAACCACCGCAGCAAATAACAAACCACCACATGAGACCAGTCGAACCAAAATGAACATAAACCAGAAGATAGATGGGCAGATTTTAGTGCATCAACAGAAACTCAAAGATGTTGAGCGGGATTAGAACGAAATAGGAGGCAACTAGTGCAGCAAAATATGACAGAATATGTAATATTAGGTACAGATAAAGAGATTAGATGCAGCAAAGATGCAGCAGAAGCAATAGAAAACAGAGAACAAGACCAGCCGAAGAACAGGACCTGCTTGAAGAAGAAAGAAACTGCTGCAAACCAGAGCATGAAATCAACGATTCAGCAAAGACCAAATCTGCATAGAGAGCAGTGAGTCCTGCCTGCACGAAGCTCCGAAGAGCAGAAGAGAAATCGAGAAGAACAATGAAATTGTAAAAACTGACGAACAGAATTTCAAAGAAATAGACCGAATGAAATCAGCACAAGACAAGCTGCCAATCAGTCTATTGAAATTCAGAAGCAGCGGAAGAACGATTGAAGACAAGGAAACACCAAGAACTGGACCAAATCAGCATAGAAGAGCTGATGTCCAAACACACAAAAGTTGATTTGAAGAAAACATAGCTTAAAACAAACGAAAAAAACCCAGCAGTAGAATGGAATCCAGGAATAGTGTCTCTGATACCATCTTAGGAGTTTAGAGAGAGTGAGGTGTAAATGAAGAGCTTAAAGCAACCTTTAGAGAGAATTTCATCTTGTATTGCTTTAAACTTGAGAAATACACTAGGGTAGACATCTATATATAGGTGAAGCTAGGGATATGAGAGTAAATGTCCTAAACATGTGGACTTGTATGCAATTGTCCTAAACATTTGGACAATATGAACACTTATCTAAACTATAATCCCTAACAAGGTTTTCAAAAATGGCTCATTTCCTTGCATGCCATAAAACTGATGATGCGTCTCATATAGCTGATTTATTCTTCAAAGAAATTGTTCGCTTGCATGGAATGCCTAGGACCATTGTTAGTGATAGAGATGCTAAATTCTTGAGCTACTTTTGGAAAACACTGTGGTCCAAGCTAGGGACTAAACTGCTATTTTCAACTACTTGCCACCCTCAAACTGATGGACAAACCGAAGTAGTGAATAGGACCTTGTCTACTTTGCTACGCACCTTGATTAAGAAGAATTTGAAATCTTGGGAAGAATGCTTGCCACATGTTGAATTTGCGTATAACCGAGCTACACATTCCGCTACCAAGTTTTCACCGTTTGAAATCGTTTAGGGATTTAACCCTTTGTCTCCTTTGGATCTAACCGCTTTGCCTATGAGTGAAAGGATTAACTTAGATGGAAAGAAGAAAGCTGAAATTGTCAAACAGATCCATGAAAAGGCCAAGCGCAACATCGAGGAAAGGACAAAGTCGTATGCAAAGCAAGCCAACAAGGGCCGACGTAAGGTGACATTTGAGGAAGGAGACCTCGTGTGGGTGCACTTGAGGAAGGATAGGTTTCCAGTCGAGAGGAAATCCAAGTTGATGCCTAGAGTGGATGGCCCATTCCGAGTCCTAAAGAAGATCAACGACAATGCTTATCAACTAGACCTCGAAGGGAAGTATAATGTTAGTTCAAGTTTTAACATTACTGATTTGCTTCCTTTTGTTGCAGATGATCCGGATTTGAGGACAAATCCTTTTGAAGAGGGAGAGGATGATGTGATCATGGAAGAAATGCGGCCCACACTTGAAGACAGGGGTGAGATAACCGTGCCGAGTGGACCAATGACACGATCAAGGGCTAGGAAGCTTGGACATACAATCACCACACTACTGGACCGCATAGGACCAACTATCATTCCATCCGGAGACATGGAGCCTAAGAACCTCTTGGTTGCTCGAATGGACTAAGTCAAGAGGGGCTCGTTTGTACTCTTTTTCCCGACCTTTGGTTTTATCCCACTGGGTTTTACAAAGGGGGGTTTTAATGAGGCAAACGGTCCACAAGACAACCAAACCCAATAAGAGGAGGAGAATAAAATTCGGCCCATAGGAGAGCTTTCCTTAGGCCCAAATTAGTTTAGGTTTTTACTTCTTTTAGGATAAGTAGCTAGGGTGGCCGAAATTAGAGGATAGACCTTTCTTTTACAAACTTGTGTGCTAGCCACATTGTTCTTCTTGTTCATTGAATGAGAAATTGATTGTCGGTGTGTCATATCCGGCAATTGAATCTTGGTGTGTCATATCCAAGGTTCAAGCTTTGGAGTCTTCGAGTGCGTCATATCTTGGAGAATCCATTGTGGAGGTATCAAGGGCTTGTCGCTGCCTTTGTGTGATCCAATCGATCCATCATTCATCCATCATCTATCCTCGTATATTCTGGTCTCGGCAGAATCGTATCCAGGAGGACCGACCTTACCAAAAGTGGTCTAGAAGACGGAATACATATCGAAATTCGACGAGCCCACCCATTCCAGAGAGAGGACTCAATTATCCGCGACTTTCGTATTCATCACTCGGATCAATTCGGAGCGGAGATTCGCGGAAAAGGGAACCCTTTACAGAGTCGGAATTCTGACAGCAATATTACGAGCCTTGGGAGAATCGTATCACCACCTACCCTCGAAAGTGCCGACTCCTGGAAGATCGTATCAAGTGGTATCAGAGCACACTTTCGAGATTTAATTTTGCTGATTTGTGTTGTGTGATAATCAGGTCCTAGCGCATTATAATGTCAAACCACGCAAGTAATGGAGAGGAGAGCACCAATCAAGCTCAAGGGGCAAGGAACGAACCCCCGGATTTGCGAATTCTTCGCAATGAGATTCGGCGAATGATGCAGCAAGAATTAGGACCTATCATACAAGAGTCCATTAATCGAGCCATGCCGCCACCTATGGGGAATCTTCCAAGAAGAGCTCAACCTCAAGCAGACGATGAAGAGGTTCAATCGTCCAACTATTATAGTAGGGGCAGCCGCCACTCCAATCGGGACCAAAGGAGACCACGGCGGGAAAGAGGTCGGCTTGAAGATCAACTTGGTGGTCTCAAGTTAAAAATCCCACCTTTCCACGGGAAGAATGATCCGGATGCTTATTTGGAGTGGGAAAAGAAGATCGAACTTGTGTTCGATTGTCAAAATCTTTCGGAGCTTAGAAAGGTACAAGTAGCCGCAACTGAATTTTGTGATTATGCTATCAATTGGTGGGATCAAATCGTGACGAGTAGACGACGTAATCGTGATCCACCCGTAGATACTTGGGATGAACTGAAAAATCTTATGAGGAAGAGGTTTGTTCCTAACCATTACCATAGGGAACTACATCAAAAGCTTAGACGGTTGTCTCAAGGAAGTCAGGGCCGAAAGACCACACTTGCTCCCGTGCCGCCGCATGAGATACACCTAGATCAACTTCGACTTCGACAACACGAAGGAACTAATGTGAGTGAACACACAAGTACCCTTACCCAAAATGAGTGTGAGAGTTTGAGGAAAGCCAAAGCCGAGAGATGTGAGTTTACACCCGTGAGTGAACCCGTGAGGCAGTCCAATTTTGTGGTGAGGTCTAGCGTTGTAAAGAGGGCTTTGTCCTCTAAGCAACCCGTTATACTACTTATGTACAAAGAAACGTTGTTGAGTATCACTAATCCCGTGCCGGATTTGCCGAGCAACATCGTTTCCCTTTTGCAGGATTTTGAAGACGTCTTGCCGGATGAAACTCCCCACGCATTACCGCCCCTTCGGGGTATCGAACACCAAATCGATTTTGTACCGGGAGCTTCACTACGTAACCGACCTGCATACCGAACTAATCCTATGGAGACCAAGGAGCTTCAACGACAAGTGAACGACTTGATGGACAAAGGATACATCCGCGAAAGCATGAGCCCATGCGCGGTACCGGTCCTACTCGTCCCTGAGAAGGATGGGACTTGGAGGATGTGCGTCGATTGCCGAGCCATCAACAATATCACTGTAAAGTATCGCCATCCTATTCCTCGATTAGATGACATGTTAGATGAGCTGCATGGATCCACGATATTTGCTAAAATAGATCTTAAGAGTGGTTATCATCAAATTAGGATGAAAGAAGGTGATGAATGGAAAACAGCTTTTAAAACTAAACATGGCTTATATGAGTGGTTAGTCATGCCCTTTGGATTAACTAATGCACCTAGCACTTTCATGAGATTGATGAATCATGTCCTACGTAACTACATTGGAATTTTTGTGGTTGTTTACTTCGATGACATTTTAGTCTATAGTCGAAGCTTAGAAGAGCATGTTGGGCACTTAAAATCTGTTTTGATGGTTCTTCGAAAGGAGAAGCTTTATGCTAACCTTAAGAAGTGCACTTTTTGTACGGATCACCTTGTGTTTTGGGGCTTTGTTATAAGTGCAGATGGTATTAAGGTGGACGAAGAGAAGGTTAAGGCCATCCGCGATTGGCCGACGCCAACTACCATAGGCGAAGTGCGGAGCTTTCATGGACTTGCGGGTTTCTATCGGAGATTCGTGAGGGATTTTAGTACCATAGCCGCACCTCTCACCGAAGTGATCAAGAAGAGTGTTGGGTTTAAGTGGGAGGACGCACAAGAAAAAGCATTCCAAGCTTTGAAGGACAAACTCACCAATGCACCCCTTTTATCTTTACCGAACTTTCTTAAAACCTTTGAAATTGAGTGTGATGCTTCGGGTGTAGGTATTGGAGCTGTTTTGACACAAGAGAAGAGGCCCATAGCATTCTTTAGTGAGAAGCTTGGAGGAGCTGCCCTAAACTACCCGACCTATGACAAGGAGTTGTATGCGCTAGTTCGAGCCTTGCAAACATGGCAACACTATCTATGGCCCAAGGAGTTTGTCATTCACACCGACCATGAATCCTTGAAGCATTTGAAGGGTCAACAAAAGCTCCACAAACGACATGCTAGGTGGATGGAGTTCATCGAAACCTTTCCTTATGTGATCAAGTATAAGCAAGGTAATGAAAATATTGTTGCCGATGCTCTATCAAGAAGGTATGCCTTGATCTCTACTTTGGATGCTAAGATTTTAGGCTTTGAATACATAAAGGAGCTCTATGAAACTGACTCGGATTTCCAAGATATCTTTAAAGCATGTGCTAAATTCGCTCATGGAAAGTATGTAAGGCACGACGGGTTTCTTTTGTTTGAAAATAGATTATGCGTACCTAACTGTTCGATGCGAGAATTGTTAGTTAGGGAAGCCCATGGCGGAGGATTGATGGGACATTTTGGGATCACTAAGACCTTGAAGGTGATGCAAGAACACTTCTATTGGCCGCAAATGAAAAGGGATGTCGAGCGGATATGTGGAAGATGTGTCACTTGCAAACAAGCCAAAGCAAAGGTACAGTCCCAAGGTTTGTATATGCCCTTACCGATTCCTGAACAACCGTGGGTCGATATATCTATGGATTTTGTGCTTGGATTGCCTAGGACTAGGACTGGAAAGGATTCCATCTTTGTGATTGTGGATAGGTTTTCAAAAATGGCTCATTTCCTTGCATGCCATAAAACTGATGATGCGTCTCATATAGCTGATTTATTCTTCAAAGAAATTGTTCGCTTGCATGGAATGCCTAGGACCATTGTTAGTGATAGAGATGCTAAATTCTTGAGCTACTTTTGGAAAACACTGTGGTCCAAGCTAGGGACTAAACTGCTATTTTCAACTACTTGCCACCCTCAAACTGATGGACAAACCGAAGTAGTGAATAGGACCTTGTCTACTTTGCTACGCACCTTGATTAAGAAGAATTTGAAATCTTGGGAAGAATGCTTGCCACATGTTGAATTTGCGTATAACCGAGCTACACATTCCGCTACCAAGTTTTCACCGTTTGAAATCGTTTAGGGATTTAACCCTTTGTCTCCTTTGGATCTAACCGCTTTGCCTATGAGTGAAAGGATTAACTTAGATGGAAAGAAGAAAGCTGAAATTGTCAAACAGATCCATGAAAAGGCCAAGCGCAACATCGAGGAAAGGACAAAGTCGTATGCAAAGCAAGCCAACAAGGGCCGACGTAAGGTGACATTTGAGGAAGGAGACCTCGTGTGGGTGCACTTGAGGAAGGATAGGTTTCCAGTCGAGAGGAAATCCAAGTTGATGCCTAGAGTGGATGGCCCATTCCGAGTCCTAAAGAAGATCAACGACAATGCTTATCAACTAGACCTCGAAGGGAAGTATAATGTTAGTTCAAGTTTTAACATTACTGATTTGCTTCCTTTTGTTGCAGATGATCCGGATTTGAGGACAAATCCTTTTGAAGAGGGAGGGGATGATGTGATCATGGAAGAAATGCGGCCCACACTTGAAGACAGGGGTGAGATAACCGTGCCGAGTGGACCAATGACACGATCAAGGGCTAGGAAGCTTGGACATACAATCACCACACTACTGGACCGCATAGGACCAACTATCATTCCATCCGGAGACATGGAGCCTAAGAACCTCTTGGTTGCTCGAATGGACTAAGTCAAGAGGGGCTCGTTTGTACTCTTTTTCCCGACCTTTGGTTTTATCCCACTGGGTTTTACAAAGGGGGGTTTTAATGAGGCAAACGGTCCACAAGACAACCAAACCCAATAAGAGGAGGAGAATAAAATTCGGCCCATAGGAGAGCTTTCCTTAGGCCCAAATTAGTTTAGGTTTTTACTTCTTTTAGGATAAGTAGCTAGGGTGGCCGAAATTAGAGGATAGACCTTTCTTTTACAAACTTGTGTGCTAGCCACATTGTTCTTCTTGTTCATTGAATGAGAAATTGATTGTCGGTGTGTCATATCCGGCAATTGAATCTTGGTGTGTCATATCCAAGGTTCAAGCTTTGGAGTCTTCGAGTGCGTCATATCTTGGAGAATCCATTGTGGAGGTATCAAGGGCTTGTCGCTGCCTTTGTGTGATCCAATCGATCCATCATTCATCCATCATCTATCCTCGTATATTCTGGTCTCGGCAGAATCGTATCCAGGAGGACCGACCTTACCAAAAGTGGTCTAGAAGACGGAATACATATCGAAATTCGACGAGCCCACCCATTCCAGAGAGAGGACTCAATTATCCGCGACTTTCGTATTCATCACTCGGATCAATTCGGAGCGGAGATTCGCGGAAAAGGGAACCCTTTACAGAGTCGGAATTCTGACAGCAATATTACGAGCCTTGGGAGAATCGTATCACCACCTACCCTCGAAAGTGCCGACTCCTGGAAGATCGTATCAAGTGGTATCAGAGCACACTTTCGAGATTTAATTTTGCTGATTTGTGTTGTGTGATAATCAGGTCCTAGCGCATTATAATGTCAAACCACGCAAGTAATGGAGAGGAGAGCACCAATCAAGCTCAAGGGGCAAGGAACGAACCCCCGGATTTGCGAATTCTTCGCAATGAGATTCGGCGAATGATGCAGCAAGAATTAGGACCTATCATACAAGAGTCCATTAATCGAGCCATGCCGCCACCTATGGGGAATCTTCCAAGAAGAGCTCAACCTCAAGCAGACGATGAAGAGGTTCAATCGTCCAACTATTATAGTAGGGGCAGCCGCCACTCCAATCGGGACCAAAGGAGACCACGGCGGGAAAGAGGTCGGCTTGAAGATCAACTTGGTGGTCTCAAGTTAAAAATCCCACCTTTCCACGGGAAGAATGATCCGGATGCTTATTTGGAGTGGGAAAAGAAGATCGAACTTGTGTTCGATTGTCAAAATCTTTCGGAGCTTAGAAAGGTACAAGTAGCCGCAACTGAATTTTGTGATTATGCTATCAATTGGTGGGATCAAATCGTGACGAGTAGACGACGTAATCGTGATCCACCCGTAGATACTTGGGATGAACTGAAAAATCTTTTGAGGAAGAGGTTTGTTCCTAACCATTACCATAGGGAACTACATCAAAAGCTTAGACGGTTGTCTCAAGGAAGTCAGGGCCGAAAGACCACACTTGCTCCCGTGCCGCCGCATGAGATACACCTAGATCAACTTCGACTTCGACAACACGAAGGAACTAATGTGAGTGAACACACAAGTACCCTTACCCAAAATGAGTGTGAGAGTTTGAGGAAAGCCAAAGCCGAGAGATGTGAGTTTACACCCGTGAGTGAACCCGTGAGGCAGTCCAATTTTGTGGTGAGGTCTAGCGTTGTAAAGAGGGCTTTGTCCTCTAAGCAACCCGTTATACTACTTATGTACAAAGAAACGTTGTTGAGTATCACTAATCCCGTGCCGGATTTGCCGAGCAACATCGTTTCCCTTTTGCAGGATTTTGAAGACGTCTTGCCGGATGAAACTCCCCACGCATTACCGCCCCTTCGGGGTATCGAACACCAAATCGATTTTGTACCGGGAGCTTCACTACGTAACCGACCTGCATACCGAACTAATCCTATGGAGACCAAGGAGCTTCAACGACAAGTGAACGACTTGATGGACAAAGGATACATCCGCGAAAGCATGAGCCCATGCGCGGTACCGGTCCTACTCGTCCCTGAGAAGGATGGGACTTGGAGGATGTGCGTCGATTGCCGAGCCATCAACAATATCACTGTAAAGTATCGCCATCCTATTCCTCGATTAGATGACATGTTAGATGAGCTGCATGGATCCACGATATTTGCTAAAATAGATCTTAAGAGTGGTTATCATCAAATTAGGATGAAAGAAGGTGATGAATGGAAAACAGCTTTTAAAACTAAACATGGCTTATATGAGTGGTTAGTCATGCCCTTTGGATTAACTAATGCACCTAGCACTTTCATGAGATTGATGAATCATGTCCTACGTAACTACATTGGAATTTTTGTGGTTGTTTACTTCGATGACATTTTAGTCTATAGTCGAAGCTTAGAAGAGCATGTTGGGCACTTAAAATCTGTTTTGATGGTTCTTCGAAAGGAGAAGCTTTATGCTAACCTTAAGAAGTGCACTTTTTGTACGGATCACCTTGTGTTTTTGGGCTTTGTTATAAGTGCATATGGTATTAAGGTGGACGAAGAGAAGGTTAAGGCCATCCGCGATTGGCCGACGCCAACTACCATAGGCGAAGTGCGGAGCTTTCATGGACTTGCGGGTTTCTATCGGAGATTCGTGAGGGATTTTAGTACCATAGCCGCACCTCTCACCGAAGTGATCAAGAAGAGTGTTGGGTTTAAGTGGGAGGACGCACAAGAAAAAGCATTCCAAGCTTTGAAGGACAAACTCACCAATGCACCCCTTTTATCTTTACCGAACTTTCTTAAAACCTTTGAAATTGAGTGTGATGCTTCGGGTGTAGGTATTGGAGCTGTTTTGACACAAGAGAAGAGGCCCATAGCATTCTTTAGTGAGAAGCTTGGAGGAGCTGCCCTAAACTACCCGACCTATGACAAGGAGTTGTATGCGCTAGTTCGAGCCTTGCAAACATGGCAACACTATCTATGGCCCAAGGAGTTTGTCATTCACACCGACCATGAATCCTTGAAGCATTTGAAGGGTCAACAAAAGCTCCACAAACGACATGCTAGGTGGATGGAGTTCATCGAAACCTTTCCTTATGTGATCAAGTATAAGCAAGGTAATGAAAATATTGTTGCCGATGCTCTATCAAGAAGGTATGCCTTGATCTCTACTTTGGATGCTAAGATTTTAGGCTTTGAATACATAAAGGAGCTCTATGAAACTGACTCGGATTTCCAAGATATCTTTAAAGCATGTGCTAAATTCGCTCATGGAAAGTATGTAAGGCACGACGGGTTTCTTTTGTTTGAAAATAGATTATGCGTACCTAACTGTTCGATGCGAGAATTGTTAGTTAGGGAAGCCCATGGCGGAGGATTGATGGGACATTTTGGGATCACTAAGACCTTGAAGGTGATGCAAGAACACTTCTATTGGCCGCAAATGAAAAGGGATGTCGAGCGGATATGTGGAAGATGTGTCACTTGCAAACAAGCCAAAGCAAAGGTACAGTCCCAAGGTTTGTATATGCCCTTACCGATTCCTGAACAACCGTGGGTCGATATATCTATGGATTTTGTGCTTGGATTGCCTAGGACTAGGACTGGAAAGGATTCCATCTTTGTGATTGTGGATAGGTTTTCAAAAATGGCTCATTTCCTTGCATGCCATAAAACTGATGATGCGTCTCATATAGCTGATTTATTCTTCAAAGAAATTGTTCGCTTGCATGGAATGCCTAGGACCATTGTTAGTGATAGAGATGCTAAATTCTTGAGCTACTTTTGGAAAACACTGTGGTCCAAGCTAGGGACTAAACTGCTATTTTCAACTACTTGCCACCCTCAAACTGATGGACAAACCGAAGTAGTGAATAGGACCTTGTCTACTTTGCTACGCACCTTGATTAAGAAGAATTTGAAATCTTGGGAAGAATGCTTGCCACATGTTGAATTTGCGTATAACCGAGCTACACATTCCGCTACCAAGTTTTCACCTTTTGAAATCGTTTAGGGATTTAACCCTTTGTCTCCTTTGGATCTAACCGCTTTGCCTATGAGTGAAAGGACTAACTTAGATGGAAAGAATAAAGCTGAAATTGTCAAACAGATCCATGAAAAGGCCAAGCGCAACATCGAGGAAAGGACAAAGTCGTATGCAAAGCAAGCCAACAAGGGCCGACGTAAGGTGACATTTGAGGAAGGAGACCTCGTGTGGGTGCACTTGAGGAAGGATAGGTTTCCAGTCGAGAGGAAATCCAAGTTGATGCCTAGAGTGGATGGCCCATTCCGAGTCCTAAAGAAGATCAACGACAATGCTTATCAACTAGACCTCGAAGGGAAGTATAATGTTAGTTCAAGTTTTAACATTACTGATTTGCTTCCTTTTGTTGCAGATGATCCGGATTTGAGGACAAATCCTTTTGAAGAGGGAGGGGATGATGTGATCATGGAAGAAATGCGGCCCACACTTGAAGACAGGGGTGAGATAACCGTGCCGAGTGGACCAATGACACGATCAAGGGCTAGGAAGCTTGGACATACAATCACCACACTACTGGACCGCATAGGACCAACTATCATTCCATCCGGAGACATGGAGCCTAAGAACCTCTTGGTTGCTCGAATGGACTAAGTCAAGAGGGGCTCGTTTGTACTCTTTTTCCCGACCTTTGGTGTTATCCCACTGGGTTTTACAAAGGGGGGTTTTAATGAGGCAAACGGTCCACAAGACAACCAAACCCAATAAGAGGAGGAGAATAAAATTCGGCTCATAGGAGAGCTTTCCTTAGGCCCAAATTAGTTTAGGTTTTTACTTCTTTTAGGATAAGTAGCTAGGGTGGCCGAAATTAGAGGATAGACCTTTCTTTTACAAACTTGTGTGCTAGCCACATTGTTCTTCTTGTTCATTGAATGAGAAATTGATTGTCGGTGTGTCATATCCGGCAATTGAATCTTGGTGTGTCATATCCAAGGTTCAAGCTTTGGAGTCTTCGAGTGCGTCATATCTTGGAGAATCCATTGTGGAGGTATCAAGGGCTTGTCGCTGCCTTTGTGTGATCCAATCGATCCATCATTCATCCATCATCTATCCTCGTATATTCTGGTCTCGGCAGAATCGTATCCAGGAGGACCGACCTTACCAAAAGAAGTCTAGAAGACGGAATACATATCGGAATTCGACGAGCCCACCCATTCCAGAGAGAGGACTCAATTATCCGCGACTTTCGTATTCATCACTCGGATCAATTCGGAGCAGAGATTCTCGGAAAAGGGAACCCTTTACAGAGTCGGAATTCTGACAGCAATATTACGAGCCTTGGGAGAATCGTATCACCACCTACCCTCGAAAGTGCCGACTCCTGGAAGATCGTATCAAGTGGTATCAGAGCACACTTTCGAGATTTAATTTTGCTGATTTGTGTTGTGTGATAATCAGGTCCTTGCGCATTATAATGTCAAACCACGCAAGTAATGGAGAGGAGAGCACCAATCAAGCTCAAGGGGCAAGGAACGAACCCCCGGATTTGCGAATTCTTCGCAATGAGATTCGGCGAATGATGCAGCAAGAATTAGGACCTATCATACAAGAGTCCATTAATCGAGCCATGCCGCCACCTATGGGGAATCTTCCAAGAAGAGCTCAACCTCAAGCAGACGATGAAGAGGTTCAATCGTCCAACTATTATAGTAGGGGCAGCCGCCACTCCAATCGGGACCAAAGGAGACCACGGCGGGAAAGAGGTCGGCTTGAAGATCAACTTGGTGGTCTCAAGTTAAAAATCCCACCTTTCCACGGGAAGAATGATCCGGATGCTTATTTGGAGTGGGAAAAGAAGATCGAACTTGTGTTCGATTGTCAAAATCTTTCGGAGCTTAGAAAGGTACAAGTAGCCGCAACTGAATTTTGTGATTATGCTATCAATTGGTGGGATCAAATCGTGACGAGTAGACGACGTAATCGTGATCCACCCGTAGATACTTGGGATGAACTGAAAAATCTTATGAGGAAGAGGTTTGTTCCTAACCATTACCATAGGGAACTACATCAAAAGCTTAGACGGTTGTCTCAAGGAAGTCAGGGCCGAAAGACCACACTTGCTCCCGTGCCGCCGCATGAGATACACCTAGATCAACTTCGACTTCGACAACACGAAGGAACTAATGTGAGTGAACACACAAGTACCCTTACCCAAAATGAGTGTGAGAGTTTGAGGAAAGCCAAAGCCGAGAGATGTGAGTTTACACCCGTGAGTGAACCCGTGAGGCAGTCCAATTTTGTGGTGAGGTCTAGCGTTGTAAAGAGGGCTTTGTCCTCTAAGCAACCCGTTATACTACTTATGTACAAAGAAACGTTGTTGAGTATCACTAATCCCGTGCCGGATTTGCCGAGCAACATCGTTTCCCTTTTGCAGGATTTTGAAGACGTCTTGCCGGATGAAACTCCCCACGCATTACCGCCCCTTCGGGGTATCGAACACCAAATCGATTTTGTACCGGGAGCTTCACTACGTAACCGACCTGCATACCGAACTAATCCTATGGAGACCAAGGAGCTTCAACGACAAGTGAACGACTTGATGGACAAAGGATACATCCGCGAAAGCATGAGCCCATGCGCGGTACCGGTCCTACTCGTCCCTGAGAAGGATGGGACTTGGAGGATGTGCGTCGATTGCCGAGCCATCAACAATATCACTGTAAAGTATCGCCATCCTATTCCTCGATTAGATGACATGTTAGATGAGCTGCATGGATCCACGATATTTGATAAAATAGATCTTAAGAGTGGTTATCATCAAATTAGGATGAAAGAAGGTGATGAATGGAAAACAGCTTTTAAAACTAAACATGGCTTATATGAGTGGTTAGTCATGCCCTTTGGATTAACTAATGCACCTAGCACTTTCATGAGATTGATGAATCATGTCCTACGTAACTACATTGGAATTTTTGTGGTTGTTTACTTCGATGACATTTTAGTCTATAGTCGAAGCTTAGAAGAGCATGTTGGGCACTTAAAATCTGTTTTGATGGTTCTTCGAAAGGAGAAGCTTTATGCTAACCTTAAGAAGTGCACTTTTTGTACGGATCACCTTGTGTTTTTGGGCTTTGTTATAAGTGCAGATGGTATTAAGGTGGACGAAGAGAAGGTTAAGGCCATCCGCGATTGGCCGACGCCAACTACCATAGGCGAAGTGCGGAGCTTTCATGGACTTGCGGGTTTCTATCGGAGATTCGTGAGGGATTTTAGTACCATAGCCGCACCTCTCACCGAAGTGATCAAGAAGAGTGTTGGGTTTAAGTGGGAGGACGCACAAGAAAAAGCATTCCAAGCTTTGAAGGACAAACTCACCAATGCACCCCTTTTATCTTTACCGAACTTTCTTAAAACCTTTGAAATTGAGTGTGATGCTTCGGGTGTAGGTATTGGAGCTGTTTTGACACAAGAGAAGAGGCCCATAGCATTCTTTAGTGAGAAGCTTGGAGGAGCTGCCCTAAACTACCCGACCTATGACAAGGAGTTGTATGCGCTAGTTCGAGCCTTGCAAACATGGCAACACTATCTATGGCCCAAGGAGTTTGTCATTCACACCGACCATGAATCCTTGAAGCATTTGAAGGGTCAACAAAAGCTCCACAAACGACATGCTAGGTGGATGGAGTTCATCGAAACCTTTCCTTATGTGATCAAGTATAAGCAAGGTAATGAAAATATTGTTGCCGATGCTCTATCAAGAAGGTATGCCTTGATCTCTACTTTGGATGCTAAGATTTTAGGCTTTGAATACATAAAGGAGCTCTATGAAACTGACTCGGATTTCCAAGATATCTTTAAAGCATGTGCTAAATTCGCTCATGGAAAGTATGTAAGGCACGACGGGTTTCTTTTGTTTGAAAATAGATTATGCGTACCTAACTGTTCGATGCGAGAATTGTTAGTTAGGGAAGCCCATGGCGGAGGATTGATGGGACATTTTGGGATCACTAAGACCTTGAAGGTGATGCAAGAACACTTCTATTGGCCGCAAATGAAAAGTGATGTCGAGCGGATATGTGGAAGATGTGTCACTTGCAAACAAGCCAAAGCAAAGGTACAGTCCCAAGGTTTGTATATGCCCTTACCGATTCCTGAACAACCGTGGGTCGATATATCTATGGATTTTGTGCTTGGATTGCCTAGGACTAGGACTGGAAAGGATTCCATCTTTGTGATTGTGGATAGGTTTTCAAAAATGGCTCATTTCCTTGCATGCCATAAAACTGATGATGCGTCTCATATAGCTGATTTATTCTTCAAAGAAATTGTTCGCTTGCATGGAATGCCTAGGACCATTGTTAGTGATAGAGATGCTAAATTCTTGAGCTACTTTTGGAAAACACTGTGGTCCAAGCTAGGGACTAAACTGCTATTTTCAACTACTTGCCACCCTCAAACTGATGGACAAACCGAAGTAGTGAATAGGACCTTGTCTACTTTGCTACGCACCTTGATTAAGAAGAATTTGAAATCTTGGGAAGAATGCTTGCCACATGTTGAATTTGCGTATAACCGAGCTACACATTCCGCTACCAAGTTTTCACCGTTTGAAATCGTTTAGGGATTTAACCCTTTGTCTCCTTTGGATCTAACCGCTTTGCCTATGAGTGAAAGGACTAACTTAGATGGAAAGAAGAAAGCTGAAATTGTCAAACAGATCCATGAAAAGGCCAAGCGCAACATCGAGGAAAGGACAAAGTCGTATGCAAAGCAAGCCAACAAGGGCCGACGTAAGGTGACATTTGAGGAAGGAGACCTCGTGTGGGTGCACTTGAGGAAGGATAGGTTTCCAGTCGAGAGGAAATCCAAGTTGATGCCTAGAGTGGATGGCCCATTCCGAGTCCTAAAGAAGATCAACGACAATGCTTATCAACTAGACCTCGAAGGGAAGTATAATGCTAGTTCAAGTTTTAACATTACTGATTTGCTTCCTTTTGTTGCAGATGATCCGGATTTGAGGACAAATCCTTTTGAAGAGGGAGGGGATGATGTGATCATGGAAGAAATGCGGCCCACACTTGAAGACAGGGGTGAGATAACCGTGCCGAGTGGACCAATGACACGATCAAGGGCTAGGAAGCTTGGACATACAATCACCACACTACTGGACCGCATAGGACCAACTATCATTCCATCCGGAGACATGGAGCCTAAGAACCTCTTGGTTGCTCGAATGGACTAAGTCAAGAGGGGCTCGTTTGTACTCTTTTTCCCGACCTTTGGTTTTATCCCACTGGGTTTTACAAAGGGGGGTTTTAATGAGGCAAACGGTCCACAAGACAACCAAACCCAATAAGAGGAGGAGAATAAAATTCGGCCCATAGGAGAGCTTTCCTTAGGCCCAAATTAGTTTAGGTTTTTACTTCTTTTAGGATAAGTAGCTAGGGTGGTCGAAATTAGAGGATAGACCTTTCTTTTACAAACTTGTGTGCTAGCCACATTGTTCTTCTTGTTCATTGAATGAGAAATTGATTGTCGGTGTGTCATATCCGGCAATTGAATCTTGGTGTGTCATATCCAAGGTTCAAGCTTTGGAGTCTTCGAGTGCGTCATATCTTGGAGAATCCATTGTGGAGGTATCAAGGGCTTGTCGCTGCCTTTGTGTGATCCAATCGATCCATCATTCATCCATCATCTATCCTCGTATATTCTGGTCTCGGCAGAATCGTATCCAGGAGGACCGACCTTACCAAAAGTGGTCTAGAAGACGGAATACATATCGAAATTCGACGAGCCCACCCATTCCAGAGAGAGGACTCAATTATCCGCGACTTTCGTATTCATCACTCGGTTCAATTCGGAGCGGAGATTCGCGGAAAAGGGAACCCTTTACAGAGTCGGAATTCTGACAGCAATATTACGAGCCTTGGGAGAATCGTATCACCACCTACCCTCGAAAGTGCCGACTCCTGGAAGATCGTATCAAGTGGTATCAGAGAACACTTTCGAGATTTAATTTTGCTTATTTGTGTTGTGTGATAATCAGGTCCTAGCGCATTATAATGTCAAACCACGCAAGTAATGGAGAGGAGAGCACCAATCAAGCTCAAGGGGCAAGGAACGAACCCCCGGATTTGCGAATTCTTCGCAATGAGATTCGGCGAATGATGCAGCAAGAATTAGGACCTATCATACAAGAGTCCATTAATCGAGCCATGCCGCCACCTATGGGGAATCTTCCAAGAAGAGCTCAACCTCAAGCAGACGATGAAGAGGTTCAATCGTCCAACTATTATAGTAGGGGCAGCCGCCACTCCAATCGGGACCAAAGGAGACCACGGCGGGAAAGAGGTCGGCTTGAAGATCAACTTGGTGGTCTCAAGTTAAAAATCCCACCTTTCCACGGGAAGAATGATCCGGATGCTTATTTGGAGTGGGAAAAGAAGATCGAACTTGTGTTCGATTGTCAAAATCTTTCGGAGCTTAGAAAGGTACAAGTAGCCGCAACTGAATTTTGTGATTATGCTATCAAATGGTGGGATCAAATCGTGACGAGTAGACGACGTAATCGTGATCCACCCGTAGATACTTGGGATGAACTGAAAAATCTTTTGAGGAAGAGGTTTGTTCCTAACCATTACCATAGGGAACTACATCAAAAGCTTAGACGGTTGTCTCAAGGAAGTCAGGGCCGAAAGACCACACTTGCTCCCGTGCCGCCGCATGAGATACACCTAGATCAACTTCGACTTCGACAACACGAAGGAAATAATGTGAGTGAACACACAAGTACCCTTACGCAAAATGAGTGTGAGAGTTTGAGGAAAGCCAAAGCCGAGAGATGTGAGTTTACACCCGTGAGTGAACCCGTGAGGCAGTCCAATTTTGTGGTGAGGTCTAGCATTGTAAAGAGGGCTTTGTCCTCTAAGCAACCCGTTATACTACTTATGTACAAAGAAACGTTGTTGAGTATCACTAATCCCGTGCCGGATTTGCCGAGCAACATCGTTTCCCTTTTGCAGGATTTTGAAGACGTCTTGCCGGATGAAACTCCCCACGCATTACCGCCCCTTCGGGGTATCGAACACCAAAACGATTTTGTACCGGGAGCTTCACTACCTAACCGACCTGCATACCGAACTAATCCTATGGAGACCAAGGAACTTCAACGACAAGTGAACGACTTGATGGACAAAGGATACATCCGCGAAAGCATGAGCCCATGCGCGGTACCGGTCCTACTCGTCCCTGAGAAGGATGGGACTTGGAGGATGTGCGTCGATTGCCGAGCCATCAACAATATCACTGTAAAGTATCGCCATCCTATTCCTCGATTAGATGACATGTTAGATGAGCTGCATGGATCCACGATATTTGCTAAAATAAATCTTAAGAGTGGTTATCATCAAATTAGGATGAAAGAAGGTGATGAATGGAAAACAGCTTTTAAAACTAAACATGGCTTATATGAGTGGTTAGTCATGCCCTTTGGATTAACTAATGCACCTAGCACTTTCATTATATGAGTGGTTAGTCATGCCCTCGAAGGGAAGTATAATGTTAGTTCAAGTTTTAACATTACTGATTTGCTTCCTTTTGTTGCAGATGATCCGGATTTGAGGACAAATCCTTTTGAAGAGGGAGGGGATGATGTGATCATGGAAGAAATGCGGCCCACACTTGAAGACAGGGGTGAGATAACCGTGCCGAGTGGACCAATGACACGATCAAGGGCTAGGAAGCTTGGACATACAATCACCACACTACTGGACCGCATAGGACCAACTATCATTCCGTCCGGAGACATGGAGCCTAAGAACCTCTTGGTTGCTCGAATGGACTAAGTCAAGAGGGGCTCGTTTGTACTCTTTTTCCCGACCTTTGGTTTTATCCCACTGGGTTTTACAAAGGGGGGTTTTAATGAGGCAAACGGTCCACAAGACAACCAAACCCAATAAGAGGAGGAGAATAAAATTCGGCCCATAGGAGAGCTTTCCTTAGGCCCAAATTAGTTTAGGTTTTTACTTCTTTTAGGATAAGTAGCTAGGGTGGCCGAAATTAGAGGATAGACCTTTCTTTTACAAACTTGTGTGCTAGCCACATTGTTCTTCTTGTTCATTGAATGAGAAATTGATTGTCGGTGTGTCATATCCGGCAATTGAATCTTGGTGTGTCATATCCAAGGTTCAAGCTTTGGAGTCTTCGAGTGCGTCATATCTTGGAGAATCCATTGTCGAGGTATCAAGGGCTTGTCGCTGCCTTTGTGTGATCCAATCGATCCATCATTCATCCATCATCTATCCTCGTATATTCTGGTCTCGGCAGAATCGTATCCAGGAGGACCGACCTTACCAAAAGTGGTCTAGAAGAGGCAATACATATCGAAATTCGACGAGCCCACCCATTCCAGAAAGAGGACTCAATTATCCGCGACTTTCGTATTCATCACTCGGATCAATTCGGAGCAGAGATTCGCGGAAAAGGGAACCCTTTACAGAGTCGGAATTCTGACAGCAATATTACGAGCCTTGGGAGAATCGTATCACCACCTACCCTCGAAAGTGCCGACTCCTGGAAGATCGTATCATGACTGGAATGTAAGTTCCCCCTCCGAACCAAAACAGGGTCTGGGTCGTTCATTTCTGCAGCTGGTTAAACATATTGCCCGCTTGAAGTATATCATGTAGTGTTTATGTGTATGGATTTGCTGCAACATGCTACAGTGCATATCAGTAATTGAGTTCTTCACATTGTGTTGTTTGGTCTGGTTAGCTGTAATTGTACAATCACCATTACAATGAGGTCATTATGTTGTTGTAAAACAAGTTAAACATGCATTTACATGACTCTGCATTGCTGTTCTTTCTTTATTGCCGTGAGAGTAGTTTGATATACACGTATAAACTAAATGAACACTATTTATCTGTTTCTTCTTACATAGCTAGCAATGGACAAGAGTTGGATGAAGAAACCCCGACAAAGCAGTGAATATAAGGATTGTGTTGAATCATTTTTGAACTTTGCCTTTACTAATTCGTCTTGGGGAGGAACAATATACTGTCCATGCCAGAGCTGCAATGGTTGTTTGTTATTGTCAAGAAGCAATGTGAAGATGCATTTAGAGAGGTATGGGATACTCCAAACATACACTACATGGGCCGATCATGGAGAAGAGTACGAACATGTAGTAACCAATCGACGACACAGTAGTAGCAGGGATGAAATGTTCAATATGGTGAACGACGTGTTTAGGGGTGGTAATATGGAAACTACTGAAGAACCAAATGAAAATGCAAAGACGTTCTACAAAAGGTTAGAAGATTGTGAACAGAGGTTATATCCAGGTTGTTCGTCGTATTCGAAAATGTCTTTTACCGTTGAATTGCTTCACTTAAAGGCACTTTTCAAGGTATCGAACAAGTTTGCAGATCAGTTGCTTTAACTGTTGCACAAGGTACTCCCAAAAGACAATACTGTGCCTCACCCTTATTATGAAGCCAAAACATTTATAGCGGATTTGGGGTTAGACTACCAAAAGATTCATGCTTGTAGGAACGATTGCATCTTATTTTGAAAGGAGTACCAATGTAATGATATGTGCCCTAAATGTGGATAGTCCAGGTGGAAAGAACAAACACAACATTGTAGTGGGAATGATGCTTCACTAAACCCTGGTAGAAAGACCCATAAAGTGCCTGCGAAAGTGTTACGCTACTTCCCACTAACAACCTGACTTCAACACCTGTTTATGTCCCCTAAGACAGCATCAACAATGAGGTGGCATAAGGAAGGTCGCACCAACGATGGAGTCCTTAGGCATCCAGCTAATAGTTCTTCGTGGAAAAAACATGATCAGATTCACCCACTTTTTGGTGCAGAAGCACGGAATGTCAGATTGGGTCTAGCAACAGATGGATTTGATCCTTTCAGTGACAAAAGTCATTCGTACAGTATGTGGCCTGTTGTCGTCATCCCTTATAACGTCCCACCAGATGTGTGTTTGAAAGATACAAACTGCTTGCTTTCTCTTTTGATTCCCGGACCAAAAGCTCTGACCAATGATATTGATGTTTACTTACAACCATTAATAGATGAATTGTACAATCTGTGGGAGAATGGTGCTGAGACATATGATGCATCGAAGAAGGAGAACTTCAAGATGCATGCTTGTGTTCTTTGGACAATTAATGACTTACCAACTTATGCCAACTTATCAGGGTGGACTACATATGGTAATCTTGCATGTCCTGTGTGTAAGATGGATACTCTTTACTGTCGGCTAAAGAATGGGAGGAAGTGTGCCTTTTTTGGTCACCGTCGTTTTTTACCCGAACATCATTCTTGGCGGAGGAATAAATCATCTTTCGATGGGAAAGAATATTTCAGAAGACCTCCAACGAGGTTATCAGGAATGCAAGTATTGCAACAGTTGCAAAATCTTGAGGAGATCCCTTTGGAAAGACACAACCAAGTCGCAAGGTTGGTGTTGATTCGGTTACAGGTATTTGGAAGAAGAAGAGTATTTTTTTCAACTACCCTACTGGAAATATTTGTTACTCCACACAACTTGGATGTGATGCACATTGAAAAGAATGTATGTGCTAATGTCGTAGGGATACTGTTAGGCTTTCCGGGGAAAAGCAACGCCAATTTGAAAGCACGCCTGGATTTGAAAGCCATAGGCATAAGATATCCCCTACATTCTGTGTAGAGAGGAAACAAAATGATCCTACCACCCGCAAGCTATACCCTGTCGAAGGCCAAGAAAACAACATTCTGTCAGTTTCTAAAAGATTTGAGGTTACCAAGCGGTTATTCCTCTAACATCTCTCGTTGTGTGCACGTGCATGACCGGAAACTTGTGGGACTAAAAAGCCATGACTACCACATCTTTATGCAGCGTATTATGGCAGTTGCAATAAGAGGACTACTACCCAAACCAGTGTGTAGTTCAATTGTAAACATGTCTAATACATTTCGTGTACTCTGTTCGAAAGAATTGGACGTACGTGATTTGGTTTGGTTGGGTGATATTCTCAAGGAACCAATAGACTATGAAGCTAAGATGCTTGAGGTGGTATCAGTAAGTATATAGGCGTACACTCTTTTCATTGATCACTTTTTTTACTGCAACAGAATGGTTGGCGATTGATGTTGGGTTTGTATATGTTTAGGAAAGGTTTGTGGTGCCTGATGATGATAACCTGAAAAAGCTAATTGTCATGGTCCTAAGAGACAAGTACAGAAACTACCGTGCAAATTTGAAGTGTTTCCACTACGATAGGTATCCTACAAATGAAGAGGCGTGTCTCCAACATTGTCCTCCAGATGCGGTAAAAGAAGACTAGGTATATTTAGTGAATTGGTTCAGTTCTAATGAATTCAAGGTTTTAAATCTATCTCTAATCAAATCTTGTTATTTATCACATACATTAGGATCAAGTAAGTTTATCTCAAACTAATTATTTTTCTACTTCTCCGGTTAGATCATAAGCGAACGAAACAAAAAAAATAGGTCTAACCAGGTTATGCGCAACACATCTGGAGCATACAGCTTTGCAAAACGTGAAATGCAAGAGGTAACCGTGTAGCTCTTATACTGCTTTAACCTGTAGGTTTTACTCTTGATTGGCAATTAGCCATATATTATGTGTTGTGGAACAGATTGAGAAGAACAACGGTGTCCATACTGGGGAGCATCACATGTTCTTGAAAAAACATCTCGACAAAAAGGGGATCCCAATTGATGCAAAGTCAAAGTCCATCATGGTATGTATACACTCTAAAATATTTTTATTCAATGTGGATTTTGTCAATCCAACATACTGTGTATAGAATTGCTTGTAGGACCAAGTTGAAGAGATGGCTGCTCAAGTAGAAGTTAAGGATGATCTGCCTTTGAACAAGGATGCCTTATACGAGGAAGTTTGAATGACGGAGAGGCGTAGAAGCCGTATCTCCAAGGTTGCAAGGGCCATGGAGAGTGTGGAGCTGAGACAAGAAAGGGAAGAAACAAAGGTGTTTAGGGCAATTGCCGAAGAAAGTGCTCGTAAGGCTGAAGAAGCCACTCGGCAACTGGCTGAATTTCAGGCCAGTATGGATGTTGTTCAGAGGGATATGGCTATCATGAGAAGGGCTATGCTAGCAAATGGACATCTCCAAGATGATTACGAAACACAAGGTAAACCGACATACAAACATGTTGATGAGTATTTCAGCTATTAATACCTACGAAGATATTCTTCAATTTCGACTAACACTTGGGTGGTTTGCTATGCAGATCCAAATGCTTGAACTGGGAGCAGTACTGACTAATTTTCATACTGTTAATATTTTTTACACCATCATGCTGAGTGTTGGTGTAACGGACTGTTAGATAGGCAATGGTTTAATTGATGTGTATGTTTTGGGGGATCAACCTGTCTGTGGGGATGCCTACTTGGTTTTCTGGTTAGTATGCATGATATGCATTCGACTTATAACGTGTTCTATGTACAAAGTTTCATGGTTTTTTGGTTGTTATGCATGATGTGCATTCACCTTATGAACTTCAACCAATTCTGGTTACTGTCTTGGTAGATTAATGTCAGTTGAAAGGTGGTTGACCGAATGCACTTATAGCAGCAGTGAATGGATTTACATATATATAAAAAGAACATGTATAACGGCAAAAATTACTGTTGTTATACATATACAATTGACAACACAAATAAATTAGGATTGTAACAAATTATAACAACTTGCATCGACTTTATGTTGACACAGATACAAACATGTAACAAAGCCAACTTTTGGACAACAATACTACCATTCAGATACATACATTGACGATAACAATGTGTGAGTGAACATAAATAAGCTTGATTCATTACAAATATCATGGACATTAAAAACAGAGGTATTGTTACAACTAAAATTCTATCGTAGATTTAAATTTTTAACGACAATGAAATTGGAAATTGTTTCCTTTGAAAGGCAGCAACTATTAGTCGTATCTAAAACAATACTTGTACGACAGAACATTCTCATCACTAATAATAATCTATAATGTCGACATACAGTTGTCGTCGTTCATCTGTGTTTAACAACAACCTGATTCCGCTGTAAAGTTGACGTGGGGAGCCACATGCTAACAGCGGTAAGCCTTTTACAACGGCAAATTGTCGACGTATAGACACTACCGCGATGACGATTTAGTCGTTGTTAACCCTTAGCAACGGTATTTATGAAGTTAGCAACGCATTTTTGCCGATGTTTATGCTCGAGTTTCTTGTAGTAATACATTGACCATGTATAAATGGTTGAATATACAATCAAATCCAAATTGTGTGTTTTGATGATTTGAGTTGGTTATTGTTGTTTCTCACGTAGTAATATTGTATGCATAATTCGATAGCTATATATTGTAGTTGATTGAAAAATGTCTAGTTAATTAGTATTGGGCTTATGAATTTCAATCAATTATGGTTACTGTCTTGGTAGATTAATGTCAGCAAAGGTGGTTAACTGAATACACTTACACCAGCACTGAATGGATTTACTGCTATTTGTTTTTTGCCATGGATTTACTGTTGTTGACTTATACAATTAGCAGCGTCGAAAAATTATTATGGTCACAAATTATAACAATTTGCAACAACTTTATGTTGACACATAAACATACATATAACAAAGACAACTTTTAGACAACAATACCAACCTTCGGAATACGATACATGAATTGACAATAACAATGTGAGTGAAAATAAATAAGCATGATTCATTACAAATGTAGACATTAATAACATTGGTATCGTCACAAATGTAAACCTATCACAGTTTTACATTTTTAACGACAAAGTTAATGGAAATTGTTTCTTATCAATTACAATAACTAGAAATCGTGTCTAAAACACTGCTTTTACGACAAACAATTACCATTGACTACAAGCAATTTATAACATCAGCAATGTGTTGTCGCATTTCATCTGTGTTTAACAACAACCGGACGCCGTTGTAAAAGCGAAGTGAGGAGTCACATGTTAACAGCAGCAAGCCTTTAACAACGAAAAATTGTCGACCAATAAACCTTTAACGACGGGGGCTACCGTCATGAAGATCTCGTCGTTGTTAAAAGGTAACAACAGTATTTATGCATTTAGCAACGATTTTTTACCGACGTCGATACTCGAGTTTTTTTGTAGTGGTTTATTACCTAAGCTAAAAATGCATACCCTTATTTATGTATAAATATTTAAGGTTGAAAAATCCAATATAACTGACAATATTTACAACCATAAAATTACTTACATATAATAAGATTTAGATTAATAGTTGTGAATACATATAATTTCTTTTATATATAGATAAGGTAAACTTAAAACTAACTGAGTGACGAGAAGACAAAACCCACATCGTCCTTTCGAATAGCATTTGTTGTTTCCGTCAGTGGAGTTTGATGGATAACGTAAATTTGTCTCTGGTTAATCCCCATAACTGCCATGATGTCAGCAACTACATTTATTTCTCGATAGATATGTGGGAACTTCATTCTGTCTAACTGTAGCATGAGTTTACTACAATCCGTAATGATGGGCATTAGCTTAACATTTGAAATTTTCATCAGATATGAGTTTATGGGCTGCCTGGGCATCTGTTTCTAATTAGATTGATTTAACCCCGAGATCTTTTGCCAGCATTAATCCATCTCTAATGACCCAACATTCCGCTATGAGACTGTTAGAGCATCCTAGTTTCCTAGAGAAACCAGCTATCCATTGACCCATATTATCTTTTATCACTCCTCCTGAACCCGCATGATTCATATTACGCTTAGATTCTCCATATGTGTTACACTAACCCTTGCTCTAGGGGGGAGCCATCTAACATCAATAGAGATAAGAGGCTTAGATTACTCAATCAATTGAATAGCATTTTGATGAAACCGGCTCTGAGACAAGGAAATCTCGAAAATAGAAGTATTTAAAGTTTTATCTTTAAAAATGAGAGTTTATGTTTTTCCAAATATTCCAAACAGCATAGGGAAAAAACGGGGCCCATTCAATTACTTCAATAGAAGCCCGTAATACCTGACAACCAGGCTTGATCCAATCGTTCAAAAGTAGATGAGCTTCCCGAGCCACTTTTGATGGCAAAATAAAGGAGTTCCACATTTGTTTTGCATGCTCGCACCCACACAAAATGTGATTGATGTCCTCCACTTCTATTTGACAGATTCTTCAGATATCGCTAATATTGCAACCCCTATGATTCAACAATTTGCAAGTAGCTAATTTGTTTTTAAGACACATCCAAATAAAGTACTTAATCTTCAGAATTGTTTTAGTTTTCCAGACCCAATCCCATTGATACTGAGCTTGACTATTACTATCGTGACCCGTTAAAAGAGAATAGGCAGAAGCAGTTTTAAAGTTACCTGACCTAGAGCAATTCTAAATTTGTCTATCCAAAGATTCATATGTCTGGTCACCCGGAATGCTCAGCAACTCATCCAACATGATTTTAGGAAATTCAAAAGTAGTTCTATCTAGGTTCCACTCGGCATTAAGAAAGACTACCCCAACCGAAAGTGGTGCATAGATAGAAGAACGCAGAGTTTTATCACCCACCCAAACATCATGCCAAAATTTAATGTCCCTACCATTTGCCACCACCCACCCAACTCCTAGTTTCAGAGTATTCATACCTTCGTTTATTGCTTTCCAATTCTAAGGAGTTTTATTCGAAGAGGTCAATCTCGAGCCATTTTGCCTAAATTCCTTTGTCTAAGAATACATACAATATTGTTTGTTAATATGTCACGTTCCTTCTAACCAGTAAACAGTGATTCGACATAGATAATCGACAGCCAAGTCTAAACTATGTGTTAAATTTTTGTGTCTTCACTAACGGTTTCCAACATTGGTATTAAATAAAGGTGTCAATTTGTATGAACTCATTGGGTTTGGATTTGGGAAACCACGAGTCGGTTCAAGAGACTATCGTTGTCATCGTGAAATTGGCGGGTTGTCATCGTTGTACCAAACACATCCTAACAGTTCCACAAGGTAACATGTGTAATGTTGAGGACCAATATGGTAACACGGGTTAAGCCAGAAGTAACTTCAACAAATATTTTGCTAAAGACCATTTTGACCATTCAGATAAGTGTTGGACTTATAATCAGTTATTTTTTCTTAGGGTTTTCTATATAAGCAAACCATCTACCCTTTCTGAGACTGAGGAAATCCATTCTCTTATTATTTTCTCTCTATTAGGGTTTCCAGAAGGTCCGCTAGGGTTTAGGGTTGCTGAGAGTTTTGACATGGTATCAGATATTTGAAGCTTTGATTCGCTTCATATGTTGCGGATCTTGTATTTGTCTTTGACTTCCGTTGTTTATTTCGTTGATGGCATCATTGTCGGGTACTGCGAGCTCAGACGCTCTTGGAATAACTGCAACCACGATGGATGCCACTACGAACGAAAACGCCTTAACGATTGCTCAGAACATTGATCATAACCATATGTTTTTCCTTCATCCGTGAGATACAACAAGTTCTTCACTTGTCTCTATTTAATTGACTGGTTCTAAGTATTGCGGTTTCTGAGGCCGCGCGATGTATATATCGTCGATGGTTAAGAACAAATTGGAATTTATTGATGGAACTTGTCCTAAAGAGTCTTTTGATTCGAGCTTGGATAATCTTTGGGATAAATGCAATGATATTGTTTTTGCATGGATCATAAATTCAGTTTGGAAAGATTTGATGAGTACTATTCTTTACTCATATCCAGTGTATTTTTAGTCTGAAATGAAGAGAGCGGTTTAACAAAGTTAACGGATCAACAATTTTTCAATTGCACAAAGAGATTTGTTTAGTTCAAACAAGGTGTTGATACAATTTGTGCGTATTTTACTAGAATTGACATGTTGTGGGAAGAATTTGTTGCTATAACCTACTTGCCTAACTGTGGTTGTGGTTTGTTCAAAAAGCATATTGAACACAGAAATAACTTGAAACATTTTCTGTTCTTAAATGGACTCAATGATTCATATTCTGCAATTAGATTGAATCTAGTAATGAGAGAGCATTTGCCTACGGTTAACCAAGCATATGCAGTCCTAATTCATGAGGAAAATCATACAGGCATATCTAACAATAATTTGGTGGCATCCTTTGTTGATGGTTCGACTTTTTACTCAAGTAACTTGCAGAATAAGTTGCCCAACAAGAGGAACTGGAATCAGGTTTGTGAGTTTTGCAAAGCAAAAGGTCATGATGATGATCACTATTTTAAAAGGATTGGATATCCTCCTGGTTAGAAGTTTAAATCTAAGGGTGGTCAAAAGCTCATAATGTGATAGAGAGTTCCCCTATACAAACTCATTTTGATTCAGAGGTAACCACACCTACTTGGGTTACTTCTAATTGTTGCACTCCTAATAATGATGCAATTACTACTAAGCCTATGATGTTAACCAAGAAGAATCTTGACCAAATAATTCATATGTTAGGCAAGGATTCCTTCATTGCTGAGGCTCGGGTGAACATGGAAGGTAACCTTTGTTTAAATGCAAAATCATTGAATAATGATGTCTGGATTTTTGATATTGGTCCCATTAATCATATGAATACTAGGTTAGGTTGGTTACATAATTTGAAAATTTTCAACTCTAAGGCACAATTGCCTAATGGTACATGTTCAGTAGTTAAAAATATTGGTGAATTTTCTATAGGAAGTGACAAGAAATTAACAAGAGTTTTACATTTGCTTGATTTTAGTTATAATTTGTTGTCAGTTGCAAAATTTACAAAATATTTAAATTGTTATACAACATTTTATCCAAAATTCGTTGTTATGCAGGACCTTTGCAGTTGCAAAGTGACGGGAATTGGTACAAAGGCTTTGGGGTTATACTTTTTTAGGTCACCTCTGAAGTCTAGTTGGCACTCAAAAACTCTACAATTCCCAATCATCAAGCACTGCTTTGGCATAAGCGTTTAGGCCACGCGTCATAAAAAATATTGAATAATTTTTCTATTTTAAAATTTCTTGAGTCTGTTAATAAAAAAGTTGCAGACTGTCTTGTATGTCCTATGGCAAAACAACATAGATTGCCTTTTCATGTGAGTAGTAGTTGTACTACATGTTGCTTTGAGTTGTTGTATTTAGATGTGTGAGGTCCTTATAGTGTAAGCACTTATGATAATAAAAGGTATTTTTTAACAGTGGTAGATGATTTTTTGAGAAATGCTTAGGTTTATTTGCTATCACTTAAGTCAGATGTAATATATGTTCTTCAACATTTTCTAACTTTAGTTAAAAACCAATTTTCTAGTTCTGTTAAAACGATAAGGTCTGACAATGGAGGTAAATTTCTAAATGAAAATTGTTAAAACATTTTTTTGGCTAACAGAACAATACATCAAAGTTCATGTCCTTATACACCTCATAAAAAACGGGGTAGTTCAAAGAAAACATAGGCATTTGTTAAAAATTGCTAGAGCTTTGCATTTTGAATCTGGTGTGCCTATTCAATTTTGGGGAGTGTGTGTCAACTGCATGCTATTTGATTAACATGATGCTAACTCATGTTTTAAAAGGAAACTCACCTTATAAAGTGTTGTTTGGTAAACTTCCTTGTGTAAATCATTTGAGAGTATTTAGTTGTTTGTGTTATGCAAAAATTTTGAATTCTGCTGACAAGATTGCGTCTATATCAATTTCCGCAGCTTTTATGGGGTATAATTCAACTCAAAAGGGTTATAAATTGTTGAACCTAGAAACTACAACTTTGTTTGTAAGTTGCGATATGTAAGATTTAAGAAAAATATATTTCCTCTTAAAGTTGTTGGAAGGGTTGACTCACCCCTGTTTACTGACGGTTCTGTGGAGTTGCTAGATGTTGATCCTTTGCACATACTACGTGATGAAAACAGATGTCAAACTGAAAATGAAGTTGTAGTTTTGCCAACCGCTGATGTACCGGGTAATGATGTAGCAGAAGTAGCAGAACCGAGGAGATCATCTCGGTTAAGCACAACTTCCTTATGGCAAAAGGACCAGATTGTCTCGTTCAATAATGATAAAAGTTGTTCTACTGCTCATCCTATTAGTAGTTTCGTGTCTTATGAAAATATTTATGCCCCTTGTAAGTATTTTATAAGTTCTGTTTCAAAAATTATTGAGCCTACGTCTTATTCTCAAGCTGCAAAAGATGAAAAATGGGTTAAAGCCATGAAAGATAAAATAACTGCGTTAGAAAATAATGGCGCTTAGTGTCATCTTCCTTTGCCATTTAATAAAAAATTTGTTGGTTGAAAATGGGTGTTTCGTGTTAAATATAAATTTGATGGTTCTGTGGAAAGGTACAAGGTCATGTTAGTATCAAAGGGCTATAGTCAACAAGAAGGTGTTAACTATTTTGATACGTTTTCTGCAATGGCTAAAATGGTTACTATTAGATCTGTTTTAGTTCTAATAGCTTCTATTAAAAATTGACATTTGTTTCAAATGGACGTTTACAATGCTTTTCTACAAGGTGATTTAAATGAAAACGTTTTCATGGACATACCACCTCGATTCAACAATCAGGGGGAGAATAAAATGGTTTGTCGATTGTTGAAGCTCTTATATGGTCTTAAACAGACCTTTAGGCAATGGAATGTGCAATTGTCTAATGCTCTTATTAAAAATGAATATGTGGAAAGTAAATATGATTATTCAATGTTTACAAAGAAATCTAGTGGTGATATTTTTGTATTGTTCGTTTATTTTGATGATTTGCTTGGAATGGTAAGTCATTAATTGTTGAATTGAAAATTGTACTTGAAAACACTTTTAAGATGAAAGATCTGGGTGAGTTACGCTATTTTTTTGGTATCGAAATTGCTAGGTCGAAAGAAGGTATTGTCATGAATGAGCGTAAATATGCTTCATAATTGTTTGATGAGGTGGGATTGTTAAGTACAAAACCTGGTAAAACTCGTATGGAGGTAATCGAAACCTAACTAGTGCAACATATGCTGAAGTGTTTGATGTAAATAAAATAGATAATATGCTTGTTAATGTTCACTTGTAAAGAAAGTTGGTTTGTAAGTTGTTATTTTTAATTGTGAATAGGCCAGACATTGTGTTTGTAGTTCAAATGTTAAGTCAATTCATGTAATCCCCCAAACAATGACATCTTGATGTTGTGTTTAGAGCCATTAAGTATATGAAAAACCAACCTGTTTAGGTGTTTTTCTGTCTTAAAATAATAATACTGAAATGCATGCATTTTGTGGTTCTGATTTGTCTACTTGTAGAAAATCTGTTTCAGGATTTTGTATTAAGATCATTGAGTCTCTTGTTTCTTGGAAAGTAAAGAAACAAAATATTATATCTAGATAGTTCGGTTGTCAGGTCTTCTAGATGAACTAGGTATTGTTAGAACAAAACTATTTTGCTTCCATGTGATAATAAAGTTGGTTTACAGATTTTGGCTAACCCCATATTTCATGAACGTACAAAACATATATAAATATATTGTCACGTTATTACAGAGAAGATTATTGCAGGTTTGGTAAAGACACAATTTGTCAAGTCTTCAGAACAAACAGCAGATTAGTTCACCAAGACACTAGGATGACAAGAACACTACAAAAATGTTCATCTACAACCTCGGTCTAAAGTCGTTGCTATGATTTCATTTGTCGTTGCAGATACTCAGCATCAACGAAATCTTCGTACCGGTAGGCCTTGTGACTATTGGTTTTCGCGACGACAATATGTCAACACTGAAGACTTGTCGATGCTGCAATGAATAGTTGATTTCATTTTTAGCATGGACGTATTGTCACTTTATGCGTAATTATCATCGACACTTTTTAGTTGTTAAACATCCTCTTATGTATCAAACGTTTTAGTTGATATATTAGATGCATCAATGTGGAGACACTTTTTCATGTTTATTAGATCACATGTTTTTAATGCAATAAAGATTTTATCCACTACGAACTTTGTATGGCACTAATTAGGTTGAATTTGCGTCGGTTGTTACGTAATACTACACCTTGTTTACCTCATCAAAATGTCCCCGTCGATGCATTCTCGCCGAAGTTGGAAAAAATCACTGCTCCAGCGACATTGTCATTAAAGTAGTTGTTTAGCAACAACAAATGTTGTCAAAACAATAAATATGTTTCATCAACAGGTTGTTGCAGATGCAGATTATATGTGACGGTGTATATTGATTGTATTGCACGTCTGTCTACCTACTAAATAGCACTGCGGCTGCTGATGTGAATCTACCATACTATATTGTTAAATCTATACCCCTTCAACATTCAACCATTTTGCAGACAACCAATACCATTAAATGTACACAATTTCAAACATTCAAACCGAACAACCAAGAATGAAATATATACAAACTGTTTCTTAGAAATGTCCACAGTTCCAAATAGGCATACGCTAAGTACATAAAATAGTCAAACTACATAGACCACCACAGCTAGCACCAACTCCCCAAAACACCAAAATTACGACAAACAAGTTCAAGTGTGGGACCTTCACAAAATGTTCATAACCATTATTTAGACACAGACTATCTACATCTTTAATCCATTGTGGCACAATATTTTTTAGACTTACCAGTACTTCAAACATTCGGTTTCAAGCATTTGGAGCAGTTGGTAATGCATTTGGATTTTCCACCACAAACATAACAACACGACTTATGAACTGTGGGAACAATATAATACATCCAACTCTGAATAGGAGTAACAATAAGAAACGTATCACAATAAGATACTACAAGATGTTAGTAATAGTACCTTGAATTTCTGAATTGTCTGGGAATTCACCATTGGCATGCATGTCTCTTCTCATGAATGTCATATCTCTTTGAAATGACATCATGTTTTCTTGAAACTCCATCAGAGCTCTTGCTTCCTCCGCCTGCTTTGAACTTTCCTCTACTTTCTTTGAACTTTCCTCCGCCAAGTTCCTGAGTTCGGTCGTTTCTCAGTCGCCACTTTTACACTTGCTTGCTTCAACTTCTCACCCTCCATCATTTGTGCAATTTTTGAAAGACGAGTTCTACATCGGTTAGGCTTAAGAACTTCAACATATAATGCATCCTTGTCAACGTGACTATCCTCATCAGCCGCCTTCTGCTCTACGTGTTCCTACATCACAGTACAATCATGCAAACATATGTATTTCCATGTTCCCACATGTTGAAGAATGTGAATATCATGATGAACTAATTGCTTGACATAATGGATCTTGTTTTTGGATCCAGAGGCATACCATTCTTGTCCACATGTTTTTTACGGAACATGTTATACTTCTCCGAATGTACCCCATTATTCTTCACAATCTGCGAACCAAAATAGATGTTAATGTTCCTAACAGCTATTACTTTAACTTTACTTTGTATATTGTCAAGATTACCTCCTCCTGCTCTCTCTCTTTGCAAAGCTGCATGTCCCAACAGTATGCCTGATGACTTGATGAGCTTTGTTGGCTTTGTTCCGCTCGCTCTTCACCTACAAAAAATAACAGTACATGTAAGGGAAAGGAAGCAATCTGTATCAGTGGATAGTAGACTCAATATTGAACCAAAAAAACAATTTGTGACACGAGCCCCACCTTAAATTCTTCTGAGCCACACCTAGTCTTCTTTCACCACGTTAAGAGGGATGTTTTGAAGCATTTCCTCATTAGTAAGGAACTTGTCGAAATACCTTCTCTTGAGATTTTTCTGATAATTTCGGTATTTCTCTCTGAGAATACAGATAATGAGTTGTTTCAAGTTGTCATCGTCCAGAACCACAATTATTTCCTATCAACCAGTATGAATATCACTGGGTCAAAGCTGGAACATTTGCGTCAAGGAACACAGTTTAAAGTACTTTAAAATCACAACTGACTGCCACAAGCATTAGCATCTTAGCCTTGTAGTCGATGGGAGGCTTTGGGATTTCTTTACAGTCTTTAACCGTCGAGGGTGCATTTGTTTGTTTCCGAACAATGCACCCACAACGCAAAGTAAAAAAAAGAAGCATTTTTGCTTCATACCTTACCTTGTGAGTTGAACTGGAGGACTTCTTTTTCATTGATGCCATTCCGAGATAATTTGATGCACGTGGTACGACCTCTACGTAACCTCTCATTTTGGGGCCTCCGGTCTTCCTCTGTCCCAACCATGACAACGAAATACACAGATTAAATTCACGAATGGGAAACGAGTGTGTTTTACATTCACGTGTGAAGTTGGTTGTTCCTCTACCACTGGCTCCTCCAGAGATATCTCTTCTGCTGTTGTGTCCTCTAATGGAGTGTCGACAGCTCTCGGGGGTGGAGTGTTTTCCATAAGCATCTCATCATCGGATAAAGAGGACATCCTTGTTAGGACATACCCACAACGTTGGTTAGTCGCACAAATCTAAACTACTAAACCGCAGATCAGGGGAATGGCAATTGTCCAAAAATAACGTACTTGTCGCGGCCCGATCGATAAAGCTTCTGTGGGGATCTGCAAGTAGAAATCTATGGAGCTTCTGTCCTGCGGCTCTGCATTCTCTTCCAACCATATCAACTGAAAACTCCAATCAACTATCTGTTTAAACAGCAAAATCATACAGGAGATCAACAACGCCGGTCTGAAGATACAAATCCACAAAAGCTGAAATTTTGAACACTCAAGGATTGACAATTGAAGCTTTTATAACAAAATATGCAAGGATATGTGGAGAAATTCCATGGTTGGTCATGCATGTTGGCTAAACTAGACAAAACAAAGACATACGATGGTTAGTATAACTGTTTACCACAGTTTCTTGAAACGTTTTCCTATGAAGACAGAACCCGTACACCCACAACAGCAGATGAAGACCAAATCGGAGCACTAACTTTATCTTACCGTGATTAAAATTTTGGACGTATCGCAAGCACACAACGTAGGGGACAGAATAACCGTAGGGAAAGAGAGAAAAGAATAAAAGAGAGAGGGAGAGAAGTATAGAGAGAGAGTAAAACTTGTATTTTTTCTGCATGGAATTGAACAGCAGCATAATGACTCCTACAAATAAGGTAAGAAACAGCTAACTAGGGTTCATCGACCATGATTATTTAACTACGGTCGGAACTACGGTCTAACGGTTCGGATCGTATCAATACTCCCCGCCTAAGAAGAGACCTTGACCTCAAGGTCAAAATCCGGGTTTTTCTTGCAAAATTCTTCCATGAACTCCCAAGTGGCTTCCTTTCCGGTCGACCCTTTCCAACGGACTAGGAGTTTGGTTGCTCCTCGGTTGCCCCTCTTTACCATTTTTTTCTTGATCACTTCCTCTGGAATCTTTGCCTTCAGTTTGGTGAACTCCTTAGGCAGTGGTGTTCCCTGTTCAGTAACCCCATAGGCTAACTTTAATTGTGATACATGAACGGTTGGATGAATCAAGGCATCATCCGGCAACTCCAGTTTATAAGTTACAGCCCCGATCTTTTCCAGCACTCGAAACGGACCAAAGTACTTCGGCTGAAATTTCTGGACACCACTCTACTACATTGAATGTTGTGCATACGCGTGGATCTTCATGTAGACCCAATCTCCGACTTCGAAACTTCGCTCCATTCCCTTCTTGTCGGCCAACTGCTTCATTCGATTCTGTACACGCCCTAGATGGAACTTGAGCAACCTCATTGTTTCCTCTCGATCACACAACATGGTATCCACTGCGGTTTCCTTCGACTCCCTCGGAAAGTAACAAATATGGAACGGAGGAGGGTTCCCATAGAGAGGTTTGAACGGGGTCGTGTTGATGTAAGAGTGCCAAGATGTGTTATACGACCATTCGGCTAGGGCTAACCACTTGGCCAAGTCGAGGGTCTCTCCCCGACCATACATCTCAAGTACGCCTCTAAGCATCTGTTCACCACTTCGGTTTGACCGTCTGACTGAGGGTGGTATGTCGATGATAAACAATGGGAGGTGTCGTGCAATTTTAAGAGTTCCTTCCAAAAGTTGCTCAGGAAAACTGAGTCCCTATCGCTCACAATCCTTTCAGGCATACCATGCAGCCTATAAACGTTGTTCATGAAAGCTTCCGCAACCGTGGCTGCACTATAGGGGTGTCCCAAGGCCATGAAGTGACTGTATTTTGTAAGTTTGTCCACTACTGTTGGATCGTGATTTCCTGAATGCTGATCTGGCAATGAATTGAATGCCAAGGAGATGGTGATTGCGCGCTTTCGCCTGAGCTCCGATGAACCTGCAAGAAGGGGATCGCAACAGAGGGGGTGCCTCTGGGTCCCTCTCCGATGCTTAAATGAGTATATGTGTGTATATAGCTCAAAACGTATTGAATGTATGTAAAGCAAAGGTATTTATAGAGTAGGAGATACCAAACCGTATAAGGTAACTGTATATCTTCGTGAATATTGTGTTGTTGAAGATTTAGATAGTAGATATTGCGGTTACAGCGAGATATTGCAGTTACCGTATCTAATCTTTAGTGAATATGTGCCCGAGATATGCGGGATATCGTGGCTATATCCTTATTAACGGTTGGTGGGACCAGAGGAGAGAGGCAAGGCTCTCTTTACGGTGAGCACTCCTATGGCGAGCACTGCTATGGCGAGCAGTGGGAGGCTTTGGCCTTGGCCAATGGCGACCTGAAGTGGCACTTTGGCGTCCACTTTAGTTTGGATTCGATACTGGACCACTTTATGAGGGCCAGAGTAACCTTACTGTGGGTTGGCCTTGTTTAAATGGTATGGGTTGCACCCCCTGCAAATTTATTGGGCCTTCGAGGCCTTTCCCATATTGGGTCGTCACTATCAATACCCAACATTTGCCCCCGAAGCTTGAGTGAAGTTTCTTCGGTCGAGCTTGATTCTGTGATAGGGTTTAAGATAGTGACTTTTGGACTGGATTTTTTGCTTTCCTTATATGCTATTTGTGCCTTTTGATGCTCTGTATCCTTTGGCGAACGACTTTGGTTGCGTAGAGTTTTTCGGAATGTGTGATACCTTACCCCATTAGGCGAACGCTTTGGGTTTCCAGGGTTTATGGATGCTCATTCTTCACTCTTTGGGCGAACACTATCGTTGCGAGGGTGTTAGGAGAGGTCTGGTATAGCTTTTGGCAATTACCTTTTTTGTGTAAGACTTCGAACATTTTAATGAATGGACAGTTAGCGGAAGTCGAGAGGACTTTTGAGGCATGTCTGTCTCTTTGTCTTCCGTAACCAGTGGGCAGACTCACAGGTTTTTCGTGTCGTTCCAACCTTTTGTCTCCCCGATGTAACCATTGGAATTCTGACATTACTTCGGTTTTACCCAAAAAGGGTGTAATCATTATCTGAGCCGTTTCTCACATGCCCGTTCGGTTTCCTTCGTTTTGGCTAAAAAGGCTGAACTTTAGCATTTAGTCTTTTACGCACTCAATTCATTTGCATTCCAGAGTTCATATCTTCTTTCAGCCCTCTGTTTCAATTTTTCATTTCTCTCTTTTTATCCTCGAAAAAGCTTTCTCAGCCAGAACGGGATACTCCTTCGAGCTTTGGAGAGCTGTCGGGGAATGATCGGAACATCATTGATGACTTCTTCCGACATCATAGGCAACCAAACTTCTGTTCAATCCGCTCAGGGGCGGAAACTTCAGAGTCGATGCTTGGGTTAGCGGGCATTCATCAGTTCGTACAACTGACGCTCAAGGTCGGGGTTCGTCATTCCACGCCAGTCTTTATTGATTGGATAAATTTCTGACCCATCAGTCTGGGACCTAAATTCATTGACCGCACTTGAGGACCTAAATTCTTCAGTCTATTTTCCAAGCGGGCTAAGACGAGGTTGTTTAGCTGCCTAGGCGTCTATGAGTTTCGGATCAAGGATGTCGACCAGTACTCTGTTTGGCTAGAGGCAGAGAATGGTGACCTCAGGGCTCAATTGAAAGAGTCCTGGGTGCAGAGGGATGCCTCGATGGCTGAGCAGGAGCATCCTTCCTTAAATCGTAAGGCTTCCGAGGAGTTCTCTGTCTGCGCCTTGGAGGTGATAAAGGCCGAGGCTGCTTCCTACCTCCAGATCTTGGTCGACGAGATTCAAGGGATTGATCCCAAGTTTCCTCTCTGGGAGGTGAGGTCTCTTCAGGACTTCATTGAGAGCGGCTACACCAAGGAAGCTCCTTGGCGATGAGGCTGCCCCCGAGGCCGAGAAGGAGACTGCATCCCCTGATGAACCCAGACCTTGAGGTCTCAGGCCTTCAGGCGACCGAGTCGATGCAGAGTTTCAGGTCAAGGGAGCCTGTTCATCCTCCTGCTTTTTGCTCATCCTTCTTTTTATCGATAATCACTTTTACTTCCCTTTGTTTTTGGGATAGTTGTAATTATTCTTTTGATTTCAGACTCGGATATTATTATAATGAACGCCTTTAATTTCGTAAGCCTTTACTCTTTTTCGACTTCGAATGTGTTTGGTCGTTCTTCCGATATCTTTTCGTTCGAACGCTTTAGGAAGTTTTACCATATTTGTTTTCAACTTCTCTTTAGCTTATGTAGGAGAGTCTCGCCATATAGGATCTTGGACCAACCATTCCCTTCACCAAAGTTTTTTAAGGGAACTGTTACTCGAAGATCATACCTTTAAGGAAACTATCATCTTTTGTAGATGTGTTCGCTTTGTTAAGGTTTTAGACCTTTGGAGTGTTCGTCTAATCACGGGGAACTGTTACCCGAGGCTCATTCATCTTTTAGTAAGTGGTCGCCCTAGGTTCATTCGCCCACTTTCTTTGTGTTTGTTTCGCAAAGGAACTGTTACCCTTGATATGGATTCATTCGCTTTGGATGTTACTTCTCAATTTTTGCCCAACTTATAAGAGAACGGACTCCTTGACGGATTGCTCGCCTTTTGCGCTAGGACTTATGTCTGATTTTTATATTTAGGCCTTATTTGCCTAACTTTTTCCTTAGGTCTTTTCGCCTGATTTTGATAACAGGTCTTGTGCCTGACTTTGGCATCAGGTCTTTCGCCTAACTTTGGTGCTAGGTCTTTCACCTGATTCAGTCATCAGGTCTTTCGGATCTTTTGGTTTGCCTAACTTTGGCGTTAGGTCTTTTTGCCTAACTTTGGCGTTAGGTCTTTCGCCCAATTTTGATATCGGGTCTTTTTGTTTCGTAAGCCTTGGTTTTTGTTTGACTTCGAGTATACTTGGTTGTTCTTCCGATGTCTATCTTGCTTTAAAGCTTTAGGAAGTTTTACCATACTTGTTTTCAACTTCGCTTCAGCTTTTGTAGAATAGTCTCGCCTTTTTGTTTTCATTCAAAGGGTCTTGGACCTTTCTTTGGAGGAAACGTTACCCTTTAGAGGTTCTTTTCGCTCCTTTAGGTTTCGGGGGAAGGACCGTGGACTCTTATCGGCTCGTCCGTTCCTTTCGCCATGTTTCTTAAGGAAACTGTTACCCAAGAATTATGCCTTTAAGGAAACTGTCATCCTTTATAGATTCGTTCGCCTTTTAGGATTTTGGTCCTTAGATTCGTTCGCCTAGTCGTAGGAAACTGTTATCTAAGATTTGCTCGCCTTTTAAGAAGCTGTTACCTCGGATTCGTTCTCCCTTTTTGGGGAACTGTTATCCAAGATTCGCTCGCCTTTTTAGGAAGCTGGAAAGCTTTAGGAAGTTTTACCATACTTGTTTTCAACTTCGCTTCAGCTTTTGTAGAATAGTCTCGCCTTTTTGTTTTCATTCAAAGGGTCTTGGACCTTTCTTTGGAGGAAACGTTACCCTTTAGAGGTTCTTTTCGCTCTTTTAGGTTTCGGGGGAATGACCATGGCCTCTTATCGGCTCATCCGTTCCTTTCGCCATGTTTCTTAAGGAAACTGTTACCCAAGGATTATGCCTTTAAGGAAACTGTCATCCTTTATGGATTCGTTCGCCTTTTAGGATTTTGAAGACTGCGCTCTGAAGATGATGAAGTCGGCGATCGCCGATTTTCTCCAAGTCCTGGTGGATGATGTCCGGGCGGTCGATCCTAATTTTCCCCTTGAGGAAGTTGGGTCCTTGAGGAGCTTCCTCCGGAGTCGTAACTCTCAGTCTACCCTTGTTGCTGAAGGGGTTATTCCAGCTATGGCTGAAGAGGTTGTTCCCGAAGGCGGACCAAGTCTTCCTGCCCCCGAAGGCGAGCAAATCGTCCCTGCCCCTGAAGGCGAGCCAGTGCCTCTGCCCCCGAGGATCCCCAAGCCTGAAGTCTCCATCTCTTTTATTGACAATATTTGCCTTTTGGATAGCTGTTTTTCTTTGTAATTTTTTGTTTTCCTTGTAATTATTTATTTGATTTAAGACTTGGTTTCTTTTATTGAATGCCTTTATATTCATAAGCCTTTTATTTGACTTTGAACATGCTTGGCTATTTATCCAACGTCTTAATCATAATTACTCTTCGACTTCCTTTTGACTTGTAATGTCTTCGACTCTTGAAGTCTTAGACCAAGCATAAGTCGATCCTTCTAAGGAAAATACTTCTGATACTTAAAAGCATAAACTTCTAAGTTCAAAGAGATATTACCTTCTTTGAAGTTTAGACCTTCGAGGTCATCCTAAGGCTTTGTCATCCATAGTGATCGCCTAAAATTCTTTGTTAGCAGATCCCTTTGTTTGGTTTTGGCGTCTGCTTCTCATCTTGCCTAACTTTATTGCTAGGTCTTTTGGCCTGACTTTGGCGTCAGGGATTTTTTGTTTTGCCTAGCTTTATTGCTAGGTCTTTTGGCCTGACTTTTGGCGTCAGGGCTTTTTGTGCCTGATTCGGTTATCAGGTTTTTGCCTGACTTTTGGCGTCAGGTCTTTTGAGGTCTAACTTTATTGTTAGGGCTTTTGTGGCCTAGTTTTGTTGCTAGGGCTTTTGGCCTGTCTTTGGCGACAGGGCTTTTTGGCCTAGCTTTGTTGCTAGGGCTTTTGGCCTGTCTTTGGCGACAGGGCTTTTTGGCCTAGCTTTGTTGCTAGGGCTTTTGTGGCCTAGTTTTGTTGCTAGGGCTTTTGGCCTGTCTTTGGCGACAGGGCTTTTTGGCCTAGCTTTGTTGCTAGGGCTTTTGGCCTGTCTTTGGCGACAGGGCTTTTTGGCCTAGCTTTGTTGCTAGGGCTTTTGTGGCCTATCTTTGGTGATAGGGCTTTTGGGGCCTAACTTTGTTGTTAGGGCTTTTTTGTGGCCTATCTTTGGTGATAGGGCTTTTGGCCTGACTTTGGCGTCAGGGCTTTTGTGGCCTAACTTTGTTGTTAGGGCTTTTGGCCTGTCTTTGGCGACAGGGCTTTTTGGCCTAGCTTTGTTGCTAGGGCTTTTGTGGCCTATCTTTGGTGATAGGGCTTTTGGCCTGTCTTTGGCGACAGGGCTTTTGTGGCCTAACTTTGTTGTTAGGGCTTTTGGCCTGACTTTGGCGTCAGGGCTTTTGTGGCCTAACTTTGTTGTTAGGGCTTTTGTGGCCTATCTTTGGTGATAGGGCTTTTGTGGCCTAACTTTGTTGTTAGGGCTTTTTTGTGGCCTATCTTTGGTGATAGGGCTTTTGTGGCCTAACTTTGTTGTTAGGGCTTTTTTGTGGCCTAGTTTTGTTGCTAGGGCTTTTGGCCTGTCTTTGGCGACAGGGCTTTTTGGCCTAGCTTTGTTGCTAGGGCTTTTGGCCTGTCTTTGGCGACAGGGCTTTTTGGCCTAGCTTTGTTGCTAGGGCTTTTGTGGCCTATCTTTGGTGATAGGGCTTTTGGGGCCTAACTTTGTTGTTAGGGCTTTTTTGTGGCCTATCTTTGGTGATAGGGCTTTTGGCCTGACTTTGGCGTCAGGGCTTTTGTGGCCTAACTTTGTTGTTAGGGCTTTTGGCCTGTCTTTGGCGACAGGGCTTTTTGGCCTAGCTTTGTTGCTAGGGCTTTTGTGGCCTATCTTTGGTGATAGGGCTTTTGGCCTGTCTTTGGCGACAGGGCTTTTGTGGCCTAACTTTGTTGTTAGGGCTTTTGGCCTGACTTTGGCGTCAGGGCTTTTGTGGCCTAACTTTGTTGTTAGGGCTTTTGTGGCCTATCTTTGGTGATAGGGCTTTTGTGGCCTAACTTTGTTGTTAGGGCTTTTTTGTGGCCTATCTTTGGTGATAGGGCTTTTGTGGCCTAACTTTGTTGTTAGGGCTTTTTTGTGGCCTATCTTTGGTGATAGGGCTTTTGTCTTCGATTTGCTTCGAGTGAACATGTTTATGAAGGAATCACTTGCTTGTATGGTCCTTCCCACTTAGCTGAAAGTTTAATCTGACTGTCCAGCCTTGTGAATTCATTCCTTCAACATTCCTATCTTTATCAGCTTTTCGATGTCGCGCTTGTGCTATCTGCAATAGCTCTCGGTGTCATTCCCCATGGGCTGACCACTCTTGCGGGGTCTCGGTGGCCTTGCCAGAGACCTTTCCATCTCGACTAGTACCGCCGAGATCTGCCTGTTTAAAGGCGTGAAATACTCGGGGACCTCTGGATGTCTTGGTCCTGGGTTTTCCGATCTAGGCTTTTCTCGACCCTTCTTACCCTTCTTGATCCTGCAGAGACACCAAAGAACCAAGACGGCGCCGAACCCAAAAGGGTCGACATAAATAATAGGGCTAAGTGATTCGGATCAGTCGACTTACCCAACAAAGAGGCTTCATGCTTATTAACATGTATAATGGGGGCGCCTCCACCTCTATACTCGGGGATGGCCCTGACGACGACATCCTTTGGAGTCTTGACGACGACCAGGTCAGTGGTGAAGAGACGAGTTGATCGTTCCTTAAAGGGAGTCATGACAGTTTCGCGTTGTTCTTTGAGTCTCTTAGTGATAAGCTCCTCAACTTGGTCAAGAGTGAATTGGGGTTGCTGTCCTCTAGTCGGTGCAGAACTTGATGGACTGACAGAGCGAGTGACCGCCGGCGTCTCAGTGGAGGCCGGAGGTAAGGATTGGTGTCCAAAAGTCATCTCTTGATCTTCTTGAGGGGCTGTGGTGCCAGGATTTCCAGTTTCTGATTCCGGTGGCCCCGCAGGACGAGGATCCTCATGAGGAGCAGGGGTTTTTCTGCGGGCCTGTCCTATGATGGTTTCCAAGAGGGATATCATCTCTGCGGTTACCTGAATGGTTTCCCAAGCCACTTGGATGGTTTGTCGATCTGGAATCTCTGCGACGTTTGGAACAGGGGTCGTTCTCGAATTGCCAATGTGTTCACGTGCCGGTCTCGGAGGGACGGCATCACAGACTGCTTGGCTAGCAGGTTCTTGGTGGAGTGCGAAGCGGCAGCGGAATTAGAGCTATCCGAGGATTGTTCGTTAGCTTCTTTCCGATGATTGCGGTTAGAGCGAGTATGTATGACTGTTTTGCTCGTTTTCCCACAGACGGCGCCAAATGTTGGATCGTGATTTCCTGAATGCTGATCTGGCAATGAATTGAATGCCAAGGAGATGGTGATTGCGCGCTTTCGCCTGAGCTCCGATGAACCTGCAAGAAGGGGATCGCAACAGAGGGGGTGCCTCTGGGTCCCTCTCCGATGCTTAAATGAGTATATGTGTGTATATAGCTCAAAACGTATTGAATGTATGTAAAGCAAAGGTATTTATAGAGTAGGAGATACCAAACCGTATAAGGTAACTGTATATCTTCGTGAATATTGTGTTGTTGAAGATTTAGATAGTAGATATTGCGGTTACAGCGAGATATTGCAGTTACCGTATCTAATCTTTAGTGAATATGTGCCCGAGATATGCGGGATATCGTGGCTATATCCTTATTAACGGTTGGTGGGACCAGAGGAGAGAGGCAAGGCTCTCTTTACGGTGAGCACTCCTATGGCGAGCACTGCTATGGCGAGCAGTGGGAGGCTTTGGCCTTGGCCAATGGCGACCTGAAGTGGCACTTTGGCGTCCACTTTAGTTTGGATTCGATACTGGACCACTTTATGAGGGCCAGAGTAACCTTACTGTGGGTTGGCCTTGTTTAAATGGTATGGGTTGCACCCCCTGCAAATTTATTGGGCCTTCGAGGCCTTTCCCATATTGGGTCGTCACTATCAATACCCAACAACTACCACTAGGATCACTTCCCTTCCGCTTGATTTTGGTAAGCCAGTGATGAAGTCCATGGAGATATCGGTGAAAACTCCTTCAGGTATCGGTAGTGGATGTATCAGTCCCGGGTAAGCTTCATTTTCCGTTTTATAGCATTGGCAAACATCCAAACGTCTAATAAATTCCTTGACGAACTTCTTAATACCTCTCCAATAAACCAAGGATGCAATACGATGTGTCGTTGCCGTGACCCCCGAATGACCCCTAAGAGCCGAAGCATGAAATGTTGTGATGATATCGTGTCGTAGCCCTGAGTCACTGCCCACAACAATCTTCCCCTTTCTTCTCAACAACCCATCCTTGTAGCTGAACTTGGCCGAACCATCCCCTTATTGCGATTGTTGTATTAATTTGCAGCAATCTGGATCAACCTTGTAGCTGTTTTTCATCCTTTCAAGCATATCTCGAGAGACTGAAGATACCGCTAGACTCAACAACTCTACACTGGTTACCCTGGACAAAGCATCATCTACCTTATTCTCACATCCTTTCTTGTAGCAAATCTCGTAATCGTAGCCCAAGAATTTCGCTAGCCACGTGTGTTGCAATGGAGTCGATACGCTTTGTTCCAACAAGTACTTTAGGCTGCGGTGATCGGTTTTTATGATAAAGTGACGATCAATAAGATAAAAGTGCCACTTCTTTATGGCCAATAGTATTGCTAATAATTCCTTCTCATAAACCGACAAAGCTTGGTGCTTAGGTGCCAATGCCTTACTAATGAACGTGATCGGGTGCCCTTCTTGCATAAGCACTGCTCCAATCCCTACTCCAGAGGCATCCGTCTCCACCACAAATACCTTGTTCATGTCAGGAAGATCCAAGACCGGTGCTGAGATCATAGCCTCTTTGAGGGCCGAAAATGCTGCATCAGCCTCGGGTGACCATCTGAAGGCGTCTTTCTTCAAAAGCATAGTGAGAGGCTTGCTAATGAACCCGTAGCCCTGGACGAACTTTCTATAGTACCCAGTGAGACCTAAGAACCCTCGAAGTTGTTTTACTGAAGAAGGAGTCGGACAATCACGAGCGGTTGTAATTTTGGAAGATTCGGTCGAGACCCCCTCCCCCGAGATGATATGCCCTAGATACTCGATTTGTGATCCGCCGAATGAGCACTTAGACCTTTTTGCATACAACGAGTTCTTCTTTATAGTGGCTAGGACCAGCTTTAAGTGCACCAAGTGTTCATGCAAATTAGGGCTATAAATCAATATGTCGTCGAAGAAGACTAATACGAACTTCCTCAAGAAATCCTTAAATATGGCGTTCATCAATCCATGAAAAGTGGCCGGAGCGTTTGTCAACCCGAATGGCATGACTCGGAATTCGTAGTGACCCTCGTGAGTTCGAAACGCGGTCTTGTGAATATCCTTTTTGACCATTCTCACTTGATGATAACTGGAACGAATGTCGATCTTCGAGAAAACCGACGCCCCATGTAATTCGTCGAGGAGTTCATCCACCAAGGGAATCGGAAACCTATCCTTAATAGTTAAGTCGTTCAACCTCCGATAGTCCACGCACATGCGCCAAGAATGATCATTCTTCTTGACCAATACGACCGGTGAAGAAAACGGGCTTGAGCTCGGTCGTATGATGTTCATATCCAACATTTCCCTAATCATTTTCTCGATGACATCCTTTTGTGGTGTCGGATACCTATACGGCCTCTGGTTAACCGTAAATTTCTCATCCTTAAGCGGTATTTTGTGATCGACACCACAACTTTGGGGCAGCCCTTTTGGTTCTTGGAAAACTAAATTATAACTCCTTAACAGCTCCTCCAAATTTCCCATATCAGCCGCTCCTTTAGTCACAGCTTCAGAGAAAATCAATGACTCCCCCCTTGCTTCTTTCTGTAATGTGATGCTGCATAACTGAACCATATTGATTTCTTTGGGCTTCGACAACAACTTCGTTAAACTCTCGGCTGAAGTGACTTGGACTGAGTTTCCCGCCCCACTCTTGAGTTGACATGTTTTCCCATCAATTGAGAAATCCATCGTGAGTTTATTGAAATTCCAAATGATATCCCCTAACGTAATCAACCATTGAACTTTGAGGACCATGTGGTAACTTTCCAACGGAATCAAGAAGACATCTGCTGCAAATGTTTGCCCTTGCATAGACCATTTGAAACACCTACACACTCGGTCACAATTCATCACATTCCTGTTGGCTACTACCACTTTCATCGAGCTGATTTCCTCTGGGGCACAACCGAATCTTTCCGCAAAGGCTATGTCAAGGAAGTTATGGGTGCTACCCGAGTATATCAAAACCTGCAGCCTCCGGTTCTTTACGTTTCCTTCAACCTTCATGGTGGAGGAATGGAGTATTCCACTAAGGGCGTGTATCGATATCTGAGGGAATTCTTCCTTTTCGAGGTTCTCCTCTGTTTCACTGATGGTGTCCCCTGCTTCATCTTCCTCAACTTCGATTTTGAACTTTTGCTTGCCCTTATTGCACCGATGACCCACCATGTACTTTTTGGGGTACCAGTAACACCACCTCCGTGCCCTCCTATTCTCCATCTCCTTGCTCGTCATGGTCTTAGAGGGCTGACTAGAGGGACTTTGGCGTGAATGTGCAGGTATGCTCTGTGTTACCCCGCTTTTATGCACAACCCGTAAGGAGGCCAGTTGTTGCCCGTGAGCTTCACCTTCGACTGGGCCTGCAGTATGTCACTATGCATCTTTGATAAGGCATACGCCTCATGCGGCGACGAAGGTCGGAACAACCTAACCTGCCCATGTAACGCTGGATCAAGACCACCTACAAAGAAACTCAGCACAACTTTATCTGCATCGTCTCCGTCACCTGCACCTTGTTCAACAGCATGTCAAACCTTCTAAAATATTCAGTGAGAGATCCTTCTTACCTTAAGTTCTTCATTTCTAACACGGGGTCTCCATATATCTCTTCGCCGAACCTTGCTTGTAATGCAGTAACATATTCTTCCCATGCAATCCTTCGCCCCTGGTGGTTCCATACCCTGGTGATTCCTTGATGCCATTGTAACGCATCCCCCTCCAAATGTATTATAGCAATCTTCAACTTAGCATCAGCAGGCGTTTCATCCACTTCGAAATAGTGTTCACAACGAAAAAGCCAACCAAATATGACACATCGAATATAGGAAACTCAACCTTACCGACGTGATAATGTTGACGGTCCCTGTCGCGCATAGGCTCCAGAGGTGGATCGTTCACTTCTATCGGTGGTACTTCTGTCGCCTTGGGTAGCTCCACTGGTTCCCAATCCTTTGTTGACGATATAGCTAATCCTGAACCCAAACCAAGGATACCCGCGTCCTCCATCTTCCCCATTTGTCTAGCAGATACCACCTTTAACAGAGAACGGATTCCATCGAGGCAAGCGGAGTGCCTATCCGAAGTGGCTGAGAGTCTGTCGTTGGCCAGCATGAGCTCTGACAACATCCTACTCTACTCCGACAGTACCTTGCCTTGTTCCTCCAATGTCGCATCTACTCTTCCATCACGCTGTGCTCGTGTCTCTGCCATGACGATTTTCTGGAAAAAGCTTGCGGCGGTTGTAGGGATAGAAGCTGGGCTCTGATACCAGAATGATACGATCCAAAATTTCGGACGTATCGCAAGCACACAACGTAGGGGACAGAATAACTGTAGGGAGAGAGAGAAAAGAATAAAAGAGAGAGAGAGAGAGAAAAGTATAGAGAGAGAGAGTAAAACTTTTATTCTTTCTGCATAGAATTGAACAGCAGCATAATGACTCCTACAAATAAGGTAAGAAACAGCTAACTAGGGTTCATCGACCATGATTATTTAACTACGGTCGGAACTACGGTCTAACGGTTCGGATCGTATCACACATGACCGAAGTGTACAAAAAATATCTTCAAATCAACTTGTTCAAAGAAAACAAAAAGCATCGGGTGAAATAACCTCCCGTGCGAAAGAACGAAAGGATGACTCGCAAAATCGAAGACAAAATCTAGGAGAGATAGTGCTTCGGTGTTGAGAAGAGAAGAAGGGAAATCTGAAATGTTTTCACCGAGAATGAGGTAGATGAAGGAGTAAGTAGCGCGGGAGTGAAAAGTTGTGTCCTACGTATATGACCACGATGACATCACGGGCAAATCCAAAAACATCAGTTTCGGGTAGATGTTTGGTCCATTGCAGCTCAAGACCCTTCCACTCCCACAGCATCAATGCCACGGTTTTGAGGTCTTGCTCATGCTTGGGCTTTGATCCACAAAATCATTCGGCACTAGCTTTAAATAGGCCGGGCCGAATTACACAATTAGTTGGACAGGGTCAAGCAAAAACGAGACCAACTAGTACATGAATAGATCAGTTATTCAACATGGTGTATAATGGCTAACAACAAAATTAATTTGATTTTTAACCATGTCTATCTAGTTATGAATACTTAATTACCCAAACCATCTCACTATACATGTGTTAGATGGGCTACTAGTGTTATTGTCAGTCTGAAAATTCAGCAAGTTGCAAGCTCTAACGCGATTGAAATGCACTAGATGAAGAACAACCCTTTTAGACGACGACGTCGAAATTGACAAGTTGTTGACCTTCATGACTGGAATGTTTATGGCCCAACAACTTACCGTTTTACAATTGTACCACATATCGTTAATTTTGATCGGTTTCCTTACTTGTGTTGTTGGATTTGCAGATCTCATCGTTGCTCTCTCTGAAGCAGTGAGTGGAAGTGACACTCACCCTCAATGGTGTATCATATAAATGGCAAAGATAAAGTAAAGAAACACTCTTTACTCTTTAACTGTTTATTACACGTTACCTCTTTACGACTGAAAGTATAATTTTAGTCATAAAAATAATAAGGGACTAGTCGATGATCAGCCCTTTCCGACGATTGCATCAAAGTCGACAAGTTGCTAACGTTCTTGACTGGGCAGTTTGAGGCCTGAACCAATGACCAAAGTGGTGTGATTGTCTCAAATATCATTCAATAAGATAACAATAAACAAAAGTATTGTTGTTGGATCTGCAGGTGATATCGTTGTTGTCTTCAAACCAGTGAGTGGAAGTGACACTCGCCTACAATGGTAAAGATAAAGTCAATAAAGACACAGAGACACTCTTTACTCTTTAGCAACAATTGCACGTTACCTCTCTACGGGTAGAAAGTAATACCTTACTTAGTGTGTTAATTAGTTAATCACACATTAGTATATATTACATGACCACTTTGTGTGTTAATTAGCCCTTCCACACATTATTATACATTGTATGACAACTTAGTTTGTTAATTATTTAACCACACATTAGCTTACATTGTATGACAACGTATTATGTTAATTAGTTAATCACATTGTATTAACTCACACAAATTTTGGTCTACAACAAAATCTCAACACAAACAGCTATGTGAAGAGTCAATTATACTACTTGTTATTATTCAAAACTGTTACAAACAAAATTGAAAGACAGGACCACATTGTTGGCCACACAGTTGTCGATCCAGTACACATCCAAAGAGATTGAGGATACTCAGCCTCCACAAAACCATTGGATCTTATGGTTTTCTCTTCAAACCATCATTCACACCCAGACCATAGCATCTAACAGCACCACTTCGCCTGAAAATATCAGAACAAATCATAACAGAGCACCTCTGCATGGAAAGTTGATGAAAACAACATGGACAACAAATCAAAACAACATGTAGCACTAGATATGGACATCGTTGCACTTCGAATATGCAGTATAATCTGGACTGCAGTCCCACAATGTTGAAGTGGCCCTTACAGCATGTGAAACCAGTACAGGTCCTGGCCTCCTTAGCTCTGTGCCCATAACATGCTAAATCAGTTAGGATACTCAATAACAAATCCGGTGTAGAACAATATCACACGTTTTGGGACAGCACAAGACAATACACTGGTCTCCACCTAAACCTGCAACACATCATACACAAATCATACCAACTGATTACAAAGCCCACCTATAACATACTTAAGGCAAGTATGCACCAAGCTTTAGACCCAAGTGACGAACACACATCGTTCAACTGCTTAAAACAACAAACAACATGACATTTGAAGGGTAACACCACCCGATTGACAAGTACGTCGTAGTATCAAAACCAACACCTCCTACCAGTTAAGTTAAATATTTCAAAGTTGTTTTATATTGAACATGAAATCCACACAGCAAGGTAAAAGTACTAACAGAAAAACACTGAACAATATAATCATTCTAAGGACACAAAGGTACATAAATCATATGGAAATAATGTTACACACTACAACACACATTATGAAGGTCACGTCAGAATTAAATGAATTCAAATTAATAAACAACACAGTATATCCATAGTCGAACTCTTCCTCCTCAAATGATTCATATGAACCTTCCTGTTCATCAAACAGATCCTCGTCCAATTTAGAGTGAGTATCGTCACTTGACTCTAACTCGTCAACCTCATCCTCAACAAAATGATTAGCGTATTATGCTTCTGTGATTTCTGCATCATCAAAAAAGTTATTGTTAAGGACGACGGGTAGGGCTACATCAGATGCTATTTTGATTGCATCAAGATCGTCTCAACACCAGTTTATCTCCTCATCGACCGGATACGCATCGGGTACCTCGACAACCATAGCAACCGTTTCTTGGTACGAACCTTTTTTTAGACTCTGATGCCAACACCGTGCTCCTGTTGGGGTTCACATTCTTCTTCAAGTAGAATAATTGTGTTGCTAGTAAGGCGAGTATGAAAGGCTCATCTGTCGATAAATAGTTAGTGGTTTAACACACACAAAACCATAATCGTCCACCTTTATCCCATTGAAAGATAAAAGAACGTTGTAACAATCACATTTAAATAACACAACTGATAAGTCACCGCGATACTGAAGCTTAATCACTTCCCTTAAAACTACGTAATAGTCAATTGCACCTTCCAAGGGGTTGTTTTCAAAGGTACTAGCATAGAACGTTGTATCAGCTTTGCATAAGACACCACTGTTCTCAAAATTCCTCATCCGAGAACGCTCCTTAGTGTGGAAAATAAACCCATTATATTTATATACATTATATGACTTCACCTCATATAATGGAACCCTATACAAAGCTTTAAGTTGACGACATCTCTCATTCTCAAGCACTCCAGCTATACGATTCACTTTAAATCACAACAAGTTTAAAATATTGACTCCACATATAGCACTTAAAGGTGTGAAGATTTCATATCCGGACTTCCAACCATTTTATAAATGTACGGTTGTGCATAACATCGATGTTCCGCCTATTTAACCTTGCTCCTATTAGTTGCCTCTTGTGTTCACTAATTGATAATAGAATGCAACAAATGTATTACTTAGATCATCCCCCGATACATTACATTTTATAATAAGAGCAAACATATATGTGAAAAAACGCTTACTCTAGAAAAGGCTTGACCTCTTCGCATTAATTGAGGATCGCTCGGTTCACAGGAGCTCCGGGGGTTCTAAAGATTGGTATCCAATCGGTTGTTTCCTGTACAACAACTTTGTTCAAAGTTAATTATTGTCGTGTAAATTTTGTCTCGATGTCATGGAGATATTCAGAACAGAATGTAAGACACTCTAGCGCAATATAACCCTCTACTATTGACCCTTCAGGTCTGCTTCTACTCCGAACAAATGACTTCATTATCTCCATTATAATTTACGAAGAACACGTCATTATATTCTTAATATACAATAAAACAAATCATACATTGCAATATGTGAGCTCACCTTTCAATGGAATGCATCCAGTGATATTGCACATGCCCTGCTAGTCTACATTCCTCTGCTAGGTGAGTGATTAAATGCACAGTTATATTGAAGAACGGCGGTGGGAAATTTATTTCTACATTGCACATTTTCATTTCTATTTGCGACTACATTTTAAACATATCATAAATATGCAGTTCCTTAGAGCAAAGAACTCTAAATGTGTTGGTCATGTGTATCAACGCTTTGCATACACGTTTTGGCAATAATCCCTTAATTGTCACAGATATGATGCATTGCATATGAACATGGTAGTCAGGACTTTTTAGATCTATCAACTTTTTGTCCTTCAACTTCACACACCTCGAAATGTTGGATGAATAACCACTCGGCAACCTCAAATTCTTAAGGGACTCACAAAACTTCTCATTTTGATGTTTAGAAAAGGAAAAAACAAGCGGGGGTAACACTAATTTTGTTCCTCTCCGAACTGGGTGCAACGATGCTCGGATGCCTAAGGCATGCAAGTCGAGTTTGGCATTAAGATTATCATTGTTTTTCTCAATGTGCATAACGTCTAAGTTATGACGAATTAAAAGTTGCTTCCAATAAGGAAACTGGAAGAAGATGCTTTTTTAATTCCAATTTCCAGTGGGGTAGTCTAATCTTATCTTGAGGGGCGGCTGAGTTTTACCAAACGTTATGGGGTCTAGATACTACAACTGTTGTAAGACATCATCCCCTGATAGCCTTTGTGCGGGTACACATAACTCATGTGTTCCATCGAATGAGCTTTTGTTTCTTCTCCATGCATGGTCGATCGGGAGGAATCGTTTATGGCCCATCAACGCACATTTCCTCCCATTCTTCAATTGAAAGTGATGGGCTTCCATTGGGCAGATAGGACAAGCCAAATTACCATATGTAGCCCAACCAGCCAAGTTCGCATAGCTGGCAGGTCATTTATTATCCACAGTACTGCAGCATGCATTTGAAAGTTTTCTTTTTTGGCCGGCATCATACCATTAAACCATACCTCATTGAGTCCATATATTAGCGGATCCAAATACATGTCTATATCATTGGTTGGGTCATTGGGACCATGAAACATTAAGAGCAAGTAGTTTGTATCTTTCAAGCACATTTCTGGTGCAACATTGTACGGAATAAGAAGAACCGGTCACATGCTGTATTGGTGACTTTTATCATTGTATGGATCAAATCCATCAGTAGTTACTCCTAGACTAACATTCCATGGCTCCTTCCCAAAGGCAGGGTGGATGCTATCAAGTTTCTTCCAAGCTTCTGTATCAGCAGGATGCCTTAGTATACCATATTTTATTCTGTGTGTATGGTGCTAGGTCATAGATAATACGGTTTTGGGGGACATGAAGTATCTTTGCAACCTTGCAGTGAGTGAAAAATATTGAAGTACTTTGATTGGTAGTTTTTGGCCTTTTCGATGAGATCTCTCTTAAATGTCCATTTCTCTTGTATTGTGTTGAGGTTTGATCCATCTCGATTCCCCACACGTGGGACAAACATCTAAATTGATGTATTCATTTCTGAATAGAATACAGTCATTTACACAAGCATGGATCTTCTGGTAGTTCAACCCCAATTCATATATGAATTTTTTCGCCTCATAGAACGACTTAGGTACTGTATTCGCTAGTGGTAGTACTTTACTAAGCATGTGAAGCAACACATCGACGAACTTGTTAGAAACCTTATAGAGAGCCTTTAGATACAGTAGTTCCACTAAAAACGATATCTTGCTATAGGAAACACACACCGGATATAAGCTATTTTCACAATCTTCTAACAACTTATAAAATTTTCTAGCTTCTACATTGGGTTCCTCACCATGACCCCAACTCATAGGCCAGAACCCATCATTGAACATATTTTCCATGTCATCCATAGTTGTTGTATTCCTACTGCTTCTGGACATAACATCTTCATACTCCTCCTCATAGTCCATCCATGTAGTGTAGGTGGGTAGTACTCCAAACCTTTTAGGATGCAACTTCACATAACTTTTTCCAAGTAATAAACAATCTACACAACATGTGCACGGGTACTAAATTCTCCCATCCCATGTTGAATGGCTGTAGGCAAAGTCGAGGAACGAAAGTACACCAGCCTTACATTCCCAACTTTGTCGTGGCCTGGTCATCCAACTCTTATCCATGTTGAATATCCAATCTCCTTGGAACAATGACTCGAAAATTAAGACAACAGAAGCAACATGTAATTCTCAGCAAAATAGATCAATGTTATTAAATGCAGAAGTATAAACAAATGTGTCCCACAAATTCACAGGAATTTGACATAAACGTGTATAAAGCAGTCTTACATTGAACAACTTCCCCTATTTTTTAGAAAATTGGGTAACAAACAGTATGATTGTATCAGTTAACCATCTTTTGACATTGAAGGAAACTCTTGTATCACATAACAATCGCAATACAACCAATGTGATTTAAACAAGTGTGATAACAGAAAGCTCATCAGTTTAAGTTTCTTGTATCGATCACAACTGATTGACAAACCCACAGTGGAAAAGCCATCGGAAGGCATTTCAAGACACGATTAAGAAATTGTATTAAGTCAATGAAACTAGGGGTTAAACTCATCCATCACAAAAAAAGTTCCTCATCGACCGCACAATGTAATTTCCTTTGCGATCCATTAACCTAATTTGTGGAAGGGCTTATGACAGCATCGTGTGGTAAACATGGGCATCAATTCCGGAATTGCGTTGTCTAACTTTAAACTAGGGAGAATTGGCAATTCAACTTCACTTTTAAGTGATCATAAAGATTACCTCAGAGACAACCCAATTGTGACGCGATATTGCTGAGGGGATTACTTCAAATGGAGTGGCGTCAAAACGGAGGACACCCCTGGTCAATCCCTTTGATGCAGGGAAGTCGACCTGAGAGTGAATTGAATTTTAGCATCCTACACCAACTCGTTCACGGCTTTCTTTCCTCTATTAGGGAAGGTTTGGGGTGCATTCTGTTTCTGTCTTTGATCGGTCTCCTCTATAATTTTATATGTTGGTGTACCATTTAGTGTTGACAATTGTTATCTTACACACGACTTTAATGACGCCACTGTTGATACTGAAAAAGTGTTTATGCAATATGATACGTTGTTATAACTGGTTGATTATATTAGTATCAGGCGTTTTATCAACAATACATTTTTTTGTGGGGAGAAACAAATTGCATTGACAATAGTACACACTATAAATGAATTTCAGCAATGGAAAATTCTTTGACCTTGGATAGTGTTAATTACTACGAGATATTTTATTGAAACTAAAAAGCTTTTTACCGTCAAAGCATTTGTGACGCCACTTAATTTTCGTGCTTGTTGATCAACATTCTTTTAGTGCAACACTATTACCTTTTAAAGAAGCTGAGAATGAAAGACATATATGGAGATGTCAAATTGATGGGGAGTGTTGATGACCAATCTGTTAATTTGGGTTAAGTCAAAAGTATCTTCAGCAATAATTTGCTAAGGACCATTGTGAATATTCAAATAATTGTTTAACTTATAATCAATTATTTCATCATAGGGTTTGCTATATAAGTAAGCCATCAGCTCTTTGTAAAACTGACGAAAACCATTCTCTTCTTCTTTTCTCTCTGTTAGGATTTCTAGAGGCTACGCTAGGGTTTAGGGTTGTTGAGAGTTTTGACATGTAACTCGTGACTTCCTTAGAAAAAAAATAAACTATAAACAAATTCAAAGGTTCCAACATCATATAATTAACCATGAATAAAAAAGTGAATCACCTACAAAGTGTAGTCCAAAATGACATTATAAAAGATCGGTTTAACCATGATAACAAAAATGATACTTTCTTGGTGACTAACAAAATATCTCTAAAAACAGCATTTTGCTCTGATTTTTCATGATAAAGAATGTTTAATTTGAGGTAGTCGTATCATTCATCGAACTTTGGAAGAGGTGATACACTTGATTTGGGAGACGCTTGAGGCTCTTTAGAGGGAGAGGGCCAGGGTCGAGGTGGATCGCGTGTAGAGGGCGACAGAGAAGGTCGATTTGGAGGCGGCTAGATCCTATGCTAACCTCAAGATTAAACTGTTACAGGACGAGTTGGAAGCTTTGATGGTCGTTTGGGAGCAACAACATAAATATATGGTCGAGGTTGAGGTTCGTTTGCACTCCGTTGATGTTCACGTTGAGGCAATCTCATCTTGTGATCCGATTATGGGAGATACTATGATATAGATCAATTTCAAGGGAATGCACTTGAGATCATGCGGTCAAAAGACAAACAAAGAAGGGTTCTAGTGGTTGTCTCTCAACAGACACACGGGACAAATGATCTTCCTTGTGTGGAATTTGTAGAGATTGATATCATCCTTGAATATTCCGTACCTTTCCGATCTCAGGAGGATAAATCAACCGGATATAATTTTTAATGGAGACTATTAATTGAATGGAATTCTGTGAGAAAATGTGGAGGAAAATAAAAGTGAATGCAAGTTGCTATGTGGACCCGAATGGATTATCTTAAGGACTAGAGTTGTGGTGGAGAAAATATATTGACATAAATATTCATAGAAAAAATGGATCAATGTTCGATACAACCATTAACCCTAATAACGGGTCGGGACCAATCCACATCACATGAATTTATGGAAGCACATATTGGAACCAACACATCTATTTATGGGTTGCCCTTCGCACAATGGCTAGGGGAAGACGTCCACTGTGGCTATGTATTGGGGATTTTAATGAGATTGAAATGCATAATGAAAAGGAGGCAGGACGTCTGAACCAGACAACGATGATGGACGTGTTTAACTTAATGATGATGAACACAAGATTAGTGGACCTTGGCTTCAAGGGCCAAAGGTTTCCATGGTGCAACAAACGGGAAAGGGATCAGAGAGTCTAAGAATGTATAAATCAGGGAATTTCTAATTCCAAATGGATTGACAAATTCCCAAGGACGATGATATTCCATATGATGAACACCAGCTCAGACCATTGCCCATTCATCCTTGTAACGGAACACAGAACACTAGAAGTCAGAAACTATTTAGATTTGAAGAAACCTGGATTGCTAATGAGAAATTTGGAGAAATAGTTTGGTTTACCTGGATGAATGGAATGGATAATTGGGTGCTAGGAGGCATACACAGCAGCTGGCTTGGAAGTTGCAGATCAAGGCTCAAAAGATGGAGTCGTAACAGGGTTATTAACAATAGACTAATAATTACTGAATTACAAGGAAATATACGAGCAATTCATGGCATTGATTCTTGCAGTAACAACTAAGAGGAAAAATAGTCCTAAAAAAGAAGTTGGAAGAAACATGGAAAAAAACATATTGGGCGCAATGGTCTAGGATCCAATGGCTTAAGGCGGGTGATCGAAATGCCAAATTCTTCCATCAAGCTACGGTGGAACGAAGGCAGAAAAATAAAATCATTTGGTTACAAATGGATAATGGAGTATGGATTGAGGAGGAATTTGAGACTTTGAATGAATCTGGGGGGTACTACAAAGGTGTGTTTCGGGGGGAGAAAGGTGTGATGGGGAGACAGTACATGAATGTGTACCGAGTTTGGTTACGGTTGCAGTAAATGAAACGCTTACTCGACTCGTAAGTCGGGAAGAAGTTAAGATAGCCACAGTTTAGCATGGACGAAATAAGGCACTGGGTTTTGATGTCGTTCCTGGTCTATCCTATCACCATTTTTGGGACGTACTTGGACACAATGTTTTCCAAACAGTGTTTTGACTGGATGAGACTACTTCAAGTTTTTTATTATACTAATATAGTATTAATTCCAAAATTTCCTCATCCTACAAATACATCCGCGTTTAAATCGATTAGCCTATGTAATTTCAATTACAAAATGATATAAAAGATCCTAGCAAACTATCACAAACTGATCCTCACTACTGAAGAAATATGGAATGCACGAAGCAACATCTTCTAGGCAAGGACCTAACCCAAACGAAACACAACAAGTTTAGAGAAACCCTCACCTGAAACAATCAAGATAAATTGTTATGCATCTTGGCAGACGACCACAATGAGCGAAAGCACTGAAGTCGTAGCTCATAATTCCAAGGTGAAATAGTTGCATGTAAGCACTTTACCAGAAAGGATGTTTTTGCTCAAACCTCGAGGCGAAAGCAACCCTTCAATGGGTGGAACTAGCGACTTACCATGGACGGAACGAGGTAATCATTCAGTCAGATGCTTAACATATGATTCTACTACCCTATAGGACATCACCAATACTAAATTGGAACTTGGGAAACATTCTAAAGGACATCAGCAAGGTGGAGGCTACAATGGTAGAATGGACGACGCCGAGTAAATAATTGTGCAAATTGAATTGCAAGACAGTCAATAATGGGAATGCGCCCGATAAATTGGGCAATTATTCATCCACCTCCCCTTATTTCCTTATGTTTGCTGAAAAGTCTATTAAGTGATAATAATTCTGAATAAGTTTTGATTTTATCGGAAAAAAAGGAAGACTTCGCAAATCTAGGTAATAATTCTTAGGTGATGTTTATCCAAGTGAGAAACTATTTCCCAAAATTCTTGACTAATGGCATGTTCTTTTCACGGAATGGAAAAGGAATTCGACTTACGGATTCTGTAAGAAGTTGTTCTTTTCGCGGAATTGCAAAAATTTGGCTTACGAATTCCGGGTGAGGTAGGCTTAGACATTCTGTGTGAAAAGCTCGGAATTCCTAAGCCGGGCGCGCTAGGAATGAGGAATAGGAGGCGAAATGACCGAAATGCCCTTACTTTAAAATTTATATTAATTCAACAATTTTATCTTAATTAATTAAATAAGTTATTTTATTTTTCTAATTATTAATTAATTATATTATATTTTTTTTTCTTAATTTTAAAATTAATTAATACAAATTATATATATTATATACTATACATATACAATGAGGGGCAAATATGTCATTTTACCACATTCCATTCCCTTTTCATATACAATTCCACCAAAGAAACAACAGAATTCCTTATTCCATTCCATTTCATTCCACCAAAGAAACAACTTCATATTCTTATCTCCTATTCCTTATTCTCTATTCCTATTCCCTATTCCGTATTCCTTATTCCGAATTCCATGAAAGAAACGACCCGTAAGTATTTTCTAAAGTCCCTAGTTGTTTGTGATTTCCCCATCTAAGACCATATAATAGAACACACTGACCTTTTCTATCTGAACGCTGTATCTTTCTTAGTTATAGTCCATTTTACAAAGGGTGCAAATGTTTTGACTCCAACTTTAGATTTTATATTTGTAGACTTGTTGACTTTCACGAGAATGTTTTCCCTTTTGCAAATTCCAATGGGAAATTCATCATGTTTGCTTCTATTAGAAATGTTTATGACTTTTATTTCCTTGTTTTATCTCATCTTGTTCTCTTCATATAATACCAATCATATGTTACAAGCCTAAATTAGTTGACAAAGACCCCACAGAAAGATGCTTTTATTTTTCAACCTACATGTAGTCATGTTGTAACATCAAGTTCGAATCATCTTAACTTTAGCTTTAACTCACAAGTGGGCTCTTAGATAAGTTGAAATAAACACTATTTTATTTATAGTAATCTCATTAACGAGGTCTACCTCGCATAGGACACTTGATTTTGAAAAAAGACATTCTTCTACAACGTATCTGTGTGTAAGTTACACAAGACTTTATATAATCTTCAACAGTTTCCTGAAGTTCAATTTGAAAGATTAGAAGTTTATCTAATTATTTATTTCAAATTGTTGCTTGTTCATTAAGCAAATGTCATGTAATTTTATGTTTGGAATGATATATCTGTCGTGTTGATGTTATTATCATTACACACAACAATCATATTGATATTAAACACACAATTTAACATCATGAATAAGCAATTTTTTAAGTAAAAGATTTTTGAAATATGAATTACTTTCTAAGCATGGAAGCTCATATGGTTTAGGATCACCTACTACTCCATCAACATAACCATATCTCAAAATTACTAACCATGTCATGTGTTGATGATAATATTGTCTTGATGATAATATTGTCTTTTCAACCGCCATGATAACTACTTATATATCTAAATACTTTAATCCTTTTGCATAATGGAAAATACTATATAACATTATTGCAAAATGAAATCGGAACCAAGAAAGACAAAGAATCGCGAAGAGGCGCGAAGAACGCGGCTCAGAACCTTAGCAGAGAAGGAGATGAAAAGTTGGATCGCTTGGTTGCGCATTGTTAGCAGTCCAGACATCTCCATTAAATAGGGGAAAATAAAGAATATGATTTACGAAACTAGCACAGGACTTCTAACCCTAGCTAACATAGTCCCAAAATAATAATTACACGGAACTAAACATAATAAACCCTAAACTTTTAATAATAAAACTTAAGTCCTCAAATCATTCTCATCAGTTTGCACTTCAACACTCCTCCTCGAACTGATGCTGGAAAAAAATATCCTTTAATCCAAGTTTCTTCATCATAAAGTAATAGTGGCTCTTTCCCAATGCTTTAGTGAAAATATCTACAACCAGCTCATGTTACTTCACAAAACTTGTTAAAATAAAACCTGAACTAATTTTTCCCTGATAAGAGACCATCATCTTTATTCAGGTCAAAATTTAAATCATATGCCTTGTTTGTAAATTTAACATTAGGATCCATTGGAGTATTGCTTGGCTTTGCACCAAGTAATCCAGTTTCAGACAAAATTTCAAGTGTATAACTCTTTTGGCACATAACTATTCCTTCAAGTGAATGGGAAATTTCTATACCAAGGATGTACTTTAACTCACCCAAATCTTTCATCTTGAAACTGTTATGTAAATATAATTTTAATTCATGGATCAGAGAGTTACTATTTCCAGTTATCAACAAATCGTCAACATAAATAAGTAAAATAACTATTTTGTTACCTGTCTTCTTTGTAAACATAGAATAATCATATAGACTTTGATGGTAACCATTCTGAATAAGTGAATAAGTTAACTTAACATTCCATTGTCTATAGGCTTATTTTAATCCATAAAGGGATTTAAGTAATCAACAAACATGATTCTCCCCCTGATTACTAAATCCCTGAGGAATTTCCATATAAACCTCTTCTTGTGAATCACCTTGAAGAAAAACGTTATGCACATCCATTTGAAAAAGGGGCCAATTATATTTTGTTGCATAAGCTAAAACTATCCTAACTATTACCATTTTTGCAACAGGAGAAAAGTTTATGGATAGTCTATAGCTTCTTTTTAATTATTTCCTTTTGCTACAAGCCTAACCTTATAACGTTCAACAGATCCATCTGAATTATACTTGACATGAAAAACCCATTTACATCCCATTGCATGTTTCCCTTTTGGCAAGGGAACTATTTTCCAAGTGTTATAAGTTTCTAAAGTAGTTATTTCATATTTCATGGCATTTGTCCAGTTCTCAATTTTGCAAGCTTCAGTAAAAGAACTTGGTTTTATTATCTTATCAATAGAACTAGTAAAACATTTAAAAGAATAAGATAAATCATGATAAGACACACAATTCTCAATAGGATATTTAACACTACAGTTATTCTGCAAAACATAGTCATTTTGTCAAACTGCATTTTTAATTATCCTACATGATCTCTTAGGATGTACTATGGGTTCAGTTTCTAAATTTTCATTTTCGGCCCAATTAGAGTTGTCCGAACATTTTTGGACAACTTCATCATTTTCTGCATTATTATCATTCGACTCAACAACATCAGGCATATTCGATATATATATAAAAAAAACATCATATTTGTTAGTAATCTCATCAACAAATAGAGTTCCTGTTTTTGAATTATCATCTCTATATGGAAATATATTTTCAACAAATCTAACATCTCTACTAACAAATATTTTCACATTACTCAAATTCAACAGCTTATACCCTTTTTGTGTAAGTGAATATCCTAACACAACATAAGGAACAAAACGAGATTCAAATTTATCAGCATTAGGATAGCATAACAAAGACACCCAAATATTCGTAAATGATCAGTCTAGGATTTTGGTTCATCAATTTTTCATAAGGTGATAAACCCCCTAAAACATTAGTTGGCATCAAATTTGTAAGGTAACAAGAAGTTAAAATGCATTCACCCCAAAACCTAGTTGGTATATTACTTTCTATTTTTAAAGCCCTAGCTACTTCAATTAAATGCCTATGTTTTCTTTCTAGTATTCCATTTTGTTGAGGCGTATAAACACAAGTACTTTGATGAATTATACATTTTGTTTTAAACAGTTCATTACATTAAGTATTAAAAAATCTCTCATCCATTATCTGTTCAAATTATTTTGATTGTTTTTCCAAACTGATTTTCAACTAATGTGATAAAATGCTTAATAACAACAATAGCATCTGATTTAAGGTGTAATAAATAAGCCCAAATATTTCTACTGTAATCATCAAAAATTGTAAAAAAAACAAACTTTTATTATCAAACGTAATTTTATTGTAAGGTCCCCTTCATATGAACAAGAGGGAAACATTGAAATAACTTAGACTTTCTATTAGGAAACGACAACCTATGTTGTTTTGCCATAGGGTAAACTCTACAAAACAAAATCCTTATTCTAAAAACAAACAGACACAATCAGTTTTATTCTACTTAAAATTTGCATTGAGGGATGCCTTAAGCGCTTGTGCTAGAGTACGGGATGAGGATATGTCAGAATGTTGTCTCTAAGGGCTACAAATAGCTTAAATTCGATATCAAAAAAATATAGCCCTCTAGCCTCTCTACCAATCCCCAATACCGTTCCATTGTAAAGATCATGCATGATTACCAATTTAGGATAAAATGACACTGAACATTACAAGTCATTAGTTAACTTTGTTATTGAAAGCAAATTGTATCTAAAATCAGGTAAATAAAGTACACCATGTAGAGAATAATTCCCAAATATTCTAAAATTTCCTAAACCGTGTACTATTGAATTTGAATCATTAGGAAATTGAACCTTAGAGCTAACAGTTTTAAAATCATACAACCAATCATATCTATAACTCATGTGATTCGTGGCACCGGTATCTAATATCCAACAGTTTTCTATATTAAATAAACAGGTTGAGTTAGAATGTATACATGCCACGTTGGCCTTCGAAGAAAATTCTGAATGCATCTTGCTTACCAGTTGTGTAATTTGTTCAATTTGTTCAGAAGAAAAGGCAATAGTATTTTCAGAACTAACATATAACGAAGTCGAATAAGAAACTCCAAAATCAACTGTAGAGTACACTATACGGCTCTTATTCCTATCATTGTTAGGTTCAATCACATTGCTCGCCAGAAGTGGCTTTCCCTGACTCTAGCCATATTTAAAGCTCCAACCAAGAAGATAGCTCTTTCTCTTAAAACAGTGGTCATAATCATGACCTTTGCTCTTACAATACTCCCAGAACAAGTTCTACATTTTTCTTAAAGGTTTTTGATTTCCAAATATAAGGGCCCACTACAAGAATTTGTTGCAACAACGACGAGACTTTCGTGTTGACACTAACAGTTGTAGTTAAAATTATGGCTATTGTGTCGGAATTTTTTGATGTTGTTATTAATACTTATTAGACACAATGTGTTTTCCATCAATATAGGTTACACTTACCGTTACCTTTTGCCATCACTAATTGTTTAACATGAATGAAAGTCTTACAACAATAAAATTTTGATAGTAAAAGAGTCCATTAGTTGCAGCTAGTTAATCTAAAGAAAAAATAAGTATTATACAATGGAATTTGTTGTCGCTAATGTAGCTACAACCGCAACGGAATAGTGGTGTTGCATTTGTGTATTGTTGTCACAAAAAGTTGAATGATGGAATAGTAACAGAAACATAAATGAGCTGCGCACTTTTATAAACCATTGACCGATTCAAGGTAGCTCCATCCTTTTAATTGACAACCATAGTAAATAAACATCAACCACCTCCTGTTAATGCGAGTTTTCTTCGAATTGAGGAGGTTTCCACAGTGTCCCTTCTTCTGGTGCGGCAGCAATCTCTGAAGGAGTCTCGTCTGGAAGTTTTCCCCCCGTCCCAAACAGTGTCAGGTAACTCCCTAGCCCAGTATGTAGAAACAATAGGGTTGGCTTGGCGCGAATTGTGATCCGAAGGGGTCTGTCGAAGTGGAGTTGTTGCAACATGGTACAGTAGGAAGTCCTAAATTGATTTGTTATGTATGTGTTATGTGTTCTTATTTGTGTCTATCCATGAAATCGGTTATTGTAAGCCAATTTACAACGTGTCCTGGTACTGAACCTCTGTTCATTCACGCGTGATTGGTTCTCTTGTTCAGACAATGGTAATATGGAAAGTACTGAGGAACCAAATGAAGATGCAAAGACGTTCTACAAAAGGATAGCATATTGTGAAAAGAGGTTATATCCCGGTTGTTCTCCGTACTCGAAAATGTCGTTTACCGTTGAATTAATGCACTTAAAGGCACTGTTCAAAGTATCAAACAACTTTGCAGATTAGTTGCTTCAACTATTGCACAAGGTCCTCCCAAAACGCAATATTGTGTTGTAGTCTTATTACGAAGCCAAAAAAATTATAGGGGATCTCGGCTTAGACTACAAAATGATTCATGCCTGTAGGAATGACTGCATCTTATTTAGAAAGAAGTTCTAAGATTTTTATTTGTGCCTGAAGTGTGGACAGTCCAGGTGGAAAGAAAACCAACCTACATGTAGTGGGGATGATGTGTCAATCAACCTGTATAGAAAGACCAAAAAAGTGTGTCAAAGTGTTAAGATACTTCCCACTAAAAACCTGACTTCAATGCTTATTTATGTCTCCTAAGACTGAAGCAACAATGAGGGGGCATCAGGAAGGACGCATCAACGATGGCGTAAAGGCATCCAGATGATAGTCTTTCGTGGAAACAAATTGATGAGAATCATCCAACATTTGGTGCAGGACCACAGAATGTCAGATTGGGGCTAGCAACAAGTGGATTTGATCCGTTCAGTGACAAAAGTCATCTGTATAGTTTGTGGCTTGTTGTCGTCATTCCTTATAATGTGCCACCAGATATGTGTTTGAAAGATACAAACTACATTCTTTCTCTTTTGATTCCAGTACCAAAAGCTCCCACCAATGACATTGATGTTTACTTACAACCATTGATAGATGAATTGTCCACTCTATAGGAGAATGGTGCTAACACATATGATGCATCAAAGAAGGCGAACTTCAAAATGCATGATTGCGTTCTATGGACAATAAATGACTTACCAGCCTATGCCAATTTATACGGTGTGGCTAACTATGGTAATCTTGCATGCCATGTGTATAAGATGGAAACTCATTACTGTCGGCTAAAGAATGGGAGAAAGTGTGCCTTTTTAGGTCACCGTCAATTTTTACCAGACAATCATTCATGACGGAGGAACAAATCGTCCTTCGATGGGAAACAAGATTTCAGATCTCCTCCACAGAGGTTATCACGGTTCCAAGTCTTGCATCAGTTGTCCACTCTTGAGGAGATTCCCTTTGGAAAGACACAACCAACTCGAAAGGTTGGTGTTGATTCGGTGAGTGGTAATTGGAAGAAGAAAAGTGTTTTCTTCCAACTACCGTACTGGAAAGAATTGTTACTCCCACACAACCTGGATGTCATGCACATTGAAAAGAATGTTTGTATTAATGTGGTTGGGATACTGTTAGGTTTGCCGGGTAAAAGCTACGACAATGTTAAATCATGTCTCGATTTGAAAGTTGTGGGCATAAGGGATCCCCTACATCCCGTTCTTCGAGGTAACAAACTGTTCATACCGCCGACGAGTTATACCCTGTCGAAAGTCAATAAAACGCCTTTCTGCGAGTTTCTTAAAAATTTGTTGTTACCAAGCGGATATTAGTCAAACATCTCTCGTTGTGTGAACTTGTCCAACCGGAAACTTGTTGGACTCAAAATCCATCACTACCAAATCCTTATGCAGCGTTTTCTCACTGTTACAATTAGAGGACTACTACAAAAATTAGTGTACAATGCAATTATAGGCATGTCAAATACATTTCGACATATTTGTTCGAAAAAATTGGACGTTCGTGATTTGGACAACTTGGAAAAACAATTGTCGTTGACAATGTGTACTCTAGAACGGATCTTTACACCTGCCGTCTTTAATATAATTGTCCATCTACTAATACATCTAGTACAGGAAGCCAAGTGGGGGGTCCAGTTCAGTTCTATTGGATGTATAGCATTGAGAGGTAACAATATAGTATGCTCATCAAGTTGTTCTGTCATTATTGTTCTGCTACTTCTTTTATGGTTGCTTACTTAGAACTACAATTTAGTTTGGTCAATTAGAATGATGGGGATAATGAAAAAATTTGTGCGCAATCAAAGTCGTCCTGAAGGGTCCATTGCGGAAGGCTATATTGCGATAAAGTGTTTTACCTTTTGTTCGAGATACTTAGTGGATGCTCCTACAGAGTTTCAAAGGGTTTCACATGACGATGTAGTCGAAGATAACGTTTTAAGACCTACCCTCCTTAATGTTTTTCAACTCAACGGAACACCTCTGGGTGGGGCACAATCAAGAGACTTAATGAATGAAGAATGGGAGCAAGCTCATTGATATATACTAAATAAATGTGTAGAGGCGATGTCGTACATCGAGTATGTACCAAATTTGTTTTATCATTGTCCATTATTTACTGAACGTGTATGCAACAATCTAATGCGATGTCGGTCTTTTACAGGAAGCATAAGAGAATGTAAATGGGGTCTAGAGTTAATAAGAGAGTAATTGACGTAATGCACAACAAGACATTTGGAAACTGGTTTGAAGGACGGGTAAGTCCCACGCCTTATAAAATGAAACATAAGACTTTTGGCAAATGTTAACAATTGTTTGATGAGCATATCTCACGTCTTGATGGGGCTGCAAACACTGAGTCGGTCAAGAAGTTGAGAGCCCTATCAAAAGGTCCTCTATATAGTGTGAAGAGGTACCCGATCTATACAATAGATGGCGTTGTCTTCCATTGAAAAAATAGGTCAATGATGCGGTCCTTCGACAATAGTGGAGTAATGTGCAAAGTGGATACAACGCGTTATAAAAGCACTAAAGATAACAATCCAATCTCTGGAGATATTGACTACTATGGGATTCTCCTAGATGTCCTTGAAATTCAGTACTTAGATAACCATAAGGTTGTCCTGTTTAATTGTCTATGGTATAATGCCTTATCTGACGGCAATGGGGTCAAGGTTGATGAGTACGGTTTCACGTGTGTAAACCACACAAATTTTCTCCAAACTGACTAGCCGTATATTCTGGCATCTCAAGCTATGCAAGTTTTTTATTTGGCGGACCACACCAACCGGGACTGGAGCATTGTCTTGACAGCAGCCTTAAAACGAAAAGTAGTTCTTTCTGGACGATCTTTTGGTTCTGAACTTGAGGCCTACCAGGAAGGGACGGTCGGTGTTGGAAGTTCTAGGACAGAGGAAGAGGTAGAGGAACTAGTGGAGTGGGACAGACATGACGAAGACGGTAAACAGGTGGACGTTAATGTGGGTGCAGACACCGAGTTACAGATGTAACAACATTTGGGGAATGAAGAGGAAGATAATACCATCTCTGGGAACACTAGTGATTCGGAGTACACTGATAATGTGAGCACCCATTCGAGCATCTCCGATTCGGTGGGTGACTACGAGGTGCCTTCAGAGGAAGAAGAACTCACTGATGGGGAGTAAACAAGCACAGTCTTGTTCTTAAAGCCACAGGGTAAATTGGTCCTACGCAGTTCAAGCCATGGGAAGTCTTTAATTCTATTGCCGAAGCATTCTGTATAGAATGACTCTGGCCTATAAAATTTGTTGTTTGTACTGATATAATTTGTTGCGCATAGTGGATGTTGAACTTTATGATTGTGTGTGTAAGAGAAAGACAAAAAGTAAAGTTCAATTAGTTGTTTCCTACTATTGTGTATTCTCATACATTTTGGAGTGAAAGAGCTCCCCTTGTTTGCAATCATCGCAGAATCCAATCCAGCAAGTGTGTGTCCATCATTCCTTATAAGGCTGTAATTGTTTAAGCCCAAGCACAGCCCAATCAGAATCCATGTGTGGTTCAGTTTTTGGTGAATCACAAACCAAGTTTCGGATTAGAAGACAAACAGGCGCGGCTTTTCAACTTGCAGTGGGGTCATCATTAATTGACAGCATTTGCAACCAATCCGACTCTTTAGCTTCGGGAAGGTTCTGTCAACATATCCCCAGGAAGATTTCTACTCGGTAAGGAGATTCCCTCCACTTTTATTATCTCTAAGTGTAGGAAATACAAACACCATCAAAAGCAAAGACGATAGAACAACCGCGAGTTGGAAGACACCATTTTCTCCACAGTTCCGCTTCACCATCTTCAGGTTCTGCATCACCATCTTCAGCTCAAGGTACGTTACCTTCTCCAAAGTTCTCTCGTCGACCACAATATGGTTAGGCTTTAGCATGTATTCCACTCCCTGACCAATTGTACACCGTAGAAGGTAATGGAAAGACCAATCTTCAGTCCATGGTCGACTTCGCCGTTGTTGGTATTTATCCTAGGGGAAGGCATCCTTACGCAAGTACTGTTATCATGTTTTAAACAATGTAGTTCCTATCCCTGAAATGGACAATCTTGTTCCACCGGCACCTAGGTTACGACATGGTATAACCAGATGCATAAGGCTGTCTAGAAATGGGATCAATGAGAAATAGGAGCTTCAGTTTAATGTACAGGGTCGAGTATGCAGCAAAAACACATCGACGTTTGCCTTCTGGTGTGGATGTATTGTTCGTAAGCGTACAAACGCACCGTTGCAAGTGAAATACTGGAACAACATACCTAAGGAACCAATAGACTATGAGGCGAATATGATCGAAGTGGTCTCAGTAAGTTTGTTCAGTTCGATGTTATGGTTCATATGGATGTCAATTTTATCATTTAAGTTCTATATACGTTGTTCTCCTGTGCTTCTTTGAGTATAGGAAAAGTTTGTTGTCCCATATGATGACAACCTGAAGAAGTTAATTGTCTGTCCTGCGAGACAAGTACAGAAACTATAGGGTCAATCTCAAGCGCCGCCATTTCGATAAGTACAGGACCAATGAAGAGTGTTTGCTCCATTGTCCTGCAGATGTTGTCAAAGAAGACTGGATCTACTTGGGCAATTGGTTTAGTTTGAAAGAGTTTAAGGTCATATATCTTTCCCTAATGTCCTTTATGGATGTCTTTAGCAGTTAACTGGTAAGTCATGACCCTAAATTCGTTGTCTCACAGATTTCCCTATTGTTGTAGATCATAAGCGAAAGGAACAAGCAGAATAGGTCTCACCAGGTTATGCGGCATACATCTGGGTCGGTAAACTTTGCTATGCGTGAACAGCAGGAGATAAATATCGTGATCCTGGATTTGTTAAATATATAGGGTATGAATGTGTTGGTTAATGAATTTTGCGTATGTTAAAAGATTGAGATGAACAATGGGTTTCATCCCGGAGAGTATCGCATGTTTAGGAAAAATCATCTTCACAAGAATGGGATGTCTATTGATGCTAAATCGAAGCAGATAATGGTATTAAAAACCCATAATTAGCAAACTTTAGTAAATTATGATTGTACCTACCGATCCTGAAATTTTGGCTAGTATGAGCAATTGGAAGAGCTGGATGCCCGCGTTGAAGGTGAATCGGACATGCCCGTCGACAAAGACGCATTATATGAAGAAGTTAGAAAGTCAGGGCACCTAAGAAGTCACATCTCCAAGGCTGCAAGAGAGATGGAGAGTGTTTAATTGAAACAGGCTAAGGATGAAGCGAAAGAGTTTCGTGCCATTGCATAAGAGAGTCGTCATAAGGCAGACGAAGCCACTCGACAGCTAGGGGAATTCCAACAAATGATGCAGTCATTTCAAAGGGGCATGCATATGATGCGGAGGGCTTTGGCAGATATTCGACACCTTGATGGTGATTCTGAAACTCAAGGTAAACAACCCTACAGAAATATAGGAATGCATTTCTAACTAAATGGCAAATACTTATTTTGCGTTATGTTGGCAGATTCCAATGCGTGACCTGTTTGCTTGGCTGAATACTTGGAGAATGCAAAAAATTTAGGTAACAGCTATGGAAGTTTTGAAAGCCATGCATTTTTTTTGTGGATTGTCCGAACTACTTCATGTGTTAGCTTATGATGTATTTCAGTTATGTTTCATTCCTGATGGCTGAACAATGGAATACTTTTGTCTGCTATGTTTGTTGTTGGTTGGAACGGGTAGCTACATCTTATGTAGAACAACATGTAATTGCGATTGGCTTTACCCGGTTTGTTGACAAACAGTTGTTAATGACTCATTCCATGTTTGCTCTTTCTAGACACTGGTTTGGATGTTTAACGACAAAAGTGTTTGATGCAAACACTTCCGAAAATATGGACGACAACAGAAGCAATACCCACATTAAAAGCACTACTTCAGCGAATCTATAGCGATCCTAAATGATCAATACGCAGTTTGTTATACTTTGCATCGGACTTTGTTGAAAGAGAAACACACAGCTAACCATCTTCAAAATGGTGACGGTAATACAAACATAGGACAACAAAAAAACATTTGGGTTAGACAAACGTTTTCCATGACTAAAAGGAAAACATGGTGACAATTTAAGTCGGACGTGATAATAGTAGATTTGTTCCAAATGTAATCTTATAGAAGATCAACACTTTTAACAGGAAAGGTAATTGACATTGTTTCAGTTAATAGGAAACTTTGAAACGCCATTGCTAAAATGAAAGTTTAACGATGAGGTATTTTCATCGGTAAAGTCCATCTACAACTTCAACAATGGGTTCATAGCTGTTTTACTTTATTTAACAACGGCATAATATGGTTGTAAATCAGTTATCGGAGATGTCATCTTATCAGCGGCAGGCACTTAGCAACGATCATGTCAGAGCATACAACATGAAGAAAACGAAGAACTAGGGTGTATATGAGAACACCACATAGATTAGCTTAATATTTTTTAATTTAATCTTTATTAGTCTAAGTAGTCTCTTGTCTAGGGTTTTATTCCTAGTTGCTCTATATAAAGAGCTTTACTTGTATTGCTACAGTAACTCGAAATAACAGAATGTTCTCCTTAATCAAAGCTCTATCTTCATCATTTTCACCTCATCTTCATTCATTCAACCGCGTCTTCTTCATCAATCCACTGCGTAATCTTCATCCAAGCTAGCTAACATGGTATCAGAGCTTGTCGATTAGGGCTTCTAGTTTGTTTCTCCGCTGCAAATCTTGTCTCACTAGTCTTCAATCTTCGTTTATCCGCTGCAAATCCACGTTTTCAGCTCAGCATCGTCTATCGTCTTCTATCGTTTTCAGCTCACCTCATTTTCGTTTTCAGAAAATCCACCACAGCTGCAAATCTCTTCTATCGTCTCACATTGCCATAGCTGCAAATCGGAACAGCTCAGCTCAGCATCTTCGTTTTTCAATCGGTCCACAGCTGCTTTGTTTTTGGATTTCTTGGTCTCCTGTTGCTCTGTTTCATGCTTGCTGGAGCAGCATACTGAAAAAGCCAGCGACCTTCGATGCTAGTTGTACAGCACAATGTCGCCTCAGCCGATAAACTCGTGGTCGGTAAGTTGAAGATGGGTCTGTCCTTCACTAAGCTTTTCAGTCGTCTCTTTGCTGCTGCTTTAAGGGCAAAGAGATCTCTTTCATTGACCTCAAGCTGGGGATTGGAAAGAGAGGTTCTGGTTTGACAGGGGAAGCAGTTTTTTCTTGCCTCGTCAAGACAGGATTTCAGCAAAGGCACAGTTCAAACTGTTTTGTTAATCCAAATGCAAATGTTAGATTTACTGCATCTATATTGTTCAGTGCCCTGCTCTTAAGTAGTCTTGGATTATATGCTGCTGGAAACACTCTTGTATTTCGGTATCAAAGCTCTAGTGTTTGCTCAGACAATCTGTGTAAACAAAGTGAGGGAGCCCATCACTTTTTCAAAGATCTGAAGCACCGACATCTGTTTCAGCTGTTTGATTTGTCTCGTTATTCTTCAATCTGGCGATGGGTTGGAGATATAAAGTCGGTTTATTCCTTATTTCAAATGCTGGAAATGGGTTGGAGATATAAAGAGGGTTTGTTCCTTATCTCGTTTAAATCTTAGTTCGAACAGTGGATCAGCAGGATTAGGTGTACAAGGGCAAAATAGATTGATGAGTGGTATGCTATCACAAGGATCTCCATAGGTGATGTCTATGTTGGGGAATACATATATGCTGAATGCTGCTTTATGCTGAATGCTGCTATATGCTGAATGCTGCTATATGCTGCTATATGCTGAATGCTGCTATATGCTGAATGCTGCTATATGCTGCTATATGTTGAATGCTGATATATGCTGCTATATGTTGAATGCTGATATATGCTGATATATGCTGAATATGCTGATTATTGTTGTTGCTGATGCTGAAATGCTGAAGTTTACCCCGGTTCATGCTGAAATTTGCTGAGATTTGTTGATTAAAACCCCTGCAACCAATGTTGAATTACTTGTTTTCGAATTGCTGGATTAGTAACGTGAAGATGTGTAATCCCGTTGAGTTTGGACAACCAAGTTTTGATGACTACAATAGATTTGATACAAGTTTGAAGTGTTGAAGTCAGATTTTAGTAGTAGTTTTCTTCTTTAACGGCATGACCACGACGAGATGAGATGGCACCGCGATGGCATGACCGAATCCTCCCTCTTCTCGTCTAGATATCAACTTGAAGATCTTGTGTTTGAATGTGGAGTATCTCATTGAAGATGAAGGTGTACAAGCTCAATTAGGTTAGAGGTTTGATCGGGATTAAACTTGGGATTCGTCACGAGCAAAGAGCATTGGAAATTTGGGGTCAAAATTCAGCAACTCAAGAAAAACAAAGACCGTGGATGAATTTCAGAGCATACAACATGAAGAAAACGAAGAACTAGAGTGTATGTGAGAACACCACATAGATTAGCTTAATATTTTCTAGTTTAATCTTTATTAGTCTAAGTAGTCTCTTGTCTAGGGTTTTATTCCTAGTTGCTCTATATAAAGAGCTTTACTTGTATTGCTACAGTAACTCGAAATAACAGAATGTTCTCCTTAATCAAAGCTCTATCTTCATCATTTTCACCTCATCTTCATTCATTCAACCGCGTCTTCTTCATCAATCCACTGCGTAATCTTCATCCAAGCTAGCTAACGGATCAATGGTCGTAGGTAAACGATTTAGTGACGGAGGCTACCCTGACAAAGATTTCGTTGCTGCTAAGTGATAGTAGCGTCATTTAATAGATTAACAACGACTTTATGTCGACGCTAATGCACGAGTTTCTTGTAGCCGGGCTTTGGTTCCATCAACATAATTGATCGACATATTTCTAGAAATTTCTCTTTGGCTTTCCTCCTAGATCAGAATAACATAAGCCTAATTCACACTAGGAAGAGGTTCCCTCATCACCAGATTTGAACAAATGTGAGAATACGATAATTTAATCTGTTGACAAATAGAAAAAGTTTCAACTTGTTAGCATGCTCAATGTGCTTTTAAAAAGTCACAGACACAGCATAGAAGAGCACAGATTGCATCAAACTCATCCCACATAGCGCGGATCCTAGTAAAATATGTAGATATAGAATCGGTTCCTTGTTGTGCTAGGCAAATACCACGGTGGAGCTAACTAATGCATGCGAGAACCATTTACTTTGTTAAACATTTCTCTGAGATATTTCCAAACAAACTGAGCATTAGTCTAGTAAATGATTTCAATCATCAAATCTCTTGAAACGGAGTTCATTATCCAGGCATAAACACAGTATTTGTTACACTTGTCCTAGATATGATGAATACTAGCATCATAATACTCTTTTTGACAAGATCCGTCAATAAAACCAAGTTTGTTTTTTGCCCAAAGTTATATGTAAATCGCTCTACTCCAGAAACCGTAGCTTCGGATTTTTTCCCAAATTGGCATGTTTCTGCTCTAGTGAGCATCTGAGTTATGAGAGACAAAGCAGGCGTGTCAGAAGGATAGAGGAACAATGGATGATTGTGGTCTATAATTAACGCACCAGGCGTCACATCATCCACATGATCATCTGTGGTGGTAACGTTTGCTGCCAAGTTAACAGATTCACCGGACGTAGCCATGAAGGTTTACCGAAAATCTGTTCAGAAAATCAAAGCAAAAAAGATTTCAAATACCGAACAGGTCTCAATCATATTCTGACATGCAATCTCTGATTTGGCTGAAAAAATGGATCTAGATCATGTACGCAAATAGAAAAAAATTTATTTGAGAGAAAGACCGTGTACATCTGTTATTAAAACTCAGTTTAACAACAACACGAAGAATAGCAAGTAACAGATCTGCTCTTGAATCAGTTTTATCAACCACAGAAAGAACCTCAAAGTAATAGCACAGATTTGTTCTTGTATCAGTTTAACAACCAGTTCAAAATACTTCAAAATAACTGTGTAGATGTGTTCTTAAAAACCAGTTCAACAACCATACGACGAGGAACTTTAACAGATAATAGATAACAAAAACAACACGGTTACCAGAGAATAACAAAACAAGCGGAAAACAACCAGGATCTCTTCAAGAAGAAGCGATCTACCGCTTCATATCTCTGATACTATATTGTGAAATGGAATCGGAAACCGAGAAAAGCGAAGAACACGGTTCGGAACCTTAGCAGTCAAGAAGATGAAAAGTTGGATCACTTGGTTGCTCATTCTTAGCAGTTCAGTCATCTCCATTAAATAGGGGCAAATAAAGAATCCGATTTACAAAACTAGCACAGGACTTCTAACCCTAACTAACTTAGTCCCTGAATAATAATAACCCGGAACTAAGCATAATAAACACTAAACGTTTAATAATGAAACTTAAGTCCTCAAATCATTCTCATCAGTTTGAACTTCAACAAAATTTGGTCTATGACAATATATCTCTTTATCATGCTTAATATTTGCTTTGCGGTGAATAAACTAGGTCAGAATTTACAAAAGACAGATTTCTAAAATACCTTAAGACACGAGCAATCATGGTTCTACTTTTAAAATCTAAATGTATCCTCTGAGGTATCTCTATTTTCTTAACCTAACCTAACGTCGTTTAATGTTATCATATAAGAACAACATTGTATTTGATTTAGTAATGCACAAACTTTGTACTGATAGCAACATACTATGTTATTTTTACAAATATTTTTTATTGTCAGGTTATAAAAATATAACTCTCAATTATGATATCCTAAATTTTTTTCTCCATACGTTAAACATTTCTAATATATATATATTTAAGAAAAAAAAACTCTCAACTACTCTATTTCTTTGTCTTTGATCGCTCAACAAACCTCTCAGCATTTCAATTCTCTCTCAATATCTGCATTATCACCCACGTTATAATTTTCTGCTCCCTTTTTAATTCTAACGCGTCCTTAGTTTCATTTTTTATATGTTATAATTTGAATATAGACATAATTTTACTTACGAAAACCTGATGAGTTTTATAAACCTCTTGAAAGATATTTTTTTAAAGATTCCAAAAAACAATTATTTGAAAAATGACACAGTATGCTGCTATCATCAACACTAAGGTTGAGCTCGGGCGGGACAGGACGGTCTTTTTGGCAAGACCGAACCCGAGCCCGAAATTTCGGTCCTCACTTCTGGAGGACCGAGACCAATTTCGGGGGGAACCCGCCTGAGTTGGTCTTGCTTGACTCAGGTCGGTCTCGGTTTTGGATCGAAATTATGGCAAATCTTTAGATGATCATCAATCTATTCATAATTTTTGGCAAATCTATAGACGTTATGACAGCAAGAATTGGAGACATAGATTATCATAATTGGAGAATTAAGAAATCTATTCATAATGATTTAACCAGAAACAAAATTTGGTAACCCAAAACCCCAAAACAGCAACCTAATTCAATTTAAATCCAAAATGCAGAGTACCAAATTATAGAAAATAACTCACAAGCAAGCTGCAAATCGTAGCAAGGGACTAATTTTCCTGACATTCTTCTCCAACTTCATCATCTTCTCCGGCGAGACTGAGGCGAGGGCGAGCTGACTATACGTATTTTACTTTAGACGTATTTAAAATGTATACATTATTTGTAGTTATGCTAATAACTAAATCGTTATCTGTATTTTGATGATTTCATAAATTTCTTGTCGAACTGTACTTTTTCAAATTTCGTTATCTGTACTTTTAGAGTTGGGGCAAAATCTTATTTGCATCTAATTTTCCATCAAATATGGATCGAAATTGATGTGACAACACGTGATTAATTGGTTTATATTATAAACAAAACTATATTATTTTCAAAAATATAAAAAAAAAATGGAAAAAAAATAAAGAAATCTGCTTTTTTAATATAATATTTTTATTAAAAATATGATATAAAAAATAACTCTAACTAATTATTATTTTGTATTTATTTTAGATTTTCAATAATAATGATATATTAAAAAGTCAGATTTTCTTATCAATTTTTCAAATTCTATTAGAATTTTTCTATTTTTTGTGATATTTTTTAAAAGTTATATAGTTTTCTAAAATCATGGACCAAATATATATTTGTCACGTCATTTCCCCCCCAAATTTAATGAAAAATAAACGGAAGTAACATTTTGTTCTAACTCTAAAAATATAAATAAAAAGAAAATTGAAAAAATAAAATTTATGCATATCTATATAAAATAGTTGAAGTTATAAATACCAATTGGTTTAGTAAGTTTTTGTTCTTTCATAACTAGATACAGGCACGAAGCCACAGAGAAACCAGTGGGGGCAATTGCCCCCCCTCAATTTTTTGATTTGTATCAATTAGACCTTAAAAAATATATTTATTTTCAATTTAACCCTTTAAATTATTACATTTGCCCCCTCTGAAGCTTTTTTACTTTCAATATTTACCCTTAAACTAATTATTGCCCCCACTCGCCCAAATTCCTGGCTTCGTCCCTGACTAGATATGTAATAATTGTCTATTTAATGTATGAGGCGGCGAGACTTGTGCTAACTGAAAAGAGTGTGGTTGCACTTGCATGAGACCGGGGTCGTCATAGCAATAATGAATTTGATTTGCACCGAATCTACAAAAGAAGGCGCAATCAAATGCTTTTATTACGCGTAGCGGACTCCGCCCAACTGTTGCTTTCTTTGGTCAAGTAAATTTTAACATCCAACCAAACTATTACTTTTACTTCTACTTTGAACATAAAAAAAAAATATTAGAAGACTAGAGGAAAATCGTTGAGTACATTATAATGTTTTATCATTTTATGATAACAAAATTAATCAACTCTTTTACTTAAAAGTATTAAATGTTGGTAGAAGAAGTGTTACCCTGGTTACTTATGTTTGTTAGAAATAATTAAATCAACCTCTATTATTCAATAATGCATGATTAATAATTATTATATTATATATTATGTAATAATATGAAAAACAAATTCTGTTGTTGTTGTGTCATGATTAGGATAGCGAATAGATAGTGAGTTTCTATAGGACTTAAACCTACTATATAAAGGGTTTTGTATTGTCTTAGAATTACAACTCAAATACAAATAAGACGTATTTGCATATACAAAGGAGTGAGTTCCAACATCTAGTGTCAAAAGTAGATTGGTGAGATTAGTTTACGAGTCTAGAAGGCTCTCAGTGATGTGAGAGTATTTCGGGTAATCCAAGAAAAACGATTTAATTCACAAGTAATGGATCATTTCAACCTAAGTTTCCCAAGTTTGATGCAAACAAATTCGAGCATTGGAAGACCCAAATGGAGGTACTTTGGGGGTACCAAGAACTTATGGAGATCGTTGAGGAAGGATTCACAGAGCCGATTACTATTGAGGGTATGTCAAAAGAGGAGGAAAGGACGCTACAGGAGAACCGTAAGAAAGATCATAAAGTGTTGTATTACATCTTTTAGACATTAGACTCGATCATGTTTGAGAAGGTGGTGACCGCAAAGACCACAAAACAAACAAGGGAATCTATTATAAAGACATACAAAGGTGTCGAGGGAGTTCAGAAGGTTTGCCTTCAGGTTTTGTGAAGACATGTCAAGCTTTGTTAGATGGAGAGCTCAAAGCCAGTATCAGATTATTTCTCGAGGACATTGAATCTTGTTAACCAAATGAAGTGCAATGGTAAGGCAATAACTGATCAACAAATTTTTGAGAAGTTTCTTTGCTCACTTTCCTTGAAGTTTGAGTATATTGTTACGACAATCGATGAATCAAAAGATTTATCTACTATGACAATGGATGAGGAGACGGGTTCTCTCCCACTGCACGAGAAATGACTCAAGGAGAAATCGGAAAAAAATCATCGAGGAAGCTTTGCAAAGTCAATTGACATTGCGAGATGATGAAGAGCAGCAATCCAACTACTCTAATTGGAAAGAAGGAAAATCCAAGATTCAAGGTTGTAAAGATCATAAGTCTAGAAAAAGAAGAGAAAAGTCTCATATTCAATGTTTCCACTGCAAGCAATTTGGACATTTCAAGTCTCAATGCAGGATTTGGAAGGGGGAAGGTAAGACTGATTATGCTAAAACTGCAATGACCGTTCAAAGTGATAATGAGATGGAGAAAACATTATTACTACGTGTGATATTGCGGTGTAAGACCAAAATAATGTTTGATTTCTAGACACTAGTTGTAGTAATCATATGTGTGGTCAGAAAGAGCTATTCTCGTCATGTACTGAAAAAATGTCCGACGAAAGGGCTTCAGATTAAGACTCCTTACGAGGTACGAACAAGTCGTATTCCTTTCGTTTCACATCTACGAGTGTTCGGTTGTGTATTGTATGCACATGTGCCTAAAGAACTTAGAAAGGAGCTTGGTGGTAAGAGCCAAAAGTGTATTTTTATTGGTCATAGGAATACGACTAAGGGTGACCGATTGTTTGATCCGGTGACAGAGAACGTGATTGTTAGCAGAGATGTCACCTTTGATGAACAAGGTGAATGGGATTGAAATGTTGAGCCAAAGAAATCGTGAGCATTCTTCCCAGTAGAAAAGGGAGAAGTTACTCCAAACTCTGCATATCTATCACGTGAGAGTTCATTATTTGAACAAATAACTCTAAAAGCATCTTTTCAGTGACGAGTCCTACCAGCTCGATTGCATGACTATGTTTTGTCCAAGGACACAAATGCATCACGTGAGGAAATAATAATTTTTGCATTATTTACAGATTGTGATCCACATACATATGTTGAAGCCTCACACGATGAAATGTGGGTTCAGGCTATGGATGAGGATATTCGTGCAATTGAGAAGAATGACACATGGGAGTTGACGACTCTTCTAGAAGGTAAGAACCAAATTGGTCTAAAATGAGTATATGAGGCCAATTATAAACCTAATGGAGATGTCGACAAGTTGAAGGCTCATCTGGTGGTCAATGGCTACAAGCATAAGCCAGGGATTGACTACATTGAGGTGTTTGCACCAGTTACTCGGTTAGACACTATCTGAATGATTATTTGTCTTGTTGCACACTTAAGTAGAAGAATGCCTAGAATGGATGTCAGTCAGCATTTCTAAATAGCGTACTTGAGTAGGAGGTATATGTGGATCAACCAGAAGGTTATGTCAGACAAGGACATGAACAGAAGGTCTACAAGTTGTAGAAAGCTTTGTACGGACTTAAGCAAGCCCCAATGGCGTGGTACATCATGATTGACAAGTACTTCAAATATCATAGATTCGCTAAATGTGCTTCAGAGCATACATTGTATGTGAAGGTTAATGAAGAAGGTGAAATACTCAGTGTGTCTTTAATGTTGATGATCTCATTTTTACTAGTAACAGTCGTGAGGGGCTACAACGTTTCAGGGAGACCATGGTCCGGGAATTCAAGATGACCGATGTGGGCATATATATGTCATATTGTAATGGTCTTGAAGTTACTCAAACAGATAGAGGTATCTTCATCTCCAATAAGAAATATGCGAACAATATTCTCGATAAATTCAAGATGGCTAATTACAACCTGATTCGTGCTCCAATGAAAGAAAGATTAAGACTAACAAAAGAAGGAACTGTTTCTTAAATGAATTCGATCTTTTATAAGATACTATTAGTTTTCCTGACTTCTACTAGACTAGATATTGTGTATAGTGTTGGGATTATCAGCAGATTCTTGGAGTCTCCATGATATGTGCATTTACAAGCGGCGAAGAGAAATTTCAGATACATCAGAAGTATAATCGATGATGGTATATTCTATTCAGCATCAAAATATTTACAACTGGTGGGATGCTCATATAGTGATTGGGCAGACGATACCGGGGAGAGAAAGAGTACTTCTGATTATGCCTTTCAATTGGTCTTCAAAAAAGTAGCGAATAATGATTTTGTCCACTGCGAAAGCAAAATATATTGCATCAGAGTATTGCGCTACTCAAGCAGTTTGGTTGCGTCAAATTCTTGTAGAGTTACACCACAAGCAAGAGCATTCAACAAGTATCAAGTATGATAACCAGTCTGCAATTGTTTTGTCAGAGAAGTCTGTCTTTCATGGATGAAGCAAACACATCGACATTAAGTATACTTCATCAAAGATTTAGTGAGTATAACAAGATTGTGCTAGAATATTGCAAAAGCGTGGAACAAGTTGCTGACATATTTACGAAGCCATTGAAGAGAGATATTTTCCTTAAGCTGAAAGGAATGTTGGGTGGGCATGATAAAATTTAACGAGGTTGTCAAAACAAATTAGACAATTGTTATCCTTACAAAGTTGTTTAATCGAGATTAAATTAGGAGATAAATTTGGAACGTAATAGACAGATGAAAGGTGCAGAGAAGCATTTGACAGATTTATAGTGGAACTGCCAATAGCATGAATATGGAGAGATTGACCGTTACTGACGAAACCCCGTGTACAGCCATGGTGCGAAACAAAATTAAGAAGAATACCTAGGTCATTGGTCATGTGTGTCGAGGCTCCGGGGTCAAGATACTATTCTTGATCCAGGGATTCATCGACTTATATGGCTGAGAAGGAATATCGCAGTGTCGAAGTAGAAAAAGCATGGTCGAAGTGACTAGAACAAGTGTGACAAGTATGTCCAACTCCATTGCACAATTGGCAAGTGACATTCAGTGAGGCCCCGAGAATGCCTTTTTTGTGAAAAAGGTGGTATATAGGGTGTGACATGAGAGTTATGTTGAGGGGTACTGGAAGTTGGTCCTGGTGATGAAGAGAAGTTGTGTTGGTTGTTAGGACGATTTTGCTGTCCAAAACCAGATACACAGTTGTGTCCACGGCCAAGTCCTGCAGATCCACAGTCACGTCCTACAGGATTCTCCCTAAAGCGATGATGGTTGGAGGGTGTGGTGTAGAGGGCATGTTCATCTTCAGAGGGCGTGGAGTTATGATGGTTGATCGAGACGTTGTTCTTGGGTTAGTAGTTTAGCACGTAACCAATGACACAAGAAAGCTTTACGGAAGTGACTAATGTCGGCAACGAACACATCTTATTCAGGAAGGAGGTTGTTCAAAGCTTGGATAGCGAGGTCCTTTTCTGTAATCGAACAATTTATTGGTGTAAGAGAATCAACAATTGATTTTAAGCCAGAGGGGTAGTCAGATATAGTTTGAGTCGGTTTCTTCGAGTAACCATAAAATTGTAATTTCAGTGTCATTTCATTGGAAGCATACTAATCAGTGTAGCAGTCAGCGAGGGTCTGCCATAATTTACGGCTTGTGCGTAAATTGTGAACCTCTTTGTGGATGGAATATGTAAGAGTGGAGGTGATCCACGTTCGGACACATTGATCCGATTTTATTCAAGCAGAATAAAAGGAGTTAAGAGACACAACTCCGATGGAATCAAGAATAGTTCTTGGTGGATATGGGATGGTGCCATCGACGAAGCCGAAGAGGTCATAGCATATGAGACGAAGCTAGGCAAATTGATGGAGGGAAGATTCAGTTGAAAAGGGGGAGAGGTGAAAGGGAGAGAAGTAACAATTGTAAAGGAAGAGGGTGGGACTGAAGAAGAAAGGATTGTTGCTGAAATAGATGTTGGTATGGAAGACATATTGGGAGGAGTTGCAATAGTTGCAGGTGGTATTGTGGTCATATCCTGCTCTGATACCATTATAGAGTAGTCAAGGAAGACTGTTTTTGTTATATTATTCTTTCTTGATCAACATTGCATACATATGTATACATTTATACATAGATAATGAAATACATAGAAGGAATGCATATATGTTGTGTAGCTAAACATGGTAAACATAACTAATATAGTAATAAATTTAAGGGAAGTTGTTAGAAGTAATTAAATCAACCTCCATGCATTATTCAATAATGCATGATTAATAATCATTAGATTATATATTATGTAATAATTTGAAGAAGATTTTTTGTGTAGTTAATAGATAGTGAGTTTCTATAGGACTTAAGCCTATAAAATTACAACTCAAATACAAATAAGAAATATTTACATATATATAGGAGTGTGAGTTCCAACATGGTGCAACTAAGTTACACTAACTTGAGTATGGAAAAATGATATACCCCAATCTAGATGTGGGTCTGCACCAACTTAAAATTGCTTAGAAGATAGTTAATGTGTCCGTTGGGGTTTGAGTCGATTTACCTCAAATTTATATCGACACAAAGATAGATTAAGCCGACAAAGAGCTCTTATATGCCAGTTTCCGATGTCCCATACCTCTTTCAGTTGGCTCACTACACTTGTTATGTTTGACTCAACCGCTATGTTATCACATCCTCTATCGATCGCAGGTTCAATTCCTTCAAATACCGCTATGACTTCTATTTTTTTTATGTCTATTACTTTTATTTTGTCTATTCACAGTCCATCAACTATTTGTCCATTATGCTCATATGAATGATACTGCTACAATGCCTCCTTCCATGGTTCGTTGCTTTTACGTCGAAACAGTTTATTTTTTATTATGTCTTCATTCGGCTTACTCCACTTCAGTACTATTTTGTTGCCTTTCATCCTAGAATTTTTATTATCATGGACTCCCATTACTGTGTGCGCTCACTAATTAATTTCCCTCCAAGTGATCTTGTTAGGGTCGGGTTTTTCACTATTGAATAAAGCGCGACATCATTCTTTCAAAATCTCCCAACAAGTAAAGCCACACAACGACTAACCGAGTTCTCAGTCGTTCTTGCACAATCCTGCCACCGATCATTTCGGAAGCTACGTTTCAATGTTCACTATATATTCTTTGTACGTATTTTCAGTCGTAAGCCCATCACACTGAACCGGATTGTCTCTCCTCTTTCACACAAAAAGAAGTTTGTGTGTCTACCTCCATGCCCTGATTCTTTAGTTTACTACGTACCGCTAGCGCTTTAGAGCTGAGTTTTCACATAAACGCACTCACTCTGGGTAAGGCCTTCATTTTCCATAGTTTATTGTTTTGCATCATCACATGTTATTGTTTCGGTTGTTCCCATTCGTCAGTGGCTTATCTTGAGGTAGTGATAAGCTGACTTGACTGAGGCTTGTCCATTTCTACTACGTAATATATGAGGCCATATGAGTTTGTTATTGGTCCGACTTAGGGGGAGGGGGATTTGTGAAATGACTTCCATCTCCTGACTCGTTACCTCTGTCCTAATTAGCTCGAGGCTCCATTTTCTCGTGGGTGGGTTTATGATCTGATCACTAACCCTAATGTATGCCATAGGTGGATTATTTTCTCGACTTGTCAATAATCAGAATACTCATTGTCTGGATAGCCATGCATCTACAAAAGTACGTTCACCATTGTTGATGATCCACATACCTTTATTGGTTATAATACCATTTTCCTTGTCATCATCAAATCTCCAATCTGCTTCTGGATTGTTCAGGGCTCGCCACACCATTTTTGACACCAATATCATAATGAAGGTTTGTAGTTCCTTGAATCTTAGTGCACTGCACTTCTTCAAGTAGTAGTGTTCACCACCCTTGAAGGCGATCCTTGAGAAATGCAAGAGCCTCCCTCTTCGTACTTCCCCATATCGATAGTCCCAAGTCTCTTTTCCCGTATGAAAATATTCTTTGATACCCAGTATCTATTCCACATCTTTTATGGTCTCTACGACCACATTTACTCCAAAGAAAATGTTCGATCTACCTTTATTCACATTTTATCTCAATGCCAAACAATACTTGTTCACGATTTCTCTTAGGATGATTGAGACACAGTCCATTATGTGTAGCACGATCAAATACGAGGGAACCCCATTTAATTTGAATGCCCTAGCTCCAATTCCATTATTTCACTACATCACTTATTATTCGTGATAGTCATATGTAATACTGGGATAAATATGTACGATCGATGATATTAAATCCTCTGAGAATTCATCATGTTGATCGAAACATGGTTGATTTCTACTCTTTCATTCAAACTCGGTACATGACACTGTCATGATGACAGATAAGACATATGCATATATCCACCTCGCATGTAAACCCAATTTTGCCATCAATGATAGGAGGAAGTCCCATTTCACCATATCAAAGGTCTTTTGTATTTCTAACTTTCTCCCATTTTTTATGCGTGTGCATAAGTAGATGCTTCATGGATCCACCAAGATGTTATACTATATGGTACAAGAAATGCACTTTGGAATGGGGTGATCATACTAGTCAAAGGCTTATCGGTCGAAAACTGATTTGGGGACATTGGTTTCGGTACTTTTCGTATGAGAGTAATATTAGTATGACAAATATATGAGGGGAGTATACATGCTTAGTACAAAGATTTGACAATGTTAATGACATCTTGACCGATCACTTTCCAGGAACGTTGATACAACAATTCTGAAAACCTGTATGGACCTGGCGCTTTCCTAATTTTTAATCACTTAGTCAACCTTCTATTCATATCCCTTGTAATCAATTTTAGAACATCCTCAAGGACATCATCCCAACTGCTCACCATAGTCGTTGTAAACAACTTGTTGAAGGAGGACGAACACTCATTAATAATTTCATCTTCTTCTGTAATAATTTCTAATTGTTTCTTAACCTCCACCTCTTCTTCATAGTTTTCTTTACGATGGATATAAGGTGTCACCAAACTGAAGACCAGTTGTTGACTTCTTGACCCGTAGTCTGTTTGATACTCGAGGACACACGGTGGACAAGTAATAAGGTGGCGACAAAGTGATGCATCTAAAAGGGCATCACAACTGTAACGAGCGTCCCCAACTAAAGACCAAAGTATAATAAAGAATTGAGGGCACGTGACTTATTATAAGTAAGACGACGCCCATCACAGGCTTTGCCTATCCATCATAGGTTTCGCCTATCACATGATTCACAAGTCCATCACAGGCTTCGCCTTGTCTATTAGCGCAAGCTTCGTATGTCCATAAGTACAATTTCGTCTTATCCATAATAGGAAGGCCACTGATGCCTAGAAAGGTCATCGACGCCTAAAAGGATATTAGCGCCTAAAATTTCATTGACGCCTCGGATGTAATCGACGTTTAGAAAGGTCATCAAATTCTAAACTGTCACTAACGCCTCGGATGTCACTGACGCTCAAATATCATCGATGCCTCAAATATCATCGACGCCAAAAAGGTCGTGGACGATTAGTACGCGACACTCCCTATCAGTACATGGGCGACGACTCAACTCTACTACGAGACAAAAAGGACAAATCGTATTGATTGTACGTATCCTGAAAATCCAATTACAGTGACCGTGTCAAGATAGAAATTACCGCGATTTGTAGTGTCAGACTCACAAAGGACTGACTATGGTAAGGAACTGACATTGGAACCAAGTTAAGTATCCTTATAAATACCCCACTTCTACATCATTTGAGCAAATCTAATTTGACATATGTCTTATTTGCTCTCTTAAAATCTCGACTAACTTTATCATCGGAGGGGAAATCACGGGCAATACATTGGCTTAACATCATAATCCAACATTGCCTTTGTTTGTGGGAACAGCGCCAGAAGGTAGTCTTGAAGAACAACTCAAACGACTCGACGGGATCGTCTCAGTTCCAAACTGAGTACTACCTCCTAGAAGAATACTAGGTGTTGCTCCTTAGTTTTAATCTAAATACCTAATTTTTATTGAATAATTAACTTCGTAATTATTATTTTTTGTTTCATATATTGATTATCTACTTTTAATTATTTTTTCCATTAAATATATTTCATGTCATTCATATTTTATGAAACGGTACATAAATTTTATTTAAATACTAAAGTAAATAAATTTTACAATATGCATTAAGAAAAATAAATTAAATTTATTACTTACTGCGCAAAGCGCGAGTCAAATATCTAGTATATATTAATTTGACTAAGAGACATAATATGTTGACAAGTAAGCAAAGTGAGATTTTTTTTTCTGTGTGATTTTGAAAAGGAAGAGGATCGGGATAGGATCACTGATATGTCACCATGGGCGATAAATGGTCACATTCTAAGTATCAAGAGATGGGACCTGAGTGTAGGCCTAAACGAAGTTGATTTCAATAGGGTGTCGTTTTGGGTACAAATACATGATCTGGGATATGAGAAATTTAGCGGGGCTAATGCGTGGACAATTGACAAACGTATAGGAAGGTGCATGGAAGTTGAACCGAATGTAGAATCCACCAAGAGGAGTTTCTTGTGAATGAAGGTGGATGTAGAGGTGAAAAAGCCCTTAATGGCGGGGTTCTGGTGGGAAAGAGAAATGGGCATCAATCAAACACGAACGCCTATCCGACTTTTTCTACGGATGCGGAACATTGGGGCACACAACCCAAACATGCAAAGCCAAGGTCCAACGGTAGGATATAAACCTAAGGGCCCCCACATAAGGACCACGGTTGGACGGTATCCGACCGAAACTCAGAAGTGGCCACGCTCAGTATGAAGCCAAGGGAATCCACCGAACTCCGGGAGCAACACCAAGGGGGATAAAGTCATGGTATGATATCATGACAGAATTATAAGATGAGGAAGGGAAAGAGCACATGAGCCACAGCAGTGAGGAGGATAACAGGTCGGGTAACACGGCAAAGGAACCAAAGGGGATGCAACAAAATGATGATGAAATGGAGGTTGAAAGAGAAGCAACCAAGGCTGGAGGCAAGGGCAGTGAATTCGGGGAGAAACCGACTGGGGGTACGGTAATAGACCTCAACGAACCCCCAAGTGACACCGCCATGGTCATCCATGCATACCAAGAAGCCCATGATGGACTATGGCACCCTAACCCCTACCAGACAGACCATATCCATACCCACTAAGCTGAGCCACCCAATGCCAACCCAGCAACCCAAGCGGTCCAACACATCCCCACTATAACCTACCCATACGATGGAGTGCGACCCCCGAACCATAACTGAATGCCACATATTGCTTGCCCCAACCAAACCCACAGCATACCCGATGCACCGAGACCAGTCAGCCACCCCATGATAATACAACTCCCCGACAGCCCTGAACCCCCACAGATCACCGAACCCCCAGACATACTGAGGCCATACACAGTAGAAAACACACCCTAAACGTCACCCAAATCGATCCACACAGAAAACCCAAACCCGACATCAGGTTTTAGCCCATTCATGAACAAGATGCCCCTCAAACGTATGCATGAGGAAACGGACGAAGAAATGCCTCGAGCCAAGAAAACAAAATAAGGGGAGAGCGGGGCTAACCAGCCCGACTCAGAGGAGAGACCGAAGGGAAGGGGCAGATTGAGCCCTAAGAGGAAAATGACACGAGCTAAGACGAACAGGAAACGACCGTAGGGAAAACGAAACATAAGTCAGCCAACAAGAGTTGAGACCTACATCCAGGAAACGGGTTGTGGTGGTTGTCCCATGAGTCTACTCTCGTGGAATTGTCAAGGCTTGAGGTCCTCCTTGACAATTCAACACCCCAAAGACCTCGGGAGGAGGTATGACCCGAATATCATTTTTCTTATGGAAACAAAGAATGGGGATACCTATTGTGAGACAATACGAAGGACACTAGGCATGAAAAATAAGGCATACGTCAATCCAAAAGGAGCGTCGGGTGATCTAGAACTATGGTGGGATCATCTCGGCGAGCACAATATCATTGATTGTGAGGTACTTATGAAGAATGAAGTGGAGCCGAGCAATATCACTTGGGTGTATGCGGATACGGACGAGATTAGGAGAGCGGACAACTAGAACACCTTGAGACACATAGAGAACAACCGAACGAGCAAATGGATGATTGTGGGGGACTCTAACACCATAAGGCACACACTTGAAAGAGTTGGGGGTCTGCCGAAACCACAAAGACAAAGTTTATTAAAAAATTTATTATGTAAAAATCATCTCATATATTATTAAAAATATTATAAATTAAACAAATCATCTCATATATTATTAAAAATAAAAATATATTCTTAATGTAAATATATATTTGTAAAACTATAACAATATAATAAAATTTTAAGTATATTATTTATTCATTTTTTTATTTTTTTCCAATATTAATATATTTCTCAAAATATATGCATCTTAAAGAATCTAAAAATTCTACCATTTACCACAACAACAACATATATTAAAAATATTAATAATTGATCAATAATTTATATATATGTATATATATATATATATAATCACAACAACATTATTAATGCATCGCTATATCTCATATATTATTAAAAATATTATAAATTAAACAAATCATCTCATATATTATTAAAAATAAAAATATATTCTTAATGTAAATATATATTTGTAAAACTATAACAATATAATAAAATTTTAAGTATATTATTTATTCATTTTTTTATTTTTTTCCAATATTAATATATTTCTCAAAATATATGCATCTTAAAGAATCTAAAAATTCTACCATTTACCACAACAACGACATATATTAAAAATATTAATAATTGATCAATAATTTATATATATGTATATATAATCACAACAACATTATTAATGCATCGCTATATTATAATAATAAATAATATTTAGTGTTATTATTATGTTTATACATGTGTAATTTTACTATTAATATATAAGTAGTTTCATTATATATTGATTTTATTATGATATTTGTCTATTAAATTAATTGTTAATCAATAATTCGGTGATTATTTTTTTAATCTAAATACCTAATTTGTATTGAATAATTAACATTACAAATATTTTTTTTTCATATATTGATTAGCTACTTTTAATTAATTTTTTCATTAACTATATTTCATGTCATGCTTATTTTATGAAATGACAAATAAATTTTATTTAAAGACTAAAGTAAATAAATTTTATAATGCTATGAAAAATAAATTCAATTTACTATTTACAGCGCAAAACGCGGGTTAGATATCTAGTTAGATATAAACAAATAGATTACCTAAAAATTACATTAAATTTCTATACCGATATAACTTTATTATCATGATAAAATGTGTTTTTTTAAAACTTAGATTTTATTTTCGAACTATTTTCAGTACGCATCTGCACGTGATCAACAACTAAGTTTATTAATGTGTATCTCTCCTTTTATCTGTCTTAATTCCTCCCTGTGGAAATGGATTAGCTCTTTGTACTAATTTCTAATGTCGATAAATAAATTCACAACTAATAGATTCTTGTATTGTGATTTTATTTTACTTTATCCATAAATTGAACCGTCTCACCCAGTTTGTTTCTCCTTCATTTACAAATTATTATATGTATCCATTAAATAGATGGATAGGTTATCACTTCAATTAAAAATAATAATATTCACATGCATGACGTGTGGGGTTTCTTCTAACATGTATATAATGGCGAGGGTATTAATAGTATTTTATAATTTTGTGAAGAAAAAAAGTTATAAATATAATTAACCTTGTCTAACTACTAAAGGTTACTGTTATTCAAAATTTTAGTATTTTTTAAGGATTAATTACCTAATTAGTAAATTAGTAAATTTGACGATATAACTTTTTAATTCAAACTTGTGTTTTAATTATTTATGTTTTCATTAACTTTCATTATTTTTCACTATTAGTGTCTCACGTATTAATATTAAGATCTAATATAGCAAAAATGTCATTATATTTTCTTCTTATTCTCCGTCGTCTTTCTATTCTCAATTAATCTAATGCAACTTTGGAAAGAGAAAGAAGACAAGTGTGAAAAAGAATGACATTTATAGTACATTGGGTATGTATTAATATTAGTAAGTAACGAAATATAGTGTTTTATATTAAAAACTATCTTTGCCAAATATAAATAATTAAATAGTACCAATCTGAATTAAAAGTCATGAAACGTAACTGACTATTTAATAATATCAAAAAGTTAAAATATAATATTTGACAAATATAAATAACGTATTTATTTGTTTTGTAAAATCATAATGCATCCTTTCGTAAATTTTGTATTTCCGTTATATATATATGTTTAAGATTTCTGTGTTGGTTGGTAAATTTGTATGTATGTTGAAAGTGGAGAGAGTCGGGTGGTTGAATGTTAATATTCCGTGATTGGCGCCCCCACCCATTCCTTTCGCCATGTGGAATCTTCTCTTCTGCTCTAATTTCAATCACCCAAACCAAGTCGGTCAATTAATGTATACCTATATAATGTATAACCTATTTATTTTTTGTTGAATGAAAATCTGAAGTCAATCTATCCTGAGTGGTTAGGGTTAAAATAAAATAGAATATTCATTTGATTGAATGAGTGTAGTTTTTATAATTGTTGAATGAATCGAATATCTGTGAGTCAATCAATCCTGAATGTCTTCTCCTTTCTTTCCTCCGCGAACTGAGTAGATGAGATTGGTATGACTCGATAGAGAACAGGTTGTATTTTGCTGACACCGCCAGTATTTCACAGATAGCTATCAACATGGACAAAGGGAAGGAGGGTGGGGACGTACGGATTGTCAAAATAACCCCGTAGATTAGAAGCGGAGACAGGCTTCGGAGACAGACAACGGACAGAAAAGAGTTTTTCTATTTAAATAATGCTGGATAACTCGAAAATATTTAATCATACCATTATGATACATTATGAGCTGACATGGTTACCGTGATGAATTTTTTTTTATGTGTAATTGTTATGGTATTTGTATAAATATAATAATTATTTAATATTAATATATCAATAATAGAAGTATTTTTACTTTTCAAATTTTACGAATTTAAAATTTTAGAACAACTCTAATGGTATGATGCTAATATTAATGTAAAATAATCATAATGTTGAATAATGTAATGAAGTTAAGTAATATTGAAGAGGGTTGGTGTTGAATATTTTTATTATTTAATACATAAATTTATGTATTTATTAAGATAACGTTTATGTTGTTCATTAGTTTTACATATGTTAATGTTGGTTGTACTGTGGTTAATAAATGCGCTTATATTATTAAAAAAATATACTCGTAATGATTATAGTTATATTATATAATTTAAAAATATTGTATAATTATAATCCCTAATACAGTAATACCATACTCTAACTATTGTAACCCCAAAATAGCATTCGTTTCATTTAAAAATTACATCCATGTTAAAAAGTAATTAAGATGATCCTCATACTTAACTAGATTTGAAATCTGTGAATTTTTGTCCTTTGGATAGAGCATCCATCTCCTCCTCCTTCCTTCCCCTCCCCTCCCCTCCCAACCGGTGGTTCATTACTATCTCCGATCCTTCCTTTTAGAATGATTAGTATAGGTTGTCCTTTCTTTTTTATTTTCAGAATGATTCACAGTAGAGAAGTTAAGACATTTTTTATCGGAATGTTTCACGGCGGAAAATCAGCCACAAACTGGGATCCATCTGCAATTCCGTACAAACAAGGCAACCTTCCTTCCTTCCCTCCCTATCTTGCCGTGCGCCTGTCTCACCCCTCCCCTCCCCTCACCCTCCCCTCACCCTCTTTCTTAATTCTTATCCATTCCATAACAAAACAGACGATGCACGGATACGGTTAGAATAACGGTAACGTCCCCCAAGAAGACAAAACAAAACAACACAGATAAGGTAAAATAAATAAATAAACAAATCATCAGAATTCTATTGGCACGTGACGACCGACGAAAATGCACGTGGGTGGGGTTAGGAAAGGTTAAATGTGTGGATGAAGGAAGTGGTTACACCAAAGGGCGTAGGAAGAGGGGGTGGGTACTCACCGACTCTCCTCAGGGGTCGAACAGGGAGAGGGAGAGGGAGAGGGAGAGGGGGAGATTCTCCTTTTTCTTACTATTCAGTTATAGTAACTCCCAAACAAACCCAATGCTCAATCAAAGGAAAGGAAAGGAAAGGACTGGAATGGAATGGATTGAATTTCATCAAGTCATACAACCTTCCCATGGAATATTGGAAGTAAAATATTAAATCAGAGAGAAAAGGAGAGGAGATGATGGCGACCTATTTACCGTTTCCGAAATTCTGTCATATCATAAATAGGTTGTTTGGGTTTAGTATAAAGTTCTTGAGATATTAATACTTTGTAGACATCGTCGTATTTGGGTTGTGGAATCCAAGAGGCCATGAACAAGTTGAAAGGAAAAATCATGATTTAAATCCTAAAATGGTTACAAATAAAAATGTATAAAAAATGTAAATATAAGAAGAAAGAATACACAATGAACGTGATTAAAGAGTTCGGGTTAGGTGACATTTTGAAACACAGCCGCGCTCATAGGAACTGCGTTATGCATTATTTTAAAATGTTAGGGATGAAAAAACTTCACCAATGAGTCCAAATTTATTCTTAGTCTTATATATTATATACATAGAGTTAGGACCGACAATTGTACGGTGAAAAATAAAAAACAATGGTTATAATCGTCATTTTTTTATATGGTTAACCGTACCATTATGGTATGGTGCGATTATGGTGATTAATTTTCTACCACTAATAGTTATGGATATGGTTATGTCATTTTAGTCATACTCATGATTATAAGTATAATTATTATATAAATATAATAATAATTTAATATTAATATATTAGTAAATACTAATAATAGAAATAGAATTTTCATATTTAAATTTCACGAATCCATAATTCAGGGTGAAATGTAATTGAATTATATTAATGTTAAATGATAGTAGTGTTAATTTTGAATGATGCTAATGTTGAATGATATTAGTGTTGAATATTTTTATTGTTTGTGACATAATTTTATGTATTTATTTAGATAGCATTCATGATATTCTATTACACTTCACGTGTGATAAATAAATATGGTTATCCAGTTAAAAACGTGGTTAATAACCACGGCCATGATATTGAAAATTGTACTATTAATGATTATGACTATGATTATTGTATGCAATTTAAAAATATAATATGATTATGATATACTATACCATAAATATGTTGTCATACTCAAACTATACCATAAATATGGCCAGCCCTACGTTGAGTATGAGAATTTATCATCTGGATAATATATTATACACGTAGATCTCTCCTCTCAACCGCACCACCGACCTATGTTTTTGTAATACAACCACCAACAATAAGTATTCTTCCTTAGTCTTACAAATTGGTATTAACGCTTCAAGATTAATTCGATTGTTACTTAGTGGAAATGCCTATGTGTTAACGCACCTTTAAGGACGCAATCACGATGATTGCTCATACCCATGGGGATACATCCGCGACTAATGCCAATAATTGTGAGGCGAAAATTCAAAAATCATGGTTATAACCATCAATTTTTATATGGTTAACCGTACCAGTATGGGGTAGTGCGGTTATGGTGATGAATTTTCTACTTGTAATAGTTATGATTATGGTATTTTAGTAATACCCATAGTTATAACTATGGTTATTCTATAAATATAATAGTAATAATTTAATATTAATATATTAGTAAATATTATTAACAGAAGTATAATTTTCACTTTTAAATTTTACGAATTCATAATTTCAGAGTAAAATGTAATTGAATTATGTTAATGTTAAATGATAATAGATATTCTTAATTTTGAATAGTGATAATGTTTAATGATATTAGTGTTAAATCTTTTTATTGGGTGTGATATAACTTTATGTATTAATTAAGATAACATTCATAATATTCTATTATATTTTACATGTGGTAATAAATATGGGTATACGATTAAAACTGTGGGTAATAACCACGGTTTTGGATATAGTTATACTATTAGAGATTGTACATGTAATGATTATTATTATGGTATGCAATTTCAAAATATAATATTTTTATTGTATTTATTATACTCGTACCATACTCTAACTATCGTCACCCCTACCCATAACGGTTGCGTAGTGCCCCATTGGATATTATCATCAACATTTTTAATAATCTATCTTTATCTTATAATAGCTTTTTGACGACATGTTTATGTATTACAAATACATAACCTTTTTATATAAAAAATGACATAAATAACCTCTATCTATATGCATATGCCAGTTAAAAAGTATCATATGCAAGTTCAAACAAATAGATTGTAAAATTAAGTCTATTGAGTTAATTTTATTATATAAATTAATTTTAATTTATTTTAGTTTCAGATATTTATTTTAAATTATTTTCGAAATCGGTCTAATTATGTTTTTGTAATAAGTGATCAAAAAAAAAATGTTTTTGTAATATCTTAAACGCTCTGATTAATTTATGCGGCACCATACTCATTTTTTTAAATAGAAAAATCAGTTATTTCAGAAAAATAAACTAACAAATCTAGTAGAGGAGTCTACCGCCTACCGGTCGATTTATATATATATATATATATATTTTCAAGCATGTGAGCGGTTAATTTAAGGTTAAGAATCTGTTACGGTGTAGCGAGGATGTTAAAAGTTACAAGTACAAAAAAGCGGGTTTAGTTGGGAAACGGCGTCATTGCGTAATTAACGCTGTCAATACTCAATTACTCATTGTTCGGGTAAAAACTTAGGAGGGATTCTATAAGAGGACCCGCTCTGTTAGCAGCAATAGCTAGCTCTGCTCTCACTCTCCTCTTAAGGTTCTGCCGTCTCTCCTTTTCCCACCCTTTCTGAAGCCTCCTTCTTCCATAGAGAGAGAATAGAGATACATTGAGAGGGAACAGTGGCAGAGAGTGAGTCAAACTGTAATTTCAATGGCAGTTCAGAAGATATGGGCGTGCGTGAGTGCGGTGCTCTTTCTGGTGCTGGTTGCTGGATCAATCGCCGGACTGGTGAGGAAAGGCGGAATTTCCACGGCAGGGTAATCCCCTCTACTTTGCTTACCTCTAAGTTCATTTGCATTGTTTCACTGGATCTGTACCCTAGAGTTCTCCATTTCCGTCTCCATCTCCTCTTTTTGTTCTTCTAAAAAAGCAGAGACTCGCTTTCGTGCTCTCTCTCTCTCTCTCCAGTAAAATTCTCTGTCATTGCCATCAAAATCATCTGCATTATGCTGTGTCCTGTTCAAAGGTCAGATCCGAGCTCCGGCAGCCTTAGATTTATGCACCGGGCGGAGTTTTAGTAACATACGTTGCGAATCTTCCACATAGAAACGGCGTCCCCCCTCTCTCTCTCCCAACACAAATTTCGCTGCAATTCTGCGATTTTTTAGGGAACACGCGCTACGATGATCCTTAGAGAACTTTCGACGACCTGGTCTGGACTCTGTCTGGATCCGGTGGTTGATATTGTTATCGACAACATCCTTTGATTTTCAGTTAATCTAAACTGCCCCGAATCACTTTTAGTTTGCAAATACTTATGGATCATGCTGCTAAGATATTCATAAACTGACCTAGAAAAGAAGCAATCTTCGTGAAGACCAGCAACTGGTTAAATTTTGCAAGAATAATTTTCATTTTGTAACTTGTTGTTTTTCTTGGCAATTTCCTCATGCAGGAGCAAGGAAGTGAAGTTGCAAATATCCAACGACTCGTCGATGGCGTCGAGGTAAGTCACTCACTCCACTCCACTCTAACGTAACAGAAAACAGTGCTCTCTCTCTCCACCAACGACACTGAAACGCAGATTCCCTACCTTTCCCTGCAACCGATCGTCACCGTTATTTCCTTCCATCTTCTGTAAGCCGTTGGATTCCTGTCTAAAACTGATGTAGTAACTGTAAAAAAGATCTCAGCCGCAGAGATCTGGATCTTTAGATCTGGACCGTTGTTCCGTTTTGTTAGGTTGCTAGGATCCTCTAATTCTCATACCTAATTCTGATTGGCTGATAAGCCACTGTTAGGATTCTTCTGCTGTGTAATTTTCCTTCGCTTTCAACCTTACCATGAAATTGTTACGAATGGGTAGATTGGTAATTTCGATTTATTGAGGCGTCACGTCAAGACTCAAGTCACGCGATCTCTCTCTCCTCCCAATGCCCTTTTTTTTTTCCCCTCTCTCTATATATGAGAAAATGCCTTTTAATGGATTTTCATTTTATTGTTTATTACTTCAGTTTTTGTGTGCTCAATGTTTTCTAGTTATCGTGGGAGACGGCCTTGAGCGCAGTGTACCTTGTATATTGTATTTACCTAAGACAACATTTGTACTTTTTTTTTTTTGACCAATAACAAAATTTGTACTTCGTGTCAATAGATTTTTACTCGCTTCAGGAAATGGACACCTGTCTCATATATATATATATATATATATGTATATATATGTCCGTAAAATTAGGGGCATTGTCACTTTTATCAAATGCGTCTTAGTTATATGTTCGTCTCCCAAGGAAATAGAAGCTAACCAACATAAAATAAATATAAACAGTTTGGAAGGGTTTCCATGAAAAGTTGTTTCATTAAATTTAGATATTGATCAATTTATGTAAAGTGGTGGTAATTTTAGATAACGTTTGTTTGGGGATTATTTCAGATCGGAAGATGATTGGGTTAATGAGCACGCAGTGGACGACCCAGAGAAGATTGCCTCCATGGTTGCTGAGTAAGTCTATCTCAAATTCAGTTTTGTTTCTGACGATTTGTGTTGCGGTTCTTATCCAGTTTGACTCACTACAAACAGGGGGGTAATATAACCGCAGACAGACTCAATTAAGGGTAGTTTTCTGGTGGGTGGGGTAGTTTCAGAGAAGGTGGACGTAATTATTAAGCTTTTTCATTGATTGATTTATGTTGGTCTGCCCAACCCAGTCCCTGCTGTCTCTAGTCTGTCCCATTTCCATCTAACGTCTCTCGATTTTCCTCTCTAGCCTACCCATTCTTTTACACGCTTGATGATTATTGTCTTTTACCCCTCCATCCCTCGTTATCTTTTTCTGTTTCTCTTATTATTGTTGTCGTTACAAGAGGGAAATTACCTAATGTTTTCTGCTGGGTTAACCACTCCTGTCATCATCGACATATATAAGCGCTGCTTTTTTTTTCATAGCATCCACTTCCAATTGGTAACTTGGTCAAATCAATACTTAGCCTTTTTTCCTTCATTCCAAATTTTTAAATTTCATGGGAGGCAACTATTTTTCTTGAAAAGAAACAAAAGGAGTGAAAGTGGGGACTTACTACTGTCCAGTCAAAATAGCCTTTTACTTTTAAGGTAAGCATGTGAGGAACGTAGAAACCTAATTACATATGCAAGCTACGAAACTGCCCAAATAAAGATGCTGAGATGGTGGCTCTTTCTCTTTCCCACTTCTGAAAAGGATAAGCCTTAGGGCAGCTCAGCAAGGAAACAGAAAATTGTCCTCCTATTTAGAGAAAACCCGACCTACCTTTCACCATTTAATTTTATTATTATTATAAGTATCTGCAACCGTAAAATAGCTGCATCATCATTCATCAGTGTCAATGAGTAGCTGTATTTAGGCTTCTATCTAACATATTCAATCTTGACTGATTACGCTTATTGAGATAGTAACTTTGATAGCTTAGTAACTTCAAGTAGAAAAAAAAGGATGAGCATTATCTGTTTGCTAGCCGTTTGATTCTGCTAGCCGTTTCATTACCGTTATGTTGACTGGATCTTCCTACTGCATTATTATGTACTGAGAAACCGACAAGAAAATACCCACTTTCGTTTATTTTTGTAAATGTCACAAACAACTATGCCCAGATCTGGTTGTTGGCGCTTTGTGGAAAGCGCAATCAATTGCCACCGACACAATGGATAGTGTGTTATGACAGTAAATTAATAATAAATAGTGAAAAAATGAATATATCTAAAATGGTTACCATTAATTAATGTTCTTATGTGGTTCTAGGAGCATTCGCAACAGCACGGAAAGGAGAAAATTGGGATACTTTTCATGCGGGACAGGAAACCCGATTGATGATTGCTGGAGATGTGACTCCAACTGGCAGAAAAACCGCAAGCGGTTGGCGAATTGTGGAATAGGGTTTGGGCGGAGCGCGATCGGTGGACGAGATGGACGGTTCTATGTGGTGACAGACCCAGGTGATGATGATCCGGTGAACCCAAGGCCAGGGACCCTAAGGTATGCTGTGATTCAGGAAGAGCCACTGTGGATCGTATTCAAGCGTGACATGGTTATTCAGTTGAAGCAAGAGCTCATCATGAACAGCTTCAAGACAATTGATGGGCGTGGTGTGAACGTCCATATTGCAAATGGCGCTTGCATCACAATCCAGTTCGTCACCAATGTCATTATCCACGGCCTCCACATCCACGACTGTAAACCCACTGGCAATGCCATGGTGAGGAGCTCCCCTACCCACTATGGGTGGAGGACAATGGCCGATGGAGATGCAGTCTCCATCTTTGGATCCAGTCATATATGGGTGGATCACAACTCCCTCTCTAACTGTGCTGATGGACTGGTTGACGCTGTCATGGGCTCGACTGCCATTACCATTTCAAACAACCACTTTACTCATCATAATGAGGTGATTCTGTTGGGTCACAGTGATTCCTACACTAGAGACAAGCAGATGCAAGTGACTATAGCTTACAACCATTTTGGGGAGGGGCTGATCCAGAGAATGCCAAGGTATACTAATCAACAGAGTTCTCTTCCATTCTCAATCATTTAACTGATGATCAACAACAAAATTAAGAAGACATGTCAATGTTAAATAAACCATTTCAGGTGCCGACACGGCTACTTCCATGTGGTGAACAACGACTACACTCACTGGGAGATGTATGCCATAGGTGGCAGTGCTGAACCGACCATAAACAGCCAGGGGAACCGTTACGCAGCTCCTAACAACCCTTTTGCGAAGGAGGTGACCAAGAGGGTGGAGACATCCCATGGAGTGTGGAAGGGCTGGAATTGGAGATCAGAGGGAGATATGTTACTCAATGGTGCCTACTTCACTCCCTCCGGTGCTGGGGCTTCATCAAGCTATGCCCGTGCTTCAAGCTTGGGAGCCAAATCTTCTTCTATGGTGGGTACCATCACCTCCAACGCAGGTGCTCTTGGGTGCCGCCGAGGCCGCCAGTGCTAGTAGCCATTCCCATTCCCCACTCCACTCCACTCTATTAAAGAATAGCCAATTTTCATGCTTACAATTGCCTTTCTTTCCTTTTTCCCACTCCCTATACGATATATATTCTAGTCAAATTTCACAACTATCCTCCATCCATTCATCCATGCACATCTATTTTTTTGACAAGTGTTCCAATCCTACACGATGTCAATACTATTATACATCCTCCAGCCCCACCCCTTATTGCCTGTCCATCTGCATGATTTTTCATCTTCTGTCCAGTGCTGTTGTCCCTTTTGAGTTCCAACCTCGGCCTGCTTCAAATGAACGAAGAATCTGCAAAGTCGGAAGCAGGTGCGGAAGCGTTGCTGATTCCATTTCCTTCCTCCCTCCCTGTTTTTTGTGGGGTTTTTTCTGTTTGTTATTGTTGAGTAGTAAAGTAGTTGTGTGCTTTGTGTTTACTTTCCTACCCCCTTCCTTCCCTTTCACCGTGTGGGATGGATGGTGTTTGTCTGTGTTATTTGTGAGTCTTTTCCTTTTGGTTGGCATTGTTAAGTTTTGGTGAGGATGGACTATGAATGTATTTTTCTTGTTTATTAGCAGTAAGTGTTACAAGCAGCAATGTTAAAGAAGCCTCTTTTCTGAGGGATGATGATTGAAAAAGACTTAATGATATAAAAGGTTTATGTGATCCTCGTCATCGCAGCAAGGTAAGGTAGTTAGAATTGTCTCTCTCACCCTTTCCTTTCTTGAAGTGCAACAGAAGGAAGACAGGGGCTTGTGATGGTGTTTTTCCTTCATCATGTGCATGTGCATGTGCATGTGCGCTAGGCTGGATATCCCCACATGGCATGACAACCGACGCAAAACACATCATTATGACTCCCCACCCACTAACTGAGTAACTTGAGTCATCGATACACTAACTAATGAGCTACCAACATAGGGAGACTCCCAACAGGAGAAATCGATTCAATGTTCGTCTCGCACACAAATTTGAATTTTAGGATGTAGTTTGTGATTTAATGTTAAATAATGGAAAAACATATGAAACAGTAATGATGGAATGCTATTGAACTATATTAAGTTAATAAGCAGCTGCACTAAACCACTATAATATGTTCTGAATATTATATATAACAAAAACGTCGGTGCACCCACAGTATTACTATTAACTATTAATTGTTAACCTAAATACTAAAGAAAAATATGAAATAGCAGTGACCCAATTATTAAGTGAAAAATTGGTCAATGAAATAGATTTTTATTATTAAAGGAAAAAATACATGTTTTTTCTTCTTCTTTATATTCTCCTTAATAATAATAGTAATTATCCAACAAAATCACTAGTTCGCTAAGCTTTTTACATTTTTACCTATAAAATGGGCGAGTGATTACTGAATAGGAGTAGTAGTCGCTTCGATTGAATGACTGGACACAGCATATATGGATTTGGATGAGCAAACAAACTGCATTTAAAGAAGAGGGAGCGGGGGTCCCATGGCATGTGAGGAGTTCCTTGAGGCTTGAACCCAACACAATTCTCTCGACCAATGGGAGGAGCTGGCGTTCTTAAGATGCATAAACAACCATAAAATAAAAATTAGGGTATCAATATACAGGTTTTTACAAAGTTATTGTAAAAAAAAGGATTATCTTTGCATACGGTTGAAAAAGACTCGGACAAGAAAGAATTATTCTTATTTCTTTTTAAAAAAGAAGACGATAATTATTGAAACGTACATTTGTTACAATTCATTGAAGTATCTTCCCTTCTCTTCAAACAGCGAAACCTGGTCCGTCCGCTGTCGATTGAAACTATTTTGTGAAGTAATTACCCCCTGGTCCCTTCTTCTCTTCATTTTTATTTTTATTTTTTTGAATTCCTGTCCATACATTCCCTTGAGTTTGTTGTCGTGATTGTGTCCGTAATTACGTTTGTTGTTTTTCCAAGTAAGAAGGTATGTATATCTTCCAAGTGAAGTTGTCTATGTATGATTATGCCGCGGGGAAGCACTTCCATTTTCCTCCGTAATTCCAGGAGGAAGGAGTCCTAAAAGGAGGAAAATCCAATTGCAATTGCATGGGAAGATGATAGTTAGTTGGTTGGTGTAAAAACAATCATCATGCAATTGCATGATGATATTATTGATTTAAGAAAGTAAAAGAAAGAACATGCATCGCCACTACACAAACAAACAAAACAAACCTCATTGTCTCTCTCTTTCTAGAGTACATCTACTTTGTGGAAAGCAGCTACGGATTTAAGGAAAGACTCATGCATTAGCATGACTACTCCTATACTGCTGTCTACAGTTGGATTCAAATTCTTTCTTAGTAACTCATGACTTTGCATGATAGGAAAGTACCATAATTTCTAACTACCTCAATTGTGCCCCATCTGAAGCAAATATTCATTCTTAAATTTTAACTACTTATCGAACTAGTTTTGTACTATCAAAAATTCACATAACCTTATAATTAACATTTGAGTACCCCTTTAATATACAAGTTATGAAAACTTTCATCTATGCTCATACATTCCGTCTTAATCGTGATGAAACATTTTCAATCATTAAATCATTTTTACCCACATATTCTAACTTAATTGACATTAGAATTTAATAGAAATGTATCAAACAAATCCAATTTTATCATCCGATCCAAAGGATTATCAAATTGATTGTGCTTGACTCTATTTCAAAATGTTATCTTTCGATAATTGGAAGTAGAACTTACATATAAGAGGTGAACAACTAATCAATTATATATATATATATATATACATATATCACGAGCCAACTATGTATCATGACATTTAGCCTTATTATCAAACACAGAACATTGAACCAACAATGATCAGTTATTAGATATGGGACACTGAACCAACCATGCTTATATGATACAAGTTGCTAAGTTAACAATGATTTATATGATACTGGACAATGAGCCAACATCAAATTATATAATACGGTACATGAAGTCAACATGAAATAATATTATATGAGACATTAAACCAACATCGATATATACGATACATGAACCGGCGACATTAAATTTGTTAGTCATGACGTGTAATCACTTTCCAGAAGATGATATGCACACCCATTCGTAAATGAGTTTAGCGAACGAGTTTTCAACAAGTCATTTTTAATATTAAACTAAATAACAAGGCCCATGAGTAACAAAATGGGACAATGAATTTGTGTAGCTGTGAAGTGTGACGCGTAGTTACTTTCAGAAAGATGATATTCACGCACACTCATAAATGCATTTTTCTAACAGTATATCAAAAAGTCATTTCAAAATATACAACAAGGCTAATGCATAGCTAAATACAATTTTTTGATATTGAATGATTTAGGGAATTTACACTTACTTGAAAAGTACATGAACTAATTTTTTGATAATTTATTTGTGGAGTATGTAGTCTTATATAGGCATCTAAGTGCCACTTCAAAATGGTTGCATCTTTAAATTTACACCACCTCAAAGAAGTGCACCACTTCTACGAGTTTCATCAGTTTGTTTATGTCATTGTAGAGTATATACACCTTTTGGTATTTTCTAGACCTTTATATACACATATATATATATATGCATCCTTGAACTATTTACAAATATATCCTCATTGTTAATTTATCGTAATATATTCACGCCTTCTAATATTATTATCTACCATAATTTTTCAATTGTTACTCGTTTAGTTTATTGTATTAATCATAAAAATGGTGGTTTATTCTGTCATTATTGTTTGATTTACATTATATTGTTATATTGGTTTAATCGATCACATTTACAGGTGGAATAGAACTTAAACACGCTTGGGTCTTGTTTGATCTCTCATATCTGATGGATTATGGGATCGGGCCTAGGAAAGCCTACAAAAACCAAACCAAAGTCCAAAAACCCTACACCCCATTACACATAGCCTCCATTTGTCAATCTCTACACATATCCATTCAACAGAAACATAACCCCAATTCAAAGAGGTTGAAATCAAACCTGAAGGACTTCTCTAACATACTAATCAGACAGAACAAAGCATAAGGAAGCCATGGAGAAAATCCTTAACTTCGATGGAACGAGATACATTGGAAAGTTCATGGTGAAAAGCACGTATTTCCATGGTGTTGGATCTGAATCTCCTGGGTGCTGACTTGGCAGTGGATTGAATGCCAAAGGATGGATGAAGATTTCTCTCGCCTTAGCTCCGATGAACATGCAGGAAGGGGATCGCAATGAAGGGGGTGTCTCTCGGTCTCTCTCCGATGCTTAAATGAGTATACTGTGTGTATGAACTCAAAACGTAATGAACGTATTGAAAATCAGAGATATTTATAGAGTAAAAAGACCAAACCGTTATAGGCAACATAATATCTTAGTGAATATTGTGTTGGTGAAGATTAGGATAGCATATATTACGGTTATGGCGTAATATTGCAGTTATCGTATGTAATCTTTAGAGAATATGTGCCCGAGATACGCGGGATATCGTGGCCATATCTTTAGTGACGGTTGGTGGTAGGGCTGGGCAAAAATAACCGGTTCGGTCAAACCGTACCGGTTCCGAACCAATTCACAAAATAAACGTTTTTTTTTGAAAAATTATGGAGCGGTTCAGAAGAGGTATAGAAAACCGGTTCAAAACCGGTTAACCGAACCACTTTTTGTACCGGTTTTAACCTTAAAATACTACTAAACCAGACTACTTTTAGACCAAACTGAATTCACGGTTCACTTCACAAATCACAAGTTGAAAGCTCAGCTTCAGTCTTCACTTAAGACTCTTCAGACCTAATTTCATTTGCCCCATCGCTCAGTCCTCACGCAGTCACGCTCCCGCCTCGCCTCGCGCCTCCAGTCTCTCCACGGCTCCGTCCAGTCTCCACAACTCCGCCTCCAGTCTCCACGGCTCTGCCTTCAGACAGTTCCGCGTTCGTCTTCTTCGTACGACTAGACCAGGTTCGTCTTCTTCGTCCGACTGATTGCTATGCCTATACTTGTTAGGAAAACTGATTGCTAATTTGATATAATTGTTAGTTGTTAGGAAAACTGATTGCTATACTTGATTACTTGCTGAATTTCTTGGTGGCATTTTGCTGCATTATTCTCAACAACAACTAAATGATGTATTATATCTGTTACATGCATACACTTTTCACTCTCATAGTCATGGTTTATGGGGTGCTTGGGATACTGAACAAATATAATGAAGTCGGGATGGTGATTGCTTTGAAGTTAATTGCTTGCTTTTTGGTAGTCATCCTGATTTGGGAAGTGCCTGGAGTGTTTGAATTGCTCTGGAGTCCTTTCACATTTCTTCTTGGTGAGAAACTTCTAGAGCTCTTTATATTTGAGAAAAATTATTTCTGGGAAATTATTCTTAGTATCTACAGATCAAGAAGGATGAAAATGGATTCAAAACGAAACACAAATGATGCGTGCCTTTTGTGGTTCAGGGTATACTGATACATATCCATCAAAAGCAAAATTTAGTCTATTGCATGAATGGCATTTTCGGTCTGGTCTTGATCGATACATCTGGTCTGGATCATTGGAATGATCTATGCTTACTATCACCCAACTGTAAGTTTGAATTCTGAACCTGAGACTCTTCTGGTTTCAGTGCTAGTGCCGATAATACAGTGAGAAGGTAGGTGAATTCACTGTCTCTTTGCTGCGGATACTACATGACTGTATATTTCAGCACATCCTCCTGAAAAACATGCTACTGGGAGCTATTTAACTTCAAATCAATAACCTATCTGACGATAAATTTAAATAGATTCACATCAGTCAGAGTTCATAAACCTTGATATCCAAAATAGGAATGTCTAAAACTATTGAAAACAAGGACTTCGTTTGGAAAGTTCCATTATGTATATTTCTTTCCCCAATTCTGTAGTGGCAATTTAAGGTCTTATAGTAAATGTGTAGTTTAATTATACTCGTCGGTCCCTCTTGTGCTGTATTTGTGGAGATTACTAGGTTTTGAGTTGACGCTTTGCATTCTTAACCTTGTCATCCTTCAGGCTTGTATTTAGTCATGGTAAAGAAGACATCCTAGGAAGGCATGATTCCCCAGTGCGATGTGTGGAATACTCCTATGCCACAGGTTTGTGTGACCCTCAAAAACCAGACACGTTTCGTTTAAAAAACTGAAGGCAGTAATTAGTTGATTCTGAGTGCAACCCTAAATCGAACTATTGGTAATTTCAAGTCAATAACATCGTTTGTGTCATTGTGCCGTTGTGAGGTATGTCCTCTATTATCTTAGTAAGTTTGTGTCATTGTATTTGTTTTGTTGTGCTGATTTAGATTTGCACTTGATTGGTGATGGGTTCTGTTCTCATTCCATGCAGACATTTCATGAGCAAATTGGTGGCTTGGTTGACAGATTGGTGGAGATTCAGATAGAAGCTGAAGTAACTAGTGTTAAGTCTTAAGTGTAGTATTATGTTTGATTGTTTGTAATGGATTTATGTTTGTATTGGAACCTCAGTTGGATTTATGTTTGTATTGTAATCTCAGTTGGATGCTGCTTAGTGCTGGTCCAGCACTGCTAGCTGAATTGGAACCTCAATTTTTTTTTTGGTATGAACAGGTTCGGCCGAACCGGTTCAGAACAGGTTCGGCCGAACCAGTTTAGAACAGGTACGGTAAATCAGCCAAAATCTGGAGCGGCAAAAAACTGGAGCGGTAAACCATACCAGTTTTAAAATGTGGTAAAAGTTCGGTTCTGAACCGGTTCGGGGCCGAACCGATTCATGCCCAACCCTAGTTGGTGGGACCAGAGATGAGAGGTTAGACTCTCTTGGCGAGCAGTAGGAGGCTGTGACCTTTGGTTATTGGCGACCTGTATGGAACTTTGGCGTCCACTTTGGCTTGGGTTCGATACTAGACCGCCTTACGAGGGTCAGATTAAGCTTAATGTGGGCCGACCAGGTCTGAATGATATGAGTTTTACCCCCTGTGAAGTTATTGGGTCTTTGAGGCCTTTTCCTTATTGAGCTGTCACTATCAATACCCAACACATGACTCACCCCACCTTTGTCTACACTCGCCTGCTCCTTCTGAATTCTACGCAATTTGCAGTACAATTCCATAAAGAATTCCAGTTCATGGGAGTCACCATTGTTGAGGTATCACTACAAGAATGTTAATCAACAACAACGAAAATAAGTTGTTGTCACAAAGATATTGACGGCAAAAACATTATTTAGTTGTGGCATTATATGACGTAATTGTATATAGTCTTTAGTGTAGCAAAATTTACCAAAGCTAAAGTAGATGTTTAGCGTGCACTTTTCCCGCAACAATTTAATAAACTTGAAGAAATTACAGTGTCAAATACCTATCTAATAGTAATATATACAATCAGTTATACAAGTTGAGGTTATTGACGAAACCACATTTTAGTTTAAAAAAAATGTTGATGCAATATTAATGTTAACATTATCGGCATTGTGCCGTAGCGGGTTCTGTATTTGCCATCACTAAATGTGTTTTCCATTTAACATAACATAATAGACCGGATAAGTAAACTAATCAGAGAAGCCATTTTGCACGCTACGTAGGAGAGCCTTCCTTCTAACACCTACGGGCATACCTAGCAATCGATTTGGGTGGCGAATGAAATTCAATTTCTTTAACAATCGATTGAACCGACCGTTTGAAGTCTCCACCTCCTTGTAGCGGCTGTAATCTGCAGATTCGCTGCACTATTGAGAACTTCGGTAAACAATGCTATTTATTGTATTCCTGAATTGTGTGTGAGAGTTGTTTGCTGCAATTTTTAAAAATCAATGTTTGGGATGCTACCAGAGTAATTTCACACTCAATTGCTATCGTTAACTCTATTAGTTTCATCTGAACAACTGAAACTGCAATCTAAGTATAGGCAATTGAAACTGAAACTCTGTCAAATTGACTGGGTGACGTAGCAAAGGTTTTTGCAATTGTTGATTACTGTCATGGCCCTTCCTGAGAAACAATTTGAATTATAGTGTAAGGTTTTGTTTGAAACTTGAACATATGATTACGCATATACTGTGTTGTTTACCTGTCAATATGAAGAACATGTTTTCACTACATCAATTGGTTATCAATTTTGTTGGCATAGAGTGTAGCATGATTCTTAATAATATGTCATCATTTATAAGTAGAAATATATTAGACATGGATAAGAGTTGGATGACTAAACCTCAACAAAGTTTGGAGTATAAGGCAACCGTTACTGTTTTCCTTGACTTTGCATACTCTCGTTCATCTTGGGAAGGGAGAATTTATTGTCATTGCATAAGTTATAATAGTTTTCTATTGTTGATAAGAAGTACTGTGAAATTTTATCGTGAAAAATTTAGAATATTACGTACTTACACTACATGGGTTGATCATGGTGAAGAATACAAGTATGTCATGTCTAACAAAGCGAATACAACATCTAGGGAGGACATGGAGAATATGGTGAATGATGGGTTCGGTGCTATTGGTAGGGATAATACTGAGGAACCGAATGTAGAGACGAAGACATTTTATAAAATGTTAGAAAATTATGAGAGGAGCTTATATCCGAGTTGTGTTTCTTACACCAATATTTTTTTTTTGGGTTGAGCTACTGCATCTAAAGGACCCGTGTAAGGTGTCTACCAAGTTCGCCGATCAGTTGCTTCACATGTTGAGTAAGTACTGCCACCCAATAATACAATACCTAAGTCTTACTATGAAGCAAAGAAATTTATATCCGAGTTAGGATTGGACTACCAGAAGATACATGCATGTATAAATGATTGTATTCTATTTAGGAATGAGTACATAAATTTATATGTTTGTACAACGTGTGGTGAATCAAGATAGATCTTACCTACCCACCACACTGAAGGAATGAAGATTCCTAGAAATTCTAAACGAAAGGCACAACAAATCCCAGTCAAATTACTTCGGTATTTTCCACTAACTTCAAGGTTGCAAATATACTTCATGTCCCCGAAATCATCATCATCTATGAGCTGGTACCATACATAACAAATCAAAGACGGTATACTTAGGCATCATACTGATACAAACGCTTGGAAGAAACTTGACTCTGTTATCCATATCTTTGGGGAAGATCCATGCAACGTTATACTTGGTTTATCTACATATGGGTTTGATCCTACAATGTTATGCAACCCATATATTATGGGTACATTCTTATTATGTACAAAAACAAGTCTCCCATATATGGGTACATTCTTATTATGATCCTACAAAAAAAGTCACCCATATATTATGTAGCCACTTGTTCTTATTCTACAATGTTTCACCTGACATGTGCTTGAAAAATACGAATTACTTACTGTCAATGTTGATTCCTGGTCCAAAAGCTCCAACAAATGATATAGACGTATATATGCATCCGTTAATTGACGAGTTGAATGAGTTATGGTTGAATGGTGCGTTGACGTATGATGCAGAAACAAAAAATCTTTCAAATGCATGAGGCATTACTCTGGACAATTAATGACCTCCCTACTTATGCTAACTTGTACGGTTAGTCTACTTATGGTAAATTGGCATGCCCTATCTGTCAAATGGATACCTATTACTGCCTATTGAAGAATGAGAGGAAATGTTCTTTTATGGGCCATAGACGAATGAGAGGAAATGTTCTTTTATGGGCCATAGACGATTCCTCCCACCTGATCACCCTTGGAGGAAGAGAGGTTTGGGGTGTGGAATTTTGAGAATAGTGGTGTTATGCAAAGCTGATACAACTTGGTATGCCAGTACATCCGAAAACAATTTCGTATGCGGTGCAATTCATTATTACGGTGTGATAAGGGAAGTTATTGAGCTGCAATATCTCAGAGGTCTTACAGTTGTGTTATTCAAATGTGAATGGTACAATGTATTGTCATCAATAAATGGTGTGAAAGTGGATGAGTACGAATTTGTATGTGTTAATACCACAAACTATTTAGCCACAGATGAGCCCTTCATACTCGCCAGTCAAGCAAAACAAGTTTTCTATTTGACTCACAATATTAATGAGGAATGGAGCACGGTGTTGGTAGCTGAGTCCAAAAAAAGGTTCATTCTGGGTGGTTAAATGACAGAGGGCATGGTGGAGCAAAAACAGGTTTAGACGTTCCAAACATAGTTGAATTATATTTGTTGGATGAGGACCTTGAATGGAGCAGAGACGACATTGACGCTGAGGAACTAGTATTTGAGGTTCCATTAGAGGACTTTAGTAACTTTAACACCGTTCGAGATGATTGTGAATAAGATGAAATAGGTGATTATGAGAATGAAGAAAATGATGCTGGACTAGGAGACGATACAAACTCAGAAGTCGAGGATGATTTTTTTGAAAAGGACACAGAGCTCGACGATTCAAGTGATAACGATATGAAATATGATTACTGATGGAACGTGCTATTCATAATATAGGTCAATTCCATACTAAGTCAGTAAGAGTTATGATTTTGGGCAACTGTTGTTATTCAGTTAATCCATTTTCCATTCGTGCTGTTATGAACAAACAATGTTGATGCTTTAGTTTATCATGGTGTGTTTGATGTTAGTTGATGAACAATCTGAGTGCTTGTGAACGAATTTCTTGTTTCATGATATGTTTCTGTGTTTCGTTATTATTTATGTGTTTCATTATTGTTTATGTTTTTCATACTGAACAAATTATCTTAAATTTGTTTCTCTTCAACTATGATATTGTGTTTTTTTAAGTATATTTGTAAAATATGATGTGAGCCTTTAATTTGCAGTTTGTTTGGTAGTCGAACATTTGATTATGCTATGTCTTTTTGATTCTCAGTCAAAAGCTTGATATAAAAGATATAAGTTATGTTCGGTTTTGTTTAGTTGATGATTCAATTATGTGAAGTTGTATTTTTCGGACCAATGAGTCATACTCGGAAAATTTGTGGGCTGAAAATGTTTGTGTGCTGTAATGGGACGAAATGTTAAAGATGTGAGAATTAGAAAAGGCAGCACACAATGATAAAACCCTTTGCATAAGATATTATTTAGGGAAAAGTATGAAAAACCACCCGGATGTTTGCCAATTTTGGTAATTGAACCCATATAGTTTGTCTTCACACCCATATGTTTCCAATTATTGGTAACTCCTCCTTTCCGTCACGGTCATTCATTTCCCGTCAATGAGTAATCACCTGTTCCGTGTTAGAGCAATACAAAATCAAGAAAACAATCAACATAGATGAATGTTAGAGTACTGTATAGTCTAGTCTAGATTACTCTAGATGATCTCTTCCTAGTCTGATTTTTCCTATATAAGGATTAGTAGAGGTTGTATTCATTTAAACTTAATGCAATACAATGTTCTCATTAGTAAAGTCATTGAGTTCTAAATTCTCTCCTCACATTCAAGAATCCTAACATGGTATCAGAGCTCGTTCGATTAGGGATTTGATCATCTTCCGTTGCAAATCTATAGGAATTCGGTCTTCAAATTCAGTCTTCAACTCAGGTTTGGTTGGAAATTTCCATTGCAGTTTCGGTTGGAAAATTTGGCTGCAGATTCAGTTGGAAATATCCAGTATCTTATTCAGCGTCTTCCCGCACGACTCCTATTCATCGTCTTCCTACACGATGCCTGTCGTCGATTCCAATGATTAAGATTTTTTGATTCAACTATCGATTCTTCAATTCAGATTTCTGCTGCTGATCATCTTCCTTACGTGGATCTGTTCTGTGATGCTCTGTTCTTCAACTCGTTGCTCTGTTTTTCAGCTCGGTTTTAGAATCTTCAGCATCTTTGCATCAAATTCAGATCCATTTAAGATTTGTAGCAGATCCGGATTCTGTCCAGCAAGATGCAGCTCTGTTCAAGTCGTGCTTGAGATGCTCTGTGCATCGATTCTCCAGATCCAATTCGCATCTATTTGCATCTCCTGCTTTCTGCGATATGTTCTTCGTTCCAGCGAACCGTTTCTTGCTGCGACTGCGTGCTGTTCTGTTTCCTGCTCCAGATTCTTCTTCAAGCTGAATTTGTTCTAGCTCACGATGATCCTGTTTCAATTTGTGTCTTCAAATCACGGAGCTGATTTTGATCAGGTAAGAGCAAACCTGTGCTCTTGATTGAATCGCTGAATCACTGCCCTGGTTGTTGAGCTTGTGTTGTGCTGAATTGTTGTTGTATGATGCTGATTATGTGTTGCTGAGCTATTCACTATGTTGTTGATGCTTGCTGAGCTGTGATTGATGTCGTCGCTTGTTGCTGGAATGATACGATTGAACATCTGCATTTGTGGATGCTACTCCTTGGAAATTGCTGAGTCAAACGAAGGAGATGCTGCTACTGCTACCATGTTGCTGGAATGATGTTGCTATGCTGATTCAAGTTGAGAATCTGCTCGTTTTTAGTCATCATGTTGCTCAGGATCTGCTGCTCAATGCTTCTACAGCATAATGTTGTTGATTACTGGTGTGATTACTGCTAATTGAAACAATTCCAGCTTCAAAACAGAGTAGTATGAATGATATGATGCTGATTGAAGCCATTTCTATGCTGAATTCATCTTGATTCAAGCTGCGACTATATGATGCTGTATTTGATCTGCAAGAATGCTGAGTGGCCTGGTTATTTGATGGATTCTTTACTCGATTATGGGTTGGTTCCATGCTGTGATTTCTGCTACAATGCCTCCACAAACAATGCTGAAGTACTTGTGTTGAATTACCAATTTGGTGACGTGAAGATGTGTGATCACATTGAGCTTGGACAACCAAGTTTTTGCTGATTTACATTGGATTCGATACAAGATTGGAGTGTTGGAATTCAGATTAGTTTTTAGACACGATGACATGACCACGACGAGATGACCGAGATGGCACCGCGATGGCATGATCGGGATGGTTTCTTTTTCTTTTACGGCACGACCACTACGAGATGACCGAGATGGCACCGCGATGGCATGACCTAGTCTTCTTTCTTCTCGTCTGGATTTCAACTTGAAAACTTGTGTTTGAATGTGGAGTATCTCACCGATGATGAAGGTGTGCAAGCTCGATTCGATTGAGATTTGATCGAGATTGAACTTGGGATTCGTCACGAGCAAAGAAGCATTGGATGTTTTGGGGCTAATTCAGAAAATTTTGAAAGTTTGAGGACCAAAAATCAAGCAAAGCAAAGATCTTGGGTGAATGTTAGAGCAATACAAAATCAAGAAAACAATCAACATAGATGAATGTTAGAGTACTGTATAGTCTAGTCTAGATTACTCTAGATGATCTCTTCCTAGTCTTATTTTTCCTATATAAGGATTAGTAGATGTTGTATTCATTTCAACTTAATGCAATACAATGTTCTGATTAGTAAAGTCATTGAGTTCTAATGAGTCCTAGATACCACGTAATGAAGTCAATTATTTGATTTAATTATGAAGTTACAGTCGATTGTGTGCCATTATTCAAATTTAGGGTTTTTTGAAGCCCTAATTTCTTGTTAATTCGGTGCATCACTCAAACTCTTTGAAGAGTGGTTGTAGTTTATTTGCTTGGACAGATCCACCGATGTGTGTATACGGAAGGAGAGCAACGACAAAGTTTGTATCAAAGGAATCCGAACTGAACAATGAAATTGCTGTGTTGCGTAGTAGAAATCACCACGTGCAGTGTTTGATAGCCTTCTTAGTTGTTGTTTTTGTTGCCCTTATGTTGAAGATGTAGTCAGTTACTTGTTTGAAGGTTTAAGTTATGTACGTTGTAATTTATTTGACCTATATGTATGTTTAATGAATATTTTCTGAAGCTACTATTATATGTAATTTCAATGCTTCTTGCCCTTAAGTTATCATATGTATGTGTATTTCCACCATTATGTTTGTCTGAATACATTGACAACCTGACCTGTGTTGTTGAGGAACCAAAAATTGACCTGTTTCGCAACAATCCAACCAAACATCCAACAAAAGGACCAACAGTTGTACTACTTCAACCGAAAGATTTAACACTTCCAAAACATCCAACAATTAGGATTGTCGTTTGAAAACACGGGCAAGTTTTAGCCTTTACAACATTCAACAAAATGTTAACCTTCCCAAAACAAAACAACAGAATTTGTAGTAGTTCACTGAGTAGAAACCAGTTAGGGTACGGTTGGGGTTCGGGGGAGAAAGCAGGGGATTTGTAGGGGATTTCGAGTGAGGGGATTTTCAGAGGGGAACTTCAGTCCTATACGGTTTTGGGGGGAGGGAAGAATGAAACCCCGATGAAGATAGAGAGACAAGGTGATGGGATGTTAGGGGTACAAAAGTCATTTTACAACATTCAGTTCAAAATTAACGGCGTGACGTGCAAGACACATGACAATTAACCGGTCAAATTGACGGAATGTGGAATGTGATGTTACAAACAAAATGAAACAAAATGGTTTTATTAATTGCGACAAAAAACATCCGGGTGCAGTTGCTAAAAAATTCAAACATCCGGGTGGTTTTTTATACTTAATTATGCCAAGTGATTTGCTTTTGATCTTCACTCTGTGCAAGAAAAGATCACCTCCGCGCTGAAAGGACCCTCTATCTCCCCTGATAATTTCATCTTCCATTTAGTCATTTTATGATCCATAGCCTCTCTCTCTCATCCTTCGAAGAAATTCGGCGAAACAAAGGCAAGTAAGGTATGTACCTTTCCATGATAGAGGTCCAATCGTTCATCCTGACACATTTTTCTTACGTTAATGTCTTTTTTTTAAAGTCCAATTATCTTGTACAAGTTCGTTTTCTGTTCAATCTGGAGTAGGGGTATGTATCTTTTGTCATCTTTAAAAATCAGAACTTTCGACAAATAAACAACTTTCATACTTCTTATTATGAAGTCTAATTAGTTGAATGTTGAATCAATACAGGAAAAGCTTGTCATTTCAGACGATGACAACTTAAAGCAGTTGATCATTTGCACTCTCAGGGAGAAATAAAGAAATTATTGGGCAAATATGAAGAGAATCTATTATGGTAAGTACTCTACTAATGAAGAGAGTCTACAAAACATCCCTCCGGACGTAGTGAAGAAAGACTGGGTTTGGCTTGTTAATTGATACAACTCTGATGAGTTTAAGGCCAGTGTTGTTTCCCACACTTTTTGCGTATACATATCGTTTATGTGTTTCCTTAATGCAAACTATTTAACTTCTTGTTTCACGATGTTTCTAGGTTAAAAACGAGCGGAACAAAAAAAAACAAAGCTCAACAAGTGATTAGGCATACCGCTGGGAAATGCGTTTTGCAAAGAGAGAGCATGAAGAGGTAATCCAGTTATACACTGTTAATATGCTGTAAAGTTCGGTTAACAATATATATATATATATATATATATCTTTTTTTCACAAATTTTCAAGAATAATGGGATACATCGAGTAAACATATATGTGTTCCGTATGACCCATGTAGACAAGAAAGGTCTTCCTCTTGATCCGAAATCCAAAGCAATTCTGGTAAGCATTAATGAGTTTGCCTTACGTACAACTCAAGTACATCGAATCCAATATATATATAGTCTTATTCATGTACGTGGTTAGGGTCGAAAATGGTGCGGTGAAAACCCCATAACCATGGTTATAACCATTACCGTTTAATGTGGTTAACCGTACCATTATGGTGCAGTACGGTTATGGTGATAAATTTTATACCCATAATGGTTATAGTATTTGAGTTATACCCATGGTTATTATATAAATATAATTATTATTTATTATTAATAAACTAGGGAAAAGTATGAAAAATATGTAACATGTTTGACCCCGGTAGTAAAAGCGGCTAAATGTTTGTTTTTGATGCAATATGTTTGGTGTTGTTGGTTTTTTATGAAGTCTGTTTGTGTCCGTTAAAAATTTCCGTTAACACCTCACATGTCTTGCACGTGACCTATGTTTGGTGTGAAATTCGTTAAATGTCCCTGTCTTCACTACCGTTCCCTCCCTCTCAGCTTGTTTGAACGAGATCTCCATGAATGTCCGCACCGAGCTCTACAATCTCGATAGCGATGGATTTAAGGATTATCTATCCGCAGGACGTGGACATCATCTGCTGCTGCGCCATTATGTTCGAGAAGCCCATTCGTCCCGAAACTTGAATCCCGACTCCCTCATAACCCGCCTGCAGGACTCCAGAATCTAGTATTGGACCCGCAATTTAAGCAACCACATTCCCGCTATTTCGTTGTTGCTCAGAGCTGCCAGAGAGGGCTATGACTCTGATGATTCTCCATATTTAGCAACTCCCAAAAGTCTTAGTCGGAAATTTCAGCCAAAATTTTTCGTTGAATTGGTTGGACAAAATGTAGTGGCTGAGTCTCTTCTGAGTGCTATTTCTAGAGGAAGAATAGCCTCCATGTATATGTTTGACGGTCCATGTCGGACTGGAAAGACTTCAGCTAGGCTTGTTCAAATTAACCGGTTCAGATGAACTCGTCTGGTCTGGAACTGGTTTGATTCGAACTGGTTCGGCCGAACTAGTTCCAAAATCAAACCAGTGTTTTTAGGCTTCAAATAGACCAGTTCAAAATAGTACTAAAAATCCAGTTTGAATCGGTTCAACTCGACTCATTTTTTGATATTGGTTTATACTTAAATTTAAATCAACCACTTTAAACCTATATAATTTTAGAACCGGTTTGAAGCAAAATCAACTAAACCGGTCTAAAATTAAACCAAACTTAGAGATGTCTTCAATAAACCAAACCTAGAGATATATTGGACTCTCGTATGTTGATGTTGGACAGGATTTTAGTCGGTTGTGGAACAGATTTTCAATCGGGCGTTGTGTTTTTCAGTCGGTTCAGTGTATTTTTCAGTCGGTTCAGTGCTTTTTTAGCCGGTTCAGTATTTTTCAGTTGGTTCAGTATTTTTTCAGACGGTTTAGTGTGTTGGACAGGATTTTCAGTCGAATTAGGTTCCGTTCGAACCAGATTATTTCCGAACCAAAATTGTTATTTACAAAAACAGACAAGAACAATTAAAATCAGTTCTGAATCGGTTCGAACCAGACCAATTTTTTTCCTTAAACTAGACCAGTTTTTTTAGAAACAGAAAAAAATACTGTTTTTTTTCAAACCAGACCAATTCATTTCAGAACCGGTTTGACCCCGAACCGGTTCATGAACAAGCCTAACTTCAGCTTCAAGGATTTTTGCAACTGCATTGAATTGTCTCACAATCAAGGAGCATGTACCGTGTGGGCATTGTAGAAAAGTTAGTTCTATGAGACTCAATTGCAAAGACGTGATCCGATCCTTGGTTAAAAGTGCTAGTGACCCTCCAATTTCATCACTTTATGAATTAGCCATTCTTATTCTGTAGCCATAAAACCTTTCTCCAAAATTGGTGTGCCTCTCGTAGAGATTTCTCAACTCAGACTAGAAATGTATCCCTCTATTCTGCCGTTTCAAGTACATCAGCATGCCCAAGTGGGAAATTCTACTGTAAGAATACTGGACATACTCCACTGCTATTGTTCTCTTCAAGAGTCAATGATGGTATATGTGGTAAGTATTGCAAAGACTTATCGACTGAATTCACTCTTAAGCTGATTTTCTTCATCCAACAACTTTATTAGTACCATCCAAGTCAACATATTATGCACATTGTTATAAAACAATGATTTCATGATATAGTATCCATCAGTCATAGGTGTATGAGATGCTTTGCTTATATCGTATGAATGCAGACTGCTATGATGGGAGTGATGAGTAGAGAATTTGATTCTATGAGACTCAATTGCAAAGACGTGATTCGATCCTTGGTCAAAAGTGCTAGTGACCCTCCACTTTCATCACGATTTAAAGTTTTTATTATCGATGAGTGCCAATTACCAAAGGGATCTTAGATTTTAATCAGTATGCTTTGGATTTCATTGCTGTTAAGGCCAATTGCTCTCTTCGGGATGCAGAAATGATGCTTGATCAGCTAAGATTTCTCAGGAAAAGAAAACAATGTCCTTAGCCAGAAGAATAATTTGAAAAAAATTTAACAGTTTCGTGATTTGGTTCTTATTAGATGTAGATGGCGATAACTGTGGAAGAACTGCATTAATTACGGAAACCCAGAAGAATTTCATCCAGTCATCAACTGATGTTAATAGATTGAAAACCAAGGAAGAGTACAGGAAGATACTGGATTCTGTATGGTTGGGCAACCAATTTGTGTAACTCCAATTCACTCGGTTCAAAATAGATATCGGTTCGGTTTAGGGTGAATGAAGAGGTTGCAAGGAGATAGAGAGAACCAATTCAGATATTGGAGGGAAAACAGTTCGAGGGTAGTTTCAGTATTTTCAATTTTTGTTTTTTAACGTTCAAAAAATCAAGCACGTGAGCTGCACGTGTCCAATTTAAACGGATAAATTGACGAAAAAACAAACGTTTCTTCAAAAACCAACAGAATGAAACATAATACATCAAAAACCCGCAGTCCAAAACAAGTTACATTAGTTACCAATTTTGTCAAACATGTTACATTTTTTTCATACTTTTCCCACTAAAACTAATATATACTAAATATTGGAAGTTATTGTACATACATGTAATAAATAACCATGATGTTAGTTTTATATATTTTTATTATTGACAATATAGATTTATATATTTTTTTAAATAATTGTTTTGGTATTTTATTATATTACATGTGTGGAATAAATATGAGTATACGGGTAAGACCATGGTTAATAACCATGGTTATTTTAATGGTTATGGTATTGAAAATTGTACCTGTAATTGTTATGGTATGTGATTTAAAAATGAGGCATGGTTATGGTATATGTCATACACGTACTATACCCTAACCATCGACATCCCTATACATGGTTGTAGGAACAAGTAGAGGAAAGGTATGCTAAACTGGAAGCTTACGAGGATGGTCCAGTTGACAAGGATGCATTGTATGAGGATGTTCGTTAGCTTGAGAAACGTAGAACTCGTGTTTTTAAAATTGCAGCGGAACTCCGTAAGCTGGCAGGTGAAAGTGTTAAGAAGTTTGAGGAAGCCCGATCAACATTAATGGAGTTCCAGGAGAGTATAATGTCATTTTAAAGAGATATGATTTTCATAAGAAGGGCCATGCAAGCCAATGGTGCATTCCCGGATGAATCTAAAACTCAAGGTAGACTTTGAATTAATGTGTTGTATTAATTGATTTCTATTTGGAGGTATATTAATGTTATGAATTCTCAGTTATGTTGTTTCTGTGGTACATCCAATTGCACGAGAGCTGGAGGATTTCTGCAACTGTGATGAATCAATGGTGTTTTAATAGCTTTATGTTTAGGTAGGCTTATTGAACACTAATACCTTCATTTTCGATGATCTGAGACCATCATTTGTGAATGTCGTATGGTCTGTTTGCATATGTATAGATCTGCTTCATATGTTGTTTTGGATGTACATACGTACATATGGAACTTTGGATATGAAAACTGGGAGGTAGTTTTATATATGTGATGTTTGGATTTCGTTATGTATTTGGTTGATACAATGTCCAATAAATAGGACTGCAACAGTTGAATATTGTACTACTATATTAGCATTTTCATCGACCTACCAAATGAAAATGCCATGAAATACATTCAATAAATTCCGCTACACTTAAGCTTTATTTGCATCAACAAGGATTACGCCGCATATGAGAGTTAATAACAACCAATTTTAGTGTAGCTAAATGACTAATGTAACATCTATACAAAAGAAAAATGAAAATTTAATATTTGATTGTAATGCAACGACGAATACTGTAATGATGGGAAAATTGTATTTTAGCATAAATAACATATCGCTGCAAATTAAGTATAATCGGTTTCAAACAATTTTAGTCATTGATAAATGTTTATGGCATCAATATATCGGGATGCTTAATAAATGTAATGGTATCGACGTATTGGTATCATACATGTAGTCAATTAGACACAAATAATTTCGAAAATATACATTGTTTAACAGCTAAATCATGTTGACGCCAATTACGCATAAACACCTTCATCTGTTTATTCATGCAATTGGTATTTAGAATTGTTCATCCCAGCAATGACACACCTTTAGTCGCGACACATTGTCGTCGCGGAAACCTTTAGTCACTCGTCCTATTGGAACTAACATTTGGTCAACGCCGAGCTTTAGTTACAACAAAGGTACAATTACTAACGACATTTAACCATCGTTGTAAAGGTACATTCTTGTAGTGAAATCATATATTATAGATTCTTCATATCAAATATATTGATAAGTGCATGGGACTCTATTGCCTACCTGTTCAGAAAGCCCAATCCTGAAATTTGCTCTGATTCGAGGATAATACGTTAAGCGTCGACCTCAAGGGTGGCGCCTTGGTTCACATATCGAGGCACCACCCTACATAACATGTACAACCTAAATGGAAAAATATCCACAGGATCCCACAGAATCTGGGATAAGTGCATATTTTACGAAAAAAGTTACCAAAGTAGTTATCAACAACTGTTAAAGATAAGAAGTAACCCTAATTAAAGTGATTGACCATGGTACTAAACCATGTTAGCTATCCTAAATAACTATCATATATTACATAATTGAGGTATTTACTCTTCTCTCCATGCTATATTATATTCTCCCTTAAAACCCTGACTGACTTTCTCATAAGATGGGGAACAACACGTAAACAGTCATGCTTTGTTTTCTGCAGGTCATTCGAGCGGCTTTGGGAGACCGATGACTTGATCCGTCCAACAACCAATTCAACATATATCTCGTATGTAGGAACGTGACAACAAGTCATGGCTCTACGAACCCCTCGAGCTACTGCTAGTAAACAACATACCACATAATGCACTTTCTGGTGACTCTGTATAGGTCTAATCATTGAATACACCGCCACCCCAAGCGGGCCAGCCACTACCAGATAAAGTAAGGTCATCCTTGATCGTACTGAGTACCAGGCACTGCACCATAGGTCTCTTGGTCAAGTCTAGAGCCTGAACGATGCCCTGAGGGACCATTTCAATAGCCTCGTGATGCTCCACCTCTACTTTAAAATTGAGATATGCCATCGCCTCTACTTTAAAATTACGAACGATAAGGTTCCTAAGTAAAATATGATTCTCACCACGAGACTCTGCCTATCCCTAGAAGTCATCAATGCCTCTTTGAGAAGATAAGGTGATTCCCAACTGGTCGTCAACTAGGTTGAAAGGAAATACTTAGCCAAGGGAGAAAAATGAAGTGTTAAGTACAAACGAAGCATAGATTACTAAAATCGACGACTTTGTAATAAAGGCTATCTTGAGTATAAAAGACAAAACGTTGACACCCTATAGGTGACACCACTAGAAGAAGTGTGTTTCACGAAAGGGGAAGATAACCGATGACGAAGTTCAAACTTCATTGGGATATTATCAACTACTAAATAATCGAGGGAGGACTCTATAAGAAAAGGTACTAAATGACTTATAAGGTGTGTCATCCACCTTGAGCCAGAGTGCACCCTTGGGAATTTGTGCGAAGGCTTCACTGTATATGTTATGTGAGCACCAAAAACGCTAATAAATAAGTCTGTGGAATGAGAATATTACTTGCCAGTCATGAACAAGGAAGCCACAACTCTGGTACAAGCATGAAAAGTCTGTCAAAGGCATCTATTAAGAATTAGGGGCCCACAAGCAGAGTTGGTCCCAAGGCCAAACGCACGACCCTTCACACAATCGGGCATCGACCTATTCGAACCCTGACAAAGATCAAAAGGCCAATGAACCTGCTTAATTGTTTCTATAAATTTCCTCTCAAGATGGGTTGAAGAAAAAATGATGACATCGACAACAGAGTTCCAAACATATTGAGATATGGCATCACTAACATCTCAGTCATTGACAATGGCCCATAGTTCGTCCAATAAGAGATCAAATGGTTCCTAGAAGAGATCAACATTGAGCATTGTTTCGCATCCGTAGGGGCAACAAACAAAAATTATTTGGATGACGTAAAGAAATTAGTCAATGCCTTAGGAGTAAAATGGGTCGACGAATTGGAAAATGTTTTAGGGTTTGTCCAAGCTACCCCCAAGAAATCGAGGGTGAGACACTATTCAACCTTATCTATGGGTCAGAAGCAGTGGCACTAGTTGAAACTGCAGTAGCAACGCATATTGTGAGATTCGTTTTTATGAAAAGAAGGCTGATGTCGAGCAACGCTTCGAGCTAGACTTGGCTGATAAATAATGATTGACGCCAATTCCACACCCCGCATTGGTTCTCACCCCTGATTGTTCACTCTAATATAAGATCTCATATGTAGAGGATAGTGATTAGGGGTGTCAAAACGGGTCATGGGTTGTGTAGACCTTGGGTCCTGTCAAGGATCCTTTGACCCAAACACGACCCGTGCAATAGCATAGGTAAGTTTTTGAAACTCAAACCTGACCCACGGGTCAGAATGACCCATCAGGATTTGTAAGAGTTGGGTCAGACTGACTCGTTCGACCTCCATGACCCGCAAGCCAGTTTGACCCATTCGACCCACCATTTCAAAAAAAAAAACTGAAATATATAAATGGGACGGGTCATGGATTGACCAGTGGGTCAAGGCTTCTGACCCAAACCTGACTCGTGTTTTCACGGGTTATCCAAAACCCTGACCCAAACACGGCCCATGGGTTGGGTCATATTTTGACACCTCTAAGAGAGATGCCCCAAGGGACGTACCTATCAACCTACTTATTCAGCCCCCACCACTCAAATCGCCATCGAAGAGGAAACATCCTTTGCATCCTGTTAAAGGTCCTCTTAGCATGTGACGCCACAGTACGCTGTGTCTTACCCTTCGATGAATCCTTCCTCGTATTACCTGGCGTCACCCCACATGGAGTCCTACTGATGAACAACATCCTTCGGATGGATATCAAGCCCCGTCTCATGTAATGTATTTCCACATGCCGCCTACGTCGACGCATCAATATGCAACACCCTAAAAACAACTAATTCAGTTCGTCGACATATGTACACCTTAATTGTTCATTTTGAACTTAAAGAATAAAGATAGTCCAGGCAATGCCTGGTAGGTATCCTTGTATATCGACCTTAATAGTTTTATTGAACTTAAAGACCAAAAGCTAGGGCGACGCTTGAAATGTATGTTCGCCTACTTGCGTTAATGGTTCTATTGAACTTAAGGAATGAATGGATATTTTATGCCTATTGGTCCCCCCAAAGGAGCTTAAGCTTTATTGGTCCTTACAGACTTGAGGAAGTTCTACGTCTGGGTAAACTTTAATGGTTTGATTGAACTGAAGGTGACACATCCTACATACGAATCCCTTAATGGTTCATTTTGAACTTAAGGTGACACTTTCTATATGAAGACCTTAATGGTTCCATTGAACTTAAGGTGATACCTTACACATATGAATACCTTAAGGGTTCCATTGAACTTAAGGTGATACCTTATACATATGAAGATCTTAATGGTTCCATTGAACTAAATGTGATGCCTCCTACATATTAAGTCTTTAATGATTCGATTGAACTTAAGGAAATGCCTCCCACATACGAAGTCCTTAATAGTTCCATTGAACTTAAGGCATAGAAGAAAATTTTATGAGGAACGTCACTTCTAATAAGGATATGTACACCTTAATGGTTCATTTGAACTTAAGGAATCAGCCAAATACAAGAAAATCCCTTGTACTATGTAAACCATAATGGTTCGTTTGAACTTAGGGTGCAAAAAAGAATTTTAAATTGTTTGTTGCCACTTATATGCGGTGACACCCATATAGCATGTAGCTAGTTTTCCTGCTCAAAGTGGAAATCCAAATTGTATGTCTGTCAGAAGTCAGACTGTTGTAACAGACAACACCTATAAAAATGCACAATACAAAAGACACCATAATTCCAAAAAGGCAGTTCTTTAAGCCTAACGAGAGCAACACTCTCATTATCTTGAGAGGCAAACGATGGATTATGGGGCCTTGCCTGGGAAATTTCATAAAAAAACAAAACAAACACAATTCCACAAGCCCTACATCCCCATTACACACAATCTCCATTTGTCGATTTCTGCATGAAACTATTCCAATGAAACATAACCTCAATTCAAATAGGTTGAAATCAAACCCGAAGGCATACTAATCGAAGAGAGCAAAGCATAAGGAAGACATGGAGAAGATACTCATTTTCGGTGGAACGGGATACATCATAAAGTTCATGGTGAAGGCAAGCATGTCCATGTCTCACCCCACCTTCGTATACACTCGTCTTCTTTTTCCGAACTCCAGGAATTCCGCAGTACAATTACGTAAGGAATTCTAGTTCATGGGAGTCACAATTGTTGAGGTATATTGTATATTACAGATTTTACGTATCATATATATTGATGGATTATTAGGCGTTGAACCCTATCACATACAAGTTTTGTGAGGTCATAACCTGAAATTTGCCCTAACTAGAGGGCAATAAGTCAAGTGTAACCCTCAAGGGCGGCATCTTGGTTTCACGTACAACCGAAATGGAGAAATATCCATAAGATCCCACAAATTTTGAGATTAGTGAATACTTTACATAAAGAATTACCAAATCAGTTATCAACAACTGAAAAGATAAAAAGTACCCATATTAAAGTGCTTAACCATGGTACTAAACCAGGTTAGCTCTCAACTATAAACAACTTTCATATATTACAAAATTGAGCTATCTACTATTCTATCCATACTGCATTATATTCTCCCATAAATATTTTACTGACTTTATTATAGAATGGGGAACAACGGGTGACATCACCTGTTTCCCTGTTAGCCACCATAAAATTTTAAGGGATCGACTACCCGATTTGTTCGACAACCAAGCCAAGTGAATTAGTAATGTACCAAGAGAAATTGATACAAGAAGCCATGGATACACTTCTTAATAATGAATTCATGAAGACCCAACACTATCCTTTGAGAATAAAGAGGTTTAGGAAAAGAAGATACATCTAATTGCGTTAAAACACATTGGTCATGTTGGATCACAAGTTGCGGGCAGTCCTTGGTCCTCCGTTTTTTCTCCTCCGACGATCAAGTCAGTGAAAGTTTGTTGATATAGAGAGTAAATGGTAGCAAGAGTATTGAATGCTCATCCATTGAATGTGTGTGAAAGGTTGGTGAGGTAGTATATATAAGATATTATCTCAAACCTGCGTCATATCAAGTTATTACCCCGGTCAGATTGGATTGTCTCAGGCGAGCCAACTGGGGTTAGGTCATAATTACTGAGCCGAAGGGCAGGGTGCTTTTCGGCAGAGCCTTCCTTTTTGTCAGACTTGTCCCCTACCAATAAATAAATGACCATAATAGAATGTAGGCGATGCCATATTGCCGGCTAGGGTACTCCTTTGTACCATATATTTTCTTGTCCTTTGCACGTTGTTTGAGGTGGGAGACTTTGAGTGATCAACCAAAGGCGGGAAGGCTAAAGGCGTGGAACTCATTGGCAAATTACCTAGGGAAGGAAGGCGTCTGACACAATCATTCGAGCGTCACCTCTAGAAGAGCCTTCAAGGCGTCGCTTCTGCTTGCACTCCAAGTTGGGTCAATTTGATCTACCCCTGAGTAGGTATTAAGATCCAACATCTTCCCCCGAAGCCTAGGGTAAGGGACACTCAACCTAGGTTTTAACTATAAGGGGTTTTCGTGAGGCGTTTCAGTTTTGAGTGACGCTTAACTCTATCGGGTTGCTGATGGCGAGTGTGTCGCCTCCCAGTATGGCATTTTATGGTTAAACATCCCTATGTTAAGCGACACCCTAACTGGATCTACTACTGTGATGGGAATTGTGACACTGGAAATGATTGACTTTTCGAATTTGAATTTCAGAATATGAAGGGTTGGCCGGACCTTCTAGAAGCTTGAAACCCTTTAGCTTCCCTAGGGGTATTTTGGGGGAAACATTCCCCTTAGGCCTAGTCTAGGGAACAGTGCATGTCTTCTATGGGTTCGTCTATAAATGGGTCCCCACTCTTCATTCTTCATTTCCGTTTCCTCTCTCAACAATTTCACTGCCTTATCTCTAAAACTCTTTCGCTCCCTTCTTATTCTCTGATGACTTTTGAGTTTTTTCAGACATATTTTCCCTTTATTCCTAGCCTTCACCACAGACGCGTCCTAAGCCGATTTCAAGCAATGAACAGAAGTGACTCGGAAATAAGTGAGGCTAATGTATTCTTTTCTCCGCATTTTACAGCCTCCAAACCAAATGTCTTATCTCGTCACTTCCTTGAAAACGCTGTGGTGTAGTCGGGCATGAGCGACGCTCATTGTTGATACCGTTATCCCATCCCTAACGATGTAGATTTGAAAAATCCTTGTCCTATGTGACTTCCTAGAGTGAGTGAGGAAACCATAATCCCATTTCAAATAGATGCAGGGTTGCAATTTCCTCACTGCCCAGACTTAGTGGAGATGTGTCATCATTATGGCTTTCCTCCTACCCAACTCTCGCCCAATGCAATCCTTACTTGGGCGATTTTTCGGGTGTTGTGCCATCCCCGGGGTTGACATTACTCCCTGGTCCTTTTTCGCAATTTTTACCGTCTTAATTCCAAACATTTCGGGTTTTTTATTTTCATAAATCGTTGTCTTGGTTTTTAAAACTGATCTTAGGATTCTTCTCGTCCATTGGTTAGCGGTTTTCAAACCTGGAACTTGAACTGGAAAAACGTTTATTTTTTATTTAAAGGTGGGGTTATCTTGGTTTCTGGGGGCGACCAAGGAGAGACGGGATCCCCTTCCCACTATGGAGCATTCATCCTCCTTCGATGTGGAGGCGTTGACCCTTATTCACCTTGAGCACCAAGCTGGTGACACTACCTACATATCCATGGACACCACCAAGCTAGTTCTGTGACCAGTCAGAGTATCTCTAGTGGAGCGCCACCCTCTATTTCCTTGGGTAATAATCCTTCTTCCCTTTTTGCAGAAAGAGATTTAGTGTGTGTTGCTTATGCGTTCGCTCAAATACCGGACGACACATAGAAAAAGAGCAAGAAGTCAAGTGACGCCCCCGAGGGCTCAAAGAAGCGGAAGAAGTGTCACTCTTCCTCCAAAAGAGAGAAGGTCTCTAGGGTGGAGGATATTCTAGACCTTCTCAAGGTGCCATCCGAGCTCTTCAGTCCCGACACTAACGAGGTTGTCCCCGTCTTTAAAGGTGTGGTCTTTAACTTTAGATATGCTAATGACAACCTCATTTCTAGGAGGTTGAACATTCTATTTACTAAGAAATGGGGTCCCCATGTACTGGCTCATGGCGTTATCATGTGGATTTACGCAGAGTTTTACTATTGTACCAATTCTAAATGGGTGTCCGACTCCAGTCTTGCTCATTGTAGAGCGGCGCCTTAAGCCTTAATCACTTATCAAGATTTTTGGAATTCCATATCTAGAATTGATTCTGGACTTAAGGAATTTTATCACGTGGAATTCTGTAGTGGACGCCAACACCTTTGCTTCAATCATTTTTGAGAAATAAGAAATCACCACTATAATGTAAGTGCGTTTCTTGGATCGTGGTAATGGACCTATGAGGTCGATTACCCATTGTGCGAAAGACCAGGCGACACCTATGCTAGTCAGTTCGGATGGTGGGCACCCCATCTTTGGGTTGTACTTTTGACAGGATTTGCACTTTAGTACCAAGTCTGTCGCATGTTGGCTCATTCTGGGCCAATAGTACTCTTAGTTAAGGAATTTCCGAACAATGGAACTTTCCCCTCCATAATAGGTGGCGTATCCTTCATGGACTTACCTTAAGATAACAGTCATTTATCAGGTGGAAACACACCGAAGATAAGGCATTGATAACCCTTTCTTGTAAAACGTTCCATCATTCATTTTATAACTCAGGGCCAAACAGCTAATCCTTTTAGTTTCAATTTCATCTTCTAGCACTTGTCATGATTCCAAGTAAGCGTGTATAGGTGTCGTCGAAGCTACTGCTTTGTTAACGTTTATGCATTCTTGGTTGATCCTCTCGTGGACGCTCTCAACGAAATCCACCTGCAGAGGTGTCACTTTCCAAGTGTATTTGCTTAATGCGTCTGCTACTTGATTAGACTCTCTGATAATTGCCTCTATTTGGAAATCTTCAAATCCTTCTATTAGAGTGTTTGCTTCCTTCAAATATACTTGCATATTTTTCCCTTTTGCTGTGTACTGACCTTTAACTTGGTTTACTACCAATTGCGAATCACAATAGACTTTGAGGGAGGCGACAACTATTCCCTTCACCAATCTAAGACCAGTGATTAGTGCCACACACTTTTCCTCATTATTCGTTACCTTAAAGATTAATACTAGGGTGTATCTCAATGGCTCGCCACCCTCTTGGAGAGTTAGCACTAACCCTGCCCCTGAGCCATCAATGGAGGAGGATTCATCTGTGTGAAGCGTTTAAGGCAACATTGGATTTCGCCACTCCTCCCTGTCTCTCGACGATGCATCTGATGAGCAAGTCGATTCGACAATGAAATCAACTAATTCCTGCCTTTTTACTGTTGTTCTAGAAGCGAACTTTACCCAAAATTCACTTACCTAGATCGCCCATATGATCATCCTTCCCAAGGCGTCAAGTTTTTGTAGGAAATGTTTTAATGGCAGATTTGTCGCGATCGTGATTTCTTGTTCGTGAGAGTAATGGGAAGCTTCCTTGCTGAACTCACCAATGCATAGAGGTACTTCACAACTTCCAAATAATTCATTCAAGTCTTGGTGAAAACCTTTGATACATAATACGTGGGTCCTTGGCCCTTGGCTATTTCCTTTACTAAGACAGAGCTTATAACTACATGACTGGTACTCAAGTAAAGAGAATGTGTATCACCTTTGGAGAGCTTTGCTAGTGAGGGGAGCGTTCTGAGGTGCTGCTTCAGGTCTTGGAACGCCTTTTCGCACTTAGCAATCCATTCAAATTTATTGTTGACCTTCAAAACTTTGAAGAATATGAGTGCCTTGTCTCCAGACTTAGCTAGGAAACGGTTGAGTATAACTAATCTTTCATTGAAGCTCTTTACTTCCCTATGGCAGGTGGGACGACTCATTCTTTCAATGGCCTCTAGTTTCTCGAGGTTGACCTCAATTCCTCTTTCGCTGACCATGTTGCCTAGGAATTTTATTGATTGGATGCTAAAGACACATTTGGTGGCGTTCATGTGCACTTAGTGGAGGCGCATACGCTTGAAGGTCCTCAGGTCTTCTACATGATCAACGCCCTTGACTGATTTGACCAGAATATCATACTCATAAGTCTCCATGGTATCGTTTATCATCCCCGTGAATAGTATATTGACCATCCTTTGATAGGTGGCACCTTCATTTATAACCTAAAAGGCAGTACTATACAGTGGTAAATGTCACTATCAACAGAGAAAGCGGTTTTCTAGGCGTCACGTTCAGCCATCTGGATTTGGTTGTAGCCTGATAAGCGTCCATGAAGCTGAGTAGTTCGTGGGCTGAGGTGGCGTCCACCAGCTGGTCGATCATGGGGATAGGATATGAATCCTTTTTTCAAATCCTTAAAGTCGACGCACATCCTCCATTTCCCGTTGCTCTTCTTTACCAGTATTGGGTTACCCAGCCACGACTGAAACCTAATTTTCTTGACGAAATTAGCGTCGGCGAGCTTCCTGACTTCTTGCCTAATGGTTATGCCTTTCTCCTCCCCCACTGGGTGTCACTTTTGAGCGATCAGAATGATGCTCGGGTCAATGTTAAGCTCATGGGCGATCACTACCTTAATTATACTCGACATGTCAATGGCCTTCTAGGTGAACAACTCGTTGAATTCTATTAGGAGTAGCGGTAAAGCTTTAGACTGTTCTTCGGGGAGTATTGTTCCTATCTGAACAACCTTCTCAGGTTCGTTCAACTCGACCTTCTTTAGACACTCTACCAGATGAGGGCACTTCCTTTCCTCTATGGGATCTTCCCCTGTTTGGATTGAGAGGGCTTCCTTCTTCCTCAAAGCGTGGCCAAACACTGAATGTACATAACAGTAGCGTGCCACTAGTTGATCGTCTCTTACCACCCATATCCCATGGGTAGTTAGGAATTTCATAAGTTTGTGGTAGGTGGAGCGAACCATCTCAGATTCGAACACCCCAGAATAGCGTTGTAAGAAGCGAGGGCATCAACCACGATGAAGGTGACGTTGATAGTCAAGGCTTTCCACCTCTCGCCCAAGTACCCTGGTAGGGTGATGTCCCCCAGTGAGTAAGTAGTGGTTGAGGCTAACCCACATAAGAGGGAAGTTCACCTTTTTCAGATCTTTCTCGCTCTTCCCCATTTTCTTTAGAGCATCCAAGAAAAGTACATATGTGAAGTTCCCAAAGTCTATTAACACTCTCCCCGTTAATTTCCTTTGTAATTGCCTGGGTGTCTTCATATGGCAGGTGACATGCTCAATCTATGACTTTGAGAAGGAGATGACCACTTCTCCATCTTCCCTAGGGCACATTCCGATGAGGGCGGTCCTTGCAACTTTAGAGACGTAGACTTCTCGCTCGGTTTCTCCTCCTGAGGGAAAGCTTCCGCTTATGACATTGAAGGTCCCCTTCTTTGCCCTCATTCTTCTTGCCTCCGTCTAGGCGACACATTTCTATCCCCGCGGCAGAGACTTCTACTCTGGCCTCTACGTGACACAAAATTCTGTAAGAACTCCTTCTAAATCAGTCTATCACCGTCTCTCTTGAGGATTTTGCAATCGTTAGTGTTGTGGCCCTTGCAAAAGTAGTAACAACAGTATTGGTCTTGGTCGGAACCCATGGGTGCGTCATTCTTCCGCGGCGCTGAGGGGCGTCGCCGGATCCCTTCTTTCCATTTCGGAAAAGACTATCGAAATGTCCTAACTTAACAGTGTGAAGGCGTTAGAGATTTCTCGACTCATGCATTATTAAATGGGACGACGCTTGTGGTCATCATACCCCACCTTCAGCGGACGCTGTTCCAGCCTTTTCCCCTCCTGAACCTCCTTCTTCGTTTCTTTGTGTGATTTTCTCCCCTCCTTCGCCATTTCCAAGTTAATGTAAGACTTGACCCTTGCAGACATTTCCTCCACGGTGTTAACTGGGATAACGTTTGAACGTGAGGCAGTATGGTAACCACCAATATCTAAAGGGCAAAGAGATGCGACGCCTTATCATGTAAGCGAGGATTCAACCTGCCTTTCTGCTCCTTTAGGGTCTGGGCGATAAACTTCTCGATTTCCTCCCTGGTCATTATGCTAGGGGGAAGATCCATGGTCGCCCCAGTATTTAGAGTGGCGACGCTGATCGGGAACGGGACTGGTTGCGATGTCGGGGGTGGCGCTTGCTGATATTGGAGTTTTGATGTGACCTCATCTACCCTGAAAGTATCTGCTGAGCGGATTACTCGGGCATCCGCTCTTCGCTCCCTATGGTGGAGTTCGTCATACGTCGCCATGATTGAAAGCATCAAGACTATCTCCGGAGCTATCTCCACCCGGGGCGGCGTTTGTTTTGACGATGGGCGGTGGCTTCAGGATCATGTCAGAATACTCGTTTTGCAGGTATGGTAGGCTGGGGCCTAAGAGGTGCGTCCTAGAGGGCTGATACGCAAGGAACTTGCAGGGTTGGGCATAAAAAATCGGTTCGACCTAATCGTACCTTTTGTGAACCGATACGGTTCACAAACCAAACCTTTTTTTTTGCAAAAATATAGAGCGGTTCAGAAGAGGTACAAAAAACTGGTTCACAAATGATAAACCGTACCACTTCTTGTATAATATTATATTTAATTATTAAAATATCCACTCTAAAACCATTAGACTAAAGTTGGTTTAGTGATGATTTACAATCTACAAGAGTATAATGGATTATGTATTATGATTTATGGATTATGGTTTATAGATTATGGATTATGGCAGGGTGCTTTTGGGCAGAGCCTCCTTTTTGTTAGAATTGTCATTTTCCAAGCCAGAAATGGTTGTAATAGGTTGTAGGGGGCGTCGTATTGTCGGCTAGGGTACTCCTTTGTCTTCTGACATCCCATATACCCTGTACTTTCTTGCCCATTGTACGGTGTTTGAGGTGGGAGGCGTTGGGCGATTTGCGCATGCCAAATGCGTGGAACCCATCGATAAATGGCCTAGGGACAGAAGGCATCTGACACAATAGTCTGAGCGTCACCCCTAGGATAGCCTTCAAGGCGTCGCTCCTGCTTGCACTTCAGGTCGGGTCAGATTGATCTGGCCCCGGGTTGATATTAAGATACCCAGGCCCTGATGCCCAATACCCACAATCATAAACACTATTAAAATGTTAAAGATGGTTAAGTTAGGTTATTGACGTACAACTTGCAAAAGTTGAATTCTACAATTATTTACCATAACTCAATTTACCCAACACCGCTTGATTAATTAACCATTACAGACATCCTCATACCCAACCATGGGTGTTAGAGCTTCATGCTCTTTAGAAACAAATCACTAATTTTGAGCAAAAATCAATTCGTTTAGTTATTGGCGAATAGGTTGTATATAGTAGTGTTATCAGAACCGGACGAGATCGGCAGACATATTCGATTGGACCGTGAGCCAATCATGGTGAAAGTCTGGTTCTTTTAAAATATGAAATTGCAAATTGAACCCGAAAGGTAAAAATCAGACGATTTTCTGAAAACTGGTCGGTTCTCCGATCACACACACAAAAAAAGAGGATTCATGCTGGTACATCATCTGCTTTAGTATCCAATTCACTTCATCAAAAGATTTCTCATTCCAAATCCCTACAATCGCCAACTTATATGAATGAAAGCTTGGATTCATGCGCCTTGATTGTTGGATCTTGCGTTGCAACTTCCTTCTCCGGAGTCTCGTGCTGGACGCTCCACAGACCTGAAGGGAAGCAAATCCCTGTGTGTTCCCATCGTTTCCCCTCCGATTGTTAGGTTATTCGGAAGTTTTGTTTAGCTGAGAAGGTATATATGGTCAAGTAGGATGAATCACCTATTAGTCTGAGAATGGAGATAAATGGGGGTATTTATAACCCTCACCTCTAACCTGAGCTGAGTTACTCCTTACCATGGTCATCCCAGGTGGTGACTAGTTAAGTGACCATGGTGGTCTTGTGTCATGTGCTGCCTGATGTCTAGTGCATAGTGACATTGTGTCTCGTGCCCCATGTCTATCGCTTCCATCCCTTCCTGTCTGACCTCGAGCTTTATGCTGCGTTCGTGTCGCATGAAGGGATATAAGGAAGGGTTGTTCACTTGTGGCACGCCTCTATGATCTTGGTGCACCTCTTTCTTATGACATCTATGAGTTTGACCTTTAGTGTCGTAGCGGCTGTATGTCCTTGAGTGAACACTGAGTCCTTGGATCGCGGGGCGCGCCAATAACAGTGAGAAAGACCCAGTAGTGACTTCCCAAGATTTTTAGCGCGACGCTCTTATTGCATTGTTGACCGTGTGAGCCTAAGTTCATGGGCCTAATCCTTAAGGACCGAGGCCCAATGGCCATGATCCATCATCTACCCCGAAGATCAATATAAGTGTTGCTCATGTTGGGTTTGATGAAGCTATTTGCCAAGGTTATGGCGTTCCTATAATTAACCGTGAGTCGGGCCTACTTTCTCTTGATGGTACTGAGAGTCAGTTTTGGCGCGCCACATGTTGGTAATAAGGCGCCCAAATTCAAAGATCAAAATTGAATTTCAAACAGAAGACGGAAAAAGATAGAGAGTATCGATATGTTCGATTGAACTATTGGAAACCCTTGGGTTTCTCGAGGAACGTTTCAACCAATCATAGCACCTAGGGGTAGTCTGTCTGTTCATCTTCCTTAGGGAGATCCTCTATAAATTGGCCATTCTTCCTTCATTTTTTCACTTTTACTTCTCCGTCACTTTCTCTCCCTAGAATTTGCTCTGCCTTCTCTCTAGAATTCTGGCAACTCCCTTGTTCCTTTTCTGATTGCCCTAGGATCTCCAGTCGCCCAAAATAGCTTGTTGTACCGCTTTCGAGTCAAGACTCTATCCCCGACATGTGAACACCTCCTTTCTTCAATGGCGGGCGATTCGGCAAGAGGTGAGGCTAATGTTTTCTTTCCCCTGCTTTAGCGACCCTAAGCCCAATATAATCTCTAGGTCTATTTTTAATAAGGTGGTGAAGGAAGCGTGTATGGGCGGTACTTTCTCTCTGCATTTTCCCATTCCGGATGAGAGCGACTTTAAAAATGCCCATCCAACTTCTACGTCAGGTCAGAGCGAGGAAATCATCTATCCAACTTCCGGGTTTGTGGTTTCCTGTATGCCCAGACCTGGCCGAAGCCTGTCGGTACTATGACGCCCCTCATACCCAATTTCCCCCCAATTCCATTCGCACCTAGGTAAGTTATAGGGTATTGTGTGAGAAGAGGGGCTATACATATTCCTTCCTTTTGGTTCGTCATTTTTATAAGATAGATTCGAATTGCTTCAGCGTATTCAGTTTTGTTAGTCGATTATTTGATAATAAGTATCAGAATTGGCGCTCCGTTTGGCCCTTAGTCACGGGTTTTAGGACAAGGAAATCCAGTTGGAAGAGTTCATACTTCTTCTTCCAAGGGGGTGTTTCTTGGTGTATTATCTCCAAGGCGCTCCGCGACCCGGTGCCTTTCGACGATGAGTTATCCCATTGGGATAAGGAGTCTATCCACCTAGTGTATACTGATCATATAGCTGGGTGTGCTTCGTATATATCTAAAGAGACCACCAAGGAAAGTTTATTTAACGTTGGCATCTCTCCAGTACAACGTCGCTCTTCTACTTCCCGGGTAATAACTCGTTTTATTTTCCTTTGCAGATAACACTGTTTCGTGTTGACCTTGCGTTTGATCTACCAATTAAATAGGAAAAGAAAAAGGCAAGACCCCCAGCGACACCGCTGAGGGTTTCAAGAAAATGAAGATGCAAATCTCTTCTAAGAAGAAGGCGCACCTCGAGGATGAAGTGGAGCTGTTGTCAGCGGATCCTTCAACGCTGAGTCCTGCTTCCCAAGAGGCAATTGCTCTTTTCAAATGTGTGGTCCCTTACTCTCGCTATTGCAACAATTCCCTCTTAGCTAGAAGATTAAATGTTCTCCATACTAAAAAGTGGGGCACGCTGTCGTGACAGACACGTGGATAGCCTAGACTTACCATGTGTTTGCTGATAGTACTACCACAGAAAAAGCGTCATGGACGACGAATCCGTGTACATCGGAAAACGTCCAAGCGCTCCCTCTTCAAAGAAGAAGAAGACTTCGGCGAGGGAGTCCTTTTCTGGGGTGGATAGGGCGTTGCCCGAGTCCACTTCATCCCACCCGGAGACACCTTCGCTCCTGCCGGCTAACCAAGAGGGGCGCTATGCTTCGTATACTAATCCAGCGTTGGACCTGCATCGGGACCTACCCATAAGTCTTCCAAACGTTTTCTAAGTGTTTTGTTCTAACAGTTTATTTTTAAGCTCCATCCGCTGTAACTCGAAATGGGAAGCACCATTGTGGAGCTTTTCGAGGAGAGGGAGGCCACCACCGGGAAGCTCAATAGTGAATGCCTTTGCGGATATTCGCAAGGATATTCTGCATATTGATGCCGCCTTTCCCATTACGGCGCTTCCGTCCTTCAAGAAGCTTTTGGCTTACGAGGCCAGACTGGAGACGTCAAAGAAGAAGGTCGTCGATGAGGACGACTTGTGGGATGAAGGAAAGGAGTCTTCTGAACCTTTTCCCCTTCGCCGTTCCAAGCGCGCCCCCTGCCTGCCTCTGAGGCTGTTCTACCTGCAAATTCAACTGAATTGCCCCTTTTGCTCGAAGCAGAGGCGCCTCTCCCGCCTGCTCCTTCTACAGATGATCCTCCCTCTGATGATGTCGTAGATACTTAGTATTTTGTAGTCTTTATTCGTTTGTTTTCTTTATTTGGCTAAGTCCTCCTTGTAAGGCGTATTTTTTGTAATGACAATGGTGTTTCAATTTACGGATTTATTTTGGCGTTTCTATTTCTTTATGTTTTTTACTAAGTGTTTTGAACGCTTTTAGCGTTTAAAAGGCCTTAACCTTCGGATCTCTTTAGCCTTTATATTCCCATTCATCTGAAACACCTTTAATACTCCAATCTCTATTATGGATAAACGTTGTTTGCATATAACCCACCAAACTTCATAAATTTGACTAAGTATAAATTTTTTGGTAATATAGCGATGCCTAAGCGTTGAATTTCTTCAAATGTTCTGCATTGAAGGTGTTCTTCAAAGTCTTTCCTTCTTCATCTTTTAATATATAGGCGTTTGGATGGGGAATGACGACGATTTTGTACGGTCCTTCCCATTTTGGCGATAGCTTGTTGACTTTGTCTTGATTGGTGATCTCATTCCTTCCCCAACAAAAAATTAGCGAGTAGAGGCTCGCCTATTGTAGTATCGCGTAGTGGTGAGACAAATCCTTCCGAGCTGTTCCGATGCCCATATTTTCTCATCTGGCAAGTCTAATTCCAAGAACCTTTGACCCTGATTTGTCATCTCATCAAAGTGTTTGACTCTATGCGAAGTGACTGCTATTTTCGTTAGCTCGAGTGCTTCTGAGCCATATACCAAGTCAAAGGGCGTCTCCACTGTTGCTTGCTTGGGTGTTGTTCAAAGCGCCCAAAGAACATTTCCAGTTCTTCTGTCCACTTCCTTTGTAAAGCGTATAGCCTATTTTTCAATCCGTTCAGAACCATTTTGTTGGTCGCCTCAACCTGCCCATTTGTCTGCACATGTCTTACCAAGGCGTGCCTGTGTTCTATTTTCAACTCTTGACAAAACCATTTCAACTCTTTGCGAACGAATTGAGGGCCATTGTCGCTCATCAGTAGACTTGGAAACCTGAATCTAGAAACAATATAATTCAAGATTTTAGGAACTTGATCACTTGAAACTTCGTAATCGATGCCAATTCTTTTGTGTCAATCCATTTAGAGAAATAGACAATTGCTACTATCACGTAGGTGCGTTGTTTAGACCTAGGAAGTGGTCCAACCAAGTCAGTTCCCCACTGCGCAAAAAGCCAAACGACGCTAATTGAAGTTAGATCTACAGGGTGACACACTATGTTTGGACTGTATTTTTGACATGATTCACATTTCTGAACCAACTCAATTGCCTATCTGTTCATGGTAGGCCAATAATATCCTTGGTTGATAATTTTTTGGACAATGGACCTTGCCCCTTCATGAAAAGTAGCGTACCCCTTCATCCCAGGTGGTGCCTAGTTAAGTGAACATAATTGTCTATTGTCCTGTGCTGCCTGGTATCTTGTGCATAGTGGCATTGTGCCTCGTGCCTCATCCCTTCCTGTATGACCTCGAGCCTTGTGTTGCGTTCGTGTCGTAGGAAGGGATATAAGGAAGGGTTGCTCCCAAGTGGCGCGCCTCTATGATCTTGGCGCACCTCTTTCTTCTAGCGTCCGTGAGTTTAGCCTTTAGTGTCGTAGCGGATGTATGTCCTTGAGTGGATAATGAGTCTTTAGGTCGCGGGGCGCGCCAATAATGGCGAGAAAGGCTCAGTAGCGACTTCCCAAGAATTCTAGTGCGTCGCTTTTATTGCGTTGTGGACCGGGTGAGCCTAACTTCTTGGGCCTGATCCTTAAGGGTCGAGACCCAAAGGCCAGGATCCATCATTGATAACATCTGAGCCATTAAACATTTCGCCTCCATGAATCACTTCATCTCAAGCTAACTATACAAGACCTCCTTATACGAACTATGGTTTGGATCACATCCCTTGAGCTTTAATCAAGTTGTGCATCAAAGTTGAAAAAGGTTTTACATTTGTGTTGTATCTTTGTTTAGGTAATTCGTCGAGTAGTTGGTGTGCATAAATCACTTTACTACTTTCACACAAGCCTTTGACGAGAATGTTCAAGCAACAAACATTAATTTCAACTCCCCAATGTCGGAGCAGAACCCAATGGAGGTGGCTGTAGTGGAAGAGGAGGAGGCTCGATGGAGGTGGTCGAGGAGGATGCACGACGGAGGTGGCTGAGGAGGAGGCCTAATGGAGGTGGCCGAAGAAAAGGCACGATGGAGGTGGCAGAGGAGGTGGCCTGACGTAGGTGACCGAGAAGAAGGTTTGACGAAGATGGTCATAGTGAAGGAGGAAGAAAACCTACGTCTTCTTGATGAGGAGGGAACGACTGCTGGATGAGGGAATGACTTCTTGATGAGGAGGGAAGATCTGCATTAGGGTTTATATTAATATTATGAACACGCTGTCGAACCGGGCGGTCAGACAGAAAGAATCGGGTCCCTAACCGGTTCAACTGTCGATCCAGTTCTGATAATTATGGTATAGAGCCTTACAACCTAAATTAGGGATGTTGCCTTACTGTGCAAACATAATACTTGAGGTATTTATTAAGAATGTGTTTTCACAAAAACCATTGTTAGGGACGTTAATATCTCTAATGATTAATGTATTTATATTTATACAGAGACATCTATATCTATATCTATATATTAATTTGGCTAGGATATATATAATGTTGACAAATAAGCTAAATGAAATGTTCTAATCAATTCTATTGGTCCACCTAGATTGTATGTTACAATTGCCTATGTGACATCATATTTTTGTACATGTGAATACTTTAAAATTGCTCCAAAGCACCGCATTAAACGTTTAATTTGTCACATTTATTATAAACCAATTAGTCAATATTTTAAACAAAAAAAAACAAGGTTAGTGTTCATCTTTTTTAATTAAAATATATATTAATAATATGAATTTTAATATTTTTTATTCACAAATCTATATTTGTAAGTTTTAGGGTTGTAATTCGAAATTAGTTCATTAGGGTTTTATTGATTTCAATATATTAAAATTTCTAATTAAAAATAGTAAATTACTCAAATTTATTTATGAGTATGTCTAAAATATAAAATTTATCATACAATCCAAAATTATCATTATTGATTTTTAAAATATATATCTTTTTTATATATTCATACCTAGTAAACAATAAAGTTAATAATAATTATCAAAGTAGAGTAGCGGTTAGAATTATTAAAATATGTATATTCAATTTAATATTCATTAAAAGTACACGATAATAATTAAAACATAAAAACTAAGTTGAAGAGAATGTCTTAACAACATATTAGTAAATGTTTATACAATTGTTTATATATATAATAAAAAAAATTAAATTAAAACATTTAGAGAACATTTCATAGATAAATGCATAATAAATACCTATATATGTTTTTGCCAGAACAAATACCAATATATTTATATAAAAATTTAACTAGATCACAAATTACATTGAACTTAACTATAAAAACATTAATTTATTTATTTTAGAAAAAAAAAACTAAATAACATCTAAAACTTCAAACATAAAAGTAACATGTAAAAATACAAATTTATTACTACTATGACAAAATTTATTTTAAATTAACACATAACATCATAATTACTGAATACAAATATTAAAAAAACTATAATGATTTTTTTGTTAATATATTATGATATCCAATGCTCAAATATTTATTGTGTGTGTGAAATTTTAGTTTTAAATAATTTCAATTACCTTTGACATAAAAATATATTTATTTAATAGATATTTTTCAAATAATTTCTATTCATTAATAAATGGTTCGGTTAGTGCTAGAACTTTCAAACTAACACATGAACCATGATGATTATAAAATTATATATTTACTATTAAGAAAAATCATACATAACAAATCTATATTTGATATTTCATAACTAATACATATAATTATTTAATATTTTCCTTATTATAAAATATATTTTAAACTAAATAAAAAAATATATAATTTACTGTGCAAAACGCATATGAGATATCTAGTGTATATATATATATATATATATATATATATAAACGTTATATATAAACGTTAGACCTGTCTTCCTACCGGGATGCCTCGTACTTGCATCTATTCATTTTGTATATATATAAAAAATGGTTCTCATACTTTTACATAATGGTTTATTTGGTCCATTTACTGCATTTGAGGCACAATATAATTAGTGTTTTTACTACTTATTTACCGATATAATTGTTAAAGGCGTCCTCACAATCGAGAGTTGTCTTCTACTTGCACCTATTCATTTTTAATAGGAAAACTATTATACTTTTACATAATGGATGATTTAGTCTCTCTATTATATTTGAAACACGTTATATTTACTACTACTACTACTACAAATTTTCCACCGTTAGTGGTTGGCCTGCCCGGGGTGGAGTCGACCTATGTGGATAATATTTGTTGGTGCTGGGTCGTTGATAATTTGTTCGAATTATTGATATGTTTACACCACCAGTGAGCACAAGTGATTTTGAATGAGCTATATAAATACATGTGTACGCTTCTTCTTATTCTACACTTATTTTATACACATTATTATTATCCATCAATTTATATTACATCATTCTATTTGTTTTATCTTTCGTAATTTGAAGATTATTAGAATCTACACTCTTGTGTCTCGTTTGACCTCTTATATACTTGACTCAAGTGCGTTAGGAAAAGAGGAAACTTTGAGACTTAAGACGTACGCCTTAACCAACTGTCTCAAAAGTCCGAACTTGTGAGTGAAGGCGAGCGGTATACTCTTAAGTCATCTTAACATCCTCCCTTAAACTGATGTTTATGAACATCGGTTTACCCAGGCTTAGTGCCCGACCTCAGCCTTTAATGGGAGTGTATCAATATTTTCAACGTCGCCAAAATTTGAACCTGCGCGCTCTGATACCATGTGAGACTTAAGACGTACGCCTTAACCAACTGTCTCAAAAGTCCGAACTTGTGAGTGAAGGCGAGCGGTATACTCTTAAGTCATCTTAACAGAAACAACTACATGCTAAAAGAAGAGTTCAAACATCTTGTTCATAAACAGTCTAACATGTTAGGAATGATTAGGATATGTTAGTGATGAATGAGTTATGTTAGTGGTGAATGAGTTATGTGATGGATTTACAACTGAAAAAAAATTTAATTGCGTGATTATTGTCATTACTCAATTTACTTCTCGTAGGCTAATTATATCCATTCGAGCCCGCTCTCAAACCAAACATTTTGTCATCAATAAGAAGTGTTTCAATACAATTAGGAAGTTCAAGTGTTTGTTTACTTCCTTTTGGTCCTAAGCCTTTATAAAAGGTATGCAATAAAATCATGCTATTTATATAAATAATAAATATGAGTTTCAAAAAAGTGTAGGTACCTTGCCTACAACCTTAAGGTGTAAGGATATTAAATAATGTCACTATAAAATGTGTTAGAGATGTTTGGTTGTTATTATACAGTTCAGATTCTAGTATTTAGTTTTAAGCATTGTTATTAGTTCAGGTTCTAGTATTAGTTACCTAATTTCATGGTATCAATGTATTTACAGAAGCCTATTATAAATTGCGCAGCTTAACCTAACGTACCTCAATATATTACGCAGCAACCTGTGTGCTTCTCATCAGTCCTCACAATGAATATATCCCAGAAGGGGCACAGAAAGAGATAGGTAAATTAGAGGAGGGGATGGTAGAAAAGAAAAGGGGAGAAGGGTAAAAGAAGAATGAGAGAAAGAGACTAAAAAAGAACAAAAGATAAAAATAGTGAAGAATCAGTGGTCGGACCGATCGATCCAGTAGTTGGACCGAGTGAACCGAAAACGGGCCCCTTATCCGATTTTGATAAATATAGTTTTAAGGGTTCTAGTGTAATTTCCAAAAACATTTTCCTATAAATACCGGTCATGTAACTGTTTTTGATTTAAGTTGAATAAAAGGTTTCGCTTCATTTGTACTTCCTAATCTTGATCTGCTTTTCTCCATTATTCAAACATGGCAGCAAAGCAAAATAACTAAACGCTCTGGTATTTAGTTATTGTTATTCATAAAAAAAAAAATCATAAACAAGATGATAGGCATGAACCTACTCATCTTGAAGTACACTGGAATTTTGTCATTGATTATGGGATTTCTTTTACTTTTTTAATTTCAAAAGCCACAAACAAGAAGATAGGCACCAACGTACCTAACTAAAAAAAAAAAGGTTTGGAAGTGGACTTTTAAATGGTATTGACAGCTTTTCAGTCTTTTTTTGTTTTCTCTCTCTCCCTCTATATATATGTTGGAAGCACTTGAGTTTCATGTCACAGAGTTGAGTGGGCAGGAAGAACGTGTAAATGCAGAAGAACACATTGACTCCCAGGTTATCATAAGCTAAATTTGCATGAGCAACTATTGAGATATCTATTTAGTTTAACAGTTGCAAGAGACAATATTTAAGAAGAGAAAGAGAATTAGGGAATGTTCGATCCTTTCAGTGTTGTAAAAGCTTTTTTAGCATCAGTTGTCCATAAGAACGGGTTCTTCTTAGTTGGTTCACTGAGAGGTTTACTAATAACTCTATAATTCTTCTTGCATTTTTCGTAGTACCCGATTAATACTAATCCCAAGAAACCATCTCAATTGTTTAACTGAAAATGGTTGAGGCTAATTTTGGATTGTCGAGATCTTAGCAGTGTTGGTAGCTTCTCCAAGGTATGAAAATGTGCCCAAGGTACTCTACGTGGGAGCCACCAAAAGAACACTTCGTTTTGTTGTTGGTGTTGCAAACAATGAGTTTACCCTCAAACTAGTAAAGATAATATCAAAATGAGATAGGTGATGTTGAATATTAGGGTTATACACCGAAATCTCATCAAATAATACTAAAACAAACTTCCTCAAGTACTTGAACACTGAATTCATCAACTCTTTGGATGTGGCAGGACCATTAGTGAGACCAAAGGGAATCACCATAAACTCATAGTGACCTTCATGTGTCCATAAGGTTGTATGTGAATCTCTCTCTCAAACATCGTAGTCTCACGATACCATAACCTCAAATCGATTTTTTAAAATTCTGAAGCTCCATGTAACTTATCTAGCAGCTCATCCACTAAGGGAATCAGAAAGTTGTCCTTTATCGATATATCGTTAGCCTCCTCTAATCAACACACAACCTTCACAATTGGTCATTATTCTTAACTACAACTACCGAGGAAGATAATAATCTTGACTGACTGGGTCGAATGGTTTCTATCTCTAGCATTTTCATAATCATTATCTTGACAACATCGTTTTGTGGTGCGGGATATACATCGAGTTTTTGGATAATTGTTTTAGGGCTTCCTATAGTGAAATTATGTGATCCACAGTTCGACTGGGAGGTAATTCTACATGCTTTACAGAGGCCTCTCCTGATCTAAAAGATCTTGAAACTCTATTAACACAATATGAATGAATATTCCATTCATTCATATTGTGTTAATAGAGTTTCAAGATCTTTTAGATCAGGAGAGGCCTCTGTAATTTTTGTCGAGAATAATAAAGGGTGAGGCCCTACTGTTGGCGAACAAATATGCTACACAGTTGAATCGATGCGACTTCTATGAGTTTTTCAGTGGAGCTTAAGTGAACCAAATTTGCCTTTTAGTTGGCACAATTGTCCGTTCAACAAAAATTTCATAGTGAGATTGCTGAAATTCCAGAGGAAATCTCCTAACACCATATGATAGTTCTTCAATGGAATCATGAAAACGTCAGGAGAGAACACTTGGCCTTGTATTAACGATTGGAAGCCTCTACAACTCCAGTTGCAATTCCTTACACTCTGAGAATGCGCTTGAAATTGCGAGACCTTAATAAGGCATTCCTAAAGATTGATTACCCTGAACATACCAACTGGTAGATGCGACGTCAGGACACGAGATGCGGAGCTTCTTAGACGCCAACGTAGGCCACAAAAAGATCAGGATACATCCAACCAATGAAGACCACATCCCATTCTCACCAACAAGGACATCATCTGCTAAACGGGACATGTCCTTCAACTAGTCAAGGCTGGGGCAACCTATCAAAAAATGGTCAACAAACTCTTTAAGAACATGCTAGGGTGTAACATGGAGTACTACATCGACAACAAGATGATCCAATCCATCAAATGTGAGTAATACATATCCCACCTTCGAGAAGCCTTCAAATGCATACATTTGAACAATGTTCGCCTTAACCCTCTCAAAATGGGCATGAGGTGAAATATAGATAATTCTTGGAATCCATGGTGAGCAAACATGCGATCGAAGCCAACCCATAAAAATTGAAGGTGATCAATAAGGTGAAGTCATTAATTGGACACAAGTAATTCTAATACTTGAATGGTCAACTACCTACATTAAATCATTTTCTATCCAAACAAAATAATCGTGCACTTTCATTCTTTCAAATTTTGTGAGCAAATAAGAAATTTAAATGGACAATTGAATGCGAGGAGGCCTTCCAAGAGTTCAATAACCACATGTGCTCCCTAACTGCTTTTCCAAATCATGTACTAGGCAATTCTCTATTTTTGTACTTCAACATTAATATTGTGCTGGTTAACGTGGTTCTTGTGAAAGAGGAGTTGAACGTTCAACTCCCTATTCAGTATGCAAGAAAATTATCCATTTTAATGGGAAAGTAATATATCGAGATTGAGAAGTACATTTATGGGTTTATTAGTACAGCTCAAAAGTATGTCCATATTTCCACGATATGAAATAATGGTCCTAATCGACAAACTGCTCAAACACTTCCTACTAAATCCAGGCGCTTCGGGAAGGATAGTGAAGTAGGCAATAGAGATTCAGGAAGGATAATGAAGTAGGAAATATAGATAATAAAATTCATGATTAATTTCGCACAAAAAAACTGCCATAAAAGGGAAAGCCCTCACAGACTTCACAGTTAACAACTATGGAAATGGTGTAACGAAAGCAGTACCTGAGAAACCATGGAACGAAGAAGAAACGTGATAATTGAACACGAATGTATCATCCTACAAAGAAAGATAAAGGCTCAATTAGTTTAGACCCCACCAACAGGCGAGCCTTTAAAATACACAATTGTCCTCATGGTTAAAACGACTAACAATGAATCTTAAGATGAAACCATGATCACTGGTCTTGAACCTTCAAAAGAGTTAGGCATAACATCACTTGGAGTAAAGTGTGACTCCTACCTAGTGGACAAATAAGTCAAGGTAGAATACACGACAAAATAGGAAAAGGTGAAGAAATGCGTGAGCATCAAGCAAGAGGTGATCAAAGAAAACAAAAAACAAATTAGGGTTAATTACCTCAACCGTTACTTATGTTGGCACATGTGACTGAACCATTCAAACTTGAGTCTAACCGTTACTTATGTTTCCATATGTGACTGAACAGTTCAGTTTTATAACTGTTGTTATTTGTCACCGTTAACTACTGTAATGTGCTTGTCACGTGAGCTGCTTATATTGTGAACTTCTGAAACTACCCTAAACCTTGTCTACTTAATCAGCTTATTCCTTAGGTATCGGAGATGTTTGAGCGCGAAAATTATGGAGAAAGAAGGAAGAACTCACGAAGTCACGGTGAGAACACAGAAGCCATGAAGTCTGGGGATGAGTGATGTCCTATGGGGTTTGACAACCGTAGAAAGGTTTGATCTCGGTCAATATCTTCCCCTAATCCCTACCACGTAGCTTCGCGTATGAGAATGTGCTACCGTGGGCTTGTGTGCTCCGTCAAATTTGCTGGTACGTGGCAGAATTTCTCTCTTCGTTTTCATGGATGCCCCAATTTTGAGGTAATTTGACAGTGGGCAACCCTAATTAGCAACCCTATTTCGTTTTGCTGCAGTAATTTGAACCATAATGTCTTATTTTTTAACCTTAATTTGTAATATGAGGTACCTGTTTGTTGTTTCTTTTGTTGTAGTCTGTACAGAACCCCGTATGTGGGTTTTTTGATTGGGAAGATCCAGCTATGTGTCCTTACAGTCGGATTGCAGTGATGCAATTTCAACAAAGAGAGAAACATTTGAAAGAACAATTGGATGTTGCGAAAACCCGAGCTCTTGAAAGTCGACCCAATCGGAAGTTAGTTGCAGTGTTGGTAATTGTTGTTGTTGTTTTTGTTCTACATGATCCACAAAAAAGGGATTTATTATACAAAATATGGAAGAACAAAATGAACTTGACTCTACTGTGTAGATCACTAGTATTGCCTCGTTCTCTTTGGAAGGACCGCCTTGAGTGGATGATCCAGAACAATCAACGCTCTTGAGTCTGAAAGGACGGGTCCCGTTGCTGCGGTACCGTTAATTTGTATAACAGTTGGTTGTTCTTTTATTTTCTTGAGTTTTGTCGGAGTGCTTGAGTGGGCCTAACTATTATATCGGTATTGTCATTACAAACATGACAACAACATGTAAAGACAGATTGACTAACCCTTCTTGCTAGTGTTTTAACACGCTTCTTTGATGTCAAAATCATGAGTGATTCCTTCGGTTCTGCAGCAACTTCCTCCTTCTGTATGGATGGTTCCTTCAGATCCCTTTTGCGTGTTGGGAGCTTCTGTTGACGCTGCTTTGTCACATTTGGAATGGGAGTTTGAGCTGAAGTTCTAGCTTCATTATCTGTTTGAGCTTTCTTGCACCTTGAACGAGTAGCTGTTTGACTTGACTGTTTCGGGATAACATCATCGTCAAATCTGCGACGCACTGTTCTCTTCTTTTTTGGTGGTGGCTCTTGCTGTGAAGTTTGTCCTTCAGCATCCTGAACATGAACAACGAAGTCATAAACAAGGAAGTCATACACAGGGAATGCATAAAATATACCTCGTCATTTGGGTGAGTAGGTCTTCGATCGCAGTCTCTCTTGTTATGGTCTGCCTCTCCACATGTAGAGCAATACTGCCTTAAACTAGTCCTACTCAACCGTGTTGAACCTGGTTAAGGCTCCTCAAATTCAGACCGCACCCTTTTCTTTTTCGGCCTTCTAGAACGTGCTTTCAAAATCGGGGGATCTACGGGCAATCCTTCAGTACTACACAAATCATCTCTCCCGAGCAACGCATGTATAACACCAGAGTACGCCTGCATGTATGTCTCCTTATGGTAGACCCAGTCACAGTATGGAGCAAATTCAAATATCTGAGCATATGAGAGACATGTTATCCCGTGCACACAAGGGAGACCACTCAAATTCCATGCCCTGTATGTGCATGTACGCCTGTTAATATCAGTCTTGTATGAGATTTGCGGAGCAACATGCACCTCGTACTCTCCATCCGCAGCATATATCACCTCACAACCACTTATGCCATCCATTATATTCTTCAACTTTCTCACAATATTCTTACCAAGTGATCCAGACTGACTGGTGATGGATTTTGTTTTTCAAAATCTTTCATCAACATTATCCTTAGCTCCTCCACGAGTGTTACTAGAGGCTTGTCTCTTATGTTAATGACTTTATTGTTGAAGCTTTCCGAAATGTTGTTCACAACCAAATCCGTTTTGGATACTTGCCGAAATTGATATCTGTACCAGGCGCTGGTGTCAATGGGTGAGACATAATCCCAAGCCTTCTTGTTAACTTTCTGCAGCAACTCCATGTGCCACTTATGTCTCTGGTACGTGTACGCACATGAATCTGACCATACTCTTTTTCTTACTTACGCTTATCCCAGTCCTCTTACGTACATGTTCTGGTAAATATGTCGCATACAGTACCTATGATCATACCCAGGGAACATGTCTTCAACAGCCTGACAGAGCCCCTACATAGTTAGAAATGAAGCACTATAATCACAAACATATGAGACCATTTAATCACATAAGCAAAACATAAGCAACCATTTAATCACAAATGCAAAACTTAAGTTACCATTTAAGCACAGAACGGTATACATAACATACCATTTAATAACATATGCAATGCTAACCTTTTGTCTCTCACACATAATAGTCCACGTTTTATCACTGCCAATGTCTCTCACAAGGATTTCTAAGAACCAGATCCATGATTGTTGATTTTTCGCCTCCACCCATGCGAGCACAATGGGTAAGATAGCATTACCAGGGTCTTTGGTAACTGCACATAGCAGTTGACCACCACCTGGTCCCTTCAAGAAGCAGTCATCAAGTGTTATGAATGGCCTATAACCCTTGATGAATCCGTTCTTACAAGTATCTAAACAAACGTACAACCTTTCAAACCTTGGTCTTAATGGACTCGAGATTGAATCAACGTGCACAACAACAGTGGTTCCTGGATTATGCTTCATTAAAGTCGCAACGTAGTCCCTCACCCTACCATATTCCGCAGTACGATCTCCAGCAAACTTTTCCTTCGCTAGTTTCATGCCCCTTGAAATGACAAATCTATTTACTTTCCATCCATATCGTCTTTGAATCTCACCACGAATAGTAAGATTCTGCATAAAAAAAATAGGTTTTCGTAAAAAAATTTACTAAAGGGACACAAAAATGTCAACAGCCTTACCATTAACTTCGGGTCGTCCCTAAGCATAGCAATGAAGTAATCACACACCCATTTGTATTCAACCTTATGGTTAATGTGAGAACGGGGACAGTTATACTGCTTCACCAAATCACGAATTTGGACTGTGCTTTCTTTGTTCACAGTCCTGGCAATCACCCATAATTCGCACTGGTGGGTGGAGTGTACTTGCATTCGAAACTTGTTGTTCACTGGGATGAAAATGTCATATCCATGAAATATTGCATGGTCTCTCATGGCCTTCCTGAAGGCTAACCGACTGATGAACAACATGCCTAGTTGAAGCTCGAAATCTCCCAAATGCTTTTCGTCTTTCTAATGTTTAAAAAATGCACAGGTTGAGGCATCATCTTGTACGTCCACTTGTCCACCCATTTCCAATGTGTCACTCCTACAATCACTTAAGTCTGCTCCAAAACCAGGGACTTCCCATGGCCATTCCTTTTCTATCGGTGATTTCAGTTTTTTTCCTTGCTTCTTCTTTCACCATTTTCGCATCTGCTTTGGGTGATGGACGAGCCTTCACCGAACTGTCACTCATCTCACCCTCGAACTTGAAGTGCTTTAAGTTGTCTAGAAGAATTACTAGTGTTACATCATCTTCAAATATTGAGTCATCACTGTGATTTTCCTTAACAACCGATTTCTTACCTTTTGTCGCTAACCGGTTTCTTACCTTTGGTCTCATCCTCAACAACATGCTTCTTACCAATTTCCAGGTTGGGTTCCCTCTGTCTCCCTGATTTCAACTTTTCAACCAGTTTGTTGCGCACCATCATCAAAAAGGGATCCTTCACACACTCATCTTGGCTTAAGGGAGGCAACACAAAAACTTCAATCTTTTCACAAGTACCTTGGGATTCCAAAAGTGATGGAATGTCTTTCTCATGACTGATTACCCTCTAATTTGTCTTCGGGTTTCCGTTTGGTGGGAGGTATAGAAGTCCACCATCGTCTACGAGATTGCAATAGATGACCGTTAATCCGAAGAGAAACGCGTAATTGATATTCTCCCAGGGTATGACAAATGGATTCTCCTCACCTTCGTATGCATGAATTCCCCCATTGTCAATCCACTTTCCACCGTGCCTAATGTATAGTGTATAAAAGTAGTTTTTGGTTGACATTCCTGCAGATAAAGGTATGTCTCAACACATATAACACATTTATCACATATTGTGGAACAAATGTAACCCACAACGCACAAAACCACACAGCATAAACGTAATTAACAGCATATACAAACACCAAATTCACCGAATCAAACCAAATACAGCAGATACAAAGGTAAAAAACAAACTTTCGCAATAAAAATCAAATCTTTGTTACCAAATCAACAAGCTACAACACGTAAGAAGCATATTTAACAGAAAACCCTAACCTACAAGCCGAACTTGAACATGAATCTACAGCAAATCGCACAATCACGCAGAAATAGGAACATATTCTGCATCAATTTTATCGTTTCATACCGCACAACAAAAGCAAACCGTAATCTTCAAACGAATCGAATATTAACGCATACAATAGGGTAGACGAACACAAACCGAACTAGTAGCACATAGTAGAATGCAAAATGCCAATGAAGTTGCAGTTCAATCGAATCGAAAACGAAAACTTACTTCCAGATGTAGTTTCCGAAACGCAATGTCGCTGAGGAGGGGGTGTTCTGTGCTGCATATCGACACACTCTGTGCGGAATGAGGTATGAAAGGGTGGGTTGGAGGGAAATGGGAGTTGATGGGAGGTTAGAGTGTGATGATTATTATAAAACGAGGGGAAACGGTACAGAGGTGACAGGAGGGTATAACCGTACTTTCAATTGACTTCAAATCGTTTAAATTGGGTTATGTGCTTTCCACGTGACATTTAGTAGTAATATGTGACGGAAACTTCACGGAATAACCAATAGTCACATCTTCAAACTTAAGTAACGTTTCAGCTACACAAAAAAATATGAGTAAGCTTTTAATAGGTCAAACATAAGGAACTTTTGAGGTAGTTAACCCAAAATTTTAATATAAGACATACCAATGGACACTAATAAGTTAGCATACGCCCTAAGAAAGATCGCTTTGGGAGGAGCTCACCCGCAGGAAGTCCAATTCGTGGAAAGATCTATTTATTTAATCGTCGAAAGCAAAAAGGAATTCTTTGATATCACCTTCAAAACCCTCTCTAGGTTCTCTAGTGCATTCATCAGAGGGGTCACCGATCCCTTCTCCTTCTCTTGCGTAGGTGGTCGCATTTTGGGTTGTACCTCTCGCAGAAATACCTCCTTAATTACAACGACGAGAGATCTTCTTGCTGAAATATCAGCATCTCTTTTGGTCGACGACGATCTAAAGAAGAATGTCAAGAAAGGAAACAGAGGAAAAGAGGATTGAATTCAGCAGAAGCCTTAAGCAGAAGACGCTTAGGAATTTCTACAATTGTCTACTTACAATCTTATTCTTGTACACTAAGCTAACAGCTGAACCACTTATTTATAGTTGAGTAATCAGTTATAACAGACTAACTGACTAGAACCTTCCAGCTAGTTATCACTTGGACTTCTACACTTCAACACACACCCTTCAAGTGATAACCTTTCGCAATTCAACTCTAGCTTTGCTGTTGTCACTGTGTTATCTGCAGAATTCTTCTTTGATTCGAAAATGTCTTTCACGCCCAATTTACTGAGAAGCTCATGATGTTGCTGCCCTCCCAATGCCTTAGTAAAAATATCGGCAAGCTGATTAGTAGTTCCAACAGGCTCAGTCTCTACTGCTCCTTCTGCAATGTGATGCCGAATAAAATGACAATCGACCTCAATGTGCTTGGTGTGTTCATGGTACATCGGATTTGCGGCGATTTGCAGAGCAGCTCTGTTATCACAGTACAATCTTGCTGGCTTCTCTTGTATCTGTCCAAGCTCCTTAAGTAAACCCCGAATCCAAATAATTTCAGCAATAGCAGTTCCCATGGCCCTGTATTCTGCCTCTGCAGATGAACGGGATACAGTATTCTGCCCTTTAACCTTCCAAGAGATAAGAGCTCACCAAGTCGAACACAAAAACCACTAACCGATTTACGAGTCATCAAGCATGAGGCCCAATCAGAATCACAATAAACCGAAAGCTTTAACTCATTTCTTGCTGGCAGAAATATCCCTTGACCTGGTTTGTTCTTCACATATCGAACTACTCTCAAAGCTGCAGCATAATGTGACTTCTTCGGACAATGCATAAATTGGCTAAGATGTTGAACGGCAAAACTTATATCTGGACGAGTCATTGTAAGATACAACAACCGACCAACTAACCTCCGATAAATCTCTGGATCATCAAATAAGCTGTCCTCTTCAGAAGATGGAAACAATGCATCATACTCAGCAGAGGTTAACTTTAAATTCTGCTCTAGGGGTGTTAGAGCAGGTTTCGCTACACTGAGACCTGCATCAGAAATCAATTCCAATCCATACTTGCGTTGGTTCATGACAATCCCTTCCGAGGAGCGAGCTATCTCAATCCCCAAGAAATAGCGTAACTTTCCCAAGTCTTTGATTTTGAACTGCCCTTGCAAAACCGACTTCAACTCAGCTAACAAACCAACATCAGATCCAGTGAGAAGAATGTCATCTACATAGACTAGCATTATCACCATTTTCTCTTCTCATTCTTTGGTAAACAAATAATGATCATACTCACTTTGATGATATCCATGAGATAGCAAGGCATCCGTAAGCTTCTTGTTGCTTTGGCGCGAAGCTTGCTTAACTCCATACAATGACTTTCGCAACCTGCAAACTTTGTGTCGAGAAGAGACCAAATCAGATCGAAAACCTTGCGGAATCTCCATAAACACCTCTTCTTCCAAATCACCTTGAAGAAAGGCGTTATAAACGTCCATTTGAAGTAATGGTCAGCCATATGCAGCAGCCAAAGCCAATACAATCCTTACCGTGACCATTTTGACAACCTGAGAAAATGTTTCGTTATAATCAACACCTTCGGTCTGGGTGTACCCTTTTGCCATGAGCCGAGCTTTGAATCTTTATACAGATCCATCCGCATTATACTTGATCTTGTAAACCCATTTACTCCCCACAACTCGCTTTCCATAAGGAAGGTCGACAATTTCCCAAGTCTTATTAGTTTCCAAGGCTTGCATTTCAGATTTCATCGCATCAACCCATCGAACATCAGCAGTGGCCTCCTTATAAGATAGAGGTTCCTTGAGCTTGGAAACAACTCCAAGAAATGCCTCATAAGTAGGAGAAATCTGTTCAGCAGACACAAAATGTGTGATAAAATAAGGAACACCTTCCTCATTGACATAATCATGCAGCCACATAGGAGGAGGAGAAGACCGAGAAGAACGACGAGGCAGCTGTTGTTGAAGCTTCTCTGGTAAAGAGTCATGTTCAGGTAAGGAACCATTCTGCGATAAATCAACCACGTCCTCTGCTCCAGATCCTCTGTTAATTGACGAAACAGATGACTCAAATAGTATATCATCTGGCATATCAGCAACATCATCATTCCTAGAAGAAACACCAGTAACAGGAGTCGGATCAAATGTCGAGATTGTAGGAAACACATTCTCTTTTCCAGATGAAACTTGGGAAGACCGAGAGAATGGAAAGATGTGTTCATAAAAGACCACATCTCTACTGGTGAAAAACTTTCGTGACTGAAAATCAAGAATTTTGTAACCCTTTTGCGTGGTTGAATAACAATGAAGAATGCAAGGAGCTGCCCGTGCTGCAAATTTATCTTGAACTCCCAAAACAGTAGCATATACAAGACATCCAAAAACCCGAAGAAGAGAGTAACTCAGTGGCGTATTATGCAGAATCTCGAATGGTGATTTTCCATGAAGAACTGGTGATGGAGACAAATTGATGAGATATGCTGCTGTGAGCACACAATGTCCCCAGAAACATAGAGGTAATGAGGCCTGAAAACGTAAAGCACGAGCCACATTCAAAAGATGTCGATGCTTCCGTTCAACCACCCTGTTCTGTTGAGGTGTCCGAACACAGCTGCTCTGGTGTACAATTCCTCTATCTTTGAACAACCGATCATAGCTTGAATTAAAGAATTCTGTTCCATTATCATATCGCACTGTTTTGATTACCACACCAAACTTCGTTTCAATCAGGACCAAGAAATCCTTAATGCGAACAAACGTATCACTTTTGAGCTGTAGTAAATACAACCAATATTGCTTTGCTGAAATCATCCACGATCGTCAAGAAATACCGAAATCCCTCTGGAGTAGGAATACGATATGGCCCCCATAAGTCCATATGAACAATATCAAAACAAGCCTTTGATATTGTACTAGAACGTGGAAAAGGTAGTCGAGATTGTTTTGCAAGAGGACATAGATCACAATGCATAGACTATTTATTCATATCATAACCAATCTTTAACAATCTAAGTCTATCAACAGGTAAATGTCCCAAACGTAAATGCCAAACACTCGAATCAGCTTTAACAGAGGCCTTATTAGCTAATTTTGACAGCACAACAGAATGTCCATTATGAGAATCAACTTCTTTTAGTAGATACAATCGATTAAGCTCCGTTCCAATCCTCATCGAAGTCCCAGATGAGAGGTCCTGAAGATCAGTTCCATTAGAAGAAAATAGCACAGTGCATGACAAATCCTCACACAATTTGGAGACTGAAATAATATTGAACTTGAACTCAGGAATATAGAGAACGTCCCGAAGAACTTGTCCTGTATTCAACACAAAATCTCCAACATGTGTTACTTGAGCACAACTTCCATTGCTCAACTTAACTCCAGATAATCCAGATTTACTAATCCTCACATTAACAAGCCAGTTTAGATTAAAAGTCATATGATCGGATGCTCCCGAATCAATAATCCAGCCAGTATTCTTAGAAAAGCCAGAAAAACAGCATGTTGCATACATACCTGCCATATGAGCTCTGTATTTACCATAGACCGGAGAATCCTCCACAGATACAAGACGAAGTAGCTTCTCTACTTGATCCTTAGTTAAACTGTAACCCGATGTATTCAGGATGGCTATTGCTGATCCAACTGAAGATGTATCAGAAGACAAGGTCGACTGATCCACCAAATGCGCAGCCGAGGTATGTGCTCTGGATTTCTCAAATTCTTTGCGTAACTCTGGATACTTCTGAAAACATCTATCTTCTTTGTGTCCTTTATTTCTACAATGGCTGCAGAAAATGGAGTTCCAATCCCGACGAAAAGGTGTGGATCTTGCTGAATATAAACCAGCCGATTGAGATGATTCGACTTGTGAAGCTTCAACCGGATTTGTCATGAATCCAATGACAATTCGCTGATTATCTTCTTGAACAAGGATATTATATGCTTGATTGATAGTTGGCAAAGGTTTGGCCATCAATAAATTGCTACGTATTGCATGGTAAGATTCATTATATCCAAGAAGAAGTTGAAACAACTTCATGTTCTCCTGTAGAGTCATAAACTCAGCTAGGCCTCCACAATCACAGTTAGGCATTCCAAATATCGCAGTGAACTCATCCCATAAAGTACGAAGACGAGTGAAATATTGCGAAATGCTGGAAATACCTTGCTGTATAGTGCAGATTTCACGATGCAAATGGAAAACTCGAGTCCCGTCCACAGAATCAAATCTCTCACGAAGATCCTTCCAGATTTGATAAGTTGTAGTAATATACAGCACTCCACTCACTAACTCAGGCGAGACTGAATTCATTAGCCATGTTCTGACGACTGCATTGCAACGATCCCAACGTTGTCGCTGCTCTGGAGAAACCGACTCTCGTGTCATCGTCCCGTCGATAAATCTGATCTTGCTCTTTCCCAAAATAGTCGCCAAAGTTCCACGACTCCATAGATGATAGTTCTCTAGTCCTAACAGCTTGAATGAAACCAGAGAAACGCCAGAAGAATCGCTCGGATGAAGATAAAGAGGATCGTCGATGGAGACCAGTGGAATCAGCAGCACATGTACAGCTTCTCCTTCCATTACAGCAAAGGAATAACGAATAATCGAGATAGATCATATGCTAAGCTCTGATACCATGTCAACAAAGGAAACAGAGGAAAAAAGGATTGAATTCAGCAGAAGCCTCAAGCAGAAGACGCTGAGGAATTTCTACAATTGACTACTTACAATCTTATTATTGTACACTAAGCTAACAGCTGAACCACCTATTTATAGCTGAGGAATCAGTTATAACAGACTAACTGACTAGAACCTTCCAGCTAGTTATCACTTGGACTTCTACACTTCAACAAAGAATCTCAAGATGAATGAGGAGAGCAGGAGCCTTACCCTTCCCTTGAAAGTAAGAAACTTATGTCTCTTACCTTAAGGTGTTCTCTAGGGAATGTACCCCGTAGCCTAGCCATTGCCACCTAAAGCAGGAAAGCATAATCCGTAAGTGTACCACTTGGACTAATGTAAATAACGAGCCAAAGTTGAACTTCCAACGATCTTGGTGGCACCATAGACTTCCGTCAAAAGCATCTTTACCTGACGAGGTTCAAACCAAACTCCAAAACGTTTAAAATTTAAATCTTGGACGATGGAATTAGCTTCGGTTAGGCCCTTGGAATCTCTAAGGATTTCTTTAGGTAGGGTACCAATGAAAATGCCTAGGGGGCCCTTCCTCTTCGGTCGTCTGGCTGGGAGGAAAGGTAGACGTAAGGGTGGCAATTCGTGTGTGTTGTGACTAATCGTGTCGTGTGTAAAAGATAGATCTTAAATATGCATAAACGAGTGCCATGTGTAAACAAATATGTCTTAAATAGATTACACATTACATACATGTTAAGACATAATTAACTTTTTGAACAAACAAAAAAATGATCTATACACAACACGAAGTGGCACGAAACAACACGAACGAAATAACACAATATGAAATTCACAGATTCTATAATTTAATTTCACAATCAAGTTTTAAAATCCATGGCGATTAAAAAACAAGTACGAAAATAAATCTAAATATTAGATAAATATACTTAATCGTGTATTTACAGATCAGATGTGTTTATACATGGTTATTAGCCGTGTTTAAACAGATTAGAGTTGTTTAGACACATGATGTGCTAAATGCAGATCATTATCGTGTAAAATGCAAATCGTTACAGATCGTTTAATCGTGTTGTGTCTGAAATTACCACTCATAGAGGTAGGACATAGAGATCCCTCCTCATTGGTCAAACTTGCTCAAGCCTACTTAAGAAACAACTGACATGTGAATTAAGGTCGATGAGCACCTAATGAAGCAAAACAAAATCCAAAAATTTACCCATTTCATAGGGACCTCGATGCTAGCAATCTCAAAAGTAAATTAGAAGCCTGAGGGACGGAATAGTAAAGCTTGAAAATGGTCTAGTTGTGAAGATTATAGACATATGTAATTACAAATGGCCGTCCTCTCTTGAGAAGTAAAATTATGGAAGCTAAAGGGCCGCACAATCTGTAGTAAAATTACAAATGGCCATCCCCACAAAACAACACCCTTGAAAAAAAAGTATTGTTTCTTATAGTTGGAATTGGACGAGCAAATGTTATCAACGAAGAAAACATTGGTATCCCAATCCCACTACTGTTGCCATCACGATTCTTTGAAATGAGACCACTTCTATAAATGGTGAGTCCCCTACTGACTATTACATCTTCGATGGAAGCATCATAAAGGTTAAGGGAAGCATCATAAAGGTCTCATTATGAGGGTATTGAATGGTAACTTAAATGGGCTAAGATAATAGTACCAACATAGCTCCACAGGGTCATACAGGGAGAGAATCACAAGCCTGTATCAATCTACAATGGAAATATATATGCCTCCACGACATAAAGAAACTTCAAACCTATCCCTCGGTACCGAGGACTCTCAACATCACTGAGTCCCCTAGAGATTCAAACGCTTTGAACTTGGTTAGTCCTAACTCGATTGGTTTCACATCTAATACAAAAGAAGACCTAGCTATGACAAAGGGCTAAAAACGGAAACTCCAAGACGAGAAAAACTAAATGTTCAGGAGTACGAAGACATACTATGAACGAGCCTCTATGAATTGGGTGCCTAGGATTATGACCCAGCAGAAACTGTAGCAAACCAAACTGCTAAACCAAAAGAGAGATTTCCAATGTTGACAACCATTATTGAAGCAAACAAATATTTATGGAATTGGATTTCGTGTTAAAGATGAACAAAAGGGTAAAATTATCATTTTGACATATTTAACGACAAAAATTGATGGATAGTTAACGGTTAGTGCATTTAATAACATGCTCAAACATGTGGCTGAAAATAACTACATGGGTGGTGCAAATAATAACATGAGCAAAACAATGGGTGCATTGAGGTTATTTGCCCACAAAAATATAATTTAACGTTCAAATTTAACAACGCGTGTCTAGTACGTGTTTGACTTAAGGGTAAAAATAACGAAAAATGTAACATTTCATCTAAAACTAGCATAATTAAATGTAGTAAATCATAAATAAGCGATCCAAAACAAGTTTCATCAAATAACGATTTTGGTCAATCACTACTGAAAAACTGACATTTACCGACGAAAAATTAATTTCGTCGATAAAACAAGTTTAATCAAATAATGATTTTAGTCAATCACTACTGAAAAACTTATTTCGTCGGTAAATCTTAACTTATCGACAAAATTTAATTTGCGTCGGTAAAAAATTATTTTACTGAAAAAAAATAATTTTGTCGGCAAAATATATTTTTACCGACAAAATTCAGAAATTTCGTCGGTAAAATCTCACTTCTTTGTCGACGAAATGTAATTATCGTCGGTAATTAGGTCTTTACCGACCACCATAGTATATCGTCAGGAAATAAATACATCAATTATAAATTTTACCGACGAAACTCAATTTTTGTCGGCAAAAATATATTTTTACTGACGATATTTAATTTTCGTTCGCAATAAATATATCTTTACCGGCGAAATTCCTTAAATCATTGGTAAAGTCGCCAGCCATAAATACCGACGTAAATATTTTGTCGGTAAAGATTATATTTTACTGATGAAAAAAATTATATCGGTAAATAACTCTGTTGGCAAAATTTCTCTCCCTATCCTTTTTTGAAATTTCCTTTCCCTTCCCTTTTTACTTATTCCCCCCCCACCCCCCACCCCACACCCCAATTGAGCCTCACGATGCGCAAGGAGCTCAAACGTCTCCACACTGACCATTCACCTAGCGGATGCTTCCCGCTTCTCTCCGATATCTCTTCTCTACGATTCTGACCCTCCGATTCCGACCTCTCTGATGCAGCAAAGCATGCCATTTTGTCTTGACATCGTTGTTAGAGTATTATGTAGTCTAGTCTAGATTAATTAAGATTAGTCTTTATCTTTAGTTTATCTATATTAATTAGTTTATCCTTTTATATTTAGCTTATTATATATATATAGTTAGATAGATAGTATGAGTATCTTTATAGATAGAATCAATATATATAGATTCTTTATAGATAGAATCAATATATATAGATAGTTCCCTCTATACTATATATATGTAGTTCTCTATGTAGAAAATAACAAGTTTCTCAATAATGGAGTCAGATGCTTTTCTTATTCATCTCCTTCACGTCCTTATGTTCTATTAAATCTAGCAATTGTCGCCTTTTCCAGGTCTTCCAAGTCAGCCATAGAGAAGAGAGAGACGCAAAATCGTCTCCACTAGGCGGAGAATATGTCTGCTCAGTGTCTACAATTGCGTGCTTACAGTCAATGCCTTAGTATGTGCATTTCCGAGTCGCGACGAGGTTGATATTTTGAGAAGTTTATAATTCTCAGAGAGGTAGTAGATTTGTGGAGTTCGAGGATAGACTGAAAGGAAGGAAATTGCGGGGGTGGTGGTGTGAGGTGGCTTCACTTGATGGTCGTAGAATTGGTTTATCATGAACGAAGCTCTATTGAGCGATCGCAGAGGGTGGTGGCTTTTTAGTGAAATTTCAATATGGAATGGAAATCTTCTTAGCTATGGCAATGCAAACCGTGACATTGAGCAGATTCTCTCTCTCACATAGTTGCATGACTTCTCGTGTAGATGTTTTTGTATTTTGATGAACCAATATTGCTCGTCAAGGCTACAGTTTCACTTACACATCAAGTTAAACATTTATGGATAAATCATTTTTTCTAAAATTTAATAAAAAAATCTTTTTCTTTGAAGATCTTTGTATGTTACTTCACTATATTTTGACACATAGGTAGAAGCCCATTCCTTCGAATTTTATTCAATCTTGGCTCCTATGGTTTTTGAATTAACACATTTGTGAAAAATGGATGTTGGAATGCTCTCTGTTGATAAGGAAATCACTGGGTTATAGACAATGACAATGAATAAATGTTTTGATTTCTTCTCCAAATATCATGAATCAAGGCAATGCTAGTGTGATTAGATATTAGATGATGTTATTTATCTACCTGCAGTTTAAGGTAATTCATACAGATGTCAATGGTTGTCTTTTCCCTTGAAAGTTCAATGCTTTCTTTTGGCCTTCTTCGGGGAAGGGATGGGGAACAAGTATTAACTATTAGTGTCTATCATCAATGTGTCTAAATGAGCAGGTGCCTAAACGACATGTCTGGATTCAATGGGACAACATTTACGCATCGACAAATTCACGTAATTTTGGACATGCATGTTCCTTATGGTCTTATTGAAGGCAAAGTTTTTATGTCGGGTAAGCTTTGACAATAGATTTCAATTTTTCTAAATTTCTTGAGTCCATGTATATCCCATCAAGAGAAATATATTGTGGATCAACTCAAGATAATATTTTGGTGTTCAGGTTTTACCACTTAAGTTGCTTCATGAATCATAACTGTTGTCTCTAATTCACAGGAAAGATTGAAGTTGGTCCTGATGAGGATGCTCATGAAGTTGGTGATTGTGTAAATATATTCTTCCTTTTGTGATTTGTATAGATGTTTCTATTGGTTAATTAAATTTTAAGATGGAAGAAACCTTTAATGTTGCAGCATGTTCTCCGAGAGCTACCTTCTTCCCCCGTTCCAGCATCTTATTGTAGTGCATTATTGGAGGCTTATAGTATGTTGTTATTGATATTTTTTTCCTCCTTATTAAACTTTACATAGTTGTTTATAGAACTTGATTAAATTAGTCACACTATTTGTAAACTAAATTTCTTGTTCTTCTAAATATATCTTGTATACGTAATATTTTATTATTCTTCTATTTGTAAATTTATTTATTTATTTATTTATTTATTTTAAATGAGTTCTTTTTTTATGGAATGAATTTTCCGTCGGTAAATAGGTATATATCGACGAAATGTTTTTCGTCGGTAAATACCTATTTGCCGACGAATTTGACTTTGCCAACGAAATCGATTTTGTCGGCAAAAACGTTTTTTTCGTCGGTAAATACCTATTTACCGACGAATTTGACTTTGCCGATGAAATCGATTTTGACGGCAAAAATGTTTTTTTTATACGAAAAAATCTTTTTTGACGACGAAAAATATGTAGGTAAATAAATTGTTTTTACTTACGATAAATTTGTGACATATTTCGTCGGTAAATTTTTGTCGATGGGGCATTGCGTGACGGTACCTTTACTGACGAAAATCACATTTTACCAATGGAATTCACATTTTACCGACGGAATATATTTTTTCCGGTTAAGACTAAATTTTCAGTAGTGAATATATTACATTTTTTTTCTAAGTTCAAATCTTGTTCTTCAATCCGGTAGTGTTAAGAATTGTGAAGAAGAGGAATGACACCAACACCATTGTTTTTTTTTTTTGGCCAACACCAACACCATTGTGGAATGTCGTTGATTAACCTAATCAACCCCCAAACAACCCCGACCAATTCCACAAATATTCCTAATAATAATTCCATCTTCACCATATTAGGAACGCTTGCCCATATGCAGCAGATACATCAACTCCACTGATCCATACTAGGTAGCTATATAATACCATAAGCAATTGCAGTTCTACTTCATTGCAGCATATCCTTTCTCCTCGATTACAGTCAAAGAAACAAAGAGAGACAGACAAACATATTGCTTCATCAATCATCAACATATTTGAAAAGATGACCTCATGTTCATTATTGCTTCTCTTCTCTACCATTATTGCTTCGTTTCTCTCCTGGGCTGTCACTGCAGCCTCCGGTGCGACCCCACAAGGCCAAACTCCAGTCCTGGAGCTTTACATGCATGACATTTTAGGCGGGAGCAACCCCACGGCGAGACCCATTACTGGATTACTCGGCAATATCTACACTGGGCAAGTACCCTTTGCAAGGCCCATAGGGTTTCTGCCTCCCAAAGGTGGGGTTGCCATTCCCAATGCCAACGGTGCCATCCCAACTGTGAATGGAGTCACGGGAGTTCCCTTGGGAACAGGCCTTGCTGGCACCTCTTTTGCTGGGACAAACAACAACAATCAGAACCTAAACGGGATCCAGACCCAACTGGGTCCCGATGGATTAGGACTCGGGTTCGGAACCATCACCGTGATCGACGACATATTGACAGCTTCACCCGATCTCGGGTCTCAGCCAATTGGGAAAGCTCAGGGGGTTTATGTTGCAAGTTCAGCTGATGGGACGACACAGATGATGGCGTTCACGGCAATGATTGAAGGTGGAGAATATGGTGATGCCCTTAACTTTTATGGTATTTACAAAATTGAAAGCACGACATCGCATATTTCGATTACGGGAGGGACGGGAAGGTACAAGAATGCTTGTGGATTCGCTGAAGTGAGACCACTGATACCTTCTGGACAGAACGTCTTCAACGGGGCAGAGACATTGTTGAGGATCACTGTCCACCTGAAATACTAACACAAGAAAAGAAATTGCTTTTATTTAAGATGTTCCATTGTTTCTTCATTTCCCACCATCGTGTGTTTGAGAATTCAAATGGTTTGTGATATTCAGAGCCATACACTATATTTTATGTTGTAAAGCATTGAGTTAATTAATCAACGTGATCGACCTACTCTATCCGAAGAGTTTCGACACAATAGTTCGTTCTGGTTGATGCAATTTCAACGTGTCGCCTTCGTTGTTTAAAATATCAAGTCTAAGCATTTGGATATCATACAAAAAAGGAAAAAATCTGAAAATTGTACAACGTGTTTGCACAAAATGGTTTTTCAACTCAAAATGTTTTGAATGGTCCAACATGTTTGAAAATGATGATAATTGATACCTCGATTAATTCTTTATTAAAATTTCCGTTAAATATTTGATGAAATAGAGGTTGGAAGAAAAAAATGTTAGGATCGATTCTCTACAAACACTCAATCGGATAAAGAAATTGCTTAGTATTGAGAAGGAACACAGTTTTTCCAGAGATGAAAGGGAGAGAAGAAGAAGTCTTATTTTTCGTGGTAACACACAATAGGGTAACCTCCACGCGGTTTGGTTCTATTATTGATGGAAAAAAAATATATTGTTACAAAATACGTATACATGGAGAAATACAGTACAGTGCAGTCTTCTGGTTCGGGGCGCTGCCTCGAACCCCGCCTTCGGGTGGGGGGCCCTGAACCCCGCATTCAGGTGTGTGGGGGGGGGGGGGGGGGGCGAACCCCGCCTTCAGGTTGAACCGCGAGACGCGTACATTAATACATAATTAAACATTACATATTAATCAGACTCCAATACCTAACAAATCTCCCAATTGGAGACTACTTCAGTCACCAAACACAGTATTCTCTCAGCATCATCATCAATATATATATACCGCACCATCTGTAGTAACACAACTACAGAAGACCAACTGAGGTTTTGCACAACCCCAGTTTCCCAACATCGACACATTTTGTCAACATGTCTGCTGGATTCTTTGGACCCTCCATCTTCTCTACGCACAAGTCGCCTTCTTCCACTGCTCTGCGAGTGAAATGATACCGCCTTCTGATATGCTTAGTCTTAGAATGATAGAATGGATTCTTAACCAACTGTATGGTACTCTGGCTATCTGAATACAGAATCTTCCCATTCTGCTTCTTGCCCAACTCTTCCAGGTAATCTGCCAGCCATATCATCTCCTTCCCAGCTTCAGCTATTGCCACATTTCTGAAGCCTGGACATCCAACTTACTGATGTACCACCTATGGTGTATGTTAGGTATTGTAGTCTGATTGATATGTAATGGTCGGTTATGTATTAATGTACGCTTCTCGCGGTTAGGTATTGTAGGCTATACTGTATTGTACTGTATTTCTACTGTATACGTATTTTGTAACAGTAACCGTCATCAATAATATCATGATAAACCGTGTGGAGGTTGCTCACTTGAGTGTTACCACAAGAAATCTGTTTTGGCTTCCCTTCCTTTCCTCTCTAAAACTCCTAAGTGTTCTTCCTCAATCCTAGGTGTGTTCTTCATTATTGAGTGTTGTTTGATCCTAACAATTGGTATCAGAGCTAAGGAGATTCAACACGATCATTGAAGATGGAGAGTTCGAAGTTTGGAATCGAGAAGTTTGATGGATCCGATTTCGGTTTCTGGAAAATGCAGATTGAAGATTGTCTCTACCAGAAAGATCTTCACGAACCCTTAATCGGGGTGAAGCCGGATTCCATGACAGAGGATCAGTGGAAGCTGAAAGATCGTCAGGCCCTAGGTATGATCCGATTGACTTTGTCGAAGAACGTGGCGTTCAACATCGTCAAGGAGCATACTACGTCCGGTCTGTTGAAGGCGCTGTCAAATATGTATGAAAAGCCATCGGCTATGAACAAGGTATATTTGATGCGTAGATTGTTCAATTTACAGATGTCTGAAAGTGGATCTGTTGCTGATCATATCAACGAGTTTAATATGATTGTGAGTCAATTGAGTTCTGTGGAGATTCACTTCGAAGATGAAATTAAAGCCTTGATTTTGATGTCATCTCTGCCCGAGTCTTGGGATACTATTGTTGCTGCAATTAGTAGTTCATGTGGTTCTGAGAAACTGAAATTCGATGAAATCCGAGATGTTGTTCTCAGTGAAAGTATTCGCAAACGCGAAGTGGGAGATTCATCGGGTAGTGCTCTCAGTGTGGACAGAAGGGGGAGAAGCAATTCGAAGGGCCAAAATCAACATGGTCGATCAAAATCAAAGATTAGAGGAAAATCTCCGAACAAAGCCAACGTGGTTTGTTGGAATTGTGGAGAGAAAGGCCACTATCAGACAACCTGTAAGAAACCCAAGAAGAAGCAGAATCAGAATTCAGGAAATGATACTGATTCTGTAAATTCAGCAGAAGACATTGGGGATGCTCTAATCCTTAGTGTGGACAGCCCGGTTGAATCCTGGATTTTGGATTCTGGTGCATCTTTTCATTCGTCTCCAAGCAAGGAGTTGTTTCAAAATTTCAAGACTGGAAATTTTGGAAAGGTATATCTTGCTGACAACAAGATATTGGAGATTGAAGGAAAAGGGAATGTCTGCATAAAGACCCCATCGGGAAACCAGTGGACATTGGAGGATGTCAGATATATTCCTAGACTCAAGAAGAATTTGATCTATGTTGGTCAGTTGGATAGCACAGGCTACGCAGCAGAGTTTGGTAAAGGTTCGTGGAAGATTGTAAAGGGTGCTATGATTGTAGCTCGTGGCACGAAATCTGGAACCTTATACACCACTGAAGGGTGTATAAACATGTCTGCTATTGCTGAGGGTGCTTCTGGTTCATGTCTGTGGCATAACAGACTTGGACATATGAGTGTTAAGGGAATGAAGATGCTGGTTGGAAAAGGAGCTCTAGAGGGTCTGAAGTCTGTTGATATGGGTCTTTGTGAGAGTTGTGTTCTGGGCAAACAGAAACGAGTTAGCTTCACAAAGACTCCTAGAGAGTCGAAGAAAGTGCAGTTGGAAATGGTTCATACAGATGTATGGGGACCATCTCCAGTTTCATCACTTGGAGGATCCAGGTTTTATGTCACCTTCATTGATGATTTCAGCAGGAAGGTATGGGTTTACTTCTTGAAGCATAAGTCAGATGTGTTTGCAACATTCAAGAGGTGGAAAGCTGAAGTTGAGAATCAGACCGGATTGAAGATCAAATGTTTGAGGTCTGACAATGGAGGAGAGTATAACAAGTCAGAGTTCAAAGCATTATGTTCTGGTGAGGGAATAAGATTGATGAGGACAGTTCCCGGTAAGGCTAGGCAGAATGGAATTGCTGAAAGGATGAACAGAACATTGAATGAGCGTGCGAGAAGTATGAGGCTGCATTGTGGGCTGCCCAAGATGTTCTGGGCAGACGCAGTGAGCACAGCTGCATACTTGATCAACAGGGGACCATCAACTCACTTGGGGTTCAAGATTCCAGAGGAGGTATGGACAGGAAAGGATCTCAAGTACTCACACTTGAGAACTTTCGGTTGCACGGCTTATGTTCATGTTGATCCAGAGAAAAGAGATAAACTTGATGCTAAGGCTATGAAATGTTACTTCATAGGCTATGGTTCTGACTTATTTGGTTACAGGTTTTGGGATGACAAGAACAGAAAGATCCTGAGACACTGTGATGTGACGTTTGATGAATCTGTCCTATACAAGGACAGAGAACAGAAGGTTCCAGAGACTACGAAGCAAGTGGGAGTTGAGTTTGAGATGCAGAATATTACACCCATAGAAGACACTCAAACAACTCCAGAGACTGTGGATGAAGAACCCGTAGTGGAACAAATGACACCTGACCAGGTGTTGAGGAGATCATCCAGAACCATCAGAGCACCAGATAGGTATTCACCTTCATTACATTATCTGTTGCTGACTGATGAAGGGGAACCAGAGTCTTTTGATGAGGCCCTACATGTGGAGGATTCAATCAAGTGGGAGCAAGCCATGGATGATGAGATGAGCTCACTTGAGAAGAATGACACGTGGTTGTTGACTGAATTGCCTGTAGGGAAGAGAGCCTTATTGAATAGGTGGGTGTTCAGGATCAAGGCTGAACCAGATGGCAAAAGACGGTTCAAGGCTCGGTTAGTAGTTAAAGGGTATTCACAAAGGAAAGGTATTGATTATGCTGAAATATTTTCTCCTGTTGTGAAATTAACTACTATCAGGATTCTATTGAGTATTGTTGCTTCTGAGAATTTGCATCTTGAGCAAATGGATGTAAAAACAGCATTTTTACATGGAGATCTTGATAAGGAGATCTATATGCATCAACCAGAAGGATTTGTTGTTCCAGGCAAGGAACACATGGTGTGCAAGCTCAACAGGAGCTTGTATGGGTTGAAGCAGGCACCGAGGCAATGGTACAAGAAGTTCGACTCCTTCATTATCAAGAGTGGCTTTTGTAGGAGTGAAAAGGATCAGTGCTGTTATTTCAAGAAATACACTGATTCTTATGTAATTCTACTCTTGTATGTGGATGATATGTTGATTGCAGGATCCAGTATGAGAGAGATAAACAATGTGAAGGCAAGTTTGTCTTCTGTGTTTGAGATGAAAGACTTGGGTGCATCGAAGCAGATTCTTGGGATGAGAATATCTCGGGATAGATCTACTGGCACCTTAAGTCTATCCCAGGAGCAGTACATTGAGAAGGTAGTGACCCAATTCAGGATGACTGATGCTAAGCCCAGGACTACTCCTTTGGCAAATCACATAAAATTGTCAAAGGGGCAGTCACCCAAGACAACTGAAGAACGTGACCAGATGGCACTGGTTCCATATGCTTCAGCAGTTGGGAGTTTGATGTATGCTATGGTCTGTACAAGACCTGACATAGCACATGCAGTGGGTGTGGTTAGCAGGTACATGGCCAATCCGGGTAAAGAGCATTGGGAAGCTGTGAAGTGGCTTCTAAGATATCTGAAAGGTACATCCAGTACTTCACTTTGTTTTTGCAAAGACCAAGTGATTCTGCAGGGTTTTGTGGATGCTGATCTTGGTGGAGATGTAGACTCTAGCAAGAGCACATCCGGATACATCTACACCATAGGTGGTACTGCAGTGAGTTGGATGTCCAGGCTTCAGAAATGTGTTGCTCTTTCATCTACTGAGGTTAAGTATGTGGCAATAGCTGAAGCTGGGAAGGAGATGATATGGTTGGCAGATTATCTGGAAGAGTTGGGCAAGAAGCAGAATGAGAAGATTCTGTATTCAGATAGCCAGAGTGCCATACAGTTGGTGAATAATCCAGTCTATCATTCTAAGACTAAGCACATTAGAAGACGGTATCATTTCACTCGCAGTGCAGTGGAAGAAGGCTACTTGTGTTTAGAGAAGATAGAGGGTGCAAAGAATCCAGCAGACATGTTGACAAAATGTGTGGATGTTGGGAAACTGGGTTTGTGCAAAACCTCGGTTGGTCTTCTGTAGTTATGTTACTACAGATGGTGCGGTGAAGGTATTAATGATGATGTTAGAAAATATGTGTGTTGTTTTGGTGACGGAATCAGTCTCCAAGTGGGAGAATTGTTAGGTATTGTAGTCTGATTGATATGTAATGGTCGGTTATGTATTAATGTACGCTTCTCGCGGTTAGGTATTGTAGGCTATACTGTATTGTACTGTATTTCTACTGTATACGTATTTTGTAACAGTAACCGTCATCAATAATATCATGATAAACCGTGTGGAGGTTGCTCACTTGAGTGTTACCACAAGAAATCTGTTTTGGCTTCCCTTCCTTTCCTCTCTAAAACTCCTAAGTGTTCTTCCTCAATCCTAGGTGTGTTCTTCATTATTGAGTGTTGTTTGATCCTAGCAGTGTAGATGTATCCGGATGTGCTCTTGCTAGAGTCTACATTTCCACCAAGATCAACATCCACAAAACCTTGCAGAATCACTTTGTCTTTGCCAAAACAAAGTGAAGTACTGGATGTACCTTTTAGATATCTTAGAAGCCACTTCACAACTTCTCAATGCTTTTCCCGGATTTTCCATGTACCTGTTAACCACACCCACTGCACGTGCTATGTCAGGTCTTGTACAGGCCATAGCATACATCAGACTCCCAACTGCTGAAGCATATGGAACCAGTGCTATCTGATCACGTTCTTCAGCTATCTTGGGTGACTGCCTCTTTGACAATTTTATGTGATTTGCCAAAGGATTAGTCATGGGTTTAGCATCAGTCATCCTGAATCGGGTCACGACCTTCTCAATGTACTGCTCCTGGGATAGACTTAAGGTGTCGGCAGATCTATCCCGAGATATTCTCATCCCAAGAATCTGCTTCGCTGCACCCAAGTCTCTCATCTCAAACACTGAAGACAGACTTGTCTTCACATTGTTTATCTCTCTCATAATAGATCCTGCAATAGGCTTATCATCCACATACAAGAGTAGAAATACATAAGAATCAGTGTATTTCTTGAAATAATAGCACTGGTCCTTTTCACTTCTGCAAAAGCCACTCTTGGTCAAGAAGGAGTCGAACTTCTTGTACCATTGCCTTGGTGATTGCTTCAACCCATACAATCTCTTGTTGAGCTTGCACACCATGTGTTCCTTGCCCATAACAACAAATCCTTCTGGTTGCTACATATAGATCTCCTTATCCAGGTCTCCATGCAAAAATGCTGTTTTTACATCCATTTGCTCAAGATGCAAATTTTCTGAAGCAACAATACTCAATAGAATCCTGATAGTAGTTAATTTCACGACAGGATAAAATATTTCAGCATAATCAATACATTTCCTTTGTGAATACCCTTTAACTACTATCGAGCCTTGAACCATCTTTTGCCATTTGATTCAGCCTTGATACTGAACACCCACGTATTCAACAAGGCTCTCTTCCCTACAGGTAATTCAGTCAACAACCACGTGTCATTCTTCTCAAGTGAGCTCATCGCATCATCCATGGCTTGCTCCTACTTGATTGAATCCTCCACATGTAGGGCCTCATCAAACGACTATGGTTCCCCTTCATTAGTGAGCAACATATAATGTAATGAAGGTGAATACCTATGTAGTGCTCTGATGGTTTTTGATGATCTCCTCAACACCTGCTCAAGTGTCATTTGCTCCACTACGGGTTCTTCAGCAACAGACTCTGGAGTTGTTTGAGTATCTTCTATGGGTGTAGTCTTCTGCAACTCAAACTCAACTCTCACTTGCTTCATCAAACGTCCCATCACAGTGTCTCAGGATCTTTATGTTATTGTCATCCCAAAACCTGTAACCAAACAAGTCAGAACCATAGCCTATGAAGTAACACTTCATACCTTAGCATCAAGCTTATCTCTCTTCTCTGGATCAACATGAACATAAGTCGTGCAACCGAAAGTTCTCAAGTCTGAGTACTTGAGATCCTTTCATGTTCATACCTCCTCTGGAATCGTTCCTGTCCATACCTCCTCTGGAATCTTGAACCCCAAGGGAGTTGATGGTCCCCTGTTGATCAAGTATGCAGATGTGCTTACCGTGTCTGCCCAGAACATCTTGGGTAGTCCACAATGCAGCCTCATACTCCTCGCACACTCATTCAATGTTCTGTTCATCCTCTCAGCAACTCCATTATGCCTAGCCTTACCGGGAACTGTCCTCATCAATCTTATTCCCTCAGTAGCACAGAATGCTTTAAACTCTGACTTGTCATACTCTCATCCATTGTCAGACCTCAAACATTTGATCTTCAATCGAGTATGATTCTCAACGTCAGCTTTCCACCACTTGAATGTTGCAAACACATCTAGCTTAAGCTTCAAGAAGTAAACCCATACCTTCCTGCTGAAATCATCAATAAAAGTGACATAGAACCTGGATCCTCCAAGTGATGAAACTGGAGATGGTCCCCATACATATGTATGGACCATTTCCAATTGCACTTTCTTTGACTCTCTCGGAGTCTTTGTGAAGCTAACTCATTTCTGTTTGCCCATAACACATCTCTCACAAAGACCCATATCAACAGACTTCCGCCCCTCTAAAGCTCCCTTTGCAACCAGCATCTTCATTCCCTTAACACTCATGTGTCCAAGTCTGTTATTCCACAATCATGAACCAGAAACGCCGCAGCGACAGCAGACATGTTTATACACCCTGCAGTGGTGTATAAGGTTGCAGATTTTGTGCCACGAGCTACAATCATAGAACCCTTTACAATCTTCCACGAACATTTACCAAACTATGTTGCGTAGCCTGTTCTATTCAACTGACCAACAGAGATCAAATTCTTCTTAAGTCCAGGAATATATCTGACATCTTCCAATCTCCACTGGTTTCCCGATGGAGTTTTTATGCAAATATCACCCTTTTCTTCAATCTCCAAGCTTTGTTATCAGAAAAATATACCTTTCCAAAATTTCCAGACTTGAAATTTTGAAACAATTCCTTGCTTGGAGACGAATGAAAGAATGCACCAGAATCCAACATCCAGGATTCAACTGGGCTGTCCACAGTAAGGATTAGAGCATCCCCAATGTCTTCTGCTGAATTTATAGAATTAGTATCATCCCCTGATTTCTGATTCTGCTTCTTCTTGGGTTTCTTACAGGTTGTCCGATAGTGGCCTTTCTCTCCACAATTCCAACAAATCACGTTGGCTTTGTTCGTAGATTTTCCTCGATCATTTGATTTTGATCGTCCATGTTGATTTTGGCCCTTCGAATTGCTTCTCCCCCTTCTCTCCACACTGAGAGCATTACCCGATAAATCTTCCACTTCTCATTTGCAAATACTTTCACTAATAACAACATCTCAGATTTCATCAAATTTCAGTTTTTTAGAACCACGGGAACTACTAATTGCAGCAACAACAGTATCCCAAGACTCAGGCAGAGATGACATCAAAATCAAGGCTTTAACTTCATCTTCGAAGTTAATATCCACAAAACTCAATTGACTCACAATCATATTAAACTTGTTAATATGATCAGCAACAAGTCCACTTTCAGACATATGTAAATTGAACAATCTACGCATCAAATATACCTTGTTCATTGTCGATGGATTTTTGTACATATTTGATAGCGCCTTTAACAGATCGGTCGTAGTCTTCTCCTTGACGATGTTGAACGCCACGTTCTTCGACAAGGTAAACTGGATCATCCCTAGGGCCTGGCGATCTTTCAGCTTCCACTATTTCTCTATCATGGAATCGGCCTTCACCTTGATCAAGAGTTCGTGAAGATCTTTCTGGTACAGACAATCTTCGATCTGCATCTTCCAGAAACCGAAATCAGATCCATCAAACTTCTCGATTCCAAACTTCGAACTCTACATCTTCAGTGATCGTGTTGAATCTCCTTAGCTATGATACCAGTTGCTAGGATCGATTCTCTACAAACACTCAATCAGATGAAGAAATTGCTTAGTATTGAGAAGGAGCACAGTTTTTCCAGAGAGGAAAGGGAGAGAAGAAGAAGTCTGTTTTTTCGTGGTAACACCCAATAGTGTAACCTCCACGCGATTTGGTTCTATTATTGATGAAAAAATACATTGTTACAAAATACGTATACATGGAGAAATACAGTACAGTCTACTGGTTCGGGTCGCTGCCCTGAACCCCGCCTTCAAGTTGAACCGCAAGACGCGTACATTAATACATAATTTAACATTACATATTAATCAGACTCCAATACCTAACAAAAACAGCAAAGAAAGGTAAAAACCCTAGCAGACGCCAATTAGCAAATCATCTAGGAGAATTACTTCATCTGCCTTCCTATCCTTGCCAATTTATACACAGCAACCCAAACTAACAAAATTACATATTAGTCCTTAATAAACAATCCACTAAAAGCAGCTAATACAAATATAAACCCTAACAAATATTAACACAATAGATCATGTGAATAAGTCTGCCACATGTTCCTGTGACTTAACCTGTTGTAGCTACACTAAACCCAAACTTACCTTTTCTCTAACAAAGTAACAATCTATTTCAATGTGCTTTGTTCTTTCATGAAAAAATGAATTAGTTGCAATTCAACAACAACTTTATTATCACAATAAAGTAAAGTCGGACATTCTCACTCAATATTCAACTCAGATAACAACTCTTTTAACCAAACTATTTCTGAAACATCAACACTCATTCTTCTATATTCAGCTTCGACAGATGACTTAGATACAGTGTTTTGTTTTTTAACTTTCGAAGAAACCAATGATTCACAAAGCTTAACACAAAATCCAAAAACTGATCTTCTGGTTTCTAAACACCCAGACCAATCAGAATCACAGAAAAACAGTAGGTTTAAGAGAACTATTTTGGGCAAAAAATACTGAGACCAGACTGAGCCTTCAGATATCTGATAACTCTAAAAGCAGCATTCAAGTGAGATTTTTTTTGGTGTTTGCATAAACTAACTAAGATGTTGAACTAGAAAAGCTATATCTGGTCTAGTAACAGTCAAATATAGAACTTTGCCTATTACCCTTCTGTAAAACGTTGCATGAGACAACAAAGAAGTAAGGCAGTGATTAAACTTCATAGGGGTTTTATTAGGTTTAGCACCTAACAAGCCAACCTCAAAGATAAGATCAAGAGCATACTTACGCTGATTCAACATAAAACCGTCTGACTTTCTCAATATTTCAAGCCCAAGAAAGTACCTCAATTCTCCGAGATCTTTCATTTTGAAGTTCTGTTCAAGAACAGACTTCCAACTCATCAATCAACCTTTGACTGCTGTAAACACCTAATTTTGGCTCAGGGTCAAAATACCGTACGTGAGAAACCGAGCTGAAAAAATCGAGATAGAAAATATATATATATATATATGAAAAAACATTATCTATCTATCTATCTATATTATAGATAATCTTTTCGGTCGAAAGAAGAACATGGTCATGTTCTTCTTTTGCAAGTTGGCTTTTGTTTATTATTAAAAATAAATTAATAAAATCTTCTATAAATAGAAGAAGGGAGAATGCTTAAGAAACGCTTGAAGGGCTGAGAGTTATGACATGAATGGTAAGGAAGAGTGATGGAAAAAACTAGAAAAAAGAGTGAAGAAAAAAATAGTGAAAAAAAAAATCGATAATTATCGGTCTCGGTTTCTCGTATGGTATTTAAACTCAGAATGTATTAGGTATATTTCTCTCATATTCAATATTGTATTTGTATTTTTCTAATGTTATGAAATTGAAGTTTTATATATATATATCTATTGTATATTTATGTCATACTATGTATATATATATATATATATATGTATAATATAAATATATATATATGTATAATATAAATATATATATATTTCTCTCATATTCAATATTGTATTTGTATTTTTCTAATGTTATGAAATTGAAGTTTTATATATATATATCTATTGTATATTTATGTCATACTATATATATATATATATATTATCTATCTATCTATATGTATAATATATATATATATATATATATAATATGCATATCTGATATTATATATATGTATATGTGAAAAACAATATTTTAACAAATGACTTAGGACCTTCCCAAACTTTGATGAATGTTACAACTCGGTCATTGTACTCTCGGGTCATTCTGGGACTTTATCGAGTGTTATAAATCAAACCCGAAACGTTTTGGGCCATTTGTGCAATTTTTGAAATATTTTCTTTAATTCAGCTCATTTTTTTTTAATTTTCATTTTGATTTCCAAACTTTTCTAGACATTCCATGACTTCTCAAAATGTTACAAATAAATCTAGAATAAATTTTGGGTTATTTTTGGAGCTTTACCAAGTGTTACAAATAAGTCCATAAAAGTTTAGGGCAAATTCTGTCATTTTTTAAAATATATGTCCAATTCAGCTCGAATTTTCAAATAATTGCGTTTTGGGCCCTAAACCTTTATGGACATCTCGTGACTTGTCAAAGTATTACAAATTGGTCCAACGTGCTTAATATTTTCAAAATCATTCATGTATTTTTGAGACGTTTAGAATGGCTCCAAAGTTAAATCACCCATTTCTCGAGCAGGATTAACTTTTTTCTCTCTTGTTTATTTATTTGAAATTAACTCATAAAAAAATGTTTGTACATGGTTTGTTTAATTTAAAGAAAATGCATGTAATCTTTTTGGGTCGAGCATGATCAAAGCGGGCAATTCGGGTAAATTGAAAAATTTTCAAAAGCAAACTAAAGTACCGAAAGGGCGGATTATGAGATCGCGAGCTCTTAAGACGTAATCAAACCCCTGAACTCGATTCTCTAGACGTAGACCTTTCCAAGCTTTAGGATGTTAACTCCAGGTAACTTCTGCAATTTTAGGATTTCGATTAATCTTTAATTGACCAGTGGCGACTCTTTCAATTTATTTTTCGGTCTGGTTGATGACCCTGCTCGACCGGACCCGTCGCTCGCCAATACCCGACATTTTCAAAATTAAAAAAAAAAATTCAAAAAAAGGGTCGGGGAAAGTTGGATCCGATGTTCGACAATTTGGCGACTCTGCTAGAGACTTCTTTTAGAGGGTTTAGGCCTTGTCATGTTTGTTTTGCCATATTATATTTTTGCCCTATCTGTTTTGACCGTTTGCTCAAGCTTGTAGTTTCAAATTTTGTCCAAAAGGCGATGTAATTGTCATAATTCAAAAAAAGAATAAAAATTCTTGTTTTGCACACACCATGCTGATTACCACTACCCGCTCGGACCTGGAGCACATGAAGAGCTTAGGGAGTTTAGTAGGGGAATGCACCCGGAGCGTTTTGGACCGCCGGTATGCACTCAAACAACTCAAATCGATGATCGGAGTGGGCATGTGATCCTCTTTAGGGGGTGAGGTTCCGCTGGTACAGATGACCTAGAAATTCCATCCATTTAGAACAAAAAACAACACACCGTGTTTAACCTTTACTAGTGTTGTGTATTTCCATTTTTGGGCCCAACTAATGTAAATGAGAATTTGGCCCAAATATTTGGATGCGGGTTTGGCCCACAATTCATGGAGAAGATTCGACCCAGCTGTTGTGAATTAGAAGTCAGCCTAACAACTGTAGATCGGAGTTTGGCCCATTATGTGAATGTGTTTTGTTTTGGCCCTAGACCATGACATGTATATGATTGGGTCTTTTGTATTATATATTCCAGACTGTTGTAAATGTAATACGAGTCTTACTAATGAAGTTTACATTCTCGCACTTGCATTGCATTTTTCAAAAAAAATGTAAGTTCCGTTCATTCTATCTTATATCCTTAGGACGTTTCACGCACCATCACATTAAGGCCATACAGTCCCCTACGATCGAAATTGCCCGAATATGGAAAGCCATGACAAAAGGGAATCAGAAATACGTGAATGAGAAAATTAGTGAAGTTCACAAGATCGCAAGTTACAAAGTCAACTTGGTTATCCTTAATGCCTAGTTTAACTTCTCGAATGTGGAAAAACAATGTCTGTGTGATTAATTACAATGGAATACATTCACAAGTTCCATTTGAAACCTACAATTCCGTCTTTCAACCCGTAGGAAATAATCAGGGATAGACCCGAACAACATCCATCATTCTAGCAATGTGGGGGTACCTTGGAAAAATGTGGGGGCAACGTAGTTGAGTTGAATGACACCCTTGAATAATTCAGATCTTCCTTCGAACCAAGGATGAGGCGAATAAAAATATTTTCAAAATGCATGTCCTCGACCTTCGTTCGAACCAAGGAACAAGCAACAAATGCACTCAACAAGCTGCGCCATCGTGTGAAACGTATTAATAACTAGACTTCGTTTGGCTAAATCCTTTTAAACTATTCTTGATTTTTTTTTTGTCATACATGCAATCAAAGTCTACGAATGGAATGAATGGAACATGCAGAATTTTCAAAACTAATCATGCATGATCAATTGTGTATTTGTTTGTCTTACTACGGTATTTTGGATTTAGGTTTTCGGAATCCATGCGATATTCGACGACTCTAGCACCTCAAGAACACGAGGAGATAATCATCCAACTAGAACAGACCATGCACGTCATGAGTTCCTGCGTAGTGCAGTCAATCGTTGGCATGACCTCTTAGGTCGAGCGGATTTTTCATTTTCTAAGCTCCAGTAAACCGTGACTACCACAGTATCCACGACATCGTATTCCCGAGGAACACTGCTATCATGGCACCTCATCAATCCATGTCAGGAACTTTTGCCATCCTGACCAAGCTTCACCTCCCACATATGGCCATCCTCACCAAGGTCCACCTCCCACATATGACCTTCCCATACCCGGAAGGACAAAGGCACTGTTAGGACTGGGTTTTCATCCTAATTTCAAAGATTATAAAGTCGCCCGGAGGAAACGTTTAGCCGAAAGTTCAGGGAATTGTTGTTTCCTCCCCTCACCGTTTCATTCCCAGCCCGCCACAAGTGATCCAACCCGATGACGTTGATACTCACGAGGGCTTGTCAGGCTTATTTTCAACCGGTATCACCATTGGAGCTCTGCTTGATGAAGCTCCCTCATACATTTTTGTCTGTCCACTTGCTAGTGGGGCACCCTTGCTAGTGTTAGAGGTTTTGGGCCACAATCTCTAACACCACCTTTCTAGGATTCCGTAAGCCAAAATTTTCCAATTCTGCAAAAAGAACAACTTCATATGGAATTCATATCACCTATTCCATTCATATTCTGTGAAAAGAACATGTTGTAAGACTTTTTGGAAAAGGAAACCTAGTTTGTTTTGCTAAAGGACAAACTGAACAATTAGACACATCCTTATTATCAGAAGAAAACAAATTTACTAAGAGAATTTTACAGAAAACATATCATGACCAAACCGCTTATGCCATACAAGAGGAGCAGTATAGGGTTTGGAGGAGGCTTGTAAGCTAAAATTAGGCTTACAACAATATCCAAACAGATATAGCCCAACTATACCGCTCCATTGTAAAGATCCTATATGACCATATGATTAGGAAAGAAAGTGACTGAACATGATAATTCTTTTGTAAGTTTGGCTACTGACACGAGATTGCACTTAAAATCAGGTAAATACAGAACATCAGACAAAACTTTATTATCTAACCTATTAAATTCACTTACAACTTTCACAATAGAATAATCACCATTCGACAAAGTGAACCTTTGAGTTCTTATTAGTCACATTAATTAACTAAACATTGCTAGAGCTCATGTGATTGGTTGCACCAGTGTTTAAAATCCACAAATTATTGCATATACTACCACAAGCATACTAAGGTTTACATGTAGTGTTTACTTTTGCCTCAGACTAGGAGTCCCTTTTGAGCAATTGTGCAATTTGCTCTAGGTTCTCCTTTGTCAGCATCCTAGGCGTAGCTTCGCTTGAGACAGGAGTAAAGGTCCCTGAAGGAACACTCAAAGGAGTAGAAGTTCCCGAGGACATAGAATTCTCAACAACACTGTTAGATCTTGATCTAAATTTCTAACTAGGGGAATAACCTTTCCTCTTAAAATAATGTTCATAGTCATGTCCCTTGGCCTTACAATAGTCACATGTGAGATTCCAGTTCTCCTATTGTGCGGCTTACTCATGAAAAGGAAGCCAAGCCATCAACTGAGGAAACTGGAAAACCATTTGAAATAACCCTTTGGTTTTCTTCCTAAATCAAGACTGAGTAAGCTTGATTCACAGAGGGTAAAGGTTCTCGCATAACCAAATTGGATCGCACAGTGGAATAAGACTCATTAAGGCCATTCAGGAACTGAAACATCACGTTATTGGCTTGATCTATGTGTTTCTGAAAAAGATCACAATTACATGAAGGAAGACAGGTTATTGCGACAAATTCCTCCCACATCATCCTCAGTCTAGTGAAATATACAACAACTAAGTCAATCCTTTGTCGAACCAAGGAAATTTCTCTAAGAAACTGAAAGATCCTAGACCCGTTAATCTTGTTGAATCTCTAACTATGATCATACCACACAAGAAATGCACTTGTGGAGTACAAAATGGTCTTCATCAATTCCGGGGATACCAAGTTCATTATCCATGCAAATACTACGTGATTATACCTATCACATAGATTATGTAAGGAAGGGTCAAAGGATTATTTCTTGCATGAACCATCTATGAATCCTATCTTGTTCTTCACCATAAGAGAAATATACATGGCACGACTTCAGAAAGCGTAATTATCACATCCGGTCAATTGAACCGAGATCAGAGACGCGCCTGTTTTATCTGAAGCATGCAAGTAAAGAGGATGGTTTGAATCGACGTTTACCGAAGTTGCACAAGCATCAATTTTCTGAGCAGTCTCCCCCTTGAGACCTTCACCGCAGGAATCCATCAGAAACATAGGAAAAAGAGGATTAGAAGCCAAGGGTCACACAAGAATTGAAGGATCCTGGTATGGCATTTGGAAATTAAACCCTGGAGACCTGGTCCGGGTCGAAATTAAACCCACCCATGCTAAAAGCATTTGGTATGGGAAGTGTAGTCTTTACTTCCTCGATCTCTGGATTCTTGTTATTGAAGTCTATGTTTGTTCAAGGGGAAGCAGGTGAGACGCATCAAGCTAAGTTGTGCAAGCTATTTTGATTTATTTTGGACAATAGTGATTGATTGTATACCGTATACCAAGGCCAATTAATCAACTGACCAAAAATCTGGCATGCGAATGAGCGACCGATAATATAAGGAGCAATGTTGTTGCACCTTGGTATATCAAATCATCTATGGTGGAACAAGTAAGCTGCTAAATTTATCTCTTAAGTTTTCATTTATGGTTGATTAATTTGGTGTTTTGTGCTTATGACTAACTGTGGTAAGGTTCCGGGCAATGAAGAATACTTATTCACTAGAGGAAGTTAATGACCTTTGGAGTGTAATTTCTCCTCTTGGGAGCAACAACCTTCTTCTGCAGGATTTTGTTCAGGTCGAATGCTTCAACGCTGCTTCCAGTCCCCTTCTTTTGGATGTAAGGATTGAAAACATTCTGCAACATCTCGTCAGAATTTGAACTGACTATACTGTTTTGCCATTATCCTTTGTATTCTGCATTAATGGGTCTCGTGAGGGGATTGAAGCAGAGAAGAAAGACGACAGAAAAGAAGTCTGTAGAAGTGAATAATAGAAGAGTCACAGTCCAGTTCCCCCGACTATCTCCCTTCTCGGACGGGGCCAGCTAGAAGGCTCCTTTTATCCAGTTATTTATTTACAAGTAACTCAAATGCGCGTTCCACACAAGCACAAGGCTGGATCCGAACTCGCAAACTCGCTCCCCTTTTTTCGTCATCCTCAGCGTCTGGTCTTCGAATCTTCATCGTCATGTGTACAAATTGAAAGCGTACAAATTGAAAGAGGACAGTAATTGAAGAAGAAAGGAATTGAAATAGGATGCATAGGAATTGAAGAAGAAAGATGGAGAACTTGATTAGTTAACTAAATGCAGTGTTAATTTAGTCATTTCACATAATTAAATAGTCACTTAGCAGTAAAAATAAACGGTGAACAGTCAAAATGACTATTTAGTCACATGTCCAAACATAAATAACCATTATGCACAATTTATAACAAATTAATCATATTAGTAAAGATAAGTAATCATTAAGTATATTAACCATATATGTTTGTCGGAACAAACATGATTTTGCTTTCACACCTATAAATGTGGATTGGAAATTGTAATATTTCTAAAACTTGGGGTGCAATTGGAACCCTTTTCGTAAATGTTTGCAGAGCTTCCCTCAAACGCGTCGTTTTGGAACCTCACCCTCCCCTCCGCTCATCTTTATTCCACGCCACTCTCCTCTTCTCCCCAAATCTGAGAATCGCTCAACGCTGAAACAGGAAAAAAAAGCAGAGAGAAAAGATGACGGAGGCTATGATCAGGAACAAACCAGGAATGGCCAGCGTGAAGGACATGCCGCTTCTCCAGGATGGCCCGCCGCCCGGAGGATTCGCTCCGGTCCGATACGCTCGCCGGATCCCTAACACAGGACCCAGTGCCATGGCCATGTTCTTGGCCGTTTTCGGCGCCTTCTCTTGGGGCATGTACCAGGTTGGACAGGGAAACAAGGTTCGCCGGTAAGACCTTCAATCCTACCCTCCTTCCTCAACTGATTTCAATATCAATTTCTTTTGCTGAATTTAGGGTTTTTTGGTCTATGAATTTTCACTCTGGGTAGTGAAGTTTTATTTATGGATCACGTTGCTTTCTTTTTGAACTTTCGGAATCGTTTTTTCATTGTGTTGAGCGATGATTGACATGAATCTTTTGCTGCTTAGTTAGATTATCTGAGAGGCATTTGGATTTTGATACAAAAATGTGAGTCAGGATTAATGTTCTTTACCTAGTGCACTTATCTTCAGCTTCTTCCGTGAAGTACTAGGTGAAGCGTGCATTTGGTTAATCATGCTTACACTGGTCTCATGATCACTAGACAAAAGCAACTGAAGGTGCCTCCAATGCCAGATTTATCGTTACATGATGATGATCCATATTTTGATTTTTGTGAAAACTTTGGTCTCTATAAGTGAGAATACTTTTAACCCAATTAAGAATGTGTGAGGTGATCCATGTGTAATTGTATACTTGAAGTCTGAAGATTGTTAAGGCATATTATTTGAGTTACCGATAACCACCATACCAGTTTGTCTTGATATGCGTTCTGAATATTTGATCATACATCCTAGTTGTCCATTGTAGAGACTAGGAGTGTAGGGTGTTACTATATTAAAGGATGGATCAAACTGCAGGCAAGAGGTGTAGGCCTAATGATCTCCTTAATCAAGCAATTATAGGGTAATTAGCCTCACTAATAATTATTACAAAAAAAAACTCTATCACTAATCATCTATCTAATTAATAGATATTGCTAGGGGCCTATGTTTGTGCCAAGACCAGGTGTAGATCGGACAAACAGCGTTGTTCACCATGAAGGTACAGGGTAGAAATTGGGAATACTTGTAAGATTTGGGATTACTTATTTATTGTTTGTCTGTAGAGATGATGTATTTATTCCTTTTGTTCCCTGGGAAGATTAGTTACCCTTCTATCTTTTTGTCTGCATAGTTGTCCTTATTAACATGTTACAGAGTTACATACCTATCTCAGAAAATGAAAATCGACCCTAGAGTACATTCTGAAATGCTTATAAAAAATGTCTCTGTTTCGCTTTTACCCTCGTGTCACTTTGCTGTAAGCCTTGCTTTGTTTGAATACGTCTCAAGGAAAGTGAAGCAAAGAAACAGAATGAGGGTTGATGGAGGGAAGAAGAGTTTTTATTTTCTTGTTTAAATAGGATTTATTATTTACAAGGAGAAGAGAGTATAAAGCTCTCATTTCCCTTCTCCAGATAGGACTTTTTAAAAGGGGAAAGAAAGTGTATTAAAAGGCACTTGCCTCAGCGCCTTAGGTGCTGAGGCGAGGCGCATAGGAGGGTCTGCGCCCCAATCACGTGGAGGCGCATACCACCCTCCAGCAAAGCACACACTTCGTCACGCCTTGCTGCACCTTGTTGATCAATAATTGTGTCACCTTGTAAGTCAAAGTGTGATGCAACTTAATACCCTTCATAGGGCAACTTTTAGAGTACAACACTGACAATAAACAAGGGCATAAAACTAACAATGTACTACATGAAATTAGACCATTCCTTCAGAGGATCAACCTTATAAGAACCATAAACAGGTTATTGATTTAACCATGTGGTATTTTCAGTAGATGTTATTATCCTCTATACTAGTATATATTATATAATGTTGGATCTATTGAATGCGCCTCATTGAATGAGGCGAGCGCCTTATGTGCGCTTCAAATTTGAGGCAATATTTAGTCTTGGCGCCTCATAGTGCCTCAAATTTTTTAATACATTCTATACTTTCACTATGAAATCCTTCCAAATTAGGAGGAGACCAAAATCTTCGTGGGTGCGGGATTGTTATCCAAACAAAGGAAAAAAGAATGATGTCATTCCCTGTCCCTCCTTAAACACCTAACTAGGGAATGGTGTAATCACTCGTCTTTTTCACAAAAGTGCTGCTTAAAACATCTTTCTATCTGAAGTATTTATCTGAAATTGAATTAAAGGAGTTTTGATCATAAAGAGGCTTTTTTGGTATTGAAACTATTCTTCTTCTTGTGTTTCAAAAGTTTTCCAGCTTGTTTATTGAACCAATAAAGTTTGCAGGGCACTGAAAGAAGAGAAATATGCTGCTCGGAGGGCAATCCTACCCATTCTTCAGGCTGAAGAAGATGAACGGTATCTAATAACTGAATGAGCTGATGCTTGTTGATCGTGGTATCCAATGTCTGATCATTTTTTGTGTTTTAATTTTCTAGATTTGTGAAGGAGTGGAAGAAGTATCTTGAATACGAGTCTGAAGTTATGAAGGATGTGCCTGGGTGGAAAGTTGGAGAGAGCGTGTACAACTCCGGACGTTGGGTGCCTCCAGCTAGTGGTGAGCTCCGTCCTGATGTCTGGTAGAAGAATTTGCGAGTCTCCTTTTGCCTAAGCAAGCTAATGCCCAGAAACTGAGGATTTATTTTATTGTATGTTTGACGGATTCTTAAAAATGTTTGTGGAAATTTCGCACGACAGCATTTGGTGGACTTTTTTTACGCATGCGTTGAAATAAAAGCTGCTGCCAAATTGAAATATTGCTCACTATCAACTTAATTTGGTGTCACGTGACGCACTTCAACACTAAAATGACGGTGGACCTAGCTTAGGCTGGGTATGGTACTATGTCAAATATCATAACCATACAATATTATTAAATTGCATACCATAACATGTACGAGTATAATTTTAAATACCATAACTATATTCATAATCATGGTTGTTAACCATAGTTTTAACTGTATACCCATATTTATTACCTAAGTGTGAAATGTAATGAAACATTATAAATGTAATCTTAATAAATACATAGAGTTATGTCACAAACAACAATAATATTCAACATTAATATCATTCAATATTAGTATCATTCAAAATTAACACTAATGTCATTTTAACATTTACATCATTCAATTACAGTCCGTCCTGGAATTATAGATTCGTGAAATCTAAAAGTGAAAATCTCACTTCTATTTCTATTATTAGTATTTATTAATATATTAATATTAGATTATGATATATTTATATAATAACCATGAGTATGACTAAAATATCATAACCATAACCATTACTAATAGAAAATTCGTCACCATAACCGTACATCACCATAATTGTACGGTTAACTATATAAAAAAATAACGTTTATAACCATTATTATGAATTTTTCACGACATCATTGCCCACACAAACCTAACGTCTGCAATTGCGATGGTGTGGAGTAAATATTGACCACTCTCGTGACGTTACATGAAGTTATTACTATACTACTACATCAGCTTGGGATTTACGTGACATATACTTTCTTAAAATTTATTAAAAAGTAAAATACGCTACTCTAGCATCCTTAAAAGACTCACTATACATGTGCCGTCATTTATCATGCATGAAGTGTAATATAATTCCATAAAAATACAAGAATATGTAGTCATACTTTTAGTATAATACAAGAATAGTATAAAAATTAAATAACTCATTAAAATGATATTAAGCAATTCATTAAAAATTATAAACTGTGTAATTTAAATTTAAATTAATATTTTTAATCAACTATTTAGATTTTCTACTATTCTTATATTATTTTAGGAGTAAACAAAATATGCATTCGTAACGTTTCACATGACAAATGATGATAACGTGCACCATTCTAATTTAAACTCAACCAAGTAAACAGATTAAGATCAGGGAAGAACAAATTTGAGGACGAGATAATTTTGGAGAACCAAATCTTTTGGAACTGCAGTTCCTCTGTTTTTACGTCCACACGGCTCAATTATATGTTGAGCTTAAATACAATGTTAGTGAAAACTGTCAAATAGACCATTCACTAATTGGACAACCTAACAACTCCCTAAAATTTCGCAAGCGAAAAACAGTTGCCCCTAACTAAAGCTTTAGTCCAAAACGAAAAACACACCATGGGCTGATGACTCAAATTATTCAGCCCATCACCCTTGCACAAATCTAAAACAGACTTACCTGACTTTCTAATTTAAGAAACTCTACTCAACAATCCCTACCTTGAGTTGATAATTTTGCAAAATTTCAGCTTAGTTGAGTCTCTAAGTCAGATCTGAGACTCTCGAATGCATCTACATTCAATGTCTTTGTACATATGTCTACTAATTGTTTTTCACTTTTGCAGAATTGAAGTTGGATTTAAAACCTTCTAGCACAAATATCTTAGGAAGTAGTGCTTGATATCGATGTGTTTACATCTACCATGCATCACTAGGTTCTTTGATAGCTTTATTTTTTAGGGGTTGTCACAATATATAACTATTGTTGTTGTCTGCTCAAATCTTAGTTCTTTCATCAGTCTTCGCGTCCAAATTGCATGACATGTACACCCTGAAGGTGCGATGAACTCAACTTATGTGCATGATAGGTTGCCTACACTTTGTTTCTTTGATGACCAACCTATCGCAGCCCCACTCAGCATAAACACATATCCAGATGAGTTTTTTCTATCGTCTTTATCTTCTGCATAGTCATTGTCAGTATATGCACACAAATTTTTGGTATTTGCATATTTACAGAGCAATCCAAAATCTTTTGTTCCTTGCAAGTATCTCAATATTCTATTTGCAGCATGTAGATGCAATTCAATTGTTTTTTTTTCATGTACCTGCTAACTAGACCTAAAACATACTGAATGTCAAGTCGAGTCGCAGTCAAGTACAGTAGGCACCCAATGATATGTTTACAAAAAATTTCTCAATCATTTGACCTATACCTTCCTTGGTCAATTTTGTTCCTACCTTTCTGGGAGTACTAGCAGCATTGCAATGCTCGAGTTTAAATCATTTTAGAACATCACTAATATCTAGTGTCAAATGAAAATGAATTGATCATGTTGTTCGATCTTCAAGCCCATAAAATATCTCATTTTTCCTAAGTTACTCACTTGAAATCCAGACATCATAACTTGTTTAAATTCAGTAAACATAGGTTGTTTAGTTCCAGTGTATATAATATCATCAACACATAAGCAATGAAGAATCCTCCTATTTTTCCCGTTTTTATGAAAACAGTGTGTTCATATGAACAACTGTTAAATCCTTTTTGTAAGAGATAGGTTTCAAGTATGCTATACCATGCTATATGGGCTTGTTTTAATCCATATAAAGCTCTTGAGGCTTGTTTTAATCCATAACAAGCTCTTTTTAATTTGTAGACCTTATTTTCTTTTCCTTTCACTACAAAATCAAGAGGTTGATATATAACACTTGCTCTTCAAGCTTGCCATACAAGAATGCAAATTTTACATATAGTTGCAGCAATTCCTATAAGTTTTATGCTGCAAGTGCTATTATCAATATGATGGTATCTAATCTAAAACTGGGGCTGGGGCGAAAACTTCAGTATAATCAATATCATATTCTTGTTTGTATCCCTCTACCTACGATGTAGCTTTGTACTTCTGGACACTTCCATTTTGTTTTGTAATCCTACTTAACTCGTATTGTGCTATGACCTTGTGGCAGATCCACCAAATCCCAAGTCTGTTTTTTTTCCCTATTGATTCCATTTCCAAGGCCATTGTTTTTCTCCATTTAGACTCTTTACTAGCAGTTTCATAGTCTATTGGGTCAAATTCAGCAAGCAAACACAAAAGTGTCATTATTTCTAAACTATCTTCTAACAAATTGAAAATTTGACCTCATAATCGTCCATCCAAGTTGGCCTTTTCATTCTCTGTTTAAAGGTATTTGTGTAAGTGAAATTGTTAAGGAGCCAGTCTCTCTTGCAACTGCAGTTGAGGATTCTACTGACTCTACCTGGTCATGGAGATCTTCATATTCTTCTCGATCACCATTCAAATATGGGTAATCGTAGTCATGGACCATTTGGTTGTTTTCATCCTTGCTTTCTGATTTCCAGATTCTCGATTCATCAAATATAACATATTGACTCACAATTATCTTATTCATAGTAATATTATATAGTTTATAAGCTTTCGAGTTTTCACTCAAGCCTAGTAAAGTGCACTTTTTACTTTTGTTATCTAGCTTTGTTCTTGTTTAACTGAAATGTGTGAGAAGTCAATACAACAAAATATCCTATAATATTCAACAAGAAGGATTTTACCTGTCCATGCTTCTTCAGGTTTCTTGTTTCTAACACAATAGGTGGAGCATCTGTTTAAGATGTGGAAGCTCCACAATACAACATTCAGACATAACTCTTTTGCCATCTTCGTGTGTTCATGATGCTCATCTTCATCTTCAAAATAGTTCTGTTCTTTATATCAACTACTCTGTTTTACTGAGGTGAGTACGGCGTTGTATTCTCTCGCCTAATGCCACAGAATTAACAGTTTTTCTAGGTTCTTTTTTGACTACTGATTTAAAGTATTTGAAAGTTTATGTTTTTTCGTGCAACAAATATACCCAAATCCTCCTTGTATAATCATCTAGAAAGGAGATGAAGTATTTATTACCTTCATATGAAACTGGACATAGTGGTCCACATATGTTAGCGTGCACCAGGACGAGAAACTCATTTTCTTTCCATGCTTTCTATTTTGGGAAGAAAGACCTCGAATGTTTGCCAACAACAAAAGTCTCACATACTTCTTTTGGATCTCCTATATGAGGCAAGCCTCTCACCATGTCATTTAGCTAGAGTGTTTTTAATTTACCAAAATGCAGGTGCCCAAACTTCAGATGCCATAATCACGAATCATTGTTCCTCTTCTCGCTTTCTTATACCACCAAGCTAACGTGTACATCATCAAGCTTTACTCGAGTACTTGAGCAGAACCTAAAGATTTATTGCTCATTGTTTCCAGGGTGTCTTTGCACTAAATTGTTTCCAGGGCTATTCGATCGATTACCTAAAATAAATGATCTTGGCTTTCATGTTCATTAGCTTCCTTGTTGCATACTCTCCCTTTTTGTCTTTGTCTTCTTTGCCAATTTCATTTTCAACAGCATCCCAGAACTCCTTGGCTCTCCACAAGTTCTCCATCAACAAGCAACAATAGTCATAATGCCCATCATACCTAAGAATCACTGATGAGATATGACTCGAGCATTCTCCCATGTTCGAGTGTTTCAAGGTCTTGCTTGCTTGAGATTTTAATACCTTCCGCTCTGATACCACTTGTTGGGATTATGTGTTGTTTTCCTCTATTTAAAGTCAACAAAGTAAACGAATTAAGATAATGGAAGAACAAATTTGGTGACAAAATAATTTTGGAGAACCAAATATTTTGAAACTGTAGTTCCTCTGTTTTTACGTCCACGCAACTCAATTCTACCATTTAGCTTAAATACAAAGTTCGTGAAAACTGTCAAATGGACCCTCCCATAATTGCACTAACGAACAACTCCCTAAGACTTCGCAAACAAAAGACAACTACTCCTAACTGTTCTTTAGTCCAAAACGAAAACACAAACCATGGCATGATGGCTCAAACTGTTCAGCCCATCAACCATACACAAATCTAAAACAGACTTACTTAACTTTCTAATTTAAGAAACTCTAATCAAGAATATTTATGTTAATAATTATGGAGATATAAGGTATCAACTTTTTAACCTATGTCGTTCCCCCTTGTGGTAAACCATGATTTCACCTTAAGTAAATTCATTTCTTCTAAGATTATCCATGTAAGTCAAAAACTAAGTATTTTCTTTTTGATTTTTATAACATTAGGGATTCAGTGTCACCAACATAGAGCTTGAAATTGGCTTTCATAGGTGATGAATGGGTCAACACAACACACTGTATCTATTGTGCAGTTTCGTCTTCAGTTTGTTTTTATAGATATCAGATATGGAAGGGTGTCACGAATTCTATGAGAAATTAACTGTATTTAGTGTGGAGAAGAGGACACGAAGGCAGGCCCAAGAGTGTTTCGTAAATTTTCATCCCTTGGAAGACGCTCATCCCTAGAGATTATTGTAAGCAAGCAGGTCATACTGTCATCAATTAAAGCGTGATACGTTTTTTTGGACCTGCTGGTTTGTGAGTTGATGTCGTTTCCCTAATGATTGTTAAGGTACTCCGAAAATCAGTCGACGTGCTATGCCATGTTGGAAACTCTAACAACAATATGTTCTGGATGGAAGGGAGCATATGTTGTCTGTAGTGCAAATGCGAGCTATCGAGAATAACCTTGGGCACAGATACAACTTATCCAACCTTGGAGAAATGCATGCCAATTCCATTGGACGCTTTATAAATTACATGTGTGTGAGACAAGTATATATCAATAGAAATTAAGCTCAATCGTGCTTCTTCATAAGAGTCATATACCAACTCAGTGGCATCAAGGCTGTTGTGAGGAATCATCATGGAGAAAGTTGTAATGGCACGAAAATAGAAGCCCCAACAATGTTATGTAGGGTTGCATTGGCGGTGGCGCAAAGGGCACTACTAAAAATATCCTCTTTACCAATGAAAAAAAATCATCGGTAAAGCCTAATTTACCGACGAAACTAATTTTTCATCGATAAATATAATTTTTACCGACAATATTTATTTTTGTTGGTAAAAGTATTTTACAGACGGTATTATATAATATCATCAGTAAAAATACATATCTTTACCGACGATATGTACATTACGTCGATAAATATCAATTTACCGACGATTTTTATTCTTCGTTGGCAAAGACATATCAGTTTACCGACGTAATCCTATTTTCGTCGGTACAGATAATTTTACCGACGTAATTATATTTTGGTCGGTAAAACACATTTTTACTTACGAAGGAAGCCACACTGCTTGACTTCTTTCTTGCTACATCAGTCACTCCCTTCCTCCTATCCCTTCCTCCTTCAAGTATTTTCTTCTTCTTCAGACCCCTTTTCTTCTTCTTCCATCTATTCAATTTCCAAATCCTCTCTCTTTGACCTTACCGAATCCTCTATTCAATTTCTGAATTGCGTCGACTGCGAAGGAGATTGGTCATTGAAGCTCCCTTTGTGGCATTTTAGGGTTCCAGATCTGGCCTTCTCTTCTTAAGGTACGAAATCTGGAGTTCTTTTTGGTGGAATAAGGGATTTTGAGCGGTTCTGGTGTCTCGAAATCGTTTAGGGTTTCAACCATTATTTCTCCTCCATACACTAAGATTCCACGCCTTGAAATCTGTATGGTGGAGAGCAAAGGAGGCGTCATATCGTGTATGTTCCTGGCCCTCGTTTTTCTCAGCACTTGGCGTGCCATCTCCAGCATCAACAATCTCTTCTCTATTGGCGAGATCGGCAGTAGGTGAGCTTTGAAGCACTTCTACCCGATCTTCGATGCACTTCTACCCGGGATGCGAATGATAATCAAATGTTGTGGCGCCTCTGGTAAGTTTTCCTCTTGATAATCTCGAAATTTCAATTTGGTTATGTGGGTTGTGTTGGGTATCGATAGTGACAACCCAGTAAGGAAAAGGCCTCGAAGGCCCAATAACTATAGAGGGGGTAAACCCATGACATTCGAACCGGATCGGCCTAAGTACGGGTATAACTTGGCCCATCATCGAGTGGCCCAGAACCGATCCCAAAGTCTCTGAGGATGCCAAAGGCTCCCTGAGTGCTCGCCATTCTTCACCAGGCCGCGACCTATCACTGCTCGCCCCGAAGAGAGCCTTGCCTCTCTCCTCTGGTCCCACTAAACCGTTAATAAGGAAGTGGCCATGATATCCCGCGTATCTCGGTCACATATTCACTAAAGATTAGATTTGGTAACTGCAATATCTCGCAGTAACTGCCATATCCCACGATCCGAATCTTCAGCAACTCAATATACACTAAGATATTCAGCTGGCTTATACGGTTTGATCTTTCCTACCCTATAAATACCCTTGCTTTACATACGTTCCTTACGTTTTTTGAGTTTTATACACACATATACTCATTTAAGCATCGGAGAGGGACCCAGAGACACCCCTTCTGTTGCGCTCCCCTACCTGCAGGTTCACCGGAGTTGGAGCAGAAGCGTCATCCCATCCTTGTCTGGCATTTAATTCACTGTCAGATCAGCATCCAGGATTTTACGATCCAACATTTGGCGCCGTCTGTGGGAACGAGCAATTCAGCCATGAGAACTCGATCCAAAAGCAACCGTCGGAACCAGACCAGGGAGCGATCCTCATATAGCTCTGATTACGCCGCCGCTTCACCGCTTCAACAAGAACATGCCAGCCGAGCAGGAGCCAATGCCGTTCCTCCGCGTACAACTCGAGAGCATGTCTGTGATTCAAGACCGACCCCCGCTGCTAATCAAAACGGAGTCCCGACACCGCAGACAGTCCACATCGCTGGGGAGCATATCAATTTAACCCCAGAGATGATCTCCCTGCTGGAGGCCATCCTAGGACAGGCGCACCGTCAAGCCCCTGCTCCTCAAGAAAATAATCTCTCTGCTCCTAAGGGAAACAACCGCCCTGCTGCCACAGGGCCCTTACCCTCTGAAGCGGCAAATCCTGGCCCTACCGCGCCTCAGGAGGATCAGGAGATGACATCAGGACAGCAGTCCATACCCCCAGCATACACTAAGGAGCCAGTAGCCGCATACACTTCCAACCCTTTTTTCCTCCTCCACCCGGAACCTCGCCAATATACTGCACCGTGGATCAGATGGATGACCTCCTCAATAAAAGGCTCCAAGAAAGACAACTAACAGTCGCAGCTCCTTTCAAGGAGCAGTCTGCTCACCCTTTTACCGACGGGCTCGTCGCCATCAAAATCCCAAAGGATGTAGTTGCTCGGGCCATACCTGAGTATAGCGGTAGAGGAGATCCCACCGTACATGTCAACAAGCACGAGGCCTCTCTCCTGGGTAAGTCAAATGATCCCAATCACTTGGCTTTGTTATTTCCATCCACTCTTTCGGGTTCGGCTTCGTCCTGGTTCTTCGGCCTCCCTGCAGGATCAATCGGAACTTGGGCAGAGTTAAGAAGCAAGTTCCTGGAGAGGTATATGGGTGAGCGCCAGTTGCTGAAGAGCGTGGTCGCCCTGGACTCGGTCAAACAACAACCCGGAGAGTCACTGTCCAACTTCTATGGGCATTTCCATCAGAACGTCACGGAGATTGATCGCTGAATCTCGGATGGGGAGATAATTCGAGCATTTTACAGGGGTCTGGATGTGGCCAACAAGGCCTCGAGGAAGCTGCGAAATAGCTATCATGTGAAGGAGATCGAAACGCTGGAGGAGTTGGCGTCCAGAGCAAAAGGTTTCATAGACCTTGAAAGGGCGAATACAGAGGCTAACTTCTTGACGACCTTGCTCAAGGTGGTTCATGAACCCCGACGCGATGGTAAGAAGGAGGTGAAGAAGGAGAAGAAGGGAAAAGACAGCAGGCCCCGGGTCGAGTCTAATCCAGCGCCTCGCCATCCAGAGGTCCCTGAGTACTTCACGCCTTTAAATGGGCAGATCTCAGCGGTACTAGTCGAGATGGAGAGGAGATCCTTGGAGAGGCCACCGATGCCTCGTCGAGGTGGGCAGCCCATGGGAAAGGATGTCGAGAGCTATTGCAGATACCACAAGTGCAAGGGCCACAAGACAGATGACTGCCGCATTTTGAAGCGGGATTTAGAGAAGTTGATTCAGGGGGGAATGTTGAAGGAATTCGTGGCAGGGCGAGACAGAAGTCGAACGCCCCCTAGGAGATATCGTTCGCCAACCTCTGCAGAGCAAACTGAGCCGTCTGGAAGCAAGAGGAGGGTAAATCTGATTGCAGGAGGATTCGGTGCAGGCGGCGAGAGGTCGAGCGCAAGGGAGGTCTATGTCACTCAGATCTCCACAGCAGTTCAGTTGGGGAAGCGGCCCCGACCTGAAGAGAACATTGTCATCTCATTCTCCGAAGATGATTTGGCACATGTTACCCCCCCTCCCCCCACAACGATGCTCTGGTTATTGAGGCTGACTTCGTCAGAGAGGTCATTCGGGACGCACAAACGTTTGGCGATCAGGCAAGAGGTCGGCAGGTTGATTGAGGCTGACTTCGTCAGAGAGGTGAGATTCCAGAGCTGGGTCGTCAACCCAGTTTTGGTTAAAAAATCAAACGGCAAGTGGAGGATGTGCGTCGACTTCCGCGATTTGAACAAGGCTTGCCCCAAGGATTCATATCCCCTTCCGAGGATTGATCGTCGATGCTACCTCGGGTCATGAGATGCTGAGCTTCATGGACGCCTACTCAGTCTACAACCAGATCAGAATGCATCCAGACGATGAGGCTCACACCGCTTTTTATGCTGATGGGGACATTCTGTGCTACAAGGTGATGCTCTTTGGCCTCATCAATGCCGGGGCAACTTATCAGCGGATGGTGAACCGACTGTTCCAGGACATGTTGGGGAGGAACATGGAGGCTTACGTGGATGATATGCTCGTCAAAACCATCAAGGTAAATCCTCACACAGCGGACCTCCGCGAAGCTTTTGAATGCATGAGGATACACAGTGTTCACCTGAACCCTGCCAAGTGCGCCTTTGGGGTCAAGTCCGGCAAATTTCTGGGTTTCATGGTCAGCGAAAGGGGAATCGAAGCAAACCCAGAAAAGGTAAAGGCCATAGAAGAAATGAAGTCGTCAACCAACCACAAGGAAGTCCAATGCCTGAATGGACGCCTAGCTGCTCTCAACCGCTTCCTCTCCAAAGCGAGCGACAGGTCCCTCCCATTTTTCAAAACTCTGAGGGCCAACCGCAAGTTCGAGTGAACGCCAGACTGCGAGGAAGCATTCCAATCCATGAAGAGGCATATCCAAACACTCCCAGCTTTGGCAAATCCCGTTCCAGGCGAGCAGCTTTTCCTTTATCTAGGCATTAGCGAAGTGGCAGCCAGTGCTGTCTTAATAAGGGAGGAAAATAATGTTCAGAGTCCAGTGTATTTCATTAGCAAAATGTTCAACTCAGCTGAAATAAAATATGTCCAGATTGAGAAGTATCTCTATGCCTTAGTTATTGCTGCTCGGAAGCTGAGACCTTACTTTCATGCGCACGACATCACGATCCTCACCAATCAACCTCTTAAAAACTTCCTGATGAAACCAGATTCTTCAGGAAGAATGGTCAAGTGGGCGATCGAGCTCAGCGAGTTCAAGATCAAATTTGCGCCAAAAACGGCCATCAAAGGTCAAGCACTAGCTGATTTCATAGTGGAAAGCACGAGTAACGGTCAAACGGAAGCAGAAAACAGGCCAAGTCAGTCAGCAGACAACAATCAAATCTGGTAGCTCTATACGGACGGGTCTTCATCAAAAGAAGGCTCGGGGGTAAGTTTAATTCGTATTCCTCCTGAGGGCGAGCCTCTGAAGTACGCGATCGCCTTGACATTCCCGGCGACCAATAATGAAGCAGAATATGAGGCTCTTATCACTAGACTCAGACTGGCAAAAGGAATGGGTATAACTGCGCTTAAGGTAAAGAGTGACTCAGAGCTTATTGTCAATCAGGTTAATGGCACCTACGAGGAAAGAGGTGAAAAGATGAAGAAATATCTCAGCATCGCCAAGAAGCTGGTCGCGGAAATCCCAAATTTCACGATTGAGTCTATTCCTCGCCAAGAAAACCAGATGGCAAACTCCTTGAGTAAACTGGCATTCGGAGGGACAACAATCCAGGATGTGCAATTTCTGGAAAAGGCCCTATGTTCAGTCCTGGAAAGCAGAGAAGAGGTCTTCAACATTCAAGGAAAGGTCACATGGATGACCCCGTTCCAGAATTATTTAAAAGAAGGGATCCTCCCAGATGACGAAGGCGAATCCACGAGGATTAGAAGACTCGCAACCAGTTATCTAATTATCGATGGGGAACTCTACAGAAGAGGCTACTCGACTCCTTACTTGAGGTGTGTCGCTCATCCTGAAACAGAAAAGGTTCTCCGAGAAGCTCACGAAGGGGCGGCAGCATATCATGAAGGTGCTCGATCGCTGACCAGGAAAATCTTCAGATTAGGATATTATTGGCCGACCTTGGGAAAAGATGCAGCCGAATTAACGCAGAAGTGTGAGACTTGACAACAGTTTGCACCACGATCGGGTCGACCATCAACACTATTATCCCCAATGGCGGGTGCCTGGCCTTTCGCTCAATGGGGAATCGATATATTGGGTCCTTTCCCTATTAGCACTAGTCAGCGTACTCACATTATAGTGGCGATCGACTACTTCACTAAGTGGATAGAGGCGAAAGCTCTAGCTTCGACAATGGAATTCCAGGTCATCAAGTTCCTACAGGTCAACATATTCTCCAGGTTTGGCATTCCCAAAATACTCATCAGTGATAATGGTCCGCAATTCGTTGGAAAGGAGCTGAAATGGCTCTGTGAAGAATATCATGTCGACCATCGTTTCAGTTCAGTGCATCATCCTCAAACGAATGGGCAAGCTGAAGAAGCCAACAAGGTTGTCTTAGCAGGACTCAAGAAAAGGGTTCGAGCATTCAAAGAGAATTGGGCAGAAGAACTGGAAAACGTATTATGGGCCATCAGAACAACACCTAAGGCGGCCACAGGATAAACGTCTTTCAGTCTAGTGTACGGATCAGAAGCAGTAGCACCCGCCGAAATAGCAGTGCCTACCCACAGAGTCCTACACTTTAATGCGGAGGCAAACGAGATCGAGCGCAGAACTGACCTCGACTTAGCAGAGGAAAAGAGATGGCTTTCGGAAAAGACACAAGCAAAGATGTGCTTGACGACCGCTCGATATTTCAACAGAAAAGTCAGCGCTCGCCAATTTTTCGTGGGGGAGATGGTTATGAGAAGGAATGAATTCACAAGGCTGGACAGTAAAAATAAACTTTCAGCCAAATGGGAAGGACCGTACAAGGTAGTAGAGATCGCCGCACCAGGATCCTACTATTTGGAAACCACCGAAGGCGAGAGGTTACCCCGTCCATTCAATTCTGAGCATTTAAGAAGATTTCATACATAGCTTGGAATCAAATTGTTATGTTAATAAAAGAAAGCCATTCCTTCATAAAGCGTGTCCACTCGAAGCAAGCCGAAGAAAAAAGACCTGACGCCAAAAGTCAGGCAAAGACCTGATAACCAAATCGGGCACAAAAGCCCTAACAACAAAGTTAGGCCAAAAAGCCCTGACGCCAAAGTCAGGCCAAAAGCCCTAACAACAAAGTTAGGCCAAAAAGCCCTGACGCCAAAGTCAGGCCAAAAAGCCCTAACGCCAATGTCAGGCCAAAAGACCTAACAACAAAGTTAGGCCAAAAAGCCATGACGCCAAAGTCAGGCCAAAAGCCCTAACAACAAAGTTAGGCCAAAAAGCCCTGACGCCAAAGTCAGGCCAAAAGCCCTAGCAACAAGGCTAGGCCAAAAGCCCTAACAACAAAGTTAGGCCAAAAGGCCCTGACACCAAAGTCAGGCCAAAAAGCCCTAGTAGCAAGGCTAGGCCAAAAGTCCTGACGCCAAAGTCAGGCCAAAAGACCTAGCAAAAAAGTTAGGCAAAATAAAAGCCCTGACGCCAAAGTCAGGCCAAAAAGTCCTAACAATAGAATTAGGCAAAAACGGGAAAGTAGACACCAAAGCTAGACAAAGAGATCTGCTATCAACCCATTAAACAGCGGATAAGGAATTTTAGGCGATCACTATGGATGATGAAGCCTTAAAATTAACAAATTCCCTGTTATTATGCAAACACCTCAAAGGTTTAAACTTCAAAGAAGGTAATATCTCTTTGAACTTAGAAGTTTATGCTTTTAAGTGTCAGAGTATTGTCCTGAGAAAGTTCGTATAGACTTATGCTTGGTCTAAGAATTTAAGAGTCGAAGTCATTATACAGCAAGAAAAGTCGAGAGTAATTATGATTAAGATATTGGATGAATAGCCAAATATGTTCGAAGTCAATTAAAGGCTCATGAATATAAAGGCATATAAAGAAACCAAGTCTTAATAAATAATTACAAAGTAAAACAAAAAATTACAAAGGAAAAACATTCATCTAAAAAGACAAAGAAAATATGGTCGCCAAGGAGCTGGAGGCTTCAAGCTTTTGGATCCTCGGGGGCAAGGGTGCTTTGCTCGAACTTCGGGGGCAGGAGTACTTGGCTCGCCTTCAGGGGCAGTCTCTTCAGCAACAGCGGGCCGAGGAAGGCGACTCCGCAAGAAACCCTTCAAGGATTCAACTTCCCCAATGGGAAAGTTGGGGTCGACCGCCTGGATCTCATCCACCAGGACTTGGAGAAAATCAGCAATCGCCGACTTCATCACCTTCAAATCCTGGTCCTCGAAGTCCTCGGAGGCCTTGAACTCCTCAACCACGCTTTGGGGTGAAGGGACAACTTTTAGTTGTTCAGCTAGTCGATCCCTCTCCTCCTCCAGGGCGATCCCCTTGGCTTCGGCAGCAGCCCTTTGGGCCTCCGCATCTTCCTTCTGGGCGTCAGCAGCAGCCCTTTGCGCCTCAGCGGCGACCCGCTGAGCCTCTGACTCTGCCCCTTGGGCTTGAGCCTCCTTCAGCTCCGCCTCCAGGCGAGCTCTGACAGCCTCCCCTTCATCTAAGCATAGATGAAGGGCTTAAAAATCCTGAAGGGCAGCCGCCGCATCGGCCTCCCTCCACTTGATATCAGCAAGGAGGCGCTGCTCCTTGCTGAAGTACTCCGTCCGGGCGTTGTCCACCAAGGCGATCGCCGCGTCAGCGGTCGTCTTGATAGCCTCCAGCTTCCCAGGGGTGATCACCGTGCTTCGATATTGCTCCAGCTCGATAAGCAGGTCTGAATGCTTGCCGGCGAGCTCGCCGAAGACACGACCGATCATCACCTCTTCCCAAACGAGCTGACAACAAAAGAAAAATGAGAATTGTCAGGACACGAATAAAAGGGAACGACTATGAAAAAAGAAAAGGGGACGAGGTCTTACCAGAGCGACTCGTTCGTAGTGTGACCGAAGGAACCCCTCGATCTGAGGAAGCTCCGTGGGAATGGACGAACGGTCCTTGGAGGGAATTATCCCGTCAAGGAGCCACATGCACAGGTCCGGGCTACCCCGGAGGCTCTTCTGGGCGGGGTACCCCTTTTTCGAAAGGTCCCCACAAGGGAACCAAGCACCCCGAGAGCTTGCAGCCTTGAGCGGCTGGAACAAGCTCGCCATAGAGCAATACTCCTCCCCAGGAACCCTTGAGGAACTGGGGACATCGGGCCCCTTTTGCTGGGTCCCAGACTCCTTCGGAGGGACTGTGGACGCCGTAGGAGGAGGGGGCGCCAAAGACAAAACCTTCTCCTGGCCAGCCGTAGGGCCCTGGGGAGAAGGAGGAATGGCCGCTGAAGCTGGAGTCTTCCCCTTACCAGTGGAAGGACCCTTAGGAGGAGGAGGAGGAGGATGTTGTTCAACAGCCGGCTGCTCCTCACTCCTGACCTTCTTGGCAGGAGGAGGAGAAGGGTCTCGTTCCACGTTAGCCGTGGACTCCTCTGCAAAACAAAAAGGAGAAAGTTACGTCAAACAAATTCAGAAAACTTGGAAACAAGGAAGAGTACGGAAATAATACAGTATGAAACAACATACCTCGCTGGCAAGGGCCGGCAGGGGCCGAAGGAAGGGCCTCCTCCGGTTTCCTCTTGGATGAGCGCCTAGAGGGGGGAGGAGGAGAATTCAGTAGAGCCTGGTCGGAAGACAGCCCCGCCGATCCCTGGTCATCAAAGAGACCTATCAGTTTTCGGCTCTTGCCTACGGCCTTGCCTACAAATGATAAAACAAGAAAAGGGTTAGAAAATTACCCAATCATCAAAGATTGGCGTGGCTTGATGAATGCCCGTCATCTCAAGCACATTCTCAGTAGTCTCCGCCACTGAGCGAATGGACTTGAATTGGGACGACCGATGCAACCGATCACTCCCTGACAGCTCTTCGAAGGAAGGAGGGAAATCCTTGTCTGAGGTAAACAATTTCCAGGGTACACCCCCCTTGTACAAGAAGTAAAACTTCTTGTAGTTAGAGTTAGTGGCCCGAAATCATCGACCAGACGGACATGAACATTCCAAATCCATGCTTGAGGGTCTCCCCACTCTGTAAACTTCGGCCAGCGTGGTTGGAAGTGATGGAGGTGGTTCGCCCCAGCTGCCAGTCGGAAAAAACACCGGAACAAGGCTAGTGAATACGCCCATTCCTGGCGTATGCACAGGAAATTGAAACTGACCCACATCCTGAGGGCATTAGGAACGAGTTGCGTGGGGTGGATCCCATAGAACTGGCACAATGTCTGCAAATCCTCACAAAGAGGAAAACGCAACCCATCATCAATCTGGGCCGCATAAATATAAACCTCTCCGTCGTGAGGATAGTGCAGACCTAAGCCAGGATACCTAGGAGCATCCTCCACACTGAAGCCACCAAGCGTCACCATTGTCTTAAAATAAGTCAGCTTCAACTCATTAGGCTTGACATCTACTCAAATAAGTACAGATATGGCAATGGTAAACATAAAAAACAAGGAACAACAGGGAATATTACCAAAACAGAGCACTGAAAGGACAGAGGTTTACCTTTCAGAGAAAATATGGGCGTTTGAAGCTCAGGCCCATCCACCACCACTGGGGCGGCTGCGGATCTCCCCACGTCAGGCTGTTCCCCCGCTGAGGGGGGCACGGCGTCATCCCTAATGGTCAAGGGGGCATTGGTACTCTTGGGGGCATTGGCATTTTTAGACCCCTTGACGGCTGTGTGCTTGACTCTCTGACTTCGGGTGGCCATGGAAATAGTTGAAAGGAAAACTGAAGAGGATTGAAAAAGAAAGGAGAAGGGTTCGCAAAGAGGCTCTGGAAATCTGGAGTGAATAAGCGTAAAAAACAAAACAGAGAAACTGACGTCTCTTATATAGGCCCAAAAAGGAGTAACCGCCACGGGCGAATCGAAGCGACGCAGGGGAATAATTGCACCTTTTTGGAAAAAAACGAAGCAATGTCAGAATTCCAAGAGACACCTCGGGGAGACAAACGGTTGGCTGGTACAGGTAGTTGTCAGACTACCCTTGGTTTACGGAAAAGTAAATGACAGGCGTGCCTCAATCGACCGTTCGATTTCTGGACAACTGTGCAATTATTAAATGCTAAAAGTCCACTAAGAAGACAAGGTGGTCCCCAGCGCACTAATAGGCTCTATCAGAAATACCTCGGGTAGGTAGTGATCGCCTAACCAAGAAAGATAGACTTTCATAAGCCTAGGTTACCTCGAGTGATCGCCAAAGGGGAATAAAAGGAAGGATATTCTTTCAGCTTTGAACAGGGAAGAAACTGCTCGCCAAACGAGCTTGAAATGCCTCAGAGGTCATGAACCATTACAAGAGACGAAGAAAACCGAATCTGAGACGTCACTATCTAAAACCCTACCAGGAAATCAAGCTCGACTGAAGAAACTTCAATCAAGCTTCGGGGGCAAATGTTGGGTATCGATAGTGACAGCCTAGTAAGGAAAAGGCCCAATAAATATAGATGGGGTAAACCCATGACATTCGAACTGGATCGGCCTAAGTACGGGTAAAACTTGGCCCATCATCGAGTGGCCTATAACCGATCCCAAAGTCTCTGAGGACACCAAAGGCTCCCTGAGTGCTCGCCATTCTTCACCAGGCCGCGACCTTTCACTGCTCGCCATGAGAGTGCTCGCCCCGAAGAGAGCCTTGCCTCTCTCCTCTGGTCCCACTAAACCGTTAATAAGGAAGTGGCCATGATATCCCGCGTATCTCGGTCACATATTCACTAAAGATTAGATTTGGTAACTGCCATATCTCGCAGTAACTGCCATATCCCACGATCCGAATCTTCAGCAACACAATATACACTAAGATATTCAGCTGCCTTATACGGTTTGATCTCTCATACCCTATAAATACCCTTGCTTTACATACGTTCCTTACGTTTTTTGAGTTTTATACACGCATATACTCATTTAAGCATCGAAGAGGGACCCAGAGACACCCCCTCTGTTGCGCTCCCCTACCTACAGGTTCACCGGAGTTGGAGCAGAAACGTCTTTCCGTCCTTGTCTGGCATTTAATTCACTGTCAGATCAGCATCCAGGATTTTACGATCCAACAGGTTGTTGCTGCTTAGATGAGGAGTTGGAAGTGTTGGGAGAAGGAAACGAAGACACTTGAGTACACATACCACAATGGTAATTACATTTTAAGATCAATGGGAGAAATACCTTAGTTACACTCTATTATGACCACTATTGCAGTGGATCTGGAATACTATATAAAACATGTGTCCATCTTATCAATAATGAAATTAAAAATCAAGGAATACTTCTGCAGATCCATAGAGGTTTAGGTTTGCAAGAGATACATCATTTGGCCGAAGGCATCTACATTTCTGGAGTCAATCTTCCATCCTACTGTGGATCGTAAGTATTGCTTCATCAAATTTCCCTATGGAAAAATGAATATGTTAGTATGTATTGAAAAAAACATTGTTTGAATCTGCACCTGAGTTTCTTTAGACAATTCTACCCATCAGTGACCATAGTTGATTATTTGGCTCTCAGACATGGATTCATTGTTGTAAGTACATACATAATGTCATTATTATTATTAATTTCCAATCTTTTATAGAAATCATGTATCAACATTCAACTGACTTTCGGTATCTAATAAATTAATCTGCAGGCACATTTACCATTTGGCGCTGAAGCAAGATTTGACTTCCAGAAGTATATCAACCGATCGTTAGAAGAGGATTTCAAAGTTATTGTTGTTATCAACCCAGTTACTGTTTCTGAATATTGTAAATTCCTCTATTTGTAAATTTACAATATTGGTCTACTCTAAAGTATATGTGATTTTATTTTTATTCCTTTTGTTGTACTAGGTGTAAAGGTTAAAGACTGATTGAATAATGCCTACAAGTTTGTGCTACTGAGAAGTTTTACCGACAGGGCATTCACTGATGAAAGTTTTACCGATAAAATGTTATATTTACCAACGAAAATATTTCGTCGGCAAAATTGGAATTTCCAGCACTGGGGGAATAATGGATTTGTTGAATTCAAGTCATAATTTTGGCCCCAACAAATAAAATCCAAGTCATAATATGTTATCAACCGTCATCGAAGCAGAGATTGAACTATGGAGAACATATACTAACAAAAAGTTGAAGATTCAAATCAAAACTTGCAAGTGGAATCATGCCTCACACGGTGGTAAACTTGATAGCTTTACAATTTTAAAAGGAAATGTGGCATTTAGATTGAGTTTTGCCATCCAAGCTTCCTCTCTAATCTGTTTGTTACTTGAATGTAACTTAGACCTCCCTTAATTATTGAATATTAGGAGATTTATTTAGCAAAAAATAAATATAACATCTAAGAAATATAATTATACTTGTTTAAATTACATGATACCATGGGACAATTCATTTAAAACCAACTCGAATTTTGTAAAAGTCGCCCGCAAAATAGAAATATTACCGGCGAAATATTAGCCGGTAAAAGTCGATGGCAAAATAATTTTGCCAGCGACACAAAAATGTTCGGCCATAAAATTTCATTCCCGGCTACTTCGCCGGTAAAAGTTTTTTTCCCAGCGAGGTACTTTACTTCGCCGATAATTTTTTTTCCCGGCGAAGTAAATTCCCTCGCCGGTAAAATGTTAGGTCTTCTGTTAAAGGTACACTCTTTTCTTATGTTCTTCATTTTCACTTTCCTTCGCGTTCCTTTGCCTTCGGCCTCCTTCGAAGTAAACTCTTTCACTTTCCTTCGCCTTCGGCCTCTTTCGCGTTCTACCTCTCCGCTGGTGTTGCAGGTTCCTCTTCCTCGCTTGTTTTGCTTCTGGATTCGTCGAACTTCCGTTCTTCGAGTTTCTCGGTTCTCGAACCCAGAAACTCGAAGTTTCTAGGTTCATCGACAAGGTATAACATTCTATCAAGCTTGAGAAAGATGTTTTGCTTCAGTCATTGCCTAAGTTTAACCACTGGATTCTCAATGCTTGTTTCTTGAAGGTGAATTGCTTAGTAATTATTGGGCAGAAAAAAAAAGAGCTTAGTAATTTGCTTTATGTTTCAGTGGTAACATAATAGTAACCTTGAAGTTGATTTTAGGACTTGGCCAAAAAAAAAAAGTTGATTTTAGGACACAAGACATTCTTCACATGAGGAACACCATCTTCTTGCTGTTGGATGTAGTGACAACTCTGTTAGTCTATGGGATACAACTAAGTCGAGCAGGATTCTTAAAGTACATTCTCTAGGTTAGTAGCTGATTTTATTAATCCATCCCTATTGCAATGTTGTATTACTTTTAAAATTTCGTAGTGGTTTTGTAAGTTTAAGGTGGTAAAATTTGTGCATTTTCAAAATTTTCTGGACTGTGACAAATTTACTTTCTCAATGCAGAGAGGTCTCTTTTGTACCGTTTGAGGTGTGGGGTGACAATATTGAACGGAGAATTACTCATTGCATTTGGAACAATATACAATGAGGTGACTATTTGTGATGAAGTTCAATTTTTAGTTCTGGACATGAGATACTCAAGCTTGAGAAAGATGTTGAAGAGTCTCGTACCCTGCAATTTTTGTAGTTGGTATATATATTAAGAATGCATTTTATCTCCTTTCTTGATTATTGTTTAGTTTGTATACGTTTGTATATTCATTTGGTGCTTGGTCATGATGAATATTTGTATATGTTTTTGATTAATAAAAATAATCAATGTGTTGTTTTACTTTTAATTTGACACTTGATAATATAAAAAAATTTATAAAAATTTTGATCAGTAAAAACAAACTTTTACCGGCGAGATATGCTTTTTAACGAGCGACTAAACTTCATAGGTAAAAGCATTACTTCTAATAAAGGTAGTCTAAGTCTTAATATTTTGTCATCTGACATAACGTAAATTCAAAGCTCTTAAAAGCACTAGAAATATTCATATAGTTAAATAGGAGTATATTATTTTAATGTTAATAAATATGTTTTCTAATGAAATATAAATCTATTTTATTAAGTCACATAATATGATTGGCCAAGAAAAAAAGTCACATAATATCATTTGAATTGATGGACAGTTATAAGTTTTAATATCAGTTTCAAAGATTATTTTGTAATGTGATATGCTCGATAATTTATTAAGCATTACATACATCAAAAAAATTGTACATTCAATAACATAGTATTCTATTATTTTAATTAATGTGTATATTTCTTTTGTTTTCTTTTCATATAGAGTTATATAAATTATTTTAATACCTCTAGATATAATTGTCTAATTTAATTTATTGTAAGTTTTCTAAATTTGGAGTATCATATTCAAAGAGCCATACCCTTTGTTACAATGATTTAATTTACAATTTATTCATATGAAACTCATTGCAAAGATTTTTCTAATGATGTACAATATCATATTTCTAATGTATGTACATACATAGCTGTAATAAATTAATAAAAACTAAGATGAAACACATACATCATTTGGGTATATTAATTTAGAGTTAAATTCACATTCAAAATTTCCTTTAAGTAAAATTTAAAGTAATGTGCATTAGTAAGATACAACTTAAGGGTGTCTGATTTAAGTATTACTCATGTATTAGTATTAACTAATATCGGTATTTATTTAGAATAATGATTCATATTAATTAATACATATGTATTACCTAATACACAATTATGTTATTAATTAGGTATTAACTAATGTTGCCTTTAACCCTGATATTAAATAATACATAGTAAATATTTACTGAACTACACTTATTATTAACTAGCAAATAGATATGAACAGTATAAATTATTGTTTTTTAACGTATTTGTTTCATATAGAAGAAGACTTCCGTAAATTAAATTGTCAAATAAAATATTATATATATTTTTTAAACTATAATTCTCATTAAATATGTATTATACAAAAGTACACACACAGATATATATATATATAAGTATTCAAATAATATAATATTTTAAAACAATAATTCATTAATTTCCATTAAATAGTATATTCTATGTTGGATTTCTAGTATTAAAATTGTTGTTATACAAGGTGATAAAGTAATAATAATAAAAATCACAAATTGTATTTATTTAACTTATCCAGTTTATATATTTTTTTAGCTTTCCAATTTATGTGTTTAACGTTTGTAATCACTTAATTTTTAGTTCAACTATATTGTTTTATGTTAAGATTTCATATATATATATATATATATGTTGAATATTTTTTATATCACAATTTTAGGTGCTTCATATTTATTACAATTTTAATTAATTGTTTTGCGAAATTTGTTTATTTATTTTTTACAATTTTGTTATAGTTTAATATTAGTAAAACAAATCTCATATTTTTTGGCTAATTTCTTTAGGAGCGAAATGAAATATTGTATATTATATATTTATTCAATTTTTAGTATACTGGTATATTTTATATTGAAAATTAAATTAACTCATCTGTATAACTATTAACATTGCAAAATAAATTTAGGGGTATTTGTTTTTGTCATTTTACGTATAATTTTATACTGAATCAAACATTGTTTTAGGCTATGCATGTATAAGTATATATTAATATATGTCTCATCCCAAAAATTGTATAAACTAATACATATATTAAAGATATCTTCATATAATATATTTTAATACTTAGTTAATACATGTATTAGTTAATACATCAAATCAAACGCTGCTTAGAGTTGAGTTATATTGCGTATTTTGTGTCTTTAAAAACGATTATATGTAATGCATATTAGTAATAGAGAAGGAACCGTCCAAACGGTCTAGAACCCTAACGGGAGAAAGTGGTGCTTCCAAAAGAATAATCCATGAACAAACTCCAAAAGTAAAACCAACAAACATTGACGCACATACAAACAACGAAACCTTAAGCAAAAGAGAGTGTACATGAGTTTTCCTTTTCATTGTTTGTGGGAATAAGGAATACACATAATAGCTAAATCAGAAGTAATACTGATTAATGCAAAATAACGTGATGATTGAATATTTCATCCCTTATGGTTTCGAGTTTGAGATTAGAGAATGAAAAATCTTCTTCGCAAATAGTTTATTTTATCATAATATTGCAAAAATAGCAAATACATGCAGTGACATTTCAGCTTCGTCCAAAGAATTAAAACTCTTAAAACATATATCGAACCCTAATATATGTAGGGAGAGGATAGAGTTTTACAAACGTGGCAGAATTATGGTCGGCAATGACGCAGTGAGAAACTCATAACCATGGTTATAACTGTTACTGTTTAATATGGTTAACTGTACCATTATGGTGTGGTACGGTTATGCTGATGAATTTTCTACCCATAATGGTTATGGTTATTGTATTTGAGTTATACCCATGGTTATTATATAAATATAATAATTATTTATTATTAATAAACTAATATATACTAAATAATGAAAGTTACTATACATATAAATAATAAATAACCATGATGTTAGTTTTATATATTTTTCTTGTTGGCAATATAAATTTATGTATTTTTTAAAATAAAATTTTCGGTCTTTTATTATATTACATAAGTGGAATAAATATGGGTATACAAGTAAAATCAGGGTTAATAACCACAGTTATTTTAATGGTTATGATATTAAAAATTGTACATGTAATGGTTATGGTTATGGTATATGGTTTAAAAATATAGTATGGTTATGGTATTTGTCATACTCGTACACACTACGGGAGAGAATTATGTTGTCGGCTGAAAATAGGTTCATTAACGGCTCAATTAAAAATGAGTCGTCATAATAAGTATCGTCCTATTTATGACGAAAGAATTAGGAATGAGTCGTCAAAAGGAACGGCTCAACAAGAAAGATCCGTGAATATTTTTTATTTTTATTTTTGACGGCTCATTATATTTGAGCCGTCAAAAATATGTATATTCTTTTTTTAAAAAATTATATATATACATATTTGTTAGTTTCTCAGAGCTTCTCCGACCACCGTCTACCATCCACTTGAGTCTTCTTCAACCCAACCACAGCTTGCTGAGGCCACCGTCGACCACCGTCGTAGGCCACCGATTCCTCCCCGCCGCTGGCTCGGCTACCTCTCCACCTTTTCTTGGCCGAAAACCTTCTGCAGCCTCACGTCGTGTGCCCTTTTCTTGGCCGAAAACCTTCACGCCATGCTGAGTTCGCAACGCTTTGTGGTCGCAGATAGCAAGAGCCACCACGTCGTGTGCCCGGGCGGCCATTTCTGCAGTAGGGTATGTCCCGAGCCATAGCCTCGAGCTCACTTTCCGAACCTCATAGACAGAAGCTTCCGGCGACACTGAGCGCGGAAGAGGCGGACAGAGCTCGGCGACACAAGCCGGGTACCTCTTGAACATGAATCTGCAGAGGAATCTCGCTGCACCAGGTTCTCAAAACAGGTTATTGAACATGAAACAGGTTCTCATGTTCTTAGATGGAGGTCTCACGTACTAGTAATGGAGATGGAGGTTTCACTTTTTTTTGGTCTAATGATGGAGGTTTCTCACGCACTAGTATTGATATATGGAAATTAAATATGGTGAGAGGGCCGAGGAGATGATTAGGGGCGGGAAATGTGATTTTTTTGAAAATTTTAATTTTTTTGAATGACGGCTTAACAATATTGAGCCGTCAAAAATAAATTTGATTAAAAACAATTATTTTTAAATGACGTCCCAATCCTATTGAGCCGACAAAAATAATTTTAATTAAAAAACTGTTTTTGAAGGACGGCTCAACAATATTGGGCCATCAAAAATTTTTTTAATTAAAAACAATTGTTTTTAAATGACGACTCAATACTATTGAACCGTCAAAATAATTTTAATTAAAAAAATGTTTCTGAAGAACGGCTCCACAATATTGGGCCGTCAAAAATATTTTTGATTAAAAAATAATTGTTTTTAAATGACGACTCAATACTATTGAGCCGTCAAAAATAGTTTTTAACATGACGACTCTAAAACTTGAGTCGGCAATTCAATAATCGACGTCTCAATGGAAGTTGAGCCGTTAATAATTGTAAAAGTTTATTTTTCACGACTCAAGCATGATTGAGCCGTTTCCTTGAACGTTTAACAACTCATTCTCCCGTAGTGACCATACCCTAACCATCGACAACCATAGTCTGAATGGTTTGGTAGCAACCTTAGATATGCATGATTCTTGTGTATAATTTCAATAAATAAATTATTACTGCCTCTTTCTAAGTTGATGTATAGTTTTTGTATGATTCCAGATTTATTTGTTTGAATTTTTATTATATATATTTACGTTAAATTTATTTAGCTACATATGTTACAATTATAATCTTAAGTTATGTTTGATTGAAAAATATATTTTTGAATACATATGGAAACTAATATATTTTCACTGTTTACATATGTAGATTAAGATAGTGGATGTTGATGTAGCAGTTTTCCTACGGTGACGGTATTAGAGATGTCTAAATTTTGAATTATAAATAGATAGTCACTACGCATTATTGGCTGTGACAATAAAAGCAAATTCGTCCCAATATGCGTGTAGTTGCGGAAATATTGTTTCACAACATAATCAAACAGTCCTCCATACCATATATAAAATTGCAATAACCAAAGAAATATTTGACGTTTGAAACACTACGTACATCGAAGAACAAAGTCTGCATAGATGATAACGTACGGACTACAGAGCAAGATTGATGATGACTCAGAGATGACCATTGCCGAGACGAAGCTCAAGATCAATTTCATTATCATCACTCATTTGGACATCATAGTGATGTTCTAAATTTGATGGACCGACCTCCTGGACGCTCAGGTTTGTAGATGAGTAATCCAACTTATCCATAGTCAAATAATTTGACCTCCTAATACAGGTTGAATAATACATATCGTGATCTAATTCCAAGAAGTGTTGGGGAGGTAAGAAGTCATTATTATTAGGGTTTATCGGTCTGGTGTGCGTTGGCCTGTAACTGCCAACACTTTTGGCATCATCCCTATTTCTGTCCTTCCTGTGGATGTTCATGTGACCTCCTAGTGCTTGTGCATTTGTGAAACCTCTCTTACAGAACATGCATTCGTAGAATCGCCGGGAATTGGATGTTGAAGCACCTGCGGACGGAGCACTGAGGTGCAACGTCGATCCATCAATGCTCGATCGTGTAAGTTGTTCTTCCTTCTGTGAATGCTCCATGCATAGGGAAACTCTGTGACTTGACTCTATCAATTATATACATGCAAGTTTAGGTAGGTATATATGTATGTAGGTGTAGCTAGGAGGTAACAACTAACAATAATATTAATAAATTCATAGCAGGCAGGCAGCTGGTGGAAGAAAGAGAAACAAGAATTTTGATGATAGCGAGTGTGTCGTGAGAAAGAGACGAGGGGGTTGGCATATCAAATGCTGGATTTAGTTGAAGCAATGGGGACAACGTTTGGCATTAGCATATGGCTCCAGTTTTGGCCGGCTCTTGTCTTCAATTTGTTGCCTATACTTTCCTATAAAATATAGAGAATAGAATAATTAATAACAATTACTGGGTAGGAAAATATGTCGTTTATTGTTTATGCTTACTGCATGCACATTATATCACTATGTGTAATTCATCATGGAATTAATGTAATATTAAGATACAAACTATACGAAATATTTGGTGGTAATTTCATTAATTACACCATTAACGCATTTTTCACGTATGTGATTATTAGCGTTTCTTATAATTTTATTTTTCTAACACCGAATAAGTTTAATAGTCCCACTATATAGGATTATGTGATAATAGTTTATTATAATGAGAGACCATAATCTATATTCAAAACCGTGTTTAGACCCATATTACTTTCCTCTATAATTTTATATATAAGAATGAGTTTCGAAGAAAAACAGTTATCAATACCTCTAACACAGAACACTCTCTAAGTTGCCTGCATACAACACTAGACTTTGGTCAATGACTATGATCCATATATATCATATATCGTTCGTTAACCCGTAACATTCTCTTTAACCATTAGACACTGATTTCACGTCAAATTTATCCGCATGCTTTGGTAGCACTACTGGATAAGGGTCATTTACCGGCTAAATCTAACAGTTCAATGTATATTGAGTCGTTATAAATAAATTTAAATGGAATATAACGGCTCAATTAAAATTGAGTCGTTATGTATTTTTTTTACGGCTCAAATAACTGAGTCGTTACCTTTTTTCTTATTTTAACGGCTAAATACCAAGTGCCGTTAATATTTAATTATTTTTTATATAATTTTCTCGGCTCATTTACTGTTGGGCCGCAAGTTTTATTTTATTTTAATTAAAACTTCTATTTATCGCGGTTCATTATTTTTTCCAGCCGTTATTATTATTTAATTTTAAATATTTATAGGGACTCGATTTTTGTTTCAGCCGTCATTTGTTTATATGAGATTTAATTTAAAAAATATATATATATATATATTATTGGAGGCTCGTTTAGATTTCAGTCATTAAAAATATTACTTTTCTAAAATAAAATTGTTTTTTACGACTCATTTTAATTTGAGTCATGATAAATGACCCAAATTAAATATTCCTGCTTTTTCCGTTTTCAAATATTTTCAAACTTAGAGAGAGAGGACACAAGTTTGTTGAGAATATGGACCTCACATGCGCATATGGACCTCACATGAGCAGTCTGTTGAGAATGAATATCCCAACACAGTCAACTTTTCCAGAGAGCTGCAGATGAAGCTCACCAAGTCCAACAACTGCAGATGGAGCTCACCAAGTCCAGAGAGCTGCAAATGGATCTCCGACAGATGCAGATAGAGCTCACCAAGTCCGACAGCTGCAGATGGACTTCTCTTCAGCACCAGCTCCAAGTATTAGAACTCGGTGTCGCTGTCCTTTTTTTAGTTTTTTTAAAACATATTTTTGGCGGCTCAAAATAAATGAGTCGTCAAAAATAAAAATATTTTTCACGGCTCAACCAAAAGTGCCGCCATAATTATTTTGGCGGCACTTTTGATTTTGGGCCGGGAATTATTACGACTCATCTTATATTGAGCCATGAAAATTGTCCTGACGCTTCATGTCACAGCTAAACTTCAATTGAGCCGTGATAATTTAACGGCTGAATTTTCGAGCCGTTAGAAAACCATTTTCAGTCGGTAAATGACCCTTCTCCCGTAGTGTAAAGATAATCAAAAGATCCAAATAAACTCAATAATTACTTCTACCATTGGTACCAAAGCATCGTAACACTCAATTTTTTAAACTCTGCGAAACCCACCCACATGGAAAATCTCTCACCTCAACCGTAATAAAATGTTGTCACAACCAACTCACCCCTATTTATCAAGTGCTCAAACAACCCTTGGGGATGCAACGACAAATTATGTAAGTTGCAACAGTAAGAGCAATGTGTTCCTCCCGACAACCACCAATTACTGCGAAGGCCATGGCAAATCCATCTGTGCATACATCGACTATAGCTCGGTGCCATCGTCTACGGGTTGTGGATGCATTGGGACTCTGCACAGATACCTTCAAGTTGTGATATTTGATAAAACGGGTTGTTGTTTGCTTTGTTAGTTTGCCTCTTAGCAGACGCCACCAACGGCTGCTAAGCCCATTGACATGGTGCAACCATCTGTTGTTGTGCCAGTCATGCCTCAATGCAGTTGCCCGATGAGTGCGGAGTGTTGGTATATATACTAAATATGCAATCATTTAGGGCATAACATAAACACATATTTAAGTTACCACTATGAACGATTGTTTTAGCGCAAGCGAATCTGCTTGAGGTTAACATAGCAGTATGTCAGACGTGAGGAAATATTATGGATTAACGGGTTGTGAACTTGGTTTCCATAACTACTTACCTCAATCTAAATTGTAGGGCGATAGAGTTTCTTATCTCTAGACGAGAGACTGACATCATCAAGTTTTCCAACTCTGAGTACCTCTCTATATAACCATACATACAAGGAATGATTTGGGTCAGTGTCCAATACTGAGTTTATTAGAATGGACTCCTACTAATGGGTGATCCAATCCCAAAAAACAACATTTTCCACTCGCAGAAAGGGGGGGCTCATTCATAAAGTTAGTACCAAGAGAACAAATTCCCCTTATATAGTAAAGTCACATACGATGCAACAGTTGTGCAACCGGCAGACACAACGAGTAAGGTGTTGTGCATCTGTTAGGAGTTACAGCGACTCGTAGATCTCACACTAATTAACAGTAGAAATGTGTCCTGAACCCTTGGTCATGTAATCTATTTCCAAGTCTGATCACACAAGGATCTGACAAACCTAAATATGTATTGCGTCCACAACTGCACCCAACGCCACGGTTGTTGGCCCCCTAATTGAAATAATATCAAGAAGATCCCATAATGACCATCATCTTCCCACGAGACGATCAACATGATCCAACTCGCTTTTCTAGAACCGGGACTAAGGTACTTGTGAGCGCACCCATCGAGCACGGACTTAGATAGCAAACAATATTGAGTCGAACCTCAAGTTTCAATTCAAAGTAATGAGGGTATGTACACGACTCCTACACAAAGAGATTTGGGTCTCACATGACTTCAAATTAAGATCACATCTCGGGTCATACCCATTGTCGTTTTGGGTGTGTCGCAGTATAGAACGCTCGGTATAGCATGTCTACTCCCATGGAACATATGTCCAAATGTTGTACATATGTTTATCAGGCACACAAAGTGTCCGAACAAAATTTCTCAAAGACTCTCATCCAACCCATAAGTGGATCAAAAAACCATAATCTGTCGAAGTGTGAAATCAGACGGTTTTGGACACATAGTCCTTTCGGTGATCCCGACGGACTTCCATAACTAAAAAATATCACTGGACTCACCTAGCCACAAAGGCATAGAAGCTATCACCTGTGTGAGAGGGTGATCCAATCCGCTTTGACATATTTTAATAAAAAATCACATCAAGAACACCCAAAACACTCAAATTGTGAAGACATGCATTCTCAAAATAATTCAATTTAAAGAACATTGTATATGAATTAAAATCAATGAAGTACATCAACTAAGTCTATGTAGTCCTAGAGACTACACATGTGTCACTAAAGACTCATTTTTCAAGGTTAGAGAGATGATTCACGACCATTTCATCCATAGACAAGTACTTCAAACTCATCATTTTGTGTCTAACCATTTCTCTAACATAGTTTGGCTTGATATCTACATGCTATGAATTGTTATGATACATGGAGTTTTTTTTTGTCATGGAGATTGCGTCTTCTACGACTGAACAATCAATCCGGAAGTCTCTTTAGCCACTCAATCTATTGAGTAGCCCACACAAAAGCCACAAATTCGACATCCCTGGCGATTAATATAATGCAAGAATTTTTCTTGCTCATTTATGATATGGCGCCATCAGAGAGCAGAGCTTAAAGTTTGAGGTGAGTTTTCTCTCATCAAAGTCACCACCATAGTTTTCATCGTTCTACACAGTCATTGAAATATTCTTAGACCTCCGACAAGTCTCTTCGATATCAAGGGCATGACGATGCCCTTAAGATATCACATGATCCTATTTAATGCCTATCAGTTATTCAATCCAGGTTTATCTTGGTAACGACATACCATGTCGACTGTGTGAAAGATTTTCGATTGAGTACATACCATTGCGTACATCAAGCTTTTGAATGGGCTTATATACGAAATATGTTTCATCTGGTTCATTTGTTTGGTACTCTTTGAACACATATCCACGTTAAGAGGTTGACCAATGTAAACTAGAGTTCTAATTGGGTTGTAGTTACTCATGTTGAAAATTTCCAACACCTTGTTTATGTAGCTCTCTTGTGAAAGCCACGGTTGCCTCCTACGATGATATCTCAAGATATGAATCCCAAGGATGTTCGCCGCCTCACCCATGTACTTCATCCCAAACAGTGAAGACAACTAGACCTTTGCCTGTGTGAGGAACTCAAAGTTATTTCTGACTATGAGTATGTCATCTACATATAGAGTCATAACCACAAAGTTCGAGTCAGATCTTTTGGTGTACACGCCATGGTCCTCAGCCTGTAAGATAAATCCATTTTCCATAACAAAATCATGAAATTTGCATTGCCTAAAAGACTGTCTCATACCATATATCAATTTATGAAGCTTGTACACTAAGTGTTCGTGGCCTTTCTACACAAAGCATTCAGGCTATTTCATATAGATCTCTTATTCTAACTCACCACTGAAAAGGACGGGTTTAACTTCCATCTGGTGTAGTTTCAGGTCTAGAGTCACTCTAATAGCTATAATCAAATGAGATGTGGTCATTTCAACGGTCGGTGAGAAGGCCGCCTTAAAATCCGCTCCCTCCTGTTGTGTATAACCCTCTGTGACTAGTCGAGCTTTGTAATTATGAACGGGTCCATCAACTTTGAACTTTCTTAAGAACTCATTTAGCTCCTATTACGCTGCGTCCTCTCGTAAGGTCAAACAGTGTACAAATACCGTTCTGCCATATAGATATCATATCATTAATAGTCTTTATCTAATCCTTTATTACTTTCATACATTCTTCTTAAAATTATCTACTGAGAGTTTCTGTAACGTTTTTCAACACAATAACCGGCTTGTCGGATATTAGGGTGTCTAGTTCTCCATCACCTTCGAATGCATATCGTCGGGAGGAAAAGTTTTGTTCTAGCTCGTGGCTTAACAACTCACTACTATTAGGGGTATGCCTACGATCACTCCCATTGGGAATGAGATCCCCAATACTCCCATTGTCAACAAGAACATTAGGATTAGAATATATTCCAGTCACTCCAACAGGTGGTGAATCCAACAGACCACGAACTAATTCATCATCTGCAGCTTCATCTCTCCCACTCGAATGAACAAATGTCGGGTCAACCTAATCTTGCATGACATATAGAGATCGATCCATCTCAATTTTTTCCTTCTTCGATAATTCATACTTTAAAAAATGTTGTGTCTCGTGATTCGATCTCGGTAACATTCCCACTGTCCTACTCGACTATAAACACATACCCCTTGGAGGTATCAGAGTAACCAACAAAGATACTCTTCCTTCCTCTAGGTCCAGCAATCCCAAAGTTATTTGAGAAACCATGTGTGTAAGTGGTGCACCCCCGTATATGACTAAGGTCCAGAATTTCTTCTGGTCCAAAGCTCATATCGAGTAGAGTTAACAGTCGTCGTTGGCACACGGTTCGTCGGCACACGGTTCAGGATGTAAGCAACAATGTTAAAAGCGTTTCCCCAAAAGGAAAGTGGCAATTGAGCATGTGTGAACATCAACCGAACTATTTGAAGGAGTGTTCTATTACGTCTCTCTACAACACCATTTTGCTGAGGGGTGTAAGGATCGTCAACTAATGATAATTCCTCTTTCATTACATTTACCGTTAAATTTTTCTGAATTTTTTTCTTCTTCTACAATCAGGGTGGATGGCATTTACCCTCAAGTCTAACTCATTCTCAACCAACCTTAAAAAAATGATGATCGGGAAAATTTATAATCTCTGATTTATGGTAGATCAAGTAGACAAATCTATAACGAGTGTAATCATTTGTTAATGTAATGAAATTTTGTGCTTCGTGCCGAGCCCTAACACAAGAGGTTCATACAAATCATAATGGACTTATTGAAAGGGAAATTCAGCTCTAGGTGCCTTACCAAAATTATTTCGCGTGGTCACTCCTTCTAGATAGCTTAGACAAGTAGACAACTCCACCTATGGAATGTTGGGTGGCAAGCCCCGTTAGGCTAACAACTGTATTTTATGTTGACCTTTATGGCTTATAGTGAATCTTTCATTCACATCGCAAACATATCTGCGGGTAGAATAAATCACAAAATAATAATTATTATTATTGCTTGAATCTAAATTTGAAGCAATAATTCAACCCGAAACAATACTAAAGCCAAACATAGTTGATCCTAAAGACAATTGAATGGAAGATTCATGAAAAGATAATCTAAATTCGAGTTTTATTAATCCTAAGACTGACAAAAACATTTCAGCGAATCTACAGAACATCGAAGATATGATTTCGGACTATGACTCGACCACCGCGCAAGTGCAGCTGACAATTTCTAATCCTTTTGACTTCAACATAAGAATTGCTGCTGATGTGAATCCACTTAGTTTTGTACGGGACTCTATGGTACTCTACGAAAGTGTCACAATAACTGGATACGTGTTCTATTGATCCTGAATCGAAAATCCACAAAGGATATGACTCAGTCAACATAATTCTTGTAGAAACACAAAGTTCACTAGAATAGTCATCAAGATATGAATGTCGGATAGATTCAAGTCATGTGTTCACAAAGTGTCTCTACTGGGCACAGTTAGAGGATTTTTTGTACTTAGGCTTCTCGGCCTTACGCGGATGTTTCTGCGGTGCTATTTTCGGAGGAGTTCTTAGGTTTGCCACATTCTTTGTCTTCTCCTCCTTTAGTGCATCTGCGCCATCGCGCCGTGCATTACTCTCTCACCTTTGACTACGCTTATTAGGTCTAGAGGATGGCGTCATAGACACCTCACAGTCTAAGGCCCAACGACCTTGGGGTTGTCCTCTTCAGCTCAATGTGCCTTCAAACATGTTCAAATGTGTTTAGACTCTCATAATGGGTTATATAGATTTTCATCTATTCCCAGAAGTTAGGAAAAGAGCATATTACGACCCGGATTTGCTGCTCATCGATCATTAGTTGACCATTTTCCTTGAATTTCACGATCATATTGGTCATACGTCGTAGATGTTGTCTCGTGGAGTGGTGAAGATTCACCTTATATGAATTGTATTTGATGTCCAGTAAGTTCATCTGAGGAATCGTATAGAACCAAGCCTAGCCAACAAACCATCCCACACCCCTTTAGTCGTGTGATGAGCTCAAACTCATAAAAGATGTTGTCATATATCATACTCAACATCATGGTGTGCGTCTCAGCATCATTAACCTCCCACTCGAATGGATATGTTTTTGCTGATTTGTTATTCCAGAGTCGCTTTTCATGATCTTCTTGATGTGGTTAATGGACTTCTACTCAATCATGACCATTTTTATACGCTTCCTCCGAATTTCATAGTTGTCACTGTTAAGTCTAAGGTCTAACTAAGTGATGTTCTTCCTAGTGGCCTAATTTCTCTAACTAAAGGAAATACTAATAGGATCATGTAGACACAAGGAACAATGATCTAATGCATGTGAAAAGACAGGTATTAGATCAATAGGATATATTTGATAACATACTTAAATGTGAAAGACAACCCTAGATACACTCAGAAGTACTCCCCATTTCTAAGCACGCTTTAAAGCCACTACTACCAATCGAAGCACAATATATACAAACATTCTTTATTGAACTGAAGTCAAACATATCACACTAAACCAAAGTGTTCAACTCTTACAAAAGATAAATATGCTAGCATTATTTAAGGAAATTCGGAGACCCTCATAGACTAACCAACCGGTTCACACTCAGGAATATATCCCTGGGTGTAGTTCATACTTATCCAAACTTCCAAAGGGCTACTAAGGACAATCCTAATGATTTGCTACCTAAACTATGACAAATCTAAATCTCCCTACCAAGGTAATCTATCGTATGCAAGTACGATTACAAACCTTACAATTCGATACATACATATATATATATATATATATATATACTTAGCTAATGCATAATTTTTCAAAACTTTGAAGACCATAGTCACCCTTAACAGAAGTCTAGGGATTAATTTACCATTAATAAACGTTTGGGGGCCAAAATCACCATGAATTAAAATTTCAGTGACCAAAGTCTCAATGAATAAAAATTTGGGGACTAAAGTCTCTGCAAACAAAATCCAGAGACTAAAGTCTCAACAAACAAAATTCATAGACTAAAGTTTGAACGTATAAAAGTAATTAACATGACAGACCAATTTTCAAACAATATGTTGGTATTTTAACAAGTCATAACCTAGTCAATTCTAACAGTCATGGAGTCAAGAGCCTATCATATAAATTAAGACAAGACTATCTACCCTCCAGAAAGCACAAAGTAATCGAGGCAACTCAAGGAATCCACACAAAGCGTTGTATTTATACAGTCATGCATCATATAACAATACAAAGGCTCTCCCAACAATTTAAATTTGTCCTACGGTTAATTTAACTAGCCCAAAAATATTAATGAATGGTTCACGCACAATTACTGGATTATAATAAACCGCTAGAACTCACATAAAGTTTAGGATCAGTACCAACAAGTTTGTTTCGAGACTGATTCAAGCAATCATCGGGCTTTTAAATAAGCTAAGACCGGTCCAGACGTCACTCAACCATGTAAACTGGACTGGGTTTAACCTGGTCGGGTTGAACTGACCGATCTATCTAAGCAAACCAGACTGATTTATACTGTAAATTTAGTCTCTTGATTCTGGTTGTAGGTAATTTAGTTCCAATAGTTTGTTTGTTGAGACTTTAGTCTCTAAAGTTTTAATTGTTCAAACTTTCGTACGTGAACATTAATTTTCTAAGATTTGGGCCCCAAAACTTTTATTTAGGATGATTTCTGTTGTACGTGATACCTTGATTTGCCTGCTAACTTATCAAAAATTGATTATGATTGTTGTAAATCAATCTTAACTTCCCCAGTAATGATCCGAGTACATGCAAAAATGGACAGGTGGAGACGGTCCTTCGAGTCCTTCTTCGATGCCTAAATGAGTATGTGTTGCTCGTAGTAATAATGAATGTATATCTTTGTCATAGGCAAGAAAGGTAAAGCTTATTTATATTATTTAATCCATACTATCCTGGTGGAGATAGGGTCGTGTTATCTTATGGAGGTTGGAGTTATGTCGTGTCATATATCAACATAAAAGATAGACCTAGATCCTTAGTGATAGACCATATTGTTAATAGATGTTACTCGTACTTTCTCTGTGAGGATCATATAGCACTACAAAAATGGACCTCTACAGCAATGGTGCAAAGTCGTTACTAATTGTATCTTTGTCGTCACTAGTGGAGAGCAAATCTTTATCCCAATAGAACCCATGGCTAAACGTTTCTGCGATGACAATGCTCTGTGATTAAAGGAATGTCGTCACTAAATTTTCTGCATGGACATAATGTCGCAACTGTTTATATGTAATTACCGTTGATAAATTTTAGATGCTAAACAATGTGTATTGTATCGATATTGTGTGTTGTTAATTGAATACATTTGTGATACCTATTTGTCGATACACTAATAGTCATTACAAATTAACATATGTTGATGCCATAAACATTTATCAATTATTAACATTATTTGACACCGAGTATACTTAGTGTGCATCAAAACGTTGTAATTGCTATAATACATTTTTCCCACCCATCCGTAAACGTCACTGCATTACACTCAAAATATAAAAGTCTTGTTGAACCTTTTTTTATATGTTATATGGATTATTTAGCGACGTACAATTGGTTGTAATGAACCGTCCTATGTGAAGATGTAGTTGTTGTAAATATACCATATGTGCAACAGTTTCTATTGACTGTATTTTACTTTCCTATTTCGCTGAAAATTCCCCATTTGTATTACAAATGGCATAATTGGATATACCACATAAATAACATAATTGAGAATGTAATGGCATACCTTCAAATCTAAATCATTTAACTGAAAATATGTAATGTAACTATACCTTGAGTTTCAGAATCAATTAGGAATGCACCATTGGCTTGCATGACCTTTCTTATGAAAGACATATTTCTTTGAAATGTCATCATATTCTCCTGAAACTCCAAAAATTTGATGTATAACATAAATGTAACTGTACCTTGATTTACATAAAAAATTAAAATTTAAAGAAGCATTTTTTAAAGAACCCAACCTTCGAGCATATTTAACAAAATGTTCCTTTCGGTAAAAAAATGTATCTTTCTGGTAGATCTCAACGCGTATGGGCATCCAAACCAAGAGACACTCTTGCAGTTTTAACATGTGAAGCCATACTTTTCATTTGTTGGTGATGAATAAGACATGCAAAGATCTTCGATGATCTTACCAGGGAAAGGGACTTACGTGGCTGCTTTAGGGTCCACCGAAGATCTTCAGAAGTACAAAGACTTTAGAAGTTTAGGTTGGGGAGAAGTATAAGATATGGCGAAGATGTAGTGTTGATGAACTCACAAGAGAAGTTGGAGGGTATCTACTACTTCGACTAAACCTGTCTTGGACAAAGTGAATATCAAATAGATAAACACGGTAAAATGGTAAAGGCTATGGTTTTTGTCACATGGTGTCCGTTCCTCTTTCACCAGCTAAAAGGATAACTTTTTTCGGCGAAGATTACACAACATTCCTCTCCAGCAACTCTGTATTTCAAATGCATTTATGAGACAACCACTTTATTTTTTTCACACCAATTTATATTAACTTCATCACACCAATTTAATAGAAAATAAAAAGTCTATCACAAACACAGATTTGGGAAGAAGAAAAAAACATAACTTGTAGCATAATTGACAACCTAACAACATACAATCTGATCACTAATAACATAATTTGATCTTCGTATCACCAATTTAACTGAACTGAACAGAAAATTTAATACACGGAATCAACTTGTCTAGGGTAAAAAATAGCACAACTTATTGAGCTATGTATAATCCGATCTTCATAAACAGCAAAATATGATCGTGTTATACAATCCTCAGAAACTAATCAGGACAAATACCATTATCAGTCCCCTCTTCGAGTTCTGTATCCTCACCAGTTAAGTAATCCTCTTCCTCTGTTTCAGAATCGTCTGTCAGGCTAACATCTAATTGAATTTTGTCATCATCATCATCTGTTTTAACTTCTTCACGATCATCTGCTATAGGGTCCAAGTTAAACATGATGTCTAACTGATCCTCCAAATCGAGTTCCTCTACATCAATATCATCTCTACTCCATTCAATATCATCTTCGAATTGAACAGGTTCTACTATACTTGGAACGTCGACACTCATATCTTGATATGGCTCCACAGTATCCCCTGTCATTTGTCCACCTAAGACGAACCTATTTTTGGACTCAACAATTAACATCGTGCTCCAATCCTCGTCGATGTTGCCAACCAAGTATAACATTTGTTCTGATTGACTTGCCAGTACGAAAGGCTCACCTGTGTCTAAAAGGTTTGTGGTATTAACACATACAAACTCTTACTCGACAACTTTGATGCCATTTACTGATGACAATACGTTATACTTGTCACAGTTAAATAACACAACTGTTAGATTATCTAGATATTGCAGCTCAATAACCTCTCTTAAGACACTGTAATACTTAATTGCACTGCATACGAGATTGTTGTTGGATGCACTTGCAAAGAAAGTTGTATCTACTTTGCATAAGACACCACTGTTCTCAAATATCCTCATCATATACCTCTCTTTATTGTGGAAGATGAACCCATTAACTGTAAAGCTGATATAACACTTAACATCATAAAATGGACCATGGGATAATGACTTTAGTTGTCGTCACATAACATCATCACACGTTCCTATCATTCGACCAACCTAATAAAACAAACATTTAAGATCAATTGTTACAAATTGTATAAAAAAAATTTGTATCATACCTTTCATTCAAACCATTGTATAAATGTTTTGTTGTGCATCACATTAATGTTTCGCCTATTGACCTTTGCACCTATTAAATGTCTCTTGTGCTCCCTGTGTAAATCCAGTATGGGTTTAATCGTATGAACTTTCAACAAATAAATATCCTTGAATAGTCAAACTTACTCTATGAATGGTTTGGTCTCTTTGCATTGATTCAGGACATAGCGTTGACACAGTTCCCATTTTTTGTTAGTCAACTCTCGCACAACTGCACCTCCTAGGGATTTCCTATCGTACAGAAGATGGTCAAACCTCCATTCTCAAGCTCTAGAACCTCACCTTCAAGAGAGCCTTCTTGTCTTGTAAATTTAGTTTTAATATCATGTAGATATCTAGAACAAAATGTAAGACACTCTAACCCGATATAACTTTCTGGTATAGACCCTTCAGGTGGACTTCTAGTCATAACAAATGATTTCATTATTCTCATTATCCTATTAAAACATAACAACAATTAAGCTAATTCATCAATTTGTTACTTGTATATTATGGAATTATGGAATTCATCCACACTATCAAATTGATGAATCTTTCAATTTAGTACATCCAACGATACTAAATAGGACCTACTATTTTGGACTCCTTTGTCAGGTAAGGTATTAAATGCACAGTAATATTGAAGAAATTTGGTGGAAATATCCTCTCTAGATTGCACATCGTTTTGGACAATTGGGATTCAATCTTCAACAAATTAGTCATGATCCTAGTTAGGTTATCACAAACATTTTTCTCAATGTGAATAACATCCAAGTTATGAAGAATTAACAGTTGACTTTATAAGGTAATTTGAAAAACAAATGCTCTTTTATTTCAATTGCTAGTAACGGAGTCCATTCCAACCTTCCTTGAATGTTGATTCTTCCTGAAAGGTATGTCATCAAGATACTCTAACTGCACTAAAACTTCCTCACACGATGGTTTTTTTGGAGCGATCCTTAATTCCTAATTCCCATCGAATGATCTTTTGTTCTTCCTCCAAGGGTGATCGGACGATACAAAACGTCTATGACCCATAAAAGAACATTTTCTCCCATTCTTCAATTGACAGTGATTGGTGTCCATTTGATAAATAGGACATGCCAATTTACCATAAGTAGCCCAACTAGAGAAGTTAGCATAAGCACGAAGATCATTGATTGTCCAAAGTATTGTCACATGTATATGGAAGTTTTGTTTTTTGTTTGCATCATATGTCAATGCACCATTCTCCCATAAGACATTGAGGTCCTCAATTAACAACTGCAAATATATGTCTATATCATTTGTTGGAGCTTTGGGACCAGGGTATCAACATTGACAGTAAATAATTAATATCTTTCAAGCACAACTCAGGTGATACATTGTAGGGAATTATAACAACTAGACACATACTACATAGGTGACTTTTATCACTAAAAGGATCAAACTCATCTGTAGTTAATCCAAGTCTAACGTTGCGAGGATCTGCCATGAAGTTTGGGAAAACAGTGTCAAGTTTCTTCCAAGCACTTGCATCAGCTGGAGCCTGAGTATACCATATTTGACTCGATGTATGTCGTGCCACCTCATAGATGAAGTTGTTTTGGGTGACATAAAGTATCTTGTGCCACCTCATAGATGAAGTTGTTTTGGGTGACATAAAGTATCTTTGCAGCCTTGAAGTTAGTAGGAAATAGCGTAGTACTTTGACTGGGATTTCTTGTGCCTTTCTCTTTGATTTCCTTAGAATCCCACTTCCGTCAACATGGTTGTTAGGTAAGATCCATCTTGATTCACCACATGTTGGACAAACATCAACATTGTTGTACTCATTCCTAAATAGAATGCAATCATTTATACATACATTTATCTTCTGGTAGTCTAAGCCCAACCCAAATATAGATTTATTTGTTTCATAGTAAGACCTAGGTACTGTATTCTAGGGTGGCAGTACATTTCGGAGCATGTGAAGCAGCTCATCAACAAACTTGTTAGAAACCTTATAAATGGCATTTAAATGCAACAATTCAATTTTAAAAGACATCTTTGTATAGGAAGAACAACTAGGATATAAGCTTTTCTCACAATCTTTTAACATTCTATAAAATGTCTTAGCCTAGCCATTCTGTTCCTCAGTATTATCCCTAATAATACAACCCAACCCATCATTTACCATAATCTCCATGTCCTCCCTAGATGTTGTATTCACCACATTTTAACGGCTCTTTACACTTTGAGCCGTGAAAATTGATGATTATTTAAATCAAAATTAATTTTCACGGCTCAACTTTTTCAGCCGTCCCTTATTTAATTCTTTTTCAGAATGACATTTTAATGGCTCTTTATAATTTGAACCGTGAAAATTGATTATTTTTTAAATCAAAATTAATTTTCACGGCTCAACATTTTCAGTCGTCCTTTATTAAATTATTTTTTAGAATAACAGCTTTAACGACTCTTTTTAATTTGAGTCGTCTAAATTCAATTTTTAAAAAAAATAATTCCCGCCGCTTTGTCTTCTTCCTGCTTCTTGAACAATTTCGGTCCTGCTTCTTGAACAATTTTGGTCGCTTCTTTCAAAACTATTATGAAGCCTTCACTTTCTTTAAATATTATGGACTCACTTTCTTTAAATATTATATACGGAGCCTTTCACTTTCTTTAAAACAATTCCCGTCACTTTTTCCTGTTTGTCTTCTTCCCACTTTTTTTTCCACTTGAGCCTTCACTTTCAAACCTAGAGCATAAGGAGGGTCACCGTCCCTATGAAGAACACACATCCATTAATGATGCAGAGCATATGCAAACCAAAGAGTGTTGCTCAAGAAGTACCATTTGTGCTTCGAGATGCCCAACGCGGGGTTTGTCACTGGGTCGATGTTTTCCGGAGGTGTTGGATCGAGCAGACTGAGCAAAGACAATCATGAGAAGCAACTTGAGCGGCGACAAGGAAGCTGCAACAGGAGTGAACATGAGCGGCAACAAGAGAAGCTGGACTGAACTTGTTGCCGAAGCAACGACAGTCCGAACGGGCTCCCTTCGTCTCCCTTGGACAGACCAGAAGGATATCGGAGGTGGAGCATAAACGTTCGGAGGTGGATCATAAGGATGTCGGAGGTGAAGCACCGGCGACCGGTCGGAAGTGGAGAACAGGAAAAAACGAAGACCATATATTTTTTTTAAATATATATATTTTTGACGACTCAATTTTAATGAGCCGTTAAAAATAAGGAAAAAACATATTTTCCACGGCTCATTTATTGAGCCGTTAAAAATATATTTTTGAGTCGTTAATTAATAACTCTCCCGTAGTGAATGTACGTACCCGTGCCTTTTACTCCTTAAAATACGGCCGAAATATATGATAGCTAATATATAATACAATTCTCAAATATAAGAGTTTAACCCATGTTAAATGACAATCTAAGAATCGTTGCATTAATGAAAAATAAAATAAGACAAACACCAACTTCGATCCACCATCAAGCTATTTTTCATCAATTCGTTGAAGAATGAAAGTGTAGTGAATTATATATTTGTTCAAAAAACAGCAGATTTCCTAAAAAATCATGCAGGTATATAGCACAAAATCAACTCAACAATGCTTCACTTGATAATTAACACCAGTGTTATCAAAAACGGACTGGACCGACGGTCCGATCGGGAACCGGACCACTATCCGGTTTGGTTCAGCAGAAAGACCGAAATGCATATGAACAATATTTGAATCGGGTTGGACCGATCAGTTTTTTAAAACCAACCGATTTCCGGTTCTTGTTTTTTGGGGTGGTTTAAATTTTTTGGGTGGTTCTCTTCGGTTCGACCGAGCAACTTCTTCGGTTTAGAAGTTATGTTTAAAGTTTAGACCTATTGTGTTTGATTTTGAGACTATTGTGTTATGTATGTTCAAAGTTTGAGGTAATTATGTTGTGTTATATTGTGTTTGAGAGCAATGTGTATGTTTGAGACTATGTAGTTTGTGTGTGTTTGAGACTATGTAGTTTGAGGTAATTATGTGTGTGTTTGAGACTATGTAGTTTGTAATTCTATTTTCAATTTTTTGTCCGGTCGAACCAAGAACCGGCCCTTTGCCAGTTCGAGGGTCGGTCCGGTTATGATAAAACTGATTAACACATATATCCAAGCAATTCTAAAGCTAAATCAAAACAAGCAGGAAAACGAAGACTACCTAGATGTTTAATCAACAAAAATAAGTGGCTACATGAACAAAGATAAATCTCGTTGAAGATTCATTCTATCAATGATTTGAGATCAAACCAGATTGAAAGGAGAAAGAACAAGAAGAATCTTGCTGTGCAAGTAACAGAATAACAGACTTAACAACTTCTGTTATTAGAAATCTTGCATCTAAAGTTAAGTCATTACAATGAGCAGCACCTCCTTATATAGTTTGCACTCTTACACATCAAGATCGATTATGGAATCTTCTATAACAACATCACAAAACAATATTCTACCCTTCTAACTATAAACCAACGAACACTATCACTATCTACTTAACCATACATCCTAACATTCCTCCAAAAGGATCTATTTAAACTTTGATTATCAATCACATAAGTCTCTGTATTTCTTTCAATTATCTTCCATCATCATCTGCTCATCATATCCAAGATAGACATCTAAGTCAAGTATCTCTGTCTTATCTGAACCATTCATCGCTGCAAAAAGACTGAATCTTCTATACATCTTACTTTCTCATAGAGTATCAACTGTTATAGAAATCACATCCTTTTGATCAGCTTACCAACCTGAGATTATATCAACTCAACCAGAAACACTTGAAATATGCATATCAGAACTCATGTTCAAACTCATCACAATCAACTATTTATTTTGATCTCTCCAATACGCCGTACATACATAACAGCTTTGCTGTAAATTTCATTTATCTAATTGATGCATCTTTTTCTTTGCATATCACATCTATTATATGTATCTGACAGAGAGGTTTGAGCCTCTATCTTACCAGTGAAGTTGGGAGATTTCTGTCTCCATCTTTTTATCCTCAAGTTCCACTAAGAGTATCTTTGACTTTTTCTCTTAATGCAAACTGTTTTTGGACTTTAACTTGACCCTATGCCAGAGTAGATGATTCATCATATATTCTTTTTTTTTTCATACAACAGTACCCGGGAGATCAAAATAAAGAGGAGTGATGAAAACGAACATAACTATCCTCAGTCAATTTCAAGAGAACTGTCAAGAATCAATAAACTCAAGTAAGCAAAGATGAGCAAGCAAATGAGAGACCTTAACAACCAATAGCTCTATGCAAAAGTAATAGTCAAGAACAAAACAATCTTGCAGCAGACAACTGATCAGATAACACAAGATACCAGACAAGAGACAATCATGAGACAGACAAACAGATGATGACAAAAAAAAACAAAGAAAAACCAGAGGCAAATAGAATGATAATCAAGTAAACAGATACTATATCAGAGAATGAATAGAATGATAATCAAGTAAACAAACACTATATCAGAAAATGACACACACAACCTATTACCTTTCTAAGAACACCAACCACCGATACATCTTCATAAGATCACTTACTCACTGTCATAAACCGAATAAATGCTACCTGAATCATTATCAACATCAACATCCATAACAGGAAGATCAACTAATGTCATAACCCCAAGCTTCCTCCTAAAATGAACAAACACTTTTTCAGTCAAAGGTTTGGTAAGAATATCAGCAATTTGATCGGATGCAGGAACAAAATTGACAATTACTTGCCCATTCTGAACTTTCTCATGAACAAAACACAGATTTAACTCAACATGTTTCATTTTTGAATGCTGAACAAGATTTTCAGTTAAAGCCACAGCCCTAGTGTTATCACACCAAATGATCAGAATATTAGACAATTTAATACCAGGTTCAGACAGTAAAGAAATCACCCAAAGCATTTCACACATAGCATTAGCTACAGCACGATACTCAGCTTCAGAAGAAGATCTTGAGATGACTGGCTGTTTTTTAGAACTCCACACAATAGGATTATCATTCAAGAGCAAATAGTGACCGGGCACTGATTTTCTGTCACCAAATCACCTCCCCAGTCAGCATCTGCAAAAGACACTAACGTTACTTCTGAAGTAGGAACAGAATTAGTTCGAAATAACAAACCATGGTCAATAGTTCCCTTGAGATATCGAAGAATTCTAAGAACGGCCTTCCAATGACAAACTGGCGGGTTTTGCATGTACTGACTAAGTTTATTAACCGCAAAATGAATGTATGGTATGGTTATACACACATGCTGAAGAGCTCCAACAGTACTCCTATATAGAGTGGCATCTGCAGGTGGAGAAGATCGTTGAGAATCAACAATTTTGCTAAGAAAATTATCTGACATCTGTGTAGGTAATGAAGATGCTTTGGACAACCCAATCTTCAAAAGAAGCTCATTGATATACTTCTTCTGACCTAGGAGAAGACAGTCTTCACCAACTTGAATATCCATACCTAAAAAATAGTTCAATACTCCCAAATCTTTTAGCTTGAATTCTACATTAATCTGCAAAATAATCCTCTCAATCTCTGATGTATCACTACCAGTAATCACTATATCATCCATGTAAACTAGCAAAAAGACATTTCCCATATTAGACTTCTTTATAAACAAACAAGAATCTGCTAAAGAAACTGTAAACTGAAGACTATTTAACAAAAAATGCTCAAACCTCTCGAACCATGCCCTTGGAGCTTGTTTAAGACCATATAAAGCTTTATTCAACTTACATACCAGAACATTACCCATGTCATCACTCTGTTCGAAGCCAGGAGGTTGTGTCATGAACACTTCTTCACTTAACTCCCCATGCAAAAACGCATTGTTAACATCAACCTGTCGAAGACTCCATTTATAGGTTAAGGCAAGTGTGAGAATGATTCGAATAGTGGAAGCCTTAACAACAGGACTAAAAGTATCCTAGAAATCAAATCCAGGTTTTTGAGAAAACCTCTTTGCACTACAAGAATCTGTATCAACAACCACGAAATTAATTTGTCGACACAAGGAGTGGGTTGGTAAAACAGTGTATAAGTGACAGCATTTTAATACGTGCCAGTAGACACATTTTAGTGTCAACACATTTGTCGTAGCACAAACAATCCTTTAGTATTGACGTTTGTCGTCGCAATATGTCTGTGCCGATCAAAATCATGTGTCAAAAACTCAACTGAGGTTAATAGTGATATTTAGTAACGGAATATGTTGTTATTGCAAAAAAGTATGTTTACTTTCAAAATTAATTGATGTAATAAATGGGTAAATAGTATCGGCATAACTTCATTGGTAATGTATGTATTGTCGTTGCTAAACTCTATACCCGCAATTATAACAGAACATACCGTTTTTTCCAGTACAGTTCAAAACTCCCCCGTGCAGACCAGAGCCTTCGTCAGTCCATCAACGACCGTTGCCAAGAACGGATTCCCTTTCAGATCGACTCCCAGGACGCACGTAGGTTGCGCGCAGACATTCCAGGAAGCAACCCAGCTGGTGCCGATCAATCGTGAAGTCGTTTGCTGCAGTATCCCGCGACAAGCATTTCTCCTCAGGTAGGCTGGTATGAGTAGTCGAATGTGGCTTCTTGTAATTGCGAATTGAATTGTCATGAGCTTAATTGTGTGTTATATATAGCCAACGGTCATGAGCTTAATTGTGCGAATTGAATTGTCACGAGTTGTACCGTTTAGCCCCAAAAAACGTGCTGCTGCAGACAAGTAACAACTGTGCTGATAAAATTGGACAAGTCAATCGAAGGAGTTCTACTCTTGCGTATATATTAACTAGCAATTAAGCTAGCTGTAGCTCGTATGGTTCCAACGGACAGCTCTCTGGTTCTGTTTGGTTCGATCCACACATAAACGAAAATGCATATTTGAACTTTTACAAACGGTCTGGATAACTGTCAACAACTGATGATGCTACTTCATGTACTGCATGTTTCTAAACTGTTGTGCTGTCTTTTTAATCCCAAAGATTTGGGTTGATATTTCTTTGCAGAAATAGAAGTGCGATGGATAAGAGTTGGATGACCAAACCTCGGCAATGTGGGGAATATAAGGAAGGGGTCGCTTCGTTTCTCGACTTTGCCTACTCTCATTCCAGTTGGGATGGTAAGATTTACTGTCCTCGCAATAACTGTGTTGGTGCTTTCTTAATGGGGAGAACTACTGTTAAGCTCCATCTTGAAAAATGGGGAATATTGCCAACTTATACTACATGGGTGGATCATGGGGAGGAATTCGAAGATGTGATCCGTAATGGTAGGAATTCATCCTCTCGTGGGGAAATGGAGGATATGGTGCATGATGGGTTCGGTGGTATGAGGGTGGACGAAGGTGAGGAACTAAACGCCGATGCTAGGACATTTTATAAGCTATTAGAAGATTGTGAAAAGAGCTTATATCCCAGTTGTGTCTCCTACACGAAGATGTCCTTTTTAGTTGAATTGTTGCATCTCAAGGCACTGTACAAGGTTTCAAACAAGTTCGCTGATGAGCTACTTCGCATGTTAAGTAAAGTATTGCCACCAGGGAACACAGTCCCTAAGTCCTACTACGAAGCCAAGAAATTTATAGGAGGGTTAGGGCTGGACTACCAAAAGATGCATGCTTGTGTAAATGACTGTATACTATTTAGAAAAGAGTACGCCAATTTGGATGTGTGTCCAACGTGTGGGGAGTCAAGATGGATTAAACCTCGACACAACACTGGAGGACTGGATATACCAGAGCAATCGAAGCGACAAAGAGGGAAGCTACCAGTCAAAGTACTTCGATATTTTCCACTAAATTCAAGGTTGCAAAGATTATTCATGTCCCCCAAAACGTCTTCCTCTATGACCTGGCACCATACACGACGATTAAAGGATGGTATTCTACGTCATCCTGCTGATACAGACGCTTGGAAGAAACTTGACAGCGTACTACCTGAATTTGGGGAAGACCCACGGAATGTGAGGCTTGGCCTAGCTACGGATGGGTTTGATCCGTACAGTGATAAAAGTCACCCATATAGCATGTGGCCAGTTGTTCTTATTCCATACAATGTGTCTCCCGAGGTGTGTTTGAAAGATACAAACTACGTGCTATCAATGTTGATTCCCGGACCAAAGGCTCCAGTAAATGACATAGACGTGTATCTGCAACCATTGATTGAAGAGCTGAATGAGTTATGGTCGAATGGTGTGCTCACATATGATGCATACAAGAAAGAAAACTTCCAGATGCGCGCAGCTGTACTTTGACCATTAATGATCTTCCTGCCTATGCGAACTTGTCCGGTTGGGCTACTTACGGTAATTTGGCATGTCCTATCTGTCAAATGGACACCCATTATTGTCGATTGAAGTATGGGAGAAAATGTTCTTTTATGGGACACAGACGATTCCTCCCCACCGATCACCCATGGAGAAGAAACAAAAGTTCATTAGATGGGAAACGAGAGTTACGGATGGCCCCACAAAGACTATCGGGTGAGGAAGTGTTACATGTGCTAGAGAATCTTGATCCAATCATGTTCGGTAAGACTCAACCGCCCATTCAGGTTGGAATAGACTCAACTACTGGAAATTGGAAAAAAAAAGCATATTCTACCAACTACCTTATTGGCAGCACCTCTTAATCCCTCACAATTTGGATGTGATGCACATTGAGAAAAACGTGTGTGATAACCTTATTGGGATTTTATTGGGTGTTTCCGGTAAAACGAATGACAACCTTAATGCTCGGCTCGACTTACAGGCCTTAGGTATAAGAACGAGCTTGCATCCAGTCCGTAGAGGAACAAAATTGGTCTTACCACCAGCTTGCTTTTCCCTATCAAAGGAACAGAAGATTAAACTGTGTGAGTTTCTTAAGAACTTGAGACTTCCTAGCGGTTATTCATCAAACATTTCACGCTGCGTTAAGGTGAAAGACAGAAAATTGATTGGGTTGAAAAGTCATGACTACCATGTTCTCATGCAACGTATCCTATCTGTGGCTATTAAAGGATTACTCCCCAAACATGTATGCAAAGCTGTGATAGACATGACTAACACATTCAGGATTCTATGCTATAAGGAGTTGCACCCGTCGGATCTGTTGAAGGTGGAGTCGCAATTACCCATGATAATGTGCAATCTAGAGAGAATATTCCCACCAAGTTTCTTCAATATTACAGTCCATCTTATCATCCATCTAGCAGAGGAAGCAAAAATAGCTGGGCCAGTGCAATATCGTTGGATGTATTCAATCGAAAGGTAAGTTTTTTCACTCTTTTATGAAGTATGCCTTTGACAGAAGAGGTGTCTCACTAATAACATGTTCTTATCGTAGGATAATGGGGATAATGAAGTCGTTTGTGCGTAATCGTAGTCGTCCGGAAGGGTCAATAGAGGAGGGTTATATTGCTCTGGAGTGTTTGACATTTTGTTCTAGATATCTCCATGACATTGAAACCAAATTTACAAGACATGAGTCTGTTATAGTAACTGAGGTAACTCCAACGGCGGCAGATGGGTTATCGATCTTCCAGCCGGTAGGAGCTCCAATAGGTCGTGCAATTGTCTGTGAACTGTCAAACACGAAATGGGAGCAGTGCCACTTGTACGTACTTAATCAGTCTGAAGAAGTGAAGCCATTCATCGAGTATGTCATTCACCTTTACTGTTATGTGTATTCTCAAACTTTTAACAGTATTACATCTAACAATCGGATTGGTTGTCTTGTCCATGTACGTAGTGAACACAAGAGGCAACTACTAGGCGCACGGGTGAGTAGGCGGAACATCGATGTTATGCACAATAGAACATTCATACCATGGTTGGAGGGCAGGGTATGACACTATGACACGGATAGGAATGGGTATTCCTGTTAATGTCAACGTTATTGACGTTTGGAGTATTTGCATTCTCAGGTTGGTCGAATAGTTGGATCGGATGAGGATGCGAGAGGTCGCCAACTAAAGGCTTTGGCACGAGGACCGTTATATGGAGCTAAGACATATACTGGTTATAAAGCAAATGGGTTCATCTTCCACACCAAAGAGCGGTCTGTAATGAGGAGTTTTGACAACAGCGGTGTGTTGTGCAAAGCTGACACAATGTGCTACGCGAGTACAACCGATAACAACCCCATTGAAGGTGCAATTGATTATTACGGAGTGTTGAGGGAGGTGGTTGAGCTGCAGTACCTTGGTAACCTATCGGTTGTGTTGTTCAAATGCGATTGGTACAACGTACTTTCATCCTTCAATGGGATGAAAATTGATGAGTACGGATTTGTATGTGTCAATACCAAAAAAAATTTATCAACCGATGAGCCATTCGTACTTGCAGCTCAAGCATCCCAAGTTTTCTACTTACAGGAGAACATTAACCCTGATTGGAGCACTGCGCTGAGGGCAGAGTCCAAAAAACGATTTGTGATTGGGGGTCAAATGAGTGGGGAGTCAGTGGAGCCATATCAGGAAACATCATCACTGGTTGTTGATGTACCGAATGTAGTTCCTGTCGATGATGTGGTTGATTGGTGTAGAAATGACATTGAGGCTCTCGAAATATCTGTTGCGGATGCCGTGACAAAAGCAACTGAAGCCGTGACAGAAGCAACTGAAGGCCTTGACGATGAAGATGTTCTTGGGCCAGATGAGGAGGACATTACTGATGATGGAACAGACAGTGACACAGATACAGAATGTGAGGACGATTTGTTCGATGACGAGGACGGCCTTGAGGGTGAAATGGATGCGGATGACGATGATGATGCATCGTAACTTCGTGTGCAATAGAAGAGTGTTTGTATGTTTCTTAAGGTAATTGTTCAATAGTTAGGAATTTAATTCTGTCATTGCTCAATAGTGAGAATTGTTTAATTTGTTCAAATGTGTATGTTCTGTCCAGATTTGATATGGTTTTACTGATTTGTATGTTCTGTCCAGATTTGTATGTTTTACTGAGATTGTTCAATATTGAGCTGTTATTCTGTCCAAATGTGTATGTTCTGTCCGAAATGAGTTGGTTTTACTGAGATTGTTCAATATTGAGCTGTTATTCTGTCCAAATGTGTATGTTCTGGCCGAAATGAGATGGTTTTACTGAGATTGTTCAATATTGAGCTGTTATTCTGTCCAAATGTGTATGTTCTGTCCTAAATGAGATGGTTTTACTGAGATTGTTCAATATTGAGTTGTTATTCTGTCTAAATGTGTATGTTCTGTCCGAAATGAGATGGTTCGACTGAGATTGTTCAATACTGAGTTGTCTTTCTTACAGATTTGTATGTTCTGTCTGAATTGAGTGCTGCATACTGATATTGTTCAGTATTGAGATTGTTTGGTTCACTAGTTGTTGTGTTGAAATATCAGTACTTCCTATAAGTGTTGTGTAGCTCATCTGGTTGTGTTGTGTAGCTGGTTGTGCTGTACGTGTGTGCTGTAAGTGTTGGTCATGCTGTTGTTGTAAGTCGAAACTGCATTTGGAAGCTGGAATCTCTGTACTTGGAAGATGGCAAAACAGCAGGCGAAAATGCAGTCAATTGCAGCTCATCACTTGTGCCCTGTAAACTGGTTCTCGTTCTGTCCAAATGCTGCCAAAAGTTGTGCCTGCTGCAGCTCGAAATTGCAGCTCAAATGCTGTCAGACGAAAATAACTGTGATGTGCCCTGGTGTTTTTCACAAAACATGTTAGTGAAGATGACAGCAATATATATATCCAATCCTTCCTTGTACAGATGAATATTGTAGCTATATATATCAATGGAGAACTCCTCCAAATGTAAGCTTGACAGCATAAAACTCTTCCCATACATTAAGCTTCAATAAAGCATACATTCAGTTGTTTTTCACACACAGACATACAATAATACTTTCAAAAGACTGTCATACATTCTGTTTTGGACCAACACTGCCATACACAACATGTTGTCGACAGTAGGTGGTGTTACACTCTGTAAAAACCGTTTCCAATCCAATCTATGTCATTCTAATCCTATCTATGTCATTCTAATCCAATCCAATCCACGTGCTGTCAAAATGAATAAGAATTCAATTCATGTGCTGTCAAAATGTAATCCAATTCATCCTCAGCAAATAGATAGCATGTGCTGACAAAATGAAGGGATGCAAACATAATACATTGAAACTCACGATGTGGACATAATACATTGTCAAACAGTGAAGGGATGCAACCCACAGCTCACGATCTGCACGTTCTTGCCATTAAAATGTGTTGCATCTGAACAAGAACACACAACACACTCATTAGAAATTTATTTCATCAATTAATAACACCATACACTTTTGAAAGTTATATTTTTCAACAAAGTAAGTAAAATTTGTATAAGTTGATATTAAATTTGTAGCCACTTGTATAAATTTGTATACAATTCTATACATTTGTATAAAGTAAAACAATAGTACACTTTGACACATCAACTAGACTATCACATAACAAAGTTGTATTTGAAACCTAAAATGAATAAGGATACATCAACTAATACATAAGGATACATATGTCTTGATTTTATAAAATTATGTAGAATTATTGTGCTATAAGATAAGTATATAAGAATTTGTAATAATTAAGAGGAGTTGTTATACAAATGATGTTATTATACATATGATGTCATTAGGAAATATAAATAATAAGTATATTTTTCATAAAATACGTAAAATTTGTATAAATTTGTGGACATTTGTATAAAGTATAGTATTATAATGTTATACACTAAGACACTTTGACACATCAATGGATATAACACATAAGAAAGTTGTATTTCAAACATAACATGAGTATGATTTAAATTGCATACATAAGGATAATTAGGTCTTCATTTTAAACATGATTTAGACATATTGTGCTATAATATAAGTATATAGAAATTTATAAAAATTAATTTAAAATTCAAACAAGTTATGTTAGATGTATACATCAGATGAACACTGAAACGGGTCTTGCATACACGGGTCAATCCATGTTAAAACCGGCCCTGCCATTACATTTTCGACCGGGCCAATCCAATGAGACGGCCCAATTGCGCAGAGTCCAGTCCATGGTGAACAGCTGCTACGGATGAGGACGAAGCTGAAGCGTCTCCTCGGGTCAAACAGCTACGACGCCTCGGTTCCTACACGAGGCAGTAGGTTTCATCATCACAGCCAGACGGATTTGACGCCTCAGTCCTTTCTTGTTTCCGTGGACTTCTCTTCTCCTTCCCGCGCCTCATTTTCACTGCATTTGGGTATGTTCCAACACTCTCCAAGTTTCCCTCCATCCAGAGCTCCAGGTTTCGCTTCCTTCTGTGCAAGACGGTCTTCTAACTTTCCCTCAGCAAGGTATGGTTCTAATTTCATGTTGGATGATTCTGTTGTGTGGCGCGCAAGGTATGGTTGAGCAAGGTATGGTTCAGGAAACCCTTTGTTCGTCTATGTCGCACGACTCTTACATGTTTACTGTCCTTTCCCCATGTAAACGTTTTTCGTTTTAAAATACATTACTTGGAAGCGAAGATTCACCTCTGTCGATGATCCATGGCCGATTAACAAGTCCCTAAGAAGTCGTAGTTTCATGCATGTCGTTGTTATTCTTTTAGGTGCACCATGTCACGGAATGCTCAGTAAGGGTGGTTATGCTGAGAATAAAACTTGTGCTGTTAAAGATGGAAACTTTACACCAGAAACTTGCGCAAATTTCAAGTTATGCTACTGTGTTTACTAATATATTCTCAGTATGGTTGGTACTCGGAGAATGGTCGCCGGAAAAACCGTAGCTTCAAAGCTACCCATCCGTAGATCCCCAAGGAAGATAAACAGGGTTGCCCCAAGTAAGTTGTTTTTTCACTACTACGTCGTGTACTTAGGTATTTCCTCTGTTTTAGGTGCTCGGTAACTAACACACTACACATTGCTATAGGGGTTACGCCTGTGGAGAACATCCCTGAAGTCCCTCCGCCTGTGGAGAACATCCATGCAGTCCCTCGGCCTGTGGAGAACATCCCTGCAGTCACTCGCCTGTCGAACCTCCTTTGGAGGTGTCTACTGAAGAGGAAATCCAGCCGGAGGACCCCTATGTGGAGGAACCACCAGGTAGCCAAATAGGTAATAACTTCTAATTTGTCCCATACTACTAAGCATACATTTGTACAACTTGGTTTTCTAATGGATACCTGATTTACGTGTCAGCTGCAGAAGAGGAAGAAGTAATTATTCAATTGGAAAGACTACGTAGAGGGAGAACTAGATGCATAAGGCTGTCTAGAAATGGCGTCAACAAAAAGGAGGTTCTAAAATTTAACTCTTGAGGTAAAGTCTGCAGTAACAATGCTTCGATGTTTGCAAGTTGGTGTGGCTGCATTGTTAGGAAACGAACGAATGCACCTCTCATGGTGAAAGATTGGAAGGAGATTCGTAAGTCTCCAATAGACTATGAAGCGAAAATGCTCTTGCTGGTGGCGGTAAGTCTCAGTTGTAAATGGAACTAGGACATACATATTACACCTGTCTATTTGTAAGTGCTGTAAGAACTGGTTCTAACATTTCCGTATTGTTCAAACTCGCAGGAGAAGTTTGTGATACCGGATGATGACAACCTGAAGCAGCTGATCATCTGTACTCTTAAAGAGAAATACAGAAACTACAGGGTGAATCTAAAGAGAATGTACTTTGACAAGTACCTTACGAATGAAGAAAGGCTACAAATGTGTCCTCCTGACGTGGTGAAAGAGGATTGGGTGTGGCTTGTTAACTGGTTCAGCTAAGACGAGTTCAAGGTTTGTGCCTTCCTCCCTATTGCAACTGTATTTTTTTTGTACCGTTAATGACTGCTGCACTTTTTTAACGTAAACTGGTTGTAACTTCAAATTGTTTGAAGTTAAAGAGCGATCGTAACAAAGCCAACAAAGCTCACCAAGTCATGAGGCACACCGCTGGCACTTCGTCATTTGCGAGGAGAGAACAGGAAGAGGTAATCCTAACATTGAATTGTTATGTTTAAGAAATAGTTAGCTACCCTTGAACAAGTATATGGTACTCTTGCAGATTGAGAAGAACAACGGGAAACATCCGGGGGAGTATCATATATTCAAGAAGAACCATGTGGACAAGAAAGGACAGTCGCTGGATGATAAAACCAGATCAATACTGGTAAGTAGTACTGCCGACCCATATAGTCACATGTGCTGTACATTTGTAACTGATTGCTCGTTTATGTTCTTGGCACACTGTTTGCAAAATAGGAACAAGTGGAGGAAAGGGTTGCCCAGTTGGCAACTGGGGAGGAGGAGTCTGCTGTTGACAAGGATGTCTTGTATGAGGAAGTTCGCCAACCTGAGCGTCGTCGAAGTCGGGTGTCAAAGGCAGCACGGATGATGGAAAGTGAGCAGTTAAAGCAGGCAAGGGAGGAGGTAGCTAGAAATGCAGCCGAATGTGAGTCACTCCGTGATCAACTCAAGGAGTTCCAGGCCAGCATGGAACAATTTCAACGTGACATTGCTGTCATGAAAAGTACAATGTTTGGCAACGGTGCGTATAGTATTGATTTAATTGCATTGTGTACACCCATTAAGTCATTGTAGGGTATATTCTATAGTATGATGCTACCATGATTGCTGTTATTTCTATGTTTGCAGATCCAAATGCATGAACTGTGGAAACGTGCTGTAAGTACTCCTGCTTAGTAGTTATAGTGACTGGTGGTACACTAGGTGTTGACTGATTGTAAATGGATATTTTGGACATGATGTAAATGTGAACATGTCATCTATGTTTGTGTTTTGGTTGCCATACATTAGTTTGAAATGCTTGGCTATGTATAAATTCGGATATGTTGGAAATGGTTCTACATAAGTAGTTGTTTGTGTATTACCTGTTTGTGTATTGTCTGTTTATGTATTCTGTTTGGGTATGCTTGGCTACGAGCATTAGCATGGCCAACAATTCGAAAAGAGAAACATTAGCATTTGCATCAACACAAACCATTGCCGACGGAGTGTAATTGCATCCGTAATTGATGCTTAATATAACATTTAACCATGACAACACGCAGACACAAAACATTGTATATAGCAACAACTTTCACAGTAGTTGAAACTCGATTTTAGCATCAACTATTATTAACAGGGTAATATTTTAATACTATTGACGAGCATCGACAGGTTGGATGCATCCGTCACTAAGTATGCGTAATTACTTTCAACGAAATGTTGTGGTTGAATAAACTATATTGCCTCACATAAGTTGGATACAATATCATACAAATAGGGACAACAATACGCGGATACTAATGCCTCCAATCTGCATCTCACATATGTAGACACTGTAAATCAGTATTACCCTCAAATACCTGTTGACGGTAATTATGCGTAAACAGAGTCGGCATATTTCGATGCTAATGATCAAACAGACTATTCATTCACTATTCATTCACTATTCATTCACTATTCATTCCAGCAACGGCAAACCTTTAGTGGCGGCATAATATCGTCGTCGATACCTTTAGCCACGGGGTCTATTGGCACGACTCTTAGCATCGGTAATTGGTTTTAGCAGCGCCAACAGTGCTTCCGGCAACGATAATTTACCATCACTGTAGAGAAAATTTCTTGTAGTGTTGCCACAAGGCGAGCCTTATACCGAGCTATTGTACCATATGAATTCCTTTTTACCTTAAAAATCCACTTGCATCCAACTGGAAATCTACCATTTGGTAAAGATGTTAACGTCCAGGTTTTGTTGAGTTTGAGTGCCTGCAATTCGTCTTCCACTGCTGCTGCCTAATGAGGGATTTGCATTGCCACATATATGTCTCCAGGTTCTGAATCAATATAAGCCTCTTTAGAAATAAGAGAAGTGGTAAGAGCACTAAGAGACCTGATTTTTGACCGAGTTTGCATTGAATGCATGTTGGAATTATGATCTGATCGAACAGAGTTTAACTCTGTTTGTGCAGGTCCAAGAACTGGAACAAGAACAGAACCTTCTACAGAATATCGAACAGTGGGTATCTCAGTTTGCTGAACAAGATTCTCGGTTTGCTGAATAGTTTTCTCAGTAGATGGTTGCTCAGTAGGATGTGCTAGGACTAGAGATTGTTCCCTGATATGATGACTAGGAGAATCAGAACCTGTTATATCAACACCTGTTGAAGGAGAATCAGAAGATAACAAATCAGAAGATTGTGGTTGATGAGACAAATCAGATGATCTTACTTCATTAACATTGTTACCAGACTGAGGCAAACTTGAGCTAACCACAACACCTTCATCTTCAGGATCACACAGAGCAAATTAAAAGGTAAAAAGAAAGGATCAGATGTTACTGTGTTTTTAGCAGCAGAAGACCTCATGAACGCACCATTGTTATCAGCAAACGGAAACACAGATTCTTGAAATCTCACATGTCGTGATATATATATCCTTCCTGAAGAATTAAGGCATCTGTACCCATGTTTATTCGCACAGTATCCCAAGAATACACAAGGAGCTGACCTGTAATCTAGTTTATGTTTATTATAGGGTCTTAACAAAGGATACATAAACAACCAAAAACTCGGAGAAAAGTATAATCCGGAGATTTTGAAAACATTTTTTCATGAGGAGATATATGATTCAAAACCTTAGTAGGTAGTCTATTGATCAGAAATACCGCAGTAAAAAATGCATTTGTCCAGTATTGATGTGGTAATGAAGCATGTTTCATCAGTGTTAGTCTCGTTTCTACTATATGTCTGTGTTTACGCTCGACAATACCATTCTGCTCCGAGGTATAGGGAAAAGTAAACCTGTGAACAATACCATGATTAGAAAAGTAAGTAGACAATGCTTTAAACTCACCTCTGTTATCAGTTTGAACTGATTTCAGCATATGTCCGAGTTGAAGTTCTGTAGTTTTATGAAACTGATGAATGACCTTGGATACATCACTCTTTCGTTGTAAGAAATAAATCCATGTGTACCTGGTACATACATCCACAATACTCAAATAGTAAGAACAACCATTAGACAACACAGGAGCCGGTCCCCATAAATCCATTTCAACTAGTTCAAGAGGTGAATTATAAACAGAATTGGAATCAGTGAACGGCAGTTTGCAGCTCTTTCCTATAGCACAATCGCAATGCTCAAAATCAGCTACAACATTCAGATTAGAATATTTAACAACAGATTCCATGATACTAGTCGATGGATGTCCTAGTCTTTGATGAATAATATTGATAGAAACTTTTCGTTTTATTGCATTTTGAACAACATTCTGAACAGCATAACATCCCATCTGATCTGATTCATTATTTCTGTTTTGACACAAATCAGAATCAAGTTTATAGACCACCTTATTATTCCTAAACTGATCACTCAATCTACTGAAGTCAAGTTTGTACAAACCACCACTTTCATCACCACGCAGCAACACTTCCTTTGTCACGGCATCACGAACAACACAATGGGAAGAATGAAACTCGAAGAACACCTGATTATCCTTGGTGAACTGAGACACCGAAACCAAATTCTTAGTTATTTGAGGAGTATAAAGCATATTGTGCAAAACAAGTGGTTTACCCGAAGTGTTGATAACAGAAGTACCGATGCTATGTATATCAAGAAATGAGCCATTAGCTACCTGTAACTTACCTGATCCTTTATAAGATTGGATGTCATTACCTGTTGGAGCTCCTTGTGCGAAATGGTTGGTTGCCCCTAAGTCCGGATACCAAGTCCTTTCAGTTGTCTGACCTGTTGAAATCAAGTGTGCTTGATTTGGGCAACCACTCTTCATAGCAGCAGGAGTTATCCCATGAGCCAAATTATTCGAGGAAACATGCAACGGTTGAAAAGCAGGCATATAGTTGATCGGTAACATATATGGAACAGGTAGACTAGAATTGCTCATATATGATTGAGGAAATGATTGAGGAGGAAATAGTTGAGGACCGGATTGCATCATTGGTGTTTGCAGAACCTGAACCGATGGTGGAGAAGCTGTAGTAGGTTGATAAACAGAAACAGAATGTGAAGGAACATGATGCTGATAAAATGAGCCCACATTCGAATCATCCTCACTCCAGTGAACCAGATTGGCACTTATATCAGCATTTGGAGCTGTCACCCCTTGAAAGTTAACATCAAACCTTTTGAAACACCTGTGAACCAGGTGACCAATCTTGCCATAGAGCTGGCATTAAGGTTTGGTGTTGTTATATCCTCTTCCCCTACCTCGGCCTCGTCCATATCCATTGTTCGGTTGAAAGACAGGATTAACCGAAGCAGTTGAATGCTGGGATTGTTCTTGCATAGGACCTGCTTCTTTGACAGAGGTTGAGGGAGAATCACTGAACTGAGTTGAAATACCATTTCCTGAACTTCCATTAGAAGGTTTTACAGCAACATTGGCAGACATCAAAGGATTGTCAAACAGCATTTCTTGTTGTCTTGCTTCCGCATCAAGAAGGACCGAGCTTATGGAAGCAAAATCATAGGGATTTCGACTTGCATGAATGACAGACACAACATTGTCATACTGGCCTTTAACTTCATTCAAGATAATTGAGATTTGCTGCATCTCTTCTATTGGATGACCACATCCAGATAAACTATCACAAACAAGGTGAATATCAGTGAGATAATCTCGCATTGATTGATTTATCAGTTTCCGAACCTTTAATCGATCGTATAGATTCATGATGCGTGTGGTGGAGGATGAAGAGAAATGTTGGTGAAGTTTCGCCTTGATTGCAACTGCTATCATGCAACCAACAAGTCCTTTACTTATCGATGAAGAGATCGACGCTAACAGCCAAGAGGCGAGAGAACTGTCTTGCTGCGCATATTTTGCATAATCCGGATTGAAAATCTTGTTTCCTTCACCATCATCAACTAGAGGAGGAACCTGAAGTCTTCCAAACAAGTAATCTTCAAGATTAAAACCTCTTACAGCAAGCAAAACTTGCTGTTTCCAAGACTGAAAGTTATCTTCACCAGAAAGCTGACAGATTCTCTTATTTATAAACGCAGTACCAAATTCTTCCATTGCAGATTAACAGAAATGGACAGAATTCACAACAAAACAGAGATGATAATATCAACAGAATCTCAGCAAACAGATAACCACAACAGAGATGATAATCTCAGCAATCCAGCTAATCGCAAATTCCAGAGGCGAGCAGGATATCTCAGTCGTAAGAAAACAGAGACGAGTTGAATTTCAGACGAAAACAGAGAGATGATGAACAGATAGAAATTACCGAAGATTGATCGGCGATTTCTTCAGCAGACTACAGCGGATAGATGCCGAAATGGCTTTGATACCATATCAATGATTTGAGATCAAACCAGATTGAAAGGAGAAAGAACAAGAAGAATCTTGCTGTGCAAGTAACAGAATAACAGACTTAACAACTTCTGTTATTAGAAATCTTGCATCTAAAGTTAAGTCATTACAATGAGCAGCACCTCCTTATATAGTCTGCACTCTTACACATCAAGATCGATTCTGGAATCTTCTATAACAACATCACAAATCAGCGTTCTAGCCTTCTAACTATAAACCAACGAACACTATCACTATCTACTTAACCATACATCCTAACACATTCTTCCCTTGTCAATCAACAATTGTTCGACAAATCTATCAAGTGTCTGATCTTATTGAATGGATTACATGTATCAAATTTTGAGAATGAAAGGAGTTCTAATTTTGTTACATGGATTACTGTGCGTGAGATGGTCTGCTCTGTACGATTCTACCGTATATAACATCTTCGTTTGTTTGTGTTTAATTCGTAATCATTTGACAACAACGACGAAACTATTTATGGTGAAAATGTGTCACAAGTTATTTGACACAAAATATTGATTTTGGCCATAGCGTTTTGGTTGGATACAAACTGCATACATTACTCTCAAAAATGTATTTGACACTCGACTTAATTTGAGGTAACTATAAAACAACGAATTAAGTTCACACTAAACAATTGTTTTAGTGTAGGTAATATGTTGAAACTGCCTATAATTATAGTTACAATATATTTTATCGTCACTATAAATTCTATTTAGTGGTAAGTTTTAGTGACAACTCTTTTTATCTGCGCCTATAGTTGTACATTCTTGTAGTGTAAGTGTGGTCGCCCTAATTGATAACCTTTACGCATTGTGACGGAGGGAGGGAGTGGGGTTGGCAGTGCTTAGGGTATAGTACAGGTATGACAAGCACCATAATTGTACCATATTTTTAAACTACATACCATAACCATAATCATTGTAGGTAAAATTTTCAATACCATAACCACAGTTTTACCCGTATATCAATATTCAAAATGACCATATTTTATTCAAGTTCTTATAAATCAAATTTTGGTCATTTCAATCCAAAAATATTAACTCAATTATTAAAACACTGTAATTTGAATATAACCAATATGTGAAATTAAAACACTATTATTTTATCGTAATTAACGCAAGAGTTTTTGGATTATGGAAAAACTTTACTTTTATCACTCTACATTAGTGTGTGTATATATATATATATATATATATTAATATTAAATAGTAACTATAATTATATATAATAATTAGACTATGGTTATAACCACATGTATGAATCAAATACCATAAACGTGAACATAACAATTATGAGTACAAAACTCATCATCATAACCATACCGCTTCATAATGGTCATGTTAACCAAAAAACAAATGGTGGTTATAATCACAATTATTGGGTTTGCCATTTTCGGCCATAGCAGGGACCCTTATAACCTTAGGCGAGGGCCCTCGAGTTAGGCGACCATTAGAGATTGTTTCTTTATGCGCTCGTCGGGTGTTCGAGTGCTCGTTCAATCTTTTGAGTGCTCGCCCAGTGTTTGAGTGCTCTCTTGGTGCATGGATATTCACCGTATACACTCAAGGAGTTGCGTCGTGTTATCAAGTCGTTGTTTGGTGCCCAACATTTACCCCTGAGTCTCAGGTAAAATTTAATTTTGGTCGCGTTTGTACCCTTGTGACTTTTAGACAATTGTGACTTGCCTGTGCATTGAGGGTTTAATTGTGTCCTTCTATTTGCCTGTGCGAGTCTCATAGAAACGTTGTGGTTTTATCCTTATGGAGTCTGTTTAGGTTTGTAATTAAATTTATTGTAAGTGGTTTCTATTTAGTAATTTTGTTTTATTTTTAAAATTAGTAAGAGTAAATATTAAAAAAGTTATTACGACATTTTAATCTTTTAACAAAAATAATCAATAATATGTGAATAAAATTTTCTCAATTTTCTTCAATATTTTAGCATTTATTCACTCATTTTAGCATTTCCTCGTTCATTGAACATATATTATCATAGTTATCTAAATCGGACTGAATCGTCGATCCGACCGAGAACCACCTTAATGGACGATCTAGTTCACACAAAAGATAGAAATACATAATGAACCTAATTCAACCGGTATAAACACAAACAGTTTTTAAAGAATCAATCAGTTTTTCAAGAACAAACCATTTCCGATTTTTTTTTTTTACTTTTGATTTTTTTAAAACCATGACTTTCTTGGTATAAGCTCCAAAACACTCACATCCATCCAAATGAAATTATCTACGTGCCTCTCATTACTCAACAGTCATCACAACACCCTCAAACCATATTAACCACACTCCCTAATAGCTACTACTTCATTCTGTATAGGGCCGACAATGGTGCGGTAAAAAGCTCATAATATTTGAGTTATACCCGTGGTTATAACCATGGTTATTATATAAATATAATATTTATTTATTATTAATAAACTAATTTATATAATATACTAAATATAAATTATATAATTGAAAATTTGAAATTGTTGAACATTGAAGGTGCCAAAGTCCAACGATGGTAATATAGATTAATGTATTTTTTAAAATAAAATTTTCGATCTTTTATTATATTACATATGTGGAATAAATATGAGTATACGAATAAAACCATGGTTAATAACCACGGTTATTTTAATGGTTATGGTATTAAAAATTATACTCATAATGGTTATGGTTCTAGTATGTGGTTTAAAAATATGGTATGGTTATAGTATTTATCATAACCTGACCATACACTATTAGTCGAACCCCCATTATTCTGTATATACTACATCTCCATACCTTCGGTGTTGTCTCTCTTCTTCCCTGATCCACCACAAACATTCACCCCAAATGTCTGTCGCTGCCACTGCATCGTCTTTCTTTGGGCCCCGCCTCAAGAACCCGAGCCCAAGCGACCGGGAGGGGGGGATCTACGCTCGATTTGGGTTTAACTTCAAGAAGAAGTCCCCCCCTCCAAAAATGTGTGCCCCAAAGAAAGTGGAATGAGACGAACGTGTATGGTTCCCTGGTGGGAAGAGGACGGACTTCTAAGGTCGGGTAGGCTGGAAGAGGGCGGCTGGAGGGAGCGGTGAGGGAGGCGGCGAGCTGCAGGTGGCGGGTGGGAGATGGCGGGCTAGAGGCAATGTGCGGAAGGTGGGGCATACTGGAAGGAGGCGGTTGGAGGGAGCGGAGGGGAGGCGGTGGCGGGTGGAAGGTGGAAGGCGGGAGATGGAGGACGAAAGACGACGAACGAAAAGCGACGGTGGACGCAGGCGGGTGAAGGGGAGAAGTTGAGAGGCTAGAAGAAGAGGGTAGAAGGTGAAGGTGATTTGTTGCAGAAAAAGAATGTGCAGAGAAGGCATTCAAAGTGGAGAAGAAGATGTGCGTGGAAAAACCGGCGATCAAACCGGAACAAACCGGCGATCAAACCATATAAATTGAGACCGGGATCTTTACCGGTTTGATATCCGGTCCGGTTCTGATAACTTTATGTATGTGCAAAAATATGAGATGCGGTTTGTAATTATTTTCTAAAAAAGAATGAAATTTGAAGAAAAAAAACTCGGTTTCCCTGTTGACGAAGGAATCTCCCAAAACAGAGCACCCTACCGATACAAAATTTTGCAGCTCTTCTGTTCACCTCTAACTCCCCGTGCTTCTCCCTCCTTACCTCCACCCACTCTTCCATGGCAATTGTACATCCTCAGAAAGATAACATCTTCTGCTTCCACCACGTCGGCGATGAGCAGCCGTGTCTTGAGGAGGAGAAGGACATGGTGGTGGTGACGAAAAGGAAGAGGAAACGGGAGGGTGAAGGGGCTGAACCTCGGTCTAGGGATCTCCTCGAGGTGTTTGGCACCGACATAATGTTGATAATACTCAGCAACCTCGACGCACGCAGCGTGGCACTCTCTCTACTCGTTTCTCGCTCTTGGTACGGTGTTGCTTCCTCTGACCGTCTTTGGTCTCTCAAGGTGCTGATTTCTTCCTTTTCTTCTTCGTCTAGGTAGAGTCAGTTTAGTCCCAATATCAAATGGTTGTTAGGTTTTTATTTCCCGGCACTGAAAAAATGAATTCTAAGGTGTTTTGGGTTGGGGAGGGAATTGAAGGAAATTGGATATTACTTCAATTTTTAATTGAGCTTTCATCGCTAGGTCTACAGTAAGACTTCAAACCGAATTGCAGCTGCTCGTTTCTTCTCTGTATAGTTTGTTTCCACTTAAATTGGTTGCTGAGCTGTTATCTGAAATTTGTTAATTGGCCTCAAGTTTTTGTATTGTTGGAAATTGAGTAGGGAGTTTACATGAACATGGTGCAAAAATCTCTAACAAGATCGAATTATGACAAATAGAGTTGATTTATGTCTATTCCTGATTAGCACGTGCTGGATCAAGCATCAATTCACAAACTATCTGGTATTTGTTCCCCAAATTATGGGAAGCATAGTGATTACTATGACAAGCTTGGGTGAAACATACAGTTTTATGATATTAATGATTGTATAGACCATATCATTCCAGGAATGAACTGGCGTGATCCCTGAATGCTCATTTCCTTTCTAGTGGTACGTCTAAAGATGATTTGTTCTTCCTGGAGAGGTAGTAAACATTAAGATCTTAAAGATGAAAATTCCAGCATCACAAAGTTAGAATTTCACAATATATTAGTTTTAATAAGGAATTGTAGAATTGTGAGAAATGACGGTATTTATTGATCCATATCTGTTTTTGACTCTGGAAATTTTGAACTGATGGTTTAAAAGAAGGTTAAAATGGGCTAGCTGTGTGAAGAAAAGTCTGATAGATTCACAGCTAGGGCCATTCTTTAAATCTATCAGATATGATCAGGAGACTGTTTGTAGAGCTGTCTTAAAATGAACTTATCTTTGTAAAGACTAACATGATATTTCATTTGAGTTGCTTCATCTGCTTGGGGTAGCCTTTTCGAAGTGCATGACCATGAAAGTTCTTTCTTTCTCTGTACCTTGTAGTCTTAATTTATGGGTTTCTTGTCAAACAGAAAGGTAAAATGTGAATCGTCTGGGTAGTGGCTAATATACAAACACAAAGCTCGCCTTTCTTGTTTCAACTATGTAGCATTACATATCTCATATTGGAAGGAATGTTCAAAATTCGGATTTTCAAATGTGGCATGTAATTTTTGAAATTGAGGAAGGTAGTCCTATATTACCTGGTATGGTTCTGTACTGAGTTGTCTTTGGATAAATGATTTGGTTTATTTTGCTTTTTCATTCAGTGCGAAGAGTTGTGGAATGGAAAGGCACATGTGCCTCGCATTTCACTAGTTCAGGGCCTACCCAAATTAGTAGCATACTCATTATCCTTAATGGATAGCTGCCGTGTAATCTCTCTCTCTCTTCTACCTAACTCACACTGGCACTTCTCATCTGCATCTACATTGACATTTATTACATGTTTTATTTGACAGACCCGTATAACAAAGTATGATCTGTGTGATCACAGTTGGGAGTTCCATTTCAGCAAGGTACATACAGTTGGGAGTATAATTATGGCAGTTCCTATATAAATATAATTATGTAAAGGTTGACCAGTTTTATGTAGTATCTGAATAATGTCGGATTGATCTGAGGCATGAGCACAGAAAACATGGCAGTTTGGCTAAATGTTTAACTGTGGACACTTATCGTATTGATCCTGTTGCTGGAAAAAAGTATAAGGCTATGAGAGCTCATATTATATGAATCTTTTGATCCTAAAACTTTGCACTCCGTTGGGCACATCGAAGGCATCATGCAAAGATGCTGTGGAATCGTCATAAGTTTGGATGGATGAGGGACCTGTTAGCGTTATGTATTTGTTGATGGAATTGTCTTCACTAATTAAATTGATTGTAGTCTGCACCTGAATACTGGAGGAATCTTGATCCCTACTGGAAGGGGAGCAGTGTCCCACAAATGAGGAGGTACTTCCACCTGGATGGAAGCCAAAGTGCAGATCCCAGCGACAAGGTATGGGGTGGACATGAGTGCTGTTACTCCATTGTCACCGGACTGGTTGAAGGTGGAAAAGTGAGGGAGCACTATGTAAGAATCAACCGCTGGCCCCGTATGAGCATCTCAAGGAAGCAGGACTGGAGTTGGGAGATGTCCAACAGTCTCTACTGCTACACCAGTGTACCTGATGCCAACAAGAAAGATGGAACTGGCCCTCCTCCTTCTTCTCCATTTATCTGACTTGGACCAGTTCGTATCAATGGTAACTCTTCCTCCTCCACCTCCCTTCCATGATGGTGCTGCTGCTGCTTTTGTTTTGTTGGTTTGCTTTACCTGAATGTGACCAACACATCTTGCCTGGTGCTGTCTTTTTCGTGAAAATTATGATGCTTGTGTAAATCTCTCTTTTATTTTCCTTTTCATATATATATACAACCTCCTTCTGTGGAGGGGTTGTTTGGAAGAACAGAGTAACAGATATCCTCCCATACGTCAGAAGTGAAGTCTAAGAAAGGACTTGAGGTTGGCATATGGTGGATATTCAATATGAATTTGATTTCGCTATTAAAGTTTCAAATCGACAACTTTCTTTATTGTGAAAGGAGTTACGGAGGTCGTATTCACGCCACCTTTTCCTTTGAATTGTCGACTCACCTTCCTTGCTTAAATATCCTATTTATGCAATTCAATTTCTTAATTCAAATTTTCGTCTTTTAGAGGATAAATGTGTTGATATTTGTAACCTCATTAACAATAATATCGTACTAATTAATACATAAAATTGAAAAACATACTCAAAATGATGTTTATCTAGCAAAAGGCACAATTATAAAAATTGATGAACAAATGCGTAACTTAGGTCTTTATTCTTTAAAAAAGACAATTGAATACCATAAAACAAAGGGAACCTTCACTATTGGAAAAATAAAGAGAACAAACATGCTAGTAAAGGAAATTGAACCCAACACCTTTCTCCCGAAAAGCTACACAACATTTAATGACACTGAGGTCCTCAATTAATATTTAGTTGTCCCTAAAAAATATTAAAATTATACTTTTATACATATATATATATATATATATAACAAGTGGGAATCCTAGGACCCACTATCTATATTGTGGATCCGTTACCAACACTATTAATTCTAATTGCTTAATTTATACCTTTTTTTTTTATCAACCTTAATTTATACTTCAAACATAGTTATTGAAACTCATATTATTGTATTAAGCTTATCATATTTATTTATTGATGATATTTAGTAATTAAATTTTGTTCAACATCATTTGTTTAATTATAGTTTTAATTTAATTATGTTTGTTGTATTTTTAAAATGGTTGAAAAATAAGTAATGCTCTAAATTTAGTATTTATAGGTTACTGAAATACTCATTTTGAAAATGTTTTTTCAACCATCTCTAAAAAAAACTATAGTGTAGATAATTAAATGGGTTAATTACCTCAACAGTCACTTATGTTGACAAACGTGATTGAACAATTGAAACTTGAGCCGAACAGTTCAAATTCCTAATTGTCGTTAAATTTGCCCGTTAGAATGAGACATGTGTTTTGCACTTGATATTCTTCATACCTGAAAAAAGTAATATGTCATTTTCCTTCTCCATTTACTTACACTTTGTTTACATATCAATGTGCATTAAACGAGAGCTTCTCAAGGGAGAGAAGACAGACTAGCGAGAGAAGATCAAGGGATACGTACCATGAAGAATGACGACGAAGTTGCTCGTGGGTTGGGTGACAACCGACGACACCCAAGTCGTCCTGTTCGTTCTCGCTTAATCTCTTCACCCAACCCATGTCATGGAGTATCAAGAACGAGATTGTGCTAGTGCGGGCTTGTCTGCTTCATGAAATCTGCCGGTACTTGGAAGATTTTTTCTCGGTGGTTCCAAGGTTGCCCCAATTTTGAGGTAATTTCACAGTTGGTAACCCTAATTCTATTTTCTTTTAATTATTCATCCTAATATGAACACTAAATTTTATGCTTTCTACTTGCTTGGTTCTAGGTATGGATAGTTTGTATAGAATCTCAAGTGTGGTTTTTCTGTTTGGGAAAATCTAGCAATGTGCTCATATGGTTGGATTGCAGTGTTGCAATTTCAACAAAAAAAAACAAATTTGAATGAAGAATTGCCATTTGCAAATGGCGAGGCTCTTGAAAGTTGACCAAATCAAAAGTTATTTGTTGTGTTGACAATTGTTATGTTTCTCATAGTGTAATGGCGAACAAGTAGGTTGTCTTAGTTAGTTTGCAGTATGACATTTCAGTGTAATTGAGGTATGAACATCATTTTGTCGTATGTGTATGAGTGTGTATGGGATGACTTATGTTTGTCAACAAGCTGTTAATTGAATTATTATGTTAAGATAATTGTTATTAAATGGTTACTTTTGTTTTCTTATTTTTTTTTAGAAAGGTTACTTATGTATAGTATATCATGTTACTGCTTGAGAATTATAAACAAATGACTTAATCCCCTAGTTTTGTGCTAATTCATGTTGCATTGCCCCTGTCACACAAAATGAACCATCTGTCATCTTCCCATATTGCTTCTCTAACCTAAACAATCACCAAAGAATAAAGTAGATGCTAAAACACGACCATTATAATATACCAGCGATACACTGTCACGAATGGACTATTCCGCCCGAGTGATAATGCAAGCAAAATATATCCAACATTATGCCAATCAATGATAAATGCAGATTTCATCCACCAGTATGCTAGTTCCGACAAATTCAAGAGCAACTTTCGCATAAAAAAAAAACATTTTTTAACACACAACCTTTCGAGAAAAAATGTCAATAAACCCTAAATGTGCATCAAAGCTTTGATCGATCAACGGAGGAGAGGAAGTTTAACAACACCAAGACATTAAGGGTGTCAACGCGAACTCATATGTTATCGAAAGACAACGATTTTGCTTGCAATCTCGATGCTCGTAGAAAGTCGAAGTGCGGCGAAACAACAGGAGACAACTACACCAACACTTTTAAGGAAAAGGTTCATAACATTACCTCAGAAAAACAAGGTGCGGTCGTGCAGGAGAAGTTGTAGAAGAGAAGAAGAATTTGGAGAGTCGCAGAATAGTTGTATTTAGAGGAAAATATCGTCTCTCACAACGGAAATGGGGGAAATTGGAAATGTGTATGAAGAAAGGTGATAAAAGAGCATGAAGGTAATTTCGTGTGTTGTAAAATAAACTAACACTTATCACGTGACTTGCACATGCGAATTAGACGGATAATTTTAACAGTTGATTGACGGAGTAACCAATCAGTCACATGCTGGAACATGTGTAACCATTCAGTCACGCGAAAAAACATATTTAACCAATTAATCACATTGGTCAAACATGTGTAATAGTTTAAGTAATTAAACCTAAATATTCCAAACATAAAATTTAGGTGCCGCCCATAAATAGACTATGCAAAGAACTTCTTTAGGTGCTTAGCATTGAAGGTGTTCTTCAATTTCTTTCCCTCTGTATCTTCTAGGACGTAGGAGTTACGGTGAGGAGTGGCGACGACCTTGTATGGTCCTTCCCATTTTGGTGATAACATGTTCATTTTGTCCAGGTGTGAAAACTCATTCCTTTTTCATACCCTTTCCCCCCACGTAAAGTTGTCGAGAGAATACTCGTCTATTATTGTACCGGACGGTGGCGAGCCGCATATTTGATTGGATATTTTCTGGATCCCATCGTTTCGCCTCTACCAAGTCTGAGTCAACATGTCTTTGTTTGCCGCCTCTGTTTGTCCATTTGTCTAAGCGTGCTTTACTGAAGCATGACGGTGCTCAATTTTTAACTATTCACAAAACCATTGAAGCTCTTTTATGGAAAATTGAGGATCATTGTCATTAACCAATACACTTGGAATTCCATATCTGGATATGATCCTGGACTTAAGAAATTTGATTACTTGGAAATCTATGGTCGTCGCCAGAGCTTTTGCCTCGATCCATTTTGAGAAGGAGTCGATGGTGACGATAATGTAGCTCTTCTACTTTGACTTAGGAAACAGACCTACTAAATCGATGTCTAACTGCACAAAGGCCCAAGCTACGCATATAGGAGTTAATTCTGAGGGCGAGTGTCCAATTCTTGGTTGTGTACTTTTCGCATGATTCACATTTCTGCACTAGATCTGTTGCCTCTTGGCTCATAGTTGGCTAATAATAGCCCTGGTTCAATGATTTTCAGACAATTGATCTAGCCCCCTCATGACAAGAGACGTAGCTTTCATGCAGTTCTATTAGGATGCTCGTTGTCTCTAGAGGAGCCTTTTTTTTAGAGAAATCTGTTTATAAGGGTATAATTCAGTGTGAGGCATTTCATCATTCTTGCATCAGACTCATATTGAGGTTTAATACCTGCTTCAAAAAAATCCATGATGGGTGTCGCCCAATCCGTTGTCTTATTTACATTCAAGCAATCATAAGGACATGGACAGGTCAGGCATTCGATAAAATGTATATTGAGTGGCATTGGTTACCATGCATATTTACTCAGAGCGTCAACCTCCCTTTTTGCATCCCTAGGAATGATGCTGATTTCAAAGTTGCCAAGCATTTTACTAGAGCCTTTGCCTCTTTGAGGTATTTTTTTTATCTGCTCACCTTTCGCCACATAATTACCTTTTACTTAGGTGACCACAAGCTGAGAGTCACAATGGACTTTTAGAGAGGCGACGCCCACTCCTTTAGATATTCGGAGTCTGACTATCAAAATTTCATATTCTACTTCGTTGTTTGTGACTTTGAAGGTTAACACCAACGCATACCTCAAAGATTCTCCTCCATCTGAGAGAGTCAGTATAAGCCCCGCCCCAAAGCCTTCAGCAAAAGAGGATCCACTTGTGTACAATTCCCAGATTTCCATTTGTGGCACTTCCTCAACTTGAGGTACTTTGCTGACTGACGACGCCTTGGGTCAAGTGGATTCTACAATGAAATTTGCTAGTGCTTGTCCCTTTATGGGAATCCTTGGGGCGAACTTAATTCAAAATTCACTTAGCTCAATCGACCACTTTATCATCCTGCACGAGGCGTACGACTTTTGAAGGAAATGTTTTAGTGGTTCATTAGTTAGCACGGTGATTTCGTGTTCGTAAAAATAGGGGTGAAGCATCCTGGCTCAAACCAACAACGCATAGAGATATTTTTTAACTTCCATATAATTCATATCTACCTTGGACAAGACTTTTGATGGTGGACTAGCACTTGACCCTTACCCACATTCTTTACTAGAACTGAGCTTACAACCACGGTACTGATGCTAAGATAGAGAAAAGGGTGTCGCCCTTCGTTGGCTTGGCTAGTGGTGGAAGCGTTCGGAGGTGTTACTTGAGGTACTGAAACGCCTCTTCGCATATTGGGGTCCATTCAAATTTCTTGTTGGCCCTTAGTAGTTCAAAGAAAGGTAGTGACTTATCTCCTGATTTAGCAAGGAATCGACTAAGTACCGACAATCTTCCATTTAGGATTTGCACCACTTTGTGACAGGTTGGGCTTCTCATGCCTTCAATGGCGTCGAACTTTTTCGGATTGATTTCAATCCCTCTCGTACTGACCATACATCCCAATAAGTTTCCCGATTAGACGTTGAATGCACATTTTGATGGAGTTAGGCGCACCTGATGGAGGCGCATAGTTTCGAAGGTTTTCCTCAAATCCCCTGCGTGGTCGACGCCTCGTATGAACTTAACCAACATATCGTCAACATAAGCTTTCATTGTGGCGCCTATCATGCCTGTGAAAAGTTTATTTACCATTCGCTGATAGGTAATGCTAGTATTGAGCAACCCAAAGGGCATAATGGTATATTAGTTGATGTCACTGTCTCACGTAGAAGGCAGTGTGTGGGGCATCGCCTTCGACCATTCCTATCTGGTTGTACTACAAATAGGCATCCATGAAGCTCAAGAGTTCATGTCCTGAGGTAGCGTCGACGAGCTAGTCAATGTGAGGCAGGGGTTACGAATTCTATTTGGACAAGCTTTGTTGAGATCTCTAAAGTCGATGCACATCCTCCACTTTCTAATATATTTTTTACGAGTACCGGGTTTTTCACCCATGTCTGAAATCTGATTTCTTTCACGAATTGGGCATTGACCAACCTTCCTACTTCCTTTATTATGGTGATAGTCTTCTCTTCCCCCCACGGGTCGCCTCTACTGAGCAATAGGCTTGATCTTTGGATCGATATTCATCTCGTTAGTGATGATGCCCTTGCTAATACCCGACATGTCACTGGGCTTCCAGGCAAGGAGTTTCTTGAATTCATCAATAATAATTTCAAGGTTTTGGCTTGTTCTTCTGGAAGCATCACGCTTATCTGGACGACTCTATCCGATCCGTCTATTAGTATCTTCCTCAATCCCTCTAGAGCGACTTTTTTCCTCTTTTGGGTCCTCATCCGTTTACATAGACACAATCCCTTTCTTCTGTGTACGACGTCGCACTAACTGAACGTAACATCTCCAGCAAACAAGTTGATCTCCTCTCACTATATCTATCCCTTGAGGAGTCCGGAACTTCAATAGTTCGTGATAGGTGGAGTGGATCATCCGGTGTTTAAAGTGGACCACCCCAAAATGGCATTATACGAAGCCCAGGCGTCGACCACTAAGAAGGTTACACTCAGGGTCAGTGACTTCCACCCTTCGCCTAGAAATACCTGAAGAGTGATGGCTCCCATCGGCTATGTTTTCGTTGATGGAGTCCCGTTAATGGAAAATTCAGTTTCTAGAGGTCCTTCTCGCTTTTCCCCATATTTTTTAAGGTGCTGAGGAAGAATACATCCGTCGAGCTGCCCGGGTCTATGAGAACTCTCTTCACGTAATAATCGTTTATCTCTGTTGTGATAACCAACGCGTCCTCATGAGGGCAGGTCACATGCCCCATATTAGACTTTGAAAAGGAGATGATCATCTCATTCTACGCCCGTGAGCGTTTCCCAGTCTGGGCAATGCCCGAGATTTAGGTGGCGTGGATCTCTCTGGCGCTACTCTTTTATCCTCCAGAAGCGAAGTCACGACTGATCACATTAAGGGTCCCCCTTTTTGCCCGAGGGTCCTCCTGACTCCTCTCTTGCGCTCTAGGTGATGCCCTACGCTCCTTGCAACTAGGGTTGGGGATACGCCCTCTCTTGGCCACAAAATTCTTCAGAATCCCCTTTTGAATCAGGGTTTCAATATCCCTCTTAAGAATTCTACAATCATCTGTGCTATGACCCTTGCAACGGTGATACCGACAGTATTGATCTTGGTCGGAACCCATGTGCACCCTATTCTTTCGCGGTGATAGAGGCGACGCCCAGTCTCTCTTTTCCAAGTCATTCAGGATGACCGAAATCTCCTGATTTAGGGGGGTGAAAGTTTCATAGACCTCCCTATTGATGAGTGTCACCAAGCGGTGACGCTTATCGTCCTGGTGGCCACCCTTTTGAGGGTGATGCTTCGACTTTTTCCCTTCATGGATTTCCTTCTTGAATTTCTTATGGGCCTTCTTGCCCTCCTTCTTCATCTCCAGGTCTGTGTATGACTTGAACCTCACTCCCATTTCCTCGACTGTGTTGACGGGTATGTCGCTTAGGTTCTCATATAAGGTGGAGTATCTAGGTCCTATTGTTCTGACGAAAGCGCTAATGGTCTCGCCGGTAGTTAACCTGGTCAATGCCTACCAACTCTTTGTTGAAGCGTGTATAGAAGTCTCTGAGACTCTTGTCGTTCCTCTGCTTGATGTGGTCAAGGATACCGACACTTTAAAGGAATTTTCGTTCGCCCATGTACTGCACAATGAAATTGTCCTTCAGGTCTCCCAATGACTTGACTGACGCCTTAGGAAGACCGAATAAACAGCGAGAGACGTCACCACCGAGAGTGGATTGGAAAAGAACCGCAAATTCATTATCGTCGTTGGTTCTTCCAAGAAGGAAGGTTTCCGCCCGACACTCTCGTCTATTTAGGAGCTCGAGCAAGGCGATGATAAACGTTGGCGTGAAGATTACTTCCGGGGTAATCTCCCTAGGAGGCGTCGCTCTTCCTTAAGACACAATGTGGGACTGCGTCGGGCAAGGTGCGACTGGTTCATGCCGAGGCGGTGGCTCGTGGTCATGCTCCTCAGTGGGTGTAGGCGTGGTAGGCCGGGGTTTAGGCTAACTACCCAAGGGGGCTGAAGCAGTGGGGAGAGTCGTGCCTGGAGCGTGGCCCCTTTGTGGCATAAAAGCATATGGTGTAAGGTGTTCCTGAAAGTTGTAAAGCGAATCTCCTTCAACAGCTTCTTTGTGGTTTGTCTTTGCTATTGTATCGTTGGGAGCCATGACTGTAATCTTAGCTCAAGTTCCCACAAACGACACCAGATATTGGATCACGTACTCTCACAAATGTACTCTCACGAGGCATCACTCTTGAATGCCCTGAGACTTGCACAAAGGAAAGCCTTATGTGTTCCCGTTTGTTTCCCCTCTGAAGCTTAAGTCATTCCAGGTATTTAGGAGCAGTAAAAAGTATTAGTGAAAGAATATCAAATTTACTTTGAATAATAAATGTCGAGTTATTTATAGGGGAAGTTAATTTTCTTTACAGTGGTTAATTTCCGAGTTAATTTTCTTTACCGAGGTTAATTTCCTCTCACCGTGGTTACTTTTTATCGACTTGAAAAGGATAAAGTGTCACATCATCAGGGATAAGGATAAATGTCTTATCATATCATATCATAGGGCGACGTCTGTCTTATCACGTCCTTTCATGTCAGGAAGTTTGGCGTCGCCCTAAGACGGGCCTCCTTGCTAGTTATTAGGTGAAGCCTTTAATTTAAGCGGAAGGTAATTGAAGCTCCTCTTATTAACTCAATGAATGACTAGTATGACAAGCAAAACATCCCTATTGTCATATTACTACATGGGTGACGCCTCTAGACCTATCAATGTTTATGGTATGTTATCGTGTTGTGTTAAGTTAATCAGTTATATATGTTCACATGTGAGATTTATAAGGACAAATCAAAATAACGAATTGTTCATAGTAAGAATTATCAATTCAATTGTTAGATCACGAGTCTTTAATTTAGATTTTGAAAATTTATTAAACGAGTCTTGTTTAAAAAAATAGACAAACAAGTCTAAATAGTTGGCAAAAAAGACTAATTTTATCTTATTATCGTGTGTGTCGTGTTCTGATAGTTAAGCACAAACACGACACAAAAATACTTTCGCATAATCGTGTTCATATTTTTAATTTTGTCATATACTTTCATAAATACGATTTTGTTTCATACGTATTCATGTTATATTATTGTGTTGCGAAAACAATTGTCAACCCTAGTTATGAGTTGTAATTTAAGAGTTTTGTAAACTTTGAAACCTAATTGTACTGATTTTGATAGAATTGATAAGGGTGGAGTTAATATTCGGTAGCCTTAATTGTTAAAAACTTAAATTCTTATTGTGTTAGATTTAGTATCAATTGTTGTTGGTATTGTTTACATGCTGAAACATTGCGAATCACATAGCTCTCAACGTCTCCTCCTATCATTATTCAAGAAACTTGATTTATCGAATTGTCATTACTCGTAAAAGTATGTATTCTATAGAAATAGAATATAGAATTATCATGTAATCAATACGTATTTATATGGTGATCTGGTTTAGAAGCATATAGTATAGTAGACTTTTTTTTTTATATGCCTAGTACTTTCTCTTGCCGGTACCAAAGTCAATATTAGCACACTTAGAAGTTAGAATAAAAAAAATGGTTAAAATATGTTATTCCCCACACAAATTAAGTCCATGTAACAAAAATGTTATATTCACCCTTGATAAATTCACTAGAGAATAATAGATATTCATTGTTGGTGATTACTAGCGACAACAAAAGAATTAAAAAAATGGAGAATTAAAGTAAATAATTTCGAAACCCAATAAAAGTAAATAATGGAGAATTCACAAAATGTATTAGATTAATATATACAATTGTTACTTATATTTACTCATATCACTAATTAGTTATAACTTGTGCAAAATGGTTACATATGTTTGGTTATGTGACTATTTGATCATTTTTACTATTCACCATTGTATTTCTCCGTTAAGTTTGTCATGTGTTTTTCACATGATAACAATAGTACCTAAACTACCCCAAATGTCATTGCCCCTTTTATTATAACTGAGAATATAAATTTCAAGGGTGAGTAACTTACAAGATGAAGTTGCAGAGGAAACCGTTGAGACGAACGCACACAATCAACGAGAGTAAAATGGTTTTGCTCGGTCACACTCTAGCTCAACCCCAAAGTCATTCCCTATAGTGGCAAAGTCTAGGTGCTACTGTCGTTTGATTTCCTTTGTCAAATCAACGGGTACTTAGACAAATTTCATTCGGTGGTTCTATGGTTGCTCCAATTTTGAGGTAACTTGTCATTTTTTTCTGTATTGTTCCAATTTTGAACTCTAATTTTGAAAGAAATCCAATTTTGGTTAAAACCCTAATTTGAACCATATTTTTAATTTCAATTTTCTACACTACTAGTTTATGCTTCTTTGTTTTATCAGTCTGTATAGAATCTTGGGTGTGATTTTTTTGATTGGGAAGATCCACCATGTGCCTGTATGGACGAAACGCAGTGTTGAAGTTTCAGGCAATGGAGGGAAAACTTAAATTCGAATTGGCGAATGCCCGAGCTGTAGATGCAGTTGAAATCGAACCAATAATTGAAAGTATTTTGTTGCAACACTTGTTTGTTTTGCCTTTTTCCTAAATGTAATGAAGAAGTAGTTGTTTTTGCAGTACTTGATGAACTAAGTAGGTTGGTCTTGATGTACTGATGTTTTCTCAGACTCTACGAGGTTGTAATGATGAAAAAATGAATTTAAATGGTTGTCATAATGTACGTATGTATTTCTCGAATGTGATTTAATAATTATTTATGTGTTTCTAGAAAATGATTAAATGATTACGTATGTATTCAAAAAATATGAAAATGTTTTTTCTGATAACTGCACCACTAATATATGTTACGTTGCGATTATTTTCACGAGTATGTTTTAATTTGTTTATCATTGCACTCTCTAACTCTAACAGGATTTTTGACCGATGTATACCTTAAAAAAAAGTTACGGATATATCTTCAATTTTTTAACAAATACGAATATATACCTACTCGCTAATGGGATTCGTGGGTAGGAGTTAGCTCTTTTGTCACCCCGCGATTGCAATTCGCAGGTGGCGTTATATTAAACGTCACTCATGAATGTCATTGGGGGTGGATATATAAAAAAAGTCACCTGAATATTATTCGCAAATGACATTTACAGGTGGAACATCATTCATTCTTCTCCTCATAATGTCAGCAGTCGGACTTTGTTCCCTCATCGACCGAACTCGTCTCTCTTTCCTCATGAGTCCTTGCTCGCTTTCGCAAAACCCACCCCCAATCCATTAATATCACTTTGAAATCTCCATACTTTAGATTCTCACACAGTTGATAGCTTGCTTGACACCACCACTCGTCGCTTATGGCTCCCTGCAGGTTATGCAGTAAGCTTCAACCTCTGATTCTGCTTTTTCACTCATCTTGGCAGCTTCTATGTTGCCGGAATTCGTGAGATCTTCATCGAGAGGAGATACGCTGCAGTCGGAATGCTTATCGATACCCACGGTGGACTTCGTAAGTTCCCTTGAGTCTGCCATTGACGTCGTAAGACACGTGACGGGGTTTGTTAATGTCCAAACACAACTTGTAATGTAGTTGAGTTGGTTGGTCCCATTATTGAGGGTACAGAGTCTGACTGCTTGCATTAGGGGTGATAAAAAAGAATGTCCGAATCGAATTTCTGAAAAGATCGGTCCGATTAGGACTGAGACTGAGCGGGTGGTTTTTGTTCTTCAATGTCGGTCTCGGTCTCATATTCTTTTTCCAAAAGCCCGACTAGTACCGGACCGACCCGACCTTGAAGAAAACCATAGAAATTCATGGTGTAACCCTTGAAACACAACTAATTCATAACCTTGAAGCATTTAACAACCCTTGAATCGGTTCCATAAAGGAAGTGCAACGGAAGACAAGAAGCGCGCGGGTTGAAGACCAAAACTTCGGTGAATTTTTTTGGTCAATCCAACTGTTTTTTTTTATCAAAAATTTTGGTCCAAGACTGACTCGGTCGTTTTTTTTTTTGCCAAAGTCGGTCTCGATCTCAATTCTCCAGATGTCAAGACCGAAATTCCGTTCTCGGTCCTACCTCTAAGACAGACCCGACCCACCCATGATCAATCCTAGCTGACATTATGAGGAGAAGAATGAAGGGATCTTCCAACGCAAATGACATTAGCGGTGATGTCAGGTGACTTTTTTACACCGATCCGCGGAAGGGTTAATTTAACTTGCGGTGACAAAAAACAAACTACTAGCCGCAAATCTTATCCTGCGAATCTTATCTTATGTAAGTATACTTCGTATTTGTTAACAAATCAAGAATATATCCGTAATTCTTTTGAGATATATTTCGGTCAAAGATTCACTCTACCCTCCCACACCCTCCCTTCTTTTGCATGTTATCTACATCTCCATTTTTCATTCATCACAGGTCCTGCATTCTAAACTCTAAATCCTAAACATAGAATCAGGCATGATCTGCCATTGCTACCGTTCACAACTCCTCTTCTCCCCAATCCTCGTTGGTTTTTATGAGGCTCATTGTGTTGATCAGGGCTGGTTGATGTGTCTTGTTTCTTTTGGAGATATATATTTCAGGATTTTTATATGGTGAAGAATATGGAGATAATTAGGTATCCAGAACAAAATAAAATCATGCCATGTTCTATGACCTTAGAGATGAAGATTTCAGCTCATAGGTGGTTGATGCCATTGTAGTATATTTCTTTGTTCTTGTCTTGTATGTTCTCGAATTATTCAAAGCATGACAAATTTTAATTTCTGAGTTTCGATCTTCAATACATTATTCAAAAATATGTCTTTAAGTTTGTCGAAATTTGAATATAACTATGCTCTGTTTATTTTTTTGTCTTATAACATGGGAACACTTCCCAACAATACATATCAGAGAAATCCAAACCAAGATGAAGAACTTCGACGGCGAGCAATCCATCCAGGAGACGAGACATATCTGGTCAGAGAACCGGCATCTTGGTGTCGATCATGCAGAAAAACTTCGAAGTGAAGAACAAATTAGAATCGAAAAGGAAGGTGAAGATAGCACATTAGCTAAAGCTGCAGCCGCGGCAGGTAGTTGTGTGGGGTTCCAGAACCACCGCAGAACCGTCACCGTAAGGTGGAAGAAGAAGTGGAGAGGTATTACAACATTTTGAAGGCCAGTTCTATTTTCTCAAGATCAACAAGTCCCACCAATCACATGCTTACACACTTAAGTCACATAACGAAGCAGACTGGATCGAAAATGAACGAAAATTTATTCAAGCATGTAAGAGCACAGATGCAAGAACAAATATGATGCAACTATCTGAAATATCTTGTACGAGACATCATCAGTAATATTGTTTATTCACAAAGCCAACCAAATGGAAACAATCTTCTTCATTGATACCAGACATGCAATCCCAACGATAACACCACAGTTTCATCCAAGACGATTAAAGAACACAACTAAATCAGTTCCCACCTCGGAGGCGGAGCACAAGGTGAAGGGTCGACTCCTTCTGGATATTGTAGTCGGCTAAGGTGCGACCGTCTTCCAGCTGCTTTCCCGCGAAGATAAGTCTCTGCTGGTCCGGTGGGATTCCCTCCTTGTCTTGGATCTTGGCCTTCACGTTGTCAATGGTGTCGGAGCTCTCCACTTCCAGAGTGATGGTCTTCCCAGTGAGAGTCTTAACAAAGATCTGCATTCCACCCCTGAGGCGGAGCACAAGGTGAAGGGTCGATTCCTTCTGAATATTATAATCCGCCAGAGTCCGGCCATCCTCGAGCTGCTTCCCTGCAAAGATCAACCTCTGCTGATCTGGAGGAATCCCTTCCTTGTCTTGGATCTTGGCCTTCACGTTGTCGATGGTATCAGAGCTCTCCACCTCGAGGGTGATCGTCTTCCCCGTTAGGGTCTTGACAAAGATCTGCATACCACCCCTAAGTCTGAGCACGAGGTGAAGGGTAGACTCCTTCTGGATATTGTAGTCAGCAAGGGTGCGTCCGTCCTCGAGCTGCTTTCCAGCAAAGATCAATCTCTGCTGATCAGGGGGAATACCCTCCTTGTCCTGGATCTTGGCCTTAACATTGTCGATTGTGTCGGAACTCTCCACCTCCAGGGTGATGGTCTTCCCAGTGAGGGTTTTGACGAAAATTTGCATACCTCCGCGAAGACGCAACACAAGGTGGAGGGTAGACTCTTTCTGGATGTTGTAATCAGCGAGGGTGCGGCCATCCTCTAGCTGCTTTCCGGCGAAGATCAACCTCTGCTGGTCCGGCGGGATCCCTTCCTTATCCTGAATCTTTGCCTTAACGTTGTCGATGGTGTCAGAACTCTCCACCTCGAGAGTTATGGTTTTTCCGGTGAGAGTTTTCACAAAGATCTGCATCTGTTACGATTTTCAAACGACTCAAAAAATCACGAATAACAATCGAAACAGAAAAGAAAAATCCACAAAGACAATAGATCAAACTATCCAAGATTCAATCAAAACCAACAGAGATTTTAAACATAAGAAAAAATACCTTGAAAAGAAGAAAAGGAGAGAATTGGATTGCCTTGCCCTTCCGGGAGATTGAAAGAACACTGAGATGGAAAATTATGTTGCGGGACCGTCTTTTATAGTAGAGAGGAAGAGAGCGGTTGGTCACAGAAGCGGTGCTATAACAAATAATACTTCGACACGTAATGTATTTGACGTGTCGTATCGGGCACGAATATATAACTTCACCGATATAAAGACTTTTTTTTTTGGCCAACTGATATAAAGGCTAGATGCATACAGATGTATATAATAATGTATACGTAGATGATATTAAGTGGCTGTGATCGTTTTATGAAATTTTGACGTAATTATTATTTAATTACTATTTTTTTTCGTCAGTTATTTATTAAATAGATAATTACGTCAAAATTTCAAGAAACAATCACAGCCACCTAATATCATCGACATATACATTATTATATACATATGTATTTAATTACTAATTTTTTTGGTCAATTATATAATTACTAATTTTGTTCTAATTTTAACTCGCAGTTGACCAAAAAAATGTTCACTTGGCTAATTTTATATTTATTTAATTATATATATTTCAAAATATTATTATTTACTCAAGTTAATAAAATGTTAGCGATTTATATGAAAAATTAACATGACGTTGTTTATTAATTTTCATTTGCTTTAGATTCAAACTCATAAACATACGAGGGACTCGTTGTCATTCATCCAGTAAGGAATTTTTTTTTTTTTTTTTTTTATAAATCCACTTATGAATTTGTTGGGTATCAATTGTAACGACCCAATACACCACAAAACCCTCAAGACCTTCTCGATCCAATATAATTTCAGAGGGGTCATACCCAAACATTTCAAGACTGGGTCGGCCCACACTTAGGATAAGCTGGAACTCATAGAGCGATCTAGTATCAAATCCGAAACAAAAGTCTCAAATGGTCGACAAGACCATGGTCAAAGTCTTCTTGGTGCTCGTCAAGGAAGCACTCGCCAATAGAGTTCAACCTCTAATCTCTATTCCTACAACTGACTCTGAATATATAACAATATTGTCTCACATATCTTAGACACATATTCTACAAAGATTCTATAAGACAATTGCAATATCACGTGATAACTGTAATATATGTTATCCTTATAGCCATAACGACAAATATACACAAAGATTCGGTTACTAAAAACGGTTTGGTCTTCCATCCCTATAAATACTTCTGCTTTACATACATGAAACACATTCTGAGTTCATACATCGAAAGTATACTCATTTAAGCATTATAGTGAGACCTAGATGAACCCCCTCTGTTGCGATCCCCTTATTGTAGATCCATCAGAGCTCTAGCGAAAGTTTGAGATCACCATCCCGTCAGTGCTTACTCAGCGTCTAGTCAGCACCTGGGATGTACTGTCCCAACATTTGGCGCAGTCTGTGGGAAGCGAGCAAACAGTCATGCAGACTCACTCTACTCGCAACCGTAGCAAGCAAGCGGGGAACGAATAGTCCCAGGGCAGTTCTGAATTCGTCGCCTCACCTCTCCACCTGCATGAAACTGCTCGTGCAGCAGTTTCGAATCCAATTCTACCAAGACCGACTGAAGGGCACGTCGGTGCTTCCCGGGTAGTTCCAGTCCCTCCTACCACTGACATTCTGACCTAACCTGTTGTTTCGTCTGTGCAGGTGACTGGGGCGACCATCCCGGTCACCACGTAGATGATGTCACTCCTAGAGGCCATTATAGGGCAAGCCCAAAGACAGGACTCTGTCCCTCATGAAGATTCTCACCCTCATGGAACACCTGAACTAGAAACCGACAACCCCCCGCTCCGCTAATCCTCAAGAAGACCAGGAGATGACTTCAGGCAATCAAATTGTGCCCCCAGCCTCCTTTGTAGCAACGACAACAAAAGGTATCAATCCGCCTTCCGTCAACCCGTTGGGCATCTCACCGACCAGAGAACAACAACCCTTATTCTCTATGAGTCAAATTGAGGAGCTAATAAATAAAAAATTGAAAGAAGAACGTGGAGCCACCATAGCCTCTTTCAGGAATGATCCACTCATCCGTTCACATCCGCCCTCATAGCCGTGCGAATCCCAAAGAATGTGATAGCCATACTCATACCTGAATGTATCAGCGGAAGAGATCCCATTATCCACGTTAACAGACACGAGGCCTCTTTCCTGGGTGAGTTAGATGATGATAATCACTTAGCCATATTATTCTCGTTAAGCCTTTCGGGTTCGGCCTCTTCGTAGTTCTTTAGCCTCATTGCAGGATCAATAAGGTCATGGTCAGAACTAAAAGGAAAGTTCCTGGAACACTATATGGGTGAACACCAATTATTGAAGAGCGTGGTCACCTTAGAACTTTTCATGCAACAACAGGAGAAATCCTAGCCGACTTCTACGAGCGTTTCCACAAAAACGTCACAGAGATTGATCATCAGGTCACGGATCGACAGATCGTTTGAGCTTTATATCGAAGGACAAGCGGGAACGTGAAAATCCTTAATGTAAAGCCCCCAGGCCACATCATAGAGAGTCCCCCGAGTATTTCACACCACTCAACAAGCAGATCTCGACGATATTAGTAGATATGAAAATAAGGTCCTTGACCCGACCACCGATGCCTCGAAAAAATGGCCAACCCATAGGGAAGGATGCTGAAAGCTACTGTCGCTATCACAAAGTGAAGGTCCATAAGATCGATGATTACCCGATGCTCAAGCGCGACATCGAGAAACTCATCCAGAAAGGCAATCTGAATGAATTCGTGGCAGGGAGAGAGCAAAGTCGAACACCCCCAAGAAGAGCTCGCTCGCCCGTACCTCATGAACAATCTGGTTCTTCACAAGGAAGAAGGGTCGTTAACCTGATCGCTGGAGAATTCAGAGTCGGATGTGAAGGGAGCCATGCAAGGGATGTTTATGCCACGCAGATTTCCACAGTTGCTCAATTGGAAAAAAGGCTTCGTCCTGAAGAGGACATTGTTATCTCTTATCCCGAAGATGACCTGGTACACATCACAACTCTGCATAATGATGCGTTAGTCATTACGGTTGACGTCGACGTCTGAAACATGAAAAGGATTATGATCGACGGAGGTAGCTAGACAAACATTCTGTTCCTGGACACCTTTGAGAAAATGGGCAAATCCAAAAGGGATCTCAAGCGAGTCATCTTCCCACTCATCGACTTTGTTCGAAGAAAAATATACCCGCTAGGAGCCATTACCCTACCGGTGATCCTAGGCAAAGGATTGAAGAGCATAGAGGTGTGTAGGCGCCTTCATAGTGGTCGACGCACCCGCCTCGTATAACGCCATCTAGTGGAGGACCACCATCAATCCCAACAAGATTGTGGCCTATACAGTCCACCAAAATATGAAGTTGCCCACGCCGAGTGGAATTGGAGAAGTCTTGGGCGATCAACCAACCCCACGCTAATGTTATGTAAACTGCCTTCGCAGAAAGAACCAAAGGGAATCTGTCGCCATCGAGATTGATGGCCTATACGAGAAGGTGCGCATTAATGCCATATTAACCGAAGAATAAAGGGATGCCTTGACCTTCCACTTGAAATAATTCAAAGAACTGTTCCCTTGTAAGCCTAGAGACATGTCAGGCATCAACACATACATTATATTTCATGAGTTGTGGATAGACCCTTCCATCAAGACCATCAATCAAAAGAAAATGACATTCGAATCAGACAAACGTTTGACGATCAGACAGGAAGTTGGAAGACTGCTTGACGCCAAGTTCGTAAGGGAGGTACGCTTTCAGAGTTGGGTCGCCAATTCAGTATTCGTGAAGAAGTCGAACATAAAATGTCGTATGCGTGTAGATTTTCGAGACTTGAACAAGGCGTGCCCTAAAGACTCTTACCCCCTGCCTCGAATTGATCAACTGGTGGATGCACCCTATTTTCATGAAATGCTAAGCTTTATGGATGTATATTCCAGCTACAATCAGATGCGAATGCAGACATATGATGAAGCCTACACAACGTTCTATTTAAACAGTGATATCCTTTGCTATAAAGTAATGCCTTTCAGATTAATCAATACAGGGGCAACTTAACAGCGCATGGTGAACCAGTTGTTCAGAAAAATGATAGGGTGAAACATGGAAGCTTATGTGGACGATATGCTCGTGAAGTGCATGAAAAAGAGCCCTCACACAACAGACTTTCGGGAAGCTTTCGAATGCATGCGAAGGCACAATGTTCGCCTAAACCCTACGAAATGTGCCTTTGGAGTGAAGTCAAACAAATAAATGGTTTTCATGGTCAGTGAAAGAGGGATCGAGGCAAACCGCAAAAAATTCAAGGCCATCGAAGAAATGAAGTCCCCAATTTGCCGCAGGGAAGTCCAAAGTCTGAATGGTCGCCTCGCCGCATTGAATCGCTTTTTATCTAAGGCGAGCGACATGTCACTTCTCTTCTTCCAAACTCTTAGGGTCAACCACAAGTTTGAGTGGACGTCGAAGTACGAAGTGGCCATTTAATCCCTCAAGAAGCACCTACAGACACTCCCGACTTTGGCCAGACCCGTTCCCGATGAACCACTTTTTGTTTATGTAAGTGTTAGTGAGGTCGCAACCAGTGCAGTGTTAGTAAGAAAAAATGAGAGTAAACAAAGTCTGATTTATTTTGTAAGCAAACTTTTCAACGCAAATGAAATGAAATACCCCGAGATTGAAAAGTATCTTTATGCCTTGGTAATTGTCGAACATAAGTTATGACTTTACTTCTACACCCATTCAATTACAGTCCCAACCAACAAGTCCCTCAAACACTTCCTCATGAAGCCATATTCTTCAGACAGGATGGTCAAATTGGCGATTAAGCTGAGCGAATTCAGAAGAACATTTGCTCCAAAAATAGCTATCAAAGGTTAAGGTTTGGCAGACGTCATAGTGAAATTTACCAAAAATGGCCACATTGAAACCGAACAAGACCTGATAAACGTAGAAACAAAAAAACTGGGAACTCTATACCAACGAATCCTCTTCGAAAGAAGGCTCGGGGGATGGATTAGTTATCATCACTCATCAGGGTGAACCTCTCAAATATGCGATCACCCTTACATTTAAGGCGACCAACAATGAAACATAATACGAAGCACGCATAACTGGACTGCGACTCTCCAAAGGAATGGGTATAACCTATCTAAAGGCAAAAATCGACTCTGGATTAATTGTCAATCAAATTAAAGACAATTATGAAGCAAAGGGGGGGAAAATGAAGACATACTTTAACATTGCAAAAGGACTTATCGCTGAAATACCAACTTTCGTGATCGAGTCAATCCCTCGCCATGACAACCAGCTAGCAGACGCTCTAAGTAAACTCGCGTTTGGAGGAACAAGAATACGAGAAGTACACTTCCTGGAACAGGTGTTATACCCAGTACTTGATAACCGATAAGAAGTCTTCAACATTCATACGCAGGATAACTAGATGAATCCACTCCAGAATATTTTGAAAAAGGGTGCCCTGCCCAAAGACGGAGCCAAGGCTACCAAGATAAGCCACATTGCCGCCAACTACCTCGATATAGACAGGGAACTATACAGGCGAGGATTCTCACCCCTATTTACGATGCATCTATTTTCTAGAGACAGAAAGGGTCTTGCGTGAAGCTCATGAGAGAGTTTCCGCATGCTACAAAGGTGCACGCTCATTGTCGCAGAAAATCTTCAGATTAGACTACTACTGGCCAACTTTGAGCAACAAGAACTGGTTGACCACCCACATTACTCTTCCCTATGGGGGTGCATGGCCCTTTTTCCAATGGGGAGTCGACATTCTCAGGCCCTTTCCCATGAGCACTGGGCAAATAACCCACATCATTGTGGCGATATACTATTTCTCCAAGTGGATAGAGGCTAAACCATTGGTTTTTACAACCGAATTTCAAGTGATCAAGTTCTTGAAAGTCAATATAATCTCGCTATTTGGCATCCCCAAGATACTCATAGGTCACAACAGGACACAATTCGTGGGAACAATACAACATTGATCACAGATTTAGCTCAGTACCTCATCCCCAAACTAACGGACGGGCTAAAGCAGCATACACAGTAGTCTTGACATGTCTCAAAAAGAGAGTTCAAGTCTTAAAGGAAAACTGGGTAGATGATACGGAAAATGTGATGTGGCCATCAAAACGACACCCAGAACAACAACGAGGGAAACATCATTCAGTTTAGTGTACAGATCCGAAGGAGTGGCACCCGTCCATATAGCTGTGAATACCCACAAGATTCTACACTTTGATGTCGAAGCTAATGACCTTGAGCGACTTGCAGATCTTAATCTAGCCGAAGAAAAGTGAAGGCAATCAGACGAAGCCCAAACAAGAATGAGGTTGGCGACCGCTCAGTACTTTAACAAAAACGTCAGCGCTCACCAATTTTTCATGTGGGAGATGGTTATGAGAAGGAATGAATTCACAAATCTGGTCCAGCACAACAAACTCTCAACCAAGTGGGACGACCCTTACAAGGTAATGGAAATTGTCGCACCAGGGGCATATTACTTGGAAAATATGGAAGGTGCAAGGTTAACTCATCCTTTTAATTATGAACATTTATGAAGGTTTATGGATAGCTTGTAATCAAAGTATGTTAATAAAGCAAAATATTCCTTCGTTAAAAACATAACCACTCCAACGACAATGAACGAAGCCTCAAGAGTGGACGAACCAACTAGGTAACAATACCTCTAAAAATGATAAGTCCTAAACTAAAGAGACGGGCAATCCAATAAGGTAATATTCTCCTTACTTAGGCAAAAGGAGGATTGAGAACGAACCTTCAAATATAATAGTTCCACTACCAAAAATACCTAAAAAGATGGGTGAATGAACCAACAAACAGTTCCCCCCAAATTAGGCAAAAAGAGAGGACGAACTAACGAAGTAAGACTGCCTATGAGTAAAAAGAACTAAAGAAGAAGGCGAATAAATCCATAGAACGGTAATAGTTCCCTCTAGTTAGGCAAAAAGGAGCGGACGAACTATTTAAAGTGGCAGTCCCTCTAAGGAGAAACTTAAGAGAACGAATGAACCTTTGAAGGTAACAGTTCCTCTGAAAAGTGAAGAGGCGGACGAATCTAAGGATAACGAGTCCCCCAAAGGCGAATGAATCTGTAAAATATATTTGTTCCCTGAAAGGAAAAACTAATCCTTAAATAACAGTTTCCTCAAAAAACTTTGCGAAATGAATGGACGAGCTAAAACAACAACAGTCCTTCCTCAAAAGCCTTAAGGAGCGGAAGAACCTTTAGAGGTAACATTCTCTCCTAAGTCTAAAATCCTTCAAAATAAGAAGGTAAAGACTACTCAAAGAGAATCCCCTTTTACTCAAGATAAAAGGAGGTTTGGTTTCAACTCAAAGCTAAAGTGAAGTTGAAAACGAGAACGGTAAAACTTCCTAAAATTACCATACAATTCGACATCGACAACATCCAAATATATTCAAAGTCAAACGGTGCAAAGACTTACAGAATAAAAAGTCATCAATTACATATCCGAGCATATAGTCGAAGCAAAATAATTACAAGTTCCGGCAAAAAGGACAAATAATGCAACTTTTATTTACAAATAGGGGTTAAATAGAAAGGAGAAGAAAAATTAGTGAAAGCATAAGGGAGGGCAAGTGACTTTGCGAGGTTGTAATACTTCTTGGCATACCAGACTCCCGACCTGAAGCTCTGCATTAACTCGGTCACCTGAAAGCATGGAGCATCAAGGTCCCGGCTTTTCAGGGGCTGCAGTCTCCTTCTCGACTCAGGGGAAACCTTCTCCTCGCGAAAAACAGTCGCAGAAGAGGCATCCTTGGCATAGATGCTCTCCATGAAGTCTTGGAGCGACTTCACTTCTTGGAGAGGAAACTTGAGATCCATCTCTTGGATCTCATCGATCAAGACTTGGAAATAGGTAGTCACCTCAACCTTCATCACCTCAAAAGCACATTTAGTTAACTCATCAGACTTCTTAAAGTCCTCTACCACGCCTTAGCTTGAGCTGCTCCTTCTCAACCGTTAAGACGTCCCTCTGAGCTCGAGCCTCCTTCAGGTCGCCATGGTGAGTGAATTCTGCCTCCAGCTAAGTGGAGTACTGGTCAGCCTCCTTGGTTCGATCCTCAACCCTGAGCCTTCCCTCCTCAGAAAGCTTGACCTGATCCTCCCTCATCTTGATGGAGGCCAGAAACTCCCTCTCCCTCTCCTAGGACTCCCGCCGAGCCTGCTCCACCAGCTCGATCGAGGCTTCAACCCTTTACTTCAGCTCCTCGACATCACCGAGGTCGCACCCTAAACTCCTGTATTACTCTGGCTCAATAAGCAGGGCAACCTGGCGAGCTCCCCCACGATTCACCCTATCACCGTCTCCTCGCGAATGAGATGATAAAAGGAAAAAAGGGTTAAAAGTTAGAAGATTTAAGGGGCCAAAAGAGCAGCAAAAGAAAAGAAAAGTCCATAAAGGAGCAGGGATAAGAATACACCAGGGCCATAGCTCGAAATGCGTCCTCATCACGACCTCAATGTCGTTAAACTCATATGGGACCTCCCCCGATTCCGTGGGAGGGGGAAGGATCCCGTTTAAAAGGTGCAAGCAGAGGTCCAGGTTGCTCTCCAACACCATTTTATCAAAAATCTCCGTCTGCAGGAGAGAAAGACTAGGGGCCCAGAGACTCCTTGGATCAGCCACCATGGACGTCTGGTAAAGAGAGACCAGCGGACAGTACTCCCCGGTGAAGGGACACTTAGAGGTGGTGTCCATCGTCGAACCTCAGGTCAGGACCCTCTTCCGAGCCCTAGACGCTCTTGAGGGGTTGGGGCAACACACTCCCTCACGGGGGACATAACCGGCTTGGGAGGAGCAGGAGCCTTACTCTGAGGATTAGATGAGCCCACAGCAGCGGAAGCCCGATCCTCAGTCAGACCCATCGCATTCTTCGCGGGGGCACCAATAGCAGTGGCTGGGGCCTTTCCTGAAAACAAGCAAAGAAGACATCAACTATCATGACACGTGACGAGTCAAGAAAAAGAATTATAATGGAACCCAAAACGTAAAATACCTCTCAGGCGATTGACAGAGATGGTTCCAGAATGTTCGTCGTCGGGCATGCGATTGGTCGCACGCCTAGCTGAATGTTGGAGGTTATGATGTTGTCATTATACTTTGGGGTCTGTTTGAGTTAGTTAGAATGTTCGTGGGTGCTTTTTAATTTTAGAAAGGTTATGTATCATCTATAAATAGTCTTGAGGGATTTTTTGTGAGTAAGAAAACTTTATAGTTCAGTAATAGATTTTCCGTTCTGTTTCTATTATTCCCGTTATGTTCTTTACTTTCCTGTTCATCTCCAATTTCTGCGATTCTTCCCTCCATTCAGCCTTAAATCATTATCCTTTGGTTTGAGATCTTCAAAATGGTATAAAAGTTAGCCAATCAAAAGTTCTATAAGTATTGAATTGAGTATCTCGCTGTTTTTGCTCGTGAATCGAAAGATTTGGTGTTTCTGATTGCGGTGCTGAGATTGAGATGTGTTCTTGATAATGTATGAATCATTTCCTGTTTTTTCTAATAAGAAGATATGTTAACTAGTAGGCGATAAGAATTTTCAGTCTTGGAAAAAAGCAAGTGTTGTTAACTGTGAGTGGCTTTGATTTAGAATTGCATCTTGTTGCTCCGTGTACGATTCTGTGTATTCAGTTGACAGAGGATGGCATGAACATAATCAATCCTGATTTTACAAAGTTCTAGCAATGTGACAGTGCCCTAGCATCTTGGTTACTGGCTTCAATATGTTCTCAAGTCAACAAAGATTTGATTGGATGCATGACAACTTATTCTATATGGAGTAAGCTGCATCAATGATTTCAACTTCATCAACAACTCAAATTATGAGTTTCTACGACAGATTGAAGGTGCGTAAACTTCCTCATCAGTCAATGAGAGATTATTTAGCTGAAATTCAGTTCACATGTGATAGCTTGGCAAACTGTGGGTATCCGATTGAAGAGATTAAACACATTTCGATTATTCTGAACGAAGTAAAAAGTCCAGATGATAATCTTGTTTCTGTCATTCATACGAGCAGAAATCGGTATGACCTTGCCTCAGTGAGTTCGGTTTTGTTAGATGGTGAGTTTCGTCTGCGTGATCAACTATTTCATCCATCAATGTGTGTGAGTGTTGCTATGGTACCACAGAATAATGATTATTCTGGTACTAATCTATCAGCATGCTCTCAAGCTCCAAGCTCATCTCAAGCCCAGCCATCCACTTATCTTGCTCAAGGTGCTTCATCATGTTCAACACAGTCTCTGAATCTTCCTGTGCTTGAATACCAACCTAACAATGCTGGTCGTGGAAGAGTATGTGGAGGTGCCAGAGGAAGAAGATATCAGTGCCAGATTTGTGGTAAGCTTGGTCACCTGGTGAATCGATACTATCACAAGCTTAATACTAATTTTGCAGGCATCAATAGTAAATATGCAAGTGAAATAAGTGTCAATGTTTGTGAGTCGCAATGGCCTGATCTGGATTCTAATGACATGAACTCTAGATCTTCTTGTTCCACCTATTCAGTTGGTGTGACTTCACACTCTTCAGCTAGGATGCCTTCTCCTATACATCCATTGGTGTATCCTACTTTTTATCCAAACCAGTTTCTTGCTACTTTTCCAATGATACATTCTGGTGTGCCCAACTATATGCCTTCATCAGTTGTACATGGATACTTACCAAACTTTCCACCCAACTATCCTATATCTGTATCTTCCATTAGCTCTTCCAATCAGCCAACTGGATCTTCTCAGGCTCATGTTACAGTGGCTGAACCTGCCGGTTTCTCTGAAGTAGCTTGGTACCCTGACTCAGGAGCTACACATGACTTAACACACCAGCATCCACCTCCAGTTGGTACAATTCCTTACACTGGATCATGTAAGGTTCAAGTGGGTAATGGTGAACATTTGGATATTACTTGGATTGCTACATGTGTTGTTAATGTTACTAATTCTAAACTGTTATTATGGTTTTTATTCTTCTTCACATTTACCTATTTCTTCAAGTCTGTCTCAGTCAGTTACATGTTGTGTTAATCGTCTTAAAGTTTCGTCTACTGTGTGGCATCAACGTTTGGGCCATCCTCCGCATGGTGTCTTGTATTCTTTGAGTCAAATACGTGATATTGTTGTCACACCTTCAGTTGATAAGTGTGTGTCCTGTGCTATTGGGAAAAGTTGTAAGCTTCCTTTTGTTCAATCTATGACAGTGTATTCTGAACCTTTGGAATTAATTGAAATTGATATTTGGGGTCTAACTCATGTTTCATCTAATGGAAATTTTGATTACATGAGTATTCTAGATGGTGCAACTAGGTACACATGGATCTATTTTTTACATAAAAAAAGTGACGTGGCTCGAAGTTTTGTTGAATTTCACTATAATGCTCAACAACAACTGGGACATCTATTTAAACCTGTTCAAACAGATGGCGGTGGAGAGTTCAAGGCCTTGAGTCCTATTTGGTTCACCATGGGATTAACGATCGTGTCCATACACATCTGAGCATAATGGAATTTTTGAATGCAATCATAGGCATATCGTGGAGATGGGTCTTACATTCCTTCATCAAGCAGCTTTGCCAGTGCAATACTGGTCAGATGCATTCTTCACGGCTTTCATTTTCATCAATGCGTTACCGTCGAAAGCTCTTTCAGGTATGTCCTCTCATAAAAACTATTTGAGACTCCTCTTGATTATTCTTATCTTAGAGTCTTTGGTTTTTTATGTTTTCCATTTATCAGACCTATAAGCATAAGATGGATTTTTTATCAACACCATGTGTTTTCTGGGTTACTGCTCCAATCAGCATGGTTACAGCTGTTTAGATTCATCATAAAGAGTTTATGTTTCACGGCATATTCGATTTCATGAAAATGTATTCCCTTTTGCTAACAAGGGAAGTATGTTTCTTCATTCTTCTGCTCCTAAAAACACACAGACATTGACAACATTTTTTATGGCATTCAATTCGTCTATATGTGTTACTATTGATGTACATACTTGTATGCAGGAACCTGAAATTGCTCTAGCAATGACCTCTGGTCCTTCAGAATTTTTATATACATCCACATCTGCTACAGACCCTTCTTTCTCTCCTGCAGTTGATCTGCCTGAGTCATCTGAGGTTACTTCTCCTCATCCTGATAATTCTCATCTTCAGAGTTTTGTTAGGGCAGTATTTGATAATGTTGTTGACTTGTCTATTTCTCATAATTCTCCTATTGATCTATCCGTCCCTCATAATTCTTCTCATAGATCTTTTGATATTCGTTACACTGTTGCATCTGACTCCTTTCAACTTGTTCCTATTTCCACTACTTGTATGTCTCCTTGTTCTTCTGGTTTGCATCCCCAGATTCTAATTCAGCCTGACTATGTTCAATCTCTTCCTTGTACGTATGTTCGTAGTATAACTGGGTCTGAATTAGTTCCTGTGAACTCTTCTAAATCCGTTAGAGCTGAGTCAACCTCTTCTAATATCCATCCTATGATTACTCATTCGAAACACTTTGTCACTGGTAATTCTTTTCAGGCCTTACTTAGTTCTGTCTCAGACTTGGCTCCTACTACCGAACCCTCTTCCATTCATCAAGCAATTCAGTTTCCTCTATGGAAGTATGCAGTTCAGTCTGAATTATAGGCGATGGCTAATAATGGTACCTGGTATTTGGTTAGATTATTTAGTGGAAGAACACCTATTGGGTGTTAATGGATTTTTAAGGTAAAACTTTGTGTTCATGGGTCAGTGGACAAGTACAAAGCTCGGCTTGTTGCCAATGGTTTTTCTCAACAACCAGGGTTTGATTTTCATGGTACTCTTAGTCTTGTTATTAAACCTCCTACCATTCATGTTATACTTACTCTTGTTTTAACTCATAAGTGACTCTTCGTCAAATTGATGTTAATAATGCTTTTCTTGGCAATCTAGTTGAAAATGTCTATATGGTGCAGCCTCCCGAGTTTGAACAGCATGACGAGTCTGGATCTGTGCTAGTCTAAAAGCTTCATAAAGTCCTATATGGGTTGAAACAAGCTCCAACGACCTGGTTTAAAAGACTTAAGTATTTCTTGATAAATCACTTACATTTTACTGTTTATTTGACTGATGATTGCTTGTTTTTGAAATCAACTTCTATTGGTGCTATATATTTACTTGTTTATATTAACGACATTGTGGTTACAGGTAGTAATTCCTATGAGATTGAACAAGTTATCACTCAGTTGAATACTGAGTTTAAGCTCAAAGATTTAAGCGATCTCACATATTTTCTGGGTATGGATATTCATGTTCACGATAATTGTGTCTTACTCAATCACAGGAGGTATATCACTGATATGTTGAACAAAACTGGTTTAGCTAAGTCAACTTCTCTTCCAAATCCTATGTCTATTACGTTTTCTTCCAAGTCTGATGCTGGTTTGGATGATCCTCCTATGGTTGATCCTCATATGTATAGGAGTATCATTGGTGCATTACAACATGTTTGTGTCACTCGTCCTGGTATTAATTTTGCAATCAACAAACTTAGTCAATACATGCAGTTCCCTTTTGTTTCTCACTAGAAGGCTATCACTCGTGGTGTTCACTACTTTAAAGGTACTCCGACTCATGGATTGTTGTTTAAGTCCACTCATGTAGATTCTTCTAATGTAAGCCTTGTTTCCTGTGCTGATACGGAATGGGCTAGAGATCTGGATAGAAGGTCAGTTTCTGACCATTATCTTCTCTTGAATGGGAATCCTATTATTTGGAGTTCCAAAAATCAATATGTGATTCTCGATCTACTCCAGAGGCTGAGTATAAGGCCATTGATAATGTTGTGTGTGAGGTAATGTGGTGGTATCTTTATTAACTGAATTAGGTATCAATTTGTCTTCAATTTCGGTTATTTGGTGTGATAACACTAGTGTAGTTGCTTTAACTGGAAATCCAATTTAACATTCTAAGATGAAACATGTTGAAATTGATTTGTGTTTTGTCAGGGAAAAGGTCAAGAATGGACAAGTTATAGTTAACTTTGTTCTAGCTACATATCATACAAACGCCATATTTACTAAACCCCTTACATCCAAAATGTTTATTCCCCTTAGACGTAAGCTTGGAGTCTCGTCTATTGCATAAATCAAGGGTTCATATTCGCATTTGTCTTTTTCTTCTGATGATTTTCCATTGATGATGATGTTAATTATGCTGGAGACAATATGTAGTTATCTTTTCCTTTGTGGATCTGTGTGTTACATTGCTATTGATATCAGTGCTTTATTCTTCATGTTTATTGCACTCGTTCTGTTCAGTTATATGCTCTTCAGAGTTGATGAATATGGTCTCTGTTTTTGTGCTGGTTTTTTCCCCATGCTTATCTTGTCATGCTGTCTTGGTTTCGATCTGTTATATCTGGTCTGTTGTGTGATTGTCATTGCTCATAATCATGATCATTTCTATAATCTGTGGGTCTTGTGTCTTCTCTCTAATCTGTTGAATGAGTGATTGCACATGATGCTTTCTATGTGTTCTTCTTACTGATCACCTATTTTCATTATTCTGATTTGTCTGTGTTTTTCAATTCACATTATGCAGAGCTTGTGTTCTTGCATCTTTTATCTTTGTGTTCATTATAAGAACAATAGGTAAGGTTTGATTCCAAAAATAGTGTCATTGCTGAGACAACGTCAAAGCCACACAGTTGTGCACTTGTGGAAGAAAGGATAGAGGTTCAAACCTCCCAGTCTTGCTGAAAAGTTAGAGTCTCAAACCTATCTTGTTATTTCTAAATGAAAAACAAAACAAGAAAACATAAAGCATTAATGTGCAAGAAGAATAAACAAAGGAAAAGAAGTAAAACAAATGATTTAAGGATTGCCAATCACACCAGCTTTGAGTGTATGAACACAACATGTTTCAGTATGATAAATCTGTGACATGTTTGATTCAGTGCATATAGGGGTATTCGTATTTTTTTTCTTCCTATTTTGTGGATTAGTTATGGAGACACAAGGATTTTACTTCATATGTTGTTGTGATTTGTGAAATATTGACAGGTCTACAACTACATATATGCATGATGATATTTGATAAGTGTGTGATAATGATAAACATGTGTAGTAAAAAATTTTGTTTTTCAGAACACAAGTACATTGCTTGTGTTCATCTTCCGTGTGATGTGTATCATAATAGAATGGAATGTAGGCACAAACAGATGAGAATAAAGAATTGCGATGTCAAAGATTTGCTTCACACAAATCTTCATAGGGGAATGTTAGAGGTTATTATGTTGTCATCATACCTTGCGGTCTATTTGAGTTAGTTAGATTGTTCGTGGGTGCTTTTGTAATTTTAAAAATGTTATGTATCATCTATAAATAGTCTTGAGGGGCTGTTTTGTGAGTAAGAAAACTTTATGTCTCAATAATATATTTTCCTTTCTATTTATGTTATTCCCGTTATGTTCTTCACTTTCCTGTTCATCTCCAATTTCTGCGATTCAACCTGGAATCATTACCGTTTGGTTTGAGATCTTAAAAACATGAGAGGGAGAATGACGCAAGGTGTCTTGGGGATACAGACGACCCTGTCTTAGCCTGCTTTGCAAACATGCTAAGTAGTTTAAGTCCCCGGGTGCTTACAACACACAAAGCAAAAAAAAATGAAGAGTTAGAAAATTACCAAATCAATATAGATTGGCGAGGACTGTTGAATTTCTGTCAGTTGAAGCATGGACTCTGAAGTCTCCGCGACCGAGCAGGCCGAATAGAAGCCTAGCTTCTTGTGACACTGGAACAAGTCATCAAGGGGGTTCCTATCGCGCCCTGACAGCTCGCCTAAGCTCGGAGGGAAGATCTCGACCCGATTGATGAAGGTTCCAAGGCACACCTCCCTTGTAAAAGAAGTATAACTTCTTATAATTCGAGTTGGTGGTCTAGAAATCGTCCACTATCCAAAAATGGACGTTCATATTCAATTCCTTGACCCTCTATTATTCAAACTTCAGCCACCGGGTTTGTAAATGATGAAGGAAGTTGGCCCAGACAGCCAACCAGCAAAAACACCGGAATAAGGAAAGTGAATACGTTCACACTTGACGCATGCACATGAACTTAAACCCAGCCCACATCCTGAGGGCGTTGGGTACCAGTTGCATAAGACCTATTTTGTAATAGCAACAAAGCTCCTTCAAGTCTCCGCATAAAGGAAATCATAACCCAACATCAATTTGGCTTGCGTAGACGTAAACTTCTCTTTCACTTGGATAATGTAACCCTAGATCAGGAAAGATAGGCGAATCAACTTCTCTCAAGCTCGCTAGGGCAACTACAACTTTAAACTACGTTGGCCTAAGTTCATTGGTCTTAATATCTAAGCACCATGACAAGGGCCAAATCAAGACTAAAAACGAGATAGGTAAAAACTATACAACTCAAAAAGAAGGGAAAAGCGAGGGAAGCTACATGTCGGGGAGAAGGCCAGAACGTTGGTCTCAGGCACATCCACCACAATGGTTGTGGTGGTGTGGATCCCGAGGGTCGATTTTGGCACAGGGGGCCTTTGGCCAGAGACTGGATTGTGGGAATCCCTAGTAGAATCCCTGATGGTGAGTGGGGTGTTCGAAGCTATAGGGTCTGTAACCTTCTACCCGTACGAATAATGGGTAAGGGAAGGGTTGGAGGAGAAAGCCTTGTAGGAGGTCTGAGACAGGTTTTTTGCCATTGTGGTTAAAAGTGGGAACTTGAGTGAAAAGGGTTAAAGAGAAAGTTGAACAGAGAACTTAAGCACTAAGGAAGATGAAGAACACTTGAGAATGTGTAATGGGCAAAATACCAAAAAAAGGCTTTTTATAGCCAAAAGTTGGGAAACTAAATGCTTGCCTGCAGAAACCCCATGCAATCATTACCCATTTTGGACAAAATTTGAAGCGATGTTTGAGAACGAAAAGTTACATCGGGAAGACAAAAAGGCGGAACAGTACGGAATAGGTGCCAACCTAGTCTTTCCAGTACATAAGTTAAAGAGACGCGCATGCACATACGTGCTTTCGACTTCCCCTTCCATAGACAACGTATTTATTAAATGCCTAAGACCCTGCGAATGAAAGCATTCGCCAAGGTACACAGGTAAACCACTCCTAAAACCCTAGCAACGGTGGCGTTCGTCAAAAGAGTAGAGAATCAGCATTCATACACCCTAGAAACAAAAGTGTTCGCCAAAAAGGTAAATAATCAAAATTCATAAACTCTAGAAACTGAAACCATTCGCTAAAGGATACAGAGCAATGCAAGGTAAAAGATTAAACAAAGCATCATCAAACACCCAATCAGGCGTCACTATCTCAAACCTTCCGGACAGGTCAAGCTCGACTGAAGCCTCTTCACTCAAGGTTTGGGAGCAGATGTTGGGTATCGATAGTGACGGCTCAATACGACACAAAGCCCGCAAGGCATTCTCGGCCCAATGTAATTTCAGAGGGGGCATACCCAAACATTTCAAGACTGGGCTAACCCACTCTTAGGGTAACATGGAACCCATAGAGCGGTCAAATATCAAACGCGAAACTAAATTGATCGCCCGAAACCCCAAATGGTTGCCAAGACCGTGGTTAAAACGTTCATGGTCCTTGCCATGGAAACGCTCGCCAAGAGAGTCCAACCACTCATTTATGATCCTACAACAGACTTCGAATATACAACAATATTATCCCGCATATCTCAGACACATATTATACAAAGATTCTATAAGGCAACTGCAATATTACGTGATAACCGTAATATACGTTATCCTTATATCCACAACGAAAAATATACACAGAGATTCTGTTACCAAAAATGGTTTGGTCTTCTATCCCTATAAATACTCCTGCTTTACATACATTAAACACATTCTGAGTTGATACGTCGAAAGTACATTCATTTAAGCATCAAAGTAGGACCCTGAGGAACCCCCTTGTTGCGTTCCCCATCTTGCAGGTCCATCTAAGCTCCAGCTAAAGTTCGTGGTCATCATCTAGTTATCGCTTACTCAGCGTCCAACCAACAACTAGGAAGTCCTGTCCCAACAGAATTTTCCTTTTTCTTTTTGATAAATATGGAATTAACCGCAACAAGTGACAAAAGGTTTGCACCCAAGTCCAAACTACAAATGAAAACTTGGTAACTTATATAGTTCTCAAGTAGGAAAAACCAACAACGTCTTTTCGAAGTGCGTTTGTAGTTTCTTTAAAAGAAGAAGTATAAAGTTCAAAAACTTGACGAATAATGGGTTAATCGTCATGCCCACAGTGATGTCCGCGACCACATTTGCTTCTCGAAAGATATGTTTAAACGTCATTCTTTCGAACTGCAACATGAGTTTCCTATAATCCGCAATGATGGGCATTAATTTTAAATTTGACATATTGTCGTAAGAGATTCCTTATGTGCTGAGAGGGCGTCCGTTTTCAGGTGAATTTAATTTAATCAGAGTGTGTTTGCCAGTATAAGGCTATCTCAGATGGCCCAACATTCCGCAACGGAGTCTGTTAGTGCAACCTAATTACCTTAAGAAACTCGCTACCCATTGACACTTATAATCTTTGATCACCCCACCCGTTCCTGCAAAACCTGGGTTTCCTTAAGCGTCTCCATCTTTATTGATTTTAAACCAATCCTTGTTTTGGTGGCACCTAACTAATATCATTGGAGATAAACGAATTAGTGGTCTCAGACACAAGATAAACATTTTAGTAAAACTTGGTCTAAGATAAAGAAAGATTATAAATAGAAGAAGAAACAAGTTTATCATTAAAAATAAGTGAGTTTGCATTCTTCCATATATTCCATAAGTCATAAGGAAAGAAGAAACTCCATTCAACTCCTTGAACATGGCCCCCTTGACAACCAAACTTGATTCACTCATTCAAAGGATAGTGGATGGATTGCCCAAGTCTGGTCGACCAAGTAACCGAATTCCACATCTTTTTTGCATACTCACACCCACGCAAGATGTAATTTATGTCCTCTACCTCAGAATAACAAATTTTGCAGATCAGGCACAAATTGCATGCTCTATGGGTCAATAATTTTCAAGTGTCTAGTCTGTTTTCAAGGCACAACCAAATAAAGTACTGAATTTTTGGAGTTGTCCAAATTTTCCAAACCCAATCCCACTGATAATTAATTGTTTCTTAAAGTGGAGTGATGTAATATATATCATGTTGAGTAGAAATTTCATGTGATCAAGTTCTTCAGGGTAAATATTTTTTCTCACTACAGAATTTTAAGGATCCTTGCTAAAAAATATTTGAAATGTTACATCAAGAGTGGAGATTGATCATCGTTCCTTGTTAATGACATTATACATCTCGTTCAAGACGATAAATCAGACGATGAATAATTAGACGAAAAATCAGACTATTAGAGAATTAAACATCGAAGGCTCCTCTCTGAGAGCATAACAACAATAGGGATGAGGAGAGGCAGTGGACCAACAACCAGCAGTGGAGGCGCCCTTTCACCGTCTCTTCATTTTAGGGCGACAGATACGAAGTGAGACTGGTGAGCATCAGGCTTCGAAGGAGCTTGTGGAGGAGGATATGGATGCAGCTGGGGAGGGAAGGAATGAAGGGCGGAAGGCAACAGGTGGAAGTTAGAGACAGGGTGAGGGGCGAAATTGTCCTTCTACGAATGAGGGATGGGGTGGTGGTGCTTCGGACGAGGAGAAGGTTGTGAGTGTTGCTGAGCCTGGAAAATGCGCTGGATCTGGTTACGGATGAAGTCAACCGTGTGTGATGTAAAAGGTCGATGCGGAGGTCGGACTGGAGCTGCGGAACAACTTCACTGAAGGTCTACGTCTGAGATGCTGAATTGTTTGAAGCTCTCTTATGCAATAACAACTCAATTACATCTCCAATTGTTGAAAGCTTACTTCTACAAGCCAGACTGGAGCTAATTAACCTCCATTTCAAAAAGTCTGGAGCTAAATAACCTCCATTTCCAAGACGAAATGGAGCTTTTAGTTCAATCTGGACTGCCTACCAAAAAGGTCTTCCTCTTTGTCTTAGTCAACTATAGAAAGTGGGCCGACTTAACCGGTTCTGAATATGTTTTTGAATTGGTTCATATAAGGTTCGGTAGATCGACAAACATTTGGGTGGTTCTTTTGATGGGGGAACTGTACCTTACCTAAAATGTGGTAAAGGTACAGTTCTGAATCGGTTTATGCCCAACCCTACTATATATGCATTGTGACCACTATGTAACCTATGCAGCATGTGATGGTTATCTAGTGGACACAATATAGAGAAGATCCCATAATTACCATCCCCATCCCTCAAAACCATGAACATGATCCAACTCGCTTTTTCTAGAACCGATACCCGGGCGGAATAGATCAAAGGCCCATCGAGCATGGACTAAGATAGTAAACAGTTAATCGAATCTCAAGCCTCTATTTAGAGTAATGATGGTACATATGTGTCTCTCACACAAACAGGTTTGGGTCTCACGCGACTTCGAGTTAAGATCACATCTCGGGTCAAACCCATGGTAATTTTGGGTGTGCCACAGTATGGAACGCGCACTACAACATATCTTCTCTCTCATGGAGCATATGTCCAATTGTTGTACAAATGTCAATCATGCACACAAAATACTCAAACTAAAAGTAACAAAGACTCCCATTTGACCCGTGAGTGGATTGACAGACCATAATATGTCGTAGTGGGAAATCAGATAGTTATGGACACAAAGTCCTTACTGGTCATCTCAACAGACTTCAAGAACTAGAAACTATCTCCAACCTCACCTAGGGATAAAAGACGGAAGATATCACCCGTGTGAGAGGGTGATCTAATCCACTTTGACTTGATGGCCAACAAATAAAATCAACTTTGACATATTTCGATAAGCAATCACAGAAATGAACACACAAAATACTCAAACTGTGAAAGCATGCATACTCAAATATAATTTAAGTTAAAGAACATTGTATAGGAAATAAAATGAATGAAGTACTTCAACTAAGTCTACACACTCCTAGAGACTGCACATGCCTCACTAAAGTCTCCATCTTCAAAGTTTGAGAGACGGTGCACAACCATCTCATATGTAGACAAGTACTTCAAACTCATCACCTTTTGTCTAACCACGTCTCTAACATAGTTTTGCTTGATATCTACCTGCTATGACTTGTTATGATACTTGGGTTTCTTTGTCACAGAGATTGCATCTCGTACGACTTAACAATCATTATGTAAGTCACTTAAGCCACACAACCTACTGAGTAGCCCACAAAAGAGCCACAAATTCGGCATCCATGGCGATCAGCACAATGCACGATTACTTATTGCTCATCCATGATATGGAACCATTGAATAACATAGCATAAAGTATGAGGTGGGTTTTCTCTCATCAGAATCACCACCATAGTCCGTATCGTTATACCCAGTCATTCAGAGATTCTCGGACCTCAGATAAGTATCTTCGGTATCACAAGGCATGATGATGCCCTTAAGATATTATATGATCCTATTACTGCCTACTAGATTTTCAGTCTAAGTTATGCTTGGTACCGACATACCATACCGACTACGTGACAAATATAAGGTTGAGTACACATTATTACGTACATTAGGATTCCAACTGCGCTTAGCTAATAAATTTGTTTTATCTAGTCCATTTATTTTGTAGTCTTCGAAAACATGTTCATGTTGAGAGGTTCGCCAATGTTAGTTGGAGTTTCAGTTGGTTTGCAGTTACTCATGTTGAATATTTCCAACACTTTGTTCATGTAGCTGTCCTGTGAAAGCCACAACTGCCTCCTACGACGATCCCTCGATATCTAAATCTTAAGGATGTGCGTTGCCTCACCCATATCCTTCATCCCAAATAGAGAAGATAATCAGACCTTTCGCTGTGTGAGGAACTCCAAGCAATTTCTGACTATGAGTATGTCATTTACATATAGAGTCATAAACACAAAGTTTGGTCTAGAACGTTTAGCGTACATGCAATGATTCTCATCCATCAGAAGAAATCTATTTTCCACGACCAAATCATGAAATTTGCGGTACCACTGCCTAGAGGGCTGTTTCATACCATAGGTCAATTTGTGAAACATCCACACTAAGTGCTCATGGTCTTTCTGCACAAAGGATTTTGACCGCTCCATATAGATTTGTTCTTCTAACTCACCGTTGAGGAAGACGGTCTTAACGTCTATCTAATGTAGTTCTAGGTCTAGATTCACTCCAATAGCCAGAATCAAGTGAATTGTAGTTATTCAAACAGTCGGTGAGAAAGTCTCCTTAATGTCCAAGCTCTCCTACTGTGCATAACCTTTCTCTACTAATCGAGCTTTATAACACTCAACTATTCCCTCAGCCTTGAGCTTTGTTTTCAGAACCCATTTAGCTTCTATTGTTATGCGTCCTCTCGGAACGTTAACCGATTTCCAAACACCAATCTTCCAGAAAGGGTCCATTTAGAGATTCTCTTACATTTTTCGGCTGAAAAGTTGTCTCATCAAATATTAGGGTGTAAAGTTCTCCATCACCTTCGAATGCATATCGTCGGGAGGGATACTTCTGTCTTACTACTAATAAGAGTATGCTCACGATCACTCCCATTGAGCATGAGATCCCAATGCTCCCACTGTTAACAAGATCATCAGGAGCGGAATCAATTTCATTCACTCCAGCAGGAGGTCTATCCGGTAGATGACGAACCAATTGATCCTTTGCGTCTTCAACTCTCCCACTCGAATTAACAGGTATCTTCTCATCTTGATCTTCTATCTCATATAGATATCGGTCCAAACCAGTCTCTCCCTTCTTCGGAAATTCATTCTCTAAAAACGTCGCGTCTCTTGATTCGAACTCGAAAACACTTTCACTATCATGCTCACCTATAAACACATATCCCTTGGAGGTTTTAGAGTAACCAACAAAGATACTCTTCTTTACTCTATGTCCAATCTTCCTAAACTTGTTTGAGGAATCATGGGTGTAAGCAGTGCACCCCCATGGGCGCATACGACTAAGGTCTAGACTTATTTTAGTCCATAACGGGTATAATCATATGTAAATGTGATTAAATATCTTGCTCTATGTTGAGCCCTAACACTAAGAGGGCCACAGACGTGATAAATAATCAATTGCAAAGGATATTAATCTCTAAGGGCCTAACCAAAAGGCTTTCGGGTGGTCTTTCCTGCTAGACAATTAAGACACGTAGACAATTCCAAATGGGGAATGTTAGGCAGCAAGCCGTGTTAGACCAGCATTTGCATTCTATGTTGGTCGATATGACCTAATCTAGCATGTTCACATCGCAAAAATTTCCACTAGTAGAAGAAAGCATGAAATTATTATTATTGCATGAATCCAAATCCAATACAATAAATCAAGCAGAAATTACTCCAAAACCAAATTGAGTTGATCCTAAACATAATTGGACGGAAAGTTCATGAAAATACAATTCAAAATCTAGTTTCATTAATCCTAAGACTGAAATATCATTCTAGCTAATCTGCGAAACATAGAGGACATCATATAAGACTAGGATTTGACCACCGCGCTAACACAACTCACAAGTTCCAATCCCTTCAACTTCAACACGAGAGTTGTTGCCGACATAAATCCACCTAGTCTCCCGCGAAACTCTCTAGTACTCTATGAAAGTGTCTTGATCCCTTGCTGTGGTATGTCGATCCTAAATCAAAAAGTTACAAAGAACATGGCTCATACAGCATATATGTACTAGTAACACAAAGTTCACTAGATTACCCATAAATACATTCATGTCAGATAGATTCAGGGCATGCGTTCACAAAGTGTACCCATTGGCCCCAGTTGGAACAGTTTATGTACTTAGGCTTCTCGGCCATACACGAACATTTCCGCTGTGTTGTTTTCGGAGGAGTCCTGGTGTTCGCCTAAGTCTTTGTTTACTCCGCCTTTAGTGCATTGGTATCTTCGCGATGTGCATTACTCTCTCACCTTCGATGACTCTTCTTAGGTCCATAGGATGGTGCCATACGCACCTCAGCCTTAGGCCCAGCAACCATGGGCATGTCCTCTTACACTCAAAGATATCTTTGGACGTCTTCAAAGGTGCTTAGGTCCTTAGAATGAGTTGATTGGAGTTTTATATGTTCTCAAGAGTTAGGAAAAGAACGGATTTTGATCTAGGTTTGCTGCTCATCGGTCACTACTGATTGTCCTCCTTGAGTTTCACGATCATATTGGTCATATGCCTCATATGTTATCTCGCAGAGTGTTGATGATTCATCTTGTATTAATCAAACTTCATGTTGAGTGAGCGCAGTTGAGCAGTAGTATTGAACCAATTCTATCTTGCAAAGCATCCCACAGTCCTTTAGCCGTGTGTTGAGCTCAAACTCATAAAGGATGTCGTCATCCACCGTACTCAGCATCATGGCGCACGTCTCAACATCATTAGTCTCTCAAATGAGTGGAAAGCCTTATGTTGATTCGTCATTCCAGAGTCGGATCTTTTCATAACCATCTTGATGTGGTTAATGGACTTCTACTCAATTAGGACCATCTTTAAACGCTTCCTCCATATTTCATAGTTGTCACTGTTAAGTGTAAGACCTTTGTCCAACTAAGTGATGATTTTGTGGCGGTGTAATTTCTCTTTAATAAAGGAAATTCTAATAGGATCATGGAGACATAAGGAACAATGTTCTATTGAATGTAGAAAAAAAAAGACAAGTCTCAAATTAACAGGGACAAACTTGAGAACATACTTACATTCGGAGGACAACCCTGGCTATGCCGAGAAGTACTCCCCGTTTCTAAGCACCTTCTAAATTCACTTCTATTAATAGAAACACGGTCTATACAAACAATCTTTAAGGAATCGGAGTCGAACATATCACACTAAAACAAAGCGTTAAACTCTAACATAAGACAATTGTCTTGGCACTATTCAAGGAAATTCAGAGAATCTTGCAGACTAACCGACAGGTTTACACTGAGTAACATATCCCTAGGTGTAGTTCGTACTTATCCAAACTTCTGAATGGCTACTAAAAACAAACCTAATGGTTTGTTACCTAAACTATGCCATAACTAGATCTTCTTACCCACGTAATCTATCATATACAAGTAAGGTAACAAACCACATAATTCAATACAGACACATATATTCAGATAGTTCAAAAAATAAATTAATTTTATATTAATTTGTAATTTTCAAAACTTTGAGGACCAAAGTCACCCTAACAAGTAAAAACAGATAACATGTTAGACCAATTTTCAAACAATATGCTGGGATCTCAACAAATCATAACCCAGTCAATCCTACAAGTCATGGAGTCAAGAGCCAATCATATAAAGAAAGGAAGGACTATCTACCCTACAAAAAAACAAAGTAATCCAGGGAACCCAAGGAACCCACACACTGTTCTATCTCCGGGTGGTTGTTTTATGCTGGTGAGATCCTGTTGCGGTCAAGATGGCGTGCTTTGAATTTTCTTGAAACTCGACAATTCAGAAACCAACATACTATGGCTCTGATACCAATGTTGGAATTTTGCATGAATAAGAATATGCAATCTCCTATACACATATTTAGATTACCTCTTGGAGCGATTGACCTTTATGGAAGCAGAAGAGGATCTACGTGAGTTTGGGATCACGGTATGCCGTACGGGAGGACACACCACAGTTTGATGGGCAATGACCTATAATACCACAACTACTAACCTCTGTCTAAACTGTTGGGTGGTTGTTGTTGTATTCTTCAGGTTTTCCACACCTGAGCACCCTTATATATAATGATATATAGATGGAAAGTTTTTAGGGCCACACAGACAATTTGGCTTATTTGAATGGTCTCCCACTTATGGACGACCCTTTATCCTAAAACCAACATAAACAAATATGAAGGATAAGCAAATATAAAGAACAAGTCCTAAGCTAAGATGAGAAAGCACGATCCTCATTACCTTCATCTTTCTTTCCTTAAGTAACCTGTAACAAAATTGTCTCCCAACTGGTGGTGCCGAACAAGAAGTCTTTGAGGGATCAAATTTTGCAGAGGTTGAATTGTGTATTTTGATGACTTTGATTCCATTCATAATGTACTAAATAAATAATGCAACCTGCACCTTCGACACCATGAAGGCATTATCGACAAAATCCTTAAAGTCTTTGTAGTCCCCCCTAATAGACTTCTTGTTGAACACTTGTGCAAGTTTAGCGTCGAGAGTGTCCCTTTGGAAAAACTCTTCCCTACAAACCTTCTAATGATATGCCCTTTCTCTCCGAGCTTCATTTAGTTCCGTCTTTCGAGCTTTAATGCACTTCTCCTTGGATTTGATACATTTCTTACTGTTGGATCACATTATACTCAAGTACACGTGGCGTCGCTCCTAAAGTGTCCCAAAGTTGCACAAGGGAAAAACTTGGATGTTCCCGTTTGTTTCCTCTCTGAAGCATAAATTAGTCAGGGAGTTTAAGAGCAGTAAATGTACTATATGAGGTTAGTAGAGTACCAAATAGTAATAAATGATTTATTATTTATAGGAAGAGCTAACTCGTTGACTGAGTTAACTTTCTTTACTGTGGTTAAATGCTTTAACTGTTGTTACTCAGTATCGAATTGGGAAACGGAACGAGGTAACATCAACGGTCAGAGGGATTACTGTCATCTCATGTCCCTTTACCAGGCGGCGCCTGAATCTAGGCCCATGTCACATCTCGGTACAAGATGTCGACGCTTAATTAAGGACAAGTTGAAGTGATTTATCCCCAAGGGGATTAGTAGGCGGCACCCTACTAAAGGGTTTAAGTGATTTCTCATATTCTATCATAATAATGGGTGGCGGCTCTCTTATTAGTTAAGGTGTTGCCCTCGGTCCCTTTTCATGGGTGAAGCCTTTGGGCCTGCCACATGAGTGAAGCCTAAGGGCCTATCACTTACATTCTTCGCGCTCAAGGGAGATCATTTAATCCTCAATATTATTAACTTTATTTTTACGAGCATGAGTTCTATAAAGGAGGTTTTGCAAAAAATTATAGGTTTACAATTCTTAGCGATCATTGGATAAGACGAGGGTTATATCCGCCAATAGGCAGATGAGTTCGGTCTCAACTCAAACCATATGCAAAAGGAATGTCCAAGTTATGAACAGGTTCCACAAGTCAAATAAATTAAACAAATAAATAAACTTACAACATCGAGGTTGCCCATATTATTGTACTAGTACTTCTTAATGTTTTAGGTGTTTAATAGTAGGCGTGTTCATCTAAACCGGTTTGGCCGAATTGGTCTAATCTAGTTCTTGTCTGGTTTGAACCGGTTCAGCCGAATTGGCTTCAAAACCAAACCAGTTTTTTAGACTTCAAGTAGACCAGTTCAAAGTAGTACAAAAAATTAAGTTCAAATCGACTCGTTTTTTTATACTGGTTTATACTTGAATTTAAATCAAACCACTTTAAACCTATATAATTTTAGAACCGGTTTGAAGCAAAATAAATCAACCCGGACTGAAATTAAACCAAACCTAGAGATGTCTTCAATAAACCAAACCTAGAGATGTATATGTTGATGTTGGACAAAATTTCAGTTGGTTGTGGAATAGATTTTAAGTGAGTTCAATGTGTTTTTCGGTCGGTTCAATGTGTTTTTCAGCCAGTTCAGTGTTTTTTTAGTCGGTTCAGTGTGTTTTTCAGTTGGTTCATTGTTTTTTGTTCCAGTTCAGTGTGTTGGACAAGATTTTCAGTCGGTTCAGTTTCGGTTTGAACCAGATTATTTCATAATCAAAATTGTTATTTAAAAAACAGACCAGTTCTGAATCGGTTCGAACCAGCCCCGTTTTTTTTACCTAAATCAGACCAGTTTTTTAAGAAACAGAAAAAGTACCGTTTTTTACAAACCAGAACAGTCCAGTTCTGAATCGGTTCGAGGACGAACCGGTTCATGAACAAGCCTATCTAATAGTTGTGCACTCAACTGGTTGAGGCACCTTCTCACTGAAAATATACATTTCTAAACCTACTGAAGTGCCCTTGCAGTAGTTGATGATCACTCAATTTGGGAATCAAATTCTAAGGGATTTGAGGGTCCAAATCAATGTCATGAATTTGAAGTATGACCTCGAAAGGGGGTTTGGAGTAGTTTTCGATGTTTTCATCTTCATCCCCATGCTCTCCTATAGCTTGATCGTTGTGGGTTGCCCTTCAAATTCCTAATTGAGAGTTTTGGATCACACTCTCTCACGCTTCAAGGCGTCACTACAAAATGCTCTAAGACTTGCACAAGGGAAAACCCCGGGTTTTCCCGTCTGTTTCTCCTCCGATGATTAAGTTAGTCCATATCTTTTTGGAGCGGTAAAGGTACGAGTAAATGTAAGTGCTTATTCTTAAAGAGAAGTAAATACTGAGTATTTATAGGAGAGTAGTTAGTTCGTTGATCGAGTTAATATTTTAGTGTGGTTAAGTAGCATTTGACCACTGTTATTTTCTATCAACTGTGAAATGATAAGATATGAAATCACTAGTTATAAGGGTAGTAGTCTTATCATGTCAGATACTAGGAGGCGACACCCATGATATGTCACAGATCTGATGTCGCTCTACGCCAGGCTCTTTTCTATCTTCCGGGCGAAGCTTTTATTTGAAGACTAAATAGGGACACATATTTAGCTGACTTTAGGTGGAGCATTTATTATTACAGGCTAGGAGAGCTACCCTCATCATGGGCGAAGCGTTGCTGATTCATCAAGGCTATATGTGTGACGCTTTTGTATCCATCATCTTCCACCGAGGCAAGTAGGAGTATACTCCTACTTGGTTTGACTATATTTACGGAAATCGACCCCTGGGATTTATGGCATTTTTTTTATTGAATTTTGAATTTCAATTTTTAGCGAGGAAATTCACAATTTCATATGGGAAAATTCGAAAAACCTATGAACGCTTCGTATTCCTTGAGTGACGCTAGTATCCCTCTTTTTATTGTTGCAATCCAATGGTCAGGATAACGTGATCTTTTCTTTTTCGAGGAACTTACCGTTAGAGTTATTACCCCACTATAGGATTGTTCTTCCCCATTTTTGACACCGTTAATCCTTTGTTTCTCTACTTTCTCTCTAGAGTGTTCCTCTTTTTAAAAATCATCTCAAGAACGTTCCTTCTTAAGAAGAGTGTCGCCTTCCTCCGACACTATTGCTCGGTGTTATGTCACTGGTTTAGAGGTCCGACACCTATACGGAAAATCAAGAATGACCTCTTTGACCTACGCTCCAGATGGTAAGGATATTTACATTCATTTCCCTGCCATAGAATATATGCCCAACCTTTTAACATCGGAGAATTTTAATTTTGGTGTGGAATTATCAGGCATGAGCGATGCTCAGAGCCCTCGATATCCCATTCCTCACGATCTTTCGGTCGACTCCCCTCATCCAATCTGTCGCCCTTGGAAGACGAAGCCACCATCTACCTAGACCAGATAGATGTGGGGCTTCACTTCCTTTATTGTAACTCCTTCCAAGAGTTGTATAGTTATTATGGCATCGCTACCATACAGCTAACGCTTAATACTTTGCGCATATGGGTAGGCTTCCAAGTCCAATGTTCAACAGGACTAGACATACTCCTTAACACTTTTTGAATTTTTTATCGTCTTCAATACAATGCCTCCACATTTTTCTCTTTAAAACTCATTTTTCGTAATTTAAAAATTGGAACACTCAATACCTTGGTTGGGATGATTGGTCCTAGAACCCAAGGCGTCCATTGATTAGTGACTTTAAGTCTATGAATTCCAACTAGAAAACAAAATATTTTTTCTTCAAAGGGGGCGTCGCTTGGGTTCTTCGGACGCCAAGGACTAATCCTGCTCCGTTATTTTATGAATATTCCGAGGAGGATCAAAAGTACTTGGGCTTTATTTATTTGAATCATTCCAACGAAATACCCTCGTATATATCCAGAAATACATCAAAGGTGTTACTCATTAGTGCACACATCAAGTCCTCAAAACATTCCCCACCAATTGTCTGGGTACTAATTCTATCTCTAGTTTTTCCTTTTATGTACGTTTCGATTATCTCTTTGATCCTGACTCCGAAACTCCTCAGGCATCAGGGTGGTCGTTATCGATGAGGAACCCCAAAATAAAAAGTGAAAGAGGAAGCATCGCTCCAAAAATGAGAAACCGCAACCAATGGACCCATTGGTTGTGAGTCCAATTTTATTGGACAATGAAACCAATGCCACCTTGGTTATATAAAGGTGCTATCCCTTATTTTCTTTGTAAGGATGATGAGTTTATTTTGTAGAATTTTGTTCCATTTTAGCGGAACAGACCTCCGATATTACATGAGGATCGACGCTCATACTATTGGAATAAAACTTATACTTACGATCCCTGGCCTCTAAGTTCTAACAAGGCGCCACCCGTGAAGCCTATTATAACCCGGACGCCTACGAGGGGCTCCTTCGCTTCTAAAGCCTCCATTATTCTGATGGAGGTGTTGCCCATCTGTGCTGTCTCCGCGACGCGTTTGGCGTCGCTTACGATTCTGATCGATGAATCTTTGGGTCCGAATGAGGGGCCCACTTCAACATGCGGGAGCATATTCATGAGGTGTTCAACAAAGAAAAAAACGATAACACTGGGAGTCATGTCTCCATCTCAAAAGGAGCCCAGTTGGTCGAGGGCATCAACCTCTACCATACTGACTTGTCCCTTCACCTAAGGAGCCTAAAGATGTTTGTAATGTCAAGAAGAGGGAAGTGACATCTACCATACAGGCTTTGCCCCCTTTAGTTGTCGTCTCCCACAGAGGCATTATGCAAAGAATTTCTTCAAGTACTCAACATTAAAGGTGTTCTTCAACTTTTTTCCTTCTTCATCTTCTAAAACATAGGTGTTAGGGTGAGGAATGGTGTCGACCTTGTAAGGCCGTTCCCATTTTTGAAATGACTTGCTCATCTGATCCAAGTGTGCAAACTCATTCCTTCTCCATACCTTCACCCCCACATAAAATTGGTGAGAGAAGACTAATCGATTATAGTATCTGGTAGTGGCAAGCCGTATATTTTCTTAGAGTTTATCCAATGCCCACCTCCTTACCTCAACTAAATCTAACTAAACATGTCTCTGTTCGTCATTGAGTGTCGGTTCAAAGAGATTAATGTTATGGGAAGCCATAATCTTTGTAGGGGCGGCATACACTAATCGAAATGGGGTTTCACCCGTAGCCTTTTTAGGCGTTGTTCATACACCCCAAAGGACATTATCCAACTCTTCGGTACATTTTCCTTTGAGAGCTTCGAGTCGTTTCATTAAACCATTGAGGGTAATTTTATTTACGGCCTCCACCTGCCCATTTGTTTGGGCATGTTTCACTGAAGCGTAGCAATGCTCAATTTTCAACTCTTCGCAAAACCATTTAAGCTCCTTTTCCAGCAAACTGGGGACCATTGTCACTAAACAAAACATTCAGATTTCCATATCTTGATATGATTCTATACTTAAGGAATTTGATCACTTGGAACTCTGTGGTCAAAGTTAGAGCCTTTGCCTCGATCCACTTTGAGAAGTAGTCCATGGCGATGAGAATGTAACGTTTTTTCTTTGATTTGGGAAATAGCTATACCAAATTGTTGCCCCACTATAGAGCAAGTCTCCTTCAGTAACCTCTCATTGATTTTTCTTCGCTCTTGTATTGGGGGAGCCAAAACTGTAATATTTGCTCAGGCTCTCTTCTGGCTTCTGGGTGAACTCTTGTTTGAAGAGAAAATAAGTGAAGCCTATTTACTTGACTTTAGGTGGAGCGTTTATTATTGCAAGCAAGGAGAGCTACCCTCATCATGGGCGAAGCGTTCCTGATATGTCAAAGCTATATAAGTGACACCCTTGCATCCATCAGAGAGCAAACTCATGAGAAACTCTTTAAGAAGACGCCGCCTCAAAATGGGATGAGTCTTTAACGACTATAACATTCTCCTTTGAAATTATCTTCTTCCTGTTTTTCAACTATCTTGTGAGTGTCGTCTCCGTTGAAGCCACCCAAATATGCAGAAGGTCTCAATATATAGTGCAATTGGGTACTTACATCAGAAGAAAAAAAACGAGTCTTGAAGGGCCATAAATTTTCATGGTTATATAAGCTTGCCAAGAGTCGACCTTAACAAGTATAAGTTCATGGGTAAATACTAAAGGTGACAAATCGTGCGTACGTGAGTTTTATCGTGCATATGAATAAGTTTATCGTCTTATACTTATCAAACATGAACACACACTATAAACTAATCATGCCATGTTCCTCAACACAAATAGGAGACACAATCTTCCGTGCATGTTCATGTTGTGTTATTGTTTTGTGTTCTATTATTCATGTTCTAATGCGACATTTATATGAAAGTATCAAAATTATAATTTGCTCACTCTAAGAAGTATGATTTAAAACATCATATTTCATGAGTGCATAGTATAAAATTGACAAACTATGCAAGAATGAAATAAAAAAATTGAATTGTAAAAGTTATTAAACAAGACTTGTTGAAAAAAAGAAATAAAAAACAAGACTTATCAGTACAACTTCATCGTATTGTTGTGAGTGTTGTGTTCTGTTACCTAAACATGAACATGACACAGAAATGGCTCGTGTTATTGTACTTGTGTTATCGTTTGTCATATGCTCCCGTTAATATGATATTTGTGTGCATGTTTTTTTTTTTATCATAATACATAAGAAATTTCTAGCCTTAGCAAATACCAGTAGTATCTCCTCAACCCGAGCGTCGCTGGAAGGATCTCGTTTATTGGGGTGGATTGGTTGGGTCTCAATTTCTACATCTTCATCTATGACCTTCCTCTTCTTCTAACATCTCGCGGGAGGGGGATGAGGAGTGACCACTACCGAAGCAGAAGTCAGGATTGCATAGCAAAAAGGGCACCGATTTTAGAATGAAGCTTGCGTGTAGGAAAAATAGAAAAAATAGGGCTTAAAAATGATCGAATCTATAAGAATCGAACAGTAATGCAAGTTGGAAATTTCTAGACCTAGCAAATTCCTTGTCTCAACCAACGAATTTGGAAATGATACAAGTTGAAGGCGCCAACTTGGACCTGCTAAAAAATTAAACAAATAAGGTGAATATTCCAATTTGTTGTTGAGGTAGAGCATCTTGAAACCATCTTACATCCTAGGGGTGTAAGGCACCAATTGTGCAGGCACAGTTTTAAAAAACTTACATAGATACTTCACATCCTTTTTTAATATATTTTTTATATAGAGAGAGCATCTTGAAGCCATCTCCCATTCTAGGGGCGTCAGACACCAATTTTGCACGTACAATTTTATAAAACTTTTAGTTGGCAAAAAAAAAATGCTTCATATCCCAACAGAAAAGGGAATCAAATTCCAACGTCAATTACGGTTGGGAAGATGAAGTCCTCTTCTTTCTTAGAGAATTGGATTCCCAGTGTAGGACACATACGGGTTATGATAGTGACGACCCAATATGGGAAAAGCCTCGAATGCCTAATAACTTTGCAGGGGATAAAACTCATATTATTCAGAACCGGGTCGACCCACAAAAAGGGTAAGTTGACACTCACAAAGCGGTCCAGTACCAAACCCAAACTAAAGTGGATGCAAAAGCTCTATCTTAGGTCGCCAAAGCTCTATCTTAGGTCGCCATCACCAAAACCTCCTACTGCTCGCCATAGGAGCGCTCACCAAGAGAGTATATCGGGCACATATTCTATAAAGATTATATACGGTAACTGCAATATTATGCCATAACCGTAATATCTGCTATCATAATCTTTACTGGCACAATATTTACAAAGATTTTCAGCTGCCTATAATGGTTTGATATCCCAACTCTATAAATACTCTTGCTTTACATACGTTCATTACGTTTTGAGTTCATACACACAGTATACTCATTTAAGCATCGGAGTGGGACCTAGAGGCACCCCCACTATTGCAATCCCCTTCTTGCAAGTTCACCGGAGCTCAGGTAAAAGCGCGTGATCATCAACTCTTTGGCATTGAATTCACTGCCAAGTCAGAACTTGGGAATCTCAGACCCAACATTTGGCACCATCTGTGGGAAACCGAGCAAAACAGTCATGCAGACTCGCTCTAACCGCAATCGTCGAAAATAAGCTAATAAGCAATCCTCTCATAGCCATCGCTTCGCCGATCCACCAAGAACCTGGTAGCCAAGCAGTCCCTGATGCCGTTCCTCCGAGGCCGGCACGCGAGCATGTTGGCAATTCTAGACCGGACCCTGTTCCAAACGATGCAAAGATTCTAGCTTGACCAACTGTCAAGTGGCTGGGGAAACCATTCAGATAACCACGGATATGATAACCCTCTTGGAAACCATCATAGGACAGGCCCGCAGCAGAAAAGCCCCAGCTCCTCATGAAGATCCTCATCCCGCGAGGCCACAGGAAGCAAAAGCTGGAAATCCGGGAACTACTGCTCCACAAGAAGATCAAGAAATGACTTCTAGACATCAGTCCCTACCTCCGGCTTCCACTGAGGCGTCGACGGTCACTCACTCTGTCAATCCATCGAGTACCGCACCGACTGGAGGACAACAACCCGAATTCACTCTTGACCAAGTTGAGGAGCTTATTAGTAAGAGACTCAAGGAACAGCATGAAACCGTCATCCTTCCTTTTCGGGAGCGATCAGCTCATCCCTTCACCACTGACCTTATGAGGGTCAAAATTACAAAGGATGTAGTCACAAGGGCCATTCCTGAATGCAGTGGCGGAGGAGATCCCATAATCCACGTCAATAAGCATGAAGCTTCTTTGTTGGGTAAGTCGAATGATGAGAATCACTTAGTCCTATTACTTCCGTCGACCCTTTCGGGTTCGGCGTCGTCCTGGTTCTTCGGCCTCCCTGCAGGATCAATAGTGACCTGGTCCGAGCTAAAGGTCAAATTTCTGGAGCGATATATGAGCGAGCGTCCATTGCTAAAAAGTGTGGTCACCTTGGACGCCATCAATCAACATCCAGGAGAAACATTGGCCGACTTCTATAGACGTTTTCATAAAAAACGTTACAGAAATAGAACGTCGAGTTACATATGGGGAGATTATTCGAGCATTTTATAGAGGACTTGATGTGGCCAACAAAGCCTCAAGAAAACTGCGCAACAACTACCGCGTTCAAGAAATAGATATGCTGGAGGAGCTAGTAGTAAGGACGAAAGGTTTCATAGACCTGGAGAGGGCGAACTCTGAAGCCAATCTCCTGACAACCTCGCCAAGGATAGTTCCAGAGCCCCGACGTGAAGGTAGGAAGGAGAAGAAGGATAAGAAGGGTCGAGAAAAGTCTAGATCAGAAACCCCAAGACCAAGTCATCGAGAGATCCCCGTGTATTTCACACCTTTAAATAGGCAGATCTCAGCGGTACCAGTCGAGATGGAAAGAAGGTCCCTGGCAAGGCCGCCAATGGCCCGGAAGAGTACTCAGCCAATGGGAAAGGACACCGAGAGATTTTGATGATATCATAAGGCCAAGGGCCACAAAACCGATGATTGTCGTATCCTCAAACATGACATCAAGAAGTTTATCCAGAGAGGCATGCAAAAATAATTTGTGGTCGGACGAGATAGAAGTCAAACGACCCCACTTGCCAGTTCCGCCAGAATAATCTGGCCCATCCTAGAGCAGGAGGGTAATAAATCTGATTGCTGGAGGGTTTGGTGCCGGAGGCGAGGGGTCCAATGCGAGAGAAGTTTATGCCGTCCAAATCTCTACAGCTGTCCAACTGGGCAAGAGACCTCGGCCTGAAGTAGATTGCATCATCTCATTCTCCAAGGAAAACCTGACACATGTCACTACTCCGCACAATGATGCTTTAGTCATCACGGCTGAAGTAGATGACTGCGATATAAAATGGATTATGATCGACGTAGGAAGCTCGACAGACATCCTGTTCCTAAACGCCTTCGGAAAAAATGGGCAAATCCAAGAAAGACCTCAAGCGAGTCGACTTTCCCCTCATCGGTTTCGCCGGGAGAACAACGTTTTCGCTGGGAGCTATAACTCTACCGGTAATTTTGGTCGAAGGATGAAAAAGCATCAAGGTATCAGTCACCTTCTTAGTAGTTGACGCTCCTACTTCGTACAATGCCATACTGGGGAGGACCACCATCAATTCTCATAAGATCGTGGCATCCACTGTCAACCAGAAAATGAAGTTACCCACAGCGAATGGGATCGGAGAAGTTTTAGGCGACCAACCGTCCTCATGACAATGCTATGTGAACTGCCTTTGCAGGAAGAACGAAAGGGAAACCCTCGCCATCGAGACAGTGGTTGACCCGCGTGAGGACCATGTTCGGCCAGCCCCAATGGAGAAGTTAGCAGATGTCGAAATCGATGCTTCAGGAAAGAAGGTGCGCATTGGGACCGCCTTGAACGACGACCAGCGAAGCGCCCTGACTTCCCTCTTGAAAGAATATAAGGAACTATTCGCATGGAAGCCCAGTGACATGCCAGACATCAACACCAACATAATCTTCCACGAGCTAAGGATAGTTCCTTCAATCGAGTCAATCGCTCAAAAGAGAAAGTCATTCAAATCCAACAAGCGCTTGGCGATTAGGCAAGAAGTAGGGAGAATACTTGAGGCCAATTTTGTAAGGAAGGTGAGGTTTCAAATCTGGGTCACCAACCCAGTGCTCGTAAAGAAATCAAATAGCAAGTGCAGAATGTGCGTCGACTTCTGCGACCTGAACAAAGCTTGCCCAAAAGATTCGTAACCTCTTCCTCGAATTGATCAGCTGGTAGATGCAACATATGGTCACGAAATGCTGAGCTTTATGGACGCTTATTCATGCTACAACCACATCCGAATGCACCCGACCGATGAAGCCCACACAACCTTCTATGCATACGGGGATGTACTTTTCTACAAGGTGATGCCCTTCAGCCTAATCAATGCAGGGGCAACCTATCAACGAATGGTAAACCGACTGTTCCAAGAAATGCTGGGGCGTAACATGGAGGCCTATGTGGAAGACATGCTCGTTAAAACAGTAAAGGTAAACCCTCATACAGAAGATCTTCAGGAAGTATTCGAATGCACGAGGATGCATAACGTTCGCCTAAACCCAGCAAAATGCGCCTTTGGGGTAAGATCAGGCAAATTCATGGGATTCATGGTAAACGAGCGCTTAAATAGAGGCGAACCCTTAAAAAATCAAAGCCATTGAGGAAATGAAGTCCCCAACTTGCCACAAGTAAGTCCAATGTCTGAATGGTCGCCTGGCCGCACTCAATCACTTTCTCTCAAGGGCGAGCGACAGGTCTCTCCCGTTCTTCAAGACTCTCAGGGCGAATCGCAAGTTCGAATGGACACCGGAGTGTGAGGCTGCCTTTCAATCACTGAAGCAGCACCTGCAAACACTCCTATCTTTGGCGAAGCCCATTCCCGGCGAACATCTCTTTCTTTATATAAGTATTAGCAAGGTTGCAGCCAGTGCCGTTTTAATAAGAGAAGAGCAAAATAAGTAGAGTCCCGTATACTTTGTAAGAAAATTGTTTAATTCGGCTGAAATAAAATATATCAAGATTGAAAAGTATCTCTATGACTTACTTATTGCTGCTCGAAAGTTAATACCGTACTTCCACGCTCACGCCATTACAGTCCTCACCAACCAACCTCTCAAACATTTCCTGCTGAAGCCAAACTCTTCAGGAAGAATGGTTAAATGGGTAGTTTAGTTGAGCAAATTCAAGATCAAATTTGCACTGAAAACGGCCATAAAAGGTCAAGCATTGGCAGACTTCATAGTGGAAAGTACCGGCAATGGTCTAGCAGAAGGAGAAAACCGGAAAAATCAGTCAGAAGATACAAGCAAAGAACTGTATACTGATCGATCCTTTTCAAAAGAAGGCTCGGGGCAGGATTAATTCTAATCCCCCCCTGAGGGCGAGCGCCTAAAATATGTGATCGCCCTTACTTTTAAGGCGACCAACAATTAGGTCGAATATGAAGCTCTTATCACTGGACTGCGACTCGCTAAAGGAATGAGCATAACGTCACTGAAAGCAAAATGTGATTTAGAGCTAATCGTCAACCAAATCAATGGCACTTATGAGGCAAAGGGGGGAAAGATGAAAAAGTACCTCGAGGTTGCTAAAAATTTAATCGTCGAAATCCCAACTTTCGCAATTGAGTCTATTCCTCGCAAAGACAACCAGCTAGCTGACTCTCTGAGCAAACTGGCGTTCGGGGGAACAAAAATACAGGATGTGCAATTTCTGGAACAAGCCCTATACTCGGTCCTTGACAATCGAGCAGAAGTCTTTAATATTAAAAGGCAGGACAACTGGATGACCCCATTCTATAACTTCTTAAAATAAGGAATATTGCCAGAAGACGAAGGTGAGGCCCAAAAATAAACCGTCTAGCAGCAAGTTATCTTCTCATAGATGGAGAGCTCTATAGGCGAGGATATTCAACTCCCTATCGAAGATGCATCTCTCATCCCGAGACAAAAAGAGTTCTCTGCGAAGCTCCCGAAGGAGTCGCTGCATGCCATGAAGGTGCACGCTCATTAACGCGCAAAATCTTCAGACTAGGCTATTACTGGTCAACCTTGAGCAAAGACACGACAGAAGCGACTTGTCAACAGTTCACACCACGATTCGGTCGACCACCGACATTGCTATCCCCAATGGTGGGCGCTTGGCCTTTCACCCAATCAGGAATAAACATCTTGGGCCCCTTTCCCATCAGCACTAGGCAAAGAACCCATATTATGGCGATCGACTACTTTACCAAGTGGATAGAGGCGAAAGCATTGGCCTCCACGACCGAATTTCAAATGATCAAGTTCTTGAAAATCCACATATTTTCGCGGTTTGGCATCCCAAAATAGTCATAAGCGATATTGGTCCACAGTTCGTAGGAAAAGAGCTCAAATGGCTCTGCAAAGAATACCATATCAATCACAGACTCAGCTCGGTACACCATCCTCAAACGATTGGACAAGCCAAAGCATCCAACAAAGTTGTCCTGGAAGACTCAAAAAGCGAGTTCAAGCCTTCAAAGGAAACTGGGCAGAAGAGCTGGATAATGTACTGTTGGTTGTTCGAACGTCAGCCAAAACAGCAACGGGGGAAACGCCATTCAGTTTAGTGTATGGATCGGAAGCAGTAGCACCCACCGAAATAGCGTTGAACAGACCTCGGTCTTGCAGAATAAAAGCGATGGCAATCAGATAATTCCCAAGCTAAAATGCGAGTGGCGACCGCTCGATACTTCAACAGAAAAGTCAGTGCTCACAATTTTTCGTGGGGGAGATGGTTATGCGAAGGAATGAATTAACAAAAATGGACAGCCAAAACAAACCCTTAGATAAATGGGAGGGTCCATATAAAGTAGTTGAGATTGTCGCCCCATGGTCCTACTACTTCGAAACAACAGAAGGTGTAAGGCTACCTCGTCCATTTAACTCCGAACATTTACAGAGGTTTTCTACATAGCATGTAATCAAAATGTTATGTCAATAAAATAAATAATTCCTTCATACAAAGCATAGTCACTCGAACCAAAATGAAAGGTCCCAAAGAATGGGAAAATAGGATTGCGAACGAACCATCAAGGAAATAGTTCCTTTCCCAAAAAGACCTGATATAAAAGGCGAACGAACCGTCAAGGTAACAGTTCCCTTACAAATTGGGCAAAAGACCTGATATAAAAGGAGAACGAACCGTCAAGGTAACAGTTCTCTTACAAGTTGGGCAAAATTAACGGCCTGATATAAAAGGTGAACGAACCGTCAAGGTAACAGTTCCCTTACAAATTGGGCAAAAGACCTAATTAAAAAGGCGAACAAACTGTCAAGGTAACATTTCCCTTACAAATTGGGCAAAAGACCTTATAAAAAAGGCGAACGACCCGTCAAGGTAACAATTCCCTTACAAAATAGGCTAAAGACCTGATAAAAAAGGCGAACGACCCATCAAGGTAACAATTCCCTTACAAATTGGGCAAAAGACCTGATGTAAAAGGCGAATGAACCGTCAAGGTAACAGGTCCCTTACAAGTTGGGCAAAATCAAAGAGCTAATATAAAAGGAGAACGAACCTTGAAGGTAACAGTTCCCTTATAAGTTGGGCAAAAGACCTAATATAAAAGGCATACGAACCGTTAAGGTAACAGTTCTCTTATAAGTTGGGAAAAAACTAAGACTGGATATACAAATCAAACGAACACATATCAAGGGTAACAGATCCTTTACAAGTCGGGCACAAGAAGGTGGGCGAACGAATCTAAGGCGACAACTTATTAAAAGGCGAGTGAGTCTTGGGTAACAGTTCCCCACGGTTACGCGAACACTTTAAAGGACTAAAATCCTACAAGACAAACGGATCCATAAAGGAAGACAGTTTCCTTAAAGGTATGATTCTCGAGTAACAGTTCCCTTAAGAGAATTTGGCGAAGGGAATGAATGGGTCTATAAAGAACCACAATCATTCCTTCTAAACATAAGAGAAGGTCCAAGACCCTATATGGCGAGACTATCATACATAAGCTAAAGAGAAGTTGAAAACAGATATGGTAAAACTTCATAAAGCATTCAAACGAAAACGACATCGGAAGAATGACCAAACACATTCAAAGTCAAACAAAAGTAAAGGCTTATGAATATAACGGCATTCATTATTATTTAAATAGTAACTAAGTCTGAGATAAAAAGATTAATTACAAACTCTCCCAAAAACAAAGGGACGTAAACGTGATTATTAAGAAATAGAAGGAATAAAAACTCGGTCGCCTGGGGGCTCAAGAACTCAAGGTCTGGGTTCGTCGGGGATTGCAGTTTCCTTCTCGGCCCCGGGGGCAGCCTCCTCGCTAACAGCAACAGGAGCCTTCTTGGTGTAGCCGCTCTCAATGAAGTCCTAGAGAGACTGCACCTCCCGGAGAGGAAACTTGGGATCAATCCCCTGAATCTCATCGACCAGGACCTGGAGGTAGGCAGCTACCTCAGCCTTCATCACCTCCAAGGAGCAGTCAGAGAACTCTTCGGACATCTTATAGTCCTCGACCACGCTAAGGGGGGATGGGACTGCCTTCAACTTCAAGGTGAGCTGCTCCTTCTCAGCCTCTGAGGAATCCCTCCGCGCCCATGACTCATTCAGTTGAGCCCTGAGGTCAGCATTCTCCGCCTCTAGCCGAGCGGAGTACTGATCGGCATCCTTGATCCGAAGCTCAGCCCTCACCCGGTTCTCCTCGGCGAGAGCCATCTGATTCTGCCTCTCCTTGAGGGTGGCGAGCTGCTTCCTCTCTTTCTCGAAGTATCCCTGGCGAGCATGCGCCACCAAATCGGTGGCCGCCTCAGCCCTCTTCTTTAGTCCCTCCATCTGCTCAGGAGTGAACCCCACGCTCTGGAACTACTCTAGCTCGATAAACAAGTCAACTTGCTTATCGGCAATCTCCCACACGATCCGAACGATCGCCAGCTCCTTGCAGATGAGCTGACAACATGAAAAAAGGAAATAAAGTTCAATCGGATCAAGGAACGACAAAAGAACGACTTATGGGTGGATCTAAGGAAGGAATGAAAGAGGAAGTACTTACCAAGGGGACTCGCTGAAAATGCGACCTCATAACGACCTCGATGTCGTTAAGGTCGGAAAGGACTTCCACTTGCTCATAAGGTGGAAGGATCCCGTAAAGAAAATGCATGCAGATGTCTGAGTTACCCCGCAGCATTGACTTGTCCTAAATCTCCACCTTTAGGAGATTGTGCCAAGGGCCCCAAAGACCCCTCGGGTCCGCCATCTTCGAAGACTGGAATAAGCCCACCAAAGGGCAGTACTCCTCGGTGAAGGGAGTCTTGGAAGTGCCCGTAGTGGCACCAAGGGTTTGAACCCTCTTCTGAGCCCCAACTTTCTTGGATGGGTTGGGAGCAGCAGCATCAGAGGCAGGTGCAGCGACCTCTCCAGTGACAGGGGCCTTGCCCCCGGAAGCAGCAGATCCTCTTGAGGAAGCTGGGCGCACTTCACTAGAACACCTAGCCCTCTTAGCAGGAGAAGGAGTCGGATCCACCTCAGCCGCAACATTCCCTGAAAACAGTCAACAAATGTATTAAACATAAGGCTGAAACAGGAAAAAAAGAAGTTAAAAGGCAGTCTATTATATACCCCTTTGGTGATCGCCAGAAGCGACCACTTGTTGTTCCTACTCAGGCTTGCGCTTGCTCGCTCGCCTAGAAGGAGGAGAAAGTGGACTCAGACACGCCTAGGCAACTGACAGCCCCGCCTTAGCCTGCTTGGAAAATAGACTGATGAGTTTAGGTCCCCAGTGCCTACAACCAACAAAGAAAAAGGGTCAGAAATTTACCCAATCAATATAGACTGGCGCGGAATGATGAATGGTTGCTAGCCTAAGCATCGACTCTGAAGTTTCCGCCACTAAGCAAATCAAACAGAAGTTCGACTTCTTATGACGTCGCAAGTAGGCATCAATAGCGTTTTAATCACTCCCCGACAACTCTCCAAGGCTCGGAAGAATATCCAGTTTCGGCTGAGAAAGCTCCCATGGTACACTACCCTTGTAAAAGAAGTAAAACTTCTTGTAGTTGGAGTTGGTAGCCCAGAAGTCATCCACCAGGCAAAAATGGACGTTCCGCTTCCAAGCCTGGCCCCTCCACTCCTCGAAATTTGGCCAGCGGGTCTGGAAATGATGAAGATGTTTTGCCCCGGCAGCCAACCAGTAAAAGCACTGAAACAAGGCCAGTGAATACGTCCATCCTTCAACTCTTCGCAGAGAGGAAAACGCAACAGAGCTCTTTCAACTCTTCGCAGAGAGAAAAACGCAACCCATCATCGATCTGGGTCAAGGCAACCACTACCTTGAATTGAGTTGGCTTCAACTCATTAGGCTTGATATCTACTCAAAACACCATGGCATGACAAGAACAATACTAAAATAACAAAAAAGGAGGAAGCTTTACCGCCTAAAAAGAAGCAAAATAAGACATAAAAAATTACTTGTTGTAATTTTCTGCCCAAACGAAGGTTGGGCAGGAGAAGGCTTGTTGGATGATCCTTTTCCAAATGATTGATTCTTGCTAGCCATGGTAAAAGAGAAATCTTTTTCGAGGATGAAAATAGAGAAAGGGAAAGTTGAAATAGATGGTTGAAGAAGATATGAGCTCTGGAATGCAAATGGCTTGAGTGCATAAAGGACTAAATGCCAAAGTTCGGCTTTTTATTGCCAAAATAGAGGAAATCGAATAGGCACGTCTGAAACGGCTCAGATAATGATTACACCCTTTTGGGTAAAATCGAAGCAATGTTAGAATTCCAAGGGTCGCATCGGGGAGACTAACGGTTGAAACGTTACGAAAAACTGTCAGCCTACCTTCTGGTTATGAAAGACTAAGAGACATACATGCCTCAAATGTTTGTTCAACTTCTTGATAACAGTGCATTCATTAAATGCTTGAGACCTTACACAAAAAATGTGATCGCCAAAAGCTATAATAAGCATCTCTTAAAACTCTCTTGACGGTAGTGCTCGCCTAAAGAGTAATGAATGATCATCCATAAAACCTGGCAACCCAGAGTGTTCGCCTAAGAGAGTAAGAGATTAAAAGGAGGTAAGGAGAACAAAAAACTTCAGTCCAGAAGTCACTATCTCAAACCCTATCACTTAATCAAGCTCGACCGAATAAACTTCCCTCAAGTTTCGGGGGCAAATGTTGGGTATTGATAGTGATATCCCAATATGGGAAATGCCTCGAAGGCCCAATAACTTTGCAGGGTGTAAAACCCATATCATTCAGAATCGGGTTCGGTCCACTGTAAGGGTAAGCTGGCACTCACAAAACGGTCCAGTACCAAACCCAAACTAAAGTGGACGATAAAGATCTATCTCAAGTCGCCATCGGCCAAGGCCAAAGCCTCCTACTGCTCACCATAGGAGCGCTCGCGAAGAGAGTCACACCTCTCAACTCTGGTCCCATAAACTGACATCAAGTGTATGGCCACGATATCCCGCGTATATCGGGCACATATTCTATAAAGATTATATACGGTAACTGCAATATTATGTCATAACAGTAATATCTGCTATCCAAATCTTTATATTTACAAAGATTTTCAGCTGCCTATAATGGTTTGATATCCCAACTCTATAAATACTCTTGCTTTACATACATTCATTACGTTTTGAGTTCATACACACAGTATACTCATTAAAGCATCGGAGTGGTACCCAGAGGCACCCCCTCTATTGCGATCCCCTTCTTGCAGGTTCACCGGAGCTCAGGCGAAAACACGTGATCATCAACTCTTTGGCATTCAATTCACTGCCAAGTCATCACCTGGGAATTTCATACCTAACACCTCACTTCTCGAAAGAGACAACCTCCATCAAAATTGAGGGTTCCAAGGCATCCGACTTGACATCGGGAGGAGACAAGAATTTGAATGCGTTTTCATAAGGAATGAAATTTATACCTTGATAGTTGCGAATGGAAGTTCAGGAAACCTCGCCTTAGAGGTGGAACTGAACCCTCGCAGAAAAACAAATATCGAAAGAGTTTGAATGGATTAACCGTTAACATCTTAGCTCTAAGAGCTTAGTGGTGTGAGACGTGGTTAGTTTCACATCTTGAAAATGATAAAAGTCATTCACGTACTTGAGAAATTACATTTTTACAAAAAGCTATCTCATTTATTTTTTTAGGTATCCACTACTTTCAAGGAATTGTACAAGTGAGCTACCTTATCATCGACATTGAGTGTACGACTGAGGATACTCAACATTATACCTTCGATACATTGTATATCCAGAAACATAAAGGATACTTAGAGAAGCTCACGAAGGGGTAACCATAATTCATGAAGGTGACCGATCTTTAGTACGAAAGGTCTCTAGGCTAGGTTATTATTTGCCAGAATGAACAAAGAGTTGCAACACTAGTGTTGAAATAGGAGAATTGTCAAACTTTCTCGCCAATAATCGCATGAACACCAACAAAGTTGACCTCAGTTGTAAACATTTGGTCGTTTACCGAATGTGGCATTGAACTATATGGAGCCTTCCCAATAAGCACATGGCAACTGACTCAAATCATAGTGGTGATCGACTAATTCTCCAAATGAATCGAAATTAAAGCTCTTGCTTAGACTACCAGATTTCAGGTAATAAAAATCTTTAAGGTGAACATCTTCTTTATATTTGGCCTTGGAATGATCCTCAACAATGATGACAGATCTCAATTTTACTTAAATGATTCTATGAATAACTACACATTGTAAACATTGCTTTTGATGAGCAAATTACCCAAAAATAAAAAGCCAAGTCGAGTCAGCCAATAAAGCAATCCTATCAGGGTGAAAGAAAAGAGTTAGTACTCTTAGAGGAATCCATGCAAGAGAACTTGAGAACCTCTTATGGTGACTCAAAACGATCAAAACAAGATACACGGGAAACATTTTTCAACCTTGTATATGGGTCGTAAGCAGTTGCCCCAACAGATCATTGTGGCTTCATGTAGAACCAAAGAGTTCAACAAACTCATGAACAACCTAGAATAATGAATAAATTTAGATCTACTTGATGAGAAACGTTGGGCATTAGAGGAAATTCATGGAAAAATTAGTCTAGCCACCGCATAATCGTTGAATGGGTGCGCCCTAGTTTGTCGTGGGGGAGATGATATTAAGACGAATCGAATTCACAAATTTGGAAACAAAAATCAAACTCTCAACACTATGTGAAGGGTCATATAATATTATCGAGATCGACGCACTAGGTTAATAATACACAGAAAACCCAAAAGGTGTGAGAATACCACATCCTTTCAATGTACAAACTTTAAAGAAATTTTGTGCATATCACATTAATAATTTTTATCTTTAGATTAGTCTTTTTTGAGCTACAAGAAAGACTAACACGCACTACGGGAGAAGGGTGAGATAACGGCTCAACAGGATGACTCAAATACTATTGAGTCGTGAATAATTTATTTATCTGATTATTCACGGCTCAATCTTGGATCAGACACCATTGTATTTTTTTAATAAATAAAATATTTTCCGCGCCTCAAATGTGTGAGCCGCAAAATAAAAGGAAATTAAATTATTTTATGGCCCTTTTTTGAGTCGTTCTTTTTTTATTTTTTTTTCCCTTTTTTCTATTTTTCACGTCTCAATCAGTACTCGGCCGTAAAAAAGAAAAACAAATCGCGGCTCAAATGTCAGAGCCGCGAAATAAAAGAAAATTAAGTTATTTTTGACGACTCTTTTTTTTAGCCGTCCTTTTCTTTTTAAGGAATTAAGTTTTTTTCTTTCGCTATTTTTTACGACTCAGTCACTATTCAGTCGTTAAAAAAACAAAATTTTCAAAACTTTTCATTTTTCTCGCTCTCAACCTCTTCCCAATTTTCATCTTTCCCGTTCCCAACTTTTCAGAACTTCTCACCTGAAAGAAATAAGCATGCATGCTCCTGGTTTGTGCATCAACTCTTGTCCTAATTCATCATCTTCTTCTGAAGATCAGACACGATTCTCTGCAACCAAAGATGGCATCAATGGTGGCTAGCATTGAACGACACTATCACCGGTATGAAGACAACATACAACTTGTTTCTATATATGTATTTATGAATGATATCACTTATCTGCTAGTTGTCAAGTGCTTTATAATAATCTCAATTTTTCCTGCTCCCAACTTTTCAGAAGCCATGAAACCGCCATGGATGAAGGTTGCATCGCGATGGGGCTGTGACTAGACTAGGACTGGTGGAGAACGTCGACTGGGTGGAGAACCTCGACTGGGACGGTGGAAAACCTTGACTGGTACTGGGACCTCGATTCGACCACCTCGACTGAGAACCTCGACGATGGAGAACCTCGACTACCAGATGTGTCGGAAGGTTGAGGCTTTACTACTGGACAAGAACTTTCGACAACAACTGAGGTGGAGGCGGTCGGAGATGGAGCACCGGCGACCGATTGGAGGTGGAGCACCGGAAAAGGGACGGAGGTTGCTCGTTCGACCATATATGTTTTCTAAAATATACATATTTTTTGCGGCTCAAATAAATTAGCCGTAAAAAATAAGGAATCAAAAATCAAAAATATTTTTTACGACTCATTTATTTGAGCCGTTAACTTTCACGGTTCTACAAAATTCTGAGTTGTGATATTTCCCCGACACTTCCTATAACGACTCAATTTCTATTGAGCCTTGAAAATACTTTTTTCAGTTGTTAATGTCTAACTCTCCCATAATGATGCAAGTTAAAAGGATAGTTTACGACAACCACTACTCCTATAAACTTAAGCGAAAATATTCAACTAAAGGGTCGAAAAGGGACTGATCGACAAAGAAGTAACTGTCCCCATATAAGCAAAGAAACCCAACTAAAGGATTTAACATTCTAAATATGGAGAGCAACTAGAAACTAATGCTAGTATTAGTGAAAACATTGTGAAAGGTTAAGATACTGAAATACAAAAGATTTCCTTGTTATATAAGAGACATTAGAGACTAAGTAGGGAAGTACTAATAACCTAAGGGCTAACATACAAAAATATTTTTCACGACTCATTTATTTGAGCCGTAATTTTCACGGCTCTACGAAATTCGAGTTGTGATATTTCCCCGACACTTCCTATAACGACTCAATTTCTATTGAGCTTTGAAAATACTTTTTTCAGTCGTTAATAAATAACTCTCCCGTAATGATGCAACTAAAAAGGATAGTTTACGACAACCACTACTCCTGTAAACCTAAGCGAAAATATTCAACTAAAGGGTCGAAAGGGACCGATCGACAAAGAAGTAACTGTCCCCATATAAACAAAGAAACCCAACTAAAGGATTTATCATTCTAAATATGGAGAGAAATTAGAAACTAATGCTAGTATTAGTGAAACATTGTGAAAGGTTAGGATATTGAAATACAAAAGATTTCCTCGTTATATAAGAGACATTAGAGACTAAGTAGGGAAGTACTAATTACCTAATGGCTAACATGCAAAATCTTAACTTCTAAAATGTAGTTGGGAAATTTTATTTGCAAACTAATCGATTACTTTATACAAACTGCTTTTGCAAAAAAAAAATATGTCATAATAACGTTTTACATATTTTCCCTTACTAATTATGAATTTGACCCCCATTTACCAAACTACAATCTAAACTAGTGAAAAAAAATAATGTTTCTAACAAGATTTAAACCATAAATATCCTAGTTAATAGGTAAAGGTTTTACCACTACACCACTAATTCCAATTATCTTGTTGCATATTTCAAATAAAGTTATTAAAGTATCTTTTCAGATCATTAAACATCTCATGTTTATTTAATAATACTCTTTAGTAATTAACATTTGTTCAACATCATTTGTTTAGTTATAATTTTAATTTCATATGTATGTACGTTTTTTTGAAATGGATGACAAATAAGTAATGCTCTAAATTTAGTTTTTATGGACTACCGAAATACTCATTTTGAAAAACACATTCAAATCTCTCTAAAAAAATCATAAAAACTATAGTATGTAGATAATTAAATTAGAACTCTAATGAGACATATGGTGTTAAGTTTTGATTTTCACATCGATCATAAAATTTGGTTAAAGTAGCATTGCTAAGCTTTTACAATTTTGCTAATTTTAACCGGATTTTATGGTTGATGGGATAATAGAAAAATAAACATCATATGTCTTTTTAGATTTCTAATTTACTTAAGTACATACTAAAAAATTATGAGTTTTTAGTGATGGTTGGAAAAAATATTATCAAAATTAGTATTTTGTTTGTGTATAATTACTAAATTTAGAACATTATTTATGTTTCAAGCATTTCAATTTTTTTATATATAGTATATAGATAATTAAATTAAAACTATAATTAAACGAACAATATTGAACTAAATTTAACTATTAAAGAGTGGTAATAAATAAACATGAGATGCTTAACATAATAATTTGAGAGTTGTTGAATAAGTATATTCGAGGTGCATTAAAAGAGTATTTGAAATTAGTAGTATAGTGGTAAAACAATTATGTACTATGACAAAGGTCCAAGGTTAAATTCTTGTTGTAAGTATGATTTTTTCACCATTTTCTCATTCCGAGACAAATATGTAAAAACTTATTTGTCCTCTAACATTTCTTATACTACTGTTATCCTTTCCATCTTCGTTCCACTTTATTAATGTTCTCAAACTTTAAAAAATTATCATCCAATAGATACTGTTGGGTATCGATAGTAACAGCCCAGTAAGAAAAGGCCTCGAAGGCCCAATAACTATAGAGGGAGTAAACCCATGACATCCGAACCGGATCGGCCCAAGTACAAGCCAAACTTGGCCCACCATCGAGTAATCAAGAATCGAGCCCAAAGTCTATAGGGACGCCAAAGGCTCCCAAACTGCTCGCCATTCTCTACCAGGTCGCGACCTTCCACTGCTCGACATGGGAGTGCTCGCCCCGAAGAGAGCCTTGCCTCTCTCCTCTGGTCCCACAAAACCGTTAATAAGGAAGTGGCCACGATATCCCGCATATCTCGGTCACATATTCACTAAGGATTAGATTTGGTAACTGCAATATCTCGCAGTAACTGACGATCCGAATCTTCGGCAATACAATATACACTAAGATATTCAACTGCCATATACGGTTCTATCTCTCTTACCCTATAAATACCCTTGCTTTACATACGTTCTTTACGTTTTGAGTTTTATACACACACATACTCATTTAAGCATCGGAGAGGGACCCAGAGGCACTTCCTCTGTTGCGCTCCCTTACTTGCAAGTTCACCGGAGTTGGAGCTGAAGCGTCATCCCAACCTTGTCTGGCATTCAATTCACTGCCAGATCAGCACTCAGGATTTCACGATCCAACATTTGGCGCCGTCTGTGGGAACGAGCAATTCAGCCATGAGAACTCGATCCCAAAGCAACCGTCGGAATCAGACTAGGGAGCGATCCTCAGATAGCTCTGATACCGCCGCCGCTTCACCGCTTCAACAAGAACCTGCCAGCCGAGCAGGAGTTAATGCTGTTCCTCTGCGGACAGCTCGAGAACATGTCGGTTATTCAAGACCGACCCCAACTGCTGATCGAAACGGAGCCCCTGCACCGCAGACAGTCCACATTGCGGGGCAGGATATTAATTTAACCCCCGAGATGGTCTCCCTGCTGGAAGCCATCCTAGGACAGGCGCGCCGCCAAGCCCCTGCTCCTCAGGAAAACAATCCCTCTGCTCCTAAGGAAAACCACCGCCCTGCTACCACAGGGCCTTCACCTTCAGAAGCGGCAGATCCTGGTCCCACTATGCCTCAGGAGGATCAGGAGATGACGTCAGGTCAACAGTCTCTACCTCCAGCACACACCAAGGAGCCAGCAACCACATATACTGCCAATCCTTCCGGTCCTCCTCCACCCGGAGCCTCTCCCTTGTACTGCACTGTGGATCAGATGGATGACCTCCTCAACAAAAGGCTCCAGGAAAGACAGTTGACAGTCGTGGCTCCCTTCAAGGAGCAGTCCTCTCATCCTTTTACCGACGCGCTCGTTGCTATCAAAATCCCGAAGGATGTGGTTGCTCGGGCCATACCTGAGTATAGCGGTGGAGGAGATCCCACCGTACATGTCAACAAGCATGAGGCCTCCCTTCTGGGTAAGTCAAACGATCCCAATAATTTGGCTTTGCTATTTCCATCTACTCTTTCGGCTTCGTCCTGGTTCTTCGGCTTCCCTGCAGGATCAATCGGAACTTGGGCAGAGTTAAGAAGCAAGTTCCTGGAGAGATATATGGGCGAGCGCCAGTTGTTGAAGAGCGTGGTCGCCCTTGACTCGGTCAAACAGCAGCCTGGAGAGTCGCTGTCCAACTTCTACGGGCGTTTTCATCAAAACGTCACAGAATTAGATCGCCAAATCTCGGATGGAGAGATCATTCGAGCATTCTACAGAGGTCTAGATGTGGCCAACAAGGCATCGGGAAAGCTGCGAAACAGCTACCATGTGAAGGAGATAGAGACATTGGAGGAGCTGGCGTCCAGGGCAAAAGGTTTCATAGACCTTGAACGCGCAAACATCGAGGCTAACCTCCTGACGACCTCGCTAAGGGTAACCCATGAACCCCGACGCGATGGTAAGAAGGAGGTAAAGAAGGAGAAGAAGGGAAAAGAAAGTAAGCCCCGAGTCGAGTCTCTTCCAGCGCCTCGCCATCCAGAGATCCCTGAGTACTTCACGCCTTTAAATAGGCAGATCTCAGCGGTACTAGTCGAGATGGAGAGGAGATCCTTGGCGAGGCCACTGATGCCTCGTCGAGGTGGGCTACCCATGGGCAAGGATGTCGAGAGCTATTGCAGATACCATAAGTGCAAGGGCCATAAGACAGACAATTGCAAGATTCTGAAGCGAGATATATAGAGGCTGATTCAGGGGAGAATGTTGAAGGAATTTGTGGCAGGGCGAGACCGAAGTCGAACGCCCCCCAGGAGGCATCGTTCACCAGCCCCTGCAGATCAAGCTGGGCCTTCTGGAAGCAAGAGGAGAGTGAATCTGATTGCGGGAGGATTCGGCGCAGGCGGCGAGAGGTCAAGCGCTAGAGAGGTCTACGCAACTCAGATCTCTACGGCAGTTCAATTGGGGAAGCGGCCCCGACCTGAAGAGAACATTGTCATCTCATTCTCTGAAGATGATTTGGCACACGTCACCACGCCCCACAACGATGCTCTGGTCATTACGGCAGATATTGACGGCTGTGATGTTGCAAGGATTCTGGTCGACGGAGGTAGCTCGACCGACATCTTGTTTCTAGACGCCTTTGAAAAGATGGGCAAATCCAAACGCGACCTGAAGAGGGTCGACTTTCCGCTGATCGGGTTTGTGGGAAGAACAACTTATCCACTGGGGGCTATAACCATGCCAGTAATATTTGGCGAGGGGTGGAAAAGCATTAAGGTGTCGGTCACTTTCCTGGTGGTCGATTCACCTACATCCTACAACGCCATCATAGGGAGGACCACGATCAACCCAAATAAGATTGTGGCCTCCACTGTCCACCAGAAGATGAAGTTCCCCACTCCCAATGGGATTGGAGAAGTGCTAGGAGATCAGCCTTCCTCGCGACAATGTTATGTGAACTGCCTGCGCAGGAAGAACCAAAGGGAGGCTCTCGCCATCGAGACAGAGGCCGATCCCCGCGAGGACTTGGCTCGGCCAGCACCCATGGAGGAATTGGAGGAGGTCGAGATCGATGGTCCAGACAAAAAGGTGTGCATTGGGACCACCTTGAAAGAGGATCAGAAGGAGGCCATGACCGCCCTCCTCAAGGAATTCAAAGAGCTCTTCGCCTGGCAGCCGAGCGACATGCCAGGAATCAGCACAGATATTATCTCTCATGAGCTCAGGATAGACCCCTCCATCAAGCCGATCGCCCAAAAGAGAAGATCATTCGGGACTGATAAGCGTTTGGCGATCAGGCAGGAAGTCGGCAGGTTGATTGAAGCTGACTTCGTCAGAGAAGTAAGATTCCAGAGCTGGGTCGCCAACCCAGTTTTGGTCAGGAAATCAAACGGCAAGTGGAGGATGTGCGTCGACTTCCGCGACTTAAACAAGGCTTGCCCCAAAGATTCATATCCCCTTCCGAGAATTGATCAGCTGGTCGATGCTACCTCGGGTCATGAGATGCTGAGCTTCATGGACGCCTATTCAGGCTATAACCAAATCAGAATGCATCCAGATGACGAGGCCCACACTGCTTTCTATGTTGACGGGGACATTCTATGCTACAAGGTGATGCCCTTTGGTCTCATCAATGCCGGGGCAACTTATCAGCGGATGGTGAACCGACTGTTCCAAGACATGTTGGGAAGGAACATGGAGGCCTACGTAGATGATATGCTCGTCAAATCCATCAAAGGCAATCCTCATACCACCGACCTCCGTGAAGCTTTTGAATGCATGAGGAGACACAGCGTTCGCCTAAACCCAGCAAAGTGCGCCTTTGGAGTCAAGTCCGGGAAGTTCCTGGGTTTTATGGTCAGCGAAAGGGGCATTGAAGCAAACCCGGAAAAGCTAAAGGCCATAGAATAAATGAAGTCGCCAACCTGCCATAAGGAAGTCCAGTGCCTGAACGGCCGACTAGCTGCTCTTAACCGCTTCCTCTCCAAAGCAAGCGACAGGTCCCTCCCGTTCTTCAAAACCTTGAGGGCCAACCGCAAGTTCGAGTGGACGCCAGACTGCGAGGAAGCATTCCAGTCCTTGAAAAGGCATATTCAAACACTCCCAGCTCTGGCAAAACCCATTCCAGGCTAGCAGCTTTTCCTTTATTTAGGCATTAGCGATGTGGCAGCCAGTGCTGTCTTAATAAGGGAGGAGAATAATGTTCAGAGTCCAGTGTATTTTATTAGCAAACTGTTCAACTCAGCAGAAATAAAATATGTCCAGATTGAGAAGTATCTCTATGCCTTAGTTATTGCTGCTCGGAAGCTGAGACCTTACTTTCATGCGCACGACATCACGGTCCTCACCAATCAACCTCTCAAAAACTTCCTGATGAAGCCAGATTCTTCAGGAAGAATGGTCAAGTGGGCGATCGAGCTCAGCGAGTTCAGGATCAAATTTGCGCCAAAAACGGCCATCAAAGGTCAAGCACTAGCTGATTTCATAGTGGAAAGCACGAGTAACGGCCAAACGGAGGCAGAAAACAGGCCAAGTCAGTCAGCAAACGACAATCAAATCTGGGAACTCTATACGGATGGGTCTTCATCAAAAGAAGGCTCGGGGGCAGGTTTAATTCTTATTCCTCCTTAGGGCGAGCCTCTGAAATACGCGATTGCCTTGACATTCCCGGCGACCAATAACGAAGCAGAATATGAGGCTCTTATCACTGGACTCAGACTAGCAAAAGGAATGGGTATAGCTGCGCTTAAAGTAAAAAGTGACTCAGAGCTCATTGTCAATCAGGTTAATGGCGCATACGAGGCAAAGGGAGAAAAGATGAAGAAATATCTCGGCATTTCCAAAAAGCTGGTCGCAGAAATCCCAAATTTCGCGATTGAATTCATTCCTCGCCAAGAAAACCAGATGGCAGATTCTTTAAGTAAGCTAGCCTTCGGAGGGGCGACAATCCAGGATGTGCAATTTCTGGAAAAGGCCCTATGTTCAGTCCTTGAAAACAGAGCGGAGGTCTTCAACATTCAAGAACAGGTCACCTGGATGAACCCGTTCCAGAATTATTTGAAAGAAGGCATCCTCCCAGAGGACGAAGGCGAATCCACTAGGATTAGAAGACTCGCAGTCAGTTATCTAATCATCGATGGAGAACTCTACAGAAGAGGTTATTCGACGCCTTACTTGAGATGTGTTGCTCTGCCCGAAACAGAAAAGGTTCTTCGAGAAGCTCATGAAGGGGCAGCAGCATGTCATGAAGGCGCTCGATCGCTAAGCAGGAAAATATTCAGATTGGGATATTACTGGCCGACCTTGGGAAAAGACGCAGCCGAATTAACACAGAAGTGTGAAATTTGCCAGCAGTTTGCACCACGATCGGGTCGACCATCGACATTATTGGGGAATCGATATATTGGGTCCTTTTCCCATTAGCACTGGTCAGCGTACTCACATTATAGTGGCAATCGACTACTTCACTAAGTGGGTAGAGGCGAAAGCTCTAGCTTCGACAACGGAATTCCAAGTTATCAAGTTCCTGCAGGTCAACATATTCTCCAGGTTTGGTATTCCCAAAATACTCATCAGCGATAATGGTCCGCAATTCGTTGGAAAGGAGTTGAAATGGCTCTGTGAAGAGTATCATATCGACCATCGCTTCAGTTCAGTACATCACCCTCAAACGAATGGGCAAGTTGAAGCAGCCAACAAGGTTGTCTTAGCAGGACTCAAGAAAAGGGTTCGAGCATTCAAGGAGAACTGGGCAGACGAACTGGAAAACGTATTATGGGCAATCAGAACAACGCCTAAGGCGGCCACAGGAGAAACGCCTTTCAGTTTAGTGTACGGATCAGAAGCAGTAGCACCAGCTGAATTAGCAGTGCCTACCCACAGAGTCCTACACTTTAACACGGAGGCAAATGAGATCGAGCGCAGAACTGACCTCGACTTAGCAGAGGAAAAGATATGGCTCTCGGAAAAGACACAGGCAAAGATGCGCTTGGCGACCGCTCGGTATTTCAACAGAAAAGTCAGCGCTCGCCAATTTTTCGTGGGGGAGATGGTTATGAGAAGGAATGAATTTACAAGGCTGGACAGTAAAAACAAACTTTCAGCCAAATGGGAAGGACCATACAAAGTAGTAGAGATCGCCGCACCAGGATCCTACTATTTGGAAACCACCGAAGGCGAGAGGTTACCCCGTCCAATTAATTCTGAGCATTTAAGAAGATTTTATGCATAGCTTGTAATCAAACTGATTATGTCAATAAAAGAAAGTCATTCCTTCATAAAGCGTGTCCACTCGAAGCAAGCCGAAGCCAAAAAACCCTGACGCCAAAGTCAGGCCTCAAAAGCCCTAGCAACAAAGCTAGGCCTCAAAAGCCCTAACAACAAAGTTAGGCCAAAAAGCCCTAGCAACAAAGCTAGGCCAAAATCCCTGACGCCAAAGTCAGGCCAAAAATCATTAACAACAAAGTTATGCCAAAAGCCCTAGCAACAAAGCTAGGCCAAAAAGCCCTGTCGCCAAAGACAGGCCAAAAGCCCTAGCAACAAAGCTAGGCCAAAAAGCCCTGTCGCCAAAGACAGGCCAAAAGCCCTAACAACAAAGTTAGGCCAAAAAGCCCTAGCAACAAAGCTAGGCCAAAAAAGCCCTAGTAACAAAACTAGGCCACAAAAGCCCTAACAACAAAGTTAGGCCTCAAAAGACCTGACGCCAAGAGTCAGGCAAAAACCTGATAACCGAATCAGGCACAAAAAGCCCTGACGCCAAAGTCAGGCCAAAAGACCTAGCAATAAAGCTAGGCAAAACAAAAAATCCCTGACGCCAAAGTCAGGCCAAAAGACCTAGCAATAAACTTAGGCAAGATGAGAAGCAGACGCCAAAACCAAACAAAGGGATCTACTAACAAAGAATTTTAGGCGATCACTATGGATGACAAAGCCTTAGGATGACCTCGAAGGTCTAAACTTCAAAGAAGGTAATATCTCTTTGAACTTAGAAGTTTATGCTTGTAAGTATCAGAAGTATTATCCTTAGAAAGTTCGACTTATGCTTGGTCTAAGACTTCAAGAGTCGAAGACATTACAAGTCAAGAGGAAGTCGAAGAGTAATTATGATTAAGACGTTGGATAAATAGCCAAACATGTTCAAAGTTGAATAAAAGGCTTATCATAAAGGCATTCAATAAAAGAAACCCAGTCTTAAATCAAATAAATAATTACAAGGAAAACAAAAAATTACAAAGAAAAATAGCTATCTAAAAGGCAAATATGGTCGATAAAGGAGGGGGAAGATTTCATGCTTTAGGATCCTCGGGGGCAGAAGCACTTTGCTCGCCTTCAGGAGCAGGGACGCTTTGCTCGCCTTCGGGGGCAATATTGCTTGGCTCGCCCTCGGGGGCAACCTCTTCAGCAACAGGGGTAGACTGAGAGGTACGACTCCGGAGGAAGCTCCTCAAGGACCCAACTTCCCCAATGGGAAAGTTGGGGTCGACTGCCTGGACATCGTCCACCAGGACTTGGAGAAAATTGGCTATCACCGACCTCAAAATCTTCAGAGGACTTGAAAGCCTCGACTGTGCTTTGGGGCGAAGGGACAGCTCTCAACTGTTCAGCTAGCTGATCCCTCCCCTCCTCCACAGCCTTCCTCTGAGCGTCAGCAGCAGCTCTTTGAGCCTCAGCAGCAACCCGCAGAGCGTCCGACACGGTCACCTGAGCCTGGGCATCCTTCAACTCGGCCTCGAGGCGAGCTCGGACCGCTTCCCCTTCATCCAAGCACTGATGGAGGGCCTCAGCTTCTTGAAGGAAGGCGGCGGCGTCAGCCTCCCTCTTCTTAACATCGGCAAGGAGACGCTGCTCCTTCCTAAAGTACTCCTCTCGCGCGCCATCCACCAAGGTGATAGCCGCATCGGCAGTCGTCTTGATGGCCACCATCTGCCCGGGAGTGACCCCCGTGCTTCGGTACTGCTCTAGCTCGACAAGCAGATCAGAGTGCTTATCGGCGAGCTCACCAAAGACGCAACCAAGGATCACTTCTTCCCGAACGAGCTGACAACAAGAACATGAAGAAAAATGTCAGGTCATCAAAACAAAAAAGGAATGACAAGAAAGAAAGAACGAAAGAAAGGCTAGATCATACCAGGGCAACTCGTTCGAAGTGGGTCCTTAGGAACCCCTCGATCTGAGTAAGCTCCGTGGGGACGATCGAACGGTCCTTGGGGGGAATTATCCTGTCAAGGAGCCGCATGCACATATCCGGGCTACCCTGGAGGCTCTTCTGAACGGGGTACCCCTTCTTGGCAAGGTCCCCGCAAGGGACCCAAGGCCTCCTAGAGTCCACAGCCTTAAAAGGCTGGAACAGGATCGCCATCGAGCAGTACTCCTCCGCAGGAGCCCTCGAGGAGCTGGAGGTAGCAGGCCCCTTCTTCTGGGTCCCAGACTCCTGGGAGGAACCGTGGGCACAGTGGGAGCGGGAGACGCTAAAGTTAGAACCTTCTCCTTAGTGGCAGAAGGACCCTGAGGAGAAGGAGAAGGGGGCACCGCATCCGTACCCTTCCCCTTGTTGGCAGAAGGACCCTTAAGAGGGGGAGGAGGAGGACGCTGGTCGACCTCAGGATGCTCCTCGCTCCTGACCTTCCTAGGAGGAGGAGGAGGAGGGTCCCGGGTCGCATCAGCTGAGGACTTCCCTGTAAAACAACAAGGCAATAAGTCAAAAACCAAAAAATTGCAGAGTATGAAAATATTGCTTCCACAGATGGCGAGGCGATATACCTGGTTGGCGAGGACCAGTGTTAGCCGAAGGAATCACCTCCTCGGACTTCCTCTTGGACGAACGCCTAGAGGGGGGAGGAGGAGAGCTCAGCAGTGCTTGGTCGCAGGATAACCCTGCCGATCCCTGGTCATCAAAGAGACCTATCAGTTTTTGGCTCCTGCCTATGGCCTTGCCTACAAATGATAAAACAAGAAAAGGGTTAGAAAATTACCCAATCGTCAAAGATTGGCGTGGCCTGATGAATGCCCGCCATCTCAAGCATATTCTCAGTAGTCTCCGCCAATGAGCGAATGGATTTGAATTGGGATGACCGATGCAACCGGTACAGATCGTCGATGGCGTTCCGATCGCTCCCGGACAGCTCCTCGAAAGAAAGAGGAAAATCCTTGTCCGGAGCCGACAATTTCCAGGGCACACCTCCCTTGTAAAATAAGTAGAACTTCTTATAGTTGGAGTTGGTGGCCCGGAAATCATCAACCAAACGGACATGGGCATTCCAACTCCATGCTTGAGGACCTCCCCATTCTGAAAACTTCGGCCAACGTGCTTGGAAATGGTGGAGGTGGTTCGCCCCTGCTGCCAGTCCGAAGAAACATCGGAATAAGGCCAGTGAATACTCCCACTCTTGGCGTATGCACAGGAACTTGAAACCGACCCACATCCTGAGGGCATTCGGAACGAGCTGCGTGGGATGAATCCCGTGAAACTGGCACAATGTCTGCAAATCCTCACAGAGAGGAAAACGCAACCCAGCATCGACCTGGGCCGCATAAACGTAAACCTCTCCGTCGTGAGGAAAATGCAGACCTAAGCCAGGATACCTAGGAGCATCCTCTGCATTAAAGCCACCAAGCGCCACCATGGTCTTAAAATACGCTGGCTTCAATTCGTTAGGCTTGACATCTACTCAGAACAGTTCAAGTATAGCACAGCAGGTATAAAAAAAAAGGAAACAGAGGATATTGCCAAAGCAGGGCAGTAAAAGGGCGAAGGTTTACCTTTCGGAGAGAAGATGGGCGTGTTCAGCTCAGGCCCGTCCACCATCACAGGAGTGGTTGCAGCCCTACCCAAATCAGACTGTTCCTCCACTGAGGGGGGCACGACCTCATTCTGATGGTCAAGGGGACATCATCATTTCTGGGAGTGTTGGCTTTGTTGGCGCCCTTGGGAGCCATGTGCTTGACTCTCTGACTGCGGGGAGCCATGGAAATATTGGACGAAGGTTGGGAAAGGAAATGGAAAGGTTCGCAATGAAGCTCTGAAAATCTAAGAGAGTGGATAAGCGTAAAAAACAGAATACAGAAACTGACGTTTCTTATATAGACCAAAAGGGGAGTAACCGCCACGAGCAAATCGAAGCGACGCAGAGGAATAATTGCACCCTTTTGGAGAAAACCGAAGCAATGTCAGAATTCCAAGAGACAAACGGTTGGCTGGTACAGACAGCTGTCAGACTACCCTAGGTTTACGGAAAAGTAAAGGACAAGTGTGCCTAAGGTGACCGTTCGATTTCTGGACAACTAAGCAGTTATTAAATGCTAAAAGTCCACTAAGGAGACAAGATGGTCCCTACGCACTAATAAGGCTTTAGCAGAAATACCTCGGGTAGGTAATGATCGCCTAACTAAGAAAGATAGACTTCCATAAGCCTAGGTCACCTTGAGTGATCGCCAAAAGGGAATAATAGGAAGGATATTCTTTCAGCTTTGAACAGAGAAGAAACTGCTCGCCAAATGAGCTCGAAGTGTCTCAAAGGTCCTGAACCATTACCAAAGACGTCACTATCTAAAACCCTACCAGGAAATCAAGCTCGACTGAAGGAACTTCAATCAAGCTTCGGGGGCAAATGTTGGGTATCGATAGTGACAGCCCAGTAAGAAAAGGCCTTGAAGGCCCAATAACTATAGAGGGAGTAAACCCATGACATCCGAACCGGATCGGCCCAAGTACAAGCCAAACTTGGCCCACCATCGAGTAATCCAGAATCGAGCCCAAAGTCTATAGGGACACCAAAGGCTCCCAGACTGCTCGCCATTCTCTACCAGGTCGCGACCTTCCACTGCTCGACATGGGAGTGCTCGCCCCGAAGAGAGCCTTGCCTCTCTTCTCTGGTCCCACAAAAGCGTTAATAAGGAAGTGGCCACGATATCCCGCATATCTCGGTCACATATTCACTAAGGATTAGATTTGGTAACTGCAATATCTCGTAGTAACTGACGATCCGAATCTTCGGCAATACAATATACACTAAGATATTCAGCTGCCATATACGGTTCTATCTCTCTTACCCTATAAATACCCTTGCTTTACATACGTTCTTTACGTTTTGAGTTTTATACACACACATACTCATTTAAGCATCGGAGAGGGACCCAGAGGCACCCCCTCTATTGCACTCCCCTACTTGCAGGTTCATCGGAATTGGAGCTGAAGCGTCATCCCAACCTTGTCTGGCATTCAATTCACTGCCAGATCAGCACTCAGGATTTCACGATCCAACAGATACCAAACAAGTTGTTGCTATAGCTTGTCATGTGTGGCTTCCGAGTTGTTATGGTTAAATTGTATGTGCATCATCTTTTATGAATACTAGTAAATTCCTTCGACAATGCTTCGTTTCGATGCAAATGCATCTGGTTGACTAGTTCTTAATTGTCTGAGACGTTTTTGCTGTCCATCCTCTCATGCACACCACAAATACCCAAATTAAGAATACATATATAGAACATCTACTTAGAGGAACCATTTCCAAACATCCAAATTTATATCCAAGCATCTCAAACAAATGTATGTCAGCATTTCTAGAACACAAAATAGAAGAACAAGCTAACAGTGGCATCAGTTTCAAAACACAACTGTCTACCAGCAGCTCCAAAACAAAAAATAATGGCATCCACTAAAAAAAAAAATCAGAGTCTAAGCATATACTACCTATGACCATTAAACATACCTACTAAGCAGGAGTACTTACAACTTGTTTCCACGGTTCATGCATTTGGATATGCGAACATAGAAATCACACCATTCAAGTTAACATCATATTATACAATATAACACAAAATGACTTGATGGGTGTACATATGCCACAACTTCATTACTATACCTTGAGTTTTTCCATCATCGAGTAAAGCACCATTGGCCTGCATTGTATTTCTCATCATCACCATATGGTGTTGAAATGCGTTAATGTTTGCCTGGAACTCCTAAAGATTTTCACGGAGTTCCATTGCTTCAGATTTGGACCAAGCTACCTCCTCACTTGCTTGCCTTAACTGCTCGCTTTCCATCATCCGTGCAATTTTTGATACACGGCTTCGATGACGCTCAGACTTGCGAACTTCCTCATACAATTTATCATTGTCAACAGGAGCATCCTCCTTCGCAGCCAACTGAGTACCCGTTTCCTCGACTTGTTCCTATTTGGCACACAGTGTGACAGTAAAATTAGGGAAAGCTAAATAGATTACATCTACGTCCCACCGTGAATACCTCAAAGGCATTAGTACTTACCATAATTGATCTAGTTTTATCATCCAGTGGCACACCTTTCTTGTCCAAATGGTTCTTCCGAAACATAGCATACTCCCCAGGATGTACCCAATTATTCTTCTCAATCTTCAAAGGGTAACATATACTTTCTCAAGTGCAGACAACTCTTTAATAAAGAGAATAAGTAAATGTGAGGATTACCTCTTCCTGCTCTCTCTTCGTAAAGGAAGAAGTGTCAACAGTGTGCCTCATGACTTGGTGAGCTTTGTTGGCTTTGTTCCGCTCACTCTTTACCTTCAAACATTAGGTTACAACAAGTTCAATGGTTAGCTGTAAGAAATGCATCACTAATTAATTGTTGAAATATTTACAATTTGTGTCTAAGGCGCCAACCTTAAACTCGTCCGAGATGAACCAATTCACAAACCACACACAATCTTCTTTCACTACGTCCGGAGGGATGTTTGCTATACTTTCTTCATTGGTAAGATACTTGTCAAAGTACCTTCGCTTCAGATTTGCCCTAAAATTTTTGTACTTCTCTCTGAGAGTGGGGCTTGAGTGTTTTCAACAAGCGTTTCCCAGTCTGATGCAAACGACTTTCCTGACACGATGCAAACGAAAATACAGCCTTGTTAATGGCATAGAATCTTAGTAACCCTACTAAGCAAAAACAAGACACTATACCGATTTTGAAGGATAAAACAGAAACCTACTTGTTGCAGCCCGATACACTTTCCTCGGGGACGTGCGAGTGGGAGCCGGTGGCGCGTTTGCCTTGTTGTGTTGGTCAACTTTAGGAGTTTCAACAGTTGAGGGGATTAAGTGTTTTCAACGAGCATATCCCCGTTCAATGCAGACGACGTTCCTGGCACAAGGCAAACGAAAATACAGTTTTATTAACGGCAAAGAGTCTTTCTAACCCTATTACACAAAAACAAGACAGTATACCAGTTTTGAAGGATAAATCATAAACCTAATTGTTGTAGCCAGATACACTTTCCTAGGGGACTTATGAGTGGGAACCGGCGGCGTGTTTGTCCTATTGTGTTAGAATCTCCTTGTTTTTACCATACTGCCAAAGAACTTTGATAACAAACATATGGAGACCCCTCCTAAATGTATATAAGGTGTTGATGGTCTAATATCATCACTAAAGTTGAAATCTTTAACACAGGAACATAATCTTTTTAATCCAAAAATAGCACCCAAAGGTCACGACACATAACCAGGGATGAAGCAAGGAATTTAGTTCTGTAGGGGCAATAATTAGTCTAAGTGCAAATAGTTAAAAAAAAAAAATAATAAAGGGGGCAAATGTAAGAATTTAAAGGGCTAAATTGAAAATAAATATATTTTTTAGGACTAAATTGACACAAATTCAAAAGTTGAGGAGGGCAATTGCGCCCCTCGTCCTGTTATGGCTCTGTGCGTGCACACAACAATGGTCGGAAAAAATGCCCACGATGAACATGCATGGTGAAAACCCGGAGGCATAAACCTTAAACAGAGTCAGATGGAGAAGATGCAAACTCGGTGAATAAGATGAACAAAATCATGCCTAAGATGAACATATATAAGGTGTTGATGGCCTAATATCATCATTAAAGTTATAAACTTTAACACAAGAACATAACCTTTTTAAACCATAAATAGGACCCAAAGGTCACGACACACAGCAATAGTCAGAAAAAAATGCCTAAGACGAACATGCATGGTGAAATCCCGGAAGTGAAGAAGATGCAAACCCGGTGAAGAACATGCATGGCTAAAAAAAATGGCTTAAACAGACTCAGGTGAAGAAGATGCAAACCCGGTGAAGAATATGAACAGAATCATGCCTAAGATGAACATGTATCATGGATCAAGCAGGCAAAGACCTTAAGCAGAATCAGGTGAATAAATATGCAAACATGTATCATGGATCAAGCAGGCAAAGACCTTAAGCAGAATCAGGTGAATAAATATGCAAACTAGGTGAAAAAGATGCAAACCTTAAACAGATCTTACCAATGAACTAACATGGTGAAGAAGATGCTTCGTACCTGTGTGAAAAAGATGCCTCGTCCCTTTCTTGCGACCCACTTGCACAGAATTTGTGGAAGGGTCGAAGAGAAATGCAGAGAAACCTAATCATCTTTATGGGTATGGAAGAAACTGGAACTTGTTTTTTGTGGGAGATGAAGTGTTGTCGTGTGCGCGGGAAGTGTTGTCTAGTCTTGTCAGTTCAAATCAAAGGTTGTTGCGGCAAGAGATTGTCTCGACAATGACAGCTACCAACACCTACAACATCTCCATGCAGTAACTTACAAAGGAAGATAAGGATTGTGGATCAGCCAGGCCTTGGTCCACAATGTTGAAGAAGCCTACAGCTGATCATCCATGAATGGACTTGACCCAAACATAATTTTGCAGAAGCCTACAATCTGCACCGAATGCAAGGTTTCAGCTAAGTGTGGGAAAACACTGAGGGATCCAAAACTTCTTACGGCGATGGTGCAGTTAAAAACTCAAAACCACGGTTATAACCGTTATTTTTAAATATGGTTAACTGTACCATTATGGTGTGGTACAGTTATGGAGTCGAATTTTCTAACCGTAAAGATTAAGGTTATGGTTAATTATGGTATTTTAGTCATACTCATGGTTATGACCATGTTTATTATATAAATAAAAGGGTTAAATACCAAGTAATTACCTGAACTTTGGACGGTTTGCAACGAGCTACCCGAACTTTGAAAAATCAAAACGGGCTACCTCAACTTTGAAGAAGGTGCAAATAGCTACCTCCATCCAATTTCTAACGAATTTCCGACGACAGATGACGGAAAATTGGACGGAGGTAGCTATTTGCACCTTCTTCAAAGTTGAGGTAGCCCATTTTGAATTTTCAAAATTCGGGTAGCTCGTTGCAAAACGCCCAAATTTCAGGTAGCTACTTGGTATTTAACCCTAGATACAAATAATAATTTAATATTAATAAATACTAATAATAGAAGTATGATTTTCATATTTAGATTTTACGAATCTATAATTTCAGGGCGAACTGTAATTGAATGATTTAAATTTTAAATGGTATTAGTGTTAATTTTGAATATAATGGGTCTATTGTTGAATATTTTGGTTTGTTTATGACATAACTTTAGGTATTTATTAAGATAATATTTATACTGCTTCATTACATTTCACGGTTAATAAATATGGGTATACGGTTAAAAAAGTGGTTAATAAACACAATTATGGATATGGTTATTGACTTGAAAATTGTAACCGTAATGGTTATGGCTATGGGATGCAATTTAAAAATATGGTTATGATTTTTGTAGAAAAATTCTATACTTTTAATGCATAAAGTTGTGTGTTGAAGGATGGACTGATCCTTACGACTCACTTTGGATTTAGTGTCATCCACTGAATCCACAGATGTTCTTTCCTTATTTCACCTTATTGTGGATGAGCATATCAAAAACATAGTTACATTATGGATTGCAAGTATTTGCTCGAACAATTCAATAGATGTAAATACTACCAAATCTATAGAGAAGCAAACTCGTCTAAAGATACGATGAGAAGGATAGAAGCACTCCAAACCTAAGAATTTGTTGTTAACCTCAATTATCCTAAGGAGGCTCACCTAAATTTGGCGAAAGATTTGATTGGCACTACTAAGCGACAACTTTTTAAAAACTTGTAATAATAGGTAATTAATTAGCTAGACTAGTCGTCTAATCTAGCATGTTAGTCTTTCTAGACAATTTTGTATAATTTATTTTTTTGGACTAATCACATGACTTTTCTGCAATATATATTTATATTAACAAATAATTGTCATAATTGTTCTTTCCTACATTATTTTTATTTTTTCCAATCACGGTATGAATTTATTCCAATCACAGTATGAATTATTTGACCACAGATACAACCTCACATCCAAATATCTCCATTCCATTGCAGGTCACCCCATCTACACACGGATCACTCTATCTACAAGTTGAAATGATAAACAAAAACAGTTCCCTAAAGTTTAAGCAGTGAAAAGTTGAACCAATGAGGGACAAAAAAACAGAGTGCAGCTCGGTCAGGTACAACCGTGTGCTGGAAAACATGACTTGGACATACACAGATGTAAATCACATGTCTGCAAGGTTTCGATTGTTATAAATGCAGAACATGGCCTGCAAAAAACAAACTGGGTAAAAACACATGTACACCGAAACCAATCCTGGAAACATGGAAACATAGTGAAAAAATTATAAGCACTAAAAAGCCGAAATGGGCAAAAACATAAATGCAGCTCAGTTATTTGACTGGTGCAGAAAACTAACTAACAAGAACAAAGAATTGTAAGAATACTTCACATCTGCACAGACAACACCAACACTGCAGGTCACTAGTAACAACTGTAGCACAAAACTAAACAAACAAGTTCAGAAAATTGAACCGTGTGAAATATCACTAGACAAATCAATATTCCATTGAAATCAGCCATGAACGATCATCCACATTTAGACTAAATATAATGTCGTAACATCAATTGCAAAATATACTGACACATTCTGCAGGTCAAACAATATAAACTGCGTGCTTAATTGTCAGAACCACACTCCATTAACAGTTTTCGTCTCCTCATCAAATGATTCCACATCGGCCTCTTCGTCAAACAGATCCTCATCCATATCCAAGTATGTACCATCAGTTGAAACCGCTTCGCTTGACTCCTCATTCTCATCTTGTTACGCGTGTGTTTCTTCAAGAACTTCTTCGTCATCTGGTATGTCAGTGTTAATGAGGTCAGGTGCGGCTAGTTCAAATGGTATTTCAACGCCATCAATATTGTCCAGACACTTCTCCACCTCCTCATCGTCCTCCACTACATGTTGTACTTCCACATCCATGGCAGATGTTTCATGATCCGGCTCCACCGCTTCCCCTGTCATTTAACCACCCAGGATGAACCTTCTTTTAGACTTTACTGTCAACACCGTTCTCCAGTCAGGGTTGACATTATTGGTAAGGTAGAACACTTGTGTTGTTTGTGATTCGAGTATAAATGGCTCATCTGTGGATAAATAGTTAATGGTATTGACACACACAAAGCCATACTCATCCACTTTCATCCCATTGAAGGATGAAAGCACATTGTACCAATCACATTTAAATAACACAACTATGAGGTTACCAACATGCAAAAGTTCAGTCACTGCCCTCAACACTTCGTAGTAATCAATTGCACCTTCCACGGGATAATTGTCGGAGGTACTAGCATAGAACGTTGTACCAACTTTGCATAAAACACTGTTGTTCTCAAAAGTACTCATTTGAGAATGTTCCTCAGTGTGGAATTGAACCCATTAACTTTATAGTAATTATAAGTCTTAACTCCAAATGAAGTTGATGAATCTAAAGACAATTGGACGGAAGATTCATGAAACGATAATCTAAAATCCAGTTTCATTAATCCTAAGACTCGACGACTACGCAAGCGCAGTTCACAAGTTCTAGGATTAATTACCTGAACTGTTACTTATATTGGCAGATGTGACTGAACGGTTCAAACTTTAGCTCAACTATTACTTATGTTGGTAGATGTGACTGAACGGTTATCTCCGTTAATTATATTCATTAAACTTGTGCATGTATTGTGCACGTGACCTTCTTCAAACTTAAACTTCCTAATATTGTAGCGTTGGTAATTGATATTGTTGTTTTTGTTATAAGTTCAATTGCGAAGAATTAGGTTGAGTATGTAGCTACTTAGTATGTCATTTGTCAGTAACCTTTGTCTGTAACTAAAGTATCAATAACATTGTGTCGTTTACAAAGATGGTGACTTATGTTTATGGAGAAGTTGTTAAATGGTGTTTTATCTTCTCTTAAATGTTATCAAACAGTTACTTTAGTTTGAACATTTTCTTACCTAACCGTTACTTCTAGTTTAGAGAACCTACATCATAATCCATAAACATAAAAGGGGGTAGAATCGTTTAAATTAGGTCACCTGACTTTCTCGTGATAGTCAGACGGAAATATGTGACGGAAACTTCACGGAATAACCATTCAGTCACATCCTCAAACTTAAGTAACGGTTCAGTCACACAAAAAAAATGAGTAACCTTTTAATCACAAAGGTCAAATATAACTAATTGTTGAGGTAGTTAACCCCAAGTTCTAATCCCTTCGAATTCAACACGAAAGTTGTCGTCCATGTACATCCACCTAATTTCGTGTGGGACACTATGTCACTCTACGAAAAATTCATTATCCCTGGTTATGTGATTTGTCGATCCTAAATCCGAAATCCACAAAGGACATGACTCAGTCAACATATATGTACTAGATACACAAAGTTCACTAAATAGACAACAAGACATTTCATAACATGTCTTCATAAAGTGTACCCACTGGCCACAGTTGGAGTATTTCCTGTACTTAGGATTCTCGGTGTTACACGAACATTTCCGCAATGTTGTTTTCGGAGGAGTCCTTGGGTTTACCTCATTCTTTGTTTACTTTGCCTTCAATGAATTTGTGTCATTGCATTGTGCATTACTCCTTTGCCTTCAGCGACTCTTCTTAGGTCCAGAGGATGGCGTCACATGCACCTCAGCCTTAGGTCCAACGACCTTGGGTCTATCCTCTTCAACTCAATGTGTCTTTGAACGTGTTCAAAGGTAGTGAGGGCTTTACAATGAGTTATTTAGATTTTCATCTATTTCTAGAAGTTAGGCAAAGATAGGATTACTTTGGATTTGTTGCTCATCGGTCACTGCCTGGTCGTTCTCCTTGAGTTTCACGATCATGTTGGTCATATGCCTCACATGCTATCTCGTGGAGTGCTGAGGATTCATCATGTATGAATCAAACTTAATGTTGAGTGAGCACAACTGAGCAGTCGTATAGAATCATTTCTAGCCTGCAAAGTATCCCACAACACTTTAGTTATTTGTTAAGCTCAAACTCATAAAGGATGTCGTCATCCACCGTACTCAGCATCATGGCGCACGTCTCAACATCATTAACCTCCCACTCGAATGGAAAGCCTTATGCTAATTCGTCATTCCAGAGTCGAGTCTTTTCATAATCTTGTTGGTGTAATTAATGGACCACGCTTTCTCCGAATTTTATAGTTCTCGCTGTTAAGTCTAAGAGCTTTGTCCAATTAAGCGATTATGTTCTTTCACTGTGGCCTAATTTCTCTAACTGAATGAAATTCTAATAAGAGCATGGAGACACAAGGAACAATGTTCTATTGCATGTAAATGATAAGTCTCAGACCAATAGGAAAGACTTGAGAACATACTTAAACCCGGGGGACAACCCTAGCTATGCCGAGAAGCACTCCTCATCTCTAAGCATGCCCTAAGGTCACTATTACCAATCGAAACACAGTCTATACCAACAGTCTTTAATAGACCGGAATCGAACAGATCACACTAAACCAAAGTGTTCGACTCTTACAAAGTAATTGTCGTAGCATAATTCAAGGAAATTCGGAGAACCTTGCAGACTAACCGACCGGTTCACACTCAGGAACATTTTCCTAGGCGTAATTCGTACTCATCCAAACTTCCAAAAGGCTACTAAGGACAATCCTAAAGGTTTGCTATTTATGCTAAGCTAAAACTAGATCTACATATCTAGGTAATCTAATACATGCCAGCAAAGAAACAAACCATACGTGTCAATGCACACATATATATACTGATACCTTTCAAAAATATATTAATATTGGGCTAATTTATAATTTTCAAAACTTTGAGGACCAAAGTCACGCTAACCAAAAGTTTGTGGATCAAAATCACCATGAATAAAATTATGGAGTCCAAAGTCTCAAAAAAAATATTGTAGGACTAAAGTCTCAACATGTAAAAGTAATTAACATGCTAGACTAATTTTCAAACAGTATGCTCGGATCTCAACAAGTCATAATCTAGTCAATTCTACTAGTCATGGAGTCAAGAGTCAAACATATAAAGTAATGCAAGACTATCTACCCTGCAGAAAACACAAAGTAATCCAGGGAACTCAAGGAACCCACATAGTGTTCTACTTATCCACTCATGCAATATAAATAATGTAAGACTCTCCCAGCAATTTAAATTGGTCCAACATATAATTTAATTAGCCCAAAAATTATTTATGAAAAGGTTCATGAACATTTACCAGACTGAAACAAGTTATTTGAACCCACACAGGGTCCAAGATCGACACCAAGTTCCTTTCGAATCAATTCAGACGCCCCAGGGCCTCCGAATAAGCTCAAACGTGTCTAGACAACACTAAACCATCTAAATTGGTTCATCCAGCCAGTCTGAACCGAAACAGGCTGATCGGCTCAAGCCGACTGGACTGAACCGAACCAGAATAGTTCACATAAATGACCCATTCCAGTTCGAATTAGGCCAGTTCAGTTCTTTGTGAACTAGACTAGTACTATTCATCTTTTCCGATGGGAAAATGAACCTGTTGCTAGGGTTTTCAACCCTAGTAGCTGTAGACAAACTGAGGGAGGTGGCCACCCACTATGGTTGGCCATGAGTGGGGGTTGACCACCATGGGCCCACATCGCACCATCCTCCTCCCGTCGTGAACCACCGCACATAGGCCCAAAGTCGTGGCCACGAAGGCTGCGACTTCCAAGCCTGGCCGCAACCACGAAGGATGCAACCTCTAGGACCTTCCGCAACTATGAAGGTTGTGGCCTCCAGTGCCAGCCGCATCCACGTAGGCTGCAACCACTATGCCGGGGTTGCGGTCACAATGGTTGCGACCTTGGATTCAGCGTTAGGTTCGTCGTGGTGGGAATATTAACGAGTTATACAATTCGGAAGCCAACCTTCTATGGTTATGATACCAGTGTTGGAATATATACGAAACATGCAATCAATTATGGCACAACATAACACATATTTAAGTAACATCCTTGAACTATTACCTTAACGGAAGCGGATCTGCTTGAGGTTCGGATCACGGTCTTCCGGACGGGAGGACATGCCACGGTTTGACGGACAATGGCCTAAAATACCACAACTACTGACCTCTGTCTAAACTGTAGGGTGACTCTCTATCTGTCTAAACTGTAGGGTGACTCTCTATCATTAGGTTTTTCCTAACCCTGAGCACCCCTATATATATTGATATGTATAGGGATAGATTTTAAGGTCAGACACACAACTGGACTTATGTGAATGGACACCAACTTATGGGCGGCCCATTATCCTAAAACCAACACGGAGCTTACAACTCCACCATGGAGTAGTTGGCAAAATCAAACATGTCTCTCAGTAGGGCAACCCTCTACCACTTTCTCCGAGTCCTCGCGTCTCACGAGAAACAATCGGGCAACGAAGAGGACTCTTTGTATCTGCAAAAGAAACGACTAGAGAAAAAAAAATGAAGAGACAAGAGTGTCTGTTGTGCTCAGGGATTTTAACAATTCAAACATTATTATTATTGACTAAAATTACATATCGTCGGCAAAGATATATTTTTGGCGAGGAAAATTAAGTTTCCTCGGTAAAATTTATAGCTAATATATTTATTTGTCGACGATATATTAATGTGGTCGGTAAAGGCCTAATTACCGACGGTAATTGTATTTCGTCGTCAAATACATGAGATGTTACCGACGACATTACTGGATTTTGTTGGTAAAAAAACTTTTTACCGACGAAATTTGATATTATCGGTGAAATAATTTTTTCCCGACAAAAAATAGATTTTGTTGGTAAGGTAAGGTTGATTTACCGACAAAATTTTACCGACGAAATTATTTTTTCGGCAGTAAAGAGGAGAATTTCAGTAGTGTGTTATCTCCATTAAGATGTTTGAGGTAGTAAAACTGAACTGGAAAATTTGGGCTCGAGCTACAGTGTAGTCATTTTTTTTAAGCTACGCGTGTTTGAGACACGTTGTTTACGAGTTCAACTGCCCTATGTCTCATAAACACTCACGTACAAAAATAGTGAACTCAATTCACTTACAAATTTCATGTGCATTCCATCAAACACTAATGAAGCAGATCAACGTGTTTAACAAAAGAAACACAAGCTTGAATTCAACATCATGAGGTTTGGATTCAAGATAAACAACAACAAATTTATTTTAGTTTAAATACTAAAATTCAACATCAATAAGTTTTATTTAACTTAAATACGATACACCACGCAAAATGAAGATCAAGAACAAAAGATGAACAAAAAACTAATTTCAACAATTGCACCGTTTAGCATAAAATTAGGATTGATGTGAGGATACTGCAGACTATTAGTGTTTTAAGAAATGTGGAGAGAATGATGAGCTTAAGGCAATTAAGATAGAAAACTTCATCTTTAGATTGCCTTAAACCTGATTTTTACAAGAGATATCAAACTCTATTTATAGAGTTTCGTAGGGGATATGTGAACACTTATCATATATCCTAAAATTCCCCTTTCTAGATAAACTTTCTAAAACTTGTAAAAAATAGAACTTTAACTTCTAAAACTTGCTGAATCACTAAGGATGCACTTTATCTGCACTGAAGATGCACTATACTGGCACGGCTGAGACACTAGGCACGACAAAGGCACGCCTGGAGCACTGGAGATGCACTGAAACTTGACTGCAGCTGAAATAGACCAAGCACAGGTCTGCTTGTCTTTCAAGGGGAACCGAGCACAGGTCTGCTCGTTCTTCAATGTGCACCGAGCACAAGTCTGCTCGGAATATGATCCAGTTTCCATGAAGTCGGTTTTGAAACTACGAACTTGGAGACTCTATTGACTTGCTCTTCTCGAGGTCTCAAGTCTCATTTCTCGCAGCTCTCACGACCTAGCATAGGCGCAACTCGAATCACCGAAGTGAGTCATGAACAAAGCACATAAACTCAGCTGAATTGACCACAGGTCTGCTCAAACCGGATCAACATTTCAGCTTATGTGTGTAGATGATAGTTGCAGATGTGAAACAATGATATCCACAGAAGCTATGAATCAGCAGCACAGTAAACATGAATCATCAAATCAGCATGAATCGGCAGCTACAACATCATGAATCAAATCAGATCATCTTCAGTCGGATGTGACTGATCGGTTTCTGATCTTCAGCATTCTAATTCGCATGTCTACAATCACCATTTCAGCCTCTTGCTTCTTGAAGATGATCGTCTTTGCAGATGATCCACGAGATAGTCTATCATTCACAATACAAGATCAACCACCAGGTTCATGTGCTTCAATCACCACCATAATGCTCAAATCCATAAGATTCACGATCACGGGACAATCACAACATTTCAGCATTTAAGTATTTCAACATTTCATCATGATAATCGCAACCTCTTCCAATAACAGCAGTAGGATAGGCAGCTCAGATCGCTGACATCTTCTAATCACATCTTCCAATCATGCAGCTCACAAATCATAGCATCAAAACCAGCTAATCTCAACAGTATCACAATAGGACAGCAACCTGTCCTGTTCGCTTTGTTTTTTTTTTCAAGCACAAAACAGAACAAATGCAGACCAGGATGAGTGCAGCAGCAGAATGCAGAGACAAATACACTTGATCGAATCAAAATGCAGACCAGACCGCAAATCACAGAAGTCAAATGAATCGCATCATAAAATACAATGAAATGCACAGTAAAATCGCACAGCCATAGCGGAGTCGCACAACAATTTTGCATAGCAGAATTGCAATTATTTCAGTAATGGAAGCACAAACGAAGTGAAACAAACACTTATCTGCGTTTATAGGCTGCCAATTGAAGATCGCTTGAAAAATCGCAGCAGAATCGCAAGTGACGATCGCTGGTTCTTCTGTAGATTGTCGGTTCTGCAGATTGTCGGTTCTGCATATTGCTTGGCTTCGTTCTCCTTTGGTTGATTTGAACTCGATTTGACCTGAAATCTGTACTCAATTGCTTGCAATCACTTGAACAAGTTGCTTCGATTCCAATAGGAGAATATACCTACGCGTGGAATCAAAGTCTCGGGAAGCTGAAATTGCTATAGGAGCTGAAAGTTAGCAACCGAATTTGCAACTGAAAATTTGCAACTGAATTCGAATTCAGTCCCTGATCTTGAAGCTTTGATACCATATTAGTGTTTTAAGCAATGTGGAGAGAATGATGAGCTTAAGGCAATTAAGAGAGAAAACTTCATCTTTAGATTGAATTAAACTTGATTTTTATAAGAGATATCAAACTATATTTATAGAATTTCTGGGGGATATGTGAACACTTATCATATATCCTAACACATACTTGGACAAAGATAACCTCAAAATGTAAATATCTGAATTCGACCTCTAAAGTTGAATCAAGTAGTATCTGATGGAAGAAGCCGAACACGAAGCAACACCAACAAAATAAAGCAATTACAAAGTATGTTATCCCAGGTTGAGTTAATTTGAGCCAAATTTGATTAGATTGGAACTAAATTGATCTGACTCATGAATAGATACATAGATCTGATCTACAACAATGAGACATCAACACCGTGGAATTGAATCAACACAGGAATCAATAAGGCAAATTTGAAATGTTAAAACTCAACAACAACTGGTACAAGACATCATATGATCTGATTTAGATCTTTAGTATAGAACGTGCAACAATAATGATCATGCAGAGTATGTGATTCGAGTATGTTGTGACGTTGCGAATTGTGGTGCAGTTATACTAGATGTGCAATCGAGTTGCTATACACTTGCAGGTTGTTGTTATAAAACTAATATTTGATGAACAAGATGAAGATGGAAACTGATAATGGTCTATGAACTGAGTTGAATCTGATACCATGAAAGGATTCAACATTCTAAGTATGAAGATAAACTAGAAACTAAGGCTTCTATTACTGAGAACATAGTGAAAGCTTACGATATTGAAATACAAAGAGGCGTCATCCTTATATAAGAGACAATATAAACCAAATAGCAAGGTACTAAAATCTAAGAGTTAACATGTGAATCCTTATTACTTTCAGGTACCTTAAAAGTCATAAATGTATCTACTTTAAGTGGGTACCTGAAAGTAACAAAAAAATAAATAACAATTCAATAAAGACAAAGTAAATATATTTGATTACTACAATAAACAAATTAGAGATACATGAAAGCAACAGTAAAATAAAGTAGAGTTACCTTGATGGAACAAAATAATACAGACGTGACGGGCACATGACCAAATTATTAACGTAGATATATGTATAATTTTTGAGGTACTCGAAAGTAACAATTTTTTTCTAAGGAACCTATTTTATAAAAAAGTGACTTCTGAGGTACCTAAATAACTTTTATCCCTATAAGCAAAGGGTCAAAATGAGACCGATCGACATTTAATTATTGATATCCCCCATCCAAGCACATTAAAAGAAAGGCTTGGGCAAAGAAAACAAAAATCGATTGGTCGACTAACAACTCGTCGTTCTTCCCAATCAAACACTCAAAACAAACGAAGACGGTTGACCGAACCGTCCCTCACAAATCACTGGAATGGGTCTACCTAAGTCAAAGTTGTGAATAAAGTGACTGCAACGAAAAAGGGAAAAGGCAAAGAGCAAAAAAGAAAGAATGAACAAATAATAGATTCATCCAAATGCAAATCTTTAAAAAGAGGCAAAAAATTACAAAAATCTATGACAATGCCTAAGTGGTTGGAGGAGTAGGATCATCTTGCCGAGCAAGAGAGTCAGCGTCCTAGAAGATGTCCTATTTGGCCCCTCGAGGAGCGTACTCTCCACCTAATGGCAATTGTTCACTGGTTGAGACTTGTACCAACTCATATTTGGATTTGATAAAACCCTGAATACTTTTCACAAGCTAGAAGAGAAACTTGGGGTTGACATCCAAGATCTCTTCAGTCATGACTTGCAAAAAGTAAGATATATTTGTCCTCATACACTTAAGAGCATCCATCTAAAATTGATCAAATACCTCATACTCATCCAAAATATGCTCTCAAGATGCATCTCCTTTAGCTTCACTTCAATGGACTTCAACCCCACGATAAACTCCTCAATATTCTTCGCTTGCTGCTACTGCACAACCATTAAGCGGTCTTCTCCTTTTGAAAGAACCCAACCTAAAATTTGGCACAATCCCTGATCGCATCCATCGCAATCTTGTTTGCCTCAACCCTCGTTTTTTTCTGCGTTCACCTCGACTTTCTCACCCTCGAGTTGAGCGAGATCCTCCTTGAGCAGTCGACTCGACCCCCTAGACGATGTATACTTGATCCCCTTGGATCCTTTCAAGCAAAGTCATTTTACACCTAAAGCTATTCCATCTTTTCCAACAGGACCTTCTATGGCCTCCACTTTCTCCTACAATCGAGCCGCCTCTGTAAGTGTCGATTGATGGGCAAAAGCGAGGTCCCCCACAAGCCCACCTAGGGTTGTCTCTTGGAAAACGAGCTGCAAAATAAGGGGAGCAAATCAGAAGCGCGAGAATACAAACGCAATTGATTAGAAAATCTGATACTTACACTCGCCAAATTACTAAAATAACCTCGAATATTGCGCTCGATATTGTCAACAACTAAAGGAACGTATTACCGCTCCGATGACGGGATGACTTCATTCAGAAGATGGATGCACAAGTCCATGTGATCGAATCATACTGTAAAAAAAGTTGTGTTATCGGATAGACTCTTATATATGCGAATATTTTTAATCTTTCATTACCTTTTTTATATTAAATAGACACGTGTCATGCCATTATTATGTTAATGTCACATAGATATATAATATAATATTTAGTTTATATAATAAAAAATAAAAATTTCAAAAAAATATAACGAATTTATACATATTTTTCAAAATTGAGAGATTGTTACAAAAAAGAAAAATAATTAACTAAAATTTAAAATTGAAGAAGAAAAAAGTATAAATATTTCAAAAACACGACATTTTTATAAAAATAAAATATAAAACTTAAAAAATGAATCATAAAATATAAAATTTATTCTTTTATAAATTTAGTATTAAACGAATAAAAAGAACAAAAAAAAACTGAGCTAACCAAGGTGGCTAGATTAGACTGAGCCAGGGTCCAGCCCTGGGCTGGGTCTCACCCATCCAGGGTCCAGTGCTAGGCTGGGTCCAACCCAAATCTGTTTGTCCAGGTCAGGTGACCTGATTAGTCTAATTGAGACACCTTGGGCTTGGTTAGTTCTTTTTTTTTTCTTTTTTAATTTATATTCACCAATATGACGGAGAACCTAATGAGGGAGGCGGACATTTCGATGATAGTTTCCCACCTGTGCAAACCCAAAGCACCAAGCGCTATCCAAAGTTACTATATTTCTCTTCTTCTAATTATTCTGAGACGCCATTTTTGCTGCACTGCTTCTGCAATCAACCTTCCTCATTAGCTTGCTTCCTTCGATTCAATGGAGTCCTCGTCTGCTCTCCGATCCTTTCACTGTAAGGATATGCCATTTAATTTAACACTTCAAATGTGATTCTCCCTCTCTGTCTCTCAGAGAAAGGATTTGAGATTTTCTTTTGTTGATGTATAGTATAGCTAAATGTGTTTCATGAATCATCCTTCGCTGGAGTTGAGATATAGTGGATCATCGTCTTAATGCATAGTGGATGAGCCAGAATTCAATTTACCCGTCGGTTTCTTTTTTATTTTTTCAGCTGGATCTCGTCTTTATGCTGTCTTCTAAAAGTTTAAGCTCAACCAAGTTATTGTGCTAATTTTTAATTATGCTGTGTTATTTTCTTATGCCTCAAGAACTTGTTCTGATTTCTAAACTAGTAAGTTGTTTCTTTCATGCCCAGATTCCGTTACTACCAGTGTGTCGTCTCATGTGCGATCACTACTTGAAAAACGTGGGGTGGTTCCAGTGCAACACAATTGGTCGAATGTTAGCAAATCTGGCGTGCAAGGTTTAACTGTTGGGAGGAAGCTTTCTTTCGCACTGAAAAAGGGGGATGCAGCAGCATTAGTATCGGCTGTAACGGCATGTGATTCTGTTGCAACAGCTAATTCCGTCGGTTAGAATTTTTCTTCCTTCAACACTTGCAGTAATAGAAATCTGATTTCCTTACAGCCTTTCATTTAAAATCTTCCGAATAGAATGGAATATATTTTAAGTGTGCATTCATTACCTGTGTACCTGTAAAACTAACTTTACTATGGACTAGTTTCAGCAGTTAGCAGTAGCAACGACCTGGAGGAGAAGGGTACCATGAAAAGTGCGATATTTCCAAAAGGATTTGAGGTATATGCTGTATAGGGTATATTATCTACTTTTCAGTTGCCATCTTACAGATGTAGATTATACACTAGGCTGGTTTGTGCCTACATAATTTTGTGTATTTTCTTATTGTGCTATCTTGAAACTGTAAGTCAATACGGGTTGACCTGCCGGGTTCGGGTCGGGATCAAGGATAATTGACCCGACCCCGACCCGCCGAGTTTCACGAGTCACTCGCTGTGACCCGACCCCGACACGCCGGATTGACGGGTCAACCCGTATGACCCACAACAATTTTTTTTATATAAAATATAAACAAATATTAAAAATTGTTATATATATATATCTTATAATTAACTAGTTAACAATCAACTTTGTTTTAACAATGACATCAAAAATAAACTTTAATGACTTTAAATTGTTTATAATTAACAAATATCGCTAACACTATTATCTTAAATTAAAAATATTATCTATCACGGTAGACTATCAAACAAAAAAAATTCTCATAATATAGTATGTTTAACCTAAAGGTAATTAGAGCATTCTTAGTATTAACATAAATAGTATTGTACCAAATAATAACACACATATATATATATATATATTAAACAAACTTATTTTTCATGGGTTGGATTCGGGTCCATATGTTTAACCCGAACCCGATCTGCCATTTGTACGGGTCAAGTGGTTCAACCCGAAATTGACCCGCGACCCCTATTTTATGAGTCAGGCCTGGGTCATTTTCGGGTCGGGTCAGATTTTGATATGTCTTGGCACGTATGGACAACTTCATTTTACAAGGAGTTAATTACTTAATAAAATGTTATATAGGTTTAGACAATGTATGGTAAGAAAAATAATCTTAACATTCAAGTCTCATGCACTATTGAGGTGGATAGAAAAGTACTTTACTTTTATTACCATTGAACTGTTCTCATATCCAAACATTATTTCAGATGCTCTCTCATGTCTAATAGAAGGGAATTTCAAAATTATATAATTAGAATGTCCTCGAAGGTCAGTCTTTATAAAAGAAATAAGATTATTTTCTTTTGCAAGCTCTGATATTATTATACTGTTGATTGGTCAGACATCCAATAATACGTTTTTGGTGTATCATCTGATTACCTTGCTAAATGCATTCCTGGTACTCCCAGCAGATGTGAACCTGTCCTTTCACAAAAAAAGGTGCTCTTATTCATTCACCAATCAGGATAAGTCATACTAATTACATCATAAAGCAACAAATCAAAAGAGCTCAAGCCTTTGAGTTCCCCAAAGGATTCAGATGTGAACCTGTCTACCAGTCCACTTTATCTCTCTGATTTGTTAATATGTTATTTGCTGGCTTCTCATCTAAGATTTTATTTTTATCTTCTACTTTTTATTTTTTTATCTGAAACTAAGTGGCAGTCTCAGCTTTTTGTTTAGGCACTCTTACTGGAAGTCTGTGATGAGACAGAGGTTGCTGAACTAAAACTGAAGGTATACACACTTGCATATGTTGTCGCGTAGTTGTTTTTTCACATAAATATAATAGTATAATCACTTAAGTATATTTAACTACCTGAAACTTCGAGCTTTGTAGTATACTAGAAATGTAGATGATGTATTAGAAAGATCCAACTAATTGTGGATAAGATACTGGTTTCAGCATGCAGAGTAAAAATGTTAGTCATGTTATGGCATTTATGGTAGAAAACCATGTGTGCAATTTCTATTCATTGACAACTGGATGGGCTAGTATCTTCTGTAGGACGGAGGCTTCAACAAAGTAAGACTTATTTTTGATAACTAAAAGTTTGTTTTAGCATAAGTGATACTATTCATTTAAAAAGTTATTACTTTATCACTTAAAATATATGATATTTATATATAAAATCTGTTCGAACGAAAAAATGAGTTACGATCCGAGCTAGCAAACCATATAAACTTATCCCTCTGAAGCTTGAAACTATGAAGTAGGGAATTGCGGTCCCATAGCCGTTCCACGTAAAGAAATGATCCCCGTACTAGGTAACTATAACCCTATTCCGGTTAGGCTTACAGTTTTTAGCAGACATAACTGTACATTAATGAATCAAATTGGTATTAGATTTTTCAACATACTGGGAGCTAAGACGGGGGAATAATAGGTATAATGACAAGGAATAGGGCTGGTAATCTTTGGCATGGTAGATTAATATGACACATAGCGAACATAATTTGCAGGAAACACTATAATGAAGAAAAATATAATGTACAATACGAAACTGCATGACTGATACGGAAGTGACATGATGAGGTCTGTTAAGCACATAATGTGTCTTCCATTAAAAATAAGGCATTTTTGAACAAACATAATACCACTCTAAAGTGTAAATATCAGCAGAAACTAGTAACGGAAACGACTTTCCAGCCCTTGCAATGAACTTGGGATTGTTATTAGTATTCCTGGTAAATATTATCAAAATCTCATACTTTACGATCAATTGCTTCAATAATTCTTTTTTTAGAGGACAAATTTTCACATTTAGATTTGTCTCACATGTGCTAATGCCCTATCCCATCAATTCATAAGTCATGGTTCAAACCTTTCGTAACTAGGTGAAGGATGCATCTACTTTGCATTTATTTTGTATCTTTCTACATGAGTGTTGGAATAGTTCTATTACACCAAAGAACATATTACTCTTTACTTTAAAGATAATTCAAGATTTCTTCTTGTTTCTCTATAATTCTTATCTTCCTTTTTCTCTGCAATCAATCCTTGCATTTCCAGTTAACATCCTGGAATCTTTTTCATTCGTTATACCATTAATTTTTTCACAGTTCTATCTTTTCCTGTTCTTTTTCAGGTTGGAGAATTTGAAATGCATGTAAAGAGGAGTGTGGGAGCTGCAAAACTACCAAGTTCAGTCGTTTCACCTAGCACACCACCCCCAGTTCCTAGCGAACCCATGGATAAGTCAGTAGCATCTGCACCTCTACCAGAAGCACCACCAAAGCATTCTCCAGAAAAGATCACTCCTTTTACCAATGTCACATACAAAAAATCATCAAGGTTGGCCGCATTGGAAGCATCTGGAGCTACTGGATATGTCTTAGTCTCTTGTCCGTTGGTGGGTACCTACAGGGTGTTTTTCTTTTGTGGTGTGGCTACAATCCATTGCATGGACTATTTCCATTATACTCAAAATATTTCGTCATGCTATTTTTCCAGGTCGGCTCATTTCAAAAGGGGAGAACAGTTAAAGGAGAGAAAAAACCTCCAACCTACAAAGAGGTATTTTCTCCTCGCCTGAAGTCTGATGCTAATTTATCTTCCTCATTTACTTCTTAACTGTACAGTATAGTCATTTCCTTATTCTTTCTTTGGAGGATAAGATGCAACCATTTATTCAACAATGAAGCAAGCAACCGTAGTGTTAAACCATCTTGAAGAGTTGCCCAGTATATTGCTTTTTAGGAATCCACCTAATAGTTAGAGATGCCGCAAGTAAAGATCATATAGCCTAATTTGTTGAATCTCACTGGACTTTGTATGACAGGGTGATCTAATTAAGGAAGGACAAATTATAGGGTGGGTAGATCAATTTCAAACCGAACTTCCTATCAAGGTTAGCTGTCTTGGTTTTGTTTTTCTATGGAGCTCCATATTATGCTCACAACTTTGTTCTGACAAGATAAGTAATTATTGTTCTGAGCAGTCGGATGTCTCTGGGGAAGTCCTGAAGGTCCTGGTTGATGATGGAGGTACGTACATCTATTGTTCATTAATTTGTTTGTTCTGTTCTGTTCTGTTCTGTTCTACTTAGGAACTGAATCTATCAAGTTCTGGAGGAACTTGTTTTGATGCGTGGTAGGTAAGTTGATGTCAGTTTTGAAATCATATCATCCAGAGAGCAATTTTTGCCTAAAACTGTGGTTGTTTTTATTATTTACAGAAGCCGTTGGTTATGGAGATCCCCTCCTTGTTGTGTTGCCTTCGTTTCACGGTATCAGGTGATGAATTGCTTTTCTCAGTCAAGGTCGTGTTTTGTTGTGTCCACCAATGCAGTCCAGTCAGTAGTACTTTGTTGAGGTGAACAGCCAGATTGGTGTAGGTGGAAGATGGTCATTTCAAGTCTACTAATCCTTTATAAAAAAATAAAAGTCTATCAATCATTCCTTTTTGCTGCAATATGATCTGATATGTAATCGTTGTGGATGATGAGGTCATTGATTTCAGTACTTTGTTGAAAAGGCTTAGCAGTCGGACACAAGGTGTTAATTTTATTTTGCAAATTTCCCTTCCCTCTCCCCTCCTGTGATAGGACATCCGGTTTACAAGATTGGATGAAGAGTGAAATTTCGCCCAGAAAACAATATAAAAAAACAATCATAACCTATTCAAATATCGCTAAAGAGGGACGAAACTCCTTCACAGGGTGCTTGATAATGTCTAGTTGTCAGTAATATAAGCCTAGTAAAGTGACTTTAAATCTTTAATAATTAAGTAGGGAAAAATGATAATTTGATGTTTTCGATAATTATATTGACATTTTGAGTTTTACATAATTACAAAAGTGGGTCATGTGAATTTTTTTTTAGGGACGGTCCGGTTCGGTTCTGATAACACTGATTTGGACTAACAGATTAACTGTACGCTATGTCGTAAGTTGAAATATAAAAATTGACTTAAAATAATATAACTCACACCATATAAGTCCAAACTCAACACGGTTAATGACATTTATGTTCTAATTAAATTATCTACGCACTGTAATATTTTTTTTGAATTTTTTTATTAGATATATATTTAATTTATTAACCTAACATTGTCTGTCTTATAATTTGACCAGAATGATTAAATGCATTAGGAGAGAAATTTATTTATATACTTATTCAAAACAAAAATTATAGTGCATAGATAATTTAAGTACGGCATAAATAATGCTTATTAGACATTAATTTTTTATTTACGGGCTGCCGGATATTTCGACAGATTAAAAAGAATTATATATATATACTCCATTGGGCTTTTATGTGCAGTTGGGCTTATATATATATAATGTATGTATGTATGTATAATTTATTTTTTCCTATACGGATTAGTCCGAAAGTCAAAAATCAACGTCCACTTAGCGTGATTTATGTCATAATTAAATTATCTACGCACTGTAATTATTTTGAGTAAGTATATACATAAATTTATCACATAATGCATTTAATCATTCCGATCAAATTATAAAACAAACAATGTTATGTTAAAAAATTAAATAAAAAAAATACAGTGCGTAGATAATTTAATTACGACATAAATGTCATTAACCGTGTTGAGTTTGAACTTACATGGTCTTTTTTTTTTTGGTCACTAACAGATAGTACTTTTCATTCATCTCCAATGTTCATACAATTCAAATTACAGTCGATCCGAATAAAATTTCTAAGTGGGGGTGGGGGTCTACGGACCCAATCATGTTGACACACTCCCAATCTAGTTTGAATAGCTATCCAGTTTGCACATTCGTTAGATGTGCGTGGGATTGCTTTCCATTTCACTATTCCGATGTCTTCCGCCATTCGTTGGATATTTTCGCAGATTTGGTTGATTCGCCAATGGTGGTTGTTCCCTTTGAGTTGTTGTATGACAATCTCCGAGTCCGATTGTATCGTTATCTTGTGCCATCTGTGCTCCTTCGCTAGCTCGATCCCCATTTCGATTGCCCGCGCTTCAAGTTCTTCCACCCTATCGCCACTGGTCCTGCGGTTTGCTCCTCCAACCAATGTTCCCTCTGCGTTTCTTGCTACAGCACTGAGACCTCCTTCCTTCGTTCGTGGATCCCATGCAGCATCACAGTTGATGGCTATCTCGTCCTGTTCTGGTTTTTCCCAGCCTCTGCTGTCACGGTTCTGTTCTGTCGTTCTCTGCTTCTTTGCTAGCTTCAGTTGTTCCTCATGCAGCTTCCGTGCCTCATCGATCACGTTCTTTGGAATCGGCATGAGTTGTTCAAATGACGCCTTGCACCTGCTTTTCCAAATAAGCCAACAGATCCACATACAGTGCTTCCATCTGTCTTCCTTGCTTGTTCTGTCTTGCATGAGCTCGTTCCTTCTATCCTCGATCCAATCAGCAATTGAGTTTCTGTGTTGATGGCCCTCCCTTAGTCCAAGTGCTCCAAACCAGACCGCACTTGTCCATCGACATTGGAAAATCATATGCTCTATGTCTTCATCTACTCCACAGATTGGACATCCAGGTGAGACATCCATGTTCCTTCTCTGCAATTTTTTCCTAACAGCAAGTGAGTTAGTCAGCATACGCCACATGAAACTCTTAATCTTGGGGTTCATATAAGTTTTCCAAATGGCTCGCCATTTCCCAGTGGTTCGGTCATCTTGTCCTCCCAAGCGTGCTGGTTCACCATCTTGTGTCTCCCAAATTCTATGGTATGCCGAACTTGCAGTGATGATCCCGTCTTCAGTGTATGGCCAGATGAGTTTATCTGGTTTCGGTTCTGGCGGGATGAGGATCTGCAGGATTTGGTCTGCATCACTATCCCCAGCAATCTGTCGAACTCTGTCCTCGTCCTAGGATCTATCATCTCTTATCAGTTCTGCAACCTTCATATTGTACACGGGATCAACTTCCTCTGTTCTCGCCAAACGCATGCCCGGTTTTGTGTGGATCCACGGGTCTGCATGAACCCTGATTCGCTTACCATCTCCCAACATCCATAATCCTTCCTTACTTAGTATATCTCGCCCTTGTAGAATACTTGACCATCCCCAAGACGCTCGGGCACCTTTGGTTGCCGTGAGGAAGTCCCCTCTTGGATAGTAGAGGCCTTTTAGTACTTTCACCCACAATGCCTACGGTTCGTTGTTTAGGCGTTCGACCATCTTGGTTAGTAGGGCTTTATTGAAAACCTCGAGTTCTCTAAAACCCAAACCACCCTTCTCTTTCGTTTGTGCGAGGATGTCCCAACGCCGCCAATGAATCTTTTTTCCTTCGGGTGTTTGGCCCCACCAAAAATTGGCAATCATCGCATTGATCTCTGAGCACCATGTTTTCGGTATCTTGAAGATGCTCATGACGTAGGATGGAATCGCTGTTATTACCGCTTTTATAAGTATTTCCTTCCCCGCTTGATTGAGTGTCTTAACTCTCCATCCATTGATTTTTTCTTTTATTCGTTCTTTGAGGTACCCAAGGGCTTCATATTTCGATCGACCCCATATTGTCGGCATGCCCAAGTATTTCCCCGAGGTTCGTTCTCTAGTGATATGGAGCTCTTCCTCAACCGCTTTACATTGTTGTTCATCTGCGCCTCTATTGAAAGAGATGCTTGATTTCGCCTCATTCACCCTCTGACTCGAGCTCATACAATAGTTTGTTATGATCATCTTCAGTCTCCTTGCATTTTCCACCGTGCCATGTATGAAGAACAAGGAGTCATCCGCGAAAAAAAGGTGGTGTAACTCTGGACAGTTCGATTTCATCCTTAGTCCATGAAGCCGTCCTTCCATTACCTCCTTCTCCACCTGTCTTGACAATACATCTGCCATCAATATAAATAAGTAGGGTGAGAGAGGATCCCCCTGTCTAATTCCCCGGGTGGGTTGTATGTATGGCGTTCGCCCTCCATTCACAAGTACTCGGTATGTAGGTGTTGTGATGCAAGCCTTCATCCATGATATCCACTTCGCCTCAAAACCTCTCTTCTCCAAGCTCCTAAGTAGAAAGTCCCATTCCACCCTGTCATACGCCTTTTGCATATCCAGTTTAAGAGCACATTCTACTCTCGATGGCCCCCTTCTCGTGTTCAAGTGATGAAACACTTCATGAGCCACCATGATATTATCTTGAATGAGTCTACCTGCCACAAATGCACTCTGATAGGGGGTGATAAGATCTGACAGGTATATCTTCAATCTATTAACCAATACTTTTGTTATAACTTTATAAATAAAGTTACACAAGCTTATTGGTCTAAAATCAGATGCATGGTTTGGGTTCGACTTTTTTGGAATAAGTGTGATATCGGTTTGGGTCAGGGAAGGGGGGAAAGTACCTGTTTCGAGGAAGGCTTTGACTGCCGTGAGAACATCCGGGCCCACAGTTTTCCAGCTCCTTTGATAGAATAATCCCGGAAACCCGTCTGGACCTGGAGCTCTGGATCCTCCCAATTGGTGTACCGCTACTCGAACCTCCTCCATTGTGACCACTCTTTCCAACCGTCTGTTCATTGCTTCATCTATTTGGCATGGCACCCCATTCAAACTCTCCTCATTCACTACATGTGCTTCGGTTTGGAACGCCATAGTGAAATGGCTATGTATTTCCCGATTTATCTCCTCATCCGTAGTAAGCCACCCCCCTGTATTGTTCATTAACCTTCCTATGTGGTTCCTTCTTCTCCGAGTTGTTGTTGTTGCATGAAAGAAGGTCGTGTTTCGATCTCCTTCCGTTAGCCATTTTACCCTCGCCCTTTGTTTCCAATAGAGTTCTTCTCTTCGCCATAGGGTGCGGATTTGGTTTCTCAAAGTGATCTCCTCATCTTTGGAGTTTTGGGTCGGTTGGCCCTCCCCGATTCTTCTAAGTCTGTTTTGTGTCCTCCTTAGCTCGGTGAGGTTATTCCCGAACCTCTCCTTACTCCATCTCATTAGGTTCCTTCGACAATTACCGAGCTTGGGCCAAAGTTGTCTTTCTTGGTTTGATCGTCTCCATTCGGTCCATGATTGCCGAACCACTTCATTGCATTCCGTGTGTTCAAACCACATTTCCTCAAAACGAAAATTCCTCCTTCTTCTTGGTCTCATTCGGTCCAGCATTAGGATTATAGGTGAGTGATCCGATCCAATAGCAACCTCGTTAATACATATGGCATTTGGGAACCTCATGCTCCATTCTTGGTTAATGCAAGATCGGTCGAGGCGTTCATATACTCGTTCTTGACCTCTCCTATTGTTACACCATATGAACCGTTGCCCCTTTGATCCCATGTCTTCCATCTCAATGTCTTCAATGAGCTTGTTAAACTCATCTATGTGTCTTTGGGATTTTTGTCTTACCCCTTCCTTTTCTTGATGATTGGCTATTGCATTAAAATCACCTTGACACACCCACATTCTCGTTCTTCCATTCCCTATCCTCCTTAGGTCATCCCAATTCCGACTTCTCAATTGGTCGTCCGTGTCTGCATGTACCCATGTAATAAACATGGGTGTATCGACATTCTTTAGCCATACCCTAGTGTCAATGATGTTTTGGTTTGCGTATAGAATTTGGACTTGGGTGTCCTCCTTCCACCAAAGGGCAAGTCCTCCCGATGTGCCCCTTGGTTCTACATAGTATGCTTTATCCATTTCAACTTGATTTCTCACTCGCTCACAGTAGGTATTACCGTTCTTTGTCTCCATCAAGAAGATTATTTCCGGTTGATACCTCCCCTTGAGGTCTTTCAAGTGTCGAACTGTCAAGGTAGACCCCAGACCCTGACAATTCCAAGCGGTTGTATTCATTGACCCCGTGTGGCTGTTTCGGGACAGCCACCAGAGCCCTGGTTTTCAGATTCTTTCATGTTGATCGTATCATCCTCCATTTCGACCACTATGAGCCTTCTCCTTCTCATTGTCTTCTTACTTAGTTCTTTCGTCCCTTTTTTTTAATTTTCTTTTTCTCTCTTCCACCATCCTTGACATCATCCTGTTTTGTGAACATGTTGTCTCCTTCTGTCACTTTGATTTTCTTTCGGTTCATCTCAGCACTTCCTTCACCATCCTCACGGTTCCTCTTCAATGTCATTTTGTTCATCCATGGGCTGAGTCCCGATGTATGTTCCATTGCTATCTCCATGTTGCTCGGCTGGGGGGATTCAGGAGGAGTTTCAACCAGGTAGTGCATGTTCAACGTCGGGCCAATTTCTTCTTCCTCCTGACCTCGGGTCGGTGATAGGTATGTGATACTTGGGCGGGTAATATCAAGTTCATTTGTTGGCTTGTTGGTGTCCTGTAGCTTGAGGATTATGTCTCCATCCGGTCTTTCTTGGAAAGTTCGCCATGTCTCAGGTTGGGTTGGATAGGTAGATGGATGATGGTGATATGTAGGGGGGTTGGCTTGTTTCGGCTAGTGGTTGGGTTGTGGTATGGGTGTGTTATTATTGCGGTCTCATGGGGAGGTTTATTGAGGTCAAGGTTTTGTATGGTATGGGTGGTCTCAGCGTGGGTTTTGGGAGTGGTATTTAGGGTGTCTGTTGGGTTCTCATTGTGCCCTTCTCCTTCGGCATTATCTGTTTCACTTCCCTTCTCATATTGGTATTGCTCAGGTACCTTGCTGCCCTATTCTCCTTCTTCATCCATTGGGTCATCAGCCTCTCTTGGTTCGGTCTGTGAGCCTCTTCGTTCTCCCTCTCTTGCTTCATTCATAACCTCATACCAGGATTTCCATGGGGTCGACTTATCTTTTCGTTCACTTCCCCCTTGATCCCCCCTATCACACTTGCACGACAAGACTTACAGGGTCTAAGTTATATTTTTAAGTCAAATTTTCATATCTCAACTTGCGGCAGAGCGTACAGTCAATCCCTAAGTCCAAATTTAATATTCTTTTCATCATTTAAATCATAATTAAAATATCTACCTACAATAAGATTTTTATTTTTTTTTCTAATATATACATAATTTAAATTTTTTATTAAATATCGAGTCGTCGAAATTAAGGGATAAAAAAACATATTTGGAGGGTAGCGCCATTTCTAAATCGATAAAAGGCACTACGCACGGTAGAACTTTTTGTAAAAAAACAACAAGTGTGTGATGCGTACAGTAGCACGTATACCCATATTTTTAAATATTTGTTATACATATTTAATTTTCTAATTTTTATTTTTCACATGGGCACTTTTTGAAAAAACTAACATTTTTTGTAGTTCAATTTATTTCATTATAATAATTTAATCGAAAAATTCTGACAATAGTACATGTTTATACAAAATGTTATTTGCACTAACATGTTTTGTTTTATGGTGAATGGTCAAACATGTTTGAAAACGATGGTAGTTGGTCCTTCTGTCAATCCTCCGTTTAAAATTTTTGTTAAGTACTTTTTATATTTATAAAATTAATCGTATACTTTTTTAAGTGTTACAATTATACCCTAAAAACTTATATTAATGTTACAAGTAAGTACCAACTCCATTTGAGCCCCAATCGGGGGTTCTACGGTCTGAGTTCAGACCTAGACCAGGTCGCTCAAGGTCGAGTACCTTCTATAGGTTCAAACCCATACCATATCCCCAACCTTGGACAACTTGGTCTGGGTCTGAACCCAAACAATATGACCCTTGATTGGGGCTCAATTGGAGCCTCAATCAATTGGCCCATGTTCGTCCCAACATGTTCCAATGATTGGGGCTCCAATTGAGCCCCAATCGGGGGTTCTATGGTTTGTGTTCGAACTCATAACAGGTACTCGACCTTGGGCGACCTGGTCTGGGTCTCAACTCAGACCATAGCCCCCCCGATTGGGGCTCAATTGAAGTTAGTATTTAATTGTAACTTTAATATAAGTTTTTAGGGTATAATTGGACCACTTGATAAAGTATTCAGTTATTTTATAAATATGAAAAGTATTTAGTAGAAATGTTTAACGAAAGCTTGACAAAATGGTCAATTATCATCGTTTTCAAACATGTTGGGTTGAAAAACCATTTTGTACATACATATTGGACTATTTTTAGACTTTCCCCTATTTTAATTTGTTGATAATTAGACATTTTGTTTGTTAATTTTAACTATTAAGTGATCAATATTAATGTACGTATTATTATTTTAAATAAATAAATGGTATTATGGTAAGTATGCTTACTAAAAATAAATCGTGGATTAGGCTAGAAGGTATACTCGTATATCTCAATTTTTTAAAAAGAAATAACTTTCGCATATACATTAGACCACTTAACAATTAAAATTAACTCTTATTGTACGAAATGCGCACCAGTGTATTTTTTATAGGATTAACTACCTCAACAGTTACTTATCTTTGACCTATGTGAAAGACATTCCCTTACTCCCTCTTTGGGTATTGGCTGAATTTGTAAAAGCAAGGGTGATTAATTACTAAACATTTGTTGGATAGGTACCGAAACGTTTCCTCTTACAGATGCTTGGTGAATCCCAAGTAAAAAAGTTTGTTATATAGTAGAGAATCACCTCAACTATGGTTGGGTATGTATGGAAGGGCAGTTAATTACATTGTAAATAAATCCAATAGCTAGTGTATCTGAAAAGCAAATGCATATTAATCTAGATTTCGATAATGGTTAGTAAGATCAGTTGTGTTCATGGAATTTTTATATTGTCGGATTCATACTCTAGTTCGTGTATTTATATATATCCAACCCATATTTAGGAGAATCTCTATGCGAAAGATAAGAAGTTGAACACGACGCAGACAACTGATGAGCTTATATTTGCTTCAGGTAGACCATTTGTTATAAAATTCATATTGGACTGTGAGACATAAGACGTACGCCTTAACCAACTGTCTCAAAAGTCCGAGCTTGTGAGTGAAGGCGACCGGTATACTCTTAAGTCATCTTAACATCCTCCCTTAAACTGATGTTTATGAATACTGGTTTACCCATGGGCTTTGTGCCCGACCTCGGCCTTTAATGGGAGTGTATCAATATTATCAACGTCGCCAGGATTTGAACCTGCGCGCTCTGATACCATGTGAGACATAAGACGTACGCATTAACCAACTGTCTCAAAAGTCCGAACTTGTGAGTGAAGGCGACCGGTATACTCTTAAGTCATCTTAACATGAACCTTGAAACTGAAGAAGCTTCCATAGTCATTGACACATGACAATGTCACGTGCACACTCAATGAAGGAGTCAATACAAGAGCTTAACTCAATAGATTAAATTTTGTATTTTTTTCACTAGGGAATCATTAATTTTCTATAAATTTCCTTAATAACTAGATGATGCAATTGTTTTAATACATGGGGGTGGGGGTAGGGTGGGAGTGTGGGATAGGGGCGGGGACTGTATTATCTTGTAATAATAGAATTATATACTGGAGAAACAGTAAAGAGATATCTAAACGAAAATCAAGTATATTGAAGCTTGAATTCATTCTAGCAGCAGTCACATATTGTTGAATTGAGAAAAGTGAAGGATGCAATCTGGAAGATTGGTTTATTGTGTCTTCTTTCGTTATTGTATATTATTTGAGGACTATCTTATTATTATTCTATTTGTTAGGGTGTTATTAGTTTTCGGTTTCTATGTAGGATGTATTTCAGATTTTATATAGATTGTTAGGTTAATTTAAAGGATGAGAAAACCCCAAATGAAGGAACGGTTTTCAGTGATTCCCAAGTGTTGCGTCTCTCTGTCTTCTTTACATCCGTTCGTATGCTAGGGTTTCGATATTAAACCCAGTTTTGCCATGGTATCAAGGCCATTGAGGCGATTTCTGCCCTTGTATCTTCGTTCCTTGCTTATGATTAACGGTTCGTTGGTGATTCTCTCTCAGTCACCAACGATTTAGGGTTTCCGTGATTATCTTGGTCACAGGGAGGTTTGGTTCCTTCTTCCTTGTTAATACTGAGAAAGTATGAAAATGATGTAAGATGTTTGCCCTCGGTGGTAAATGCGGCCCAATGTTTGTTTTTGATGTAGTATGTTTGGTGGTGTAGGTTTTTGATGAATTCCGTTTGTGTCCGTTAACAGCTGGAATGTCTTGCACATGACTTTTTGTCTGTGTGAAATTCCAAAGATGTCCCTGACTTCTTCACCTATTATATGCAGACTTTCTTCTCCATTGAAGCATACGGTTTCTTCTTCAAGAGTCTTCTCCAAGGTGTTCGTCGATTCCCGAAGTCTTAGGCCCCAGATCAGAGCTTCACTATACTCAAATCAAATCGTATCACTCGATCATTTGTCTCTAGTCTCTGCTCCTCTAGCTTCCTCCTTCTGTAACAATGGCCGATTCGAGTTCTTGATTTTCGGTCCATTTATGTTGCTAATGTTGAAACTTGACGAAGATCTGGAATTTATCTATGGACTAAGTTGAATTAGGAGCATTTGGGTTCACTTTGAACGATACTATTTGGCATTCCTAACTGCTCATGCTGCGTCATTACACAATTTTGAAACTCGAATTGGTGACATAGAAATAGAGGAATCTGAGATCAGAGATCAGAAGCACTTGCGCAGTGGCAGTCTCCTGTTTCAATGAAGCAGAGGAGTCCTCAAAGCTGCAGAAGCATCCGAGCTATGGCGGCTGACCGTAGGGATAGTCTGGATCACTTGCAGAGAGCAATCCAACACCAGAAACAACAACAGTCGCAACTGCCGAAGAAGAGAGTTGATGTTGTCGCTCTAGTGGTGAGTTAATTAAATTCGACTGACCAAAGATAAGTATTTAGGCCTCCAACATAATGCTCATGTTCGTGTTTCATATTGGGTAATGCAGGACTATGGGACAGGTTCCCGACCGTGAGGACGGTGCAGCAGATGATGGACACGATGGAGAGGATAATTGAAGATCAGTTTGCTTATTCGGGCAGGTGGCCTTCCGCCATGCCACTGTCTGAGAGCGGTGGTTACAGTAGGAGAAGAACTCCATGGGAGATCAAGGAAAGCGAGACTGAGTACAAGCTGAGGTTCGACATGCCCGGAATGACCAAAGAGGATGTCAAGGTTTGGGTTGAGGAGAAGATGATGGTGATCAAAGTAGAGAAGGTTCCGAAGAATAAAAACGGAGAATGAGAAGAAAATGAAGAAGAAGAGTGGTCTGCAAAGAGTTATGGCCAGTACAGCAGCAGGATCGCCCTGCCAGAGAAAGCTCAGTTTGAGAAGATAAGAGCAGAGGTTAGAGATGGTGTTCTTTATATAACCACTCCAGCAAAGGTAGCAGAACCTCTGCGATGAGCCTCCGTCACAGATCTATGCAGAAGAACTCACGTCATTATCGTGGTTCAGAAAAGTCTGCAAATCGGAACCTGTCTGCAATGCATGCAGTGCAAAAAACAGTTTGACGCTACCGAAAGAAAAAATTGCACGCGGATAGCGAAATCGCACGCGGATAGCGAAATCGCACGCAGATAGCGAAATCGCAACAGAAATACAGAGAGGGAGGGAGGCAGCTGAGCTTACGCTGCGAGTGGAAGCTCCACGATGCTTGACTGCCATCCCAGGAGCTGTAGATGGAAGCGCATATAGCTTCTAGATAGTGACGAAGTGGATATAAGGAGTGAAGAGGAAGTGGTGGACGTGAAGCGTGAGAGTAGAGTGAGCGGGAGGAAGAGATACAGTTCAAATTTCCTTTTTTTCTGTATTTTCATGGCGGAATCTTTTAATTGGGACACCCATAAAACAATTAGAGGGTATATTGGAGGGTAGTTTTGGTATTTTCATTTTTTTATTATTTTAACGTTCAAATGATCTAGCACGTGAGCTGCACGTGTCAAATTTAAACGGATAAATTGATGGAAAAACTAACATTTCTTCAAAAACCAACAGAATGAAACATCATACATAAAAAACCTGCGGCCCTAAACAAGTTACATCGGTTACCAATTTTGTCAAACATCTTACATTTTTTTCATACTTTTCCCTCTATTCTATCTGCGGTATTTGTTTTCATTGTCTGTGGCTGGTGACGATTTGTTTAACCGCTGGAGTTTATTGTTGAATCTATGCTGTTCTTGGAATATTGGGAATTATTTTGTGATTCTTGTGCTGAGTGTGTTGATTCCTGGACTGTGGGTGCTTTATCTGGGAAGGCTTGGTTGTTTGCTGGTTATTTGAGATTGGAATTGTTCCTTGTTGTATATCTTCTGTTGTTCTTTCGATTCTTGTGAGTTCATTATAAGATGTCTGAGGAAAAACCTATCAGGGAGGCACGAAAAATTGCCACTGATGAGGTTGACCATGATGCCATGGCTTCCGTAGATTTGCATCATCCTTTTTACTTACATGCAAGTGATAATCCTAGTGTGAGCATGATATTTGATAAATTGACGGGCCCTGAACATTATGCCACGTGGAGTAGAGCCGTAAGATTTACCTTGTTTGGTAGAAATAAATTGGGATTTATCAATGGTACATGCATGAAAGAAAGTTATGATGCTGCTTTTCATCATTTGTGGGATAAATGCAATACAGTAGTCCTAGGCTGGATCATTAACCCGATTACTAAAGATCTTTGAAGTGGTTACATATATTGTGAAGATGCATTCTTTGTTTGGAAAGATCTTAAGGAACGTTTTGATAAAGTTAGTGGACCCAGGACTTATCAACTGCATTTAGAAATTGTTATGACTCGGCAAGGTTTGGGCCGAGTATGATGCTGCTTGTGCTTTGCCTCACATAGAAGGAGATAATTTCAAAAAACACATTGAACATAAAGAAAATCAAAAACTTTTTCTGTTCTTGATGTGATTAAATGAAAACTATTATGGTGTTAGGAGTCATCTTCTTCTATGGAACCCTTTACTTTCTATGAATCAGACCTATAACCTTTTGATTTAGGAAGAAAGTCAAAGGGGAATTACATCTGCTATGAATGTTAATATCGGTGCCTCAAATGCTAATATTGTTTTCAATCTGGAAAAGCAAAAAGGAAATCCGAATCTTGAATGTTCTCATTGTCATAAGAGGGGGCATACCATTAATAGATGTTATAGTAGAGGCTGCGATTTTTGAAAGAACAAGGGGCATTCAAAAGATAATTGTTTTAAATATAGGGATTTTTTAAAAGCAAAAGGATCAAATCCTAAGGCAAATGCCACCTCTACTACAATGGGGACTTCAATTCTAATGCTTTTAAAAATTCTGCTAATGATGTATCATCGAGTTCAGGATTGCAGGGTTGTGTTACTCTCAACCGAGATCAATTCGAAAAACTTCTGCAAACTGTAGGGCATGCAGGTAGCACTACAACGGCAGCAGGTGCTACCCTTCTACTAATAATCGAGTAAATGCAGCTGGTATACTTTCTAATTCCATTCACTTATATGATAGAGATAATTGGATTTTAGATACGGGGGCAACTAACCACATGACCAACAGAAATGATTGGTTGTGTGGTGAGGAAACTGCAACCAGAACTAGAGTCCAATTACCCAATGGAGAATATACTAAAGTGGATAGAGTTGGAAGTATGGATTTTGGTGATAAGAAATTGCAGAACATTTTGCATATACAGAATTTCAAGCATAATTTGTTGTCTATTTCAACCTTTTATCTTAAGTTTGATATCCTTCACGACCTCTCAAATGGGAATGTCTTGGAGACTGGCAATGGGGATTCAGAGCTGTATTTTTTCAAATCTCCCAAAACGTGTCCTACACCTACTGTTTTTTCTTCTGTTGCTGAGAATGTTGTTTTGTGGCATAAGCGGTTTGGTCATGCTTCTTTGAAAGCATTAGAACATGTTGTTGGATTAGATTTACCTAAGAATAAGATGTTGGATTTAGGTGATTGTCATGTTTCTCCCAAATCTAAGATAATAAGAAATTCCTTTCCCTATTTCTGAATCAAGAGCAGATGAAATTTTTGATCTTATTCATGCTGATGTGTGGGGTCCATATTATGATGTCACTCATGACAATAAGCGTTTTTTCCTCACATTGGTTGATGATTATTTGAGGGTAACATCCTAAGGTAAATCATTTGCGTGTGTTTGGATGTTTAGTGTATGCCAAGAATATGGTGGTAGCTGATAAGTTGGCTTCCAGAGGCATTCCATCAGTAATGATGGGATACTCTGAGACTCAAAAGGGATATAGGTTATATGATTTGATTGAGAAAAGATTTTTTGTGAGCAGATATGTAAAGTTCAATGAAAATATTTTCCCTTTTGATAGTAGTAAACTTGATCAGTGGCCCATATTGCTTGAGCACTGTGTCGATTCTGATTCCAGTGATGATTATGGTCCTAAAAGGACTGAAGTTGAGGAAATCAGAAACGAAACAGTTGTGATAACTCCAAATGATGAGCATGATGGAGAAGCACTAGATGATGAATCAGAACCTGATTCTGATGGGAATGAGAATTTTGTCATCCATGATCCTTCTGTTTCTACCACAAGTAGATCAGGAAGGACCATTAAGCCCCCAATTTGGATGAAGGACTATCAAGTGTCCAATTTGTCTCATTGTCATTCCATTGATCAATATATTTCGTATGATCGATTATCTGATGAGTATCAGTGTTATTTGAGTTCTGTTTCTCGATTAGTTGAACCTGATACTTTTTCTGAGGCTGTAACGGAAAAAGCCGGGGTACAAGCCATGGAAGAAGAAATACAGTCCCGTGAGGAAAACCAGACTTGGGAGTTTGTAACACTCCCACAAGGTAAAACTGCAATCGGTTGTAAGTGGGTTTACAAACTTAAATACAAATCTGATGGTAGCTTGATTAGATATAAGTCCAGATTGGTTGCAAAGGGTTATAATTAAAAGCATGGAATAGATCATTTTGAAACCTTTTCACCCGTTGCTAAGATGAACACTGTGCGAACTATTTCGGCTTTAGCATCGATTTATAACTGGACCCTTTATCAAATGGATGTTTACAATGCCTTGTTTATGCAAGTTCCTGATGGTTTTGGTAAAAAGGGAAACAACTTGGTTTGTAAATTGAAAAAATCTTTATATGGGTTGAAGAAAGCTAGCAGGCAGTGGAATATTAAGTTGTGTAGTTCTCTTGTTAAGGCAGGTTATGTTCAGTCAAAATTTGATTATTCAATGTTTACGAAGCATGATGGGAATCAAATTGTAGTACTTCTTGTTTATGTGGATGATATGCTCATATCTGGCAATAGTGAGAAAATAATTTATGATTTGAAATATGTGCTGGAAGCGAGTTTTAAGATGAATGATTTGGGTGAATTGCGATACTTTTTAGGCATTGAGATAGCCCGGTCTGAAAAGGGCCTAGTACTCTGTCAAAGGAAGTACGCTCTTGAACTCATATCTAGTGCTGGTCTTTCGGGTGGTAAAACATCCAGAACTCCTATGGAGTTGAACTTGAAACTCACGAGCAAGAAATATGATGAGCATTTGAATGTGAATAAGGATGATGCATCCCTAAATGATGTATTCATGTATAGAAGACTGATAGGGAAATTACTGTATCTATCCATCACTAGACCTGACATATCATATGCTATGCAAAATCTTAGTCAATATATGCAAGATCCGAAAGAGTCTCATCTTGCATCTGCCTCAAACATAGTCAGGTACATTAAGCGAGAACCAGGTAAAGGAATATTGTTATCTTCTGATTCTCAGCCTAGTTTGATTGGATATTGTGACTCTGATTGGGCTAGCTGTATTGAAACAAGAAAATCAGTAACCAGGTTTTGTGTGTTATTGGGCAAATCATTGATTTCTTGGAAAGTTAAAAAGAAAAACACGGTTTCTAAGTCTCCCGCTGAATCTGAATACAGAAGTATGGGATCTTGTTTGACTGAAATAATCTGGCTTAGAGGTTTATTGGTAGAACTGGGTTGTTTTCAAAGAAATCCTGCTATATTGCATTGTCATAATTGTGCTGCAATTCAAATTGCAAATAATCCAGTGTTTCATGAAAGAACAAAACACATTGAAATTGATTGTCATTATATTCAGGAGAAATTGCTTGAAAATATTGTGCAGCTACAACATGTGAGGACAGGTAATCAGATTGCAGATTTGTTCACAAAAGCCCTTGGCAGTCAACAACATTATTTCCTCGGTGGGAACCTTGGAATGAAGAACATTTTTACTAGACAGGGGGAGACAGATCGTGAACTTCCAGATTGAGGGGGGGAGTGTTGAATTGAGAAAAGTGAAGGATGTAATATAGAAGATTGGTTTATTGTGTCTTCTTTTGTTATTGTCTATTATTTGAGGACTATCTTGTTATTATTCTATTTGTTAGGGTGTTATTGGTTTTCGGTTTCTCTGTGGGATGTATTTCGAATTTTATATAGAATTTTAGGTTAATTTAAAGGATGAGGAAACCCCAAATGAAGGAATGGATTTCAGTCATTCCCAATTGTTGCGTCTCTCCGTCTTCTTTGCATATGTTCGTCTGCTAGGGTTTCGATATTAAACCCAGTTTTGTTACATATGTTCATCTTTTGACATAAGAACACGTATTAAGGTTTGCTTAACCATCAAAACTTTTCCCAATGATACTTTTTATTCTGAGCACACACATTGAAATGAGGAAACCTACTCTTATTATTCACTGCATGCTTCGAGCTTCTTCTACAGGTAGCGAGCTCTTCTGATGACTGGAATTGGATTGGCGAGAATCCTTCTGCATATGCGCTTTTTGCAGCCAAAAAGTTGGTGAATTTCTCCCCATCATCCTGAAACAGTACAAAAATAAGTAGTTGCATTAAAGCTCATTCATTATAGACAAAAAAATGTTCTTATACGATACCTACCATAGGCTTCTAAAATCATCAAATCTTTGGTATTGAAAGGCACCATGTAGTGAGGCACATTTGTGCATATTTGCATGCATTAAAATAATCTACGTGATATGCATGCAATGCAAGTAACAGGATATGTGTGTCTTTATGCTTGAGCAAGCATTTCCCATATGCAATTCAAGGTTAATAACCTAATGAATTTTCACATGATAAAAACAATTTTTTTTCAAAAGTATAGTTGTAATAATATTTAGAATAATAAATATAAAAAATTAAAAAGTAAGTATACACACACCCGAGAGGAAACAAGTTGTATACAAACATCTCGCTACTCTTGGTTACGAGTTCGAACAATATTTTATTAGAAATTAAATTATGACAAGAAAGAAAAAAATATATTTGAATTGTGATTCGAATGATGCAAACAATATTAAATTTGGAATTACAGATTGACTATATATTATGTCTGATGTTCAAGTCTAAAAAACTGACTTAAAAAACTCAACTCATACTCAATAAGTCAAAACTTAATACCATTCTCGACCTTTATGACGAAATTCAATTATTTGCCTACTGTATTTTTTTAGTTGAATATATAATTAATTTTTTAATCTAAAGTCATGTATCCTATAATTTAACAAAAAAGACAAAATGATTTAGGTGAGATCCTAATTATAACAAGTCACGACGTTTTATTTATCTTATATCACGACGTTTTATTTATCCTATATCACGACGTTTTATTTATAACAAGTAAAGCGATATTATTGACAAAAAAAAATCATAATTATGTACTCACTCAGATTTTTTTTTTAAAATATAAAATACAGTACGTAGATAATTAAATAACTACTCTAAGGAAGATATCTATATTTTAGCACAACTCTGCGTATATCATTTTTCTAATTTTTTTTATAGATTTGTTTTTCTAAAGTTTTTTACAATGTACTTACTTTAAAAAAAATGATAAAAATTAGTGTGAAACTACACGAGAAACATAATAGAAAAAACATAGCTTTTAACATGAAATTTTCTTTTGATGGATTATAAGCACTTGGGTAGAACCATTATGTTGGAAGAAACGTACACTATTTATCTATGAACTACGAAAATTCGAGCTAGGCTTGTTCATGAACTATTCAGACTCAAAATTATTCGGAATTGAACTAGAACTGTTTATTTAGATCAATATAGTTTTTGTTTCAATAAAAGAATTGGTCTGTTTAATAATGAAAAAACTTATCTAATTTGAATCGGTTTGAACGGGTTTGGTCTGATTTCTGGAGAGAAAAAAAACATTTGCATTATTGTTTGAGACAATTTCTCAGCAGTTCGACACAGATAAGTTCTTAGTGCAGCTTACTCGAGCATAGTTATAAAATTTACTCCACACTTTAGTACATCTCGCTCATCTTTTTTATCCACTACCATGAGTAAAACCACATAAATAAACTGAGCCCAACCACTCCATTTTCGGAATAAAGACAGTGAAATAACTCGTTTCAAGGAAAATGAAGGGAATCAGAGAGAATAAAATCTAAAACAAGTGTCCTTCATCAAAGAAAGCGGGCAAGGAAAGACAAGCGCTATGTTTTGAAAGAACTTTACCATCATAATCAAATATCACCCGCAAAAAATAGTATCCTCATATGGAGTTCCCTTAATTAAGTTGAATAATTTATGATTCGACATGATTAATAAATTGGTAACAATATGTATTTAAGGGTATATGAGTTTGACATTAACATATCATGCGTGTAAATAACTCTTATACGTTTAGATACGATAATTAATTGTGCCTAAACACTTTTGATTTGTAGGTATCTGCATAAACACGATTAATTAATCGTGCAGTGTTCACTTGTGACGCGTTTATATATTAATATGAAATTAGTGAATTTTGTGTTGTTTCGTATTGTATCGATTTTATTCGTGTTGTATCGTGTGATTCAACATGTTTTCTATTTTGTCGTGTCACGTGTGATCTGTTAGGGATATCAGAACTCTCGGGTAATCTTTGCTTCATTGTTGTGGTTTTTCATTAGAATCGGGTGCAAGGACTGCAACTATTTTACAGAAGAAGTTGTTATAGGTATGACATTTCCAAAATCTTATTTGAAGTCCATCATCAGCATATTAATGTATAAGAGGATTATCTGGAGATTTTTGTTATTTGCCTTGTCACAAATTCACCCTTCTATGCATCAATGTGGACTTTGCATTTGAATAAGGAACTTCAACTGTTATTTATATAGTTGCATAGACAACAAGTGTGTTTCTATTAGTTGAAATAAGGTTTTCATGTTAGTTTTTTTTTGGTCAAAATTTTCCATGTTAGTTGAAGTAGTGGATTAATTAGTCTTTTGTTAGTTGAAGTAGTAGGCAAGTGTTGTGAATTAGTGGGTGGAAATCAGCTAGAAGTTGCGGAATATGTTGATGAAATATATGAATATTACTCGATTACAGAGGTAAGTGATAATGTTCCTGCCCCTTATGAATCTGGTCTACAATGCAGATCAATCTTGACTATAAGACTAGTATTACCAGGTCCGGGATTGATCTTTTGAGAAATGCCATGTACTTAAAGGCTCATATGATTGAGTTTATTTGAGCCCTTTTTTGCAAATATGCACAAGAAACTTAAAAGTTTGTTTCACATGGAATGTTCAATCTAGACTTGAACTTTTTAAGTTGATGTATCTATCATACATGATTTTTATGCTGTGTTGTACTTAGCATTTTGAACATGTGAATATGATTACTTTTTTTCTTTTTCTTTTTTTTTTTTCTAAAACAGTTCTCAGTTTCGTAGTTAATTTCTTGATTCTCATTTCGCCGCCTTCTACAATATTGTTTGTATTTTTTTGCAGGCACATATTCCACTCTTGTCAAATTATATGTCTTCAAACTGACATTACACCTCGTATGCGAAGCTTATTTATAAATTGGCTCATTGAGATAACCGTATGAAATACCTCAATACATATTCTAAAGTTGAGTTGACCATGTATGTCATAATTACAAGGGTAAAATACGAGTTCCCCCTAAAGTTTGAGCCGAATTTAAGTTTCCCCCTAAAGTTTAAAATTTTAAATTTATTCCTAATGATTTGCCCGAATGAAAATTTCCCCTTTCCGTCTAATTCTTGTTAAATTCAAACGGAAATCATAGCATGTGTTTGACACGTGATTTTTTACATTTTGAAATGACAAAATTGTCCTTCATTATAAACACTCTTCTTCCTCCTTCCTCTGTGGGCCGTGCCATCCTTCACCTTCGTTCAATTGTCGGACACGGTATTGTCTTCTTGGATGGTCCTGGTTCGTGGGTTCGGATAGCAGCTTCAAGGAGGGTGTTCTATGCGTCGTTGTCTCCATTGTTGGAGCTCAGGCCCCGATAGCGGCGCCAACCAAGTACACTCCAATTGCAGCAAGATACCGCCGCTTTATAACTGGTCAAGATTCTTGAAAACATTATCAACATATTCAAGTAAAGAATTTGTAGGCTCGTTCAATGAAGTGAAAGCCCTTTGTCGGGCAAATGCCAATCGACGAGAAGTCACCATTGAGACTTTCTCCATGTTCTTAGAAATTCGATGCAATGCAGTGACAACATTGAGAGGGGATAAATGTGAAGGGCTCAAGCCCTTCCCAACCGCCATGATAATCTCTGCAGTAACTTGAAGAACTTCTTCAGCAGTTTGAGATTCTACAATTTCTCAATTCATGTAAACTTCTTTGCGACGATCAGAAGGTCCTGAGAATTGGGATAACTTCTTGACAAATTTTATCATGGTTTTCTCTCTTTTCTCAATGAACATCCCATCAACCATGGTACTCACCTTCTTCTTCAAATCACTGGTACTAATACCATCACTATCGTGTGGCCTTAGAGCAGCTTCCTCTTCTCCATCTATTCTGCAAAGTGTAATAGGAACCTGTTACTTCTTCCTTCGGTTGCCTTTGGATTTTCAAGTTCAATTCAAGATGACTTCCAATTGAATATTGGTGCATTTAACGCTTGAGTTCATGGAATTGAGTTTGAAGAATAGGGGTTCCAAAACTATCTTTCCCGCTCAATCCCTAGAAGTATTGAATTGTGCAAAAAAAATCATTTTTTGGGATCTGGGTTCGAATAATTTGGTGGGTTATTTACCATCAGAGCTCTAATTTCCTTGCATGGTGTTCTTCAATGTCAACATGAACAACTTAACTGGAGGCCAATTGCCTGAACCGTAACCATTGGATTCACCCTGAGAGATGTCAGAAATACAGACGTGTCTGCAACAAACAACCCTTCCACCTCCCTGTATTGCAAAGCCTCGCCCAAGCTACGACATAGCCCTAGGCCTTGGGTAATTATTTGTATAAGGTAAGAACATGAATGTTGCTGGTGAAGATGAATATTGTTGCAGAGGATGGAGTGAAGATGGAGTTGAAATGCAAAGGATGAAGACGAAGGACAATTTCGTCACTAAGACACCACGTCTCACGCACATGACGAAGAATCTGTCAGTATTAAACGGTTAAATCACGACAATGGGGTATTTTTCATTCGATCCAAGCATTATGACTAAAATTTAAAATTTTAAACATTAATGGGGAACTTAAAAACAGAGTAAACTTTAGGGGGAACTCGTATTTTACCCTAATTACAAGCTATTTTCAAACCTATCTTCTGGCTCGTGCTATTATTACAGGTACGCATAAAAATCTATTTAATGCATGGGATTGTATCACATGGTAACACTTGTAGATCAATATCCATCCCGAGTTTCAATAAAGAAGAGTGATATGCAGTTGGTCGTTGTTCTCTTAATGACCTCTAAGGGTATTAAATATAATTCAATTGCCTTGATATTATAATGTCTTATCTGTCATTCATCTCATGATTAACGAGTTAGAATCATCTTTGTTGAATGTTATACAAAAGATCAAATATTTCTCATGATATATTTTCCACATTTTGGAAGTACCAATGGAGTTCAGTGTTCGAAATATGACATCGATCCATTTCCATTTGTTTTTTTTAGAGAGGAAGATGAAGGGACAGAAGAAAAGAGACAGGGATTAGGATGAGGAAGGGGGAAAGAGAGGGAAAAGAGGACGAGGATGGATACATCATGTGGTGGGGAAATGGATGAGTTTAGAGGCTTAGAGAATGAGGAGGGGAGAGTGAAGAGGTAGATGGGGATGGACAGACGGATAAAGAATGTGAAAGGGCCAATGAGGAATGTAATGACGAAAATGGGGATGGGGGATAAAGTGGGGAGATGGAAGATAAGTGAGAGGGAGGAGGAAATAGATGGGTTTAGAGAGGAAGATAATGGAGGATGAAAAAGAGGGACAAGGTGGAGAATGAGGAAAGGAGAAAAAGGGGGAAAGGAGTATGAGGATGGATAGAGGATGTGGTGGGGGAGGGGAGGGGAGGGGAGGGGAGAGGGATGAGTTTAGAGGCTAGGAGGATGAGGAGGGGGAGGGGAAGAGGAATATGGGGATGACGGATGGATAAAGAAGGTAAAAGGGACGATTAGGAACGTAATAAGAAAAATGGTGATGGGGGATAAAGTAGGAGAGAGGGAAGATGAGTGAGAGAGGGAGGAAAGATGAGTGAGAGAGGGAGGAAAGATATAGGTTTAGAAAGGAAGAATAGGGGGTGAAGAAGAGGGACAGGAAGGAGGATGAGAAAGGGGGTAAACAGGGGCAAGAAAATTGGGGATAAAGAGGGAGAAATAAGGATGAGGATGGATACAGGATGTAGTGGAGAGGGGGAAGAGGGATGAGTTTAGAGGCTAGGAGGATGAGAAGGGGAGGGGGAGAGGAATATAGGGATGGCGGATGGATATAAAAGGTAAAAGGGGCGATAAGGCGGCTGAAACGGAAGATGGGGATGGGGGACAAAGAGGGGGAGATGGGAGATGAGTGAGAGGGGGTGGGGGTGAGGAAGATGGTTTATGGGGGATAATGATGAGGAGGAGGTGGGGGTGGGGTGGGGTTGGATGGGTAGGGGATGTAGAGGTGTTTAGGGGGAGGAGGAGAATGAGGATAGATGGCGGAAGATAGGGAGGAGGAGGATAATGAGGAGGAGGATGGGTGGGATAAGGATGGGGATGACAAGAGGGATGTGGATAAAAGTGATGAGGGGTAGGGGATAGGGACAAGGATGGGAATGGGGAGTTGGATGAAGGGGATGGAAATATGAGTGATAAGGGGGATTGGGGATGAGTTGAGGAACTGTTTACGGGGAGGATGATAATGAGGAGAGGGGAGGAGGAGGATAATGAGGGGGACGGGAAGGAGGGGATGAGAAGAGGAGTAATAGTGGATGGATGAGGGGTAGGGGATGGGATGATGGGGTGTTTAGGGGGAAGAGGAGGATGAGGGTAAGGGGAAATGGGATTGAGGATAATGAGGTGGAAGATGAGACGAATAAGGATGGGACGGGAAGGACGGCGATAGGGAGAGCATCGATGATGGAGAGGAAGAGAAAGGGGAGGATAAATAGAGGGATGGGAACAAAGAAGATGGAGGAGAGAAAAGAGGAGAATGAGGGGGAGAATGGGGATGAAAATAGGATGATTTGGAGGGCCATGGGAGAACATGATTGGGAGGATGAGTAAAGGGAGGATGATGGGAACACAGAGAGGAGGGGAGTAGGATGAAGAGAGTTGAATGATGAGCTTTAGGGGGACAGAGAGAGGAAAATAAAAGGGAGGAGGAAGGGCGGAGGGTGAGGAGGACAGGGGAAGCGGGAGAAGGTGTGGGGGGATGAAGAGGATGAAAAATGATAGGGGATAATAATGAGGATAAGGAATGGAGAGGCTTAAGAAGGTAAGAGGAGGATAAAGATAGAGAGAATGAGGAGGATAGAAGAAAGGATGATGAGGATAAGGAATGTGGAGGAGGAAGATAAGGATGGGAAGAATGAAGGGGAGGGGGATAGAGGATTAGAATGGGGATAAGAGGATGAGGATGTGAATGAGTGAGGGGAGGATGAGTATGATGGGGAGGAAGGAAGGGGATGGATAAGTAATTAGGGGTGAGGATGATGAAGAGGATATAGAGAGGAAGGGAAAGAGGTATGGTTTTAGGAGGGGGGTGAGGAGGAGAGTAGAGGAAAAATGAGGAGAGAGGGATGAAGAGAGAAAAAGTGAGAAAGGGTTGGGTTTAGGGGGAGGAGCATAGGATGAGGGGGTAGATGAGTGGGATAAAGAGGGGAAGGATATGGAGTTGGGTGAAGGGGAAGGGTGGGGATGAGGTAGGGGAGAGGGGAGGGGTGAGAGAGAGAGGATAATGAGGAGGGTAAGGGGATGAGAGAATGTAGGAGGAGAATGAGGATGGGAAAAGGATAAGAGGTGGGTGGATCATAGATAGGAAGAGTGAGGGGAGGATAATGAGATGGGATGAGAATGAGGGTGGGGATGAGAGACGGTGAAGAGGAGGAAGAAGAAAGGAAGGGAGAGCAACAGGATGAATAAGGGTGGGGAGGAGGAAAAAGAGGAGGAAAAACATAATGATGAGGGGGAGAGGAGGGCTAAATGGTTAGGAAAGGGATGAGGATAAGGTAGGAGGGGATGAGATGGAGAGAATTCAGGAGAGAGGGACATGAAGGGGAATACGGAAGATGAATGAAATGAGATGAGATAATATCTCATTTGAGTCAAAACAGATTTTATCCACTTTTAGACTCTTCTGAACTTTCTAATTTCATCCTTAAAATGTTTCTAACATACGTAAAGTTTGCTTTAATATAATCAATGGTCACAGATGTTTACCTAATGTGGCTATTTGGTTATTCATCTTTTTTCGCGTGGCTAAATTATCACTTATGTTTTCAGCATATAACTATATGGCCATTCTGTTAGTGAACCGTTAGTTTTTTCTGTCAGTTAATATTTTTATAATATTTTTGAATTATTAAATGACTATTATGCCCTTCTTCACTTGTTCATCTTGTTCATACCAAAAACAAATTATCAACACAAAAATTTAAACTTGCAAACAGCATGAACAAATTAAATAATCCAAAAAAACAATAGCAGCAAAATATTCAAACTTCAAGAGTCGAAATCGTTTGTTCTCTTTCTCATTGCTCTTCATCCTCCTTCGATTATTCTTCGTCACCTTATCCTTCCGATTATTCTTCATTCACTTCATCCTCGTTGCTTACCATCTCTTCATCTTCCTGGTCACTAGACGAATCTTCTTCCCCACTCATACTCATTCAGATTTGAGATAAAATGGGAATTGCATTGGACTAAACCACCACACGTACTTCGAAGCTCAAGCAAATTTTGATGAGCTAGACTTTGTAATTAACTCACTGTACCATAAACACACACTACAACACTCCACCAACTTCAACTCATTTCACTATGTTGGACTTAAAGAAGAAGATTGATATCTGTGTTGAACTGACTCAAAAAATCGCAATTTCTGTGTGAAAATAATTAAGTTAATTTACCGGTTTGAGGCTTACATCAATTTCACTGAATTTGTCAACAACCTTTCTCCCTCGTTGAATTCTTCAAGCGCAAAATCTCTCATTCTTCTTTCATCCTCGCCCTTTCATCACTCTACGTCTCTGTCATATACTTATCTATGATGTCACTCGACGTTGTTGTCTTCATCATGAATTCGTTGAACTTCGCCTCCGAGTTGTCTAACAAATAAAGAATTTAGGTTGAAATCAACACATTGAAATGAAGATTTTGGGTTGAAATCAGCACAGTGAATAAAAAGATGAAGATGGGGTAATTTTATCACTTGACTTATTAAAATAGTCACTAATAATAATAATTTAACTATGAACATTAAAAATCATCAAATAGTTACATTATCAAACATATGTAACCATTGTGCACAAATTGTAATCAATTAGTCACATGAGAAAAGATAAATAATCATTGAGATAATTAACCTTTTTTTAAAGCTCGTTCGGAGCTTATCCCTAGTTCTGACACAGCCAAGCCTAAAATTGTACCTTTTATATATAATTTTTCATGAAGTATAAATTTATAGATTACTTTCCTATTGCACGGTGCATGGGACACTTCTTGGATTCTGCAACTTCTAGAGTACAAGTGATTTCCCCCTTTTTGTGTGCATGCGGGAGTGCGACTGTCACCTCTATTCTTTCGCTTTGGCCTAGCGACCTGGATAGGGTGTGGTAAAGATCCTACATTTAGCTACTCTATGGATGGTCTCATCCTGGGGATCTTTTTTTTTTTGGGGGGAGGGGGGGGGGGGGGGGTTATGAGTTAACTACTTGGTTTGTCCTATGTATCCCCAAATTTTATTGGGTGAGCTTATGATGGTGGTGTATTCTACTAGTGCAAATCTTTTTATGGTGAATTTTCCTAATGATTTTTATTGTTTTTGCATTGAAGCTCACAGATTTATTTGGCACAACCTTTGTTATTCCTAGCGTGTTGGAAAGATTATAGGATTGGTCTTGCTTGATAGAGTCCTTCTTTAGGTGTAACACGTCGCAACATCATCTTCGTCCAGACAAACCTGTTTTAGGCGAGGGTTGGATGATCTAATTCTTCCCGGATTCATTTCTTGGAAACTCTTACTAACTGGCTCTTTTCGAAGTCCATAGTCAGTTGAGCAGTTGTGATGTTTCCATTTGCAGTTGAGATTTTGTCTTATGTAGTGGAGGGCAAGTGTCGTCGTGGTTGTCTGTCATTTCTATTTTTAGGGACTTCTTGTTACGTGCCCTATGTGCAGATTTTTAAGTGTAAATCGTTACCTTTCCTTTCTTTAAGTAGATGCATGTCCATATTGTTAATTACACCACTCATATAGTTATTTGCACCATATATCTGAACATGTTATTATTTATAACGTCGTTACTATTTCATCAATTAGATATATCAAAATAACAATTTTACCATCTTGCTTAGCTTTATATCATCTTTAACATTAAATAAGACTCCAAAATGCTTATTTGGATTTGAATTCAACATAAATCTGCATTTTTTGGTTTCGAATTCAATTCAAATCTACATTTGTTTTTGGTGAGTTAAAAAAAAATACAAATTTGAATGTTAATTGAACTCAAATTTACATTTTTTGGTTAAAGATGATATGAAAATGAATAGGAGGGCAAAATCATTATTTGAACAAAAAATAGTAATATTTAACGAAAAAATGGACGGATAATTAATGGTCATTTTACTTCTAATAATTTAAGTGTGCACGGAACAACACTTTCAAAAATTTCGGTGCATTTAACAAAAGTCAAACATTCGAATGCAAGATTAGTTTTCCTAAAATGTATCTTTTAATAATAAAATAATTAATTGAAGGTAACATATATTCAAAAATATCATAGAATAATCTATTTATTTGTAATACTAACAAATAGATTCTCAAACGAATATTAAGGTTGTGTACCTACGAATATTAACAAATTTATTTTTCAAACTTGCACAAAATTATTTATATTATTTCCATCTACAAAATTTGACAAATTTGTGATCTATATATTTAATGATTTGTTTTAAAAAAAAATATGGTAAAAATAATAACTACTATTATATATATTTTTTTACTTCATTTATAGATATTAAATTTAAATGCCGCAACTGCAAAATGCTTAGTTTGTGGCTCCACGAAGTAAGAAGACATAGTAGAGATTAGGGGTGAGCGGTTCCGGGTACCCTGTAAATTTAAGGATTCTCGGAACCTACTCAGTCTAATACATGGTATTAAATTTTGGAACCGGAACCTACCCGTTTAATTTTGGAACTGAAACCTACCCGGAACCTGTTTGTAGAAACGGTTTCGGGTACCCTGTTAGGAACCGGTTGCTTTGCATCCCCAGTTCGGTTCCAGTTTGATACCGGTTACACAATCCATTTCAGTTCCAAAACACAAACAATTCCAAATTAAAATCCAATCCTAATTCATCCAACTCGGTTCCTGTCAGCCTTCTCACTAGCCAACTAAGTTCGAGCGGAAGCAGCATGTACTCTTCTTTGGGTAGTTGGGGTTGCCGGTGTTTGCAGTGAATTGATGTTCATGTTTTCTTCCTCCACATCAGTTTTTCCAGCAACAACCTTTGTCATGACACGAGTACGGGTAGATTGAATTGATCCATCGGATTCCTGCTCCATTGTTGGCTTTCTTCGAGTGGTTGTTCTTGGAGTTGTTCGACGAACGACTGGTGTTTCACATAGATATTTACCTAGATCCTCAAGACCTTCAACCTGTTCCATGAAATTGCAGACGTTAAAAAAAATATATGATTCAACAATGTTGAATTACAGGCAGGAACATAAAACTTTGAGTACTGAATTGATGTAATAAAATAGAGAATGATTGACTCATAGTGTCCTATGTAATTGGCCTAGTTAGCCTTTTATCCATGTGAATGGGTGATGACATCAATTGAATTCATTTCATTGCCTGTCTTCATTACTTTATCAAGATTATGGGGGGTTCGATGATTAATCGTTTCTCAATCTCGGAACTTAACAAGCCACTTTGTAATGGAGAAGTGATCTGGTAAAGTATGAGTACATCCCCAATTTAATCAAATTAAACCTACTAGATATTCAAAATCAATGTGAGTCTAAATCCTAATGGATATTTGCATAAAATTCTGCGGGAACAAAAATGCATCAACGAATCATTCGATATAGACCAGATTCCAAGGCAAAATGGGTGAGATTGAAAACAAGGTGCAATAATTCTGGAAAACGAGAGCTTGTTTGGTCTAATATCATTTCAATTGAAGAAGGGGATAAGGTACTTACATGATCCAGAGTAGCAAGAGCATCGGCCATGGCAACATTCGTCATGTACAGAAGCAAATCCAGGGGATTGGAGGGTGCGGTTAGATAGTTAGATACTAGAGATAATTTACCATCTCTCCGTCGTCTCGGCCGCATGCAAAAGGATTTCACGTTCGGTGTACTATTTATATACTGCGTTTTGTGTAACAATATATATATATATATATATATATATATATATATAAATTAAGTGAAAAATATATAATATATGTGTATAACTTATTGATTAGCTTTTAAATTTATAAAAGGTTTACTTAAAATAAATTTAACTTAATATTATACAATAAACAAAATTAAGTATATTTATAAACATAGTATTTCTATATAATATAAATTATTTCATTTGTTCAATATTATAAATTATGTTATAGAATATTATGATTAGATCTCTTATTCTTAAAAATAAATAAATTAGAATATATGAATAAATATTAACAGTTTTTTAAAAACTAAACTCATTAAAAATTTTAAGTTATATTTTTTCCTTCGTATTTTTGTGATTTCTATTATAAAAATATGAAAATCATTAGTAAATTTTGGATTATATAAGTAATAGTAAAAATATCAACAACAATTTATTGATTTGTTAATTAATAAAATATGTTAAGTTAATAAATATAGAGTAAATAATTTACATAATATGTTTTAAAAGTATATGTATTTATATAATATTTTAATTTAAGGTTTAGGATTTAAGTACTATTAGGTTCACACTTAAAATGTCAAAATTTTACCTTTATATAATTTTTATCATTCATTCTTTTGTTAAATTTTATATTAAATTATAATTATAATAAAACGCGCGATGTTGATGAGCGATTTTAATAAAATTATGTTTTTTAGTTAATTTATTTAATTATAATTTGCAAAAGTTTAATATGTTTATAATTAATATTCATCAAATATAATTTCACTATACACAATATATTTAAAACAAGGTTATAAATATACATGTGAAATAAATAAAGAACATTTTTTAAAATTTTGTAACATATGTTAAGAATTAATGAATTATTTTAACACTAGATATTCAGTCAGCGCTTTACGCAATTACTACTATGTTTTATTTCTTAATATTTTTATTTTTTATATTTAATATAAGTTATTTTTTGATGGTACATAGTATAACATATTTAAATTATTTTTAATGAATATAGTGTAAAATAATTTTAAAAAATAAAATAATAAGTTTACTAATATAAGGTTTAAAAAGTTAGTTTTTTTTTCAGTAAATGTACACTGTAATAATATTTCAAAAAGTTCATTATAGTAAGTTTGAATTTTTTACAATAAAAATATTAAAACTTAAAAATGAATAAAATAATTAATTATATAGATAAGTTATTATAAATTATATTATGAAATACAAAAATTATATATTATATTAAGTCCCTTTAATCATAAAAATTAGTTAAAAATGAACTAGCCATTAATTAAAATTAATAAAAAGATAATAATGAATACTATTAAGTTAAATAGTCTTATGACTTAATTTTGAGTATACGTTTATTAAAATCATTAGTCATTTTATTTATTTATTTTAGTAATAATAATATATTATATTTTTATTATATAAATAATATTTTAATAATTCAAAAATAGGTTGGGTTATAAATATATAAAAAATATTTTTCACAAAACTGTAAAAAATATGTTAATGTCCATATAATACTCTTGACTTATTATGTGATATATGAAATGATCTTTAATTAACCTATATTTTAATTTGTAAAAGTAAATTTTAATATGTGCATACTTGATATTCATATAATATAATACTATGTATTTTATTATTATATAAATTACACTTCATAAAATATATTTAATGAAAAATCATAATTACTAATGTAAAATAAAAAGAAATGATATAAGTTTGTAACTTATTTTGAGAATGAATGTGAGAGTTTGAAGAATTTTAAAGTGATTTACATGTCATGCCACCTAGAAATGAAAAATTTATGATTGACATGGACCAATTAGAATGGGTTAATTTACCATTAGGAGCGAGAAAATACAACAAAAACTTATTTGTCAATATTATATTTGATTTAGCCAAATTATTATAGATAGATAGATATAGTGTACTTGAAATGAGAATTGTGTACTTGACATGAATCAATTAAAATAAATTAATTTAACGTTTGGAATGAGAAAATGCATAAAAAAACTTATTTGTCCCCATTGCATATATTCTAACCATCAAGCACATAAAAAAAACATATTTGTCCCCATTGCATATATTCTAACCATCAAGCACATAAAAAAAACTTATTTGTCACCATTGCATATATTCTAACCATCAAGCACACTACGACTTGGGAATCCATATAGTGTAACTAACTACATCTGACCTCAGAGATTGTTGAAGCATCTTCATTGCAGTGCAGCCAAAGAGGAGAATGAACACTACAAGAGACTTGACACGACCAACTCTCAACTCTACTCACTTCAATTGATCCCATGAAACGACGGTAACACAGCAATGAGAGGATCTCCAAAACCAACGGCATCTGGAAATTAACAAAAAACAACAAACCTTAATCACCATCATCATATACACAGCAATGCCCATAAACAAAAATATGCAGTGCTCACACTCTCGTATCTTACCTCCCTCATCAATCAGGAGCTTCATGACTTCGCCAGCCACGTCAGACTGCACAAACACTATAAATCAACTAAACGAATCTCTATATTCAATATGTAGAGAATAAATAAATATGAATACCAACCTTAATAGGAAGTTCTGTATCAAATTGATCTATCCAACCTATGACTTGACCCACCTTAATTAGGTCACCCTGCAGGGAAAAAAATATTGAGAATAAGTATATGTTAAAATGATGATATTGGTATAGGTCCAATAACTATATATATTCTCGATTCTCTTCTTTCTCTAACAGATCACAGGAGTGAGTGCGTTCATGAGTGGCACATTCTAAATTCAACCCAGGGCCGGCAGACTCAAACCCCTTCACATGTCTCCTGGGGAGAAATATATGGTAGACCTGTAAATTTCTACCATGATACAAGACATATAACCTAGGTATATTATGGAGGGTGAACTGCATTTGTCCTTGTCAGAAAATATATTCACTTGCTCAGATTATGAGTTTGCAAGTGTTTGGCTTCTACCACTTATGTTATGAGTAAGACAATATCCTTTTGGTGCATCATTAAATGAAGCTTATTTTTAAAATTACCTTAAAATGTGGTTGTTTCCTTAACTACACCAAATTTACTGTCTTTGTTGAGTGTATAGGCTCTCAAGCTCCTAATATGTCAAACTCTTCATGTACTAGCAATATCGATTGTCTCTTAAAGTTATGCATGATTGTAATGGAAAATTAAGAGACTAAGCAAGAAAATTGTGTAGTCCTTCATGCATGGAGAAAATACCTCTTTGTAAGTAGGAGGTAGCTTCTTTCCTTTAAATGTTCTACCCCTTCGGAATGAGCCAACCTGGAAAGTAGCACTATGCTTAGTATAACTGAAACCGAATCTCGCTATTCATTTTTGACAGTCACCCAATAAAAGGACCAAACTGGTAACCAACCGTTGGAGAAGAAACCACAACATATCCACTAGCTCCAGATGCTTCCAGTGCAGCCAACCTTGATGATTTCCCAAATGTGACATTTGTGAAAGGAGAATGTTTTTCTGTAGAAGGTTTCTGTGGTTTTGCTTCTGGTGGAGGTGCATAAGGTCCTGACATATCCATGGGCTCACTAGGAATTGGTGGTGGTATACTAGGTGAAATGATCGGGGAAGGTACTTTTGAACCACCAACATTTCTCTTTACTTGCATTTCAAAATCTCCGATCTAGACAAGACGGGAAGAAGAGAGATGATGATTTGAATTAATAACAAATTTACTAACCTGTATACGTGAAATCAGAATTCAGAAGAACTCTTGACCTTAATTCACCAACAAAAACACTAATACAAAATTCTAAGTTCATTGATGTCAAACTTAATCTTACAAGTTACAACTAGAACTAGTTGTTAACACTTATTATCCTTCACTCCAGATCTTATGTCCTGCATCTTGAAAACTTAAAAAATCTACCACCTATTTATATCTTATGAACTACTTCAATTATTGTTTTGTTTAATTTGATATACCGAGGATAATACACATTTAAAAAGAAACCCCAAGAAAAAAAAAAACTCAAAAAGGAAAAGAAAATTTCTGTCTAATAAACATATCCACACCTACAAATAAGGGAATAATGAGGATAAGCAAATGCAATACCCAAAGGAAGATATTACTCCATGTATCCTCAACCACAGTTGGTTGGATCTTTCTAAAACATAATTTCCATGCGCGATATACAAAAAAAAACAAAAAACGGGTGAAATTGTTTACCTTAAGTTTTAGTTCGGCAACCTCAGTCTCATCACATACTTCCTGTAACAGTTTCTAGAAAAAAGGAAGGTGTGCAATTAAGCTTTAGATAAACAAAAGGAGCAAAAACATGAAAATACAATATACGAGAGGGAAGCAAAAAATGTTGCATGAGTACATTTAATAACCAAAGGCAGTTATCTAAAAGGATAACATCTCTTGGAAATACGAGGCAAAAGATGAGTACAATAAGGGATTGCAAATGTCAATTGATACACACATATATGTATGTATGTTCGCTCCACCACAAAAGCAAACACTAATTGGATGGTTGATAAGCAAAATAACAATACAAATGAATTGTTCTTCTAGGTTGTCAAATTCAGAGTAGCTGATCAACTATCCTAAAAACAAAACTTGGGTTTTAAAACTAAATGGCATTGTTGACACTCGAACATGCGCGATTTGTTACCATGTGAAGTTTAGATAGACCACTTGATCAAGTGTTTTAAGAAAACTCGAGTTAGTAAATAAAGGCATGGTTTAACATTTATTAATTAGGTCTTTCACATAACTTAGCAAAAAAAAAGGTCTTTCATTTATAAATTTATAACATTTAAATATTTCGGTCTACTATACTTCAGAGAGGACCTCAAATGAATTTTGAATATGATAAAAGTTCAAACTCAAAGGAAGTACTTTTTTACTTACCTTAAGAGTTGACCAAAAAAAAAACTTACCTTAAGAGTACTTATGCCTAATATATTAACTAACATCTATCAGATTTTATCAAGCAATTAGCTCCTTGAGGAACAGATCCGTCAACCCTAGTTATATGCTTCCGAAAGGACCCTAAAATAACTATGAAAATTAATGTAAGCAGCAACACCAGTGAACTACAGGAATTATAGATGGAAAGAAATTTTAGACAGCGTGAACAGCATATACCTCAAATCCCTTTGGAAAGGTTGCATATTTTGTGGCACTCTTCTCATCTGAATCCATACAGCTGGTAACTGCTGAAACAGTTTCACATGTAAAATTAACTGTACAGGTTTAAGGTAATGAATTGCATTGGAATCTTTTCTTAGACAGAACTTTTGTTTTGGAATGTCAGAATGATTAAAAATGAACCAAGAGAAAATATAAACAAAAAATGTATGGGTAAAGAATGATGGACAAGCCAAGATAACTCCCTGAATACGTGTAAAAAAAACAATGCAGTCCCTTGTATTTTAAAATGTACAGGTCTATGACAATACTCTGTAAACACAATCTTCAAGGCGTCTACGAAGCATTTTTAATAGAAAGATGCAACTAGACAAGAATATAACGGAATTCTGATTCTCTGAAGTGAAATGGTTGATCCGATCCAAGGAAGTAAGCTGTTTCTAAGACCAAATGATTCTCACCGCTGGAATTAACAATAGCTTCATCCGTCTTAACAGCAGCTGCTACCAAAGTGTCATCCCTACTTCTCAGTGCGAAAGAAAGCTTCCGCCATATTTGCGCGCCAGGTTTGCTAACAGCCAACCGATTGCATTGCAGTGGAATCACCCCAGGCTTTTCAATCAATGAACGCACGTTGGTTATGGAATCTGAACAAGGAACAAAACAAATTATTAACTGCCAGGCATGATAAAAGAAGATAGAAATAACCAAATACTAGCGTTATAAGTTCATCGAGCAACAACTTGTATCTATTTCGAAGCTAGCATGAAATTAGCTGAAAACCAACTACCCTTCGAAGATCAATGATATTCTCTCCGCAGATACCAATCTTTAATGCTTTCAGCTACGCTAGACATCTGATATCTCCCAAAGCCCTCTCCATGGGAGAATCACATTTCGACCTAAATCCTAAAACAGTCTAAGCTCCTTCAAATTAAACGCAGGTCATTTAGTGCAGAGAGTACTTACAGTGAAACGATCGAAGAGCAGAGGAAGTCTCCATGGGATCGAAGGTCACGAGCTAATGCAAGTGAGATTGAGAGAAAAGTGAAACAGAGATAGTGGAGGAGATAGAGATCAAGAAGAATTCAGGTGGATGGAGACTGGCACTGTCTTTGAAATGTCCGCCTCCCTCATCTCGTACGGTAGTTTCTCCGCGTCGGTTTATTGCTAACCTGCGCCCGGACACAAGCAACCACACTTCTTACGTGGCATTTTTAATAACCATCCAGTCGTCACTCCTTCTCTACTGTTCGTCTAACCTTGATTTTTTAGGTCCATTTCTTGCGTAAACTTCCGAACTAACTAAAATGTTTGAAACTAATTAAAATATATTAAGTCTCAACCAATAGTAATTTTTTTTAAATTCTTAAAATAAGTTCTAAGATACTGAAAACTTAAGATATCTTAACCCATAGTTAATTGATTTATTATAGGGAAAGCTATGCAAAATATATAATACGTTTGCCTACGGTTGTAAAACCTTAGAGCTTGTTTTTTTTATGAAACATGTTTGTTGTTGTTGATTTTAAATGAATATATTATTTTCCGTAAAAAACGGTCGTTAACTCCTCATGTGCTATTTGCGTGACCTCATTTATGTGTGAAATTGTTCAACTACCTATGTCTTCTCCATTGATGTTATAATAGGAGTTGTTCTACTCCTTCGTTATTGTGTCTCCATTCTTCGGAAGTGAGTGACCGAAGTCTTCCTCCTTGTCTGCTCTACCAGTCACGATGGGAAAACATTTCTCAAGCAGGTCTTCACAAAGCTTCAAGCCCCATGTAGAGTACCCACCGTTGTTTTGCTATTGTGGGTTCACCACTCATGCTAAACCAACCTCAACATGGAAGAATTTCAGACGAATGTTCTATGGTTGTCCCAATTATAAGGTATGTTTGCCGATTTGTTTAGTTTTTAATACTAATTGTAGTATCAATTTGAAAATATCTCCCAATCTCTCTTTGAACCCTTAATTTTCAATTGAAGAAACTTGATTTCAGAACCACACTTGTGACTATTTTGAGTGGTGTGAACCTCCAATGTGCATTTACGGAAGGAGGTCTGTAACAAAATTTCGAGAAATGCATGCCAAGATCAAAACTGAAGTTGGTGTTGTCCGGTGAAGGGAAAAGATGTGGATTACTGTTGTTAGTGTGCTTGTGGTACTATTGTTGGCTATAGTCACAAAACTGGTTATTAGTTAAAATTTGTTAGGTTGTGAATTAAATGTAGTTAAGTTTGTAGAGCGGTTGTACGTTAATGGTGTTTGTTTATGTGTTTGGATTTGAGAAATTACGTTCTGTAATTGTTGGTTTTTGATGAAAAACGTTTAGGTCAATTTGAACTTAGATGTAATATGTTATGATTGAATGGGGAAAAACTTTTCCAACAGAACTAAATGGAATCCAACCTGTACATTAAAACTTGTGACACAAAACACAAAGAACCCACACAGATTCAACCGAACATAACATTTGTTACCTTAACTGTCTTCCACGTACACAAAATACCACCGTATAATACTGAGTTCACCAAAAATCACGATGCAAACCCTAAACCATCAAAATAACAACATCTAATACCCTTTCTCCAAATGAGACCATCAAACACCAAAACACATCAAAATGACATAATCCAATTTCTAGCTGACATAAAATTTTCACTGAGTCGGAAATTTAGTGTACTTGCTTGACTTGAAGCGAGGTGACCTGCGTGACCCTCCAAACTTCTTCAATATTGTTTTTTCTCTCTGGGTTTATTGTTTGCAAAGGCATATCCACTTCCACGAGAGCTCTGCAGTCAGACAGTTGTGGGGCACTTGAGGTCGTTCGAACACCTTCAACATCACTTTCAAGATCAACAAATCTCTTAGGCGAACGCTCAACCTAAGTGTAAAATACATAACAGTTAGCATATATCTAGAAATAGTTTTCGAAATTTTGATAATTCATCAACAATAGAACATGTTTTTCCCCGTTGTCTGTAGTTTTGCCCTTCTTGTTCTTGGAATTCTTGGGGGTTCTTCTTACAGTACTTGTTCCCACAAACGATGTAAAGAATAGTTAATAAGTTAAAGGGAAAGCACCCATTGTTGAGATGTCACCTTATTCATGATCCAAAGAGATGTCTTTCGACTCTGAGGGTATATCCAATCCAAAATGGAAAGCTAAAAAGGGTGAAGATGAGTCTGACACTGATAATGACGCAGGGCAACCGGACATTTCGAAACCACATGGACGATCAACCACACGCCTGTCATACATCCATTTCCCGGTGTAGACGACTAAATGAGATTCGATGCATTACCTTTTGATCCTCTGGACATGACAAAACAAGGTGGCATGCCTAAGAAGAAGAGGACGAGGGGGACAACCAAAAGTGTTAACAAGTCAGGTGATAAATTGACCAAACATGGGCTTCCATAGTACTGCTCACTTTGTGCTCTAAGTGGTCATAACAAGAGGATTTGTAACAAGAGAGGTCAGGGGTCTCAACCATCCCAGACAAGTGCACTGTTTTACCACCTGAGGTTAGCAATCTGGAACAGACTCCAGAACGAACGTATTTGAATCTTCAGCTACTTGACTTGTTTCTTCGTCAACCAGACGAGCCTTCCTTCTGCCTTTCGCTTTGGTAGCTCTACTCTAGGAAGGAGCCTTCGGTTCTTCTTGTGAAGACTTTACTCTCGGTACTCTTTTGGGTCGTGGCTGAGGTGCTTCAACGTCCGACTGAGGTGTGTTCGATTTCCTCCTAACCGGTCGTGCTACCACTTTTCCTCGTTTTTTACGAGATGAACCTTGAGATGTTTGACTAGGCTGCGACAGTGCACTTGTCTGGGATGGTTGAGACCCCTGACCTCTCTTGTTACAAATCCTCTTGTTATGACCACTTAGAGCACAAAGTGAGCAGTACTATGGAAGCCCATGTTTGGTCAATTTATCACCTGACTTGTTAACACTTTTGGTTGTCCCCCTCGTCCTCTTCTTCTTAGGCATGCCACCTTGTTTTGTCATGTCCAGAGGATCAAAAGGTAATGCATCGAATCTCATTTAGTCGTCTACACCGGGAAATGGATGTATGACAGGCGTGTGGTTGATCGTCCATGTGGTTTCGAAATGTCCGGTTGCCCTGCGTCATTATCAGTGTCAGACTCATCTTCACCCTTTTTAGCTTTCCATTTTGGATTGGATATACCCTCAGAGTCGAAAGACATCTCTTTGGATCATGAATAAGGTGACATCTCAACAATGGGCGCTTTCCCTTTTACTTTCTCACTGAATCGTTGTGATGATAGTTCAGTTATCCTTGCTGCAACATTTCTCCTTCTATTGGTAATATTCTTCAACAACGTTTTTTTGCGAAGCTCTTCCATCCACGGATCTTTAGCACATTGTTCCACTTCAAAAGGTGGAACAACGTACAAGTTCCTGTCGCGTACACCTTCCTATTTATCCCTAATCAAGTTAACATCTTCGTCGCAACATATAACTTGTATGTCGGTTTTGATATCGTCATTCGATGGAGCATACGTGACAACCCCATTACTCTTTAAATCGTAATACTCAAGTAGGGCAACAATATTGCAGAAAACAAATGCTTTTTCACTCAAGTCCATGCAATACAATTTGTCATTGTAAACACCATCAAGCCAATTTGAATTGTAGTGGATCTTCAACATCCATGGGCCATCCCCTATAGTGGACAATCTGTAAAACTAAAATTCATCAATTACATGGACATGCTACATGAAAATTCATTCAATTACGCAAAACGGAAAACATAATAACCTAGGAACAAACTTTTTTTCCGTCAACTTTGAAGAAATTGCAAACAAACCACGGCGGAATTTCAATCAAAAGAGAAATTATAGAGGAAATCGGCGCTAGGGAATTTACCTGTTGGTGAGAAATCAGGGCTAGGGAAAACGAAGAAATATTTCACGCAGATACAACAGAAACGCCTTGAATGATCAACGGTTGGTCGAGACGATTCGAGAAATCGGTCATCTCGTTTTGTTTGGCGGGTTTCGACAAAAGGGCAGGTTTAGGGTTTCAATCACAGATGAAAAGGGAGGAGAAAAATGAAGTGGAGTGATGAGGGAAAGAAGGTGTGATGGGGGAGAGAACATGAAAGGACAAGACTTTGGAGGGAAATACAAGCAAGGGTAAATTTTGAATTCCAAAATATATTTTTAAGTAATCATGTGTCTGTCACGTGACTAAATTTAACGGGGTGACTCTCTTTGAATGCCTTCTGACGAAGAACAAAGAAAAAGAGTGGCGTTGACATGCTAGATATGGGAATGTGAATGTTCAAGCCGTGAAAACTTTGGCTCACAAGAAGATAGTGCAAGACCTACCAATAATTGAGCATGAGGACCACATCTACTATGGTTGCTTGATTGGAAAGCAACACACAAACCTCTTTTTGGTCGGGGCACAATATCGATCCAAGATGCCCTCGAGTCATGACATAGTGATTATGCTGGCGTATAAGTCCTGCCCCTCATGGAGGTAAGCATTATTTACTGTTCTGGGATGATGATTACACAAGGTTTATGTGGCAAGTCCTAATCTGAAACAAAGATGAAGATTTTGAGGCATTTAAGAAGGTCAAAGTTCCAACCGAAATGGAGTAGAATTACAAGTTGAAAGATCTACACACTGGCCGCGGAGGTGAGCTCACCTCGAACGAGTTCAGGAATTACTACAAGTAGTTAGAAGTTCACCTCACGACGCCTTATTCTCCCCAACAAAATGGATTCGTCGAATGAAGGAACCAGGCTGTAGTCGACATGGCAATAAATTTGTCATAAAACAAGGGAATCCCTAGTAAATCTAGGTGCGAAACAGTTTCAACCATTGTCTATCTTCTGAATAGAGTACCAACCAAAAGCGTAGTCGGCAAAAATCCCTACAAAGCCTATTATGACCACAAGCCAACAGTTGATCATTTCTGTGTCTTTGGATGCATTTCACATGTAAAGGTACTTACATTGTACCTCCTAAAAGTAGCAGATCGTAGCAAGTAAATGGTGTTGATCAACTATGATATGAATAAAAAAGTCTATTAAATGTTTGATCCAGCAACACAACGAGTTGTGGTGACATGCAATGCATTGTTCGATGAGGAGAAAAGTAGGAGTGAAACGAAAATCCAAGGTTAAAGACACGATCAGATGAAGAAACGGTTACGGTGCACTACATTCCCTTCCCTGGTGCATCGAAATTGACTAAGCACAGAGAACAAATTGGGGAGCGTGACTCTAACACAAAGCCTTTTGGTTCATACTCATCACACACTCCAGACGCGACTCTTGATGGATCATCCTTTGAAAGAAACTCATCAGAGGGACACCAAGGCGAGCGTGACATGGAGAATTTATACGATGAAACATTCCTGATTGAATTCAAGTCTTCAAGATTGTGTTTGCTAGGAGAAGAGAAGCCCACAAATTTTAAAGAAGCTAAAGCAGAATCGGCATTGAGAAACGTTATGGATGATCAATTATCCCCTATCTAGAACATTAGAACTTCGAAGCTTTTACCATTGCCTTACAACCACAAAAGAATAGGTTTGAAGTGGTTCTACAAGTTTAAGAAAGACGCTTGAAGAAAAATTGTAAAGCACAAGGCTAGATTAACAACAAAGGAGTACATTCAACATCAATGAATTGATTTTTAATAAGTTTTTACCCCTGTTGCTCGATTGGAGGCAGTGCACGTGGTGGTTGCTATTGTGACACATGAAGGTTGGTACTTGGTAGGATCATCACATGGATGTCTAATCGGTATTTCTCAACGGTAACATGGAAGAAGAAGTATACATTTTTGAACTATCGGGATTTGAGAAGAAAGGAGAAAAGGACAAGGTACTCAAATTGTACAAGGCTCTTTATGGCCTGCGTCAAGACCTTAGATCTTGGAATTCAAAGTTTGTTTTTTATTACAAAAGAGTTATACTCATTTCATTCCTCAATATTGCTTTCATCAAACAAAGTACAACCATTCCTTAAAATTTCAACTAGTGGGAGTGGGGGTTGTAAGACCCAATCGTGTGAACTCACTCCCATTCTCGACTGTTTGACAATCTAGTTAGCTCCTTCATTCGTTGTGTGTCTAACTATTGACCAATGGAACAACTCAAAATTTCCAACCAAAGCTTGGATATTAGAGCATACCACTTCAACTCACCAATTTTGTTCTCACCCTTGTAATTGGTCTATGATCCCCTTCGAGTTTGATTCAATTATGATGTTGCGGCATCCATGTTCCATTTCCATTCTTTCTCCTAAGAGGATTGCCTCGGCTTCCACTGCATCCACGTTCCACCCCTCAAACGTTTAATCATTCCCCCGATCAAGCCACCTCCACTGTTCCTCGCGAGTACTCCAATTCCACTTGTCTTCGTCCGTCCACACCATGATGCGTCACACTTTATTTTAACGTACCCCTAGCTTGGTCTCTTCCATGCCTCCGTCTCCCTAGGGTGTTGGTTCGGTCTGGGTATGGTTTGAGCACGTCGGAATTCGCCATACGTCTTCCTCATTTGCTCTATCACCTCCCTCGGGCTTGGTACCTTGTTTTTGAATGTCACCTTACATCTTTCTTTCCAGATGTTCCATCTCGTCACTAGGCACAACCACTATCCAGTCTCCTTGGTCTCCCGAGTTGTACTCGGTTCATCTCTCCTCTGTCGGATACACTCCCCAATCGATATGTCGATTTGGTTAATGTTGTCCAGCCCTAGGCACACCCTCCAAACTGATGCCGTCCAACCACACTTTAGAATCATGTGTTCGACATCTTCTTCTCCCCCACATACCGGATTCATCCTTCAATTCCCCCGCATACCTTTAGAATCATATAGGGCCCCAACCTTCAATTCCGGATTGTCTCGCCATCCCCCAGTCGGTTCGGGTCTGAACCTCGGCTTTGTGTAGATCCATGGGTCGGTTCCCGCGCTGATCGTAAATCCATCCCCTATCATCCACATGCCTTCCCGAATTAGGGTGACTCTCCCTTGCAACATACTCACTCATCCCCATGACGCTCGCCCCCTTTCCCTGCTTCCCTGAAGTTACCTCTTGGGTAGTAGATGCCTTTTAGTACCTTTACCCATAGCGAGTTTGGTTCCCTGTTCACTCTATCGACTATCTTGGTGAGTAGGGCGGTGTTGAAGGTATCCAGTTCTCGAAACCCAAACCCATCCTCCTCCTTTGTTCTTGCGAGGTCATCCAATTTCTTCCAGTGTATCTTCCTTCTCTCTCCCGTTTCACCCCACCAGAATCTCGCTATGAGTGCATTTATTTCTTTGCACCATGTTTTTGGAAGTTTGAAAATGCTCATCACATATGTTGGTATGGTCGTTATCACTTATTTGATCAATACCTCTTTTCCCGCCTGGTTTAGTGTCTTCGTTCACCACCCATTCAGTTTGTCACGAATTCTTGTCTTAAGGTACCCCAATGCCTCTCACTTTGATCTACACCAAACCGCTGGTAGTCCCAGATACCTCCCTGGATCGTATGTGCTCGGTATACCCAGTCTGTATTTATCGCTCTACATATGTTTTCATCAGATCCTTGATTGGAAACAAGGCAGGATTTTTCCTCGTTTAAGTTTTGTCCCGAGCTCTTACAGTATTTCGTTATTACCTCCTTTAAATGACTCGTATTTTCCATAGTTCCTTTTATGAAGAATAGGGAGTCATCTGCAAACAGTAAATGATGTAGTTCCAGACATTCTATTTTGTGTATGATCCCATGTAGGCGATTCTCTTTAACTTCTTTCTCCACCTGTCTTGATAACACATCCGCCATGAGAATAAAAAGGTACATTGTCTTAGTCGCCTTGTGGGCCTTATGTAATTTGTCTACTCCCCGTTAACAAGAACCGGGCAGCAAGGCGTATTAATGTATGCCCACATCCATGATATCCATTTTGCCCCAAACCCTCTCTTCTCGAGGCTCCTTAGTAAAAATTCTCACTCCACCCTGTCATACGCTTTCTGAATATCAAGTTTGAGCACACATTCCACTTTGGTCGCCTTCTTTCTTACTCTTAGGTGATGGAATACCTCATGTGTCACTATGATGTTATCCTGTATGAGCCTCCCGACCACAAATGCACTCTGGAACAAGGTAATCAAATTTGTGAGGTACCTTTTACCCTGTTCACTAGTTACTTTGCTATCACCTTATAAGAAAAATTACACAAGCTAATAGGTCTATTATCAGAAGCACAGGTTGGGCTTGGTATTTTTGGAATGAGGGTTATATCTGTCTGGGTAAGGGAGTTTGGGAACATAGCTATCTCAAGGAAATATTTGACAGCGGTGAAGACATCTGCCCCAACGACCCCCCAATTCCTTTGATAGAATACCCCCGAAAACCCGTCCAGACCTGGCGCCCTCCAACCTCCCAGTTGGTAGACCGTAGTTTTAACCTCTTCCATCGTCACTGTCCTCATAAGGTCGATATTCATATCATTCGTTATGTGTCTCGGCATACATTTCAGCACCTCATCATCCCTATCCGTGTTTTCCGTCTCAAACACTTTGTTGAAATGTTTCCATATCTCCCGGTTGATCTCGAGCTCGTTTGTAGTCCATGTTCTGTTCGACATTTTCAACCGATATATTTGGTTGCCACGTCTTCTAGAGTTCGTTGTTAGTTGAAGGAAGGTTGTATTCTGGTCACCCATATTGAGCCATTTAACCCTCGACCCGTTTCCAATAAATTTCCTCTTTTCTCCATAGTTTCTTAATGGGCTCCCTCAAGAGTGTTTCTTCATCCATGTTCGCCCGTGCCAAATTGTTTTGGCCAATTGTTCTCAACCTATCATTCACCTTTTTCATCTCCACCATATTATTCCCAAAGTGTTCTTTACTCCAAGTTATCAAAGTTCTCCTACACGTCCCTAGGTTTGGCCATAGGTTGCTCCCCCATCGTCTTTGTATCCTCCATGCAGATTGGATTACTTCCTTATATTCCCGGTTTTCAAGCCACATCTCTTCGAATCAGATTTCTCTTCTTCTTCTCTGATACCCTCCCTGCATTAGGATTAATGGTGAGTGATCCGATCCCACTCTACTTCGTTTATGCATTGGGCCTTTGGGAAATTCATCGCCCATCCTACGTTCCCCAGTATCCTATCCAGCCTCTCATAGACCTTCTCCGCCCCCCTGCGGTTATTACACCACTCATATCCTACTTTGTCCTTTCACACACATGTCTTCCATCCCTATGTCATCAATGAGGTTTTTGAATATATCCATTTTCCTTTGTGAGTTTCTCCTCCAACCTTCGTTTCATGGTTGTGTGTTATCGCATTGAAGTCCCCATGACATATCCATACATCATTTCGTCCCCGACTGATCGCCCTATGTATATCCCAGTTCTGATTTCTTCGAACCTGATCAGTATCTGCATGAATACATGTTATATACATATGGAACCCACTTCCTCTGAATTCTACTTTCGTGTCAATAATGTTCGCACTCCCACTTATTACTTGAACTTGGTTTCCCTCCTTCCACCATAGGGCGATTCCCCCCAGATATTGCTCTTAGTTCTACATAATAGGCATGATCCATTCCAAGTTGCTTTCTTATCCGTTCACAGAAGGCATCTCCATTTTTGTTTCCATCAAACATGTGATCTATGGATGATACATTACCCTGAGGTATTTCAGATGTCGAACTGTCAAGGAAGACCCCAAACCCAGACAGTTCCAACAGATTGTGTTCATTGGGTCCCTGTGGCTGTTTTGGGACAGCCACCAGAACCCGATTCATTTCCCGTCTCATCCGTACCCATTTGGTCCCCCCCAATACTCATTCTCAATCAGTTTCTTCCTCAACACTTCTCTTTTCTTCTCCTTGTGGTGTTTCATGCCGAGCTTCTTCCTCCCTCTCATCATTCCCGTACTCGTCTTTTCGTCCCCCTTTGGTGATTCCTTTTCCAGTGGTTTTGTCTTCTTTTAGTTTTTCACTTCCTACTCATCTTCCCTAGGGCGTTTTAGTGACATATTGTTTAGGTAGGGACTCAAACCTGTCCCTTCTTCCTTGGTTCCCTTGTGTGATTCGATGGTCGGTGAGTTAGGTAGAGTCTCTAGCTCGTATGCTAGTCTTTGTCCCACCTTTACTTGGTCTTTCATGTTGTGGGGGTCTTCATCCGGAAACTGGATTATAACGGGGTAGGTTAGGTCTTAATAGGTGGTGGTTTGTCCCTCCATCGCTGTGGCGATTGCGATGATTATCCACTCATCCATCCCGTTTTCTAGTGGCTGATTGTATCATTTTCTCGTCCACTTTTGGTATTTAGGGTGCATGATCAGTTTAGTCTCTCCCTGTGGGTTCATCCCGCCCTCTGGGTCCCCGTTCTATTCCTGCACTGAGTTCACAATGTTACTGGTTTCTTCTGGTGTCTTTTCCGTCCACTCAGTTCTGTGTTCTGAGCTCCCCTTTCTGTTTTCATCCCGGGTTGTCCCATCAATCTCTATCTGCACCGATAGTTCTTCCTCTGGTGGGGTGTCCATTTCATCATCACCCCCTCCTTCGCCTCCCGGTCACCCTTATTCTCCTCGTTTTTTGTTTGGTTCATTATGTCGAACCAAGTCCTTTGGTTCCCAGGTGATGTTTTCGATTCACCACTCTGTCCCCCACCTATCTTCCTTGCTCAGTAAGGTTTCGTTCTGTTCACTGTAAACCATGGCCCATACATCGGTTTCTCTGTTTTTTCCTCGGACATCGCTACCTCCTCCCGGCACACCTGTGTTGTATGTCCCAATCTCCCACACCCATAATAATAGTATGACAGTCTTTCGTATTTGAGTTCCTCCCACCTTTCCTCACCTTTTGAGTTTGTCCACCAAAATCCCGCCATTAACGGGGGTTTTACGTTCACTTCCACCTTCATTCGCATATATGTTTTGTGTGGGCTTTCCACCTCCTCCTCTATTTCAACAAAGTTTCCTACTTGTTTCTCTATCCGTTTGGCATTCTCGACACTGAATTTTACTAGTCCCAATTCATGGACATGAATCCATATTTGCACCCATTCGAATTCTACCTGAGCCAAGCTACAAGTCGGTTCCCATTTCTTCAAACTGAGATAGTGCCATTGCACCGACCAAGGGGATACATCGAAAATCTGTTTACGGTCCTCCTCATTGTCAAATTCCTGCATTACTATTCTATCTGACACATTCGAGATAAAAAAACGAACCATAATTTGCCCAAGCCAGTTTAAAGCACACTATGGATTTCTGAAGCTTTAATGGGTTTCTGCGAAATGATCGTTCCGACATACATCTCCGTGTGTAGCAGTTGTGGGTTCGAAGGTAGGTTAAGCGCAGATTTTCGGGGGTTGCTCTGTTTGCCAGAGTCAGGGCGTCGATTAGTCATCGACGGTCGTGGGTCGTAGGTCGTCACCATGGTTGCTTCCCCTACAAGAGACAGAATACAAGACAAAAAATGGAAGAGGAAGACTCCACCTCGTTTCTACGAGTATCTGCAGCAACCACAGTTTTAATTCAGAGACGTGGTCACATCCATGCTACCTGAAGATTTCTTTGCTGGGATTGGTTGGGTTGGCTCCATCGTTGACTGTTGATTTGGGTCCATCTCTGTTCGATTTTTTTTATGCAAATTTTCTGAAGTTCTCCTCGCAAAATCACGCCCTTCTTTGCATGAGTTCTCCAGTATGTGATTGGCTGGTTGACTGCCTCATTAAATGGAGGATTGGTAAGCACAGATTGATTGGATGAATTGGATAAGAAACCGACGAATTCGGTGATAAAATCGCTCACTTGGTCTTCGACCTAGGAGAGAGAGGCACGCGTGAGACACAGTCGCTCACGGAGAACATTTTTAAATAGATCTTATAGGGGTGCAGCATGAGGACCTCCCAGGAGGTCTTATTGGGATTCAAAGTTGGACAAATTTGTTAGGGCACTAAGATTAATAGTTGTCCATTGGAGTATGTAGTGTACATGAGGAACAAAAAAACAAGTGATAGTTGAGGTTTATGTAGATGATTTAATCATCACTGGAGGGAGCATCGCCAACATATATAAGTTCAAATCCCAAATGAACAAATTTAATCATTACTTAGCTATTACTTAAGAATTGAAGTTTGATCTCTAAGAAGATAACACTCTCCCAGTTCGCATATATAGGAAATGTGTTAGACAAATGTGACATGAAAGATTCTAATCCAACCCAAATTTTGTGGAGCCTTACTTGATATTGAGAAAGCAAAACAAAAATAATTTTGTAGACAATACTCTGTATTGGAGTATATTTAGAAACCTGATATACCTGCTACACACTCGCCCAGACTTAACATTCTCTGTTGGCATGGTAAGTAGTTGCATGCAGAAGCCCACGCTGGAGCACATGGCCGCAATGAAGCACATATTGTGGTATATGAAGAAACTTCTAATTTTGGGTTTGTCTACGAGAAGAAGGAAGGAGAGTTGGTGTTGACTGGTTACTCTGATAATGAATATTCAGCGATGCTGATGTCAGGAAGAGAACTTGAGGTATAATGTTTTTTCTTGGGTCAAATCCCATTAGTTGGCGCTCACAAAATTATAAGGTAGTTGCCTTATCCTCTTGTGATTCAAAATACATCGTTGCTTGTGCTGCAACATGTCAAGAATGTGACTGGGACGATTGTTGATTGATATTTTACAGGCAAAGGTTAGGAAAGTAGTCTTAATGGTCGATAATCAGTCTACAATTTCCTTGAGTAAAAATCCAATCCACCATGAGATGAGCAAACACATTGATACTTAATTTCATTAAATCGGAGGTTCTGGTGAATCAGGTATGATAGAGTGGCAAAATATTCGAATAGAAGACCAACCTGCTAATATCCTCTGTAAGTCACTTGCAAGATTAAAATTCTTGAAGATGAGAGTGAAATCGGGTGTACGGAGTTGTAGTATTGCATAACCAACTTAAGGAAGATATTGTAAAGATAATCTAATTATTAACCTCTTATTATATTTGTTTTAAAGAGTGTTCACGTTATTTTTTGAATAAATAATTTCTAGCATTTAGGGATGTTAGAGAATATACTTATTTCCATGTATGGTGATTACCATATATCACACTTACTTTGGTAAGAGTGATTCATGTGTATATAAAAGATGAATCTGCAAGCATGAAATTCAAAGAGTATTCAGGTAATTCCTTCTACGTGGTATTAGAGCCTTCAAAAAGAAGTCACGCAAACCACTACAGGGTGGTCGATTATTCTCACTGCCACTGTAGATAGGCGCGCCCCCCATTTTAAGGCTGAAGGCTAAACTCCGGCGTGCAAGAAATATGCGCGTGAATCTAAAACTTCGCCGAACAATTTTCTTTTGTCGCCACGCGCCGACACGTGTGGATGGTTCCGTGCACCGCTTCTGGCCTCCGCCATCTCTGACACGTCTATTGCTCGTGTCTGGCCATATTCTCGGGGTTTGCAAAACACATTTATGCTATTTCCCCTCATGGAGTTCGCCTGTCATACAGAATTTTGTTCATCTTTCTCTCTTCGGTTGGTTGGGTAGCTCTCCTTAAGTGATTGCTTCAGTTAGGCTGGCCTTGTGAGGTCCAGCGTGAGATTTGAAAAATTCAGCTAAGTTAAATTGCTTTGGTAGTTTGACCTTTATCTGTTGTTTGTTGCCGCTTTGAGAATTTGGATAGTTCATTCTAATTTTCACTGTTTCGGGTACTTTAGGGTTTATCTGTCGCTTGGTTCTATTTTAAGGATGGCCTAAAGAAGTTCTATGAGTGAGATAGGTTCAACTACGTCAAAAGTTACATAACATAGACTAATTGGTAGGAATAACTATATAGCGTAGAGTATAATTATTCGTGTTTACCTTCGTAGTGTTGAGAAAGATGATCATTTGACCGATACACCTCCCTTAGATGAGAAAAGTAGAAAAGCTTGGCTAAGGGATGATGCCCGCTTATTCTTACAAATTAAAAATTCTATTGACGGGTCAATTATTGGCATGATTAATAACTGTGAATTTGTCAAAGAGTTAATGGACTACCTTGAATTCTTCTACTCTGGGAAATATAATATATCTCGGATTTATGTCGTATGTAAAGACTTTTACCGTGTCAAAAGGATTCAAAATCCCTCACTGAGTACTTCATGGAGTTCAAGAAGACCAATAAGGAATTGTATATGTTTATGCCATTCAGTGAAGAGCTCAGGGTACAATAAAATGAAGAGAACAAACGGCGATAATGAGTTTCTTAGCAGGATTGCCAGCTGAATATAAGTCTGCTAAGTCTCAAATCCTATCTAGTGTTGAGATCACGTCAACGCAAGAAGATTTTGGTAGGGTACTTCTTCCTGAGATAATCTTGACTTATCCACCTTCTCTGTAGAACAATGCTTTCATTGTTAAAGGAAGGTAGAATGATGCTGGAAAGAACAACATGGGAGCCAGAGGAAATAAAATGTCAAATCACCGCCATAATAACCCACAAAGTGATATACAAGGTGGGATTGTCTACTACTACTGTCATGAACCGGGTCATACAAAGAAGTTTTGTAGGAAGCTACAGAGTTGCAACCAACGTGCTTCAAATGTTGTACTTGTTACTACTCCTAGTATATGCTTACAACCTTCTAAGAGGACCCTTACCGTTTCAGCAAATGAACTTGTTGTGCACTCTCGTTATATGGAATCCAAAAAGGACACCACTCCAGTGACTACTCTTGTTGAATCAGGTAATACCTGACTTTTCCCTAAACAAATAAATGGGTGATTGATTCGGGTGCCACTGATCACATGACATGTAATTTCCACTTATTTTCCTGTTTTCGTTCTCACAAAGGGTCATTACCAGCAACCATAGTCGATGGATCCTCCTATAATATTGTTATTGGGTCTGGAAGTGTTGAACCAACTGATTCAATCACCCTATCATCTGTGTTGAGTCTACCAAGTCTTGGTTTTAACCTCATGTCTGTTAGCAAATTTACCAAGAACTTGAATTGTTATATCTCATTCTTTCCCAATCATTGTGTATTCCAGGATCTTTTGACGAAACAGATTAATGGTAAAGGACATGTATTTGATGGCCTTTACATTATGGATGCGAACGTGCTAAGACATGTTGCATGCGCTAGCTTTCACTCTGAGTTTGACATGCATTGTCGATTGGGTCATCTTTTGTTGCCTGTTTTGAAGCAATTGTGTCCTCTATTTTGAAATTTACTTTCAATAAATTGTGAGTCGGGTTAGTTTGCCAAACATCGTCGTAGTTCATTGAGTCCAAGAATTAATAAGTGTGTAGAGTCTTCATTTCAATTAGTTCATTAAGACGTTTGGGGACCTTCCCCAAACATATCTCAGATTGGGTTTAGATATTTTGTTACTTTTGTGGATGATTTTTCTCGCATGACTTGGATTTATTTTATGAAGAGTCATTCTGAACTATTTTCTCATTTTTGTGCCTTTTTCGCTGAAGCTAAAACTCAATTCGATGTTTCTATACCTGTTCTATGAAGTGTAACGCTAAAGCATATATGTCAGAAGTGTTTAACTCTTATATGACTCAACATGGTATCATCCACCAGTGTTCTTGTGTTGACACACTTGCTCAAAATAGAGTGGTCGAGCGTAAAAATAAACAATTACTTGAAACGTATCGTGCCCTTCTATTCCAAATGAAGGTTGCTAGACAGTTCTGGGTTGACGTTGTTTGCACAACTTGCTTTATAATAAATAGGATGACATCACCTATATTAGAAGGTAATTATCCGTACAATGTTCTTTCTCAGCGCAAACTGTTATTTCCAATCAAGCCTAGAGTTTTTGGGTGTACCTATTATGTTTGGGATGTTCGTCCTTCGGTAACCAAATTGGACCCTAAAGCTTTGCGGTGTGTCTTTTTGGGTTACTCTCGCGTTGAAAATGGGTATCGTTGTTACTCTCCTGACTTGAAGAGATATTTTGTGTCGATCGATGTCGTGTTTTTAGAGTCCATGCCTTTCTTTTCGAGTTCTATCATTGCCCCTTCTTAGGGGGAGGATGATGTGTGGTTACAATATACTATCACACATCCTAATGATGCACAGGAGAATAATCCTACCCCTGGTTGATCCTCAAAGTGTACCCCCTCCTCCACCCCTGCCACCTGTTTTCCAGGTTTATTCAAGGATGCGAAAGCCAATTGATACATGTACTGCGTCAATGTCGTTGTCATTGAATACTTCGAAGGACGCACCTCCTGTATCGCCTTATGCAAATCCTCCCACTAATTATTATCTTCTAATTGCCCTTCGTAAAGGTAAATGCCAATGTACCCTTCCCCAGTCGTCTTATCCTATTGCGAATGATATCTCGTATGATCACTTGTCCCCCTATACTCACTCATTGATTGCATCACTAAATTATGTGTCTATACTCGACTCTGTTTCAGAGGCTTTAGGGCACGTTGGTTGGCGTGAGGCTATGATTGAAGAAATCTATGCTTTATATAATAATCACACTTGGGACTGCGAAGGGATACGCTCAGACGTATGGTGTGTGTTATTCTGACACCTTTTCCCCTATAGCAAAACTTACTTCTGTCCGTCTGTTCATTTCTTTGGCTGCATCTAGAAACTGGTTGTTACACCAGTTGGATATCAAAAATGCTTTTCTTCATGGTGATTTGCAAGAAGAACTGTACATGGGTCATCCACCAGGTTTTGTTTCTCAGGAGGATAATGGGAAAGTATGTCGTCTGATGAAATCATTGTATGGGTTGAAACAAAGCCTTCGTGCTTCGTTTGGAAAATTTAGCGAAGTAGCTCTAAAGTTTGGGTTGAAGAAAAGCAAGTGTGATCACTCTGTATTTTTTAAACAATCAGGAACATGGATTATTCTTTTTATCGTGTACGTTAATGATATTGTTATTACAGAAGACGATCACGCTGGTACCACAAGTCTTAAGTCGTTCATCCATATGAGATTTAATAAGAAGAATTTAGGTCGATTAAAGTACTTCTTGGGTGTGGAAGTTACAAGAAGTAAGAAAGGAATTCTTCTGTCACAAAGAAAGTATGTGATTGAGTTACTTAAAGAAACTAGGAAGTTGGGAGCCAAGCCATCCAACACTCCGATGACTCCAAATACGCACCTTTCAAATGCTGATGGTAATTTGTTTGATGATACTAAGAGGTAAAAAAGACCTGTGGGAAAGTTGAACTATCTTACAGTCACTCGTTCTGATATTTTGGGCTGGGCATGAACCGGTTAAGAACCGTACCTGGCCTAAAATGTGGTAAAGGTACGGTTCGACCCATTGATCCGAACCACTCCATATTTTCAATGATTTATCGTACGGTTCAGCCGAACCCTTTTACTATTTAAAAAATGACAACCAGTACAATCTATTGATGCCATGTAAAGAAGACCAGGCAAAAAGACAAGTGTTGTTGTCCTGTAAAGAAGACCATAAAGGAAACAAAGCTACCACTGAAGTAAAAATACAGAAGCCTCCCTCAAGTGTTCTTGTTCTTCTTTGGTTTTAGCTTCATATGCACCAACCTCCAGTGCATCTTCTAGCTCGAATCTGCCTTTGATTGAGGTGTTCGAGCTCGATGATGTGAGGCACCAACAGACCATAGAGCAGCGATTGATCTTCCCACTTGCGATATGTTCCATTGTGAGTTTGTTCCTTCTCTTCCTCTCCACCCTGACGAATCGAGCTCCATTTTCGTTGAATCCAAGCTAAAACCACTCCTAGTGTCCACTCTCCCGCCTCCTCCTCACTCTGCTTACCTCATCTCCGGATCCGCTGGAGACTGCTCGATGCTGAAGCGAACTCTGTAATGTACTGCTATTGCTCGCCTCACCATGTACTGTTGCTGCTTGCCTCGCCATTGCTGTTGCTTGCATCATCATTGCTCCACTGCTAGTGACTACCAAAGTCGAAGTGGGACTGCCGTGCCAAATGGGAAGAACTGAAGAAGTAGGAAGGTACGGTGGTTGCCGAACGAAATGAATCAGCAAGTCTAATTTAGGGTTTTGAAATGATTGAACTATTACTGATATTTTATTAAATATAAGAGTATATTAAAATCAGACAAAAAGTGGTTTAGGAAAACCTTTTTTTTTTACTGAAAAACAATTTCTTTTGTGAACCGTACCGGTTTAGAAAAGGTAGGGTTCGTTTGTCTGAACCGTTTTTTGGCCTACCATACTAATATTGCATATGCGGTAAGTGTTGTGAGTAAATTTATGTCTACACCTACAGTTAGTCATTGGGAAACTTTAGAACAAAACCTCTGTTACTTGAAGGGAGTTCCATGGTTAGGTATAATGTACCGGGATAACAGACATACTCGAACTGAGTGCTTTGCAGAAGCAAACTCGGGATGGTCTAAGATCGATAGAAGGTCTACTACTGGTTTCTGTGTCTTTGTTGAAGGAAACCCAGTCTCTTTGCGACGTAAGAAACATAATGTAGTATCTCGGTCTAGTGTTGAGGATGAGTACCGAGCTATGGTACAATCTACATGTAATGTTTTGTGGATGCATCATCTGTTGACTGAGGTTGGATTGCAACCCTTAATGACTGTTAAGATCTGGTGTGATAATCAAATAACCCTTCATATTGCTTCAAATCCAGTGTATTATAAGATAACTAAGCATATTTTAGTGGATTGTCATTTTATCCGTGAAAATATTCAGGAGAACTTGATCTCTATTGGATATGTCAAAACAGGTGATTAATTGGCTGACTTGTTTACAAAAGCATTAAGTGGCCCTCGAGTTGTACACCTCTGTAACAAGTTGGGCATAATTAATATCTATACTCCAACTTGAGGGGGGAGTGTTAGAGAATATACTTATTCCCATGTATGGTGATTAACACATATCACAGTTTCCTTAGTAAAAGTGATTGGTGTGTATATAGGTCATGAATCTGCAAGCATGAAATTCAAGGAGTATTTAGGTAATTCCTTCTACAAAGAAGATTATTAATTAGTTAGCTATGTGTTGAATGTTACAAACGTGGGAAATAAGTGGTGCGGTGCAGCTTGGTCTATTCATTTCACCTATAAGCAGAACACCTAGGAACTCAATGCAATCATCAAGCACCGAATGAAATTTCATTACTTCACTTGTCTTGATTATACAATATCCTTCCTTTTTGTGTTTGAGTTCTTCTTTTCTTACGAAGATCCAATTCATTGCTAGCTTAAAGAGATGTTTCCAACATAGTTGAGGAAATGCTTCAACTATGGCCAGTTGGGACACTTTGCGAACGCATGCATTGGATCGATCAGAGAGTAATGTCTTTTTGGCTATTATAGAAAATTTTGTATTTCTATTACAGTTAGGTTGACTGAGTCATGCCATTTGTGTATTTTGGATTCAGGACCGCCATAATACATAGTCAGGGATCGTGACACTTTCGTAGAATACTGTAGAGTCCTGGGCAAAACTAGGTGGATTTAAATCGAAAATAACTGTCATTTTAAAATCAAAGGGATTTGAACTTATGAGTTGCGCTTGTACGGTGGTCGATTCCTAGTCCGACGTGATATCCTACATACTCCGCAGATTCGCCAAAATCTTATTTTAGTGTTAGGATTTATGAAACTCGATTTTAGATTAATTTTTCATGTATTTCCCATTAAACTATCCTTAGGATCAACTTTTTCTGGATTTGAGTTAGTTTCTGGTGGATTTATTGTGTTGTATTTGTTTCATGCAACAATACTATTTTCAGGATTTCTTATTCTTCTCGAAATGTTTGCAATGTGAATGATTGACACTCTAGCCTACACTACAAGAATCTGTTGCAACAGCGACGAAACTTTCGTGTTGATGCTTACAATTGTAGTTAAATATATGTATATTGTGTCGACAGTTTGTGTTGCCGTTATTATTACTTATTAGGCACAATATGTTTTCCACCGTTATAAAATACATTTAGTGTTAATTTTTGCCATCACTTTATATTTTACATGGATGAATAAGTAATGTCGACTAACACTTGATGTTAAATAACTCCATCAGTAGCAGATGAATTTTCCATTGTAAATGTACATATTCAAATGCAAAAAATTCTATCGTAAATATAGTGATATCAGCAACGGTTGTTTGTCGTAACTACTCAATTTTTGTCGTCAAAACATAAGTAGCTCAAAAAATGTAAGAATATGTTTGCGTGTCAATATATTATCGACATTAGTATAGTCATTCAGTAACAGATTCAATTATTTTGGTAAAATAGGTTATTTAGTGACGATTATTGTTGATGTCAATAATGCATAAACAACTATGACATATTGTCGACTAACATTAGTCGTTGTCGTCACTAAATGTTAAGAACTCCCACTAAACCTATAGAACCGCCACTAAACCGAATTGAACCATCATTTAATTTAAAAAATAAAAAAAATATTAACCTAACTCTCTATAGTATTATCACGGTATCACAGACCTACCTACCGAATCATCTTCCTTCTCCCTTCTCTTCTGTTCCTTGTCTTCTTTGACCTACGGTATCACGCCTCCACTCCCTTCTCTTCTCTTCCTCCCTACCGAATCATCTTCCCATCTAGGCTCCAACAAATCTCTCATCCTTCAATCGGCGAAGAACAGCAGGTAAGTTTCTGTATTTCTTTTGTTAGTTTATGCGGATTTGGTTGATTGATTGTGTATGTTTTCGAATTCTGTATGTTTTTGGCGAAGAACAATAGGGTTTGCTTGATTGTGTATGTTTTCAGATTTGTTTGTTCTTCGTGGATTCTTAAATGGATAATCGCTGATCCCGGGTTCGTTGAACGCATAATCAAGTGTCTGGGTTCCGACAGAACCCAGATTCGTTGTTTCTAGGTTCAGTCGAACCCAGAATGAACGATTTTGAGTTCTGTCGAAACCCAGAATCACTGAATCTTGCTTCTGTCGGAACCCAGAATCGTTGTTTCTAGGTTCGACTGAACCCAGAATCAAGTGTCTAGGTTCCGACAGAACCCAAATTCGTTGTTTCGACTGAAATCTATTTAGTGTCTGTGATATTTGTTCAACTGAGTTCTGTGCTGTTTGTTGTATGTGTTGTTTGGTTATGCTGAAATACTTTGTTGTATGTGCTGTTTGAGCGGTTGAGTTATGTTTCTATTTATTGTGTGTGCTCAAATCGGTTTGTTCGATTTGTTCAGTTTGAGCGGTTTATTTGTTTGAGTTGAAATCGACTTGTCGGTTTATTCAACGTGAAATATGTTTCTGTTTGAGCTATTCGATTTGTCTGTTTGAGCGGTTTGTTAATTGTTCAGATTGTTCGGTTGAGTTCTGTCTGACAATCCCTCTAATGAGACATCAGGTTTGAGACATGTTCATACACCTCTATTGTCTTCTATGCTGGATTTAATTGTGATTGTGATGTATGTTCTTTCGTTCACAGGTTCTTGGGGCATACTTGGCCATTTTTTCGATGAAATAGACTCTGGATTGGATGTGGATGCACTTCGATACGTAGCAAAATTAGTATATGTGCTTTTAGATTATGTATTTACATTTTAGAAAACTATGTATTTACATTTTAGATTATTGTAAGTTTGTAGTTTGGATATTTATTAAAATGTATATATATATACTTGGATAAATAATATATTATATTTTAAAAATGTACTATGTAGTTCATCTCATATAGCAATAACTAGATAATTAATAAATACATCACAAAAGTTTGTCTTTAACAATGATTAGTGGTTGTTGACACAAAAAGCTTGTCTTTAGCAGCGACATAAACTGATATTGGTGGTTGTTATCATTAAAAACATGTATTTAGCAACAACATTACCTGACAGTATCAAGTGTTTGTAATGGTGGATTTGTAGTCACTAAATACACGTATTAATAATAAGTTAATGGAAGTTATTTCGAATAAAAAATAGCATCTCAAAGTCACTGCTAAAAATGTAATTCAACGATGAAGTATTTTCATCAGTAAAAATCATCTATAACATTAACAATATTTTGCCGCCTTTCATCTGTATTTAACAACAACCTGATGTTGCTGTAAACCCGAAGTGGGGAGTGTCATCTTAACAGCGGCAAGCCTTTGACAACGGCAAATTGTCGACCTATAAACCTTTAACAATGGGGGCTACCGTCAAGAAGATCTCGGCGTTGTTAAAAATTAACAACAATATATATGCATTTAGCAACGATTTTTTTGCTGACGCCTATTCTCGAGTTTCTTGTAGTGCTAGACCATTTTGTCCAGCATAAAATGAAGCGACTGGCCCAACGGGGCTTGTTGCCCAACATTTCACATGTGGACTTGTCTAGGTGTGTTAAGCTATCTAGCAGGAAAGACCACCCAAAATCCGTTTGTAATGCACATACATTTAATTTCTTTTGTCAATAATTCAATATGACGTATATGACCTTTTAGTGTTGGGATCGACACGGAGCGCAAAATTTCATTACATTTATAAATGATTATACCTGTTAAAAATTTGTCTACTTGATCTCACTTAAATCAATTCAGAGATTATAATTTGTTTTCGATCATTATTTTTAAAATTTTGGTGAGCACTAGTTAGACTAGAGGATAAAGACCATCCACCCTGATCGTGAAGAAGAGTATCTTTCAACGGAATTTTATAGTTTATGTAATGAAATGAGAATCATTCATAATTTGGAAATCCCCTACACCCCTCAACAAAATGATGTTGCATAAGTGTAATAAAATGCTCCTTGAAATGGGTCAAACGATGATGACGCAAGCTCAATTGACGAATTCCTTATGGGGAGATATTTTGAAGACTGCTGCATACATCCTGAACTGTGTGCCGATGAAAATGGTTGACTATACTCCGTTCAAGGTTTGGACTGGAAGAAGTTTTAGACCTTACCCATATGCGCCCATGGGAGTGCGCCGCTTACACCAATAATTTCTCGAATAAGTTTGGGAAGATTGGACCTAGAGGGAAGAAGACTATCTTTGTTGGTTACTGTGGAACATGAAAAGGACATGTGTTTATAGTCGAGTAGGAGAGTGATACTGTTACCGAATTCGAATCACAAGATGCAACGTTCTTAGAGAGCGAATTTCCAAAGAATGACAAGATTGGTTCAGGATGATCTTTATATGAAATGCATGATTCAGTTGAGATGACACATGGTCATAAGAGTGAAAGAGAAGCTACCGCATATGATTAATTGGTTCATCGTTCGCTGAATTTACCCCAGTATGGCGAATGTAACGGATTTTGTCCCTAATGATATATTATTGACAGTGCGAGCATTTAGGGGTCACATTTTTAGTGGGATTGAATACAGTCATGCCTATAGTAGTGATGAGTTGTTAGGCTGTGGATTGAGACTGAAGTTTCCCTCCTAATAGCAAGCAATCGAAGGTGATGAAGAACTGCACACCCTATTATTTGACAAGATGATTGTTGAGCCAAAATACGTTAGAGATGCTCTTGATGGACCCATTCTAGGAAGAATGGATGAAGCAATGAAGGTTGATATGAGGTATATGGGTAATATCAATGTTTGGCTATTGGTTGACCTTTTGAGAGGACGCAAAACATCGTTGAACGTTACAAAGCTAAATGGTTTCTTAATATGAAACTCAAGCTTGATGACACCGTTGAATATTACAAAGCTAAATTGTTGTGGAGGGTACACAGCAGGAGGGAGTAGACTGTAAGAAGACCTTTTCACCTACCATGCGAATGATCACGATTCATTTGATTTTGGCCATTAAAGCGAGTCTAGACCTGGAACTACACCAAATACACATTAAGATCGCCTTCCTCAATGGTGAGTTAGAAAAAGAGATCCATATGGCTCAACATGAATGCTTTGTGTAGAAATGCCATGATAACTTAGTGTGCAAGCTTCATAAATCAATCTATGGTCTTAACCAGTCCTCTTGGTAGTGGTATTGCAGATTCCCTGATTTGGTCGTGGAAAATGAATTTATCCTGATGGATGAAGACCATTGAGTGTACTCCAAAAGGTTTGGACCAGACTTTGTGTTTATGACTTTATATGTAGAGGACATACTCATAGACATAATTAACTTGGAGTTCCTCACACATGCAAAGGGTTGATTGTCCTTTCTATTTAACTTAAATTATGTTTGAGTATGCATATTTTTAAAGTTTGACTGATTTGTGTGTTCTTGTTGTGAATGTTTATTGGTAATCATTAAAGTGGATTGGATCACCCTCTCAGACGGGTGATGGATTCTATTCCGTTTTGGCTAGGTAAGGTCAATGATAGTTTCTGGTTATGGAAGTGTGTTGAGATGATCGGAAGGACTGTGCGAACAAAAACAAAATCACGCACTATGACAGATGATGGCCTTTCGATCCACTTAAGGGTTGGATGGGAGTCTGTGGACTCTTGGTTCATGTACTCTATATGTCCGATGGACATGTGTACAACATTTGAGCATATGCTCAATAGGAAAAAAGATATGTTGTATTGAGCATTTCGTACAGCGCATGCCCAATATGACCATGAGTATGATTCGAGATGTGATCTTAACGCAGAGTCATGTGAGACCCAGAGCACTCTATGTGTAGAGCCACGTGTGTATCCTTATAACTTTGATCTAAGATTTGCGGTTCAGTTGAATGTTTGATATCTTAGTTTGTGATTGAAGGGTCATGTTATAACATCCTGGGTTCCAGTTATAGAAAAGCGAGTTGGATTGTGTTGATGGTTCTGTGGGATGAGGATAGTATTTATGGGATCTTCTCCAAAATTGTATCCACCACGTGGCCACCAGCCGCGACACCGTCTGCTGTTGTAGAAGTAATGCATATATATGTCTGAAAGATCAATGTTTAGTCAGACCTAGAGAATATTACATAACCAATGGTGATTAACCCATTTCCACTGTTAGTGTGGATCCGTGAGCCACTGCAACTCCTAACACATGCGCAACACCTTACCTATCGTGTTTTACGAGTATGACTATTGACTCGTATGTAACTTATATTGTACAGCGGGAGGGGGGCTTGGTGCTGCTTTATGAATGAGGGCCCCCTATTCTGTATGAGCGGTAGATGTTAGTTTTCTTTGGGTCGACCATAAGTGGGAGCCCATTATAATATATCTAGTATTGTGATACTGACCAAAACAATACTATCTATATGTGGTTTTATATAGAAGTAATATGGGTAGAAAAGATACAACAATTTAAACTTGGTTAGAGCAGAGAAACCACTATAGTTGAGACTCAATCAACAGTTATGGAAACATAGGTCACTGCTCGTTAACCCGTGATGTGTCCTCATTTCTGGAAGACCGTGATTCTAACCTTAGGTAGATCCGCTTATGGTTCCACTAAGACAGTTATTCAAAGAGGTAACTTAAATATGTGTTTATGTTATGCCCTAAACGATTGCATGTTTAGTATATTCCAACAGTCGTCAAGGTCAGGTTGGGCCACAATGATATAGCGTCCTATCGCTTCTCTCAATGTTGTTAAAACTCTTGCATCCTCGTTTTTTACACCGACTCTAGAAACCAGACTGAGCATATCAACTACCAAAACTCGTCTTTCTTGGTTCATAACACAGACAATGACAATTATACTTTATTTCCCTTTCCATGTTGTCTAAGGAAGGTTGAAGTGATTTTATAACCTCTCAAAGAATATCATCAATAACAGGAGTGACATGAATTGAAATTTGTTTAGGGTCATATGGAATAAAGGAAGCTCTTTTAAAGCATGGTGTTTGTTATCTCATGTCATTCAAAACAACCAAGTGAAAATTTGGTCATCTTCTATAACAGTTTCTAGCAAAACCTCTGTAAAATGGACAAGCATGTATCAAACATAGAGGTCATCATGGACTTTTAGATGAGCATTACAAATCATCAACTAGAGCAAGGATATGTAAAGATGTATAGTCATCAAACCGTTAAATACAACAAAGAAGATGACGAAAATAGACAAACTCTACTCCTAGTGGGAGAAGACTAAGGTGTCGGAAGAGGCAAAGTTTATGCATATCACACCCAAAGAGTATAAACAAAAGTAAGAAAATATAATTCAAATGAAAAAATGAGACCCAATTCGTCAAACCTCACGGGCAAGTTATTGAGAGAAACTTATGTATTCTTCATTTTTTACACCTAGAAACATCCCAGTGATCCTAAACGATTTGGCAAAGGGAAAAAGGTGACCTTACTTTCAACACAGGAAAGAGTCTATAAGAAAGGGGACACTAGGATTCGTGATGTTATGTAGTGAAGGTTTATTCTACTGGTAATAATTAAAAGATACTGAAAAGGGACCTCGAGGCCATAATTCAAAAGAGCATATGGAATGAGTTTGTTGACAAAAAGTATGACATTGAAGTATTTTGTTTGTAAATCAGTTGTTGACAAGGGAAAAATTGGTAGACAAAAAAGCAGAGCAAGAAAAGGATATGTTGCAGGAACTATATTTTTATTCATTAACCATCTTATCTTAAATAGAGATGGCAAACTGAAAACTGAATTTCCTAATTACTCTCATAATGGAATCAACAACTCCTTTAAATCAAAGAATTATGACAACTGACTGCAACAGAAAAAACAGAAAGAGAATAAACAGGACAACTAATAAACTAATTTAACACTCATCCTTGCTTGTTGGACTGTAAACACCAATTTTTTCTCTTAGTGTCTTGAACTTCTCAACTGCAAGCAGCTTTGTGAAGATGTTTACTAGCTAGTCTTCTGATCTACAATAGCCTAAGGATATTTTTCCATCTAACTGCACAACTCTGACGGAGAACAACTTGACATTGAAGTATCTTGTTTTACCATGAAAAACAAGATTTTTTTAGATTGCAATTGCAGCTTAGTTTTTCACGAACACTTCTATTCTTGCCACTTGCTTCAAGTCAAATTCATTCAGTATTTTCCTCAACCACAGTGCTTGTTTTAGTGCAGCAGCTGCAGCCACGAACTCAACTTCTGTAGTTGATTGAGCCACTGTCTTCTGCTTCTTCGAGTTCCAGGAGAATATCCTATCACCAATTTTGAAGCAGTAGTATGTTGTACACTTGAAGTCATCAATTGAACCACCCCAGTCACTATAAGAGAAGCCTTCAAACTTGAAGCTTTGACCCTTTTTCAGCTTGATTCTGAAATCAATTGTGCCTCTAAAGTATTGTAGTACTCGCTTTGCTGCAACTACATGTATTTTACTAGGACAATGCATGACAAATTATAATACACTTACAGAGTACTAAATGTCTAGTCTCGTGGCAGAGAGGTACATGAGGCAGCTAACAAGACTTCTGAATGCCTTTTCTTCAACCTTTTCATCTTCATCATCCTTGCACAACTTCTCTTTTGCATTCATTGGTATCTCCATTGACTTGCACTCATCTATTCTGAACTTCTTCAAGATCTCCCTTGCATATTTTTTATGGTTGATGAAGATTTCCTCCTCATTATGCTTAATCTACATCCCCATAAAGTATGACATGATTCTGAGATTAGTCATTTCAAATACTTGCATCATTTACTTCTTGAAGTCTTCGACCATGCTTGCATTGTTCGCTGTCACAAAATGATCATCAACGTACAGAGATACAATAATGATGTCAAGTTTGATTTTTTTTGAAATAGAGTGCTGCTTCAGACGGACTTGTTTTGTACCCCAGATTCAGCACGTGATCATCAATTTTGCAGTACCACAACCGAGGTGCTTGCTTTAACCCATAGAGTGCCTTCTTAAGGAGATAAATTTTGTCTTGTTCACTCTGAACTTAAAAACCATAGGATGCTCTACATAAATTTCTTCCTGCATAATGTCATTAAGAAATGCAGATTTTACATCTAACTATAAAATTTTCCAGCCTTTGTGTGCTGAAACTACAAGTAGAAGCCTGATTGTGTCAAGTCGGGCGACAGGTGCAAACGTATATGACTAGTCCACACCAAATATTTGAGCATATCCTTTAAAAACCAATTTGACCTTGTTCTTTTTGATAGAGCCGCCTGCATTGAGCTTGGTTCTGAAGTCCCACTTCACTCCGATAACATTTTTCACAGTTGGTCTGTCAACTAGTACCCAAGTGTCATTCTTATTGATCATGCTCAACTCTTCCTCCATGGTCCTTTTCCACTTTTCATCCTCCAAGGAATCAACTGCTCCTCCCGGTTCACATACTACCATATTGCATCTCTGATAGATGTCAAGCAGCAACCTGGATCCTCTAGCCGCAATATCATCAATGTTTTGACTTTGAGTGTCAGAATCAGCATCTTGAGGAGCTTTTGAAGTCTTTGAGCTATATACATCTCTTAAGACAGTCATCTTTAGCAGGAACGTAAAGTACATATGAGATTACCTTAGTATCCGATGTAGTTGAAATAGTCATTGTTCATTTGCCCTTTGCAACAATGTACCTTTCATTGACAATTCGAACTCTGGATTCTCTTGGAGTTAGCTCTCTGAAAAGAGCTTTGTCGAAGGTCATGTGGTTTGTACAACCAATGTCAATCAAATAGGTTTTTGAGGCATTGATAATGGAGTAGCATTAAGACACAAAAATTTGGTATTCTTCGCCATCGACATCAGCAACTTCAACCTCCTCCATTGGATTCTGTCATTTGCAAATCACTACCTCGTGCTCCAACTTTTTGTACTTATTGCATTTGGCTTCTGGTCTTCTCCAGCGTCTGAATGGTGGATGAGCCTTCTTTCCACAATGTTGATAAGGTGAAAAGTTCTTCTTTTGAGTCTTTCCCTTGCTCAATCATTGACTGCTAATCGAGCCCTGCTGGTTTTACGACTTCTTCTTATTGTTCTGCTTCTTTTTAGACTTCCATGAGTCTTGGAATTTTGTAGTCAATGCACCTTCCATAGAGAGCTCCGATCTCATCATTCTCCTCTGTTCCTAAGCCTGTAAAGAGTTAGAAGTTCTGCCAATTTTATTGTACACATATCCTTCGTGTTCTCCAAAGATGCTATGGTTGCCTCGAATCTTTTGGGTAATGAAACAAGGATTTTCTGCACTAATCTACTGTCAAGAAGATCGGTGGCCAACATTTTTACCTTGTTTGCAATCCCTACGAGTCTATTAGAGTATTCTTTTGTGATCTCTAACTCCATCATCTATTGTCGGTTGAACTCGTGGATCCTCTCATTGCATGCATCCCTCTATCCTCTTATCGCCTTTGTATTCAGCTTTCAGATAATCCCAGATGTCTTTTGTTGACTTGAGGGTCATGATTCGGGTGAAGATCGACAGAGAGACTGCAAAAAATAGACATGATTTAGCTTTAATTTTCCTTGTCTTCTTCTCCATTTGGACCTTGATTTGTGCCAATGTTGGGTTATTTGGAAGAGCAAGTATATCATATATAGTCTTTCTTCACTGCTTACCATAGATCGTGGCCCTCTAGATATGCCTCCATCTTCACGGCCCATCCTTGGTAGTCAATTCCATCGAATGTTTGTGGTGCCATGGCTGAGAATGCATTTGATCCTTTCTCCATTGGAATAACGAACGATTTGGTGGATGAATTGGGTTTCAATGAAAAAATATTTCACTCACACAGGTCCCTCAAGAAAAGTCGCTCAAATACCAATTGAAGCTTTTTGTTTGTGAAGCTGTTGTTGACAAGGGAAAAATTGGTAGACAGAAAAACAAAGCAAGAAAAGGATATGTTGCAGGAACTGTATATTTATTCAAGGACCATTTTCTCTTAAATAGAGATGGAAATCTAAAAACTGAACTTTCTACTTACTCTCATAACATAATCAACAACTCCCTCAAATCAAGGAATTATGAAAACTGACTGTAACAGAAAAAGAAAAGAAATAGGACAACTATGCAACTAATTTAAGAGACATCGAGGAGAGAAGTTGGATATCAAGGACAAGGGCATCGCATAGAATGTCACCACCCAAGATATCATCACCTCAGAAAGACTTAAGGGACCATGTAAAATCCTTGAAGGAGGATAGAGGTACCATCAATGTGATAGTAGGAGGTTTTCCTTTAGAGAGAGACAATTGGGGTAAGACAGGCCTACATCACCCAAATATCAACCATTATGGTTGTGTAAAAAAGACCTTGACCCCAAAGAGTCTCCATAAGCTTCACGGAGGTAGACCTGGCCCACATCATGAACCATCACGACAACGTTTTGGTCATGAACGCTAAGATTGAGGGCTCTAACATGAAAAAGGTCATGATCGATGGCATATGCATGCTCATCAGATGCCATCTATTTTGAGGCATTCATGTGGTTAGGCTAGAAAAAAAGTATTTCAAGAAGGTGGGCTTCTGGCTGGTCGATTTTGTTGGATGAACTATTTACTCTCTATGCATGATTAAGTTGTTCATTGACCTCTCTTCGTCTCATGGTATGGATTTTTTTAAGGTTGATGTGTTATCCATAGTCATCAATGCCCCTGACCCTTACAATACCATATGGAGGATAACAACTATTAACCATAACCACATTCCTACATTAGCCAACCAATAAGTAATAAGTCCCAATGGAGTAGGCAAAGTGAGGAGTAATCAAATATCCTCTCAACGTTGTTATGTAACACATTGAGACGTTGCAATAAAATAAAAACCCTTGGTATCATCACCGATTAGTAACTAAGGGAGAGGGGAATTCGATTATTTCTCCTCAAGTAACCCGTGTTGTAGAGATCAAAGGCCTTAATATTAAGAAGATGCACACTGAGATAGTGTTCTCAAAGGAACCCGATGACGCCTTGATGGTGTAGCAGAGCAAATACAAGAAGATCTTCACATGGAAGCCTAGAGACATGCCTACGATTAGTTGGGACAACGTATATCACGTGTTAAAAATTAACTCATTTATTAAATTAATAACTTAAACGTGAATATCTATCTCTGAAGAGTTGAAGGTCTTATATCTATCGTTGACTAACATTCAATATTTTATAATTGTTTTTGCTTAACTAATGTCCACCTAGTAGCTCATTATATATTTACATGTGTTGCTAGATCATCAACAAAAGAAACATGTCTCACTAGGTTATGCGGCATACATCTGGTTTGATCAGCTTTGCTGAGCGTGAACAACAAGAAGTAACAACTCAAAACCGATATGAATCAATGTTCAAGGTCCTGAAATATTACGTATGATAAACAGATTGACAAAAACAATGGTGTTCACCCTAAAAAGAATCACAAGTTTCTGAAAAATCATATTAACAAAAATGGGAAACCAATTGATGAAAAGTCAAAGTACATCATGGTATGCACAATTTATCAGCATATTCATCACTGATTCTCGAAAATCCTACATATTGATTTGTTTGCATGTAGGACCAAGTGGAAGAGTTAGTTGCTCAAGCTAAAAATGAAGAGGATCTGCCAATGAACAAATACACTTTATATGAAGAAGTTAGAATGTCATAGCGATGCAGAATTCGTTTGTCAAAGGTTGCAAGAGTGATAGAGAGTGTATAGTTGAGATAACCTAGGGCTAAATCAAGGGAGTTCAATGCAATTGCTGAAGAAAATGGTTGGAAGACTAATGAAGCGGATCGCCAGTTGATGAAATTTCAGTCATTTCAGAGGGATACGTCAATAATGAGAAGGGTTATGCAAGCAAATGGTCACCTTCAAGACGATTCAGAAACACAAGGTAAACTCCCATGTAATTCACCTACAACATTTCGGTTTAAATGACATGCAAACTTATTACACATTTTCGGCTACTATCATTTGGGTGATTAACTGTGCAGATCCGAATGCTTGAACATGTGGTTAGAGCAGCTTAAAGTAATGACCCCTTTTGTGTGGAACGCTTGGTTTTGATCAGCATGCCTTGATTTTGTGTAAGAGACTTCCTATTACATAGGACATGCTTTAGAATATGTTTACGACTTTGTGGAATTACATGGGATTGATGAACATGTACTGGATGAATGGTTATTTCATTGTTGGGAAACATATGTATATGAATTACGGCGTGTTTAGTACATCTTCGTTACTATCTTGGTTGATTAATGGCGACAAAGTATGTTGGTCATATGTAAATACAACCCTGCACTTTGGAATTCGATATCCCTTTTTGAAAATAACTTATATCAGCAATGGAAGATATTCATAGAAAATATGAGATTTAACTCAATAAATGTTATGTTATTGTCCTGAATAATTGACAACACCAATAAATTACGACAGTCGCAATTTATAACAATTCGCAACACCTTTGGTTGAAACTTAAACAAACATATAACAAAGAAAACATTATGAAAACAATACCTACATTCTGTTACATGTATTGACAACAGTAATGAGTGAGTGAAAATAAATGAAGTGGATTGATTACAAAAGACATGGATGATAATAATATAGGAATTGTCACAGGTTTCATCATATAGTAGATATACATTTTTGACAGCATAGTTAATGGAAGTTGTTTCAAATCAAACGCAGTCGCGTCTAAAATAGCAATTTAACGATGAAACGTTTTCATCAGTAATACTGAGCTATAACAACGAAAAGGTGGTTGTCGCCTTTGAATTGCATTTAACAACAACATAGTTTGGCTATAAAAAAGGGGTGGGGAGTGTCATTCTAGCAGCGACAAACATTTGGCAACGGACAATTGCCGTAGGTATAACATCTTGTCACAGGGGCTACAGGGACAAACATTTCGTTGTCAGTAAAATTTAGCAACGCCATATAACTGTTGGTGACGATTTTCGTTGTCGCTAAAAACGATTTTTTTCTATTAATACAAGCAACTGCCAATCATAGAAAAGGCTGAGAAGACGGTTAACGCTTATTTTGTCAGGAAATAAATTCAAGATTTGGGTCGTCAACCTAAGAATGGTGAAGAAGTATCATGGGAAATGGAGAATGTATGTAGACTACCACGAATACAACACAACATGCCTAAGCATCGATCAATCAACTTGTCAACCCTGTCACGGGCAACTGAGCTCCATGATTTCATATTCTAGCTACAAACATATTTACATGAAACATGACGATAAGGAGATGGGATACTACGTTCTGCACCAATAACGACATCCACTACTATAGAGTGGTGCCTTTCAATTTAATAATCATTGAAGGAACTTACCAACGGATGGTTAAATATAGTTTCTAGAAGTACACAAAGAAAAACATGGAGACTTATGTGAACTACATGATAGTGATTATAAAATATATGCTTAAATCCATTGAAATTTCCTTTGGTGTCTACTCAGAGAAGTTTTGAGGTTTCATGGTCAACTAATAAGGGATCAAGGTTTATACGAATTATTTTACAACGATAGAAGCGATTAGTTCATTGGACTTCCATAAAGAGGTCTAGTACCCAAATGTTCACCTCACCTCCTTTAACTATTTACTCAAAGGGAGTCGAGGTTGAGCAAAGTTTGACATACCATGTCAGCAAATTATTCAAGAAGTCTGTAACTAAATCTATAGAGATTGAAAAATACTTTTATACGTTGATTATACCTTCACGCAAATCTCTCATCGTACATCCACACCTACGAACAAATGGTGCTCAATAATCAACAACTCAAGCACTTCCTACTAAAATGAGTCGCCAAAGGTAGAATTGTTGTGGTGTTCAATGTGTTATAGATTCATTTTTCCATCGCACCATGTGATGCCCCAAAATTCACTCTGAATGTTAGGGTTGGTGAACACTATGACTAGTAATTGTGAAGAAACCCTAGATTGGGTTGAGGAAGCTTCTCGAATACATAGAAGAAAACAAAGAGGCACGATTTAATTTTGCAGATCACTTGAGTCTGGGCAATTTCCCAAAGTCCTGTCACTGCTGGTTAAATACTATTAAAACTAATGCACAATAATTACACACCGGTTCAAAGGATATTCGTTCTAAACACACGGTTTGAATCACAAACCCAACCGAACCAGACCCTAACAATACATAACAAAAGACTCCCTTAACGTTACATAATAAATAAATAATATAGACGTATTAGCTTGTATTCTTCACACTCCCCCTCAAGCTAACACTACCAAATATGTCTTTAACTCCCAGGTTATTCAACAAATGAAAATGTTGTTGATTACCTAGCAACTTTGTAAAAATGTCAGCCTTTTGATCAACTAACTTAATGTACTCCAACTTGATAATTCCTGCAGAAATCGTTTCTCTAACAAAATGACAATCTATTTCAATATGTTTTGTACGTTCATGAAGCATAGGGTTAGTTGAAATTTGAATAGAGGCTTTATTATCACAATAAACTAAAACTGGATCAGAATGAAAATACCAAGTTCAGAAAGCAAACCTTTTAACCATATTACCTCTAAAACCATAACACATATGCTTCTGTACTCAGCTTCAGCTGATGATCTTGAAACTTTATTATGCTTTTTAACTTTCCAAAATATTAAAGAATCACCAAGTTTAATACAAAAAACAATAACAAATTTTATAGTTTCAGGACAAGTAGCCCAATCAGAATCATAAAAAGCTGACATATTAAGAGAACTAGATGCAAACCAAAATATTCCCAAACCAGACTGATTTTTCACTTACATAATAATCCTAAATGCAACATCTAGATGAGACTGCTTTGGAGATTGCTTAAAATGACTTAGTTTTTGAACAGAAAAAGAAATACCAAGACGAGTTATAGTCAGATAAAGCAGCTTTCCTATCACCTTCCTATAAAATGTTGCATAAGACAAAATCTTATCACTTGATTCACTATTAAATGCTTCATCATATGCAACTGAGGTAAGAGACTGGTTTAATTCCATAGGGGTTTTATTAGGTTTTGCACCAAGCAAGCCAACATCTGAAATTAATTCCAAAGCATACTTACGTTGATTAAGCACAATACCATCAGCCGACCTAGCTACTTCAATACCAAGCAAATATCTTAGTTCTCCTAGGTCTTTCATTTTAAAATGTTGCTCAAGGACATATTTCAATTAAGAAATCAGAACACTACTATTACCCGAGATTAACAAGTCATCCACATATACCAATAATATGACAATATCATATCCTTTACGTTTAACAAACAGGGAATAATCATACTTACTCTGCTCATTCCCATGACTAACCAAAGCTTTTGTTAGTTTAAAATTCTACTACCTAGGAGCATGTTTGAGTCCATATAAGGACTTCTGCAACCTGCATAGCATGTTAGTACCAGACTCCATCTGTTTATAAAAACCTTGAGGGAGTTCCATATAAATTTATTCATCCAAATCACCTTGAAGAAAAGCATTAAAAACATCCATCTAATATAAAAGTCCAATTTTTCACAGTAGCGACAACCAAAACATATCTAACAGTCACCATTTTTGCAACAGAAGAAAAAGTATCACTAAAGTGTATACCCTCCTTTTGACTATATCCTTTTGCAATCAATCTAGCTTTATATCTTTCAATAGAGTCATCAGCTTTATATTTAACTTTATAAACTCATTTGCATACAACCACATTCTTACAAATAGGCAAAGGACAATAAACCAAGTATTATTACTTTCAAGAGCAATAATCTCTTCTTTCATACCTTCTATCCACTTATTATCCTTTTCAGCATCCTTGAATAGGGCAGGTTCTGTCACTTTCGAAACAGAACAAGCAAACTGCCTATATTCATCAGAAATTCCATCATATGAAATAAAGTTACTCATAGGATAAGCAGCGGATATATCATTTATCATATTCAGAACATAGTCCTGCTACCACGAGGGAGTTGTACTCACTCTAGTGGACCTCCTTGGTCCAGAAACAATTTTATTAGTAGCGAGATTCTCACTAGAAGGTAAAGATTCAACCTCATGAGGGACAAAACTGTCATAAATACCAGCTCAATTTTCATCTAAATTATCAGGAATATCAACATCATTTGGAGCAATAAAATCAAACATAGGATCATCACCCAGATTACGATTAGAAAAAACAGGCATAACCATAGTACTTTGAGTTTGTTTAAACGGAAAAACGTCCTCCTTTAACTGGACATATCTACTAACAAAAAAAGAATGATTATTCAGATTATAAATCTTATAAGCCTTTTGGGTTAGAGAATATCCCATATGAACAGAAGCCACAGATCTAGAACTGAATTTATCTAGATTATTAGGAACATTGGCAAAGCACAAACATCCAAATACACGCAAGTGTTTAAAACCAGCCTTTTTCCCAGTCAATTTCTTAATAGGAGAACCACCACCCAAACAGAGGAAGGTAATAAATTCACAAGATAACATGCTGTAATAATACATTCACCCCATAACTTCAGAGGACTACCATTTTCAAACTTTAAAGCACGAGCAATTTCAAGTAAATGTCTATGCTTTCGTTTAACAACCCCATTTTGCAAGGGGGGGGGGGGGTATAAGGACAACTAGTTTCATGGGTTATCCTTTTTTCCTTAAAAAGATTAAAACAATTTTCATTCAAACATTCCCTTCCATAATCAGATCTAGTTCTTTTAACAGAACACTCAAACAGTTCTTTTAACAGAACACTCAAACTGATTTTCAACTAATTGAAGAAAATTCCTAATTATATTAATAACATCATATTTCAAAGATAGCAAGTAAGTCCAAGTACTCCTAGAAAAATCATCAACAATAGGGGCCTAGAAAAAATACGTTTTATTATCATGAGTATTTACATTATAGGGGCCCCAAACATCCATATGAACAAGTTCAAACCTTCTAGTAGTACTACTACTACTTCTAATACAAGAAAGCCTAGACTGTCTAGCCATATGGCAAACAGAACAATCATTCATACACTTGTTTGAAACATCACTCAAATTCAACTTAGACAATCTACAAAGAACTTGAAGAGGAACATGCACAAAACGTTTACGCCACATACAAGAAACAGCAGACGAAGTACAAGGTGCATTCATGCTCAAGTTGGTGGTAAGAGGAGAGTTAAAGAGATACAATCCATCAACTTCTTTACCAATCCCTAGAACCACTCCACTGAAGAAGTCCTGGATGATTACATGCGATGGAAAAAATGTAACAGAACGGTACATTTCTTTAGTGAGTTTAGCCACAAACATCAAATTGTATTTAAAATCAGAAATATACAACACATTAGATAATTTTCTATTATGGCCTATAAAAACATCACATACTCCTTTAACAACATAATAGGCACATTAGGCAAATGAACCTTAGATAGACTAGGTGTATAACTAGATAACCAATCAGATCTAAAGCACATATGATTTGTGGCATCCGTAAGAATCCAAGAGTCATTATTACAAGTATCAAGAGAATTAGAACTACCTGAAGCATTTGCTTTGCCTCAGTCCTGGAGTCTTGTGATAGATGCTCAATAATATGCTCAAGACCCTCCTTTGTTAACATCATAGGCCTAGAAAGCTAATCATCACTGGGGTCGAAGTGCTAGGCGTAACATATGACAACGGTGTGGAAACTCCTGAAGAATCAGGGTCTCAACAACACTGTTAGACATTTCATTTTTATTCTTAAATTTCCAACCTGGGGGATAACCTTTCATTTTAAAGCACCGATCATAGTCATGGCCTTTTCCTTTAATATATGTACATAAAAGATTCCAGTTCCTTATGTTAGGTGGCTTGGTTGAAGAACTACTACCACCACTAGAGTATCCAGCCAAACCATCAACAGAAGATACATAAAGATTATTTGAAATACCCCTTTGATTTTCCTCTTAAACCAACACAACATAGGCTTGATTTATAGAAGGGAGAAGATCTCTCATAAAAAGATTATCCTTAATTGCAGAATAAGACTCATTTAAACTGTTCAAGAACTGAAAAAGCTTGAGATTGTTAGCATGCTCAATATGTTTCTTGAACTGATCACAACCGCAGCAAGGAAGACAAGTAATAGCAGCAAATTCTTCCCACATCATTCTCAACCTAGTGAAGTAAGCAGAAATAGTATCTACACCTTGTTGAACAAGACAAATTTCACGGTGAAGTTGGAAAACCCTAGATCCATTTACCTTGTTCAATCTTTCTCTCAAATCGGCCCAAACTAAACAAGCACTGGTAGAATACAGAAACGTGCTCATCAAATACTTAGAGACAGAGTTCATAATCCAAGCAAAAACAACATCATTACATCTTTTCCAAAGATGATGCAACGAAGGTTCAAACGATTCTTTCGGCCAAGACCCATCTATAAACCCTAGTTTGTTCTCAACCACTAAAGAGATATACATAGCCCTACTCCAGAAACCATAGTTTTCGGGACCAGTTAACTGAAAAGAGATCAAAGAAGCACATGTGGTATCTGATGGGTATAAGAACAAAGGGTGATTAGAGTTGGGAGTGTTTGAAGGTGCTTCTCTAAGGATTGGAAGGAAGCCTCGCACTCCGGCGTCCACTCGAACTTGCGGTTGGCCCTGAGAGTTTTGAAGAACGGAAGTGACCTGTCGCTCGCCCTGGAAAGAAAGCGATTGAGTGTGGCCAGGCGGCCATTCAGATATTGGACCTCCTTGTGGCAAGTTGGTGACTTCATCTCTTCAATGGGTTTGAGTTTTTCCGGGTTCGCCTCAATTCCGCGCTCGCTTACCATAAATCCCAGAAATTTTCCTGACTTTACTCTGAAGGCACACTTTGCTGGGTTTAGGCGAACACTGTGCCTTCTCATGAACTCGAACGCTTCTCGAAGGTCTTATGTATGAGGACTTCCTAGTATTGTCTTGACGAGCATGTCGTCCACATAAGCCTCCATGTTACGCCCCAGCATGTCCTGAAACTGTCGGTTTACCATTCGCTGACTGGTTGCCCCCGCATTGATTAGACTGAAGGGCATCACTTTGTAGCAAAGTATATCTCCGTCTGCATAGAAGGTTGTGGGGGCTTCATCGGCTGGGTGCATTCGAATCTGATTGTAGCCTGAATAGGCGTCCATGAAGCTCAGCATTTCATGACCAGATGTTGCGTCTACCAGCTGATCAATTCGAGGAAGGGGATATGAATCCTTCGGGCAAGCTCTGTTCAGGTCGCGAAGTCGACGCACATCTCCACTTGCCATTTGATTTCTTCACTAGAACTGGGTTGGCGACCTAGCTCTGAAATCGCACCTCCCTTACAAAGTCGGTTTTGATCATCCTGCCTACTTCCTGCCTGATCGCCAAACACTTGTCGGATCCGAATGACCCTCTTTTCTGAGCAATCGGTTTTATCGAGGGATCTATCCTTAGCGCATGAGAGATTATGTCGTTGATGATGCCTGACATGTCACTGGGCTTCCATGCGAAGAGTTCTTTGAATTATTTCAAGAGGGCAGTCAGGGCGTTTCTATGGTCGTCGTTCAAGGTGGTCACAATGGTGCATTCACCATCATAGAAAACATGTTGGTGGAAGGAAAGTTTTGAGAAAATATGTTGAACCATGACGAGAATTTTTCCTTATGAAAATGACATGTATTATGAGAAATACAGGTTAAATATAGGCAAAACGGTGAAATATGTGATCTAATTGATAACAACGTAGACCGTCTTTCTTTAACATGTAATATATTTTGTTTTGTCGGTTTTAGAGTACTTTCGTTACACAAGACTAATTTTTGCTGACGTACTAGATGGAGTTATAACGTGACAAATAAATATGGAAAAAATGCCTAAACAATAAGGGAATTTGATTTAATTCCTTTTTATTAAAATAAATAAAATAATATAAATATGAAATATAAATATACTAAAATTTTAGAAAATATCTAAACATGTTATTTTTATGTATATAATTTATCGTAATAATATGAAATAAATTAAAGAATAGTTAAATTAAAAAAATATAAAAGAAAAGGATATTTTATGTATATTATATTTCATATTTTTCATAAAATATATTTTCCTAATTGTTTAGAATAATTGTAATTATTCATATTAATTATATATTATATAAATAAATTTCACGTTTTACTATATATTTTTTGAATTTTTAGTTTTCTATTCCTTATGTTATTTTTTAAAGAAAATATTATACATAAATAAGATTGTTTATATTTTCTATGTATTTATTCATGTTTTAAATAAATAAATATGTTATTATTTTTTATACCGTGGTTCAACCATGTGCAGTCACATCTATAAAGTTTGTACAATCATAAAGTTAACAGAACTGTTGAAGGGGGAAACGATGTCATTTAAAACGAACAAAATGGAACATAGTTTATGGCAAATAAATGGTCGAAAACAAGTTACCTCTAAGAATGATTTGATCACTAAACATATTAAATATTTTCATATCGTTCCCTTAAAAATAGGTTGCAGACTTATCAAGATTTAGAAACAATTCCAAGTTACAGATTTGTCACGTCAGAGATTTTGAAACTATACCAAAAATTGCAGTTGAACAAAGATTGGGTCTCACCTTTATCGAAAATAAGAACAAATCAGAAAGAGAGATTGTTCAGAATCAGAAATTATACTACTTTATTGTACCGTAGGAAGATTCTAATGTGTAAACCCAATTAAAAGGATGTAGAGCTCAAATATATCAGTTAGGGTGATCGAATTGTTCATGATCTTCATATCGATATGTCGGGAGGGAGCTCTAAAGGTTTTAATAGTGTAATACACTTAGAAGCATAAAATCACAAACGAAGGTCGAACTTCATATAGTGAATTTCAAGAAGCCATTTTCCATTAAAATATTATGCCAAATCATATGATAAAAATATACATGGAAAACTCAAGATCATATCAAAACATACTTCAAAATATAAGTTTATGCACTTGACCGAAATTTTAGAAACGAAAATTAAATCCATACTATTAATTAATCATGTGTTATCTTTGAAAATTTCATTCTACACTGGAAAATAATAATTTCTTAAATATAGAAATGAGTTAAAACTAGTTACATTAATTGAACCCCAATCTAATATTTGCATCTCTATTTATAAGAACTGCCTAAAATCAAAACAAACAAGAAAATAAGTTTTTCTATCTTAAATAAATACAAACAAGATTTCATCCATCTAATATAGTGTTAACATTCCTTTGGGTATGATTCCAATTTCAGTAGCAGGCGCGTCTGCTCGGTCTAATGTGGTTCCTTATGATTGGTGAAATAGTGTTGGTTCACAGATGTTGCACAAAAAAAATATTTCGGTGGATTTGATGCAATATCAATCGCATTGAACCTGCTCTCATCAAACGCTCAAATATTGAAAATAAATATGAATTGATGTGGTATGACATAAGGTCGTGAACAAAATTGTTTGTCTATAATAGATACTGGTCCGCGCGTTAACCTTTTCCGTAGGGATGCTTTTGAATAAATTGAATATTTTGTGCAAATGCCTCAATGTAGACTGAGAATGCTCACTCTAATATTTCCCTTCGTTCTCTTTGTTGAAAGCATAATATTCAATATAACTGACATACGTTATTGAGTGTTTTTTGGCACTCTTTGAGAAGATATGTAAAGTGGATTATGGATTACTCTATTACACAGGTAATATCCTTTGCTTGTATGACTCCCTGAGGCTTGTGACGGTCTTTGGTATGGGGAATTAGCGTGATGAATGAAAGTACTGTGGGTCCCAGATTGTTAAAATTTGCAATATAGTTGCGTTACAATATGCACTTTGACAGATTATGTTCTGTCAATCAACTTAGGGATTGGATGGTAGATTATGGACTTTGGGTTTTGGTAGTTTATACGCTTGATGGACATTTGTACAACATTATGACATATGCTCCATGAAATATCAAAGAGTTGTACGTAACACATGATTCATATTGTGTGCACTCACGCGACCGCCCAATCTCAACTTGTTGTTACGTGAGACCCAAGACTCTCTTGTGAGTACCGAAAGTATCCTCACTAGTCTGAAAAATGACTTGATGTTCAGTTTCTTGGTTACTATCTTAGTATGTTCTCGAAGGGCTACATTAGATGATTATGTGTGGGCTTACGATGCTACAAAAGCAAGTTAGATCAGACTAATAGGATCGTTTAAAAAGGATGATCATTACATGACTATGTTAGATTATACCCACTAGACGGTGTTTAACATCACTATGTTGTGGTTGTGGATGCAATACAGTATGGTCTAATATGTTTTATATAATCCGAAAATAGATGTCACATGGTCTAGGGTGCAAGCATATGATTAAGGTCCGCAAGTAGCTGCATACTCTCCTGATGGTTGATTCATGCCTCCGTGTAGTATGTGTTGGTCTTAGAAAGTTGTTTCCTTTTTGAAACTACGACTAGATGCTTGTGAATGATTTTCTCAGAGATGATTATTACGCACCCCCAGTGTAATTATTCTATAGATTATGAGAGAACAAGGAGTTTAGGGCTACAACTATATAGAATTTCATGATTGTAACACTAAACCTACTTGATTACAAGAACATGCTACTTTATTATAAGACAAGCTAGGGATTAGATTGTTAGTGTCCAAAACATGTGGACTAAGCCGAAACAACTCTATCTATACTCTTCACATTCCCTTTGCTAGATCACCTATTCTAGTTCATACTCCTTACGTTACCCTTTCTAATCTTAGCCTCCTAAATTTTCCAAATAATTCATTAAAGTTCTCAAACAATTGAAAAGTGTTGAGATGCCTTTACACTTGTTGAGCACTGAGGGTGGCATTGTACCTGACACTATTGTTGGCACTGTGGAAGGCACTACGTCTGCATTGAGTCTGAGTTGTGGTAAGCACTAAGGGTGCACTTGGGCTGAGAAGTGAGAATGCCACTACCAGTGCATTGTATGTGGCACTAGGATTGCACCATGTTTAGAACTATAGCTGGCGCTGCAACTGAACTTGCCATGGAACTGCATTTGGTACTGACGTTGCACTTGTCAAGAGACTGTATCGCATTATGCCTAGCACTCATGTTTAATTGTGACTACATTAGGAGAAACACTAGGAGTAGACTATGAATGCACTATAATAAGCACTACGAATGCACTTATATTTTTTTTTAAAATACCAACAAATTTGAAAAAAAAAAAGGAAAAATATTAGTTTTTAATATAATATTTTTATTGAAAATATGGGGAAAACTAATTAATTATTATTTAATATTTTCAATAAAAATATTATATTAAAAACTTAAATTTTTCCCATCACTTTCTCAATTTGTTTTAGAATTGTTATATTTTTAAAAAAATAATATAATTTTTTAAATCATTGATCATTTTCCGTCCAAATTTAATAGAAAAATTAATGGAGGTACTAATTTGCCCTAAGTGTTAAAGTTCAAGTATCACTTTTATTAATAAAAAAGAAGTAAAATTTAGGTAATAATTTATAAAATGTTTAAAGTTGGGTAAGGATTTGATTATTAATCCTTAGGTTTACTGTCTAGACTGGCATGTTCTTTTCGCGGAATGTGTAAGGAATTCGGCTTACGGAATCAGTAAGAAGTTGTTCTTTTTGCGGTATTGGAAAAATTTGGCTTACGGATTCCGGGCGGGGTGGGCTTAGACATACCGTGTGAAAACCTTAGAATTACTAAGCCTAAAGCGCAAGGAATCCAGAATAGAGTAGTAAAATACTATTTTGCCCTCGTAAGGTTTTATTAAGGGTGGAACTACCCTTCGAAGCAGAGTTGGTCCGTCATTCGTCCTTCGAAGCAGAGCTGTTTGGACTGAAGCAAAGCTCATTCCGTCCTTCGAAGCTCCCTGGTCCTTCATCTTCAGGTATGAAGCTCCCTGTCCTTCGATCCTTTGTATCTCCTTCGTTCCAGGTTCGGTAATGAACCCAGAATCGAATTCTGGGTTCATCAAGAACCCACAATTCGTTATGATTTCTTGCATTGCTGCAGTTCGTGAGATTTGTTGCGTAAAATTTTATGTGCTTTCTTCGAGTTTGTGATTTATGTTGTTAGTGATGTTGTTTATGCTGTCAGTGATGCTGTTTCTTGTTCATTGACTCAATTCATGTTGTTTATTGTTCATTGATGTTGTTTCATGCTGGTTTCTTGTTTGTGATTGGTGTTGTGTGTGATTGATGTTGTTAGTTATGGGTTCGTGTTCTTGATGTTGTGTTCTTTATTGAAGCGAATATGTGTTCTTAATTGAAGTAGACATGTATACATATTGTGTTCATGAATCGTGATTGATTCTTGATGATGTGTTCTTGTTCATGGAGTGTTCATGTTGTTATTCGTGATATTGTGTCCCAGAAATTGAAGTTGTGTTCTTGATTGACACAATGTGAGTATAACAACAGATTCCACATGTCGTTGGGCAGAAGCATTGCGTGAAATCTCTGGACCTTTGGTACGGCTTTCTGTCAATACCTTTTCCTTTCAAAGTTTCACTTAAGTAATATGTCTCACCTTTTCCCCTCGTCCTCTTTATAGAACTGTTTTGTTGTTTAGCATGTTTTAATTGATTTCATTCTTCAGGCAGAAATGCCTGCAGATAGTGGGTACCCTACTTATCTCGCAGAGCGTTTGGCATCTTTCTATGAGCATGCTGGAAAAGTAAAATGTCTTAGTGGACCATAACGTACTTGCAGTGTTACAATCGTTGGTGCTGTCTCTCGTCCAGAAATTGAAGTTGTTGTCTTTGGTTTGATCAAATTATTAATTACTCTTAGAATAATGAATTGGGTTTTGTAACTTCAGTGTAAGTTGTTGTGATATAAACATAATCTCGGCTCTATGGTATTATATTTCATGTGATGTAGTTGGACAACATATGTATATGAATTAGAATGTCTATTCTTCTAGTATTATATTGTGTATTGTTAGAATAAATGGACATACAAGGTTGTCCTTTAAAATTAATTAAATAAATTATTTTAAAAAGTTTTTTTAATTATTGTATTTAACCTTTTTTTATTATTAATTTTTAAAATTAAGGAAAAATTATGAAAATGGTGCAACATGTTTCACCAGAATGGTTTTCCAACCGAGAGGATGGTTTTTGGTACAACATGTTTATGAAAAATGTTTTTTGGTACTTCCGTCTAACTTCTGTTGAATATGTACGTTAATCTATCATGTGGTATGTCACGTGACTCTGTCTGTAAAAACTAAATTTTGAAATACCATTCCTGCCCTTGTCATCCTATTTAGTATCCCGCCCAATTATAGATGCTGAAGCAAACGTGAGTGTCGTTCGTGGGAAGATGTGTTCGTGTTGCTGTGCTGCTGTGGAGTCCCCTGGCTGTGAAGATTGCTGGTGAAGTTATTCATGGCTCCTGGTAAGTACTCTACGCCTTCGTCTTCCAAACTGAAGTCCCTGCCGAAGACATTCCACGAGTATGACTGTCGATTATGTCACTATGGATTGTTGTCGCATGCAATTTCAGCTGGTACGGCGAAGAACTTCAACCGTATGTTTTATGGGTGCCCAAGATACTCGGTAATTCAGTTTTAATTTGTCCCAATTTTAGTACTTTGGAAACCCTAATTTCTTAGACAACCGAATGGCTTCATTCCGTAATTTTTTTTATTCGAAATATGCAGTGGAAAACGTCTTCATGCGGGAGTCATTGTAATTACTTTGAATGGGGAGACCCTTCAATGTGCGAGTATGGAAAGATGGCTTTGACGAAGTTCGACACAGTCCATACCGAATTGAATGCCGAAATTGCTTCCCTGCGTTTGATGGTGCAATATCTAAAAAAAATTGTAATTTCAATGTTCATTGTGATATTAGGTCTTCTTGCTTGGGTCATTATGTAATGTCATTGAGTGGTTAAGTTGTTAGTGTTGAGTTTATGTGTTAGGTTGTGTATTGGCCTTATGCTGTTGGAGTTGTTATGTTGGACCTGCTGCAAATCAATTTGAGTTATGTTGTTAAGTTTAAGTCTCTGTCGTACTGAGTTGGTGTTTGTATTAACATCACATGAAACATGAACAAGTTGTACCAAACACCATCAAATCTCAAACGCGTTTCCAAGGTATCCATCAGATCATCATCAACTTGTACCAAAAACCATCAAAATAGAACATGTTATACCAGTATCCATCAGAACAAGTGTCACGACAGCATCAGGTAAATACCGAAACAGAATAAGCACCAATAGATAAATAGACAATTATCATCTAGCAACTAACACCATTGTCAGAATTACCAGCAATAACAGAACTACCCACAAAATGGGACTACCCACAAAAGGAACTCTAAACCAACTCAAAATCATTGAGTGGACCTATCTTTGGAGGACCTCGGCGGTTTAACCTTCCTCGGGGTTTTTCTAAAATCTGACCTAAACACTTTGGTCTTCTTAGTCTTCAAGGGTTGTGGTAAAAGCACAATGTACCTGCAATCTGACAGGACGGGAGGGGCAGTTGAAGCAGCAACAAAATTGTCTTCATCATCAATGTTGATTGGCTAGATGGGTGGTTCCTCCCTTCGAACGTCCTCCCTTGGAACGTCCTTCCTTGGAACGTCCTTCCTTGGAACGTCCTGACTGGGCATGTCCTGACTGACTCCTACACGTGACTTCGAAGTCCTCTTTTTCTGTTGTGGTAGAGCTGCACTCCTTGAAGATGGTCTAGTAGTCACTTTGGCTTTTCTCATTCTCTGTCGTACAAAGTTAACATTTGTGTTGAAAAAAACATAAACTGAACTACAAAATAAGGAACTGCTGGAATAATACCTGAGATGTTTGAGACGGCTGCTGCGTTTGAGATGTTTGGGTTGCTGGGTTTGTTTGGGTACTTTGAGATTATAAATCCTTGAACAAACAAACTCGTTTGTTATGTCCTGTTTGTCTACAACTTGAGCAATATTTCCGCAACCCATGCTTTGTTAGAGGCGTAGTTGCGTTATTCACCTTTTCATGGGTAGCTCTTGTTCGTTTTTTCTTAGGTCGCCTAGTTCGTTTTCTGAACATCGAAGGGTTAATTGGCAATGCCTCTACCCTGACCCAGTCATCACTACCCGACATTGGGTGTATGATGGGTTCATATATCTTCCTCATTGTCTCAACACGGTAACAAGGGTCAACGCACTCTACAAACTCCACTCGGGCATTCATTAGACAAGCACAAGCATGGGCACACGGTATGCCCGATAGGTCCCACTCAACACAAGAACAAGTCTTGGAGTTAATGTCGACTTTGTATTGGTATGTACTTCCACCTATGATCTCATACTCACCTTGGCCCGCATATAATATGTTCATACCTCTGGCAGTTGCTTTGTTCTTCTTTATCTTCTCAAGCACATTTGACATCAGCGCCCCTTCATGTTTTTCAGCCTCATTTCCTGAAAATACCTCATAATTGTTCTCCTCAAAGTCTACATAAGTGTGAAAGGAGTCTTATCCCTGGCATCCAGGATCTTTGCATTCCAGGACTCGCTACAGTTATTTACCACCAAATAAGTTTTTGAATCTGGGTGGAATTCATACCTGCACCAAGTCTTGGTGTCAATCTCGGCTAGATACAGCTAGGCTTTGTTGAAGTGTTGCTTTAGACACTCCATGTGGGACTTATGGCGATGGTAGTTGTACGAACATGCAGCTGCCCAAAATCTAGACGCAATGCCTCCATCGGTGTGACTTAGAATTAACATATTCTGGTGAATATGTCGAGCACAAAACATGTGCTCATACCCTGGCATGACATCCTCCATAGCTGCTATCAAACCCTGAAATATACATTCACAGTCATGGAAATGTTGACAAAAGTAAAGTGCGTAACTGAATGAAAACCATTCATACCTTCTTTCGGTCAGACATAAGCACCAACTGTCGGTCATTTCCAATATCACTTCTCACCAACTGAAGGAACCATGTCCAGGATTCAGTAGTTTCTGTCTGCACCCATTCATAGGCTAAAGGTAAGACTCTATTATATGTGTCCCTTGTTACGGAATAACAACTATCCCCCGTCCAACCCCTTCAAGTGACAACCATCTAGACCAATGAATGGTCTACAAGCCTTAAACCCATCTACACATGCATTAAGACACATGTATAATCTTTCAAATCTCGGTCTTAGGGAGTTTGGGATTGGGTCAACTTGGATGAAGACTGAGCTTCCAGGGTTGTGCATCATCACAGTTGCTGCGTAGTCCCGCAATCTTTCAAATTGCCACAATCTATCGCCTCGAAGTTTCTCTCTAGCAATTCGTATTCCTTCTTCGATGTTCAATTTCTTCACGTCGAAATTGTACGTATTTGATATCTCCTTGAAATTGTCTTGCTTCTTACTTTTGGTTCATTCCTTATTAGATCAAGATAGTTCTTCGCAATCCACTTGCCACCAATCTTCTACTTATGTAGGCCTTTGGACAGTCGTGTTCCTTTGTGACGTGCCGCAGTTGAAAAGTTTTTGCCTTGTTTAGTTTAACACACACCAACTTGAATGGACAATTATGTACCTTGCATCTGACAATGACCCTGTGGCACAATTCTTCTGACTGGAGTCAGGTTCATATCCCTCTTGGACGTTATGATCGAGCGTGTACTCACGGAATGCTTTCGCATCCACAAACAACATCCCAAGTCTTACCTCCTTCTTCGCCTTACCCGAGTTATTCTCATCATCTACTTCTTGGTCAATTATATGATGTATTTTATGACTTGTGACTTCATCCTCAACATCCGAGGGTGGTGGAGTTCTTAACGTATCACTCGGATACTGCCCTTCGTTGAAGTTACTTGCATCCACCGCCTGAAAAGAAGGAAATTTTTCCTCAGCATCCATTCCAATCATATCATCATCTTTCTCATGTCTGTGAAGGAAAAAAGCTTACACATCAGTGTTTTCTTGTTCATCACGTTTCAAATCAAAATTTAAGGGAAAAACATACATTTGGTTGCAGTCACTTCTACTAGTGTGCTGTTGTTTATCTTTTCCATTTCCCTTAACATATTTCCTTATGTTCCTATCATCAAAGATGTCATCGATCGAGTCTAAAACTCTTTCGTCCATTTTTCTTGGCTTCCAGTTTGGATCTGAAACTGAATCGGAATCTAAATATGTCTCTGTATTTTGATCTGACTCGTCCACTCTATTATCATCAATATCATCCACAATTGGTCTCTTGCCTTTGTCTTTTGACATTACTATCAAATAGACAAGCTAATTCAAAACTAAACCAACAAAGACAAAACCGAACAACCCTAAGCAGACAGAACTGAACATAAAACAGACAAAATCGAACAACCCTAAGTAGTCGTTACCGAACAACCAAGACCGCACAACCCATTAAATCAGACAGAACAAAACAACCCTAAGCAGTCAAAATCAACACTTCTTCTGCATTATCAGTAACCGAACACACCAAAATCAACAAGTTCATATTTCGGTCATATACACGCACTAAACACATAAAAATCCAGACTTTCGACTGTAATAATCAAGAAGATACTCACCTTAAAGTTTTAAAGAACTTCCTCGGCAAAATCTCTGGTTAATCGAACCGATTTCTCCAAACTGGAAGTTACACTAACCCCAACGGAGCCAAAGCCGACAAGGAACCGAACAGAACCTACTCCAGCCGAGAAGGAAGCCAAAAACCATTTGGGTGAAACATGTTGCACCATTTTCATACTTTTCCCTAAAATTAATTAATACAAATTATATGTATTATATAATATACATATAAAAGGAGTGACAAAAATGTCATTTTATCATATTCCATTCCATTTTCATATACAATTCCACCAAAAATCAACAGAATTTATTATTTTATTCCACCAAAAAAAAAACTTCATATTCTAATCTCATATTCTTTATTTCATATTCCTATTCTCTATTTCCTATTCCTTATTCCAAATTCAGTAAAAGAAACGCCCCCTCTTTATGTACACATACATACACTACTGGAGAAATATCAAATAACGGCTAAATCTAACGGCTAAATCTATATTGAGCCGTTATAAATTAATTTAAATTAAATATCACGGCTCAATTAACATTGAGTCGTGATGTAATTTTTTTTACGGCTCAAAATAACTCAGCTGTTACCTTTATATTATTTTTAACGGCTCATTTAATGTTGGACCGCAAATTTTGCAAGTATTTTCACGGCGCATTTGGTTTTGAGCCGTGATAAAAGGACAAAAATAAAATAAAAAACAAGTATTTCCACGGCTCATTTGGTTTTGAGCCATGATAAATGAGAAAAAAAAGTCATGCGTTTTTTGTTTTCTTTGTTTACTTCAAAATCACACTTTCCCACTGACCTTTTCCACTTTCCCACTCATCTTTCCCACTTTCCCACTCACTTTTCCCATGTTTCACTTCACTTTTCAAAACTATTACTCACCTTTCCCACTTTCCCACTCACTCACCCACTTCAGTTTCCAATTTTTTTACAATACACACTACAGTTTCTTTAAGGACAGGAACCAGTCGAGGCTGTTTTAAAGGAGAGGAACCAGTCTGCTACAACACCTACGGTGGAAGACTGTCGTCTGATGTCGCGAGCTGCCGCTCGTGCCGGAGTCGATCACGGTGGGCCATGGCCCTGTATTACTTGACACTTCCCTTCTCTGGAACCTCCCCCGAATATGTTATCAGCTGAAGCTAAACACCAGACCGAAAACCAAAACCGCCGCAAAACACAACAGAAGCAGTAGTAAAGACCTTGGAGAAGACATCGGAGAAGCGGTGTCGTGTCGGAGAGAGAGGTCTATCTGCAGGGGTGTCATGTGCAGCTATGGTGGAAAAATCCAACCTCGCCCTCACGACAATTAGCTATTCTACGTCGGCGGGGACACGAAGATCGTCGCTCTCGACCGCAACATCAAGTTCTCCGCCTTCACAACGATGCTCTCCTCTCTCTGCAACTCCCCTGAGCTCCCTTGAGCACGCCGTCACCGGCCTCCCCTGACCTTAATATTATTTTAAAAGCAGATGAAGAAGATGCAATTTTTTTAAAAATAAAACACGTATTTTGGACGACTCAACCAAAATGAGCCGTTAAAATTAAAAAAAAACTATTTATCACGGCTCAACCCAAAAGCGCCCCCATAATTATTTTGGCGGCACTTTTCTTTTTGGGCCGGGAATTATCACAGCTCATTTTATATTGAGCCGTGATAATTTTCCTGACACATTGTATTACGGCTGAATATTTCAGCCGTTAAAAATACCTTTTTGCGCCGGTATTGACCATTCCTACCGTAGTGATAGGAACGGTTTCGGCCTTAAGTAGACAACCACGTTAACAACATTGTTTAGAAACCATGTTGAACCTCCAACAAGTATGCGTCAAGGTAAGTGCTCTTCCTTAAATTAATACGAATATTATTGACTAACAATTTCCAACAACCCTTTTACATTTACAGTATACGTAGCTTTACAACACTCATCTACATTCGTTCATGAACATCATTTCGCGCCATGCTGAATTTGCATCAACAATATTTATATATTTCATTCCTTATTTAGTAATACTAATAATTACTTTTGTAGAACAAACCAACTTCATAATATACATATTAGAGACCATCGCATATAATTGTAGTTCGATGAAAAATATATATTAGGTGATCGTAAGATGTAGTAGCTCCTTAAACTCAAGTCTCCTGGTCTCACTGTAAAACGACCTATGCTTATTAGGCCAATAAGTGAGCCAAATCCATCCCCTGATCTCCCACTCCATCGTCCTCCCCACAGCTCTCTTGTCAATTATCCACTTCACTCCATCCCCATACTCATCTCCTGCAAACACAATCCCTCCTTGCCTAGTGAAAGGACGATATGCACTGGAGTACCTGTCTCTGAACCAAGCCTTAGGGTTTAGAACTGAAAACATGGAGGGTTTGGAGGAGAACACCTCTCTTCCATCACCACTGTCGTGAAGGAACCAATGGAAGTTTGCACCATATCCACTCACAGACTGCTCAAACTTCCATGGTTTGAGAGTCACAGTCGAGGTTTCTGCTGTAGACACCTTGATTCCCATGTAAGAGTTGGGAGGGTCGAAACCTGCTTCCAAGGCTTTTTCGTGACCGATCTCCCTTGTGGGGTTCTCAGAGGATCTACCCACTGAAACGCTAAGGATATCTGTCTGAACAATGGGAGTGAGACGCAAGGAGATTCGGGAAGGGAAGTGCTTCTCTGATGCTCCTTCTCCTTGCTGGTTCATCAGAAGTTCATTCACCAGACGAATGACGTCACACCTGTTATGTTATGTGCATATAAATAAAGGACCTAAAAAAGTGTGATGTGTAAAAAGCCGATAGTAAGAATTGAAAATTTGAAATATATTAAATTATATATATTTAAACAAGGGTTAATTACTTAATTGGTTACACATGTTTGACCAATGTTCAGAATGGTTACACACGTTTCAAAATGTAATTAATTGGTTTTGAAATGTGACTATTTGTTTTTTTTACTATTCACCGTTAGAAATCACAGTTAAGTCACTAGTTAGATACGTAAAATGACGTAATTACCCCTAGAATCATCTTCAAGAACACATCATCATCATCAAGAATAAGAATCGAAGAACCCAGAATCGCGTTTCTAGGTTCTTCAAGAACCCAGAATTGCAATTTCTGGGTTCTCAAGAACCCAAAATCGCATTTCTGGGTTCTTGAAGAACCCATAATTGCGATTCTGGGTTCTCAAGAACATCGAATCGAATTTGATTCGATTCTGGTTATTCAAAACGATTCTGTGTTCTTCAATACAACTAAGGGCATAATAGTCTGGGTTCTCAAGAACATCGAATCGAATTTGATTCGATTCTGGTTCTTCAAAACGATTCTGTGTTCTTCAATACAACTAAGGGCATAATAGTCATTTCATAATTCAATAATATGTTAAAAAAATTAATTAACGTTAAAATTAACGGTTTACTAACGGAATAACCAATTAATCACATTGGGAAAAACATGTGTAACCAATTAGTCATATAGCAAAATCAATTAATCACATTTTGAATCATGTGTAACCATTCTGAACATTGGTCAAACATGTGTAACCAATTAAATAATTAACGCTTTAAACTATACAGACATTGTTATTTCAATATAAAATATGTTATAATATAAAATTCTTTACCTAAAGTCATTATGATATACTTATATATAACTAGTCATTTATGCACATGAACATTCCATGAGATTTTATTTAAACGAAAAATTCAATACACATCTTTAATGTGTTATATTAATATACTAAGTTAAAAATATATAATTTGTTATGTCATAGAAAATAATATCACATTAGTAATATACTTTTTCGTATATAATACTTTTGAATTTTAGTATGAGAAATTATTTTTGCAAATCGACAGTTAATTTTTATAGACCAGTTTTATTACAATTTCAAAATATCCAATTAGTCTTTTATATATTTTCCCTTTATACTAAATTGATAAATTATAAATTAGTCTTTATATACCAGTTAGTCATGCTATTTCTTTCTTCGCAATTTATACATTTATTATTATCATTTTTGTCACCCTTCTTCGTTGACTCTCTAATTGTCATCCCCCAGTCTTCATCCATCGTCAGTCGCTGCCCTCATCTATGATTCCCAATCCCCATTGGGTCTAGTGGATAACTATTTTTGCATTTGAAATCATTTTTATATCGGACCACCTAACATTCGATCTCTTAATTAAGATAAGTCGTGTTGTATTAAAAAAACATAAAAACTTCATTTTTTTTTCATAAAATCATTGAATTAAAAGCTTCATTTTGATTTGTGAATAATCAAAATTCTGTAGAAATATTGTGAAATCGGCACGATGTTGATAATTTCTCCTCTAAAAATAGATTAGCGCGCACTTACAAATTTATAACTCACAAATCGATTTGCCCTTAGATGCATAACTCAAATATTGGTTTGTCCTTGTCGATTTATGAGTTATCACTTATCGTATGTAAGTGTAGACTGATTATTATACGAAAAATAAAAAATAGCATGCCAATATCACCATGTTTATGTCAAGCTTTTATGGATTCATACATCAAATTGAAGGATTAAAATCAATGATTTTATGAAAAATTGATAAATTTTTATAGAATTACGATATATGTCAATTAAAAGATGTTAAATGGTTCTAGAAAAATAAATATAAGCACAAAAATAGTCAATCACTAGAGAATAATATTAACGATGAGGGACAAAAAATGGGGGATGGGGAGACGAAGATGAGGGCGGCGACGAGTGGTGGTCGACGACTAGAGAATGATAAGTAGGAAGTCTACGGCGTAGTACCATAAAGATGATAACAATAAATGTGTAGCTAAAGAAAATCAATATGAATAAATAGTTTATAAAAAAACAATTTTAAGTTACCAATTTAGTATGAAAGACAAATATGTAAAATACTATTAGTTTTTTTTAGTACAAAATTAATATGTAAAATGCAATCGTTATTTTGCAAATAGATTTTTTCTTTTAATATTAATGCACGACTTATTTTTTATGTACTTATTTACAAACTATTTTATTTTGTGAAAATAATATAAATATTGTACATATATATTTAGTATGTATATACTACTATCATAAATTAATTACAAACAAAATATCTATACTCTTTGAGTATGTTAATTATAAAAAATAAATTCCTCAAACAATTTTTGAATGATTCATTAATACAAAATTTAGGTAGATTATTCTCTTCTATATAAAAGACGTTTTACCAAACAAAATTAGACACATAGCAGGTATCTAGTTTTTGTGATGCATGGAAAAATTCTTTTCAATACTTAATAGAAAAGGTATTAATATTTTTTTACTATTCATTTGATGATATGGGTATCCTTATTAAAACGTGTATATTTAAACCTTCAGCTAGCTCACCAAATTCATAAAAAATAAGCATATTGTAAGGGTAAAGGTTATCTAATTGTGCGCGTGGATAGATCAATATAAGCCACAAGGGTAATCTTTTCAGGAATCTCTATTTATGGAGATTTTCAAGATTCAACGTTAAGAAATATAATATTGAAGTTGTTTATTTCCAAATATATGTATACATTTAGATAGATATAGTCGTAACAGTAAATGCTGAAAACTTCATATCAAATCGGTAGATAATGAAGATAACTACTTGTTTATGAAAGAGACTAGCTCCCATCAAATCAGAATACCAATTAGATACGCTACTCAATTCATACAAACTTAATAGATTATTATTACACCAAACAGTAGATTAATGTACACCTATATTTGAGTCATATATATAAATGAATAAATAAATTTTATTAATATTGTGTTTACGTGTCAACACTTATCAAAATATTTCCTATCATATTTTCTTTCAAAATTTTATCAATTTCAATGTGTAAGAGAAAACATATGAATCCAACGTTAGATAATATGAGGGTGCAAGCATATGTATAATTTTTCTAATCACGTTATGTTTTATTCAAATTTAATGAAAAAAGAATTAGAAGTGGTAGCTAATTGGCTTAATTATATAGTAAAAGAAAACAATTTTGAGTATTTTTTTTAAAGTAGGCAAAGAAAGTTTATGTATTTTTTTTTCTTCATTAATCTTATATTTATACGTAAAAGCTTGTTTCTGAAGAAAATGTTGGTACCTGACGTTATCTATGTTCACCATAACATCGATGTAGTCTTTCTGAATCCGAGCTTTATAATTGAATTGGATGACCCCTTCCATTTGGTGATAGTTCAAGGAGAATAGCAGACGCTGCTGCTCATGATCTGGTGCAGACGACGAATGGCTGGAATGGACTGTGTCCATGGCAATGACTGGGCAATAAAGATGCACCTTCCACAATCCGAAGGTGGATACGGCGTAGGAGAATAATGGTGATGGTGTTTTAATGGTAGCATAGTGGTTTGTATTTTTTTTCTCATGAATCCAGTTTGTGATAGCAAGGTTGATGGCCCTCATCCACTGTTCCTCCAAGTTTGAACCTAGCAGTTTCATGAGACACTTGGTTGCGTGTCTGGAGCGACAATCGGCTAAGTTGTTCTTGATTGTGTTAAGGCATGTGGAACGGAGATCCATGGGAGCTTCGTAGACGCATACAAGGAGGGTGAGAGTGAGGAAGACAAGGTTGAACATGTTTTTGAATTCATCATCATCTTCTTCATGCTGTTGTTGGGGGAGTACTCTGAGAGTGAAGCTGTTCCTGGCCACGCCGTAGCTGAGAACCACCTCGATCAAGTTGATGAAGAGAGCGTTTTCATCTAGAAATTTGAATGGTTTTGAAGTCCAGAGGGGAACGGAAACTCCGATTTCAGCGGTGATGGAGCAAGTGAGGAGTCCAGATGGTTGGATGTCTGCCGTGAGTAGCAGAGAAGATGAGCAGATGGGTAAATTGGTTTTCCGAGTAGGGTTTGGTGCAAGTTTTTGGATCCAAGAAAAAATGTCAGGAAAGGAAGAAGTACGTGGAGTTGAGGAGGATAAGGAAATCATTATCCTAAAACGCTTCTATTTCCTTAATAATAATGATTGTGAATGAATGAAGAATGCAAACTTCTTTGCCAGTTAGTTATATAGAGGAAGAGGAAGACACTTATGACACATGTACAAGACTTTGTTTTGATTACGTATCCAGATCATCATATGAACTCATACCTGATAAGACTACTTCTGCATAGATCACTATTCTTGAAACAGTAAGATGCGTTGCTTGCGCAGACGAAATTATAATTACAGTAAGCAACAAAAATATTATTAAACGATGTGTGTTCTGTACTAATAAAATTAAAACTGTGAATATTATGGTATACTATAATGATACGGATATAATTTTCTTTTATAGCTTTTTTTTTTTGGTCAATTTTTTCTTTTATAGCTTTGCGCTTTGCGCGTGATGAAGAAAATATAAAATGGCTATTTCCCCAAGTTTATTCGATGAAAAAAATATATCGAAAGGAATGCTGCCATTTTCCTACGAAAGAAGAGTTGAAGATTACTGTATTTATAGAGTGAGACGATAGCAATGGCAATTATTACCCCAACCACCTAATCCATCTAATTTACAAGTAGAACTCACAATTTCTGACACGACACAATTAAACGACACGATTCGATCTGTTTTAAAGTGTATACGAGGTCGACTTTAACACATTCTGTATCTAAACAACTTTTATACGTTTAAACATGATCATCAATCATGTCTAAACAATTCTAATATACATATATCTCTAAGGAGAAAGCAAACCATGAAGATGACATCATGGAGTAGAGTTTGATGAAGATGAAATCACGGAGTAGGAGTTTTACGACAGTTTTAGTCTTTTAGTTGTATGACAATTTTAGTCTTTTAGTTTTATGTTTCAGTCGGTTAACTCTTGTATGTTTTACAGTTTCCCTCTCTAAAAAAACACATATATACTTTGGTTTTCCTCACTAAATCTCGGTTCCCCATTTTGTGTGAATGAAGAACTGCTGATCCATTCTTCCTTGTTCTGTTTGTGTGCCGATCCAATCTCCTCCTTGTTCTGTAAGTTAATATGTTGTATTCGTTAGATAGTGCCGATAGTGTTGTGCTGTGAATAGTGTTGTTGTTGTGTGTTGATAATCAATTAGTGCTTCAAAGTTATTTGTTCTTGCCGTGAGTTTCTTCTTGCTGTGTATTTGAAAATTGTCACTTACAATTGGTATGAGAGCCTGGTTGTCCAGTTCCTTGGCGTAGACAATTCAATTCCGAGTTGTTTTTCGATAATCGTCCACTTTCGAAGCATGACAAATAATGATGTGTTTGTTGGGTTGGCAATACCCAAATTCACATAAAATTATGACTATTGGAGTCTCGTTATGAAGAATTTGTTGAAAGTCAAACAGTATTGGGAAGTTGTTGAAGAAGGAGTCGAAGTTAATAATATCACACATGAGAAATTGAAAACAAGGTAGCTAATTGACATGAAAGCCAAAAAATTATTGTTTCAGTCATTAGATTGGACAGTTCTTGAGACTATCACCTGCGAGGATACTGCCAAGGACATTTGGGATTCTATGAAAGCAAAATGCATTAGTTCCGAAAGGATGAAGAAAGCACAACTTCAAGCCTTGAGGAGAGAATTTAAACTTCTTCAAATGAAAGAAGGAGAAAGAGTGATGGCCTATTGTTCTCGAACACTTGAGATCAGTAACAAGATGAAACGTTTTTGGAGAAAACCTGTGAGAGATAGCAAATATGGAGAAGATACTAAGAACTCTAAGTTCAAAGTATGATTATGTTGTGTGTGTTATTGAGGAATCCAAAGACAGATATTCCTTAACCTTAGATGAGTTGCATAGCTCTTTGGTTGTTCATGAACAAAAGTTGAATCGCAATTCAACTAGTAAAGATCACGCATTGAAGGTTATGGCTGAAAGTGGCAATTCAAGTCATTCAAGTTTTTATTTGAATAATAGAGGCAGATGAACCTACAGAGGTCGAGGAAGAGGCTCCTTTGGAAGGAATGGACAAGGAAGAAGCAATCATGGAAGAGGTGATCAACAGAGAAGTCAAGGAAGAGGAGATTATGGTCATTGAAATGACTGAAATAATTAAGGTGGAAGTAGCTATTCGGCAAAAGGAAGAGGAAATGGTGATGGATATTGTGGAAGAGGTGGAAGACGTTATAATGCCAAAGCAAATGTGCAGTGCCATAGGTGTCACAGATTCTTCCATTATGAGGCCGAGTGTTATGCAAGGATCCAAATGAGAAGCAAGAGCAAACCAACTTTGTAGACATAGAGAATATAGGCTCAAACGAAGTGTCGGACGTCGGATTCGACTTTCTCCGACCCCTTTTTAAAAAAATATATTTTTGTTTCGAAAATGTCGGGTCTTGGCGAGCAACGGGTCCGATCAAGCAGGGTCATCAACCGAACCGCGCGAAAAAAAATGAAAGAGTCGCCACCGATTAATTAAAGGCCAATCGAAATCCTAAAATTTGCCTAGGGTACATGGTGTTTACATCCTAGGGCTTAGAAGATATACGTCCAGAGAATTGAGTTCGAGAGTTTGATTACGTCTTAAGAGCTCGCGAGCCCATAATTCGGCCTTTCAGTACTTTAGTATACTTTTGAAATTATTTTTTACTCGAATCGTCCAATTTGATCGTGCTTGGCCAAAGAATTACATGCATTTTTCAAAAACATTAATCAAACCATATACAACTATTTTTTATGAACGAGTTAGTTTAAAATAAATACACAAGGGGATGTGGTTTAACTTTGGGGTCATTGTAAACGTGTCAAACATACATGAATAATTTGAAAATATTAAGCATGTTGGACCAATTTGTAACGCTTTGAGAAGTCATGGGATGTCCAGAAAGGTTTAGGGAGCAAAATGCAATTATTTGAAAATTTGAGCTTAATGAAAGTAATTTTTTTTTAAAATTGCAGAAATGACCCAAAAGTTTCCTGATTTAGTTTATAACACTCGATAAAGTCCTAGAATGACCCGAGAGTCCAAGGATCGAGTTGTAACCTTCATTAAAGTTCAGGAATGACCAAAGTCAGTTTTGAAAATATTTGTTTTATTTCAAATATATATATATATAGTATCATATATATAATTTAAATATATGTATATATAGTATTACATGTACATAATATACATATATGTATATATATTATATATAGTATCACACACATATATAATATATGTATATAAAATCTCAATTTCATTCACATTACAAAATACAATCACAATAATGAATATGAGGGAGATATACCTAAATCATTCAGAGTTTAAATACCGTACAAAAAAAAACGAGATCGATAATTAACGATATTTTTCACTAACTCTCATTTTTTCTGTTCTTTTTTCTTTTCTTTTTGTTTTTCACTATTCCCCTCTTCCTTCTCAATTGTCGAAGCTTACTACAAACTGTCATAGGGTATTTAATGTTATTTTTAGTGCAAGTAGATGATAAAGCATGGACAATGCATAGTAGATGTCATGGTGAGCAATGATCAATGTTGACAAAGGGTGGCATGGTGGCCAAGTGGGTGGTCACGTAGTTGGATGGGCAATAATAAATGGTGACAAAGGGTGGCATGGTGGGTGGCATGGTGATGGATTTATGGCCGAGAGTTTTAGGTAGAGGTTTAGGGATTTAGGGGTTTAAGGGTTTGAGGTTTAGGGTTTAAGGTTTAAGGTTCTTGGGTTTAGGGTTTTGGGTTTAAGGTTTAGGACTTAGGGTTTTCGGTTTAGGGTTTATTTTATTTTATTTTATTTTTCTTAGTCTCGATTTTTCTCGACTAGCGTACGGTATTTTGACCCCGAGCCAAAATCAGGTGTTTACAGTTGCTCCTCTTTGAACAAGCGCTCATGGAAGTGATCTTATGAGTGTGTATTCAAAGACAAACAACTTATTTTCGCTCCTCTCGATTCATTATTTACATAGTAGACAAACAATATCGTGCAACTTTCGGAAATTGGACATCTACAAGTCCTGATTGTTGACGATGATTTGCGAAGAGTGAGAGCCTAAACGCTCCTCAGTTTGTCGAGGATAAACAAACGCTCCCAAAAGCCGGACATCTACATGTTCTGGTTGTCAATGATTTTTTTTTGGCCATCAACGAAGTAGAGGTTGAAGAGTTTTTTGGCCAAAAGCATCGTTGAGGATGACGTGTGGGGGTTGAGCACCCCAAGGCCCTGTTCGCTGGCTTATGACTACCAGAAGCTGGATCACTATAGGTCCTGGTTGTCGAGGATGACTTACGGAGGCTGAACACCTAAAGGCTCGGCTCGTCGACTTGTGACTCGTTGAGAATGACTTGCGGAAGCTGAACACCTAAAGGCTCCGCTCGTTAGCTTGAAACTCCTAGAAGGTGGATAATTACAGGCCCTGGTCATCGGAGATGACTTGGAAATTTTGAACACCTAAAGGCTCTCCTCGTTGGCTTGTGACTTCCAAAAGCTGGATAACTACAGGTCCTGGTCGTCGAGAATGACTTACGGAAGTTGAACACCTAAAGGCTTCGCTCGTTGGATTGTGACTCCCAGAGGCTGAATACCTAAATACTCCGCTCGTTCGCTTGTGAATTGATAGGGATGACTTGCGGAGGTTGAACACCTAAATGCTTCGTTCCTTAGCTTGTGACTCCGAGAAGATGGATAACTACAGGTCCTGGTTGTCGAGAATGAACACCTAAAAGCTCCGCTCGTCGGCTTGTGACTCCCAAAAGATGGATAACTACAGGTCCTGGTCATTGATGATTTTTTTCATCAACGAGTTGGTGGTTGAGAATGGTTTTTGGCCAGAAGCATCGTTGAGGATGATTTGCGGATGTTGAACACCTAAAGATTCCGCTCGATAGATTGTAACTTCCAGAAGATGGACAACTACGGGTCCTAGTCGTTGGGGATGACTTGCGGAGGTTGAGCACCTAAACGCTCCGTTCGTCATTTGTAACTCTCGAAAATTGGACATATACAATTCTCAATTGTTGATGATGACTCACGGAGGTTGAGCACCTAAATGTTCCGTTCATCGACTTTTAATTATTAGAAAATGGACATCTACAGATCCTGGTTGTTGAGGATAACGTGTGGAGGTTGAGTACTAAAAGACTCCGCCTGTCAGCTTGTGACTTCCAGAACCTGGACCCCTACAAGTTCTAGTCATCGAGGATGACTTTCGGAGGCTGGACACCTAAAGGCTCCGCTCGTTGGCTTGTGATTTCCAGAAGATGGATAACTTCAGGTTATCATCGTCGAGGATGACTTTCGGAGGCTGGACACCTAAAGGCTCCGCTCGTTGGCTTGTGACTCCCAGAAGATGGATAACTACAGGTCCTGGTCCTCGAGGATGACTTGCGGAGGTTGAACACCTAAAGACTCCGCTCGTCCGCTTGTGATTCATTTTGGAGGTAAAAACCTTGCTCAAGATGTTTGACTACTTGCACGGACTTCTCATCATGTTTTCTTATTAATAGACTTGGAGTTCTTCTTAATGGAGTTCCCTAAACCCATTCATGGTATGTTCACAAGGTGTATCCATGGAAGTTGTCGAGGCAACTCAAATTAAGCTTCTTTTTATTGCTACCGTGGGAAATATTGTCGTCCACTTTTGAGCACTTTTTTTAATCTCTCGATTTTCTTTACTTTTGCTACGTTTGATTTTACCGCACCTCTCAGTTCCCTTAATTTTTGCCTAGGTTGCCTTTTTAGGTTTTCAACCTAGCAGAGATTTGCTTCATTTCCTTTTTTCATGATCATCATTTTAGGGATTTTTTATCATGACTATCTTCTCTAAATTTTGCCTAAACCGCCATTTCGGATTTTCAATTTAGCAGGAATTTTCTCTCATTTTTAGAAACCCGTTTTCTAGTTACGAACTCTTTAAGGATTTTTTTGACTGCGTTCATATTGATTGGACTAGGGAGTTCTTTGTTGTTCATGCTAGTGATGATCATGGATCCTTCGCTGAAAATCTATTTGACGAAATAAGACCCTTCATACTTAGGCACAAACTTGCCCCGAAAGTCTGAATTGACTTGAATGTTTTTTTATTTTTTGTCTCTCAATTTTCTATCCCTTTGCTACAACATTGTTTTTTACTGCACCTCTCGGTTCTTTTAATTTTTGGCTAGGTTTTCCTTTAAGGTTTTCAACCTAGCAAGGATTTAATTTCTCTTATTTTCCCATGATCGCCCTCTTTATGGATTTTTAATCACGCCCTTCTTCTCTAAATTTTGCCTAAACCGCCCTTTCGGGTTTTCAGTTTAGCGGGAATTTTCTCACTTTTAGAGTCTCTCTTTCTCGTTGCGAGCTCTTTAAAGAGTTTTTTGACTGCGTCCATATTGATTGGACTGTAGAGTTCTTTGTCATCCATGTTGGTGATGATCATGACTCTTCTGCTGAAAGTCTCTTTGGCAACATAAGACCCTTCATATTTTAGGCACAAACTCGCCCCAAGAGTCTGGATTGACTTAAAGGATGTTTTCTGAGAATTAGATTGTCCGCTTGCAATTCTCTCGGGTGCATGTTCCTGTTAAATGCACGAGTCATGCGTTGCTGGTACAATTGTCTGTGGCACATCACGATGATCTACCTTTGATCATGAGGTTCAATTGCTCGTATGTGCATCTCGCCCACTCTGACTCATCCATCTCTGCCTCAACGAGGATCCTAGCTGACGGGAATTCTACTTCAATTGCCAACATAGTTTTGGCCCCATAAAAAAAGGGAGAATGCGGTTTCCCCTGTTGAAGTCCGTATTGAACTCTTTTATGCCATTAGTACCCAAGACATCTTGTCATGTCATTCATTTCTTTGTTGCTTCCACTGCGCCATTCACTTGTGAGTGATATGAAGATGAGTCTTTATGCTTGATCTTAAATTGGTCATACAACCCATCGACCAATTTGTTGTTATATCTTTGGCATTGCTGGTGATAATTGACTTCGGCATCCCATGACGCACGATGACGTCATGTCTAATGAAATGTTTGATGACCTTTGCCGTTATTGACGCTAGAGTGATAGTCTCTACTCACTGGGTGAAGTAATCGATCGTTGCCAATATGAAATGATGACCAATGCGAGCCTTTGGAGAAATCATGTCGATTACATTGATTCCCCACATTGAGAAAGTCCATGGGGAAGTCATGGGATAGAGATCGTGCGGTGGAGCGTGAATTTGGTTCACATTCATTTGATGGTGGTGACAATGTTGGATGTGTTTTACATAGTCAGACGTCATGGTGGACCAAAAGTAACAAAGTATGTCACGCTCATGTGTGGGCCGCAATAAAATTCATGAATATCTTCCATTAGGCGCTCAATTTTTTCAACATTCACGCATCTCAAATGGGTATCATCGGATGATCATTTGTATAGAGTCGAATCCGGCAAGGGTCTTCCATTAGCGAGTGGATGGACAAAAAGGCATGAGGGAGCTTCATCAAGCAGAGCTCCGCAGGAACCCTCGTGAGTATCAACGGTGGTGGGTCTGAGAATGAAACGGTGAGGAGAGGAAACAACAATGTCCCTGAACTTTCGGCTAAACGTTTCCCCCGGGCGACTTCGTAATCTTTGATATTTGGACGGAAACCCACTCTCGGATGTGTGATGGTCATATGTGGGAGGTGGAGCCTGGTCAAGATGGAAAAAGTACCTGACATGAATTAATCAGGTGGTTACAGGCAGGAGTGTTGCTCGGGAAGATGAGGTAGGGGATACTGTGGTAGTCATGGCTGCCTGAACACTTAAAATAGTAAAATCTGCTCGACCTGGGAGGTATTGTCAATGATAGATGGTACTGTGAGGAAACTCATGGCGTGCATGGTTTGCTCTGGTTGGATGATTCTCTCCTCGTGTTCTTGAGGTGATGGAGTCATCGAATGTCGCATGGGTTCCCGAAAACCAAAATTCAAAATACCATAGTAGGAAGGATGAATACACAATTGATCATGCATGATTGGTTTTGAAAACTTTGCATGTTCCGTCCATTCAATTCGTAGACTTGGATTGCATGTATGGCAAAAGATTTTTTCAAAAATACTTTAAAAGGATTTGGCCAATCGAAGTCTAATTTTTAAGACATTTCACATGGTGGGGCAGCTCGTGTAGTTCATTTGTTGCTTGTTACTTGGTTCGAAGGAAGGTCCCGTCTTTCATCTGAACTGTTCAAGGGTGCCATTCAACTTAGCTATGTTGCCCCCACATTTATCCAATGTGCCATCATATTGCTAGAATGACGGTGGTTGTTCGAGTTTATCCTTGATTATCTCCTCTGGGTTTAAAGACGAACTTGCAGGTGCCGACTGGAACGTGTGAACGTGTTCCGTTGTTGTTAATCACGCAGACGCGTTTTCCATATTCCAGAATTCAGACAAGGCATCAAGGAGAACCCAATTGACTTTGTAGTTTACGAGCTCGTGAACTGAGCGGGTAATGTTAACTACCGTGATGTGTGCAAAATGAGAATTTAAATCATTTTTATTAAATTTACATAACCTTACATACAAAATTCAAAACTGCAAGCATAAGAAAACAGTCAAAATGGATAGGGTAAAATATAATATAACAAAGCAAACATGACAAAGCCTAAACCCTCTAAACAGATAAGTCCCCAATAGAGTCGCCAAATTGTCGGACGTCGGATCCGACTTTTCCCGACCCTTTTTGAAAAAAACTATTGTTTAGAAAATATCGGGTATTGGCGAGCGCCAGGTCCGGTCAGGCAGGGTCATCAACCAAACCAAAAAAAATGAAAGAGTCACCGCCGATTAATAAAGGCTAATCGGAATCCTAAAATTTGCCTAGGGTACATGAAGTTTACATTCTAGGGCTTAGAAAGGTCTACGTCAAGAGAATTGAGTTCGGGGGTTTGATTACGTCTTAAGAGCTCGCGAGCCCATAATCCACCCTTTTGGTACTTTAGTTTGCTTTTGAAATTATTTTTTACCGATTTACCCGAATCGTCCGATTTGATCGTGCTTGGCCAAATAAACTACATGCATTTTTCAAAAAAACTTAAACAAACCATATACAATCATGTTTTATGTACGAGTTAGTTTAATATAAATACACAAGCGAATAATGAATTTAATCGAGCTAAAAAAAAGTAGTTTAACTTTGGGGTCATTCTAAACGTGTCAAACATACATGAATAATTTGAAAGTGTTAAGCATGTTGGACCAATTTGTAATGCTTTGAGAAGTCATGGGATGTCCAAAAAAGGTTAGGGGACAAAAATGCAATTATTTGAAAACCCGATCTTAATGAAAGGATTTTTTTTAAAAAATTGCAAAAATTGCCCAAAACTTTCCTGATTTGGTTTATAACACTCGATAAAGTCCCAGAATGACCCGAGAGGCCAATGTTCGAGTTGTAACCTTCATCAAATTTCATGAATGACCAAAGTCAATTTTTATTTTTTTTTCAAATATATATATATATAGTATCACATATACAATATATATATATATATATTATACATATACATATAGTATCACATACATAATATATATATATATATATTATATATACTTATAGTATCACATATATTATACATATATATATATATAATATCAATTTCATTCACATTAGAAAATACAAACACAATATTGAATATGAGGGAGATGTAGTTAAATCACTCAGAGTTTAAATATCGATAATTACCGATATTTTTCATTCACTCTAATTTTTTTTTCTCTATTTTTTTCACTCTTTTCCTCTACCTTCTCAATTGCCGAAGCTTACGGAAAACTCTCATAGATTTTTTTAATGTTATTTTTAGTGCAAGTAGATGATAAAGCATGGACAACGCATAGTGGATGACATGGTGCACAATGATCAGTGGTGACAAAGCGCGGCATGGTGGGTGACTAAGTGGGTGGCATGGTGATGGATTTGTGGTCCAAAGGTTTAGGTAGAGGTTTAGGGATTTAGGGGTTTAATGGTTTTGGGTTTAAGCTTTAAGGGTTTAGGGTTTAGGGTTGAAGGTTGAAGGTTTAGGGTTTTTGGTTTATTTAATATTTTTCTTAGTCTCGATTTTTCTTAGCTCGGATCCTCGCGTACGGTATGTTGATCCCGAGCCAAAAGTAGGTGTTTACAGGAAGTACTTATCATGACTACTAAGAACATGCATGGACTGACATCTGCAGATGTTTGGTTCATTGATACTAGGTGTAGCAACCGCATGAGTGGATTCTAGGAAATGTTTGCCAAGTTAGATGAGAGTTATAGGTCTTGAGTGACCTTTGAAGATAACTCATCTATTCAAGTAAAAGGAAAAGGAGATATTAGGTTAAAGTATTTGAATTGTTTATATGAGACAATATATTATGTGTTATATGTACCGAATTTGAAAACCAACCTGCTTAGTGTAGGGCAGTTGTTGCAGAAGAAATTCTCAGTTTGGTTTGACAGTTAGAAGTGTGAAATAATAGGGGAGAAGACGGGAACAATAATGGTGATTCCTATGAGTTCAAATAGGTTGTTTCCACTTGAAGTTGAACAGTTGCAGATGAGTTTGGCAACTACTAAGAAGAAAGAAGAGGAGTCATTGTTATGGCATTATCGATTTGGGCATCTGAATTTTAAAGACTTGAACACATTAAGTAGATTGCAGATGGTGAAGGGTTTGCCACATATTAATTTGAAGCATGATTTAGTGAAGACTGTGGTATTGACTAGCATGAAAGAAACCCTTTCCCTAAAGGAAAAGCATGGAGAGCAGATGATCAATTGCACTTGATTCATTCTGATATATGTGGTCTTATTAATCCAATTTCAAATGGTGGGAAGAGATATTTCATCTCTTTCATCGATGACTTTACAAGGAAGGCATGGGTGACTGTGATCGGTGAAAAGTCAGAGGCCTTTCAGAAGTTTAAATTGTTCAAAGCCTCATTTAAAACTAAAACTGGAAAGAAGATCAAGGTGCTAAGGAATTGTTCGAGAAAGTATTGTTCGAGAGAGTTTGAGAACTACTGTAAGGCTCAAAGAATTGCAAGGGAGAAGACAATACCATTTACTCCTCAACAGAACGATGTTGCAGGGAGGAGGAACAAAACAGTGGAGAACATGATTCGAAGCATGATGAGTGCTAGGAGTGTGCCGAAGAGATTTTGGCCAGAAGTAGTCATTTGGAGCTTTTATATTTTGAATAGATGCCCCACATTTGCTGTTCGAAATATTACTCCTTATGAATATTGGTGTGGAAGGAAGATTATAGTAGATCATTTTAAGGTATTTGGGTGTATAGGTTATGCCAAAGTGCAAGATGTCAATCAAAGGAAATTAGATCCTAAGTCTGAAAAGTGCATCTTTTTGGGCTTGAGTATTGAAGCAAAGGCATACAAGATGTATAATCTTGTCACCAAGAAGATAATAATCAGCCGAGATGTGAAGTTTGATGAGTTCAAATCATGGAATTGGAACATACAGAAGGAGAAGCAGAGACATGGAATTCTTGAAGATGAAGGATACAATGACCAACGAGGATAGCATATTCCAGATGCTGAAGTATAAGGAGGCAATGTCGAAGGTCAGACCGAACCAAATGAGGCAGAAACAGTTTAGGAAGAGTTGGTCCATTATGAGGTCTCACCTACTGCAGTAAGGTATGAGACTCATGGAGAAGAAGACCCCGAAAGTTCAACTATGCAAGGAAAGAGTAAGAGGGCCGTGAAGAGGCCACGATACCTGGATGATTTTGAGGTTAGAGGCATTTCTATCCATCACACATATCCTGCATTTTATGCTCCTTTTTGTTTATTTGCTGATTGTGATCCAGTAAATTATGCATCTGCTAGTAAAGGTATCGAATGGGTGAAACCTATGCAGGTTGAGATAGATTCAACTTACAAAAATAAGACATGGGATCTTGTAGATTTGCCTAAATGACATAACACCATAGGTTTTAAATGGGTATACAAGACCAAACTAAAAGAAAATGGAGAAATTCACAAGTATAACGAAAGATTAGTGGTCAAAGGATATAAACAAGAGTATGGTGTTGATTACACAGAAGTCTTTGCTCCTGTGGCCAGGTTAGACATAATCAGATTGGTCATTGCTTTAGATACTCATAATAATTGTTCTTTATATCAATTAGATGTGAAGTCTGTCTTTATGTATGATAAACTAGATGAGGAAGTCTATGTAGATCAACTCATAGGATTTGTGGTCAAAAGAAAATAAAAGAAAGTTTATAGATTGATGAAATCACTTTATGGCTTAAAACAAGCACCACGAGTTTGGTATAGTCTACTTGAAAGTCAATTTCTGTAGAAAGAATTCATCAAGTGTCCTTATGAACACACACGTTTTATGAAGGCATGTAGAAAAGGTAAGATCTTGATTGTTTGTGTGTATGTTGACGATCTAGTTTGTACTGGAAACTATAGTTTCCTCTTTCAAGAATTTCAACATTTGATGATGAAAGAATTTGAAATGACAGATATGGGGTTACTTCACTATTACGTGGGATTAGAAATTAATTAAACATTTGAGCATATAACCCTTTGTCAAAGGAAGTATGTGAGAGATGTTTTACACAAGTTTGATATGGTGAGTTGTAATACTGTTAGGACCCCCCCATTGAACCAAATAGTAAGCTGTCTAAAAATGAGGATGGTGGTTTAGTTGATAGGACCTTATATAAATAACGTATTGGTAGTCTTATGTATCTAACAACTTCTAGGCCATATATCCAATTTGCAGTCAGTTATGTGCCTAGATTTATGTAAAATCCTACTGCAACTCACTTGTTTGCTGTCAAAAGAGTCCTAAGGTACTTGCAAGGAACCAAGGACTATGGTTTACTGTTTAAAAGGGAGCAGGTAAATGAACTTGTGGCTTACACATACAGTGATTGTGCTGGTTGTCATGATGATCGAAAGAGAACTAGTGGATACACCTTCTAGTTAGCAGGAGCTGCAGTCTCTTGGCTTTCAAATAAGCAACCCATTGCAACCTTATCTAGTACAGAAGGAGAATTTGTAGCAGCCACTGAATGTGGTAAACATGTCTTGTGGATTAGGACATTATTAGAGTTTATTAAATTCAAACAAACACGAGCCACAAAGATGATGCGTGACAATAGCTCAACTAGCAAGTTGGCTACAAATCGTGTTCTACATGGGATAAGTAAACATATTGATGTCAAGTACGTTTTCCTGCGATATCTCTGCAATGGTGCATACATTGACATTGATTATTGCAGAAGTGATGAGAATTCTGCTGATATTTTTACTAAACCATTGAAAATAGATGCATTTGAATATTTGCGATTGAAGCTTGGTGTGTGTCCTCTTGTTTAAACTGAAATTCTTGCAAGATTGTTCAGTTTAGGGGACGTTATGTAAGGAGAAGGCAGAGCCATGAATATGACAGCATGAAGTAGAGTTTGATGAAGATGACAGCATGGAGCAGGAGTTTTACGACATGAATTTTACGACATTTTTAGTGTTTTAGTTGTATGACAGTTTTGGTTTTTTAGTTGTATGATAGTTTTATGTTTCAGTCGGTTATCAACTCTTGTATGTTTTACAGTTTCCCTATCTAAAAAAACACATGAATACTTTGGTTTTCCTCTGTAAGTCACAGTTTCCCTTTTTGTGTGAATGAATAACTGTTGATCCATTCCTCCTTGTTCTGTTTGTGTGTCGATCCAATATCTTCCTTGTTCTGTAAGTTAATTTGTTGTATTTGTTAGATAGTGCTGATAGTGCTGTGCTATGAAGTTTTAATGTTGTGCTGTGAAGTTTTACTGATGTGATGTGAATAGTGTTGTTTCTGTGGGTTGATCATCAATTAGTGCTTTAAAGTTATTTGTTCTTGTTGTGTGCTTCTTCTTGTTGTGTATTTGGAAATTGTCGCTTACAATATCTGTATAAATATGATTAACTAATCGTGTATACATGTGGCACTTTTCAACACATTTAAGTATAATAAAAAAATATTAGAATACTCACTTATATTTTAATATTGAACTTTAAAGACATTACTTTGTATATATGAATTTGTATTCTGAAGAATTTGTGAAATAACTGGTGAAATTAGTGAATTCTGTGTCTAATCGTGTCGTGTCGTATGACCCGACATTTTTTCAGTTTTTCTGTTTATCAACTCTTGTATGTTTTACACTTTCCCTATCTAAAAAACCACATGTATACTTTGGTTTTCCTCTGTAAGTCACAGTTCCCCTTTTTCTGTAAAATGACATAAATGTCCTTTAATAATCTAATTAGTTTATATTTATCATGATTATTATGGTCATTTAAATGTATTTTCAAAAAGTTTATAAAAATATATTTTCACAGAGACTCGAACTTATGACCTTATAACTTGAAGACATACACATTAACTAGTTACACATGAATGCAACATTACAAATTAAACAAGATGATAATTATATGTTTTTTTTATCACAAAAAAAACTGAAAACATGACGCGAATAATCTAATTAGTTTATATTTATCATGACTATTTTGGTCATTTCAATGTCTTCTCAAAACAATTATAAAATAATATTTCCACGGAGACTCAAACTTATGACCTTATAACTTGAAGACATACGTATTAACCAGCAACATTACAAGTTAAATAAGATGATAATTATATTTTATTTATCACTATCTCTTTCTTTTTTCTCATGCACCAGTTTTTTAGATCTATATCTATATCTATTTTTATTATCTATATTATTAATAAGGCAGAAAAGGCTTTTAAAACCGCCGCTGTAAAATGACACAAATACGCTTTAATAATCTAATTAGATTATATTTATCATGATTGTTTTGGTCATTTAAATGTCTTCTCAAAAAGGTTATAAAAAAATATTTCCATGGAGACTTGAACTTATGACCTTATAAGTTGAAGACATACGTATTAACCAACTACACACTTATGCAACATTACAAATTAAACAAGATGATAATTATATTATATTTTATTTATCACTATCTCTTTCCTTTTTTTCTCATGCACCATTTTTTTAGATCTATATCTATATCTATTTATATTATATATATTATTAATAAGGCATGAGATGTTTTTACAACCGCCGCATGTAAAATGACACAAATGCTATTTAATAATCTAATTAGTTTATATTTATCATGATTATTATGGTCATTTAAATGTATTCTCAAAAAGTTTATAAAAACATATTTTCACATAGACTCGAACTTATGACCTTATAACTTGAAGACATACATATTAACTAGTTACACACGAATGCAACATTACAAATTAAACAAGATGATAATTATATGTTTTTTTTATCACTATCCTTTTTTTTCTCATGCACCAGTTTTTTCGATATATATATGTATATTACTAATCTATATTATTAAGACAGAAGTGGTTTTTGCAACCACCGTGTGTAAATTGACACAAATACCATTTAATAATCTAATTAGTTTATCATGACTATTTTGGTCATTTAACTGTCTTCTCAAAATGTTACAAAAACAATATTTGCACAGAGAGTCGAACATATATAACCTTATAACTTTAATATACACATATTAACTGGTTACACACGTATGCAACATTACAAACTCAACAAGATGATAATTATATTTTTCTATATCACTATCCCTTTTTTTTTGTCATTCAAATATCTTCTCAAAAGCTTACAAAAAAAACTATATGCACGAAAACTCAAACATATGGCCTTATACATTAAATACATACACATTAACCAATTTCACACGTAACATTACAAATTTTAGAAGATGATAATTATATATTTCTCTATTACTGATCATTCATCATTTCTCATGCACCATTTTTTTATATCTCGCTAACAAATGAAATCATATTTTCTCTTTATCGGACGTTAAATAATAGTGAATCAAAAAACATTAAATCATTTATAATATTTATAATTTCAACTACAACTAAGAGAATTTTGATTTAATTAATAATGTTGAATATGCATTATCTATTATTTGAAGCAATAAATAATTAAGATGTACAATGTAATCAAGTTTGAAAATTAAATTAGAGTGGAAGAAGAAATCACATTCATTATTTATCCATTTTTTAATTAATTAATATATATGTTATTTTATATAACTTTACAATTTTACATAATAATGATAATTTTATATTATGTTCTTAAGTCGTCATATTGTTTTTGGTAATTGCGACTTTTAAATATTTCTACAATTATATAGTTTTTTTACTTAAAAACATTCTCTCTTCTTTCTAAGAAGATATAGATTTTTTGATTTGTAAGCACTGTCGTTATAAAAATACATTTCATCTATAAAATTAAATAATTCAGGTAAAATTAAAATTGATCAAAATTGATGTATCTTTATATGTTTAATATACATAATCTATCGTGTGAATCAATAAATACAAAAAAAGTAATCAAATTTGAAAACTTAAAACTAAAATGAAAGGAGATATTTGATTAATGTATACATTTTTTATAATGATAATTATGTATTATAGAGTATTTTCAAATAATGAGATTATTAAACTGTTAAAAAAAAAGCTTATAGATTTTTTTTCCATGATTAATATTAATGCAAAGACGATTCCAACACTTTGACAAAGTTATTTTAATAAAATAGTAAAATATATTTCTTCGTTATTTTTTTTTTGCCAAAAGTTCTTAATATGTTATTACTCCAAACTAATACCATCCAACATTTAGGTATTATATGTCCAGAAAAAAGTAACAAAAATATTTTACTACAAAATTAAAATAACCCGGTGATGTGTTGAAAATGATGTTGATTTTTAATTTCTCACTTGATGATACACTTCAGTAAAAGTTATTATTAAAAACTTTGACACTACGGGAGGGAGTCATGATAACGTCTGGAAAATTCATTTTTAATGACTCATTAATTAAGTCGTTCAATTTTCACGGCTCAATACAAATGGAGCCGGTAAGTGTCATGGGATTTATCACGGATAGAATTTTGTAGAGCCGTGGAAAATAACGTCTCAAATGAAAAATGTCGCCAAAAGAATTATGGTGACACTTATACTAAGCTGCGGAAAAACTTTTATTTTTTTATTCCTTATTTTTTGCAGCTATTTTATATGAGCCGCCAAATATAAAACAATATTTAATTTTCGTGGCTCCTTATTTTGAGCCGCCAAAAGTCTTACATAATTAATTTTGTACCTCTTTCTTTTTAGTCACTAATAAAATTCAACATTTATATAAAACACGATTCAAATAGTTTGTAGCACCCTAATTATAATATAACATACCATATAGCAGTATTAATATCATAAATATGAATACCCTGATTACATACCATAATTTTGTAGCATTAAAATCATAAATTTTGAAATATGAATATCTTACGATGTGTTCTCTTCTTCAATCCATATGAGACTCCTTTTTTCGTTTCTTCTACTTCTTGATGTTTCTTCTACTCTTTAACGTTTCTTTTTCTCCTTATCATACATTTTTTTCAACTGCTTAAACCGTTAGCCGTCTAAGAAGGCAACACCTGGGTTCTGTTTTAAACGCCCTAGAGTAAGTACCTCTTAATTTTTTATCAGCTACCAGAGCCAAGCATCGCCTGCACAGATCAAGCCAATAGCAAGGAAGCTAAATCTCGGAATTAACAACACAGATTAAGCACTAACGCATAAAAATAAATTCAATCTACCAAGCAGATGAAATCTATATGTGAGTATACATCTATATTAGGAGAGTGGATTAGTTTACCATATGAGCCAGTAACGCCCCTCTCTCCTGTAGTGTTAAGGATAAACAATGTTACGTTGTGAATTCAAATCTCTACCTACTAACAAAAATATTCAAGTAGACAGGTGATTTACGGTGCGACTGGTTGGTGGAATAAGGAGTAAGGAATACATTATATGGAATAAGAAATATGAGATAATATTATGATGTTGTTTGGTTGATGGACTGAAATGGAATGAAATATGGAATTCCAATGTTTGGTTGGTGGAATGATAAATGGAAATAGATTGGAATCAAGTAAAATGACATATGTATCCATCTGCTTCAATACATATAACATATAATACAATTATTTTATAATAAATTATTAGTTAATTTGAGAAGCTTAAAAATTAAAATTAATTAAATTAAAATATATTTTATTAAAAACTGTAATTAATTAATAATTATATTAATTAATTATTATTTTTTTAAAAAATAAAATAAAATAAATTGTAATTAATTAATTAAAATGTAAATAATTAATTAAATTTAATTAAAATAATTAAATTTAATTAATTTACAATTATAATAATTAATTTAATTAAAATATAAATAATTGTTTAAAATATAAATAATTAAATTAAAAAATAAATAAATAACAATGGAGGGTATTTTAGTCTTTTTACATCCTATTTCGTATTCCGGGAGAGCTAAGAATACACAATTTGATCGTTTCAGACGGAAAACGTATTCTCATTTTGTTAGGAAGACGGATGTCATGAAGTCAATTTCGCGAAACAAGTGGGAACACAAAATGAGTTTCGCATAATTGAATTCACAACATTCGTAATCGTAAAGAAGTGGGAATAGACTTTCTATCCAAAAAGATTGGATTGTGTATTCCTATCTCTCCCGAAATTCGGATGTCGTGAATTCAATTTCACGAAATAAACAACTTCCTACCGAATTCGTATTTCTTATTCCAACTCTATTGCACAAACCAAACATGTGATTAGTTCGTACCCTACACACGTAAACAACATTGGATTTGATTTTTCAAGACAATTTTGTTCAGTTTTAGTCAAACGTTTTAATTATACTTTGACCTGTGCATAAAAAACAACCAAAAAGTGAAAGTCATTATCGTTTACTATATAAGATCGTAAATCAATCATTTATTAGTTAATTAATAATTAAATTAGTCAACCTAAAGTCCACAAAGAAAAATATAAAGGTAAAAGTAAAACTAAAAAGCAGTAGCCAGCACCAACCCAACGGGAAGGAAGTTTTATTTTTGTCAAATTAACGCTTTATTTGATAAAATAAAATGTCGTGACATTAAGTCACGGATGTTTGGAATTACAATCATACTCAATCAAATATAATAATGGTAGTGGGGGTCTTTCGATCCAATTTGCGCACTCATTTGCCGTTCTTGGAATAGCTCGTCATTGCACTCGATCCATGTTCATGGTTAGTGCTCGTGTGTTTGTTATGATTGTGGATATTCTCCAATGTGTCGGTCCCTCTTTGAGTTGCTTGTGTACCACTTGTGAGTCTGTTTCGATGACGGCACTTTGCCACCCCGCTTTGTATGCTAGTCGGACTCCTTCTTGCATCGCAATGGCCTCCATGGTCTCAATATGCTCGCCTCGGTACTGTCGGTTAACGCCACCCACCACCTTTTCGTCCTTGTCCCTTGCCATGACCCCAATGCCCGCTCCTCGTGTGTCCTTGCACCATGATGCGTCACAATTTATTTTGATTGTGCTCCCTTCAGGTGGCTTCCATCGATGTCTTGGTCAAGTACCTTGGGTTGTTCCTTCGGTTGGAATACCCACCTTGCACTCCTCATATGTTTGCTTAATCTCCATCATCGTCCTCTTCGGGTTAGGTGGTATACCCTCAAATGCGGCTTTACACCTCGTCTTCCATATGTGCCAACACGTGATTAAGGCGAGCCTCTATCGTGAACACCTCGACGCCTCAGACTGATTCTAGTACTCAACTCTCTCCCCCCCTTCTTCTCCCATTCGGTTACTTCTGCTAGTTTCCTTCGATTTGTGCCCGGTTGTTCCTCCATATCTTCTCCCGTTCTTTTTAGTGTCATATTGTCCATATAGGGCCTGAGACCGGATGTGGGGTTTTGGGTTGTATTCATGGGTGATGTTGGTGGGGTATCCGATGGGTTTTCTACGGTGTAGGTTTGGATGAGTGTGTTTGTGGTGTTGGCTTGGTCGGGAAGGTAGGTGATCATGAGTTGGTCTTGGTTCATTTGGGATTCGGTTTGGTGTTGGATGTAATCTTCAAGGTGTGTTCTCCCTATGAGCCATCTAGGTGGTTTGTTGGGTTTGTGCTTCGGTGGTAGGTTTGGTTTGGCTCGAGGCTTGGGGATGTATATGGTCATGGCTAGGTCTATTGCTCTCTGGTGGTTAGGTTCAGTTTGGGTTATTGGGTGGCTCATTCATGGTTGGCATGGGTGCTTTGTTCGGCTTATGGGCATCGTGTTCCTTGGTTTGTTCGGCTATGTCATGGCTTGGTTTGCCGGTCTCATTCTTTGCCCCCATCTCGTACTCTTGGTGTATATTTGTTGCCTTCATTTTTTCGCCCCCTTTCCTTTCCCTTCCTAGTCCCCCTCTTTCTCATTCATTTGTGCCTTCTCCTTTGCACTTTGCCTCGCCTCCTCCATTATGTTGAACCACGACCTATGCGGTCCCTGTTTCATGCTCGTGCTCGTATCCTCCTCGCCTCCCACTCGTGTCCGGGTCGTGGCTTGCCTTGGTCTGACTCCCCCAAGCCACGGTTCATACATGAGTTTTTTGTTCTCATGTTCTCACATTCGGACCTCCTCTTTGCATACTTGGGTCGTGTGTCCCAACCTCCCACAACCATAACAGTAATCTGAGAGTCTCTCATACTTTATTGCAGCCCACTTATCAATCCCTAGTGAATTCCTCCACCAAAAATCCGCCATCAATGGCTTGTCCACATCTACTTCCACACGCATTCTCATATAACTATGACATATTCTTCCTACATGTTGCTCTATTTCCAGGCACTTTCCTATCATGTTCCCAATCTTCCAACCATTTTCATCACTAAACTTCTCCAACTCTAGGTCATGTATTTGGGTCCATAAGTTTACCTTATTGAATTCCAGTTCACTTACTCCATTGCTTGGTTCCCACAGTTTGATACTCAATATGTGCCCATTCATCGCCCATGCCGATAGGTCAAGAATTCGATCCGCAACCTCTTTCTTTTCGAAATCAATTAGTAGAATGCTGGTTTCTACCTCCGACACATTCACTTTGCTATATTTTGCCCATGCCGACCTTAGAACACTATGTATATTGTTCATCTTCACTGTTCTTTGGGCGAGCATATTCCATACGTACCATGAACAAGCCTGTATTTGCTGATTTGAACTGATGTCCACTGTATTGTCCCGGGGTCTGTGTTTATCATCGGAATTGGTGTCGTTCTCCATGGCCAGCATCGTGGTATCGGAGCCCTCACCTCAGCTGGCAACTTTCCTGCAAAACAACTGGAAAAGGAGGGTAAGTAATGATTGAATATCGGTTCTAGGCTCGGTGGTTCACCACTACTCACATTGCCCCTTTTCGTGCCTCTGTCGGCCCACCGATGATTCAACGATTGCCTCCTCCCCTTCGAGCTTCCCCGCCGTTTGTTCACCTTGGGGGTAGTGCCACATGATCGTTTGCTTGCTCTATTGGAGCTTAGGTTGGTTTTCTCGTTCCGGTTCCTGCAGTTTACTGCTTGGTCTGGTTTTGCCGAAGTTGGTCACTTACTGCCCCCAACTCTCCCTCTCCCTTTCTGAAGCTCTGTGTGTATCTACGGTCAGATGGCACTACTGGACAAGGGTGCAGTCAAGTTCGTAATCGAGGCCGGGCAAAGTTTTCAACAGCTTCATTTCCTCCTTTCATGGCTATGTCACTTCGGTGATTAGTAATTGGCCACATGGATGGCTTCAATTGGAGGTTAATGCCAATTGCAATAAATGCAATGAAGACAATTCCAAATTCTCTGAAGAATTCAGCGAATCTCTGTCACGGTGTAAACCTAGAATTTTGGGGGTTTGAACATCAAGACAGAGGAAGCAGTGGACTCACGCACCACAGTGGAAAATTATGTGTTCTGATTATACGGGAAGGGAGTTAGAACAAAAAAAAATGGGAAGGGAGTTGCTACCCCCATGCCCCAATGAGCGGTCTTCTAAGCGGCTCTTATATAGTCATTTGCCGAATTTTTGACATAAAATACCTAAAATAAATATTGAAATAACCTAGGTGAAAAAAACAATGAATCAATAGCCTCATTCACAAGTAAAGTCACCCACGACATTCGCGGCTAAACATTTAATTCGTACCCGCGAAATGTATTCGCATGTGGAACTTTACCATTAGTTCCACATGTGAATGACATTCGCGAGTAGTGGGTGCTGATATTGCACAGCACCCCCTCGAGCAGCAACATTTTTGACCGGGAGGAGAAGAGCCCTGTCGTCGTCCAGTCGCCCTCCTGCCATTCCGTCGGCCCGTCGTCCTTCCGCTTCCGGTGTCGCAACACCCTCATCCATTCCCGTCGCCGCTCACTAGAGAAGGTATGTCCTCAAATCGACAGTTTTCTTTTGAATTTTTTTATTTTAATTAGATGTAGTTGTTATGTATATTGCGTAATTATGTGTATTTGTTGCATTTTAATGTGCTTATGTTTAAACTTTTTATTTTTTTAAATTGAATTGTTATGGGCAGACCATGTATCGTGGTTAGGGAAGTTCTTTAAGCTCGTCCTTCTCTTTGGAGAAGGAATTGATTTATCCGTCTCTTTTGTATAGTCAACCACAACATATTTCACTCAAGATATGGTAATCATTTACATATGATTAAATGTTATGTTGACATTATTAATTAAGTTAAATATTTACCTGTATTTATTAATTAACTTACAGGTTAGTGCTAGTAGTCGCTGTAGAGAGGTCAAGTATTGACGAGCAGAAAAATGTTATGTTTTAGATCATATGACTCGATATTCGGTAAATATAGCTTATTTTGGATGGGTTGCAGACATTTCTCGTATTAAAGTTGATGTGAGATTACTGCACGCTCTTACTGAGAGGTGGCGACCCGAGACGCATACCTTTAACCTTAGATGGGGTGAAATGATCGTAACCCCTAGGCACATCCAAGTGTTATTGGGTTAATGGTCCACCCGTTTGTGATTAATGTCTATTGAGAGAAGGTCAACAAGTAAGGATCGATCTGCCAGCTCTATGCGCAAGACTACTAGGAGTAGCCCTTTCACGTGAGCAAGAGAAGATGGACAGGAACGATGTCTCTCTATTTTGGTTGAAGAGGATTTTTGAGAAGAAAGAATGAGATCAAATATGGATTCCTGGCACAGAAGAACACCAGTGGGACTAAAGTTGCTCTAGAGTATCTTCCGTTGCTGGAAGATTTACAGTTGACAACTCAATACAGTTGAGGATCTGTTGTATTGAGTTGTCTTATTCCGAGTTGTGTAAAATTGTTTCAGTTTGGAGAACAAATGCAACTAGATGCGTTGTATTACTACAGTTACATAGTCAGTCATCCTAGATAACTATACTACATTTGTAATTATTTAAGTTATCATAGTCTCATAAATGGTGTTCCTCATTTGGTAAAGTTATGGTAGTGGGAGCATCTGTCTATTAAGAGACCCATGATCAAATATAAAGAATCCATCACAATGATTGCTCTGTTGGAGACGCAGTAAGACATTGCGTTTATATAACCATTGTATTTCGATTCACCAATTTTTGTATTACCATCATTTAATCATTTTCGTGTTCAATATTAGGTGGGTACCACCAAAGACGTCGAACAAAAATCTTCAACTGTGTGTTCGATAGTTTTATAGAGATAAATTGGCAACATTAACAATTGACCAGGTGAATATACGGTTTATTAGATTGGCTTAAAAAATTTATATAATTTGATTACGCATTCCAATAGTTACATGCTCTATGTGCAGATAATTTGTCACTTGTACACACAGAATAGGGTGGGTCACCTCCCAGCGGTATGTACCGAAGACTTTTGGTGTTGCCTTTTGAGACTGCCACTAATCCATTTCAACATTGTGGAGTGAGACATTGTTAGCCACGTATGGAGACAACTCTCCTTTTAGCAGCATGTACCTGAGTCTTTTGAAGATCGCCATGACTGGGATAGATTGCACAAGCTGAAATGGGAGAAGAACACCACATAACCATGGATTATTCAACATGTCACATATAGGACATTGTAGGAGGGTAGATTCATGATGGAAATCCCCAACCAGTTGTTGTACCCCTAGCAGAGTACTTAGCCTGGTACATCAAATTGACTGTAACACTAATTGGGGAACCTCCTGTTGAAGTACCGCCAGCACTAAATGTGATTTCCCCGGTCCAGCTTGAGCCTCATTGAAACCAGTCAATGTTATTGGCGAGTGGTTTTCGTATTTTAATAGTCTGACTTAATTATTAGATTTTTGTTATTAATAATAAATTGGTCTTGACTTTTATATAGATGATAAATATTAGGCATTTGGCCAAGCTAACAAAGAAAATTTTGAAGAAGACAACGGGTTTTCACTGAAGAAACATGTAGATGATCAATTTGAAGTAATACGGTACTCCCATGAGATAACTGATGAGACTAAACAGTATAATCAACTGCTAGCTGAGCCAGAAACGGTGACACTGAACAATACAAAAATCTAGCCTGATCAATTTTTCTATTAACATTAACGAAAAATACTTTAAAAAATTCATAAAAACACACTAATATTTTACTATGCTCTAAATTAACCTGAATTTTTATATAAATACAAATAAAATTCTTAAAATTGATTTTTAGTTTTATTTTTAATATGTAAAAGAATTTTTTAAATTGAATTTTTTACATTTTTTTAGGAAATATTTTCATAATTCCACTTTTAGTAGTTTCATGCTAGATTCTTGTATAAAAGGTATTCTTTTAGAAAATTCATTTGTAAATTGAAAATCTTGTTAAAAATTTGAGCTCATTTGGTCATTATATTACATTTTAAGGCGATTTAGCAATTTTTAAAATATTTCCGGTCCAAAATTACCATAAAAATAGATCAAGCTAGTTTTCTGCATAATAATAAAAAAAGGTTCAACCATGTTACACATTTGTGTAATGTGCAGTTAACCATTGGATATTTAATCTCTCTCAATATATTTGCATGGCTTTGATTATGTAAATGGATTATAAAAGGGTGAAAAATTTCTAGCTACGAAATATTATTATATCATACACATTTTTATATTTTGTAAACTTTTATAAGACTAGCATCTGCGATTATTTTAGGAAATTTATATTTATTTATTTGTAGAGATTAAAATAATAAATAATGATATAATAAAAGTGCTTAAGTAACGAAATTAGAAGTATCGACATCTTAAATTAGTATCGACAGCTTATGCTACCCACATGAAAAGGAGTGTGGGAGGAGAAAATCACAAAGGCAAATTGATGAGTTCAAACAATTAATGGAGGACGTACATATGGAGGATTTGGGGGCAAATGAGAACCCCTACACATGGTGCAACAATAAGAGTGGTAGCGAGAGAATTAGCGAGCGGCGGGACCGTGTTTTGATAAATGCAGCATGGGTCGCGCGACATAAATGATGAAGGTGCATAAACGAACTCGCCATCGGGTCAGACCATACACCAATGACGATCCAACCAATCCAATCGAAAAAGAGGGCAAGAAGACACTTCAAATTTGAGGCAATGTGGCTCGAGAACCCGTCATGTAAGGAGGTCATAAAAGTGACATGGAAAACACCCACAACACGAAGAGCAATACAATGAGTATATGTAAAACTACACAAATGCCGAAGGAAACTAAGAACATGGAGTAGGAAGAATTTCGGAAATAACATGAAGGAGATTGCTAAGACGAAGGAAACACTAAGGAGGCATATACAAGGGGGCATGAACCAAGAAGCGGTCTGAGAGGAAAAGAGGGTTGAAAGGGAAACTCCATGATCTATGGAAGAAGGAGGAAGTATACTGGAAACAGAGGTCGCAAATAAAATGGTTTAGGGAAGGGGACCGAAATACCACCTTCTTCCACCAAACGACGATCACAAGAAGGAGAGGGAATCAAATATGTCGGTTGAGGGGAACAAACGGGGAGTGGATAACGAATGAAGAGAGGATAGTCAAGGAACTAAGAAGGTATTTCAGGAATATGTTTACGTCGGAAGAAACCGAGTTGGGGGAAGAGTTCCTTAGATGTGTGATGAACCACATCACACCCAAGATGAATGCATATTTAACTCGGGAGGTAACGGAAATAGATATTAAAATGGCTACAGGATAACATCATGGTGGCTCATGAAGTTTTCCACCATCTACACACGAGCCGCACCGAAAACAAGGTGGACTGTGAGCTAAAAATTGACATGTACAAAGCGTATGATTGGGTGGAATGAGACTTTATAATAGCCACATTAAGTAAACGGGGGTTCGCGGAACAATGGCTAGGATGGATCAGAGAATGCAGATCAACACCTACCTACCAAGTGGTGATAAATGGGGACCGAACCACAACAATCAAACCAACCCGAGGTATACGACAAGGTGACCCCTATCACCTTACCTTTTCATTCTACTTGCTAACGTACTCTCGAGATGGGTAGTAGGGGATGCAATGGAGATGAACATACAGGGGATCACGTTGAAGAGACAATGCCTGGAACTCCACCACTTGTTTTTCGCGGTGGACTCACTGTTCTTCATTAAAGGGCCAATCGACAATGCCAGAAACCTCATAAGCATTCTGGAATCATACTGTCAGGTATCGGGACAACGAATCAATAATGACAAGTTCCCTTTATTTCAACAATGCCGAATGAAAAGAAGGAGGTGAAAGATGCGCTAAACATACAATGCACCAGTGACCCGGGCAAATACCTGGGATTACCATTTATATGGGTCCGTTCAAAGAAGGAGACCCTGGGATCGCTGAAAACCAAGATCAAGGAAAAGTTGGCGGGGTGGAGACCGAAACCCCTTAACCAAGCGGGGAAGGATGTGCTAATAAAGGCGATCATCACAGCAATTCCCACGTATGCCATGAGTGTTTTTTACCTCTGAAAAACATGGTGTTATGAAATTAACTCACTCATAGCAGACTTCTGGTGGGGCCAAACACCGGAGGGGAAGAGAACACACGGGAGGAGATGGGAAATTTTAACCAAAGCAAAGAATGCTGGGGGTGTAGGGTTTCGAGATTTGCAAAGTTTCAACATGGCACTCCTCACAAAGATGGCAGGGCGAATCATGGCCGAACTGGACACTCTATGCGCTCGGGTGCTAAAGGGAGTGTATTTCCCACATAACACTTTCCTAAAGGTGAGGAGAAGAGGGCGAGCATCGTGGGTCTAGAGTAACCTATTACATGGACGGGATATCATGAAACAGGAAGGCGTGTGGATGACTGGATCGGGAGAGGAAATACGAATATTCGAGGACCGGTGGATATACACAAAGGAAGGAGAACATGCAGGTAAGTACCGAGATAAGAGTGGAACACGGAGGAGAGGTAAGGGTAAGCGATCTCATACACCCCGATAGAAGATGGAACAAGGACATTTTGCGAAGCATCGTAAAGCACGAAGATGCCGAACACATGCTTAACATGCTAATCCCACACGAGAGAGGGGAAGATCGATACATATGTCCACACACCAAACATGTGGCACCACAGGTCCGATCGGTGTACCACAAAATAAGGGAGAGAAGTAACCAACGGGGGAGGGGCACAACCGAACCACGACACCATTTGGACGGATATATGGGCTACAACTATGACACCAAAGGTCAAAAACTTCATTTAGCGACTTGCCACAAATGCCATAGCCGTAAAAGAGAACATGCCTCAGAGGGGAATGCCCGTAACCCCTAATTTCCCAATATACGGTGAAGTGGAGACACGGGAACACTTGATAATTGAATGCATATGGACCGAACCGGTATGGTTTGGAATACTAGGCATAAGAGTAGACGGACCGAACAACACCAACACGGAGAAGTGGCTAAAGACAAAGAAGAGGGAACCGGGTGGACAAGGTCCAGTACGGGAGACAAGGTGGATATTAGAACTCCTCGCATATTTGCACATATGGAAAACAAGTTGCAAGACCGTCTTTGAAGCAAACTAAACCAACCCAAGGGCAACGATAACGGAGATCCGACAATCCTATGAGGAGCAAAAAGGGAGTGGCCGAACCAACCAACCCATACGAGGTGACCGACCCAACCAAGGATGGCAAACACCGACTGGGACCACAATCATGATAAACTGCGATGCATCATGGTATAAACATACGAGGAGTGCATGTATAGGAGTGGTGGCACGGAACGAAGAAGGGAGCGTCGTGGGCGTAGTAAACCGAAGGTACCGGAGCGATAACATAGATACCATGGAAGCCGTAGCAATACATGAAGGGATACGACTAGCAATGGAAGCGGGATGGCAAAACATTATCATACAAACAGACTCGCTAATGGTACACAAACAAGTGGAGGAGGGCCCGACGCAATGGAGATTGACAACCATAATATCAAACATAAGAGCACTAGCAAGGCAAATCGAGTCAATGCATTGGCGAGCTATTCCAAGAACGACAAATGAGTGTGCAAATTGGATAACAAAGCAATCAAGATTGGGAGTGAGTCTTAATGATTGGGTCGAAAGACCCCACTACCGTTTTTATCTTTAGTAGCAAATGATTGTATTTCCGGACATCTGTGACCAAAAGTCACGCCGTTTTATTTATTCAAGTAAAGCGTTAATTTGGCCAAAAAAAAAATCATCTATCCATCTCTCTACCCGATTAGATAGTGTACTGTCACAATAAATAAGTATTTTTGCACAATTTTATTTTCATAGGTGTAATAATGCATTTTAATTAATCTGTCATTTTTTTGTAAGTTACATCTAATTCACTATTCTCTCTCATCTGCGTAGAGATCTAAAATTACTTAAATGTTTGTCACTCATTTTTATGTTCGCAAGTGTATATCAATTTAGGTAGAATGTATAAAATGTTGACAAATAATCAAATTGCTTTTTTTACTAAATTCTATTGGTTCACATAAACTGTATGTTATGTTTACTTATGTGACATTATGTTTATGTGAACACTTTAAAATTGTTTCTAAGCACCAAATTCATGTTTTACGTTTTATCATGTTTCTTTAATGCATTGTTTTCTCATAAAACAATTTATTTATGTATTTTAATTTTTCTACAAAATAATTATCTAATTTTATTTAGTAAAAATTCTCTAATAATGCTCTCATGTTGTAATAGGTTTTATTTAATAAGCTTACTTTTTTATATATATGTAAATCAATAAATTCTCATATTGTTGAAAATAAAATATAAAACTGTAAATATGTTGTACAAATATAAAGATTTAACATATACTTTTAATGTAATTATCTATACGATAGTTTTTAAAAATAAATATGTTTATTTATGTTTTTTATTCAAGTATCTTATTTATTAATTTTCATCTATCTATATCTATATCTATATTTATATACTAATTTGGCTAGAGCATCGGTAACTATTTTTTTTGGTCAACATTTATAACTATGATACATAAGCTTTCTTGGCAAAAAAAAAATGATACATAAGCTTGTTGAGATGCTTAGTTGTAAAAAATGTGATTACATTGACATGTAAAAAGAATCAATTTTATCACACAAAAAATTGGGTTTGACCAATATTAACGTAACCCATAGTAATTACTAACAAATTTGACACAGTTAGGTATTAAAATAGAGTTCCATGAATTAGAGTTCAGAAAAAGTAACATCAGCCACAAATTGAAAAAAAAAATTGTGTAGCTAGGTTTGAAATTAGATTTCTAAGAATTAAGACTACAAGAAATTAATCTTAAGCATTGCAATTCATATCAAATTGGAATTATGTTTCAAATTTGAGTTAATAAGCTCAAGAACTGCTGCAATAACAACACCCATAATGCTTGCCACAAAATTGGGTTACCTATGGAATCTCCGAAAAAAGTTATTACGTGCATCTATTGAATGACAGCATATTATTTAGTTAGATAGTCTAAAATCAAGACAAGTAAGTGTTTTACACTATTTTATCTCTTATATCTGTTCAAATAACTTATTTTCAGTGGTCTACATAAATTTTTAAATAAGTTCCATTTAAATCACTATTTTCACTTCTCTACATGGAGCTCTAAAATTACATCAATTTCTCTCATTCAATTTCAATTTTGTTACATTAACAAGTTGATAACAACAATTTTTACACCCTAACAAAGAAAATTGAAAGTTTTGCACCCTAATAAATTTATTTGGAAATTCGCACTATGATTTGTGATAAGTAAAATAATAATCGCACAGGGTACATACTCATAAGTCTAGAAGAATAAAATATTTTCTATAAAAAAATATGCAATAATAAGATATAAAAAAGGGTTAAATAGCAAGTAGCTACCTGAACTTTGGACATTTTGCAACGAGCTACCCAAACTTTGAAAATTCAAAACGAGCTACCTCAACTTTGAAAAAGGTGCAAATAGCTACCTCCGTCTAATTTTCAACGATTTTCCAACGACTTTCCGATGACTTTCCAACGACTTTCCGATGACTTTCCAACGACTTTCCGACGAATTTCCGACGGAAAATTGGACGGAGGTAGCTATTTGCACCTTCTTCAAAGTTGAGGTAGCCCGTTTTGAATTTTCAAAGTTCGGGTAGCTTGTTGCAAAACGTCCAAAGTTCAGGTAGCTACTTGGTATTTATCCCTATAAAAAAATACAACACATAGGTTGCAGTTAATATATATATGTTGAACACTACAATAATACATAACTACTATTTAATATCACACATTTTTCAAAAGTAAAAAAAGATAGGAAAAATAAAATAAGTATATGAATATTTACGGTACATAAATTTCAGGATGAAAAAATTGATAAAATAAATGAATAGTCTATTTTTTCCAGTAGCTTTTTATATAATTTCCTGTCTCATATGCGTTAAATAATTATGTTGGAAATTGACATATGAACAACATCTTGCAATCGACTAAATATACATATTTAGGTTACTTATTTAGAGCGATTGCCTTTTACGAAAGCGGATCTGCCTGAGGTTGGGATCACGGTCTGCCGGACGAGAGGACACACCACGGTTTGACGGACTATGACCTATAATACCACATCTACTGACCTCTGTCTAAACTGTAGGGTGACTATCTTATCTCAAGCATATTAGGTTTCTTCTAACCCTCAACACCCCTACATATACTGATATATAGAGAGATAGTTTTTAAGACCAGATACACAACTAGACTCATGTGAATGGGCTCCCACTTATGGGCGGCCCATTATCCTAAAACCAACATCTCCCACTTGCACAAAGTGGAGGACGCTCATTCATCAAACCAACACCAAGAGAACAAATCTCATAATATAGTAAAGTCACATACGAGGAGGCAGCCGTGCGCCCGGCAGACACAACGAGCAAAGTGCTACGCACCGGTTAAGAATACGTAGCGACCCGCGGATCTTACACCCTGCACCCTTTGTCATGTAATCTTTCTCCAGGTCTAACCACAAAAGGATCTTTCAGACCTATATACGCATTGTGCCCACAACCGCAGCCTATGCCGCAGGTGATGGTCATCTAGTGGACACAATAGTGAGAAGATCCCATAATGACCATCCCCATCCCACAAAACCATCAACACGATAAAACTCGCTTTTCTAGAACCGGGACCCAGGCGGAATACGCCGAAGCCCTATCAAGCAAGGACTAAGATAGAAAACACTAAATCGAACCTCAAGCCTCTGTTCAGAGTAATGAGGGTACGTACACGACTCTCACACAAAGAGCTCTGGGTCTCACACGACTCCGATTTAAGATCACATCTCGAGTCAAACCCATGGTCGTATTTGGGTGCGCTGCGGTATGGAACGCGCGCTACAACATATTTCCTCTCTCATGGAGCATATGTCTAAATGATGTACAAATTTCCATCAGGCACACAAAGTACCCAAACCAAGAGTCACAAAGACTCCCATCTGACCCCTGAGTGGATTGACAAACCATAATCTGTCGTAGTGCGAAATCAGATAGTTCCGAACACAAAGTCCTTTTCGGTCATCACGACAGACTTCCAGAACTAGAAACTATCACTAGCCTCACCTAGCCACAAAAGTACAGAAGCTATCACCCGTGTGAGAGGGTGATCCAATCCACTTTGACATATTTCAACAATCAATCACAGAAATGAACACACAAAATACTCAAACTGTGAAAACATGCATACTCAAATATAATTCAAGTCAAAGAACATTGTTTAGGAAATATAATTAATGAAGCATATCAACTATGTCTACATAATCCTAGAGACTTCACATGTCTCACGAAAGGGTCCCTCTTTAGGGTTTTGGTGAAGGGGTCTGCAACAATCTCTTCTGTAGACAAATACTCCAAACTTATCATCTTGTGTCTCACCATATCTCTAGCATAGTTATATTTGATATCAATGTGCTTCGACTTGTTATGGTACTTGGGATCCTTTGTAGCGGAGATCGCGACCTGATTGTCGGAGTAAACCAGGATCGAATCAGCTGGACTCCTATGGCTTAGCAATCCATCCAGGAGCCTCTTTATCCACACTGCCTCTTGAGCGGCTAACGCAACAACCACAAATTTGGCTTCCATGGTGGACAGCGCCGTGCATGACTGTTTCTTTCTCATCCATGAAATTGCTCCATCGGAGAGTACGAACACAAAGCCCGATGTGGATTTCCTTTCATCCAGGTCACCAACCTAGTCTACATCGTTGTACCCTATTATTCAGAAATCTTCTGATCTCCGCAAGTTTCCCCCATAGCACAAGGCATAGTTGACGGTGCCCTTAAGATATTGTATGATCCTCTTCACTGCGAGCCAATGTTTCAATCAGGGGTCAGCTTGGTACCGACATACCATACCGATTGCGTGACAGATATCAGAACGAGTACACACTATTGTATACATCAGGCTTCCGACTACGCTCAGATACAGAATCTATTCCATCCAGTCCTTTTCTTCTTTAGTCTTTGGACACATATCCTTGTTGAGAAGTTGACCAATGTTAGTTGGAGTATCAGTTGGTTTGCAGTTATTCATGTTGAACATTTCCAACACTTTATTTATGTAACTCTCCTGCGAAAGCCACAACTGCCTCCTACAGTGATCCCTCGAGATCTGAATCCCAATGATCTATGTCGCTTCACCCATATCCTTCATCTCGAATAGAGAGGATAACCAGGCCTTGGCCCGTGTGAGGAACTCCAAACTATTTCCGGCTATGAGTATGTCATCTACGTATAGAGTCATAAACACAAAGTATGGTCCAGATCTCTTGGTGTACACGCAATGATCCTTGTTTAGCATGGGAAATCCATTTTCCACAACCAAGTCATGAAATATGCGGTACCACTCCCTAGAGGTCTGATTTAGACCATAGATCGATTTATGTAGATTGCACACTAAGTGCTCATCACCTTTCTGCACAAAGCATTCAGGTTGCTCCATGTAGATATCTTCTTCTAACTCACCTTGAGGAAGGCTCTCTTAATGTCCATTTGATGCAGTTCCAGATCTAGACTTGCTGTAATAGCCAGAATAAAGCGAATTGTGGTCATTCGAACAGTAGGTGAGAAGTTCTCCTTAAAGTCCACTCCTTCCTTTTGTGTATAACCTTTCGCGACTAGTCGAGCTTTGTGACGCTCAACTGTTCCATCGGCCTTGAGCTTTGTTTTCAAAACCCATTTAGCTCCTATTGCTCTGCGTCCTCTCGGAAGGTCGACCAGTGCCCAAACACCGTTCTTCCTCATTGATTTCATCCCATCATCCATCGCTTTCATCCATTCTTCCTGGAAGGGTCCATTTAGAGCTCCTCTTAAATTTTTCGGCTCAAAAGATGTCTCATCAGATATTAGGGTGTAAAGTTCTCCATCACCTTCGAACGAATGCATAATATCGGGAGGGAAACTTACGTCTTAGTCCACGACCTAACATCTCAATATTACAGGGGTATGACCATGATCACTCCCACTGGGAATGAGACCCCCAAAGCTCCCACTATCAACAAGATCATCATGAGCGGAATCTGTTTCATTCGCTCCAGCAGGAGGAGAATCCAGCATATGATGAATAGATTCATCCTCTGCGACTTCAACTCTCCCACTCGAACTGCTCAACTTGATCTTGCATCTCATATAGAGATCGGTCCAAACCAATCTCACCTTTCTTCGGAAATTCGTTCTCTAAAAACGTCGCGTCTCGTGATTCATACTTGGAAACACTCCCATTGTCGTGTTCAACTATAAACACATATCCCTTGGAGGTTTCAGAGAAACCAACAAAGATACTCTTCTTTCCTCTAAGTCCAATCTTCCCAAACTTATTCGAGGAATGATGGGTGTAAGCGGCGCACCCCCATGGGCGCATACGGCTAAGTTTAAATTTCTTCCAGTCCAAAGCTCGTATGGAGTGGAGTTAACCGTTTTCGTCGGCACACAATTCAGGATGTAGGCATCAGTTTTCAAACCATCTCCCCAAAAGGAAATTGGCAATTGAGCCTGCGCCATCATCAACCGAACCATTTCAAGGAGTGTTCTATTGCGCCTATCTGCAACACCATTTTGCTGAGGGGTGTAGGGAACCGTCAACTAATGAATGATCCCCTTTTCAGTGCATAGATCGTTGAATTCCACTGAAAGGTACTCTCTTCCACGATCAGTGTGGAGGGTCTTAACCTTCCAATGTAATTGATTCTCAACCAAATTCAAAAACGATCTGAAGTAACCTATTGCCTCAGATTTATGGGAGCTCAAGTAGACAAATCCATAACGGGTATAATCATCTGTCAATGTGATGAAATATCTTGCTCCATGCCGAACCGTAACACTAAGAGGATCACATACGTCAGAATGAACTAATTGCAAAGGATATTCAGCTCTAGGGCCTTACCAAAAGGCTTTCAGATGGTCTTTTCTACTAGACAATTAACTCACGTAGACAACTCCACATGCGGAATGTTAGGCAGGAAGCCTCGTTGGGCTATCGGCTGAATTCTATATTGGCCAATATGACCTAGTCTAGCGAGCCATTGATTCACATCGCAAACATTTCCACGATTAGAAGAAAGCATGAAATTATTATTGTTGCATGAATCCAAATTCAAAACAATAAAACCACCAGAAATTGTCCCAAATCCAAATAGAGATGATGTTAAAGATAATTGGACGGAAAGTTCATGAAAAGACCATGTAAAACCAAGTTTCATTAATCCTAAGACTGAAATAACATTCCGGCTAATCTGCGGAGCATAGAGGACATCATGTAAGACTAGGACTTGACCACCACACAGACGCAACTCACGAGTTCCTATCCCTTCGACTTCAACATGAGAGTTGTTGCTGACATAAATCCACCTAGTCTCCCGTGAAATTCTCCCGTACTCCACGAAAGCGTCTCGATCTCTAGCTATGTGGTCTGTCGATCCTGAATCCAAAATCCACATAGGACATGATTCAACCAACATAACAGTACTAGAAACACAAAGTTCACTAGAATTGCCAACGAGATTTACCTGTCGCGTTTTTACAGGGTATGCACTTACAATGTGTCCCTTATTGCCACAGTTGAAGCATTTCCTGAACTCAGGCTCTTGGCTCTACGCGGACGTTTCTATGTCGCCGCTTTCATAGGATGACCAGTCTTTATCTTCTTTGCCATTGGTGCACCTGCGACTGCACGCCGTGCACCACTTCCTCGCTTATGACGATTCTTCTCAGGTCCAGAAAATGACGCCATATGAACATCGGTCTTAGGCCCTGTAGCCTTGAGACTTTCCTCTTCCACCTCAATGTGCCTTCGAACGTGTTCAAAGGTGTTGAGCCCTTCAGAATGGGTCATTTGAATCTTCATCTGTTCCTAGGATTCAGGCAAAGAGCAGATCATGACCTGGATTTGCTGCTCATCGGTCAGGGGCTGACCAGCCTCCTTGAGTTCTACAATCATGTTGGCCATGTGCCTCAGATGTTGTCTCATGGAGTGCTGAGGATTCATTTTATAAGAATCAAACTTGATGTTGAGCGAACGTAGTTGCACAGTCGTATAGACACCAAATCTATCCTGCAAAGCATCCCACAACCCTTTAGTCATGTCTTCCAACTCAAATTCACACAGAATATCATCATCCATTGTACTTAGCAATGTAGCGCGCGCCTCAGCGTCCTTGGTCGAGAAGATGATGTCTAAGACCTTTGTTCAACTCAGCGATGATGTTCTTCGTGGCGACCATATTTCATTGACTAAAGGAAATTTGATTAGGATCATGGAGACACAAGGAACAATGTTTTAATGCATGTAAAAAGACAAGTCTCAAATTAACAAGACAGACTTTAAAACATACTTAAATTCGGAGGACAACCCAAGCTATGCTGAAAAGCACTCCCCGTTTCTAAGCATGTCCTAAAGTCACTACTATCAATCGAAACACTGTCCATACAAACAATTTATAAAGGACTGGAGTCAAACATATCGCACTAAGCGTTCAACTCTAACATAAGATAATTGTCCTAGCATTATTCAAGCAAATTCAGAGAACCTCACAGACTAACCGACTTGTTCACACTTAGGAACATATCCCCAGGTGTAGTTCGAACTTATCCAAACTTCTAAGGGGATCCTAAGAACAATCATAAATGTATGCTACCTAGACTATGCCATAACTAGATCTCCCTACCAAGGTAATCTATCCTATGCAAGTAAGGCCAGACACCACACAATTCAATACACACACATATATATATATATTGATATCTTTCAAAAATAATTTAATTTGGGGCTAATTTTTAATTTTCAAAACTTTGAGGACCAAAGTCACCCAAACAAGTAATATGCTGGGATCTCATCAAATCATAACCTAGTAAATTCTACCAGTCATAGAGTCAAGAGCCACGTATATAATGTAAGGCAATACTATCTACCCTGCAGAAAACACAAAGTAATCAAGGGAACTCAAGGAACTCACACAACATTCGATTTATCCAGTCATGCAATATAAACAAAATAAGGCTCTCCCAGTAATTTAAATTAGTCCAACAGTTAATTTAATTAGCCCAAAAAATTATTAATGAAAGGGGTCCAACACATTTACCTAACTAAATTAGGTTATTTGAACCCACAAAAGGTCCAAGATCGTTTCAAACCAATTATGGCGACCCAAAACCTCTGAATTAGCTTAGACCGGTTTGAATAGCACTAAGTCATCCAATTCGGTCTGAACAGGTTGAGTCAGCATCAACCAACCAGTACGATATGAACAAGTACGATCTGAACCAGTCTAGTCCGTCAGCAAACCGAACTGGCGTAAAACGGTCTGGTCCAACTTATCAGACCAGATCGATTTGGACCAGTTCGCTCAGATCGGTCAAACAGTGTCGTCTCATTCGTTGAAGGAGATGGCAGCTGCTAGGGTTTTGAAAACTCTAGCAGCCGCAGCCACCATGGGGTGGCCAGCCGCGAACGCTGGCCGACCTCTCCCTAGCGGCTTAGGCGAATTTCCACAGCCACAAAGGCTGCGGCCAGTCGCAGGGCCACAACCACGAAGGGTGTGGCCAGTCGCAGGGCCACAACCACGGTGGCTGCGGCAAGTTGGGACTGAGTTGCGACCACGAAGGTCGCGACCACCCCTATTTCGGCCTCAATGTGGCTGCTTTTCCCGATTTCGATCCCGTCGTGGTCACGATGACGTCGTTGGGATTTTCCTCTTTGAATTCGACAATTTGGAAACAAACCTACTATGGCTTTATACTAATGTTGGAAATTGACATATGAACAACATCATGCAATCAACTAAATACACATATTTAGGTTACCTCTTTAGAGCAATTGCCCTTTTCGAAAGCGGAAGCGGATTTGCCTGAGGTTGGGATCACGGTCTGCCAAACGTAAGGACACGCCACAGTTTGACGGGTTATGACCTATAATACCACAGCTACTGACCTCTGTCTAAACTGTAGGGTGGCTATCTATTCTCAAGCTTATTAGGTTTCTTCTAACCGTCAGCACCCATATATATACTGATATATAGATGGATAGGTTTTAAGGCCAGATACACAACTGGGCTTATGTGAATGGGCTCCCACTTATGGGCGGCACATTATCATAAAACCAACAAATTAGTTTTGATATCCCCATATCAAAGTTTGTATAAGAGTTTAGGGTTTCTATCCTAACAAAAAGAAATGCAAGTTTGACACCCTGCTAAGTTATTTGAAAAACAATGTTGCTAAGGTTTAGGGGTAATAATAATAATAAAATGCACTGGCCAACAAATTATAAAATAAAAAAAATAATAAGTTGTATGAAATAATATTTAAAAAAATATATAATGAAAATATAAATTAACAAAATATAAGTTTTAATAAATATATATTAAAACCAACCCATACATAATTATAACTCGATAAAATATGACATTGCCCCATAAAGTTTAAGCCGATTTTAAAATTTCCCCTTAAAATTTAAAGTTTCCTCTAATGTTTGGAAGTGATGAAAAATCTTCTCTTGTGAGATGTTTTTTCAAGGGGGATTTTTCATCATTTCTAAACATTACGCGAGATTTTAAACTTTAAGGGAGAATTTTAAAATCGGCATATACTTTAGGGGCAATGTCGTGTTTAACTAATTATAATATAATGCCACATTTATTTTAAAATAAAAAATGAGAACAAAAACAATAAAGACATATCCAAATTTACAATACATAAAACTCACGATTTGTTTTAATAAATATGTATTTTCTAAAATAATATTAATTATTTATTAAATACTTAAGAGAATATAACTATAATGAATAGGTTGTGAAACAATATATATTTTAGCCATTCTAATTACTATATAAATACTTCTTTATTTTATATAAATTTTAAAAAGATGAGAAGATAACTCACTCAAGTACATTTATCATGGTTTACTTTAAAAAATATATATAAATGTATTACTAAATATTTATCAATAACCTTTATCGAAAAAAGTAGAGCTACTTACTTTCCTAAAAATGGTTAATTACTTAATTAGATACACAAGTTTGACCATTGTTCATACTGGTTGCACATATTTAAAAATGTGACTAATTGGTTTTGCTATGTGATTAATTGGGTTTCTACTGTTCATCGTAAAATATCACCGTTAATCACTATTCCAACATATGAAATGACAATATTACCCCTCTTTAATTAGCCTATTAATCCTAAACCCTCTTATTCACTTAGAAGAAAAGGAAACTCAGAATAACCGGAAGAACGAATAACACCAGGAAGCCACATGCAGAGCTGATTCTGCTTATCCTCAGATACTCCTGCAGGAACACCACGAACACATGGAGGTTTTCTCCTCCACCCGTCCCTCCTCTTTGAACTGTTTTTAAACTACCAATTTCGCTGAATCGTGTTATGGGTCTGCGTCTGTAACCTCGCCGGCGTCTGGAACGTCGCCGTCTTCGATGGATTCTTCAGCAAAGGTGGAAGATTTCCGAGTTTTGAGTAGATTCCGATCCCTTTCGGGGTTGCCTCAATTTGAGCTCCGATTGAGAAATTCCTTGTCCCAGCAAAATGCTGCAACCAGAACAGAGTACGGATAATGGAGGAAGTGGAGTCTGATGTACCGAATCGAGGATTTCGATGAGAAGAATATGTATTCTATACTAAACAAATAGTTGTTTGAATTTGTTGCTGGATTTTTTTTTTTTAATGGAAGCAAGCAAATGTATTATGTACTGATGTTCTTCAGAACCTGAGTTTCATGGGTGCTCCATCTTTTGATCAATGTACTAAATAAGTGGTTGTATTTGAATTTGTTGTTGAATATTTTGTTGAAATGGGTTTTAGTTATGTATTGATGTTCTTCAGAACCTAGCTTCCAGTTCTTCAAATCATGGGTTTTATTGAATAGATTCTAAATTAAAGAGTTCATTCTAACTTGAAATTTGATTAAATGGTTACATATGTTATCCTAGAATATGATTAAATGGTTACATATGTTTCCTTGTAATGTGATTAAATGGTTACGTATGTTTCATTGTAATGTGATTAAATGGTTACGTAGATTTTCTTAAAAGTTGAAACAAACATTTGTAATGATTTAGAATAAAAATGGACCAATGCACAATTAGATTTACCAGGTATCACCAAAATCATACAAAAGCAATGAATATAATTAGTCAACACTTACATTTTTGTCAACTACAAAATGAGACATTTGTGAATCTAGAGTCTTTACATTCAACTCAATTTTTGAATCTGAACTTTCTCCAGAATCTATCTGTTTGCTGGAGGAACCTTCATTATTAAATTGTTATGCCATGATACCTGAGTTCGTGTTGCTTAAGAACTTGAGGAGTTGATACATTGTGGAGTTCCGTGACGAGTTGAGAACCTCTCTGCCCACAACAATATAAATGATATTTGTGGAAGGAATATAAGCTACCACGTTTCTGTGACCCCAGCCATGACTTCAATCCTTGTGTTTGGAAGGGATTTGAGCATGTGTGCATCAGCATCGTAAATTTGCACATGGGTAATGCTATTAGCTTTTAGGATTTGGACAACATCGAAAGTTGCTGGAAGGTTGGAGAGACCTGTTACGATGTTTATTCCGACAAAAGCACCTTCAAGAATGAGACGAAATTGAGTTATCTATGAGCTATAGTAGACAATTATTTTTTATGTGTCCACACAACTATTATTTTTATCAGGTGAGATGGTTTACCAAAAGATGTCCAAAAGATTGCGAGTAGAAGCAGGACAATGACTTGGAGTCGCTTCTCCACCATCATCTCCAATAAATGAAAATTTAATCTTCTTCTATTTAGTATGACAAATTTAATCTCGATTAAATAAATTGTTCGAGTTCACAATTGATTTGTAACTAACATTATTACTAATTCCAATTTGTGATCTTTACAGGTAAAAAAACATTTGCCTACATGTTCTCTACAAGATAAACAATGCATGATGTCTTGAAAAATGTGGATAGCATGGGGCTCACCAGCTATAAGCTTCGTCCAATGCATGCTGTCTTGAAGCCCAGAACTCATCCATGACTGACCTAGCTCCAGAAAGTCTATTTGCAGAATGTGTTTCCTTAATATGGTTCTTAACATTCTAAGAGTATCAATTACATTGAAAAGATTTCCTTAATATGTAATATGTCTGCTTAATAATGGTTCTTGTCAAAGTCTTTTATGAGAACATACAACACAGTATCAATCGAGGACATTAACTTCATACAGTTAACTTTCGAAACACCAACATGAGAGAATAGAAATCTTGTAATGCAATTTCACAATGCACTTCATCAGTGAATTTATTCATCAACTAGTAATACATTATAGGTATTGCTACAGAGAATCAAATGCAAGGTCAGGCCAGACATATTCATCAATTGTGTTTTTCTTTTCTCATTATTGATCCGACTTGATACTGCAGGAGGTGAATCTCCTTGTCAGGTTCATCAATTGATTAACAAATTTGTTCACCCATGAAGGGGGGAATTACTCATCAAATTCCAAAGTGGACTCACGACGACGAGAGACAATATAATCAAAACCCAGTTCATTCATATTTGAATCGATCAATTCTAGCTTCTTCGAAACCCATGGAGGATCCTTGGAGTTAAGTCATAGAGCTTCTCACTGAAAAAACGCGAAACAAAGCATTCTTCTGACAGAAATGGGGAAAATAGATGAGAGACTCATGCAAAAAGGTGGAAGGGTCTTTTCAAATGTCGTAAACTAGTTAAACAGGGGTCATGTGTTACACGCATGCGAAATTAACAGTTCAATAACGGATTAACCATTTAATCACATTGTAAAAAACATGTGTAACCATTAAGTCACTTAGCAAAACCAATTAATCACATTTTGAAACATGTGTCACTATTCTGCACAATGGTCAAACATGTGTAACCAATTAAGTAATTAACCCTCCTAAATATGAAGTCGAGCCACTTATTATGTTATAATCAACTAATATTCACTTTTGTTATGATCTCTTATCATTTTTTAGTTAATTCAAGAAGTAAATATATTTTATAAAAAAGTTGAATTAATTTTTTTTAATTAAACTATGAATATATATAACTAATAAGATATTGAAATAGTTTTTCATTCTTATTCTTATATAATAGTTTGATATTTATTTAAGATTAAATAAAACAAATTTATATTCTAAACCGGTTCCATATTATGTCTATTTAGATAGGTATACGTGTACACGCCTATCAAAGGATCACATTCTTTAGGTTAGAAAGTCACTCAAGGAAGAATTGGTCTCTTTTTTCGGATTAGGTGGCATCTCATTCGATCCGTCTGTTTCAGGGGATATCTTTGTTTTCTAGGTGAATTAATAATAAGGTGGTGAGGAACCTTTTCCTACTAGAAGATGGATAAAAGTATTTTTACTCCACCATCTATAAAGTACAATATATATATATATATATATATATCACTAATTATTTATTTTGTGTATTGTTAAATAGTTATTAATATGATTATTTTTTCATTCTGTTAATTAGGTATCTATTTTTTCTATGAACTTATCTCATGTTATTGACGTAATCCTTTACTTTTACAAAATTGAATTAAATAATGACTATGATGCCCTTGAATAAAGCCATTTTCTTTCGCAACTGCTGAACAAAAATGTCGATGATTGCTCAAGTGGATTCGGTTGAAGCTTAAAACAAGACCAAACACCAGAGGCTAACCTTTCAACACAGCTTGCGAATAATCTATTGCAGCAGATGCAAATGCTCTTTCCTTTGAATTATATGATCCACAGTATTGGGTCATCTTTCCTTTATTTGGTTATGCCTTGATCACTACAGAGGAGGGTAAAGTGACATTCAAAAGTAATAATTACATAACATATATTTAAACTAAAAAGTAATGTTCATAAATATAGATAACCTTTTTTTTTTTTGACCAAATAAATATAGATAACTAAATAGGTATCAATCAATCATATATATATAATATGTCAGGAAATTGATACGCACTTGTGTAACAAAATATTTTGTATTATTATTAAAAGAAAACACAAAATTTTGAATTATTATTATATAAGGAGTAAATAGTGTTAATGCACTTAAATGTGTGCCATAATATTATTTTTACCCCACATATTATTATTTGTATTCGTATAATTGAAATTATTGTTATTTGCATTAAACTTTACAACTGTTAACTATTTTTGTTAAATTTATATTTTTTAAAGTTAAAAAGACTATTTTATCGTTAATAACATAAAAGAAGAAGAAATAATGAGAATTAAAATCGTTAATTTGAAAAATAAAATATCATTTAACGTACGTGTGTAGTTTTTCTTGAAGTAAACGAACAAGTCCTTGGATTTATGCCTGCAATTATTTTCATATAAAAGATTTGATTTTTTTTCAGAAAGTATATACTTTCGAATTTTTTTTTGAAAAAGTGTATATGTAAAAAAAATATTTGGAAAAGTATCCAGGGGTGCGCCTACTGCAATAGGCGCGGCCCTAGGGTGCGCCTATTGCACAATTATTTTTTCTTCGTGAAAACACCGGTCTATCAGAAACCACGTTGATTTTAAGCCTGCTTATGGTTTTCCTCCTAAATAGAAATTGAGAGATAGTCTCTCCAGTAAAGAAGAAAGGAAGTTATAAGAAGTTAAATACTTTTTTCCTGTCCTAAATTTTCCAACTTGTTCTGAACAACATCCGCGAGGTAAAACATTGAAACAAAGTTGTTTATTCACAAGTTTCTGAATGAGACTTTTTCTTCAAATACACAAGTTAGTTTGACATTTTCAGGAATTACTGCTGCAAAAGAGCTCTTTGGGGTTACTTTAGGTTCCCGTCCTAAATTTTCCAACTTGTTCTGAACAACATCCGCGAGGTAAAACACTGAAACAAAGTTGTTTATTCACAAGTTTCTGAATGAGACTTTTCGTCAAATACACTAGCTAGTTTGACATTTTCAGGAATTACTGCTGCAAAATAGCTCTTTGGGGTTTCCACTCTTGCCTCTCGGCTGGTTCTCTAAAAATGTGAAGTTTAGATACTAACATTGTTAAAGCATAAGTATAACACATTAACACTAAACAGGCTAGAGAGACGTACATCTCTGACTCAACATCTTCCAAATATCTTGTAAAGCTTCTCCAATGACTATAGTTTTTTATTTGAGTTCTTTTGCAGCAGTAATTCCAAAGAGCTCTTAAAATCAACTAGGAGGAAAACCATAAGCAGACTTAAAATCAACGTGGTTTCTGATAGACCGTTGTTTCCACTTGCATATCCAACAACACCAGCAAGGGTCTTTAGATTTCTCTTGATAGAGAACCAGCCGAGGAATTTGGTGAGACTGGCGTAGAGGAATTTGGACATATGAATACTGAGATGAAGCAACGCGTGAGACTATCTCTCAATTTCTATTTAGGACGAAAACCCTATAGTTGGTCTCAATTCTCAACGGCAGACTTATATGGAAGGTTGAGACTGAGAGCGACACATACACCATAATTAAGCTTAGTCCAGCCAGTATCTCCGTTAATTCCTGAGTGGGGTCCAGTACTCTACGGGCTGCCTCACCATAGTTATAATGAGTCATTCTACATTTCATTTGATGATGACTGAGCTATTTTGCAGTAGTAATTCCTGAAAATGTCAAACTAACTTGTGTATTTGAAGAAAAGTCTCATTCAGAAACTTGTGAATAAACAACTTTGTTTCAATGTTTTACCTCGCGGATGTTGTTCAGAACAAGTTGGAAAATTTAGGACAGGAAAAAAGTATTTAACTTCTTATAACTTCTTTTCTTCTTTACTGGAGAGACTATCTCTCAATTTCTATTTAGGAGGAAAATCATAAGCAGGCTTAAAATCAACGTGGTTTCTGATAGACCGTTGTTTCCACTTGCATATCCAACAACACCAGCAAGGGTCTTTAGATTTCTCTTGATAGAGAACCAGCCGATGAATTTGGTGAGACTGGCGTAGAGGAATTTGGACATATGAATACTGAGATGAATCTCTCAATTTCTATTTAGGAGGAAAACCATAAGCAGGCTTAAAATCAACGTGGTTTCTGATAGACCGGTGTTTTCACGAAGAAAAAAAAAATTTGTGCCATAGGCGCGACGCGCGTATGCATACTTTTCTAAATATTTTTTTTACATATACACTTTTTCAATTTTTTTTTCGAAAGTATATACTTTCTGAAAAAAATCAAAAGATTTAAAATACTCCAAAATTAAGAATGAAAAATTAATATGGGTATTTCTAAAAAATAGTTTTTCTAATGAGAAGGTTTAACAAGTTATAATTTAGGTTCTATAACTATGAACAATGGGTCAATTCAATCCTAATCTTTGTAAATAATTTAATTGAAGATATATAAACAAATAAAAGAACATATATAAATACTTCTCTAAACCCGCTGTTAAATATTTTATTTTTCAACTGTACCAAAGAGTTGATACTGGTCCTAACATAAAACGACAGTTTCACTATTTACCCATTGTTTTTATTTTCTACGTTAAGAGTCCAATTTTTCTAGTGTTCTAATTTATTAAGTACATTTATTTTGACATATACAAGATCCTCTCACATAAAAAGATTTGTTGGTTACTTGAGATATATATTTTTACGTTGAGGTTAGTGTGATACACACATTCAATATATAAACACAATTTTGTATTTTGTATACGCAAGCAACTTCCATCTGAAGGTTGGATGGTATACAATCTTATTAGTCATCAGAACACCAAATCGCTTAGACCTTTAACTCATTGAAGTTTATATTAAGAGCATGAGCTGGTGATACCAAATGCGACAACTGCTCTTTAATGAAACAACTTTAGCTGGTCCTGACCAAGAAACTACCGGTTTCGCATGGTGGGCCGGGAATGCATGACTTATCAATTTATCCAGTAAAGTTTTGAGGGCTCATGTAGCCCATGCCGTTTTCACTGTTAACTTGAGTAAGGAGTAGATCTTTTGGGGTTTTCGCTTTCAAATTCTCGGAAACCTCCTTTTTTAGTTGGTGTAATTAATTCAGCCAGATGAAAGGAAACTTTCACGTCCGATTTCGAACGATTTCGAAGAGGGAGATCCTATAGGAACTTATCCCAATTTTTATTTTGCTAGGACCACAGCTAAAAGACTAATTTTCTTACGATTACGAGGGTTATTCGAATATGAAATCCAATCCTGAAAATAGAACATCCCTCTTTGTTTTACTACTCAGGGCTTTGATATGTTTATAAATTGACAAATTTCTACCGGAGCAGGTCGCTCTAATGACTACTTAAACCAAGAGGACAAGTGTGAATTGAGTTGTGACAAACTACCGTTAAATTTAATTTTTGAAAGTTCTTAGATCATAACATAATGCAATGACATGCCCAATATGCAAAGAGTGTATATGAACAAGATGTTTAACACATATCTTAGTATGTTGTTGTTTCTTCTTCTACGACATAACACATAAGGATATGGAAGAGCAAATAAATCATATAGTGTGTATAAGTAGTTTCACTCTTACTACCATTATTGATTGATTAAATGAAATTAATGATATAAAGCAATTCATTCAATAAACAATAAAGTGCTTAACATAAGAGCAATTGAGCCTACATCCACAAGTGGTCCAAACAGAATCAGTTTTTAAAATATATATATATGTAATATGTTATCCTTACTCACTAAGAAATTCACCCCATCGCAAGTTTCGAATCACAATTATGCTCATTTTAAGTTAAATTAATTTTTTAAGTAACCTCTATTCCTACTAGATCTCTTTACATGACAAGTTTACATTCTCACAACACCTGTGCTAATCCTTAGAAACCAGAGAAATGCCTCAACACAAGATATTCTTCATTGGTCTTTATGTAGTGATTTAACCACATCTATATCGATCTAGCCCCTCAAGGTGTATATACGATCCTTACATATAGTTTATATACCTACAAATCTGTCTAAAGCTTCTCTCATACATGCATTACAAGTTGGAGATAAGATCTCAACGACCAATTTCTCTACTAGCTCAAAATAAGGTAGATTTGCGTTATGTGAGTCACCTTGTTAGAAACATAAAAGATAGAAACTCTAATATTATGAAGGAATATATATAGTTTTCTGTATAGGACTATTTCCTACTCTAGACTACTTTCTATTCCAGCATTTGTTGTACCATATATGTGAATGTACGTGTACTGAATGAATACACAAAAATAAGAAAACAGAAGCTGCATATTCCTTGTCTCTTCTTCTCTACTTTGAACATGGTATCAGAGCTTTGATTGTTCGATCAATCACATATCAACTTTTTTAGGCTTCGTCATATACCAGGTTGTGTTGCAGCAGTGTCAAGGTCAGAAGACAACAACGTCCATACCAATGAACCCGACTCAGCAGATGCATCGTTGGCGGCCAGTTGGCGACACTGCTTTCACACCTGCCACAGTCAAACAGTAATTTACAGAAGTCAGTTTCAACTATCAATCTCAGTGTAAACTAAACAAAAACAATTAATCCCTTTGGTCACGGATGATCCGGATGAAGATCGACAGACAAAGGAAGCTTCAACATTCGACCGGTGTACCCACACTCCCTGGTGACGAAGACCCTGGATACCCACAGTGGGAACATGATGACTTAATTGTTTTCTCATGGATACTAGATAACATGGAACTAGACCTAGTTCACCAGTATGCCGAATTTCCAACCGCGAAGGAGCTCTGGAAGGGACTGTTTGCGACATACAGTAAAGACAGAACGTAATTCAGCTATTCTACTTAATAGTACGGGAAAATAGCATGAAGTAGCGGATCAATTCCCTCGAGACCCTCTACAGCAAGCTGCAAAAATTGTGGAGGGACATAAAGCTCTAGGATCCCAATCCCATGAAGTGTTCCAAAGAGATAGCAACATCAACACAGGCAACGTCGTCGCAATACTGACTGAAAGCCGTGAAGAAGAGAAGGAAGGCAACAGGACCAAAGCAACATCTCAACTGCTAGGTTCTACTCCTTGACTGACAGCCTAATGGAGGAAGGTATATGGTTGGGGGGATAATTATCTCCCTACCCCGAAACATCTCAATATTTACAGTTTATGCCATTAAATTCTGGTTTTACATACATATCTCCATCAAGGGGCCACTGACACTATGACTACTGATGAAAGTGATTTTATTAGTCATTCAGTACCAAACGGGTAGATGATACAGAGTGCAGATGGAAATCTGTCACCGGTTGGTGGGGGTGGGAACAGTTATCCTGTCTCGAACACTTAAATTGCAGAATTGCTTATATGTGCCTAGTTTATCGTGCAAACTACTATCCATTAGCCATGTAACAAAGGAGTTGAATTGTGTAGTAGTAATTTACCCAAGTTTTTGCATGTTGCAGGACATTCAGTCGGGGAGAGTAATTGGACGTGGTGTTGAGCATTACAGACTTTATTATGTGGAGGAAGTGACTCAACACGGAACTGCGTTGTTTGCTCACGGAACAGTCGATAGGCAACAGTGGTTGTGGCACCGAAGGTTGGGACATCCGTCCACAGAGTATCTTCATAAATTGTTTCCTTTAAATAAAAGCATTTCCCATGAAACATGTAATCTTGCTAAAAGCCATAACCATTCATATTTACAATCTGATTCTAGAGCAAAGATTGTTTGTTTTTTTCCCTTATCCACTTAGATGTTTGGGGTCTTTCTTCAAATAATGGAGTATGCATGTTAAATAATGACTTTAAGTATTTTGCGTTCTTTTTAATGATAATTTGTCTAGAATGACTTGGGCATACTATACTTTCTTCGTCATAAATCAGATGTCTCGTATAAGTTTATTATAGAGTTCCACAAAACCTAGTACAAACTCAGTTTCATACTAAAAATCAGGTACTCCGCTCCAACAACGGAGGTGAGTTTGTTAGTTCTACTCTTAAATAGTTTTTCCTGGAAAAATGAATTATTCATCAAACCTCCTGCCCGCATACTTCTCAATAAAATGGAGTTGCGGAAAGCACAAATCGACATATTCTTGAGATGACAAGGGAAATTATGCTAAAGTCACATGTCCATACGTCTTTTTGGCCATAAGCAGTGGAAACCTTCGTATATCTCCTTAACCGATTACCGAGTAAGGTGTTAGATTTTCAAACACTATTTGAAGTCCTGTCAAGTCTTATGAGTGTTCCCACAGCCTTAACATTTCAACATCGTGTTTTTGGATGTTCTGTTTTTGTCATATTATGAAAACAATGGTTCCAAATTTGATCCATGCTCCATTAAATGTGTATTTGTGGGGTATGAAATTCACCAGAAAGGCTACTGTTACTATAACCCTCACAATCATCGTATGTATACCACGATGGATTGTAATTTCCTCAAAACAGAGTTTTACTATTCAACACAATCTACTATCCAGGGGGAGAGTCTTAGTAGTCCACTAGATTGGTTGACCATTCCACTGTGGCCTGAGATAGTTCCAAAAGAGCAAGTAGGCGGGACCACCAAGACGTTGACTCACATGATACCTCCACTCCCGACTAATATCCACGAGGTTAGTAATATCCCAGCTTCCGATGATGTTTTCAATCTTATACATAACTCTGGTGGTGCTAGTCTAGAAACTGAAACTTACCAGGAAATAACCCATGAGAGAATTGACTCACTCAAGGAGAAGTATGTTCTGCCACCCAGGTTAACCAGAGGTATTTCTCTGGTCAGGTATGAACCAGAGTATACCCCCAAGGCGAGTCGACATCAAATTGCAAACATAACTGCAAGAAGTTTGTCACCAATGGCACATGCGTTTGCTACAACCGTGTATGCTCAGGAAGTTCCTAAATCAGTGGAAGCAACAGTTTAGAATCCAAAGTGGTGCCAAGATATGAGAGTGGAGATGGAAGAGTTAAAGAAAAATGAAACTTGGGAGAAGTGTGTTCTACCACAAGGAAAAAGGGTGGTCGGATGTCGATGGGTATTCACTGTGAAACATCGAGCAGATGGGTCAGTTGAGAGGTACAAAGCAATGTTAGTAGCAAAAGGATATACCCAGACATATGGTATTGACTTCTCAGAGACATTCTCTCCAGTTGCTAAGATTGACACTATCTAGGTGTTATTTTCAATAGCAGCTAACCGTGATTGGTCACTTCATCAATTCGATGTTAAGAGTTCATTTTTGCATGGTGACTTACAGGAAGACATGGTTTCGAGAGAACGAAGTGTGTAAATTGAAAAAAGCCTTGTTCGGGCTAAAACAATCACCTAGAGCGTGGTTTGGGAGATGCACAGTTGTCATGAAGAAGTATGGATACAGACAAATCAACTCAGACCATACTTTATTCCTGAAGAGAAGAGAAGGGCATGTGACATGTTTAATCATATATGTCGATGACATGATTATTACAGGAGATGATCTGAAGGAAATATCCCAACTCAAATAGAACCCATTTCAAGAATTTGAGATGAAGGATGTTGGAGGGCTCAAGTATTTTATGGGAATCGAGAGGTACTCCGATCGAAAAACAGTATCTTCATTTCTCAAAGAATACTCGTAGAAACAGGTTTACTAGTTTGCAAACCAGTAGATACGCCTACTATGATGAATCAAGGGCTGAAGATAGTGGATGGGTCTGAACTGACAGATTGCACGCGATATCAACATATAGTGGGGAAGTTGATTTATCTCTCACACGAGACCTGACATTACATACGCAATACGAGTATTAAGTCAGTTTATGCATAAGCCACAGACTGATCACATGGAAGTTGCCTTAAGAGTCTTTCAATATTTAAAGGGATCTCTAGAAAATAGAGTGGTGTTTCGAAAGAATGGTCATTTACGAATAGAAGCATATACTGATGCAGAATGGGCATACAATCCACTGGATAGGAGGTCAATTTCATGCTACTTTGCTCTAATTGGGGAGAACTTAGTCACCTGGAAGAGTAAGAAACATAATTTTTTTTGCATTTTCAAGTGCTGGAGCAGAGTTCATAGGGATAGTTCGAGGTTTGACAGAAGTATTGTGGTTACGCAAACTGCTAACCGAGATTGGCATCGCAGTAGAAGAAGTATGTCAAATAATGTGCGATAATCGCGCAACCATTAGTATCTTAAAGAATCCAGTGCAACATGATCGGACGAAACATGTTGAGGTAGATCGCCACTTCATCAAAGAAAAATTAGAAATTGGAGTCATCGCTAGCGGCGCTCTCCCATTTATATGATTTGAAGACCACCTAACAGATATTCTAACAAATGTTGTGAATGGAAGGGTCTTCAAAGACGTACTGTGCAAGTTTAATATTGGGGATCCTACTATTCAACTTGAGCGGGAGTGTTGTAAATATAAAAGATAGAAACTGTAATATTAGGAAGGTATATATTTAGTTTTCTGTATAAGGCTATTTCCTACTCTAGACTACTTCCTATTCTAACCTCAGTTGTACAATATATGTGAATGTACCTGTACTGAATGAATAAACAGATATAAGAAAACATAAGTGGGAGATTCCTAGTCTCTTCTTCTCTACTTTGAACACAGCTGAGCTCATGTGACGTCGGTCATCTAAGCCTTCTTGACTCAACTGAAGTTTCTCGCTCCCATTGTCGCGTTATTCAATTGTTAGAAATATAATTATTTTCTTCTACTGTCATGTTTATTGAATCCACTAACTCATATAATGATTTGGCCCTATACCATTATACCGTTTTTATCAACTTACGCCGAGATCCAATGAATTCAACTCTTTAACAAAATTTTCTGTAATATTGATGATACACCGAAGTCATCTCAACTGAGACCTTTCAGGACTACGAGTAGTTAGTTTCTATGTCATTTTTAGTTGACTTGTACTCGAGTACTTGATCTCTTATACCTGTAAAAGACGATATTTGTTTTACAAACATTTACACCACATGTTAACAACTTGACTAGTTACTTACACTTACACATAAAATTGATAACTCCAACTTGTAGGTATACATACAAATATAAATATATATAACACACATATGGTATAAACTCATATCCGATAAACTGAATAGCCCTCCAATTTAGATTTTATTGTTACCCCACAAGCATCTACACGCTCAATAAAAACTAACCGAGTTTTCTTTCAACCTAAACTATGACCGAGTCTAGAGAATAGTCAGAAGACCTATAACCTGAAGCCTTACAATTCCAAAGACTAATCCTAGTAGCTCAAAACAAATTAAAATACTTTTTAATAACTTTTTGTTTGTAACATGTCATCATCACTGAACAATGACACTTTCACAAGAAATCGTTGGTAAACCAATTTGTCACCATGAAAACTATACAAATAACCTACTTTAAAATCACAGACTCAACACGTTGCACAAAGAGCTTTGTGATTCAAGATAATCAAATAATCTCACTATGAAATATAGGACTATTTAAACTTTACGAGTCTCATGGTTTAAGGTTTAGGATCCACCCTGGACCTACCTACTTTCATTAGAGTACACCCTGTTTTACATAATGCAATCCATGAAGTTGATATGTGATCATTCCATGAAGAATATGTAATACTCACACTAACCTGTCAATTTGGAATCCATTTCGGAATTTTCCAATGGAACTTAGGTATGCTGTTGTCAGAAGAAGGGCTTTGGGCAAAGACTCGAAAGTACTGGACTTCAATTCTAATACTGAAAGACGTGACTTTAGGAGTGAATTCAGAAAGGTTCTTGACAATTCCTTATGTGGAACAAAATAGGACAGCATTAATAGAGAATGAGAACTGTCTTAGCAACTAGCTATAGCTATTGGATCACATAAACCGGATTCTCCTTCCTAGCGTTCGCTCCGTTGACCTGCACGAAGGAAAGCCCAGGGTGTTCCCGTTGTTTCCCCTCCGATGACAAAGTAAGTCGGAAGTTCGTTTGTATGAAATACTCAGATAGTATAAAATGCTCTAGTATCAAAGAATCCTTACCCTGGTCTGATGATGATAATGAACTATTTATAACATTCCATACCTGTAATCATAGTAGAGTCAGATCATACCCTCGTTATCCGAGATCTCTCTAAGCCGAGCCAACCATGGTTACTATAAAGAATATTCTTCTGTAGTGGCTACTCCACTGTAGACAATCCTTTTGATTTGTTTAATCCTAGGCGTGCTAAAAGCAACCAACCTAATTCATAGGTGTGCAAGCGCACCAACTGAGGTGGTAAGTGGATGCGGTGTCACGCACTTAATCAGAGTTTTTTTTCCCTCTTTGGCGCATGCCTAAAGGCGACGCCTTTAGGCTCCATTAGCTCAGGGCGACGCCCAAGCGATATTGGGCATTTAATAAATTCAGTTTGAAGTGTTATTGGGCCAAATGTTAAAAATGGCCCAGCACAATATTCATACCCCATCATCTGCCCCCGAAGCCTTAAATGAGTGACGCTAGTTTGAGGATTATAGTCTTTTTTACAGGTCATTTCCTCCTTTGAAGACGATTCTTCTTTTCTAGGGCGACGCCTTAATCGATCTTTCTGTATAAGTTATCTTTACGGAGGCGTTGCCTAAATCATTCCTTTCCTTGCAGCCGCCTTCCATGCGTCAGTCATGCATGCTCCACCATGTCCCGCCATTATTATAAATTCAAATTTCAAATTTAAATTTTTTAGGTGGGATCTTCTAGAAGCTTCGGGAACCGAAGAGACACTTTCCGTATGGAGGGTAAAATCGTAATTTCATCCTCTGTAACTACTAGACTTCTCTACATTAGGGGTGTATAATCGTAATATCCCCCTATAAAACCGTTCGACTTCTATAGGGGGTTCTATAAATATCCCCACCCTCTTTCATTTATTACTTTTACTTATTCTTTCAATTTCCGGAGCTTTCTCTCTCTAAAAAATCCTCTGCCTTCTCTCTAGAATTCCAGCCAAAACTCCAATCGCCTTTCATCATTGCTTGGTGTTTTCCCCTCGCTCTTAACGCCCATCATCTCCGCGCCATTCACTCTTATAGAAGAATGACCTCTGACTCTGGTATCAGTAATCATATTTTCCTCCCTATGCCTTTTGTCAATCTTAAACCAAATACAATTTCCCCTTCTACTTTTGAACAATCGGTGGGTGAGGCTGGCATTAGCGACGCTCATGCCCATAGGGATCCCATCCCTGATGATGCAGATCATGAGAATCCCACCCTATATGTCATCCTAAAGCAGGCGAGGAAATTATATTCCCGCATCAAATTTATGTGGGACTAAGGTTTCCTTATTGTCCTCCTTTAGTCGAACTGTGTCGCCATTATGGCATTTCTCCCACCCAACTTTTTTCAAATGGTCTTCGCACTTGGATAGGCTTCCGTGTCTTTTGTTATCGTCGTGGGTGGCAGTATTCTTTAAATATTTTTCGTTGCTTTTATCGTCTGGATGCCAATCGTTTATGCGTGCACCTTTTTACAACTCGATTGGGTCCTCCTTTCAAAGATTGGACTTGGTATTCCACTATTCCTCTCGTCCCTTAGTCATGGTTTTTCGAACCCGTAATTCAAATTGGAAGAGCGCCTATTTCGTTTTTCAAGGAGGCGTTTCATGGTGTAGTCCAAGGCCCGCAAAGATCCTATACCAGGCGTGGAGGAACTGTCCTCAACCGACATGAACGCCTTAGCGACCATCTATTTAGATCATCAAGCTGGGCACATGTATATAATCTCCAAAGATTCTATTTAGACCAACGAAGCCGTCACATCTTTCAAAGGTGCGATTCCTAAGTCTCACTAGGTTAATAACATCGTCATTAGTAATAGGAATAATGTGTTATTCACTAAAAAGTGGGGTCCCCCTGTCTTGGCCTATGGCGGCATCATGTGGACCTACGCAGAATATCATAATGGCGTCCTTAACAGGGGAGCATTTGACCCTTCCTTTGATTCGACAGGAGCGGCGCCTGCTGAAGCCTCAAAATCCAAGACACCCACTCCCATACAGACTCCTCCAACCGAGTCCGAAGAAGTGATCTTGGTCGACAGTCTCCCTAATGTTGAGGATGCGCTACCTCGTCTTTCTTCAACGTTGGTTCGCCAACGCTATGAAGGCCCTTCCCCTTCACAGGTCCTCATTTCGACCTGAGGCGAGAGCTTCTGACGAATGTAGATTCACCCAATCCTCAAGAACCATGGGAGCCTTGCACCAAACTAAAGGGAGTACCCTTAGTAGCTGGCAATTCCTGCCAAGACCCAAACCTGGGTCTCCATCTACCTTCAGGCGTATGCCCCCTACTGATCGGGGGCCCTTAAGTCTAGAAGCAGAAGCTGTAGAGGGACTGGTTCGTCAATCCTTTTCTTTGGTGATGATTCAGGTATACACCTTTTCTATCTTTCCTTCTTTACATACTTGTATTTTTTTTCTTAACTCTTTCCTAATCTTTCTGCTCATTTGAAGATGGGCGCCACCCTCCTAGGTTTAACCGAAGAGAGGGAGCGCAACATCTCAGTCATCAGCAAGGCTGAAAAGGCGGAGTTTGACTTGGAGAAGGTGCACAGTCGCCTCGCCATTTCTGAAGCAGCTAAAAAAGAACTGGAGTTTGAGCTTGTCCAAAATGAACAACTCGTCGCCAATCTGTGGGAGGCTCAGAAAAGAGAGAACACCCTTGCCGTAACTCTCCAAAAAGTTTAAAAGGAATTCGCCCATTTCAAGAATGAGGTGTTGTCTCCCAGGAGCTGGCCAAGGATGCCCAGAAAGAGGCCAAGGAAACCCAAAAAGAGGCCAATGACGCCAAAAGAGAAACAGAGCAAGCACTGAAGAAGGCGACGCAGTCAGCCCAATAGGTGGAACTCCTAAAAACAGAACTCCCTAAGTGATTAGAGGAGGCAGTGGAGTCCTTTCGTACTAGCCTGGAATTCGCCCAAGCTGCTGCTGAATGGTATCGCACAGGAGTGATAACCATCTTCAAGAAGGCGGCCAAGGATATCCATAAGGTCGACCCCAACTTTCGTCTAGAAAAGTTGGATTTTCTGAAGAGTTATCTAACCCTTAAAGCTTATGAAGAAGTTGAGGCGTTGAAAGGAGCTGAGGAAGAGGAGTCTGAAGATGAGAGCACTTCCTTTGGAAAATCCGCCCCAATTACAGAAGCGCATCTTCACCCCGAACCTGCTGCACCAACTTCTGATGTGGCATCTGCTGTCGACGCTCTTTCAAGCCAACCACCCCCGTATAGCTCATATATTTTCCTTTTATGCTTTTAGTCTTTTTTGGGTTTGTAAGAACTTATTACAATGCCTCGCTGTTGTTATTCATAATTATGATTTTTTCGATTTCCTTGTTTTGTACATATTTCATACTTAGCTTTATTTTGACTAAGTATGGATATTATATTTGTTGTTCATAATCTCAAACAAACAAATATTTATAGTGAACGCCATCACCCCAAAAATGTTTTGAACTTAGCCTTATTTGGACTAAGTGTGTTTTATCATACTTGTTCTTAATCGTAAACAAACAAGTTGCCATAAATAATTGTATTCAACGCCATCGCCAAAAAGACATATTATTCAATTAATCAAACTCAAGCAATCGCCAATAAGTATTGATATATAATCACTTCAACTTTAATACATATTCATACACCATACGCCATTTTTTAAGCATAAAAGTTTTTCAAATGCTCTGCATTAAAAGTATTCTTCAATACTTTCCCTTCTTGATCATCCAGCACATATGCGTTTGGGTGAGGAATGGCGATGACCTTGTAAGGTCCTTCCCATTTTGGATACAACTTATTTACTCTATCATGATGTGAGAATTCATGCCTTCGCCATACCCTCTCCCCCACAAAAAAATGGCGAGAGGATACTCGCCTATTATAATAACTCGATGTAGCTAAACGCATCTGCCCTTGAATATCTTCAGAGGCCCATAACTTTTCATCCACCATATCCAATTCCAAACGCCTTTGGTGCTCATTATTCAAGGCATCATAATGCTTTACCCTGTGGGATTCGACTGCTATCTCTGTTGGAGCAACAGCCTCAGACCCATACACCAATCCAAAAGGTGTTTCTCCAGTCCCTTTTTTTGGGGTTGTTCGCAACACTCATAAAACGTTTTCTAATTATTCTGTCCACTTTCCTCCCAAGGCGTCCAGTCTTTTCTTTAGACCATTCAACACTATTTTATTCGCCGCATCCACTTGTCCATTGGCATGCGCATGTTTAACTGAAGTATGTCTATGGTCAATTTTCAACTCTTCACAAAACCATTTAATTCATTTTCGGCGAACTGTGGGCCATTGTCATTGACCAAAACACTTGGGATTCCATATCGAGAAAAAATTCTTGACTTAATGAACTTGATGACTTGAAACTCGGTAGTTGATGCTAACGCCTTTGCTTTAATCGACTTTGAAAAATAATCAACCGCCACTATTATAAGTCAATTCCCCACTGAGCAAACGACCATGCTGCACATACACTAGTGAGATTTGCTAGTGGACGCACTATTTCCGGAGTATACTTTTGGCATGATTAACAATTCATAATCAAATTCGTCGCCTCTTAGTTCATTGTAGGCCAATAACATCCTTGGTTTAGGATTGTTCTCACAATTGACCTCACACCTTCATGACAACCTGCATATCCTTCATGTACCTCCCTTAGAATGGTAGTCGTTTCCGGATGAGCAACACATTTAAGATAGGGCGTCGAAAAGCCCTTCTTATAGAGTAAACCATCGATTATTCGAAAGCTGGGGGCTAATCAAATAATCTTCTTAGCATTGGCTTCATCCGTAGGGAGTTCTCCTGATTCCAAATATACTCGAATAAACGTCGCCCAATCCACAGTTACATTTATATTTGCGCATATTATATTAGCACTCCCATGATTGATTTATATGAAATGCACTTGTTTGGGCGTCGCTTTCCAAGCGTATTTACTTAGACAATCAGCTTCATGATTCACTTCTCCGGGAATAGCTTCTATGTGAAATTGGTTGAATCCTGCTACTAACGCCATAGCCTCCTTCTAATATAACTTCATTTTTTCATCTTTCGCCATATACTCTCCTTTTATTTGGTTTACTACCAATTGTGAGTCGCAGTATGCATGTAGATAAGCAACACCTAAACCTTTGGCCAACCTTAGCCATGTAACAAACGCTTCATATTCCGCCTGATTATTGGTAGCCTTAAAGGTAAGCACTAAAGCATACCTCAATGGTGTTCCATCATCTGGTGGCGTCAACACTAGTCCTGCCCCTAAGCCTTCGACTGCTGAGGATCCATCCGTATGGAGTATCCAAGGAATTTCTTCCTTTTCTTTTTCTTTATGCATCGCTAGTTGAGGGCATGTGGATTCTACAATGAAATTCGCCAATGCCTGTCCTTTGATGGCATTTCTAGGAGCAAACTTGATTCGAAAATTCGCTCAATTCAATAGCCCATTTGACCATTCTACTAGAAGCGTCTGGATTTTGCAGGAAATGTTTTAACGGTTGATTTGTTAAAACTGTAATTTCACGTTCATGAAAATAAGGGCGTAGCTTCCTTGCAGACACTACCAACGCATAAAGATACTTCTCAACCTCCAGATAATTCATTTCAGATTTGGCGAGCACGTTGGATACACAATAAACAGGCACGTGGCCTTTTCCTACTTTTTTTACCAACACCGAACTTACAGCAACCGGCGTGATACTTAAATATAAAGAAAGTTCGTCGCCTTTGGATGGTTATGCCAAGGGTCGGAGTGTCTTGAGATGTTTATTTAAATCTTGAAAAGCCTGCTCGCATTCAGAAGTCCATTCAAACTTCTTATTAGCCGTCAAAATCTGGAAGAAAGGGAGGGACTTATCACCTGCTTTTACTAGAAAACGGTTTACCATCGCTAGCCTTCCATTCAAGATTTGCACTTCTTTGTGGCAGGTGGAGCTCCTCATAGCCTCAATCGCCTCCAACATCTCGGGATTGACTTCTATTCCTCCTTGGCTGACCAGGTATCTCAGAAACTTGCCTGACTGAACGCCAAAAGCACATTTCGCTGGGTTCAGACGTACTTGGTGAAGGCGCATCCTCTCAAAGGTTTTCCTCAAGTCTTCAACATGGTCCACGCTTTTTATGGATTTCACCAGCATGTCATCCACATATGCTTCCATGGTGACGGCTATCATTCCAGCAAAAAGCTTGTTAACCATCCTTTGATAAGTAACTCATGCATTTAACAAACCAAAGGGCATCACCTTACAGTGATAAATTTCACTATCCGCATAAAAAGCTGTATGTTGAGCGTCGCCCTCAGCCATTTGTATCTAGTTATAACCAGAATACGCATCCATAAAGCTAAGCATCTCATGACCCGAAGTGGCGTTGACCAATTGATCTATCCTTGGTAAAGGATATGAATCTTTTGGACATGCCTTATTTAAGTAACGATAGTTAATGCACATTCTCCACTTCCCATTATTCTTCTTGAGCAATACCGGATTGGCCACCCAGGTTTGAAACCTGACTTCCTTCAAAAAAATCCGCCTCTACCAATTTCCCCACCTCTTGCCTAATTGCGACGCCTTCTCTTCACCTACCGAGCGACACTTTTGAGCAATGGGTCTGACATTCAAGTCCAGGTTGAGCTCATGGGAAATGACATCTTTGCTAATGCCTGGCATATCTGTGGGTTTCCAAGCTAACAACTCTTTGAAATCTACCAAAAGCATTGATAGAGCAGTAGCCTCTTCTTCTTGGAGCGTCGCTCCAATTTGCACTTCTTTCCCCGGGCCATCAACCTCCACCTTCTTCAATCCTTCTACTGGATGGGGTCGACTCTTCAATCCTATATTTGAATCATTAAAGATTCCTTCTTTTTGATATGACGACGCATCGCCTGGACATAACAACCACGCGCCGCTGGTTGATCCCTTTTAACTACTCCTACGCCATGAGGCGTTGGGAATTTCAACAGTTAGTGATATGTAGAATGCACCATTTGGTTCGGGTTTAAAGTCAATCACCCTAAAATGGCATTGTATGATGCAGGCGCATCTACTACAATGCAGGTGACCTCCAAATTCGACGCTTTCCATCCTTCGCCCAGGCTAACTGGAAGAGTTACATCCCCTACTGGGTAGGTTGTATGCGAATCCTATCAACGGAAAATTGACCCTTTTCAAGTCTTTTTCCTTCCGTCCCATTCTTTTATAAGCATCCAAAAAAAAATATCTGTTGAACTTCCTGAGTCCACCTGTACCCTTTTCATGTTGAACCTGTCGACTCCCATTGTGATCACCAGGGCATCATCATGTGGGGAAGTGACATGTCCCATTTCTTTTTCTGAAAAGGAAATAATCACTTCCTTCTCTTCTCTCTAGTGCTTTCCTAGCTTGGAATTTCCTGACATTTGAGAGGCGTACACCTCCGTAGCAGCACATGTTTCTCATCCTGAGGTGAAACCTCCACTTATCATATTTAGGTCCTCTTGCCTACTAGGTCCAGCTCCTGTTTGAACATTTTTAGGCGACGCCCGCCTTGGACTTCTTCTCCTCTGGCGACGGGCCAAAAAGTTTTTCAGATGTCCCTGTTGGATCAACCTCTCAATATCCCTCTTCAGGATATGACAGTCATCCGTATGGTGTCCCTTACAACGATGATATCAGCAATATTGGTTAGGATTGCTTCCCACAACTGTGTCGGGTTTTCGTGGTGGTGAGGGCGTTGCCTAATTCTTCTATTCCATCTCTGTCCAGACAATGGAAATCTCCCTATTTAAGGGTGTGAAGTTTTGGAAAACTTCTCTTTGAGGGCGAGGTCTGAATTGGCAACACCTATCATCATGCCGCCTATCGTCTTGTCCAGATTTAGAGGGACGCTGCTCCGGTCTTTTCTCATCTGAAGTATCTTTTTTAAATACTTCCTTATTAGCCTTCCTTCCTTCTCTTGCAATTTGTAAGTCTACATAAGATTTGACTCGTTCCGCCATTTCTTCTACGGTAGTGACCGGTATAACACTCATGCTATCATACAAAGTGGAACCCCTTGGTCCCAATCCACGTATAAAAGCACGAATGGTCTCCCCTTCAGTAATGGCTTGATCGATTCCAGCTAGTTCCTTGGTGAATCTAGTATAGAAGTCTCTCAAACTTTCTTCTCCCTTTTGCCTTAGGTGATCAAGAGTTCCCACGCTTTTTAGGAGTCGACGCCCTCCCATGTATTGTATGATGAATTTTTCCTTCAATTCTCCCCATGATCTTATTGATGCTTTAGGGAGATTGAAAAACCAATGCGCAGGGACATCTCCCAAGGTAGCGGGAAAAAGAAGTATGAGATGCGTTTCGTCACTCGTTCTCCCCAACAAAGAGTTTTCATGTATTTGTATATGGAAAACAGGATCACTATCACCATAATAGGTATCTATTCGAAAAGTCGGTTGTACGTGAGTCAGCAATGTTGTCGACAGTATTTCTGGAGCAAAGGGGTGCGTCGACCTATCTCGCATGTGGGGCATGGTTCGACCCTTTCGCTCTTTTAATGTTTGCGTGATGAGCTCTTTGACACCCTTCTTGGTCAATGTACCAGGGGAAGGATCCATTGTCAAACCTGTGCCTGTCGTGGCGACACTTGTAGGAAAAGGCGCTTGCGGCGGGTTCCTTGGTAAGTCTCGTGGTCGGGACGTAGCTTCGTGTGCTGCCTGAGCGTTTGCCCTCTGGGCTGCTTGGGCGGCCTCTCTTTGTTCTTTCCTATCCAAAAGCTCTTCAAGGACCGCTATGAACGATGGTGTCAATATGATCTCCTGAACTAGCTCTACACGAGGAGGCGACGCCCTTACCACAGAAGAGTCTATGCGAGACTGTGCAGGTCTTGGCGTATCATGATCATATCTTTGTTCCTCAGGAACCGCTTGTTCCCCAGAGGCGGGTGCTCCCGGAACAGATTGGGGCGACACCATTTGAACCGGTATGTATGATGTTTTTCCCAAGTATTGTCGCGGGTTTTGGAGCGAACCGTCGTCGTTGACTTCGCGAATAGTCTTTGCTCGTGTTGCAGGTGGAACCATGGCTGAATTTCGTTCAAAGGTTCCCACAAACGGCACCAATGTGTTGGATCACATAAACCGGATTCTCCTTCCTAGCGTTAGCTCCGTTGACATACACGAAGGAAAGCCCGGGGTGTTCCCGTTGTTTCCCCTCCGATGACAAAGTAAGTCGGAGGTTCGTTTGTATGAAATACTCAGATAGTATAAAATACTCTAGTATCAAAGAATCCCTACCCTAGTCTGATGATGATAATGAACTATATATAACATTCCATACCTGTAACCGTAGTAGAGTCAGATCATACCCTGGTTATCTGAGTTGTCTCTAAGGCGACCCAACTAGGGTTACTTTAAAGAATATTCTTATGTAGTAGATACTCCACTGTAGACTATCCTTTTGATTAGTTTAATCCTAGGCGTGCTAAAAGCAACCGACCTAATTCATAGATGTGCAGACGCACCAACTGAGGTGGTCAGTGGATGCGGTGTCACGCACTTAATCATAGTTTTTTTTCCTCTTTGGCGCATGCCTAAAGGCGACGCCTTTAGGCTCGATCAGCTCAGGGCGACGCCCAAACGATATTGGGATTTTAATAAATTCAGTCTGAAGTGTTAGTGGGTCAAATGTTAAAAATGACCCAGTCCAATATTCATAACCCATCAATAGCCAGGAGTGTGAAGGCGCTGAGAGAGGAGAGCCAATATTTCATGACATAGGGACACGCAAGTGACAGATTGGGGGGGGGGGGGGGGGGGGGGGGAATGAGTCTAAGCATGAACATAATTTATGAAATCTGAACTTATGTTAATCAAAATATGTAGTAAAAAGATTTGAAAAATGAGATACTATTGCACACAAAACTTTGCTCTTAGAATAGTCAAATTGATTTAACTGTAAGGTGTATAAGACTATCATTAACTTAATTAGTCAAACGATAGATATTGAAGGAGCATGATATAGTTGGACACTTCACAACGCTAATGAAAACTCTAAGAATATATGCAACATAACATGTGAGTTTAGGAAGTGTAAATCAGATTGAAAATGCCATTTTTCTTTTCTTTCTCTTTTTTAAAATATACAATGAGAAAAGACTTACTGCATTAAAGCTATAAATTCAAAAATTAGCATGTATTAAACTCTCAACTTAAGATATGGGATGGTGAATTACGAGAAATAAAACATTAGGATAATTGATAGTTCATCATTTGCTAAGATACATCCCGATCAAAGAAACATTATTATTTATTAAATACATCAAATTTATAAATCTGTCACTTAAAGCCTAGCACTCTTATTAACACTCAAGGGAATGAGTTAGAGATATATTTAATGAATACTTTGTGTTAATCACATGTATATCTCCAATAAGGTCATGCAATTCTAACACAAGAGATATACTAAGGATTATGTATATCCATTGCACTAGTACATGTAAGAACCATTTATAATGATCAATACAAGCCAAAAGTAACTTCTCAAGCATATGAATCATTGTTAGAATAGAGAAATTTATAATTAAAATACAAAATGCATGATGATACTATTTTTAAATTAATGCTTTATGGATGATATATCTAACTAGTAAAACATATTTGAAATTTCTACAAACACGGTCCTTGGGCTCTACAATATAAGAGTGCATGCATTTTGAATGTTAAACATGATGCACATATATATATATGAAACTTCTTGAAATTCTAAGTCACTTATACACTTTACTCATTGTTCCTCTTACGATGGTAAAGACAGTCGGAGTTTTAAGGGAGAGTATAACGTAGTAGGGAGAGAAGAGTAGATACCCAGTCCTGTAATGTATGAGTGCTATTTATAGCTAAAACCTAACCTGGTTTAGTACCGTGAATAAACCCTTTAATCGAGATTACACCTTATCTTCAACAAATGCATATAACCATTTCGGGTAACTATCCCGTAAGATATGCACAAATCTCGGATTTTATGGGGTCCTTAAAGTATTTTTCTATTTTAGTTTGATGCTTGTTTTAGAGGGCGATGTCCCATGATGTTGATCAGGGTGATGCCTGTACGGGAGACACCCAACTTACTACCCTCGGGTAAAGGTAAAACTCAGATCTGGACCCCCATAATCAGTGCGTATCCCATCATCCATCATTTGCCCCTGAGACTAACGAGAGTGTCACCCTTGCTAGGCTCAACACTTGCATTTGGATTGTGGCATTTTCTTGTTTCATATTTCTTGGTAATCACCAATTAATATCTTCCAATTTCTAATAAGCACCCAATTTAAACTTTCTTTTTGATTTAAAATTGGAACTTTAGCTCTAGGTGGGAATGAGCTTATTTTGTCTTCTACTATATTTTGTTATCGTCATAGGTCAGATTCAATGGTAGGAGGCACGACCGGTGTTATCAGAACCGGATCGACCCTCGAACCGGCGAGGGAGCCGGTTCCCGGCTCGTCCGGTTCAACATGATCGGACCCGATTCGATGTGCGGATCACTGTAAAATATTGTTAAATTTATTTATTTTCCACGGCTAGTTGCTCCATTCCTTCCTCACCTATAAATAATTCATCCCCCCGAAGAAATTGTTCATCCCTTTCCAATCTCCACGGATACTATAATTCTCTCTCTAGATTTTGTCTCTGCAGTAGTAATGGCACAACCAGTTCCAGCCCCGACCCCCATAGCCACATTCGGAGCTCCGGTGACGGTGATCCGCCAAGAGTTCGTGGCTCCGTACCCCATTGATCTCGCCATAGTCAGAAAAATGTTGACATGGGCAGACGGTAGCTTCGTCGTCACAGACTCCAACGACACCATCATCTTCAAAGTAAACGGACATTTCTTCAGGATGCACGACCGGCGTGAACTGGTCGACGCCTCCGGCAAGACCCTCGTGACTATACACCGGAAGGTTCGTATTCTAGTATGAAAGAAAACTTAACCTAGTCGGTTCAGTTTAACACTGCATAAAACCAATCAGTTTGTGCAGAACAAAACCAATCGGGTTAAACTGAAAAACAGATTGGTCTGTAAAAAACAATAAGCCTAAAAATTTAATCGGCAACCGACCGGTTTTCCAAAAACTGTTTAGTTCAACTCGGTTCGAACACTGTTCATTTGCAAAACGATTTTTTATCTGAACCAAACCGAACAGGTGTCTGATTCACGGTCATACTGACGGTCTGATTCACGACCTGTGATGTTAATGACTCAGATCCTCTGAGATTTCAATATTTACTAAACAAGGACCTAAATTAAATGACTCTTCATTAAACGATTTTATAAATATGCCCATTCTTCTTCATGTCTCCCCTATGGCCCTTCTCTGTAGGATTGCCCTTATGCCTTCCTCTCTCTAGAATCCATAAATTCCCATATTTGCAGTCAACGTTGTCACTCGTCTTCCATGGCAAGCGATGAATTAGGTCACACTATTTTATTCCCACGAAATGGGAGACCCAAAACAAACATGCATTCTCTGAAAATATTCAAGAAAGTTATGGAAATCTCGGGGTTGAGTAACGCTCATTCCCCCCGGTACCCCATTCCTCAACGGGCGATGCTTGACTTAACGCCTATTGCTCCACATCTAGTATGCTTACCTCACGAGGGGGAAGAGACAGTCTTTTTGGACCTGGTCAACATCGATCTTAGATTTCCTTATTGCGAAGCTCTCGTCGACTTCTATAAACTCTTTAGAGAGATGTCCACCAAAATCACCTCTACTTGTCGTCGTTCATGGGTGGGCTTTAGGATACAATGTAGGCAACAAGGCTACCCCTGTTTATCTGCAGTTTTTTCGTTGTTCTTACCGTTTGCAATTAATTTAAATTATATATAGTTAGATAGATAGTATGAGTATCTTTATAGATAGAATCAATATATATAGATAGTTCTCTCTATACTATATATATGTAGTTGTCTATGTACTAAAGAATAAGTTCCTACATCAAGTTTTCATCTTTGTTCTGTTTTTTACAACAGTTGGTATCAGAGCGAATTTCTTAAGGGACCTGTGAGCGTGAGTTCTCTATCAATTCACCCACCAAATCATTCGTTATGGAGGAATGATAAAACACGTTCTCAACCATGATATCACCAATATTCGATGGAGTTGACTACCAAGGATGGGCCGTGAGGATGGAGGCATATCTAGAGGGCCATGATTTGTGGAAAGCAGTGGAGGAAGACTATGATATCCCTGCTCTTCCAAACAACCCAACACTGGCACAAATCAAGGTCCAAAAGGAGAAGAAAACAAGGAAAGCTAAGGCGAAGTCATGTCTGTTTTCTGCAGTCTCTCCAACTATCTTCAACTGAATCATGACCCTCAAGTTAGCAAAAGACATGGGATTTTCTCAAAGCCGAATACAAAGGCGATGGGAGGATCAGAGGGATGTAGGCGATGAATTTGTTCCGCGAGTTCGAACGACAGCAAATGTTGGAGTCAGAGACCATCAAGGTATACTCTGACAGACTAGTGGGGATTGCAAACAAAGTAAAAATGCTTGGCACATTGATCTTCCGGATAGTAGATTGGTACAGAAAATCCTCGTTTCATTACCTGAAAGATTCGAGGCAACCATAGCAGCTTTGGAGAACACGATGGATCTGTGTACATTAAAATTGGCAGAACTTCTAAGCTCTTTACATGCTCAGGAACATAGGAGAATGATGATACTGGAGCCCTCTGTGGAAGATGCATTGATTGCAAAGCTCCAAGACTCATGGATATCTAAGAAGAAGCAGGCGCAAAACCAGCAGAGCTCGAGTAGCAGTCAAGGATCGAGCAAGGGGAAGACTCAAAAAAAGGACTTTCCACCTTGTCAACATTGTTGCAAGAAGGGTCATCCACCATTCAGATGTTGGAGGAGACCAGAAGCCAAATGCAACAAGCTGGGGCACGAGGCAGTGATGTGCAAATCACAGATGCAAATGGAAGAGACTTGAGCTACTGATGATGACGAGGAAGAAGATCAGATTTTTGTGGCTCAATTCTACTCCATTAGCAATACCTCAGAAACCTGATTGATTAACAGTGGTTGTACAAACCACACGACCTTCGAAAAAACTCTTTTCAGAGAGTTAACTCCTGGAGAATCCAGAGTCCGAATTGGTAATGGAAGGTATCTTACTGCGAAAGGCAAAGGAACAGTGACTGTTTCGAAAATATCAAAAACTTAGGTAATCTCATATGTACTTTACGTTCCTGATATTGATCAAAATCTTCTGAGTGTGGGACAGCTGATGGAGAAGAATTACAAGCTTTCCTTTGAAGATGATCATTGCACAATCTATGACGCTGGACGAAGAAAGGTTCTAAGGGTCAAGATGAGAGGCAAAAGATTCTTATTTGATCCAACCGAAGAAGGTTATGTAGGTTATATGTCTCAGACAAATGAGACTGATGTTTGGCACAAGAGGTCAGGTCATTGCAGCCTCCAAAGGATGCTTGAGTTGAAAAGGAATAGCTTGTCGAAAGATTTGCCTGAACTGGTAGTGCATATACCAGATTGGGATATCTCGAAGACTCTAAAAGCTCCTCAAGATGTTGATTTTGACACTCAAAGTAAGAACATTGATGATATTCCAACTAGAGGAACCAGGTTGCTTTCTGGTATCTATCAGAGATGTAATGTGACTGTATGTGAACCCGGAGGAGCAGTTAAAGCCTTGGAGGATGAACAGTGGAAAAAGTCCATGGAGGAGGAGTTGAGCATGATCAAGAAGAATGACACTTGGGTACTAGTTGACAGACCAACCCAGAAGAATGTTATCGGAGTGAGATGGGTCTTCAGAACCAAGCTCAATGCAGATGGGTCTCTCAACAAGCACAAGGCCAGATTGGTGGTGAAAGGATATGCTCAAATATTTGGTGTGGACTACTCAGATACGTTCGCACATGTGGCCCGACTTGATACAATCAGGCTTCTACTTGCAGTTTCAGCACACAAAAGTTGGAAAAATTTTCAGTTAGATGTCAAATCTGCATTTCTTAATGGCATTTTGTGGGAAGAAATTTATGTAGAGAAGCCCTATGGATTTTAAGGCCAGGGTGAAGAATACAAAGTCTATCTCCTCAAGAAGGCACTCTATGGATTAAGCAAGCACCCCGGGCGTAGTACTACAGAATCGATGAAAACCGGGTGAATCTGGGGTTCAAAAGAAGTCCATCTGAAGCAGCACTCTATGTTAAGAAATCCAAATTTAACATCATCATTGTATATTTGTACGTTGATGATCTTTTAGTGACAGAGAACAATCCAAATATGATCGAAAACTTCAAGAAGGAAATGAGGCAAGTCTTTGAAATGACTGATCTCAGAATCATGTCCTACTTTCTGGGGATGGAGATCAAACAGAATGAGAATGAAATCTTCATCAACCAGAATAAATATGCCAAGGAAATCTTGAAGAAGTTCATAATGGAGGAGTGCAAGTCAATGGAGACACCAATGAATGCGAAAGAGAAGTTATGCAAGGATGATGGAAAAAATTCCTTAGTCTATTGCAAATCAGAAGACCAGCTAGCAGACATCTTCACAAAGCCGCTTCCAGCTGAGAAGTTCAAGGCACTAAGAGAAAAACTTGGTGTTTGCAGTCCAACAAGCGAGGAGGAGTGTTAAAGATTTGCTTTATGTTATTTAAAGATTTAGTTAGATTCGGAAGTTGTTATTTAGTTTACATATAGTTAGATAGATAGTATGAGTATCTTTATAGATAGAATCAATAAATATAGATAGTTCTCTCTATACTATATATATGTAGTTATCTATGTACAAAAGAATATGTTCCTACATCAAATTTTCATCTTTGTTCTGGTTTTTACAACAAGACTCACCAACATAAGTTTCTCACTTCTCAAGAGTATTTTGTTCATGAGCGTTACTTTTTAACCTCCATATTTGGCTTTAGTGTTCATTCTTGCCATCATCGACATGTGTTTATTTGTGTGTATGTGTGTGTGTGTGTGGTGGTAGGGGTGAGTATGGGGAGACAATGAATTTCTCACACCATTCCGTCAACCTTGAAACATAGGCGGAGGCCAAAATCCAAGCGGCGCTTCGTAATGCGATGCTGAGTTGCTTATGAGTCCGGACTTCGAAAATGAGTTATGCTCCCAGGTTGTAGATGGGATGAAGGAGGTGGTGACGATTTAGTAGGAAGGGCGCATCATTGCTTTGCGAGGTACAGAAAAGGCCACCCTAAAAGTTTAGAGGTTTGAGTCCCAACTTCCTTGGCAGCTGGATGCAGTCGCTAATTAGGCAGTGGCTGATTTTGAGGTAGGCACCTCTTTTGGCCTTAAACCTGAGAAATTGTTTGAGGGAATTTGTTTGGCCTTAATGACCCAGATAAAGTGGTGACGCCTTCTTTATACTAGAGTGTCTTCCAACCATCGCTGAATATCTCACCTGGAAGTTCAGAAAGTCGGTGAGGACTAGTGAGAAGCCCTCTCTAGTTGAAGAATCGGGTGGCGATGGCCTAAGCATCAAAGATGAGGAGGACCCAGAGGATTTCTCTCCTTTGTAGAGGTAGAACCTTGGGAAGGAGCCCATAGAGTAGTCACAACTCTTTCTTTGATGTTTATCTAGTTATATGTAATGGCTTCGACCCATTTTGCCCAGGGTGTCGCCCTTTGTATTGCACCTTAATACAATAAGATTTTCCTTAGCATTTATGTTTATCCTCATTTCATATATTGATGCCTTATAACATATCGAAGCATGTGTATGAGCCAATATAATTCTTAACTTTGGTAGAATCATTAATGTTTAACATCATTTGGAATGACACCTTATGGACGTAGAATTCCTTTAGGTCCTTAAATTCAACGAAACCATTAAGGCAAATAGATGGAAATACATTTCACGCATCATCCTTTGAATTTGTTATCATCATCATTGGTTATTTGGTTACTCGAGTTCAGAACGAACCATTAAGGTTTATATATGAATCATCACCTAGATTTTTTATTCCCTACGTTCAAACTGAACCATTAAGGTTTACTTATGAATAATTGTGTGGATTTTTTATTCCTTAAGTTCAAAATGAACCATTAAGGTTTACATATGCATCATCATCTGGATCTTTTATTCTTTCAGTTCAAAACGAACCAATAACGCTTACATATGAATTGTCGCATGTTATGCGTATAATTTCTTTAGATGTTTTGCATTGAATGTGGTCTTGATCCGTTTTACTTGCATGATTTATAGTACATAGGCATGCATGTATGCTATAATGATAACTTTATAGGGGCCATTTCATTTATTGGACAGTTTGTTAATCACTTCTTGGTATGCGAATTCATTCCTTCGCCATACCACTTTCGAAAACAAAATTCAGCGACTGAGGACTCGACAATTGTATTATTGAGTTGTGACAATGCACATTTTACCCTACGTTCCTTCATATGCTTATGATGTTTCATCTGCCAAGGTTAGCTCGAGGCATTTCTCTTCATCATTCCTTTTTTCGTTGAAGTATCATACTCGAAGCATCACCATTGCAATTTCTACTTGCTACAATGCTTTAGACCCATAGATTAGGTTGAATGGTGTCTCACCAGTTGATGTTTGAGGAGTAATTTTAATGACCCATAGAACAGTTTCTAACACATTGGTCCATCTTCTTCCCAGGGCGTCATTTTTCTTATTCGGACCATTTAAGAAGACTTTATTGGTTGCCTCAAACTGTCTATTAGTCTGCGCATGCCTTACAGGTGCAAAGCGATGCTCAACATTTAATTCTTCCAGGAAGCATTGAATCACTTGTCCCAGGAACTGCGATCCATTGTCATTAACTAGGATCTTACGAATGCCGTACATGGATTTGATGTTCGGCTTAAACAGTTTATTGTTTGAAATTTTGTACTTGACGTTAGGGTTTTGCTTTTACCTACTTTGAAAAATAGCATATGGTGATAACTGTTCATTTTTGTTACCCTGTTGATCGAGGTAATGAGTTAATGCCCCATTGAGCTAAGGTTTAGGCGCTGGGGATTTGGGACCAGTTCAGCCGACGGGTGACTAATTTTGATTGAGTACTTCTGGTAGGTCTCACATGCTTTTATGAGGGTTGTTGTGTCATTGATGATTGTCGCTCAGTAATATCCTTGTCGTAGTGCCTTTCTGATTATATATATAGCCCCTTCGTGGCATGCTACGTATCCCTCATGTAAGTACCATAGGATGTGTTCATTATCAAACATGGTAGCACACCATAAGTAGGGTTTTGAATATCCCTCTTGTATAGCGCCCCGTCTATCATGAGATATTTGATCGTGACACATTGTATTTTCATCGTGATCGCCTCGTCCTGAGGTAGCTCCCTCTTTTTGACGAACTGGTGATTGGGATCATTCATGTGTCTTCGACTGGGAGTGGCGGAACTGCCTAATCAATAATGGAGCAAACATTTCCTTTTAAATAGTGCACTTCTTTAACTAGTGACACCCCTACGACATACTCACTCAGGGCGTGGTTCTTTCTGTTTGCCTCCCTTGGAATATCTTGAATTTCAAATTCATTTTTTCCCTTTATCAACTCCTTTGCCTTAGCCAAGTATTTTTTTTCATTCGTTCTCCTTTCTCCTGCTACTCCTCTTTGTCATATTTTACCACCAAGTTTGAATCACAGTTCACGCTAAGGGAGGGAACGCCTGGTCATCGGGCTAAGCGAAAAGCAATAATAATTGTTTCGTATTCAACTTCCTTATTCATTGCTTTGAATGTTAGGGCAAAGGCATATCTTAACGATTAGGCACCATTAGGTGGAGTTAACACTAAATCTTCTCCTGAGCCTTCTAAACAGTGCACCTCTTTGACTAGTGATGCCCCTACGACATACTTAGTTAGGGCATCTTCCTCTTGGTTTGCCTCCCTTGGAATAACTTGAATTTCAAATTCACCTATTCCATTTATTAGATCTTTTGTCTCAGCCAAGTATTCTTTTCATTCGATCTCTTTTCTCCCGCTACTCCTCTTTGTCATATATTACCACCAATTATGAATTACACTTCACGCTAAGGGAGGCGGTGCCTAGTCATCAGTCTAGGTGAAGCCTAGTAATGAGGGCTTCATATTCAACTTCGTTAATCGTCGCTTTCATTCAACTTCGTTAATGGTTAGGCAACGTTAGGTGGAGTTCGCACAAACCTGCTCATGAGCCTTCTGTGGACGAGGATCCATCAATAAATAGTTCTCATGTTTCTTAAATTTTTCCCCAATTGATGCACTATTTCAGGTGTCGCTTATTGGATTGTGAATCACGTAGATTCTACGATAAAGTCAGTAAGGGATTCACCCTTAATGGGTGTTGCGTTCGCCAAGATGATCCTGCTCCTTCATACACTTAGTCTTTGTAATAGGATTCGTGCAAATTTTTCTTTTTCCTTTTGGGTACAGAATTCATTCGAATGAATGTATTTATTGTTCTCTACTTTCTCTCCTTGCTTTTTACCTTTACGTTGTGATCGTTTTGTTTGTGACTTTTATTTTGGTAGGGATGGTTTGCACGAGAGCTATTCACGTGGTATGGCTTGTTCGAGACTGTTTCGCTACTAAGGTTTCACCTTGTGGTTTCAGTGCTGGATTGTTAGGGATGGTAACGTTTTAGTCGACCAGTATCTTTTTGTGCACTTTGCTCAATTCTTTGTTTGATTCTCTATGTTGAGGAAAACCGGTGACTTAAATGCTGATTAGTCTCCTTTCTACCCTTTTCCCAAGTTTTTCTTTATGTTGCATATAATGGGTAGGATAGTGACTTGTATGTTGATGGTCCTATTTCAACATTTTGCCTAACTCTTGATTTTATTTGCTTAGTTTAGGGGACTAGTTGACTAGTCTGTTGTAAACCTTTTGCCTAAGTTTTATCGCTTAGGTTTATAGGAATAATGGGTTTCATTGATTCTTCTCTTTACTTGTGTGTTAGTTTTTCATAGAGCTCATGCAACTGATCCTGATCTTAACACAAAATATATTAATGCACTATGCATAAAATTTCTGTAAATGCTTTACATTGAAATAATATGTAGTTTCACTATGTCTAAGTTTTTTAATTAATATGAACATGGTGCGACAATCTTGATGATCTTGAACAACGCTTCCCATTTTCTTAAAGGTTTATTTATACATATTACCTTAATAACATTTCCCCACAACGAACTCGCTACGTTTACGTGGCGATTAAACTATCGTGTAGGGCCAAGCCTCATTCGTCATTGTATTTTCACTGATGCTCAACAGTTCTCGTGAGCAAAATCTAAATTTTTTCTTTGTTCAAAGTTTTTTGTGTAATTTTTTATGAAGTGTTTGGGTCAACATGACGCCATGACGATCTTTGTTAGGCCTATTGCTTTTTACCCATTAACTAGGTTGAATGAAGTTTATCATGTAGCTTGTCTTGGGATTGTTCTGAGTGACCATAGGAGATTGTCGAATTCTTATTCCCAGTTTCCTCCGAGAGCATTCACGCTTTTCCTCCAGCCTGTTAGGATTGTTTTATTGGTTGTCTCAACTTAGCCATTTGTTTGCGTATCATGTACTGATCAAAAGAGACTATTGATATGTAGTTATTCACATAATAATTTTAGCTCTTTTCCGCAGAATTAACACCCCTTATCATTGATAAGGATCGTTCTAATGTCATTTCTGATTAAGACATTGACTTTAAGAATTTTATAACTTCAAATTCGGTGGTCGACATGAGGGATATGTCTTCAATCCATTTGGATAAGCAATCAATTACTACTATTATATGAGTCTTTTTCCCAGTGGTGAGAGAGAATGTTCTCATCAAGTTAATGCCCTATTGGGAAAATGGCTAGGAGCTCGCGATTGGGTCTGATCTTCGGCGATACTTTTTACTGTTCTCGCATTTATGCACTAGCACCATTGTTTATGTATTCATGGTGGACCAATAATAACCCAATTTTAAGGCCTTTAGAGTTATTGATTGAACACCTTAGTGGCATGGAACTAACCCTTTGTGACTTTTTCTTTGTACTTTTTTGGTTTCTGGGTGGCAATGTATCATAGGTGCGGGTTAAGTACCTTTGCTTGTATAATTTATTGGTCATGATCAGGTAGCTTGGCGCTAAACGTCAAATTTTTATTACTTTTACTTAATGGTCGAAGATTACCTTGGTTAGAGTGTATATCATCAAGTAGTCACTTCAATTTAAATGTCGAAGATTGCCTTGGGTAGAGTGTCTATCATCAAGTAGTCATAGATTGTTGCCATCCACTTCATATTCGATGTTGAAGACTTCTTCTCTATTTTAGAAACCTGAGTAAAGAGATCTTTCTATGAGTAGACTTCCCGTTGGAGATATCCGTCGAAGGAGAGATTACATAGAGAGTCTGCTTACTAATTAGCATCCCTTGGTATGTTTTCGCTAAAGCAAATTTTGATTCCTCATATTATCTTTTGCGCGATTCTTGAATATTTTTTCATCTTTTTTATTTTGACACAATTTCTCCCTTGGTCTGATTAACACCTATCTGGGAATCACACTTTACTGTGAGTGAGGTTATGCACAACCCTTTTCCTAATCAAATATTGGTGATTTGGGCTTTGTATACAACTTCGTTGTTGTTTGATTTAATTGTGAGAACAATTTGCATATTTTAGGGGATTACACAATAGTAAGGTCATGATTAATCTTTTCCCTAATTTATCTTTGGAGGATGATCCGATGTGAAATTACAATGTTTATGCTTCATTCCAAGGTTGTTCCGGTACTAATTCTCTTAGTCTTTTTCAAAGCTGACATTTAATATAAAATTTGTGCAGGGTTTCCCTTTTATGGTAGTTTTTTGTGCAAAATTAATCGTGCATTTGGTAGCTATCATGCCTATTTCACCAACCTTCCTTAAGCACTTGTCTTTTATGGGAAATGTTTTAGTATTTTATCATTCAAGACCGTTATTGTGTGGATGTGAAAATATGAACGTACTTTCGAGCAACAATAATTAACGCATAAATGCACTTCTCAATCTCAATATATTTCTTTTTCAGTTGAAGTGAATAACTTGCTTGCATAGAAAATTTAGATTTAGGCATGCACCTCCTACTACACAAGCATCACAATTTGAAAATTTAGATTTAGGCATGCACCTCCTACTACCACAGTGCTAACGCTTAAGATAAAAAATTGAGGCTCATCTGATACAAGCTTTGCGACGGTAGACAGGGAGTGTGACGATTTTTGAGTTATTGGAAGGCCTCCTTGCTTTCAACTATCCATTCAAACTTCTTATTTTCTCGTAAAATTTGAAAGAATGGTAATTCTTGATCACCTTCCTTGGGATAGGAAGCGATTTAATGCGACGAATTGATCGTTCATGCACTAAACATCCTAGTGACATGCGAGTGACTTCATCTCTTCAATCGGCTTCAGTATTTCTGAGCTGTCCTTGATTCCACATTCGCTCACCTGATCCTAATAATTTTCCTAATTTCACCTTGAATGGTCATTTTGAGTTTTAAGGTGGAAGTTATGTTAACGCATGCATTCTAAGGCTTCTCGGAGGTCAGATACTAACAACTTTACTTGGACTAATTTGACCAGCATGTCGTCCAGGTAAGCCTCTATGTTTCGTCCCAACATGATTTTGAAGATCTTGTAGAATATTCTTTATAAGTTGCCCCATCGTTACTAGTCTAAAGGGCATTTTTCTTGTAGCAAAGTATGTCATTGTCGAGACAGGAGGCGGTTTGGGTTTCATTGGCTACATGCATCTTGATATAGGTATACTCTGAGTAGGCGTCCGTGAAGCTTAACATCTCGTGTCTTGATGTTTCATCTATTTGTTGGTATATTTGGAGCAGTTTGTACGCGTTCTTTGGGCACACCTTGTCGAGGTCTCAAATGTCCACATATATTCTCTATTTCCATTTGGATTTTTCAGTAGGACTAGGTTGGCGACATAGGCTTGGAAACCTGATTTTCTTGACAAAACTCGTATTCAGTAGTTTTCCCAGTTGTTTCCTCACCATCAACCTGTTGTCCTCACCTAGAAACTTCCACTTCTGAACTATGCATTTTATGTTGGGGTCGATCTTTAGCTCATGGTATATGATGTTTGTGTTTATGTCTATCATGACTTTGGCTTGCTAGGCAAAAAACTCTAAAAAATCCTTGAAGAGTGTTGTCATGGAGATGCTCTGTTCGGCAACGAGTGTAGCTCAATCACCTTCTTGTCAGGGTCATTCACTTTTACCTTGGCCAGGTCTTCATCCATTGATGGATTGCTATTTTTTTTCCCTCATATAGACTTTTGTCTGTATGGCGAGGGCTTTTCGTGGATTCTTCCTGCTCAGATAACTAAAGTAGATATTCCTCATTCACGTTGTCTGCCTAGGTACTCTCCAATTCTATGAGGAGTAAGGTACTTTAACTATTGATAAATTGTCTAAGGGATTATCTTGTTTTTGTTGGTGGTGGTTCAACCTAGGTTGCCATTATAATATGTTGGTCCATCCACGATTATAAAAAGAACGTCCATTTTCTAACTATTTCACCCTTCGCCTAGAACCATCACGAGGTTGATAGTTCCTAATGGGTAGATTGTGCCCCCTATGAATTAGAAAAGGAGAAATTCCACTATCTTGAGGTCTTTCTTGGTATGTCCCATGATCTTGAAGGCGTCTAGGAAAAGAATGTCTACCAAGCTTCCTCTATCCACCAAATGTTTGGAATCAAATTTGTCGATCTCGACGCTGACAATGAAGGCATCATCATGGGGGTCGTTACATGGGTTATATCATGTTAAAATAAGGATATGATCTTGTCCTATACTTGCCTTGACCTTTTCCCTAGTTGTACCGACGTGTATAGTTGGGTGATATATACCTCTTGGGCTCTGCTTTGTTCACTTATTGTCGTGAATTTGTCCAATATTACACTGGTCGATTCTCTTTTGTGTTTAGAGGTACTATGTTGTGCATGATTTACTTATAGGGGTTTCGTCGTAGGGACAGTGAGCATCTACATTCGTTTTTAGAAAACCACATTCTTTAGGAGAATACTTTGGTGCAGTCCTTTGATATCGTTCTTTAAGATCTTGCAGTCATTGCTCTTGTAACCTTACACCTTGTTTTATCAATAAAGTTGTTTAGGTCGTGCCCCAAAAATATATTGTTATTTCTTAGAGTTGGGGACCAGTTTAATCACTACTTCTCCATCTCCCCTAATATCGTTGAGATTGTTTCTTCAGGGGTGATGGTAAAGTAGTTATATATTCTCTATGAGGTTTGTTATCGAGTCTTGGGCTTCTTTGCCTTTTCATTTCATTCTTCATGTCCTCCCACTTTGGCTCTCCCACTAGTGCAAGAGGGTTTGATACTCTAAATTCCCTCTTTAAGTTTATGTATCAATTAGCTCTTATGGCGGGCTCTTCCAGGATGTTAGTTTCTTTTACGTGATAGTTATTTCTGAGCTTCTTTGAGGCCTTAATATGAAGGTTGAGTCTGTTGTGAAATATGTGACAGATATCACATTCCTCTATCTGTTGGTCTATCTCATTGACATTCTTGTGGAATCTACCGTAAAGTCCGCAAAGGTTTCACCAATATCTTGTTTTAAGTCATTGAGGGCAACCAAACTTATCAACATTTGGTGTGCTCTCATGTGCGTTTGCATGAATTTTATCTTGAGGTCCTCCTAGGAGCTAACAAACGTTGACCATAATCCAAAGAATCAAGAAGAGGATGTGGCTGGCAATGTTGAAGGAAATAACAATGTGACGTGGTCGTGGTCGTCGAAGATCCTTTCTAGGAGGGAAGTTTCATGCTTGTTGTTATGTCATTTTATTGTTGACTCTGCTATATTTATGGATTTCCCCTCGCCACCATTTTCTTTGATATTTTGATTAAGCCAATGAGAGGCTGAACATATGAGAGGCTTTGTCTTTTCGGGGGTCATTCCTACCCCTTTACTCTTTTAACTAATTGTTGATTAATTCTTCGATTGGGCCGACGGTAAAGAGTGGTTGATCATTTGGCTTAGGAGTAGAGAGTGGGGCACTTTCCGAGTGTGGTTGTCAAGACCCAAAATCCACTCTAGAAGTCAGGGGTTGTGGTCATTATATAACATGTAGTGATCTTGCACCACCATAAGTTTGCACCATTGGTCATTGATCTGTGATAACCAATTGATTGTAAAGTGTAACATCATCACCTCCTCATTCATGTCCTTTATTGTCACATGTTCATATGTTGACCATGCAACCTTTAAGGTGTTGCTGATAGCAATGTTCTTAACTAGTTTATGCGATATCAGCTTGTTGATATCTCCTGCTCTGACACATTTTGGTGTCTGATTCCAGGTCAATACGTAGCCGTCCAAAGTGGTTTCCTTTATTTGGTACTGCAACGAGAACCCATTGTAGCATTGGTTCCACACACTTACTTGAGCAGAGATTAATGGAGGAGGAAGGGACTGCAAAGGGAATCGTGAAATCTCATTAGGATTCGAGTGAGATGACAGACTCTGGAATCCTTCTCTGAAGCCACTGTTATCTCCGTTGTTGGGGAGAAAAATGTGTTTGTAATTTTATAATCTGCCATTAATTAATTATACAAACTACTATAAAAAAAACTCTACAATAAGTCAATAACCAACTATTATTGGTTGTCATTAAACATTTGTTTTTCGGCAACAACAACAATTGTCACTATTAGAGCTATATATATATGGCAATATATACCGTCATTTCAATATATTTTTAGTGTCAACTTGTTTTTCCACACAAATAACATAATTTAGTGATAACAAAACATTGTCTCTGTAAAATTCTTTTAGTGTTAAATATTACTACCGCTGCAAAATATATGATTTAGCATCTAACCAATGAATCAAAGTTTTGTTGATCTCTCTTGAGAGCGTTCTCTTTTCAGGGTTAGCCCCGTGGAAGCATCGTCGCATCTGTTGCTTCCTTTAGCATCCTGCAATCAATTCTGGAATCACCATTGATTCCAGAATCTTGATTTCTCAGCTCTCCAATTGGCCAAAATCCATGCAGAAACGGACAACCCAAGTCTTCTACAGCAACATCCCAAACCCTTGCTTGCTGTTTTAAACTTAGTTTTCGGAATATTGGCAATAGAACAGTTCTTCCTTTTTCTTCTAATTTTCCTGCATTTTCTTCTGTTTGAGTAGGTAAGGGGCGACGATCGTGACGGTGTCTGGATATGACGACGCGTGCCAGCTCGGGCGGAAGAGAACCCCCTAGGAAACCTACCCTCAAACTGGTCTCGAGCTCCCCAAGTGTTACTATGCAACGTCACCGTTCTGTTGGCCGACTTCTAACTCAAAAGCAAATCAGGAACTCCGTGGTGTATAATGTCATGAAGGTGGCTTGGGCTCGGTTTGGCCAGGTGGAGATGACGGAACTGGACGAGAGGACGGTGGCCTTTGAATTTCAATCGAAGGAGGACCAGAAGCAGATTATGGACATGTCACCTTGGTATGTCCAAGGTCACTGCCTCAACCTGATAGATTGTAACGAACTCAGCAGCTTGGAAGAGGTGGAATTCGGAAAACTCCAACTGTGGGTTCAGATCTTTGGGCTCAGCCTGGATATGCACAACAGAGACAATGCGATGAACATTGGGAACTCTATCGGGAAGTGTATCTCAGTAGAAGAGGATTGGGTTGCGAGGAATAGACCGTTCCTGAGGGTGAAAATCGAACTGGACGTGATGGTGCCTCTGTCGGATGGGTTCTTGTAGACAGGCAAGTCGGGTGAAGATAAATGGGCGAATATCAAGTACGAACTTTTGTATGATGTGTGTTACGGTTGTGGGATTCTTGGCCATACTTCTGTCAACTGTCGGGAGAGTGTGGCCATGTCTGATACGCTACCGGATGTTCCCAGGTTCGGCCCTTGGATGACAGCTACAAGACCTAGAGATCAAGCCAGAAGCTTCAAAATTGGTGGGAAAGGGAAAGCTCTGCCAGCCTCGAGACCGAATGATTGCCCCTCATGGAAAGACGTAATGCAGAAGGCACCCTGGATGTCAAAACCTGAATCCTCCAGGGGGATTTCTATATTCCACCATCGGCTCGAAGCTGTCGGCGGGGATCTCAGGTTGACCAGTCGGTGAACCAATGAGAGGACATCCATTCTGTTATACAGGTGATGGTGCAACCAGAGGTGATGGCCCCAGAGATGTCGAAGGTGTCTCCTTATGGTAAGACTCCTGTCTGTCTATTTGACTTAAATGTCGAGCCTGATGAAGAGGATGTTTGCACGATAATGCTAGACCAGAATGACAACATTAGGGTCTCTGATTCTGTCATGCATGCCCCTGTTGAACCATGCACGTTTACTTTGCCCCTTGAGCTGTGCCATAACATGGTTCCCACCAGCAATGCAGAATATAATCCTACCCAGCTGAATGTCCATCTAGCCCCGATCACTGCCCTTACCCTGAACCTGGAATCCCCGTCCATCCTGCAGCATGATATCATGGCCCCTTTCACTGCCCTAACCCTGAATCTTGACACCCCTATCTTGACTCCCCCTCCTCCTACCACTCTACCCCGTATCCTACCACTCAGTATCTCCCCCCCTTACTCGGGTGACATACCCCTTCAGCTGAGCCTTACGCCATTACATTCCCATTCCTTTCCCAACTTACGTGAGCACCTACACCTCCCAGTACCTACTCCTCCCACCACCCAGCTTAACCTTATCCCACATGTTCCTGCACATCAGCCATCCTTCCATTTCACCCATAGCCTCCACCCTGCCACCGACCAAGCTCAGCCCTTATTCCAGCAGCCTGAGTATTCGCAACAGACTCCTACTTCCATCAGTTTCCAGGCCCAGATTGTAGGTTGTTCGGGGCAGAATTCTCAGTGTTTGAAGGGGGTTGTGTTCTCTGGGGAGGGCGCTCATCTTCCAGTTGGGGGTTCCAAAAAACCCAAGCCTCCAGGAATGAGACGTACGATGTACAAGGCACAGACTGTTCAACCAGGTGAGAAGAGAAGACTGGGGTATCAACCTCACAAAAAAGGGGACTTAGCCCTAGCTGGCAGGAAAAAAGTAAAGAGGACTGGGACTTCGAGTTTAGGCCTGGTTGGGAGTGGGAGGCTGGCGCCTCGACAAGAAGAAATAGAATCTGAAACGGGTGTTGGTGGCTGTCCCATAATAGCCACACGGACCTAATGAGCCTACTTAGTTGGAACTATCAGGGGTTGGGGTCTCCCACGACAGTTCATCATCTAAAAGACCTAATAAAGAGGTCTCATCCGACGATAGTTTTTCTTATGCAGACTAAATAAGGTGAGGCCTCATTTGAACGTGTTCGAAGAGAAGTTGGTTTGGAGGGTGCGGAGTATGTTCCACCGGTTGGACTTAATGGAGAGCTCGCATTGTGGTGGACAAAGGATGTAACGATCTCAATTCTAAGGAAGGAGAGAAATTTTATCGATTGCAAGGTTATGAATGTTAGAGGGGGAACAGATTTTTATGTGACTTAGGTATATGGTGACACCGACTCTCATCGTAGAGGTAGACAATGGGAGACCAATCGGGGATTGGGCCACATTAGAACCGATCCTTGGATGTGCATTGGTGATTTTAATGACATTACAAACCAGTCGGAAAAGGTGGGAGGCCGCAGGAAAGATCAGGCGAAGATAGATCGGTTTAGGTAATTTATGGAGGATATTGAGATGGATGACCTAGGGCACAAAGGGCATATGCATACATGGTCAAATAACAGGCGTGGTAACGACTGGATTCTCGAGCGCCTTGATAGGGCAATGACGAACAGACGGTGGGCTCAAGCTCACCCGAGGGCTCAGTGTCTCAATGGTTTGGCAATTGGTTCGGACCATTCACCAATTGTGCTAACATTGAACCATGAAGAACCGAAGGGGAGAAGAAAGTTTTGATTCGAGGATATGTGGTTTGAGAAAGATGTATGTCGAGAGGTTATCAAGGAGGCTTTGATACATGGGGGTTCGGCCAATCGACTTGTGGACTTGGAACCAAAATTGAATGCGTGTACAAGATATTTAATCCAATGGAGCCGAGCCGAATTCAAGCATAACATCAAGGAGATAAACAAAGCTCGGGATAGACTTCAATGTCTAAATGCGCGATCATTATCTCAAGAAGAGCAAGAGGAAGAAAGAGCTTTAAAATCAAGGATTGATGCGTTGTGGAAGAGGGAGGAAATTTATTGGAGACAAAGGTCGAGGGTTAAGTGGTTGAGGCACAGGGATAGAAATACGAAGTTTTTCCACCAAACTACAATTGCCCGCAGAAGGAACAACAAAATTCTTAGACTTAAGAATAGGACCGGGGATTGGATTGAAGGGGAACATCAAGTTAAACATGAGATCTATACCTTCTATAGAGAGCTTTTCAGATCAGAGGTGGACGGTGAGGGGAGGGACCGGTTGTTAGACGAGGTTGTGGGCTGCATTCCAATGCAAATTTTGGAGTCTATTGACCAGCAGCTCATTGGGTCGGCCTCGCCCGAGGAGGTTAGGCGTGCAACCTTTCAAATGGGGGGTCTCTAGCACCAGGTCCGGATGGTTTCTCAGGGGCCTTTTTCCAAAAGAGCTGGAGCGTTATCGGTCCAGACATAGTCACTTTTGTCAACGACTTCCTCTTGACAGGTATCATGCCCTCTTTCTTAAATCAAACTGATATTGCTCTTATTCCGAAAATTGCCAATCCATGACATGCCTTTGAATTTAGACCTATTAGCCTTTGAAATTTTGGTTATAAGATTATTTTGAAGGTTTTGGCAAATAGGCTTAAACCCTATTTACCGGACTTGATAACGCCTACCAAAGTGCATTTGTAGCTGGCAGGAGGATTCAGGACAATATTTTGATTGCCCATGAGATGTTCCACTACTTGAGGACGCGGAGGAGGTCTTCGGGGGTGGAGGTCGTAAGGAATGTGCTCTTACGCTGGATATGCAAAAGGCCTATGACTGAGTGGAATGGGATTTTCTTCTAAAAGTCCTTCGCCAATAGGCGTTTGCGGATAAGTGGAACCAATGGATAGAAGCGTGTATCTCGACAGTCTTATAGGGTGAATATCAATGGCAGGCAGATGCGGGTCATCTTTCCATCAAGGGGCTTAAGGCAAGGCGATCCTCTTTCGCCTTATCTCTTCATTTTTATTGCTGATGTTTTGTCTAGGATGATGGAGTCCCAGGTTGAGCAGGGGTTGATCGAGGGAGTCAGACCGAAACCAGCATGCCCTACACTCCACCACTTATTCTTTTCTGACGACTCCTTGTTCTTCATAAACGGATCCGACTCGACAATTGCAAACTTTAAGGAGGTGCTCGGGCCAATCCATTAACTTCAACAAATCGTCCGTGTTCTTTAATGCAGACACAGAGATGATCCATAGGACCGGAGTGGCTGCTTTATTTGGGGTCTGATGCGAGGACAATCTGGGACTCTACTTGGGTCTTCCAACGGTTTGGGGCCGTTCGAGGAGAGATCCCATGAGCTTCATTAGGGAGAGGGTGCAAAACAAAATCAACGAGTGGAGGAACAAATTACTCAACAATGTCGGGAAAGAGGTGAAGATCAAACCAGTTATTACTTCAATCCCCACTTATGGTATGAGTATTTTCAAGCTTCCTAGTTCGTTGTGTGCCGAGATAAATGCGATGATTGCTCGGTTTTGGTGGGGGCAAAGAATGGGGAGAGGAAAATCCATTGGAAGAGGTGGGAGGCTATGACCTTCTCCAAGTGGGATGGTGCGTTCGGGTTCCGGGAATTACATCATTTTAACACGGCACTCCCTGCGAATATGGCAGCCCGTGCTGTCAATGAACCTAATGCGTTATGGGTTAATAACTCGTTGTCAACCAACCTTAAAAATAATGGTCGAAAAAATGTAAAACATTTTATTTATAGGAGAACAAGTGGACGAATCTACAACTCATGCATTACTCTCTCGCATTCGTATACTTTTCTTAGGTTCAAAGGATGGTGCCCCACGCATCTCAGGCTTAGCCCAGACTCGTCAACTCAATGTACCTTTGAACATGTTCAAAGGTGTTGATACCTACAAAATGGGTTATTTGGTTCTTCTTTTGTTGATAGAAATTAGGCAAAGAGCAGATTACAACATAGATTTGCTATTCATCGGTCACAGACTCATCGTTCTCCATGAGTTTCGTGATCAGATTAGCCATATGCTTCTGTTGCTATCTCGCGGAGTGCTAAGGATTCATCTTGTATGAATTGAACTTGATGTTGAGTGAACGCAACTGAGTAGTCAAATAGAACCAAGACTTGTCTGCAAAGCATCCCACAACCCTTTAGTCGTGTGTTGAGCTCAAACTCATAACGAATGTTGCCACCCACCGAACTCAACATTATGACATGGGTCTTAGTATCATTAACCACTCACTTGAATGAAAAACCTTTGGTTAATTCGTTATTCCAGAGCCAAGTAATTTCACGATCTTTTAGATGTGGTCAATGGACTTCTTCTCAATCAAAACCATTTTCATACACTTCCTCTTAAATATATTTGTCACTGTTAGGTTAAGATCTTTGTCCAACTCAACGATGATGTTTTTCGTGGCTTACTAATTTGTCGAACTAAAGGAAATTCTAATAGGATGATGGAGACACAAAGAACAATGTTTTAATGCATCTGGAAAAGAGAAGATTCAAATTAATAGGACAAACTTTAGAACATACTTAAATTCGAAGTACAACCCTAGATACGCTGAGAAGTACTCCTCGTTTCTAACCACACCCTAATGCCACATCCGCCGGAAGTTGGCCAACCACGAAGGCTAGCCATGGGGGTGAGTCATCCACCACTAGTCGACCTCACCTCGGCCTCCCTGGCCCCTAGAAAACTGAAGTTGCATCCACATAGGCGACAACCGGTCGCAAGACCACAACCACAAAGGTTGTGGCCCCGTCTGAATAAGGGCGCAACCACTATGTCAGTGGCTTCGCGTTTCCACCTAAGTCTAGCCACGAAGGCTACGGACAGCAGGGGCTGAGTTGTATCCACGAGAGCCACGACAATCCCTAGTTTGGCCTTAAGGTGGTTGTCGGCTGCCATATACAGCCGAGAGCTCATCGTAATCACAAATAACCGTAATGAGGATATTGATCTGGTTCGACAATTGAGAATCCAACCTACTATGACTCTAATACCTATGTTTAAATATAATGTAAATAATCATCTAAATACATATATTTAGATTACCTCTAGGATAGATTGTCATTGCGGAAGCGAAAGTGTATTTGTATGGGGTTGGGATCATGGTCTGTCGGACAGGTGGACACGTCACGGTTTGACAGACAATGACTTATAACACCACAATTTTTTTTTATCTCTGCAAGAGAGTGAAAATGTTATATGATCTAGGTTTTTTCAACTTGAGCAATCGTATATATATAAGGATATATTGATAGAGTGGATTTGAGGTCAATCACAGAATTGGACTTATATGAATGAGATCCCACTTATGAGGAATAAGCCTGTTAAAGAGCATATGTTTTAGCGGAATTTCGAGAAGATAAAGCCTTGTCTCTTGGTGCTAAACCTGAAAAGGGACCCCAAGTAATCAAATTCAAACCTTCTCACTTAATACATGGGTTAGTTACTGTTACGAACTCAAATATGTTGGCCTCTAACCCTCCAGAATAGCAGCTCTGTAATAAGCAGCCCACTATTGATTCTACTGTCTTGTAACATGTAGCAATCCAACATCGGGAAAGTTATGCAATAAGAATTAATTCTCTATTCTCATCACTGTCTTTTCTCTTCTCTCTATATTCTTAATTCGGTCACGCATCCTTGTGCGTAACAAACTGGTATTAGAGCACCGACAGCTAATCGGAGGGGGACCTACCTAGTAGAGAAACTTCCATTTGCAGTCGGCCGACGGCGACCTCAGGTGAGACGCGCACACGGAAGGATGCTCAACTGGATAGCACACTGCAGTAACATGGACGTGCACTCGCCGAGCTGACTGAAAAGGTTCAGGAAAGCAACGCTAGAACCCAGGTGTCGTTTGAGGAGCTGAAGGTGATGTATACGCGCAACCAATCGTGCTTCGAAGAACTCAGGATGCCCATTACAAACTTAGCGGGTAAAGAATCGGAATCGGTACGAGACTCAACGGTAGTTTTGGGTTCGGGCACTAGCGTCAATCGTTGTGTTCAAACAAATGTTTCGTCTCCTGTTATGACTGTCGTTCATCAACAACAGGTACCCGCGAACCACGTCATTCATTAAGTGTTGGGAGGGTCAATTTTCCGCGATTCTCAGGCCATGATGTTTCTAGTTGGCTTTATCAATCCGCACATTACTTTGAAATTGATGGCACTCCAAACGATTCTAAGATGAAACTTGTGTCCATTCACCTCGAGGGAGAGGATCTACAATGGCATCAGGGATATATGAAGCTCCACTCGGTTCGTACTTGGACAAAATACGTTGATGTTCTTAATGCTCATTTCGGGGAGGAGCTCTTTGGGGATCCGATGCTAGAGATGAAAAGATTACACCAGGATGGTTCCTTCGTGGATTACTAACGTCAATTCGACAATCTCTTCAATAGGGTGCAGCTCATTGAGAAAGTCTCAGAACGATCGGCGATTAGACAATTCATCGGAGGACTATCACCGCACCTTTAAGGTCAGCTTCGTCTTCAAAGGCCATAGTCACTTCGTGATACGAATTCTATAGCAAAACTCCATGACTCCATCCTAGCTTAAGGTAGAATATCTAAGACATTTGCATCTTACCGTAGTCATGCCCCAGTAACCAGTATTAGCAACGTTGTGAGTAGTAATGTGATGCCGAATAGATTGGGAGTACAGAGCATTGCTATGTCAAATTGTGGTTCAGTCGATAGTAAATCGTATGCAGGGAGCAGAAATCCCAAATTGACGACGAGCAAGGAGATGAAATCTCGAAGGGCGAGAGGGATTCGTTATTGGTGCCCGGAGAAGTATAGTATGGGGCATCGGTGTAAGGAAAAGAAAGTTTACATTATAGAAGTAGAAGTAGAGTATTCAGGGTATGAAGTAGCCGAAATGGTCAATGTGGAAGACACTAAAGAAAACCCGAAAATCTCAGTCCACGCTAACATAGGAACCTTAGGGTGTTCAACCATGAAGATAGAAGGAAGGGTTAACAATCGTAAGCTGAAACTCCTAATCGATTCGGAAAGTACACATACCTTTCTGGATATATCGACAGTAGAGAAGTTGGGTTGCGTCACATAACAAGTATCGCCGCTTTGTGTTTGAGTAGCTAATGGAAATGAGATGGCATGCAACCGGATATGCAGAGGATTTCAGTGGTGGATGCAAGGTCAAGTGTTTGAAGTTGATGTATACTTGAATGCACTGGAGAACTACCATGTGGTTTTAGGAGTCCAATGGTTGTCCACTTTGGATGATATTGTATAGAACTTTCATAATCTGAGAATGAAGTTTTTGAAGAGGACAGAGTTCTGCATACTACGAGGAGGTGGGGCGAATTCGTTGCAATTAAATAGCACTAGAAGAATGGAAAAACTCCTCTCGAAAAAGAAGGAATTGGCTTCAGTTTAGTTATGCTCTATTTCGGTTAAGGGAATCATACCTTCTTGTTTGTTGCACAGCTGCTGGATCAAACAACTGAAATGGAAGAGTTAGACAGGCTATTGAAGACATTTGAATATGTATTTAGAGTTCCAAATGAGTTACCACCACAGAGGACCATCGACCATCGGATTCCGTTGAAGAAATGGGTCTCCTCCATTAGTTCGAGGTCTTATCGATACCCCCCACCACAAAAAGATGTGATTGAAGGAATGGTGTTTGAGATGCTGAATATTGGAGTCATTCGACCGTGTTCCAGCCCATTTTCATCTCTGATTGTGTTAGTGAAAAAGAAATACCACACATGGAGGATGTGCATGGATTATCGGCGATTGAATGACATTACAGTGAAAGACAAGTTTCCAATACCGTTGGTGGAGATATTATTGGGTGAACAACACAGAGCTTCCATCTTTTCAAGGATCGATTTGAGATCGAGATACCATCAAGTGCGCATCGCTACCACCGACATCCATAAAACAGCCTTTCGTACTCACGAGGGTCATTATGAGTTCCTCGTCATGCAATTTGGTCTCACGAATGCGCCGACGGCCTTTCAAGGTTTGATGAATTCGGTTTTTAAGGAGCATTTGAGGAAATTTGTATTGTTGTTTTTTGATGATATACTTGTGTATAGCAAGAATTTTGAGCAGCACTTGATACAGTTGGAAATCGTGTTATCAGTCCTAAGGCGGCACTCATTATTTGCGAAGAGGTCGAAGTGCAGTTTTGGTGGTAAACAAGTGGGGGTACTTGGGGCACGTGGTAACAAAAGAAGGGGTCTCGACTGATCCTTCGAAGATCGCAGCCATCAAAGAGAAGCCAGAGCCAACATCGGTTAAGCAACTTCGTGGTTTCCTTGGTCTTACGGGTTACTACCGAAAGTTTATTCGAGGATATGGGGGTATTAATCAACCGCTCACAGAGTTACTAAAGAAAGATGCATTCCATTGGTCAAACGAAGCAACAACGGCGTTCGAGACACTCAAAACCGCCATGATCACAGCACCCGTCCTAACACTACCAAACCTGACAGATACATTTACAGTAGAAACAGATGCATCACATTATGGAATTGGAGCCGTATTGATGCAAAGAGGTCACCCTGTGGCTTACATTAGCAAGGCAATGTCCTGTCGTCAACAAGCATTCTCGGTCTATGAAAAAGAGCTCTTGGTGATACGTCTTGCCATAAAAAAATGACACTTCTATTTGGTCAATCGGCATTTTGTGATCAAAACCGATCATCACAGCTTGAAATACCTTCTAGAGCAGCACCTTAACAAGCCCTTGCAGCACACTTGGTTGGCTAAGCTACTCGGGTATGATTATGAGATTATTTACAAGAAAGGATCGGATAATGCTGCAGCGGAAGCTCTTTCTCATGTGAAAGGATCGGAGCTACTGTCGTTGGCCATATCCTCTATATCAACCGATGTGTTGAACCGAGTGAAAGAAATTTGGAAGGTGGACCCGACCTGCAGTCAAATACTCAAACTGTTTGCTGAGTCTTCGCAACCATCAAAATTCAACCTTGAAGCAGGTCATTTGAAGAGGAAAGGTAAATTCGTGGTGGGTGATGATAAAGATCTTTGTCGTGACATTGTAGCATTATATCACTCTTTGACGGTAGAGGGTCATTCTGGCACAACAGTTACGACTAAACACATCTCAGCTTATGTTTATTGGAAGGGACTGAAAAGGTATGTCAGAGAATTCATATGTTCCTGTGAGGAATGTCAAAGGCATAAGTACGATCTGTCAGCTTCACCGAGTCTCCTTCAACCTCTACCCAGACCGAACACAATATTTTCATACATCTCCATGGATTTCGTCACGGGCCTACCGAAATCACACGGTAAAGAAGTCATTTATGTAGTGGTTGATCGGTTGTCTAAGTATGCACACTTCATAGCCTTGACTTATCCCTACAGTGCAATAACAGTGGCTGAGACCTTTGTGGATCAGATTTATAGATTACATAGGTTTCCGAACACCATAGTTAGTGACAGAGATCCGGTGTTTGTGAGTACATTTTGGCGAGAGTTATTCCGGCAATTGGGAATTTCGATATTCTTATCATCCTCCTACCATCCACAAACCGACGGCCAAACGGAAGTGGTAAATTGTTTCTTGGAAACTTACCTCTGTTGTATGGTTGGAGATAGGTCGAATACATGGAACAAATGGCTACCTCTCGCGGAGTGGTGGTATAATGCATCGTATCATTCAACGATCGGTATGACTCCTTTTGAAGCTTTGTACGGATTTCCGCCACCATTGCACGTTCCATATTTTCCAAAGGATTCAAAGAATGAAGGAGTGGACTCTCTGTTGCGACAAAGGGAAGAGAACATTGAGATGCTCAAATTCTACCTTACGAGGGCTTAAAACAGAATGAAGCAAATAGCAGATAAGAAGAGAACTGATAGAAGTTTCGTGATTTGAGATTCGGTATTCCTGAAGTTCCAACCATACGCTCAACACACTCTGAAGAAACAAGGTGCACACAAGTTACTACCTAAGTGGTTCGGACCTTTTGTAATTCTAGAGAAAATTGGGTACGTTGCGTACACGCTCGACTTGCCAGCCACCGCACTGATTCACCCGACAGTTCACGTATCACAACTGAAGTTGGCTCGCGGAGAGAACCTGCAGCATACACCACTTCCTCCTGGTACAACTCGGGCCTTTCACCGTGTGGCAGAGAAGCTTCTCGCAAGGAAAATGGTATGTCGTGGTAATAAGGCAGCCACTAAAGTACTGGTTAAATGGAAGGAGTGGGATGAAGACTTACATCGGCAATACCCGGACTTCGACCTTGAGGACAAGCTCGTCGCTTAGGGAGGGTGCATTGTTACGATCTCAATTATGTTGGCCTCAAACCCACCAGAATAACAACTCTGTAATAAGCAGCGCACTAGTGATTCTACTGTCCTATAACATGTAGCAATCCAACATCGGGAAAGTTATGCAATAAGAATTAATTCTCTCTCCTCATCACTATCTTTTCTCTTCTCTCTCTATTCTCAATTCTGTTACACATCCTTGTGTGTAACAAACCCAGTTGCGTATTGAATCTAAAGGGACAAGAAAGCAATTACTCATGTATTTGGGATAATATGTATTTCCTTTTACTTCATCTTATAAAAATTTGATTTGGATATGCTAATAATATTAGAATGTATAAGTTGTATTTAATAAATACAATATGTTTTTTTAATGAATTTATATAAGCTCAAATCTTATATACACTAAAATGACAATTAAAGAAAATACGCCATAAAAGTAGAATATGAAGGTTACAACCTGATAACAATTGGATACGGTTTTAAAGTATCAACAATAATTAAACACATTCAAAGTGATTTGCAACAAAAAAAAAATGCAAAATAAGTGATCTAACATCGACATAGATTTATCACTATACACATACTTTTCGCATTATCGACTTTATAAAATGTTATCACTGATCTATGCTATAACACTAATGACATGATGTTGCAACAGTGCGTGCACCTCGTGATATTCGTATTGGCATACATATTGTCGTGGATAACGCATGTCCAAACATTTAGTCGTGGATCATGTTAGGGATTATGGTTTAGATAAGTGTTGATATAATCCAAATGTTTAGCACAATTACAATCAAGTCCACATGTGTAGGACTTTTACAATCATATCCCTAGCTTCACCTATAAATAGATGTCAACCCCTATTGTATTTCTCAAGTTTAGTGTTTACAAGATGAAGTTTTCATTAGTTGTAGCACTAAATTCAGATTTCTCTCCACATTTGGTTCTACTTTCTTAACATGGTATCAGAGCTACAAGAATCAGGGACGAATTCTTCATTCGGTTGGAAATTTCCAACGGAAAATCAGTAGGGAAACAGCTCTGTTTCAGCTTCAGCTCCTGTAGCATTCTTCGTCAAATTCATCTCCACGCTTCATCAAATTCATCCGCGCTGCATCAAATCCAGCTTAATTCCGTTATGCAGCTCAAGAAGTCATCATCATCTGATCACATTCATTTCCGTCAGATCGTACAGCATCATAAGCATCATCATCTCATCGATCGATCGTTCTCTTCAACAAACTCCAGTTCCATAGCTGTAGCTCTTCAATTCTGCAGTGATGATTCAATTCTGCAGCATCGACTTCTTCAACCTTTAGATCGCACCAATGCTGCAGCATCTCCATATCAATTTCGAGTTCAACATCATCAATCCATTCCAATTTCAGCAGCATCAATCCGATTTTAGCAGTTCAATTCAGCTGTTCTTCAGATTGCTCTGTTTCATCAACTCATATCGATCGTCATTTTTCAACACCTGCAGCGCTTCAATTCTGCAATGATGATTCAATTCTGCAGCGATTCAATTCTGCAGCACCTCCAGATCACACCGATTTTGCAGCTACTCCAACTCACCGGTTCTGCAACATCAATCCAGCTATAATTCGAGTGGATTCTTTGCATCTGCTTCTATGTGTCTGTGATTCTTCACCTAGGCTTCAATGCGTCCAGCTCCATGCGATTCTTCTCAAGAGGTGGATCGAATCTTCTCCAGCTCCATGCTGTTCTTCTCCAGCTTTTAGTATGATCAGACCTGGGATCAAACTACTGTAAGCACGTTTTCTATCACACGTGACTCTGTTTTTGCTGGAATTCTGGTATGTTGCTGCACATATGTTCATGCTGAATTTGCTGCGATTACTACTGGATAATTTCGATTGCAATGCTTTAAATGAAGCTGAATCTTTGTTGATCATGTTGTTGGATTGATTCCTGGACTGATTCCTCACGAGGATGCTGATTACTCCTCTATTACTGGACATAGTTCTCATGTGAAGCTGAATTTTCTGTTTGAGGATAGTTTGAGCTGGTATACTGATCTGTGCATGCTATGGCCTCTCTTCTCCTTGTTTTCTTCTTGCTTATTGTCATGTGTAAGATGCAGCGCTGCACTCTCCTTCTCTTCCTTAGTTTTGGTGGTTGCATCCTCAATGAGTCTATGTTGAGCTACGTGTGTTTCCAAACACGTTTTCAGCTTTTCTTTGTTTTTTGCTGCGTGCCTTTCAAGCACGTTTACTGCGGCATGAGGTTGCTTCATCCATTCAGCATTTCTTCTACATGTTCTATTCTTGGCCAAGTTGATTCAGATCAGTAACAGCACTCAAGCAGTTCAGCCAATTCAGTCCATCTGCAGTGCCTACAGAGTGCTTGTCTAGTGCATCTGCAGTGCTCATCTCGTGCAGCTCAGTCCAGTGCCTACAAAGTGTTTTCCTAGTGCTTCTGAAATGCTTATACAGCCCGCTCCACAAGCAGTAGAGCAGACCTGTGCTCTTTAAAATGATCACTCTTGTAAGGACATCAAGAAACAAGTTCACATTTCGAGGATGGAAGCAAGATCACAGTAGTTGAAGATTTCAAGCAAAGAAGCAAACAACAGGGATGATAATGATGATGAGATGTTGATGATGATCTTCATTTTTCAGGATTTAGTGGTTTAGGATGTTGATTTGCATTAGGTAGTGGATCTACAAAGGGGAATGTTAGGGATTATGGTTTAGATAAGTGTTGATATAATCCAAATGTGTAGGACAATTACAATCAAGTCCACATGTTTAGGACTTTTACAATCATATCCCTAGATTCACCTATAAATAGATGTCAACCCCTATTGTATTTCTCAAGTTTAGTGTTTACAAGATGAAGTTTTCATTAGTTGTAGCACTAAATTCAGTTTCGCCCGTCACTAAAGGTTAGTGACGACATTTGGATTTTCAGTACTAATTTGTGACCAACACTATAATCCTACTTTCTTGTGATGAACATACATATTAAGATGCACATTTCATGTGATTTAAGTGAAATGTAGGTGTTATTAAATTGATTTTTGTTGAGATACAAGCCTTGGTGACTTACAACAAATTGTTAGGGTCGTAATTTATACGCCCTTCAAAAATGAATCGTTCCGTTTGTATTTTTTTTGTTCTTTTTCCAGTTGAATGGTATTTAACTGTGTGAAGAGTCCAACTCTCTTTGTTCAAGGGTAAAATAGCTTCGTAAAGAGGAGTTCATTCCAGACATCCTGTATCCCAGGCAAACACCAGTGCACACAGTCTGCATAGCTAGGAGGGTTGGCTAGTTGTTCTGTGGTGAGTGGACTCCATTGTTTTTTATAAATGGACGTGTGGCCATCTTTGCGATAGCTAGAGAGTTGAGTGATGTTGAGAAGAGTGATGGGAACTGGAGACTTGGTGAAGACCTCATCAATCACTCGCATCACACTTTTGCGGCAGTCAGAACCCCAATAGTTGGCATCTTCAATCATCGTGGTTTGGTTATAGCAGTTACCTCCAGGTTCAGAACCCCAATCTTGGCTCCTATATCACATTAATAGTTGTGTTCATTAATATATATGCTATTAAAAATATTCAACAAAATTTAAATCCGTAGTAGTCATTCCATTTTCATCAATTACCATATAAATGATTAGCATCTGGAAAAAAACAAGTTAGAGTGAATTCCATAAGGAAGTTAGAATTTTCGACACTTTACTACCCCCCACTTAATCACTTACTTACTAGAACATTAACATTTTTTACATCTAATATAATCCCATAGTTTGTAAGATATTACATAACTAAATGTACTCTCTTTGCACACTTTATAATATGATTATTACATTGTTGTGCGAGCATTATTTCTAACTCATTAATATTTTCTAAATAAACTTAACTTTATTTTGTCAATTAATATGAAAGTTTGATTTATTGTTTACTAACTAAACGTTTAGTTAGCCAACAACAAATCAAACTTTTATGTAATTGCAAATAGCAAACTATTTTTGTTAAGAAAATAAAAAATAAACTAAATTTATAAAGTCTAGCAAATTATAAACTCATTTTGGATTTTCATTACGTTTTGATGAAAGTTCATTTTTTTTCACGAAAAAAGTTATCACAATACAATTATACTCCTAAGACAAAATAATTCTATCATCTAGAGACCAGTTTTGGTTCTCCAATCCGACCGTTGGTTCATATTCCATTTGTAAAGAATCGAAGTGCTACATTGAATTTGCCCAAGAACGTAATTTACTGATAAGAGAAAAACGCGTTTCATTCTAGCTACCACAAAAGTGAGACTCTGATACCATGTAAAGAATCGAAGTGCTAGTGCACTTGCCCAAGACCGTTTGTAAAATAAATCTCACTTAAATATTACATCAACTACCACTTAAATAATTAGCATCTGTAAAATATTATAAAAAAATTCAACTCTTTACTACTCCAGTTAATCACTTACTTGCTAAAACATTAACATTTTTTATACACCTAATATAAATCCCATACTTTGTAAGATATTACATAACCAAATGTACTCTCTTTGCACACTTTACAATAAGATTATTACATTGTTGTAAGAGCATTATTTCTAACTCATTAATATTTTCTAAATATTGACTTTATATTTGAAATTGAACATGAAAGTTTGAATTGTTGTTTGCTAACTAAACGTTTAATTAGCCAACAAAAAATCAAACTTTCATGTTATTGCAAGTAGCAAACTATTTTATTAAAAAAATAAAATAAATTTATGAAGGGTACCAAATTACAAACTCATCTCAAATTTTCATTACTTTTTGATGAAAGTACGTTTTTTTTCATGGAAAATGTTATGACATTACAATTATACTCTCAATAAGACAAACTTATATCATCTAGAGATCAGTTTTGGTTCCCCAAATCATTGGACCGTTGGTCCATACTCCTTTACCTTTCCCTCCTCCATTCTTTTTCCCTTTGCCCTCATCTCCCATTGGTGAATAAGTGTTTAAGTGTTGACACGTCACTGAAGTTTTAGTTTGAAGCATTCAAAGTAGTCTACGTAGTTTTTAGGAAGTTCTGTTTTTTCTGATATGCATTGTTGCCGTCACAATACAAATCAAGAATCGTGATGTTAGTGATTTTAGTGGGTTGTTACTAATTATATTATATATTGTAATGTTTCCGAAGTCAATAACAATTCAATTTGCAGCTTCACAACGTTGCCTATCTTATTATTGTAGTAGCATACTTCCAAAGCATAACAAAGCCTCATTCTGTTTCTTTTTCGGTTCTAAATATCGACAATTGGTATCAGAATTATCTTATTAAGAGATATGTGTGTGAATTTGACGCGTCAGTGAAGGGAAGGCAGTTTATCATCCATTGCTACGCCAACATTTGACGGAGACAACTACCAGATTTGGGCAGTACGGATGTAAACATACCTGGATGCGTTAGACCTTTGTGAGGTTGTGGAAGAAGACTATGAAGTCCCTGAATTTCCAAACAATCCCACCTTTGCACAGATCAAAGTGCAAAAGGAGAAGAAGACGAAGAAGTCAAAGGCGAAGGCATGTTTGTTTGCTGCAGTCATGTCCAACATCCTCATTCGTATCATGTCTCTAAAATCAGCAAAGGAGATATGGGAGTATCTTAAGACCGAATACTAAGGAGATGAAAGGATCCGGGGGAGGCAAGCCCAGAACTTGGTACACGATTTTGAGTTGAAGAAGATGAAAAAGATTGGATCCATCAAAGAGTATTATGGCAGGCTAATCAATATTGCAAGTCGAATCAAACTACTTGGATCGTCCCTGCCAAAATCAATGATCATTGAAAAAATCCTTGTTACGTTGCCTGAGAAAATTGAAGCAACAATTACATCCTTGGAAAACACTAAGGATATGTCAAAAATCACTCTGGCAGAGTTGTTGAATGCTCTACAAGCACAGGAGTAAAGAAGAACCATGAGGCAGAAAAGTGACGCAGAGGGTGCCTTACCTGCAAGATATCATGGAGCTGACAAATTAAATACGAAAAAGAATAAGGGACAAGAATGAAACTCATTCTCTCCGACTTCGAGCAGAAATGGATGTTCTAAGGGTAAATACCCTCTTTGTCACCGGTGTGGGAAGATATGTCATCCTTATTTCAAATGTTGGAGGACACCTGATGCAAGATGAAGCAAATGCAATCATCAGGGCCACGAAGCTGTGATTTGCAGAAGCAAAGCTCCACAACAAGAAGCAGAAGCCCAAGTTGCTAATCGAGAAGAAGAAAAAGAAGATCAACTTTTTGTTGCTAATCGAGAAGAAGAAAAAGAAGATCAACTCTTTGTTGCTACCTCCTTCACCAGTCATGATTCAAGTGAAAGATGGTTAATCAATAGTGGTTGCATAAACCACATGATGTATGATAAGGTGTTATTCAAAGAACTAAGGAGCACTGAAATAAAGAAAGTCAGAATTGGAAATGGTGAGTATATTTTCGTTGAAGGTAAATGTACCATAGCTATTACAAGTTGTTCTTAAGCAAAGTTCATCATCGATGTTCTCTCTGTGCTGAATATTGACCCAAATCTACTTAGTGTTGGTCAATTAATAGAGAAAGGGTTTAAGGTGATTTTCAAAAACAATGTTTGTGTGATAAAGAATCCAGCAGGCCAAGAAATGTTCAAGGTGAAAATGAAGGGAAAAAGCTTTTCACTTAATCCATTGGAGAATGAGCAATCTGCTTTCACAATCAAAGAAAGCATCATAAAAGTCTGACACAAGTGGCTCAGGCATTATCATCACCAGGGGATGCTGCAAATGAAAACCAAGATGATGGTGAAAGACCTTCCCGAACTTGATGATCGTACTCCAAGTTGCGAAGCCTGTTAGTATGGCAAACAAAGCAGGAAACCATTTCCTAAAACAACATGGAGAGCCATCAAAGAAGTTGCAGTTAATCCACACGGATATTGAAGGTCCACAAAGAACGTCCTATCTGAAAGATAGTCTCTATTAAGTTGCATTCATTGATGATTTCACCCGTATGTGCTGGACTTTCTTCTTAAAACACAAGTCAGAGGTGGTTCAAGTCTTATGGAACTTTAAAGCCAGAATCGAGAATGAGAGTGGTTGTAGAATTTAAACTCTCAGATCCGACAATGGCAAGGAATACACCTCTGAAGCATTCAACCGATTCTGTGAAAAGGAAGACATCCAACACCAATGAACCACTCCATACTCTCCGCAACGAAATGGAGTGATTGAAATACGGAACAGGTTCATATTGGAGACAACATGATGTATGTTGCATGAGAAGAACTTACCAAAGCAGTTCTGGGCCAAAACAGCAAATACTGTCGCTTTCTTACAAAACATGCTTCTCACAAGATCAGTAGAAGATCAATCGCCCTTTGAGGCATGGCATGGTTATAAACCATCTCGAATTTTCTTAAAATATTAGAATGTTTGTGCTTCACTCACGTTTCACCGATCAAGAGGGATAAACTGGATCAAAGAGTTGTTCCAGGCATCTTAATCGTCTACAGTTCAGTTGCTTATAAAGTTTTCCACCCACAAACTAGAAAAATTGTTATAAGAAGGGATGTACATTTTGTGGAAGATGAAGAATGGAATTGGAATGATACAAGAAGGATGGATTCAAGCCCAACAAATTTGAAACTCACGCTCCCTGTTTCGTACACGACAAAACCGAGCATAAGAGTCTGGCAGGATGAATTAGTGGATGATGTTCCTGTTAGAGGCACAAGGCTACTTTCGGATGTGTATCAAAGGTGTCATACTTCTGTTTGTAAACGTGCAGATTATGAAAAAGCCAAGACATATCCAAATTGGGTTGCGACAATGAAGGAGGAACTACTGATGATCGAGATGAACAAAACATATGAGTTGGTTGATTGACCCCATAACAAAAAGGTGATTGGAGTCAAATGGGTGTAGCGAACCAAGCTTAATGTTGATAGATAAATTAATAAGCATAAAGCTAGACTCGTGATCAAAGGATATGCTCAAGTGTTCGATGTGGACTACTCAGACACCTTCGCACCCGTAGCTAGGCTCGACACCATCAGGCTCTTACTTGTTGTTGTCACGCAAAAGAACTGGAGGTTATACCAATTAGACGTCAAGTCTGCATTCATGAATGCTTTCTTGCAAGAAGGCTACGTGAAAGAAGGAGAAGGAGACAAAGTTTCTGTCCTTAAAAAAAGCACTCTATGGATTGAAGCAAGCTTCAAAAGCTTGGTATAGTAGAATCAATGTTCATCTACTGAGCTTGGGGTTTAAAAGAAGCCTATCTGAGCCCACTCTATATGTCAAGTATAATGAAAATGATACTTTAGTCATTCCACTTTATGTTGACGATCTTCTGGTTACAGGAAACAATGCAGAACAAATTCGGGAGTTTAAACAGCAAATGATGAAGGGTTTCCAAATGACAGATCTCGGGCTCATGGCTTACTTCCTTGGCATGAAGATCACACAAGATCAAGGTGATGTCTTCATCTGTCAAATGAAGTATGCAAGGGAGATACGCAAGAAGTTTCATATGGAAGATTGCAAAGGGATGAGCACACCAAAGATTCTAAGAGAAAATATGAGTAAAGAGGATGGGTCTGAGAAAGTCTACTAAGCACATTTCTAAAGCTTTGTGGAATGTCTGATGTATCTAACAACAGGGCCTGATATCTTGAATGTTGTAAGTATTTTTCTCGGTGTATGCAGTGTGCAAGTGAAATTCATTTAAGGGAAGCAAAAGGAGTGATTAGATATGTCAATGGCACAATCAACTTTGGAATCAAGTTTAGAAAGAATGAAGAATTCAAGCTAGATGGTTTTTCCGACAGTTATTGGGGTGGTTCCATTGAAGATATGAGAAGTACCTCAGGTTACTGTTTTAGTCTTGGATCTGGTGTCTTCACATGGACCTCAAAAAATCAAGAAACCACAGCCCAATCCACTGCTGAAGTAGAGTTTGTTGCTGCAACGACAGCTGTTAACCAAGCCTTGTGGCTGAGGAAGATTCTAGTCGATCTTCATTTAGAACATAAGGGAAGCACGGTGATTCTTGTTGAGAATCAAGATGTTATTTCCATCTCTCATAACCTTGTGTTTTACGGGAAGACTAAGCATTTTAATCTCAAACTGTTCTTTCTTAGAGAAGTACACAAAGTTGGGGTTGTGGTTCTTCTCTACTGCAAAACGGAAAAACAGGTGGCTGATATCTTCACCAAGCCTCTACGAGTCAGCAAGTTCGGATTTTTCAGAAAAGCCCTTGTAATGTGCAACATCTAAACAAGGAGGAGAGTTGAATAATTGTTTAAGTGCTGCCACGTCATTGAGGTTTTAGTTTGAAGCATTCAAAGAAGTCTGCCTAATTGTTAGGAAGTTCTGTTTTTTCTGTTAGGCATTGTTGTTGTCATGGTACAAGTCAAGAATCATGATGTTAGTGGGTTCAGGGGGTTGTTACTCATTAGATTATAAATTGTAATGTTTCCGAAGTCAATAACTCAGTATTCATCTTCATAGCGTTTTCCTCTGTTATTCTTGTAGTAGCGTACTTCCAAAACATAGCAAAGCCTCATTCTGTTTCTTTTACGGTTTTAAATATCAACACCCATCCTTCATTCTCTCGAAAAAAAATTTGGCGTGTGGCAGAAGGTTTAGGACATGGTTCCGCCGAAGCGGTTGGAATTGATGTGGCAGAGAGTCGGAACTTTCATAAACGCATATCCGTGTGGTTGAAATAAATTCCGACAATAGAGGAGGGGTGAAGGGGGATGGGAACGAGAGAAGGAAAGGGGGATGGAGGGATGGTGATGGCAAGGAGGGAGAACGGAGGGAAGAGGGACACAGAGGGGACTACCAACTTTTGGGACAAATCAACAAACAAGATAACAACATTAACGTTGATGATGAGAACAAAAGGGGACTACCAACTTTTGGGGAAACTAAGAAGATGATTAGAAGGGTGTACCGGCCAAGAAAAAGGAAGACACATGCGAAAGGGTAAGAGGATCGACCAAGCAAGGAAAGAGATTACCTACCTCTATGGTCGGGTTATAAATAGGTATTGATCAACCAACACTAAAAGCAAGGTTCTAGTTGTTGTCCTTCTATAACAACACGCAATCAATAAGTCTATTTACATGGATTTGTCAACTATTGAGATCGGAACTAACAATTTCAACTCTTATCTCAGGAGAAAATGTCGGTTGGAAGTGATGTTTATTATGGAAACAAAGGATGAAAAAGAATATTGGGAGACAGATATAGCCCAAACTGTATTTTGTTAACAAATCTGTAAAGTCCGCCTCTTGTAATTTGTACATGTCTAGTAAATAAAGATATGCCTCATGCACTTCATTATCTAGCCGATCGGCATAATTTAAGAAACCCTAACCTCTTGTGTGTGTTGTTGTATTTATGTTTTACATTTTTATTGATAGGGTTACATGCAATATTATACGTAAATATTTTCTTCCTAACTAAGGGTTGGTAACCTCTCACTTTTGTGTAATAATCAAACCTTCTGTTTAAAATTTTGTTCATTCAAGTCCTTTCGAAATTTTCTGGCCAAAGCCTCGACTGCCCCTTCTCAAACCCATGCAAGAGCAAGCCTGTTTGCATTCATTTGAACCAGTTGGTTACCAATCCTAGACAAACTTAACTAGGTCACTCCCGAACCCAAACAAACCGAGGCAAGTTGGTAGGTCAATCCAACCCTAGCTTACCTTGCTCTTAGTTTGGAGTGTCAAAGGACTAAAAGGAACCAAAATCCTAAGCTCAAGAATATAAATCGGGTAAGTAAACATATGTTTGCTCGATTATCATTTTTCTCATTAAATAAATATTAAATTAGAATGAATCTGCCAAGTTTGTGTAAATGACAAAGATAAATGATTTGTGTATCGAAGGTAACTTATTATCATTTGGAAATTAAGCATTAAATCTAAAGTTTTATAATCGTTTTGGGGTTATAAATCTACCTTATACTTAAATCTCTATGAATCCACCTCATGATATTTTCGTCAGATTTTAAAGCGCATAGGAAATTTGTGCTATTAAATGACATTTTAAGACACTAGGGATTGACACATTATGAAGAAGTTCGGCTATCAATTGGGCATTTAACCATATAATTGATTCGGTACTCTATGTAACTTATAACTAGTCAATATATGAACCCTAATTTTCCTAAACGATGTTCTTCGGTAATTCTAACTAGGTTACCCCAAATTTTGCACAAAATCCATATTTTAGTTTCTTTGTACCAGACGCACTACACTTCATGCTGGGAATCAATTAGCATGCTTAGACTCGGTAGTATTCATTCTTAGGACTATATATACGTATGTGTGCAATTGTTAGGAGAGTGAGTGAGAGAGGATTACTTCTGATGAGAAGGGGACATGGTTACAAAGAACACCCTGGTGGTGTGGAGATCCATGTTCTTCTGGACCCATCGCAGCATGCTTTTCATGGCTAGTCTATACGCTTCTTCCGTTGAAAGCTGAATGATGTCCTGCGCCTCATCTTCAAAGGAACCTGATCGTCTATATATATATTCAGGAGGAAATCATATATAATGAAGTTGAATATATATATATATATATATACAGAGAGAGAGAGATTTGTTTTTTTCTTACAAGATGTTCATTTTCAAACCAGTCATCCACCACAGATAGGTATTAAAGACCATTATGTCGACTCCTTTCCAATGAACCCCATTCTTCCGAATGGAACCTTTCCTGACAACTCGATCAGCTAATGCTACCTTGTGCACCATTGGGTTATCTGAATTCGACTCCAGAAGGAATGGCGCCCAGTAGAATTCCACCGTTGCATTGTATTCCTACATATATGTACATAAAAATGTATCTATCATCAGAATACATGTATTCGTATAATGAATTCCTTACCTTTGCGGTGAAAACAGACAGTGATCCCTTAGTATGAAAGGAGGATGCGTTTGGTGGGATGATGGAGTTGAGAAGGCAAATCATCGACTCAAACTGTCCTCGGTTCAGTGAATCTCCTACAAACATCATCCTCTTTCCACGTAGTGCTTCAAGCATTAGCTTTGCATCAAACCTGCGTACACTTATATATATATATGAGCAACTTACAAAACCCTAATCTATGTAGGAAGTCCACGTCAACATAATGCAATGCAAGTGGGGTTTTGAGAAGATGAAACTGTAAGAGGGAGGATGAAGTCGGTCATTGGACTATTGGAGTTGTCTTCTCTCATAAGTTTCTTTTACTTATCGGCCCATTTCATTTGCCTAACCTACCCCCCTAAGTAGTACAAATCTTAGTGGCCCATAATGCAACAACAGATCGTGCAGGGACATGTGATCTAACGAGCTTCCTGCCTGCACATGCAATCGCATGCCATTGACTTTGACGATCCTACTACGAAGCATTTTCTCTTAACAATATGTATGTAATGACAAGGAATTAAATTGAAATTAATTACTCTATAAAAAATAGAACTGAACCCCATTTAACAATTGCAAAAAATGAACGTGAAATTAGATGTGAAATCTTTCTCTAACATAGGAAATTACATATTTTGAAAAAAAAAAAAAATTATGTGTTTGAATCTAAAACGTTAATTAAGAATAAACTCTAAGCTTCGAACTATATTTTCTAGAGATTGTGAATACGTACAAACTATTCTTCATGAAAGTTTAAAAAGAAACGATTTTAAAATAAAATATGCAGGTTAGGTTGAGCCGATGCCCGTACCTATCTGTGTGTAATTGATCCCAAATCTCACCTTTTTTACTAGCTAGGTCAATCAACATGCATGGCGAATGGCGATGGAACAACCTAGACCCATGTCTATCTAGCCACCAGTTTTGTACATTTTGTGCCAACCCTTCATTTGGAGGTCGTAATGATAGTGTTGTGGTCAGTATTGTTAGGTTGCACTGAACGGTGAAGACGAATGAAGAAGATGGGAGGGAGGGATGAGATGTTTGACCTGGGAAGTGAACAAGCATGAGGTTGCCATCTCCAAAACTGGTAATCCCGATCAGGTCGGCCATGCTCCTGACACGTCACCTGAGGTGGAAGAAAGGGACAGTCTTGCTCTTGGTAAAGTGGTCTCCGTGACGAATTATCCCGCACCCACTTTCCACTAAACACATCGCACCCTTCCAACTCATCCTTCATCTCTTCATCATCATCTTCTTTATTATTAATGGCACCCGCGAATGGCAGCGTCTTCCTATCTCCGCCATTATGAATAGGTTTCGTTGCAGCTGCCTCCACCGCGGGCTGTAGCTGGTTGACCATGCACATCAAGTCTTCTCCATACATCACAACTCCAACGAACAGAATGAAAACTAAGAGTGTTAATAAGTAGCGAGGAGATTTTCGAAATGGAGAAGAAGAGATGGTGGGTGTCTTCATTTCATGTGTTGTTGTGTCTTCACAACTGTTGGTGTTGTTGCTCTTTATGGTTATGGATCTCTGTGTATGGTACGATCTATATAAGCAACATTGTAAGACCAGCAAATGAATTTGATTTAATTATTAATAGCTGGATCCAGTTGATCTGTCAAGTTAAGAAAACATAATTGAGTCGTTGATGGGATCATTCCATTCATCAAATAGTACAGTTCCCTATTTGGATTTAGTTTAGTATTAGTGGACTTCACAGGAAAATAGTATGTACTTACACAGTAGAAATACTATATATATATATATACCAGAACCAGACCAAGTTTACAAGAAAATGACATGAGTACAGATACCTATTTAGTGTAATAATCCCATTGCACACTACGTACGACAATAGGATTAATGTGGATAGGCAGACAGGAAGCCAATCATTGTAAAAGTCAACTATTCTTTCTGTATATATAATGAATAATAATAGTTGGATTCATTCTCGGAGTAGCTAAATTATTATTTTGGACTCGTCGAATGTCGCAACATATTCAACTCTACTCATCTAATCTTAGAAAATATAATTTTCATGGATTTAGATATGATTTTTAAACGCTTGTATGAAAATTATCTTACCTTAATCCTAATTTTTTTTACCATTTTTTTTTTGAGTAATTGGCAGGTGTGTGTACGTACAAAAGCTAGGAAATTTTAGATATGAGGTGTTTAGTTAGCTTGAAAGTCAAAACTCGACATAAAGTGTATCGTTATCGAGCAATTCAATTATTTAACTACTATAGTTTTTTCATTTTTTTAGATGGTTAAAAATGAATAAAATTCTAATTTTGCAATTTCACGTAATTAAATCTCTATAAAAAAATTTAAAAAAATTGATTAATTATCTAATTGAATTACGACTTTAACAATTCAAGCGATAACACTAGTTATGTCCATCACTAGTTATTTTCCATAACTTTTCTTATGTACAATTTTATTTGATTTTTATAAAAAATTCAAGATTTGTGTTTTTAAAATAATTTTTAATTTATCCATATTTATCTCTTTCTCTCTCTCTCTCTCTCTCTCTCTCTTTTCAGGGAAAGCATGTTTGGTCAACCTCGCAAATGATATTCAATGATTTTTTTCTCTAAATGGTGATTTTTTTTTAAAAATATAATACTTATTTTGATATTTAATTTTCAAGATATGTTAATCACTTAAAAAAAATCCCAAATTGGAAAATAAGTTGGATTATTGTACGGTATGGAGCAGGAGTCAGCTAACTCAATTTCAAATCTGTAATTAAGATTCATTATATATTAGTATAAGAATTATGGTTCCCATCTTAAATTACAATTGTGATTCATAAGAATTTACTGCGAAATCAGTTCGTCGTCTGTATCCTAAATCATGTATATCTACCTTATGTGAGTTCTATATCAAAAATTTATGATTCAGCAACTAAATTTTCCAATATCTTCTGGAGTGGAGCAATGGAGTGAATGGAGTGGTAATGGAGGAGAGTGAAAGGGTAGTTAGGTATAACGTTGCTTCATTACTAAGTTAAAGTAACGTCGCTTCACTGCTAAGTTAAGGTTGGCGTGGAAGATTTCTCGTCGTCATCATCATCATCGTCTTCCTAGCTAGTTAACTTTGTCCATCCAATGTCCATTTTCTATATTCAATATATTGAAGGAAAATGTGTGTTGATAAGTACTCTGTCTATAGAGTTTAGGTATAACGTCGATGCTTATATCTATATACATTATTATTCCATTTAACTAGAGGGTTAGGTGAAGATTGACAACACAAGTTTGTATTATTTCGGCATTAGTTGGTGGATGTTGCATGCTTTCGCTTTCTTGTCCCTCACTCGTATGTCATCCAAATCAATAGTTTTAGGGTGGGGAAATCAGCAGTTGGTAATTTCTAAAGGGATATTGATACTCATACAAAAATATATGTTTGTATCTGTATTTAATAAAATTTGACCGATTAATTGTATAATTTAATTTACATATCGTGCTTGTATTTAATTATTACTATGCTGGTATAAAATAACACGACAAATGAACAAAACTTGATTAATAGACTTAATTTTGAGAGTAAACCAATTCTAGCTACGGGAGAATACAAATATAACGGCTGAAAATTGTTTCATTAACGGCTCAAAATATGAGTCGTTAATGAAATACGACTCAATGAAAAACGAGCCGTCATAGGAAGAGTCGTCTGATATATGACGGCTCATTTTTCATTGAGCCGTCAAAAAACTTTGAATCATACTTGAGCCGTGGAAATGAGCCCTTAAATAAGGGTTCTCCCGTAGTGTCTACAATAAGATTTTGGTCAGGAATAATGTATAGAGTAATAGGGATTACTATTCAATATTGATTTATTTATGGGCTTAAAGACGTCTCCTGTGAATTATATGGCTCTGTAGAATTTTTTATTATTATAGAGTATAATTCTAGAACATGTGAATGTATCACGATCTTTGAATTTAACAAAATTTAAAGACTAATATAACAAAAAAAATGTTGAAGGACCTCAAAACAATTTCAGAAACTGCATATAATAGTATCCAAGTCATATATATCAATTGATGTAACTCTTCGAAGTTGAAGTTGTGTAAATAAAATTGTTGGGTTTGAATTTCCCGGATGCTGACTTGACAGTGTTTTGAATGTTAATTTACTGATGACCGCACGCTTTCACCGTAGCTCCGATGAACCGACAAGAAGGGGAGCGTAACATAGCGGTGCCTCTGAGTCCCACTCCGATGCTTAAATGAGTATACTGTGTGTATGATCTCTAAAACGTAACGAACGTATGTAAACCAAGAGTATTTATAGAGATGGAAGACCAAACCGTTATAAGCAGCTGAATATCTTTGTGAATATTGTGCCGTTAAAGATAAAGATAGCATATATTACAGTTATTACGTAATATTCCAATTGCCTTATGTAATCATTATAGAATATGTGCTCGATATACGCGGGATATCGTGGCTACATATTCAGTGTCGGTTTGTGGGACCAAAGTTGAGAGATTTGACTCTCTTGGCGAGCAGTAGGAGACTTTGACCTTGCCCGATGGCGACCTATAAGGGCTTTGGCGTCCACTTTAGCTTTGGGTTTGGTGCTGGACCGCTTTATGGGGGTCAGCTTACCCTTACTGTGGGACGGCCCGGTTCTGAATGATGTGAGTTTTTCCCTTGCAAAGTTATTGGGCATTTGAGGCCTTACCCGTATTAGGCCGTCACTATCGATATCCAACATTTGCCCCTGAAACTTGAGTGAAGTTTTTTCGGTCGAGCTTGATCTCTTGATAGAGGGTTTGAGATAGTGACTTTTAGGTTGGACCTTTGATGTCCTTGACTGCTACTTGTGCCTTTTAATGCTCCGTAACCTTTGGTGAATGTTTTTTGGTTGCTTAGAGTTTTTGGAATCTTGATCTCTTACCCTATTAGGCGAACTCTTTAGGGTTGCCAGTGTTTATGGACGCTCATTCGCTACTCTTTTGACGAATGCTACCGTTGCTAGGGTCTTAGGAGAGACTTGTCGTAACGTTTGGCGATCACCTTTATTTTTAAAGTTTTGCGCATTTAATGGGTTCACTGTTTGGCGAGAAGTGGAGGGGGCGCTAGACGCATGCCTGTCTCTTCGACTTCCGTAAATAGGGGGTAAGCTGACAGTTTTCGTACCGTTTGAACCCTTTGTATGCCTGATGTGACCCTTTGAATTCTGACATTGCTTCGATTTTACCCCAAATGGGGCGTAATCATTGTGTTTGCCTTTTTGGATGTACCCGTTCGGTTTCTCCAACTTTGGCTATAAAAAGCCAAACTTTGACATTTAGCCCTTTACGCACTCAAGCCTTTGCATTCCAGAGTTCAAGTGTTCCTCTATCCTCTGTTTGAGCTTTTCCTTTCTCATCTTTTAACTTCAGTAAAAAACTTCTTTTTACAACCATGGCTGGAAATAAAAATCAAATTTTCGGCAAGGGATCATCATCCAAACCTTCTCCCGCCTAGTATTCTTATGGGCAGAAAGTTGCGGCTAGGGCTTCTAATGCCCCTCTCGCTATTAGGGATGCTTCTTCCCCAGCACAGAACAAGAGAAAACCGGTTTCTGGCAAGTAAGTGTTCGTACCGATCATGGTGGACGTGCTCGAGACCAATGTCCCCTCCTTTTCTCCGACATGTAGTCTTTTCTGTTCTCTTTGCTTATTTTTAGGCGGTAAAGCTTCCTCCTTTTTGTTATTTTAGTATTGTTTTTACCATGCCATGATGTTCTTTCTTAAATATCAAGCCCAATGAGTTGATGCCAGCTCAGTTTAAGGTTGTAGTCACCCTGATTGATTTTGGAGAAGCAGATGCACGTAGGTAGGGTTGCATTATCCTCGTGAATAATATGTTTACGTTTATGCGGCCCAGATTGATGCTGGGTTGTGTTTTCCTATTTAGGACGACCTAAAGAATTTGTGTTGCTACTATGGGATAGGTCCCACACAACTGGTACCCAACACCATTCAGATGTGGGTTGGGTTTAAATTCATATGTTTACGTCAAGGATGGACGTATTCACTTTCCCTGTTCCGGTGTTTCTATCGGTTGGCTGTCGGGGCTAACCACCTTTACATTCATATGTTTTTGAGCAATGGAGGGGTCTGGCATCGAACTGGAATGTCCACTTTCGATTGGTGGATCACATCCGGGCTACCAACTTCAACTACAAGAAGTATTATTTCTTCTGTAAGGGTAGTGTACCTTGGGAGCTTTTTCATCCGGAGCTGGATATTCCTCCGAGCTTTGGCAAGCTGTCGGGGAGTGATAGTAATGCCATCGATGACGTTTTTCTACGTCATAGGCAACCGTACTTCTGTTCAGTCCATTCAGTGGCGGAGATTTCAGAGTCGATGCTTATGCTGGTGGGATTCATCAGTCGGCGCAAGTCTCTATTCATTAGGTAATTTTCTGGCCCTTTTTCTTTTCTGGCTTTGTGTTGTAGGCATTCGGGGACCTAAACTTCTCAATCTCTTTTCAAAGAAGGCTAAGGCAGGGCTATCTGCTGCCCAATCGTCTTTGAGTCCACCTCATCCTCACTCCAGGCGCGCGACCAAACGTAGGCTTGCGGAGGAACATTTTGGGCCGCTTCTAGCGAGCGCCCAAGAGGTATTATTAGAGATATGTATGTTTTTCTTCTTCTGATTCAGCCTTAGGTTTAATACCTTTTTTTGCTTGTTTTCAAATAATGTTATAGCTGAGGCAACTTCTGCTCCTGCTCCAGCCAAGAGGGCAAGAACTTCTAGCGAGGAGCGTCCCGCTGTTGCGGGGGGACCTTCTGCTCCCCAGAGCGAGGCTCTTGCCCCTGGGCAGGTTGATTCCCCTGCTCCCAATCATGCTGCTCCCAAATCCTCCAGGGGAGTTGGGTCTCGGAAGAGGTTCTAGACCCAGGGTGCCTCAACCGGCATTTTGAAGACTCCCTTTACTGTGGAGTACTGCTCTTTGGTGGGCCTTTTCCAGCCACCGAAGGTGGTAGACCCGAAGGGTCTCTGGGTTCCTTTCCACAGTCTCCGGAAAGTGGAGATTTCAGATAAGACCACACTTCAGGGTAACCCAGACCTCTGCATGCATCTATTGGATGAGATCCTTCCACCTCAGGAACGGGTGGAGGTCCCTTCAGACTTGAACGACATTGAGGTCGTTATGAAGTCGCATTTTGAGTGCCTCGCCTTGGTAAGTTCCATTCTACTCTTTATTCCTTTATAGACTTCCCTTTATTCCTATCATTGCTCGCTCTTTTGTAACTCATTGATCCCTTTTAATTTTATCCCATTTTTTTCCTGTTGTCAGCTCGTTCGTGAGGAAACGATCGGGTGGATTGTAGGGGAGATCACTGATAAGCAAGTTCATCTTCATATCTAGCTGGAGTGGTTTTGAAGTTTGAGATATACTCCGGAGGAGATGGAGGATATGAAGAGGAGAGTGGAGGCGTCCACTAAGTTGGTGGAGGAAGCGCGTTGGGAGTTTGAGGAGATGGAAAAGGAGTTGCGCACCACCATCAAGGTGAGGGAGGATCAAATGTCCCTCACTGATGACAGCAGGATCAGAGATGAGATTCGGACCAAGGAGACCGACAAGTACTCCACTTAGCTGGGTATGATCCATACGTACTCGTTTATAGACAAGTACTTGCTCTGGGTACGAAGCTGGGTACTCGTCTATGCACAGGTACTCGTCTATAGACGAGTACTGTCTATAGACAAGTACTCAACTGGGTACTGTCGGAGTACTTGTCTATGGATCCGTACCAGAGTGAGTACTTGTCAGAGTACCCAGAACGAGTACTTGTCGGAGTACTTGTCGGATCCATAGACAGCTGTATATAGACAAGTACTCTACTTAGCTGGGGCTGGGTATGATCACTTGAATTGACCATATACAGCTGGGTATTCGCTCTGGTATGGATCAGTTGGGTACGTGCATCACTCGCTCAGGTATGAATCAGTGTACTTAATTGTTTCATGAGGAGTTCTTCTCATCCTCTCCTAACAGGTTTTCAATGTATTGCATTTTTATCCTGTTTGAGGGACACGTCTTACTGGGTCATCTATTAAATTTGTGGTTATAGATTCTCAGAGTGAGGATGTTCTTATCATGTTTTCCAAGACACTTTCGGACCTCGCGACAAGATCTGAACCCTTTCTGACAAACGAAAGAGCAATTCATGTCAATCTTGTTGAGAATTCACCAACCCAAGATATCTTCCTTGTCCACAGAACCAATTAGTTGCCGCCAATCTTCAGTTTGATGAAGAAACTAAACATAGCAGAGAGAACCAAAACTTTACAGCATATATTCAGTATATATTACTGCACCGCATCCGCCATCTCCAGAAATTAGGAATTTACTACCACCTCGACCTAAAAAATTCAGAATTCTATAGAAGTACTATAGGTGTATTGCAACATATATGTCTCACCATGCCTGACATTAACTTTGTTGTTAACAAGTTAAGTTAGTACATGCAGGCACTGTGTTCTAGTCACTGGTCTGTTGTTAATCATGTCATCCGATATTTGAAAGGCACACTGGATCATGGTATGTTGTTTCGCTCAGCTCCTTGTTCCTCTACTGACGTGTCACTGGTTTCTTTTGTAGATACTGATTGGGGAGGTGATGTTCTTGATAGGAAGTCCATCTCTAGCCACTATCTTCTTCTCAATGGCAACCCCATCATCTGGAGCTCCAAGAAGCAGTCAGTGGTTTCTAGGTCCAGTGCTGAAGCCGAATTCCGTGCCATTGCTAATTCTGTGGGTGAAATCCTGTGGGTGAAGTCTCTTCCTATGGAAATAGGTTTGACTCTACCTTCTCCTCCGGTGATATGGAGTGATAATACCAGTGCTCTAGCATTGTCAAAAAATCTGGTTCATCATTTAAAGATGAAGCATGTGGAGATTGATTTGTTCTTCATCCGAGAAAAAGTTCAATCTGGGGAACTCATCGTCAACTTTGTTCCAGCAAATGAGAATGTGTCTGATGTGTTAACGAAACCACTAACATAAAAAACAGTTGTGCCATCGAGAAAAAGCTTGGTGTGTTTTTGGTTCAAGAACTTCAGGAGTTGTCCCCACATCTGCATTGAGCACATGAATAGGTTCAAGTAATTCTTGTATGTATCTATGACTTGATCTGTCCTCACAGCAGCTGGTATCGTTTGTAGTCTTAAAAGGGCATTGTTCTATTCCATTGAATGATCTTATTCAATCAGATTTAAGGCATCCTGGTTATATCATTATGCAGTTAATAGTTCATGATCATTGATGTAATCTAGATGAGCATTACATTTGTTATCATTACTATGTCTTCCATAAATCCTCATTATTATGCATCGGTGAGTTCCATTGAATTTTCTTTATCCTGTACTGGTATGTAACTATTTTTCTTTAAGTTTTCTCATCATTTATATTGTCATTTATACTTGTTCGTCCTCTTCTCTGCACCTCAAGAAATATCAAGATCACTGATTTGGCATAGGGTACAGTTTGATTCCAAAAATAAAGATATGTGCACAAGAGAACGACAAGATACTCGTGTTCATACTCTTGAGGAAGAAAAGATGATGGCTGAAACCATCCAACTGTATTGGTAAGATAAGAGCTAAAAGTCTTCTGTCAAGGTAAAATAATTGCAGTAAAAAAAAATATAAAAAGAGAGAAATAAGAAATCAAACTCTAAATCAAATAATTCGGCAAAATGATAGATAAAGCAGAGAAAGGAAGACTGGTGTTAGGTTAGTATGTGATGTGATGAATATAAAAAATATTGTTCATTTAAGTTAAGTACATGTGTGAGATATATTTGATATGTAATCTATGATACATCTGCAGGAGTCTTTATAGTGAAAACATTGAGTGAATGATTTATGATGTGTGCTTATGGTAATATCATATGTGAAGGTTCTAATATAACTGCATTATGAGTATAAGATTGTGTTTTGTTTTTAAACTATTTGATATTATGGATACATTTGTGTGTGAAGAAAAACTAGTGCTTTGGCTTAAATGATAGACAGCTAGAGAGACTGGTCAGTCAGAGAAGTATCAATGGATTATAAGAACTGAAATCGTTGATTCATGTGTTCAAACAAGGCAAAGGAGTTCAAGGAGGCAAAGGAGTTCAAAGTGTTTTCAAAATCAAATCAAGTGTGGAGAATGTTAGGATATAAGTATAGGTATGCCGAAGGTTAAAGATATATATATATAAAGTCAAAGTTTAAGGATATATATATATATAGTCAAAGTTTAAGGATATATATATATAGGAAGTTACCAACGGCTAGTTTTAGGATATATATATATATATATATATATATGCATTCGGTGTAACAATAGGTTAAGTAGAAAATATATCTATTTCAGTTTTATTTATTTTTCTCTAAATTTTTCATCTAAAGATCTTGACACGAGCACCACGATAATGTGGGTTCTTTGCCCAATGCTTATGGGAAAGGGCCCCAAAATGTCTATTCCCCATTGGGCGAAAGGCCAGGCGCCTACCATTGCGGATAGCAATGTCGATGGTCGACCGGTTCTTGGTGCGAACTGTTGACAAGTCGCGCACTTCTTTGTTAATTATGTCGCCTCTTTGCTCAGAATTGGCTAGTAATAGCATAGTCTGGAGATTTTGCGCGTCATCGAGTGCGCACCTTCATGACATGCGACAAAACCTTTGTGAGATTCGCGCAGAACTCTTTCTATCTTGGGATGGGAGATGCATTTCAGATAGAGAGTTGAGTATCCTCTCCTATAGAGCTCTCCATCGATGAGAAGATAGTTTACGTCTAGGCGACTTATTTTCGTGGCCTCGCCTTCGTCTTATGGCAAAGTTCCTTCTTTTAGAAAGTTCTCAAAGGGGGTCATCCAGTTATCTTGCTCTTGGATATTGAAGACTTCTGCTCGATTTTCAAGGACCGGGTATAATGCATGTTCCAAAAATTGCACATTCTGTATCATTGTTCCTCCGAACGCCAGTTCGCTTAGGGAGTCAGCTAGCTGGTTGTCTTGGCGAGTAATGAACTAAATCGCGAAATTCGGAAATTCGGCGATGCAGTTTTTGGCAATGTCGATGTACTTTTTCATCTTTTCCCCCGTTGTTTCATATGTGTCATTGATTTGGTTGACAATTAGTTCTGAATCGCTCTTTGCCTTTAGTGACGTTATACTTATTCCCTTAGCGAGTCGCAGTCCAGTGATAAGTGCTTCATATTCGGCCTCATAATTGGTCACCTTGAATGTAAGGGCGGTCGCATATTTTAAGGGCTCGCCCTCAGGGGGGATGAGAATTAATCCTGCCCCGAGCCTTCTTTTAAAGAGGATCTGTCAGTATAGAGTTCTCAGATTTTGCCTTCGTCTTCTAGATGTTCTTGCCGTTTTTCTGCTTCTGTGATACCATTGCTAGTGCTTTCCACTATAAAATATGCTAATGATTGACCTCTGATGGCCGTTTTCGGCGCAAATTTGATCTTGAATTCTCTCAGCTCAATCGCCCATTTGACCATCCTTCTTGATAAGTCAGGCTTCAGCAGGATGTATTTAAGGGGCTTGTTGGTGAGGACTGTTATGGCGTGGGCGTGGAACTATGGTCTCAACTTCCGAGCAGCAATAACTAACACATAAATATACTTTTCAATCTTGATATATTTTATTACAGCTGAATTAAACAATTTGCTTACAAAGTTTTATTAAAACTGCACTGGCTGCGAGTTCACTAATACTTATATAAAGAAAGAGTTATTAAAGAAAGACTGATTCACTGGGTATGGGCTTCGCCAATCCAGGGTGTGTCTGCAGGTGTTGCTTAACTGATTGAAAGGCAGTCTCGCACTCCGGCGTCCACTCGAACTTGCGGTTTTCCCTGAGAGTTTTGAAGAACGTGAGAGACCTGTCACTCACCCTTTAGAGGAAACAATTGAGTGCGACCAGGTGGCCATTCAGACTCTGGAATTCCTTGTGGAAGGTCGGGGACTTCATCTCTTCTATAGATTTTAGATTTTCGGGGTTTGCCTCTTTACCTCGCTCGCTGACCATGAATGCCAAGAATTTGCCTGATTTTACCCCAAATGCGCATTTTGCTGGGTTTAGGCGAACGATGCGCATTCTCATGCATTCGAATGCTTCTCAAAGGTCTTCTATATGAGGGCTCACCTTTATTGTCTTGACGAGCCTGCCATCCACATAGGTCTCCATGTTCCGCCTAGCATTTCTTAGAACAGTTGATTTATCATTCGCTGATAAGTTGCCCCTGCGTTTATCAGGCTGAAGGGCATCACCTTATAGCAAAGTATATCTCCGTCAACGTAGAATGCTGTGTGGGCTTCATCGGCCGGATGCATTTGGATCGGGTTATAGCCTGAATAGGCGTGCATGAAGCTCAGCATTTCGTGACCATAGGTTCCATCCATCTGATCAATTTGCGGAAAGGGGTACGAATCTTTGGGGTAGGCCTTGTTCAAGTCGCGGAAGTCGACACACATTCTCCACTTTCCGTTTGACTTCTTCACAAGTACTGGATTGGCTACCCAGCTTTGGAAATGTATCTCCCTGACAAATTTGGCTTCAAGTAGTCTGCCTACTTCTTGCCTAATCGCTAAACGTTTGTCTCATCCAAATGACCTTCTTTGTCTCAGCTCGTAGTAGGTTATATCGGTGATGATGACTGGCGTACCACTGGGCTTCCAAGCAAATAATTCATTGTATTCTTTTAATAGATAGGTCAAGGTGTCCCTTTGGTCGTCGTTCAAGGTGGTTTCGATACGTACCTTCTTTTCGGGACTGTCAATTTTGACTTCTGTCAGTTCTTCCATTGGGGTTGGCTGAGCTTTGTCCTCACGAGGGTCAGGCTCTGTTTCGATGGCCAAAGTTTCCCTTTGGTTCTTCATGCGAAGTCAGTTCACGTAACATTGTTGTGAGGACGGCTGGTCGCCTAGAACTTCTCAAATCGCATTCCACGTGGGGAACTTAATTTTTTGGTGGATTGTGGAGGCCACGATCTTATATGGATTGATAGTGGTCCTCCCCAGGATGGCATTGTACGAGGTAGGAGCATCAACCACTATGAAAGCGACCAACACCTTTATGCTCTTCCATCCTTCACCCAAAGTTACCGTCAGGGTTATAGCTCCCAGCGGATACGTTCTTCTTCCAGCGAAACCGATGAGGGGAAAGTCGACTCGCTTAATTTTTTGGAATTGCCCATTTTTTCGATGTTGTCCAAGAATACAATGTCTGTCAAGCTTCCTCCGTCGATGAGAATCCTTTTCATATCACACCCTTCTACTTCTGCCCTGATGACCAAGGCATCATTGTGCGGCGTGGTGACATGTCTCAGGTCTTCCTCGGAGAATGAGATAATGCAATCATCTTCCGGCCGAGATCTCTTGCCCAGCTGTACAGCCGTGGCGATTTGGGTGGCGTATACTTCCCTTGCATTGGACCCCTCGCCTTCGACACCAAAGCATCCGACAATTAGGTTTATTACCCGTCTGCTCTGTGACGGGCCAGATTTTTCTTGCGAAACTGGCGAATGGGTTCTACGTGAAGGCGTTCATCTTCGCTATCTGCAGGCCACAAACTCCTTCAGCATGCCACTTTGGATCAGCTTTTGGATGTCGCGCTTAAGGATACGACAATCATCCTTCTTGAACATGATAGATGTTGCGTAATTTTCTTGAGGCTTTGTTGGATACGTCGAGCCTTTTGTAAAAGGCTCGGTTGATTTCTTCATTTGTGACTCGGCGATCAATTCTGTAATGTTTTAGTGAAAACGTCCAGAGAAGTCGGCCAAGGTTTCTCCTGGATGATGTTTGACGGCGTCCAAGGCGACCATGCTTTTTAGCAATTGTCGCTTGCCCATGTACCGCTCCATAAACTTGCTCTTCAACTCAGACCATGTCCCTATCGATCCTGCAGGGAGGCCGAAGAACCAAGACGACGCCGAATCCGAGAGGGTTGACGAAAATAATAGGGCTAAGTGATTTTCATCATTCGACTTACCCAACAAAGAAGCTGCGTGCTTATTTACGTGGATCAGAGGATCTCCTCCGACACTATATTCAGGGATGACCCTTACCACCAAATCCTTTGGTATTCTAACCGCTTTAAGGTCGGTGGTGAATGGATGGGATGATCGCTCCCGAAAGGAGTCATAACGGTTCCGCGTTGTTCCTTGATCCTTTTGCTGATAAGATCCTCAACTTGGCCAAAAGTGAATTGGGGTTGCTGTTCTTCGGTCGGTGAAGTACTCGACGGATTGACAGAGTCAATGATTGTCGGCGCTTCGATAAAGGCTAGAGGCAGGGACTGGTGTCCGGAGGTCATCTCTTGGTCTTCTTGAGGAGTAGCGACACGTGGATTTCCAGGTTCTGCTCATGTGGCCCCACGGGACGAGGATCTTCATGAGGAGTAGGGGCTTGTCTGCGGGTCTGTGCTATGATAGTTTCCAAGAGTGATAGCATCTCCGTGACTACGTGAATGGTTTTCCCAGCCACTTGAACGGTTGGTCGAACTAGAATCTCAATGGTGTGTGGAACAGGGGTCGGTCTTGAATTGCCGATGTGGTCCTCCACTGGTCTCTGAGGGAAAGCGCCAAGGATTGATTGGCTAGCAGGTTATTGCTAGACTGGCAAAGCAGCGACAGATTCTGTGCTATCTGAGGATTGCTCGTTAACCTATTTCCGAAGATTGCGGTTAGAGCGAGTCTGCATGACTGTTTTGCTCGTTTTCCCACAGACGACGCCAAATGTTGGGTATGAATTTTCTGGATGCTGACTTGATAGTGTTTTGAATGTCAATTGACTGATGACCGCACGCTCTCGCCGGAGCTCCGATGAACCTGCAAGAATGGGATAGCAACAGAGGGGTTGCCTTTGGGTCCCACTCTGAGGTTTAAATGAGTATACTGTGTGTATGATCTCTAACATGTAATGAACATATGTAAATCAGGTGTATTTATAGGGATGGAAGACCAAACCGTTATAGGCAGGTGAATACCTTTGTGAATATTGTGTCGTTAAAGATAATGATAGCATATATTACGGTTAATACGTAATATTGCAGTTGCCTTATGTAATCTTTATAGAATATGTGCCTAATATACGCGGGATATAGTGACTACATATTCAGTGTCGGTTTGTGGGATCAGAGTTGAAAGGTTTGACTCTCTTGGCGAGCGCTCCCATGACGAGTAGTAGGAGGCTTTGGCCTTGGCCGATGGTGACCTGTAAGGGCTTTGACGTCCACTTTAGCTTTGGGTTTGGTGCTGAACCGTTTTATGGGGCCCAACTTAGCCTTACTGTGGTCCGACCCAGTTCTGAATGATGTGGGTTTTCCCCTACAAAGTTATTGGGTCATTGAGGTCTTACCCGTATTGGGCCGACTAGAGCTGGGCATAATAAACTGGTTCAGCTGAACCGTACCACATCTTGCACCGGTTTTAATATAATATTATATTAATTTTTAAACTATATACTCTAAACCATTAGACCAAAGTTGGTTCGGTGATGATTTACAAACTATGTTATTATAATGAATTATATATTACAGTTTATGGATTATGGTTTATGGATTATGCTTTATGGATTATAGATTATGCTTTATGGATTATGATTATGGTTTATGGATTATGCTTTATGGTTTATGGATTATGGATTATGGATTATCATAATGCTTAATAAATTATCCATAATCAGTAAACCATAATACTATTATGTATTATTATAGTTTTTTTTAATATATATAAAGTGGTTTGGCTGAACCGGTTCTGAAGAGGTACGGTAATTTTGTCAAAATGTGGAGGGGCAAAAAACTGGAGCGGTAAACCGTACTTTTATAAAATGTGGTAAATGTACGGTTCATGAACCGGTTGGGCCCCGAACCGGTTCATACCCACTCCTTTCTCCGTGACTATCGATACCCAACAAAAATGATGTGACTCTTTTGAAGTGGCATTTCAATGCGGTTGAATAGGACTTCACAATCCATAAACAAACTAATTCAAAAATTAATTTACTTACCTCTTCAAGTGCGATTCCTTTGCATCAAGTGGCATCAAATACCGAAATTAATATGAGATATTTTCTTAAGGAGGTCTTCGAATTTTGCTACTCGTATATAATTTTTATATTTCTAATTCTCCACAATAATTAGATACATTTATGATTTCTGAGATAACCAAAAGAAACAATTTTGTTCTAAGGTACCTATTTGTAAAAACGTGACTTCTGATGTACCTAAATGAGTTTTATCCCTACATGATGTGCTAGATCATTACAAACTCTAGTATTAATAAATTTCTATTCTACTTCGAATGACAATAATATACATAAATTTAATCACTTAAGTGGATATAAATATATAAAGTAAATCGATCGATGATAATAATGTGCATAAAGTAAATAGAGTCCACTCGCTTTGCGTAACTACTATCTTTTTTCCTAATTTTTATTTTCTATAACACCACACCTAACTATTTTACACCACTTAAGTATATACATGTTTGGCTAGAGTATTTGACTATAGAAAAACAAAATACTTACGTAATGCTTCAACTTTGATTCACCATTTTCTTAATAGTTCAATTTTTATATTTACAACTATTGAAATTATATGAGCAACAACATGCAATCGACAAAATACACATATTTATATTACCTCTTTAGAGCGATTGTCCTTTGCGGAAGCGGATCTGTCTAAGGTTGGGATCACGGTCTTCCAGACGGGAGGACACACCGCGTTTTGACGGGCAATAACCTATAATACCACAACTACTGACCTCTGTCTAAATTGTAGGGTGACAAAGAATATTGTATGGTTGTCAGGTTTTTCAACCCAGAGTACCCGTATATAAAAAAATATATAGAGGGAAACGTTTTAGTGTCACACTCACAACTGAGTTTATGTGAATAGACTCCCATTTATGGGCGACTCTTTATCCTAAAACCAACATCTCCCACTCGCACAAAGTTGGGGGTGCTCATTCATAATGCGAGCATCAGGAGAACGAATCCCCCTTAAACAGTAAAGTTACATACGAGGAGGCAGTCATGCGACAAGCAAACATAACGAACAAAGTGCTACGCACCGTTAAAGAATATGCAGCGACTCGCGGATCCCACACCAACAGTGAAAATGTACCCTGCACACTTGGTCATGTAATCTTTCTCCAAGTATGAGCACAAAAGGATTTTTCAGGCCTATATATGCATTGTGCCCACAACTGCATCCTACGTCGCAGTTGATGGCCTTCTAGTGTACACAATATCGAGATGATCCCATAATGACCATCCCCATCCCATGAAACGGTCAGCACAATCAAACTCAATTTTCTAGAACTAGGACCCGGGTGGAATATGTCGAAGGCCCATCGAGCATAAACTAAGATAGCAAACACTGAATTGAACCTCAAGTCTCTGTTCAAAGTAATGAGGATACATACGTGGCTCTTACACAAAGATCTATGTGTCTCATACGACTTCGAGTTAAGATCACATCTCAGGTCAAATCCATGGTCGATTTTGGGTGCGTTGCACTATGGAACGCGCGTTGCAGCATATCCCTTCTCCCATGGAGCATATGTCTAAATGTTGTACAGATGTCCATCAGGCACACATAGTACCCAAACTAAGAGTCACAAAGACTCCCATTTAACCCTTGAGTGGATTGAGATACCATAATCTGTCGTAGTGCGAAATTAGATAGTTTCGGACACAATATCCTTTCCAGTCATCTCGATAGACTTCCAGAAGTAGAAATTATCACCACCTTCACGTAGCCATAGAGGCACAAAAGTTATCACCCACGTGAGAGGGTGATTCAATCCACTTTGACTTATTTTTAATTTATAATCACATACATGAACACACAAGATACTCAAACTGCGAAAACATGCATATTCAACATGTTTAATGTGTACAAATACAATTTATTTAAGATTAAACATGCTTAGAAAACAACCAAAAATCAAGGTACCCCTTAGTGATTTGACAAGACTAACTCGTACTGAATCCTTTTTTTTAAGACTAGAGGGACCAAAATGTAATACTCTCAAAAGTTAACTTTAGTGCAAAAATTCCCTGGTGGACCGAAGGGTTTTCTTAATGGGCCCAAACTCTCCACTTTCTTAGAAAGGGCACGATGTTAAGTTTCCACTTCTAACTCAGTGTTTTTAGACAAAATGTTTACTCAATTTATACTTAAGAATATCAAAGTGCATATAGTTTAAACAAATTAAATTAAATTATAGGGGTCTTCATGTAATTATAAACAATATTATATAAAATAGTATCCTAAGCATGATACTAAACTGGTGATGGGAGCTGCTCGACTGCTCACTTCGATGGCGACACGGCTTCCTGGACCTCGATCCTTCTCCTTGTCCCACCATTCTAGATACCCCACCCACCGGAAGTAAGAGTCTTTCGTGTGTCTGGCCATCCCATAATGAGTATATCTCAACTTGTTCTTGTCGATTCGGGATGACGATCCGTCGATTTTGCCAGTTGTTTCCTACCGACGCTTCCCCATTCGAGTTCCTTTCACATCATTGGCTTCTCCTTCGACTTGTAACCGCTCGACCATCACCACTAATCCATCCCTAATGCCTGATGATGCCTCGCCGCCACTGGTTGTCGCTCCTAGAATGTGGAGTCGGGCGACCTCCTTCCTCACTGATGCGTAGACGATTTTGACTGAGGGCAACGGGTCCTCTCGCAGAATGTCCCATTTAATTCTGTCAAATTTGGGATAGATTCCTCCCGAAAACTGGTAGAGCTTGGTCTCGTTTCATATTTTGCTATAAGTCATAATGTCCACCGTGCATCTTGTTGGGTATCGATAGTGACGACCTAATAAGGAAAAGGCCTCGAGGGCCCAATAACCCTGGAGGGGGTAAACCCAAGATATTCGAACCGGGTCAGCCTCAGTCAAAGTCAGCCTGGCCCACCATAGAATAGCCCAGAATCGAGCCTAGGACGATACGGACGCCAAAGTCTCCCCAGCTGGTCACCATCATTCCTCAAGTCGCGACCTCCTACTGCTCGCCATGGGAGTGCTCGCCCCGAAGAGAGCCTTGCCTCTCTCCTCTGGTCCCACCTACCGTTAATAAGAAAGTGGCCACGATATCCCGCATATCTCGGTCACATATTCACTAAAGATTAGATATGGTAAGTGCAATATCTCGCCGTAACTGCCATATCTACTATCCAAAACTTCAATAGCACAATATTCCCAAGATATACGGTTACCTTATACGGTTTGATCTCTCCTACCCTATAAATACCTCTGCTTTACATACGTTCATTACGTTTTGAGATATACACACATATATACTCATTTAAGCATCTGAGAGGGACCCAGAGACACCCCCTCTGTTGCGCTCCCCTACTTGCAGGTTCACCAGAGTTGAAGCAAAAGCACTATTCAACCGTCGTCTGGCATTCCATTCACTGCCAGATCAGCAACCAGGATTTCACGATCCAACATTTGGCGTCGTCTGTGGGAAACGAGTGATACAACCATGAGAACTCGATCACAAAACAACCGCAGATAGCTCTAATTCCGCCGCCGCTTCACCGCTTCAGCAAGAACCTGCCAGCCAGGCAGCACCCAATGTCTTTCCTCAGAGGACAGCCCGATAGCATGCCGGTAATTCCAGACCGACACCAGCTGCCAACCACATCGAGACTCCAGCACCGCAGACCGTCCACATCACCGGGGAAAACATCCAGTTAACCCCATAGATGATATCACTGCTGGAGGCCATCCTAGGACAGGCTCGTTGTCAAGCCCCTGCTCCTCAAGGAAACACTCGCCCTACTGCAACAGGGCCCTTACCGTCTGAAACCGCGAATCCTGGCACCACAACACCCCAGGAAGATCAGGAGATGACGCCAGGACAACAATCCCTACCCCTGGCATACACTGAGCAGCTGGCGGCTACATACTACGCCAATCCTTCTGGTCCCTCTCCATACAGGACTTCGCCAAAAAATTGCACCCTGGACCAGGTGGACGATCTTATCAACAGAAGGCTCTAGGAAAGACGACTAACAATCGTAGCTCCCTTCAAGGAGCGATCTGCTCACCCCTTTTCCGATGAGCTCGTCGCCATCAAGATCCCCAAAGACGTAATCGCTCGGGCCATACTTGAGTACAGTGGTGGAGGAGATCCCACCATACACGTCAACAAGCATGAGGCTTCACTTCTGGGTAAGTCAAATGATCCCAATCACTTGGCTTTGTTATTTCCATCCACTCTTTCGGGTTCGGCTTCGTCCTGGTTCTTCGGCCTCCCTGCAGGATCTATAGGAACTTGGGCAGAATTAAGGAGCAAATTCCTGGAGAGATACATGGGCGAGCACCAGCTAATGAAAAGCGTGGTCGCTCTGGATGCAGTCAAGCAACAGCTCGGAGAGTCGCTGGCCAATTTTTACGGACGTTTTCATCAGAACGTCACGGAGATAAATCGTTGAATCTCGGATGGGGAGATCATTCGAGCCTTCTATAGAGGTCTGGATGTGGCCAATAAGGCCTCGAGAAAGCTGCGCAACAGCTATCATGTGAAGGAGATTGAGACGTTGGAGGAGCTGGCGTCCAGGGCAAAAGGTTTCATAGACCTTGAAAGGGCGAACACTGAGGCCAACTTCCTGACGACCTAGCTAAGGGTGGTTCCCGAGCCCCGACGCGATGGTAAGAAAGAGGTGAAGAAAGAAAAGAAGGTAAGAGACAGCAGGCCCCGGGTCGAGCCCATCCTGGCACCGAGAAATCAAGAGGTCCCTGAGTACTTTACGCCTTTAAATATGCAGATCTCAGCGGTACTAGTCGAGATGGAGAGGAGATCCTTGGTAAGGCCACCAATGCCTCGTCGGGGTGGTCAGCCCATAGGGAATGACGTCGAGAGCTATTGCAGATACCATAAGTGCAAGGGCCACAAGACGGATGACTGCCGCATTTTGAAGCGGGACATAGAGAAGCTGATTCAAGGGGGGATGCTGAAGAAATTTGTGGTAGGGCGAGACAGAAGTCGAACGCCCCCTAGGAGACATCGTTCACCAGCCCCTACTGAGCAAACAGATCCATCTTCCAGCAAGAGGAGAGTGAATTTGATTGCGGGAGGATTCGGTGCAGGAGGCGAGGGGTCGCACGGCAGGGAGGTCTATGCAACTCAGATCTCTACAGCAGTTCAGTAGGGAAAGCGACCCCGACCTGAAGAGGACATTGTCATCTCATCCTCCGAAGATGATTTGGCACATGTCACAACCCCCCACAACGATGCTTTGGTTATCACGGCTGATATCGACGGCTGTGATGTTGCAAGGATTCTGATCGATTGAGGCAGCTCGACAGATATCCTATTCCTGGACGCCTTCGAGAGGATGGGCAAGTCCAAGCGTGACCTAAAGAGGGTTTACTTTCCACTGATTGGGTTTGCTGGGACGACGACTTATCCACTGGGAGCAATAACCATGCTAGTAATTCTAGGCGAGGGATGGAAGAGCATCAAGGTACCAGTCAATTTCCTGGTGGTCGACTCACCTACATCCTACAACGCCATCATGGGGAGGACCAAAATCAACCCCAACAAGATTGTGGCCTCCACAGTCCATCAGAAGATGAAGTTCCCCACTCCCAATGGGATTGGAGAAGTGCTCGGCGACCAGCCGTCCTCGCGGCAATGCTATGTGAACTGCCTGCGCAGGAAGAACCAAAGGGAGGCCCTATCCATCGAGACAGAGGTTGACCCTTGCGAGGATTTGGCTCGGCCAGCGTCCATGGAGGAATTGGAAGAGGTCGAGGTCGATGGCCCAGACAAGAAGGTGCGCATTGGGACTACCTTGAAAGAAGATCAGAAGGAGGCCATGACCGCCTTCCTCAGGGAATTCAAAGAGATCTTCGCCTGGCAGCCGAGTGACATGCCAGCAGTACAGACATCATCTCTCATGAGCTCAGGATAGACCCTTCTATCAAGCCGATCGCCCAAAAAAGGAGATCGGTCGGGACGGACAAGCGCTTGGTGATCAGACAGGAGGTTGCCAGACTGATTGAGGCTGACTTCGTCAGAGAGGTGAGATTCCAGAGCTGGGTCGCCAACCCAGTTTTGGTCAAAGTTGGGTCCTGCGTCGACTTCCGCCACCTGAACAGAACTTGCCCCAAGGATTCTTATCCCCTTCCCAGGATTGATCAGCTGGTCGATGCTACCTCTGGTCACGAGATGCTGAGCTTCATGGAAGCCTATTCAGGCTACAACCAGATCAGAATGCACCCAGACGATGAGGTTCACACCGCTTTCTATGCAAACGGGGACTTTCTTTGTTACAAGGTGATGCCCTTTGGTCTCATCAATGTTGGGGCGACTTATTAGCGGATGGTGAACCGCCTATTCCAGGACATGCTGGGAAGAAACATGGAGGCATATGTGGACGATAAGCTCTTCAAAACCATCAAGGGCAATCCGCACACAACAGACCTCCGCGAAGCTTTCGAATGCATGAGGAGACACAACGTTCACCTGAACCCTGCAAAGTGCACCTTTGGAGTCAAGTCTGGCAAATTCCTGGGATTCATGGTCAGCGAGAGGGGCATCGAGGTGAACCCAGAAAAGCTGAAGGCCATAGAAGAGAAACAGTCGCCAACCTGCCATAAGGAGGTTCAGTGCCTGAATGGGTCGCCTAGATGCTCTCAACCGTTTCCTCTCTAAGGCGAGCGACAGGTCCTTCCCATTTTTCAAAACTCTTAGGGCCAACCGCAAGTTCGAGTGGACGCCAGATTGTGAGGAGGCGTTCCAGTCCTTGAAGCGGCATATCCAAGCACTCCCAGCTCTGGCAAAGCCCATTCCAGGCCAGCAGCTCTTCCTTTATCTAGGCATCAGGGACGTGGCAGCCAGTGCTGTTTTGATAAGGGAGGAAAATAATGTTCAGAGTCCAGTGTACTTTATTAGCAAAATGTTTAACTCAGCAGAAATACAATATGTCCATACTGAGAAGTATCTCTCTGCCTTAGTTAAAAGGCTGAGACCTTACTTTCACGCACACGACATCACGGTCCTCACCAATCAACCTCTCAAAAAATTCCTGATGAAACCAGATTCTTCAGGAAGAATGGTTAAGTGGGCGATCGAGCTCAACGAGTTCAAGATCAAATTTGCGCCGAAAACGGCCATCAAAGGTCAAGCCCTAGCTGATTTCATTGTGGAAAGCACAAGTAATGATCAAACAGAAGCAGAAAACAGGCCAAGTCAGTCAACAGACAATAATCAAGTCTGGGAGCTCTATACAGATGGGTCTTCGTCAAGAGAAGGCTCGGGGGCAGATTTAATTCTTATTCCTCCTGAAGGCGAGACTTTAAAGTACGCGATCGCCTTAACATTTCAGGCGACCAATAATGAAGCAAAGTACGAGGCTCTTATTACTGGACTCAGAATGGCAAAAGGAATGGGCATATTTGCACTTAAGGTAAAAAGCAACTCGGAACTTATCGTCAATCAGGTCAATGGCACTTATGAGGCAACAGGGTAAAAGATGAAAAAGTACCTCAGCATCGCCAAGAAGCTCGTCGCAGAAATTCCAAATTTTGCGATTGAGTCTATTCCTCGCCAGGAAAACCAGATGGCAGACTCCTTAAGTAAGCTGGCATTTGGAGGAACGACAATCCAAGATGTACAATTCCTGGAAAAGGCCTTATGTTCAGTCCTTGAAAGCAGAGCAGAGGTCTTCAACATTCAAGAGCAGGTCACATGGATGACTCCGTTTCAGAATTATTTGAAAGAGGAGATCCTTCCAAATGACGAAGGCGAATCTATGAGGATAAGACGACTCGCAGCCAGTTATTTGATTATAGATGGAGAACTCTATAGGAGAGGCTACTCGACTCCTTACTTAAGGTGTGTTGCTTATCCAGAAACAGAAAGAGTTCTTCGAGAAGCTCATGAAGGGGTGGCAGCATGTTATGAAGGTGCTCGATCATTAACGAGGAAGATCTTCAGACTGGGATACAATTGGCCAACCTTGGGAAAAGATGCGGCAGAATTAACGCATAATTGTGAGACTTGCCAGCAATTTGCACCACGATCAGGTCGACCGCCAACACTATTATCCCCAATGGAGGGTGCCTGGCCTTTTGCTCAATGGGGGATTGATATATTAGGTCCTTCTCCTATTAGCACGGGTCAACGCACTCACACTATAGTGGCGATCGACTACTTCACCAAGTGGATAGAGGCGAAAGATCTAGCTTCTACAACGGAATTTCAAGTCATCAAGTTCCTTAAGATCAACATATTCTCCAGGTTTGGCATCCCTAAAATACTCATCAGTGATAATGGTACACAATTCATTGGAAAGGAGCTCAAATGGCTCTGTGAATAATACCATGTCGACCATTGTTTCAGTTCAGTGCATCATCCTCAAACGAATGGGCAAGCTGAAGCAGCCAACAAGGTTGTTTTAGCAGGACTCAAGAAAAAGGTTCGAGCATTCAAATGAAATTGGGCAGAAGAGCTTGAAAACGTATTATGGGCCATCAAAACAACGCCTAAGGCAACCACTGGAGAAACACCCTTCAGTTTAGTGTATGGATCAGAAGCAGTGGTGCCCTCCGAACGAAGTCGAACTGAGGCAAACGATAGAATCCTACACTTCAATACTGAGGCAAACGAAGTCGAACGCAGGACTGACCTCGACCTAGCAGATGAAAAGAGGTGGCAATCAGAAAGGACACAGGCAAAGATGCGTCTGGCGACCGCTCGATACTTCAACAGAAAAGGCAGCGCTCGCCAATTTTTTGTGGGGGAGATGGTCATGAGAAGGAACGAATTTACAAGGATTGACAATCAGAATAAGCTTTCAGCTAAGTGGGAAGGACCATATAAGGTAGTAGAGATCGCCGCCCCAGGATCCTACTATTTGGAAACCACTGAAGGAGAAAGGTTACCTCGTCCATTCAATGCTAAACATTTAAGGAGATTTCATACATAGCTTGTAAATTCAAATGTTATGTCAATAAAAGCAAGATGTTCCTTCATAAAGCGTGTGACCACTCGAACCAAATCGAAGAAAAATCCCTAACAACAAAGTTAGGCCAAAAGCCCTGACGCCAAAGTCAGGCCAAAAAGACCTAAACAACAAGAGTTAGGCAAAACAAAAGCCCTGACGCCAAAGTCTGGCCAAAAAGACCTAAACAACAAGAGTTAGGCAAAACAAAAGCCTTGTCACCAAAGTCAGGCCAAAAAGACCTAAACAACAAGAGTTAGGCAAAACGAAAGCCCTAACGCCAAAGTTAGGCCACAAGTCCTGACGCCCAAGTCAGGCCACAAGCCCTGACACCAAAGTCAGGCCACAAGCCCTGACGCCAAAGTCAGGCAGAAAGACCTGACGCCAAAGTCAGGCAGAAAGACCTGATACCATAGTCAGGCAGGAATCTGGACAACGAAGATAAACAATCCATCAAGGAAACTATCTTCTTATAGGTTGGACAAATTTTAGAAAAGGTATCTTCACGAGTCAAATTATCGAGGATGGATAAGGAATCTTAAGCAATCACTACGGAAAGTGAAGCTGCAAGTAACAAGTTCCTTTCGTAGAGGCGAGCACTCCAAAAGGTTTAGGCTTCAGTAAAGTTATACATCTTCAAGCTTAGAAGTCTATACTTTTAAGTCTTAAGATATTTTCCCTAAAGGGCTTATACTTGGCGAGATAAACGGATAATTCTATGAGGTTTTATCATTTTGAGCCTAAAGAAAAATCCGAAAGAAGAAAGAAGAAAGAAGAAAGTTGAAGGTAATTATGATTAAGATATCGGAGGGATCGCCAAAACATTCAAAGTCGAGAAAACACAAAGGCTTATGAATATAAAGGCATTCAATAAAAACCGAGTCTTTAATCGAAGAAATAATTACAGATCAACCCAAAATACAAAAAAGATAAGGAAACAATTATCTAAAAGCAAAAGAAGTATAGTCGCCGGAGAGGTGGAGACTTCAGGCTTTCGGGTCTTCGGGGGCAGGAGTGTTTGGCTCGCCTTCGGGGGCAGGAGTGCTCGGCTCGCCTTCGGGGGCAACCTCTTCTACAGCCGCAGCTGGGTCGATCTCTTCAGCAGCAGGGGTAGGCTGAGGATGAGAACTCCGGAGGAAACCCTTAAGGGACTCAACTTCCCGAATAGGAAAGTTGGGATCGACCGCCTGGACATCCTCGTCCAGGACTTGGAGGAATTCGGCAATCTCCGACCTCATCACCTTCAAAGCACAGTCAACGAACTCCTCAGAGGTTTTGAATTCGTTGACCGCACTTTGGGATGAAGGAACAGACTTTAGCTGTTCAGCCAGCTGTTCCTTCTCCTCCTCCAGGGCGATTCCCCTGGCTTCAGCAGCAGCCCTCTGGGCCTCAGCAGCTTCCTTCTGAGCCTCAGCGGCGACCCGTTGAGCCTCAGCGGCTTCCTTCTGAGCCTCAAAGGCGACCCGGTGAGCATTCGACTCCGCCCTTTGGGCTCGGGCCTCCTTCAACGCAGCCTCTAGGCGAGCTCTAACAACCTCTACTTCATCTAAGCACCGATGAAGGGCCTCAGACTCTTTAAGGATGACCGCAGCATCAGCCTCCCTCTTCTTTACATCAGCAAGGAGCCGCTCCTCCTTCATGAAGTACTCCTTCCGGGCACCTTCCACCAAGGAAACCACCGCGTCAGCGGTCGACTTGATGGCCTCCATCTGCCCTGGGGAGATCCCCGTGCTCCGGTATTGCTCCAACTCAACAAGCAAATCAGAATGCTTGTTGGCGAGCTCTCCGACGATGCGACCCATCGCCACTTCTTCTCGAACGAGCTGCAACGAAGAAATAACAAAGATTGTTGGGCTATGGAAAAGAGGGAACAATGCGAAAACATAACGAAGAATCGAAATCTTACCAGAGCAACTCGTTCATAATGGGACCGTATGAATCCCTCGATTTGGTGCAGCTCCGAGGGAACCGCGGAGCGATCCCTGGGAGGAATTATCCCCTCAAGGAGCCGCATGCATAAATCTGGGCTGCCCCGGAGACCCTTCTTGTCTGAGACCCCCTTCTTCGAGAAGTCTCCGCAGGGGAACCAAACTCCCCGAGAGTTCGCAGCCTTGAGCGGCTGGAACATGCTCGCCAAGGAGCAGTACTCCTCAGGAGGAGTCTTTGAGGCGCTGGGGGTATCAGACCCCTTCTTCTAAGTCCCAGATTCCTTCGGAGGAATAGGGACCGAAGACTCAGAAGGAGAAGGGGCCGCCAAAATCAGAGACTTCTCCCCGTGGGCAGCGGATCCATTAGGAGGAGGACTCTAGGGGAGAACCGTGTGATCCTCACTCCTGACCTTCTTGGCAGGAGGAGGAGGAGGGTCCCGGGCCACATCAGCAGTGGGCTTCTCTACAAAATAACTAGGAGATATGTCAAAACCCGAAAACTGTAGAGCATAAAAATAGCAAATGGCAATACAACATACCTGGTTGGCGAGGGCCAGCAGTGGCCAAGGGAAGTGCTTCTTCGGGTTTCCTCTTGGATGAACGCTTGGAGGGGGGAGGAGGAGGATTCAACGACGCTTGATCCGCGGACAGCACCGCCTTGCCCTGGTCATCAAAGAGACCTATGAGTTTTCGGCATCGGTTGCCTACATCCAATAAAACAGAAAAAGTCAGAAGAGTTACCCAATCATCGAAAATTGACGTGGCCTGATGAATGCCCTCCATCTCGAGCATGTTTTCAGTAGTCTCCGCCACTGAGTGGATAGAATGAAAATCGGACGATCGATGCAACCGGAAAAGGTCATTGATGGCGTTCCGGTCACTCCCTGACAGCTCTTCGAAGGTAGGAGGGAAATCCTTATCCGGCGTAAACAATTCCCAGGACACCCCCCCCCCCTTGTAAAAGAAGTAAAACTTCTTATAGTTGGAGTTGGTAGCCCGGAAATCGTCGACCAACCGAACATGGACGTTCCAATTCCACGATTGAAGGCCTCTCCACTCCGCGAACTTTGGCCACCGTGACTGGAAGTAGTGGAGGTGGTTCGTCCCAACGGCCAACCGGAAAAAGCACCGGAACAAGACCAGTGAATACGTCCATTCTTGACGTATACATAGGAACTTGAAACCGGCCCATATCCTAATGGCGTTGGGTACGAGTTGAGTGGGGTGGATCCCATAAAACTGGCACAACGCCTGCAAATCCTCACTGAGAGGAAAACGCAACCCAACATCGATCTGGGCCGCATAGATGTAAACCTCTCCATTGCGAGGATAATGCATACCAAGGCCTGGGTATCTAGGTGCATCTATCGCACCAAAACCACCAAGCGCCACCACCGTCTTAAAATAAGCCGGCTTCAGCTCGTTGGGCTTGACATCTACTCGAACAGTTCAGATATAGCAACAACAAGTATAAAAAACAAGGGAAAACAGGGGAAACTCCCAAAACAGAGCACAAAATAGAATGTTTACCTTTTGGAGAAAAGATGGGTGTCTGAAGTTCAGGCCCATCCACCACCACAGGCGTGGCTGCGGTCCTCTCAAGGTTAGCCTGCCTCTCCGTCGAGGCGGGCAGAGAGCCGTCCCTAATGGTGAGAAGGGCATTAGTGTTCTTCGGCACCTTAGGGTCCGAAGAAGAAGCCTTGTTGGCTATCTGCTTGATCTTCCCGGATTGACTGCAATCTGGCCATGGAGTCTGTTGGGATGAGGTTTGGAAAGATTGACAAGGAGAAAGGAAGAGTTTGCAGAGAAGGATCTCAGGAAACGAAGAAGGCTCTGAAATTCTGAAGGAATGAATGCGTAAAAAACAAAATAAAGAAACTGTTGTTTCTTATATAGACAAAAAAGGAGTAACCGCCACAGACAGAATCGAAACGACGCAGAAGAATAATTGCACATTTTTGGAAAAAATCGAAGCAATGTCAGAATTCTAAGAGACACCTCGGGGATACAAATGGTCGGCCAGTACAGACAGTTGTCAGACTACCCTTGGGTTACGGAATATTAAATGACAGGCGTGCTTCAAGCGACCGTTCGACTTCTGGATAACTGTGCAGTTATTAAATGCTAAAGTCCACTGAACAGACAAAGTGATCGCGCAGCGCACTGATAGGCTTTATCAAAAATACCTTTAATAGGTAATGATCACCTAGCAAAGAAAGATAGACCTTCACAGGCCTAGACTGCCTCGAGTGATCGCCAAGAAGGAATAAAACGAAGAATATTCCTTCGACTTTGGACAATGGGATGACTGATCGCCTAACAAGCATGAAGTGTCCCTAAGGTTATGAACCACAAAAAGAGAGAAAGAAAATCAAATTTAAAGAGTCACTATCTCAAACCCTTCCAAGAAATCAAGCTCGACAGAAGGAACTTCAATCAAGCTTCGGGGGCAAATGTTGGGTATCGATAATGACGGCCCAATAAGGAAAAGGCCTCGAGGGCCCAATAACCCTGGAGGGGGTAAACCCAAGATATTCGAACCAGGTAAGCCTCAGTCAAAGTCAGCCTGGCCTACCATAGAATGACCCAGAATCGAGCCCAGAACGATACGGACGCCAAAGGCTCCCCAGCTGGTCGCCATCCTTCCTCATGTCGCGACCTCCTACTGCTCGCCATGGGAGTGCTCGCCCTGAAGAGAGCCTTGCCTCTCTCCTCTGGTCCCACCTACCGTTAATAAGGAAGTGGCCACGATATCCCGCGTATCTCGGTCATATATTCACTAAAGATTATATATGGTAACTGCAATATCTCGCCGTAACTGCCATATCTACTATCCAAATCTTCAACAGCACAATATTCCCAAGATATACGCTTACCTTATACGGTTTGATCTCTCCTACTTTATAAATACCTCTGCTTTACATACGTTCATTACGTTTTGAGATATACACACATATATACTCATTTAAGCATCGGAGAGGGACCCAGAGACACCCCCTCTGTTGCGCTCCCCTACTTGCAGGTTCACTGGAGTTGAAGCAAAAGCACCATTCAACCGTCGTCTGACATTCAATTCACTGCCAGATCAGCAACCAAAATTTCACGATCCAACACATCTCATGGGGTTCGACCTTCATGCTTTGATTTCTCCCAAGAGTGAATGCATTGTTAGCCAAAACTCCTCCACGGTAATACTTCGCTATGTCATCTTTGTTGTTTTGTTGTGGAGATCGAACACTTATAGTGAATCCTTGTCACTGCCATAAGTTACCTGCAATGCTGTCCATGGATCTCGTGATGTAGGATAGTGGGTGACATTATTGGCTAACCTTGATTCCACATTTTGTATGATCCATGAAAACATGATTAAGTCATTATGTATCCATTTTTGGTAGTCTGGTTCGGTTCTGGTCGGGGGTTCGAGCTCCCATGTCAGGTGTTGTAGTCGTCCTCTTCCTCCGATTGGAATTTGCATAAGTCTCGCCAAAGATGATAATTTTGACCATTGAACTTTGAGTTGATTGTGATGGTTTCAGGTGATTATCTGGATTGTGTGTGGCTGATATTTACACCATTTTTGATCATGTTTTCTATTTCGATAGTCAGGTCATCTTGGTTGATGCCTTAATCTGGATGGTTTTTGGTACTGTTGCTCTCACCGTCAGACATATTTGGTTTGCTTAGATATCCAGTAAGTGATGATCAACAGAAGGTTAATCCCTATGGATTGTCAACCAGAGCTCTGATACCATGTTGAAATTCACTATTTTGTTCTTATTATTATGTTTTTCCTGATTACAAACATATTTAGATTTTCTTATGGTCGATCAATGGTAAGTACATCAATCTATGGTAAGTACATCAATCTATGGTAAGTACATCAATCCAGATTACACGTAAAGAAAGTAGAAGGTATGTAGATTTCCTAAAGTTGACATACTAACATAATTCATTTTCTTATTCTAAAAACATTATTAGATTTAGGGTTGTAGTTGCGTATATATAAGGGAGTCGGCTAACTTGTGATGTTATCCTATGAATGACAAAATGTGACTCTCCGCTTAAGCAGATCTCTTTATTATTCTGCAAAGATAATTGTCAAAATCAAATTACTGTAAGGTGCGTAAGTCGGCTAACTTGTGATGTTATCCTATGAATGACAAAATGTGACTCTCCGCTTAAGCAGATCTCTTTATTATTCTGCAAAGATAATTGTCAAAATCAAATAACTGTAAGGTGCGTAAATTAAACTATGCATAATTTTTCATCTATAATTCCAATATGGCTTATTTTACAAATCTTAGAATACTTTTGATTCGATTCAACTTTTCGAGTAGACTGGGAATAATTTGGAAGATTCAAAACAAAAAATATTGATATTTGCTATGCCTCAAAGATATTAGTTTGTGCTCTTAAAGTAAAACCAAACATATTTTCGTAAGCCACTTTTCCAAACATTCATCACTTTTTTAGCTGCATAAATCAATAAAGTTTCAACTACTTGTCAAATAATTCTTTTTTCTACTCAAATTTCCAAGAAGTACTCTTAAAGTAAAACCAAACACATTTTCATAAGCCCCTTTTCCAAATATTCATCTATGTAAATTAATAAAATTTCAACAACTTGTCAAATAAATATTTTTTCTACTCAAATTTGAAGCAGTGTTTCTCCTTAGAATAGTCTTTAAAACCACTAAGATTCTTCTTTAAGATTTACTGCCTCAAGAAATCTTTGTCTAGTGTTTTAAAATCCTTGAAAACTTGTGTTCAAAGTAATAATTCAACGGACTTCTTTTTTTTTTTTTTTAATTCAACGGAATTAAGGGTGTTATTGATCATGAGTATTACTTAAAAAGTTAAAAGTATTAGAATGGTCATATATCAGACAACCGTGTGTAATTGCTGACTTAAGGTTTGTAGTATATTTATCTTTAGTGTTGATGATATAAAAAAACGTTGTATAAAAAATGGCAGTTTTGGTAATAACAAGACGCAGTTTACACAAAAGACTTTTAAAATGACTTCTGTTTGTGTTATAAGTTACCATAGTTAGTGTCTTACTGTCTTATGGTCTAAGACTCGGTGGATCTAAGTACTTGTGGTGGTGCAATCTAGGTCTGTACGACAGTTTAAGTTGCGTGAAGTTCTTACTTATAATTGGGTAAACTACCTCGTGAGTTATTTATATTTGCTTAGTGCGAGTTTTTCGTCATTTATGTTTTTTAGCATAGTTAAATGGTCTATTGTGTTATTTAGTCATTTATATTTGACAAATGTGATCGAATGGCGAATAAAAATGACGATTTTTTCCCCTTATTTTTTTTTCATGTTTGTCATGTTCATTTTGAAGTTTTTCCCTAAACCCTGAAATCAAACCTGAAAACTCATAATAGTAATTGAATCCTTGAAACAGAACCCTAATTGTGTTTTTCATGATTTTTTGGGTTCAAATGAATCTAGGGAACCTAAAAACTTAATTTCTAGGTTCAAAGGTGACAAAATACATGGTTGAGATCCATGTATAGGTGAGATCCAACAAACATTGATTTTCTTTTCATGTTTCAGTGTGTGGGTGAACGGGCATTTTATTCTCCAAAGGGTGAGTTGTGTACTGGGAGTTTTGTTTTTTTGGTTCGTTTGAGTTGGTTGATTGAGTTAAGGGATAAGGGATTACCCATCCACAAAAGCAATTTGAAGTTGATTCTTCAAGAGTTTTCCATTTTCTTATAATAATTTATATTAGTTGGAAGAGAGGTATTAGTTCATCATGGGTTTAGAAGTCGAAGGGTATTTTTGTTATTTCATTTCATTTCATGAAAGAAGTCATTGTAACTATTTAATCACATTATCAAACATAAGTGACTAAATAATACAAGTTTGAACCAAATAGTAACATGGTCAAATAGATAATTAACACATTATATTTTGATAGCTTTTAGGATTGAGAGTGATTTTATATTGGTTATGGAATAAGCATATTTTTCCTTATACATACAGGTGCATGTAGGAGTCGAAAAGGCTGACATTGGAATCTAAGATCTGGTATGCGTTTAGTATGGTTGGGCTCGAAAGTAACTCAACAGTGAAAAACTTTGCTCGAATTGAGTCTCAAACAAATGACTTTGAGGGCTTAATGATTGAAAAGTTAATCGGCGAGTGTTCTCTCTGCGAGTCTCAAACATAATCGACGAGTGTTCTCTCGCCAATTTTTCGTGGGAGAGATGGTATGGAGAAGAAACGAATTCTCACACCTGGACATGATTAATAAGTTATCTCCAAAGTGGGAAGAGCCTTATAAGGTCGTCGCTATCCTTCACCCCAACACCTATGTCGTGGAGGATGAGGAGGGAAAGAAGTTGAAGAATACTTTCAATGCAGAGCATTTGAAAAAATTCTATGCTTAAGATATAAGGAACGATGCCATTGTAAATATATCAAGTATAATCTTTTGCTAATGAGCATCACAAGTTCTCAATAAGCGTCGATTCTACAAGTAAAGGAGTTGTTTAAGAAAAACGAATTGCAAAATTACTTGCCTATCAAAAGAGTCGACACCTTGACTTCATTATCCAAAATGATTTACAAGATAAAATGTTTTCAAGCATTCAGATAAAAAAAAACAAAAAAAACTAAAGGCCTGAAAAAGGAAAAGAGAATAAAATAGTCTTGAAATGCCTTTTGAAGGAGTGCCTTTGGAAGAAATGCTGCTGGGCTCTGGCGTCGCTCATTTCTGGCCAGGATTAGCTTGAGAAGATGAAGCCTCAGCACCTTGGTTTTGCTGCTGCATCCGTAAGAAGGCCTGAAAACCTCTTACTTGTTCTACAGGGAAGTCATCTTGAAACCCATGAATCTTGGTGACTAGGTTGCCATACATCGTGATGATTTTGGACACCAAGTGCCTCTTAGCAGCCTCCTTAAAGGCGGCGATCTTCTTAAAATATTCTACTGTCTCGACCTTGGCAGTCTCTAGTTGGAGAAGCACCGCCTCTTTCTCCTCTGAGTCGTCTCAAGTTGGAGAAACGCCGCCTCTTTCTCCTTCTAGGCAGTCTCCACCTGAAGAAGTGTCATCTCTTTCTCCTTAGTTAAGGAAGAAATCATCTTCTCAGCAAGGTGTACATCAAATTTGTGACTTACTCACTATCCTGGTTGTAGACTTACTCACTTTCAGCAAGTTGCACAACAAATTTGTTGGCCTTCTCAACAGCAAACTGGGCCTTCTCGATTGCTCTGTCCTTGAGGCGACGATCCTCAAAAAGGTAATGTTGGAGAAAGCGTTATCCTTCTAAAGAGTAACCTTCTTGTTCAGGAAGTCAGCTCTCTCCTTCTCAAGATGACCAACTTTGGCAGCCCTCACTGCATAGCCTTCCAGAGAGGGGCATTTGTGAGCAAGGTGCACTACCAAGGCGCCGACCTCAGAGTCTGTGGCTAAAAGCTATAGACAAAGAGGTAGTTATAACTAATGATAAGAATAGCCAAAGAACAAGGAAGAAGACTTAAGGAGGAAATAGAGGTGAGATGATTTCAAATGGCCCATTTGACCCATTGAGGGTCGAAGTGGAGCTGGCGAAGATCCCTAGGAAGTACGACGCCGCTCAACAACTATAAGGCCATGTCTAAATGAAGAAGGGTCACTTCTGGAAGTCTGGCATGGAGGGAGGTGCCTTCTGGAATATTGGTACCCTGCAAGCGACGACAGGGCTCCCAGTTGATCATACGATTCTCGTGGATAGGTGTCTCGTAAAGGTGATGCCTCAAATCGAAGCCAGGGCCTTAAAAAGGACCCAAAAGAGGATCGATTGGTGCGGCATATGAAGGGGACATTGGAGGCATTGTTTGCCTAAAGGGCGAAAGGGACATTTGAGTCATCGCTTGCCTAATGGGTGAAGGGTCGATCGTGGAGGTCGAAACGTTTATACCTTCAGGCGACCACTTAGGACCTAAAAGTCAGCAATCAAAGGGATAAATTATTACAAAAATACTAAAAATAGGGTAAAATTCTTTATAAAAAAGGAATACATATTTGTGTGGCCGCCTCTTCAGTACTCTCATCCAGCACAATAGTGGCGGATGGATCAACCGGGAAGGCCTTGTCCTTCTTCGAGCGTCGTTTCTTCTCTAGGTCCAGGGATTTTGCCTTGTGCTTCTTCTTTGATGGCTCTTCTTCTTCCCGGACAGGTGGAAGGACACCGGTTGCCGCCTGGACATAGGGCTCAGAAGGTTGAAAGAAGTAATCAAAAGAATCATCATCCTATGCAAAAAGAAAAGAGAAAGGATTAGAATAATACACAGTCAATCTCTGGACGAAGATCTGAAGACTTTAATGTCGTACTAGCAAGCGTCGCCTCCGTTGTATCCTTTGATATATATGAGAATTGTCCCTTGGAGTGTGTTAGGTATATGAGGTTAAGGGTGTCCAGATCCTCTACGGAATATTCAGTGAAAGAGGCCAAAGGATCCGTGCGAGGATTCCTTAGAGGTCAGGCGATGCCTCCAAAAAAGAAAAAGTATTTACTTTTAGAATTTGAGTTAGTGGACTTAAACCCACTAACCAAGGGTTTTTGAGGATCCCAGAACCAAGGGTTTTGTCCAAGGCGTCGAACATTCCAAGCCTTCGACTCGGGAAAACGAGTTTGAAAGAGAAACACGCTAAAGGCGTTGAATTGAAGGCGATAGAAGGATCTAAATAGAGAAAGAGAATAGGGTCAAACCTTATCGAAGCAAAGAATCCTAAAACTTACCCACATACGTATGGCGTTTGGGGTTAGTTAAGTAGGAGTGATGCCATAATAACGACACATCTCTATTAGAGAGTCAAAAAAAGGGAAGCAAAGCCCCGCCTATATTTGACTAAAATAGATCGTGGCTTAATCTTCACCTGGAAAGCAGACCCGATCGTCACCCATAGACTTACGAGAAGGGAAACGGGGTCGATCGGCGTCGCTCATACCCGAGAGTTCTACCCCTCGAACAAAATTCTCTCGGGTAATAAGGTTTTGTTTTGGATCAATGGAAGGAAGGGGAAAGTTAAGAGTCTTACGAAAGGCGTCGCTGGAAGAGGCCATAAGTTTTTTCAGCTATCAAACTTCTGACAGCGTTACTTGGCAACGAGCAATGATGGTGACTCTCTTACTAAAAGGCGATTGCTAAAATAGAGGTTTCCTAGAGAGAAGGCGGAGCTAAATCGGCTGAAAGTGTTCAAAATGAATGGGCCACCTCTTTTTATAGTGGACCCTTGAAAGAAACGGTAATCATTTCAACCGAAGTTGAAAGGTCGTGCATAATGGATCGTTGGATTGCAACTGAAGTTGAAGCGTCGCGCATGGTGAACCGTTAGATCTCAACGGTCACAGGGATTGTTGACATCATGAAACTGTTCCATTCAACATCAAAGAAAACCAAAATGTCGGACAATGTGTCCCGTTGGATCTCCAAGGGTCACACAGATTGCTGACGTCACAGGGGTAGATGAACCGATTCATCCCTTCAAATTCAAATTTGAAATTTTTCCGCCATGAAGTTTTCGAATTCACGCCTTCCAAATATTGTAATCATCGCCTTATAAAGGTCGTAAAGGATCATCGTCGCCTATTAAAATCAGAACCCAGTTGAAACAAATTAAGGCTTATATATAAAGACTAAACTCACTGAGGATTCTATCCAATCAGGACCAACGCTCCTGTTTGGCTCGGGGGGCAGGTGATGGGGTTTATAAGGGACACCTTATGTAATAACCATTTATCACCGATATGGCGTCGCTCATAGTGCAAGAGAGGCGTCACCCTATACAAAGGCGTCACCTCCATGTATCAAGATAAGACTGCATTAAATGGGGATTAAACCACATTAAATGGGGATCATACATCGCTTATATTTATGGATAGGGCCCTTGTCCCATCCGAATGGCAGTTTAACTCCACTTAAAAGGTTAACCACGGTAAAAAGGTAACACTATTCATCAGGTTAAGCCAATGCTATAAATACAGACATTCATTGTCATTTATTGCATTCAACATTTTTTCACACACACATAAAAGCTCTTCAAAAGCCCAGACTGACTTAAGCTTTGGAGTGGATAAAACGGGTCAACTCGATGCTGTTCATCTGTGCAGGTCCGACCCGAGGAGAGTGATGCCTGTGTAGGATAAAGTTTCAGAAGTTCCAACAGTCAACTTTGCGAGATGAACTCATTTATTGAAAAAGTATATTCAGGACAAGTTTAGTACTTTAGGTATGGAGAATGCTTAAATTTTAAAATGTAATACTCTAAGGGGTTCTACTTTGTGTGTCGGACGTCGGATCCAACTTTCCCCAACCGCTTTTTGAAAATAATATTTATTTTCTTGCTTGAAAATGTTGGGTCTTGTCGAGCGATGGTTCCGGTTGAGCAAAGTCATCAACCAGACCGAAAAAAAATGAAAGAGTCGGCACTGATTAATTATAGGCTAATCAGAATCCTAACATTTCTCCTAGGTACATGGAGTTAACATCATAGGGATTGGACGGGTCTACGTTCAGATAATTGAGTTTGGGGTTTGATTACGTCTTAAGAGCTCGGGATCCCATAATCCGCCCTTTCGGTACTTTAGTTTACTTTTGAAATTATTTTTACCGATTTACCCGAATCGTCAGATTTGATCGGGCTTTGTCAAAGAAATTACATGCACTTTTCAAAAACACACAAACAAACCATATATAAGCATTTTTTATGTACAAGTTAGTTTAAAATAAATACACAAGAGGAGAATGAATTTAATTGACGTCAAAATTGTGGTTTAACTTTGGTATCATTCTAAACTTATCAAGCATACATGAATGATTTGAAAATATTAAGCACGTTGGACCAATTTGTAATGCTTTGAGAAGTCATGGGATGTCTAGAAAAGTTTAGGAACCAAAATGCAATTATTTGAAAATTCGAGTTGTAATGAAATTTATTTTTTTAAAATTGCAGAAATGGACCAAAATTTTCTTGATTTGACCATGAAACACTCTTCACTCTGAACCCAATTTCATATGCTTGGTACTTTAATAGACACCTTTCGGTAGGGGAGTAAATAAGAATCTATAAAGAACCTTACTAATTATGATTTATTTTTTTCCATATGTCAATTCACTGGAAATATGCAGTTGTATATAGAGCCAAGTGAAGGTGCAAATCAGGAATCATACGAAATCTATACATTTATGATGTGTATTGACCAAACTTTCATTTACTTCCGAATAGACATACACCTATGCTAAAACGTTTCATTGGACTATGGCAATATCCGAATAGACATACTCCTATGTCAACATCCATTTTCTGCATATTACACCACTCGACTAGTTTACATCCAGTTTAAACTTAACATTTATGTTGTTGTGTATTGACCAAATGAATTAAGCACAATGATAATACAAACTTTGAACCGAGAAAACACATATGTAAATACATTAAATATGCCCACCTGACTGTTTCGTTGCGTGTTGCCTCAGAACAATGTCCAGAACCTGAACAGCTTCGAGAAAATGTTCAGACTGCTGATCTCAGAGTGAATTTGCAATGGATTGCATAGGAATCTTTGCTCCTGTAAACACCTAATTTTGCATCGGGGTCAAAATACCGTACGCGAGGAATCGAGCCGAGAGAAATCAAGATTGAAAAAATATATATAGTGTATATATATATATATATATATATATATATATATACATACATAAAATATATATATTCCAACGTGGAACATGACCACACATGACCATGTTTCCTCATTTCCACTGTTTTTGTTTTTAAATATTAATTATATAAGTAGTAATTTGTTCTATAAATGAGAAAACACATATGTAAATACATTAAATATGCCCAACAGACTGTTTCGTTGCGTGTTGCCTCAGAACAATGTCCAGAACCTGAACAGCTTCGAGAAAATGCTCAGACTGCTGATCTCGGAGTGAATTTGCAATGGATTGAATAAGAATCTTTGCTCCTGTAAACACCTGATTTTGCCTCGGGGTCAAAATACCGTACGCGAGGAATCGAGCCGAGAGAAATCAAGATTGAAAAAATATATATAGTGTATACATACATAAAATATATATATTCCAACGTGGAACATGACCACACATGACCGTGTTTCCTCATTTCCACTGTTTTTCTTTTTATATATTAATTAAATAAGTAGTAATTTGTTCTATAAATGGGGGAGGATGCGTGAGCTACGCGGGGAGAAGTGAAGGGGGATTGGAGAAGAAAGAGGATAGAATAGAAGAGAAGAGAAATTAAAGAGTAAAATAAAATAGTGAAAAACAATATCGGTAATTATCGGTCATGGTTTCTCGTACGGTATTTAAGCTCCGAACCATTAAGGTATATCTCTCTCGTATTTAATATTGCATTTGTATTTCGTAATGTTGTTGAAATTTATGTTATAAAAAAAGAATTTATATACATATATTATATATTTATATATATATATATATATATATATTGCTAAATAATATACATATATATTATGTATATGTGAAAAACTATTTCCAAAAATTACTTAGGTCATTCCCAAACTTTGATGAAGGTTACAACTGGATCCTTGAACTCTCGGGTCATTTTGAAACTTTACCGAGTGTTAAAAACAAAACCATACACGTTTTGTGCAATTTTTGAAATACTTTTTTAAAAAAGTTAGCTCGAATTTTTTTAAATTTACATTTTGTTACCTGAACTTTTCTGGAAATCCCATAACTTTTCCAAATGTTACAAATAAGTCTAGAATAGTTTAGGGTAAATTTTGTAATTGTATTTAAAATATTTTCAGTTCGGTTATAATTTTAAAAAAAATACATTATTGATTCCTACATTTTTCTGGACATTCCATGACATCTCAAAGTGTTACAAATAAGTCCAAAATAATTTTTGGGTTATTTGGAACTTCACCAAGTGTTACAAATAAGTCCAGAATAGTTTAGGGTCAATTCTGTCATTTAAAAAAAATCCATTTTGCTCCCCAGAAGTTTTTAGACATCTCATGACTTGTCAAAGTGTTACAAATTGGTCCAACGTGCTCAATATTTTCAAATCATTCGTGATTTTTTGACACATTTCAAGTGACTCCAACAGTTGGCCGAAAAAAAGTAATTCCAACGTTAATCCATTTTTTTTTCGAGCACGATTAATTTATTCTCTCTAGTTTATTTATTTGAAATTAATTCCTAAAAAAAAATGTTTGTAGATGGTTTGTTTAATTTAAAGAAAACGCATGTAATCTTTTGAGCCAAGCATGATCAAAATGGGCAATTCGGGTAAATCGGTAAAAACAAATTTCAAAACCAAACTAAAGTACTGAAATGGTGGATTATGGCTCGTGAGCCCTTTAGACGTAATTAAACCTCCGAACTCAATTATCTGGACGTAGATCATTCAAAGCCCTAGGATGTTAACTCTATATACCCTAGACAAATTTAAGGATTCCGATTAACGTTTAATTAATCGGTGGCGACTCTTTCATTTTTTGGTCCGGTTGATAACCCCGCTCGACTGGACCCGTTGCTCGCCAATACCCGACACTTTTCGAGCGAAACAAATGAAAGAATTTTTTAAAAAGGGTCATGGAAAGTCGGATCCGACGTCCGACAATTTGGCGACTCAGCTGGAGATGAATTTAGAGGGTTTAGGCTTTGTCATGTTTTCTTTGCCATGTTATATTTTACCTATTTATTTTGACTGTTTGCTCATGATTGCAGTTTTAAATTTTGTCCAAAAAGCAATGTAAATGTAATAGTTAAAAAATGATGTAAATCCTCGTTTTGCACACACCACGCTGGTTACCATTACCCGCTCGGACTTGGAGCACATTAAGAGATTAGGGAGTTTAGTAGGGGAATGAGCCCGGAGCGGTGTGGACCGCCGGCACGCACCCAAAAAACTGAACTCTAGGATCGGAATGGGCCTGAGATCCTCTACAGGGGGTGAGGTTCCGCTGGTTCAGAGGACCTAGAAATTCCATCCCGTTAGAACATTCTGCGCTTAACATTCCATTAGTTTCGTGTTTGTTCATTTTCTCGTGTTTTGTTTTGGCCCTAGTTCATGACATGTATATGATTGGGCTTTTGTATTCCATAAACCTCTATTAATGTAATAACTTAGTTGTGACATTTACTTTCTCGCACTTGCATTTCATTTGTTTTAAAAAAAAATATAAGTTCCATTCATTATGTCTTGTATCCTTAGGACGTTTCACACATAATCTTCGGTAAAGATGAAGCCGACAAATCACTGTCCTCGCACCAAGGTCATCTAGCCCTCCACGGTCGAAATTGCCTAAATATGGAAAGCCATGACGAAAGAGGATCAGAAGTACGTGAACGAGAAGATTGGTGAGGTTCATGATCTTGCAAACTACAAAGTCAACTGGGCTCTCCTCGATGATTTGTCTAATTTCTGGGATGTAAAAAACGTTGTCTTCGTGATAAACGCCAATAAACTCACACCTACGCTCGAAGAATACCGTCAACTCGTTCAAGGGGTGATTGGATCGTGGTATTGTTCAACCCGACCTCCAACAAAGAGCCGAAGATAACACTTTGGCCAAAATGCTCAAAGTCACAACAAACAAAATGTCCACCGAGCTCAAGTTGAATGGGGGCCATGGGTTATCTATTGAACTTTTGGTATATTATATCAAGCGTCGAATTTTCGATAAAACAAATGCTCTGAGTAAATGCCATACTCTTATTTTACTTGTTTTGGGAACGATTGTATTCCCCTTTTCTAATGGTCTCATCGACTCGGTTATGGCCAAAGTCGTTATCCAAATAATACAAAGCAAGGGTTTTGTGATGGCATTGCCCGCTGAAACCATTCCATCTCTAAACATTTTAAAACCCAAAGGAAAAGGATAACTAAAAGCAAGTCAGGCCTTACTTCAGATATGGTTTTTAAGCCATATGAAAGAATTTTGCATGAATTTTCCTCGGGCAAACCTTTTAGGCGACAAAAGGGTCATCTCGAGAATGTTAGTTCGATCATTGTTCAAAGATGATAAATGGAAAGCCCTCGATTGGAAAATCTATACTTAAAAAATAACGCATAAGGACATTTTATGGACGACTAGATGGTTACCTATCCACCGCCCCATGATCCTTAGGTGCAAAACGTTTGACGGAGTTCCGTTTCTCAGCAATTGAGGATCCATGACCACCTACCCCCCGAGTTATTCGACAAGTCGGTGAATTCGAAGATATCCCGGTGCTCGTTGATGGATCACCAAGAGCGTACAAGTTGCATAGCAAAACGGATATTGCAAACTCGCTTCGAGACTCAGACCGACAAGTGAATAATGATTGGGGAAACTGAGTCATACTATTCATAAATCCGACGAAAAGATCCACGACAAAGGAAAATGAATACCGTGTAAGGATTATAGAGATTTGTGTGGAGAGAAAGATGAACACAAAGATTTCACTAATGAAAACATTGTATCACTTTTAGTTGAAATGAATACATCCTCTACTAATCCATATATAGGAAAACTAAGACTAAGAAGAGATCATCTAGAGTAATCTAGATTAATCTAGACTAGATTATACAATACTCTAACATTCATCTATCTTGATTTTGTATTGCTCTAACTTTCACCCAAGATCTTTGCTTTGCTTGATTTTGGTTCTCAAACTTTCGAAATTTTCTGAATTGGCCCCCAAACATCCAATGCTTCTTTGCTCGTGACGAATCCCAAGTTCAATCTCGATCAAATCTCAATCGAATTGAGCTTGCACACCTTCATCATCGATGAGATACTCCACATTCAAACACAAGTTTTTCAAGTTGAAATCCAGACGAGAAGAAAGAAGACTCAGTCATTCCATCGCGGTTCCATCTCGGTCATCTCGTCGTGGTCATGTCGTAAAAGAAAAAGAAACTGTCTTGATCATGCCATCGCGGTGCCATCTTGGTCATCTCGTCGTGGTCATGTCATCGTGGCTAAAACTAATCTAAAATCTGAATTCCAGCACTCCAATCTTGTATCGAATCCAATGTAAATCATCAACAACTTGGTTGTGCAAACTCAAAGTGATCACAAATATTCACGTCACCATACCGGTAATTCAACACAAGTACTTCAACATTGTTTGTGGAGGCATTGTAGCAGCAACTCACAGCATGGAACCAACAAGTAATCGAGCAAAGAATCCATCAAAGAACCAGGTAACTCAGCATTCTTGCAGAGCAAACACAGCATCATATAATCGCAGCTTGAATCAGCAAAGAACCAGCACATTATGTGCAACAATGATCATCTAATCCAGCAATTGCATAGCAGAATTACAGCATTATCATAGCAACAGCAACATTATCACGAATGAATCAATGCAGAAGTGAAGTACTCTTTTGCAGCAACACCAGCAACAAACCGAATGAAATGATATCTTGCAGCAACTCAGTATTAGCATGTAACCAGCAGAGTCTGTCAAGAACATAGCACTTAGAGCAGGTGCAGTTGTGGCAGAAAATAGCAGAATCAACATGTTGAAATCGAAACTTCTTCTTCTTGGAATCAATTTGGAGCTGCATCGTGAATTGCAGAATTGCAAAGCAATTCGATAGAGATCGAATGCGATGAGGAATCGCAACAAAGAGCTTGAACTGATATCAGATTGCACGAGTGATGCTGATGCTGAAACAGAGCTAAACAAAGCTGATTGATTTTGATGAATAGAGGAGTTGCTGCTAGATTCGGTTGCAGATGATGTGCACAATCTGATTCGGTTGCAGATCTGAACAATCTGATTGAATTGGTAATGAAGAAAATAACGATTCAGCTCAGCAGTGGCTGAATTGGTAATGAATTAGTGAATCGATGGCTGAATTGCTGACGATTTGGAGCTGCATCGAGTTTTTGAAGCAGCGTGACTTCCTGAGGATTTGGAGCTTCATCGTGAGTTGCTGAATTGTGAAGCAATTGAACCACTGATTTGCTGTATGCGATTAAATCCAGTCCTATAATCGAATCTACTGCAGATGTTGTAATCCGATCATGAATGTATAGCTCTCGTGCAGTGGAATCTTGGAGAATGTTGATTTGGATCATGTATGGCAATCAACATGAGGCTGCTTCGTGGAGTAGATGAACTTGATGAAGCTGCTGAAGATGAAGACAAAAGCTGAATCGTTGAAGACAAAGACAAAAATTGGTAATGGAGAAGTTGCTGAGCTTGACCGATAGACTAGTGCTGCAAAATTAGGGACAGATTTGTCAAGAATTCAGCAAGATATTTGCAGTGAACTTCTGGATTCGGTCCTTAATCGACTAGCTCTGATACCATGTAAGGATTATAGAGATCTGTGTGGAGATAAAGATGAGCACAAAGATTTCACTAATAAAAACATTGTATCACTTTTAATTGAAATGAATACATCATCTACTAATCCTTATATAGGAAAACTAAGACTAAGAAGAGATCATCTATAGTAATCTAGATTAATCTAGACTAGATTATACAATACTCTAACATACCGTGTGACAATGGAGTACGTTCAAAAGTTCTACTCAGCACCAGCAAGTCCGCCTTTTGACCCGAAGATAGGTGATAGGCCCGAGCAACCACCATCATCTTACGAGGACATCTACGCGATCATGAAACCTAGGGTGGAAATTCAAAGTATTGCTTGGGCTGATGAACACTCTAGATCCAAAAAAGAGATACAACGTCTTCGCAACGAGTTAAGGTGTGTGCGAGATGAAGTGAGAGGTCGGGATCGCACCTTGGACAAATGTGAGGGTAATATAGATGAGTTGAATGACACCCTTGAACAATCCAGACAAAGGATAAGGCAAACTAAAAGATTTTCGAAATGCATGTCCCCGACCTTCCTTTGAACAAAAGAGCAAGCGACAAATGCACTCAACGAGCTGCGCCGTCTTGTGAAATGTCTTAAGAATTAGACTTTGATTGACCAACTCTTTTTAGAGTATTGTTGAAAAAACATTTGTCGTATATGTCATCAAAGTCTACGATGAATGGAATGTCATCGTATATGCAGAATTTTAAAAAAATAAATATGCATGATCAATTGTGTATATACCCTTCTTACTATGGTATTTGAATGATTTAGGCACATATGGCAAGAACAAGTCTGATACGCACTCGCGGTTTCGTTCAACGGGAACAATAAAATCAAAGTCCTCAACCAGGTTTCCCGGAACCGATGCAACATTTGACAACTCTAGTACCTCAAGAATACGAAGAGAGGATCATCCAACTAGAACAAACTATACACACCATGAATTCTGGCATGGCTGGCATGACCTCCCGGTTCGGGCAAGAAGAAGCCAAACAGAGTAAGGAGTGAGACAGGCAGAGAGGAGGCGAAGAGGAGGGACTGCGTGTAATTCTTCTCCTTTGATGTTAGGTTGCGTGACTTAAGCAGTGAGGGTTTTAAATTTCAAATTATTATAACTATGTATTATGATTTATTCAAAGTAAAGTTTCATAGAAGCTATCAAAAACACTAGTGGTTCAGTGGTAAGGAAGTCTTCTTTCCATTCTATGGTCATTGGTTTGAATCTTTGAGGAATAATTGTTTATTTTACACTTTATTAATATAACTTAAGGGAAAGAGATAATTACCGACAATAATTACATTTCATTAGTAAATAAATTTTTTATCGACGAAAATATGGTTCATCGGTAAAGTCATATTTTTGCAACATTTTACCGCCGAAATAATTTTGTCGGTAAATGTATGACAAATAATTAACCGACGAAACATGAATTTTGTCGGTAATTGTTATATTTTCCCGACAATTTTTATTGTCGGTAAAAATGTATTTTCCAGACAAAAAGAAACGCTCGTCTAAAATTATATTTGGCGACGAAAAGAATATTTCTTCGGTAAAAATATATTTGCCGACAGATCTTTAAGTACTGATAATATAGAGTATTACATAAATATATAATGTATGTATATAAAACCTCAATTTCATTCACATTAGAAAATACAAATACAATGTTGAATATGAGGGAGATATACCTAAATCATTCGGTGTTTAAATACCCTATGAGAAACCGAGACCGATTATTACCGATATTTGTCACTCACTCTCATTTTTTTCTTCTCTTACTCTCCCTATTGTCGAAGCTCTCAGACATCTCTTCTTTAAAGCCCCCTCATCTCCAATTCCTCACGAAGCTTTCTATATATACAAGCATTTGCTTCTTATTTTATATATTTTTTTAATTGAATAGCAAAATTTTGGTGAAAAGAGCAAACATGGCCATGTTCCTAAAGTTCCATCGGTTATATATATATTTCTATCTCAATATCTCTCGGTTCGGTTCCTCTCGTACGATATTTTGATTCTTGGCCAAAATAAGGTGTTTAGAGTTGCCCATCTTTGAACACACGCTCATGGAAGTGGTCTAATGAGTAGGTGTTCAAAGACAAACAAGTGATTTTGGCTTCTCTTGCTTCATTATATACATAGTAGTCAAACATTATCATGCAAATTTCGGAAGTTGGACATCTACAAGTCCCGATTATTGACGATGATTTGCGGAGACTGGGAGCCTAAACACTCATCAGCTTGTGACTCCCAGAAGTTGGACACCTGCAGATCCTGGTCATCGAGAATGACTTGTTGGGGATGACTTGTGGAGGCTTAACACGTAAAGTCTCCTCCCGTTGACTTGTGACTCCCAGAAGCTGGATAACTACAGGTCCTGGTCGTCGAGGATGACTTTCGGAGGCTGAATACCTAAAGGCTCCGATCGTCGACTTGTGACTCCCGGAATCTAGATAACTACAGGTCCTGGTCATCGAGAATGACTTGTTGGGGATGACTTGAAGAGGCTGAACACCTAAACGCTCCGTTTGTCAACTTGTGACTCATTGAGCATGACTTGCGGAGGTTGAACACCTAAAGGCTCCGTTCGTTGGTTTGTAACTATCGGAAGTTGGACATCTACAAGTCCCAACTGTTCATGATGGTTTACGGAGGCTGAGCGCCCAAACGATCATCAACTTGTCACTCCCAAAAGCTGGACAACTACAGGTCCTGGTCGTCAAGTTTTTTTGTTGTCATCAACGAGATGGACGTTGATGATCCTTTTGTCCATAAGCATTGTTGAGGATGACTGGCGGAGGTTGAACCTCTAAAGGCTTCGTTCATCAGCTTATAACTTCCAGAAGCTGAACAACTACGGGTCCTGAGCACCTAAACGTTTCGTTCATCGGTTTGTAACTCTCGGAAGTTAGACATCTACAAGTCCTGATTGTTGATGATGGCTCACGAAGGTTGAGCACCTAAACACTCTGTTCGTCGGTTTGTAATTACCAGAAACAAGACATTTGCAGGTCTTGGTTGTGGAGGATGACTTGCGGAGGTTGAGCTCCTAAAGACTCCGCTTGTTAGCTTGTGACTCCTAGAAGCTGGACACCTACAGGCTCTGGTCGTCGAGGATGACTTGCGAATGTTGAACACCTAAGGACTCAACTGATCAGCTTGTAATTTACTTTGGAGGTCAAAATCCTTCTTGAGATGTTAGACTGCGTACTCGGACTTCTCAGAATGTTTTCTCATTAATCGACTTTGGAGTCCTTCTTGATTGAGTTCCATAAATCCATTCATGGTATGTTCACAAGGTGTATCCATGCAAGTTGTCGAGACAACTCAAATTAATCTATTGTCGTCCACTTTTGAGCACATTTTTTATCTCTCGATTATCTTTCCTATTGCTACGGAATTTTTTTTACCGCACCTCTAGCTTCCCTTAATTTTTTCCTATGTCACCCTTTTGGGTTTTCAACCTATAAGAGATTTCATTTCCTTCCTTTTGCTATGGTCACCCATTTTAGGGATTTTTAATCATGCCCATCTTCCTTAAATTTTGCCTAAACCGCTCTTTCGGATTTCGATTTAGCAGGAATTTCTCTCATTTTTGGAGGCTCGCTTTCTAGTTACGAGCACTTTAAATTTGTTTTTTTACTGTGTCCATATTGATTGGACTAAGGAGTTCTTTGTTGTCCATGTCAGTGATGATCGTGGCTCCTCCGCTGAAAATTTCTTTGACGATATAAGACCCTTTATATGTAGGCATAAACTTGCCCCGAGAGTCGGGATTGACTTGAAGGATTTTTTTTTCTCACGACTATCCTTTTTCTACGACGGTATTGTTTTACCGCACCTCTCGGTTCCCTTAATTTTTTCCTAGGTTACCCTTTCAGGTTTTTCAACCTAGTAGGGATTTGATTCATCTTCTTTTGCCATGATCGCCCTTTTTAGGGATTTTTAATAATGTTTCTCTTCCCTAAATTTTTCCTAAATTACCCTTTCGAGTTTTCAATTTAGCAGGAATTTTCTCTCACTTTTAAAGGCTCCCTTTCTAGTTATGATCTCTTTTAAGGATTTTTTTACTACATCCATATTGATTGGATTGTGGAGTTCTTGGTCGTCCATGTGGGTAACGATCGTGACTCCTCTACTGAAAGTCTCTTTGGCGACATAAGACCCTTCAGATTTTAGGCACAAACTTGCCACGAGAGCCTGGATTGACTCGAATGATTGTTTTTCTAAGAATTAGATTATATGCTTGCAATCCTCTCAGGCGCATGTTCCTATGAAATGCACCAGTCATGCGTTGCTTATACAAATGCTCGTGGCACAGCGCGATGAACTTCCTTTTGTCCATGAGGTTCAATTGCTAGTATGTGCATCTCGCCCACTTTGACTCTTCCATCGCTGCCTTAGCGAGGAATTTAGCTGGCGGGATTTCTTCTTCAATTGGCAACACGACTTTGGTCCCGTAAACAAGGGAGAATGGGGTTGCACCTGTTGATGTTCGTATTGAGTTTATCTATGCCATGAGTTCCTAACACATCTTGTCGTGCCAGTCCTTTATTTGTTGCTTCCACTGTGCCATTCATTTGTGGGTGATATGGAGATGAACTTTTATGCTTGATCACAACCCATTGACCAACTTGTTATTCAGATTTCTGGCATTACCAGTGATGATTGACTTCGGCACCATATGACGCATGATGATGTCATGTCTAATGAAGCGTTCGATAGCCTTTGTCAGTATTGACGCCAGGGTAATCGCCTCTATTCCCTTTGTAAACACTTGATTTTGCCTCGGGATCAAAATACCGTATGCGAGTAATCGAAATTGGAAAAATATATATAGTATATATATACATATATATATACATATATATATTTGAAAACTAAAAAAAAATGTTTTTTAATATTAAAATAAAATAAAAAATTCCAACAGTGGAAAATTTCCTCTTTTCCACCGATTTTTATTTTTTATTATTAAAAAAACGTTTTTTTATTATTAAAATAAAGTTTTTATTAAAATTAATTAAATAAGTAGTAGATTTCTTCTATAAATAAAAGGTGAATGCTATGGTGTTTAAGAGAACAAATTAAAGAAGAGTGAAAGAATTGAAGAAGATAAGAGTTATTGAAAAAAAAAGTTAAAAAAATATATCGGTCTCGGTTTCTCGAACGGTGTTTAAGTTCCGAACGATTTAGGTATATTTCTCTCGCATTTAATATTGTATTTGTATTTCCTATTGTTATTATTCATGTTATAAAAAAAACGTTTATATACATATATTATATATATTTATGTACAATATACTTGTTAATATATATATATATATATATATATATGTATAATATATATGTGATATTATATCTATATCTATAATATATATTTATATTATGTTTATGTAATACTATATATATCTTTATGTATAATATATATATATATTATGTATATGTATATGTGAAAAACATATTTCAAAAAACAAAAATGACTTAGGTCTTTCCCAAACTTTGATAAAGGTTACAACTTGGTCCTTGAACTCACAGGTCATTTCTGGGACGTTATCGAGTGTTATAAACCAAACCGGAAATGTTTTGGGCCATTTGTGCAATTTTTTATTCAGCTCTTTTAAAAAAAAATACATTTTGATTTTTAAACTTTTCTAGACATTCCATGATTTCTCACAATGTTACAAATAAGTCTAGAATAATTTTCGGGTTATTTTTTGGAATTTTACCAAGTGTTACAAATAAATCTAGAATAGTTTAGGGTCAATTGTGTAATTCTTTAAAAAAATATATTTTCAGTTCAGTTATAATATTTTCGAAAAATACATTTTGATTCCTAAAATTTTCTGGATATTCCATGATTTCTCAGAATGTTACAAATAAGTCCAGAATAATTTTCAGGTTATTTTGGAGCTTTAACAAATGTTACGAATAAGTCCAAAATAGTTTAGGGTCATTTCTGCAATTTTCGAAAATAATTGTCCAATTCAGCTCAAATTTTAATAAATTGCATTTTGGTCCCTATATTTTTTTCGGACATCCTATAACTTCTCAAAAATGGGACAAATTAGTCAAATGAGCTTAATATCTTCAAAAATCATTCGTGCATTTTTGACACGTTTAAAATGGCTCGAGAGTTAAACCATTTTTTTTCGAGCACGATTAACTTTAGTTCTCTCTTGTTAATTTGAAATTAACACATCAAAAAAAATGTTTGTACATGATTTGTTTAATTTCAAGAAATTGCATGTAGTCTTTTTTTGGGCCAAGCATGATCAAAATGGACAATTCAGGTAAATTGAAAACATTCAAAAGCAAACTAAAGTACCGAAAGGGCGGATTATGAGCTTGTGAGCTTTTAAGACGTAATCCAACACCTGAACTCGATTATCTGGACGTAGACCTTTCTAAGCCCTAGGATGTTAATTCCACGTACCCTAGGCAAAACGTTTGGATTCTGATTAGCCTTTTATTAATCGGTGGCGACTTTTTCAATTTTTTAGGTCTAGTTGATGACCCCGCTCGACCGGACCCGTCGCTCGCCAAGACCCGACATTTTCAAACGAAAATTTTAAAAAAATATTTTTCAAAACGGGTCGGGTAAGTCGGATTTGACGTCTGACAATTTGGCGACTCTGCTGGGGATTATTTTTAGAGGGTTTAGGCTTTGCCATGTTATATTTTTACCTATCTGTTTTAACTGTTTGCTCATTCTTGCAATTTTAAATTTTTGTCCGAAAAGCAATGTAAATGTAATAATTCAACATGATGTAAATCCTCGTTCTGCACACACCACGTTGGTTACAATTACCCACTTAAACCTGGAGCACATTAAGAGCTTAGGGAGAGTTTAGTAGGGGAATGCGCCGAGAGCAGTTTGGACCGCCGACATGCATCTAAAAAACTCAACTCGATGATCAGAATGAACCTATGATCCTCTACAGGGGGTGAGGTTCCGTCGGTTCAGAGGACCTAGAAATTCCATTCTGTTAGAACAAAAGCTCCACACCACGCTTAACCTTCTACCAGTTTTGTGTTTGTTCCTTTTCTCGTGTTTTGTTTTGGCCATGGATTATGACATGTATAGGATTGGGCCTTTTGTATTCCATAAACCTCTGTAAATGTAATAACTTAGTAGTGACATTTACTTTCTCGCATTTGCATTGCATTTTTCTATAAAAAAAAATGGAAGTTCTGTTCATTTTGTCTTGTATCCTTAGGACATTTCACATATCATCTTTGGTAAGGATGAAGCAGACAAACCACTGCCCTCGCACTAAGGTCATTCAGACCCCCACTGTCGAAATTGCCCGAATATGGAAAGTCATGACAAAAGAGGATCAGAAGTACGTGAGTGAGAACATTGGCGAGGTTCATGAACTCGCAAACTACAAAGTCAACTCGGATCTCCTCGATGCTTTGTCTGAATTTTGGGATGTAAAAAATGTCGTCTTCTTGATAAACAACAATGAACTCACACCTAAACTCGAAGAATACCGTCAACTCGTTCAACGGGTAGATTGGGATCGTGGAATTGTTCAACCCGACCTCCAACAAAGAGGCGAAGATAGTACCTTTGCCAAACTGCTCAAAGTCACAACAAACAAAATGTCCACCGAGCTCAGGTTGAATGGGGGTCATGGCTTATCTATTGAACTTTTGGTATATTGGATAGAGCACCGAATTGCCGATAAAACAAATGCCCGGGGAGATGCCAAGCTTTTATTTTACTTGTTTTGGGAACGGTTGTATTCCCATTTTCTAATGGTCTCATCGACTCAGATATGGCTAAAGTTATTACCTAAGTAATAGAAGGCAAGGGTTTCGTGACAGCATTGCTCACCGAAACCATTGCATCTCTAAACATTTTAAAAACCAAAGGGAAAGGAGAACTAAAAGCAAGTCCGGCCTTACTTCATATTTGGTTCTTAACCCATATAAAAGAATTTGGCATGAATTTTCCCCGGGCAAACTTTTTAGGGGACAAAAGGGTTATTTCGAGAATGTTAGGTCGATCATTGTTCGAAGCTGAGAAATGGAAAGCACTCGATTGGAATATCTATATTTCAAAATTAACGCATAAGGACATTTTATGGACCGCTAGATGGTTACCCATCCACCGTTCTACGATCCTTAGATGCAAAACTTTCGAGCGAGTTCCGCTTCTCAGCCATCAAGGATCTATGACCACCTACCCTTCCCGAATTATTCGACAATTCGGTGGTTTTCAAGATATTCAGGTGCACATTCATGGACCCCCAAGATCATACAAGTGGCACAGCCGAGCAGACATTGGAAAATCACTACGAGACTCAGTTCGACAAGTGAATGATGATTAGGGAAATCGAGTCCCACTATTCATAAATATGATGGAAGGCTCCACGATCAAGGAAAACGAATACCATGCGAAAACGGAGTACATTCATAAGTTCTACTCGGCACCCGCAAGTCCGCCTTTTGACCCGAAGGAGATAATTGGGGATAATCCCAAGCAATCACCGTCATCTCACGAGGACATCTACTCGATCATGAAATCTAGGGTGGAAATTCAAAGTATTGCTTGGGTTGATGAACACTTTAGATCCAAGAAAGAGATCCAACGCCCCCACAATGAGTTACGGTGTGTGCGAAATGAAGTGAGAAGTCGGGATCGCACCTTGGAGAAATGTGAGGACAAAATCGCTGAGTTGAATGGCACCCTTGAATAGTCCAGACGAAGGGTGAGGCAAATAAAAGTATTTTCGAAATGGATGTCCCCGACCTTCTTTCGAACCAAGGAGCAAGCGACAAATGCACTCAACGAGCTGCGTCATCGTGTGAAACGTCTTAAGAATTAGACTTTGATTGACCAACTCCTTTTAGAGTATTGTTTGAAAAAACTTTTGCCGTATATGTCATCAAAGCCTACGAATGGAATGAACGGAACATGCATATTTAAAAAAAAAAAACATGCATGATCAATTGTGTATTTATCATTCTTACTATGATATTTGAATGATTTAGGCACATCTGGCAAGAACAAGCCCGATACGCACTCGCGCTTTCGTTCAACGGAAACGAATGGAGCAACAAAATCAAAGCCCTCCACTAGGTTTTCCGGAACCCATGCGACAGTTGACAACTCCGGCACCTCAAGAATACGAAGAGAGGATCATCCAGCTAGAACAAACTATACACACCATGAATGATGGCATGGTTGGCATGAGATCCCGGTTCGAGTAAATGTTGGTTTTTCTAAATGCCCAGGCAGACACCTCGTCTTCTCAAGCAACACCTCCGCCCGTAGTACCTCATAAATCCATGCCAGGTAATTTGGTCTTACCCGACCAAGCTCCACCTACCACATATAATCACCCCGAGCAAGCTCCACCTCCCACATATGGTCATCCTGACCAAGCTCCACCTCCCACTTATGGTCATCCTGTCCAAGCTCCCCCTCCCACACATGGCCATCCCAACCAAGCTCCACCTCCTACATACGACTGTCCTAATCAAGTTCCACTACACGTACATGACCCCCATGAGCAAGCGTTTCCTCTTCAACATGATTGGGTTGCACCTCCGGTACCTGTTTACCCCAACCAGGTCGCATGACCCGCGTTTGGCCTCCCCAATTACTCGGTCACAGACTTCCCGGTCGAGACCGAACAAGACAAGCGGTTGATGCAGATTGAAGAAACGATGAAGTCTATTCAAGGAGTAGATCGATTGGAAGACTTGAATTTCTCTTATCTTGCTCTATTTCAAGAAATCCCAATGCCCGATAAATTCAAGGTGCCAGACTTTGAAAGGTTCGATGGAACAGGACATCCGATTGTTCACCTCAATATTTACATGGCGAAAATGACTCCATATCAGCAGTATACCAAGTTGATGGTCCAGACTTTCCAGGAAAGTTTGAAAGAGGAGGTGCTGGTCTGGTTCGCGGGATTAAGAACGGAGCAAGTGCCAAATATGGAGGATCTGGCCAAGCTTTTCCACCACCGATATAGGCACAATCTGGATAACGCTCCTACTCGCCTTGATTTTCAAGCTATGGAGATGAAAGAGGGACAATCTTTCAAAGATTATGTATCTGAGTGTAGGGGAAAGGCCAATTGCATGAACCCGCCTCTCGGGCAGAAGGAAGCAGGCTCGATTTTTATCAGCACTCTTAAGGGTATATATTATACCCAAATGATGAATCAATCCACAACGGAATTTTCAAATCTCATCATGACGGGCGAATTGATCGAGCGAGGGCTTCGGTCCGGAAAGATTGAATACCCATACAAAAGTGCAGCGAATCCTAAGAAAACTGGAACAAAGAAGCCTACCACGACCATAGGTGCGGTCTATCCGAACCCTTACTAAGCTCCTTACTCGGGTCCGTATCAACAATACCAACCATCACCGGTGGTCCCGATGGCTCAGGCTGCTCGAGCCCCACAGGGATCAACCTCTCTGCCTAATCCACAAGATTCTGTCAACCGAGGTAGGAACCAAAGGAGAATTCGAGAGCCCCGACAATTTACCCCGCTTCCAATACCGTTGGTTGAATTGTACAAGAAGGTTTTGGCTCAAGGGCTTATAGGTCCTGAGGTTGTAACTACTAATTAAGCAGTCTAACCACTAACTTTATATTATTCAATAAAATAATTTACAACTTAGGTTTTTGCTTACCTAATTGTGGAGCTGAACTGGAGCGGGTGGCGTGCGACGACGACGAGGTGTGATGGTGGTGGTGACGCTAATGGTGGTGGCGAGGTGCGGACAAAGCGAATGGAGAGGGTTGATAAGTTCGATTCGGCTAGCTGGCGAGGCAGACGAAGCAAACGAATGGAAAATGGTGATTCAGTTGGATGGCGGCGGACGGCGAGGCCGACCACACTCCTGGCGGTGAGGGTGATTCCAGGCGGCACTCTGGTTCTGCAGAAAATGCCGGAGGAGGTGGGGGGAAGGAGATCCCGTCTTAGGTCATTTCCCCTTACACACGAACCTGGTTAGCATTTAGAGTTATTTTGAGAAATTTCAAAATCGAAAGGATATTTTGGTAATTAATTTTTAAATTAAGGTTAAATGTGAAAATATTCTAGTTAGTAGTATGGATATTGTGGATTAGATCGTGTATTGTTTATGCGTTGTATTTAGTATTATTATCACACCCTACGACTAGTAAAATACAGTTAAAAGACCTGTAACATTAAGCTATGAGAAGCGACCGATTTCAGGGACAGTAAAGAATACGTGATGAACTCCATATTGACATTTGCTACTACATAGTCAACTTATTTTGATCACTCACCAACTTCATTCATTAAAGAAAAGTCAAAAAGTAAGATAAGAACGGAGGTCTCCTTTTTTCTGTATCATCCGTGCAATTGCCTCATAACCCATGGTTCTCGCTATGTATAGAGGCGTTGCACCAGCCGTGGTGGTAGAGTTGATATCAGCCCCTCGGCTAATCATTAATTCTACAGTTTCAGGGTTACCACCCTCCACAGCTAAATGTAGCGGTGTCTGCCCTTCACCATCCCTACATTCTATGTCCACTCTGTACCGACCTTGAATGTCAAGGAGAAGTTCTACCACTTCCTTGTGTCCCTTAAGAGCCGCGACATGGAGGGCAGTAAGGCCATACTGGTCAGACAGGCTTGGATTCGCACCTTGGGACAACAGGGATTTGATCCTATTTGATTCACCACGCCTTGCAGCAGTTAGAATCGCCTCTTCTTCCTCTCTTTCCAACAGCTCATACGTACTACTGTTTGTTTGGATACCTCCGCTTTCAACCTTTACCCTATTCAAACCGTTATTTGCTTCACGTAAAGCATCATTGTGGTTGTGGGGTAAGCCATTTAGAACCGAATCCCGCCTCTTCATCAATTTCTTGACGGTGTCAATGGCGCCACAGCTAACTGCGTGTTGGAGGAGAATAGGTCCAACAAAAGCAACCTTGAGCTTGATGTCCTATAAGAAGCATGCAACAACATATATATTAAATTATTGAATAGAAACTGGACGAGTAGAATAGAGAGTATCAAAATTACACCGTATTCAAGAATATATAAGAAATGTATATACAATTATAATAATAGCTGAGCAAACAAAATTTAAACCAAGTGACTCAGTTATTATAAAATATGAAAGGAAGAAAATCCAGATGGTCGAGATCGATGATGGTGTGATATCTTGTTCTGCATCCCGTGATTTGAAATCAATATAAGGACAAATATACTACTCAAATCCAATATAAATTTCTTATTTTCTAGGCCTAGAGGATAACGAACCATAAAAAGCATGGAAAAGCTACATGTTTGGAAAGACCAAACCGCCAGTTGTGAGAGCACAATGACTCAGTCGCTTCTAACGCATGAATGATGAAATTCTGTACGAGGTTCAACACTTTCTCGCAATAGGCCTAGCGGCTAGCGGGCTATATTGTACCTACTCAGACGACGAGTCTCTTCTCACTGACCATGTATGAAGCTCGACTCTTACAAATTGAAGTTGCACCACATAACAAGTTTAACATTTGAGTCATAGCTAGAACCATAATTATTGCTGAACAAAATGAGATGAATCATAATTGACCGATGAGCAACAAGTACAGATTGTAATCTATTCATCATGGAAACACACATTAAAGTGCAGTTAACCCACGCAGACAGCACTGTGACTTTGGAAGCTTAGAGACCCATTGAGCTAGGAAGAGGTCAAACTTAAGTCTTTGAAGACCCGAACGTGTTGAGATGCATATGGCACCGTCCTTCAAAATATACTAGAAAGAGGAACATGAAGTTGGTTGTGAAAACAACAAGTGTATGTAATGTTTAGAAAGCAGGCTAAAGTAGAATCCAGTTCGAAACATGTGGAGATTTTAAACCCCGTGTTCATTTCTATGATAAGATATAGTGACAATAGTAGATGAGATTAAACGAATGTTTTTAATGATTCAGAAATATAGAGTGGTGGACTAACACTTGAGATATAGAATCACTTATGCATATTGTAATACTGGATAAGGAAAACTGGATTCTATTTAAGTTAGAATACTTGTATTACACTTCAGTTTACATAGTATATATATATTGTAAGCTATGAACAATGACAGCAGTTACAACTAAAACTGTATGGAAAGTATGTATAACGAAATAGTAACACATGTTGGTGAGTTGTTCCACATATTGGTGAGTTGTAGCACATGTTGGTGAGTTGTTCCACATGTTGGTGAGATGTAAATACATGTTTAACACTCCTTCTCAAGTTGAATAGTGGGATCCCCAATATTTAACTTGCACAAAACATTCCTGGAAATCCTTCTACTTACAGCCTTGGTAAGGATATCTACAAGCTGATTATATTGAGCGTAAGAATGGAATAATAATAATTTCATTTTCCTGTTTTTCCTTTATAAAGCGACGGTCGACTTCAATATGTTTAGTACGATCATGTTGAACTGAATTCTCTTAAATACTGATAGTTGCACAGTTATCACACATCACCCGACACTGTTCTTTTACAGGGAAACCAATTTCAGCTAACAACTTGTATCACCATAATACTTCTGTAAGGCCTCGAGATATTCATCTGAATTCTGCATCAGCACTCGAAAGTGCTACCACCTTCTGCTTCTTACTCTTCCAGATGATCAAGTTTCCTCCAACCAGAGTAAAGTAACCTGAAGTAGACCTTCTACCTGTCAGATTTACTGCCCAATCTGAATCTGTATACGTCTCTATATCAAGGTGGCCATTTTTCTGGAACAAGATTCCTACTCCTGGACATCCTTTCAGATACCAAAGGATTCTCATAGCACCCTCCATATGGTTAACATGTGGCTCTTGCATAAATTGACTCAACACTCCAACAACATATGCAATATCAAACCTTGTATGAGAGAGATAAATTAGTTTTCCTACCAGATGCTGATACCGAGTCTGATCTGCTGGTTCTGCATGTTTTACTATCTTCAATCCATGATTAATCATAATGGGAGTATCTGTTGGTTTACAGTCAAGCATGTATGTCTCAGCTAGTAAGTCTAAGATGTACTTTCTTTCAGAGATGAGAATACATTTCTTCGAGCGCAGTACTTCAATCCCCAAAAAGTATTTCAGCTCTCCTAAGTCTTTCATCTCGAACTCTTTAAACAAATTCTGATTAAGTTGTAATATTTCTTCAGAATCGTTTCCTGTAAAGATCATATCATCGACATATATAGATAATGAGACACGTCACTCTACCTTGTTTCCCTTTTAGTAACAAGTTATCATCAGAGTTACTCTGATGATAGTCATACTTCTTCATCGCAAACGTGAACCTCCCAGACCATGCCCTGGGTGACTGTTTTAACCCATACAATGCCTTCTTCAATCTGCATACATGGGAGTCCTCAAAAACTGATTTAAAACCAGGTGGTGGCTCCATATAGACCTCCTCATCTAAATCCCCATGTAAGAAGGTATTTTTAACATCAAATGGATATAGCGACCAATCACTGTTAGCAACTATTGAGAACAAAAATCTAATAGTGTCAATATTCGCAACAGGAGAGAACGTCTCTGAGTAGTCAATGTCATAGGTTTGAGTATAACATTTGGCCACTAGTCTTGCTTTATACCTTTCAACAAATCCGTCAGCCCTGTGTTTCACAGTAAACACCCATCGGCATCCAACTGCCCTTTTTCCATGTGGAAGAGCACACTTCTCCCACGTTTTGTTATTCTCTAAGGCTTCCATTTATACTTTCATGGCCTACCTCCACTCCGAGATCTTTAATGTTGATTCCACGGTGCTAGGTATATACTGAGCGTATACGGCAGAGTAAAGGCACGTGCAACTGGTGAAAAGCTCCCCCGGCCAAGTTTGCTACTGGATATCGGCTTGCTTTAGGAATGTATTCCGGTTCATATCGTACAGGGGGAACACCTTTGTTTCTCTTGACTGGTAGTACATATCTCTCATGTACTGGTGAACCTGTTGCATGTACTTTTCTTGGTTCTGGACTGACGTCATTAGAATTATTAGAATAGTGAGTTACCCAAGTAGGACTACTAACCTCAGGAATATTAGTCGGGAGTGACGGGCTTGATGCATCTGAGACCTGTATGATGGGAGTCAACGTCTCGATGGTTCCACTTGCTCTTTTGAGACTATCTCAGGGAACACTGGAGTGGTCACAGTGGTCAACCAATCTAATGGACTAATATTATGACTCTCCCACTGGATAAAATATTTGGTTGTAGAGTAAAACTCAGTTTCACGAAAGAAACATACAATCCATCGTGGTATACATGCGATGGTTTTGAGGATTAAAATAGCGATAGCCTTTCTGATGAATCGCATACCCCATGAAGACGCACTTAACAGAACATGGATCAAATTTAGAGTGATCCAATATGGGGACATGTACAAAGATAGAGTACCCGAAGATATGTGGTTAGAGTGTCAAGGTTGTTGGAACACTCATGTGACTGGATAAGGAATGTAGAGGTGTTTGTAAATTCATTACCTTAGTAGGTAGGCGATTAAGGAGATATACTGAAGTTGCTATGCTTCCGACCAAAAAGAGGTTGGAACATATGACTCCAGCATTAGAGCTTTCTTCATTTCCAGGATATGACAATTTTTTCTTTCTGCTACCCAATTTTGTTGAGGGATATGTGGACATGAGGTTTGATGTAAGATGCATTTGTCTTTAAGGAACTGTTTAAGTAAGGAACTTACAAATTCTCAGTCGTTATCAGAACAGAGTACCTGGAGTTTTGTATTAAACTAAGTCTAGACTAGATTGTTAAATTCTATGAACTTCGTGAAGACTTCTGATTTATGTTTGAGATAATAGACCCGGGTCATACGAGAGTAATCATCGATAAAAAGTACAAAGTACCTAAACCCATTATTTGACATACATGTGCCATTATTTGGAGCAGGACCCCAAACATAAGAGTGACTTAAAGAAAACACAGACTTGGCTCTAGAGTCTGATAATGAATATGACTTTTTATGGCTTTTAGCAAAAATACAGGTCTCACACACAATTTCTTTATTTGACGGAAATAAACTGGGGAATTATTTATGAAGGTACCCTTTATACGGGTGACCCAATCTCTGATGCCACAACCATTGTTGCTTGGTAATTTTGCCCATCCTAACCCTATACCTTCAGTTTCATCTCCAGTTGTCGCAACACTTCTTCAGTTGGTTTTCACAGATAGATTTGGAGAGTCTTCCTTCTCTTCTCCTCCAAAGCTTTGGTCTCTCCAACCGAAGTCTTTCCCCGACCTGGAGTCCTCTCCAGGTGAAGTCCATCCAACACTCATTTTCCTTCGGTGGAAACCCTAACCACCGCAGCCGCAGCACCGAAGGCTTCGTGCACTTCCTCGTTTCATCACGGACATTCGCCACCGTGACCTGGTTGCCGGTGACGATTCTTTCCCCTCATTGGCTTCTGCATCTGTCGGGAAAATCGATTAGCTGGAAACCTTTGGATTTACTGTGACGAAGTTTTCCACAGTGGCTGCACCGCATCGTTTTCCGGTCGACGCCACCGCCACAGGACGACTTTCCCTTTCCATCGAACGACGGGGTCTTATAGGTGTGTCCCGAACCGATTCCAGCACCACCGAGTTCGGTCTCCTTCTTTGTGGCCTTCGTAACATACCTCCGATCTCGTTCCGATCGGATGGTTGCGTATGCGGTTTCCACCTCCGGTACCCTGAGTAAATTTTCATTATCAAATTCGTCACTTACCGTGTTTAGAAACCGGTATAATTTCGTTTCGGATCACTTTGTGTTCCAAATCTGTATATCTTTAGAAAATTTCATTCGGTTCGAGTCTCGTAACTCGATTTCCCTCCAGAGGCTCTGCATTTTGTTGTACATGGTTTCCAGAGAGTCGGTGCCCTGTTTCGAGTTTGTTCAAGTTCGGCATGTTATCCTTAGCAGACTGCATTCCATATTTAGTGGGTCATTGACCCATTTATTTTCATTTATTGGTTCAGTTATATTTCGGCCCGGTTTGGACCAGTCAATTGTGACTCTTCAGACTATTCAGTTATTGTGGCTCTTCAGTTCCTTCGGGTATGTATTCAGACTCTTAGTATTCATGTTTATAAGGTGAAGGGATTCCAAATGAAGGAACAATCCCTAATGATCCTTAAGTCTGTCTCTTCAATTCTTTGTCATTTTAGGGTTTCAGTTCTAGATCTTTGATTCTGAAACAAAATCTCTTCGTTTCTAATGCAAAATCATCATGGTATCAGAGAGTAGAGGCAACCTTTGCCTCTGATTTCCACCGATCATGTATATCTTCTTCTTCGGTGTGAGATTTCTTCGCAAAATCATTCGGTACTTTGGTTCGTGATTCTTGGTGCTTTCCTATTCTTCTTGAAGAATCTCGATTCTGGTTTTTCTATAAGGAAAACCGTTCTTTTGCTGCGAATCTCTTCACCTTTCGATTAGCCGGCCACTTCTAGATTTTATTGCGGTTATAGGTTGCGATTTGTTGGTATTCTCTGATCTTACCTGTTCCTTTTTTACACTCGGTTGTGAATATTGTGGTTGTGGTCTGGATCTTGTTTGGTTGTGTTCCTTTTTACCCCTGGCTTGTTGTTATCATGATTGTGGCCTGGTTTATTTATATGGCTGGGGAAAAGGTACATCATGAGGCAAAATATGCCACCGATGATATTAATCATGATGCTATGGCCGGTGTTGATTCTCATCGTCCCTTGTATTTGCATGCTAGGGATAATCTTGGAACAAATATGATTTCTGTCAAGTTAACCGGTCCCAGAAATTATGTTATGTGGAGTAGGGCAATACGGTTAACTTTACTAGGAAGAAACAGACTTGGATTTATCACTGGTACATGTGTTCGTGAAAAATATGATCCTGCTTTTCATCATTTATGGGATAGATGTGATGCTGTGGTTCTTGGTTGGTTGACAAATTCTATTTCCAAAGATTTAGCTGGTGGTTTGATGTATACTGAGGTTGCATATCTTGTATGGAAAGATCTTAAAGAAAGATTTGATAAAGTTAGTGATCCAATAACTCATCATATACACATGGAAATTGTTATGACTAGACAAGGTCTTGATTCGATTTCAACCTTTTTTTCAAAACTAAGAGTTCTTTGGGGTGAATATGATTCTGTGTGTGCTCTCCCTCATATTGATCATGAAGATTTCAAAAAAGATGTAGAACACAAAGATAATCAAAGGTTGTTTCAATTTTTAATGAGGCTGAATGAGAATTATTCGAATGTGAGAAGTCATTTATTACTTTGGTCTCCTTTCCCTACTGTTAATCAAGCATATAATTTGTTGATGCAATAGGAAAGCCAAAGGGATGTTTGTTAATCAAACGTGGAAACAGCCAAAGGATGTTATGCAAAAGGATGCTATTCGAATTTGTTAATCAAACGTGGACATATTGTTGACCGATGCTATGCAAAAGGATGAAACTTCTATAAAAAGAATGGGCATTCCAAATATAATTGTTTCAAACTCAAGGAACTGAAAGCTAAGGGAAACAATCCCAAAGGCAGCAGTACTTCCACTAAAATCGGTGACACTGATCCTATTCTTTTAAATAACTCCACTAATAATGATGTTTCTCTGAATTGTGGAGTACAAGGTGGAATTACTTGCTCACGAGAGCAGTTTGAGAAATTTTTGCAGACAATGAGTGGAGCTGGAGGCATGGCTACTGGGGCAAGTGCAACCCTCTCTCATGATTCTCATTCGAATACAGACGGTATATCTTTGAACTCTGCTCATAATTGTGATAGTGATGTTTGAATTTTGGATACAGGGGCAACCAACCACATGACCAACAGAAATGATTGGTTATGTGGTTGCAAGGTAGCCCTTGGAACCAAAGTTCATCTTCCAAATGGTGAATCTTCTGATGTGCATAGTATTGGGAGTGTTTTGCTTGAATCGGGTAGAGAATTATGGAATGTGTTATACATGCCAAGTCTCAAATATAATCTCCTTTCTGTTTCGAAACTTACAAATGATCTGAACTGTTTTGCATTATTTTACCCTAAACTTGCTATCCTTCAGGACCTCTCAAATGGGAAGGTCTTGGGGACTGGTGAAGAGAAATGTGGGTTATATTTCATGAAAATCCCATGCAGATCAGTCAGTCAGTTTGTAACTAGTCATGTTGTGAATAATGTCATGTTATGGCACAAACGTTTTGGGCATGCCTCTTTTAAGGCTCTTGATCATGTAGATTCTCTTGACATTGTTGGAAATAAGAAGTTGAGCATGAATGATTGTTCTATCTGTCCTAGAGCTAAAATTGTTAGAAATCGCTTCTGTGTTTCTGATTCTAGAATAGATTCTATATTTGATATGGTTCATGCAAATGTTTGGGGGCCTTATCATTGCCCCACTTATGATGACAAAAAATATTTATTTTACCCTAGTTGATGATCATTCTAGAATACTTGGGTTCATCTTATTCAGTTTAAATCGAATGTTTTTTTTGGGTTCTGAAAAATTATATCGCCATGATTGAACATCAATTTCGGAAAAGGATCAAGTGCTTGAGGACCGATAATGGAAAATAATTTTCTAATGATTATATGAACAAATTGTTGAGTTATAAGGGAATTATTCATCAAAGTAGTTGTCTCTATACCCCTCAACAGAATGGTAGGGTTGAAAGGAAGCATAGACACTTGCTAGAAATAACAAGGGCTTTAAAGTTGCAAGGATCAATTCCGAATATTTTTTGGGGAGATTGTATCCTTACAGATTGCGACCTAATAAATTTAATGCCTACCAAGCAATTGAAGGGCAAGTCCCCCATAGAGATTCTGAGTGGTAAGAAACTTGTGATACACCATTTGAGGGTGCTTGGTTGTCGTCCATATGCTAAGAACATGGTCGTGATTGATAAGCTAGCTTCCAGAGCTATCCCTTGAGTGATGATGGGATACTCTGTGACCCAGAAGGGATATAGACTCTATGATTTAACAGAAAAAAATAAATTTATCAGTAGATATGTTATATTTAATGAGAGTGTTTTTCCCTTTGGGAGTGGAAAGCTTGATCAGTTACATGTGTTTTTTGAGCATTATATAGAGGAAGAATTCGATGATGTTAGCAACTCTAAAGCTGCAGAAACTGAGGATGATATAAGAACTACAGAAATAAACACACCGGACGAGATTCTTGAGATCTCAACTGGAACATCTTCAGGTGATGAGTCCTTTAATGACTCTGATGAGAGGAGTGATTCTCAGGTAGAAGAAATTTCTAGGCCCATTGTGAGTAGAACAGGTAGAGCTATCAGGCCCCCTATATGGATGAAAGATTATGAGGCTTCCAATGTTCTTTGTCTGCATTCTATTGATAAGTACATATCTTATGATGGATTATCCCACGAATATCAATGTTTTACTTCTTCTATATCTAAACTGGTTGAACCAGGAAGTTTTTTTGAGGCTGTGAAAGACAGGATGTGGATCGATACAATGAAGGAGGAAATAAGGGCTCTTGAGGAAAACCACACATGGGACTTTTAGTCTCAGCCCCTCCAGGTAAATCTATAATTGGATGTAAGTGGGTGTACAAATTAAAGTATAATTATGATGCTAGCCTCAGTAGATATAAAGCTAGGCTAGTTGCTAAAGGGTACAATCAAAAACATGGTATAGACTATTTTGAGATATTTTCGCAGGTTGTTAACATGAATACCGTTGGTACCATTCTGGCCCTAGATGCTATCAACAGATGGTCGCTTTATCAGATGGATGTGCACAATGCCTTTTTACAAGGTAATTTGGATGAGGAAGTTTACATCCGTGTTCCTAAGGGGTTCAGTGATGGTAAGACTGATTTGGTTTGCAAGTTGAAAAAGTCCATTTATGGCCTCAAACAGGCTGGTAGACAGTGGAATATAAGATTATGTGATGTTCTTATTCAAGCTGGATATAGTCAATCTAAAAATGATTATTCCCTTTTTACCAAGCATGATGGAATGGTGATATTGTTGATATATGACGATTTGCTTATTTTTTAGAATAGTGAGAAATTGATAAGTGAGTTAAAAACTGTTTTACAATCCAGTTTTAGAATGAATAACTTAGGTGAATTGCGGTATTTTATAGGAATTAAAATCGCAAGATCTGAAAAGGGGTTGTTTTTAACACAAAGAAAATATGCCTTAGAATTTATTTCTGAAGTTGGATTGTCTGCTGGAAAAATTAGCAAGATGAATCTGAAACTGACCAGTAGGGATTATGATAGGCATTTAAAGTTGAATGAGAATGATAAACCCCTAGATGATGTGAGTCTTTATAGACGACTGATAGGGAAATTGATGTACTTGATGTGAGTCTTTATAAACGACTGATAGAGAAATTGATGTACTTGACTATTATTAGACTCGATATAACCTTTGCAGTGCAGAATTTAAGTCAGTACATGCAGGATCCGAAGCATTCTCATCTAGAAGCCACTCTAAGGGTGATCAGTATATTAAATTTGAACCAGGTAGGGGTATTTTGTTATCTAGTGACTCAAATCCGAGTCTAGTTGGTTTTTGTGATTCTGACTGGGCTGGTTGTGTGGAAACTAGAAGATTTGTTACTGGTTATTGTATCATTCTAGGAAAGTCTGTTGTTTCTTGGAAGGTAAAAAAAAAAAAAATACTGTATCTCGGTCTTCTGCTGAATCTGAGTATAGGAGTATGAGGCCTGCTTTATCTGAAATAATATGGCTTAGAAATTTGTTGAATGACTTGGGATTGAAGCAAAGTGAACCTATTACCTTATATTGTGATAATAAAGTTATTATTCAGATAGCTAGCAATCCTGTTTTTCATGAAAGAACCAAGCATATAGAAATTGATTGTCATTATATTAGAGAAACGTTACTTGAGCATGTTATAAAGCTTGAGCATATCGGTTCTATAAATCAGTTGGTTGACCTGTTTACTAAGGCATTAGGGGGCCAACAACATCATTCCTTATGTGGAAAGTTGGGTATGAGAAACCTGTTTGCAAGACAGGGGGAGCAACAAATGGAAATTCAAGCTGTGGAAGGGATGCAGCCTGAGGGGGAGTGTTGAAGTTCGACCTGTTATCCTTAGCAGTATGCATTCCATATTTATTGGGTCATTGACCCATTTATTTTCATTCATTGGTTCAGTTATATTTCAGCCATGTTTGGCCCAGTCAATTGTGACTCTTCAGACTCTTCAGACTCTTCAGTTATTGTGGCTCTTCAATTCCTTCGGTTATGTATTCAGACTCTTAGTATTTAGGTTTATAAGGTAAAGGAATTCCAAATGAAGGAACAATCTCTAATGATCCTTAAATCTGTATCTTCAGTTCTTCGCCGTTTTAGGGTTTCAGTTCTAAATTTTGATTCTTAAACAAAATCTCTTTGTTTCTATTGCAAAATCATCAGAGTCTTCAATGATTTTCACATGTGTGATGGATGGAACTTGAAGTAATTTCAACTAGAAACTACAACATCTTTGTTTTGCTGAATTTCTAAGGAGTATGATTCTGTATTCTCATGTTTGTTTTGTAGAATTAAAATTTCACACAATTCGAATTTCTAGAGAGCTAGAAGTAAGGATATTTGAATAAAATTTTGATTTTTCTATTATTCCTAAGGAGTTAGTAATATGAAATGGATGTCCAGTTGATCAAAATAACATTCACCATTAATTAATTATATTGTAATTAAATTTATGTATGTTTTAATTAAAACTAATTAATTATCTATATTTTAATTACAATTAATTAATAATATTTAATTAAATTAATTATTTCCATTTTAATCAATTTTAATTAATTGTTTACATTTTAATTGAATTATTCATATTTTAATTAATTCAATTGAATTATTCATATTTTAATTAAATTTAGATATTTATATTTTAATTAAATTGAATTATTTATAATTTAATTTTTAATTTAATTAATTAATTTAACTAATTAATATAAATTTTAATTAATTAAATTATTTTAAAATTTTTTAATAAAAATATATTTTTAATTTAATTCATTAAAAGTAACATGATAAAACATTAAAACAAAAAATGTAACATGATATAAATGTGTGATCAAATGTAACTAATTCATTAAAAAAAAAGTATTTGTCAAGTGACAATTTGATCAAACAAATATAAAAACACGATAAAAATGTAACATGATATAAATGTGTGATCAAATAAATAATTAACATTTTTTAATAATCGTTTTCTTCATTTTGTAGCCAAATTATACACATTTTTACTGGTTGCACCCACAATGATGACATATAATAATAGATAGTTATAAGTATGCATAATTATCTTTATGAAAACTCATTGTAACTATAGTGCATAAAAAGTGTTTTAATAATTCATTTGTAGTAGTTAAGTCTAGTGATACGAATTATATATATTATTTTTAGAAAATAAAATAAAAATGAGCTGTAAAGTTTAGTTTGTAAATGATGTTTAAAAGATAGTTTAGAAATATACTGAAAAGTCTGCACAAGACTTGGACGAGTAATCCATTTATGTAGTCTGCACAAGACTGATGTGATTTTGTTAACTTAAGTGTGAGCATTTATAGGTAACTCTTGATACATTTGTTTAGTTATATATATATGTTTGGTCCATGTGGCTTTGTCGGCTACCCCATTCGATCCAAAACTAACACAACTAATTATAAAATGAGTAATCTTCACCCCAATACTTTATCAAGTGTTCCGAATAAGCCCTAAAGGACTTGTGCAAGTATTGCAATTGAGTCCTCAAAGTGTTAGATGCATCGAAAACACTACTGATCTACACTGGCCACGACTGCGCCAGCAACAACTGCAGCACAGAATGTCTGACAGCAATCCGTTATAGACACGATATTCTTTCAGTAGTTTTGCTCTTCAGCGTTCCTTTTGGAAACTCGTCTCCATCTTTTATCATCTACAAACGGGTCCTTAATTGGATGAAGACTTGAACTCAAAGCGTAATTCTACCAGAAGTTGATGAATCTTGCACATATTCCTGAGAGGGGCTCATTTGGAACACTTGCAGAAGTTCTTTGGGACTCCATTGGAAGTGTGGATAAAGTAACATTTTAACAATTGTTTTGGTTTATTGTTCTTCCCCTTCCCTGGTTTTTTCCTTGGACTTGTTAACATTCCATGACTGGTTTTCTATTCTTGTCTAGACCACAAGGTACAATTGTGGTACCTAGCTAGTACGAATCTTTAACATAGTGTTTCTCCTTTTATAAGAATCAAAACATAATACATACATAGAATATATCTAACAATCAACAAGTGAATGTATTGCTTTGGATGGTTATCTCTTATTATGTCTGACGGAAATAATTGAATTGAATTGAACTATACTGTACTGTACTGACAAGAAAATGAAGTTATGGTATGTATACGTACGTACCTGAGTCGTTCCAAGTGTCTGTGACGACAGCCAAGAGGCAATAGATTGATGGGGTTGAAGTGATGAGGTAAGCTTTGCAGCTCGTACAAGGAAGCGATCATGAGGTGAGCGAGGGTAATCCGCAGGTAGTTGAGTCTGCGGCTTGAGGACGATTTGGAAAGTGATGTTGGAGAGTGGGGGGATGATTCCACTGGGAGGATTCACAAGGAACTTGGTTGGGGAAGATGTCTGAACTTTGAAGGCCACTCCGGCCGTAGCGCAGAGGGAGGTCAGAACCACGTTGGCTCGACATTTGCAGTTCAGAGCAAACTCAATCACGACTTCCGACACAGACACTGATACTATCTTATGCTCCATACAATTACAAACAGAGGAGGAAGGAGGAGGAAGGAGACGATAAGGATATATCTTCAAGAATGGAATATGTTGTTGGGAAGAGAAAGTTGAAGATTTTGTTTTTTTGGCCAATGAAAGTTGAAGATTATAGATGGAAAATGACAGATAGGTTAGCTTCGCTGGAATGGATGTTTGTATATGATAAATGAATAGTTTATTTGATGAATATAAAACGGTTTATTCTTAAACAACTTTTATTGCTTAGGGTTTCGACAAATGAAATTTTACTGTTAAGTAACAGAATATATTCCATTGGGACAGCTAACACTGACCGACTGTCAGTACATATAAATAAATAAATAATTGCAATTTCAAAAGGAGTAGCGTTTAAAATGTTGGGTTAGAGATGTTTTCGAAGTGGCTTCAATTAATCTGAAGAAGAAGAAGAAAAAAAAAAAAAAGAGATTACAGGGTTAGGTTGAAAAGGGGTTGGAGTAATTTTGTAATTAGAACAAAACTTGAAAAAAAATCCAACCGTGAATGAAAATTCAACCGTAGTGAGTATTTTCACTTACTAATCAAGAATCTTACCCTATAAATAAGAGTTTTCTCTCTTTCAATATGCATGAAGAAGAAATTCATAAAATCAAAATCTATTCTCTCTGGCGATCGTTTTGATGTTCGTCAGAGTCTTTTCAGTTGTCATGTTCGTCTTTTATTTTTGGTATTAACTGTCATATTTCGTCGGTCGATCTAAGTTTAGGTGTTATTCAGTTCGGTCAAATTAAAACAAACACTGTGTTAGTTTTTGTCTGACAAGATTGTTGTATCCTATAAGGTGATTGTCTAGTAAACCCTCAAATATGAATCATGAGTGAGGGGATGAAATTGCTTTAATGAGATTGTTTTCACGACATAAGTTTAAAATTTTATTAATATCGGGATTAACTTCGATGATATGCATAATGATCTTGACTTTTAGTTTTTTGCATATTGGTTTTTACTAGGCTTGGGCAAAAAAAAACGGATCAGTCGAATCGAACCGTACCTTTTGCGAACTGTACCGCTTTGGAATAGGTTCGGCCAAATCAGTTTACAAAATAAACGTTTTTCGGTGAAATTTTGGAGTCGGTTCTGATGGACCACAAAACAACGGATCACATATAGTAAACTGTACCACTTTTTGAATTGATTTTAACCAAAATCAATCAGTTCGGCGATCCCAGTCCCAGTGCTGGCAATCGACATTTCCCTTCCCAAATTCCAGTCCCACTTCGACTTCGGAGTCTGACTTTTTGCAGAGGCGGCACACGGCATCGCCAAGTGTGACCCACTGATCTTCTATACTCTGTTGTTCTGCTCTCCCCCAATTTTCCTCCATTTCCTCTTCACCGCAAGGCCAGTCACAATTCAGGCCAGCACGATTTCTGTCACTTTCATCACCCATAAGTCATCAACCCTACCGTCTGATAGATCTCTCAGCGTTCTGTTGGCTGCAAGTCATGGAGGGAACTGGAGGAGGCGACGTCGGAGGGCAGCTCGGTGAATCCTCGATGCTGAACAAGTGAGGGAACGAACTCTGGAGGATGTACTAGTCTTACCTCAATAAGTCCACTCCTCACGCGACCAATCAGTGGATTGGAACCCTAGTCTTGGCACAACAGCACCAACAAAATTGGATTTTTTTTTCCAAATTTGTTTAATATAAAAAGGTTCGGTTGAACCGATTTTTATAACAGGTACGGTAAATCAATGAAAATATGGAGTGGTTCGAATGAAGGGGTCGAACCATAACTTTACCACATTTTAGGTAAGGTACGGTTCTGAACCGGTTCATGCCCAACCCTAGCTTTTGCATTTTAAAAATATTACAATTTACTTATATCTTTCATATTGCTAACAATCTTATGGAAAATTCATTTTATTTGCATGGGAGATATTGGTTGGACTTATGTGTATTAATTGATTCTGAAAATGTTTATTCGGGAAAAAATTGTGCATTTTTTGTGTTTCAAGAAGATGACTACGAACAATGGTGTTCAGATCAGTATTGACTATCTCTTTCATGACTACGAACAATGAGTGGAAGATCAGGAAACTAAGGATTGACACCAAGGTTGAATGATTTACAAAACGTGTGCTTGAATTTGTAAAACGTATTGCTTGAATGTGTAAATCTTGTTTCTGAATATTGTAAATTTATCTATTTTAAATTTACAGAATGTTTCTTCTATTTGTATTTTTTTTAAATGAGTTATTTTTTTACCGACGGAATCTTCCATCGGCATAAGACGTGTAACGACGAAAGTTATTTCATCGGTAAATAGGTATTTACCGACCAAAGTTAATTTCGTACCAACCAAAGTTAATTTCGTCAGTAAATACCTATTTACCGATGAAATTTATTTTGTCGGCAAAGACATAAGTTGCTGTAAAAAAATCATATTTGACGACAAAAAATTCGGTCGGTAAAAACAATTTTTTAACAACGAAAAAATTGTGCCCTTTTTCGTCGGTAGACTTTCGCCGACGCTATATTTACTGACGGAAATATTTTTTATCGGCGGAATTTACACATTTTACCGACGAAATAATTTCGCCGGTAAATACCGAATTTTTAGTAGTGGTGGTATTCGTAGGACATGTTTAATTTGAGGTAGTTAGAGAATTTATAAAACTAGTAGATATAATATTAGCTCGTGACCTTATAAATAATCTCATAATACATAATACTACAAAGATAACCTCTATAATGATCAACTCAAAAGTTCAACAGTAAGTGATAACAAATTCCCACAAACTAATATCCAAATTCGACCTAAAAGCTGAGAAATGCGTAACATGCATGATGCAATGGTATGTAAATGCGACAATTAAAGTATATATATATATTTACTAACCTTGGATCAACTCCTTTAACCTGAAGAGACTCACCACCATACTTTTTTTTCCAATGAAGAACTGAAGTTATTTAAATTTGAAAGTTCAACATAGATCAAGTAAAACTTCTAAAGATACTAATTACTATTACAAATACGTAAGCATTCGTACATCGAACTAGAAAGCATAAGTCGAATTGATTGACCTTATATATTTTGTATGGTGTTATAAACTTGTTTGGTTCTCTTTAAGGGCATAAGGTCTTAAATTAGGACATATTGATTGTCTATTAGAGTTTAAATCGTCTCAGTAAGAGACTTTGGTCAACTATGTTTGTTTTGAAGACCTCTGAAACTATTCTATTGAAAACAGAATTGACTTAGGGTTTTGAACAAAAAAGAGGTGTCTTTGTTATGCAGGATGAATTCGCTGGTGATTCGACCAACCCAATATACAACGATGACTCAATGAAGTAGAGCAGGGTGCTCCAATTAACTCTAAGAGTGAAGTCGACTACGGTGGTTTTAAGCTGAATCAGGCAAGCATGTGGAGAAACTATAGTCAGTGGATACTTTACTGAAATTGTTTTCGGCTATATATCTTTTCACCATATTGCATATAAATAAGGGAGGGTGATTGCATTTAGAGTTTAGCGAATAAGGCTTATGACCTCGTAAAACATTATGACTTAAGTGTTAGACATTATTTTAGCATCTTGACCTTACATTTACACTCACACTGTAGACAAACATGTATATATGTGTAACTGTTGACCAATATTATAGGTGTGGTGCTCTAGAAGATAAAAAATTTGAGCATTATTACGAATATTTGTGACTTATATAGAGTAAGTGAGATCCAATTGAATGAAATCAAGGGGGTCATCATTTCATGGAACTTGTGAGGGCAAATTTTCGTTTGATTAATAAAATTTTGTTGTAATAATTGATACTAGCTAATGAATATGTTTGACAAAACCACGTAAAAAACTATAGATGCTTCTTGTTAGTCTACTCTTAGTTCATGCATATTAACATGATCAACCGATTGACTCATTGTCATAATATTTCGTTAATCGAGCATCATTCAAACTAAAGTATAACCTATACACATCTCAGTATGATTGGTCTTTATGTCCTATATATTCTCATGTGTGTTAGAAAATAACAGGCAACAACAAGCTAAGAGTATTAGAAAATAATAGGCAACAACAAGCTAAGAGATGTGCATATTGTCCCTAATCATTAATGATTAGGGTAAAATATCACATTGTCCTCTAATGTTTGGCCAGATTTCGAGTTTTCCTCCTAAAGTTTAAATTGTAAAATTTCATTCCCTCATGTGTTAGTCAAAGTGTAAGTTTGTCCCCTCCGTCAAATTTTCCATCTAAATTTAACAAAATTAGTTTTGCAATACATAAAGCTTTCAAAACTGTCACAATTTTACTGTTTCAAACTTTTTCAGATACTACAATTGAGTCCTGATTCGATCTGGACTCAATTGACCCCCCATCGAAGGGGCTCAGATCTAAGTCTTGACCTAGACTGACCCCCATGGGTAGGGGACCAGGTTTAGGTCACGACCCAAACCCTCGATTGGGGTTGGTTTGACCCCAATTGGGGGGGGCTCAGGTCTAAGTCTTGACCCAGACTTGGTCACCCACCCATGTGGGGTCAGACTGGGTCAAGATCCCTCGATTGAGGCTCAATCGAGCCCCAATTGAATGGTTCAATCGAGTCCCGATCGAATCAGGACTCAATTGTAACATTTGAAAAATTTGGGATGATTAAATTGTGACATTTTTAAAAATTTGTTGTTATTTTTGCATTTTTCAAAACTTATTCTGTTAAATTTGGATGGAAAAGTTTGCGGAGGGGGCAAACTTGCAATTTGGTCAAACATGAGGGAATGAAATTTTATGATTTAACTTGTAGGAGGAAACTGGAAATCTGGTCGAACATTAAGGGGAATGTCGTATTTTACCCTTAATGATTATAGGCAATCTTAGCACAGTTAGGATGATTGCGTTTTGTTATAGGTCCACAACTTACAAAGATTTTAGGGTTAATATACAATGGTTAATTATCTTTGCGCATATGACTAATCAATTATAACTTGTGTAGAATCGTTACATAAGTTTAACCATGTGACTATTTGGTCATTTTTACTGTTCACCGTTAGATTTCGCCGTTAATTTTGTTATGTGCCTTGCACGTGATAGGAATAGCAGCTCAACTCCCCAAAAGGTCATTTTCCCTTTATTATAACTGATGCCTTCATTTGAAAAATAGAAGATAGAAAACCTAATGTTGAGAAACTACCAGGATGAAGATGACGAAAGAAAGTAGTGATTTCGTCACCCCTAACAGACGAGAACAAAATAATTTTGCTTGGTCACGCTCTAGCAGCAAAGAGTCGTCTCTTGTAGTGTCAAGGCTCAGATGGTGCTACTGTGGTTTGATTTGCTTCATCAAATATGTTGTTACTTGGAAACATTTCGCTAGGAGGTTTCATGGTTGCTCCAATTTGAGGTAATTGTCTGCATTTTCAGTATTTCGTCCCAATTTGATCCTTTTTAAAAAAAACTAATCTAGGTTAGAACCCTAATTTGAACAATATCTTTAATTTTCGTATTTTCATGCATTCCATTACTTTATGCTTGTTGGCCTTTTTTCAGTCTGTATAGAATCTAGGCTGCAATTTTTTCGAATGGGAAGATTCACTCATATGCCCTTATGGAAGAAACATCGTGTTGAAGTTTCAGGCAACGAAGAGACAGCTGAAATTTGGATTGGCGAATGCACGAGCGGTTGTTGCTGCTGGAAATCGAATCAATTGGAAGTTCTATATTGCATTAACAGTTGTGCGTTTTGCCCTTTTGATAAATGTAATGAACAAATAGTTGTCTTTGAATTGCTTGTTGAAAACGTATTGATGAACTAAGTATGTTGGTCTTAATGTACTGATGTTTGTTCAGACTTTATGAGGTTGTAATGAACAATAACTGAATTTAAATGATTGATTAATTAAATTCTCCTAGAATGTGATTAAATATTTATGTTTGTATTCATATAATGTGATTAAATGGTTACTTACGTATTTCTAGAATGTGATTAAATGGTTACCTATGTATTCCTAGAATGTGATATTACACATGTTTTTTTTATAATGTGACTAAATAGTTATTTATGTATTACTATAATGTGATTAAACTTCAAGAAGTAGGAATACCATGTTCATTCAAATATTGCCCAAAAACATCAAGAAGTAGGAATACCATGTTCATTCAAATATTGCCCAAAAACATCAAGCAGTAGGAATACCACCACACAAAACATGTTCAATAGTAAGCCACAAAACATGTTCAAACAAAACACTCCTTAGTCACACCTAAAACAAGATTCCTACTCTACAAAGCAGATTTTAAACAACTAAAGACAGTATTGTTACTGTTGTATATTGCCTATGAACCGGATATCCATACTTTCCCAATCTCCTTTTGTGTTGTTTTGTCCTCTTGGGTAAAATCATTTGAACTAGTTCATCTGTCAGAATCAATTCTCTGGATTCTGACAGAACTGGTGTCGAAGATACCACATCGTCTTTGATTACTATATAACTCGACTTTTGAGGACTTTTCATTTTTTTCACCCCTTTTAGATTTCATCCATTTCATACAAAATGATGATGTTAGTAGTAGACTAACAGTACAATCTATAATACTAATCGATGATGACTTGACCATTATTGTCTTCATACTGATTTCCTTCGCAGATCCTTGATGCTCCAGTATTTGGTGAAGAACCGCATCAGAATTGATGACTTCTAGATCAATGTTGGGATCTCCACTCGTGGGCAAGCAAAAATTGATCCATGCATCACATGACCACAGTACACTTTAGTTAAACCGGTCAAAGAATAATAATTGAACTTCCAGTACGGTACATATAGTGAATCAAATTCACCTTCGTATATCCGAGTCCCCCTCCCCCCGTGTTAATCCACTTGCCACCATGACGAATTACCACCGTAACAATGGAATTCTTGGTCCCCATTCCTAACAATTCCATAGTAAAGACAAAATTAGCATAATAAATATAGCAACAGCACAACAACTTTAGCCCCTAGTTCAACAACTTCCTAAAAACAATACATTTTGGATAAAATACAAAGAACAACCTTTAACCACCAAACAAGTAAAAGACCACAGGGGCAGCACAAGAGTAAAAGAGCTACCTATGTAAACATGAAGTTTAGCCACTTCAAGAAGCTAGGACTTGGCTTTGATATGTTTATGAAGGATTAGGACACAAGGCTAGTAAAAGATAGTGTCAAGAAAGGACATTTGAGAATGTTAACTTATGTGTATGTTATCTTCATGTATTCACAATGAATAGCAAAGGTTCAATCCATAGTGACACCTTGATATTCGAATATTTGAAATGTGTAATATACTAAGATGAAATTCAATCGTCATGATATTTCATTTATGCATAAGTTTGTTGTGTTGTTTGATTGTGATCTTATGTTTAGTTAATCAAGGATTACACTAAAATGGGGGAAGATTGTTATATATTTTAGTGTAATTGGATTGACTAGTTGACCAATGGGATCATAGTATCTCATTAAACAAGTTAGGAGGGTGCGGAGTGCACGCTTGTTTAAGTATATTATGATTCATTGTATTGGAGATTCGTCGGTTGATTAGAGATGAGGCAATGGGGGTCAAAGGGGGCAACGCCCCCTTTGCAGGGTCCAAGGGGCAGCGCCCCTGGCGCCCCTGGCAGCGCCCCTGACTTTATAATTCATAAAGTCACTATTCTAAAAATTCATTGTAAATTTGAATTTTTGGAACTAATGACTTAACATTTTAACCTAAAAAATTCCCGGTTTTTTTGGACACTTGATATAGAACCAAGTATTGGACCGAACCATTGGCTAAGGGTTGAACCATGGCTAAGGGCCGAAATGGTTCTAGAGTCTTCCTAAGGTGTCCATTTGATTTTGGAGCCAAAATTTGAATCAAATGGTGTGTTATGGCCGAAATGGTGCATGCCTCTTCCAAAGGACATGGTGTCTTCTCCTAAGGGTGTGAATAACACTATAAATTGGTCATAGGGGGGTCCTAAATCTTCATCCAAAAACATTCACAATCCTTCTCTCAAGTTCTAGTTCAGTATTCTGATTTTATCCGATTGAAAGTTTGGGTGCCTCCAAATAGTTTCAATCTGAAAGTGTCGTCACGACTTCAGAATAATCCAAGCATACAAATTCGAGTTCATCCACCACATCCATTCGAAATTTTCCTACAACAATGTCATTGAGAGTGTAATGAACCAAGATGTGTGAGTCACTTCCTACAACGGTACACAACAATTTTTTTAAAAACAAGTATAACAAAGATGTTAATCTACATCATCTACTCCATTAAGCTTTCCTATCTAGTCTCTTAAATTTGTTCACCTGTTTTTATATCATACTTGATGCATGTTACATAGTTATAGTATTTAGGTTGCATGTTGCTAAACTTTAAAGTAAAAAGTACAGATGATTGAAAATAATTTAAACGAAAAAAAAAACTTACTAGTTTTGAAAACTTATATTTTTAAAAAAATGAGTTCTTTTTTCTTCTAAAGTTTAGTTTTAATTCCTCAAGGACCAAGTTTGCTATTTTCAAAATACAAAGATTAAAACTGACAAAACCTTAATCTAAGTCGACTTATAAAAAAGTTAGCAAACTTAGAAGTTAAATTTTCATATTCGTAGTAGAGGCATGAGTTGATTGGCGAAACCTAGTCGACTGAATAACCCCTAATCACCTACATTTGAGCCAACTCACATCTCTCCAATCGAGTCAGCACGTCAGGTGTATCCTGTAGTAACCATATATAGTTTTGTCATTGTAAGCCAACTATGTAATAAAAAAAAAAGAGTTAAGTAAGATATGTAGATTACTATAGGTTAAATCTCAGATGAATCTCGCTTAAGTAAGATATTTTATTTTCCAGAACAATCAAGAGGTTTAATTTTTTCCTCTTTAAACCCAACAAGGATAAATCTTACTCTTCACCAAATTAAACAAGTACTAAAGTTTTGATAATACAAAAGACATTGCCTGCACATTGTTTTTATTTCAGATATGACTCATTTAAAGTGCAGTATTCTTTTTTTGTCTGGTAAACTCAGCTTCTACTGTTATTCTTTTTTTCTCCTGATTGATGATATTCATCCTCATATGTGGTTGTGTATGTTAGGAGGAATATGGGAAAGAGGATGAACTTGGGAAACTGAAGTGTGGACATGAATACCACTCTGTATGTATAAAGCAGTGGCTCATCATAAAAAACACGTGCCCTATTTGCAGGAATGAAGTTGTTGATCGATCTAAGACCCACTTCAACTGATATTGAAGCTCGTCTTTCTTGAAGACCTCTCGGTGAAACTTTGATCAAGAAAAAATAAAACTTTGTTTTGGGTATTAATGAAGGAAGTTATTGTTGTTTTATGATGTACTAGATAGTATATTATTTGAACTTTGTCAGGGTACCTGAAAAGAGTCATCTTATAGAAGAATCATTCAATTCAACTTGTGTTTGAGTTCAAACAGAGATACCCATTCCAGGAGCTGCAACAGATGGAGGCTCAGACACAATGAATCAAAACTTTGATTGATCAAAGAATAGGGATTCAAACCCTTTGCTTAGTCTCCCTCTCTATCACTAACAAAACACGCATCTATTCAACTCCAGAAAGCTGCATTCGGCCTCCAATCATAATCTGGAATCGATGATATCTCTAACTGATGCACGAGGATATTCATAACCTATGAAATAATGGTATTGTGATTTTGAAACTCTTTATCTATTTGTGTACAGATGAACATTCACCCTCTTTTGCATCATCTTTCCCTTAACCATATTCATCCCTGAAGTTGAGCTCCCACTCTAGGTCATCTGCTACAGGAAAGAGTTGGCATTGGCGTTTCTTTTGCTTACTGCATCATGAAGGAGCTTGTTATCAGCAATGAGCTTCTTCAAATGTTGATAGGGATGTGAAGAGGGGTAGAAACAGAAAATTGAAACATTAACGGGTAAAATTAACGGAAGGTACAATTACAAATAAAATGAAACATTTGAGTGGACGTATTTGCGGCAAAAAACATCCAGGTGCAGTTACAAAAAAGAAATAGTAAATATCTGGGTGATTTTTCATACTTTTCCCTTTGAATGTACATAGTTTGCTTGTTAAATACTTCTATTCTTATAGTACTTCTAAAAATTTAGATCTCTGACATGATTGTTAATAAATGCTCACAATAAGAAATTGTTCTTTGAAATGGTCCAAATTTCGTTGTTCGAAAATTTAGTGGATTTTCTATCAATGGATTTGTATTCCACACAAAAGACCGTGAGAAAAATAGAAAATGTCATAATAGGGGTATAATGGTTGAAGCAGATGGACAAACTTACTATGAAAGACTATCATACATTGTTGAACTGAATTATTATGGGAGATATTCAGTCATATTATTTCGGTGTGATTGCGTTAATGTGAAATCTCCGGGAGGGCTAAAGAAGGATTCAAATGACACAATCTTAGTTACCTTTTTGACATTGATACACACAGGAGAACGATTGCGTGATGATCCATTTGTGTTCTCATCACAAATTAAGCAAGTATTTTATGACCAAGATCCCAAAAATGTGGATTGACACTTGGTAGTGGAGATGAAGCCAAGAGACACATTTGATATGGGAAAAACTGAAGATGATGATTCTAGGGAGTGTATACCTTATCATATTTTAGACGTTGATGAACTTAATATTCATCATTGTTGGATTCGAGAAGATATTAGATAATGAGTTCTACTTTACATTTTGTACTTCATACAATATGTTGAATATATATTATTATTTGCAATTTACCTTATGTCCAATATATAATGTTATTTTGTATTATTTAATACTATGTTCACCATTATATCATAAATGTATTTAACATTGTCTTTTAGTGGAAGAAACATGTCAGGCACACATTCAGGTTCCGGTAGTACTATGATGGTTGTGGCAGAGGGCATTCTTCTAGTTGTCCTACACCAACTCCATCTAACTCAACAACTGAGGGGCAGGACGATGCATCATCGGTACTTACTCATGTGGAGATTTTAGGTGATGTATTTTATATCTTAATGTATAATGAATTTAAATAGTTATTGTCTTATAAACTTTGAATTTGGTTTAACAGATAACTCTGGTCGTCGATATTGGAGAAAAAGTCATCTTAGCGCAAGAGATGTAAGTCAATTTGAAGATAGTAGAATAATTATTTACTGCAACCAATTTGGTGAACCATATGATAAATCAACAAAAGTTTTAGGAAACTGGCTTGGATCAGTTGCTCATAGATCCCAACTATGCCCTTTGAATTTCAAAGGATAGAAGAATATGTCAAATAACTTCACACAAAATTTACTAGCCATGACAAAAGTAAGTTATATGTTGTCATTTTTTAAATGATTATGTTTATTATCTATTTTCTTACAAACATGTTTGCAGACAAAATTCATTTGCCTGGATGATACTGGAGATCCTTTGACAAGTTTGTACTGAAATCAATCGCTAAAAAATGGAAGGATCACAAAAAATGCTTTAAAAGCAATTTTTTGTTAAGTCGGGTGCTACAAAAAAAAAATCAAAGCAAATGTCATTGATGGAGTGGAGCAATGACAATAGGAATTACTGGTAGATCATTGGTTTTCTGATGTAGGACAAGTTAGAATGTTATTTTTATTACAATGCATAATATTGATTCCCATTGTTGGTTTTAGTTGTTGTATTGTTTATGTGTAGGAATCATCCAAACATTGAAAACATGCTCGGTCACAGCATCCTTCTCTTCACACCACTGGGACAGAGAATTTTGCTTTTGCAAGATATAGATTGGTATGAATGCTCTTAAACACATGTTTAAATTAATTGACATAATTTTTAGTGTTGCTTTGCAATTTATTTTATTGTGTTTATTTAATAGGAACAAGAACGTAAAATACCCGTGGGGAGTCTTGAATTTTATGAGTACGCCCATGTCCATAAAAATAATGGTGTGTTGATGAAGTGACAACGTCATTAGTAGTAATATAAGAAATGTTCAAAGTTAAATTGTGAGTACAAGTTATATTTATAGAATATGTCGTAAAAAACATTATCATCATACTTAAATGTACGATGTAGGAAAAAGGTAAATCCAAATTGGAAGAAGAGCGTGCTTCCCATAACCCAGATGAGGATCCATTTATATGAGAGGAAGATGTGTATCGTGAGGTTGTAGGTGGAGAAAAACGGGGGCGAATCAAAGGTTATGGGCTTGATGTTACATCGATCATGGTACGTTGGTTTAAAAAACCTAGCCTCAATGAAGAAGAAGTAGAAAGACGTGTACGAGTACGTCGCCAGGCATATTATGATGAGAAATTTAGACAAATGCAGGCACAGATGGAGGAGATGTATAAACAATTCCAGATGCAATTATAGGTCATCCAACATAATATGAATAGATTTATTTTAAAATTTTATGACAGGAGGTTCTAGTGATTTAATATCTTTTACCAACCTTGGTTTGAATTCCTCGCATTTACCAACCGGAAATAAAGTATATAGTTACCATTTTTCAATGATATCACTTTGTGAAATTACTGTTCATGGATAGTAGTTTGAATATATTATTATGGTGTTTTTAGTGTTTTGGTTGATTAAGTATTGTCTATGAATTTGTGTTTATTTAATAGGTCAATTTGCTTAATTGTTGTGCATTTTATCAGGAGATGAATAACATAATTTAAGTTAGTTTGATGTTTAAGTATTGCATCTTATACTTTAATTTTTGGATGTTTTTATAGGATAGTCAAGCAACTCATCAATCTGCAAGTTCCGGTAGTGAACAATCTGCTGAACGTGGAAGTCAAGATAACGATCAATCAATTGAATCGCCTTAGTTGATGATGTTAGAGATTGTTTCTTCGGTGTTTTAGGAATGAACAACTATAACATATTATCTTTTTTAAATTAATGAAGCAAACGTACGGATTGTAATGTATTGTATGCAAAAATACAGATTTTGGTATGTAAACTATTCATGTTGTATGATTATAATTATGGTCTAAATTATTTATTTTAATAATTTTAACGTCTGAAAAGAAAAATGCCGCGATTAAAATTTATCTTTATTTTTTACGGCTCATATAAATAATTTTTTATCATGTGCTCCATTTTTTCAACTTCTCCACATATAGGGCATCCATAGCTAACATTCATTCCCCGTCTAACCATGTTTGCCTTGACGACTATTGCATTCGTTGCTAGACGCCAAATGAAGTTTTTTACCTTAGGAATTACCTTGGTTGCCCACATGCCCTTCCATGCTTCGCCACTTCCGATTGGGCTCGGTCTTATGGCTCGGTCGGTTGTCTCTCGTATCTTGTGGTACACCGATCAGACCATGAGTGTGCCATCCCTCGTGTGGGGCCATATGTAACGCTCCCTCCGTCCTTCATGCGGTAATGGTATGCGTAGTATATGCTCGGCAACCTCGTGGTCCACAATGCTTCGTACGAGCTCAACGTCCCATACACCATTCAGTTTGACTAGGTCTCTAACTAGTAGATTTCCTCCGTTTTCCACCCATGTATCGGTATTCACCCGCTTGGTTTCCTTTGTATAAATCCATGGGTCGTCGAACACACGAATACTTTACCCGATCCTACCATCCATACCCTTTCGCTTATCAAAACCTCTCGGCCATGGATTAGGCTACTTCAACCCCATGAGGCTCGACCTCTTTTTTCGCCTCTAAAAATGTACACCTCAAGAAAGATAGTCATTTTAGGACCTGCGCACATAGGTTGTTCGGTTCGGTCATTATACGGTTGGCTAGGCTTGTTCATGAACTGGTTCAGGGTTGAATCGGTTCTGAACTGAACTGGTCTGGTTTGAAAAAAACTAGTACATTTTTCTGTTTGTAAAAAAACTAGTCTGGTTTAAGGGAAAAAGAACTGGTCTGGTTCGAACCGATTCAGAACCGGTTCGTACTGTTCTGATCTGTTTTTTTAATAACAATTTGGTTTCGGAAATAATCCGGTTCAAACCGAACCTAAACCGGCTGAAAATCCTATCCAACACACTGAACCGGCTAAAAAAACACTGAACCGACTGGAAAATACACTGAACCGACTAAAAAACACACTGAACCGATTGAAAATCTATTCCACAACTGACTAAAATCCTGTCCAACATCAACATACGATAATCCAATATATCTCTAGGTTTGGTTTATTGAAGACATCTCTAGGTTTGGTTTAATTTCAGACCGGTTTAGTTGATTTTGCTTCAAACCGGTTCTAAAGTTATATAGGTTTAAAGTGGTTTGATTTAAATTTAAGTATAAATCAGTATAAAAGAACGAGTCAAGTCGAACCGATTCGAACTCGATTTTTGTTATTATTTTGAACTGTTTTATTTAAAGGCTAAAAATACTGATTTGGTTTTGGAATTAGTTCGACCGAACCGGTTCGAACTAAACCAGTTCCAGACCAGTTCGTCTGAACCAGTTCATTTGGACAAGCCTACGGTTGGCCATCTTCGTGAATAGGGCCAAGTTGAAAGCTTATAATTCTCGGAACCCTAGAGCCCCACCTCCTTTGCTCTTTGTTAGGACCTTAATACACAAATTTTTAATAAAATCGCAATTCTTCGGATCCATCCCCGTTGGACATGTGCTACAAAGCTGATAAGGGAATCAGTTTCACACCATATATACCGAATACTCTCGTAGATATAGAATGGGTTGTTGTCAGACACTCGTTTCTTGTTTGCACTTTCCACAATTTTTCCGTTTTTTTGGTAAATACAAATTTTCTGGCTTTAATAAATGATATGATGCCTTTAAAAAATTTAAAAAGAAAATTCATATCGGTATATCCTACCGGCATCTCTTTGTTATCCCCTCCCCTCTCTTTGTCTCTCTCAAATATCGGACCTTCCCCCCTCCCCGCCATTCTCTCACGCCAATGAGCGATGGCGTGGACATCTTCTGCGCTTCAGAAGCGCAGCTTTACTGCCCCTAAAGTCTTCTTCTCCTTCAGTTCTCGGCCTCAATCACTATTCACGCATAATTCGACGTCTTGTCACCTCCTATTTCGTAAGACACCCCGCTTCTCCTCGTTCGTACTATCCACTCCATCACCATGTTGCTGTGTCACGCGCGTGTCTACCGCTCCTGTGGAATATGCATCGCCGACGGAGTCAGAATTTGACTTCAGCATTGAGCTTGCCCGCCTCAGAGAATTGCGGTCTCAGCTCTCTGCTGCCCGTTCACTCAAGGAGAAGCATCGGAGACTAGACTCCGACTTGAGAGTGAAGGAATTGTTCCGTTCTGGCTCCGGTACTTCATTCTCCAGGGTTTTGAAATTGCTGAATTTGGACTCCTCGGAACTTTTTCTGCTGAAATGCTTAGTGGCTGCGGGGCAGGAACACGTACTCTATCCAGGGGAAGGGAAAGAGGAGAAGCACGTCAGAAGTTCGATCAAAATTGCTCTCTATGCTTTGGTGGATATGATAGAGGGTTTGGACATGAATGGTGGAGAAGCTCTAAGGAACAGAAAGTTGTGCGAGATCGAGGATGCGAAGGTTGGGGATTTAAAGAAATTATTAAAAACTTTGCAGGAGATTGAACAATTCTACGATTGCATTGGAGGGATTATTGGGTGAGTCCTTCTTAAACTTGGTTATCACTTACATTTGCCTTTCTTTCTTTCTTTCTTTCTTTCTTTCTTTCTTTCTTTCGGTAAATGTGGAAAATCATGCTGATGCAACGATGACTTATTAGTGTATTCTACTGAGATCTGTCAAGTGTCGGCGATCTCTGTGTCTTACATATAGATGGTTCTCAGTTTCTCCAACTGGGTGGACATTTACCTCATATTTTGTAGTCTAGAACATGTCTCATTTTGTTTAGGAGATGTATTTGCTGTGTTGAAATTTCATAGTTAAGTCTAAAGTTTACTCTTAGGAAGAGTTATCCTTGAGGAGAGATTACTGGAATGTGGCTATGATATAGATCTTTTGGCATTCTCTCGTAAGAGTTGTGCTGCACATCAAGTTACTCCTGATCCTTTCGTTGGACTGGTTCTGAATCTTCGATTCCTTCATGTAACATATTTACTGCAGTTATCAAATAAAGGTGTTAGAGCTTATTAAGGAGTCAACGCTAGAAATACAGTCTGCAGATTGGCCACAGTCAATGATCGTATCAGGGGAACCACAATATGCGATACATTCCCCAAATGGAGTGGACCTATCTTGTGATACTGATTATGCATCCCAAGCTGCACTGTGGGGAATTGAGGTCAGCGATGAGTGAAATCTCTGGTCATTTTCTGCCTAATCCGGATAAATGATTGCCTTTTAATTATGATGATGTCTATCTTTCTAGGGTTTGCCAGACCTAGGTGAAATATATCCTCTTGGAGGCTCTGCAGACAGGCTTGGTTTGGTTGATGACACTGGTGAGTGTCTTCCAGCTGCTATGCTTCCTTATTGTGGAAGAACTTTATTGGAGGGTCTTATTAGAGATCTCCAGGTATGCAATCATGGTACAAATTACAACATAGAGCTTGTAAAATTAGTAAAAGTACCTTTCTGAAAATATCCCGTTTGAATTTGACCTCCTTTTGTTATTAGGCTAGAGAATTCTTGTACTTCAAGTTGTATGGCAGACAATGTATTACTCCTGTTGCAATCATGACAAGCTCAGCCAAGAAGAACCATGAGCGTATCACATCTCTTTGTGTGAAACTTGAATGGTTTGGAAGAGGTCAATCGAGCTTCCAACTTTTTGAACAGGTTTTCTGGAGAAAAAACAGACAGACACTGATATCATTGATGTTCATTAATTGATGTCATCTTTTTTCCCCATCAGAAATTTCTTCAAAATGAAGAGTTTCTATATTTTGTGTGATTTTTGTTTTTGCAGCCTCTTGTCCCTGCTGTTTCCGGTGAAAATGGGCAATGGTTGGTTACGAAGCAATTGGAGCCTGTATGCAAGCCTGGTGGTCATGGTGTCATATGGAAACTTGCTCATGACAAAGGTGTGTTTGAATGGTTTTTTAGACATGGACGAAAAGGGGCTACTGTGAGACAAGTCAGGTTTACTTCCTATCTATGTTTAAATGGATATTATTTATTTGTCAGTCTGAGATATTGCTACAATTGGCGCTTTGGAGCTGCATTATTTATGCTTAGAGTTTTTTTTCAGTAATGTCGTTGCTGCCACTGATGTGACTCTTTTGGCGTTATCAGGGATTGGAATACATTATGAGAAGGTATAACATCTCATCTTATTAATATGTTATTTTTGGGTGATGTGGCTAATTTAAATCTCCACGAATTTGTTGACAGTGGGATATGCACCTATCATCTGTTAAGAAATTGCATGATGAATATTATGTATTAATCTATAGTATATTAATAATTCATTGTTTGGGGTCGTTGCCTGTTTGGTGGATTGAACAAGATAGTCTGTCATCATGGATTCATGGTTGAGTCTGAGAATTTAGTCGTTGAAGTTGCAGCATTTGATCCTTCCTAGTCTGTTGTGGCTTTGAAAATGCTGCATTTTGCTGTACACTTGCGTAGGCTTATGAAAACTTGAAATTTGGAATGATACATGTAACTGTAAGAGTGTAATATTTAAAATACTCTCTCTAGGATATCTAAATTGCAAGTACAACAAATATATTCAGTGTATGTCTGATAGATGTATTCTGGTTCAGTTATATTTCGATTAGCTTATTTTTTGTATGTTTATTTGCTTGCCAAACAGAAACTGTAAGAGTGTAATATTTAAAATACTCTATCGAGGAGATATAAATTACAATTACAACAAATATATTCAGTGTATGTCTGATAGATGTATTCTGGTTTAGTTGCATTTCAATTACGCTTATTTTAAGTATGCTTATTTGCTTGCCAAACAGAAATTGGGATTTGCTTCATGTAAAAGGAACTTAGCTGCTACTGAAGGAATCAATGTTCTCATTGAAAAGAAAATCCCCAATGAAACGTGGTCTTATGGGTTGTCATGCATAGAATATACCGAGTTTGACAAGTTTGGAATTGCAGAAGGATCAGTTTCTGCGAACAGGTAGGATCTTCTTTGGTTATCTACCTCACATTTATTTTTAAGAAAGCACCCTGAATAATCTTTTTTGTTAGTTGAAATGCTTGGAGTTTTTGTGACCATCTGGTGGGTTGTTTTTTGTAACTTGATATCATTTTAAGAAGATGAAATGTTGATATTTGGTTGGGGGTATTGGCTGGTTAGAAAATGTGGAAGTCCGGAATATAATTTCTAAAATTTGACAGATTTAATTGTACTGGGAAGGTACCGCTGAAGAATCTAATGTTTAAGTTGAAACAAACTGCATTTACTACTTGGATTTCCAACTAATATATTTTGATTATGACTGTCATCTGGAAGATTTATCATCATCCAGTTACACCAAACATGATTTTTGTTATCTACTATATTTTGTACATTTAAGTTTTCCTCACCATAATAGTAGTTCCTTACATCTTTTAGTTGGTTTGTAACTTCTACAACGTCTTTCTTGATGGAACAATACAGTTCTCTAAGGGTTGGGTATTCTTCTAGTGAATATCTTTCCCTTTTTCTTGCTGTAAAATTACTTAAATGTTTAATTCTACATCCGGTTGGCCAAACTCAATGGACAAATAAAGAGCAATCACTCCATTCTAAAAGCATATCACAAGTTGCTTATGCCTAAGTGTTGGGCTGTTTTCTGTAGCTTCTGCCTTCTGTTCAAGTTCAAGTTGTCTGCTTCTTTCTTGTTGAATCCTATATGGTATTCTAGAAATGGAAATGTTTAACCTTGTGTTTTGTGCCAAGGCTGCAAGCGGAGTTTCCGGCAAATACCAATATACTCTATGTGGATTTACGATCTGCTGCTCAGGTCGCTTCATGCAAAGATGAACGCAGTTTGCCAGGCATGGTGCTGAATATGAAAAAGCCGGTTGTGTATGTGGATCAGTTCGGAAAGAGGCGTAGGTACAATTACAAATGTCATCCTTATTCTTATATTAGACATACAACTGATAATTGTGCTTGTGGCAGCATTTACTGGTTGGTGTCTTTCTTTAATGGGAAGTTTAGGGTTTAAGGTTCTATTTGCGAAACTTATGCTGTAAAATTATTAGATTCTGTCACTTTAGTAATGCTTGAATCTTCACTGAAGCATCATCATTGTTCTGTACTGTAGTTTGTTATGGATGAATTATTGATTTTACCCAATTTTATCATGGGACTTCAGTAAACACAGATAGACGACAATTAGCGATCCATGATTTCCATGGCATATCACGTAAGGGAAATCTAATTTGTTTTATATGTTCATAAAATGGCTTTATTTTTGTTAGATCCTTATTATTAAATCCCCTTATATCCTTTTATTAGGACTGACTGCAATCTTTTCAATGCACGACAAAGAAAGAATTTAGGACTAATGAAATCTTATGTTACAACAGTTAAGCTTCAGTACTTGACTGAGCTGTTGTGTTTATTTTGTACATTTAAACTGAGTTTATCCTTGTTCATCTTCAAGCTGAGTTTACTTTGTGGTGTGCAATCCATATACAAAAAGCTTTTCATAAATACATATAACATGTGCAGTGGATGACCAAATGCCATGATTGTGGGTCTAATCTTGTGTTGTGTGATAACTAAACAATCAAGTACAATTACATGTTTTCATTCCGGTACCATTGCTAATTTTGGAGAAAATGAAAACTTCCTGTGGTTGTGTGGGAAGTTTATTCTTGTATCTGTCTTGGAAGGCATAATTAATTGGAATGGTAGCGTGTAGTAACATGGTTCACATTTAAGCTTACCGCTATATAGGTTTTACTTATACTAAGTATTCGTAACTCTTGACACTTTTGCTGTTGTAGCCATATGCATATTTCTTGTTTCTTCGACAGTGCTCAGAGAGGATCTATTTCTGACCGTTGTTTTCATGTAATAGTGTAACTGGTGGTAGGCTGGAATCTACCATGCAAAATATTGCTGATAACTTCTCCAACACTTTTTCATATCCACCTTACAATGCCGGGGAAGGTACGTTGTCAAGTTATGGACTTAGGCCAGCTTTTGAGGCTAGGATCATGTTGTGCTTATTTGATTGTCCCTGAATTTATCAGCAGGTGATCTTGACACGTTTCTGGTGTACAATGAAAGAAGAAGAGTCACTTCTTCCGCAAAGAAAAAAAGGAAGCATTTTGATAAGTCTTTGCACCAGGTACATTGGTTAATGCTTTTTAACATTCAATTTCTGAAATCTTAATATGTCAAGTAAATCTCATCTTAAGATCAAGTGATTACAATAGCTTAATGATTATATGGAGGGATGTAGTATAGCCTCTGCATTTATGCTAGTATGATTAATCCTTGTAGCATATTTATCTCCCGACACTGGGTTTGTTGGGACATATAGTGTGAAGAACTCCTGTTAAAACCATATAATAAGATGCATCACATATTCATGTTTGTCATGTCTCTCTTTGTAAATGTTGTTGCTTCCATGATTCTTCTACTTTTTCTGTAAATATAAGTTTCAAGGTTGGACAATGTCGTAGCTTATGACATTTGGTGCCGTCTTGAAAATTTCTATTTGACTACTTATAAAGCTTTCTTGGTCATGTTTTTTTATACTTCTTGAAGATCATTACGATCTACAAGGAATACAAGTGAATCTCAAGGGTGAAGAGAAAAAGCTTTCTGTTCTTTGATTTCAATGATAGGTTATATAGGTAGTCATAATGGATCATATTATTCTAATGGATTTATTATCCCGCAGACTCCAGAAGGCTCTTTCTTGGATATAATGCGTAACGCATATGACCTTCTATCATACTGCAATATTAAGCTTCCTGAAGTATGTACTTGACCTCTTTTATGGTGCTTTTTTTAATCATCAGTGCAGTTTAATCTCATATAAGTAGTCTTATATACCTTTTCTGATATTAGTACAGATGAATATACTTTAATGTCTCTAGTTTTGGTGCACTACTGTTCTGTTTTTTTAGATTGAAGGGAATGACAGATACATAGAATCCGGACCACCTTTTATTGTTCTTCTGCACCCTGCTCTGGGCCCACTTTGGGAGGTGACAAGGCAAAAGGTGAGTTGACCCCATTTTGTTGTTGCTATGTGATGGTGTGTGTTAATACATGTTGAATTTTATTATTTTAGGAAAAAGTTCATTTCAATATTTGTAATTTTGATCTACGTGGCTACTATTTTCCAGAATGTGATTTGCTTATATGGTATTTTCCATAGACTTGATTAACCTCAAGTTTCGTATTGCCTGTTCTAATGATGTGCACACTTCACAGTTTTCTGGAGGTTATATATGTAAAGGCTCTGAGTTAAAAGTAGAGGTTGCAGAATTTCTATGGAGAGGCGTTCAGGTAAGTGTTTGATGAATGAGATAGTCTGAGGTTTTTCAACTCTTTTGCAAGCCTTATGGATGTTTCTGCTCCCAGCTTGATGGAAGCCTGATTATTGAAGCTGAAAACATGATGGGCTCAACTAGAATGGGATATAATGGGGAGCCAATACTAGAATATGGTCTTAGGTATGACTTCTTGACTTTTTTGATAGCTATAGATAGATATATGCACAGGGCATAAGAAGTCTATTGACTTTCTGTGCATTCTGCTTCCAGGTGTGGAAGATGTAGGTTAGAGAATGTCAAGATCTTGAATGATGGAATCGACTGGAAATTCCGAGGAAATATTTACTGGAAACATGACGTGAGGAGGTTGGAGTCGTTGAGGATTATACTGCACGGAAATGCAGAATTTGAGGCAAAAGATGTTACTATTCAGGTACAGTTACACATGATTCCTTGATCATCTAGAAAGGATTGTACTGACGACGTCATTTTTGTTGGTATTTTATAATTGTGTTGTGTGGTATAGTCGTTATTTTTATCGATATGTGGTGGTAATTATTCATTTTGACAGCTGGTTTACTTTATATAAAGTTAATTGGATTTACTATTATTTTTAAAATAATTTGTATGTTGCACAGGGAGATCATGTATTTGAGGTCCCAAATGGTCATAAATTAAAGATCACGCCTGGAATTTCAGGTTGGTTTACTTACAAGAGATTGCAGTTAGTTTCTTATCTTTTTTTAGTATGTTTGGATGAGATGATATTCTTGGAACTCAGGTTTTGATGTCCAGTTACATCGTATAGCTGAGAATGGGTTCGAAAGTGGAAGCTGGCACTGGAATTACAAAATTAAGGGCACACACATTCAGTTAGATCTGATAGAGACATGATACAAACAGACTCTGCGGCATCATTATTGTCATGTGAATCTTTGTTCACTGATGGCAGCCTACGAGCTCCTTTGCATTGACGTTTCTGCAATTGCCTCGCATTGGTTGAACAGAAGTTGAACCGTTGCCTCTCTCATTCAAGCGACTGCAGTTTTCCTTTTAGTTGTGCCGCTCCTTACTGTGTGTATCCTGTAAATTCTTCTTAAGGCCCATCCTTGTATGTCGGATGAATACAATGTAACACGATCAATGTAGCATAGAAGAAATTTAAAGCAATGAAAACTATATATTTAATTTTCTCTAGATTTGCCCAATGGAGCCAATTCGAACATCAGAAACTTCTCAAATAGTTAATTGTAAAAAAGTAAAGCAACTTCGAACTCCATGTCTTTTGCATTCTATTACGAGCTTCTTTTTCCACTGTTTTGTATTAACCATGCATTTACTTTATTTTTTTGAATGTCAGGTCGGCATTGCTGTGAGAATGAGAGCAGCATCTGTTGAGTAATCTCAGCAAAGCATCAGCCTTCCTACGTGCTTTGAGGGAGCCATGGGCAGCCAAGCTCTGGAGTGAAGGAATGCTCCGAGGGTTCATCAGCAGCCTTCCCGCAACTTCTTCTCCTCCATCTTTACAAAGTCCCAGGAGCAGAGTTATGGCATTTTCCTTCCCTTTTGGAGACCCGAATCTCAGAAGATCAATCAACAGTGGTACAAGAACTTTACTCTTTCTCGTTTCCTCCATTCCTTGAGAACTACTCAATAGTATGGCGAGCAGTGCAAGAGCGTCGTCTGTAATCCCTGCCTTGTCATCCATCAGGAGTTGAATTAGCAGAGGTATTGCCCCAGAAACTGCAATGATTGGCTTATTCGCGTTGTACACTGCAAGATTGAATAAAGCAGTGGCAGCATCTCTTTTCCCTGTGGTGGTGCCTTCCGTTAGTAACCCCACAAGCGAGATGATAGCTCTGGGATGAGCTCCTATACTGACCTTGCATTCATCTATTATTGAGAGGCTGAAGATTGTGGCTGCAGCATTCTCTCTCGCCTCCATCGTCTTCCCCAGCTCGAGGACTCCTATGATGCTCTCCACCGCCCCCGCAGACACTATCAGGAATTTATTGTTGTCGAATATTGATAAATTGAGCAGTGCAGTGACTGCATTTTCCTGAATCCTGGAGTCTGTAGATTGGAGAAGTATCACTAAGAATGGGATCGCCCCAGCCTCTGCAATCATCCTTCGACTATCCATACCTGTCTTTGCTAGCAACCTGAGCTCGTACGCTGCTTGACGCTGAATTTCCTGGGAACCCGTGGCGAGCTTCCCCACCAAGAACTCAGCAGTCATCTTCACTGCATCCCTGGCAGCTTTGGAAGCAGATATATGGTCAACTGCTACGGGTGCATCATTGCATTTGTCGTTTGCTGAGTCGATAAAGGGGATTTTGTTGTCATGACACCATTGGTGGACTAGACTCTTGAGTGCATAGTTGGGGATGAGGGCCATATGAATGAGTCTCTGTCCACTCTTAGGGCATGTGTGGTGGCCCGAATTTATCCACTGGGCAATGGAGTTGCGATCGTATGTGTGCCCAGATGATACAATCACAGGATCTCTCATCAAGTCTAGTGAAATGGGACACCGGAACTCATCTGGCACACTAGGAAGTGAACCCTGCGAATGCGATGAAGAGGATGATTGATTTTGCATGGACTTGGTCTCTTTTTGTTTCTGTTCGTTTACAAAGATGATGTTTTTTGCATAGTTGACGAGGGAGATGAGGTTGTTGATATTGGAGACCACGATAAGTCCTCCTGTCCCTGCCTGCCTCTGCGCCTCTGCTTCCAGCTTTATGATTTCTCCTTCAAAGTCCATTTGAGTTGTCAACCCAATGGTGCTGCTGCTCAATATATCTTTCAATTTGGTGACATCAACACACCCCGACCCTTTGTTTTTGCTCTTGTTGTCGTTATTGGAGTCCATCAACTGGAGCAGCTCATCTCTTCTCTGCATTTCCCGTTCATCATCTTGTTTTCCGAGCTCTGCTCTCTTGGCTTGCCTGTGAAGGAGTTCGACTTGTTCCCTCATGTCGATGGTTATGTTAAGCAAGCTTAATGGTAGAATATCAAGGGCTCTTCCCATCTCCTTCACCAAAGCATGGAACTGCTTCGATATATGCTCCGTTTGTATCAGGCTCCATAGACTGCTGCCTTCCTTGCATGCTGCAATCACCAACTTGGTGCGCTGTACCACAGACAGAAGCTCTGTGAGACAGAGGATGGAAGATGGCGGTAGACTCTTGGTGTTTGTGTCTTGAATCTCTTCCAACAGAGATGACAGTGTCTTGATCCTCCTTATCATGGTGGATATGTTCTTTGCCTGAACTAAAGGAAGCTTCTCCATGGAGGATACTAAGGTACACAAATGAAGCAACGACTGCAGCAGCGAGGAAGAAGAAGAAGACAGCAGCGGAGGAAAAGTTCCATCCATTTTCTTCTCTACATTCATCTGCGTAAGGGGGAGGGGGGGTTATCAAGTCTCATTTCCTCTCTCACGCAGTTTTAGAATATAAATTAATGCAACAATCTCTTGACTGCTTCTATTTGTTCGGATTTTCACTACAGACAAGACAAGGGCTTACAAACCAGCATTTACCCAGTGGCAGGAACGAAGACTTCTGAGCGGCTGCCACCTGGAGGATTGTCCGGCCTTCAGGTCGGTAAGAACAAGGGTCAAGTAGCAGTAGGTTGTTCAAGTCAACCAGACGAATTGTCTACTTAACCTTACACCAAATTTACAATGTTAATATATAATATACAGAATGACCGAAAAGGATAAACTCAATAAGATTACTTCAAATCTAGTGACTCATAAATATATCATATTAGAATATATAGAATTAATATGAAAAGTTAATTCCTGTATTCCTAACTACCTTGTTTTTTTCTTTTTTTTTGCTATTTGTTTTGGTAAATTAACAATTTTTGGGTTAGGACCAAGTAGATACCTGAACTTTGGACATTTTGCAACGAGCTACCTGAACTTTGAAAATTCAAAACGGGCTACCTCAACTTTGAAGAATGTGCAAATAGCTACCTCCGTCCAATTTTTCGTCAATTGTCATTGGAAAGTCGTCGGAAGTTGGAAAGTCGTCGGAAATTGGACGGAGCTAGTTATTTGCACGTTTTTCAGAGTTGAAGTCCGTTTTGAATTTTCAAAGTTCGGGTAGCTCGTTACAAAATGTCCAAAGTTCAGGTAGCTACTTGGTATTTAACCCACAATTTATTATATTATATATATATATATATTAAATTCTTTTAAGTTTTTATTCTTCAATTTTCATGTTGAGTTTTTAAAATATATATATATATTAGGATGAGATGCGATTCGGTCAAACTTCGATAATAAATTTAAACTTTTTGACCTCAGCTCGCTTGACGGAGCCAAGCTCGTGCATGGTAGGTTTAGCCATCATTATACTAGTGTTATATACCAATCTACTAGCAGAATATGTTTTATCATGATACAGATAGTATTAATTACAAAACTTGAAGATGGACGAATTTTTTTTTTACAAAACTTGAAGACAAGTTTGTGTTGTCAACACCATGGATATTTTAGATATGAAATAAGTGAAAAATGAAAAGTAAGAGACTGATAGAAATGAAAAAGGTTAATAAAAATGACAAATAGAAACAATAGCAAAATGGAAATGAAAAAATCTCTCCTCTAAGGCTAGCAAGATTAGAGTGAAATAATGGTGGTTACATGAAATAAAAAGTTGGAATATAAGTATCATTAATATAGATTTGTCAAGGGAAAAAAGGATATCAGTTTTCTCGTTCTTGCTACATTACTTGGAATACACCTAAGGTTTCAACCATGTTACGATATGTTGAGATTGAAACGCCATTCATCAGTAAGTACACACATCCTCCTCAAAGTTTTGCACCAAACTATGAAAAAGAAAACATATGGCATAATACGTGTGCTAGCAGTTTTGAAACCGTACGAATTCGTGATATTTTAAAAAATTGGAATCAAAGAATCATGCTATGTTTTGGATCATTGAATGAACTTCAAAATGATACCAAGATGATTTGAATCAGACTTATGCAGAGAAAATTATAGTCCAACGAAGTTGGGCTCTATAATCTGTAATTCTGCAGCAAAAAACATCTGAGAGTAGTGACACTTGTAGGAGATCGCTCGGAAAGATTTGAAATTAGATTCACGCATCGTTTTCTCCTATGCAACACTAATAGAAAGAAGTATTTTTTTGTGATTTTATTGTTATTTTTAGAAGGAAATGTTTTGAAAATTATCTAACACAACATAATTTTTGCGATGATAAATGATCCAACATGTTTTAAAAAAAATGGTAATTAGTACTTCTGTCAATTCTTTATAAAAAATACCTTTAAATAATTTTCAAATTAACTGAATATTTTTCTAAATATGACTAAATCTTACAAGGTTTCATTAATGTTACTAACAAGTCTCAATTTGGTTCATATCGAGGGGTCCATTTACCAGGGTCTGAACCCAAACAGATTGCACAATCTATATATATATATTGTGTGTGTGTGTGTGCAACTTATTCGTGAGGAGACGGCCCTTGCCTTCATGGTTGATCACTTGGATCGTGTTCGCAACGACCTAAGTTGTGAGCTAAAGGCCTACAATACTTATGGGCACACCCCTTCAAAGTCAGAGATTTGAAAGGAAAGGTGAGGAGTTGGAGGAGCGGGAGAGGTATTTTTCCAATGAGGTGTCCTCCTGGAATATGAGGATGGCAAAGCAAAAGTCGAGAGGTCGGCAAAGGAGGTCCCCGAGAACCTCAGACAGGCGGAGGTTGCTCGCCATTTGACCTCTCTGCAGACAACGTGTGTCGAACGGGATGAGGTGCGTACTCAACAAGATCTTTTGGCGGTCGAGAGGGGGAAACTTCTGACCGAGAAGATTGAGCTCGATTACATGTTGAAGGCGACCTCTCTCCCATAGATGGTGGTTGAAGACTACAAGAAGTCAGAGGACTTTTTCGACTATGCTCTGGACATGACGAAGTCGAAAATTGCTACCTCCAGGTTCTAGTAGATGATATCAAGACGGTTGATCATATGTTTCCCCTGCGCGAGGTAGGATCACTTCGTGACGTTATGGATAATGCCTACCTCACTCACCGTCTCTCCCAATGAAATCACGCCTATTCGATTTCTCGACGGGTCGATGGCCGACGAGGGTGAGGCTTCGAAGAGTATTCCTGCTCCTCCAGTTCTTTCGTCTTGAATCTTGTAATCACGTATCTTTTCATTTGTGAGCTTTTGTAATACCGTTTTGAAATGAATGAAGCTTCCTTTTTCCAAGTACTCCTCCTTCAACTCTTCTTGATTAATCGTGTGCGTCGTCAGGATGTTTAACCTATCGAATCCCATCAACAGTTATGGTTGTTCTTGGGACTTTATCCAAGTATAAGACAATTTGTGTTGACGACCATAGTTGTTTTTTTTTACCATATAGGGGGACCTATAATGATCATTATAGCAAGAATTTGAAGTCATGCTTGATTATTGGTCGATTTTTGAGTTGATTGCTATAACAACTTAGAATCATGCTTGGTTATAGGGTGATTTAAAGTCAATTGATATAACAAGTCTTTCTTATGCTTAGTTATAGTGTGATCTTAAATTGACCGTTATAAAAAAAAAAAAAATTATGCTTGGTTGTTGTGTGATCTTAAGTCGACTGTAATAATAATTTTTTTATGGGGGTCCCCTTTTTTATGCTTGGTTATACAATTATATTAAGTCGACCACTATATTAAGTATTTTGTATACTTGGTTATAGGTTGATTTTAAGTTGATCGTTATAACAAAGTCTTGTTTTCTATGTTTGGTTATAGGGAGATCTTAAGTCGACTGCTATAACAGGTCTTTTTTATGCTTGGTTATAGGCTGATATTAAGTCGACCACTATGAAAGTATGTTTTATGATTGATAATAATAAGTTGATCTTAAGTCAATCACTATAACAAGTCTTTTTTATGCTTAGTTATAGGGTGATTTAAGTCGACCACTATAACAAGTGTTTTGTATGCTTTGGTTATTATAAGGTGATCTTAAGTTGACCGCTATAACAATTATTTTATTTGCTTAGTTATAGGGAGATCTTAAGTCTTATGATATAACAAATCATTTTTATACTTGGTTATAGGGTGATCTTAAGTCGACCGCTATAACAAATCATTTTATGCTTTGTTTTAAGGTGATCTTAAGTCGACCATTTTAACAAGTATTTTCTTTGCGTGGTTATAGGGTGATCTTAAGTCAACTGCGAGTATGTTGTGGATCCTCGATGTGGGTGGTGATTTATTGCAGGTCCATTATGGATCGTCTTTTGGGAGTGAAATGCTAGTTGTGTGACAAAATAAATTTTATTCATCTTATTGAGTACAAAAGTAAGAGAAATATAGTCAGGATAACCTATTTAAAGTACTTGCTAAGGAAATGGATTTAAGAGGAAATGGGGTAGCCTTACGCCTCTATGGATTTTTTGATGGTACGAATTTGGTGTCACTGCTCTCTAGGGAGTCTGATATTAGTTGGATGACAGCATAGGTGCCTCTCTCGTGAGGAATCGGTGGGCGTCCTCAATCCTTCTAGGTTCGCCTGTCTCGTTGGCGTCAATTTCCTTGTAGTTATTTTGATGATGATAGTTCATGTAGCATTTCCTACAGATAATCCAATTAACTTAGATTTTGCATATCCCATGCGGAGTTAAGAATTTCATCTTTTGAGGAACAGTGGAGGTGACTATCTTGTTAGGGTTAATTGTTCGTCCAAGGATAGCGGTGTAGGTGGATGGGGAGTCCATCACAATGAAAGAGGTGTATATTTTGATGGGTTTTTTTTCGAAATTTGCCAAGGATCATAGGGATGTTGATTGCTCCTATGGAATATGCCGTGCGTCCAGCGAATCCAATGAGAATGAAATCAACATTTTTCAAGTCTTTCTTCGCATTTCCCTACTTCTTGAGAATGCTTCTGAAAACATGATTTTCATTGAGCTACCCATTTCTACTAGTATTCTCTTCATGTCAGACCCCTCCACTTCAGTCGTTATCATTAAAGCATTGACATGGGGTGTTGTCACGTGAACCATGTTTTATCATAGAAATAGATGTATGTGTCATCATATGACCATGGTGTCTTCCCCAAATGTACAGTTGTGATCAATTGGGTTGCATATACTTCTCGAGCATTGTTCGTGTCGCCCCTGTTGTGAAACCTTCAGCTATCATGGTGATGGTCCATCTTTTATTCTTATAGGAACTAGGATTTTTTGGGTTAGGTGAGGTCCTTCAATAAGGGGGAGTGGATTCCTTCCACGGTGTGCTATGAAATTCTTCAACAAACTCCTCTGGATCAAGCTTTCAATGTCGCGTTTTAGAATTTGGCCATTCATCGGTTTTGTGCCTCTTTACCTTGTGAGATTTGCATTAACTCTCGATAACTCAACCCATAGGTTGTCCATTGTTCTTCGGTGGGGGCGGTTGGGCCAGGTCATGCTTCTCCATCTCAACCAGAATGGTTGAGATCTCTTTATTTCGAGGAGTAAATAAGTTGAGGACTTCCCTATGAGATTTACTTTGCTCCCGCTTCAAATTTTCCTTGTTCTTCTCCTTATTTGGCTTTTTATTCTCACGGGGGATGTTCGTCATATATGAAAAGGTGCTGGTAGTTACCCATGTTTGTATTTGGACGAATCAGGGTAAGAATTTGGGTTTAAATCTTTATTTTGCTTATTGATTTTCTATTTATATTACAACATATTTGTAAACAAAGACAGAACTATCTAAGGTATGTTCTATATAAGGTATGTTCTTAATGTGGAATGCTCAATATTACAATTGATTATGTGTCTAATATGGAAAGTGGTATATTCTAACACTCCCTCTCAAGTTGAGTCGTGGGGTCTTCAATACTCAACTTTACGATACCGAATTGAATATCTTCCTTGTAACTGATGTTGTAAGAATATCTGCCAATTGATCTTCGGATCTCACAAACGGAAGTTCGACTGTGCCATCCTTAATCTTCTCCTTTATAAAATGTTGATCCACCTATACATGTTTTATTTTGTCATGTTGTACAGGATTTTCCGAAATGATTATCGTTGCCTTGTTGTCACACTTCAGCTGAGTAGGAAGCTTTAGTGGGAAGCCGATCTCGTTCATCAACTTATTCAACCAAAGCACTTATGTGATTCCTTTTACGATACCTCTGAACTCTGCATCTACACTAGATAGTGCTACCACCTTCTGCTTTTTGCTTCTCCAGGTTACTAAGTTCCCTCTCACTAAGGTAAGATACCCTGCAGTGGGTCGCCTGTCATTTGGGTTACCAGCTCAATCAGCATCAGTAAAGGCTTCAACATTTAAGTGTCCATTTTTTCTAAACACAATGCTTTTTCCCGCCGTACCCTTAAGGTACCGAATTATCCTCATTGTTGCTTCCATGTGATCTTCTTGAGGTTGGTGCATGAATTGACTTACTACTCCAACAAAATAGGAAATATATGGTTGAGTATGGGCCAAGTAAATTAATTTTCCCACCAACCTTTTGTACTTCTCCCGATTTGCCAACTTAGCTCTTTCAACTACCTTGAGTTTGTGGTTCACTACTATTGGGGTATCACTGGGTTTGCAGTCTTCCATACCAGTTTCAGCCAACAAATCCAATATGCACTTCCGCTGTGAAATGAAATTCCATCTCTCGATCGAAGAACTTCAATTCCCAGAAAATACTTTAGACCTCCGAGATCTTTCATCTCAAATTCAGTAAAGAGATTCTTCAAGAGTTGTTTAATCTCTTCTTCATCACTCCCTGTTATGACCATGTCATCAACATATATTATTAGACATGTAATCTGATCCTTTCTCCTCTTGAAGATCAGGGTGTGCTCTGCATTGCTCTATATGTAGCAATAACGTTTCATATGTATTGTAAACCTGTTAAACCACGCACGTGGGGACTATTTCAGTCCATATATGACCTTTTTGAGTCGGCATACTTCATTCTTCTGGAATTCATCAGAGAATCCTGCTGGAGCTTCCATATACACCTCTTCTTTCAATTATCCATGTTGAAATGCATTTTTGACATAAAACTAGTGAAGGGGCTAGTCTTCATTGGATGCTATTGAGAATAATACCCTGATAGTATCGATCTTGGCAACATGAGAGAATGTCTTTGCATAGTCGATGCCGTATGTTTGAGTATAGACTTTGGCTACCAACCTTGGTTTGTATCTTTAAATAGTTGTGTTGACCTTGTATTTTATGGTAAAACCCCACTTGCAGCCTACTGGTTTTTTTCCTGGTGGCAGTAATCATTTCTCCCATGTACTGCTCTTTTCAAGAGTTGTCATCTCTACATCCATAGCTTCTTGCTACTCAACCTTTTTTCTTGCTTTTTGAGCTGTTTTTGGAATGCTCTCTGAAAGAAGAGAAACATATAATGCTTTTGAAACTTCTTTCACTCTCCCCCTGTCTGTATTTACCGGATACCTCGAAGCACAGGGTACATGCTCTGGTACGTTCCGGTTAGGTGACACACCTCTATTCCTTCCTGGAGGTAGTACAAACTCTTTTGGTTGTTTTACTTCTTCTATGTTGTTGTCATGGTTAGTGGCATGATTCGATCTAGGAGACAGATTATCAGGGTACGACTCATTTAACTCTTGTTGGACATTCTCTGAAGTAGATCCATCGATTGTATGTACTGGTCCATTAGCCTCGCCTATGTTGAAAGTAGGTTCAGTGGCTCCATCTACCCGCTTTGTTGGAACAGTCTCTGGCCAACTTAGATTACTTAACCAACCTAGTGGCTCACTTGCTTTCTCCCCATGAACACTAGGTTGGTGGTTAAAGAGATATTCTGACTCTAAGAAGTCATAGTCCATAGTATTATGAATGCGACAAGTGGTTGGATTATAGAAACGATATCTCTTTTGATGGGTGACATACCTCACGAAGACACATTTTACAGCACAGGGATCGAATTTGTTCCTATCAGCTTTAGGAATATGAATAAATATAGAGCATCCAAAGACCTGGGGAGGCAGAGTTAAAATAGACAGATTTTTTGTTTGTGTGGCTAGGGCATGTAAAGGAGTCTTGTCATTCAGGATTTTTGTTGGAAGATGATTAGCCAGATATGCAGATGTGGTTATTGCTTCAGGACAAAAGGATTTAGGTACCTGAGACTCGACATTGCTCGGGTAATTTTGAGGAGTATCTAATTTTTTTTCGGCTACACCATTTTGTTGAGGTGTGTTAGGGCACAAAGTTTGATGAATAAGACCATTATTTTTGGAAAAATGATTGCATAGACTGATTTACAATTTTTCCACCATTATTAGAGCGTAGAATTTATATTTTTTATATCGAGCTGGGTATGGATCATTTGATAAAAATTTAGGAATTTTTCCTGTAGTTTAGACTTGTGTTTTATGAAAGAAACCCAAATCATACAAGAGTAATCGTCCATGAATAATAAGAAATTCTGGAAACGACTATTACTGGAATTTGGAGCTGGTCCCCACACATCATAATGAATTAATGTAAAAACAGAGTCAACCCTAGTATTATTTTGAGGAAAGGAAACTCTATGAATTTTAGCTTGAATGCAAGTTTCACATTTCATACTAGTTGACTTATCTGAAAACAGACTCGGAAATAACAATTTAAGGTACCCAAAGGAAGAATGACTAGGCGTCCATGCCACAGCCAAAGTTGTCCATTGACTGTTCTGTGTGTGAGCATGACATGTCCCTAGTGAACCACCTCATCAACATAGTAAAGGCTTCCTCACTCAGTACCACGCCCAATGATCTCCTTTGTACGAATGTCCTGCAAAAGGAAAACCCATGGATACATCCGTACTGCACAATTAAATTCCCTAGTCACTTGACTAAGCGACAATAATTTCAAGGATAATGTTGAAACATATAAGCAAATGTTGAGTTTTATCTGGTCAGACAACACGACTGATCCTCCCCCTTTTACTTCCAGAAGTTCTCTACTAGCGGTTTCAATACGAGACTTTGATGGGGACGACAAATTTGAATAATCGTCAAGATCATAAATCATAGTGTATGTGGCCCTGCAATCAAATATCCAATTATACCCTTTTATTTTCTGGAAATTGCTATCAGACCGATTCTCATTGCAAGAACCTGTTATGTTTTGGTTATAAGAATCGATCATCTCCTCCATTCTATCCATCCAATCGGTCTTGTCCTTCATTATATCCAACCGTCCAACAGAACCGGTAACTCTCTCCATTTTATCAGTTTGGTTGACCTGCACATCCCTTTACCTAATTTCATTCGGAGAGGAGAGATTAGGGTTACTACTCGGTGAGGATTGCTTTTGCCTCCCCATGGTTGCGCCCCCGTAGCCTGGCTGGTTGTCCCGGTAACGTGAGCTGCTTGTTGCTGATGTCCGGACTGCTAGCGGTTGCTGCTCCATTGTCGGTATTCACTCGGTGTCACATTTTATGGTTGTCCTCCCACCACTCCGGGTAGCCCACGATTCGGAAACACGTCTCCTTCGTGTGCTTCCTTATGCCGCAGTGTGTGCAGACAAGTTTCGATTTGTCTTTGTTGTCCCTGCTCTGAGGTGGTTCCGGTCAGAATTTGCCTTTTCCTACCATCCTCTGTTTGCTCGATTTGTCCCTGTTGCTTCAGTTTGTCGAGGGTCTGGCCACCAATCCCGTTCCTATTCCCGATGATGATTCGAATTCCGAGGATGCCGCTTTTAGGATGTGAAGCCTGGCGACCTCCCGCCGTATGGTGGCGTAAGCTGATTCGACTGAGGGAAAGGAGTCACGCTTTAGGATGTCTCGTTTATTCGGCTCGAAATTTTCGTCTATGGTCGTCAATAATTGGTACAACCTCTGTTCTTAAACTTTGTTGTTATAAATCTGGATATCCTCAGGATCCTTCGTTGGATTTGGGTCCCTACGATCCGTAGCCATCCAGATGCTCTGCAATTTGTTCCATCACCCCCCCTAAGGTATTGGATCCCTGTCTTGACGTATTCGCTCTCTTGTGGAGATCGAAAACTTGTAGGGAGTCTGTACCTGACCCGTACGTGACGGCTAGCCCATCCTCTAGGGCATTCACAGTCGGGTTTTGTGATACGTTGTTCGCTAGGTTTGATTGAATATTTTGAATCAACCAGGGGAATACACATTCGTCGTTCTGTTCCAAGTGAATATATGTTTGATCCGCCTTTGAAGGTGGTGATAGTTCTCTGGTAAGGTTAAAGCCTCTCCCTACCCCCAATTGCTTTCTCATTAACGTTGCCCATAATGCATAGTTATCCTCACTGAGCTAGATTCTGAGAGATAAATTCTCATAATTAGTTGGTGTCGATTGTGTCTCGAGGTTTTTCCTTAGTAGTTCCGCAATTTGTAGCATCACTTCTTCTGAGAGGTTGGTTGAATTGCTTAGGGTATATGTATGATTACATATAGATTGAGCTCAAATGTATAAATCTGAGGAAGACTACTTTGTAATTTCAGGTTTCTAGTATCCTATAAATACTCCAGTGTGAACCGAACTCAACTAACTAAGAATGAAGATATGATTAATTTCTTACCTTGCAAGTAAGTCTTCTTCTCTATTTCTCCTGATTGTTTCGCAGTTCTCATCATGGTATCAGAACTTCTATGATTTTGTGATCCGGTTTGCTGCATTTCAATTTCGTCAATTGCGTGAATTTGTTTGCTTCAATCTCAACGTGTCTGTTTTTCGATTTTGTTTGCTTCAATGGAAGAAATATCAGCATTTTTCTTCAACAATAAGGTTTGCTAATTGGAAGGTGAAGAAAATTTCCAATCATGGAGACAACAAGAGGTTTGTACGACAATTCTACAATTCATCCTCGCATTCAAAGTGTTGATGGAGATGATGAACTGAATCTGGAGTATCTCAATTTCATCCAGAAGTATAGCTCTCTTGCTTCTTCAATTCTAGCTTCGGTTTCATATCAGGTAAGCACAATCTCATTGCTATATGAATGTGGCTTCTATTTGGCAAAAACTGCATAGAGATTTCTCCTCCTCGTCCACAACTCGCAATATGCATCTGTATGACCGACTCAAGGTTAGAAAGCTACCTCATCAAAATATGTGTGAGTACCTGACTGCTATTCAGTATGCATGTGATAGCCTTGCGAGTTGCGGTCACTCGATAGAGGAGATGCAACCGATTTCTATTATTTTGAATGGTGTTAAAGGCCAGTTTGACAGTATTGTTTCAGTCATTCATGCAAGTAGGAATCCGTATGATTTGGCATCTATTTGTTCAGTTTTGCTTGATGCATAGGCAAGACAGGTTGATATTTTCTTTGATGCAAGGGAAAAGTATGAAAATGATGTAATATGTTTGCCCAAAGTGGTAAAAGCGATACAATGTTTGTTTTTGATGCAACATGTTTGGTGTTGTTGGTTTTAGATGAAGTTTGTTTGTGTCCGTTAAAAACTTCTGTTAAGTCCTCACATGCCTTACACGTGATCTCCGTTTAGTCTGAAATTCCTCAAATGCCCCTGTTTTCTTCATATATGCAGTCATTCCCTGTTTGTTCTTCATTAATGCCTTGCACGAAGTGTTCAAAGCGTTCAAATTTTCGAAGTGTTCATCCCCTTCTTCTTGGATCTCCATCTCACCCAACAACAATGACAACACATTACCCAATCAACATGTAGTATCACCTGTTGATTAGCTAATGTGGGTTAACCACGCATGCTAAACCCACTTCAAAATAAAAAAAAAAAAATCAATTGATTGTTCTATGGGTGTCCTAATTATAAGTTATGTTTGTTGATTTCTTTGGTTTTAAATCCTAATTGTAGTATCAATTTGAAAATCCCTCCCAAATCTCTCTTCGAAACCCTAATTTTACCGTGAAGAAACTTGATTGCAGAACCACAGTTGTGACTATTTTGAGTGGTGTGACCCCCAATGTGCATTTACGGAAGGAGGGTCGTAACCAAATTTCGAGAAATGCATGTCAAGATCGAAGCCTAAGTTATTCTTGTTTGTAGGAGAGAAATGATGTTGCTAGGCTTGTTCATGAGTCGGTTCGGGGTCGAACTGGCTCAGATCTGAACTGGTCTGGTTTGTAAAAAACAGTACTTTTTTCTGTTTCTAAAAAAACTGGTCTGGTTTATGGAAAAAAGAACAGGTCTGGTTCAAACTATTCTGGTTTGATTTTTTAATAACAATTTTGGTTTGAAAATAATTCGGTTCAAACCGAAACTAAACTGACTGAAAATCCTGTCCAACATATTGAACCAACTGAAAAACACACTGAACCGACTGAAAATACACTGAACCAACTGAAAAACACACTGTACCAATTGAAAATCTATTCAACAATTGACTGAAATCATGTAACATCAACATACGAGAGTCCAATAAATCTCTAGGTTTAGTTTTATTGAAGACATCTCTAAGTTTGGTTTATTTTAGACCGGTTTAGTTGATTTTGCTTCAAACCGGTTATAAAATTATATTGGTTTAAAGTGGTTTGATTTAAATTTAAGTATAAACCAGTATCTAAAAACTATTCGATTCGAACCGATTCAAATTGGACTTTTGCTACTATTTTGAACTGGTCTATTTAAATCCTAAAAAACTGATTTGGTTTTGGAACTAGTTCGGCTGAACCGGTTCGAACCAGACCAGTTCATCCGAACCGATTGAATTGAACAAGCCTAGATGTTGCTTACTGCTGTTAGATTGCTTGTGGTACTGCTATTTGCTGTAATATTAAAATTGATTACTGGTTGAAGTGTCTTAGGATGTGTATTTAAAATAGTTATGTTTGCGTAGCGAATCGTCTTTTAGTTAATGATGTTTATGTATTTATTAGTTCATGATAACATACGTTTTGTAAGTGTTGGTTTTTTATGATAAACGTTTGTTGACAAATTGAAAGTAGATGTACTATGTTTGGGTTGATTGAACAAAAAGTCTTCCAATAGAACCCACTGAATTACACATGCACTTCAAAATCTGTCCGAGAATATACACATAACCAATGTCATTTAGATAGAACCACTTATTTCCAAAGTTAACTGTCATCCACGTTTACAAAATACCAACTTACAATACCAAGTTCACAAAACCCACAAAAGAGAACCTAACACCTCAAAATGACAGCATAGTAGACCTTATCAATTACTGGTACATAAACAAACAGTAGTTTATTGAACATGATGAGTAAAGTCATTACAATGGAGAGCAGAGAACTAGATTTGATAAATTATTACAACATAAATCAACCACCAAATTCGCACTGGTTCTCCAATAGGACCCACCATTAAGAGCATGTCATCCCAATAAAGCACCACACTGTTCATCCCACACCAAGCTAGCTGTTCTGGAGGAAGAGTTGACTATGTGGAAGAAATAAGTATGTTACATCTCAGGAAGAGCTACTATGTAACATATTGTAAGGACATACTCAGTCATAAAATCAGTTTCAGAGGTAACACAAGCAAGTCCAAAATCACATATTTTCAGGTCATAATTTGCATTCAACAGGAGATTGCTAAGCTTCAACTCCCTATGCAGTACATTAGCAGAATGTACATACTTTAACCCACGTAAGATCTGATAGAGGAAGTACTGCACAAAAAGGATAGTCACAGAACCGTATGATTGGTTAGCAAGTAAACGAAATATTCAAAATTAAGAGAATTATACTGATGATAGGTGCAATGTTAAACTTGGATGACATAAAATAATCATTTGCGAGAGATTAAAAAAACTATGAGAATGCTGGAGGTTCAGTAATCAAAACCACACTCGAGATTACATCATTGTTATAAAGCTATGCAATGCAACTAAACCAACATAACTGGAAACAAAAAACTACAGATCCAATTTTTAGGGTGTAATATGTACTGATATTCTGAATTGATGCAAATTGGACAAGTCTTTGAATTATATAGATATAAGAAGCATGCACCAAAATCTGAGAGGATTATTTAACAATTGCAATCAAACTGACATATGGGTTATTCAGTAGTAATAAACCTTCATAAACAATTAAATAATAAATAGCATTTAACAGTTCTATTAAACCTGGAAATCCTCCTCTGATAGAGCTTGGTTGGAACGAATTATTTGATGTAGATCAGTGTCCATCAACTTGTATGCTATGTAAACATCATTAAATGCATCTTTCTAGGGGTGGAATAATACCTCTAATTACAATAACCTGCATTAGATATAGACCCTATTTCCTTAAATGCAAATTTTTCAGAATTCTTGAAGTATTCCAATAAAATACTAAATAAAACCATAACAACAGCCACAAAATACACTATCAACATAAAGTTTTCCTGTACAAGTTTAAAAATTATTATTCAGAACTGAGCATCACCAAATTTTCAACGCTTTAAAGAAGGTACTCAAATAGACTTTTAAAATGTTAATGGTAAATGCATCATTAATCTAGCACTAAGGGGGTACTCATATACAAAATTGGAAGTAAAATAAGCAAACGAATTACTCAAATAAACATTATATCATGCTTTTATATAGTTACGGTAACAAATAATTTCACGACCAATTTAGAACTAACTTACAATTGCGGCAAAAAGAACCAAACAACCTCACAATTGCAAGAAAACTTAATCTCCGAGAAGTCATGCATAACCAAGAGCTTCTCATCATGAGTAAACGCTGTCAACCACTTTCCAATATTTCACCGCCAACCTCCTCAACACTTTGAACAGAATCATCCTCCACAACAACAAGACCTCCCTTTGCAACTCCCAACAATACCTCCACGTTACCCGACATCATGTACTGTGGTTCAATAACCGTCATACGGAGCCTAAACCCTAAACCAAAGGAATGGGTAGGAGGAACCGATTTGTGATGGGTGGCTAAGGGGAATGCGGTTCGGTAATGGAGAGGAATAAAGGATGAAGCGGGGGAGATAGATGGACATCGGTTCGGTAATTCGAGGGAAAGAGGTTTTGGGGGGGGTATATTGGACGGAAAATATTAGGAGGGTAGTTTCGGTATTTTGAATTTATTTTTTTGAAACGTTTCAAAAACAAGTCACATGAGATGCACGTGTACAATTTAAACAGAAAACCAAACGTTTCATCAAAAACTAACAAAATTAAACATAATACATCAAAACCTGTGTCCCAAAACAAGTTGCATTAGTTACCAATTTTAGCAAACATATTACATCTTTTTCATACTTTTCCCTTGATGCAAATGTCATTGCAAATGTCGTAGTACACCACACCTATGTTGAGAAGAACAATGTCTTTGACAATGCTACTTTGTCGTCTACGTCATTGACAACTACATCTTCACCTACTCAGACCAGTTCTGATGGTCTCCTTCCAACTCTGAATGTTCCTGCTGCAAATCAATCTCAAAGCTTCAACTCTAGAAGAGGCAGAGGTTGTGGCCGTGGATATGGTGGTAACCGTTCTCAGTGTCAGCTCTGTGATAAATTTGGTCATCTTGTTCACAGATGCTACCACCGTTTTATTGCCAAATTCACTGGAGTACCAAATCCAGGAAGCTCAACCTCTCCAAATGTCAACCTCTCCTCGGTTCAGTGGGAAGATGCAGTGGAACCTTCTCCTTCAGCTCCTGTATCTGATGGAGTTGCTAGTTATGTTCAGACTCAATCAGTTCTCTATCCTTCATATGTTTCTCAACCAATTCAACCACAACAATTTTATCCTCAAAACTATGTTGTTCCTCCAGTGGCTCCTTTGTATACTTCTCCTACTTCGCACATACCCTATCCTCCTACTTATCATTCATATGCAATTCCTTATCAATACCCTCCTTTAATTCCATATGTTTCACTTCCATCAATTCCTGGATCACCTTATGCTCAGTCTCTAGCTAGCTATAATCATGGCAATAATCAGTCAATGGACACTCAATCTCTTGTTAGCAACCCTCAAGCTCACATGGCTTCAGTAGCTTCTATTGTCCAGAACGATTCGAGTTGGTTTCCAGATTCTGGCGCGATAAACCACTTGACAAATGCATCTCCATCATCATATTATACTTGTGGTCCATACAATGGCCAGGGTAAGGTAGTTGTTGGTGATGGTTCTTCCCTCGGTATATCTGTTGTAGATTCGGCTATTATTCCCTCTAATTTTCATACTGCTGGTATTAATTCTCGTCAATTGATTCTTCATAACAAGTTATATACTCCTTATGTGACCAAAAATCTATTGTCTATATCTCAATTCGCCATGGATAACAAGGTCTACTTTGAGTTTCAGGCATCCCACTATCTGATAAGAGACTCTCACTCTCACCGAGTTCTGCTGCAGGGTTATGATCGTTATGGTTTATATAAGCTTGATTTGTCAAAATTGGATCGGTGTCAGATTGTTTGTCCTAATGGTCCTAGTTCAAGTAAGTTTAATAAAGTCTGATGATGTCAATTGTAAAAGACCTGAGAATTGTTTCGGCTTTAGCTTCTGATTTTGTGAATAATAGTCATAACTTTGTTACATCATATGTTGCTTCATGTGATGATTTCAGCCATAGTACTATATGTAATACCATTTCCATTCGTATTGACTCCTCTAATGGTAATTCCAGCATCATCTATACAGATCCTATTACTGAAAATGATTTTGACTGTTTTTTATCTACCTTAGATACTAGAGATTCAACGCACCTAGGGCATATGCGACTAGGACATCCTTCAAACAAAATTATGGTAAATGTTTTAAGAATTCATAATCACCCTGTGTCCCATTCTCCTATACAGTGTATAGCTTGTGCAGTAGGGAAAAGCAAAAAACAACCATACCATTCTTCTTCTACAGTATATACTCGACCTTTGGAACTTGTTCAAGTAGATCTATGGGGACCAGCAACCTGTGCTTCTAATGGAAATAACTACTATCTGAGTATTGTTGATGCTTGTAGTCGTTTTACCTAGAATTATTTCTTGCATAAGAAAAGTGATGCTTCCCATCGTTTCATTGAGTTTCACAGGCTTGCAGAAAAACAGGTTGGACATTCCCTGAAAGTTGTTCAATCTGATGGTGGAGGAGAGTTTCATTTTCTATCTACTTACCTTCCTTGGCATGGTGTGGCTCATCGCACCACCCCTTCCTATTCATCAGAACATAATGGGATTGTGGAGCAAAAGCATCGTCACATTGTTGAACTTGGATTGACTCTCTTGGCTCAAGTATCTGTTTCTCTTCACTACTGATCAGACACGTTCTTCACAACTACATTCCTTATAAACAGGTTGCCTTCTTACAGTTTGTCAAAGGTTTCACCTCATGAAAATTGTTTGGATCAACTCCTGATTATTCTTTTCTACGAGGTTTAGGATATCTTTGCTTTCCTCATTTGCGACCATGCAATAAACCTAAACTTGCTCTTACGTCAGAACCATGTGTGTTCTTAGAATATTGTTCAAAATATCATGGCTATGAATGCTTGTCAGCTTCACGTCGTGTCTATGCTACTATAAATGTTGTGTTTCATGAAGAATCATTTCCTTTTGCTGATACTAAACGTAGTTTCTTCCTCTCTTCATCTCCTAATCAGAAATATACTTCAATGCCTTTTTTCTTACCTTTTGATACTCATTTCTTATCTTCTGATAGTCAGGTTTTGGCACATGGATCTGGACTCGTTTCTTTTCGAGTTATTACACCACCATTCGATGTTAGAAACTCCTCCTCTTCGTCTCTTATACTGTCCTTTCCTCAAGTTTCTCCTCACCCTTCTAATTTTCACATATCCTCTATAAACCAGTCTTCTAGTCCTCATCATTCTACTCGGGAACAACAACCTGCCTCTACTTGGATTTATTAGTGTATGCATGACATTCCTGTTATCTCTCATGTTTCTCTTTCTCCACATTCACCTACTGTTTCTTATAGATTACAAAATTCCAATCTTGTTCCTATAATTACCAATAATTCATTCTCAACACCTATTTCTACACTTTCAGTGCCTCCTACAGATTTAGTTCCCTCTTCCTTAGCTCGAAATGTTCACCATATGCAGACTATATAAAAAAACTCAGTCTGGCCAATACTCTTCTCTTCAAGCTCTTTTTGTCTCGTCAGACTCTCCTGATGCTTTACTTTGTGAGGAACCCAAATCCATTCATAAAGCTATTCACATCTCTCATTGGAAAGCAGTTATTGATGAAGAATACTTTGTTCTTCAAACCAACAATACATGGTCTCTTGTTGAACTTCCTCATGACATAATCCCAATTGGCTGAAAATGGTTGCTCAAAATAAAGAAGAATACAAATGGCTCAATTGCTCGGTATAAAGCAAGGTTAGTTGCTAAAGGTTTTTCTCAAAAACCTGGGTTTGATTTTCAGGAAACGTTCATCCCTGTTGTTAAATCTTCTATTGTGCGTATTGTTTTGTCATTAGCCTTGTCTCATAAGTGGAACTTACGTCAAATCGATATTGACAATGCATTTCTACATGGTGATTTAACAGAGCAAGTTTATATGATACAACCCCAGGTTTTGAACAAGTCAACACTACTGAAACACCTTTTGTGTGCAAGCTAAAAAAGGCTCTATATGGTCTTAAACAAGCACCAAATGCTTGGTTTGGGAAACTTAAGTGTTTTCTTGTTAATAACCTTCAGTTCAGAGCTTCTGTGGCTGATAGTTGTTTGTTCATTAAACACACATATCAGTGTTCTGGTTTTTTGTTAGTCTATGTAGATGATATAGTGGTGACAGGTCCTTCATCTTCTACTATTGTTGAGGTAATCCATTCTATCAATCATGAATTTAAACTCAAGGATCTAGGTAGTCTTAGTTATTTTATGGGAATGGAAGTCACATCTAATGATGATTTTCTATTGTTGAATCAGAAAAGTATGTTCACGATCTGATCCACAAACTAGGTCTTGATGAATCATCTGTATTTCTCACTCCAATGACAAGTACACGCTTGTCCAAAACAGGGATCATCACTTGTGTTGAACTCTTTGATGATGTTACCTTGTATAGAAGCACCATTGGAGCTCTGCATCACATCTGTGTCACTCGACTGAACATAAACTTTGTTGTCAACAAGCTCATCCAATACATGCAGAATCCTTCTCTTATCCATTGGAAAGCAGTCCTACATGTTGTGAGATATTTGAAAGGCACCATTGATCATGGACTTATGTTTTGCGACAATTCATTTCCTATTAAAGATGTTTGTCTAACCTCTTACTCTGATGCAGACTGGGGTGGTGACATTTCTGACAGGAAATCAATATTTGGGCATTACCTACTTCTAAATGGCAATCCAATTACTCTGATCAATTTTGTCTCATCTAATGAGCAAATTGTTGATATTCTCACCAATCCATTAACTGAAAAATTATTTGTTCCGTGCATGAAGAATCTAGGTGTTTTTTCAGTTCCTGAGGTGAATAGAGCCTGCCATATGTTTGTGTATGAGTGTGATTCTAAAGCGTAATACTGAGCTTTCTCTTCCTTTGAGCTGAGTGTGATGGTGATGCATATGCACCTGAGTGGTCATTTGTGGTTAGTATATTCATCACAATACATTATGATCATACTTCTATATCTGTATTTTCTTGTCTGAATTATCTTCTGAATGTTCCATGATTCAGTGTCATGTTTTGCACAGTCTATTTCATGATAGTTAGATCAGTTTTGGCACATAGTATGACATGCTAGAATAATTTTGATGCCATATTTGCTTCTGTGAAGGATATACTCTATGTGGTGCGCCTCAATTCTCATGTGTGGGTCATTTACTAGCAGTCTTCCATGTACGAGGTTGTGTATTCTGTGAGCATCTGCTCTACTGTGAACTACTGTCATATGAGCTCGAGAAAAAAAAACAATCAAAACAGAAAGCAAAAAGTATAATCAAAATAGTTGTCCCCATTGGCATAAAACGTGGCCTGATTCCAAAAACAGAGTTCGTTTCAAAGAAAACGTCAAGCTACTTTGAAATGACTCTTGAGGAAGAAAAGATAAGGGCTAAAACCCTCCAGTTACTATTGGTAAGATGAGGGCTAAAACCCTTCTATTAATGAAAAAAAAGTTATGCCAATGAAAAAAAATGGGAATTTGAGTTGTCATGACATAAGGTTCTTAAAAGGCGAGCAAATGTTCATCATAGCACAATACAATCTAGTATATGTTTGTACTCTAGTTATAGGATCCATCGTGAGTGTGTGGTGTTATCACTGATGAGTGCTTCCTTGATGGTAGTACTATGTGTGCTGAGAAAATAGACAACATGGTGTGTATGTGCTGAGATTGATCTATGGGTATATTACTTAAAATGTGTTAGAAATGTGCAGTGAATAACATGGAGTGTCATCAGGATAAATGTGGCAAGTTTATTTTCTTAGAAAGTGTGTTCAAATTATTTGTGAATGAATATTACTCTCAGCAATGATCTCCAGTAATGCAAATGATGTCCTCATCAATTCAGCTGTCATGAAGTCAAAGTTTCAAAATTGCCTTCTCATCTCAGATCATGAAGATACTTTGAAATTCAGCAAGAAGAATTGTCAAATTCAACAAGAACAAGTTGGATCTTTAATGGGGAATGTTAGGGTATATGTATGATTACATATAGATTGAGGTCAAATGTGTAAATCTGAGGAGGACTAGTTTGTAATTTCAGGTTTCTAGTATCCTATAAATAGTTCAGTCTGTACCGAATTCAACTAACTAAGAATGAAGATATGATTTCTTTCTTACCTTGCAAGTAAGTCTTCTTCTTTATTTCTTCTGATTGTTTCGTAGTTCTCAACAGAATTTCGGTTGTTGCTATTGTCAGAGGTTTCAGTGAATTTTGACATGTTTGGGTGTAGGTCCTATGGCTAATTATCGGATGGGATAGGTATAAGAAACAATGATGAAACTTTTTTGAGTTCCTAGAATAAAAAACACTGCACTGATACCATTTTGTATTTGGAAGAATCTGAGTTTATATCTTTATTTTTCTTATTTATTTGTTGTATACATTACAACATATTTGTATACAAGGACAGAACTATCTATGGTATGTTATATCTAAGGTATGTTCTAAATATGGAATTCTCAATATTACAATTGATTATGTTTCTAATATGGAAAGTGGTATATTCTAACAACCCACTTGGCTTTAGTGTCGACTCGTTCCAGGTAGATCAACCCTATCAGTCAGACGGTGAGATCCTACAAGGTTTTATCTTTGCCACATGATAATTGTTTTGCGACTTCTTGGATACTTTGTTTGTTAAGTCCAAACCTTTGTAAAACGCTTAGACTACTTATCCATCTATTACGCAACGATTAATATTGTTGGTGTTCTTGTGAAATCTCCCATGGAAATTGGTTAGTAATTTGTTTGGTTGTTGCTTTAACTCGTCCATACAATTACACTCCTGAACAGTTGGCATTCACCCATGTACCATTATAGGAAACGAGCCTAATATTGGTTCGTAATTCAATTGATTATGTGGCCAGCCCAAAGAACCATGAGGACGTCATCCCAAAGAGAGCTGAGGGGAATAGCAGGGTGAGATGGTCGTCACAGTCGGTTTTTCCCAGTAGGGAATCCGCATGTTGATTGATATGGGTAACAAGATTGTCGCTTCTGTTGTACTCCAGGATAGCTTTGGGGATCACATATTTGAGTATTTTTGCGAAAACTAGTGATGGAGTGAATGAGTGTGAGCTCCTATTCGGAAGGTGGTCATGATGGCCCCTCGCTGCTCCTTCAATTTTCTATTGATTACATCCTTGACTTTTTCGAAGGTGAAGAGTGGATGTTGGTTAATCCATGAAGTCCCCCTATATGGGTGTGTTTCGAGAGAGTTTCATGCATGTTAGACATGTGGAAGTCGGTCCCGGGATTTATAGTAGCTTGGATAGACGACAGTGGATGAGTAATGTGAATGCTAAATGTAGACTCTTGTTTGCCCTAAAAAGAGACCACCTATGGCTGTGGTGGTGGATGAGACGTCTTTTGAGCGTGAGAGGACTGGCATTTCGTCTGCTCCATCCATTATTACGATCATCTTAATAAATAAGATGTTTTTTTTCGAAAGTCATTGGAGGCATAGTATAGGTAGTAGTTATCGAAGTGACTGGCGACACAAGTTGTTGTTGATGGACTGCAAGGCTTGTGCTGGTACCTTGATGCTGAATTGTCGGAGGTAAGGCTGAACATGTAGACGTTGTAGTCCTATGATGATTTGGTAGAAGAGCCAATTCGTGAGAGTTTCCTTGTGGAGGGGTTAGCGAGCCAAAGGCTCGAATAGCACATGAGACGGTTGGGCCATGATTTATTTCCCTTAACGGGTGCTTGAAGAAGCTTTCATTCTTTTGTTTTTTATATGTTTCCCATGGACGACATCAATGTTGGAATGAGCTCAAACCTGGTCGAAAAAACTTGTCAAGAGTGTTGGGATGTGTGTCAATTTTGCTTGAGCAAACTCGTTGGATGATAGAGTCGGGAGCTCCTTGACCTTCCAAAAGGGCAATGGAGGTGTTCCTTTGGATTCTTCTTCGATGTTTAAGTAGGTATAGGGTTCTAATGTATTTGATTTCAGATTAAATATAAAGAAAGGAATAACAAGGTATTTATAAATAGGGTGTTTTTTGTATTTCACCATTCGTTACGTGTTAGTTAAGATTTTATGCTTAAGATCGCGTTGATAGTTATGGACAGATTTATCTAATATATTTAATACACTTTTATATGTTAATATTCAGTGTAACTACCAGGTTTTGATTGCGGAATCGAGTCTAGTCAAGAATCATTTTGATGATGGAGGGTCATGGGGACTTAGGCTTTTGCCTAAGTTTTTACTTGACGAGGGCGAACATGGTGTGCTCGCCTCGTCTTCAGTAGTAACGCCAATTCTTCTAGTTTCGTGTATTTTTCCTCGTGAGGGCGAGCACGACGTGATCACCTCATTGGATGAAGATAAGTTGACTTTGTTAATATTATGTCTTGTTTGCTTGATGAGGGCGAGCATGAAGTGCTCCCTTTAACGGGTGGAGGTAGTTTGACTTTACTACGTATCTCGTGACTTGTCTTGCCCTCGAGGGCGTTCGTCTCTAGTGTCGGAACAACTTTTCTCTTATTTCGAGGTATAGTCCGAGCATGGACCCACCCAATACACCACAAATTTCAACTAAGACAGATTTTTTTAAAAAAAAAAAAGAGCAACAAATTGTGATAACACACTCAACCCATTGGACATTTGCTAATGGCAACAATATTCATGATTCAGGAAAAATGAGTTTTTTTTTAATTATTTTTTAAATTTGAACTATAATTGAAAATTAATTGACAAACTAATCCCTATATTTTTTTTATTTCCGGAATTAGCCATACCCTCGAATTTCGTTCGTAGGTTGACTTTTTTGTTAACGCTCGAACGAGGTTTACGGGTTGACTTTTGTTTTGTCAACCATTGAACGAGGTTTACGGGTTAACCTACAATCCTGTTTGAGGGTACAAGCTGAAACAATTTTGTTTTGCAAAAAAAAAAAGTTTCAAACGAGAATTGAATTGAATACCTCAATTTCGCCATGTGAGCATTCAACCACCAAACTGCTAGTACAAAATATTTCATTATGAAATTTTAGGTTTAAATTTTAAATTATTGTATTAATCATCTAACGTTTATTTATTACTAGTAATTAATTTTTGCTTAACATCGTTTATTTTATTAGAGTTCTAATTTAATTATCAAACTATTATAACAAAAATATTTTTTTAGAGAGAGTTGAAAAATAAGTATTGTTTTAAATTTAAGGTTTGTAAGTTGCAGAAATATTCATTTTGAGAGTATTTATGTTTTTTCAATCATCTCTTAAAAAAATATAGTAAATTTGAACTCTAGCAAAACATACAATGTTGAGTTTTAATTTTTCCATCGACTATACAATTATTTATGTCCTTTCTACTGCAATTGCGGCATTTAAGACGGAAAGGGCTAAATTTCAAGTTTGATGAAGTATGCCATAAAACAATATTGCAATTGCAGCAGATTAGCTTAAGATCAACCATATTCGTTGATGACGTCGATATTTGGAACTTGTTGGGGTTCCTGAATGTACAGTCTAAGGCCCAATGACACATTTTGGCAAGGTAACATGTACCATTCCTTCTCATCGGTTTTCTTGTTTGGGTTGCCGAATTAGACTACATCGTCGCTCTCTTCCAAGCAATTGGTGAAAGTGAATTCGGCCATAATTATTAAACTACACTATTTAGCATTTCCAAAGAATTATCCAAGGCCTAAGAGAATAAGATAAAATAATGAGTTATATAACTGGCACATGAAGAGATGAGAAAACTACCCGATCGACACACAGGCTTATAATAGTACATTTTTATAATTCATTCCTATTCCATTACACTAAGATTGTCCAGTTTTTGGCATCACAAACGCAACCTCACCAAAAACTGCAGAAATGGTTCCAAACTTCTTCTATAATTCAGTAGTGACGAGGCATTTCGACTAGATTGTCAACATCGTCATGGTGATTGTACACCACCACCTTCATCTCATCAGTAGCAAAATCTTCTTCTACCCTCTGACAGAAGCAGAACCAAACATGAATCAAACCAGGGCTTATAAGCAGTAATAAGAGGGACCAAACTTAGGGATATCAGAAACTATAATAATTAGTTTGTTTTGCCAAACAACCTTCGGTTTCTCTTCTTTCCTGTGGTGGGCACAATGATTCCTCTTTTCTCAAGGCTTTTGAACCGATCTTTTGCGAGAGTGCAACAACCCTTCCCACAAAATAATAAGACATTGATTAATAATTGACCATAAATAAATAAATAAAGATGACAGACTGTGTGTACATATTTAACTGATTCTTACGCAGACCAAAAATAAAGTAACTCCTGCCATTGAAATGAATCTCTCGGAATAAAATAATGATACGAGTTTACCTTCAGCTGACGCATTGAACCAGTGATTTCTTCTGATAATAGAACTTGCATTGGAGCTGGTTCAAACCTGAAACAATACAACATACGAGAACTTGCTGTTACAAAATACACTTGTCTTACCAAAACAGAAAAAACGAGAAATCTAATATGCAGAATTTTTTGAGGGAGACCTTTCCCTGTAGCAGTTATTTTAATTAATTATTAGAGTACATTTGCAATAGCAGAACGAGAAAAAACTAAAAGTTTTCTTTCTAATTTTAGCTCAGGCAACATAAAAAATACAGAACGGAATGCGCATTCTTACTTATGCTTCCCCAAACGTGGTGGGCGTGCCTTTAGTCTCTCTTCTTTTGCAACAACTCGTCGGAGATGCCTCTTCTGCTTCTCCTCATCATCCTTTTCTATTTCTTTCATTATTTTTGATACACTGCAGTCCGGGGGAAACACCATTTGTTCTAAGAGTCAAACCAAATCTAGACAATTATATATAAGAAAAATAAATATCTCCGTACCTGTCAATTTCTTTTGAAAGTTGCTCCACTTTCTTAGTTTCTGCTTCCTTTTTAAGAGTTTCTTTGCGCCTTGCTCTCTTATTCAGCTCAACACGAGTCACAGGTTTTACTTTAAAGGACCTATATATACATACATTATTAAAAATGGCATTGAGAAGATTTAAAAAAACTTACATATTTAACTGTCATAACTAGTAGTTTTTATGTTAGTACCTATAAGATAAGAGCAGAAAAATTGACCGAAAAGAAATAAAACAAAGAGTATTGAGCTAAACATAAAAAGTAATTCTCCTAATATTAGAGAACCGACCTTTTCTCCAGTGGCTGACTCTCGTCATCATTTAGATTCTCTGTGCTCTTATCATCATCACTGCCATCATCATCCGCATCAAGAAAATACATCTACGAAATTAAACAAAAATCACATCAAATCATCTTCCAACAGCCTAATAAGAGTTGTTTTATTTACAATAAAAGAAATGCAGCAGAAGCAAAGTCGGCTTACATCCTCCTCATCAACCGCTTGCCCCACCACAGTCAACGGCACTGGTTCAGGTCCCAGCTCTTCTTTGTAGACTTTTTGCATTTCATCTGCCACGGCACGGGCCAGTGAATCCTGTACGGTAGTATGAGAAATTAGAAAGGAGAAGTGACAAAATGACATCTGTGTGACGGTGTAAAGTGGCGGGAATTACTTGGTGACTGTCAAAGGAGGGATTGAAGGAGCAACCAGAAGGCTCAACTTCCACTGCAGGTATCACGGAGGTGTTGGACATCTAAAAAGTTATTGTCAACAAACAAACACATAAGCAAACTCAGAAGGCTCTATTAGACAGGACAAAAGTGGCATGTATGAAACATAGAGCTAATACCTTTTTGACCTTGCCAGTGTATTCACCTGAATGGTTCATATGCAATCAAAAGAGACAAACACAAAATCAAATATACACCATACGCTGATAGAGGAATATGCAAATTTAAAAATAATAATTAAAAAAAAAAATACCTCCCCACAAGTCAGTCATTAGAGAGGCTGGACCAGAAGCAGACTGACATGAAAAACTAAACAGTCAGCCACATAGTAAGCTCCCTTGGAAAAGGGACAATGCATAGAGTTTGAAAGAGGCGAACCTGGAAGCCATTTTGAGCAGCTCTATTCAGCTCCACTACAGCTTTAGCTTTTGACTTGGATTTCTTCCTTATTGAAGATGGCACTGCTTGAACAAAAGGATTCTTCTGAAGTGAAGTCTCATACTTGAGAGCCTTTTCTCTGTGCTTCTCAATTTTTCGCTTAACGGAGAGATCTAAACAAGAAGACCATCATTAACGTTAAGTTTCCTACATAGAAAATTCAATAAAAACAGTAAACGTCAAAATAAATTAAGCTTTTCATGAGCGCTGCAATGTGATTAGCTTGTATCATAAAGTGGATACTAGAAGATTGAGGTAACTTAAAACATATGCTGTTTTCACGATCTCTGAAACCCCAAAAGGAAAATGTGGATGTTTAAACCATATCAGCACTAGGAAAAATGCAAATAGTAACAAACATGGTAACAAACGCATTTTCACATCAATTCTGAGTTAGTCACCTTCAAACAAAACCTAGGCTTTAGAGTACTCTACTTAGTCATCCACAATCATTTGATATTCCAATCCACCCATTACCATTAGGGGTGGCTGATCAGTTCATGAACCATATTAATAATATCCTGAATCATTACTCCGAAACCCTTAAAATGAATGTAAAGGGGAAGACAATTCAAAACCATAGCGTTCAATTTCTCATTCATATTCCCCACAACAATCATTTATCAGACGCATTAGCTTTGGTTAAATAATTTGAAAAGAGATAACTTCTATGCTTCAACGAGTAAATACCCCTGGACTTGTCGACGAAGAAAAGAGAGTCGCTGGCAAGATTGGCGACGGAGCCGCCGGAGAGGGCATCCTTGGTGGACTTCTCAAAGAAATCACCAATGTCCTCTGAACTAATGTTTGCTCTCCATGCCTTCTTTCCCTTCCTCGAGGTCTTCGCTTTCTTCCCCATCTTCTCTTCTCTGTGGGTTGTCGACCAGAAGGAATGGCTGAGGAGAAAAGTTACGCTCGCTGTAGACTCAAAAGCCGCGAGAGAACTAGGGTTTGGTATAACTGCTCATATAAATAGTTTTGGGGGGAAATGTTAATTGCACCCTTTCGTTTAGTCCAAGTGGGGCATTGCCCCATTTTATTTTATTGTTTCGAATTTTCCCCATTTATGTTTTTAAAAAGTTGGATTTGATCCTGACTTAACATTTTCCACCCGATTTTTCCTTATTTTTTCAAACAAAAAAAAAGTGGTGTTCAAATGTTTTTCGATTGAACAAAAACTAAAAAAAGTAGTACGAATTGGATTATGGTTCGATGGAGCTCTAAGTGGGAACCCCAATCTCCTACCAGGATCCGACCCATGACATATGGTCCAGGCTTGTAGTTTTTTATTTTGGTCATCCAATGAATAATCTTGGGACATGCCGAAAATTGATATCGGAACATCTTGCATTCAAGTAATGACGGATGGAGCTCTAATCAAACTTTCATTTTTAAATTCAAACCTAATATTGTCTTATATATGTAGAACTATTTATAAAAAATAAAAATAAAAATAAACTTTGGAAACACATTAAAAAGGGATAATTCTCACTTTTCTAAAAAAACATACGGGTATACAATTCAAATAACAAAATATAAAAGGAGCAATCCTCCATGGAGAAAAAGAAAAGGGAACATATTTAAGTTTAGTTATGTCAAATTTGAAGAAAAAGATGTGAACTAGTTAATTAAATTAAAATTTTGTTGAACAACGTTAATTTAACTGTATGTAATGTTGATTGCGCCTTAATAATGTTTTCTATGATAATAAAACTAGGTGTCTTTCACGTGTATTGCAAGGTAAGTAATAGATTTAATCTATAAATTATTATTTTGTAATTTACTCTTAATAGTATATTGAATAAATATTATTTATTACTTAAATATAGATTAACAAATTATGAAAAACTTACTATTATAAAACTTAATTTGTCTAAGATAAATAATTATAAGTTGCTATGAAAATTAAAAATTATTATTTACATTATGCCATAATTATGAGTATAATAATAATATCAAAATGATTAAAAGTGAAAACTAAATTAATAAATACTACAACAAAAAGTGTAAGGGAATGTGGTGCTTTTTTAATTTTAAAGTTTGATAATATATATATATATATATATATAATATTAATAAATAATAACATGTGTTAGTAATAAAAATGATTAATTAATATAATGTTAATTAAAAAAATTAAGAAAATAAATTTGGAGGTGAGATAAAGTATGAAACGTATCGTGAAAAACGATGAGAAACTCTAAAGAAATTTTAGAGCTTTTAGAGGTACGTGTGTCAAGTTCATATCATCGCCAGTTACAAAAAGTATTAACCAACCAATGAAAATGTTTATTGTTGATAACTAAGCAATTCAAAGTTTATATGTCATAATTATAAAAGTTGTAGCCAAATTAATATAAATAGATAGATTATCTTATTGCATGCATACAATGAAGTGTTTACTATAGTTTTTTTTGCATGCATCAATGCTTTCGTCGTTTCGTTTTCTTATATCGAGCTTGTAGAAGAGTTGTGTGCACAAATTCATGTAACCATAAGTTGATTGTTGAGTTTGCATCCGACAGTGTTAAAATGTACCTTAACTTAATTACTTGGTGGATTATCAAAACTTATGGTAGGTTGAGTCATTAAGCTTGACAAAATATCGATAGGAATTTCGGCCAAAAACAATTATCAATAGAAATTGATGGGTTATAATTATTGGACTGGGCTATGATTAACATTTGGCCCAATAAGCATTTTGGACTTTATCTCTTTAATGCCTGATTATATAAAGGCGTCGCCTATATCAGCAGGATCAGAGGCGTCGCCCTTGAGTTTAGACCCATTAAGGCGTCGCCTAAATGGGATGCGCCAAAAGGGATTTTGTTCCAGTTTCAGTGGATGACACAGCATTCACTTGCCACCTTAGATGGCGCGCCTGCATACCTATGACTTAGGCCGGTTGCTTTTAGCACACCTAGGATTAAACAAATACAAAGGATAGTCTACAGTGGAGTAGCCACTAAAACCGAATATTCGGTAAAGTAACTATGGTCAGCTCGGATGACTAGGGTAAGCTCTGACTTAACTATGGTTACAGGTATGAAATGTTATAAATAGCTCATTACTACCTTCATTAGAGGGAGAGTATTCTCTGATTCAGATCATTACATTCATACATTATAAACGAACCTCCGACTTACTTTGTCATCGGAGGGGAAACAACGAGACATCCCAGGCTTTCCTTTGTGCAGGTATACGGAGCAAACATCTGGAAGGAGAATACGGTGTATGTGATCCAACACATTGGCGCCATCCATGGGAATCATTGAGCAAAAGTCAGCCATGGTTCCACCTGCAACACGAGTAAAAACCATTCGTGAAGTGAATGATGAAGACTTGCTCCAAAACCTGCAGCAGCATTTGGGACAGACATCGTACATACCAGTACAAATGGTGACGCCTCGATCTGCTCAAGAAGAAGGTGTTCCTGAGGAACAAAGATACGATAATGACATACCAAGACATGCGCAATCTCGCATAGACCCGTCGGTGGTAAGGGCTCCGCCTCGACGTGTGAAAGTGGCCACAGAGCTCAAATTGACCCCAGCGTTCATAAACGCTCTTGACGAGCTTTTGGACAGAAGGGATTAAAAGGCAGCTGCTCGGGCAGCTCAAAGAGTGAACACTCAAGCAGCGCATGAAGCTACATCAAGGCCGAGAGACGCACTGGGAAACCTACCAGAAACGAGTGCTGTCGCGGCGGGTGCCATTGTAACAACAACTCCTGCTCCTGGAACGCTAAATGAAGAAAGGGTTAAAGAGCTGATCGCCCAAACGCTAAAGGAGCAAAAGAATCGAACTATGCCTCACCTACGAGATAGGTCAATGCATCCATTCACTCAAGAGATATTGTCAGTTGCACTACCCACCCATGTGCAGCCGACTTTTCGGATAGATACGTACAATGGAGATAGTGATCCTGTCTTCCACATACAAAGACATGAAAACTCTTTGCTGGGGAGGACAAGTGAAGAGATGCACCTAGCATTGCTCTTCCCGGCAACTTTGGGGGATTTACCTGCTCATTGGTTTTTCAATCTCCCTAAGGCATCAATAAAGTCATGGGGAGAGTTGAAGGACAAGTTTATCGTGCAATACATGGGAGGGCGTCACCTACTGAAAAGTGTGGGAACGCTCGATCATATCAGGCAAAAAGGGGAGGAAATCTTGAGCGACTTTTATTCTCGATTTAACAGAGAATTAGCTGGAATTGACCAAACCATCACAGAGGGGGAGACCATTCGCGCCTTTATAAGGGGATTGGGCCCAAAGGGTTCAACTCTGTATGACAGCTTGAGCGTGATACCAGTCAACACCGTGGAAGACATGGCTGATAGGGTCAAGTCTTACATATACTTGGAGATTGCAAGAGAAGGAAGGAAGGTTAGCAAGGAGGCGTTCAAAAAGGATCATGCGGAAGGAATAATGCCTGAGCAACGCCCCTCAAAGTCAGCACAGGATGACCAATATTGCAGGTATCATCGATGTAAAGGACACCACACGAATGATTGTCATATCCTGAAGAGGGATATTGAGAGGTTGATCCAGCAGGGGCACTTGAAAAACTTCTTGGCCCGACGCCAGAGAAGTAGGAGTCCTAGGAAGGCGTCGCCTAAGAATGCACAAACTGGATCAGGGCCCAGCAGGCAGGAGGACCTAAACATGATAAGCGGAGGCTTCTCCCCAGGAGGAGAAACATGTGCAGCAAGAGAGGGGTATGCCTCTCAAATGTCAGGAACCTCCAAATTGGGGAAACGCCCTAGAGAAGAAGAAGAAGTGATCATTTCTTTCTCAGAAAAAGAAATGGGGCATGTCACCTTCCCACATGATGATGCCTTGGTAATCACCATGAGCGTCGACAGATTCAACATGAAGAGAGTATTGGTAGACTTGGGGAGTTCTACTGATATCCTATTTCTAGACGCCTACAAACGAATGGGAAGAAAGGAGAAGGACTTGAAAAAATTCAATTTTCCATTGATGGGATTCGTCTCACACACTACCTATCCAGTTGGAGCTGTGACTTTGCTAGTTAGCTTGAGTGAGGGATGGAAAGCGTTGAACTTCGAGATCACTTTCATTGTTGTGGATGCGCCTGCATCATACAACGCCATCTTGGGGCGTTCGACGTTAAATCCAAACAAGATGGTACATTCCACATATCATCAGTTGCTGAAATTTCCTACACCCCATGGTGTATGGATTTTTAAGGGAGATCAACATGCGGTGCGTAGCTGTTATGTCCAGGCCACGCGTCGCCATATCAAGAAAAAAGAATCCTTGGCGATTCAGACAGAAGAGGATCCTAGGGAAGAAAGAAGTCGTCCTCAGCCCGTTGAGGGGTTGAAGAAGGTAGAGATTGATGGCGTAGGAAAAGAAGTACAAATTGGAGCGGCGCTTGGAGAAGAAGAGGCGGCCGCTCTTTCGATGCTTCTAATTGAGTTCAAGGAATTATTCGCCTGGAAGCCTAGTGACATGCCAGGCATCAGCAAGGATGTCATTGCCCATGAGCTCAATTTGGATAATGTCAGGCCTATTGCTCAGAAGCGACGCCCTGTTGGTGAAGAAAAGGCGATTGCCATCAAGCAAGAGGTCGGAAAGCTGATAGAGGCCAAATTTGTGAAAGAAATCAGGTTTCAAACCTGGGTGGCCAACCCTGTGTTGGTCAATAAGAGCAATGGAAAATGGAGGATGTGTATCGACTATCGCGATTTGAATTAGGCGTGTCCAAAAGATTCTTATTTGCCCAGGATAGATCAATTGGTCGATGCCACTTCAAGTCATGAACTGCTCAGCTTTATGGATGCGTACTCTGGTTAAAACCAGATACAAATGGCGGATAGTGACGCTCAACACACGACTTTTTATGCGGATAGTGATATATATCATTACACGGTGATGCCTTTTGGTTTGTTGAATGCAGGAGCCACCTATCAAAGAATGATCAACAAGCTTTTTGATGGCATGATAGGCGTCACCATGGAGGCCTATGTCGATGATATGCTGGTGAAATCCATAAAGAGTGTTGATCATGTTGAAGACTTGAGGAAGACATTTGAAAGGATGCGTCTTCACCAAGTTCGTCTGAACCCAGCAAAATGTGCCTTTGGCGTTCATTCAGGCAAGTTTCTGGGGTACATGGTGAGCCAAAGAGGGATAGAAGTCAATCCTGAGAAGCTGGAAGCCATTGAGGCTATGAGAAGTCCGGCTTGCCATAAGGAGACACATAGCTTAAATGGAAGGCTAGCAGCGCTCAGTCGTTTTCTAGCAAAAGCAGGCGACAAGTCACTCCCCTTTTTCCAGGTGTTGAGGGCGGCTAACAAGAAGTTCAAATGGACTCTCGAATGTGAGCAGGCTTTTCAGGATCTAAAGAAGCACCTCAAGACACTTCCACCTCTGGCGAATCCTTCCAAAGGCGACGCTCTTTCTTTATATTTAAGTATCACACCGGTTGCTGTAAGTTCAGTGTTGGTCAAAGAAGTAGGAAAATGCCAGGTGCTAGTGTATTATGTATCAAAAGTACTTGCCATATCTGAAATAAACTACTTGGAGGTTGAGAAGTACCTTTATGCGTTGGTAGTATCAGCAAGGAAGCTACGCCCTTATTTCCATGAACATGAAATTACAGTTTTAACAAACCAACCGTTAAAACATTTTCTGCAAAAAACAGATGCTTCAAGGAGAATGGTCAAATGGGCTATTGAATTAAGCGAATTTAGAATTAAGTTTGCTCCTAGAAACGCCATTAAAGGTCAAGCATTGGCGGATTTCATTGTGGAATCCACATGTCCTCAACCAGCGACGCCTAAAGAAAAAGAGAAAGAAGAAAATCCTTGGATACTTCATACTGATGGATCCTCATCAGTCGAAGGCTCAGGGGCAGGATTAGTGTTGACGTCACCAGATGGAGGAACACCATTAAGATACGCCCTAGTTCTCACTTTCAAATCTACGAATAATGAGGCAGAATATGAGGCTTTGGTTACGGGATTAAGATTGGCTAAAGGATTAGGCGTCGCCTCTTTACATGTATACTGTGATTCGCAATTGGTGGTAAATCAAATCAAGGGGGAGTATACGGCTAAGGGTGAAAAAATGAAGTTGTATTGGAAGGAAGCTATGGCGTTGGTAGCAGGATTCAAACAATTTCAAATTGAAGCTATTCCCCGAGAAGCGAATCAAGAAGTAGATGCTTTAAGCAAATACGCTTGGTAGGCGACGCCCAAACAAGTGCATTTTATAGAAACCAATCATGGAGGTTGTGTCAGCATTAATTGTGCAGACATAAATGTTATCATCGATTGGGCGACGCATATTAGAGCATATTTAGAATCAGGATAACTCCCTACAGATGAAGCACATTCTAAAAAGATTATTCGATTAGCACCTAGCTTTCGAATAATTGATGGTTTACTGTATTAGAAGGGTTTCTCCACGCCCTATCTTAGATGCGTCGCTCATCCAGAAACCGTTACCATTTTAAGAGAGGTACATGAAGGATATGCTGCCTGTCACGAAGGGGCAAGGTCAATTGTGAGAAAAATTCTAAACCAAGGATATTACTGGCCTACAATGAATCAAGAGGCGACGACTTTGGTTATGAAATGTGAATCATGTCAAAAGTATAGCCCAAAGATAATGCGTCCACCAGCAAACCTTATTAGTGTGTGTGCAGCATGGCCATTTGCACAGTGGGGAATCGACTTGGTGGGACCATTACCAAGATCCAAGCAACGCACCTATATAATAGTAGCGGTTGATTATTTTTCAAAATGGATTGAAGCAAAGGTGTGGTCATCAACTACTGGATTTCAAGTTATTAAGTTCATTAAATCAAGAATTGTGTCTCGATATGGAATCCCAAGTGTGTTTGTCAGTGATAATGGCCCGCAATTTGCTGGAAAGGAATTGAAATGGTTTTGTGAAGAATTGATAATTGACTATAGGCATGCTCCAGTAAAACATGCGCAGGCCAATGGACAGGTGGAGGCTGCGAATAAAACAGTCTTGAAAGGTTTGAAGAAAAGACTGGACGCCTTGGGAGGAAAGTGGACTGAAGAATTGGAAAATGTCTTATGGGCGTTGAGAACAACACCAAAAAAGGCAACCGGAGAAACGCCTTTTGGATTGGTGTATGGGTCTGAGGTAGTTTCTCCAACAGAAATAGCAGTCGAATCACACAGGGTAAAGCATTATGAAGCCTTGAATAATGAGGATCAAAGGCGCTTGGAATTGGATATGGTTGATGAAAAGCGATGGGCTTCAGAAGAAATCCAGGGGCGTATGCGATTAGCTACGGCGAGATACTATAATAGAAAAGTTTCATCTCGCCAATTTTTTGTGGGAGAGAGGGTATGGCAAATGCATGAATTCTCACATCAAGATAGGGTAAACAAGTTGTCACCCAAATGGGAAGGACCCTACAAAGTCATTGCCATTCCTCATCCAAATGCATACGTATTAGAAGACCTGGAGGGAAAGGTGTTGAAGAACACTTTTAATGCTGAGCATTTGAAAAAAATTGTATGCTTAAAAATAAAATGTCATATATTGTATGAAGGACTATTAATGTCAAAGTAATTCTATGCGTAATGGCGAAAGCTTATGTTTAAAAAGTTATATCGATACATTATGTTTGAATTAATGGCGACTGCTTAAATTTGAATTAATGGCGACTGCTTAAATTTGAATAAATGGCGACTGCTTAAATTTGAATTATTGGCGACTTCTTAAATTGGAATTAATGGAGACGGCCATACATTAGATTCAATGGCGATGGTTTAAAGTTTAAACTATTATCGATTGTTTAAATTGGATTTAATGGTGATTACCTGAAATGGTGATTGCTTACTGTAAACTTAATAGTGATGTCTTAATCAATGGTGATTGGTTAAGGTGATAACTTATGTTCAAAGGCAATGTTTTAAGATTGAACATATTGGCGATGCTTGATTAAACTTATTGGCGTTTGCTTAAGTTTGGATAATGAAGTAAAGACTTGTTAAAAACAACAAGTATGATAATTCAAGAAATAAAATTAAGTATAAAATAAAGATAAGTGTGAAGAAACAGACATATCATATATGGAAAGAAAATTTCATAATAGCAACGGCGAAGCGTTGCAAAGAGTCTTTACAAAAGTAAAGTAAAAAAATGTTATTATGAAAGGGCTGGGGCTGTTTGGTTAGGAGGAGTGTTTGCATCAGGCGCCTAAGAATTTATCTCAGAGGGTACTGATTCAATAGGCGGCTCTGGGGGAGTTGATTCACCAGAAGAGGTACTGTCATCCTCAGACTCTTCCTCATCCTCTGCCAACGCCTCAACTTCTTCTTGGGCCTTCAAGGCGAGGTATCCCTTCAAAAAGTCCAACTTATCCAAAGGAAGTTGGGGTCAACCTTTTGTATTTCCTTGACCGCCTTCTTGAAAATGATTAAAACGCCAGTGCGATTCCACTCAGCAGCAGCCTTGGCGAAGTCTGGACTTGAACGGAAGGACTCTACGGCTTCCTCCAGGCGCTTTGGAAGTTCAGTCTTGAGGTGTTCCACCTCTTGAGACGCCTCTTTAAGAGCCTGCTCAGTTTCCTTTTTGGCGTCCTCATTCTCCTTCTTAACAAGTGCCAGCTCCTTCTGAGTTTTTGAGAGAGAAATCTTCAGGGCATTCTCCCTCTTCTGAGCATCCCTTAATTGGGTGGCGAGCTGTTCCTTATTGACAAGGTCAGCCTCCATTTCCTTTTGAGCTGCTTCAGAAATGGCGAGGCGTCGCTGCAGCTTCTCCAACTCGAATTTCTCTTTCTCAGCCTGGCGAAGTATAGATTGATTGCGCTCCCTTTCATCGGTTAAACCCAGGAGGGTGGCGCCCATATTTAAAGTAGCAGGAATGATCTAAGTAATCAAAAAAGAGAAGGTTAGAAAAATACACGTATGAAAGGGAAAAATGTAAGGAAAAAAGGCGCATACCTGGGTCTGTATTAAAGAGAGGGAATGGCGAACCAATCCCTCTACAGCCCCAGTCTCCAGGTTCAAAGGCCCTCTATCAGCAGGGGCAGGGGCCTGACAAAAGGTGAAGGCTGAGATTGGGGTCAGTGGCGGAATGACCAGCCATCAGGGAAGTCTCCTTGAGAGTGGTCCAAGGATCCCATGGCGCTTGAGGATTTGGCGAGTGAACCTTGTCCAGCAGCTCTCGCCTTAAGTCGAAGGTGGGTCCCTTGAATTGAAGAGGGCCGTCATGGCATTGGCGATCTGTTTGAGGAGGAGGAAGTGATGGCAAGGCATCGACATCAGGAGAGTTGTCGACCAGAATTACCTCCTGAGAGGATGGAGGAATATTGCGAGTGGGGGTTGGCGTCTTCTGTTTTGAAGGCCCAACAGGTGTCGCTCCTGTCAGATCAAAGGAAGGGTCAAATGGTCCCTTCTTAAGGACGCCCAAATGATATTCGGCCTAGGTCCACATGATGCCGCCATAGGCTAAGATTGGAGGACCCCATTTTTTTACGAATAAAACGTTATTCCTATTACTAGTGACGTTGTTATTAACCCAGTAAGACTTAGGGATCGCACCTTTAAAAGCCTCGACGACATCGTTAGTGTCGTCGCTAAAGAGCTCGACTGGAGCTTTGAGAGGATCCAAGGAATCCTCCATAGGCTTCGCCTTTTTCTGGCCCTTGGAGGAATGATGGCTTTTACGTTTCTTGCTGGCCTCTAGAGCGTCGCTTTTGGGTTCCTTGGTCTTCTTCTCTTTGGTTTTCTTAGCCTTGGACGCCTTTTTCTGGACAGGCGTTACAAGATGAGAAAACAAGGCAAAATCCTTATCTGCAAGAAAAGAATGAAAGAAGAGTTATTTACCAGAAATAAAGGCAGAAGGTGACGATCTACAAGGGAGACGCCAGCATCCTCTAAGTCAGACTCACTGATCTCTTTGGAGATTATTTGCGCGCGCCTTCCTTTGTGATCTAAATTAATGGCTGTCAAGGCGTCCATTTCGTCTGAGGAAAAATCCTCGACGCCTGGAGCAATATCCTTGCCGCCTTTAGTCGTCACCAGACACCAGGGAATGCCTCCTTGGAAAAAGAAGTAGGCGTTCTTCCAATTGCTATTACGGGATTTGAAACCCGTGACTAAGGGACGAGAAAAATCCCAAGTCCAATCTTTGAAAGGAGAAGTCGCCCTTGTTGTAATAAGGCGAACGCCTAATCGATTCTTTTCTAGTCTATAAAAGCTATGAAAAACATTTAAGGAATATTCCCACCCACGACGAAAACATAAGACTCTAAACCCTACCCAGGTGTGAAGACCATTGGGAGAAAGTTGGGTGGGAGAAATGCCATAGTGGCGACACAACTCAACTAGGGGAGGGCAGTAGGGAAATCTTAATCCCGCTGCAATTTGTTGAGGGAAAATGATCTCCTCGCCTTCCCTAGGATGACAAATGGGGTGAGGGTTTTCAGGATCCGCATCATCTGGGATGGGATACCTGGGGGCTTCAGCGTCGCTCAAGTCAGCCTCAGCTACTGACTGTTCAAAAGATAGGGGGTAAGAAGGTTGGGTTTGAGATCTACAAAGGGCGAAGGAAGGAAAATATGGTTACCAATGCCAGAATCAGACGCCATTCTTCTATATGACCGAATGACGCGGAGGTGATGGGCGTTTAAGGCGAGAGGAAAACACCAAGCTATGATGAAAAGGCGATCTGGAAAATTGAGAAAGGCGAAGGCGTTTGAAAACGAGAAAGGCGATCGGAAAATTGACCGGAGTTTCGTCGGAATTCTAGAGAGAAGGCAGAATATTTTTAGAGACAGAAAGCTCAGAATGAGTAAAAGTATTAAATGAAGGAGGGGTGGAGGTATTTATAGAGGTTTGAGGAAGTCGAACCGTTTCGTAGGCTATGAAATTACGAGCATACCCCTATGAACACAAAAGGCGAGCGGTTACTAAAGTTGAAATGACTACTTTGCCCTCCAATCAGAAACGGTCACTCCGTTTCTCGAGGCTTCTAGAAGATCCCGCCTAAATTCAAAATTTGAATTTTGAATTAAAACGGAAAAATCGCCCTTTGCATGATGGACACGTGGATGACAGTTACAAAGAAGCAAGGGAAGGCGACGCTTAAACAGAAAAGACTTCTTCCAACGCAATTAGGCGTCGCCCTATAGAAAATAGATTGAAGAACAACTTTTTGAAAAGATTATTAATTCTCAAATGAGCGTCGCTCATTTAAGACTTCGGGGGCAGATGATAGGTTATAAATATTGGACTGGGCTATGATAAACATTTGGGCCAATAAGCATTTGAGACTTTATCTCTTTAAGGCCTGATTATATAAAGGCGTCGCCTATATCAGGAGGATCAGAGGCGTCGCCCTTGAGTTTAGACCCATTAAGGCGTCGCCTAAATGGGATGTGCCAAAAGGGATTTTGTCCCAGTTTCAGTGGATGACACCGCATTATTCACTGGCCACCGTAGATGGTGCGCCTGCACACCTATGACTTAGGCCGGTTGCTTTTAGCACGCCTAGGATTAAACAAATACAAAGGATAGTCTACAGTAGAGTAGCCACTAAAAACGAATATTCGGTAAAGTAACTATGGTCAGCTCGCCTGAGGACAGCTATGATGACTAGGGTAAGCTCTGACTTAACTATGGTTACATGTATGAAATGTTATAAATAGCTCATTACTACCTTCATTAGAGGGAGAGTATTCTCTGATACAGATCATTACATTCATACATTATAAACGAACCTCCGACTTACTTTGTCATCGGAGGGGAAACAACGGGACATCCCGGGATTTCCTTTGTGCAGGTATACAGAGCAAACATCTGGAAGGAGAATACAGCGTATGTGATCCAACAAAAATAATAATACTTGGATTTAGCCAATTAATCAAGTCTCAACCTTTTCATGAAGTAATATATGAAGTCGGACAATTGATATCCATTCAACATAATTGAGTACACAATACAAAACAAAACATCTTTAACTTTAAATTAGTGTTATTAAAACTAAACCAGATTTGACGGTCCAATCAAAGGTATTAGCGAATCGGTTCTCATAAAAGATTATGTTGCATGCTATACACGGTTCGGTTCAGTGAATCTTAGGCAAATTCCAACAAATTAGACAATTTTTCATGAACTAGCGCTTCTTGATAAAAATAAAAATAAAATAAAAATTTAGTCAACCTAGAATATTTGGAAGTCTCTTTGTATCATCTATCACCATCATGACTCCTCATTTTTCTACCATCTCTAACAATATGCCTTAATCATCAAACTATCAAGTCCAACGACAATGTTTTCTCCCAAAACGCCTTTAGTGTTTTCTCCATACACCATCAAAAGTGAAGAAAAAAAATAGGGTTAATACTATTTTTACTCAGGTAACTAAATTGATTATAACTTGTACAAAATTGTCACACATGTTTGATTATGTGATTATTTAGTCACTTTTATTATTCATCGTTTATTTTATCCGTTAAGTGAATATTCTAACACGTAAAATGGCTAAATTACCCTTCTTTAATTAATTTATTAACAAGCCAAAAACATTTGTGGTTTCTCCAAGCCACCTAGGTTGTCAAGTGACAGTTGCAGCGGATGCGATCTGACAATCGAGAAAATAGAAAAATAAGTTTATGCACCAGGTGGAATGCACATACCTCTAGTCTCTTCTGACTATCTTCTTCTTTGGGATGTCAAGCGACAACCCCTGGTTTCTCTGTGGATTCAATGTTATTTTGATTCCGAGGACATTCGATCATGGATCGAGTAATTGGGGCAAAATATTTGAACCCTGAAGAGTGAAGAACTTCTCGTCGGGGTCAAAATCATCCACGGATAGATGGAAGCAGATGTTCAAAGCCACTAACTCATGAGGAAATCAATCTATCGGGCTTCAACTTCGTCACAAGTTTGAGCTTTAATCGAAGAACGGGACGAGATTAATTAGTCTGACTACGTAAGTTCTTCCAAGCATAAATTTTTAAATCAATGGTTTTTACTGACCATGGAAAGTGTAGAGAAGTTGAAATTGATTAGAATTGCAGTTTTAGCATAGAAGATGAATGGAGAAAAGAGAGAAAATTAGGGGAAATCCTTGGAGAATGATAAAGCAAGACAAGATTGACAAGTCTGAATCTCTAAGCTCCTCCAAGCAGAGCTCCTTGAATAAATGGATGTAGGATTGTAAGATGTTTAGGGAAGTTAAAATTGCAATTGTAGAGGAGAATATTATTATTGCAATTGCATATTCTTGCAAAAATTTCTTTTCATGTTTAAATTCTACAGAAAGATGTAATATGAATTGAAATTATACGCAATCTATAATTCTACCTTGTGAATTTTTAAACAGAAAGATGAGATTATGAAATTGAATAATGAGTTTCCTTTATCGAAAAAGGATGAAGAAGATAAACAAGAACAGGTAAAGATGAAGAAGAAGATAACTTAAGGGCAAAACAGTCAGTTAGTAATTCAAAAGTACGTAATCATTTAAAAAACAGATACGTAAAAAATTGAATAACAGAAAACACTAAGAGTTCGCTAGCGGAGTTACCAAATAATCACATGGTGAAAGATACGTAATCATTTAGTCACGCGAAAAAATGTATAACCAATTAGACACATTGGGCAAAGATGTGTAACTATTGAAGTAATTAACCCATAAAAATAAGCACAATGCTATATATATATATATATTTCTTTAAATTGGTTGTCTAATGATCAGTGAACTGGTTTAACCAAAAACTGGTATCTAGACACATAGATGGATGATGCGATTTTGATAACAATACATTAAACAATGTATTATCTTTCTTTAACAACAAACAATTCGAACTTAGTAAATTAGGATGTCACACTTTTAACCTCTATGTTGTTCCTATCAATTACTTTATTTTTTTTTTCTCTAGGGTATCCTAGAGGGCTCATTACGATGGAAACATCCTTGGTATGCTTGTTCCATATATATAATAATTTTCACTTGCACCGTGGTCAACCAATAAGGGGTAAGATGCACTGCAAAAAATTCGTGTTTTAGCGTCGGTAAAAAATCGTCAGCAAAGACAAAAATATCGTCGCTAACTTTTAGTGACAACGAAATGTTTGTCCCAGTAGCCCCTGTGGCTAAAGATTATACCTAAAACAATTTTCCGCCACTAAAATTACTCAGTCACCATCTCTTTAGCATCAAATAAGTTTGTTGTTGTTCATACGTAATTTGCGTCAACAACATTGTGTTGCTCTAGTACATATACCGTGTCGAGGCTTCCTTAATGATAAATGCCTAATTCTGTGACAGAGTGACGCTGATGCGCAATATAAATGATTCAACATCTACAAGTGTTGCTGATAAAAATACGTTTCTCGGACAAGCTTTACTTGTCACAATTCATATAGTATGAACATATAATTTTGTTGCTACTACTTTATTCCCCACTTACAAATGTGGCTTCAAAGTAGATATTTTTTACAACGACGTACAACGCTACTTATGACAATCTGTATAACCAATACATATTTGTAACATTATATCATTTGAGAAATTTATAACCAAGAACAACATATAAACAAAAGCAGAAAACTAGTAGACAACTCAACTCACTACAAGAAGTATTACTAAGCATTACACTTAAGAAAATCAACATACAGGAAACTTGTAAAATCAAAACTTGTAAAAATATCATTGCCATTTCCTTTGTGAATCTCCTTTGTGCATAAAGGAAACTACCTCACTGAATCTCCTTTTATGTACACTTGGAAGAAAGGAATGTGATTCAACATCTATAGTATTCTATCCTTGGAAGAAGTATACTCTTGGTAGAAACTACAAGTTCATGGGCATCCAACTCCCAAATTCTGACAGACTTTACTCATTGTTGCTCAAGCAAGATCATGGGCACCCAATACCTGACATTGACCAACACAGTATCATACCTCACACAGTTTTGCAATGACACTACTGAAAATCTGAATTTACCGACGAAATTATTCCGTCGATAAAAGGTGAACAATCGGTCGCCCAAAAAAAATTTCGTCAGTAAAATGATATTTTTGTCGGTAAAGATATTGTCGGCGAAAGTTTCCCAACGAAATATGACACATTTGTCGTTGGTAAAAACAATTTTTTTACCGACAAAATTTTTGTCGGCAAAGATGATTTTTTCGTCAACAACTGTCGTTTTTGCCAACAAAATTGATTTCGTCGGCAAATTCAAATTCATTAGGAAATAGGTATTTATCGACGAAAAATATTTCGTCGTCAAATAGGTATTTACCGACGAAAAAAATTTCGTCGGCAGATCGTTATTTACCGACGAAAAACATTTCATCGGCAAATCGTTATTTACCAATGAAATGATGAAAAACATTTCGTCGACAAATAAGTATTTACCAACGAAATAACTTTCGTCAGTAAAAGTCTCATGCCGAAGAAAAATTCTGTCGGTAAAAGAAGAACTCATTAAAGTAACGAGTAGAAAAATAATCAAATAATATTAAGAAGACATTGCGCAATCAAAACGTTAAATCTATATCCACCTTTTACCATCTATTCTGTGTAGCTAATTTAATGGTAACACTTGAACTCTTTTTCCAAAAAATATATATGATATGTCCTTCAATGAGTTGACAACCTAAATAAGACTAAGACCAATTTTGCACATTCAGAACAAACGACATAATCAGTGTAATAACGCAAAAAATGTAGAATGAACCACTGCACAGAGATACTCCGTTCCATAGTTCGGCGAATGTAAGATACACGCCCCTCTCTCCAAGCTGGCGATTCCTCCGTGAAATTAGGTTTAGCTCGTGCTGGATTTGCCCTTGTTTCCACTCTTGGATTCTTCCTTCTTGGCATTGATTGCCAACAACCACAACCACCAATCACATTCAGCCAAACAGATTTGTATTGTTGCTCGATTGGACACTTCCCATGCAAAGCAACTAAGCACGGCCCTCGCCTAGCTGAAGAAACCGAGCATCATTTCAGTTGCAATTTTTGTGTTGCTCCACCGCAATTACCTCCCAACAGCGGCAAGAAGTCACTGGAAGCTCAGGTGGGGGTCCCTGTAGAACCACCGCGGGGGAAGCTCGCACCTCACTGGACCAACAGAGCAACGAAGCTGCCCAGTCGACTTCGGGACACCTCTACGCATCAGACCCGACGTTACCTCTTCCTCGGAAGTGGGCTGCATGCAGCCCCAACTCGCTGGAAAAGCTCCCACCCGTATAGGAGCTGCTGTGAACATGATCGGAACGGGTCCAGGAGCTGGAACGGTCACGCCGCTTGTCCTTGCCTGAAAACTGTCGACTGATTCCCTATTATACTTACCTTTACCCTGTTTCTTTGCCTCTCTTTTTTGGTGTTATCTGCAGGGAAGTCGGTAACCACGGTGACAGCTCGACCCCCCGATGACACTATGTAGGTCGACTCTAGCTCGTGTGGTAATAATAGACCCGTTGGCAATCCGGTCGACCTTGATTTCAATCAACAAGTGCAGAATGATACGTGGTACGTGGGCAAGATCATGTCCCAAAAACCGATCAAGCTAAACATGATCAATGGAGTCCCCCGTACTACATGGGCGCGATATGGAAAAGTCAGAATATCAAAAGTGGAACCGGGCATAACGTTCGATTTTTGAAAAACAAGAGGATGCGGATCAGATACTAGACAGATCACCATGGGCAGTGAATGGCCACATTTTGAACATTAAGAAGTGGGATCCGAGCGTGGGTTTGAATGAGGTGGACTTCCAGAAGGTAAACCTTTGGATTCAAATACATGACTTAGGGTTGGAGAAATTTAGTGATGCGAATGCTTGGAAGTTAGGAAATATGTAAGTATGCCTGGAGAAATTTCCAAGGGGTGGATAGATGGGCATCGATAAAATATGAACGTTTATCTGACTATTGTTATGGTTGTGGCATGTTGGGTCACACGACCCAAGCATGCAAGGATGAAATCCAAATGGCGGAAACTGACCGGAGCATACTAATGTATGAGCCTTGGCTAGTTGGGGTTAGGTCAAAACCGAATGCACCAAAACTACATGTAGGGGGTGATGGAGGCCAAGGAACAAACCAACAACCAGGCGAGAGAAAATCATGGTTTGATATAATGGACGAGGTTAGGCATAGGAAAACCGACCCGAACAAAAACAAAAGAGAGCCCGAAAAGGCAAAAGAACATGATGAGGATGAAGGAGAGGAATCCACGATCTCGGTCCCCATGGAAACCGAACCAACACGAGGCATGGGAGACACAACCATAGCTATCACCAAACCGACGAACCAAGACCCCCTTGAACCACCCAACACCAAAGCCATAACAATCCATCAAACCCCGAATGCACCCGACCCAACCCGAGCACAAGTGACTGAACCAGGCCTACCATACAAGCCGAACCAACCCCCCCTCCCAATATGGCTCGAACCTGCGAAACACCTACGGTACCCATACCCAATGCAGATTGACGTCCCCCTAATCCAAACCCCACCAACAATCACATACCTACCTGACCAACCGAACCACACAAGCCCGACCGATACCACCACATTGATCTGGACATACCTAGTAGAGAACCCACCCGACACAACACTTACATCCCCCATACAACCGAACCACAACCCACAAACCGGCCTAGGTCCCTACCTAAACCGAATGAAACTGAAGAGGATTGGGGATGAGATGGAGGAACAACTGGGTTCCAAACGAGCTAAGAAACAAGGTGAATCAGTTGAAAACTCAAAAGTGGGGATAAGAAAGAGCCCGAGGAGGAAGGTACTCAAGACAAACCCCCTTAGAAAGAACCGAACCGAAAGGATGAAACTGATGCAAGTCGATAAGGAAGAACTTTTGGAGCTGAACAATGGTTGTGGTGGCTGTCCCGAAACAGCAACGGTTGATCAATGAGTGCCAGGTCTCCGATATGGAAGAACCCTTGTTCAGCCACAGATGCTGGGGTCTTCCCTGACAGTCCAACATCTGTAAGACCTCAACAAAAGGTATCGCCCAAATATTATATTCATAATGGAGACAAAGAATGGGGATACCTATTGTGAACGAATAAGAAGACGACTGGGAATGGAGAATAAATTCTATGTTGGTCCGACCGGGGCATTGGGCGGACTAGCATTGTGGTGGAAATCGGAGACGAAGGTAACCATTAGATATGTCAATCAACAGATTATCGATTGTGAAGTCTATTTTGAGAAACATGTTGAACCTACACTAGTGACATGGGTACTCGCGAGAACGGTAACTCAAAACCGAACAGACAATTGGGCTACGTTGCGCTCTATAGGGACGGGCCGATCGGGAAGTTGGATGGTCCTAGGGGACTTTAATTGCATTTGTCACCAACTTGAGAAACGTGGAGGAAGGAGGAAATCACAACGACACATTGACGAATTCAATAACTTGATCGAGGACCTCAACATGGAAGACATGGGTGCTCACGGGGCCACATTCACTTGGTGCAACAATATGAGCGGGACCGAAAGGATAAGTGAAAGGTTGGACCGAGTCCTCACAAATGCCGAATGGACTATGCGGAACCAACAAGGTAGATGCATCAATGATCTATCCATAGGGTCGGACCATACACCAATGGTAGTCCAACTAAAACAACCAAGTAAACATCAAAAGAGACGCTTCAAATTTGAGGCGATGTGGTTAGAGAACCCAACTTGTAAGGAGGTGATCCGGGAAGCTTGGGAGGGACCGAACCGTGACCGAAGGGGAGCCCCTAGGTTACACACCAAACTCCAAAAATGTCGACGAAAACTCATGGCATGGTGTAAAGTAAATTTCGGCAATAACATGAAGGTGATAACACACCTAAAATCAGCCCTTCGACACAATAACCAAGTGGTGATGGATCGAGAGTCTATGAGGGAGGAAAATAGGTTGAAAGGTGAACTTCAAGCCATGTGGAATAGGGAGGAGGTGTATTGGATAGGGAGATAGAAACACCACCTACTTCCCCTAAACAACTATTGCAAGGAAGGAGAAACAACATAAACGCCTCATGGGGAGCAATGGAGAGTGGATTGAATCCGAAGATAGAATTGTCGCCACTTTGCATAAGTACTATGAAGATATATTCACATCCGAGCGCACCAAACCGGGGGATGATTTCCTTAGGAACATACCGACCCAAGTGAGTTCGGCTATCAACACATCTCTAACAAGGGATATCACAGATATGGAGGTTCGAAATGGAGCATTCCAACTTGGGGGTTCATGAGCTCCGGGTCCGGACGGGTTCCCGGGTCTATTTTACCACAAGAATTGGAGCATTGTGGGGGCAGACGTCATCACCGCGGTCAAGACTTTCTTCAGAACAAGTTCTATTCTAAACTCCCTAAATAATACCGACATTGTCCTCATTCCAAAGGTGCCAAACCCGACAAACCGACTGATTTTCGGTCCATAAGTTGTTGCAACTTCATGTACAAGATTATTTCTAAAGTTATGGTAAATCAATTGAAAGCATATCTATTAGATCTTATCATTCCTTTCCAGAGTGCGTTTGTATCAGATAGACATATCCAGGATAACATCATGGTAGCTCATGAAGTCTTCCACCATTTGCAAATGAGCTGAACCGAACAAAGAGTCGAGTGTTCCCTAAAGATCGACATTCAAAAAGCATATGATAGAGTGGAATGAGAATTTCTCATAGCCACCCTAAGGAGACGAGGATTTGCGGAACAATGGTTGACATGGATAAGGGCATGCCTAGAAACGACCACATACCAAGTGGTGGTTAATAGGACAAGAACCGAAAAAATACGACCAACGAGAGACATCCGACAAGGTGATCCCCTATCACCATATCTCTTTATATTGCTTGCGGATGTGCTATTAAGGAGGTTGATTGGGGCTGCGAGGGAGGGGGTGATAAAGGGGATAACCCTAAGGAGACATTGCGTGGAACTACACCACTTCTTCTTCGCGGACGACTCACTATTTTTCATCAAGGGGAGTACCTCAAATGCCGAGACTTTAAGGGGGATTTTGGATGACTGTGCAGTGTCGGGCCAACGAATCAATAGAGATAAGTCAACCCTCTTTTTCAATAGAGGGGCGACCCGAACCGAGCGGCAAGGCATAGAGACGACACTACACATACGAAGCACAAAAGATCCAGGCAAGTACTTGGGCTTACCCTCGATATGGGGACGATCAAAGAGGGAGGCCTTGGGTTCACCCAAAATGAATATTAAGGAGAAACTACTAGGGTGGAGGCCGAAGACATTGAATCAAGCCGGGAAGGAGGTACTCATTAAGGCAATCATAACCGCGATACCCACATATGTTATGAGTGTGTTTCGGTTGCCTAAGACATGGTGCTCGGAGATTAATGGTCTCATTGCGGACTTTTAGTGGGGTCAAACAAATGAAGGGAAGAAAACACATTGGCGTCGATGGGAGGTCTTAACAAAGTCGAAAGAAGTGTGGGGTCTCGGATTCCGAGAACTACAAAGCTTCAACATGGCCCTACTCACGAAAATGGAGGGGAGAATAGTAACCGAACCACATACCCTTGTCTCACAGGTTTTGAAGGGACTATATTACCCGAGATGTTCGTTCCTTGAGGCAAAAAAAGCGGGACGAGCGTCGTGGGGTTGGCATAGCATGATACATGGCCGAGATGTGATGAGGCAAGATGGGATGTAGATGATAGGCATGGGGGAAAATTTTCGTGTTTTTGAGGACCCGTGGCTCTATACAAAGGCGAGCAAGAGGGTTAATACCGAGCATGGAATAGAAAATGGTGGTGAACTTCGGGTGAAGGACCTCATATTGCTTAATAGTATGTGGAATGAAGGATTGGTAGGAACCATTGTCAACCGTGAGGACGCCGAGCACATCCTCAACATCCCGCTACCGCAAGAGGGTGGTTTGGACCAATACATATGGCCTCATACAAGAGACGGAACACCAATGGTCCGATCGGTTTACCACAAAGTTTGTGAGCTTGCCGACCAAACACCAAGGCCAAACCGTGCAACCCAAGGTATGTTTTGGAAGGGTCTTTGGGCAACCAATACACTTCCTAAGGTAAAGAACTTCATATGGCGTCTTTCAACAAATGCTTTATCCGTTAAAGTTAACATGACGAGGAGGGGAATGAATGTAAACCCGGGATGCCCAATTTGTGGGGGTATAGAAACAAGGGAGCACATGATCCTCGAATGCGGGTGGACCGAACGGGTGTTGAATGGTGTTCTAGGGCTAAGGACCGACCACACCACCAACCAAGATATGAATCAATGGCTCGAAGAGAGACGAACCGAACCACAGGGGCAAGGGACATGTAACGATAGGAGATGGGTTCTAACACTACTCACGTGTTGGAAAATTTGGAAGACGCGATGCAAGGCGACCTTTGAAGCCAAACAACCGAAAGAGTCATCGAGGAGATAAGTCTAGCCTACATGGAGAATCAAGTGAGCCACCGAACCAATGGGAGCGGGCCAATAGACCGAGCACCAACCAACAACCGACCGAACCAACAGTGGCAACCATAGGGCGAGAACACGATCAAGGTAAATTGTGATGCATCATTGTGTAAACAATCACGACGAGCCGGCATATGGGTGGTGGCACGAGAGAAGGAAGGTAAAGTGGTGGGTGGTCTTAATCAGAGGTATTGTAGCGATGAAATCGAAACAATGGAGGCCATAGTTATTCAAGAGGGGATAGAACTTGCACTTGAATCAGGATGGCGAAGGGTAGTGATAGAGATGGACTCGTAAGACGTATACCAATAAATGGTGGACGGGAAGAAACATTGGAGGGTGGCAACCATTATAAGGAATATCCGAGCCCTAGCAAGTCGAGTCAGGCAAGTGATTTGGCGATCAATTCCAAGGACGACGAACGAATGCGCGGATTGGATAGCCAAACAAGCGAGATTGGGAGTGTGCATCAATTATTGGATCGAGAGACCTCCACTTCCATTTGTATGTTTAATAGCAAATGATTGTATGTACGAACAACCGTGATCGAGTATCACGACGTTTTATTTCTTCAAGTAAAGCGTTAATTTGACCCCCCAAAAAAACCTCTGCCCACATCCATTCAACCAAAGCTTTCAACACATCATCAATGACAGTGAATGTTTTCTTTGAGTTCGTGTGCTCCCTTGCAAGAAATCCATTCTGCACTTTTGGCATCACGCTGTAATTCACAAAAGCTACAAGTGTAAGTATTTACAACCCTATCAGTTTCTTAAACAACATATTATGTACTAGCAATTTGCCTCTCTAGGTAGCTGCATATATTTACTTACCTTATTGAAGTTTACAGGTTTATATGTGATGGATTCTTTCATTATTGGCCCATGTGATTCTGGCCCATTTATTGTCTGGCCTGTTTGTTATTAGCCGACCGGGTTGTTGGTTGTTAGACTCGAACAGATTGTGTTTTTTCATTTGTTCATTTAGTTTCTTCAGTTTCGAACTCTTTAGAATAGGGTTTTGTATTTAAGGGGGAGGGTCACCAAATGAAGGAATTGACTCGATGAACACCAAGTCTTCCTCTCTTCGTTTTCTAGGGTTTCCGGTATTCTTCGATTGTTGTTCAATTTTATCATGGTAGCTCTAAGGTGTTTATCATCTTATTCGTTGTGATTCCTGTGCGGTGTTTAGCCTTCCGTGTTGTCTGGAGCCTTCGGCTTGAAGAGGAAATCTTATCTTGCGGTTATCAGGTCACGAATCTGTTTGTTTCCTTATCTTTTTTTCTTTACGATTCTTGTGTTGCCATAACCTTCCGCATTTTATTTGGGGATGATACCTTGGCTTGCGGTTGATTGAAATGTGAACTGATTCGTTTCCTTGATTGAGAGGTATATTTTCTTCCTCTGTTCTTTCTCGTTTTTTTCTTCAAACTGGTGTATATACATGGATGAAACAAAGTTCGTCGAGGAGACAGACAAATTCGACACTGAGTTAAGCCATGAGGCCATGGCTAAGGTAGATTTTCATCACCCTTTGTATCTTTATGCAAGTGACAATCCTGACTTAAATATGATTTCTATGACATTGACTGTTCTTGAGAATTATGTGATGTGGAGTCGGTCAAGTAGATTCTTGTTGCTTGGTAGAAACAGACTAGGTTTTATAACTGGTTCTTGCATGCGTGAAAAATTTCATCTGGCATTTCATCACCTTTGGGATAGATGTAATGTCGTGGTCCTGGGTTGGCTTACGAATTCTATTTCAAAGGATCTGGCCAGCGGGATGATGTACACTGAAAGTGCACTTCTCGTTTGGAAATATCTAAAAGAACGATTTGATAAAATTAGTGGACCAAGGAATTATCAACTTCATATGGAGATAGTGATGTCTAAACAAGGGCTTGATTCTATATCAACCTTTTTTCGAGATTGAAAGTGTTGTGGGCTGAATATGATGTTTCATGTTCCCTTCCTCATATTGAGTGGGAATATTTTAAAAGGCATGTTGAGCATAAAGAGAATCAAAAGATTTTTCAGTTTCTTATGGGTTTGAATGAGAATTTTTCTAATGTGAGAAGTAGTTTCCTTTTGTGTACTATTTTTTCCTCGGTCAATCAGACCTATAATTTGTTGATGCAAGAAGAAAGTCAAAGGGGAATTTCTTCTGTGATGAATGCCTCTGTTAATGCTAATTTTGGAAACAGTTCTTTGGTTCTGAATAAGCCGAAAGGAAATCAGAACCTGGAATGTTCTTTCTGTCGAAAAAAGGCCACACAGTTGATAGATGTTATTCTAAGGGATGTAACTTCTATAAGAAGAAGGGGCATTCCAAGGATAATTGTTTTAAGTATAAGGAACAATTGAGGGCAAAAGAAAGTTCAAAGGCAAATGTTATTTCATCTGGTAATGGTGATATTGATCCTCTTAATATGCAAAACCCTTCTAATGATCCTTCTATGAGTTGTGTTATGCAAGGTGAGATCACTTTTACGAAGGAACAATTCGAGAAATTTTTGCAAACTATGGGAGTTGCTGGCAGCATTGCCTTAGGAGCAGGTGCTACCGCACCCACGAACCATCATGTGAATATAACTAGTATACATCTTAATTCTACTTCTTTGATTCGAAATGATCAATGAATCTTGGACATATGAGCAACCAACCATATGACCAACATAAATGATTGGTTATATGAGGAAAGGTTTGCGCCTGGGACCAAGGTCCAATTGCCAAATGGTGGACATTCTGATGTTTCTGATGTTGGAAATATTATGATTGGTTCAGATAAGAAATTGAACAATGTTCTATATGTGCTTGATTTTAGGTACAACCTGCTATTTGTGTCTAAGATTGCTAAGGATTTAAACTACAGTGTTTTCTTGTATCCTAACCTTGCAATCCAGCGAGACCTCTCAAATGGGAAGGTCTTGGGGACTGGTAAGGAAGAGTTCGAATTATACTACATAAGACTACCATGGAAATGCATCGGATTGTCTGCTTTTAATTCTTTATATGACAGTAGCATGTTATGGCATTTGCGTTCTGGGCATGCCTTAATAAAGGCTCTTGAACATGTAGATTCTATAAGTCTTTCTAAGAATAAAGGTTTGGAAATTGGAAATTGCCGTGTTTGTCCCAAAGCAAAGATTGTGATAAATTTTTTTCCAAATTCCTACTCTAGAGCAGATGCTATGTTTGATCTAATGCATGTTGATGTTTAGGGTCCTTATAGTAGGCAGTTGTATGACAACAAGCGTTATTTTTTAACTATTGTTGATGATTTTTCTAGGGTAACCTGAGTTCATTTGATGCAGTTTAAGTCTGATGATGTTATAGTTCTGAAACAGTTTGTTGATATGATTGAAACTCAGTTTCAAAAGAGAATTAAGTGTTTTAGAACTGATAATGGTGGGGAATTTTTTGATGAGCATGCAAAAAAAAAATTGAAAAAGAATTTCTCCACCAAAGCTGTTGCCCTTATACTCCGCAGCAACACGGAAGGGTTGGTAGAAAGGATTTTTTTTTTTTGGGGGGGGGGGGATTGCATCCTTACAGATTGTTATTTGATCAATTTGATGTCATCCAAATTGTTGAATGAAAAACGTATGCTTGAAGTGTTAAATGCAAAAAAAAACAAAACTAGAATTAGCCATCTAAGGGTTTTCAGATGCTTATGTTATGCAAAAAATATGATGGTGACTGACAAGTTTGCATCTAGGCTATTCCATCAGTTATTATGGGATATTCTGAAACTCATAAGGGGTATAGACTCTATGATATGACTGAAAATAGATTTATTGTAAATAGAGATGTTCGGTTTAATGAGAATATCTTCCCTTTTGAGAAATGCAGACCTGATCAGATGCCCGTATTTTTTGATCAAATAGTCGAGATGGATTCCTGTGATGTCAATATAAATATTCTGACTGAGGAGAATGACACTCGTGTAGATAGTAATGTTCTGGATGATGAGTTTGAAACAAACTCTGAAGGAATCATACCACGTGTTAAGTCTGCTATTGACTCTGATGGTTATGTTCATGTTGATCCTACTCCTGTTATTGATCCTAACAGACCAACAATGAGTAGGTCTGGAAGAGTTATTCACCCCTATTTGGATGAAGGATTATGAGGTTCGAAATATATCGAATGCTTATTCTATTAACAATTTTGTCTCATATGATAAGCTGTCTAACAACTATCAGAGTTATTTAGCTTCAAGCTCTAAGTTGTTGGAACCTGAGTTTTTTTGTGATGCTGCGAAAGATAAAGCCTGGGTTCAGGCTATACAAGAGGAGATAATGACCCTTGAGGAAAACAAAACGTGGGACCTAGTACTTCTTCCTCAAGGTAAGTCAATTACTGGATGCAAATGAGTTTATAAGTTGAAATATAATTATGATGGCAGCTTGAGTAGGCACAAGGCTAGACTTGTTGAAACTTTTTCGTGTGTTGCTAAAATGAATACCGTGTGATATGTGCTTACTTTGGCTTCTATTTTTAATTGGCCCCTTTTTCAAATGGATGTCCATAATGTTTTGCTTCAAAGGGATTTAGATGAGGAAGTTTATATGCATGTCCCTGAAGGTTTTATTGAGAAGAATGACAAGAATCTGGTTTGCAAATTGAAAAACAATATCCCTTTATGGCTGGAAACAAGCTAGTAGACAATGGAATATGAAACTTTGTGATGCATTGATTAGAGCTGGTTATTCTCAGTCAAAACTTGATTATTCCTAGTTTACTAAGCATGATGGAAATTGATTAGTTGTATTAGTTGTATATGTGGATTATCTGCTCATTTCTGGAAATAGTGTAAAACTGATTGATGAGTTGAAGCATGTTTTGAGGACGAATTTTAATATGAAAGATCTAGGGGAATCAAAGTTTTTCCTAGGAATTGAGATTGCTAGAACCAAAGTGGGCATCCTCTAGAATCAAAGGAAATATGCGCTGGAATTAATATCCTCTGTTGGATTATCTGCTGGTAAGATTGCAAAAACACCCATGGAGTTAAACTTGAAATTGACTAGTGTTAAATATGATGAGCATTTGGGCGTAAATAAGAATGACCAACCCCTACATGATGTAAGCCTTTACAGGCGGCTGATAGGGAAATTATTATACTTGACGATTATGAGGCCATATATTTCTTTTTCTGTGCAGCACTTGAATCAGTTTATTCAGGATCCTAAAACATTTCACTTGGAGGATGCCATGCGTATTATACTGTATGTTTAGAAGGAACTAAGTAAAGGTATCCTACTATCCTCGAAATCATTCCAGAATTGGTTGGTTATTGTGATTCAGATTGGGCTGGATGCATAGAAACCAGAAAATATGTTAAGAAACCAGAAACAAGATTGGGCTGGGAAAATCCACGATTTCCTGGAAAGTTAAGAAATAATCTAGAGTTTCTCGATCCTCTGCTCAATCAGAATATAGAAGTATGGGATTAGCCTAGTCTGAAATTGTTTGGTTGAGAAATCTTTTAAAAGAACTTGGTTTTCATCAAAAGAAACCAATTGTTTTATACTGTGATAATAAAGCTGCCATACAGATTGCTAATAATCCAGTTTTTCATGATTAGACTAAACATATAGAAATCGATTGTCATTATATTAGAGAAAAATTGTCTGATAATATTTTTCAGCTTGATTATGTTAGAATAGGTGATCAATTAGGAGATTTGTTTACAAAAGCCCTGGGAAGTGATCAACATTATAAACTATGTACGAAACTTGGAATGTTGAATGATTTTGGAAGGAAGGGGGAGTTTACATGAATAGATGATTAAAGAACGATTCAGCCTGAGGGGGAGTATTGAAGTTTACATGCTGATATTTGATGGATTCTTTTATTATTGGTCCATGTGATTCTGACCCATTTATTGTCCGACATGTTTGTTATTAGCTTGCCCGGTAGTTGAAAAATCTTGTTGTTAGACTCGAACAGGTTGTGTTTTTTCATTTTTTCATTTAGTTTCTTCAGTTTCGAACTCTTTAGAATAGGGCTTTGTATTTAAGGGGGATGGTCACCAAATGAAGGAATTGACCCGATGAACCCCAAGTCTATCTCTCTTCGTTTTCTTGGGTTTCTGGTATTCTTTGATTGTTGTCCGATTTGAACATACCTGATTATAAAGGCAAGAATCTGACAGCTCTTCTCCTGTAACAACCAGTATCCTTTCCATAGTAATCTGAATAATTCAGCAATACAATACGATGTCAACTTCTCCTTTGCTAAACAAGAGAATCCACCCATAACAATAATGCAATTCTGTCATTGTTCATGAATTCAAATTAATCAATAAAAGATCTAACCTCACCTTATGCTACATATGATCAAACAAAAATTATCAACCAAATTGCATGCAATGCTTTGACTGTGAACCAACCGACTGATACATACCTAAGAAGAGCTCCACAGTTGAAGGTGGCAAGGACACACCGAGAGGAGAACCGAACCTAATCAATAAGATAGATAATAGATTATTAATGTCGTGGTTAAAGTCATAATTATGTAACACTAAGTTAACATTTTCAAGTTTCGAAATTTACCATGATGGACACTGGCAAAGCGTACATGATGATGGAGAATACGAGGATGTTGTTTGTAGACACAAACGGAAGTCCATACCTATACACATTATGAAATCATATATATGTATATATGTATATATACTTCAAAACAATGTATTTTTATAGAGATCACTTGATGAAAAAACCATGATTAAACCCTCACATTTTCTCCAATTCTTTACTAGCTACCATATTTCTTTCTTTTTCATACCACTACTTTCGCTTCCCATACATAAAAACAAAGAAAATTACCATGCATAAAGCAGATAGTTGAGTAAGGTCATGACATAAGGAATGTCTGAAAACTCCTCCGTTACTTGTAAACATAAATGCTGGAATTAATAATATATCAGACTAGAAATGTCTTAAATAGGAATTTGATCAAAACCCAGTTGAAAACCCACCAAAAACATCGAACAAGAAATGCAGAACCTCCATGATTAACGCGAAATGCAGAACCTCCACGAACAATAAACTGTGTACTCCATTTAAGTTCCTATATCGGTAAAATCTATAGCTTATATATATTTATATTTGTCGGCGATATATTGAGTTTCGTTGGTAAAGACCTAATTACCGACGATAATTACATATCGTCGACAAAGATATTAGATTTTACCAACGACATTACAACATTTCGTCAGTAAAAAAACATTTTACCGACGAAATTAGATATTGTCGATGAAATAATTTTTTTCCAACAAAAGTTAAATTCCATCGGTAAGTAAAGATTTACTAACGAACTTTTACCGACGAAATTATTTTTTCGTCGGTAAAGCCCAGATTTTCAGTAGCGCGATCAGTGAATCTTCATATACTATAACGAACACAGTAAAGCAGATTGAACATACTTGTAAAACAGATTCACAAATTTTTCTTGCAAAAATAACACACCTTAAACTCTTTCCAAACCCAACTGGATTGAAGAGGCAAAATGTACAAATTATCATATCACTATCACTTACTTGAAGAAAAAGATTTGTATGCATTTTCCATCAAACATTATCAGTTTGGCTTGCACTCCAACCTTTCCAAGCATACCGATAAAACTTTTACGGTAAAACAAGATTTTGTGAGTGTTAGAAAACTGTGAAGCACTGCACAAACAAGTTGTAATCATGATTCTGGGTCCGGACAAACGAGAAATTGTGATTTCAAAACAGACATCCACAAAATTGGCGAAGAACAAACACCACCAACAATTATCCAAGTACATTATGAAGACTACAAAGAAGTAAATTGCATATTGTTAAAGTATTATGTAGTCTAGTCTATATTAATCAAGATTAGTCTTTATCTTTAGTTTATCTATATTAATTAGTTTATCCCTTTATATTTAGTTTTTATATATATAGTTACATAGATAGTATAAGTATCTTTATAGATAGAATCAATATATATAGATAGTTATCTCTATACTATATATTTATATGTAGTTCTCTATGTACAAAATAACAAGTTTCACAATAATGGGGTCAGATGTTTTTCTTATTCACCTCATTTACGCTTACATGTTTTATTAAATCTTTTCATGGTATCAGAGCCAGAAAATTTTGAACTTCAATAAGATATTAGGGTTACCGTTGTCGCCGCCGCTCAGCCACCGACGTCTGTCGCACGTTCATCTACTCTCATTGCTATTTGTCGGGCCTCCTTCCGCTCAAGCCGCCGCCACCCTAATATTCCTCAGCTTCTGTCATCACAGTCGTCGCCAATCAATTGCCCATCAATCCGTCGTTCGTGTCGTCTTGCTTGTTCTCTCTGGACCACCTATCGTCAGTCACGTATGCCGCCACAAGACTCTCGCGCAGGTTTATGCTCTGATTCATGCAAAATTGCTGAGTTGATTCATTGCTAACAAATGCTTAAATACTTGATGCTATAGTTGCTCGTTCAAGATTGATTGGTGTGTGATTGAGTTGCTTGCACAAACAAGTCTTTAATGAGATTACTTCGAGCTTTGGCTGCCAGTTCAAGTCTCAAGCATACTTTTTCTTACTTGTTTCATATAGCCTAAAATGGCGTGATCTCGATGGATGACCAAGAAGGCACCACAGACATGACCATGACAACATTGCTTTAGTTTGGTTTAATTTCGTGTTCGTCTGTATGCGGTTACCCACGTGCTTGTGTTGGGTTCGAGTGATCAAGTTGGAGATGGAATGTGTGTGAACTCAAGTCAATTGCAGACTATATTGGGGTTGGATTTGGGTTTTTTCACACAATAAAATAAGCATTGGAAGTTTGAGAATCAATATATAAAATTTCAAAATTTGAGGATCAAAATCAAGAAAAATAAAGAACATGGGTGAATCTTAAGGTATTATGTAGTTTAGTCTAGATTAATCAAGATTATTCTTTATCTTTAGTTTATCTATACTAATTAGTTTATCCCTTTATATTTAGTTTATTATATGTATAGTTGGATAGATAGTATGGATATCTTTATAGATAGAATCAATATATATAGATAGTTATCTTTATACTATCTTTATGTAGTTCTCTATGTACAAAATAACAAGTTTCACAATAATGGAGTTAGATGTTTTTCTTATTCGCCTCCTTTACGCTTTCATGTTTTATTAAATCCTTTCACATACCCGAAGATGAATTGGTATTGTGGCTTTGCGGAAGGGAGGATTCTAGAGAGGATGAGTGCACATGGGGAGGAGAATTGCATAGAATGACTGAGCAGGAGCAGAAAACCCTAATGAGAATGGTAGTTTCGTAATAAGAAAGAATAGAAGAGGGTATTTTTGTCATTTGATAGCTTATTCTGTATTCCGGGAGCGTAAGGAATACCAATTTTGAACTATTCAGACGGAAAAATTATTCCTAATTTTCTAAGAATACGAATTTCGTGGATTTTCAATTTCGCAAAGCAAACAACGTAATACGAAATTCGTATTCCTTATTCTACTTCAATTCCGCAAACCAAACCTGCAGTAATTCTGATGATGCGTTTATCCTCAAATTTAAGTTTAGTGCTAATGTGGCCGTATAATAGTAATTTGACTTTGAAACTCAACAATTATTTTAAGAGCAATAAATTATCGTTAGTGTTTATGTGGTGGAATGTGATATAATAAACTCAAATTATATTTTCTAAGATATCTAAAGAAATGATTTTATAAGTTAGACAACGATGGATGGTAACATTGACAATTCTAAAAGTTTAAATCAATTATAATGTCTCTGAACCCAAATCTTAAATAATTTGCAATGTAAAAAAAAAGGAGTTTTAAACACAAAAAATCCTTGTTGTTAAATAATATTATACAATTTTAATTCTTACACGTACATTAATTTTCTTTTATTTTACTATGTTTTTATGATGTCTATAGATAATTGGTGTACTTTTATTTGAAATGAAGTTTTTTTTATTAAATATCCTAATTAAGAAGATAGATTAAATTTCTATCATGCACTATGATTTACTAACCTTTTTTATGTGCTTATTTGTGAATATATTTTTATTAACCTGTGATATTTATATATTTATAATTTACATGCATTTATTTTGATCAATTCTTAGTTACGTACATCACTAAGAAAAACAAAATACTAGGAGAACATATATGTATTACTCTTGTTTAGCTTATTACAATCTTGCACGAAAATAAGAAATAAACGATATCAGATGTAGTTAGATATTTTTTTCATCTACTTAACACATGGAAATAATTCATAAATTAGAGTAGAATAGAAAATACTCTATTGATTAAGGGTAAATAAATATATGTATAAGTATGAAATAATATAATAATATATATCAAACTAAAAGGAAATAAAATTTATACAAACCATTAGGGAGCGTTTGATTGAATGTATTATTTAATACACGTATTAGTTAATACACGTATTATATAATACGTGTATTAGGTAATACACGTATTATGTGTTGGGAATGAATTTCCCAAATGCTGACTAGACAGTGTTTTGAATGTCAATTGAATGATGATCGCACGCCTTCGCTGGAGCTCCAATGAACCTGCAAGAAGGGGGAGCACAACAGAGGGGGTGCCTCTGAGTCCCACTCCGATGCTTAAATGTGTATACTATGTGTATGAACTCGAAACGTAAAGAACTTATGTAAAGAAAGAGTATTTATAGGGATGGAAGACCAAACCGTTATAGGCAGCTGAATATCTTTGTGAATATTGTACCGGTAAAGATAAGGATAGTAGATATTACGGTCATTGTGTAATATTACTGTTGCCTTATATAATCTTTATAGAATATATGTCTGATATACGCGGGATATCGTGGTTGTATATTTAGTGTCGGTTTGTGGGACCAGAGTTGAGAGATTTGACTCTCTTGGCGAGCGCTCCTATGGCGAGAAGTAGGAGGCTTTGGCCTTGGTTGATGGTGACCCGAAATAGGGTTTTGTCGTCCACTTTGTTTTGGGTTTGGTGCTGGACCGTTTTAAGGGTCCCAACTCACCCTTACTGCGAGCCGACCCAGTTCTGAATGATGTGGGTTTTATCCCCCTGCAAAGTTATTGGGTCTATGAGGACTTGCCCGTATTGGGATGTTAATATTGATACCCAACATTTCCCCCTAAGCTTGAGTGAAGTTTCTTCGTTCGAGCTTGAATTTGTGATAGGGTTTGAGATAGTGACTTCTGGATGGACCTTTTGTTGTCCTTGCCTACTATTTGTGTCTTTCGATGCTCCGTATCCTTTGGCGAACGGTTTTTGGTTGCTTAGAGTTTGTGGAATGTTTGATCTCTTACCCTATTAGGTGAACGCTTTGGGTTGCCAGAGTTTATGGATGCTCATTCACCACTCTTTGGGTGAACACTACCGTTGCAAGGGTTTTAGGAGAGGCTTGGTATAACTTTTCGCGATAACCTTTTTGTGTAAAGTCTTAAGCATTTAATGGATGCACTGTTAGCGAGAAGTCGAGAGGAAATTTGAGGCATGTCTGTCTCTTTGTCTTCTGTAACCAGGGGGTAGGCTGACAGTTTTTCATACCGTTTCGACATTTTTTCTCCCCGATGTGACCCTTGGAATTCTGACATCGCTTCGATTTTACCCAAAGGGGTGTAATCATTGCTTGAGCCGTTTCGGATGTACCCGTTCGGTTTCTCCAATTTTGTCTATAAAAGGCCAAACTTTGGCATTTAGCCCTTTACGCACTCAAGCCTTTGCATTCCAGAGTTCAAGTGTTCTGCAATCCTCTGTTCAAACTTTTCCTTTCTCATCTTTTACCTTCAGTAAAATTCTCCTTTTTACCATGGCTAGCAACAAGAATCAAACTTCCGACAATGGATCGTCAACCAAACCTTTTCTTGCCAGACTTCTTCTGGGGAGAAAGTTGTGGCTAGGGCTTCTAATGGTCCTCTTGTTATCAGGGAGGCTTCTTCCTCCGTGTCGGACCAGAGAGCCCCTGTGCTGAAAGCGGTTTCTGGAAGCCAGGTGGTTGCACCGATTGTGGTGGACGTTCCTGAGACAAATGTCCCCGCTTTTTCTCCGACACGTAGTTTTTTCTGCTTTCTTTGATTCTTTTTAGGCGATTAAGCTTCCTCCTTTTTGTTATTTTAGTATTGTTCTTGCCATGCCATGACGTTTTGTTTAGATATCGAGCTCAATGAGTTGAGGCCAGCTCAGTTTAAGGCGGTGGTCGCCCTGACTGGTTTAGGAGAAATAGATGCACCTAGGTATCCAGGCTTAGGTCTGCATTATCCTCGTGAAGGAGAGGTTTATGTCTAAGCGGCCCAGATTGATGTTGGGTTGCGTTTTCCTCGTTGCGACAACCTGAAGGATCTATGTTGCTATTACAGGATAGGTCCCACGCAACTGGTGCCCAACTCCATTCGAATGTGGGTTGGGTTTAAATTTATGTGCTTACGTCAAGGATGGGCGTATTCATTTGCCATGTTTCGGTGCTTCTATCGGTTGTCTGTCGTGGCTAACCACCTTAATCATTTCCAAACTCGATGACCGAAGTTTTAGGAATGGAGGGTCCAGGCATGGAATTGGAATGTCCACTTTCGATTGGTGGACGACTTTCGAGCCACCAACTCCAACTACAAGAAATATTATTTCTTCTATAAGGGTAGTGTATTTTGGGAGCTTTTTCAGCCGTAGTAGGATATTCCTCCGAGCTTTTTCGAGTTGTCGGTGAGTGATCGGAACACCATTGATGACTTTTTCCGACGTCATAGGCAACTAGACTTCTATTCAATCCGCTCGGTGGCGGAAACTTCAGAGTCCATGCTTAGTCTGGCGGACATTCATCAGTTTGCGCCAGTCTCTATTGATTGACTAATTTTCTTACCCTTTTTCTTTTCTGGATTTGTGTTGTAGGCACTCGAGGACCTAAACTGTTCAGTCTCTTTTCAAAACAGGCTAAGGCGGGGCTGCCTGCTGCCAATATATCTTTGAGTCCACATCCTCCTCCTTCCATGCACGTGACCAAACATAGGCTTGAGGAGGAACAATCTAGGATCGCTTTTGGCGATCGCCCAAGAGGTATTATTCAAAATATGCCCTCTATTTTTTCTTCTTTTGATCCAGCCTTAGGTTTAATACATTTTTTGCTTGCTTTCAGAGAATGTCGCAGCTGAGGCGACTTCTACTCCTGCTCCAGCCAAGAGAGCAAGGAGTTCTGGTGAAGAGCGTCTCATTACCGCCGGGGATCTTCTGCTTCCCAGGGCAAGGCTCATGACCCTGGGCAGGTTGGTACCCCTGCTCCCAATCATGCTACTCCATACCCCTCCAAATGAGTTGGGGCTCGGAAGAGGGTCCACCCAGGGTGCCGCGACGGGCACTTTGAAAACTCCCTTTACTGGAGAGTACTGCTCTTTGGTGGCCCTTTTCCAGCCACCAAAGGTGGCAGATCCGAGGGGTCATTGGGTTCCTTGCCACAATCTCCGAAAGGTGGAGATTTTGGATAATACCACGCTGCGGGGTAACCTAGACCTCTGCATGCATCTGTTGGATGGGATCCTTCCACTTCAGGAACAGGTGGAGGTCGCATTGAGGTCATTATGAGGTCGCATTTTGAGCGCCTCGCCTTGGTAGGTCCCTTTATCCCTTTCATCCTCTTATGAATTTCCCTTTATTCTTTTGATTGCTCGTTCTTTTATAACTCATTGGTCCGCGAGGAGACGACGATCGGGACGATTGTAGGGGAGCTCGCTGATAAGCAAGTTCATTTGCTTATCGAGCTGGATCACTTTCGGAGTTTGGAGGATTTGAAGAGGGGGGCAGAGGCATCCACTGAGTTGGTAGAGTAGGATCGTCGGGAGTTTGAGGAGATGAAGAAGGGGTTGCGCGCCACCATCCAGGTGAGGGAGGATCAGGTGGCTCTCATCGATGACTGTCGGGTTAAGGCTGAGATTCGGACCAAGGAGGCCGACAAGTACTCCGCTTAGCTGGAGGCGTAGATCACTCACCTCAAGGGCGAGCTAAAGGAGTCCTGGGCTCAGAGGGAACAACTCGACGTAAAGCTGAACGATGTCCCTTCCCCTCAGAGCGTGGTCGAGGACTTTAAGAAGTCCGAGGAGTTCTCCGACTGCGGCTTGGAGGTGATCAAGGCTGAGGTAGGTGCCTATCTCCATGTCTTGGTTGACGAGATCCAGGGGATAGATCCCAAGCTTCCTCTCCTAGAAGTGAAGTCTCTTCAGGACTTCATTGAGAGTGGATACACCAAGGAAGCTCCTTCTGCTCGAATTGGCGAGGAGGCTGCCCCCGGGGCCGAGAAGGAAACTGCAGCCCCCGTTGAACCCAGATCTTGATGTCCCGGGCCCCAGGTGACCAAGTTGATGCAGAGCTTCAAGTCGAAGGATCCTGTTCGTGCTAAAAGGATTATAACCTTGCAAAGTCACCTGGTCTCTTTATGCTTTTGCTCCTCCTCCTATTCTCTCTTATCAATGTTATTTTCTTTTGACTTCCTTTTGTTTCAGGAGTCCTGTAATTTTTCTTTGACCTTAGAATCAAATATTACTTTTATTATAATGAACACCTTTTATTTCGCAAGCCTTTATTCTTGTTTGACTTCGAATATATTTGGTCGTTCTTCCAATGTCTTTTTTGTTTGAATGCTTTAGGAATTTTTACCATATTTGTTTTCAACTTCGCTTTAGATTATGTAGGATACTCTCGCCATATAGGGTCATAGACCTTTTCTTAGAGGAAACAATACCTTTTTCAAAAGGTTATTATCGCCCCTTTTAACATTACCGTCCGTTCCTTTCGCCAAATCTCTTAAGGGAACTGTTACCCAAGGATCATGTCTTTAAGAAAACTGTCATTCTTTATGGATTCATTCACCTTTTAGTTTTTTAGGCCTTTAATTTGTTTGCCTAGTCGTGGAGAACTGTTACCTAAGGTTCGCTCGCCTTTTTGGAAGTTGTTACCTTAGATTCGTTCGCCCACTTTGTCATTCCCGATTTGTAAGGGAACTGTTACCCTTGTTGTGGGTTCACTCGCCTTTTATACCAGGTCTTAGTTTTGCCCAACTTGTAAGGCAACTGTTACCTTAACGGTTCGTTCGCCTTTTATATCAGGTCTTAGTTTTTGCCCGACTTGTAAGGGAACTGTTATCTTAACGATCCGTTCGCCTTTTATATCAGGTCTTAGTTTCTGCCCAACTTGTAAGGGAACTGTTACCTTAACGGTTCGTTCGCCTTTTATATCAGGTCTTAATTCTTGGCCTAGTTTGGGGGGGGGGGGGGGGAACTGTTACCTTGATGGTTCGTTCGCCCCTTGCTCTAGGTCTTCGTGGGAGAGGAATTGTTACCTTAGTAAGGTTCGTTCGAAATCCTCTTTTTGCTTGACTGACGAGATTGTCACCTTTATTGGTTTGTCTGCCTGTACGTGTTAGGTCTTTTCTTTCAATAATTCGTCCATTCTTTGGGACTTTTTGTTTTGGTTTGAGTGGCTATGCTTTATATGAAGGAATGGTTTGTTTTATTGACATGTCATTTTTATTACAAGCTATGCATAAAACCTCCATAAATGTTCAAAGTTGAATGGACGAGGTAGCCTTACACCCTCTGTGGTTTCCAAGTAGTACGACCCTGGTGCTGCGATCTCAATTACTTTGTATGGACCTTCCCACTTAGCTGAGAGTTTATTTTGGTTGTACAGTTTTGTGAACTCATTTCTTCGCATAACCATCCCCCCACGAAAAATTGGCGAGCACTGACTTTTCTGTTGAAGTATCGAGCGATCGCCAGTCGCATTTTAGCTTGTGCATTGTCTGATTGCCATCGCTTTTCTTCAGCTAGACCGAGGTCTGTATGACACTCGATTTCATTAGCTTCGACATTAAAGTGCAGGATCCTATAGGTAGGCACCGCTATTTCGGAGGGTGCTACTGCTTCGGATCTGTACACCAGACTGAATGGCGTTTCCCCTGTTGCTTTTTTGGCTGTAGATCTGACAACCCACAGTACATTATCCAACTCTTCTACCCAGTTTCCTTTGAATGCTTGAACTCGCTTTTTGAGTCCTGCCAGGACAACTTTGTTGGCTGCTTCGACCTGTCCATTAGTTTGGGGATGGTGTACTGAGTTGGTTCTGTGATCAATATGGTATTATTCGCAGAGCCATTTGAGCTATTTTCCCACGAATTGCGGACCATTGTCACTTATGAGTATTTTGGGAACGCCAAATCGTCAAAATATGTGGATCTTTAAAAATTTGATCACTTGAAGTTTCTTTGTAGATGCCAATGTTTTCCCCTCTGTCTACATGGAAAAGTAGTCGATCGTCACGATAATATGGGTTCTTTGCCCAGTGCTTATGGGAAAGGGCCCCAAAATGTCTATTCCCCATTGAGCAAAAGGCTAGGCGCTTTCTTTGTTAATTCCGTCGCGTTTTTGCTCAAGGTTGGCCAGTAATAACCTAGTATGATGATTTTGTTCGTTAGTGAGCATGCACCTTCATGGCATGCGACAACTCCTTCGTGTGCTTCACGCAAAATTCTTTCTGTCTCGGGATGGGAGATGCTTTTCAGATAGGGAGTTGAGTGTCCTTGCCTATAGAGGTCTCCATCTATGAGAAGATAGTTTGCGTCTAGGCGACTTATTTTCGCGACCTCGCCTTCGTCTTCTGGCAGGGTTCCTTCTTTTAAGAAGTTCTGGAATGGGGTCATCCAGTTATCCTACTCTTGAATGTTGAACACTTCTGCTCGATTTTCAAGGACCGAGTATAATGCTTGTTCCAGGAATTGCACATCCTGTATCCTTCTTCCTCCGAACGAGAGTTTGCTTAGGGAATCCGCTAACTGGTTGTCTTGGCGACGAATGGACTCAATCGCGAAAGTCAAAATTTCGGTGATGCGTTTTTTGGCAATGTCGAGGTACTTTTTCATTTTTCCCTCTTTGGTTCGTATGTGCCATTGATTTGGTTGACAATTAGCTCTGAATCGGTTTTTTCTTTGAGTGACGTTATGCCCATTCCCTTAGCGAGTCGCAGTCCAGTGACAAGTGCTTCATACTTTACCTCATTATTGGTCACGTTAAAAGTAAGGGTGATTGCATCTTTCAAGGGCTTGCCCTCAGGGGCGATGATAATTAATCCTGCTCCCGAGCCTTCTGTTGAAGAGGATCCATCAGTATAGAGTTCCCAGCTTTGGCCTTTGTCTTCCGGCTGTTCTTGCCATTTTTCTGCATCTGCTAGACTATTGCTAGTACTTTCCACTATAAAATATGCTAATGCTTGACATTTGATGGCCATTTTCAGCGCAAATTTGATCTTGAATTTGTTCACCTCAATCACCCATTTGACCATCCTTCCTGAAGAGTCTGGCTTCAGCAGGAAGTGTTTGGGGAGCTTGTTGGTGAGGATTGCTATGACGTGAACGTGGAAGTACAGTCTTAACTTTCGAGCAGCAATAACTAAGACATAGAGATACTTTTAAATCTCGATATATTTTATTTTAGCTGAATTAAACAATTTACTTACAAAGTGGACTGGACTCTGCTTATTTCCCTCTTCTTTTATTAAACATGCACTGACTGCAAGTTCACTAATACTTATATAAAGAAAGAGTGGTTCACCGGGAATGAGCTTCACCAAGGTCGGGAGTGTCTGCAGGTGCTGCTTAAGTGATTGAAAGGCAGCCACGCACTCCTACATCCACTCAAAATTGCGGTTTGCCCTGAGAGTTTTGAAGAACGGGAGGGACATGACGCTCCCCCTTGAGAGGAAACGATTGAGTGCGGCCAGGCGACCATTCAGACTCTTGACTTCCTTGTGGAAAGTTGGGGACTTTATTTATTCTATAGCTTTGCTCTTTTCAGGGTTCGGCTCTATACCTCGCTCGCTGACCATGAATCCCAGGATTTTGCCTGATTTTACCCCAAATACGCATTCTGCTGGGTTTAGGCGAACGATGTGCCTTCTCATGCATTCGAATGCTTCGCGAAGGTCTTTTGTATGAGGGATCCCCTTGATTGTCTTGACGAGCATGTCGTCCACATAGGCCTCCATGTTGTGCCCCAACATTTATTGGAACAACCGATTCACCATTCGCTGATAGGTTGCCCCCGCGTTTATCAGGCTGAAGGACATCACCTTATAGCAGAGTATATCTTCGCCCGCATAGAATGTTGTGTGGGCTTCATCGGTCGGGTGCATTCGAATTTGGTTATATCTCGAATAGGTGTCCATGAAGCTGAGCATCTCGTGACCAGATGTTGCATCCACCAGCTGATCAATTCGCGGATGGGGGTACGAATCTTAGGGGCATGCCTTGTTTAAGTAACGGAAGTCGACACACATCCTCCACTTTCCGTTCAACTTATTCACAAGTACTGGGTTGGCGACACATCTTTGGAAACGTACCTCCTTGACAAATTTGGCTTCAAGTAGTCTGCCTACTTCTTTCATGATCGCCAAGCTTTTATCTGATCTGAATCACCTTCTCTTTTGAGCAATAGTCTTGATCGAGGGATCTATCCTTAGCTCGTGGGAGATTATGTCGGTGCTGATGCCTGGCATGTCACTGGGCTTCCAAGTGAATAATTTTTTGTATTATTTCAATAGGGTGGTCAATGCGTCCATTTGGTCGTCGTTCAAGGGGTTCTGATGCACACCTTCTTTTTTGGACTGTCGATCTCGATTTCTGTTAGTTCTTCTCTTGGGGATGGTCGATCTTTGTCCTCACGAGGGTCAGCCTGTGTATCGACGGATAGGGTTTACCTTTGGTTCTTCCTGCGGAGGCAGTTCACATAACATTGGTGTGAGGAAAGCTGGTCACCTAGAACTTCTCCGATCCCATTCGGCGTGGGGAACTTATGCGGATTGATAGTGGCCTCCCCAAGATGCCATTGTACGAGCTGGGTGCGTCAACCACTAGGAAAACGACCGACACCTTTATGCTCTTCCATCCTTCGCCCAAAGTTACCGAAAAAGTTATAGCTCCCAGCGGATAAGTTGTCCTCCTAACGAAACCGATGAGGGGAAAGTCAACTCGAGTAAGATCTTTCTTGGATTTTGTCCATTTTTTTGAAGGAGTCCAGGAATAAAATGTATGTCGAGCTTCGTCCGTTGACCAATGCGTCATTGTGCGGGGTCGTGACATGTGACAGGTCTTCCTCAAAGAACGAGATAATGCAATATTCTTCCGGCCGAGGTCTATTTCCCAGTTGTACAGCTGTAGAGATTTGGGTGGCATATACCTCTCTTGCATTTGACCCCTCGCCTCCGACACTAAACCCTCTGGCAATTAGGTAGATTACCTGCCTGCCCTGGGCTAGGCTAGATTGTTCTTGCGGAACTGGCGAGTTGGCTCTACGAGGTGGCGTTCGACTTCGGTCTCTGCCAGCCACAAATTCCTTTAGCATGCCTCTCTGGATCAATTTCTCGATGTCGCGCTTGAGAATACGGAAATCATCGGTTTTGTGGCACTTAGCCTTATGAAAGCGGCAATAGCTCTCCGTTTCCTTACCCATTGGCTGAGCATTTTTCCGGGGCATCGGTGGCCTTGCCAGGGACCTTCTTTCCATCTCGATTAGTTCCTTCGAGATTTGCCTGTTTAAACGCGTGAAATACTCGGGAAATATTCGTTGGCTTGGCCCGGGGGTTTCTGATCTGTGCTTTTCGCGCCCTTTGTTATCATTCTTCTCCTTTTTACCATCGCGTCAAGGCTCTAAGATAACCCTTGGTGAGGTTGACAGGAGATTGGCTTCATAATTCGCCTTTTCCAGCTCTACGAAACCTTTCGCCCTGACTGTCAGCTCCTCTAGTGTCTCTATTTCTTCAACATGGTAGTTGTTGCGCAGCTTTCTTGAGGCTTTGTTGGGCACATCAAGCCCTCTATAAAAAGCTCGGATGATCTCTCCATCCGTGACTCAGCGGTCTATTTCTATAACATTTTTGTGAAAACACCCGTAGAAGTCAGCCAAGGTTTCTCCTGGATGTTGTTTGACGACGTCCAAGGCGACCACACTTTTTAACAATTAGTATATCCCATATACCGTTGCAGAAATCTTCTCTTTAATTCGGATTATGTCTCTATCGATCCTGCAGGGAGGCCGAACAACCAAGATGACACTGAATAAGTGATTTTCATCGTCCGACTTACCCAATAAAGAAGCTTCATGCTTGTTGACGTGGATCGCAGGATCTCCTCCGCCACTGTATTCAGGGATGACTCTAGCCACCACATCCTTTGGTATTCTGACCGTTATAAGGTTGACGGTGAATGGATGGGATGATCGTTCCCTGAATGGAGTCATAACAGTTCTACGATGTTCCTTGATTTTTTTGTTAATAAGCTCCTCAACTTGGCCAAGAGTGAATTGGGGCCGCTGTTCTCCAGTCGGTGAAGTACTCGACGGATTGACAAAATGAGTAATTGTCAGCGCTTCGGTGGAGGTCGGAGGCAGGGATTGATATCCTTAGTTCATCTCTCGCCGAATTTTAACTGATTGCCTCACCGATTATTGCCTCTATTCTCTGCTGTTTTCTTCTCCATTTTCCTTGTTCTTGCAGGAAGCTGTCAGCTGCGGTGAGGGTGCCGAAACCACGATGGCTGCGATGGAGCGCGGCACCAGTTCCAGTGAGAATAGAATACCATGGAAACCCGCGTTGGACCTGGACTCCAACGAACATACACATAACGGTTCAGGGTATGTGGGCAAGCTGATTGCGCAGAAGACAGTTAAGATAAGCACAATCCATAACGTGCTACGGATGACTTAGGCGAAATATGGCAAGGTGAACGTATCGGAGGAGGATGCCGTAATTGTACTGCTTGATTTCGAATGGAAGGAGGATGCCGACCAAATCCTTGACTTGTCACTATGGGCGATAAACATGCACATACTGAACATAAAACTGTAGGAGCCGAGCATGGGAGTAAAAGAAGTGGATTTCAATAAGGTAAACTTATGGACCCAAATACATGACCTAGGTCTAGAGAAGTTAACGATGAGAATGCCTGGAAATAGAAAGACACGTGGGGAAGATAAGTAGAAGCTATATGAGAATGCGAGTCGAAGTTGATGGGGATAAACCACTTATGGCGGGGTTCTAGTGCAGAAACTCTCAAGGGGTTGATAGATGGGAATCCATAAAATACGAGAGGTTATTTTATTATTGTTACGGATGTGGTATGTTGCGACACACGACCCAAGCATGCAAAGAGGAAGTACAAATGGCAGAACATGACCCAAAAATACTAACATATGGGCCATGGCTTGTGGGAGTTCGACCAAGACAAACCACAGTTCGCCAACATGTGGGAGTGGAGGAAGGAATCATATCACGAACAAAACAGGGTTCAAGGATATATATCATGGTCGAGGAAAGACAGATACCCACGGAAGAGGTACCAATGCCCACGAAAGAGGTACCAAGGGAGCATGCACGGACTGGAGGCACAGTCGTGAAGGAAGCGAACATGAACCAAATGAATGAAGCAATGGAAATCGAGACGGGGGAGAATGACAATACCACACACAAAGGGGATCACATGGAACTGGGGGATCAAACAACCGACATAGTTCCAGATAAACCACCCAACGAGAGAGTAATAACCCTCTGCACACCCAACTACTGAACCGAACAAACCCTAGCGACCATGCCACAACAAGCTACCCTACCCGGGTGGCTTAGGAGGTTACCAACCCGAGCCGAGAACCGCCAACCAAAAACCGACTACTCCATGAGCCAAAACCATCCCATGATCACATAATTCATGACCAAACTACCCACCTACATACGAGTGACACAACCACACCCATTCAAACCTACATAGTAGAAAAACCACTGGATACCCCACCCACATCACCCATACCCACACGCCAAAACTATACATATGGCCTCAGCCCCTACCTAGACAAGATGACCCTAAAGAGAACCGTAGAAGAGATGGAGGAGCAGACGAGGACAAAGAGACTGAAAAAACAAGAGGCAAACACAACGGGGAGGAGGGGGAACGGGCACCGAGGACTAGAAATGACCCGAGGAGAAGATGCAGCAGGATAAACCCCATGAGAAAGAAGAAAAACGAGCGGAAACGAGTAGCAACAAGTGCACAGGTGGAACCACACGAGAAGGAAAAGGGTTCTGGTGGTAGTCCTAAAACAGCCACACGGGCTCAATGAGTGTCATATCCTGGAATTATCAGAGTTTGGGTATGCCTTGATATTTCAACACCTCCAAGACCTCAAGAAAAGGTATCGTCCGAACATCATTTTCTTAATGGAAACAAAGAATGGTGATACCTACTGCGAGAGGATAAGAACACGAATGAGGAGGGATAACAAATACTATGTCGGACCGAATGGAGCGTCTAGCGGGCTCTACTATGGTGGTCGGTCGAAACCAGGGTGCACATCAACTATGCCGACACAAATTATAGTCCTCATGATGAACCAATGCATGTGACTTGGGTATACTCTAGCATTGAGGCACAATAACGGTCAGAAAATTGGAATCTCCTAAGAACGATAGGAAGAGGTCGAAGGGGTCAATGGATGATCCTTGGAGATTTCAATACTATTTGCTACACACATGAAAATAAAAGTGGTAGGAGAAAATCGCAAAGGCAAATGTATGGTTTACACAACTAATTGAAGCTTTACATATGAAGGATTTGGGGGTCAATGGGAACTCACATACATTGTGCAACAACCAGAGCAGGAGTGATAGAATAAGCGAGCGGATGGACTGGGTGTTAGTAAATGGATAATGGGCAGCAAAAAATCCATGAGGGAGGTGCATAAATGAACTCACTATCGGGTCGAACCACGCACCAATGACAGTCCAACTAAACCAACCGAAAAGAAGGGCTAGATGCCGGTTGAATTTTGAGGCTTTGTGGCTCAAACACTCATCATGCAAGGAGTTCATAAGAGAAGTGTGGGGAACACCCACATCGCAAAGGGAAATACGAGGAGTATACGGAAAGCTCCACAAATGACGAAGGAAACTCACGACTTGGAGGAGAGATAAATTCGACAATAAACTAAACGAGATTGCAAAAACGAGGGAGACACTAAGGAGGCACATGCAAGGGGGAATGAACCATAATGCAATCCGGGAAGAAAAAAGGTTAAAAGGAAAACTCCAAGGGATATGGACGAGGGAGGAAATGTATTGAAAATAGAGGTCGAGGGTTAAGTGGCTTAAGGATGGGGACCGAAACACAACCTTTTTACACCAAACAATGATATCAAGAATGAGAATAAAACAAATATGTCGGTTTAGGGGAATGAATGGAGAATGGATAACAAAGGAAGAGAGGATAGCCAAAGAACTAAGAAGGGACTTCGGGGATATTTTCACATCGGAAGAAACCGAATCGGGGGAAGAGTTCCTTAGATGGATGTCGCACCACATTACACCAGAGATGAATGAAGAACCTAACTCGGGAGGTAACGAATGTAGAAATTAGATCGGTCGCATGTTGATGTTTGTAGATTGGGTTGGATTTACGGAAGAAATGGAGAAGAAGAACGAAGAAGAAGAACAGAAGAACAAAGGAACAATACGGAAATATCTTCTGAATTGTAAAGATAAGTTTGTATCTTACACTGTAGACACATATATAGGAAAAGGCAACAGACCAAAGGACAGCATATTTGCAATATATTCCCTGAAACTAAGATAATTGAAACTTGACACACAAGCAACTATAATTCCGAAATAACCCCTAAACATAAGTGTGTGATACACTTATAACCTAACATTCCCTATACTTGATCTTGATTTGAGGAGACCATTCTTCCTTCTTGAGCTGCACCTGCTAGTCTGTAAGTAACAATCCATTTTTCTATAGACTAGGTGCTTTCTTACCTTCAGTGCATCCTGAGTAGTTCTGCTATGCATGACTGGTTTTACTTGGATGCCACTTGGTTATAACTGCAACACTAACTTCTGCACATATTCTGAACTCATTTGTGATCACTGTATATGATCATTACCTGACATTTTTTGGTAATGCAACCAGATCAGCAATATCAGGAGATAACACAAGCATATGTATAAATCTCCCTATACCTGATCCATTACAATTTCCAAAGTGCATCATGCACAGTCATGCTCTATCTTACAAGCATATATATAACTCTGTATTTTTTATTCTTTTCTCTCATTTTGATTTTTGATGTGAAATTGACAAAGGAGTTTGAGCTCCTATCTTACCAGCATGACTGCAAGGTTTGAGCCTTGATCTTTTTATCCTCAAGGGTGAAAACCGAAAGTATCTTGTCGTTTTCTTTACGGTATCACCCTGTTTTTGGACTCAAGCCATGCCCTATGCCATTAAGTCTTAAACTAACAGATATCATGCCCTATTGGAGACAGTGATGATGCACATGGGCAATAGCTAGATTCAGGTATGAGAGGATAAACAGATGACATGTGAATCTTGCGAAATTGCTAAACATGGTAAGTTAAGCATATACATACCACGATGAGCAGAATGATCAAACCAGTGAGTGAGCTGAGCAGAATTGTGAGACGACAGACTGTAGTGAAAACCAAGTGACAAACAGCAAAACCAGCATGTATATACAGAACTATATTAAGGATGTAGAAGATAAAGAGAACCACCAGTCAAAGAAAAAATAGACGAACTTACAAACTAGTCTGAGAAATTCAGACCGAGCTTGATGTGTCATGGAGGAAGGGTGAGACACCATGATATTCCAATTCTTCAAGTGAGAAAACTCCGAGTTTCTTCCTGCAAGGAATGAAATGTTTTTCAGTTAGAGGCTTAGTTAAGATGTCAGCTGTTTGTTCTGATGCTGGAATGAAATTAACTAAAACGTCCCCTGAGTGGACTTTCTCCCTGATGAAGAAGAGGTCAATCTCAACGTGTTTCATCTTTGAGTGGTGAATTGGGTTTTCTGAAAGTGCAACTGCACTTGTGTTGTCAGTCCATATCACTGGTGCAGTGGGAGTGTGCAGACCTATTTCCTTGAGAAGTGATTGAACCCACATGATCTCACACATTTCATTTGCAATGGCTCTGAATTCAGCCTCTGCACTAGACCTGGACACAACTGACTGTTTCTTAGAACTCCACACTATTGGGTTACCATTTAATAGCAGGTAATGACCTGAAATGGATCGGCGATCAGTGTAATCACCTCCCTAGTCAGCATCAGAAAAAGAAGTAAGAGTGATATCATTAACAGAAGAGTGAGTTTTTCTAAATAAAAGACTGTGATTAATGGTACCCTTGAGGTATCTGAGAATGTGAATAACAGCTTTCCAATTGCTGTTATTAGGAGCCTGCATGAACTGGTCTCGTGACACATACATGCTGAAGAGCACCTATTGTGCTTCTGTAAAGTGTCTCATCATGAAAGGGATCATCACAAGTGTTCATACCTGATCTGGACAGACACGTACCTGTCATCGGGGTGGGGAAACTGGTTTGGTCATTAAGGCCTACCTTGTCTAGCAGATCCTGAATATATTTCTTCTGGTTGAGAAGAATGAAGTCATCACCAGAAACTACTTCCATGCCAAGGAAGTGGTTTAGGCTGCCTAAATCCATGAGTTGAAACTGTGCATTAATGGAATCAACAATATTAGAGACAAGAGATGTAGAAGTACCAGTTATGACTATATCATCAACATAAACAAGTAAAAGGACAAAGGAATCTGAGGTGGATTTGATAAATAAGCAACTGTCAGATGTAGAGACATTAAAACCAAGAGAATTTAGAAGAAAGAACTTGAACTTTTCAAACCAAGCTCTGGGAGCTTGCTTAAACCGTAAAGAGCCTTTTGAAGTTTACATACCAGATTAGGTGAAGTAGAGGACTGAATTTCAAAACCTGGAGGCTGCACCATGAAGACTTCTTCATGAAGATCTCCGTGAAGAAAAGAATTGTTGATACTGACCTGTCCGATACACCATTTATGGGTTAGGGCCAATGATAAGACTATGCGAACAGTTTCTGACTTTATAACCGGACTAAATGTTTCCTGGAAGTCAAAATCTGGTTTCTGTGATAAGCCTTTGCCAACAAGGCGAGCCTTGTACCTGACAACTGCCCCTTCAGCATTTCTTTTTATGCGGAAGATCCACTTGCATCCTATTGGGATTCTCCCTATAGGTAGAGAAACAAGGCTCCATGTGTTGTTGGTAGAAAGAGTTGTAAGCTCCTCCTGAACAGGCTGGAGCCAGTGAGGAGATTGAAGTGCCTCATGAATGGTGCGAGGCTCAGAGTTTGTGAGATCAGCAGACAGGGCAAGAGACATAGTGAGGCCTTGAAGAGAGGTTTTTGATCTGGTTTTCATTGGATGCACATTCGTAGAGGATTTGGGATGAGAAGGAAGGTTGAGTTGGTGGTGAAGCTGGGAAGGACTGATCAAAATGTGCAGGTGGTAGAGTGGATGAGACTGGACCAGAGGAAGAAAGGGGAACAAGAGTGAATCCAGAAAGAACATACCTGCAGACCTAAGTGGGTGAGGACAGGTCTGGAGCTGAGACTGGTACAGTAGGGACAAGTACCTGAGTAGGGTGTGTGACTTGGGATTGAGTGGGTGTAGTGGAGGGAAGACTAGACTCACCAGATGTGTGAGCATGAGCAGGAGGACCAAACGAGTGAGAGACAGTAAAAGGAACAGAAGTTGGTTGCTGAAAGAAAGGATCACAAGGAATGAAGAAGGGTTTCGAAGGAGTAGAGACTTTGGGAGTATGAGATGCATAGAAAGGGCCTGTGGTATCACCAAAGGGAAATGTTGTTTCATGGAAAACAACATTTCGAGAGACATAGACTCTTCCAGACGAAGAGAGACACCTGTATCCATGATGATCAGAGCAGAACCCAAGGAAGACACAGGGTTCTGACCTGAAGGATAATTTGTGAGACCTATATGGTCTCAGGTGTGGAAAGCACAAACATCCAAAAACTCTTAAAAAAGAGTAGTCTGGTTTGGACCGAAAAATGAGTTCATGAGGAGAACAATTATTCAGAGTTTTGGAAGGTAATCTATTAATGAGGAAAACAGCAGTGAAGAAGGCATCTGTCCAGCAGTGGGGAGGGACAGATGATTGTGCAAGGAGGGTGAGGCCAAGTTCAACAATATGGTGGTGCTTACGCTCCACCATACCATTTTGTTGACTTGACTATGGACAAGTCACCCTATGAATTATGCCAAATTGAGAAAGGTATGCAGTAAAGAAATGAAACTCACCTCCACCATCTGATTGGACAGCCTTAAGTTTGGTTCCGAGCTGTTTTTCTGCTAGCAAATGAAACTCACAAAATACCTTAGCAGCATCAGATTTGCGATTTAAGAAGTAAATCCAGGTATAACGACTGAAGGCATCAACAATACTTAAATAATAATTACTATTGCTAGAGGAGAAAGGTGCAGGACCCCAGAGATCTACCTGAACAAGTTGGTTCCAGAGGATGAGAGTAGATGGTGTCCGAGGAAGGATAGGGTTGTGACTTACTTTTGCCAACTGCACAGGCAGCATACTCAGAAGAAACATGATTAGTATGTAGATTTTGAAGTCTAAGGAAATTAACAAGGATATTCTTAGAGGGGTGACCCAATCGCATATGCCACAGATTTGAGGAGTCAGTGCTCTTAAGTGTGGAGAGAAAGCAACTGAACTCAAAATCAGGTAAAACAGTGGTAGATTGACTGTTAAAGCAAGAAGTAGAGGAACTGTCATCAGAAATATCAGGAGTATATGCAGAAGAAACATGACTAATCATAAACTGAGAATTTGCATTATCATTAACCTGAAAGGGTGAAGTTTCAACAGGTAAAACTGCATTATTACAAAATGACTGAAAATCAGTTTGAAGACTCAGACATTGATCTGGACAGACATCAGCAGACTCGACTAACTTATTAGTGCTAGACTAAAAACTAGATAAATCAAGACGATAAAGACCTCCTGATTCAAAACCCTTGAGCAGCACACTGTAGGAGATGGAATCCTTAACCAAGCAATGTGTCGCATGGAACTCAAAATAAACCTGGTTATCCTTTGAAAACTGAGATACATAAAGAATATTTTTAGTAACAGCAGATGTGTAAAGCATGTTATTAAGAACAAGCTATTTTCCAGAAGAAGGTAATAAGGAAGAACCAATTGCAGAAATCTTAAGTGAATAACCATAACCAACTAGAACCTTACCTGGACCAGAGTATGGTGATGTCATATGCGGAGCAGGCTGAGAATTGGTCAGGTGGTTCATGGCTCCAGAGTCAGGAAACCAGCCTCCATCAGGTGAAGCTGTGTTTGAGCCACTGGCCAGGTTTGCCTAAAAGGGTGTCTGGGTTGGAGGCTGAGGTGAGGCAGTGGTTGTGGGGAGCTGTGGGTTAGGAAAAGCAAAGTATGGTTGAGCTGGATTAACAAAGCAGGGAGGGCCCATCATATATGGATAGATGGGTGGTACAGGGGAAAGATATGGGGAGTATTGCAGCATTGAGTGAGTCTGAGCAGTGGGAAGGGATATGGTATTAGTTTGAGCAGATTGAGAATGGACTTGGGATTTGTTCATCTGAGGCTGTGGGTAGTGGGATTGTGGTGATGATGGTTGCTGAAATGGTCAGTAGGATGCAAGGTTGGCAGAGGGTGCTGAGAATGTGGATTGTGGGTCTGTGACCCCAGTGAAATGCACATTGAAGCGGTGGAAGCATCTGTGCACAAGGTGCCCAAACTTCCCACACAACTGACATTGAAGTCGGTTATTACCAAAACCACGACCACGACCCCTACACCTACTAGACTGCTGACTATCAAAATGAGGAGGTCCAAATGGGGAAGGGTGGTTTGTAGGTGTGTTCTGAGGTGTGGGATGATACTGAGGTGTGGGTAAAAGACTAGTATTGGTGGGGTTCACAGACACACTATCCTTAATCCCTGAACTACTCTCTTCATAAGCCATGACAGGTTTAATAGGATTAGGGATCTTAGCAGCAGCAACATTGACACTAGCATTTGCATCAAACAACAAGTCAGACTACCTAGACTCAGCATCAAGCAGAACAGAGCTGACAGAGGCAATGGTATACGGGTTCTGACTAGCATGAATAACAGCTATCACGTTGTCATACCGACCCTTAACACCATTTAAGACAATAGAAATCTGTTGCATTTCCTCTATTGGGTGACCACAGCTAGCTAGACTATCACAAGTGGTTTGTATCTCAGTGAGATAGTCACGCATGGATTGATGGACATGCTTCCTAACTTTAAGCCTATCATAAAGATGCATAATCCTAGTGGTAGAGGATGATGAGAAATCACGGTAAAGCTTTTGCCATATGGCAGCAGCTGTCATGCAGCCTATTAAGCCTCTACTGACCTGAGTTGAAACCGATGCTAGAAGCCATGAAGCCAAGGAGTTGTCTTGCTGTAGAAATTTCACATAGGCAGGGTTTGGGATGGCAGCTCCTGTCTCATCCTCCAGGAACTGAGGTATGTTCATCCCGTGGAGATGATTTTCAAGGTTGTAACCTCGAACTGACAGCAATACTTGCTGCTTCCATGACTGGAAGTTCTCTTCGCCAAGTAGCTGAGCTACTTTCTTGTTGGCGAAGGCAGGTGATGTTTCTTTCATGGAATCAAAACAAGAAACAAGTTTGGGTAGTGATTCAGGCTCAATTTAGCTCTGATACCATGTTGATGTTTATAGATTGGGTTGGATTTAGGGAAGAAATGGAGAAGAAGAACGAAGAAGAAGAACAGAAGAACAAAGGAACAATACGGAAATATCTTCTGAATTATAAAGATAAGTTGGTCTCTTACACTGTAGACACATATATAGGAAAAGGCAACAGACCAAAGGACGGCATATTTGCAATCTAGTACCTGAAACTAAGATAATTGAAACTTGACACACAAGAAACTATAATTACGAAATAACCCCTAAACATAAGTGTGTGATACACTTATAACCTAACACCACATACCAACTCGGAGGGTCACGCGCGTCGGGTCTGGTCGGGTTCTCGGGTCTGTTTTATCAAAGGAACTGGAACGTCGTGGGAGCAGACGTCATCACCGCGGTCAAGGCTTTCGTTAGAACAGGTACTCTCCTAAACCATTTAAATCATACTGATATTGTATTGATACCAAAAGTGCCCACTCCTATTATACCGACTGATTTTAGGCCAATAAGCTGCTGTAATTTCTTGTACAAAATTATCTCAAAAGTTCTGGTGAATCGCCTAAAGGTGTATCTATCATAACTTGTCACTCCTTTTCAGAGTGCCTTTGTATCCGGAAGGAACATACAGGATCATATCATGGTGGCACATGAAGTATTCCACCATCTACACACGAGCCGAAATGAAACAAGGTGGAATGTGCGTTAAACATTGACATGCAAAAGGCATATGACCGGGGGAGTGAGACTTCCTACCAGCCACGTTAAGGAAACGAGGGTTCATGGATAAATGGCTAGTATGGACCAAAGAATGCATATCAACAACCACCTACCAAGTGGTGGTAAATGGGGACCGAACAACCGCAATAAAACCAACATGCAGTAGTCGACAAGGTGACCCCCTATCACCGTACCTATTCATTCTACTTGCGGATTTGCTATCGATACGTTTGGTAGGGGAAGCCTTGGAGAAAAGCATACAGGGAATCACCCTGAAGAGGCACTGACCGAAACTTCACCACATTTTCTTCGTGGATGACTCACTGTTCTTCATCAAAAGGACAACCGACAATGCTAGAAATTTCAGGAGTATTCTGGAATCCTACTACTAGGTATCAGGATAAAGAATCAATGTGGATAAGTCGACCATCTATTTCAACAAAGAGGTGAGGCCGAATGAAAAAAAAGGAAGTGGAGGACGCACTTAACATACAGAGCACCAGTGACCCGGGCAAATATCTGGGCTTGCCATCGATATGGGGACGATCGAAGAAGGAGGCCTTGGGGTCTCTAAAAACCAAGATCAAGGAAAAGCTGGTCGGGTGGAAACCGAAGACCTTGACTCAGGCGGGAAAGGAAGTCCTAATAAAGACGGTCATCACAACAATCCCCATATATGTTATGAGTGGTTTCCACCTCCCGAAAACCTGGTGCTCGGAAATAAACTCACTCATAGCGGATTTCTGGTGGGGACAAACAATGGAGAGGAAGAGAACACATTAGAGGAGATGGGATGTCCTAACGAAATGAAAGAAGGTCGGGGGACTAGGTTTCTGAGAGCTGCAGAGTTTTAACACGACACTCCCCACCAAGATGGTGGGGTGAATCACGGCCGAACCGGAAACATTATGCGCATGGGTAATAAAGGGAGTATATTTCCCACAAATCTCCTTCCTAGAGGCGAGACGGGGAGGTCGAGCGTCGTGGGGTTGGAGCAACCTAATACATGGACGGGACATCATGAAACAAGAAAGAATGTGGATAATTGGATCGGGGGAGGAAATCCGCGTCTTTAAGGACCCCTGGATATACACACAAAGGAGAGTTTACGGGTAAGTGTCGAGCTACGAGTAGAACATGGAGGGGAACTACGGGTGAGTGATTTGATACAACTCGATGGGAGATAAAATGAGGAGATAGTGTGAAAAGTTGTAAACCAAGAAGATGCTGACCACATACTCAATATACCAATCCCGCATGACAAAGGGAAAAAGCGATACATATGGCCACACGACGCCACATGTTCGATCAATGTACCATAAACTAAGGGAGAAAAGCGACTAACGAGGGAGGGATGCACAACCTAGTCAAGGCACAATATGGACGGACATATGGGCAACCAAATCGATGCCAAAGGTCAAAAACGTCATATGGTGACTTGCCACAAATGCCATAGTCGTCAAGGCAAACATGGCGCGTCGAGCAATGCCTGTAACCCCAAGTTGCTCAATATGTGGAGAAGTGGAGACACGAGAACACATGATACTCGAATGCTGATGGACCGAGCCTGTATGGTTTAGAATTCTAGGCATAAGAGTCGACCGACCAAACAACATCAACATGGTCCAATGGATAGAGGAGAGGAAGAAGGAACCGAGCGGACAAAGAGCGATACGGGAGACACGGTGGATACTAACACTACTCACATGTTGGCAAATATGGAAGACAAGGTGCAAGACCACCTTTGAAGCAATACAACCCAACCCGAGGAAAACGATAATGGAGATCAAACAAGCCTACGAGGAACATAAGGGAAGCGACTTAACCGAACAACCCATACGAGTAGACCGACAACACCAAAAATGGAAACCACCAACGGGGATCACAATAAAGATTAATTGTGATGCATCATGGTGCAACAAGCAAGAAGAGCTGGAATAGGGGTGGTGGCGCGAGATAAGGAAGGTAAGGTTGTGGGTGGAGCGAACCGTAGGTACCGAAGCGACAACATAGTAACCATGGAAGCCATAGCAATACATGAAGGAGTAAGACTAGCAATCCAAGTGGGATGGTAAAGCATTGTCATAGAAACGGACTCACAAATGGCTCATAAACAATTAGAAGAGGGTCTGATGCATTGGAGGGTATCAACCATAATACCAAAAATTCTAGCACTAGCAAGGCAAATTGAGTGAGTGCATTGGCGAGCTATTCCAAGGACAGCAAACGAGTGTGTAAATTGGATAGCAAAGTAAGCGATATTGGGAGTGAGGCTTGATGATTGGGTTGAAAGACCCCTACTACCATTTTTATCTTTAGTAGAGTATGATTGTAATTCCGAACATCCGTGACCACAAGTCACGACGTTTTATTTCAATCAAGTTGCGTTAGTTTGATAAAAAAAATACTCAATCAACACTATAATTGTGTATTAGATAATACATAGGTATTAGTTAATACATACCATTATTTCTATTCAAACATTGTATTACTTAATACATGTATTAATTAATACTAATACATGATTAATACCTCAATCAAAAACCCTCTTAGAGTAACAAAAATTAATTGACAGTGATTTTTCCTAATAGTTGTAGAATTCTATAATTATTACTTTTGAGTTTTGCCACATGGAATATTATTTGACCTTAAAACCTTTAGAACTAATAATTTATTTTCTATAATAAATGCTACAAAATATAGCATATGAAAATTATTATACAACCTAATCCATAAATTCGCGTTTATGATGTTTGGTTGAATTCAAAAATTCAGGATTTGAGTTCGATCGGATGAACATAAAAATTCGAAATTTAGGGTTCAACTTGAACCTAAAAATTTGATTTATACGTTTAACTGAACCTAGAAACTCGAGATATGGGTTCAACCGAAACAAAACAATTTTTTAATGAATCCTGCGTATCGATGGATTTGGTTAGTCTGCTTGCAGATTTGGATATGGTGTAATCAGTGAAAGTATGGAAAAGAGTCTGCTCTTAGGCATTTGGATGTTACAAGAACTTGTTCTATAAATGTAAACTCCTACTGAGTTGTATCATTGAATTTGAGATTTTTTTTTCATGAAATATACTTCAAAATAAAAATAAATACCAAAATATCCTCAGTTTTGAAAAAAAAAATACAAAAGTATACCTACTCAAGAATGAAATTCGACGGTGGGTATAAAAAACATCACCCGCGAATACCTTTCGCGAGTATAAATCCTACCCACGAATAATATTTGCTTCAGCCGTGAATGAGACTCTCTCTCTGAGACACACATGCATAAGTTGTGTAAAAGTTGAATTGTCATTCACAGGTAGGACTTACACCTGCAAATGACATTCGCGGGTGATGATTTTTAGGACAAACGTGAATAGCATTCGCGGGTATGCTTTTACATTATACTCACCTGCGAATCTCATTCGCGGGTAAGTATACTTTGGTATTTATGTTAAAACTGAAAATATTTCGGTATTTGCTTTTATCTTGAGGTATATTTTGGAAAGAACAAAATTTGTGGTTAGACGGTACTAACAATAGGACAAAGTATTGTAATGCCTAAGTATTCAAAATATGTGTGCTTAGTATTTATTATGTGCATGTATCTATTGTTTAATAAGAATGATATATTGAATGTGCTTTATTTTAAGTATAATTTTTGTTGGAATATGTACGAAATATGCAATCGATTAGGACACAACATAACACATAATTAAGTTACATTCTTGAACGATTGCTTTAACGGAAGCGGATGTGCCTGAGGTTGGGATTACGGTCTGCCGGACGGGAGGACACGCCACGTTTTGACGGGCAATGACCTATAATACCACAGCTACTGACCTCTGTCTAATTTGTATGGCGGCTAACTATCATCATCAGCTACAACAACATCAGGTTTTCCTAACCCTGAGCACCCCTATATATACTGATGTATAGAGGGATAGGTTTTAAGTCCAGACACACAACTGGGCTTATGTGAATGTGCACCTACTTATGGGCAACCCATTATCCTGAGTGGATTGACAACTACTAACCAGAATGGGCTCCTGAGTGGATTGACAGACCAGATTCCGTCGTAGTGCGAAATCAGATAGTTCGGGACATAAAGCCCTTTCCGGCCATCCCATCAAATTTCCAGAAGTAGAAGTCATCACCATCATCACCTAGCCACAAAGGCATAGAAGCTATCACCCGTGTGAGAGGGTGATCTAATCCACTTTGACATATATCAATAAACAATCACAGTAAGAACATGCAAAACACTCAAACTGTGAAAACATGCATACTCAAATATAATTCAAGTTAAAGAACATTGTATGGAAAATAAAATCAATGAAGTACATCAACTAAGTCTTTACAGTCCCATAGACTACACATGCCTCACTAAAGACTCCCTCTTCAAGGTTTGAGAGACGGTCCACCACATTCTCATCCGTAGACAAGTACTTCAAACTCATCACCTTGTGTCTAACCACGTCTCTAACATAGTTTCGCTTGATATCTACTTGCTATGACTTGTTATGATACTTGGATTTCTATATCACGGATATTGCGACTCCAATAACTCAGCATTCAATCCGGAAGTCTCTTCAGCCATACAACATACTGAATGGTCCACAAAAGACCCAAACATTTTGCATCAATTGCGATCAACATAATGCGTGACTGCTTCTTGCTCATCCACGATATGGCTCCATCAGAGAGCAGAGCATAAAGTTCGAGGTAGATTTTCTTTCATCAAAGTCACCGCCATAGTCCACATCGTTATACCCAGTCATCTAGAGATTCTCGGATCTCTAGCAAGTTTCTAGCAGAGAGCATGACGATGCCCTTAAGATATCACATGATCCTATTTACTACATGTCATTTCTTCAATCCGGGTCTAGCTTGGTACCGACATACCATGCCGAATGCATGGCAAATATCAGGTCGAGTACACACTATTGCGCACATCAGGCTTCCGACTGCACTTAGCTACATAATTTATTTATCTGGTCCATTTCTTTTGTAGTATTTAAACATATATCCATTTTGAGAGGTTGACAAAAGTAAACTGGAGTTTCAATTGGTTCGCACTTACTCATGTTGAGCATTTCCAACACTTTATTTATGTAGCTTTCCTGTGAAACCCACAACTGCCTCCTATGGCGATCTCTCGAGATTTGAATCCCAAGGATGTGCACCGCTTCACCCATGTTCTTCATCCCAAACAGAGAAGACAATAAGACATTTACCTGTGTGAGGAACTCCAAGGTACTTACTGCTATGAGTATGTCATCTACATATAGAATCATAAACACAAAGTTCGGTCCAGACCCTTTTGATGTACACGCAATGATTCTCATCCATCAAGAGAAGTCCATTTTCCACGACCAAATCATGAACTCTGCGGTAACACTGCATAGAGAACTGTTTCAGACCACAAATCGATTTGTGAAGTTTGCACACTATGTGCTTATGGTCTTTCTGCACAAAGCATTCATACCGCTCCATATAGATCTCTTCTTCTAACTCACCATTGAGGAAGATGGTCTTAACGTCTATCTAATGCAGTTCCAAGTCTAGACTCACTCCAATAGCCATAATCAATCGAGGTTTCATACTCAAATTTTTATCAGCCTTGAGCTTCATCTTAAGAACTCATTTAGCTCTATTGTTCTATGTCCTCTCGAAGGTCGACCAGTGTCCAAACACCGTTCTTCCTTATAGATTTCATCTCGTCCAAAGTGTACATCTCATCTTCCATTAATTTCATCCATTCTTCTTAGAGAGTTTCTCTAACGTTTTATGGCACAATAATCATATCGTCAGATATTAAGGTGTTTAGTTCTTCATCACATTCGAATGCATATCGTCGGGAGGAAAGCTTATGTTCTAGCCCACTGCCTAACAACTCACTACTACCAGGGTATGACCTTGATCACTCCTACTGCCAACAAGATCATCAGGAGCGTAATCTGTTCCATTCGCTCCAGCAGGCGGTGAATCCGACGGACGATGAACTGATTCATCATCTGCGGTTTAAACTCTCCCACTCGAATTAACAGGTGTCTGCTCAACTTGATCTTGAATATTATATAGAGATCGACCCAAATCAATATCTCCCTTCTTAGGAAATTTGTTCTCTAAAAATTTTACGTCTCGTGATTCGATCTCGGTAACACTCCCACTGTCCTGCTCGACTATAAACACATACCCCTTGGAGGTATCAGAGTAACCAAAAATACTCTTTTTTCCTCTAGGTTCAATCTTTCCCAAACTTATTTGAGAAATTATGGGTGTAAGCGGCACACCCCTATGGGCGCATATGGTGAAGGTCCATAACTTATTCAAGTCCCAAACTCATATGGAGTGGAGTTAACCGTTTTCGTCGGAACATGGTTCAGGATGTAGGCAGCAGTCTTCAAAGCGTTTCCCCATAAGGAAATCAACAGTTGAGTCTGCACCATATCAACTGAACCATTTTAAGGTGTGTTTTATTGAGACTCTCTGCGAAACCAATTTTATTGAGGGGTGAACGGGATCGTCAACTGATGAATGATTCCCTTTTCATTACATAAACCGTTAAATTCCGCTAAAAGGTACTCTTCTTCCACGATCAGGGTGTAGGGTTTTTACCCTCCTGTTTAACAGGTGTAATCATCTGTAAATGTAATGAAATTTTTTGTTTCGTGCCGAACCCTAGCACAAAGAGGGCCACAGACGTCGAAATGGATTAATTGCGAATAAAAATTTGGCTCTAGGTGCCTAACCAAAAAGGCGTTCTGGTGGAATTTTCTGCTAGACAATTTACACAAGTAGACAACTCTACTTGTGAAATGTTGAACAGCAAATCCCATTGGGCTAGCCGCTGCATTATATGTTGACATTTATAGTCAAGTCTAGTTTGTATTTCATTCACATTGCAAACATATCGACGAGTAGAAGAAAAAATATAAAATTATTATTATTGCATGAATCCAAATCCGAAACTATAAATCCACCAGAAATATTACTAAAGTCAAACAAAGTTGACTCTAAAAAACAATTGGATGGAAGATTCATGAAAAGATAATCTAAAATCGAGTTTTATTAATCCTAAGACTGAAATAACATATCGATGAATCTGCGGATCATAGAGGATATGATATCTGACTAAGACTCGACCACCGTGCAAGCGCAACTCACAAGTTCTAATCCCTTCGACTTCAACACGAAAGTTGTTGTTAATGTACATCCACCTAATTTCGCGCGGGACTCAATGACACTCTACAAAAACGTCACGCTCCCTGGCTAAGTGATTTGTCGATCTTGAATCCAAAATCCACAAAGGACATGACTCATTCAATATATCTGTACTAGAAACACAAAGTTCACTAAGTAGCCGATACGATATTTAGGTCGAATCTATTCAGGACATGCCTTCACAAAGTGTACCCACTGGCCACAATTGGAACATTTTCTGTACTGAGGCTTCTTCGCCTTACGCAGACATTTTCGCGGTGTTGTTTTCGAAGGAGTTCTTGGGTTCACCTCAGTCTTTGTATACTTTGACTTTAGTGCAGTTCCGCTATCGTGTTGTGCATTACTCCCTCGCCTTTGGCGACTCTTCTTAGGTCTAGAGGATGGTGCCACACGCACCTCAACCTTAGGTCCAACGACCTTGGGTCTGTCCTCTTCAACTCAATGTGTCATCGAACGTGTTCGAAGTTAGTGAGGGCCTTAAAATGAATTATTTAGATTTTCATATGTTTCTAGGAGTTAGGCAAAGAGCGGATTACGACTTGGATTTGCTGCTCATCGGTCACTGATTGACCGTTCTCCTTGAGTTTCACAATCATGTTGGTCGTATGCCTCAGATGCTATCTCGCGGAGTGCTGAGGATGCATCATGTATGAATCGAACTTAATGTTGAGTGAGCACTGTTGAGCAGTCGTATATAACCATTTCTACACTGCAAAGTATCCCACAGTCCTTTAGCCGTGTGTTAAGCTCAAACTCATAAAGAATGTCGTCATCCACTGTACTCGGCATCATGACGCACATCTCAGCATCATTAACCTCCCACTCAAATGGAAAGCCTTATGCCGATTCGTTATTCCAGAATCAGGTCTTTTCATAATCTTCTTGATGGGGTTAATGGACTTTTATTTAGGACCATCTTTATATCTTTCCTCCGGATTTTATAGATGTCACCGTTAAATCTAAGACCTTTGTCCAACTAAGCGATGATGTTCTTCATGGCGACCTAATTTGTCTAACTAAAGAAAATTCTAATAGGATCATGGAGACACAAGGAACAATGTTCTATTGCATGTAAAAGACAAGTCTCAGACCGATAGGACAGACTTGAGAACATGCTTAAACCCGGGGGACAACCCTAGCTATGCCGAGAAGCAGTCCTCATCTCTAAGCAAGCCATAAAGTCACTACTATCAATCGAAACACAGTCTATACCAATAGTTCTTAACGGACGGGAGTCAAACATATCACACTAAACCAAAGTGTTCGACTCTTACACAAAACAATCGTCCTAGCATTATTCAAGGGAATTCAGAGAACCTTAAAGACTAACCAACCGGTTCATACTCAGGAACGTTTCCCTAGGTGTAGTTCATACTCAGGACTGGTTCAAACTTCTGAAAGGCTAAGGACAATCTTAAAGGTTTGTTATCTATGCTAAGCGAAAACTAGATCTACCTATATAGGTAATCTAATACATGCAATCAAATAAATAAACCATACATGTCAATACACACATATATATATTGATACCTTTGAAAAATAAATAAATTTGGGGCTAATTTTAAATTTTCATATTTTTGAGGACCAAAGTCACGATAACCAAAAGTTTTGGGATCAAAATCACTATGAATAAAAATTTGGAGACCAAAGTCTCAATAAATAAAAAATCAAGGACTAAAGTCTCAATAAACAAAAGTAATTAACATGTTAGACCAATTTTCACACAGTATGCTGGGATCTCAACAATCACAACCTAGTCAATTCTACCGGTCATGGAGTAAAGAGTCAAGCATATAAAGTAAGCCAATACTATCTACCCTGTAGAAAATACACAGTAACCCAGGGATCTCAAAGAACCCACCCAATGTTCTACCTATCAATACATGCAATATAAAATAATATAAGGTTCTCCCTGCAATTCAAATTGGTCTAACAATTAATTGAATTAGCCCAAAAAATTATTTATGAAAGGGTCCAGACACATTTATCATACTGAAATAAACCGCTAGGACCCACAGAGGATCCAGGATCGGCACCAAATTCGTTTCGGACCAACTCAGACGACCCAAAGTCTCTGAATTAATTCAAACTGGTTTGAACAACATTTAGCCATTCAAACTGAACTGAATCAGACCGAATCGGTCAGCCTTTGCCAACCAGACTGGACTGGTCATTCTATGCCAACCGAACTGAATCGGTCATCCTATGCCAACCGATCAGGAATGAACCGATTAGCATCTGCTAACCGATCCGATCAGAACTGGTCTGGTCCAACTATTCAGAGCAGACCGGTCCAGAACATGGCTTATTCTCCGATACTTCTTGTTGCTAGGGTTTTCAAAACCCTAGCAGACACGAAGGCTAGCCACGCAGGGTGGGTCGGCCATCACTGGCCGACCTCACCTCACCCTCAGGCGAATGGAGTTGTGGCCACCAACAGTCACAACAACCAATCGCTGGGCCAAATCCACGAAGGTTGTGGCCCCACCTGAGGTGGCCGCAACTACGAAGGTTGCAACCCTTCTTCTCGGTTTCAACCACGAAGGTTGCAACCCATCTTCTCTACCGCAGCCACGAAGGTAGCGACCTGCTCACTCTGCCCGAGCCGCTGCCATGAAGGCTGCGACGAGCTTCGGTTTGGCGGCAGCCACAGTGGTTGTGGCTATCACGGGATGAGCTGCGGCCACGAAGGTCGTCGCCGCCCCTGATTCGGCCTCGAGGTGTGTTAGGATATATGTATAATTACATATAACTAGAGGATAGATCTGCAATTATCAGAGGGACCGAAGTGCAATTTCTGTTTCTTAAAGCCTATAAATAGTAGAGGCGTGTAACGACTTTAACTAATTCAAGGAAATCAGATTTCATTTCTTCAACTTCAAGTAAGCTTTCTCTTTTGTTTTCTTTGCTTAATTTAAGCTTCCTATCATGGTATCAGAGCTGCTACGATTTGGAGATTCGTAGTAGTTTAGTTCGCAATTGTTCTGTTCTTCATTCTGTTCTGTTAGCGATAAAATGGAGGAGATTTCCGCGACGTTCTTCAACAAGAAGGTGTGCCAATTGGAAGGAGAGGAGAACTTCCAATCATGGCGTCAGCAGGTTCTTCTGGCAGTCCGTGGATACAATTTGGAATCGCACTTGTATGGGAATACAACAATCCAACCTCGAATTTAAGGTCCAGATGGTGAAGATGAACAAAATCCAGAGTATGTCAAATATGTGCAGAAGGACAGCTCTCTTGCATCCTGGATGTTAGCATATGTATCTTCTCAAGTAAGTAGAGGCTTAATTGGATGCATGTCTGTTTCGGCAATTTGGCAAAAGCTGCATAGAGATTTCTCGTCGTCATCTACAACTAGGATCATGCATTTATACGATCGGCTTAAAGTTAGGAAGTTACCTCAGCAGAACATGCGTGATTATCTGTCTGCGATTCAGTCTGCGTGTGACATTTGGCTAGCTGCGGGCATCCTATTGAAGAGATGCAGCATATATCAATAATCCTCAATGGAGTTAAAGGTCAGTATGATAGTGTAGTATATGTTATTCATGCGAGCAGAAATCCTTACGATTTAGCTTCGATTAGGTCTGTTTTGCTGGATGCTGAGGCTAGGCAGGTTGATCTTCTGTTTGAGACAAATATCACTGCTAATGTGGCTATCAATTCATCCTCTGGATCCTCTGGACAAAGGCAAGGCGTGCCTGAAAAGTCTGTTGAGACACTGTCAAGTTCCTCATTAGGTTCGGCAAGTATGCCAGAGAATCTGCAGAACTCTCTGGTTGCTAACTCTGCTCAGTCGAATTCTCAGAATTTCACTGCTGGATCAGGTAGAGGTAGAGGTAGAGGACGTGATTTTGGTAATAATCGTCCTTAGTGCCAATTGTGTGGGAAGTTTGGACATCTTTTCCATAGGTGCTATCATAGGTTTAATGTCAATTTCACAGGTGTAACAGATCCGGGCAATACCTCCTCTCCTGTGGTGAATTTGGCATCGTCTCAGTGGGATGATTCCAATGAGGGTGGCCAATATGGATCCAATACATCTGCCTCTGGCAATTCAGTTCACTCCTCCACCTTTTCACCTGCTTCAGCACCGCCTCTTACAGTTTCAAACTCTCCTCAAATGATGTATCCACAATCATTCTCAATGCCTGTGCCTCACTACATACAGCAGTATCCTCCATCTCAACCTACCTTTTCTCAATACAATGTTCCCCCGCCTATGTATCATACATATCCAATGACACCTGTGTACAATGGTTCAGCATCGATGTCTCAGCATAATCCATTCACAACTAATGCAGCACCTTATGCCTCTTCCATTGCAAGCTATACTCCGAGTCATGGTCAGAATATGGACACGCAATCTGTCATAAGCAATCCTCAAGCTCATCTTGCTTCTGTAGCTCCTGTGATACAGCATGACTCAAGCTGGATTCCTGATTTCGGAGCTACTAATCACCTCACAAATGCCACTCCTGCACATTACAACACATGTGTTCCATACAATGGTCAAGGTAAGGTTATGGTAGGCAATGGCTCTTCATTAAAAATTTCTACAATAGGCTCTGCTGTGATTCCTGCTGATGTATGTGATGCTGGTACGTATTCTCGTCCTTTAATACTACATAACATGTTATACACTCCATCTGTGACTAAGAATTTGTTATCTGTGTCACAGTTCGCTAAGAACAACAAGGTCTACTTCGAGTTCCATGCTACGCATTGTATAATAAGAGACTCTCAGTCTCATCAAGTTCTATTACATGGCTATGAACATTCAGGTTTATATAAACTTGACTTGTCCAAGTTAGATAGAATTAAGTCTGGTAGGATTAGTACTGAGAAGTCTGTGAGTAGTTCCAAGGTGTGTGTTGCTGAAAATCCAATCAATTGTAATGAATACAAGGATTCTGATGTGGCATCTATGAATAAGAAGTCTATGTTTGTGAATCATGGTACTGATGATATCATATCTGTTCGTATTGATTCTGCTAAAGACATTGCTCAATCAAACGTTATATGTTGTGACCCAATTGATAATAATGACTTTGAGTGTTTTCTTGCTTCTGTAAAATCAAATGATTCTTCTCATCTATGGCATATGAGACTAGGACATCCATCAAACAAGATTTTACTTAACTTTTTAAGGATACATAATCATCTTGTTCAGCATTCTTCTACACAATGCGCTGCATGTGCCGTAGGAAAAAGTAAGAAACAACCATTCTCTCCTTCATCTACTATATATAATCATCCTCTTGAGCTTGTTCAGGTGGATTTATGGGGACCAGCTGCATGTACATCAAATGGAAATAGATACTACTTGAGCATTGTAGATGCATTCAGTCGGTATACTTGGATCTATTTCCTAAAACAGAAGAGTGATGCTGCTAAATGTTTTGTAGATTTCCACAAGCTTGCAGAAAAACAGCTGGGGCACTCACTAAAAGCAGTTCAGTCTGATGGAGGAGGGGAATTCCAGTTTCTATCCACGTATCTTGCCACTTTTGGAATTGTTCATCGCATAACGTGTCCTTATTCCTCTCAGCAGAACGGCATTGTGGAACGCAAACATCGACATATTGTGGAGCTAGGATTGACACTTCTTGCTCAAGCCTCGGTTCACTACATTACTGGTCAGATGCGTTCTTTACAGCTACATTTCTTATTAATCGATTACCTTCATACAGTCTGTCAAAGATGTCTCCTCATGAGAAGCTGTTCAAGGTATCTCCTGATTATGGTTTCCTTAAAGTCTTCGGTTGTTTGTGTTTTCCCCATTTAAGGCCCTACAACAAATCTAAGCTTGCCTTGAGGTCTGAACCATGTGTGTTTCTAGGCTATTGTTCCAAGTATCATGGTTATAAATGCATATCTGCAACAGGGCGTGTGTATACGTCTAGAAATGTTGTGTTTCATGAACAAGTTTTTCCGTTTGCTGATAAAAAAGGTAGCTTCTGTATATCTGCAGCTCCTACACAGAATTATACATCCCTTCCATTCTTTATTCCATGTGATCCTCAGTTTGTTTTACCTGATATGCAGTCAACAGGGTTTGGATCTGGTGCTGTCTCGTTTCCTGATATAACACCTCATTCCACTGTCAGAATGTCAAATTCCCCATCATTTGTAAATTCTACTCCTCCTATGAATACCTCACCTGGTATGTGTCCTATAACTACTTCTAACACATCTAATAGATGGCAACCAATTAATCAACAAGATCAGCATGATCAGTGTGCTGTTTCTGATCAGCATCAGGCTGAGATTTCTTCTACGCCTGTGTCAGTCGATTCTCTTCCTACTATTACATATAGACTACATGATTCTACTCTTGTTCCTGGCTCTCCTATTATGTCCACGTCTGTCTCTCCTATTATGTCATCTCGTGTTTCTCACAATATACATTCAATGCAGACCAGATCTAAGACTCAAGCTCAAGGACAATCAGGTTATGTAGCTTTTCTTCAGGCTCTCCTGTAATCGGCAGAAGACTCGCTTGCCTTACCTAACTTGGAGCCTAAGTCTGTTCATCAAGCTTTAAACTGTCCACATTGGAAAGCTGCCATTGAAGAGGAATATGCAGCTTGGTTTGAAAAACTCAAGTGTTTTCTTGTTCAAAATCTGAAGTTTAAAGCATCCATAGCCGATAGCTGTCTGTTTATAAAGCAAACTGGTGGTGGTTCTGTTTACTTATTAGTATATGTCGATGATATAGTTGTAACAGGTCAGTCAGCAGCTGCAATTGATGAGGTAATTCATGTTATCAATTCAGAATTCAAACTGAAAGATCTTGGTAGCCTTAGTTACTTTCTGGGCATGGAAGTTACAGCCACAGATGAATTCTTACTACTAAATCAGAAAAAATACATACAAGATCTGATTGGTAAGTTGGGTCTTACTGATGCATCTACGTTTCCTACACCTATGACAGGTACTTGCCTTTCAAAGACTGCGTCTGTTGTTGATTCAGAATTGTTTGAAGATGTCACGTTATACAGAAGTACAATTGGAGCGTTGCAGCATATCTGTGTAACAAGGCCTGATATAAACTTCTCTGTCAATAAGCTCAGTCAATACATGCAGACACCAGCTCTAATCCATTGGAAAGCCACTCTGCACATTGTTAGATACTTGAAGGGAACGATTGATCATGGTCTAATGTTTCGAAACAATTCCTTTCCTATGAAAGAAATTTCTTTAACATCGTATACTGATGCAGATTGGGGAGGAGATGTAGCTGACAGGAAGTCTATATCTGGGCACTATCTCTTGCTGAATGGCAACCCAATCATATGGAGTTCAACTTGTAGCTCGGTCTAGTGCTGAAGCAGAGTTTAGGGCCATAGCTAATGCTGTGTGTGAGCTCATCTGGGTGAAGTCACTCCTAACTGAAATGGGACTACAGCTGTCATCTGTTCCAACTCTTTGGACAGATAGTACAAGTGCTGCGGCTATAACTGAGAATCCGATACAACACTCAAAGATGAAACATGTTGAAATTGATTTGTTTTTTGTTAGGGAGAAAGTAAATTCTGGTCAGGTTATGGTTAACTATGTTCCATCCAGTGAGCAGATTGCTGATATTTTTACTAAGCCTCTAACAGAGAAATCGTTTGTGCCTTGTAGGAAGAAGCTGGGGGTGTTTTCAGTTTCTGAGGTTAATGAAGACAAGACGATTCTGTTGCTTGCTCAAGGTATTGATTCAGAGTAAGTCTATGATTTTATGCTGCGTTGCTAAGGTTGATAGATCATTGCTATTTTCATAGTGGTTTTGTCTAAGATTGTACAAGTCAGCAAAATCTATAACATACCTGTGTTTTCATTTTCTATTAACATAGTGTGCTGATCAGTTCTGATGCATTTCATATCATGTTGTCTAGACCTTTTTCTGGTATTCATTCAGCATGTGGTAGTGCATTTACAGGTCAAAGCTATCTGATGAATATGCTGTCATTTGATATTATTTCAGTCATTCATGTGGGGCAGTTTCTAGCTGTAACTAGCATTTAAGGGTAGTAAGTCTGTATGTAATATCTGTCTACTATCGTATCTCGTCATCATGCTATCTTATCTTTCTTCATCTGAGAAAAAAAAAAAGGAGAAGAAAAGAGGAGATTGAAGTTCAGTTTAGCAATATAAGCTGAATATATTGGCATAAAACCTGGCTTGATTCCAAAAACAGAGGTGTTTCAAAGACAACGTCAAGATACTTTGAAACAGCTCTTGAGGAAGTAAAGATAAGGGCTCAAACCCTTCAGCTAGTGTTGGCAAGATAAGGGCTAAAACCCTTCTGTCAATAAAAAAAAATGGATCTGGAAAAAAAAAAATAGAGAAACTTCAAAAGGAGAAGATCAGTAGAAGAAAGATAGCTGTATGAGATGTATGATATTGAGTAGTAGGTAGATGGTTATGTCAGCTTAATGATGTTGAGTGTGTGTTATGGTTAGATAGAAGTTCCATTGTGTGGCTAAAAGGTGTTAATGATGTGTATATTCGTATAATAGCTTTTGAATTGTGAATGCTGTTGAACGTGATGTATGGATACTGAGGATGGTCTAGATGAACATGATTGGTTATGTGTTAGACATGATTGTGTCATTCTGTTTCAGAAAATGTGAGTATGTGTGTGTCAATGGATTTATGCTGGTGATTTCAATCTGTGACATGATTATTTGTGAAATTGCTATGATAATGTCAAGTGCAGCAAGGTAAAGTTAATGAAATCATAGAAGTACTCTGTTTTAGTGTCTTGTTGCAGCAATATGTCTCGTAATTTGCAGTTTTACAGTAGAAGTTGCAAATTGTTCGAGGATCATCAAACAAGGAGTCAAACAAAGAAGTGGATCTTGATAGGGAAATGTTAGGATATATGTATAATTACATATAACTAGAGGATAGATCTGCAATTATCAGAGGGACCGAAGTGCAATTTCTGTTTCTTAAAGCCTATAAATAGTAGAGGCGTGTAATGACTTTAACTAATTCAAGGAAATCAGATTTCATTTCTTCAACTTCAAGTAAGCTTTCTCTTTTGTTTTCTTTGCTTAATTCAAGCTTCCTATCAGGGTGGTGGTTTATGCGGCTGGGGCTCTTCGCGGTCACGACTGACCGCGGTGGGGATTTTCCTCAAATTCGACAATTCAGAAACTAACCTACTATGACTCTGATACCAATGATGGAATATGTACGAAACATGCAATCGATTAGGGCACAACATAACACATAATTAAATTACATCCTTGAACGATTGCCTTAACGGAAGCGGAACCAGATCTGGTTGAGGTTGGGATCACGGTGTGCCGGGCGGGAGGACACGTCACGGTTTGACGGGCAATGACCTATAATACCACAGCTACTGACCTCTGTCTAAACTATAGGGCGACTAACTATAATCATCAGCTACCACGACATCAGGTTTTCCTAGCCTTAAGCACCCGTGTATATACTGATGTATAGAGGGATAGGTTTTAAGGTCAGACACACAACTGAGCTTATGTGAATGGGCTCCCACTTATGGGCGACCCATTATCCTAAAACCAATAATTTTACATTTAATTTGCTCAATTACACTTGCAAGTTTAAATTAGTGAGAAATAAAGATTTTATATGTAAAAAATATTTACTTACTCGTTCGTAAAAAGAATATGTGACGATATAGAATATTTTTTATATTAACAAAATGTGTCGTTAGTAAAATTGTAACTTTTTACCGGTGATCCAATCTCGTCGACAAATATATTTTTTACCAGACGCACTTTGGCAACGGTTTTATCAACGAGTTTAGTCATCTATATGACTTTTATGAGTGACTAATTAAGCATCCGAAAAAATATTTGAGCACAATGCCACCTCATATATGCATTTTTTCCCTCTAAATTGGTGGATTGGTAAAACCCAAAAATGGTCCTTAGCTAGACCGATGGATGATCCAATTTTGATAATAATTCATTAAAAAATTTAATATAAGTGTAGTATTAGCGTAGTATTCTCTCATCAATAGCTTTCTAGGGTTAATAGGTCCAATGATACCATATGTTTGAGTCATGTGATCGGATGATACCCCTATGTTATTTCTTGATACCTTATGTTTTTAGAATGTTGTTCTTTAATCCAAATTATTGTTGCCACCAAGTTTAAATAATATATTGTTGACGTGGAAGATGAAAAATAAAAATAAAATATATAGAAAAAATGTGAAAATTAAAATAAATATAACAGAAAAATCTAACAGCTGACTAACAGAATTATCATAGGACAACATCTTCCAAACATAACGGATCATTAAACCACATGAAAAAACATATGGTACCATCCGATCACATTGTCCAAACATATGAGACCATTGAAAATATTAACCCTAGCTTTCTATTCTCCATGCCAAGAAATAAAATTCAACAATTGATTTTATTTTTGTAATGGTTAGAAAACTTGTACATTTAGCTTTAAATTAGTTGTCCTTATTCAATAGCCAGTTCTCTATAAATCGTTCTTAACATTTAGAAATATATTTATTTCAAAAAATGTTAAGATTCATCTCCTTGTAGTGATTCATGGGTTGAACACCTGTGAGCTGAGAAGGGACTCAACCTTAAATGGGGTAATTTCAAGATAATTTATAATTTTTTTCCACAGAAGATAGTAAAGTTTTGTCTCCAATTCGTATAATATGTAAAATAAAAAAAAGGTTAAGATTTAACATTTGTTTTCATTGGGGTGTCTTAGAGGGTTCATTATGATGACAACATCCTTGGCATGTTTGTTTCTAATCTAGAATGATTCTCACTGACACCATGATTAGCCGATAAACGGTAAGATGTTGGTAATGAATATCTTTCTATTCTCAGGGCTCGAATCAAGACTTCTGATAAGAATGAAGGGTTGAACCGCTACATCATATTACAATGGTTTGTTGAAATTAACTATACGTCCTATCTTTTTTTTATTCTAGAAAACCTTTTTACAATACAAATAGGTTTTAATGTTATCGTTTTTTATTTAAACTCAGATCAACTTCAATTCTCATGCCCTTAGATCCTAAAATTTAAGTTTAAGTCTAGTGCTCATGTGGTTGTATAATAGTAATTTATCTTTGAAACTCAACAATTGTTTTGAGAGTTATAAATTACCGTTGGTGTTTGTGGTGAAATGTGATATAATAAACTCAAATTATATTTTCTAAGGTATCTAAATTGTTATTTTTTAATATGTTAGACTGATGGACGGTAACATTGACAATTTTAAAAGTGTAAAATTAATTAAAATGTTTCTAAATCCTATTTTTTAATAATTTATGTAGAGCTTGTAGTTCAGGTTTACCGGTCGGATTCGGGTCGGTCCGAACCACAGCTTTCCGTGAGTCAACCCGAACACGACCTGGCGGGTTAACCCACTTGACATGTCGCTGCTTCCCGATGACTCAGAGATGTGTGTGGACGGTATGGGGAAGCTGCTGGAAGTGAGAGGTATATAGATAGCACAGACCAATGAGACATGCGACGTCGTTTACTGCTACCGCGACATCAGGCTGCATCCATCGAGTTGTCCAGAGACCTTCCACCCTAACCGAGGAATGTGAACGTGAAGAGATTAGAGAGAGATCTCTCTGCAAATAGCTTTACTGGTATCAATGGTTGTTCAAAGTGCTTGAACAATCTCCATATGGTGAGCCAACCCCTCTTTTGTAGAGTCCATTCCTTCAAATTGCAGATTTTATGCTTAGAAGAGTGCTTGTGGGGGTTTGTCTTTGACATAGTAACTGCATGTTGAACGGTAGATCGATGACGATGTTCCTCTCATTACATTAGTATAATTAGGGTTTTCATTTTTGTTGGGTATCAATCCGCATATCTTTGGGCGACCCATTTGAAGACCGACCCGACTCGGAAGCACTGATGGCGCCACCTTGTCACACTCAGTGAGGGCGCGCCTCACAACCTAAGGACTCGAAAGTCCACGCAAGGATATAGCGTCGCCATCATCCTATAGCGTTCTACGACACTTAACGCCAAGCTCCCGGACGCCACAACGTAGAGGCACGCCAAGTCATAGAGGCGCGCCACTTGGGGAACATTCCTCCCTTAGGTTCCTTCCTACAACACAAGGCTCAAGGCCAGATAGAATGGGCTCAAAGGCACTAGGCACAAAGGCTCAGAGGCATCGGGCACAAAGGCACTAGGCACAGGACACCAGGCAACACAACACTCAAGGCAGAACCATGGTCACTTAACCCGGTGACACCTGGGATAACCATGGTCGGGACTAACTCAACTCAGGTTAGGGGTGAGGGTTATAAATACCCTAACCCATCTTCATTATGAATCTAATGTCATACTGCACACCTGACCCTCCATATACTCTCTACTCTCCTATAAACGAACCTCTGACTGACTTAATCATCGGAAGGGAAACAACGGGAACTCCCGGGATTTCCTTCTGTGCAGGTTATCGTAGCAGCAAGGAGACCAACCCGGAACGTTCCGAATAGAGTCCTACCGGAAAACGTGATCAAACATCTGACACCGTCTGTGGGAAACTTGGGCAAAACCAGCCATGGCTCCCTCAAACACTAGAGCAAAGAGCATCCACCTTGAAGCCACGAAAAATGACACCCTCCACCACCTCCAGCAACACCTGGGGGCATCAACATACTTTCCTCCACCAGCCCGTTAACCGGAGGGACAAACCTCTCAGACGCCAGCGTACCAGGCACCGCTTGAGCCCCAAACAGCGACTTTAGCCTAACCTGTGCACCCAGACCAGCCAAGTCAGCGATAGCATCCTTAGGTAAGGCACCACCCCGGGTGGAGGTAGCCCCGAAGGCACTCCTATTGCCTGCCTTCATGGAAGTGTTGGACGAGCTCATCAAACGTAGGGCTCCGTACAAACCAACATGTCGGCATTATCTTCATCGGGCGTCATGGCATCATCTTCATCAGGCGTCACCCCGGCCAGCCCAGCCTCCCTTTGGCGCCACCATGCCATCCATAGGGATGACAGTGGCTCATCCCCCTAGTTCAATGACCAGGGAACAAATTGAGGAGCTTGTCGTCCGTAAGGTCAAAGAGCAAAAGAGCGGAGTCATGCCTCGTCTTCGCAACAAAGCATCGCACATGTTTGCTCCGGAGATATTGGCGGTCACCGTGCCTTCGCACATGTAGACACCGTGCCTTCGCACGTGTAGACACCGCGAATTGATTATTACCATGGTGAAGGCGACCCGGTCGAGCACATCCAAAGGCATGAGGCCTCACTCCTACAGCGGACGAGTGATGACAACCACTTCGCTATTCTTTTTCTGGCCACCCTAGGAGGTGTAACGTCTCACTAGTTGTTTGGGCTACCCAAGGCCTCTGTTTGGTATTGCGGAGACTTGACAGAAAAGTTCATCGTGCAATACATGGCTGGAAGACAATTGCTGAAGAACGTAAGTACGCTGGACCAGCTCAAGCACAGGAATGAGGAGATCCTGGTGGACTTTTACACCAGGTTCAACAAGGAGTTGGCGGGAATCGACCAGGTCATCACGGCAGGTGAGACCATACACGCATTCGTTAAGGCGTTTGGCCCGCGAGGATCAGCTTTGTATGATAGTTTGCGTATCATCCCGGTCAACACCGTGGAGGATCTAGCGGAGCGTGTAAAGTCATACGTTGCCTATAAAGTCGAAGAAGGAAGTCCAAGAAGGCAAAAAACCTGAACACTGCTCCTCGAGGGTGTCTCATGAGCATCGCCGACCCTTCCTGGCACTCCCCAACCGAGATGTGTACGAGACATTGTTCACCCTGTTGAACAGATACGTTGACGTGGTACTAACAGAAATGGAAAGAAAATACTTGGCGACTCCCCCAGCCCCCAAGAAGAGTGGCGCGCCCATGGGCAATGAATCAAACAAGTATTGCCGTTACCATCGGTGTAAAGGCCATAGCACGAATGACTGTTATATCCTGAATAAGGAGATAGAGAGGTTGATTCAAGAAGGTCACCTAAAAAGCTTTGTGGCGTGCCGTGAGAGGAGTTGGATCCCTCATAGGGAGAGGCGAGCGTCATCTAGAAGGGACAGTGAGTCATCAAAGGGCAGACACAGAACTCTGAATGTCATTCGTTGCAGGAAGGGAGACGGGCGCCACCCGTGAAGTGTACGTGACTCAACTATCGGGAACGGCTAAGGAAAGGAAGTGTTCCAGAGAAGAGGACGAGGCCATCATCTTCTTCTGGGAATCTGACATGAAGCATGTAACATGCCCACATGTAGATGTGTTGGTAATTACTACGAACATTAATGACTATACAGTGAAAAGAGTATTGATAGACTCTGGAAGATCGACTGATATGCTCTTCTAAGAGGTGTTGCAAAAGATGGGAAAGTCAGTGAAAGACTTCAAGAAGGTAAATTTCCCCCTCATGGGATTCACATCAAACGCTACGTACCCGGTAGGGGCCATCACCCTTTCAATAGAGATTGGTGATGGATGGAAGTCGCTGAAATTCGATGTCACCTTCATTGTGGTGGGCGCTCCGACATCATATAATGTAATTTTGAGGCGCTCCACACTTAACCTGCATAGGATGGTGCACTCCACCTATCACCAGATGCTGAAACTCTCAACCCACCCATGGCGTAGGAGTGGTAAGAGGTGACCAACCTGCAACGCGCATTTGTTATGTTCATTCGATGCGCCGCCATGTACTGAAGAATAAAGAAACCCTCGCCAATCAGACAAAGGAAGACCCTAGGGAAGAAATAAGTCGCCCCAACCAGTTGAAGGAATGAGAAAAGTCGAGGTCGATGACCCGAAAAAGGTCGTCCAAATAGGAGCGGCGCTACCAAAGGGAGAGGCAGAGACGCTCTCGATGATCCTAATAGAATTCAAGGATATATTTTCCTGGAAACCGAGTGACATGCCCGGGATAATCCGAGAAGTGATTGCCCATGAGCTCAATATCGACCCGAGCATCAGAGTGGTTGCCCCAAGGAGGCGCGTCGTAGGAAAGGAAAAATCGATAGCAATTCGCCAAGAGGTGGGTAAGTTGATCGATGCAAATTTTGTGAAAGAAATCTGATTCCAGACATGGGTGGCGATAGGGGTGAGCAAAAAAGACTGTAGGACTGAATTCCCGACAAGACCGGCCCGACTAGGACTGAGACCGACTAGGACCGAGTTCGACTAGGACCGAGACTGAGCATGCGTTTTTTTTTCTTCAAGGTCAGGCTCGGGCCTTTTCCCCAAAAGCCCGTTTAGGACCAGTCCGACCCGAAGTTACTATACACCCCCTAAAAATCAATGATGTATGTTTGGAACTATGGAAGAAAATGATTTTTGTTTAGAATTTTGTGTGTTTGTTACTTGGTTGATTTGTTACTTTGATTTGTACTTTGTGATTTTGTTACTTTGATTCCAATGATTTTTATATTTGGACAAATTAAGTTTTTTTTTTTTTTTGGGGGGGGGGGGGTAAGAGTCAGTCCAGGACCGAGACCGGCCCAAGTCAAGAAAGACCGACTCAGGCGTTTTTTTTTTACCGAGGTCAGTCTCGGTACTCCAGAAGGCAAGACCAAAATTTTGGCATCGGTCTTGCCTTCAGGACTGGCCCGGCCCGCCCATGTTCAACCCTAGGTGGTGAACCCGGTCTTGGTCAGGAAGAATAACGACAAATAGAGGATGTACATTGATTTCAGAGACCTTAACAAGGTGTGTCCTAAGGACTCTCACCCTTTGCCCCGCATCGACCAACTGGTCGACGTCACAGCTAACCATGAGTTGTTAAGCTTCATGGATACTTACTCTAGATACAATCAGATCCAGATGGAGGAGGGTGACACTCAGAACACCGCGTTCTACGATGATAGTGATATTTATCATTACACGATCATGCCATTTGGTCTGATACTGATCAATACGAGCACCACCTATCAAATGATGGTGAACAACTTATTTGATGGAATGATCAGCGACACTATGAAGTCTTACGTTGACGACATGCTGGTGAAGTTGATGAGAAGCGTTGACCATGTGGAAGACTTGAGGAAAACCGTCGAGCGCATGTGCCTCCATCATGTGCGCTTCAACCCCGGAAAATGCACCTTCGGAGTCCACTTGGGGAAGTTTCTGGGCTACATGGTCAGCCACAGGGGAATCGAAGTCAACCCTGAGAAACTGGAGGCAATTGAGATGATGAAGATCCCAACAAGTCACTGAGAAGTGCAATGCCTAAACAAAAGATTAGCGGCGCTCAGTCGTTTCCTGGCTAAGTCTAGTGAAAAGTCACTCCCCTTTTTCCAGGTCCTGCGCGCCAACAAGAAGTTTGAGTGGACGCCTGAGTGTGAAAAGGCTTTTCAGTACCTTAATCAGCACCTCAGAACGCTCCCACCTCTGGCCAAGCCATCAAAGGGCGACTCCCTTTACCTTTACTTAAGTTTCAGTCCTGTAGCAGTCAACTCAGTTTTAGTAAAGGAGTTTGAAAAGCGCCATGTCCATGTCTACTATGTATCCAAGGTCCTCATCAAGTCTTAAATGAATTACATCGAAGTTGAGAAGTATCTCTATGTGTTGACAATTTCAGCTAGGAAGCTCACCCTTACTTTCATGAGCACGAAATTACTATCTTAACGAATCAACCCCTAAAACACTTCTTACAAAAGTCGGACGCATCAGGAAGGATGATAAAATGGGCAATCGAGCTAAGTGGATTCCGAATAAAGTTCGCTCTGAGAACCGCAATAAAAGGTCAAGCATTTACTGACTTCATAGTTGAATCGACATGCACGTCTGAGGCGCCGCCCGAGGTAAAGAAATTGGAAAAACATGGACGCTACACACCGATGGATCTTCATCCGTTGATGGCTCGGGGTGGGACTTGTCCTAACCCCACCTGATGGCGGTGCCCCTACCCGATATGCATTAGTTTTGACCTTCAAGGCCACTAACAAGGAAGTCGAATACGAAGTGTTGATCACCGACTTAAGGCTTGCAAAAGGAATAGGCGCCGTCTCCTTACTTGTCTACTCTGACTCTCAGTTGGTAGTAAACCAAGTTAAGGAAGAGTACGGTGCTCGGCCAAAAAAAAAAAAAAGTACGGTGCAAAAGAAAAGAAAATGAAGGTGTATCTATGAGAGGCGAAGGCCTTGGTGGAATGGTTCAACAGCTCTGAGATTGAAGCAATACGAAGGGAATCGAACCAAGAAGCGGACGCCCTAAGAAATTTTACCTGGCAGGCTTGGAGTGCACGAACATTGATAAAGCAGTCGAGTGGGCAACACCCATCTGTACCTACTTGGAATCAAGAGAGCTACCAGAGGATGGAATTCAGACGAGGCGAATCGTAAGGATAACGCCCAATTACAAGATAATCGACGGGACACTCTATAAAAAGGGCTTCTTAGTACCCTTTCTCAAATGTATCACTCATCCTGATACCACCACCATCTTAAGGGAGGTACATGAAGGGTATACCGCCTGCCATGAGGGTACAAGATCTATTGTTCGGAAAATCCTCAACCAGGGGTACTATTGGCCCACCATGAACAAAGAGGCAGCTGACATAGTGTTAAAAATGCGAGTCATTCCAAAGGTACAGACCAAATTTGGTGCGCCACCCTTCAGAACTTACAAGCATTAGCGTTGTGTGGCCATTCGCGCAATTGCGAATCGACTTAGTGGGACATTTTCCAAAATTGAAGCAACGATCCTACATAATAATTACCATTGATTATTTCTCGAAATGGATCGAGACAAAGGCACTGGCATCCACAACGGAATTCCAGGTGTTAAAGTTCATCAAGTCAAGAATCATTTCAACATACGGGGTCCCGAGCATCCTCATCAGTGAAAACGACCCCCAGTTTTCGGAAAGAGAATTAAAATGGTTCTGCGAGGAACTAAAAATTGAGCAGAGACACACCTCGGTCAAGCGTGCATAAGCCAATGGATAGGTCGAAGCAGCAAACAAGATTGTCCTGAACGGGTTGAAGAAAATGGTGGATGCCTTGGGAGGAAAATGGACAGAGGAACTGGAAAATGTGCTCTGGTCATTACAAACCATACCCAAATTGGCTACAGGGGAGACACCCTTCAAACTCGTTTATGGCTCAAAGGCGATGGCTCTGACTAAAATAGTTGTGACATATCAAAGTCGGGAATTTTGAAGCAACGACTAATGATGAGCAAATGTGTCTCGAGCTAGATCTTGTGGATGAAAAGAGCTGGGCATACGACCAATTACAAGCCAAGGTGCGCCTCGCTATAGCACGATATTACAACAGACGAGTCTTATCTCGCCAGATTTATGTGGGGGAAAGGACGTGGAGAAGAAATAAGTTCTCTCTACAAGACCGAAAGAATAAGCTATTACCAAAGTGGGAAGGAACCTATAAGGTCACCGATATGCCCCACCCGAATGCATACATTCTTGAAGACGAGCATGGAAAAAGGTTGAAGAACACATTTAATGCGGAGCACCTAAACAAATTCTATGCTTAAAAGGCGTCTCGCTAAAAATCGGCATGTAATTTGTATACTAATGTTTGCATAAAGGATATAGTGTCGACAATGACGTAAAGACTACTTAATGGAAAAAATCTTAAGTGTGAATTTACATAGCAAATTGCTTAAAGCGTCGCTACTGGGCCCTAAGGAATGTTTAAAGTCTGATTCTCAAAGCGCCGCTGTTAAAGAGTTGACCATAACTTAATGGCCAAAAGCTTAAGCTTAAATGATTAAACACAATAAGGGTGCCACTAAGGACAAGTGAGAGATCAAGTATAGAGGGGTGCGAAGAGGTTCAGTCCATTAATGGCGTTGCTATTAGCGGGGAAAGAGACGCCTCAGAAGACTCTGCCTCACTCTTGGAGTCATCTGCTTCCTGTTCCATGCGCCACATCTCCAAGAAGCTCTACATGTATTGAAGGCACGCTACATCGAAGTTTGGGAAGAAGTTATGCATATCTTCCTCGATTGAACTATAGACAACCATGAAGATGGAGCGGTTGTCCATGATGCATCCATGTCAAAATAGGCGCTCCGCTTGTAGTCCTCAGGAGTGTCACCCTCCGTCGAGACAAGCATCATGTCACCTGTGAGGCAGGCGCCCTCTAGCATATGGAACCCTATGTTAGGGTCCGCTACTGAATTCCCCTTAACTAGGGGAATGCCCTTGAGTCGCTCGTAGGGCGCATAAGTCTCCAAGAGCGTCTTCTCGCTCACATCCGCCCTCAGATCGTGCGTAAATTGAAGGTCGGGCCCAGATAAGGGATGACATTCCCCTTCTTCTCAGGCTCTGAAGTGGCGTCACAGTGTTGAGACTCTTTCCGAACTTCATCAGTCCCTTCGGGAAAAGTATGAACCCGGGAGGAAAAGAGCGCATCCTCCCCTTAGAGCTCCTGCGTCGGAACCTTCTTCCGGGTAGGTGTGCTTGAAGACGACCCCAACAACACAGGGGCGTCATCACCTACCTTATTAGCTGTGAAACAAGTACAAAACTCGGTGTAAGATCATGTAATCATCAAATCCGTCACTACTGGCGCGCCATATTTCTTAGTATGAAGAATATTAAGTTGTTGACGCAGAAGGGTATCGTTAGCATAGAGAGAGTAAGAGATCACACCTTTAAAGGTCTCCACAGCCTCCTGCGTGTCGGGGTTGAGGTCCTTTTGCGGCGGCGTAAGAGGATCGACATAATCCTCGTAGCGCACCTTCTTCTTCTCGCATAGGCTCGGGGCGCGCTTCCTCTTGGACGCCTCAGGAGCGTCACTATTCCTGGAGGATGACTTCTCTTGCCATGCCTCTGCTCTGGGATAATAGTAAAGGCATGAGCGAGGCGCGCAAAATCTTGCTCTACAAAATGGAAGGGAAACAGTTATTACCCGGCGTGGTGGGGAAGGGCGGCGCCCTGCTGATGAAATGTCAGCGCGCCTTAAATCTTCCTCGGTCGTTTCCTTGGAAATGTAAACCGTGCAGCAACTTTCATGCTCTATGATTATCTAGGAGAGCGTTTCCACGTCTGCATACAAACACTCCTCCATAGAGGGAATCAGGTCGCGCAGTGTCTTGGTATTGAGACACCAGGAGACGCCCCCTTAAAGAAAAAATATTGAACTTCCAATTGGAATTCCGGATTTTGAAACCTTGGACAATGAGATGAGAAGTGTCCCATGACCGACTATTGGCATCGGGACTACGAGAGACGAAGAGAAAGATGCCAAAATTATTTGAATCGGGACAATAAAAATGTTGAAACAAGGAGAGTGAGTAGGGATATCCACAGTTGTGGCAAAAAAACTTTAAACCCAACCCAAAAATGAATAGCGTTTGGGGAGAGTTGGGTAAGAGAAACCCCGTAATAAGTACACATATCTACCAACTCATGGCAATAAGGGAACCTTAACCCCACATCAATTTGAAGGGGGGAAGTGGTATCCTCACCTAGTTGACGTACGCTCACGGGATGAGGGTTTTGAGGGTCCGTCTCATTGGGATTGGGATAGCGAGGACAACTTAATTAATTAGAGAGTTTAAAATACCATGAATAGCATGTTTTTTTAAATATTTTTTTTGGACCATCTTTGATGGATTATGAGGCCTAGGGTAGGAAACAACAAACAAAATCTCAAAAACCCCACACTCCATTGTACGCATCTTCCATTTGTCTATCTCTGAATGTAACTATTCCAGAGAAACAAAATCCCAATTCAAAGAGGTTGAAATCACATCCAAAGGTTTTCTCTTATATACTAATTGTAGAGAACAAGGCATAAGGAAGACATGGAGAAGATTCTCATCTTCGGTGGAACGAGATACATCAGAAACTCAGAAAGCCCATGGGATGCTACTTAGATTTTACTTTTTCAAATTTTGCTACGTGTACTTTCGAAGTTGGGGCAAAATGCTACATCTATTAAGTTTTCTGTTAAATATGAATGAAAAATGACTGACACATTATTGGTACATAATTTTAAATATAGAAAAATATCTAAACAATATGAAAAATTAAGAGGTGAAATAATAGTTTTTATTGAAAATATGAAACAAAATAAATAATAAATATCAATTATTTTTTGTTTATTTCATATTTTCAATAAACATATTATATAAAAATTCTTATTTTGAATTTGTCTAGCATTTTTTTAAAAACAAAACATATAATTTTTTAAATTATGGATCAAATATGTGCTGCCACGTCATTTTTCATCTATTTTAATTGAAAACTTGGATAGCACTTTTTGAAAAAGTAAAGTTCTGATAGTGATTTATAAAATGTACAAAGTTGGGTTAATGATTTAGTTATTAACCCTAAAGTAAACGTTCAACACATATAAATGTATAATATATTTACAGTTTTATATTTTATTTTCAACAATATGAGAATTTACTAATTTACATATATAAAAAAAGTAAGCTTATTGAATAAAATCTATTATAAAATGAGATTATTAATAGAGAATATTAGTGAAATAAAAGATAGAAAATTTAAAACGCATAAATAAATTGTCTTGAGAAAAGAGAGGAATAAAGAAATGTGATAAAATCTAAGGTTCTTTCAAGTTTGAATGTGGTAGCTTGGAACAATTATAAATTGTCCACATATACAAAAACATGATGAACGTAACGTACGATTTAGGTCGACCAATAGAATTTAACAAAACAATTATTTTGCTTACGTGTTAACATTCTATACATCCTAGTCAAATTAATCTAGATAGATAGATAGATTATTGACCTGTGTTGTATTTTTATTGCTATAGAAATGGTAAATCTATTATATTAATATGGTGATAAAATTAACTACGATAAATGAATAATTAATTATATTGACGACAATATATCTGTAAATCAGATCATCAAAGATATAACACTAATCTAAGTTATCTAACTGAAGGAATAATTAATTATGATCAAACACACGACCGATTATTTGTGACTGACGTTAGTGTTTATTTCGAAAGTCGAAATTGAACGAACTTTATAGTGTAGGGTTGTAATAATTATGCATCTAATGTATTATTGTTTGTGGGAGGTGATCTAAAAATTTCAAATGTTCCAAATTTTAGAAAGTTTAGGATTTTTTACCATTTCTAAAATAATTTTAAAAATTATGTCAGGTATTAGCAGGTACGTAATTTTATTACAACTATAACTCCCAAAAGTTTGTTCATATTATACTTCCGAGTTGAACACAAACGTTAATCAAATATAGGGCTGGGCATGAACCGGTTCGGGGCCGAACCGGTTCAGAACCGTACATTTACCACATTTTAAAACCGGTACGGTTTACCGCTCCAGTTTTTGGCCGCTCCAGATTTTGGCTGATTTACCATACCTGTTCTGAACCGGTTCGGCTGAACCTGTTTATGCAAAAAAAAAAAAAAACTGAACCTGTTTTTACCCCAAAAAAAAATAAAAAAATTGAGGTTCCAATTCAGCAAGCATCCAATTGAGATTACAATACAAACATAAATCCAACTAAGGTTCCAATACAAACATAAATCCATTACAAACAATCAAACATAATACTACACTTAAAACTTAACATTAGTTACTTCAGCTTCTATCAAAATCTCCAATAATGTGTCAACCAATCTACCAATTTCCTCATGAAATGTCTGCATGGAATGAGAACAGAACCCATCAGTATCACCAATCAAGTGTAAATCTAAATCAGCACAACAAAACAAATACAATGACACAAACTTACTAAGATAAGAGAGGACATACATCACAAAGGCACAATGACACAAACGATGTTATTGGCTTGAAATTACTCCTTGGGCCTTGTCTTCTAAATTGAACTAAGGTTCCAATACAAACATAAATCCATTACAAACAATCAAACATAATACTACACTTAAAACTTAACATTAGTTACTTCAGCTTCTATCAAAATCTCCAATAATGTGTCAACCAATCCACCAATTTCCTCATGAAATGTCTGCATGGAATGAGAACAGAACCCATCAGTATCACCAATCAAGTGTAAATCTAAATCAGCACAACAAAACAAATACAATGACACAAACTTACTAAGATAAGAGAGGACATACATCACAAAGGCACAATGACACAAACGATGTTATTGGCTTGAAATTACTCAAGTAACTATAGTTCTGACAAGAAGTCCACATATCAGTAGTTAGGCAAACTTTACCTCCAAGACATTTTATGAAATCCTTTAACCTTTCTTTTTCTTCAACATTCATTTGAAGAATATCTCTTGCCAGTGTTCTGCGTGAATGAATCTCAAATCTTGGTTGTAATACCTTAAGGAACTTCTGAAATGCTTCATTCTCAATGAACCGGAACGGGAGTTCAGCAACAATAAACATCCGCACAAGCTCCTTTCGACAAAGATTTTGATCAAATTTAGTTGTTGTATTCGGATGTGTCGGTGGACGACTAGAACTACCCCCATCCCCTTCTTTGGTGAAAAAGCTGTCTAATGTGACCTTGAAAGGTGACTTGTTACATCTCTTTGTGTGATTTTTCAAGCCACTTGTACCATCTGCTACAATGTGTTCACCACAGTAATTACACTTACCAATCGCCTTACCCTTGGAATTAACATGTTTGAGTTTGGTAAAATGTTGCCATGCTGGAGATTCATTTTTCCTAGATTTCTGCCAACTACAACCACCTTGCGTGCTACTACCTTGCTCTTTCTTTCGAGCTATAGTTGGTGACGGTCCTGATGCAACAGGTGGCGATCCATCTGAATCAAAAGAGGCAGTTCCCTCAATAAGTCTAGTTTTTGTCTTTTGAGATCCACCTTCTAAACTACTCCCTTTATGTTTACCATCAAACGATATTGAAGGCAAAGACATCTGAAATTGGCCGATAATATTAGCTTTTAATAAACTTAACTAGGCACAATATATATGCAAATCTGAAAAATATGCAAATCTGATTTGAAATTCTAATTTATACATTTTTGAGAAATTCAGAATTATTATTATTCAATTTACGTAATATATGCAAACATCAACATAATTCACGTCATGTATGCAATTCAGAATTATGCACACAGTAACACACCATGCAGTCATGCACACAGTATAGGCGATGAGGACAGTTCAAATGTTAGGAAAATGGTACAGATCTATCTTTACCTTACTTAGCATTCTATAGGCATTATGTGAGGCTAAGAGACGATTTTAGATATACTGCATGCTTAAACTACTAAGGCACCTTTCAGTACATAAATTATCTAAATCTGTCTCATAACAACTGTAAATGGTGCTTCAATTTCGAGTATATATTTGCAGGTATACATTTGCAGGTTCGAGTATATAACTCTTTACATTTTGATGCTGCTTCTGAAATGGCACTTGTTAATTGGACGAAGCAGTTTTGCTAGAAGAGTATAATCAATTGGACGAGTAATTGGACGAGTATAATCAAACACCCAAAATTATATCAAAGAACGGAAGAAGACTAGAAGAGTGAAGACGAACCTGCGACGAGAGCGACGAGCAGCGACGAACGGCGACGAGTAGCGACGAACGGCGACGAGAGCGACGAACGGCGACGAGAGCGACGAGGGAGACGAGGGCGACGGGCGGCGATCTGAGACAGAGTGATCAGTGAAGTCTGAAACAACAGAGTGAAACGCAATTAGGTCTTCTGTTGCATGCTGGTTTGAAGTTATCTGGTCTGACCAAAGACAGAGTGAAAAACCGGTTTTGTCTGGTCTGAAGTAGTCTGGTTTAGTATTTTAAGATTAAAACAGGTACAAAATTAGGTTCGGTTAACCGGTTGTGAACCGGTTTTCTGTACCTATTCTGAACCGCTCCAGATTTTTTGAAAAAAAACGTTTGTTTTGTGAACTGGTTCGGCCGAACCGGTTCAGAAATGGTACGGTTCAGGTACGGTTCGGTACGGTTCGGCCGAACCGGTTTTTTTTGCCCAGCCCTAATCAAATATGGTTGATTTTTTATATATCAAATTTGGCAAAACTTGCTACAATATAGTAAATTATATTTTTCATTATATAACAACTTTAAATATTTTTAGTAGTTTAGTACATTTTTTAAAAAAAAATCACATATTAGGCACACCAAAAAATTGATCAACCTACAAGTTCTCCAATTTGAAAAAAAAACTGTGTTTACAATTTTTTTAATTAATTAAAGTTATTTACAAAAATCGAGTTGGAAATTTCTTTAAAAAGCAACTCATATTTGGGCAATTAATTCATTCGATAATGGAAAGATATTCATGATCAATATTTTACTTCTTACGAATTGACCACGACTCGAGTGCGGATTATTCTAAATGTGGAGTGAGTATGCTAAATGTGGTATCCACCTAATGAGGACCCCTGTGGGACACCCCATGGAAAAAAAAGGGTTAATGATTCAAATGGTACCGTATGTTTAACCCATGTTATTGGATGGTACTTTGACACTTTTTGTTTTAACGTATGATACTCTATGTTTAAAAATGTTGTTCTTTAGTCTCTCCGTTAGTCTTCCATTATATTTTCCTTTAAACGGTCACGTGACTTGCACATGTTGTGCCAAATCAGCACAACGTTAGTTTCATGTCATTGCCACGTAGATATATAATATTTAATTTAAATATAATTTATATAATAAAAATATATAAATTTCAAAGAAAAGACTAAAATAATTTATAAAAAAGAAAAATAATTTAAAATTAATAATTAACTCAAAATTATAAATTAAGAAGAAAAAATGTAAATAAAAAACATGAAATTTTATTAAAAAATCAAAAAATTAAATTATAAATCCTAAAGTTGATTATTTATAAATTTATTAAAAATATCAAAAAATATAAAGAAAAAAAAACTAGGTTAGGGTAGGACTAAGAGTGTCAAAATTTGACCCAACCCGTGGGTAACTCTCCCACGGGTCGTATTTGGGTCAGACTTTTTGACTCACTAGTCATTTTGACACGCCCCATGGATGACCCGTGTTCACGGGTCAGGTTTGGGTCAATAGTCTTGACTCATGGGTCAACGCATGACTCGTCCCGAATTGTATATTATATTAAATATATATAATTTTGACTCATGTGTTAGTTTGTTTCTAATTTTTTATGTACTGGTGGGTCGAACGGGTCACACTGACCCGCGGGTCATGGAGGGCGAACGAGTTAGTCTGACCCAAGTCTTACTATTCATGACGGGTCATTCTGATCCGCGGGTTGACCCATCAACCTGCAAGTTAGGTTTGGGTTTCAAAAATTGACCCATCAGAGTACACGAGTCATGTTTGAGTCAGACGGTCCCTGACACAACCCAAGACTGACACGATTCATGGGTCGACCCATAACCCGTTTTGACACCCCTAGGTAGCACCCAAGGGGTCATGTTAACCTAACCTAGTTTTTTTCTTTCTTTAAAAATAAATTGATAAATAATAAGCTTTAGAATTTATATTTATATTTTATGAATTTATTTTTAATTTTCTTAATTATAATTTTACTAAGTTTTTTTTATTAATTTTGTTTTCATATATATATATATATATATATATGGTTCAATTATTTTTCAAAATAGTTTTCTAGATTTGTTTTCTTATTTAATTTAATTTATTTTTACTTTCCATTCGCTACAACATTATTCCCTTAATCAAACTTAATAGTTAATATTAATTTAAACTAAAAAACAACATTATTAATATAATGAGGATAATTTCGGTATTTTCAAATTTATTTTTTTCAATATTAAAAAAATTAGTTACATAGATGCACGTGTACAATTTAAAAGGAAAAAATAACGGAAAACCAAACGTTTCTTCGTAACCCAACACAATGAAACATAATAGCGCGACTCAAAACAAGTTACATAAGTTACTAATTTTGGCCAACATATTACAATTTTTTTTCTTAATTTTCTCTTTAATATAAGGTAGTACCCGGGGTATATTATTTAAACTTACCATTTTTTTTTTTAACAAAAAAAAAATCATTCTGCAGTGTATTTGCTTGCTACCTTAGAACTTTGAAGCATTGGAAATCATCCCTACCGAAAGATTGCAATTGGGCTGAACCGAGTAACTCGTTCTCTTCTTGAGTTCTTTCTCTTTCCTTCTCCTTCTCGTCTTTGTTGGTGCTCTGATTTCAGAACAGCAATCGATAAATTAATCACATTGTCTTCTTCCTCCTGAGACGTGCTGATACGGGTTCGGAGCAATCCTGTCGTCGATTCCTCGTCTCTGACTGGGTATGGCTTTCCGTTTCTTCTTAGATTTAGTGTTTATACGTTGCCTTTTGCTCTAAAAATTTCAGCCTGGAAAGTTTCAATCTTCCTTCAATTCTGTGGAAGCTTGACTTCTAATGATGCTAAAATATAATTGCAACCCTCTGGCGCAAATTACTATTAGAAGATACAGTCTATCCTCCTAATTTCTGATCGAATCCATCCTTTTTCGTAATTAGTTAATTACTGTCAAATTGGCGCGAATCTACATGTTTTTTAATTAGGGTTCATAGCATAGCTGCAATCTAATTATTATGCACTTGGTTTTGTTTGGTCCATTAATCCATTCAGTACGTTTCTGCTTGGTAGGTCTATGGCAGGGTCGACGAAAGTTATAGCTATATGTCAGTCAGGAGGGCAATTTGAAACTGAGAGAGATGGATCACTTATATATCGTGGTGGGGATGCTCATGCTATAGACTTGGATGAACAGATGAAATTTGATGACTTCAAGGTCGAAGTGGCTGAAATGTTCAATTTCAGTGACAGTTCACTATCTATCAAGTACTTCCTTCCTGGAAACAAAAAGACGCTTATCACAATCTCTAACGATAAGGATTTGAAGCGAATGATTAAATTCCACGATGATTCCATCTCTGTTGATGTTTATGTCATGTTGGAAGAAGCTGTTGCTCCTGAAGTTTCAAATATGCCAGCTAGCAGGTAGAGATATCATTCTGCTTAACACTCTTGATTTAATGAACTGTAAATTTAATAATAAGGAATAATTGGAGAGTGAGGAGATTGATATGTTGAACTTGATGCAGTCATTGTTCTCCAGAATATATAGTATGGTGATTGAAGGAAAGCTAGCTAAATTTAAGACTTGCAAAACTGTTTCGCTTTTGGGTTCTTGCATGTTTTATAATATATATGTGTTTTTAAAAAAAATCATTTATGGAGGTAAAACTTTGAGTATGCAGGTCGAGCAGGACGACATTATCAGAAGCTGTGGTTTCAATGGAAGATGCTTCTCTTGATGTAATGGTTGATACAGTAGATCCCGATATGTCTCTGGGTGCTCCTCTTGACGTTGTGGATGATACTGGCCACGTCGAAGAAACAAACATTGACATTGACATGCCCGTTGATCTGTCACCAATCTTACCCTTGATGATAAGTTCCATCAGTGAGAAAAACGCCAAAGGAGCTGAGCAGTGGCAGAATGCTATTACCGGGGAGGGCCAAAGATTTAGCAGTGTGACTGAATTTCGTGAATGTTTGAGGAGATATGCAATTGCCCACCAATTTGCGTTTCGGTATAAGAAGAACGATAGCCACCGTGTTACTGTTAAGTGCAAAGCAGAAGGGTGTCCATGGAGGATCCATGCGTCGAAGCTATCAACCACCCAGTTGATATGCATCAAGAAAATGACTCCCACACACACATGTGAAGGGACCGTGGTGACAACTGGGCATCAGGCAACAAGGAGTTGGGTGGCTAGCATCATCAAAGAAAAGTTGAGGGTATTTCCCAACTACAAACCCAAGGATATCGTCAATGACATCAAGCAAGAGTATGGGATTCAGCTCAATTACTTCCAAGCTTGGCGCGGCAAAGAAATCGCCAAAGAACAGCTCCAAGGTTCTTACAAAGATGCGTACAATCAATTGCCTCTCTTCTGCGAGAAGATAATGCTGACTAACCCAGGAAGCTTCGCCACTTTTGCTACAAAAGAAGACTCGAGCTTTCATCGCTTCTTTGTGTCCTTCCATGCTTCATTGTTTGGGTTCCAACAGGGTTGTCGCCCTCTTCTGTTTCTGGACAGCATACCCATCAAATCAAAGTACCAGGGCATGTTATTTGCAGCCACAGCTGCTGATGCGGATGATGGGGTCTTCCCTGTTGCTTTTGGTGTGATGGATTCAGAGACGAATGAGAATTGGCACTGGTTTCTGCTCCAGCTAAAATCCGCTCTTTCAACATCGGTGCCCATAACTTTTGTTGCAGACCGAGAGAAGGGACTCAGAGAGTTGATTCCTTCCATTTTTACAGGATCCTATCATGCGTACTGCCTCAAGTACCTGACGGAACAACTGATTAGGGACTTGAAGGGTCAATTCTCTCACGAAGTCAAGCGATTAATGGTTGAGGATTTCTACGCTGCTGCGTATGCCCCTAAGGCTGAGAACTTCCAGCATTGCGTAGAGAGTGTGAAGAGCATCTCTCCGGAGGCTTACCATTGGATCATGCAGAGCGAACCTCAGAACTGGGCAAATGCCTACTTCCAAGGCGCGAGATACAACCACATGACCTCCAACTTTGGGGAGCTTTTCTACAGTTGGGCATCCGAGGCGCATGAACTACCAATTACCCAGATGGTTGATGTGATTCGAGGCAAAATGATGGAGCTCATATATGATCGCCAGGTGGAATCAAATCAGTGGTTGACCAAACTTGCACCGTCCATGGAGGAAAAGCTTGAGAAGGAAAGCCTCAAGACCCATGTTCTCAATGTTCTTTTTTCTGCATGTAATAACGAGTTTGAGGTTCGTGGGAATGAGTCCCATGAAGTGGTGAGGATGGACAATTGGGATTGCAGTTGCAAAGGGTGGCAGCTCAGTGGCTTGCCTTGTTCCCATGCTCTTGCAGTCATTGTCTGCCTTGATAGGAGCCCTTACGAGTTCTGCTCCAGATACCTTACCACCGAAAGCTACAAATTGACTTACTCAGAGAATATTAACCCGATTCCAACCACCGACCAACCCATCCGAAAGAACAATGGTTGTCTGGTAACTGTAACACCTCCTCCAACACGTCGCCCTCCAGGCCGGCCCACTACGAAACGGTACGGGTCCCATGAGTTGGTCAAACGGCAGTTGCAGTGCAGCAAGTGCAAAGGCCTTGGGCATAACAAGTCAACATGCAAGGAGCTGCTGATGTAAGTGCCCTCGGTGTCTATAGACATTGTCGTCGTTTCTTGTTTTCTCTGTTAATTTAAATACGTGGATCTTGACTTTTGTCATTATTATATTAGTAACTAATGAAGAAATATAGTACAGTAGCTGCATTTTGGTTATACCTCTCTGGGTTAGTTTTGTTTTATTTTGTTTACCTCAGCAGCAGATCACAGACCTTTCCTTTGTGCATAACCCCACTGCTCTATTCTTACTTAAGTAAGACAGCCTAGCTTCCTCCCTTTATCATATTGCGACATATCTCTTCTTTGTATTTGTACATTGGATTTCTGAGTTCAGCTTGTTGCAGTCAAACGGAGGATATTTTATTTTGGCAATTCTCCAGATCAGTAGGAGGGTTAGGAGGTTACCACAAATCTGTTTGAAATCCGCACATATGTTGTGAATGTACCACTACCATCCATATTGGTCCCATCAAAATATATTTCTGAAAAACAATTTAATTTGGAAAATAATAATATTTAATTAAAAATGTAAGTATAAACAACTACTCCAAAAATTGATACTTCTATATTAGTGTGTTTAAGTATTCGAATAACATTTTGAAGTGTAATTTAAGTGAGTGAAAATATATATAATATTAATAGTACAATGATAAAACATTAAATTGTTATAATATAGTCACAAATTTAAATTTTGGAGCATTGTTTCTTTCTACCCGTGAATGTTACTAATTAGTTTTTAAAATTAGATATATTTTGCCAAAGGGTCGGTCAAAGGGCCGGTCAGTATTGTCATTTGCATTAGTTTTAATCATCACTCTACAAAAGATTGTCATGACCTGAAATTGAAGGTGTAAACTAGGATTTTAAGAGGGAAACAAAACAATTTTTCCTTCACAAAATTTCTACAAAAGCTATAAAAGTCCAAAAAACAAAGAAGAAGGAATATGTAAAATAACCCTTTTCAAAAGGTACGAGAGCTGATTTTAATCCTTTTCAGATTAGATAAGGAAATTTAATCTATTACTCTTCTAGTGGGGAAATGCAACTCCCGTTATATATATAGGATTAAAAATCTATCTTTCGAAGTTAATATGTATGAATCCACAAATTAAGCCTAAATGTACTTAATATATATTTAGAGTAAAATATCTCATTGCCTCCTAATATTTGGTCAGATTTCGAGTTTCTCCCCCTAAAGTTTAATTCGTAAAATTGTATTCTCTTATGTTTGACCAAAGTGCAAGTTTGATCATTCTGACAACGTTTCCTTCCAAATTTAACAGAATTAGTGTTGAAAATTGTAAAAGATAACAACAAATTTGCAAAAATGTCTCCATTTAACCATCTCAAATTTTTTCAAATGTTACAATTGAGTTCCGATTCGATCGAGACTCGATTGAACCTCAATCGAGGGGGCTCAGGTCTGGGTCTTGACCCAGACTGACCCCCTATGGGTGGACGATCAGGTCTGAATCAAGACCCAAACTCGAGTCCCTCATCGGGGCTCAATCGAGCCCAGTCAAATTTGGGGCTAGTTCGACCCCAATTCGATTAGGGTTCAATCGAGTCTCGATCGAATCGAGAATCAATTGTAACATTTAAAAAAGTTTGGGATGGTTAATTGTGTCATTTTTGAAAGTTTTCTGTTATTTTTACAATTTTCAAAACTTATTCTGTTAAATTTGGCTGGAAAATTTGACGAAGGAGACAAACTTGCACTTTGGCCAAACATGAGAGACATAAATTTTATGATTTAACTTTGGGGGAGAAACTGAAAATCTGGCCAAACATTAGAAGACAATGTTGTATTTTACCCTATATATTTAAGATAAGTTTTCATAATCAAAATTCCTATTGGATATATTGTATCTGCAAAGACATCACTCTTTGCGAACAAACTTCATATTGTTTTACTGACCAGTCCGCACTTCTTCATTTAACTCCAATCCTCGGGCTACACTAACTTAACATATTATTGGCACCACTTCAATTGTCAAACTTTCCCTAACACGTCTCATTCACTCCAAAACCTCATCAAACCTTCCCGCACACCAACACATCACTATGATTCACTTCTCTTGTCCACGAATCACTTAATCAATGTTTGTTAGGATGTATATAATATAAAATTCGTGTTTCTAACAAGGCATGACTTTTGGAAGTGTGATAAACTTCCCCCACCGCTCCAAGTCGACGCTCTTATCAAGACAAATCCAAGGTACTCCCATTCCTGGGCCAATACTCCCAAAGCAAGAAGGACTTAATCAATAGTGGAATACACTTAAATTTTATTGGTGGATGAGCATTACACTCATTACATATGTTAAACAACACTTCAAAGTTCTTCAATGTGTAGAATAAATCAATTACATATGCGTTTATAGAGGTGATAAAAAAAGACTGTCTGGACCGAATTCCCGACAAGACCGGCCCGGGACCAGACCGAGACCGAACGAGCGAGATTTTTTTCTCGAGGTCGGGCTCGGATTCAAGCTCGGTCTTTTTCACCAAAATCTTGATTAGGACCGACCCGACTATTAAGACCATATTTGAAGCCCAGATTTTCTGCAGCCCAAATGTTCTCATTCGTCAACCCATCTCCTCCTTTTAAGCCCAGATTAGGTAGCTTTTGAACAACTCCTTGCCCCATATTCAGACAACACCAGAAGACCTTCTCCAGACCTTAAGTTTTATGCACCGATGTCAAGTTTCTATAGTTTTCTTTTACAGCAAATTTCATTTTTATTAATGAAAAATTTGGTAATGGACCGAGACAGGCCCGAGTCAAGCAAGACCGACTCAGACGAGCTTTTTATACCGAAGTCGGTCACAGTCTCGGTCCTCCACAGGTGAGGACCGAAATTTCGGGCTTAGTCTTGCCAAAAAGATCGGACCAGCCCACCCAAGCTTACCCCTATGCGTTGAGCATGTCCTTAGCTCAAACATGAACATTACACTCCTCGAAAGCCTATCAACCATTAAAAACACACAAAATATATCAGCTACTTGCTTTCCACACAAAGGTCGAATCAGTTCCACACCTCCTCTCATTGCTTTCCTATTTTTCTAGCACACTACTTTGCATGTTCGTTGATTCTTTTAAGTTCAACTCAAGACTACGATTTTCACATCACTTGTCATACACCAATTGCTTGGCTAACCACCTTGATCTTCAATTCAATTTTTGGTAGCTTCATCATTACTTCAAAGGTGCTTACTCCTTTAGTCCAATACACACTTAAGCACTTTCAATCTTATCCACACTTCTTCAACAAGTTGCCCCATTCCACTTATGTGACCCACGAATTCGACCACAATAAAGTCAAACTAACATTTTTCCTTCTTTACATAAGGAGTATAAACCACAATCCACCCATCTACTACACATTGGTAACTAGTATTGCTTCTCCGTATTCAACAGTTCTCGCAAGCCTACGTGCTTGTAGACAGTCTCCACTTTACCAACTTGAGGTTCACACACAAACCGAGTTCATTTGAATTAGAAACTTCACTTGGACATTACCATCATTTAATTCGTGGGAATCCTCACGTGTGCAAACTCAATTCATTACGTTTCACTTGTAATAACACGTTAACACCGAATGGTACATGGGACTCCTGAATTTTTATTGCGTTTTGCACTTCAATTAACTCAATCATCTCATGTGTGAGCACTTTGTAAAGGACATTTGTTAGATTTTTGGTTTCTAACATGATCTCACACTCATTGTACATTGTTTTATTCAATGACTGTCCACTAGGTAACACGTCTGTAATCACTTCACTCACCTCCTCCACTTCTCGAATAAAACACAAGTATGAAGGAACTTTACCTTTTACCCCACGCACTAGTTGCATTTGTAAAGTAAACTTATTTGCTCCATATTGTTAATTCAAAGAAAAAGTTTTATTGTTGCTTTGATTGTCACCATTGATCCTAGCACTTGCATCAACGATATTCTGCTTGGTATTGTCATCCTCGTCCGACGTTTCATTTGTTCTCCTTACAAAATTAAATTTTTCCTTCCTATGGCACTCACGAGATTTATTACGACCATTACAAATGAATAACCCAGGACAGGTCTTTAGATCTTTCTTCCAGCTCTCCTTCGCCTTCTATTTTCCCTTGTCTGATTGATCCCGCTTGGATTGATACCTTTCTTTTCTATTTTTTTGCCACGTGGCTTGGACAAAATCACTCTTTACTTTACCGATTATATTGCCATTTTCACCAATGCCAGAAGTTTGAGCATTGTGTCTATTGCAATAATCCCACTCTTGCTCCGACGTTGCAACTCTACCTGAGACCACCCTTGAAATATTTCCATGATGTAAAACAACTTATCCCTCTACTCCATTTTGGAGTGTCTGACACGACGACCGTAAATTGTCAAATGTATTAACACACTGGTCCCACATACCATAGGTTGTGGAGTTGCTCACGCGTCGTTCATGAACTATTATTAGGTATTTAGAATCTCTCAATTCAGTCTTTAACTCTACCCATGTCAACAAAAGGTGTTTTCTTCGCGACTTTACCCACTACCTCGTAACTCACCCACATCCTACCATGTCCCGTTTGAATAGGTTGGGCAAAAAAACCCGGTTCGACTGAACTGAACCATACCACATGTTAATAGTACCTCTTTTGAACTAGTTTGATCGAACTAGTTTGGAAGTGGTATGGTATTTTGAAAGAAATATGAAGAGTTTTGACCCAACCATAAAAAATCGGTTCATAAGTGGTAAATCGTACCATTTTATGAACCACTTTATATATAATTTTTTAAAATTATTTTAAGTTAACCATTTTGTTCATATGTGCTCTCCCTATTTTAAGATATTTTAGTTTTCAATCTTTATGTGGATCTTTGTATGTATTATTGGATTAAGTGTTAAAATTTATAAATTTGGAATATTTTATATTAATTTTTTTTATTTAAAGGAATTGTATGGTTGAACCAATTCAGAAGTGGTATGGTAAATCGTATTTCAAAGTGGAGTGGTTCAGACGAATGAGTCGAACCGTACCTTACCACATTTTAGGTAAGGTACGTTTTATGAACCGGTTTGGGCTCCGAACCGGTTCATTCCCCCACCCCTACCTTTGAAGTACATTGTTGCTACATATATTCTTTTTCCCTCATGGATATCACCTGCATCAAAATACTTCTCCATTGTTTGAGGTACTTCTAAATGGCCTTCAAATCAGGTACGAATGTGAAGAATTTTGGTTTGCGAACATTCTTCGATGAGGCATCACTCACCCTGCTATTCCAACACTTTTTGATCATGTGCAAGTCCTCACGAGTATACTCAATTAACGTCTTCATGCCTTGGATGCAACTGTCATGGTCTATATGACTCGTGCCTTTGCATCTACGACTCTTACCTATGAATCTTTAATTCTCTCCCGCACAACAACGAATTCATAATGGAGTTTGCTCACCCACTCGAGCAAGGTCTTCACATGTTCGGTCTTTGCATCTTCATCTTCAACAAAATATCACTTTAGCATGGTGATTTGATCTTCCAAAACCATCCATGGTCGTCATAACCTGACTTCCTTATTAAGGATCCATGAACAAATAAGCTCTGATACCACTGCCACAGAGTCAAAACTATGACTTGATTTTTCATCGTCTTCAACACCATGTTGGCGTGATTGCACGACCAACCTAGATAGAAATTGAACACAATTGAGAGTATTTTCAAATAATAGTTGCAAAATTTAACACCACATGATCACAAATACAAAGAAGATAAAAAACACACAAGAAAATATTTGTTGAATACTTGTCCTTATTAACCACTGGCTATGCGTCAGATTACACCCTTATAATTCATCTCCTCACCATCTCTCTCAGCTTAAGGATGGATGAGTTATGATTTTAAACACTCTTAGGTTAACTAAAGGAGCTTAATCTAAGACTTCTAAAAACCCTATCTTTTTCCAAACTAAGGTATATATATTCACATATATTATATATATATACATAAATTAAGCATAAATATACTTTAGATATGTTTAAGATAAATTTTCATAATCAAAACTCTTATTCAATATATTCTATCTTCAAGGACATCACTCGTTGTGGACAAACTTCATACTTATTTACGAACCGGGTTGGACTTAGTCATTTGACTCCAATACTCGGGCCACACTACCCTTAGCATCTTCTTGGAACTTGACGACACTAATTTGATAGCTCATTGACACTTTCCTTGTTTGACATTCCCTAACACGTCTCATTTGTTCCGAAGCGTCACCAAACCTTCCGGAACCTAATACATCACTATGATTTACTTGACTTGTCTACGAATCACTAGATGAACGTTGGCTAGAACGTCTATCATAAAAAATTCACGCTTCCAACAAGACATGTCTTGTAGGTGTGTGACAGAGACCTCCTATTACCTTGACGACAATGCATCGCATGGTTAACACCTCACAACAATGCCTTGGTGGTAACTTTGAAAGTCCATCCTAAATGCATCTTACTTGATAAGGAGTCTCACGAGGTTTCATTTTAATTGATACATTTTAATCTTTAATTAAGTTTTTTTCAGTGGCCTTCAAGGGTTCATTTCTTGGTTTATCATAAGAAACCTTCCAATCAAGTCTGTTTCTCACAATGTGAAATTCTTGGTTATTAAAATTTTCCATTTTCATAAAATTTCGTTGATTTGTAATATACTGCATTTGAATGATCCATTCTAAATATTACTTCACCTCCTTCTTGAGTTTAAGGATTTTTTTACCTTGAAGTCAGTCTACGTACATGTGAACCTCAGAGTAATGCTGGTTCCTCAAAAGCAGCAACATGTGGGTGAATGAAGAAAGATGTTAGGAAATCATTCGCTAAAGAACTTTGTGTGGGTAGCCAACTTATCTTTCACTATGGACACAACGAAACATAGACAGAGTCATCAGCATATGTTTTGTTTTTCGCTGGTGATGCCATATATCAGTACAAAGCCGCCATGCCTTTTGACTTAAAAGAATGGCCGGGAGACTTATAAACAATTCAACATCTTGTTCGAGGACTCATAGGTTGAAGCCTCCAGGATTTACAACAAACTTAACTAGCACAATCTAGGACTAGTCTAGAGGATTTACACCCCACTCCATCAAAAATACAAGTAGTCAATGAAAGAGGATTCAAAATAACATGGAAAGAGTTTTTCAAGTCTGACAATATTTTTGTTGAAAGTTAAGAAGACTTTTTTCAAAAAGTATTTGTTTTAGAAAAAAAAATTGAAAAAGTATATATGTAAAAAAATATTTAGCAAAATGTGCATCTGCGCAGGTGGTATTAGCGATTTTGCAAATTTTTTTCCTAAAATATACACTTTTTGAAAAAAATCGCTCATTCACCGCTACGTGGCGTTTTTTGATGGACAGGGACTTTGCGTTGCTCCATCTCAGTATTCATAAGTACAACAACCAAGGTTTTTCAAGCGAACTGATACTTGTTCATTCTCTAGGCTAGTCTCACCTAGAGTAAGGAATGAAGTTAGAAGAAGTTAAATAATTTTTTCCTAGGCAAATATTACCTGTCCTAAATTTTCCAACTTGTTCTGAACATCCCTGAGGTAAAACATTGAAACAAAGTTGTTTATTCACAAGTTTCTGAATGAGACTTTTCTTCAAATACACTAGCTAGTTTGACATTTTCAGGAATTACTGCTGCAAAATAGCTATTTGGGGTTTCCACTGCCTTTTTCTTCGGCAGTTTTTTAGGTGCAAGAGGGCGGCCGACTTTAACTGGTGCAGCATTCTCACCCGAACTCCAAAACTCTTCATCTGAACACTCTTGATTTTCTGAATAGTGTACTCGTTGATTTTAAGTTTGCTTATGGTTTTCCTCCTAAATAGAAATTGAAGTCTTTCATCACAAACTACTCTCTTCTTCGTGGGGTGATTCAGTTTGATTCCATTTTCCTTGATTGATACTTCCTTTTTTGTTGTGAATGAGGTTAAAATTCTGTATCCTGCTCCTCCAACCACTGAAAATCCATTTACACTCTGATGTGTCTTCTCAAAGTAATCAAAATTGACTCATTTCTCTTGATCAAACCTTCCATTTTCCTTGATTGATACTTCCTTTTTGGTTGTGAATGAGGTTAAAATTCCGTATCCTGCTCCTCCAACCACTGAAAATCCATTTACACTCTGATGTGTCTTCTCAAAAAAAAAAACGTAAAAAAAATAAATAATAACAATCGCTACTACCAGTAACGATTTTTGAAAATCGTTACTGACCTACCTGCGCAGATGCACATTTTGCTAAATATTTTTTTTATATATATAATTTTTCAAAAAAAAAATTCTCTAATAAATACTTTTTGAAAATCTTCAGTTAAGAAGTTCACTAAAGTAAATAACAAACAAACTGAAAACATAACTTAGTTCTTTTACAAAATTTAGGAAGTGATACAATTTCCACCAAAGGAACATGATTAACCTTTCCTTTTAGCCTCTGATAACGCCACCTCGGCCTTGTCAGGATAACATTAACAATCTTACGGGGCGTTTCTTTCATGGAATTCGGAATAAGAAATACGGAATACGGAATAGGAATAGGAGATACGAATATGAAGTTGTTTCTTTGGTGGAATGAAATGGAATGGAATAAGGAATTCTGTTGTTTCTTTGGTGAAATTGTATATGGAAAGGGAATGGAATGTGGTAAAATGACATATTTGCCCCTCCTTGTATATGTATAGTATATAATATATATAATTTGTATTAATTAATTTTAAAATTAAGAATAATAAAAACTTATAATATAATTAATTAATAATTAAAAAAATAAAATAACTTATTTAATTAATTATTAATTAAGATAAAATTGTTGAATTAATATAAATTTTAAAGTAAGGGCATTTCGGTCATTTCGCCTCTTATTCCTCATTTCTAGCGCGCCCGGCTTAGGAATTCCGAGCTTTTCACAAGGAATGTCTAAGCCTACCCCTCCCGGAATCCGTAAGCCAAATTTTTGCAATTCCGCGAAAAGAACAACTTCTTACGGAATCCGTAAGCCGAATTCCTTTTCCATTCCGTGAAAAGAACATGCCGTTAGTGGCGTTGCATTTCTGGATGATAGGGCGTTGGAGGACTCAAGGTTATTCATGCCCTGCGTAATCGTGGCAATGATCATTTTTATGGAGTTCGGATTAAGCCTTATATTTTGGACTTTTTACACTTTAGTCCTCCATTATTCTTATATAGAGAGAGTAATACCCTCTCATATTAAAATCAACCCAAGTGTTGCAAAGATGACATGTTATCTAATAGGAGCACTTATTTCATTATTCTCCTAGGAGAATAACCCCGTCTATGGGGCGTTTAATTGAATGTATTATTTAATATATGTATCAACTAATACTATGTTTTGATGAAATATATATTAAGATATACTTATATATACATAATCTAAAATAATGTTTGATTTAATATAAAATTATACGTAAAGTGGTAGAAAACCATAAATACCATTAAATTTATGTTGCAATATAAATACGATCAATACATAAATTGACTTATTTTTAAAAATAAAATATATTCATATTCATATTTTTTTTAAATCACAAACACGCACACACAAAAAAAGTATCCACTTTGAATCATAACTACTTCGACTATTCTCTTCCAATCTTTGTAATTTTATCCTTAAAATGTTACTCTCGTGCATAAAGTTTCAAACTATTCACGTTCTAAAGCGACTATGTGTGATTGTTTTTTGATTAATGAGAAAAAATAGAGCGTTGCGTCAGTTTTACAAACATGTGAAACGACATGATTTTACAAACAACATGATTTTATAAAAAGAAAATAATTTTACAAATCGATTATGGGAACACCATGATTTTAAAAACATATGTGGAATCACACATAACAAATATGGAGACAAAACAGTTAAATAACCACTTCTAAGTTTCTTCCTAATGACACATGTACATAAAGAGTCAGAAAAAAATAGAACAAATGTTATATGTTTTTTCAATAATTGTTTTTAAAAACAATATCAAATAGATGAGCAAGTATTAAAATATTATTGAGTAAATTATTCATTAATTTTTGAACTATGTTTTTATAAAAAAATATACATTATCTGTCAAATATCATCGTCAAAATGAACTCATAAATTGTTCCTGAATTTGAATGGTACCCAACAACTGTAGTTGTGTTTGACTTAGTGATTAATTTTTTGTAAAATAAAAAATATATGAAAGAATTAATGATGGAAATTTATAAATAGTTTTACATCATTTTATTTTTCATTTAATATTTTACATTTTTATTTATTATTATTAGATAATCTGAGTAAATAATAATTTTAAAATATTTTGAATTAAAGTTCACAAAGTTTGATAAAAACTTAAAACTAATTAAAATGATAAACTATTTTTACATAGAGTTAATAGACTAAGGGTAGTCAAGTAAACTTTTTACTATGTATTAAATAATACCAGGTAGATAATGTATTAGTTAATACACAATTAACACTATAATTATGTATTAGCTAATACATATGCATATGTTAATACATACCATTATTTCTAATAAAGCATTGTATTTTAATTAATACATATATTAGTTAATACTAATACATGGTTAATACCCCAATCAAACACCTCCTAAAATACTAAAATGATATTAGAATCGTGACAATTTTGTTCATTATTATTCATCAATTTCATATTTTATTTTTGCTCTTAACCATAAATCTTACAAACTTAAGTGCAACACGTTGAACATTATTTCAGCCACAACAATATTTTTACATGCTCAACTAATATGATAGTCTTATGTTCTATTGATATGTTTTAGACCTATATAGATACAAATCTAGATTTGTTGTTGCACTACTAATTTGTTTGTTTGTTAAAGTTCTAATTTAATTATTTACCAACTATAATTTTATAAATTTTGTAAGAGATGGTTAAACAATAAGTAATTTTTAAATTTAGTGTCTATAAACCACTAAAACACTCATTTCTAAAAAATTCAAATATTATAGTGAGTAGATAAATAAATTGTACTTCTAACAAACATACGGTGTTGAGTTTTGTCATTTCCATTAACAATAAATCCGATCAAAGTTGGGTTCCTAATGTTTGAACATTTTTTTTCCAACTTTGAATGAATTTTATGTTGATGGCAAAGTCGAAAATCAACTTCCCTTGTTTTGTTAAAGGTCTAATTTAATTCTCTAGCTACTATAACTTTTTTATTTTAAATTGGTCGAAAAGTTTGAATATTCCAAAAAAACAAAAGTAGCGGTGACTTATAAACCAGTTTGAAGTTAGTCAAAAATGGTGAAACGTTAGGAACATAACTTTGATAGATGGATAAAACAAACTCAACACTATATGATGCAACTTTTTTAACGCTATTAACAAAATTTAATTAGTAGAGTACACTAATAAATAAACATAAAATGCTTAATATAATCATTTAAAACTTGATGCAATAAGTAATTATTAAGTACGTTAAAAAATATTCGACAATAACGATTTAAAGGTAGAATAACAAATTATCACAGCATAGGCTTGAGTTCGATCAATCTCTAGTTGATACAAAATAAAATAAAAAAAGATCTATTGTACTCACAAAAGGCAACTTAAAGTGGAATTATGTAGAAATATAATTTTATAACTATAGGTGATATTTCTTGCATGTCGTGTCGTATCGTGTTACTAACTGAAACAAGTCATTAATCATGTCGTGTAACAGATAAATCTTAAACGTGTCTCCATACTTCAAATAGGCCATGTTTAACACGGTATCCAACATATTTAATAATTTAATATTACAATCAAGATTTAAAATCCAAGTAATTCAAAAATAAATTTGTTGAAATAAGGATATGCAATCTGGAACTTGTTGCTGATGTGTTTGTTCTTTTGTAAATATTGAGGATCGTATTTCATTTGGTGTTATTGTTTCAGGACGTGTAGTTTTATTTCTGTCTTTCTTCAGGGTATATTTGACATTTTCTAGCCTAGGGTTTATTTAAGGGTGAGAGAAGTCCAAATGTAGGAATACTTTTCCGTGATCCCCAAATTGCTTGCCTATATTCTACTTCTCTTCGTCTATTGGTTTCTTTAGGGATTCTGAGGAAACCCCAAATTTGTCATGGTATCAGAGCTACAAGGCGGTTTATGCCTCTTATAACCCTTTTCTTCCTGTTGGTTGGAACGATTGGGGTGATCTGCTGGTGGATTCTTTTTGGTTGTAGACGTACATAAGTTTTTGTGATAATCTCAGTCGCGGTGAGTTTTGTGTTTCTTATTGATTATACCAGTTGTTACGTGACTACTCTTGTGGTATTGGCCTTCTGTTTTCGATTGGTGACGATTCGTCTGGATCTTGACAGCCATTGTAGGATTTTGCCCTTCCTTGTCACTGTTGGGCGATTACGGTAAAACCTATCCTTTTCTTGAGATTCTTTCCAATTTTTGGCCTTCTTTTGTGGTTGTTTTTGTAACTAGTCCTCTGATTCCGTGACTCGTGATGGTTCATGTGGTAGCTATTTTTGCAGACATATTTGAGTTTTTTGAGTTTTTCAGTTGCTGGTTGATCTTTTCTTCATTATGTGGAAACATTTGAACATGGCCGAGGAAAAACTCATCATAGAGGTAGGGAGACGTGCCACCGATGAAGCTAACCATGATGCCTTGGCTGTGGTAGATTCACATCACCCTATTTACTTACATCCAAGTGATGATCCTGCTGCTAACATGATTTATGTCACATTAACTAATCATGATAGTTGGATCTTAGGTACGGGAGCAACAAACCACATGATCAACAGAAATGATTGGTTATGTGGGGAGAAAGTTGTTGCTGGAATTGAGGTTCAACTACCTAATGGAGAGTATCCTAAGGTTGAAAGTGTTGGAAATCTGGATTTTTAATCTGATAGAAAGTTGCAGAACGTGTTGTATCTTCGAAATTTTAAACATAACTTGTTGTCAATTTTGAAGCTCACCAAGGAATTGAACTGTTCTGCAACATTTGTTTCCTAAATATGCTATCCTGCAGGACCTCTCAAATGGGTAGGTCTTGGGGACTGACAGTGAAGATTCTGGACTGTATTTTATTAGATCTACCAAGATTCATTATGGACCCACTTTGCTTTCTTTTGTTGCTGAAAATATCATGTTGTGGCATAGGAGATTCAGCCATGCTTCTTTGAAAGCTTTGGAACATGTAGTTTCTTTGAATTTACCCAAGAATAAAACAATCGATTTAGGAGATTGTCATATTTGTCCTAAAGCCTAAATAATAAGAAATGTTTTTCCAATTTCTGAATCAAGAGCATATTCTCCTTTTGATCTTATGCATGATGATGTTTGGGGGACCATATCAAGATTTTACTTATGATAACAAACAACTTTTTCTGACTTTGGTGGGTGATTTTTCTCATGTAACATGAATCCATCTGATGCAGTTCAAATAAGATGTCTTTATAATTCTGAAAAGTTGTATCAGTATGATTGAAACTCAGTTTAGAAGTAGAATAAAGTGTTTCATGACTAATAATGGGAAAGAGTTCTTTGATGAGAACATGAACAAACTTTTTCAAGAAAATGCAATAATCCACAAGAGCAGTTGTCCATACACTCCCCAACATAATGGGACAACCGAAAGGAAACACAAGCATTTGTTGGAAGTTGTCAGGGCATTAAAAATACAAGTTTCTATACCGAACTCCTTTTAGGGAGAATCTGTTTTTACAGTTTGTTATCTAATAAATTTGATATCTTCTAAGATATTAGGAGGGAAATCCCCTCCCGGAGTGCAGAATGCAAAGGAACCTAAGGTAAGTCATCTGCGCAATTTTGGTTGTTTATGTTATGCCAAAAGTATGTTAGTAGCTGGATTCCAAAGCAATTCCATATGTCATGATGGGATACTACAAAAGGGTTATACACTATATGATTTAAATGAAAATAGATTTTTTGTCAGTAGAGATGTTCAGTTCAGTGAAAATGTTTTCCTTTTGAGAATGGTAAGCTTGATCAGTTGCCCGTAATTCTTGAGCCCTAGATCGATCCTGACTCCGATGATGGTTGCGGTTCTAGATTGACTAAAACTGAGGAGAACATAATCAATATAGATGAAACTCCATACGATGAGTCTCAACAGAGACCTGACCGAGAAAATTCAAATGATGAGTCAGTAATTGACTCTAATGGAGGAGATGGTCTTGTCATTCATGATCCCCCTGCTCCTACCACGAGTAGATCTAGGTGGACTGTTAAACCTCCTATTTGGATGAAGGATTATCAAATTTCAAATGTGTCCCATTGTCATTATATTGATCAATATATTTCATATGATGGGTTATCTAACGAATATCAGTGTTATTTGAGCTCAGTTTCCTAATTAATTGAACCTGATAAGTTTTCTGAGACTGTGAAAGACAGGGTCTGGGTGCAGGCGATGGAAGAAGAGATTCAAGCCCTTGAAGAAAATCAGACCTGGGGTTTGGTACCACTTCCAAAGGGTAAGTCTCTCATTGGTTGTAAGTGGGTATATAAACTTAAATATAAGCTTGATGGGAGGCAAAGTATATATAAGGCCAGATTGGTTGCGAAAGGTTATAACCAGAAATATGGGATGAATTATTTTGAGACATTTTCCCCTGTTTCTAAGATGAACACAGTTCAAACTGTTTTGGGTTTAGCCTCGATTTATAAATGGCCCTTTATCAAATGGATGTTTATAATGCGTTTTTGCAAGGGGATCTAGATGTGGATGTGTATATGAAATTTCCTGATGGTTTTAGTAAAAGGGAAGATAATCTGGTTTGTAAATTGAGAAAGTCTCTTTATGGGCTGAAACAAGCTAGTAGGCAATGGAATATTAAGTTGTGTAACTATATGTTGAATACTAGTTATGTTCAGTCTAAACTTCACTATTATTTATTTACAAAGTATGATGGGGATTAGATTGTTCTGCTGCTTGTTTACATGGATGATTTACTTATATCTTGTAATAGTGAAAAACTGATCACCGAGTTGAAACATGTGTTGGAATCAAGTTTTAAAATGAAGGATTTGGGTGAGTTAAGGTATTTATTAGGCTTTGAGATTTCTAGGTCTGAAAAGGTCTTTGTTCTCTGTCAAAGAAAATACGTTCTTGAATTGATTTCCAGTGTTGGACTTTCGGGTGGAAAAACAGAAAAAAACTTCTATGGAGGTGAATCTGAAATTTACAAGTATGAAATAGGATGAACACCTACAAGTAAATGAGGAAGATACACCCCTAGATGATGTATCCTTGTATAGGAGACTAATAGGGAAATTGATGTACATGTTCATTACTAGACCAGATATATCATATGATGTGCAAAACTTGAGCCAATATAATATATGCAGGATCCTAAGGATTCACATCTGGCAATCACAATTAGAGTGATCAGGTATGTGAAAAGGGAGCCAGGTAAATTTAGTTTGATGTCATCTGATTCTGAAACAGATTTAGTTGCATACTGTGATTCAGACTAGGCCAGTGCTATTGAAACCCCAAAATCGGTAACTGATTTTGTATTTTGTTGGGTAAATCTTTGATTTCTTGGAAAGTAATAAAACAAAATACAGTTTCCAAATCTTCGGCTGAATCTGAATATCGTAGTATGAGATCTTGTTTCTCTGGAATAATTTGGCTTAGGAGTCTTTTGGTTGTGTTAGGATGCCCTCAGCATAGCCACTGTTGTTCTGCACTGTGATAACAATGCTGCGATTCATATTGCTAACAATCCAGTGTTTCATGAGAGAACGAAACACATTGAAATATACTGCAATTATATTAGAGAAAATCTACTTGAAAATATTGTACAACTTCAGCATGGTAGAACAGGTGATCAAGTGGTTGATCTCTTTACCAAGGCTTTTGGAAATCAACAACATTTTCTGCTTTATGAAAGGCTTGGCATGAAGAACCTATTTGTTGGTCAGGGGAAGATAGGTCAAAAACTTCCAGATTGAGGAGGAGTGTTGAAATAAAGATATGCAATCTGGAACTTGTTGCTGATGTGTTTGTTCTTTTGTAAATATTGAGGAACGTATTTCATTTATTGTTATTGTTTAGGACGTGTAGTTTTATTTATGTCTTTCTTTAGGGTGTATTTGACATTTTCTAGCCTATGGTTTTATTTAAGGGTGAGAGAAGTCCAAATGTAGGAATACTTCTCTGTGATCCCCAATTGCTTGTCTCTATTCTCCTTCTATTCGTTTGTTGGTTTCTTTAAGATTTCTGAAGAAATCCCAAATTTGTCAAAATTCAATTATTAGATATACATACTTAATCGTGTTTATGTGTATATTTGCCTATCAGAAGTGTTTATACATGTTTGTTAATCGTATCTAACTGAATGAAAGTTGTTTAGACACGAGATGTGTTAAATTCAAATCTGTACACGCATAAAACCATATCGTTTAATTTGGGTGTGTCTGAAATTTTGTACCCTAGCCATAACATATCACACTCACAACATACTCATTTCAAATACTTAACGAATTAGAGTAGATGCTAAGAAAACTTATAGAACTAATTTATATTTCAGTAATACATACATTACCAATTTAACACATCACTAGAGTTATTTCAATTTAATAGTAAAATGTGTTTTTACCTTTTTAATCATTAAATACCCAAATTTGTGGATGTTATTATTTTTGAGTAATAGGTAGAGAATCAATAAAATGTAGAGGAACGTTAGGGATGTTATTATTAATTAGTAATATGTAGTGGATTAATTAAATGTAGAGAAAAACAATATCTGGTAGATTTAGAGGGAAAAACTAATCTATAAGATATATAGAAAAATATTTATTATAATCATCATCAACCAAAGTAGAAAAGACTTAGAAAAAATCATTGTCATACAAAATAGAAAATGCGTAGAAAAACAAATCAAATCAGATCATAACGACAACAGAATTCAGGGTTGTTCATATAACAAAAGCAACAAAAGTGCATGTTCTTAAGAAAATTGAAATCAATGATCAGATGGAACCATGAACAGGCATTGTACGTGATGGTACTTAGGCAAAATAAATTCATATTATACAGTAAAAATAAAGAAGATAATGTTATAAGATATTATTGCGCACAACATAGTTTTTTTTTCTCTCAAATACTTGACATTAGATTGCTAAAAACAATTATGGAACTGATTTTATTTTTCAATAATACCTAGATAACCAATTTAACACATCTCCAAAGTTATTTTAATTGGATAGTAAACTATTTTTGTTAATTGTTTTCGTTATTTAATGCCCAACATTATGTATGTTATTATTTTTGAGTAATATGTAGAGTAGCAATTAAATACTTCACCAAAAAGAAGTTCAAATATTGTCGAAGTTATGGAGTAAAATTAATTTTATGATATAATTATTTTGTCACATTTATTAATAAAAATAATAATTTTGTTAACTTTAGGTAACAAAGTAACAAAAATATTTTACTACCAAATTAAAAGAGTTTTGTTAAAGTGTTGGTTTGGTTAATGATGTATTACATAAAAAAAATCTATGTATGTTTTTAGCAATCTAATCCTCTAATTATTTAAAAAGTTGTATTATATAACATACGTTGTTAACATATAGTATAATTATCATCTTATAAAACTATAATGTTGCATTTATTACCATACCAACTACAAGAAACTTAAATTAATTAAGAATATTCAATATTAATAATATACTAACAAAATTTAAACAAAATTTAAAGTATCGTTGTTAGTAGCGTAGGTGCTTGTTACATGTGCCTTTTATGTATAAATTCACATGTTCGAATATTTGCCTAGATAGTTTATGTTGGGCCTAGACGCTGACTTTACCTCGAAACAAGAGAAGAACCGCAAACGGTACCGAAGCTGATCACCCTCTCGAGAAGAAAAGTCACGTGACTCACACATAACGAGATCGAGTTATCCCCAACCTCCAAGGAGAGTGTCTTGAGCTCGTCCCAAACAAGCGTAGGAAGGCGAGTCCTATAAAATTAGCACCTCCCCCAAACGAGGCGAGTACTTTATCATCGCCCTTGACAAGAAGATGAGTGTGCACAACTAACGAGGGTCAACATAACTACATAAAGACGAGGTAAGCATCCCATGCTCTCTCTCGCCAAACAAAGTCTTAGGAAACAAAACCTAGTTTCCAAGACCTTCTGCCACAATGAATATGCTTGCCTAGACTCGATTCCGAAATCAAGTTAGGCAGTAACACTAAATCTTAGTGCATAACAATAGTTAAAGGTATCTGTAAACCTATCAATGATGCTCTGTGAGATCTCAGGGACCAAATCTTAACCATTAGGTAATGGAAAATAATATATCATCTTAGGTATAAATACCTCACAAGTATCCTATTTACAGTAAGGTTATTGATTGTCGAATACTTCGAACTCTATACTCACTCGAATTAGATCCTTACTGAGAATACTTCGGATCCTTGATTGTTGAATTATACACATTCGAACTCTATACTCACTTATGTATTAGAGAAGGATCTGAAGGACAACCTTCACTGTTCCTTTCTTACAGGTCAATGAGCTTCCAATCTGTCCGTCCAACGAGTTAGCTCAAGTGATATTGACACGCTTCCCGATACCCAATGTCTTTTTTCGACCGGGATGAACCTCGTTCCAACATTGACGACATCTGTGGAAATTTAATCCAAAAACCTTGGTATGTAGACTTGTTCAAGCCCCAGTTGGAGAAAGTAAATCATAGATCAGACATCTTAAGCAACGTACGAACCTGCAACTTGTCAACTACCTAAGGGAGACACTCCTGAAATGGTTCCTCAACCAACACGCCAAACAGACCCAGTCTCCATGGGTTTAGCCCTGCCTCGGAAAACCGAGCCCTAAGGCACTAACGCATGACCAATGGTCCATACGTGATCGCCTCCTTTGACAACTAAGCCCTAAGATGTTGGTACAGCTCCCACGGTCCATCAATGACCACATCCTCTGATGGTCAATCCTCAAGGAGCTGGCACAAGCCCGATAACCCACCAACGACTACCTACACCTCCGGTAAACCCTTCGGCAACTGCTACTGCTCAGACCATACCTCATAAGGTTATTGAATCCCACACTCTCTCCCTTGATATAATAGACATGATGGAGGTCTTCTTAGATAAAGAGAAACACCAAGCTTCTCAAGTTAGACGGACTACTTATCCACCACGACCAGGGGAGACGACCCTGTCATGGAAGAGCATGAGGCCACATCAAGTGTTCGTGCCACTCATCCCCCACCATTTGTTCATGCTCCTGGTAACCTCGAGATCAACATCCATATATCCAACCTATATGACAACCTATCGATAAATGCGCTTAAGGAGATTTCACGAAGCAACCAATCTACTATCTTCACCCTGCAGCAAGTAGAACAGTTGTTCAACAAAAAGCTAATGGTCTGTTTGGCAGTACCTCACACTCCCTCACTAGTCTCCGTCAAGATACTGAAAAAAGCGATTGCAAGAGCCATCCCAGAGTACAACAACAATGACGATCCCATCAATCATATCTACTAGGACAATGCCTTTTTGCTGAGAAGAACGATAATGATGATTACCTTGCTTTGCTATACCCTTGAACCCATTATGTAATGACATCCTCGTGGTTATTTGACCTACTTATGCCATTTGGTGGGTCATAGAAAGATTTTAGAGACCACTTTTTAGAGTGATATATGGGTGAGCGCCAACTGTTGTGGAGCATGATCGCTCTGGATCAGGTAATACAACAACACAGAGAATTAGTAGCCAACTAATAAGGAAGGTTGCATAAGAACGTCAACAAAATTGATAGTTGGGTAACACACGAAGAGATAGCTTGATCCTTCTACAGAGACCTGGACTTGACAAACAAGACGTTCTATAACAACTACCAAATAGCGAACATAAAAACTTTGAAGGAGTTGAACAATCAAAGAGAAAGGTTCCATACACCTAGAGTTCAACATAGAAATCAAAGGGGTACACTACAAGAAACTCGAGCATACACATCGGCAAAAATGCGTTGCTAACTGCATAAATACCGTTGTTAAGTCTGGACAGCGACAAAATCTCTGTCGCGGTAGCCCCCGTCGTTAAAGGTCTATACGTCGACAATTTGCCGTTGTAAAAGGATTGCCGCTGTTAGCATGTACAACTTTACAGCGGAATCGGGTTGTTGTTAAACACAGATGAACGACGATAACACTTTTCCGATGTTAGAGCGGACTCAGGTTGTTGTTGGTCGATTTTTTTTCTGCGGTTTTGCTGTCCGATTTTAAATTATTTGTGTTCATCCATGGCTTGTTCATCCTTGTTCATCCATGGCTTCTTCCTCCTTCTTCATCCATGGCTTCTTCATCCATATATCGTCACTTCATCATCTATGGCTTCATCCATGGCCGATTGTTTCAAGACACTTCATCAATGGTGAAGGCATCGGAGAACCAGCATTTCTCGAGCTCCAGCTCGCCTTCCACAGGTCTAGCTCGACTTCTCCATCTCCAACTCGACTTCTCTAGCTCCAAGTCGCCTTCTCCAGCTCCAGCTCCAGCATGCCTTCATCCATGGAACTTTGAGGAGCTCCATCACTTCATCCATGACAGGTCGGTCGAGCAGCTCCATGACACTTCATCCTTTAGAAAACGTTTTGAATGAATGGAAGATGAAGGGAAGATGAAGGGAAGGTGAAGGGAAGATAAGAGAAGGTTTTGTAAAACGTGTAAAAATAAGTTGTTGAATGAAAAAAATTTGAATTTTTAAATCAGAGCGGGAATAAAATTTGAAAATTTGAATTTTTAACAACAACAATAGTCGTCACTAAATAAACTATTTGACAACAACAATTAAATCTGTTGTTGAATGACTATACTAATGTCGACAATATATTGAAACACAAATCTATTCTTACATTTTCCCGGTACTTATGTTTTAACGACAATAAAAATTGATTAGTTACGGCAAACAACCATTGCTTATATCACTATATTTACGACAGAACGCTTCGCATTTGAATATGTACATTTGCAATGAAATATTCACCTGCTACTGATGGAGTTATTTAACATCAAGTGTTGGTCGACATTACACATTCATCCATGTAAAATATAAGGTGACGGCAAAATTTAACACTAAATGTACCTTATAACAATGGTAAACATATTGTGCCTAATAAGTAAAAATAACGACAACAAAAACTGTCGACACAATATACATATATTTAACTACAACTATTAGCGTCAACACGGAAGTTTCGTTGTTGTTGCAACAGATTCTTGTAGTGGTAAATACAAGAACCTTTCCACATGTATCAACTATCCCGTGGGAGTACAAGAAGGAAGGATGAGAGGAAAAGGGGGATAAGAACAAAGCAGGACCCATAGGAAAATCTTTGAATTCTACACCCCTCTGAACAGGGAAATATAGGCCATCCTAGTTGAGATTGAAAAGCAAGAACTAACTCAACCTCTACCACCAAGGATGGTGGACACCCTATGGGGCGAGATACCGAGGGCTACTGTCATTATCATAAGGCAAAACGACACAAGATCGACTATTATTTGAATCCTCAAGAGGGACATCAAGATTCTAATCAAAGACCACCTACTGAAGAAATGCATAGCACACCCCGAGAGAATTCACACTCATCCTCGATGAAGGGCCTCTCCCGAGCCAAACAATCCTAACCTCTCCCATAAAAAAAACTTCGGCGTCATTGTAGGAGGTTTTCAAGTGGAGACACAAATAATATCAGAAAGGTATACATTACCCAAATATCCAAGGTCGTATAGTTGGAACAAAGATCAAGATTCTAGAAGGACACCGTCATATCCTTTTCCAATGAAGACATGGCTAACGTAACAAACCTCCACGATGATTCTCTATTACGGATGAAATCGAAGTTTTCGACATAAAATGATACCAACGGATGGAGGCAACTCGACAGACATCATGTTATTATACGCATTCTAGAGGATGGGAAATACAAAGAAAGTCATGAAAAGGTTTGACTTCCATTTGCAGGGTGTACAACATACCCCTTGGGAGGGTCAACCTTCCAGTGGTCTTATGCGAGGGCACAAGAGTATCAAGATAAACGTCCACTTCATAGTAGTCGATTCCCATTTGACCTATAATGCCATCCTTAGTCGAACTACTATTAACCATCACAAGATTTTGACCACCACCGTCTACCAGAAAATGAAGTTCCCCAACCCTCATGAGGTAGGTGAAGTCTGGGGCGATCAAATCACCTCCAGGAAGTGAACTACTTGCGAAGGAAAAAACATATAAGGAAACTGATGTTGGTGGGACAGAAAATCCTGGTAGAAGGGAATAAGATACTTGCCCAAGTATCAAGGGAATGACCTGTATAGCCAACCAACGAGGCGATGAACTCCGCCGACGTCAAATCAACACCAACAATAAGGCTTTCAAAGCATAATACTATCCCTTTATGTTTACTTTTATCCCAACTTTTAGATAATTTAAGTAGTTTTTTGAATGTAGATTCATATTTTGTTTTTCAATGAGATGAATAAAATGTTGTTCAGTCACGCGACTACTGTATTGTCCCTAAAACAACGACTCACCACAAACCTGCTGCCAAAATCTCAAAACCTAGCCCCGATGATTAAAATGAAGTCATATATAACCAGGTGTATCAATAAAATAACCTCGTTATAATTATGGACAAATGTCATCTCACAACCAAGCAACAAAGACTTATTATAACGCTCGACTTAAGATCACCCCATAACCAAGAAAGAAAAAGAAAACTTTGTTCCTTGCAATGTTGTGTATCCTTTGGCGTACAGTTTTGGGTTCTAGGGTTCTGGAATGTTGATCCTTTGCCCTGTTGGAGAACACTTTCATTACCAGGTTTCATGGATGTTGATTCATTACCCTTTTGGCGAACGCTACGGCTGCTAGGGTTTTAGGAAAGGCTTAACTGTGTTCCTTGGCAAACACTTTTATTGTAGGGTTTTAGGCATTTAATAAATACATTGTTTATGGACGGGGAAGTCGGAAGGATGTCTGTTGCATGCACGTCTCTTTGAATACTGTAGCAGGGGATATGGTGACATCTTTTCGTACCGTTTTGACCCTTTGTCTCCTGCAACCCTTCAGTTCTGACATTGCTTCGAATTTTATCCAAAAATGGTGTAATCATTGTCCGAGTTTCTCGAAGACAACCGTTTAGTTTTCCCAAGTTTGGCTATAACAATCCAACCTTTTGTCACTTATCTCTTTATGCGTCCAAAGCTTTTTTATTCTCAGAATCTTCAAGTGTTTTCTTGCTCCCTTTATGCCTTCATCCCTACTCAACCCTCTCTTCAATATTTTTTCACCACCAGTAAAAACAATTTGTGATCATGGCTGGTAACAAAAACCAAATTTCCGGCAAGGCTTCATCCTCTAAGCCTTCCCCTACCCATTCTTCATCTAGGCAAAAGGCTATAACCCTTAGGGTTTCTAACGCCCTGCTCACTATTAGGGATTCACACACCCCTGTGACGAAACAAAATCCCAGAAGCCATACCGCTACGACCATTATGGTGGACGTGCCTGAGCCAAAAGTCCCAGCTTTTTCTCTGACAGGTAGTCTTCTTATTTGTTTTCCCTTCTATTTGAGTAGTAAAGTTTATTCTTTTCGCACATTTTTAATATTGTACTTACCTTTGCCATGATGCTTTTAGATATTAAGGTCAATGAAGTGAGACTGGCTCAGTTCAAGTTTGTGGTAGCCTTGGCAGGATTGAGAGAGACTGATACACCTAGGTATCCAACCCTAGGGATGGATTATCCACGGGAAGGAGATGTTTACGTTTATGCGGCCCAGATCGATGTTGGGTTGCGTTTTCCTCTCTGTGAAGACTTGAAAGAGCTTTGTTTCTATTACGGGATAGGTCCCACGCAACTGGTACCCAACGTCCTCAGGATTTGGGTTGGATTTAAATTCATGTGCATCCTTCAAAGGTAGACGTACACACTTTCCCTTTTCTGGTGCTTCTATCGGTTCGCCATCGGGGCTAACCATCTTCATCACTTCCCAACTAGGCGACCTAAGTTCGAAGAATATAGAGCCTGCGCGTGGATATAAAACGTCCATTTCTGAATAGTGGATGACTTATGGGCCTCCAACTCCAATTATAAGAAGTTTTATTTATTATATGAGGGTGGTGTGCCTTGGGAACTTCATCAGTCAGGTAGGCGTGGGCATGAACCGGTTCAGGGCCGAATCGGTTCATGAATCGTACCTTTACCACATTTTAAATAGGTACGGTTTACCACTCCAGATTTTGACAAATTTACTGTACCTCTTATGAACCGATTCAAAAACCGGTTCATAACCGTTTCGGTCGAACCACTTTATATATATTAAAAAAACTATAATAATATATAATAGTATTATGGTTTATGAATTATGGATTATTTACTATGTATTATGATAATACATAATAAATAATCCATAATACATAAACCATAATACATAAACCATAATCCTAATGCATAAACCATACTTTATAATCCATAATTTATAAACCATAATCCATAAACCATAATATATAATTCAATATACTAATGTAGATTATAAATCATCACCGAACTAACTTTGGTCTAATGGTTTAGAGTATATATTTAAAAAATTAAATATAATATAATATTAAAACCGATACAAGAAACGGTATTGTTTACCATTTGCGAACTAGTTTTTTGTACCTCCTCTGAATAGCTCCATATTTATGCAAACAAAACGTTTGGTTTGTGAAACAGTTCGGTTGAATCATTTCAAAACCGGTACGGTTTAGGTACGGTTTAGGTACGGTTTAGGTACGGTTCGGTCGAACCGGTTTATTATGCACAGCCGTACAGTCGGGGCAAGACCTTCCCCCGAGCTTTGTCGAGCTGTGAGTGTGTGACAGGAACACCATTGATGACTTGTTTTAATGCCCCAAGCAACTCGTATTCTGTTCAGTCTTCTCGGTCGTGGAGACTTCAGAGGCCATGCTTAGGTTTACATGCATTCAACAGTCCTCGCCAGTCTCTATTGACTGGGTAATTTTCTAACATTTTCTCTTTTTGCTTTTTGTGTTGTAGCCACTCGGGGACCTATATTTCTTAGTATATTTTCCAAGCATGCTAAGACGAGGTTGTGTGCAGCACAAGCCACCTTGAGTCTTCCTCCCCCTTCTTAAAGGCGCGCAATCAAGCGCATGCCCGAGGAGGAGCATTCTGGGACTACCTCCGGCGATCGCCCAAGAAGCTTTTTTAGTTTTTGGCATTTTCTTTCGTTTCATTGTCGATTTCTCTTGATGGTTTGCACCTTGTATTTTTTTTTCAGGGAATACCCCGACATCTGCTACTCCTGCTGCTGCCCCTGCCAAGAAGGGGAGGGTTCTTAACAAGGACCATGTTTCTACTGTCGGGGCCTCATCTGTTCCCCAGAGTAAGGCTCCTTGGCTTTAGCCAGTTACTGCCCCCATGGACGACCGTGCTTCCCCCAATTCCTCAAGGGCGACTAGGGCTTGGAAGGGGGTCTCGACCTAGGGCTCTTCCATAGTCACCACCTCCAAGTATCTCTTCACCGGGGAGTAGTTCCTTTTGGTGTCTCTTCACCATTTTCCGAAGGGGGATGATACAAGGGGGCTTTGGGCCCATTGCCTTAAGCTTCGGGAAATAGATATTTCTAATAAAACATTGATGGCGGGTAACCCGAACCTGTGCATGCACCTGATGAACGGGATCCTTCCCCCTCAGGATCGGGGGGAGATCCCCTCTGAGCTGAACAACGTTGAAATCGTAATGAGGACGCACTTTGACCGTCTCACCCTGGTAAACTCCTTTTATACTTCCCTTTCCTTTTTGATTGCTGTTTTGTTAACTCCTTAGTCTTTTTAACTTTACTTTTTTTTTTCTTTTGTCAGCTCGTCCTCGAAGAGACTACGATTGGGTGGATTGTAAGGGACCTCGCCGATAAGAAGGTTGATCTGCTTATCAAGCTGGAGTAGTACCGGAGCTTAGGGCATAACCTCAAGGACATAGAGGAGCTAAGGTAGGGCTGAAGCCTCAACCGAGCTGGTGAAGTAGGCTCGACGTGAGTTTGCGGAGAAAGAGAAAGAGTTCCTAGCCTCGATCAAGATGAGGGAGGATCAAGTGGTGCTTGGTGAGTATGGATTACTTCGTGCTGATATTCGAGCCAAGGAAGCTGACATATACTCCCTTCAGCTAGAGGCGGAGGTTACTTCCCATTAGGGTGAGTTGAGGGAGGCTCGAGCTCAAAAGGACGCATTGAGGGATGAGAAGGAGAAACTCGATCTAAGGATCAAGTTTGTCCCGTCTTTCCAGAGCATGGTCAAGACGTCTAAGGAGTTCACCGACTGCGCCTTGGAGGTGATGAAGGTTGAGGTGGCTGCCTATCTCCAGGTCTTGGTCGATGAGATTCAGGGGATAGATCTAAAGTTTTATCTACGGGAGGTGAAGTATCTCCACGACTTCATTGAGAGTGGCTATCTCAAGGAAGCTCCCCTTGCAGCTGTTGTTGGCGAGGAGAAGACTACACCCGGAGCCAAGAAGGAAACTGCAGCCCCTGAAGAACCCAAGCTTTGATTCTCCAGACCTCCAAGTGACTGAGTTGATGCAGAGATTCAAGTCGAAGGATTCTGCTATGCAAAGAAGGATTACAACCTCACAAAGTCACCTGACCTCCTAATGCTTTTGCTCTTTTTCCTCCTCTTGTGTATTGCCCCCAATTTATGAATGAGAGCAAGTTTGTTTTTTCTTCTAGAATCTTGTAATTATTTATCCTTAGACTATTGACTCGAATATTTGAATATAAGGGATGCCTTTTTCATTCTATAAGTCTTTGTTCTATTTGACTTTGAATATACTTGGTTGTTTTCCGATGTCGAACTGTTTGAGAGCTTTTGGAAGTGTTACCATACTTGTTTTCAACTTCGCTTTAGCTTTAGTCGAATAGTCTTTGCTTTCTTGTTTGAAGGGTCTTCGACTTTAGGAGGAAATGTTACCTTTAAAGGTTCTTTCGCTTCTTAAGGATTTTGAGGAAGGACTGTTGCTTTTTAGCTCGTCCATTCCATTCGTCGAATTTCTTAAGGGAAATGTTACCCAATGATTAGTCTTTGTTTAAGGGAACAGTTATACTCAATGGATTCGTTCGCCTTTTAGGGTATCATGGTCCTTAGATTTGTTTGCTTTTGGGGGAGTTGTTATCTTAAATTCGCTCGCTTTTAAGGGATTTGTTACCTAAGATTCGTTCGCCCCTTAGCTTTTTAAAGGAACTGTTACCTTTGGAGGGTTCGTTCTCTCACTTAAACATTTTGTTGAAGGCACTGTTAATTCAACAATTCGTCCGCTCCGTTTTTCCTAACTTAAAGGAACCGTTACCCATGAGGTGAGTTCGTTCGCCTTTTATTTTAGGTCTTTATTTTGCCTAACTTAAGGGAACTGTTACCCTTGATGTGGGTTCGTTATCCTTTTATCTTAGATCTTTTAGAGAGACTATTAAGTTTTAGTTAGTATTCTCCTACTTCTTAGTTTGGGGGGAACTGTTATCTTGTTCGTTCACAATCCTCTTTTGGCCTAACTGAGGAAACTGTTACCTTGGTTGGTTTGTCCGCCTCTTTGTATTAGGTCTTATTATTTTTAGAGGGACTCTTACCTACTTGGTTCGTCCGTTCTTGAAGCTTTATTCATTGTTGTTTGATTGACTATGCGTTTTACGAAGGGAAATTTTGTTTTATTGACATACTTTGATTACAAGCTATGCATAAAATCTTCATAAATATTCGGAATTAACAGGACCAACTAGTCTTGTGTCCTTCATGTTTTCCAAGTAGTATGCCCCAAGTGTGACGATCTCCACTCCCTTGTATGGGTCTTCCTACTTGGCGAGAATTTGCTGTGTTGGTCCAGATTTGTGAACTCATTCCTTCACATAACCATCCCCCATAGAAAATTAGCGAGCGGTGACCTTTCTGTTGAAGTACCGAGCGGTCACCAACCTTATTTTTTCTTGTGCTTCCTCTGATTGCCTTCGCTTTTCTTTAACTAGATTGAGGTCTATGATTCGGTCGAGGTTGTTAGATTCGACATTAAATTGTAGGATCTTATGGGTGGACAGATCTATTTTGGTGGGTGTCACTGCTTCAGACGCAATACACAAGACTGAATGACGTTTCCCCTATTACTGTTTTGGTTGTCGCTTCTCCTGTTGTTGTTTTGGGTGTCGCTCTAATATCCCATATCACGCTGTCCAGCTCGTCTACCCAGTTTCATTTTCAGGCTTGAACCATTTTCTTGAAACCTGCCAGGATCACTTTGTTGGCTGCTTCGGCATGTCCATTGGTTTGGAGATGGTGTATCGAACTAAATATGTGATCCATATGGTACTCTTCGCAGATCCATTTGAGATCTTTTCCCACAAATTGTGGGTCATTGTCGCTTATGAGTATTTTGGGAACGTCAAACCACGAGATTATGTTGACCTTTAAAAATTTGACCACTTGAAATTATGTTGTAGAGGTCAATGCTTTCGCCTCTATTCACTTGGAGAAATAGTCGATCGCCACGATGATATGGGTTATTTGCCCAACACTTATGGGAAAGGGCCCAAGTATGTCGATTACCCATTGGGCGAACGGCCAGGCTCCCGCCATTGGAGGGAGCAATATGGGTGGTTGACCGGTTCTTGGTGTGAACTGTTGGCACGTCTCACAGTTCTTTGTTAATTCCGCTGCGTCTTTGCTCAAAATTGGTCGATCATATCCTAGTCTGAAGATCTTTTGCGTCAATGAGCATGCACCTTCATGGCATGCAGTGACCCTTTCATGAGCTTCACGTAGGACTCTTTCTGTCTCTGAATGGGAAATACATCTCAAATAGGGAGTTGAAAATCCTCGCCTATAGAGTTTCCCATTTATAAGGAGATAATTTGCGACAATGCGAATTATTTTAGTAGCCTCATCGTCGTCTTCGGGAAGGGTCCCTTCTTTAAAAAAAATATGGAATGGGCTCATCCAGTTGTCCCGCTCCTGAATGTTGAAGACTTCTACTTGATTTTCAAGTACCGAGCATAATGCTTGCTCTAGGAAGTGTAATTCCTGTATTTTTGGTCCTCCGAACGCTAGCTTGCTGATAGTGTCTGCTAGCTAGTTGTCTTGGCAAGGGATCGACTCGATCGCGAAAGTTAGTATTTCATGGATAAGTCCTTTGGAAATACTGAGGTACTTTTTTTTATTTTCCCCTATTTCCTTCATAGTTTCCATTCATCTGATTGGCATTCACTTATGAATCGCTCTTTACCTTCAACGAGGTTATACCTAAGTATAGGCATGAACAAGACCTTTATCATTTTTTAAAACAGATACAGTTTACTGCTCCAGTTTTTGGTCTCTCTAGATTTTGGCTGATTTACGGCACCTGTCCTGAACTAGTTCGGCCGAATCGCTTCATATATATTAAAAAAAATAATACCAATACTCTAACATTTCATAATGCATAACCGAGCATCCATAGTACACTAACAGTCTGAGTCTAACCATAATACATAATACATGTCTAACCATAATACACTAACAGTCTAACACAATTAATTGAAACAATCTTCCTAGTTCATATCACAATTAGCAATCAATCAAACCATCTTTTCATAACGAAGTAGAAGATCATTCATTTAGTATTCAGAGAAGAGAACTCACTTTTGCAAACGAAGGAAGAATCAGTTGGAGTCGAAGCTGAAGTCGAAGAACCAGCTGAACTAGAGGCGGCGTTGCATCGCTTTCCGATGAAGAGACGATGACGAAGTCATGCGTAGAAGACTGTAAGAGCCGAAGAAGACGAAGAGTCGAAAAGCCGAAGAAGAGCTAAACTAAGTTAGATTGATGCGTAGCCTACGACCCTGCGTGAAGAAGAGGAAGAAGACGAAGTGAAGACTACTGAAGACTGAAGTATGAATTAAGTCTATAGGTCAAACTAAAGTGAAGGCTTCAGTTATTAGGTATGTTAGTGTTTAGGGTTCAGACTGAATTAATGTTCAAACCGTCAGGTCTAGTAAATCTGCTTTGGTTTAGTAGTATATTAAAACTGGTACAAAAAGTGGTTCAGGTTACCGTTTTCGAACTGATTTTTTGTACCTCTTCTGAACCGCTTATTTTTTTGCAAAAAAACTTTTTGGTTTGTGAACCGGTTTGACTAAACAGGTTCATAATAGGTACGGTTTACAAACGGTACGGTTCAGTTCGACCGAACCAGTTTTTATGCCCAACCCTATTTATACCCATTCCCTTAGCGAGTCGCAGTCTAGTTATAAATACTTCATACTCAACTTCATTATTGGCCGCTTTGAATGTGAGGGTGATCGCGTACTTGAGGGGCTTGCCCTGAGGAGGGATGGTGACTAATCCTACCCTCGATCCTTCTTTTGAAGAAGAACCGTCGGTGTAGAGTTTCTAGCCTTTCTCTTATAGCTTCGGCTACTCTTGCTCTGTTTCAGTCAGGCCGTTTCCAGTACTTTCTAATATGAAATATGTCAGAGCTTGACTTTTACTAGCCATTTTCAGGACAAACTTGATTTTGAATTCGTTCAACTCAATCGACCATTTGAGCATCCTTCCTGAAGAGTCAGGCTTCATCATGAAGTGTTTGATGGGCTTGTTAGTGAGGACTGTGATTGAATGAGCGTGGAATTATAGCCTGGACTTTTGAGTGGCAATAACCAAGGCATAAAGATACTTCTCAATATTAATATATTTTATCTCAGCGACATTGAATGGTTTGCTTACAAAATAGACCAGACTCTGCATACCCTCCTCTTCTCTCACTAAGACTGCATTGGTTGCAACCTCACTAACATTTATATAAAAGAAAAACGGCTCGTCGAGAATGTTTTTTTGCCAAATCTTCTATGTGAGTGCTCCCCTTGATGGACTTCACCAGCATGTCATCCACATAGTCTTCCATGTTTCGTCCTAGCATCTCTTTGAATAGGCGATTCACAATTCGCTGATAGGTTACCTCTACATTGATTAATCTGAAGGGCGTCACTTTATAGCAAAGGATATCGCCGTCTGTATAGAATGTTGTGTGAGCTTCATCATCTGGGTTCATTCAAATCTAGTTTTAATCGGATTAGGCATCCATGAAACTCAACATTTCATGACCAGAGGTTGCGTCTACCAGTTAGTCAATACGCTGCAGGGGGTAAGAGTCTTTTGGGCGAGCCTTGTTCAAGTCGCAAAAATTTACACATGCGCCATTTTCCATTCGACTTCTTGACCAACACTGGGTTGGAGATCCAACTCTAAAAGTTCACTTCCATTAAAAATTTGTCTTCGATCAATCTTCCAACTTCCTATCTGATCGCCAAGCGTTTATCCGATATGAATGACCTTATCTTCTCAGGAATATTCTTGACATAAGGGTCTATCCGCAGCTCATGAGAAATTATGTTGGTGCTGATGCCTGGCATATCACTGGGCTTCCAAGAAAATAATTCTTTATACACTTTCAATAGGGAGATCAAGGAGTCCCTTTGTTCTTCCTTCAAGGTGGCTTTGATGCACACCTTTTTATCTGGATCGTCGAGCTCTTCCATTGGGGCAGGTCGAGCTTTATCCTCACGGAGGTCAGCCTGTGTCTCAATGGCGAGAGATTCCCTTTGATTCTTCCTGCGAAGGAAGGTCACGTAGCATTGGCGTGAGGATGGTTGTTCAACTAAGGCTTCGATCCCATTCAGCATGGGGAATTTCATCTTTTGGTGGATTGTGGAGGCCACGATCTTGTTGGGATTGTAGGTGATCCTCCCCAGGATGGCGTTGTATGAGGCGGGTGCGTCGACCATTATGAAGGCGATTGACACCTCTATGCTCCTAAAACCTTTGCCCAAGATTATCAGCAGGGTAATGGCTCCCAACGGGTATGTCATTCTTCTAGCAAAGTCAATGAGGGGAAAGTCAACTCACTTGATGTCGTTTTTACACTTGCCCATCTTTTCAAAAGCGTTCAAAAATAGATTATCTGTCAAACTTGCTCTATCGATCAGAATTCGCTTCATATCGCAGTCAGCGACGTCAGCCGTGATGACTAACACGTCATTATGCGGTGTCGTCACATGTGCCAGGTCTTTTTCAGAAAATGATATAACAATGCTCTCTTCGGCACGAAGCTTCTTTCCCAGTTCCGCAGTTGTGGAGATTTGTCTGGCGTACACGTCTCTTGCATGACTCCCCTCGCCTCCGACTCTGAACCCTCTAGTAATCAGGTTGATAACCCTCTTGCCTTAGGAAGGATCAGATTGTTCTTGAGAAACTGGCGAGCGAGCTCTATGCGAGAGCGTTCGACTCCGCTCTATCCCTGCCATAAATTCCTTCAACATGCCTCTCTCGATTAACTTCTCGATGTCGCACTTGAATATACAACAATCATTGGTCTTGTGGCTCTTCGCTTTATGATAGCGACAGTAACCTTCCATATCTTTCCCCATGGGTTGAGCATTCTTTCGAGGAATGGGCGGTCTAGCCAAGGACCTTTTTTTTTATCTTTACGAGTATCGCCGAGATCTTCCTGTTGAGTGGCGTAAAATACTCGGGAACTTCTCTATTGCTTGGCATGGGGGCTTCAGATCTAGGCTTGTCACGATCTCGTCTGTCCTTCTTCTCCTTTTTACCATTGCGTCGGGGCTCTGGATTAGCCCTTGGCGAGGCTGACGCAAGGATTTCAATTTTGGTATTCGCCTTCTTAGGGTCTATGAAACCTTTGGTCCTGACTGCCAGCTCTTCCAATGTCTCTATTTCTTGAACATGGTAGCTGTTCCGCATCTTTCGGGAGGCTTTGTTTGCCAAGTCCAAACCTCTATAAACAACTTGAACGATCTCTTCGTCCGTGACCCGACGATCAATCTTCGTGATGTTCTTTTGGAAACACCCGTAGAAGTCGGCTAGGGTTTCTCCCGATTGTTGCTTGACATCATCTAAAGCAACCACACTCTTTAGCAATTGACACTCGCCCTCGTAGTGCTCCAAGAACTTATTCTTCAATTCTGACCATGACTCTATTGATCCTGCATAGAGGCCAAAGAACCACGACGAGGCCAAACCCATGGATTATGGGATCTCCTCCTCCGTTATATTTGGGGATGGGCATGACCACCACATCCTTTGGAATTCGCATAGCTATGAGGGTGACTGTGAATGGATGGGAGGATCGCTCTCTGAAGGGAGCTATGACGGCTCTGTGTTGTTCCTTCAATTTATTGTTTATAAGTCCTAAACTTGGCCCAGAATGAACAGGGGTTGGTCTTCTCCAGTCGGTGACGAACTCGATGGGTTGAAAGAGAGAGTGATTGTCGGCGGCTGCGGTGGAGATCAAAGACATATACTGATTCCCCGAGGTCATCTCTTGGTCTTCTTGAGGAGCAGTGGTGCGGGGATTACCAGTTTCTGCTTCTGGTGGTCCTGCGGGATGGGGATCTTCATGAGGGATAGAGGCCTACATTTGGGCTTGCCCTATGATAGTTTCCAGGAGAGATAGCATCTCCGCAGTGACCTGAATGGTTTCCCCGGATACCTAGACGGATGGTCGGTTTGGAACATTGGTGGGGGAGGAACTAGAGTTGGTCTTGAGGTGTTGATGTGTTCATCCGCCAGTCTCGGTGGGATGACATTGGGAACCACCGGACGAGTAAGTTCTTGCGGGTGGAGCAGCGAACCAACGGTGGTCTCGGAGCTGTCCTGAGACTACTCGTTCACTGTTTACTTATGATAATTGCGGTTAGAGCGAGTCTGCATGCATGTTTCCTCGTATTTAACACAGACGCCGTCAAATGTTGGGACATTATCTCCCAAATGTTCACTGGATGTTTAGTTGACATTGGTCTGGATGTCAGCTGGACTAGTAACCACAAACGTTCGCCTAAGCTCCGATGCACCTACAATAAGAGGAGCGCAATAGAGGTTTTTTTCTGTGTCCCACTCCGATGCTTAAATGAATATGATGTGTGTATGACTCATAATGTGTATAATGTATGTAAAGTAAATATATTTAAAGGGATGGAATACCAAACCGTTTTTTGGTAACCGAATATATTTGTAAATATTGTGCCATTACATATAAGGATAACAGATATTACCGTTATCACGTAATATTGCAGTTGCCTTATAGAATCCTTGTAGAATATGTGCCTGAGATATGCAGGACAGAGTGATTCTATATTCGGAGACGGTTGTGGAACAAAATATGAGAGGTTAGACCAGTGAGAGATTTTGGATGTGGTCTTGACGACCACTTTGGACTGTAGCGATCATTTTCGATTCTGGGTTCGATACTAGACCATTCTATGACTTCCAATCTACTCTAAGTGTGGACCAACACATTCTTGAATTGTTTAGGTTTAACCTCTCTCTAATGATATTGGGCCAGAAATGCTGAATGAACTCTATGTCATATTGAGTCGTCACTATGGATACCCAACAACTATGATTCACGAATATAAAGAATAATGGAGCAAAGAGAAGGAGATGGAAGAGGGAAAGTGGAAGGAGAAAAAGAATGGGAAATGGAAGGAGAAGAATGGGAGAGAAAGAAGGTGTGGGGAAATAGAGGATAAGAATGTGCAAAAGAGGGATGGAAATGGAGAAAGAAAAAAGGGGTGGAAATGAGAAAAGTTAGTAGGAGGAGACTAGGGTCGATGAGAGGACTGAAATAAGTTGTTTGGGTAAAATAAAAATTATTTTTTTGTTAATATTTAAATGAAAATTGAAATGGTTTGTTAGTGATTAAAGTGGTTAATTCCTTAATTTTTGTTTATTTTTTGTCTTTTATTTTTTGTCAATGTTTGTTGTAGTGTTATCAGAATCGGATCGGGGCGATAGTCGAATTCGGTCGAACCATGACCAGCCATAGCAATAGTCGGATTATCTTAAAAGAGCGAATTTCAATACAAACCCAGTTCAAATGGTAAAAACTAGATGATTTTATGAAACATACGTTTTTAAAGAACAGGTACTTCTCTAGTCTAATGAAAGAAAGAAAAAACTGATATCATTCACTTCTACACATTCTCTTCTGGTCAACAAACACAAAAGACTTCGATCTTGAGGTTACATGAGTTTAACAGTTTAGGTCCTTTGATCTTCTGCAACTTCCTAGGGTTTGTTATGCCCCTAGAGCAGACAACTCCGATGATTAGGCTTTGTCCGAGGAAGTTGTTTCACCATATTTAGGTAACTTGGAGGTGGTTTTATGGCTTCAAGAGCTCATTTTTGTAAATGGTGGTGATTTTGATGGGGTATGAAGGAGACAAGATAAGGTTTGGAGGAGGGTTAGGAAGAGGGACGGAGGTGGGCTGAGGAGGAGGGACGGGGGCGAGCTGAGAGGAAGAGGAGAACGCGAACGGCTGGGAGGTAAGGGCTGAGGAGGAGGGACGGGAGCGAGCTGCGAGCTGCGAGAAAGAGGCAGCAACCTCGGAGGTGGGGGCTGAGGGAGACAAGTTAGGGTTTGGAGGACGTCTGGGAAAAGGGACGGAGGTGGACTGAGGATGAGGGACGAAGGCGGCCTGATGAGAAGGCGTGGGCGGGCTGCGAGGAAGAGGAGCGACCTGAGGAGAAGGGCGGGGGCGGGTTGCGAGAAAAATGAGGAGGCAGCAGTCTGGGAGGTGCGGAGGTGGGTTGAAGGTGGAGGGCAAGCGAGAGGTGGCCAGTGGGGGCGGGCTGAAGGCGGTGGGCTAGTGAGAGGTGGCCAGGTAGGGGAAAGTGGGAGGTGGGGGTAGGGGCAAGCGAGAGGGGGTGCGACGGTTGGAGGTGGGCAGTAAGAGAACTGGAGTGAAGACACTGAGGAGAACTGTAGAAGAGAGAACACTAACTTTAGAGTTGAGAATTGGAGTGGAGAAGCAGGAAAAGAACTCGCTGGTCCATTTGACTTATGCAGTCAGATTGACCAAACCGTGAATCGGCTCACCTGCCGGTCTGCCGGTCTGCCGGTCTGCCGGTCTGCCGGTCTGGTCGGATAGCTATGGTTTGTTGTATGAAAAAAAAATGTTTAGCGTATAGTTTGTATTTGTAAAACCAGAAGTTCATTTTTTTTGAATTAACCCTTTTAAAACTTATGTCTCTTCTCGATCTTACAAGTTACACCCTATTCAACCTTTTAAAATTATAATGTATCTTCTGTACAATTTCTCAATCATAAACCCTATTCAGCATTGCAGTGCGCTGTTTTACTAAACCCTGAGATGAACACAGAATAAGGAAGATGATGAGGGCTTCGGCTTTTGCTTCTGTAGTGGCCGTGGGTCTCTATAATGGCCTAATTCTCTGCCATAGCTACAGAGCACCGGTTATAACCTTCCTCCATCCTTTAGCAGCCACTTGTGTTGTTCGTAGCAAGTCGTTAAACCATCGAGACTCTGCTCTGAGTCTGTGTTCGTGGAGTTCGAGGAGGAATAGAGGTAGAGCTGTAGCTCCTGAATCCACCAAATCAGATGTTCATTCTGTTCATACTTCGCCGCCTTTTCCCGTTAATCGGTATATCCATGAGTTTCTTTCTGGTACTTCTCTTGCTGTTTTATTTTATTGTGGGTGATACTTTAAGGACAACATCTCGTCACTTCTTCCGTGTTCTGCTTTTTCCCCGCAATTTTTTAGCATGGGATATACATTTTAACTATTTCATCGATTTGTATGTACTGGGAAATGAGCTACTAATTTCGAATTTAGACACAGCATGATATTACTACATAAGATATTATGAATAGGTAAAAGAACTCAGCAATGGGATGAAATTGACTCCATTCGGCAACAAAGGTTCATTCTTTAATTTGAAATTTTATACTTAAAAATAAGACACTTTATATCAAACAAGAAATCAATCAACACAAAGATGCTGTAACTTCCGGCACTGGTTTCCATATGCTTGAGTGAATAGAATCTTGCGGCAATGGCAAGAAGTAGATTAGCATATGAACAAGTGAGGAGTCAGAATTAGATGGACTTATGTACCAACTATTCAGCTTTCCAAATTCTAGGAGTAATGGTTTAGACAATGCTGATGTTTAGCCTTTGTGTTTAGTAACTGAACTCGAACATACAAGATAACTGTCCTATATGGGAAAAATGATATTTAAACACCCTGTCATTTTCAAGTGAATCCCTTTAACAGAATGGATTCTAGTGTTACTTAAAGACCTTTTACCATTGTGTTTCTTTCTCCCTTTTCGGCCTCTTAAGTTCTTTTTGTTAATTCCTTTTTTCAGCTACCCAGAGTATACTCGGTTACTTCCTTGTCCACTAGACAATACGCTACCTAGGATCGAGCATTTGGTTGTTTCTGAAGGAGGGCCTGCCTTAGAGTATATCTGTAGAGCTCTGGATCTTTCTCCACTGTGAGTATTATATGTTTGTTCCTTCTACATATCATTCATAATGTAGCATATTATTATAATTATTGAACTTCCAAAAAGATGATGAAGATAATTTTTTTATTCTTTCAAGGTTTGTTGCAGATCTCATACAATTTGGAGCTGTACATAGTGCACTTGTATGTCCAAAGCCTCCACCAACTGCTACTGCTGAGCAGATGAGAATATACAAGAAAGTTACAAATCCATCAATCCTAAAAACCAGATCTTCCATAAAGGGTAAAACAATACGAGATGCACAGAATACATTTCGGATCACTCATCCTAAACAATTCCTGGAAGAAGGATCATACCTTCGTGTCTCCGTTCATCCAAAACGCTTCCCTAGGTAAATAGTTTCGAATTGTGGCTGCATGTGCTTTGTGTCAACTTCTATAGTTCAGAAACCCAAACAGATGTACTAATCCGTCAAATAGTGGCCTATTAGATTGTCTGTTGTTGACAAAAAGCTAAGATGCCAATCATTTGAAACAAATTTGATAGCAAAATTTGCCAACATCGTGCAACTTGGCTTAAGAAGTATATGTTTAGTTATTTAATCTGTGGGATTTCGTGGTGATGTCCCTATGATAGCTTAAGGTGAGAAAGTTAAATTCATCCTAGTTTTACTCTTGCTTGGATTATATCTCATGGCAGTTGTTCACAACCATCAGGTGTTATGAAGTTGATTGGAAGTCGAGAGTTATAGCAGTGACTGAGTCGTATGTTGTGCTGGACAAACCGGCTGGTATATCTGTAAGTAACCAACTTGCCTTGACAGTTATTCAGTTTGATTTCATTTAACAAGCCTGCTTTTATATACTGCACCGAATTGGTTCAATTTTAAAATAATTCCACTATTTAAGAGCTTTGGGTAAAAAATAATCATGCCAATGGGATGATATGCCTTCTGTTGATTGACCTAATGGAATGCAGGTTGGAGGAACTACTGATAACATCGAAGAGAGTTGTGCAACTTTTACTGCTCGAGCTTTGGGTTTTGAAGAACCACTGCGGACAACCCATCAGATTGATAATTGTTCAGAAGGATGGTAACTTGATTTGATAATAGGATTCATGCTGCTGTTCTTTCTGACAACTATTATTTGTTGATGGAAAGTTTTTTTTTTTTTTTTACTATTGCAGTGTCGTGTTGTCTAGGACAAAGGAGTATTGCTCAATCTTTCATGAAAAAATAAGAGTAAGTACTCTTGTCAATGGGGACCCTATGCATTCCTTCATCCATCCGATGCTATATTTGATGTGAAATAGAGAGGCAAAGCTACCTTTTATTCATGTTTGGCTGGCTATTTAACTTATAACAAACCATTCATCATCAGGATAAAAGGGTGAAAAAGCTGTATAAAGCTCTTACTGCTGCCCCAGTACCTCTTGGATTAATCACACACTATATGCGTCCAGTCCGACGTTCTCCAAGGATTTTTTCATCTGGTAACAAGTGAAATCAATTACTTATTAATGATGTTTGTGCATTTAGACTGTTATTCCTTTTTCTGAGAGTTACATGATTTCAGATTATGTGAAGGGTTGGCACCTCTGTGAACTTGAAGTGATAGACTGCAAGGAAGTCCCGTGGCCAGACTCCATCCTTGAGGAAGAATACAGTCTTGAAAACAGTGTCTGGCCTAGGAAGAACGTGGCTTATGAGTGCAAAATCAACCTTCTGACTGGTCGAACACATCAGGTTTGTTTGTGGTTTTCAGACTTGTGTATGTATGTATTTATACTAGTCAATAATACTAATAAGTTTTTTCTGTTTTTTTTTTTTCCAGATCCGAGCCCAGTTGGCATCCCTTGGTGCACCTATACTGGGGGACTCCATGTACATGCCAGCTGCAGTAGCAGAGATAGTGAATCCTGGAATCAACCCAGTTGGCAAATTGAAAAAAGCTTACAATGAAACGGATATGGAGGAGTGGGTAGCACAGCATGGGAAGGAACCAAGTGTTGCCATTGGTCTTCAAGCATGTCAAATTTCATGGGATGAGGAGGACTCTATTTACAATGCCGGACCTCCTTGGTGGCAGATGCTCTGAATATCTTCTCCCATGTCAGTCAGAATTATGCTACTACTTTGGTTCATTTCTCTTTCTTCTCTGAAGCATGGGAATGATAATCCTTGGAGGAAACAAGAATTATTCTCTATTGCAACAACCACACCGTAACCTCTACTGCTAGACCAAGTGTTTTTTTACGTATTTAATTATTGTACAAACTTTTAGTGTATTGTATTAGACTCTCATTTATTTATTATTGTAGTGTAGTGATTAACTTTTGTTTTAATTAGAATTCTATTTTAATTATCTATCCTTTTTTTTTAAAGTTAGTTGGTGTTCTCTTCAATTGTGTTACTAATGGAACACCAACTTGTATCATAGAGATTATGTTGTAATATTTGTTGGCTTTAGTTATGTATTTGGTAGATATATTGAACGAAAAATAGAACTGCAACAATTGACAATTGTACTACTATATAATCTTTTGCATCGACCTATGAAAGAAATAAAAATGTTTTATTTGCAACAAGTATTACTTTACATATGAAAGTTAATTACAACCAATTTGATGGTAGTACAATAAGGTTTGCTTTGAAAAAAGGGTATTTTAGCATTAAAGGCAACTTGATGCGAATTAAGTGTAATCGGTGTAAATCAACATTAGTCGTTGATTAACGTTTGTTGTAACAATTATCTGTGATGCAATAAACACTTCAATGATATCGTCGATATGCTGACACTGATGTGTCTAATTTACCAACATGATATTTTGAAACAATAGAATGTAAACAATAGAATGTGTAACAACTAAAACAGGCAGACGGTAATTACACATGAGCACCATTGACAATATGTCTGCTAAAGGTAAGGGCAGTTGTTCATTCCAGAAACGTCAGCCCTTTAGTCGCGACATATTGTCCTTGCGGAAACCTTTAGCGTCGGGGTCTACTGACACGAAGATTTCGCCGACGCAATATATTAGCAACGACAAATGTGCTCCTAGCAACGATTTTACGCTGTAGCTATAGTCCAACATTCATGTAGTAGCTCTGAAAAGGCACGGGTCCTAGTCTTCTATGCCACTTCATAGGTGATAATTTTTCATTCACAGTATGCGGAACTTTATTTGAGACTTCAGACTTCATGTAAGATAAACCATCATGTTCCTTACCAGTCCTCAAAACCTTCCCACTGTAAAGGTCCAGTAATCCATTGAATTTGGATAAAACAAATTGCAGCACAACACACATCCTTTGTCAGTCTAGAAATGGACAGCAAGTCGAATTTCAGGTCAGGAACATATAACACGGTGTTCAACCTAGTTTGGTTGTTAACCCTATGCGATCCAACATGTGTAGCTTTGCAATTTTCACCATTTGGAAATTTAATATGTGACTCTTTCAGGTTGGGTACAACATTACCTAGCCAATCTATATGATGGGTCATGTGATCAGTGACTCCAGTGTCAACAATCCACACATTTCTATCATCAGACAAGAAAGATGAAACAACACAGGTACCTGGCATAGCCGAATGTGTTGATCCTTATCCAGATTTCTTCATCTCGTGCGTTCCAAAATTATATTGATTTGTTGATCCTTCATGTTCCTTCTTTAAAGTCTGTAAGAGATAATGTAATTACTCTTTAGTAAATACATATTTATCACCTTGAGCAGGAGATGTATGTGTTTGAGATGATTCTGAAATGAAGCCATGAGATTTTCCTTCAAACCGACTCTTCACTTTGATATTGAGTTTGAAGAAGTTGGCCTTAATATGCCCCTTTCTTCTTCTTCTTCTTCTTCTTCTTCTTCTTCTTCTTCTTCTTCTTCTTCTTCTTCTTCTTCTTCTTCTTCTTCTTCTTCTTCTTCGAGTAGTTGTAGATGATTTCATGATTTGTTGGGTTTCTCTTCCATGTCTCATGTTTTCCTATGAGAAGAGTTGTTGGTTCCGTGTTGCTTTGTATGATGTCCAAACTGATGAGGTCCTGGTGTCTCTCTTCTTGTTGCGCCAAGGCATATGCTTCATTGACACTCGGGAGGGGAAATTGCAGGAGAATCCGCATCCTAACACTTGAGTAGCTGTCATTGAGCCCCATAAAAAAATAGAATAGCTGTTGAATTTCCTACATCTCAACATACTTCTTGGATTTGTCACATTCACAATGAGGTAGTTCAACCATCAAGTTATATTCATCCCACATCATTTTATATTTTGGTGAAATAAACAGAGACTGAAAGTGTTCCCTGCCTTAGATTACAGATTTCTCTATGTAAGTGAAAAATTCGAGTTCAATTAATTTTATCAAATCATTGCTTTAAATCCTCCCAAACTAACTGAGCACACAGCTAGAGTAGACAACTCCACTCACCAAGTCCTTAGACACATTGTTCATATTCCAAGATGTAACCATCGCATTACATCTATCCCAAACATGATGAAATGCAGACTCAACAACATCCCTAGGATAACTACCATCAATGAACCCATGCTTATTTTTAACAAACAGAGGCAAAAAGCATAGATTTGCTCTAAAGCGTGTAGTTATCACATCCAGTAAGGGGGAAAGAAATCAAGCTCAAACTTGGTAGGTCACTTGAGTGGAGGTACAACAGGTGATATTGGTCTATCACAGAGGAGAAATGAATCACAAACCTATTAGTTCCCATTAATCCACTCTATAAATTTGAGTCGGCTTCAACATCAGCACCCCCTGATCCTTCGATTCCAGCAGGATTTGTCTGCGCCATGATGAAACAGAGCCAGGAAACAACCCAAGCAGCAAGAGGTTAACAACCAGGTCAAAGAGACACATCAAGCTTATACAAACTGCTCTGATACCGTGATAACAAATAGTCAACCTGAAACACTGACCAAAAATGTGTATATTTATCTTGTAAAGAAGTTTGGGCGAGGGTATAGGCATCAGGCATTCCTGACGATGGATGTCAAGAGGAATTGATATCCCTAATCATTGGCTAACCACCCCTCTGTTATATAGTGGTTCTTTGTCTTATGGACCAATACAAATAACTTGTACGGGCAAGAAGACAAACCTGATTAGAGTTGGGCCTCCAAAGAGGCACCCTTACCTTACCTTCGTCCTGATAGTCTTGTAAACCCTTATTCCAACAGTCGACACTATCCAAGGATGGATGTCAGTTCTTAAGGATGGAAATCCCTGGACCGTGACATACCCCTGCACCCATATGATGCACTTCCCTCATCGCATCTTTCATGTTGCTCCTCCTCGTGGAAATCTTTATTCCATTTTTCAACATATAACTATACTACTCTATTGATCATTCGGTCTATGAGTTCATCTGAGTTTCTCTTCACTATATCACGTTGACTCTGCGTTTAAGTCCTTTCATCAAGAATCACTTTCTAGGCTAACTGAGACTACCCCTCTCAAAAGTTATTTAGCAACTTTTATTCGTTCTGTGGCAAATTTCTCAATAATAGTGCAACCCAGTTATCCCCCTCGAACACTTCTCATTCATGAACTAGAACAATCAACATATGCATTTAACTCCATTCTTTTGTTATTTAACCATTCTCTATAGCATTATTACTGCATAGCCTTGAACCTTTGAATGTGGGACTATCTTGCTAAGGTAATGTTAGTTCCTCCTAAACCGATTAGAATTGGACATAAATCTATTGATTGGATTTCATTGGATATGCTTAACATAGTAATGCTTATCGATTTTTTGTACATTTTGGATGTTCATAAGCATGCGATAATGAAATCAAGAATTCCTTTAATAAGTATTTTCGGCTAAGTCCATTGGGAGGAAACGAGTTCATCAATATGAATATATGAGACTATTAAGGATAACAGTCAAGACCTAAAACATAAAGGAATTGATGAGGTAGAACCTAGGATATGCAAAAGAGCTAGGGTAGAAAAATCTTTTGGCCCAGATGTAAACCATTAGGCTACAAGTGGATTTTTAAAAGAAAAATGAAAACGGATGAAATAATTGACAAATATAATGCAAGACTTGTAATTAAGGGTTAAAAGCGAAGAGAAAGTCTTGATTGCTTACACATATTCTCCCGTAACGATAATTACTTCCACTATAATGATACTCGTAATAGTGGCATTGTGAAATATGGAAGTATATTAGTTGGATGTAAATACAACTTTCTTAAAGGTATATTTAGAAGAATACATATACATGGAATAGCCTTAGGGCTTCACTGCGCCAGGGCAAGAGAATAAAGTTTGTAAATTGGTTAAATCATTGTATGGTTTGAAATACACTTAACCAGTGGCATCACAAATTTAACAATGTCTTCTATAAAATATTTTTAAAACATATGAATGTGATAAATCAATCTACGTAAAACATACAAATGAAGGTTACCTAATATTTTGTCTTTCAGTTGATGACATGTTTATCGTTGAAAGCAACAGTGAGATTATTGAATCAACCAAAAATATTTTGAATTTGAGATTTGACATTAAAGATCTGGGCATTGCTGATGTATTCTTTAGAATAAAGATTGATAGAACTTCAGAAGAAATCATTCTAAGTCAATATGAGTATATCAATAAGATACTAGAAAAACTCAACAATAATGATAAAACTGGTGACTGCTTTCCAATAGTTCCAACAAGCATTTCTCATAAAATACAAGTGAAAGTGTCTCTCAAGTAGAGTATAATGTGGGCTGAAATATAAAAGATATTCAACTATTATAGAATGGTATAATGATGCTAATAGGATATTTGCATCAAGAGACTCGAACTCGACGAGTAGATTTGTGTTCACCCTATAATGTGTAACCATGTCATGGAGATCCTCAAAACAAACATTCATATCTAGATCCACTATGGAATATGAATTTATACCACTGTATAAATGTGCATAAGTGGTTGAATGACTATACCAATTTCAAGAAAATATTTAAAGGTGGTCCAAACCGGTTCTAGCAATTTGATTACATTGCGATAGTCAATTGAAGTTTGGTAGGGATGAAAGTCATATGTATAATGCTAACTCTATACATATTCATCTAATACATAATTCCATTAGAGAATTACTCTCTACTGAAATTATCACGATCGATTACGTGAGGTTGAATGATAACATTGTAGATTCGATAACCAATGGGTTAAATAAAGAGTAAGTTCACCAATTATTAAGCGGAATGAGACTTTAGCCTGTGTAGTTCATATTTTTGAGAAAGAAAATCTAACCTAGTTGAATAAAGAATCCAAGATCTAGGTTCAAAAGAGACAGTCGAAATTACAAAAGTGAGTTAGATCATTATGGGATATTTTAACTTTGATTTCATTCTTAAGATGAGAAACACTTATGATATCAGATTATTTAAGCAAATGCTTTTAATGTTTTAGAAATTAAGAAATTGTAGTATAGTGATAGAGTAACTCTTGCGATAATAAATCAGATATGCAAGTGAGAGCGCCTCAAAATGAATTGTTGATGGCACAATGTTTAGAAACACTTGCAGAACTAGACAATGTCTATGTCAAAATAGCCATGAACACCGGAACTAAACAATCCTCGAACGATGTTTGTGGGTTAGTTCATCATTTACACCAACGACTGAGAGTTCAAGTACATCACGTCTACTAACTAATTAGTAAATTCGATGTAACTTCACAAGGGAAGTTCAAAGGGTAACACTTACCTATTCTATGGAGGTGTTAATTGTTGAACTCAAACTTCTAGTTTAGAGCTACCTTAGGTAATCAATCAATTTTCATTCATGTGGAGGAATTGCAGAAAAATGGGTTAAATTATGATATTTTTGTAAGTTTGGGTTGTTTTTGTAAATTGACCAAAACTTGCACAAAATTCTAAGCGGTGAATAAAAATTGTTCCACGTTGAGTATTTTCACTTACTACTCAAGATCATCACCTTATAAATAAGAGAAATTTCTCCATTTCAAAAACTCGAAGAACAAGAGAAACCAAAAATTGAGAATCTTTTCTATAGTTGGTTTTATTCTTCTCCTCCAACAATCGTGATGTTGTTTGTCATAGTCTTTTTGGTCGTTGTGATCAACCTTTCTTTCATGTTGACCATCATGTTTGGTCCGTTTGAGTTCAGGTGTTATTCAGTTTCGTCAGGAGAAACTTCATGCTAGTTTTTGCATGGCGACACAGTTGCATCCTGGTAGGTGATTGTCTCGTAAACCCTCAAGTACAAATCTACGGTTGAAGGGAGTTGCCTTAAGGAGATCATGCACCTAACAGGCCTCATATTTTTTTGGGTCAATTTGAGGGTCATTTTTTATGATTTGCATAATGATACTTGGTTTTGGTTGTTCTGCATATTGGTTCATACACTTGTAGAATATTACAGTTAGTCCAACACTCTCTTTTCCTAAGGCAATTTTCTGTAGTTGCAATAGAAGATTATATTTGGACTTATGTGACTAATTCTGAAAATGTTTCTTCAAAAAACAATGTGTATTATTGTGTTTCAAAAAGACAACTACGAACAACGGTTTTCAAAACAGCGACTGGGTTATGAAGTTCATCCGAGGGACTAACTATGCTTCGTCCAGTTGGGTTAGTCCATGCATAAAAATTGACAGTTTTGTATGAACCTGGATATGATGAAATTATTGTGGTGTGATCCACATAAAATTCAGATATTACATATTATGTTAAGGGGATCGGAGTTTGAAGTGGAAACAATGCTGCACCCCTACCTAACATGAGAAACCTTTTGGTTCTGTCTAGAAAAGGTTAGTAATGAGACACTCTGCGAACCCTACGACGATTTGAGAGTCGATCTAATGGAACTTTGGATACCTATAAATAATTTACATTTTCCCCAAGGGAATTTAACGGTATGATGACTAATGTTAATGTAGAAGTGACTAAAGTTGGTAAGAAATTTAGTTTTAGCTCATATTATGGCAGGTTAAACTTTTTGAAGAAATTAAATAACTTGATCAAGTTTTAATTCACACATGGCCTGATTATCTATAAAGTAGCAATTTGTTAAGGTACTAAAATAAGAGTAGAGAACTTTCCACAAATTGTGAAATTGTGAGAATGTTTCAAGAAAGCCTGTATTAGTATGATTGTTGTAATCAATCTGTAAAATACAAGGATCAACAATTACTCTCATTAAATTTTTTTCATTAGTAACTATGGTAACAAGAGGAGCACGATACTCTAATTCACTCAAGGGAGTAATTGATTGGGAATACCTTGAGCGGATTTAGTAGGGAAGCTAAGCCAATTTTGCTAGGGCGAATATTCTTCCTTTTGCACTAGTGGAGACACTAAGTTATACATAAAAGAAGAGTTTGGAATACATGGATTCATGTAGAAACTTATGAATAAATGGAAGATTTAATGTTTCATGCGTTGAGTCATTATGTATGTTTTTTATATTCTAGTTTCTGCACCAAAACTCAAGAGGGTTGTAAGACAATATAAGTATAGTGTATAAGCAAACGTATATTTAAAGAGAGCGTTATGATAATAAAAAGCAACATTGTCTTCTAATGTTTGGTTAAATTTTCAGTTTCCCTTTTAATGTTTAAATCGTAAAAATTCTCTCATGTTTGGCCAAAGTGAATCTTTGCACCATTTCGTCCTTTAGTCATTTAAATGTGATGTAAGACCCCTCATGTGGCATCCACATGTTTTTTTTTAGAATCCAAAAGGACAAATTTACCCTCATCCCCAAATAGTAGCTTTGTTGTCCTCAATTTCCTTCCTCCCCAATTCATTACATTCTGCTTTCCGTTCTTTTTTCCTTCAATTGAGAAACCCTAATTTTTACATCGAGCTTCAAATTCAAGCATTCCCGCGGCAATGTCGACTCAATCATCTTCAAAGGTTTCTTTTTCAAGTGTCCGACAATGCAATTTTGGATTAATTGCTTGATTGAGAATCTCACGAACGCCCAAGAACTATGACAAAGAATTTTGGGGATGTCCTCACTTCAAGATGTTTAGAACCCATTTTATTTAAACTTTTGTGGTTTATGAAGGTTATTGTAATAACATGTCTGTGTTTTTTTGGGGGGGGTTTTCAGAATAGCAAGAATCTGGCTTGTGGTTTTTTAAGTGGTTTGAGGCTGAAGAACAGAGTGTGTAGAAATGCAGATATTGTGGTAATGATCGTACCAATTTACTGGATGTGTACGAAAAAACAATTATTCAGCTAGATGAATATTGACGCAAAGAGGAAATTTATCTCTTCTCGTTGTTGATCTTCCCATTTTTCATTTTAGTAGATGAATATTGGACGTTCTATGAAGTATGTTAGGATGTTACGTATTGTTGGTGTATCATATTCTATTTTGGTTTATGCAATTATGGTTTGCTTGTTATTTCATACACCCAGATTCTGTAAATTGTCCTCTTAGTGTATGATACCTGATCAGTAAAGTTCCTGAAGTATGTAATTTTACTCATTATTCCTCCCTGCAAATTAACCACATAACGCATAATGCCTTCACTGAACCCCAAATGACAACATTTCATTACCCAGAACATCATGACTTGAAATAACAATATAAATTCATTACATAATACTATTTCAAAGTCGCCCAAGATGCAAATGGATCAATAGTTTTTTTACAAACATAAAGTACTACGCAAACAACAAGTTTGTTTGACACACAAAATACCACCCAACATACGGGTGAATATCTATAACTATGGACCTGCCTCTTGCACCTGTATTTGACGGTCATGTTTGTGAGTTTTGATTTGTAGATTTTTGCATGGGATAAAAGTCATTTAGGTACCTCAGAAGTCAGGTTTTTACAAATAGGCACCTTAGAAAAAAGTTGTTACTTTTGGGTACCTCGGAAATCATAAATGTATCTACTTTAATATTTCGATCATGTATCCATCACGTATGTAGTATTTTGTTCCATTCAGGTAACTCTACTTTATTTTAATGTTGTTTCAAGTATCTCTAAGTTGTTTTATTGTAGTAATCAAATATATTTCCTTTGTCTTTATTGAATTATTATTATTTTTTGTTACTTTCAGGTACCCAATTAAAGTAGATACATTTATGATTTTTGAGGTACTCGAAAGTAACATTTTTTCTAAGGTACCTATTTATAAGAATGTGACTTTTGAGGTACCTAAATGACTTTTATCCCTTGTTGAATTGAAGTCTGCCTTCCAATAATCAGTGGTGGCATACATGGTCCTTTACTTGGCGCACTCTCTTGTGTTGTTGCAAGAGCTCATGTTGATTGGGCTTACTCTTCTTGTTGATTCTTCCTTGCTCTCATTGATTTTACCCTTCCCTTTCGACATGACCTAGTATTATGTCTGACTTGCTTTCACTTTCCAAAATGTTGTAGAACCCCCGTTTTCCTCAGTTTGACCGCATTGGCTTCCCATGTTAATGCAGTCCTTTTTTTCTTGGTTCTGCCAGGTGCATTTCTGAACTCAAGTGGGTTTAATGGCCATGACGTACTTGTCACCCACTTATCAACACCTTGTGTCAAGAAAAATTTAGTTAATCAATAAACAATTAAAGTTAATATGTAATGTAATAAAAAACGTTTAACTAACTTGGAACCAGATGGATGATATCTTCATGTCTTTAAATACGAGTTTTTAATGTAGTAAGTAGATACGTACGCAATTACTTCATATGAATCTGGACAAGTTAATACTAAGAGTTACCACTAACCACAACTGCAGGACCACTCCCTCCGATTCACAATACAACTTCCACCATGCGGGTTTTGCATTTCATATATTCCTAATCCTGCATGTTTCGCACTGTGGTCTTGTGACTTCATTGCAACCTTGTCAAGCTTTTTTTGGACAAACTACACTGTTGAATCCCTATCCTTTTTCTCTTCGCTCTGCAAACTCCAACATAAACATCCACCTCAAATGTTCGAACAAGGTGTGTAAACACCTGATTTTGGCTAGGGACCAAAATACCTTTATGCAAGTAACCGAGACAAGAAAACCAGAGATAAAAAAATAAAAAAATATTATAATATTTTTACACAAAGGGAAAATATATTTTAAAATTAATAAATAAATTACACAGTATTATATATATATATATATATATATGTGTGTGTAAAAATATATATTAAAAAACACAAATTACTCTTTCTATTTCAGCCACCCACTTTCATCTTCATGCCACCCCTCCTATCAACCATCATCTTATCCATACCTCACTTATGCCTCACCTAATCTCTCAACAAAACAAGAAAATAAGGGTTAATAGGTCTAAAGGTACCATATGTTTGAGTCATGTGATCGGATGGTACCCCTATGTTGTTTCCTGGTACCTTATGTTTTCATAATGCTGTTATTTACTCCAAATTATTGTTGCCATCAAGTTTAACTAACAGAATGCTGATGTAGCGCATACGTGGCGTTGATGTGGCAAATAGAAAATAAAAATAAATAAGAAAATTAAAACAAATAGGGAAAAAATGGAAAAGCAATCGGAAAAATATAAAAAAGTTTTAAAAATTATTTTAAAACTTTATATATTAATAAAAATTATTTTTTTATTAATTATTTTTTTTTAAAACAATCGAAAATCGAAATAAAACTAAGGTTCGACCCTTGGGGTCCAATTGACCCAGCCAAAGGTCGAACCCTGGGCTAGAGCCCCACCAGGTGCCTGACCTGGGCGACCAGGTCAAGGTCGGACCCAGCCCTGGGTTCGACCCTGGCTGGGTCAATTGGACCCCAAGGGTCAAACCCTAGTTTTCGATTTTCATTTTTTTTAAATAAATTAATAAAAAAACTATTTTTTTATTAATATACAAAATCTAAAATATTTTTTATAATTTTTATGATCCTTTTAATATTTTTCCCTATTTATTTTGATTTTCTTATTTAATTTTATTTTTAAAATTAAATATTAAATTATATATCTACGTGGTGCTGGCATGGACCATTTAATAGAAACATCACACGGTTGACTAAGAGAATACTATAGGACAACATCCTCCAAACATAACGGACCATTTGGCCACATCAAAAAACATACGGTACCATCCGATCACATGACCCAAACATATGGTACCATTGGAGCTATTAACCCATAAAATAATGTTACAAAATCACTATAAATAGAAAGGGTTAGACAACTTCAAAGAGGGGCAATGAAGAAGAGCATAGAAGAACAACAAAAGACAACTAGTAGAGCTAGGTTAAGAGAAATAAATTGGTGAGTAAAATAATTTTAAAAAAATCGGTGATTGTCGGTCACAGTTACTCGCACAGTATCTAATCTCTGGATAACTTAGGTATAACTCTCTTTTATTCAATATTGTATTCATATACAGCTTCTCAAAGTGTTACAAATAAATCCATAATATTTTAGTGCAACTTCTGCAATTTTTAAAAAGTTATTTTTAGTTCAGTCCTGAAGTTCTAAATAGCTACATTTCGTTCACTAATTTTTTTCGGACGTCCCATGAACTTTCAAACGTGTTACAACTTAGTCCAACATGTGTTATATCTTCAAAATCATTTGCATACGTTTGACGCGTTTTAAAATGAACCTTAAGTTAAACCACTCCTTTCTCGTGCACGATTAACTTTATTGTCCTCTTGTTTATTTATTTTTAAATTAACTTGTAAATTTTAGAGTGAAAAAAAATGATTGTACGTAGTTTATAGAAAATGCATATAATCGTTTTGGCCAAGTATGATCGAAATAGGCAATTCGTGTAAATCGATAAAAAGGATTAAAAAAAAACAAATTAAAGTATTGAAAGGGTGAATTATGGGCTCACGAGCTCTTAAGACGTAATCAAACCTCCAAACTCAATTCTCTATACGTAGACTTTTCAAGGACTAGAATGTTAACACCATGTACCCTAGGCAAATTTAAGGATTCCGATTAGCCTTTAATTAATCGATTGCGCCACTTTCATTTTGTTAGGAACGGTTGATTACCCCGCTCAATCGGACCCGCCTCTTGCCAAGACCCTGCATTTTTCGAACGAACAATTAATTAATTTTTTAAAACGAAAGTCAGATCCGACGTTCGACAATTTAGCGACTCTACTAGGGACTTATCTGTTTAAAGGGTTTATGCTTTATCATATCTTCTTACGATGTTATATTTTACTCTATCTGGTTTGACCATTTACTCATGCTTGTAGTTTTAATTTTTGTTCGAAAAAGTGATGCAATTGTAATGATTTAAATTCTCGTTTTGCACACACCTTGTTGGGTACCATTACCCGCTCGGACCTGGAGCACCTTAAGAGCTTAGGGAGTTTAGTAAGGGAATGTCCCCGGAGCAGTTTGGACTACCAGCACACACCTAAAAAACTCAAATCGATGACCGGAATGGGCTCGTGATCCTCTATAGGGGTGAGGTTTCGCCACTTCAGAGGACGTAGAAATTCCATCCCTCTAGAACAAAAGCTCCAGACCATGTTTAACCTCATACCGGTTGCGTATTTGTTCCATTTCTTGAGTTTTGTTCTAGTCGTAGATAATATGTATATGATTAGGCTTTTTTTGTATTTCATGTCCCTAGACCCTTGTGGCTTTAATATGAATCTTCTTAAGACATTTACTTTGATGCGCTCTGGGAATCCGCGGTTAGGGCAACACATACCCGGTAGCTCTGAGGAAGAACAAGGGAACTTTCGAGTTGGCATTCCGTACTAATTCCAAACACTATGAAGTTATCCTGAGGAAACATTTAGCTGGAAGTTCAGGGACATTTTTGTTTCCTCCCCTCGCCGTTTAATTCTTTGTTCGACCACTGTTGATCCGACATGACGACATTGATACCACGAAGGTATGTCAGACTTGTTTTCAATCGGTGCCACCATTGGAGCTTTGCTCAATGAAACCCTCCCAAGCCATTTCGTCAGCCAACTCACTAGTGGGGAGAACATCACAAAATGGATTACATTACCTTCTTATGTGCTTTCTCTAAGTATTAATGAGTAAGACTTTTCAAAAAGGGTTCTATTCAATGTAGGGCATATGTCATGAGCCACACGTTTTTGGAAAATGGAAAATTTGTAATGCCCATATCAAATGAATCTATTGTTTGGTTAATTCATTGTGTTCTCAGTATTATATTTCCTTCTATATACTTATGACATTAATTTCCTCTTTCTTCTATTTTGTTCTCTAGAAACAATACATCTAGAGAACACAAAGGGACCATCATTCAATCTTGTACAGGGAAACCCTTGCTGAATCAGACTATATACATTACAGATAAGGATGAGGTAATGAAGGAATCAAAAAGAAATTGAAGAAGGGTGGGATAGGAACAGGATAGATAGACTCCTAACAATGGAAGTCACAGAAGCGATAAACGTCGACACTCTCGAGGAACTACGCAAACTTAAGATCATGACATGTGTGAGTCTTGATCAAAGGACTTAGATGATCGATTTACTGAAAGAGTACCAGGAGATCTTCATATACTGACATGCCAGACCTTGATTCGTCAATCATAGATCACGTTCTTCCACTAGAGACGGAGAACTTCTGATCGAAGAGACAACAACTGAGGAGAGAAAGTTTCGACCTAATCCTTAAGATTAAGGAAGAGATCATTAAGTAAAACGACGCCAGATTTCTGGAAGTTTACAACAATTTTGAATGTGTGTCAAACATCGTTCCAGTACCTAAGAAGGATGATCGTGTCTGCGTTGACTATCAAAGATCTTAACAAAGCCAGTCTGAAGGATAATTTCTATTTGTCTCGTGTTGACATGTTGGTCGACAACACCGCGCGCTTTACAATGTTCTCGTTCATGGATGTGTTCTCACGATACAACCAGATCAAGATGTCTGAGGCGGATAAGTCAAAAGCTGCATCCGTCACGATGTAGGGCACATTTTGTTACAGAGTTATGCCCTTCGGTTTAAAGAACGTGGGGGCAACCTATCAAAGGGCAATGGTAACACTGTTCCATGACATGATGAATAGGCAAATCGAGGTGTATGTAGATGATATGATTGCAAAGTCTCAGGAAGGTGAACATCACTTGATCAATTTGCGCATGCTATTTGAAAGTCTCAAGAAGTACAAGATGCGTTTAAACCCGACCAAATGCACTTTTGGAGTGACATCAAGCAAGTTATTAGGCTTTATACTCAGTGAGCATGGAATTGGGGTAGACCTTGACAAAGTAAAGGCGATACAGGAGCTACCCCCCACCATTGACCATCAAGGAGGTCCGAAGCCTATTAGGCCACATGAATTACATTGCGCGTTTCATCGCAAATATGACAACCAAATGCCAATATCTATATTTCTTTCTTGCATAAGAACGCTCGGGTAATTTGGGATGAAGAATGTTAGAACACCCTAGATTTCATCAAAACTTACTTGATGAGTCCACCAGTCCTAGTGCCACCAACTCCTGGACGATCGATCATTATGTACTTAACGAGGTGCCAAGGCTCATTGGGATGCCATGTTGGGGGAACTTGATGTGACTAGAAAGAACGAACATGACATCTAGTACTTGAGCGAAAAATTTACAAAAGGTGAAGCAAAGTACCAGGAGGTGGAGAGAACATGTTGCGCACTCGTGCGAGTAATGCAACGATTTCGTCAATACACGTTGTACTACACCATACGTTTACATAAATACACCATACTACAGGCCGTCGCGTCTGAAACAGAGATTGGAGCCTTGGTCGTGAACCTCGCGCGAAAGTGCTCTCTTGTCGAAGAAGAGGCCTCCAAGGAGAAGTGACCCAGGCGACTTGAGAAGGAAAACAAACTTCTCAAGGAGTATCTGGAGGAGGAGCGACGCCTCAAGGAGGGGGCAGTTGAGAAGTATAAATTCACGAGAGAAAAGGCGTGTAAGATGTCGACGAAGACGTTCATTGTTCAAAAAACTGCCAAGTCATTTGAGTAATATGCTCGCGCTACTGATAAATGGGAGAAGAATGGATCCAGCGAGGAAGATGCCCAGGTGACACCTTAGATTAGTTCTCTTATTTTGATTTTCGTTGCGTTTTGTATAGGCTTTACTCATAGTTTCTAAGAGGCGTCCATAATTCTAGACTTAGAATATTTTCTAAGGAAACTTTTGTAATGGAACATCTAATTTGTAATTAAAACTCCTATGGCTATTCGATCGAAGGTGGTGCTTACATCTATATAAACTTTTAAATTTCTGTAGTTAGAAATTTTTCTGCTCATATAAATTTTGTATGGTCAAAGGTGGCGCCCTAACCATATAAATTGTCAAACCTTTCGAATATGTAAATCGGCGGCGCCTAAATGTAATGTATATTCACTTAAATTTCAACCATTAAGTTTTGAGGATATCCTTTAGGGGCAGTGTCCAAGATAAAATCCAAATGCAACACATATAGGAGAGGCGACGTCTGGACGATGTTTCATTAATATGGTTGTTTATCAATTAGCGACGCCACCTAATTTTTTAGAGTTTGGATTTTTGAAATGTATGTGGTCATCTCAATATCCATTCCTAGAATAAATTTTCTCTGCAATGATGTTGCTTGAGGCACCTATAATTAACGCCCTTGATTTCCTAACTAAAGTTTCAAATCATTAATCCTCAAGGAGTTAACTAAGGCGGCGCCCCGATACACGTGGTGAAGAAACATGTAATTTCATTCTGAACATAAGCCTTTTACATTCAAGAGGTTTAAAAATACATGAGGGTGGCGTCTATGCAAAGAACTTTTTCAAAAGTTCAACATTGAAAGTGTTCTTCAATTTCATCCCATCCATGTCTTCAAGCACGTAGGCATTGGGGTGAGGAATGGAGACAACCTTGTATGGTCTCTCCAAGTTAGGGGATAGCTTGTTCATTCTATCCAACTGTGAGAATTTATTTCTCCTTCATACCCTCTCCCCCATGTAGAATTGGCGAGAGGACACTCACCAATTATAGTATCGAGCTGTAGCTAATATCATACTTGATTGGATTTTTTCTGAAGCCCGTCTTTTTGCCACCATTAAATCAAGGTCGACGCATTGTTGTTCATCAACATCTCATCTATTTTCTTAATCCTATGAGGATGAACAACTATCTATGTGGGAGTGACCGCTTTTGAGCCATATACCAAACCAAAGGGAGTTTCTCCCGTAGCCTTTTTAGGCATTGTTCGTACAACCCAAGGAACATTTTCAAGTTCTTCGGTCCACTTCCCTCCTAAGGCGTCGCCAACCCAAAGCCTTTTCTTCAATCCATTTAGGATAATCTTGTTGGATGCTTCTACTTCTCCATTTGTTTAGGCAAGTTTAACTGATGCCTTTCGATGCTCAAATTTTAGCTCCTCACAAAACTAGCGAATCTCCTATCCCGCAAATTGAGGGTCATTGTCACTGACCAAAACACTAGGTATTCCATACATGTATATGATCCAAGATTTGAGAAATTTAATCACATGGAATTCATTAATTGAAACCAGTGCCTTTGCCTCGATCCATTTTGAGAAATAGTCGATGGCTACAATGATGTAACTCTTCTGTTTTGATTTAGGGAATAGGCCAACCAAATCAATTCCCCATTATACGAATGGTCAGATGACACGTGTGGGAGTCAATTATTATGATGAATGCCCAATTTGTAGAGTGTACTTTTGGCATGCTTCGCATTTTTGTACCAAATCTGTAGCCTCCTCACTCATTGTAGGCCAGTACTAGCCTTGATTCAAGGCTTTTAGGATAATAGATTTTGTCCCTTCATGAAACTCTCAAAGGATGGTATGGTCTCTGGATGGCCAATGAACCTAAGGTAGGGTGTCAAAAACCCTATTCTTATAGCGTACCCCATCTTTGAAAGTATAATTTGGTGTGAACTGTTTGACTATTTTTGCCTCAGCTTCGTCCTGAGGCTCGATTCGTGTTTGTAGGTACTCTTTGATGGGTGTTGCCCAATATGTTACTTTGTCTATGTTGAAACATTCGAATGAGCTTGGTTGGGCGACGCTTTCAATAAAATGAACGTGGAGAGTCGTCGAATACCATGCATACTTACTCGACGCATCCACTTTGCTATTTGCATCCATAGGGATGACGTTTATCTCAAAGCTAGCGAAGCCTTCAATGAGAGCCTTGGCTTCCCTTAGGTATTTTTTTCATCTACTCACCCTTTTACCAGAACAGAGGAGACAACAACTGGATTGGTAATAATGCATAACATGAGGATGTCGCCCTTTATCGGATTGGTTAGAGGTGGGAGTTTCCACAGATGTTGATTGAGGTCTTGAAAAGCCTCTTCGCACCTTGGCGTCCACTCGAATTTTTTGTTGGTCCTTAGTTCTTAAAAAAAAGACAACGATTTATCACCAAACTTGGCAAGGAAACGGGTGAGTACCGTCAATTTTCCATTCAGGATCTGGACCTCTCTGTGGCATGTGGGTCTTTTCATGTTTTCAATGGCCTCGAGTTTTCCGGCTTTACCTCGATCCCCCTCTAACTGACCATATATCCCAAGAATTTTTCTGATTGCACGCCAAATGACTAATTTGTCGGGTTGAGCCTCACTTCATGGAGTCTCATCCTCTCAATTGTTTTCCTTAAATCTTTCGCATGGTCGATGCCTTGGATGGATCTTACCAACATGTCATCTACATGTATGCCTACATGGTGACGCCTATCATATCCGCGAATAACTTGTTGACCATTCGTTGATAGGTGGCGCCAGCATTCAGGAGTCCAAAGGACATGACTGTGTAATTGAAGATGTCACTGTTTGCATAGAAGGTTGTATAGGGGCATCACTTTCTTTCATCCCCAATGGGTTGTCGCTTTTGAGTGATGGGTTTTATGTTCGGGTTAATCCTCAATTCGTGGGTGATGATGTCTTTTCTGATACCCGAAATGTCGTTGGTCTTCCAAGCAAAAAATTATTTGAACTCGATTAATAGAGATGTTAACGCTACAGCCTGCTCTTCCGGGAGCATCGCCTCAATCTGGACCACCTTGGCTAATCCGTCGATCTGAACCCTCTTCAACCCCTCCACTGGGGTGGGAGAACTTTTTTCTTCCTTGGGATCTCTATCTTCTTTGGGGTGGGACAGCGTTTTCTTCTTAAAAGAGTGGCGCTTGAATGATTGAACGTAGCACCTCTGGGGCATAGTTTGATCCCCTCTTACCACTCCTATTCTATGTGGTGTTGGAAATTTTGTGAGTTGGCGGTGAGAGTTTAGAGTGGATCGTCCGATGATGGCATTGTATAAAGTTGGGGTGTCGACAACAATAAAGGTGACACTTATAGACAAAGGTTTCTATCCCTCGCCCAGGTGTACGAGTAGGGTGATTGCTCCAATTGGGCAGGTCACTGTCGAGGTGAAACCCATCCATGGAAATTTCACATTTTGGAGGTCTTTTTCATTCTTGCCCATGCTCTTTAGAGCATTGACAAAGAGTACATTCAATGAACTTCTGAGTCAATGAGAACTCTATTCATGTCAAAGCCATCAATTTCAATAGTGATGACCAACGCATTTTCATGGGGACATGTAACATACCCCATCTTTTCTTCTGAAAAGGATATGCTTATCTCATCCTCTGCATGTGGTTGCTTTCCGGCCTTGGAGGTGCAAGAGATTTGGGCAGTGTAGACTTCTCTAGTGCTAGTGGTCTCTCCTCTTGAGGTGAAGCCACCACTTATCACATTGAGTGTTTCTATTGGTCCCCCATTTATCCGAGGGGGTAGAGGTGACACCCAATATCCATTCTCCATTTCGTTCAAGATGACTTAAATGTCTCTGTTTAATGGGGTAAAGGTTTCGTATACCTCCCTATTTGGTCGTGGCAATAGAGGTGAGACTTGTCCTCCTGTTCCCCCTTTTTGGGAGTGTTGCTCATGCTTTCCTTTTCCTTTCTCCTCCTTTTTGGTCTCCTTGTGGGTTTCCTCCATTCTTTCGCTATTTTGAGGTCAATATACAACATAACCCTATCTGCCATCTCCTGAACCGTATTCACTGGTATGACGCTCAAACTATCATACAGGGCGGAGCCTTTAGGGCCTAATGCTTTTATGAAAGAACGAATTGTCTCGCCGACTATTATAACTTGATCAATAGCTATCAATTATTTGTTAAAACGAATATAGAAGTCTCTGAGACTTTCCTCATTTTTCTGCTTAATGCGGTCGAGGGTTCCAACGCTGTTTAGAACCTATCGTCCACCCATGTACTGGACTATAAATTTATCCTTCAAGTCTCCTCATGATTTGACTGAATATTTTATCAGGCTAAAGAACCAATGGGGGGTGACACCCCCTAGGGTTGATGAGAAGAGTAACGCAAAGTGATTGTTGTCACTAGTCCTTCCTAGGAGGGAGGCTTCATGCATATGAATATGCTTGACGGGGTCTTAGGTAAAAGGGTGTGACGCCATTACAGATCTGGACATGCGGTAGCACCATTACAGCCAGGAGTTCTTAGGTAAAAGGGTGTGACGCCCTATCCCTTAATCGTGGCATGACCCTTCCCTTATACTCCTTGACGGTCTTGGTGACAAGATCTTCTATATCGCTCAGGTCATTACTAGGGTTTGAGCCGTTGTCAACCATGTTCCCTAAATGGCGGAGCTGACAGGTACTAGAATGGTCTATGGAGGCAGCGCCTGGACTTGAACGACATAAGGCCTCGAGGTTCGGTTTGGCTATTAGGGACGAGTTCCGTGGGCGGATGCCCGTCAAGGAGCTCCACCAATACAATGACAATGGAATGCATGAGGACCATATCTTCATTAAACTATCAAAGACACGGCACCCTACCTGAGGACGCAATGCGAGATTGCGCTGGTTGGGACAGAATCCAATCTTGCCGAGGCAACGGTGGAGGTTGACACTCCTCAGTTGGTGTTATGACTTTTGAAGGGGGCCTTGATGGACCTCCCTGCGGGGTTGAGACGCTTTGGAGCGCCGCCCCTGAAGGATGACCCCGGTAAGTCATGAATGCAAAGGGCATCAGATGTTGTTGCAAGCTGTAGAGGGAATCTTCTTCAATGGTTCCTTGGTAGCGTTTGTCTTCACTCTTGTATTAGCAGGAGTCATGGCTATAATCCTTAGCTCAGGTTCCCACAGACGGTGACAGATGTTGGATCACAAATTGATCAAGTACATGTGGCATCACTCTTGAATCGTCCATACCTGTACAAGGGAAAACCCCATGTGTTCTCGTACGTTTCCTCTCTGAACTTAAATTAGTTCGGGAATTTAGGAGAAATAAATGTACTATGTGAGGTTGGTAGAATGAATAATAGTAATAAATGAGATCCTATTTATAGAAAGAGTTAACCCGTTGAAAGAGTTAACTTTATTTACCGTGGTTAAATGTCTGAACCGATTTTACTCATTATCAATATGGGAAACGGAACAGGGCCACATCACCGCTCATAGGGTTGATTGTCATGTCACGTCCCTTTACCAGGGGGCACCTGGATTAAGTCCCCCTCACTTCTCAGACAAGAGAAGGCGACGTCAATCTAAGGTCGATCTCATGTGATTCATCCTCTAAGGGAAGTAGAAGGTGACTCCCTACTAATGGTTAGTGATAAGGGGGTTGCGCCTTTTATTATAATAAGGGGGTGGCGCCTCTCTTATTAGTAATGTTTTTCCCTTGGACCGTGTTCATGGGTGAAGCCTTTTGGCCTACCACATGAGATAAGCCTTTGGGCCCATTAATGACCAGAGACAAACGTTTTCTCCAACGACGAGTATATGAACTTCTTCTCCGAGAACGAAGCATCTTCCTTCAACGACGAAGAACCGACTTCCTTCTTCAACAAGGAAGAATCCTCCTCCTCCAACCAAAAATCGGCATCCTCCTTCAATGAAGAACCCAACTCCTTCTCCGACGAAGAAAAAACCAACTCCTTCTCCGACGACAAAGAATCCTCCTACTTCCCTGACGACGAAGAATCCTCCTCCAACGACGAAGAATCGACCTGCGACCACGATGACAAAATCCTCCTCCAACCAAGAATCCTCCTCCAATGAATAAGAAACAATATCCTCATCCTCCTCCGAAAAATTTATCTTCCTCCAACGACGAATAAACGACCTCCAACGAAGACCCCGCACTTCCCAATGATGAGCTCTCCACGAATTCAAACTTTTTTGTATCTCATTAAATCCTTGAACAAGAAAGCTATGACAATTTTTTAAAAAACCGTTCGGGCTTCACTAGTTGAATCTGGTTCAATATGCATTTCGATCTTTTGAAAGAACTGTACCGATTGTATGGTCGGTTATAGTCCAATCGAGTCCGACCGTCGGTCCAGTTGTAATAACACTGGTTTTATACGTTAAATAAAAAAACATAACAATTTAATTATATTTAATTGAACAAACTATTTTAATCGTTTACACTATCTGTCTGTACAATTCATTCCCTCTCGCCTACATCCTCCTCCTTATATCTGCCCCCACACTCTGTCTCATGAATATTATTATTACACAAGTATTTAGAGTCATTATACTAGAGTTATGAGAGATTATATTTTAATCTCATAAGAGATCAAATAATTTTATATCTAAAATTAAAATCTAAATAATACTTAAACCACTATAATTCATGAACTTTATAAATATCAAGGTAAAAAGTTAGGGTGAAGTTAATAAGGCATTTTATTTATTTATGTTTTTGGAAATGTCACTGGAATTTATTTATTTAGTCATGGTAGATTTGTAATAGTTGTCATTGCTTAATTGACATGTAGTGAGAGTGTTAATATATCTTAAGATTATACTAAATGCTTTCATTCACAAGTTTGGACTTACAGCTGTTTAAGACGTACGTCTTAAATATCACATGGTATCTCAGGCATGCAAGATAAAAATTTGGGGATATCAGGATGTTCACTTATCCGGCCTGATGCTCCGTAAATAATTTCTAATACATTTGAGCTTTACAGTTAATGTAAAACAAGGCACAAAGTCAAGTGTCGGCCTATATTTAGTTGGTCATATTTGTAGTCACGGATTTGTTGGAGGTTATGATACATGTAGACAAGTTTATGGATGTAATTGTATTTTTCAGAATGTTTTGAGATATATTTATAATATATAAAAGTAATATCTCGGCTACAAATAGACTAAGAGGACTAAATGTACAAGTAAGTAAGATTTGAAGGTTGATTTATGTTTTTCTGTTGAAATTATGTTATTGCTATTGTTCATCCTTCGTTATTACTATTCACCTTGTCTTCTTCCTTGATTCTTTGACTGAATTACATTTGATTTGATCTCTGTTCAATCTGAGATAGTCAACATGGTATCAGATCTTGACAATTAGGAGTCCTATAGGTGTTGATTTTGATTTTTACTGTTATACCTATGGATTAACAAAGTTTGGTGTTTTCAGTGTGCATTAAATTATGGATGATTAATTACATGCATTCTCTAACAAGAAGATTTGTCAGTTGGTTGGAGATGAAAACTTTCAATCTTGGAAACAAAAAGTTCTATTAACTCTTCGTGGATTTGATCTAGAATCACACCTAGTATCTCTCTGCACAATTCCTCGATTGCAGACCTTAGAGAATGGGGCGAATGTTGTGAATCTAGAATTCGCTAGATTTCAACAGTGTTATAATGCATTAGCATATTGGTTACTTGCATCATCAATATGTTCTCAAGTCAGCAAAGGATTGATAGGATGTATGACAACTTACTCAATCTTGAACAAACTTCATCAAGTGCTCTCATCATCGTCCACCACTCGCATCATGAGTCTCTATGATCAACTAAAGGTTCCTAAACTTACTCATCAATATGTGCGAGATTATCGAGATGAGATACAGTCGACTTGTGATAGTTTGTCCATATGTGGTCATGCAATTGAATAAATATAATATATCTCAATTATTTTGAATGGAGTTAAAGGTTAATATGATAATGTTGTTTCAGTCATTCATGCCAGTAGAAATCCTTATGATCTTACCTTAGTAAGTTATGGCGTGTTAGATGTTGAAGCACGGCTGCGTGAACAGCTTTTTGATCCAAATATGTTTGCTAGTGTTGTTGTTGTTCCACAAACTAATTACCTATTTTGTACCTAGTCCTATACATAATCCACAAACTCTTGGTCCTTCTCAAGCTCAGCCAACACCATCGACTCATCAAAATACACAATCGTTTAGTACACAACAAAATTTGAACTCATATGTACCTGAGTATCAAGCCAATAAGTCTGGTCGAGGAAGGGGTAGATGAGGAGGTCGTGGGAGCAATAGATATCAATGTAAAATGTGAAGTAAAACTGTCCGTCTTGTGAACAGATGTTATAAAAGGTTCAACACAAATTTTTCGGGTATAATTAGTCAGCCTGCAAATGAATTTGTTAGTGCTAATGTGTGTGAAACACACTAAACAGATTTTGATAAATCTGAAATGGTTGTTGGCTCCATCTTCTCTAATTATCCTTCTATATATGGCACCTTCTTCAGTAAATCATGTGATGTATCCTCCATTCTATCCTCCTCCAAATCAATACACATATGTTTTCCCTGTGACGTTATCTACTATCCCAGGGTATGTGACTTCTTCTCCTATGCCTAGTTTTATACCATATGTTTCTCATCATCCTGTCCCACTTCCCTACAATCGCTCATCACATCAAGTGTTTAGATTTCTTCACGTTAATGTTAAAACTGTCAATATCTTCTCGTTTTCTGAAGCTACTCGGTATCCAGACTCAGAGGCAACACATCACCTTACACACTTGTCTCCTCCTTCTATCATGACCATTCCTTATTCTGGTTTAGGTAAAATTCAAGTCGAAAATGGTGGTCATCTTGAAAGGATTGGTACTTTTGTTGTTAATGTTCATAATTCAAAACCATTGGTATTACACTTGTTTCTCTATACTCCCAATATAAGACATTTGTGTATGTTTCACAGTTCACAAAGGATAACAATGTTTACTTTGAATTCCATGGTTCTCATTGTTACGTTCAGGATTCTGTGACTAGACAAGTACTTCTTTAAGGATCTGAGTGTGGTGGCCTATACAAATTGGACTTCAGTCTTCTTAAAAATTGCTCACCTTGTAGTGATCATAAGTGTTTCACTGAGTCAATGACATGTTTTGTAAGTCAAGTCAAGGTTTCCTCTATTATGTGACATCAAAGATTAGGTCATTCTTTCGTTTGTTATCATGTCTTTATTAAGTCAGAAAGGTGGTGTTATAACACCTCTTGTAGTTGATTCTTGTGTTTTTTTTATGTTGGGAAGAGTTGTAAGCTTCCTTTTGTGTAGTCCATGTTTGTATACAATGAACCTTTGGAGTTAATTGAGGTTAATCTTTGGGGTCCTACTCCAGTTCCATCTAGTGGCCATATATATTATATGAGTACTTTTTACATTGCTAATCAGTATACTTCGATCTATTTCTTGCAAAAAAAAGAGTGATGTAGCAAGCGTCTTCATTGAATTCCATTCAAATGTTGAACGATAATTGGGGCATCTAATAAAAGTTGTTCAGACTAATGGTGGGGGTGAGGTAAAAACCTTGGCTTATATTGTTCAACATGGTATAAACCATAGAATCAACTTCCCATATACATCAGAACATAATGGTATAGTCGAGAGAAAACACAAATACATTGTGGAAATGGGTCTCACTCTTATACATCAGGCTTCTTTACCAATGCAGTATTGGAGTGATGCTATCTTCACTGACACATTTCTGTTCAATAGACTACCTTCGAAGGTTCTCTCAAGTCTGTTTTCTCATGAAAACTATTTGAAACACCCCTTGATTATTCTTGCGTTAGAGTTTTTGGTTGTTTGTGTTTTCCTTTTATCCGACCATTCAATAAGCACAAGTTGGATTTTCGATTTACACCGTGTGTGTTTCTGGTATTGTCCTAAACAATATGGTTATGGTTGTTTGGATTCATTTGACCGAGTTTATGTATCAAAACATGTTAGGTTTCATGAGAGTGTGTTCCTACTTGCTAATAAACATGGTATATTATTGAACTCTTATGCTCCTAAGAATACTCAGACTTCCACCATTTTTCTTTCCTTTTAATTCTTCTAATTGTTTCCCATCTGATGATCATATTGGTTTACAGGATGCTGAGTTTTCCACTGATACTCCTTTTGGTCCTTCAGACTTTTCCTACATTTATCTTGTAGTTTCACCTGGCTTACTGAATTATCCTGACATGACATCAACAACCTCAGCTCATACTCCTGTTTTGTATAATGGTTTTGTCTCCTCCTATCTATATCTAGATCCTCATCTGGTCATACGAGTTCTTCTACTAATAATGGTGAAGATTCCCCTAATCCTGAGTGCACTGTGTTACACTGTTCACTCTGAGTCTTCTCGGTTAATACCTACTAATAATGTTCCTTCTTCAGATAATTCATTCGCTCAGTCTGTTCCGGATTAGTCTTCTCCGGTGAATGTCCCTTCGCTTACTTATGTAACTAGTTCCAAGGATTATTTTCTTGTTTCTATCAAACCTTCAACAACATCCACTTTCTCCAATGTCCATCCCATGGTCACCAGGTTTAAAGTGATGTCATCTGGATCTTCTTAGCTCAACTAATATTCCACTTCTGTCTCCACCTTCTGAACCATGTTCATGCTGAATTACAAACTCTTTCTAACAATGGTACATGGTATGTTGTGTCTCTACCTCCTAGAAGGACACCTATTAGTTGTAAGTGGATTTTCAAAGTTAAACAGTGTGTTGATGGTTTTGTAGACAGATACAAAGCTAGGCTTGTAGCTAAAGAATTTTATTAGCAACCAAATTTTTGAATTTCAAGAAGCTTTTAGTCCAGTTGTTAAGGCCCCAGTGTACGAAATATTCTTACTTTGTCATTATCTCATAAATGGTATCTTTGACAAATTGATGCAAACAATGCCTTTCTTCATTGGGATTTAATTGAGGAAGTTTACATGATCCAACCTCCTAGGTTTGAGATACATGATGAATAGATAAAATAAAGTAATTCTATTCATTTTGTTTCAAAACAAAAAAGTTAAACACTACATGTGACTACGAGTCGCTGGAAGGGCTTAGTTATTTTTGGAACGAGAATTAATACTTCTGTTATAACCCAGTCATGGGTAGGAACAAATTTCACTACAACCCGTGAATGATAGTCGCATGTTAGTATAGTTATAATTGAAATAAATCTATCCGCAACTCGCAGTCACATGTTAGTATAGTTTGGTAAATTATTTTGAAAACTAATTAAATTGGTATTTTGTTTTCAAATGGGATATATTTTGGAAAAACAAATTCAAAGGTATATGTTATATGTTATATATCTATATTGTCATCTAAGAGTCTATTTTGAATCAATATTTGCGCTTACAAGCAATGCATCAACTGCATTGCTTTCATGTTCAATTTTGTTGCCTTTGAGTATCCGATCTTCGTTTATCCGTCAAAATGAACAAATACCTAGAAAAATGCAAATGAAATTCAAGAAATGGAAATTAAAAAAATGTCAACAAAATGACATACTTTAACAGTCAAAAGGAGCAGAAAGGTGCAGCTACATACCACAGATTGTCAAATGTAGATCACTAGATTGTCAAGTCTAATAATTAGTATTTACAATAAAAAGTATGATTGTAATCTCTATATATCCAATGTACTGAAATGAAATATGTAAAAGTGAAAGTATTTTACACCAATATCAGTGTTTCTATTGTTCTACTCTCTATTCAACATGGTATCAGAGCAGGTCTATCCTGACTAAATTGTTTCATCAAGAACCAGATTTGTCATGTCTACACCAGAAACAGGCAAATCCGGAACCACAGAAGGTACGGATGATTTAGCCACAACACTTCTCAAAATTTTGAGAAGTGGTATGGAAAACTCAGTCATGAGAACCATCAGCCAGCAACATCAAAATACATCAGAAAAGTTGACCGCGACGGTTAAGTTAAACGAGTCCAATTACCCGCTATGGGCAATTGTCATGAAGGCAACAATTGGAGGGCGGCGACGACTCAGCCACATTACCGGGGTGCCATTACCACCAACCCCAACCGAGCCAACATATCCGGAATGGGAGGAACGAGACTTATTTGTTTTCTCCTGGATTATACAAAATATAGAACCAGAGTTAATCGGGAATGTTGCAGCGTACCCGAGTGCAAGAGTACTATGGAGTGCCCTGGAAACAACTTACGGTGTAGGAGGGGATGCTCCACAGACATACGACCTCCATGTCAAGGCAAGCGAACTAAGACAAGGTGAATTGTCTTTAGAACGCTATTTTAATACCCTGCAAGGACTTTGGCAAGCAATAGATCGACAACATCTGAATCCAATGAGGCATGAAGAAGATATCACGATATACAACAAAGAACGTCAAGAAACTCGTCTAGTCCAGTTTCTAGCCGGACTTAATATCAGGTATGAAACAATAAGGCGAGAAATACTCAAGGAGGAGCCACTACCTTCGGTCGAACGAGCATACGCGCAGGTCCGACGTGAGGCAACCTGAACTGGTATCCTCAACCAATCAACCAAACCAACCAAACCAACCATAGGAAGTGGGTTCACGGCAAGGGCCAGAACCACGGCCGGACCTGGACACGGAAAAAACCTAAGCAAAGCAGATCATGAAAAACGTTCGGAGGAGAAAAACAAACTCCGATGTTCTCATTGCGGACAGAATCGGCACACAAAAGAGGAATGCTTCAAATTAGTCGAATATCCCGAGTGGTGGGATGAAAAAAAAATGAATCGGAAAACCAAAAGCTGTCGTCATGGGAGTCACCGGTGCGGGTAATCTTGTGGTCACTTGCTCCATGAACGGAGGCAATGGAGGCGTGGCCATGGACGGAGGGGTCCAAGGGGAGGTGTCGATGTCTAGCCTAGGCGTTGGACGGGGCTATGCAGTTGAAGGTGACCGATTGGTGTCCAACCGATCAGATCCATTCTCCCACGACCGAATACAAATAGGGACTTATGGTGGAGCTGGCGTGGGGCTCCTTGGTGGAGATGGCGTGGGGCTCAGAGATGTAACCTTTGGTGGAAGACAAGGAACGACTAGTGGAGTGTCTGTGGGTCCATCGACAGCGGCTGGTGTCTCGATCATGGTGCGTGGGCCATGCAGCATCTGGCATCGACAGTAGCGTGAAGACCATTGGAGCTGGTGTGGGAAGACAAGCGGCTCGTGGCAGACAAGCCTCCACCACTTCGGCTAGTGGTGGAGCATCCGTGGGCAGACAAGCGGCTGGTGGCAGACATGGTGGAGCTCGCGTGGGCTAGGTAGCGGTTGGAAGTAGAATTGCGGGTCCAGCTGGTAGTGGAGCTTCCGTGGGCCATGGAGCGGCTGCTGGTGAAGCTGCGGGTCTAGTGGCACCTGGAGCTCGCGTAGGTGGACAGGAAACTGGCGTGGGACCACCTGGACCTGGCGTAGGACCATGGTGGTCAGCTGGCCACCTTGACCACCTAGGTGACAAACTTTTGAATAATTGCAAAAGTGACCCTATAGTTTGTGCTATACAGGATTTTAACCCCAACAAATGTTATGAGTGGATATTCGACTGCAGAGCAACTGCTACAATGACTCACGATACTCGGGACTTAATTTCCTGGACGACTCCACGGAATGGAAAAATTCAGACTGCCAATGGGAGTCTCACACCAGTAATGGGGGTCGGCACTATTCAAGTGTCTCCAAATTTGAAAGTGTCAAATTGTCTCTACGTGCCGTCATTAACATGCAAATTATTGTCAATTAGTCATGTTACTAAAGAATTAAACTATACAGTACTGATATATCTGAATTGCTGTATTTTACAGGATATTCAGACGAATGAGCTAATTGGGCGTGGAACTGAGCGAGATGGACTATACTATGTAGATGAGGTGTCTCAACAAGAAACTGTGCTACTGGCTCATAGGACAGTAGAAAGACAGTTCTGGTTATGGCACCCATCACCCTCCTATCTCAGTATTTTATTTCCTAGTTTTAAGAATAGGGATTGTGGTCCATGTGAAACTTGCATTTATGCTAAGAGTCATAGAACTACTTTTTCAGCAAATAATACACGTGTCAATTCAGTGTTTGAGTTGGTTTATTCAGATGCCTGGGGGCCAGCTCCAAACTCTATAAATAGTCGTTTCTGGTATTTTTTTACTCTTTATTGACGACTATTCCATAATGACTTGGGTATATTTCCTCAAAAATAAGTCAGAAGTTCCTGATAAATTCGTTTCCTTCAATAACCTCATAAAAACCCAGTATCAAAAATAAATATGTGTCCTTCGATCACACAATGAGGGAGAATATGTTAATCAAACTCTCACCCAATTTTTTAAACAGCACGGGCTCTTCCATCAAACCACCTGTCCTAATTCTCCACAACAAAATGGAGTTGCATAACGCAAAAACAGAATTATCTTAGAAATTACCCGCGCCATTATGCTTGAGTCCCATGTGCCCCAATATTTCTGGCCAGAAGCTGTAGCTACAGCTGTCTATCTTATTAATCGACTACCCACAAAAATTCTCAATTTTCATACTCCATTCCGTCTGTTATCCCACCAAACCGAAACATCTCAAGTCTCGGATCTCACACCCAGAGTCTTTGGATGTTCTGTGTTTGTTCATATTCCAAAGTCGGAAAGGACTAAATTTGAGTCATGCGCTATAAAATGTGTCTTTGTTGGGTATGGGCCACATCAGAAAGGGTATCGATGTTACAATCCAGTTACACATCGCATGTACACTACATTGGATTGCAACTTTGTTGAAACCGAGTACTATTACTTACCCCAGCTTAGCGGTAAGGGGGAAAAAGAGGATGTCCGCTTAAGTTGGGTTAAGATGTACGATCATAATCAAAACATGTCCAATACTGACCCAAAAGAACCAAATATCAGTCCAAACGATGTAACCTCTGAAACAGAAGGACGGTTCATCGAACTTAGCAATACGCATCAAGAATCTCTGACATCTAAAAATCATGAGGTATGTACTACTCCTAGTATAGATCATTCTTTTTCTGTATTTGAAAATGAAACTGATGATCCAGAAGAAGTAGTAGAGGAGGAGAATTCTGGGACATACATACTACCTCCACGAACAACTAGAGGAATACCGCCTAAAAGGTACTCACCGGAGTATAAACCAAGCGGATCGCAATATCCATTGGATGATGGCGACAGTGGGAGCCTATCTGCAACAACAAAAAGTTTCAGAGTCGCAATCGACAATGAAATTATCCCAAGAACGGTGGAAGAATCCAAGGTAAACAGACAATGGAACCAGGCAATGGAAGTTGAGATGGAAGCTCTCATGAAAAATCAAACGTGGGAGAAATGCAAGTTACCCACAGGGAAGAAACCAGTTGGTTGTAGGTGGGTATTTACAATCAAACACAACGCAAATGGAAAAATAGAGAGATACAAGGCTCGATTGGTGGCAAAAGGATATACTCAGATGTATGGAATTGATTACTCTGAAACATTCTCACCTGTGGCAAAAATAAACACAATTCGAGTACTATTCTCAATAGCGGCAAACCAAGATTGGCCGTTTCACCAATTCGACGTGAAGAATGTGTTTCTACATGGGGATCTCGAATAAGAAGTGTATATGAGAGATCCACCTGGTTTTGAATCAAATTTTCAACCAAACGAAGTCTACAAGCTGAAGAAGGCATTATATGGTCTCAAATAGTCACCTAGAGCCTGGTTTGGAAGATTCTCCATTGTCATGAAGAAATATGGATACAAACAGAGTAATGCAGATCATACGTTGTTTTATCAACGTAAAGGTGAGTTTACTACTTGTCTAGTTATCTATGTGGATGACATGATAATTACTGGAAACGACCAGGAAGAAATTAGTCAACTCAGAAAGAATTTATTCTCAGAATTTGAAATGAAGGATCTGGGAAACCTCAGATACTTTCTTGGGATTGAAGTCATGAGATCAAAAAGAGGCATCTATATTTTCCAGAGGAAGTATATACTCGACCTTCTTGCTGAAGTAGGGCTAATAAACTGTAAACTAGCGGATACACCTCTGGTTCCAAACTATGGCCTGAAGATGGGAGATGAAGTCAAACCAGCAGACCGTGGGAGATATCAACAGTTAGTTGGTAAGCTTAATTACTTAGCACATACGAGATCAGATATTTCATATGTCGTGGGAGTAGTAAGTCAATTCATGCATAATCCCCACGAAGATCACATGGAAGCTGCACTAAGAATTGTTAGGTATCTTAAAGGTTCTCCTGGAAAAGGAATTCTCTTTGAGAAAAATGGACACCTAGACGTTCAAGCATACACAGATGCAGATTGGGCTGGGAATCCCATCGATAAAAGATCTACCTCAGGGTACTTTGCTCTGGTAGGTGAAAATCTAGTAACCTGGAATAGTACGAAACAGAAAGTGGTAGCACTTTCAAGCGCTAAAGCAGAGTTTTGGGGAATAGCAAAAGGATTAACTGAAGTTTTGTGGTTGAGAAAACTTCTAGAAGAATTGGGATTCCCGATCAAACATACGTGCAAGTTGATGTGTGATAATAAAGCTGCAATCAGTATATTTGAAAATCTTGTGCAACATGACAGGAGGAAACATGTTGAAGTGGATTGTCATTTCATCAAAGAAAAGTTAGATGAGAGATTGGTTGAGTTTCCGTGGGTTAAGTCAGAAGATCAATTAGCTGATATTCTTACTAAAGCTGTTACTGGTAAAGTATTACAAACAGTTCTCTACAAGTTAGGTATTATAGATCCTACTACCCAACTTGAGGGGGAGTGTCAACAAAGCCGTACTAAAATGTCAACTAAGTGACATACTTTACCAGTCAAAAGGAGCAGAAAGGTGCAGCTACATACCACAGATTGTCAAGTGTAATAATTAGTATTTACAGTAAAAAGTATGATTGTAATCTCTATATATCCAATGTACTGAAATGAAATATGTACAAGTGAAAGAATTTTACACCAATATCAGTATTTCTATTGTTCTACTCTCTATTCAACAAAAAAAAATATCAAGAAAATTGACCTAGGAATTCAAGTTTCTCAATGGAGCAGTTCTTGAATTCACCGACACTATACCTATTAAAAGATAAAAAATCATAGAGTCCACAACATTCATCCACACAAAATTGATATTGTCACTGTTTTCAGTTTATAACAGTGATTTTGCAAGTTTGACTTACACCTTCAACCCAACTACTTTGAAATGCAGTAGCAAAACTCCAAAAGTCGGGTAAAGTAGGCGATCTGCTGTTCTTCCATAGCGGCAGTGATTCTTGATTAAGAGGTGAAACTGGGTTCCAATACGACCCACTCTTTTCCATCTAGTTCTTCCTTCGGTAGGGGGAGGACGAACATAATGAAGATGAATGAACGATGGAGGAGTTCAACATAATAGATTAGGGGTATTTCCGGCTCATGATTTGTATTTAACGGACAACAAACGACAATGAACGGAAAAGTCCAATTACCAACAGAATGCAAACATCCTGGTGTATTTTCATACTTTTCCCTTTATATTACTAATATTTTTTTGTAAATGTTGATATTTAATTAAATGTTTTTCTATTTATATTATATATTAATTTCACTAACACCTCTATAATTAAGACACATAAATTTTTATCATGTTTAGTTGTCAAAAAGAAATATTTTGATTGACTGGTGGATTAATTTTGTAACCGTTGATGATGTGGATTCGCCTCGTGTAACTCCAAAAACTTTAGAATTCTTCCAGAACTTCTAATTCATTCTCACGGTACATTACATTGTTTTTCCAACTTTCTTATTTATTGTATTCATTTTGTATCAAAATGTTAATATTTACGGTCATACAAAAATATTTTATTTTTTTAGATTATTTTTACAACATTGTATAATTTTATAATTGAATCAATCTTTGGCTAAATAAATCTTTATTAATTAAAAAAATAGTATCTATTGAATAAGTATTTCCTTCTCATTAATATGTCACTATAAAAGTTTAAAAGTATGTATCATTATAATAAAACTAATTAACAAGTATTTTATAAATAAATACCTATAAATATCTATTTATATAACTAGCTTATAAATCATTATCAACTTAAACATAAAATCATAGTAAACGTTTTTTAAAACATTATTTGTATGCTAACTTTAAAAATTGAAGTTTTACACAGAACTCTGCAATACTGCTCAAAGGGCATTCCAGACATCTAGTTTTTATATTATTTTAGTAACCATATAGATCATAAACGAGGAACGTGTAAAGATTATAGTGTAATAGCTATTAAGCAGTAGTTCTTATATCATATAGATAAGGGGAAAGTACCAATTACAAGTACTTGAACTTGACACTGATTAGCAACTAGGTATCTGAACTTTTTTAATTGTAGCAACCAAGTTGCCTAACTTTTAAATATAGGCAAATAAAGACCTCTGTCCATCTTCTCGTTTAATGTTGACGGAATTAATCATGTGCTGACCACGTGTGGAACGGATTTGGCGCAAATGACATGTTGGGACCAAAATACCCTTGTTTTATGTATATTAGGGTTATCGAATTTGAAACAGATGAGGAAACCCTTCACCAAGTAGAGATTCAACAAAGAGGAGAACTGCATGTCTTCTTCTTCTTCTGTTTCGTTTAAGTCTCACCGGGAGGCATTCAACATGAATGTACTCAAAATGCACATATCAATTAACAACAATTTGGGAAAATTCATAGTACGTGGAACCAATTAGGGTTCTCGGGGCTATGCTGTGCAGCAAGAACTTTCACAAAACCATAATTTTTGTAACCAACCACGTTGCTCGCATATGCCCTCGAAAGGTGTCGATTAAGCGATGCAGAATTGAATTGTGTGAGGACGTAAATTTTATTTATGTTACTGTTAACGCAGTTGCAGTAAGAAATCCACAATTTTCAACTTACTCTTCAAAGGATAATGCAATCTAGACACAATTCAGTCCGAATTTGACATCAGATTTCTACAATTTAGTCCTAAACATTCTATTTTTCACCCTTTTCAAATGAAAAGTAAAATATGAGGGGAATATATCCAAAATCCGAATCGTATATTCATGAAATAAAAATTAAATTTTAGAAAATGCGTCAAATTTATAGGTACTTGCTATAACGAGATCACCCTACCAACCTGCATAACCAAATGTGATCAAGAAAAGATAGCAAACTGAATCAAATTTCTCTAGTGGCACACAAAGAACATCAATCGACGACGTAAAACGAAGAAAACAAATGCACAACTAAAATCGAATAGAAATCTGACTCTGCTGGCGTCGGGGGGTCAAGGAACGTCTGGAGTTATTGGAATCAGATATAGCCTCCCACAAGACGATGATCGGAAATCTACGTACTTTACGAGAGAAATGGTTCCCGGAGCGGAGCTATCCGCAATCTTGTTGTCTAAGTGTTGGGAGGATGAGAAAGAGAGGGCAGAGCACTTTGTGTTGGACTTCATCTCGCTCCATGAATGTGTTGAAGAAGAAGATGATGTTTTTGGTCCCAATAGGTAATTACCTTTAAATTCGTTCTACACGTGATCATCACGTGCCTAATTCCGTCAACATTAGACATAAAATTGGACAAATACCTCCATATGCTGATATATAAAAGTTTTGGTTATTGGACTCTCGTATGTTGATGTTGGACAGGATTTCAGTTGGTTGTGGAACATATTTTCAGTTAGTTCAGTGTGTTTTTCAGTCGGTTCAGTGTATATTTCAGTCCGTTCAGTATTTTTTCAGTCGGTTCAGTACTTTTCAGTTGGTTCAATATTTGTTAGTCGCTTCAGTGTGCTGGATAGGATTTTTAGTCGGTTCAGTTTCGGTTTGAACCAGATTATTTCATAACTAAAATTATTATTAAAAAAACCAGACCAGACTAGTTCGAACCGGGTCTAAAGCGGTTCGAACTATACCAAATTTTATTAACTTAACCAGATCAGTTTTTTAGAAACAGAAAAAATTACTTATTTTTTACAAAGCGTACCGGTTCGGGTCGAACCTGTTCATGAAACAGCCTTCATGGTGCCAAACTGCCAATTATGGTGCCAAACTGCCAATTAGTGTCAAGGTCAGGTACGCACTTTTCAATATAGATAACCGCACTGCTGTTGCTGCCTGGCGCATTGATCCACACTGAAATCAAAGGAAAGAAAAAGGTGAAGGGATGGGGGCTTCTGGTCTTGCTTCTTCTTCTTCTTCTTCTCTAATGGGTGTTTGTAATATCCTAGCTTGCTGCGACGGCAATACCTCTAGAAGTTCGCCTATATCCTTCCTTCGTACGTTACCATACACTCGCGGAAACTCCTTGAACCATACAAACTCTGCTCAAATCATGCGCTCATGGACTATTACAGCTAGAGCTGTAGCACACGAATCAGATGATATACGTACTTATCCTCCTCATGCTAATCGGTATCTCTACGACTCTGTTTCTGGAATTTCTTTTATTATTTTAATGATTTGTGGAAGACTGAATGTTTTATTAAGGAGGGGATTTCGTCGATCTCTTCCCGCGGTTCTGTCTAGTCTTCTTTTGCTCTTTTAATTAATTGTGGTAAATGCGCTAGTCATCCAAATCTCTTTGTGATACTGCCTAAGATAATAACAAACACACAAATTCGGCAAAATACGAAGCTGACAGTAGGCTTAAAGGTTCAATTTTCGTCGAACATGTTGATCAGCATGGAAATGATGACTTTACTGGTTTCCTAATATATGTAATGTTGTTAGGCAGTCAATGTCTGGAAGTATCAACCAGAGAGGATTCAGGATTACAAGTTATTGATCCACTTGGTTTGTGGCTGAATTTTTGATAGTGTACAGAAATTAGGGAATCTAAGCAAGATATAACATGCATTCGCTTCTTTTTCTTTATAGCCCTATCATCAGATTAATTAGGTACAACTGCTAGTTTATGGTAGTATAGCATTGCTTATTAGATCGTTCCTCAGGTTGTTCAAGTTTATCATGTATTATTATTAGTTAATTTCTTTATACATAAATTACCTTTAAAGTCATATTTTCCGAGTTTAAGACAAATATCAGGTGAAATAATGGACCTTGTTCTTGTGCTAATAAAATAAAGGTCTCTCTTGCTATTTTTTTTTCTTTCTCTTTTTTGGTTTCTTGAGCTGTTTTAGTAATTCCTCTTCTCAGCTACCCAGAATATACTCGGTTACTTCCGTGCCCTCCAGTACACATTACCCCACCCAGGGTTGAGCATTTGATTGTCTCTGAAGGAGGGCCTGCCTTAGATTATATCTGTGAAGCTCTGGATCTTCCTCCACTGTGAGTTTTATTGCCTCTATATAACATGTCTAATGTAGCATATTCTTCCCCCAGCACCAATAAATAAATAATTTACCATATTCCTTTAGTTGTTGAACTTCAAAGTTCAAACAGTATGAAGAAGATAAAAAAAACATCATTCTTCCAAGTTTTGTTGCAGATCTCATACAATTTGGAGCTGTACATGCTGCACTGGTATCTCCGCAGCCTCCACCAACTGCAACTCCTGAGCAGATTAGAACATATAAAAAAGTTACAGATCCATCATTCCTGAAAACCAGACCTTCCGTTAAGGGTAAAACCATAGGGGAAGCACAAAATACTTCTCGAATAACTGATCCTGGCCAATTCGTTGAAGAAGGATCATATCTGCGTGTCTATGTCCACCCAAAACGTTTCCCTAGGTACATAGTGTTTGCTTGTGCTCTCAGATGTTAAAATCATACACTTACTTTTGAACTTGCTATTTTTAAAGTTAAACTTTCTATGGTTCAGAAACCTAAATAGATGCATTATTAAAATTGTCTGCTGTAAACTTGGTTAATAATGCTAGACCGTCTAAGAGCAACCCATCAAATTGACCGTGGTTTACGATAAGCTAAGATGACAACCTTATGCAATATCTCATGTCAGTTCTTCACCCATCAGGTGCTATGAAGTTGATTGGAAATCTAGAGTTATAGCTGTGACTGAATCATATGTGGTGCTAGACAAACCTGCTGGTACAACTGTGAGTGACCCTTCTCTTGTAGTACTTATATTTGACTAGATTTCATTTAAGCTGCTTCTATCTCCTGTACTCAATTGGTTCATCTTTTACGATGTATCAATAATTCTAAGCATTCATCAAAATACTGCAAACTTAATCCAAAACTGAAGCAGGTAGGCGGAACTACTAATAATATCGAAGAGACTTGTGCAAAGTTTACTACACGAGCCTTGGGTTTTGAAGAACCACTGCGGACGACCCATCAGATTGATAATTGTTCAGAAGGATGGTAAGTTGATTGCATAGGATTTGTGCTGCTGTTACGGTTCTTCTGAGAACTATTATTTGTTGATGAATGTGCTGATTTTCAATGATAATTGCAGTGTTGTGCTAGCTAGGACAGAAGATTTTTGCTCAGTTTTTCATGGAAAAATAAGAGTAGGTTACAACTTTATGGTTCAATTAAGTAGTTCCTTAAATCATAGCTATATGCAGTTATCAGATACCATCTTTATGTGAACACAGATTGAATGCATTAGTTTTCAGCTCAGCCTTCATGGTTGTACTTGTAATTTATCATCAGGATAAAATGGTGAAGAAACTGTATACGGCACTTACCGCTGCCCCAGTACCTCTTGGAGTAATCACACACTATATGCGTCCAGTCCACCGGGCTCCAAGGATTGTTTCAGCAGGTACTATGAACAAGCTTAGTACAATCAATGATTTACCACTTTCATGCAATTTTGAGTCTTTTGCACATTCATTCATTAGGAATACAAGAATTGTTATCTTCCTCATATTGGTCACTCTTGGTCATTATGACTTAGTATATGGTTTAGGTTGAGACCTAGACCAGGGAACTCCTTGTTGGGGGTCCAATCAGTGTCTCAAATCCCAATAATTACAGCTCTATCAAAACAATTGAACAACTTTAGGGGGTCAATTTAGTGAGTGTAAATTCTTTCCACATGATTCATTGTTCAACTTTTTACGGAAAAGGGATCAAGATATTATTTGGGAGAACGTAACATTTATCCCTACTACTAACTCCAAAAACTTGGTTCCAGATTTTGTGAAGGGGTGGCACATATGTCAACTTGAGGTGATGGAGTGTAGGGAAGTCCCATGGCCCCACTCTATTATTCAGGAGAAGTATAAAATTGAAGACTGTGGATGGCGCACAAAGGATTTTGCTTATGAGTCTAAAATAAACCTTCTGACTGGTCGAACACATCAGGTTATTCTTTACTCTCCTCTCCAGGCATTACTGATCAATGTTATTAAGAAGCAAAATTTGTTTTTTAATAGGTTGCTTACAAACGGTTTCTTTTAAAGGTTTCTTAGTGAATTTTGGTATAAGATAATTGAGTGAACTGCCAAGTACACCGTAGTTGCTTTATTTCTCTTCTCTATATAATTAGAATTTTTATTGGAGCATTATAAAGGTTTTCATTATATCTTATTATTATATATAATAATATAACATGTTAGGCACAAGTCGTAATCCTTTCTCCACTTTTTTCCGTGGGGATTCAAATTCGTGACCTCGGAGCCAAACCACTTGGGAGTTAGCACTCTTAACCACTAAACCACCACTCCTTTCTTCCATTTACTGACTAACAATTATCAACACAATACATGTGGTTCAGTTTGTCATTTTCTACTCTTTTTATTTTCTATCACTTGAAAGGTTATACATTTGAGTCATTTGACTCCTCACATCCAAAATTTCTATTTTTTTTTTAAAATCATTGTCCTATGAAACCGGAAAATGACCGACTTACCTCGTTGTTGGGGAGAGTCCACTACCCTTGGTTGTTGGTTTCTTAATAGTATAGAGATATATGGGTGTTGTACACTTGGTTTCACCTCTGTTATAGTGCTCACTGATTACCCAATAAGATGTCATTGTTGTTTGTTTTGAGACTCATTTTTTCCGACTTTCTGCAGATTCGTGCTCAGTTATCTGCTATTGGTGCACCTATACTGGGAGACTCCATGTACATGCCATCTGCAATAGCTGAAATGGTGAATCCCAGAATTAACCCATTTGGCAAATTCACAACTTTTTCTAGAAATGAAAATGATAAAGAAATCATGATAAAGGAGTGGGTTGCAAAGTACGGGAAGGATCCAAGTGTCGCGATTGGCCTTCAAGCATGCCAAATTTCATGGGATGATGGTGATGACAAATGTATTTACAAGGCTGGACACCCCTGGTGGCGCTCTGATGAATAACCTTTGTGGGTGGTGCCAATCATTGGTAAGAATCTCTTCTTCTGAATCCCCTATTCCTTAGATCTGAATCATGCACCTATTTCTTTGTTTTTTCCCCAAAAAACATTTTTCATCTAATGCGGTCTCCTGTTGTTTTAATTGTAGTTAGCCTTTGTAGTAAAAACACAACAGTTGTCTCATATCTTCAGTTGAACCCACCTTAGGACCCACATTGTGTATGCGTTCAAACCATGTTGACCCATTCTAACAACAGACGAGGTCTCTTATTTGAAAAATAAATTTGTGTAGAAAAAATGGAAGAAATCTTCTTGATTTTATTTGTCCACATAAATAAGAAAATGCACTTGCTTACTTTGATTTTGCTTGCTGAATAATGAATAGTCATGTTTGTTTTGTACGTAACCATTCGAAATAAGGGATTCAGTGAACTTTATATTCCACTGCTTGGAGGCTTGTTTTAGTCCATACAAAGACTTTAACAACTTACACACCTTCTTTTTGCCAACACTGATGGCATTTGACTGAGAGCATCCTTGCGGTATCTCCATGTATACCTCCTCATCCAAATCTCCATGCAAAAACGCGTTATTAACATTCATCTTATATAGATTCCAACCGTTTGCAACACTTATAGCAAGTATGCTCATGATAGTAACCATCTTTACTACATGGGAAAATGTTTCAGTGTAATCAGTCCCTTCGTTCTTAGTGAACCCTAGGCCATCAGTCTTGCCTTGTACTTCTCCAAAGTCCTATTTGAACTATACTTCGCTTTGTAAACCCATTTACACCTATTAACTTGATTGTTAGGTGGTAAGACAACTATATCCCATGTGTGATTATCCTCTAAAGCTTTAACCTCCATATCCATGGCAGACACCCAATTTGGATTTTGTATAGCTTCTGCATAAGTAGATGGTTCGTGTACCTTAAAAATGGAGCTCAGGTAACACACATATTCAAATAAGATGTGATTGTACTCGACTGTGTCACATAGAAAAACAAAATCTCTATACCATACTGGTTATTGTGTAACACGAGATAACTTTCTCACAAATTGTTCGATGTCAGATGGTTCATGGATGATAGGTAAGTCAGCAACAGGATCCTGCTTTTGTTCAGTAGGTAGTTGCATTCTTTCATCATCATAACGATTCAATTGTACTTGAGATGGAGTTTGTTAAATGATTGAATGTCTTCAAAAGGGAAAATATTATGCATAAGTGGATGATTCGCCTACCTTTGAAATGGAGCTCAGGGAACAAGCATATTTAGATAAGCTGTGATTATACTCGACTGAGTCACATAGATCTCTATACCATATTGGCTTCTGTGTAAGACGAATTGATCTCCTCACAAATTGTTCAGTATCAAATGGTTCATGGATGATATAGGTAATTCAACGACAAGATCTTCCTCATGTTCTGAGGTATATGCATTTGTTCATCATCGTACAGATTCAGTCGTACTTGAGATGTAATTTGTGAAATGACTAAATGTACTTCAAAATGGAAAATATTTTATTTGACCACATCTATTATGTTTCGAGTATTCAAATCCAACAACTTGTAATCCTTTTGTGTTGGTGAATACCCAATCAATACAACTGCAGCTGAACGAGGAGCCGATTTATCTTTAATTCCTACATTCGTAGCATAGCATAGACATCCAACAAGCGTAGATGTTCCAAGGATGGTGACTTCCCATAGAGCATCTCATAAGGTGATTTGCCATACAAAATTACTGAAGGCGTTAAATTAATCAAGTAATATGAAGTTAAGACGCAATGGTCCCAATATTTGTCAGGAATAGAAGCTTGGAGCATAAGTGCTCATGCCACCTCCAATAAATGTCGATGTTTCCTTTACACAATTTCATTATGCGGAAGTGTTCTTAATACACTTGTCTGATGGATAATACTAAGAGAGTTGAACAGTTCCATACTCAAAGTATTGCAAAACTTAGTGCCATTACTAGGTTTGGGAAAAAAGGGTTCGTCTGTACCGAACCGTACCGGTTCGCCCGAATAAGTTCACAAATCAAGCAATTTGTTAGTAAAAATATGAATCGGTTTTGATGAACCATAAAACATTTATCCATATTTGTCAAACCGATCCACTTTTTGAACCAGTTTAACCCTATTTTTTTTATCAATCATACATGTTGATCAAGATTAAGACAGATAGATCAGAGAGAGACACACAGAGAGACCAGCAACAGCGGCAACAACGAGGCAGTAGTGGAGCAGCAGCTGGGGAGGAGGACTGACGAGGCATGAGCATCTGGTGTAAGTGTTGCTGGTGCTATGCCTGGAAAATACATTGGATCTGGGTGCTTAGCATTTGAATGGCAGAAGTTCTCCGAATCCACACATTTGAATGGGCACTTAGCATCTAATTGGACGGTGATGAGGTAACGAATCTCCCAATTTGCTATGTAATTCTTTTCTTCTACGGTGGTATGAAAAAATAAATGTTCGATTTGAATTTGTGGGGAAAGTATCATCACCATAGAGCAATAGGTATCCAATCCAAGGATACCTAAGTGAGCCAACGACGTGGGTGTCATAATTTAGAGATGAATTGGGTCGATGCACAAGACATCAAGGAAAGTATCTTCGACCCTTCATTTAGAGACGAATGGGTGGCATTCCACACATTAGGGTTTAGGGTTCGTTACGTCCTCCCTGCGTGAAATCATGAGAGGTCGATGGAGAGGTTAGACTAGAGCTACTGCATGTCGTTGAAGGTCTTCGGGCAAGATTCTCTTAGCAGAGGTTGTAATGCCTGCAATATCCGTTGGTCCGCTGTAGAAAGTGGCTCGCTATAGAAAGTGGTTAGGCTGAATCGGTTTTTGAACTAGTTCTAAATCGGTTTTTGAATCGGTTTTTGAACTAGTTCTGAATCGGTTTTTGAATCGATTCATATAAGGTTCAGTAAATCATCAAAAATCTAGAGTGGTTCTCTTGATGAGGTCAAACTGTACCTTACCTAAAATGTGGTAAAGGTACAGTTCTAAACCGGTTCGGCTCCGAACTGGTTCATGCCCATCCCTAGCTACTATCAGTACAAAAAATATTCACTATCTGGTTAATTTGATTCTTAATCATAAGAAGAAAATTTCACAGCTACAAAATGGTATCATCTTTGTGTCTAAGCAAAAATATCCATGTTGTTCGTGAATAGTCATCCACTATTGCTAGAAAGTAGTGAGAACCATCATGTGGGTGTTTTGTAAGGACGCCATAAGTCCAAACGTTCCAAATCAAAAGAAGAGACATTACAGGAAGTACTACTTGGGAATGGTAGACGTCTTGCTTCGCTAATGGACAAATGGAACACTCATTAATACTCATCTCTGCATTCAACTCACTAGGAAACTTAAACAATTTTTATACTTGAACAACATGAAGATGTCCAAATCGTTTATGCTATAATAACAAACTATGGTTCCTGATACGATTCCGATCTACCAAATCTTCTGCAGCTTCATGATCTGTCCCTCTGATAAAGTGCAAGCCATTAGACTCCCTTTCAATCCCCATATTCTTCCCATTTGAAAGGTTTTGAATCATCATTGAATTGGAAAAATATATCACACAACAACCTAAATGACGAGTCGGTTTGGAGACTGAAACCAAATTATACTTAAATATCGGTGCTAACAAAACTCACTGCAGCTTCAGAGAAGCACTTAACGTACACTCACCAACATGCGTAATTAGAGAAGTCTGTCCATTAGGAAGGTGCACCATTCTAGTTCGAGAAGTGTTCTCAAGTGAATGAGTAAATAGACTCGAATCATAAGTCATGCCACTGTCCACTATCCAATCCAAATCGGAAATACAACGTAAAGATCCATAAAGAATCATACTTGCCATATTGACTTTGGTGTCAAAATCTCCCTTATAATTAATGAATTCTTCCATCTGAGGAATTTGTTCTGCTGTAAATTAAGGTATATTCGTCGAAGGACTATCGGTGTTGTTGTGTGAGTACACAAGATTAATTCTCATGAGGATGCTGCACTATTTGTAGCCCATCAACTTTTGAGGTGATTAGGAACCCCCTGCCTTCCTCCAACATTTGTGTTCTTTATGACCTTTTTTACCGAAAAAGGCACACGATATCCTTGAAATCCTTTTTATTTATGAAAGAATTATGATTACCAACATACATGACCATAAATCAATCAACACAAATAACAAAAGCATTAACACATAATGTTGTGTTCTTATCATCAAATCAATCTGATGTTGTTCCTACAATCAACCTCTGATTCTATTATTGTTTAAGAACATAGTACGCATAATTTAGTTAGGCAGATGTGTGATCATTAACAAATTAGATCGAATGACGACATATGTCTCATTTTATCCAATTAAGACAATCCTTTTGGTGAACTCAAACATGTAGTGTAGAGACAATCATCTTCATTAGCCGTTGCTAATTCGTTATAAATCATCTTCAATTTGCCAAAGAAATTTGCAATTGAGAGTGTACCTTGGTGAACATGATAAGTTTCTCCACTAAGGTTAAGAATACGTGTTCCGTTAATTTTGCTGAAGCGTTCGCTTCCATACCAGAACGTGCTATAGGATTGTAGATCATTCCATCCCATGTCAAGTCTTTGGATAGAGAATTGGGCATCCACGCTTTTACTATTGGATTGCAACAATCCCATCCCAATTGTAAAGGCTCTCCAATTTAACTTCTTAGACAAGTACCATCTACAAAACAATGTTTATTCTTCCCCAAAAGTTCATCTGAGATGCATGATAATAATTCTTTGATCCAATGAGTTGTGGTAATATCAACGACGTCCCTGTCTAATCAGAAGGATGCAAATAGAAGACATCATCAGGGGGGATTTCACCAACTCCCTATGCTGCTCCAACACGCGGCCAAGTATTCGTTGTTGCGGAATCCCAGAAGATGAAGCCCTAATACCATGTATAAAATGTACAGAAAAAAGAAAATGGAAGAAATCTTCCTTATTATTTATTCTTATTTAATGGGGAATACAGTTCATCTACTATTTATAGAATGAGTTGTTATAACATATTCAACAACTCATCTTTCTTATTTATCACTTATACCCTTATACTTGTTAAGAATATCAAACTAGTTCCTATACTTCAACAATTGTTTTGGCCAATTATACTTCAACAATTTTGGCCAATTATACTTCAACAATTTGAGGATCAAAATTAAGTTTGAAATTGAATTCTTGACTCATTCTAAATCTAGACAAATATATTTTTGGTAATTATCATAAAAGAGGAAAAGATTCAAAACATATAAAGGGTATAATCCAAAAAAAAAAAAGGAGATCTAACAATTTAACTTCTAGTTAACTTAGTAGGATGTTGAAATCCTAGATGATTCTGTTTTTCCAAAACACTCAATCACTTTGTTTAACTTAGATGGTCCAGGTGTGAAATTACATGATTCACATTCTAACAACTTTGCTTACCTATACAAACACTACTGAAGTTATGAATATATACAGAATGTTTGACTGTCAGAATAGATAATACAGAATAAGAGATAAGAATAAAATGTTTTTTTTGTGGAATGGTACATGAAAATAGAATGGAATAAAATCAAATGATATATATATATATATATATATTATGCTTAAATTTGTGCAATACATAATATAATTAACTTATAAAAAACTATATTGATGAATTGTAATTAAAAATATAATTTATTATAAAATTTAAAATAAATTTTATTATTACAAAATGATTAATTAAATTAAAAATCCAATTTATTAAACACTTTAGACCCTTTGAGGGTCTAGTCTGCATGTTTTTTTTTAAAGAGTGAATTGAATCCAACTGTTGGTCTGTAAAATTTTTGTTTCAAAATCATCACTTAGAAGTTACATATGCATAAAGCATCAAAATCTACATCATGCAAAACTGTTTTAATAGGAACCCTCAACTAAAAACTACAACCACTTCAACATCCATTATATTGAATAATCAAACAGATTTATTCCTCAAAACTTAGTCTGCTCTTAAATTTAAGCTGTTTATGTTTCGACAAAAGAAACATGCTACTGAAATTGCTTGATAAGAGAAAGATCGTTCACCATCTTCTCAATGTATTATCCTCCAAGTGAATCAACTTCTTCACCTATTTCCACTTGCTGTGAATGTAAGGAGATGTTAAAACCTCCATCGGGCAGAGAGCATGAGGACAAAAAAATGAAACTAGGAACAACAGTTCCTTTGTAATGACCATTCACGGATCTCCAAATCAAACCAAAATCAACAATTCTTTTTTGCAATTTCTCTAGCTTAGAAACAAATTTATTTCATTTATCAACAACAATGTCATTTTGAATAATTGGTATCATTTTGAATAATTGGTGGTAACAGAGAAGATGAATGACTCAGAATTGCAGATAAAGTGACATATTAAATACATGCATAACTTCGATCGAACCTGACATGGGTCTGAACCCAAAATTGTCATTTTTCATCTGGATCAGTTAGCATTCTTGAGATTCTGAGAGAGAATGAGGAGCTTAGTGCAATGACTAAAGAGAATTTCATCTTTGCATTCATTAAATTTGAAGATTACACGAGTGGTGATGATCTATATATAGGTATAGCTAGGGATTGGTTTGCAAATGTTCTAAACATGTGGACTTGGTTTGTAAATGTCCTAAACATTTGAACTAAACCAAACTAATCTAAACCATAATTCCTAACATTCCCCTTAGTAAATCCACCTCCTAATGTTAATCAAGACCCTAAAACATCAAAATAGAAAATGAAATGAAGTACATCAACATCTAACATTTCCCATGTTGCTTGCTTCTTTTTGTTTGCTATCCTCAAGTTCCATTGTTGGTGAAGATACCATGATCTTGCTGCCATTGTGCTGATTTTGGTGATGGATTTGTTGCACGAGCACAAGTCTTCCTGATACCAAGGAACACATGTCTGCTCCAAAATCAATGAGCACAGGTCTGCCCATTCTTGGATCATCACAAGCACAAGTCTGCTCAATACTAATCAAGTCCACAATCAAGTGAACTCGCACATCTTCCATTGCCGGTGAAGACATTCCGAACCTGACTCAAGCTCATCATGCTGAATGCAGATGGAGTAAGGAAGTAAAAAAGTAAAGTAAAACGGTCATGCCATCGTGGTGTCATATCGGTCATTCCATCGTGGTCATGCCAAACAGAAAGAATATGTAAAAATCTGATCAGTGAAGATACTTACAGCCAGAGCCCGTAGCTATCCCTCAACGACTTGCTTGTGCAATATCAATAAAACCACAAACATCACAACAACAAATCATCATTTCAGCACATAGCAAATCAGTACTTCAGCATTTTGAAGCACAAATCAGGGTTGTAGCAAATGACAGCAAACCAGAACACAACAACAAAATATAGCAGCAATTCATCAGAAACTTTAGGAATCTCGACACTCCATTTGAACACTTTGTCGAGCACTACTCATGCAATGGAAACAATAGTGAACATCAACAGCATAAATGAGCCAGCAATGTATGGAAATATATAATGATTCAACAATGGAGTGGAATGAACCAGCCTGTCAACCAATAAACTCAATTAATCCAGTCAACGGAGATGACAACCATTGGCAGCAGCATTCAGTAATTTGAGATTAGCATCCAGTAAATACACACACTATAACTCACACCAAGAGTAATTGACATTTCAAATCAACATCAAAGTAGTTCAACTCAGCTAGGTAAGAACAGAAGTAATACCAGAATAGCATCATTGTGAATCTGATCCCGATGCTTAAATTTTTTGATTGATGTCAATCAGATGATGAATATGATTCCAAGCTCCATGCGTAAGATTGATGTCAATCAGGTGATGAATTGGTGGATTGATCCACTGTGAATGAATCTGATGAATGAATCGGCGCTGCTGTTGGTAGTGATGAACACAACAAGAGGTGTCATCAATCAAATCTACTGCTGGTAATGATTCAGGAATTGAATCAGACCTCCAATCTACTACGAGAAATCACATACGAATGTGATATGTTGAATGGAAAGCTGGTGAAGTTGCTTCGTGGAGTACTGAAGAACTTCAAGTGAAGAGCAAACCTACTTCGTGGAGTAGTTGAAGCTGGTGAAGTTGCTGAAGATGAAGACAAAAGCTAAAGTTGCTGAAGACGAAGACAAGCTGTTGAACTTAACCGAAGGAGTATTGAACAATTTCTGACAGATTTCAAATGAAATTTGTAACTGATTTGTAACGAACTTCATCATTCGGTCCCTAATCGACCAGCTCTGATGCCATGTTAGCATTCTTGAGATCGTGAGGAGCTTAGTGCAGTGACTAAAGAGAATTTCATCTTTGTATTCACTAAACTTGGAGATTACATGAGGGGTGGGTGTAGCTAGGGATTGGTTTGCAAATGTCCAAAATATTTAGACTTGGTTTGTAAATGTCCTAAACATTTGAACTAAACCAAACTAATCTAAACCATAATTCCTAACAGGATCGAACTCGAAAATGTGATATATGGGTTCGATCGATCCCGGAAGCATGATATATGGGTTTGATCGAACCCGAAAACGTGATATCTAGATTGGATCGTGCCCAGAAACTTCATTTTTGGGCTCGATCGAACCCTTAAAACAAACCGAACCAAGAAAATGAACCCATAATTGGGTGGGTTTGATCGAACCAAAAATTGTGATTTCTAGGTTCGAACAAACCTAGAATCGTGATTTTGCAGTAAAATAGAAACAAGCACAAATCCTAACCAGAAAAAGCAAAAATCGTAACAAAGAGAAGTCATACCTAATGGGAATCTCGCAGTCTTGCGATCGACTGTTGTAAGCATAGTTGTCAAAATCGAATCGGATGTCGAACTGACAAAGGGATTGGTTCACGGTTCGTCCGGTCCGATTACGGTTCATCAATTGAACCGATGGGTTCATTGGTATTGTCTATAACCAAGCCTAAACCCCTATTCTTCAGCTAGTTGTTCCATGCCAAAAATTCCTTCTTTGAATTGGTTGATGCACTTCTTCTTCAACTGGTTTGCGTAGCAAGCAGGTCTCATAAACTCTTCTCATGGCTATCGCAGAGAGGTTAACATAATATGCCCAGGCTTCCTCGGATAGGCAATCGACAAAGTACTGCAACTCAAGAGAAGTCATGGCCAGAGCATCATAAACACTTGCAGAAATTGCCTCAAAGATCAAGATTGAGTGGTGTGAGACAATTGTATGGGCGCAGAAGGATAACAACAATTGCATCTGTATATACCTGATTTTGGCTCAGGGTCAAAATATCAAACGCGAGAAACCGAACTCTGAAAAACCGAGATAGAAAAACCCAAAAATTTAAAATATTATGAATAGGGAAATTAAAAAAAACTTATGTTTACTATAAAAAAAAGGGAAATTTTGTTTTAAAAATAATTACTAAGTAATATATGTAGTATTATATATATATACACGTTTGTATATATATATATATATATCAAAAAACAACCATAGTGGAGTTCTATTATAAAATAATTATAGTGGTGTTTATATGCTATTTATAAAAAATATAGACAAAAACTACTATAAATAAAGGAAGAGCTACGGTTTGAAAGGGGGAGGAGGATTCAGAACAAAAGGGTCGAAGGAAGCAAGTTTAGGGAGTGCAAGCCGAAGAGCTTCAGTGAAGAAAATAAGAGAGAAGAGAGAGAGAAAAAAAAGAGTGAGAGTGAGTGAAAAATATCGGTAATTATCGATCTCGATTTTTCGTACTATATTTTAAACTCGGAATGACTTAGGTATATCTCCCTCATATTCAATATTGTATTTGTATTTTCTAATGTGAATGAAATTGAGGTATTATATACATATATTACCTATCAATGTATAATATACGTGATACTATATATATATATATATATATGTGTATAATATATATATATATATATATTATGTATTGTGATACTATATATATTATGTCGAAATTACCTGTATGGTCGAAATTGACCGAATATGAAAAAGCATGACAAAAAGGGATAAAAAAATAAGTAAACGAGAAAATTGACGAGGTTCACAACCTCGCAACAAAACAAAGTTAACTAGGCTCTCCTTGATGCCTTGTCTGACTTCTGGAATGTGGAAAACGTCGTCTGCAATGGAATAAGTTCACAAGTTCTATTCGGCACCTGCAAGTCCGTCTTTCGACCCGGAGGAGGTAATCGGGGATATACCATAACAACCACCGTCATTATAACAATGTGTGGTCACCTTGGAAAATGTGGGGGCAACATAGCTAAGTTGAATGACACCCTTGAATAGTTAAGACAAAAGACGATGCAAATAAAAATATTTTCAAAATGCATGTCCTCGACCTTCTTTGAACCAAGAAACAATCAACAAATGCACTCAACGAGCTGTGTCACCGTGTGAAACGTCTTAAGAACTAGACTTCGATTGGCCAAATCCTTTTAAAGCATTTTTGAATTTTTTTTCCATACATCCAATCAAAGTTTACGAATGGAATGAACAGAACATGCAAAATTTTCAAAACCAATCATGCATGAATAATTGTGTATTCAATATTCTTACTATGGTATTTTTAAATTAGGTTTACGAGAACCCATGCGACATTCGACTACTCTAGCACCTCAAGAAGACAAAGGGAACCGTGATTCAGGTTAAGTTCATTCCCTTGCGTAAACCCAATAAGAATCCAAGTGAAGTAAACTCGGAACAGTATGTGACTGACTACATAGATATACATGTTGGTGTTGTTCAACATGGTGAATGAGTAATAGTTATCGATGATTTGGTTGCTAATCGAAGAACTTTATCTGTTGTGATCCAACATGTCGGAAAATTGCGATTCAGCTTAATCAAGAGAGGTGACCTGCTGCAGGTGGTATTTTTCGAGAATAAAATTACAATTGTCCTCTCTCCAGCTCGTTCTTGAGATTTATTAACCCGGTTCGCCTAGACCTCGGTGTGAGAATGCAGATGACATGCCTCGAGAGATTTATTACATAAATTGGAGGATCCCAGATTAATAGCAGGTACTCCGACTAAACAGGAGAGACAGTTGCAATTAAGAAGGTTCTTCAGGATAAACGGTACACGTGGAATACATCCCTAAAAATCACTATCTTATTCGATGGAGCCCGACTGATCTGTACCCGTTGTGAGGAAGCCGGCGAGAAGCCACAACCAGACTGAATGGAGGAGATGCTGAGACAAGGAGAAAATTGCAGATTGACAAATTTTCAATTACACTTAAAATTACAACGCCTAGTCTGTTCAACATGGTATCAGAGACATAATTCTCGATCAAGTAACGGATCGATCGACATTTTCATCATTATCATCTACCAGCTAGTTCAGAGGACATTGCAATTTGGAAAATAAAATAAGCAAAAGCCAAATTGTATCAATTCCTGAATGCAGTTAGTGAGAAGTATGATTAGGAAAAACAAGATTTACTCTGAGAAAACCCGTTACCCAAGGGATGCCGAGGTTCCAAGCACTAGAATCGGGTCCGACTTCTATGTTACACCTCACTCAGAGAAAGTGTTAATCAGAGTCAAACCGACGCACGCCACTAGGCCACAATCGGTCACCGGAAGAGGGAATGCTATGTTTTTGAAGACTAAAGGAAATGAGAAAAATACCTCTATGTCATTCGATCGAGCTGCAGCAAAGGTGACTTCAATAGTGTTGAAGAGACGTAGTTGTTGACACAGTGGAAAGGCCAACGAGACTCCATTGTTGACAAGACTCAGACGCTGTTGTTAACTCTTGCAGGGGATACACATGCAGACGTGGGGAGCCGCCATTTTTGACGCATGCAGGGGAGATGTCATTGTCAGCACATGCAGCAGGGAGGCACCATTGTTGACGCATGCAAATAGTAGAGGATACGTCGTTGTCGATGCAGGCAGACAGCAGGAGAGATGTCATTGTTGACATCATTATTAACAAAGGTGTCTCGCTTCGTCATCGTCGATCGGAAGAGCATGATATGTAGCCACTATGGGAAGTGTCATCACAACAAGGCGGAGTGCTTCCAACTGATCGGATTTCCCGAAGGGTAGATTAGGCCATGGAGGAACAATAACATCTCTACCGGCAACATCGTCGCCACGGGGACGAAAGCTGCGAAGAAAAGAAAGCAGGGCAGCGATCCCTTTGTGTTCTTATTTGTTTCCTTGCATACAAAAAAATTGGCAACGTTCGCACCCATGAGTAAAATCTCCCCGGGAAACAAAAAAAAATGTCAGTGGAGATCAAAATCAAAGAGGTTTTACAGTCGAAGAATTAGACGGTCAACCATGGTTCACTAACATAAAAAGATGCATGAAGTCCAGAGTATTCCTAAAAGGTGCCAAAAGAAAAGACCGAAAGGTTGTGCTAAAAACAACTCACAATTATTTTCCTAGTGGCCCGACTTTGTACAAAAGATCACTCGATGATACCCTTTTGAGATGCGTGAGTGCTGAAAAAGCTCAACATCTAAAGGAAGAAATTCATGAAGGTTGTGGGAGACTTGGATACATTTGGTCCACCATGACGGTTGACTGTGTAAAACCCATTATCACCTCTTTCAAGCTCTATCACATAACTTCCCCATGGCCTTTCTCAAGGTGGGGGCATCGATGTAATCAACATGAGTCCCCTAAAGGCACCCAATGGCCATCAATTTATATGGATGGTGATCGATCACTTCACCAAGTGGGTAGAGACTATCACCCTGGCGTCAATAACGACAAAGACCATTGAAAATTTAATTAAGCAGGACATCATTATGTGTCATGGGGTGCCGAAGTCAATCATCACCGGCATTTCCAGAAATCTGAATAACAAGTTGGTCGATGTGTTGTGTGACCAATTTAAGATCAAGAATAAAAACTCATATCCATATGGCTCAGAAATGAATGGCGTAGTGCAAGCAGCAAATAAAGGATTGACACGACAAGCTGCCATAGGCACTCATGGCATACAGAACTTCAATATGGATGTCAACAGAGGCAACCCCATCCTCCCTTATTTACGGGACCAAAGCCGTATTGCTAATTGAAGTAAAAATCATGTCAACTAGGGTCCTCGCTGAGGCAGAAATGAATGTAGTTGGAGTAAACGAGATCCAAATACGAGCAATTGAACTTCATAGACGAAAAGTGACTCATCACACTATGCCACATGCAATTGTACTAGCAACACATTGCACATGCATTTAACAAGAAAGTGCACCCAAAGAAATTACTTGCGGACAATCTAGTCCTCAGAAAAATCTTTCGAGTCAATCCTGACTCTTGGGGCAAGTTTGTGCCTAAATATGAAGAGTCTTATGTCGCCAAAGAGACTTTCAGCAGAGGAGCCATGATCGTCACCGACATGGACGAACAAGAACTACCCAATCCAATCAATATGGACTCAGTAAAACAAATTCTTAAAGACCTCATAACCAGAAAGCGAGCCTCCAAAAGTGAGAGAAAATCTCGTTAAATCAAATCCCCGAAAGGGCGGTTTAGACAAAATATAAGGAAGAGGGGCATGATTAAAAATCCTTAGAAAGGTCATCATGGCAAAAGAAGAGGAATCAAGTCCATGATAGGTTGAAACCCCTAAAGGGAGACCTAGGCAAAAATTAACGGAACTGAGAGGTGCGGTAAAAAAATGTCGTAGCAAAATGGTAGAAAATTGAGAGACAAAAATAACAATCCTTCAAGTCAATCCAGATTGTTGGGGCAAGTTTGTGCCTAAATATGAAGGGTCTTATGTAATCAAATAAGTTTTCAATGGAGGAGCCATGATCATCACCAACATGGACGACCAAGAACTCCCCAGTCCGATCAATATGGACGTAGTCAAAAAATCCTTAAAGCGAGCCTCCGTAAGTGAGAAAATTTCCGCTAAATCGAAAACCCGAAAGGATAGTTTAGACAAAATTTGGGCAACAAGGGCATGATTAAAAATCCCTAAAAAGGGTAATCATGGCAAAAGGAAAGCAATCAAATCCCTTCTAGGTTGAAAACCCAAAATGGTGACTTAGGCAAAAAAAATTAAGGGAACCGAAAGGTGTGGTAAAAATAATATAGTAGCAAAAGGATAGAAAATTGAGAGATAAAAAAACCTTCAAGTCAATCTAGACTTTCAGGGTAAGTTTATGCCTAAATATGAAGGGTCTTATGTCGTCAAAGAGATTTTCAGCAGAGGAGTTACGATCATCACTGACATGGACAACAAAGAACTCCCCAGTACAATCAATATGGACACGGTAAAAAAAAACATAAAGAGCTCGTACCAAAAAGCGAGCCTCCAAAAATGAGAGAAAAATCCCGCTAAATAGAAAACTTGAAATGGTGGTTTAGGCCAGATTTAGGGAAATGGGCATGATTAAAAATCTCTAAAAAGGGCGATCATGGCAAAAGGAAAGGAATCAAATCCCTGCTCGATTGAAACCCACAAGGGCGACCTATAATTGTTTTTTAAGGGAACAGATAGGGCTGGCGATCGTTAGGGTATGGTATGGGTATGACAAATACCATAACTATACCATATTTTTAAACCACATACCATAACCATAACCATAACCATTACGGGTACAATTTTTAATACCATAACCATTAAAATAACTGTGGTTATTAACCATGGTTTTACCCGTATACCCATATTTATTCCACATTTATTACCATAACTATACCATATTTATAAAAGACCGAAAATTTTATTTTAAAAAATACATAAATCTATATTGCCAACAATATATAAAACTAATATCATGGTTATTTATTAGATGTATGTCCTGTAACTTCCATTATTTAGTATATATTAGTCTATTAATAATAAATAATTATTATATTTATATAATAACCATGGTTATAACCATGGGTATGACTCAAATATCATAACCATAACCATTATGGGTAGAAAATTCATCACCATAACCGTACCGTACCATAATGGTACAGTTAACCATATTAAACAGTAACGGTTATAACCATGGTTATGGTTTTTTCACTGCACCATTGCCGGCCCTAGGAACAGAGAGGTGCGGTAAAAACTTATCGTAGCAAAAGGAATTAAAATCGAGAGATAACAAAAAGTGCTCAAAATTGGTCGATAGTGTTTCCCACAATAGCAATAAAGAGAAGCCGTGATCGACATTAATTGCCACGACAACTTGTATGGATACACCTTGTGTACATAACATGAATGACTTTAGTGAACTCTATTTAGGACTTAAAAGTCGATTGATGAGAAAACATGCCGAGAAGTCCGCGCAAGTAGTCAACATCTCGAGAAGGGTTTTTACCTCTGAAAGTTACAAGCTAACGAGTGGGCTCTTTAGGTGCTCAACCTTCGCGAATCATCATAAACAATCGGGACTAGTAACTTCCGAGAGTTACAGACCAACGAGCCGAGCCTTTAGATGTTAAGCATTCCCAAGTCATTCTCGACGACCAAGACGTGTAGTTATCCAGCTTCTTGATGGCACAACCAACGACCATAGCCTTTAGGTGTTCAGCATTCGTAAGTCATCCACGATGACCAGGACCTGTAGTTATCCAGATTCTGGAGTCACAAGCCAACGACCGGAGCCTTTAGGTGTTCAACCTTTGCAAGTCATCCTTGATAACAAGGACCTGTAGTTATCTAGCTTCTGGGAGTCATAAGCCAACGAGCGGAGCCTTTAGGTGTTCAACCTCCGCAAGTAACTCTCAACAAACAGGAGTTGTAGTTATCTAGCTTCTAGGAGTCACAAGCCGACGAGTGGAGCCTTTAGGTGTTCAACCTCTGCAAGTCATCCTCGATAACAAGGACCTGTAGTTATCCAGCTTCTGGGAGTCATAAGCCAACGAGCGGAACCTTTAGGTGTTCAGGCTCCGCAAGTAACTCTTAACGAACCTGAGTTGTAGTTATCCAGCTTCTAGGAGTCACAAGCCGACGACTGGAGCCTATAGGTGCTATGCCTCTGTAAGTCATCCTCAACGAACATGACCTGTAGCTATATAGCTTTTGGGAGTCACAAGCCGACGAGAGGAGCCTTTAGGTATTCAGCCTCCACAAGTCATTCTTGACGACTAGGACTAGTAGTTATCCAGCTTCTAGGAGTCACAAGCCGGCGAGCGGATCCTTTAGGTGCTCAGCTTCCGCAAGTCCTCCTCGATGACCAGTACTTGTAGTTATCCAGATTTTGCAAGTCACAAACCGACGAGTAGGGTCTTTAGGTGTTCAGCATCCGCAAGTCATCCCCAACAAGTCACAAGCCGACGAGCGGAGCCTTTAGGTGTCCAGCCTTCGCAAGTCATCCTCGACGACCAAGAAATGTAGGTGTCCAGCTTCTGGATGTCACAAGACAACGAGCGGTGCCTTTAGGTGTTCAGCCCCTGCAAGTCATGCTCGTCGACCAGGACCAGTAGTGGTGCAGTTTCTACGAGTCACAAGCCCAGGAGCGGTGCCTTTAGGTGTTCAGCCTCTGCAAGTCATCCTCGACGACCAAGACTTGTAGTTCTCTAGCTTATGGGAGTCACAAGCCGATGAGAAAAGCCTTTAGGTGTTCAGACTCCAGAAGACATCCCCAACAAGTCACAAGTCGACGAGTGGAGCGTTGAGGTGTTCAACCTTCGCAAGTCATGCTCGACGAGTAGGACCTACAGGTGTCCAACTATTGGGAGTCACAAGCCGACGAGCAGAGTCTTTAGGTGTTCAGCCTCAAGAATTCATCATCGACGACCAGAACTTGTAGGTGTCCAGCTTTTGGGAGTCATAAGCTGAAGAGCAGAGCATTTAGGTGTTTAGTCTCCGCAAGTTATCCCCAAGAAGTCACAAGCTAACGAGTGGAGCCTATAGGTGTTTAGCCTCCGCAAGTCATCCCAACGACCATAACCTGTAGGTGTCCAACTTCTGGGAGTCACAAGCCGATGAGCGGAGCCTTTAGGTGTTCAGCTTTCGCGAGTCATCCCTGACCACCAGGACCTGTAGGTGTCCAGCTTCTGGGAGTCACAAGTTTACACGCGGAGCCTTTAGGTGTTCAGCATCCGCGAGTCATCCCCGATGACCAGGACCAATAGGTGTCCAACTTCTGGATGTCACAAGCCGAAGAGCGGAGCCTTTAGGTGTTCAACCTTCGCAACTCATCCCCAACAAGTCACAAGCCGACGAGCGAAACCTTTAGGTGTTCAGCCTCCGCAAGTCATCCCCAACAAGTCACAAGCCGACGAGCGGAACCTTTTGGTGTTCAGCCTCTGCAAGTCATCCTTAACAAGTCATAGGCCGATGAGTAGAGCCTTTAGGTGTTCACGCTCCGCAAGTCATCCTTGACGACCAGGACATTTAGGTGTCCATCTTATGGAAGTCACAAGTTGATGACTATTTAGGCACTCAGCCTCCGTAAAACATCATGAACGATCGGGACATAAAGGTGTCTAGCTTCCTAAAGTTACATGATGATGTTTGTCTACTATGTAAATAATGACTCAAGATGAGCCAAAATCAGCTCTTTGTCTTTGAATACACACTCATGAGATCAATACCATTAGCATGTGTTCAAAGAGAGGCAACTGTAAATACCTGATTTTGGCTCAAGGTCAAAATACCGCACGCGAGGAACCGAGTCGAGAAAAATCGAGATTGAAAAACCAAAAATTTACAATATTATTAATAGGAAAATTTTAAAAAAAATCATATGTTTATTAAAAAAAAGGAAATTTAAAAAAAAAAAAAAAAAAAACAATTACTAAATCATATATGTTTTATTATATATATACGTATATATATATATATATATGAAAAACAACTATAGTGGTGTTTTATTATAAAATAATTATAGTGGAGCGGTTCAGAAGAGGTATAAAAAACCGGTTCTCAAACGGTAAACCGTACCACTTCTTGTACCGATTTTAATATAATATTTTACTAAAATAGCTATTTCTAAACCACTAAAATAGTAAACCAGACCGGAAGAACGGACGGTTCTCTCCCTCTTAAGTGTTTTCACTCAGTCTTCAATCTTCCATTCTTCATTCAGCGCAACACTCAGCAGTCAGCAGCAGCTTCAGCTTCTTCATCGTGTGACTCAGCTCCAGCTCGTCCCACAGTCCGCAGCAGCTCTTGGCGCACTAGCACGTCCCGCAGTCCGTAGCAGCACGTCCCGCCGCCGACAACAACTCTTGGCCCAGCAACATGTCCCGCAGCAACGGAACACAACTTGCTCGCTCAACTTGTTATTTGTTTTTTTATCTGCTTTTGAATTTGAGTTGGGGATTTGTGCATTCTTCAATCAAGTTTCTTGTGGCGATAGTTTCATGGCTAGTGTTGGGTTTATCGTTAATTAGGTTGCTGTGATATTAGCTACCACAGGGCTAGTTTATGGTCCATGTTAAAGCTCTATTCACTTATGAGGATCTGTATGACATGAATTTGGCTAAACCATATGCAGTAGAATTCAATAATCATTATTAACAGTAGATGAGATAGTTATGAAGAGCAGACAATTCATAACTAACCTACACATGATAACATGTCCCTATAAAACAGAGAAAGAAAAAACAGAATAACACACATGAGTAGAGAGCAAAACAATTTTATTTGACAGATCGCAAACTGAACACCATAATATTGGATAGAAGAAACATATCTATCAGAGAAACATTGCTTAAAGTCACCAATCATTATGAGAAAAGCACAAACACCGAGCAAATATTGAGAGATGATCTAAGTAGGAGAAGAGACTGAACAAACAAACTGATACAGAGACAACATTCAAAACACAAGATAGATTGTGGACTCATAAATTACTCAGAATCATAATCTGATTCACTTATATCTCTAACTTCAGATCCTAGACTATCAATCTGATTTTCATCAAATGTCATCACACCAAGTTTATCTCTAAACAGAGAAAACAATTTTTCTGTGAGAGGTTTTGTTAAGATATCTGCAACCTGATCAGACACCGAGACAAAATTAACAACAACTTGACCATTCTGCACCTTCTCTCTAACAAAACACAGATCCAACTCTACATGTTTCATCTTCGAGTGCTGAATAGGATTTTCTGTCTAGACAACTGCACCTGTATTGTCTCACCAAATAATAGGTATAGAAGACAGTTTAATACCTAGCTCAAAAAACAATGAAACAACCCATAGAACTTCACACATTGCATTAGCTACTGATCTATATTCAGCCTCAGAACTAGACCTGAAGATAACAAATTGCTTTTTCGAACTCCAAACTATACGATTATTATTAAGCAAAAGGTAATGACCAGACACAGATTTCCTATCCTTAGTGTCACTTCCCCAATCTGCATCTGCATATGAAACTAAGGTTACCTCAGACGAAGATACATGAGCAGCTCTAAAGAGAAGACCATGATTAATGGTTTCTTTTAGATATCTAAGAACTCTAAGCACTACCTTCCAGTGTCTAACCGTAGGCTGTTACATATATTGGCTAAGTTTGTTGACAGCAAAACTAATATCTGGTCTGGTGATGTAGATATGTTGCAGAGCCCCTACGGCACTTCTATACAAAGTAGAATCAGCACGAGTTGAATGAGATTGAGAAACAAATTTGCTAAAAAAATTACCTGACATTGGAGTAGGTAAAGCAGAAGCAGTTGACAACCCAACCTTAAGTAACAAGTCAGAAATATACTTCTTTTGAGCAAGCAGCAAGCAATCCTCACCAACATGAACATCCATTCATAAAAAATAATTGAGCAAACCAAGATCTTTTAACTTGAACTCTTGATTAATCTGTTGAATGAAAATTTCTGCAGCCTCAGCATCACTACCTGTAACCACTACGACATCCACATATACCAACAGATAGACACTACCTTTATCAGTATTCTTTAGAAACAAACAATTATCCGCAAGAGAAGTAGTAAATCCAATAGAATGAATCAAGAAACTTTTAAACCATGCTCTCGGGGCATGTTTTAGACCATATAGAGCGTTGTTCAACCTGGATACCATCACTATTCCTTGATCATCATTTTGCTCAAATCCCGGTGGTTGAGTCATGTACACATCTTCAGATAATTCCCCGTGAAGAAATGCATTGTTGACATTCACTTGCCAAAGAGACCACTTGTGAGTCAATGCCAGAATGAGAATGATACGAACTGTGGGAGGTTTAACAACTGGGCTAAAGGTATCTTGAAAATCAAAGCTTGGTTTTTGTGAAAAGCCTTTTGCTACTAACCTAGCCTTATATCTAGCAACTGTACCATCTGGGTTTTTCTTAACTTTGAACAATCATTTGCATCCCACAGGTATTCTGCCTCCAGGTAAGGTTGTTAGAGACCAAGTATTGTTAACTGCCAGGGCATGTAGTTCATCTTTTACTGCTTGAGCACAATGATAAATTTGCATAGCAGTATATATATCAGGTGGAGGTGAATCAGTAAACTCATCATGTTGATGAAGACTAGTTGTCAATGCTGTAAGGTTTTTAGTTTTTGACCTGGTAATCATAGAATGAGTGTTAGTTCTAGGACCAGGTAAAACTAAATTTTCTGCTATTGACTGATTACCAGCATTTGAAACTTGTTCTTGATGATCATTGAAATAACCGGAACAAGAGATGAATCTTGTAAAGTATACCTGATGTTTGCTGACACTGATGAACTCTTATTCTGTACTCACTGATTACTTATATTACCTGACTGAATAGACGACTCATATGGAACAAGCATATACCCTTGTGGCCTATATCTAATGAAGTTATCAGGCAATGGTAAAACATGTTCATCAACAGGTTCAGAGGCATTACTTGCTGACACTATGGAAGTTTCTTGAGTTCTGTCATTATTATCAGATGAAGACTGTTTGTTAAACAGATTAGTAGGTTGATCAGGAATACTTGTATGCTCTGAAACAGGGGACACAATATTCTGCACAGGAGACTGAGAATCCACATCAGTTGGACTACAAGCACCAGAGTTAAAAGGCAAGAAGAAAGGCACCGAAGTTTCAGTATTCTTAGTAGTTGAAGATTGCATAAACGGGCCACTAGTTTCTGCAAATGGAAAGACAGTCTCGTGAAACTTAACATGTCTGGAAACATAAACTCGACCATCAGCATCCAAGCATTTGTAACCATGTTGGTTCACACAATATCCAATAAACACACAAGGAGCAGATCTAAAGTCTAGTTTATGTTTATTATAAGGACGTAACAAAGGAAAAAATAGACACCCAAATAGCGTCAGGAAGTCATAATCAGGAGCTTTAAAAAATATATTTTGATGAGGGGAGACATTAAGAAGAAATTTAGAAGGCAATCGGTTTATTAAAAATACAACAGTGAAGAATGCATTTGTCCAATACTGCATATGAAGAGATGCATTCTTCCTAAGAGTCAAATCTGTCACAACTATGTGCCTATGTTTACGCTCTACAATCCCATTCTGCTCTGATGTGTATGGGCAAGTAAATCGATGAGATGTTCCAAATTGAGACAAGTATGAGATAAGAGCCTTGAACTCCCCACCATTGTCAGTTTGAATGGATTTTAGCTACACTCCAAGCTGTTTTTCAGCTGTTATGTGAAACTGAGGAAAAATCTGAGAGACATCACTTTTCTTTTTCAAAAAATATATCCATGTAAATCTTGAGAAAACATCAACTATACTTAGGTAGTAAGAACAACCATTAGAAACTAGAGGTGAAGGTCCCCAAATATCCAATTCTATGAGTTCAAGCAGAGCATTATAAATGGTCTTAGAATCAGAGAAAGGACGTTTTATACATTTACCAACATCACAAGCAGTACACAAGCTATCATCAGATATGACAGATATGTTCTTATCTTTAAGAATCATGTTTAATGTATTCACAGAAGGATGCCTAAGCCTCTGATGAAGAATCGAAGATTTCATTTTCACTTTGGTAGTCAAACAACTCATCTCATTTATATCAACACCAGTATTATTCAATTGACTAGTTTTATCAGCAGAATCAGACATGACAGCAACATTTAAACTTCCATTATTTGTAAGAAAAGAAGATGACAGACATCGTGCAGATTTATCAACCATTTGACTAACATCTAATTTGTACAACCCATTGGACTCAGCACCCTTAAGCAGAACCTCTTTTCTCACAGCATCTTTAACCAAGCAGCATGTAAGATGAAACTCAAAGAACACCTTGTTGTCCTTAGTAAACTGAGAAACAGACACAAGGTTTTTCGTTATTTTAGGTGTGTAGAGCAAATTATTTAACAAAAGAGTTTTGGTAGATGTTTGAATGACATAAGTTCCTATCCTATTTATGTCAAGATAAGAACCATTACCAACATGTACCTTACCTGTTCCTAGATAAGGTTGAGTTCCTATACCTGGTGGTGGTCCTTGAGAAAAGTGATTAGTTGCACCGGAATCCGGATACCAAGCCTTGTCTGCATTTATCTGAGGTGTTATGGCTATATGACATTAACATGGCTATGAGTTCCTACTTTACAATTCTTCAAACTCTCTCATTCATTTTCAAGATAAGTTACAAAACCTTAATCAATTATCTTGATTTCACATATATATTTATGATTTTGCCTTAACTATATGTTAAGAAATAAAATTTATACATTACTAAAATACATAATATTATATTTTGAAATTTATCCTTTACTAAATCAAATTATTGGGCAAACCTCACTACTGGAAATTTCACTTTTGCCGACAAAATTGTTTCGTCAATAAAAGTAAAGATTTCGGCGGTAAGATAAATTTATTTAGTAAATATAGAATTTTGTCAGTAAAACTTTCATCGCCGAATGCCCCTTCGACGAAAATTTTCCAACGAAATATGTCACAAAAATTTCGTCGGTAAAAACAATGTATTTGCCAACGGAATTTTTGTCGGCAAATATCATTTTTTCGTCACGAACTTATGTTTTTGCTGACGAAATTGTTTTGGTCGGCAATGTCTATTTCGTCGGTAAATAGGTTATTGCCGACGAAATGTTTTCGTTGGTATATAGGTTTTTGCCGACGAAATATATTTGGTCGGTAAATATGTTTTTACCGACGAAACCAATTTCTTCGTTATACATTCAATGCCGACGGAACATTCCTCTGGTAAAAGGAGAACTCTTATATATATATATATATATATATATATATATAAATTTACTAATAGTTTAATGTCACAACGATAGAAAAATCATTATAAGAAACAACTTTTTTTTGGGTCAAACTATCACTTTACTTGATGAAATAAAATGTCGTGATACAAGATCACGACTGTTCGTACACACAATCATTTGATACGAAACAAATAAATGGAAGTAGTGGTCTCTCAACCCAATCATTTAGACTCACTCCCAGTCTTGCTTGCTTTGCTATCCAATCCGTGCATTCATTTGCAGTTCTTGGAATAGCTCGCCATTGCACCTGTCTGAGTTGCCTCGCTAGTGCTCGGATGTTTGTGATGATGGTTGACACTCTCCAATGTGTTGGGCAGTTCTGAATCTGCTCGTGGATTATTTTTGAATCTGTGTCTATGACAATGCTTTGCCATCCCGCTTCTAGTGCTAGTCTTAGGCCTTCATGTACCACCAGTGCCTCTATTGTTTCTATATATTCACTCCAGTATTGTCGGTTTAGGCCGCCCACCACTATTCCATGATTGTACAGCGCTACCACACCTATTCCCGCTCTTCTCGATTGTTGACACCATGACGCGTCGCAATTGATCTTGATTATGTTTGGCGTCGGTGGTTGCCACTCTTGTTGCGGCCGGTCCTCATTCGGTCACGCGTGGCCTAGTTCATCCACTAAGTGCTTGTTCCTCATATGCCCTCTTAATCTCCTCAATCACGGCCTGTGGGCACGGTTGCTTGGATTCAAAATCTGCCTTGCACCTCGTCTTCCATATTTGCCAACACGTGATCAACATAAGTGACCATCTTCTCTCGCTGGTCGGTCCTTGGTTCTTTAGTTCGGTTTTCCTCTCTTCGAGCTACTTCGCCATATCCAAGGTGTTTGGTCGGTCTACTCTTAGCCCTATCACACCTAGCCACACACGCTCGGTCCATGTGTACTCAAGGATCATATGTTCTCTTGTTTCCACTTCTCCGCATACGGGGCATGCTAGGTTCACATTCATGCCCCGTTTTACCATGTGAGCCTTAACGGCTAGTGCATTCGTTGCAAGCCTCCAAGCGAAATTCTTTACCTTGGGTATTACCTTGGTTTCCCAAATGCCCTTCCCAAATGCACCTTGTGTCAATGTGTTTGGTCTCGCGTCCCGGTCGTCCCTATCCCGTACCTTGTGATATACCGATCGGACGATTGGAACCCCATCTCTCGTGTGTGGCCATACGTACCTATCGCATCCCCCATCGTGCGGTAAGGGGATGGTAAGTTTGTGCTCGACGTCTTCGTGGTTGACAATGCTTCAGACAAGTCTTTCATTCCATGACCCGTTCAGTTGTATGAGGTCTCAGACTAGTAGGTGTTCTCCATTCTCCACCATGGTTTCGGTATTCACTCTTCGGGTTTCCTTCGTGTAGATTGTTAGGATGTATGAGTTCAATGAATGAAGATCACATTCCAGGTTACGTACATTGCAAGGAATGCTCAAGATGATCAAGGAAGGTAAAGGAAGATTTCGTGCGGTTCAAGACTACTCTAGAATAGTCTTGAGTGTTCTAAGATTAACAAGCTTGATTATGCATTATGTTTAGTATAAATACAGGTCTAATCTCAGCTGTAAACTCAACTTGATTCAATGATAAGTTTCCAAGTTCAGTTAACTCTGTTATCTCCATCTTTTCGTTAGCTTGCTGCCTAAGCTACCGACCTTGATCTTGATCTTGATCTTCCTTACCTTCTTCTCTGTTCTGGTTCATCAAATCTAGTTCAATCTCAGATTACTGATATGGTATCAGAGCTTTCATCACTTGATTCCGCTGTCAATCTGTGAAGTTTGAAGCATCATTTGGATTCCGCATCATTTCATCTCAGCTTCCCATTCAATCTGCAAGCTCAGTCAACACTTGTTCTTCTGCTTTCTGGTATCGTTTCTGACTCTGTTTCTGCAATTCTCGATTCAGCTACTTCTGCAATCTGTTAGAAGATACAACTATATCATCATGGAAGACAATCAACATCCATTCTTCAACCAACGCATCTGTCAACTGACTGGAGAAGAAAACTTCCAGTCCTGGAAACAACAAGTTCTTCTTGCAGTTAGAGGATTCAACCTTGAAAATCTGATGTTCGGTGCTGTTCTGGTACCTGATTGGATCGATGATGGAGAAGGCAACAAGGTTGTCAATCCTGATTTTGCCAAACACACTCAACAAGACAGCTCGCTCGCTTCTTGGCTGCTAGCATCCATCTCCACACCGATCAGCAAGGGCCTAGTAGGATGCATGACTGCAGCTTCAATCTGGACAAAGCTGCATCAACATTTCTCCTCATCATCCACAACCAGAATTATGAATCTGTATGACAGATTAAAGGTACGCAAACATTACAATCAATCAATGAGAGAATACCTTACGGAAATACAGCTGATATGTGATAGCTTAGCTGGATGTGGACATCCCATAGAAGAGATGCAACAAATCTCTATTGTTCTAAATGGAGTAAAAGGACAATATGATAATGTAGTCTCGGTTATTCACGCCAGCAGAAATCCGTATGATCTGTCATCCATATCATGTGTATTGTTAGATGCTGAAGCAAGACAGAAGGAGATAGCCTTTGACAATACATTTCCAATAGCAAATGTTGCAGAAAAATCCATTCCAGATCAGACATCGGTGAATCTTGGCCAATCTGTTCAACCGAACGTACATTCACCTAATCAGCAAAACAACAATTCAGGACAACAACTGATCCCGGAGTATCAAGCAAATTCCATAGGAGGATATGGCCGAGGAAGAGGCAGGGGCAGAGGCAGGGGCAGAGGCATTGGAAACAAGCCACAATGTCAATTATGTGGCAAATTTGGAAACCTTGTCCATAGATGTTTCCAAAGGTTCAACGTCCACTTTCAAGGAGTGACAGCACCTGCAGGAGAAATGAGTGCTTATTTTGTCTCCACCGTGCCATGGAACTCAGATGGACAACCTTCTCTTCAACCTCGACCTCCACATATGCAGCAAATGCAGCAGTCACCGATGCCACAAATGCAGCAGCTAGCTCAGCCGCAATCACCGATTCAGTTTTTTCAGCTACCGTCTCAAAATCCGATGATGTGTTCACCTGTGTTCAATCAGTATCCATCTACTCCTACTCCTTATTACTTTGTTCAGCCTTCACCTGTTTTTTCCTACAGCTCCTCCAGCTCCTATCTTGGACACTGTCAATCAAGCAACCATGACTGCCAATTCTGGTTCTATGCAAGTCACTGGTCCTATGCAAGTCTCTGATAAAGCCTGGTATACCGATTCCGGTGCTACTAATCACTTTTCTCAAGGACCTCCTCCAGGTAACACATTCTCACCCTATCATGGATTAGGAAAAGTTCAAGTTACTAATGGTAGTTATCTTGATATTACTAGTGTTGGAACCTCGGTTATAAATACTGGTTCTAAATCGCTTGTGTTTATAGGATCTGTTATATACACCAAAAATAACGAAGAACCTTGTTTTTGTTTCTCAGTTTACAAAGGACAATGAGGTTTTCTTTGAATTTCATCCGACTTGTTGTCTAATTCGTGATGCTGTTTCAAAGAAGGTTCTTCTCACTGGAGTTGAATGTAATGGCTTGTATAAGCTGGATTTTAGCAAACTAGGAAATAATGGAGCTGTGTGTAATCAGTCTAGTCTATTAGTTCATTCGCCTAATAAAAATTATGTGTTGTATGGATCTTTTTCAAATAATAATCAGTTGAATAAAGCAAGTGATTCCGATATGTTCTGTTTCTCTAGTAAGGTTAAAATGAAGTCATCCATTCTTCATCAACGATTGGGGCATCCTTCGAGTAAGACTCTATTGTTAGTGGCTAAGAATAAAAACATTGCTGTGATAGATGATAAGGAATCATGTGTTGCATGTGCCATTGGTAAGTGCTGCAAGTTACCATTCAAACAATCTGAAACTGTTTATCAAAATCCGTTGGAACTTGTTGAAATGGACCTTTGGGGACCAGCTCCTCTTTTGTCAAATGGATGTTCATATTATCTGAGCATTGTTGATGTACATACTCGGTTCACATGGATTTATTTTCTGCATAAAAAGAGTGATGTTGCTCAAGTGTTTACGGATTTTCATAAGTCTACTGAAAAGCAACTTGGAGTTCAACTAAAAGCTGTTCAAACCGACAATGGAGGTGAGTTTCGTGCACTTGCTTCTTACTTGTCTCATCATGGCATCAAACATAGATTTACTTGCCCTTATACATCCGAGCAAAACGACATAGTTGAGAGAAAGCATCGGCACATTGTTGAAACCGGTTTGACATTGATGAAACATGCTTCTCTACATATGCAGTATTGGACGGATGCTTTCTTTACTGCAGTATTCTTGATTAACAGGTTACAATCTAAAGTAGTGCAGGGTATATCACCTCATGAAAAGCTATTTCTTACTGCACCTGACTATGATTTTTTGAGGGTATTCAGATGTCTCTGTTTTCCTTTGTTGAGACCGTATAACAGACACAAAATGGATTTTCGATCTTCACCATGTGTCTTTCTGGGTTATTGTGCAAACAGCACGGCTACAAGTGTCTTGATTCATCTGGCCGTGTATATGTTTCTATGCATGTTAAATTTCATGAGAATGTTTTTCCTTTTGCTGACAAACAGGGAGAGTTTATGCAATCCTCGGCTGTCAAAAATACAGCCACTTCCATCCCATTCTTGTTACCATTCAATTCACCTATGTGCAGTCCTATTGATGATCATGTTTTTGATACTGATACTACTAATACTCAGCATCATTCTGATTCTGGTTTTGTTAATATACAGGATGTCTCGCCTGTACCTGAGCCTGGATCACCTCAGGTGTCTAGCAGTTCAGGAAATGTCAGCTCAAGTGATAGAGCAACCGAGTCGTCTTCATCAGCTCACTCTGCTCCTGAGACGTCTCCACACGAGTGTTCTGTTCCATCTCATGCAATCAGATATGTGCCTCATGGTTCAGAATCGATACCATCAGTCACTTCAGTTCAACCATCGATCACTGCATCGTGTAATGCTGATTCAATAGGTAATTCTCTTTCTTTTAATGATACTGGAATTGATCGACTTCCAATCAGGTATGTTCCTCATAACTCAGATCTTGTACCTGCTCCAACTTCTCAAAATGAGCCTAGTTCTACTGATGTATCTGTTACTGCTATTTCTTCTTCTGCTCGTCCTAGTCTTCATCCTATGATTACTAGGTCGAAGGAGAAGTCTATCAATGCATTGACTGTTCGTGTCATGCCTTCTGATGAGCTTAGCCACTCTCCGCCTGGAGATATATACGAGGCAATACAGTCTCCTCACTGGAAACAAGCGGAGAGTAAATGTCGGGCAATTTTCTCAGTAAATCATCAACAGGTTCTGTTTATTCTCCATTTGAGCCAACCTTATATAGAAGTACTATAGGGGCTTTACAGCATGTGTGCATTACTAGACCTGACATAAGATTTGCAGTTAACAAGCTTAGTCAATTTATGCAACATCCTACTCAACATCACTGGAAGGCCGTGTTACGTGTTTTAAGGTATCTTAAAGGCACTATTAATCATGGTTTGTTGTTTAGATCTCCTCCGGTTCCTTCGTCTGAGGTAAGTCTTGTTTCATTCTCTGATGCTGACTGGGGTAGTGACTCTCTTGATAGAAAATCTGTGTCAGGTCATTACTTGCTGTTAAACAACAATCATATAGTCTGGAGTTCTAAAAAGCAGTCTGTCATTTCCAGGTCCAACTCTGAGGCAGAATATCGAGCTGTAGCGAATGCTATGTGTGAGGTGAGGTGGGTAGTATCGTTGCTATCTGAGCTGGGTGTCAAGCTGTCCTCCATTCCTATTATCTGGTGTGACAATACTGGAGCTGTTGCACTTACTGAGAATCCAATTCAGCATTCCAAGATGAAGCATGTCGAGCTTGATCTTTGTTTTGTGAGGGAAAAAGTTCAAAACGGACAGATTATTGTTAACTTTGTACCTGCAGCTGATCAAGTAGCGGATATTCTTACTACACCTCTAACTGAGAAGCTGTTTTCTCAGTTTCGTGAGAAACTTGGAGTTCTGACATTTGATGCAGCTCCTGATGATATTCATCATGATGAAACCAAGAGTGATATGAGTAGCAGTTCTGAGGATGATGTTGTTGATGTCCAAAGCAATGATGGTGTACTGTGAGTATCAGGGTCATTGAGTTGTTTCTTGGTATGTGGTACATGTGGTTGTTTTCTTCTTTATCTTACTCTGCTTCTATCATTTCTTTGGGGTCTTTCTTAATACCTGTCTGTCTTTGAGTTCTCTTTCTGGTTATGATGATTTATATGCTGCATGTTATTCTATTTGTTCAGCAGATTTTGTGATTAACTCCTGCTGCATTTGATGATTTGTCAGTGCTTTATGTGCAGATCTGCAACAAGATGATCATTCGTCTGTCAACATCAAACTATCTGATCAGTCTGGTAAACTCTCTGTGGATCAGTGGTTTGTTATATATATGTCTATGTTTATCAAAGAACATTCATTTCATCAGTTTCTTCAGTTCTTCAGAATTGATCATCTTCAACTCAAAGATATATTAATCTGACACAGGGTGAAGCTTAGATGCCAAAAATTGTTGTTACGGAGAAAACGTCAAGATACTCTGTTAATACTTGAGGCTGGTAAGATGGAGGAAAATTGAAAACCTCCCAGCTTCACTAGTAAGATGAAGGCACATGAAAACCCTCCTGTCAGAAATAGAAATAAAAAAAAATCAATAAGCAATCAACAAGAAAGAAGTGATGTCAAGAAATGTTCATCTGAGTATGAATTGAATGTGATGATGTGAGGTGTTCTTGACAAACTAGGTGTTATCTAATCACCCTGATTGATTGATGATGAGTTTTGTGAATGATAAGATCTAGTTTGATATGATGAACGTCTGGTTATCTTATTTTAGATCTGATTGAAGCTCTGAGAAATTGATTTTGCAGTAGAGTGTTAATCTCAGAATCTGCTAAGCAGATATATGATAAGCTGCATTGTGAATCAGTTTCGATCAGGAAGATGATTTGCAAGACAAGACAAGATGTTAAGAAAAGATCTTTTTGGAGGAATGTTAGGATGTATGAGTTCGATGAATGAAGATCACATTCCAAGTTACGTACATTACAAGGAATGCTCAAGATGATCAAGGAAGGTCAAGGAAGATTCCGTGCGGTTCAAGACTACTCTAGAAGAGTCTTGAGTGTTCTAAGATTAACAAGATTGATTATGCATTATGTTTAGTATAAATACAGGTCTAATCTCAGCTAGAAACTCAACTTGATTCAATGATAAGTTTCCAAGTTCAGTTAATTCTGTTATCTCCATCTTTTCGTTAGCTTGCTGCCTAAGCTACCTACCTTGATCTTGATCTTCATCTTCCTTACCTTCTTATCTGTTCTGGTTCATCAAATCTGGTTCAATCTCAAATTACTGATATAGATCCATGGGTCCCCAAAGACTATGACATGTTCACCCGATCCTATCACCCATACTCCCTCTTGCTTTATCACCTCTTGGGCATGTAGTATGCTACTCTATACCCACGAGGATCGGCCCCCTCATTTCGCCGCAAGGAATTAAGAGTTCGGGAAATATATCGCTTTAGGACCTACGCACATAGAGTGTTCGGTTCGGTCATAACACGCCGCGCCATCTTCGTGGGAAGGGCCGTGTTAAAGATTTGTAGTTCTCTGAATCCCAAACCTCCCACCTCCTTTGGCTTAGTTAGTATCTCCCATCTATGCCAATGTGTTTTATTGCCATCAACCGTCTGTCCCCACCAAAAGTCCGCAATGAGAGCATCTATTTCCGAGCACCATGTTTTTGGTAATTAGAATATACCCATCACGTATGTAGGCATCGCGGTGATGATTTCCTTGATGAGGATCTCCTTTCCGGCTTGGTTTAGATTCTTTGGCCTCCAACCTTAAATCTTGTCCTTTACCTTGGTTTTTAGGAAATTCAAGGCCTCCCTCTTTGAGAGTCCCCATATCAAAGGTAATACCAAATACTTGGTCGGGTCACTCGTATTCTTAATGTTCAGGGCCTCCTCCATCTATCTTCGCTCGGTGTTGGCCACTCCTTTCATGAAATAAAGGATGGACTTCTCCCTGTTTATCCGTTGTTTTGACACCTTGTAGTAGTTATCCAGTATTAACCTTAGGTATTCGACATGTTCGGTCCCACCACTGATGAAGAGGAACGAGTCATCTGTGTAAGCAATCTCAGAGTAATAGAGATTTGATGAAAGATGAGAAATAAGATAGCTTGTTAACTAAGAAAGCTAACCAGCAATAACAGAACTGAAATGATTTCACTCATTCAAGTTACTTTACACAAAGCTAATGACCCCTATATATAGTACTTGAGTATGCCCGAATCTTGAGTAATCTAGAAGATACTACATAATCTTAACTAATCTAGAAGATACTACATAATCTTGAGTAATCTAGAAGATACTACATAATCCTAGAAGAATCGAATCACTACAGATGATAATCTGTTAATGACAGCTGCTTTGTTCCTCTGTTTTCTTCAATGTTGTATTCTCATCAATCATACATCCCAACATTCCTCCATGAAAATCTTGTTTCTTTCTCAACATTTCTGACTGTTTCTTGATTGACCAGGGCTAAGTAACTTTCAGAGTTAAGATCACTTACTCTATATGAACTGATAAAATCACATGAAACGCTCATGACATTCATATCTGTTTTTTTTATCAGGATTACATCTATTTCACACCCAGAATGCCTCTTACACTCTAGTGTGATCTCAACATGATCAAACCATAGACACTTACAGTATCAATGCCAATATTAAATCTCATTCTTGACAAGTTAACAAATTGAATTGAACTATACCATATACTCCATATACCAGCAATTGATCTGAATTCATTCATTTTATTTTTCAATACTCACTTTATTCTTAACACTTCAGTCTGACAGAGAAGTTTTTGCCTCTATCTTACCAGTGGAGTTGGGAGATTTGAGTCTCCATCATACCATCCTCAAACTAATGTAGAGTATCTTTGATGTTGTCTCTACAAAAGTTATTTTTGGAATCTAAACTTCACCCTATGCCAGCATACCATTTGATGGTATCTTCTTTCTTCTTTTTTTGTTTTTTTCTTTGATTGATTGTTTTTTTCAGAATGATCAGATCAAGATACACTGCTGAAGACATGTGGGACAGAACAACCCGAGTCAGCTTAGACAAGAACAAAACAAATCAGAACATCAAGATCATCAGAGTCTAACAGTCTGATCACACCAGTTCACAAAGCCTACTAAGCAGGTCTGGGATAAAAACATGATAACCCCAAACAAAAGAACAGATATAATAAAAAACCAACCATGAGGTCAAACAATTCTCATAGAGTGAACATGATCATTACTCAGATAGAAAACTTAAAACCAATGACCATTTCAAGAAACACCGAAGATGATTAAAACAAAAGGAACTTCATACGATGATGGATGAATAAAAGAGAGAATCATAGCAACAGAAGAACCCAGTAAAACAAACACTGAACAATTTAACATATACTCATCTACCTCCAGAAAGTATTATTCTTACCAAGAGGAACCATATCTTCATCAGTATCTGAGTTGTCTTCACAGTCTTGATCATGAATCAGTCCCTTGCTGTTAAAGGACTGAACTCCCAATTTATTCATGAAATGAACAAAAACCTTTTCCGTGAGAGGTTTTGTTAAAATATCTGCTAATTGTTCTGTGGCAGGCACAAAATTAACAATGACTTGTCAATTCTGAACTTTTTCTCTAACAAAACATAGATCAAGTTCAACACGTTTCATTTTTGAGTTGTATAGGAACAACTCCAGTGTTATCACACCAGACAATTGGAACACTGGATAATTTCACTCCAAGCTCATTTAACAGAGACAACACCCAAAGTATTTCAGACACAGCATGAGCCATAACTCTGTATTCAGCCTCAGATGAAGACCTGGAAATGACTGATTGTTTTTTCGAGCAACATACAATTGTATTGTTATTTAACAACAGATAGTGCCCTGAGACAGACTTTCTGTTAGTAACATCACTGCCCCAGTCAACATCCGCAAATGAAACAAGTGTTACCTCAGAAGAAGACACCTCAGGTGATCTGAAAAGTAATCCCAAATCAATTGTTCCTTTGAAATACTGTAATACACGAAGAACTTCTTTCCAGTCAAATTGCAGAGGCTACTTCATGAATTGGCTTAATTTGTTAACTGCAAAATCTATATCTGGTCGTGTAATACACACATGTTGCAAAGCTCCAATTGTACTCCTGTAAAGATTCACATCAGCAAAAGGAATATTAGACACAGGAGATAGTCCCTTACTCAGAAAATTGCCAGACATGGGAGTGGGCAATGGATTGGCATTGGCTAAACCAGTCTTCGTAATTAGACCATGGATATACTTCACTTGACCCAGTAACAGACAGTCTTCCCCTACCTGAACATCCATACCAGGAAAATAGTTTAGGACTCCCAAATCTTTCAGTTTAAATTCAACATTTATTTGAGAGATCAAACACTCAATTTCTTTTGATTCACTCCCTGTAATGACAATGTCATCCACAAGAAGAAACACACTGCCATGATAAGTCTTTTTTAAAAACCAACATGAATCAGCTAAGGAGACACGAAATTGAAGAGTATTAATCAAAAAACATTTAAATCTCTCAAACCATGCACGGGGAGCTTGTTTAACCTCATAAAGAGCTTTGTTCAGCTTGCAGACCAAAACGTTCCCAACTTGATCATGTTGTTCAAATCCTGGCGGTTGAGTCATATAGACGTCTTCATGAAGTTCCCCATGCAGAAATGCATTGTTCACATCTACCTGTTGAAGATGCCATTTGTGAGTTAAGGGTAGAGTAAGTATAATTCTAACTGTTGAGCCTTTTACTACAGTCTCCTGAAAGTCAAAACCAGGTTTTTGTGAAAATCTCTTTGCCACAAGTCTTGCTTTGTATCTCGCTAACGACCCATCAAGATTTATTTTAATCTTGAATAGCCATTTACATCGAACTCGAATCCTACCACCTGGAAGAGATGTTAAACACCAAGTGTTATTAACTGCTAAAGCAGATAATTCTTCTTGAACTGCACTCGCCCAGTGAGGACACTGTAAATATCCTGAGGTTCACATTCAAGCAAATCATTTGATGTTTTAGTAATGGATGTAAGAGCTTCAAACACATTCCTTGTCTTCATTCTTGTCTGCATTGGATGAACAGACTTGGAATTTGCCTGATTTGAATCACTCATGAGATGTGGATGTAGATTTTGAGCGTGTCTGCATAGAATGAACATTAGACCAGCAAAAATCTTTCGAACTACCTACACTAACAGGTAAACCAGATTCATTTTCAGTATTGTGAATGAGATAAGAATTATCTTCAGGAACAAGTTGAGACTTACTGAGTGTGTACCTTACAGAGGATTGATCAGTGGGAGCCAATTCACTTCTCGGATGAACAAAATCATTATCATTACCATTACAACTTACCTCAATCTATGTTGGAACAAGACGGGATCCACTAGGAATATATCGAATAGTAGTACTTGGTTCAGTATCTAACCCATTTTCAGTAGAATTAGGCCTTATATCAACATTTGCAACATCTAGACCAACATCTGCAACATCAAGAATTTCATCAACAATCCTTTGTGAAGTAACTCTTATAGGCGAAGAAATTTCATTGCGAGCTGCATGTTGAGAATTATATGTATCACTAACATGAGTACGTGTAGATATTTCATCAATAGGTATACACAAATATGAATTAAATGGTAGAAAGAACGGTTCAGAAGTCTGAGTGTTTTTAGCCGCAGAGGATTGCATAAACGAACCTTTAGAATCAGCAAACGAAAATATGGTTTCCTGAAACCTCACATGCCTAGACACATAAATTCTGCCTGATGCATCTAAACACTTGTATCCATGTTGATTAGAACAATATCCTAAAAACACACATGCACCAGATCGAAATCCATTTTATGTTTATTATACGGCCTAAGCAGAAGATAACATAAACATCCAAACACTCTAAGAAAACTGTCTTGTTGCGTGAACTTCGCATACTCCGGATAAACAATCTTCTCTCCTTCTCCATCATCAATCATAGGAGACACATGAAGATTGTCGAACAAGTAATCCTCCAGATTTAGACCTCTTACAGCAAGAAGAACTTGCTGCTTCCACGATTGAATGTTATCCTCTCCTGTGAGTTGACACACTCTCTTGTTGATGAATGACGGACTGGATTCATCCATATTTGATTGTTGAATGAAGAATTTTGAACGCCGATCAGATAAGAAGATGAACTGATGCTGATTCCTCAGTGATTTCTTGCGAAAAAGCCAGGATATGGTTCTGATACCATGTAAGCAATCTCAGAGTAATCGAGATTTGATGAAAGAACGAAGAACGAAGATGAGAAAGAAGATAGCTTGTTGACTAAGAAAGCTAACCAGCAATAACATAACTGAAATGATTTCATTCATTCAAGTTACTTTACACAAAGCTAATGACCCCTATATATAGTGCTTGAGTCTTCCCGAATCTTGAGTAATCTAAAAGTTACTACATAATCTTAAGTAATCTAGAAGATACTACATAATCTTGAATAATCTAGAAGACACTACATAGTCCTAGAAGAATCGAATCACTACAGATGATAATCTGTTAATGACAGCTGCTTTGTTCCTCTATTTTCTTCAATCCTGTATTCTCATCAATCATACATCCCAACAATCTGCAAAAAACAAGTGGTGTAGTTCTGGGCATTGTCTCCTTAGGGTTATCCCCTAATTTCCCTCTCCCTCGCAGCCCCGAGTATCCTCCTTGATAGCACGTCCGCAAGTAGGATGAATAGGTAAGGTGATAGTGGGTCACCTTGGTGGATACCTCATGTTGGCCTAATGAGTTAAGTTATTTCCCCATTAACCACCACTTGGTATGTGGTCGTCGATATGCACGCCCTTATCCATTCTACCCACTTACCCACAAAACCTCTCGATCGAAGTGTGTCAAGGAGGAAGTCCCACTCGACCCTATCATACGCCTTTTGCATATCGATTTTCAACACACATTCCACCCATCCTCCATTTCAGCCCATTTGCAGGTGATGGAAAACTTCAAGCGCCACCATGATGTTATTGTGTATATGTCTACATGATACAAAAGCACTCTAGAAAGGGATGATAAGCTCTGATAGGTATGGTTTCAAGAAGTTAACCAAGACCTTCGATATAATCTTATACATGAAGTTACAACAGGTTATAGGCCGAAAATCAGTATTATTTAGGGTATTTTGGGTGATACCTATTCTAAAGTATTACTTGTTCCCGTGCCACCAGGTCGTCTCCCTATCAGTTGTAAGTGGTTATTTAAAATAAAAAAGAAAGCTAATAGTTCAGTGGATCGTCTCAAAGCAAGGCTTGTAGCCTGTGGCTTCTCGTAAAAACCCGGGTTTGACTTTCAAGACACCTTCAACACGGTAGTCAAACCTCAAACCATGCGTATTTTCAGTGATTTGAGCTATAACGAGATGAGTTTGAGAGAAGAGACACCTTGGTGATGGAGAAATGAAGAAATAACAGAAATAACCGAATATTAGCTTTCAAGCTTTCCATTCAAGTTAAGTTCAAATCAGACATTCTTTCTCTATTTATACAAGATCTAGGATAGGTAATCAACAGAAACTAACAGCATCTTGAATCTTCTCTAAACATCTAAACACTGCTAAACTCTTCTAGACCAAACTTACACCTTACGGCATAATAACTTGCACATCAAGTAATCACTAGACTCATACATCCTAACATTCCTTTAAGAAGATTGATTTTATTCTTTCTCAAATTTGATTTCATAGTCATTCAGGCTGAATACATCTGCACTGCAATCTGCAATCTTATGTTCTGACTCTTTCACAATCTTCATCTATAATCATCATACACCTGCATACACTCAAAACTCTTGTAAAAATGATTAACACACTTGCATAGATTCAACAGAACTTATTCATACACATGATAAACATCTCTTTCACCAGATAAGTGTGAATCAACTCAACAAATGAACTAGACAAATATCAACAGTAACCTCCACAACACAGCTTCAACAAGATCAAACTATTATTCTTTTTTTTTCTCTGCTGAATTTTTTCCAGCAATTATCACATATCACTATGACTTCATCATTCTTTTCCAGCAAAGACAACACTCTCAGTTGACAGAGATATTTTCCTGATCAGCATCCACCTTATCTGCAAGATTAAGAGAATCTGTTAGTTCTTGAAAAGATAAAAAACCCAAGTTTCCTTCTAAACGGAACAAACTGCTTCTCAGTAATAGGTTTTGTAAGAATGCCTGCCAATTGTTCCGAGGCTGGAACAAAATTTACCAGAACCTGTCCATTTTGCACTTTTCCCTAACAAAGCACATATCAATCTCGACATGCTTCATCTTCGAGTGATGAATTGGATTTTCTGTTAGAGCTACTGCCCCTATATTGTCACTCCACACTATAGGAACAGATGTAAGTTTAACATTGAGTTCAGACAAAAGAGAATTCACCCACATTACCTCACAAATAGCATTGGCTATGGCCCTATACTCAGCTTCGGCTGATTTATCGAGAGATAACAGGTTGCTTCTTGGAGCTCCATACAATGGGATTCCCATTCAGCAAAAGGTAATGTCCAGAGGTTGACTTACGATAAACTAAGTCACTTCCCCAGTCAGCATCATCATACGAGACAAGAGTAACATCAGAAGAAGCAACTGAACTGGCCCTAAATACAAGACCATGATCTATAGTACCTTTTAGATACCTGATCACACGAAGAACAACTTTCCAATGACAGACAAAAGGCTGTTGCATATACTGACTCAGTTTGTTCACGGCAAAGTGAATATCAGGCCTGGTTACAAAGACATGCTGCAATGCACCCACAATGCTTCTATACAAGTGCTCATCAGTTAAAGGAGCTGCATCAGTCATCGCTGCTACCTTATTCAAAATATTTCCAGACATCGGCGTAGGACGAGGAGTTGTATCTGTCAGCCCTGTTTTATTAAGCAACTCCATGATATCCTTGCGTTGTTGCAGAAGCAAGCAGTCATCAGTCACCTGAACATCCATACCCAGAAAGTAGTTTAAGGAACCCAGATCTTTCATTTTAAATTGTTTATTAAAATCAGACACAACAGAATTACTATTATCTACATATGCCAAAAGAAACACAGTACCTGAAGAACGCTTATTTACAAACAAACAATTGTCAGCAAGAAAGACAGAAAACTCAAGAGATGTAAGTAAAAATCATTTAAGTCTTTCAAACCAAGCACGAGGTGCTTGTTTCAAACTATATAGTGCCTTATTAAGTTTGCATACCAGAGTATTATCTTGAGCATCCGTTTTTTCAAACCCAGGAGACTGAATCATATAAACATCTTTAGATAATTCCCCATGTAAGAACGCGTTGTTACCATCAACCTGTCTTAACTTCCATTTATGAGTTAATGCTAAGGTAAGGATAATCCGAACTGTTGAAGCTTTAACCACAGGGATAAACGTGTCTTGAAAATCGAAACAAGGTTTTTGAGAAAAAAAACCTTAGCTACTAACCTGACCTTATACCTTGCAATAGAACCATCAGAACTTCGCTTTATCTTGAATAGCCATTTGCAGCCTATAGGCAGCCTTCCACCTAGTAAGGAAACAAGATCCCAAGTGTTGTTGTTAACCAAGGCTTGAAGTTCATCATGTACTGCAGAAGCCCACACTAGACACTTCATGGCTATATGTATATCAGATGGTTCAGTTTGATCAAACTTAGATGAATCAATAACAGATGTAGTCAACACAACTGAATTCCTTATCTTTGATCTAGTTTGCATAGAATGTTGATTAGAAGGAGTAGATACAGTATTTCTAATATCATACATATTATTAGAAGAATGTAAAATAGTAATCGGAGCAGCATTATCAGATTCAGAAGAAGCAGGAACTATAAGAGAGTCCTTTAAAATATACCTAACTTTAGAAGGTCTTACCAATTCTGAGACAATAGAAGCAGCAGGAACCACAGTTGGCTAATTTAACAAAGGCTCTTCATGAGAGGGTACTGCATTCTCAGGTAGAGAATCATCAGAAGGAATTATATCTAGACCTGTTAAACCTGATGTAATAGACACCAATGGAGACACATTATATGTATCAGACACATCTCTGAATGGATCAGCATGACTAGTAACATCTTCAGGACTACAGAGAGAAGAATTGAAAGGCAGAAAGAATGGTGAAGAAGTTGCAGTATTTTTAACAGTTCCAGATTGCATAAAGGAACCCGATTGATCTGCAAAAGGAAACACAACTTCATTAAACCGCACATGTCTGGACACATATACCCTACCGGAATCATCAAGACATCGATATCCATGTTGATTTGCACAATACCCAATAAACACACATGGAGTAGACCTAAAATCCATCTTTTGTTTATTGAATGGTTTGATTAATGGGAAACAGAGACATCCAAACACTCTCAAAAACCCATAATCAGGAGTTTTAGAAAACATTTTGTCATGAGGAGACTAAACATTGAGTACCTTAGTTGGAAGCCTGTTTATCAAGAAAACTGCAGTAAAAAAGAAGTCACTCCAGTACTGCATTGGCATGGATATATGTTTCATCAATGTTAATCCCATTTCAACTATATGGCGATGCTTTGTTTCAACAATGCCATTCTGTTCAGACGTGTAGGGACACGTAAATATGTGATTGATACCATATCGACTCAAATACGAAGATAAAGCTGTAAATTCCCCACCTCCACCTGTTTGCACAGACTTAATGGTAAAGCCAAGTTGGTTTTCAACTGCTTTATGAAAATGTGGGGAAATGATCGAAACATCCCTCTTCTTCTTTAGGAAATAAATCCAAGTATACCTTTTAAACACATCAACAATACTTAAGTAATAGAGATTACCATTCGATGAAATGGGTACAGGTCCCCATAGATCCATTTCGAGTAATTCTAATGGCGCATGATACTCAGTATTGGACTCTGTGAAAGGAAGCTTACAACTCTTCCCTACAGCACAAACAATACACATTGAAGTGTTAGCTCTCATGTTCATATTAGACTGTTTTAAAACCATAGAAAGCATATGTTGAGAAGGATGACCAATTCTTTGATGAAGAATATCAGAAGACAACTTTATTTGAACCAAATTGCAGGAGTTTTTATTACCAGAACAAGAGTTTTTATTAACAGAACTACAATCAGTGATATTACACACCAACGAGCAACTGTTTTTATTCTTATGACTAACAACAGGTTTCGCATCATTGTTTTGTAAAAAACTACTGAAATCAAGCTTATATAAACCTCCACTCCCAGATTCTCGAAGTAAGACTTGATGGCTACATGATTCTCTTACCAGAGAGTAAGTGGAATGGAACTCAAAATACACTCTATTGTCCCTGGTAAACTGTGAAACAGAGACCAGATTTTAGTAATTTGAGGAGTATAAAGCATATTATGTAACACCAAAGGTTTAGAAGTTGTATTAATGACAGATGTGCCAATGCTACTAATATCAATAAGACTTCCATTGGCTACCTGGACCTTACCTGATCCCGAGTAGGACTGAGCACCAGGAGGATTAGTCTCAGAAAAATGGTTCGTGGCACCAGAATCAGGGTACCAGTCTTTGTCTGGGATATGTTGTCCAGAGATTGTTGCAGCAGAAGTCAAATGAGTATGAGTATGATTATCCAGAATTGCTGAATTTGGTGAAGAATTTGGAGGAGCAGATGGCTGAACCGACTGGCCTGGCAAAACGGAATGTAACTGAGAAACTGAGGGCATTGTAGGAGGAATGCTCATCATAGGTAGCATGACAGTATATGGTTGAAGCTGAAATCCAGGAGCAGATACAGGTACGTATTGACTGTAGTTCAGATAAGGATAATTGTTCAAATATGTAAGACCAGTAGGTAGCACATTTTGAGGCTGAATGGAGTTTCCAAAGTTGGATAATCCAGACATGTAATGTTGAGGTACAGCAGTATAATTCTCATTCTTTGAAGAACCAGCATTGGAAAATGACATCGCATCTTCATCATTCCACTGAACTGAAGATAGATTAGCACTCATACATTCAATTTGTTGAGCCGTTACACCTTGAAAGTGGACGTTAAAGCGCTGATATCACCTATGCACCAGATGGACGAACTTACCACAGAGCAGGCACTGTGGTTTGTTATTGCCAAAACCTCTCCCCCTGCCTCTTCCTCTACCGTAGGCAGGTTAACTTGGTTGATACTCTGGCGGACGAGCAACAGTTGATGACTGATGATGTTGCTGTCCTGAATCAATTGTATTGAATTGTCAAGAATCCAATGGTTTGACCGTTTCATCAGTACTTTTGACAACATTAGCCAAGTTTAATGAACTATCAAACAACATATCCTTTTGACGTGTATCTTCAACAAGAAGAACGACAAAATGGATGCAAGATCGTATGGATTTCAGCTTGCATGAATTCAGCAACAATACTGTCAAATTGACCATTCAAGCCATTCAAAATTATGAGATTTTTAGTCATCGCAGGAGTATATAACATATTGTGCAGGATTAGCTGTCTAGAAGGACTATCAATGGACTGATGATTAGTAGGAATAAAAGCAAAACCAATATCAGATATACCACCAGACGAGCCATTACCAACTGTGACCTTACCTGGTCCATTATATGGAACGCATGAGTTGTATGCTGAAGAAGTTGCATTTGTTAGATGGTTAGTTGCGCCTGAATCCGGAAACCAGCTTGAATCATGCTGCACAAATGGAACTATCGATGCCATATGAGCTTGGGGAGTACCGATAACAGATTGACTATCCAATGATTGAGCATAGGAAGAACCAGGAAGAGCCACATATGAAGAACCAGAAGCAGACAAATGTTGAACTGAATGAGCAGGAGGAAATTGATAGGCCATTACAGAAGGATGAAAGTTTTGATGATAAGGAATCGGTGCATTTGGTAATGAGTACGTAGGCAATGGAGCTGCAGCATATCCTTGAGGTTGAGAAGAACCATAGGGAGAGTAAACAGTTGTAGGAAAAGCAAACAATATAGTAGCCGTAGGAGCAGCATGGGTTGAATGTGTTGAAGCAGTTGAGTGTGTCAGATTGACAGTTTCTACTGCATCTTCCCGTTGAACTGATGAGAAATTCACATTTGGAGTTCCTCCTAGATCTGTTCCTCCTGTGAAATTCACATTGAATCGATGGTAGTACCTGTGCACCAGATGCCTGAATTTTCCACATAACTGACACTAAGGACGATTTCCACCATATCCTCGACCACGTCCTCTTCCTCTTCCTAATGAGTTGTATCCTTGATATCCTTGATTGTTAGGTCCAGAACTTACACTCTGAGCATTATGTCCAGTACCTTCCTCAGAACCTGCCTGACTTGATGAGGAGGGATTTTCTAAGGTTGATACAACCACAGAGCCACTACCAGATACAACATTCTTCTCAGTAGCATTGTGAACACCTGAACTACTTTGATTAACAGCAACATTTGCTGTAACAGATGAATCAAATAGCAAGTCCACCTTTCGAGCTTCAGCATCTAACAAAACCGAACTGATAGACGCTAAATCATACGTATTCCTACTCGCACGAATGGCAGACACTACATTATCAAATTGACCTTTAACGCCATTCAAAATAATGGAAATCTGATGCATCTCTTCTATCAGATGACCGCAACTAGCTAAGCTATCACATGACGACTGAAATGCAGTCAAATAATCACGCATGTGTTGATTAGGAAGCTTTCTAACCTCGAGTCTGTCATAGAGATGCATTATGCGAGTGGTGGAAGAGGATGAGAAGTCTCGATGCAGTTTTTGCCAAATTGATGCCACTGTCATGCGGCCAATTAATCCTCTGCTTACTTGCGATGAAACTGAAGCTAACATCCAGGAGACGAGCGAACTATCTTTCTGCACAAATTTAAGATAATCTGGTTTCGCTTATTCTTCTCCATGTTCAGTCTGAATCTGAGGATGAATCGCCGTATTCCTGTATAAGTGGCCTTCAAGATTGTATCCTCTCACTGCTAACAACACCTATTGCCCCACGATTGAAAATTCTCTTCGCCTACATGCCTACATACGTTTTTATTGAAGAGCGAACAGAACAGAACACCGGATGATCAAATAACAGACGCAGCAAATCAGGTAATCGACGAATCGCAAATACCGAATCGCAACTAACAGAATCGACGAGACTCTGATACCATATGAGGAATCTCAAATTAAAGAGAATAAAAATAAGAGAATGCTTACTTCCAATTGAAGAAAGAAAATCCAATCTTCATTCAAAGTTGTTAAGTTCGGTACAACTATCCTTATTTATAGGATATAAGAATGTGAAAATTACAGTCTAGCCCTCGATAGAATTAAACATTTTACCCTAGACTTTATGTAAATATACATATGCCCTAACACAATGTACAACATTAGGCAAAATGGAACAAAAATTCCGACATTTAACGTGAGCTCAAACAATTCATCATACTACTTCTTAAATTTATGGGTAAACCTCTCAATATGATCCTTGAGAATCTTGCATAAACTCTCTTTGGGACAAATTTCATGATTACTAGGCTTGGCCAAATAAACCGGTTCGGGCGAACTGGTCTGGTCTGGAACTGGTTTGGTTCGAACCGGTTCGGCCGAACTAGTTCCAAAACCAGACCAGTGTTTTTTGCCTTCAAATAGAACAGTTCAAAATAGTACCAAAAATCCAGTTTGAATCGGTTCGACTCGACTCGTTTTTTGATATTGGTTTATACTTAAATTTAAATCAAACCACTTTAAACCAATATAATTTTAGAACCGGTTTGAAGCGAAATCAACTAAACCTAGAGATGTCTTCAATAAACCAAACCTAGAGATATATTGGACTCTCGTATGTTGATGTTGGACAGGATTTTAGTCGGTTGTGGAACAGATTTTCAATCAGTTCAGTGTGTTTTTCAGTCGGTTCAGTGTATTTTTCAGTCGGTTCAGTGTTTTTTCAGCCGGTTCAGTATTTTGTTAGACGGTTTAGTGTGTTGGACAGGATTTTCAGCCGGTTTAGGTTCGGTTTGAACCGGATTATTTCCGAACCAAAATTGTTATTAAAAAAAACAGACCAGAACAGTTCGAACCGGTTCTGAAACGGTTCGAACCAGACCAGTTCTTTTTTCCTTAAACCAGACCAATTTTTTTAGAAACAGAAAAATGTACTGGTTTTTTTCAAACCAGACCAGTTCAGTTCAGAACCGGTTTACCCCCGAACCGGTTCATGAACAAGCCTAATGATTACCCAATAGTCAAATTTATCTAAAATACCAAAAGTCTAAGTACAGTGCCGATTCTCAAACTCAAAAAGAAAAACAAGTAAAAATCGCACATTTCTTCAAACTTCAAGTCCTGTCATGGCATATCATCAAGAATGAAGAAGCAATGAACACTGAATTATCGACAGTGTAAATAAAATTAACGTTGCTTAGGTCTATTCAGGAAGAAGGAAACAGACAGGGGAGGCAACTGGAAAATGGCATTTGAAAAAGGATAAACAAAAGAAGATTGACGGTTTGTAATGGTGTATGATTCGATGAAGAATAATAAATAATGTAGATTTTTATCGGGAATGATTTTAAAAATTTAAATATAATTATTGCCGACACAAATTACATATCGTCGGCAAATATATATTTTTACCGACGAAAATTATATATCGACGGTAACGATATATATTTACCGACGCAAATTGAGTTTCGTCGGTAACATTAATAGTCGATATATTGAGTTTCGTCGGCAATGACATAATTATCAACGATAATTGCATTTCTTCGGTAAATACGTGAGATTTTACCAACGAAATATCTGAATTTTGTCGGTAAAAATATATTTTGCCGACGAAATTTTATATTGTCGGTGAAATAATTTTGTGCCGATGAAAAATAAATTTTGTCGGTAAGTGAACATTTACCGACAAAAACAATTTTTGTCATAAAATAACTAAATGTTTTAAATTTTCAACTTGCAAATATTTAGTTAGCAAGACTTGATTATGAGTCATAAAATAGTAAAATGAATCAAAATTCACAGTTTGAAGGGATGTTCCTAAGGGGTCAAGCTTGTGCACTGGTTTAGCTCAGGTGAGTTTAAGGTAATGTAGATTCAATCTTGATGTGACTACTTATATTATACGATTGTAGTTCTAGTATATTATACGTTAACATGTTAGTCCTACCGTGCAGGTGTCGGACGTCGGATCCGACTTTCCCTGATCCTTTTTGGAAAAAAAATTTATTTGTTTCGCTAAAAAATATCGGATATTGGGGAGCGACGGGTCCGGTTGAGCGGGGTTATCAACCATATCGAAAAATGAAAGACTCGTCACCGATTAATTAAATGCTAATTGGAATCCTAAAATTTGTCCAGGTTACATTGAGTTAACATCCTAGGGATGAGAATGGTGTATGTTCAGAGAATCGAGTTCGGGGGTTTGATGACGTCTTAAGGGCGCGCGAACCCATAATCCGCCCTTTCGGTACTTTAATCTGCTTTTGAAATTATTTTTTACCGATTTACCCGAATTTCCCGTTCAGATTATGCTTGACCGAAAAGATTACATGCGTTTTCTTTAAATTAAACAAAGCATGTACAAACATTGTTTTCTAGGAATTAATTTCAAATAAATAAACAAGAGATAATAAATTAATCGTGCTCGAAAAAAAATGTGGTTTAACTTTGGAGTCACTTGAAACGTGTAAAAAATACACGAATGATTTGAAAATATTGAGCACACTGGACCAAATTGTAACACTTTGATAAATCATAGGATGTCTAGAAAAATTTACGGACAAAGATGCAATTTTTTAAAATTTCGAGCTGATTTGAAAATACATTTTTAAAAATGACAGAATTGACCCTAAACTATTCTTGACTTATTTGTAACACTTGGTAAAGTTCCAAAATAACCCGAAAAATATTCTGGACTTATTTATATCACTTTAAGAAATCATGGAATGTCCAGAAAAGTTTAGGAATCAAAATGTAATTTTTAAAAAATTAAAACTGAACTGAAAATATTTTTTATCAAAAATTACATAATTGACCCTAATCTATTCTGGAGTTATGTGTAACACTTGGTAAAGTTCTAAAAGAACTCGAACATTATACTAGACTTATTTGTAACATTTTGAAAAGTGATGGGATGTCCAGAAAGGTTCAAGTAACAAAATGTTAATTTTAAAAAATTCGAGCTGATTTTAAAAAATATTTCCAAACTTGCACAAATGACCAAAAAAATTTCGGGTTTGGTTTATAACACTCGGTAAAGTCCCGAAATCACCCGAGAGTCCAAGGACCGAGTTGTAACCTTTGTCAAAGTTTGGGAATGACCTAAGTCATTTTTGAATATAGTTTTTCACATATTCATGTAGTATCTCATATACATAATGTATATATAAATATATATTATTAGCCCAAAAAATATATATATATATATATTATACATAGAAACATAATATCATATATATATATATATATTATACATATATATTATATATATTAACAAGTATATTATACATAAATATATAAACTATTTTTTTTATAACAGAAATGTCAATAACATTAGCAAAATACAAATTCAATATTAAATTTGAGAGAGATATACCTAAATCGTTCGGAGCTTAAATAACGTACGAAAAACCGAGACCGATAATTACTGATATTGTTTTTCACTTTTTTTTCTATATTTTTTTCACTCTTTCTCTTCTCTTTTATTCTCTCCAATCTGTTTTTCCTTTCATTTCTTTTCCCCCTTCTTCACCGTAACATCTTCCTCTATTTATACACAATTTGCTTCTTATTTTATTATTTGTTTTTAAATAATAAAAAAGACCAACTTGCACAAACGAGGATCATGACCATGTTCATCACGAGTTGGGCCCATTTTATTTTTTCAGTTTTCATATATGTATATATATATACTATATATATTTTTTTAAATCTCAATTTCTCTCGACTCAATTTTGACCCTGAGCCAAAATTAGGTGTTTACAGCTGCACCTCATTGAACACACGCTCATGGAAGTGATCTCATGAGTGTGTGTTCAAAGACAAACAACTGATTTTAGCTTCTCTCGCTTCATTATTTATATAGTAGACAAACATTATCGCAAAACTTTTGGAATGGGGGCCTAAACGTTTATCAGCTTGTTACTCCTAGAAGCTAGATACCTACAGGTCCTAGTCGTCAAGGATGACTTGCGGAGGCTGAACACCTAAAGGCTCCGCTCGTTGGCTTGTGACTCGTTGGGGATGACTTGCGGAGGCTGAACACCTAAATACTCCGTTTGTCGGCTTGTGACTCCCAGAAGCTGGATAACTATAGGTACTGGTCGTCGAGAATGACTTGTGGAGGCTGATCACCTAAAGGCTCCACTAATCGGCTTATGACTCCCAAATACTGGAAAATTACAAGTCCTGGTCGTCGAGGATGACTTGCGGAAGCTAAAGACCTAAAGGCTTCGTTCGTCGGCTTGTGACTCCCAAAAGCTAGATAACTACAGGTCTTGGTCATCAAGGATGACTTGCGAAGGATAAACACCTAAATGCTCTGTTCGTCGGCTTGTGTCTCCCAGAAGCTGGATAACTACAGTTCTTGGTCGTCGATGATTTTTTTATCTCTCGATTTTCTTTCCTTTTACTACGGTATTTTTTTACTGGACCTCTCGGTTCCCTTAATTTTTTCCTAAGTCGCCCTTACGGGTTTTCAACCTAGCAGGGATTTGATTCCTCACCTTTTGCCATGATTGGCCTTTTGGGGATTTTCAATCATGCCCCACTTCCCTAAATTTTGCTTAAACCGCCCTTTTGGGTTTTCGATTTAGCGGGAATTTTCTCTCACTTTTGGAGGATCCTTGCTGATGGGATTTCTACTTCAATTGACAGCATGCCTTCAGTCCCGTAAACAAGGTAAAATGGGGTTGCCTCTATTGATGTATGTATTGAGGTACTGTATGTCATGAGTGCCCAAGGCAGCTTGTCGTATCAGTCCTTATAATTGACAGACATTTTTTCTAGGATCTTCTTGATAATCTTATTTGTTACTTCTACTGCATCATTCATTTGTGAGCGATATGGAGACGAATTTCTATGCTAGATCTTAAATTGGTCACACAACCCATCAACTAATTTATTATTTAGATTTTTGGCATTATCTGTGATGATTGACTCCGGCGCCCCATAACGCGCGATGATATCCTGCCTAATGAAACGCTCGATCCCCTTTGCCGTTACTGACGCTAAGGTGATAACCTCTACCCACTTGGTGAAATAATTGATCGCCACCAATATGAATTGATGATCATTAGACGCCTATGGAGATATCATACCGATTACATCGATACCCCGCATTAAGAAAGGCCATGAAAAAGTCATGGGATAGAGCTCATGGGTGGCACGTGGATTTGGTCTGCGTACACTTGACAAAGGTGACAATATTGGACGTGTCTCGCACAATCAGACGTCATGGTGGACCAAAAGGATCCACGTCTCATTATCGTTTTTGATAGCATTCGCCCGCCCATGTGTGGGCCGCAACAACCTTCGTGAATTTCTGCCATTTGGCGCTCAGCTTCCTCGACATTCACGCATCTCAAGAGGGTATCATCAAATGTTCTTTTGTATAAGGTCGGGCCTCTGAGAAAATAATTGCAAGTCATCTTTCGTACAAACTTCCAATCATTTGTTGTGGCACTTTTTGGGAATTCTCCAGACTCTAGATATCTTTTTATGTCAGTGAATCAGGGTTGATCGTCTAACTCTTCGACCGTACACCAATAGGCTGGAAATTCTTTGATCTTAATCTTAACTGGTAGAACTTGGTTTCCCGCCGCAATTTTACTCATTGATGCAAGCTTTTTCAATGCGTCTGCAAATTGGTTCTTATTTGTTAGCATATGAGTGAAACTGGTGTCTTCAAATTCTGCAGCTAAATCCTCAAGATGCTCGTGGTATGGCTGGAGTTTGGCATCTCTCATTTTTCCATTCCCCTGTCGTTTGGAGGATGATTAACATTGAATCTACGAACACTTCTAGTTTCTTCACTTTGAGGTCTAGTGCAGCGCGCATGCCGAGAGCATATGCCTCGTATTCTGCGATGTTGTTGGTTCAGTGGAAGGTGACCTTGGTCGCCACTGGAAATTTGTTTCCCCTTTGGTGAGCTGAGCACTACCCCGATAGCCCCTCAAACTGAATTCACAGCACCGTCGAAGTACATCCTCCAGTTTTCCTTCGGCATCCCTTCTTCTTATACTTACATAATTTCCCTATCTGGGAATTTGGAGTTGATCAAGTGATCGTCGTCTATGGGAAACTCCGCTAAATGATCGGCGATTGCTTGCCCCTTCACTGAAACTCGAGGCACAAATTCTATGTCATACTCAGATAGTTGAACTTGCCACTTGGCGATATTTTTTTGTCTATGTTGGCTTCTCTAAGAGGTATCTCACGGGATCCATCTTCGAATACAGACGTATGCTGTAGTACAACATATACTGGCAAAGTCGCTGCAATACCCACATGAGTGAGCAACATATCTTTTCCAGCTCCTGATACTTTGTTTCAGCTTTCGTAAACTTCTTGCTCAGGTAGTATATGCCATGTTCATTCTTTCCAGTTACATCGACTTGTCCCAACATGCACCCCAACGAGTCTTGGCGCACTGTTAAATACATAATGAGCGGTCGTCTTGGAGTTGGCGGCAACAGGACTAGTGGGCTCATCAGGTAATTTTTATGGACTCTAAGGTGTTCTGGCATTCTTCATCTGAGATTATTTGAGCGTTTTTACGAAAAGACGAAATAAAGGTTGACACTTGATTGTAATGAGACGCGCAATGTAATTCAAACAACCTAATAAGCTTCGGACCTGCTTGATGGTCGATGGTGGGGTAACTCTTGTAATGCCTTGACTTTGTCAAAGTCTACCTCTATTCCATTCTCACTGACTATGAAGCCCAAGAGCTTGCTTGATGTGGCTTCAAAAGTACATTTAGTCAGGTTTTAATGCAACTTGTACTTTTTGAGCGTTTCAAATAGGATGCGTAAATTGATCAAGTGATGTTCACCTTCTTAAGACTTTGCGATTATATCATCAACGCACACCTCGATATGTTTGTGCATCATGCCATGGAACAGTGTCACCATCGCCCTTTGGTAGGTATCCCCTACATTTTTTAAACCGAATGGCGTAACTCTATAACAAAATGTGCCCCACATCGTGACAAATGCGGTTTTTGACTTATCTTCCTAAGACATCTTGATCTGGTTGAATCCTGAGAACCCGTCCATGAACAAGAACATCGTATGACGTGTTGTGTTGTCGACCAACATATCAATATGAGGCAAGGGAAATTATCCTTCGGACTAGCTTTGTTAAGATCTCGATAGTCGACACAGATGCGGATGCGGCCGTCCTTTTGGGTACTAGAACAATATTTGCTACCCATTCAGAATAGTTGCAAACTTCTAAGAATCCAACGTCGATTTGCTTGATGATCACTTCCTTAATTTTAAGGATTAGGTCGGGACTTTGTCTCGTCAGGTGTTGCCTCTTGGGTCAAAAATTATTAGTGTCTAGTGGCAGAACGTGCTCCACGATTGATGAATCAAGGTCTAGCATGTGAGTATATGACCAGGCTAAAATCTCCTGCTACTATTTTAGAAAATCCATCATTTGAGTTCTTTGGTCAGGACTCAGACTTGTCCCAATCTTCAATTCGCGTGGATCCTCGGGAGTTCCGATCTCTATGACCTCAGTGACTTCTATTGTTAGGAGCTTGTCTCTCTCGTACTTGTCCTAACTTTCTTCAATTTCTTTTGTGACACCCACATCACTGGATCCTTCTCCGTAATGTATAGAGTCAGATTCGGCAAGGGTGTCCCTGTACGAGATTGAATCATGGTTCCTTTATGTTCTCTAGAAGTATTGTTCCTAGAGAAGGAAGCAACATAGTCGGGTTGGATCATTTGTGGTGGGCCAGGAAATGAAACAGCTAGGGGAGGAAACAACAATGCCCGTGAATTTTGGGTTAAACGTTTCATTCGAGCGACTTCGTAATCTTTGAAATTACGATGGAAACCTAGTCTGAAAGTGCCTTTGTTCTTCCTCAGAGCTATTGAGTGTAGAATGCCCTGACCATGGATTCCCAGGCCGCGTCCTAAGATGAAGTTGTTGCCCAGCATGATCTTCCCTACCATTAGCTTGACTCTGTCTGGTGCTAGCTCTCCCCAATCCCTAATCATAGAAATGAGATTGAAGGCATGGAAATACAATGCATCTTCAGCCTCGATTCCGATGAAAGGTATAGAAGTGTCCTTATAAATTTTGTAATATTTCTCCCTATTGATCACAACCAGGCAATCCTCAGATATAAATTTTACTTTCTAATGCAGGGTAGAAGGCACTGCCCCAGCGGCGTGTATCCAAGGTCTTCACAAAAGTAGACTGTAGACCCCTGGAATGTCCAAGACTTTGAAAGATATGATATACACGCATAGACCAATATTCAATGGTAATTCAATTTCTCCTTCGACCTCCCTTATATTTCCATCAAAAGCTCGAACAACACTCTTGGTTGGACGGATGAGTGACGAATCTATCTTCATATGTTGAGGGTGGAAATTGGGCATACATTTAAGGTTGAGCCATTGTCAATCATTCTTCTTGAGAGCACGTATCTGTTGCTCTTACATACGATGTGGAGGGCATTGACATGTTGTTATCTCTCAGAACCTAACTCTTCATCCCCGAAGGCGATTTACCGAGCAAAAACAGGAACCGATGAGATTCTTCTCTTGGCAGGTTGAAATTTCTTTTGGTATCAGTGCTTCCTTCAAAACATTCATTAATGCATCTCGGTGTGGTTCAGAACTCAACAACAGAGGCAACAAAGATATATGCGCTGGGGTTTTGCGCAACTGGTCCGCGACCTTGTAGTCAACATCCTTTGCAATCTTCATGGAATTGCTCGCTTCTTCTTCTGTTACCTTCTTCTTTTGGGCTCCATCCACCTCTTTCTTCTTGGGCGGGTTTTCTGGCTGGATATAGCAATGTCTGGATCAAGTCATACTAAAAATCTCTTCATTTTTCGCAGATCATTCCGCGTGACCACCATAGCTCCAAGGTACCTTTTTGTTGCTCTTGTACTTGAATGGTGCTAGTCCTTGCGATACGTAGTCAATGATTAGTGGGGTGATCATCGCAACATATTTGTTTAGCATCTCCCGACCCATGGGGCTGACCAAAGGGGTTGGTCATTCTTATAAGAAGATCATGTTGACTGAGCCTGAAGCGTGGTTAGGTAGCGGATTGGTATTGACATTCGGTGGCGAAATGACATTTAAGACCAGGTACTTATGATCGATAAGGTCTTGGATTCGGTGCTTTAGGCGAGAGCAATTGTTAGTGGTGTGTCCAGGTGCTCCCATGTGGAACTCACATTTTGAATTTGGTTCATTAGCTAGACTTCTCGTTTCGGGGCTCAGAACCTCAGGACCTATGAGCCCTTGAGCCAAAGCCTTCTTGTACAATTCGACCAACGGTATTGGAAGCGGGGTAAATTGTCGGGCCTCTCAAAATCTTCTCTGGTTCCCACCTCGGTTGACAAAATCTTATGGGTTAGGCAGGAAGGTTGTTCCTTGTGGATCCGCTGCACTTTTGTATGGGTGTTCAATCTTTCCTGACCGAAGACCTCGCTCGATCAATCCGCCCGTCATGATAATATTTAAAAATTCCGCTATGGATTGATGAAAATCAGGACTGCCTCGTTATACCCGAGAGGCAGCTTCATGCAGTTGCCCTTTCCCCTCCACTTAGTCACATAATCTTTGAATGATTGTCCCTCTTTCATCTCCATAACCTGAAGATCAAGGCGAGTAGGAGCATTATCCAGATTGTGCTTCTATCAACAGTGGAAAAGCTTGGACAACTCCTCCATATTTTGCACTTGCTCCGTTCTTAACCGTGCAAACCAGACCAGCGCCTCCCCTTTCAAACTTTCCTGGGAGGTCTGAACCATCAACTTGATATACTACTGATATGGAGTCATTTTCGCCATGTAGATCTTGAGGTGAACAATCGGATGCCCTGTTCCATTTAACCTTTCAAAGTACGGCACCTTGAATTTATCAGGCATCGGGATTTCCTGAAATAGAGCCAGATCAGAGAAATCCAGGTCTCCCAATCGATCTACTCCTTGAGTAGAACTGATATTTTATTCAATCTGCATCAACCGCTTATCTTGTTCGGTCTCGACCTGGGCGACTGTAAAAGAGTAACTGGGGAGCCCAAACGTGGGTCGTGTTGCTTGGTTGGGGAAACAGGTACTGGAGGTGCAACCTGATAATGCTGAATAGGAAAAGATTGCTCATGAGGGTCATGTACAGTAGTGTAACTTGATTAGGATAGTTATATGTAGGAGGTGGAGCTTGGTTGGGATGGCCATATGTGGGAGGTGGAGGTGGAGCTTGGACAGGATGACCATATGTGGGAGGTGGAGCTTGTTCAGGGTGACCACATGTGGGAGGTGGAGTATGGTCGGGTAAGATCAAAGTACTTGGCATAGATTGATGAGGTGGTATGGGCGAGTGTGTTGCTTTGGAAGACGAGGTGGTTGCCTGGGCGTTTAGAAAAAACAAAATCTGCTTGAACCGGGAGGTCATTCCAGTCATGCCAGAATTCATGGTGTGTATAGTCTGTTCTACATGCATGATGCTCTCTTCGTATTCTTGAGGTGCCGGAGTTGTCAAATGTCCCATGGGTTCGGGGAAACCTGGTGGAGGGCTTTGATTTTCTTGTTTCATTCGTTCCCGTTGAATAAAACCGCGAGTGCGTATCATGCTTGTTTTTGCTAGATGTGCTTAAATCATTGAAATACCATAGTAAGAAGGGTATATACACAATTATCATGCATGTTTGGTTTTTGAAACGTTTGCATGTTCCGTTCATTCCATTCGTAGACTTTTATGACATATATGACAAAAGTTGTCTTTCAACAATACTCTAAAAGGAGTTGGCCAATCAAAGTCTAATTCTTAAGACGTTTCACAGAGTAGCGTAGCTCGTTGAGTGCATTTGCTGTTTACTCCTTAGTTCGAAGGAAGTTCGGGGACATGCATTTCGCAAATATTTTAATTTGCCTCGCCCTTCGTCTGGACTGTTCAAGAGTGTCATTCAACTCAACTATTTTGCCCTCACATTTCTCCAAGGTGCGATCCCGACTTCTCACTTCATTTCGCACACACCGTAACTCATTGCGGTGGTGTTGGATATCTTTCTTGGATCTACAATGTTCATCAGCTCAGGCAATACTTTGAATTTCCACCCTAGCTTTCATGATCACGTAGATGTCCTCGTGAGATGACGTTGATTGCTCGGGCCTATCCCCGATTATATCCTTCAGGTCAAAATGCGGACTTGTTGGTGCCACGTAGAACTCATGAACGTACTCTGTTGTCGCATGGTATTCGTTTTCCTTTCCCATGGATTTTTTCGTCGGATTTATGAATAGTAGGACTCTATTTGGTTTATAACACTCCGTAATGTCTCAAAATGACCCGAGAATCCAAGGACCAAGTTGTAACCTTCATCAAAGTTTGGGAATGACCTAAGTGGTTTTTGAAAAAAAAATTCACATATACATAATATACATATACATGTAGTATCACATATACATATAGTATCTCATATACATAATATATATATATATTATTTACCAAAATATATATATATTATACATATAAACATAATATCATATATATAGACATATACATATATAGTATCACATATACATAATATATATATTATACATATAGATATAGATATAGTATGACATATATATTATACATATATATATATATATATATATATTTATTAGGGTTAAATACCAAGTAGCTACCCGAAATTTGGACGTTTTGCAACGAGCTACCAGAACTTTGAAAATTCAAAACGGGCTACCTCAACTTTGAAGAATGTGCAAAGAGCTACCTCCGTCCAATTTTCCATCAAAAAGTCGTCGGAAAATCGTTAGAAAGTCGTCGGAAATTGGACGGAGGTAGCTATTTGCACCTTCTTCAAAGTTGAGGTAGCTCATTTTGAATTTTCAAGTTCAGGTAGCTCGTTGCAAAACGTCCAAAGTTCAGGTAGCTACTTGCTATTTAACCCTATTTATTAACAAGTATATTATACATAAATATATAATATATGCATATAAACTCTTTTTTATATAACATAAATTTCAATAACATTAAGAAATACAAATACAATATTAAATATGAGAGAGATATACCTAAATCGTTCGGAGCTTAAATACCGTACGAAAAAACGAGACCGATAATTACCTACTATTTTTTCTATATTTTTTTCACTCTTTCTCTTCTATTCTATTCTCTCCAATCTCTTCTCCTTTCATTCCTTTCCCCCCATTCTTCACCCTAGCATATTCCTCTATTTATACACAATTTGCTTGTTATTTTATTAATGTTTTTTTAAAATAGTAAAAAAGACCAACTTGTACAAAAGGGGAACATGGCCATGTGTGACCATGTTCCTCACGAGTTGGGCCCATTTAATTTTAATTAATTATATTATTTATTTTAAAAAATATATATATATTTTTCTTAGTTTTCATATATATATATATTTATGTATATATATATATATATCTAAATCCTGATTTCTCTCGTCTCGATTCCCCGCGTACGGTATTTTGACCCTGAGCTAAAATCAGGTGTTTATAGCAGACATGTTCAAAGTTATGAGTGACTGCAACAACAACAACAAAATAATGTCTTAACATGTAATGCGTCGTACAACTGGGAGTTCTTGCTTTGCAGAATGTGAACATGAGGAGTTAATACAATTAAGCGTTATTTATTTTGTTGAATCCAATTAAGCGAGAGAAGAAGTTTCTAAGGTAAGAGAGGATATAGTGCAACTCTGGGCCTTGGCAGAGAAGGGTGTTCGCACGGTTGAGGAAGTAATTAATCAATTAAGTGAGTTTGATCGCATTTAAAAGGGATATGACGATGATGAGAAGGGTTACGCATGCATATGGACATATCCGGATGATTCGAAAACCCAAGGTAAGAAACTATTTTACATATGTAGTAAATAACACACGCTGCTTTAACTAGGTGATTTTTCCACCATTGTAGATTGGAAACTTTGAAGACTTGATGATGATGTTGGTAAGGGTGGCAGAAGAAGCTCTTTGTTTATGTGTAGTTATATTTTGTGAATTCTGTTTAGTTTGTGTATTTGGTTAGAACTGATCAGTTGTCATGTTTTCGTTTATGACCCCTTTTGTGTGATTTGCTATGGTGTCTTTTCTTTAGCCAGTAAACTGTGTTTGGTCTATATATGGATGTGAATGCTTACTTGCTAAACTAAATTGGTGTTAATTAGTACTATGGATGGTTGTTGTTAGGGGTGAAATAAAAAAAAGCGGGTCGTCCGAAAATCCGGTGAAAACCGATCCGGTCCAAACCCAAAAAACAGTATGAAAATATATGGTCGGACTTTTTTGTTTGAATCGGTTTTATAGACCGTTCGGTCTACAAATATAAAAGACCGTGGATTCCGGTCCGACCGTTTATACGTATATAATTTTATATATTATATTAATTAGTATTAATTAATATAATTAATCAATTAATACAAACAAATAATAATTTTTTATTTAATAGTTATTTTAGTTGTTTAATCGATTTTGTAGAAAGTTATATAAACATTGTTAAATCGAGTTATTTTGTTGTTGAATTTGATTTTAAATACTTATTTTGGTTTTGAATGTCTGTTTTTATTTATTCGGTTTAAAACGAAAAGCTTGTCCGAAAATCCGAAATCTGAATGGACGGTTTATTTTTCCTTATAAGGTCTTTTGATCGAACTTTCTCTTGAAGAAAATTTGGTCCGAAAATATAGGTACCCGACCGAAATATATAAAACTCAGTCTAACCGATCCGGTTTAACCCGTAGTTGTTGTCGATGCAAATGAATTCAGTCAATTAAATATGGTATTTGCAGCAAGTCGAAATAGTTTTTCTAGATGGGATGATACAATAAACTATATTTCATTGTGGATAATGTAAATTGGTTAATTAAACGAAAAAATAATGAATAAAGTACAACAAATACGAACATTGCAATTGCAGCAACACAAATAAGTAACTAACTAAATTGTACTTTTGTTACTGTTGCATATAACTTGTTATTCTAGATGATAAAACACAGTATTAAAAACCAATGTTATCATAACCGGACCGGACCGGCGGTCCGACCGGAAACCGGACCCCTCTCCGGTTTGGTTCAGCTAAAAGACCGAAATGCATATCAGCAGTGTTTGAACCGGGCTGAATCGGACGGTTTACGGTTCTTTTTTTTGGGGGAGTGAAATTTCTTGGGTGGTTTTCTTCGGTTTAAACCGACTTTTTTGGTTCGACCGAGCAACTTCTTCAGTTTAGAAGTTATGTTTAAAGTTTAGACCTATTGTGTTTGATTTTGAGACCATTGTGTTATGTATGTTCAAAGTTTGAGGTAATTATGTTGTGTTATAATGTCTTTGAGAGTAATATGTATGTTTTAGACAATATAGTTTGTGTGTGTTTGAGGTAATTATGTGTGTGCTTGAAACTATGTAGTTTATAATTGTATTTTCAATTTTTTTTTGCTTGTGAACAGTGAACCGCACGTTGAATCGGGTTGAACCGTCCGAACCAAGAACCGACTCCCTCGCCAGTTCGAGGGCCGGGCCGGTTCTGATAACAATGTTAAAAACAACAGTTATGGTAACACGTTATAATAAATAATGTCAACTAATGATTGTCACTAATCAAGTAACACTACGGGAGAGATGTTGGTTGTGGGCTGGAATTTGTTTGATTAACGGCTCATTTGTTGAGCCGTTAATGAAAGACGGCTCAATGAAAAATGAGCTGTCATAATAAGAGGCGTCTTATTTATGACATCTCATTTAGGAATGAGACGTCCTTTTGACGGCTCAATACGAATGAGTTGTCCTTCTGACGGCTCAATAAGAATGAGTTGTCCTTCTGACGGCTCAATAAGAATGAGTCGTCCGAAGGATGGCCCAATAAGAATGAGCCGTCTAAATTAATAATATTAATTTATTTTGAACGGCTCATTTAGCTTGAGCCGTCAAAGTTAAATTATATTGTAATTTTAATTTATTTTTGACGGCTCAACCATTTCAAGCCGTAATTATTCAAATTTTTAAAAAATATAAAAATTGAATAAATTAATATACCCATAATCATAAATTTGCAACGTGAATAGTTTTACAAACCAAAATATGTAAATATAAACCAAATATATTAAACCAAACATAATCAGTTTTTCAATCCGTTTAATAGTGAGGAAACATTCTCCCAAAAATGTAAAGGAACATAACTTTCATATTTAAGAGTCATAACCAATTCTAAAAGATACTTAATGCTTCCTTTGAACAACTTTATTTGTAGTGTATAGCTAATTGCTCTCATTAACAATGCTCTTAGTCTTAAATAACAAGGCACAATTAAAAAAAGCTCACTCTATTGTTAGTTATAATTCCTTTAACAGAGATACCAAACTGAGTTTCAACTAATGTTAAAATCCAAGAACCCAACAATCTAGCTTTGGTAAGATCTTTTGATATAAGGGATTCATAACCATGCAATTAACAAAAACGAACCCAGCATCAATTAACAAAAAATGTATTAATGAACTCAGCAATTAACCAAAAACGAACCCAACAATTAACCAAAAACGAACCCAACAACAATTCTCATAAGGATGCTACAAACACATCAAAAACGTCATAGTATCCAACCCAAAACTGTACCTATAGTCGACCAAAACTGTACCTATAGTCGAAGCTTACACCAACTACGAAACTTACACCAACCACAAAACTTACATAATCGAAGCTTACACCAACCACGAAATTTACATAAAGAGATAGAGAATGGTTTATTACCTGGAAATTGAAGCTTGATGTAGAAAATAGGTTTTGCAAAATTGTTGATTTTTGATGTTTTCTCTAAGAAATCGAAGAAGGGAAGACATGTATACGACTCGGGAAGGCCACCGCGAAAGAAAAGTAGCAAACGAGTATGCAATTTTATTGTGGCTATGTAAAATGAGATATTCATTTAGGTTGCAATGTTATTTTGTCTCATAAAAAATACTTTTATTACTCACCATTAAACTTTATAGTTGTGGTAGTGAGCAGCAGCGAATCCAGCTTGAAGTTAATGGGGTCCTAGGACCCCGCTTGATTTATATATATATATATATATATTTTAAATTATATATATATATTTTATGTAGTATTTATTAGGATTCCAGTTAAATTTTGGTACGGACACCAGTTGACACTTCAAGCTCAGCTCCTAAAGCCTTCACTTTTTAAGTGTGATCTAATGTTCAATTACTAGTAAAGTTAAAGTGAAGTAATCTTTCATTCTTTTTGTCTCATTTAAAATTCTCAACTTTAAAAAATGTTTTATTTGATTTTTTAATATAATTACTATTTCAATTTCATTTGATGTTTAATTTTAAAAAACTATATATATATTTTGTCTAAGAACAATAATAATATTTTTTTAGTTTTAGTTTAAAGTATGCATGAATCAGAAAATCGAATAGCAATTTCTTTATTTAGAATTTAAGTTATATACTAAATAATATATATGATTTAATGATTGCTTTTTGAGTTGCAAATCAGACTCTTTATAACACGTTAGACAAAGTCATGAAAATGATAATGTGTTTGTTTAAGTTAACAAGAATTATTGTATATAGTTTATCTGATATAAATTATTAATACTTATACGAAAAGAAATGAATTATTATATCATTTTATTTTAAATTAATGTATATATATAGTTAAAAAATAAATTATTTCAATCTAATTTGATACCGATTTTTTTAATGACTCCGTATAAAAATCGTAATAGATCCGCCGCTCGTTGTGAGCGCTCCTACACGTTAATCGTAAACTTTATTGTAGTGGAGCTGCAGTTCAGGGGTACCTCTATTGTGAATGTGGTTTGTCATATTTGAATTGTGATTATGAGGATAAATATTTAAAATGGTAAAGTAATTTGTGTTTGACTAATTTGATATATTCAAGATTTAAAAGATTAATTTGAAATCTCGTGTTCGTCAATTCTATAGATATAGACATGAGGCGCATGCATGAATAGTTAAATATGATTTGTATGAGACATAATCTTAAATTATTTATATTGTTTATTATTTGTATGTATTATCATTCTTTGAAGTTAAATTGGAGGAGGGAAAAATCTTTTTTCTTCGGTGGCGCGCGTGACGTTCACGCTCTTGTCTCTACCCGGTGTGAAGAAAGGCTTGCTTGCCTAGGTTTTCCTCCCCGTGGCAGAACCAATCGGTTCCAATTGGTGAACTGCGTTCTGTAATTAAGAGTAAGAAGACAAACGAGACCCAATCATGTAAGGAAGATATTCAGATGGCTATGGATGCGGTGTCTTGGGTCACACGACCCAATCATGTAAGGGAGATATTCAGATGGCGAAACAAGACCATAGTATCCCAATGTATGGTCCGTGGATATTTTTGGACTAAGGCCAAAACAGGCCACGGAAAAACAATATGTGGGAGGCAAAGAGGGACAAGGACCGATTCAAGACTGGGGGGCTAGGAGGTCATGGTTCGACATTATGGCCGAGGTGAGGAAACGGGAAATGGTCAAGACACAAAAACAGGAACGATATCAAGCTAGGGAAGAGACCAAGGAGGGTAAGGAGGATGGGAATGGAGATCAAGATACTATGGAAATCGATAATAGCCCGTATGGGGGGACACAAGCCAACCAACCATACCCACCCACCGAACCCACGCCCGACATCCCGCCCACTAACAAACCCCTACCAATACATGTACCCCAATCCCGAGCCGGACAAGGCCAATGGCAGAAGCAAACACACCCACAAATCTACCGAACCGACCATATCAACCTAAACTGAAACACATGCCATGCCCTAGCTTCACCATTGCGCCACTTAACCGAATTACCAAACCTGGAACACCACCGCACCAAGAAGCCAAACACACAAAGCCAACTCGTCATCACCTACATACCGGATAATCCCACACCAATGGTCCTGAATGATGCCCCCACCACCCTCCAAACATATAACGTTGAGAACCCACCTAATACACCTCCCGATACACCCTCACCGATCGGCCAGACACCGAACCACAACCCCCCATTCAGACTGAGTCTGTACCTGAACAAGATGACCCTTAAGCGCTTCAGGGATGAAATGGAGGATCCCGGGGACAACGAGAATGAAAAGGCAAGTGGAGGAAGTCGAGCACATGATAACACAACCAAGGAAGAGTCCGAGGAGGAAAGGAATAAGGGGCACCGTATCCAAAACCAAAAGGGCTAAGAGGAGTAAGGGGGCAACGAGTACGAAGGATGAAACACACGACATGAACATGGGTTCTGGTGGCTGTCCCGAAACAGCCACGGGTGACCAATGAATGTACTCTCATGGAATTGTCAGGGTTTGGGGTCGGCCTTGACAGTTCAACACCTACTATACCTCAACAAAAGGTATCACCCAAGTATTATGTTCTTAATGGAAATGAAGAATGGGGATACCTACTGCGAAAGGATTCGGCGAAGAAGGGGAATGGAGAATAAACACTATGTGAGACCAAATGGAACCGCGGGTGGACTAGCTCTTTGGTGGACTTAGGAGATGAGCGTTGCAATAAGATATGCCGATGCAAATTTCATTGAATGTGAGGTGAAATTTGCGAGGCAAACCGAAACCATGTACGTGACATGGGTACACACCAGCACAGAAGCGCATGCACGAACAAGAAACTGGGATATGTTACGCGTGTTCGGCTTGGGTAGGAGGGATAATTGGATGGTGCTCGGGGACTTCAACACCATTTGCCACGCATATGAAAAGAAAGGGGGGAGTAGAAAACCGCAAAGGCAAATGGACAAATTCAAACAAATGATCGAGGACATCAAGATGGAGGACTTGGGTGCTCACAGGAGCCCATATACTTGGTGTAATAATAGAAGGGGACCGAACCGAATTACTGAGTGACTTGATCGAACACTCACGAATGCGGGATGGTTAATGAGACATCAACAAGGGAAATGCATCAATGAGCTCGCTATAGGGTTGGACCACTCACCAATGGTGGTTCAACTCGAGCAACCGCCCAAAAGGGCAAAGATAAGATTTAAATTCGAGGCAATGTGGCTAGAAAACCCGACGTACAAGGATATAATAAAAAACGCATGGGAAAATCCAACTCCAAGAGGGAAACACAAGGATTACAAACCAAACTACAAACTTGCCGAAAGCAACTAGTGGAATGAAGCAAAATTCACTTCGGTAATAACATGGTGGAGGCAGCGAACATATAGGCAGCCTTAAGAAGGAATGCTCAAGGGGGCATGGATGAGGAGGCCATACGGGAGGAGACTAGATTGAAGCGCAAACTGAAATCCGTATGGGCAAGAGAGAAAACCTACTAGAAATAACGATCGAGGGTCAAATGGCTTCGGGATGGAGATCGAAACACCACATTTTTTTCACCAAACAACCATAGCGAGGAGGAGACGTAATCACATATATAGGTTGAAGGAAGCAAATGGGGTATGGCTTGAGGATGAGGTCTGAATCGGAGAAGAGATCCATCCGTATTATGGGCACATGTTCACCTCAGAAGAAACCGAACCGGGAGAGGAATTCCTTAGATGCATACCAAAGCACGTTACATCCAAAATGAATGCCCAACCAATGAGGGAGGTAACGGATTTGGAGATTAGGGCGGCAACGTATCAAATGGGGGGTCAAGGGCTACGGGACCGGGCGGGTTTCCGTGACTGTTCTACCAACGGAACTGGAACATTGTGGGGGCAGATGTCATCACTACGGTAAGGCTTTATTCAGAACAGGTATCATACAAAACACCCTCAATAATACAGATATCGTACTCATACCAAATGTTCAAAACCCGTCCACTCCTAGTGACTTTCAGCCCATAAGTTGTTGTAACTTCATGTATAAGATAATCTCAAAAGTGTTGGTGAACCATTTGAAAATATATATGTCAAATCTCATCACTCCTTTCCAGATTGCAATTGTATCAGGTAGAAATATTCAAGACAACATCATGGTGGCACATGAAGTCTTCCATCACTTGCAATCGACCCGGAATGGGAATAAGACCGAATGTGCGCTAAAGATTGACATGCAAAAGACGTACGATCGAGTCGAATGGGATTTCCTATTTGAAACGCTTAGGTGTAGGGGCTTTGATGAACACTGGTGCAATGGATCAAGGCATGCGTATCAACAAAAACATATCAGGTGGTTGTAAACGGGAACCGAACGGATACAATTCGGCCAACACGGGGAATACGACAAGGTGATTATTAGGATACAAGTATGCTTTCATAAGAGTTGAGGACTTAGCTGCAATTTCAGTCAAGGATCTATATGTAAATATAGAAGATTAGTTTTCTATAAATACACGAAATTATAACTGTATAACTAACTTTGGAAGAAATATGATTCTGATTACTTCATTGTCAAGTAAGTTTCATTTCTACTTTTTCTCTTTCAATCTTCATGATTTCATAGACATTAACATGGTATCAGAGTTGTTTCATTCCTGCGATTCTGTTATCTGCAAAATTGACTTATGTGTGTTCTGTTAGTTGATTAGCCTGTTTAGATTGTTGTGTTTCTTCAGATTGTGAATTCTGTGAATCAATGGAAGAGATTTATGCATCCTTCTTCAACGAGAAGGTCTCTCAACTTGAAGGCGAAGAGAACTTTCAGTCGTGGTGGCATCAGGTCTTGTTGTCTGTTAGAGGTCATGACCTTGAATCACATCTCTACGGAAATGTGACGATTCAGCCAACTCTGATTGATCCTGATGGAACAGAGAATCTGAATCCTGACTACCTCGAATATGTCCAGAAAGATAGTTCATTAGCTTCGGTATCGTCGCAAGTAAGTCGTTGTCTAATTGGATGCATGACAGCAACGTCTATATGGCATAAGCTACATCGAGACTTTTCTTCATCGTCAACAACGCGGATAATGCACTTGTATGACAGACTGAAAGTGAGGAAGCTACCACATCAGTCAATGCGATACTACCTGACGTTGATTCAATCGACGTGTGACAGTTTAGCCAAGTATGGACATCCGATTAAAGAAATGCAGCAAATATCCATTGTACTGAATGGAGTTAAAGGTCAATATGACAATGTCATATCTATGATTCATGCGAGTAGGAATCCATATGACATGGCATCCGTCAGCTCTGTTCTCTTGGTTGCTGAACCAAGACAAACAAATTGTTGTTTGATGTTAATCTGACAGCAAATGTTGCAGTTAATCACAAGTCTGTGATCAAGATTAACGAGTCGGTTAATGAATAATTAGCTTCGCCATCCCTGGCAGGTTCTTCCAATCAAACTACAGCTGAAAATGTGATGACACCTTCTGTAAATCAGGGCTCACAACATGTTCAGAACAGCTTCAATCATAACAATTTCAATCCTGGAAGGGGTAGAGGCCGAGGCAGGGGCTATGGTTCAAACAGGCCACAATGCCAGCTGTGTGGAAAATTCGGTCACCTGGTTCATCGATGTTATCATTGATTTAATGTTAATTTCACAGGTGTTACTGAACCTGCTGCCTCACCCTCTCCAAGTGTTAATATGTGTTCCACACAATGGGATGATTCAACTGAACATTTTGTGTCTCAGTTCAACTCTTCAAACAATGCATCTGTGGTTTACTCGCCTTATGGCTCTTCTCCGAGTCCTTATGTTAATCAGCATGTTCATCAGCAGTTTACAACTCAACCTAGTTTCTCTCTGGTTCCACTTCAGTCATATCAACATCAGACCTTTCCTACTCAGTATTATGTCCCTCCTTCGTATACATCACCTATGATGTATCTTGCTGTAGGCCATGCTCATGGAATGCATTATGTTTACCCTCAGTCATTAACTCCTCTCCCAGGAACTCCGACTGCACCCTCTATTACTGGTTCTCAATTATGTGCATCTGGATACTCAGTCAATGATCAACAACCCTCAAGATCATCTAGCTACGATTGCTCCTATGGTGCATGATTGTATACCTTACACAGGTCAAGGTAAGGTTGCTGTTGGTAATGTTTCTACCTTAAATATAAGTGCTATAGGTTCAGCTTCTATTCCAACTCAAACTCGTTCTTTACACTTGCATAATATGTTATATACTCCTAGTGTAACTAAGAATTTGCTTTCTGTTTCTCAGTTCGCCAAGGATAACATAGTCTATTTCGAATTTCATGATACCTACTGTGTGATAAAGGATTCGCAAAATCACAATGTGCTGTTACGTGGTTATGAAAGTGTTGGTTTAAATAAGCTAGATCTTTCTAAGTTTTGGCAAAATAGCTATGATAAGTCAAGTATGTGGTTGAGTCATGATGTTATTAAGAATAATGGTGTTGTAAACTCTGATGTGTCTTCTTGTACTGAATTGATTTATGAAAATAACAATGTTGTGGCTGACATGAATAATGATGATCAATTTCAAGTTTCTTCTGGGTGCAATACTCTTTCTATTCGTATTGATCCATCTACACCTGACTTTTCATCATCGATTATCTCATCTGATTCGCTTAATCAGTCTGAATTCATGTGCTTTATCTCCTCCTTAAAATCAAATGAATCAACTCATACTTGGCACATCAGGTTAGGACATCCTTCTACAAAACTGCTTGTTAATTTTCTGAGGCTTCATAACTATCATGTTTCTCATTCTCTCATGCAGTGCACTGCTTGTGCGATTGGCAAAAGTAAGAAACAACCATATAAATCATCTTTGACAGTGTATTCTAATCCACTACAACTTGTGCAGGTTAATTTATGGGGTCCTGCAGCCTGTGCGTCAAATGGACATAGATATTATATCTCAGTATAGTCGATGCATTCAGCAAATATACTTGGATATATTTCTTACATAAGAAAAGTGATGTTACTTAGTGTTTTGTTGATTTCCACAGGTTGGCCGAGAAACAACTTGGTCACTCACTCAAAGCTGTTCAATCAGATGGAGGGGGCAAATTTCAATTTATGTCAACCTATCTTCCTCAGTTTGGGATAGCTCATAGGATAACTTTTCCATATTGATCAGAACAGAATGGCATTGTTGAGCCATCCTCTCTTGAGGGTGGGAATGATGCTGCATCTTTTCCTATACTTACTCCTCCGTCTGCTGATAGAGATTTATCTTCTATTTCTCAGATTCCGGTATGTTCTATTTCTCCTACTCTTGTTCATCAATCAATTCTGGAGATAATGTGGTGTGTATGAATCATGTAAATGATAATGTTTTGTCTGATCATAGGACTGATTCTCCTGTTTCTAATCAGTGCATTCCTACAGTGACTTGCAGGTTATAGGATTCTAGATTAGTACCAAGTTCATCAAATACATCTTCTACTGATGAAATTAATTCAGTAAATTTGGATTCTTCTCTTACTTCTAAGAATGTTCATCATATGCAGACAAGGTCAAAAATGAGAGGTGGCAATCAAGTGTCTTTACATGCTATGGTTACAACGGTGGAATCTACTTATTCTTTGATTAACTCATAACCTAAGTCTATACATCAAGCTCTACATAGTGTTCATTGGTGAGCTACAGTGGAAGAAGAATATTCTACTCTTCAACTCAACAAAACCTGGTCCATTGTTCAGTTACCTCAAGGAAGAGTTTCAATCGGATGTAAGTGGCTCTTCAAGATTTAGAAGAATGCTTATGGGACTATAGCCAGGTACAAGGCCAAGTTAGTTGCAAAAGGGTTCTCTCAGAAACCTGGGTTTGATTTTCAGGACACATTCAGTCCTGTAGTCAAACCTGTCACGGTAAGGATTGTTCTATCTCTTGCTCTATCTCATAAGTGGAGTTTGAGGCAGATTGATATAAACAACGCCTTTCTTCATGGGGATCTGTCTGAAGAAGTGTATATGGTTCAGCCTCCTGGGTTTGAACAGGTATTAAATGTGGATGTTCCTCTCATTTGTAAGCTGCAAAAGGCCCTGTATGGTCTCAAACAAGCACCCTGTGCTTGGTTTGAGAAACTTAAACACTTCTTGTTGTCTAATCTTCTGTTTCAAGCCTCAGTAGTTGATAGTTGTTTATTTATCAAACATTTAGACTCGGGATGTGTGTTTCTGCTATTTTATGTAGACGACATTGTAATTACTGGCTCTTCTAATTCTGCTATAGCTGATGTAATACAGGCTATAAATCAGAAGTTTCAGCTAAAAGACTTGGGCAATCTTAGCTATTTTCTTGGTATGAAGGTGTTGGCTTCTGATACATTTCTTCTGTTGAATCAGAAGAAATACATTCAAGACCTGATTGACAAACTAGGCTTGTCTGAGTCTTCGAGTTTTCCTACGCCTATGACTAGTAATTGCTTGTCTAAATCCGGTATGATCACTTGCTCTGCATCATTCGAGGATATCACTCTTTACAGAAGCACTATAGGGGCCTTGCAACATATTTGTGTTACAAGACCAGATATTAGTTTCTCGGTGAACAAGTTACGTTAGTTCATGCAGACTCCATCCGAAAATAATTGGAAGGTTGTGTTACATATAGTTCGTTACCTAAAGGGTACCTTAGATCATGGTCTCATGTTTAGGACTAGTCTATCTCATGTAAATAAAATTTCGTTAACATCCTATTCTGATGCAGATTGGGGAGGAGATATTTCTGATAGAAAATCTATTTCTGGTCATTACTTGTTACTAAATGGGAATCCTATTATTTGGAGTTTGAAGAAATAAACGGTAGTGGCTAGATCGAGTGCTGAAGCTGAGTTTCGAGCAGTCGCAAATGCTATTTGTGAAATTCTCTGGGTCAAGTCATTACTCAAGGATATGGGTCTTCATGTATCTTCTATTCCGGTTGTTTGAACGGATAGCACTAGTGCTGCTTCTCTATTTGAAAATCCTATACAACATTCTAAAATGAAACATGTTGAGATAGATTTATTTTTTGTCATGGAAAAGGTAAACTCAGGACATGTTATTATTAATTTTGTTCCATCAGGTGAGCAGTTAGCTGATATACTTACTAAACCATTAACTGAAAAACTGTTTATACCTTGCAGGAAGAAACTGGGAATTTTTTCTGTGGATGAACTGAATGGTCACCTGTCAAAAGAAGCTGGTAGTCTGGTCTTCGATTCAGATAACATTTCTTCTTATTAGTAATAGAGTACTCTGGTTTTTCAGTTTTTGCTTGTATACTTCTGCTGCTGAGTTGTGTCTTGCTGGTTTTTCAGTTTCTAAGTGGTCTATCTGTGTCTTTACTCTTGTATTATCATCATGTGTTATACATTTGTGCATGTGTGGTCTTAGTTTTAATCAAATCTTATGTGTTATTCTAGGTCATCTGTTGGCCTGACAATTTCTGTTTCATGTTCTGTCAATCCATTGCTGGCATTTAGTTTATAATCAACAGTCTTCTTTGATCTGTGATATTCTCTTTGTCAGATGTTGTGTTCTTTGCGTTTTACATATGTAGTGTAGTGACGAGTATAGATATTGCATTCGTATCTTGACGATAGTTCTTGTTTTCTGTTAGTCCTCGTCTGTCAACATAAAAAAAAGGAGGAAAAGAAGATAATATGTGTGTTGATATAGTTACTTGGCATAAGACATGGCTTGATTCCAAAAATAGATTTCAATCTAAAGACAACGTCAAGATACTTTAGATTGAATCTTGAGGAAGAAAAGATAAGGGAACTGAAACCCTTCAGTCATTGTTGATAAGATGTGGGCTCAAACCCACCTGTCAAGGAAAAAAAGAAGAATGAAGTGAAATGGAAATCATATATATTCTGAAATGATGGTCAAGATGATGTTGACAGGAATGAGTCTTGACAGATATGAGGTTGTTCTTCAAAATTGCGAATGTGATTGTCTATGTTAGTTGTATTACCCGCAGTGTGAAATGTGAATGTTTCATATATGTGTATTTTGACTTGTGATATCAGAGTATTCATAGAAGAGTTGCAAATGTTATAGGCTATATGCTGTGATGGATTTATTTGATATGACTGAGATAGTGTCAAGATGATAGATTGATCATGATATGACCAGAATGCGTATGGTTAGAAGCTATGACTTATATGCACAATATATATGATCAGATTGATTGTCTTAGGTATTGTGTGCACTAGATCTGATTTGCCAATTGTTAATCTCAGGACTCTCAGCTGTATGGTGTATACATTGCAGTTTTTTGTTCAGATTCACTCAGTGTACATCTATTAAAGTCAGAGTTGTAATCTGTTGGTTGTTCGCAAACGAGATTAAGACATTTGAAGGAAGAAGAGATCAAGGATTTGGATCTTCAAGAGGGAATGTTAGGGCTTTCATAAGAGTTGAGGACTTAGCTGCAATTTCAGTCAAGGATCTATATGTAAATATAGAAGATTAGTTTTCTATATATAACTGTATAACTAACTTTGGAAGAAAGCTGATTCTGATTACTTCATTGTCAAGTAAGTTTCCTTTCAACTTTTTCTCTTTCAATCTTCATGATTTCATAGACATTAACAGTGATCCCCTAACACACTACCTCTTTATACTACTCGCGGATGTACTCTCGAGGAGGATGTTAGGGGCGTCCAGGGAAGGAAAGATTGAGGGCATTACACTGAGAAGACATTGCCCGGAATTGCATCACTTATTCTTCGCAGATGGCTCCCTATTTTCCATAAGGTGGACAACCGAAAATGAAAAACAATTATGGAGGATTTTGGACACATATTGCAAGGTATCGGGGCAAAGGATCAATAGGGAAAAATCAGCCCTATTATTTAACAGAGGGGCGAGTATCAGGGAGAGTTGAAGAGTAGAAGAAGCACTCAACATACTCGCGGATGTACTCTCGAGGAGGATGTTAGGGGCGGCCAGGGAAGGAAAGATTGAGGGCATTACACTGAGAAGACATTGCCCGGAATTGCATCACTTATTCTTCGCAGATGGCTCCCTATTTTCCATAAGGTGGACAACCGAAAATGAAAAACAATTATGGAGGATTTTGGACACATATTGCAAGGTATCGGGGCAAAGGATCAATAGGGAAAAATCAGCCCTATTCTTTAACAGAGGGGCGAGTATCAGGGAGAGTTGAAGAGTAGAAGAAGCACTCAACATACAAGGAACGAATGACCCCGACAAGTACTTGGGTCTGCCTTCAATATGGGGACGCTCGAAGAAGGAGGCCTTGAGTTTCCTCAAAACCAAGGTCAAAGACAAGCTCAATGGGTATCGACCGAAAACGTTGAACCAAGCGGGTAAGGAGGTACTAATCAACGCGATTATCACGGCGATACCAACATATATCCTGAGTGTTTTACGATTACCAAAAATATGGTGCTCGGAAATAAATGCCCTCATTGCGGATTTTTGGTGGGGCCAAACCGTGGATGAAAATAAAACCCATTGGAGGAGTTGAGAGGTCCTTACACGAGCATAGGATGTGGGGGGTTTGGGATTCCGGGAACTACAAGCATTCAATACGGCCCTACTCACAAAGATGGCGAACAGAGTGATAACCGAACCAAACACTTTGTGCGCGTAAGTCCTAAAAGGACTATACTTCCCAAGATGCACTTTCCTAGAGGCGGAAAGAGGTGGCTGAGGCTCGTGGGTTTGGTGTAGTCTAATTCATGGTCTGGAGGTGTTAAAGAGCGAAGGGGTATGGTTAATAGGATCGAGAGATGATGTGTGGGTGTTCGAGGATCCATGGCTCTACACAAAGGACTCCAAAGGGTCAATGCGAATACAAGGGTGGAAAATGGAGAAAATTTATGTGTTAGGGACTTAATTACACCGAATGGGACATGGGACGGGGCGCTTGTGAGGAACATCATGAACCACGAGGATGCCGAGCATATTCTTAATATGCCACTACCACAAGAAGGATGGAGGGGCCGTTACATATGGCCACACACGAGGAGTGAAGCACCCGAGGTTCGATCGGTGTACCACCGCATCCGGGAAACAACCGACCGAACCATAGGGCAAAGCACAACTACTAGGGCCGAAGCATAGAAGGGTATATGTACGTCCAAGGTAATTCCATAGGTAAAAAACTTCATTTGGCGATTAAGTACAAATGCTCTTACCGTCAAGGCCAACATGGTTAGAAGGGGGATGAGTGTTAGCCATGGATGCCCCATATGTGGAGAGGTGGAAACGAGGGAACATATGATACTTGGATGCGAGGGGACCGAACAGGTATGGCATGGGATACTGGGACTGCGAGTGAGACGACCAAACAACATAAGCATGGTCTATTGGCTTGAGGAAAGAAGGATGGAGACTAGGGGACAGGGCTCGGCGTGTGATAGGAGATGGATCCTTACGTTGATCACATGTTGGCAAATATGGAAGACGAGATGCAAGGCGGCCTTCGAAGAAAAGCTACCTTGTCCTCGGGCAACAATAGAGGAGATCAAGCGTGTATACGAGAAACAGAGACAAAGCGACTGAGATAGACCACACATGAGCACCGATAACACAAACACAAGAGACCGACCAGAGCAAGAATGGAGGCCACACACATCGAGCACCATCAAGATCAATTGTGATGCATCGTGGTGTCAACGATCTAGATGAGCGGTCATTGGGGTGGTTGCGAGCAACAACCATGGGAGGGTGATAGGTGGACTAAACCGAAGATACTGGAGTGACGACATAGACTCAATGTATGCCATGGCGATACATGAAGGGGTAAAACTAGTGATACAATCGGGATGGAAAGATATCATCATCGAGACGGACTCACAAGCAGTTCACCACCAAATGGTTCAAGGACCGAGCCAATGGCGGTCGGCTAACATCATCACCAACATACGAGCACTAGCGGGGCAACTCGGGCAAGTCCAATTGCGAGATATACCAAGGACGGCAAATGAATGTGCGAATTGGATAGCATTACAAGCAAGATGGGGAGTGCGTCTAAATGATTGGGTCGAAAGTCCTCCACTTCCTTTTTATATGTTTAGTTGTGAATGATTGTGTATACGAACAACCGTGATCGAGTATCACAGCGTTTTATTTCATCAAGTAAAGCGTTAAATTGACAAAACAAAAGGTAAATTGGAGGACGTATGTACCTCAATACTTGAAAAAAACTCTCTTGTATATAGGGATGAAAACATCTTTCTTCAAAAAAGATACTGCTTTTATCCACAACCTTTATTTGAAAATATGTCGTTTATACAGTTCAACAACGCAGATTGGGATCATGAGGTAATTTAATACGAATAAGCATATTCCTGATGGATTTAATAGTAAGTAATAGTTGAATAGTACATACATTTATGGAATAACCTAAAATCTTCATCGCTCAATTTAGGGCGGGTAATTTCTGACACGACATGATTAAATACAACACAGTCAGCTTTAAAGCGTATATGGGTTTGACCTTAACAGATCCTGTGTCTGAACAACTCGTATACATTTAGACATGATTAATAATTGTATCTAAACATATCATATCTGTAGATATCTGTATAAACACAATTAACTAATTGTGTCGTGTATACATGTGACACATTTAGACACATTTAAGTATAATAATAATAATAGAATATTGAAATACCCACTAATTTTTAATATTGAACTTTGATGACCTTACTTTGCATATATATATATATATATATATATTTGTGTATATATCTACTTTAAAGTGTATATGAGTTTGACATTAACAGATCCCATGTCTAAACAACTCTTATACGTACGTTTAGACACGATTAATAATCGTGTCGTGTTTGTGTTTGAAGTTTCAAGGCACGTTTAAGACTTATCTGTTTAGACACGAGATATGTCTAGACACGACACGTTTAATGACACAACACGATTGCCACCCCTACCTCAATTTGATTATTTGACTTGGTATTCAAAAATAAGTGTTTCTATTCTTAAATGACGGACCCCGCCCACTAGACGGGTTTGATGTGCAATTTTTTTTTTATTATCATGAATACCGCTTTACTTTAAGAAATAAAACGCTGTGACACGGGGTCACGGGAGTTCGTACATCATATCATTAACTACTAAACATACAAATGGTAATGGTGGTCTTTCGACACAATCGTTAAGACACACTCCCATCCTCGCTTGCTTTGCTATCCAATTTTCACATTCGTTGCTCGTCTTTGGTATAGCTCGCCATTGCACTTGCTCAACTTGTCTTGCTAGTGCTCGGATATTCAGTATGATTGTTGCTAGTCTCTAATGTTGCGGCCCCTCCACGATTTGTTGGTGAACCGTTTGTGAGTCTGTCTCTATGATGATGTTGTGCCATCCTGCTTAAATTGCTAGACGTACTCCTTCGTGTATGGACAATGCTTACATCGTTTCTATGTCGTCGCTCCTTTGCCTCCGGTTCATTCCGCCCACTATCTTGGCCATTTTATCGCGTGCCACTACACCTATGCCCGCTATTTGCGTTTCCTTGCACCATGAGGCATCACAATTGATCTTGATCGTATCACCCGTCGGGGGTTGCCATTGTTGGATCAGCCTCTCCTCATGTATGTGCGTCGGTTGTGTTGTTCAGTGTGCCCCTAGTTGCTCCTTGAAGGCTTGCTTGATCTCTATTATAACAACCCTCAGACTTGGTTGTTTTGCTTCGAACGTCGTCGAGCATCTCGCCTTCCATATGTGCCAACACGTGATTAGAATCTGGGCCCACCTCTTGTCGCTCGTTGGTCCGACATGTATTTTTTTACATGTTCTCTATTTTATTTGTAGATATTTTGTCATTTATCAATACCAAGTTTAATTATTATTATGTTATCAGTGAATCCTTTGAGCAATAAAATGAAGGTGCTCATTACACACAAAACAAATCTCAAATTGGCAACTAAAGCAATAAAATAACATGCAAAGGACATGGTTGACTATGTTGAAGGTGAACTACGATTGTGCAACAAAATTATGGCAGAAGTTGAACCGGAGTCCTTGACTGAGTACAATTAGCAAGATGAACAAACTGTTAATACAGGTAATACTCGCTCCATTTCAGAAAATTCATTCTTGATACATTGATTCAGCCATACAAGGTAATTTATATAGTTTTTACCTATCTATGTAGTAGCTATAGTAATTATTACATTTGACCAGAGTTTGTCATAGTCGGTCAAACATTACTATTCTACTTTTGACAATATTGCCTAACTTTGTTGAATTGTTGAATGTGGACACAGTTATTCTAACATTCCCCCTCAAGTTGAGTGGACGAATCTCCGATACTCAGCTTGCACAATACTTATTTGAAAACCTTCGAGTTCACTGCTTTGGTGAGTATATCTGCTAATTGATGTTCTAAACGAACAAATGGTAGTTGGATGTGTTTTGCTTCGAGATTTCCTTTTATGAAGTGTCTGTCCACCTCAATATGCTTGGTCCAATCGTGCTGAACTGAATTTTCTGAAAAACTGATTGCGGTTTTATTGTCACATCGTAGCTTATTGCAGACTCCAACCGCATAAGCTATGTCTGGTCGAGTATGTGACAGATATATAAGCTTGCCTACTAGCCTTTGGTATCGTTCTTTGTCTGTTAGTCTTTCTCCTTTTGATAGTTGTAAGTCGGGATTTACTACTATTGGAGTTTCAGTTGGTTTGCATTCTAGCATCCCTGTTTCTGTCAGAAAATCCAAAATATACTTCCTTTGAGATATAACGATCCCCTCTCTTGATCTTAATACCTCAATTCCAAGAAAGTATTTTAAATTTCTGAGATCCTTCATTTCGAATTCTTCAAACAAGTTCTTCTTGAGCTTGTGCATTTATTGTACGTCATTCCCTGCGATAATAATGTCATCGACATAAATGATTAAACAAGTTATGAGGGTTCCTGTCTTCTTCAGGAATAAGGTGTGGTCTGAGTTGATCTGCTTATACCCATATTTCTTCATGGCTATAGTAAACCTCCCAAACCATGCTCGAGGAGATTGTTTCATACCATTTAGTGCCTTTTTCAATCGACACACCATTCCTTCCTGAGTTTCATATTTGTAGCCTGGTGGGACTTCCATGTACACTTCTTCTTCAAGATCTCCTTTAAAAAATGCATTCTTCACATCAAACTGGTGGAGAAGTCAGTCTTTATTCGCTACTATAGACAACAATACTCTGATTGTGTCTATCTTGGCTACGGGCGAAAATGTCTCGGAATAATCAATCCCGTATGTCTGAGGGTATCCTTTTGCCACCAACCTTTTCTTGTATCTATCATTGGACCCATCTTGCTTGTATTTAATAGTATACACTCACCTACATCCTACTAGTTTCTTTCCAACCGATAACTTGCACATCTCCCACATCCTATTCTTTTCTAGTGGATTCATTTCGACATCCATTGCTCGTTGCCAATTCTTGAACTGTTGAGCTTCTATGAATGTACTTGGAACTTCGTCACTGAGAATAGACATTGTGAATGCCATTTCCTTCTCACTTTACCTCCCCCGTACTGTATTTGCCATCGGATACCTTGATTTGCTCGCCCCCTATCCGGTGTGTATCTCTTAGGTGTCCGTCCTCGATTCTGTCTTGGAGGTAATTTGTATCCTCCAGTCATTATCTCATCTTCTTCACATGATTCTTCAACGATAAAGTCGGGATTTTGAGTTTCAAGTGATCTTACCGGGCTTACCTCAAACGGTGGAATATTAGTTGTGACTCTTAGTTCACCAATCGTTACTGACGTATCAGAAGTTGGCTCGGTAGTTGGATTATCTTGCTATGTTGGGTCTTTCATAGGAGAAGCTTGGTATGTATTCAGAGATATCAGAATTAGATACTTAATCCAGTGGATCAACTGTAAGACTCCCCCCTGAACACTGGACTAGTGATAGAAATACTCTATTTCAAGGAAATCATAGTTCATAGTGGTGAACATGTGACGAGTTTTACGATCATAACACTGATACCCTTTTTGATTGACTCCGTACCCTACAAACAGACACTTGGCGTCACATGGATCAAATTTGGTGCGGTCAGTTTTTGGTATGTGAACGAACACAGAGCAATCAAAGACCCGAGGAGTTAAGCTAAGGATCGGGGGTACTTTAGTAATTTCAAAAAGACTTTGAATCGGTGTTTTGAGGTTTAGTATTTTTGTGGGAAGACTATTGAGGAGATATGTTGTCGTAGCAACGGCTTCAGGCCATAAAGATTTTGGTACTTTGGACTCAATAAGTAAGGATCTTGTCATTTCAAGGAGAATGCAATTTTTTCTTTCAGACACACCATTTTGTTCTAGAGGGTGTGGACAAGAAGTTTGATGAACAATTCCTTTTTCTGAAAAGAAATTTTTCGTATGTTGATTGACAAATTCCCCCCATTGTCAGACCAAAGAACTTTTATGTTTTCTGAAACTGATTTTGGATCATTTGGAAGAAATGAGTGAATTTGTCAAACACTTTTGATTTTTGTTTTAAAAAATACACCCACGTTATACGAGTGCAATCATGGACGAACAACACAAAATATATAAGACCTTGACCCCCATATATAGGTGCTGGACCCCACACATCAGAATGTACTAAGGAAAACATAGAATTCATACGAGTACTATTAGGCTTAAATGTTTATCTATGACTTTTTGCAAGAATACATGTCTCACAAAAACGTTTACTACTTTTATTCAAAAACAAGTTAGGGAATAAAAGTCTTAGATAACACGAGGATGGATGACCCAATCTCCTGTGCCATATGCAAGCCTCTCGTTCTGAAGTACCGTGAGCAAGTAACACCGAACTTGGTTGAGCCACTTCATCAACGTAGTACAGACCAGCGCATTGAGTGCCACGCACAATAATCACTCCCGTCTGGATATTCAGTAGTATGCAAAAATTCGGATTCATCACGATAGTACAATTCATTACTTTGGTGACATGGGATACCAACAATAATTTATTCGAGAGAGTTGGAACTAGGAGACAATTTGATATTCTCAGGGTTGCGGATATATCTACTGTTCCCATTCCTGTCACTTGGACGTTCACCCCATCTGCAGTATTAATATATTCAATCTGAGACATCACAATATTCCTAAGATCACGTGCATCATACGTCATAGTATTGGTTGCACCACAGTCGAAAATCAACAAGTGATTTTTAAGTAGATCTTTATGGACTGAATATGCATGTGTTAACTGTTCAGGGACTGAACCAAAATAAATTATGGACTGAAATTCGGGGTTCCTCTGATGCCACTGGTTCCGCCGCTGCTTCTCGTGACTCTAGCGAAGGAAAGACTCCTTTCGGGTGCTGGTGACAGCCGAGGAGAGGCACAGAACTGCTAGACTCTGGCTGGGTCTTCGCTGCCTCTATGGATGCTGGTGGCCACCGAGCTGCTCATCGCAACGGCGATGCGGCTCTTCTCCTTGCGGCTTCCGTCCCACCAGTCGGGATATCCGACAAGACGAAAGTATCCCTCCTTGGTATGCCGGTTCATCCCACAGTGAGTACACTTCAATTTGTTCTTGTAGATTTGCGATGACGATCTGTCGGGCTTCGGGGTTGTTTCCAGACAATTCATTATATTCCAACCTCCTTTCACCGCATTTGCTGAGGCTGTGTTTGTTGCTTCGATTTCGGTCCAATTGCCCCTAGTTAGTTGTCCCTCGCTGATTCCCGACCCCGACCCCGATGATGTTCCGTCACCGGTGGTTGCCGCTTCCATGATATGGAGCCTGGCGGCCTCCTTTCGGACCAAAGCATACGCTTCTTCGACTGAGGGGAGTCGGTCCTGCCGTAGTATCTCCTTTTTAATTCCATTGAATTTGGAATCAATCCCCCCTAAGAACTGATATAGCTTGGTCTTGTTCCAAAGTGATTATAGGTTGTGTTGTCTTGACTGTATGCCATCGGATTTGGCCTCCTGGCTTCGATCTCCCCCATAGGGGTTGGATCGAAAGCCAGAAATCTTTGATTGTAAGTAGTCCCTCCATCATTTTCGCAGCCCGATTATGTAGATCGAAAATTTGCAGGGAATGCTTACCACTCCCATAAGTTGTTTGTAATGCCTTCCATAGATCCCGAAAGTGGGATAATGCACGACATTGTTCGCCAATTGAGGCCCGATATTATGAATCATCCATGAGAAACGACGATGAGGTCTTATTGTTTCCACCTCTCATACCCGGGTTCAGATCGACTTAGGGGTTCCGGAGCCCAGGTTATGTGCTGCAGTCGCCCCTTCCTCCAATTGTAATTTGCATCAATCTGGCACATAAATGGCAATTCTGACTGATTTGCTTGATGCTCACTGTGACTGTTTCGGCTAAGCTTTTGGCTGGTTTTTTACTGATGTTGAGACCATTTTTTAAGATGTTGGCCATTTTGAGGGTTAGGTCGTCTTCGCTAAGACCTGACCCCGTTTGTATGTGGGAATGATGGCTCTCGTTGTCAGACATTATTGGTTGGATTGAGGTTTATGCTAGTATATGATGAGCAACCAGAAAAACACCCATTCCTCTATGGATTGTAGACCTGCTCTGATACCATGTTAACACAGGTAATACTCTCTTCATTTCTGGAAATTCATTCTTGATATATTGATTCAGTCATACAATGTAATTTATACAACTTTTACCTATCTATGTAGTAGTTGTAGTAATTATTACATTTTACCACAGTTTGTCAAACATTACTATTCTACTTTTGAAAATATTGTCTAACTTTGTTGAATTGTTGAATGTTGACTCAGTTATTCTAACACAAACCACTTCTAAAGATCCAGATCATTGTAGACATCAAGATATTATGCATTTTGCATGTCAATTTACTAAGAAGCCAACTATAGTAAAAAAAAAAAAAATGGGAGTAAATATTATTGAAGTAAGGATGCGATCGTCTTCTTTCTCTACAAGAGGAAGCAATAATCTGTATTTGTAAATCAAGGATGAGACTATAGTGGTTAATATTATTGAGTCTTTTTTTGAGTTTAAGAGTACATATTAATGATTATTTTTTAAATAAGAATTTGATAGAAGACAATTTAAGAATAACTTAAAACCATATAAGTAAGATGGGAACGATAATCTATAACCCCTAAAAAATAAAAATAATTTATTCAGTAATAATGCATACATTATAAGTACCGCACTACATGCAGTACGACCAATCTACTACAAACCCAAAGGGTAAAAATACTAGTAGTTTATTGAATCCCTGTGATTGAAAAAACACATCCTTCCCAATTGAATATGAATCTTTCCAAGAGAACATCACATATGCAATTCTCAGTCGTAAAATTTGTTGATTTAAATTTATTTATTTTTGTAAAACCAATTTAGCAGACATATTTCAACGGTGTAGGTTGTCTCTAAGGAGTTGATTTTTTTATTTTTTTTTGAACTTCCTAAGGAGTTGATTCAATAAAAGATGTGAGTGGAACAAAATTCATGAATCGTCGTCTGTCTGACAGTGTTTGTTTTGTTGATCTGTTGTGCCTTTCCCGCGTGCCCCACCCAACCATTTGATAACAAAATTCCAAACAACACCCAAACTCATGAACCAGTTTGGTCTGTACAAGTCTTTTTCTGTTCCTTCTCTGTCTCAAATTGACAGCAACAGCACAACAAAAGAGACCCCTCCTACCGTCACCGCTAATTTAGTCCTTGCATTTTCTCCCTGGATTGCATCATTTCTTACAGATTCTTGATATTTTTATTACTACTGTCCAAAGATTTAAAAAGAGAGAGAGAGAGAGAGAGAATCATTTCTTGTTTTTTTTTTTGGCCAATCAATCATTTCTTGGTTAACTACCTCTAATAAAATTAGAAATAATTATTGCTTTATATAATTAAACATGAACTTTGGTGGGCTAAAAGAGATTCATAAATTTTATTTGTTTTTGTCAACGGGTACTTATATATTACTCATGAAAATCTCAAAGTCAGATTTGTTAGGTATGAGATTTAGGGACAAGAGTTCAATAAATTATATATCACAAAATAATTACGCATTATTCGATGCAAGACATGAATTATGCCATACGGAACATTTAGTCAACTATGAATTATGAAATGCACAACACTTAATCGATTTCTTGTTATGCGATACAAAATATTGAGTCAACATCGAATTATATGATACATAAATTTTGAGTCAACATCTAATGATATGATACAGAACATTGTGTCAACATTGAATTGTATGATACAAGACTTTGAACCAACATTGAATTTGTTTGATTTCGAGGCGTGTCGTGTAGACGTTTTTCGAAATATGATATTTGTTCCATCTCATAAGCAAGTTTTGGCAACAGGTTATCAACAGATCATCACCAAGGATACACAAGATGTAGATGCACCCTTTAGTATTTTCTAAATTTCTAAACCTTTTATGTGGTTCTTGAGCTTTCTTCAATTGATGAATACATTCATTTTTACTTGTGGTGATACATTTACTTTTATAATATTATAATATACCACAAAGTTCCAACAATCTTTCACTTAAATTGTAGTAAACTTATGTCATTCAAATTTAATAGTTCATACGTACTTGAAGGTATCTTTCGATTTAAACCTTCAATTAGTGTAAAATTTCAAAGCTCCAACGAAGTCAATGGTGGCCTAGGCTTAAACCAAGTTTTCTAATGTTAAAACCGAAAACATTACACATATGAGCTACTAGTCTTAGTGAGAAGTTCTTTTATAATTAGCACATTTACGGTCATGTGCTTGATCCTAATTTTATATAAAATTTACAACGAGCACCTCGACTCGTTGTTGAAGCACCATTACAATAAATATTTCTTAAGCAGCCATGTTTTTCGTGCCACATCATGAACAAATATTCATTAATACTTTTTCAACTAGTTATATTGTATTAGTATCACACTATAACAAATTCTCATACTTAATATGGGAATACACTTTAAGCCTTTTGTATACAAGTCAGTAAATCTTTTCAAGGTTGTATGTGTTATGCTATGTATTCTCACACTTTGATCATGTGATCTTCGATAACATATCCCCACTATTTTCTCATTTTTTTTCTCTAAAAAAGCCAACCATTTATTTTGCATGTGCATGTTCTATACATACATATTTTTCAAATAGAATTTTGTTGTATGCAGTCATTGTGAGAGATAATATCATTACCGCATTTGATTCTAATAAAATCAATTTGATTGATGCCAAATTTGTCCTTTGTACAAATCTCATTGAGGCAAATTTATGGAGTCATTCATATCACACAATCATCCAAACCCACAACTTTTAGTTATAAGTGTCAAGAAACTTTATCTATCATAAAATTATATATTTCCACATATTCCGACTTAACTGACATGAATGATTTTTATCACGGAATCATTATTTATGCCCACATATTCCTACATGAATAATTTTCTATCATAAAATTATTTATTCCCACATAATCTGACTTAACTGACAATAGAATTTCACTGACGTTAATCAAGTAAATCTAACTTAATTTTGGGTACAAGATATCATTAAAATCTTTCGATTGTTAGGTATGAGACTTAGGGGTAAGGCTGCGAGCAATCAATTAATTATATATTACAAATCAATTACCCATTATCCGATACAAGACATTAAAATCAAATACATGAATTATGTCATACGCGACATTATGAAATACAGAACATTGAACCGACCTCTTGTTATACGATACGAAACATTGGCTCAATATTGAATTGTATGATAGAAAACTTTTGAGTCAACATCAACATGCATCACAATTTATCTTGATAAGGCCTCTTTCCGAGCTCTCCCATCTCGGGCTACCACCATGATCTTCATCTTGACGAAGTTCCCAGGTATTTGTTCTCGGACATCCCCAATATTCGTTCAATTCCTTCAAATTCAACCTCGTTGCTCTTGTTGTGTTGGGTCAGTGATGTTCAAATGTCGTGCATCATCTTTCTAAATGGCCTAACAAACGAAAGTACATAAGTTCCCTGTTTTCAAGCTATCAGGACTATTCTTTACCATTCTCTTCAATGATCCAAGCCATTGTCCAACCGTGTTTTGGCCACAATCTCATTCGATCTCACATTCAGAGCAACAAACCAAAGTTGAGCCAACCACGGACATTGGAAAGTCAAATGCTCAACTGTCACCTCAACCCCGCACAAGTGGCACCCAATGTTCACCTTCAGTCCTCTTCGACTTCGTTTCACATTATCCACTTAAGGCAATTGGCCTCGCCAGCAACTTCCACATGAAGAGACATATTGCTGGTAGACTGACTATCAATACTCTAGATCGACTTCCACTCCTCATCATTGGTCGAAATTGATGGGATCGGTCTGTCCGATATGGGATGTGGTTGAACGACTTTAAATATATATTTACCAACGAAATATAATTTTCGTAGGCAATTCTCATGATTAAATTTAAATTGTTAAAAGTTAAACCATTCCCTTATTTCTTAGCCACATAATCTGTAACCCTATCTCTCTTCCCGCTTCTCTCCGATTCCGACCTCACCTTTCCTCCCACACCTCTCATTTGATTCCCTCCGCTTCTCTCCGACTACGACCTATCCCAACTTTCTCAAAACTTACCTCAATTGCCACCTCGTCCTCATCGTCGTCCTCGTCGTTGTTCTAGACTATGGGAACTGGGAACTGTAGTTGGCTTCTTGGGACTGGAGTTGGCTTCCGACTTCGACTTCTTGAACTGCAGTCATCATGTGCCTTCGACAAGGTTCAGAAATTGATTCAATGTCCACTTTTTAGCGTAATTTGTTCAATTTCCCTATTGTGTTAGATATCATGAATCCTCTATTAAAGGTTTTACTCAACGATTTTGTTGATGCTAGGGTTCTAGACTCCTTCCAAATTGCAAATCCTCATTTGCTAGCTTAATTGAAATGCCTTGTTTCTATCTGTAGTATTTGGTTTGAGTAGATGATGAAAGGAACGTAAAAGAATGCTAGAAGATGTTATCAATTGACAATTTTCATTTTATATTGTCTCGTTGCATTACAGTCTGAAGTTAATTACCTTGGCCAATTTTGTCACCCGCATCTAGTGAAAGTAATCGGCTACAGTCTAGATGGTGATAATCGGCTTTTGGTGTACGAGCATATGCCAAAGGGCAGCTTAGAGAACCATTTGTTCAGTAGTTAGTTTGAATATCATCATTTCAGTGTACATTTAGTCTGTAATTGCATGGAGATTCTTCATTTCTTAATAAGTTTAGCACCATAAATATGTTATTACATGAAGTGGTTGACCTCTTTCTTGGGCAATAAGGATCAAAGTCACCATTGGTGCAACTTGGGGTATATCTTTCCTTCACGGCTTGGAGCAACAAGTGATATACCGCGATTTCAAGGTGTCCAATTTCCTGCTAGATTCAGTATATTGTAAAGCTTTCGCATTTGGTTTGGCGAAAGAGGGTCCCACTGAGGACCGGTCTCACGTTTCGACTCAAGTCCTAGGCACACAAGGGTATGCAGCCCTGGAGTATATTGCAACGGGTGGGGTTTTTCTTCTCTTCAATTCATCAAATAATTGGATCGTACAATACTTTTCCATCAAAATTGTCAACTGGATGATCCTTTTAGTTAGAGGCAATCTTTATGAACTTAGGAATTTGTGTATTATATAAGAAGTATGTTGAAAGACTGTGAATCCATTAGCTATCTTATAAACATGTATTTTCATTTCATTATGGGTTAATTACCAAAAAGCAAACCCAACTTTGGACTAAAAACAAAAAACAAACCCAACTATTTTTTTTTCCAAAAGCCAAACCGAAGATTATGAAATGAGCAATTAGGAAACCCGACCCAAACAGCCGTTAATCTTCGACGGAAATGGTAACAATTTGGATTCGAAATTGGATATGACGGTTCTGCCCTTAAGATCCTTCATTAGAATAGCCATTCTTCATTTTGAAACAGAATTGTTTGAAGTTGTTCTTCATTCTAGGGTTCCCTCTTCTCCCCCAAATCGCTCAATCGGCCAGGTATGCCTGTTGTTTCAGGTAAGTCGATGACAAGAGAAGATGTCTGACTATGCGGCTGCAAGCTTCCGGTTGAATTGAAGACGTCTTGGACTTTCAAGAACTATGGAAGAAGATTTTATGGATGCCCCCGCTATAATGTAAGTTTGTGTTACAATTCATGAATTCATAGTTTGTCTAATGATAGTGCTACTTAATTTTGTACAGACCGAACTAAAAATCAAAGGTTGTGGGTTTTTCAATTGGTATGACTTGTCGATGTGCATGCATTCAAGGAGAGTTGCTCAGAAAATAGAGAAGACGACCAAAGAGTTCGAATTGAAGATTCAAAAATTGGAGCAAAGGGCAAAGATTCTAGTTGTTTTGGTTGTTTGTCTTAGTATGTTAGTTATGGTGTGTTTGTTTGGAAAAATAAACTGACTGGTTTATGTGTTGTTAGTTATGTGGTGTAAAACCGAACCCAATAGCTCTAAGTAGTCTCTACGAAAATCATATAGTACATCAAGATAAATACGACAGTAGATATGTATTCACAAGTCTGGACTAATGTGGATACCTTTTGACGGTCAGACATGACCACCCACCCTTTTGTATTTGAAGCTGGTCCTTCACCAATGTCCTTAACCAATAATTCCATAAACCATTTCCAGGAGTGATAGTTTTCAATCTCAACCCATGCCATAGCCAGTGGAAACAGCTTGTTTTCAGCATCTCGGGCAACAGCACAGAGGAACTGACCACCCTCTTCGCTTTTGATGTGACATCCATCTAGGCCAAAAAACGGTATACAACCGAGTATGAATCCTTTCTTTGATGCCTTAAAGCATATATACAATCTTTGAAATCGGGGTCTCAATGGGTTTATACTGGGGTCGACAACAATTTTCATTGTTGAGCCACTGTTATACTTCAACACGGTCTCGGCGTAACTCCTCAACTTCTCATATTGCTTTGCATTTTGTCCGTCAATTTCAGACTTCATCATCTTGATGGCTCTTGCGATAGTGAATCTAGTGACCTCAAAACCGTGCTTCCTCATTAAGTCAGATTGGATTGTCTGTACCTTCAGTGGTTGGTCTTTGAACATGGACAAGTATGTCCTTGCTATCCACTTAGCTGAACACTGGCGGCTTTTGTGCACTCTTCCACATCGATGGACTGGTTGGTATTTTTTTATCTGCACCGTCTTCTCATTTTCAAGGGCTGAAGCGTATAACTTCCAACCGCATTTCGCCATACACTCAGCCGACATCTTGTTCCACTTATTCAAAATCCAGTGGATTGAATAATTATTTGCCACACTATGGTCCGCTAATACATCCCGCAACACTGTGGCGTTAGGGAACATCATTCCTAACTTCAGTTGTGGCCCATCTGCGCAACGTTTGGGGTTATATTGTGCAAACCTCTGACGTTCAACACCTGGTTCGTCATCAGATCCAGGTGGTGTTAGAAGCTCATCCTCACTGACTAGTTCTTCACAGAGATTAACGCCCACGTAGTCTGCTCAGTTGGAGTAAATCTGTTGGGTTCGGGTACAACTGATTCAGGTAGAACTGATTCTTCCCAAAACTCGTCATCCTGGTCTGCATCATCTTCACTGTTGGGTTGATAACTAGCATCTTCACTGTTCTGTTGATGTTCCTCCTCAACAATTTCTTCTTGGACTTGAAGCCCACTACCATTTCCTCCAAGCCCACCACCTTGTACAGTACTCACACCTTGTGGAAATGCAGCAGCTTCAAACGTAATTCCAGCAAACTCAACAAAATCACCAGTAGAGTCAGTTGGTTTCTCTACATATATTGAGATAACCACATTGGGAATTTGTTTCCCAAATATACGTATCCAACTTCGTTCATCTTCAATCAACACTAAACCAGTTTTGAAATCATCCATTGCAGCCTTATAGTACAACATATCTCCATCTTTATAGTCGTAACCACTTCTGACTTTTTCAATCAACTCCTTGTAAGTAAAATCGGATTTAACTTCAAAGTAATCAACTAACCCTACATACTCCTTGATGCAATCATTTTTCTTGAAGAACCTTCCATAGTAGTTGACCTCGATAAGGTAAGAATCATTGTCATTTGCCATTTATACCTGATTCCACAATCGAACACCACAACATTTCAAATAAAATTTAGCACAACTACAATCATAACTCGGTAGCGTCATACCCGTAACATCAAATACTCCTAAAACAGCATCTTACCCGTCCTAACTAAACAACGTTTAACAAGGGCTGGGTGTCCTAACTAAACAGGGCAAACAACAACCGAAATCATCAACCTAGCAGTCCTAACTAAACAGGGCGCTTCGATTGCTTACCTCAACAGGCGAACCGCAGCAAGGAGCACACCTTCGAGGGAGACTTCGACCTTCGCAGGAGTCGGGCAAACCTTCGCCGGAGTCGGGCAAACCTTCGGTGGACCAAAGCTCAAGCACACTCAATAGCTTACAAGGGAAGGTTCAATGGGTTGAAGAGGGAAAATTAACAAGGAAACTGTTTTAAGGGCAGAACCGTCATATCCAATTTCGAATCCAAACCGTTACCATTTCCGTCGAAAATTAACGGATGTTTGGGTCAGGTTTCCTAATTGCTCATTTCATAATCTCCGGTTTGGCTTTTGGAAAAAAAAAAGTTGGGTTTGTTTTTTGGTTTTAGTCCAAAGTTGGGTTTGCTTTTTGGTAATTAACCCTTTCATTATTCTTATTATAGTACGTACATTGTTGTGATTATTAATTGTGTGTTTGTTGTTGATGATTGAGCGAGCAGAACATCTACCTGCCAAGTATGACATCTACAGCTTCGGTGTGGTGCTGTAGGAATTACTCTCCGGTAGGCTTGCGGTGAATAAGAGGGGAATGACGGTTCCAAAATGTGTTGGTTTGTTTTAATTTTGGTGTGTGTCTGTTTTGTTATGTTCTTTTGTTGGTTCCATTGTCTGATTCAAAGACAATGTAGTGCTTGAATTTGTAAAATGTAGTGCTTGAATATGTAAATTTTGTTTTTGAATATTGTAAATTTAAAGTATTGTTTTTCTATATGTAATTTTTTGTAAATGAGTTCTTCTTTTACCAACGGAATTTTTTGTCGATAAAAGGGTATTTGCCGACGAAATTGACATTGTCGACCAAACCGATTTTGTCGGCAAAAATATAAGTTGTTGATGAAAAACTTATCTTTGCCGACAAAAATTCCGTAGGTAAATAAATTATTTTTATCGACAAAATATGTCACAAATATTTCATCGGTAAATCTTTACCGGCGGGGCATTCATCGACGAAACTTTCATTTTGCCGACAAAAATTCTTTTTACCGGCAAAATTTACACATTTTACCTACAAAATTATTTAGTTGGTAAAAGAGGAATTTTCAGTAGTGCACGGTTTGTTATCTACCATCTTATAGTCAAATAGACAACTACTAGAAATTTCTTATTCCCGGCATCCTTGGACTCTTACTTTTATTCCAAGGCATGCCACAGCTTCCTAGCGAACTTTGTTTTTACGATATACATCATACAACAAATCAGACCAACAATTCATTACATATTGTCTACGTAAATAATCTGAGTGTTTCCCTGCTTCTAGAGCTATGAAGAACCCTTGATTATCATCCTCGTCTTGAGTTGATGGTTCTTTTGTCATGAATTGGGTTAAGCTCAGGGTGGTCAGATAAAACTTCATCTTCTCCGGTCACTTCTTGAAATTGGATCCATCAATTTTCTCGGACTTTTCTGCATGCACAAGTCCAGTTGGATGAGTTATGGTTATCCCCCCAGGTCGGCGTAACGACGGGCGCGTTCATCGATGCATTAGAGACTTTAGTGTGAGTCAATGCTCCAACACTGATATCAACATAATTGTTGTTTGCAACCCTTTTTCTGAAACAAAAAATGATGAATTATTTTACTAAAAACAAATATTACAGATTACAAAAAGTATTAAATCAAACCATTTCTTAGTCTTGTGAATTACTAAAACACAAAATTGTCTTAAGATTGTTAGTAATTTAGGATAATTTTTTAATTTAATAATATTTTTTAATTTAAATTGCGTAAATATGTAGAATAACATGCAAATTTACCAAATGACGAAATTGCCCCTAGAAAATAAATTTTGTTTAAAATACTGAGTCCCGAGAAAAACACGGTCTCCTTAAGGCAATTTAGCCCCCCTCACCGTTACAATTTTGGGCTAAGGAAGAAAACTAAAATCTATGGTGTCATGTTAGGAATGAAACCTGAAGAAGAAGAATCAAAGAAGAGAACAATAGCTTGTTAAGAAGAGAAGACCAAGAAGTATGAGAACTATTAGTAGATTTTATTCGATGATTCTGGAAGCTACGTCGTCCCTCGATTTATATATCTGACCAGCTAACTATTTATTACTTTGATAATCCATAAACTTATAAGACTTACTAATAAGATTCTCAGTTATTTTATTACATAACATGTTATCGCACTCTACCTATATTAATTAAATTAATTACCTTCGAATCCTAAGTTTGGACTGAAAGGTTGTGTTGCAAAATTACAATACATACATGTCATAAGTTACACTCTGTTGGATCGTGAAATCCTGGTTGCTGATTTGGCAGTGAATTGAATGCCAGATGCTGGTTGAACAATGCTCTTGCCCTAGCTCCGGTGAACCTGCAAGTAGGGCAGCGCAACAGAGGGAGTGTCTTTGGGTCCCTCTCCGATGATTAAATGAGTATATGTGTGTATATAGATCAAAACGTAATGAATGTATGTAAAGCAAAGGTATTTATAGAGTAGGAGAGACTAAACCGTATAAGGTAACCGTATATCTTAGTGAATATTGTGCTGTTGAAGATTTGGATAATAGATATTGCAGTTACGGCGAGATATCGCAGTTACCATATCTAATCCCTAGTGAATATGTGACCGAGATACGCGGGATATCGTGGCCACTTCCTTATTAACGGTTGGTGGGACCAGAGGAGAGAGGCAAGATTCTCTTCGGGGCGAGCACTCCCATGGCGAGCAGTAGGAGGTCGCGACTTGGTGAAGGATGGCGACCAGCTAGTGAGCCTTTGGCATCCATATCGTCTTGGGCTGGATCCTAGGCCACGCTATGGTGGGCCAGGTTGACTTTGACTTAGGCTGATCCAGTTCGAATATCTTGGGTTTACCCCCTCCAGGGTTATTGGGCCTTCGAGGCCTTTTCCTTATTGGGTCGTCACTATCAATACCCAACATTTGCCCCAGAAGCTTGAGTGGAGTTCCTTCAGTCGAGCTTGATTTCTTTGTAGGGTTTGAGATAGTGACGCTTTAAATTTGGTTTTCCTTGTCTCTTTTTGTGGTTCACGACCTTAGGGACACTTCATGCTTGTTTGGCGATCAGTCATCCCATTGTCCAAGACTGAAGGAATATTCTTCTTCTTATTCCTTCTTGGCGATCACTCGAGGCAGTCTAGGCTTTTGAAGGTCTACCTTTCTCTGCTAGGCGATCATTACCTATAAAAGGTATTCCTAATAAAGCCTATCAGTGCGCTGGCGATCACTTTGTCTGTATGATGGACTTTAGCATTTAATAACTGCACAGTCATTCAGAAGTCGAACAGTCATTTGAACCACGTCTGTCATTTAATATTCCGTAACCCAAGGGTAGTCTGACAGCTTTCTGCACTGGCCGACCGTTTGTCCCCCCGAGGTGTCTCTTAGAATTCTGACATTGTTTCAATTTTTTTCCAAAAATGTGCAATTATTCTTCTGTGCCGTTTCGATTCGGTCTGTGGCGGTTACTTCTTATTTTGTCCATATAAGGGACAGCAGTTCCCTCATTTTGTCATTTACGTTTCCATTTCTTCAGACTCTAGAGCCTTCTTCGTTTCCTGATATCCTTCCCTCCAAACTTCTCCTTTCTTCTTGTCAATCTTCCTAATCCACATCCTAACAGAATCCATGGCTACTCGCAGTCAGTCCGGAAAAATCAAGCAAACGGCCAACAAGGCTTCTTCTTCGACCCCAAAGGTGCCGAAGAACACCAATGCCCCCTTGACCATTAGGGACGGCTCTCTGCCAGCCTCGACTGAGAGGCAGGCTGACCTTGGGAGGTCCGCAGCCACGCCTGTGGTGGTGGATGGGCCTGAACTCCAGATGCCCATCTTTTCTCCAAAAGGTAACTATTCTATTTTATTGCTCTGTTCCGAGAGTATCCCTTGTTTTCCCCTGTTTCTATACTCGTTGTTGCCATATCCGAACTATTCGAGTAGATGTCAAGCCCAACAAGCTGAAGCCAGCTTATTTTAAGACGGTGGTGGCGCTTGGGGGTTTTGGTGCGGTGGATGCTCCTAGATACCCAGGCCTAGGTCTACATTATCCTCGCAATGGAGAGGTTTACATCTATGCGGCCCAGATCGATGCTGGGTTGCGTTTTCCTCTCTGTGAGGATTTGCAAGCGTTGTGCCGGTTCTACATGATACATCCCACGCAGCTCGTACCCAACGCCATTAGGATATGGGCTGGATTCAAGTTCCTGTGTATACATCAAGAACGGACGTATTCACTGGCCTTGTTCCGGTACTTTTTCGGATTGGCTGCTGGGACGAACCACCTTCACCATTTCCAGTCCCGGTGGCCGAAGTTCGCGGAGTGGAGAGGTCAATTATGGAGCTGGAACGTTCACGTCCGGTTGGTCGACGACTTCCGGGCCACCAACTCCAACTATAAGAAGTTTTACTTCTTCTACAAGGGGGCATGTCTTAGAAGTTGTCTACACCAGATAGGGATTTCCCTCCAGTATTCGACGAGTTATCCGGGAGTGACCGGAATGCCATAGATGACCTGTTTCGCTTACATCAATCGTCCATTTTTCACCCCATCCATTCGGTGGCGGAGACCACTGATAATATGCTCGAGATGGCGGGCATCCATCAGGCCACGTCAATTTTTAATGATTGGGTAATTCTTCTAACCTTTTTCTATTTTATTGGTTGTAGGCAACCTCGGCCGAAAACTCATAGGTCTCTTTGATGACCAGGAAAAGGCGGGGCTGTCCGCGGATCAGGCGTCGCTGAATCCTCCTCCTCCTCCCTCTAGGCATTCCTCTAAGAGGAAGCCCGAATAGGAACTTTCCTTGGCAACTGTTGGCCCTCGCCAACCAGGTATGTTGCCTCGTTATATGCTGATTTCTGTTTTCACACCTTGTAGTTTTTGGTTTTTGACATATCTGCTTATTACTTTGCAGAGAAGTCCACTGTTGATGTGGCCCGGGACCCTCCTCCTCCTCCTGCCAAGAAGGTCAGGAACGAGGATCGCCCAGTTCTCCCTCAGAGTCCTCCTCCTCCTCTTAAGGGATCCGCTGCCCCCGGTGAAAAGGCTCTGATTTTGGTGGCCCTTTCTCCTTCCGAGTCCTCAGTCCCTATTCTTCCAGGGGGATCTGGAAATCAGAAGAAGGGGTCTGATGCCCCCAGCGCCTCGAAGACTCCTCCTGAAGAGTACTGCTCCTTGGCGAGCATGTTCCAGCCGCTCAAGGCTGCGAACTCTCGGGGCGTTTGGTTCCCCTGTGGAGACTTCTCGAAGAAGGGGGTCTCTGACAAGAAGAGCCTCCGGGGTAACCCAGATTTATGTATGCGACTTCTTGAGGGGATAATTCCTCCCAGGGATCGCTCCGCGGTTCCCTCAGAGTTTCACCAAGTCGAGGGATTCATGAGGTCCCATTTTGAACGAGTTGCTCTGGTAAGGCTTCGATTCTTCGTTATGCTTTCAGATTGCTCACTCTTTTTCATAGCCTAACAACTTTTTTATTCTTTGTTGCCAACTTGTTCGAGAAGAGGTGGCGATGGGTCGCATCGTCGGAGAGCTCGCCAACAAGCATTCTGATTTGCTTGTTGAGTTGGAGCAGTACTGGAGCACGGGGATCTCCCAGGGCAGATGGAGGCCATCAAGTCGACCGCTGACGCGGCGGTTTCCTTGGTGGAAGGTGCCTGAGAGGAGTACTTCAGGAAGGAGGAACAGCTCCTTGTTGATGTGAAGAAGAGGGAGGCCGATGATGCGGTCGCCTTTCAAGAATCTGAAGCCCTTCGTCGGTGCTTAGATGAAAGGGAGGCTGTCAGGGCTTGCCTAGAGGCTGAGCTTAAGGAATCCCGAGCCAAAAGGGAAGAGTCGGAAGCTCAACGGGTCACCGCTGAGTCTCAGAGGGAAGCTGCTGAGGCTTAGAGGGTTGCTGCTGAAGCCAGGGGGGTTGCCCTGGAGGAGGAGAAGGAACGGTTGGCCACGCAGCTGAAGTCTGATCCTTCACCCCAAAGTGTGGTCAACGACTTCAAGGCCTCTGAGGAGTTCGTTGACTATGCTTTAGAGGTGATGAAGTCAGAGATTGCCGACTTCCTCCAAGTCCTAGTCGAGGATGTCCAGGCGGTTGATCCCAACTTCCCTGTTCGGGAATTTGAGTCCCTTAAGGGTTTCCTCCGGAGTTCCCTTCCTCAGCAAACCCCTGCTGTTGTTGCTGAAGATGTCGAACCAGTTGCTGCTATTAAGGAGGTTGCCCCCGAAGGCGAGTCAAGTTCTCCTGCCCCTGAAGACCCCAAGGCCTGAAATCTCCACCTCTCCGGCGATCATATATTGCTTTTTACTTATGTTTTAGATGATAGTTTTTTTTTATCCTTCCTTGTAAATATTTTTTGAATTCAGACTCTGTTATTTTTATAATATTGAATGCCTTTTATATTCACAAGCCCTTATGTTTATTGGACTTTCAATATGTTTGGTGATTCCTCCGAGGTCTTAGTCATAATGACTTTCGATTTTTTCTTCGCTTCATGATTGTCTTGACCCTTTGGGTGTTTGGACTTTTCTTTAGGCGAACAATGATAAGACTTCATAGAATCACTCATTTATCTCGCTAAGTATAAACTCCTTAAGGAAAATATCTTAAGACTTAAAAGTATAGACTTCTAGGCTTGAAGATAAATAACCTTAATAAAGTTTAGACTTATGGAGTGCTCGCCTCTATAAAAGGAACTTGTTACTTGCAGCTTCACTTTCCCTAGTGATCGCTTAAGACTCCTTGTCCATCTTAGATAATTTGCTTCATGAAGGATTCGTTACCTTTAGTAGATAACTTCTCTAAAATTTGTCCGACTTATAAGAAGATAGTTTCCTTGATGGATTGCTTATCTTCGTCGTCAAGATTCCTGCTTGATTTTGGTATCAGGTCTTTCTTCCTGACTTTGGCGTCAGGGCTTTCGTTTTGCCTAACGTTTTGCTAGGTCTTTTTGGCCTGACTTTGGCGTCAGGGTTTGTGGCCTAACTTTGCCTTTAGGGATTTTGGCCTGACTTTGGTGTTACGGCTTTTGGCTTTGCCTAACTCTTGTTGTTTAGGTCTTTTGGGCCTGACTTTGGCGTCAGGGCTTGTGGCCTAACTTTGGCGTTAGGGCTTTTGGCCTGACTTTAGCGTCAGGGCTTTTGGCCTAACTTTGTTGTTAGGGCTTTTGGCTTAACTTTGTTGTTAGGGCTTTTTCTTCGATTTGATTCGAGTGGTCACGCTTTATGAATGAACGACTTGCTTTTATTAACATAACATTTTGATTTACAAGCTATGTATGAAATCTCCTTAAATGTTCAGAATTGAATGGACGAGGTAGCCTTTCTACTTCAGTGGTTTCCAAATAGTAGGATCCAGGGGCAGCGATCTCTACTACCTTGTATGGTCCTTCCCACTTAGCTGGAAGCTTATTCTGACTGTCCAGTCTTGTAAATTCGTTCCTTCTCATAACCATCTCCCCCACGAAAAATTAGCGAGCGCTGACTTTTCTGTTGAAGTATCGAGCGGTCGCCAGACGCATCTTTGCCTGTGTCTTTTCTGATTGCCACCTCTTTTCCTCTGCCAGGTCGAGGTCAGTCCTGTGTTCTACTTCGTTTGCCTCAGTGTTGAAGTGTAGGATTCTATGGGTAGGCACTGCTATTTCTGCGTGCGCCACTGCTTCTGATCCATACACTAAACTGAAAGGTGTTTCTCCAGTGGCTGCCTTAGGCGTTTGTCTAATAGCCCATAATACGTTTTCCAGTTCTTCCGCCCAGTTTCCTTTGAATGCTCGAACCCTTTTCTTGAGTCCTGCTAAAATAACCTTGTTGGCTGCTTCAGCTTGCCCATTCGTTTGAGGATGATGCACTGAACTGAAATGATGGTCGACATGGTATTCTTCACAGAGCCATTTGAGCTCCTTTCCTATGAATTGCGGACCATTATCACTGATGAGTATTTTAGGAATATCAAACCTGGAGAATATGTTGACCTTCAGGAACTTGATCACTTGAAATTCCGTTGTAGAAGCCAAAACTTTCGCCTCTATCCACTTTGTGAAATAGTCGATCGCCACTATGATGTGAGTGCGTTGACGAGTGCTTATAGGAAAAGGACCCAATATATCTGTTCCCCATTGAGCAAAAGGCCAGGCACCTGCCATTGGGGATAATAGTGTTGGCGGTCGACCTGATCGTGGTGCAAATTGTTGGCAAGTCTCACTCTTCTGCGTTAAGTCAGCCGCATCTTTTCCCAAAGTGGGCCAATAGTATCCCAGCCTGAAGATCTTTCTTGTTAATGATCGAGCACCTTAATGACATGCTGCCACCCTTTCATGAGCTTCTCGAAGAACCATTTCTGTTTCTGGATGAGCAACACACCTTAAGTAAGGAGTCGAGTAGCCTCGCTTGTAGAGTTCTTCATCTATAATCAGGTAACTAGCTGAAAGTCGTCTTATCCTCGTAGATTCGCCCTCGTCATCCCGGAGGATCCCTTCTTTCAAGTAATTCTGGAACGGAGTCATCCATGTGACCTGTCCTTGAATGTTGAAGACTTCCGTTCTGCTTTCAAGGAATGAACGTAAGGCCTTTTCCATGAATTGTACATCTTGGATTGTCGTTCCTCCGAATGCCAGCTTACTTAAGTAATCTGCCATCTGGTTTTCCTGGCGAGGAATAGACTCAATCGCAAAATTTGGAGTTTCTGCGACGAGCTTCTTGGCGATGCTGAGGTACTTTTTCATCTTTTCCCCCTTTGCCTCATTAGTGTCATTGACCTGGTTGACAATAAGTTCTGAGTCGCTTTTTACCTTAAGCGCAGATATGCCCATTCCTTTTGCCAGTCTGAGTCCAGTAATAAGAGCCTCGTACTCTGCCTCATTATTGGTCGCCTGAAATGTTAGGGCGATCGCATACTTCAAAGGCTCGCCTTCAGGAGGAATGGGAATTAAACCTGCCCCGAGCCTTCTCTTGACGAAGACCCATCTGTATAAAGCTCCCAGACTTGATTGTTGTCTGTTGATTGACTTGGCCTATTTTCTGCTTCTGTTTGACCGTTACTCGTACTTTCCACAATGAAATTAGCTAGTGCTTGACCTTTGATGGCCGTTTTCGGCGCAAATTTGATCTTGAACTCGTTGAGCTCGATCGCCCACTTGACCATTCTTCCTGAAGAATCTGGTTTCATCAGGAAGTTTTTGAGAGGTTGATTGGTGAGGACTGTGATGTCGTGTGCGTGAAAATAAGGTCTCAGCTTTCGAGCAGCAATAACTAAGGCATAGATATACTTCTCAATCTGGACATATTTTATTTCTGCTGAGTTAAACATTTTGCTAATAAAGTACACTGGACTCTGAACATTATTTTCCTCCCTTATCAAAACAGCACTGGCTGCCACGTCGCTGATGCCTAGATAAAGGAAGAGCTGCTCGCCTGGAATGGGCTTTGCCAGAGCTGGGAGTGTTTGGCTATGCCGCTTCAAGGACTGGAACGCCTCCTCGCAATCTGGCGTCCACTCGAACTTGCAGTTGGCCCACAGAGTATTGAAGAATTGGAGGGACCTGTCGCTCGCCTTGGAAAGGAAGCGGTTGAGAGCAGCTAGGCGACCATTTAGGCACTGGACCTCCTTATGGCAGGTCGGCGACTTTATCTCTTCTATGGCCTTCAGGCTTTCCGGGTTTGCCTCGATGCCTCGCTCGCTGACCATGAATCCCAGGAATTTGCCAGACTTAACTCCAAAGGCGCACTTTGCAGGGTTCATGCGAACGTTGTGTCTCCTCATGAATTCGAAAGCTTCACAGAGGTCTGCTGTGTGTGGATTTCCCTTGATGGTTTTGACGAGCATATGGTCCACATAAGCCTCCATGTTTCTCCCCAGCATGTCCTGGAACAGGCGGTTCACCATCCGCTGATAAGTCGCCCCGGCATTGATTAGACCAAAGGGCATCACCTTGTAACAAAGAATGTCCCCTTCTGCATAAAAACGGTGTGAGCCTTATCATCTGGGTGCATGCGGATCTAGTTGTAGCCTGAATAGGCATCCATGAAGCTCAGCATCTCGTGACCAGAGATAGAATCGACCATCTTATCAATCCTGGGAAGGGGATACGAATCCTTGGGGCAAGCTCTGTTCAGGTCGCGGAAGTCGACGCACATCCTCCACTTGCCGTTTGATTTTTTGACCAAAACTGGGTTGGCGACCCAGCTCTGGAATGTCACCTCTCTGACGAAGTCAGCCTAAATCAGCCTGCCAACCTCTTGTCTGATCGCCAGGCGCTTGTCCGTCCCGAACGATCTACTTTTATGAGCGATTGGCCTGATGGAAGGGTCTATCCTGAGCTCGTGAGAGATGATGTCTATACTGATACCTGGCATGTCGCTCGGCTGCCAGGCGAAGAGCTCCTTGAATTCCCTGAGGAGGGCGATCATGGCCTCCTTCTAATCTTCTTTCAAGGTGGTCCTAATGCGCACCTTCTTATCCGGGCCATCGACCTCGACCTTTTCTAATTCCTCCATGGGCGTTGGTCGAGCCAATTCCTCGCGAGGGTCGGCCTCTGTCTCGATGGCAAGGGCCTCTCTTTGGTTCTTCCTGCGCAGGCAGTTCACATAGCATTTCCGTGAGGAAGGCTGGTCGTCGAGCACTTCTCCAATCCCGTTGGGTGTGGGGAACTGCATCTTTTGATGGACTGTGGAGGCCACAATCTTGTTGGGGTTGATTGTGGTCCTCCCCAGGATGGCGTTGTAGGATGTAGGTGAGTCGACCACCACGAAAGTGACCGGTACCTTGATGCTCTTCCATCCCTCGCCCAGAATCACTGGCATGGTTATTGCCCCTAGTGGATAAGTTGTTCTCCCAGCAAACCCGATCAGTGGAAAGTCGACCCTCTTCAGGTCACGCTTGGATTTACCCATCTTCTCGAAGGCGTCCAGGAATAGGATATCCGTCGAGTTCCCTCCGTCGATCAGAATCCTTGCGACGTCACAGCCGTCGATATCAGCCGTGATAACCAGAGCATCATTGTGGGGGGTTGTGACATGTGTCAAATCATCTTCGGAGAATGAGATGTCAAATCATCAGTCGGGGTCGCTTCCCCAGCTGATCTGCTGTAGAGATCTGAGTCGCATAGACTTCCCTGGCGTGTGACCCCTCGCCTCCTGCACCGAATCCTCCCGCAATCAAATTTACCCTTCTCTTGCTGGCAGATGGATCAGTTTGTTCAGCAGGAGCTGGCGAGCGATGTCTCCTGGGTGGCGTTCAACTTCTATCTCGTCCTGCCACAAACTCCTTCAGCATTCCCCCCTGAATCAGCTTCTCAATGTCCCGCTTCAAAATGCAGCAGTCATCAGTCTTGTGGCCCTTGCACTTGTGGTATCTGCAATAGGTCTCGACATCTTTCCCCATGGGCTGATCACCCCTACGAGGCAACAGTGGCCTCGCCAAAGATCTCTTCTCCATCTCTATTAGTACCGCTGAGATCTGCCTATTTAAAGGTGTAAAGTACTCAGGGACCTCTAGGTTTCTAGACGCCGGGTTAGGCTCGACCCGGGGCCTGCTGTCTCTTCCCTTCTTTTCTTTCTTCACCTCCTTCTACCATCGCGTCGGGGCTCGGGAACCACCCTTAGCGAAGTCATTAGGAAGTTAGCCTCAGTGTTCGCCCTCTCAAGGTCTATGAACCCTTTTGCCCTAGACGCCAGCTCCTCCAACGTCTCAATCTCCTTCACGTGATAGCTGTTGCGCAGTTTTCTCGAGGCCTTTTTGGCCACATTCAATCCTCGATAGAAGGCTCGAATGATCTCCGCATCTGAGATTCGACGATCTATCTCTGTGACGTTCTGATGAAAACGTCCGTAAAAATTGGCCAGCGACTCTGCAGGTTGTTGCTTGACCGCATCCAGGGCGACCACGCTTTTCATTAGCTGGCGCTCGCCCATGTACCTCTCCAGGAATTTGCTCCTTAACTCTGCTCAAGTTCCTATAGATCCTGCAGGGAGGCCGAACAACCAGGACGAAGCTGAACCCAAAAGAGTGGATGGAAATAACAAAGCCAAGTGATTGGGATCATTTGACTTACCCAGAAGAGAAGCCTCGTTCTTGTTGACGTGTATGGTGGGATCTCCTCCACCACTGTACTCAGGTATAGCCCGAGCGACTACGTCTTTAGGGATTTTGATGGCAACGAGGTCGTCGGAGAAGGGATTAGCAAATCGCTCCTTGAAGGGAGCCACGACTGTGAGTCGCCTTTCCTGGAGCCTTTTGTTGATAAGGTCGTCCACCTGGTCCAGGGTGCAATATTTCGGCGAAGTCCCGTTTGGAGAGGGACCGGAAGGATTAGCGGAGTTGGTAGTCGTCGGCTGCTCGGTGTATGTCGGGGGTAGGGACTGGTGTCCTAATGTCATCTCCTGATCCTCCTGGGGCGCTGTGGTTCCAGGATTCGCGATTTCAGTCGGCAAGGACCCTGTGGTAGCAGGGCGAGTGTTTCCTTGGGGAGCAGGGGCTTGACGGCGAGCCTGTCCTAGGATGGCCTCCAGCAGTTAACTGGATGTTTTCCCCGGCGATGTGGACGATCTGCGGTACTGGAGTCTCGGTACGGTTGGTAGCTGGGGTCGGACAGGAATTACCGACATGCTTTTAGACCGTCCTCAGAGGAACGGCATTGGGGGTTGCCTGGCTGGCAGGCTCTTGCTGAAGCGGTGAAGCGGCGGCGGAATCAGAGCTATCCGAGGATTGCTCGCGAGTCTGGTTCCGGCGGTTGTTTTGTGATCGAGTTCTCATGGCTGTATCACTCGATTCCCACAGACGACGCCAAATGTTGGATCGTGAAATCCTGGTTGTTGATCTGGCAGTGAATTGAATGTCAGATGCTGGTTGAACAATGCTCTTGCCCTAGTTCCGGTGAACCTGCAAGTAGGGGAGCGCAACAGAGGGGGTGTTTCTGGGTCCCTCTCCGATGCTTAAATGAGTATATGTGTGTATATAACTCAAAACGTAATGAATGTATGTAAAGCAAAGGTATTTATAGAGTAGGAGAGACCAAACCGTATAAGGTAACCGTATAAGGTAACCGTATATCTTAGTGAATATTGTGTTGTTGAAGATTTGGATAATAGATATTGCAGTTACGGCGAGATATCGCAGTTACTATATCTAATCCTTAGTGAATATGTGACCGAGATACGTGGGATGTCGTGGCCACTTCCTTATTAACGGTTGGTAGGACCAGAGGAGAGAGGCAAGGCTCTCTTCGGGGCGAGCACTCCCATGGTGAGCAGTAGGAGGTCGCGACTTGGTGAAGGATGGCGACCAGCTAGTGAGCCTTTGGCGTCCATATTGTCTTGGGCTCGATCCTGGGCCACTCTATGGTGGGCCAGGTTGACTTTGACTTAGGCTGATCCGGTTCGAATATCTTGGGTTTACCCCCTCCAAGGTTATTGGGTCTTCGAGGCATTTTCCTTATTGGGCTGTCACTATCAATACCCAACACACTCTATTCATGTACTCAGATTTATTCAATTATCATGTTTAGCTTCTTTTTTTTGGTCAAAGATGAAATCTTCATTAAAACTTAAACGTATCTGATTGGTCTAATAACAACAAGGAAATTAGAGCAGATAGTGGTTCACATACCCAATAACCAAACACATCTCTCTCTTGGATTGTCTAGCAATCCAATTTGCACATCTATTTGCCTTTCGTCTTACCCAATTCCATGAGACCTCCTCGATTTGTGACGCGATCACCTTAATCGTATTTATAATGTTTTCCAATCGCTAGTCTTGTTACTGAGCCGTCCCATCAATTTGCTTGACTAGTATCTCGGAATCTGACTCGATGATGACCTCTGTCCACCCGTGGTGAGCCTCTAGTTCCACTTATTGTAGTATGGCCCGGGCTTCCATGTTTATCGTCGACGTGTCCCTCCTCGAGGGTTGTCTTCCCTCTACCAAGTTTCCGTCTGAGTCCCTCGCAATGACGTCGGTTCCTCCCTTTTTGGTTTTTGAATCCTATGCTCCGTCACAGTTGCTTTTGATCTTCCCTTGTTCCGGTGGTACCCAGTTCGGCTGTCGGCTTTCGGCCTCCCTCTGCCCTAGTTCCATACGCATTGATCCTGGTGTGTCCCATGTCTCTTGCGCCAATCAGAGTCCTCTTTTTAGGGTGAGGTGTGTTTGCGGTTATTATTTGTTGTTATACCCCTGACATCGTTCTTTCCATATCTCCCATGCCAATGATTCCACTTTAGTCCTGAGGAATGCTCCCCCGTCCTGTTTCGTGTTGGCTACCTCGATGATTTTCTTCATCCGGTCTATCCACATTAGTTGGGATTGTCCAGCCCATCGGACTCATATCCCCCCAAACCATATATGTCTTACCCATCGGCACTCCATCAAAGCATGGTCGATCGTTTCTAGTTGATCACAAAAGAGGCAGTTCAGCGTCACATCTATCCCCCTGCGATGTAGCTCCCCCGTCACCTGTAATGCACGATTGCAACTCCTCCAAATAAATTGTTTTACCTTCGGGATTGTCGGACCGTTCCAGATTTGTCGCCATGTTGTTGGACCTATTGTTCGTGAGGAGGAGGCATGGGTTGCTACTTCTGGTTCTTTCTGTTTCATTAATCTTTGGTATACTAGCTTCGGGTGTGCTATTCCTGATCTCGATGAGGGTCAGATCAGCTTGTCTCGTGTTCCTTCTCTTGTTAGATGGATGTCAATATTCTCCCCTTCATTAATTTGCTCACGGATTCTACCTGTGTCCCATCTCGTCCCTGCGTCCTGAAATATGTTCGCTACCTGCATATCTTACTCGGTCGGGTATGGTGTCCCACGTGTGAACCTGTGCCCGTTGATTCCCGGGACCCAAGCATCCTGGAACAATTGGATATTCACCCATTTCATACCCACCATATTCCTTCTTCCTATAGTATCTTTCTCCCCTCGAGTATGCTTGACCAAGACCATGATGCTCGCCCTCCCTTCTTCGCCTGAAACAGGTTAGATCTAGGTAAGTAGATACCTTTAATTACCTTTGTCGAGTACGCGTTTGGGTTGTTTTGAAGTCTCCATGTCGTTTTGGTTAGCATGCCTTCATTGAATGTATTGATATTCCGGAATCCCATTCCCCATTTCTCCATAGGGTTTGTCATGTGCTCCCATTTCCTCCAATGAATTGTCTGTTTGCCCATACTTTGAGTCCACCAGAACCGGGTCATTATGGCCATCATTTTCCCACACCAGGTTTTAGGGAACTTGAAAAGCGCCATTGTGTATGTTGGGATGGCGGTTATTACCGCCTTGGGAAGTATTTCCTTTCTCTCGCTACTTAGGTATAGGTTCTTCCATCCATTCATTTTGCTCCATATTCTATCCTACAGGTATCCTAATGCCTCCCTTTTCGACCTTCCCCAAACCGTGGGGATCCTAAGATATTTTCTCGCTTTTCGTGATTTCTCGATTCCCAGGATTTGACTCATCATTCTCCTACTTACTTGTGACATCCCAGAACTAAAGTGAATGCTCGATTTCTGGAGATTGACGCTCTGACCCGATGTACGACTGTATCCTTCCATAATTGCTTTAGGTCGATGCGCGTTCTGTTCATCCGCTTTGATGAAGAAGACCGAGTCGTTCGCGAATAGGAGGTGGTGGACCATTGGACATGTTCTCCTGATCTGGATTCCTTCAATCTGTTTTCTTTCCACCGCTTGTATGATATGTCTTGATAGCACATCAGACACAAATAGAAACAAATAGGGGGATAGGGGGTCCCCCTGTCGAATACCTCTTGTGGGTGAGAAGTTGTTTGTCTTATTTCCGTTGATTATGACTTTGTATCGCGCATTCTTGATGCATCCTTCAATCCATCGAATCCACTTTTCATCGAACCCCATCCTTCTCATGGTGCTTAGTAGGAAGCCTCATCCCACCCAGTCATATGCTTTGTTCATGTCAATCTTTACCGCACATTCCTCCACCTTTTCTCTTTTGCTTGTCCTTAGGTGGTGGAAGGCATCATGGGCGACGATTATGTTGTCATGTATTAACCTGCCAACCACAAATGCCCCTTGAAATGGGGTGATTAACAATGGTAGTATGGCTTGCAATCTATTTGCGAGAGTTTTGGACAACACTTTATAATCAAAGTTGCATAAGGCTATAGGTCGAAAATGAGTTGTTTTGAAGGGGTTTGGCACTTTAGGAATTAACACAATATCCATATCATAAAAGCAAGGGTCGAGTGTACCGTTTAACAAGTAGCTATTTATCACATGAATGACATCCTGTCCCACAATCTCCCAATACTTATGATAGAACAATCCGGCCAATCCATCAGGTCCTGGGGCCCTTGCTCCCCTCAGTTGGAATGCCGCCCGTTTAATTTATTCATCGGAACACGGTTTGATAAGATTATGGTTCATCTCTCTTGTGACTGATTGAGGCACACATCCTAGAATGTCGTTCGAGTGATTGGATCCTTCCGATTGGAATAGGTCTTTGAAATACCTTCCACATTCCTGACTGATTTCCTCCTCCGATTCTGTCCATGTTCCATCCGATCTCTAGAGGCTCCTGATTTTATTTCTACTTCTCCTTTCAAGAGTAGACTTGTGGAAGAATGTTGTATTCTTGTCTCCTTCTCCTAGCCATCGTATTCTCTTCTCCTAGCCATTTGACTCCAGTAGGTTTCTTACCTTCTCCAGTATTCTTCCAACTCTTGTTTGAGTGTCTTCTCTATTTCCTTTTCATGGACCCGATTGCTCTCCCTTTGGACTATTTCTATTTGACTCAGACTCTCTGCAATTTTCGCCCTATTGTGTTTGAGGTTCTCCTTACTCCATTGTGTTAGCTTGGTTTGGCATCGGTTTATCTTTGTGTGGAGGGTGGGTCTTCGATTGGTTGGTGGGTTGGCTACCCACGATGCCTTCACTGTTTGTTCGCAACCTTCATCCACATGGTCTAAAATCTGAAATTTATTTTTCCCTTACTGTCCCGGTGGTCGATCAGTAGGACCAGTGGATTTTGATCTAACCCGATGGCCGGTTTGTGGAAGATGACGGTGTTCAGATGTAAGTCTAGCCAGTCACCGTTTATTAGTCCCTGATCCAGTCGTTCTCTTATTCTTTCAGAGTTGTGCTTATTATTGCACCATGTGTATGGAGTGCCTTTAAATCCAATGTCGCACATTGCTAGGTATGAAATAAACGAGCTGAAAGCATCCAATTTTTTTCGGGTCTTTGGGTCTCCCACCATTCTTCTCGTGTGAGTAACTTATGTCGTTGAAGTCACCTATACACATCCATGGTCCCTTTGTCCAATTTGCGATTTGTCGGATCTCTGTCCAAACTTTCATTATTTCTTCCCATACTGGATGTCCATACACCACGTGATTTTAGCCTCTTCATTGTTTCCTTCAAATTGGACCATGGTATCGATGAAGTGAGCATTTTTTTGTATGATATTGACGTCTACTTCCTTTCTCAACCATAGTGTAAGACCCCCCGATAGTCCATTGGGTTCCACATAACATTTGTTATCCATTATAAGTTTGTGTTGTATGCCTTGACATATACCTTCTTTATTCTTTGTTTCCATGATGAAAATTATTGTAGGTTGGTGTTTCCGTCCGAGCTCGGTTAGATGGGAAACTGTCAGGTCCGATCTCAACCCCTGACAATTCCACACCAGAGCACTCATTGGGCACCTGTGGCTGTGGAGGGACAGCCACCAGAACCCATTTATTCATTCAATATCTGGTCTTTTTCCTGCATTTTGGTCTTCCTGCTCGTTCGGGTTTTCGCCACTTTTATCATACTTTTCCTCTTTCGCATTTTTTTTGTGTATGTCTTTGTTCTATTAGTCTCACTAGTTCCATACTCAATTCTGAGACAATGCTTCTTGGAGTGTTTTTCTTCAGCATCTTCCTCCCTATCCATGTTATTCAATTCCTTCCTTTTTAGTGACATCTTTCGGATTAAGGTACTCAATCCCATGGGGGAGGCTATTCTTTATTCTCGGCTTGGTGAGTTGTGGTCGATTAGGAATTCGACGTAGTATTCCTTCATGTCGGGGCTAGCCTTAATACTTCTTCTTGGCACGGTGAACCTTATTGGTGGGGTAGTGATGGGGCTGCTGATCTAGGGTGCATTCATTGGAGTCATGTACTCCACCTGGATGTTGTATATGCCACCCTCATCCATCTGTATGGATTCGATCAACTGCAGAGGTTCGGCCATAGCCAGCTACAGAGGTTCGGCCATGCTCGGACACTTTTTGTGTCTGGATATGTTGGCAGTGTTGTGTATTTGTTCTATAGGTGTGGATGGTCCCGCATTGGTGTATGTTGGCATCTTCACTAACATCCTATCATCGGCATTGTCATTTTCGCCTTCCCTATTTCTCCGATTCAGTTTCCCTAGAACCAGGCTGTTGGAATTGTGGCTTAGTTCTTCACCTAGGTGGTTATACCCAGTCTCAGCCTGCATAGGTGATCTTGCAGTTTGTCTTCGGTTATGTCGGTTCCCACTTGATAATGAACCACCTCGGCCTTTCCCAACATCTGCCTAAGTTGTATCGCGACGCCGAGGTCTTTCAGCCTGTGTCCATTGCCCGAAGCATGGTTGATTAGGGTTGTCTTCCGCCATAACCATCAGTTCATTACACGCCCTATCTGTATGTCCCATGAACCCACAGCTGAAACAGAAATCTGCAAGTTGTTCATACTTCACCGTTGCCCAACTTTTCACCCCATTAGATCTCTGGTACCAAAATCCTGGTACCAATGGCTTGCTTCCAACTATTTCTAGATTGATCTGTAAATAGCTCATATCTAATCCTCTAGGCCCCTTAATACTATCAATCTTAGCATTTCTACTCAAGCTCTTCCCAATGATAATGGCATTTGATTCATTCAGATTTTCTAATTCTAATCCATGTATTTGAATCCAAAATTGAATGTTATGGAGAGCAACATCCTCTAATCGCATACCTCCCTTTCATTGCTTGGTGGATAAACAATGGACCTGAATTGTCCAAGGGCTGAAATCCAATGCATCAGCCATGTCTCTTGGATCGTCACACTTGAGCATGGTGACTCCATTTCCCATGTCCATGATGCTTACTCTGGTGTACCTCTGCCATGCATTCTTTAGTACTCCTTGGACTGCAATTGGCTTCAACATTCGGTCAAATAACACATTTCCCACACACCTCAGACCTCCCTATTCATCGGTTGTTCCTTGGAGGTGCAAGGTATTCGGCCCAGATTGGTTCTATCTGCAATATTGGTCGATTTGCTGGGTGGCTTTCGCCCCTGTATGTCACCCATGCTTAGGAGACCTATAAACAAGCACACAGAAGCAGAGTTAGGTATTGTCTATAACCAACCAAACCGGCAGTGCTCCTGTGGGGGATGATGTTGTGGTGGGGCTTCGGTGTTTACTTGGGCAGTGGGTTGATGTAGGGATTTGGATTGACGAAGGTAATTGGTGTGGGTCGATTCGTGGATGTGCAGTTGAAACGGGGCGATTGGGGGATCACATACGTCAATTGCTGTCTTTGTTGCGTCTTGTAGTTGTATAGACTGGGCCTCGTCGTCGAGCACAGAAGGTTGAGTTGCATCTCGCCAATTCCAGAGGCTGACTCTCCGGCGGGATTGACGGTGGCGAGGCGCGTGGTTGCCGCCGACGAACCCTTGGATTCATAGAGACCTTCTCTCACTAGAGGAGAGAGACGATTATTTTGCCAATGCTTAGCTCGTTAAGCACATGATTATTCCTAATCATGCTTTAGGTCCCGCTTCAATTTCATGCATGTTTGGTGAATCACATCTTTCATACAATTTTGATATTCAGCTTTACTAACTCGGATTCATCTGATGTGTGGCAATATCAAAATGGAGAAGAAATTTATTTAATCATGTTGGTTGGAGGATTTAAAATGAAATTTAGTGCTCATGCATAAAAGCTTTAATTTTCGATTAAACATTTATCGAGTTATAAAAATTTGTTTCTTGGATCTAATTTTGGTTATCTAAAAGATATAATTATCAAATTTTATTATTATGATATGATTTTTAATTATTATTATTAAATTACCCACCCACTCCAAAGTTAATTGAAACTATGGGAGTGATCGTTTTACGTTCCTTAACATTTTCTAGAAACAATGTTGATGTGAAGTTGTTGTTGCCCAAACTTATTGAAAAAAAAATTATTGAACGCGGCAAAAGTAGGTTGCACTATCCTCTGCTGAGTATTGTATCTGCCGAGAATAGGAGGTGAAATGATGCTCACCTTTATTGTGGCTCATTTGAATAGGCAAGTGCCAAACAAAAGGGGGGTTGGGTTGCTCTATATCAGCATCTCTTCCTAATTATTTATTAGGAGTGAGCAAATGGCCAAAAAAAAATTGAGAGTTAGCAAACAAAATTGGTTGGACCGAATTCCTATCAAAATTGGCCTGAGACCGGTCCGACTAGGACCGAGCGGACGGTTTTTTCCCTCTAAGGTCGGTCTCGGAATTTTCGCGTTAGGACCGGTCCGGACCGAGTTTCATTAAAACTTAACATTTAATCATTTATATTGGTCTTCTCGTCCAACCCCAACAGCTATCCTAAATCAGGATTGAGACAATTTTTTTATACTATAGTGATGTAGTCATTCAGACTTTTTGTTTTTTACTGAAAATTTTGGTCCAAGACCGAGATCGGCTCGAGTCAATAAAGATCGACTCGGGCGAGATTAGGTATTTCGATTAGGTATTTATATTTTCAGATCTAATTTTCTCAACAACTGCAAAAACAAAACAATCAAAATACCGTATAAGAAAAAATAAACTGTATAGTTCAATTACGGATTTTCGAATCGGTTTTTCGGTTTAAACCAAAAATACACATTCGAAACTAAAATAAGTATTCAAAATTAAATTAAATAGCAAAATAACTCGATTTAACAATGTTTACATAATTTTTTACAAAATCGATTAAATAACTAAATTAATATTAGTTTGTATTCAATTATATTAATTAACATAAAATATAAAATTATATGAGTAACAACGTCGGACCGAACCCCACGTTTTTTTAGGCTCATAAACTGTCCAAAAGCCCAAATAAAACTAAAAAAAAAAAAAATCACAAACTTAACCTCAAACTAAGCCGTATATTTTGGGATCGATTTGTTTGTACCAATTTAATACGGTTTTCATCCATTTTTCGGACCATCCCAATTTTTCTTTCAACCGTAGGTGTAGATGAGATTCCAGCGACAGTTACCACCGAAGTTGGAAATGATAACTTATCGAAATTAATAAGGTTAGGAGCGGTGGCTGAAGTTTGTTTTAAATTAAATAATGACCGCTTGACGATTATTTATATTTTTAAAATAAAAATATTTTTTTCATAGAAATAAAAAAAATGTAGTTAATGGGAAGAGCAGATTTATTCCTCCCTTTCAATTGGGCTAGTCAAGCCTAGGTTGTGAACCAGACCGACTAAGTTGATTCAAGATTTACATGGTAGTGACTTATTATGTGTTAGTTTCTTTTATATCTATTTGTGTAAAGGAAAAATTATGTTCTCAAACTTTTGTAGGGACAAAATAATTTTCTAGTTTATTATTGTTGGATCCCTCTTTATGTCTTTGAGACGACACTCTCTTGCGCTCCGCTAGACTTGCAAGAAGGAAATATCTGAATAGACTCATTTGTTTCCCTCCGATAATTAAGTTAGTAACAGGTCTTTGAGAATAGTTAATAATAAATGGGAATAAAAGTACATGTGTTTAAAATGCAGTAAATGTGAGTATTTATAGAAAGAATTAACTCATTGACCAGATAAACTTTTTAGCGTGGTTAACTGTATTGGGAGGGGATAAAATGTCAAATCATATGACACAGAGGCATGGTTTTCCTGTCATGTGACAGGTGATGGATGACAAATGACCAATGACGGCGCCTGATTCATATTGACGGATTTCCTTGGCTTTGAATTGGGCCAAAGCCTTAATTTACTCCCGAGCGAAGCCTTCTATCTGAGCATCAGGCGAAATGCCCCTCGTCTGGCCAGAGCGCTTATAACGCACCGAGGCGAGATGCTTCTCACCATTGAGGATACTAGGTCGCCACCAGTATCCATCATCTGGCCACGAGCCAAACAAGAGGGTAATCATGGTTGGTTCGTTTAATATTTGGGCGTAGACCTATTCTACGTTTATTTTCAAAATTTGAATTTTATCTCCTCAAAGGGAAATTAAAAAATTCTCTAGTCCTTAAGCTGAAAATTTTGAAAATGTCCAAAACGCTTCCTATTTTAGTTATGACGTGAGGATCACCTTTTTTACCCATTGTGATCCAACGGTCAGGAAAGCGTGTCTTTTTATTTCTCGAGAAAGTTACCGTTTGTGGTTTTTACCCCACTATAAATAGGTTTATTCCCCTCAGTTTCAACACTATTTCCTCTGTATGCTCTGCCTTCTATCTAGAATCTATTTTCTCTAAAATAATCCTTAAGTGAGTGTTCATGCTTTCTTAAGTTAGCGTTGCCTTTCTTAGTCATCATTGCTCGTTGTTTCCTTACTACTTCAGTGGTCTGGCGGTCATATAACAAATCCAAGTTGACTTCTTTGAGCAACGCTGCCTCTGATGGTATGGATCTGTACACTCCACTTCCTTCCATATATCCAAACCCTAATCTTTTTAACTCTAGAAAATTTTGTATGACGTGTGAAATTGGCGGGTATGAGCTACGCTCAAAGTCCTTGGTACCCCTGAATGAACTCTCAATAGATGCTTCTCATCCCGTTTGCTATCCTTGTGAGGATGAAGTCACTATCTTCCTAGCCAAAATAGATGTGGGGCTTCACCTTTCCTACTGCAACTCTTTGCAAAAGTTGTAGCTACTTAATGTGTCGCCCCCTCCCTTAGCTCTCCCACAATACCTTGCGCATGTGGGTTAGCTTTTGGGTCCAGTGCTTTAACAGGGGCTAGACATATCTCTTAACCTTTTCGAACTTGTTTCTGTCTTCAATCCAACACCTTTCACCTTTTTCTATTTCAAACACATTTTCCACAATTTAAATATTGGAACTCTCAACAACTGGGTTGGGACAATTGGTCCTGGAGCCCAAGGTGTCCATTAGTTAGTGGCTTTAAGTTCACTAATTTTAATTGGAAATGCAACTATTTTTTCTTCAAATGGGTGTCACTTGGCCTCTTCGGATGACGTGAAATGACCCTGCTCCCCTTCTTTCAAAGTATTTCGAAGACGACCAGAGGTTACTTAGATCATTCGAGAGACCTTCCCCCATACATATCCAAAACAACTTAGAGGCGTCGCTTGTGAGTGCGTTGATCAACTCCTCAGAACATGCAGTGCCGATCGATTGGATATTTTTTCTAACTTAAAATCACTTTCATGTAGGTTTCGATCATGTGTTTGTCCCTGACCATGAATCTCTTCATATGGTAACAGGGGTCATTCCCCCTCGAGGACGAACCTTCAAGCAAAAGCCGCAGTCGGCGAATCCCTTAAGTTCGGATCCATCATTCTTGGATGAGGAGACCAACAACGTTTTAGCGACTTATAAACGTTCTAGCGATGCCTGAAGAAGCCGAGACACTTTTCTAGGTGCCGTTTGCCCCTAGGCCTCCATAATTCCGATGGAGGCAACGACCATCTATTTAGCCTCTTCGACGATCCCCGTGGAGGAATCTTTGGGTCTCTCTTTGATATGCAGAGGCACCTCCATGAAGCGCATCACAAAGAGAACAGTTGTCAGCCATGTGTGTTGTGTCCTCGCCTTGAGGGGCGAACCTGGTTGAGGTTGTGGCTTCTGAAATGGAAGTCAGGGCTTTGGTAGTGAATCTGGTCCACAAATGCACCACCCTCAAAGAGGAATCCTCAGAGGCTTCTCGGGCAATCGAGCTTGAGAAAGAGATTACTCTTCTCAAAGATGATTTGGTCGAGGAGTACCATTTAAAGGATGGGGCCAGTCGAAGAATTAACATGTCGTTGCAAAACCTACCCAATTATCCTCTCGGATAACTGAGGTTGAGGAGGTTGTGAAACATTCCCTAGAGGATGCTCGTAGCACATAGAAAAGAGTGGTGGTATCACCCATGAACGTTACCGCCTTGAAAACCGAGTTGGAAGCAGCGCTCTAAGAGAGCGATTAGGTAAATAATGAAGCATTCAATGTGGTGAATGCTTTCATGAGAAATGTTGAATTTACGCAAGCCGACGATACCCACTGTCGAGCCAAGCTCATCAAAATATATGGTGACCTTGTGAAACAGATCCAATAAGCTCAACCATAGTTTTCAGTTGATCAGGTTAAGGGGTTGCGAGTATTCCTTTCATTTCAAAAGCAAGAGGCGTAGAAAGAGGTGGCTCAAAAGGCCCACGTATCACAGGACCTCAGTGGTTCAACTGGATCGTTCAAAGATGAGGACGCCCAAGAACCAGAAGTGACACTTTATTTCTTTGCTTGGGAACTTTGTAATAACCACGTCATATTTTTTTACGTTTGTAAATTCTGTTTCAATTAAATCCTCCTTTTTCTCCTTCCGCCCTCATTTTCCATAACATCGCTTGATAACTAAATGCTTAAGTATTTACCCATTGAGGATATTACACTAGTCACATATGAAGTTTACACTTATGTTTCTTCAAACTAGTAGGTTTTTCAACCATTAAGCTTATGGACATAGGTTTGAATCAGGTTGTGCTCCCTTAACTGTCGTCACCAACAAGTGGGTCTCATAAAGAATTTATTCAAGTGCGCAACATTAAACATCTTTTTCTACTTCTTTCTCTATTCATCCTCTACGACATAGGCATTAGAGTGAGGAATAACGACGACAGTGTACAATTCTTCCCATTTGGGGATAACTTGTTCATCATTTTCGAATGGGCAAATTCATTTTTTCTCCACACCATCTCCCACATGAAAAATTTACGAGAGAAAACTCGCCGATTATAGTATCTGGCGGTGGTGAGTCGCAAGTTCCCTTGGAGCTTGTCTAACGTACACCTCTTCGCCTCTACCAAGTCCAATCAACATGTATTTTTCATCATTAGGCGTCACTTCAAAATGATTAACTCATTGAGATGCGACAGCAATTTCTGTAGGGGCGACAACTTCTGAGTTATACACTAATCCAAATGGGTTACGCTCATTGCCTTTTTAGAAATTGTTCGTTCAGATCAAAGGACGTTGTCTAGCTTGTTAGTACATATCCCTTTGAGGGAATCGAGACTTTTCTTCAATTCGTTAAGAATTATTTTATTTGCTTCCTGCACCTATCCATTGGTTTGGGATGCTTAACCGAAGCATGGCGATGCTCAATTTTTAATTCTTCACATAACCATTTTAGCTCTTTCCCATCGAATTGTGGACCAATGTCAGTGATCAGTACATTTGGGATTCTGTATCTAGAAATGATTCTAGATTTTAAGAATTTGATCACTTGGAACTCAATAGTCAACGCCAAGGTTTTGCCTCAATCCACTTAGAAAATTAGTCGATAGCCACAATGATGTAAGTTCTATGTTTTGATTTGGGTAATGGCCCCACCAAATCAATCCCTTATTGTACGAAGGGCCAAGCGGCCCTAATGAAGATCAACTTTGAGGGTGGATGCCCTATTCTTTGTGTTAGGGGTTATGATATAATTACATTGTTTGAAGTAGATGATTGCCGTGAGCTATAGGTATGTTTCATAGATCTTCTATTGTGTTTCTTGAGTATTCTAGAATCTGATTGTTATTCTCTCATTAGGATCAGTCCTAGGCTATAAATAGAGGTCATAGTCCTTTGTAAAGATCTTAACTTGTTATTGAAGTAATTGTTCTGTTCTTGAGCTTTCGATTCTGTTATTTCTGTTATAACAGAATTAGTTGCTTCCTTGCTAAGCAATCTTCATCTTCATCTCTTTGATTCGATTTCTTTCTCAAATCGTCTAAAATGGTATCAGAGCTATACGAATCTGCGGATTACAACCAGTAATCTCGTCGTTCACTTCATCATTCATCCATTTCTGTTGCTGCGATTAAAGTTCGTCGGAAGCTGCTATTCGAAGATCATCAATGGAGGATGCTCTTCCACCTGCATTTTCGAACAAGAAGATCTGTATATTGACTGGAGATGACAACTTTCAGTCATGGAAACAGCAGGTACTTCTTGCTGTTAGAGGATTTGATCTCGAATCTCATTTATACGGTGTTCAAACTGTGCCAACTCACATCACTAATGAAATTGGCGAAAATCTGCCCAATCCTGCCTATGCGAAATATAAACAGAGAGATAGTTCTTTAGCCTCTTGGTTGTTAGTGTCGATCTGTCCTCAGGTTAACAGATATCTGTTAGGATGCATGACTGTTAATGCTGTGTGGTCGAAACTACATCAGATGTTTTCCTCTTCGTCTACAACGAGAGTGATGAGTCTATATGGAAAACTTAAATCCAGGAAGCTAGTAACTCAGTCTGTTAGAGATTATCTTGCTGATATTCAATCTACTTGTGATAGCCTTGCTAGTTGTGGCCATCCAATAGATGAAATGCAGCAGATCTCCATAGTTCGGGATGGAGTGAAAGGCCAGTTTGACAATGTTGTTTCAGTGATTCACGCAAGCAGGAATCCATACGACTTAGCCTCGGTAAGTTCTGTACTTCTGGATGCTGAAACAAGAGCTCGTGATCAACTCTTTAATCCAATGCTGATGCCTCAAGCAATGATTCACACTACGGATGAGTTTACAAAGAAGACTGCTACACAGAATTCTGACTCTGTGTACAAATCTGATGCAAACACTTCAAATCCTTCTAATCAGCAGAGTCAGCACAATCAATCAGGTCCTCCTATGTTTGACAGAGGAAGAGGAGCTGGTCGAAGAGGTCGAGGTGGAAGTAACAGGCCGCAGTGTCAGCTCTGCGGGAAGATTGGACATCTTGTCAATCGGTGCTATAAGAGATTTGATGTGAACTTCCATGGAGTTACCTCGTCAAGTACTCTGATGTCTGCCAACTTGTGTCAAACCTCTTGGAATGACTGGAATGATTCTGCTGATCAGAACTTTGTGAACTCGTCTTCGGTCTCTACTCCAACAAACACTACATCTCTAGCTTTCAATCCTGCGTCTGCGACTTCTCATCCTGCATATATACAGAATATTGCTCCATATGGACACTATCCATTTATGTTGCCATATCCTGTCACTCCTGGTTATAATGCAGGTCTGTCCTACTCAGGAGCACCTTCAGCACCATCACAAGAATCGATGTTCACTCCTCAAATCAACTTTGCCTCACTTCCTGTTGCTCAAATTGCTGGCAACAATCAGATATGGTATCCTGATTCTGGTGCAACAAACCACATTACAAATGGTCAGCCAGCTAAAGGAACAGAACCATATAAGGGAGCAGGTAAAGTTCAAGTCGGAAATGGTTCTCAATTAACCATTTCAAACATCGGTACATCTGTGATTAACACTCCTTCAAAATCTCTGTTTCTCAATAATATTCTTTATACACCTGAGATTACCAAGAACTTAGTGTCTGTCTCACAGTTTTCCAGGGATAATGGAGTATACTTTGAGTTTCATCCAACTCATTGTATGGTTCGTGACTTGGTGTCGAAAGAAGTGCTGTTGGAAGGAGAAGAAGCAGGAGGTCTTTACAAGTTAGATTTTCATAAATTTTCTAGATGTAATAAAGCTGCTAGACTTGGTAATAAGGATGATCAGTTTGCTTATAATAATGATCAGTTTGCCTATATTGTTGAATCGTCTAGTATATGGCATAAAAGACTCGGACATGCTTCTTCAAATGTCTTGGCATCTGTTTTTAAAAATTCTGGAATGAAATGTTCTTCATCATATGGTTTATGTTCCGCTTGTTCTGTTGGTAAGAGTATCAAGTTACCGTTTTCGAATTCAACTACCAAATACACACAACCTCTTCAACTTGTTGAGGTTGATCTATGGGGACCAGCTCCTGTTACATCTAATGGTAAGAGGTATTTTATGAGCATTGTTGATGTGTATTCTCGATATACTTGGATTTATTTTCTAAACCAGAAAAGTGAAGCTGCAAATCTGTTTATTCAATTTCACACTCTTGCAGAAAAACAGCTGAATTGTACTCTGAAATCAGTTCAAACTGATGGTGGAGGAGAGTTTAAGTCGTTAGCTTTGTACTTCTCTAATCATGGTATTGATCACAGGATTACATGCCCCTACACATCTGAGCAAAACGGGATTGTAGAGAGGAAACATCGACATATTGTGGAAATGGGGTTAACTCTCATGTATCAAGCTAGTCTTCCAAGGCAGTACTGGAGCGATTCGCTCTACACTGCTGTATTTCTAATCAACAGATTACCTACTCAGGTACTTGAGCATGTTTCCCCTCATGAGGTATTGTTTGGGAAGGCTCCTGACTATTCCATACTTCGGGTTTTTGGATGCCTATGTTTTCCGTTCACTAGGCCTTTCAATAAACATAAACTTGATTACCGTTCAACTCCATGTGTTTTTCTTGGGTATTGTTCTCAACAACATGGATACAAATGTTTAGACAGTAATGGGAGAATATATGTGTCAAGACATGTTCGATTTCATGAGACTGAGTTTCCATTTGAAGAAAAGAATGGTAAGTTCATGATGTCTGCAGCTCCGAAAAACACACATACCAGTGAGCCGTTCTTTTTACCGTTTGGTTTTGTGAACTCTCCTTCTGATCAATGCAATGTCTCCCCTTCACATCCCATGTCTGGACCTAACACATCTATTTCATCTCATTCAGGTGGGAATTCAGACAATTCTCCTACTCATGATTCATTTCGCAGTAATGGTGTTCAGTCAGCTGATACAACAAATGATGAAATTGTTCAATCCATACCTGAGGCGCGGTCTAGACAGATTGATAACAATGAAGTGATCAGGTATGTTCCATCTGAAAATAATGACTTAGTTGAGGCTGCAAGGTTTGTTCCAGGTGATGGCATTGGCTCAGTTCCGCCTGTTACAACTAGTCAGAATTCTGTTGATCAAGGTTCTTCTGGTTTGCGTAATATACATCCTATGCTAACTAGATCTAAGTGTGCATCTCAGTCTGCAGCTCAGCACTCTGCTTTGAATACAGAGAGGATAGATTCCTTGACAATATCGCAGAATCATCAATCTGCTCAGACATCCGAAGACACTGAACCAACTTCTGTGCATACTGCTCTTCAAACAACTCATTGGACTAAAGCCATTCATGATGAGCTACAAGCATTGGCTGCCAATAAGACTTGGTCTGTTGTTTCTCTTCCTGAAGGTCGCATTCCAGTAGGGTGTAAGTGGATTTTTAAAACCAAAAGAAACTCAGATGGATCTGTTGCACGTTATAAGGCTCGGTTAGTTGCAAAAGGTTTTTCTCAAAAACCTGGTTTTGATTTCTCTGAAACGTTTAGTCCTGTTATAAAGTCTCCTACTGTTCGTATCATTCTTGCTTTAGCTCTGACTAATAAGTGGAAACTTAGACAGATTGATGTAAATAACGCATTTCTTCACGGTGATCTCACTGAAGAAGTTTTCATGCTCCAACCTCCGGGCTTTGAGCAATGCGATGCAGCTGGAAATGTCTTGGTCTGTAAGCTTCACAAAGCGTTGTATGGATTAAAACAAGCACCAAGAGCCTGGTTTGAGAAACTTAAACACTTTCTACTATCTCATCTTATGTTTACTGTTTCGAAATCTGACAACTGTTTGTTTATAAAGCAATCAAATTCTGGTTATGTGTTTCTTTTAGTCTATGTAGACGATATAGTTGTTACTGGGACTAGCTCAGAGGATGTTGAGTTTGTCATTAGGTAAATTAATTCTGAATTTAGATTGAAAGATCTTGGTACATTGAACTATTTCTTAGGAATGAATGTCCAAGAGAAAGATGACTGTCTTCTGCTCAATCAGCACAAATATATTACTGAATTACTTCATAAAACAGGTCTGACTGATGCTTGTTCTATGCCTACTCCAATGACAGGGAATTTTTTGTCCAAGATGATAACTGAGAAGGATAGTACTCCATGTCCTAATCCTGATCTATATAGGAGTACTATTGGTGCACTTCAGCACATATGTGCAACTCGACCTGATATAGCCTTTGCTGTCAACAAATTAAGCCAATTTGTTCAGTCTCCTACCTTGTGTCATTGGCATGCTCTTGTTCATGTTTTAAAATATCTCAAAGGAACTCTGTCTCATGGTCTTTCGTTTCAAGCTCCTTCTGTATCTTCTAATGAAGTTTCCTTGGTATCGTATGCAGATGCTGATTGGGGAAGTGATCCTACAGATAGAAAGTCGATTTCAGGACACTTTCTTTTGCTAAATGGAAATCCAATTGTATGGAGTTCGAAGAAACAACCTGTCATCTCTCGTTCTTCTGCTGAAGCTGAGTACAGAGCTATAGCTAATGCTATTTGTGAGGTAGTATGGGTTAAATCTCTTCTCCAAGAACTTGGTGTTTCTTTGTCCTCAATTCCTGTTGTGTGGTGTGATAATACAAGTGCAGTAGGATTAACTGAAAACCCAATTCATCACTCTAAAATGAAACATGTTGAGATTGATTTGAGTTTTGTTCGTGAAAAAGTAAGCAGTGGTCATGTTCTTGTTAACTTTGTGCCCTCTGATGATCAATTTGCTGATATTCTGACAAAGCCCTTGACAGAGAAATTTTTTGTTCCTCTTCGTAAAAGACTTGGTGTTTACTCTTTTGAAGAGGTAGATGAGTTGTCTCGATGTTTGATAGATGGTGTGTAATCTGTTTGAGCTTGATGTATGTTGTTCTGTCTGAATCTGAATGGTCTGTTCAGTAGTGATCATAATATGTTGATTGGGTATTCTGTTTCAAATTCTCTGTGTATTTGGTCTATGCTATTCTTTCCTTCATATCTGTGTTCTTGAACTATTTTCATTTTCTCACACTTGTGTTATATATAATTGGTTCTGTTCTCCTCTTTGGTTTAAGTCATAAGACAATCTTCAAAGAATAATCTGTTTTGGTTGATATTCAGGTTTACTGCTTTTCTAAGCTTTCTTCTTTCATTGCTGATTGTTCAATGTTGTGATTGTGTATTCATGAAAGCTTTCTTCTCTGGTTTTCATTAACTGATACATGATACTGAGTCATTCTCTGTTAAATGATCTGAAATGAAAATATGAGAATGTGTGATGACATCTCTTGGGGTTTGATTTCAAAAATAATCAATGAGGAAGACAACGTCAAAGATACTTCTTCATTGATTTGAGAAAGTAAGGATGAAGGCTCAAACCTTCCAATCCCAATGAAAAGATGAAGGCTCAACCCTTCCTGTCATTATTTCAAAACACACACAAGAACAGAAAAGAAGTGTTCATGTGTTGTTCTCGGGAAAAAAAATAAAAAAAAAAAGAGGAGTAGAAGAAATTGGATCATCACAAGAATGACTCTATCATGTATATGTGTTTCATGAGACTTGAGAAGTTGCTGTCATAGGTGCATATCACATTGTTGAACACGTCAGAGGCAAGGTATGAAGAATAGTGGAGAAAGTTGATAATTTTCTGTGTATCAAGCTCTACAGAATTGTTGTTTGAGTTTGGTTTATGACTTGGGAACTTCTGGGGATGTATTAGAATGAATGTATATGATGCTTGTTTGGAATATGCAAATATGATGAAGAACAGGAGAAGTGAAGTCAAGGTTAGCATATGGTTTCAAATTCGTTGAGAATGAAGAATTGGAAGTTACTTGAGATTCAGATTATGTTTCAAGCTGAACAGATATGAAGGTTGGATAAAGAACAACATCAGATCAAGAGCAAACAAGGGTTTTGAAAGAAGATCTTGGATAGGGAATGTTAGGGGTTATGATATAATTACATTGTTTGAAGTAGATGATTGCCGTGAGCTATAGGTATGTTTCATAGATCTTCTATTGTGTTTCTTGAGTATTCTAGAATCTGATTGTTATTCTCTCATTAGGATCAGTCCTAGGCTATAAATAGAGGTCATAGTCCTTTGTAAAGAACTTAACTTGTTATTGAAGTAATTGTCCTGTTCTTGAGCTTTCGATTCTGTTATTTCTGTTATAACAGAATTAGTTGCTTCCTTGCTAAGCAATCTTCATCTTCATCTCTTTGATTCGATTTCTTTCTCAAATAGTCTAAAATTTGTGTATATTTTGTGCATGATTCAGACCTTAACACTAGATCTGCTGTATCCTAGCTCAATTAAGACCAATAATGGTCTTGGTTTAGACCAATTCAGACAATTGATCTTGCTCCTTTGTGACAAGCGGCGTAGCCTTCGTGCAACTCCCTCAGTATTGTCGTCATATTTTGGGGAGCGGCGTATCTGGAAAAGGGTGTCGAGAACCCATTTTTATAAAGGATTCTATATATTATAATGTAATTGAGGGTCAGATGCCTTGCCCTTTTGGTGTGCGCTTCGTCTAGGGGTTCATCGCCCATTTCGATGGACTCTTTAATATGAGGTGTCACTCATTCAATTATGGAATTTATGTTAAAACATTCACAAGCACAGGGTCGTGCGACGCATTTGACGAAATGAACACTTAAGGGCGTTAGTTGCTACACATATTTATTTAAGGCCACCAACTTCTTTATTGGCTTCCCTAGTGATGACTCGATTTCAAAGTCAACCAAGCTTTTTGCCAGTGTCTTTGCTTCCTCGAGGTACCTATTCATTTGTTCACCCTTCGTCACGTACTCTCCTTTGACCTGATTGACCACAAATTGATAATCACAATAGACATTAACAAAGGCGACACTAACTCTTTCGACAATTTTGATACCAGCGATTAATACTTCATACTATGCTTCATTATTAGTGGCTTTGAAAATCAGAACCAAGGAATGTATCAGGGGTTCACCCCAATTTGGAGAAGTCAACACAAGACCTACCCCCAAACCCTCAATGTATAAAATCCATCTATGTATAGTTTCCATGTAGAGTGAAAAGATTAACTATTGAATGAGGAGAGAAACTTGAACTCAAAGCTTTGTACATTTAAAGCATTGTGGAATGATTTTTTTATGAAATAAAATGAAGATGTCACCCTTATATAGGAGGAGGCAATAAGGACTAACAAGCAAAGTAATAAATCCTAGGGACTAACATGTAATGTAGAAGTAACTAAGTACATCAACTTCTAACATATTGAAATGTGGTCTTTTAACATTCACTCATGTATCATTGCTTCTGATTGTTTTCAATTCTCAACATTTTCGAACATGTCAATTGAGCTCTCAATCAGTGTCATGCTTCGATTGTCGTACTGAATGGCTAAACTGAAACTGATTGAATCCACAATCAAGTGAACTCACACAACTTCCATTGTAGGTGAAGATACTCCTAACTCGATACAAGCCAAAATTCAGATGTGACTGAAAAAGTAAAAACAATGTCAACTTGGTCATGCCATCGTGGTGTCATCTCGGTCATGCCATCATGGTCACGTCATCGTAGTCATGGCACTTATGGATAAACTAAAAAATGAATTAAAAATATGAAATCCATCACTTCAACTTGTAGAGAAGCCATTGCACAACATCAATAACGTGTTTTTGCAAGCACAATGTAATTGAGAATCAGCTTCAGTATCACAGAACAATCAAAACAGAACCAACATTTGGACATAATCGAATTTCAGTTCTTCGACTTAAAAGCAATAACAGTGAGTAGCAAAAACGTAAATAAACAAGCAATGTATGGAAAATTATCATGATTCAGCAATGAAATGGAATGAACCAGCATCGTAACAACAAATAACCAATGAAGTTAGCTAACCCCCGTGAACAGAGATCACAACCATTGGTAGTAGCATTTAGTAATTTTAGAGCGGCATTCCGTAAATACACACACTAGAGCTCACACTGATATTAATTGGCAATTCACAACAGCAACATAGTAGCTCAACCCAGCTAGGCAAGAACAAAAGTAATACCTTAACAACATCATTGTGAATCTGATCATGAGAGAATTTTGAAAAACACTTGATTGCTCAAATAGTGGCTTGATGTCAATCAAATGATGGATCAGTGAACTTATGAAAAGGCTCTGGGTTGTAGACTTCATGCGTAAGATTCATTTGATGTCGATTAAGTGATGAATCAGTGTATTGGTCCACTATGAATGAATCTTATGAAGTGGACACGCAACAACTTCATTTGCAGCAGGAGGTGGATTTAATCAGTGTTGCTGCTAGTCATGATGAACAAAGTATGGGGTGGCATGAATTAGATCTGCTGCTGGTAATGATTTGTGAATCGAATCAAGTCAATAATCTACTGTGGGAAATCATGTACGAACACGATACGCTGAATGGAAAAACGTAAAGCTTAAATGGCTGAAATCATGTGGCGTGGACGATCACCGACTCAGATTTTGGAATTTGAGTCCACCTCAGATTACATGTGAACATCATCATATTTAAATTCAGCTCCATGTGAATATATAACTGTTGGGTATTAATCCGACATCTGTTGATCAAGTGTCAATATATAACCCGACATAAGGGCACGCATACCAAAATCTAGAATACCGTATACGTTGCAGGGTATCAATACTTCAAGGTCACGACTAGGGTCACCTAGGATGCCGCTATAGAGGCGCGCCATAAAGGGGCGCCCAATTGGAAGCACGTCTTTCCTTACTTCTATTGCACAAGGCTCTAGGTTGGACAGAGGGTAATGGGAAATAGTCATGCGGGACAAGGATCCACAAAACCAGGGCACTATGCACAGGGCATAAGGGCTATATGCACAGGACACCATGTAACACTGGACTCGAGACAACCATGGTCAGTCCACTAGAGGACACCTCGGATGACCATGGTCAGGAGTATAGCTCTAGTCAGGTTAGAGGTGGGCTTTATAAATAGCCGCACACATCCTTATTCCAAACTAGTGTAACATCACATACTTGAACTACATACTTAGTTTCCGCCATAAACGAACCTTTGACTGACTTGATCGTCGGAGGGGAAACAACGGGAACATCTTAGCTTTTCTTCTGTGCAGGTTAACGGAGCAACACGGGAGTCAACATGGAAAGCACCGAAGAAAACCCTACTGATAAACGTGATTCAACATCTGGCGCAGTCTAGAACAAATTAGCCATCGCTCCGCCCAATACTAGAGCAAAGAGTAACCAAGTCGAAGCTACGGAAAATGACACCTACATCACCTCCAGCAACACTTAGGGTCCTCGGCGTACTTACCGCCATCAGCCCGACAACCGAAGGGGAATACTTTCCAGCTACCAGCCTACTATGGGCAGCTCACACCCCAACCAGTGACGGCGTTCGAACCTGAGGTGCACAAACCAGCTGAAACAGCAATAGCATCATCCCCTAAGGCGCCGCCCAGGGTGGATATAGGCTTTAAGGCACTCTTAACGCCTGCCTTCATGACAGCGTTGCATGAGATCATTGCACGCAGCATCTGAAAATCCTTGTAGAAAGGCCCCCTCGAGTAGAGGAAGTGATATCTCGACATCGACCTCATAAGGCGCCGCCCCAGAACTCCCTGCCTCCCCTGAGCGTCACCTTACCTTTTACGGCGACAATGACTCATCCCCTTGACACAATGACCAGGGAAGGAATCGAGGAGATTGTCGTCCTAAAAGTTAAAGAGAAGAAGAGTAGGATCATGTCTATCCTTCAGGACAGGGCATCACATCCACTAGCTCCTGAAATATTGGTGGTCACCGTGCCTAAGCACGTGCAGACCTAGTGAATCGACTATTACAGAGGAGAAGGCGACACGGTAGAGCACATACAAAGACATGAGTCTTCACTCTTGGTGCGGAATAGTGATGACAACCACATCTCCTTACTCTTTCTAGCCACCCTAGGAGGTGTAGCCTCACACTGGTTTTTCGGACTGCCCAAAGCCTCCATTAAGTCTTGGGTGGACTTGAAGAAAAATTCATTGTGCAGTACATGGGGGGAGACAGCTGTTTAAAAGCGTAAGAACGCTAGACCAGCTCAAGTAAAGAAATGAGGAGAGCCTGGGAGATTTCTACACCAGTTCAACAAAGAATTGGAAGGAATCGACCAGGTCATCATGAGAGGCGAGACCATACGATCATGCGTCAGGGCACTTGGTCCACAGCCTGAGCAACATCCTGGTCAGCACCGTGGACAATTTAGCAGCGCGTTTAAAATCATACGTAGACTTAGAAATAGCCTAGGGAGGAAGGAGGCTGCCCAAGGAATCGAAGAAATAAATCAAGAAAGGCAAGAGGCCCGAGAACCATTCAGCGAAGGCGTCGCACATGAACAACACTGCCCCTTCCTAGCGCGCCATGCTCGCGACGCGGGACGTCTCCGTGGTACTAACATAAATGGAGAGGAAGGACTTGGCCACGCCCCCCGACCCAAAGAAGAATGGTGTGACCATGGGCCACGACTTGAGCAAGTACTGCCGCTATCATCGATTTAAAGGCCATGGCACGGAGGACTGCTATACCCTGAAAAAGAATATACAAAGGTTAATCCAGAGGGCTACCTCAAACATTCTGTGGCGCGCCAGGAGAAGAGTCAGAGCCCTTGCAGAGAGAGACGGGTGTCGCCAAAAAGGGGATTTGAATCGTCGAAGGGAAGACAAGGAAATGTCAACGTTATTAGCATAGGGTATGTAGCAGGAAGGGAGACGAGCGTAGCTCGAGAGGTGTATGTGGTACAACTCTTAGTAACTGAAAAAGCTGAAAAAATCCAGGAAGGAAGACGACGTCACCATATCCTTATCAGAATCCGAAATGTGGCACTTAACATGCCCACACGAAGATGCGTTGGTCGTCACTATAGACAGTGACGTCTACACATAGAAAATAGTACTTGTGTACTCGGGTAGCTCCACTGATGTTCTCTTCTTGGAGGCGTTACAAAAGATGGGAAAGTCGGTAAAAGACTTGAATAAGGTAAACTTCCCCTGATGGGATTCGCATCAAACGCCACATACCCGGTAGGGGCTATCACCCTACCTATAGAGATTGGTGACGGCTGTATGTCGCGAGGATTTGACGTCACGTTTATTTTTGGTGGATGCCCCAACATCATACAATGCGATACTGGAGGCTCCACGCTCAACCCGCACAGGATGGTGCACTCTACCTATCACCAGCTGCTGAAATTCCCAACCCCTCATAGCATTGGGGTGGTGAGAGGTGATCAGCCTGCGGTGCGCACCTGTTATGTACACGCGACGCGCCGTCCCATGTTAAAGAAAAAGGAAACGCTCGCAATTCAAATGGAAGAGGACCCTAGGGAAGAAAGGAGACGCCCCCAGCCAGTTGAAGGAAAGAGAAAGGTCCAAATCAATGGACCAGAAAACACCGTCCAGATTAGAGCAGCGCTAGCACCAGGAGAGGCAGAGGTACTCTCCATGCTCCTTCTAGAATCCAAGGAAATATTCGCTTGGAAACCAAGTGACATGCCCAGGATAAGTCGAGAAGTGATCTCCCATGAGCTCAGTATCGACCTGAGCATCCGGACGATCGCCCAAAAGAGACGCGCCGTAGGAGAAGAAAAATCTTTTGCCATTCGCCAAGAGGTAGGCAAGTTGATCGAGCCCAATTCTGTGAAGGAAATATGATTCCGGGCAAGGGTAGCAAACCCGTTCTTGGTTAAGAAAAATAATGGAAAATGGAGGATGTGCATTGACTTCAGGGACCTTAGCAAGGCATGCCCCCAAGGACTCTTACCCTCTACTTCGCATCGATCATCTTGTCGACGCCACGTCGGGCCACGAGCTCCTAAGCTTCATGGATGCGTACTCTGGATACAATCAAATCCAAATGGCGGAGGGCGACGCGCAACACACTGCTTTTTATGTTGATGGTGATATCTATGACTACACGGTCATGCCATTTGGACTTATTAATGCGGGCGCCACCTACCAAAGGGTGGTGAACAAGCTGTTTGCAGGGATGATTGGCAATACAATGGAAGCTTATGTTGACGACATGTTGGTAAAGTCTAACAAGAGTGTCGACCACGTGGAAGACCTGAGGATGACTTTCGAGCGTATGCGCCTTCATCAGGTGCGCCTCAACCCCGACAAATGCACCTTTGGAGTCCACTCAGGAAAATTTCTAGGCTACATGGTGAGCCAAAGAGGGATTGAGGTGAACCAGGAAAAATTGGAGGCGATCGAGGTGATGAAAAGCCCGATATGCCACAAGGAGGTGCAACGCCCGAATGGAAGATTGGCAGCGCTCAACCGTTTCTTGGAAAAGTCCGTAGAAAAGTCACTACCATTTTTCCAGGTCCTGCGCACCAGCAATAAATTTGAATGGACGTTTGAGTGTGAAAAGGCATTCCAAGACCTTAAGAAATACCTCAGGACGCTCCCACCACTATCAAAACCCTCAATAGGCTACACCCTTTTTCTTTACTTAAGCATCAGTCCTGTAGGAGTCAGCTCTATCCTAATAAAGGAGTTAGAAAATGACCAAGTCCCAGTCTACTACGTATCCAAAGTTCTCACAAAGTCTGAAATGAATTACACCGAAGTTGAGAAGTATCTTTATGCGTTGACGGTTTCGGCCAGGAAACTCCGCCCTTACTTTCATGAACATGAGATCACTGTCTTAACAAATTAACCTTTAAAATACTTCCTGCAAAAGCCAGACGCCTCAAGAAGAATGATAAAATGGGCAATCGAACTCAGTGAATTCCGAATTAATTTTGCCCCAAGAACGACAATAAAGGGTCAAGCCTTGGCTGACTTCATTGTTGAGTCAACCTGCCTGACGGAAGTGTCGCCCGAAACAAAGGAATTGGAAAAACCATGAAAGTTACACATTGATGGGTCTTCATCTGTTGATGGTTCGGCGGCGGGACTCGTCCTAACCTTACCAGATGGCGGCACCCCTATTTGTTATGCATTAGTGTTGATCTTCAAGGCCACTAATAACGAAGTCGAATATGAAGCGTTAATCAATTTATTAAGGCTCGCAAAGGGAATGCGCGCGGCCCAACTAGAAGTTTACTGCGACTCTAAACTGGTGGTAAACCAGGCCAGAGGAGAGTACGTTGCGAATAGGGAGAAGATGAAGATGTACCTGAAGAGGCAAATGCCTTGGTGGAATGGTTTGATAGTTTCAAAATTGAAGCCATACCACGTGAATCAAACAAAGAAGTGGACGCCCTAAGCAAGTTCGCTTGGAAGGCGCCGCCTTTGGAGGTACACTTTGTGGAAAGCATCATAGAAAGGACAGGCTGAGAGTGTGCGATCATTGACAAGGTGGTTGATTGGGCGACTTCTATCCGCACCTACCTAGAATCAGGAGAATTACCGGAGGATGAAGCTCAGCTGAGACGAATTGTGAGGGTCGCGCCAAATTATAAAGTAATCGATGGGACGCTCTACAAAAATGTATTTCCAATGCCCTACCTCTGATGTGTCACCCAACTTGATACGAACACCATCCTAAGGGAAGTGCACGAAGGATACGCCGCCTGCCATGAGGGCGCAAGATCTATTGTTCGGAAAATTATCAACCATGGCTACTATTGGCCCACCATGAACAAAGAGGTGGCCGACATAGTGTTAAAATGCGAGTCATGTCAGAGGTATGAACCAAAGTTGGCGTGCTACCCTTCAGAACTTACAAGTATTAGCGTCGCGTAGCCATTCACGCAATGGGGGATCGACCTAGTCGTACTTTTGCCTAAGTCGAAGCAACGCTCCTACATAATAGTGGTCATCGACTAGTTTTCGACATGGATTGAGGCAAAGGCACTGACATCCACCACAGAGTCCCATGTGATAAAGTTCCTCAAGACACGAATTGTTTCAAGATATGGAATCCCGAGCATCCTAGTTAGTGAGAATGGCCCACAATTAGCAAGAGAATAACTAAAATGGTTATGTGAGGAACAAAAGATCGAGCATGGACACGCCTCGGTCAAATATGCGCAAGGTAATGGACAAGTTGAAGTAGCAAATAAGATTATCCTAAAGGGATTAAAGAAAAGAGTCGATGCCCTGGGAGAAAAATGGACAGAGGAGCTGGAAAACGTACTCTGTGCATTACAAACTACACCCACGGTAGCCACAGGGAGACGCCTTTTGGACTCGTCTATGGATCAGAAGCTGTTGCTCCAACCAAAATAATCGTCTCGTCTCATAGAGTCACAAATTTCTAAGCAACGACCAATGATGAACAAAGGCGACATGAATTCGATATGGTGGACGAAACAAGATGTGAATCAGACCATTAACAAGGCAAGATGTGCCTCGCAACAACGTGATACTACAACAAGCGAGTCTCATCTCGCCAGGTTTTCGTGAGGGAAAAGGTATGGAGAAGAAATGAATTCTCGCTACAAGATCTGAAGAATAACTTATCACCAAAATGGGAAGGACCCTATAAGATCATTTCTATACCCCACCCCAAATGCATACATTCTAGAAGACACATAGGGGAAAAGGCAGAAAAATACATTCAATGCAGAGCATTTGAAAAAGTTTTGTGCTTAATATGTTTACAAAGATGGTTAATGGCGCCGCCTATTCAAAAGTGCATATTTAGGGTTCATTTTACCCATGTCTTAATGGCCAAAAGCTTAAGTCTAAAAAATGAATGCAGAATTAGCACTGCTATGCATCACACCCGCCAGATGTAATGGCACCTCTATTACCAAAAAAGAAATATCAAGTAAAAAAAAGCCAACATATATTTAAAAGGTGTTCCCATTATATCATTACGATAAATAAAAGGGACACTATAAATAAAGAAGAAATAATACTAAGCTACTCCTAGGGGGTGGCGCCGCACCTTCTTGAGAAGGGGGCAACATCTTGAGGGGGCGCAACCTCTTGAGGGGGTGCTGCAACTTCACTGGGAGGGGGAGGAGACGCCTCTGACTCGTCACTCTCGAAATCAAATTTCTTTTCCTTGCGTCGCATGTCCAGGTAACACTTCATGCACTAGAGGCGCACCATGTCAAACTCAGGGCAGAACTTTTGCATGTCTTCCTCAAGGGAGTCATATACTACCATAAAGGTTGAGCGATACGCTATGGCCGTGTCCATGTCAATTGAGGCGCTCCCCTTATATTCATCAATCGCCTCATCAAGACGCTTGGGCATCTCCTGTTCTGCAGATAGGGTGTGCGTCTCCAGTTTAGCATACTCGACCTTCAAAAGGTCAAGATTCCTGCGAAGATCGTCCGCCTGGGAAAAGCGGCGACCCATCTCCGCCTGAGCCGATGTCAAAAGCACATCCCTCTCAGACACTTCCGCATGAATCTCTTCCACTTTGACTTGCTCCCCCACAAGGCACACCTCAGCATCCACCAATTAACTCTCCAGCTCCTTGAGGAGACGTTCCTTCTCCTCAACAGAATGCAACCTTTCAGAGGTCAACACTTTTTCATCAAGCAGGCTTATAAGATCCTCGCTCATCTGAAGTTGCGTGGGGATCATCTGAAGAAAAACAAAGTGAATAAATAAAATTAATGGCTAAAAGAGGCAAAAACACAAAATAGTACTTGGGAAAGGAAGGAGAGCCCACGGTGCACTAGCCCCTCAGTAGAAAAGGGCTTCCTATCAACTAGGGGGAAGGCACCTGCTTACAAGTGGAACCCCAAGTTGGGGTCCGCTATGGAGTTACCTTTCACCAAGGAGATACCCTGTGATGCTCACAGGGCGTCTAAGACTCCAGGAGCGCCTACTCGCTCACATCAGCCTTCTGGTCGCGCCTTAAATTAAAGATCGGACCAAGGTAAGGGAGGGTATTCCCCTTATCCTCAGGCCCGGGGGTGACGTCATGACGCAGGGATTCACCATTAAAAAGTGTAAAAGTAGGCACTGGGGAGGTAAATAGGGAATCATCCTCGTCAAACTCCTGAGTCGGTACATCGGTCTGGCGTGCCGGAACCTTCTTCCGAAAGGAAACCCCTGCTGCACTGGGGCGTTGCTAACTATCTTCATCGTTGTGGAACCAATAGAAAACTCGGTATAAGACCATGAAAGCATCGAATCTGTCACTACGGGCGCGCCATATTGCTTAGTATACAAGACGTTAAGTTGTCGACGTAGAAATGTATCATGAGCATATCGATAAAAAGGGACCACACCTTTAAATGTCTCTACAGCTTCCAGAAAGGCAGTGCGAAAACCTTAGGGGCGACATGAAAGGATCGACGTAATCCTCATAGCGGACCTTCTTCTTCTCACTCATGCTAGGCGCGCCTTTTCTCTTGAAATCCTCAGGAGCATCGTCGCCCCTTGTATTCGACTTCTTGCCACGTGGCTGTTCCGGTATAATAGTAAAGGAATGAAAAAGGCGCGCTAAATCTTTGTCTGCAAAAAGGAAAGGGAAGATTTATTACTCGGGGTGATGGAGAAGGGCGAGGCGCAACGTATGAAATGTCAGTGCACCTTAAATCTTCCTCGGTTGTCGCTTTGGAGATATAAACGGCATCGCCAAATTCATGCTCTACCATAATCTTGTAGAGCGCCTCCAAGTCCGCATGAGAGCACTCTTCCATAAAATGAAGCGGGTCACGCGGCGCCTTGGAATTTAAACACCAAGATACGTCCCCTTGAAAACGAAATACTGAACCTTCCAATTGTAATTTCGGGTCCTAAAACCTTGGACAATGGGATAGGAGGTTTCCCACGACCGACTATTAGGATCGGGACTACGGGAGACGAAAAGAAAGACACCTAAGTTATTGGTTTCGGGACGGTAAAAATGTCTAAACATAGAAAGGGAATAAGTATACTCCCTGTCATGAAAAAATATTTTAAAACCTACCCAAACACGAATAGCGTTGGGGGGAACCTGGGTAGGGAAAACGTTGTAGTATTTACACATCTCCACCAACTCGGGATAGTAAGGGAACCTTAAACCCGCATCGATTTGAAGCGGAAGATAGTCTCCTCACCCGATTGGGGCACACTCACGAGGTGGGGATTTTGAGGGTCTGTCTCGTTAGGAAAGGGATACCGAGGACAAAAACTCTCATCCATCCCCGACTCCTCGACAACCCTTTCAAAGAAGTATCTAGAGAGCATGTTCGACTTTGGGTCTAAAAAATGAGAACTCCCAGATCCTTCGACATGGCGCGGTGTATGATTTGAAGGCGCCGACGAATACAATCCGAAGAGACAGGAGCAATCCTGTCTCGGACAAGGAAGGCACCGCTAAGCGAAGGGGTCAAAGGAAGGCTGGGTGAAGGTTGGGATTTCTAGAGGGAAGAAAAAGAGTTTTCTAGAGAGAGAAAGCTTGGAAGTGAAGAGTAGGACCTCAAATGGCAGAAAGAGGGTATTTGGATGACTGTTTCGATAAAAATGACGGTTCAAATGCAACAGTTCCCTCTAAAGACGGTTCAAATGCAACGGTTCCTTCAAAGAAACGGTTCGAGTGCAAACGGTTTGGTCTATATGAAACCGTTCCTTGGAAGCTGAAAGATTTCCTCGAAAAGTTAAAATATCTTCTTCCATGTGGCACGATCCCAACCAGACAAAATTCAAATTCAAAATAAAGTAACTATGTCCGCCCCCACCACGTGTCATCCTCTCATCCAACGGTTTCGGAATTCAAAGAGATGGTAACGGATGGAAGCCTAACCATGAAAGGCTCATCCTCTCATAGGGCGCGCCATACCTTACTTCAAAGGAGAAAATGGCGCGCCACATCCTTGAGAAGTAGAAAGCTCAGCCACTAGGAGGATCACCACTCGTTTAAACCCAAGGGCGAGCGCTACTCACCCTAGGCTTAGGGGCATTATGTTGGGTATTAATCCGACATAAGCTTACCTGGTGTCAATATCTGACCCTACATAAGGGCGTGCCTACCAAAATCCAAAATACTGTATCCGTTGCAGGGTAGCAACACTTCAAGCTCACGACTTGGGATATCGCTATAGAGGCGCGCCACCTAGGCACATCATAGAGGCGCGCCCAATGGGAAGTACGTCTTCCCTTACTCCTATTGCACAAGGCTCCAAGCCGGACAAAGGTTAATGGGGAACAGTCATGCGGGACAAGGATCCAGAAAACCAGGGCACTATGCACAGGACACCAAGTGACACTGGACTCGAGACAACCATGGTCAGTCCATTAGAGGACACCTGGGATGACCATGGTCAAGAGTAGAGCTCTAGTCAGGTTAGAGGTGGGGGTTATAAATACCCCCACCCAGCCTTATTCCAAACTAGTGTAACATCACATACTTGAACTACATACTTATTTTCCTCCATAAACAAATCTTCGACTGACTTGATCATCTGAGGGGAAACAGCGGTAACACACGGGTTTTCCTTATGTGCAGGTTAACGGAGCAGCACGGGAGTCAACACGGAAAGCACCAGAGAAAACCCTACCGGTAAACGTGATTCAACAATAACGATGAGCGTGTGGAGCGTAGCTGAATTGAAGCATGCGGAGCACAGTGGTATGGAATGAAGTTCATAGCAAAACTTGAATTCAATTTCCGATATAGGCTCTTTGATCTATGGATATGATACGATTAAAAAAATAGCTATTGAATGAGTAAAGAAACTTGAACTGAAAGTTTTGTATATTGAAAATATTGTGGAATGATTTGATTATGTAATACAATGAAGATATCATCCTTATATAGGAGACCACAAGGACTAACACGCAAAGTAATAAATTCTAGGGACTGGCATGTAATGTAAAAATCAACTAAGTACATCAATTTCTAACATGTTTAAATATGGTTCCTTCCATTATAGGCGTTGCTATATTAGGTGGTGACGTTACTACCGAATAGGTAAATTCTACTATGAAATCCACCAGCGCTTGTCCATTGATTGCATCTATTGGAGCAAATTTTATTTGAAATCCGCTTAACTCGATCTCCCACTTTATCATCCTTTCCAAAGCATCGGGTTTTTGTAGGAAATGTTTTAGTGTCTGATTAGTTAAGACAGTGATCTTATGTTCATGGAAATACGGGCAAAGCTTCCTTGCGGACCACCAACGCATAAATATACTTCTCAACCTCCAGGTAGTTCATTTCAGTCTTTGTAGGGACTTTTGATACATAATAGACCGGGACATGACCTTTAGCCATTTCTTTCACTGGTACAAAGCTTACAGCAATAGGGTGGATGCTTATATAAAGGAATAGGGTGTGGCCTTTGGCTGGCATGGCTAGTGGTGTGAGTGTACTGAGGTGCTGTTTGAGATTTTGAAATGCTTCATCGCACTCAGGCGTCCACTCAAACTTTTTGTTGTCCCTTAGCACTTGAAAGAACGACATCGACTTGTCTTCATATTTGGCGAGGAATCGACTAAGTGCTGCCAACCTCCCATTTAGGGCTGGGCATGAACCAGTTCGGGGCAGAACCGGTTCAAAACCGTACATTTACCACATTTTAAATAAGGTACGGTTTACCGCTCCAGTTTTTGGCCACTCTAGATTTTGGCCAATTTACGAACCATATATGAATAGGTTCACAACCGGTTCAGTCGAACCACTTTATTACCAAAAATAATGATGCAATCACAAGGAAGAACAAAATTCAAAATATACTTCAAAAATCTTCAATTCTGCAATTGAAGAACAAAATTCCGAACTGGTTTCACAACCTGTGGCATCAAAATTCACATTTACCAAGGAATTCCTATTTTAGCAAGAACAACTAAACCTAGAAAATTTACTTGATATATAACTGAACTGGTTTAACCTAACCATCCAACTGGAGGCTGGAGCTGCGTCGTGGTGCTCGGTGTCGCAGCAAGACTCCTAGTGTGTCGTGGTGCTCGGTGCTGCAATAACGACTCATAGATCAGCTTCGTTGCTCAGTGCTCGCCTCGTCGTGGGTCGGCACTGCGGGACGAGCTGCTGCGCGAAAATCTGCTACAGGACGAGCTGTTGCGGGACGAGCTATTGCTGCGCCAAGAGCTGTTGCGGCATGCGGGACGAGTTTGAGCTGACGTGACGAGCTGCAGCCTGCGGGATCGGGATGTCGAAGCTCTGGAAAGTGGAATCCCTAAAAGTCTAAAACTGACCAACTGTAGAAGCCTGAAGTGAAGAGTAAAAACCTTGAAGAGTGATTAGGGAGAGGCCAAGTTGATTTTGGGATCAAACCATCTGGTTTGCCGGTCTGGTTTAATTCCTTAGTGGTTTAAGAGTAAATATTTTAGTAAAATATTAGATTAAAAATGGTACAAGAAGTGGTTCGGTTTACTGTTTTTTGAACCGCTCCATATTTTTGAAAAAAAATAAACGTTTGGTTTGTGAACTGGTTCAGCCGAATCAGTTTTTTATGCCCAGACCTACTCTCATTCAAGCTTTGTACCTCCTTTTTACAAGTCAAACTCTTTATCCCCTCAATGGTGTTGAGCTTCTCTGGGTTTACCTCAATCCCTCTAGAATAATGTTTCTCTATAACATCGGCATTAACTAGTTGTTAAAGGTGCATTTGTCGTTGCTTTCCTTTGCGGCATTAAGTCTCATGGCTAAAGGTCACTCCGACGGTAAAGTGCCGTCACTAAAAGGTTTGCCATCACTAAAGCGCATTAAAATGTAACAATTCGACTAGAAAAGACATTTCCATAGAGGAAAAACGACCCGAATATAAGCTCTTCTCATAATCTTCTAATAGTCAATAAAATATTTGGCATCTACATTGGGTTCCTTAGTATTTTCATAACGGCTTCCACCCAACCCATCACTTACCATGTTCTCCATGTCATGAACGCTACTACCAATAGAACACCTTACATGTTCATATTCATCACCCTAATCAACCCATGTAGTATAAGTGATAATTATTACATATCTCTCCAAATGCAACTTCACAGTTGTTCTTGACATTAAGAGACAACCATTACAATTTAAACACGAATAGTAAATTCGCCCTTCCCAAAATGATCGAACAAATTAATACAAAATCGAGAAATGAAGTAACATCATCTTTATACTCCGATGTGTGGTGATATTTGTTTATCCACCTCTTATCCATTTGTTATCTATTGCTGTAAAAAAATGTAATGAAGTAAAGTGCAAGTGTTATTTGACGTCTTTTACAATACTATTGTGGTAAGCCTAGAGAAAAACAAGCAGATGTGGCTCAAATTTGAGTAACAACTAGCTAGATTAACAAAGCATCAACAACAATGGGAGTGCTCGTAATAACTGGGAACAATCGAAGCAAATAAATATCGCGAATTTGATTAGCTTACTAAAATGAATAATTTGTGTTTGTCTGGCCTTGAGGCAGCATAGTGGTTGTAATTAAAGTGAGTAGTCCTACAAATAGATGCTGAATGAACGATATGATCATAGACTAGATTACCCGGTATCAAGATCTTCACCAAAAGGAGTATTTCTTATTCACGCAGGAGAAGGAGGGCTCGTACTTTTTAGATTTGGTTTTCGTTTAGACTTTTCTATCGTAAAAAAGTTCAGATAGTTCTGTAAAGTACGTTTGAAAGTTTGGTTCCTCGTGTCAAATGAACAATGACGGTGGTTAAATACCGTTGTCAGACCTAAAATCCGACTTAATTAATCATACCTAAAAAATTAGAGTCACCACTAGTTAATTAAGGCTAACTATAAACCTTGATTACCGAGGAAAATAATTAAATTAAAAACCTAGAATTTCAAAAGGTATACGTTTAGAGATCAGAGTTCGGGGATTCTGCTACGAAATAAAATATATTAAAATTCCGTCCTTTCGGTATACTCTATTAGCTTAATTTTATTTTATTTTTACACGATATTTACAAATAAATGATAATATATCCATTATAATAAATATATCTCCGTATGAATTAGAATTAAAATACAAAAATATGAACAAATATACAGAAAGAGTGTAAAATGCAATGTTTTCACAAATTTATTTGTGGATAGTAAAATTATCAATCAATGTCGAAGCAATTAAATATTGTAAATAAATAATTAAAATTTGAATAAAAACATCAAAATAATATAGAGAGAGAACCTTGTATACCTTTGTTGCGTAATTTTGTGGAGTCAGTAGGCATGACAACATCGCTTAATAGATTGAAGCAAAATAATTATATTGTATAAAACAAACCTTGAGAGTGAACAATGTATATGATTCTATACTACTATTGTTTTCACTTAACATGGTTTTTATTTCTTTCTGCCTCCTCATTTAGACAATGCATATCACTTATATTTATACAAGTTTCTAGGGTTTTCTATCTAGGAAGTGTATATGCAATCAAATATATTATACAATATAAAATATTCATGGGATATTCTCTAAATATTTCACAATATACCCTATATATTAATCTACTAAATTTGCACGAAACCTGTTTTTAGAAACTTCGTAACTCGCCATATCTAGCATCTTCATAATGGCGCTCCATGTGTCGCGATCATGAACGCGTCGAATCTACGTCAAAATCGAGTGTCTACAGTTTTCCCCTCTTTAGACATGCACATGGTGAACATATTCGAGGAGTGGTTGTCCAAAGAGAAGGTGACATCGATTTTGGGATAGAAAATTCTAAATCAGTTGATGTGCTTATAATGTGGCGACTAACATATTTGGGATAGCGTTGCACCGGTGAACATGATTAAAGAGTGCATATCTAGTACAATATTTCGTCTTCAACATGAGAGAGCCAAAGAATAGCATATCAGGGACAACGCAACTTTGGGAAAATGAAACATTTGGGATGGCTTGATAACTAGCATATTGGGACAGCATTACGCTTTCTGGAGGATGGTAATCGGTAGCAAGCATATCTGGGATAGCGTGAAGCTACTCAAAACGAACTGGAGTAAGCTAAATATTAGCATATCTAGTGACTTTGGAAGCGAGGTTATGCCTGTGATGGCAAGATGACTAACATAGTTGGGACAGCTCTGCATTTTCTGAAGACGGTAACTGGTAGTGAGCATATCGGGGACAGCACAGAGCTAAAGTTGACCGACTAGATCGAGCCAAAGGCTAGTGTATCTGGGATATCTCAGCTTTGGACACGAGTATTACGTATGTGATGGCAGGACAACTAGCATATTTGGGACAACACTGCGCTATTTGTGTGAAGATATCTAGTAATAAGCATAACTGTGACAACATTGAGCCATTAGAAACCAACTTAGAGTGGCCAAAGTATAGCATAACTCGGATAACGTGATTTTAAACACGGGGGTCTAACACCTGGATGATGATATATATTGTTTACCCTAACTTTTGCTTAGGATGCGCATTGTTCTACAACCTAGTGGGATTCTTTGTTTTTTCCCTTTCTCTTTATTCTCTCCCTTTGCCACGATAATACTTGCGAGATTTTTCTGACTGTGCCTATCAATTTCCCTATTTTTGCATGGACCGCCTCTAAAGGTTTTCAACCCATCAGGATTTGTTTTCTCACCTTTTACCATGATTGTGATTTTCAAGTTTACACTCATGTCTCTTTATATTTTTCCTAGGTCACCCTTTCGGGGTTTTAACCTAGAAAAACACTCATTATTTCGTAGTCAATTGTGGGTGACTGTGGCCTTTGTGAATTTTCCCTCTTTGTAAGAAGACTCTATTTATTGGTAATCAATGGGAGGGTGACTGTGACCCTTATAATTTTCCATCTTCATGGAGACACTCTATTTATTACTAGTAACCCATCTTAATTATCGATAATTATCGGACTCGGTTCCTCGTACGGTATTTTATCCTCCCATGAGTTAGGTATATTTCTCTCATCTTCAATATCATATTTTGTATTTTCTAAATGTTAAATAAAATTGAGAGTTTATATACATATATTATCTATTTATGTATAATATACTTGTTAATATATATATATATATGTATAATATATGTTTATATTATGTTTATGTATTACTATATATATTTATATTATGTTTATACTATTATATATATATGGATAATATATATTTATATTATGTTTATGTATTACTATATATATATCTATACGTATAATATATATTTCTTTCGAGCACGATTAACTTTAGTTCTCACTTGTTTATTTGAAATTAAAAAAAAAAAAAAAAATTGTTTGTACATGGTTTGTTTAATTTAAAGAAAATGCATGTAGTTTTTTTAGGGTCAAACATGATTAAAACGGGCAATTCGGGCAAAATTGAAAAACATTTCAAAAGCAAATTAAAGTACCGAAAGGGCAGATTATAAGCTCGCGAGCTTTTAAGACGTAATCAAACCCCCGAACTCGATTCTCTGGACGTAGACCTTTTTAAGCCCTAGGATGTAAACTCCATGTACCCTAGGCAATTTTAGGATTCCGATTAGCCTTCAATTAATCGGTGGCGACTCTTTCTATTTTTTCGGTCCGGTTGATGACCCCGCTCGACCGGACCCGTCGCTCGCCAAGATCCGACATTTTCAAAAACGAAATTTAAAAATATTTTTCAAACGTGTCGGGGAAAGTCGGATTCGACGTCCGACAATTTGGCGACTCTGCTGGGGAGCTCTTTTAGAGGGTTTAGGCTTTGTCATGTTTGCTTTGCCATATTATATTTTGCCATATCCGTTTTGACCGTTTGCTCATGCTTGCAGTTTCAAATTTTGTCCAAAAGGCGATGTAATTGTAATAAGTCAAAAAAACAAAAATTAATTCTTGTTTTGCACACACCACGCTGGTTACCATTACCCGCTCGGACCTGGAGCACATTAAGAGCTTAGGGAGTTTAGTAGGGGAATGCACCCGAAGCGGTTTGGACCGCCGGCACGCACCCAAACAACTCAACTCGATGATCGGAATGGGCCTGTGATCCTCTTTAAGGGGTGAGGTTCCGCTGGTTCAGAGGACCTAGAAATTCCATCCATTTAGAACAAAAGCTCCACGCTGTGTTTAGTCTTTACCAGTTTTGTGTGTATTTCCATTTTTGGGCTCAACTAATGTAAATGAGAATTCGGCCCATGTATTTGGATATGAAATTGGCCCACGGCCCATGAAGAAATTTGACCCATGAAGAAGTTTGGCCCATTGATGTAAATGTGTTTTGTTTTGGCCCTAGATCATGACATGTATAGGATTGTGTCTCTTGTATTATATATTCCAGACTATTGTAAATGTAATACGAGTCTTACTAATGAAGTTAAATTCTCGCACTTGCATTGCATTTTTCAAAAAAAAAAAATGTAAGTTCCGTTCATTCAATCTTGTATCCTTAAGACGTTTCACGCACCATCTTTGGTAAGGATGAAAAAAAAACATTGCCCTCACATTAAGACCATACAGACCCCTACGGTCGAAATTGCCTGAATATGGAAAGCCATGACAAAAGGGAATCAGAAATACATGAACAAGAAGATGGACGAGGTTCACGAGCTCGTAAACTACAAAGTCAATTGGATTCTCAACGCCTTGTCTGAATTCTGGAATATGGAAAACGCGTCTGCGTGATTAACAACAACGGAATACGTTCACAAATTCCATTCGACACCAGCAAGTTCGTCTTTCAACCCGGATGAGATAATCAGGGATAGACTCCAACAACCACCGTCATTCTAGCAATGTTGGGGCACTTGGGAAAAATGTGGGGGCAACGTTGCTAAGTTGAATGACACCCTTGAACAATTCATACGAAGAACGAGGCAAATAAAAAGATTTTCAAAATACATGTCCTCGACCTTCGTTTGAACCAAGGAACAAGCAACAAATGCACTCAATGAGCTACGTCGTTGTGTGAAACGTCTTAAGAACTAGACATCAATTGGCCAAATCCTTATAAAGTAATTTTGAAAAAAAAAAAAAAATTTGCCATACATTCAATCAAATTCTACAAATGGAATGAACGGAACATGCTGAATTTTTGAAATCAATCATGCATGATCAATTGTGTATTCATCCTTCTTACTATGGTATTTTGGATTTAGGTTTTTGGAAATCCATGCGACAATCGACGATTTCGGCACCTCAAGAACACGAGGAGAGAATCATCCTACTAGAACAAACCATGTACGTCATGAGTTCCCGCACAGTGCAGTCAATCGTTGGCATGACCTCCTAGGTCGAGCGGATTTTTGCTTTTCTAAGCTCCAGACAACCGTGACTACCACAGTATCCCCGATCTCGTCTTCCCGAGGAACACTACTGTCGTGGCACTTCATCAATCCATGTTAGACATTTTTGCCATCCTGACCAAGGATCGGGTGTTCGTCCTAATTTCAAAGATTATGAAGTCGTCTGGAGGAAATATTTAACCAAAAGTTCAGAGGCATTGTTGTTTCCTCTCCTCGCCGTTCATTTCCAGGCCCACCACAAGTGATCCAACTCGATGACATTGATGCTCACGAGGGCTCCTCAGACTTATTTTCAACTGGTATCACCATTGGAGCTCTGCTTGATGAAGCTCCCTCATGCATTTTTGATCGTCCACTCGTTAGTAAGGCACCATTGATGAATCTGACTCTATTCATTACAGAGAAGGATCTGTTGACTCACACGACATTGCATTTTGGAACACAAAATCAAGTAGATGCCAAATTGTATCAATTTCTGAATGCAGTGAGTGATGAGTATAATCAAGAAAAAGATGATTTACTACGAGAAAACCTGTTACCTGAGGTAAAATCGGCTTATGCAACTATCCGATTAAGAAAAGGACCAGAGACAAGTAATGGGTACCACAGCAAGAAGGGACGTCGAGGTTCTCATCGTCAGAATTGAGTCCGTCTTCTATGTTACACCTCGTTCAGAGGAAGTGGGAATCATAGTCAAACTGACCCACGCCACCAGACCACATTCGACCACTGGAAAAGGGAAGGTTCTTTTACAAAGTAAAGGAGATGAGAAAAACAACTCCCTTTCGTTTGATCGAGCTAAAGCATAGGCGACTTAAATAGAGATGAAAAGACGTCATTGTTGACACAGTGAAGACGCCATCAAGATGTCATTGTTGACACGGTACAGACGCCGTTGTTGACCCCTGCAGAAGAGTCTCCATTGTTGATACGGGAAAGACGTCGTTGTTGACTCCTGCATAAGAGTCACCATTGTTGACACGGGACAGACGCCGTTGTTGACTCCTGCATAGGAGATGCCATTGTTGACGCTCGTCGTTGTTCACAATAGGGGAGGCGTCGTTGTCGATGCAGAGTGATGCCATTGTTGGCAGCGTCGATCGAAAAGGCTTGAAATGTAGCCACTACGGAAAGTTCGTCACAGCAAGGCGAAGTACTTCCAACTGATCGAATTCCCTGAAGGGTGGAGAAAGCCATGGAGGGACAACAACAATCGACGCCAGCAAGATCGTCACCACGAGAATGACAGCTGCGAAGAAGAGAAGCAGACCAACAATTACCTTGTGTTCTTATTTGCGTCCTTGCGTACAAAACAAATTGGCAATGCTCGTACCCATGAGTAAAATTTCTCCAGAAAAAAACTGCCAATGGAGATCAAAATCAAAGAGGTTTCAACATATTGTTGTACAATCGAAGAATCAAACAGTCAACTGTGACTCACTGATATAAAAAGATACTTGGCGTACAGAGTTCCCAGAGAACACCACAAGAAAATGTCTAAATGGTCATGCTTGGAAGGACTTGCAATTAATTACCCAGTGGCCCGACTATACCCATTTGAGATGCGTGAATGCTAAAGAAGTTGAACATCTAATGGAAGAAATTCATGAAGGTTGTTGCGGCCCACACATGAACGTGCAAGACTTGGGTACTTTGGGTTCACCATGACGACTGACTGTATAAAACATGCCCAACAATATCACATCTGTCAAGTGTACGCGGACCAAATCCACGCGTCACTGCACGAGCTCTATTCCAGAAATTCCCCACGGGCTTTCAAAATGTGGGGCATCGATGTAATCAACATGATTTTCCCAAAGGCATCCAACGGTCATCGATTCATATTGATTACAATCGATTACTTCACCAGGAGTAGAGGTTATTACCGTGACGTCAATAAACGACAAATGCCATTGAATATTTCATCAGCAAGGACATCATCGTGTGTCATGGGATGCCGAAGTCAATCATCACCGGCAATGCCAGAAATTTAAATTGGTCAATGAGTTGTGGTGAAGTATAAAAATGCATTTCCATATCATCCACAAATGAATGACGCAGTGAAAGCAACAATTAAAGGACTGGCATGATAAGTTGCTTTGGGCACTTTCGACATACATGACCTCAATACAAGCACCAACAGGGGCAACCCCATTATCCCTTGTTTACGGGATCGAAGTCGTGTTATCAATTGAAGTAGAATTCCCGTCAGCTAGGATCCTCGCCGAGGCAGAGAAGGACAAGTCAGAGTAGGCGAAATGCAGATACGTGCAATTGAACCTCATGACAAAAGGCGGCTCATCGCGCAGCGCCACATGCATTTGTACCAGCAACGCATGGCTCGTGCATTTAACAGGAAAGTCAGTCCAAGAGGATTACAAGCAGGCAATCTAATTCTCATAAAAGAAATTCTTAGAGTCAATCCAGACTCTCGGGGCAACTTTGTGCCTAAATATGAAGGGTATTATGTCGCCAAAGAGACTTTCAGCAGAGGAGACATGAACGTCGCCGACATGGAGAATCAAGAACTCCCCAGTCCAATCAATATGGACGCAGTCAGAAAATACTATCCTTAAAGAGTTCGTAACCATAAAGCGAACCTCCAAAAGTGAGAGAAAATTCCCGCTAAATCGAAAACCCAAAAGGGCAGTTTAGGCAAAATTTAGGGAAGAGGGGGATGATTGAAAATCCCCAAAAGGACAATCATGGCAAAAGGAGATGAATCAAATACCTGCTAGGTTGAAAACCCGAAAGGGCAATCTAGGCAAAAATTAAGGTAACCGAGAGGTACGGTAAAAAAAAATTCCGTAGCAAAATGATAGAAAAGCGAGAGATAAAAAAAAAACTTCAAGTCAATCAAGACTCTCGGGGCAAGTTTATGCCTAAATATGAAGGGGATTATGTCGTCAAAAAGATTTTTAGCGGAAGAGCCATGATTATCACTGACAAGGACGAGTAAGAACTCCACGATCCAATTGATGTGGATGAAGAAAAAAACTCGTAACCAGAAAGCGAGCCTTCAAAAGTGAGAAAATTCCAGCTAAATCGGAAACTCAAAAGAACGTTTTAGGCAAAATTTAGGGAAGAGGAGCATGATTGAAAATCCTCAAAATGACAATTATGGAAAAAGGAGAGGAATCAAATCCCTGCTAGGTTGAAAACTCGAAAGGCCAACCTAGGCAAAAATGAAGGGAACCGAGAGGTGCGGTAAAATGATTGAAAAGCGAGAGATCAAGACTCGCGGGGCAAGTTTGTACCTAAATTTGAAGGGATTTATGTCATCAAGAGATTTTCAGTGGGGCAGCCATGAACATCACTGACATGGACAACAGAGATCTCCCCAATCCAATCAACGTGGATGCAGAAAAAAAAAACTCGTAATCAGAAAGTAAGCCTCCAAAAATGAGAGAAATTCCCGCTAAATCGAAAACCTGAAAGGGCGGTTTAGGCAAAATTTAGGAAAGAGGGGCATGATTAAAAATCCCTAAAAAGGGCGATCATGGCAAAAGGAAAGGAATCAAATCCCTGCTAGGTTGAAAACCCAAAAGGGCGACCTAGGCAAAAATTAAGGGAATCAAGAGGTGCGGTAAAAAAACAAAAAATACTGTAGCAAAAGGAAAGAAAATCAAGAGATAAAAAAAATTAAAAAAATGCTCAAAAGTGGACGACAATGTTTCCCACAGTAGCAATAAAAAGAAGTTGTGAACTGCATTAATTTGAGTTGCCTCGACAACTTGCATGGATACACCTTTTGAACAAAGGATGAATGACTTTAGGGAACTCCATCAAGAAGGACTCCAAAGTCGATTAATGAGAAAACAGACTGAGAAGTCCGCACAAGCAGTCAGACATCTGGAGAAGGGTTTTTACCTCCAAAGTAAATTACAAGCTAATGAGCGGGGGCCTTGAGGTGCTCAACCTCCGCGAGTCATCATCAACAATCGGGACTTGTAGATTTCCAACTTCCGAGAGTTACAAACCGACGAACGGAGCGTTTAGGTGCTCAACCTCCGCAAGTCATCCCCAACGATCAGAACCTGTAGATGTCCAGCTTCTGAAAGTTACAAGCCGACGAACGGGGCCTTGAGGTGCTCAACCTCCACGAATCATCATCAACAATCGGTAGTTGTAGATTTCCAACTTCCGAGAGTTACAAACCGACGAACGAAGCGTTTAGGTGCTCAACCTCTGCAAGTCATCCCCAACGATTAGAACCTGTAGATGTCCAGCTTCTGAAAGTTACAAGCCGGCGAACAGGGCCTTGAGGTGCTAAACCTTCGCGAGTCATCATCAACAATCGGGACTTGTAGTTATCCAACTTCCGAGAGTTACAAACCGACGAACGGAGTGTTTAGGTGCTCAACCTCCGCGAGTCATCCCCAACGATCAGAACCTGTAGATGTCCATCTTCTGAAAGTTACAACCCGACGAACGGGGCCTTGAGGTGCTCAACCCCTGTAAGTTACCCTCAACAAAGCTTCTGAAAAAAAAAATCATCGACGACCAAGACCTGTGGTTATCCAGCTTCTTGGAGTCACAAAAAAAAAACAAAAAAAAAACGAGTGAAGCCTTTAGTTGTTCAGCCTTCGCAAGTCTCATTGACAACCAGGACCTGTAGTTATCCAGCTTCTGGGGGGAAAAAAACGACGAACGGAGCCTTTAGGAGTTCAGCCTTCGCAAGTCATCTCGACAACCAGGACCTGTAGTTATCCAGCTTCTGAAAAAAAAAAAAAAACGAGCGGAGCCTTTAGGTGTTCAGCCTTCGCAAATCATCCTCGACGACCAGGACCTGTAGTTATCCAGCTTCTGGGAATCACAAAAAACTACGAGCAGAGCCTTTAGGTGTTCAGCCTCCGCAAGTCATCCTCGATGACCAGAACCTGTAGTTATCCAGCTTCTGGGAGTCACAAGCCGACAAGCGGAGCCTTTAGGTGTTCAACCTCCGCAAGTCATCCCCAACGAATCACAAAGACGACGAGTGGAGCCTTTAGTTTCAGCCTCCGCAAGTCATCCTCGATGACCAGAACCTGTAGTTATCCATCTTCTGGGAGTCACAAGCCAACAAGCGAAGCCTTTAGGTGTTCAGCCTCCGAAAGTCATCCCCAACGAGTCACAAGCCGACCGAAGAGCGGAATCTTTAGGTGTTCAACCTCCGCAAGTCATCCTCGACGACCAAGACCTGTAGGTATCCAACGTCTGGGAATCACAAGTTGATGAGTGTTTAGACGCTCAGTCTCCACAAATCATCGTCAACGATCGGGACCTATAGGTGTCTAGCTTCCGAAAGTTGCGTAATAATGTTTGTCTATTATGTAAATAATGAATAAAGAGGAGCCAAAATCAGTTGTTTGTCTTTGAACACACACTCATGAGATCACTTTCATGAGCGCGTGCTCAAAGAGGGGCAACTGTAAACACCTAATTTTGGCTCAGGATAAAAATACCGTAGGAGAGGAATCGAGATTTGAAAAATATATATAGTATATATATATATACATATATATATTTGAAAACTATAAAAAAAAAAAAAAAAAAAAAATTATTTAAAAAAAAATAATAAAAAATTCCAATGGTGGAAAATTGCCTCTAAAGGTTTTCAACCCATCAGGATTTGTTTTCTCACCTTTTACCATGATTGTGATTTTCAAGTTTACACTCATGTCTCTTTATATTTTTCCTAGGTCACCCTTTCGGGGTTTTAACCTAGAAAAACACTCATTATTTCGTAGTCAATTGTGGGTGACTGTGGCCTTTGTGATTTTTCCCTCATTGTAAGAAGACTCTATTTATTGGTAATCAATGGGAGGGTGACTGTGACCCTTATAATTTTCCATCTTCATGGAGACACTCTATTTATTACTAGTAACCCATCTTAATTCTCACCTCGCAGAGACCCTCTCTTGTATGTAGCCGATTTATGGGTGGTTGTGACGCCTCTCAATTCCCACCTCATAATGACATTCTCTTGTAAGTAGTCGATTTATGGGTGACTGTGACCCTACCACCTCACAAGAATGTAAACACCTGATTTTGGCTCGGGATAAAAATATCGTAGGAGAGGAATCGAGATTTGAAAAATATATATAGTATATATATATATACATATATACATATATATATATATGAAAACTAACAAAAAAAAAATAATAATAAAAAAAATTTAAATAATAAAAAAATTTAAAAAAATAATAAACAATTCCAACGGTGGAAAATTGCCTCTTTTCCACCGATTTTATTTTTTTATTATTAAAAATAAACGTTTTTTTTATATTATTAAAAAAAAGGTTTTATTAATTAATTAAATATGTATACAATTCTTCTATAAAATGGAGATGAAGGATAGACTTCAAGGAGGAGGCTTCAAGGCTACGGTGGTGAGCTTGAGAGAATGAGAGAAAAAAAAAAAAAAAAGAGAAAAAGAGTGAAAAATACCGATAATTATCGGACTCGATTCCTCGTACGGTATTTTATCCTCCCATGAGTTAGGTATATTTCTCTCATCTTCAATATCATATTTTGTATTTTCTAAATGTGAAATAAAATTGAGAGTTTATATACATATATTATCTATTTATGTATAATATACTTGTTAATATATATATATATATGTATAATATATGTTTATATTATGTTTATGTATTACTATATATATTTATATTATGTTTATACTATTATATATATATGGATAATATATATTTATATTATGTTTATGTATTACTATATATATCTATACGTATAATATATATTTATATTATGTTTATGTATTACTATATATATCTATATGTATAATATATATTTATATTATGTTTATGTTATCTATTTATCTATATGTATAATATCTATTTATATTATGTCTATGTAATACTATATATATATATTATGTATTATGTATAATATATGTATATTATGTATATGTGAAAAAAATTTCAAAATTGACTTAGGTCATTCCCAAACTTTGATGAAGGTTACAACTCGGTCCTTGGACTCTCGGGTCATTTCTGGGACGTTATCGAGTGTTATAAACCAAACCTGAAAAGTTTTGGGTCATTTGTGCAATTTTTGTTTTTTGTTTTAATTCAGCTTGTTTTTAAAAAAAATTACATTTTAATTTCTAAACTTTTCTAGACATTCCATGATTTTTCAAAATGTTACAAATAAGTCTAGAATAATTTTTGGAATTTTATCAAGTGTTACAAATAAATCTAGAAAAGTTTAGGGTCAATTCTGTAATTTTAAAAAAAAAATATTTTCAGTTAAGTTATATTTTTTTTCAAAAATTACAATTTTTATTCCTAAATTTTTCTGGACATTCCATGACTTTTCAAAATGTTACAAATAAGTATAGAATAATTTTCGAGTTATTTTAGAACTTTACCAAGTGTTACAAATAAGTCCAAAATAGTTTAGGGTCATTTCTGCAATTTTCGAAAATATTTGTCCAATTCAGCTCAAATTTTTATAAATTGCATTTTGGTCCCTCTATTTTTTTGGACATCCTATAACTTCTTAAAATGGGGCAAATTAGTCCAACGAGCTTAATATTTTCAAAAATTATTCATGCATGTTTTGACACGTTTAAAATGGCTCGAGAGTTAAACCATTTTCTTTCGAGCACGATTAACTTTAGTTCTCACTTGTTTATTTGAAATTAAAAAAAAAAAAAATTGTTTGTACATGGTTTGTTTAATTTAAAGAAAATGCATGTAGTTTTTTTTGGGTCAAACATGTCGGGGAAAGTCGGATTCGACGTCCGACAATTTGGCGACTCTGCTGGGGAGCTCTTTTAGAGGGTTTAGGCTTTGTCATGTTTGCTTTTCCATATTATATTTTTCCATATCCGTTTTGACCGTTTGCTCATGCTTGCAGTTTCAAATTTTGTCCAAAAGGCGATGTAATTGTAATAAGTCAAAAAAACAAAAATTAATTCTTGTTTTGCACACACCACGCTGGTTACCATTACCCGCTCGGACCTGGAGCACATTAAGAGCTTAGGGAGTTTAGTAGGGGAATGCACCCGAAGCGGTTTGGACCGCCGGCACGCACCCAAACAACTCAACTCGATGATCGGAATGGGCCTGTGATCCTCTTTAGGGGGTGAGGTTCCGCTGGTTCAGAGGACCTAGAAATTCCATCCATTTAGAACAAAAGCTCCACGCTGTGTTTAGTCTTTACCAGTTTTGTGTGTATTTCCATTTTTGGGCTCAACTAATGTAAATGAGAATTCGGCCCATGTATTTGGATATGAAATTGGCCCACGGCCCATGAAGAAATTTGACCCATGAAGAAGTTTTGGACCATTGATGTAAATGTGTTTTGTTTTGGCCCTAGATCATGACATGTATAGGATTGTGTCTCTTGTATTATATATTCCAGACTGTTGTAAATGTAATACGAGTCTTACTAATGAAGTTAAATTCTCGCACTTGCATTGCATTTTTCAAAAAAAAAAATGTAAGTTCCGTTCATTCAATCTTGTATCCTTAAGACGTTTCACGCACCATCTTTGGTAAGGATGAAAAAAAAACATTGCCCTCACATTAAGACCATACAGACCCCTACGGTCGAAATTGCCCGAATATGGAAAGCCATGACAAAAGGGAATCAGAAATACATGAACAAGAAGATGGACGAGGTTCACGAGCTCGTAAACTACAAAGTCAATTGGATTCTCAACGCCTTGTCTGAATTCTGGAATATGGAAAACGCGTCTGCATGATTAACAACAACGGAATACGTTCACAAAATCCATTCAACACCAGCAAGTTCGTCTTTCAACTCGGATGAGATAATCAGGGATAGACTCCAACAACCACCGTCATTCTAGCAATGTTGGGGCACTTTGGAAAAATGTGGGGGCAACGTTGCTAAGTTGAATGACACCCTTGAACAATTCATACGAAGAACGAGGCAAATAAAAAGATTTTCAAAATACATGTCCTCGACCTTCGTTTGAACCAAGGAACAAGCAACAAATGCACTCAATGAGCTACGTCGTTGTGTGAAACGTCTTAAGAACTAGACATCAATTGGCCAAATCCTTATAAAGTAATTTTGAAAAAAAAAAAAAATTTGCCATACATTCATTCAAATTCTACAAATGGAATGAACGGAACATGCTGAATTTTTGAAATCAATCATGCATGATCAATTGTGTATTCATCCTTCTTACTATGGTATTTTGGATTTAGGTTTTTGGAAATCCATGCGACATTCGACGATTTCGGCACCTCAAGAACACGAGGAGAGAATCATCCTACTAGAACAAACCATGTACGTCATGAGTTCCCGCACAGTGCAGTCAATCGTTGGCATGACCTCCTAGGTCGAGCGGATTTTTGCTTTTCTAAGCTCCAGACAACCGTGACTACCACAGTATCCCCGATCTCGTCTTCCCGAGGAACACTACTGTCGTGGCACTTCATCAATCCATGTTAGACATTTTTGCCATCCTGACCAAGGATCGGGTGTTCGTCCTAATTTCAAAGATTATGAAGTCGTCTGGAGGAAATATTTAACCAAAAGTTCAGAGGCATTGTTGTTTCCTCTCCTCGCCGTTCATTTCCAGGCCCACCACAAGTGATCCAACTCGATGACATTGATGCTCACGAGGGCTCCTCAGACTTATTTTCAACTGGTATCACCATTGGAGCTCTGCTTGATGAAGCTCCCTCATGCATTTTTGATCGTCCACTCGTTAGTAAGGCACCATTGATGAATCTGACTCTATTCATTACAGAGAAGGATCTGTTGACTCACACGACATTGCATTTTGGAACACAAAATCAAGTAGATGCCAAATTGTATCAATTTCTGAATGCAGTGAGTGATGAGTATAATCAAGAAAAAGATGATTTACTACGAGAAAACCTGTTACCTGAGGTAAAATCGGCTTATGCAACTATCCGATTAAGAAAAGGACCAGAGACAAGTAATGGGTACCACAGCAAGAAGGGACGTCGAGGTTCTCATCGTCAGAATTGAGTCCGTCTTCTATGTTACACCTCGTTCAGAGGAAGTGGGAATCATAGTCAAACTGACCCACGCCACCAGACCACATTCGACCACTGGAAAAGGGAAGGTTCTTTTACAAAGTAAAGGAGATGAGAAAAACAACTCCCTTTCGTTTGATCGAGCTAAAGCATAGGCGACTTAAATAGAGATGAAAAGACGTCATTGTTGACACAGTGAAGACGCCATCAAGATGTCATTGTTGACACGGTACAGACGCCGTTGTTGACCCCTGCAGAAGAGTCTCCATTGTTGATACGGGAAAGACGTCGTTGTTGACTCCTGCATAAGAGTCACCATTGTTGACACGGGACAGACGCCGTTGTTGACTCCTGCATAGGAGATGCCATTGTTGACGCTCGTCGTTGTTCACAATAGGGGAGGCGTCGTTGTCGATGCAGAGTGATGCCATTGTTGGCAGCGTCGATCGAAAAGGCTTGAAATGTAGCCACTACGGAAAGTTCGTCACAGCAAGGCGAAGTACTTCCAACTGATCGAATTCCCTGAAGGGTGGAGAAAGCCATGGAGGGACAACAACAATCGACGCCAGCAAGATCGTCACCACGAGAATGACAGCTGCGAAGAAGAGAAGCAGACCAACAATTACCTTGTGTTCTTATTTGCGTCCTTGCGTACAAAACAAATTGGCAATGCTCGTACCCATGAGTAAAATTTCTCCAGAAAAAAACTGCCAATGGAGATCAAAATCAAAGAGGTTTCAACATATTGTTGTACAATCGAAGAATCAAACAGTCAACTGTGACTCACTGATATAAAAAGATACTTGGCGTACAGAGTTCCCAGAGAACACCACAAGAAAATGTCTAAATGGTCATGCTTGGAAGGACTTGCAATTAATTACCCAGTGGCCCGACTATACCCATTTGAGATGCGTGAATGCTAAAGAAGTTGAACATCTAATGGAAGAAATTCATGAAGGTTGTTGCGGCCCACACATGAACGTGCAAGACTTGGGTACTTTGGGTTCACCATGACGACTGACTGTATAAAACATGCCCAACAATATCACATCTGTCAAGTGTACGCGGACCAAATCCACGCGTCACTGCACGAGCTCTATTCCAGAAATTCCCCACGGGCTTTCAAAATGTGGGGCATCGATGTAATCAACATGATTTTCCCAAAGGCATCCAACGGTCATCGATTCATATTGATTACAATCGATTACTTCACCAGGAGTAGAGGTTATTACCGTGACGTCAATAAACGACAAATGCCATTGAATATTTCATCAGCAAGGACATCATCGTGTGTCATGGGATGTCGAAGTCAATCATCACCGGCAATGCCAGAAATTTAAATTGGTCAATGAGTTGTGGTGAAGTATAAAAATGCATCTCCATATCATCCACAAATGAATGACGCAGTGAAAGCAACAATTAAAGGACTGGCATGATAAGTTGCTTTGGGCACTTTCGACATACATGACCTCAATACAAACACCAACAGGGGCAACCCCATTATCCCTTGTTTACGGGATCGAAGTCGTGTTATCAATTGAAGTAGAATTTCCGTCAGCTAGGATCCTCGCCGAGGCAGAGAAGGACAAGTCAGAGTAGGCGAAATGCAGATACGTGCAATTGAACTTCATGACAAAAGGCGGCTCATCGCGCAGCGCCACATGCATTTGTACCAGCAACGCATGGCTCGTGCATTTAACAGGAACGTCAGTCCAAGAGGATTACAAGCAGGCAATCTAATTCTCAGAAAAGAAATTCTTAGAGTCAATCCAGACTCTCGGGGCAACTTTGTGCCTAAATATGTAGGGTATTATGTCGCCAAAGAGACTTTCAGCAGAGGAGACATGAACGTCGCCGACATGGAAAATCAAGAACTCCCCAGTCCAATCAATATGGACGCAGTCAGAAAATACTATCCTTAAAAAGTTCGTAACCATAAAGCGAACCTCCAAAAGTGAGAGAAAATTCCCGCTAAATCGAAAACCCAAAAGGGCGGTTTAGGCAAAATTTAGGGAAGAGGGGGATGATTGAAAATCCCCAAAAGGACAATCATGGCAAAAGGAGATGAATCAAATCCCTGCTAGGTTGAAAATACGAAAGGGCAATCTAGGCAAAAATTAAGGTAACCGAGAGGTGCGGTAAAAAAAAAATACCGTAGCAAAATGATAGAATAGCGAGAGATAAAAAAGAAACATCAAGTCAATCAAGACTCTCGGGGCAAGTTTATGCCTAAATATGAAGGGGATTATGTCGTCAAAAAGATTTTTAGCGGAAGAGCCATGATTATCACTGACAAGGACGAGCAAGAACTCCACGATCCAATTAATGTGGATGAAGAAAAAAACTCGTAACCAGAAAGCGAGCCTTCAAAAGTGAGAAAATTCCAGCTAAATCGGAAACTCAAAAGAACGGTTTAGGCAAAATTTAGGGAAGAGGAGCATGATTGAAAATCCTCAAAAGGACAATCATGGAAAAAGGAGAGGAATCAAATCCCTGCTAGGTTGAAAACTCGAAAGGCCAACCTAGGCAAAAATGAAGGGAACCGAGAGGTGCGGTAAAAAAAAAATATACCGCAGCAAAATGATTGAAAAGCGAGAGATAAAAATCAATCCTTCAAGTCAATCAAGACTCACGGGGCAAGTTTGTACCTAAATTTGAAGGGATTTATGTAATCAAGAGATTTTCAGTGGGGCAGCCATGATCATCACTGACATGGACAACAGAGATCTCCCCAATCCAATCAACGTGGATGTAGAAAAAAAAACCTCGTAATCAGAAAGTAAGCCTCCAAAAATGAGAGAAATTCCCGCTAAATCGAAAACCTGAAAGGGCGGTTTAGGCAAAATTTAGGGAAGAGGGGCATGATTAAAAATCCCTAAAAAGGGCGATCATGGCAAAAGGAAAGGAATCAAATCCCTGCTAGGTTGAAACCCCAAAAGGGCGACCTAGGCAAAAATTAAGGGAATCGAGAGGTGCGGTAAAAAAACAAAAAATACTGTAGCAAAAGGAAAGAAAATCAAGAGATAAAAAAAAAATTAAAAAAATGCTCAAAAGTGGACGACAATGTTTCCCACAGTAGCAATAAAAAGAAGTTGTGAACTGCATTAATTTGAGTTGCCTCGACAACTTGCATGGATACACCTTTTGAACAAAGGATGAATGACTTTAGGGAACTCCATCAAGAAGGACTCCAAAGTCGATTAATGAGAAAACAGACTGAGAAGTCCGCACAAGCAGTCAGACATCTTGAGAAGGGTTTTTACCTCCAAAGTGAATTACAAGCTAATGAGCGGGGGCCTTGAGGTGCTCAACCTCCGCGAGTCATCATCAACAATCGGGACTTGTAGATTTCCAACTTCCGAGAGTTACAAACCGACGAACGGAGCGTTTAGGTGCTCAACCTCCGCAAGTCATCCCCAACGATCAGAACCTGTAGATGTCCAGCTTCTGAAAGTTACAAGCCGACGAACGGGGCCTTGAGGTGCTCAACCTCCACGAGTCATCATCAACAATCGGGACTTGTAGTTATCCAACTTCCGAGAGTTACAAACCGACGAACGGAGTGTTTAGGTGCTCAACCTCCGCGAGTCATCCCCAACGATCAGAACCTGTAGATGTCCATCTTCTGAAAGTTACAACCCGACGAACGGGTCCTTGAGGTGCTCAACCCCTGTAAGTTACCCTCAACAAAGCTTCTGAAAAAAAAAAATCATCGACGACCAAGACCTGTGGTTATCCAGCTTCTTAGAGTCAGAAAAAAAAACGAGCGAAGCCTTTAGGTGTTCAGCCTTCGCAAGTCTCATTGACAACCAGGACCTGTAATTATCCAGCTTCTGGGGAAAAAAAACGACGAACGGAGCCTTTAGGAGTTCAGCCTTCGCAAGTCATCTCGACAACCAGGACCTGTAGTTATCCAGCTTGTGAAAAAAAAAAAAGAGCGGAGCCTTTAGGTGTTCAGCCTTCGCAAATCATCCTCGACGACCAGGACCTGTAGTTATCCAGCTTCTGGGAATCACAAAAAACTACGAGGAGAGCCTTTAGGTGTTCAACCTCCGCAAGTCATCCTCGATGACCAGAACCTGTAGTTATACAGCTTCTGGGAGTCACAAGCCGACAAGCGGAGCCTTTAGGTGTTCAACCTCCGCAAGTCATCCCCAACGAATCACAAAGACGACGAGTGGAGCCTTTAGTTTCAGCCTCCGCAAGTCATCGTCGATTACCAGAACCTGTAGTTATCCAGCTTCTGGGAGTCACAAGCCAACAAGCGGAGCCTTTAGGTGTTCAGCCTCCGCAAGTCATCCCCAACGAGTCACAAGCCGACCGACGAGCGGAATCTTTAGGTGTTCAACCTCCGCAAGTCATCCTCGACGACCAAGACCTGTAGGTATCCAACGTCTGAGAATCACAAGTTGATGAGTGTTTAGACGCTCAGTCTCTACAAATCATCGTCAACGATCGGGACCTATAGGTGTCTAGCTTCCGAAAGTTGCGTAATAATGTTTGTCTATTATGTAAATAATGAATAAAGAGGAGCCAAAATCAGTTGTTTGTCTTTGAACACACAATCATGAGATCACTTTCATGAGCGCGTGCTCAAAGAGGGGCAACTGTAAACACCTAATTTTGGCTCGGGATAAAAATACCGTAGGAGAGGAATCGAGATTTGAAAAATATATATAGTATATATATATATATACATATATATATTTGTAAACTAAAAAAAAATTAAAAATTAAAAATTAAAAATTAAAAAATAATAAAAAATAAAAAATAATAAAAAATTCCAACGGTGGAAAATTGCCTCTAAAGGTTTTCAACCCATCAGGATTTGTTTTCTCACCTTTTACCATGATTGTGATTTCAAGTTTACACTCATGTCTCTTTATATTTTTCCTAGGTCACCCTTTCGGGGTTTTAACCTAGAAAAACACTCATTATTTCGTAGTCAATTGTGGGTGACTGTGGCCTTTGTGAATTTTCCCTCATTGTAAGAAGACTCTATTTATTGGTAATCAATGGGAGGGTGACTGTGACCCTTATAATTTTCCATCTTCATGGAGACACTCTATTTATTACTAGTAACCCATCTTAATTCTCACCTCGCAGAGACCCTCTCTTGTATGTAGCCGATTTATGGGTGGTTGTGACGCCTCTCAATTCCCACCTCATAATTACATTCTCTTGTAAGTAGTCGATTTATGGGTGACTGTGACCCTACCACCTCACAAGATTGTAAACACCTGATTTTGGCTTGGGATAAAAATACCGTAGGAGAGGAATCGAGATTTTAAAAATATATATAGTATATATATATATACATATATATATTTGAAAACTAAAAAAAAATAATAATAATAATAATAATAAAAATATTTAAAAAAAATAATAAACAATTCCAACGGTGGAAAATTGCCTCTTTTCTACCGATTTTATTTTTTTATTATTTAAAAAAAAACATTTTTTTTTTATATTATTAAAAAAAAAAGGTTTATTAATTAATTAAATATGTATACAATTCTTCTATAAAATGGAGATGAAGGATAGACTTCAAGGAGGAGGCTTCAAGGCTACGGTGGTGAGATTGAGAGAATTGAGAGAAAAAAAAAAGAGAGAAAAAGAAAAGAGAGAAAAAGAGTGAAAAATACCGATAATTATCGGACTCGGTTCCTCGTACGGTATTTTATCCTCCCATGAGTTAGGTATATTTCTCTCATCTTCAATATCATATTTTGTATTTTCTAAATGTGAAATAAAATTGAGAGTTTATATACATATATTATCTATTTATGTATAATATACTTGTTAATATATATATATATATATGTATAATATATGTTTATATTATGTTTATGTATTACTATATATATTTATATTATGTTTATACTATTATATATATATGTATAATATATATTTATATTATGTTTATGTATTACTATATATATCTATACGTATAATATATATTTATATTATGTTTATGTATTACTATATATATGTATATGTATAATATATATTTATATTATCTATTTATCTATATGTATAATATCTATTTATATTATGTCTATGTAATACTATATATATATATATTATGTATTATGTATAATATATGTATATTATGTATATGTGAAAAAAATTTCAAAATTAACTTAGGTCATTCCCAAACTTTGATGAAGGTTACAACTCGGTCCTTGGACTCTCAGGTCATTTCTGGGACGTTATCGAGTGTTATAAACCAAACCTGAAAACTTTGGGGCCATTTGTGCAATTTTTGTTTTTTGTTTTAATTCAGCTCGTTTTTAAAAAAAAATTACATTTTAAATTCTAAACTTTTCTAGACATTCCATGATTTCTCAAAATGTTACAAATAAGTCTAGAATAATTTTTGGGTTATTTTTGGAATTTTCTCAAGTGTTACAAATAAATCTAGAATAGTTTAGGGTAAATTCTGTAATTTTAAAAAAAATATTTTCAGTTAAGTTATATTTTTTTACGAAAATTACAATTTTTATTCCTAAATTTTTCTGGACATTCCATGACTTTTCAAAATGTTACAAATAAGTATAGAATAATTTTCGAGTTATTTTAGAACTTTACCAAGTGTTACAAATAAGTCCAGAATAGTTTAGGGTCATTTCTGCAATTTTTGAAAATATTTGTCCAATTCAGCTCAAATTTTTATAAATTGCATTTTGGTCCCTATATTTTTTTGGACATCCTATAACTTCTTAAAATGGGGCAAATTAGTCCAACGAGCTTAATATTTTCAAAAATTATTCGTGCATGTTTTGACACGTTTAAAATGGCTCGAGAGTTAAACCATTTTCTTTCGAGCACGATTAACTTTAGTTCTCACTTGTTTATTTGAAATTATAAAAAAAAAAAATTGTTTGTACATGGTTTGTTTAATTTAAAGAAAATGCATGTAGTGTTTTTTGGGTCAAACATGATTACAACGGGCAATTCGGGCAAAATTGAAAAAAATTTCAAAAGCAAATTAAAGTACCGAAAGGGCGGATTATAAGCTCACGAGCTTTTAAGACGTAATCAAACCCTCGAACTCGATTCTCTGGACGTAGACCTTTTTAAGCCCTAAGATGTAAACTCCATGTACCCTAGGCAATTTTAGGATTCCGATTAGCCTTCAATTAATCGGTGGCGACTCTTTCAAAACATTTCGGTCCGGTTGATGACCCCGCTCGACCGGACCCGTCGCTCGCCAAGACCCGGCATTTTCAAAAACGAAATTAAAAAAATATTTTTTCAAACGGGTCGGGAAAGTCGGATCCGACGTCCGACAAAGAACATACACTTTATTTGTTTGTAGTCAATTAACGTGGCCCATTCTTTTCTTGTGTGTGCTTTTTAAAATATTCAAATTACGGAATTGTTCTCTTTAGTTGTAGTCGATTGAAGAGTGATTATGACCGCTACAAATTTTCACTTTGTTAACCTCTCTTTATATATAGCCAATTAAGGGTGGATGTGACCCTCACAAGAGCACACACTATTTGTTTGTAGTCAATTGAAAGGGTGATTGTGTGTCAATTGAAAGGGTGATTGTGTAACATAGCTAAAATATTTCATATTGTGGAAACACTCTATCATATCTAGCCAATTGAGGGTGACTGTGACCCATACACATTAATCCATTATCTCATATATAGCCAAATGAAAGGTGGCTGTGACCCATAAAAATTTCGCACTTCATGGAAACAACTTTATTTACATGTTGCTAGTTAGAGAGTGGGTGAGGCCCATACATTTTTTTTTACAATAAATAAATAAATAAGATAAAGGTATACAACCAAGGACCCCCTTGAGTTTAGGTAACTCAAACAAAAATTATCACTATTACTATGGATGTGAGCATGAGTGACACTTTGCTTATTTTTTACTCCTAAATTTCGCTTGGACAACCTCTAACAATTTTCAGTCCAACGAAGATTTTACTTTCTCACTCGTGACTGCCTCGAGTTTTCAATCATGCCCCTTATTCCCTAATATTTTTGTATAGGTGTCCTTCATAGGTTTTAGACCTGATGAGGAATTATTTTTTCATCTTTTTCTTTAACAATAAATGACATATATCATATTTATTCCAACAAAAATAATATATTCAGATCAAGAATTGACCGCTCGAGGTACAATTATGGAAGTGTTGCAAATGGAGGATCCTGGAATAACTTTGGTGTTCAATGTGAGTATGTCGGTCGAGCTTGGAACAATGATCACAATTGGATTTAAGAAATTTATTCATCCTGGAACCCGATCTATGGCGATTTTTCAGTTTCATGATCCCTCTAGGCTTATAAATCTCATGTGTAGATCCATCTGTCAAAGATATCAATATATCAAATACAAAAATTTAAAATAAAAGAAAGATGTGCCATGTATGATTATTAATTGCTTTTTATTTTGAAAATTTCAATGTTGTTTATTTAATTCTTAAATTTCAATTGTTTCTAAGGAAGAAATGTCAAAATGTATTATCTAAGATATTTTCATGATCATATCGTTCGTCAAATTCATTAAGTGCTTATACTTGGTCAAACAAATGCTAATATAAAATATTGATTTTATTTTAAAATCAATTGTAGCCCACTTGGTTAGACCATTATAATCACACTCAAAAATCAGATTATCATTTAAACCGTAAACTCACGTTGATGTTTTTTTTTGCTAAATATTTTGAAATGGGCGTGCAAAATCTTAAAAAATTACGAATACCATTTTAAGTTTTTTTTAAACAAAAAGTAATTCATATGATGTATGCTTTAAAAAAATCATTGCAAAAGAAATTTAGAATTATCTGATAATGTTTCACAAGTACATCGAAATATACAAAATGCAATAAACATATTTAAGGGACATAAAAGATATGCATAAGCAGTAGTGTGTGGCTTTGTTCTAAGGGAGGGTTCCACTGATAGACTCCCGATTAGTGGTTTCTTCTCCCTCATCATAGAGATCACAAGACCCTCCAACCGAGTGGAGTTTTTTAGAGTCGTATCGGCTGCCCAACAGCTCTGGTCGTTTCCCTTACTAAATTTATGAGGTTCCTAGTTGTTGTGGGTTTTAGGCATTTTGGACATTATTGTCAATAGTGGTGTGTGCAAATTAATGCATAAAATAGATATAATAAAATTTATTTACAAAAAGATACTCAACACCTGCACATGAAAAAACAATAATTAATACTAAAAAATAACATAAAGAATGCAAGCAAAAATAATGACCTTGAACCCTCGAAGTCCCCTGCAAAGTCGTCAAATTGTCAGACCTAAAACATGACTTAAAGACGATATTTGACTAAAACAATTTAGAGTCGCCAGTAGTTAATTAAGGGTAACTATAAACCTTGATTACCTAGGAAAATAATTAAATTAAAAACCAAGGATTTCAAACGGTCTACATTTAGATATCAGAGTTTGGGGATTCTATTACAAAATGAAACATATTAAAATTTCGTCCTTTCGGTACTCTATTCTCTTAATTTGATATTATTTTTACAAGATATTTACAAATAAATGATAATATATGCGTTACAATAATTAAATCTCCCTATGAATAGGGTTGGGCATAAGAAACCGATTCGGTCGAACCGTATCGAACTGTACCGGTTTTGAATCGGTTCGACCGAACCGGTTCACAAACCAAACAAGTTTTTTGTAAAAATATGGAGCGGTTCAGAAGAGGTACAAAAAATCGGTTCACAAACGGTAAACCGTACCACTTTTTGTACCGGTTTTAATATACTCCTAAACTACAAAACCATACCAGAGTTAACAGACCGGACGGTTTGAGCAATAATAAATTCAATGGTATATAACAGACCGGACTCTTTTCTTATCTTTAACAGACCAGACTCTTTTCTTATCTTTAATACTAATATATAAAACAGGAAAAGAAAAAAAAGTCATATATATATATATATACATATATTAATTTGATTAATTTATATGTGAAACTAATAATAAGAAATTATAACGTGATTGGGATGAATCTACAATTAAGAAAAATAGCTAATAATTAAATATACTGATCTCCACAGTGTATATATAATCCATAAACAATATAATAACAAATTTAAAGTTATACCTTTTGTAATACTGTGTAACATCTCAACAATTTATTTATTAATTAGATATTTTAAATTCAATTTTTGAGAATGAAAAAATATTAATAAACAAAATTTTATCCCTTATAATCTAACAATATTAGATTTCGAAAAAATACTAAACCCTAAACCTCAGTGTTGAGATTTTTTTTTTTTAGTGACCCAAAAAAAAAATTTGTTATGTATGAAGTGGTTCGGCTGAACCGGTTTTTGAACCGGTTCAGAACAGGTACAGTAAATCGGTCAAAAACTGGAGCGGTAAACCGTACCGATTTTAAAATGTGGTAAAAGTTTGGTTCTGAACCGGTTCGGCCCTGAACCGATTCATGCCCAGCCCTACCTATGAATTAGAATTAAACTAATTAAAATAAATACACAAATATACAGAAAAATAGTAAAAAGCACTGTTCTGACAAATTTATATGTTGATATTAAAATTATCAATCAATGTAGAAACAATTAGATAATGTAAATAAATAATTAAATTTGAATATAAACATGAAATAATATAGAGAGAACCTTGTATACCTTTGTTGCGTATTTTTGTGGAGGCGGTAACCATGACAACTTAACTCAATAGATTGAACCAAAATAAATATATTGTATCAAACAAACCTTGAGAGTGAACAATGCAGATGATGCTATACTACTATTTTCTTTTTTCAGGCAACATGGTTTTTATTTCTTTATGCTTTCTCCTTTACACAATGCATAACATGCCTATTTATACAAGTTCCTAGGGTTTTCTAAACTAGGAAGTGTATATGCAAGAAAATATATACAATATAAAATATTCTCTAAATATTTCACAATATACCCTATATACTAATCTACTAAATTTGCATGAAACCTATTTTTGGAAACTTCGTAACTCACCATATCTGAAATCTTCATAATGGCGCGCCACGTGTCGCGATCCTGAACGCATCGAATCTAGGTGAAAATCGAGTGCCTACAACTGTTGCAAATACATATAATTAGCTACAACATACATAGAGACGAAATAACTATTTTTACAGTAAAGATTTAGACTGTAGTTGATTAAATGTATCAATGACGAGAATAGATCGACACTATAATAATCAGTACAAAATTATTTGACGACGACAAATATTACCACAAAATATAGGTTTTAGTTACGAAAACACTTTTGAGACAAATAAATACTAAAATAACTACAATAACTGCCATTACTAATGATCAAATTTAGTCAGAGTTTTTAATGACAATAAATTTGGTTCGTGGGTGTAGTTGACCATTCATGTAGTGCTTTGATGAAGATGCATGCGCTCAAAAGTTATCCTCAGATACTCGGTTTGGTCAACGCATTTGACTGACTTAACGAACATGTCATCCACATATGCTTCCATTGTGATGCATATCATCCCAAGAAACAACTTGTTCACCATCCTTTGGTAGGTGACTCCAACGTTGATCAAACCATAAAGCATGATGGCGTAGTGATAGATATCATTATCAACTTAGAAAGCAGTGTGGTAGGCATCGCCTTCCACGATTTTAACTTGATTGTATCCTCAATATGCATCCACAAAGCTTAAGAGCTCATGGCCTGAGGTGGCGCCGACTAGCTGGTCGATTCGGGGTAGATAGTATGAATCTTTGGGGAAAATTTTGTTCAAGTATCTAAAATTGATGCATATTCTCCATTTTACGTTGCTCTTTTTCACAAGTACCATGTTTGCAAACCAAGTTTGGAATCAAATCTATTTTACGAAGTTGGCATCGACCAACTTCCCAACCTCTGCCTAATAGCGAGAGCCTTCTCCTTCCCCACTGGGTGTTGCTTTTGAGTGATTAACCTTATGCTCGGATCAATACTCAATTCAAGGGAGATGACATCCATGTTGATACCCAAAATATCACTTGATTTCTTGGCGAAAAGTTCCGTAAACTTAATCAACAGTAGCGTCAGAGCCTCAGCTTACTCTTTTGACAGCGTTGCTCCAATCTAAAAAACTTGTTAAGTTCGTCCAACTAAACATTTTGTAGCCCTTCAATGGGGGTGGAGTAACTCTTCTCTTCCCTAGGATCCTCGTATGTTTTGTATGGATAAGGTTTCCATTTCCTTCTTCTTTAAAACATGGCATTGTATAGAGTGAACGTAGCAGTTGCGTGCAACAAGTTGATCACCCCTCATCACTCTGATCCCATGAGGTGTCAGAAACTTCATGATCTGGTGATAGGTAGAGTGAACCATTTGATTGGGTTACAGGGTAGAACAACCTAATATGGCGTTATATGTTGTTAGGGCATCGACCACGATGAATGTGGCACTAATTGTTAACGCGGTCTAACCTTCACCCCAAATATGCCGGTAGGGTTATTATTCTCACCGAATAAGTAATCCCATCATGGTAAGTTCACATTTTTCACGTCCTTCTCATTCTTCCCCATGTTCTTCAAGGCATCGACTAAATGGATGTTCGTCGAGCTATAGACTATTTTCACATCGTAACCATCGATCTCATCTGTGATGAGCAACTCATCATCGTGCAGACAACTGACGTGTTCCATCTCTAATTTAGAGATTGAAAATGACCACCTAATCCTTAGATCACTGATGTTTCCCCGCAATAGTGGTGTCTGTGATTTAAGAAGCATACACTTTTAGGGCACTATTGTTCTCTCCTCCAGAGACGAAACCTCTATTGATAACATTCATGGTACACTTTTTTGGCGCTGGGGGCATATTGCCCCTTTTCTAGAAAAGTCAGTCTATCCCTATGGTGATGGCTTTGCCTACGACATTTGTTGTTGGTAACAAAGTTTTTCAAGAGTCTCTGTTAGGGATTCGATATCCCTCTTCATAATTTTAAAGTCCACCGTGGTGTGGCCCTTGCAAAAGTGATATCGAAAATACTGATCGAGATCAGACCTTATAGGTGTGTCGTTCCTACGCGGTGCGGGGGCAATGCCCAGTCTTTCTTCTCCATCTTGTTCAAAATGACCGAGATTTTATGATCTAGGGGAGTAAAAGTCTCGTAGCGTTCCCTACTAAGTTGTGGCACCATGATCTTCTTGGTTGTTCTTGTGATTGTGTTGCTGCGGTTTTTTAGCTTCCTGGACTTCCTTCTTTGATTCTTTAAGGGCCTTCTTGCCCTTCTTATTTAACTCCTGGTCAATGTACAACTTGGCTCTCGCCGTCATGTTCTCAACCATGATGAAAGGTATGATGCTCAAGCTGTCATATAGAGTGGTGCCCTTGGGTCTCAGTGCTCTGACGATGGCACGAATAGTTTCCCCCTCGTCTATAATGACTTGGTCAATGCTTGCCAGATCTTTATTGAAGTAGGTGTAGAAGTCCCATAAACTCTCATTTTTCCTCTTCCTAATATGGTCTAGAGTGTCAACGCTTTTTAGGAGTTGTTGTCCACCATGTATTATTGTACGATAAATTTGTACATGAGGTCTCCCCATGATTTTACGAAGGCTTTGGAGATTCCAAAGAAGCAACGGGAGGCGACGCCCCCTAAGGTTAATGGGGAGAGCAACGCGAAGTGGTTATCGTCATTTTTTGTTTCTAGGAGGGAGGCTTCGTGCCTCTAAATATGGTATACTGGATTACCCTATCCTTGATAATCGTCGATTTAGGGGGTCTGAACATGACGTGGAATGGTGATAGCCAGAATTTCTGAGGTAAATGGGTAGAGGTGGGCATGAACCAGTTCGGGGCCAAAACGATTCAAGAATGTGGTAAGGTATAGTTTGACGCATTTATCTGAACCGCTCCACACACTACAGGAGAATGAACATATAATGCCCCTTTCGTCCGACCCTTCGACCGAGTCTGCAATTATCAATTCATTCTCAGTTCTTCGTCATTTTGTTCTGCCTCTTTTTGTGTCACTTCCTTCAATTGTCGTTCCTCGTTGCTCCATTCATTCTTCTAAGGCTTAACTCCGCTCAGTTCGTCCCTTGGCCCTTCGTATGTAACTTCGTTCTTCCTTACGCGCGCCTCTGCAGTAACTCTTCTTCCTTCGTTCGATCGGTATATTTTCTTTGCAATAAATTCAAATTCTGAAGATTTTATGTGTTAATGATTTCAACGGTTGTTCATTTGGATTGTTCTTCATTCAAAAATTGATAATTCAAACAAACCTTAATCCTTAATTTTGGGGATATTTTGTTTATGTTTATTTTATGGTTCTGTCTTTTAGCAGGAAGATTTTTGTTTCTCTATTTTCCACCTCATGTGGTTCCTGAATTATGTTTTTCTTGCAGTTTGCTTCAGTTTTATTAGCAAGAAATGTTTTGTTTCTCTGTTTTTCATCTCATGTTTTCCTTGCAGTTTGCTTCGTTTCCCGAATTATTCCCTGGATAGAATAAGAGTTTCCTTGCAGTTTGCTTCGTTAACTTGGTCATATAAAATGTTCCCAATCATCTTTGTCCTACAATTCCAAAAGTGGTCATGACTATGAGAGACGGAAGAAGGTTAAATTTATTGTGCAATTTTTTTTATATATTATTATGGATTAAAAAGGAACTGTTATAGGTGACAACTAATCACCCAAGTTCAAATTACACAACCAAAACTGGCTAGTTTTAACAATTCGCGAAACAGAAAAGCCAACCGCGTTTTTACGGAGCGTGTCAATAGTTTCCTTCGGAGGTGAGCTATGGATTTCAAACACATGTCGTTGTTTGAGCGTCATACCCGCCATGATATCCGCTACTGCATTTGCTTCTCGAATAATATGTCTGAACTTCATTCTTTCGAACTGCACCAATAGCTTCCTGCAATCCGCAATGATCGACATTAGTTTTTGATTTGACATATTTTCATCAGAGATTACCTTATATGGGCTGAGAGGGTGTCCGTTTCAAGGATTACCTTATTGTGCAATCTCAGTGTATGTGTTCTAACTATTGATTCATCAACTTCCATTATGTATGTTGGAATTATGACTAGGAACATCACGTGTTGTCTGACATGTTGGGCTATCTGTAGAGTATGTGGTTGTTCAACATATTTGGATTTTAAAGAATGTAACTTGCAGATTATTATATGTTATAGATTTTATACAAATTTACAGTTTGTAATATGATATGTAATATTACTATTCAGGTTTTGTAAGATTGTGATTCAGGTTTTATAAGATTATGATTAGGGTGTGAACTATTTTATTCATTTATCTTAAAATAAATTATTTTGATAGCTCAATAAAAGGAGCGCAAAAAATAGGTAATCAACTCATTTTGTCGGCTCGAGACAATGTTTTAATGACTTAATATTTTGAATTTCCACGGCTCGAAAAAGGAGTCGCAAGTATTAATTTTTGCGATTTTTTTTCTATTTATTCCATTATTTTACACGTCTCTTTCCAATTTGAGTAGTCTAATTACTCCCAACACTTCATATCATGACTCCTCCTGATTTGAGCCCTTACTAATTAAGGGCTCAATTTTCTATCCGTTAACAAATTATTTTTCAACCATTAACATGGACTTCTCTTGTACTCATATTTTTTGTGATTTACCATATCACTTCCGAACCAGATCGAAAATCTATTTGACCGTACCTTTTCTTTAAATAAAATTAATATAAAATATTTCAAATTTTTAAATTTTAACAAATAATATGATAATACATAAAAAGTTTGAAAACAAAAATAACTTAAAATAGTGAAAGCACTTATGAACAAAATGATTCACTTAAAATGACAAAAAAATAGAATAAATTAAAACAATTATTAATAATATATATATATATATATATATATATTATTAATTTTTGTAATTATATATAGGGTTAATTATCAAATAGGTACCCCAACTTTGCATGATATGTTACCTAGGTACCTAAATATTGTTTTTGCCGCAAATAGGTTGCCCAACTTTGTGAAATTAGCAAATAGGTACCAACCATTAAGAATAAACGGAAAATATCACGTGAGGAGAAAACAGGTACCTGAACTTGACATGGTTTGGCAAATAGGTACCTGAACTTACACTAATTAGCACGTAGATACCTGAACCGGTTCAAAATCTGGGTCGGTCGAACCAGTTTTTTTTTTTTTTTTAAAAAGGTAGGGTTTATATACCAAACACATGCATGACTCAATTCCAGACGTTCTCGGTGCATCTAAGTAGGGTTTATGGAGGCTGAACTAAGGAAATACCTGAACGACATCAACAACCACGTAAACGAAGTCAAGAGCGGTCTTTTCCCGACCGGGGATAATAGGGATCAATGGGGTCGGGATGGTGATGGACCCGACCGATGGGTTTAGGATGCTTCCTTAATGCACCGAGAACGTCTGGACTTGAGTCATGCATGTGTTTGGTATATAAATTCAACTTTTTAAAAAAATAAAAAATAAAGTGGTTCACCGAACCGATTTTTGAACCGGTTCAGGTATCTACTTGCTAATTTGTTTAAGTTCAGGTACCTTTTTGTCAAAACATGTCAAGTCCAGGTACCTGTTTGCTCCTCACGTTATTTTCCGTTTATTCTTAACAGTAGGTACCTATTTGGTAATTTCACAAAGTTGGGCAACCTATTTGCGGCAAAACAAAGTTTAGGTACCTACTTGCCATACCATGTAAAGTTGGGGTACCTATTTGGTAATTAACCCTTATATATAAGTGGTTAATAAAATGGTATGAGTTACCACGTATGAATCAGTTTTTTATGCTTTAGCCGAACCGTTTCATATTTTTCCAAAATACCATACCAGTTCAGTTAAACTGGTTCAAAAGAGTTACGGTTCATATGTGGTATGGTTGGTTTGGCCGAAACGTTTTTATTTTTTATTTTGCCCAACCCTATAAATGGGTACGATACTCAGTCCTAAGATACGGCATGACCTGACCTTTCTACTCCTTCACCGTTCGAGCGAGAAGCTCTTCTATTTCCTCCCTGATCATTATGTCAGGAGGTAGAACCATTGTCGCTTCAATGCCTGAAGAAGCGACACACGTAGAGGAACTTGTTGGGGGCTTCGAGGTAGCCTCTTAGGCGTGAAAATCTTCAGCAGGGCGAGCCGCGGGTTGCCACTCGCCGCTCCCTTTTATTCAGAAATTTGTGTAGAGTTCTGATGAAGGCAAAAGTAAGTATCATCTTAGGGGTGATAACTTCCCTTGGATTCGGCGCTTGCCCCAAAGACGCGATCTGCGATTGTGCAGGGTCATACACCTCAAGTTAGGGCAGAAAGGGCATTCAGTGTCGAGACTCCTCAGTAAGTGCAGATGCGGTAGGTTGCGGTCTTGGTTGTCCAGTTAGACGGTTGAGGTGCTAGAGAGAGACGCACTTGGAAGCATGGGTTGTAAAGGCATGAAAATTGATGGCTCCAAATGTTGATGAAGGTTGTAGAGTGAGGCTCCTTCAACGGTCTCCTGATGGTTTGTCTTTGCTCTTGTATTAGGGGGAGCCATGGTTGTAATATGTGTTCAAAGTTTCCGCAGATGTTGGATCTCTCATCCTATCATTGAGGTGATACTCCCTTACGCTTCGCTAGACCTGCAAGAAGGAAAACCTCGGGTTAGCCTATTTGTTTCCTCTCCGATGATTAAGTCAGTATCAAATCTTTGGGAGCAGTTAATAATAGGGGAGAGTAAAGTGCATGTGTTTAAAATGCATTAAATGCAGGCATTGATAGGAGGAGTTAACTTTTACCATGGTTAACTGGCTTCTGACCGCAATAACATTTTTATCGAGAGAGGATAATATGTCAAATCATCTAACACAGAGGGATGACTATCTTGTCATGTCACATGTGATGGGTGACAGATGACCAATGACGGAGGCGACACCTAATTCATATCAAGGGCTTGACTTGGCTTCGATTCGGGGCGAAACCGTAACTTATTCATGGGCGAAGCTTTCGTCATAAGGGTCTGGGAGTGAATCCTTCTATCTGACCATGAGGCGAAGTGCCCCGGTTCGTGTGGAGCGGCCATAAAGTGTCGAGTTGAGACGTTCCTCACCCATGAGTATACTAGGTCGTTGCCCATTATCCAACAATTATAATGATGCCTAATCTTGTGTACAATTATCCAACAATTATAATGATGCCTAATCTTGTGTATAAAAATGAGTTCTATACTTGTTGTGTCATTATTTTTAATTTACTTTACATGTGTCATGTTAGCGTCACATCACTATTCTGTTATTCAAACTTAACGATCAACAGTAATTTGAACTAAAGAACAACATTCTTAAATATAGAGTATCATGATTAATGTGTTGAGTTTGGAAGTTCTAGCACTAAAACAACAATTTATTAATGAAGATAAATTATTGGAAAAATATTTAAAATATCTATTAAATAAATATCTATTTTTTATGTTAGAAATTATTTGAAATTAAAATTTCACTAACACACACATAATAAATGTTTGAGCATTGAATATCATATTATGTTAACTAATAAAGGATTATATTTATTTTTAATATTTTTATTTATTAATTATAATATTATGTGTTAAGTTGAAATAATTTTTGGCATAGTAGTAATAAATTTGTATTTTTTCATGTTACTTTTATGTTTGAAGTTTTAGAAATTATTTAATGTTTGTTTTTCTAAAAAATAATTAATGTTTTTATAGTTACGTTCAACATAATTTGTGATCTACTTAAAGTTTTGTATAAATATACTGGTGTGTTTTATGGCAAGAACATGTAGAGGTATTTATTATGCATTTATCTATGTAATGATCTTTAATTGTTTAAATTAAAAGTATTTTTAATATATATATTATAAATTTAATAAACAGTTATTAATATGTTCTTAATGTATTCTCTTCAACTTAGTTTTTATGTTCTTTATTATTATCGTGTATTCTTAACGAATATTAAATTGAATATATATATATATATTCATAATTCTAACTACTCTACTTTAATAGTAATTATTACTTATGTTGTCTAACAAGTATGAACATATAAAAAAAGATATATCTAATCCATAATTATTAATAGATTTGTTAATTAAAAATGTAGAAAACTAAACTTGAAAAAATATTAAAATATTGATGAATTGGTTTGTAATAAATGTGATAAATTGAAAGGGTTTTTAAGGTTCAATGTGGTTCTTTGGAGCAATTTTAAAGTATTTACATGTACAAAATATGATGCCACATAGACAATTGTAAAATACAATATATGTGGACCAATAGTATTGATTAATGATTAGAAAAATTCATTTTGCTTACTTTTCAACATTATATACATCCTAGTCAAATTAATATATAAATAGATATAGATGTTGTCTAACAAGTATAAACATATAAAAAAAAGATATATATTTAAAAAATCAATAATAATAATTATAATTTTGGCTCATATAATAAAATTTATCTTTTAAATATACTCATAACTAAATTTGTGTAATTTAATAATATTGATTAGAAATTTTAATATATTGACAGTAATAAAACCCTAATGAATTAATTTTGAATTTCAACCCTAAAACCTATAAATATAGTTTTGTGAATAAAATTAAAATATATTAAAAGTCCATAATTATTAATAGAGTTTTTAGTTAAAAAATGAAGACAATCTGTTTTTGGTCAAATTAACGCTTTACTTGATGAAATAAAACGTCGTGATTCATGATCACGGTTGTTCATACATACAATCATTTGCTACTAAACATATAAATGGAAGTGGTGGTCTTTCGACCCAATCATTTAGATTCACTCTCAATCGTGTTTGTTTTGCTATCCAATTCGCACACTCGTTTGCCGTCCCTGGAATAGCTCGCCATTGCACTTGCTCGAGTTGCCTCGCTAGTGCTCGGATCTTTATGATGATGGTTGACACCCTCCAATGCGTCGGGTCGTTCACTATTTGTTGGTGAACCATTTGTGAGTCCGTCTCAATGACAATGTTTGGCCATCCCGATTCTATCGCTAGTCTTACCCCTTCATGTATAGTCATGGCCTCCATGTTTCTATGTCATCGCTCGGGTATCGCCGGTTTAGTCCCCCCACTACTATGTCGTGGTTGTCCCGCGCTACCACTCCTATTCTCGCTCATCTCTATTGTTGACACCACGATGCATCACAATTGATCTTGATCGTGTTTGATGTCGGTGGTCGCCATTCTTGCTGCATTCGGTCTTCGGTCGATGGCCTTCCATCGGTCTCGGCGGGGCTAGCTCGGCCACTCGATAGTTGCTCCGCATATGCTCGCTTGATCTCCTCGATAACAACCCTTGGACAGGGTTGCTTGGCCTCAAATGTCGCCTTGCACCTTGACTTCCATATTAGCCAACATGTGATCAATGCGAGTATCCATCGCCTCTCGTTATCCGCTTCTTGACCCCTTGGTTCCATTCTCCCCTCCTCGAGCCATTTGACCACATCTAAGTTGTTTGGTCGGTCCACTTTTAGCCCTAGTATTCCAAGCCATACTTGTTCGGTCCAACCACACTCAAGGATCATGTGTTCCCTCGTTTCAACTTCTCCACATATGGGGCATCCGTGGCTTACATTCATACCCCGTCTAACCATATTCGCCTTGACGACTATGGCGTTCGTTGCAAGTCTCCAAACGAAATTTTTTACCTTGGGTATCAACTTTGTTGCCCAAATGCCCTTCCAAAACGCGCTATGGCTTGACGTGTTCGGTCTCGCACTTCGGTCGACATTCTCCCTTATTTTATGGTATACCGATCGGACCATAGGTGCTCCATCCCTCGTGTGTGGCCATATATATCGATCACTTCCTCCATCATGCGGTAGCGGGATATTGAGGATGTGCTCGGCATCTTCGCGGTTTACAATGATTCTCACAAAGCCCTTGTTCCATGCTCCATTAAGGTGGATAAGTTCCCGAACAAGTAGATCCGGTCCGTTCTCCACCCTAGTCTCGGCACTCACCCTTTTGTTTTCCTTTGTGTAGATCCACGGATCACCAAAAACTCGGACGTTCTCTCCCGTTCCTATCATCCACACCCCTTCTTGCTTCATCACCTCTCGGCCATGCATTATACTACTCCACCCCATGAGGCTCGACCTCCTTTTTTCGCCTCTATGAAATAGCATCTCAGGAAATATAGTCCCTTTAGGACCTGCACACATAGACTGCTCGGTTCGGTCATTATGCGACCCGCCATCTTCGTGAGTAGAGCCGTGTTGAAAATTTGTAACTCTCGGAACCCTAGGCCCCCACCTCTTTTGACTTTGTTAGGATCTCTCATCTCCGCCAATGGGTTTTCTTTCCCTCAACGGTTTGTCCCCACCAAAAGTCCGCAATGAGAGCATATATTTCCGAGCACCATCTTTTTGGTAACCGTAATACACTCATCACATATGTAGGTATCGCGGTGATGATTGCCTTGATGAGGACTTCCTTCCCCGCTTGGTTTAGTTTCTTCGACCTCCACCCTTGAAGCTTGTCATTGATCTTGATTTTTAGGGAACCCAAGGCCTCCTTCTTTGAGCGTCCCCATATCGATGGTAATCTCAAGTACTTGCCCGGGCCGATCGTGCTTTGTATGTTAAGGGCCTCCTCCACCACTCTCCGCTCGGTATGCCCCACCCCTTTGTTGAAGTAAAGGGTCGATTTCTCCCTATTTATTTGTTGTCCTGAGACCTTGTAGTAGTTATCCAGAATCTTCTTGAGGTGTTTGGCATTCTCGGTTGATCCACTCATAAAAAAGACTGAGTCATCTGTAAAGAAAATGTGATGTAGTTATGGGCATTGTCTCCTTAGAGTTATTCCCCTTATCTCCTCCTCCCTAGCTGCCCTGAGAATTCTCCTTGATAGCACATCCGCAAGTAAGAAAAACAAGTAAGGTGAAAGTGGGTCACCTTGGTGGATACCTCGTGTTGGGCATATGAGTTCAGTTTGGGTCCCGTTAACCACCATTTGGTATGTGGTTGTTGATATGCAAACCCTAATTCATCCCAACCACTTTTCAGCGAATCCTCTGATTCTCAGTGTGTCCAGTCCAACAGGAAGTCCCATTCTACTCTGTCATACGCCTTTTGCATGTTGATATTTAGGGCACATTCCACCTTGTTCCCATTTCAGCCCATTTGTAAGTGATGGAACACTTCATGTGCTACCATGATGTTGTCCAGAATGTGTCTACCTGATACAAAGACACTCTGGAAAGAAGTGATAAGCTCTGGTAGATATATTTTCAAGGGTTAATAGGTACAATAGTACCATAAGTTTGGGTCATGTGATCATATGGTACCGCATGTTTTTTGATGTGGTCAAATGGTCCGTTATGTTTGGAGTATGTTGTTCTATGGTACTCTGTTAGTCAACCGTTAGTTTTTTTCGGTTAAATTGTCCATGTCAGCACAACGTCAGCGCCACATCAGCGCAACGTAGATATATAATATAATATTTAATTTTTTAAAAAAATAAATAGAAAATTTTAAAAAATAGGGAAACAATATGAAAAATTATAAAAATGTTTTAAAAAATATTTAAAACTTTATCTATTAATAAAAAAAAACTAGGGTTGGACCGTTTGGTCCAATTGACCCAGCCAAGAGTCGACCCCTGGGTGATCAGGTCTGACCCAGCCCTGGGTTCGACCCTGGCTGGGTCAATTGGACCCCAGGGGATTGACCCAGCCAGGGTCGAACCCAGGGCTGGGTCAGACCCAGACCTGATCGCCCAGGTCAGGCGACCTGGTGGGGGTCCAACCCAGCCCAGGGTTCGACCCTTGGCTGGGTCAATTGGACCCAAGGGTCCAACCCTAGTTTTTTTTGTTTTTTTTTCAATTTTCGATTTTTTTAAAAAAATAAATTTTATTAAAATACAAAGTTTTAAATAATTTTTGAATTTTTTTATATTTTTTTTTCGATTTTTTCCCTATTTTTTCTATTTTTATTAACTTTTCTATTTATTTTTATTTTTCATCCGCCACATCAACGCCACGTCAGTGGCACGTCAGCATTCTGTTAGTTAACCTTGACGACAACAGTAATTTGGACCAAATAACAACATTGCCCAAACATATGGTACCATAAAACAACATAGGGGTACCATCCGATCACATGGCCCAACACATATGGTACCATTGGACCTATTAACCCTATTTTCAATCGGTTCACCAACACTTTCGAGATAATATTATACATGAAGTTGCAACAACTTATATGCCGAAAAATGAAGACAATTAAGCTTGAAAAGAAAATTGAAAATATTGATTAATTGGTTCGTAATAAATGTGATAAATTGAAACGTTTTTTAAGATTCAATGTGGTGGTTTCGAGCAATTGTAAAGTATCTACATGTACAAAAATATAACGTCACATATGTAATTGTAACATACAGTATAGATGAATTAATAGAATTGATTAAATTTTTTTTCTTACTTGTCAACATTATATGCATCCTAGACATATATATATGGATGATTTATCCGATGTGCTGCTGATACAAGAAGCGTCAATAGCTTCACCCAATCCTTCCCCCGCCCCCCAAAAACCCATAGTTATCAGAACCGGACCGGATCGACGGTCCGATCGGGAACCGGACCCCTATCCGGTTTGATTCAGTTAAAAGATCGTTTTACAAATGTACAGTGTTTGAGCCGGATTGAACCAAACAGTTTTTGGAAACCGGACGTGTTTTAAAAACCGGTCGGTTTCCAATTCACTTTTTAGCTGTTTTTTTTTACATACCAATATCTGACTCTCTCTAGGTCGCCGTTTCTATCTCTTGCCATTGTGGTAGGTAAGGCTTCGTCTCGATGCTTCTCTTCGATTCTGATCATGGTGAATGCAATAGCCACTTCCAGATCGTTGTTTCTATTGCCTTACAATGTGCTTGTGTTCTCTAACTTTGCTTTTGCAATTACCATCTCTAGCAACTGATCGTTAGGGTTGCGTTGTTTTTTATGGATCCTGATTGTGCAATCGTTGCTTAGCCCTAAAATGGTTAGTTTTCTGTCTTTGTGTGATGCGATACTGCTTCACAGAGCTCTAACGATGTGTGATTTCTGTTTTACGCAGAATTGTTGAGACGGGGAGTGTAGATGGATTCCTCTGCTGTTTACGTATACTTGTAGGAATTATTCCCACAGGTATCGCTTACAATGCCTCTATAGATAGTTCGTGCTAGCAATTACGTCGTGTCGGCTTCTTTGTATCATTATGCTGACGAATCGTTATGTTTTAGATTTTTCTGGTGGAAGAATTTTGTGTTCTCTTATTCAGACAAATCTTCATCAAAGTGAAACTACTCCTTCAGTTTTAGAAATATAGGCTACAATGATATGTTAACTGCTTAAAACTGTTCAACTCGTATTAACTTAGAATGTAATTTTGGCCATTTCATATAAATAGGGTTCCAATTAACGTATCTATCTATGTTGAATTGAATTTGATACTGACAGACTTAAGCGGCCTTTTCTTCAAATTGTGGTTCTGAAGAGCCTTTAGTGTTTGATCTTTTAATTGGATTATCACTTGAAATTTATGCTGATTCGTGTTGTGTTACCTCTTTTTCGTAGATTGGCGCTCGCCTACTGAAAGCTGTGGCAATTGAAAACTCTAATAATACTGATGCAGCTGTAGAAGTAGTTCTTTCAGAAATTCTTCCTTAAGTGACTGCAAAATCTTCTATTGGGAGTTCAGTGTCAAAATGTATGCCAAATTATACAGGTATTATAGCAGTTTCTCTAAAATGTTAGATCTTACTTAGCCAAAAGACTGCTTTCTGCTTCCCCACTTCATTTTTTTTAAAAATTCCTGACCAACTTTGAGTTTATGGGATTTGTTTATGTAAGATCTGACATAAGTTAGGGTGCTGCTCTATTTTATGTTTGAAAATTGAGAGTAATGTGTGTTTGAAATTGAAACTATGTAGTTTGTGTGTGTGAGACTATGTAGTTTGTGATAATTATGTTTGTATTTGAGACTATGTATGTATTTTAAATTTTCAGTTGTTTTTTTCCATGATGAACAGCGAACCGTACACTGAACCGGATTGGACCGGCCAAACCGTAAATCGGCCCCTCACCATTTCGATGGCCGGTCCGGTTCTGATAACTATGGAAAAAAAACCCGTCTATTGACTCCTTCGGCATTGTACAAAAGACCAAACGCCACGGAGAAGCCCCAAAACATTAACCGATCCAACTTTTCTGTGCTCTACTTCTGACGTCGATGCGGATTGGAACCCTTACGGCAATCATTCTCGTACCGCGGTGTGCCTAAACCCTAACCCTGGGAATCAATCGCTTTGCTTATTCATCCCCGCATGGACAGACAGAAACTCCACACCTTATCCCGAGAAAACCCTAGAAACCTCTCCCTCGAACAGCAAATGTCCAATGATCCCCAGCAGAAGCCCGCGCCGCCTACGATTCTTGATCGATTCAAGGCTATGGTGAAGTCTCACGACGATGAGGACCTCTCACCCCCCGGCACCGACGAAGTCGTCCACCTCTATGAAACCTTCTTGTCGGAATTGACATTTAACTCGAAGCCCATCATTACCGATCTCACCATCATAGCCGGAGAGCAGCGAGAGCATGGGGAGGGAATTGCTGATGCTATTTGCGCGAGGATTATTGAGGTCCGTCTATGTTTGCTCGTTTCGGCGGTGCTTTATCGGTGACAGAGCGTTTAGGGTTTTCTTTAAAGCACTGTATCTTTGTAAATCCTTGTAAAATTCGATTACTAAAGCTATTAGTGTGAGAAGTGTTGCTCCTTTGCTTGCTTTATCTTTTTCTTCATTCATATTCGTTTCTTAATTCCGCCAACTCTATAAGTTCTGCTCCTAAACCTACCTCATTCAACACATCAATCAACCGCATTACAAAATCATTACTAGGGAAACCCGGCATACACCTTTTACTCTGAGGTTTTACCACTGCATTGTTTTTGCAAACTTGGGTTGTTTTAGATCCGACAACGAAGATTGCCGACTGTGACTGATAATAAGTCTCGGTTATGCAGTGAGAGGGGTCAAAAGCTGCTGGAAGTTTCTGATGACAGCTCATCAGAGAGCTTCTTTGGTTAAACTAACAGCTGCTCCCAATCCTTATATTTTAATAATACCACTGTTTTAAATTGCAATGGTTGTGAAAGGGAAAGTCATTCAAGGAAGATTGATAAAAATTTATGTCTTAAAAATAACAATCTATACATAGTTGCTGATGTTTTGCAGGCCCCTGTCGACCAAAAACTGCCATCACTCTATCTATTGGATAGCATTGTCAAGAACATTGGAAGGGAGTATGTTAGGCACTTTGCTACCCGTCTGCCTGAGGTGAGCGATTCAAGGCATCTTCTTTAGCTACTGTATTTGTGTGTGCGGGTGAGAGAGAGAGATATTGCTGCAAAATCTAATGGTTATGGATTTTTTCAATAACAAGGTATTTTCGGAGGCATACCAGCAAGTTGACCCCAGCATGTATGGAGCAATGCGTCACCTGTTTGGTACTTGGTCAACAGTGTTTCCTCCTCTTGTTCTTAGAAAGATAGAATCCGAACTGCAGTTTTCCTCTTCTAATCATGACCACACATCTGGCTTGTATTCTCTGAAATCTTCGGAGTCTCCTAGACCATCGCACAGCATTCATGTAAATCCAAAATATGTCCAGCAGGTGGAACATTCTGCTGCAAATAGTGTAAGTATTTTGACAGTCTCTGTTTACTGGTTATATTTTGTGACAGTTATACTATAGCGAAGTTCAATTTTTTATGAGATGCTTTATTTTACTTTTACATTATGCTCAAAATGCTTCTTGTGAGTACTGTTTGTAGTTGTTTAATCCAATAACACACCAGTAAAACTTAAGATGTACCTAGTTTTCATATGTGAAGGATATAGAATTTTAACACTTGAAGTTTCATCGGACAAACTTTCCTACTGATTCAAAGAATTAGTTAAATATAACAAACACATTGATTAGTTCCCAGGAAACTGCAACTTTTATTTTGGAGTGGTGCATGGTGTGTATTTGTGTTTGTGGGTGGGGTGAAGTAATTAATAGTTATTCATATGCCTGATGTAAAAAGTTGTCTGGCCTGGGGGTTGGTTGTAGTTTTGGTATTATGTACGCTCATATTTAAAGATTGCTACTTAGTATTTGTCTTTGTGAGTAGTCTTAACGTTTGTGTATTTCTATTATGGGGTTGTGATGCATGTGACATCATTTATAAGCTATTACATGTGACTGCAAAATTAGATGGGATATATATAGTAAGAACCTTATGTTGGCATCATATAACAACTTACGCCATGAACATTTTCTTACACGTTAATTTGCAGGGAACTCAAAGATTGCGTACATCTGGGCAGTTTATGGGTCCCTCTCATATATTAAATGCTGATAAGCTGCTACGATCCTCAAATATGAGGCTTGGATTGTCCTTATCTCCTTCAAGAGATGGAGCTGATAGGCCTCATGTATCAAAATATGACGAATTTCAAATTAGACAAGCCCCTAGGACATTTGAGAGGGCATCACCGTCTCATACTGCTCCTGAGTTTAGCCATGGGAGATCTTTTGTCACGCGAAGCCATTATCCTGAGGAAGGTTACCATCGGCTTGAATCATCTTCAGCTTCTAATGCTATCAATGGACGTGAACATCAAAATCTTAGAGCTTTAATCGATGCCTATGGAAATGATGATAGGGATATGTCCTTGAGGAATAGGAAGTTTCCAGTGGATTCCCTTGACATAAAAAATAATGTTGGTACAATATCATGGCAGGAGACTGAAGAGCAGGAGTATGACTGGGAGGATATGAATCCATCCTTAGTAGACAATGGTAGGATAAAGGAAGGGTTACCTTTTAGAGCCGCGAGGACAAGGATTGGATCTGGAAAACATGTGGTTTCTCCTGAAGCTGACATCCACAATAATCGGTTGGGTCAGCCTCGACTGTCTTCATTGGATGATTCTTCAGTTTATACTGGAATTGATGTAGGTCTCATCTTCTCCCTTCCACAGTTCCACTATTTTTTTTCTCTCTCCACTATTATTGTCTATACTTCTTTATTAACAGTAATTGTGGTTGAAAGAATACAAGTTATCTGCCTCACTTTCTTAAGGATTTTGTAGTCATTGCTGGTGTGACTAACCTCATACTAAGCTAACTCATGCCTTGATGAGAAAGAACTGTATCCTGGAAATCTTTTGGCCGTGGTCATTTTAGGGAACCAGGACAATATATAAGGTCATGGAAAATTTTGGAAGGCATTTTGACCTAATGCATTCTGCTTCGTGCGCTGTTGCTTCTTAAGTTCATAGTTTCTGCTTATATTAGTTGAGTTTGTCCACCTTGGTGTTAAATGTTAGCACTTATATGGTGGTTGGGACTTGGGATGTCACGATAGTGTAGCTTATTTCCTGCATCTCTCTCCTTATTAGGTTGGGCTCAAAATAGATTTATATGGTCTTATTTTGCTATCAGTCTCACAATACTTAACTTTTTACTTTTCGCATAGAATTTGTCTATGTAACATCACCACGTCTGCATTTTAAATAGGCTTCGACTAAGCACACTAGAATGCTAAGATACAGTTGTAGCACTTGAAAGATTTTTGTTATACGCTATATAATTGTCAGTTAGACCAGTTCTAAGGATCTTTAACTTGTGATTGTATGGTTGGTTTCATGAATTTAGAAGTAGGTATATTTATTGCAACTGATCTTATAGCCCATGAGGCAAATCCTATGATAGGTTTATTTATGCTGAAATGTAGGATTGCTTTCGCTTGTAAAGTACTATGGTATTGTTGTTTGTGGGTGGTCCCAACATTGGATATCCTTTCATAGTACTTGGGATATTATAGTTATAGTTGTGATTTACCTTGCTTGGAAAAGTTTGATTTTGCCTTTTCAATTACTTATACCAGATTGTTGTGCTGATCATTGAAAACCTGTTTGATCAGTTCATATTTACACTTACTACTACAACTTTTCTCTTAATTTGGATCTGAAGTGATAGCTTACAATTAAATGACTCATGCAGAACGGCCGTGCATCAGTAAGTAATCTGTCAAGTAGTAGAAGCGACTCAAGTCCATTTCATGGATCTTACTACCCTCAAGACTCAAAGAATTTGCCTAATCAAACTTTGGATAGTAGAGGGAATTCAAGGAACTTATCATTGCCAGTTTTATCTACTCCCATCTCAGTAGGTAATACAGCAAGCTCTTCCCTGAAAAGATTCTGGAATACATAAAAGTTCTCTGTAACTAATTATTACTACTTGATCAATGATTTTTATTTGCAGTTGAACCTGTTAATGTGGACGCTAGCTGTGGAATTTCTTCAATGGGGCTGTTGGCCCCACATAAGCCCTACCTTCCCCACCAGATACCATTGTTGGGGCAACAGAGTGGGAATCCATTCAATCCTTTAGCTGGCAATAGTAGGATAAGAGGCCACGATGCGGAACAGTTTCAATATGATAACATGGAAAGGAAGGAGATGATGTCTATAATGAATTCAGCAGCACTGCCTAATATTAAGAATGCTGTTTTGCCACCATTGAATCAAGGAACTCTCTTACCACCTCCCCAACAGATTCAGTCTTCATCATATCATCATCAACCAATGCCCAATTACGGATTTAATCATCAAGGTCATCAAGGTCATGGATTTAGTGGCAGTTTCACAAATCATATGCCTATAATGAGGCCGCACCCCTTCCCAATGGCCAACTTACCAAACCGCCCTATACAACAGATGCATTCTCTACCTTTGGTTCCTACTCCTGCTTTACATCCTCCCATTCCCCAATCGAGTGGGGTAGGTGGTGCTTATTCTGGTCTAATAGGTCGTCTTATGGACCAAGGTCTGATATCATTGGGGAATGAAAACCCTGCACAGGTATTGTATCTACATCCCTCTCTAGTGTTTAGTTTTATTATTATGTTAGAAATGCCTGACCAGAATTGTAATTTATATGTCAATATTTTGATTTTCTAGGGTTGTGTAGGAGTTGAGTTTGACTTTGAGATGCTTAAGGTGCGTCATGAGACTTCAATTCATTCCCTGTATGGTGATTTGCCGAGGCAATGCACGACGTGCGGTCTTCGGTTCACGAGGCAGGAAGAGCACAGTAGTCACATGGATTGGCATGTGACAAAGAATCGGATGGGAAAGAAGCATAAGCAGAACTCATCCCGTAAATGGTTTGTGAGTACAGCTATGTGGCTGAGTGGAGCCGAGGCATTGGGTGTTGATGCAGTTGCTGGGTTTTTACCTGTTGAGGTTTCTGAAGAGAAAAAGATGGATGAAGAAGTGTCTGTCCCTGCGGATGACGATCAGAAGGAATGTGCGTTGTGTGGTGAGCGGTTTGATGATTATTATAGTGATGAGACGGAGGAGTGGATGTATAGAGGAGCAGTATACTCAAATGCTTTCCCACCCGATGGTGGTGTTGTTGGGAGTTTGTTGGATAGGTCTCTGTTAGGTCCGATAGTGCATGCTAAATGCAGGTCTGAATCTACTCCTGCGCGACTGGAAGGGGCAGTAAGTTGTTGTCCCTTGTGGTTTTTACTATATATATTAATATGCTTCCAGAGTCGATCCTTAAATTTGCGTGTTCATTTCAGGTAAATGATGAAGAAGGTAGTCGTCCACTGAAGCGGTTGAGAACCCCCCCTTAATAGAAGAAGATGACACCCCGACCATGTATGGACGACTGGGACTGGACTGTTCTTGTATTGTTTGTCATCCTCCTCTATCTCTGTTGTAGTCTCACTCTCACGTTCATCCTAATATATGAATTGATAGCCCTTCCCAAGTACTGTCATCAAGATATATATATATATATAACAAACATCACGGCTATACTCTTTACCTTAAGGGTGGAGACAGAGAATAACATTTGGGGTGTGATTTGTGCACTCCTGCTTAAAAGACAGTAACAATGTTGGGTCTACCATGTTTCCTTTTGCTATGTTGTCTATTTGAAATTGACTGACCAATTTCAATGATCGATAGCGAATGGAATAATCTCTAGTAGGGGAGCAAAAAAGACTCTTTTTTCCACATAATTCTATATGTGGAATATTAATTAATTCAATAAAGTAAATATAGATAGAAATTATGATAGTATGTTTTGTAATAAAGAGTTGGAGAGAAATTTTGTCTCTTAACCAAGATTACTCAATTTGGATCAAGAAAAACAACAACCGGGAATTTCTGTTTTTCTTTGGCAAATGCAGCAAATCAATTTAGATATTCTAGGAGGGATGGTTTATGTGATTTTTGTAAAAATAAAGATTAATATCAACCCTTCCTAGTTGCCGTTGGAGAAGAAACAATCAAGAATTTCAAAGGAGACCATCTCATACAAACATCGTGGTTGACTTCGACCTCTCAGCTGAGTCAGCCATATGACGTCTAAAACCAAAAAACTAACATATGTTTTGTTTGTACCCGATTTAAAGTACAACTTAGTTCCCATTGCAACGTTACGTAGGGAATTTATTTTCCAAGTTCCTTTTTTCCAATGTTCGCTTAATGCAAAATGTCTCGAATGAAACGGTGTTGAGAATTGGTAGAGAGAATGTCTTTTCAAACAAAAACCAACTCTTCAGTCCTCTTTTATACTGAATCCCCAATCTTTATTGTAACTCCTTTTTCTTTTAAACTTGTTCACGTGGATGTGTAGGTGCCATTTCATAGGCCAACAAATGATATAAAACATCACTGTCTCATCTTAGTGGATGACTTTTATCGATCCACTCTGACTTACCTGCTGAGTTTAGATTTGGATGTAATTGTTGGGATTAAATAATTTATTATACGAGTACATAATTAATTTGGAACAAAGTCAAAAAGGGTCAACAAAGATAACAAAGGTGAGCGATTTTAATTGATCAATATATTACACTTTTAGAAAATCAAGATTTCATTTAACAAAATAGTTGTGCATATAGGAGTGACTGTTTTCTTTATACACCGTCCTTCTATTGGATCATATAATATGACCCAATAGAAGGACGATGTATAAAGAAAACAATCATTTACTTGAAGTTTCTATAGCCTTAAAAATCATAAGCAAATATTCCGATCATATTTTGGTGGGATTGTATTCTTACTTCGTGTTAATCTATAAATGTTATTCTCACTACTACATTAAAGAGGTCTTCCTTCCTGATCTCATAGAAAATTACTAGGTAACAAGCCTAAATTGAAACACTTAAGTATAAAAAACATTATAATAGGTTTTAACAATCTTTATCAAAATATTATTTAGTTTTATAAAAACATTAAATATTATTTTGTTAAATAAAATTGAAATAAATTATACTTGCATGAACGTGTGAGTGAAATACTACCATCGTCCAAAACTCCATTCATGATTAAATGTTCTCTTATGATTTTTGAGTTTGATAACGTTAAATAAGAAATTGACATGAAAGTATTGATAAATAATATATAATTTAGTATAGAGATTTTTTTTTTGTCTAACTCATGTGAAGTAAAAGAAAAGAGACAATAAATATACGTACTTAGAATAGAAATTTTACACTTAATAAGAACTTGACAAGAAAGCATTGATAGAAAGTGAATATATTGGATAGAAAATTGGTATAATTAATGGTGAAGAGAGAAAAATAGAAAAAGACAAAAAAATGTCATGAAACTTAAGATTTTTTCACAAAAATATACCCCATTTAATAAATATATACCATTATATTTTCGGTTGAAAAATAAATATGAAAATATACCTACTCGCGGGTATATTTTTTTGTTTGACTCAGTCACACCCGCGAATGACATTCGCGGGTGAAACTGGACCGTCAGTTCTACCCGCGAATGACATTCGCGAGTTGGAATGAGGTTGTTTTTTATCCATAAAAAAACAAGTAAAAGAATATATTTATTTTATTTTATTCAATTATATTATTTTTTTGTATTATAATTATTTCAAATATATTTTTTCCCTCACATAATAATGTTAATGAAAAAAATAAATAATGTGAGAGAAATGAAAATAATTATAATGTTTTGTATTATAATTATTTCAAATATATTTTTTCCCTCACATGATAAATTTGTATAATGATTATTTCCTTAACATGATAATTTTTCCCATTTTTCTAAAACTTTATCATGTGAAGGAAAATATATATTTGAAATAATCATAATACAAAAAATTAGAATTATTTTTATTTCTCACATTTTTTTTTTCTAAAAACTTATCATGTGAGTGAAAAAATATATTTAAAATAATCATAATACAAAAAAAATAAAATAATTGAATAAAATAAAACAAATATATGTTTTTACTTTTTTTTATGGAAAAAACAACCCCAGTCCCACCCGCCTAATATTAAGAATGTTCTTTTGCCACCACTGTATTTATTTTCGCGGTTAGGTATACTTTCGTATTTATTTTCCAACCGAGAACATTATGGTATATATTTATTAGATGTGGTATATTTTGGTGAAATATTCGAAATCTAACGTCACTAGGATATCCATTGTCCTATTTTACTTCTCATGAAGTTTTTTTTGGTCAACTCGTTTTTTTTATTTTACCGGAAAATCAAAGCAAACCGAGATAAAACTCACGGAAGTTCAAACATTACAATATTTTGCTAATAATAATAAAAAAGTGAGTGGGGGTCGGGTAACCCAATCATTCATTTTCACACACTTTATTGCTTGCTTGACTATCTAGTGTGCACACTCATTAGCAGCTCTTGGAATTGTCTTCCATTCTATTCGATCAATTTGGTTTGGAATGTAGATATGTTCGTAAGAAGCGCAGTAAGTCTCAGAAATGGTGTACCTCCTCTGATTTGGTTTATAATCACACTTGAATCCGACTCGATTTAGACATTGTGCCATCCATGTTCGACAACCAGTTTCATCCCTTCCATTATTGTCGAAGCCTCTAGCACTTCTATCGCGTCACAACGACATCGACGGTTCATTCCACCTACAATTTCTACTCTCGAGTTTCGGGCAATTACTCCTATTCAACCCATCCTTGTTTGCATACACCATGAGGCATCGCTGTTAATGCGAACCGTTCTCGGTCTTGGAGCCTCCCATCCTGTGATTTCACGTACCGATCTAGCCACCTGCTGGTGTTACGGAAACTTCTCTATTTCCTCCACCATCGTTTTTATCTTAGCAATTATGGTACCCGGATGTGGCATTTTAAACTCGAACATGACCTTAAATTGAGCTTTCCAAATGTACCAACACGTTGTCATACAAGTTGTCCACCTCCTGTGATTCATTGCATCTGAGATCCCAGTTCCCTTCGTTCTATCGTCTATCCATTCGATCATACTCGATGAGGCATGGTCCATGACCCGAAGTCTTGGAACCCCGAACCAAATAGCACGCGTCCGAGCAACCAAATATCATGTGTTTGACTGTTTCATCTTCACTGCAGATAGGGCAGTCTAGTTATATATTGGGGAGGCCTTGCCTTATAAGGTTACCTTTTACCGCAATTGCTCCGGTGACCAGTTTCCATACAAATACTTTGATCTTCGGTATCGTTGGGGCCTTCCATATGCATTTTCATAGAGTTGTCGACCCATTTCCTTATGATTGTGCTCTTGCTATTCAATCAATATCTATCTCCCATAACCTGTGATAAACCGATCAGATTGTGGCCACACCCTCTTTCGTATAGGGCCAAATCAACCTATCAGATTCCTCCTCCATCGACAGTGGAATTTGGAGGATACACGCAACATCCGCAGTTGTTACGTGTTGCCAAACCAATTCTGCATTCCATTGGTGATCTTGCCCTATTAATGAGCTGACCAACATCGGATTCATGTCGTCTCTACCATGTGATATCTCTGTTCGAAAACCTCTCTTGGGTCTTATCCATCGGTCCCCATGTACCCATATATTCGAAACATCGCCCACAAACCATGTTCCTTTGTTTCACATGATGTCTTTTTCTACGAGAAGACCGACTAACCCCATTATGCTCTCCCCCCTTTTGTTGCCGATAGAAAGTCCCCTCTTGGAAAGAATGGACCTTTTATGAATTGTACCCATAAAGAGAATGACTCATTTAGTACCCTTGCCACCACTTTTGTTAAGAGTGCCATGTTAAAATTATGAAGCTCACGGAAACGAAATCCCCCTTTCTCTTTCGCCCTAGTCACCATCTCCCACCTTCTCCAATGGATTTTTCTTCGTGTTTCTAACCTTCCACACCAGAAGTCAGCTATCATAGAATTTATTTCATAGCACCTTGTTTTCAGAAGGCAAAAAAACTCATTGTATAAGTAGGTATTACAGTTATTAAACCATCATTAAAACCTCCTTACCCGACTGGTTGAGTGTCTTCGTTCTCCATCCATGAAATTTATCTTGAATCAGTGTCTTAAAATATCCCAGAGCTACCTTTTTTGATCGGCCCCAGAAGGAAGGCATCCCTATGTACTTTCCAAGATTTTCTGATCGAGGTATAGTTCTTCCACCACGGCGGAAACCAGCTCCTCATCAGACCCACAATTGAAAGTTAGGGTTGATTTCGATGCATTAATGCATTATCCCGATGCCCTGAAATAGTCCATGATTATGGTCTTTAAATTCATAGCATTCTCCACAGATCCCTGAATAGAGAAGGCTTTAACCGTGGTAATGACGTCTGGGCCTACGATGTGCCAGTTCCTTTGGTACAATAGCCCTGAAAATCCATCCAGGCCTGGTGCTCGATACCCCCCAGTTGGAAAGCAGCGAACCGAATTTCATCATCCAATACATCCCAATCAAGATTGCCCCTCATATCGGTCGTGACATGTCCAGGGATGCACCTCAGCAACCCATCATCATCATCGGTTCTCTCCATCGTAAAGGCTTGTTCGAAATGATTGCAAACCTCTTTAATATGCTCTTTTACGTATTTATCTATTCCCCAAGCCTCCCCATTAATCTCGGAACATTGTTCATTCTTCGTCTAGCTGCCGTTGTAAGATGGAAATAGGTTGAGTTTCTATCCTCATTTTTGAGTCAGTTCACTCTTGACCTTTGTTTCCAATAGACTTCCTTCCGTTTCCATAACTCACTGATTCAACCCATCAGGTCTTCCTCCTCACGGTGGATTCTCACACAAGATGCACTTTGTGTTAGAGCCCTCAATCTATTCATTGTTTTCCTTAATTCAATCATATTATTCCCCAAGTTTCTGGAGCTCCATCTAATTAAGTTTTTGCGACAATTTTGCAATTTTGGTTCAACACTTCAGTCTGGGTCCCTGAGGTTCCGTTCAGTCCATGTACTTCTAATAACCCCTTAACACTCAGGGCTCCCCATCCACATCTCCTCAAAACAAAAATTCATTTTTCTTTTAATTGGCTCACTATTCATGAGAAGTATCATAGGCGTGTGATGAGAGCATATTGCCAACTCGTTTATACATAAAACGTTTGGCAAATTTGTACCCCATCTCCCATTTATAAGGATATGAACCATTCTTTCATACACCCGCTTGTCCCCTCTCCTATTGTTTGACCACGTGAAATTTTGCCCTTTTGCACTAGGTATTTCATGCCTATGTCTTCGATCATTGAATTGAAGGCAGCAAGAAGTCGTTGGGATTTTCTCCTCCTTCCTTCTTTTTCATAATGAGAGCTTATATTGTTAAAATCTCCCAAGCACATCCACATATTCGATCTTCCCTGACTGAGCCTTCTGAGATAATTCCATAGGCGTTGTCTTAGGATGGGGTCAGGATCAACATGAACCCAAGTCGTCCACATCAGGGAATGTATGTTCTTTGATCTTATCTCGTAATCAATAAAGTTGTAGTCCGCTCCAAGGATTGTGATATCTGTATCTTCCGCCCACCATAGAGATAATCCTCCCGATAAGCCTAGAGGTTACACATAAAAAGTGTTTGTCATTCCTACCTGCTCTCTAATTCGTTCACATAACTTTTTCCCGTTCTTTGTTTTTTCCGCCAGATAGATAATATCGGTTTTGTGCCCCCTGGTGAGATCTTTCAGATGTCGAATTGTCAGGGAAGACCCCAGACCCTGACAATTCCAAAAGGTTGTATTCATTGGTTCCGTGTGGCTGTTTCGGGACAATCACCATAACCATGGTCTACAATAGTTTCATCATCAACCTTCTCCTTACTTGCATGACCACTGTTCTTACTCGCCTTTCGCATTTTCCTAGGGCTCCTACGGGGACTCTTTCTCTGTTGGATTTTTGCAATGTTTTGGGTGTGCCTCTCATTCTCCATCGCTTTGGGATGCTCTTCCTCATCCCCTTCGTACAATGTTCGTGCCCGCTTATATACATGCACCTCTTCCTACTCTTCTTCAAGGATAATTGTGTGAGGATCAAACTTAAACATGTTATAAGGTTCAGTGTTATCTCATCACGTCTGGGGGATGGGGTATACAGGGGGTTCACCGCAACATAGGAGAAAATGCAATCTTCCTTTGGCTGGGGAGATAATGGTTGGTCAGGCATTTGATTTATCAAAGCGTAGGTTAATGTTTCCTCCGGGGGGGTGTCGGTCACAGATCAGGGGTTGGGTAGTCTCACATAGGTTCGACCAGCTTTGGTTTCTCAGAATATACATAGTACTTGGTTGGGAAGGGTAGCATAACTTTGATGGGCATTGGCTATTTGTCGGGATGGGTGCTTGGGATTGTTTATAATAGTATGGGGTAATGGAAATTTCAAGTGGACACATATTTAGGTCAAATAGCCGGTGTAGGTTCGGTACAGGTTGAGAAAATTGGGAGCTAATATGAAGGCTTTGTTCAGGTAAGATTCGGTCTGTGTTATCAATCACGTCCACTCTCGCTTCCTGGTCTTCCACATCCATATTCATATGTTTCGCCATCATTCCATCCTCCTCCACCACTTTATTTCTACTCAGCTCGTTATGCTGATCTGATTCTTTCGGATATCGGACATCCCTCATTATATCAAACCAAGTTCGTCTGGTCTGTTGTTGATTTTCACCTTTATCCTGGTTTCCACTTGTCTGAGCAAACATTTTCTTTTGTGGTCTCGTCCCTACTAACAAAGGGCCATACATAGGGTGATCCTCCATAGTCTCGGACATGATTACTTCCTCCTTGCACACCGAGGTGGTATGCCCAAGTCTTCCACACCCATAACAAAAATCATATAAACGTTCGTATTTTATGTTTGCCCATATATCCTTTCCTTGGGAGTACTTCCACCAAAATCCCTCCAACAATTGTTGTTTTGAATCCACTCTCACTTTCAGCTGAATATAGCTATTGCTCGCATTCTCTACATCATTATCTGTCTCAATGTAATCACAGATGACATTTCCAATTCTCTGCGTATTTTGGGTGCTAAACCTTTCCAGACCCATATTATGAATTTGCAACCAGAATTTTATCACTGTGAAATCAACATCATCTATTCCAATATATAGTTCCCACTTCCGAAGTCCAAGACAATGTCCTTGTATCGACCACGGGCACATATCAAAAAACTGATTTTTATCCTCATTATTCTCAAATTCAAACAACACAATCTTATGTTCTATCTCAGATATTCGAACATTTCCATACTTAGCCCATGCCAATTTCAATACATTTTGGATCGCAACAGTCTTTCACATACCTTTCCTTTCAACAGCAGGTTTGATCGCATGTCCTGAATGGTTTTTTCGATTTGAATCTATCCCTCAAGAACTCGCACCATGATTACTCATGGTGATCGTGGTCCAGCCGCCTTCACAGTAGTCTTGGCCCCTGCAAAATTAGGTAAACGAAAATTAAGGTTTTTTCTAACGCTGATCACATGAAATTATCTAGATGGAGACAAGGAGTTTTTTTATCTTTTAACTTTTTGAAGTAGCTGGTGGGGTGGTTTCAATTTTGTGGTGGGTGAGTAGTGGTGATGCTTGGAGGTGAAAGCGTGATTGGTGGGGGAGGTGAAAGCGTGATTGGTGGGGGAGGCGTAGCCGGGAAGGCGTGGCTGGGCAGGACAGCGTTTCTGGGCGGAGAGCCGTGTCTTGGCGGGGAAGGCGTGGCCAGGCAGGGGGGCGTAGCTGGGCGGAAGAGTGTGGCTGGGCGGGGAATGCATGGCTGGGTGGGGAGGCATGGTTGGTGGGGTAGATTAGCTGGCGTGGCTACCGTTGTTGCCCAACAGAGAGGGAGATTGACCAAGAGTGTGGCCAAAGAAATCTCTCACGCGACGCTAACCCTTGGAGAGAGGAGTGGACGGAAACTGAGTGATTCGCTCTGCGAGTTGTTAGAATAGAGTTTTTTCCATGAACTAAAAACAAAAAAAAAAACATGTCCATCTAAAGTTTTCGTAGTTTGGTCGACAACCTAGGTGGTAGATGTAGACCATGTCAAATCTAATAATTTCTCCTCTCGACTGAATGGAAAACATCTCATTTGTTGTAAATAGGTGTATTACGTGAACTGTAATTTGAGTGATTCTTTAGAAAGATGTAGGATTGATTGGTAGATAAAGTATATGAGCATTTGGTTTATAATAAAGAAAGGAAAGATAGATTTTAGGAAAATATGTATATTTTATTTTGGAGTATATTTATAAATAATATTTTATCTAGGCTGTGTTTAACTAAGATAATCTTTATTATAACTTTTTGTAGCTAAATATTTTGTGTATATCCAAAGTTTGTAATCAAAATTAAACAGACTTTCATTTCAAGTAAAATTCTAGATTAAAGATTTTGCTCCTTCCCGAACTTATTAAGGTTTTCCTTCTGACATTCAATCTCTTAAACTTATCAAGACTTCCTTGTGGCGTTGTCTATAAATCATATTAGACCTTCTATTTTGACGTTCAATCTACGTTTTATGAAACAGATATCGATCCCCATTCGTGTCTTCCTCTATCGAACTTACTAGGACTTTACATGGGACGTTAAATCATCAACTTATTAAAGGATATCCATCCCTATTTGTGGAGTCCTTTATAGATAGAACTTATGATATATTTCCTCACAGTGTTCAATCACCGACCTATTATATGAGTATCTGCCCTAATTTTTTGCGTCTTCAATATATCCCCAAATGTGAACTAGAAACGATCCAACAACATCAACTTTTAAGGTTTTCAACTCACATTATGTGATATCAAAGTCAAGTTATTTATTAAATATATATATATTAAAATACATAAGCACATTTATGCTTATATCATTCTCATCTTCTTCCAAAAGATTTGTCCTCTAATTTTTATGTCATCCGGCTAAGCTAGTGTTACGGGCTTGGAGAAAGTCTTACACTCTCACCTCACTCGTGCGACCTTAGGATGAATACCTAAAAAGCCTTTCCCTCAAACTCACCAAAAACACTTGCATATGAGAATAATATCTACTTGTATTACTCTCTTGATTTCTCTTGGTGTCTACAACTGATTATGAGACCCCTTTATATTATATACACCTAAGGGGTGAGAATTACCTAATGGACTATACAATGAATGACAAAGTTCATGTACTCTAGGGGGCATGTATGTTAGGATACATTCATGAATCTATAGATACATGAATGAACCCATGGATACATGAATGAACTTATGGATACATGAATGAACCAATGGGTATATGAATGAACCTAGAGATACATTGAATCTAAGATACAATGTATCTAAGAGTACATTGAATCTAGGATACAATGTATCTAGCCCGGTGCGTCGAATCCAGATGTTGGAACTACGCCTCTAGAAATTCCAATTTATGTGTGTGTCGTGTGTCGCTTCCATTCATCCATTTAGCTGCAGGTCCGTGACACAAGTCTCATAAAAAAATATGAAATGTTAGGGATTAACATACATTGAATGATTATTTGATTTACAAGATTTGTTAGGAAGACACATAATAAAAGCTTATTTTCTTCTTTATTTCTCGCTCTTTGCTCTTTTCATGCTTATATATATTTTTAACCTTTTTTTCACTAAGAAATATTTTTCCTTAAACCAAATAAAAAACAAAAATAAGATAGAAACCTGAAACTAAAAGGTGATCTATAATATTAAATAATGTGATTCTCGTTGATGTGAGACAAAAATCTTAGAAGTTGATGTCGTTAGACAATTTCTAGTTCAGGTTTGAGAATATGGTGAAGCCCTCATAAATGAGGATGGATACCCATGTAATAAGTCAATGAAAGCCATGCTAAGGTAAATAGAGAATTCCACAATCATGGATGAATATCCGTTTGATAAGTTAGTAATTGAGCGTTATAAGAGAAGTTTTGATATTTTCAATAGTTGACATTACAAATAGGGATGAAGAATGTTTCTTCAATTGCAAATTGAACACCACAAGAAACACCTTGATAAGTTCGGGAAAGGACAAAGTCTCCCTTTTGAATTTCATAGGAGACCAAAGTCTGCTTTACTCGATTACAAATCCTTAATATATATATAAACTCTAGCTATAGAAAATTTTAAGAAAAATATCTTACCTAAAACAACTCCTAGATAAGATCTTATTTTAGAAATATCTTTCTTTGAAATCTCTATTTCATTTCTTCGTTATAATATAGTAAGAAACTAAATTAGAACTAAATATATATAACCAAATCTATAATATATATAAATAAGCACATTTTTGCCAACATCATAAAGGGCATATTAATTAAAATGGAGAGATTAACTAGGTTGATACTTTTTTTCTATTGCTAAACTGGTTACAATTTGAATGTTATTGTCTCGTTGACATGTGAAAGTGGTCTTTATACTATATATATTTCTATTTATAATGCATTTTTTCAAGGTAATTTTGCGCCGCGAAGTGTATATGAAAATAGGTTCTTACAAACATGGAGAGAATATAGTTGCTAATAATACTAACAGTGAAACTTGTTCATCGTTTCCAAAATATCTTTTATATATTAAAACAAGCCTCAAGATAATGACATATCATCAAGTTGATGATAAGTACCATGCTAAAATGATCCTTATATCTTTGAAATCGAGAGAAAAGCTTAGACATCGAAAATCGTAGCAATCAAAACTTAGTGGATCACCCATAAACGTTCACTCTTTAGGGTTTCTGTCACCACCAACCTAAATATATACTAGCAAGTCTTAGCACACACAAGTCTCAATACAACCCAACAAAATCCTTGAGGAAATAAAACGAGAGTAAGAAATGCAAATTAGACCTCAAATAACATAAATGACATCCCAGTCCCTAAAGTCTCCACCATGCACACTATAATAATTACTTAACCTTGAGCTAAGTTATCAATGAGTTTTTGTACCACCAATTTATATCTTTTATCTAGTGTGTATATTTTGTAAAGAAGGTAATGGGTTTTGATATGTACATCATACTGATTAAATTGCATTATAACTTAGTTAATTTGTGGTCTGTATTTACCTTTAAAGAGACCCAAATAAGTCGATCGAGTTTCCTGAAGAGAGTTAATTTGTCATGCTTTTCCCTCCCTCTTATTCACAAATTGGTATGCTACAGTCCAACATTCATCACCCGTAAGTATTCACATGAGCTCTTCCTATCAATATCTAATTTTGTTTCTTTATTACGTACGTTATAGAACTGCTATTGAGTATGCAAAAACTATTGGAATATCTTCTCCAAAACACATCTGCTTCACCCCATCATGCATGTCTTATGCTGCAACGTAACCTCCTTCTCTTCTCATCCAACACTAACTCAATACCAAGTTTTTATTCATTGCAAATCGTTTTTTGATCTCCTCCATCGTTGGTCTTCTTCAACTTTGATTTGGTGGGTCTTGAGACAGGGGATGAAGATGCCTTTGGGGAAGAAACAAACTTGTTCTTCTTCCTTCTTTGTTTCTTTCGGGGTTTGGGAATATTGTCGGATGGCGGAATATCTCTAGTCAGCTCAGAATCTGGGGGATCAACGACCAATCCCTCTGCTAAAGGAATTGAAATAAACAAATGAATCACGCATCCAAAGGAAAGAAGAAGAGGGAGAGAGATAGACCTTGAGACGAAAGTGAAGAAGCATGATCTCTTGGGGTTGACTTTGCGGTTTCGCTGATGGGTGATGTGCCCAAGGAGCTTGAAAATTCAGGTGCAGCCTTGAACTCGTTCATCTGTACGTTGTCCGAATATTATATTTCTTCATCATCATCACCCTATAGTATACGACTTATAACCTTACGTACCCAACTTGGCGCACTACCGGATGGACCATCCAATCCAATATGAGCAACATGTTTAACATCAGTTGGCAATCCGATTTGAATTTCTTCTTCCTTGACAACTGCATCCATGCAAATACTAATCATTATTTAAAATAAATAACTCAAAATACGTATACATAGGAAAAGCTAGGAAGAAAAAGGAGAAGACGTAGTGGTGATTACCAAAAATATGTGTAATGTATTTGAATCCTTTATAGATTCCTTTCATCTTCGCGACCAGACCAGTCTCTCTGTCTATGCAATAACAAACTAAACAGGGAAGGACAAGGATTAACCCCAGGAAGACTCTTTGTATGTATGTAAATGAAGAGATATAAGGCGTCTCTTCTATTGTCTCCTCTTCTCTGCACAAGTAAAATGAATTACTGTTTCTTTTGAATAAAATCTTTCATCAGACAAGGAGAGAAACACAGACGAACGCAGCAGATAATTATTACCTGTAAAAAGTAGTAGTAATTAGGGTTCATGTTCTATCAGATCCTATTAGTGCGGTGGAGTACGTACCTCAGAATTTGATGGGTAGAAAGTCATTCACCATGGGTGGCGGCAACTCTTCATTGAAGCAGCAGCAGCCAAGCTTCATGAGATGATGAAGACAAGCAGAAGAATGCCTACTCATTCATGAATGAATAAGAGAGAGAGAGAGGAAGGAAGGGAAGGGAGGGGGTCTAGCTAGGGTACGACACAGCTGTCTGGCGTAAAGTAATCCATAAAATGACCAAATCTGTTACCAAACAAACTGAAGATTGAATTGGATGTTATTTTTTAGCGAGATCCAGTCACAAATTGGTTACAGGAAACAGAGGCACAGAATAAAACAAGGCAGACAATGACATCCATATAAAGGAATCGTATGCAAATTTGGACTTCTTCTTCTATTTCAACTCTTCCTATTTGTTGGTTAGTTCTGTTATATATATGCTAATGGTAAGGTAAGGTACAAACAAAAATTGTACATTATTTTACGAACAAAAATTGCAAATTGTATATCTTATACAAAAAAAAATTGTATTGGTAAGGTACTTGTTGGGTGTACTATATTATGTTAACAAATATATATATAAGGTTAATTACTAAAATGTAAATGAAACTTTTAATTCATTATACAAAGTAAATTAACAAAAGCTGTTAGATGATTTTTTTTACTAAAATTAAAGTGAATTACACAAAATCAAAATCGGTCTCTTGTTATATTAGAATTGACAATTTTATTATTAAGGGGTAAATTGACTCAACATTTACTTATGTTGACACGTGTTACTAAACAGTTAAAACTTGTGATGAACAATTATTTATGTTTCAAAACATGGTTGAATGATTATAAGAATTTTTATGCCAAAAATTGAATAAAAATATCATTCATCTTCAAGCTCTTCTTTGATCTCGATTCGAACCCGCGATCTAATTTGGAACCCAGATTATTTCGGAAATGAACATGAAGAACAAGATGAAAGGGAAAATTATAATCATCATTTTAGTGACCATTTAATCACATTTTTCGAATATAAGTGACGGAATATGACAAGTGTAACCCAAAAGCCAAATTTATGAAACATAAATAACCATTTAGCTACACAAAAAATCATAAGTGACCAGTTGGTCACATAGTGCCAACATAAATGACTATTTTGAGGTGGTTTACCATGTGTTAAACAAGGGTAAAATACGACATTTCCCCTAAAGTTTACTCTGATTTTAAGTTTACCGCTTAAAGTCTAAAATTTTAAATTTTAGCCATAATGTTTGGATCAGATAAAAAATACTCCATTTCCATTAGCTGACCGTTTATTTGTAACGGAATGCACCTCATGTGTGTGACACATTTTTTTTAAACAAATGTAAATGATGAAATTTCCCTACTTCTTCTTTTTCATCTTCATCCTCTACAGAAAGGTTGAGATTTTCTGGAAATTTTCTTCTTCACCACACCGGTGGAGGTTTGCTTCACGACACCCATTTGCGAACAACCTCCTCCACGCTGAAGTGTAGCAGGGTCATGTTCAGAATTCGGATTCTCAAGCTCTTTCGTATGTGGGGTTCTTGTTGCGATGGTGGTGACAGAGGAAGAAACTGAGGAAAGGCTTCAAGATCTGATCATGGGTCTTCAGGACAGTGTCATGGGTCTCGAGGCCAGCTGTCGTGGGTCTTGAGGACGGTGTAGGGAGACAGTCTAAGCTTCGTGCTTCAGTTCAAATCTTCTGGAGGAGACAACCTAAGCTCTTCCGCTCAATTCAATATGTTCATTTGTTTTGTTTCAATCATTTGCTATTTGTTTCGATAATCTGTTATTAGCATTTCAAATGTTGTTGTGTTTCCAGGTTCAAATATTAACACTTTGAGAAGTCATGTGATGTCCAAATACATCTGGGGACCAAATTACAATTATTTAAAATTCGAGCTTAATTGGAAAAATATTTTTTTAAATGACATAATTGACGCTAAATTATTCTGGACTTATCTGTAACACTTGGTAAAGTTCCAAAATAACCTGAAATTATTCTGGACTTATTGCATTTTGAGAAGTCATGGAATGTCCAGAAAAGTTTATGCATCAAAATTTAATTTTTAAAAAATTCGAGATGAATAAAAAATATTTCAAAATTGCACAAATGACCCAAAACGTTTCTAGTTTTGTTTATAACACTCGATAAAGTCCTAGAATGACCCGAGAGTCTAAGGACTGATTTTGTTTATAACACTCGATAAAGTCCCAGAATGACTCGAGAGTCTAAGGACCTAGTTTTAGCCTTCATCAAGTTTAGGGATGACCTAAGTCAGTTTTGAAAATATTTTTTTCAAATATATATATATCACTTATACATCATATATATATATATTATACATATACATATAGTATCACATATATAATATAGATATATAGATATAGTATCACATATACATCATATATATATATATTATACATATACATATATATTGTATCATATATATATAATACATATAGATATAATATCACATATATATTATATATAGTATTACATAGACATATAATATATGTATATAAAACCTCAATTTCATTTATATTAGAAAATACAAATACAATATTGAATATGAGGGAGATATACCTACAACATTCGGAGTTTTAAATACCGTACGAGAAACCGAAACTGATATTCACCTATATTTTTCACTCATCTCTCTTCAATTGTTTTTCACTATCATTCAATATTTTCCATCTTCTTTCTTTTCTTCTTCCTTGACTCTCACGAAGCTATTCTTCTATTCATAGTAGTTTTTTTCTATTTTTTTTATTATAAATAAATAGGGTTAATAGTCACAGTGCCCCCTAAAGTTTGGTCGAAATTTAAGAATCCCCCTTAAAGTTTAAAATTTTAAATTTTAGTCCTAATGTTTGGACGAAATCAAAAATTCCCCATTTCCGTCCTAAGTCCGTTTATTTGAGACGGTAAACAGACATGTGCCTAGCACGTGACGTGACTTAAAATTAAAAGACAAAAATGTCCTTCTATTCTTCTAACTGACCTTGTTAACCTCACTGTTCTTCTAACTGTTGTTCTTCAACCAGCGACATGATTCGCAGCAGAAGTTCAATAGGGATATCTTTCCACTCATTGATAGAACCACGTTCCATGCTCATTTTCCCTCTGCTGAATCCATTGCCATCCACAGCCATCATCAGCTTCTTAAAGCACAAGTTCAGATACTCACTCTTCACCTTGCCTTCCCCCACCACTGATTCTCACTCCAGAATTAGAGAATTACAGATTGTGCAATAAAAATGACCCTTTTACTGTTTGTTTTCAAGAAACAGAACCAAGTTAAAGAGAATGCAGTAGAGGGTAATCCAACGGACATCTATATCATCACTAATATGGTTTTGAAAACAGAACGTACAAATTCTATCAAAATCTCATTATTTTCATCACTATTTAAAAAAATAAAATCTAATCTGCTGTTCTAACAGAACTGCCGAACTGGGATATTCAGAAATTCGAATTGCTGCGAATATCCAATTTATTTCTCCTGCAAAGAAGATAAAGACTTCCCCTTCCAATTCATCTGATTCACAGAGGAGTCATCTGCTCCTTCAACCCCTTCCTCTTCCTAATATCCATTACTAGAGTTGCATCCTGAGATCCCGACTCCAATGGATCCGACGACATCATGTCCCAATGGTCAAACACACACTGAGGAAAAGCCTGACCAGACGTAGCCGCACGAAGAGTGGTAGAGAAACCAAACGACTCGATAACCGGAAGGTACGCCTTGATGTTGTAAAGAGGGGTACCCGGTCTCTGTATTTCCTCAAACACGTGCCCACGCTTCTGATTCAGGACACTATAGATGCTTTTCAAGCTCATGTAACCGATTCCTCATCTGGTTCTCCGTCTCCATGTTAGAACCGAAGCTTGATTCAGCACTGTTAAGAGGAGAAGATCTGGGTCGCATTGTTCATGGCAAGAAGAAGCACAGTAACATAGGGGCATTTTTGTCTTTTCAATTTAAGTGAAGTCACGTGTTAGGCACATGTTCGGTTTACCGTCTCAAATAAACGGACTTAGGACGGAAAGGGAGTATTTTTGATTTCATCCAAACATTAGGACTAAAATTTAAAATTTTAAACTTTAAGGGGGATTCTTAAATTTCGACCAAACTTTATGGGGCACTGTGACTATTACCCCTAAATAAATAATATATAAACACCACTATAATTATATTATAATAAAACTGCACTATAATTATAGTAAAACACCACTATAGTTTTGTTTGTTTTTTATATATATATATATAATGCTACATATATATAACTTAGTAATTTTTATTTATTTTCTCTTTTATAACAAAATTTTCCCTTTTTTAATGAACATAAGAAAAATATTTTTTTATTTTCTTATTACTAATATTATAAAGTTGTTGATTTTTTCGGCTCGGATTCTCGCGTGCGGTATTTTGACCTCTGTCCAAAATCAGGTGTTTACAATTGCCACATAAAACATGTTTTTAGCAGCGACTATTATAACTGACATTATCAAGTATTTTTAACTATGACCATGTAGTCACTAAATAATTGTGTCTAACAACAACATTATCTGATATTATCAAGTGTTTTTACTCGTGAACCTGTTTTTACTCGTGAACCTGTTTAATAACAACATATAATAATATTGATATCATTATATATTGACAATTGTTGTCGTTGTTAATATAGTGTATAGAGTAGCGACATTTATTGTCATTGAATTTTGTTTACTTATTAGTGACGACAAGTTTTTAGTGGCGACAATTTTTCAATGGTGACATATTGTCGTCGGGGAAATCTTTAGCCACATGACCTATTGGGACAAGGTTTTGGTCGACACTAGCTTTTAGGGACGGAAAATGAACAATTAGTAACAACTTTGGTATCGTAGCTATAGAGGTTCGTTTTTGTAGTGGTACATAATGTCCACAACACAACATCATTTCAGCACGTAACACAATACAATTTTAGCAATATAACAAAGCATAATTTCACCACTATAACAAAATAGAATTTCAACAAACACAAACACAATTTCAAGACTAGTAAAATATAATTTCAGCACAAGCATAACAAAATTTCAGCATTATATAACAAAGAATACTTATTGCACAAACATAACACAATAATTATCTTCTTATTTGATTCAATGAATTGAATGAAATTGGTAACATTATTACTCAGCATACGGATTTTGACGAAATCAAAGACAACGAAAAACTCGGAAAAAAAGGAAGAAAAACTCATAACAGAAAATAAATAAACTACATACATGATTTCGAATAGATGCACAAGAAGATGGGACCTCTAGCCTTCCGCATTTTGTTTCGGAAGTCTTCAAGACTGAAATCTGCAACTAACGGACTAATAAAATCAACATTGATGATTCACCGACAAATCATTACAATTACCGGAGACAAAAATTCATTTGCCAGTAAATTATTTTTTTCTTGGCGAGATAATTAATCCCGCTGGTAATTATAATTTTTTTAATATATATATTTTTTGTCATAAAATTAAATTACCGGCTAGGTAATTTATTTCGCTGATAAAAAAACGTCTTTAGAGGATGACCCATTTGTATGCGGTTTCCACATTTCTACTTCATGCCATGGTTATTTGTTAATTCATTTCGTAAATTCTTAACGCTGAAGTCAGCGAGTGCTATCCATTTTATGATAGAACACACTGTCAGATGGAAATCCAAATTTAAACCCAAATTTAAACTTTTTAGGAACGTACCTACAAATATTTTATCTTTTGAAAAACAAATCAATAAAAAAAAAAGTTAATTACCAAAAATCAAACTCAACTTTGGCGTAAAACCAAACAACAAACTAAATTTTTTTTTTTTTGAGAAAAGACAAACTGAAGATGATTAATTTAGCAATTAGGATACCCGACACAATTCACTGTTAATTTTGGACGGAAGTTTGAACAGTAGACGAATTGATGAAGGGAGATTACGGTTCTACCATTTTGTCTCTTAATTAGAAGAATCGTTTTTCTATTTGTCGTTTCAAACAAATTGGTGTTTCCAGCGTTTTAGGGTTCCTCTTCTCCGCCCAATCACTCAGAAAAAATTTATCAGATATGTATGTTGTTTCCGGCAAGTCGATGACAAGTGAAGATGTCTGAGTGTGCGTCTGCAAGCTTTTGGCGGAATTGAAGACTTCTTGGACCTTCAAGAACTATGGACGAAATTTTATGGATGTCCCCGCTATAATGTAAGTGTTTAAAACAATTAATGAATACATAGTTGTTCCTCCCTTTATATTATCACAGTATGACTTGTGTTTGTACTGAACGAACTGAAAATAAAGGTTGTGGCTACTTCTAATATGATGCGGAGATGTGTATCCATTCAATGAGAATTGCATAGAAAATTGAGAAGACTACCAAAAAGTTTGAATTGAAGATTAAAATATTGGAGCAAATGGCAAAGATTCTAGTTGTATTAGTTGTTTGTCTTATTATGTTAGTTATGTTGTGTTTTATTGGAAAGAATAAATGAGTGTTTGCGTGACTGTAGCATGTAGTGTGAATTCTTAAAGAGCACTGTGTTTATAAAGATGTGAAGAAAAGAGAAAGATTCATAGATAGATAACTTGAAAGGGCAACAACACTAGTTTCAGCAACACAACAAATATTGCAGACTTAAAAGACACTGCAACTTATAACTACCGGTAGAGCGGCTAACAACATACATCAAATTACACAAAGGTTTCTCTTTGACTAGATAGTAATGGAAGATATAGCATCAAAACTACCAAGTCCCAAGAATAGAGCATGACGAATTCGACCGAATGCCTTTGCTTACCTCAACAACGAACCACAACAACGATCACCCAAAACACAGACCTTTGAGGGAATCACAGACCTTTGAGGGAGTCAGAATCGGTTCGCCCGCAACCTTCAATGAACAACATATGAACACAATGCTTCATAACCTTAATTTTCGAATAGAAGTAGAACTTTACAAATGTCAAAGAGAAGCTTTAGACAATGAATTGGGAATATCAACAGTTCAACCAATTAAGAGGGAAAAGTGTAGAACCGTAATCTGCCTTCATCAATTCATCTACTGTTCAAACTTCCGTCCAAAATTAACGGTGATTTGAGTCGAGTTTTCTAATTGCTCAATTAATCATCTTCCGTTTGTCTTTTGTAAAAAAAAAAAGTTAGTTTGTTGTTTGGTTTTAGGCCAAAGTTAGGTTTTCTTTTGGGTGATTAACCCTAAAAAAAACGTTAAACCTGTTAATTAACCTAGTTCGCGGTAAACCTGTTAATTAACCTAGTTCGCGGTAGTATTAGTTTGGTAATAAAAAAGGATAATAATTTGGTATTTAATTTTGAAGTAGGTAAAGGAAGAAAAATCACACACTACATTTACTGAACTCTTGTTGTGCTTACATGATCGTCCGAGTGGAATCGTTCGAAGCTACCTCGACTTCCCTTTGTAGGTACATACAAATACATCATGGAGTCCCAGCGACTACAGCTGAATAGGTGACGTAAAGATTTCCAATCAACTATATTTCGTATATCATTAAGCACCTCGTTCAATCACAAGGCAAAAACGACAGTTTGAAAGAATCGTCGTCCACAAAAACACCTCTTCCTTCTCCGACCACAGTTTCTTAAAGAAGATCGATTAAGACGTAATCGAAATGAAGGTCTCCGAAAGAACAGTTGTTTTTTACAGGACAGCTCAGTGCAAAACCTTATGCCGCAACCCCATGAGGAGTGGCAAGGTCTAGAGTCTGGTGGACACTTTGGAGATCCCTAAGTGGAGAATAAGCTTGCTTCCCTAGAAGACATGCTGCGTCAACCTTAGATTGTGGATGACTTGATTCATCACCAGCTGGAGCGCAAGCCCGGGGAGCTCTTCTTCGGCCACAGTACGTACCACAAAGACCTCTAGCGTGGAGGACGTTAGGCCCTGTTATGTATCCGAAAAAGAGAAATCGAGTTACCGACCACCGGGGACTTACTCTCCGGCCAACTACTTGAGGAGTAGGTGACTCCACTGAGGTGGAAGATTAGCAGCTCGCATTCCAGGGTAATGGAGGCCGACCCACCGCATAATATATGAGACCCCGAAATTCATCCCTTAGTACGTGCAAAAACATTCCCATATTCCCCCAACAAATTTTTGTAAAATCAATCAAGGCGCAATTCCTAAAATTCAGTATACTAAATAGAACCATTAAATAAAACCATCTAATATTATGGTCGTCCTGATCCTGAAGTCCATATTTTCAAAATTTCTGTGTAACAAGTTTCATCCTTAATTAGTTTCCCTTGGTACATTTATAGAATTTGAATTCAATTTGTGGTTGAATATTACCAAATAATCATATAAAGATAGCAACAAAAAATACTAATTAATCAAAACTCACCTCCATAGCCAAGAGAAAAACCATAGAAGAACAGATAGATAACCCACTTAATGAAAGAAAGAGGCTAAATAAACCACCAAAATTAATTAAGACTCTAATCGATCGATGCCATGCAAACAACCTTTATTAGTCCTCTGATCGAACGTATTATTATTGTTTTGGCCAATGAGAGTTCAATGAATGCCCTTCACGAAGAGATGACGTGACTGCAAAACTGAACTTTCACATGGTCTAGTCGTCGACTAAGTAGTACTACAATTAACACCTCCTCCTAATATACCATCTTCTTTCTGGAACCACAACCTTTGAATCAAACCCTCTTCTTGGTATTCCGATGTGATTTGAATCATGTGACGGACTATAAGTATTAATTAGCTATCCTGCTATTTCTAATAAATATATCTTAACTTGTCTCAAAAATCATACCACAAACTAGCGTCTCCATAGTCCCAAAATCCATGATGAAGGCACTGATCCTCCTCACTTGGTGATGGCCAAATCTGAGCTGGAGGCGGTGGTTGAAGCGCCGATCTAGGGTCTGTTGCTGATACCTCCGGATCCATTTCCAAAGGTAATATCGCCACACCCTCAGAAGCAAGGGACATGGTGTGATCAAGGGATCCGGACATCGAGTCGATAAAACCGTAGTTCATTTGCTGTTGCTGCTGCTGACAATTAGGGTTAGGGTTTCCAAAGGTGGTCGCTGCGGCAAGTAATGGGTGCTGATCTGCTGATCTGCTGATGATAGTCTGATGATCATGATCGTTGTAGTGTCGTGGGGTCGGAGACTGTTGGATTTGATGGTACAGCTGCTGTTGAAGCGGTGGCTGTTGTTGAGCAACCGCATGTGTGGCATCGATGATATTGTTTTGGCGGTGAACGTTCGAGCTGAGAGGATCCGAGCAAGGATAGAAACCGTAGACGCTGTAGGGATAGTATCCAGAAGGTCGAGGGAGGAGGGGACGGAGTGTGGAGGAGGATGAGGAAGAAGAGGAGACGCCTCGAGAAGACAAAGTGGCAGTAGAGGAAGGAGGAGGCTGGAGGTTAAGTTGAGCTTTGGAACCGTGAAGAATTAAGGCTGCGCGGTCGTAGGCCCTGGCGGCGTCTTCTGCAGTTGAGAAAGTACCAAGCCACTTCCTGGTGCGGCCGCGAGGTTCACGGATCTCCGCTACCCATTTACCCCAGCTGCGCTGCCTGACACCACGGTAACGGAATTTGTTATTGTCAGGTCCCCCCTTGCTCTTGCCCTTCCGACTGCCGCTCGTAGCACATGCATTGGGTTTACTCCTGTTGTTGTCACTGCTATTGATGCTGCAATTACTATTACTGCTGTGGCTCTTGGTTTCTTCATTGTTAGGGTTGTTGGGAGAGGTGTCCATAGACTTGTTGGATTCTGCTTTATTAAAAGACATGAAGAATATGAGAGAGAGAGACGGTGGAAAAGAGGACCTCGTGCAGTGGTGTTGAGTCTATGAGAGATTGGAGGAAGGCAAAGGTCTCTGTAAATGTCACCTCCTGTTAATGGTGGAATAAGGCGGTGCTCTCTTTTTAAATCAGACTCGGACAGACTGAGAGAGAGAGATTGCTGCGCTGTTACAAAACTTGATGACTAAACCTCGTTCATGGAAGGGAGGGAGCAGACAAAAAACAGAAAATAAACTCGTTCGGGGTGTTTCCATTGCCTACTACAACTTCTGTTTAGTTGCTAATGATATTTCTAAGTAAATTTAATGACATGACACTTGGAAAAAATTCTTAAATTTTAAATAATATACTATCAAAATAGTTGTGGGATCTTAATGTGAAAAAATTATTGTAACCAAATTTCATATTTCCTATATAAAGTAAGATAAGTATACTCTTAAAAAAATATAAATAATATTAGGTAATATTATTTATATTTTTTAAGAGTGGACTTATTTTACTTTTGATTTAGGAAATATATTAATTTCAGCGTCTCTTTCAATATTGAGCTGCAAATAAAGACGATAACTCTAAAAATTGAGTCGGTAATTTAATAATCTACGACTCAACATTCATTGAGCCATTAATAATTGTAAAAGAAAGTTTTTCACGACTCAATGATACTTGAGCCGTTTATTTGAACCCTTAACAACAGCTTCTCCGGTAGTGTAGCTAAATACGATTATAATGCTCTTTGCCAAAAAAAACGATGAGAATGCTCACTACAACGAAATGAGGCTGTAGATTCAGATTTAGGCACACTCATTTCCCGTTTCACCTCGAAACAAGAATAACATAACTTGGACATGTACAATTTTGGAAAGAAATATTCTTCTTTTAATTAAATTCAATTTGGAGACAAATTGAACACAAATATTTAGAATAGGTCTTGAGGTTGTATACAATACGTTTCGCAAGATGCCTGGATACGAAATATAACCATTCTTGACTTCTTGTCACGGATACATATAGAAACAATTTAACAAAAACAAGACTGCATAATTGGCTAGCAAGTAAATGATTGTAGAAAATAAAAATTCAATAACAAAACTACAAAACTGGAAAACTTTAATTAGGCGTACAGAAATTGTATATTTGATTCTTAATTGGTTTTGATCATATTAACTGAATCAGACCGACGGTCAAACACGATTGAAAGTGACCAATAAAGTTGGTAGTTCAGATCTCTCAAAATACCGAACTATATTGTGAATCTGATTAAGTGAGTAAAAACTGGGTGATTTTATCTGAATCTATCGCTTTTTCGATTCACCGAATTAATGAAATAATAGAAAAAAGGAATAGAGAGTAATGAGGACAAAGCAAAAAGCATTACTACAAGAATGTTGATCTACATGGACGGTCAATATTCGTTGCTAGAAGTTCTATTGCTGAAACTAATACCAAGTGTCAACGAAATCTTTGTGTCAGTAGCCCCGTGGCTGAAGGTATCCACGACGGCAATATGCCGACATTAAAGTTCTACCACTGCTGGAATGAACAACTGGTTTGACCATTAGCATCACCAGTTTGCCGACGCAGTTTACGCGTAATTACTCTTGGCCTTTGTTGGATGATAAAAAGTGTTTTGTTTCAACATTCCTCTAATGTAAAATTGAATGCATTAGTGTGAGCGTATCGTGATCACTATTTTATTTTATTGCATACTGCATCACATGCAATTGAGGCAATATACATTATTGAACTACAAAATTTCGTTGTCAGTAATTACACTTAATTCACATCGATTTGTGTTTAATGGAATAATCGGTAGAGTCCGTCAAAAGTAATCCGTCGATACAGTTAATTCGCATCGTTTCGTTCATATTTTCCATTCTCTCATGTAGACAACATATACCAAAATAGAGCATACATAAACCCTACTACAAAGAACCATATCAAAAACACCTAGTTTTATAGCCAAAACATAGAACACTAACATTTCAGGAACATGGTCTACGATCATCCATGAAATGAAGTTAACATTGTTCAGAGAATTATCTACAATTAACCTACGACCATTGAACATAACAACTTTTCGGAAGTACTTATAACGAAGCATCTCAAATCAATTTTGCAAAAAAGTTCCAAAATGTACTTGTCAAAGTACATTCTCTTGAGATTTGTAGTTTTTCTTCATTGGTAATGTACATTCTCTTGAGATTTGTAGTCTCTATACGATCAATTTATTATTCTTTCTTCATTGGTATTCTACTTGTCAAAATACATTCTCTTGAGATTTGCCCCGAACACAAACATGCATGAGGCATAGTCTTCTATAAAAGCTCCTTTCTGTATAGACATGAGTAATATAAAAATAACCAGCCCATAACAAATTAAGTGTTCACAGTAGTCAAGCTCTAGAGAACCAGAACGACTGAAATTTACTATGTCTTACCAAAGCTGTGCACCTATATATGTAAACTGTAAAATTGATAGAGAATAGAAAATTTACACTAGGAAAGGCTTTACCAAATTACATTCTGACCGATAAACTTTCGAAATATGATTAAGTTGTGCCTAATCATGTATTCACATGCCCAATTTGCAAACCTATTTTTTTCTACAGCATGATCTTCCTCTTCAAATGCGTCAAATACACTTGCCTTTAGTTCAACTTGACAATAATCATAGGATATCAACGAGAAAAATAGAAGCACTAACATATTTACATACATGAAAGATAAAGTAGATGGTCAACTAAAATAGATCATTTATAAATCATATCACTCGGACATGTTTTTCAAATTGAACGTGAGGACAAATTAAGTTTAACAAAACTACTACACACGAGTATACTCTACGGAGTAGAGTTTTCACTTAACAAATAAAATAGTATAGTTTCAACGGTCCACAACGTTAGAAACAAAGAAATATACAAATAGGAATGTAATATATTGTAATATGTAGTCTTACTTTTAGAGTTGTGTTCTTTTAGCATTGTTTCCTATTCTAGCACTACGAGCTAATATATCTGTTGTAAACCTATTGAAGAAAATATACACAGAATTGAAGTATTCTTACAGTAAATCGATTCCTTCAGTTTTCCTTTTGATATCCAACATTGTATCAAAGTTAGAGTTCTCAATCAGATAAGTCGATCGACCTTTTCGACATCATCATTTACCAGTCACCGTTGCAGCCATGTCAGGATCCGAAGATGGTAGCGTCCATACCAATGGACCTGCTTCAACCGAGACAACGTTGGCGGCTCAATTGGCGGCACTACTCTCGAACATGCCACAATCAACCAGTGTGCACAAGCAACCCATGTCAGTTACCTCAATTAATCTGAGCGTTAAGCTTAATGAAAACAATTACTCCCTGTGGTCTCGTCTCATCCGAATGAAGATTGGTGGTCAGGGAAAACTTAATCATCTCACAGGTATTCAAGAACACCCTACAACCGAAGATCTCGAGTTTGCACAATGGGAACAAGACGATCTGGTTGTGTATTCGTGGATGCTCGACAATATGGAGCCTGCCCTAGTGCACCAATATGCAGAGTTTCCTACAGCTAAGGACCTGTGGAAGGGATTATCTGCAACTTATAGCAAAAGCAAGGATGTTGTCCAATTATTTGACTTAATCGTACAAACAAGCAACACAAAACAAGGTAACAATTCTCTGGAAACCCTATACAGCAAATTGCAACGATTATGGAAGGAAACCGAGTTTAGAGATCCGAACCCAATGAAACATCCAGAGGATATCACAATATGGAACACGAAAAGGGCAGAGAATAAACTCTACCAGTTCCTAAATGTCGTAAACGACAAATTTGATCAAGAAAAAAGAGACCTACTCAGGGAGAACCCATTACCGGAGGTGGAGGCTGCTTATGCAACCATTCGGTCGGAGAGGGACCGAAGAAATGTTATGGGAGTCACAAGATGAGATACCGAACCTTCGAGTGCTGCAATCGTGACCGGAATCAGAGACGGCCTAGCTGTCAAGCATCACTCAGAAGAATCGATAATCACCAAGCAATCGGGAGCCACCAAGCCCCTGATGCACACCGGAAGAGGAAGGCCATCGCAGAGCGGCAACGTCGACCGAAAGACCCTTCAGTGTAGCCATTGTGGCAAGTTCCGTCATAGCAAGACCGAATGCTTCCAGCTAATTGGGTTTTCGGACGGGTGGAAGAGTCAGCGAAGGGACGGGATCGGTGCCGACAACCTAGTCACGACGGCGATTGACCATGACGGAGCAGAGAATGGTACCGATGAAGAGATGAGACCTGCGGCAAGCTCCAGCAGAGAGGATGGGATGAATGCGGCTACGGCTCCTTCTACTGGTTCCCCCGAAGAAGGTAAATGGTTAGGAGGGAAATTACCTTCCTACCCTTCATCATTTAATCCTGATTGTAGTCCCTATATGTTGCCGAATTGCCGGAATAGTCCCTCATTTATTAAGTATGAAAAACCGGGTATATCATTTTTTGGGAAAGCAGCTTATACCGCCCAGGCAAATACCAGTCAGGAATCTAAACCGAAAAAAATAAATCGATGGGTATTTGATTGTGGAGCTACAGATACAATATAATAGAAATGATTTTATTAGTCAGTCTATGCCTGGAAGAAATATGATACAAACCGCAAATGGAGAACTCACCCCGGTTCATGGAGCAGGAACAATTGCTCTATCCCCGACGGTTCAATTACAGAATTGTTTATACATGCCAGATTTATCCTGCAAATTACTCTCTATTAGACAAGTCACAAGGGAGTTAAATTGCATGGTACTAATGTATCCAAGTTTTTGTCTACTACAGGATATTCGGTCGGGGAAAGTTATTGGACGTGGTGTTGAACATCAGCGCTTGTACTACGTGGATGAAGTGACTCAACACGGAACTGCAGCGCTTGCTCACGGGACATTCACTAAGCAACAATGCTTGTGGCATCGGCGACGGGGTCATCCATCCACGGGGTATCTTAATAAATTATTTCTTAGTTTGTTTCCATTGAATAAAAATATCGTATGTGAAACATGGATTCTTGGTAAGAGTCATAAACATTCATATTCTCAGTCAGATTCTAGAGCTAAGTCTGTTTTTTCCCTTATTCATTCTGATGTATGGGGGCCCGCTCCAAACAATGGTATATGCATGTCAAATAACGGGTTTAAATACTTCGTACTCTTTATCGATGATTATTGTCGTATGACTTGGGTTTATTTCCTGAAATACAAGTCAGAAGTCTCATCTAAGTTTGTAGAATATCACAGCTTAGTCATCACCTAGTTTAACACCCAAATACAAGTCATTCGATCAGATAATAGAGGAGAATATGTAAACTCTGGCCTTAAACAGTTTCTTCAAGAAAAATGCATCATTTACCAAACTTCTTGTCCCCACACCCCACAACAAAATGGGGTAGCTGAACGAAAGAATCGTCACATCCTTGAAATGAGGAGGGCAATGATGCAAGAATCAAATGTTCCGACTTCCTTTTGGCCAGAAGCAGTTGAAACATTCGTACATCTCCTTAATCGTCTTCCTATTAAGGTGATAAATTTTCAAACTCCACTTTATATCCTATCTAATCATATGAGGGTTTCCACAGCCTTGACACTCTAACCTCGTATTTTTGGGTGTTCTATCTTTCTACATATTCCAAAGTCATATCGTTCCAAGTTTTATCCCTGTTCGGTTAAGTGTGTCTTTGTGGGGTATGGGATTCATCAGAAAGGATACCACTGCTATTATCCTAACAATCATCGCATGTATACCATGATGGACTGTAACTTCCTTGAGACAGAGTTTTATTATTCAACCAAATCTTCTGTCCAGGGGGAGAGTCTTAGTTGTAGTCCATCAGATTGGTTGACCACAACAGTGTGGCCTGAGATAGTCCCAAAAGATCAAGTAGGCGGAACCACCAAGACGTTGACTCCCATAGTACAAGTTTCAGATGCTTCGAGCACGTCAACCCCAACGAATATTCCTGAGGTTAGTAGTCCTTCTACACTATTCCCTGTACTTAATAGCAATGAGACTGACAATGAAGTTGATCCAGAAGTAAGAATAGTATAGGAAGAAGCTCCACCAACACAGGGGAGGTATGAGTTACTAGCTAGAATAAAAAGTGGGGTCCCTCCAACACAGGGGAGGTATGAACCAGAATACACCTCCAGAGCCAGTCGGTATCGAGTAGCTAACCTAGCTAGGAGGAGCATATCACAAGGAGCTCGAGCCTTTGCAGTAGCTGTATATTATCAAGAAATACCAAAGACAGTAGAAGGAGCACTCAAAAGCCCCGAGTAGAGACAAACAATGCCAGTAGAAATGGAAGCACTGGAGAAGAGTAGAACGTGGAAAAAATGTACTCTTCCACCTGGAAAAAGAGTTGTCGGGTGTCGATGGGTGTTCACTGTGAAGCATCGAGTGGATGGATCGGCCGAGAGGTACAAAGCGCGATTAGTTGCTAAAGGCTATACCTAGACCTACGACATTGACTATTCAGAGACCTTCTCTCCAATCGCAAAAATTGACACTATCAGGGTCTTGTTCTCGATAGCAGACAATCGTGATTGGCCACTTCATCAATTTGACGTGAAAAATGCTTTCCTGCATGGTGACTTAGAAGAAGAAGTCTATACGGATTCACCTCCTGGATTTGAAGATGGTTTTCGCAAGGCAGATGTATGAAGATTAGAGAAAGCATTGTACGGGCCCAAGTAGTCACCTAGAGCCTGGTTTGGGAGGTTTACGGTGGCTATGAAGAAGTATGGATACCACCAGAGCAACTCAGATCATACCCTATTCCTGAAGAAGACGGAAAATCGGGTAACATGTCTAATCATTTATGATGATGATATGATTATTACAGGGGATGATTCTGAAGAAATATCACAGCTCAAGCATAGTCTATTCAAGGAATTCGAGATGAAAGACTTAGGAGAGCTGAAATATTTTCTGGGAATTGAAGTGCTTCGCTCAAAAACAGGAATCCTGATCTCTCAAAGGAAGTATGTCCTAGACCTGCTCGTTGAAACAGAACTACTTGATTGTAAGCCAGCGGAAGCACCTATTATGCTAAATCACAGTTTCAAAATAATAGAGGGAGTAGAGCCAGCAAATCGTGGCCAATATCAGCACTTGGTGGGGAAGATGATCTACTTGTCTCACACGAGACCAGACATTGCATATTTAGTAAGTGTCCTGAGCCAGTTCATGCATAATCCTCAGATGAGTAATATGGAAGGTGCTATGAGAGTCCTTCAATACTTAAAAGGGTCTCCAGGTGTAGGAATCTTATTCCGGAAGAATGGCCATCTGGACTTAGAAGCATACACGGATGCTGACTGGGCAAGTAATCCAACATATAGGAGATCGACCTCTGGTACTTCACCCTGGTTGGAGGAAATCTCGCCACCTGGAAGAGTAAGAAGCAGAAGGTTGTAGCACTTTCCAGTGCCGAGGTAGAATTTAGAGGAGTAGCCCTAGGCCTGACGGAAGTATTATGGCTACAAAATTTACTGGCTGAAATCAGGTTTCCCGTAAAGGAACCAAGCAGGTTAATGTGCGACAATCGTGCAACCATTAGTATCTTCAAGAATCCAGTTCAACATGACCAGACGAAACATGTTTTGGTTGATCGTCAATTTATAAAGGAGAAACTGGAAAACATAATTATCACTCTTCCATTTGTACGGTCTGAGGATCAGCCGGCGGACATCCTTACCAAAGGAGTAAATGGAAGAATTTTCAAAAGTGTTCTGAGCAAGTTAAATATTGGCGACCCTACTATTCAATTTGAGGGGGAATGTTAGAAATAAGGAAATATACAAATAGGAATGTAATATATATATTGTAATGTGTAGTATTCCTTTTAGAGTTGTTTTCTTTTAGCATTGTTTCCTTTTCTAGCACTAGGAGCTAATACATTTGTTGTAAACCTATTGAAGAAAATACACAGAATTGAAGTATTCTTACAGTAAAACGATTCCTTCAGTTTTCCCTTTGATATCCATCCCACAACAACTGTACATTTATCACAGAGAAATGAATTAAACTTGTACACATTTTCCTAATTGAAGACTCTAGATGAGATTTACATGCTTTCATGGACAAGAGAACTTTTCCTGTATGAGTTAGTGAATCTTGTATGCACACCTTTTGTTTGTTTCCCACATTTGTAAATCTTGCGGTTTCTAGGTTCCTCATTAACTAAAATAATACCATTATTATTATAAAAAAAAGTTTTACCAATAATTATATTCTGAAAAAACATCATTTGAATAATACAAACCCAATGTTGAACAATTTTGATAGAGCTTGACTAAGTAATGCGCAACTGTTTTATGAATCAAACTTCAAATATAGAAGTAAAAGGTGAAGAGCAATAACTACACCCTATTTGGAATAGGACTCGTCATATTTTCTTCCTCAGACTCCCACAACTTTGTCACCAAGTTGGAAACGAATTCTAGCTTTTGATGAGACAATCAGAGAGGTGAAGAAGAATATCGTCAGAGATAAGAAAGAGAGTAGTTGTAACTTGTACCTCTAAAGTAGCGTCTCGCCTTAGGTTTAGCAGTTGACGGGGGAGGAAAGCTCAACCAAATTATCTGAGATCTAGATTTCGAATACTAGAATTTGAACTAGTGAACCACAAGCTAGGCCAAAAACTGATGTTGCGCCCATAGCTGCCGATTCGCTAGGCCAAAAATCAAAACAAGAAATGAATACAAATTGATGGTTGTTGAGTTCTGATCTCCTGAAGAGTTTCTGTCGACCTCGTCGCGGCGCTCCAACGTCCTACAATAAGGAAAATCTGAACTATGCCTTTTGTTTCCCCTCCGAAACTTAAGTGAGCTGGGAGTTTGTTATAAGTGTAGGTATGTATGTTATGAATAGCAGATTAGTCTGAAGTAGAGAGGGATGAAGGTATTTATAGCATTCACCCTTAACCTGAGTCGGGTTGAAGTCTGACTCCGGTTATCCTACGTGGCATCCAGCGTGGCTGAGTGGAGTACCATTGGACAGTGTGTTGCCTAGTGTCTGGTGCTTAGTGATCTCGTTTATTGTGCCGGAGCTCCACCTCAAGTGTGGAGATCTCCCATCCCTTCGTGTCGGTCCTCGAGCCTCGAACCTATCAGGAAGGGTGGGGCAGGCTTCACGTAGCGCGTCATTCTATGGCTCGCCCTCAAGGACGGGCATTGGTTTACATGCCTTACCAATGGGCCTGGAGGGGCCTGTGAGGCCCGGATTTATTAGGGCCCATAGGGCCAGGATCCATCAATGGTCATTGGCAGAGATTCGTCAGTGGTCGAAGGAGCTGAAGAGGAGAACAACAAAAAACTCTCATTCTCTAGCTCTTTTTCCGTTATGACTACTGCTGAAGAGAAGTTTAGGGTTTCTGCTATGTTATATTTTAGTATGTAACTTTTATCTATATAATGAAATACAATATTAAGACATAGTTCTATTGAAGTCTATTTGATTAGTATGTTAAACTATAATGATAATGGGGATTTTAAGTTCGAATCTCTCAGCTTACAACTTTTACATTTTAAAATCATTTTACTTTATCTTATTTATCATTTTTCTCGCTTGCAATAAAATTATTATTTACATGTTTTTCTTCTCACAAACTTAGTTTTTTAATTGATCATTTTGTATTTGTTCAAAAAAAACTCTCTTAGTACTTATATCTTGTACGTATTATATTAAAAAACGTGTAAATATATAATATGACGTAAGTTGTATATTATATATTCTTTATCATATATATTGCTCGTATATTATATTATACAATTGAGAAACTAAAAAAAGTTTTCCATTTTAAGTTTAATAAGAGAACAATAATATTGAGCAGTGACAACAAATACAATAACAACCACGTCATTACGTTGACACTAATAATCATGATATTGCATCAACATATTGAGACACTAAATAGTGATTTTTGCAATAACGTAGTCTTCTATAACTGATTGTATATATTATTATCGAATTGGTATTTGACACTGGAATTTCTTCAAGTTTACAAGATTGCTGCGACAAAAGTACACGCTAAACACTTGGTTTAGCATTGGTATATGTTCCGAAACTAAATATAGTATATAGTAACAAAATATATTTCTGCAGCTATATAACTTTTCTACTGTCAAAACCTTAGTGACAATAGCTTATTTTGTGGTTGTTGATGCACATTCTTGTAGTGCATGGATAGGTAGAAGAGGTAGGGAGAGCGGGTAAGAACGAGGGATGTGGGAAATAAGAGTAGTAGAGGGCGCCGTCGGAGGAGGGAGTAGGGGGACCGAGGAGAGAAGAAAGGGGAGGATGAAGATATGATGAAAAGGGAGGGTGTAGTATAGTGTTACGTCCCCAGCCTGAGAGAATGTCCTCACTAACCTAATCTAGTTTGGATAACCTTGTTGTCCTGACTTTTACTCGAAAAAGGAGAGGATGACAAGAGGTCAAGCTTGTGATCATCTTAGATGAGTTTTTTTTGATCAATTAGTCGCTTTACTTTAAGAAATAAAACGCTGTGACTAGTTCACGTAAGTCCGTACATCATATCGTTTGCTACTAAACATACAAAGGGTAGTGGTGGTATTTCGACCCAATCATCTAGACACACTCTTGTTCTTGCTTGCTTTGCTATCCAATTGGCACATTCGTTGCTCGTCCTTGGAATCGCTAGCCATTGCACTTGCTCAACTTGTCTTGCTAGTGCTCGGATGTTTGGTATGATCGTGGACAGTCTCCAATGTTTCGGTCCGTCCATGATTTGTTTGTGAACCGTGTGTGAGTCCGTCTCTATTATGATGCTTTGCCATCCCGCTTCAATCGCTAGTCGCATTCCTTCTTGTATTGCAAGGGCTTCCATCGTTTCTATGTCGTCGCTCATTTGCCTCTGGTTCATCCCGCCCACTACCTTTCCATTTTGATCTCTTGACACCACCCCAATACCAGCTCTTTGCGTTTACTTGCACCATGATTGATCTTGATCGTACGGCCACTCGGTGGTGTCCATTGTTGGGTCGGTCTTTCTTCTTGCATGCGGTTCGGTTGATCCACGCGGTTGACCCTTATTTGCTCCTCAGAGGCTTGCTTGATTTCCCTTACCACGACACTCAGGTTTGGTTGCTTAGTTGATAATCGATCCCTTAACTAGATCGATATTTTATTCGGTTCGAATAACTCGTTTTTATTCTCAACAGGTTTTGGTTTGACTTAAAGTAATATTAATTAATTAATAACTTGTTTCTCATTTCTTGGTTCTGATTTTCAATCACAATTTTTTAATTAGCTAGTTGCACTCGGGATTGATATTTCTAGGTTTGAAAAAAATTATAAATATTGGGAATAATTCATAAAAATATAAAAGAAAATAGGGTTAATAATAAATTGTTAACCCAACTTTGGAACACTTTACAAATCACTACCTGAATTTTACATATTTACAAAGTGCTACCTAAACTTTGATATTTGGGATAAATTGCTACCTCGATTAAGTTTTCTTTTAAATATGAACAAAAAATGACTTGCCAATGCATGATTGGTCCATAATTTAAAAAACTGTATTATTTTTAAAACTACTAGAAAAATAAATAGAAATATCTAATCGAGGAAATTGGAAAATTAATAGGGAAAATATGTTTTTTTAATAAAAGATTTTTATTAAACATATGATTTTTTTTATATTTTCAATAAAAAATATTATATGAAAAACTCTTATTTTCCGTATTTATTTTCTAGATTTTAAAAAAAAATCTATCTTTTTATGGAATTTTTAAAAATCATTTAGTTTTCTAAATTATGGATCAATGATGTGAAGCCACGTCATTTTCAAACCATTTTTAACGAAAAACTTAATAGAGGTAATATTTACCCCAACTCCAAAAGTACACGTAGCAAAAATTAAAAAAGCATGTTGATGTAGCATTTTGTAAAGTGCCCATAGTTGGGGTAGCAATTTGGTTATTAACCCAAGAAAATATGATGAAATATAAATAGATATTTACAAGTTATTTTTGTAGTTTTTCCAAAGTAGTAAAATATGAAATATTCTGTCAAACTTCCAGAGTCAACATTGATCGAAATATGTGATCATTTTGAAAGTTCAAACTCGATATTGTTTGCATCGTTAGAGTCATAATTCAAAAATATATCAAATATTATATTTCAGCTTTTTGAGACTGCAAAAATATGAACACATTTATAATTTTAGAACACCCTAAAATAAAAAAATGTATTATTTATTTACTCAGTAAATTCTTTTTAAAAACCATAGTAGGTAAATAATTGAATTGTGACTCCCTAGCGCACACGACTTCAAGTTTCCACTTCGAAGATGACCAAACATGTACAACTGACAATGGTTAGAGTATGGTGCATGTATGACAAATACCATCACCACATCATATTTTTAAACTACATACCATAACCATAATCATTGCAAGTACAATTTCTAATACCATAATTGTATTTGTAATTGCGGTTCTTAACCATAATTTTACTTGTATATGCATACTTATCACCACATGTGAGATGTAATCGAATACCATAAATGTTGTCTTAATAAATACATAAAATTATATCACAAAGAATAAAAATATTCAACACTAACACCATTCAACATTAATACTAGCATCATTCAACACCGTGAATCTGCGTAAAACTCTATTAGTATTACAATTAATTAGTTTATATATATTAGTAAATATTTTTTATATTTATATATAATAACTATGGATATGGTTATCACTATAATAAACTACCTCTACAACAACTAACTTTATTTTGTTCTCATTAAGTTGGTCAGTAAATTGATCTTTTTGTGATAACACATTTGGTTGTCATTGTTAGAGAAATATAGATATGACAAATTAACTACCATTAAAATGTCTATTTAGTGTCACTAAAAAAATATAATTTAATGATAATAATATATTGTCTCTAAAAAACTTATGTAGCGATAAACAATATTGTCGTTGCGAAACAATTAATTTAGCTAAAGAAAAATAATTATTGCTAAAAATATTTTTTCTGACGTTTATTTTTGTCACTAAATGACTTTATTTAGTAACAACGTTGTTTTACGAACATTAGTACGATAGAACTGCCAGTAAAGAAGTCGAAACACCATTAATTGCAGGGAAAAAACTAGAACTAGTTCTAATAAACCCAACTCTCACTCTTAGAAATGTCTAGTTTCAAGATGGCACTCAAGGTAGACGAGAAGAAACCAATGGAAGTAACTCTGTGAGTAGAAAAGATTAGCGTCGGAGAAGAATCAGAAGATTAGAAAGAAGCTATTGAAAAAGAGTGTTGCTGGAGATTAGAAGAAAAAAAGGGTGAAAATTTCGGTTGAGACCTGTGAAGAACACTAAAAGGGATGGAGAAGACTACTGAAGAGCGAAGGAGAAACTGAAAGGGTGCACAAAGAAATGAAAAGTCACCCGGTAAAAGGAATCATATCAGATAACTTAGAAAATCATCTCTGTTAGAATAATCTAAAGACAAGAAAGGCAAAGAATCACTAATGGAAAGTAAGACAAGATTGTCAAAAGTTGTCACTAATGGAAAGTAAGGCAAGATTGTCAAAAGCTGAATAGTATTGTAGCAATATGTAAAAGCTGTATAAGTACCTTGTATCCGTGTATAGCTAATAAGATGAAATGAAGAGTCAGTTTACCAGAAATATTGTAGAGAAATACCTGTGTTAACATGGTATCAGAGCAGGTTTTTCTGGTTGCTCATCGTATACCAGAATAATCCTCAAATCCAACCGATCCAACCAACAATGTCCGACGACGAGAGCCATCATTCCCACGCACAAATGGGGTCAGGTCTGAGCGAAGATGACCACCTCACCATCAAAATAGCCAAAATCTTAAAAAATGGTCTCAACCTCAAATCAGCCAAAAGTCTACCCGAAACAGTCACGGTGAGCATCAAACTAATCGGTCCGAATTACCATTTATGGGCCAGATTAATGCAAATCGCGATTGGGGGAAGGGTGCGACTACAACACATAACCTGGGATCCGGAACCACCAAGTCGAACCGAACCCGGGTACGAGAAGTGGAGACAAGATGACCTCATCGTATTCTCATGGATGATTCAGAATATTGGGCCGCAATTGGCAAACAACGTTGCACATTATCCTACTTCCCGGGATCTATGGAAGGCGTTACAAACAACATATGGGAGTGGTAAGGACTCTCTACAAATTTTCGACTTACACAATCGAGCTGCGAAAATGATGCAGGGATTACTTACACTCGAAGATTTATGGCTTACGATTCAATCCCTATGGGGAGAGATCGAAGCCAGACGGCCAAACCCGATGGTGTGCAGTCAAGATATCACGGCATACAATCAAATATGGAACGAGACCAAGCTATATCAGTTCTTAGGGGGCATCGATTCTAAGTTTGATGGCATCAAAAGGGAGCTATTACGACAGGATCAACTCCCCTCAGTTGAAGAGGCGTACGCCTCAATCCGAAAGGAGGCCACCCGGCTCCAAATCATGGGAGCGGCAACCTCTGATGGAGCATCATCGGGGTCGGGAATCAGCGAGGGACTACTTTCTAGGGGCAATTGGACCGAACACGAAGCAATAAACACATCAGCAGCAAATTCAGCAAAAGGAGGCCGGAATCCAAACAATCGGTCGGAAACAACCGGGAAACACGGTGGATCGTCATCCCGAATCGACAAGAACAAGTTGAAGTGAACTCACTGTGGGATAAACCGACACACTAAGGACAGTTGCTTTCGGCTGGTCGGATATCCCGACTGGTGGGATGAAAGCCGGAAGGACAAAGAGAAGAACCGCGCCGCCACCGTCGCGATGAGCAGCTCGGTGGCCACCAGCATCCACGGGCAAGGCGAGGACCAGGCTGAAGTCCAGCAGTTCCGAGCCCCTCCTCGGCTGTCATCGACACCTGAAGTGCATCCACCCTTCGCCGGAGTCACAGGGAGCAGCGGCGGCCACGAGCGAATCGGGGGAGCAAACCCTAGGAGAGGAGCTGCCCAAGGAGAGGCTGGACCGATGGAATGGAGCTCTCGACTGAATGGAGCGGCTGTTGAAGGTAAAGGGACTTGGAAATTGCATCCAAGTCCCTCAACTTCGAACCCTAGCGTTTTTGGACTGAATCTTGTGAAAACTGAAGAAATGGCCCAATTTAATTTCGGATCAGTCCCTGCACAATTAAAAAATGCATATTCAGTCCATAAAGATCTACTTAAAAATCACCGGTGGATTTTCGACTGCGGAGCAACCGATACTATGACATATGATGCATGTGACCTTAACAATATTGTCAAGTCTCGAGTTCAGTATATTAATACTGCAGATGGAGCTAAGGTTCGGGTGACAGGAATGGGAACTATAGATATTTCTCCAACACTGAGAATATCAAATTGTCTCCTTGTTCCAACACTCTCGAATAAATTATTGTCGGTATCCCATGTCACCAAAGAGCTGAATTGTACTATGGTGATGAATCCGGATTTTTGTTTACTGCAGGATATCCAGACGGGAGGGATTATTGGGCGTGGCACTGAATGCGCTGGTTTGTACTACGTTGATGAAGTGGCTCAATCCAGTTCGGTGTTACTCGCTCACGGTACTTCAGAAAGAGAGGTTTGGCTCTGGCACAGGAGATTGAGTCATCCATCCTCGGGTTATCTAAAACTTTTATTTCCTAAGTTGTTTTTGGATAAAAGTAGTAAGTTTTTTTGTGAGACGTGTATTCTTGCAAAAAGTCATAGACAATCGTTTAAGCCTAATATCACTCGTATGAATTCCATGTTTTCCTTAGTGCATTCTGATGTGTGAGGTCCAGCACCTATATCTGGGGGTAAAAATCTTAGATATTTTCTGTTGTTCGTTGATAATTGCACTCGTATGACATGGGTTTATTTTCTAAAACAAAAATCTGAAGTGTTTGACAAGTTCACTAACTTTTTCCAAATGGTCCAAAATCAATTCCAGAAAAATATAAAAATTCTTAGGTCCGATAATGGGGGGGAATTTGTCAATCAACATATGAAAAATTTCTTTTCAGAAAAAGGAATTGTTCATCAAACCTCTTGTCCGCACACTCCAGAACAAAATGGTGTGGCTGAAAGAAAAAACCGTATTCTTCTTGAAATGACAAGATCCAAAGTTCCAAAAACTTTCTGGCCTGAGGCAGTTGCTACGGCAACATACCTTTTAAATCGTCTTCCCACGAGAATTCTTAATCTCAAAACACCAATTCAAAGCCTCTCTGAAATTACAAAAATACCCTCGATCCTTACCCTAACTCCTAGGATCTTTGGTTGTTCCGTGTTTGTCCACATACCAAAAAATGACCGCACCAAATTTGATCCGTGTGCAGTCAAGTGTGTATTTGTAGGCTATGGAGTCAATCAAAAAGGGTATCGGTGTTATGATCCTAAAAGTCGTCATGTGTTCACCACAATGAACTGTGATTTCCTTGAAACAGAGTACTTCTATCACCAGTCCAGTGTTCAGGGGGGGAGTCATATAGATGATCCACTGGATTTGGTATGTAATTCCGATATCTCCTATGAAAGAACAAGCCTCTCCGATGAAAGACCGAAAGAGCAAGATAATCCAACTACTGAGGCAACATCTGATACATCAGTACCGAACAGTGAACTAAGAGTCACAACAATGTTCCACCGACTGAGGTATCTGAGGTAAGCCCGGTAAGATATCCTGAAAGGGAGAATCTCGATTTTCTTGTAGAAGAACCAGGTGAACAAGAGGAGATAATAACTGGAGGATACAAATTACCTCCAAGAGAGAATCGGGGAAGGCCACCCAAGAGATACACACCAGTTTGGGAGACAAGGAAATCAAGGTATCCAGTGACAAATATAGTAAGGGGGAGGCTAAGTAAAGAGGCAAATGCATTCACAATGTCTATTCTTACTGAAGAAATTCCAAGTACGATCAAAGAAGCTCAACAGTCCAGGAAGTGGCGAAAAGCAATGGATGTTGAAATGGATGCACTGAAAAAAAATGAGACGTGGGAGATGTGCAAGTTACCAGTTGGGAAGAAACCAGTGGGCTGTAGGTGGGTGTATATTATCAAATACAAGCAAGACGGCTCCATTGATAGATACAAGGCAAGGTTGGTGGCAAAAGGATATACGCAGACATACGGGATTGACTATTCCGAAACATTCTCTCCCGTAGCCAAAATAGACACAATCAGAGTATTGTTGTCTATAGCTGCAAATAAAGACTGGCCTTTGCACCAGTTTGATGTGAAGAACACATTTCTTCACGGAGATCTAGAAGAAGAAGTTTATATGGAAGTCCCACCAGGCTACAAAGATGAAACGCAGGAAGGGAAAGTGTGTCGATTAAAAAAGGCACTCTATGGTCTGAGGCAATCTCCTCGTGCATGGTTTGGGAGGTTCACGATAGCCATGAAGAAATATGGATATAAGCAGAGCAACTCAGACCATACCTTATTCTTGAAGAAAACAGGAGACCTCATAACTTGTTTAATCATTTATGTTGATGATATGATTATTACAGGGAATGATGAAAAAGAGATGCACAAGCTCAAGAAGAACTTGTTTGAAGAATTCGAGATGAAGGATCTCGGAAATTTGAAATACTTTCTTGGAATTGAGGTATTAAGATCAAGAGAAGGAATCTTTATATCTCAAAGAAAGTATATTTTGGATTTTCTGACAGAAACAGGAATGCTGGAATGCAAACCAGCAGAAACTCCAATGATAGTGAATCACGTCCTACAACTATCAGAAGGAGGAAGACTAGCAGACAAGGAACGATATCAAAGGCTAGTAGGCAAGCTGATATATCTGTCACATACTCGACCAGACATAGCTTATGCTGTTGGAGTAGTGAGTCAGTTTATGCATCAACCTCAAGTGGAGCATATGGAAGCTGTCATGAGAATTATGAGGTATTTGAAGAAAACTACCGGACATGGAGTTTTGTTCAGAAGAAATGGTCATTTGGAAATACATGGATATACAGATGCTGACTGGGCAGGCAATCCAATTGATCGAAGGTCCACATCCGGATATTTTACCTTTGTTGGTGATAATCTGGTAACATGGAGAAGTAAAAAACAAAAGGTTGTAGCTCTCTCAAGTGCAGAAGCTGAGTTCCGTGGAATAGCTAGAGGGTTAACTGGAATATTGTGGCTAAGGAACTTAATGAAAGAGATTGGGTTTCCACCAACCAAATCATGTGAGTTAAAGTGTGACAATAAAGCCGCCATCAGCATTTCAGAGAATCCAGTTCAGCATGATCGAACCAAACACATTGAGGTGGACAGACACTTCATAAAAGAGAATCTTGAGGCAAACCATATCAGACTGCCATTTGTTCGTTCAGAAGACCAATTAGCGGACATACTCACCAAAGCAGTGAACTCAAAGATTTTCAAAGAAGTACTGAGCAAGTTGAGTATCGGAGATCCGACCACTCAACTTGAGGGGGAGTGTTAGAATAATCTAAAGACAAGAAAGGCAAAGAATCACTAATGGAAAGTAAGACAAGATTGTCAAAAGTTGTCACTAATGGAAAGTAAGGCAAGATTGTCAAAAGCTGAATAGTACTATAGCAATATGTAAAGCTGAATTGTATTGTAGCGATATGTAAAAGCTGTATAAGTACCTTGTATCCGTGTATAGCTAATAAGATGAAATGAAGAGCCAGTTTACCAGAAATATTGTAGAGAAATACCTGTGTTAACAATCTCGATATGTCCATTAATCGTGACCCATTAGTGCTTTAAATAACTTCTGAAAAACAGTCAACCATTAATTACACTTGTTGAATAAACTGAACCACAATTACGCTATAAACTCTATACACATAAACAATTACAACCTAACTTTTACTGGCATAGCAATTTAATTCTTAAACAAAAACAAATAACAAATTTACAGAGGGTTAGCTTGCTTTTCAAGACTCCCCCTCAAGCTAACAATTTCATATATGCCTTTAATACCAAGCTTCCTCAGTAAATGAAAATGTTGTTGTCCACTCAAAACCTCCATGAAAATGTCAACTACTTGATTAACGGACCGAACATATTGAGTCTTGATAATACATGCACTAATTTTTTCCCTAACAAAATGGCAATCTATCTCTATATGTTTGGTACGCTCATGAAACGTAGGGTTAGTATAAATTTGAATAGCAACTTTATTATCACAAAACAACAATACTGGTTCAGAATGTACAATACCTAGTTCAGAATGCAAACCTTTCAACCATACCACCTTAGATATTGTAACTCTCATGCTCGTATACTCAGCCTCGGCTGAGGACCTTGAAACTGTACTCTACTTCTTAACTCTCCAAAAAATTAAGGAATCTCCAACTTTAATACAAAAAATAATTATAGATTTTCTAATTTCAGGACAAGTGCCCCAATCGGAATCATAGAATGCAGACATATTTAGATAACTAGACGCGGATAGAAAAAATTCCTAAACCTGCATGCTGATTTTTAACATAACGAATGATTCTAAAAGCAGTATCCAAGTGAGACTATTTTGGAGATTGCATATATTGACTTAATTTCTGAACAACAAAAGCAATATCAAATTGAGTTATAGTGAGATAAAGCAGATTGCCTATTACCTTCCTTTACAAAGTTGCATCATACATAATCTTATCACTAGAATCCCTATTAAAGGAATCATCATATGCAACCAAGGTAAGAGACAAATTTAATTCCATAGGGGTTTTACCAGGTTTAGTACCCAACAAGCCAACCTATGAAATTAATTCCCAGGCATACTTACACTGATTAAGCACTATACCATCATCAGACCTAGCAACTTCGAGGCCAAGAAAATATCTCAGTTCTTCTAAGTCTTTCATCTTAAAGTGCTTTTCAAGGACCGACTTTAATTCATATATCAAATTACTACTGTTATCAGTAATTAACAAATCATCCACATATACTAACAAAACAAAAATGTTTGAATCCTTACGTTTAATATACGAGGAGTGATCGTACTTACTTTGCTCATAGACATGACTGATTAATGCTTCAGTCAACTTTATATTCCAATGTATGGGAGCTCGTTTAAGCCCATATAAAGGATTCTGCAACCTGCACAGCATGTTAGTATCAAACTCCCCCGGATTACGAAAGCCTTGAGGGAGTTCCATATAAATTTCTTCATCCAAGTCACCTTGGAGAAATGCATTAAAAACATCCATTTGATATAAAGGCCAGTTTTTAAGAGAGGCAACAACTAAAAAGATCTTACAGTTACCATTTTAGCAACAGGAGAAAAGGTATAACCAAAGTCTATACCTTCTTTCTGACTATAACCCTTTGCTACTAACATAGCCTTATACCTTTCAACCGACCCATCAGCTTTATACTTATCCCTATAAACCCACTTGCAACAAACAACATTCTTACCAACATGCAAAGGAACAACAAACCAAGTGTTGTTGTTTTCAAGTGCATTAATCTCTTCTTTCATAGTAGCCACCCACTTACTATCCTTTTCAGCATCCTTAAAACAAACATGCTTTGGAATTTTTGAAACAGAGAACACAAATTCTCTAATTTCATTAGAAAGATCTTAATATGAAATAAAATTACTGATAGGATAGGTAGTGGATGACCTGTCTACCAAATTCATAATGTAATCTTGTTGCCAAGAGGGAGCTCTGCTCACCCTAGTTGAGCGTCTCGGTTCAGAGATATTCTCATCATTATCAAAATTTTCACTAGAAAATAAAGCTTCTACCTCATTAGGTATAAAATCACCATTAGAAGCAACAAATACATCAGAGGAATCACCATAATTATTAGTAGAATTATCACATTTATCATAATTATCAGCATGAACATATTTAAACAGAGGGTCATCATTTAACCTACCTTTAGAGAACACAAGAACATCACGGTAATTTTGGATTTGATTAAACGGAAATATATCTTCTTTAAACTGAACATCCCGACTTACAAAAATTGACTTTGTATTGAGATTAAACAGTTTATAGGCCTTTTGTGTTATTGAATAGCTCATATGAATAACAATCACATATCTAGAACTAAACTTGTCCAGATTATTAGGAATCTTGGCAAAACATAGACACCTAAACACACGTAAGTGTTACATGGAAGTTTTCTTTCCAGTTAATTTTTCAAGGGGAGAAATACCTCCTAAAACTGAAGTAGGCAACAAATCCACAAGATAACATGCTATAAGTATACATTCACCCCAATATTTAAAAGGAACACCACTCTCAAATCTTAAGGCATGTGCAATTTCAAGAAGACGTCTTTGTTTCCTTTCAATTACCCCATTTTGATGGGGAGTATACGGATAACTGGTTTCATGTGTTATTGCTTTTTATTTAAACAGATTATGACAGTTTTCATTTAGAAATCCTCTTTCATTGTCAGCTCTGATTCTTTTTACAAAACACCCAAACTGAGTTTCCACTAATGCAAGCAAATGTCTGATCACAACAATAATATTTGATGTTAAAGACAACAAATATGTCCAGGTATTTATAGAGAAATTATCAACAATGGTCAAGAAATACTTATTATTATCATGAGTGCTTACATTGTAAGGACCCCAAACATCCATATGAAAAACATCAAATTTTCTAGAAGTACTACTACAACTTCTAGGAAAAGGAAGTCTAGACTGTATAGCCATAGGAAAAATAGAACAATCATTTACATGCTTAATTGAAGTATTATTCAAATCCAAATCAATCAATTTGCACAACACTTGCAGAAGAAAATGTCTGAAACGTTTATGCCAAATAAATGAAGTAGCGACGATATACACGAAGCATTCATGCTCAAATTAATTGTGAAAAGGAGATTTAAAGATGTATAAACCAACAACTTCCTTACGAATCCCTAGAACCACTCTACTGAAGAGGTCTTGAATGATCACATGCATTGGAAAGAAAGTAACAGAATAGAACAAGTCCTTGGTAAGCTTTGCAACAGACGCCATGTTATATTTAAATTCAAGAAGATATAACACATTTGATAACTTCCTATTTTTGCCTATCAAAACATCACCTATAGGTCTAACAGTAGAATAAGCACCATTATGCAAATGAACCAACTTTTGGGCTAAGGAACCAATCTGACCTAGAGCACATATGGTTAGATGCACCCCTATTAAGAATCCATGAATTACTATTTCAATTATCAAGGGAATTAGAATTACCTAATGTGTTTGCCTTGGCCTTAGTTTTAGAGTATTTTGAGAGGAGCTCAACAATGTGCTCAAGACCCTCCTTGGTTAACATCATAAACCTGGGGGTCTGATTGTCAATAGGAGTGTAACAACTAGTCGTAGCATATCATGGTGTGGAAACCGATGAAGAAACACGGGCCACAACAACACTATTAGATTGTTCAGTTTTGTTCTTAAATTTCCAACTAGGGGGATTGCCCTTCCTTTTAAAGCATCGGTCATAATCATCGCCTTTTCCATTACAGTATGTATAAAATTGGTTCTAGTTCTTTCTGTTGGGTGGCTTGTTTGAAGAACTAGTGCTATTTCCACTATAGTAGCCAGCCAAACCATCAACCGATGATACAGAAAAATTGTTTGAGATGCCTTTCGAATTTTCTTCTTAAACTAAAACTTCATAGGCTTGATTTACAGAGGGAAAAGGATCTCTCATATCAAGATATGCCCGTATTGCAGAATACGATTCATTTAAATCGTTTAAGAACTTAAAAAGCTTGAGATTATTTACATGCTCAATTTGTTTCTTGAACAGATCACAACCACAACAAGGAAGACAGGTAATGACAACAAATTCTTCCCATATCATCCTGAATATTGTAAGAGATGCAGATATGGTATCTACTCCTTGTTGAACAAGTCAGATCTTAGAAGCATTTACTTTGTTTAACCTTTCCCTTATATCAAACCAAACAAGAAAGACACTAGTGGAGTAAAGAACAGTACTCATGTGATCTTTCGAAACTGAGTTCATGATCCATGCAAACACCACTGAGTTACATCTTTCTCAGATGTTATGGATGGATGGGTCAAATGATTCTTTCGACCAAGATCCATCAATAAACCCTAACTTGTTCTTGACGACTAATGAAATATACATGGCCTTACTCTAGAATCCATAGTTTTCAGGACCAGTCAATTGAAAATTCCACCTCCGAACACACCTCAAGTAATCTGCTGCACCTAATTTCCTCTTCATTTTCCTTTCAATTTTTCCATATTTCTTAAGACCATTGTGATTGTTGGTGTACCGTGCTTGTTCGAAGGAACCAGTCTATGTGGAGTTGCTGGTTCTGATTGAAAGATGACCTGATCTTATGGATGAGTCTCAAGCGTGGACGGACGAGATATCTTTCAACTTCGGCTTTGATTGGCTGAAAATAGGTGTCGATTCAGTCTCTTGTAGGTAGGGCGATCCTTCCATATCTTTTTCAGCTTTGTTGAATATTGCTTACTATGTTAAATTGATCTATTTCATATAAATTTGCAGCTATTTAATTTGCTATTGAAAATTTAAGTTTTGATTTTAATATACAATGGACATTTTTTTAGCTTTTGAACAAATGTTTCATTCTCCGACTATAAATTAATCGGAGTTGCATAGTTTCCTTTGAGGTTCTGCATCTAAATGATAATCTTAATGATGCTTTCTATGATTGTTGTCAGTTCTTTATAGATATGGAACACGTTATGGCAAGTGAGTCAGCCCCATTGTTGATAGAGCATCTGACCAAAGCTTTCTTGAAGTTAGAATCCTGCATTGCTTCTACTGGTGACAAAGTTCAGTGGAAGAAAATGGTGGAGCATTTTGTTAACCTTGATGCTTCATTCAAGAAAAAGATCACAGAACTCGAAGTAAAAGAGAAGGAGTCGAACAGAGAGTCTGAAGTTAGTGCTTTAATTGCTGAAGATGTGGTGCATAGTTATGTGAAGCCACATCCAGAATTGGTTCAATTTTCTCAGCAGATGGACACACCAAGGCTATTGCACAATGGAGATTGCAGAATTTGTAGATGGAGATTGCAGATTGGGATTGCATAATGGAGATTGCAGAATTTGCAGAATGATCGGTATCCAACTGTGGAGGGAGAGATGGGGAAAGTGTTCAGGTGGAGATTGTTGGATATCGATAGTGACAGCCCAGTAGGGAAAAAGGCTTTGAAGGCCCAATAACTATAGAGGGGGTAAACCCATAACATTCGAACCGGACCGACCTCCATAGAATGGCCCAGAACCGAGCCCAAAGCCTCTGAGGACACCATGAGTGCTCGCCATTCTTTACCAGGCCGTGACCTCTCACTGCTCGCCATGAGAGTGCTCGCCCCGAAGAGAGCCCTGCATCTCTCCTCTGGTCCCACTAAACCGTTAATAACAGAGTGGCCAAGATATCCCGCATATCTCGGTCACATATTCACTAAAGATTAGATTTGGTAACTGCAATATCTCGCAGTAACTGCCATATCCCACGATCCGAATCTTCAGCAACTCAATATACATTAAGATATTCAGTTGCCTTTATACGGTTCTATCTCTCTTACCCTATAAATACCCTTGCTTTACATACGTTCTTTACGTTTTGAGTTTTATACACACACATACTCATTTAAGCATCGGAGAGGGACCCAGAGGCACCCCCTCTGTTGCGCTCCCCTACTTGCAGGTTCACAGGAGTTGGAGCTGAAGCGTCATCCCAACCTTGTCTGGCATTCAATTCACTGTCAGATCAGCATTCAGGATTTCACGATCCAACATTTGGCGTCGTCTGTGGGAACGATCAATTTAGCCATGAAAACTCGATCCCAAAGCAACCGTCGGAATCAGACTAGGGAGCGATCCTCAGATAGCTCTGATTCCGCCGCCGCTTCACCGCTTCAACAAGAACCTGCCAGCCGAGCAGGAGTTAATGCTGTTCCTCTGCGGACAGCTCGAGAACATGTCGGTGATTCAAGACCGACCCCAGCTGCTGATCAAAACGGAGCCCCTGCACCGCAGAGAGTCCACATTGCGGGGCAGGATATTAATTTAACCCCCGAGATGGTCTCCCTGCTGGAAGCCATCCTAGGACAGGCGCGCCGCCAAGCCCCTGCTCCTCAGGAAAACAATCCCTCTGCTCCTAAAGAAAACCACCGCCCTGCTGCCACAGGGCCTTCACCTTCAGAAGCGGCCAATCCTGGTCCTGTTGCGCCTCAGGAGGATCAGGAGATGACGTCAGGTCAGCAGTCCCTACCTCCAGCACACACCAAGGAGCCAGCAGCCGCATATACTGCCAATCCTTCCGGTCCGCCTCCACCCGGAGCCTCTCCCATGTACTGCACTGTGGATCAGATGGATGACCTCCTCAACAAAAGGCTCCAGGAAAGACAGTTGACAGTCATAGCTCCCTTCAAGGAGCAGTCCTCTCATCCATTCACCGACGCGCTCGTCGCTATCAAAATCCTGAAGGATGTGGTTGCTCGGGCCATACCTGAGTATAGCGGTGGAGGAGATCCCACCGTACATGTCAACAAGCATGAGGCCTCCCTTCTGGGTAAGTCAAACGATCCCAATCATTTGGCTTTGCTATTTCCATCTACTCTTTCGGGCTCGACTTCGTCCTGGTTCTTCGGCCTCCCTACTGGATCAATCGGAACTTGGGCAGAGTTAAGAAGCAAGTTCCTGGAGAGATATATGGGCGAGCGCCAATTGCTGAAGAGCGTGGTCGCCCTTGACTCGGTCAAACAGCAGCCTGGAGAGTCGCTGTCCAACTTCTACGGGCGTTTTCATCAAAACGTCACAGAATTAGATCGCCGAATCTCGGATGGGGAAATCATTCGAGCATTCTACAGAGGTCTGGATGTGGCCAACAAGGCCTCGAGAAAGCTGCGAAACAGCTATCACGTGAAGGAGATAGAGACATTGGAGGAGTTGGCGTCCAGAGCAAAAGGTTTCATAGACCTTGAACGCGCAAACATCGAGGCTAATCTCCTGACGACCTCGCTAAGGGTAACCCATGAACCCCGACGCGATGGTAAGAAGGAGATAAAGAAGGAGAAGAAGGGAAAAGAAAGTAAGCCCCGAGTCGAGTCTCTTCCAGCACCTCGCCATCCAGAGGTCCCTGAGTACTTCACGCCTTTAAATAGGCAGATCTCAGCGGTACTAGTCGAGATGGAGAGGAGATCCTTGGCGAGGCCACCGATGCCTCGCCGAGGTGGGTTACCCATGGGCAAGGATGTCGAGAGCTATTGCAGATACCATAAGTGCAAGGGCCATAAGACAGACGATTGCAAGATTCTGAAGCGAGATATAGAGAGGCTGATTCAGGGGGGAATGTTGAAGGAATTTGTGGCAGGGCGAGACCGAAGTCGAACGCCCCCCAGGAGACATCGTTCACCAGCCCCTGCAGATCAAGCTGAGCCTTCTGGAAGCAAGAGGAGAGTGAATCTGATTGCGGGAGGATTCGGCGCATGCGGCGAGAGGTCAAGCGCCAGAGAGGTCTACGCCACTCAGATCTCTACGGCAGTTCAGTTGGGGAAGCGGCCAAGACCTGAAGAAAACATTGTCATCTCATTCTCTGAAGATGATTTGGCACATGTCACCACACCCCACAACGATGCTCTGGTCATTACGGCAGATATTGACGGCTGTGATGTTGCAAGGATTCTGGTCGACGGAGGCATCTCGACAAACATCCTGTTTCTGGACGCCTTCGAAAAGATGGGCAAATCAAAACGCGACCTGAAGAGGGTCGACTTTCCGCTGATCGGATTTGCGGGAAGGACAACTTATCCACTGGGGGCTATAACCATGCCAGTGATTTTTGGCGAGGGGTGGAAAAGCATCAAGGTGTCGGTCACTTTCCTGGTGGTCGATTCACCTACATCCTACAACGCCATCATAGGGAGGACCACGATCAACCCAAATAAGATTGTGGCCTCCACTGTCCACCAGAAGATGAAGTTCCCTACTCCGAACGGGATTGGAGAAGTGCTCGGAGATCAGCCTTCCTCGCGGCAATGTTATGTGAACTGTTTACGCAGGAAGAACCAAAGGGAGGCGCTCGCCATCGAGACAGAGGCCGATCCCCGCGAGGACCTGGCTCGACCAGCACCCATGGAGGAATTGGAGGAGGTCGAGATCGATGGTCCAGACAAAAATGTGCGCATTGGGACCACCTTGAAAGAGGATCAGAAGGAGGCCATGACCACCCTCCTCAAGGAATTCAAAGAGCTCTTCGCCTGGCAGCCGAGCGACATGCCAGGAATCAGCACATATATTATCTCTCATGAGCTCAGGATAGACCCCTCCATCAAGCCGATCGCCCAAAAAAGAAGATCATTCGGGACTGATAAGCGTTTGGCGATCAGGCAGGAAGTCGGCAGGCTGATTGAAGCTGACTTCGTCAGAGAAGTAAGATTCCAGAGTTGGGTCGCCAACCCGGTTTTGGTCAAGAAATCAAACGGCAAGTGGAGGATGTGCGTCGACTTCCGCGATTTAAACAAGGCTTGCCCCAAAGATTCATATCCCCTTCCGAGAATTGATCAGCTGGTCGATGCTACCTCGGGTCATGAGATGCTGAGCTTCATGGACGCCTATTCAGGCTACAACCAGATCAGAATGCATCCAGATGACGAGGCGCACACTGCTTTCTATGCTGACGGGGACATTCTATGCTACAAGGTGATGCCCTTTGGTCTCATCAATGCCGGGGCAACTTATCAGCGGATGGTGAACCGACTGTTCCAGGACATGCTGGGAAGGAACATGGAGGCCTACGTGGATGATATGCTCGTTAAATCCATCAAAGGCAATCCTCATACCACCGACCTCCGTGAAGCTTTTGAATGCATGAGGAGACACAGCGTTCGCCTGAACCCAGCAAAGTGCGCCTTTGGAGTCAAGTCCGGGAAGTTCCTGGGTTTTATGGTCAGCGAAAGGGGCATAGAAGCAAACCCGGAAAAGCTAAAGGCCATAGAAGAAATGAAGTCGCCAACCTGCCATAAGGAAGTCCAGTGCCTGAACGACCGACTAGCTGCTCTTAACCGCTTCCTTTCCAAAGCAAGCGACAGGTCCCTCCCGTTCTTCAAAACCTTGAGGGCCAACCGCAAGTTCGAGTGGACGCCAGACTGCGAGGAAGCATTCCAGTCCTTGAAAAGGCATATTCAAACACTCCCAGCTCTGGCAAAACCCGTTCCAGTCGAGCAGCTTTTCCTCTATTTAGGCATTAGCGATGTGGCAGCCAGTGCTGTCTTAATAAGGGAGGAGAATAATGTTCAGAGTCCAGTGTATTTTATTAGCAAAATGTTCAACTCAGCAGAAATAAAATATGTCCAGATTGAGAAGTATCTCTATGCCTTAGTTATTGCTGCTCGGAAGCTGAGACCTTACTTTCATGCGCACGACATCACGGTCCTCACCAATCAACCTCTCAAAAGCTTCCTGATGAAGCCAGATTCTTCAGGAAGAATGGTCAAGTGGGCGATCGAGCTCAGCGAGTTCAGGATCAAATTTGCGCCAAAAACGGCCATCAAAGGTCAAGCACTAGCTGATTTCATAGTGGAAAGCACGAGTAACGGTCAAGCGGAGGCAGAAAACAGGCCAAGTCAGTCAGCAAACGACAATCAAATCTGGGAACTCTATACGGATGGGTCTTCATCAAAAGAAGGCTCGGGGGCAGGTTTAATTCTTATTCATCCTGAGGGCGAGCCTCTGAAATACGCGATCGCCTTGACATTCCCGGCGACCAATAACGAAGCAGAATACGAGGCTCTTATCACTGGACTCGGACTAGCAAAAGGAATGGGTATAGCTGCGCTTAGAGTAAAAAGCGACTCAGAGCTCATTGTCAATCAGGTTAATGGAGCATACGAGGCAAAGGGAGAAAAGATGAAGAAATATCTCGGCATTGCCAAAAAGCTGGTCGCAGAAATCCCAAATTTCGCGATTGAATTCATTCCTCGCCAAGAAAACCAGATGGCAGATTCTTTGAGTAAGCTAGCCTTCGGAGGGGCGACAATCCAGGATGTGCAATTTCTGGAAAGGGCCCTATGTTCAGTCCTTGAAAACAGAGCGGAGATCTTCAACATTCAAGAACAGGTCACCTGGATGACCCCGTTCCAGAATTATTTGAAAGAAGGCATCCTCCCAGTGGACGAAGGCGAATCCACTAGGATTAGAAGACTCGCAGCCAGTTATCTAACCATCGATGGAGAACTCTACAGAAGAGGTTATTCGACGCCTTACTTGAGATGTGTTGCTCTGCCCGAAACAGAAAAAGTTCTTCGAGAAGCTCATGAAGGGGCAGCAGCATGTCATGAAGGCGCTCGATCGCTAAGCAGAAAAATATTCAGATTGGGATATTACTGGCCGACCTTGGGAAAAGACGCGGCCGAATTAACACAGAAGTGTGAAATTTGCCAGCAGTTTGCACCACGATCGGGTCGACCATCAACATTATTATCCCCAATGGCGGGTGCCTGGCCCTTCGCTCAATGGGGAATCGATATATTGGGCCCTTTTCCCATTAGCACTGGTCAGCGTACTCACATTATAGTGGCAATCGACTACTTCACTAAGTGGGTAGAGGCGAAAGCTCTAGCTTCGACAACGGAATTCCAAGTTATCAAGTTCCTGCAAGTCAACATATTCTCCAGGTTTGGTATTCCCAAATTACTCATCAGCGATAATGGTCCACAATTCATTGGAAAGGAGTTAAAATGGCTCTGTGAAGAGTATCATATCGACCATCGTTTCAGTTCAGTACATCACCCTCAAACGAATGGGCAAGCTGAAGCAGCCAACAAGGTTGTCTTAGCAGGACTCAAGAAAAGGGTTCGAGCATTCAAAGGGAACTGGGCAGACGAACTGGAAAACGTATTATGGGCAATCAGAACAACGCCTAAGGCGGCCACAGGAGAAACGCCTTTCAGTTTAGTGTACGGATCAGAAGCAGTAGCACCAGCTGAATTAGCAGTGCCTACCCACAGAGTCCTACACTTTAACACGGAGGCAAATGAGATCGAGCGCAGAACTGACCTCGACTTAGCAGAGGAAAAGAGATGGCTCTCGGAAAAAACACAGGCAAAGATGCGCTTGGCGACCGCTCGGTATTTCAACAGAAAAGTTAGCGCTCGCCAATTTTTCGTGGGGGAGATGGTTATGAGAAGGAATGAATTCACAAGGCTGGACAGTAAAAACAAACTTTCAGCCAAATGGGAAGGACCATACAAAGTAGTAGAGATCGCCGCACCAGGATCCTACTATTTGGAAACAATCGAAGGCGAGAGGTTACCCCGTCCATTTAATTCTGAGCATTTAAGAAGATTTTATGCATAGTTTGTAATCAAACTGATTATGTCAATAAAAGAAAGCCATTCCTTCATAAAGCGCGTCCACTCGAAGCAAGCTGAAGCCAAAAAGCCCTGACGCCAAAGTCAGGCCTCAAAAGCCCTAGCAACAAAGCTAGGCCAAAAGCCCTAGCAACAAAGCTAGGCCAAAAAGCCCTGTCGCCAAAGACAGGCCAAAAGCCCTGGCGCCAAAGTCAGGCCAAAAGCCCTGACGCCAAAGTCAGGCCTCAAAAGCCCTAGCAACAAAGCTAGGCCAAAAGCCCTAGCAACAAAGTTAGGCCAAAAAGCCCTAGCAACAAAGCTAGGCCAATAAGCCCTGACGCCAAAGTCAGGCCTCAAAAGCCCTAGCAACAAAGCTAGGCCAAAAGCCCTAGCAACAAAGTTAGGCCAAAAAGCCCTAGCAACAAAGCTAGGCCAATAAGCCCTGACGCCAAAGTCAGGCCTCAAAAGCCCTAGCAACAAAGCTAGGCCAAAAAGCCCTAGCAACAAAGCTAGGCCAAAAAGCCCTGTCGCCAAAGACAGGCCAAAAGCCCTAACAACAAAGTTAGGCCAAAAAAGCCTTAGTAACAAAACTAGGCCACAAAAGCCCTAACAACAAAGTTAGGCCTCAAAAATCCTGACGCCAAGAGTCAGGCAAAGCCATGACGCCAAAGTCAGGCCAAAAGACCTAGCAAAATGTTAGGCAAAATGAAAGCCCTGACGCCAAAGTCAGGCCAAAGAAAGTTTAGGCGATCACTATCGATGATAAAGCCTGACAAATTACAAATCCCCTGTTATTAGGCCAACACCTCAAAGGTTTAAACTTCAAAGAAGGTAATATCTCTTTGAACTTAGAAGTTTACGCTTTTAAGTGTCAAAAGTATTATCCTTTTAACTTATGATTGGTCTACGGCTTTAAGGGTCGACGACATTACAAAGCAAGAAAAAAGTGGAAAGTAATTATGAGTAAGATATTGGATAGCTAAATATGTTCGAAGTCGATTAAAGGCTCAAGAATATAAAAGCATTCAATAGAAAAATCCAAGTCTTCGATAAATAATTACAAACCAAAAACAGAAAATACAAAAATGGCTATCTAAAAAAGATAAATACGGTCGCCAAGGAGTTGGGGACTTCAAGCGTCGGGGTTCTCGGGGGCAAGGGTGCTCTGCTCGCCTTCGGGGGCAGAAGTACTGGGCTCGCCTTCAGGAGCAGCCTCTCCAACAATAGAGGGATGCGAAGGACGACTTCGCAGGAAGGTCTTCAAGGAGGCAACTTCCCCAAGAGGAAAGTTGGGGTCGACCGCCTGGACCTCCTCCACCAGGTCTTGAAGAAATTCGGCAATCGCCGACTTCATCACCTTCAAGGCCTGGTCCTCAAAGTCTTCGGAGGCCTTGAACTCCTCAATCACGGCTTGGGGTGAAGCAACCGCCTTCAGCTGATCAGCCAGCCGGTTCTTTTCCTCCTCCAGGGCGATCCCCCTGGCTTCAGCAGCATCCCTCTGGGCGTCAGCAGCGGCCCTTTGCGCCTCAGCGGCGACCCGAAGAGCGTCCGACTCGGCCAGCTGAGCGCGAACCTCCTTTAACTCAACCTCTAGGCGAGCCCGGACCGCTTCTCCTTCATCAAGGCACCGATGAAGGGCTTCAAAATCCTGAAGGGCAGCCGCCACATCGGCCTCCCTCCGCTTGATATCAGCAAGGAGGAACCCCTCGATCTGAGGAAGCTCCGTGGGGACGGACGAACGGTCCTTGGAAGGAATTATCCCATCAAGGAGCCGCATACACAAGTCTGGGCTACCCCGGAGGCTCTTCTGGGCAGGGCACCCCTTCTTCGAAAGGTCCCCGCAAGGGAACCAAGCACCCCGAGAGTTCGCAGCCTTGAGCGGCTGGAACAAGCTCGCCATGGAGCAATACTCCTCCCCGGGAACCCTTGAGGAGCTGGGGGCATCGGAACCCTTCTTATGGGTCCCAGACTCCTTCGGGGGGACCGCGGACGCCGTAGGAGGTGGGGGCGCCAAAGATAAAACCTTCTCCTGGCCAGCCGTAGGCCCCTGGGGGGAAGGAGGGATGACCGACGAAGCAGGAGCCTTCCCTTTGCCAGTGGAAGGACCCTCAGGAGGAGGAGGATGCTGTCCAACAGCCGGTTGCTCCTCACTCCTGACCTTCTTGGCAGGTGGAGGAGAAGGGTCTCGAACCACGTCAACCGTGGACTCTTCTGCGAAACAAAAAGAAGAAAGTCGCGTCAAACAAACGCAGGGAATTTAGAAACAAGGTGGAATATGGAAATAATGCAATATGAAATAACATACCTCGCTGGCAAGGGCCAGCAGGGGCCGAAGGAAGGGCCTCCTCTGGTTTCCTCTTGGACGATCGCCTAGAGGGGGGAGGAGGAGAGCTCAGCAGCACCTGGTCAGGGGACAACCCCGCCGATTCCTGGTCATCAAAGAGACCTATCAGTTTTCGGCTCTTGCTTACGACCTTGCCTACAAGTGATAAGACAAGATAAGAGTTAGAGAATTACCCAATCATCAAAGATTGGCGTGGCTTGATGAATGCCCGCCATCTCAAGGGCATTCTCAGTAGTCTCTGCCACTGAACGGATAGACTTGAACTGGGATGATCAATGCAGCCGGTACAGGTCGTCGATGGCATTCCGGTCACTCCCTGACAATTCTTCAAAGGAGGGAGGAAAATCCTTGTCCGGAGCAAACAATTTCCAGGGTACACCCCCCTTGTACAAGAAGTAGTTGGAGTTAGTGGCCCGGAAATCATCGACCAGGCGAACATGGACGTTCCAAACCCATCCCTGAGGGCCTCCCCACTCTGAAAACTTCGGCCAGCGGGATTGGAAGTGGTGGAGGTGGTTTGCCCCTGCTGCCAGTCGGAAGAAACACCGGAACAAGGCCAGTGAATACACCCATTCTTGGCGTAAGCACAGAAACTTGAAACCGACCCACATCCTGAGGGCATTCGGAACAAGCTGCGTGGGGTGAATCCCGTAAAACTGACACAAGGTCTGTAAATCCTCACAGAGAGGAAAACGCAACCCAGCATCGATCTGGGCCGCATAAATGTAAACCTCTCCGTCGTGAGGAAAATGCAGACCTAAGCCATGATACCTAGGAGCATCCTCCACGCTGAAGCCACCGAGCGCCACCACGGTCTTAAAATAAGCCGGCTTCAATTCATTAGGCATGACGTCTACTCGAACAAATTCAAATATTGCAATGATAAACATAAAAAGCAAAGAACAGCAGGGGATATCACCAAAACAGAGCGTCGAAAGAACATGGATTTACCTTTCGGAGAAAAGATGGGCGTTTGAAGCACAGACCCATCTACCACCACTGGGGTGGCCGCAGACCTTCCCACGTCAGGCTGTTTCCCCGCTGAGGAGGGCACAGCTTCATCCCTAATGGTCAAGGGAACACTGACATTCTGAGGGGCGCTGGCTTTGTTAGCACCCTTGATGGCCATGTGTTTGACTCTCTGAGTTCTGGGGGCCATGGAAATGGTCGAAAGGAGAACTGAAGAGGATTGAAAGAGAAAGGAGAGGGATTCGCAAAGAGGCTCTGGAAATTTGGAAGAGTGAATAAGCGTAAAGAACAAAACAGAGAAATTGACGTTTCTTATATAAGCCCAAAAAGGAGTAACCGCCACGGACGAATCGAAGCGACACGGAGAATAATTGCGCCTTTTTGGAAAAAAACCAAAGCAATGTCAGAATTCCAAGAGACACCTCGGGGAGACAAACGGTTGGTTGGTGCAGACAGCTGTCAGACTACCCTAGGTTTACGGAAAAGTAAATGTCAGGCGTGCCTCAAGTGACCGTTCGATTTCTGGACAACTGCGCAGTTATTAAATGCTAACAAGTCCACTAAGGAGACAAGAGGGTCGCCAGCGCACTAATAAGCGCTATTAGAAGTACCTCGGGCAGGTAGTGATCGCCTAGCCAAGAAAGATAGACTTTCATAAACCTAGATTACCTCGAGTGATCGCCAAAGGGGAATAAAAGAAAGGATATTTTTTCAACTTTGAGCGAAGAAAAAACTGCTCGCCAAACAGGCTCAAAATGCCTCAAAGGTCATGAACCAGTACAAGAAACGAAGAAAACCGAATCTAAGACGTCACTATCTAAAATCCTACCAGGAAATAAAGCTCGACTGAAGAGACTTCAATCAAGCTTCGGGGGCAAATGTTGGATATCGATAGTGACAGCCCAGTAGGTAAAAAGGCTTCGAAGGCCCAATAACTATAGAGGGGGTAAACCCATAACATTCGAACCGGACCGGCCTCCATAGAATGGCCCAGAACCGAGCCCAAAGCCTCTGAGGACACCATGAGTGCTCGCCATTCTTTACCAGGTCGTGACCTCTCACTGCTCGCCATGAGAGTGCTCGCCCCGAAGAGAGCCCTGCATCTCTCCTCTTGTCCCACTAAACCGTTAATAACAGAGTGGCCAAGATATCCCGCATATCTCGGTCACATATTCACTAAAGATTAGATTTGGTAACTGCAATATCTCGCAGTAACTGCCATATCCCACGATCCGAATCTTCAGCAACTCAATATACATTAAGATATTCAGTTGCCTTTATACGGTTCTATCTCTCTTACCCTATAAATACCCTTGCTTTACATACGTTCTTTACGTTTTGAGTTTTATACACACACATACTCATTTAAGCATCGGAGAGGGACCCAGAGGCACCCCCTCTGTTGCGCTCCCCTACTTGCAGGTTCACAGGAGTTGGAGCTGAAGCGTCATCCCAACCTTGTCTGGCATTCAATTCACTGTCAGATCAGCATTCAGGATTTCACGATCCAACAGAGATGACCTTACACAAAGTTAGTGGTTGGACTGTACATTCATTTAGTAAAGACATAGTCATCTATTGTAATTACAAATTCATTTGACAATTCTTGGTGGATTGAAATATATAATAATGTATGAGATTTTGCAGTTTTGGAATAATTGAAAATTCGGGTTTAGTTTTTTAGGGATTAACACTAATGTTTTTTAACCTCAGTAATAATGCTCAGTTTTAACGTATTAATCACATTTTAAGAAAAAATACGTAATCATGTAATCACATTACAAGGACCATATGTAACCAATTAATCACAATCTAGGATAGCATATGTAACCATTTAATCAAGTTTCACGTTACAAAGAACTCTTAAACATTAGGATATGAAGAACTCAAACCCAGGTTCTGAAGAACATCAATACAAAACATCATAACTTAAACCCATTTCAAAATGTCCTTGTCATCAAAATCGTTGATTCGGTGCATCTCTTCCAGTCCCACCGCAGTCTGCTTTCCAATTTTGAGATCTCATTTATTCCTGCTTCCACTTCAATTAGGGTTCTTACCAAAATTAGGGTTTTTTCACAATCGAATGAAAAATTGGGATGAAATACTCAAAATGCTTCCAATTACCTCAAAATTGGCACAACCATGGAACCATGGAACCTTCAGACTCACACCCCAATGTCTTCGAAGGACCAAATTAAATTCATGGTCGATCGATTCATGAAGAAAGGAGTTGAGGAACGCCAGTGTGCGAAAAGACCATTCAAAGTCGCCTTCACTTAGTCTGAAGGATCGTACCTCTTTTGGTAAGTGTCTGAAGGTGAACGATGCCCCAGAAATTGGGAGTAATGATTCTTCAAGTGATGACTTCTAGAGGATGAAGAAAGCATTTTCATCTTATTCTTTCTTTGATAGTACTTAAGTAATGAAAGTAAGGGTAATTTGATCATTTTATGTATTCAAATAATGACTTAACGATGATTTATAACGATGAACGACAAAAATTTCCAATTAGTCACATGTTGAAACATGCGTTACCATCCTGCACAAGTTATAATCAATTAGTCACATGCGCAAACATGTGTAACGTTTCAAGTAAGTAACCCCTATTTTAAAACATGATATAAAGCTTCTAAGTGAGATGGTTTCGGGTTTTGCAAAATTGACTCAAGTGTTGAACAAAATATGTTATACATGGATAAGTAATTGAAAGATGCAATAATTTTCCAATCAATTTTCTATAACATTGCGATCATTTATAAGAGCATTATCATTATTCATCTCAAAATCTAAATCATATCCCTTAGTTGTAAATTTTAGATTATGTTTGATTGGTGTTTTTTTGGGCTTAGTACCTAGGAATGCAACTTCAGTCAAAAGTTCAAATGCATATTTTCTTTGGCACAAAATAATTTCCCCACTAGATCGGGTTATCTCTATACCAAGGAAATATTTAAGATTACCCAAATATTTCATCTTAAAATTGTTTGGTAAGGTGATTTTTAAATCACTAACTAACGTAACACTATTTTCATTTATTCACTCCAAAAATGATTAGTTTCAACGTCCATCAAAAGTTGTCACTAAATGGCAATTGTCACCAAAGTCTTGTCCTAGTAGCTCCCGTGGTTAAAGGTTATATCTACGACAGTTTGCCTCCATTAAAATTACTCAGTCAACATCTATTTTGCATCAGATAAGTTTGTTGTTGTTCATGAGTAATTTGCGTTAACAACATTTTGTTGTTTTAGTACATATACTATATCTAGGTTTCATTAATGCTAAATGCATGATTTTGTGACACAAAAATGTTGATGCAATATAAATGATTCACCATATGCAAGTGTTGCTGATAAAAATACGTTTCTCGAACAAGCTTTACTTGTCACAATTCATTTAGTATGAACATATATCTTTGTTGTTACTAATAGTTTATTCCCTAATTACAAATGTTCCTGCAAAGTAGACATTTTTATAGCGTTGCCTATGCCAATTTTGTATGACCAATACGTGTTGTAGCAGTATATCACCAAGAAATTTAAAACGAAAAACAACATATAATTAAAAGCATAAAACTATTGGACAACTCAACTCACTACAAGAGGCATTGCTTTTATCGAGCAAGCATTACAAATGTTTTGAATACTAAAGTGTTTGGATTTAGGGTTTAGTGGAAGAAATGAAGAACGAAGAAGAGGAAAGCTACTGAAAATTCAGAGAGAAGTATCTTGATAATCATCGAGTTCAACAGTGACAACATATAAAAAGAAACAGCCTAGAATCAGACAAAACAGTAAGGATACGAAAATTGCAGCTAAGTCCCTGAAACTAAACTAATTGATGTTTGGGCTGCAAGCAACAATATTTACATATTGAACCCTAAACATAAGTGTTAGACATACTTATATCCTAACATTCCCTATGCTTGATCTTGACTTTGAAACTTGATCTTCCCTGTAATTTGACAGTCTGCAGTAAAATCAATTCTCTGGAACAGAGTACTTGCCTGTTCCTAATTGACACATCTGAGCAGCATGTGTAGCATGGCTAAATTCTCATAGCTGAGATGCACTTCTCAATTTTTGGACATCTGTGCTGACTTTAGTATAGGTGATCAGACCTCTGATCATAGGTCGATTATTGCCTGTAATCTGAGATCATGAACAAGTCTGAAAAACACGAAAAACAGTACCAAGTATTCACAAGTCATATACATGATTCTCTCTATTCCAGATCAGTAAACTGTTGCCAAAGTGCATCAGACAGACTCATATTTTCAGTTTAACTGCTGCTTTATTTATTGATATAGAATGACTTGAAATCTGAGAGTTTCAGAACATGACAGAGGAGTTTGAGCTCCTATCTTACCAATATGACTGCAAGGTTTGAGCCTTGATCTTTTCATCCTCAAGAGTGAAAACCCAGTATGATCTTGTCATTTTCTTATGGTTTTCACTCTGTTTTTGGACTCAAGCCATACCCTATGCTATGGTTAATGCAGAAGCAAAGCTTATGATAAAAAAATGTGAGAAAAGGTCAGATGACAAGTGATACTCATGCATATGCTAGACATGAGCAGACCACGATTACTAGCACTAATAGACCGAGATAGAGTTGATCAGACATGCATAAAGATAGACAGAGGCAGAAAATCACAGAGGTGCAGTCAACAGGAAAACTCAGAGAACATACATATGGTTGTTCTGAAATGCAGAGGTCAAGGCAAGATACTAAGTTAACAGAGATTGAGTATACTTACAGACTGGGTGGGAAGTTCATTGAGCATTGGATCCGAGCTGAAGGAATGGGGAGACGCCATGATCCTCCAGTTCCTCCAGTGAGAAGACCCCAAGTTTTTTTCTTATCCAGGAGTTCGTGAATGTACTTCTTCTGATTCAGTAGAATAAAGTCATCACCTGAAACTACTTCCATGCCCAGGAAGTAGTTCAGGTTTCCTAGATCTTTCAGCTGAAATTGAGCATTTATCGAATCAACAATGTTAGAGACAAGATGAGAAGAGGTGCCAGTTATAACAATATCATCCACATAGACAAGTAGCAATACGAACGAATCAGATGTTGACTTGATAAACAGGCAACTATCAGAGGTTGAAACTTGAAAACCAAGAGAATTTAGAAGAAAAAACTTCAATTTTTCAAACCAGGCTCTGGGAGCCTACTTAAGACCATACAAAGCTTTTTGAAGTTTGCAAACCAGATTAGGAGTATTAGAGTGAACCTCAAAACAAGGAGGCTGTGTCATGTAGACCTCCTCATGGAGGTCACCATGAAGGAAGGCATTGTTTATGTCAACCTGTCTGATACACCATTTATGAGTTAAAGCTAAAGAAAGAACAATACGAACAGTAGCAGACTTAATGACAGGACTGAAGGTTTCCTGGAAATCGAAACCTAGTTTTTGGGAAAAACCTTTGGCAACAAGACGGGCCTTGTACCTGACAACAGTCCCATCTGCATTTCTTTTGATTTTAAATATCCATTTGCAACCAATAGGTATTCGACCTGTAGGCAGGGGAACAAGGGTCCAGGTGCTGTTTGCAGAAAGAGCTGTAAGTTCTTCCTGCACGACCTTAAGACAATGAGGAGACTGAAGAGCCTCGTGAATGCTACGAGGCTCAGAGTTGCTCAGGTCTGTGGGTAGGGTAAGGGAAGTGGACAACCCTTGAAGAGATGTTTTCGATCGGGTTTGCATAGGATGAACATTGGTGGGGGATTTAGGACGAGTGGGTTGAGAGGATGAGGGGGTTGAGCTTGTGGTGAGGTGGGAAAGGACTGATCTGAGTGAGCTGGAGGTGGTGGCATAGAGGAAACAGGCTCAGATGGGGTAATAGGAACAAGGGTTGAACTAGAAGGGACGTATCCGCATACCTTAGTGGGTGAGCTAAGGTCAGGAGCAGGGACAGAGGGAGGCTGAGTTGAGGTGGTGTTTTGGGTGGGTGTGATGGAGGGTAAGCTGGACTCACCCGAAGTTTAAGCGTGCACAGGGGGTCCTGATGAATGAGTGACAGTGGAGGGAACAGAGGTAGGTTGTTGGAAGAAAGGGTCACATGGTATGAAAAATGGTTTGGAGGGAGTGGCTACTTTTGGTGTGTTAGAGGCATAGAATGGCCTTGTGGTGTCACTGAAGGGAAATGTTGTCTCATGAAATACAACATTGCGTGACACATAAACTCTTCCAGATGAAGAGAGGCACTTGTAGCCATGGTGATCAGCACAGAACCCAATGAAGACACAGGGTTCTGATCTGAAGGACAGCTTGTGAGACCTGTAAGGTCTCAGGTGTGGGAAGCATAAACAGACAAAGACTCTCAGAAAGGAGTAGTCAGGCTTGGTATTGAAGATGAGCTCGTGAGGAGAACAATTCTCCAGAGACTTGGAGGGAAAGTGATTAATTAAAAAGACCGCACTGGAGAAGGCATCCGTCCAGTCGTGAAGAGGGACAGATGACTGTGCTAGAAGTGTAAGACCCAATTCAACAATATGGTGGTGCTTACGCTCCACCATGCCATTTTGTTGGCTTGAATATGGGTAGGTGATCCTATGGACTATACCATACTGAGCTAAGTAAGTAGTAAGAAAGTGAAACTCACCTCCTCCATCAGATTGCACAGCTTTGAGCTTCGTGCCAAGTTGCTTTTCTGCTAACAAATGAAACTCACAAAAGGCTTTAGCAGCATCAGACTTTCGATTTAAAAAGTATATCCAAGTAAATCTAGAGAAGGCATCAACAATGCTGAGGTAATAATTACTATTACTAGAGGAGAAGGGGGCAGGTCCCCAGAGATCTACCTGGACCATTTCGAGGGGATGAGAGTAGACAGTTTCTGAAGTATGGTAGGGAAGGGTTTTGCTTTTACCTACAGCACAGGCAGCACACTCAGAAGATATGTGTTTAGTGGGCAGATTTTGTAGTCTCAAGAAGTTAACAAGTATATTCTTAGAAGGGTGGCCTAACCTCATGTGCCAATGGTGAGAAGAATCATTAGATTTCAGAGAACTAAGGAAGCAGTTAATCTCAAAATCAGGTAATGCATTTGAGGATGCATTATTAAAACATGTGGAGGTAGAGCATTCATCAAAAACAACAGCAGTATCAGCAGAGGAAATATGATGCAAACCAGAGAAATCATGATTAAGCACAAACATAGAATTATCATTGTCAATAACGGAAAGGGTTGAGTTTTGAGCAGACAAAACTGCATTATTACAAGATGACTGAAATTCAGATGAAAGACTCAAACACTGATCTGGACTAACAGAAGCAGACTCAACTAAATTATTCGACCTAGTCTTAAAGCTAGAGAAATCAAGGCGGTAAAGACCCCCTGATTCATAACCCTTGAGCAGCACCATGTTGGAGAGTGAATCCTTGATCAGGCAGTGCGATGGGTGAAATTCAAAATAAACCTGATTATCCTTTGAAAACTGAGATACAGAAAGCAGGTTTTTAGTAACAGCAGGAATGTGAAGCAAGTTATTTAAAAACAGAGGTTTGCCATTGGAAGGTAAGTGAGAAGAGCCAATGGCCGAAATTTCAAGTGAAGAACCATTTCCTACTAAGACCTTACCTGAACCAGAGTACGGAGAAGACATGTGTTGGGGAAGGCTGAGCATTCGTCAGATGGTTCGTGGCTCCTGAGTCTGGGAACCAGTTGCCATCAGAAGTAGTTGGGTTGTAGCTGCTGGTCATCAGGTGATTAGCTTGGATGGGTAGTGGTGATGGGGTCTGAGATGGGGTTGGGATGGGTTGAGGCTGAGGATTGGGGAACACTCGATATGGCTGAGTTGGATAACATGGAGGGGCCATCATGTAAGGGTAGATAGGAGGTATGGGTGAAGGATAGGGTGAGTACTGCATAACAGAGTGTGTTTGAGGATTGGGAGGGGTGATGGTAGTGGTCTGAGGTGGTTGAGGTTGGGTCTGAGATTTATGCAGCTGAGGTGGTGGGTAGTGTTGGCTTTGAGGTTATTGCTGGTATGGGTCAGGCTCAGTGTCATAGGCAGCCAGATTTGCAGAAGGTGCAGGAGAGTTGGACTGAGGATCAGTCACACCCGTGAAGTGCACATTAAATCTGTGGTAACATTTGTGCACCAAGTGCCCAAATTTTCCACACAGCTGGCATTGCAGTCTGCTGTTACCAAAACCCCTACCACGACCCCTACCCCTCCCAGACTGTTGATTACCAAATGGTGGGGGGCCATAAGAGAATGACTGAGCATTTTGATTTGTGGGTTGGGGTGTGGGCAGGAGACCAGACATGAGTGACTGGGTGGGATTCTCAGACATACTACCAGAGCTGTTTTCAGCAAATGACACAGGAGGTTTACTGGGATTTGGAACCTTAGCAGAAGCTATGTTGACACTAGCACTAACATCGAATAAAATGTCAGACTGCCTAGACTCAGCATCCAATAACACATAACTCACAGAGGCAATAGTATAAGGATTTTGGCTAGCATGAATAACAGTAATGACATTATCATATTGACCCTTTACCCCATTCAGAATAATCGAGATTTGTTGCATCTCTTCTATAAGGTGACCACAGCTAGCTAAACTGTCACAGGTGGTCTGAATTTCAGTGAGATAATCTCTCATAGGCTGATGAACATACTTTCTAACCTTAAGTCTATCATAAAGATGCATGATTCTAGTAGTGGAGGATGATGAGAAATCACGATGAAGCTTTTGCCAAATGGCAGCAGCTGACATACACCCTATTAAACCCCTACTAACCTGAGATGATACTGAGGCAAGAAGCCAAGATGTGAGTGAGCTGTCCTGTTGAAGGAACTTTGTGTAGGCAGGATTTGGGACAGCAGCCCCAGTTTCATCTTCCAGAAACTGAGGTACGTTGGCTCCATGAAGGTGATTCTCAAGGTTATACCCTCTTACAGATAGTAGAACCTGCTGTTTCCACTGCTGGAAATTCGCTTCACCAAGTAGCTGAGCTACTTTCTTGTTGGCGAAGGCAGGACTTGATTCTTCCATGAATCAAAGAGAAGAGTTTGAAAAGGAAGATTTCAGGCTCGATCGAGCTCTGATACCATGTTTGGATTTAGGGTTTAGTGGAAGAAATGAAGAACGAAGAAGAGGAAAGCTACTGAAAATTCAGAGAGAAGTATCTTGATAATCATCGAGTTCAACAGTGACAACATATAAAAAGAAACAGCCTAGAATCAGACAAAACAGTAAGGATATGGAAATTGCAGCTAAGTCCCTGAAACTAAACTAATTGATGCTTGGGCTGCAAGCAACAATATTTACATATTGAACCCTAAACATAAGTGTTAGACACACTTATATCCTAACACTAAGCATTACAAATTTTTGTGTTTTGAATACTATGAATTACATGTCCATTCATAATTTAGACCACTGAATCCATGAATTTTTGGGTTAAGCTGAAACACTTCGGTTTCAGTAAACACTTTATTTTGGCTCAGGGTAAAAATATTGTACGCGAGGAATCGCGCCGAGAAAAATCGAGCCAAAGAAAATAAAAACTAAACTCATAAACCCTAAACCCTAAACCCCAAACCCTAGACCTTAAACCTTAAACCTTAAACCCCAAACCCCAAACCCCAAACCCTAAAGCTTATACCCTAAATCCTAAACCTAAACCTTAAACCAAAACCCTAGACCCTAAAACCTAAACCTCAAACCCAAAATCATAAATCCTAAACCCCTAAACCACATCCACAGACCCACCTTACCACCCATTTTCAACCAAACCACACCAATGATACCAAAAGACCTCCCAATTGCCATCACATTTGCCAACTTGATCACATTTGCTCACCCACCATCATCATTTAACCAAATCCTCCCCAATGACACCAAAGGTCCTCCCAATTGTCAATCACATTTGCCCAATTGCTATCACATTTGTCATCCACTGTGTATTGTCTATGCTTTATCACCAACTTGCATGAGGAAAACTCTACAAGGGAAGAAAGATCTTTGACAATTGAAAGGGGAAGCTTCGACCAAAGGATGAAGAAAAGGCTTGTCGTAAGCTTCGGCCAAGATGAGAAAAAAGAAACGAAAATGAGAGAAACGAAAAGAGAGAAGAAAAGAGAAAAACAATTCAAGGTGAGGTATTAAGATAGAAAAAAAAAAGAGAAATTGAATGGAAAATAAATCGGCTTGAATGAAGTTTGTTTCATCGATATTATGTGTTAATAGTTGTATTTCGTATAGGAATCGTACTCAGTTTTAAGTTCGGTATAACTTTGGGATCATTTTAGGCATTTGTGAAAATTATGGGGCTTCGTTTCAGTTTTAAAAAATAATTTTAAAACTGACTTGGGTCATTCCTGAACTTTGATGAAGTTTATAACTCGGTTCTTGAATATTCGGGTCATTCTGGGATTTTACCGAGTGTTATAAACTAAACCAGACAAGGATTGTGTAATTTTGACAATTTTTGAAATATCTTCCCAATTCAGCTCGAATTTTAATAATTGTATTTTGGTCCCTAAACTTTTCTGCACATCCCATGACTTCTCAAAGTGTGACAAATTAGTCTAACGTGCTTTACATCTTAAAAAATCATTCACGTACGTTTGACACGTTTAAAATGACCCCAAAGTTAAACCACCCTTACATGGTTTATTTATAAAAATAGGGTTAATAGTCAATGTGCCCCCTAAAGTTTGGCCGAAATTTAAGAATCCCCCTTAATGTTTAAAATTTTAAATTTTAGTAGTAATGTTTGGACGAAATCAAAAATCCCCCATTTCCGTCCAATTTCCGTTTAGTTCAGACGAAAACCCATCATGTGCTTGGCATGTGCTTTTTTTTAATTTTGAAATTACAAATTTACCCTCCATTACCCACACTGCTTTAAGCTACTGTAGCAGCTCCACAACAGTCTCATTTAAGCTACTTGTTGGAAATTGATGTACAAAACATGCAATCGATTAAGGTACAACATAACACATAATTAAGTTACCTCCCTGAACGATTGTCTTAGCGGAAGCGGATCTGCCTGAGGTTGGGATCACGGTCTGCCGGACGGGAGGTCACGCCACGGGTTAACGGGCAGTGACCTAGGTTTCCACAGCTACTTACCTCAGTCTAAACTGTAGGGCGGCAGGGCACTGTTATCATTCTTAGGTTTTCCAACCCTGAGCATCCCTATACATATAGAGGGAATGATTTGGGCCAGTATCCAATACTGGGCTCCCACTAATGGGCGACCCAATCTCCCAAAACCAACATCTCCCACTCGCACAAATTGGGGGCGCTCATTCATTAAGCCAGCACCAGGAGAACGAATTCCCCTTATACAGTAAAGTCACATACGAGGTAGCTGCCGTGCGACCGGCAGGCACAACGAGCAAGGTGCTGCACATCTGTTAGGAGTTGCAGCGACTCGCGGATCTCACACCATCAGTGGAAATGTGCCCTGCACCCTTTCTCCAGTTCTGACCACACAAGGATCTTTCAGACCTATATATGTATTACGCCCACAACCGCAGTCGACGCCGCGGTTGGTGGCCACCTAGTGGACACAATATCGAGAAGATCCCATAATGACCATCATCTTCCCACAAAACCATCAGCACAATCCAACTCGCTTTTCTAGAACCGAGTCCAAGGTACTTGTGAGCGCACCCATCGAGAACGGACTAAGATAGCAAACGTTGAACCGAACCTTAAGCCTCTGTTCAGAGTAATGAGGGTACGTACGCGGCTCTTACGCAAAGAGCTCTGGGTCTCACACGATTCCGAGTTAAGATCACATCTCGGGTCATACCCATGGTCGGTTTGGGGTGCGTCGCGGTATGGAATGCGCGCTACAACATATCTACTCTCCCACGGAGCATATGTCCTAATGTTGTACAAATGTCCATCAGGCACACAAAGTACCCGAACCAAAAGTCACAAAGACTCTCATCCGACCCCTGAGTGGATTTACAGACCATAATCTGTCGTAGTGCGAAATCAGATAGTTCCCAACACAAAGCCCTTTCCGGTCATCCCAACAGATTTCCAGAACTAGGAACTATCACCAGCCTCACCTAGCCAGAAAGGCATAGAAACTATCACCCGTGTGAGACGGTGATCTAATCCACTTTGACATATTTCAATAAACAATCACAGCAAGAACATACAAAACACTCAAACTGTGAAAACATGCATACTCAAATATAATTTAAGTTAAAGAACATTGTATGGGAAATAAAATCAATGAAGTACATCACTAAGTCTACACAGTCCTAGAGACTACACATGCCTCACTAAAGACTACCTCTTCAAGGTCGGAGAGGCGGTCCACAACCATCTCATCCGTAGACAAGTTTGAGATCCACAACCATCTCATCACCTTATGTCTAACCACGTCTCTAACATAGTTTCGCTTGATATCTACTTACTATGACTTGTAATGATACTTGGGTTTATATATCACGGAGATTGCGACTCCAATGACTCAGCAATCAATCCGGAAGTCTCCTCAGCCATACAACCAACTGAGTGATCCACACAAGACCCACAAATTTGGCTTCAATGGCGATCAACACAATGCGCAACTGCTTCTTGCTCATCCACGATATGGCGCCATCAGAGAGCAGAGCATATCTGAGGTGGGTTTTCTCTCATCAAAGTCACCACCATAGTCTGCAATGTTATACCTAGTCATCTAGAGATTCTCGGATCTCTAGCAAGTCTCTAGCACAAAGCATGACAATACCCTTAAGATATCACATGATCCTATTTACTGCCTACCATTTCTTCAATCCGGGTTCAGCTTGGTACCTATATACCATGCCGACTGCATGTCAAATATTAGGCCGAGTACACACTATTGCGCACATCAGGCTTCCGACTGCACTTAGCTACAGAATTTATTTATCTGGTCCATATATCCATTTTGAGAGGTTGATCAATGTAAACTGGAGTTTCAATTGGTTCACAGTTACCCATGTTGAACATTTCCAACATTTTGTCTATGTAGCTTTCCTCTGAAAGCCACAACTGCCTCTTACGACGATCTCTCGAGATCTAAATCCCAAGGATGTGCGCCGCCTCACCCATGTCCTTCATCCCAAACAGAGAAGACAATCAGACCTTTATCTGTGTGAGGAACTCCAAGTTATTTACAGCTATGAGTATGTCATCTAAATATAGAATCACAAACACAAAGTTCGGTCCAGACCCATTTGGTGTACACGCAATGATTCTCATCCTTCAAGAGAAATCCATTTTCCACGAACAAATCATGAACTCTGCGGTACCACTGCATAGCGAACTGTTTCAAACCATAGATCAATTTGCGAAGTTTGCACACTAAGTGCTCATGGTCTTTCTGCACAAAGCATTCAGACCGCTCCATATAGATCTCTTCTTCTAACTCACTATTAAGGAAGACGGTCTTAACGTCTATCTAGTGCAGTTCCAAGTCTAGACGCACTCCAATAACCATAATCATAAGAACCCATTTAGCTCTATTGCTCTATGTCCTCTCGAAGGTCGACCAGTGCCCAAACACCGTTCTTCCTTATAGATTTCATCTAGTCCAAAGTGTTCATATCATCTACCATTACTTTCATCCATTCTTCTTAGAAGGTTCCATTGAGAGTTTCTCTAACGTTTTACGGCACAATAACCATATCGTCAGATATTAGGGTGTTTAGTTCTAACCCACGGCCTAACAACTCACTACTACCAGGGTATGACCATGATCACTCCCACTGAGAATGAGATCCCTAATGCTCCCACTGTCAACAAGATCATCAGGAGCAGAATCTGTTCCATTCGCTTCAGCAGGTGATGAATCCGACAGACGACGAACTGATTCATCATCTGCGGTTTCAACTCTCCCACTCGAATTAACAGGTGTCTACTCAACTTGATCTTGAATCTCATATAGAGATCGATCCAAATCAATCTCTCCCTTCTTAGGAAATTCGCTCTCTACAAACGTTATGTTTCGTGATTCAATCTCGGTAACACTCCCACTGTCCTGCTCGGCTATAAACACATAACCCTCGGAGGTATCAGAGTAACCAAAAATACTCTTCTTTCCTCTAGGTCCAATCTTTCTCAAACTTATTTGAGAAATCATGGGTGTAAGCGGCACACCCCTATGGGCGCATATGGTAAAGGTCTAGAACTTATTCCAGACCAAAACTCATATGAAGTGGAGTTAACCGTTTTCGTCGGCACATGGTTTAGGATGTAGGCAGCAGTTTCCAAAGTGTTTCCCCATAAGGAAATCAACAATTGAGTATGCGCCATATCGACTGAACTTTAAGGAGCGTTATATTGCGCCTCTCTGCAATACTATTTTGCTGAGAGGTGTAGGGGATCGTCAACTGATGAATGATCCATTTTCATTACATAAACCGTTAAATTCCGCTGAAAGGTACTCTTCTTCCACAATCAGGGCAGATGGCATTTACCCTCCTATCTAACGGGTGTAATCATTTGTAAATGTAATGAAATTATGCACTCCGTGCCGAACCCTAGCACTAAGAGGGTCACAGACATCATAATGGATGAATTGCAAGGGAAATTCGGTTCTAGGTGCCTAACCAAAAAAGGCATTCCGGTGGAATTTTCTGCTAGACAACTGACACGAGTAGACGACTCCACTTGTGGAATGTAGGACAGCAAACCCCAATGGGCTAGCCGCTGCATTCTATGTTGACCTCTGTAGTCAAGTCTAGTTTGTCTTTCATTCACATCGCAAACATATCCGCGAGTAGAAGAAAAAACATGAAATTATTATTGTTGCCTGAATCCAAATCCGAAACAATAAATCCACCAGAGATAATACTAAAGCCAAACGAAGTTGAACCTAAAACAATTGGACGGAAGATTCATGAAAAGATAATATAAAACCGAGTTTCATTAATCCTACGACTGAAATAACATATCGGCGAATCTGCGGAGCATAGAGGATATGATATTAGACTAAAACTCTACCGCCGCGCAAGCGCAGCTCACGAGTTCTAATCCCTTCGACTTCAACACGAAAGTTGTTGTCGACGTAAATCCACCTAATTTCTCGCGGGACTCTATGGTACTCTATGAAAACGTCACGATCCCTGGCTATGTGATTTGTCGATCCTGAATCCAAAATTCACAAAGGACATGATTCAGTCAACATATCTGTACTAGGAATACAAAATTCACTAGAGTAGCCATTAAGACATTCATGTCAGATCGATTCAGGGCATGCATTCACAAAGTGTACCCACTGGCCACAGTTGAAGCATTTCCTGTATTTAGGCTTCTCAGCCTTACGCAAACATTTTCGCGGTGTTGTTTTCGGAGGAGTCCTTGAGTTCACCTCAGTCTTTGTCTACTTTGCCTTCAATGCATTTGCGCCACTGCGTTGTGCATTACTCCTTCGCCTTCAGCGACTCTTCTTAGGTCTAGAGGATGGCACCACACGCGCCTCAACCTTAGGTCCAGCGACCTTGGGTCTGTCCTCTTCAACTCAAAGTGCCTTCGAACGTGTTCAAAGGTATTGAGGGCCTTAGAATGAGTTACTTAGATTTTAATCTGTTTCTAGGAGTTAGGCAAAGAGCGGATTACGACCTGGATTTGCTGCTCATCGGTCACTGACAGACCGTTTTCCTTGAGATTCACAATCATGTTAGCCATATGCCTCAGATACTATCTCGCGGAGTGCTGAGGATTCATCATATATTAATCAAACTTAATGTTGAGTGAGCACAACTAAGCAGTCGTATAGAACCATTTCTAGCCTGCAAAGTATCCCACAGCCCTTTAGCCGTGTGTTAAGCTCAAACTCATCCACCGTACTCAGCATCATGGCGCACGTCTCAACATCATTAACCTCCCACTCAAATGGAAAGTCTTCTGCTGATTCGTTATTCCAGAATCGGGTCTTATCATAATCTTCTTGATGGGGTTAATGAATTTCTACTTAGAACCATTTTTATATGCTTTCTCCGGATTTTATAGTGCTCACCATTAAGTCTAAGACCTTTGTCCAACTAAGCGATGATGTTCTACATGGCAGACTAATTTCTCTAACTAAAGGAAATTCTAATAGGATCATGGAGACACAATGAACAATGTTCTATTGCATGTAAAAGACAAGTCTCAGACCGATAGGACAAACTTGAGAACATACTTAAACCCGGAGGACAACTCTAGCTATGTCGAGAAGCACTCCCCGTCTCTAAGCATGTCCTAAAGTCACTACTATCAATCGAAACACAGTCTATACCAACAGTCCACAAAGGACCAGAGTCGAACATATCGCACTAAACCAAAGTGTTCGACTCTTACACAAAACAATTGTCCTAGAATTATTCAAGGAAATTCGGAGAACCTCGCAGACTAACCGACCGGTTCACACTCAGGAACATTTTCCTAGGTGTAGTTCGTACTCATCCAAACTTCTGAAAGGATACTAAAGACAATCCTAAAAGTTTGCTACCTAGACTATGCCAGAACTAGATCTCCCTACCAAGGTAATCTATCCTATGCAAGTAAGGTAACAAACCACACAATTCAATACACACATATATATATTGATACCTTTCAAAAATAAATTAATTTGGGGCTAATTTGTAATTTTCTACACTTTGAGAACCAAAGTCACCCTAACCAAAAATTTGGGGATCAAAATCACCATGAATAAAAATTTGGAGACCAAAGTCTCAGCAAATAAAAATTCAGGGACTAAAGTCACAACAAATAAAAGTAATTAACATGTTAGACCAATTTCACACACTATGCTGGGATCTCAACAATCACAACCTAGTCAATTCTACCAATCATGGAGTCAAGAGCCAATCAGATAAAGTAAGGCAAAACTATCTACCCAGCAAAAAACACAAAGTAAACCAGGGAACTCAAGGAATCCACACAGCGTTCTACCTATCCAATCATGCAATATAAAGCAATATAAGGTTCTCCCAGCAATTTAAATTGGTCCAAAAATTAATTAAATTAGCCCAAAAATTATTTATGAAAGGGTCCAGGCATATTTACCGGACTAAAATAAACCACTAGGACCCACAGAGGATCCAGGATCGGCACCAAATTTGTTTCGGACCAATTCAGGTGGCCCGGGGCCTCTGAATTAGCTTAGACCGGTCTAAACAGCACTGAGTCATCCAATCCGGTCTGAACCGGTCCGGTCAGCCTCAACCAACCATTCCGGTCAGCCGCAGCCAACTGAACCGACCCGATCCGTCGGCGAACCGGCTTAAAACGACCTGGTCCAACTTATCAGACCAGGCCGGTTTGGACCGGTTCACTTAGACCGGTCCAAAAAGTGCCATCTCCTTCGTTGAAGGAGATGGCACGCCTTCTTGTGTGAGCAGCCTTCTTGTGTGGCCAGCCGCGAAGGCTGGCCGCAGCCACAAATGCTGCGGCCAGCCGCAAGGCCACAACCACGATGGTTGTGGCCCCGCCGCCTGTGCTTGGCTGCAACCACTGAGGCTGCGGCCTGGAGATGCGGCCGCAGCTACTGAGGCTGCGGCCTGGAGACGCGGCCGCAGCCACGAAAACTGCGGCCGACCTGAGCGTGGCCAATAGGGGCTGAGCTGCGGCCACGAAGGCCGCTGCAGCCCCTATTTCGGCCTCGATGGGGCTGAGCTGCGGCCACGAAGGCCGCGACCGCCCCTATTTTGGCCTCGATGGGGCTGCTTTTCCCGATTTCGATCCTGTCGCGGTCACGATGACGCCGTGGGGATTTTCCTCTTTGAATCCGACAATTTGGAAACCAACCTACTATGGCTCTGATACCAATGTTGGAAATTGATGTACAAAACATGCAATCGATTAAGGTACAACATAACACATAATTAAGTTATCTCCCTGAACGATTGTCTTAGCGGAAGCGGATCTGCCTGAGGTTGGGATCACAATCTGCCGGACGGGAGGTCACGCCACGGGTTAACGGGTAGTGACCTAGCTTTCCACAGCTACTTACCTCAGTCTAAACTGTAGGGCGGCAGGGCACTGTTATCATTCTTAGGTTTTCCAACCCTGAGCATCCCTATACATATAGAGGGAATGGTTTTGGCCAGTATCCAATACTGGGCTTATTAGAATGGGCTCCCATTAATGGGCGACTCAATCTCCCAAAACCAACACTACTCTAGCAGCTTCTTCCTCATCTGGACGAACAACCCCATTTAAGCTACTGTAGCAGCTCCAGAACAGTGTTCGATTGATTAATTAGCGAATCAGAAGAGATAATCAACACAGAGAAGATCAAACAGGTAGTTATCTAGTATATCATTAAAACGGACATATGTTCCTGCAAATTTGGACAGAAAATTTCTGTAAGGAATTTCATGAAACGGGAAAGATTTCAGTTTTTACACTAAATTTTACTTTCAAACTTTGTAGAACTGCTCATGTATAGATACATATATACTGTAAGAACAAGAATCTGCATCGCCTTTCTTTGTTATGTTGACAGTCCAAAAATTACCAATAACCATGGAAATAAATGTCAATAATTTTCACGAGATAAGACAAGAGAGAAACAGAGGAAGAACGACACCTCTCAACTCCGTGCCAACACGGACAAAATCATGGCGGCCCACCTTACAGAGCATTGATGAGATTGCAATCTAGCTTCAGTGGTCCAATTTTCAAACTTGCTTCTGCTCGTCAAAGAAAAACAAGTTTAAAACTCTGATTTTAAAGATATCACCAGGTTACCGAAGATCAAGCTCAAACGAGATTATACTGTCAACGACTGAGCAAGTCATGGTGTTAATGTGTTTTTTTCTTCATTGAAGAATCGAATTCAGCAGTGATTACTGAGATTTAATTTACCCAATGCCCAGCACGCAGTCCAGACACCCGTCTCTAATCGTGTCGAACAATGCGACAGAAGGGCCGACGCCATGGACCGAAGCACAGCCCAAGTAATCCTCCAACCCAATCTTCTTCTGCAGAGGCAAGTCAGACACCTCAACAATCGAGTCTTCAAACACAGAAAGGACGGTTGTCCTCGGGGATCCGGAGGGCGTAAGACCTGGATTGTCGATCGCCTTGCACATCAAGAAATTGAGGTCGACCATGTCGGAGAAATGCTTGTTGGAAACCTTAGCGTCAAAGAAAGACGTGTAAGTTCTCTTGGCAAGCACCCACAGGGTTTCGTTGCCGCAGATGTCGTGCGAGTTTAGAATAGCAGAGTGGTAGAACCCTAGAGCACAGTTCATATATATGAGCAACTCGGTTGAGATGAGAAATGGAAGTGTGATTTAGTTGATTACCTGTAGAATGAATAGGAAGAGGAGGATCAAGCAAAGAGCGGCAATCGACGAGGGTGACAACAACATACTTTTCCCAGGTGTTTTCGGGGAGGTTCTTTGAAGAATAGACAGCCATTAGAGCAGTTGCTGACAGAGCTCTACAGAGCGAATAGAGTACTGAAAGGGCAGAACTTTAACTACATTTTTATTCCGTAACAGAATCCCCGAACTCTAATTTTTGAACGTAGACCGTTTTAAAATTTTAAGTTTTTAATTTAATTATTTTCCTAGGTAATCAAGGTGTCTAGTTAGCCTTAATTAACTAGTGGCGACTCTAATTTTTTATATTCAAATATCACATTTAAGTCAGATTTTAGGTCTGACACTGAGAAAATCACATATTTGCAAATGAAGCTACATATTTAGGAGGGATCTATATAGAACAGCCAATATGGTGCTAAGACTGAATATGATGTGACTGTCTATTCACAGTGTCTATGCAATACTCTGAATATATATGTTCATTTCTTAGGTCTTGTCCTTCGTTGTTCAAAATCATAACAAAAATCCCTGCACATTAGTGATTCAAGTCTAGATGGCAAAGCAATGCATTCTGTGACTTTCTTCTCGCGGATTATTATGGATTCTGTGTTTTCGGATGTATTCTGGATTTTAGTAACGTTTGGGTAACAAAATGTCCAAACTTAAGTTACTTTTTAATCACAGTTCACAAACGTAAGTCACCTTTTAATCACAGTTCAGAAAAGATAACACTTCATTTAACAAAATGTCCACAAACATAAGTCACCACCTTCGCAAATACACATTGTTCTTCATCCTTCAGTTACAGACAAAGGTACAACTAACTTCTACTAATTTTTCGCAATTGAACTTAGAACAAAAACAACAACAACAACAATTACCAAAACTACAACTAACTTCCGATTGGGTCGACTTTCAAGAGCTCGGGTTTTCGGAACATCCACTTGTTCTTTCAAATGGTTCTCTCTTTGTTGAAAACTTGAAATTGCATCACTGCAATCCGACCGTAAGGGCACATAGCTGGATCTTCCCAGTAAAAAAAACACATCTGGGGTTCTGTACAAACTACAAAAGAAGAAACAACAAACAATTACCTCAGATTTGATAATTTAAGGTTCAAAAATAAGGCTCTACGGTTCAAATTACTGTAGCAAAACGAATTACGGTTGCCAATTAGGGTTACCCACTGTCAAATTACCTCAAAATTGGGGCAACCATGGAATCGGCGCGAGAAATTTTGCCACGTACCAGCTGTTCTTCTCAATTGAGTTCTTCGGTTCTTCCTTGTTCTAACATATCTTCGCGCTCAAAATTCTCCAGACCTAATAATTCGCTGCTGTTAAGTAGACAAACTGTTTAGGGTAGTTTGGGAACTTCACATTACAACTACATCACGTGACAAGCACATGTCACTACTTAACGGGAGGAAATAACGGCAGTTACGTGATAGTAACGGTTCAGTCACATGTGTCAACTTAAGTAACGGTTGAGCTCAAGTATGAACGGTTCAGTCACATTGTCAAACATAAGTAACGGTTCAGGTAATTAACCCTTTTAAATTTTAGTCCTAATGTTTGGACGAAATTAAAAATTCCCCATTTCCGTCCAATTTCTGTTTAGTTCAGACGGAAACACATCATGTGCTTGGCATGTGCTTTTTTTTATTTTGAAATTACAAATTTACCCTTCATTACCCATAATGTAAGTCTCGAGGGATAAAACCCTCTAGACTTGAATCACTAATGTGTAAGGATTTTTGTTAGGATTTTGAACAACGAAGGACAAGACCTAAGAAATGAACATATATATTCAGAGTGTTGCATAGACACTGTGAATAGACAGTCACATCATATTCAGTCTTAGCACCATAATGGCGGTTCTATATAGATCCCTCCTAAATATGTAGCTTCATTTGCAAATATGTGATTTTCTCAGTGTCAAACCTAAAATCCGACTTAAATGTGATATTTGAATATAAAAAATTAGAGTCGTCACTAGTTAATTAAGGCTAACTAGACACCTTGATTACCTAGGAAAATAATTAAATTAAAAACCTAGGATTTCAAAACGGTTTACGTTCAGAGATTAGAGTTCGGGGATTCTGTTACGGAATAAAAATGTAGTTGAAGTTCCGCCCTTTCAGTACTCTATTCGCTTAATTTATCATTTTTTAAAAGATATTTACAGAAATAACAATATATTAATTATAAGAAATTTTAATTTTTTATGAGTTAGGATCAAACAATAAAACACAAATACACAAGCATGAAATATGTATATATATATATATATAAAAGGTGAGAGTACAATAACTAATATTTTCACAATTTAATATCTTAATAATAAAAATATCAATTTATTAAATGTTAAAGAAAATATAAGACAAAAAGTTAAACAATGTAAATAAATAACTAAACATTGATATATATATATATATATATATAAACTTAACCTAACATGGAGATCGTTAATGTGTTATAACAACATATATAGATATAGATATATTAAAAAAAAATAGAGAGAGATCTTTTATGCATAAATAAATAAGAATCATATACATTGGGGAACCTCTTGGAGCAATGGTGTAATAGAATCGATCGAGAGAGCTTCTCCTTTTTTTATTTTATTTATGTTCCCCTCTTCATAATGGCGCGCCACGTGTCGCGATCCTGAACACGTCACATCTAGGTCAAAATCGAGTGTCTACAGTTTGCCCCTCTTTGGACATGCACATTGAGAACATATTTGAGGAGTGCCTGTCGAAAGATAATGTGACATCGATTTTGGGCTAGAAAGTTTCTAAATCAGTTGACATGCTTGTGATATGGCGACTAGCATATCTGGGGCAGCATTGCGCCGGTGAATATGGTTGAAGACTGCATATTTGGGACAGCGTTCCGTCTTCAACATGAGCGGGGCAAAGACTAGCATATCAACGACAACATTGCGCCTTTTGGAGGATGGTAATCGGTAGCAAGCATATCTGGGATAGCGTGGAGCTACTCAAGACCAACTGGAGCAAGCCAAATATTAACATATCGAGGACAGCGTGACTTTGGAAGCGATGTTATGCCTGTGATGGCAAGACGACTAGCATATCTGGGACAGCGCTGCGTTTTCTGAAGACGATAACAAATAGCGAGCATAACTGGAACAACGTGGAGCTATAGTTGATCGACAAGAGTAACCCAAAGTCTAGCGTATCCGGGACAACGCGAATTTGGAAGCGAGGTTATGCCTGTGATGGCAAGACGACTAGCATATCTGGGACAGCGCTGCGTTTTCTTAAGACGATAACTAATAGCGAGCATATCTGGGACAGTGCGGAGCTACAGTTGATCGACAAGAGTGAGCCAAAGGCTAGCACATTGAGAACATATTTTAGGAGTGCTTGTCGAAAGATAATGTGACATCGATTTTGGGTTAGAAAGTTTCTAAATCAGTTTCAAATTCATTAAGTGCTTATTCTTGGTCAACCAAAGGTTAATATAAAATCTTGATTTTAAAATAAAAACCTTTTTTGGAGCCCACTTGGTTAGAACTGTTATAATCACTCTCAAAAATCAAATTATCTTTGTAAACTCAATTTTTTTGTTGCCACATATTTGAAATGGCGTGAAATATCTTAGAAAATGATAAATGACAGTTTAAGTTATTGTTTTTTAAAAAGAAAAAAAAAAGTAATTCATGTGATGTATGCATAAATAAATAATCATTGCGAAAGACATTTAGAGTTACCTGGTCACTTTTCACAACTACAATGAAATATACAAAATGCGCATATGATATGTAATAAACATATTTAAGGGGCATATAAAAAATGGAAAGACAATAGTGTGGCTTTGTTCTAAGGGAGCATTCCACTGATAGGCTCCCGATTAGTGGTTTCTTCACCCCATCATAGGGATCACAAGACCTTCAAATCGAGTGGAGTTTTTCAGAGTCGTACCGGCTGCCCAGCAGCTCTGGCCGTTTCCCCTATTAAATCTCTGGGGTTTCTAGTTGCCTTGGGTTTTAGGCATTTGGTTCTAGTTACGGAATAAAAATGTAGTTGAAGTTCCGCCCTTTCAGTACTCTATTCGCTTAATTTATCATTTTTTAAAAGATATTTACAGAAATAACAATATATTGATTATAAGAAATTTAAATTTTTTATGAGTTAGGATCAAACTATAAAAACAAATACACAAGCATGAAATATGTATATATATAAAAGGTGAGAGTACAATAAATAATATTTTTACAATTTAATATATTAATAATAAAAATATCAATTTATTAAATGTTAGAGAAAATATAAGACAAAAAGTTAAACAATGTAAATAAATAACTAAACATTGATATATTTATATATATATATAAACTTAACCTAACATGAAAATCGTTAATCTGTTATAACAACATATATATATATATATATATATACTAAAAAAATAGAGAGAGATATTTTATGCATAAAAAAATAAGAATCATATACATGGGGAACCTCTTGGAGCAATGGTGTAATAGAATCGATCGAGAGAGCTTTTTTTTTTTATTTTTATGTTCCCCCCCTTTCCACAATGCATGACATTCCTATTTATACAAGTTCATGAAGTTTTCTAAACTAAGAAGTGTATATGCAATACAATATATTATAAAATATAAAATATTCATGAAATATTATCTAAATATTTCACAATATAACCTATATATTAATCTACTAAATTTGCACGAAACCTGTTTTTGGAAACTTCGTAACTCGCCATATCTGGAATCTTCATAATGGCGTGCCACGTGTCGCGATCTTGAACGCGTCACATCTAGGTCAAAATCGAGTGTCTACACTAAGCAAAAGCAAAATCCCTCCTTTTCCTTCGGATATAATGAAGAATACAAAATGGATGATTAACCGAATTATCTATAAAAGTATAAATTGTAATTGTCTTGCAGGATAGGTAACAGTATGATTTCTGATGCAGAGAAGAACAGCCATATAACACCTGGCAAGGTAATAGATTATAACTAGCTGATATTCATATTCATATGCACTATTGTTTGATAATCACATCTTATATTGTCTAACATTTACTATGGGTAGAGCTTCATGCTGTCAAGATTGCATTTTGGTTACCTGACACATTCAATTTCTTCATCTGGTTTTCTTTTGTAGAGTATTCTGGTGGACATTTGACATATACATTTTACACAAATTCTTTCACTTAAATTAAATGAATGTGAACCAGCCATCACGTGCAACATGAATCTATTTGGGCAGTAACTAATTAGATATATGGAGTGCTGGTGTTATCCTATATATTCTACTAAGTGGAGTTCTTCCATTCTAGGCAGACATGTTTTTTTCCTAACTCACTAATTTGATTGTTGATTTCCATTTCTAATTGTTTTACTTTTTTGTTTTTGCAGAAACTAAACCAGGGATATCTAGACAGATTTTTCAAGGAAAATTAGATGCTCGAAAGGGACCCAAGGAGAAGAATATCTGCTCATGAAATATGTTTTGGAGTAACTTTGTTGTTTTATTACTGACATATAGTTGTATTAGGTTTAAACGATTTTGTTGTAAATGGGTGTGTGAACCTTGTTGTTCTGGAGTTTTTTTGTGTGTAAATGGGATGTTTATGTGAGTATGTTTCTGTGTAAAACTGTTTTATGTGGGAATGAAATGGGTTTGTTAATGCTGTCACGACATTTTGTCTATTTAATTGCCTTTATATGAACCATGAGTAACCATTTAATCACATAATAAGAAACATAGATAACCATTTAATCACATTATATGCATACATACTTAACCATTTAATCACATAATAAGAAACATTGATAACCATTTAATCACATTATTATATGCATACATATGTAACCATTTAATCAAATTTTTGTTTTGCCTGAACACTTTAATTAAGAACAACATCAGTTTCAGTTCATCTTCTTGCTTCCATTTGAAGAAAATATTCAACATCAAATTGAAAAACAATTACTTCATCAGTACATTGATCAAAAGTAAAGACACAAAAACATTAATGCAGCACACAACTTCAATTTGCAGCAACTACAAACATTAATTCAGCCCACAATTTCGATTTGCAGCAATTGACAACACATCTTGCATTCACAACTTCAAACTTCACTTCTCCTACAGAACTTGAACTTGAAATGGCGTTTCCTCCATAGGGGCACATGGGTAGATGCTCCCATTCCAAAAAATCGCGCCCAGAACCAACCATCAACTAGTACCTTCCATGAACCACTGAAAATTAACCCCAATTCTGTCAATTAGGGTTCTTAATAGACTGATTGTGACAAAATAATCAAAATACAAGAGTGGGAACGAGTTTTGCGAACATACCCGGACTCATCTCGACGATTGATGAGGACGAAATTGAAGCTTTCATTCTTCATGGCCATCTTCGAAGTAGGCGGGAGTGCGTGACTCCATATGTCCAAGTGATTCAATTATAAGCAATAGAGACAAGGGTATTTTCGTAACTTCATACTCGAGACTGAATTAACGGTGATTTCTGACGGTGAACGGTAAAAAAAAAAATTAGTCACATTTCAAAACCAATTAATCACATTTTGAAACATGTGTAACCATTCTAAACAATGGTCAAACATGTGTAACCAATTAAGTAATTAACCCAATTTACATTCTCGCATTTGCATTGCATTGCATTTTTCTATAAAAAAATATGTAAGTTCTGTTCATTATGTCTTATATCCTTAGGACGTTACAGGAACCATCTTTGGTAATGATGAAGCAAACTAATCATTGCCCTCACATTAAGGTAAAAAAATGCATGAATATAGAAATTCATGACAAAAGGGAATCAAAAATACGTGAACAAGAAGATTGGTGAGGTTCACGAGCTCGCAAACTACAAAGTCAACTGGGCACCGTCATTCAAGCAATGTAGGGGCACTAAGGAGAAATGTGGATACAACATAATTGAGTTGAATGACACACTTTAATAATTCGGACAAAGGACAAGGTGAATAAAACAATTTTCAAAATTAATGTCCTCGAGATCTTCCTTCAAACCAAGGAACAAGCAACAAATGCACTAAACGAGTTGCGCCGCCGTGTGAAACGTCTTAAGAACTAAATTTTGATTGGCCAAATCCTCTTAAAGTATTTTTGAAAACCGTTTTGTCATACATGCAATCAAAGTCTACGAATGGAATGAACGGAGGATGCAAATTTTTCAAAACCAATCATGCATGATCAATTTTGTATTCATTCTTCTTACTATGGTATTTTGAAATTAGGTTACCGAGAATCCATGCGACATTCGACGACTCACGCAACTCATGAACACAGGGAGAGATTCATCCATCTAGAACAGACCATGCACACCATAAGTTCCCGCATGGTGCAATGAATCGTTGGCATGACCTCCCAGGTGAAGCAGACTGTTTTCTCTTCTAAGCGCCAAGCAGCCATGGGTACCACAGTATCCCTGACCTCGTTTTCCCGAGCAACACTCCTGCCCGTAACACCTCATCAATTCATGTGGGGTACTTTTACCATCACACACCCGAGATCTCCGAGAATGATCATGGGTGCCTTTTGGACGAGCTTTTCGTTCTAATTTCAAAGATTACGAAATCGCCCGAAGGAGACGTTTAGCCAAATGTGTTCAGGGACATTGTTGTTTTCCCCCCACCTTTTCATTCTCAGGCCTACCACAACTGATCCAACCCGATGACGTTGATGCTCACGAGGCTTTGTCAGGCTTATTTTCAACCAGTATCACCATTGAAGCTCTACTCGATGAAGCTCCCTCATGATTTTCATACGTCCAATCACTAGTGGGATACCCTTGTCGGATTCGACTCTATACAAATGATCATTCGATGATTCCCATTTAAGATGTGTGGACAAGCTGAGCGTCTAATAGAAGGTATTAATGAAAGTTGTTGCGACCCACACATGAGCGTGCGATACTTCGATACTTTGGGTTCACCATAACGGTTGACTGTGTAAAACACGTTAAACATTGTCACATCTGTCAAGTGTATGCAGACCAAATCCACGCGCCACTACATGATCTCTATCTCATGACTTCCCCATGTCGTTTATCATGGTGGGGTCATCGATGTAATCAACATGATTTCTCGAAAGGCGTCCAAGGGCCATCGATTCATATTGGTGGCGATGGATTACTTCACCAAGGGGGTATAAGTTATTACCCTGGTGTCAATAACGACAAATACCATTGAATTTCTCATTAGGCAAGACATCAGTGTGCGTCATGGGACGCTGAACTCAATCATCACCGGCAATGCCAGAAATCTAAGTAAATAATTGGTTGATGGGTTGTATGACCAATTTAAGGTCAAGCATAAAGCTTCATCTCCATATTGTACACAAATGAATGGTGCAGTGGAAGCAACAAATAAAGGACTGACACGACAAGCTGGCTTATGCACTCATGACATACATAACCTCAATACAGACGTCAACTGGGGAACCCCATTCTTCCATGCTTACGGGACCGAAGTTGTGTTGCTAATTGAAGTAGAATTCCCGTCAACTAGGATCCTCGTTGAGGTAGAGATGGGTGAGTCAGAGTGGGCGAGATGCATACACGAGTCAAAACAAATCCATTCACAAAGAAAATAAATTTGAAGTTGCTACTAACATAATCAACATTTGAATCAATTTTACGCGAAAGAAACTCAATTTGTTCTTGCTCTTCCTTAGGAGTTGCTTCAACACCAGAATTCAGCATATATGCTGCAAACTGAGGGAAAGGATAGGTGATTCAGTTGTCCTCTTCACCAGCACGATGAACAAGAGCACCGACTCCATGGGGAAGAAAATCAGTCACTTGCCGCAACAAATCGCTGTCCAAGTTCGTTCTTTATGACTCAATCCAATCTAAACAAACCTTTACACTCCTTGATCCACCTAAACTCGAAATTCCAATCAATGTTGATGGCCAATCATTACGCCTCCAGTCGCGAATACATCGGCAAGCCCCACCGCCTCTTTGTAGACCGCTCCATCTCTATGCACACGGACCCCTCCCCAAAGCTCCTCCCCAACAGTCCAGACCGAGCCAGAGGCGGATCCGCCTGCCGAGATCCCTAATCTCTTCCGTCCACTTGCCCCACGGTCGCATCCTAACCCCATGTTCCACTTGCCTCTTGGAGGCCATATACTCAACTTGGAGAGGATGAAGAAGCTCGGTCAAGAATAGAGAGGATGAAGAAGGGCAATTTGATCACTAAAATAGCACGTGCCACACACATGACTAGGTTTCCGTCAAGAACAAACGGTTAAGTGACAACAAGGGGGAATTTTTCATCTCAACCAGACATTAGGAATAAAGTTTTAAATTTCAAACATTAAGGGAGAATTTTAAATTCGGTTAAACTTTAGGGGGGAAACTCATATTTTACCTTTACAATTTTCTACAAGGGAGACAATAAAAATCTTGTTTATGTTTTTAATCTTACATTATATGTATGAATCATATTGGTACTGGGTCTAGATTTTGAATCATTAATATTATCTCTTATTCATTATTTCATATTCATATTTTTTATTCCGTATTCTGAATTCCACCAACCAAACACACCGTAAATATTCGTCTGAAATAATATATTTTGTATTAAACATATATTTAATAGGCATATATCTTTTCCGTAATATAATAGCATTTATCAGTAACTTATGTAGTCGGTAAAAGTACACCATTACTGGCAAATAAATTTGTTTGTCGATAGTTCTTTTTTTTTACCAGCCAAACATATTAGTTCATCGGTCATTCTGTACTTTTATCGACTAAAATAATTTTAGTTGGTAACACTTTTTTATCAGTGATTTTTCTTTGTGGTTGGTAAAAATATATTTGGCGAAAACATTTTTGGGATCATATATACTAAAGCATGTCCACGGTTGGTGATGAAAAATGGATAAAGATGACTGGCTAAAAATTGAAGTTGTGTATATATAATTTACAATAGCTACATTACACTCCACATATATGATTCTATAGTAGAACTTTTGTCTCTTACTGATTACATGTATTAGTATCAACGATGTTTTGACACTATAATTTTTTTGAGCTAAACTATTCGACAACGGAAAAAAAATTCACACAAAACATGAGTTTTAGCTACGACATATTATCTAACACTAAATATGTTGTATAATCACGATACTAAATGTACAGAGATAATATCTTATGTACTGTTAGTATTTAGTGACAACAAATCTATCTGTCGTTGTAGACCAACATTTTTGTAGTGATTACATATCATCCACATATACTAACATAATCAGAATGTCAGTTCATCTCTCAGTTCATCTCTTGTTAAACCTCCATTCTAAAGGGCCTGAGCAAGCCAAGTAAATTGCAGTTCTACTTAGGTGTTTAATGACTATAATATGTGTATCTTTCTCCTTTGTATTTATTTACTAATTGAAGGACTCCACGAATGAAGGTGGTAGTCATGGACATGAAGAAACATTTAGCAGTAATGAGAACAACTTCAACAATGATTTTTCAAGAAGTCAGTACAAACTAACCCTCATAGGAAGGAGATGGTTGAAAACTCACTGAAAGGAACTTGGCTTTTCGTGGTGGTTGTGGACATGGGTAAGAAGGAATGATGCATTATGATTTCATTGTCTTGTATATTTTACAAATTCAATCTATTTACGAAGTTCTTCAAGTCAAAACTTGATTCTTGTAGGAATGAACTCAAACGTGATGATTCTGGTTGTGGTAATGGGGGATTCTCCTAGTAACGAGATTATATTGTAAGCACCGTCTTTCTCTTAAAAAGTTAAGCTATTTAGGTGAAATTGGAGTAGTGAGTGATTGAAAAAGGTGTTGTTGATATCAACAAAGAGATAATTTCTCTTCAATCTGCAGCTTCCTTCAATAGGAAGGCAAAATGTTCGTTGCTTAGTATTTAAGTCCGAGATTTTGTATTTAGCTAAACCTCGAGCTTTTGCTTTGGGTCTACGATTGTCCAATTTGAGATCTGGATAGCATTAGTCTTAATGGTAAAGTGTTATTGTCCTGCTTTTGTTAGTTTAATCAGAAGTTTTCCTTTTCTTATTGGCTTTGGTGGCTATTTCTGCATTTTGTGGTGTTATATATGTAAAGTTGGAAGTTTTTCATACTTAAATATTGGGAAATTTGAGGCAATCTATTACAGTGTATGTGTATATATATTTTTATCGTTTTAATTCATGCCTCATTGTAATCTGATTTGTGTTCAAATATGTGTATACCTTAGTACTTAAGTTGGACCAAATATCGTCCTTGGCTGCCGTTGTATGGAGTGATGAAGCCAATTTACAACTAGAGGCCACCACTCAGCTTCAGGTGTGCTATTCAATTGTTGTTTACTCTTTATATTGAATCTTGAATTTGATTGGTATGTTTTGAATATTGCAGTTCGGAGGTTATTGGACACTTTTCAATTTTTGCAAAGGAAAACCAAAACCTCCATAGACAAAGCAAGAAAAAAGAAAAGAGCATTTCAAGGAAATAATTACTCTTGTATTTACGACATCAAGTGTTTACTTTTACTTCATCTTGTACATATTTGGTTTGGATGTGTCTATAGTAAGATGTAAATATGTACTTGATAATTACTATATTTTGTTGCTTAATGAATTGACAAGTTTAGATTTTATATTTAGATAGAATAATATGACAATTAAAAAAATACACCACAAAGGGTTATATTTAGTATTGAGTATAGAAGTGTCAATTTTCAACCCGCCCGAAAATGACGCGAAATCGACCCGGGTCCGGGTCATCAAAAAAGAGCAGCGGACCATTTTCGGGTTGACTCATCTGACCCGAACTCGACCCGCATTAAAAAAAACGATTATTAAGGGAGTAAGTGTGTTAACAGGGCTCTTCAGACTCTTCCAGTTCCAATGCTCCTAGTCCCAGTTGAAGAGAAATTGAGAAACCAGCTCCAGCCTCGAGTGCTCGCCTGCTCGGTGCTCCACCCACCACTCCTCTACATCTCGGCTCTGGCTGTCTGGTCGTCCAGGTTCAACAGAGTAGCAGTACTCCAATCCAGCTCCACTTCTCGAGTGTCCAACTCCAGCTTGACAGCCTCCCACCCTAAATCATATGATCTGACGACTGTCATTTGATCTTCCTCATCAACCTCGACGTCTGTAATCTTGTCGTCTCCACGCTCTTCCACACCCACCCTCTTATTCAATTTAATTGATATATGGTTGAAGCAGCCCCTGCACTAGCAGTACACATTTTTAGAAATCCTTCAGGGGATCCTGAGGTATGAATATATAATGAGGCATTCTCGTTTTTATTTTCAGACGAAGACCATAAACCCCCTAGGGCTAGTGATTTTGAATTATTTTATTAGGTATGATGATGCAAATGGGTATTTTCGAGTGTGAAGTCTGTATTTTTGGAATTGGTCAAGAACAATCCATAATCAGTGGTTAATGGAAACATAACCAAACAAACATATCTAAGCATTCAATTTATGGACCAAATTCGATTTTTGATAGAAAAAAATGGATTTAGCTTTCTTGGAGTGGTGAAAACAAATTGGTAATGGCCATGACTTACTTGTAAATTTGGATCAGAAGCATCAGTCGAGGACATTAAAGACCCATACTAACCTATAAATGGCTCTTCACTTCATCGTTTGTCAGGCCATCGATCTACATGAGTTATCTGATCTGTAGCAACAGGCAGGTCAGGCGGGTCGACTCGCCGACCAGCCAGGTCGGGTTTGGGTCGTGAACGTTGATCCGCATAGAGCGAGGGGTCGGGTCTGAGTTGACCCGCGCAGTACGATAGGTCGGGTTGCCCTGAACCCGACGTGTTGACCCAAATTGCCACATCTAAATGAGTAGCATTTTCCGTAACAAAAAAACTTGTGTTTACCAACTTTCGCGACTATATATTTTCAATGATGGATTTCTAGACTGTTGTTACTAAAAGATTATGTTTAATGACATGTTTTTTTTTTATATGTACTACAATTTGGTTATTCCTAATATGGTGTGTACAGTGACAGTATTATTGACATATAGTTGTTACTGAATATTATCTGCTATGGCGGTAGATTTTAGCTGTGGATTCTCTTCGGATAACTAATTTTGATACCACTAACATGTTAGTGAGGACAAAATGAGCTTTAGTGGCAATTTTCAAGCACAATTGTAGGGGTATTTCTTGTAGCAATGGGTCGCACGATGAACGGGTTGATCGACAAATTCATACCCCAATTGGATCCAACCACATGTTACATACAACTATCTAAATTCTGAAATCTTTATATATATATCCCAATTTCCACTACCTAGCAACTTCGCTTCCGCCTCTATAAGTTTCTTCTGTCGCTGCTCCCATACAACAGGGTAGATAAGAAACTAACATCCCCGGCCGAATCAAAGTGGGGAATGGCAGGACAGGATGCACAGCCGTTCCACTGGGAGTACACAGAGCTAGACGACCGAAACTTTCAGATCCGTGGACGGACAGTCTTCTACGTCGTAGTCATATTCTCCATCATTATTCTTGTCACACTTCTCGTCTTCTACGCTCGATGGATCTGCCGCTTCAACTCAAACTCCCATCGTCTCGGCTCCTCCTCCTCCTCCTACACTGTCAACACACCACAATCTCGTGCTACACAAGGCGGACTTGATGCCGCAGACATCAGAGCTATTCCCGTGGTTGTTATCTGCCACTCGCCGTCGTCATCCTCAATAAAGATGATGGATTGCAGCATCTGCCTTGGGCCGATCGAGGAGGGACAGAAGGTGAAGGTGCTGCCACCATGCCAACACTGCTATCACTGCGAGTGCGTAGACCGGTGGCTGGCGGCTCAACCGATTTGCCCTCTGTGTAGAGCAAATATACGGTTTGATTCAACTCTACAACATCTACCAGTAGTTGCCTTGTGACCAAACCGAACTAATGGAGACGTTGACATTGACTGCTGTGGTAGCACTTTCAATTTTCTAAAATATTTATGTATATATGGTGCAGACTTAATTGTTTTTATTATTGCTATAAAGATCAAGATTTGAAAATAGATTTTTCATTTTGGACGAACGATTTGAAAAATAGATGGTTATGGATTATTGAAGTCTGTGTCGTGTGGATGGTTTCGTTGGTTATACAAAAGGGTAAAATGTTGCGTTGATTTTCAGTTTATTCCTTAAAGTTAAATCGTAAAATTTCCTTTATCATATTTAGTCAAATTGCAAGTTTGCCCATTCTCTCAAATTTTCTATCCAAATTTAATAAAATTACTTTAAAAAATTATAAAAATAACAAAACATTTCACAATTTTACACTTTCAAACTTTTTAAAATGTTACAATTACGTTCGACTCGAGCCCCTTCGATTGAGGCTCAATCGAATTGGGGGATGGTTCGATCCCAATTTGATTGGGGCTCGAATCTGGGTCTTGACTCAGACCTAGTCGCTCACCCATAGGAGATCGGTCTAGGTCAAGACCCAGACTCGAGCCCCCTCGATTGGGGTTCAATTGAGTCACAATCGAATCATGACTCTATTGTAACATTTGAAAAAGTTGAAATTGTTAAATTGTAATATTTTTGAAAGTTTTCTATTATTTTTGAAACTATTTCTGTTAAATTTGGATAAAAAAGCTGACGGATGGGGCAAATTTGCTCTTTGGTCAAACTTGAGGGACATAAATTTTATGATTTAACCATTAGGGGAAAATGAAAATCTGTCCAAACATTAGGGAGAAATGATGTATTTTACCCTACAATATAAATATTAATCATTTCTTGTAATTAGAGAGTAAGTGATTTGATATTTGCATTATGTCTAATCACACTTTAATTTATTATGAGAATTTAAACTAATTATTAACTATTTTTTTTGTTGATATTTTAATATTTCTTTTATCACAAAAGAGCTATACTCATTTCATTCCGCAATATTGTTTTCATCAAATAAAATACAATCATTGCTTAAAATTTCAACTAGTAGTAGTAGGGGCTGTAATACCCAATCGTGTAAACTCACTCCCATTCTCGAATGTTTGACAATCCAGTTAGCTCTTCCATTCGCAATGCGTCTAACTGTTGACCAATGTAACGACTCAAAATTTCCTAACAAAGCTAGGATATTAGAGCATATCACTTCAACTCGCCAATTTTGTACTATCCCTTGTAGTTGGTTCATGATCCTCTTCGAGCCTGACTCGATTATGATGTTGCGTCATCCATGTTCCATTGCCATTCTCGTTCCTAAGAAGGTTGCATCGGCTTCCACTACATCCACGTTCCATCTCCTTAAATGTTTATTCATTCCCCCGATCAAGCCACATCCACTGTTCGTCGCGAGTACTCCAATTCCACTTGTCTTCGTCAGGCCACACCATGATGCGTCACAATTTATTTTAACGTAGCCTTGGTTCGGTCTCTTCCACCCTCCGGCTCCCTAGGGTGTTGGTTTTGTCCGGGTATGGTTTGAGTTGTCGGAACTCCTCATACGCCTTCCTCGTATGCTCTATCACCTCCCTCGGGCTTGGTCTCTTGACATCCAACGCCACCTTACATCTTTCTTTCCATATGTTCCAGCTCATCACTAAGCACAACCACCATCTTGTCTCCTTGGTCTCCCGGTTTGTACTAGGTTCATCTCTCCTTTCTCAGATCCTAAGATTTTTCATCACCGGTAAAGAGTTGCTAACTAGCCTCCAAATGAAAGTTTTTACCTTTGGCATTATGTTGGTTTTCCACACATCATGTCCTAACCCCGACATCCTTCCCATCTCCACCTCCCTCATTCGGTGATACGCCGTTTTGACTGATACCCTTCCATCGTCTGTGTATGGCCAAATAAGTTGGTCCCTTGTTGGGTGTGTAGGCAGTTGAATCTTCAAAATATGGGCCACATAATTCGGTGTATCCAAGACCCGGATTAGATCCTCGTGCCACCTGCCAATAGTTTGATCGTATAGGGACCAAACCTTCAACTTCGGATTGTCTCGCCACCCATCACTCGGTTCGGGTCTGAATCCCGACTTGGTGTAGATCCATGGGCCGGTTCTCGCACTAATCACAGCTACATTCCCTATCATCCACAAACCTTCCCTTGCAACATACTCACCCATCCCCAATATGCTAGCCCGCCTTTCCCTGCTTCCCTGAAGTTACCTCTCGGGTAGTAGAGACCTTTTAGTACCTTGACCCATACCGAGTTTGGTTCCCTGTTCATCTATCGACCATCTTGGTAATTAGGGCGGTGTTAAAGGTTTCCATTTCTAGAAACCCTAACCCACCGTCCTCCTTTGTTCTTGCGAGCACATCCCATTTCTTCCAATGTATTTTCCTTCTCTCTCCCGTTTCGCCCCACCAGAATCTCACTATGAGTGCATTTATTTATTTGCACTAGGTTTTTTAAAGTTTGAAAATGCTCATAATATATGTTGGTATGGCCGTTATAACTGATTTGATCAATACCTCCTTTCCCACCTGGTTTAGTGTCTTCGTTCACCACCAATTCAGTTTGTCACGGATTCTTGTCTTAAGGTACCCCAATGCCTCTCGCTTTGATCTCCCCCAAACCGCCCGTAGTCCCAGATACCTCCCTGGATCGCACGTGCTCAGTATACCCAGTGTCTCTTCAATCGATCTACATATGTTTCCATCGGCTCCTTGATTGAAGACAAGGCTGGATTTTGCCTCGTTTAATTTTTGTCCCGAGCTCTTACAGTATGTCGTTATTACCTCGTTTTAACGACTCACATTTTCCACATTTTCCTTTATGAAGAAGAGGGAGTCATCTGCAAATAGTAGATGATGTTGTTCCGGACATCCTCTTTTAAGTATGATCCCATGTAGGCGCTTCTCTTTCACTTCTTTCTCCACCTGTCTTGATATCACATTCGCCATGAGAATAAAAAGGTATGGAGAAAGATGGTCTCCTTCCCTTAGTCCCCTTGTGGGCTTTATGTAATCTGTCTTGTCCCCGTTAAAAAGAACCCGGTAGCAAGGCGTAGTAATGCATGCCCTTATCCATGATATCCGTTTTTCCCAAAATTCTCTTTTCTCGAGGCTCCTTAGTAGGAAATCCAACTCCACCCTTTCATACACTTTCTGCACATCAAGTTTTAGCGCACATTCCACTTTGGTCGTATTTTTTCTTACTCTTAGGTGATGAAATACCTCATGTGCCACCATGATGTTATCCTGTATGAGCCTCCCGACCACAAATTCACTCTAGAACGGGGTAATCAAAACCGTGAGGTACCCTTTGACCCTATTCACTAGTACCTTTGATATCACCTTATAAGAAAAATTACACAGGCTAATAGGTCTATAATCAGAAGCACAGTTTGCACTCGATATTTTTGGGATTAGGGTTATATATGTATGGGTAAGGGAGTTTGGGAACGTACCTGTCTCAAGGAAGGATTTGACCACGGTGAAGACGTCTGCCCCCACGACCCCCAATTCCTTTAATAGAATACCCCCAGAAACCCGTCCGGACATGGCACCCTCGATCCTCCCATTTGGTAGACCACTGTTTTGACCTATTCCATCGTCACTGTCCTACCAAGGTCGGCATTCATCTCATCCATTATCTGTCTAGGCATACAATTCAGCACCTCATCGTCCCTATCCGTGTTTTCCGTCTCGAACACTTTGTTGAAATAGTTCCATATCTCCCTGTTGATCTCAAGCTCGGTTGTCGTCCATGTCCCAATCGCCATTTTCAACCGAGATATTTGGTTGCTACGTCTTCTATGGTTCTTTGTTAGATGAAAGAAAGTTGTATTCCGATCACCCATATTGAGTCATTTGACCCTCGACCTTTTTTTCCAATAAATTTCCTCTTTTCTCCATATTTCCTTAATACGCTCCCTCAATAGTGTTTCTTCATCCATGTTTGCCTGTGTCAGATTGTTTTGGCCAATTGTTCTCAACCTATCCTTCGCCTTCTTCATCTCAACCATGTTATTCCCAAAGTGTTCTTTACTCCATGTTATCAAACTTCTCTTACACGTCCCCAGGTTTGGCCATAGGTTGCTTCCCCATCGGCGGTGTCTCACCCATGCGAATTGAATTACTTCCTTACATTCCAGGTTTTCAAGCCACATCTCTTTGAATCATAATTCTCTTTTTCTTCTTCTCTGATCCCCTCCCTGCGTTAGGATTAATGGTGACTGAACCAATCCAATTACTACTTCATTTATGTATTGGGCATTTGGGAATTTCACCGCCCATCCTACGTTCCCCAGTATCCTATACAGACACTTATAAACCCTCTCTACCCCCCTGCGGTTATTACACCACGTGAACCTTTGTCATTTTGCTCCCATGTCTTCCATCCCTATGTCATCAATGAGGTTTTTGAATATATCCATTTGTCTTTTTGATTTCCTCGTACCATTTTCTTTTTCATGGTTGTGTGTTATCGCATTGAAATCTCCCTGACATATCCATACATCGTTTCGTCCCTGATCACCCTCAGAGTATCCCAGTTATGATTCGTCTATCCCTCATCAGTATCTGCATGAATCCATGTGATATACAATTGGCACCCACTTCCTCTGAATTCTACTTTCGTGGAAAGAATGTTCGCACTCACACTTATTACTTGAACTTGGTTTCCCTCCTTCAAGCATAGGAATGATCGACATAATAGGCATGATCCATTCCATGTTGCTCTCTTATCCGCTCACAGAAGGCACCTCCATTTTTTGTTTCCATCAAACATATGATCTCCGGATGATACCTCCCTCTGAGGTCTTTGAGATGTTGAACTGTCACGGAAGACCCCAAACCCTAACAGTTCCAAAAGATTGTGTTCATTAGGTCCATGTGGCTATTTTGGGACAGTCACCAGAACCTAATTCATTTTCCATCTCATCCGCACACGTTTGTTCCCCCTAATACTCATTTTCAATCAGTTTCTTCCTCAATACCGATCTTTTCTTCTCCTTGTGGTGTTTCATTCCGAGCTTCTTCCTCCCTCTCGTCGTTCCCGTACTCGTATTTTTGTTCTCGTTTGGTGATTCCTTTTCCATCATTTTTGTCTTTTTTCGGTTTGTCAATTCCTCCCCATCCACCATAAGGCGTCTTAGTCACATCTTGTCTAGGTAGGGACTTAAACTTGCCCCTTCTTCCTTGGATCCCTTGTGCGATTCTGTAAGCCGTGAGTTCGGTGGAGTTTCCACCTCATATGCCGGTCTTTGTCCCACCTTTTCTTGGTCTTTAATTTTGTGGGGGTCATCATCCGACAGTTGGACTATTACTGGGTAGTTTAGGGCTTGGTATGTGGAAATTTGTCCCTCCACCGCCGTGGCGATCCCGGAGTTGTGGTCTCTGATTATCCACTCGTCCATCCCATTCTCTCGTGGCTGATTGTATCGTTTTCTTGTTCACTTCTGGTATCTAGGGTGCATGATCATCTTCATCTCGCCCCATGGGTTCGTCCTGCCCTCCAGATCCCTATTATGTTTTGTCACCGAGTTCACCATGATACTGATTTCGTCTAAATTCTTCCCCGCCCTCTCAGTTATGTGTTCTTGGTTCACATTTCCGTTTTCGTCCTAGGTTGGCCTCTTTATATCCATCTGCACCGATAGCTCGTCCTCTGGTGGGGTTTCCATTGCATCGTCACCCCCTCCTTCCCCCCCGATCGCCTTCCTTTTCCTCATTTTTTGGTTGGTTCATTATATCGAACCAAGTCATTCGATTCCCATGTGATGTTTTCGATTCTGCATTCAATCCCCCACCTATTTTTCTTGCTCAGTAGGGTTTCAGTCTATTCACCACCAGCCACGGCCCATACTTCGCCTTCTCCGATTTTTCCTCGGGCATCGCTACCTCCTCCCAGCACACCTGTGTTGTATGTCCCAATCTCCTATACTCATAACAATAGTCTGATAGTCTTTCGTATTTGATTTCCGCCCACCTCTCCTCACCTTTTGAGTTTGTCCACCAAAAGCCCGCCATTAACGGGTTTTTTACGTTCACTTCCACCTTAATTCGCATATATGCTTTGTGTGGTCTTTCCACCTCCTCCTCTGTTACGACAAAGTTCCCTACTTGTTCCCCTATCCATTTCGCATTCTCGGCACTGAAGTTTTCCAGTCCCAATGCATAGACTTGAATCCATATGTGAACCCATTCAAATTCCACCTGAGCCAAGCTATAACTCGGTTCCCATATTTTCAAACTGAGGCAGTGCCCTTGCACCGACCAAGGGGACATATAAAAAATTTGTCTATGATCCTCCTCATTGTCAAATTCCAGCATTACTATTCTATCTGACACATCCTAAATCAAAACCGAACCATACTTTGCCCAAGCCAGTTTAAGCACACTACAGATTGCTGAAGCTTTAAATGTTTTCTGCAAAATGATCGTTCAGCCATACCTCTCGGTATTTAGCAGCTGCGGGTTCGAAGGTAGGTTAAGCACAGATTTCTGGGGGTTGCTATGTTCGCATAAATGAGTATGTATACGAATAACTAGTAATAAATGTGTCAATTTCTTTAATGCAGACTTACTGATTATTGACAACCAACTATCCCTTAAATATAATGTTTGTTGACTGTCCAAGTGAAATTTCTCTCGGTCACATTCCATTTCAAATATCCAACTATCTTATGACAACAATCATTTCTCCATAGTCTTTATATAGATTTGAACAACATATTTTATTCTTACAACAGAGAAGTTTCAAGAAATAGTAGTACTGACTACACGGATTTAAATTGTTTACATTTATGCTTTTGATGATAACAAAAGCTTTTTAATAAAATAAAATGTCTTCAACTGAGTTACTAAGATTTGCCACTTGAGTTGAGAGACTTGGGGCTAAAAAAATTATTAAACTTAAGTAGAGTTCAAATACCAAGAAAACTATACAAGGTTAGTTTTCGCTTACCACTTAGGCGCATGCGAAACGTGATTAAGTCTCACACGATTAATTATAGTCTTGGATTCGGTCTAGTGACATAGCTCCCTAAGAAGAAAATGTCACATCGAGAATGTTTTATGTATTTTTTGGGATTGAATGAATGCTTTAATGAGAATGTCTATATTGTTTATAGGGTTAATGATTTCAATAGTATTTTATATTTGATCCAAACATTTCAGACCTATCAGCCTATGCAACACGACTTACAAAATCCTCTCTAAGTTGATAGTGAATAGGATAAGACTTTTCATGGGTCACCTTATTTCTCCTTTTCAAGTGAGCTTCATCTCGGGCCGTAGAGCTAGTGATGATGTTGTTATTCTTAGAGAAGTGTTCATTTCTTTTAAAAAGAAGAGAGGAAATTCGGGTCACGTGGTGTTGAAACTTGACCTTGAAAAAAACTACGACAAACTTGAGTGGGATTCCATCCACCAAACATCTATGCATTTCAAGTTCCCGATAAATGTGATATATGTTATCATGGCCTGCATTACCACTACCTCTGTTACTATCCTCCTAAATGATGGGAAGTTGTCCCCTTTTATCCCTTCTAGGGGCCTTATGTAAGGTGACTCACTATCTCCTTATGTTTTTATAATTTGCATGGAATACCTTAGCTTCCTCATTGAGGAAGAAGTTAGAATACGGAGGTGGAAACCTTTGAAGTTGAGTAAAAATAATTTGTAGATTTCTCACTTATTATTCGCTGACGATCTCATCTTGATGGGGGAAGCCTAGTTCACTAATTCCGAAGTCATGAAATCCATCTTGAATAATTTCTGCTCGGTCTCCGGTCAAAGAGTCAATTTTGAAAAATTCCAGATTATTTTCTCCAAAATCCTAGATACGGGGGTCACAAACCAAATGTTGACCCTCCTCGTTCTTAGGAGAGCGGAGAACTTGTCTAACTACTTGGAATCCCTCCATGACTCTATCTAATAAAGATTCCAAATCATTTAACTTCATTTTGGATAGAGTTAGGACTAAACTTGCAAGTTAGAGGACAAATTTTCTTTTGATGGTTGACCGATGTATTTTAATCAATTTTGTGTTGGCCACGGTCCTTTCTTATTTTATGCAATGCACTGCTATTCCATTGTCTACTTGCAAAACATTAGACCAAATCAAAAAAAAAAAAAATCTTTGGGGATCTTAAAATGTAAAATGAAAATGCACAATTTGAATTAGGATGTGGCTACTTTTCCAAAAGACAAGGGAGGGTTGGGTATCCCTATCTCGAGGGAAAGAAACTAAGTGATGCTAGCTAACTTTTCATGGAGATTGGAGCAGTCAAAAGAACATTGGGCCATGATATTGAAAAACAATTATTTGAACCCCTCTAGGTCGAACACTAAGGGGGAATCCACTACAGCAAAAACCATAAATCTGAGATTCAAAATTTTTAGGGAGGAAGAGGGTTGGATCATTGGAGAGGGATTCACTATAAATCTGTGGTCTAACAAGCGGTTAGACAATTATAAAATGCGATCCCTTATCCAGGAGCTGCTTTGCTTGGAGGTGGATCTTATAAAAGTAAGGGACATTATTCGGGATAATGGAAATTGGGAAACATCCAAAATCTCTTTCGAGATTCCTGAGTCAATTATAAACCTCATTACAGCTACTTAAAGAAGTATTTGAGCGGATCAGGAGGATAGAAAAATTTGGATGGGATCCCCAAAAGGTATTCCCACTGTTGCTCTGGTCCATAAGAATATTAAGGAGAAACGACTCAATCATATTGCGTCAAAACCTGAAAATTGGAATTGGATTTAGAAAGGAGAATACATACCTCAGGTCCAATTCTTCCTGTAGTAGTGTAACCATGATCATATCCCCACTGCTTTGTCACTTCACAAAAGGGGCATGGACATTAGCCCAATCTGTATAACTTTGGTGTTGCGAAGGAAAACACGATTCATGTTCTGAGAGACTGTGTGGCTGCTAGACAAATCTGGCTTGTTATAGGTACACCTATTAGAATTAAGTTCCATGGGGTACTGATCTCAAATTGGTTAAAATATAATTGTGAAAATAAAACTGTTCACAGTAATGGAACTCAGTGGTGTATTGTGTTTTCTACTACGATCTGGCTTATCTGGAAAAACAACAATTTTATTGTGTTTAATAATAAACGTTTGCATACAAATGTAGGGGAACTAATTTTTTTTGCAGGCTAAAGAAGTGGCTTCCAACCTAATAAGAAGCTCGACCAAACCAAAATGAATACCGGTGGGAAGCATCAAAAGTGCGGTGGGCAACATTAAATACTGATGGGTCAGCCACTACAAAATCTGGGACCGTCAGGATGTGCATGTGTCATACGAAATCATCTTTGTGGATGACTTAAGGGGTTCCAAAGAAAGTTGGGAACTTCAAATAGTCTGGTGGTAGAACTGTGGGAAATTAGAGATGGCTTAGCTTTGGCCAAAAGCATGGTGATCAATGACATCCACGTGCAATCGAATGCAAAAGAGGTAATAGGTATGATAGTAGAAGAAGTGAACAATGATAGATCTTTTCTGCCGCTAATTTCCGATTGCAAGAAACTGTTGTTAGAGTTTAAAAGATTCAAAATCAGACACATTTATTGGGAAGCAAACAGTGTAGCAAACCATCTTGCCAAGGCAACAGTCATCCTTAAAGAAAATTAAATTCTAAATTCTAAAATATATTATTTATAAATTTAATTTCTTTTTTAACGAATGAAAAAAACTAGCTAAGCACTCCTAAGTTCAATTGAACTAGCCTAAGGTTTGACCCTAGCTGGATCAATTGGACTCCAAGGGTAAACCCTAGGCTGAGTCAATTGGACCCAAGGGTCTTTACTAGTCTTTTTTTCAATTTTTACTTAAAATAATTTTATAAACAATAATTGTTATATTTTAAAATTAATATTTTATGTTTTTTTAATTTTAATTTTACTAAGTTTGTTTCTAAATTTATTTATATACATATTAACCTTTTTATTTTTATTAATATAAAGTTTTAAAATATATTTTTAAACTTTTTCCTAAATTTTTTCATTCGTTTACAATTTTTCCATATTTTGTTTCCCTATTTTTTCTATTTGTTCATATTTATTTTTACTTTTCATCCGCCACGTCAGCGCTTTGTCACTATTATGTTAGTCAAACTTGGCGGTCAACAGTTATTTAGACTAAATAACAACATTCTGTAACATAAAGTACCGAGAAACTACATATGGGTACTAACCGATAACATAGTTTAAACATATGGTACCAATGGAATTATTAACCTTTTTTCTATGAATGTTCGTACTTTAATAAGTTGATTACCTTAATATAGTGTAAATGGTTGTAAGCATGTTGAGTTTGTCTATTTTGTGTGTTGTATGGTTATATTTAGGGGTGCACGAGTAGAACATTAAGACCGTAAGACCAACCACAGTCGGACCGAAAAAATCAAACCGTTTGTAGACCAAAACCAATAATGTTGGTTTATTGGTCTTTTTGATCATTGTCTTAATTTCGAGCTTACGCTGTTAAAGACCCTGGTGACTGGACCGGACTATTACGTATTTTTCAAAATTTATTATTACATTGCTGATATTTTCTAGGAATGAGTTACGTTCTTTCTAATTAGAAATTACAATAAAGGAAATATCAAGAAAAAATGATAATATAAACTGGAAAAAAACAGGGTGAGCAAAATTCGGTTCGGTCTGGTCTATTTCGATCTCGAAACCAAGACCAAAAATTTTGGTATTGAGACCGAGACTGGAACCGTTAGGACAGTTTGATAAGGTCTTGATCTTTTCGGTCTTATACTATCTAGGCATATATATATTTATTAGGGGTGACCAAACCAATTTTTTAATTAATTCAGTTGGGTACCTATATTTTCGGACAAGATTTTCTCCACACCAAAAATCCAACCAAAAAACTGTATAAGAAAAATTAAACCATCCGTCATTTCTATTAAGGATTTCCGGACCGATTTTTTTGGTTTAAACCGAAAATCCAAAAAATACACATCAAATATCCAAATAACTATTCAAAATCAAATTAATCAACAAAATATCTCTATTTAATAATGTTTAAATAATTTTCTACTAAACCGATTAAACAACTAAAATAACTATTGAATAACTAAATTAATATTAGTTTGTATTCATTAATTAATTATATTAATACTAATTAGTATAATATATAAAATTATATGTATATTAACGGTCAAACCAGACCACACGATCTTTTAGACTCGTAGACCGAATGGTCCAAAAGTCCAAATCAAGCTAAAATCATCCGTCCATAAACCGAATTGTGTGTATTTTTGGATTGTTTTTTCGATCTAATTTGGTACGATTGTTACTGGGGTTTTTCCTCACCTAATATTTATATAATTTTATATTTAACAAAATATTAATCAATAAAATTGAAATTAATTTAACTAATCCATAAAATAGAAATAACAAAATCGTCTTAACGATCCAGTTCGGTCTTAACGGTCTAAGATCGAAATTAAAATCGGGACCGATAAGACCGTTTAGGCAAAACCGTTGGTTTTGATCCATAAATGGTCAGGTCTTCTTGGATCGGTTTTGATCGGTTATGGTCCCGTCGTGGTCTAAATGGTTTTATTGCTCACCCCTACAAAACAATGTTCGATTTAGAGTAAATTATTGTATAATTATATTGGATAGTAATGTATCTTTTGTATATTATGGAGTAAATGTTATTGGATGATATAAATTATTTCGATTTTAACACTTTTTTTTAAGGTGGTGGTACGAGTCCATGTCGATTTAAATGGAAATCGGGCAAATTGAACAAAACTTTATTCGATACATTATATAATTTACAAATAGATGAAAAAATAAAATTAATGATAAGAAAATAAAAAACTATTATAGAAGAAAGAATAATACAAAATACGCATACAAATATTTTTCATCTTAACTGTCATTTTCAGTCTAGACCGAAATCAACCATAAAGACCATACAATATCAAAACCTTTTATCCCAGTCGTAAGACAGAAGTGTCTGGGACCGAAATTTGCTCACCCTAGTTGTAACTTTTCTTAGCTTTTTATGTTTTTAGGAAATCTAGTAAGTAAAAAATAAATTGTGCCTTAAGGCTTAAGTTTCAAGAAATCAGAAGTCACAATTAAGAAAGGAAGACTTCATTTATAAGTCAAAGCCGAACGTAAAGAGAAACTTGATAAGTTCAAGTTTTAAAAAAAAGCAAGAGAAAAAATCATCACACAAAATATTTTGTAAAATCTAAGATGTATGTTTCAGTCTTCCCATTAGGTGGGTATTAAAAGACTACAAATTAACACTAACAATCGGTTAAAAAACCACCTAATAGATTTGATAAGACCTGGTATTTTTAAGCTCATTAAACACTCAAAAGGCCTACAAGAAGTCAACCCAAATAGAAACCTTATGAGTTAAATGCCGAAGATAACATTAATTGAAGGCTCCATCTCATTATTAGATTTTTTGAATATTTGCTTGCAAAATCTTCATCTTCTTGACTCGAGTTCTCATGATTTACCGCACCAAAAGAGTCATGGTATATCATCTATACATTTGTTTTTTCCTATTGACATGGTCTGCTGACATCATTTCCCCTTTAACAAACACAAATCATCCCGAATATTTTCTACTAAAATTTGCAAACTTCAAATATAGTGGTGACGAATCTCCTAGTAAACAACAAAATATATTTAATGCTCAACCCTTCTTCATGACGGTAATTCCTTGCCCACAATTTTAATGAATAGATCTTCATAAACTCCCATATGCAATAATAGGGGAATCTCATATTGCGTGTTATCCCGAACTTCTCCACATTCATTTAAACATTCTAATTTATAGTAATTAGAGTGTTCATTGCAGTTGAGCTCTAATTGTTGTTCTAACATCATATCAATTTATCTCTTCAATTGTACATTCAAGGTAAACTAGAGATTCATCATGCATAACATATTTGATCTCATAATTAATAGTACCGCATAAACAAGGTACCGTATCATCACTTTCTTCTTCTCTTTAACCATTATTTTCAAAGCATGCACTAAGTTCACGTCCGAATGATATAATTATCTCACTAACCATGTAGGTGTACCCTTACACTCATCTTTGAAACTATTCACTAGTGATTTCTCAATCCTTTCAATCAATATGATCTCACTAGAAAGAGTAAGAGTGTTTAAGTTGTCTTCTGATGCGTCGATAGTGGTAGCTAGGTTAGATACCACTTTGAATTTAGTTGCGTCGAATGTGAACTATTTTCTTTTTGGAGATCTTGATCTCTAAGGTGAGGTGCTTATAATTTATGGTGTTGCTCTAAATTCAGAAGTCCTCTATTGAGTTATTTCTCCACTTTGATGGTAGATGAAACACGTTATGTCGTTTAGCTCCACACAGTGGTTTCGCTCGATCCTGTCGGCGGTCTGTGGATTCAATCCTTTTTCATAAACTTATTCATTGGTACCTTTCAACCTTATTCCAAATTACGTCTAATCCTTACCAACCCCATCTCGTTAAAAATACTCATCAAGACTTCGATTACCTTGATGAATCCCTTACAAGTATAAATTGGAGTAGTACTGACTCGTGCCCCGATCTCTCTCTACATCTCAATCCTAGTCCAAGCGGGACCTTATCCACTCTGCCTTCTATCGATCCATAATTGATCCCACCAAATTCATAAAAAGTCAAACTTGATCTTCTTTAACTCAGAGTCGTTATAACAATCAAAGATCAACTTCACCATTTTTTCCCAGTCAAGGTATGCTTCTAGATCACTTTTTCATCTCGTGACTTTCCAAATTTTTGTCTCGCAGGTTCCTATCATCTTTCGTCTGAGCAAATTCATATTGCACTTGTTGTTTGTTCTCTTTCGTCTAATCACATCTCTAGGACACCAAGTCCATATCAACATGTGATATGCAACTAATCTTTCATAGAAATGTTGGTACAATATATTGAAACTTTCAAAATATTATATTTCGAACTTATACATATGATATATATATAGGGTAAACTATCTCAACAGTTACTTATGTTTGCCCTATGTGACTAACCAGTCATTTAGAATGTGACTTTTTAATTAAACATTGTGTTATTTCATCACTTATGTTTGATAGATGTGATTAAATGGTCACTAAAATGATGATTTTGCCCTTACTCTTATCCTCTTATTCATGTTCTTCATCTTCAAGCTCTTCCTTATCAATTTAAACAAAAAATCTGGTCACGTTCACAGATTTAGACAAATTCGTACACAAAAATTTTCTTATCTTTCCCCTAAAAGGTTGATTGAGTAATTTCTAGATTTGCCGACCCGAAAATCACTAGTTTCTAGATTCTTACCTAGAAATCAGCAATTTCTGGTTCATAAAACCCCCCAAATTGCTAATTTTTGAATCACAAAACCCATAAACCAGCAATTTCTAGGTTTATCTAACAAAAAAATGTTGATTTTGGGATTTTTTGTGACCCATAAATTGTTAATTTCTGAATTTTGTGACCCAGAAATCAAATATTTCTGGTTCGATAAATTCAGAAATCATGTATTTATGAGTTCCGTATTTATTTTGGGTTCGACATTCAAGCTCATTAGTTTTACATTAAATTTTTGTTATTGACGAAGATGAAGAAGATCAAAGAAAAAAGATGAAGAAGATCAGAGAAAAAATATGAAGAACAAAGGATGAAGAATGGATAAATCCCTAAAGGACTTATCTAATGGAACAATAACATTGGTATGAAAACGCCACAGTCAAGGATGGATGGCTTGATTGATAAGCTGGAGCTGAACGGAACAGAGAAATCCTATAAGTTCGATAGTTCTCAAAGAACCAATGGAAGAAAAATCATTTTCAAAATATAAATTGTATAGTCCGATCTTCCCATAAGATGAATATTAAAAGACTACAAACTAACCCTAATGACTAGGGGTGACAATTTCTGACACGACACGATTAAACGACACGGCACGATCTGCTTTAAAGCGTATATGGGTTTGACCTTAAAGGATCCCGTGTCTAAACAACTCTTATACGTTTAAACACGATTAATAATCGTGTCTAAACAACTCAGATCTACGGATATCTGTGTAAACACGATTAACTAATCGTGTCTAATCGTGTCGTGTATACCTGTGACACGAATAAAGACACGTTAACTAATCGTGTCGTGCCGTGTCGTGTCTAATCTTGACACGTTCAGAAAAATATATAAAATTACTGTTTTTCATGTTAATCGTGTCGTGTAACGTGTCATTTCATGTTTGATCGTGTAAATTTGTATCAATCAGGTTGTTCTTAATCGTGCCGTGTCGTATCGTGTTGTGTTAATCGTGCCATATCGTGTCGTGTCTATCCGTTATGTTTTTCGATTTTTAATTTCCAAGAAAGTTAATCATGTCATGTTTCGTGTCACGTGTGATCTGCTACTTAATCGTGTCGTGTTCGTGTCTGATATTTTGAGACACGTTTAGAAATTATCTGTTTAGACACGAAACCTTTTAAGACACGACACGATTAATAACACGATACGGTTAGACACGACACGACACAATTGCCATCCCTACTAATGCCACCAATGATTGGTTCAAAACAATCTTTGATGGACTTATCTAATGAGGCATGATATTTTCAAGTCATTAAACTTTTAAAAGGGCTAAACAAGTTAGCCCAAATAAAAGATCAATGGTCTAAACGCCTAAAACATAAGTTCAACTTATTAACTATTGAATAAAATTTCAAATATCGTAAGAGTTGAACGATTCATCTTGCTATTAGATTTGTTCAACATATGTTTGCAAAACCTTTATTTTCTTGGCTCGATTCCTTGTGATTCATCAAACCGAAAGGGTCAATCTATCATATCTACTTTTAGGGTTCTTTTTGCCTTGACATGGTTTGCTCATATCAAATTAAGACATGATAATGGAATTTACTAAGTATTAACTAAACATGCATGAAACCATGAAATTAATTAATACATACTAGCCCAATAATCCTTACATCATAAAAATCCTACAATCGCCTCATTTCTGAAGATGGTAGTGGACTCTTTTGGTTTCGTTATCTTTGGTGAAGATAGATTTCATCGAAAATTCTCTTGACATTTAACTTCACGGTCAAAAGTTTATCGTTTTCAACTGCGGCTTTTTTCACCTTTGGCCAGCTCTTCTCTTCCTTATGTTTGTTATGGATAGTCGGGCCAGTTTGATTCAGGTTGGTCTTAAACCAGTCCAATCTTACTTGTGAATAGTAAATGAGGAAGGACACAATATTAGAAAATATGATTCTTGGTATGATATAATAAGAAATATTATAATATTAATGAAATATTTTCTAATAATATGTTTCCTAATGTAATATAGTTGTTGGTATTTTTGGTATTTGAACAATTATTTTAGCTTTAGTTTTCTAAATTAATTTATGTGTTACCTTAATTACAATGAGTACCATGAACCCTATAAATAGAGTTGGTTCTTCTCATTAAAAACAATCTCATACACTCCCGAAAAATCTGAAAACTACCAACAGATATATTGCTCTAGAGTTAAGTCAGTCAGAGTTCATGTATTGTTCAGTTCGGCTAAAGGAAACACCGTGTTTGTTTTGCATTGACGATACTGTTTTATCCTGGAAGATAATCGTCTCAATTTTCCTTGTACACGAACCATTTTTGGTGAGGGGTCGAAATTGCCTTAATGAGACCATTTTGATACGGGACTCAGTAATCTTTCGACAAAAAAACATTTTTTTGGCAATTTTGTTGTTTCATTAATTTGCATGTCATTTAATATTTTATGAATTTTTAATTTAGAAAATTATTATTTAATTCTCCTATTATTACTAACAATCTTAAGGCAATTTTATGCGTTTTAGTAATTTCAAGAGACTAAGAACCAGTTCAGTTCATTAATTTTTGAAATAATAATTGTTTGAAAACATAATTCAGCATTTGTCTGTTACGTGTGTGTTATCGTGCGTATCAATACGTTTATCGTGTGACACTTACCAAACACGAACACACACGATAAACTTATTGTGCCATGTTCCTCTACACGAACACGACATGCAATTTTGCGTGCGTGTTCATGTCGTGTTATCGTGTTGTGTTAAGCTAGTCAGTTATATGTTTACATGCAAGTTTTATAAGAAAATATCAAAACAAGAAATTATTAGTAGTAAGAATTATCAATTCAAATATCAGCTTTCACGAGTTTTTAATATATAATTGTCAAACTCTAGAAATTAAATATCTAACTATACTTTTAAAAACTATTAAAGGAAACTTATTTATAAATGTATTAAATTAAATAGATTTTGAAGTCCAAATTTATAGTTGGCAAAAATTTGTTCAATTTTAATCGTGTTATTGTGCATGTTATTCCGATACCTAAACACGAACACGACACGAAAATACTGTTGTGTTATCGTGTTCGTGCAATTGTGTTATCGTTATGTCATATGCTTCCACGAACACGATTTTTTCCAAGCGTGTTCGTGTTATGTTATCGTGTTTTGTAAGAAATTTCCAGCCCTAGAAAACAAAAATGATGTTGATACCAATGCTGGAGCAGTGGCTTAGACTAAAGTCTCTCATGCGTCGTTGAATGCGCCCTTCGTTGTGCTGACTAGGGGGATAACCATGACTCGTCCGGCTGGACTTGTGTATGCTGAGAAGCCCGAGAAATTTGATGACTCAAACTTCAAGAGGTGGCAAGAGAAGATGAAGTTCTATCTTACCAAGCTGAGCTTGGCTCGATTCCTGAATAAAGAACAACCAACTCAAAGCGAGGATGATGATGTTCAAGGGTTCTTCTTAGCTCTAGAACCCTGTAATCACTCAAATTATTTATGTAGACATTATGTAATAAACTGCTTGTCTGATTCATTGTATGATATTTATAGTAAAACAAAAGCCCGTTAGGGAATTGTGGCATGCCTTGGAACAAAAGTATGAGGATGCCGGGAAAAAGAAATTCCTAGTTAGTCACATGTTTTACTATAAGATGGTAGATAACAAACCATGCATGAAACAAGTGATAGATCAACAAGTCCTCCTCCAGAGTAGCTATGTCGAAAAGATTGAACTCGCGGAGTCGTTTTCAGTAGACATCATAATTGAGAAGTTACCCCCAGCGTGCACAAGCGGAAGGAGATGACCATGGTCGAGCTACTCGAAAGGATCAACATGCAAGAGCATTACATGAATGTTGCAGGAGTAACTCCAATCGACTCCATGAACACGATGGTCTCCTCCATAGCAAGTGTGGTGGAGCATGGGCAGAGGAGACATGCTGCCAAAGGCAAGAAGAAGAAGCAAAAATGATTCACTCCGGACCCTAAAGGTGAAGTCTCGAAGAAGTCGGGATCCAAACTACAAGGATTTATTGGCACCTATTATAATTGTGGTAAAATTGGCCATAAATCTAATGCTGGAAGGTTTCCTAAGAAAAAGGAGACCAAGATAGTCCATGAAATCACTGAAGACCTTGACGACATCAATTTGTCTGCGGTGGTGTCTAAGGTGAGCATGGTTGATTCCAACCCCCGGGAGTGGTGGGTTGACACGGGTGCCACCAAGCATGTCTGTTTGGATAAAAGAATATTCTTCAATTTTGAAGAAGTTGATTCTGAGGAGAGCTTATACATGGGAAATTCCGACTCATTCGAGGTCAAGGGCAAAGGAAGTGTCATTATGAAGATGACTTCACGGAAAACATTGACATTGAAGAATTTGTTGTATGTGCCAGACATTCACAGGAACCTGGTGTGAGGATCTCTCCTCAATAAGCATGGCTTCCATCTTGTATTTGAGTCAAATAAATTTGTACTCACAAAAAATGGGATGTATGTGGGTAAGGGTTATGAATGTAGAGGATGTTCAAACTAAATGTAATGGATATTAAGCCTAAGATAAACAACAATAAAATTGTTTATTCAGCTTACTTGATTGAGTTCCCTAATATTTGGCATGGTAGATTAGGACATTTTAATTATGATACCTTGTGAAGGTTAATTAACATGAATCACATCCCTACACTTCAAATTGATCTCAAACATAGGTGAAATATGTGTTCAGGCTAAATTAACAAGGTCATCCTTTCATTCAGTTGAAACGAATACAAAACCACCTTATAATAAATAAGTACTTTATTACTTTTGTGAATGATAGTACAAAATATTGTTATGTATACTTGTTGAAGAGGAAAATATGAAATAGAAAAGTTCATGCTTTATAAACAAGTAGTTAAAAATAAATTTAACAAGAAAATCAGGATGTTGCATAGTGATAGAGGTGGTGAGTATGATGTTCCATTTGGTGAGTTTTGTGCTTAAAAGGGGTGGCGGAAAGGAAAAATCGTACATTGAAAGAGATGATGAATTCAATGTTGATAAGTTCTGGGTTACCTCAGAACATGTGGGGGAAGCTATTTTAAGTAACAATTACCTTTTAAATAAGGTACCCCGAAAGAAAGAAGAAAAAACACCTATTAAATTATTGAAAGGTACAAAACCTTCTTTCAATCACCTCTGAGTGTGGAGGTGTCTTGCTAAAGTGACGGTGCCTCCTCCTAAAAAGGTTAGGATTTGACCAAAAATTGTTGATTGCATCTTCATAGGATATGCTCGAAATAGTAATGCTTATCGGTTTCGTGTGCATGATTCGAAGATTTCAGATATACATAAAGATACGATAATGGAATCAAGAAACACATATTTCTTTAAAGAAGTATTTTCGGCTAAATCTAGGGGGTATACAATTTCGTCGAAACGAACTTATTAAACTGTTGAAAATAATGGTCTAGACCTAGAAAATGTTGAGGTAGAACCTGAGGTAGAACCAGGAAAAGTAAACGAGTTAAGGTAGAAAAAGCAATTGGTCCAGATTTTTTCATCTATATGGTTGAAGCGGAACCTCAAACGTTTCAATAAGCCGTAAATTCTTCAGAATGACCTCTATGGAAAGAGGCAATCAATAGTGAAATTGAGTTCATCTTGGAAAATCACAATAAAATTGAGTTCAAGTAGAGGATGTTCAAACTAAATGTAATGGATATTAAGCCTAAGATAAACAACAATAAAATCGTTTATTCAGCTTACTTGATTGAGTTCCCTAATATTTGGCATGGTAGATTAGGACATTTTAATTATGATACCTTGTGAAGGTTAATTAACATGAATCACATCCCTACACTTCAAATTGATCTCAAACATAGGTGAAATATGTGTTCAGGCTAAATTAACAAGGTCATCCTTTCATTCAGTTAAAACGAATACAAAACCACCTTATAATAAATAAGTACTTTATTACTTTTGTGAATGATAGTACAAAATATTGTTATGTATACTTGTTGAAGAGGAAAATATGAAGATATAGAAAAGTTCATGCTTTATAAACAAGAAGTTAAAAATAAATTTAACAAGAAAATCAGGATGTTGCATAGTGATAGAGGTGGTAAGTATGATGTTCCATTTGGTGAGTTTTGTGCTTAAAAGGGGTGGCGGAAAGGAAAAATCGTACATTGAAAGAGATGATGAATTCAATGTTGATAAGTTCTAGGTTACCTCAGAACATGTGGGGGAAGCTATTTTAAGTAACAATTACCTTTTAAATAAGGTACCCCGAAAGAAAGAAGAAAAAACACCTATTAAATTATTGAAAGGTACAAAACCTTCTTTCAATCACCTCTGAGTGTGGAGGTGTCTTGCTAAAGTGACGGTGCCTCCTCCTAAAAAGGTTAGGATTTGACCAAAAATTGTTGATTGCATCTTCATAGGATATGCTCGAAATAGTAATGCTTATCGGTTTCGTGTGCATGATTCGAAGATTTCAGATATACATAAAGATACGATAATGGAATCAAGAAACACATATTTCTTTAAAGAAGTATTTTCGGCTAAATCTAGGGGGTATACAATTTCGTCGAAACGAACTTATTAAACTGTTGAAAATAATGGTCTAGACCTAGAAAATGTTGAGGTAGAACCTGAGGTAGAACCAGGAAAAGTAAACGAGTTCGGGTAGAAAAAGCAATTGGTCCAGATTTTTTCATCTATATGGTTGAAGCGGAACCTCAAACGTTTCAATAAGCCGTAAATTCTTCAGAATGACCTCTATGGAAAGAGGCAATCAATAGTGAAATTGAGTTCATCTTGGAAAATCACAATAAAATTGAGTTCAAGTAGAGGATGTTCAAACTAAATGTAATGGATATTAAGCCTAAGATAAACAACAATAAAATTGTTTATTCAGCTTACTTGATTGAGTTCCCTAATATTTGGCATGGTAGATTAGGACATTTTAATTATGATACCTTGTGAAGGTTAATTAACATGAATCACATCGCTACACTTCAAATTGATCTCAAACATAGGTGAAATATGTGTTCAGGCTAAATTAACAAGGTCATCCTTTCATTCAGTTAAAACGAATACAAAACCACCTTATAATAAATAAGTACTTTATTACTTTTGTGAATGATAGTACAAAATATTGTTATGTATACTTGTTGAAGAGGAAAATATGAAGATATAGAAAAGTTCATGCTTTATAAACAAGTAGTTAAAAATAAATTTAACAAGAAAATCAGGATGTTGCATAGTGATAGAGGTGGTGAGTATGATGTTCCATTTGGTGAGTTTTGTGCTTAAAAGGGGTGGCGGAAAGGAAAAATCGTACATTGAAAGAGATGATGAATTCAATGTTGATAAGTTCTGGGTTACCTCAGAACATGTGGGGGAAGCTATTTTAAGTAACAATTACCTTTTAAATAAGGTACCCCGAAAGAAAGAAGAAAAAACACCTATTAAATTATTGAAAGGTACAAAACCTTCTTTCAATCACCTCTGAGTGTGGAGGTGTCTTGCTAAAGTGACGGTGCCTCCTCCTAAAAAGGTTAGGATTTGACCAAAAATTGTTGATTGCATCTTCATAGGATATGCTCGAAATAGTAATGCTTATCGGTTTCGTGTGCATGATTCGAAGATTTCAGATATACATAAAGATACGATAATGGAATCAAGAAACACATATTTCTTTAAAGAAGTATTTTCGGCTAAATCTAGGGGGTATACAATTTCGTCGAAACGAACTTATTAAACTGTTGAAAATAATGGTCTAGACCTAGAAAATGTTGAGGTAGAACCTGAGGTAGAACCAGGAAAAGTAAACGAGTTCGGGTAGAAAAAGCAATTGGTCCAGATTTTTTCATCTATATGGTTGAAGCGGAACCTCAAACGTTTCAATAAGCCGTAAATTCTTCAGAATGACCTCTATGGAAAGAGGCAATCAATAGTGAAATTGAGTTCATCTTGGAAAATCACAATAAAATTGAGTTCAAGTAGAGGATGTTCAAACTAAATGTAATGGATATTAAGCCTAAGATAAACAACAATAAAATTGTTTATTCAGCTTACTTGATTGAGTTCCCTAATATTTGGCATGGTAGATTAGGACATTTTAATTATGATACCTTGTGAAGGTTAATTAACATGAATCACATCGCTACACTTCAAATTGATCTCAAACATAGGTGAAATATGTGTTCAGGCTAAATTAACAAGGTCATCCTTTCATTCAGTTAAAACGAATACAAAACCACCTTATAATAAATAAGTACTTTATTACTTTTGTGAATGATAGTACAAAATATTGTTATGTATACTTGTTGAAGAGGAAAATATGAAGATATAGAAAAGTTCATGCTTTATAAACAAGTAGTTAAAAATAAATTTAACAAGAAAATCAGGATGTTGCATAGTGATAGAGGTGGTGAGTATGATGTTCCATTTGGTGAGTTTTGTGCTTAAAAGGGGTGGCGGAAAGGAAAAATCGTACATTGAAAGAGATGATGAATTCAATGTTGATAAGTTCTGGGTTACCTCAGAACATGTGGGGGAAGTTATTTTAAGTAACAATTACCTTTTAAATAAGGTACCCCGAAAGAAAGAAGAAAAACCACCTATTAAATTATTGAAAGGTACAAAACCTTCTTTCAATCACCTCTGAGTGTGGAGGTGTCTTGCTAAAGTGACGGTGCCTCCTCCTAAAAAGGTTAGGATTTGACCAAAAATTGTTGATTGCATCTTCATAGGATATGCTCGAAATAGTAATGCTTATCGGTTTCGTGTGCATGATTCGAAGATTTCAGATATACATAAAGATACGATAATGGAATCAAGAAACACATATTTCTTTAAAGAAGTATTTTCGGCTAAATCTAGGGGGTATACAATTTCGTCGAAACGAACTTATTAAACTGTTGAAAATAATGGTCTAGACCTAGAAAATGTTGAGGTAGAACCTGAGGTAGAACCAGGAAAAGTAAACGAGTTCGGGTAGAAAAAGCAATTGGTCCAGATTTTTTCATCTATATGGTTGAAGCGGAACCTCAAACGTTTCAATAAGCCGTAAATTCTTCAGAATGACCTCTATGGAAAGAGGCAATCAATAGTGAAATTGAGTTCATCTTGGAAAATCACAATAAAATTGAGTTCAAGTAGAGGATGTTCAAACTAAATGTAATGGATATTAAGCCTAAGATAAACAACAATAAAATTGTTTATTCAGCTTACTTGATTGAGTTCCCTAATATTTGGCATGGTAGATTAGGACATTTTAATTATGATACCTTGTGAAGGTTAATTAACATGAATCACATCGCTACACTTCAAATTGATCTCAAACATAGGTGAAATATGTGTTCAGGCTAAATTAACAAGGTCATCCTTTCATTCAGTTAAAACGAATACAAAACCACCTTATAATAAATAAGTACTTTATTACTTTTGTGAATGATAGTACAAAATATTGTTATGTATACTTGTTGAAGAGGAAAATATGAAGATATAGAAAAGTTCATGCTTTATAAACAAGTAGTTAAAAATAAATTTAACAAGAAAATCAGGATGTTGCATAGTGATAGAGGTGGTGAGTATGATGTTCCATTTGGTGAGTTTTGTGCTTAAAAGGGGTGGCGGAAAGGAAAAATCGTACATTGAAAGAGATGATGAATTCAATGTTGATAAGTTCTGGGTTACCTCAGAACATGTGGGGGAAGCTATTTTAAGTAACAATTACCTTTTAAATAAGGTACCCCGAAAGAAAGAAGAAAAAACACCTATTAAATTATTGAAAGGTACAAAACCTTCTTTCAATCACCTCTGAGTGTGGAGGTGTCTTGCTAAAGTGACGGTGCCTCCTCCTAAAAAGGTTAGGATTTGACCAAAAATTGTTGATTGCATCTTCATAGGATATGCTCGAAATAGTAATGCTTATCGGTTTCGTGTGCATGATTCGAAGATTTCAGATATACATAAAGATACGATAATGGAATCAAGAAACACATATTTCTTTAAAGAAGTATTTTCGGCTAAATCTAGGGGGTATACAATTTCGTCGAAACGAACTTATTAAACTGTTGAAAATAATGGTCTAGACCTAGAAAATGTTGAGGTAGAACCTGAGGTAGAACCAGGAAAAGTAAACGAGTTCGGGTAGAAAAAGCAATTGGTCCAGATTTTTTCATCTATATGGTTGAAGCGGAACCTCAAACGTTTCAATAAGCCGTAAATTCTTCAGAATGACCTCTATGGAAAGAGGCAATCAATAGTGAAATTGAGTTCATCTTGGAAAATCACAATAAAATTGAGTTCAAGTAGAGGATGTTCAAACTAAATGTAATGGATATTAAGCCTAAGATAAACAACAATAAAATTGTTTATTCAGCTTACTTGATTGAGTTCCCTAATATTTGGCATGGTAGATTAGGACATTTTAATTATGATACCTTGTGAAGGTTAATTAACATGAATCACATCGCTACACTTCAAATTGATCTCAAACATAGGTGAAATATGTGTTCAGGCTAAATTAACAAGGTCATCCTTTCATTCAGTTAAAACGAATACAAAACCACCTTATAATAAATAAGTACTTTATTACTTTTGTGAATGATAGTACAAAATATTGTTATGTATACTTGTTGAAGAGGAAAATATGAAGATATAGAAAAGTTCATGCTTTATAAACAAGTAGTTAAAAATAAATTTAACAAGAAAATCAGGATGTTGCATAGTGATAGAGGTGGTGAGTATGATGTTCCATTTGGTGAGTTTTGTGCTTAAAAGGGGTGGCGGAAAGGAAAAATCGTACATTGAAAGAGATGATGAATTCAATGTTGATAAGTTCTGGGTTACCTCAGAACATGTGGGGGAAGCTATTTTAAGTAACAATTACCTTTTAAATAAGGTACCCCGAAAGAAAGAAGAAAAACCACCTATTAAATTATTGAAAGGTACAAAACCTTCTTTCAATCACCTCTGAGTGTGGAGGTGTCTTGCTAAAGTGACGGTGCCTCCTCCTAAAAAGGTTAGGATTTGACCAAAAATTGTTGATTGCATCTTCATAGGATATGCTCGAAATAGTAATGCTTATCGGTTTCGTGTGCATGATTCGAAGATTTCAGATATACATAAAGATACGATAATGGAATCAAGAAACACATATTTCTTTAAAGAAGTATTTTCGGCTAAATCTAGGGGGTATACAATTTCGTCGAAACGAACTTATTAAACTGTTGAAAATAATGGTCTAGACCTAGAAAATGTTGAGGTAGAACCTGAGGTAGAACCAGGAAAAGTAAACGAGTTCGGGTAGAAAAAGCAATTGGTCCAGATTTTTTCATCTATATGGTTGAAGCGGAACCTCAAACGTTTCAATAAGCCGTAAATTCTTCAGAATGACCTCTATGGAAAGAGGCAATCAATAGTGAAATTGAGTTCATCTTGGAAAATCACAATAAAATTGAGTTCAAGTAGAGGATGTTCAAACTAAATGTAATGGATATTAAGCCTAAGATAAACAACAATAAAATTGTTTATTCAGCTTACTTGATTGAGTTCCCTAATATTTGGCATGGTAGATTAGGACATTTTAATTATGATACCTTGTGAAGGTTAATTAACATGAATCACATCCCTACACTTCAAATTGATCTCAAACATAGGTGAAATATGTGTTCAGGCTAAATTAACAAGGTCATCCTTTCATTCAGTTAAAACGAATACAAAACCACCTTATAATAAATAAGTACTTTATTACTTTTGTGAATGATAGTACAAAATATTGTTATGTATACTTGTTGAAGAGGAAAATATGAAGATATAGAAAAGTTCATGCTTTATAAACAAGAAGTTAAAAATAAATTTAACAAGAAAATCAGGATGTTGCATAGTGATAGAGGTGGTGAGTATGATGTTCCATTTGGTGAGTTTTGTGCTTAAAAGGGGTGGCGGAAAGGAAAAATCGTACATTGAAAGAGATGATGAATTCAATGTTGATAAGTTCTGGGTTACCTCAGAACATGTGGGGGAAGCTATTTTAAGTAACAATTACCTTTTAAATAAGGTACCCCGAAAGAAAGAAGAAAAAACACCTATTAAATTATTGAAAGGTACAAAACCTTCTTTCAATCACCTCTGAGTGTGGAGGTGTCTTGCTAAAGTGACGGTGCCTCCTCCTAAAAAGGTTAGGATTTTACCAAAAATTGTTGATTGCATCTTCATAGGATATGCTCGAAATAGTAATGCTTATCGGTTTCGTGTGCTTGATTCGAAGATTTCAGATATACATAAAGATACGATAATGGAATCAAGAAACACATATTTCTTTAAAGAAGTATTTTCGGCTAAATCTAGGGGGTATACAATTTCGTCGAAACGAACTTATTAAACTGTTGAAAATAATGGTCTAGACCTAGAAAATGTTGAGGTAGAACCTGAGGTAGAACCAGGAAAAGTAAACGAGTTCGGGTAGAAAAAGCAATTGGTCCAGATTTTTTCATCTATATGGTTGAAGCGGAACCTCAAACGTTTCAATAAGCCGTAAATTCTTCAGAATGACCTCTATGGAAAGAGGCAATCAATAGTGAAATTGAGTTCATCTTGGAAAATCACAATAAAATTGAGTTCAAGTAGAGGATGTTCAAACTAAATGTAATGGATATTAAGCCTAAGATAAACAACAATAAAATTGTTTATTCAGCTTACTTGATTGAGTTCCCTAATATTTGGCATGGTAGATTAGGACATTTTAATTATGATACCTTGTGAAGGTTAATTAACATGAATCACATCGCTACACTTCAAATTGATCTCAAACATAGGTGAAATATGTGTTCAGGCTAAATTAACAAGGTCATCCTTTCATTCAGTTAAAACGAATACAAAACCACCTTATAATAAATAAGTACTTTATTACTTTTGTGAATGATAGTACAAAATATTGTTATGTATACTTGTTGAAGAGGAAAATATGAAGATATAGAAAAGTTCATGCTTTATAAACAAGTAGTTAAAAATAAATTTAACAAGAAAATCAGGATGTTGCATAGTGATAGAGGTGGTGAGTATGATGTTCCATTTGGTGAGTTTTGTGCTTAAAAGGGGTGGCGGAAAGGAAAAATCGTACATTGAAAGAGATGATGAATTCAATGTTGATAAGTTCTGGGTTACCTCAGAACATGTGGGGGAAGTTATTTTAAGTAACAATTACCTTTTAAATAAGGTACCCCGAAAGAAAGAAGAAAAACCACCTATTAAATTATTGAAAGGTACAAAACCTTCTTTCAATCACCTCTGAGTGTGGAGGTGTCTTGCTAAAGTGACGGTGCCTCCTCCTAAAAAGGTTAGGATTTGACCAAAAATTGTTGATTGCATCTTCATAGGATATGCTCGAAATAGTAATGCTTATCGGTTTCGTGTGCATGATTCGAAGATTTCAGATATACATAAAGATACGATAATGGAATCAAGAAACACATATTTCTTTAAAGAAGTATTTTCGGCTAAATCTAGGGGGTATACAATTTCGTCGAAACGAACTTATTAAACTGTTGAAAATAATGGTCTAGACCTAGAAAATGTTGAGGTAGAACCTGAGGTAGAACCAGGAAAAGTAAACGAGTTCGGGTAGAAAAAGCAATTGGTCCAGATTTTTTCATCTATATGGTTGAAGCGGAACCTCAAACGTTTCAATAAGCCGTAAATTCTTCAGAATGACCTCTATGGAAAGAGGCAATCAATAGTGAAATTGAGTTCATCTTGGAAAATCACAATAAAATTGAGTTCAAGTAGAGGATGTTCAAACTAAATGTAATGGATATTAAGCCTAAGATAAACAACAATAAAATTGTTTATTCAGCTTACTTGATTGAGTTCCCTAATATTTGGCATGGTAGATTAGGACATTTTAATTATGATACCTTGTGAAGGTTAATTAACATGAATCACATCGCTACACTTCAAATTGATCTCAAACATAGGTGAAATATGTGTTCAGGCTAAATTAACAAGGTCATCCTTTCATTCAGTTAAAACGAATACAAAACCACCTTATAATAAATAAGTACTTTATTACTTTTGTGAATGATAGTACAAAATATTGTTATGTATACTTGTTGAAGAGGAAAATATGAAGATATAGAAAAGTTCATGCTTTATAAACAAGTAGTTAAAAATAAATTTAACAAGAAAATCAGGATGTTGCATAGTGATAGAGGTGGTGAGTATGATGTTCCATTTGGTGAGTTTTGTGCTTAAAAGGGGTGGCGGAAAGGAAAAATCGTACATTGAAAGAGATGATGAATTCAATGTTGATAAGTTCTGGGTTACCTCAGAACATGTGGGGGAAGCTATTTTAAGTAACAATTACCTTTTAAATAAGGTACCCCGAAAGAAAGAAGAAAAACCACCTATTAAATTATTGAAAGGTACAAAACCTTCTTTCAATCACCTCTGAGTGTGGAGGTGTCTTGCTAAAGTGACGGTGCCTCCTCCTAAAAAGGTTAGGATTTGACCAAAAATTGTTGATTGCATCTTCATAGGATATGCTCGAAATAGTAATGCTTATCGGTTTCGTGTGCATGATTCGAAGATTTCAGATATACATAAAGATACGATAATGGAATCAAGAAACACATATTTCTTTAAAGAAGTATTTTCGGCTAAATCTAGGGGGTATACAATTTCGTCGAAACGAACTTATTAAACTGTTGAAAATAATGGTCTAGACCTAGAAAATGTTGAGGTAGAACCTGAGGTAGAACCAGGAAAAGTAAACGAGTTCGGGTAGAAAAAGCAATTGGTCCAGATTTTTTCATCTATATGGTTGAAGCGGAACCTCAAACGTTTCAATAAGCCGTAAATTCTTCAGAATGACCTCTATGGAAAGAGGCAATCAATAGTGAAATTGAGTTCATCTTGGAAAATCACAATAAAATTGAGTTCAAGTAGAGGATGTTCAAACTAAATGTAATGGATATTAAGCCTAAGATAAACAACAATAAAATTGTTTATTCAACTTACTTGATTGAGTTCCCTAATATTTGGCATGGTAGATTAGGACATTTTAATTATGATACCTTGTGAAGGTTAATTAACATGAATCACATCCCTACACTTCAAATTGATCTCAAACATAGGTGAAATATGTGTTCAGGCTAAATTAACAAGGTCATCCTTTCATTCAGTTAAAACGAATACAAAACCACCTTATAATAAATAAGTACTTTATTACTTTTGTGAATGATAGTACAAAATATTGTTATGTATACTTGTTGATGAGGAAAATATGAAGATATAGAAAAGTTCATGCTTTATAAACAAGAAGTTAAAAATAAATTTAACAAGAAAATCAGGATGTTGCATAGTGATAGAGGTGGTGAGTATGATGTTCCATTTGGTGAGTTTTGTGCTTAAAAGGGGTGGCGGAAAGGAAAAATCGTACATTGAAAGAGATGATGAATTCAATGTTGATAAGTTCTGGGTTACCTCAGAACATGTGGGGGAAGCTATTTTAAGTAACAATTACCTTTTAAATAAGGTACCCCGAAAGAAAGAAGAAAAAACACCTATTAAATTATTGAAAGGTACAAAACCTTCTTTCAATCACCTCTGAGTGTGGAGGTGTCTTGCTAAAGTGACGGTGCCTCCTCCTAAGGTTAGGCTTTGACCAAAAATTGTTGATTGCATCTTCATAGGATATGCTCGAAATAGTAATGCTTATCGGTTTCGTGTGCATGATTCGAAGATTTCAGATATACATAAAGATACGATATTGGAATCAAGAAACACATATTTCTTTAAAGAAGTATTTTCGGCTAAATCTAGGGGGTATACAATTTCGTCGAAACGAACTTATTAAAATGTTGAAAATAATGGTCTAGACCTAGAAAATGTTGAGGTAGAACCTGAGGTAGAACCAGGAAAAGTAAACGAGTTCGGGTAGAAAAAGCAATTGGTCCAGATTTTTTCATCTATATGGTTGAAGCGGAACCTCAAACATTTCAATAAGCCGTAAATTCTTCAGAATGACCTCTATGGAAAGAGGCAATCAATAGTGAAATTGAGTTCATCTTGGAAAATCACAATAAAATTGAGTTCAAGTAGAGGATGTTCAAACTAAATGTAATGGATATTAAGCCTAAGATAAACAACAATAAAATTGTTTATTCAGCTTACTTGATTGAGTTCCCTAATATTTGGCATGGTAGATTAGGACATTTTAATTATGATACCTTGTGAAGGTTAATTAACATGAATCACATCCCTACACTTCAAATTGATCTCAAACATAGGTGAAATATGTGTTCAGGCTAAATTAACAAGGTCATCCTTTCATTCAGTTAAAACGAATACAAAACCACCTTATAATAAATAAGTACTTTATTACTTTTGTGAATGATAGTACAAAATATTGTTATGTATACTTGTTGAAGAGGAAAATATGAAGATATAGAAAAGTTCATGCTTTATAAACAAGAAGTTAAAAATAAATTTAACAAGAAAATCAGGATGTTGCATAGTGATAGAGGTGGTGAGTATGATGTTCCATTTGGTGAGTTTTGTGCTTAAAAGGGGTGGCGGAAAGGAAAAATCGTACATTGAAAGAGATGATGAATTCAATGTTGATAAGTTCTGGGTTACCTCAGAACATGTGGGGGAAGCTATTTTAAGTAACAATTACCTTTTAAATAAGGTACCCCGAAAGAAAGAAGAAAAAACACCTATTAAATTATTGAAAGGTACAAAACCTTCTTTCAATCACCTCTGAGTGTGGAGGTGTCTTGCTAAAGTGACGGTGCCTCCTCCTGAAAAGGTTAGGATTTGACCAAAAATTGTTGATTGCATCTTCATAGGATATGCTCGAAATAGTAATGCTTATCGGTTTCGTGTGCATGATTCGAAGATTTCAGATATACATAAAGATACGATAATGGAATCAAGAAACACATATTTCGTTAAAGAAGTATTTTCGGCTAAATCTAGGGGGTATACAATTTCGTCGAAACGAACTTATTAAACTGTTGAAAATAATGGTCTAGACCTAGAAAATGTTGAGGTAGAACCTGAGGTAGAACCAGGAAAAGTAAACGAGTTCGGGTAGAAAAAGCAATTGGTCCAGATTTTTTCATCTATATGGTTGAAGCGGAACCTCAAACGTTTCAATAAGCCGTAAATTCTTCAGAATGACCTCTATGGAAAGAGGCAATCAATAGTGAAATTGAGTTCATCTTGGAAAATCACAATAAAATTGAGTTCAAGTAGAGGATGTTCAAACTAAATGTAATGGATATTAAGCCTAAGATAAACAACAATAAAATTGTTTATTCAGCTTACTTGATTGAGTTCCCTAATATTTGGCATGGTAGATTAGGACATTTTAATTATGATACCTTGTGAAGGTTAATTAACATGAATCACATCCCTACACTTCAAATTGATCTCAAACATAGGTGAAATATGTGTTCAGGCTAAATTAACAAGGTCATCCTTTCATTCAGTTAAAACGAATACAAAACCACCTTATAATAAATAAGTACTTTATTACTTTTGTGAATGATAGTACAAAATATTGTTATGTATACTTGTTGAAGAGGAAAATATGAAGATATAGAAAAGTTCATGCTTTATAAACAAGTAGTTAAAAATAAATTTAACAAGAAAATCAGGATGTTGCATAGTGATAGAGGTGGTGAGTATGATGTTCCATTTGGTGAGTTTTGTGCTTAAAAGGGGTGGCGGAAAGGAAAAATCGTACATTGAAAGAGATGATGAATTCAATGTTGATAAGTTATGGGTTACCTCAGAACATGTGGGGGAAGCTATTTTAAGTAACAATTACCTTTTAAATAAGGTACCCCGAAAGAAAGAAGAAAAAACACCTATTAAATTATTGAAAGGTACAAAACCTTCTTTCAATCACCTCTGAGTATGGAGGTGTCTTGCTAAAGTGACGGTGCCTCCTCCTAAAAAGGTTAGGATTTGACCAAAAATTGTTGATTGCATCTTCATAGGATATGCTCGAAATAGTAATGCTTATCGGTTTCGTGTGCATGATTCGAAGATTTCAGATATACATAAAGATACGATAATGGAATCAAGAAACACATATTTCTTTAAAGAAGTATTTTCGGCTAAATCTAGGGGGTATACAATTTCGTCGAAACGAACTTATTAACCTGTTGAAAATAATGGTCTAGACCTAGAAAATGTTGAGGTAGAACCTGAGCTAGAACCAGGAAAAGTAAACGAGTACGGGTAGAAAAAGCAATTGGTCCAGATTTTTTCATCTATATGGTTGAAGCGGAACCTCAAACATTTCAATAAGCCGTAAATTCTTCAGAATGACCTCTATGGAAAGAGGCAATCAATAGTGAAATTGAGTTCATCTTGGAAAATCACAATAAAATTGAGTTCAAGTAGAGGATGTTCAAACTAAATGTAATGGATATTAAGCCTAAGATAAACAACAATAAAATTGTTTATTCAGCTTACTTGATTGAGTTCCCTAATATTTGGCATGGTAGATTAGGACATTTTAATTATGATACCTTGTGAAGGTTAATTAACATGAATCACATCCCTACACTTCAAATTGATCTCAAACATAGGTGAAATATGTGTTCAGGCTAAATTAACAAGGTCATCCTTTCATTCAGTTAAAACGAATACAAAACCACCTTATAATAAATAAGTACTTTATTACTTTTGTGAATGATAGTACAAAATATTGTTATGTATACTTGTTGAAGAGGAAAATATGAAGATATAGAAAAGTTCATGCTTTATAAACAAGAAGTTAAAAATAAATTTAACAAGAAAATCAGGATGTTGCATAGTGATAGAGGTGGTGAGTATGATGTTCCATTTGGTGAGTTTTGTGCTTAAAAGGGGTGGCGGAAAGGAAAAATCGTACATTGAAAGAGATGATGAATTCAATGTTGATAAGTTCTGGGTTACCTCAGAACATGTGGGGGAAGCTATTTTAAGTAACAATTACCTTTTAAATAAGGTACCCCGAAAGAAAGAAGAAAAAACACCTATTAAATTATTGAAAGGTACAAAACCTTCTTTCAATCACCTCTGAGTGTGGAGGTGTCTTGCTAAAGTGACGGTGCCTCCTCCTGAAAAGGTTAGGATTTGACCAAAAATTGTTGATTGCATCTTCATAGGATATGCTCGAAATAGTAATGCTTATCGGTTTCGTGTGCATGATTCGAAGATTTCAGATATACATAAAGATACGATAATGGAATCAAGAAACACATATTTCGTTAAAGAAGTATTTTCGGCTAAATCTAGGGGGTATACAATTTCGTCGAAACGAACTTATTAAACTGTTGAAAATAATGGTCTAGACCTAGAAAATGTTGAGGTAGAACCTGAGGTAGAACCAGGAAAAGTAAACGAGTTCGGGTAGAAAAAGCAATTGGTCCAGATTTTTTCATCTATATGGTTGAAGCGGAACCTCAAACGTTTCAATAAGCCGTAAATTCTTCAGAATGACCTCTATGGAAAGAGGCAATCAATAGTGAAATTGAGTTCATCTTGGAAAATCACAATAAAATTGAGTTCAAGTAGAGGATGTTCAAACTAAATGTAATGGATATTAAGCCTAAGATAAACAACAATAAAATTGTTTATTCAGCTTACTTGATTGAGTTCCCTAATATTTGGCATGGTAGATTAGGACATTTTAATTATGATACCTTGTGAAGGTTAATTAACATGAATCACATCCCTACACTTCAAATTGATCTCAAACATAGGTGAAATATGTGTTCAGGCTAAATTAACAAGGTCATCCTTTCATTCAGTTAAAACGAATACAAAACCACCTTATAATAAATAAGTACTTTATTACTTTTGTGAATGATAGTACAAAATATTGTTATGTATACTTGTTGAAGAGGAAAATATGAAGATATAGAAAAGTTCATGCTTTATAAACAAGTAGTTAAAAATAAATTTAACAAGAAAATCAGGATGTTGCATAGTGATAGAGGTGGTGAGTATGATGTTCCATTTGGTGAGTTTTGTGCTTAAAAGGGGTGGCGGAAAGGAAAAATCGTACATTGAAAGAGATGATGAATTCAATGTTGATAAGTTATGGGTTACCTCAGAACATGTGGGGGAAGCTATTTTAAGTAACAATTACCTTTTAAATAAGGTACCCCGAAAGAAAGAAGAAAAAACACCTATTAAATTATTGAAAGGTACAAAACCTTCTTTCAATCACCTCTGAGTATGGAGGTGTCTTGCTAAAGTGACGGTGCCTCCTCCTAAAAAGGTTAGGATTTGACCAAAAATTGTTGATTGCATCTTCATAGGATATGCTCGAAATAGTAATGCTTATCGGTTTCGTGTGCATGATTCGAAGATTTCAGATATACATAAAGATACGATAATGGAATCAAGAAACACATATTTCTTTAAAGAAGTATTTTCGGCTAAATCTAGGGGGTATACAATTTCGTCGAAACGAACTTATTAACCTGTTGAAAATAATGGTCTAGACCTAGAAAATGTTGAGGTAGAACCTGAGCTAGAACCAGGAAAAGTAAACGAGTACGGGTAGAAAAAGCAATTGGTCCAGATTTTTTCATCTATATGGTTGAAGCGGAACCTCAAACGTTTCAATAAGCCGTAAATTCTTCAGAATAACCTCTATGGAAAGAGGCAATCAATAGTGAAATTGAGTTCATCTTGGAAAATCACAATAAAATTGAGTTCAAGTAGAGGATGTTCAAACTAAATGTAATGGATATTAAGCCTAAGATAAACAACAATAAAATTGTTTATTCAGCTTACTTGATTGAGTTCCCTAATATTTGGCATGGTAGATTAGGACATTTTAATTATGATACCTTGTGAAGGTTAATTAACATGAATCACATCCCTACACTTCAAATTGATCTCAAACATAGGTGAAATATGTGTTCAGGCTAAATTAACAAGGTCATCCTTTCATTCAGTTAAAACGAATACAAAACCACCTTATAATAAATAAGTACTTTATTACTTTTGTGAATGATAGTACAAAATATTGTTATGTATACTTGTTGAAGAGGAAAATATGAAGATATAGAAAAGTTCATGCTTTATAAACAAGTAGTTAAAAATAAATTTAACAAGAAAATCAGGATGTTGCATAGTGATAGAGGTGGTGAGTATGATGTTCCATTTGGTGAGTTTTGTGCTTAAAAGGGGTGGCGGAAAGGAAAAATCGTACATTGAAAGAGATGATGAATTCAATGTTGATAAGTTATGGGTTACCTCAGAACATGTGGGGGAAGCTATTTTAAGTAACAATTACCTTTTAAATAAGGTACCCCGAAAGAAAGAAGAAAAACCACCTATTAAATTATTGAAAGGTACAAAACCTTCTTTCAATCACCTCTGAGTGTGGAGGTGTCTTGCTAAAGTGACGGTGCCTTCTCCTAAAAAGGTTAGGATTTGACCAAAAATTGTTGATTGCATCTTCATAGGATATGCTCGAAATAGTAATGCTTATCGGTTTCGTGTGCATGATTCGAAGATTTCAGATATACATAAAGATACGATAATGGAATCAAGAAACACATATTTCTTTAAAGAAGTATTTTCGGCTAAATCTAGGGGGTATACAATTTCGTCGAAACGAACTTATTAAACTGTTGAAAATAATGGTCTAGACCTAGAAAATGTTGAGGTAGAACCTGAGGTAGAACCAGGAAAAGTAAACGAGTTCGGGTAGAAAAAGCAATTGGTCCAGATTTTTTCATCTATATGGTTGAAGCGGAACCTCAAACGTTTCAATAAGCCGTAAATTCTTCAGAATGACCTCTATGGAAAGTGGCAATCAATAGTGAAATTGAGTTCATCTTGGAAAATCACAATAAAATTGAGTTCAAGTAGAGGATGTTCAAACTAAATGTAATGGATATTAAGCCTAAGATAAACAACAATAAAATTGTTTATTCAGCTTACTTGATTGAGTTCCCTAATATTTGGCATGGTAGATTAGGACATTTTAATTATGATACCTTGTGAAGGTTAATTAACATGAATCACATCCCTACACTTCAAATTGATCTCAAACATAGGTGAAATATGTGTTCAGGCTAAATTAACAAGGTCATCCTTTCATTCAGTTAAAACGAATACAAAACCACCTTATAATAAATAAGTACTTTATTACTTTTGTGAATGATAGTACAAAATATTGTTATGTATACTTGTTGAAGAGGAAAATATGAAGATATAGAAAAGTTCATGCTTTATAAACAAGTAGTTAAAAATAAATTTAACAAGAAAATCAGGATGTTGCATAGTGATAGAGGTGGTGAGTATGATGTTCCATTTGGTGAGTTTTGTGCTTAAAAGGGGTGGCGGAAAGGAAAAATCGTACATTGAAAGAGATGATGAATTCAATGTTGATAAGTTATGGGTTACCTCAGAACATGTGGGGGAAGCTATTTTAAGTAACAATTACCTTTTAAATAAGGTACCCCGAAAGAAAGAAGAAAAAACACCTATTAAATTATTGAAAGGTACAAAACCTTCTTTCAATCACCTCTGAGTATGGAGGTGTCTTGCTAAAGTGACGGTGCCTCCTCCTAAAAAGGTTAGGATTTGACCAAAAATTGTTGATTGCATCTTCATAGGATATGCTCGAAATAGTAATGCTTATCGGTTTCGTGTGCATGATTCGAAGATTTCAGATATACATAAAGATACGATAATGGAATCAAGAAACACATATTTCTTTAAAGAAGTATTTTCGGCTAAATCTAGGGGGTATACAATTTCGTCGAAACGAACTTATTAACCTGTTGAAAATAATGGTCTAGACCTAGAAAATGTTGAGGTAGAACCTGAGCTAGAACCAGGAAAAGTAAACGAGTTCGGGTAGAAAAAGCAATTGGTCCAGATTTTTTCATCTATATGGTTGAAGCGGAACCTCAAACGTTTCAATAAGCCGTAAATTCTTCAGAATGACCTCTATGGAAAGAGGCAATCAATAGTGAAATTGAGTTCATCTTGGAAAATCACAATAAAATTGAGTTCAAGTAGAGGATGTTCAAACTAAATGTAATGGATATTAAGCCTAAGATAAACAACAATAAAATTGTTTATTCAGCTTACTTGATTGAGTTCCCTAATATTTGGCATGGTAGATTAGGACATTTTAATTATGATACCTTGTGAAGGTTAATTAACATGAATCACATCCCTACACTTCAAATTGATCTCAAACATAGGTGAAATATGTGTTCAGGCTAAATTAACAAGGTCATCCTTTCATTCAGTTAAAACGAATACAAAACCACCTTATAATAAATAAGTACTTTATTACTTTTGTGAATGATAGTACAAAATATTGTTATGTATACTTGTTGAAGAGGAAAATATGAAGATATAGAAAAGTTCATGCTTTATAAACAAGTAGTTAAAAATAAATTTAACAAGAAAATCAGGATGTTGCATAGTGATAGAGGTGGTGAGTATGATGTTCCATTTGGTGAGTTTTGTGCTTAAAAGGGGTGGCGGAAAGGAAAAATCGTACATTGAAAGAGATGATGAATTCAATGTTGATAAGTTATGGGTTACCTCAGAACATGTGGGGGAAGCTATTTTAAGTAACAATTACCTTTTAAATAAGGTACCCCGAAAGAAAGAAGAAAAAACACCTATTAAATTATTGAAAGGTACAAAACCTTCTTTCAATCACCTCTGAGTGTGGAGGTGTCTTGCTAAAGTGACGGTGCCTCCTCCTAAAAAGGTTAGGATTTGACCAAAAATTGTTGATTGCATCTTCATAGGATATGCTCGAAATAGTAATGCTTATCGGTTTCGTGTGCATGATTCGAAGATTTCAGATATACATAAAGATACGATAATGGAATCAAGAAACACATATTTCTTTAAAGAAGTATTTTCGGCTAAATCTAGGGGGTATACAATTTCGTCGAAACGAACTTATTAACCTGTTGAAAATAATGGTCTAGACCTAGAAAATGTTGAGGTAGAACCTGAGCTAGAACCAGGAAAAGTAAACGAGTTCGGGTAGAAAAAGCAATTGGTCCAGATTTTTTCATCTATATGGTTGAAGCGGAACCTCAAACGTTTCAATAAGCCGTAAATTCTTCAGAATGACCTCTATGGAAAGAGGCAATCAATAGTGAAATTGAGTTCATCTTGGAAAATCACAATAAAATTGAGTTCAAGTAGAGGATGTTCAAACTAAATGTAATGGATATTAAGCCTAAGATAAACAACAATAAAATTGTTTATTCAGCTTACTTGATTGAGTTCCCTAATATTTGGCATGGTAGATTAGGACATTTTAATTATGATACCTTGTGAAGGTTAATTAACATGAATCACATCCCTACACTTCAAATTGATCTCAAACATAGGTGAAATATGTGTTCAGGCTAAATTAACAAGGTCATCCTTTCATTCAGTTAAAACGAATACAAAACCACCTTATAATAAATAAGTACTTTATTACTTTTGTGAATGATAGTACAAAATATTGTTATGTATACTTGTTGAAGAGGAAAATATGAAGATATAGAAAAGTTCATGCTTTATAAACAAGTAGTTAAAAATAAATTTAACAAGAAAATCAGGATGTTGCATAGTGATAGAGGTGGTGAGTATGATGTTCCATTTGGTGAGTTTTGTGCTTAAAAGGGGTGGCGGAAAGGAAAAATCGTACATTGAAAGAGATGATGAATTCAATGTTGATAAGTTCTGGGTTACCTCAGAACATGTGGGGGAAGCTATTTTAAGTAACAATTACCTTTTAAATAAGGTACCCCGAAAGAAAGAAGAAAAAACACCTATTAAATTATTGAAAGGTACAAAACCTTCTTTCAATCACCTCTGAGTGTGGAGGTGTCTTGCTAAAGTGACGGTGCCTCCTCCTAAAAAGGTTAGGATTTGACCAAAAATTGTTGATTGCATCTTCATAGGATATGCTCGAAATAGTAATGCCTAACGGTTTCGTGTGCATGATTCGAAGATTTCAGATATACATAAAGATACGATAATGGAATCAAGAAACACATATTTCTTTAAAGAAGTATTTTCGGCTAAATCTAGGGGGTATACAATTTCGTCGAAACGAACTTATTAAACTGTTGAAAATAATGGTCTAGACCTAGAAAATGTTGAGGTAGAACCTGAGGTAGAACCAGGAAAAGTAAACGAGTTCGGGTAGAAAAAGCAATTGGTCCAGATTTTTTCATCTATATGGTTGAAGCGGAACCTCAAACGTTTCAATAAGCCGTAAATTCTTCAGAATGACCTCTATGGAAAGAGGCAATCAATAGTGAAATTGAGTTCATCTTGGAAAATCACACGTACGAACTAGTGGACCTTCCTCTTGGATCCTAGCCACTAGGTTACGAGTGGATTTTTAAAAAATGAAAACAGGTGGATCAATTGACAAGTAGAAGGCTAGACTTGTAATTAATGGTTACAAGCAGAGAGAAGGACTTGATTATTTTGACTGATATTCTCCGGTCACGAGAATAACTTCCATAAGAATGATACTCGCAATAGCGGCATTGCGAAATTTCGAAATACATCAAATGGATGTGAAGGCACTGGTCTCAAATGGGGATTTAGAGGAATAAATCTACATGAAACAACGTGAGGGTTTTGTTGCGCCAATGCAAGAAAAGAAAGTCTGTAAACTTGTGAAATCACTGTACAGTCTAAAACAGTGGCATAGAAAAATTGACAATGTAATCCTCGAAAAAGGATTTAAAATAAATGAATGTGTTAAATGCATCTACGTGAAATATACAAATGAAGGTTATGCCATTTTGTGTCTTTATGTTGATCACATGCTTATCATTGGAAGTAATGATAAGATGATTCAATCCACGAAGCATATGTTGAATTCGAGATTTGACATGAATGACATGGGCCTTGCTGATGTAATTCTTGGAATTAAAATTAATCGGACATCAGAAGGAAGTGCTCGAAATCAATCTCATTATATCGATAAGATATTAGAGAAATTCAACAAGAATGACAAAAGGAGGTCTGTACTCCAATAGATCCAAATAAGTATTTCTCAAGAAATACAGGAGAAAACGTCTTTCAAGTTAAGTACGCTAGGGTTATTGGTAGTGTTATGTACTTGATGACTTGTAATTGACTTGATATATCACACATTGTTGGCGTGTTGAGTAGATATACGAGTAATCCAAGTGTTGATCATTGGGATGGAATCAGAAGATTACTTAGGCACTTGAGATATACTCGTAGTTATGGGCTGCATTATACGAGATATTCAACTATTATACAAGGATATATTGATGCTAATTGGATAACAACATCAAGAGACTCGAACTCCACAAGTGGATTCGTGTTTACCCTAGGAGGTGCAGCCATTTCGTGGAAATCCATTAAGCAAACAGTTATAGCCAGATCTACAATGAAATATGAGTGTATGACACTTGATAAATGTGCTGAAAAAGTCGAATGGCTACGCCATTTTTTTGAGGATAATCATAGGTGGCCAAAACCAGTGCCTACAATCAGCATATATTGCGATAGTCAATCTGGAATTGGTAGGGCACAAGGTCATACGTATAATGGTAAGTCTATACATATTCGTCGCGGAATAATTCCATTAGACAATTGCTCTCAACAGTTTTAGGAGTTTAGATGAAAGTGAGGAGAGAATGAAGAGCTCAAAGCAATCAATAGAGAGAATATCATCTTTGATTACTTTCAACTTAAGAAATACACTAGGGGTAGACATCTATATATAGGTGAAGCTAGGGATATGAGAGCAAATGTCCTAAACATGTGGACTTGTATGCAATTGTCCTAAACATATGGACAATATGAACACTTATCTAATCTATAATCCCTAACATTCCCCTATGAAGATCCACTTCCTAATGTAAAACAAGATTCTAAACAAAACAGAATCTGAAGATCAACATCGCATCTATCATCTTCACCCATCCTGATCAGACCTGGTCGCCAAATGCTCATGTGCTCGCCAACTTAACATAATCTTGTTATTGTGGTCGCCAACATGTGGTCGCCAAATGCTCTTGATCTGGTCATTGTGGTCGCCTTTATGTGGTCGCCAAATGCTCTTGATCTGGTCGCCAAACATGTGGTCGCCAAATGAACTTGATCTTGTCATTGTGGTCGCCAAACATGTGGTCGCCAACTGAACTTGAACTATCAATGCCATCCTCAACTTGTGAACTTGATTTTGCTGCATTTTTATAAGTGATGTGATCTGATCCAACTGAGTTTGATGAGCACAGGTCTGCTCGTTCTTCAATTCGCACCGAGCACAGGTCTGCTCGGAAGATGATCCAGTAGCTGTGAAGTCGGTCTTGAACACAGGACATTTGCTCTCATATCCCTAGCTTCACCTATATATAGATGTCTACCCCTAGTGTATTTCAAAAAGTTGAAAGTAATCAAAGATGATATTCTCTCTATTGATTGCTTTGAGCTCTTCATTCTCTCCTCACTTTCATCTAAACTCCTAAAATGGTATCAGAGCTAGAGATTAGCGACCAAATTTCATTTTCGGTTGCAAAATTCAGTCACAGATCTGATTTTCGTTTTTCGTTTTCATGTTGAGCTGGAATTCCATTTGCTGCAGAAGTCATCGTCATCATTCAATCGTTCCACCTCCAGCAGATCCAGTTGCATTCAGTGATCTCCAGCTGTTGTCAATTCATCATTCCATTAGTGATCTCCAGCTGCTGCCAAGTGAACATTCTTCGTGATCTCCAGTTGCTGAAGTCATCCATCGATCAATTCTCCAGCATCTGATCTCCAGCACCTGCTTCATCAATTGGTGCCACCTCCTGCTGCTGCATTCAAGGAATCTATGCTGCGATTCATCAGCATTCGTTATCACCTCCTGCTTCAATCGCCAGCTCATGCAACAATCGACAGCTCCTGCTATAATCTGGAGCATCTCAGCATCGCGATTTGATCTGATTCACTTCAGCATAGCGATCCGATCCAATTCACTTCATCAGCATTCTATGCCATCAAATCTTACTTCAATTGACAGATCCTGCTTCAATTGACAGCTCATGCTTCGTTTGCCACCTCCTGCTATTCAGCATTTCAGCTCTTCTTTACGATGATTCAGCATTTCAGCTCTTCTGTGCGATGATTCAGCATTTCTTCATATCGCATGATTCATCTCTTCTGTGCGATGCATCTGCGATTCAGCGATTCAGCATGTCTTCAATCTCATCCTGAAGAAGATCTGATCAGCATAGAAGATCAGATCATCATCGGTTCTTCAGATTGAAGTTACATCAGCTGTTACTCTGTTTCAATTCAGCATCCTCTGTTTTGGTTCCAGCATGCTGATTTTGATCATGCTGATTTCGATCCTCCTGTGATCATGCTGATTTCGATCCTCCTTCGCAAAGAGACAATTGTATGATCAGACCTGTGATCATACTGCTGATGCTGCTTGATTTGAATGAGATTGATGATTAAGAAACAGAGCTGATTCATTCAAACATCTGTGTTCTCATATGCTGTGGTTCAAATCTGTTCTGTGACTGATTCCTTCTGCTGAAATGCTGCTTTAATCAACATGTGCTGTGATTCAATGCTGCTTGAATCAACATGTGATTAGCCTGTGATTTAGTGATCTGAGTTGCCATATGCTTGGTCGTGAGAGCTACGAGAACTGAGGCTTGAGATCTCGAGAAGAGCAAGTCAATAGAGTCTCCAAGTTCGTAGGTTCAAAACCGACTTCACAGCAACTAGATCACCTTACGAGCAGACCTGTGCTCGGTTTCGCATGAAAGATGAGCAGACCTGTTCTTGGTCGTGAGAGCTGCGAGAACTGAGGCTTGAGATCTCGAGAAGAGCAAGTCAATAGAGTCTCCAAGTTCGTAGGTTCAAGACCGACTTCACAGCTACTGGATCATCTTCCGAGCAGACCTGTGCTCGGTGCGAATTGAAGAACGAGCAGACCTGTGCTCATCAAACTCAGTTGGATCAGATCACATCACTTATACAAATGCAGCAAAATCAAGTTCACAAGTTGAGGATGGCATTGATAGTTCAAGTTCAGTTGGCGACCACATGTTTGGCGACCACAATGACAAGATCAAGTTCATTTGGCGACCACATGTTTGGCGACCAGATCAAGAGCATTTGGCGACCACATAAAGGCGACCACAATGACCAGATCAAGAGCATTTGGCGACCACATGTTGGCGACCACAATAACAAGATTATGTTAAGTTGGCGAGCACATGAGCATTTGGCGACCAGGTCTGATCAGGATGGGTGAAGATGATAGATGCGATGTTGATCTTCAGATTCTGTTTGATTAGAGTCTTGTTTTACATTAGGAAGTAGATCTTCATAGGGGAATGTTAGGGATTATAGATTAGATATGTATTCATATTGTCCATATGTTTAGGACAATTGCATACAAGTCCACATGTTTAGGACATTTGCTCTCATATCCCTAGCTTCACCTATATATAGATGTCTACCCCTAGTGTATTTCAAAAAGTTGAAAGTAATCAAAGATGATATTCTCTCTATTGATTGCTTTGAGCTCTTCATTCTCTCCTCACTTTCATCTAAACTCCTAAAAAAACAGGAATTATCACAAGCAATTATGTCTAATCGAAGCATAATATAACGGATATGTTAACCAAATGGTTAAATAAAGAGAAAGTTGGCCAATTATCGAGAGGAATGGGACTGAAACCTGTGCCGTAAATATTTTTGAGATTGAAAACCCAACCTTGTTGCCTGGAGATCCAAAGATCTAGGTTCAAAGGGACAACCTAATCACAAGAGTAAGGTTAGATCACTGTAGAGGATTTAAAACCTCGAGTTCATTCCTATGATGATAAACAGTAACGATAGTGGATGAGGTTAAGCAAGCACTTTTAATGATTCAGAAATGTAAAGTGTTGGAGTAACACTTGAGATAAGGAATCACATATGCAAGTGAGAAAAGGGGTCGCTTCGAAAGGAATTGTTAAGGGCACAATTCTTAGAAACGCTTGCAGAACCAACTAATGCTCATGGCCAAAACGAGCATGAATGCGTGAACTGAACAATACTAAGAAGATACTTGTGTGGATTATGCCATCATCTACACCAACGACAGATAGTTCAAATACATCGTGTCTACTCACTATCTAGGAAAGTCGATGTAATTTCACGAGGTAAAGTTAAAAGAGTAACACCTACCTATCTTATGCAGGTGTCGACCGTTGAACTCTTTTTTCGAGTCTAGAGTGTCTAGAAATTATTTCATTTCTCCATTCATGTAGGAGATTGTTGGCAGTGGACATCCCTTGGCCCGGTCTAATCCGGCCTGGTCCAGTTTAACTCTTAAACCTGCCCAATCTTACTTGTGAATGGTAAATGAGGAAGGAAACAATATTAGGAAATATGATTGTTGGTATGATATATTAAGAAATATTATAATATTAATGAAATATTTACTAATAATCTATTTCTTAATAAAATAGTTCCTAATAAAATAGTTCGTAATCGAATATTTCCTAATAATATTTTCCTACTGTGATGTTTTCTAATGTAATATAGTTGTTGGTATTTATGATCTTTTAACAATTAATTTAGCTTTAGTTTGCTAAATTAATTTATGGGTTACCTGAATTACAATGAGTACCATGAACCCTATAAATAGGGTTGGTTCTTCTCATTAAAACAATCTCATACACTCCCGAAAAATCCAAAAATTACCAACATATATATATTGCTCCATAGTTAAGTCGGTCAGAGTTCATGTATTGATCAGTTCGGTTAAGGGAAACACTGTGTTTGTTTCGCCTTGACGACACTATTTTATCCTGGGAGGTAATCATCTCAATTTTCCTCATACACGAACCATTTATGGTGAGGGACGAAATTGCCTTAAGGAGACCGTTTTGGTATGGGACTCAGTATTTTTTTGCAATTTCGTTGTTTCATTAATTTGCATGTCATTTAATATTTTATAAATTTTTTATTTCAAAAATTATTATTTAATTCTCCTATTATTACTAACACATTTAACTTCTTCAAATCGAGTATGAAGACTCTAAACTAGTGTTACCAGAACCGGACCGACACTCGAACCTGTTAGGGGGTCATTTCCTGGTTCGTATGGGTCAACCAGGTCAGACCCGGTTCAATGTGCGGTTCACTGTTTATAAGTATAAGAAAAAATTTCCCCTCCAACCTGTCCTTTCCCACCCCTCCCGCACCCCAGCCTCCCCTGCTCACTCCTCCCCCTCTCCCTCCTACACGTTTTCCCGTCCAGCCCGCCTCACATCCCACCCCAACCCTCTACCCCACCTCACCTACCCCTCCATCTCCTCTCCTCCCCCTCTCGCCCTTTCCCCTTCCTCTCCACACCCACCCCGCCCCCTCCTTCTAGTCATCCACCCACGACCTCTTATCCCCACCCATACCCTCCACCGTACGTCCACCCCTAACTCTGCCCTCCACTTGGGCACCTACAACCTCCCACCATCGTCATCCCCCGGCTCGCCCACCCTTTCCTCTCTCCCTAGCATGTCATCTCCCCACCCTTTTTCCCACCCCTTCTTCCCGGCTCACTCCAACCCCCCTCCTCCCTCCGTCTCCTCCCCTCAACCCACTCCTGGCCACCCCTTCTCCCTTTCTCCCGCCCGTCCCCTCTCCTCCTCCTCGCCTCCTCTACCCGCCATCCCGCCATCCCGCCCACCCCTATCCCTTCTCAACTCTTCTACTCTCCCTGACCCGATTTGTCGGTTTTTTGTGTTAAAAAAACTCTCCCCAAAAAACGAACCGGAAACCGGTCGGTGCACACCAAGTCAAACAATGTTGCTTTGCAAAATGGTCTTTAAGCTTAACCAAATAGGGCAGGGGTCCGATTCCCGGTCGAACCGCCGATTCGATTCTAATAACACTGCTCTAAACGAGACGGTGAACCGAGGCTTCATGTATGGCTGTCACTGACAGATTTGACAACACTTAAAGGTTGTTGTTAGGGAACTGTGGCATGTTTATGCTTGAGTTACTGTCATCACTGAAAAAATTTAGACGGACAACAACATGTAAAATCAAACTCTCTAAGCCAACTCAAATATTTTAAATTGATGGGTAATTAATATATTTATGACAAATTGATTAAGGACTCTAAGTCGAACCAGTAAAACACCCGAGTAAACTCAAGTGAATCTTAGTCAACTAGAGTGACACTTAAATTGGGCAAAATTGCCTAATGAATAAGTTAGTTATGATGGAAAAATCCATATGTATTATGGTTGTCTACAAACACAAGTTGACAATAAAATGAACGTTAATGATAACCAAGAGGGTAGGAAGAACATGTAGAACCTATGTAAAATATTGTAGAAAGTCCAATATGTTAATATATCACTTTAATTGTAGATTTTGTTACCTTCGGATCAAATAATAAATTGATGAAATCCGTATAAACTATATAAGAACTTCCAAACTTTGAATAAACATAAAATTATCATGAGAAAATGGATTTATGTTTAAACTGAGATTTGTGAGGTGCACGACCTCCTTATTACAATTTTGCACTCTTACCATGAAGGGTTTTGTGTAAGATGAAGAGAAGACAGTTCCTTTCTCACAACTGGAATGACAGAATTAACCGACGAACAAAACTTTTCGCCAAAAGTCATTTTTATTAAGGAAAAAACAGCTTCGTCGGCAAATAAACAATGTCATCGCGAAAAGTTTTGTCGTTAAATTTTTCCGACGAAAACAATTACCAAAAATATATATCGAGGACATTTTTTATGTGAGTAATACTATCGTTCTTTTGTAAATTCACCATCAAACAATGCAATTTTCGTCGGTGAAGACATTTCGCCTTGTTTTCATCGGTGAAGACGTTTTGCCTTGTTCTCGTCGGTGAAGACAATTTGTGACGATGAGAACAGCTTCATCAGAAAACACTTTAGCAACAAGATCAATATCATTGGTAAAGTTGTTGTTTTTTTGCATAAAAAAACATATTTGACGACAACAATTTTCGTTGGTAAAAGTATATTTTTAATATTTTTTACTTAGCAGAAATGTCTGTGTACTGTATTTCCAATGAAACAACGCCTTTTTTGGAAAACAACAAACCAAGATTTTTCATAGTTCTAAAAGATTAACAAGATCGGAGCGAGCTCAAATTTGGTCATTGTGTGGCTTCACGATCTAGAACATATGGAGTGAGAGGTGCCGAGCATGGAGACCTTCGTCCTCTAACAGGTTCAAGCCATAGAGATAACGAGTAAAGACTAAAGAGACAAACTAGATTATTAAAAATGGACATAGATTTGTTTTTTTTGGTCAAATTAATGTTTTACTTGATGAAATAAAACATCGTGATTCGTGATCACGGTTGTTCATACATACAATCATTTGCTACTAAACATATTAATGGCAGTGGTGGTCTTTCGACCCAATCATTTATACTCACTCCCAATCGTGCTTGTTTTGCTATCCAGTTCGCGCACTCACTTGCCGTCCTTGGAATAGCTCACCATTGTACTTGCTCAAGTTGCCTTTCTGGTGCTCGGGTGTTTGTGAAGATGTTTGTCACCCTCCAATGCGTCGGGCCATTCTCTAGTTGTTGGTGAACCACCTGCGAGTCCGTCTCGATGACGATGATTGGCCCTCCTGACTCTATCGCTAGTCTTACCCCTTCATGTATTGTCATGGCCTCCATTGTCTCTATGTCATCGCTCCAGTATCGCCGGTTGAGTCCCCCGATGACTTTGTCGTGGGTGTCCCGTGCTACGACTCCTATTCCCGCTCATCTCTAATGTTGGCACCACGATGCATCACAATTGATCTTGATCGTGTTTGACGTTGGTTGGCGCCACTCTTGGTGGATTCGGTCATCGGTCGTTGGCCTTTCTTCGGTCTCGGTGTGTCTAGTTCGGACACTCGATATGATCCGCATATGTTTGCTTGATCTCCTCGATAGTGACCCTTGCGCTTGGTTGCTTTGCTTCAAAAGCCGCCTTGCACCTTGTCTTCCATATTAGCCAACATGTAATCAATGCTAGTGCCCATCATCTCTTGCTATCCACTCCTTGAATCCTTGTCTTCCATATTAGCCAACATTTTGATCCTCGACCTTTCTTTCCAATATGTTTCCTCTATTGTCCAAAAGGATTTAAATTTCCCATTTAGCCTCCTTTCCTTCCGTATCGCCTCTTCGTCCATCACCCTTTGACCGGTATTTCTTAGGGATGCCTTTATGCTTGCTACCTCTCTCATGTTGTTCCCAAAATGTATCTTACTCCATGCCATGAGGCGCATGCGGCATTTATTCAACTTTGTGTAGACCCCTTGTGTTCCCCTCTGTGTTGTTGGTCTCTCCCATGCCTTCTTTGTCACCTCCTTACATGCGGGATCCTCTAAGCACATTGCCTCAAATTTGAACCGTCTCCTTGCCCTTCTTTTCGGTTGTTTGAGTTGGACCATCAATGGTGCATGGTTCGACCCAATGGCTATTTCATTAATGCACCTCCATTGTGGATGTTTCATTGTCCATACTACATTTGTTTGGACCCGATCAATTCGCTCGCTTATTCGGTCCGGGCCACTGTGATTATTCCACCATGTATGGGGGTTACCATGCACCCCAAAATCCTCCATGTTGATGTCCTCGATCATTTGCTTAAACTCATCCATTTGTCTTTGCGACTTTCTCTTCCCACCTTGCTTCTCATGTTGGTGGCATATTCTATTGAAATGGTCAAGCACCATCCAGCTACCACTTCTGCCCCTCTCTATTATTCGTAGGAGGTTCTAGTTTTGGGTTCTTTTTATGTGCCTCCGTGCTACCATATACCCATGTAACATGCATAGTTTTGGTCGGTCTTGCTAATTCTACCTCACATTCAATGATGTTCGGATCGGCATATGTTATTGAGACCCTAGTTTCTGATGACCATGATAATGCTAATCCTCCCGATGCCCCATTCGGGCTCACATAGTACATATTATAAATCCCCATTCGTGTCCGTATCCGTTCACAGTAGGTATCCCCATTATTTGTTTCCATTAAGAATATGATTCTTGCGCGATACCTTTTGTTGAGGTTGTGTAGGTGTTGAACTGTCAGGGCCGACCCCAAAGCCTACTAATTCCAGGAGATCACATTCATTGGGCACCCATGTCTGTTTCGGAACAGACACCAGAACCCTTGTTCAACTCGTATGATTCCTTCTATTCGCTTGAAACCCTTTTTCTTCTTTCGTCTCTCTTCTTGCGGTTTGGGTTTATCTTGGTCAATTTCCTCCTCGGTCTCTTCCTTATTTTCGGTCCCGGGCATTCAATCTCCTCCTCCTGTCTCCTCATTCTTTTCATCCCTGGTTGGTCTTCCATCTCTTCCCCATATGGCTTTAAGGTAATCTTGTCTAGGTATGGGCTCAAGTCGGATGTGGGGTTACGGTTCAATGGTTGGGGGGTATTAGTGGCGTGGCGAGTGGTGTATCGGGTGGGTTCTCTACAATGTATGTTTAGAGGGTTATGGTATTCTCAGTCGGGCCTATATGGATCGGATTGTCGGATAGGTAGGTGATCAAGGGTTGGGGGAGTTTGGGGAGTTTTTCGGCTCGGGCATGCTCGACTTGTTGTGGTTGGGTTCGACTTGGTATGGGGTGTGTATAGGTTCGGCTCGGTTTGGTTGGGATCCACTCGGGTAATTGGATTGGCTTTGGCTTGGGTGGTGCGGGTCGGTCGACTTGGTGTTGGGTGAGGTGGGTGGTTAGGGCTTTTGAGTCTGGTGGTTCGTTTGGCTCGGTTTCGGCCGGTCGGGTTCCTTAGATATTTAACTCCCCTAGGATGGGGGCTAGGTCGGTCTCCATATGATCTTGTTATGTATGTTCATTCGTTCGGTTTGTGGGTGGGACCTCCTCCCTCCCACCATCATCGTTTTGTGCCCCCCTTCGACTTTGGTATTGTGTTTTATCTGTGTTCCTTCCCCTTGCCTCGGCCATAATATCACACGACGATTTCCTAGGACCCGTCCCTTGGTTCGATCCTTGCCTCTCCTCTCTTCCCCAATGTTGTCTTGTCGTGGCCTGTTTTGGCCTTACCTAACAAGCCACGGCCCATACATTGGTATACTCTGGTCATATTCCGCCATCTGTATCTCTACTTTGCATGATTGGGTGGTGTGACCTAATGTGCCACACCCATAGCAATAATCAGACAAATGTTCATATTTTATCGATGCCCATTTATCCAATCCTTGGCAATTTTTCCACCAGAATCCCGCCAAAAGTGGTATCTCCCCATTAATTTCTACACGAATCCTCATATAACTCCTACTGATTCTTCCAACATGCGTATCAATTTCCAGGCAATTTCCTATGATATTCCCTATCTTCCAGGCATTAGCATCACTAAATTTCTCAAGCCCTATGTCATGTACTTGAGTCCAGAAGGTTACCTTGTTAAACTCAATCTCCCTTAATCCCACACTCGGATACCATCTTTTTATATTCAGTATGTGACCATTAACTGCCCATGGAGAGCGGTCTAGGATCTGATCAGTATCTTCCCATCTTTCGAAATCGAACGACAGGATTCCCACCTACGCTTCCGAAATTGCGACATGTCCATACCTAGAAGACCTTAGTGAAAACCGAAATTCCGAAATTGGTTAGCTTCTATGCACCGTAGTGAAAACCAACAAGTCTATAACTAAAATATCAATCTTTGATCGAATTTAATCGAGGTTGATTAAGAAGACCTATAAGGAGATTACCTGGAAAATCTTGAATTAAGATGGTCATGGTGCAACAAGAATCATACAAGAGCAACCCAGTTTTGTAATAATTTTCAGCGAAATCTTCTCGTAGGAAAAAAAGTACCCCTTCGATGAAATCGTCGAAATCTTCTCCTAGAAAATTCGAACAGCAAAGAAGTAATTATTCAAATGACATACAAAATTGAAAACAAATATGGCTTCACGAGAGGCTGGGTGTTCGCGAAGGCTGTCGGACGTCGGATCCGACTTTCCCCCAATCCATTTTGGAAAATAATTTTATTTGTTTCGCTCGAAAATGTCGGGTATTGGCGAGCGACGTGTCCGATCGATCGGTGTTATCAGCTATACCGAAAAGTGAAAGAGTCGCCACCGATTAATTAAAGGTTAATCGGAATCCTAAAATTTGTATAGGGTACATGGATTTAACAAACTAGGGCTTGGAATGGTCTACATCCAGAGAATCGAGTTCGGGGGTTCGATTACGTCTTAAGGGATCGCTAGCCCATAATCCGCCCTTTCGATACTTTAGTTTGCTTTTGAAATTATTTTTTACCGATTCACCTGAATTGCCCGTTTTGATCATGCTTGGCCAAAACGATTACATGCACTTTCTTTAAATTAAACAAACCATGTACATACATTTTTTTAAGAATTAACTTCAAATAAATAAACAAGAGACAATAAATTAATCGTGCTCGGGAAAAAAAATGCTTTAACTTTGGAGTCTCTTGAAACGTGTCTAAAATGCAAGAATGATTTGGAAATATTAACCACGTTGGACTAATTTGTAACACTTTGACAAGTCATGGGATGTCTAGAAATATTTAGGGACCAAGATGCAATTGTTTAAAATTTCGAACTGATTTGAGAATATATTTTTAAAACTGACAGAATTTACCCTAAACTATACTGGACTTATTTGTAACACTTGGTAAAGTTCCTAAATAATCCAAAAATTATTCTAGACTTATTTGTAACATTTTGAAAAGTAATGGGCTGTCGAGAAAGGTTCAGGAAACAAAATGTAATTTTTAAAAAATCCGACTTGATTTTAAAAAATGTTCCACAAATTGCACAAATGACCCAAAACTTTTTTGGTTTGGTTTAGAACACTCGGTAAAGTCCCAAAATGACACGAGAGTCCAATGACCGAGTTGTAACTTTCATCAAAGTTTGGGAATGACCTAAGTCTTTTTTGAAAATATTTTTTTTCACATATATATAATATACATATACATGTAGTATCACATATATATTATACATATATAGTATCATATATAGATATAGTATGACATATATATTATAGATTCATATATATATATATATATATATATATATATATTTTTACAAGTATATTATGCATAAATATATAATATATGTATATAAACTTTTTTTTATAACATAAATTTCAATAACATTAGGAAATACAAATACAATATTAAATATGACAGAGATATACCTAAACCATTCAGAGCTTAAATAGCATACGAAAAACCGAGACCGATAATTACTGATATTGTTTTTCACTTTTTTTTCTTCTATATTTTGTTTTCACTTTTTCCCTTATCTTCTCTTCAATTCTCTCCAATCTCTTCTCCTTTCATTCCTTCCCCTCTTCACCGTAGCAGCTTTCTCTATTTATACATAATTTGCTTATTATTTTATGATTTCTTTTTAAAATAATAAAAAAGACTAACTTGTACAAAAGAGCAACATGGTCATGTGGCCATGTTCCTCACGAGTTGGGCCCATTTTATTTTTAATTAATTATATATATATTTATTTAAAAAATACTTTTTTTCAATTTTCATATATATAATATAAATATTTTTTAAATCTCGATTTCTCTCGGTTGCTGATTATCTTCTTCGTGAGTTCTTCAGTTTTTTCTTTTCAATTCTTTAGCTCTCATTCGTAGTCAATGATTAGTGGGGTGATCATGGAAACATAATTTGTTAGCATCTATTGACCCATGGGGCTGACCAAAGGGGCTGGTCCTTCTTTTAAGAATATCATGTTGATTGCGCCTGAAGTGTGGTTGGGTAGCGGATTGGTACTGACAATCGGTGGGGAAATGGGATTTAAGACCATGTACTTATGATCGATAAAGTCTTGGATTCAGTGCTTCAGTCGAGGGCAATTGGTAGTTGTGTGTTTAGGTGCTCCCATGTGGAACTCACATTTTGAATTTGGTTCATCAATCAGAATTCTCGTTTCTAGGCTCAGAACCTCAGGACCTATGAGCCCTTGAGCCAAAGCCTTTTTGTACAATTCGACCAACAGTATTGGAAGCGGGTTAAATTGTCGGGGCTCTCGAAATCTCCTTTGGTTCCTGCTTCGGTTGGCAGAATCTTATGGGTTAGGCAGTGAGGTTGTTCCTTGTGGGGCTCGAGGATCCGGAGGCATCGGGACCACCGGTGTGTTCGAGTACTATGTTGACTAATCTAGTATGTTCAAGATAAGTCTAGAATAATCAAGATTAGTCTAGGAGATTACTTATTAGTTACCTAGCATCTCATATATAAGAACTTCTAGTGTTTCTATTCATCTTATCTCAATGCAATACAATGTTCTCATTAGTAAAAGCATTGAGTTGTAAACTCTCTCCTCACATTCAAGAACACTAACATGGTATCAGAGCCTCCTTTCCAAGGGCTGAATCATTTCTATTGCTGATCATCTTCTTATCCTCGCGTACGGTATGTTAACCCTGAGCCAAAATCAGTTGTTTACAGTTGCCCCTCTTTGAAGACACGCTCATGGAAGTGATCTCATGAGTGTGTGTTCAAATACAAACAACTGATTTTGGCTTCTCTCGCTTTATTATTAACCATCTTGTGACTCCTAGAAGCTGGACACCTACAGGTCCTGGTCGTCGAAAATGAATTGCGGAGGCTAAACACCTAAAGGTTCCGCACGTCGGCTTGTGAGTCGTTGGGGATGACTTGCGGAGGTTGAACACCTAAAGGCTCTGTTTATCGGCTTGTGACTCCTAGAAGCTGGATAACTATAGGTCTTGGTCGTCGAGGATGACTTGTGGAGGCTGAACACCAAAAGGCCCCACTCGTCGGCTTGTGACTCTCAAAAGATGGATAACTACACGTGCTAGTCATCGAGGATGACTTGCAGAGGCTAAAAACCTAAAGTCTCTGTTCGTGGGCTTGTGACTCCCAAAGGCTGGATAACTACTGGTCTTTGTCGTCGAGGATGACTTGCGGAGGCTAAACACCTACAGGCTCCGTTCGTCTCCTTGTAACTCCCAAAAGCTGGATAACTATAGGTCTTGGTCGTCGATGATATTTTTTTATCTCTTGATTTTATTTCCTTTTACTGCATTATTGTTTTTTACCACACATCTCTGTTCCCTTAATTTTTGCCTAGGTCGGCCTTTCGGGTTTTCAACATAGCAGGGATTCGATTCCTCTCCTTTTTCCATGATTGTCCTTTTGGAGATTTTCAATCATGCCCCTCTTCCCTGAATTTTGCCTAAACCGCTCTTTCGGGTTTTCGATTTAGCGAGAATTTTCTCACTTTGGGAGGTTCACTTCCTGGTAGCGAACTCCTTAAGGATAGTATTTTCTAACTGCGTCCATATTGATTGGACTGGGGAGTTCTTGGTCATCCATATTTGTGATGATCATGGCTCATCCACTGAAAACATCTTTGACGACATAAGACCCTTTATATCTAGGCACAAACTTACCCCGAGAGTCTGGATTGACTCGAAGGATGTTTCTAATAACTAGATCGCCTGATTGTAATTTTCTTGGACATACCTTCTTGCTAAATGCACGAGCCATGCGTTGTTAGTACAATTGCTTGTGGCATAGCGCGATGAGTCGCATTTCATTTCTGAGGTTTTATTGCCCGTATCTGCATCTCGCCCATTCTGACTCATCCATCTCTGCCTCACCAATGATTCTTGCTGACAGGATTTCTACTTCAATGGGCAGCACAACTTCAGTCCCGTAAACAAGGGAAAATGGGGTTGCCCCTGTTAATGTCCATATGGAGGTTCTATATGCCATGAGTGCCTAAGGCAGCTTGTCGTGGTAGTCCTTATAATTGACAGTCATTTTTTCTAAGATCTCCTTGATATTCTTATTTGTGCTTTTACTGTGTCATTCATTTGTGGGCGATATGGAGACGAAATTCTCTGCTTGATATTAAATTGGTCACACAACCCATCAACCAATTTATTATTCAGATTTATGGCATTATCTGTGATGATTGACTGCGGCAACCCATAACGCACGTTGATATCCTGCCTAATGATACGCTCGACCGCCTTTGTCGTTACTGACGCCAGGATGATAGCATCTACCCACTTGGTGAAATAATCGATCGCCACCAACATGAATTGATGACCATTGGACGCCTTTGGAGAGGTCATAATGATTACATTGATGCCCCACATTGAGAAAGGTCATTGGGAAGTCAATGGATAAAGCTCATGTGGTGGCGTGTGAATTTGGTATGCGTACGCTTGACAGTGGTAACAATGCTGGATGTGTCTCACACAATCAGATGTTATAATGGACCAAAAGTATCCAAGTCTCATTATCGTTTTTAACAACATTCGCCCGCCCATGTGTGGGTCGCAACAACCTTCGTGAATTTCTTCCATTAGGCGCTCAGCTTCTTCGACATTTACGCATCTCAAGAGGGTATCATCAAATGATCTTTTGTACAAGGTCGTTCCACTAAGAAAATAATTGCAAGTCATCGTTTGTACGACCTTTCGGTCATTTCTTGTGGCACCTTCTAGGAATTCTCCGGACTCAAGAAATCTTTTTATGTCAGTGAACCACGGTTGATCGTCTAACTCTTCGACCGTACAACAATAGGCTGGAAATTCTTTGATCTTAATCTCCACTGGTAGCACCTGGTTTCCCGGCAAAATTTTACTGATTGATGCAAGCATTCCCAATGCGTCTGCAAATTGGTTCATATTTCTTATCATATGAGTGAAAGTGATGTCTTCAAATTCTGCTGTTAAATCCTCAAAGTGCTCGTGGTATAGTTGGAGTTTGGCATCCCTCGTTTTCCATTCCCCTGTCGTTTGGAGGATGATTAACATTGAATCTCCGAACACTTCTAGTTTGTTCACTTTGAGGTCTAGTGTGGCGCGCATGCCGAAAACACATGCCGCATATTCTGTGATGTTGTTGGTGCAGTGGAAGGTGACCTTGACCGCCACTGGAAAGTGTTGCCCAATTTGGTGAGATGAGCACTGCCCCGATGCCCCCTCCAACCGAATTCACAGCCCCGTCGAAGTACATCCTCCAATTTTCCTTTGGCATCCCTTCTTCTTCTACTTGCATAATCTCCCCATCTGGGAATTCAGAGTAGATCAAGTGATCGTCGTTTATGGGAAGCTCTGCTAAACGATCGACGATTGCTTGCCCATTCATCGAAATTCGAGGCACGAATTCTATGTCATACTCAGATAGTTGAACATGCCACTTAGCGATATTTTTTTTCCATACTGGCTTACTTATCTAAGAGGTATCTCACGAGATATATCTTCGAATACAGACGTATGGTGTAGTACAACGTATACTGTCGAAGTCGCTGCATTACCCACACAAGTGCACAACATAACATCTCCACCTCCTGATACTTTGTTTCACCCTCCGTGTACTTCTTACTCACGTAGTATATGACATGTTCATTCTTTCCAGCCACATTGAGGTGTCCCAACATTCACCCAACGAGTCTTGGCGCACTGTTAAATACATAATGAGTGGTTGTCCTGGAGTTGTCGGCACTGGGACTGGTGGGTTCATCATGTAATTTTTGTATGGACTCTAAAGCATTATGGCATTCTTCATCCCATATTATTCGAGCATTCTTACATAAAAGACGAAATAAAGGTTGACACTTGATTTTAATATTTGCGATGAAACGCGCAATGTAATTCAAACGACCTAATAGGCTTCGTACCTCCTTGATGGTCAATGGTGGGGGTAGGTCTTGTATCGCTTTAACTTTGTCAGGGTCTACCTCAATTCTATTCTCACTAACTATGAAGCCCAATAACTTGTCTAATGTGTCTCCTAAAGTGCATTTGGTTGGGTTTAAACGCAACTTGTACTTCTTGAGCCTTTCAAATAGCATGCATAAATTTATTAAGTGATTTTCACCTTCTTGAGATTTTCCGCTCATATCATCTACGTACACCTCAATCTGTTTGTGTATCATGTGTGGAACAGTGTCACCATCGCCCTTTGGTAGGTTGCCCCTGCGTTTTTTAAACCAAAAGGCATAACCCTCTAACAAAATGTTCCCCACATCGTGACAAATGCGGTTTTAGACTTATCTGCCTCAGACATCTTGATCTGCTTGTATCTGAGAACCCGTCCATGAACGAAAACATCATATGACGTGTCGTGCTGTCGACTAACATATCGATATGAGGTCGAGGGAAATTATCCTTCGTACTGGCTTTGTTAAGATCTCGATAGTTGACACAGACGCGAACGCGACCGTCCTTCTTGGGTACTGGAACATTATTTGCTACCCATTCAGAATAGTTGCAAACTTCTTGCGTCAAATTGCTTGATGATATCTTCCTTAATTTTAAGGATTAGGTCGAGACTTTGTCTCCTCAGGTGTTGTCTCTTGGGTCGAAAGTTCTCAGTGTCTAGTGGCAGAACGTTCTCCACGATTGACGAATCAAGGCATGGCATGTCAGCATATGACTAGGCGAAAACCTCCTGGTACTCTTTTAGCAAATCCATCATCTAAGTTCTTTGGTCAGGACTCAGACTTGTCCCAATATTGAATTCGTGTGGTTCCTCAGAAGTGTCGATGTTTATGACCTCAGTAACTTTTGTTGTTAGGAGCTTGCCTTTCTTGTACCTGTCCCAACTTTCTTCAATTTCTTTTGTGACATCCTCCTCACCGGATCCTTCTCCGTAATGTATAGAGTCAGATTCGGCAAGGGTGTCCCTGTACGAAATTGAATCATGGTTCCCTTTATGTTCTCTAGAGGTATTTTCTCATCATTACTAATAGAAAGCGCATAAGCAGGTAATGTCATCCAATTTGTGATATTCTCCCCACTGCAAAGTGGACGGACGAAAAGGCATGAGGGAGATTCATCAAGCAGGGCTCCAATGGTGACACCGATCGAAAACAATCCTGATAAGACTTCGTGAGAAGCAACGTCGTCAGGTTGGATCATTTGTGGTGGGTCAGGAAATGAAACAGCGAGGGGAGGAACAGCAATGCCCGTGAATTTCCGGTTAAATGTTTCCTTCGTGCGACTTCGTAATCTTTGACATTAGGATGGAAACCTAGTCTGAAAGTGCCTTTGTTCTTTCTCAGAGCTATTGGGTCTATGATTCCCTAACCATTGATTCTCAGACCGCGTCCTAAGATGAAGTTATTGCCCAGCATGATCTTCCCTACCACTAGCTTGGCTCTATCCGGTGCTGGCTCTCCCCAATCCCTAATCACATAAATAAGATCAAAGGCATGGAAAGACAATGCATCTTCGGTCTTGATTCCAATGAAAGGTACCTCCCCATCGATCACAACCAGCCATCCTCAGATATAAATTTTACTTTCTGATGCAGGGTAGAAGACACTACCCCAGTAGTGTGTATCCGAGGTCTTCCCAAAAGTAGACTCTAGACTCCTAGAATGTCTCAGACTTTGAAATATAATACGCCAAACACGCACGGGCTTTGACATGTTGTTATCCCTCAGAACCTAACTCTTCATCCCCGAAGGCGATTTGGCTAGCATAAACCAAACCAATGAGATTCTCCACTTGGCGGGTTGAAATTTCCTTTGGTACCAGGGCTTCATTCAAAACATTCATTAATGCATCTCGGTGTGGTTCAGAACTCAACATCAGAGCCAACAAAGATATTTGCGCTTGGGTTCTGCGCAACTGGACCACGACCTTGTACTCAGTATCCTTTATAGTCTTCATGAAATTGATCGCTTCTTATTCGGTTACCTTATTCTTTTGGACTCCCTCCACCTACTTCTCCTTGGGCAGATTTTCTAGATGGCTATAGCAATGTATGGATCGAGTCATACTCAAAATGTGTTCATTTTTCGCGGATCCTTGGACCGTGACCCCCACAGCTCCAAGGTTATGTTGCCCTCGTACTTAAATGGTGTTGGTCCTTGCGGTACGTAGTCAACGATTAGTGGGGTGATAATGAAACATATTTTTTTAGCATCTCTTGATCTATGGCGTTGACCAAAGGGGTTGGTCGTTCTTCTAAGAAGATCATGTTGACTGCGCCTGAAGCATGGGTGAGTAGCGGATTGGTATTGACATTCCGTGGGGAAATGGGATTTAAGACCTGGTACTTATGATCGATAAGGTCTTGGATTTGGTGCTTCAGGCAAGGGCAATTGTTAGTGGCGTGTCCAGGTGCTCTCATGTGGAACTCACATCTTGAATTTGGTTCATTAGCTGAAATTCTCGTTTCGGGTAGGGCTGTTGATGGTTAGGGTATGGTACGGGTATGACAAATACCATAACCATACCATTAAACCACATACCATAACCATAACCATTACGGGTACAATTTTCAATATCATAACCATGAAAATAACCGTCGTTATTAACCATGGTTTTACCCAAGTGGAACTCCCTCGAAAGTTTTGCATCTAAGGATAGTGGGACTGTGGATGGGTAACCATCTAGCTGTCCATAAAATGTCCTTATGCGTTATTTTCGAAATATAGATTTTCCAATCGAGGGTTTTCCATTTCTCAGCTTCGAACAATGATCGACCTACCATTTTCGAGATGACCCTTTTGTCGCTAAAAATGTTTGCCCGGGGAAACTTCATGTATGTCAAACTCTTTCAATAAAGTAGGACTATAGTTGCGGCGTAAAATCTTTGCTAAGTTGGGTTTTGTCGCTGCTAAGATGACATGTCGATGCTAAGTGTCGTGCCTGAAAGCCTCGATGTTAAAGGTATCCGCACGGACAAAATGTCGATGCTAAATGTATGCCGCTTCTAGAATGAACAGTTGGTCAAACCTTTAGCATCAATATATTGGCAATGGTGTTCATGCGTAATTAGTGTCGGTCCTAATTGGATGCTATATAGTTTTTTCAGATACAATGTGAATTCATGGTAAAATGCAGCTATCCGCTACAACATATATGTGTTGCTGTTTCATGTGTTTTGTGTCTATCATATGTGGATACAGTAAGATTATATTAACATCCATAAGTATTTAGTAACTAATTATACATAAATAGCGTTACATAACGTTTAATGCAAGAAAATGTTAATACAGTCTAAGTTTGTGGTCGATGCAAGTCACAAGTGCGACCTAAATTGCACTGTTTGCTTGGTGTTGAGGTTATTGTCTACATTTAGCCGCAGTAATTGTCGTTGTCTATATTACGACGTTTGCTGCAGTTAAAAAGTAGTTTCATCAAGTTTTTTCTGAATATATTTGGCGTATGTATTGGTAATCAAATTTTCGATGCTAATACAACTGTACCAGTTTCAGAATCAGAATAAATGTTTTGGATTTTCACCAACTAGACATTACATAAAGCATACCACCTACAACCAACCATTCATACATTTCCCTACAAAGTGTCCTAAACAAACATGTCAATGTTTGTCCATACCAGAAAGACCAAACCTCAGCATAATAGAGCACATTACCAGCACACAATAAATTCAACATATACATGTGGTCCAAAAAGACCAAAACACAACACAAACAAAGATAAAATACCGTTTAGATGTTCCAGCATTACAAAATGGCACAGTCGCTGTTTCAAGACAAATACTATACTAGGCCTAACCCAACTGGACATCAAGCAAGTGCAAATGATTACCTAAAGCAAGTGTTGCGTCCTATGTCAAACATTTCGATCTACAAGCACACCAATAGGTTGAATTAGAACAACCTAACATTAACATGCCTCAACAACAGAGTACCAGCACTCAAACAAAGACTTGTTTACTATACCTTATGGATTTGAATCATCGATCAATGCACCATTGGCTTGTAGTGCCTTTCTCATGAAGGCCATATCTCTTTGGACTACCGTCATGTTTCCCTGGAACTTCATTAGAGTTAATGCCGCTTCCTTGAACTCTCCTCCGCCTTCTTTGAACTCTCCTTCGCTAACTTCTTCTGTTCTGCAGTTTCAGCTCTAGCTAGCGGCACTTCTTCCCTCTCTTTCTTTAACTGCTCACTCTCCATCATCCGTGCAATTTTGGATACACGGGATCGGCGATGCTCAGGCTTACGAATTTTGTTATAAAGTGCATCCTTGTCAACGGGAACGTCCTCTTCAGCTTGTAGTTCAGCAACCCTTTGTTAAACTGCAGCCTACAGCTAGTACAATCCAATCTCATGTATTAGGTGTGAAACATTTAAAAAATTAACAAGGAAGAGGAGATCTTATCGCTTACCAGGATTGCTTGACTTTTCGGATCTCGAGGAACCCCATTCTTGTCCATATGGGTCTTCCGAAACATGTGGTATTCACCCGGATGCACCCCATTATTGTTCATAATCTGAATTTTTAAAAACAAGCACGGTAACTGAGTGGTTACTAGACTCTGAAGAGTGTGAGTGTATGGGTTCAATACCTCTTCCTGTTCCCTCTTAGCAAAGCTGCATGTCCCCGCAGTGTGCCTGATCACTTGGTGATCTTTGTTTGCTTTGTTACGCTCGCTCCTCACCTTCAATTCAAGTATGAGGACACAAACATTCATATGGTTAATAAGATATAAAAACTTGCTATAAACCGCAGTAAAGCATAGAAGAACAAGATTTGGTCAGTTTAACCACCTTAAACTCCTCTAAGTTGAACCAATTCACTAGCCACGCCCAATCTTCTTTCACCACGTCTGGCGGGATGTTCTGTATCCTTTCTTCATCGGTAAGGTATCTGTCATAATACCTTCTTTTCGAGTTGGCCCGGTAATTCCTGTACTTCTCTCTGAGTGTTCATACAATCAGTTGGTTCAAGTTATCAACTTCAGGGATAACAAACTTTTCCTGTGAAGCAACAATAGTTGATTCACGTTTAAAATCGTAATGTTGGCAAACATACACATTCTGTCTTTTTGAACAACGACCGTTAAGAAATAGCATGTAAGTGTACTTACTCTAATGATCATTAGCATTTTGGCCTCGTAATCAATGGGTTCCTTTGGGATCTCTTTCCAGTCTTTCACGATCAATGGTGCATTCGTTCGTTTCCGTACGATGCACCCACACCATGAGGCAAACACTGATGCATTCTTCGAGCAGACCTTTCCCTGAGCATTAAACTGTAACTCTTCTTTTTCATTGATTCCATTTCTTGATAGCTTAATACACCTAGTCCGACCCCTCCGTAGCTCCTCAATTGCAGGCCTTAAACCTTCATCTTGCACCCTTAAACCTTCATCTTGCACTTATAAACCTTCATTTGTACTTAATATCAAACACACGACCACAGGAATAAAGGATTCAATAACTTCCAATAGTTGTTGGCTGGTTTGGTTTACACATAGACTTACCCTGTTCGGTCGCATGCTGTTCCACCAATGGATCTTCATGCTGTCTTTCCTCTGCTGAAATTTCTTCTACTGGGCGGTCCAATGTGATCGGTGTTGTACGGTTGTCCACCAAGGTGTCACCAACTGATGAACCTGAAAGTATAAAGTTAAACAAGGAAGTAAACCTATATTGGTACAGGATACACCTCTCCCATGTCCTGTAAGCCACAAAAGTTTGGAGGAAGTAAACCTACTTGGTGCTGCGCGGGACAGTTTCCGGGGTGGCTTCCGAGTTGGGATTGGCTGAATTAGGGGTGCTACGTTGGTACTATTGTTCTTCATTCTTCTAGTTCCCACCATCGTCACGACTGTGTTCAACACTGCTACAGCAGTCCTTCCAAACGGTGAGTATGTGGAAGAACATAGATGAATATGTAAGGACCATAAAGTTGTTGACATATTATGGTGACAACCGATCGAAGAAACCCTAACAAGACATGCATCTTCCAAACTGTGGATAATCAAGATTTCAAAAGGTTTGAGATATTAAAGTTTCAATTTTTAACGGACTGCCGTGGAGTAAAATGTAAGAACAGCACAGTGTTTGCAAACCTAACCTAAGTCCGACCTAAGTTGCTGTTGTGAAACAAAAAACCATTACTTAGAAAAGGACGATTCTTGGATGTTCGACTCCTAACACTGCTGTTCAAGTTTCTTCAAAGACAAGTAAGCAGATGGAATAGAAAGAACATGAACCGTACCTTTGGTGCTAGATCTGCAGAACTTCTTGAAGATGAACCGTCCTATTGAATCGTCAGAGGAGACGAAGAGGGGAACTTTCGGTGGGAAATGGAGAGTCCAACCCAAGAACACGGGTAGAAGTAGTGATTCCGCGGTAAATTACAGGGGAATTGCAAAAGTTGTAGAAATGGTGGGATCGTGTTGTCATGTCATCTTAATTTCAAATGACATTTTCTTCAAAGAGGGGTAATATGCCGATGCTGAAGGTGTTGCCTGCTTGGACACCGGGTGGGCTTCAACCGAAAAGAATAGGGCTTCGGTCCGATATTTATAGGATGAAGACAACATCATGAATGTCAAGTTCAGCCCTGCAATAATTTATTTTATCGAATTATTTACGATTCAATTATGGGTGGCAAAACCTGACCCAACTCGTGGGGTGACCCGTGGGTGACTCGCCCACGGATCGTGTTTTTGTTAATGTTTTTGACCCATGGATCATTTGGGTCGTAGGTTGGGATCTGAATTTATACCACATATACAATTAGAAGAAGAATCTGAGAGCTTAATGGACCAACTAATAAACCTGGTTCAGTATACAGCTGTGAGTATCTATTTTTTCATTTCTTTATATAATTCATGTACCTGAGACTGTCAAAGCACCTCACTAATACTCAGTAACTTCAATTTTCTTAGTTTTTCAAACATTTAGTCAAGTCTTCTGCTGAGAATCCTAGGTATGTCGTTGGAGGAACCTAAACACTAGATAGTATAAATTAGAATGTACTGCAAGTTATGTACTTGCATGAGTTGTACCATGAGTTGAATGCATTGGACAGATTTGAGCAAGATTATGAACGCAAGCTTCTCAAGGATAATAATTCCAATCCAAACCCATAGGTCCATAATCCACATGCCATAGGCCCATAATACATAATCCATTATATTAGTGTAGATTGTAAATCATCACCAAACCAGCTAATTTGGTGTAATCGTTTGGAGTAGATATTTTAATAATTAAATATAATATTATATAAAAATTGATACAAGAAATGGTATGACCCCAAAGGTTTTTAATATAATTTACAAGTACAACCTATAATATAATAGGGGCATACAAACTTGTATATACTGTATCTAATACAAACTTGTACATATAATACAAACTTGTATATATTGTATATACAAACTAGTAATGTTGTATATACAAACTTGCATGTAAGTGTATATATTGTATATACAAACTTGTATATATTGTATATGCAAACTTATAATACAAACTTGTATATATTGTATATACAAACATATAATACAGTATTATATGTAGTAATGTTGTTTATCTAATACAGTATTATATACAGTCATATTCCCCACTAAATTAGCTTATTTAGTAATAACGTTAAGTTACAACCCCTAAACCGTCAGAACCAATTCTAAACCACTATTAACTAGATATCTGGCCTGAAAATTACACGCAGTAGCCATAAGTAGTATATATTTTTTTTATTATATACTCATTATATTAAGTGTATAAAATGCATATAATTAATTTAATATTAACAATATAGGGCATAATCTATTTAAAATCCCTAACCCATAAGCCTTCGTTCTGCCCTTCTTTTGCAAAGTCTCCTCTTCATTTGGAATTTCATGCGATTTGCAAGGCCCTCCCCTTCATTATTTGGAATTTCCATTTTCCCGCTTTCTGCATTTTGCATTTTCCCGCTTTCTGCATTGCGATTTGCAAGGCCCTCCCCTACATTTTCCCGCTTTCTGCGATTTGGAATTTCCATTTTAGTGTCTGGGTTCATTGTGCAGGATGCCATAGCGACACTGAGCAAGGGTCTGAGGCTCAAGCAATCGATTAACTGTCGGCCTATCCTATCCGTATAATTGTTCATCTTTTGCATCTTCTATATTATGCAATTTCCAACTTCTACCTGCAGATTCAACTTCTTCGACCATCGGACAGTGCCTCATCCACAGGGTGTCGACAGTCGGAAACAATCTGACTATGCTCGAATCCATGACGTTTGGTAGTATGTCATTTGAAGAGTTGTTACGGCACTGCAGTTGTTAGTTGTTGTTTCACTGGTTGTGCTTAGGTTTGTGCAGGTATGTAAAATACATAACATAGTTGGTTGTGCTTAGGTTTGTGCTCATGTGATGTTTAAAATATTGTTCCCTGTCCTGATGTATCGAATGAAAGGTAGAATTCTACACATTGGGTTTGCTTATTTTGTTATATTTAAAATCAACTGTTCTGTTATGCATATGAACATAGTGCTCCATTTTTTCTTGAATAAAGGATTGGATACTCAAAAAAGAGAACAAGCATCTGAAGGAGGTATGTCGATTCCCATTATTCATACTCTGTTGAATGAAATGAAAACGAAGATACTGGAAACTGTATGTAATCCTGCCTGCCATTCATGTTGAAGATACTCTGTTGCCTTTCATGCTGAAATGAAACTTCTATACTTTGTTGCATCATGTTGCATTAAATAGAAACTGTCCGCCTGCCTTGTTGGTTGGTTTGTGCTTATGTTGTTTATCTAAGATTATCATTTTCATAGTTATGAGGTCTGTTGATATGTCTTTGTTCGTTTTGCTAATTTCTATTATTGTGTTGTATTGTAAATTCGTATTGAACAAGTGGACTGATTTTTTACTTTCGTATTGAACAAGTGAATAAGTGGTCTGTTGAGATTTACTATAAGTTGTTCACCCCACACTCTTGGCATCAGAATACACATATTACAAGATACTGCACATAATACATAGTTCTGTGGCTATGCACATGACTGCTTTCTGAAACATTAGTTCGAATACCAAACAGATTTGCGGTCGATGAGCAACAGGGATGAGCAGCAGTTTTATACAAAGCATCTCAACGCACAACAGTTATATTTACAGCACTTGCATTTACAGCAATGTGCATCAATTTACATTTACTGCTTACTGGACCAAACAATGTACAACAATTTACACAAATGTATATACATTGAAACAACAATTTACAGCAATTTACACCAATGTACAACAATTTACAGCAATGTATATGCATTGAAACAGCAATTTACACCAATGTACAACAATTTACATTTACAGCATTTACCAAACATATTTTCTTATCAATTACAAACAGAATTGTCGAAGATCTGCCAAACAGAATTGCAGCACATTACAGTACAAATAATTGCAGCAAATAAAATTAATTTAAACAGAATGTATACAAACAGAATATATTCAGAGCAATATATAAGCAGAATTGTATAATCAAATTGCTACACTCTTAAAGTCTACAGAACAAATGTCAAAAATACAACACAAATGGGAATAACCTAAAGTCTACATAACAAAATTGTAGAACACAAGTCTGAACACAATGTAACCTTCAGCCTACAGTACAAACTGAACATACAATAGCAACAGTTGTAGGTGCTTAACCTAAAGTCTTTGTCAGTCATCTCCCGGGTCATCATTGGATGAAAACCCAGAGTCGTACAAGTCTTCCTCTAATTCCGAGTCAGTCCCATCAGATGAAGAATAGTCGCTATCTTTCACGCCAACAGCTATTGCGTCCTCTTCGTGGAAGTCATTGTTTCGCATGACATCATTAACGAGATCGGTTTCTACCTCTACTGAATCAATATCATTCCTACACCAATCGAGCTCCTCGTCGACCTAATTGACATGCGGGAGAATAGCAACCACTGCAACAGAGGTTTCCTGGTACGGCTCAATAGATTCTCCAGACATTTGTTCGCCAAGGACGAACCGTCTTTTGGCCTCTACAGTCAACACAGTGCTCCAATCTTTATTATTATTGTCAATAAAGTAGAAAACATGTGTTGCTTAGGATGCCAGTACATATAGTTCATCCGTGGACAAATAGTTTGTTGTGTTAACACAAACAAACTCGTACTCATCCACTTTCATGCCATTGGATGATGACAGTACGTTGTACCAGTCACATATGAACAGAACAATGTTGAGATCTCCAAGATATTGAAGCTCCACTACTTCCCTTAACCCTCTGTAATAATCAATCGCCCCTTCAAGGGGGTTGTTGTCGAAGGAGCTAGCATAGCACGATGTATCAACTTTTCATAAGACACCACTCTTCTCAAAGTTCCTCATATTTGACCGCTCTTTCGTGTGGAAAATGAACCCATAGCTTTATATCCAGTATATGTCTTCACACCATATAAAGTACCACGACCCAATGCCTTAAGTTGACGAAATATTTCATCCTCATGCGGTCCAGACATTCGATCAACCTAATGCAATAAACAATTCAATGTATACATCTATACCGTATCATGAGTAAAAAACAGGGTTAAGGATTTCATACCTTTCCTTCTAACCACTGGATGAATGTTCTATTGTGCAACACATCGATGTTCCGTCTATTAACCCTAGCTCCAATGAGCTGCCACTTGTGTTCCCTTTTTATAAAAATGTCCAAATGGAACGAGTTAGACATAATTGACTTGCGCTAGTTTGTTCTTAAGGAAATAATACATTGAAACACTTACTCAATGAAGGGCTTGACCTCTTCACATTGATTGAGAACGTAGCGTTGACACTGTCCCCATTCTTCGTTGGTCAGTTCGTGAACCACTGCATGACCTATGGGTGCTCCAGCCGGACGAAAGATGCTTAACCCACTTGTCATCAACCTAACAACCCGATCTTGAGGAAAAGCGGAATTGTGTCAGCTAAATTTAGTCTCAATGTCATGTAAATATCTAGAACAAAATGTTAAACACTCTAGCGCAATATAACCCTCAGTTATTGAGCCCTCTACTGATTTCTGTTACGAACGAATGACTTAATTATCCCCATTATCCTATCACAGTAGCATGTCATAAGCTTATAAACCCATATTAAAACTCATTTAAAAACTTGGTAGAGTAGTACTTACCTTTCAATTGAATATATCCATCGATATTGAACTGGCCCTGCGACTCTTGCCTCCTCTGCAAGGTGAGTTATGAAATGTACGGTGATGTTGAATAATGATGGTGGAAAGATTCTCTCTAGGTTGCACATTGTGGTTAGTAACTGCGTCTCCATTTTCATTAGATCTTCCATGTGCAACTCCTTGGAGGATAGCACTCTAAAGGTGTTGCTCATGTCTATTAGTGCCTTGCATACATTCTTGTGCAGTAATCCCTTAATTTCAACACTCAGTATGTGTTGCAATAGAACATGGTAGTCACGACTTTTCAGACCGATCAATTTCCTGTCTTTCAACTTTACACAACGAGATATGTTTGACGAATAACTACTTGGCAATCGCAAAATTTTTAGGAACTCATATAGATTCATCTTCTGTTGTTTCGATAGGGTGTAGCAGGCAGGCGGTAACACCAACTTTGGTCCCGGACGGACGGGATGCAACGATGTTCTTATGCCTAACACCTGCAAGTCCAGTGCAAGAATATGCTCTTCTTTTTCCAATTTCCAGTGACTGTGTCTACTCCAACTTTTATAAAGGGTTGCGTTTTACCAAAGGTAATTGGTTGAAGTCACTCTAACGGATTCAACACCTCATCCCCAGAACATCTTTGTGGGGCACTCCTTAGCTCCACAGTTCCATCAAACGCGATTTTGTTTCTCCTCCATATGTGATCGGACGGTAGGAATCGTCTATGGCCCATAAAGGAACATTTCCTCCTATGCTTTAATCTGCAGTAATGTGTGTCCATTTGACATACTGGACATGCCAGTTTACCATAAGTAGACTAACAGGACAAGTTTGCATAAGCAGGGAGATCATTTATTGTCCAAAGTACAACATCGTGCATTTGGAAGTTCTCTTTACAGTGTGCATCATATGTTAATGCACCATTCAACCATAAATCATTGAGCTCATCTATCAATGGCTGCATATACACGTCAATATAATTTGTTTGGGCTTTTGGACCAGGAATCAACATTGACAATATGTAATTGGTATCTTGCAGGCAGGTCTCCGGTGACACGTTGTAGAGAATCAACACAACCGGCCACATGCTATATGGGTGACTCTATCACTGTAAGGATCGAACCCATCTGTAGTTAATCCAAGACGTACGTTGTGTGGCTCTGTCCCAAATGAAGGATTCACGTTGTCAAGTTTTCTCCATGCCTCTGTATCCGCAGGATGTCATAGTACTCTATCTTTTATTCGGTCTGTAGAGTTCCAGGTCATAGATCCTGTTGTTTTAGTAGACATGAATGGTCTTTGCAGCCTAGAAGTTAGTGGAAAGTATCAGAGTACTTTAACGAGAAGTCTTCCACCCTTTTGCTTAGATTTCTCCGAACTATTCATTCATCATGCACTTTCATGACCTTGAAGCCATCGTGACTCACCACATATTCAACACGCATCGAGATTGACGTATTCATTTCTAAATAGAATACAGTCATTTACACAAGCATGTATCTTCTGATAGTCCAATCCTAATCCGGTATATAAATTTCTTTGCCTCATAGTACGACTTAGGTATTGTATTCTCAGATGGCAGTACTTTACTCAGCATACGAAGCAACTCATCTGCGAACTTGTTAGAAACCTAGTACAGGGCATTTCGATGCATCAGTTCCACTAAGAAAGTCATCTTGTTGTAGGATAGACACCCTGGGTATAAGCCTTTCTCACAATCTTCTAAAAACTTATAAAATGTACTAGCCTCTGCATTAGGTTCCTCACCTTCATCATGACTCATACCACCCAATCCATCAGTTATCATCTGTTCCATTTCTTCACGAGACGTGGTAGTCCTTTTGTTAGTAATGCTTTCTTTGAATTCTTCTCCATGGTCCACCCATGTAGTGTAACTTTGTAGTATTCCATATCTTTCCAGATGCAACTTCACCGTACTTCTCCCCAACAAAGACATACCTACACAATTATGGCATGGACAGTAGATTCTCCCATTCCATGACCCACGCGAATAGGAAAAGTTCAAGAAAGAGGCAACACCTACCTTATATTCCTGACTTTGTCGATGTTTGGTCATCCAACTTTTACCCATCCTTAATAAGCCTCTATTTAGAAATGAGAGGAGATTAAAACCAATATCACAACGTATCATGTAAGTAGACACTACTGTTTTCCACCCACCAAGTATTTTATAACTGCTTTGTCTATAAAAGGGAATTAACAATTTTGTTACAAAACTGAGATCCTATGCATAGTCTTTGTTTAAAAGCAGTTGTTAACTGTTGTAAAATTATGTTGATAGAAGCTTTACCTGAACCCATGATAATTAACCAACTTTCTTCAACGACAAATTCAGTTAATTATGTTATTGTAACAGAGCAGCAATCGTACAGTGTGTATACAGTTAAACAAAAAATCAAACAGACGATTTGTAGTGAAACAAATTGGGAGAAACATACACATTTTGTTATGTCTACATTCGGCAATCGCCTTCGTATGAATCAGTTGCTTGGGACACACACACAGTCACTCAATTCGTTGACCGATTAGATAGGCTTCTCTTTACTTGATGTACACAGAATGAAATACATAGACAACATAGCTGGGTGAATTTCATTGTCTTAGCTCAACAAATTAGACGTCGATTCATAATTTGAGGAGGAAACCGTACCTTTTCGTAATGCTGTAGGAAAAAGGATGACGATTCAGGGAATTTAAGTGAAGGTTGTCTCGAGGTGAAGGTTGGGAGTATGATCTAGTAAGGTGAATGTTAGGAGTATGATCTAGACTGTTCAAGGTTTATTCTAGATTGTTCGAGATTAGTTCATATTCCTTACTTACTCCTATAAATAGAGAAGCTTGTCATTGTAAAATTAAGTTAAAAGCAATGATTAAGGAGAATATCATCTTATCATTGATTGAACTTAATTTTACAATGACAAGCTTCTCTATTTATAGGAGTAAGTAAGGAATATGAACTAATCTCGAACAATCTAGAATAAACCTTGAACAGTCTAGATCATACTCATAACATTCACCTTACTAGATCATCTCCACAAGTATATACTCCTAACATAGGTCGTCTGCTTCAGCTGCTGGTAAAATCCGAATTGTTCTGTTAATTTGACAGGTTGGTATCTGAATTAGTAACAGCTAACTAAGTTTTACATAAACACTTACTGCGACACTGTTAACAGTTATATTACTTCAACAAATATTGACAGCAAAACAATGAATCAGAAATATCATTAATCCATGATGCTGTTGATGTATATTACCCTTGAGTACGTATTTGTCAACTATTTTTTTGGGACTGACACAACTAGTTGCGGCAAAAGTACACACTAAAGCACTGTTTCACTTACGACAAAACTTCCGACTCAAAAACAACTCTATTCCCTCGAACAATATTGTTAAAACAAAAAATGCTTATTAACAATGACTACCTAGCGACAACACAATATTTTCGTGGTTGTTGAGGCAGATTCTTGTAGTGATATGGCTTAAGAACCAAATCTGAAGTAGGATTCGGCTTGCTTTCAGTTATCCTTTTCCTTTGATTTTCAAAATGTTTAGAGATGCAATGGTTTCAGCGAGCAACGCCGTCACGAAACCCTTGCCTTCTCTTATTTGGATGACGAATTTGGCCATAGCTGAGTCGATGATTGTATTAGAAAAGGGTATTGATGTTAATGAACAAAGCATGTTAAAACTCACGGTTTTGATGATATTTACTGCAATGTATGTGGAGAGAATGAGGAGCTAAGGGCAATAATAAGAGAGAACTTCATTTGCAAACCTTAGCTTAATTTATTACATAGGTATAGTTGTCTATATATAGGAGTGCTAGGGACTAACTTGGAATTATCAAGAACATTAGGACTAACCCTAGCATACTCTAAACCATAATGTCTAATATTCCCCTTACAAGATTAACCTCCTAAAGTTTTAAAACATTAAAATGGATCCTTAATCTCTTGGACTTGCTGAGCACTGTGTGTGCACAGCCTGAGCACGCTGGAGGTACTGGAGCTGCACACTCGATGCACTGGAGCTGCACACTGGAGGCACTGAAGATGCACGCTGGAGGCACTGGAGCTGCACACTGGATGCACTGGAGATGCACGCTGGAAGCACTGAAGATGCACAGGCTGAGCACGGGTTGAGCACTGCGTCTGCACTGCAGAAGCACTGGAGTTGAACTGGTCTTGTACTCTATGGTTTGCACGGTGACTGAACTAAGGCATGGTTGAATCGAACATGAAGAATCGACTAACAAAATTCAGCATTGCTTGCTAGATTCCTAAATGGAAAACTAAATGAACTCAGCCTTTACATTTGGCGAGAAAAACATCAAACTCAGCTTTTCATCATAGCATGAGTTGAATAACAGAACAAAAAAAACAGACATCACAGCAATGCAGCCTCATTTGCAGCCATCCAACTTCATGAACTAACCGAGCACAGGTCTGCTCAGTATACATTAGCACAGAATCGAGCAATATTTCAGCATCTTAATCAACAAAAGACTAACTCAGCATTTACAGTTTTCAGCTTGGCAAATCATCAAACACCTTCAAGCTAGAGAACCACACAGTACATCTGTTCAGAACAACATCTATAGCATGTTAACCTTCACCATTTTCAGATGCACCCAGCACACAGAACAAATTTCAGCAATCGAAAAAAAGCTGAAACTCAAAGGACACGATTTCAGCACATCAAGGACACGAACATAAGGGAAGGGAGCAGAAGCTGGGCAACCAAAACAGAGCAGATCAGAACAGAGTATGAAGAAGGATGATAACAGAGCAGCAGCTTCAGTAGAAGCCAATAACAGAGCACAACAGAAACTCAAAGAAGATTAGCAGGATCTGAACGAAATAGGAGGCAACTGGTGCAGCAAAATATGACAGAATAGTAATATTAGGCACATATAAAGACATTAGATGAAGCAAAGATGCAGTAGCAGTAGAAGAAACGAGAACAAGAGCAAAGATGAAAGGAACAAATCAGAAGAAGCAACGCTTGTCCTTACCCTAGAAGAAAACGAAATAGAGAGCTTGAAGAACAACGATTCATCAAAGACCAAATCTGCATAGAGAGCAGTGAGTCCCAGTTGCACGAAGCTTCAACAATGGAAGAGAAGATAGTAAACCGAGCTGAACAAAAACACTGGAAAAACTGAAGAACAGAAGCAGCGGAAATCAGCATAGAACAAGCTGCCACTCAACCAACAGGGACAACCAGAAGCAGCGGAGGAAAGATTGAAGACAAGGAAACAGCAAGGATTGGCTCAAATCAGCATAGAAGAGCTGATGTCCAGGCCAAACGAGAAGCAAATAACACAGCACAAAAGCTTATTTGAAAAGGAAACGCAGTTAACAATAAACGAAGAAGATGAAATCAACAGCACAGAAGCTGAAATCAACAGCACAGAAGCTTAATAAACGAAGAACACAATAGTAGAAAGGAGACCAGGAATAGTGGCTTTGATACCATATTGATGTTAATGAACAAAGCATGTTAAAACTCACGGTTTTGATGATATTTACTGCAATGTATGTGGAGAGAATGAGGAGCTAAGGGCAATAATAAGAGAGAACTTCTTTTGCAAACCTTAGCTTAATTTATTACATAGGTATAGTTGTCTATATATAGGAGTGCTAGGGACTAACTTGGAATTATCAAGAACATTAGGACTAACCCTAGCATACTCTAAACCATAATGTCTAATAAAGGGGAATAAGACTGTTCCCAAAACAAGTAAAATAAAAGCATGGCATTTCCCCAAAGCATTTGTTTTATCAACAATTCGGCGGTCGATCCAATATACCAAAAGTTCAATAGATAAGCCATGACCCCCATTCAAGTTGAGCTCGGTGGACATTTTGTTTGTTGTGACTTTGAGCAGTTTGGCCAAAGTACTATATTCACCTCTTTGTTGGAGGTCGGGTTGAACAATACCACAATCCCAATCTACCCCTAGAACGAGTTGACGGTATTCTTCGAGCGTAGGTGTGAGTTCATTGTCATTTATCATGAAGAGGGCGTTTTTTACATCCCAGAAATCAGACAAAACATCGAGGAAAGCCCAATTGACTTTTTAGTTTGCCAGCTCTTGAACCTCGCCAATCTTCTCGTTCACGTACTTCTGCTCCTCTTCCGTCATGGATTTCCATATTCAGGAAATTTCGACCGTGGGAGGCTGGATGGCCTTGGTGCAAGTACAGTGGTTTGTCTGCTTCATCTTTACCAAATATGATGTGTAAAACGTCCTAAGGATACAAGACAGAATGAACGGAACTTACTTTTTTTTTTTTGAAAAATGCAATGGAAGTGCGAGAAAATAAATGTCACAACTAAGTTATTACATTTACAGAGGTTTAAGGAATACAAAAGTCCAATCCTATACATGTCATGATCTAGGGCCAAAACAAAACACGAGAAATAGAACAAACACGAAAGTGGTAGAAGGTTAAGCGCGGTGTGGAGCTTTTGTTCTAACAGGATAGAATTTATAGGTCCTCTGAAATGGTGGAACCTCATACCCTGTAGAGGATCAGAGGCCCATTCCGATCATCGAGTTGAGTTTTTTGGGTGCGTACCAGTGGTCCAAACCGCTCTGGGCGCATTCCCCTACTAAACTCCCTAAGCTCTTAATGTTCTCCAGGTCCGAGCCGGTAATGGTAACCAGCGTGGTGTGTGCGAATTGAGGATTTACATCATTTTTGAATTATTACATTTAAATTGATTATCAGACAAAATTTAAAATTGCAAGCATGAGCAAACGGTCAAAACAAATAGGTAATATATAACATGGCAAAGCAAAAATGACAAAGCTTAAACCCTCTAAATTCATCCTCACCACAGTCCCCAAATTGTCGGACGTCGGATCTGACTTTTCCCCAATCCTTTTTAGAAAATATTTTTATTTGTTTCACTCGAAAATGTCGGGTATTTGTGAGTGACGAGTCCGGTCGATCGGGGTTATCAACCGGACCAAAAAATGAAAGAGTCTCCACTGATTAATTAAACACTAATCGGAATCCTAAAATTTGCCTAGGGTACATGGAATAAACATCCTAGGGCTTGTAGTGGTCTACGTCCAGAGAATCGAGTTTGGGGGTTTGATTACGTCTTAAGAGCTCGCGAGCCCATAATCCGCCTTTCGATACTTTAGTTTGCTTTTGAAATTATTTTTTACCGATTTACCCTAATTGTCCGTTTTGATCATTCTTGGCCCAAAAGATTACATATGTTTTCTTTAAATTGAACAAACCATGTACAAACATTTTTTTTTTAGGAATTAACTTCAAATGAATAAACAAGAGAGAATAAATTAATTGTGCCTGAAAAAAAATGGTTTAACTTTAGAGTCACTTGAAACATGTCAAAAAATACACGAATGATTTTAAATTATTGAGCACGTTGGACTAATTTGTAACACTTTGACAAGTCATGGGGTGTCCAGAAAGGTTAAGGACCAAGATGCAATTAGCTAAAATTTCGAGCTGATTTGGGAATATATTTTTAAAAATGACATAATTGACCCTAAACTATACTGGACTTATTTGTAACACTTGGTAAAGTTCCTAAATAATCCGAAAATTATTCTTGACTTATTTATAACACTTTGAGAAGTCATGGAATGTCTATAAAAGTTTAAGAATCAAAATGTAATTTTTTTAAAAATTATAACTGAATTGAAAATATTTTTTACAACAAATTACTAAATTGGCCCTAAACTATTCTTGATTTATTTGTAACACTTGGTAAAGTTCGAAAATAACCCGAAACTTATTCTAGACTTATTTGTAACATTTTGAAAAGTGATGGGATGTCCATAAAGGTTCAGGGAACAAAATGTAAATTTTAAAAAATTCGAGCTGATTTTAAAAAATGTTTCACATTTTCTAGTTTGGTTTATAACACTCGGTAAAGTTCCAAAATGACCCGAGAGTCCAAGGACTGAGTTGTAACCTTCATCAAAGTTTGGGAATGACCTAAGTCATTTTTGAAAATATTGTTTCCATATATAGATAATATACATATAGTATTCTCATATATATTATACATATATTTTAAACTATTTTACATATATATATATATATACATATACATATATAGTATTACATATACATAATATATATTTATATTATACATATATATATATAATATGTATATAAACTCTTGTTTTTTATAACATAAATTTCAATAATATTCGGAAATACAAATACAATATTAAATATGAGAGAGAGATACCTACATCGTTCGGAGCTTAAATACCGTACGAAAAACCGAGACAGATAATTACCGATATTTGTTTTCACTTTTTTTCCTATATTTGTTTTCACTCTTTATCTTCTATTCTCTCCAATCTCTTCCCCTTTTATTCCTTCCCCTTCTTCGTTGTAGCATCTTCATCTATTTATACACAATTTGCTTCTTATTTTATTAACTTTTTTTAAATAATAAAAAAGACCAGCTTGTATAAAAGAGGAATATGGTCATGTGTGACCATGTAGTCATGTTCCTCACGAGTTGGGCCCAATTTATTTTTAATTAATTATTTTTAAAAATAAAAAAATAAAAAAATTTCAGTTTTCATATATATATGAAATCTTGATTCCTCGCGTACGGTATTTTGACCCTAAGCCAAAATCAGGTGTTTACAAAGGGTACCCCTTCTTCTTTACTGGTCTCTGCAACACACAAGAGTTCTACCTCAGAAGCCAAAAAGATGATCCTTTGTCGAAGAAGTATGTTGTTTGCGTCAGGGTATTCGAATCGGGATAGCTAGGGGACTGAACCTAATTGAAGAGAGGTCTTCGAATTGGGGAACCCAGAGAACTGAACCTAATCTTTGTCGAGGTCTTCGAATCGGGGCAACTAGGGGACTGAATCTAATTGAAGTGAGGTCTTCGTTGAGGGTCTTCGTTGAGGTCTTCATCTTCGTTCATGTGTCTGATGTGTTTGGGCATGAGTAGACAGGATAACTAGGGTTTCCAGTGTTTTATACCCTAGTTTCAATTGTTAAGTTAATATGAGTTACTTTTTTTTTGGCTAGCAAATATAAGTTACTTGGTTTTAGTCATTCAACATATATCTTAGCTAAGTAGAAGCGCAATTGCTGGGAGAGTCCTTCGTCTGGGGTTCGATCCTTCACCAGCTTTTAGTAGTTAACATTGCCGACGAATATTTTTCTTTTCTCGGTAAAAGTTTATTCTACTATTTTGTCGGTAAAAATAATATTTTGTCGGTAAAAATAACTAAACTTGCTTATTTATTTGAATTTTGCCGATAATGTTTTCCTTTAGTCTGTAAATATTTTTTCCCCCGATGAAATTATATGTTGTCGGAAAATATAACTTTTATCGATAAAATATTGATTTCGTCGGTAATTAATATATTTACCAATGGAAAGTTACCGACGAAAACCAATTCCATCAGCAAAGATGGTTTTTTCAGTAGTGTACTAGCGACCTATCTTCCCACTTACATCAGTGATTCATTATCGCATGAGTTAATGCATCACTATACTGATATTTCTAAAGTTTTGACTCATTAAGATGATTTTCTTAACCACATGCACTAACATCACTATTTCTGATCATAGGAATATATTTTGGGTTCAAAATTCGGCATAATGATCTACCTGACTCTTTTGATTATGTTGTCATTTTGAACCAAGATTTTGGGGTCTTCATTAAAATAGGTTGGGTTCCTTCTCAAAAGTTCCAATAATCTTTAGATACAGTGTTTACTGCATGGGCTTTGTCCCATTCTTTTGGATGATTGACAACTTACTCTTTATCTAACCCTTTGATTAACGGATCCACAATATTCTCTTCCGGCCTCACATAGTCAGTCGTGATAATTCCAGTCGAGAGCAACTGTTCTCAATGAAGTTATGTCTTTGATAGATATGTCTAGACTTAAATTTGTACATGACTTTGTACCCCATCAATCGCAGATGACTATCGCAATGTATGTCGATTGTAGGCACCGATTTTGGCTAGCTCGGAATATCCTCAAAAAAATGTTGTAGTCATTCAACCTGTTCAGCAAATTTATGGACTTATAAACTCAGATTCCATGGTGGATCTGATTATAACATTTTGTTTTTAGAATTTTCATCACACCTTTGCACCCTCTTGGGTGAACTTGAATCCACTTGTGGAGTTCAACTCTCTTGATGCAAAAAAATTAATTAGCATCACTATATCCTTCTATACCAATTGAATATATTTTATAGTACTCAACACACCAACATCGTGTGCAATATTAGATCTAGTACAAGTCATCAAATACATTACACTTTCAATGATCCTTAAGTACTCTACTTGAGAGACGCTTTTACTTGTATGTCTCAATAAATACTTGTTTATATATGTTGGAAAGCAAGCGTTCTTTTTGTCATCCTTATTGAATTTTTTTAATATCTTATTGATATAATGAGAACGACTTAGAATGCTTTCTTCTTAATAATCTTTATTCCAAGGATTAGATCAGTAAGGCCTGTATATTTCATGTCAAATATCGAATTCAACAAATCTTTAGTGGATTTAATTATCTTATCCTTACTCCTAACCGATAAGCATGTCATCATCAGAAAGGCACAAAATGACATGATTCTCCTCTGGGTCTTTTACATAGATGCATGTTTCACATTCATTTATTATAAATCCCTTTTACGGGATACCATTGTCAAATTTTTTATGTCAGTGTTTTTGTGTTTGTTTCAAACCGTATAAGGACTTCACCAATTTACTGACTTTATTTTCATGTTCTGGCGCAAAGAAGCCCGGCTATTCCATATAGAGTTTTTCTTCTAATCTTCATTTAAGAAAGTTGATTTTGCATTCATTTGATGTACTTCTAAATTTTGCAATGTCGTATTGCGAGTATCATTCTAATTGAAGAAAATATTTTCATAGGAGAATATGTATCAAAGTAATCAATACATTTTCTCTACTTGTAAACCTTTATTACAAACCTTTCCTTAGACTAATCGATCGTTCCATCCTTTTTTGTTTTCCTTTTAAAAATGCACTTGTAGTCTAGTGGTATAGATCCAAGAGAAAGCTACACTAACTTCCAAGTATCTCAATGATGAATTCAATTTCACTATTGATTGTATTTTTACATAAACTTCAGAAGAGTTCACAACTTCTTGGAATGTTTGGGGCTCAACTTCAAGCATATAAGTAAAATAAAATTGGCCCAAAAGATTTTTATACTCTAGCTCTTTTGTTATATTGAGTTTCACCTCAACATTTTCTTCATTTCTAGGTCTGGACTATTATCATCAATAGTGTCATATGTTCATTTCGACGACCTTCTTTCCTCTAGACTTAGCTAGAATTACTTCTTCAAAGTAATATGCATTTTTTAATCCATTATTTTATCCTTGTGTGTATTCAAGATTTTTGAACAATGCACAATAAACCAATAAACATTATTATTTTAACCCTATCAAATGAAAATGGGCTCAACATTTTTTTGTCGAGTCTTAACATTTTTAGGAAGAGACACCATTACCTTCGCAGGACACCCTACACTCAGAGATGATTGAAAGAGATTTTCTACCTTTCCACAATTCAAAAGTGTTTTTCCTTCTTTCTATCGAGGTACTTTATTTAAAAGGTAATTGCTAAATAAAAAACTTTCTCCTCACATATTTTATGGTAACCCAGAGCTTATCAACATTAAATTGATCATATCTTTCAATGTTCGATTTTTCATTTCTGTCAATCTGCTCAAGTTTTCATTTTCATGACATTACCATTAAGATGATTAAGAAGTCCATGTTCTTGGGAATTATACCACAATAGCAACAAACTATGTACACCTCGTCTAGGGTGATACTAACACCTAATTGAACATATATATTAATTATTAATCTACTATTAATCAACCATTACCTAACATTATTATTATCAATTAACCTATTCTACATCATAAATTGTATTTTTTTTACAACTAATGGTAATTAAAATCAAAATTAGGGATTTAATTTAAATTAAGCACATAATAGTTAAGCAACAAAACACATCACGAATCAAATTTCTTCAATTAAATTCAAATTAAATCTAGTTTTACTCAATTGAATAATTTGTCCCCATATCAAATTTAGTGTTTCCAATTAAGGTTTTAAAATTAAACACATAATAAAGAATAATTAAGAAAATCATAATAAATTAACAATTTTTACATATATATATTAGGCCCAATAACTATTAATTGAATCTAACTTAAATTAAGCAATTTAACCCAAAATCAAAATTAGGATTTTGGATTACGTTGGACTTTTTCTTTTTTAGTGGCTAAGATGGTGGTGCCGATACAGTGCAGGCACGACTGAAAGTTGAATTTTTTCAAAAAGTGTATATTTTAGAAAAAGAATTTGAAAAAGTATATATTTACCGAAAATATTTGAAAAAGTGTGTACCTGCGTTACTGGAGATAGCAAAAATCAATTTGCGCTACTGATAGTAGCGATTTTTTAAAATAGCTACTAGGGGTAGCAATTTTCAAAAAACGCTGCTTAGGGTAGCGTTTTTATGAATTTCGCTACCCCTAGTAGCGATTTATTTTTTTACGCTTTTTTTTTACGATTTGATGTTTAATTTAAAAAAAAAAAAATTTAAAAAAATCAAAACAAATCTTAAAAACAATTTAAAAAATCACAGTAAGTAGATATTTTAATTTCGATTCAAATGATGCAAAAAATATTAAATTTGGACTTACGGATTGACTGTAGGCTTTGCCGTAAGTTGAGATATGAAAATTTGAATTAAAAAAATATAACTCATACCCTGTAAGTCCAAACTAACCACGGTGAACGTCATTTATGTCGTACACGTGGTGCAACAATCGAAGCGGGACCGAACAAATAAGTGAAAGGTTGGATCGGGTAATGAAAAATGCAGCATGGGTGGCGAGACAACTGGGAGGAAAGTGCATAAATGAGCTCGCTATATGCTTGGACCATGATAGTGACTCTCAACCGACCGAAGAGAAGAATGCATCATAGATTCAAATTTGAAGCCATGTGGCTTGAACACCCAACATGTAAAGAGGTCATCAAAGAAGCGTGGGATAAAACCACACCGTGTAGGGAATCTTGAGAAGTTCATAGAAAGTTACAAAAATGCCGAAGGTATTTGAAGAAGTGGAGAAAGAAAATCTTCGGAAATAACTTAAGAGAACTTGAACAAACCAAGGCGACTCTCAGGAGACACATGCAAGTAGGGATGGACGAGGAGGCGATAAGGGAGGAGAAGAGGTTAAAGGTCAAACTCCAAGGTCTATGGGCAAGGAAGGAAATGTATTGGAAACAGAGATCGAGAGTCAAATGGATAAGGGAGGGTGATCGCAACACAACCTACTTCCACCAAACAACAATAGCCCAAAGGAGAACGAACCAAATTTGTCAGTTAAAGAGAGAGAATGGGGAATGGTTGTCTAAGGAAGAAGACATAGCCAATGAAATAAAGAAGTATTTTGGGAACAAGTTCACATCGGAAATAACCGATACAGGGGAAGAGTTTCAAAGATGGGTGCCAAATCAGAAAACATATGCCATGGATGCAGAATTAACTCGGGAGGTAACGGAGAAGGAAATCAGTACGTCTGCGTTTCAATTAGAGGGGCACGAGCACCGGGCCCAGACGGATTCCCGGGTCTGTTTTATCAAAGGAATTGGAATGTCGTGGGAGCGAATGTCATTACCTCGGTCAAGGCTTTCTTCAGAACATGTATCATTCTAAACCCTCTAAACCATACTAATATTGCCTTGATACCTAAAGTGACAATGCCGACTATGCGAACTGATTTTAGGCCAATAAGCTGCTGCAATTTTCTGTATAAGATTATATCAAAAGTTCTGGTGAATCGCCTGAAGGTGTATTTATCAGAACTTGTCACGTCTTTTCAAACTGCCTTTGTGTCAAGACGGAACATACATGATAATATAATGGTGGCCGATGAAGTCTTTTACCATCTCCAAACAAGTCGAAATGAAGAAAGGGTTGAGTGTGCACTCAAAATTGACATGCAAAAGGCATATGACCGGGTGGAATGGAGTTTCCTACTAGAAACACTTTGGAGGAGGGGCTTCTCGGAAATATGGATAGGATGGATCAAAGAGTGCATATCAACAACCACCTACCAAGTGGTGGTAAATGGTGACTGAACTGACACGATAAAACCGACAAGAGGCATTCGACAAGGTGATCCGCTATCACCATACTTATTCATACTACTTGCGGATGTGTTGTCTAGAAGGTTGGTAGGGGCATCCATGGAGAAGGATATCCAATGGATCACAATGAGACGACATTGCCCGGAAATACATCATTTGTTCTTTGCAGATGACTCCCTGTTCTTCATCAAAGGGGAACCGGATAATGCCAGCCGATTGGGAATGATACTAGAGACTTATTGTAGGGTGTCTGGACAAAGGATCAATGTAAACAAGTCGACCCTATACTTTAGCAAAGGAACAAGGGAACATGACTGAAAGGAAGTGGAAGACGCCCTCAGCATCCAGAGCACAAATTACCCAGGCAAATACTTGGGTTTGCCATCAATCTGGGGGAGATTAAAGAAGGTGGCATTGGGGTCCCTAAAAACGAGGATAAAGGACAAACTAGTGGGATGGAGACCAAAAACCTTGAACCAAGCAGGTAAGGAGGTGCTAATAAAGGTGGTCATCACTGCGATCCCCACATACGTAATGGGTGTGTTCCACCTACCAAAAACATGGTGTACTAAGATCGATTCACTAATAGCGGATTTCTGGTGGGGACAAACACCGGAAGGGAAGAGAATGCATTGGAGGAAATGGGATATACTAACAAAATCCAAGAACACGATTGGATTAGGATTTCGAGAGATCCAAAGTTTCAACACGGCACTACTCACCAAGATAGCGGGGATGATAATGTACGAACCAGATTCTTTATGTGCACGGGTTTTAAAAGGCTTATATTTTCCACACAACTCTTTCCTTGATGCGAGAAGAGGTGGTCGAGCCTCATGGGGGTGGAGTAGCCTCATACATGGGAGAGAAGTAATGAAACAAGAAGGAGTGTGGATGATAGGATCGGGGGAGGACATAAGAGTCTTTGAAGACCCATGGATTCATACCAAAGGGAGTAGGAGTGTCAATGCCGAAACACAAGTAGAGCATGGGCGAGAACTAAGGATGAGTGACTTGATACAAACCGATAGGAGATGGAATGAAGAGATCCTGCGAGACATCGTAAATCAAGAAGATGTCAAACACATACTAAATCTACCTATTCCACATGAAGAGGGTAGGGATCGGTATATATGGCCACACACGAGGGACGGGGCACCCCAAGCCCGATCGGTATACCACAAGTTGAGGGAGAAGAATGCACAACGCGAAGGGGAGACTCAACCGAACCGAGATATGCTATGGAGGGACATGTGGGCAACCAAAACTTTGCCTAAGGTAAAAAACTTTATATGGAGGTTAGCCACGAATGCTCTAGCCGTCAAAGCAAACATGGTAAGACGAGGTATGCCCATAACTCCTACTTGCCCAATATGTGGAGAAGATAAGACAAGGGAACACATGATGTTAAATTGTCGATGGACCGAACCGGTATGGTTTGGGATACTTGAGAGAAGACCCGACCGAAGGAACAATGTCAACATGGTCCAATGGTTGGAGGAAAGGAGGAAAGAACCAAACATGCAAGGTCAAAGTAGGGAAACAAGATGGAGGCTTACCTTAATCACGTGTTAGCACATATGGAAGACAAGGTGCAAAGCCGCGTTTGAGGGCATACTACCTAACCCGATGAGGACGATGATGAAGATTAAGCAAACATATGAGGAGAGCAAGGTGGGTATCCCAACGGAAGGAACAACCTACGGATCTCGACCAAGACATAGATGGAAACTACCGGAAGGGAGCACAATAAAAATAAATTGTGACGCATCATGGTGCAAGGACACACAAAGAGCGGGCATTGGGGTCGTGGCACAGGACAATGACGGCAAGGTGGTGGGAGGCGTTAATCGACGGTACCGAGTCTAGGATATTGAGACCATGGAGGCCATTGCGATGCAACAAGGAGTCCGCCTAGCTTACCAAGCGGGATGACAAAATGGCATCATCGAAATGGACTCACAAGTGGTACACAAGCAACTCGAAGAGGGACCGACACATTGGAGAGTATCCACCATCATAACAAACACACGAGCACTAGCCATGAAAATGGAGCGAGTGCAATGGTGAGCTATTCCAAGGACGACAAATGAGTGCGCAAATTGGAAAGCGAAGCAACCTAGATTGGGAGTGAGTCTTGAAGATTGGGTCGAAAGACCCCTACTACTATTATTATCTTTGATTGAGTATGTTTGTAATTCCGAACATCCGTGACTTAATGTCACGACATTTTATTTTATCAAGTAAAACGTTTATTTGGCAAAAAAAAACTTATTTTTTGGTAATTACGGAATAAACCGCTACAGGTAGGGGTTTGGCATAATAAACTGGTTCGGCCTAACCGTACCGGTTTTGAACCGGTTCACAAACCAAATGGGGTTTCTGCAAAAAGTGAAGCGGTTCAAAAGAGGTACAAAAAATCGGTTCGCAAACGGTAAACAATAGCATTTCTTGTACCGGTTTTAATATAATATTATATTTATTTTTTAAAATATATACTCTAAACCATTAGACCAAAGTTGGTTCGAAGATGATTTACAATCTACATTAGTATAATGAATTATATATTATGGTTTATGGATTATGGTGTATAGATTAGGGATTATGGTTTATGGTTTATGGATTATGGTTTATGGATTATAGATTATGATTTATGGATTAGGATTATGGTTTATGGATTATTTATTATGTATTATCATAATAAATAATCCATAATCCATAAACCATAATAATATTATGTATTATTATAGTTTTTGTTTAAATATATATAAAGTGGTTCGGTCGAACCAGTTTAGAACCGGTTCAGAAGAGGTATGGTAATTTTGTCAAAATCTGGAGCGACCAAAAACTGAAGCGGTAAACCGTACCTCTTTAAAATGTGGTAAATGTACGGTTCATGAATCGGTTCGGCCCCGAACCGGTTCATGCCCACCCCTAGCTACAGGTGCCAAACTTTACACCCAAGTTCAAACTACAAACCAAAACTAGTTAACTTTAACAATTCTCGAAAGTGAAAAACCAACAGCGTCTTTACGGAGTATGAAGTTCAAAAACATGATGCCGGTTGATCTCCATCCCCGCCATGATATCAACGACCGCATTTGCTTCTCGAAAGATATGTCTGAACTTCATTCTTTTGAGTTGCATTAATAGTTTCCTGCAATCCGCAATGATGGCCATTAATTTTAAATTTGACATATTTTTGTGAGAGATTAGCTTATGTGCTGAGAGGGCGTCCGTTTCTAGGTGAATTAAATTTAATCTGAGTGTCTTTGCCAGTAGAAGACCATCACTGATGGCCTAACATTCTGCAGCGAGGCTGTTAGAGAAACCTAAATTTCTTGAGAAGCCCGCTACTCATTGACCCTTATAATCTCTGATCACCCCATCCGTTCTTGCAAAACCTGGGTTTTCCTTAGTCGTACCATCTGTATTGATTTTAAACCAGTCATTTTTTGAAGAAACCCGACTAATATTAATGGATATAAATTGATTAGTAGTCTCAATCGCAAGATACACATTTTGGTGAAACTTGGCTTGAGATAAAGATACATTATAAACAGAAGAAGAAGAATGTTTATCTTTAAAAATAAGCGAGTTATTATTTTTCCAAATGTTCCATAAAGCATAAGGAAAGAAGAAATTCAAGTCAACACCTTGAAAAGGGACCTACGATACCTGACAACCAAACTTGTCAAGTACCTGGCTATTTGAGAAATGGCCAGCTAAAAGAGAATAAGCAGATGCAGTAATGTAACTCCCCGAGTTTGAGACATTCCATATTTGACTACTCCTAAATATGTCCAAAACATTTTTCGAGAAATCAAAAGAAGTTCTATCTAGATTCCACTCGGCATTGTGGAAGACATCTCCTACCATTAAGTTGTCTTCATCATACTTCAGTGGACCATAGATAGAAGATCGAAGGGATTGACTACCCACCCAATAATCATGCCAGAATTTAATATCCCTGCCATTTGCCGCCACCCACCCCGAAGTCATTTAAATAGTTTTCACACCTTCATTGATTGTTTTCCAATTACATGGCGTTTTGCTTGATGTATTGAGAAACGTTCCATTATGCTTAAACATTCTGTTTCTAATCATCGCGACCCAAGGAGCCGTTTCTTTTTTCAATTTCCATGCCAAATTGCTCCCAGTAGCGCTTTGTTACGATACATCGTCGATTGAATACCAAGTCCCCCTAGGTTTTTAGACTTTGTAATTTCATTCCCACTGATCAAGTGAATTTTCCTTTTCTGGTTCGTGGATCCGCAAACAAAGTTTATGTTAATCCTGTTCAGTTCTTTGCATGTTGAAATAGGAAACATAGTACACTGCATATAGCAGGACGGGGTCATAGACAAGACTGATTTGACCAAATTAACCCTACTAGCCATTGATAAAAGATTTGTCCTCCAACCCGAAAGTTTATTTCTAACTTTATCTAGAACAAAGTTAAAGAAATTAGCTTTTGAGTTTGACAAATCCAGAGGAAACCCAAGGCAAGACCCAAAATTCTCAACTGTTTTAAACTTTAAAATACATGAGACTTATGTTCTTTTGGTAGTAGGTACATTTTTCGAGAAAACCATGATCGACTTGCCCTGATTAACCTTTTGTCCCGAAATGGCGCAAAAATCTTCTAAAACTGAATTTATACAGTTTCAATTTTCAGGTGTCACCTCTCCCATGAGAATGAGGTCATCAACAAAGAAAATGTGGGATAAAATCATGTTACCTCATCCCACTTTTATTCCTTTCCATTCTACCTTCATAACTTTATCATCGATAAGAAATGTCAGATATTCCATACAAAGAATAAAGATGTACGGAGATAGAGGATCACCTTGTCTGATATCTCTTGAAGGGTAGAATTTTTCAAGTTTCCCCCCCATTAAACAAGATCTCAATCATAGACGTGGAAATACAACTCATAATCAACTTAATAACTATATCATGCAATTTAAAGAAATGAAGAGTACTTCTAATGAAGTCCCACTCAATTCTATCATACGTTTTTTCATGGTCAATTTTAATAATCACGCACCCTTTCTGACCCTGTTTATGCTTTGAAAAATGAAGCACTTCTCTAAGTAAAATCATATTATCATAACCCCTTCTACTTGGGACAAAGCTAGTCTGAAAAGGAGAGATGATATTATTCAGGGTCGGTCTGATTCTGTTCACCAGAATTTTTGAAATCACTTTGTAAATAGAATTGCAAAGACTTATAGGTCTGAATTAGGAGACCAAATTAGGTTGACTAAATTTTGGAATTAAGCAGATAAACGTCTTGTTCCAACTTGTAGGAACAAAACCTCTTTTAAAAAACTCACTAACAACATTTATGAGAGAGCTACCAGTGCAGTTTCACAATTTCTGGAAGAAAGTCAGATGAAGGTCATCAGGACCCGGAGCTTTAAAAGGTTTAAGATCCCAAGTGGCTTTCCTAATTTCTTCCTAAGTGACATAATTGTTTAAGCGACGGCTATGGTATTCAGACAAAAAAGTTATCCACGAGTTGGAGCAAACAACCAACAAATAAGAGGTAACTTTAGAAGTGGTGAAAAGATTTGAAAAGAAATTTTGAAATTCCACTTGAATAAGTCCCTCATCAAAAATTATATTTCCAACTAAGTCTTTAATAGCCAAAATATTATTTCTTCTTCTTTTAACAAGAGTAGAAATATGATAGAATTTAGTGTTTCTATCCCCATCTCTAATCCACTTAGTGCGTGACTTCGCAGCCCCAAGTATTTCTTCTTGGTCAAGAATCTCAGAAAGCTCTAGCCGAAGATTCTTTTCCAAAGAGACAATGAAATCGTTTGGGGAACTAACAATACACTTTTGAGCTCTAGAGATCCTCCGAATAATATTTTATTTTTTCTGAAAAACGTTTCCAAAAATATCTTTATTCCATGATCTAGCTTTGTCAGGGAAGTAGTTAATGGTAGGCGTGATCCTATTACTAAACTCGTTCCAAGTATTCTTGATCATGAGTTCAAAACCTGGGTGATCAAGCCATATAGGTTCCATCCTAAACGATCTAACTACCCGATTACCACTATCCCCACTAGAATTAAAAAGAAGCGGGCACTGGTCAGAGTGAGTTCTCATAAAATGGGCGACAGAGGCATTAGGAAACCTAAATTTCCAATCCATATTTGTCATCATCCGATCAAGTCTTTGTTGGATTAATATATGAGAGTTCCACATATTGACTCAAGTAAACTTAGGCCTTCTAAAACCTAGATCAATCAAATTACAATCACTAATCATGTCATTAAAAAGAGACACCCTATTCATGTAGACACTATTCCCCCATAATTTTTCAGAACTATTTGCGACATCATTAAAGTCACCTACAACTAGCAAAGGACTACATATAGTAGAGGCAACCGACTTAATATTATCCCACAACAATAATCTTTCACTTAAATTAGGGCTAGCATATATCGCGGACATAAACCATGAAAGAGTTGAAGGGATAACCTGGATTTTGAAGTGAAGTTCCTGTTGTGTAGAAGCCATCTTCATAATGTTAGTCTCATGATCATTCCACATAACTAGAATTCCTCAGTTAAAAGCTTTGGCGTCCACCCCTAGAAACTTGTTGAAAGGTAATTTACCTGCTTGCTCAACCATCCTTTGACCACTAAGTCTAGTGTCAATAAGGATCAACACTGGGGGCTTGTGAGCAGATAAGGTGCTTAACCACCTTGATAGCTACCGGATTGCCAAATCCTCTAACATTCCACACTATGGATCTCATATGGCCTTTTTCAGGAACCATATTCGTTGATAGATGTATTTGATTCATAATTAATCTGCTATAAACACGACCAAACCAATTACATAGAACTACTAACATCTAGAATCACCTTAGATAACTCACCTTGATACTCAGTTCCTTGAGTTAGAAAATTCTGTCTCCCTTGCTTAATAGGTTCCTTTACGATGTTAGACATGTATATTGATCCTTTCTCTTCCACATTCAAGTGAAATATCGGCTTCCCAATTTTCCTGTTTCCATGGCCTTTGAAATAAACATCCTTTCTGCTTCCCAATTTTCTTGTGTTCCTGTCCTTTGAAAAATTCACAGAAGTAGTTAAATTGTTTTTCTCATTAGGACTAATAAGAGTATGCTTCAATGTGTCTTTGGTGGAATTCAGATCTTCCTCAATTGTCTTACGCTTTATAGGCCAACTACCCGACTCAGCTCGAAGCTTTAATTTGGGTTGGGCCAAATCCATCTTATCTTCTGTTAATGCACATTATTATGTCGGTCCATCCTCAATATTGTAGCCTATCCTGGGAGAAATTGCTGTCAGCCCAGCATTTCGGTCCAGCCCAGCACTCCGGTCCAGTAGTGCATTTCGGTCCAACTCAACATTCAAGCCCAACTTCGCAGATATTGAGGACATATCTCCCCCAGTTTCCATAGATTTCTAATTCTCAGCATCAAGTGGTGATAAAGTATGCTTCTCCCTACAATCTTAATGATGATATATTGTTCATACCTCTTTTGTATCATTGCTTTCTCATCGCTGGAGATGGTAAATTTTAGTTTACCAGTCGGCTTCCCTTCAACATGGAATTTTGAGGGTAAAGCTTCAGAATAGTTCAAACATTCTTGATAAAATGTTTTTTGTATGCCCCCGGAACAATACCAGTGAGTTTATCCTGGTAGGAGATGGAATTGGTTGAACTCCTCAATGCACCATCTTCCATGTCTTGCAAAATATACAGATTATCTTCTTTGAGCTTGGTATTGCTAGTCAATAGTTCTGCAGCCTCTACTGCAGTAAGCGATTGTGTAGAATTGGAGAGCATTTGAAGATTAGAATAATCTCTCTTTAGTTCATTTGGTTATCACTAAGGGATTTGTTAGCAGAGGGCATGAGTTCGGAACATGTTATAGGTATTCTTAAACTATTTTTTGGTTGTTATATAGTATATACTTTCTTAGTATCTTAGACAATTAAATACAATAATATATCCTATTTGTGTGTTCTGGCTTATTTGGTAAAACGATTAGACAACTATTGAAAATGTTTGGAGTTCAAACCTCATACACTAGTTTTTGCTAGTTTTTATTTTAGTAAATGAGTAATGTATATATACCAAAATGGTTGAATATGGCACAACTCTCATTTAGCTCAACAGTTATTCCTCATATTTTATTTTTTACTTAAACTTTACCGATGGAATTCTTTCATAAAGAATGCCACTTAAAATTAACCAAAAAAAATATAATTTTCTTCTGTAATTATATGTTTTGTGCCGACAAAATGTTTTTCTCGTCGGTAAAATTATTTTGATTCTTCACAGGAAGAGAGCAGCAACAAATTGCGTTTCCGTAAAAGTTGCGACCCTACTGTGATGTAAAGTCAATTTCAGAATAAGGTTAGTGGGGACTAAAAACTGCAACGGTTTATATATAATTTACAACAACTACATTGAACACTAAACATATGTTTTTACAGTAAAATTTTTGTCTGATACTGATTATTTGTATTACTGTCGATGATGGCTTGACACCGAGTTTTTTTCGAGCTGAACTAGTCTACGATGGAAAAATTTACTCAAAACATGAGCTTTAGGTTTAGGTGTGATAAACTATTGGACACTAAATCGGTTGTATAGGCACGACATTAAATGTCGACACATAGTATTTAGTGACAACAAATTTGGTACATGACTGTACACCAACATTCTTAAAGTGAGAAACTCTAGAATGATATCTCAATATATCGGACATTCTATAAATACTAGTAATCTAGCACGCGCTTTGCACATATAAAAAATTAAGTATACTAATTGTATAAAATAAATTACTATTATTATCTATTAAGTATATTTATGTCAATTATCTAGATATAAATTTCATTTTTGTGTAATTTAGAGTCTTCATATCAATATAATATATAATATTTCTTAATTTTTCCAATCTATAATGAAATTGTAGTACAAAGATTTTATGAAGTGTTTAGTATGTTAAAATTAAAATTATAAATAAACCATACAATAAAATTTATTTAAAAATATGCAATGATTGTTTATTTTGATGTAAGTTTATTAATTATAATGTTATTGTTATAGGAATTTTATGTCACTATACAATTTTTAAATATGCTTTAAATAAGTAAATTACCCACAAAAATAATTTTTACAAATAATTATATATATATATATATATATATACTTTATTTTTTTAAAAAAAATATCTTCATATGTCACTTATATTTACAGTTATAGTTAATGAAAGTTTAACTATGATCATTTCACTAAAATAATGTTGTTGAATATTTTCATAAAATGTAGTTCTTTGATTTGAATTTTTTAAATAAATATAAATAATAGTACGAACATACTTTTGTTATTTATTTTTCGGGTGTATTTTGAAAAAAGGAAAATCGGTCAACTAGCTTCTACAGATAATGAAGCAACTGCATATAAACATAGTCATCCCTAATGCTGACAATTTCTGACACGACACGATCTGTTTAAAGTGTATATGAGTTTGACCTTAACGGATCATGTGTCTAAACAACTCTTATACGTTTAGAAACAATTAATAATCGTGTCTAAACACTCCAGCTCTATAAATATCTGTATAAACACGATTAACTATTCGTGTCTAATTGTGTCGTGTATACATGTAACACGAATAGAAACACGTTTAACTAATCGTGTCGTGTAAACATGTGAGACATTTATATACATATAAATTCTTATGCTTTTTCACCGTTGGATTGTTGAATCTCACTGTTGTCCAATCTCTGCAGCATGTAGACTGCAATCCCACCTCAAGAAGCAACGTCTCAGTCTCAGTTTTCATTTTCAAATTTTTTTTGACTTTCTAGCCTGAAGCCTTCTACCAACTTCAACCAAGCAAGAAGCAATGTCCAGAGCAAGTGAGCTTCGTCCCTACAGCTACCACCGCAGCCACGCCCACAGAAACTCTCCGCAAGTGAGCTTCGACCCGAACAACGCAATTGAGCTTCGTCCCAATGTTACCTAGGTGAAGTAAACAAGGTTGTCTCCAACAGTAGGCTCTGGACAACCTCAAGCGCCGACAGCGAACTGAATCTCCCCCGGGATCCTTCGTCGCTTCCACGTCCAAGCTCCGCCACCGATCGTCATCGGACTAAATCCCGGCAACATCCCCTTTGGCGGCCTCAGTAAGTTATCAACCGACCATATTTAGTGTTTACTGTTGATATTGAGGATTCGTTGAAAATTGGGAATCTTTTCGAATCGTGCATTTTTTTTGCTTGTTTCTGTTGTTCTTGGAGAATTTGGAGTCCTTTTATTTAAGTATAATGGATTTTGATTATAATGCTGTTAATGCAACATTTTTTAGCTGACTTGGAAGTTCCTGCCTTTACTGCCGCGATCGAGGCTCACCAGAGACGGATCACGCAGGCTATGATGGATCATGCTCTGGAGATATGTGCTAAGAACAATGTGAGGCTTCTTTCTATTTGCATCATTTAGTTTCTTTTATGTTGTTATGTATGAGTTAGTTGCTTCATGTCTGTAGTATATCTAATAGTAGATTTTGCATATTTAGCTAAACTTTTGCAGCTTCGTTTCGAAATGAAATAATTTAGGCAACTTTTAGGGGCTAATTTTTTTGAATTTGCTCACTTTTTTTGCATAATTGGTTTAAATCTAACTGATTTTCAAAATGTTGATTATGATCTTCGTGTAATTAACTGTCTAAACCTTACTTTGGATGAAGTACTGAGGATTAGTGGTATCCATTGCCATTCATTCATATTTAACCAATGGAAGTGCATATTTAACCAATAGATCACCTTCTTTTAAGTAGTTCAAGCTTACAATATCTTCGTTGTTTGCAGGCAAATGTGACAACTGAAGTAGCATTCGGAGATCCAAAGGAGACACAGTTTGTGAAACTACTGAAAAACTGCATGTCGACCTGCTTGTGATGGGATCTCGAGCTTTTGGTCCTATTAAAAGGTCATAACTTGGAAGATACTTATGCTTCTTAATTTTCAGTTATAGAGTGCTTACTACTTTTCGCATAGCACTTTTAATTTTAAAGTCAATCACCTTATGATTTTTTTTAATTCAGCTGGAATTTATTAATTGCTGGATATGGTTTATGTTGGAAGTTGCATTTGTATAATCGTCTACATAAACTAATTATGATCCTATTATTTAGGATGAACTGTTTTTTTTTTTTTTTTGGCCATCAGGATGAACTGTTTACTCCCACATGAAGTTGCAAATCATTAAGAAAAGGAACATGATGTCATAGTAATTAGCTGTACATCTATCTTTAGACAACCTATTGCTTTGATTTCAAAGGACTTGGGTTTCTTGTCCAGCTGTATAACCAGTTGTAAATACCTGATTTTGGCTCAAAACAATCGTACGCGAGGAACCAAGCCGAGAAAAATTGAAATTGAAATATATATATATATATATGTATGTATGTATATATGGGAAAAGTATAAAAAGCAACACATGTTTGACCAAAGTGGTAAAAGCGACACAATGTTTGTTTTTTATGCAACACGTTTAGTGTTGTTTTTTGATGAAGTCCGTTTGTGTCTGTTAAAAATTTCTAATTTCTGTTAACTCGTCACATGTCTTGCGCGTGACCTCCGTTATGTGTAAAATTCCACAAATGCTCTTGTCTTCCTCAAGTGCTAGTTGGAGATGTTTGCAGAGTTGTCTGTGAGTTGCAGGTGTCAATCCCGACGTCCGAGGCCTGGGATCTTTTTGACACCCTCCGCATCGGAGCACTTGCTCGAGAATGAAGGATCTGTTTTAGGTAGGCTTGTCCAAATGAACCGGTTCGGATGAACTGGTATGGTTTGGTTCGAACCGGTTCGGCCGAACTAGTTCCAAAACCAGACCAGTGTTTTTAGCCTTCAAATAGAACAGTTCAAAATAGTACCAAAAATTCAGTTCAAATCGGTTCGACTCGTTTTTTGATACTGGTTTATACTTAAATTTAAATCAAACCACTTTAAACCTATATAATTTTAGAACCTGTTTGAAGCTAAATCAACTAAACCGGTCTGAAATTAGACCAAACCGAGAGATATTTTCAATAAACCAAACCTATAAATATATTGGATTCTCGTATGTTGATGTTGGACTGAATTTTAGTCAGTTGTGGAATAGATTTTCAATCGGTTCAGTGTATTTTTTAGTCGGTTCAGTATTTTTTCAGACGGTTCAGTGTTTTTCAGCTGGTTCAGTATTTTTTCAGATGGTTTAGTGTGTTGGATAGGATTTTCAGCCGGTTTAGGTTCGGTTTGAACCGGATTATTTTCGAACCAAAATTATTATTTAAAAAAACAGAGCAGAACAGTTGGAACCGGTTCTGAATCGGTTCGAATCAGACCAGTTCTTTTTTCTTTAAATCAGACCAATTTTTTTAGAAATAGAAAAATGTACTAGTTTTTTTTAAACCAGACCAGTCAAGTTCAGAACCGGTTCGAAGTCGAACCGGTTCATGAACAAGCCTAGTTTTAGGACATTCAGGTTATCCATGGCGATGGATGGGTCGGCACCATTTTCCTCATTTCACTGACTGTTTTAAAAATTTGGATTCAGAAATGCATAATTTCCTATAGCTACTTGATTGCATTTTGCAGCCTAAACCCTGATAAGTAATTAGAGATCTGGCCGCCTTGGGGTTAGAATAACTCATATATGTATAGAGAGAGAGAACGATCTCGACTTTTTTATTCATTGAAAAGAAGCTACGTAAAAAGGGACCCAGACACCTCATGTAATACTTGGATTTGCCTATTCGAAAATGAATATATCACAATAAATGAACTGGAGCAACCACTAGCCCTGTTAATTTAGTCAAATCAACAACCCAGTTCACAGAACCAACTCAGCAAAGTCTAGGATCAAAGAACACACTCCTGACAGATGTTGGTGACAAATGGTACGAGGGATTTGAACCTGGGACCTTCAGCGGTAGTACTGAAACGCATGGGAGAGAATTTGAAGTCATGGGGGTAACTGGTAAGAACAAAAACATCTTGATCACTTAAGTGCATATATAACGCATACCAGGGCTAGCTCCTTTGCTGCCATTCCTGGAGGGAGAATGGTTTGTTCTCGCCCAAACAAGTTCTGCCTATAACTCTCGCGCCTATTATCCTCCGGGGTAAATAATTTCTTCCCTTCCTTCATCACGCGCCTCAAAACAGATGTTGTAAAGCAACATAACATAGAGAAAAATAGTCTGGTCAGGAGATGCTAAAAGATTATGTTTCGATGATCACCCCACTAATCATTGACTACGTACTGCAAGGACCAGCATCATTCAAGTACGAGAGCAACAAAAGGGTACCTTGGAGATATGAGGGTCACGCGGAAGGATTCGCGAAAAATGAAGACATTTCTAGTATGACTCGATCCGGACGTTGCTATATACAATCAGAAAACCCAAAAGAATAAGGTAACTGAAGATTGTAAAGGATGTTGAGTACAAGGTCGTGGACCAACTGCGCAGAACCCAACACATATATCTTTGTTCGCTCTATTGTTGAGTTTTTAACCACACTGAGATGCACTAATGAATGTTTTAAAGGAAGCCCTGGTACCAAAGGAAATTTCAACCCGTCAAGTGGAGAATCTCATCGGTTCGGGTTTTGCTAGCCAAATCGCCTTCGGGGATGAAGAGTTGAGTTCTGAGGGACAACATGTCAAGGCCTCCACATCGTGTGCCAGAGCAAGGGATACCTGCTCTCAAGAGTAATGATTGACAACGGATGAGCTTTAAATGAATGCCTGATGTCCACCCTTCAACATATGAACATAGATTTGTCACTCATCCATCTAACCAAGAGTGTTGTTCAAGCTTTTGATGGCAATATTAGGGAGGTCGAATGAGAAATTGAATTACCATCGGAGATTGGTCCATGCGTGTTTAGCGTATCTTTCAAAGTCTTGGACATTCCAGGGGTCTATAGTCTACTTTTGGGAAGACCTTGGATACACGTCGTTGGGGTAGTGCCTTCTACCCTGCATTAAAAAGTGAAATTTATCTATGAGGATCGCCTGGTTGTGATCGATGGGGAGGAAGGCTACAACATTTATAAGGAGACTTCCATACCTTTCATTGGAATCGAGATCAAAGATGCATTGTCTTTCCATGGTACCAGTCTGATTTCTGTGATTAGGGATTGGAGAGAGCCAGCACCAAACAGAGTCGATCTAATGGTGAGGAAGATCATGCTGGGCTACAACTTCATCTTAGGATACAGTCTGGGAATCCACAGTCAGGGCATCATACACCAGTAGCTCCGAGAAAGAACAAAGGTACTTTTGGGTTGGGTTTCCATCCTAATTTCAAAGATTATGAAGTCGCCCAAAGGAAATGTTTAACCGGAAATTCAGGGGCATTGTTGTTTCCTCTTCTCGCTGCTTCATTTCCTGGTCGATCACAAGTAATCCAACTCGACGACGTTGCTTCTCACGAAGGCTTATCAAGCTTATTTTCGATCAGTGTCATCATTAGAGCTTTGCTCGATGAAGCTCCCTCAGGCCTTTTCGTCCGTCCACCTGCTAGGGGGAGAATATCACGAACTGGATGGCATTACCTGCTTATGCACTTTCTCTTAGTAATAATGAGTAAGACCTTTTGGAAAGAGATGTATTCCGCGTAGGGCATATGTCATGAGCCCTGCATTTTTGGAATAGGGAAAATTTGTCATGACCACATCAAATGAATCTCTTCTTTTGTTAATTCATCCTGTTGTCAAAATTATATATCATTCTACCTACTTCTGACATTATTCTCCATTCTCTTCTGTTTCCTTCTCTAGGAACAATACCTCTAGAGAACATAAAGGGAACCATAATTCAATCTCGTATATGGACACCCTTGTCGAATATGACTCTATACATGACAGAGAAGGATTCGGTGAGGAGGATGCACAAAAGAAATTGAAGAAATTTGGGACAGGTGAAGATAACTTGATCAATTTACGCATGTTATTTTAAAGGCTCAAGAATTGCAAGTTGTATTTAAACCCGACCAAATGCACTTTTGGAGCCACATCACGCAAGTTATTGAGCCTCATAGTCAGTGAGAATGGAATTGAGGTAGACCCTAACAAAGTCAAGGCGATACAAGAGCTACCCCCGCCATCGACCGTCAAGGAGGTTCGAAACCTATTAGGCTGGTTGAATTACATTGCGCATTTCATCACAAATATGACAACCAAGTGGCAATCTTTATTTCGTCTTTTACGTAAGAACGCTCACATAATCTGGGATGAAGAATTTCAGAACGCCTTAGAGTCCATAAAATAATACATGATGTGTCCACCAGTCCTGCTGCCGCCAACTCCAGGATAACCGTTGATTATGTATTTAACAGTGCGCCAAGACTCGTTGGGGTGCATGTTGGGACATCTTGATGTAACTAGAAAGAATGAACATGTCATATACTACATGAGCAAGAAGCTTACTTAGGGTGAAACAAAGTACCAGGAGATGGAGAGGACATGGTGCGCACTCGTGTGGGTAATGCAGCAACTTCGCGAGTATATGTTGTACTACACCATACCTATGTATTCGAAGATGAATCTCATGAGATACATCTTAGAGAAGCCAGTATGGACAAAAAATATCGCCAAGTGGCAGGTTCAGCTATCTGAGTATGACATATAATTTGTGCCTCAAATTCCGCTGAAAGGGCAAGCAATCGTCGATCATTTAGCGGAGTTTCCCATAGACGGCGATCACTTGATCAACTCTAAATTCCCAGATGGGAAGATCATGCAATTAGAAAGAGAAGGGATGTCAAATGCAAATTGGAGGATGTACTTCGACGGGGCTGTGAATTCAGTTAGAGGAGGTATCGGGGCAGTGCTCATCTCACCAAAGGAACAACACTTTCTAGTGGCGACCAAGGTCACCTTAAACTACACCAAAAACATCGTAGAATACGAGGCATGTGTTCTCGGCATGCGCACCGCACTAGACCTTGAAGTAAAGAAACTAAAAGTAGTCGTAAATTCCATGTTAATCATCCTCCAAACGACGAGGGAATGGAAAATGAGGGATGCCAAACTACAGCCATATCACGAGCACCTTGAGGTTGTAGCTGTAGAATTTGAAGATATCACTTTCACTCATATGACGAGAAATAAGAACAAATTTGCAGACGCATTGGCGAGGCTCGCATTAATGAGTAAACTTTTGCTGGGAAATTAAGATCAAAGAGTTTCCAACCTATTGTTGTACGGTCGAAGAGTTAGACGATCACCCGTGGTTCACTGACATAAAAAGATATCTGGAGTCCCGAGAATTCCCAGAAGGTGCCACAAGAAATGACTGGAAGGTCGTACGAAAGATGACTTGCAATTATTTTCTCAGTGGCCTGACCTTATACAAAATATCATTTGATGATACCCTTTTGAGATGCGTGAATGCCAAAGAAGCTGAGCGCCTAATGGAATAAATACATGAACGTTGTTGAGGACCACACATGGTTGGGCGAATGCTATCAAAAAAGATAATGAGACTTGGATATTTTTGTTCCATCATGACATCTCATTGTGCGAGACACGTCCAACATTGTCACCTCTGTCAAGTGTACGCAAACCAAATCCACGCGCTACCACACGAGCTCTATCCAATGACTTCCCCATGACCTTTCTCAATGTGAGGCATCGATGTAATCGATATGATCTCCCCAAAGGCGTCCAATGGTCATCAATTCATATTGGAGACGATTGATTATTTCACGAAGTAGGTAGATGCTATCACCCTGGCGTGAGTAACGGCAAAGGCGGTTGAGCGTTTCATTAGGCGGGATATCATCACGCGTTATGGGGTGCCACATATAATGCCAAAAATATGAATAATAAATTGGTTGATGGGTTGTGTGACCAATTTAATATCAAGCATAGAAATTCTTCTACATATCGCCAACAAATGAATGGCACACTGAAAGCAACAAATAAGAATATCATAGAGAAAATGACTGTCAATTATAAGGACTGACACCACTCTCTGCCTTAGGCACTCATGGAATACAAGACATCAATACGAACATCAACAGGGGAAACCCCACAGAAAGGTTAACCTAGGCAAGAATTAAGGGCACCGAGAAGTGCGGTAAAAAAACTACTCAAAAGTAGACAACATTGTTTCCCCCACGGTAGTAATGAAGAGAAGCTGTTTGCATTAGTCTGAGCTGCCTCGACTAACTCGCATGGATAAACCTTGTAAAATATTGAATCATGTGTAGACGTAGCAAGAATGGCTTTAGGGAACTCCATTAAGAAGGATTCCAAGGTCGACTAGTGAGAAAACAATATGAGAATTCCGCGCAAGCACTCAGATGTCTCAACAAGAGTTTTTAGCTCTAAAATAAGTCACAAGTCGATAAGCGGAGCCTTTAGGTGTTCAGCTTCCGCAAATCATCCTCAACTACAAGGACCTGTAGTTATCCATTTTTTCGGAATCATAAGTCGACGAGCGGAGCCTTTAGGTGTTCAGCTTCCGCAAGTCATCTTCAACGAGTCACAAACCGACGAACGGAGCCTTTAGGTGTTCAACCTCCGCAAGTCATCCTCGACAACCAGGACATGTACTTATCCAACTTCTAGGAATGACACGCTGATGAGCGGAGCCTTGAGGTGTTCAACCTACGCAAGTCATCCACAATGAGTCACAAGCCGACGAGCAGGGCCTTTAGGTGTTCAGCCTACGCAAGTCATCCTCGACGACCAGGACCTGTAAGTGTACAGCTTCAGGGAGTCACAAGTTGATGAGCGTTTAGGAGCTCAGTCTCCTCAAATAATCGTTAACAATCGGGACTTGTAGATGTCCAACTTCCGAAAGTTGCACAATAATGTTTGTTTACTATGTAAATAATGAATCGAGAGCGACAAAAATCAGTTGCTTGTCTTTCCACACACACTCATGAGATCACTTCCATGAGCGTGTGTTCAAAGAGGAACAATTGTAAACACCTGATTTTGATCCGGGGTCAAAAACATCGTACACGAGGAACCGAGCCAAGAGAAATGGAGATTGAAAAATTATATATATATGAAAACTAAAAAATAATAATTAAAAATAAATTGATGCCAACTCGTGAGGAACATCTATTTTCCACCGATTTTCTTTTTTAATTATTTATAAAAAAAAATAATTAAATAAGAAGTAAATTGTCTATAAATAGAAGGGGTGTCGTAAGCTACGGGGGGAGAACAAAGGAAGGAAAGAAGAGAAAAGGAAGAAAGGAAAGAAAAAAGAAAAATAGAGAGTGAGTGAAAAACAAATATTGGCAATTATGGGTCTCAGTTTCTCGTACGACATTTAAGCTCCGAACGATATAGGTATATTTCTCTCGTATTTTAATATTGTATTTGAATTTCATAATGTGAATAAAATTTATGTTATAAAAAAAAAAGAGTTTATATACATATATTGTATATTTATGTATAATATACATGTGTGTGTGTGTGTGTGTGTGTGTGTGTGTGTGTGTGTGTGTGTGTGTGTGAGATATTATATCTATATCTATATATTATGTATATGTGATACTATGTATATATTATGTATATGTGATACTATGTATATATATATATATATGTGATACTATATATATATATATATGTATATGTGATCAAACAAATTCAAAACTGACTTAGGTCACCTCTGAACTTTGATGAAGGTTAAGACTCGGTCCTTGGACTCTCAGGTTATTCTGGGACTCTCGAGTCATTTTGGAACTTTACCAAGTGTTACAACTAAGTTCGGAATAATAGTTTAGGGTCAATTCTGTAATTTTTTCAAAAACATATTTTTAGTTCAGTTATAATTTTTTGATAATTACACTTTGATTCCTCTGTAAATGTTCGGAATTGAAAGGACGAGGTAGCCTTACACCCTGTGTTTTCCAAGTGGTATGGCCCCCATAAGGTGATCTCTACTAACTTGTGTAGGCCTTCCCATTTAGTTGAGATTTTATTGTGGCTGTCCAAATTTGTGAACTCATTCCTTCGCATAACCATCTCCCCCACGAAAATTTAGTGAGCGCTGACTTTTCTGTTGAAGTACTAATCGGTCGCCAGCCACATTTTTTCTTGTGTTTTGTCAGATTTCCTTCGCTTTTCTTCAGTGAGATATAGGTTTGGAGTCACTCGATGTCATTCACTTTGGCATCAAAGTGTAGGATCTTGTGGGTAGGCACTGTTATTTTGGCGGGTGCCACTGCTTCGGATCTGTACACCAGACTGAATGACGTTTCTCCTGTTGCTGTTTTGGGTGTCATTCTGATAGCCCACAACACGCTGTCCAACTCGTCTACCCAGTTTCCTTTTAAGGCTTGAACTCTTTTCTTGAGTCCTGCCACGACAACTTTGTTGGTTGCTTAGGTATGTCCGTTGGTTTGGGGATGATGCACCGAGTTGAATCTGTGAACGATATGGTACTCTTCACAGAGCCATTTGAGTTCTCTTACCATGAATTGTGGCTCATTATCGCTTATGAGTATCTTGGCGACACCGAATCGCGAAATTATATTGATTACTTGAAATTTAGTTGTAGAGGTCAATGCTTTCGCCTCTATCCACTTGGAGAAATAGTCGATTGCCACGATAATATGGGTTCTTTGCCCAGTGCTTATGGGAAAGGATCCCAAGATGTCTATTCCTCATTGGGCGAAAGACAAGGCGCCCGCCATTGGGGAAAACAATGTGGGTGGTCGACTGGATTTTGGTGCGAACTGTTGGCAAGTTGCGCACTTCTTTGTTAAATCCATTGCGTCTTTGCTCAAGGTTGACCAGTAATTGCCTAGTCTAAAGATTTTTCGCGTTAATGAGAGTGCACCTTCATGGCATGTGACAACTCCTTCATGAGTTTCACGCAAAACTCTTTTTGTCTCTAGATGGGAGATGCATCTCAGAATGGAGTTGAGTATCCTCGCCTATAGAGTTCTCCATCTATGAGAAGATAGATTGCGGTTGTGCAACTTATCTTTGTAGCATCGCCTTCGTCTTCAAGCAGGCTTCCTTCTTTCAGAAAGTTCTAGAATGGAGTCAGACAGTTATCCTGCTCTTGAATATTATAGACTTCATCTCGGTTTTCAAGGACCGAGCATAGTGCTTGTTCCAGGAAGTGTATTTCTTGCATTCTTGTTCCTCCGAACGCCATCTTTCTTAGGGAATCTGCTAGCTGGTTCTCTTGGCATAGAATTGACTCGATCGCGAAAGTTAGTATTTCGGCGATGAGTTTCTTGGCAATTTTGAGGTACTTTTCCATTTTTGTTCCCTTGGCTTCATATTTGCCATTGATCTGGTTAACAATTAGCTTTGAATCGTGTTTTGTCTTTAGTGGCGTTATACCCATTCCTTTAGCGACACTACAAGAATCTGCATCAACATCCACGAAAAAAGTGTGTTGTCACAAGGATCTCGTGGGTAAAATATTTCTACTGTGTTCAACACTATATTACGATGGAATAGACCATGTTTAGAGTCAACAAGTTTGCCATAGAAGAAACGTTGTTTTAGTGTGTACTTTTGCTACAGCAATTTGTGTAAGTCCCAAAAAAATATGTGTCAACTAAACCTTCGAGGGTAATATACATAATCAGCAATAGAAGTGGAGGATATCCATGTCTAAAACTGGATATCCATGTCTAAAACTAACAGAACCAATCTGATTTCACAAGAAGCTGAAACAGAGGAACAAGGTGTCCCACTCCTCAGTAGACAATTTTGAAGAACACCGAAGACTTGAAAAAACAAAGTACAACATATAATATAATATATAATTTAGTATAACCAAAGACCAATATACAATATAGTATGTCAGAGACTTGAGAATGCAAAGTACAACTACAACTAAATTTGTTTAAAAAAAATAAGAAGTAAATTTAACTTAAGAAAATGAAAATAATAACACTTGTGCTTTTATGTCTTGTTGCAAAAATAATAACACTTGTGCAAAAATAATAACACTTACTTAAGAAAGCAAATTAATAAATAAATTTAAATAATTACACTTGTGCTTTTATGTCTCCTCACTTGTGCTTTTATTCAAAAGAATCAACTCTCTTCTTCCCGCGTACTCCACCCTTCATCAAACAACAATGAGCATACTCTATCCACGAAATTGACCGAATCGGTCTCCAAGTCCGGCGTTCTGCTGTACAGGCCCAGATCGTAGGAGGTTCTTGCCAGTGACGCTGCTAACTCCCTCGCATATGCTCTTGAAAACGGCAAGCTCCGATTGGAGATCAATTTCTCGTAATTTCTCGATTGGAGATCGATTGAAAACGGTAAGCTCTGATTGAACCCTCGTTGAAAACGGTAAGCTCTGATTGCCGCCCCCCACGTCAGCTTGCCTGGTATGCGCTCTTCAGCTCTGGAAATTGGTTAAATTGCAACAAACCGAATTTTTTTAATAATGCTTTACATGTTTTACATGATGCTGCTGCATCTTCATAAGATTTCTGATTTTTGGTTACTGAGGTTGCGCCGAGTAGGAAGGCAGCTGCTGCTGCATCTTCATAAGCTTTCTAATTTTGGGTATGTGATTGTGTTTACGAATTATTGCAGAGTATCATAAAAAAGTATGCTCTGTTGATGATATTAACAGGGAGATTTGTTTTGGACTTTAGGGTAGAGCTTCACTGCAAATATGGGAATTATATTGGCTTGTAGACAAAATCTTATATCTTTAATAAGAAGTGTCGACAACTGGTTGAGGTTGAACTATCATTAGATGTGTAGTTTTGTTAGTATTTTATATGTTGTTTAAACTTTAAACTATGAATTTGGATTGTGATATTGAATAGGAAGTTGAATTGACTAAGGAGAAGACAGTTGGATACAAGGTGGACATATCACATATTTTTGTTGTGAACATGTTTGAACACATTGAAAAGTTCAGTAGAGTCACATCTTAATGGGCGCCTCCTGAGACTAAGCCATATACATTCGAGTTACTCATTGTTATTTGCTAATGAGTTACTACTTTCTTAAGTGAGACCAATCTAAGAGGTACTCTACATTAGGTGGATTTACTGGTTATACATTAAGTGATTAAATGAGAAAGGAACAATTGACCGATGACTTCTTGCTTAATGCATATTCGCACTTTATTCCTCGACATCTTTGTTGAAACCGTATTTTTCTCTTCAAACTGAAATCAATGTTTTCTTGGTTTCTTACAAAGGGTCATGTGAAGCTCGGCAGTGTTGTCAAGAAGGTAATTTCTCAATCCATGGATCAGCTATGTGATGACCCCTATCAAACTCATTTCTAATTTTGTTTCTAAATAAGGCAATGAAATATTGACAACCTTACTCTATGTTGTTAATATTTAGAAATATTTATTTAAGTTTAGATGTCTTTAAAGAGCATTGTTCGTGAGCTAAGAGATGTGAAAGATGGAATTAAGAATGTGTCGCGACGGGGATCTAAAGTTAGATGCTGGAATTTAAGATGTAGGAATAGTTGATATGAGGTTAGTATTGGTGTTGTGATATATGAATGAATAAACTAGTAGCACTTGCATTGTTGAAGTTTGATTGTTGGTTGATCTCTATGGTTGTACAACAATTGACTATTGTACTACTATATAAGAATTTGCATTAATAGTTGAAATAAAAATGTTTCATTTGCAATAATAAGTACTACTTTAATGGTAACTCAATGTAAATTAAGTGTAATCGGTGTCAGTCAACGTTAATTACCAACGGGATATTTTGAAATAATAGAATATGTGTAGCAACTAAAACAGGTCGAGGGTAATTACGCATGAACACCATTAGGGTAATTACGCATGAACACCATTGGCAATATGTTGATGCTAAAGGTATAGACAACTGTTCATTCCAGCAGCAGCAGACTTTTAGCATCGGCATATTGTCTGTGCGGATACCTTTAGCGACAGCCACGAGACTTAGCAGCGTCACGTGGGCTTAGCAGCGACAAAAGACCACCTAGCAACGACTTTACTCCATTGCTATAGTACTACTTTCTTGTAGTGCGAGTTGCGGTCCAATTATAAGTGTTTCATATTCAGCTTCATTGTTGATTGCCTTAAATGTGAGGACGATTGCGTACTTTAGGGGTTCGCCCTGAGGAGGTATGAAGACTAATCCTGCCTCCGAGCCTTTTTTTTTAAGAAGATCCATTGGTATAGAGTTCTCAGCTTTTTCTCCAACCTTTGGTTGCTCTTATTTTTTTCTGCTTCAGTAAGACCGTTGTTGGTACTTTCCACTATAAAGTTCGTCAGGGCTTGACCTTTAATAGTCGTTTTCGGCGCAAATTTGATTCTAAATTCATTCAACTAAATCGCCTATTTGACCATCCTTCCTGAAGAGTCTGGCTTCATCCAGAAGTACTTGAGGGGCTTGTTGGTGAGTACTATTATTGAATGATCGTGGAAGTACGACCTCAACTTTCGAGCAGTAATAACCAAAGCGTAAAGATACTTCTTAATCTCGATATATTTTATTTCAGCAGAATTGAATAACTTGCTTACAAAATAAATTAGACTTTGTCTACCCTTCTCTTTTTTTAACTAAAATTGCATTGGCTGCAACTTCACTAACACTTATGTAAAGATAAAGTGGTTCATTGGGAATGAGTTTCGCCAAGGCTAGAGTGTCAGAATGTGCTGCTTGAGTGATTAAAAAGCGGTCTCGCACTCCGGCGTCCACTCGAACTTGCGGGTTGCCTTGAGAGTTTGGTAGAATGGGAGGGACATGTCGTTCCACTTGGAGACAAAGCGATTAAATGCAGTCAATCGATCGTTCAGACTCTGGACTTCCTTGTGGCAAGTCAGGGACTTTATTTCTTCTATAGCCTTGACTTTCTCGTGGTTTGCCTTGATGCCTTTTTTCCTGACCATGAAGCCCAGAAATTTGCCTAATTTCACTCCAAAGGCACATTTTACTGGGTTCAGGCGAATATTGTCTCTCCGCATGCATTCAAATGCTTCTCCAAGGTCTTATGTGTGAGGGCTCCCCTTGATGGACTTTACTAAAATGTCATCCATATGAGCTTCCATATTTTGCCCCAGTATCTCTTTGAAGAGTCAATTCACCATTCACTGATAGGTTGCCCCCGCGTTGACAAAGCCAAAGGGCATCACCTTATAGCAAAGGATATCGTCGTCAGCGTAGAATGTTGTGTAGCCTTCATCGTCTGGGTGCATTCAGATCTGGTTGTAGACTAAACAGGCGTCCATGAAGCTAACCATCTCGTGACCAGAGGTTGCATCCATAAATTGGTCATTACGCGACAGAGCTTACGAGTCTTTTGAACAGGCCTTGTTCAAGTCACAGAAATCTACGCACATCCTCCGATGCGCACCTTCTTTTCTGGACCATCTATCTCGACTTATGTCAGTTCTTCCATTGGGGTTGGTCGAGCTTTATCCTCACGAGGGTCAGCCTCTGTCTCAGTGGCGAGAGACTCCCTTTGGTTATTCCTGCGAAGGCAGTTCACATAACATTGACGTGAGAATGGTTGATCTCCTAGAACTTCAACGATCCCATTCGGTGTGGGGAACTTCATCTTTTGGTGGACTGTGGAGGCGAGGATCTTATTTGAATTTGTGGCGGTCCTATCTAGGATGGCATTATATGAGGCGGGTGCGTTGACTACTTTGAAGGCGACCGACACCTCTCTGCTTTTCCATCCTTCACCCAAGAATACTGGCGAGGTTATGGCTCTCAACGAGTATATTGTTCTCCCAGCAAAGTCGATAAGTATAAAGTCGACTCGCTTGAGGTCTCTGTTAGACTTGCCCATCTTTTCAAAAACGTCTTGAAATAGAATGCCTGTTGAACTTCTTCCATCGATCAGAATTCTTTTCATATCGCATCCAGCGACGTCACACATGATGACTAACGCGTCATTGTGACATGTGTTAGCTCTTCTTCGTCAAATGAGATAATGATGTCCTCTTCGGGACAAGCTCTCTTTCCCAGCTGTGGAGATTTGTGTGGCGTGCACGTCTCTTGCATGGGATCCCTCGCCTCCAACTCCAAACCATCCTGCAATTAGGTTAATTACCTTATTGCCTTGGGATGGGCCAGATTGTTCTTGAGGAACTGGCGAGCGGGTTCTACGTGGAGGCGTTCGACTTCGCTCTCTTCCTACCACGAACTATTTCAGCATGCCTTTCGGGATCAGTTTCTCGATGCCGCGTTTGAGAATGTGACAATCATCGGTCTTGTGGCCCTTCACTTTATGGTAGCGGCAGTAGCTCTCTGTATCTTTGCCCATGGGTTGGGCATTTTTCTGAAGTATTAGTGGTCTTGTTAGGGACCTTCTTTCCATCTCGACTAGTATCGTCGAGATCTACCTGTTTAAATGCGTAAAATACTTGGGAACCTCTCGATGACTTGGCTTGGAGGCTTTAAATCTAGGATTCTCATGATCCCGACTGTCGTTCTTTCCTTTTTACCATCGCGTCGGGGCTCTGGAATAGCCCTTAGCGAGGTTGATACAAGGAAATCAACTTCAGTGTTCACTCTCTCTAGGTCTATGAAACATTTGGCCCTTACTGCCAGCTCTTCCAGTGTCTCTATCTCTTGAAGATACTAGCTGTTGCGCGGTTTTCTTGAGGCTTTGTTCGCCAAATCCAGCCATCTATAAAAAGTTTGAACGATCTCTCCATTCGTGACCCGACGATCAATCTCCGTGACGTTTTTATGGAAACGTCCGTAGAAGTTGGACAGGGTTTCTCCTGGTTGCTGTTTGACAACATCTAAGGCGACTAATCTCTTCAGCAATTGACGCTCATCCATATATCTCTCCAGAAACCTATTTTGTAATTCGGACCATGTCCCTATTGATCCTGCAGGGAGGCCGAAGAAGCAGAACGACGCTGAACCCGAGAGGGTTGACGGAAATAAATGGGCTAAGTGGTTATTATCATCCGACTTACCTAGAAGAGAGGTTTCATGCATGTTAACGTAGATCACGGGATCTCTTCCGCCACTGTATTCGAGGACGGGCCTTATCACCACATCCTTTCGTATTCTGACCGTTATGAGGGCATCGATGAATGGATGGGAGGATCGTTCTCTAAAGGGGGTCATGACAGCTTTGCGTTGCTTTTTTATCTTCTTGTTTAAGAACTGTTCAACTTGACCAAGAGTGAATTGGGATTGATATTCTCTGGTCGATGAGGCATTCAACGGATTGACGGAGAGGGTAACTGTCGTCGCTGCTGTGGAGGCTGGAGGCATGGATTGATTTCCAGTGGTCATCTCTTTGTCTTCTTGAGGAGCGGTGGTACGAGAATTTTTAGTTTCCATTTCTGGTGGCCCCATGGGACGAGGATCTTCATGAGGAGCAGGGGTTTGCTTGCGGGCTTGCCCTATGATAGTTTCCAGGAGGGATAACATCTCCGCAGTGATCTGGATGGTTTATCCGGCCATTTAGATAGTTTGCTGAACTGTAATATCGATGGGGAAGAGGAACTTGAGTCGGTTTTGAAGTGTCAACGTGTTCCTCTTCCGATCTTGGAGGGACGACATTGGGAACCGCCTGGATGGCAGGTTCTTATTGATGGAGCGGCGAAGCAGTGGTAGATTCACATTTGTCTTGGGATTGCTCGTTTACAGTTTGCTTATGACAATTGCTGTTAGAGCTAGTGTACATGACTGTTTACTTGTTTCCCACAGACGATGTCAAATGTTGGGACATGATCTCCCAAGTGCTGACTGGATGATGATTTGGCAATGATTTGGATGCCAAGTGGTTGATGACTGCATGCTTTCATCGGAGCTCCGATGAACCTACAAGAAGGGGAGCAGAACAGAGAGGGTTCCTCTAGGTCTCACTTCGATGCTTAAATGAATATACTGTGTGTATTAACTCAGAATGTAAAGTAACATATGTAAAGGATGAGTATATATGTAACTTGGGTTCCTCTGGAAGACCAAACTGTTTTTAGTAACCAAATATATCTGTAAATATTGTGTCGTTGCAGATAAGGATAACACATATAATACGGTTATCACGTAATATTGTAGCTGTCTTATGTAATTTTTGTAAAATATGTGCTCGAGATATACGAGGCATAGTGGTTGTATATTCAGAGTCAGTTATGGGACCAGGGTTGAGATGTTTGACTCTTTTGGCGAGCGCTCTCATGGCGAGCAGTGGGAGGCTTTGGCTTTAGTCGTTGGCGACCAGTAAGGACTTTGTCAACCACCTTGATTCCATGTTAGATATTGGACCGCTCTTGTGGGTTTCAGCTTCCCCCTAGCGTGGGTCAACCCAGTCTTGAATGATTTAGGTTTACCTCTCTAAAATGACATTGGGTATTGGAGGCATGATGAGTTTAGTGTCATATTGGATTGTCAGTATCGATACTCAATAATATGCATAACTTAAAAATATGTCACATTACATATTATTAAAAAGCTTTTTCCGTATATGTTTCCATATAAAAAAATTAGTTTGTTCTATGAAAGTAGGATATTTAAAATTTTAAAAAAATAATGTAATACCATAGTAAAAATAAATAAATAAATATATGTGTATATTGATATTAAAATAACATAAAATTATTTAACAACGTTGACTTTTCTACTGCATCTTTAAAACTCAGAAGTTCATGTTAGATCACGTGATGGTGATGCAGGAGAGAGTTTTTTTTAATTAGATAAGCTTTGGGCTGAACAAAGGCAGTTACATTTTTTTTTTATTTCATAACTATGATTAATTGAAGGAAGTTGTTGACTCCCCACAAAGTCAATTTTCCCTTGCTAACTGCTTAGACATAACACACACGCTCTCTCCTCTCTCTCTCTCTTTTTTATTATTATTTATGACTGTATTTCTCTCTTCCTAAAACCCTTTCTCCATAAAATAAAAACAGTAAAAGAAGGTTGAGAACCGAAACAGAAACACCAACAAACCCTCATGTTCTGTTAAGAGAGAGAGAGAAGAGTGGTTATGTCAAGTAGCGGTTTCACGGTTTCATATTAACAACCTCTCTTTTTTCACAAACGGTTCATAACATCCCTCTTCATATACAATTACAATCCTAACAAAACTGATCAGACAAAGAAGAAGAAAAAGAAGAAGAATCACCACCATACATACATTCAGAAGAGAACAAGAAGAAGATGAAGGTGACAAGCGTTAATGGCGTGGAGAGAGTGAAAGGGTCCTGGAGTCCCCAGGAGGATGCTACCCTAGTTAAGCTTGTGGAGCAGCACGGCCCTCGTAATTGGTCCCTCATCAGCACGGGCATCCCTGGAAGATCGGGTAAATCTTGCCGCCTTCGGTGGTGTAATCAGCTCAGCCCCTCTGTACAGCACCGACCTTTCACTCCGGCTGAGGATGCCATCATCCTCCAGGCTCATCGTACACATGGAAATAAGTGGGCTTCCATCGCCCGCCTTCTCCCTGGACGCACGGACAACGCCATCAAGAACCACTGGAATTCCACCCTACGCAGGAGACCCACTCCTGGTGATCTCTCCTCCGCAGCTACCACCTTGTCGGCTGAGTCTAACACAGTAATGAAGTTGCCTCCTCTGCCGTTGCTGCAAGCCAATGGTGACGATTCGACCGGCGAGTCCGAGGAACGAGTACCGCTGGAATCAGCCTCAAAGAGACGTAAATTAATGACATTTGAATATGCAAGTGATATTAAGACATCCCTAACACTGTCCCCTCCTGGGGAGGTTGTTCTAGTTTCTCCTCCTCCCATCGCTGCAGAAGATCAATCCGGAGAGGACGATAAAGTAGAACAGGAGGATGAGGAAGGCGGTGTCAACAAGGATAATAATATGGGTAGTTGCAGTAGCCGGAGGACAGATATGGAGGAATCCTTGTTGGTTACCATCATGAAGCGCATGATAGCAGAGGAGGTTAGAAAGTACATTGACAGACTATGGGAACAGAATGGCTCTGGGCCTGGGCCCGGGCCCACTCTCTGTCTTAGGAAAGATTCGTAGAAAAAAGCAGCAGCAGCACAGGAGATGACAGAGAGAGTGCGTTTTACTTCTTTCGGTTTAGTTACTCATAATAATAGTCCTTCCTTCTTTCCTTCCTTCCTAAGTCTTCTGTACTTTTGTAAATATGGACGAATTTCCTTTGATTCGTTTCAATACTATAGGGCTGTCAGTAACACTATAATTGCAATTTGAGGGAAATGCTTTGATTATAAGCAATGGAATTCAAGACACTTGAATTCATCATGCTTGGGATCGATCATCTCTTGGTATGCTTATTTTTTTCATTGACCAATGTGTGAATCAGGCATAAATTGTCTCCAGTTTTTAGATTTTACTATAAATAGTATTACGTTTAGAAGAATGACTTCATAGATAGATTTTAACCGAAAGATGAACTAAAGGAATTCAAATGATGCATATACTCATAGGTATCTAGGAGGAGGAAGGTTCTAGCGACTCTTGGAAATGTAGTGTGCGTGGATGCATGTGACGATGATCAAGACACTGGAAATAACATCCTGTTTGTTTTCAAGTAAAAGGGTCAACGCCTAGAAGGATTCTTCCTGGTGGGTGTTGTGGTTTCGGTGAGAGGTGCCAACGCCTGACGCTTCACTTGATCCACCAAAGACTCCAAGGCGATTAGAATTAAGAATGGAATCTAGTTGAAGCATTCTGTTCGAGGAGGACTCAAAGTACTGGTAGCATGTGGTGTTGTGATAGAGCGCGAATGATCATAAGTCGAGAAGGACCCGCGACGATGCCTATCTAGGTTTCACTCCTTGACGATCGCAGGGCTGAACGCCGGGCTTATATGATTACTTGTCGGTGGTCGACCAACTTTAGGGTGGTCCCCGCGGGCTAGATATGAAAGGAAGCAGGATCAGGCGACCCCTCAGGAGGCTCCCCATCATATGTTTTCAGCTAATGCCGAGTTTGCATAGCTTTTAATTCGTTTCAATTGGCAGCGTCAAATGTTGTGGGAATTGATAGGTTATGAATATTGGACTAGGTTCTTTTTAACGTTTGGCCCAATTAATACTTCAGACTTCATTTATTAAAAGCCCAATAATATTTGGGCGTCCCCCTTGACGTATGACGATTAAAGGCGTCGCCTTTAGGGATGCGTCAAACAGAAGGCGAACTCTGATTTAGTGTCTGACACCACACTCACTGACCACCTCAGTTGGTGCGCCTGCATACCTAAGAATTAGGTCGGTTGCTTTTAGCACACCTAGTATTAAACAAATCAAAACGATAGTCTACAGTGGAGTAGTCACTACAGAAGAATGTTCTTTAAAGTAACCATGGTCAGCTCGCCTTAAGGACAACTCATATAACCAGGGTATGACCTGACTCGACTATGGTTACAGGTATGAAATGTTATAAATAGTGCAATACCACCTTCATTCAAGGGGTAAGGATTCTGTGAGACCAAAGCATTTTATACTATCTACATACTACATACAAATGAACCTCCGACTCACTTTGTCATCGGATGGGAAACAACTGGAACACCCCGGGCTTTCCTTTGTGCAGGTCAACGGAGCAAACGCTATGAAGGAGAATCCAGTTTATGTGATCCAACACATTGGCGCCGTCTGTGGGAAACTTTGAACGAAAATTCAGCCATGGTTCCACCTGCAACACGAGCAAAGACTATTCGCGAAGTCAACAATGACGATTCGCTCCAAAACCTGCAACAACACTTGGGACAAACATCATACATACCGGTTCAAATGGTGCCGCACCAATCTGCTCCGGAAGTAATCGCCCCTGAGGAACAAGCAGTTCCTGAGGAGCAAAGATATGATCATGAAGTGTCAAGACCCGCACGGTCTCGTATAGACTCGTCTGTGGTAAGGGCGTCGCCTCCTCGGGTAGAGGTACCTCCGGAGATTATATTGACACCAGCATTCATAATGGCTCTCGAAGAGCTTTTGGACATGAGGGAGCAAAGAGAGTCTGCTCGAGCATCCCAGAGGGCAAACGCTTAGGCAGCACATGAAGTTACGTCTTGACCACGAGATTTACCGGGAAACCCGCCACGGGGGCCTTTACCTACAAGTGTCGCCACGATGGGCACTGGTGTGACAACAGCTCCTTCCCCTAGTACATTGACCAATGAGGATATCAAAGATCTCATTACACAAACATTAAAGGAGCAAAAGAGTCGAACCATGCCCCACCTACGAGATAGGTCGACACATCCCTTCACTCCAGAAATATTATCGACATCATTGTCGACTCGCGTGCAGCCGACTTTTCGGATAGATACATATAATGGTGATAGTGATTCTGTTTTCCATATACAAAGACATAAAAACTCTTTGTTGGGGAGAACAAGTGACGAAACGCATCTTGCACTTTTTTTCCTGCTACCTTGGGAGATGTCCCTGCACATTGGTTTTTCAATATCCCTAAGGCATCAATAAAATCATGGGGAGAATTGAAGGAAAAATTCATCATACAATACATGGGAGGGCGTCGACTCCTAAAAAGCGTGGGAACTCTAGATTACCTAAGTCAAAAGGGAGAATAAAGTTTGAGCGACTTCTATTCTAGATTCAATAAGGAACTAACTGGAATCAATCAAGCCTTTACGGAAGGGGAGACTATTCGCGCTTTTATATGAGGATTGGGACCAAGGGGTTCGACTTTGTATGATAGCATGAGTGTTATACCGGTCACCACTGTAGAACAAATGGTCGACTGAGTCAAGTCTTACATAGACTTGGAAATTGCAAGGGAAGGAAGGAAGGCTAACAATGAGGTATTTAAAAAAGATATTTCGGATGGAAAAACACCGCCCTCAAAGAGAAGTTTTTCAAAACTTCACACCCTTAAATAGGGAGATTTCTATTGTCTTGACAGAAATGGAAAAGAAGAATTGGGCAACACCCCCACCACCACGAAAACCTGACACGGTTATGGGAAGCAATCCTAACCAATATTGTTGATATCATCGTTGTAAGGAACACCACACGGATGACTGTCATATCCTGAAAATGGATATTGAGATGTTGATCCAACAGGGACATTTGAAAAACTTCTTGGCCCGATGCCAGAGAAGCAGGAGTCCAAGGCGGGCGTCGCCTAAAAATGTTCAAACACGAGTTGCACCTAGCAGGCAAGAGGATCTGAATATGATAAGTGGAGGTTTCACCTCAGAAGGGGAAACATGTGCTGCTAGGGAGGTGTACGCCTCTCAAATGTCAGAAACCTCCAAGCTAGGAAAACGCATGAGAGAAGAGAAGGAAGTGATCATTTCCTTTTCAGAAAAAGAATTCGGACATGTCACTTCCCTGCATGATGACGCCTTTGTGATTACAATGGGAGTCGACGGGTTCAACATGAAAAGGGTACTGGTGGACTAAGGGAGTTCAACAGATATTCTATTTTTGGATGCGTATAAAACAATGGGAAGGAAGGAAAAAGACTTGAAAATGGTCAATTTTCCATTGATGGGATTCGCCTCGCATACCACCTACCCAGTAGGGGCTGTGACTTTACCGGTTAGCCTGGGCATAGGATGGAAAGCATTGAACTTTGAAGTCACCTTCTTTGTAGTGGATGCGCATACATCTTACAATGACATTTTAGGGCGATCGACTTTGAATCTGAACAAAATGGTGCATTCCACGTATCACCAATTGTTGAAATTTCCAACGCCTCATGGCGTGGGAGTCGTTAAAGGGGATCAACCAGCAACGCGTAGTTGCTATGTCCAGGCGACGCGTCGTCAAAACAAGAAGAAGGAATCTTTAATGATTCAAACCAAGGAGGATCCCAGGGAAGAGAAGAGTCGACCCCAGCCAGTAGAAGGATTGAAGAAGGTGAAGGTTGATGGCAGAGGGAAAGAAGTACAAATTGGAGTGACGCTTCAAGAAGAAGAGGCTACCGCTCTTTCGATGCTCCTGATAGAGTTCAAAGAGTTATTCGCCTGGAAACCCAGCGATATGCCAAGCATTAGCAAAGATGTCATTTCCCATGAGCTCAACCTAGACTTGAAGGTCAGACCCATTGCCCAAAAGCGCCGCCCTATTGGTGAAGAAAAGGCGATTGCAATAAGGCAAGAGGTGGGAAAATTGATAGAGGAGAAGTTTGTAAAGGAAATCAGGTTTCAAACCTGGGTGCCCAATCCGGTGTTGGTCAAGAAGAATAATGGGAAGTGGAGAATGTGCATTGACTATCGTGACTTAAAAAAGGCATGTCCAAAAGATTCCTATCATTTGCCAAGAATCAATAAATTTGTCGACGCCACTTTGGGTCATGAGCTGTTGTAAGTTCGGTGTTGGTAAAGGAAATAGGAAAAGACCAAGTGCCTGTGTATTATGTATCCAAAATGCTCGTCAAATCTGAAATGAATTATCTGTAGGTTGAGAAGTATCTTTATGCGTTGGTAGTATATGCAAGGAAGCTACGCCCTTATTTTCATGAACATGAAATTACAGTTTTAACAAATCAATCGGTAAAACATTTTCTGCAAAAGCCAGATGCTTCTGGGAGAATGGTAAAATGGGCCATTGAATTGAGCGAATTTCGAATTAATTTTGCTCCTAGAAACGCTATCAAAGGACAAGCATTGTCGGATTTCATTATAGAATCAACATGCCATCAACCAGCGCCGTCTAAATAAAAGGAAAAGAAAGAAAACCCTTGGATACTTCATACGGATGGATCCTCATCAGTCGAAGGTTCGAGGGCAGGACTAGCGTTGACAGATCCTCACCAGATAGTGGAACACCATTAAGGTATGCCTTAGTGCTCGCCTTTAAGGCTACCAATAATGAGGCGGAATATGAAGCACTTGTTACGGGGTTGAGATTGGCTAAAGGCTTAGGCGTTGCCTCTCTACATGTATACTCCGACTCACAATTGGTGGTAAACCAAATTAAAGGAGAGTATATGGCGAAAGATGAAAAGATGAAGTTATATTGGAAGGACGCTATGGCGTTAGTAGCAGGATTCAAGCAATTTCACATTGAAGCTATTCCCCGAGAAGCGAATCATGAAGCTGATGCTTTAAGTAAATATGTTTGGCAAGCGACGCCCAAACAGGTGCATTTCATAGACATCAATCATGGCAATGCAAATGTCATATGCGCAAATATAAATGTAACTGTGGATTGGGCGACGCCTATTCGAGTATATTTGGAATCAGGAGAACTCCCTACGGATGAAGCTAATGCTAAGAAGATTATTCGATTAGCCCCTAGCTTTCGAATAATTGATGGTTTACTTTATAAGAAGGGTTTTTCGACGCCTTACCTTAGGTGCGTCGCTCATCCGGAAACGACTACCATTTTAAGGGAGGTACATGAAGGTTATGCAGCTTGTCATGAAGGTGCGAGGTCAATTGTGCAGAAAATATTAAACCAAGGATTTTATTGGCCTACAATGAATCAAGAGGCGACAACTTTGGTCATGAAATGTGAGTCATGCCAAAAGTATAGTCCGAAAATAGTGCGTCCACCAGTAAATATCACTAGTGTATGTGCATCATGGTCGTTTGCTCAGTGGGGAATTAATTTGGTAGGGCCTTTACCAAAGTCTAAGCAACGCACCTACATAATAGTGGCAGTGGATTATTTTTCAAAGTGGATTGAAGCAAAGGCATTGACATCAACTACTGAGTTTCAAGTCATCAAGTTCATTAAGTCAAGAATCGTTTCTCGATATGGAATCCCAAGCGTCTTGGTTAGTGATAATGACCCACAGTTCTCCGGGAAATAATTAAAATGGTTTTGTGAAGAATTGAAGATTGACCATAGGCATGCTTCAGTTAACACATGCGCAAGCCAATGGACAAGTGGAGGCGGCGAATAAAACAGTGTTGAATGGTCTAAAGAAAAGACTGGACGCCTTAGGAGGAAAGTGGACGGAAGAATTAGAAAACATTTTATGGGTGTTGCGAACAACCCCCAAAAAATGCGACTGGAGAAACACCTTTTGGATTGATGTATGGGTCTGAGCGGTGGCTCCAACAGAGATAGCAGTCGAATCCTACAGGGTAAAGCATTATGATGTCTTGAATAATGAGGATCAAAGGCGTTTGGAATTGGATATGGTGGATGAAAAGTGATGGGCCTCAGAAGAAATTCAAGGGGGGATGCATTTAGCTAATAGGCGAGTATCCTCTCGCCAATTTTTTGTGGGGGAGAGGGTATGGAGAAGGCACGAAATCTCACATCAAGATAGAGTAAATAAGTTGTCGCCAAAATGGGAAGGACCTTACAAGGTCATTGCCATTCCTCACCCAAACGCATACGTGTTGGAAGATCAAGAAGGGAAAGTGTTGAAGAATACTTTTATTGCAGAGTATTTGAAAAACTTTTATGCTTAAACAAATGGCGTATGTCGTTTGAATATGTATGAAGGTTGAAGTGATTTTATATCAATACTTATTGACGATTGCTTAAGTTTGAATTAATGCTTATTGGCGAAGGCTTAAGTTTAAATAAATACTTATTGGCGTTGTCTTGAGTCTGTTTAATTGAATAATATTGGTGATGGTGCCGTTTACAATCATTTATGGAGATTTGTATGTTTACATTTAAAAACAACAAGTATGATAAAACATACTTAGTCCAAATAAGGTTGAGTTTAAGATATGTTTGGCGATGGTGTTGATTACTATGGCGACTTGTTCGTAGAGATTGTGAACAATAAATATGACATTCATACTTAGTCAAAATAAAGCTAAGTATAGATTAGTTATCAAAATAAGGAAATGGGAAATTCATAAGTATGAATAACAACGGCGAGGCGTTGTAATAAGTTCTTACAAACCCAAAAAAGACTAAGAGTATAAAAAGGAAAAAATCTATGAGCTTGGTGGGGGTGGTTGGCTTTAAGGAGCGTTGACAACAGAGGTCACTTCAGAAGTTGTCGCATCATGAACTGAGTCAAGTGGCGCCCCTATTGGGGCGGATTCTCCAGAGGAAGTGCTTTCATCTCCAGACTCCTCTTCTTCAGCTTCGTTCAACGCCTCAGCTTCCTCATGAGCTTTAAGCGCGAGATAACTCTTCAGAAAATCCAACTTTTCCAGAGGAAAGTTGGGGTCGACCTTGTGGATATCCTTGGCCGCCTTCTTGAAGATGGTTATCACCCCAGTGTGATTCCATTCAGCAGCAACTTTGGCGAACTCCGGGCTGGTACGAAAAGACTCCACTGCCTCCTCTAATCGCTTAGGGATTTCTGTTTTTAGGAGTTCTACCTCTTGGGCTGACTGCGTCGCCGCCCTCAGGGCTTGCTCTGTTTCTTATTTGGCATCCTTTGCCTCTTTTTGAGCCTCCTTGGCCAGCTCCTGGGAGGACGACGCCTCACTCTTGAAATGGGCGAGTTCTTTTTGAACAGTTTGGAGAGTAACGGCAAGGGTGTTCTCTCTTTTCTGAGCTTCCCTCAGATTGGTGGCGAGTTGTTCCTTTTGGACAAGCTCAATCTCTAGTTCTTTATGAGCTGCTTCAGAAATGGCGAGGCGCCGTTGCAGCTTCTCCAACTCAAACTCTGCCTTTTCGGCCTTGCGAATGATTGAGATTTTGCGCTTCCTCTCCTCGGTTAAACCCAGGATGGTGGCGCCCATCTTCAGAGTAGCAGGGATAATCTGAAAGATTGAAAAAAAAATTAGAAAAAAAATACAAGTATGAAAAGAATGAAAGATAGAGAAAGGTGTATACCTGACTCTGTATCAAAGAAAGGGAATGGTGAACCAGTCCCTCCACAGCTTCGGTTTCCAGACTCAAGGGCCCTCTATCAGCAGGAGGGCTTGCGCCTGATAGAAGGTGAAGACCCAGGTTGTGGTCTAGGCTTGAGTTGCCAGCTACTAAGAGTATTCCTTTAAGTTTGGTGCAAGGATCCCATGGTGCCTGAGGGTTTGGAAAATATACATTCGACAGCAACTCTCGCCTCAGGTCGAAGGTGTGACCCTGATAAAGGGGAGGATCTTCATAGCGTTGGCGAACCAATGTGGAAGAGGGACAAGGTGGCGCATCCTCGACATCAGGAAGGTTGTCGACCAAGATCACTTCTTGCGACTCTGGTGGAGGAGTTCACATGGGAGTAGGTGTCTTGTATTTGGAGGCTTCAGCAGGCGCCGCTCCTGTCGGATCAAAGGAAGGGTCAAATGTTCCCTTCTTAAGGACGCCATTATGATATTCAGTGTAGGTCTGCATGATGCCGCCATAGGCCAAGACAGGGGGACCCCACTTTTTAGTGAATAATACATTATTCCTATTACTAATGACGTTGTTATTGACCCAGTAGGACTTAGGAATTGCACCTTTGAAAACCACGACTGCTTCGTTGGTGGCGTCGCAAAAGAATTCAGCTGGGGCCTTAAGGGGATCCAGAGATTCCTCCATAGGCTTCACCTTTTTCTGACCTTTGGAGGAGTGATGACCCTTGTATTTCTTGGAACCTTCAGGGGCATCACCTTTAGGTTCCTTCACCTTCTTCTCCTTGGTCTTCTTCTCATTCGACGCCTTTTTCTGAACAGGCGCTACAAAGTGAGAAAATAGAGCAAAATCCTTAGATGCAAGAAAAATGAAAAGATAAGGTTATTTACCGGAATAAAAGGCAGAAGGTGACGATCTACAAGGGACATGCCAGCTTCCTCTAAGTCAGACTCACTGATCTCTTTGGAGATTATCTACGCGCGCCCAACTTGATGATCTAAATAAATGGTCGCCAAAGCGTTCATGTCGACTGAGGAAAGTTCCTCGACTCCGGGGACAAGATCTTTGTTGGCCTTGGACGACATCAGACACCAGGGAACGCCACCTTGAAAAAAGAAATAGGAGTTCTTCCAATTCGAATTACGGGTCTGAAAACCCGTGACTAAGGGACGAGAGGAATCCCAAGTCCAATATTTGAAAGGAGGAGTTAATCGAGTTGTAAAAAGGTGCACGCCTAAGCGATTGCCCTCCAAACGATAAAAGCAACGAAAAATGTTTAAAGAATATTCCCACCTGCGACGATAACAAAGGACACGGAAAACTATCCAAGTGCGAAGACCATTTGGAGAAAGTTGGGTGGGAGAAATGCCATAATGGCGACATAGTTCGACTAAAGGTGGACAATAAGGAAACATTAATCCCGCATCAATTTGATGTGGGAACATGATTTCCTCGCCTTCCTTAGGATGACATATGGGGTGAGGATTCTCAAGATCCGCATCATCAGGGATGGGATACCTGGGGGCATGAGCGTCGCTCATGCCAACCTCAACCACCGATTGTTCGAAAGTGGAGAAAGAAAGGGTGTTGGGTTTAAGATCAACAAAAGGCGTAGTGAGGAAGATGTGATTACCGATGTTAGAGTCAGACGTCATTCTTCTATATAATGATGGGAGTTAAGAGCGAGGGGAAAACACCTAGCAATGATTAAAGGCGACCGAAGTTTTGGTAAAAGGCGATCAGAGTTTTGGCCGAAATTCTAGAGAAAAGGCAGAGAATTTTCTAGAGAGAGAAAGCTCTGGAAATAGAAATGAGAAGTAAAAGTAATAAATGAAAAAGGGTGGGGGTATTTATAGAGCCCCGGAAGAAGTCGAACCGTTTCATAGGGGGGAAATTAAGATTGTACCCCCCCTAAAGTAGAGAAGTCGAACGGTTATAGGGGTAAAATTACGATTTTGCCCTTCAATCAGAAAGTGGCTCTTCGGTTCCCGAAGATTCTAGAAGATCCCGCCTAAAATTTGAATTTGCAATAATGTCGGGATATGGTATGATCTTGCATGATGGACGCGTGGAAGACAATTACGAAGGAAGAAATGGTTTTGGCGACGCCTTAGTAAGGGAATTTAATTATTCCAAAAATATTGATTAAAGTGTCGCTCTATAAGGGAAGCATCGATTTCAAGAGAGGAAATGACTTGTAAGAAATACTAATAATCCTCAAATAAGCGTCGCTCATTTAAGGCTTCAAGGGCAGATAATGGGTTATGAATATTGGACTGGGCCCTTTTTAACATTTGGCCCAATAAACACTTCGGACTTCATTTATTAAAAGCCCAATAACGTTTGGGCGTCACCCTTGGCGTATGACGATTAAAGGCATCACCTTTAGGGATGCGTCAAACAGAAGGCGAACTCTGATTTAGTGCCGACACCGCACTCACTGATATTGAAACTATGTAGTTTGTATGTGTGTGAAACTATGTAGTTTGAGGTAATTATGTTTGTGTTTGAGACTATGTATGTATTTTAAGTGAACTGCATACTGAACCAGGTTGGACCGGCTGAACCGTGAACCGGCCCCCTCGCCGGTTTGATGGCCGGTCCGGTTCTGATAACTATGGTATGACCTGACTTGACTATGGTTACATGTATGGAATGTTATAAATAGTGCAATACCACCTTCGTTCAAGGGGTAAGGATTCTCTGAGACCATAGCATTTTATACTATTTACATACTACATACAAACGAACCTCCAACTCACTTTGTCATCAGAGGGGAAACAACGGGAACACCCCGGGCTTTCCTTTGTGCAGGTCAACGGAGCAAACACTAGGAGAATCTGGTTTATGTGATCCAATAGGAATAGTCTTGTAGACATAAAATGATTCCCATTGTGGACCAAACATTCTTTAGCAGGATTAAGAACTTGTTGCTAACTATTAATTTTTCTGGAAGTACAACTGTCATTAATGTTTTCCAAATTATACCATCATTGTAGGTGGTACTGTGCTCATTTACATGAGGATGGGCATGAGTCGTCCACTTTCATAGGTGCGTGGAATAATTTTTGACCCAAATATCCATAAACCAAAAAACAAATATCGAAATATCCTCATTTTTCAAAACAAAATATGAAATTATACCTAACCGCGAATCTCATTCGCAGGTAGGTCTACTCAAAAAGACTACTCGCGAATGTCATTCGCGGGTATGTTTAAAAATCATTAACCGCTAAGGGGATTCACGGGTACGAATTATACATGTGAATGACATTCGCGTGTGGAAAGATAATTGTTATTTACCCGTGAATGGCCTTCGCGGGTCGTCTACTATAAATCATCCCAGACAGTCATTTTCCATTATCATCTTATCTTATCCACTCCGATAGTCGCCTTGCATGTTTTGCCTCTCAGTATCGAGTTGGTGTCGTTTCTCTGGTATCTTATTGTCCTCATTGTCAACCAATTGGACATTGTACCTAAGGTATTCCAAAAACAATATATTTAATTTTAATTACTTATAATATTTCATATAGACATATTTAATTAACACAAAATATGAATTGTTATCTATTTTTTTATTAACTAGGTGTTAGTATTCTTCGAAAAATGGTGACTCTCATATAGACATATTTAATGACAATAGAATTACAGTAGATGGATAAGTTGTTAATTATATTGACGGTAAATCCGCAATTAGTTCTGTTGACACCTACCTAAAAGAACTTGTTAGCGTAGTATGCAGTTTTAGTTCTGAAGTACTTGATTACTGCTTTGGAAGTCGGGTAACAACCTATATCCCATCACTGATGAAGAATCACTTAATGAAAATTTTCAAATATGTGATGAATACATAGAATTATACGTGGTTCCCTCAGTAGAAGTCGAGGGTTAAGATAAAGATAACGTGGTTGAAAAAGTGAAATGAGAAGATTTTTCAGTGGGAGATGACACAGAAGTTGAATCTCCTACAGATTTGGATAATTGTGTGTTACCATTGTCAGATGATGACACATGTATTGATGCACAATCAAGTCAACCAATGACCCTCCGACAATTCCCTCCTGAGTTTACGTCGGGAGATTGACAAGATGGGTAAATTATCTACATGTACAAATGATTTTCAAGTAGGTCTTGAATATGAGACTAAAGTTGCACTCCAATAATATGTGAAATTGTAGCATATTAGTAATGCTCGTGAATGCACCGCTGCCAGATCAAGTCCAACCATAATGTCATTCAAGTGTGCCAACAAAAGCAATGGTATCTGCTCATGGTCGTTAAGGGGAATGCATAAGAAAATGGGCAACTGGGGGATCACCAAATTAGGCCCTTCACACCCTTGTACAAATGTCACTATTATACAACATCATAGACAACTTGATTGTAAATTGATTGCGGAATTGATATATCCATATGTGTATCACAACACGACTATTAGAGTTTGTAATTTGCAATAAGTTGTTAAAGATAAGTACACGCAAAGTGTCTCATACCGCAAGGTGTGGTGCACTAAACAACAATTGAGGCAATGTTTGGGACACATGAAAGTGTATTTTAGTGTTTACCATCTTTGATGGTTGGTTTATGCCATTCAAACTCGGGTTCCATTTTTTACTACGAATGAAAAGGAGTGACTATGGAGGAGGGTGTCATATTTGGTAAGTGATTTTGGGTATATAAGCCATCAATTGAAGGTTTCTCACATTGTCGGTCCCTAATCATCATTGATGCTACCCATTTATATGGAAAGTACACTGGTAAATTATTAGCAGTAGTGGGATACGATGCTGACAATCAGATTTTTCGTTATGCTTTTCCTTTGCAGACTCTAGGACTGCAACATCTTGGACATGGTTTTTGGAGCGTCTGCGCCATCACGTGATGAGAGGATGAACGCCCCGTATGTATAATATTTGATTGTCATCTTGGAATTAAAGTTGGAGTTGCTAATATTTTCCCAGCACCCTTAGGTGTTCACAGATACTGCGTTTGACACCTCGCCAACAACTTCAACAAAAGTTTCAAAGACAGAGACTGGAAAAAAGAAATTCTGGAATGGTGTGGGCTACATCTAAGGCAAAGTTTGAGAGATATTGGCAAACATCTACAACAATGAATGATGATTATTTTTTAGGTGGTTAGACAATTTAGGAGATTTTGACCTATGGTCTCTAACACATGACGGATGACATAGATGCAACGCAATGACAACAATCAGTAGAAAGTGTTTAACAAGGTATTAAAAGGAGCTCGATCATTACCAATAACAACATTTGTAGAGCTTACATTTATCCAACTCAACACGTATTTTGTCGATCGTCGTGCAATATATGAAAATGAGGGAAACATATTTCTGCTTAAAGTGAGAGACCTTTTGTCTTCAACAGAGGAAAAATCTTGTTCTTCTGAAGTAGACATGTACTCTTATGGAGAAGAATACAGAGTGTGTACGCATGTCAACAAGACGTATGTTGTAAACTTACCACAAATTATTTGTGACTGCGGGGAATGGACGTTATTTCGTCGTCCATATACACACACAATGGCGACAATCCGTTACAAAAGTTCGGAATTGACACCATATGTTGATCCATATTTTCGCTTGGATTATTATATGCGCACATACCTCCCTACATTCCACCAATTACCAGACCTATACTGGTGACCTGCATGGAACGGACCAAAGGTATATTGTGATCCACAAATGTTGATATCTAAACGTGAGCGAAGAAAGGTTAGAATTTACAATGAGATGAATTCGAGTTCTACTTCTCAACCGAAGAAATGTTGCACATGTGGACAACATGTCACAATAAAAGATCTTATAATCAGTAAGCTAAATAGTGAGTTAATTTTAATATGCTAATTATGTTAAATATTTTTTGGACCACATCTAACACAAATATATTAATGTCTTATGTCAGGGTAATGGAACGCCCATGATTAATTAAAGGTGAAATTGTATTTTTCTATCCGACAGACATATTATACTTTTGTATTAATGTTGTTTGTAAATTTCAAATTTCAAATTAAGTTAAATTAATATTAAAATTCAATACATGATTAATCAGGGCATCCAACCCCTTCGTCCACCACCCTTACGACCATCTCTACTCGTATCCCCATGCTGACCTCTGACACTTCTACTATTATCGGGTCTATCCAGTTGACTTCGATGTTGAGTGGATTGTGTCACCGATGGTTGAAGATAAATTTCGTCAAATTTAATGTTTGGAACTTCTTCTTCCTCACTAGATGTGACTGGTTTAGCAAGCAGTTGATTGTATTGTTCAGTCTCACCAGTGAGCTCGTGGGTGTACCGTATAACTTGTAGCTGCTCTTCAGCATACTTCTTCTGACAACCGGTTCCCTTCTTCATAATCTTCTTGGTCAATTTCTCTATATGGCATATACTTATCATCTATAAAAGACACAAAAGCAAATTGTTATTAATAATAAACAAATAATAAATAAATAACAAATATTACTCACCAACAACATAGATTGGTTTCCATGTGGCTCAAACCGGACTGAAGGAATCACTGGTTCTTCTTCAGCAACTTCAATCAGGGGTTCCCCAATCAACATCACAGTTAGTTGGAGTATGGGTACACCTTCCTGTTAAGGGAGATCCATATCGAACTGACTATCCCACATTGCCCAATAGGTTGTTTCATCTCAATTAATCCAGGTTTCTCGTGAGTTCTTTTCCCATCACATCTTATGCAATCTATCCCTCTCTTGGCAATCTTCAATAGGGCCTAGTATGGGTTGGGCTAAGGAGAATTATCTCCATATTGGTCCACTATGTGCCACTCAACAAGGTTGAAGTGAATTAATGACACCTTCAACAAGCATAACCAAACATCTTCGTTACATACGGATGGGAGGTGGTCCACCCGGGCCGGTGCATAAGAATCTCAAATTGTCTGCACATATGACATCTTATAAATTATCCGATATAAATTAGTTTAAGACATTCTAATAAATTTTATACCCACCTGGTCTTGAGTTATTGCAGTCAATTCATCTGTATAAAATTGTTGCACGCGCGACTGCAGATTCTTGTTTGAAGTCCTTGGTGGTACCCACCTAATATTGAAAATAATAAATTACCTGACAATGCATGATTAATATTCCTATGTATAGACTTTTTACACGATCTTACCGCATCCCCAACAGAGCAATCATAGAGATAGATTCTTTATTCTTGATCATGGGTTTCCCAATGGACAGATGCTCCCACGACCATAGCTTTAACGAATTATTAACATAGTTTAGTAGACTAAATTATATAAATACTTGGGAATTTAGTACAAATATTTAGGATGGTTGACTATGTACCTGTAGTAATACAGCACATCCAGTTGCATTGGTTCTTCTCGCTGCCACAACTTTACATAACCCAAAATAGAGATAACTCAATACAGCTGATCCCCCACTGTACTGAGATGTTTGTTGTAAATCTTCGAGCAACAAAAGGTAATCTAGAGCAACTTTATTCTCACTGGTGTTAGAGAATTAAAATGGTATGAGTAGATGTAAAATATAACATCAGACTCTAATTATAACTTCCTCTTTGGTGGAAGGAATCCAATTCGGGTCAACTTCTTTCTTCTCAAAAACCCTCTGCAACGAGGAGAGGGAGACATCGTACTTGGTTATCTCTCCTTCCACACGCGAAGGTATTACTACCAATACTCGTGGGCATAAAGATGGTAGGTCGATCATCACTATTTGACCTTCTCTCAAGCGGTATTGATAGGATATTGGTGGACCATTGACCCATAAACCCAACAAAATTTGAACGTCCCTAAGGGATACAGTCATTTCACCCCAACGAAGGTGAAAGGTATGTGTCTTGGGTCACCACCTCTCAGTAAGAGCATGCAGTAATCCTGCATCGACCGTGATACGCAATTTGTGTCCATCTCATTCAAAACCAGCTAGATCTACCCAATGGCGAGTCATGGGATCTAAAACCCAACATTTACCCGTTCACCAATACTTGTCACCACTACGGCGAGTGCTAGCCCTAACCTATAATTTATTTAATAATTAAAGATAAATATTTAAAATTACCTAACAATGTCAACATAAAATTTAATCAACCTAAAATTAGGCTTACCATATCCTGAGCGTCGTGCTGTAAGATATGTTGTGGTTGACTATACTGAAGGGACGAATCCACCGGCTCCCTCTGCGAAGAGAAGGACGACCGTGAAGAGCTGCTCTGACTACGATGCATTGTCTGTCTGTATCAGTTCAATTAAAATGAGGTATTTTAAAGATTTGATTTACAAAAACACACATTAAAATAATGCAACAATTACATATAATTTGGCATTATACATAACAATGATAATTAATTAAGATCAACAATAAAAAAAAGGAAGAAAAACAATTGGTCGTGACCTTACCTCAGTCGGAGGCGACGGGGGTTGCTGCAATGAGGGCGAAAGCAACGGAGACGAGAAGACGACAACGACACGCCGACGCGGTTGGGGTGCGTCATCTATCGGGAGGGGGAGTGCGGTTGTTGTCAGGTGTGCGAGGGAGGTCTTTCTGATTTGAACAACCCTACCCGCGAATGGTATTCGCGGGTGTGGCTTAAATGCTCACTTGTGAATGACATTCGCATGTAGACATTTAAGCCGTACCCGCGAAAGGGATTCACAGTTCAAACTAACGGTAAAGTTTCAATCGTGAATCTATTTCGCGGGTATGACTTAAATGCTTACCCGCGAATGACATTCGCGAATGCCTTTTAGTTTAACTTACACCCGTGAATGAGATTTGCGGTTAGTTATAGATTCGTAATTTTTGAAAACCAATGATATTTCTGTATTTATTTTTTATTTGAGGTATATTTAGGTAAACAATTTGTGGGTGTCATCACCTTTTGTTGATATCTCCATGAAAATGAGTGATCGAGTAAGCATCACATACGGTTTAAGTCTTGAGGCAATTGAGTCCTAAGTCTTAAGGTGATTGCGACTTGTACCGTTACTTTGGCATATTAATGTTGCCCGATGTCGACACTCCTTTGTGAGTTCAACTATTCGAATTAAGGGACATTGAGATGCCCTCGAGCTCGTTGAGTCTGGCCAAGCCACTAGGTGACTGAGCACAAGGACTAACCTAGGTATTATGTGTCATCTTGTATCTAACAACTCTCATATTAATCTAGATTGCATATCCATAAGAAGTTTATTTTTTATAAATATCCGCAAGAAGTTAAACCCATCAAGTATTGGACCTAAGACACTAACCCTAATGATAGGGGTGGGCATGAACCAGTTCGTGAACCTCTCCATATTTTTGCAAAACAAACGTTTGGTTTGTGAACCGGTACGATTCGGTACAGTTCGGCCAAACCGATATATTATGCCCAGACCTACCTAATGACTTATATAAACAAAGAAACCATTTTAATTTATTTTCAAAATATTTTGTTTAAACTATGGATTAGTTATCACCAATAATTACACGTTTATAAAAAAACTGTTTTGTAAAACCTTGTCATCATTAAAATCATAAAAATAATCTTAATCTAAACTATTTGAATGAAAACATGATATATATATATGTATATATCTTTTTCCTATACACAAGTTCCAGTTAAACTCCATTTATAAAAATTTGAAGGGCTACTTTTATCTTTTAAATTTTGAAGACTTCACGTGTAGTTAGAAAAAAATTTCTTCTGATATGTTTGGAATGAAGATAATATAGGATATGGTGGTCGCGAAGATTGGTAAGATAAAAAATAAAACTTGTTTGGATTGAGATAAAGAGTAGTGTTGGGTATGCGCTTGTTCGGGCCGAATCGGTTCAACATCATACTTTATTAAACAAAGTGGTAAAGGTAAGATGTTTTTAGGGATGGAAGCCAGAGGTTTTAAGGGAGGTATTCTAGTGTTGTGGAATGATCACGAGACAAAAATAATGAAGATGACGTCTACAGAGCAGGAATTACACTTTAAGATCCATCTTATTCCTTCTAATCTATCTTGGTATATGTCTACGATTTATGCTAGCCCCAATTTAAAAGAAAGATTACTGTTGTGGGAAAATCTTAAATCAGTTTCTTCTAATATATCTAGCCCTGGGCTAGTTGCAAGTGATTTTAATGATGTCACAAATAGTTCTAAAACATTAGGAGGAAATAGAGTTTGTATGAATAGGGTGTCTCTTTTTAATGATATGATTAGTGAGTGTAAGTTGATTGACCTACGTTTTAGGGGGCCAAAGTTTACTTGGGTAAATATGTGGGACTCTAATAGATTAATTCAGCACACTAGATAGGATGATGGCAAATATGGATTGGAAAATTTGTTTTCCTAATGCCTCTGTTACCCATCTTATGAGAACTCACTCTGACCATTGCCCGCTTCTTATTTCATCTGGTGGGGATGGTGGTAACAGGGTAATTAGACCGTTTAGAATGGAACCTATGTGGCTTGATCACCCAAGTTTTGAACTAATGGTAAAGAAGACTTGGAATGAATTTAGTAATAGGATCACGCCTGCCATTAATCATTTTTCCCTGACAAAGCTAGATCCTGGAACAAAGAAATTTTTGGAAATGTTTTTCAAAGAAAAGAAAAATTTCTTCAGAGGATCTCAGGACCTAAAAAATGTATTGCTAATGCCCCAAACGAATACATCGTCAATCTGGAAAAGAATCTTCAGCTAGAGTTGTCTGAGATCCTTGACCAGGAAGAAACACTTTGGGTTGCAAAGTCTCGCACTAAGTGGATCAGAGATGGGGATAGAAACACTAAATTCTACCACATCTCTACCCTTGTTAAAAGGAGAAGAAATAAGATTTTGGTTATCAAAGACGCAGTTGGAAACTGGATTTTTGATGAGGGTCTTATTCAGGAGGAATTTCAAAAATTCTTTTCAAAGTTATTCACAACTTCAAAGACTACTTCGTCTTTGTTGGTTGTTCGCCCTGATTCTTGGAGAACTATGTTGTCCGAAAACCATATTCGCCGTCTAAACAATTTTATCACTCTGGAAGAAATTAGGAAAGCAACTTGGGATCTTAAACCTTTTAAAGCCACAGGCCCTGATGGTCTTCATCCGACTTTCTTCCAAAAGTTGTGGAATTGTACGGGTAGCTCTCTGACTAATGTTAGTGAGGTGTTTAAAAGGGGGACGATCCCTACAAGTTGGAATGATACTTTTATCTGCTTAATTCCAAAATGTAGTCAGCCAAGTTCGGTCTCCCAATTCAGACCTATAAGTCTTTGCAATTCTATCTACAAAGTGATTTCAAAAATTCTGGTGAATAGAATCAGACATGTACTGAATAATATCATCTCTCCATTTCAGACCAGTTTTGTCCCAGGGAGAATGGGTTCTGATAATGTAATTCTGCTTAGAGAGGTGTTTCACTTTGCAAAGCACAAACAGGGCAAAACAGGGTGCATGATCATTAAAATTTACCTTGAAAAAGTCTATGATAGAATTGAGTGGGACTTCATTAGAAGTACCCTCAATTTCTTTAAATTCCCTTATAGAGTCATTAAGTTGATTATGAGTTGCATTTCCACGTCTTCGATTGAAATTTTATTTAATGGGGGGAAACTAGAAAAATTCTACCCGTCCAAAGGCATTAGACAATGAGATCCCCATTCTCCATACATATTTATTATGTGCATGGAATATTTGGCGTTTCTTATCGATGAAAAAGTTATGCAGGGATAATGGAAAGTGATAAAAGTGGGAAGAGGTAACATGACTCTTTCCCATCTTTTCTTTGCTGATGATCTCATTCTAATGGGAGATGCAACACTTGAGAATTGTAACTGTATCAACTCGATTTTAGAAGATTTTTGTGCAATTTCAGGACAAAAGTTTAATCAGGGAAAGTCGATCATGGTTTTCTCCAAAAATGTACCCACTACCAAAAGAACAGAGATCTCAACGATTTTAAAGTTTAAAACCGTTGAGAATTTTGGGTCTTATCTTGGGTTTCCTCTTGATTTATCAAACTCGAAAGTTAACTCCTTTAACTTTGTTTTGGATAAAGTTAGAAATAAGATTTCGGGATGGAGGGCAAATCTGCTATCGATGGCTGGTAGGGTTACGTTGGTCAAATCGGTCTTGTCCACGATACCCTCCTATTATATGCAATGTACTATGTTTCCTAATTCGGTGTGTAAAGAACTGGACAGAATTAACAGAAATTTTGTTTGGGGGTCCACAGACCAGAAACGGAAAATTCACTTGATTAATTGGGAGGAAATAACAAAGCCGAAAAAACTAGGGGGCTTGGCATTCAATCGGCAATGTATCGAAACAAAGAAATCCTAGGGAGTTTGGCATGAAGATTGAAAAAGGAAACGACTCCTTGGGCGGTGATGATTAGAAACAGAACGTTCAAGCATGATGAAACTTCTATCACTACATCGAACAAAACGCCATGTAATTGGAAACCAATCAATGAATGTATGAACACCCTTAAATTGGGGTCAGGATGGGTCGTGGCTAATGGGAGGGATATTAAATTCTGGCATGATAACTAGGTGGGCAATCAGTCCATTCGAGCTTCTATCTACGGGCCACTGAAATATGAGGAGGACAAATTGATGGTAGGAGATGTCTTCCAAAATGACGACTGGAACCTAGATAGAATTTCATTTGATTTCCCCAAAAAATAGTTGGACATATTTCGAAGTATTCAGGGGACAAGACAAATATCTCATTCGATACTCAAATATGGAATGCCACAAACTCGGGGAGTTACACTACAACCTCTGCTTATTCTCTCTTAGTAGGGCATGACTCAAATGGCCAGGTATTGGATTAATGGGAGTGGGTTTGAAAAATTCAGACTACCCCAAAAATTCAGTATTTTATTTGGTTGTGTCTTAAAAACAGGATAGCTACTTGCAAGCTATTGAACCATAGGGGTTGTAAGCCATATCTGCCAAATCTGTTACTCTGGGGTGGAGGAGATAGACCACATATTGTGTGGGTGTGAGCATGCAAAAACGTTGTGGAGTTCAATTACTTGGCCGCCCAGCCTGGGGCAATCGTTCCACTATCCTTTGAATGAGTGAATTAAGTTTGGTTGTTAGGCATCGAGAATTACTATTCAAGGAGTTGAGTGAAATTTTTTTTTCCTTATGTATTATGGAACATTTTGAAAAATAGGAACTCTCTTATTTTTAATGATAAACCTGTTTCTTCATCTGTATATAATTTATATCTATCTCAGGCACAATTTTATAAAAATGTTTATATTGAGATTGAGACCACTAACGAGTTTATCTCCATTGATATTAGTTGGGTTCCTCCAGAAAATGATTGGGTTAAAATTAATACAGATGGAGCTGCTAAGGGAAATCAAGGTTTTACAGGAGCGGGAGGAGTCATCCGAGACTACAAGGGTCAATGAGTTGCATGATTCTCAAGGAATTTAGGCTGCTCAAACAGTCTCACTGCGAAATGTTGGGTCATCCGAGACGGGCTACTACTGACAAATACACTCGGATTCAAAGCTATTCACCTCGAAATAGACGCTCTATCAGTTCATAAGGTAATCTCTGATGTCAATATGTCAAATCTAAAACTAATGCCCATCATTGCGGATTGCAGGAAATTAATGATGCAATTCGAAAGAGTAAAGTTCAGACATATCTTCTGAGAAGCAAATGCAGTAGCGGATATCATGGCGGGTATGGCGATCAACCAGCGACATGTTTTTGAACTCCATACCTCACCTCCGAAAGAAACTACTAACGCACTCCGAAAAGACGCTGTGAGGTTTTCTTTTTCGAGAAATATTAAGCTAGCTAGTTTTGGGTTGTTTAGTTTTGAACTTGGGTGAAACTTTGTCACCTATAGCGAGTTTTAATCCATAATTATGAAGAAAAAAAACCTCATACGTATGTTTGAATAATTTCACATTTTGATGGTCAAAAACAAAATTCACATTTTTGGTGAAATAATATACCACTTTGGAGTCTGAGTCATATTGTACATTTTGTTGAAAAAATGTGCTACAAATCTACAATATTTCAAATTTATAAAATTTAATGATACATTTGATAATATATAAAAAATTAAAAAGACTTCATATTATCATGGACCAAATAGATAAACCGTCGATTAAAATTACTTAATACATAAAAAATTAGATTTTGTTTTTGCTAATATAAACAATTAGAATTTATATAATATTTTTTAATTAAATGATAATATCTAAAATTAGAAACGGTTTTTATAAAGGAACGATTTATCGTTTTAGAATTGATTTTTTATGATTCAGACGAATCACTTCACGTTTTAGTAAAATACTTTGTTTGTCGAACTGATTCGAAAGATGTACGATCACATATGATTCAGTTAGATTTGATGGTTGAGGTTTTTGTTTTGCACAACCCTTATAAAGATGAGTGCAAAGGATTTTATAAACTTTTAGAAGGTTAAAAACAGTGTTATCAAAATCGGACCGACCCTCGAACCGGCAAGGGGAACAATTTTCGGTTCTTCCGGTCCAACCTAGTCGGGCCCGGTTCAATGTGCAGTTTACTGTTTATAAGTAAAAAACAATATGTGCGGTTTAGCGGAAAACGACAGCCAGTCCAGTTCTTATAACTATGGTTAAAAATGTCCACTGAATCATATATTTTTCTGACATACTCACTTTTCAAAAAACTTCCTATTTTTATGTTCTTATAAATTAGTTAGAATCAAGTTACAAAAAATGTTCAAAATAATAAAAGAGGAAATAAGCGTATAACGTGAATATTTTACATTCATTTTTGAATAGATAAAGGCAAGTTTCGTACTCCATTTTATTATGTTTAATACTAAATAAACGTTTTATTAGTCTATTCTCTTTATCATTTATTTATATATTTTATTATGTGGAAGGTGTTGGAATTAGGGCAGATAAAGGGCGGGCCGGGCCGATCTTGGAGGCAGCACCGAGACCGGAATTTTTGGGAAAGGAATCAGACCAATCCGGTCCTAGTCGAGCTTTTGGGAAAAAACCCCGAGACCGAGCCTGACATTGAAGAAAAAAAACCGTCCCCTCGGTCTCAGTCCTAGTCGGATCGATCTCGGGCCAATTTTGTCAGAAATTATGTCCAACATGGCTTTGTCGGAAATTTGGTCTAAACGTAGGGTTGATGTGCAAAGTGTTAAGGGAGTTTTGGATGGGAAAAAAGGGCTAAAGCAGAATTTCCCGAAAACATAAAGGAGGGAGCATAATTAGAATATTAAATATTTTATGGGTGAGTCGTCATATTAAGTAGAACATGTGGGGTGTTAACATTATTATATTAATATGAAAAAAGTCCAAAAATAGTTTAATATGGTTATACAAAATGATTTTTCAAACTCAAAATATTTTAAACGGTTTAATATATTTGAAAACAATGGTAGTAAATTATTCCGTCAATCATCCATTAAATACTTTTTAAACTTATAAAGTTAATCGAATACGTTTTCAAATGTTACAATTACTTTTTACAAATTTTATATTAATGTTATACTTAAATCCTGACTCCATTTGAGCCTCAATTGTGTGGACCAGGTTTGGGTCAAACCTAGTCCAGAAGATTGAGGTTCCATGGTCTGGGTTTGGACCCAGATAAAGTCTCGGACCTTGCGCGACTTGGTCAGGGTCCGAACATGAACCTAGACCATGGAGCTCCAACTGGATCCAAATCAAGCTAAAATTTAATTGTAACATTAATATAAGTTTGTAAGATACAATTATAAGGTTTAAAAGAGTATTCAATTAGTTTTGTAAAGAGTATTTAATTGAAATTTTTAACAAAAATATCAATTACTGTAGTACATGATTTATCATAAAAATATATTAATATAAATAAAATTTTGTGTAAATAATTTTTTTTTATAGTTTTCCTAATGTTATTCTCATTAATAAAATTTCAGGGGTCTTCCGATGCGATCTAAGATTATTTGCAATTCCTCTTCTTTAGCATCATCATCATCACCATTGTCAACTTGAGAAACTCATCAAGTAATAATTCTCTCTACTCCTAACCTCTCGTCTGTATCCATTTTGGTCGTCCTCTCTCCCTCTCTTTCTAAGTGTCTCATTTCTCTATCAGGGTACTTACTTTCACCAGCATCTTCAAGATTTTTTAGATCTTGCAGCGGTCTGAATGCTCTCGCCCCTCTCTGAATCAGAACTAGGATTGCAGCGTCGTTGCAGATAGTAGATCTAATTCTCCAGAAAGCTGATCTGAGTCACGATGGCGGCCGCCAACGCCCCGATCACCATGAGGGAGGCTCTAACGGTTGGTCCAGATCCCCATGCTACATTTCATTTATGGCTCGACTCCTCATGTCTTAGCTCTAAAAAGGCTGGATGAGTTCAAATTATTGTTTCATGGTTAATTAGCGTCTTGTTCGATTGGCTGAGTTTCGACTCGGTTGTTAGTTGTTTTATATACTTGGTCTATGATCTAAAATCTGAACAGATTATTCAGTTATGCAATGCTACCTATCTTTTTATGGGCAGACTATAATGTTTAAGTAAAAATAGTGATGCTGAATGATCTCAAGAGCTCATTCATAGTTTCATATCAATCATGACTTGACACTACCCCTCTCCACGTGATGTGTGATGTGTTCTTGCGGACGGATCAAGAAATTTATTTTTAAATAGGTCTAAAGGTTGTCTCCATTGTTGATCCACTCAACTTGTAACTTCACTTCACTGCTCTGAGGATTGTGTGTATTCACCTCGATGTTGTCTCAACTTGGATATATTTTGACGGCTTTTCTTGTGATCTGATTTATTTTGCAGCTTCCAAGCATTGGTATCAATCCACAGTTTATCACATTTACTCATGTAACAATGGAGTCTGACAAGTATATATGTGTGCGGGAGACAGCACCTCAGAATAGTGTTGTTATTATTGACATGAGTATGCCAAACCAGCCTCTTAGGAGGCCCATCACGGCTGATTCAGCACTCATGAACCCAAATTCAAGAATTCTTGCACTTAAAGGTACTCAATTGAGTTACTCAAGTGTATACATCTTTCCTTCCTGGATATGTCTTTGTAGTTGTTTGTTTTTATAGTGTGTTGACAACTGGACATCCACTTTTAAATTCATACCAGTTCAAGGAAGAAGCTCCTCACCTCGACCTTTTGACTAGTCTATGGTTATTATTACTCAAACTGTTTTGGCTGTATAAACTGCTCCACGGAGCCCTTTTGTGTTTCATTTGATAGTTGATGATGAACCTTTTGGTATTCTTATATCCTGCACAAGTGGCAATGTGTTGATTGTTTGTTGAAGCATTTAGTTCTCTCTCTGTATATTCTCTTGACAAGCTGATTTTTTTCCAGCCCAACTTCCTGGAACTACACAAGATCACTTGCAAATATTTAACATCGAGCAGAAAGTGAAAATCAAGTCTCATCAGATGCCAGAGCAGGTTCGTGATCAATTATCAAACAGTTCTCTGGACTTTCTCCTCCCACTGAATCTGTTATGTTTTGGTTGATATTTGTATAATATGTAGCTGTCGAGTTATCTGTAATTCGTCTTCCTGCAAATCTGCAGGTTGCTTTTTGGAAATGGATTACCCCTAAAATGTTGGGTTTGGTCACACAAACCTCAGTATACCACTGGTCAATAGAAGGTAACCTTTGTTTCTAGAGTACATCAGTTATAGCTGCTTCAGCTGGGTATTTCTATCTCCTTCAGCTTTTTTTCATTAGTGTCTGGTATCACTTTCATATATTGTTTTGCCTGGCAAATAGTTCTCAATGGTTGCCTATTTTCAGGTGATTCTGAACCCGCGAAAATGTTTGAGAGAACGGCTAACCTGGTGAACAATCAGATAATTAACTACCGCTGTGACTCTTTAGAGAAGTGGTTGGTTTTGATTGGCATAGCTCCTGGTTCACCTGAGGTATGTTGTTAATGACATGGGCAGGCCCTTTAATGAGTGGTGATGAAAAAGTAGCCTTGAAAATGAAATCAATTAATCAACATTGCATAGAGTATGCTAGCAATACTACGCGCAATCTTCATTGCTCTTGTTAGATTTGTTGGTTGTTCTTACAAGAGCAATCGGTCAATATCTAACCTAATTTTTTTAACTGATAGGTGTAAAGACTAAGACTTACATTGGACAGTTTTTTCTTTGTGTAATCAATTTGAGATTCCAATAGTCGGTTTTGCAATTTCTTCTTAACAACTAGTTGCGATTTAAGATGTGTACTTGCAGTGGTATTTGGTCCGAAGACATTAATAGAGACTCAACTACATTATAGGTCCCTGCACCTTAAGACAGTGGGTTTAGCATGATCTCTTGAATAATCTTTTCACATGAACTTGATAGTTGACTTTGATCAAATTCTGAATTTAACACTGGGCTTAATAGATGAAACAGACTCATATAAGTTGATAGGTAGGTGGAACCTCAAGCATTTGTTTTATGTCTAAAGCTTAAGTTGATTGGAGGCTAGCATAGATAATTATCGCTTAAATTTGCTGTTTTTTCTGACATGTCTAAAGTTTCACAATTTCTTTATATAGAGACCGCAACTAGTGAAGGGGAACATGCAATTGTTCTCTGTTGATCAGCAGCGTAGTCAAGCACTCGAAGCTCATGCTGCTGCATTTGCTCCATTTAAAGTGAGTTTTTCCCCTTGAACATATTCCATTTCCTTTAACAAGATTTGACCTCTGTTTCTTTCTGCAACAGATTCCAGGAAATGAGACTGCTTCAACTTTAATCTCATTTGCATCGAAAACTGTCAATGCTGGACAGGTTACATCAAAATTACACATCATTGAATTGGGTGCACAGCCAGGTTACTGCCAGTTACTTGTTTGTTGGGAGTTTTCATCTCTTATGGCAATATTGTTTTGGTTTGTATATTACAGTCATGTTTCCAGTTTTCGCCAGTGTACTCTCCATGGTTTCAGCCATATTGACTACTAAGACTTTTATGTTTTAACCTATTTAGATTCTGAACTATCAAGGCATGTTCAATGCTCCCGTTATTTTTATACTTTTTGCAATAAGTTGCCTTTTTCTGGAATATGCTAATTTCTGTATTTTTTTTTGCCTCTTCTCCGATAATTGAATAGTTTAGATATGAGGTTTCCTGTGATTGAATACTTCAGCCTGAGAAACTTGTGTTTTTGTAAGTGCAATTGTAATGAAAATGCACGTGAAATTCTAGAGTCAATGGGTTACTAGGCCATTTTAAATAAATGTTACAAAACTTACAATTTATAGGCTACATAACAATCATGTTTATAGTTACTGCAAGAAGAAAAGATAATGACTAGTCTTTCTGATAGAAGTAATTGCATTATTTGGAAGTAATTGTCAGATGTTTAGAAATTTATTTATAGAATGATTATGATTATTTGTATCGTCGGAGTGATCAGATTATTTAATTACATTTCCTCGCTTTATAAGCAGTACAATTACCAATTGCGTGTCTGTTAATTATTTTGTACAGGTAAGCCATCCTTTACGAAGAAACAAGCGGATCTGTTCTTTCCCCCAGATTTTGCCGATGACTTCCCAGTAGCAATGCAGGTTGATAATGCTGAATTGTTTTTTCAGACATTAATCAGCAACATTATTTTAAGTTGACTAATTTATTTGATTGACAGATATCCCATAAGTACAGTCTGATATATGTGATTACAAAGCTTGGCCTACTATTCGTGTACGACATGGAGACAGCTACTGCAGTGTACAGAAATAGGATCAGTCCAGATCCAATATTTTTGACGGCTGAAGCTTCTTCAATTGGAGGTTTTTACGCTGTAAATAGGCGTGGCCAGGTTCTACTGGCTACTGTAAATGAAGCTACACTTGTCCCTTTTGTCAGTGGCCAGGTATATAATACATTAAATTTACTAACACGGTTTTGTAAATCATTAATTGATTTAGCTCCAACTACGAAATAACCTTATGCTATTCACATTATCGTGTTATGTGTGCAGTTAAACAACTTGGAGTTGGCAGTGAATCTTGCCAAAAGAGGAAATCTTCCTGGTGCTGAGCAGCTTGTAAGGGACTGTTTTTCATGTTTATATATTGAGAGGCTTAGGACCCGTACAAGTGGACATTAATGTTGAACAATGTTACTACGGACAAAGGATTGATATTCTTCGTTAACATCAGGTCGTTCAACGTTTTCAAGAGCTCTTTGCACAGACAAAATATAAAGAAGCTGCTGAGTTAGCTGCAGAGTCTCCACAAGGCATTCTGCGCACTCCTGATACAGTTGCTAAATTTCAGGTATTATTTCTCTTTTAAGATTTCAAAAAAATATTGTCCATACATGCAAATAGTACCTTTTCAGACATGTTCTACAATCAGTTTTTCCTTTTGAAATCTTTGGATGTAATAAAGGCTTCCATCACAAACTAAATGTGTAAGAGGAGCATATATTTTTCAAAAATATAGTGGTTGAGTATAGAACCCAAAACGATTTTCTAAAATGTACATTCTACAATCAATTTTTCCTTTTGAAATCTTTGGATGTGTTGTTAGAAGTATGTAGGTTTAAGGAGAATTATCTAGGGCTTGAAGTATCTAGAACTATGTAAATTATTTAATTATGTGTAGACCTAAGAGAGTGTACCTAGAAGTAGGTAAATTATTATAAACCTAGGAGAATGTGCTTTAGGATCTAGAAGTTATCTCTCTTGTGTATATGTATACTCCTTTCTCAAATATCAACAGTTTGTCAAGTCTTTCAGCACGAACTAAATGTGAACGAGGAGAGCATATTTTAAAAAAATGTAGTGGATTATTATAAAAACCCTAATGACATTCTAATTTCCGTGTACACTGAAAGTAGTTTGAGTATATTCATGTATGCAATTATGTTGATCTTTGCTTCGCCAAAACGAATGAATGTAGTAGACGATTCTCCAATATTTGACAATATCCTTCATATATGAACATATGAAAGGATCCCTTGTCGAAGATGATTTGATTAAGCTTAACATATTGATGCTTATGCTCAAAACTATGTGGGCACTAAGATCAGTTACGTTTTTTTTTGTTTTGAATATTATGGTTAATATATCATTAATAAAACACCTAAAAGATACTACTCATTTCCAAAAGAAGGTGCAATAAGCAAAAAATATACAGAAGTATTATGGACTCACTAAGACGTGTATTGTATCCCATCAGTACACATAGATCCCAACTGTAACCCCCGCTAACGTACTAGTCTAACTTAGTCTTCTATAAACACTTCATCATGGGTCTCAGTTCGAAAGCTCTTCTATTCCTTTCCGCCAGTTCGAGAAATTTGCTCCAAGAATCATCTTAATAAGGACTTGTCAATGATTGGCCTAAAACAGTTGAATAAGTTGTTTGCTCATTTCTTCATAGAAAGTCAAATTCCTTATAAAGTAACCATATTGAATCTAGAATGTCTTTATACTCTTTGAATATAACTTCGATTTGCTGTCTGCAGAGTGTTCCGGTGCAAGCAGGGCAGACGCCACCTCTGTTGCAATACTTTGGGACTCTTCTAACAAGGGGGAAGCTAAATGCTTATGAGTCACTGGAGTTATCACGTCTTGTAGTTAACCAAAATAAGAAGAATCTCTTAGAGAATTGGCTGGCGGAAGATAAGCTGGAGTGTAGTGAGGAACTTGGTGATCTTGTGAAGGTGGATCTATGGCTCCCTCACTCTTCTCTAGAGTTCCTTTAATAATTTTGCTCAAGACTTTGACATTCTTCATGTATTCTTCATTTTATAGACTGTTGATAATGATCTGGCGCTGAAAATATACATCAAAGCTAGAGCAACTCCAAAAGTTGTAGCAGCTTTCGCTGAGCGGAGAGAGTTTGACAAAATTCTGATATACTCAAAGCAGGTGATGAGAAGGCTTTGCATTAAATACTTTTGGCCTAATCTTTGTTTCCATTCATTTATTTACGCAACAATACTTCTTGATGATAAGTCTTTGGATATCTTAATGAAGCTTATTTTGTTCTTAGGTTGGGTACACACCAGACTACTTGTTCCTTTTGCAAACAATTCTTCGATCAGATCCCCAGGTATTTTTTGGGAACTGCAGCACATGCCCAAAGTGTTTTTTGACAATAGTTAAAACCTTTCTCTCGTTTCCATTTGGTTTAATGATATTTATCTTGATAGTTCAATCAAAAAATGCTTACTTTGCAACATTTTACAGGGTGCTGTCAACTTTGCCCTGATGATGTCTCAAATGGAGGGAGGTTGCCCAGTTGATTACAACACAATAACAGATCTATTTCTTCAGGTTTCTTATTCCTATATATTCTAATCTGGTCTGATAATTTATATCCATGACAAACCTGTCTCGAATTAATTGATTAGATAGCTTAATTTTAAAGGCATATCATGATTCAAATTGTCGACGTTATTTGTTTACTGGTCAATAAAATACCATTGTGATGGCCAAAAAAATAAAATAAAATACCATTGTCTCCATTACTGGTCCGTGATACCAACAGGTTCATTTTAGTAATATCTAGTATATCTTTTTTAAATTATCGTATTTAATTTATAGCGTTTACAGATTTGGGAACATCAATTATTCTCTATGTTATGTAACTTTTGACAACGGATGACGTTGTAAACATCGAAAAACAAGAAAGGACACCTGGAAATGCTCCGTAATAAATCGAGCTTTCGTATAAATTTTAGCAGCTTAATAATCTTGATTCCTTAAATGTTGTCCAGAAGTGATGTTCTTATAAGAACTTAAACAGCTTGATTTTGTTGGAATCAGAACATCAGCAGATAGAAAAATCCTTTGACCTATTTCATTGTTGATAGTTGATACTCAATTTTCAAGCTGAGCGCTGGCTCCTACAAAGAGGAAAAAATGCCTTGTATTTTTGCAAATTGATGCACCACCTAAAGTTTACTTTAGAAGTCATTCTTGAAATCTTTATGGGTTAAACCTTACCTTAGCCTTGTAAAACCTCTAGGCAAGACAAGAGCCAAGGCCTGAGCAGGTGAAACCTAACATAAAGATGTTGGCACTGAACATCAAGCTTGGGCTACGTGCACCATTTGTTTACTCCTTCTGAAACACTTGCATCAAGTTGGATATGATTGTAAGATTTTGTTAGAATAGAGTGCTACTATTCTGACGTGCTTGGGCTTTTAATGGTTATAATTTCAACTTTTCTTTGTGGTCAGTGGTCTCTTTTGTGGTGGCATATCATTCTCTTATTCCTGTTGTTGTTATACACAGGGAACTAATGAATGTTAAATTAGTCAAGGCGGCTAATAGACTGTCTTTGCATTTGCAGAGAAATTTGATACGTGAAGCAACAGCCTTTCTGTTAGATGTGTTGAAGCCAAATCTGCCTGAGCATGCGTTTCTTCAGACAAAAGTACTTAGGAAAATTTTACAGTTACCTCTTCAGTTTTGTAATATTTGTATTTTCCCCATATTTCTCCCTTGTAACATTGTTTGTCTTATTGATATATAGGTCCTTGAAATCAATCTTGTTACATTTCCTAATGTTGCTGATGCTATTTTGGCTAATGGAATGTTCAGCCACTACGATCGTCCTCGGATCGCGCAATTATGTGAAAAAGCTGGTCTTTTTGTTCGAGCATTGCAAGTAAATTTTGTCATTGATACTCTTCTTTCTTTCTTTCTATCTATTTACAATTTTCATGAGCTGGGCTACTGCTGGACCAACCATTTTTGTTTTTAATGCAGCACTACTCGGAGCTTCCGGATATCAAGCGTGTTATTGTGAACACTCATGCTATTGAGCCACAGGTCTATAATGTTATCTTTCTCCTAGTTTTGACAAGTTATGAAATATTTCTAACATACTATTTCTGCAGTCCCTTGTCGAGTTTTTTGGAACCCTTTCAAAGGAGTGGGCTCTTGAGTGCATGAAGGATCTCCTACTGGTCAACCTGAGAGGCAATCTTCAGATAATTGTGCAGGTCTGCTGATATCTCTTAATCCCATCAACTCCAGGAATGCTCCTCCCCTTTGTAATGTATATAGAAATTAATATCCGAACATGCAGGTAGCTAAGGAATACTCTGAGCAGCTGGGGGTTGATGCATGCATAAAACTGTTTGAACAGTTTAAATCATATGAGGGACTGTACTTTTTCCTAGGATCATCTTTGAGTTCCAGGTACCATGCTGCGGTGATGACGGTCTATCATTTCACTCATTCTTTTGTAAGGGATGTAATTCAAGCTCTTGGCAGTTTTATTTCCTTAATAGATTTTTTTTTTAATTTATTGCAGTGAGGATCCAGAGCTCCACTTTAGGTACATTGAGGCTGCTGCAAAAACTGGCCAAATCAAAGAGGTTGAACGAGTTACTAGAGAATCAAACTTCTATGATCCCGAAAAGACAAAAAATTTTCTGATGGAGGCCAAGCTTCCAGATGCTCGACCACTTATTAATGTGTGTGATCGCTTTGGGTTTGTGCCTGATCTTACTCACTACCTCTACTCCAACAACATGCTTCGCTACATTGAGGGTTATGTACAGAAGGTATGAGGTTTCTGAATCTTTTGAGAAACACACGCTGCTTAACTAAAGGTTATTGATTATCTTTTAGTTTTCTTTCCTTACGTTATGCTTTTCTATTTTTTCTATTAGGTAAACCCTGGAAATGCTCCTCTTGTAGTGGGTCAGCTTCTAGATGATGAATGTCCTGAGGATTTTATCAAAGGATTAATTCTCTCTGTACGTTCATTGCTTCCTGTGGAACCACTTGTGGCCGAATGTGAGAAAAGGTATTTATGCTTTTCTTTGCTTACTCAGTAAGAGTCCTAGACATACTGGATTTTATGCTTATATATATTTTATATGGCTTCTCATCTCAGGAATCGACTTCGGTTACTCACTCAATTCCTGGAGCATCTTGTGAGTGAAGGAAGCCAGGATGTACATGTCCACAATGCTTTGGGTAAAATAATAATTGACAGTAACAACAACCCGGAACATTTCCTCACAACGAACCCCTACTACGATTCTCGTGTTGTGGGCAAGTACTGCGAGAAACGTGATCCCACTCTTGCAGTTGTAGCTTATCGAAGAGGCCAATGCGATGATGAACTCATCAATGTCACTAATAAGAATTCCCTATTCAAACTTCAAGCAAGGTTTGTAATTTATTTGCTAAACTTTACAATTTTGCAACATATATGATACTGTCTCGACTTCATTTATTTGGTTTACTGATGACAGATATGTTGTTGAGAGAATGGATGGTGATCTCTGGGATAAAGTCCTCACCCCTGAGAATGAGTACAGGCGACAACTTATTGATCAGGTTGTCTCTACTGCTCTGCCTGAAAGCCAGAGTCCAGAGCAAGTATCTGCAGCTGTTAAAGCTTTCATGACTGCTGATCTACCTCACGAACTAATTGAGCTCCTGGAGAAAATTGTGCTTCAGAATTCTGCATTCAGTGGCAACTTTAACTTGCAAAACCTTCTCATCCTAACTGCTATTAAGGCTGATTCGTCAAGGGTCATGGATTACATTAACAGACTGGACAACTTCGATGGGCCTGCGGTTGGAGAAGTGGCTGTGGAAGCCCAACTTTATGAGGAAGCTTTTGCCATTTTTAAGAAGTTCAATATGAATGTACCTGCTGTTAATGTGTTGTTGGACAATATCCAAAGCATTGACCGCGCTGTTGAGTTTGCGTTCCGAGTTGAAGAAGATGCTGTCTGGAGCCAGGTAGCAAAGGCTCAACTAAGGGAAGGCCTGGTGAGCGATGCGATTGAGTCATTCATACGTGCGGATGATGCTACACATTTTCTGGATGTTATTCAAGCTGCTGAAAATGCAAATGTCTACCACGACTTGGTGCGATACCTCTTGATGGTTAGACAAAAAGCAAAAGAGCCAAAAGTGGACAGTGAGCTCATTTATGCATATGCAAAGATTGACAGATTGGGTGACATTGAGGAATTCATTCTCATGCCTAATGTGGCCAATCTCCAAAATGTTGGTGATCGCTTATATGACGAAGCTCTGTATGAAGCTGCCAAGATTATCTATGCGTTCATATCTAACTGGGCCAAGTTGGCAGTCACACTGGTTAAGCTCAAACAGTTTCAAGGAGCTGTGGACGCTGCACGTAAGGCCAATAGCGCTAAGACATGGAAGGAAGTTTGTTTTGCTTGTGTTGATGCTGAGGAATTCCGGTTAGCTCAGATATGTGGTCTTAACATCATTATTCAGGTAAGATCACATTAATTCCTTCTGGGATTTATGGACATGATACCATTCTGCGTTGAGTATATGTATTTATCTTTGAAACTTAACAGAGGTCTGAATCTGTATTTTTTAGACATACATATAAAGTGTCCATGAATATGCGTAAATCAAAAGTGTACAAGTCTAACCCAGTGGTCCCTTTGATTTATGAATATGCATAAATCAAAGTCTCTTCATGACTTCAAGATGAAGATTAGCATTTCTTTTATGCTTTTATTTTCTTCATTTTAGAGGCTGAGAGTGAGACTTGGGCAAATTTATAGATGAATAGGTTCTTACTACATATACATATGCATAAATATAAATTATAAATGTGTGTGTGGGTGAGTTTGTAGCAGTTGTCTTTGACTCTTTCTCTTTTTGTGTTGCTGTTATACATTAGATAGATAATACTTGGCTTGTAATAATTTGTAAAAAATCGCACAGGTTGATGACTTGGAAGAAGTGAGTGAGTACTACCAGAATAGAGGATGCTTTAATGAGCTAATCTCACTGATGGAGAGTGGTCTGGGACTAGAACGTGCACATATGGGCATATTTACAGAGTTGGGAGTTCTGTATGCAAGATATCGTTATGAGAAACTCATGGAACACATTAAACTCTTCTCCACACGCCTCAATATCCCTAAACTTATCAGAGCTTGTGATGAACAACAACACTGGAAGGAGCTGACCTATTTGTATATCTTGTACGACGAGTTTGACAATGCTGCCACTACTATAATGAACCATTCGCCAGAAGCGTGGGATCACATGCAATTCAAAGATGTAATTGTGAAAGTGGCTAATGTGGAATTGTACTACAAGGCGGTGCACTTCTACTTGCAAGAGCATCCTGAAGTTATCAATGATGTGCTCAACGTGCTTGCACTTAGGGTGGACCATACACGTGTTGTTGACATCATGAGAAAGGTCTTTTATTTTTGTATTGTTTGATTTATATATCTTAAAGATGATAGGTGATGATTATAATCATTATTTATGCTTTGATCTTGTTCATCAGGCTGGTCACCTCCGCCTTGTGAAGCCATATATGATTGCAGTACAGAGCAACAATGTATCGGCTGTCAATACGGCACTGAATGAGATTTATGTGGAAGAGGAAGACTATGACCGATTGCGGGAATCTATTGACTTGCACGATAACTTTGACCAGATAGGCCTTGCACAGAAGGTTTGCGATAATATCTTGTGTTTCTTTACTTTATGTCCTTGTTTGTTTTATGTTATCAGTATCAGTTGGGGAATCCATTGTCAAATTGTTGATTAGAGTGAGTACAAGCGATAGGGTCAGTAATTAAGTTTTATGAATAGTAGTGCCATGTAATTGAATTGAGAATGATGTTGGAACTTAAACAGGTTGAGAAGCATGAGCTTCTGGAGATGAGACGTGTTGCGGCTTACATCTATAAGAAGGCTGGGAGATGGAAGGTATCAATTGCATTGTCCAAGAAAGACAAGGTGTACAAAGATGCAATGGAGACAGCTTCACAGTCAGGGGAACGGGAACTTGCGGAGGAATTGCTTGTCTATTTCATTGAACAGGTAAAATAATTATAAAGGAAATATTTGTATATTGTATATACTATATATGAGTTGATTGACTGATAGATACTTCAAATAGCTAACTAGCTAGCAAGCTGTGATAGCACTGCATGAGTTCTATTTGTTTGCTTGAGATTTCTTTCTCTCGGACTAGCATACACGGGTACTGTATTTCTTGCGGATCTATATTGTTTTCAAGTATAATATATATATATTTGTCTACTTTTTTCAGGGAAAGAAGGAATGCTTTGCGTCATGCTTGTTTGTTTGTTACGATTTACTTAGAGCAGATGTGGTGCTGGAACTGGCATGGATGAACAATATGTTGGACTTTGCTTTTCCGTATCTGCTGCAGGTAATTTGATTGACTTGAATTGATAATTTGTGTAAAAAATGTAATTTCATTTAGCTGATTAGTATTGGAAAGAGAAACAATGGAAGTTGAATGTCTGGTGTGGTGTGTGTTTGGATCATAATTAAAGATTGAATTTGTGGTGGGTGCAGTTCATCCGAGAGTACACGGGCAAAGTTGACGAGCTGATAAAGGATAAGATAGAAGCACAAAAGGAGGTGAAGGCTAAAGAGAAGGAAGAGAAAGATGTAATTGCGCAGCAGGTATATATATATATATATATGGTCTTATCATCATCACCATCCTTACCATCATCATCATCATCACCATCCTTGCTATCATCATCATCATCCTATGGCACGATTGATGTGTTGTTATTGATTTTCATTTTATGGTGTGTGTGTTTGTGCAGAATATGTATGCTCAATTACTACCCCTGGCGTTGCCTGCACCACCAATGCCCGGAATGGGTGGAGGTGGGTATGGTGCGTCAATGCCTCCTCCTCCCATGATGGGGGGTGGAATGGGAATGCCTCCGATGCCACCTTTCGGAATGCCTCCTATGGGAAGTTATTAAATGAGAGATGGATGGATGGATCTTCGGTATAAAATATTAATTGATTAATTAAAGAAGAGAGGAAGATATGGAGGAGTCCAGAAGAGGATGAATTGCACAACAAACATTTGAATGAATCGTTTTTATTGTTTTTTCCTTTTTGACGACAGACATTTTTGTGCCTCCGATAATAGCCGAGGGAGGTTTGTTGTGTCTTTGGTTTGATTTGATGATAGATAAGATAGCAGTGGTGTGTCAATATTTGCTGGTCTTCACCATATTATTATGATGATGATTCTATTCTTTCTTTTTGACTGTCCTACTCCGTAGAGAGAGGGAGAATGAATGTCAACAATGCTTATTCTTTTTGGCTGTTGTAGAGAGACCGACCAACAGCATACCATGTATTTCCAATCTACTTTGTTTCACTTTATTTATCAGTTTGTTTTCTTCACACAATCATTTGACAAGTGTTGGTGTGGATGTTGAAAACTGTGCCCAAAGGGATTGCGAGTGGTGGTGCTATTTGTTGGGTATCGATAATGACAGCCCAGTAAGGAAAATGCCTTGAAGGCCCAATAGCCATAGAGGGGGTAAACCCATGATATTCAAACCGGATCGGCCTAAGTACGAGTCAAACTTGACCCACCATCGAGTGGCCCAGAACCGAGCCCAAAGTCTCTAGGGACGCCAAAGGCTCCCAGATTGCTCGCCATTCTTCACCATGCCGTGACCTTTCAATGCTCGCCATGAGAGTGCTCGCCCCGAAGAGAGCATTGCCTCTCTCATCTGGTCCCACTAAACCGTCAATAAGGAAGTGGCCACGATATCCCGCGTATCTCGGTTACATATTCACTAAAGATTATATATGGTAACTGCAATGTCTCGCAGTAACTGCAATATCTCGCAGTAACTGCCATATCCCATGATCTGAATCTTCAGCAACACAATATATACTAAGATATTCAGCTGCCTTATACAGTTTGATCTCTCCTACCCTATAAATACCTTTGCTTTACATACGTTCCTTACGTTTTTTGAGATATACTCCAACATATACTCATTTAAGCATCGGAGAGGGACCCAGAGACACTCCCTCTGTTGCGCTCCCCTACTTGCAGTTTCACCAGAGTTGGAGCAGAAACATCTTTCCATCTTCATCGGGTATTTAATCCATTGCCAGATCAGTATCCAGGATTTCACGATCCAACATTTGGCGCCGTCTGTGGGAAATGAGCAATTCAGACATGAGAACTCGATCACAAAACAACCGTCGGAACCAGACTCGCGAGCGATCCTCAGATAGCTCTGATTCCGCCGCCGCTTTCCCGCTTCAACAAGAACCTGCCAGCCAGGTAGGAGCCAATGCCGTCCCCCTGCGGACGACCCGAGAGCATGTCGGTAATTCCAGACCGACCCCAGCTACCAACCATGTCGAGACTCCAGCTCCGCAAACCGTCCACATCGCCGGGGAAAACATCCAGTTAACCCCAGAGATGATTTCACTGCTGGAGGCCATCCTAGGACAGGCACGCCGTCAAGCCCCTGCTCCTCAAGAAAACAATCCCCCTGCTCCTCAGGGAAACAACCGCCCTGCTGCCATAGGGCCCTTGCCTTCTGAAGCCGTGAATCCTGGCACCACCGCACCTCAGGAGGATCAAGAGATGCGTCAGGACAACAGTCCATACCTCCGGCATACACCAAGGAGCCAGCAGCTGCGTACACTGCCAACCGTTCCGGTCCTCCTCCATCAGGGACCTCGCCCAGATACTGCACTATGGACCAGATGGACGACCTTCTCAACAAGAGGCTCCAAGAAAGGCGACTGACAGTCGTAGCTCCCTTCAAGGAGCAATCTGCTCACCCCTTTTCCGACGAGCTCGTCTCCATCAAGATCCCCAAAGACGTGGTTGCTCGGGCCATACCTGAGTACAATGGCGGAGGAGACCCCACCATACACGTCAACAAGCACGGGGATTCTCTCCTGGGTAAGTCAAATGATCCCAATCACTTGACTTTACTATTTCCACCCACTCTTTCGGGTTCGGCTTCGTCCTGGTTCTTCGTCCTCCCTGCAGGATCTATTGGAACTTGGGCAGAATTAAGGAGCAAGTTCCTGGAGAGATATATGGGCGAACGCCAATTGATGAAGAGCGTGATCGCCAGGGATGCGGTCAAGCAACATCCTGGAGAGTCGCTGGCCAACTTTTACGTGCGTTTCCATCAGAACGTCACAGAGATAGATCGCCGAATCTCGGATGGGGAGATCATTCGAGCATTTTACAGGGGTCTGGATGTGGCCAACAAGGCCTCGAGGAAGCTGCGAAACAGCTACCATGTGAAGGAGATCGAAACGCTGGAGGAGTTGGCGTCCAGAGCAGAAGGTTTCATAGACCCTGAAAGGGCGAACACAGAAGCTAACTTCCTGACGACCTCGCTAAGGGTAGTTCCTGAACCCCGACGCGATGGTAAGAAGGAGGTGAAGAAGGAGAAGAAGGGAAAAGACAGCAGGCCCCGAGTCGAGTCTAATCCGGCGCCTCGCCATCCAGAGGTCCCTGAGTATTTCACGCCTTTAAATAGGCAGATCTTAGCGGTACTAGTCGAGATGGAGAGGAGATCCTTGGCGAGGCCACCGATGCCTCGTCGAGGTGGTCAGCCCATGGGAAAGGATGCCGAGAGCTATTGCAGATACCACAAGTGCAAGAGCCACAAGACAGATGACTGCCGCATTCTGAAGCGGGATATAGAGCTGATTCAGGGGGGAATGCTGAAGGAATTCGTGGCAGGGCGAGACAGGAGTCGAACGCCCCATAGGAGACATCGTTCGCCAACCCCTACTGAGCAAACTGATCCGTCGGGAAGCAAGAGGAGAGTAAATCTGATTGGAGGAGGATTCGGTGCAGGCGGCGAGGGGTCGCACGCCAGGGAGGTCTACGCCACTCAGATCTCCACAGCAGTTCAGTTAGGAAAGCGACCCCGACCTGAGGAGAACATTGTCATCTCATTCTCTGAAGATGATTTGGCACATGTCACCACACCCCACAACGATGCTTTGGTTATCACAGCAGATATTGACGGCTGTGACGTTGCAAGGATTCTGGTCGACGGAGGCAGCTCGACAGACATCCTATTTCTGGACGCTTTCGAGAAGATGGGCAAGTCCAAGCGTGACCTGAAGAGGGTCGACTTTCCGCTGATTGGGTTTGCGGGAAGGACAACTTATCCGCTGGGGGCTATAACCATGCCCGTGATTTTTGGCGAGGGATGGAAGAGCATCAAGGTATCGGTCACTTTCCTGGTGGTCGATTCACCTACATCCTACAACGCCATCATAGGGAGGACCACGATCAATCCGAACAAGATTGTGGCCTCCACAGTCCACCAGAAGATGAAGTTCCCCACTCCCAACGGAATCGGAGAAGTGCTCGGCGACCAGCCTTCCTCGCGGCAATGCTATGTGAACTGTCTGCGCAGGAAGAACCAAAGGGAGACCCTCGCCATTGAAACAGAGGCCGACCCTCGTGAGGACTTGGCTCGACCAGCACCCATGGAGGAATTGGAGGAGGTCGAGATCGATGGTCCATACAAGAAGGTGCGCATCAGGATCACCTTAAAAGAGGATCAGAAGGAGGCCATGACCGCCCTCCTCAAATAATTTAAGGAACTCTTCGCCTGGCAGCCAAGCGCTATGCCGGGAATCAGCACAGACATGATCTCCCACGAGCTCAGGATAGACCCTTCCATTAAGCCGATCGCCCAAAAAAGAAGATTGTTCGGGACGGACAAGCGTTTGGCGATCAGGCAGGAAGTCGGCAGATTGATTGAGGCTGACTTCGTCAAAGAGGTGAGATTCCAGAGCTGGGTCGCCAACCTAGTTTTGGTTAAGAAATCGAACGGCAAGTGGAGGATGTGCGTCGACTTCCGCGACTTGAACAAGGCTTGCCCTAAGGATTCATACCCCCTTCCTAGAATTGATCAGCTGGTCGATGCTACCTCGGGTCATGAGATGCTAAGCTTCATGGACGCCTATTCAGGCTACAACCAGATCAGAATGCATCCAGACGATGAGGCTCACACCGCTTTTTATGCAGACGGGGATATTCTGTGCTACAAGGTGATGCCTTTTGGTCTCATCAATGCCGGGGCAACTTATCAGCGGATGGTGAACCGCCTGTTCCAGGACATGCTGGGGAGAAACATGAAGGCTTATGTGGATGACCTCCGCGAGGCTTTCGAATGCATGATGAGACACATCGTTCGCCTGAACCCTGCCAAGTGAGCCTTTGGAGTCAAGTCCGGTAAATTTCTGGATTTCATGGTCAGCGAAAGGGGAATCGAAGCAAACCCAGAAAAGCTAAAGGCCATAGAAGAAATGAAGTCACCAACCTGCCACAAGGAGGTCCAATGCCTGAATGGACGCCTAGCTGCTCTCAACCGCTTCCTCTCCAAAGCGAGCGACAGGTCCCTCCCATTTTTCAAAACGTTGAGGGCCAACCGCAAGTTCGAGTGGACGCCAGAATGTGAGGAAGCATTCCAATCCTTGAAGAAGCATATCCAAACACTCCCAGCTTTGGCAAAGCCCGTTCCAGGCGAGCAACTCTTCCTTTATTTAGGCATTAGCGATGTGGCAGCCAGTGCTGTCTTAATAAGGGAGGAAAATCATGTTCAGAGTTCAGTGTATTTCATTAGCAAAATGTTCAACTCAGCTGAAATTAAATATGTCCAGATTGAGAAATATCTCTATGCCTTAGTTATTGCTGCTCGAAAGCTGAGACCTTACTTTCATGCGCACGACATTACGGTCCTCACCAATCAACCACTCAAAAACTTCCTGATGAAGTGGGCGATCGAGCTCAGCGAGTTCAGGATCAAATTTGCGCCAAAAACGGCCATCAAAGGTCAAGCACTAGCTGATTTCATTGTGGAAAGCACAGGTAACGGTCAAACAGGAGCAGAAAACAGGCCAAGTCAGTCAGCAGACAACAATCAAATCTGGGAACTCTACACAGATGGGTATTCATCAAGAGAAGGCTCGGGGGTAGGCTTAATTCTTATCCCTCCCGAAGGAGAGCCTTTGAAGTACGCGATCGCCTTAACATTCCCGGCGACCAATAATGAAGCAGAATATGAGGCTCTTATCATTGGACTCAGACTAGCAAAAGGAATGGGTATAGCCGCGCTTAAGGTAAAAAGTGACTCAGAGCTTATTGTCAATCAGGTTAATGACACCTACGAGACAAGAGGAGAAAAGATGAAAAAATACCTCAGCATCGCCAAGAAGCTCGTTGCGGAAATCCAAAATTTCGCGATTGAGTCTATTCCTCGACAAGAAAACCAGATGGCAGACTCCTTGTGCAAACTAGCATTCGGAGGGACAATAATCCAGGATGTGCAATTTCTGGAAAAGGCCCTATGTTCAGTCCTTGAAAGCAGAGCCGAGGTCTTCAATATTCAAGGACAGGTCACATGGATGACTTCGTTTCAGAATTACTTAAAAGAAGGGATCCTCCCGGATGATGAAGGCGAATCCACGAGGATAAGACGACTTGCGGCCAGTTATCTGATTATAGATGGAGAACTCTACAGAAGAGGTTACTCGACTCCTTACTTAAGATGTGTTGCTCATCCAGAAACAGAAAGGGTTCTTCGAGAAGCTCACGAAGGGGCGGCAGCGTGTCACGAAGGTGCTCGATCGTTGACAAGAAAAATCTTCAGGTTGGGATATTATTGGTCAGCCTTAGGAAAAGATGCGGCTGAATTAACGCAGAAGTATGAGACTTGCCAGTAGTTTGCACCACGATCAGGTCGACCATCAACACTATTATCCCCAATGGCGGGTGCTTGGCCTTTTGCTCAATGGGGGATCGATATATTAGGTCCTTTCCCTATTAGCACTGGTCAACGCACCCACATTATAGTGGCGATCGACTACTTCACTAAGTGGATAGAGGCGAAAGCTCTAGCTTCTACAACGGAATTTCAGGTCATCAAATTCCTAAAGATCAACATATTCTCCAGTTTTGGAATTCCCAAAATACTCATCAGTGATAATGGTCCGCAATTCATTGGGAAGGAGCTAAAATGGCTCTGTGAAGAATATCATGCCGACCATCGTTTCAGCTCGGTGCATCATCCTCAAACGAATGGGTAAGCTGAAGCAGCCAACAAAATTGTTTTAGCAGGACTCAAGAAAAGGGTTCCAGCATTCAAAGGGAATTGGGCAGAAGAGCTGGAAAACGTATTACGGGCCATTAGAACAACGCCTAAGTCAGCCACAGGAGAAACACCTTTCAGCTTAGTGTATGGATCAGAAGCAGTAGCACCCGCCGAAATAGCAGTGCCTACCCATAGAATCCTACATTTTAACGCTGAGGCAAACGAGGTCGAGTGCAGAACTGACCTCGATTTGGCAGAAGAAAAGAGATGGTTATCAGAAAAAGCACAAGCAAAGATGCGCCTGGCGACCGCTCGATATTTCAACAGAAAAGTTAGCGCTCGCCAATTTTTCGTGGGGGAGATGGTTATGAGAAGGAATGAATTCACAAGGCTGAACAGTAAAAATAAACTTTCAGCCAAATGGGAAGGACCGTACAAGGTAGTAGAGATCGCCGCACCAGGATCCTACTATTTGAAAACCACCGAAGGCGAAAGGTTACCCCGTCCATTCAATTCTGAGCATCTAAGGAGATTTCATACATAGATTGTAATCAAACTGTTATGTTAACAAAAGAAAGTCATTCCTTCATGAAGCATGTCCACTCGAATCAAGTCGAAGAAAAAAGACCTGACGCCAAAAGTCAGGCGAATACCTGATAACCGAATCAAGCACAAAAAGCCCTAACAACAAAGTTAGGCCAAAAAGCCCTGACGCCAAAGTCAGGCCAAAAAGCCCCAACGCCAAAGTCAGGCCAAAAGCCCTAGCAACAAAGCTAGGCCAAAAGCCCTAGCAACAAAGTTAGGCCAAAAGCCCTATCGCCAAAGATAGGCCAAAAAGCCCTGACGCCAAAGTCAGGCCAAAAGACCTAGCAATAAAGTTAGGCAAAATGAAAGCCTTGATGCCAAAGTCAGGCCAAAAAGTCCTAACAATAGAATTAGGCAAAAACGGGAGAGCAGACGCCAAAGCCAGACAAAGAGATCTGCTATCAACCCATTAAACAGCGGATAAGGGATTTTAGGCGATCACTATGGGTGATGAAGACTTAAGTTAACAAATTCCTTGTTACTATGTAAACAAGTCAAAGGTTTAAACTTCGAAAAGGTAATATCTCTTGTAACTTAGAAGTCTATGCTTTTAAGTGTTAGAGTATTGTCCTTAGAAAGTTCATACAGACTTATGCTTGGTCCAAGGCTTTAAAAGTCGAGGCCATTACAAAGCAAGAAAAAGTCTGGAGTAATTACAATTACGCGATCAAGATATTGGAAAAGATAGCCAACACATTCAAAGTCATCCAAGGGCGTATGAATAAAAAAAGCATTCAATATATAATAACCGAGTCTTTTATCAAAAAGTAATTACAAAGCATGTTTAAGAAAAAAGGACAAGAAAAATATAAGAAGGATGATCGCCAAGGAGGTGGAGGCTTCAAGCTTTTAGGTCCTCGGGGGCAAGGGCACTTTGCTCGCCTTCGGGGGCAGGAGTACTCGGCTCGCCTCCAGGGGCAATCTCTTCAGCAGCAACAGCGGGCCGAGGAAGGTGACTCCGCAAGAAACCCTTAAGGGATTCAACTTCCCCAATGGGAAAGTTGGGATCGACCGCCTGAACATCCTCGACCAGGACTTGAAGAAAATTAGCAATCGTCGACTTCATCACCTTCAAAGCGTGGTCCTCAAAGTCCTCAGAGGCCTTGAACTCCTCGATCACGGTTTGGGACGAAGGGACGGCCTTTAGCTAATCAGCCAGCTGGTTCTTCTCCTCCTCCAGGGCGATCCCCCTGGCTTCAGCAATAGCCCTCTGGGCCTCAGCAGCTTCCTTATGGGCCTCAGCGGCGACCCGAAGAGCGTCCGACTCTGCAATTTGAGCCCGAGCCTCCTTCAACTCTGTCTCTAAGCGAGCTCGGACCGCTTCTCCTTCATCTAGGCACCTATGAAGGGCCTCAGCTTCTTGAAGGAAAGCTGCAGCATCAGCCTCCCTCTTCTTAACATCAGCAAGGAGACGTTGCTCCTTCCTGAAGTACTCATCCCGGGCTTCGTCCACCAAGGCGGTCGCCGCATCAGCGGTCGTCTTGATGGCCCCCAATTGCCCAGGGGTGACCCCCGTACTTCGGTACTGCTCCAGCTCGACAAGCAGGTCAGAATGCTTGTCGGGGAGCTCTCCGAAGACGCGGCCAAGCACCACCTCTTCACGAACGAGCTGGCAAAAAAACAGAATGAAAGTTGTCAGGACATCAAACAAAAAGGGAACGACAAGGAAAAAAAGAAAAAAACGGAAAAGAGGCGAGATCATACCAGAGCGACTCGTTCGAAGTGGGTCCGCAGGAACCCCTTGATCTGAGGTAGCTCCGTGGGAACAATGGAGTGGTCCTTAGGGGGAATTATCTCGTCAAGAAGCCGCATGCACATGTCCAGGCTACCCCGGAGGCTCTTCTGGGCAGGGAACCCCTTCTTCGAAAGGTCCCCGCAAGGGATCCAAGGCCCCCGCAAGGGATCCAAGGCAACCTTAAGTGGCTGGAACAAGCTTGCCATGGAGCAGTACTCCTCCGCAGGAGCCTTCGAGGATCTGGATGCGTCGGGCCCCTTCTTCTGGGTCCCAGACTCCTTGGGAGGAACCGTGGACACAGTAGGAGGAGGGGGCGCCAAGGCCAAAACCTTCTCCTTGGTGGCGGAAGGACCCTGAGGAGATGGAGAAGGAGGCGCCACGTCCAGACCCTTCCCCTTGCTGGCAGAAGGGCCATTAGGAGGGGGAGGAGGAGGATGCTGGTCGACTTCCGGGTGATCCTTACTCCTGACCTTCTTGGAGGGAGGAGGAGGAGGGTCCCGGACCACGTCAGCCGAGGACTTCTCTGCAAAACAACAAGGCAAGATGTCAGAACCCAGAAACTGCAAAGTATGAAAACGTCAAATCTACAAATGGAGAGGCAACATACCCGGTTGGCGAGGGCCAACAGTGGCCGAGGGAAGCGCCTCCTCAAACTTCCTCTTGGACGAACGCCTAGAGGGAGGAGGAGGAAAGTTCAGTAGTGCCTGGTCAGTGGACAGCCCTGCCTTTTCCTGGTCATCAAAGAGACCTATAAGTTTTTGGGCCTTTCCTACAAATAGTAAACAAGAAAAGGGTTAGAAAGTTACCCAATCATCAAAGATTGGTGTGGCCTGATGAATGCCCGCTATCTCAAGCATATTCTCAGTAGTCTCCGCCACTGAGTGGATGGACTTGAAGCGAGACGATCGATGCAACCGGAAAAGCTCGTCGATGGCGTTTCGATCACTCCCTGACAGCTCTTCGAAGGAAGGAGGGAAATCCTTGTCCGGGTAAACAATTTCTAGGATACACCCCCCTTGTAAAAGAAGTAAAACTTCTTATAATTGGAGTTGGTAGCCCGGAAATCGTCTACCAACCGAACGTGGACGTTCCAATCCCACGATTGAAGGCCTCTCCACTCTGCAAACTTCAGCCAACGTGGTTGGAAGTGATGGAGGTGGTTCGCCCCAACTGCCAGTCGGAAAAAACACCGAAACAAGGCCAGTGAATACGCCCATTCCTGACGTATGCATAGGAACTTGAAACCGGCTCACATCCTAAGGGCATTGGGAACGAGTTGCGTAGGGTGGATTCCATAGAACTGGCACAACGACTGCAAATCCTCGCAAAGAGGAAAACGCAACCCAGCATCAATCTGGGCCGCATAGATGTAAACCTCTCCGTCGCGAGGATAATGCAGACCTAGGCCGGGATATCTAGGAGCATCCTCCACACCGAGGCCACCAAGCTCCACCATTGTCTTAAAGTAAGCCGGCTTTAACTCATTAGGCTTGACATCTACTCAAACAGTTCAGATATGGCAATGGCAAACATTAAAACAAGGAACAGTAGAGAATATTACCAAAACAGAGCAATGAAAGAAAGGAAGTTTACCTTTCGGAGAAAAGATGGGCGTCTGAAGCTCAGGCCCATCCACCACCACCGGGGTGGCTGCGGACCTCCCCGCGTCAGTTTGTTCCCTCGTTGATGGGGGCACAGCACCTTCCCTAATGGTTAAGGGGGCATTCGCTTTTCTGGACGCATTGGCGTTCTTGGATGCCTTAGTAGCTGCGTGTTTGATCCTCTGACCACGAGTAGCCATGGAAGCAGTTGGGAGAAAGGTTGAAGAAGATTGAAAAAGAAAGAAGAAGGGTTCGCAAAGAGGTTCTGAAAATTTGAAAGATTGAAGGTGCGTAAAAAACAAAACAAAGAAACTGACGTCTCTTATATAGGCCCAAAAAGGAGTAACCGCCACGGACGAATCGAAGCGACACAGGAGAATAATTGCACATTTTTGGAAAAACCGAAGCAATGTCAGAATTCCAAGAGACACCTCGGGGAGACAAACGGTCGGCCAGTACAGACAGTTGTCATACTGCCCTTGGTTTACGGAATAATAAATGACAGGCGTGCCCCAAGCGACCGTTCGATTTCCGGATAACTGTGTAGTCATTAAATGCTAAAGTGCGCTGAGCAGACAAAGTGGTCGCCAGCGCATTAATAGGCTGTATCAGAAATACTTTTGGTAGGTAATGATCGCCCAACAAAGAAAGATAAATTTTCTCAGGCCAAGGTTACTTCGAGTGATCGCCAAAAGGGAATAAAAGGAAGAATATTCCTTCGGCTTTGAACAGTGGAGAGTCTGCTCGCCAAACGAGCCTGAAGTGCCTCAAAGGTCATGGACCATTACAAGAGACGAAGAAAACCGAATTTAAGACGTCACTATCTAAAACCCTACCAAGAAATCAAGCTCGACTGAAGAAACTTCAATCAAGCTTCGGGGGCAAATGTTGGGTATCGATAGTGACAGCCCAGTAAGGAAAAGGCCTCGAAGGCCCAATAGTCATAGAGGGGGTAAACCCATTATATTCAAACCGGATCGGCCTAAGTACGAGTCAAACTTGGCCCACCATCGATTGGCCCAGAACCGAGCCCAAAGTCTCTAGGGACGCCAAAGGCTCCCAGACTGCTCGCCATTCTTCACCAGGCCGTGACCTCTCACTGCTCGCCATGAGAGTGCTCGCCCCGAAGAGAGCCTTGCCTGTCTCCTATGGTCCCACTAAACCGTCAATAAGGAAGTGACCACGATATCCCGCGTATCTCGGTCACATATTCACTAAAGATTAGATATGGTAACTGCAATATCTCGCAGTAACTGCCATATCCCATGATCCGAATCTTCAGCAACACAATATACACTAAGATATTCAGCTGCCTTATACGGTTTGATCTCTCCTACCCTATAAATACCCTTGCTTTACATACGTGCCTTACGTTTTTTGAGATATACTCCAACATATACTCATTTAAGCATCGGAGATGGACCCAAAGACACCCCCTCTGTTGCGCCCCCCTACTTGCAGGTTCACCGAAGTTGGAGCAGAAGCATCTTTCCATCCTTGTCGGGTATTTAATCCACTGCCAGATCAGCATCCAGGATTTCACGATCCAACACTATTGGCTGCAAAGCGTTTAGGGTTAACAATGGTGTGGTTCTGACGATTCCACCATTTTTTTAATAATATATCACATCTTTAACTATTACAGATACATTTTTTAAAATTATAATTATATTTATAATTGCGATTATTAATTATAAGTTTACCTGTATATTCAAATTTTAAGTACTTATATTTTATTTCGGTTCCTGTAAATTAACATGGATATTTTGGTCTTAAATTAATACAACACAGTATGAGAATAACGTTAGAAAAATCAAATATCAAAGATGTTTAAGTCGACGAGATTAGCAATGTAGATGTACTAAACAATTAATAATGTTGAAGCAAAGATAATTAAGGAAACAATTGATGAGTTGAAAACTGAATGAAACTATGAAGTGGGCAACCATTGACTCAAGTAAATTGTGTGAAGTTATAAAAACTAGATAAGTAGGTTCAAGTCTTGAGGACTGACGTTAAAACTTAAATCCTATTAATATTGTATATATATAGTTATGTTTATAACTATGATCAAATATAATAACAAGAACAGTAACTATTACAAGTAGAAAACTCATAATCATAACCATTCTATGCAAAGTAATTGTTCAATTAATTACATAACAACGCTGCATAAAATCATAATTTTTATATTTTTTATTGTACCATTGTCAACTCTATTGTCAACTAGTGTATATACGTTCCAAAATATAATCCCGTAAATAATTTCCCAATTTTTCATAAATTTCTTTTTCAAGTAAACATTAGAAAATAAAGTTTTTTTTTTTGCTAATACACAATTAAAACTCTTACGATGAGTTTGGTTGGTGGAATACATAATAAGGAATACGAAATAGAGAATATGAATACGGAATAAGAGATAATAATATGATGTTCTTTGGTTGATAGATTGAAATGGAATGAAATAAGGAATTCCAATGTTTGTTTGGTAGAATGAGATATGAAAATGAAATAGAATATGGTAAAATGACATATATACCCTTACTTTTATATTTATAATATATAATACAAATAACGTGTACTAATTAATTTTAAAAAATAAGAATAATAAACTTATAATATATTTAATTAATAATTGTAAAATACTTTTAAATTAATTAATTAATAGTAATGGAAAATCTCATCAATTAATTAACACTAAATAGCTGAATTAATGTAATTTTTTATATAAATTCGTTATGTTTACCAATAACCATCGACTCTATATTTACATGAACCTTAATATCATTACCAATAACATAAATTACAATATCCAAAATTTTATATTCCATTACAAATAACCAGAATACCCATGTCAACAAAACAGTGAAGGTCATTTGCTTTAACCTATTCGACCAAATTTTGTTTTTGCTTTAACATTAGCATAAATGACAAAATTTACATAGTATAAACAAAAATTATAAAATTAGCCGACAGTTACTACATAATATCACATCATAGACCCCAACATGGCCCAAAGCCATTCAAGACGGAATTTGGGGTCCATACCAAAATAGAACCAGTTATCTTCTACCATGTTGGACCATCATTTTCAAACATGTTGGACAAAAAACAATTGTTTGGGTTGAAAAACCATTTTCGTCAAACATGTTGTACCATTTGCAGACTTTTCCCTTATAACTATGATCAAATATAATAACAAGAACAGTAACTATTACAAGTAGAAAATTCATAATCATAACCATTCTATGCAAAGTAATTGTTCAATTAATTACATAAAAGCGCTGCATAAAATCATTATTTTTATTATTTTTTATCGCATCATTGTGAACTCTACTGTCAACTAGTGTATATACGTTCCAAAATATAATCCCGTAAATAATTTCCCACTTTTTCATAAATTTCTTTTTCAAGTAAACATTAGAAAATAAAGTTGTTGTTTTTGCTAATACACAATTAAAACTCTTACGATGAGTTTGGTTGGTGGAATACAGAATAAGGAATACGAAATAGAGAATATGAATACGGAATAAGAGATAATAATATGATGTTCTTTGGTTGATAGATTGAAATGGAATGAAATAAGGAATTCCAATGTTTGTTTGGTAGAATGAGATATGAAAATGAAATAGAATATGGTAAAATGACATATATACCCTTACTTTTATATATATAATATATAATACAAATAACGTGTACTAATTAATTTAAAAAATTAAGAATAATAAACTTATAATATATTTAATTAATAATTGTAAAATACTTTTAAATTAATTAATTAATAGTAATGGAAAATCTCATTAATTAAGTAACACTAAATAACTGAATTAATGTTAATTTTTATATAAATCTGTTATGTTTACCAATAACCGTCGACTCTATATTTACATGAATCTTAATATCATTACTAATAACATAAATTACAATATCCAAAATATTATATTCCATTACAAATAACCAGAATACATATGTCAACAAAACAGTGAAGGTCATTTGCTTTAACCTATTCGACCAAATTTTGTTTTTGCTTTAACCTTAGCATAAATGACAAAATTTACATAGTATAAGCATAAATTATAAAATTAGCCGACAGTTACTACATAATATCACATCATAGACCCCAACATCGCCCAAAGCCATTCAATTCAGAATTTGGGGTCTATACCAAAATAGAGCCAGTTATCTTCTACAACTGCAAAATTCAAATTATTAAGTAAATAAAATGGAGTTTGTAAATTCCTAGAGATTCAGACTAATGGGCATGCCTTGACGTAGATGCAAAAAGACCAACATTCATATACTGAGCTTCATACCTCACAGGGAACAAAATACCCATAATGAAAGTTGACGACTTGTACAAGGACTTCTTTAGAGATTGATAAAGAGCAAAGTGAAGTCTCCTGTTTTTCCTGATATATTCCTTGACACGAGGGAGCACTACAAGCTTGTAAAACCTTTATGCTTTCTTAGAACTCAGGTTGGATGCAAAAATTCGCGTGGCTTGGAACATTGCATTTGGGGACCAATTCTCTGGTTCTGTAACGTACATGATCTCCTCCCAATGCTGCATTACAACAATGTGCTTAAATGCCAGGGGCATCTTCCAACGGTGTATTTACTAAGACAAACACCAACTCTACAATACTAAACTTCGATCAATTCATTGTACTTAATCACTTATGCAAAGAGAATATTAATTAGCAAATTCCATACCCTTTTTATAAGTCAAGAATTGAATTAGGTCCGACAATGGTGCATTGAAAAACTCATAACTATGGTTATAACCATTACTATTTAATTTGGTTAACCGAACCATTATGGTGCAGTGCAGTTATGGTGATGAATTTTATACCCATGCATAATGGTTATGGTTATGGTATTTGAGTTATACCCATGGTTATAATCATGTTTACTATATAAATATAGTAACGAATTATTATTAATAAAGTAATATATACTAAATAATTGAAGTTGTTGTACATACAAGTTGTACGGCATAACAACACTATGTTAAAGGTGACAAACCACCAATCTTTTTCATCTACTCCAATTATTTTAATTTTCAAGTTGCTGTAGGTACAACACTACCATTACACTCTACGAATGGTTCTAAACCTTTGATTAAGATATTTACTGGAGCTTTACAACTTTACTGCTTTAGATTGAAGACTCTTCAAACCTTTTGAATAACTTTACTCCTTAAGAACAACCCTAACTCCACTCCTGTCCTGACCCTTGAAGCAGTCATGAACTTGCTCTCGAGGACTCCGAAAGAGCTCAACCGACGCGAAGAAGAGCGGTGAAGTTATTCCTCTCCTGAAGTAGCGACCAGTGAGTGAGCAGTGAAGTTACTCTTGTAGCAAGAGGTACAACATCATGTTTTCCCAACTATATATTTTCCATTACAGAAGCATGTTTTATGCGATAACTATTCCCAATACAGCATATCAAAGAGAGTTTTCTACATGAAATCCTAAGATAGATGTATCCGTGTTCAGGGGAAGGGCTCTAAATGTGTAGGATCTCTATATGTGACTTGCCAGCTGTTCAAAATTTATTTCAAGGTGATGCCTATGAAATGACTGGTCTTTGTGTTGAAGATTGTTATTATTTTTTCATCTGCGAGTATGTTAAATAGTGTTAATGTTTAATAATGTTAGTGTTATATATTTTTATTGTTGGTAATATAGATTTATGTATTTTTTAAAATACGATTTTCGGTCTTTTATTATATTATATGTGTGAAATGCATATGAGTATACAAGTAAAACCGTGGTTAATAACCACAATTATTTTAATGGTTATGGTATTGAAAATTGTACACGTAATGATTATGGTTATGGTATGTGGTTTAAAAATATGGCATGGTTATGATATTTGTCATACTCGTACCATACCTTAACCATCGACAACCATAAATAGAATTGTGCAACTTCGGTAGTGGTCGTGCTGCAATGTAACAAATAAGTATTAACAAACAAACTGAGAATTTTCCTTCCCGCGGTGACATAATAACAATTTGAATTCTACTGCTTAATAGGAATAAATTAAAAAAAGCTCAATCCTTTCAAATGCCTAACCCCATTATCGCCAAATTGGTCATGAGTGTCATCAAATCCTTTGAAGTCATTCATGTCTTCTTCCTCTTGCGCGTGGGGTGGTTCCTCAAAACATTTCAGTGCACTACTATTAGGGTTCTGTTTATGCTATTCCTCCTCTTCGATTTCCTTCTATTGAGATGCGTCGTCTTTAAAGATCTTTGAGGTCATGCGGGAAAGTATAAACTCCTCCCCCGTCTAGTGCCTCTTGGATTTGGATCGACTCGTGGACGAGATGACATTTCCATTGTCTTCAGGAAGGAAGGGTTCATGGTTCTGCTGTTGGAGGAGTCTTCAATGCGTTACATGTAAGAGTATTTTGGGCAATAACAGGAATAGGGGAGGGTATTTTGATCATTTGACATCCTATTCCGTATTCCAGGAGTGCTGGTAATACGAATTCCAAACGCTTTGGACGGAAACCATATTCCCACTTCTCACAGAATCCGTATTCCGAGAATTTTCAATTTCGCGAAACAAACAACTTCATATTGAATCCATATTCCTTATTCCTACTCTATTCGACAAACCAAACACTGCATCAATAGTCGATTTGATTTATTTTGTGCATATGTATGTGTATCTCACTCTTCCTTTTACTTCTAAGCATGCATGATGTATTTATTTTTTTGGGAAAGACATGCTAATCAAAATAATGCAAGTCAAAGCTTTGAAAAAGTACGAAATACTGACACACAAGCCTTTAACAGAATTAGTTTCGAAAATTGTAAAAATAACATAAAATTTTAAAATATGTCATAATTTAATCCTTTCAAACCTTTTCAAATGTTACAATTGAGTCCTGATTCGATTAGGGCTCAATTGAGCCCCAATCTAGGGAGCCAGAGTCTGGGTCTTAATATAGATTGACCTCCCATGGGTAGGGGGACCAGGTATGGGTCAAGACCTAGATCCGAGCCTCACTCGAGTGATGTATGTTGATGTATTGGACTGTGTATGTTGATGTTGGACAGGATTTCAGTCGGTTGTGGAACAGATTTTCAATCGGTTTAGTGTGTTTTTCAGTCGGTTCAGTGTATTTTTCAGTCAGTTCAGTGTTTTTTCAGTCGGTTCAGTGTGTTTTTTCAGTTGGTTAGTATTTTTTCGGTCGGTTCAGTGTATTGGACATGATTTTCATCTTGTCTAGTTTCGATTTGAACCAGATTATTTCCAAACCAAAATTGTTATTAAAAAAACCAGACCAGAACAGTTCGAACCGGTTCTGAATCGGTTCGAACCAGACAAGTTCTTTTTTCCATAAACCAGACCAGTTTTTTTAGACAGAGAAAAGTACTATTATTTTACAAACCAGACCAATTCAGTTCTGAATGGGTTCGACCCCGAACCGGTTCATGAACATGCCTATTATTTTTTGAAATTTTTAAAACTTATCCTGTTAAATTTGGTTGGAAAAGTTTACGGATGGGACAAACTTATTCAAGATACTATATTTAGTTCCTTATTCTATTAGGGATTCTCTATATATTTATGTAAATATAAACAAATACTAAGTAATATAATAAATTATAGTTTTATATGGTATCAGGGTCATAATAGCTCAAACGAGCAAACTCTAAAGATTCGGCTGATCGAGTCCCTCACTAATCCCTCTTTCATCGTTTGGATCTCATTCTAATGGTAACAAACAACGTGACCGTCCCAAATACCAGTCTTGTGATAAATAATATCGTCGCTCAACTTCCATTAAAGCTCACGTCCAAGAACTTCACGTCCCGACGTGCACAATTTCTTAACATCCTACAGGCTACGACCTCCTCGGGTATGTTGACAGATCCAGATATGTCCATCACAATGAATTGAACTTGATGGAAAACCGCTCCTAATGCTGAGTACACCCATTGTACAAACTAATGGGATAAACTAATCTTTTATGCTAACTAATGGTACAAACTAATGGTACAAACTAATGGTACAAACTAATGGGACAAACTAATCTTTTACGCTCCTAACTTGAGAGGACAAACTAATCTTTTATGCGATCCTCGCTTCCAGGTCCAAGCATATTGTCTTTGTTATAGCCACTGCAACTACCACCTTCCTTCTAGGCATGGACAAAACCAAACAAAACCTTTGCCAGGTCACACGTAAAATGTACCTCAAGGAACAACTCACCCTTTTCCAATGAGGGACTCGATCTGTTGCGAAATTCCTGTATGAACTGAAGACAATTGCTGATGAACTCGCTATCATCGACTCTGATGCCAATGAATTTGATATGGCAATTCCCTCCCTCAATGGTGTTGGAAGTGAATTCAAGGACATTACCGCCGCCATTCGAGCTCGCCAGATGGGCATTACCTTTGAATAACTGTTCGAAAAACTTTTGGAGCACGAACATTTTCTCAAGCGAGTCGATACAATTCCTGACATCTCTCCTGCCTTTGTCAAGGAACAATGCATGTTGACATACTCAGCCATCGGTCTCTAGCCAAGAGAGCTCCTCTCAGCGCCAGAGTCCCATTCGCACTCTCGCGAGCGTGCACAACAACAACCACATCATGTACTGATTGCTCGAGTGGTTTGTCAATGGCATGTTCCTCTCCCAACACAAATACATCCGTGACATCCTTGATCGGACATCCATGTCCACTGTCAAAAGTATCCACACTCCCCTTGCCACCAGACTTGGACTCTGTCTCATGGATGACTCGGTTGCCAGTGATGCAACCACGTATCAACAGGTGGTAGACTCCCTCCAATATTGTTGGAAGTTGATTCGTGTCGTGCAAAAAATATTTTTCTGTTATGTTTTTTTGTTAGATGTTCTGTTTTTTGTTAGCTAATAATTAGGAATGTTAGCTTAGCTGAATCTGTTAGTGGCTAAGAAATCTGAAGTTTGTTGAGTAAGGTTGTTATTCTCTTCTTCTAAATACATACTTTTCTGGCCGAATAAAACAAGTCGATTACAACAATACCAAGATTTTTCATACGTTATGTTCTTCGATAAACTCTTCAGTTTCAACATCATGTATCAGAGCTGTTTTGTCTTGAGGGAATTGTGAGGTTCAGAGCTACCTTGAAAACTCGAAATCCCCCACCAAGTCATCCCCATATCAATTCAAATGGAAGACACATCATTCTCAGACATGTCACCACCAAAATTTGATGGTGATAATTATCAAGCTTGGGCAGTAAAGATGGAAGCTTTCAGGAAGGGTGGAGATTTGTGGGAACTAGTTGAGGAAGATTATGAAATCCCAGCTCTTCTTGACAATCCCACACTGGCTCAAATAAAAGGATAAAGGGAGAAGAAGACCAGAAAGGCAAGGGCACGATTTTGTCTCTATTCATCTGTCACTCCTGCAATTTTTAGCAGGATCACGTCATTCAAGTCAACCAAATAGATTTGGAATTTCTCAAAATCGAATATGAAGGAGATGAGAAGATTATAGGCATAAAAGCACTGAATTAAATAAGAGAATTCGAAAGTGAAAGGATGAAGAATTCATAGAGTATTAAGGGTTACTCTGATCGACTTGTGATCATTGATAATCAAGTAAGATCTCTTAGCACTCAAATGGTAGACAATAGGCTTGTGGAGAAGATTTCGGTCTCACTACCTGAAAGATTTGAGGCTGCAATTGCTTCCTTGGAGAATACAAAGGACCTCGCAACCTTGAAGCTATCAGAATTTATCAGTGCTCTGCAAGATCAAGAACAAAGGCGCCTTTTGAGGGAACACAATGGTGTAGAAGGAGACTTGTTTACAAAGTCTCATCAAGCTGTCAAGAAGCTTTCCCTACTATCGACTAGAGCATACACGTTCTAAAATATAATCCGTAAATTATTATAAAAAAAAAAAACTTTCCCTCTCTTTCATCAACAAAAAGTTATTTAAGTAAAATTATAAAATACAGATATATCTATATTATTAAGGCAGAAGTGGTTTCTGTAACCGCCGCCTGTAAATTGACACAAATACCCTTTAATAATCTAATTAATTTATATTTATCATGACTATTTTGGTCATTTAAATGTCTTCTCAAAAAAGTTATAAAACATATTTTCACGGAGACTCGAACTTATGACCTTATAACTTTAAGACATACATATTAACCAGCTACAAACTTATGCAACATTTTTTTTATAATTTTATTTTATTTTCTATATTATTAAGGCAGCAGTGGTTTTTGTAACCGCCGCCTGTAAATTGACACAAACACCCTTTAATAATCTAATTAGTTTATATTTATCATGACTATTTTGGTCATTTAAATGTCTTCTCAAAAATGTTATAAAAAGTATTTTCACGGAGACTCGAACTTATAACCTTATAACTTTAAGACATACGTATTAACTAGCTACACACTTATGCAACATTTTTTTTATAATTATATTTTCCTTATCACTATCTCTTTCTCTTCTTATGCACCATCTTTTTTATATCTCGCTAACAAATGAAATTATATTTTCACTTTATTGGACATTAAGATAGTAGTGAATCTAAAGACATAGATCATTTATAAAAGTTATAATATCATCTACAGCTGATAAAATTTAGATTCAATTAATATTTCAAATATGCATTATCTATTATTTGAAGCAATAAATAATTAAAATGCACACTATAAACAAGTTTGAAATTTCAATTAGAGTGGAAGAAGAAATACCATTTATTATTTATCCGATTTTTTAAAATGATTTTTATTTTATTTAATTATTATATCTATTATTTTATAAAAATTTACAATTTATTGTTATTTAATTGTATATTATGTTCTCAAGTCGTCATTTTGTTTTTGTAATTGTGACTTTTTTAATGTTTCTACAATTAATTATATAGATATTTTTCTTCAAAACATTCTCTCATTTTTCTATGAAGTTAAAGATTTTTTGAATTGTGAGCACTGTCATTATGAATATACATTTCATCTTTAAATTTAAATAATTCAAATATATTTAAAATCAATCAAAATTGACTATATTTATATGTTGAATATACATAATCTATCGCGTGAAGCAAGAAATACAAAAAATCAAATTTGAAAGGAGATATTTGATTAATGTATATATTGTTTATAATTATAATTATGTATTATAGAGTATTTTCAAATAATGATATTATTAAAATGTTAAAAACAATTATATTTTTTTCAGTATTATTAATATTAATGCATAAATGATTCCAGCTGCCCAAAGTTGTTAATATGTTATTACTCCAAACTAATATCATCCAAAATTTAGATATTACACGTGGAGAAAAAAGTAACAAAAATATTTTACTACAAAATTAAAATAACACCGGTGATGTGTTGAAATAATATTTTACGAATTATCGAAATATAAAAATCAATATTAATTTTCAGTCTTTATTATATATTATCTTTACAAAATATTTTTAGGATTGGTCAAATTTAGATTTTATGAGTATTTCCTTACTTAACTCTCATTTCAAATATATCTAAAATTAAAATATGAATTTACCTAACTCTCAACCCTACTTTATGAACTCTAAAAATATTAAAGTAAAATAACGTTGAAAATATCAAAATAAAAATAATAAGGAAAAAGTAATCAAATATCTAATTTTATTTTTCTGGTAATTTCTTGATGTTGTCAGAGTAGATTTTTGATAATCGTCGTTTCATAGACATGGTAGTGAGTTTGTTAAAAGATCTGTAGAGTATATTAAATGTTTTCACTGACATGTTCGGACTTATGAGACAGTTGGTTAAGGCGTGTATCTTAAATTATAGATAGTGACAACGCCCAGGTTCAAATCCAGGGGATGTCAGCAGTATAATAATCAAAGAAAGGTAGGATGTCGGGAGTATAATACTAAAAAAAAGGCTGGATGTCGAAAAAAGCTGGATGTCGGAAGTATAATACTCAAAGAAAGATCGGATGTCGGGACAATAAGACTCAAACGAAGGTCGGTCGGATGTTGGGAGTAAAATACTCAAAGAAAGGTCGATCTGATGTCGGGAGTAAAATACTCAAAGAAAGGCCGGTTGGACATATGAAGTAAAATAGTTAATTTTGTCCAAATATCGACATATATATTTTTTGATCATATTCTTAGAAAACAAATATGATAAATATTTATCATGCTTGAGGTGTTGATTTGAGAATTAAACATTTGATAAATATACCTGAAATTAAAATATAATTAAACTTAACTTACCTATATTTTATAAACTCTGAAAATATCAAAGTAAAAAAAGAAAGAAATAATTTGATCAAATATATAATTTTATTTTGTGTGAAAATTAGTGGGTATTTCTTGATGATGTCATGGTGAATTTGTAATAGTCGTTATTTTATAGACATGGTAGTGAACGTGTTAAGATACCTTAAGAGTATATTGAATGCATTCATTGACGAGTTCTGACTTATGAGCATACGTCTTAAATATCAAATAGTATGAGGGCATAGGACCGAATCCTACGGATGTTGTCGGAGTGAAAATACTCATAGAAAGTTCGAGGTCGGGCATTAACGATAGTTGGTATGAGATGAGATAGTATGACATGGTATATGAGTGAAAATTACTCATAGAAATTTCGAGACCGAGCATTAAACAACAGTTGATGTTATCATGATAGATTTGTAATAGTCGTTGTAATAGTCAGTATGAATACTCATAGAAATTAGTTAGAGGTTGATCATTAAACGATAGTTTATATGAGATGAGATATTATGACATGGTATGTGAGTGAAAATACCCATAGTATGACTATAAGTGACTATAAACAATGCGCAAGGTCAACTTTATCAAATATCAACATATATTTGTTTGATCATATTCTTAGTAACAAATATTTTTAAATAATTGCTCGAGCAACCGGGAGCAAGAACCACTACTAAAGAGACTCCCAGTTTCTCCAGTAATTTTTTTAAAATATTTAAAACAAAATTATTTCTATTTAATTATATTAGGTAATTTAAGTTTAGTTTTACAATTCAAATAATATTTTTAATCAAGTGTTTAGAGTAAAATTGGAATAAACTCAACGATGTACCTTCATAATATGTAGATATGTGTTGCATATATATATAATTAACTACTACACTATACTGAAATTTTTATAATCCACTTAAGTGTATTTCCCTAATGATTATACTAGACTCCAGCACGCGCTACACGTGTGCCCGTTGTCGTCGTTGGTCGTGCGTGAGGTCTTACGAGAACATGATCAACTTGATTCCTAGGATAATACAAGAATAGTACAAGCATTGAGCACTTCATAAAAATATTATTAATGCAAAACTAACCTTAATTTGCATAAGATAATGAAATAATAAAATTTTAAAACTCTTAAATATTTTTAAAATATTGCTCGAGCGACCGAGATTCCTTTTGATAGTGTTATATGCTCCCGGTCGCTTGAGCAATTATTTAAATATTTTTAAGAGTTTTAAAATTTTATTATTTCATTATGTTATGCAAATTAAGTTTAGTTTTACATTAATAATATTTTTATGAAGTGCTCAATGCTTGTACTATTTTTGTATTATCCTAGGAATCAAGTTGATCATGTTCTCGTAAGACCTCACGCACGACCAACGACGACAACATGCACGCGTGTAGCGCGTGCTGGAATCTAGTTTTGATAATGCACAACTAAAACTCTTAATCGTCAAATTGATTTATTGTGCTCACATATGTCTATAGCTCACCCATTTTACTTCTAAGCATGCAGGATGTATATATTTTTTTGAAACACAATGCTAGTTAAAATAATGCAGTTTAAAGCTTTGAAAACGATAGAAATACATTGACACACAAACCTCCAGGAATTAAGATAGTGAATAAATGTTCAATTGAAGACAAATGACTATCCTAAATTTGTTTCATTATTTATAAATAAAGTGGTATGCACAAAAGATCTTTTAAAACACTTTCCAACTCTAATGACAACGCAAACATCAGAAAGTACATCTATTTATCAAGTTGGAAATAATAGCGAAATATACAAATTATTAAACAGTCTTGTTCTTTTTAACATAAAGAGATAAAGCCGCACTACTGAAAATTCCATGTTTACCGACATAATTAATTTTCGTCGGCATAATTGAATTTACTGACGAAATTTCCGGTTTGTTGGGAGTAACTTTTTTTTATCGACCAAATTTTTTTTTTAGTCGGTAATCCATTCTATCGCCAACGTTTTTTTTAACCAAAAATTACTTTTACCGACAACAAAGTTTAATTCGTCGGTACAAAGCTATCTTGAGGTAAAACGAAAATGACAAAGTCATCAATGATGTGATTCAAACTCGAGACATCAAGGTGGCCATGATACCAGCAAGCTAATCATCTAGATTCTTCACATTTTTGAAATTTAATTGTACTTATTATAGTTTATTCATCTCCTAAATAAAAAATTGGTGCGCAAATAAGTTGAACAGAGTTAGAACGAAGAAAGACCAACAAGAACAAGAACAAAGAAGGGGAGACACCAAGAACAGTGACGTACGTGGAGCACATAAGAACACCAAACGAACAGATTAGACACAGACGAGAAGATATCAAGAAGAACTGAACGGGAGGAAGAAGTACGAGAATCCCGCCACACATACAAGACCTGAACGGGAACGGGATGAAGTTTTGTTAAAAACTTCCTATTTTGTGATGTTTACTAGGTTGCTGTTATGATCTTTAGTAGCTTCATTTTTTCCTTGAAAAAAATTATTCTTTCATTTGCAATTGTTGTGGCTCAAACCATTGCTGTGGGTGTCATGTGGTTGTATTCATTCCACTCAATTATTAGTCGTCTCTTAACATTTGCGCAAGTTTATTTAATATATTAATTATGAACCAACTAACTTGTGATAGATAAAAACAAATCGACTAAGGCGAAGAGCTTTAATTGTTTGGCAATTGCTGGTGCTTCCACTCGACACAGAAGACACTCTAACGAAAGGGGTCCTAAACCCTAAATTCAACTTGCCGCATGTCGTCGCATTGCTCAAGTTAATTACCTTGTATGAATTTTGATTCTGACGAAGGTATGTACAAGCTCGTACCACTGCATTATCGTTTGCTAGCTTTGGTTGCTTGACTAGTTTCCATGGGTTTTGATGCGAGAATTGGAAGTGTGGACTGCGACTTAAGTTTTTCAAACAAGGTTCGCAACTGTGGGTACGAATCGTGACATGAATTTGTTTAGAATTATAAAGGAATCCTTTACTGGAGGGCCAGTTCGGGTTAGGGTTCAATCGTTCGTTCTGTTTTGTTCAGTAAATTTCATAGTGCTATTGTTTACTTCGTTGCTGGTTGAACGCGCTCGGTTCTGTAAATGGTGTTAATTGCTGTTTTTTAACGGTAGGTGTAAATGGTGTTATTAATTGTTAATGTCAATGGAACAACTCCTATGCTGCCACAAATTCTGTTTAAATTTGTGTTTACTGATTTTTTTAAACTCACTTAGTATTATACATAATTTGTTTACTTCATCATATCTTGACGCTTTACTCATTTAGTGTACCTAATTTATTTACTTGGTAATATCTTGGCGCTTTATCGTGCTGTTTCTGACTTTCAGATTTTGTTTACTAATTTGAATATATTTGTATTGTAGCTCTGCCTCACATTATTGACTCCCCAACAACAAGAATGAATTGATCTTTGAACCTATTTGTGTAAGTTTTCGTTTGCTAGCTTCACATATATAGTATATGCATGCCCAATTTTGTTGATGGTGTGTTTGATCCTCAATGCGCTCTGTTTAGGACCACTTTTCTCAAGAAGAAGTACGAACAAATTATGTTGGCAATAACAAAATCAAGTGCCTTTCAAGAGTAGATATAGATTCAGACGAAACACAAGGTAAATTTCCAGACTTGTTTATTTTTAGTCTCTTTATGTTTGTTGTTGGATGTTATTGCAGTTTCGGTTGCCAATACATTTTGTTTTACTGGTGCAGAGGGTTAAGAATATTGGCAAATGTGGAATTTCTCTGCCAGTTAACAAAACTTTAATTTATTGTTAAAAAACAAACGTTGTCGAGACTGTATCGTGGTTTAAATGTTGTAATTTCATGTTGTGGATTGTAGGGTTAACAATTCGTGCGTTTCTGCGTGCTATCATGCGTGTTAAAAGATTTAATAGCACACAATAGCCTAACATGACACACACGAAAATGTAATCATGTCACAGGCACACCACATGAACACGAAACAAATGTTTTTGTATCAACACGACACAAACACGATATCACGAAATTATCGTGGAAAATCGTAGCATGATAAATATTTCGTAGTAACACGATAACACGTTTGCACGATACCAAGTTAATACGTCCACATGATAACACGAGCTAAATAACATAAACAACAATACAATATGTCAATATACATACTACTTGGGGACAGAAACGACAATATGTCAATATACAATGTCACTTGATCTCCACCAAACACTTATGGACAAAAACTTCAAGCTGCTCCAGGTATGGTTATCAATGTCCAAAACAAAATCAAGCATAACCCTTGAACAAAAACTGCAAGCTTCTCATGCTCCAAAACAACAACTGATTCATTCATGCTCCACTTCCAAAACAAAAACTTCAAAATGTTTCTCGCTACCACAACTGAACTGAATCATCATCAAAGCATATTACAATTTAATTATTCAAAAAAAAAATTAGAATAAAAGTTATTCAAATGGCTTAAGAATCTCATATGTCATTCTCCACGGTTAGAATCTTTATTAGCAACTGATGAATGGACATCTTCCACTCGTAATGTTAGAAAGCTATCATCCAAAGGTGCTTTGGCTTAAAACAAACAACTAAATTAGTTAGCATACAAATACACAACTAAACAACTTTTATTTATGAACTCTTACTTAGATGTCCAGACTGTGCACGTATCCAATCTTTGCAACCTTGGCCAAAAAAAAAAACTCTTTGCAACAAATAATTGCTTCAACGGTTTCAGGAACAAGTGAATTGCAAATTGCATCAACCTCACGACCACCATCATTAAATGCAGATTCAGACGGAACAGTAGTGGTAGTGTTACTTAGTATATCACGAGCCATAGCATCAACGATAGGATAATGACATTTCCCTCGATACAAAAAATCAAGAACATAAGATCCACATTCTTATCTTTCTGTGGATCCTCGAGATATTGATCTAAGTGTGACTTATTTCGTATCAAATCATCAATTCTACTAGTTTTATCAAACTCCTACACGATAGAGTTAACATACTAAAATTTAAACAAAGAAAATAAAAAACCTGAAAAATAAAATATGATACAATTTAAAATAAGAAGTTTACTTACAACCATTGCATCATGCTCTTTGAATTCTTGTAGCCTAGTTCTATCAGAAAAGTTTGTGTCATTTTAGCATCTGAATTGAGTTGAAGATGAGATCATTTCATAATGAGCATACAAATCATATAACTTCTTCTTGACGTTTGAAACATTTTCAGAAGCATCACGGCTGAAACATTTCCAGCTATCACACTGCCATGTTTTTCAGATACTCATCATGACTATCACATTTCGCCAACAATGACAAATAAGCAAGAGATACCTTGTGAAAGTACAAATTTGTTGTTGGATATTTTGTTCCAGAAAAGATGCAAGTCAAATCATAAAATCTCTCCAAGAATTCAGTCATAGCTTAAAGTCTTTCCCACTCAAGCGAAGAAGGGGAGCTATTATACTGATCATCAGTAAACTCTAATTGCCTTAATGCAATTCTGAAATAAATTGGATTCTTTAACATAAAAAAGTAGCATTCCACCTTGTAGGAACATATTGTCGCAAACCCTTCATAATATCAAGACACACTTTTGATACACATTCATAAAACGTTGTTTTCCTAGCTTGAGAACCTTTAACATATTCGACACTGGTTCTAATCTTTTCTATAACAGGATCTATTTCCTGCAAACCATCTTGAACAATCAAATTCATAATATGTGCACAATAACGCAAATGAAAGTGTTGACCATTCATCATAAGTGCTTTCCTGTTAACTAACTGATCATTCAATGAAGCAATGCATGTATCATTAGCAGATGCATTTTCCAAGGTAAAAGTACCAATATCATTTGCAATGCTCCACTCATCAAGTATATTTAATAACTTGGTTGCCATAGCTTTACCAGTATGAGGCGGTAGCATTTAAAAAAAAATGATAATATGAACTTACGCAAATTTTACTTTTCATTAATAAAATGAGCAGTCAAAGTAATATACCCATAAGTTCTAATAGAAGTCCACATATCAGATGTGCAATTGATCTGTCCAAGAGCCTTACATAGTAGACTCTTAACTGCATTTTTCTTGACCTTAAATAGCTTCAGAATGTCAGCTTTCAATGTGTTTCTAGAAACCAACTAAATATCAGGCTTCAAATACAGAAACATTGCATGAATATAGTCAAACTTAGAGGACTGGAAAAGTTATTCATTAATCACAACAACAGAGGAAACCAACTCACGAAATTTAGAAGGATGAAATGTAGTTGACATAGCCAGTTTACCTTTACTTGCCATAAGAAGTAACTGTCCAACATCCTGTGTTTCCCTTTTTATACAAACGTCCATATGATACAACATAGAACCAATACCAGTTCTGGGACTATAATCATATTTTTACCACAGTGTAGGCATGTAGTCTCATTACCAACATCATTGTTTTGAACTGAGTCCATACATTTGATATCTCCTTTCAAACTTTATCTTTCAAATCGTTTGTCCCCATTTCTGAAACTGAAGTTTCTATAGGTTTAGAAGTCTCTACTTCCAAATCCTTCATGTCGTCATCATCAAGATTGATAGGCATGGATTGTGTAGCATCTTCATCAATTGTCTGCGGAAGAGGATAACCCAATAACTCAGTTGGGTAAAGCCCATTTTAATGAAAATAAGGCCCAAACTTATTAAAAATCAGCCCATGGATAGGCCCTTTACATCGTATTCTACTTGGAAAATCAGTTGGGTACACTCAGTGAATACTCGTATTCGACATTGACTTTCTTCTTCACACTAAAAGTATAAGCACCAATAGGCCACAGTACCAATAGTAAATACTAAACGACAGAAACTTCAGACCTTCAAATGACATAAACTTCTTCATAATACTAAACACATAAACTTTAGATCGGACAAGAAAACAGCATAAACTTTAGACTACGAAACCTAAACACAGAAACGTCAGAAACATAAACACATAAGATCGGACAAGATCGAACCTTTAGAAACATAAACACATAAACTTCAGACCTTCAATCATACCTTTAGTTTCTTTTTTGTTGGTGTCGTGGACTTCAATGATCCTGGCTTTCCCCTCGGTTCAAGATCAGACATGAATATGACCTAAGATGGAGAAGAAGACAATTACAACTAACATTAGAGAGATAAGATGCATAAAAACAACTAGAATTGAAGTAGTACAAGAAGGAAATACCGTATGCGACAAAATTTCTCCAAAAGCACGGCAATATTGAATATTAGGGTGTACAATTTCATAGAAAAAATAAATGTATTTATAAGTAGTTTTCGTGTTTTGGTGCGTCACACGCACTATAACTCGACGTGCTATCATGTTTTCGTGTTTCCGGACATAAACACTAACACGACATGAAAAAACAATTGTGTTATCTTGTTCGTGTTATCGTACCATCAAAGGTAAACACGAACACGAATGTTTTCGTGTGTGTTCATATCGTGTATCGTTTCGTTACTAAAATTGCCAGCCCTAGTGGATTATATGTTTGTTGGACAATTATGCATTTTAAACTAAGTTGTAATTTCTGGTTGTGGATTCGATGTTTGTGGTTTATTCAAGTTTGTCATTCAGATATACTAATTTTGCATTTGACGACCAAATGTAATTTTCAGGAACCTGGTATTTTCAGGAACCTAGTATATCCACATATACTAGGCGACGGAATGTAATTGGCGACTTAAGTCATTGGAATTGCTGAAAATACTAGGATCCTGATGACACAAAAGGGTCATTATGAAGTGAGAAATAATTTGCAAAGATAATTTTTTCTTATAAATAAATTTGTAAAACGAAATCTGTTAGTGCATCAAAAACTTAAATCTTTTAATTATTCAATAAATCTCTTTCTCCACACATGTTATTGGAATACATGAGAGTATTCAATAGAAAATTAGGATCCATAATTTATCACTTTCCAAAAATGTATATGAATAGCAAATATAAATAGATTTTTGCAGTAGAGATATACTAAACTCTATTTTGCATATTTAATCATGAATAAATACTAATTACATCAGCACATAATCACGTTCTTCCAAACAAAATATATCATAAAAACATATAGACATCTTAAGGTAAACGAGATGCATTTTTATGATAATATCTCAAACATAGATAGACATTTTTGAGATCAAGATATATCATCAAACGAGTATTGCAACTAAATTGCAGAACTCATATGAAGGGACAGAATACATTTGAGTACTATAAGGCATGAAAACGAAGCTTCAATATGCATTCCTTATCTAAATAAATCATATGAGGTAAGATGCATCAACTTATAATCTTTGCAATAGGTGTGCTCTATTTAAAGATACTCAATTGAAAAGTCAAAAGTACATTTTTTCAAGTCTTATAATTCATACAAGATATGCAATTTTACACGTGGCATAAAAATTAGGACAGACAATATTTTACACAACACGACACGAATACGCATGAAAAAAAATCGTGTTCGTGGAAACATATAACATAACGATAACACGAAAATATTTTCATGTCGTGTTTGTGTTTAAGTATCAGAACATGACAAAGACGATAAATTAGATTTTTTGGGGGTCAACTGTAAAGTTGGACTTGAAACTGTATTTTTTTAATACTTTTCTAAACAAGTCTCGTTTAATAAATTTAAAAGTCTATTTAGACATTTTACAGTTTGTCAATTCTATATTATGGACTCGTGAAATTTGATGTTTGAATTGATAATTCTTACCATGAACAATTTGTTATTTTGATAATTTTTTTTAATAAATTTTTGTGAACATATAACTGACTAACTTAACACAACACGATAACACGACATGAACACACATAAAAAATTCGTGTCGTATTCGTGCTAAAGAACATGACAGGATAAACTTATTGCGCGTGTTCGTGTTTTGTAAGTATTACACAATAACCGAATTGATACACACTATAACACACACGTACACACGATTTGCATCCCTAATAAAAATGTAATCTATCTAGACCTAATATCCATCTATCATAACCAAGTAATTTCCTTATAGATTCTCCTAAGTCGTGGTAGGTATAATATCAACTTAATAAGTAGTTAAATTAAACACATCCTTACTGGATGGCATTGATCACACATTAAAGAAATATAATTTAAATGCACATATTCAATGAGAAGTTAGAGAGATTCAAACACTACACAAGCATGATATAAATGTAGATATTTTCAATAATATGAAATACATATAATAATTTAGGACATTTAAAAACTAACAGTTCAAGAAGGCTTATGTTTTGAGGGTGTAGATTTTAGTGAATGCTTCAAATAGTTCATTTTGATGTCACAAATTCGTGGTTTCATTTTTCTTTTTTCAATCAACCAACGAACAAGGTTTGCGGGTAGGACATTCGTTACTCTCTGGACGTCTTATCCGTGAATGAGGTTTGAGGGTACAACTTTAATTAGTCAACCATCGAACCTTGCTCGTGGGTTAGGGGGACTTATATGGAATTGGGCTCATTTTTCCCTCGACCACATACAAACTCTATAGTTATCCTCCCTTAAGCCCGTCTGACATCGTCAATCCTCCTTCCGACAATGACAAACCGCTGTCATGTCGCTGCTAACCTTCAACCCCTCGTCCGATACCTCTAGTTTTTTTTGTCAATCTTCCTTGTATAGTGTAATCCTTTCCTCATCCATCCTCGTCAAGTACTTGCCCGCTGCCACCAATCCTCTATCAAGGTTAAGGACAACACTCCCATTGGCTCTGCTGCTAGTCGAGTTGTCGCTGCTGATTTAAGCCATCAATAGGTAAGCAAAAACCTACTTTGATGAAATTTTAGGTTAAATTATTCAATTACCTGAAATTAGTATATATAATGTCTAATATGCTAAAAGGATTAAATATCACTTTGACCCCTAATTTTTGGTTCAAAATCAAGTTTTTCTTAATCTTTAAAAATAAATTGTTCGACCCTTAATTTTGGTAAGAGCTTTGGTGGCCCCCTTTTATAAATGTTTTCATCCAAACTTAGCAGAATATTTTTTCAAAATTACAAGAATAATATATTATTTTTAAATGTCACAACAGAAGTCTTCAAAAGTTTTTGATATGTTACAATGGAGTCGCGATTTGATCAAACTTGATTGAGCCCCAATCCACACCCTAATCGGGGTGAGGGGGGGAGGGTATGAGTCTTGACCTAACCCTGGGTCAAGAACCAATCTGTAACCCTTATGATTGGGGCTCAATCGAGTCCCAATTAAATCATATTCAAATGTAACATACAAATTTTTTTGAAGGTTTAAATTGTGACATTGTTAAAGTATTATATTATTTCAACAATTTTTAAAATATATTATAGTAATTTTGGATGGAAAATTAAACGTAAGGGGGAAACTCGATAGATTTAATATCATTACGTACCAAATATTTTGTTTTTAAACACTAGGGGGGAAACTTGATTCATGCCCAAACATTAGGTGGAAAAGTGACATTTACCTATGTTGAAATTGAAACACTAGTTTTTATTTTTGGGATAAATTGTTCAATTGAGTAAAATTAGAACAATGGATGGTTAGAATGAAATGAAATGAAATTAGTGGTTAGAATTTAATACAATGAAATGGATGGTTGTAATGAATTTTGTTAGTTGTTATGTATTTAATTATGAAACCCAAATTTTCAATTTGATGATAAATTGTTTATTTGAGTAAATTAGACTAAATTATTAATAATGACTAATACAATATTAGTTGATGATATATTGAGTTTTTGTTAATCTTTATGTGTTTATTGTAAAACTCTAAATTTTCATTATGGGGAAAATTATTCAATTGAGTAAAATTAGACCAAATTAGTGGTTAAAATGCCCAATACAATGAAATTGATGATTTAGAGACATAATCTTATGTTGTAATTAATAAAATTAATTTGTTCAATGGATTTATTCCATAGAGTAGGATTTTCTCAGAGGTGGGTTTGTCATAACCTTCTACCCTAAAGATATAATCCTAACACACTTGACATAAATTAGGAGCGTAGCTTGTGGGTTTGGTGGTGCAGAAATTGTCTTTCAGCTTGATTAGAAGTTGGATAATGTTGATATTCCAATAAGCAATGAAGTTGATCTGGGATAATGTTGAGATCCCATATCACCGTATCTCGTCATCATAATGGTCGGCGTACTCTCTGGGAACATCGAGAAAGCAGTTGCCGAGAGAAGATTCGAAGGAGTCCGATTGAAAAGTGGACGCTCAGAACTACATCATATGTTCTTTGCGGATGACTCTCTGTTTTTCGTCAAAACCTCTGAAATAGTGGTACAGAATCTGATCACAATCATAAATGAGTATAGACGAGCATCCAGGCAACGAATCAATGTAACAAAATCTTGCATATAGTTTAGTGCAAATGTTCGTCCGAAACAATGAGAAGTGTGACAACAACATGCGACATACATAATGTGGGAAACCCGGGAAAATATCTATTGATCCTGACTAAATGGGGAACATAAAAAAAGGATGCACTGAATTATCTGAAAGCAATAATACAAGACAATCTACAAGGGTGGAAAACGACGACACTCAAAAATGCTGGAAAGGAAACTCTAATAAAAGGTGTTATAACAACGATCCATACCCATATGATGTGTGTGTTAAAGTTCCCAAATAATGTGGTGTGACGAAGTAAATACAATGATCGCAAGGTTTTGGTGGGGTGACTCATCTATGGAGAGAAAGATACATGGGAAGAATTGGGCACATTGTAGACAACCAAACAATACAAAGGTATGAGTTTCAAGGATTTCAATATTTTCAATTTGAGTTTACTCACGAAAATGGCTGCGAGGATTGGGAATGAACCGAATGCCCTATGGGTGCAACTTCTTAAAGGATTATACTATCCAAGAAGAGATTTCATGAGGGCAACCAAAAGAGCATGGAAATCATGGGGATGGGATGGTATTCTTGAAGGTGGAAATTTACTCATGGATGAATGAGTCTGGATTGTGGGTAACAGAACGAAGATCATCATAACAATAGATGCTTGGGTTTACAATGGGGATAATAAGAAGATCGATCGACAACTTATAATCCTGGTTATCTCAAAGGCACTGGTAACATCTTTGATTCATGAAAAGGGTCAATGGGATGAGCCATACATTCGGAAGGTGGTGAATGGAGAGACGACGAATGATATTATGAAAGTTCCGCTACCACCGGACCTGTGCGAAGACATTATCATATGGGCATGCAATACGGAAGGGAAACCAATACTGAAATCAATATACATCCACGTCTGACAAATGAGTACGGTGATAGAGATACCTTTGAAGGCAACAACTGACATGAGGAAGAAACTGTGGCTAACGATTTGGAATGCAAGGATTCAGCCGAAAGTTAAGATGTTTATGTGGAATCTCATTTCAAACGCCATAGGTGTTCGACATAATATGGTCCGGAGATCAATGAATATCCACCAAGGATGTCCACTTTGCGGTGAACCGGAAACTAGAGAACATCTTATTTTCAGGTGTAGCTGGACAAGACCTATATGGTTCAGATGCCTCAATGTACGAACTAAAATTTCTAGTGCCAATATGATAGAGGAATGGCTCATGGAGAGAAAGGTTGAACATTGCGGGAATAAAAGGATCATGGAAACAAGATGGGCTACCACGACAATAACATGTTGGAAACTCAAGAAGACTAGGTGTCAACTCATCTTCGAGGAGATCACACCGAAACCAGTTGAAGTGGTAAGAAGAATTTACATGGAGGAAGCCGACATGAATGAAGATCTGAACCAATCAAATAGACAAGGATAAAACCAGAAGGATCAACGATGGATACCCCCAAACCCAAGCACGATAATGTTGAATTATGATGCCTCATAGTGCTCATCAACAAAACAGGGAGGCATCACCATCATTGCAAGAGATGACCGAGGAAGGATCAAATGGGTCCTAAATAGACAAATCCGAGGTGAAAGTATGGAAGAACGCGAGATCCAGGCGATTAAAAAGCGCATCACTGTAGCCACTGAGAAACAATGGATGAATTGGAAATAGAATCGGACGCCAGCAATGTCATCAAACAAATTCTTGGTGAGGAGATAAGCCGGAGGAACATTAAGGTGGTTAGATAGATAAGAAGTGAAAGAAACATTCATAACATTACATGGAGAGAAATTACAAGGAAAGCAAACACATGCCCAAATTGGATAGCTTCGAAAACAAAACGAGGGTTGCGTCTTGACGATTGGGTTTCCTGAGCCCCAACTCCTACTAGTTTTACTTAATGCAAATTTTTGTTTTGATTCTTTATATATTTCCGTTATAGATGCAGATTTATGTAATGAACCATTAGTTATTTCCCCTTTTGAATAAATGAGTGGATTTTCCTTTTGCGAAAATACATACAAATGATGTAGTAGTCAGTGTCAGTTATTCTAGTGTATCACAAACTAACACTTTTGGACAACATTCTCATGAGTTTACCTTGAGTGATTGGATGCATGTGTTTGAATGTACTGATTGTGAGTCATGCAAGATAGGACATCCCATGCTGTAGTAAATTTGTAGAGAGACAAATGCTTTTTAATATAAATATGCATTTCAACATCAAGTGAAACTTTGACATATTACGAATTCTCCTAAATGATACATTACTAATCTACAAAATCAGTAGTGCATTTTAAGTGGGGTTAATATTTTCCATAGTACCCTATGTTTGACAGATGTGATCAGATGGTAGCGATTATGTTCTCAGATTCTCGTTTATGTTAGCGATTATTCTATTTTAGTCTCTCTGTTAGTTTCCTATTAACCTTTCCTATAAAATGGACATGTGATTTGCACATGCCGTATCAAATCAGTGGCACATCAGATCCGTGTCATTACCACATAAATATATAGTATTTAATTTAAATATATTTACATAATGAAAAATAAAAAAAATTGTAACAATTTTAAAAATACTTTATAAAATTCGAAAACTTGTTTTATTAAAAAAATAAAACATTAATGATTAAAAATATACAAAAGTAAGAAGTAAATAGTAAACATATTAAAATAATTCACAAAATTAAAATAGAAACCCTATTTGTTTATAAAAAACCAAAAAGAAAAAAACAAAACAAAGAGGACTATCGATCGGTTAGACCGAGCCAGGGGTAAACGGTCCTTGGGGTCAAAGTGACTCAACCATGGTAAAACCAGGGTTCGGCCTTGGCTAGGTCAAATCGAGCCAATGGTTTTTTTTAATTATAAATAATAAGTTTAGATTTTAGGATTTGTATTTTAATTTAGGTTTAATATTTATATATATATATATATATACAAATATATATATGCATATGTTTCTATTTTATGTTAAATTGTTTTTTTTTTCAAATATTTCTAGATTTATTTAGTATTTCCCCTTGTTTATCCTTATTTTTATTTTCTAGACACCATAGTTGCGCTATCATTATTGCGTTAGTCAAACTTGACGGTTAACAAAAATTTGGCTAAAAAAAATATATTATAAAACATAAGAGATCAATAAGTAATGTAGCGTTACTAACTGATAACATTAGTATGTGGGACCTTTGAACTATTAATCTTTTTCAGTGCAATAACGTATGCGGGAGATAAATAAAGTTGTCGCTCCTCACTCTTGTACAAATAACGGGGTTATCTAAAGGCATAGACAACTTAAAGCTGTTGTTGTAACAAATTTAGTGTCTCCTTACACATTTAAAAACACAGGGATGAAAGAATGTTTGGCATAGGCAAGAGTGCGTTTCAACTTATGGCCGCTTTATGTCAATCAAACCTGGAGACCGTATTAGACTCTGATTGGAAGAAGGCACATACTAAATCAGATGTTGTTGGTAAGTGGCTTTAGTCATTTGAACTTTTAATCCAAGTCTTTTCCAACTGTAGACCATACACTACAACTTTGTACGAAAAGTAATCACGCAAAGTGTTAAATTCCGTTCCCTTCGACGTTGGTAATCAAATATTCTCGTTGCATTATGATATCGTTGATTCCGAGAGCGCCGATAATTGGACGTGTTTTTTAGAGTGACCATGTCATTACGTGACCAGTGATCAATGAAAGCATATTTTTCGATTGTCATGGTGTGATTAAAGCAATGTTATCAGAACCGGACCGACCCTCAAACCGGCGAGAGGGCCGATTCCCGGCTCGTATGGTCCAACTTGGTTGAACCCGGTTCAATGTGCGATTCATTGTTCCCCAGGCTCAGCTCTTCCCAGTCCCAACCCTCCCCAGCCCCAGCCCCAGCCCTCCCCTTCTCCCCAGACCCCAATCAAAGATTCCATTGTCGAATTGGATAAAAAAGAGTGGGAAAAGCAGAATAGCATTTCTGTTATTAATTCATCAAACACACATGATTCTGGACGTAAGCAAAAATTTTACAACTTTGACTCTTGTTAGTTCACTTACCGGATAGATTGGACCTTGTGATGAAATAACTGGTTCCGTTTCAGAAGGATGCGAGACATATCCTAGTCGCAGATAAAGGAGCATATCTAAAACACCTTTTTTTTTCCTTCCCTACATATACCTGCAGCAGTGAAACCTTTTCAAAATCATTATTTAAAATAAAAAATTGTCCAATCTTTGTTTTATACATTGAAAGATTGATTTGATAGTTTCCCATTTCTTTGAGCAACCTTCTCTTATCTTGGTATTGAGGATCATCTATACTCAAAGTTGTTTGTAAATACAAAAAACAAATTAAGCTTTCTTATTTTCTTGTATGGAATATGTTCAATCTTATATGCAAAGAGATTCAGTCGACTTAACCTTAAGGACTACTGCGGTTGCAGCTGCTGAACTGCTGAATTAACAGGGTCCTGAAGCGGCTGAAGCTGCTGAAGGACTCCTGCGGAGGCTGCAGATGTGTTGTTAAAAATTGGAAACTGAATGAGCAAAGAAAACTGAATGAAAACTTAACCTAGTAGTCGGTTCAGTTTAACACTGCATAAAACCAATCGGTTTAAACCGAAAATCGAATGCGCTGTAAAAAAACAAGTTTAAAAATTGAACCGGAAACCGACCGGTTTTTAAATAATTAGTCGGTTCTCCAAAAACCACCCGATTCAACCCGGTTCCAAGACTGTTCATTTGCAAAACATTTTTGTTTCTGAACCAAACCGGATAGGGGTCTGGTTCACGGTCGGACCCGGTCGGATTGCCGGTCCGGTTCTGATAACATTGGGTTAAAGTTCTAGGTGTTAGGGTATGTCCAGAGCCTTAGAAAGTCCATATGTACTATGTCTGACATATGATGAGCAAATTTAATAATTTCAAGGATCGAAATGTTAAGAGTAGATTACCTGAGATGGCGTGGGCTATATCATGTAAAAAATGAAATTTTTTTTAACCAATCTAAATAACAATCGATGGTTGTTACACAGACATATAATGCTAAGGCACGCGCTACATTGCTGAGTACAATGGATGATGGTATTCTATGTGAATTTGAGCAGGAAGACACGACTAAAGGGCTGTGGGATGCTTTGCAGGATAGATTTGGGTGTATACAACCGCGTAGCTACGTTCGCTAAACATCAAGTTCGATTCTTACAAAATGTATCCTTAGCACTCTATGAGACAGCATCTGAGGCAAATGACCAACATGATTGCAGAACTCAAGCAGACCGGTAAACCTTGATCAATGAGCTACAAATCTAGATTGTGATCCACTCTTTGCTTACCTCCTCAGAACATATGAAGATTCAAATGTCCTACCTTGAAGGGATAAACACCTTTGAACACGTTCAAAGGCACATTGAGCTGGAAAAGGAACGTCAAAGGCTACATATGGCCTAAGGCTGAGGTTCATATGCTGTCATTCTCTGGACCTAAGAAAAATTGTCGTAAGCGAGGCAGTTGTGCACGACGTGCAGTCACAGGTGCACCAATAGGAAAGAAGATAACGAATGATGCTCCTCCAAAAGTAGTGGAACAGAAACGACCGCGTAGAGCCAAGAACCTTGAGTCCAAGAAATACTTCAATTGTGGCCTTAAGGGACACATTGTGAGTGTATGCCTTGAACCAGCGCGACAAGTACATCTCGTTGGCAGTTCTAGTGAAGGTTATGTTTATAGTACTATTATGTTGGTTGAATCATGTCCTATGTGGATATTGGATTCATGATCGACAGATCACATAGCCGGGGATCGAGACGCTTTCGTAGAGTACCAAAGAGTTTCACGGGAAACTACGTGGATTTATGTCGACAACAACTCTCGTGTTGAAGTCTAAGTGATTGGAATTTGTGAGTTGCATCTGCGCAGTGGTCAAATCCTACTCTTACATGATGCCCTCTATGCTCTGCAAATTAATCAGAATGTTATTTATGTCTTAGGATTAATGAAACTAGGTTTTAAATTTTATTTTCATAAACTTTCCGTCCAATTATCTTTAGGATCAATTCTATTTGGCATTGGGATAGTTTCTGGTGGATTTATTATTTTGGATTTGGATTCATGCAGCAATAATAATTTCATGCTTTATTCTACTCGTGGAAATGTATGCGATATGAATGATTTACACGCTAAAATTTTAGTGGAAAGAAGAGTATCTTTGTTGGTTACTCTGAAACCTCCAAGGGATATGTCTTTATAGTCGAGCAGGATAGTGGGACTATTTCCAAGTTTCAATCATGAGACACAACATTTTTAGAGAACGAATTTCTAGAGAAGGGAGAGATTGGTTTGGATTAATGTCTGTCTGAGATGCAAGCTTAAATTGAGCAGACACCTGTTAATTTGAATGGGAGAGCTGAAGCAGCATAAGATGAATATGTTCTTCATTTGTCGGATTCACCTTCTCATGGAGCGATTGAAACAGATTCCGCCCCCGATGGGCTTGTTGACAGTGGGAGCACTAAGGGTCTCATTCCCAGTGTGAGGGATCATGGTCATACCTTTGATAGTATTGAGATGTAAGACCGTGCTCTAAAATAGAAGCTTCCTCCTGACAATATGCATTCAAAGGTGATGGATAACTTTACACCCTAATATCGGATGAGATAGATTCTATGCCGAAAAAATTCAGAGAAACTCTAAATGGACATTTTCAGGAAGAATGGAGGACGAGATAAAATCTATGAGGAAGAACGGTGTTTGGACACTGGTCGACCTTCCGAGAGAACGCAGCTCAATAATAGCTAAATGGGTTCTGAAAAGATATCTCAAGGCCGATGGAACAGTTGAACATCACAAAGCTCGACTAATCGCGACACGCTATACATAAAGCTCGGCCTTCTCACCGACCGTTTGAATGACCACAATTCGCTTGATTCTGGATATTACCGCGAGTCTAGATCTGGAACTCCATCAAATGATCGTTAAGCCCACCTTCCTAAATGGTGACTTAGAAGAGAAGAGATCTAGATGAAGCAACATGAATGCTTTGTGTAGAAAGGTGATGACCACTTAGTGTGTAAGTTACATAAATCGATCAATGGCCTGAAACAATCCTCTAGGCAGTGGTACCACAAATTTCATGACTTGGTTGTGGAAAATGGATTTCTCATGCTAGATGAGGATCATTGCGTATACACAATTAGATCTGAACTGGACTTTGTGTTTATGACTCTATACGTGGGTCACTACAAGAATCGTGTTCAACAGCCACAAAGATGATTTGTTGTCACAACAAAGTTGTGGTTAAACATATTCTACAGATATGGAAAAATCTTACGTAGTAGTAGACTATTTTTAGTTTTCTCAAAATTACCATAGCTGAAACCTTCTTATAGTCATTACGTTTGCCACAACAATTTGTCTAAACCCCAAAAATACTTGTGTCAAGTAGTTATCCGAAGTTAATACTTATAATTAGTAACAACATAATGTGTTCAAGCTAAAACCTGTTTTTAGTAATAACATATGTTGATGCAATTGATGTGTTAATTGTGTCGACGTTATATTATAGGTGATACTACATTTTTCGTTACTAAATCGGATACAAATATGTTAAAATGTTCATTACAAAATTGCTTTTACCATAAATTGAATTAGTTGAACAACTTCATTCCGTACTCATTCTACCCTCCCCGATAATGCTGTAAACCGGGAAGAGAAGGCGATTTTGATACAAATCTATACCACTAAAATGATTTACTAAACATTTGCTGCGACATTTTTAGCTGGTTCTTCTAGATGGTTCAGCAGTTCGTAAGTCTGCATAATCGCGACACAACCAAAATTGAAGAGGTAAACTCTTCTTTTTGTGTTTATTCTTCGATTAAGCTGCCGAATTGTTTGGGAACCAGCTTCTTTAAGTTCAATTCCTACAGAGCTTACATAATTCCATACTTAGAACAAGAGAAATGTTGGAGTCGATTTGTTAATAGTCGTTAGTTAAATCAGTTACAGTATTTGAACACCTTACCTGATGTAAGCTAAGATTAGTTGTGGACATGCTTAAGGAAGCTCGAAACAGTAGTTGGCATAGGGAAGATGCATCTAAAGGACCCTGTTACGAAACTCCTGGATGTGAATACCTAACTTCGAAATACACTGACCGTTATTAGAAACTCTATTTTTTTCTGTTGATTTATTCATATCGTATGATGGTTGAACGAATGTTGAGTTAAATGCATGTTGGATCCAAGTAAGCGCATATATGAACTAATTCATTGAAATTATGTTGGATTGAATTTTTAACAAGCCTTAATTATGATGCCCGCTCTCCTGTGATAGTCTACCTACATGTTTAATACTTAATTATTTATGTTAGCTAGCTACTGGAATTACAGAAGGTTAATTGCGGCACGAATTGTGTGTCACTACAACGATAACCATATATGTACTAATTTGTTCTTTTTACTAAACACATGCTCTATAGGGATGGATTAGAGTTGGATGACCAAGCCTCAACAAAGTTGGGAACATAAGGTCGGTGTTATTTCTTCCGTAGACTTTGGGAGAATTTACTATCCTTGCAATAAGTGTTCTGGTGGATTCTTGTTGGGAAGAAGTACTGTCAAGTTACATCTTGAAAAACATGGAATGCTACCGACTTACACTACCTGGGTGGACCATGGGGAGGAATACGAACAAAGCCTGTCGAACAGGAGGAACACCACATGTCGGGATGACATGAAGAATATGGTCAATGATGGATTCAGTGGTATGACTCGGGGCCCGGGTGAGGAACCAAATGCAGAGGCTAAGACCTTTTATAAACCGTTAGAAGATTGTGAGAAAAGATTATATCTAGGTTGTGTAGCATAAAACAAGATGCCTTTTTTAGTCAAAATGTGACATCTGGAGGCCGTGTACAAGGTTTCTAAGAAGTTTGCCGATGATTTGCGTCACATGCTTAGTAAAGTGCTCCTCCGATATTACAATACCTAAGTCATACTACGAGGCAAAGAAATTTATATGCAACTTAGGCTTGGACTACCAGAAAATAAATGTTTGTGTTAACGAAAGGATTCTGTTCAGATATGAATACGTCCATTTAGATGCATGCCTAACAGGTGGTGCATCTCGATGTCTCCAAGGTCAAAACCACGAAGGAGGAATGGACATTCCTGAAAAAGCAAAGCCAAAGGTGAGGAAACTACTAGTGAAAGTACTTCGATTTTTTTGCTCTCTTTTAGGTTGAGAAGATTGTTCATGTCACCCAAAACAACTTCATCTATGTCATGGAACCATACACACTAAATAAAAGATGGTGTTCTTAAGTATCATGCTGATACAGAAGCTTGTAAAAGACTTCATAGCGTGCTGCCTACCTTTGGTGAAGAGCCACGCAATCTTCGACGTGGATTAACCACGGATGGGTTTGATCCTTACAATGATAAGAGTCATCCATATAGCATCTGGCCCGTGGTTTTGATCCCCTGTAACTCTCCCCCGGATATGTGCGTGAATGATAACAATTATTTGATGTCGATGTTGATTTCAGGGCCTATGGCGACGACCAATGACATTGACGTGTACGTATAACCGTTGATAGATGAGTTGAACGTGTTATGGTAGGTTGGTGCATTGACATATGATACACATCGTAAAGAGAACTTTCAAATGTGCTGTGCGGTACTTTGGACAATAAATGACCTCCCGAATTATGCAAACTTGTCTGGTTGGGTAACTTATAGAATCTTGCATGTCCAATTTGTCAAATGGGCACCCATTAATGTTGATTGAAAAGTGGGAGAAAATATGCTTTCATTGGACATAGATGATTCCTTCTCGGTGTTTACCCATGGTGGAGAAACAAAAGCGTGTTTGATGGAACACAAGAGTTTAGGGTAGCCCCACAAAGACAGTCGAAGGATGAGGTGTTAAAGGTGTTATACTGCATTCAAATAGTTACATTTGGTAAAACTCAGCCCCCATGAAGGTTGGAATTGACTCAGTCAGTCACTGGAAATTGAAAAAAAAAAGCATCTTCTTCAAGTTACTGTATTGGAGTCAACTTGTAATTCCTTTTAACTTGGATGTTATGCATATCGAGAATAACGTTTGTGATAATATTATTGAGTTGTTATTAAGTGTTGCAGGCCAGAAAAATAAATGACAACCGTAATGCCAGACTGGACTTGCAAGCTTTAGGGATAAGGGCCTCGTTGCATCCCATTCGTAGGGGACCGAAATTGGTATTGCCACCTGCCTTATCCAAACAACAAAAGTTGAAGCTATGTGAGTTCCTCAAAAACTTACGATTTCCTAGTGATTATTGCGCTGTGTGAAAATGAAAGATAGAAAGTTGATCGGCCTAAAAATTCACGACTACCATGTTCTTATGCAACGTATACTGGCGGTGGAAAGTAATGGATTACTGCCCAAACATGTACGCAAGGTGTTGATAGACATGACCAACACATTTAGAGTTCTATGTTCTAAGGAGTTGCACATGTCTGATCTGTTGAAGATTGAGACGCAATTACCCATGACAATCTGCAATCTAGAGAGGCAAAACTAGCGGGACCAGTTCAATATCGTTGGATGTGTACAATTGAAATGTGAGTTATGCTATATCAAATATTATTTTTCTAATGAACCATTTTATAGTCTTATGACGTGTTTTGGTGATAGGATAATTTGGTGTCAAATTCTGAATGGGAAGAATGTCTCGATATGTGCTCAACCAATGTGAAGAGGTCAAAACTTTCATAGAGTAAGTATTTTGTTGTATTCCACATGTAAGTTAAATATCCTCATGCAGACCTTACTGATATGATGCATTCTTTACATGTTTTAGTGAGCGCAAAAGGAAACTCATTGGAGCATGGGTTAACAAGCGGAACCTTGATATCGTGCATAACCGAACATTTATATAGTAGTTAGAAGGCAGGGTATGAAATTTATAACCCCGCTCTTGTACATATGTACGGGCACCCCATGACGGTTTTGATGTTTGTTGTGTAAGGTTGATCAAATAGCTGAACCTCTTGAGAATGGAAAAATTCGTCAACTAAAGGTGTTATCACGGGTCCCACTGTACGGTGTGTAGGCATATTATGGCGATAAAGCAAATGACTTCATTTTTCACTCACAATAACATTCAGTAATGAGGAACTTTGAGAACAACAGTGTTTTATGCAAAGCCAACACAATGTGCAATGCTAGTTGCTCACACTACAATCCCATTAAAGGAGATATTGATTATTATGGGGTCTCAAGTGTTGGGTATTGATAGTGACGACCCAATAAGGGAAAGGCCTCAGAGGCCCAATAACTTTACAGGGGGTAAAACCTATATCATTCAGAACCGGGCTGACCCACAGTAATGGTAATCTGGCCCTCCCAAAGCGGTCCAGTATCGAACCCAAACTAAAGTGGACGCCAAAGCTCTATCTCAGGTTGCCTTCGACCAAGGCCAAAGCCTCCTACTGCTCACCATGGGAGTGCTCGCCAAGAGAGTCCAACCTCTCAACTCTAGTCCCACAAACCGACATCAAGTGTATGGCCACGATATCCCGCGTATATCAGGCACATATTCTATAAATATTACATAAGGTAACTGCAATATTACGTTATAATCGTAATATCTGATATCCTAATCTTTATCGACATAATATTCATCAAGATATTCAGTTGCCTATAACGGTTTGATCTCCTCACTCTATAAATACTCTTGCTTTTCAATACGTTCATTACGTTTTGTGTTCATACACAAAGCATACTCATTTAAGCATCAGAGTGGGACCTGAAGGCACCCCCTCTGTTGCGATCCGCTTCTTGCAGGTTCATCGGAGCTCAGGCGAAATCGCGTGATCATCATTCCTTTGGCATTCAATTCACTGCCCAGTCAGCAACTAGGAGTTTCAGACCCAACATTTGGCGCCGTCTATGGGAACACGAGCAAAACAGTCATGCAAACTCACTCTAACCGCAATCGTCGGAAGCCGGCTAATGAGCAATCCTCATTCAACTCTGAATCCCCCGCCGCTTTGCTGCTCCCCCAAGAACCTGCTAGACAAGCAGTCCCTGATACCGCCCCTTCGAGGCCGGCACGAGAACACATTGGCAATTCCAGACCGGATCCTATTCCAAACGCCGCAGAGATTCCAGCTCGACCAACCGTTCAAGTGGCTGGGGAAACCATTCAGGTAACCGTGGAGATGATATCCCTCTTGGAAACCATTATAGGACAGACTCGTAGACAAGCCCCTGCTTCTCATGAAGATCCTCGTCCCGCGGGGCCATAGGAAGCAGAAGATGGAAATTTGGGCACCACTGCCCTTCAAGAAGATCAAGAAATGACTTCTAGACAACAGTCCTTATCTGCAGCTTCCACTAAGGCTCCGACGGTCACTCACTCTGTCGATCCATCGATTTCCGCACCGACTGGAGGACAACATCACCAATTCACTCTTGACTAAGTTGAGGAGCTTATCAGTAAGAGGCTCAAGGAACAACGCGAAACTGTCGTGCCTCCCTTCCGGGAACGATCAACTCATCCCTTCACCACTGACCTGGTAACGGTCAAAATTCCAAAGGATGTAGTCGCCAAGGCCATCCCTTAATATAGTGGTGGAGGAGATCCCATTATCCATGTCAACAAGCATGAGACCTCTCTTTTGGGTAAGAAGAATGATGAGAATCACTTAGCCCTGTTATTTCCATCGACCTTTTCGGTTTCGGCATATTCTAGTTATTCGGCCACCTTTCAGGATCAATAGGAACCTGGTCCGAGCTAAAGAGCAAATTCCTGGAGCGATATATGGGCAAACGCCAATAGATGAAAAATGTGGTTGCCTTGGACGTAGTCAAACAACATCCAGGTGAAACATTGACCGACTTCTACGGGCGTTTTCACAAAAACGTTACAGAAATAGATCGTCGAGTCACGAATGGGGAGATTATTTGAGCCGTTTATAGAGGACTTGATGTAATCAACTAAGCCTCGAGGAAACTGCACAACAACTACCACATTCAAGAGATAGAGACGCTGGAAGAGCTAGTAGTTAGGGCGAAAGGTTTTATGGACCTGGAAAGGGCGAACTCTTAAGCCAATTTCCTGACGAACTCGCCAAGTGTGGTTCCAGAGCCCCGACGCGATGGTATGAAGGAAAATAAGGATTGAGACAAGCCCAGATCGGAAACCCCAGAACCTAGACATCCGAAGGACCCCAAGTATTTCACGCCTTTAAACAAGCAGATCTCGGCGGTACTAGTCAAGATGGAAAGAAGGTCTCTGGCAAAGCCACCAGCTCCCCGCAAAAGTGCTTAGAGAATGGGGAAGGACACAGAAAGCTTTTGCCGATATCACAGGGCCAAGGGCCACAGAACCGATGATTGCCGTATCCTCAAGCGCGACATCGAGAAGTTGATCCAGAGAGGCATGTTGAAATATTTTGTGTACGGACGAGACAGAAGTCGAACGTCCCCACGTAGAGCCCACTCGACAGATCCGCCAGAGAAATCTGGCCCATCCCAGAGCAGGAGGGTGATAAACCTAATTGCTAGAGGGTTTAGTGCTGGAGCCGAGGGGTCCAATGCAAGAGAAGTCTATGTTGCTCAAATCTCTACAATTGTCCAGCTGGTCAAGAGACCTCGGCCTAAAGAAGATTACATCGTCTCATTCTCATAGGACAACCTTGCACATGTCACTACTCTGCACAATGATGCTCTAGTCATCACAGCTATAGTCGACGACTGCGACATGAAGAGGATTCTGATCGACGAAGGAAGCTCGATAGACATTCTGTTTCTAGATGCGTCATCGGTTTCGCTAGGAGAACAACTTTGTTAGAGAATATATACATTTGTATCTTAGTTTAGGATGTGATGTGTAGATTGAGATAAGTATGTGGGCTATTTTGTAATTACAGAGAAGTTCAACCGTAAACACTTCCTATATTAGGAAGCATGTACTGAACTCTTCAGATTTTACGAATGAATATTGTGTCTTCTTCAAGCTTCTTCAATTCAGTAAATTATCTTCATCTCAAATCATTTCATGGTATCAGAGCTGGTTGATTAGGGACGAAATTCAGATTCTGCTTGAAAATTCAGTTGCAAAATCCGTTGCAAATCAGTCAGAAATCGGAAATTGAAAGTCTCCAGCTTCCCGCGCGCAAGTTCTTCCTTCAATTGTCATTTCAGCTCCTTCTTGTGGAAGAATCAAGCTGCTTTCATCCTCATCACACTCAGATGAGTAGGAATCGATCAATTCTAAGCAACATGAGACCAGATTTCAACAATCGGATCGCACAAATTAGAGCGTTGTTCTTCAGCTTCTCAAATCCTTTCATGCGTTATCATCATCATCGAGCTGCTGAAGTGAGCTGCTTCTTCCACTTCCTGCTTGTTGATATGAAACATTGCTTGATAGAGGACGCTTATTGTTGCTGCTTGCTGCTTCACTTCTGCACCGATTGATTGAATTCCTTGCTAATGAGAACAGTCCACATGCTCGCCACCTCATGCTGTGATGTGTTGTCGCGTTATGATATCATCCGAAGATTTCTCTGCACAAAAATGACGTGTTGATGTATCCATTCTCATGTACACCTCATGCTTAGTATCATCATCAACTCGATTATCATCCAACCTTTCCAGCAGCTCCACCTCCTGCTTCATAGCAGGTTTGTAATACTCCACCGAGAATTGCAATTCTGCAAACGAATCCAGCTGCTTCTCTGTACTCTGATTACAGAGCTGCTCCATGCTTCTCTGTCAAGCATCAATTAAGCCGGTATGATCAGACCTGTGATCATACTCTGGTAAGTTCTCTGGAACTCCGACTCTATTTCTACGAGTCTGCTGGATCTATTTTGTGATGATGCTGAGTTGCTTACTGTATGATGCTGAGTTGCTTGCTGCGATTTAGGCAGTATAATTCGGTTTGATTTCTCAAGTATGATGTTGATGATTTGTTGATGAGCTGCTTATCATGTTGCTGGTGCATATGGAGCTAATTGGCTGAATAGAGATTGATGGTTGAATAGAGATTGATGCAGAAATCTGAAGCTGGATCAAAGATATGCTGATTTGATGCTATAATGCTGATTTATGCTTCAAATTGCTGAAATGATGATCTATGGTACTTTACATTGATGTTAATCCAAGTGTTTGATGGTGGTACTGTGATACATGCTGATTTGTGCCTCAAATGCTGAAATACTTGATCAAGATTGCTAAGTTGATTCATTACTCGAAATGTTCAAATGCTTGATGCTGAAGTTGCTGATTCAAGATCGCATTGGTGTGTGAATGAGTTGCTTGCACAAGCAAGTCTTTGGTGTGATTGCTTCGAGCTTTGGCTGCAAGTTCAAGTGTCGATTAGACTTTTACTTAGTTGTTTCGTTTAGGCTAAAATGGCGTGATCACGATGGATGACCAAGAAGGCACCACGGGCATGACCATGGCGGCATTGCTTTAGTTTAGTTTTACTTTCGTGTTCGTCCATATGTGGTTACCCACGTGCTTGTGTTGGGCTCGAAGAATCAAGTTGAAGATGGAAGGTGTGTGATGTCAAGTCGATTGCGGACTAGATCGGGATTGGATTTGGGATTTCGGCACTAGCAAAGAAGCATTGCAAGTTTTGGGACCAATTCAGCAAATTTCAAAAGTTTGAGGATCAAAATCAAGAATAGTGAAGAACTTAGGTGAATGTTAGAGAATTACATTTCAATAGTTTAGTAGATGATGTACTTAGTTTCAATTACATGTTAGTCCCTATGTTTAGGTATTTTGCTTATTAGTACCTAGTACTTCCTATATAAGGAGTACTATCTCCTTGTATTTGATTAACAAATCATCCCACAATGTTTTTAATATACAAAGCTCTCATTTCTACTTTCTCTCCTCATCAATATACAAAGCCTTATCATTTCATTGGACATTGAGACAAGTAGATGTGAATAATGCCTTTTTAAATGGAAATTTACATGAAGAAGTGTATATGTCACAACCTCTAGGTTTTCAAGTCACAGATGCTTTAGGCAACATGATGGTCTGCAAACTCACCAAGGCTTTGTGTGGCCTCCAGTAAGCTCCAAGAACTTGGTTTGAAAAACTTCGGGAGTGTTTGCTTACCAATATATCTTTTTCAAGTTCTTAATCTGACAATTGCTTGTTAATTAAGAGAATATCTGATAAATTTGTTTATCTTTTGGTGTATGTTGATGACATAGTTGTTACAGGTTCTTGTAATGATCTTATTGAGTCTACCATCACTAGTCTAAATGAGCATTTTTCATTGAAGGATTTGGGCAAACTCAACTATTTTCTAGGCATGGAGATTCAGTCCGGTCCTGATTTCAAAGTGTTGAGTCAAAGGAAATACATCACTGACTTGCTGACTCGTGTTAACATGGCTGAATGTAAACCGTCTCCCACACCTTTGGTAGGTTTTCTTCTTCTTACATCCACTTCTGGCTCAGGTATGCCCCTTTCTGATCCATCTTTATTTAGGAGCACTGTAGGAGCTTTGCAACATGTTTGTTACACTCGACCTGACATCAGCTATAGTGTTAACAGATTAAGTCAGTTTCTTCATAGACCTACAAAAGCTCATTGGGCAGCAGTTAAAAGAGTCTTAAGATATTTGAAAGGGTCAATTGATCATGTCCTATTATTCAAATGTTCTTCGTCTCTTGATCTTGTAGGGTTTACAGATTCAGATTGGGGTGCTGACATAGATGACAGGAGGTCAACAAGTAGACATTGCTTGTTCTTGGGTGGTAATCTTATTGTATGGTGTTCTAAGAAGCAAACTGTGGTGTCAAGATCAACTGCTGAAGCAGAGTTTCGCAGTATGGCCAATGCATTATGTGATATCATTTGGGTAAAATCCTTACTCACTGAGTTCGATTTATCATTATTATTTGTTCCAGTGCTTTGGTGTGATAATACAAGCACGATTTCTATTGCGGCTAACCCAGTTCAACATGCTAAGATGAAGCATGTAGAATTGGATATGTTCTTTGTTCGTGAAAAGGTATCACAAGGGTTGGTTCAAGTCAATTATATTCCTCGCTCAGAGCAGTTGGCTGATGCACTCACCAAACCTCTAATTGAAAAGTCATTCATCCCTCTTCGAAGAAAACTTGGAGTTTGTTCACTTTCTGAAGCCTTGGCTGATGGATCAAGTGGTTCAGCTCATATGTCATATCTCACATCAACTCATCACATTTCTTCAAATGAAGTTGTCTCTCAAGTATCCTCTAACCTTTCCCAGCTTCTATCACTTTCAGATGGTTCCCATTATCTGTTTCTTAATGATGATGATGATCGTTTTAGTGATAATGATGATTACTCTGACTCTATTGAATGAATGTTCATGAATGGAGAACTCTGAATCTCACTATAATATGGTCACATGTGTTTAGTTTGAAGTTCAGTCAGGATTTTTTATCTTCCTATGTCTTGTTGGATTCAAAAAGTACTTTTACTAATTTTTGTTGTGATATGCTAAGATGATGTTTTGAATATGTTTGATATTCAGTATATGGTGATTGATCAGATACAAAACTCAGGCATTTAGACTCACTAAAGCCAAAAATAAGATGTTGGGCACAAACCCAGCCAGTCACAGAGCAAATGTGTTGATCATCCTGTGATTCAGGCAATAGGTAATTATAGTTCAATGTTTGTACAAAAGCCAAAACAAGATGTTGGGCACAAACCTAGCCAGTCATCATAAGAAAAAAAAAAGAAAAGGAAAAGTCTGATGATTCGGGCAGCATTTTGATGCATGCAAACATATGAGACTACAAAAGCCAAAAGAAGATGTTGGGCAAAAACCCAGCCAACTTTTTATCATTGATGATCAATCTACCATCATATGTGAATTCAAACTGTTCAAGGGCATGTGCAAGCATATTACTTCACATATTTGCGAAGAGTTCCTGTTGTGTTTGATAAGATGTGGTTGAAGTTTTAAAATGTCTTGATATAAGTTTCATAATTAAATTTCTATATGATATATATATATAGTGTTGTGTTCTTTGTTTCAACATTTTGTGAACAGGATTTCTTAAGTCAAGGCTATGGATTTATTAGCGCATTTTCCATGGGGTCCTCTTATCTCTTTCTTCTCTGACCACGGTTTTTGGAAGAAGGTCCCGAGGGACGGAGGAGGCTAGGTTAGCCGAAAAAGTTGTAAGTCAAACAGAAGATTCGAAGGATAAAGGAAAGTGAAGAGCATTGGTGAATCTTAGAGGATATATACATTTGTATTTTAGTTTAGGATGTGATGTGTAGATTGAGATAAGTATGTGGGCTGTTCTATAATTACAGAGAAGTTCAACCGTAAACACTTCCTATATAAGGAAGTATGTAGCGAACTCTTCTGATTTTAAGAATGAATATTGTGTCTTCTTCAAGCTTCTTCAATTCAGTAAATTCTCTTCATCTCAAGATCCTTTCAAACTTATCCGCTGGGAGCCATAACGATGCCGGTAATTCTGGGTGAAGGATGGAAAAGCATAAAGGTATTTGTCACCTTCTTAGTGGTTAATGCTCCTACATCATATAACACCATCCTGGGAGGACTACCATCAATCCTCATAAGATCGTGGCCTCCACAGTCCACCAAAGGATGATATTCCCCACACCGAATGGGATCAGAGAAGTTCTAGGCGACCAACCCTCCTCACGCCAATGCCTTTACAGGAAGAACCAAAGGGAAACCTTTGCCATCGAGAGGGAGGTTGAACCGCATGAGGACCAGACTCGATCAGAGCCAATGGAGGAGTTAGCATAGGTTGAGATCGATGGTCCAGAAAATAAGGTGCGCATTGGGACCGCCTTGAACGACGACCAACGAGACGCTGTTACTTCCCTCCTAAACGAATTCAAGGAACACTTCACATGGAAGCCCAGTGACATGCCAAGCATCAACACCAACATAATCTACCATAAGCTAAGGATAGATCCTTCGATAAAGACGATTGCTCAGAAAAGAAGGTCATTCAGATCCGAAAAGTGTTTGGCAATCAAGCAAGAAGTAGGCAGGCTGATCGAAGCCAATATTGTAAGGGAGGTGCGATTTCAAAGCTGGGTTGCCAACCCAGTGCTCGTGAAGAAATAAATCAGCAAGTGGATAATGTGCGTCGACTTCCACGACCTGGCCGTAGCTTGCCCGAAAGATTCATACCCCTTTCCTCGAATTGATCAGCTGGTAGATGCAACCTCTGATCATGAAATGCTGAGCTTTATGGACGCCTATTCAGGCTACAATCAGATCCGAATGCACCCGACTGAAGAAGCCCACACAGCCTTCTATGCATACAGAGATATACTTTGCTACAAAGTGATGCCCTTCGGTCTAATAAGTGTGGGGGCAACCTATGAGCGAAAGGTAAACTGACTGTTCCAAGAAATGCTGGGGCGCAATATGGAGACCTATCTGGACGACATGCTTGTCAAGACAGTAAAGGGAAGCCCTCATATAGAAGTCATCCATGAAGCATTCCAATGCATGAGAAGGCAGAGCGTTCGCCTAAACCCAGCAAAATGTGCCTTTGGAGTCAAATCAGGCAAATTCCTGAGATTCATGGTAAGCGAGCGCGGAATAGAGGCGAAACCTGAAAAACTCAAAGCCATTAATGATATGAAGTCCCCAACTTGCCACAAGGAAGTCCAATGTCTGAATGGACGCCTAGCCGCACTCAATCACTTTCTTTCAAGGGCGAGCGACAGTTCACTCCCGTTCTTCATGACTCTCAGAGTCAACCGCAAGTTCGAGTGGACACCGGAGTGCGATGGTGCCTTCCAATCATTAAAGCATCACCTTCAAAAACTCCCAGCTTTGGCGAAACCCATTCTCGACAAACAATTCTTTCTATATATAAGTATTAGCGAGGTTGCAGCCAGTGCCATATTAATAAGCTAATAGGAAAAGAAGCAGAGTCCAGTGTATTTTGTAAGGGGGTTATTTAATTCGTCTGGAATAAAATATTTCGAGATTGAGAAGTATCTACATACCTTAGTTATTGCTGCTCGAAAGTTAAGACCGTACTTTCATGCTCACACCATTACAGTCCTCACCAACCAGCCTCTCAATCACTTTCTGCTGAAGCTAGACTCTTCAGGAAGAATGGTTATATGGGCAGTCGAGTTGAGCGAAATCAAGATCAAATATGCCCCGAAAACGGCCATCAAAGGTCAAGCATTGACAAATTTCATAGTGGAAAGTACAGGCAATGGTCTAGCAGTAGCTGAAAACCGGTAAAGTTAGTCAGTAAATACAAGCAAAGGCTGGGAACTCTATACTGATGGACCTCTTCAAGAGAAGGCTCAGGGGCATGATTAATTCTCATCCCCCTGAAGGCGAGCCCTTAAAGTATGCGTCCGCCTTTACTTTTAAGGCGACCAATAATGAGGCCGAATTTGAAGCTCTTATCACTAGACTTGACTCACTAAAGGAATGGGCATAACGTCACTCAAGGCAAAAAGTGACTCAGAGCTAATTGTCAATCAAATCAATGTCACTTATGAAGCAAATGGGGAAAAGATGAAAAAGTACCTCGAGATTGCTAAAAAACTCATCGACGAAATCCCAACTTTCGTGATTGAGTCTATTCCTCGCCAAGACAAATAACTAGTAAACACTCTAAGCAATGTGGCGTTCGGGGGAACAAAAATACAGGATGTGCAATTTCTGGAACAAGCTCTATATTCGGTTCTCGACAACCGAGCAGAAGTCTTCAACATTCAATGGCAGGTCAACTAGATGACTTCATTCCAAAAGTTCTTGAAAGAAGGAATATTGCCTGAAGACGAAGGCGAGTCCACCAAAATAAACCGCCTGTCTGCAAGTTATCTTCTCATAGATGGAGAGCTCTATAGGCGAGGATATTCAACTCCCTACCTAAGGTGCATTTCTCATCCCGAGACAGAAAGAGTTCTCCGCGAAGCTCACGAAGGAGTCGCCACATGCCATGAAGGCGCACACTCATTAACACCAAAAATCTTTAGACTAGGTTATTACTAACCAAGCTTGAGCAAAGACGCGGCAGAATTAACAAAAAAGTGTGCTACTTTTCAATAGTTCGCACCACGATCAGGTCGACCACCAACACTGCTATCCCCAATGGCGGGTGCCTGGCCTTTTGCCCAATGGGGAATAGACATCTTGGGCCCTTTTCCCATCAACACTGGGCAAAGAACCCACATTATCGTGGAGATCGACTACTTCACAAGGTGGATAGAGGCGAAAGCATTAGCCTCCACGACTGAATTTCAAGTGATCAAGTACTTGAAAATCCACATATTTTCACTGTTCGGTGTCCCCAAAATACTCATAAGCGATAATGGTCCATAATTCGTAGGAAAAGAACTCAAATGGATCTGCCAAGAATACCATACCGATCACAGAGTTAGCTCAGTACACCATCCTCACACGAATGGGCAAGTCGAAGCACCCAACAAAGTTGTCCTAGCAGGACTCAAAAAGCGAGTTCAAGCCTTCAAAGGAAACTGGGCAGAAGAACTGGATAATGTACTGTGGGTTGTTCGAACACCATTCAGTTTAGTGTACGGATCAGAAGAAGTAGCACCCGTCGAAATAGTAGTGCCTACCCACAGGATCCTATACTTTAACACTGCAACGAATGAAATGGAGCGCTGAACAGACCTCGATCTTGCAGAAGAAAAACGCTAGTAATCAGACAATGCCCAAGCCAAAATGCGACTGGCGACCGCCCGATACTTCAACAGAAAAGTCAGCGCTCGCCAATTTTTCGTGGGGGAGATGGTTATGCGGAGGAATGAATTCACAAGACTGGACATCCAAAACAAACTTTTAGATAAGTGGGAAGGTCCATACAAAGTAGTAGAGATTGCTGCCCCAGGTTCCTACTACTTGGAAACTACAGAAGGTGTGAGGCTACCTCGTCCATTTAAGTCCGAACATTTAAGGAGGTTTTATGCATACCATGTAATCAAAATGTTATGTTAATAAAACAAATCATTCCTTCATACAAAGTGTAGTCAATCGAAAGTTAGGCAGAAAGACCTAACGCGAAAGTTAGGCAGAAAGACCTGATAACAAAATCAAGCGAAAAACCTAACGCGAAAGTTAAGCACAAGGACCTAAAGTCAAATTTAGGCAGAAAGACGTGATAACAAAATTAGGCAAAAGACCTAAAGTCAAATTTAGGCGAAAGACTTAACGCGAAAGTTAGGCAGAAAGACCTGATAACAAAATCAGGCGAAAAACCTAAAGTCAAATTTAGGCGAAAGACCTAAAGCCAAATTTAGGCGAAAGACCTAACTCGAAAGTTAGGCAAAAAGAGCTGAGATCAAAATCAGGCAGAAGACCTGATATAAAAGGTGAACGATATCAGGCAAAAAACCTGATATAAAAGGCGAACGATCCATTAAGGTAACAGTTTCCTTATAAGTTGGGCAAAAACTAAGGTTGGATACACAAAGTGAACGAACCCATATCGAGGGTAACAGTTCCTTTGCAAGTCAGGCACAAGAAAGTGGGTGAACGAATCTAAGGCGATCACTTACCAAAAGGCGAGTTAGCCTTGAGTAACAATTCCCCATGATTAGGCGAACACTCCAAATGATTAACACCTTAAAAAGGCGAACACATCCATAAAGGGTGATAGTTTCCTTACAAGTATAATCCTCGAGTAACAGTTCCCTTAAGATAATCTGGCAAAGGGAATAGATGGATCTATAAAGAATTACCATTCTTCCTTCTAAGCCTAAGGAAAGGTCCAAGGCCCTATATGACGAGACTATCATATAAAAATTAAAGAGAAGTTGAAAACAAGTATGGTAAAACTTCTAAAAGCATTCAAACGAAAAAGACATCGGAAGAATAGACAAACACATTCAAAGTCAAACAAAGGCAAAGACTTATGAATATAAAGGCGTTCAATATTATTAAAATAATAATAACCGTGTCTGATATCAAAAAGGTAATTACAAACTTCCCCAAGAAATAAAAAGAAGTAAAAGTGATTATCAAGAAAAAGAAGGAATGACAACATGATCGCCTGGGGAGATCGGGACCTCAAGGTCTGGGTTCGTCGGGGGTAGCATCTTTCTTCTCGGCCCCGAGTGTAGCCTCCTCGCCAACCGCAGCGGGAGCCTCCTTGGAGTGGCCACTCTCAATGAAGTCCTGAAGAGACTTCACCTACCGGAGAGGAGACATAGGGTTGATCCCCTGAATCTCATCGATCAGGACCTGGAGGTAGGCAGTCACCTCAACCTTCATCACCTCCAAGGCGCAGTCATAGAACTCTTGGGACTTGTAAAAGTCCTTGACCACACTCTGGGGGGATGGGAAAACCTTCAGCTTTGAGGCGAGCTGCTCCTTCTCTGCCTCTAAGGCATCCCTCCGAGCCTATGACTCCTTCAACTTGGCCTTAAGGTCAGCATTTTCAGCCTCCAACTGAGCAGAGCACTTAGCAGCTGCCTTGACCTGGAGCTTTTCTCTCAGCTGCTTGTCCTCGGTGAGAGCCGTCTGGTCCTCCCTCTCCTTGAGGGCGTCGAGCACCCTCTTCTCATTCTCAAAATATTCCCGACGAGCATGGTCCACCAAGCTAGTGGCTGCCTCAGCCCTCTGCTTCAGGCCCTCCATCTGATCAAGAGTGAACCCTAGGCTTCGGTACTGCTCCAGATCGATAAGCGAGTTAGACTGCTTATCAGTGGGCTCCCCTATGATTCGACCAGTTGCCAACTCCTCGCGGACGAGCTAACAACCGGAAAAAAGGGGATAAAGTAAAATCAGATCAATGAGAGGCCAAAGAACAATCCAAGGGTAAATATAAGGAAGGAATAAAAGAAGAAGGACTTACCAAGGCGATCCGCTCAAAATGCGATCTCATGACACCCTCAATGCCATTTAGCTCAGAAGGGACCGCCACCCGATCCCGGGGGCGAATGATCCCTTCAAGAAGATGCATGCACAGGTCTGGACTACCCTACATTGTCAACTGGTCTGAAATCTTCACCTTCTGGAGATTTCCCTAAGGGGCCCAGATACCCTTTGGGTTCGCTGCCTTTGGCGACTGGAATAAGCTCACCAAGGGGCAGTAATCCCTGGCAAAAGGGGTCTTGAAGGTGCCTGTGGTGGCACCAAGGGTCTGAACCCTCTTCCCAGCCTCAACCCCCTTGGAAGGGTTGAGAGCGGTAGTATCAGAGGCAGGCGTGGCGACCTATCCAGTGGCGGGAGTCTTTCCTCGGGAAGCAGCAGGTCCCCCGAAGGAAGCTGGGCGCTCCTCGCCCGAACTCCTGGCCTTCTTGGCGGGAGCAGGACTCGGAGCCACCTCAGCAGTAGCTTTTCCTGAAAATGGTCAACAGAGTATTAAAACCTAAGACTAAATCAGAGGAAGGAAAGTCAAAAGACAGTCCTATACCTCTTTGGCAATCGCTAGGAGCGACCCCAGGTTGTTCATCCTCTGGCTTGCGCTTGGACGCTCGCCTAGAAGGTGAGGAAGATGACTGAATGATGCTTGAGGGGCAGACCACCCCGTCTTAGCCTTCTTGGAAAACATACTGATGAGTTTAGGTCCCCGAGTGCCTACAACCAACAAAGAAAAAGTGTCATAAATTTACATAGAAACTGATGCGGACTTATGAATGTCCGCCAGCATAAGACTTGACTCTGAAGTTTCCGCCACTGAGGGGATCGAACAGAAGTCTGGATACCTATGAAGTCGGAAGAAGTCGTCGATGGTGTTCCGATCACTCCCCGATATCTCTCCAAAGTTGGAGGAGTGTCCCTTTCCGACTGAAAGAGCTCCCATGATACACTATTCCTGTAAAAGAAGTAAAACTTCTATTAGTTGGAGTTGGTAGCATGAAATTCGTGTAACAGGAAAAAATGGACGTTCCAGTTCCAAGCCTGACCCCTCCATTCCTCAAACTTGGGCCAACGAGTCTGAAAATGATGAAGATGGTTCGCCCCGGCAGCCAATCGGTGAAAACATCGGAACATGACCAGTGAATATGTTCATCCTTAACGTAAACACATAAAATTGAACTCAACCCACATCCTGATAGCGTTGGGCACCAGTTGCGTAGGGCCTACCCCATAATAGCAAAAAAGTTCTTATAAATCGTCGCAGAGAGGAAAATACAACCCAGCATCGATCTGGGCCGCATAAATGTAAACCTCTTCTTCACAAGGACAATACAAGCCTAGACCCGGGTATCTGGGGGCATCTGCTTCTCGCAAGCCAGTCAAGGCGGGCACTGCCTTGAACTTAGCTGGCTTCATCTCATTGGGCTTGATATTTACTCAAAACACCATGGGATGGCAAGAACAATACAAAAATAATAAAAAGGAGGAAGCTTTGCCGCCTAAAAATAAGCAAAAAGAAGACATCGAAATTTACTTGTCGGGGAGAAGACAGGGACATTGTTGTCAGGCATGTCTACCATTACCAGCATGGCGTCCGATTGCCCAGAAATTAGCTTGGGTCAGGATTCCTCTGGCCCTGTGTCGGGGAAAGCCCGTCCCTAATGGTTAAAGGGGCGTTTGTAGCCCTGGTCGAAACCTTTTGACCAGAAGAAGGTTGGTTGGAAGAAGACTTGTGGGATGATCCCTTTCTAGAAGATTTATTCTTGGAAGCCATGGTAACAGTAGAAGCTTTTTTGAGTTCAAAAAGTGAGAAAGGGAAAGTTGAAAGCAGAGCACTGAGGAGGATATGAACTATCTGGAATGAAAATGGCTTGAGTGTGTAAACGATTAAATGCAAAAGTTCAGCTTTTTAGAGCCAAAACGGAGGAAACCGAACAGGCACGTCTGAAACGGCTCAGATAATGATTATACCATGTTGGGTAAAATTGAACCAATGTCAGAATTGCAAGAGACGACTTGTGGAGACAAACGGTTGGAACGATACGAAAAACTGTCAGCCTACCCTCTAGTTATGGAAGACTAAAAGACATACATGCCTCAATTGTCTGTTCCACTTCTGGATAACAGTGCATTCATTAAATGCTCAAGACCTTACACAAAAAATGGGATTGCCAAAAGATGCACTAAGCTTCTCCTGAAACCCTCTTGACGGTAGTGCTTGCCTAAAGAGTAATGAATGAGCATCCATAAACAACGACAACCTAGAGTGTTCGCCTAAAAGGGTAATTGTTTCCATAAACTCTAAGCGACCAAAAAACCGCTCGCCAAAGGATACGGAGCATCCAAAAGGCACAAATAGAAGATAAGGACAGAAAAGATCTAGTCCAAATGTCACTATCTCAAACCTTATCGCAAGATCAAACTTGACCGAAGAAACTTTACTCAAACTTTGGGGGCAATTGTTGGGTATTGATAGTGACAGCCCAATAAGGGAAAGGCCTCAGAGGCCCAATAACTTTGCAGGGGTCAAACCCATCTCATTTAGAACCGGGCGGTCCACAGTAAGGGTAATCTCGCCCTCCCAAAGCGGTCTAGTATCGAACCCAAACTAAAGTGGATGCCAAATCTCTATCTCAGGTCGCCATCGGCCAAGGCCAAAGCCTCCTACTGCTCGCCATGGGAGTGCTCCCCAAGAGAGTCCAACCTCTCAACTCTGGTCCCACAAACCGACATCAAGTGTATGACCACAATATCTCGCGTATATAGGGCACATATTCTATAAAGATTACATAAGATAACTGCAATATTACGCCATAACCATAATATCTGCTATATTAATCTTTAAAGGCGCAATATTTACAAAGATATTCAGTTGCTTATAACGGTTTGATCTCGTCACTCTATAAATACTCTTGTTTTCAATACGTTCATTATGTTTTGAGTTCATACACACAGTAAACTCATTTAAACATCGGAGTGGGACCCAGAGGCACCCCTTTTGGTGCGATCCCCTTCTTGCATGTTCATTGGAGCTCAGGCGAAAGCGTGTGATCATCAATCCTTTTGCATTCAATTCACTGCCAAGTTAGCACCTCAGAGGTTCAGACCCAACATTAAGGGAAGTAATGGACCTTCAATATATGGGGGATCTACGTGTTGTTTTATTTAAATGTGACCGGTACAACATGCTCTCATCATTCAATGGGATGAAGGTTGACGAGTGCGGGTTTGTGTGTGTTAACACCACTAAATATTTGTCCACAGGTGAACCTTTCTTCCGTAGCAGCGTGGGTTCTTCTTTCTTCTTTCGCGCCTTCAGATCTCACACTGATGCGAAGGTTGAAGCTGAATGTAAATAGAGAAGATAATGGGTAGTTTGGGAACTTTAGCTTCGAAGAAGGCCACGTAAACAACACATGCGCAAGTTTAACAGAGATAATTAGCAGAAGTTATGAACCTGAACCGTTAAGTCATATTTGCAAACATAAGTAACAATTCAGGTAATTAACCCTTATATATATATATATTATTAAACTCTTGGATTTTTCTATATTTCCTGTTTATTTTTATTTTTACATATTCACTCCCACATCAACGTCATATAAGCACTACATCACTACTAAGGTAATAAAACTTAACGGTCAACATTGTTTGCACCAAATAACAACATTCATTAAACATAAGAGTGCATTACACAACATAAGAGGGTTATCCAATCACATGGTTTAAACTTCAGAGTGCATTCGACTTATTAAATCTTACATATATATGTTGATAGTAGGGGTGATCATGGGCGGTCCGGTCCAGTCTTGGAGGCAAGACCGAGACTAAAATTTTGGTCCTAACTACTGGAGGACCGAGATCGACTTCGGCTAAAAAAAATCGTTTGAGTCGGTCTTGCTTGACTCGTGCCGATCCCGGTCTTGGACCAAAATTATGGGAGAAAAATATTTGAAATGGTGGTAGTTTGATGCAGCAAAGCAATTCGACTGCAAGGAAGCAAATTGATCGAATTAGATCATAACAACGAGCTAAATACGACATCCTCAAATCCTCGTAGCAACATAGACACAAAAATCCTACAATAATTCTTGAGAATTTGAAGAAAGTAGAATCATTTAAAAAGGAAGATATGAGTGCTAGGAGAAAAGAAAAAACCTTACAATCAATGGCAATTTGGCATTGTAGAACCCCATTAAGTTTTCGTACACTGGACGAAACTCAGACCGTAATTCTCCCAAGAATTTCTAAATAAGATCTAACATTAGGTTCATATGCTCCTCAAATGCCTTGTGTACCTCCTTCATGTCTCTTTGCGAAATTTGACCTCTGACAGATCCAAAATTAGAGAAAATAAATGGTGACTTGATTATGAGGTGGCAGTTACGATGGAGGAACATATGCGGCTAACGGAGACAGAGATGGATGAGTTAGAAGAGGAGATGTTGAAGAAGGAGTAGTATGCTGCTATTGAAGGGGAGATGTCGAAGAGGATATGTTGAGGATGAGTTCAAGCAGCAGCAGGCCAGCAACGCCATCGGGTCAGTCCAGTTCTATTTGGGATTTTGGGGAAAAAGCCTGAGACCGAGTCCAAACTTGAGGGAAAAACCCCGTCCGCTCGGTTTCGGTCCTAGTCGGTCGGGTTTTGGACCGGTCTTGTCGGAAATTTGGTCCCGCCATTCTTTTTTATCACCCCTGGTTTATAGAGTAAACATGTCTTGAAGAGAGCACTAAGAATATATGTAAGTTAGAGAGAGCAGAGCAAGCAAGCTTGGAGTAAGTGGAGTTGGTGGATCGAATACCGGAACTTGCAAGGGAGAATACCTTAACATATCTTGTAATAATTTATTTTAGTGAATAATTATGTTTGCACGACTTGTGAATGTAAGTATGCTAGAACGAACTAATATACATTTTTGTACGCTTCTTCTAACTAAACTTTGTACTTTACACATTCTATCATTTAAATAAATCAATTTAATTGACACTTTTACATTCAATAATGAATTTAGTTTAGAATCAAAAGTTAAAAGCTAAACATATTTTATGTCTTGACTCTTGTTTATTTATATCCTTAAAATTAAGGGTGAGTATTTATAGTGCCTACTTATTTTAGAAGTTTTTGAAACTTACCATATATTTATAGGATCCTTATCTTTACTACCCTGAACATACATGTTTGAGTCTGTATGTAGAACCTAATAAGTCTATTTTAACTTACGTAGTTGGACTTTGTTTTTTTTTTTTCGAATCGGTCACATTAGTCCCATATGGTGAAAAAATGGGACGCATTCTAAGAACTCGGTTTCACTTCATTACTAAAGTTGTTAAGATATATTTTTTGAAATTGTAAAAATAACGATTAGTGAAAATTATGTAGGTACGAGAATGACGAATGCATGCCTAGTTATAATCAATAAGGCGTGGGAGACGCAGTACCCCAGCCGAACCCACAGTGGTACCTAGGAAGTTGGGAGGATGTCAGAATGCACTGATAGACTGGAGAAGAATGTGTTTTGGAAATAATAAAATGAGAATAAAAGATCTCATGGTTGAATTGAAAGCCATCAAAAGAAGTAACAATAATAGTGACCAAGATCAGGAACAAAAGAGAAAAGATCAACTCAAAGAATTGTGGAAGAGAGATGAGATATACTGACACCAACAATCGAGAATCAAGTGGTTAAAGTACGAGGATATGAATTCAAAGTTTTTACATCTATCAACCATTAAACGAGGACGACAAAACAGAATAACTCGCCTTAAAGATGAGAATGATTATTAGGGGTCGACAGAAACCGAAGTAATGTCTCTTATGCAAGCGTTTTTCGAAAATCTGTTCAAATCTGAGGGCACATCCCTAACAGACAAAATGTTAGAAGGCGTGCCACATATTCTAAATGAGGACATAAATCTAGAATTAACGAGGGAAAAAACAAATCACGAAGTGAGACAGGCGGTCTTCCAGATGGGGGGTCTCGAGCTCTAGGGTCAAATGGTTTTTTGGGGATCTTCTACCAACGATATTGGGATGTTGTAGGCCGATATTTGCTCTCCATGGTCAACTCTTTAACACGAACATGTAAGTTTCCTCCTACTATCAACCAAACTGATATTACTCTTATCTCTAACACCACGAGTCCTACCACGCCTGTTGGATCGTGATTTCCTGAATGCTGATCTGGCAATGAATTGAATGCCAAGGAGATGGTGATTGTGCGCTTTCGCCTGAGCTCCGATGAACCTGCAAGAAGGGGATCGCAACAGAGGGGGTGCCTCTGGGTCCCTCTCCGATGCTTAAATGAGTATATGTGTGTATATAGCTCAAAACGTATTGAATGTATGTAAAGCAAAGGTATTTATAGAGTAAGAGATACCAAACCGTATAAGGTAACTGTATATCTTCGTGAATATTGTGTTGTTGAAGATTTAGATAGTAGATATTGCGGTTACAGCGAGATATTGCAGTTACCGTATCTAATCTTTAGTGAATATGTGCCCGAGATATGCGGGATATCGTGGCTATATCCTTATTAACGGTTGGTGGGACCAGAGGAGAGAGGCAAGGCTCTCTTTATGGCGAGCACTCTTATGGCTGCGACCTTGATTGTTGGCGAGCACTCCCATGGCGAGCAGTGGGAGGCTTTGACATTGGCCAATGGCGACCTGAAGTGGCACTTTGGCGTCCACTTTAGTTTGGATTCGATACTGGACCACTTTATGAGGGCCAGAGTAACCTTACTGTGGGTTGGCCTTGTTTAAATGGTATGGGTTTCACCCCCTGCAAATTTATTGGGCCTTCGAGGCCTTTCCCATATTGGGTCGTCACTATCAATACCCAACATTTGCCCCCGAAGCTTGAGTGAAGTTTCTTCGGTCGAGCTTGATTTTGTGATAGGGTTTAAGATAGTGACTTTTGGAATGGATCTTTTGCTTTCCTTATCTGCTATTTGTGCATTTTGATGCTCTGTATCCTTTGGCGAACGATTTTGGTTGCGTAGAGTTTTTCGGAATGTGTGATACCTTACCCCATTAGGCGAACGCTTTGGGTTTCCAGGGTTTATGGATGCTCATTCTTCACTCTTTGTGCGAACACTATCGTTGCGAGGGTGTTAGGAGAGGTCTGGTATAGCTTTTGGCAATCACCTTTTTTGTGTAAGATTTCGAACATTTTAATGAATAGACAGTTAGCGAAAGTCGAGAGGACTTTTGAGGCATGTCCGTCTCTTTGTCTTCCGTAACCAGTGGGCAGACTCACAGGTTTTTCGTGTCGTTCCAACCTTTTGTCTCCCCGATGTAACCATTGGAATTCTGACATTACTTCGGTTTTACCCAAAAAGGGTGTAATCATTATCTGAGCCGTTTCTCACATGCCCGTTCGGTTTCCTTCGTTTTGGCTAAAAAGGCTGAACTTTAGCATTTAGTCTTTTACGCACTCAATTCATTTGCATTCCAGAGTTCATATCTTCTTTCAGCCCTCTGTTTCAATTTTTCATTTCTCTCTTTTTATCCTCGAAAAAGCTTTCTCAGCCAGAACGGGATACTCCTTCGAGCTTTGGAGAGCTGTCGGGGAATGATCGGAACATCATTGATGACTTCTTCCGACATCATAGGCAACCAAACTTCTGTTCAATCCGCTCAGGGGCGGAAACTTCAGAGTCGATGCTTGGGTTAGCGGGCATTCATCAGTTCGTACAACTGACGCTCAAGGTCGGGGTTCATCATTCCACGCCAGTCTTTATTGATTGGATAAATTTCTGACCCCTCAGTCTGGGACCTAAATTCATTGACCGCACTTGAGGACCTAAATTCTTCAGTCTATTTTCCAAGCGGGCTAAGACGAGGTTGTTAGCTGCCTAGGCGTCTATGAGTTTCGGATCAAGGATGTCGACCAGTACTCTGTTTGGCTAGAGGCAGAGAATGGTGACCTCAGGGCTCAATTGAAAGAGTCCTGGGTGCAGAGGGATGCCTCGATGGCTGAGCAGGAGCATCCTTCCTTAAATCATAAGGTTGTCCCATCCCCCCTTAGCGTGGACTTTAAGAAGTCCAAGGAGTTCTCTGTCTGCGCCTTGGAGGTGATAAAGGCCGAGGCTGCTTCCTACCTCCAGATCTTGGTCGACGAGATTCAAGGGATTGATCCCAAGTTTCCTCTATGGGAGGTGAGGTCTCTTCAGGACTTCATTGAGAGCGGCTACACCAAGGAAGCTCCTTGGCGATGAGGCTGCCCCCGAGGCCGAGAAGGAGACTGCATCCCCTGATGAACCCAGACCTTGAGGTCTCAGGCCTTCAGGCGACCGAGTCGATGCAGAGTTTCAGGTCAAGGGAGCCTATTCATCCTCCTGCTTTTTGCTCATCCTTCTTTTTATCGATAATCACGTTTACTTCCCTTTGTTTTTGGGATAGTTGTAATTATTCTTTTGATTTCAGACTCGGATATTATTATAATGAACGCCTTTAATTTCGTAAGCCTTTACTCTTTTTCGACTTCGAATGTGTTTGGTCGTTCCTCCGATATCTTTTCGTTCGAACGCTTTAGGAAGTTTTACCATATTTGTTTTCAACTTCTCTTTAGCTTATGTAGGAGAGTCTCGCCATATAGGATCTTGGACCATCCATTCCCTTCACCAAAGTTTTTTAAGGGAACTGTTACTCGAAGATCATACCTTTAAGGAAACTATCATCTTTTGTAGATGTGTTCGCTTTGTTAAGGTTTTAGACCTTTGGAGTGTTCGTCTAATCCCGGGGAACTGTTACCCGAGGCTCATTCATCTTTTAGTAAGTGGTCGCCCTAGGTTCATTCGCCCACTTTCTTTGTGTTTGTTTCGCAAAGGAACTGTTACCCTTGATATGGATTCATTCGCTTTGGATGTTACTTCTCAATTTTTGCCCAACTTATAAGAGAACGGACTCCTTGACGGATTGCTCGCTTTTTGCGCTAGGACTTATGTCTGATTTTTATATTTAGGCCTTATTTGCCTAACTTTTTCCTTAGGTCTTTTCGCCTGATTTTGATAACAGGTCTTGTGCCTGACTTTGGCATCAGGTCTTTCGCCTAACTTTGGTGCTAGGTCTTTCACCTGATTCAGTCATCAGGTCTTTCAGATCTTTTGGTTTGCCTAACTTTGGCGTTAGGTCTTTTTGCCTAACTTTGGCGTTAGGTCTTTCGCCCAATTTTGGTATCGGGTCTTTTTGTTTCGTAAGCCTTGGTTTTTGTTTGACTTCGAGTATACTTGGTTGTTCTTCCGATGTCTATCTTGCTTTAAAGCTTTAGGAAGTTTTACCATACTTGTTTTCAACTTCGCTTCAGCTTTTGTAGAATAGTCTCGCCTTTTTGTTTTCATTCAAAGGGTCTTGGACCTTTCTTTGGAGGAAACGTTACCCTTTAGAGGTTCTTTTCGCTCCTTTAGGTTTCGGGGGAAGGACCGTGGCCTCTTATCGGCTCGTCCGTTCCTTTCGCCATGTTTCTTAAGGAAACTGTTACCCAAGGATTATGCCTTTAAGGAAACTGTCATCCTTTATGGATTCGTTCGCCTTTTAGGATTTTGAAGACTGCGCTCTGAAGATGATAAAGTCGGCGATCGCCGATTTTCTCCAAGTCCTGGTGGATGATGTCCGGGCGGTCGATCCCAATTTTCCCCTTGAGGAAGTTGGGTCCTTGAGGAGCTTCCTCCGGAGTCGTAACTCTCAGTCTACCCTTGTTGCTGAAGGGGTTATTCCAGCTATGGCTGAAGAGGTTGTTCCCGAAGGCGGACCAAGCCTTCCTGCCCCCGAAGGCGAGCAAATCGTCCCTGCCCCTGAAGGCGAGCCAGTGCCTCTGCCCCCGAGGATCCCCAAGCCTGAAGTCTCCATCTCTTTTATTAACAATATTTGCCTTTTGGATAGCTGTTTTTCTTTGTAATTTTTTGTTTTCCTTTTATTTGATTTAAGACTTGGCTTCTTTTATTGAATGCCTTTATATTCATAAGCCTTTTATTCGACTTTGAACATGCTTGGCTATTTATCCAACGTCTTAATCATAATTACTCTTCGACTTCCTTTTGACTTGTAATGTCTTCGACTCTTGAAGTCTTAGACCAAGCATAAGTCGATCCTTCTAAGGAAAATACTTCTGATACTTAAAAGCATAAACTTCTAAGTTCAAAGAGATATTACCCTCTTTGAAGTTTAGACCTTCGAGGTCATCCTAAGGCTTTGTCATCCATAGTGATCGCCTAAAATTCTTTGTTAGCAGATCCCTTTGTTTAGTTTTGGCGTCTGCTTCTCATCTTGCCTAACTTTATTGCTAGGTCTTTTGGCCTGACTTTGGCGTCAGGGATTTTTTGTTTTGCCTAGCTTTATTGCTAGGTCTTTTGGCCTGACTTTTGGCGTCAGGGCTTTTTGTGCCTGATTCGGTTATCAGGTTTTTGCCTGACTCTTGGCGTCAGGTCTTTTGAGGTCTAACTTTATTGTTAGGGCTTTTGTGGCCTAGTTTTGTTGCTAGGGCTTTTGGCCTGTCTTTGGCGACAGAGCTTTTTGGCCTAGCTTTGTTGCTAGGGCTTTTGTGGCATAGTTTTGTTGCTAGGGCTTTTGGCCTGTCTTTGGCGACAGGGCTTTTTGGCCTAGCTTTGTTGCTAGGGCTTTTGGCCTGTCTTTGGCGACAGGGCTTTTTGGCCTAGCTTTGTTGCTAGGGCTTTTGTGGCCTATCTTTGGTGATAGGGCTTTTGGGGCCTAACTTTGTTGTTAGGGCTTTTTTGTGGCCTATCTTTGGTGATAGGGCTTTTGGCCTGACTTTGGCGTCAGGGCTTTTGTGGCCTAACTTTGTTGTTAGGGCTTTTGGCCTGTCTTTGGCGACAGGGCTTTTTGGCCTAGCTTTGTTGCTAGGGCTTTTGTGGCCTATCTTTGGTGATAGGGCTTTTGGCCTAGCTTTGGCGACAGGGCTTTTTGGCCTAGCTTTGTTGCTAGGGCTTTTGGCCTGTCTTTGGCGACAGGGCTTTTTGGCCTAGCTTTGTTGCTAGGGCTTTTGTGGCCTATCTTTGGTGATAGGGCTTTTGGGGCCTAACTTTGTTGTTAGGGCTTTTTTGTGGCCTATCTTTGGTGATAGGGCTTTTGGCCTGACTTTGGCGTCAGGGCTTTTGTGGCCTAACTTTGTTGTTAGGGCTTTTGGCCTGTCTTTGGCGACAGGGCTTTTTGGCCTAGCTTTGTTGCTAGGGCTTTTGTGGCCTATCTTTGGTGATAGGGCTTTTGGCCTGTCTTTGGCGACAGGGCTTTTGTGGCCTAACTTTGTTGTTAGGGCTTTTGGCCTGACTTTGGCGTCAGGGCTTTTGTGGCCTAACTTTGTTGTTAGGGCTTTTGTGGCCTATCTTTGGTGATAGGGCTTTTGTGGCCTAACTTTGTTGTTAGGGCTTTTTTGTGGCCTATCTTTGGTGATAGGGCTTTTGTGGCCTAACTTTGTTGTTAGGGCTTTTTTGTGGCCTATCTTTGGTGATAGGGCTTTTGGCCTGACTTTGGCGTCAGGGCTTTTTTCTTCGATTTGCTTCGAGTGAACATGTTTATGAAGGAATCACTTGCTTGTATGGTCCTTCCCACTTAGCTGAAAGTTTATTCTGACTGTCCAGCCTTGTGAATTCATTCCTTCAACATTCCTATCTTTATCAGCTTTTCGATGTCGCGCTTGTGCTATCTGCAATAGCTCTCGGTGTCATTCCCCATGGGCTGACCACTCTTGCGGGGTCTCGGTGGCCTTTCCAGAGACCTTTCCATCTCGACTAGTACCGCCGAGATCTGCCTGTTTAAAGGCGTGAAATACTCGGGGACCTCTGGATGTCTTGGTCCTGGGTTTTCCGATCTAGGCTTTTCTCGACCCTTCTTACCCTTCTTGATCCTGCAGAGACACCAAAGAACCAAGACGGCGCCGAACCCAAAAGGGTCGACAGAAATAATAGGGCTAAGTGATTCGGATCAGTCGACTTACCCAACAGAGAGGCTTCATGCTTATTAACATGTATAATGGGGGCGCCTCCACCTCTATACTCGGGGATGGCCCTGACGACGACATCCTTTGGGGTCTTGACGCGTTGTTCTTTGAGTCTCTTAGTGATAAGCTCCTCAACTTGGTCAAGAGTGAATTGGGGTTGCTGTCCTCCAGTCGGTGCAGAACTTGATGGACTGACAGAGCGAGTGACCGCCGGCGTCTCAGTGGAGGCCGGAGGTAAGGATTGGTGTCCAAAAGTCATCTCTTGATCTTCTTGAGGGGCTGTGGTGCCAGGATTTCCAGTTTCTGATTCCGGTGGCCCCACAGGACGAGGATCCTCATGAGGAGCAGGGGTTTTTCTGCGGGCCTGTCCTATGATGGTTTCCAAGAGGGATATCATCTCTGCGGTTACCTGAATGGTTTCCCAAGCCACTTGGATGGTTTGTCGATCTGGAATCTCTGCGACGTTTGGAACAGGGGTCGTTCTCGAATTGCCAATGTGTTCACGTGCCGGTCTCGGAGGGACGGCATCACAGACTGCTTGGCTAGCAGGTTCTTGGTGGAGTGCGAAGCGGCAGCGGAATTAGAGCTATCCGAGGATTGTTCGTTAGCTTCTTTCCGATGATTGCGGTTAGAGCGAGTATGTATGACTGTTTTGCTCGTTTTCCCACAGACGGCGCCAAATGTTGGATCGTGATTTCCTGAATGCTGATCTGGCAATGAATTGAATGCCAAGGAGATGGTGATTGTGCGCTTTCGCCTGAGCTCCGATGAACCTGCAAGAAGGGGATCGCAACAGAGGGGGTGCCTCTGGGTCCCTCTCCGATGCTTAAATGAGTATATGTGTGTATATAGCTCAAAACGTATTGAATGTATGTAAAGCAAAGGTATTTATAGAGTAAGAGATACCAAACCGTATAAGGTAACTGTATATCTTCGTGAATATTGTGTTGTTGAAGATTTAGATAGTAGATATTGCGGTTACAGCGAGATATTGCAGTTACCGTATCTAATCTTTAGTGAATATGTGCCCGAGATATGCGGGATATCGTGGCTATATCCTCTTGGGGAAGTTGCCTCCTTGAAGACCTGGTGGAGGAGGTCCAGGCGGTCGATCCCCACTTTCCTCTTGACCTCCTTCTTACCATCGCGTCGGGGTTCAGGGGTTACCCTTAGCGAGGTCGTCAGGAGGTTAGCCTCGATGTTTGCGCGCTCAAGGTCTATGAAACCTTTCGCTCTGGATGCCAACTCCTCCAATGTCTCTATCTCCTTTACGTGATAGCTGTTTCGCAGCTTTCTCGAGGCCTTGTTGGCCACATCCAGACCTCTGTAGAATGCTCGAATGATCTCCCCATCCGAGATTCGGCGATCTAATTCTGTGACGTTTTGATGAAAACGCCCGTAGAAGTTGGACAGCGACTCTCCAGGCTGCTGTTTGACCGAGTCAAGGGCGACCACGCTCTTCAGCAACTGGCGCTCGCCCATGTATCTCTCCAGGAACTTGCTTCTTAACTCTGCCCAAGTTCCGATTGATCCTGCAGGGAGGCCGAAGAACCAGGACGAAGCCGAACCCGAAAGAGTAGATGGAAATAGCAAAGCCAAATGATTGGGATCGTTTGACTTACCCAGAAGGGAGGCCTCATGCTTGTTGACATGTACGGTGGGATCTCCTCCACCGCTATACTCAGGTATGGCCCGAGCAACCACATCCTTCGGGATTTTGATAGCGACGAGCGCGTCGGTGAATGGATGAGAGGACTGCTCCTTGAAGGGAGCTATAACTGTCAACTGTCTTTCCTGGAGCCTTTTGTTGAGGAGGTCATCCATCTGCTCCACAGTGCAGTACATGGGAGAGGCTCCGGGTGGAGGCGGACCGGAAGGATTGGCAGTATATGCGGCTGCTGGCTCCTTGGTGTGCGCTGGAGGTAGGGACTGCTGACCTGACGTCATCTCCTGATCCTCCTGATGCGCAGCAGGACTAGGATTGGCCGCTTCTGAAGGTGAAGGCCCTGTGGCAGCAGGGCGGTGATTTTCCTTAGGAGCAGAGGGATTGTTTTCCTGAGGAGCAGGGGCCTGGCGGCGCGCCTGTCCTAAGATGGCTTCCAGCAAGGAGACCATCTCGGGGGTTAAATTAATATTCTGCCCCGCAATGTGGACTGTCTGCGGCCCTTCTTGCAGGTTCATCGGAGCTCAGGCGAAAGCGCACAATCACCATCTCCTTGGCATTCAATTCATTGCCAGATCAGCATTCAGGAAATCACGATCCAACAACGCCCAATGAATTTCGACCTATTAGTTTATGCAATTTTTGCTATAAAATAGTTTCAAAAGTGTTGGCCAATAGAGGAAACCTCACTTGCTAGGACTAATCATCCCATGTCGAAGTTCATTTGTGACAGAAAGGTTAATTCAAGACAACGTTAGCATTACACGTGAGGTATTCCACTATCACCATACTCGGCAACGTATTAAAAGAGAAGAATATGTGCTGAAATTCGGTATGCAAAAAGAGTATGATAGGGTGGAATGAGATTTCTTTGTTTCTATGGAGAAATTGGGTTTCTGCGAAGTAAGGAGAAACTGGATCAGGAGTGTACATCCTCGGTAACCTATACAATTTTGGTGAATGAGAAGATTCTGATCGTAATTATCGATGACTCACCGTTCTTCGTTAAAACATCCAAAACAGTGGTACATAACCTGATCGTAATTATCGATGATTACGGACCAGCATCTGAGAAACAAATCAATGAAAGAAAATCTTGAATATATTTCGGTGCAAATGTTTCGTCTGAAACAAGGGGTAGTGTGACAATAACGTGGGGCATACATAATGTGTGAAATCGGAGGAAATATATGGGGATCCCGACAAAATGGGGCAGATAAAAAATGGATGCACTGAATTATCTAAAAGCAAGAATACAAGACAGGCTGCAAGGATGCAAGATGAAGACATTCAATAATGTCGAAAAAGAAACTTTGATAAAAGCTGTCATAACATCCATCACTACTTATACGATGTGTGTTTTCAAGTTCCCAAAGACATGGTGAGACGAAGTAAATGCAATGATTGCAAGGTTTTGGAGGGGTGACTCATCAATGAAGAGAAAGATACATTGGAAGAAGTGGGACACATTGACGACGAACAAACAATACATAGGTGTGAGATTTAAGGACTTCAATATCTTCAAGTTGAGTTTACTAATGAAAATGACTGCAAGGATTGTGACCAAACCGAATGCCCTATGGGTACAACTTCTTAAAGGATTATATTAACCAAGAGGAGATTTTATGAGGTAAACCAAAGGAGCACAATCATCATGGGGATAGGCGAGTATTCTTGAAGGATGAAACTTACTTAGAGACGAAGGGTCATGGAACAAAGATCAACATAACAAAATATGCTTGGATTGACAAAGGGTAGAACAAGAAGATTGATTGACAACTTATAGTCTCGGTAATGTCAGAGGCATCGGTGGCAACACTTCTTCAGGAAAAGTTCATTGGGATGAGTCATACATTTAGCAGGTGGCGAATGCTAATATGGTGAATGACATCATGAAAGTTCCTATACCACCAGGTCCATGTGAAGACATCATCATATGGCCACACAACAAGGAAGGGAAACTGATAGTGAAATCAATTTACCAGCACGTCCCAAAAATGAGTACGATGATAGAAAGACCCTTCAGGGCAACATATGATATGAGGGAGAAATTATGGTCGAAAGTTAAGATGTTTATCTGGAATCTCATTTCAAATTTCCAAAGGTGTTCTACATAATCTGGTCTAGAGAGCAATTAATATCGACCAAGGATGCCCACTTTGCGGTGAATTGAAAACTAGAGAACATCTGATTTTTAAGTGTAGTTGGACAATAGATATATGGTTTGGTTGCCTTAGTATTCAAACTGAAAATTCCATTGCTCAGATGATAAAGGAGTGACTCTTGGAGAGAAACAGTGAATAATGCAGGAATAAGAGGATCATGGAAACGAGATGGGCTACCACGACAATAACATGATGGCAACTGTGGAAGTCTAGGTTCCAACTCATCTTCGAGGGGACCACACCGAGGCGAGATGATATAGTGAGAAGAATATGTATGGAGGTAGTCGAAACCTAAGAGGAACTGAACCAATCAAACAGACAATGACAAGACCAAAACGATCAACGGTGGATACACCCAAACCCAGGTACAATAAAACTGAATTGTGATGCTTCATGGTGATCATCAACAAAACAGGGAGGCATCACCATCATTGCAAGAGATGACCGAGGTAGAATCAAGGGAGGCCTAAACAGACAGATCTGAGGTGAAAGTGTGGAAGAACTGGAGATCCAGGCGATTAAAGAGGGCATTACTTTAGCTACTAAGAAGCAATGGAGGAACCTGTAAATAGAAATGGACGTCGGTAATATCGTCCAACAAATTAGTGGTGGGGAGATAAGCTGGAGGAACGTGCAGACGGTGATACAGATAACAAGTGAAACAAGGAACATTCATAATGTTACATGGATAGAAATTCCATGGAAAGCAAACACATGAATAAAATGGATAGCTTCGAAAGCAAGAAGAGGGTTGTGTCTTGATGATTGAGTCTCCTGACCCCAACCCCTTTCCTAGTTTTACTTAATGTAGATTTTCGTTTTGATTCTTTAGATATTTCCCTTATTGATGCAGATTTATGTAATTAACCATTAGTTTTTTCCCTATTGAATAAATTAGTAGAGTTTCTTTTGGCCAAAAAGAAAAAGAAAATTATGTAATAATTTAAAAAACAAAATCCAAAAAAGTGTTAGAAAATACATTCTTCGCCTAAACTTTAAAAGTTACTAATTTAGAAATGACATCTTTTTAAACATCTCTAAATAAATTGAAAAGTTTATATCAAATAGTTAAAAGTATTAAAGTTCAAACTAAACAGACAACATTAAGTTTCAACTTACAAGACGATATGAAATTTCAGTCAAAGTTGATGTAAAAGCTTTTAACATTAAACTCACAAATTTAACAGGATGAGATTACGATAATTCAAACCATGATGATCTTTTAATATGGTAGAGCTAGTAGATTGAGAAATCTGAAGTTCAATGGAAATAATATCTTCATATATATATCCGGTCTAAAAATATATTCTCGGTGATTTCTTAACTCGACATAGATGACTGCAGAACTGGTAATAAAGAGAACAATATAACTAGAAACTCAACGTAGTTTGTTAGAATTGTAATTTTCTAATATATTAAATATGATTTTTTTAAAAATTTATTTTGAAGATGATCTAATAAAATGACATTTATAAATTAAAGGGTTCAATATACCCCGAATAGCCTTTTTGAAAATGAATATATTTTTGGACGATCTCTAAAAAATATTAAAAATTTATATTCAATAAATAAACAAATTATAGTTCTAACAAAATAAACGACGTTTAATTTCGACTTAAATAAGATTCCCAAATTTAGATTGAAAACAACCTTATTTTGTTATCATTATAGAACCTATAACACCTTATTACGTAAAAATATTATTCTTTAATATAATCTAATTACAAAAACTGAGCATCGTTTGTCTGGTTGGAATTCTAATTTATTTGTTTATTGAATACGTTTTTTTTAAAATATATTTGGAGATGTTTCAAAAAATTATATTCCTAAATTAGAGGGTTTAAAGTGAAAGGATTTAAAGATTGAATGAGGAGAGAAACTTGAGATTAAGGCTTTGTGTATTGAAAACATGGTGGAATGATTAGATGATCAAATACAAAGGGATAGTACTCCTTATATAGGAAGTACTAGGTACTAAAAAGCAAATGTCCTAAACATAGAGACTAACATGAAATTGAAAGTAAGTACATCAACTTGTAAACTAATGAAATATAATCCTCTAACATTCACCCAAGTTCTTCATTTTCTTGATTTTTGATCCTCAATCTTTTGAAATTTGCTGAATTGGCCCCAAAACTTGCAAATGCTTCTTTACTTGTGCGAAATCCCAAATCCAATCCCGATCTAGTCCGTAATCGACTTGAGATCGCACACCTTCCATCTTCAATTTGATTCTTCGATCCCAACACAAGCACGTGGGTAACCGCATACGGACGAACACGAAAGTAAAACTAAACGAAAGCAATGCCGCCATGGTCATGTCCGTGGTGCCTTCTTGGTCATCCATCGTGATCACGCCATTTTAGGCTAAACGAAACAACTAAGTAAAAGTCTGATCGACACTTGAACTTGCAGCCAAAGCTCGAAGCAATCGCACCAAAGACTTGCTTGTGCAAGCAACTCAATCACACACCAATCTGATCTTGAACCAGCAACTTCAGCATCAAGCATTTCAACATTTTGAGTAATGAGTCAACTTAGCAATCTCGAGCAAGTATTTCAGCATTTGAGGCACAATTCAACATGTATCACAGTATCACCATCAAACACTTGGATCAACATCAATGGAAAGTACCATAGATCAGCATTTCAGCACCATGGATCAACATTTCAGCACCATAGATCAGCATTTCAGCATTTTGACCACAGATCATCGTTTCAGCACCATAGATCAGCATTTCAGCATTTTCAGGAGCAATGTCGCATGAATCAGATCAGTAATCTCGATCAATGCATGATTTAGCTCAGTATTAAGCAGCTCAAACAATAGGCACAGCAATCACCAGCAGCTTGCAGCACAACAGCTCAATGATCCAAACCAGCTTCACTGATTCAAACGAATCAGAACCAGAGCATTTGATAAACCTTCATACAATACTAACATGAACTGAACCAGAACCAACTAAATCAGGTATTCCAGTATCAGGACAAGTAAATCATGAACATAACAGCTTCGATCTCGAACAGTACTTGCAGTAGTATAACAAAACCGAACAGAATCACATCATAGAGCAGCAAACCATAACAGAACTGAATTGCAGCACAGTACCAGCATAATAGCAGCATTATTTCTCATATTCTGAGCAAAATCATGCCTAAACCAACGAAGAAGTGGGGTTTTATCTCGCAGCAGCACCAGCAATCGAATGCAGCAACACCAGCAATCAAACTCAGCAGCACCAGCAAGAACAAAGTGATAACAGAACACTTACGTGATAACAGAACACATACAACGATTGCGTGCGAATTTTAACTACCAAACAATCGTTGTAGTCTTCGAAATAATCACTATCTTGCTGCATTCTTGACACAAATCGATGCAAGAAGATTCGTCAAAAAGCTGTTGTGGTTGTTGAAGACGATCGAAACTCTTTCTGCTTGGATTCGACTAATTGCTGCTCGTATGAACTTGTTGGTGATGTGACAAGCTTAATTCGAACAAAGAAGCATGATGTAATGGCAATTGAAGACATGAAGACCTGCGTGAGAAGCTGAAGAACAACGCTCGGATTTGTGCTATTCGATTGTTGAAATCTGGTCTCATGTTGCTTGGAATTGATCGATTCCAACTCGTCTGAATGTGATGAGGAGGAAACCAGCTTGATTCGTCCAAAAGAAGGTGCTGAAATGACAATTGAAGGAAGAACTTGCGCGAGGAAAGCTGGACACTATCAATTTCCAATTTCTGACTGATTTGCAACTGATTTTGCAACTGAATTTTCCAACAGAATCTGCATTTTGTCCCTAATCAACCAGCTCTGATACCATGAAAGGATTTGAAGATTGAATGAGGAGAGAAACTTGAGATTAAGGCTTTGTGTATTGAAAACATGGTGGAATGATTAGATGATCAAATACAATGGGATAGTACTCCGTATATAGGAAGTACTAGGTACTAATAAGCAAATGTCCTAAACATAGGGACTAACATGAAATTGAAAGTAAGTACATCAACTTGTAAACTAATGAAATATAATCCTCTAACATAAAGTACCTCGAATAATATTTTTGTAGAATGATTTAAGTGCATAGTTAAATAATTCGGTACCAGTGGTTTAGTTGTAGATGGTTTAGTTGTAAAGCACTTTGTTAATATGGTCGTGAGTTCAATTCTTAGTTGAAACAAAATTTATGTAAAAGAAAAGTTACTCGCTCAGAGAGTATATGCAAAAAGTATAATTTAAGTACTTCAACGGACACATGGTCCATCGATATCACTTTGTTTGGATGCAAGAGGTCTCGATATCGAATCTCGGCATGTTCTAAGATTATTTCTTGTATGGCCAAAAAAGCACTTAAAATTCAAAATATTAATGGCCTAGTGGTCGGGTGCATTGTTTTTTACGGTGAGTTTCGAAGTTCAAATCCTGTCTTGGCATGGCAAAGTTTTCATGAGCCAATCCCCATTTGCATGTATGGGGAGGACATAATGGATGTCTCAATAAGTGGCGAAACCTTATTTTCGTACAAAGGACTTTGGTGTTATCATTATTTGGTTTTCATGTTATTTAGGGGGGGGGGGGGGGGATTAGATTCATTTGTCTAAAATAATTGTAATTTTTTTTGAAGTTCAAATCCTGTCCTCGCATGGTAAAATTTTCATTAGCCAATCCCCATTTGCAGATAAGGGGAGGACATAATGGATGTCTCTATAGGTGGCGCAACCTTATTTTCATTAGCCAATCCCCATTTGGTTTTCGTGTTATTTGGGGGGGGGGGGGAATTGGATTCATTTGTCTAAAATAATTGTAATTTTTTCAATGTCAAAATAACTATTCAAGGTGAAATCCAATTTTTTTTGCATAAACTCTAGAGGTAATGGTCAAACTTATTGCAAAATCGGCAAGGACGTCACAAGTTCAAATCCTGTCCTAACATGGTAAACATTTTAGCAGACATGTACCAGTGAATCCCATTTGTGGGTATGTGGAGGACCTAATTGATGTCCTCGTAGCAGGCAAGCCTATTTTCATTAAAACATTTTCAAAACATTCAGTGTTATCGATATTTGGTTTTTTCAAACAATGTCATCTTAGAGAACAAAATTCAAGTAAGTCACGTCTAAAAGAATTGTAATATTTTCACCGTCAAAACAACAACTCAAGGCAAAATCTATTTCTTATACATAAACTCTAGAGGTGATGGTCGAACTTGTTGCAAAATTGGCAAGGACGTGCCATTTTTATCTGTCAGAAACAGTATATAATTGTCTGACCGGTCCGGTTAGTGTGATGATTTTTTTTACCCATAATGGTTATGGTTATGGTATTTGAGTTATACCCATGGTTATTATATAAATATAATAATTATTTAATATTAATAAACTAATATATACTAAATAATGGAAGTTACTGGACATACATGTAAAAATTACCATAAAGTTAGTTTTATATATTTTTATTGTTGGCAATATATGTTAGGATATAAGTGTGTCTAACACTTATGTTAGGGATTAATATGTAAATATTGTTGCTTGCGTTCCAAGCATCAATTAATTTATCTTTAGGGACTTAGCTGCAATTACCGTATCCTTACTATTTTGTCTGATTCTCGTTCTGTTTCCTTTATATGTTTTGTCACTGTTGAACATCTCATTATCAATACATTATCTTCTGAAGTTCAGAGCTTCTTCTTCTTCGTTTTCCTTTCTTCTAAACCCTAAATCCAAACATGGTATCAGAGCTCGATCGAGCCTGAAATCTTCCTTTTCAACCTCCCTTCTTTGATTCATGGAAGAATCTAGTCCTGCCTTCGCCAACAAGAAAGTAGCTCAGCTACTTGGTGAAGAGAATTTCCAGCAGTGGAAACAGCAGGTTCTACTTTCTGTAAGAGGGTATAACCTTGAGAATCATCTTCATGGAGCTAACGTACCTCAGTTTCTTTAAGATGAAACTGGGGCTGCAGTCCCAAATCCTACCTACACAAAGTTCCTTCAGCAGGACAGCTCTCTCGCATCATGGCTTCTTGCCTCAGTCTCTTCTCAAGTTAGTAGGGGTCTTATAGGGTGTATGACAGCTGCTGCCATTTGGCAAAAGCTTCATCGTGATTTCTCATCATCCTTCACTACTAGAATCATGCATCTCTATGATAGACTTAAGGTTAGAAAGCATGTTCATCAGCCTATGAGAGACTACCTCGCTGAAATACAGACCACCTGTGATAGTTTAGCTAGTTGTGGTCACCCTATAGAAGAGATGCAACAAATCTCGATTATTCTGAATGGGGTAAAGGGTCAATATGATAATGTCATTGCTGTCATTCATGCTAGCCAAAATCCTTATACTATAGCCTCTGTGAGTTCTATATTATTAGATGCTGAGTCTAGGCAGTCTGACATTTTATTTGTTGCTAGTGCTAGTGTCAACATAGCTTCTGCTAAGGTTCCCAATCCCAGTAAGCCTCCTGTGTCGTATGCTGAAAACAGCTCTGGTAGTATGTCTGAAAATTCCTTTCAGTCACCTATGTCTGGTCTCCTGCCCACACCCCAACCCACAAATCAAAACACTCAGTCATTCCCCTATGGTCCCCCACCATTTGGTAATCAACAATCTGGTAGGGGTAGGGGCCGTGGTAGGGGTTTTGGCAACAACAGATTGCAATGCCAGTTGTGTGGAAAATTTGGGCACTTGGTGCACAGATGCTTCCACAGATTTAATGTGCACTTCACTGGTGTGACTGATCCTCAGTCCAACTCTCCTGCTCCCTCAGCAAATCTGGCTGCCTATGACACTGAGCCTGACCCTTACCAGCAGCAACCACAAAACCAACCTTACCCACCACCTCAGCTGCATAAATCTCAAACTCAACCTCAACCACCTCAGACCACTACCATCACTCCTCCCAATCCTCAAACTCACTCCGTTTTGCAGTACTCACCCTATCCTTCACCCATTCCCCCTATCTACCCTTACATGATGGCCCCTCCTTGTTATCTAGCTCAGCCATATCAAGTGTTCCCCAATCCTCAGCCTCAACCCATCCCTGCCCTATCTCAGTCTACATCACCTCTACCTAACCAAGCGAATCACCTGATGACCAGCAGCTACAACCCAGCCACCTCTGATGGCAGCTGGTTCCCAGACTCAGGAGCCACGAACCATCTGACGAATGCTCAGCCTTCCCAAAACATGTCTTCTCCATATTCTTGTCCAGGTAATGGTTCTTCACTTGAAATTTCTGCCATTGGTTATTCTCACTTACCTTCCACTAGCAAACCTCTGTTTTAAATAACTTGTTTTACACTCCTGCTGTTACTAAAAACCTGCTTTCTGTATCTCAGTTTTCAAAGGATAATTAGGTATATTTTGAATTTCACCCATCGCACTGCCCGATCAAGGATTCACTCTCCAACAAGGTGCTGCTCAAGGGTTATGAATTAGGGGGTCTTTACCGCCTAGATTTTTCTAGTTTTAAGTCTAGGTCGAATAATCTAGTTGAGTCTACTACTGTTAGTCCAGATCAGTGTTTGAGTTATTCATCTGATTTTCAGTCTTTTTGTAATAATGCAATTTTATCTGCTCAAAACTCAACTCTTTCAGTTATTGATATTGATAATGCTATGTTTATGCTTAATCATGATTCCTCTAGTTTGCCTCATGTCTCCTCTGCATATACTACTGATATTTCTTCTGAATACTCTACTGTCACATGTTTTAATAATGCATCATCCAATGCATTACCTGATTTTGAGATTAGCTGCTTCCTTAGTTCTCTTAAATCTAATGATCCTTCTCACCTGTGGCATATGAGGTTAGGCCACCTTTCTAAGAATATACTTGTTAATTTCTTGAGACTTCAAAATCTGCCCACCAAACACATATCTTCTGAGTGTGCTGCCTGTGCAGTAGGTAAAACCAAGACTCTTCCCTACCATACTTCAGAGATAGTCTACTCTCATCCCCTCGAAATGGTTCAGGTAGATCTCTGGGGTTCTGCCCCCCTTCTCCTCTAGCAATAATAATTATTACCTCAGCATTGTTGATGCTTTCTTTAGATTTACTTGGATTTATTTTTTAAATCGAAAGTCTGATGCTGCTAAAGCCTTTTGTGAGTTTCATCTGTTAGCAGAAAAGCAACTTGGCACAAAGCTCAAAGCTGTGCAATCTGATGGAGGAGGTGAGTTCCACTTTCTCACTGCTTACTTAGCTCAGTTTGGTATAGTACATAGGATCACCTGTCCATATTCAAGCCAACAAAATGGCATGGTGGAGCGTAAGCACCGCCACATTGTTGAATTAGGACTTACACTTCTAGCACAGTCATTCGTCCCTCTTCACTACTGGACGGATGCCTTCTCCACTACTGTCTTTCTAATTAACCGCTTGCCCTCCAAGTCTCTGGAGAACTGTTCTCCTCATGAGCTCATCTTCAATACCAAGCCTGACTACTCCTTTCTGAGAGTCTTTGGCTGTTTATGCTTCCCACACCTGAGACCTTACAGGTCTCACAAGCTGCCCTTCAGATCAGAACCCTGTGTCTTCATTGGGTTCTGTTCTGATCACCATGGCTACAAGTGCCTCTCTTCGTCTGGAAGAGTTTATGTGTCACGAAATGTTGTCTTTCATGAGACAACATTTCCTTTTAGTGATACCTCAGGACCGTTTTATGCATCAAACACACCAAAAGTTTCCACTCCCTCCAAACCATTTTTCATACCTTGTGACCCTTTTTTTCAACAACCCACTTCTGTTCCCTCCACTGTCACTCATTCATCTGGACCTCCTGTGCATGCTCACACTTCGGGTGAGTCCAGCCTACCATCCACCACACCCACCCAAAACACCACCTCAACTCAGCCTCCCTCAGTACCTGCTCCTGACCTTAGCTCAGCTACTGAAGTATGTAGATATGTCCCTTCTGGTTCAACCCTTGTTCCTATAACCTCCTCTGATCCTGTTTCCTCTATGCCACCACCACCAACTCACTCAGATCAGTCCTTCCCCACCTCACCACAAGCCCAACCCCCCTCATCCTCTCAACCTTCTCGTCCTAAATCCTCCACTAATGTGCACCCTATGCAAACCAGGTCGAAAACTTCTCTTCAAGGGTTGTCCAATTCCCTTACCCTGTCCACAGACCTGAGCAACTCTGAGCCTAGTAACATTCATGAGGCTCTTCGGTCACCTCACTGGCTTAAGGCTGTGCATGAAGAGCTTTCAGCTCTTTCTACAAACAGCACCTGGACCCTTGTTCCCCTACCCACATGTCGAATCCCTATTGGTTGCAAATGGATTTTAAAAATCAAAAGAAATGCAGACGGGGTTGTTGTCAGGTACTAGGCCCGTGTTGTTGCCAAAGATTTTTCCCAAAAACCAGGTTTCGATTTTCAGGAAACCTTCAGTCCTGTCATTAAGTATGCTACTGTCTGTATTGTTCTTTCTTTAGCACTAACTCATAAATGGTGCATCAGATAGGTTGACATTAATAATGCCTTCCTTCATGGTGACCTCCCTGAGGAGGTCTACATGACACAGCCTCCAGGATTTGAGGTTCACTCTAATACCCCTAATCTGGTTTGCAAACTTCAAAAAGCTTTGTATGGTCTTAAGCAGGCTCCTAGAGCCTGGTTTGAAAAATTGATGTTTTTTCTCCTGAATTCTCTTGGTTTTCACGTCTCAACCTCTGATAGTTGCTTGTTTATAAAGTCCGCATCTGACTCTTTCGTTTTGTTACTTGTCTACGTAGATGATATTGTTATAATTGGTTCCTCTTCTCACCTTGTCTCTAACATTGTTGATTCGATAAATGCTCAATTTCAGCTGAAATATCTAGGAAACCTGAACTACTTCCTTGGCATGGAAGTAGTTTCAGGTGATGACTTTATCCTCCTGAATCAGAAAAAGTACATTGAGGAACTCCTGGATAAGGTAGGTTTGAATGATCATTCTGATTTCCCCACTCCAATGATAGGTACGTGTCTTTCAAAATCAGGTATGTCTACCTGTTCTGAACTCTTTCATGATGAAACGCTATACAGAAGCACAATAGGTGCTCTGCAACATGTCTGTGTCACTCGACCAGACATTCATTTTGCAGTAAATAAATTGAGTCAGTTTATGCAAGCACCCAATAACAGCAACTAGAAAGCTGTTATTCACGTCCTGAGATACCTCAAAGGCACTCTCAATCACGGTCTGCTGTTCAGACCAACACCCTCACCTGTCAAAGACATTACCCTTACCTCTTTCTCTGATGCTGACTGGGGTGGTGATCAATCTGATCGCCGTTCCATTTCAGGGCATTACCTTCTCCTGAATGGTAATCCCATAGTCTGGAGCTCCAAAATGCAGACAATAGTGTCTAGGTCAAGTGTTGAGGCTGAATTCAGGGCCACTGCCAATGCTATGTGTGAGATTATGTGGGTCAAATCCCTTCTCAAGGAAATTGGACTTCACACTCCAACTGCACCTGTCATCTGGACAGATAACACAAGTGTTGTTGCTCTGTCTGAAAATCCCATTCATCACTCCAAGATGAAACATGTCGAGATTGATCTCTTCTTCATCAGGGAGAAAGTTCACAATAGAGATGTCCTAGTTAACTTCATTCCAGCTTCGGAACAGACTGCTGATATTTTGACTAAACCACTGAATGAAAAATATTTCATTCCCTGCAAAAAAAAACTTGGGGTCTTCTCACTGGAGGAACTGGAGGATCATGGCGTCTCCCCATTTCTTCAGCTCGGATCCAACACTCAATGAATTTTCAACATAGTCTGTAAGTATATTCAATCTCTGTTAACTTAGTACCTTGCCTTGAACTCTGCATTTCAGAACAGACATATGTTTGTTTACTATGTTTTCCTGTTGACTGCACCTTCGTAAATTTTGGCCTATGTCTGTTCTTATAACATGTCTGATCGACTCTATCTTTGGTTTATTATTGCTAGTAATCGTAGTCTGCTCATGTCTAGTTTTTTCATGTTTAGCATCTGCCTAAGTATCCCATGTCATCTGTTTTTTTTTCCTTTTCTAATCAAATACATTGCCTCTGTGCATCAGTGGTTCCTCTCCTGGAAAAAAAAAGAAGAAGAAGCTGCATTTACCATGGCATAGGGTATGGCTTGAGTCCAAAAACAGAGTGAAAACCATAAGAAAATGTCAAGATCCTATTGGGTTTTCACTCTTGAGGATGAAAAGATCAAGGCTCAAACCTTGCAGTCATACTGGTAAGATAGGAGCTCAAACTCCTCTGTCATGTATTGAAAATCTCAAATTCCAAAGTTATATTATATCAATGAATAAAAGCAGCTGTTAAACTTAAATTATTCGTCTGTTTGATGCACTTTGGCAACAGTTTACTGATCTGGAATAGGGAGAATCATGCATATGACTTTCGAATACTTGGTACTGCTATTCGTGTTTTTTCAGACTTGATCATGATCTCAGATTACAGGTAATAATCGACCTATGATTAGAGTTCTGATCAGACATATGCTTAAGTCAGAACGAATGTTGAAATTTGCGAAGTGCATCTCAGCTAGGAGAACTTAGCCAAGCTACACATGCTGCTCAGAATGTGCTAATGGCAATAGGCAAGTACTCGGTTCCTGAGATTGGATTTTACTGCAGACTGTCAAACCTCAAGGAAGATCGAAGATAGAATTTCAAAGTCAAGAATCAAGCAGAAGGAATGTTAGGATATAAGTGTGTCTAACACTTATGTTAGGGATTAATATGTAAATATTGTTGCTTGCGGTCCAAGCATCAATTAGTTTATCTTTAGGGACTTAGCTGCAATTACCGTATCCTTACTATTTTGTCTGATTCTCGTTCTGTTTCCTTTATATGTCTTGTCACTGTTGAACATCTCATTATCAATACATTATCTTCTGAAGTTTAGAGCTTCTTCTTCTTCGTTTTCCTTTCTTCTAAACCCTAAATCCAAACAATATAGATTTATGTATTTTTTAAAATAAAATTTTCGGTCTTTTATTATATTACATGTGTGGAATAAATATGGGTATACGGGTAAAACCATGGTTAATAACCACAGTGATTTTAATGGTTATGGTATTGAAAATTATACCCGTAATGGTTATGGTTATGGTATGTTGTTTAAATATATTGTACGGTTATGGTATTTGTCATACCCGTACCATACCCTAACCATCGCCAGCCCTAGTTTTGAGGGTGAAAGAAATTACATGTTTTTGTAAAATGATTTTTGAACTCAAAATGTTCTAAATAGTCGAGCATGTTCATAATCGATCATAAGTAGTACTTTTGTCAATACTCCAAAAGTATGCTCAATAATTTTCAAAATTATCCAAACACGTTTCCAAACATGACACTTAAGCCCTGATACCTTATACTAATATTACATAACAACCCCAACTCGATCAAATCTCGATTGAGACCTAACTATGAGGTCCCTGAGCTATGTTCCCAGTCCACCCAACTCGTCTAAGGGTGTCAAACTAGTTAACTAATTGAACTCTGAATCAATCCACAATGAGGGTACATTAGTTTGGATTACAACCCAAACTTCCTCACCCTTTGTCCAAACTGGTCTTGGGGAACATAAACCAAGCACACCTAATTTGGTTATAATTGTGTTTCAATTTAATCAGGTTCAATTGTAATTCAGTATTTATGTTTTCAATCAGTGCTATTTCGGGGATAAGGCGAAATCCAAATTATAGAGGTGATGGTCGAACTTGTTGCAAAATCTAGGGTAGGTCTATTTTCATAAAAAGTAATATCTTTGGTTTTAATTCAATATGTGGTTATCTAGATAGTGTTATTTTCGAGAAAAAAAATCCAAGTCATCTCTCTAATAAAAGTGTAATTGTTTCACCGTCACAACAACCACTTAAGGTGAAATCGAAATTGATGCCTGAACTATAGAGGTGATGGTCGAACTTATTGCAAAATCAGCAAGAATATTGTGCCATTTTTATCGTCGACAATCAACATATAGTTGTTGACAGTAGATTTCAAAATCGACAAGTGCATATTGTATGTAGAGGACAAAATCGAAAAGCTTTTGCCAGTTTGGTTAATATGATATGACATGTCATTATCGAATTTGTCATCAGTTTGGTCATCAATTCTAAGAAATACTCCTTCAAATTTAGGATTTCGGCCTTAAGTGATAAATGCAGGATGAAAATAATAAAAGGGAAAAATCAGCAAATGAGTCAAACATGTTTGCATGAAATAATTATTCAACTCAAAGTGTTTTAAATAGTTTAACATGCTAGAAAACGATGATAGTTAGTATTTTTATCATTCCTTTGAATACGTTTTCAAAGTATTTAAATACGTTTTCAAATATGACACTTAAGTGGAACAATTTACACTAATGTTGCATAATAGCCACAACTAAATCAGGTATTAGTTGAGACCCAACCATGGAATCTCTAAGCTATGTCCCCAACCCAACCAACTCACCTAAAGGTGTCGATCTAGTTAATTAATTGAGCTCTACATCGATCACCAATCGACGGTTTATTAGTTTGGATTCTCACCAAGACTGCTTGAACACAAACGGAAGACCCCCTAACTGAGGTCCAATTACGTCCCAATTGAATCAGGTTCAATTGTAATATTAATATAAGTATTAATTATGACATTTAGAAAAATAGTGGATTGATTTTGTAAATTGGAAAAATATCTAACATAAATAATTTACGGAGGATTGTCGGAAGATTTATTTAACATCGGTTTGAAATATGATGGTGCATTTAGCAACGTAGAAAAATATATTAATGCAACTAAGGCTTTAATGCAAACATGTAGGAGCATTGATAGAAAGATGAATTACCTCGGAATACGTTGATTGGTTCGAAAAGAAGGGCTTCAACTGCTAAACAGAGATGGTGGTGATGACGGAATGCGACTATGCGCCAACCAGGTAGAAGGATAACAATGATAGTATATGTAAATTAAGGCACGCAATTGTGCGGTGAAAACCTAAAAAATGTGGTTATAATTGCCATTTTTTTATATGGTTAACTGTACCAAAAGGAATCTCATCAGCTTGATAAATTTTTTAAACGTATTAAGAGTTTTTAAATTTTATTATTTCATTATCTTATGCAAATTAAGTTTAGTTTTACATCAATAGTATTTTTATCATTACATCGTGCACGTCACTCGATTACATCAAGAATTAAACATTTGATTTAAACTGATTGATGTAAGAATAAACTTAATTTGCATAAAATAAAAAATAAATAATCTAATTATTTTTAATAAATTGCTCGAGCAACCGGGAGCAAGAAACATTACTAAAGGAAATCTCGGCCACTCAATATTGTTTTTTAAATAATTAGATTTTTTAATTTTTATTTCATTAGTTTATGTACATTAAGCTTAGTGTTACATTAATGTTATTTAAATCAACTGGTTAATTCCTTATGTAATCGAGCGACGTGCACGATGTAACAATAAAAGTATGATTGATGTAAAACTAAAGATACGATGTAACTGTATATATTGAGTTAGAATAACATTAACTTTATATGAAAACAATCGGATCAAAATATCAAATACATTTATAAGAAATTAAGATGCACAATTACGCTCTTAATATTACCAATTTTAAGAGTCCATTGATCAAGCTAATGAAACATTTTTATAGACTACATTTCGAGTATGTATACTTGTAAGTCCCTCGAGTTCTCCCTTTTTAACCAAAATCTTTGTTATTGATTGAGTCGTACCGCGTTATAAAGCAACATATAACTGACCATGACTAAATACATAGTTAGACAAGTATACGTTGGCGTTAGGCAAAATTTAACTAGCGCCTTGTTTATATTTATTGCAAAACTAAGACGTACCAGAAACTGTTTTCGTGTCCTCTGGAAAGGCAAGCGAACGTCTTATGTAGGCTTCATTAATATCCTTGAAATAAATAGTGTTGCTCTATGAAATTGTCCACCAAGAACTTCAACATAAATTAAACTCCACTTAAAATTCATTACAAAGTCCAGCGTTAGGATCACGATTTCGAAGAAGCATTGTTGGTGCACCTTTTTTAAGAGTTAGACAATGTGGAGGCATTCCTTTGGGTGCAATGGAGTTGACGTACTCATTTTGTTATAAATCTGCATTTTCGCTATCAACCATTCCGTAAGAATATAATGTATGTTCAGATCCAAAAAAACGTCGTATGATCATGTCATCACTATTAGTTGGCACCAATATATCTATATTTTTTGTACAATGACATTTCTTGTGATACATTTTGCAAATATGGAAAGATGACATCAATTAATGTATCAACCGATTCTTCGCCTTCTCAACTTCTCATATCCTGTGGCAGTTTTATGAAATCATCAAACGTATGTGTTTATCTTCTAAAACCAACACGCAATAAAAATTCTGAAAAGTTGTTATCAAATTGAGACCAGATGTTCTATTTTAACTTAAGAAGTGTAACATGCCTCCAGAGAGCGGATTTAATGAAGCATGATCAATCAATTTCGCATTTGTTACCCATTGTACGACATAAAGCACTTGCCGAAAATCCTCACCCATTATCATTACTTTACCACAGAATGGATTACTAATATCACAAATATCCTTCAAAATTAGATCTAATGATTCATAAAAAAATATGTGAGGCATAGGCGCCTCATCCCATGTGATTGCTATAGCCCGACGTAGTAACTGAGCGTGAGAATATTGTTTATTAATCGAACATGTAGCAGAATAGGCAAGGTTTATTAAGAGCTTGAAATTTTAATGTGTTGTGTAAACAACTGATTTTGGTCAGCGGTCAAAATAGCGTACGCGAGGAACCAAACTGATAAATATTAAATTGAACGGAACCGACCCCATTATCACCCACTGCCTCCTCTTATCCCACTACCACCTCTACCTACTCCAACATAATCATATATAATCATTCACTAACACAATAAAATAAACATAAAGAAAAAGAAAACTCTATAAATACCTAAGCTTCAAAGGAATTCAAGGGGAGAATAGGAAGACCGAGAGCTTCGAATGGAGCAAACTGAAGGTTTCGGCCACAAGGAGGGGAAGAGAGAAAACAAAATAGTGAGAGTGAGTAAAACAAATGTGAGAGTGAGTGAAAAATATCAATAATTATCGATCCCGATTTATCGTAAGGTATTTAAACTTTGAATGATTTAGGTAATTTTCCTCGTATTCAATATTGTATTTGTATTTCCTAATGTGATTGAAATTTATCTTATAAAAAAGGTTTTATATACATATATTATATATCCATGTATAATATGCGTGATACTATATGTATATATATATATTATGTATATGTGATACTATATGTATATGTGATACTATATGTATATGTGATAATATATATATATGAAATTAAAAAAATATTTTCAAAACTGGCTTTGCTCATTCCGGATTTGATGAAGGTTCACACTCACACTACAAGAAACTCGAGCATACACATCGGCAAAAATGCGTTGCTAACTGCATAAATACCGTTGTTAAGGCTTAACAGCGACGAAATCTTCGTCGCGGTAGCCCCCGTCGTTAAAGGTCTATAGGTCGACAATTTGCCGCTGTAAAAGGCTTGCCGCTGTTAGCATGTGGCTCCCAACGTCAACTTTATAGCGGAATCAGGTTGTTGTTAAACACAGATGAACGACGACAATACTTTACCGATGTTATATATTACTCTTAGTGATGACAATTGTTTGTCAATTTCTTGACCGATTGTTTTGTCGATTTTTTTTCTGCGACTTTTTTGGCCGATTTTAAACTATTTGTGTTCATCCATGGCTTCTTCCTCCTTCTTCATCCTTCTTCATCCATATATCGTCACTTCATCATCTATGGCTTCATCCATGGCCGATGTTTTCACGACACTTCATCCATGGTGAAGGCATCGGAGATCCAGCACTTCTCGAGCTCCAGCCCGCCTTCTACAGGTCCAGCTCGACTTCTCCAGCTCCAGCTCGACTTCTCTAGCTCCAAGTCGCCTTCTCCAGCTCCATCAGGCCTTCATCCATGGAACTTCGAGCAGCTCCAACACTTCATTCATGACAGGTCGGTCGAGCTTTAACTCACCTCCAGCTCAAGGTCAAGCTTCAACTCGCTGAGAGGAATCCGAGAGGGTGAAAGGAAGGGAGGGTGAGCTTCAATCCTTTGGAAAACGTTTTGAATGAAGGGAAGGTGAAGGGAAGGAAGGGAAGAAAAGTGGAAGTTCTGTAAAATGTTGATTTGTTCTGTAAATAAGTTGTTGAATGAAAAAGTTTGAATTTTTAAATCAGAGCGGGAAAAAATTTTGAAAATTTGATTTTTGAAAAACAACAATAGTCGTCACTAAATAAACTATTTTACAACAACATTTAAATATGTTGTTGAATGACTATACTAAAGTCGACAATATATTGACACGCAAACCTATTTTTACATTTTCCCAGTACTTATGTTTTAACGACGAAAAAATTGATTAGTTACGGCAAACAACCGTTGCTAATATCGCTATATTTACGACAGAACGTTTCGCATTTGAATATCTACATTTGCAATGAAAAATTCACATGCTACTGATGGACTTATTTAACATCAAGTGTTGGTCGACATTACACATTCATCCATGTAAAATATAAAGTGACGGAAAAAATTAACACTAAATGTATCTTATAACGGTTGAAAACATATTGTGCCTAATAAGTAATAATAACGACAACAAAAACTGTCGACACAATATACATATATTTAACTACAACTGTTATCGTTAACACAGAAGTTTTGTTGTTGTTGCAACAGATTCTTGTAGTGTTAGTTCTTGGACTCTCGGGTCATTATGGGACTTTATCGAGTGTTATACACAAACCAGAAATGTTATTGGCCATTTCTGCAATTTTAAAAAAATATTTTCAATACAGCTCAAATTTTCAAATAATTGCATTTTGATCTCTAAACGTTTTTGGACATCTCATGACTTGTCAAACTGTTACAAATTGACCCAACGTGCTAAATATTTTCAAAATCACTCGTGTATTTTTGATACGTTTAAAATGGTCCAAAAGTTAAACCACCCATTTTCGAGCACGATTAACTTTATTCTCTCTTTTTTATTTATCTGAAAATAACTTGTAAATAAAAAAATATAATCTTTTGGAAAAGCGCATGTAATCTTTAGGCCAAGCATGATCAAAAATGGATATTCGGGAAAATCAGACAAGTTAAAAAAAATCAAAAGCAAATTAAAGTACCGAAAGGGCGGATTATGGGCTCGCGAGCCCTTAAAACGTAATCAAACCCCCGAACTCGATTCTCTGGATGTAGACCTATTCAAGCTCTAGGATGTTAACACCATGTACCCTAGGCAAATTTTAGGATTTCGATTAGCCTTTAATTAATCAATGGTGACTCTATTCTTTTTTCGGTCTGGTTGATGACCCCGCTCGATCGAACACGTCACTTGCCAAGACCTGACATGTTCGAGCGAAAATAAAAATATTTTTCATAAGGGTTGGGGAAAGTCGGATCCGACGTTTGGCAATTTGGCGACTCTGCTGGGGATTTATCTATTAGAGGGTTAGGCTTTGCTTTTCCATATTTTATTTTACCCTATCCGTTTGACCATTTGCTCATGCTTGCAGTTTTAAATTTTGTACGAAAGACCATGTAAATGTAATAAAAATGATTTAAATTCTTGTTGTGCACGCACCATGCTGGTTACCATTACCTGCTCGGGCATGGAGCCATTAAGAGCTTCAGGACTTTAGTAGGGGAATGCGCCCGGAGCGGTTTGGAGTGTGGTGTTAGGATGTATGGTTATGAGAGTTGTATAGGTTGCTTAGTGTCTAAGGTAAGTGCCGTATGTGTCAATGTTCTATAGAATAGCATAGAATAGTCTAGAATCATGTGGAATGTGTCTTACAATCCTATATATATAGGATCACTAGTCTCTTGTAAACTTAACTTTGAATGCTAATGAAACTTGCATTACAAGTAATTCTGTTTTTCTGTTATTTCTGTTATTCCCTTTCATCTTTTTCATTTCTCTCTATCAAACTCATCTAGTAGTTGGTAAGATTGCTGAAATGGTATCAGAGCCACACTGATTCCGCCAATCATTGCCGCTGCAACTGATCTGCTGAAGTCGACGACAATTGAGAAGGATCGTTCTACTGAAATCGTTGAAGATTATTGAGGTTTGTTACTTCATTCTCTTCTGAAAGTGTTGAAGATTGAAAAGTCTGTAGTTCGTCGAAACGCTGTGCTGCGATTTGAGATTGTTCGATTGAAGATCTGTTATCTGTTATCTGCTACTGTCGATTGCTGCCATGGATGAACTGATACCAGCATTTTTCAATAAGCGTGTATGTCAATTAACAGGGGAGGACAACTTTCAGTCCTGGAAACAGCAAGTTCACTTGCTGTTAGAGGACTGAATTTAGAAGGATACCTGTTTGGTACACTGGTTGTTCCGAGGTTGCTGGAAGACGATGAAGGTAACAGGATACCGAATCCTGAATTCTCGAAGTTTGCTCAACAGGATAGCTCCTTAGCTTCTTGGCTGCTTGCATCGATAGCTTCTCCAATTAGCAAAGGACTTGTAGGTTGCATGACAGCTTCTGCGATATGGAACAAGCTGCACCAGAACTTCTCATCCTCTTCGACAACAAGGATCATGAGTCTTTATGACAGACTCAAGGTTCGTAAACTTTTGAATCAATCTATGAGGGATTATTTGACAGAAATTCAGTTGACATGTGACAGCCTTTCAAGTTGTGGTCATCCAATAGAGGAGATGCAACAAATCTCTATCATATTAAACGGAGTAAAAGGACAATATGATAGTGTTGTTGCGGTAATACATGCTAGTTGTAATCCTTATGATCTAGCATCGATTTCTTCTGTTCTTTTGGATGCAGAGGCGAGGCAAAGAGACTCTGTTTTTGATACGTCTGTATTGGCTGCAAATGTTGTGGTTAAGAGTGCTGAAGAGAAACCGATGATGATAGATTCTGGTCAGACAAATAGCTTCGACTCTGGACAGTCACAGAATCAGTCTAGTTTCACACAGCGTCTACTAGATTATCAACCGACCAACACCTCTTACGGAAGAGGCAGAGGCAGAGGACGTGGCTACGGAAACAACAAGTCGCAATGCCAGCTCTGTGGTAAATTCGGTCATTTGGTAAACAAATGTTATCAAAGGTTTAACATACACTATCAAGGTGTTACAGCAGCTGCGAATGAGAGTATGAGTGTTAACGTTGTCTCTAGCAATTGGAATGATGATGATACATCATCATATGCATCATCTGGAGCAGCTAAGAGTCCTAACAACTTCAGTCTGCCTGGTTCTGGTTATATGACACAACAATCTCAAATTCAGCATCCTGTTTTCAGCTCGCCCCCTGTGTTCAATCAGCCTGCTCAGTCTTCCTTTTCTCAACAAATGTTTCCTACTCCTGTGTTCAGTAACTTCATAGCACCTTCGCCTCAATTGTATCCCCCCATGGCGATCATTCCTCCTATGGCTACAATGAATGCAATCAATGCTTCTGCTCCTCGGATTCAGCATTATCAGAACACTGGTTATTCTGCAGGATTTTTTGCAGCCCCGAGTGTATCAGCAGCATCTGTGGCTATGGACAACACAAGCCAAGCTCATCTAGCATCTACTACTTCAGCTGCAGGAGCTCAAATGGTGGACAAAGCATGGTATCCAGATTCTGGTGCCACGAACCATCTCTCCAATGCAGCTCCGCCAGCAAATGCCGCTCATTCCTATGCAGGTTCAGGTAAAGTACAGGTTGCAAACGGTACTTTCCTTGACATAACGAGCATTGGTACATCCGTAATCAATACTGCTACTAAACCTCTTATGTTGAATAACCTTCTGTATATTCCTCAGATTACTAAGAACTTGGTTTCTGTTTCGCAGTTTACCAAGGATAATCGGGTTTACTTTGAGTTCCATAACACTTATTGCTTGGTGCGAGATTCTGATACTCATCTTGTGCTTCTTCGTGGACAGGAACACCAAGGCCTTTATAAACTTGATTTCAGCTCTTTTGATAATAATAATAGGTGTTCCTTAGATAGAAGATCTGAGTGTTTTTCGTCAATAAAGTGTAATGATGATTTACTGAACTCTTCTTTGAGCTGTAATATGAATCGAATAAAGGTTTCTCCTGATATTTTACATCAAAGGCTTGGACACCCTTCGCAACAAGTGCTGTCTCTTATAATAAAGCATGCTAATTGGAATATGAGTGCTCAATTACCTCATTGTATGGCATGTGCTATAGGAAAAAGCTGCAAGTTACCATTTTATGATTCAGTTACTGAGTATGAAAACCCACTTGATCTTCTTGAAATGGATCTTTGGGGAACAGCTCCTGTTGTTTCGAATGGCAACATTTACTATCTCAGTATCATTGATGTATGTACTCGTTATACATGGATCTATTTTCTTAAAAAGAAGAGTGATATTTCTGTTGTGTTCCCGCAGTTTCATAGGGCTGTGTAAAATCAGCTGGGATACAAGATCAAGTCGGTACAAACAGATGGTGGTGGAGAGTTCAAAGCACTGGCTTCATACATGACTCAATACGGTATTAATCACAGGTTCACCTGTCCTTACACCTCAGAACAGAACGGTATAGTTGAAAGAAAACATAGACATATAGTCGAGATGGGTTTGACATTAATGAAACAAGCTGCATTACCTTTTCAATACTGGACTGATGCATTCTTTACAGCTGTGTTTCTTATTAACAGATTACCTACAAAAGCATTGAAGAACATTTCACCTCATGAAAAGCTGTTTTCAAAAACACCTGACTATGAGTTCCTAAGAGTGTTTGGATGCCTCTGTTTTCCGTTGATTAGGCCATTTAACAAACATAAGATGGATTATAGATCAACGCCGTGTGTGTTCATTGGATATTGCTCAAATCAACATGGCTACAAGTGTTTAGATGATTCAGGACGTATATATATATCTAGACATGTGAAGTTTAACGAAAATGTCTTTCCGTTTGCAGACAAAGCAGGCTCGTTTATGCAGTCTGGTGCTGTCAAAAATACAGCAACCTCTCTTCCTTTTTTCCTTCCATTTAATTCTACTCTATGCAATGCTTTAGATGATGATCTTGTTCATAATGAATCTGCAGCTCAGGACAACATTTCAGCTGACAGCATTCCTATTCCATCCGGGTATGTTCGTCAATCTGATTCTGAACCATCAAATGTTGTTCATGGTGATACTACGGCTATACAGTCTTCTGAGGAGGATATGTCTCGAAGACAAGAGAAGGGTAACTCATCCTCACCTGTTATATCTTTAGAAACTGAGAATCAACCTACGGTGAGGTATGTTATTCAAGACTCTGACTCTACTCTTGTCCCAGCACCTACAAGTACTGAAGATTTGCAGCATGTAATCAATGTGTCCTTACCTAGTTCAGCTGGTTTATCTGATTTAAGTGTGACTATTCCTAGTTCTTCAGCTAGAGTCAATAATCATTCGATGCAAACCAGGTCTAAGACAAAGTCTCTTGCTGCTCTTACTGTGTCTAAGGTTGATAATAGTGATGTTGATATGCATGAACCATCTGATATTCATGTTGCTATGCAATCTAGTGTGTGGTCATCTGCTGTTCATGATGAATTGAATGCTTTGATTGCTAATGATACGTGGAAACTGGTTACTTTACCTGGTGGTAGGATACCGATAGGGTGTAGGTGGCTTTTTAAGATTAAACGCAATTCTGATGGGTCTGTTGCTCGTCATAAGGCTCGTCTTGTTGCTAAAGGATTTTCTCAAAAACCTGGATTTGATTTTCAGGACACCTTTAGCCCTGTGGTTAAGGCACCAACTGTTCGGATCATTCTAACATTGGCAATGACTCACAAGTGGCAACTTAGACAAGTAGATGTCAATAATGCTTTTTTGCATGGTGAACTTGCGGAGGATGTTTATATGATTCAACCACCCGGTTTTGAAAAGTGTGATGATCATGGGAATGTGTTAGTTTGCAAGCTTAATAAAGCCTTATATGGTCTCAAACAAGCTCCGAGAGCTTGGTTTGAGAGGCTTAAGTGTTTTTTGTTGAACAACTTAGACTTTTCTGTTTCGTTAGCTGATAACTGTCTGTTTATCCGTAAATCTACTGCTGGAACTGTGTTTCTTCTTGTCTATGTTGATGATATAGTCATTACGGGAAGTTATACGAATGCTATAGAATCTGTCATTAGCAGAATTAACAGTGAGTTCAAATTGAAAGACTTAGGGACTCTTAACTATTTTTTGGGGATGGATGTGCAGGTTATGGAAGATTGTTTGTTGCTTGGACAGCGAAAGTACATTTTGGATTTGTTATCCAAAGCTGGTGTGTCAAATGCTGCAGCCTTACCAACACCTATGTCTGGAAACTTTCTAGCTAAGGTTGCTGAAGATCAAGGTAAGTCTCCTCCGGCTGATGAGTTTCTGTATAGAAGTATCATGGGTGCTCTACAACATGTATGTGTTACAAGACCAGACATTCATTTTGCTGTGAATAAATTGAGTCAATATATGCAGCATCCCTTGATGTGTCACTGGAAAGCTGTTCTCCGTGTACTTCGATACCTTAAAGGAACACTTGATCATGGTCTGTTATTTCGTGCTAATCCAGTTGCTTCCTCTGATGTAGTTCTGATCTCGTATGCTGATGCTGACTGGGGCAGTGATCTAGTCGATCGAAAATCTGTTTCAGGACATTATTTACTTCTTAATGGTAATCCTGTGGTTTGGAGTTCTAAGAAACAACCAGTGATATCTCGTTCATCAGCTGAAGCTGAATATAGGGCCATTGCGAATGCGGTTTGTGAAATTATGTGGGTGGTGTCTTTACTATCTGAGTTGGATATAAAACTAAATGTTGTACCTATTGTTTGGTGTGATAATACAGGTGCAGTGGCTCTCTCTGAAAATCCAATTCATCATTCGAAAATGAAGCATGTTGAGATAGATTTATGTTTTGTCAGAGAAAAAGTTCAAAGCGGACAGGTTTTGGTGAACTATGTGCCTGCTACAGAACAGGTTGCTGACATTCTGACAAAGCCAATCACGGAAAAACAATTTGTCTCATTTCGACAGAAGCTGGGTGTGATGTCATTTGAAGAACTGGTGCCCTGTTCTGTAAGTACCAAGTGTGTTGTTGGGTCTGTGTCTGATGATTCTGATTTAGAGATATAGGATATGATGTGTTGATGGTATTAAGATTGATTTGGTAGTTTCAAGGTTGATTAGGATGTTTTCAAGCTGTTTTTTTTTAATTTGATGCTCCGTTCCACCTGATATGCTGCATTCTTTCATTCTGTGTCTCATGAGTTTGTTTATCATTGGATCTTGATCTTTGAGCTGCTCTTCATTTGTGTATACTGTCTATACATATGTTGAGCATTGATAATATCTATTGGTTTGTGATTCAGAAGTTGTTGATTACTGATTCAGCTTGTTGATTGTCTGATTAGTTCAGATAGAATCTTTGCTACTCTTCCTTGCAATATTATGAGATTGCTCGTTTGGTAATAGCGGTACATTGCTGTTTTCTGTTCTATGTCTGGATCTCGGTTTGAATGGGATTGGCAGACTTCACATTCTGGCATAGGGTGGAGTTTGAATCCAAAAATAACACTTCTCAAAGAAAACATTCAAGCAACTTTGAGATGCTGTTTGAGGATGTAAAGATGGAGGAAAATGGAAACCTCCCAACTCCATTGGTAAGATAGAGGTAAATGAAAACCTCTCTGTCAGATATAGATTAAAAAAAAAAAATTCAAATCAAAGGAGACAAGTTCAAGAAGGCTTAGAGAAGTCCTGATGAAAAAAAATGAAATAGGTGGTGTCTGTCTTTGCCATTCAACTGATTGATCTGTGTCGTGAATGCGAAGACTGTCTTGTTGCTGTTATTTCCAGAATGACAATTCTGTATATTGGTATGGTTGATCTTGTGAAGGTTGATCTTGGTAATAGTCTGACAATCAGTATGATGAATTAGTAGATCAGTGACTTTTGTTTCTCGAATAACAGGTGTTGTTAATGGTTTCTATGTGTATGGTATGGTATGCAGAATGAAGATGCAGAGATTTAAAGACAATGAGTCATTGTTATTCAAGTTCATTTGATTGACAGAAAAAAGATGAAGGTGGTATGTTAGGTGAAGCTGGAAAATCAAATTTCAAATTTTAGAATCAAACTTCTTGAGGGAATGTTAGGATGTATGGTTATGAGAGTTGTATAGGTTGCTTAGTGTCTAAGGTAAGTGCCGTATGTGTCAAGGTTCTATAGAATAGTCTAGAATCATGTGGAATGTGTCTTACAATCCTATATATATAGGATCACTAGTCTCTTCTAAACTTAACTTTGAATGCTAATGAAACTTGCATTACAAGTAATTCTGTTTTTCTGTTATTTCTGTTATTCCCTTTCATCTTCTTCATTTCTCTCTATCAAACTCATCTAGTAGTTGGTAAGATTGCTGAAAGTCGGCACGCACCCCAAAAACTCAACTCGATGATTGAAATAGGCATGTGATCCTCTATATGGGTGAGGTTCTGCTGGTTCAGAGGACCTAGAAATTCCATCCATTTAGAACAAAAGCTTTACACCATGTTTAACATTTACCAGATTTGTATGTGTTTCCATTTTTTGTGCCCAAACGATGTAAATTGGAATTCGGCCCAAGTATTTGGATACGAGATTGGCCAACTATTCATGAAAACGATTCGGCCCAACTATTGTGAATTAGAAGTCAGCCCAACAACTGTAGATGGAAGTTTGACCCATTATGTAAATGTTTTTTGTTTTTACCCTAGATCATGACATGTATAGGATTGGGCATGTAAATGTAATATGAACGTTACTAATGAAATTTACATTCTCCCACTTGCATTGCATTTTGCTTTATATCCGTAGGATGTTTTACGAACCATATTTGGTAAGGATGAAGCAAAAAAATCATTGCCCTCACATTAAGGTCATACAACACCCTACATAAGGGAAAGCCATGACAAAAGGGAATTAGAAATACGTGAACGCGAAGATTGTCGAGGTTCACAAGATCACAAGCAACAAAGTCAACTGGCCTTTCCTTGATGCCTTGTCTGACTTCAAGAATGTGGAAAACCTTGCATGCAATAAAATATGTTCACAAGTTCTATTCGGCACCTGCAAGTCTGTCTTTCGACCCAGAAGAGATAATCGGGGAAAATCTCGACCAACCACTGCCATCTTCCGAGGACAACTATTCAATCATGAAATCTAAGGTGAAAAATCAAAGTATTTATTGGGTTGATCCAGCGCCTCTGCAATAAGTTACGGTGTATGCGAAATGAAATGAAATGAGGGGTCGGGATCGCACATTGGAGAAATGTATGGGCAACGTAACTGAGTTGAATGACACACCTGAACAATTCAGACGAAAGACAAGGCGAATAAAACGATTTTCAAAAATGCACATCCTCGACCTTCTTTCGAACAAAGAAACAAACAACAAATGCACTCAACGAGCTACGTCGCCGTGTGAAACGTCTTAAGAATTAGACTTTGATTGTCATATCCTTTTAAAGTATTTTTTTAAAAAACCTTTTGCCATATATGTAATCAAAGTCTGGAATGAACGGAACATGCAGAAGTCTGCATGATCAATTGTGTATTCATCCTTCTTACTATGGTATTTTGAACTTAAGTTTTCGGGAACCCATGCGACATTCGACGAGTCCAGCACCTCAAGAACACAATGAGAGAACCATCTAGATAGAGTAACCATGCATGCCATGAGTTCCCGCACAATGCAGTCAATCGTCAGCATAACTCCCCATGTCGAGCAGATTTTGCTCTTCTGAGCGTTAGGTAGCCATGACTACCACAATATCCCTTACCTCGTCTTCCCGAGCAACACTCCTGCCCGTACACACCACATCAATTCATGTTGGGTACTTTTGCCATCCTAACCAAACTCCACCTCCCACCCATGAGCGTGCAAGACTTGGATACTTTTGGTTCACCATGACAGTTGACTATGTGAGACACATGCAGCAGTGTCATCTCTGTTAGGTATACGCGGACCAAATCCACACGCCGCCGCACTATCTTTATCCCATTACTTCTCCATGGCATTTCTTAGTGTGGGGCATCGATGTAATCAACATGATCTCCCCAAAGGTGCCCAATGGTGGCAATCGAATAATTCACCAAAGGAATAGATTCTATCAACCTGGCATCAATAACGACAAACGTTATTTAATGCTTCATTAGACAAGACATCATCATGCGTCATGGAGTACCGAAGTAAATCATCACTGGCAATGCCAGAAATATGAATAACAAGTTGGTTTATGGGTTATGATCAAGCATAAAAATTCATCTCCATATCGCCCACAAATGAATGGTGCAGTGGAAGCAGCAAATAAACGACTAGCACGAGAAGCTGCCTTACACACTCATGGCATATAGAACCTCAATACGAACATCAACAGGGGCAACCCCATTATCCCTTGTTTACGGGACAGAAGTTGTGTTGCCAATTGAATTGGAAATCCCGTCAGCTAGGCAAAGATGGTCCAGTTAGAGTGGGCGAGAAAGCCCTTATGTCATCAAAGAAGTTTTGTAAAAAGGATCCATAGATCATCATTGACATTAACATCCAAGAACTGCCAGGCTGATCAATATGGACACACTAAAAAAATCCTTAAAGAGCTCGTAATCAGAAAGCGAGCCTTCAAAAATCCTACTAAATTTAAAACTCGAAAGGCGGTTTAGGAAAAATTTAGGGAAGAGGGCCTTGATTAAAAATCCATAAAAAGGGTGATCATGGAAAAAGAAAAAGAATCAAATACCTGCTAGGTTGAAAACGCAAAAGTGCAACCTAAGCAAAAATTAAGGGAACCCATATGTGCGGTAATATATATATATATATATTTACCGTAGCAAAAGCATAAAATATTGAGAGACAAAAAAAATCCTTCAAGTTAATCAAGACTCTTGGAGCAAGTATGGACCTAAATATGAAGAGTCTTATGTCATTAAAGAGATTTTTAGTGGAGGAGACATGATCATCATTGACATGGACAACAAAGAACTCCCGAGTTCAAAAAAGTTCTTAAAGAGCTCATAACTAGAAAGCGAGCCTTCAAAAGTGAGAAACTTTCCGCTAAATCGAAAACCCGAACGGGAGGCTTAGGCAAAATTTAGGGAAGAGTGCATGATTAAAAATACTTAGAAAAGGGAATCATGGCAAAAGAAGAGGAATCATATCTCTGCTAGGTTGAAAACCTGAAAGGGCAACTTAAGCAAAAATTAAGGGAACCGAGAGGTGCAATTTAAAATATACCATAGCAAAAGGATAGAAAATCAAGAGATAGATAAAAAAAACATTCATTCAAGTTAATCCAGACTCTCGGGGCAAGTTTATGCCTAAATATGAAGGAGCTTATGTCGTCAAAGAGATTTTCAGCGGAGGAGCCATGATCATCACTGACATGGACAATAAAGAACTCCACCGTCCAATCAATATGGACGTAGTAAAAAAACTTAAAGAGATGGTAACCAGAAAGCGTGTCTCCAAAAATGAGAGAAAATTTCCGCTAAAATCGAAAACCCGAAAGGGTGGTTTATGCAAAATTTAGGGAAGAAGTACATGATTAAAAATCCCTCAAAAGGCCGATCATGGCAAAAGGAAATGAATAGAATACCTGCTAGGTTGAAAACCCAAAAGGGCGACCTAGGCAAAAACATTAAGGAAACCGAGAGGCGCGGTAAAAAAATACTGTAGCAAAAGGAAAAACAATTGAGAGATAAAAACATTTATATAAAAAGTTCTCAAAATATGGACGACGGTGTTTCCCACTGTAGCACTAAAAAGAAACTGTGATCGACATTAATTTGAGCTCCCTCGACAACTTGCATAGATATACTTTATGAACATGACATGAATGGATTTGGGGAGCTCCATCAAGAAGGACTCCAAATCTGATTAATTAGAAAACATGCTGAGAAGTCCGCACAAGCAGTCAGACATCTCGAGAATGGTTTTTATCTCCAAAGTGAATTACAAGCTGATGAGTGGAGTCTTTAAGTGTTCAACCTCCACAAGTCATCATCTGCGACCAGAACCTGTAGTTATCCAGTTTCTGGGAGTCACAAGACGACAAGCGGAGTCTTTAGGTGCTCAACCTCCGCAAGTCATCCTCGATAGCCAGGACCTGTAGTTATCCAATTTCTGGGAGTCACAAGTCGACAAGCGGAGTCTTTAAGAGCTCAACCTCCGCAAGTCATGCTCGACAACCAGGACCTGTAGTTATCCAACTTCTGGGAGTCACAAGCCGACACGCGAAGTCTTTAGGTGCTCAACATCCGCAAGTCATCCTCGCTGACTAGGACCTGTAGTTATCCAACTTCTAGGAGTCACAAGCCAACGAGCGTAACCTTTAGGTGTTCAGACTTAGCAGGTCATTCTCGACGACCAGGACCTGTAGTTATCCAGCTTCTGGAAGTCGCAAGCCATCGAGCGGAGCCTTTAGGTGTTCAACCTCCGCAAGTCATCCTCGGCGACTGGGAACTGTAGTTATCCAGTTTCTGAAAGTCAGAACCAACGAGCAGAGCCTTTAGGTGTTCAAACTCCGCAAGTCATCCTCAACGACCAGGACGAGCGTCATAAGCCGACGAACCGACGAGTGGAGCCTTTAGGTCTTCAGCCTCTGCAAGTCATCCCTAACGAGTCACAAGCCTACCAGCGGAGCCTTTAGGTGTTTAGCCTCCGCAAGTCATCCTCGACAACTGTAAACACCGAATTTTGGTCAGGGGTAAAAACCGTACGCGAGGAACCAAACCGAGAAATATCGAATTGAACTGAACCAAACGCACCCCATTATCACCCACTACCACCTATTATCCCACTACCACCTCCGCTCACACCAACATCATCAAATATCATCATTCACTTACACAATAAAATGAACTTAAAGAAAAGAAAACTCTATAAACACCTAAGCTTTGAACGAATTCAGTGGGAGAACAGGAAGGTCGAGAGCTTCGAATGGAAGCAAGTCGAAGGTTTCGGCCACAGGGAGGGGAAGAGAGAAAAAAAGTTTGAGAGTATGTAAGAAAAATGTGAGATTGAGTGAAAAATATCGCCAATTATCGATCTCAATTTCTCAGACGGTATTTAAACTCTAAATGATATAGGTATATCTCCCTCGTATTCAATATTGTATTTGTTTTTCCTATTTCGTAATGTGAATGAAATTTTTCTTATATATCCATATATAATATGTGTGATACTGTATATATATATATATGTATATTATATATGTAATACTCTATATATAGATGTATAATATATATTTGATACTATATTTAATGTGATAATATATGTATATATGAAATTTAAAAATATGTTCAAAACTTACTTTGGTCATTCCTGCTTTGCTGAAAGTTACAACTCGGTCATTGGACTCTCTTGGGTAATTTTTACAATTTTTAAAAAATATTTTCAATACAGCTCGAATTTTCAAATAATTACATTTTGATCTCTAAATTTTTCTAGACATCCCATGACTTGTCAAGTTGGTCCAACGTGCTTATTATTTTCAAAATCATTGCTGTATTTTTTACACGTTTAAAATGGTCCCAAAGTTAAACCACCCATTTTCGAGCACGATAAACTTTATTCTATCTTTTTTTTCTTTATTTGAAAAGAACTTGTAAGTAATAATAAAAAAAGATATTTGTATATGGTTTAATTATTTTTTTGAAAAGAATGTGTAATCTTTTGGCCAACCATGATCAAAACGGGGGATTCAGGAAAATCGGGCGAGCTAAACAAAATATAAGTTCAAAAGAAAACTACAGTACAGAAATGGCGAATTATGAGCTCACGAGCCCTGAAGACGTAATCAAACCCCCGAAATCGATTCTCTGGACGTAGACCTTTCCAAGCCCTGTGATGTTAACACCATGTACCCAAGGCAAATTTTGGGATTCCGATTAGCCTTTAATTAATCGGTGGCGAATCTATCATTTTTCGTTCTGGTTGATGACCCTGCTAGATCGGACCCGTCACTCGCCAAGACCTGAAATTTTCGAGCGATAATAAAAATATTTTTCAAAAGGGTCGGGGAAAGTCGGATCTGACGTCCGACAAGTTGTACGACGACCATGTAATATCGTTGCCGCTATCCATGAATATGTTGTAGCCAAAGCAAGTTCCCCCATAACATAACATAGCTAAAATCTTCTGATATAGGTATGTCTTCCCAGTGTCACCAGGTCCATCAACAAGTACACACCACATTTTCTACGATCGAGTTGACATAACTTTATAAAATGCATTCTTTTGGTTTAGGTTTAGCCTTTGAACCGGATATAAATCATCACGTGCTACATGAATGAACAACTCATCTTGTACAATACGTGGGTTTGAATTTTCATTGTCGAAATTATAGACAATGGTAGGTAAGTCAAAATTATGAACTAACTTTCCATGTTGTTCAAGTTGTACATTAAGATCACACAATGAAAAACTCTCTATTTGTGATGCATTTACATTAGTAGGAGAATAATCTTCAACCATGGGGTAATAAAATTCATTCCATAGGTCGCGCACGGCAGTCGGTTCATTAAAGACTAAAATAGTGACAAAATGTCTGCTAATAATGCTCGGTGTAAGGAACGTTGAGGCATCTTGCAAGCACAATCGAATACTAATGTCTTGCTCTAATAAACCCCTACTCTTAGCAACCTTTTGAAATGATTCATACATGACACTATCATGTGTTGATAAATTTTCAAAAGATGTTGGTCCTATGATATGATTAAGAGGAAACCGTAGATAAAACGTTTCCTTATCATTAGGGGTTACTATGTAAATTCTTCCAATAAATTTAACTCGATAAACTATTTTTTCCCAAGCAAGATTTATTTTAGACCATAAATAATGGTTAGGAAATTATCGATAAAAGTAGTGTCTTGATTCCACATCGATCACGTTGCATGTAAATGTTTTTGTAAGCATAGTCTTGGAGTTTCAAAAATCTGCTAATACCTAGACAATTTCTTGGTTATCTCAAAAGTGCACCCGATGCATATTTGACAAATGAATTTGTAAATTATACACATTTGGATACATTCTTGTCATAGGGAGTTTAAGAATTCTCCAAATTGTTTATGGTGCACAAAACCCAACACACGTCGATGTATTGTTGTATTTCATTATCCTGGATGATATCCTCACATGTACCACAATTCGATCAATACCTTTGTGAATGTATTTATATGAATACTTTACACTTTTTATGTTTGCACCAATATCCACATTGATGTGACAGGCGTACTTTAAAAGTAACCATGCATTATACAGAACAAACCATTTATTATCCACATTTACCGTCAGACGGTTTGGATGTGGTACACATCCTTGATTACGTCGTTGGTATGGAGGGTAAAAATCACTCCCTTCAATTGTGAACTCCAAAAAATATTTTGGAAATCCTTTCTTACATTTTCAATTTTTTGCATGGTGTTGTTCATGACTAGTCACATGGGCCATTGATCATATGGTTCAGCACTTTAGTACGTAATGAGGGTTATTGATCTTGATCCACAATTTCAGCACGAACGAAATAATCATAATCATCAGGCGTAGATGGTTTTGCATCATGACAGAGGATTATTAACATGTGTGCATGTGGGAGTCCTCTTTTTTGGAACTCAATAACGTAGGTGTATACGATCACGTTTTCCAAAAATTCTCGACTAAGTATATCAATTTTAAACTCCTCAAAGAGAGCATAAAAATTGTGCGATAGTAATTGATGTGGTAAGACTATTTTGAGTACAAGAATCTGTAACAAAAACCACAAAAATTAAATGTTGACACAACTGTTTTGACAATAAAAAATTTCTTTAGTGGAGACAAAATAACTTGTAGTTCATGACACTATTCAGTGTCAAATAATTTCCATTGCTGAATCTTATTTTTAGTATGTACTTTGGTCGATGCAATTTGTTTACCACCCAAAAAATACACTGTTGATAAGAGACGACCGATACTAAAATAGACAATCAATTATACAAACGTAGCATATTGCAGAAACACTTTTTTAGTATCACGGTTTTCTGATACTATAAACAGTGGCATCATTAAGTCAGATGTAAGATTACATTTTTCTAAGCTAAATGGTACAGCAACAGGTGAACTTAGCGAAAATAGTGTTCTTAAACCGTCTGAATCGCTTCTAAACCGACTATTAATTACTAATAAAATATAAATCCTAACATTTTATCCTTTCGTTCTTTTCACACTCCCCTTTATTCCCCACTAACCACTACGCTCATTTCCTTCATTTCGAACTTCCATTATTCCGCTTGTTATTTTTGTATTCTCTTCACTTCTGCGAGAGAAACAAAAATGCAGGAGGCCATATCGACACTGAGCAAGGGTATGGGTTCATTCTGCAGCCAATTTCAGACTATCGTCGATGCTCTCAAGCAATCGATCGACCGCCGCCCCATCCCCTTCGATACGATCCTTCTCCAGTTACTTCTGGAACTTAAATTAGACGATTCTTTCATCTGTTTCATTATTCATCTTTTTCAGCTACTATTTATGCAATTTCCTACTTCTTCTTTCAATTTCTAAATCTTCTATCTCACTCTCCTCCTGCTTTGCTGGTGTTGACAAACACCAACCCTTCTCTTTGAATCCAAGCTTCGTTCAAATTTGAGTATCTTTGGCAATCTCCATCAACACATCATATGCTTTCATTGGTAGTTCCCAAATCTTTGTTTGGTACGGTCTTTGGCTTTTCTGGCATTTCCATGGAGCTCTAAAGTCAAGATTACTGTACTGGAGTCCTGCAAGATAGTCTAGTTCAGTTCTTTTCACTGGCCTTCCTCTCGAATCTGTGGAATTTGAGAAATTTCTTTGGTTGGGGACAACTGATTCTTCTAGGATTAGATTGAAGCGAGTGAGTGATGAGACCAGTTAGTTTGTTTTGAACCATGTTGTACTCAAAATAATCTTTAGCGAGTGAGGATTAGATTGAAGCGAGTGAGCGAGTGAGTGACTGATTCTTGGAGTTATTTTCCTTGAATGCGATTCGTTGGAAATTATGAATGTAAGTGCTGAGTTTCTACGAATATGTGATTCCTCAGATCTTACTTGTTATATTTTCTTCAAATTGCTCGAATATGTCTTAAAGAATGCTGGAAACACTCAGTCTGCTATGGATTTGACGTTCTATCTTGTTATGGATTCATAGAAAAATGACTTTTTGAGGTTCCGAAAATGTTAACATCGATCTAGAATGTCCTTGATGTGGATCCTTGTGACTGGTCTGGCATTAGGTGCTCAGAAGATCGTCAACATGTGATTAAAATGTAAGATATGTTCTTACAAAAATTTATTATTCAACGTTCATCTACATTTTTGCTGGAATCAACGTTGTTCTAGTGTCTTCATTTTGTACAATGCTTTGTCTCTTTGCTGTTTATGGTGTCTATGCAGATTATCAAAGCTCAAACAAAGTAATTTGTGTTTAACTTATACTATTTACTTTATTTATTTTATAGAGTTTAGTTTTGGTAACCCAAATGTAGCAGAAAAGAAAACAGCTAACTTCCACATCGTGCATGAGTCAGATAGCACTTCTTGTAGACTGAGTTTGTGCTTTGTGTGCAGGAGGAGGAGTATGTATCCAACAAGAGCCTCCTCGTGTAGGAGTATGTCGTACGAATATGTAGCCAACAAGACCCACGATTACCATATATTTAGTATAAAATACTGATCTTGAACTAACGCGTCTCATGATTCACCATAGTTTAATATTTTTATGTGTGTGTATGTTGTGCGAAGATAATGGAAAGATACACCCTAAATTTTTATTTTTTTATTTTTTTTTTGCCAATAAAAACCTTCAATTTCATTCATCATCACACTCCAAAACCATGTTGTCCAACATACATATCGAAATAAGTGGGGGAGGATGTATTATGGTCCAGTTCACTGGACACATCCCCTGCCTAGATTGCCTAGCAACCCAATTAGCGCATCGGTTTGTGCTTCTCCTGACGAACTGCCAACTGACCATAGGTATCCCCTTGGCCACTTCCAATGTGTCGATTAGTATTTGTTGTATCTCCCATTCCATATCATCGACCGTTCCCTGTAGTCTTTGGATTACTACCTGTGAATCACTATCAATTACAACATTACGTCATCTATTCCACACCGCTAGTTCCGCCCCGTATAGAATCGCCTTAGCCTCTGTTACAATCGCCTTTGTTTCCCGTCTGTGCGTGTTTCGCCCGCAATGAACTTCCCGTCCGAGTCCCTAGCTACAATCCCAGTTCCACCCTTGCCCGTATTACAATCTCACGCTCCATCACAATTTACTTTTATCGTACCTTGGCTCGGTCTTTTCCAACGAGCCTGTCGAACCGTGGTTGTCCTCTCAGTGGCGGTCCGTGGCTTATCCCTCGTTGACCAGCACTCTTGGGGTAGGTTGCTGGCCGATTGGATTACATGGATTGGTTTCGGTGTATCATCCTCGTGTATCACTCGACATCGCTCCTTCCATATTTCCCATGACATTGTCTCCGCACGTACTCTCCTTCGCATTCCTTCTTCGTCATTCCCCTCGTCCATGTGCACAATCGTGTCGAGCCATGCTTCGGTTGTGGGTCTCTGATCGGCACTCCATGTGATGCCCATTCCACCAAGCCACGCCCCTCTCGTCCAGTCTCATTGGATCATGGCATGCTCGACATCCTCCACCTTATTGCAAAATGGTCATGCGGTTGTGACATTCACGCCTCTCCTAGCTAGGGTCGCCCGGACCGGTAGTGCTTGGTGACCTGCTTGCCACAAAAAATATTTTACCTTAGGCGCGGCAAGTCCTTTCCAGATTCGGTTCCATCTTGTATTCGACGATCAGTTATGGGTTTGTCTCATGGTGTCCGTGTTGTCTCTCCTAAGCTCTCTTAGCCTCCGATACACAAGACGCGGCTCCGCTCCACCCATCCTCTCCATTGGCCAAACTAACCTATCCACCCTCAGTTGGTTACTCAAGTGGATGGCTTGCAAGTATCGTTCCCTTACCTCGCCTCAGATGGCTAGAAGATCCCATCTCCTTGGTTCGGCTACTATCAGCTCGGCCACCCGCATGTTCTCCATATCCGGGGCTGCATTGGTTCGGTCCAGTTGGAGACTCGGTCTTCCCGGTATCCATGCATCCCCAAATACGCTTATTTGTCTTCCATCACCTACTTGCCACAATCCTTGCTCCTTCATCACATCCCGCCCTCTTAGAATACTACTCCATGCCCATGACGGCCTAGCTCCCGCTTTCGCACCTAGCAATGAGTTTCTTGGATAATACATACCTTTCATCACTTGAGCCCAAAGGGTTTTCGACTTGTTTTGCAATCTCCATGCCGTTTTTGTGAGCATGGCCGTATTGAAGTCTTCAGGATCTCGGAACCCCATACCTCCCATAACTTTCGGCATATTCATCATTTTACAACTGATCCAGTGCATTGTTCTCCTTTCATCCCTTCCGTTCCATCAAAATTGGGCTATAATTCGTGCAATTTCCTCGCACCATGTTACCGAAGTTTAAAAAGCGTCATTAGGTAGGTCGGAATGGCCATGATAACCGCCTTAATGAGTACCTCATTTCCTGCCTTGTTTAGAAAGAGCGAATTCCACCCATGTAGTTTCCGCATAACTCTCTCCTTGATGTATCCTAGAGCCGCCCTTTTTGATCTGCCCCAAGTCGTTGGTATCCCTAAGTAATTTCCTGCATTGTCCACTGCTTCAATCCCCATGGCCCATTTGACTACCTCCTTTGTTGACTCCCTGACCATTGCCCCAAACTAGATACACGACTTACTCATATTCACACTTTGTCCTGATGGCGCTCCATATTTGTCAAGCATGCTTCTCAACACCCTCGTATTCTGTTCGGTCGCCTTCATGAAGAATATGGAGTTGTCCGCAAAGAGTAAGTGGTGGATCTCCGAACATGTTCTCTTCATGTTAATCCCTTCGAATATCTTGTCCTTCACCGCCTTACATATCTGTATTGATAATGCATCTGCCAGAATGATAAGTACGGAGATAACAGGTCTCCTTGCCTTAGACCCCTCGTCGGTCTGAATCTGGGGGTCTTCTCACCGTTAATCACCACGCTATATTGCACATTCATCATGCACTCTTGTATCCATTTGCACCATCTATCCCCAAATCCCATTGCTTTCATTGATTCCAAGACAAACTTTCACTCCACTCGATCATAAGCTTTGTTCATATCCAGTTTAATTGCACACTCCTCCCTTGTCATATGTATGTTAGTCCGCATATGATGGAAAAGCTCATGCGCAATAAGAATATTATCATGAATGAATCTACCAGAGACGAAAGCACTTTGGAACGGGGTTATAATATCAGGAACACACATTTAAGCCTATTTGCTAAAACTTTGGATAGGATCTTGTAATTGAAGTTACAGATGCTTATAGGTCTAAATTGCATCGGGTTTACTAGGTTTGGTGCCTTAGGGATTAACACAATATCAGTATAACAGTAACCTAGAGGCAATCTATTCGTTTCAAGGAAAGAAAGTACCGAATGATAGACGTCGTCCACGAGCACATCCCAGAAACGATGATAAAATACCCTCTGAAATCCGTTTGGTCCCGGTGCTTTACATCCCTCAGTTGGAATACTGTCTGTTTCACTTCCTCCCTGGTCACCCTCCTCATCAGATTCCCATTTATTCTATCATCAATGACACATGGGATGCTCTCCATCTGATCCCTTATCGCATGACATCCTTCAGACTTAAATTTCGACTTGAAGTACTTCTCACATTCAGCTCTGATCTCCATTCCTTCTTCTGTCCAAGTCCCATCCCCCTTTTGGAATCTTCTAATATTGTTTTCTCGAAGTCTTTGGATAGTGGATTGGTGGAAATATGTCGTGTTCCTGTCTCCCACTCTTAGCCACTGTACTCGGGATTTTTGTCTCCAATATTCCTATTCTTTCTTCCACGCCTCCTCTATTAGGCCCTTGATGTTCTGCTCCTCCTGTATACTATAACCCTCATTTGGTATGTCTTGGATCCTGACAAGCTTCCTTTGCAATTCTTCAATACATTTCTTATTGTTCACACCGTTGGATTTACTCCACCTTACCAGTTTGGTTCGGCATTGTCCCAGCTTTCCATGAATCCCCGCTCTTCGAGTATCATCTGTCTGCCTGGTCCATGTTGATCTGATTATATCCCCACATTCCTGTTAGTCTAGCCATGAACCCTCGAAACTAAACTGTCGTCTTTCCCTTTAATTATTAAGTTTAAACTCCAGCACCACCGGGCAGTGGTCTGAGCCCAGCATCAGTTTGTGCGTTATGGATAGGCTCGGATATTGGTTGATCCAATCAGCATTTTCAATTACTCGATCCAACCTTTCTTGTATTCTTTGATCCCCTTCCCTGTTGTTGCACCATGTAAATGGTTGCCCTTTGAATCCCATGTCTACTAACCTCATGTCTTGCATCAAGGCATTAAAGGCATCCATCTTGCGTTGTTGTTTTGGTCGGCCCCCTTGTTTCTCCCCCTCATGTGCTATTTCGTTGAAGTCCCGCATGCATATCCACGGACCTTTCCTTCCTCTGGCAATCACTCTCAGATAGTCCCACAGTTGTAACCTTTCCTCCCAAACTGTCCTTCCATATATCCATGTTATATGGATAATGCCTTCCCCATTGCCCATGTCCACAATTGTATCGATATGATTGGAGTCCCTTGAGTTGGTATGTATGTTCACATTTTCGTTCCACCATAATGCAAGGCCCCCCGCTAGGCCATTTGGTTCCACATAACAACTGTTCTCCAATCGCATTTTCCTCCTAACTCGCTCACATTTGGCCTCCGTGTTCTTAGTTTCCATCAAGTAGATAATTTGCTGCTTGTTCCTCCTATTTAGATCGGCTAGGTACAAAACTGTCAAGGCCGATCTGATTCCTCGACAGTTCCACAACATAGCACTCATTGGGTCTGTGTGGTTGTTGTGGGACAGCCACCTGAACCCCTATTTCCTTCATGTACTCCCATCTATACATTGCTCTTCTTCATTCTAGGACTTTTCCTTCCTCCTTGTCTCACCTTCTCTTTCTTACCATTTCCCTTGTCCGGACTCTCCGATTCTGGATCTTCCCTTCTCTGCCTTTTACCCCTATTCGCCCCCTTTCTCTGTTTCCTAGTCGGCTTCCTCATCATACCTTCTTTTTAGGTTCACCTTCTGCAAGAGTGGGCTCAAACCTGTCTGCATGGTTATTGTTGTCTTGTCCCTCTCCGGGGACCCGGGGCAACTCCACCATATAATAGATCTTTCGGTTCTTGATCTCATATCTCAGCCTCTCTAGTTTGTGCTCTTCCCCTGCCTGGATTGTTATCTACTTTCCGTACCTCTCTGTGATTTCGGTTATCTCCCATCCTCTTCTTTGCCCCAAGCTGCCCCTTTCCTTCTCCTTCAATTCACCCACCACAGGCAACCGTATTTTCCCACGGTCTGCTTGCCTTCTTTCCAGAATCTGGCTTAGTTTCGGGTAATGGTATGAGTATTGGGGCAATGTATCTCTGGCTGGGTTGTCTCCTTCGTCCCCACTTTCATGCTCATCGGTGTAGCTTGCCTTCTCTAGCCAGCAATCCGTGCTTACCTGGCTACGGCTCCACTGTTTTACTTCCTTTGATTGTCAGGTGGTCCTTTGATTAGGCCTGGTCATAAGTTCCATTTCTCCTTCCGCATATGGTTGCTTCACTGACTCTCTCATCTTAGTTTCGTTCCCACCCTTCTCCTCTTTCCCTTGCCCTTCATTCCCAACCCTTTCCTTAGTCCTCATTTGCTCTCCTATGGTTTGCCACTGTTCATTGTCTCTGCATTCTATTTGGCCTCCCCTCCATTCTTGTCTCGAGGTATCGAATCTTTCTCCTCGCCCTTCTCTTTATGCCTCCCTGTCATCTTCTCCTTTTTACGCTCCTGGTTTTCTCTCATTATGTCCTTCCACGGCTTACGTTTGATTTCAGACATGGAAGGACCTTCTGCCGATCCAATGATCACTCATTTCTGACTCCTCTTCCTTGGGCTTTCCCCCTCATCCATGGTCCGTACATTGGGCCATCATCCTCTGCATCATTCATCACAATTGCATCTTTGCAACTTCTCTCATTATGTCCAAGAACACCACACCCAAAACAGAAATCTGGGAGTCGCTCATATTTAATTTCAGCTCGTCCCATTTGCCTATTTATCCTCGTATACCAAATCCCAGCTAGTATAGGTTTGGTTTTATCAACCTCTACCTTGACTCGCAAGAAATCCTGATCAACCCCCATCGGACCAATGATATCATCTACTTCTTGCACAACCCCTATGCACTCACCCATCTTCCTGGCATTATGTACACTGAACTTCTCAATGCTTGCTGCAACACACTGTACACAGCTGCCTTTTTTATCAGCTTCCCCCCCCCCCATGACCTTGCCGATGCATAGGTTGTCTATGTGGATCTCATTGCTCGCCGAGATATCGACATACTTGCCGAAGGGTATTTTATCATCTTTTTCCGGTGATTCTTGCCCGTGGCTCGACTTCTCCATGGCAATTCCTGCACCAAAACAAAGAAATCACAGTTAGGGTACTAGTATACTTACAGAGCATTTTTCGGATGACTGCACTAGTCCCCTCCCCGGTGTTCTTCGTTCACTCCCCCCTCAATTGGATGGCTAGGCCTTTTGCTTCGCTCCCTTAGCCCCTCCCCTGACCCAATTTCTTGGATTTTGGCTAGTTGATTTCTAGGGTTCGGTGCACTCCTTCAATTGGACTCGGCGAAGATTCCTCTGGCTTCCGTCCCTAATTATGTTGTCCTAAACGGACTCATGGTAACAATCTTTTGTCCATGGAGGATACAAAGTGAAAAAAATACACAGAGACATTAAGAGTAGCAATGTTTTTATAGATGATAGCTTCACTGCCAAGATAGCAGATTTTGGTCTAGTTCGATGCTTTGGGTCTGACATCACCCATATTAGCACTGCAATTGCAGGAACACTGTAACAAATTCATTTTGTTAGTGACTAGATTCAAAGTAGATGCATCACTTTTTGCTATTAGATGATTGTCTGAAATGTGGTCTTAGATGACGTACATTTTGTTGTTTGGATATGAGAGTTTGTAGAAACTGGTGTTATATATATTAATGTTTGGGCATATGTTATATATACCAATTTTGACAACAACATTTGTTGTGGCAAAAGAAACAGAATAACATCTATCACGAACAAACAATGCATTTTTTGTCGTATGTGTGTCATGCATCGACCATTACCTTTAGCTGGTAATACAGTATTCTAACATTAAAATAGGTCGATTATAATTACGCAAGAACACCATTGGCAATATGTTGATGCGAAATGCGAATGAAACTATTCATTCCAGCAATGACAGACATTTAGTGTCAACATATGTTCACTGCTTAATCCTTTAGCATCGGGGCATACGGGCACAAGTCTTAGCATCGACTTGGTGCATTAGCAGTGACAAAAGGCCACTTAGCAACGATTTTACTCTGTTACTATATACGCACACTCTTGTAGTGTTTAAACAACTCAAATAATAGCACGCCCTAAGAATAATTAGATATAACATTTATTGAATAAAAATGGTTACCTGAAATTGTAGTAGCTCATTAGTAATTTCTTCCCAAGAAGGATTGTATGTCATTGTGATGAAAATATCTGGTTTTCCAAAAGAACGTGTCAAAGCCATTGCATCTGAATATCTTTCAATCATATTAGGGTTGGATGCAACAAAGGATGATGGTAATGATGCCCTCCGTCCAACTGTGCCTTTGTTGCATCATACATTGTACATGTATTAATTTAATGTTGTGTATCATTCACTCTACACATTAAAAAACATAAATTTAAGTAGTCACATATGTCATGATTTCCTGCACTAAAAGATTCTTGAAGGCCTTGGTAAGCATCAACTTTGATATTATTTTGATTATTACGAATCTAACAAAGTTTATGTGATTCAATTTTAGCACATTGATCAACCACAATTGTTGGAGAAGTCGTACACCACGGATAAAAAGAGATTTTTAAATATATTTTTTACTCTGTAAGTACAAATTGAAGTAGTAAATTAAAGCAGCACAATAATAATAAGTAAATAATTATTTAGGTACTAAATGTACTTAAAAAGGTAAGAACAAAGACTATACATGTAACATAAAAGCATAATAGTCACGACATAATACATTACATGTTGATATGCGTTGTTCATCAAACGTACAACCATAAAGTCCTTGAGGAAGTAGGATTGGATATTGAAGGGAATTGTAGTAACCGCTTTATCGTGTACATTTATAAGATCACCAGATTGTCTTTGAAAAATAAAATCACGACTCTGGATCTCATTAACGTCATCTCCTCCAACTATAATTGCAATTACTTGTGGAAGAGTGGGTATTGAGTACTGATGCATATGACGTGGTTGTTTTCTTATTATTAAACGACACTGATGTGTATATGACCTTGTAAATAGTTGTCGAAATTGATGCACGAATGGATTTGCCTTTAAGCTGTTATTTTCAGTTAATTGATTCTCTAATTCATGCTATATATATATATATGTGCAAATATCTCGATCGTTCGTCTTCAGATGGTATAAGAGAACCAGTTTGATGATACATTAATCCATGAGCTCGAAATGTATTTATCCCTTGGCTACCGGCCACCAAGCTTTCATCCACATTCACGTCCATTGAGGTAAAAGAGAACACGTAATTATAACCACCAATTTTGTGCCTAAAGTGATTTCCATCAACAGTTGGATCTTCAACTAATTCTAACATACCAGGGGAGAGTGCACCGGTAGGGCAATCCGACCATTTATGCAACATGTACTGTCATTCTCGTGATGAAAACACTTGGCTGAACATTTGTTACAGAATGTAGGATCTCGAAAAACATATTGTAGAGAATGAACACCGTTTTGAAAATTTTGAACAAAACATGATTAGTTCTTCTTCCTGTTGTTGCAGGTAACATTGTAGAAAAATTGAACGGATTGATAAAATATTGTGTACACATAATGCTTTACACCAAATAAGTTGTTCGTACTTTAATTAAAGTTAGTTGGGTACCATATAAGTTTGATTGACAGTTTATATCATGTTTTGTGGAAGTAACAACTGTATGCGTTGTTGAAGTCATGATGAGTGAATTATTTTGTATTGATACGCACATATAACAAATAAATTATGGTTAATTTTGTTGAGTACAAATATTTTGATAAGGTATGAACATTTCGTATACCTTGAAAGTTTTTTGAACGATGTACAACAACTTCCATTGAATCACTCATCGCGTGGCTTGTAGAAGAACCAACTCCTGAATTATCTTGTACTAGTACCGGTATGCGGGCAAGTCTTCGAATAACAGTTAATCGAAATGACTAATAATATTGATTTTATATTATTTTCTGAATTATAATGAATATATATAAATGTATATGTGTATATATGTCAATATAACAGTCACGTACGTCGAGTACGTGTCTGTGATATTGAAGGATGCATATTGTACGATCGAAGGTATACCCATACAAAAGTATAAAAAATAATCTTTAATTGAAAAGGTATAACATAGTTGAATATATAAAAGTAGATACGAAATGTGGTATGAATTACGTTAATGTTGTCAACAATAAAAATATATAAAACTAATATCATAGTTATTTATTATTTGTATGTATAGTAACTTCCATTATTTAGTATATATTATTTTATTAATAATAATTAATTATTATATTTATATTATAACCATGGTTATAACCTATATTTATTCCACACATCTAATATTATGTATTTTTTTTAAATAAAATTTTCGGTCTTTTATTATATTAGATGTGTGGAATAAATATAGGTATACGGGTAAAACTATGGTTAATAACCACAGTTAGTTTAATGGTTATAGTATTGAAAATTGCACTCATAATGGTTATGGTATGCGGTTTAAAAATATGGTATGGTTATGGTATTTGTCATACCTGTTCCATACTCTAACCATTGAAAAGTCCTACTTTTGCATACACAATTTATGCATGGGTTGTGAGATTGATATAATTGTTTTATACAATGTGTGCAATTATTAAATATAATATATATAATTTTGAAGAGGGATTTGAGACCTGATTATAAGATCTAATTTTGCTAACATTGTAATACCTAATTATGAGTTTCTTGCCGACATAAAGGTAGTGTTTGATTAAAGTATTAACTATGTATTAGTATTACTTAATACATGTATTAACTAATACAATGTTTGATTAGAAATAATAGGTGGTACTAATTAATACATATGTATTAACTAATACATATTTCTAGTGTTAATTGTCCATTAACTAATACATTCTATAACCATGGTATTATTTAATACATAATAAAAAAATACATAATTACCCTCAATTAACCTACACAATTCTTATCTATAACTCAATTACTTGATCGTTTTTGACGATATTTTTTTGAAACCGCATAACTTTTCGAATTCTATGCAACCCATTGTCGTAAAGCGATTTGCCCCGCTAATTTCTTCTACAAACACCGTTTTACATCTTAATTCCCCGATTTTTCTATCAACCTCCAACTCTTCAAACATTTCTCACCCTTGTTCATCACTTTTCTAACAACTTGTCTCAATTTCTGTCATTGCGCTGTTACTCTTGGTCCTCACACACCATTAAGCTACTCGATTTTGATCGGGACCCCACCGGTAACCGCATACGGCATTTTCGGGTCGCGACAGGCATGCTCACACTCGAACCCTTCACAATAGGCATGCTCCCAGATGGGATCCCACCAATCAGCTTCCTTGCTCCTAACGGGTTTGCCACCCATAGACTCGCACACAAGTCAGACACCTTGGTCCGTGTTTCAAGACAGACTGAATGGGGAGCCCACAGGCCGATGCCCAGAGCCCGCAGGTGCCGAAGCACGCCGAGCGACGCGCGCTGCCTACCACGATCTCAACGACGACGTTTTTGCGAGCGTATCAAAGGCTGGGGCTTAGGCCTCTGCCGCAATCCCGCATCGGTCCACGACCCAAATCGATCGATGGATCGGCTCATCACCGTTCAACATCCGACCGGGGCGCATCGTAAGCCCCCATCCGCTTCAGTCCCTACAATTTCAAGAACTCTTTGACTCTATTTTCAAACTCCTTTTCATCTTTCCCTCGCGATACTTGTTTGCTATCGGTCTCTCGGTCGTATTTAGCCTTGGACGGAATTTACCGCCTGATTGGGGCTGCATTCTCAAAAAACCGACTTGTGTTGCGGCAGGGTCCGGACACGACGGGGCTCTCACCCTCTACGACACCCCTTTCCATGGGACCTGTCATGGTCAATGATCCCCATGTTTATTGTTGTCATATGAATCTTATCGAATGTCACTTATTATAATCTTACATGGTCTTGTATGACTCCACTTGAGTGATTCTGTTGTTCATTTGCACATATTAAATCAATGATTTTTTTCAAAAAGTGTTTATTTTAGAAAAAAAAATTGAAAAAGTATATATTTAAAAAAAATATTTAGCAAAATGTGCATCTGCGCAGGTAGGGTATTAGCGATTTTCTTAAAATCGCTACTGGAGGTAGCGAAAATTGATTTTCGCTACTGGTAGTAGCGAAATTTAATTATGTACATACTAAAAAAAATCAAAAATATTAAAGTGAGTAGATATTTTAATTACGAATTAAATGGCGCTAACTGGACATTAATATTTTACTTTTAGACTGACCGTATAATACAATATAATACGAAGTAAATTACGTATTGTATTATACGGTCAGTCTAAAAGCAAAACATTAACGTCTAGTTAGCGTCATTTAATTTGTAATTAAATTATCTACTCACTTTAATTTTTTTGATTTTTTTTGAGTAAGTACATAATTAAATTTCTCACCTAATGCATTTGATTATTTCGGTCAAATTTTAATACAAACGATGTTAGGTTACAAAATCATTGTATTTCTAATCAAAAAAATTACCCTAGGTAGATAATTGAATTACGACATAAATGACGTTCACCGTGGCCAGTTTGGACTTACAGGATATGAGTTATATATTTTGAAGTCAAATTTTCATATTTCAACTTACGGCAGAGCGTACAGTCAATCCGTAAGTCCAAATTTAATATTTTTTTGCATCGTTTGAATCGAAATTAAAATATCTACTTACTGTAACTTTTTAAAATATTTTTAAGATTTTTTTGACTTTTTTTTTAAAATTAAACATCAAATCGTAAAAAAAACGTAAAAAAAGAATTTCGCTACTAGGGGTAGCGAAATTCATAAAAACGCTACCCTAAGCAGTGTTTTTTGAAAATCGCTACCCCTAGTAGCTATTTTCAAAAATCGCTACTACTAGTAGCGAAAATTACCTCCAATAGCGCAGGTACACACTTTTTCAAATATTTTTGGTAAATATATACTTTTTCAAAAAAGAAATTCTAAAATATACACTTTTTGAAAAAATTCTAAATCAATTTATGTGTACACAATTTTAATATTAAAAAAACAATTAAGGGTATTAATGTATTTTTGTCATTTTATGAATAATTTTATATTCAATCAAACACTGTATTAAGTTATACACGTATAAATATATCTTAGTACATGTTTCATCCAAACATAGTATTAACTAATACGTATATTAATTAATATGTGTATTAACTAATACGTGTATTAACTAATACATCCAATCAAACGCTACCAAAGGGAAAATAATATATTACTAAATATACCAATTTCAAAAGTTTAAATTTTTTCTAAAGCGGCATTTTAATTAAAAAAAAATTGATTTAAAAGAGTAAAAATAATTTTGTACAAAAATAGTTATGTGATCGAACTATTAATCAAGATTTTTCAAGCAACTCATTAATAATGATTTTTCAAGCTATTATTAAATACTTATTTATCTTAAAAGCAATTACCATAACTATTAACTGTTCCTAAACCAAATAGTTCATGTCAGTTTAGTTTTTCGATTCCTAGAAATAATTAAAAGTACATAGGTCAGTAATTAACTTAAATATTAATAATTATGAATATAATGTTAATTAAACCTTCTATTATTTTTGTATAAAATTTATTACTGTCATATAGTCATGAAGATTTTGAAAGCATTAGTAACAATATATTTATTTTACTAATAGTAAAAACAAATTCAAGTATTATGTTCAGTTAAACAAATTATTTATTTCCTAATTGGTAAACTAAGTGTAGTTAATGATTTTATTAATGATAATTGTCACTACTGGTTGATTACACAAATGATGTATTTTTTAATTTGTAAAATATATTGAGGCGCCAAAAATGTAAAAATAAAAATTGTAAAACGTATATAAAAAATTATTAAGAAACTATATTAATAATTTGATAATGTTTTTTTCATGTGTTAAGTGTTATATTTCATGCATAATTATAATTAGGTATATGATGTTAGACTTGCAACTATTATTGGTAGAAAAAAGTGTGTAATATATCAAATAACCCTTAATTTTAGTGATATTTTTTTATATGTTCCTACTTAATTTGATATTAGGAGTTTTAGTATGTTAAATAAGTAAATATTGTTGAGCTATTTTACTTTATGTGACGATTTAGTCTTTAATTTTTTTAAAATTCCAAATTAATATATATAATGATATCAAACTAATAAGAAAAAGGTAGAAGTTGGCACCTTAGGCTATTTTCGATGTGGATTAGAATAAAATCAACAACATAAAAGACTATGGTAACCCGTTGCCTAATAAGCATCGATGGAAAATGAAGTAAAATCACAATCGAGTGGGAGAACAACATAACTATGGATTGGAACAAAAACTCTTCAATAATAACCCAACTATGTATATTTAAAAATTCTCACATTTGAGATGACGAAAGTAAGATTTTTTTTACCGGAAAGTGTTTTTTTCTCGTGTCGATGGTGTTGACTTGAATTCAAGAGTCGGTCCAAAATGGACTATGTGCAGTAAATAAAATTTTGCAATGGAATACAACTTACTAAATTAAGTACTAAAGTGTTTTTAACAAAACCAATTACTGAAAGAACCGATACCACCATATTGCAACACGAAACTGGTCAGAAAATAGAAAAACCAGAAGCAGGACAGAAGAAAAAACAAAGGTATAGATGGAAAATTCGCACAAACAAAAAATCAGAACAGAACTCACTTGTAATCACGAATAGATAAATGGATGTCACTTCGGCCGGTACCAGAAGGGAGATAGAGAGAAGTAGACAACTAAGGAGTGATAACTATGTAACCTAGTGGGAACTATTTTGACCGGAAGCAACTAACATACCACAACTTTAATTTTAGCCACATTATTTACCTTTGGTTGTATTCCTGCTCACGGTCAAAGAAATGACGCATCTACACTGTACAATTCAACATGTAAAAATATAAATAAAATCAATTTTTTTTCTTCATGTAACGATTATTTAGTAAAGTTGAAAACAATAAGTGAATTTTCCACAACAAAATACCTAAACCACAACAAGAGCAAGGATCACATAATGAATAGTCAGATGTATTTCCAGAGTAGAGCAATAACAGAGGAGTAGGTGAGTTACTCATTGCATAAACAAAAGTCGCTACGTAAGTTATCCACTGTGGAGGAGGGGTCATTTGATCTAAGGCCACTCAAATGGATCATCATTTGTCCTTGCCCACTACGGGACTTTGGGGAGTAGCAAGTGGCAGTCTTTAGACTTAAGGCGTCCTTTTCATGTGGGATTAAGAGGGACAGTTATTACAGCTGGGGAACTTGGGAGCACCGAGCTGGATGTTCCAGCCGAAGGTACGAGCCTTGATAGAAGAAATCAACGTACAAATAATCTTAGGCTTTTTGAGATTTTTCACATCTTCGAAGAGACACGATTGAAGATAGTGTGGAAATTGAAGAGACACACAGAAAAAACTGAATCGTGGGATAAATGGAGAGAGATGTCTGACGCAAAAACTGGATGGCGGGAAAAAAAATTGGATTTGAAAGTTACCGCAAAATATGGAGAGAGATGTGGATAAAACGTGCAATATATATCTGAGAAGATTTAGCAGTTAGACTATGAAATGACTAAAATGATTTCATTAAACTAAATATAGACTACTAATTAAATGTTATTTTTGTAATTTATATAAGTGCGGTTACAAAAATCAGTTCTGCTTTAATAATATTGATAAAATTTATGGTGTTACATTATAATTCACATGTGGTAATAAATATAAATATAACTATACAGTTAAAATCGTAATTAATAACCACGATTTTTATAGTTATAGTTATGATTATGATAATCAATTTAAAATATTCTAACCATTACCATGTCTGGTTATAACATGTATATATTTTATGGCCAAAAAAATATATATATAACATGTATATATTTATATTTTTGTGTGTGAAGACCGAAGAGAAAAGGGTGCATAAAGTTGGGGATCTATATGCAAATACAAACTAAGGCATCTTTTGCCTGCCTCTCATCCCATCCCCCCATTTCTAACATATTATCCACTCTCCGACTTTCTCTTCTAGTTCTCTGTGTATCGTCTCTCTCTCTGGCGGTTCATGGTTTGAACAAAGTGATGTCTGTTTCTTTGAACTCCGTCGTGGGCTTCAACGCGAAGGTTTAGTTTATTTGTGGATGACTGTTCAAATTCAATTATATTGCTTCAACTCCGTCGTGCTTCGTTTATTGCTAGCTAACTGATCAGTCCTTATCTCATTCATTGTACATGACTGAGTCGTAGAGCCTGATGTTGAGCTTCCGTCGTTGTGCACTGCAATTGTTTAATTCGCATATATACAAGAATAGGATAGAGTCTGAAGAAAAAGCTTAGATACATAAGCACAGTTAGTAGTGATGTTTAACAGGAGGGAGGTGGAAAGGGACGGTTGTGGTTCGATTTCTTATATTCTAAATTGAATTATCTTTTTGAAGTAGAAAGAAAATATGCCTTTGTTTTCCATGGAACGAGTAGAATAATAGATCTGATCTGTCATCTCTAAGGTATTCATCAAACCTGCAAGCAATATCATATCACACGGTAAAAGGAATGTAATATAACTTTTATTTAAATGTTGTGACCAAAATTGATTGTTGATTCGGAATTTACAGGCAAGAATTAAGCTGCACCCTCACCATTTATCCAGATCTGATGTTCAAGCCTCAGTAGCCATCAACGAAAGGCTTATCACATGGAGGAGGATGGAGTTACGGATGAGAAAAGTTGAAAGCTTGTGCCTCTCCTCCTCCTCCTCCTCAGTCTCTTCAGCAGCAGAAAATGATCACGAATCTGAAGAAGACGATAAGGCTTTTTCCTCATCTGTAGAGGACAGCAGCAGCAGCCCCTTTGGTAGTGGTAATGGTAATGGTGATAGGTTGGCGAAATCACAATCAACCCCATCAAGAAGATCACCCCTGACAGCAAGAGAGAGACTTAAGGCAGCTCGTGTCCTTAGTAAATATTCTGAAGCAAAACCATCACCGTCAAAATCTGCAATGGGCAGTAAGGTTTTGGATGCCATTCGGGAGAGTGATCGTGGGAAGCGGAGATCTCGACTTCCAGAAGCCCCTACCAATATGTTAGATGATAGCAAGCGAGGCATGCCCAAGCAAGGTCTCACCTTCGACTTCCCTGGTGGTGTGGACCTCTTTGTAATTCTTCTTTCTTTCGTACTCATCAGCACAATAATGTTTGCGACAACCTACTTTGTTTGGAAAGTAGGGGCTATCCATTTCAATGAGTCCTGATATGGAATTTGAGTAAGTATGGATAAATTTTAATTGCAGTAAACAAAGTGCACTCTTGAGAACAATGCTTGAACATGGGACTACATTCTCACTGCAAGCTTTTCTCCATTCCCACCTTGCAAGCTCATCTTACATCCCCCTTTTACTGCATTGCATTTGCTGGAGCCTTCACTAAAGTGGCGTGGCTTCGTAAATCATCGGTCAAAGCGTGGATGATGATATTTGAAAAACAACCTAAATATTGTTTGAGAGTGGAAAAATGTGTAAGAAATAAATAAAAAGTCAGCACATCAACAACGGTTATGAAGTTCTCATACAAACAACATTACCAAGCGTATTCATGTGTTTTGCAAGAAGGGGTTTGGACTCATCAAGGTTATTGCATCAAAGAGAACACTTTTCAGATCAGAAAACATCAACTGAACTCCTGTGTCCAAGAATACCATTGAGATAATAAGACAATTGTTGGTACGAGGTAACAAAATTAACCACCAAAATAGTAGAGAGTTGATCTTGGTTGATGAGAGTTGATTTTAGATGTCGTAGGTTGACGCAAGCACACACAAAAGGGAACAGATTGAAGATATTACTTCAGGTCCTTCTCCGATATTTTAATGAGAATTGTGTATATTGAGATAATAAAGAATCTCATATACGAAAGTAGGTGAGGGCAATATATACTTGTGAAACCCTAACTTTCCTAAACATTGGGTCATTTACCTTACAAATATATTTTGTAAATCTTGATGTCTAGGTATTGGATAGATTTTCATCCCTTATTGATAAGATAGATCCATGTGAATGATATCATATCTTCAATAAGACGATTACGTTTAGATTTCTTACCCTAAAGACATGAGTCATGCATCATAGTAAAGGAGGGACCTGAGTACTCTTGGCACAAAGACTTGAGCTAGGCGAGTGTTGCAGATCATTACCTTCAGCGCTCGCCTTCTGTTTGGTCACTCGACTTCTATTTAAGTGTTCTCTGTATTCTGGAGTGAGTATTGGGCATCAAGCAGTCGCCTAGTGCTCAACATTTTTCCCAAAAACTCGAGAGAAAATCGTTTTTCCTTTAATGTTTATACCTTTTTGTGATGTAGGTGACCGTGATTAGTGTATACTCTTGTTTAGTGTGTTTGTCGGTGTGGTTTTTAAAGGGAGTTAGCGAGCTTATTTCAGTGGCTTGTGCTAATTCCTATGGAGTTTATTTGGCGACCCTTTAGATGTTTCTACGATGCTCTGTGGCGAACCTTCATATTATCTTTAGGATGCTTTTGGCCCTTTCAGAATGTTTGATCTTTTCTCGCCACTTATGGGCAACCTTTTGACGACCCTTTTGGTTGATATGAGGTTGTATTTGGTGAACCTTTTGATCGTT